>OY754905.1:5022500-10022500 GCA_963576535.1 Plemyria rubiginata
GCAGTGTAGGGTATGTTACCCACTTTGTGATAAATAAATTTGAGTTATCCAAAACGCTTAAACTACAACTCTTAAAAACTATTTTTTTTGTCATACATTAGTGTTTGCCAACTTTCTAAGATATCCTTTATAATTTATATTGACATTACATTTAGATTTACTTTAAATATAATATTACGAGTTCAAGGACACTTGAACAGACAAATATATAATTATCTTGTTAAAAATGTATAAATACTTATTTAACGGTCAAACAAGTTTTCGTCAATATTATTGTTACTCCAGTTGCATTATTCAATTCTAACCAGGTAGATTTTTTAATTTTTACTTAGATTATATAGTATTTATTGTGGGTATATAATTGTTAAAAGTTATTTGTTTTTATTTTTTGAAAATTTAATTGACATTTTGATCAGGCTTTATTAATATCGCTATGCAAAAGTGTCGAATATTGAACCGAAATAAGTACCACGCAGTGTTTGAGAAGTTTCCGGGTGAGAGAGATACCCCGTTCTGTAATCCACTACTTGGTTATTTTGTACACGATATGGTTAAAATACAAGATAAACAGTGCGGTGTCAAGTCGGTCCCCGCTCTCACCGACGCTCTGCGTTTATTTGTTTGTATCTTTTTGGATAAATAACATCTTATTTATCTTGACTTCAGCAATTTGTAATGGAAAAGCTATTTTCAAGTTATTTTAAGACTTGATTTTGTATTTCCCGAACATCTCAGTTGTATTTAAATTATGCATGTATGGAAGTTAAGTACCAAGTTTTTGCTTCAACAAAAAGCCGTCAAGGTTTTTGTAATGATGGTGTCAAATTGATCGGGTCAAATTGGTGATCAAATTGGTGAGCAATGAGTTTTAATTTTGTTTGCCCATAAAAAAAATACCTACGCCGGCTCTAGAAAATGTTGTACATACATCTTTATAACCGCTTAAGACGAAGACAAGAGCTAATGTGACTCTCGCTCGCACGTTTTGACTTGTTGAAAGATATAAAATCACTAAAGCCATTTTCGAAAAATCGCAAACAACCATTTTGTGTGCAATCACATTGCGCACAGTTTAGTAAAAAAATCATTTTGATCAACACAAGTTTTAAGTTAAAGTACTCAAGCAAACTTTTGAGTAGGAAAACTTGCATCAATCAAAATGAAATTTTTACCAAACTATGCGCAATGTGGTTGATTGCGATTTTTCAAAATAGGAATTTGTGATTTTATATCTTTCAAAATGTCGAATCGTGCGAGCGAGAGAAATATTAGGTGTTGTCAACGCCTTAATAAAACCAGGCTTAATGAAATTTGTCACTCGAAATTTCAAGTGGTTGACGGTGCTAAGCCGTGGGTATACTTAGGGCCGTTTGTTTGGATAAGGAGAACGCAGGATGGGGTGCAAACGTAAGCGGCGCGGCTCCGCCCGCGACGCGAAGCGTTCGATCGTCGTCTGAGCGCGGGTGGTTGTACAAATCGGCAAATCACTAGCAGCCCCGACAATAAAGCTGAGTAAAAAATAATAAAATAGGGGCATGACTACTACTACTAGTATCTACAGAGAGCGTGGTGGCAAACATCCCTCAGATATAAGTGAGGCAGTAGACATCCTACTAGTCCTACTAATATTATAAACGCGAAAGTTTGTAATATAGATGATAGATGGATGGATGGATGTTTGTTACTCTTTCACGCCTGAACGGCTGAACGGATCTGAATGAAACTTGGCAGAGAGATAGATTATAGTACGAAATAGCACATAGGCTTTTGTCCCGTCGGAATACCGGGATTTAAATCTGCGCGGGTAAAATCGCGGGGTACAACTAGTATATAAATTGACAGTCCACTGCTAGAGCACTGCTCTAGCAGTGCAGAGTGAGCTGATTTAGGGTGATGTTGATTTCAGCACATTCGTGACACTGGTGTCGATTCTGTTGTTGCCAAATCCTAAACTAACCTAAGTACCTAATCTGACAGCTCTAAAATAATAGCCGTCCTTGTTGTTTCGGTCTTTTAGAAAGGGACGGCAATGTTTTTAGCAAGGAATTTGGTTTTTAGTAGGTACTGTCAAATTAGGTAAATTTAGGAAAATTAAACAACAGAATTGGCGCCAATGGCAATTTAATTTATTTCGTCGCTGACTGACGAACTCAAGTGCGTTCTGGCCTCCGATGAGAGAACTCGTATTCAGCCTTGTGTTTACCTTTGTTACCTTGCCATGCAATACAAGTAATTCTAAATTACTATTCTCTTGCCTTCGATGACGAGTTTTTCCTGATTTTCACCTCATTTGTATATGCCCGCAATACTCTGGAGGCAGATGGATGACGGCCTAGTAGCACAGAATAAATAAATTGTTAGTATACGCGTAGTTAGTTACTATATGTACTTTGAGTTCCTTGACTTAACGATATTAGTATTTCGTGCTCTCCATAAATTTAGCTAACTTAATTTATAAAAGCTAAGCAAAGATGGCGATTGATAAATTGATTGAAAATACTTAGTTGCACATAAAAATAACAGTACAAAGGCGAACTTAATGCTATAAAGCATTATCTTCCAGATAACCTTTGTATATTGTGGACATAAGATGTGTCAGTAGTGCAGTATTGATGATGACACTTCTAAAGCA
Source organism: Plemyria rubiginata (assembly GCA_963576535.1). Classification (NCBI taxonomy): domain Eukaryota; kingdom Metazoa; phylum Arthropoda; class Insecta; order Lepidoptera; family Geometridae; genus Plemyria; species Plemyria rubiginata. Next base: position 5,025,133 of record OY754905.1, read on the forward strand.
GCGGTCAACTTTTTGACAGCTGACTGAGTGTGGCAGATAGGCTGTGGATGATGATGATGCAAGTATTGGCCTAAACAACGATAGTTGACGTTCTCAAAGAGCATGATCTTATAATAATATATATAATTTGCTTGTTCCATCAGCAGGTTGTATAAAAAAACTACAGTTTTAACAGTTTGTACAACAAAAACGCATTGTTGTTTTCTTAAAGTTTTCAGCCAAGATTCAACTAAAACCTTTTTTACTAATAGTAAGTGAGTACCTACAAGAAACTAAGAGATATTATAGAGCGCACAATTTATCGTTTAAATTATTTTAATAATATTTCCATAGAGATTTAATTTTAGCGGGTAAACTAGTTATTGTAAATTGTGATAGTTGTACTGCAAAATTTTAATATACCTACCCGAAACTAGCAAAATCGCGCAGCCGTTCTCGAGTTCTAGGGAGACAAACGGACAGCAATTGATTTTATCATATACCAGTTACGCCCCGCGGTTTCACCCGCGCAGATTTAAATCCCGGTACTCCCACGGAATATAAAGTAGCCTATGTGCTATTCCAGACTATAATCTATTTATCTGCCAAGTTTAATCCAGATCCGTGCAGCCGTTCCGGCGTGAAACAGTATCAAACATCCATCCATCCATACTTACAAACTTTCGCGTTTAATAGTATAGGATATTTAGAGATCTTCGAACGCTACACCTTATCACTCAACCCACACCTCTTATGTAGTTAGCAGCAACTCTGCAACAACAACGGCACGCGTGGTGTGCACCACCCTAGCCGCTGTCGCGTAATCCTCAAGCTGTGGTGCTAACTGCTTCTCTGCTGAATCTCAACCACGAGCGGAAAGAAGTCATGAATACGGATTACTTGCAGCACATCCGCTAAATAAATCGAATCTATAAATAAATAAATGAGCGATAGAATGAGGAATAGTGTGATCAGAGAGAAATGTGGAGTGCAAGAAGACGTAGTGATGAGGGTAAAAAAAGGTATGCTAAGATGGTTTGGGCATGTAGAGAGGATGGATGAAAGAAGATTGACGAAAAAGGTGCATCAGGCGAGTGTGAATGGGACTGTTGAGAGGGGAAGACCTCGGCGGACGTACCTAGACCAGATAGCAGACGTTTTAGAGAAAGGCCAGGTCAAGAGTACCCTAAACCAACGAGCACGTATAAAGAATGTTATGAGAGTGAATGAAGCGAAAGAGGTATGTCAGGATCGTAGCAAGAGGAAATCCGTGGTCTCTGCCTACCCCTATGGGAAATAGGCGCGATTTTATGTATGTAAATAAATAAATAATGCTGGACAATCCACACAGCACCATCTAGCCTCAAAGTAAGCTACTCAAAGCTTGTGTTATGGGTACTAGATAACTGATATATTGAATACATACATAGATAATTATCTTTTATGATACATAGAAAACATCCAGACCAATGGAACAAATTTCTGCAGATCGTACACAAATTTATTCCAAGGCCTGAATCGAACCCGCAACCTCTTGCGTCGCAGGCGGACTCCTCGTCTATGTGAGTGCTGCATTGAGTTCTAACTCAATGGAGTGTTGTGTCCGCCTATAATTAGCGTATGTATCAGTCTGAAATAATAACAATGTATTTTATAATGTAGCTAATTAGCCACATATGTCGTCTTTGGCGTTCCTAATTAATAATAAAAAAAAAAAAAAAAAAAATGATTATTGGCGCGCATCTTACAATACGCCATCAATAACTTAAACATGGAAACCAAATAACTGGAAGACCTTAGAAGTTTTCTATTTGGTGGGTCGAGACCCCTAAATGAATAAATATTGGTGGACATATGACACAGCACTAATCTCGCCCCAAACTATGCTAAAGCTTGTGATATGGGAGCCGTAATAAACTTCGTTTGTTTCACATACTTATGTTATAACCCCAAACAGAGAACATCAATGTTCATTAATTAACATGTTTGTTCTCGGTAGCAATCGAACCCACGGCCTACGGCACAAAAGCAGAGTTGCTACCAACTGAGCTGTCAATGTCTGTTTCATTCGGAACGTCTCCAATATGGCCCTGAATGATTCGTGATCAATAAATAGTGTCGGTATGGCCTTGTTTACAGAGCTCTGAGACTGCGCGCATGTGCTCGCCACATTGCACTCAACCGACAAACTTAGTGAAAGGTAAAACCAAATATTGCCCGCTAGGCCGGGAGCTGGGAGCACAAACTCCAACCTAATTATAAAATCAAATCAAATATTTTATTTGGGTTGGGACACAAACTTATGGTTAAACAATGAAAACGCTGATACTCGTATGTGCATAAGTTACATATTACAAATCGTTTGTTATAAGTTATAAAACAAATAAACAGAAGTTGGTAACATAATAGTATAATTAAAGAATTATCCTACTAGTCTACTATTATAAACGCGAAAGTTTGTAATGATGGATGGATGGATGTATGTTTGTTACTCTTTCGCGCCGGAACGCCTAACCGGATCTCGATGAAACTTGGCAGAGAGATAGATTATAGTCTGGAATAGCACATAGGCTATTTTAGTATGTTTATCTCCTTATGATAAATTATGTTTATCTCATGAAAAATTCTTTAAATAATAAAAAAATGTTTTATAAATCATAAAAATAAAAAGGACTAATTACTAACAAATTTAGTTGTCAGTAAAATCTCGCCAATGTACGAACGATATTTCACTATGATTTATAACTCTATAATATGTGATAGGAAATGAAGCATCAGCTCTCAGTCTCGTCGATTTTTTTCTTTAACCCGAACCGTAGAAAAGGGTTGAATCTCTTGATGCGCTGGTTTGCGCACGCCTTCCATATGGACACACTTGGACTTACAATAAGTTACTTGTCTTTTTACCGAGGCTAATTTCAGTTTACTGCGTAAATGGGATCGGATTGGATTAGTTGTGTTTTCTCTGGACTGGATGTTCGGATTCTTTGTTTTATATATAATTATACTAGTTGCGCCCCGCGGCTACACCCGCGCAGTTTTAAATCCCGGTATTCCCACGGGATAAAAAGTAGCCTATGTGCTACTCCAGACTACAATCTATCTCTCTGCCAAGTTTTATCCAGATCCGTTCAGCCGTTCCGGCGTGAAAGAGTAACAAACATCCATACTTACAAATTTTCGCGTTTATAATAGTAGTAGGATTTGACAACCATGACATCAGTTGGGGGGAGCTCTGCCTTCTATGGGCCATGGGTTCGATCCCGACAAAGAACAAACCATGATCAACATTGATGTTTGTTCCCTGTCTGGGTGTTATAGTTTTTACAATAAAAAAGCATTTACGAATATAAAAGTAGTAAGTTTAGATAAAAGTATTTAAGTACTTAGATATAATCAGATCAGCTATCATGTTCCTATAATTCAATTCTTGCTTAGTGGTTTGTGCTGAATGTCTCCAAATGTTTATTTTATTTATATTTATCCCTCTCACATTCGCCTATAGTAAAATAGACAATATCTGTTTTTGAGCATTACGTTGCAATATTCAATGACTGATGCACGTTGGCTTGTTATGTAACACTCAAAATAATTACTATCACTACATAGTATAAAACAAAGTCGCTTTCTCTGTCCCTATGTCCTCTTGTCCCTTTGTATGCTTAAATCTTTAAAACTACGCAACGGATTTTGATGCGGGTTTTTTTAATAGATAGAATAATTCAATAGGAAGGTTTATATGTATAATACATGCATGATATGTGCACCCGTGCGAAGCAGAGGCGCGCGGGCGGGTCGCTAGTTAGATATAAAAATTACGATATTATTATACCATTACAAGTTAGGTTATATGCAGTTACAAGTTTCATATAATTCCTTTCAGATGATACCAACTCACTCACCCAGTTTCACTCTGAATATAATGCGCTAGTTGAGTTATATGGAATTCTCAGTATAGACGGAGAATTCCAAATAACCGAGAATGTGAAGAGTATACTTTCAGTTGGTAACAACAGATACAATATATGGAGCTTGAAATGCGAAATCTTTATCACAACGAAATAAAGGCGAGATTCGATACAATAGAAAAGAACAATACGAGATAGGCTCGTCTATACCATCCGATGCCAATTTTAGGGGCGATTTGTTTATACAAGGGATATTTGTGTGTGTGTATTTAATGTTAAAATAAGTCTACCGACCGAAATTAGGCGTGGAGGCTAAATCCAAATAGCAGCTGTTTGCTTCCAACGCCGCCGGCGGCAGCTCCACTTTATCCAGTAGAAATAACAGAGTCTTCAATTTGCAACTATTTCCACGAGCCGTGACACTGGAGCGAGCTGGAATAATAAGGCAGCTTTAATCGGCACTCTGCGGCCCGATTTCGCTAATGTCTGGCTATCGAGATGGCTTTCAGTTTGACATTTGATTCCCATCCATCCTATATAATTGCTATTACACTATGGGAATCAAATGTCAAACTGAAAGCCATCTCGATAGCCAAACATTAGCGTAATCTAATAAAAAGTTGTGATGTCAACCAAAACTCTGTTTTTAATACAATCTGACTAAATAATTCGAGCATAAGATAGTTTTTTCTTTCATGAATGTGTAAACTGTAATGTAACTCATCAACCGATTAACAATATAAATGGGAAGTTTTGCCTGGCTGTCTCAACAGAAGTCTCCGGTAACGTCTATAAAATTAGTAATTAAAATGAGAAAGCGGTATTTTGCTTCTTAAAATGGCAGAAAGCATTAAGATAGAGTTAAGACTAACGAGCCGCTGCTCAACCACCGCCCGGTTCCGTTTTCGTCAAGAACAAAAACAAAACGTACGTACGTGTCTATAGCAATTGGGCGTGGTGACGTCACGCACGCCACCTTCCGATGATTGCTCAATTAATTCTGCCTTTGAAGTCCCTGCCGCATCCATCACCCTCCACGGATTGATTCACGGACCATGGGGAACTGATGATGTGTGGAAATGCATGAGATATGACAGACGGTGGCATTTTTTTGAGACAGCTAAGTATAACTGAGTTTTTGAGCGTAGTAGCAACGAAGTGCCTGACTGTTAGTACGTATAGTAGCGTGTAGTAGTAGTAACAGTGAAGCACTTCGGTCTGACATAATAATTATGTTAGCAATAACAATAACAGCTAACAAGTTATTGATACTCTTCAAGGAATCTAGAATACTCTTTGTGAAAGACAAATCGACGCACATGAAACGACACGTTTCCACAATCGTATGGCCGCATATTTAAAAAATATTTCTCTCTATAGCAAAGACAACCGAGAAATCCCATTAGATCTTATGGTACTCATAACTAACTACTAAAGATACTTTCAGGATTTCATGGTTGGTAAATTTGTTCCTGCATAAATCAGTTAGTAGTGATCTACCTCTTCTTACCAAAGAGTTTTTCGCAGAACTGTTCAAAATAGTCCAAGCGCAAAGCGACCGGTAGTTCCGGTCGCACCACATGCTTGCGGCAACTCTTTGATATGAAGGAAAAGTTTGAAATTGAGTCAGGTGTCGTTAAATCCCGTGGCACATCGCATGGGCCGATTCGCGACAAACGTTTGATCAAGCCGTGCTGACGATGGATTGATGAACGGACCGAGTCCAGAAATCGATCCCTGACTTCCGTTTCAGATTATTTATGCGTTCAGTTTGGCAGGCGTCGACGCATCCATATCCGCCCTAAATAAAAATCATAATGAATTCCTGAAATAGATTCGTACTTTATTCACCTACCGTACGTTGGTATAAATCTGACAATAATCTGACGTCACCGCGCATCGCAGCAGGTACCTACTGCTGCCGGCTGATAAAAAATTAAATTGCAATTGCAAAAACGTATTTGCGGAATGAATAGACGGCTCATCCCCATCTAATTTACTGATACCGAACTCAATTGAAGTTCGTGACAAAGGCGTGCGGTAAAATATGCTGATCCCCAGACAGTTACGAATTGGACCGAATCGAAAATGAGTTGGAAAGGGGTGGGCTTCGTGTAGTGAGGTGATAACGCCTAGAGCGTAGTGCGGGCGGTAGCCATGCGTAACGCGCACTCCGTGCCGTGCCGAACACAGTACTGCAACTTATTTAACCAGTTTACTAATCCTACTTATATTATAAATGCGAAATTTTGGGAGTATGGATGAATGTTTGTTACTCTATAACTCCAGAACGGCTGAACGTATCTTGGTGAAAATCAGCGCAGAGATATATTATTATAGTCTGGAATAAAACATAGGCTACTTTGATTGAGAACTATGATTTTTATTTGTCAATTTTGCAGAGTTGCCAAACGAATTGTAATTTAACCGTTTTGTAACATTTATCGCTGCAATTGTAAAGCTGTCCTGTTTAAGACCTATTTGCGTGAACAAGACAGCAGCTCGAAATTTCAGCTTGTTTACAAACGCCACAAGTTAATATATGAGACGCTGTGTAGTCAGTGTACTATGGTAATGCTTGATCCACAGTTGCGTACTGTGAACAAACCGCGAACAATGGTCACAAAGGGAACAAACCTGCGCTAATCTCTGCATTGTTGGATGCGATTTCGACCTACCGCGCACCACTTGTTGTTCAATTAATTTTCTATAAAAAAACTGTAATATATATATCAAAAACACAACCAATTTTACGTTTTTATTTATTTTACAAGCTAGACCAACTTGAAAGCTTTGAAGAATCTCTGGCCTGATAGTTATTTTTCTATAACTAGTTTTTTATACAAAAAACAGATGAGCCACCTGTTGTAAAGTGATAACCATCACCTTTATAACAAACCATTCCCTCGTAAGTCACGAACCATATAACTTGCCCTACGATGCACTGCCCTACGTCCATGCCCCAAGTGCCTGTAATTAACACCGGCGACCACGCTCTTTGAACCGGAACACAGCAATGTTGCTTGGCGGCAGAAAAAGGCGTAGGGGTAGTAGGTACTTTACAGGACCAGCCTTAATACTACTCTTAGAATATCTCTGTACTCGGTACTGGTAATAAGTACCTACTTACGGAGAGTATAAGTAATCTAGATTGAAGTAAAGCGACATCATGAAAACCAAAGCGCTCTGCGTCCAAAGCTACAATAACAAGACGGGTGACTTTGCTATTTTTCGGATCCGGATTTATAAAATCCTTTACATCCTTTCGAAAATATCGCTGAAAATTAAAATGAAGATTTGACGAAGGTCTTTGTTTACATAGCGAATGACATGAATGAATGCCGTAAGAATTCATTAAGAAATATTGCTGAGAAAATCTGTTCTCGTTCAAGTTTAAATGTAAAGTGTCGTAATGAATTTTAGACTCTATATCTGTGGGTTAAATCTTTAAATAGCTAATTTGAATGATAATGATGCGGCAAAAAGCGAGGTTCGTCCGGGCGACGGGATGAATGGTGTCAAAATGACAAGATTTTTTGCCTCGTCGCGTCCGCCCGTGTCAGACGCAGTGGCGGGCCTTTAGTCTTGGACCAAATGGAATGACCATTACGTTTCATTTTTTATTTCACATAGTAAAGATCCCTGCAAAGCGAACTCGGAGCTAAAGTTGATAGAATAAAGTAAAAGACTTTTGGTGAAATTTGACTGAATCTCATCAATGTCGTTTTGAAAAGCTACCGCCCTGGGGCATTTTTCACTATGAAAATAGGAGATTCCTTGGCCCAAACCGTGAAACGTCAAAACTTGATGTTGGGCTTTATTCTTTATGACATAGGAGATACTTTACCCTGACCGTATGACACCCGGCTGCCTTGTCTTAGCGGTGATCGCGGTGCAAATGGTCATAGTGAATAAGGCTCCTGATTTAAATCCAATTCGGCGACATATTGTACAGTAAGTGTAAGTCGCTGCGGATGAATGAATGAATTTCATCAAAAGTCAGATTAAAAGAAGTAAAAATTTTTAATGCTTTTTTCAAAGACAACAAAGATCCTACCAATTTGCTCAAAAAAGATAAAGATACAACAATGAAGAGCTGGCTTCTTTGTTAACAAATTGAATTATATCGGTTGCGATACTGTTTTTACAAAACGTAACGTATTACTAAAAAAAATTGCAAATTCTAAAAATACATATCTTATTTCGTCGTGTTAAGGTATAAAATCCAGTGTCTGGCTGTAAACGAGTTTGGTTGTGGATGTTGCTAGTTTTTGCAGATTAAGGTATAGTTGTATTGAACCCCGGGCACAGTGGCGCGCGATGTGGATTATTCGCCACATTACCCCCGGGGTGTGGGTTCTGTTCCCGATGCGGGCAATGTATTATCAAAACTGTTGCGCATTTTGACATCGATTTGTACACCAACCTGCTCTTCTTTATTTCAATTTGTTTTGTGATTTTGAGTTATGTTTGGCTCTTATATTTTGTTTCTATAACAGCTACTAGAGTGTCTATATTATGTAGTGACATACCTATTGTAGCGAAAGAAACGCGGAAAAACATACACTAGAATCAAGAATGAACGACATAATTTGGTGTTCACGATTTACGACTTCCAGATTGCGTAAAAACACGTCTATATAACAACTAAACAAACAGCGGCGCGCGCGCAGCCGTCTATAAAGCGCTAATAGGGATGCCGCGCGGAATATCTGATAAATCTGATAAATAATGATCTGATACCGGAAAAATCTGCAAACGGAAAAACCGAACACTACTGCATCTTAAGTGATATTATGCACCGTGGGGTGTTCCTAAGCTCCTTTCTTCCGTTTCTTGTTCCAATAGCAAGTAGAATAAAAAAGCATGAATAATCAATCATCAGTAGTCAGATGTCTGCTTTAAAATCATTTCATTATCTTTCTCGCTGCCAAGTTTCATACAGATCCGTTCAGCCGTTCCGGCGTGAAAGAGTAACAAACATTCATCCATCCATCCATCCATCCATACTTACAGACTTCCGCGTTTATAATATTAGTAAGGATGCGTCCGAGGTGAGTCTTCAGCAATAATCCCTCTGAAACGACCGGTTAAATCCAGCCTTGCCAACCCTACGCTCGAGTTATCCACATTTAATTACATTCTGGTATTTTTGTAAGTACGGTGAGACCGCCAGCGGAGACGATGTGGTGGTCACCGTACGCTCCCGCTTCTTTATAAACACCTTATCAACCTAAACATCAGGCGCCCGTTCAACAGGAATCACCGTTCAGATGGGTGATTGCTAATGACTTTTTCAGCTGGGCTATTCCATTTGTATTTCTATCCTACTATATAATATATATCCTACTACTATTATAAACGCGCTAGTTGTACATAATAATAATGAATTTACGCGTTATATTTATGATGTAAACTGAAAACAGCTTCACGACTTTGATCCTCAGGCACGGTAGATATCCCTTCAGATCTCTCAGTACCAAGTACTTACTCAAGATTCTTTGAGGATGTCTAAGGGGGGTAGTCAGAGGTACGTCCAAACATTATGTGCCAAATGTATTTATGATGTATTGACAATAAATACAATTCACCGATTTTTTGTATTCATAATTGGACAGGCAATACTTAAACCACATAAACTGCGGACATGCAATGTAGACGGTATCCATTTTAAGCAAGAAGAGAAAAAAGAAATGTAATGTATTTATTACATGAGATTATTCCTACAATATCAGAAATCGTTAAAGCTTTTTCCACACAGCTGTTCGTAGTTTCGTGGTCAGACTTACGAGTTGTTATTCTAAAAGAAATCAAAACACTGTCGGGCAGTTAATCCACAGTAAAACAGCATCAAAATATAGCGATCCCGCCTAATCTCCGTGTCACAATACGAGTGTAAACCTTGCTTTTATAACATTTTACTCTTTTTGAATAGCGGCGAGCAGTGACGGCATTAAACGTTTTCCTTCGAAATCATAAATTATAGAACCAGACTTAATTAGTCGGATAAACGAGCATGTTGCAATGCAAGTTGTTTCCAAAATGCCATAAAAGCTGGCATCTGTAGCAAATCTAACGAAACGTGGATAATTTCACATGGTTACAATTCCTCGGCGGTGTTTTAAGTTTTTTTTTGTTTTGAAAATCTTGTCAGTGACAATTGAACTACATTGAATCATTGATCTGTAATGAACCGTATACTAATTATATATAATAATTAGTACACTGTACTAATAAGAGATTAGAGAACTAACTAATTAGAGATCAGTTGAATAGCTACATGATAGTTTATAGTCAAGTCAGTCCATAGTTTCGTTGATTCCACTGATCTGTATCATAAAAGTGTTGGTTCCGAAAGGAATTAGATGAATGATTAGGTACCTATTGCCAGCAGTGGGGGAAGGTTGCTTACCAAGTAGGTACATAGGGAAGCGCAGGCAAACATTTAACCAACACCGCACCGCTCGAGCTGAAGCCCGGAGCGGCATTGGAGGGTTGGCGGGAATAGGCAAATATTTGCCCCGAGGACTGGAAAGCATCCGACTAATTGTTCTTTAAATACCTCGAGCCCACCCTTGGGTAAACATTTCCCAAATCGATTTATTGGTACCGACTTCCATCTTTTTACTTTTTTCCAAGCATTACATATTGGTTCATGCGGCGGATAGGTTACAGAGTAAACAATCTCCCGTCATCTATAAATATTTCGTCATTTCAAAGAAATTCCAATTATGCTTGGAAGTGTGATTTTTAAATCTCTAATAGTCTATCAGTAGGAATCTAAAAAGATCTTGACAATCATCTATGTACTTTGGGTAAATATTATTTCAATTAATATTTTTTTTCATCTAATACTTAAAAACACAAAGCAATTCCGAATAATATTCAAGGTTAAATTATACGCCACATTACTGAAATGCTATCATAGCAACATGTCAAACAACTTTTAATTTGAAAGAGGTAGCTAAGCTAACCTGTATTAAAGATTTTAGCCGGTCAGCCTGTCAAGAGTTGAATCTAGGAATAAAACGTAGAGAGCATTCGTTCATGAAGTGCGGCCACGCCACACAATTAGGTGTTTCCCTGAAGCATTCTGACACCGCCTGCAGACTGTCATTATAAAAATAGTAAGACCAGAAAGGGTAGCAAGACACGTCCCATATGGACCGAATGCAGAACCACGACTCACAAGCTCGTTTTAATTTATTTTCACTCTCTGGAGCAGTCTCACTAAGTTTTCAATGATTTATTGATTGTGTAATAGGAATTTTGTTTCGTTTAACTTGGACATTATGTTAACAAGACAGGCAATTTTATTTTTTATTTGTCATAGTTACAAATTCAAGTTTTAGTGTTATTTTATTGTTTCGTTAATAAGTTGTTGTAACACGCCATTGGCTAAAACATAAGATCGACAAAGCGCGTGCCACGCTCAAGGTTTCTGAAGTAAGGTGCTTTTACTTACTCATAAAAGCTTCACTTGTGAACGTTACTTTAACAGAAAATTGCTCATAGATAGCCTTCTCACTTTTTGTTGTTATTCATCTGTATAACCACAGAAGAAATAATAATAGTAGTAATAATATTACTACTATTATTACATTACATACATATGCATTACTAGACAACTTATCAATGTATAAATGATATTTGTCAATGGTTTGCGAAACTTGACCGGGATGTCCTATTTCAGTTTTAAAGTATTTATGTATTATATACCTATTATGTGGACCTATTATGTGTATGTGAGTGTGTACTTATACCACACGTACCTACTTATTTATGGGTGTTTTTCTCTAATACCGTATAAGAGTAAAACAGCCCTAAGAAACAGACGGACAGACAGACCTAGCTCAGCTATTATGAAATCTTGTTGAACTTCGGAACCCTAAACTCAGCGCCGATGGTGTAACAATAATAGTAAAATGCGCGAACTGATCAAAGTCCCGTTAATAACCCAATCTATTTGTGTTTCGAATCTAAACACACATTTCCGATTTGATACAAATTGTTACTGACTCGATAATCATTTAGAATATTTATTTTACTCAGACGATTACCTACAGTCCAAATGACTACCGACATTGCTATGCCGATTATTTTGTTTTTCTATTCCATTTCAGGGTTTAATGTAATCGATAGGCAATCGTGAGGTTCATTAGTGATCACATCAGTTTGGCTAATCTTTAAACTGTTTTTACAGTCAAAATTTATACTATTGGAACCATAAAGAAGGATATATCGACGTGAACCCTTCTATAGGAAAGACAATACGACCGCGGGTCGACAATAAATCTTTACATCAACATTAACACAAATTAGACGGGCGTGACAAATAGTGGCGATAGAAATAGAAACGCTGACAGTAACACACGTCCATCTGTTCACATGCTGAAGCCAGCGCATCATTCCATTTATCATTTTAAACTATTTGTATAATTAGGTAGAACAACTCTTTATCTAGAGTTATTAATACTTTGACCAACATAAACTTTGTAACCTAGTTTTTGAGAAATTGATCGGTAGATAAGTGTTTTTCTGTGTGTAAAATAATAGAGCAAGCCAACTGGTAAAACAGATGCATCATTTCTTTTAAAGCATGTTAAAGTATAGGCAGCAAGGTACCAAGATGGTATCAGGTGATTTCGCAAGCAGTCGTCAAATACTTGTTTTTCCATATCCCTAATCTATAACAAGACTTTTTTATTAAGAATAGAATAGAATAATTCTTTATTTAGCATAAGTAAATAGGTACAGTGAATAAGACAAGCCTGAAAAAATTATTAAAAGAAGGGTAACAATAATATTTTTTTGCGGCACAACATGTACATACTATACCTACCTACCTATACTAAAAAGGTTATCAGCATCTTGATCAGATACATCATATACAGATCAGTATCGTGTTAACAAGCCATAAGCTTTATTTTGTCAATAATTTTGCTATAGAGCAAAGACAGCATCGATTTTGTGACATATTTCTTCGATCATTTTCAATGAAAAATGTCATACAGTTGCATTAGGCTGGGTCTTGGATGGCTCAGTTGTTGTTGCTTTTCCAGCTATAGCAGTCACTAAGCCATCATAACGTAGACCTTCGGCCAGCCAAAAATTTTCATCTGAATTTATATGAATTGAGCGTGTGGAAGGGATCGTTTACAGCGAGAAGACCGCGCATTATATTACTACAATATTTATGTTATTAAGTGTACCTTCTTTTGTTCAGTTGGTACATAAAGTATTTTAATTCATTAATTGACCATATAATTTTACATACACGTTGCGGCTTCAGCGCATCGATCTCACGGGTATGTAAACTACAAGTCAAGGATTAATAGTTCAGTTTATTTTGAAACGTCTGTTATTTATTTATCTAACAAGTGCTTAGTAATGTAAACGTTAACTAAACGTGTACGATAGCCGAGTGGGACCGATTCCGGGTGGCACGCAACGACAGCGGTGCCACGTCATTTCCGACATGTCTAATTTTTTTACATTTGGTATGGCATTTTATTTTTAAAATGCGTCTTTACTGTCCTTCAATTTAAACAACAGATCATATATCATTACAGTTATTAAGAAATAACGCTGCATGTGAAAATTATGATGGCATACCTGTCGAATAAATGGTACCCATACCCCACACAGCTCCATGCTTGTATAAGAAAATGTCAATATTCCGCTTATATAACAACTAGCTGGTACCCGTGACTTCGTCTGCGTACTTTTAATTTGATTAAAGTTTCATGGTTTTATCTTTTAAAATTAAGATACCCATACAAACTTCCAACCTCTATTTCAACCTCTTGATCCCTTTTTATCGCAATAAAAGGTAGCCTATGTCCTTTCTCAGGGTCTAAAGATTGTCTGTGCCAAATTTCATCAAAATCGGTTGAGAGGTTTAAACGGGAAGCGTAACAGACAGACAGACAGAGTTACTTTCGCATTTATAATATTAGTAGGGATTATACAATCTTTAAAATTGTATACATAAACAAGATGTCCACTCAGTAATTGATGCACAGTCACAAAACCTTCGAAACATCGAGATCTGAACAGGCACAGACACGATTAACCCGATTTTAAATAACCTCCCGAGATTTTGATAAATCAAAGTTTGCATGTAAGTTTACTTACACAAACAATCGGGTGTCCACGATTATACCATAAATAAATAAGTAAGCAACGTTGCGCGTTGCTTAGTTCACGAAAAATTATATTATGTTCTAGTATTACTTCATTTAGTTTCCTGCTTTGAATTCATTAGTTGAGGGGCGGGCCAGTGGCACGGTGGCCAGTTTCGTGCCAAATTAGACACGATAAACTAAATATTTATCTAAGTTTCAATATAAACGTAGTAGTAGGTGGATAGCAGTCAAATTAAATGGCTTTTCGACTAGATCGCGGGAGGTGAGTATGTTTCTCGGATTTCCCATTTCAGCTTTTAGCGCTTTTACAAAATAAGAATTTGGATCTGTGTTTTGTGATTTTAGTTGTTTAAAATAATATTATAACTAGAGATAAAATTATCCGTCTAGCACTTGCTAAGTTAGTTTTTCATGTACTCAATAATAAGTATATATTATAGTTTTAATATTTAACATTAATGTTTAAAATTTACGAAGTTCAACCAAGACAATAAAAATACAGTAATAAATGGTTTAATCACGAGGTCTGATAACTAACTTCTTGGAAGAGATCGCTGTCAACGATAAGACCGCATGTTTTACTTCAATAAGTATGCTTACATTATTGTATTCTTGTGTACAATATACTAATGTCTATATCCTACACAAGGCATATTCGATTTAATTTAGGTGTTGACCCAACTTGGTGTGGCATCAGTCAATAAATTGAATGACAGTTTTGACAGAGGGGCATCGAGTGTCGAGGGGAAGGGAATGCGAAGGGCGTGGACGCCATGTTGGTATCCATTTACCTTGCGCCCTGAGTCACGTTACTTTATTATTACTTCGTTATGAATATTTTTTATTGATTTCGATAGCGACGTATTATCGAAATCTAGTCTGAAAAACAGCCATATCTACACTAATCACTATATAGTATAAAACAAAGTTGCCTTCTCTGTCCCTATATCCCTATGTCCCTATGTATGCTTAAATCTTTAAAACTACGCAACGGATTTTGATGCGGTTTCTTTAAATAGATAGAGTGATTCAAGAGGAAGGTTTACATGTATAATACATGCATGATATGTGCACCTATGCGAAGCAGGGGCGCGCGGGCGGGTCGCTAGTATAATATAATAAAGAAGAAAACTTTGTATTTTTGGATTTTTGTATGTTACCAATAGGTTAAAAATATTCTAGCCTGATTTAAAAAAATTCTTCACTATAAGAAAACTACATTATCTTTAAGTAACATAGGCTACATTTATTACTGGAAAAAATTGGCGATCCCTACTAAAACATCATTAATACCAAATTTATAAATTACCCAATATATAACCCAATATATAAAATATATAATTACCCAATGCATAAAATAAAAATATAAAATATATAAAATATCTTTCATCGCATGCGCTGCGGACACACTATAGACGATAGAACAAAAAATGTTTCACAATATTAAAGAACACTTCATTATCTACAAATAACTCAGCGACAGCAAATGTCCTACTGTAGTAATGTTACTATAACTACTTTTCTACATTTTAAAGGTTGATAAAAATCCCGACCAAAAACAGACCATGTTGTTTATACCTATCTTATATTAATTTTTATCCCTATCCAAATAAATCATTTTATATGCAAGGCTATTTCAATAGCTGTAGATTACTTCTTCATTTTTTTAAATCGGATTTACCATTCAAAAGATATTACGAAATTAAAAACCTTAATGCGATCGCGAAAGTGAGGTGAGTTTTCACTCAGCGCGTGACATAAGCCGGCTGAAAGGGCGCGGGCTACGAAACGGGAGAGTTTGTGTCTAAGTTTATCCTTAGACTTATGTACGTCCCTGTTTATTACTGATCTATAAAAATGCCTCAGTATTTGCTCTCCTGATACCATCTCCTTAATTATTAATTATCTCTAGCGTGTAATCTAATTTTGTCGACGTTACTATGATAATATAGGTTTTATAAGGCCTTCTAAAGTGGCAGTTATTGTAATTATATATAGCCCTGACTATTTTACTGTCCAATTAAATATTTCGCCAAACAATTAATAATGCAACAAAAAATAACTTAATCAACATCTATAGGTCGCGTCACGCAAAAAGAACGCTCGAAGGACGGGGAGGGGATATGATGGCGCGAGTGTATAGAATACGCAAACACATCCCCTCCACTGTTTTCCAGCGTACTTTTTAAATGAAGCGACCTCTACAAACCGCGACTTAGACTTACTACAATCGCAGTTCGTAGAGGCTTCGTAGAGGGTCTACGAGCTACCTCTACAACCAGTAGTATTTGTAACTAATAGCGTCCTGCGGTTTCACTCGTGTAGTTTTAAATCCCGGTATTCCCACGGGATAAAAAGTAGCCTATATGTGATTCCAGACTATAATATATCTGTGCCAATTTTCACCAGGATCCGTTCAGCCGTTCTGGAGTTGTAGAGTAACAAACATCCATCCATCCATCCATCCGTACTTACAAACTTTCGCATTTATAATATTAGTAGGATAGAAATTAAATACGCTCTTAATCTTGGCAATGGGCTTGCTACCTGTCACGTGTAGAATAGTACTATCGACTGCAAAATGTGGGTAAGTACCTAATATATCGACGTACCATTTAGACATTTTCAAGTCTTGAGTTGTTACTCGATAGTAAGATATCGGAGCCTCTCCTCCAATTATCAACCTATACCTGGGGATAAAAGTCAGGTAGGTAGCAATTTAATTCCTTATTCTAATGGGTTATACATTTTTAGCAGTAATTTGCAAGAATTGGTTGGAAGTACATTAGTACTACATAATGCATCACTTTATACA
Organism: Plemyria rubiginata; assembly: GCA_963576535.1. Lineage (NCBI taxonomy): Eukaryota > Metazoa > Arthropoda > Insecta > Lepidoptera > Geometridae > Plemyria > Plemyria rubiginata. The sequence continues at coordinate 5,041,983 of OY754905.1, forward strand.
TCTTCAACAGATAATTACAATTCTTTTCAAATTGCGTTTGAAACGGTTGTTGCAAAACATTGAATTCAATCTTTATATCCCTACTGTAGATTATATTGTTTAAATTTGACAATAAGAAAACTGTGAATCTATGAATAAATAAATAACTAAAAAAACGTGACGTACCGTCACGATTCTGAAAGCTCGATCAAAGCTTCAGCTTTTATTTCAGCTTTTACTTTATATTAGATAGAGATAGCAAGTGACTTGACACCCGATTAGTATCGATCGCGCTTGCAGAAACCGGGGGCAACTTGTAAATTTCTGTCGTGCCCTGAGAGGATTACTTATATTGAACTTTTTTGTGATTATGCTATGCATGTATATTCTTATCTATAACTATAAGAATCAAAGTCCTGACTGACTGACTGACTGACATATAGACAACGCACAGCCTAAGTTTGTCATTTTTAGTTTTTAAGAACTACTTCCAATAAGGGTGCAAAGGGGTGTTGTAGTTTGTATGGGAGTTTTTTAACGAGTGGTTCAATTGATTTCAAACTTAGAGTAAATATATACTTCTAAATAAATAATTAAGAACGGCATTTTTAGTTTTTGTAAACTACCCTTAAAAAGGGTGCAAAGGGATGTCAAAATTTGTACGAGAATTTTGTTACGCGTAGTGCGATTTACTTGAAACTAAAAGTAGATAAATAACAAAAAATATACTAATTTAGGGTTTTATCTCGGGTGGAATGCGCGAGCGGCATCAGAGGCGCAGCGGTGGCGGGCGACGTGCGGGGCGCGGCCCTTAGCGGGCCTAGCTGGGACTTGGACCGCTGTATCTAAGTACTTAGGCGCAAAAGTACTAAACTACGCGGGTGAAACCGCGGGGCACAGCTAGTATGTATATACAATACATCGTAAATCATCTCAGAATTCCCGAATTTAACCTCTTTGTTATTAAAGCTATGGTTGTACTTGTCTGTATAACGTCATCCTGAAAGGGAGACCTATAATATAGAGAACTAGCTATCCGCCCGCGCGCCCCTTCTTCGCACGGGTGCACATATCATACATGTATCATACATATAAACCTTTCTCTTGAATCATTCTATCTATTAAAAAAACCGCATCAAAATCCGTTGCCTTGTTTTAAAGATTTAAGCATACAAAGGGACATAGGGACAGAAAAAGCGACTTTGTTTTATACTATGTAGTGATAGTGATATCCCAACACTAGATGCTACTACACCGCAGGTGCTCTACGAAGCATTTTTGCTATTTCTCATTGAGCACGCATGCAAACATTGAGGTACTCTAAAAACTGATGCTTGACGAGGAATGCCCCAGAAATACAATATTCAAGAAACAAAAGTAATATATTGGGTAAAGAGATCAAGAACTCTATACATAAATAATATATCGGCAGCAATTCACCCATCTTTATTTAACGCCCAAAGTCGTAACCACAGTTTTTTTAGAATCTGTTATCTTTATAGAGACTCGCGTAAAAGATTGAAGATAGTTATTTTATCCCGGTCGTAATTCACGTCGGCAGATTATTTTCTTATACGCTCGAGTATGATACATGGCTGCGCCCGCGCCGCTGCGTACCGTTCCGGTGCAACAGGACTATTAGAGTCTTGGATAAACAAAAGATTAAATTATCGACTTAAGACAGAGATAATCCGTACAGATGAGATGGTTGTTGACCTTCGGACTCTGTGAAAGAGAGCGGCTGACTCATTTCCAGATATTTTAAAGATACCGACTTCCATATTGCATTGTTTCAAACATAACTCGACGTTTGCGATCGCTCTGATCTCGTTTCGCACATTCACAATATATTAAAACTTGACGAACATGTAATCTAAATATAAGAATGTGCCATGGCAATCATCAACCCTTTTTTGAAAAAGAAATCACAGTCCAACTTCAAGGAAACGTAAAAATTTGTTTGATCGAGCTATATAAATCCCATTAATAATTAATGTAACGCTCATGTATCATAAACGCTTGGAATAGTCTACCACGACCCTGCCTATCAAAATCTAAGAGCAGGTACCAAAGAATCAAAAACCCACACTAGTATTATTCCGTGGCCTATCATACTTATTCCATTCATGAGTGTTGTGTGAACGAACGTGCTCATCCACGTTTACTTTACTTATATAATGTTTATAAGGCCATGGTTACGCAAGTCTACCTGTTTTGCGAGACTTACCATTTCAAACAAATAGAATTTGTGCCAATATCAACACGGGTGTTTAAGAAAAACAATAAACATATCACTGGTTCAATGACCGATACAGTGGGATAGGCTGCCAAAATAAGCACCCCTTACCTTCCACAATCAACACTGAGATGTGGATTTACAGAATGAAGTGTAAATAAATATGTAAATGTTGGTTAGAGAGCGTGATTAGAGGCGTGTTATGTTGATTCTATAAACTGAGTTTGCCACATTAGGCCGTTGTTACGGTGAGGCGGTTACGGTAGTATATCTTCCTGTAATGATATTTTCTTCAGCCGGTACTAACCTACGGTGCGGTGGCCAAGAATAAACATAATAAGACAATAGTAAAACAGCTGCCGCAGGTGCTAATGTTCGCCTGCTTCTTGATCTGCGGTTGCGCAAAATCCACATCACCAGCAGCGCTGGATACAATACAAGGCATAACGCCCCTCCATCTCCATACAGAAAGAGGTGGCAGCAGCGTTAGGAATAAAATCTATCAGTGAAAAATTTACTAACCTCGGGACGATTCTAGACAAGGTGATATAAGCCATCCTGGCTGGGCTCTAAATGGCATCGATAGCCAAAACTTCACGAACAAAAAGTACCAAGTGGGAATAAGTTAAGAAAAGGTGAAGGATCCCCCCTCGGCCTCCAACGTCTTTCATGTCGATCTTATACCCCTAGAATTAGAATAAGATTTTTTTCGAGTCACCAGTGTCGTTGCGATTTGGCGACGCGACCGACGGAGTCAAACAATTTTTTTTTGTATGAATTAAATACAAGACAAGAAAGAAGAGAAGAAGAGGTTTATTTAATAAAGACATTATAAAGGACTTCCATAATTTGCAGTTACTGCTTTTCAATCCAAACCAACTTTATATTTATCCAAACTTATATTTATCCAGTTGTAAGCCGTCAATATTTTATTTATGTTGAAAAGCCGTATCCCAAACAATGCTGACGAAACGAGCTTGCGGGTGGCTCGTCATCTGAAGGATCTGCCACTAAACGTCGGACCACTCGACTAAGGCCTTCCACTTGATGAGGACCTCCACTTCAAAGAGATCCCTGGCCTTCCTCCGTCATTCTGAATTAAGGGAACGACAAGATTGTGCATCTTGCTCACACGCGTCGAATAATATTATGATATTGATCGATACACGTTTTCCAACTCAAAAGTTTGCTTTACTAGTTTTCGTACTTATGCGAACTTTAGAGTAGGTAAACTTGTATCGATTAAAATGAATTTATCACTAAACTGTCTACAATTTTATTGTACAAAAAAATGTTTGCGACTTTTCCAAAATGGGGTTAGTGAGTGTGATCTTTCAACAAGTTGAAACGTGCGAGCAAGAGGTACATTTAACTATTGCCTTCGCCTTAACAATCAAATAAGCTGGATCGGCGGCTCCACATGCGATGGGCCCACGTTATTCATTGTTGTGGCTAACTTTGGCTTCTTGAATCGACACTCGATTTCGACGTCGGAATGGAATGCAAGGTCTGACGTCATACATCGAGTAGGTACTTACCACTTGCGACTCGATCATAATTTTTTACTTCGTTATTTGTAAGTGCAACTTGCACCTGCGGGCTATTTACCTAACTCGGATAAATGAATAGAGATTGAAAAAACAAAGGTGTTTTATGAGTATAATTTTAGTTATGACTAATGGAATTTAACAATGGAATGCTACAGAGGCGTTAAAGTATTGTTCTCGATAACTTACACACTATGGATGCCTGTCCAACAATGTAAACTTTTTTGAAGACATAAAATTACTAAAGGTCGAAAATCGCAAATAGCTGAGTTACAGAGAAGAGCTTTAGAGCACGAAAGCAAATACAAGAAGAGCAGAAGAGCAGAAGAGCATTATGGTTCAGCTAAAACGGAATTTTTATTTAAACAAGTTTTTCTACAACTTTTTGGTAAAGCTATTCTCCCAAAAACTTCTTGCAATTTCTTACTTTATTAAGTGATTTTGTAATTTTTATTTATATTCAACTAGCTGGTACCCGCGACTTCGTCTGCGTACTTTTAATCTCTTCATCTCTTTTTTTCGCAATAAAAGGTAGCCTATGTTCTTTCTCAGGGTCTAAAGATTGTCTGTGCCAAATTTCATCAAAATCGGTTGAGAGGTTTAAGCGGGAAAGCGTAACAGACAGACAGACAGACAGAGTTACTTTCGCATTTATAATATAGTTGGGATTGGGATGGGAAGTTGGGATGTAGCAAGCCAGAAGTGGTTTTACGGAGCCTCTTAACAATACGGCTATCTTTAAATATCTGAGAGCAAACCATTCAAAACTTCCAAGGGGTTTTTCAGGAATGGTGTTTTTACACCATGTGTAAAAAGTTGAAATAAATAGTACCTACCTACTACGGTTATCATTTTGAACGACAGTTTCAGCTTCAGTACAAAAACATAAAATGTATATTTCCAGAAAATAAGTTAACAAAGTTTAAATCTAGGTATTTACATCCAAATGCGACTTTCTCAATAAGTTTAAATAAGATTTTTATTCGGGCGAAACCACTTATTGATTTTGTACTCGTTCCCAAAAGGGTACTTTAGGTGTGTGCATTTATGATTGAGTGATGATTCGTCAAAATTCACTGTCTAACCAATTGAGCAAGTGCCACTTACGCGTCCCGTTTCACTCTCACGTAACAAACAGCTGTTCACAACCTTTTGATTGCTAAAGAACCAAAAAAGTAAAACTGAACTGAATCAATCCTAAATTACATTGCAGTGTTGCATGCAGCACCATGTTTGAAAATAAAAACAGTTTATCTAAGAAAACTATAAAACAACAAATTTTACCACTGAAAAACGGAAAAGCAAAATATAATAAACCTTTTTTACATCTCTCATATTCGGTAAGTAGGTCCTTATTACCCTCAAATGGGGCTTGTAGGTGACCAATTAGCGCTCTAGGGTAATAATGTAGCTAGAAAAGTCCTAGGGCGGTAAGTAATTATAAAAAAACACTTCACTCTTTCAAAAAGTTTGCGTACATCAACCATCATACTGGCAATAGACATCATGCATTCAGCCCAATGACAAAAGAGGTCGCTTCGCTATTCAGCCTTGTCTTCGTATGAGTATAATAGTCATCAATTTTAAATATCGAACGGCGAAGCTCAATTTCGTTAAAATTTTTTATTCTTGTAATGCCGGTTTTTTTTCTACTTACCTCACAATCGAGATGTAAAGCAGAGTAGTTAGCAGCTCGGGTGTAAGCATCAATTGCACCCTCAAACTATAGGCGCCGTCGTTGCGCTCGTGCGCCTAAATATCTCGGGCTGCAATTGATGCCTTACAGCCCTTGCCTACTAATCTACTATTATTTGACCTTAAGGGTCCGGTGACAGCGGCTCGCAATTTCGAGGTGCGATTGGCTATTATTTCATTTTATTTCATTTCGGGGAGGTTGTTTGAAAGAATAACTCTAAAGAAACACGCATAATTACTGTTCAAACACAAATAATACAATAATATAAGGGAAATGTGCTTGAGTCAGAAATCATTTTGGTATTAGGTAAACGTAAGACCAAACATACTAATACCAAAATGATTTCTGATTCGGGCATGTTTCCCTTATATTATTGTATTATTTGTGTTCGAACAGTATTTATGCGTGTTTCTTTAGAGTTATTCTTTCAAACAACCTCCCCGAAATGAAATAAAATGAAATAATAGCCAATCGCACCACGAGATTGAGAGCCGCTGTCACCGGACTCTTAATAACTAAGTTCTTAAACTAATGTATATGTACTTATGTAATTTTGAGTCGGCTTTACGTTACTTATTAATTTGTGTGTTTGGCGCCGCCTCAAGCCTTTTTTTGCCGCCAACCAGCGTTGCCGTGTTTCGGCTTGAAGAGTGTGGTTGCCGGTGAAATAACAGGAAGACGAAGCTAAAATCTGTATGCCTCAAATTGATAGATGCAGGGCAGTGTATTGTGGGGCACGCATTCCCATCGTGTGTGACCTACGTTACGATCATAAAATAATATCAGTGTTTCTTATATATGAGAGCACTGGTGGTCTAGTGGTAGCAGCCCCGCCTTCCGATCCTAAGGTCGTGTGTTCAAAACCGGTCGCGCACCAATGAGTTTTTCTGTTCAAAAATTTATGTGCGCAATGCCAGTACTCTCAAACGGTGAAGGAAAACATCGTGAGGAATCCGGCATGTTGTAAAACCTAACAAGTTCTATAACATGTGACAAGGGCTCGAAAGGAGCCTCTTGAGGCGCACTTAAAATCCTTTCACCACACTGTTTCGAAAGAAACCAGTGACACGACAAGAAGAAGAAGAAGAAGTGTTTCTTATTTTCAAACATGTTAAAATATGCAAGCGCAATGTTATTTAACGCATATCAGCGTCAACCTGTCGATTGGGACGTGGGATTGAAATAAAAGAGGGTAGTTAATAAGCTAAATACATAATATTTAATTTATTATATACACACGTTTATAATTATCACAAAGATACTATGGCTAGTTTCCATCTACATAATTGTATCAAATTCATACCTACCTATATACAGCTTTGATACTTATAGGTACCTACTGAATAACTGTATTACAAAGTTGAGAAAAATGCCAACATTTAACTGGAAATACTTAGTTTGAACACACGCGGCCATTTTTTGTATGTTGTATTTCAATCGTAAAGCAAAAGTTAGGTTGCTTCTCGGTAAAATGCTAAAATATACAAATTTAACTACTATATATAACCAGAAGACCAATAACTTGTATTTGCAATATTAAATTGTTTTTTATTTATACTAAACAACCGAGACTAAAAAATAATACTTCTCTCTCTTTCACATTCTCAGTGTACATTTTATTTTCATCATTTTCAATAAATTCTTTTGATTGTATTCGGTAGAGATTAGAGGTTTTTTCATACTTTTCAAACTTTATCACATTTAAATACTGCAATAACTTTATTATATTATCACTTTTACTAGGTAGGTTTTTTTGTCAAAATTGGTAATAACCACCTTTTTGCACACATCTCTATCGCATCCGAAATAGTTTTGCAGGAAACACTGAATGTTTTAAATTATACACAAATTAAAAAAACAATGGACTGGTAGACATTCACCGATGCTTGAAATGATTGAAGCTATTTTTATGATATCATGCAAATAAAGAAATCAATTTCTAGAACGAACATTTACAATTGGAAAAGAGTTAAAATAAAATTTCAATGCGACAGATAGAGCGTTTAAATGTTTATAGGAGAGGCCTCCATTAACTTTTTCTATTAGTTGATTTATAAAAATACTAGCTGGTACCCGCGACTTCGTCTGCGTACTTTTAATCTCTTTTTTTCGCAATAAAAGGTAGCCTATGTTCTTTCTCAGGGTCTAAAGATTGTCTGTGCCAAAATTGGTTGAGAGGTTTAAGCGGGCAAGCGTAACAGACATACAGACATACAGACAGACAGATAGTTGGGATTAATTGAAATATATTTCAAAAGTAGATGGAGCATCTACTTATGAAATATATTAATATACTTAGAAATGAATAAAACTTTAAAAGGAGTTAGAAAATTATGGAAACATACGTTATAGCTAGATTAAGAAAAAAAATACTGTGAATTCGACTCCCACGGTACTCGTTTACGGATTCGTTGACATTATTTAATCTGTTAGCTCTTTCAAAAAACTGACTTCAATGCACTAGAAAATAATCTCGTACTTCTATAACTCAAAAACTACTGGTCAGATCTAACTCAAATTGAAATGAGACCACATGACAAGCACCAGATTTCGATTAAAAATCATCAAAATCAATTCGATCAGCAAAGAGTTAAACATAATAATTTTGTTGAATTGAAAATCTCCTCCTTTTTTTAAGTTGGTTAAATAAGTATCTGATAAAATTAAATAAAACACCTAGTATTAAAACTATTTATCTAAATACATTCTGTATTACGTTATAAGTACCTACATAGAATAACACTAGTGGCTCTGGGAGCTGTTGACCTCGCGAGCATACTAAAAGTGAGCTATTTACTGCCTTAGCAAAAGCTATTTCAGAGTTTTGAAAGAAACCTATCAATGTTGAAGAGAAGTAGAAAATACCCATCCCCATGATGTTTTTTCTATTTAATTTTGTAAATTTTTGAGGAATGTAATGTGCAAGTGCATTTTCCGTTTTGTGATTTTTTGATCTTTTTGATTTTTTTTGCATTATCTTGTGTAGAATGAGGTCCTTTGTGTTTCTCTCAAATTTGATTGAAAACCATCGATTGTTTGATGAGCTATCCTGTTCATCATGCTGAAGATCCTTATCAGATCTTCGCCAAACTTTTATGAGACCAACTTATAGTTACTACCTTTCAAATAAAAAAAGAATAATCGAAATCGGATCTCATTTGGTGGAGATATCCAGTATATCAAATAGCCCCCTTTTTGCCCTTTTTTTGGAGGAAGTACCCCTCCAATCAAAAATCCCCGACGACAAATAATTCTAATAAGTCATATAACTTGTGTACCAAGTTTCGTCCAGATCGGTTGAAAAATGCGACCTGTAGAGGAGAACAGACAGACAGACATCCGGACAAACGCATTTTTGGCCAATGTGGAAACTGAGACGCTTCGCTCGCTTAGCTCGCTCGGTCAATAATCTATATAGAAGAGTGAAAATAGACTAGAATAAACGGCACTGTATTTGCTAAACTAAAATTAAACCAACTTGCCTTAGTTTTTTTACATAATTAAGTGTGCAAACACTAGGCATACATAACAATGGTGTCATACAGAAATCTAATGCTCTAATCGATGTCCAAATTGAATTTGAAATATGATCTAGTTATAAATAAGGATACAATAATATGTATTATAATCAAAAATGGGACAGAAAATTGCTCGTAAAATAAACCGCAAAGTTGATGTCTTTTTTGGCCTTGATAACGAATACATTTTGACATTTGTGGCGATAACGTATCGTACCGATCAAAGAATTTAGATGCTACGGTACAGATATACAACCTTGTTTGATTTTTGTTACTGCGATTTTATACAGGAGTTTATTACGATACGCTTCCGCGACCAATGTGAATTCAGGTACCTGGTTTATTTGTGCCGATTGATGTGACAACTTAAAAACGTTTGGGACAACATAAAAGTCTTTATAATAGAAACTGGTTTCTGTAACCATCGAATATGTTGGCTTTAGCCTGATAGCGGCTGCTAGCAACATTTATAGCCGTATAATTTATTACATAAAAAGTGAAATAGTCTGATAACTGGTACGACTTTAAAAGCGATTGTGCATACTAATGTTAAACATTATTACTGAGCTATCTAAAAATCGAATGCCAGATCGGTAAATATCTCAGTTATGTCTTGTCGTATCTCAAACGTGTATATATTTGTATTAACTGCAATATCCATTATGTAATAAATTAATAGTTATTTCTACTGCTATGGAATAAAGTTTGTTTTGTACATACATTCGGCTAGACTAGAATAAATGCAATCCTCAATTTTCATGTTGGTCATTCAGCATCTTAATTGACATTTACAAAACAAAAACTGAAAGATCATGAAATCAGTTATTTAATTCACTTATTTTTTGAATATTTTGTCTTGTCCGGCATGGACAAGACAAAATATTCAAAATATGCAACTACTTCAAAATTAAGAATTGTATACATGCTAGTGTAGCTGACTGTACTTACGTAAGGTTTAAGTTTCAGGAATCGGCCAAGCGCCCGCTAGATAACCTTGTAATCAACACTGAAAACAGAGTTGAACGCATCGGTCGAAGCCCTTAACAATTCATCATAACTATGCTTATCTACACTATATACACAGGTCTTACATTAATACAATAATTCTTACAAACATTCATTTCTAAAATGCTCAATCTGATAATACTGTAATCTGTTAAATCGAAAGGTATGGTGAATTTAGACTTGTGAACAGACATCTATTCACAAAACATTAACCACGGCAGTGCGGCGTCTCATAAATAGTGGAGTAAAATTAGCTAAAGTGCCTGGTCCATTATTTAAATGGATGGAGTAGGCTTGCCCAGAAACTTGATCATTCTTGGTCGGCCTAATCCACATGAGACATAATCGATACGTGCATAACTGACTTACAGCCGCGGGTCAGCATAAATTAATAATGTGCACGACTGAAAGGCCTTCAGTTTGTTAGTAAATTACTTTACCAATAATCTCGAGCTGGAACGCTAATAGCTACCATAATAAAAGCCAAGTCCATTGTACCAATATACACATAATCTTACCAAAACGTTACCCAAGTTAAAATATTGGTCAAAGTTTTTGTCTCTGTTTTTCATTGCCCATCGGTGGGAGATGGCAATAGTTTAAACAATGATTATATTTGACACATGTTTGTAAAGAAGGCCGACAATGTCTTGTAGCATACACTGAAACGTTTTTAAACAAAGCTTTAGCATTAGCAAAATAAATAAAAGCACTATAGTGTCACCTTGCACATCTTTTACACTTTTCTTTTTGTCAGAGTATATCCCCTTGATACTGTCCCACAAAGTCCAGTATACCTTCATACCTGCAACAATAAAAAGTCATTTGAATATCTCTTACTCGTATAATTTTTGAAATTAGAATGGTTATGAACATAATTTTCATTTAAACCGGATGTTTACCATGATTTGTGAGTTTAATTGTTTCCCGATACGCCGATGCAACTGTGCCGAAATATCGGGAAACAACTCAACCTATAAAATAAATAAAAAAAATAATAAAATAAATAATGCTGGACAATCCACACAGCATCATCTAGCCCCAAAGTAAGCTACTCAGAGCTTGTGTTATGGGTACTAGACTACTGATATATTTAATACATTATATACTTACACAGATACATATTTTTTTACTATACATAAACACCCAGACCAACGGAACAAATTTCTGCAGATCATACACAAATTTGTTCCGAGGCGGGAATCGAACCCGCAACCTCTTGCGTCGCAGGCGGACTCTCGCCCGCTGCGCCACTGATGTCGTCAAAAATGAATACTAGTTTTCTTTAATAAGCTGCTATTAAGAGAATTCCCGCAATTTGTCTTTACATAACTAACATGAATCGTTGAGTTAATGGTTTTCCGTTGATTTTTTGTTTATTTATTCAGTGTTTAATAAAAACTTTGAATTAGCATTTATATCCATAGATAGGTCTCTTACCCCGTTTCTGAAAGCTCGATCAACACTAATCGGCTAATTTATTTATTATTATTTATTTACTTGACAGCCGATTAGTGTTGATCGAGCTTTCAGAAACGGGGGTTAGAAGATGAAGATCTTAACCTACTAACATATAAAAACGCAAGTCTCGACAATTGGATGATAGGATGTTTGTGGGTCAATCACGAACTAACCACTGGGGATGAATATAAGAACAAACAAATGATTAGCGGATACTACTTTTGATTCTGAAATCGGGAGAAAGCTATGGTACAATCAATTAAAAAAGTGTGTGTAAAATTTTATTGTGGAACTTTTGTGCATATTTGCTTGTGTAACTGAAACAGTTTCGCGATATAGATCCCCAGGCACGGTAGCTATCCCCTCAGGTCTCTTAGCGTTTGTCGCATGAGTCGTAAATCAGGGAGATCAGGATCAGGAAGATGACAAAAATACAAAGACGATTATGAGATTAAAGGAGATTTTGAGGACCTCCAACACCGGAAGTTATTAGGAGTTTTTATGTTGTAATCTTTTACCTTTCGTCACGTTTTAGTAAATTTGCTTTATTTGAAGGATAAAATAATGCCAAAATATTTAAATGATAAGTCGCTTTCAGACTTAAAATTATTTATGGCACATACAATTTACTTGCGATAGTGAATGTCAAGTCACTTGATCTCTCTCTCTAATTTGATGTTATAGATGAAATGACGATTCAATGTGGTCCTTGTGATTTTATTGAATAAACCTATTTTGACTATGACTTTGATAAGTGATTTGACATCTGAATAAGATTGATCGAGCTCTCAAAAACCGGCCGTTGTTGTTATTATGTGTGGATTGTCCAGCATTATTTATTTATTTATTATGCAATAACTTTAATGATTACCACACTAAATAATTGTCAATTTTTATACTAACCCCCGGATTCTGAAAGCTTGATCAACGCTAATCGGCTGTCACTTGCTATTTCAGCTTTTACTTCAAATTAGATAGGGATAGCAAGTGACTTGACAGCCGATTAGTGTTGATCGGGCTTTCAGAAACCGGGGGTTAGACTTCTAAAGTAACCAGCACATAGGTTGTTTTGATAAAGTAAATATTGCTTTAACTTACTTACAGAAGACATCAACGCGCTACTTTTTTTAAGTTCAAACTTATCATTAGTTTTGATATTATAATTGAAATAACAAAACATTCGTGGGTTCGCTTTAGAATAATTTATGTCTGTTTGTCACTAAATCCTACACGAAAAAGCCTACTTTAAGCTTAGGTTAGGGGTAGTAATTGGATTTTTCGTTGTAGCTTCCTTTCAGGATTTCTCTGTTTATTTGCTGTACAGATTCGACCCAAAGATGTATTCCAAAAAAAATATGTTATATTTGCAAGATGTAACACAAAAGCTATTGTTATCGGCATAAATAAATCGGTAGCTTTATTTTATTATAAAATACAACGTAAAGATACCAAATTACTCTGCTAAACTTGAAATTCAAACCGAACATCAGTATATCAGCCTTAAAAACGTTACTTTCGTTAATGTAAACGTTGCTATGTCACAAATTATACATACATAATTTACTATTGGAAGCGATCAAAAGCGATGCATTGTTTATAGTTTTTTTTTAATAAAACCATTTGGATTGAATTCGATCGTCATAAAGAAATAGCGCTTAGGTAACGTAATTTCTACCATGTTTATTTGTGTTGCATTAGCCTCAAAATTATGTTCGTAATAAAACGATAAAATGAAGGTCTGAGTACAGTGTTTTATTGCAAAAGGCAGCTATTGATTTGTGAATCGTCTGCCTATCTCGACTTCTGCCCTATCAGCAAGGAAAGAAGGAGGAGCCACGTGTAAAACGCTCATAAAACCTGCCATAAAACGTTTGAAACCTGTAATAAATATTTTCAGTACCGTTTACCTAACAAACTGTTAGTGAAGCTGCTGCTCGTTATTACGATAAAGAGGAAAGCTTTATTATCTACTGCTGGTTAGCCCCTATTTAATTTTACTGTTCACGTCTACCCGATCTGTTTTTTATGAATGGAACGTATTCAAAACTATAGATGGTAGTCTACTGAAACTTACTACAAAAAAAACAATACGATATCTAAATCACAATACTTTGCTGAAATAGGGCCTATTTGTATAGCACCCAGCACACAAATTTTTGAAGCAAGGACTGTATGTTAGTCAAGGCCTACTTCGGTTTTATCGACCTAAGTATACCTTTAAGAAACATTCATACAAAGGGTACATATTTTGTTTTATATCGTTTTTTTGGTAAATAAATGTATTTTTATTTGTATATTTTATGTTTTCAACCAATTTCCGTGCAAATAACTAAGAATTTAGATTTAGAAAAAACTATTACACGTTTTCCTATGATGTCCTAATGCTTAATGTAAAAAATATTTCTAGTAGGTATATAATACGAGTTTATTCACAACAATAATGCTTGTGTCAATTAAAGTAACCACTTAAAATCCGTTTTCAGAGAACTAGTGACACTACAAGAAGAAGTAAGCACTGACAATATAAATCATCAGCAAAGATGCATTATCACCTGATTTCTGTTAGTACCATGCATCAACTATTTTTTTTTTAATAAACGAAACATATTTACATCTTACGACATCGTTAAACCTAGTAAGGTTTGTGTCGATCTTGGCACTTATATGGTTATTAATAAAAATTACTTTATCATTATAACTATACTTTTTATTTGTTCAATTTATCACTATCGAATAAACAAAATTAACAAAACATATATATTTAAAATTTGTGAATTTAAATATAAATTAAACAAACATCCACAGATAAACACAAACATTGACACAAACGTATCTTTTTTTGGTTAAATTTAAAACCTTATAGTATAGAAAAATTGGTTGTGTGCCAAAAACGTGGACTGTAACCGAAAAAACATTTTTTTAATGGTAGTAAATTTTTTCATTACACTTTATTGTGGCCGCTAATATTTTGAGCTAGAGCGTTCTAAAAAAATTCGACAAACGTGACATTAGCGTCCACGCTCATGGCAGAGCATTATTTATTATGCGTTTCTTAAATTCCTTTGTTTTTTTTTAAACAATCCACCACTTGGTCACCAGATGGTCACTCGTTTGTTTGACTGATACAAGCCAGACACAACCAACAGAGGTTCACACTCAGTTTTTATCACTTCCAAGATTTCTCATTTTGTAAACAAAATATTTCATGCCACATACACGATTGTTTAGGCCTAAAGCATGCTGTTTTGAGTTTTGTAATACTTTGGTTGGTTATTCTGGATGTAAATATTTTATTTATAGTTTCGGTTAAATTGTTAGCTCATACAGAAAAATCTTTGTCAAAGTCAATATAAATTATTTAATCAGTAAAAAATGTGAAATAGCTCAATCACTACATACTACCTACTTAAAACAAAGTCGCTTTCTCTGTCCCTATGTCCCCATGTCGTATGCTTAAATCTTTAAAACTACGCAACGGATTTTGATGCGGTTTTTTTATATAGATAGAGTAATTCAAGCGAAAGGTTTATATGTACAATACATGCATGATATGTGCACCCGTGCGAAGAAGGGGCGCGCGGGCGGGTCGCTAGTTTAAAAATAAAGCGGAATTAGGTATTTAAATACTTGATTCTAACCAGTAGTGTCAAAATAAGCAATAAAAATATTACGTTGTTTGTTAATGCATTATCTAATAGCCGAGTTAACAACCCGGCTAGGCTAACGTAGTTCTGTTTTCTGTGCTGTAGGGGAAGCAGGGGTAATAGCGCTCACCCCAATAACTTGTTAAATATACGGTGCGGTGCCTTGAAACACAGCGAGCACGCCGCCGCACAGGCAGTGCTTGTAACGCTTGAGCCGCGGCAGCCTAACTCTCTCTCTCTAACCTCATAGTTGTATCATTAATTAAAGACAAATGAAAAAAGTATTTAATTATTTTTCTCTCAGATGAACGGCATTCCCCCATCTTCCTCTATGCCGCGGGTAGGTACCTACAATCCTACCGAGAACAAACATGTGTTCTCGGTAGGGATTGTGTATGAATGTTAAAGTTGTTTCTCTGACTGGGTGTTTAATATTTCACGTATTGTTACGAAAAGGCGTAGGCATTTTAGTAGGTATTATATCAGCTATGTTCTTATATTAATGCATTAAAATCTGGGTTACTGAGCTTTACTCGGTTGCTGAATCCTTAGATCGATTTATATCCCCCGAATTCCGAGTTTCCGAGATTCCGATTATTTTTTCACATACAAAATAATTATTAGTATTTGGTGTAGGATAGGATGGATTAATTTTTATTTGCATATACTGCCGATGACACACATCATCGGTATGGTATCGCAGTAGGTACTTGTATGCCTATATGCAAATAAAAATGGACCTGCATGTGTCTAAGTCATTATTTAACTGCTCTACATTTTAACCAATTCCAAAGTAAACCTTGTGATCGAGCTGAATAAAGATAGTTTTAATTTTACAGCTACGGTTGAAAAAATCGTTAGATAACTGAAAGAAGATCTTTTACCTACTGTTTAAAATAAACAATCGCTGTCTATTTGTTTTAAAAACAAACATTACACCTGTAAATGATTGAGGGGTGATTGATCATAGCGAGATTATTGGCCTATTGGGCCAACAGGGACTTACCTAACCCCATCTTATACCTATAGATCAATCTAAATTTGGTAAGTACATTGATATTATTTTATTATGTATTTATTTAATAGACGAGCATTTAAGTACTTAGGTATGTAGGTAGGTACGTATTTTAGAGTTTTTTTTTTTTTTTTTTTTTTTATACAACTAGCTGATGGAACAAGCAGATGGCCCACCTGATGTTAAGTGGTAACCATCACCTATAAACAAAACATTGCCCCGTAGGTCACGCACAATAGGAACGTGCCCTACGATGCACTGCCCTGCGTCCATCAACTTGAGGCATACGGATGTTAAGCCTCATGTGCCTGTAATTACACCGGCGACCACATTCTTCAAACCTTGTTAAGTTAACCTTGAATTCCTAATAGGTACTTACCTATTAAGTGAACATGTTTTTTTAACTTGAAATTATAAAAAGAATGGGTAGCATTACCATTTAGATTTGTGAAAAGCATTGTCTAACTAACCCCCGGTTTCTGAAAATCGTTTGATTCATGTTTTTATTACAAAATTACTAACGGAATCCAAATTATGCAAAAAAAAACATACCAAGGTACTCATTAAAATAAAACAATGCAATGTTTTAACGACACATAGGTAAAACACTTTGAAAGCTTTTTATTACCAAAATCAGCGAGCTAGACCGAGTTGGACATGGAGAGAACCACCACATAATTATTAAGACAATACACTAAAAGGGCTGTAAGTATATTTATCGACATACCTATAAAAGAAGCAGATTGCGGCATCGGCAGTGCGGCCGACGCGACGATCTAAACAGTGGTTAAGGACGCGCCGCCGGCACTTGCCTCCGCGGTACTGCGCTATATTTATCCGCTGGAAGTGACGCGCGGCTAAATCCGTCGGCGACCGATGCCGGCCTCCTGCAACCATAACCATGTCACCGAGTGCTGCGGCTACAACCGCTGCACTCCCTCGGTCTAACCCGCCGCCCCTAACGCCGAGGCGCAACCAGCTCGCAAGGCTCAATTCGCACAACAGAACAGTCGCTTAGCGCTACCTCTACATATAACATTCATAAAATATTCTTACCTGAGCTTATTCTCTCAATAGGACTTGTGCGCTGGGGCAGGACCAGCCGCCACGCATGCCTGGTGATGGTAGTAGGAAGGCTGCGGCGCGCGGTAGTGGTGGTGCGGCGGCGAAGCCCGGTACGCGTCCGGCGGGGGTGAGCCACCACGGAAGTTGGCAAGCTGGCAGCTGGGTGGCTCGAACAGATCTCGGAAGGCAGGTGGCAGCTGGTCAGGGGTGGGCTCGGGTGCTGCGTACCAACCGGAGGTGGCGGCGCGAAACTCTTCGGCTGCTAGCGAGTAAGGCTGTGGCGAGCAGTAGACGGCCGCAGGTGGCAGGCGTGGCTCACTAAACTCGTCGAGCGCGTCAGGTGCTGGCTTGTCATAGCGCGAGCAATCGACGGACGCCCCGGGTTCGCGCTTGGGACGGCATTCGAAGAGGCGCGGCTTCACATCGGGCTTCACGTCGCGCTGCTGGCCGAGCGCGTCTGCCGCCGACAGTGCTTCCTGCGCGGCCAGAGCCTCCTGTGCCTGGTGCAATTGCTGCTGCCTCTTTATCGCCTCCTCCTTCTCTTTCAAAGCGTCCTTCTTCTTGAATCGGCGCCTCCGCCGAAGATACGAGCCATTGTCGAACATGTTGTATGAGTCCGGATCCAGAGTCCAATAGCTTCCCTTGCCAGGCTTCTTGTCGTCTCTCGCGACTTTGACGAAGCACTCGTTGAGGCTCAAGTTGTGCCTAATAGAGTTTTGCCAACCTTGCTTGTTCTCTCTGTAGTAAGGGAAGCGCTCCATAATGAACTGGTAGATGCCGTTGAGCGTGATCCGGCGGTCAGGCGCGTTCTGTATGGCCATGGCGATGAGCGCGATGTATGAGTACGGCGGCTTGACCATGTCCTTGGGCGCTCCGACGTGCTGCTGGTGCGGATGCAGGTACGGCGCTCCGTACCCGTAGCGGTACTGCTCGTAGGCGTACGGCGCCACGCCGGCCGAGTACCCGCCGGCGGCGCCTCCGCGGTACGCGTACGGACTCTGTTCTCCGAACAGCGCGTGCATCTTGCCGACTCGTGTTCACTCAGCGCGCATCACACACCGGAGCGCGGAACCCTAAGCGCGCTGCTCTTTCGGCAACAAAACGAAGACTGACCGATTTTGTTTAGATTCACAACAAGGCCCGTTTACATAGCGGATGCTAACCAAGAGACGAATGAGCGGAGCCGAGGCGCAGCCGTTCATGGCACTTTGCCCCGCCTTCCGCAGCCATCGCTCTCTAGCGCCAGGGAAGGGAGCCTGCGTCCCGCTCGCACGCACGCGTGAGCGAGCTTCGTCGCACGCCCAGTCCGTGGCTGCAGGCAGCGCCCACATGCTGCTCGAAGTTCAGCCCCTTTCAGTATTTTTTTCACCCTGCCTTTGTGCCCTTTTATACGTTGTAGCAGACAAAGGCTCCTTTCCATATTCGTTGTCCAGAGTGGTTAGTAACGATTTTGTAAGTAGGTTCGTAGGTAATACTAAACAAAGACCGGTTAAAAAAGCTATACATACGAAACCTGGCAGTGAAGCCTTTTGGGACGCATTTCATTAAATTTTTCGTTATACCTATACCCAGTTATTGTGCAAAGCTGCTGCTACGAAAATGACTGCGTGGCTAAACTGGTGTTTGTTCGTGGTTGAGTTTCTGAAAGGCTTGCTTTTGGCAAGTCTAAAATGAATATAATACATAAAAATAAAATAAATGATAAAAATAATACAAATAGGAGCATAGCACTTCTCTGAGTACCTATGTCGAACCCGCCCTAAACAAGCAACTGTACCTAAGCAAACCACTGGATGGAGAGCGGTCCCGCAGCCCGTGCGTTTCCGTCGTTGAACTTAGTGATTAGACAAATCAAACTAATAAGATTAGGTATATTAATAGGTAACTCGAGCCTGTCTATACATATAGGTATGTATTTAATTTTAATTAATATCTACTTATGCGTAAAGCTAAAATAGGTAACTCGAGCCTGTCTATACATATAGGTATGTATTTAATTTTAATTAATATATACTTATGCGTAAAGCTAAAATAGGTAACTCGAGCCTGTCTATACATATAGGTATGTATTTAATTTTAATTAATATCTACTTATGCGTAAAGCTAAAATAGGTAACTCGAGCCTGTCTATACATATAGGTATGTATTTAATTTTAATTAATATCTACTTATGCGTAAAGCTAAAATAGGTAACTCGAGCCTGTCTATACATATAGGTATGTATTTAATTTTAATTAATATCTACTTATGCGTAAAGCTAAAATAGGTAACTCGAGCCTGTCTATACATATAGGTATGTATTTAATTTTAATTAATATCTACTTATGCGTAAAGTTAAAGGTGTAGTTTTTTGTGAAGGGCTAGTGCAGGGAAGTACACTACCGTCTCCTTCTATCACCCCCATGGCGGAAGGGTAATACGAAGACATTTTCCACTTCAAAAAAAATAAAAAGGGATGTAGGTACTCTACCGTGTCTTTTACTGCCGCCAAGCTGCATTACTGCATGTGTTTTGTGAAATTACAGGCACATGAGGCTCAACATCTGTACCTATGCCACGTACCTACGTAGAGCACGTTCCAATCATACGATAGGAGCGTGCCCTAACGTGAGGTAACCATTACCTATATATTTTATAATTTGTTCCGTTGGTCTGGGTGTTTATGTATAATAAAAAATATCTATTTATGTAAGTATATAATGTATTAAATATATCAGTCATCTAGTACCCATAACACAAGCTTTGAGTAGGTTACTTTGGGGCTAGATGGTGCTGTGTGGATTGTCCAGCATTATTTATTTATTTATTTATGTTTACCACTTAACATCAGGTGGCTCACCTGCTTGTTCCAACAACAAGATGAATAAAAAATACCATAGATGGCTATGTTTGTGCTGGGAGCTACGTGGATTTTGGTATGTAACAAAGTACCTAATAGGTAACTACTTATTCAAAAGTGAGTAAATACGAGCCGGAAATGATGATGTCCCCAAAGAAAAAATAATTTTTAACTAATCCCATTGTTGATCTTGGTAATCCGTACAAAGGCCTCGATAATTACCTATTCAGAGCTTAGCGTCGGAAGTCGTTACAGCGCGTTGCTGTTGACACAAGTGAGTGGAGAAAAAACTTACGAGAAAATGCGCGGGAACGTAGATACGATTTTTTGAGTCCCGATCTTGAACGAGACGGTCGAAGGACAATCGCACTAAAAATTTCAGCACCAGCTCAATATTATACCTACCGCATCTTTTAAGCGCATCACAGACGGCGAAGATACTATAATATTTCATGTTACGTGTTACGATATCGTAACATAAAATATTATAGTAACTTAAGGTATCACACACGGTTAAGATACGCTAATATATAGATACCCACTCATACTGTTGAAAAACGCTGAACGAAGGTGTCAAACGTATTTTTATTTAAACACCATATACAGGGTGTGCAAAATAATGGATGAGTCCACTAAGGATTTATCAAAATTCCACCCCCAAGATAGTCAAATTGGGGATAGAAGTTTTTATGAAGCCTTTTATTCTTTGGACATATTTGCATGAAATTTCGTTTTTGAAAAATTGAGTACCCACCTACGGCAAAAATAATGAGTTAGGTATTTTAGCGGTTTCCAAAGTTCAACCTCTAAGAGCGTAATCCTACTAATATTATAAACGCGAAAGTTTGTAGGTATGGATGGATGTTTGTTACTCTTTCACGCCGGAAGGGCGAACGGATCTGGATGAAACTTGGCAGAGGGATAGATTATAATCTTCCGCCGCTCACTTTTGCCTTTTATATTAGACTAGTTGCGCCCCGCGGTTTCACCCGCGCAGATTTAAATCCCGGTATTACCACGGGATAAGAATTAGCCTATATGTGCTATGCCAGGCTATAATCTATCTCTCTGCCCAGTTTCATCCAGATCCGTTCGCCAGATCCGTTCAGTCGTACCGACGAGAAAGAGTAACAAACATCCATCCACCCATCCATCCATCCTCTGCGAATTCATCCAATGAGCGAAGCGACGAAAATCTTATAATCAACATGGGCGATTTGGCATTTTATGTATGTATGTACGTGTGTATGTTTGTATGTTTGTCCGACGATAACTTGAGAACCACTTATCCGATCTGCATGAAAGTTGGGCGATAGCATGTACTTGAGAAATTTACTGGTAGGTAGGTACCTATACCTATGAGTAAAATCGGATAAGGGGTTACTAAAATATGGAGGATTTCAATGGGGGCAAAAATTAAAAAAGTTACACAAAAAAATACATTCCAAAACCATTTTTATTTTTTTTCTAGGTAGCCCAGTTTTTGAGATACAACAAAAAAGTTAAAACGACCCAAGAACTCTCATTTCTAAGAATTTCGTTGGCATCAAGGTTTTTTACTGGTCTGTCAGTTCCTTTGCTTTTTCAAATATTTTTTTCTGAAAATAAATTAATAAGGTATATACTTGGTTCTCATTAAATGGTGATAGCGACCTATTCTGATGATGGAGCCAAGGTCTGTTCAACGGAACTCTTCAATAAATAGGCCAATTCCGTTGAAACTTGGTACCAGGTGGCACCCAGAGTCCAAACACAAAGTTTGGACTTGCCTCTGACTACTACTTACTTATATTTTCGGAGCGTTCGCGTCGCGTCACGAAATCTCAGTTTGGGGCGAACTACTAGTGTAGGTTGCTAGGTTGTTTTAAAATCTTTGAAGGCCATCTTTTAATGTTGGAATGGCATGGTTAGGCGTCCATCCTCTTTCCTTATCCTCTGTCCACAATTAATACCCTATTCTCAACTACTAAGTAGCATGATTGCCTAGAGTGAACATTTTGATTTTTGCGCCCTCTGTTGGTACGCTGCCATATTTATTAGCTTATATAACTGATGGAGGACCACAGGGCACTAACTAGGGATGCTAACGCATCGGAGGACAAACTAGTACGCTGCCCGTGTTCCACATTATCATGTGGCGCTACCTGCTACTTTAGCGTAGAAAATACCGAACGTAGGGTGCGGCAGCACCAGAATCTGTATAATCTTTTTTTCATGCATCAAGGAATTTGAAGACTCATACATACTTGTAGTATGTAGGCATCCGTCATTGTGCAGAAAACGAATCCCATAACACGGGGTTATGCTGCGAATTAGGGATACTCGTTATATACTCTTGGGTGGGGGATACACGTACCTAGTTATTGTATTATACAATAACACTTGTATTCAAATTCCTTGACAATAACAAAGAAACAAAACAAAAGAGTATATATACAATTTGTATACTCTTTGCTTTGGGGGATACTCTTATTTAGGCTGGCAGCACTGGAGCCGGCTATTCTCTCTCATGAGTATTCAAAACAAAAACAATATTCAATATTGGTAATAATTATGTTCTAGCCGGTTTCCTTCAGCATTTCTTAATATGTTATTTAATTAAGTTATGTATTAAGGTTGTAGTGCCTGCCGCCTACGCCTTCAATCACGCGCGTGCGATATCTTGCTAGTTCAGTGTGGTTCGCTTCGCGTCGTAGAGTTTAAACGCGAAATAGTGAAGTGGTTTACGACAGGGTGTTCTGTGACTTGTACCTACTCGTAAAAAATCGAGATGGCAAGTTGTACTAGCGAAAACCCGACTACCAAACCAGATCTTAATGATTTGCCCACAGAAATTTTCTTCCTAGTGTTCGAGTACATTTCTCCGAAAGAATTGGTAGCGTGCCGCCGCGTTTGTTCCTGTTGGAGGGACATTATCGATTCTTATTTTAAAAATAATAAGATATGGTTGACATACTGTAGGCGTGATTACAAGAATGTGTACCAGCAAGCGATGTTCAAGACCCCAAATATTACTAGCTGGTTCGAGATGTACCGAAGTCTATCGGTCTGGTCGCAGTTACCACAAGCTCAGGACTCTGTAGCAGAGCTCTGTAGTAGCAACCTAATTGATGAAGAAATACGGACCATGACTGTTCAAGAGCATGGCGTTGTTATGGTACATAAAAGAAAAGGAGTTTTTTATTATGATCTAGAAACCCTAAGGGTGTCTAAGCGCAACGCGTTTAGCGGACAGTATAAATCAATAATGGAACTGGAAGATATTGTGATCCTGCTCGGATTGAACTCTCAGCTTCATTTGGTAAAGAAAATGAACAGAAACTGGAGTTCCGATCTTGAAATTAATATTGGCTGTGCTGATGAAATATGGTTCCAGAATGTACAGACTTTCTTGGTTGGAGACAGGACTCTTTTCTACTATACACATACTCAAGGTTTATATTCATTCCATTTTGACAATGATACTGTAGCCCAACGTATTACCCTGCAAGATTCATTCTATGACACCATTAGCCCTCCTTTGTTGGGTGCCTGGGGCTACAAAAACGGCTGTTTATACCTCATCTCCATGTCAGAAAACATGTATATTGTGTATGGCAATGGACAAGTTCGGCTGAAATATAATTTATCTTCAGTCACCAATCTGATGGATTGTATGTATCGACACAATATGTTGGAGAATGTAGATTGGCGACAATACTACATCTTGCATGCTGATTTGAGACACCATCCTCACACTGGACTCCTTAATAGTATCAGTGCTATGAAAGTCTACCGTGATAATATTTTCTTTGTAGGGACACAGTCCATTGTCACAATTCAAGTGTATTACAAACCATTCCTTAATGGACAGTTGAATTTGGGTGCATTTAGACCTATTAAAGAGTACAACTTATCTAACCAGGTAATTCATAGACCTCTGCAGACAGTGTATCTGATTGTATCCAGTATTGAAGTAATTGAAACAAAAGAAGGGCATAAGGTTTTGGTTTGCATGCAGGGAAAAATTTTGGTCTATACCTTTAACCATGAGTTTGTGAGTCCCGTTTATACAACAGCTATTGAGCACTAAACAACATATTTATTATATAATTAACACAACAAAACATACTGTAACATGTTTCCTTGTACAAAAACTAGATGTGCCGAACATGTCTCTAAAATGAAAAGCTGTCTTAAGAAAACAAGCTTTATGACTACCCATAATTACAGGGGCCTAGGAGCTCTGCTCATTATTACTATAAAATACATGGTATTATTAACAAGCTACTGACACATTATTTTTGGGCAAAAAGCATGCTTTTTTGAGCCATGCTCAATAAAAGCATGTGTGAACAGCTTGTACTAGTAAATAAGCCTGCTTAATTGGTTGTATGTTGGTTGATTTTTGAGCACTTGTGTCAGTACCATTACCCCAAAACTGACATAATTTATACCTAATAAAGAATAAATAATGTACCTACCTAAGTATAAGTATAATTATATGTTATAGAATTCTAGATATTAAGGCGGCACAGGACGGTTTTTGAACAGCTGCAAATCTACTAAAATGGAAAAAAATACATGAAAAAAAATTAAAACTTTAAAATTGAACATGTACTCGAGCGCTGTGTAAAGATAGAAACGTAAATAATGATAATTTTCTCCATAAAAAAATCATAAAAATGACACTAAATCGATATTTTAAACATTACCTGCCCCTTGATCACGTAACTTTTGTTGCATTCAAAATCCGGTTGCATATGTCAATTTTGGCAGTTTTGTCATCGCAAATCTGCCAAAATTGGCATATGCAACCGGATTTTGAATGTAACAAAAGTTACGCGATCAGCCTGCTGGTAATTACCTATTTGACATCTTCTCATACATGTATTTATGCAATAAAAATACTTTGACTTTGAAACATCCATTACTAAGAGAGTTTTTCTTGAAATCATGTCAAAGTATATCTTTTGATATACTTTGACTGATAAAGTATATCAGTGATCTTTACTAGGGCTGTGTAAAAAAAAATTTAAATTTCATTTTTATTAATCTCTGAGAAGAAAATCTAACAAAATTTAGCTGTTCAAGTGCTCGCACCGAGCAGCCAGTACCCCCGTGGCGTCTTGGAGTATGGGGGTTCTGGGATATCCCCGCCTTAAGAACTACCCCAACATAGATTTTTCTGTCTCCCCAATGTTGCATGATAGTATTTTAGAATTTCAGTATGTCCGATTAGTTACATGCTTTGAAAATATACTCGCATTCAGCGTTGGCGCTTTTGATAGTTGGCCCCTACTAGGATACTGTGAGATATAGTATTTCTTAAAAGATATTTTTATCGCTTCAATGCTTTCTGGTAATGTTGGGTTGTTCTTAACTAGATATTAGGTGCTTAGAGAAGTACCTATGTTGGAGGTTGTTGCCAAAGATATTTCAATTATTGTAAGTATTAAGGTATCAAACTACATAGAAAAGGTACCTACCTACCGCCTATTTTTTTGTTATTGTGTCCTATCTAGCATTCCTAATCGATACAGTATTATTAATAAGTTAACTCCTATATAAGTGACTTGCATTTATTTTACGATATTTAGGTATAATGCACCTATGCTAATAATTTATAGTCTAATGTTTCAATAGATTTAAGTAGGTACCTGTACCAACATAGGTACCTACCTACCTAAATTTAACTGCTAATTATCAGACAAGCAAGGTCGATAATTAGGTAGGTATGTATTTAAATAGTTACATAAGTACTTTATTTATAGTGTTAAGTTTCTATTTGTCTAAATCTTCAAATATTGATTGTCATCCATCTACATACATACTGATGTATTCTTATAAGTGTATATGTATGTATAAATACCTATATACCTACCTAACCGATAGAAATTAATATTTATTTAATAGGTACTCAATGAATGACCCATAGAATGAAATCCCAAAGTTTTCTGAAGTTTCTCAAGTCTTTTGAATAAGTACCTCTTCTCACTGCTAAGCAATTAAACAGTGATTCTTCTACATTAAACATTTTTTTATTAGTCAGGTAGTTTGTAAGTAAGTAGGTATGTACCTATTGTATTATTACATTTATGGTTTCTATTAAAATACCTATGTAATCCTCAAATATTTTTCTTTATCTTTGTAATGTTATTCCTTACTACCAATACTAGTTGCGAACCGCGGCTTCACCCGCGCAGATTCCGGTATTCCCACGGGATAAAAAGAAGCTTAAGTCTTATTCCAGACTATAATGTATCTCTCTGCCAAGTTTCATCCAGATCCGTTGAAAGAGTAACAAATATCCATCCATCCATACAAAATTTTCACGTTTATAATATTAGTTCGATGTAGGATAGGATTTAGTAGGTATATACATAACACAATCTATCAGAACTAACTGTACAAATGTAAACATTTTAGAAAATAGTAGCAAATAGAATAAATGCTTTGATATGAAATTAGGTCGCTGTCGTTTTATTTTTGACTACAATGAACTACGTCTGTAGCTGTAAGATGCACTAAATAATTTTGACCAGCTTTTAGGATCAACAACCACACCGTGCAGCGTGCAGCAGCCAGCGCGCGGATGCAAGTGCGTGCGACGACCACTGAACATAATATCCTGCGACAACGCGACGTGCTGCGTAGCGTAGTTGACGTAGTATAATCTGTGATTATAGTGCTACCAACATAACGAAACTGGTCTGAGTTTAGCCGTTTGTGAATAAATGGCCAATAACGAATGGACGGTATTATACTGACGGTTATTTTCACTAATTCGGACTTGGATGAATCTTCTTCTAAGGGTTCAGATAAGTTGGTAACGGTTGGTTGGCACTAACTAACAATAGCTAGCGCACACACCAGCGTTGCCAGATGCTCCGATTTTTCGCTTTTTCTCCGCCTTTTCGACAAGTAATCGGCCTTCCGCTTTTATCCTACGCGGATCCGCTTTTTTTTTGAATCACAAGAACACCCTCTTTTTTGGTGGTCCTTGGTTCCAATAAATAAAGACTTCCCTGTGGAGCATTTCCTTCCTTTTCCTATCTAGCTAGTTTGTGGTCTGTGTCTGTCCGTATGTGTCAGTGAGTGATGTTAAAAAAAAGTATGTAGACGACAGCCAGCTAGCTTATTGTTGTTTGTATACTCGTAGCCAAGTTCATATTCTAAAAATAACAAAACACAACTCCTTGCCAGCCAGCCTAATTCACTTGTTTGTATATTTGTGTTGTTGCAGTTTGCGTAATTTATTTGATTCACAGCTTTGTTAGTCACAGCTGAGTTATTCTGTCAGATTCATTCTGAGTAATTGAGCCACGAGCAAACGAGAGGACCTTGGTTCCCGGGGTTCTCGTAAAGACTTCTCTGTCTGTACTGTACTGTACAGTGCGGGGACCAATGGCAAAATGATTAATGTTTAAACACATACTTAGTAAATAAATGAATTAGAATTTTGAATTTGTACTGTGTAGCATTTTCCAAGGAATTTGCATGCGATTAAAAATCCTTAAAATTGGTCCAAAGAGTAAAGTTAAGAGGTAACCAACCTAAAAAACAGAAGAAATGAGAACCATTTTTTTAAGTTTGTTTAAAATTTATTTTGAAACTAAGGTACCTATTCCGCCTTTTGTGTTGAAATTCCGCGTTTTTGAAGCACAGCTACCGCTTTTTCAATTGGCTCATCTGGCAGCACTGGCACGCACGCACGCGGCGTAGTAGTAGCGCGACTAGCGCGTAGCGATAGCGATTTACTCTTGGGTAATGGGTAGTACCTAGCTAGTAGCGCACAGTATTTGTTTGTTCTGCTGGACTGCTCTGCTGGCTGTCTTCGTAGCACACCTAAAATTTTCGTAACCTGTGATTGTGTAAAACCTATAACCTTTTCACTTACACTTCACAAATAGATCTTTGAATTAAAAAAAAAATTACGAAGCAGGTGTTTAGAATTTCATCCAAGGCACCTTGGCTAAGTGGAATTTGCATTGAGTGCTATTGGTGGTGCTGAATTTCTCCCGAGGTAAGGATCATTTACTTAGTATATAAATGAAGTAATGAAGGGTGAAAGAATCCATCCTAATGACACGTTAAAATTTGGTGCATGGTAATGTGAATAAACTCCAATCAATTTTGATGATTAGAGGTAGGTAGGATATAAATAACGCGCAAGGCTGCTGTCAAACTTAACTTACCTACCGTAAAAACAAAAGAAAACGCGATTCATGATTATCGTTAGCTAAGCAAGTTGTAGGTACAAAATTCATTTTTATTAGACTTTGACACCTGTTCTATGTGGGTGTGTGTGTGTATGTGTGCATTCAAGACAACACGTTGTACACCTACATTACATGTACCTTACAAATAGAATAGAACCAACCAGGTACAATTATGAATTAATCCGGTCTAGTGGCATGTACCTAACAGTACCTATTCAATAGGTAGTTAATAAAAAAATATAATAAAAAGAGACATAGACCATTAGGTTGGCCAAGAACCAAGGAATCTGGGAAAAAATGATAGTAACAAACACACTTTCTGTAGTGACTAAATGGAATGTGTCGGTGCCTTACTTATGATGAAGGTTCCTTTTATTCCATCTTCAAGGATTTCATGTTACACATAATTCAGTTCTGAGTTAATATACCAAGGCAAGGTAACACAACTCTTTTTATTTCTACCCAGTTATAATAAGTTACCCCCGGTTCAACACTACAACACTAATCGATCGGTTCAACACTAATCGGCTGTCAAGTTGCTAAGCTCTATCTAATTTGAAGTTAAAGCTGAAATAACAGTGACTTGACAGCCTTGATCAAGGTTTCAGAAACCGGCGGTTGATGCTTTAATGACAAGGAAAGTATAAGTTTAAATTGCTTAAGTGGATGTTTATATATTGTCTTCTCTCCTCTTACTATTGACACACTTAGCATTAGTGAAGCAACTAATGAAAAATACTCAGGTCTAGTTCTTGACAGAGGCCTCACATGAAAGTGTCACATTGATATATTTCATTTCATTTTTCATTTTCATTTATTCAGCAAAACTTAAATAACAGTTTTAATAATACAACATCGTGAAACCTAGCAAGGTTTGTGTCGATGTTGGCACTGACTCGAGCTGTATATGGTTGTATGCAAGGAATATAGATAGAGTATTCAAATTCCTTGGTTGTGCGTGATGTCTTTCCCGTCATGTTCGTGACAATTGTCTACTTTTCTGTGACCTACTTGATACTTGATGAGCAGACTGGTTTCCGCAAGTAGGCCCCTGATGGGTCCTTTTTGTGTGTCGGGTGGTGGATGTTAGTTCAGCCTATTATTGTATTAGTCTCTAATAAGACCACATTTGGTCTATCTTGTTGGAAAAAGGGTGCAATGCCGCCAAATCTATTGAAAAACCATACAAAAGAAACTTTTGAAACATCTCTTTAATTACGATTTCCTAACACTAACAACCAAATTATGCAAAGAAACCAAAATCATGAATATTTACCAAACATACTGCTATAGGCACTTGCATGTATTTTTATGGGAAAAAATTATACAAAAAAAATGTACTGAAATAACATTTAAAACAAATATACAACAAGGTAAAAGAGTTCTAAAACTAAAACTAAGATATAACAACAAACTATGGGGAAAAGAGCACATGTTTTGAAGGCACAAAATTATTCACTAATTTCTCCAAAAGAAATAAAAAAACTGTCACAGCCTAAACCTTTTAGAGCTAAATTTCAAAACCACAACTCAAAATATCTAAATCTGGCCCTACTGTGCAGTTGCATTTTGTACTGGCTGATTCTAAATCTGGCCCTACTGTGCAGTTGCATTTTGTACTGGCTGATTCTAAATCTGGCCCTACTGTGCAGTTGCATTTTGTACTGGCTGATTCCAATTACAAAGATAATTTTTTTTTAGGGAGTACCCACACAATTTTATTTTTAGTCTGGCTAGGCTCCTTTTACATTACTTACTACAGTTAATTTAATTAGTTATAGATAAATACCTAATCAATTTATTCACTCTGCATCGTTGCTGTTAAGCCCTTTAATGTAAGTTTTAGTTATTTCTCAATAGGTGAATTGTTAATTCTTTTGAGAATAATATTCTTTAACCAAATCTTTGTGTAGTAATGCCAGTGCTCTCAAATGGTGAAAGAAAATTGAGTAAAAATAAAACTAAACTTGGTCTTGGTTGTTTATGATGACAATGACCTAAATATCTTAGCTTTTTCTTATTCTGCTACCTCTGTGAGAAAGAATGCAAAAACTTACTTTAGTTAACAAAATATCTATAAAAAGCTTCATATATCAGGTTTCACTATGTTTATCATTTATTCACGATTGCCCGTTTCATCTCTACAGGTGATACATAATGGCGGAAGCTCATTCAGCCGTCGCGTTCTCATTTGCGATAACTCACGATGGCTGGGATGTGAACTTCGATCGTGAGGTGCTCTACCTTGTTTGGGAGTCAGGCATTCGATCCTGGAAGAAACGCCTTGCTCGTTTCAGGGTAAGTTCCTAAGAAACGTAGCCACGTAACGTATATGTATATGAAGCTTATCAGCTTCATCAATAAACGTCAATAAACTATCACAGATGATGGTTGGTTGGCCGAAAGAGCACATGAGGAATATTGCTGGCAGTAAAAAATAAATGTGGTGCGCCTAAGTAAGATCTCAAGGTGTGAACCGAATGCTCCGAAAATTTTTATAAGAGTTATTCAGAGGCAAGTCCAAACATTATATTTAATATGCTTGTGTTATACTGCCTATATACTATCAAGCTTTAATTATATCTTAAAAATCAGTAGTTTTAGAAAAAAATAATTCTATTGTAAGTAATATGTTTTATTTGGTAGGTTCCTGTCCATTCTGTATTTCTTCTTTTTTTGTTATACTTACGTATGTCAAATAAATGTATTTTCTTTCTTTCATTCTATACCTAAAACAAAAATCCGATTGTGTGCTGCTGAAATGAAGACCAATCTGATCGTACCGTTTCTTTCACAGAACAGCGTCAACAATGGAGTGTATCCGGGTCACCTCCAAACCTTGTACGTCCTGTGGTCCCTCCTCGTGGCAGCGCATTTCACCGAGTTCAATATACCCTTCGGATTAGTACAAAAAACTATAGCTATTTTACCTGGGTAAGTTAACATTCACCAACTAACTGCTAACTAAACAACATACTGGTATTTTATATTCTACTAGTAGCGCCCCGCGGTTTCACTCGCGCAAATTTAAATCCCGGTATTCCCACGGGATAAAAAGTAGCATATATGTTATTCCAGACTATAATCTATCTCCCAACCAAGTTTAATCCAGATCCGTGCAGCCGTTCCGGCGTGAAAGAGTAACAAACATTCATCCATCCATCCATACTTACAAACTTTCGCGTTTATAATAGTAGTAGGATGTAAATTTACTGACATCTCTCTTCTAATTTTCGGCTACAACATGACCTCAATACAGTTATCTTGATAAGAACGTTTTTGTTTTTATAACAATGAATATCCTGCATCTAGGTATTTTATGTAGATACAGTCAAGATAATGTATTTAATCAATCTTATTGAAGAACAAACTATTTGTTGAATCATGATTACAAATTCTATACCTAAATTATCAGGAGACAAAGTTATTAGTAAATTTTATATTTTCTATCCATTCATACATAGTGACTTTACACGGTTTGGGGCAATAAATCTCTTGGGTCATAGAGAATAATGCCCCTGATATTTTCCGTGTCTGGGGATCAAAGTCGTGAAGCAGTTCCAGTTTTCAATTTCTCATATAAATATTATTTCCAGTGACTCGACGACATGGCAAGTTGTCGCTTGCTTGCTGGCAGCTCTCTCAATGTGGCTTTCAGTTATATTCCTCATGCGGTACATGCTCAAGCTGCTTCTTATGTACAAGGTAAATATATAATTAAACTAGTTGCGCCCCGCGGTTTCACGCGCGCAGATTGACACCCCGGTATTCCCACGGGATAAAAAGTAGCCTATTTGCTGTTCCAGACTATAGTCTATCTCTCTGCCAAGTTTCCGTTCAGCCGTTCCGGCGTGAAAGAGTAACAATCATCCATCCATACATACTTACAAACTTTCGCTTTTATAATAGTAGGATATAATATTACTGCAATTTCTGTTTTGTAACAGTCCATCCTCCGGAAACTTCCGTAATAATCTTCAGAAATTATGGCATAGCAACCAAAGGTACCTAAGGTACATAGCACCTGAACGTGCAAAGGTTCTAGGCTCATGCTGATGCAAAAGTATGCAAACAGGTGTGCAAAACATAGCTTGAAGATATTGGATACTTTCACAACAGTGAACACTAGCCTAAGAACGTATAGACATTGTACCCTGTAACATATCCGACAAACATAGTAGTAGACAAATCGTTTGAAATCGGATCGTCTGTGAAGCAATGTTTAGATTAGCTTACGAGTACTAACATGCTTATACCACAGAATACCTTACAATCTTTTGATTTTTGCAATGCACGCTGATTACATAATAACTTCTCGGGGCCTTTCAATATAGACTAGTATTACCTATATGACACGCAAAGAAGACCTGCCTTTTATTGAGTAATGTAGAATGAAAGGTATTCAGTAGTTCCACATGGACTTCGCCCTTTTGGAACCGACTTCAAAGAAGGAGGTGGTTCTCAATTAGACTGTCTTTTTATGTTTGTTACCTCAGAAATTTCAACTGGGTAAACTTATTTTGATATTTCTTTTTTATTTGAAAGCAGGTGCTTCCCATGTGGTCCTATTTAGATATTAATAAGATCTGACGATTAGTTTTTGAGTAGGTATAACAAAACATTTCAAGTTAATAGAAAGCTTTTATTATTTAAGAGCTGCGCACCGTTGTTTCACCCGCGTAGTTTTAAACCCCGGTATTCCTACGGGATAATTCTCTTTGCCAAATTTCATCCAGATCCGTTCAGCCGGCGTTATTGAGAAATCAAACATTCAAACTGTCACATTGTGATTATTATTAAGTATAATAAAACCCGCCTTTACAATTATTTCGAACATCGAGCTAATGATAGGCTCCCTTGGGACCGTCGTATATAATAGTATATTAGTCACGTGGCAGTTTTTTCTTGACCACAGTCAAAAAAAACATGCGGACGTCGCCGGCTTTGATGTTGCGGTTGGTTCCTTATTACAAGCTTTGGCTTAGACAGGGCTGTGTGGAAAATCTATCAATATTTTATTTTATTTATTTACATGTTGTTTTAATTCTAGGGATGGATGTACGAGTCCCGTGGCCCAGGTTCCAAGATATCCCTAAAGACTAAGCTTTGGGTGAGCGTTGTGAAAGTGCTGTCTGGTTGGAACAAACCCAAACTGTATAGCTTCCAAGGCTCGCTCCCAAGACTGCCCTTGCCGAAAGTGTCCGATACTATGAAAAGAGTGAGTTACTTAATTACTCGTGTTACATAACCATATCTATCTATCTATATAAATAATATATATCACTTTTGTATAATCACCAAACATATTGTTTGAAATATATCACTTACTAGTTGCGCCCCGCGGTTTCACCCGCGCAGATTTCAATCCCGGTATTCCCACGGGATAAAAAGTAGCCTATGTGTTATTCCAGATTATAATATATCTCTCTGCCAAGTTTCATCCAGATCCGTTCAGCCGTTCCGGCGTGAAAGAGTAACAAACATCCATCCATACTTACAAACTTTCGCATTTATAATAGCAGTAAGATAATAACCTATCGTGAAGTTAGAACGTAGTATAAAATTGTTCAATTTGTTCGCAGTACCTGATCAGTGTCAAACCATTACTAGACGATCAAAACTTCAAAAGGGTTGAAAAACTAGCGAAGGAATTTGAAGAAACAGTCGCCGTCAAACTGCAGAGATATCTGGTGCTGAAATCATGGTAAGTAATGCCAATTCGGTTTTCTAATCCAAGCTATTTATTATAAGTTTTTAGCCTATTGCATTTAAAAGGTTAAAAAAAAACAAATCAACTAATCATGCAAAAACTTTGTCATCAAGATGGAAGCCAATCAGTACATTATCGTGCGACCTTATCATGTCCTACTATAACCGGACTCATCAAGATTGGTTCTCAATCAAGCCTTTTTTCACATTTGACCCCAAAACGGCTGCAAAGAGTATACAATATACAACTGCTGCTTTTTGCATATTTTCATGGAGATATACGAATTTCTTCTTCTTCTAATTTCGGAGCAATGCTCTTGTCGGCGTAATTGATGCATTTCTCTCCAGGTGTTTCTTTTTAGGGCAACTTCCTTGACCTCCTTGTAAGACATGACGGCAACCTTCACTTTTATTTGGCTCATGTAGCTTATCCTAGGTCTTCGCCTGCCTCTCTTTCCTTCGATTATTTTCCTTATAAAGCTGTCATGTCTTACAAGATGGCCAATCATCTTTCCTCTTCTACTCTCAACTGTTTTCATAATGGCTCTTTCCTCGTTTACTCTTGTCAATACTTCAACATTTGTAACGAATACTACGAATTTAATAATACGAATTTATATGCAGAATAATCCCCCGTTGGCAACCTAAGTTTGAAAAACATACCACGGCCTACGGCACAGAAACAACTACCAACAGAGCTGTGAAGGCTGTTTACTATATTACTCGTATATATCAGCTATTATCAGCTCGATAGGGGTTAGGTTAGACTGCGTCGCTTGGCTCTCGTTATCTAAAGCCGTCTAGTTGTGCCGATATCCGGGTTACTAGCCGATAAGCGATGCTTGCTAAGTAGGTCGAGCCCACTGATACGAAACAAATGCTTTTTAAATCTACTAATAATATTCTAAGCTATCAAGAGTTATAGAAAAAAGTCCGTGGCACTTTATTTAGGCGACATCGGGCTATGTCTGTAAAAACGCACGTTTTAAAACAGTCACATTCTGTAAATCGGATTTACGCTATGTCGCTATTTGTTTTCGTACTATATAGATACACTAGCCGCCTGGTCAAGCTTCGCACGGGCGCACATTAACCCCCCCCCCCTCTCATCAATAGTTTTCGCAGCGCATCCGATGTAAGGAATTATTTAGGTCTTTTACACCTTGGCTATTATTATTGGAGTAAGATCCCAATTTTTTTTGAAAATTGTGTGGTTCTGGGTTTGCATTATCCTAAACTAATCTAATCTGACAGCTCTAAAATTATAGCCGTCCTTGTTGTTTCGTTCTTTTAAAAGGGATGGCAATATTTTTAGTGCTGTTAAATTAGGTTAAGTTAGGAAAATTAAAACTATAGCTTATGTCCACCGGGGATAGTGTAGCTTCCCAACGGTGAAAGGTTTTTTAAATCGGTCCAGTAGTTTCGGAATCTATTCAATACAAACAAACAATCAAATCTTTCCTCTATAATATTACTAGCGACCCGCCCGCGCGCCCCTGCTTCGCACGGGTGCACATATCATGCATTTATTATACATATAAACCTTCCTCTTGAATCACTCTATCTGTTAAAAAAACCGCATCAAAATCCGTTGCGTAGTTTTAAAGATTTAAGCATACATAGAGACATAGGGATATAGGGACAGAGAAAGCGACTTTGTTTTATACTATGTAGTGATTAGTTTAGATAAATTTGTATAATTGCTGAATAAATTTGGTTTGCGATTTTTCATAACTATTGAAATGGTGTGACGGTTATCAGCATTTGAACCTTCGATACGATTTGGAGGAATTTCTATTGTGTTGCTATGTATTGCTGATAATTTTAGCTAGACACAATGTACTGTTGACGATGTCACTTAGATAACAGGGTCAAATGAATTGTGCTCAATGCAATACGCTATAGCGTACCTTAAGCTTAATAACGCTAAGGTCAGGATCGTTTACAGAGCCAGCACCTTCGCGGAAGTTTATTTATTTATTTGAAAACCAACAGCTTAATATAACTAAAATAACATAAAAACGAAAGAGCCAATAAATGGTTTTCACGGTTAAAACAACATTATAAATGCATAAACATTAATGTGAGCACCGTAGTCAACACAGTACCTAAAAGAACAATAAAAGAAAAAGAAAGAAACAGCCCTTGTTCCTGTTACATATCCTTCTTCCTACTTGGGACGGTTTTACCATTTCAGAGTAACCTTATCCTGATCCTTGATATAGGACGGAACTATTTACAACTGGTTTTGACGAATTCACCATAAATTTGAATGTTGGAAAGTGAGGAACTAAAGTAGAACTGAGTGTCAATTTTCGTTCCCACCCTTCTTTACGGAAAGGAGAACGGGCGTTCTGGCCTAGTGACCAATAACAACATGAACATAAACATAATTTATTTTCATAGAAGTTGCTCACATTTTTAACTTATAATATAGTACATAATAAAAATAAAAAATAAAATAAATAATGCTGGACAATCCACACAGCATCATCTAGCCCCAAAGTAAGCTACTCAAAGCTTGTGTTATGGGTACTAGATGACTGATATATTTAATACATTATATACTTACATAGATAGATTTTTTTATTATACATAAACACCCAGACCAACGGAACAAATTTCTGCAGATCGGACACAAATTTGTTCCGAGGCGGGAATCGAACCCGCAACCTCTTGCGTCGCAGGCGGACTCTCGCCCGCTGCGCCACAGAGGTCGTCAAAATAATGATAGTTACTTAAGTAGCTATATAAAACTACAGGTATATAAATTCAACTTGATGGTAAGTTATGGTAAGTTCAAAAGGCAGTTTTACACGGGCTATAAAATGAGTAGACAGGTACAGTTACAAATTTTGTACCCTCCGTACTAGATTTAACTGTGTTACGGCAGGGTAACACACACATGCAATATATCATTGGAAGGGTTTTTATGTACTTCAACTATTGTTATCAGGTCGGTCCAGTAGTTTCGGAGCCTATTCAATACAAACAAAAAAATATTGCTTTATAACTTTTCCCATACAGCGATTTAGAGCTTCTCGCCATAACAATAGTTGAAGTAAATAAAAAAACCTATCCAATGATACATCGCATGTTGTTATTGGTTCCTAGGCTAGCTTCCATACATTTTTGCCCACTCCTTTGGTATACACCTAGATATAAACACTAGACTAACACAGATGGCTGTACTACAACGAAAAAAAAAATATTAATCTCTAACATGTAACTTGACACCTGAGATTATCAGAACTGTTTTTATCATAGGTGGTCCAGCAACTATGTCTCCGATTGGTGGGAGGAGTATGTTTATCTGAGAGGACGCTCTCCCCTGATGGTGAACTCTAACTTCTATGGCACAGATGCTATATTACTACGGCACACCAAAATACAAGCTGCAAGAGCTGCTGTCATCATCCATCTGTGCCTTAAGTTCAGGAGGCTGATCGATAGTCAGGAGTTAGAACCGGTTAGCATTTTGTATACTCATATGCAGCCTTCTTGTATATTAGTTATGTGCAAGACATGCATGACTCTTGGGTGGGTTTGGCGCACTACACTTGGGCTTGAATTTTAAATAAATAAATAATAATAATGCTGGACAATCCACCCAGCACCATCTAGCCCAAAGTAAGCTATTCAAAGCTTGTGTTATGGGTACTAGATAGCTGATATATTTAATACATTATATACATACATAGATAGATATTTTTTATTATTCATAGAAAACACCCAGACCAACGGAACAAATTTCTGCAGATCGTACACAAATTTGTTGAATTGGCGACAGCGTTGTCTGTATTAAGTACTTAGGAGGTGGTGTTGCATACCTCTGTGCATTTCCTTAATAGCCTCTTCCGACATCTATAGGATATGATAAAAGGGTCCCATTTTATCGCTCGATTACCGTACTAATGCATAAAGATGTATTTCAAATCAAATCAAATCAAATAATGTTTATTTGCAACTATTAACACAAACTATTAACAAAAGTAGTAAAACAAAGGCAGTTGCAAAATGGTCCCAACTCAGCATATGTAAGCTATAGAAACTTACGCTGGTCTATTTATTGGTCTATTTATTATTTGTAGTGGTCTAACGTTTCTTGGCATTGTGATAGCTATTTATAATTATTTTTAAGAGTAGTAGAGCTCTTTGTGAAGGGCTTGTCCGGGGAAGTACTACCACCACGCCTTTTTCTGCCGCCAAGCAGCAACGCTGTGTTTCGGTTTGAAGAGTGTGGTCGCCGGTGTAATTACAGGCACATGAGGCTTAACATCTGTATGCCTCAAGTTGATGGACGCAGGGCAGTGCATCGTAGGGCACGTTCCTATTGTGCGTGACCTACGGGGCAATGTTTTGTTTATAGGTGAGGGTTACCACTTAACATCAGGTGAACCATCCGCTTGTTCCATCAGCTAGTTGTATAAAAAAAAAATATTCTTATTAAAAGCTAGAGTAAAGTTGTTTAACAGTAGACGATCAAACAAAAAGTATCGAGTACTAATTTACTTACATTACAGATAATGCTTCAAAACATGGTGCCTCTATGCTCCTGGCAATACGAGCGGTTATTCAACACGGTGCGAGTTCCCGGCATTGAGACTGACAAAATAGTCCACTACCATGATAGTACTCACATCACGGTGTACCATAAAGGGCGGTACTTCAAGGTGTTTGTGTACTCGCGAGGGCGCCTGTTGAATCCAGCTGAAATCCAAATGTAAGTTGACTTTGGCATCTTCTTTTCGAGAGTCTTCCTCTGGTCGTGTAACTAGTTTCTTTCGAAGCAGTGTGGTTAAAGGAGTTCCATTGCGCCTCAAAAGGGCTCATTTTGAGCTCTTGAGTCTGGACACGTTTTTAGAACTTTTTAGTTTCTAACGACATGCCGCCGGTTCCTCCCTGTTTTCCTTCACCGGTTGAGGGTACTACCAGTACCCTCCGTATGTGCCAGCACTTGTGCTAATATTTATTACAGAATAAACACACAGGTGCGCGACGGGTTCAGAATCAACGACCTATGTTTCATATTATTCTATTAGTTTTTTTTTTAATTGAGCTGAGCTCGCTCTTTTAGGTAGACCCTTACGCACTATAATGAACGATAATTTTGTAAATATATCACAATAATTGACGATAATTAAGTCACTTATTTAAATGCGCATAATTATGATTGAGAATTACTAATGCATCAGAAATAAAAACTCGCTCGGCTTGGTCAACGTCACATGTGTAACAATTTTTTCTGTGGATATGACAAACTAGGCTTAGTGGATGTCAAATGATGGGATAACCAAGAGTAGTAGAGCTTTTTGTGAAGGGCTCGTCCTGGGAAGTACGACCTTTTACCGCGATGCCTTTTTGTGCCACCAAGCAGCGTTACTATGTTTCGGTTCGAAGATTGTGGTTTCCGGTGAAATTGCGGGCACACTGTATGAATATAAACTTGATGGATTGAGTGTAGTGCATCGTAGGACACATTGCTATCGAGTGTGACTGAAGATGCGATGCTTCGTTACAATTGATTACGGAACATATGTTTTTCCTTCAGCTAGTCTAAAAATAACTAAAACGTCTAATAAACGCGATAGAATTGCCTCAATTTCTAGCCCGTTTCCGTTTAAGTTTTCTAAGGACTTCATAATAGACTAAAATAAATTAACAGAACTAATGAAGTATAAAGACGTATAAAATATTTCCATATGTAGTACCAGTGTTTCTATTTTTGATACGCACTCAAATGATCTTAGTGTTTGCATTAACGGCCTTGCCACCGAAAACGGAAGGCTATAAAATTGACCATAATGTAATCGGCTCCCTTACTACGTTTGAATTACGTAAGGCACTTGACACGCCAGAGTAAGCGGATAGTTCAATTGAATCGGCCATGACCATGAGTCCTGCTTACAGAGTCAATTACGGTTAGAGCTATCCTACCTGTAATAATGTTAGACTATCCTTAATCCTTATCCTACCTTATAGTAGGACGCAGCGTTTTGGCTATAAAAAGGATACGAAAACGATAGCTATCGTTCGTTTGTTCCGAGGCGGGAATCGAGCCCGCAACCTCTGCGTCGCAGACGGACACGCCCGCTGCGCCACTGAGGTCGTCATGAATAGATCGTATAAAAGTACATGTTATAACCGATTGCGAAAGTGTTGGTGACGCAAGGGCTGGGCCGCGAATTTGCGGTCACGTCAGTTTCCACTAAACGTGCAAGTAGGTCAGCGACTCAGCATTCTTTAAGTAGTAGGTAGCATTTAAAGTGCATACCTATTTCGTTATTGATTACCTGTTACCTACGAGCACTGGGTTTAGTTACTGACGACTGACGTAATCTGTTGCGTAAATGACTGCGTGTAGCTACTTGGAAGAGGCGAGGTAGGCAGAGCTTATAGAATATCCTCTCACTTCCAAATCTAAAGATGATTGGAGTATAAAAAAACTCAAAACCCCTATTTTAGTTTTATCGGTTATGCGTGATGTTTAACAACTACGGAATTTAAAATAGTCTTTAAATAATCCTACTAACATTATAAACGCGAAAGTTTGTAAGTATGGGTGGATGGATGGATGGATATTTATTACTCTTTCACGCCGGAACGGCTGAACGGATCTGGATGAAACTTGTCAGAGAGATAGAATATAGTCTAGAATAGCACATAGGCTACTTTTTGTGGGAATACCGGGATTAAATCTGCGCGGGTGAAACCGCGGGGCGCTAGTATTTGTAATAATTATCAGACAGAGGAAAGTGGAAAAACAAACCACATAAGCACATGAGGCTTAACATCTGTATGCCCCAAGATGATGGACGCAGGGCAGTGCATCGTAGGCTACGTTCCTATCGTGCGCTACTGGCAATGCTTTATTACAGGTGTTGGTTACCACTTAACATTAGGTGGGCCATCTGCTTGTTCCA
Source organism: Plemyria rubiginata (assembly GCA_963576535.1). Lineage (NCBI taxonomy): Eukaryota > Metazoa > Arthropoda > Insecta > Lepidoptera > Geometridae > Plemyria > Plemyria rubiginata. The sequence goes on from OY754905.1 coordinate 5,082,821, forward strand.
TCAACTAGTTGGTTGTCAAAGAGAGATTATTTATTTATTTATTTTTATTTCTCAGGAAAACAAACAGTACTTACAGACTAATTATAAATTCATGAAAATAGCTACAGACCATTAACACGTTTTCACGTTTTCGAGATAAAGACAATTTTTTTTATAAATTACTAGCGACCCGCCCGCGCGCCCCTGCTTCGCACGGGTGCACATATCATGCATGTATTATAAATATAAACCTTCCTCTTGAATCACTCTATCTATTAAAAGAAATCGCATCAAAATCCGTTGCGTAGTTTTAAAGATTTAAGCCTACATAGGGATATAGGGGCAGAGAAAGCGACTTTGTTTTATACTACGTAGTGATGTCGGTATTTTGTTTCAGACAAATCCAACAGATCTTAAACGACGATTCTTCGCCGGTCGCGCACGAAGAGAAGTTGGCAGCACTGACTGCCGGAGATCGTACCCACTGGGCGCGTATCCGTCAGTCTATGTTCAACCGCGGACACAACAGGACCTCCCTACACTGCATTGAACGAGCCGCCTTCAATGTTTGCTTAGGTATGGTCTTCTATCTGCCGATGACTGGAGAGAGTATTAGGGGAAGCCGGGGTAATGGCGATCGCGTCGGGTAATACCGCTCACTCCAATAACATATTAAGGGTCCGGCGACAGCGGCTCGCAATTTCAAGGTGCGATTGGCTATTATTTTATTTCATTTCGGGGAGGTTGTTTGAAAGAATAACTCTAAAGTGACACGCATAAATACTGTTCGAACACAAATAATACAATAATATAAGGGAAATGTGCTTGAGTCAGAAATCATTTTGGTATTAGGTAAACATAAGACCAAACATACTAATACCAAAATGATTTCTGATTCGGGCATGTTTCCCTTATATTATTGTATTATTTGTGTTCGAACCGTATTTATGCGTGTCACTTTAGAGTTATTCTTTCAAACAACCTCCCCGAAATAAAATAAAATAAAATAATAGCCAGTCGCACCTCGAAATTGCGAGCCGCTGTCGCCGGAGCCTTAAACAAGGTGCCTTAAAACACAGCGAGCACGTAGCAGCGCAGGGTCACAACGCTTGAGCAGACAGAGTCTTTAAACCTCAAAACTAACATAAGACAAATGAAAAAACAAATAGAGCATTTTTCTCTCAGGTGATCGGCATTCCCCCATCTTCCTCTAGCTCTTGAAATAATAAAATAATGGTGGACTTTCCACACAGCACTATCTAGCCCCGAACTAAGTCAAAGCTTGAAACAGATAAATAACACTTTATTGTACACAAGAATACATCGTAAATCTAGGCGTGACTTTAAAGTGACTTTTAAGTGTAAGTGTTTGATGACCTCTGTGGCGCAGCGGGCGAGAGCCTGCCTGCGACGCAAGAGGTTGCGGGTTCGATTCCCGCCTTGGGACAAATTTGTGTACGATTTGCAGAAATTTGTTCCGATGGTCTGGGTGTTTTCTATGTATAATAAAAAATATCTATCTATGTAAGTATATAATGTATTTAATATATCCGTTATCTAGTACCCATAACACAAGCTTTGAATAGCTTACTTTGGGGCTAGATAGTGCTGTGTGGATTGTCCAGCATTATTATTATTATTATTATAAAGTACAGTAGGCAGGCTTATCGCTGAAATTGATTTCTTCCAGGCAGCAATGTTGGATGAAATGTAATATGCAGACGCAGGGCAGAGCTTCGAGGACACGTTCCTATCGTGCGTTACTTACGAGGCAATACTTTGTTATAGGTGATGGTTACCATTTAACATCATGTGGACCATCTGGTTGTTTCACTAGCTAGTTATATTAAAAACATATATACCTAATGATTGACATCAACTCGACTTAATAGAATCCTACTTATATTATAAACGCGAAAGTTTGTGAGTATGGATGGATGGATGGATGTTTGTTACTCTTTCACGCTGGAACGGCTGAACGGATTCGGATGAAACTTGGCAGAGATATTGATTATAGTCTGGAATAACACATAGGCTACTTCTTATCCACATCGTGAGATCTTAGTTCAGGTGAAGGTTTTTGAGATACGAGCTTGACTTCGTAGTTCAAATGAGAACAAAGCCAGAGCGTAGACATCGCGAGATCTCAGTTCGAGAGTTTGTCTTCGTAGGCTGTGAGATACTAGCTACGAGTACCTATCACGATCTATAATTATGTTTTTGGTTTTCCGTAACGTCAAGCCTTTTTTGTAGACTCGGAGTGTAGAGATCACAATCTCGTTTCAAGGCTATCCACATATTTATTTTCATCAATGGAAACATTAATAAAAAAAAATGCCAATGCCAGTGCTCGTAAACGGTGAAGGAAAACATCGTGAGGAAACCTATTAGCATTATAACAGCGGCGATAGGCTTGCAACCTTTCTATTCTCTATGACATAGGAGATATCTTGCTACAAACCATGTAACGTTAAAGCGTGATCTTGGACATTATTCTTTATGACATAGAAGATACTTTGCCCAAACCGTGTGCCGTCACAACGTGATTTAAACGCAAACGCGATTGGATTGGTCATTAAACTGCCACGATGCTTGACGGCAATAATATGCATATTGGTAGTGATTCCTCGGACGAGCCCTTAACAAAGAGCTCTACTACTTTTAATACTTTAAAAGTTTGCCTAATTTTCGCTTATAAATCCATTTGTTCCAGACGATATCGAATACGGTTTCGACGAGAAAAATACCACAAAACTGGAGCGATTTTGCAGAGTGCTATTGCATGGGAAAGGCCACGATAGATGGTTCGATAAGTCGTTCAACCTGTGCTTCAGTACTAATGGATTTGTAAGTTTTATTAATTTCTGTTTTTTCCTTGGCCTGTTTCATCTCACTACTGGGCAAAGGCTTTCATACAATGGGTTGTCTTATCGCAAAAAAAGATATCTTTCAGACAACCTTGGGTTTGGGATGGACTTGATTAAAGATTAATGTAAAGACGGCCATTGGTTTATTTCAGGTCGGGTTTAATGCGGAACACACTTGGTAAGTTTGTTATTTAATACCTTTAAACGAGCAATTCTTGTTTATATACATTTATAATATAGCTATATAATCAGAATCTCGGAAATTTAGTACACTCATAACACAAAAATGTTTTTTCTCGGTGGGTATCGAACCCACGGTTACGGCGCAGAAGGCAGAGGTACCTACGGAGGGCCAACCGCGATCTCTTGAAGCATTCTTATTTCAATATTACTTTTATGTCGATGTCTTATATCAACTGCATAAAGTCAGCTTTATGATCAAAAAGTAAAGTTTTATTGAAATAAGAAAGCTTCAAGAGATCGCGGTTGGCCCTCTGAGCTGTGAAGGCTGTCTATAATAATATAATTAAATTGTATGAATTTATATTTCCAGGGCAGACGCGCCTGTCATGGGCCACTTGTGGGAATACGTCATTTGGTCAGAATTAGAAATCGGGTAAGTTTTCTTTGTTTAATCTACGTAGATTCGTAGTAGTATTCGATTTTGTAGATTCTCATCTTCGTTCTTAGTACACTAGACTTAAAATTACAGATTTAATTAGTCATAATAATTCAAAATGTACCATTACTTTGTCTGATTGAAATCCACAGGTTCGACTTTGATAGCAAACAAATAAAAACTGGTTTTTGGAGTAAAGCCTAGAAATATTTTCACTGGCGCTCTTTGAGGGTTGTAGAACAATTTTTGAAATATTCGTAGCTGTATAAAAGAAAAGCTCACTTACTTACTGACTCGATAACCTCGAAATCTGTGAAATTACATGGCCAGAATACTGATTCGAAACGATTTTTAAAGATTAGCACTCATATTGAATAGGCGTGCAAATTTTCAGACTCGTTTTAAACAACGTTTTATATAGCAACTAATATAAATTTTAGAATGTTCTAGATTCCTCTCTTGAGAAAGAAATTTCTTCTAAAACTTACAACACAATACAATGCAATAATTGATTCATAATAGTTTGGGTACAAAAAAGTATGTTTATTTATTCAGCTATGCACCCGACGGAAACACACTAGGCGAAGCGGAGGCAATTCCACCGCATCCGATTCGCCTCCAGTGGGAGCTAACCGAAGAGGAATTGGCATCAGCTATCGATGACTCGTACACGGTCGCACAGAGACTACTCAATGACGTCGATCTAAGGGTACTGATGTACACCGAATACGGCAAAGGTAATCACTAATTATTCATCTTAGTTCCACCACTAAGAGAATACCATAGGTACTAGTAGTTCCACCTATATAAAATTAATAAAATATATAATAAATAAATAATGCTGGACAATCCACACAGCATCATCTAGCCCTAAAGTAAGCTACTCAAAGCTTGTGTTATGGGTACTAGATGACTGATATACATTATAACTTACATAGTTTTTTTTTTATTAAACATAGAAAACACCCAGCCCTACGGAACAAATTTCTGCACATCGTACACAAATTTGTTCACGAGGCGGGAATCGAACCCGCAACCTCTTGCGTCGCAGGCGGACTCTCGCCCGCTGCGCCACAGAGGTCGTCAATTGGGTCTAATGCAAATGTATTTACGCCGATGGATCAGTCTTTGAATGTGAACATTGCGTCCAATCACCACCCTGTGTCCAAAAGCGACGCAACGAGTCGGTTTTTAAAACAAGTTCAAAGGCGATTTGAATGGAAGGGAGTGCGCGCGGACATTTTGACTAGAATGTCGCGGCCATTGAAGCCAATGCGTGGTGCAGTACTTTGGTTCAATATTAGCCATTCCAAATAAGAGTCGAGCTTGGTCGCAAAGTAGAAACTAATGTGTCGATGCGGCATGAAGTTACAGTCAGCTTCAAATTGATATGAGCGTCTCGGAGGTCAAAAATAATGAAGCTTTTGAGAGCAAAGAAACGAAAGTGAATGTTAGTAAGACAAAAATAATTATGTTATTTGGAAGAGATAAATGATGTATTTATGACAGTATGTAATATTTTCATTTGTGGAGAATATACCCTATACCCTAACTCCGCACCCCAAAACCTGACTCAGTTTAATTATGTAATTGCCTTTCAAATTCTAGCGTATCTATTACTTTGTTTATAAAAATACTAGCGACTCGCCCGCGCGCCCCTGCTTCGCACGGGTGCACATATCATGCATGTATTATACATATAATACATTTCTCTTGAATCACTCTATCTATTAAAAAAACCGCATCAAAATCCGTTGCGTAGTTTTAAAGATTTAAGCATACATAGGGACATGGAGACATGGGATATAGGGACAGAAAAAGCGACTTTGTTTTATACTATGTAGTGATACCAAAACCTTAAATCTAAACTTGGCACTCGTCGCCCTACTTAGTTTAAATTAAAATGAAATGTTATAATTTCAGGGTTCATGAAAAAATGCCGCGTATCGCCAGACGCGTTCATTCAGCTGATTCTACAGTTGTCGTACCACCGCGTCGCTGGACGGTTCTGTCTGACGTACGAAGCTTCTATGACGCGCTTGTTCCGCGAAGGACGTACGGAAACCGTGCGCCCTTGCACCATCGAGAGCTCTGCGTGGGTCAAGGCAATGGACTGCCATCATGCTTCGGTAAGTTTTGTTATTTCATTTGTGTATTTATTTCAAAAAATACTAATAATAGTTAGGCTTACACCTACTGCCAGGAGTACCAAGGCGCCCAAAAAACACTTAAAAATATAATTCTCACTATTAAAGTTATAAGTGAAATAATATTAGGTACAAACAATTAAATAATGCAATGTCAAAGGTACAAAAAAATACAATTTCCTAGTCAAATAGTCATATGTGACGGTTACCACTTACCAACAGGTGGGCCATCCAACCATCCAGGTGCTTGGTCTTGGTCAGGTGCTCAGGTCTGTAGTTTAATATAATACAATGTAAGATTGACACGTTACTCTCATCATCATCATTAGCCTGAAGAAGCCAACACCTGGACTTAGGCCTCCCCTAAACGTTTCCAGGAAGAACGAATCTGAGCCCTCTCCATCCACCGAAATCTCGCTATCTTAACAATTTCGTCAGTCCATTAGGTAGGAGGGCGTCCCACGTAGTTTTTCTTGCTGCTGCTTTTTTTGCTTATCCTACTAATAATAAATGCGAAAGTTTGTAAGTATGAATGGATGGATGGATGTTTGTTACTCTTTCACGCCAGAACGGCTGAACGGATCTGGATGAAACTTGGCAGAGAGATTGATTATAGTCTGGAATGACACATAGGCTACTTTTTATCCCGTCGGAATATCGGGATTTAATTCTGCGCGGGTGAAACCGCGGGGCGCAACTAGTATGTACATAAATTTGATTACTTATTTCGTTTTGCAGGTCGAAGAGCGCATGGATTTGTTTGTGAAAGCCGCAAATCGCCACCAGCTGGGCTACCAAGACGCGATGGCGGGTCGCGGGATCGACCGCCACCTGTTCTGCCTCTACGTCGTCTCCAAGTACCTCGAGATCGAGTCTCCCTTCCTCCAGGAGGTCTTCAACGAACCCTGGCGCCTTTCCACCAGCCAAACTCCTCATGGTAAACTAATCTAACTAATATTATAAACTAGCGGCCCGCCCGCGCGCTCCTGCTTCGCACGGGTGCACATATCATGCATGTATTATACATATAAACCTACCTCTTCAATCACTCTATCTATTAAAAAAAACCGCATCAAAATCCGTTGTGTAGTTTTAAAGATTTAAGCATACAAAGGGACAGGGATATACGGACAGTGAAAGCGACTTTGTTTTATACTATGTAGTGATGTGAAATGTATGAATGTTTGTTGCTCAATAACACCAAAACGGGTGAACGGATCTAGATTAAATTCGGCACAGGGTTAGATCTGGTATAGCACACAGGCCACTTTTTTTTATTATTATTGGCATTTATTTTTCAGACTAGGCTACTTTTTATCCCGGTAAAATGTATGGTTGCCGTGGGATAGAATGCAGGGTGTCCAGGTGGTTTCGAGGGGTTAGCGATTTGGTTAATTATGTATTATAAATAACAAAGTGCGCAACACGCAAAAAGAACGCCGGAAGGAGTGAGATGGCACGAGTATTTTGTATGCGCAATTACATCCCCTCCACTGGTTTTCCAGCGTACTTTTTGGTTGACGCATACAATACTAGCGTATAGGCTGTATAGGCAATGAGCGAGTCAAAGCTAAGCAGTGATGCAGGCCGGTTATAATCTAGGCCAATACGATGTATACTCAATTTTCAAATTATCTTGCTTGCAACATCATATTCATAATAGTCGCTGAGCGCGCCAATAGCTTATCAGACCGATTAGTCTGTTGCTGTCTCTTTTCGTTGGCATGAAAGTTATAAGAATAATTTCTCGAACCGTTATAAAATGACAAGGATAATGAATAAGAAGGTTAGTTTCTACCTCAAAAAACTCTGCAATGTTTAGATTGGGGCTAGATATGGCTGTGTGGAATGTTTAGCAATATTTATCTATCTATGTGGAGGTCAAGTCCAACAGTAGCCTGCTTTATGCTGATGATGGTTGTATGTTGGCTTTGCGAGCTCTTTTAGTGTGAGGCCACTCGAGCGTAGCTTTGTAAGTAGTGATGCGCGTTTTTTATGAAATCGAATGCAGCTGAATTTCTGCCTTCGAAATTACGCGGCTCACAAAATTACGCTCGTGAGGCCTCACACTTAGGTTGAAACATTACTCAAACTAAGCCTGTCACTGTTCATCATTACGCATTGATAAGAGATGGCAATAGTTTAAACACTGATTATTTAAGAAAGTATTTGGTATTCTATGAACTCTTGTATGTATATACAAGCTATAATTTTGGCTGTTAGTACAGTTTCTATTGATTTATGCTGAGCGCTTTTATTTAGGCACGTTAATATACACGTGGATAATAATGTAACAAGATGTGTCGTGCCTGCGAGATGAGATATTATTCGACGATGAACACTCACTGTATACAGAGGCTTTTTTTTCTATGTAGTGTTGGGTATGAAAACTCGCTGCATAGGCTTTTGTCTTCTTTAAAGTGTTCGAGTAATAAAATAGAACAGAATAGAAATCGTTTATTTGATCCACAATACACAGAAATCACAATACAGAGTCTTCTTCTTTCTTCTTAAAGAAGAAGAGAACAGTAAACAACAGTGATAGATTAGTAAAATGTCTCCTGTGTCGTGTTAGTATCGTTCATGCATTAGTTGAGCATAATATCCTACATTTTAATACATAAATGCGAAAGTTAACGTAATGCAATTTTTTCATCTGAATTAAATTGAATTTGAATCTGGCTTGAATATCGATCTTAGAAATAGCCACGCGAGTGCAACTCGGGCGTATGCTAGTCAATCATATGACTTGTGTAGTTCATAGTGTTTGGGCGAATAGTGTTTCGTTTTATATCAACACATTGGGCTAAGAAGCTTTGTTTACTAACAAATAACGATATTGCTGCCCTGCCTCTTAGTTTATTTTGCGTATTATTGTTATATAAAGCCTACGCCCTATCAAAAACCACCATTTTATGTACGCAATGCTCTCAAACTGTTCTTGGATCTATGCACGATGTACGTAATACTCATGTCTGTATCAGAGATACTGTCTGACAAACTTGTCAGTCTCACGCGCGCGAATTTAAATAGGTACGATCCAAATAAATTATATACGTAGTTTATAAATTCCTTGGTACAATCATGTTTACATTTTGGTTCTCCTTGAGTGCCTTGTGTGCCAAACTTATAACTTATTGTCAATATTTGGTTCATGTGTTGTCCACAACTGTCTACTACTACGTGCGTCAAAACATTGGTTTGAGGGACGATGCTGACCTCCACCATTTCAAACATGTAGTAAATCTATATTAATCTCATTTGAGCGCGCCAATATAACTTAATTATGACACAAACGACGATTATCAATATTATAACATAAGCTAGAATGCCTACAGCTAGGTGCCGACCCCACATAAAGTGGGATAAGGGCAGGAAGAAGAGGCTAGAATGCATTGCACTGCGATATTTTCGAATTATAGGTATAAAAGCCAATCCTATTTTAGTTATCTTTCGTCTCGTAAAGGCCTAGATTCACCTCGCTTTATATTTCAAGTAATCCTTATGGTTCAATTCAATTGATACTTTTGACTTTGGTTTTGCCTCAGCATGTGGCAAAGCTAAAATAAATGTGGGTTGGTCATGTGATCTGCATTAACCCTGAAACTTGGGGTCCAAGAGTAGAAGAATTGACGACCTTCTTCACAACAAGCGTAGCAATAAATAACCGAGAATCGAAGAGACTGGAGAAAAATAAAGGAGATCCTTGCCCAGCACTGGGACGGTATAGATGAATTTAAAAATACATATTAATGCGAAAGTAAAATGTTTGAATTTTAAGCAACACAGCGTAAAAACTTGTCTGATTAGAATGAAACTTGGAATTGCATAGAAATAACCGAGAATCGAGAAGACTGGATAAAAATAGGGGAGTTATTTGCCCAGCAGTGGGACGGTATAGATGAATTTAAAAATACATATTAGTGCGAAAGTAAAATGTTTAAATTTTAAGCAACACGGCGTAAAAACTAGTCCGACTAGAATGAAACTTGGAATTGCATAGAAATAACTGAGAATCGAGAAGACTGGAGAAAAATGGGGGAGTTCTTTGCCCAGCAGTGGGACGGTATAGATGAATTTAAAAATACATATTAATGCGAAAGTAACATGTTTCGATTTTAAACAACACAGCGTAAAAACTAGGCCGATTAAAATGAAACTTTGAATAGCATAGAAATAACCGAGAATCGAGAAGACTGGAGAAAAATGGAGGAGTTCTTTGCCCAGCAGTGGGACGGTATAGATGAATTTAAAAATACATATTAATGCGAAAGTAACATGTTTCAATTTTAAGCAACACAGCGTAAAAACTAGGCCGATTAAAATGAAACTTGGAATTGCATACACGACACTTTATAATAAAGTACGCGCGAATTGAAGCAAATTTATAACGTTGTTCATAAAACGATTCAGCTGCGAGGAAAAACTGCGATATGGCTAATTTCAATTCGCTCTGCTCCGCTCTTTGCTCTGTAGGTTTTAGATTCGATAACCTCGGAGGGCAAATATTACATTCGAGGGTATTAACAAAATGTATATCAGTATTCTACCAGCTACCCAGTACCATATACGAGCTCTGCTTAGTTCGACGCTGTGTAACACTTCCGCCGTTTACTAAAACGGCATGGCATTGGACGTGGTCTGTAATGTACTGATATTAATAAATTGAATTGAAAAAAAAAATACCCATTGGCCATTGGCCTCTTTTCATTCAAAATTAGTAGGTAGATGTTTTGTTGATGGATGAAATTTGGCATAAAAATGCAATTCTAGAGGGAAACCTAAGTGGTAAGACCCAAACACCCAATCCAAAAAGCCCATCTCAAGGCCCAGAGATCTGATATAGCTTAAACTGGCTAGCTGCCTGAATTTCCCAATAAAGAGCTAAGGCGTTTAGAATACTTACGAAATATTGAACGCGCAGGCATAACTCAGTTTAGTCACGGATACATTATGTAATATACCATCTGCATTCTTATCGACAGACAGCTAAAAAAACGCTTCTGCTTTTTGCACAGCTGCTAACCGAATGAAATAAGTAAATGCGGGCAGTTTCGTTTAGGGTCTTAATACTACTATTTAGTTCTTCTGTGAAGCTACTACTTAATTTGCTAGTTCGCCTTAACTATTTAGTAAAGCCGCTAAGCTAAATAAGTCAATACAAAAATGCACACATGTAAAAATATAAAAATCCATCATAACCTTCATATATAGTCATCTTTATTATTATCTTTATTATATCTTTATTATTATCTCTATTATCACGTGCTATAGATTTATTTTATGCCATTACAACTAAAACCAAAGCGACAATGAAAGGCTATGCGAAAGTGATCCTGAAAACTGCAAGTGTTATACAAAATTTCGTATTGACTAGATTGGATTTTACAGTATCAGTTAACACAAACTAAAGGACCTTGACTGATGATAATGGTGTAATGGTTTCTTATATTCTACTACCCTTATATGTGATCATAATATTATAAACACGACAGTTTGTAAGTATGGATGGATGGATGTTTGTCACTCTTTCACGCCGGAACGGCTGAACGGATCTAGATGAAACTTGCCAGAGATTGATTATAGTCTGGAATAACACATAGGCTACTTTTTATCCCGCGGGAATAACAGGATTTAAAACTACGCGGGTGAAACCGCGGGGCGCTACTAGTGTGATCATAATGCCTCATAAGCCGTCTTTCCGCGAAACCGAATGAGAATCTAAACTTAAAAAGGAGTGTAGCCACTGCTCTAAAAAAACAGATGCCAAGTCTTGATGCGTATTTTTATGCCATGGCATCTTACGTTTCCTTCAGTAGGTTCGCTTACTGTTTTCAGCGATTGTACATATCACACATATTTTGTGTTTTATTGTTTTGCGATCTTTTTTATTTGTAAAATGTTTTGTGTATGAGGCAAGAGAATAGTTACAGTCCAAGCTTTCAGCTGCTCGCATCTTCGCATGCACATACAAGCATTTCAATCTCAACGCGTTTATCAATTGCAGGTCTTAAAACTATCCAAATCTGTTAAGCCGCTATGCCTTGGTAACTCAAAATTTAGTTAGGAAGATGGAGCAATTTGGTTTAATGTTATTTTTATTGCAAGTACATAGATATTACTTTCGTTTGAGATTTCATAAAATATGTTCATTATTAAATGCGATTTGGGAGAAACGTCATCGTGTTTTTAACAATTTTTTAGCTTAAACAGACACAGATCTAACAGAGATGTCTTATGTACAGTCGGTACAAGTAAATAAAAACTCCGTAAACTTAGGTACTTAATATTTACAGAATATTATATTAATATAAAATATACCGCCGGCGCCGGTTTCTGAAAGCTCGATCTAATCAGCTGTCAAGTCATTTCCTATTTCAGCATTTACTTCAAATAAGATAGAGATAGCAAGTGACCGGCGGTTAAACAGACATTTTAATTTATATAGCTTCGTTCTGTATATATTCTATATTTCTATAATAACCTTTGTTCTGTTCCGAGAGTTTTTTTCGAGGTAAATGGAAAATAGCTTTCTTGTTCAAATTCAGGTCAAACGAGCATGTTAGATGTGAAGAGAGTCACATGCTATTTCAGTTTGTACTTCAAATAAGATAGAGATAGCAAGTGACCGGCGGTTAAACTGGCAATTGAATTTAAATAGCTTCGTATAACATTTGTTATATTCTGCGGTGTATTTTTTGAGGTAGAAATACTGAAAAATAAGGTTCTTGTTTAAATGCAGGTCAAACGAGCATGTTAGATGTGAAGAGAGTCACATGCTATTTCAGTTTGTACTTCAAATAAGATAGAGATAGCAAGTGACCGGCGGTTAAACTGGCAATTGAATTTAAATAGCTTCGTAACTTTTGTTATGTTCTGAGATAGTTTTTTCGAGGTATAGATACTGGAAAATAAGTTTCTTGTTTAAATGCAGGTCAAACGAGCATGTTAGATCTGAAGAAGCATCCAAAATGTGTGAGCGCCGGCGGCGGCTTCGGTCCGGTCGCTGACGACGGTTACGGAGTCTCCTACATCATAGTCGGCGAAGACACGCTGTTCTTCCACGTCTCCAGCAAAAAGAGCTGCCACATCACAGTAAGTATAACTTCCTACTAATATCCTTCAAACATCCATCCAATATCCATACCTACAAACTTTCACGTTTATAAACGTGAAAGTTTGTAGGTATGTATAAATGGATGGATGTTTGTTACTCTTTCACGCCGGAACGGCTGAAAGGATCTGAATGAAACTTGGCAGAAAGATACATTATAGTCTGGAACAACACATAGGCTACTTTTTATCCCTTAGGAATACCGAGATTTAAATCTGCGCGGGTGAAACCGCGGGGCTCAAGTAGTTTCTAATAAGTACGTTAATTGATTGATTAAAAATACTTTATTGCAAATTAAAACGGGTTATTCCCGCTGAGTAACATCTTTTAGTCACACTGTGACACAATGGGACGAAAACTTCCCGTCGAGTAACGCCTGTTGCCCAACGGGAATAATCCTGGCTCGGGTTCTATAAACAACAGTACAGTACGTTGCGTTGCCGTCGAGGACGCAACGCACTAGTAGGGCCTCTCCGATACAACTTGTAACCCTTTACCAGTTAATATTCATTTTCATTACATTTTTTGTCAAAGAAAATGCAACTTTACGTTCTATGCCCTATTGGGGATTTATTGGTATTTCCTTTTCCAAGAGCTCAATTTTATAAGTAAAAAGTACATGATTTTCTTAGCTTAGAAATACCTATTCCTAAAAACAAGATACATATATTACCTTTTAGAAAAAATCTTCAAACGCCGCCCCCCTATAATCTGCGACCTAGGCTTCAGTTTAGTCAGCCTGCTGGAAAATCCACCACTGATATTAATGTTGTTAAAATATCATCTTGACTTTGAAGACTTCTTCCCAACAATTGCATATTCTAAACCTGTTTTTAATACCCGTTATCTTGTCGGAAGAAGTCTTCTTACACCTTATGATGTAAAATTGAGAAGACTGGCAACCTTTTTCCACTCATCTATGATTATTTTGACTTTATTTCAGAGCTCTTCACACTTAATAAGCCATATAGAAAGTGCTCTACGAGACGTCCAAGAACTATTCGAAGAATACAACAAGCAAAAAAATAAAGCCACTTTTCCACGATAGTGGGGTCGGCAGAAAAGGTTTTCTTACACTCTACTATCATACTCCATCCATCTCTGTATTTCTTCTTCTTCTTCCTGCCCTTATCTCACTTTATATAATCTTTGTTCGTCTATCTTTAATTCTGCAACCATCCACATCCATACTTTACCCTCTTTTGTAATTTGACCTTCTGCCTTAGTTTTAGAATAGATTTATGGATTGAATTTCGTTATTGTTGTTGTTTATAAACATATAATTTAGTTAGTTTTAAGCGACCACTCAATGCAAACTTAAGTATTTTTTAGAATTGTTCAAAACGTGTTTTTTTCTTAATTTTAACGGGTCAGCTTATATTTTTCTCTGGCAGTTTTTGACCCAACTAATTTTTGATTAAAAACGTAAAGCAAAGTAGTGATTATGTTGACAGTTGATTAAGTTAACAGGGAATTTTATGGGATTGTTAATCAGTTACAAATACCAATGCAGATATTTTATAAGTTGGTTATTCCCCGCAGCGGGCGGCGCTTTCGCCTGCCAATGTCACTAATGGTTGGTCACGTGACTGGTTTTATTACACCATCGCAGCTACTCTGTAAATCCTGTAAATCACAATACACTGCAATATTAAAACACCAAACCGTACGATGTTCAAGTTCATAAATACAGGGTAATATATTTTATCGTGTAATATAATTTGTATTTTGTGACTAAATAATCGAAATTTGACCATTATTTACACAAAAAACGACCTTTTATTATTCTCGAATAAATATCGTACAAATACACACGGAACATATTTTAAATCGATGTATATGTTGTACTGTCCTCCATGAGACACGAATTAAGATACGCTTGAATTATATCAAAATATTAAATAATTTATGAATCTTTAGATAAATTAAAATACAAAACAAAATTAGTCAAATATTTCGCAAGATATTATTACATATTGCTTCTGTGGTTGTTTTGCTTTTCTATATATTAATTTATTATATAATAATCAATTAAAATTTTGACATATTATATAAGTAACAACTTTAGTCGTAATGTTGAATAGAATTTTATTTAGACTTAATTGTTGTGTGGGTTTAGGTGTAATGTAATCTTTTTGGGTTATACTTAGCTTTTTAGATCTTGTTAGTAAATCATGAAAAAATATAATTACTCAAAGGAAATATTTTTTTGATGAAAATCATGTAATGATTTTTTGTGACACAAATGTCCAGATAAAATAATTTAATGTATCATTGAACTTGCTATGATTACCATTACCAGTCAACCTCTTAACTTGTGCATTTCATAATCGTGATGGAGATATCCTAAGTAAAGGGTGCGCCGGATTTCGTATTGACATCAATCACTGTTTTGAAAAGGATTAAAACCGCTTAGCAAAATGGGACTGGTCTCATGTCAAAAACGTACATACAATAAACACAGAGCCATTCGTTAGGCTAAGGCCGCACCACGGTTAAACCGCTGCGGTTTTTAATCGCGTGAATTTGTACCCCTAGACAACTAATACAAGCGGCCGCACCTGCGGTTCAATTTTTTTAGGGGCACAAATTCACGCGATTAATAACCACAGCGGTTTAACCGTGGTGCGGCCTTAGCCTTAATGAATTTTACTAATATTCTTTTATTTGGATCGTTTAATGTTTTTTACAAATGACAGTACGTTCCTGACGGTATTAGATTCTGCTTTTGACCACCTTGGATTACGGCATGTCTGATTGGCCGAAGCGAACTTATGATATCTCAGTCATGCTACGTAAGGCTAAGGCCGCACTACGGTTAAACCTCTGTGGTTTTTAATCGCGTGAATTTGTGCCCCTAGAAAACGAATACAAGCGGCCGCACCTGCGGTACAATTTTTCTAGGGGCACAAATTCACGCGATTAAAAACGACAGCGGTTTAACCGTAGTGCGGCCTTAGCCTTATTCATATTAATTTAATTAAATGTTATGCAGTGTACCTATATTATAAATCATGTTAAATCTAAAGCCAAGTAGTTACAACGATGTGGGTGTTCAATAATTTAATTTATATAAATTGAGATTCTAATCAGAAACTAATGAACAAAGCATGCTTCAAAAATCATATAATATTTTACATGAATAATGCTAAAACTTTGTACTCTGCTTGGATATTATATTTAACTTTTAATTATTTCAATTTCATTGTTTACTTGCTTTTACACGCATTTTATATTTTTATGATATGTACTGGTAATTTATAATGTTACTCGTGCTTATTATCCAGTCTATATGATATTTAATTTAATATAATACTCTGAAATTTTATTCTGACCATGTTTGTTAGTTTACATTGGTTCATTTTGCGGAGTTGCAAAAAACACCTAGGTTGTAACATCTAACCAAATTAAAATTTATATTTTGTATTAATCCCTCTGCAAATAAAAGCATTCATTATCATTTAACTTCTTATTTTTCAATTATGTAAGTATTAAAACTATTTTTAAAAGCACCACCCTAATGCTAGTTTCTTTCTCCTTTTTTTAACTAAGGAACAGATAAATAATAAGGGGGCCAATTAAATAATTTTGCATCTCCACTCAAAGTGAATCCAACTTTTATATTGCAATAACATAAAACATTAAGCTACATACAAATTTTTAATAACTTAATAAAAATTTATTGAAATTTAAAGTGTTTGTTATTATTCTTATAATTGACACAGGTTAGAAGAATTGAGTGGTCTTCAATTTTATGCCAAACACAAACTATTAACTGGCCTCTGACTATCTCTTGGTATACTAACTAGTATACCTTCTAAGATTCAGCTCAATATTTTGAAGAGATCCGATGAAGATATTTAATCCACAATGAAATATTTATTAGGCCGGTGCCAGATATGTATGAACTTACGTGATCATTAAGCCGCACGCGGAAGCACGAGAAAAACTTCACTATCTCGTCCCTCCGCGTAAGTTCTTACATATCTGTCACCGGGAGTTAGGAAGTGATCAGTGATAATAATTTTGTGTAGGTACATACCTAACCTAAAGCTAAATAAATAAATAAATAAATATTGGTGGACTTTCCACACAGCACTATCTAGCCCCAAACTAAGCTTATGCTTGTAATATGGGATCCAGATAGCTGATATAGGTACTACTTATAATACTTTTTTTTTTGTAAATACATACTTATAATATTATATAACACCCAGACAGAGAACAAACATTTATGTTCACCACACAAATGTTTGTTCACGGTGGGAATCGAACCCACGACCTACGGCGCAGAAGGCATAGCTACTACCAACTGAGCTACGTAGGCTGTATCCTGATAGCTGTAGCTGGGTCCTGATATGTTCTTTTGTCCTTACCGTACCTCCTTTCCTTATCGCCATCGCGATCCAAAAGGAAGTATGTTCGGTACGGCACCGGCGTTCGGTACTTATGCAGCATTATGCCAAAAATCAAGAAAAATAGGAAGGCAAAGGCAACCGTCGAATATTTCTAACCATCCGAAAGGGCGTCAGTAGCGACACTGAATGAAGATTAAACTAATCGGCTGTCAAGTCACTTGCTATCTCTATCTAATTTGAAGTAAAAGCTGAAATAGCAAGTGACTTGACAGCGATTAGTGTTGATCGCGCTTTCAGAAACCGGAGGTTATTGTTTTAAAAAATCTTGTATCTTCCTGCATGCAAGTATTAGTAATTTCGTACCTATGTCTGTTTTTATTTCAAACCGCTACTTATTTGTAATCAACTATGCATGAAAACTTTTCTAGCAATGTGATTGCACACAAAATGGTTGTTTGCGATTTTTCGAAAATGGTTTAATTACGTGTCAACGCCCAAGGAATTTGAATACAAGTATCTATATTCTATATTCCTTGTCAACGCCTTTCGTCATAGTCTTGGTTCTACATGGTTGCAACTTTCCTAAAAATTGTTGTATTGTAAATGAAGGACAATTGAGCATCCCTTTATAAAACAATGTACTCTGTGAGCATATACCTACGAGACTCGCAGCAAGTGCTCGCACCTTGAACAACCCGTACCTACTCTCCTACACAACATCCCAGAAGACGTGGTTTATTTTCATCGTAGAATTTAGGATTTGTCGTTTTCTCAACAAGTCTATTTCTATATTTCATCCATTTTGAATTTCAGAAACAAATTATGTACTTATCTAAGTAGGTACCTACAGCTACATATGGAACGTAAATCGTGAACGGGCGATGTTAGTAGAGATAACCCATTCTAAAAATGCACGCCCCTCTACCTGCCTTCACCCACACAAGCAAATGAGGTGTATAGATGCAATACATGCCACCAAGCAATTTCATTCGTTATTCAGTTTCCCGCCAGAATGATAGTGTCACTTTCACGTTCGGCGGGAAACTGAATGACGCTGGCAGGCTTATCACGTAACTTTTGTTGTCATGTATAATGTATTGCGTCTATACGTCTATACACCTCATTTGCTTGTGTGGGTGAAGGCAGGTAGAGGGGCGTGCATTTTTAGAATGGTTTATCACTACGTAGGTATCCAAGGAATTTGAATATAGGTATCTCTGCGTGGGTAGAGGTAATACCTCTACCTATCTTTTGGTCTCGCCATCTCATATGTCAACCAGATGTAAATTTGCTCTGTAAAGTTTGCTATGTAATAAATTTGTTTATAAATTTATCTTATCTTTGGTATAATATATTGTAGATACATAGCTACAAAGTTGACTTCTGTGGTTGAAGTTCAACCGTTGAACTGTGTACGGTTTTGCTATGCATAGATTTGCCGTAAGACCTAATTGCGGCAATAGTTGGTCCTAACCTAATAGTCAATAGCTATTAGTTCTTCTGTGGCAATGAGGATCAGTCACACAACGGGAAAATCCAATTTTGACTATAACATTGCATGCGTTATAACTGTCTGAGTACACAGGTTTTAGATTTTATGAAATCCGTCCATAAATAGCAAAGTTATTTAATATTTTATCTAGCTTCCTTTCGAAACGGTCGCCTCCCGCCCGTGGATACCTCTGACGTCAGATTACAGAGTCACCGCGCGATCGCATTCGTCCAGTACTCCATATTCGTAGTTAGTAGCGAACACCGTCGGTTTTTTGAAGTTTCATGCATTTTCGGTTTATTGTTTCTGTGTTCTTTATTAATGAGCAACAAATTGGAAGATGTATTTGAAAAAGGACAGTCAGATAATCTACCTAAAGTGGATTTTTTCATGGTTTTAGAATATCTAAATTATCACGTGAAGTATACCAGCGCTGAAATCCGCGTTTGGAAGCTTCAAAGGAAACCTACCTAGGTACATGCCTAATTTAATTTGTTTTACCTAGCTAGTTCAAGCATCTGTTTTGGTAGGTACCTACTTATTTACATGGCAGTACGGAAGGTAGGTAAGTAATGTGAAAATAAAAAAATAACCTAGGTATAAGCAGATGTAGGTATAAGCAGGCATGATTTATTGCGATTCAGTAAGTGCGCCGGCACAAAACAGATAGATACATAAGTCAATCACTTTTCATACCTACTACTAGTGGTGCAGCGGTCGAGAGTCCGCCTGCGACGCAAGAGGTTGCGGGTTTGATTCCTGCCTCGGAACAAATTTGTGTACGATCTGCAGACATTTATTCAGTTGGTCTGGGTGTATTCTATGTATAATAAAAAATATCTATCTATGTATCTAATGTATTAAATATATCAGTCATCTAGTACCCATAACACAAGCTTTGAGTAGCTTACTTTGGGCTAGATGGTGCTGTGTGGATTGTCCATCATTATTTATTTATTTATTTAATAGCTGGTTCGCACTGGTCGAGTCGAGTAGCACCCCCCACCTGTATTTTGATGTTAGCAGCCGGTAACGATAACGATAACGGTAACAGTAAGAATACTTATGATTGTCCTACAATCGGCGGTCTTATCGCATGTTGCGATCTCTTCCAGACAACCGTAACGGTAACGGTAAGAATACTTATTATTGTCTTACAGTCGGTGGTCTTATCGCATGTTGCGATCTCTTCCAGACAACCGTTATTTTTATTCAAAAACTTAATACCTACTTATGCTTCTCATCAGTACTTCGGTTTTGTACTGATTTAAAATAGTAAACTAGGTATGTAATAAATAAATCGAGCTTGGATAGCCACTTTACAACATAAATTCTCTATCATATAATGCCGATGCAGGTCTCAAGTTCATCTAAACATTATAGACCGGGAGTACGCCGTAGGTTTTTGTTTCGACGCACTGAAATGGTGCAGCATCAGGGTGATAAGGTAATATATGAAAGTTTAACGACAATAAATCCACAAAAAAGCGACCGGGTCAAGCACAGCTCAAAAACAGCGCGGGATACTGTCTATAATACGTACAAAACTGGAGAGCGCGCCCGGCGGCGCGGCGGCGGCGGCGGGCGCGCCGAGCTGGTCTATAATGACGTCACAAGCTCGCAGCTCGTACTCGCTGGTGTTTTTCTAACAGCTGCAGTAAAATCGCTGTATCTTTGTCTTTTCTTGTCCGATTTGAATATTTTTTTCACAGTAGGTATGTCATGGTTCGGTATCGGTTATCAATCTACATACTTATCTAAAAACGTGACTGATCCTCATTGCCGACACGGTAGACAGATATATATATATATATATATAGATAGAAAATACTTTATTGCACAACACATAACAGGACAACGAAAAACATCGGAGTGATATATAATGAGCGGTCTTATCGCTAAAAGCGATCTCTTCCAGACAACCTTGGGATGGACTGGATTCGACAAGAGCGATAGAGGACGTTGGCGTAGAAAAAATTATGAGAATAACGGTACCTAGATGATGACAAAAAGAGAAAGACAACAGTCAAATTGAATTAAATAGTTTAATTTAAATAATTAGGTAAGTAATACCGGGTAACTTACCTAGCTAAATATTGATTTTAGTAATACTATGTACAACTTAATAAGTAGTAAATCCGGGGATTATGAGCTCCTTCAAGTTTTGGTTTCGTTTGCCACCTTAGCCTTTGCTTTCTTTTCGAATTGGGTGGCTTTTGTAAAAGCTAAATCGAGGAGTTGATGGAACGTAAGGTGGCGGAGGTCCTTTCTTGTCGCCAAGTATGATTGCATCGGGCCGCTTTCCAGGCCGCTGACAAACTTATCTTTAAGCAGCTTGTCAAGAACCCTGGGTTCATAGCCGGTTTTATCTCCCAACTTTGTAAGTCTTGCCGCCCACATTGCAAGGCTCTCATTCGGGCGTTGGTGCGCATCGAATAGTAGTTGCTGATACTGGTAGGCTTCCCAGAAGTTCTTACTCTTACTCGGCATATTAATTCACTTTTAACTGTCAGTAATACCACTTTTCTTAAGATCAATCTGTTGATCATGCGTTTGGTTCCAGAATGTCTGAGTATGACTGATGTTCCCGATAGCGCGTGCGTGCAGCCTTGCATTTATCGATTAGTGCTTCCTTTCAATGACCCCTACGTAGGTACCTGTCTGAGTCGGCTATCCTGGAAGTTTTTTCTATAAGAAGGTAACTACCTACTAAAGTTGCATCGATCTTCTTTTCCTAGACTATAATTTATTAGTATAATGTGTGCACTATTATTTCTTCTGTAAATAAATAAAATAATTTTATTTCGGACAACATAAATCCATAGGAGGTTAATAACAATAAATTACAGTAATAATGGTTAGTAAGATAATCAAAACATGAAATAAAACAACAAGCAAAATAAACCCCAGCCTCATTCCCAGAGTGATCCCACCCAGAGTAGCGAGACTTCTCCCGGGATCACTCGGCGAATCCGGCTTGCCCACAGCGGCGATGAATAACTATCTGCAATCGTTCTCAGGATGATGTTGTGACTGTCACGCATTCTGTGGACGAGAGGATGTAGGTAGTTTTTTGCAATAATGGCACCGAAGTCATCAGTTTGATATTCAGCAAACATCCCCGATGCACTATAGAAGCGGGGTTCTATGCTGGGGTTCTTTTTTATTCATACATAATTTTGCAAAATCTCTGGAGTTCATACGTGTTCTTCATACCTTAAGCAAGACTCGAACCCGCACCTTTGTCTAGAATCAGCAATGCGTAGTTCCTACCTACCAAAGTTCGAAAAGTACCTAACTGTACCACAGAGGGTGCGCTGTTGTTCGAATATCTTAGAATGCTCTAAGTCGAATATAGTACCATGGAATTGGCGACCAAAATGTACATCAATTCCGGGCTGTGTTTTCCAAGGATGTGCAATACATGGTTGTCTTAGGGCATTTAGAACGGGAGTTGCCAATAGCTACTTTTACTACTAAAATCTTTCTGCCGGTTTTCGCGGGGGGCGAGGTAGTACGGTACAGAACACATTTACATAATCACGCATACTAATGCAGAAAAGTTAAGCGTCCCTATAAACGCACACGCAAGTAAAAGCTGTACACCAACACAAAAACAATAACACAATTAAAGAATTACTGTTGTTACACTTTTGTTTAGTTACACACTAACACAAAAAAGTAGTGATGGGTTGTAAAAAGACCGACAAAATGAATGATTTCATATGAATGAAATCAGGGTGGTTCAAAATCATATACTTTTCCTTTTTTTTAACCGACTCCAAAAAAAAGGAGGAGGTTATCAAGTCGGCTGTATGTTTTTTTTAATGTTTTTTTATGTTTGTTACCGCATAACTCCGTCATTTATGAACCAATTTGAAAATATTTTTTTTGTCTGAATCTGAAACTATACCCTATAGTTTCAGATTGGTCCCATAGAAATTTCACCAAAATCGGTTGAGTAGTTTGGCTTTTAAAATTAAATTTCGTATTTTTTACAAGCTTTTATCTAACTTGCAATGTACTATACGTCGGCAATGTATTTAGTTAGTTCGGAGAACCACTTCCTTTATCCTACGGAGTTGAATTTTTGCAATGACGATGATAATGCATTTTATGGTAGGTATGCATAACCACAACGGACATCCAGGATTGGCTCCAGATAAAGGAACTCTTCAACGGTCAACAGGACAGGCACGAAATTTTGTGTACGCATTCTATTAGGATAGCCGGTTAGAAGATCCACTATGACAGGCTGCTGCACTCAAGAATGGCTCCTAATGAGAGAACTCTTCAACGATCAACAGCACAGTCACGAAATGTTGTGTACGGACTCTATTACGATAGCCGTTTAGATGATCCACCATGACAGGCTGCTGAACTCAAGAATGACTCCTAATGAGAGAACTCTGCAACGATCAACAGCACAGTCACGAAATTTTGTGTACGCATTTTATTAACGATAGCCGGTTATAAGTTCCACCATGACAGGCTGCTGAACTCAAGAATGACTCCTAATGAGAGAACTCTTCAACGGTCAACAGCACAGTCATGAAATTTTGTGTACGCATTCTATTAGACGACGACGACGTCGACGACGACGATAAAAAAGTAGCCCATGTCCCTCTCCAGCTAACATACTACAGCTATACAAAAATCACGTTTATACGATTCTGCGTTCAAAAAGTACAAAGCAAATAGCAATAAACCAACGACACAGCACAACTAAAATTTTAAGGGAGCTCCATAAAGCGACGTATTGAAGGCAGAATGACAGAGACAGTTTTTGTAGAGTCCAATACTGAACCTCCTTTTTTTAAATCGGTTAAATATGGGTACAAAAAACATCGCATTTTATTCTAATTTTACGTTCATTCCATCATTCATTCAATCGATTTCGCTCAACTATTCCCCACACTACGCCTTCTACCAAGGAATATAAATTCACCGACACCTCCTACCAAGACGTTGGCGTCGTATTAAAACTGTCGTAACTGGTATTCCATTAAATATAAATTAAACGTAATTACAAAACAATTGACTAAAATATCAATTACTTGTGATAGGAAATACCGTGTTCCCTAAAGTTTGATGTCTCTGATCTCCTTTTACACCGAAATACCGCACAATTCACCATTTTTACTGAGCACTACTTCGCGACACGAAACGACAACTAATGGCCGCGCGGTGATGAGTGAAGTAGTTTTATATAACGTGCATGGCCAAGTCGCGTCTTATGGCCGGCAGAGGGGTACGCCTTGCGTTAACATCTCCAGTACTTTATTGTACCATTTCTACCAAACCCAATGGTTAGTTGAGCTGGCAAGACGTCAGACAAGGACACACTCCCAGCAGGAGCCCTCTCACCAGGACCGTTGTCTGCTCTACCGCTTTTACGGAAATAGCTACCCTACATATAAGACAATAAATCTCATTTTAGCTAAACAAAATTTTTTGGTGCATACTCTAGTTATAAGTACAAAAGTCACTCGACTGGACTGACGTGACTAGAAACATAACTACAAAGCAATGTCTATGACAGCCGACAGGAGCCATAAAAAGAAGAAAGAAGAAGAATTAGTTATGAAATTATGCTCACATTTTTGTTTTACGAATCAGAAAGTTTAATGTGAAAAAATACTGAATAAATGTTGAAAAAGTCGGTGGAAATAGGCGCCCCGAAATAATTCTAGCACCGGCGCAATTTTTTTTACAAATAAAATATTCACAAGCAAACCCTTGAAAATGATAGCATAAAATAAACAATGGACGTAAAAATGTATCACATCTTGAGGATAATTTTATACAGGCTTGGGATAGTATCAGCATTCACGTTACTTGCTAGTGTTTTAGTATTTTGGTTCTACGGCTCTCTACTAGCGTCAGCGGTTTTCATTTTGGGAATTTCAGGTATGTTTTAACTTTTTGTAGTAAATATTGCATCGTTTTTTCCATAAATATTGGAATAAAAACTCGTTTGGATATATAGGATAGACTAGCAACAAACCCAACGAATTCACGAACATCAATAACTGAAACATATCCATTAGCTTTTGTACAGCTAGCTTTATATAAGGGTACCTTGGTTGTTAGGTACCTACTGCTAACAATGCTGTTGTCAGCTACAACAGCACACATTTCCAGATTAAAAACAGCCCTATAGTATTAACGTGTAGGATATTTCACAGGCTTGATAGACATAGACATATTATAAATATACCTAAGAATTTGTTAATTTGTTGGTTTAATCATTCATAGGTACTTATATGTTTTCAACAGGCATCTTGTACAGTGCTCAAGATCTTCTGCTGTATTATCCAAATGACCCAGCGGATTCAAGAGTTTTCGTCTTGCAACCTAGTAACTACAAGCTGCCTTACGAGAGTATCAAAATAAACAACAAAGATGGTTTCAAAATCCACTTGTTTCTTATCAAGCAGCCAGTGAATAGTAATCTGGTACCTACCATGATATTCTTTCATGGAAATGCAGGAAATATGGGGCAAAGGTGAGTGTACAATGGTTTACAACACAGCAAATGGGCTTGTCACCCAAGTCTATACATGGTCCTCACAGTCATGTTACACACCATGGCCGTTAAGGTACTGACACACATGCTCAAAAATAGGCATGCTTATTTTGAGCATGCTCTAAAATCAACCGACATACAACCAAATAAGCATGCTCATTTAATTGCGACCTGTTCACACATGCGTTTGGCTTGAAAATAAGCATGTGTGTCAGTTCCTTTATTCATAATGGTAGCTGAGTGTGCTAATAGCTTATCAGACCGATAAGTCTATTGCTTTCTCTTTTCGTTGGCATGAAAGTGACAGTGTTAAGAATACTCTATAGAGCTGCCATAAGACTGATTAACTTTGCAATGTATGGAAATATGTTTGTTTGGGTGGTATCTTACAAAGTCACTTTTGAAGCAGATGATCTTCATTAAATTGAGCTGAAATTTTTAGGTATATGTATGTTTAATTTGGAAAGCAGATTGTTAATAAAGCTTTCAGAAACTGGAGGTAAGACTTGTATTATTAGGAATAAAATAAAATGCTTGTGTTTTAGTTAACATTTTGAAGTTTATTTTTCGTAAATCATGTGTCATCATCATAACTTTATGTTATCTCCAAGATTCATCTATTTGATCATTCTTTGATTTATAACTCAATCTCATCTAGTTTCAACTTTTACTAATGTCTGGATTTACAGTGGTTACAAAATCCTTTCCTTAAATTACAACTCAGGTTATCGAATGTATCCGGATTCTACCACAAATTGAACATCAACATTCTTATGATGGAGTACCGTGGGTATGGTCTGTCCGAGGGATCTCCTTCTGAGTGTGGCCTCTATGTAGATGCACAGTCAACCTTGGAATATATCTCAAACCGAACAGACATTGACCCCACCAAGCTGATAGTGTTTGGAAGATCGCTGGGTAAGTAGACCTATTCACAATGAACCTCCTTCATGCATAGGCATGAGAGGTTCATTGTGAATTGAGATTAAATAACAAAACGTTTTGAATTAATAAAGATTTTACATTGTCCCAAAAGCTATTATCCGAGTGGGATTTGATCCCGCAACCTTCCGGTTGATACGAGGCTGCGCTATCGGACTCTAATCACCAGGGATCGGAGTAGGTAGAATGATTTAGGATCAATGAGCTCAAATGATAAGTTAGTATGGATATGCCTCCGGAATTCCGGTATTTTAAAATTATCAAGACATTTTTTCCGTCATTTCATAAATTTTACGTGGAGGCGTAAAGAAAGACAAAATAATGAGATTTAGGTAAATTTTCAAACAGAGGTATTTTTATCCACAAAGCCTCTAAATAAATTAGTTCCTATACAAAACTAAAGCACTAAAGCGAACTGTCAACTTTATTTAGCAGAGTAGTGCTAAACATTTTATGTGGGAAACGTGTTTCCCTCGATTAAATGCGTAGAAAACATTTTTTTTTACACTATTTACTTATTCTACTATTATTAATATTTTATTAAAAAAAATATTCGATTGGTTAATAAAAATCAATTTACCTATAAACGATTAACAATCGTTTCCTTTAAATTTCAAATGTTTTAGTTACTAAATACTGCTTTTAATATAATATTTAATTTAATCCGGTAAATATCGGAACTTTCCGGTAAATATCGGAAAAAAAGCCATATCCATGCTATGAAACCTTGATGCAAGTACGTAAAATCATTCTACCTACTCCGATCTCTGCTAATCACACACCGAATAACTTAGGGTCATGCTATGGTACTTATGCAACAAATCCCATTAAAAATAATTATGAACTCTTGCCTTGCTTTGTATTTAAGGTGGAGCCGTGGCTATTGACTTGACATCGAGGCCAGAGAACAAGAATAAAATCTGGGCGATGATTGTAGAGAACACCTTCACGAGTATACCAGATATGGCTAGAATTATTCTCAAGTGGAAATGTCTCACTTGGCTGCCAAACTTCTGTCATAAGAACAAGGTAACTATACTAACAAAGTTAATTTATTTTTTAAACTGTTAGCTGTTGCAAATGTAGCGCCTGTTTTATGTGTCAAAATTAAAATATGTCAGTGATGTTAAGAACTGGACCTAATTTTATAATAAAAAAATATAAATAATCCTTTGGGTTCTACAAATATAATCCTAAAAATAGGTTTCACCCGCGCAGATTAAATCCCAGTATTCCCACGGGATAAAAAGTAGCCTATGTGCTATTCCAGACTATAATCTATCTCTCTGCCAAGTTTTATCTAGATCCGTTCAGCCATTCCGGCGTGAAAAAGTAACAAACATCCATCTCCATACTAACGAACTTAGTAGTAGGATTCAAGTGGGATTTGAACCCACGACCTTTCCCTTTACATCTAAAAAACTTTATTATCTAGCCCCATAGTTCAGTACCAAGCTTTGTTGTCATCTACTTAAGTATTCAGATATTTTATGGTCAGCTTTTGTAAGAGTTCTATTTATCATGTTGTTGTATTTGCTAATCGACACTGATGAATCCCGCTTGGGATCCATATCTAACACTACTCGTAATATTATTGTCTTCTATTTCAGTACTTGTCGCTGCAAAAGATTGGCCGCATTGTTACTCCGACATTGGTAATGTGTGGATCGATGGACAGTCTGGTGCCGCCGTCAATGGCGAAGGATCTCTACAACCGTTGCGGCGCCGTCTGCAAGAAGTTAGTTGTGCTGATTGGCGGAGGCCACGACGACACTTGGACTTGCCGGGAGTACTACACTTCGATACAAAACTTCTTGCTAAACGTTCCACCAATCTCCACCGAACCTTATTTCGATGACAAGGGGAGGGGAGGGATGGTGCTTACGGTTTAAATTGCAAGCGAGGGTAGTGATGAAGTATTTTCAAGGTGTTTTCCGGTGCGATATATGGATGTTTTCCCCTATTCCCTAAGCCTAAATCCTTATTGTAAAAGATACACGCATAACGCATAATCCCCAACTAAAGTTATAAGAGCAATTTGGTCAATATTTTTTGTATTTATCTAGCTAGTCGCATCTCATGCAGTTTGTCTCATACATAATGTTAGTCGTCTTGTTAAGTCGTTTTATCATTTCAGAATTAAATTGAATAATGTAAAAAAATCTGATCAAATGACTTGACGGTAACTATACGTAGGTAACGTTACATATGACTGTCGAGGAGCCCTAGAACTCTTGGTTGGAATCAACGCATCTTGATAGGCCATTTACACTCGTGCGAGGCGCGAGATGAGGCACGACGCGAGTGAACAGACGCTGTGCCTCGTCTAGCCACTAGCGACGCTCGCGTCCACTAAATAGTCGTGCCAATCCGCACGACACACGAAACGAGGTATGACACGAGGCGCGAGGCGAGAGTGTAAATGCGCATGAGAAGAATAGGTACATTATCAAAAGTTATGAAAAAAGTCTTTAGACCTTTTCACATGCACGTTTCGTTCGGCTGACCTTTTGTTCCACGCAGTTAGCTTAAGGGCCCGGAGACAGCGGCTCGCAGTTTCGAGGTGCGATTGGCTATTATTTTATTTCATTTCGGGGAGGTTGTTTGAAAGAATAACTATCCAGTCACACGCATAAATACTGTTCGAATAAAAATAATACAATAATATAAGGGAAATGTGCTTGAGTCAGAAATCATTTTGGTATTAGGTAAATGTAAGGCCAAACATACTAATACCAAAATGATTTCTGACTCAAGCACATTTCCCTTATATTATTGTATTATTTTTATTCGAACAGTATTTATGCGTGGCGCTGGATAGTTATTCTTTCTAACAACCTCCCCGAAATGAAATAAAATGAAATAATAGCCAATCGCACCTCGAAACTGCGAGCCGCTGTCGCCGGGCCCTTAAGAAATTAACTGTTTACTTCTCTTGCTCTAGTTGTAATAATAGAAAAGTCTGTGTAACTATAATTATTGATGTCAATTCTATTAGTCTGCCCCAGGCTCGTATCCAGCATTCTTTTTATTTAGTAGTAGGTTAACATGCTAATCAATCATTATTAATGTTTTGTAAATTTTAACTTTGTAAATGATAATAACTAGATTACTATCTAAGATTTTTGGCTGTAACTAGGTATGCTGTACAATGTACACTCATGCAAATTCTGAGGGTACCTATTGACGAGAGTAAAATAATTTTACTTAAATAGATACGTTTGATACAGTTGACCATAAAGCTATTATTTAATTTTGAGCATAGGTACTATTCACATTATAGTTACACTACCTACAACTTAACCACCAATTTACGCATTTCATAATGTAGGTAGTAGGTACTTACCGATATGATTTATAATAGTATCTATACTTTTAACTCCCTAGTGTGTTTGTTATATACCTACATAAATGTTTACATAGTAAATAATCTAGAAGTTAACCGTTTCGTAACAGTAGTACAAAAGTGATGTGTGACATTACAGATCAGATACCTAAATGTATTGTATAAATTATTAGAAAAAACTACTAGCGACCCGCCCCGGCTTCGCACGGGTGCACAGTGTTTCCCTACTATTATTATGCACGTATTAATAAACCTTCCTCTTGAATCACATCTATTAAAAACGCATTAAATTCTGTTGCGTAGTTTTAAAGATCTAAGCATACTACATAGGGACAGAAAGACAGCCGCAAGCTACTTTGTTTGATACTATGTAGTGATGAATTAGGCCGGTACTCTAAGTTGCAAGCCTTACCTGTTCTTCACCTGCTCTTCTAGACTTAGGTCGCGACGAACTGTCAGTAAAACGGAGACCGTTCTAAGTTTTGTAGGACCTTAAAACGCTGACAACTGCTAGATTGCTAGTGTAGATAAGTGTACTTTCAAAATGTTTGAAATTATAAAACAAATCAACAGAATATATTAAACATCGCAAATAACAAAATTTTAAATAGTAAAATTACAAATGCCCATGCAAAAAATTACATGAATATATGTTTTTACTATTTTTCAAAGTAACAAAATATTTGGCTACGAATAAATAATTATTTATTTATTTATTTAATACTTTATTGCACTAAAAACCGAGTACAAAAGGCGAGCTTAATGCTAGACAGCATTTTCTACCAGCCAACCTTAACAGGTAGAAGAACATAGGTTGGCGTGCTTAATTATACTAACATTCACAATAATAATATGGTAGCATATTTCCTAAAACTATAAACTAAATATAATATCTAATAAATAAAAAACAAATATATATATCTATCTATAATATACTTACATATACACTTACAAAAATATAGTAAATAGTATTCATGTGGTCGAAAAATATAAGTCATGTACAAGGCGTTTGAAAACGGGTTTTGAGGACGTCATTTTTATACTTAGGGGAAGTGCATTCCACAAGCTTACAGCCACTACCTCAAACGAATTACCACGATAGCCGGAAGAGTGTTTGGGAGTAGCTAAGCAGAGAGTGTCTGAGGATCTCAAGTCACGCTCATGACCGTCAGAAAGGTAAAAAAACTTAGACTTCAGGTACTGAGGTGAGTTAGGGTCCTTCAGAATCGAGAAAAGGAGACATAAGATTCTCATATTTCTTCTCTGTCTGATTGGGAGCCACTTCAACTTTCTTCGATAACCAGACACGTGGTCATATTTACGAAGGCCGTAAACAAAACGGATACAACAGTTCAGCAGGCGATCCAACTTGTTAAGGCTGCTTATGAATAAATATTATTACTTGTTAAGTAATAATATTTATTCATAGGTATTTATTATACCCTAGCCTAGCGGGTTATCAGCGTTTTGAAGTGTACAAAATGTAAATTATAATAGGTGTTACTTAAGTACAACAAAGTCCAATTGCGCTTTACAGAGTTTTGATTTATACTTGTTCTAATAAATAATGTAAAATGTATTCTTAGCACAAATGTTTTGTGGTATCAATTAGTGATCGATATCTTTTTTTAAATAAACAGTAAGTAAAGACTTATACTTTTCTATCCAAAGCAATAAGTACCTATAGGTATAACACAACATTTCAAATTTGACGCTTTATTATATTGACAGTATTATTAGTCTTATTAAATTGTCCAGCATCAATTTTATTATTAAAACAGCGTAAGTGTTTTTTATACCCATAAATACAATGCATAGGCATTGTTATGGATATCAAAAGTACACGTGTGACAGAACTCTTCTACTCTATATCATGATGTAGTTAACACTCCAGTGGTGGCATTCCAAATTCGTGAGATAAACCATTCTAAAAATGCACGCCCCTTTTACCTGCCTTCACCCACACAAGCAACTGAGGTGTATAGACGCAATACATGACACCTGATAATTTTATTCGTCATTCAGTTTCCCGTCGAACGTGAAAGTGACACTTTCATGTCTGGCGGGAAACTGAATAACGAATGAAATTGCTTGGTGGCATGTATTGCGTGTATACACCTCATTTGCTTGTGTGGGTGAAGGCAGGTAGAGGGGCGTGCATTTTTAGAATGGTTTCTCTATGGTCTTAGATAATTTGAATTCGTTTCGCTATTAATGTTATTTCACCTGCATCATTCATCATTCCGCTGCAGGTCAAAGGCCATCCTAACCCCCTTCCACTCGTTACGGTCTTGGGCCAATCAAATCAATATGGATCTACTTAAATTAAAAAACGTTTTTCAGGCAACACGTTTCTCGCGTCTTAGATTCACTGTAGTAAAAACAATATGAGATATTTGGGTCAGTTAGTAATATGAGTACCTTACATTCTTTGGTCTTACATAATATTGAGTTCGTCATCAAATTAAAATGTATTTCGTGAGCGACGACGCTCTCCTTGTCTTCATTTAAACCTGTATTTGGCTGTTTGTTAATGTTTAAGAAATTCTGTTTCTAAGTTATATTTGTAAATTTTTTTAATTGAAAAGATTGTTAGTCTTTCTTATAAATTGTGTTCCGTGCACAGGAAAACTGAAACTTGAACAGTACCTTTGCCAATATATTCCTGAGCAGAATAATATATGTGTATGCTGTCACATCAGAAATATATTTTAAAATATAAAAATTTCATGAATTCAAATCTATCCATAATATACCTACAATGTGTAACATAGGTAATACCCATGGATGAAGGAAAGGAGTAGGTATGTCTATGGTGATACCCGTTTAAAGACCAAGAGCTGTGAATAGAGCTAGAAGTCCTAAGGGGCATTTCAAGAATGAAAACCTTAGAAATTTCAAGTAATCGCCATGACCTGTAGAAGTGTAGAATACCCTGTCTATGTTGTTAGCAGCCAGTTGCATAATGGAGTAATCTTCGTTTTCTCCTGTAGAATATGAATTGCTCAGGTACTTAGAAAAACCTAAAATGCCGACTGTTGAGGATAAATGATGTGTGATTTGACAAATTAAAATTTTATGTAATTAGAATTCAGTGAAATGTATGTAATGATTAATAGATTATTTATACATAATAAATATTTTGACAAAATCAATTTATGATTTTACTTGTTCTTTCGTTTGCAAGCCAAGAAGTCATGCCAAGTAGGAGTATTAGGTGAAGGTAGCTCGAAGAACTGACAACCGCTGGGGATTCAAGGTTCTCGAATAGTTTAGATCGAAGCGTGTAACATGTAGGTACCTACTTGTACCTAGCCGATAGTCTGACGCCATTCTGAAGATCGAAGCATTCAGTGGATGGATATAGGTATGACCCAGAAAAGTTCTTCCTAGAAATGTAGGTATAGGAAAGCCTATGTCCAGCAGTGGCCTTCCTCAGGCTGATGATAAAATAAATAAATAAATTTTGCTGGACAATCCACACAGCACCATCTAGCCCCAAAGTTACTAGCTTGTGTTATGGGTACTAGATGACTGATATATTTAATACATTATATACTTATAGATAATTTTTATTATACATAGAAAACACCCAGGCCAAATTTCTGCAGATCGTACACAAATTTGTTCCGAGGCGGGAATTGAACCCGCAACCTCTTGCGTCGCAGGCGGACTGCGCCGCTGCACCACTGAGGTCGTCAAATAATATTATGTAAGGCCCGTCGCCGACTGGTAAGTCGCGACGTTGGCTCTATGTGGAGTCGAGGCGCAGGCGGCTATACTTCCTTTTCACATTTTGGACCGAAAAAAACGAAACGGAATGACAAAATGGCTGCGAAGTCGCGGCGCGGGCTGGCACGTCGCCGTCGAGTTCCAGCCTCGACTTAGCGCCGCCTGTGCCGCGACTCCAGTATGTGAGCGCACTACCATTCATTTCTTAAGAAAACGTAGGAGCGGCGCGCCGCATGTGCGCCTGTGCCTCGACGCCGCCTCAACTCCAGCTCGTGTCGGCGACCGGCCTAAGTGTATGAAAATTTCAATATTTCAATTTAAAAAAAGGGTTTTTTTTTCTCTGGCTTGATATTTGCGGCGTGGCTATGCTAGGCCCTGATTTTTTACAAACCTACGATGTACAAAAGTCTGTAAATATGAATTGAGGAAGAAGTCCTACATGACAAGGTGCATGCATGCATTAGATACGATAAATTTATAAAAACTTCAGTTTAATCCTAAAATATTTATTATATACCATTAGGTTTCATCAATCCACGCACCAATATTACGGTAGGTATTCTAATGATTGTGTAATCATCAAGTTACAGCCTAATTCCATCATATTCGGAGAGCTATGCAGTTTGTAAGTACGATACACGAAACTATATAGTATAGGAGACAACGAAAACTGCGGCGTCGTTACATGAATCCTTAAAAAGTTATAGTGTTATAAAAAAACTAATATATACTTTACATTATGCCATATTATTTCCATATTCTATTGATAATGAAGTTAAGAGTACACTAGTACAAAATATACAATTCATCAATTGATGTGTACATCAGTACACATGTAAAATAAATAACGAAATAAAATCTACGTTTAAAATCAGATATTATAATACAAACTCACTACGAAGGTTTACTATGATTATTTTAAATAGGTAAACTTTCACAAAATAAACATTCGACTTGAATTATTATTAAAATATTAAAATCAATCAAAATATCGATAAAATGTAGGCGATGTCTGCCTCGGCATCCGGTGCGGCGATGCGACACTTTATGCGTATTTAGCGACGTGCGCCGAATTCGACGGCGTCGTCTTCAGTGATGTCTCCATGGCGCCACATGTTGAGCCGCGCGGCCTTCGCGTGCTCCTGCGCCGCGCGATACTCGGCCACCAGCGGCGCCATGCGAGCTTCGCGCACCCACTCCATCAGCACCAAACCCTCCTTGATCAGGTTCTGGAGTAAACAAAATAAGCATTCAACTTAAATTATTTCCTGTTAGCGATAAGACCGCCCATTGTACAGTGACGGTTATTAAATGTTCTTCACCTTAGTCGGTTTTCGCTTGCACCAGATTGCAACAACCAATTTTTGTTGTACCAACATAATACCAGTGAAGTTTCCTAGCAGGAAGAAACAGTGCTGCTAACATCTAAATTAATGTGACGTTTGCAATTAAGGTTTTGCTTGTTTTTATCAAACACAAGACGAGAGCATAAACCCCTTTCCAAATAATTTAACAGTGATTTGCTAGAGCCTCCTTGGTCCTTTCATCTCTATTTTCATAAATAGTATACTGATAAACAAGGGACTAAAATGATCTATTATAATTTATGAGATAGCTTTACTACGGAGCTTGACTGGTAGTAAATAGAACAGAGTTATAGTGGGTTTTTGCACCCCACTGAAAAGTGCACTGTGTATTACACTGCACTTTTCACTACAATTGCGTGAAAATAAAATAATCAAATACCTACAATATTTTTTTGTTGAAAAATTAAATATAATACGGTTACCAATTCAATTTGTTAATAGACATTTTTTAAAGATTTCGCGAAGTTACCAAGAAACTTTTACCCCTAGTTGATAAGACGCAATTTTATCCCCGCTCTGCTACGCTACTATAACGGTCTTTTTGAGCATGAGGTGTGAAAAATTGTCGTGGATAATCATAGGTCGCGTCCACCAATAAGAACGCTGGAAAATAGTTGAGGGGATATGTTTGCGCATACAAAACAAACGCGCCACCACACCCCCTCCTTCCGGCGTTCTTTTTGCGTGACGCGCTATACATACCAAATGGTTACATGTACCTATAAATAAATAAATAATGCTGGACAATCCACACAGCATCATCTAGCCCCAAAGTAAGCTACTCAAAGCTTGTGTTTTGGGTACTAGATGACTGATATATTTAATACATTATATACTTACATAGATATATATTTTTCATTATACATCAAAACCCAGATCAACGGAACAAATTTCTGCAGATCGTACACAAATTTGTTCCGAGGCGGGAATCGAACCCGCAACCTCTTGCGTCGCAGGCGGACTCTCGCCAGCTGCGCCACTGAGGTCGTCTATGCTATGGATTGTGGTTGAAAGTGAGATTTACCTTGCCCAGGTCAACTTTAGTGGTGGGGTCTAGCAGCGTAACGGCCGGAGGCGCGCCTCTCATCTCAACGTTCAGCAGCAGCTTCTTGTTGAGAGTGTCGGCGGAGAGAGCAGCGATGGCTTCCGCGCGGTCGTCGGCGTCCGACGGGAACTTGACGCAGCAAAGCGTGTACTCGTGCGCGTACGGCAGATCCGTCTCAGTGCCCGCGGGCAGAGCGGCGAGACGACTGATGTTCACGATCTGAGGATACGAGCACGTTACTCTCAGATATACAGATCTAACAAATGAGCTCTGTGAAGGGCTCGTCCGGGCAAGTACTGCCACGCCTTTTTCTGCCGCCAAGCAGTGACGCTGTTTTTCGGTTTGAAGAGTGTGGTTCGTGAGGCTTGATATATGTATGCCTTAAGTTGATGGACGCAAGGCAAAGCATCGTATGGCACGTTCTTATCATGCGAGACTGAATGCTTTGTTATAGGTGATGGTTACCACTTACACATTAGGTGGGCCATCGGCATGTTCCAACATCACTAGTTGTCTTAGAGCCGCTATAAAATGGTAGGGAATATGGATAGAATATTTATTTTAGTGTTTTTTAAACTTTCGCGATCAAAACACATAATTAATTTGAAATATTTCACGGGTATTTATCGCGTTTTACCTTTATTACTCCAGTCTGTCCGCGACCACGGCTATTACAACATAGCCGAAACGTCGGGAAATTATTAAAGGTAAAACGCAATAAATACCCGTGAAATATTTAAAATTAATTAAATATTTACTTTGTCTCTCACGTCTCAGCGAGAGACACATTAAGTAATCTCTCGCTCGCACGTTTTGACATGTATAAGATATAAAATCCCCAGCCTATTTTTCAAAAAATTGCAATCAACAATGTTTAAAATGTTCTTGTCATTTAGATCAATAATTTTTTCCTACTCAAAAGTTTGCCTTTAAAATTGCTTTTTGAAAAGAATGAAAGAAATTGGAGTTACGCCTAAAACCGCTTAGAAATAACTTGTAAGAAATTGTCTTACCTCACGATTTCCGTAGTCGATGTACAGAATCTGAGCGGTGCCCTGGTCGACGATCTTCTCAACCTTGGCTCGGTACCACTGGTCGTCCATTGTGAAGCGAGATGCACAGATGGCGCCACGCCGCGCGGTATAAGACCCCGGCAGAGGCTGGTTCATCTTGAACTCTTGGTGCAGTCTCTCCATTAGATTCTCCAGCTTAGCACCGAGCTCGCAGCTCTGAGCGTAGAAATTACCCTCATTTGTGATTTCAGTGATGATAACCTACGGGAGAGAAATGCATTATATTATTTGTTTGGACTGTGAGACAACATTATTATTATATAATCAAAGGTCACCTTATGGGGTGCGTGCATACAATATATAGGCTCCATTCTTTAACAATGCTTAAGGGTGAATAGATTTGAAAGAAATCTTAAATCGACGGTTGAGTCACGATCCAGCCTCGTTCTAGAAGGAGCCATCAATAATCATAGGTTTCCACCTCTTTAAAGTGCGTGCACATAACATAGGAATGAACTTAAATCCACAGGACTCAAGAGCAAAAGAATGAATGTAGAGATTCAGAACTTTGTTGGTAAAACGAGCCTGTGGACTGATGCATGTGACGAAATAGCATCGCTCAGACCCTTCGGAACTTGTAAGGCGAAGGTTACAAAGGATTTTAAACCTTCGCCTAATAAGTTTAAGGTGAAATTGTCCGAAAATCGACAGAAATTACTTCTAAACGAAGGGGGTCAACAAATTTGCAAAACCTATTTCCACAAGAAGCAGCTTTCACCAAGTCCTCTAGTTGCGGATATAACATTTAATAAAGGGGAATCCGCCGCGTCACACACACCCTAAAATAGAACATTTTTTCGGTCAGATGTTGGATGAGGAAGTACACCATTATTAAGGGAAGGTTCATATCTGACGGAACATGCGTCGCGTATTATCGGTCGCGTAGCGCCAGAACAGACAAATGTAAACCGATGAAACGTTCACACAACGTATCATCGGTTGAATGTAAACGGTCAAGTGTTTTTCTATACATTTGTCTGTTCTGTCGTTACGCGACGCATGTTCCGTCAGATATGAACCTTTCCTTAATAATACGTGAACAAAAACATCCAAATACCATTCAATAAAAATTGAAAGAAAATAATAAAAGCCATTCATCGTCGAAACTAAATTAAAATTATTTTGAAGAAAAATAAGCTTCCGCGGTTATCCCCATGCATGGTGGCCATCTTCTCAGATCTCTGGTACTCAAAAACATTGAGGATATAAAATGGCGGTAGAGGAATTTGGAGCCGCGTACAAAACATCACATTCATTAGGCACATGCCCATATAATAAAAACAAAATTAACAAAAAGCAAATAAATACAACAAACAATAATTATAACGGAATATTTTTCTTTTACTTAAATAAATTTGTAACAACGCACACAATATAAAAAATAGTTTAACATTTATACCTAAATAAATGTCACGAGCTAATCAATCACTATCTACAAGTTCAAAATGACTCAATACAATTCTCGGTTGTTGCTATGGCACATCAAAACATAAGAAATTCTCCGATCGGAAAACTTCGGTTTTGTACTGATCAATGAATTTTTTTGTTTAATGGCATGTGGGGGCATTGTGGTTTTCGTCTTTTAGAAAGGGATGTTATATGTTTAGTGCTGTCAAACTAGGAAAATTAAACAACACAATTATTGACACATATGTCACGTTGCAAGTTAGGCATTAACACAAAGGAGTAATTTTATACATAAGTCTTACAGAATTAAATACACTACCATTAGTGTATGTCATTCTGAAATATTTATGTTTATACTATATTTTACTATACAAAATCAAATTTGTCCGAAAACGCTTTACAACTGAGAATTTCTTATAAATACATTGGGGAAGGGTGGGTAGCCCCGGACGGCGCGGGTACCCCCGGACATCTCAAATGAGGTGTTAACGTATACCAAAAAAACAAATAAACACACCCATAGATGGCACATTGAATTGCATCATCCAATAGGTGTGTTTATTTGTTTTCTAAGTATGCGTTAACACCTCATATTTGAGTGTCCGGGGGTACCCGCCGTCCGGGGCTACCCTCCCTTCCCTTACACATAATAATTTAAAAGTACTGCGACTTAACCTTCTTTTTGTTTTAAACGAGCCCTTTAAAACCTTAAGAGTAACGTTGACGCACACTATACCAATGTGATGTAAAGGAGAATGTTTTTGGCCCAAAAAAAAAACAAAAAATAAAGAAAAGTATGACCTCAAGCCTGCCACATGGTTAGTTTATAAAATATATATATATATATATATATATATATATATATATAATAAAATAAATAGAAAGATTGTCTCAAATAAAATATTTTTTGTATGGAATCAAAAAAATCTGTCCTGCAGAAATCTAGATATAAGCAAATAATTAGTAATCAGTGCAGTCCTTCTTTGCAACTCTCCGCTTGGCGCTTATAAACTTCAGGTTCGATTTTGTTGCGTCTTTGCACACAAATAGTAACTTCAAATGAATGAGTCGATCAACAATGGGTTCATGCCTGGGGACCACAGTTTGTTTTTGGACCAGGGTCATAGTAAAAAAAACATTGTCCTTTACAAAAGAGCAAGAGAAAAGCGTCCATATTGTATTTACTCTTTGATAGCTCTCTCTTGACGTTAGCTTGGTCTGTACCCAGCACAAAAGGTTCAGCTGCAGTACTATAAATCGTTTCAATGTGGAGTCGCGTGACCGTATTCGACAAGGGCCCGTTCTCAAACTACATCTTATCATAGCAGCAATGATGCTACTATATTTAGAAAACGTTCTGTTATGTACTTTAATTCTTATTGAATATTTTATACATTTTAGTAATACCACACAGTGTTAAGGCGTTTGTCCTAGATGAATATTCCAGAAATAATGATATAAAACATACATCTAAAATATTTGACATCTAATTTGAGCGTGTCAGGCAAATACCGTTGGGAGATGATGTCGAATAATGAAAATACAAATTCCACACAGTTGATTTTGGTAAAATACAAAATGTGGGTATGTGCTAAATGTAGTACTTGGGCCTACGAATAAACTTGTTATTTAATCGTAGATTTGGACGTATCTCTGACTACTCCCCTTAGATATACTCAAAGAATCATGTAATGGGTACTTGCACTTGGTACTAGAGATCTGTGCGGATATTTACCGAGGGAACAAATCGTAAGGGTATTTCTATATGGTAGTTATTAACAACATCTTTAGCTCCCGATGACATTTGCCATATATTTTCGAGCATCGGCTTAGCACGCAATAAGCCAAGGCTCCTGCGTGGGTATTACAGCCTTTTGTAAGAACAATAGGCAGTAATGAAGCGAGACTGGTAACTTTAGAGGTATAACTGTACTGGAAACAGTGTTCGGTCTTGTGTTATAGTCGCGTTAAGCTCTCGCTGCCAACTAGGTCATAAATTATCGGAACGAGACAGCAATATTGCTCTCTCTCTAGCACTTAGGAGAACGGCATGATCCTTTTGTTTAAGGCTCCGGTGACAGCGGCTCGCAATTTCGAGGTGCGATTGGCTATTATTTCATTTTATTTCATGTCAGGGAGGTTGTTTGAAAGAATAACTCTAAACTGACACGCATAAATACTGTTCGAACACAAATAATACAATAATATAAGGGAAACATGCCCGAATCAGAAATCATTTTGGTAGTATGTTTGGTCTTACGTTTACCTAATACCAAAATGATTTCTGACTCAGGCACATTTCCCTTATTTATTGTATTATTTGTGTTCGAACAGTATTTATGCGTGTTTCTTTAGAGTTATTCTTACAAACAACCTCCCCGAAATGAAATAATAGCCAATCGCACCTCGAAATTGCGAGCCGCTGTCACCGGACCCTTAAGCGCAGAGATGTGCATTATTGGATACATAATATTTTTTACATGAAGTTTTTTTAATATATTATATGAACTTTTATATTTGTTTTCTTCATTGCATATAGTGAAAGTAGATGTGTAATAATGACCTCTCCGACCGCGCAACCACCGGGCGCTCTCGTTTGAGTCATTATTTTATCGATAACGTGTCGCCCGCGCCGAGTACTACAACACTAGTTAAGATGATTTATGACCGAGTTTGCAACGAGTATTTGACGCGACTATATTCGAGAAGGGAGCCCAGTGTCGCGTCACGCGTCGGATGGGCGGCGGGTACAACGTCCGTACCCCGTTGGAGCGCCTGGCTTCGACCTCGCAGCGCATGCGCAGCCGGCGCTCTGCCACGGCCGCGCTGCGCACAAGCCCGAACTTCGCGGCGCGTCCGTCTACATATTTTGTGAAACGGCGCGAACCCTTGAAAACACAAAACATCTTGGCCTGTCCCTCTCAAAGCGATATCCTAGGAAGTTCGTGATCCGGTTGGTTCTTTCGACGGACAATGTCAAAGGTAATTTACTGGGTCTCATCATAACTCCCAAGGTCCACTTGTAACCATTGTTGTAAATTATGGTCTTGCTTTGCGGTAAGAATTTGTACATCGTACTTCCAACACACCTCAATGCATTGTTGTAAGGTATGGGTAAAGTCTTGCGTTACTGAATTATTACCTCGTATTTCTATAGCCAACACACACGTCCCAAGGTCTGCACCACGTTTTGAATCGGATTTCAGAATTCGTACCTCGCACGAATGTAGCCAACATTTCATTGATTCATAGTTCTTGCCATTGGGCTTCATTCCATTAACCAGAATCAGATAGAATACACAGGGTGTCTCTAAAAGTCCAACAATAAAATAAAATACTTATCGTAATCATTTACATCAAAAAAAGTATATACTCAGGTTCTGGAATTCTTCAATAAGTAAAATTAAGAAAAAAAAAATGGAGAGACTGTTCAAACCTTCTAAAGACATAGTCGGGGAAACAATCTTAGCTTCAAGCTTCAAAAGTTCTTCGTTTATCTGCCGAACATTGTGGACACATTGTTTTCAAGACAACACAATAAGAAAAAAACAGTGCACGAGTAGTTGTCAGTTTAATCAGGGCTCTGTGGTGACAGTTCTTTAGAACCTCTTTGTCAAAGCGACCACTTGTGTTAACGCGTTTTATGGTAGAATACCGTGCATTTATGCTTGCAAAATTTGAATTATATGGGCATTAGGAACATGTTCTTTATAACCTCCTTGTCAAAGCGACCACTTGTGTTAACGCGTTTTATGGTAGAATACCGTGCCTTCCTGCCTGCAAAATTTGAATTATATGGGCATTAAGATCATATATTAAGACATATCATGACAGCTCTCTCACTTTCTTATGGTTAAACTTTCCGGGTACAAAATAAAGTGTGTGAAGGTTTTTTTTTGTATTTGGCCTATAGAAAGCTGCAAACAATTATTTAACCAAACACTTAATAATATTGCATCTCGGTTACTGTAGATAGTCAAATCAATTAAAAACATCCTGTATTAGACAAAGGCGAGCTTACCCCTCGAGTTTTCTCAACACAACAACCATACTAGAGCTAGATGATATTGACTGCAAATCACAATAAACTAAAATATAAATATCATTATTATAGAGAGAGAAGGATCATTCAAAAAACGCTAGGAACAAAGCCATACGTTTCTTGCCTGGTCCTTTATCTACCATTGGTCACAAGGAATTATCGGTACCTTCACCTAGTATGCAAGACGTTTCAATGATCCTTGTGATTGCACTGAAAGAGTTTTGAGGCCCAGAAAAAAGCCAACGACACGCAAAGAGAGGTAAGGCGGTAAGGAGAAATCAAGTTAATGAGTTGCGAACATTACATTACCTTTTCATATTTGAGCGTGCGATCCTGTGCAGGTGCCGATTTCTTTTCTTCCGCCTCCTTATCTTGCTCCACGTAGTCGCGCCAGATGCCGATGCGCCGGCGCATGGCGTTCTCTTCGGCGGTCTTCAACACTCGCGCGTATTCCGACGTCTCAGCGGTGTGATGCATGGACGCGAACCCATGCTCCACTAGAGACACGGATAGGTTCTCGTTGTCCACCTGAAAATGGCGCATTGCCATTAGGTACATAGCGACGTCCAGTTGCTGGATAGGTTGACGAGATTATCAGCATCGTGGGCCGTACATAGTCACTAACTGCGCCTCGATGTTTTGCTGACGCACTGTGCTGATGACTGCGACTCGCATAGTTTGAAATCCTGGTATTCCCACGCGATGAAAAGTAGCCTATGTGCTATTTCAGACTATAATCTTATCAATCTCTGTGCCAAATTGTATCCAGATCCGTTCTGGCGTTATTGAGTAACAAACATCTAAACTTTCACATTTATGATATTAGTGTGAAGTGTTATTCCCGCACGGTAATGTATAAACTCTTAAGGTAAGATTATTTGATAATTAAATAAATAAATAATGCTGGACAATCCACACAACACCATCTAGCCCCAAAGTAAGCTACTCAAAGCTTGTGTTATGGGTGCTAGATAACTGATATATTTAATACTATATACTTACATAGATTGATATTTTTTATTATACATAGAAAACACCCAGACTGACCGAACAAATTTCTGCAGATCGTATACAAATTTGTTTTGAGGCGGGAATCGAGCCCGCAACCTCTTGCATCGCAGGCGGACTCTCGCCCGCTGCACCACAGAGATCTTCAATTAAATGAATTTGTATGTCTGAGTGTAATTACCCAAAGCCATCCGATGAAGTTTCCAGCTTTGTCCATCTCCTCGATGGTGACATTCACGTCGTGCTGCAGGACTCTCTCCTTGGTGAAGAGAAGCGCCTCTTCACCAAAGGGCTCGGCCGCCTGCATCGCGCCGGCGCCGCCAACCGCCGGCCTCGCGCCGCGCGGGCAGTTCACGCCGCCAAGCAGGAACGTCACCAGCACTGATTCCTGTATTACAATGTTCGTTTTTTATTACAATGTACGTTCGGTAACTGGTTACAACATCAGAATCCTCTCGGATAGTGCTGCAGCACTACATGCACTAAACAGGTATTAACACAACTCCGGACTGACCATACAATGCCACCAACTGTTGGAAGAGGTATGTAAGTCCAACAGGAGCATCACCTTACAATGGATCAGCAGACGCCCTGGCTAGAAGGGGCTCGGAAATGCAGACCGCAGGACCAGAGCCAAAAATACCCCTACTTTTTAGTCAAGCACGATCCTGGATCCGAAGCAGAACTTTTGAACTTCATAAAGACAACTGGGCAAGTACACAGGACTGCAGGTAGTCGAAGGAGGCTTTCCCGGACCTGAGTCCGAGATACTCCCGAAAACTCCTGAACCTGAAACGTGACAAACTCCGACTCGTTATCGGAATTGTCACAGGCCA
Organism: Plemyria rubiginata; assembly: GCA_963576535.1. Taxonomy (NCBI): domain Eukaryota; kingdom Metazoa; phylum Arthropoda; class Insecta; order Lepidoptera; family Geometridae; genus Plemyria; species Plemyria rubiginata. The sequence goes on from OY754905.1 coordinate 5,126,724, forward strand.
CTGCTCACTCAACAAGCATCTCTTTACATGGGTGTTACAGACAGCCCCCAATGCAGAGGATGCCTCAACACTGAGGAAACCGCCGCACATGTACTCCTGGAGTGCAGTAGTGTGGCACCTCAGCAAGCACAATACCTTGGAGCACCGAAAACGCCTGGGGAAGCCCGCACCAGCATCAGCGAGCTGCTGGCTTTCCTAGAGGACATCGGGTGGCTGAGCTAGCATCCACCACCCGACACGCAAAAAGGGCCTATCTGCGGCCTACTAGCGGAAACCAGTCCGCTCACCAAGTACCATGTAAGTACAATGTTCGTATCAGAGCTGTAGTAGCTGAATGATATATCATCAATCATTTATTATCTCCGTAAATCTAGGTAATTTAAAAAAAACAGATGTCATGTTTATGTATAGCACACTAGATCTTGCCTGAAGAGTAGGCTAGTCCGGGGAAGTACTACCACCACGCCTTTTTCTGCCGCTAAGCAGCAACGCTGTGTTTCGGTTTGAAGAGTGTGGTCATTACAGGCACATGAGGCTTAACATCTGTATGCCTCAAGTTGATGGACGCAGGGTAGTGCATCGTAGGGCACGTTCATATTGTGCGTGACTTACGATGCAATGCTTTGTTATATAAAGTAAGTAATAAAATATATCTTTATTGTACACAGCGGCGGTGGGCTTGTAACATGTCACGTATGGAATACTAATTACTGCAAAATGTGGGTATGACCCAAATGTAATATTTGGACGTACCTCTGACCACCCCCCGCCCCAAATGTAATGTTTAAGGGGGGTACTTAGACGTCCTCAATGAATCTCGAGTTAGTAATTGGTACTGTACGGTAGGGGATATCTACCACGCCTCGTGAAGCTGTTTTTTGTACACCGTAACAAAGAATGCAAATAAAGTAAAAGTTTGGGGTTTGCCAAAAAGCAAGAGAAGCACCGAGAGAGACATCCCAATTACCTTGGGAATGTACAGCCGCATCCGAGATCCGCTAGCGACGAACTCGACGATCGCCTCAGTCTTTTGCGCTCTCTTGAGGAAGGGGAAGAACTTCTTGGACTTGGCGGAGTCTCCGCTGGTGTCCTGGATTCGGTGGGTGGGAATGTCTTTCTTGGCGTGAACGCCGATGCCAGCCTTCTGCGCCTTGAGCTCGGCTTCCAGCAGCTTGTCGTAGTGCGAGCTGCGCTGGTCGTTGTCGTTGCGGTATCGGACGACGTGAGCGAACCCTTTGGCGACCAAGCCTTCGGCGACATTCCTGTTTTGGATATTTAATGTAATAAATAAATGTAAATGTCAAAAATAAGCATGCTTAATTTTTAGCATGTGTGTCAGTACCTATATGAATAAAATATTTAGATTTGATATTGATGCACCTATATATCAAATCTAAATATTTTATTCATAAAGGTACTTACACACATGTTCAAAAATAAGCATGCCTATTTTGAGCATGCTCAAAAATCAACCGACGTACGACCAAATAAGCATGCTTATTTACTAGAACGACCTGTTCACACGTGCTTTTATTGAGCAAGGTTCTAAAAATAAGCTCTAAAATAAGCATGTGTGTCAATACCTTAAAACCTAAGTATTAACAATGAAACAGGTTGGTTTCTCTTCTTTCTTTTAATTTATAAAACCTGTATAAGAAGAGTACCTACCCTCGAACTAGTATATATTTACCTAAATAATAACATTTATAGGGCATTTTTCGAGAACTTAATGCTAATATCATTGTCATCTTAGCCAAGTAAATATATTGGCAGCACTGTATAAATCATCTACAAAAGATTCCTGTTTACTTTTACAACAAAAAAATAAGATAACTGCTATGAGTAGTAGATCTTTAAGAGTAGTAGAGCTCTTTGTGAAGGGCTCGTCCGGGGAAGTACCACGCCGAGGGTTAACATCGGTATGTCTCAATTTGATGGACGCAGGGCAGTTCATCGTAGGGCACGTTCCTATCGTGCGTGACTTACGAGGCAATGCTCTGTTATAGGTGATGGTTACCACTTAACATCAGGTGGGCCATCTGCTTGTTCCATCAACCAGTTGTATAAAAAAAACTCACTGTCCTCCAGCAATAACAGTGCAGCAGGTCTTCTCCGGGAAATTGTCCTTAGCCGGTTGTATGTAGTCAACGGTGACATTCACTTTCTTGCCAATAAGCTTCCTTCTTATGGATTCGCGAGCTTCAAACATCCATGGAATGTCGTAAAGGGGCTTGAATCCTTTAGGACGAGGCGACTGCTTGGTTTCTTCGTTCGGGCCTGGGGTGTTGCTTTGGAAGAACAAGAACATTATTATAACAAGTATTTTTTAATTATTAGTAGTAACTACTGAAGAATGTGTACAGGTGCCAGATATATTAGGGTTTAGATGTCTATGCCAAGACGAAGAAACGTCAGTACGTACAGTGATTGTTCCCATATTACAAGCTTTGCTTAATTTGGGGCTAGATAGATAGTACTATGTGGAAAGAATACTATAATTTTACTAGTTGCGCCCCGCGGTTTCACCCGCGCAGATTTAAATCCCGGATTTAATTCCCACGGGATAAACGGGCCTATGTGCTATTCCAGACTATAATCTATCTCTCTGCCAAGTTTCATGCAGATCGGTTCAGCCGTTCCGGCGTGAAAGAGTAACAAACATCAATATAATACTTATTGACATTGACTTTATCAACATACTTTTCGCGCGGAGGTCTAATGCTAGCGAGGAAGATCTTCTTGTGTGTTCCGTTATGCAGTTTGACCACAAGCGCGTCCCCATTGACGACCTCGAGTACGGTAGCGACGAAGTCCTTGTCCTTTGCGGCAATTATGGGCGCGTTGCTGACATAGTTGATCCAGATTCGAAGCTTCTCGTCTTTGGCGGCGCGTTCTGCTGCGCGAAGCGACGATGCACCTGAGAGCAATAAGAGATACTTAGAAGTGTTTCTATAAAGCCAGGATTATACAGGGCAAGAGACTGATCCCGAATTCGATACAAGACAGCGCTGACCTGAAATAAACACAATGTAAATTTATTTTCAAAGAAAATTAAAAGACTAAGTAATAGTTACAATTGTTTACAAAATGTAAATAATGTACAAAATATACAAAATACATATGAAACAGTTGAGCTATCTGCAGACCGTTGCAAACGATCTATAGAAAGCTCAACTGATCCAAATAATTCAAATGTAAATTGATTTGAAGTAAGTACAGCGGTCTGAAGTCAGCTGCGTCCATCCACTATACGGATGTTAATCTTCATGTGTCATTTCACCGGCAACCGCGCCCGTCAAACCGAAAACCAGCAAAACTGCTTGGCGGCAGAAAAAGGCGGTGGTGGTAGTACTTTCCTGGAGAGAAATAAGTAGTAGTATTGGAGCGTGAGATTGATACTAACCCGATTTCATGACAGCCAGAGACCAGTCGACACATCTAGCGAAGCCCTGCCTGAGCAGCAGCTCAGCGATGTTTCCCTGCGGATGCAGGATAGTGCCCACGAAGTTGTTGTTGTTCACTGACTCGAGGATAACTTCGATGTCCTTATGCAGCAGGCGAGATTCGACGAAGAACCGGGCCTCTTCGGCGTACGGCTCCGAGTCGCCGTCTTGCTTTACCGCGGGACACTGAAAATATTCATGATTGCTAATTTTGAAGAGCCAAAAACAAGCATACCAACAGTGTGTAAAAATTGAGTGGATTTTCAACTTAATCGATGGCAAAGTACTAATAATTGAAATAAACAACTATGGTGAATTAGCGCTATTAAATATATCGCATGTATAAGTCATATAGGTCATGAGAATTTGTGTTGTAAAAAAACGTGTTGCACTGGCGCCTAGCTAGATTTTAGTTTTTAAGAATTTGCAGAGCTTGTTAATTTGTATTAACTTCTTGATTTTTAAACTACTTACTTCAAAAAGGAGGTTCTCAAGTCGACTGTTTGTTACCTCTTAACTTTTTATTTTCTGTTTTTTATCGAAAGCTGGTGCTTGTCAAGTGGTCCATTTCAATTTTGGTCAGACCTGACGAGTCGTTTTTGAGTTGTAGTAGTATGAGTGTATTTTCCAGTGCAATTGAAGTCGGTTTTCTGTTGAACGAGTTGTTTAACTGTTGTTTATCTTCTATAGACTCACCCTGATTCCAGAGAGCATCAAAGTGATCGGAGTGTAGTCTGGCAGTAAGCATAGCCTGGCCGTGGAGCCATCACGCACGTATTCCACAATGGCCTTGATTGGGGTTCCGTTGAATTTGTTCACATACTGTTTGGGATTGTCGATGGTCCACTTTATATCTCGTACATGCTCCTAGACGAACAGACAATAAAACTTACAGGACTGAGTACAGTAAAAAATTAAACTATTATACCCAGCAGTGTATATATCAGTCCGATATCGATCAATCTTGTTTGGATTCCTAACCCCTGAACACAAAACTCCCATTGAATCTGTACTTCTGTAAGGATTAAAATAGCGAACTATGCATTTAGAATTTCATTGATGATATAATTGCTGTCAATTGATGTATTGCTGTCAGGAACTATGGATATAGGTCAGGAAGATACGGAAGAAATCAAGGAATTTAGTTTATTCATGACTAAAAGAAACTTTTTGAAAGGAATTCGAGCATAGGTCAAATCTAAAATATCTTAACTGATCCCGACTTATTTTGAACGCGAAGTGCTGCCTGATAAGTTAATAAAAAGTAATATAGTTTTACATGGAGGCGGGCGGCAGCGCTGTAAAAGTGCATTTGACATTCAATTTCCTTGGCCTATCTGCATTTAGGTCAGATAAAATATAACTACCCCAGTACTCCTTTCGATATGCTAGCTGACTGGACGCTTATAATGTTAGGAATGGGAATGCTATGAATTTACACCTAAGTTTTCCTAAATTAGAAATGATATTAATTCGTGTTACCTACTTAGCAATGATCTTGTAATATAAATAGGTAAGGAGCAAACAATGACGTTCAAGTGAAAAAATGTTCAACTCTAAAACTATGTATACAATTGAAAATCGATAAACATAATTGACCGAGCGAGCGAAGCGAGCGAAGCGTCTCAGTTTCCACATTGGCCAAAAATGCGTTTGTCCGGATGTCTGTCTGTTCTCCTCTACAGGTCGCATTTTTCAACCGATCTTAGGTTATATGACTTATTAGAATTTTTTTGTAGTCGGGGATTTTTGATTGGAGGGGTGCTTCCCCCAAAAAGGGGCAAAAAAGGGGGCTATTTCATATACTGAATATCTCCACCAAATGAGATCCGATTTCGATTGTTCTTTTTTTATTTGAAAGGTAGTAACTATAAGTTGGTCTCATAAAAGTTTGGTGAAGATCTGATGAGGATCTTTAGCATGATGAACGGGATAGCTCATCAAAAAATCGACGGGTTTCAATCAAATTTGAGAGAAACACTAAGGACCTCATTCTACACAAGATGATTAAAAAAAAAACAATAAAAATCAATAAAATCAAAAGAATCAAAAATCAGAATAATTATATCTACCTACCGCTAAGCCAGTGAATTGCTCACTTTTAGTGTGCTCGCGAGGTCTACCAGCTCACAGAGCCACTAGTTATATTATGTTAACACTAGTGACCCGCCCGCGCGCCCCTGCTTCGCACAGGTGCACATATCATGCATGTATTATACATATAAACCTTCCTCTTGAATCACTCTATCTATTAAAAAAAACCGCATCAAAATCCGTTGCGTAGTTTTAAAGATTTAAGTATACAAAGGGACATGGGGACATAGGGACAGAAAAAGCGATTTTGTTATATACTATGTAGGAAGAGAAGAAAATGCTCTAGTTTGGCATGCTACAACGTCGACCGCATCACACAGAATTCAGGAATTGAATTGAATAATGCTTACATGTGCATCCGGAGACCAGATGCCTTTGCCGGCGTTCTTGGCGGCCTCTTCGATGTCAACCAGTCTCTTCAGATGCGGGATATTCCGGCCGCCGTCACGAATTTTGACCAGACCTTCAGCGAGCAAAGCTTCCGCGAGGTTTTCATCTTTAGTGACGTCTTTTCCGCTCCACACCAAACCGTATTCTCGATTTGTGGAGTTCCCAGGCTTTTCAGAGGTGAATGTTACCTCTTTGCCAACCAGCTTCTTTCTTAGATACTCACGAGCTTCCCAGGCGTAGGGTTCATCTTTCGTCTCCGTGTCACTGCAAAATGAAACCATTATGAAGGGAATTGTTTCAAGCGAGAGTGTGGTTATTGTATTGGGTATGAACAAAAGTGTAATGTTCGGATGTGCCTGTTGCCTGAGAAAATATGAAGATTAAAAAAAGATTTTAGCCAAATCTTGCTACAATAAAAATATAGAGATAATATGTATAAACAAGCAAGTCGGCAGTATCATAGAACTTTCCTTGTACGAGTATGATCTTGAATGAATTGAACCACTTTTTATTGACTTGGCTATGTGTAGCATGCATTACTGTTTGGTCCAGCTCACTCGATAAACATCTTATGAAAACAAACAATTATTTCCACATTTCACCAATATACCTAGTACCTAGTTAATGCATTGACTTTCGATTCATATAAGTAAACAAAACATCACAGAGATAATGGTGCCAATTCTGTTGTTTAATTTCCTAACTAAACCTAATTTGGCAGCACTAAAATATTGCCATCCCTTTGTAAAAGACCGAAACAACAAGGACGGCTATAATTTTAGAACTGTCAGATTAGTTTAGTTTAGGATAATGCAACAACAGAATCGACACCAATGTCAGAGTTACGAAAAAAATGCATGTATCTGTTGCGCGTTGGCTTATGCAATCTTGCAATATAACTACATATTTGACATCAAGCCAAAAATTGTTTTTAAACGAAATAAAACGAATGAAGTTTCACTTGTTTTATCGCTGGCAAACATTATATATGTGAAGAGCTGAAAACTGCATGTCAGGAGAGACCTGTGTTCAAGCATTGATAGGTCGAGTAGGGTATTGAACATTGCTCTCAAGACTAAGTACGACATAATCATAATCTTGTTTTTTGTGTTACGTTGATTCTAAGATATACGTAATATTTATATTCCTTGCGTTGATTGACCTAATTATGTCACTGGACAATATACCTACACGTGCCTCCAAAAATGACAAGCAATGTATTAGTTAGCGACTGACGGAAAACCTGTGTGGGCTTTGTTTCATATTGATTTTTCTCATGGCTGTTACTAAAGATATGAGGGGGTGTCGTTAGCAATGACGCAGATTGAGATGAGTCCGTTTAATTTTATGCCTTTTCTGCCTTACGATCATGGTATTAGTACATTTTGTTTTCAAGATAAAACTTTTACATCATAGAGAGAAGATGCGAAGCGTATGGCATTTAAAAGGTGATTGACGTCACGGTGGATCACAAGGCTCATGCACCTGGATCGGTGTCACAAGTGCAATGATAGTTGCAAATTTTATATATTTCGCACAATTTGATGATTTATAGACACGTTAATACAAGACTTTTAACTTGTTATGAGGAAACGGTGGGTATTTTATACACAAAGTGATTTGAATTTGGAATGTGCCTATTTACTAAAAATTCCAATAACCACGAACACTGTATGAAGATCTCGTAATGATCTCGTAGTTTCGATGTTGAGAACCAATAGAACTCTGAACAGTAACATATCCTGATGTTATGGTTTCGATTAGTTTTTTATACAACTAGCTGATGGAACAAGCAGATGGACCACCTGATGTTAAGTGTTAACCATCACCTATAACAAAGCATTGCCTCGTAAGTCACGCACGATAGGAACGTGCCCTAGGTTGTACTGCCCTGCGTTCATAAACATGAGGCATACAGATGTGCCTGTTGTGCCTGTAATTAAACCGGTGACCACACTCTTCAAGCCGAAACACAGCGTTGCTGCTTGGCGGCATAAAAAGGCGTGGTGGTAGTACTTCCCCGGTCGGGCCCTTCACAAAGAGCTCTACCTACTCTTAGTTCTCTAGTTTGCATTCGCATCAATTATTCATTGTTTCAACCTTTTACTAAAACTGTTAAAACAAATACTGGAGATCGACCCACAAATTGTACCTAAATATTTAACAAGTAGCATTTAAAAAATACTTTCACCATTCTGTACATCTGGGGCAATCGTTACAGACGCTTTAGACGTAGGTACCTATTGAATAATCGAAAGTGCCAGCACTTCAGATAATTTAAGGTTTATAATTTTTTTGTATAGTATAACATTTTGGTGTAAGATCACCAAATGAGAGGTAGAAGAAAATAATGGAAGTGGAAGACAACTTCTTCTACCTGTCCATCCAGGCACTTTTGTCATTATAGTGTTTATAGTCAGCTGACCCAAACCCGGCTTTGCAAGACCTAAATCACACTATTTTCTCCAAAAATCAAGCTATAATCTATATTCCTAGATTAGCTATAATAAACTAAAGCGACGATAATGTTTTAACAAATGCAATAATATATTTTTTTTAATAAACAATTTTGTTTCAAAAAAACTATTGGTAGGTCAAGAACAAGAGTTGCACGAAATTTTAATTTGTTATTAAGGGCTCCAAACCAGCTTTGAACACAGGGAATGTTTAGTTTACTCACGTGAGCTGATTAAAAGTCACTTGTCAGTCATGATGTTATTAGTCCAAAATAGGTTTTGACTTTCTCCTTTCACTTTGATCTTGCAACAAGTTTTTTAAGTACCTACATTAGTGGAATACGCGACTCCGTGCGTGTAGTTAATTTCTTAAAATCCTGCTTCACCTGGGTGTGATTTTCAGCATATCCTACTATTATTATAAACGCGAAAGTTTGTAGGTAAGTATGGATGGATGGATGTTTGTTACTCTTTCACGCCTGAACTGCTGAACGGATCTGGATGAAACTTGGCAGGGAGATAGATTATAGTCTGGAATAGCACATAGGTTACTTAGTGCTAGATATGTAATCTGAAGACTCATAGATATTAAAAAAAGTGAATGTGCAAACACCTCCACAAAATCTGAACATTTTTTTTTATAACTTATAATATTACAATCTAGCCATAAATACAGCTAATAAGTAATGTAACACTGACCTAGTTTTATAAAGTAAGTTACCACTAAGAATGTGTCCACTGGCACTTTTCTTACTGTCCCTATTTAAGGTGATGACACGTTGTTCTTGTGTAATAAGCAAAATCTGAATGACCAAACTTCCACTATGCAGCCGCTGCCTATCCAAGAAAAATCTGGTCCCACATATGGAATACAAGAGCAACAACTAAAATCCTAGGAACCCATCTCTCCTCCAGGCCGCAACTAAATGAAGAATAATGAAAATGAAGGGTGAGCTGTCACCCTTCACAAATAATGGACCATCTTAGTCAAACACAAACCCAATATGAGTTACCATGCACCAGCATGCTTGGAGCAAGAATAGATATGGTGGTAGTACTTGCTTCTTTACTAAACTTAATCACTGTGAATTACATTTTATGAGTGTAATGAAAATGAATTTTTGTTGAAATGCAGGAAAAATATCTTGTAACTAATAGGTATTATTGTCACATAATGCTCATGGAAAGTTGGATATGTTATGACACTTTAGCTAATGATTGTAAATAATTTATCACTATTATAACTTGCACAATCATCTACTGATTTGGATATAGGTACAGGTACCTAATTGATAGGTAATTATGGCATAATCTCAAATGTAGGTAAATGTATACATTGTTGCTATCTATAGTTAAAGTTATGCATAGATTTCATACTTATACTAGCACCAAATCATATGTATTTCAAAAAAATATTGAATGTAGAAGCTCACATTTGGTAATGCAATGTGCGGGTCGATATTTCCTCAATCTCTGTTGTTAAATGGTTGTAATATGTAATTACAGTTTTTTTATAAAATTGCAACAATATGTTGCCATCAATGTTTTGGTTATGGTTCAAATCCAACAGGTACCCATTCAACCAAGTTAAAAATAGTGTTTAAAATAATGTACAGTAATGCAAGATTTTACAATTTCAAATATTTTACTACACAGAGCTCAGAATTACCTAAAGGTGTATCTTACAGTTGAAATACTTTTCAAATATTTTTTTTCTAACAAAACAAAGCTCTATGTCAACTTACTTGTTAGGTGTCCTCTGTCGTGCTAGTTTAGGCGCGGTGATGCCGGAGAGGGCTATAATTTTCTCTGGAGGCGGTCCACCTTGCGGCTGTCTTCGTATAACTACTGTATCCCCTGACAATACCTACGCAAAACATATCTTTAACTTAACTGGTTACGATAGGGTATGTTGGGGCATAAAAAATAGGGCACGAGTTTTCTACAATAGACCACAATCGGGATTACGATACATATAATTCTCTATCACGGTAGAGAGTGATATTGACGCGGCAAAGAATGCAACAAGAACCATTTCTCATTACATACACAATAATCATAAATTTTTGTAATGCATCCATTCATGCGCTGCTCTGCCAACGGGGCATCAGACCAGCATGCACGAGGTAGATACCTCAGTTAGTCAAATAAAGAGATACATATACACGGAATTTATGAGTTACCTGCTTCACTATTCCAGTTTTGTAAGCGGGTGCCGCTACAGGAGCACTCATTTTTCCTCTTTTTGTTCCTATATCCCGTAATTAGGATCAATAAGAAAATTACTGACGAGTGAACAAACTCTACACGACTAGCTGGCGAAACGTGGCGGGATCTTAGTGTTTCCACCAGAGTACGTAAGTGACAGCTAGTACAACGCGTAATCGATGGTGAAGGAATGTTTCCAACAACACTGAACGATCGATCTTAAGACCTTAGAGCATTTATAACGGGCTTAGAGCATTTAGAGCAGTTATAAATGCTCTAAGCGTAAGACTATTGTATTGAATGAACGAGTATTTTGTATTAACTGAAACATCACCACTACTGGCTAAAACAACTAGGTACTTTCAGATGCAAACACATCCGAATTAATAAAATGTGTAATTTAAATGATTTTTTAACATGGCAATGGTTATTATTTTCTATGAACGTGAATTTATTAACACACCGTCTAAAGTTACGAGTTTTATAACCAAGCTGCCAAGATACAAAACAATAAATAAACTCTGGTTACATTATGGTAACATCTTGGGTTGCCTACATGAACACAGCAAGACAAAATAGTCTGGTTACTTTGACACAGATGGCGCAAATGATGAATTACTGAATTTAAATTTAGTCACTTAAGCGGGCGGGATCTATAACCATAACCTCTACTAATATTAAAAACGCGAAAGTTTGTATGTATGGATGGATGGATGTTTGTTACTCTTTCACGCCGGAACGGCTGAACGGATCTGGATGAAACTTGGCAGAGAGATAGATTATAATTCTAGTCTAGATAGGAGAGGGGTTATTAAAATATGGGATTTTTAAGGGGGAAAAAATTAAAAAGGTTTTTCAATTATTTTTTCTTGAAACAAAATAAGAAGGTAGGTACTTGGTTCTCATTAAATGGTGATAGCCACCTGCTCTGATGATGGAGCCAAGGTCTGTTCAACGGAACTCTTCCATAAATAGGTAGGCCAATTCAGTTGAAACTTGGTTACCATACTTAGTTTATATACTTAGGTAGCAGCCAGAGACAAGTCCAAACACAATGTTTGGACTTGCCTCTGAATAACACTTACCTATATTTTCGGAACGGTCGCGCGCGTCGCGTCACGAAATCTCAGAGGGCGTAGTCGCAGTTTTGGTTGACACATTACACGCGACTACACGCAGTTTTTGTATGAAAATAAGAAAGGCGCCCTTATCGGACACGACCGACTTTTCTTATTTTCATATAAAAACTGCGTGTAGTGTACACCATACACGCGTGTAATGTGTCAACCAAAACTGCGACTAGGTACGCCCTCAGTTCGGGGCGAACTTTAGATCAAGGCGCGCGCCAGCCAACATGGTTTTCGGCTAGAAAGCCATCTCAATAGCCAGACATTAGCGTAATTGGGCCGCAGGACCGATAGCAGGCCACCCTACCACAAGCACAAAATATATACCTAACCTAACGCGGTCATCTTTATCATATTCAAAGACAGGTTTTGTGAATTCATTCAGGTTGTGAATTGTGAATGTGTACAAAAAAATTAAAATGTTTATATACCAAGATTACCTACTTGGTATATAAACATTTTAATTTTATTTTTAATGAAACCTATGTAACGGTAGACATTTAGTATGAGATTCAACCATTATAAATTGTGTTTCGAACTCTGATCAATTAGGTAGGTAGATATATGACCATGTTTTATTTTGAATTACCCTCACATTTTCTTTTTAGACCTAATTTGTGTGTTCTTATTACTATTTATTTATTGCCCTTAGTAGGTACCTAATTATACCGTTTTTAGTTGTAAATCTTGAATCAGTTTTTAAAAATGAGTGATACTGTAAATTGGAGATATAAAATACCCCTTACGGCCGGCGCCGGCAGGTTGTGTGTGTGTTACTATTACCCACCTATCTACTTCATCAAGATGGATCAAACAATACCACATAGCGGCTACGGCGCGCGTTATCTTCAGTGTGCATCGAAAAGTGAAGTAAGTACCTACCTAAGCTAATAAATAATTAGCTAATAATATCTAGGAGGCCTTTGCCCAGTTGTGGGACATAGATGGCTTATAATAATTTGTAGATAATAATATCTAGGTTGGTACCTAGATACCTATATATTTTTTTTGTAAATCAAGGGATGGAACAAACACATGTTTTACCTGATGTTTAGTGGCATCACCTCTATACTCTGCACTATTATTATAGGGCATTAAAAAGTACTGAACACAGTAATAACCGGGCTCTATTTGTCCACCTACCTACTTACGCTGCACGCTGTACAATAAAAACTCCTTTCCAACGTTCGCATTAATTTTATATTTCCAAATTTGAATAGAAAAGAACAAACGATAAATGTCACCACATGAAATGAAACATCATTTGATTGTCTCCCGTTCTTCAAGTAAGACTATGTAGTATTTTCCATCGTCGATTGTTGTTCATGTATTTTTTTCAAAATAGTGTACCTACTTGTTTTACCCAGTTTTAAGTTGAAAAAGTGTTAAAATGGCCAACACAGATTTTCGTAAAGACGCTGCGATGCCAGTGCGACCCAGAAGTGTTTACACAGCGCACTCTTACAACCAGGTGACGTTTACATGATATTTATAGATTTTCAAGTAGGCTTTTGATTTAGTAACATAATAGGAACATACCTAAGTACATACATAATTAATGATGCAAGTTCTGCCTGTGACTTAGTTCGTGTGGATTTGATTTCCATTTGTTTTTCTTGCGATAATATGTAGGGAGGAAGGTTCCTTTAATTAATAGTTAGCAATTTGTGTGCAAGACCAACTTTATTAGAAGTAAAAAAAAGTAACGACAAGTTCACATTTTTAATCACAGCAGCTTTGATTATAAATCAAAGCACAGCAGCTATTATCTGGCAGCAGGAACATCAACAGTGACGAATGCAAAGAGGCCTATATACCTACCTAGCAGTGGGGGACGTGTCGGGACAATGATGATGTTACTCTAAAACTAAAACGCATTTTTCAGGAGGAGTCTAACCTTTCGGCTTTCCAAGACTACAGCAAGTTTTTAGAGGGTGGTCTCGGTCAAGCAGAGTTGGTTGGTGCTACCAGCTGGCAGCCGCCATGGCGCGCCCCTCTGCAGCGAAAGGCGCCCTTTTACCCTGGAGATGATATTTACCACGCGGACACTTGGAGAGAACTTGAGGTAGGGCATGTAATACCTAGGTTAGGCATTTCGAGGGGTGAAATGCAGACTTGCAATTTGCCCCTCGAATTGCCTAAGCTAGGTTTTACATGCACGTCTATTAGGTATAATCATGACGCAAGGGATCACCGTCACCCTTATCAGGAATCTGCAAGTTTGGGTAATCAAACCCTCGCCTTTACGTTCCGGCCGGATAGTCGCATGCCAAGTGAAGACCTGAAAAATAATCCAAAGATATCTTCGTCGGAGATCGAACCCCGTAATACAAACTCAAATCGTTCGCGTCTGGCAGTCGCTCATCAAAGATCTAGGTGAATTTAATTTGATGACGATGACTTGAATATGGTGACCCTTCCTGAAGTCAGCCCGGCAACTGAATGTTATGGAATCATGTCGTGTCTCTTTGTTTCTTTTGAAATAATCTGGTGAAAGGATTTTAAATGCTCTTTTTGAGGCTCTTTTGGAGCACTTGGCACATGTTTTAAAACGTTTTAGGCTTTACGTCAAGTCGGTTTTCTCACTAGGTGGTCCCATCGTCGTCAAGTTATAATTTGAAGTCAGGTTTTGGGGTTTTATCAAACTTAATTATTTACCACAGCTTTGATGTGCTTCTTTTTAGGTTACTGATGTGGTTGGAGGCGCTGGTTACAATGCTTCAGTGACGCCGCATGGGACAGTCTGTCTTCGACTTAGAGATCGAGTGAAGTAAGTATCTTTTTAATACAATAGCTGATGGAACAGGCAGATGGCCCACCTGTTAAGTGGTAACCATCCATCCATAGCAAAGCTTGCCTCGTAAGTGACGCAAGCAAAAATCGGCCATATGATGCACAATATAACCTGCAATAACACATAGGCTACTTTTTATCGCGTGGGAATAGCGGGATTTAAATCTGCGCAGGTGAAACCGCGGGGCGCAACTATTAATGAATAATGGTAATGTTTGTTGAACAGAGTGGACATGACGATAGACGGCGCGGTTCGAGTGACGAACGCCAAGAACAACATAATCCTCGCGCTGTCGCGGTCGGGTGCGGCCGCGGCGCTTATCCACCCCAACGGACGCGTTTACCACTACGGGTCGCGGGTCGAGATCCAGGCGAGGCACCAGCAGGGAAATAACAAGTGAGATACTTACCGTTCTGAAGTAGACTAAGTAAGCTGTAAGTTTGTTGCCAGTATACCTACCCCTTCGGATCGTGGCTCCCGTCTCAGTGTCAGTTTAACCCCCGGTTTCTGAAAGCTCGATCAACACTAGTCAAGTCACTTGCTATCTCTATCTAATTTGAAGTAAAAGCTGAAATAGCAAGTGACTTGACAGCCGATTAGTGTTGATCGAGCTTTCAGAAACTGGGGGTAAGAGTAGTAGAGCTCTTTGTGACGGACTCGGCCGGGGAAGTACTACCACCACGCCTTTTTCTGCCGCTAAGCAGCAACGCTGTGTTTCGGTTTGAAGAGTCTGGTCGCTGCTGGTGTAATTACAGGCGCATGAGGCTTAACATCAGTATGCCTCAAGTTAATGGATGCAGGGCAGTGCATCTTAGGCCACGTTCGTATCGTGCGTGACTTATGAGACAATGCTTTGTTATAGGTGATGGTTACCACTTAACATCAGGTGAGCCATCTGCTTGTTTCATCAGCTGGTTGTATAGAAAAAACTAGACTTCGGTTATGCTTGGTCGCGTGGTACTGGCACCGCCTATACATTATTGTGTTAGTCTCGCGCGTTGTAATAGCTGGTTCGCCCTGGTTGAGTCTAGTAGCACCTCTCACCACGCGTCCATGGCCACTGATTGGCTGAACACCAAAATACCGTAGTGGGAGGTGCTACTCGCCTCGCTATAACCCTGGTGCGAACGGGCTATAACCGCCGGTTCATCGAAGCCAGAAACCGGTGGTTACTAACTCTATCATAAATTTATGATAACAATAATAACTGCTTTAAATTTTGTAAAAGATTGTTCGAATCGAAAGAATTGCACCATCACCTCCTTGCGTCGTACTCCTCATTACTGAAGGTCGTGATTCCCCCGACGTTGAGCCGTCGTAGTTTTAACGATGGTCCGCCATCTATGCCTGTCTTTGGCATTGTGAAGAGCATCGTGAAGTTTGGTCTTCAAATCAAAGTGTTGGTGCACCATCTAAATGGTAGAGGAAGATAGGGGAATGCCGATCATCTGAGACAAAAATGCTCTATTTGTTTTTTCATTTGACTTATGTTAGTTTTGAGGATTAGAGACTCTGCCTGCGTAAGTGTTACATTACAACCCCTGCGCTGCAGCGTGCTCGCTGTGTTTTAAGGCACCTTGTTTAATAAGTTATTGGAATGAGCGGTATTACCCGACACGATTGCCATTACCCCTGCTTGCCCTACATTTTATTGGGTGACTTTATTTTGCAAGATTGTACGCAATTACCTACCTACCTTAGAAAGTTGATTTTAATTAATGTGTAAAATAAGTCGTTTTCTATTTAATATTATTTTTATTATACCTACCTACAATACCCTAATTGTATGCTGTGTGTTTTTGTGGCCAATAAAATACTGTCTATGTCTATGTCTATGTCAATTTCAGGTACGCCAAGATGTGGTACAAAGGGGTCTCGTTCACGGCGGAGCAATGCGCGCTGGTGTATCTGGTGGACGCGGCTGGCACGCGCACCACGACCGATACCTTCTTGGACATGAGCCAGGACTTTACACTCAACGTGTTTTACAAGTGTGTATAGGGCGCGTCACGCAAAAAGAACGCCGGGGGGTGTGCTCCACTATTTTCCAGCGTTCTTTTTGGCTGACGTTCGCCTCGCTTTCGCGCTTTATAAAGCGCACTAAAATTTTTACTTTTGTAATACTATCTTTTGGATGGAATGTCCGATTTGAAGCATTTAAGAAGTAATCTACAGGTTATTGAAACAGCCTTTCGTACATAGTGATTTATTTGTATAACGATTTATAAAAAGGCCGTTTTTGGCCGGCATTTCTATCAACATTTAAAATGTAGAAAAGTATCCTACTACTATTATAAACGCGAAAGTTTTTAAGTATGGATGGATGTTTGTTACTCTTTCACGCCGGAACGGCTGAACGGATTTGGATTAAACTTGGCAGAGAGATTGATTATAGTCTGGGAATAGCACATAGGGTAATTTTTATCCCGTGGGAATACCGAGATTATCGCCGGGCGGACTATCGCCCGCTCGCTGCGCCACTGAGCTAAGTTTGATATCACTACATAGTATAAAACAAAGTCGCTTTCTCTTTCCCTATGTCCCTATATCCCTATGTATGCTTAAATCTTTAAAACTACGCAACGGATTTTGATGCGGTTTTTTTTATAGACAGAGTGATTCAAGAGGAAGGTTTATCTGTATAATACATGCATGGTATGTGCACCCGTGCGAAGCAGGGGCGCGCGGGCGGGTCGCTAGTAATTATATAATTTCCAGCGAGTCTCGGCACGGTCCGTCGTACGTGAACGAGGCGGTGTCTCTGCTGCAAGCCGCGCAGTACTGGCTCACTGATGACGGCATCGACAACTGGATTATCAACAACGTCCGCGTCAGCCAGACTGCCGACGGGCTCGTCAGGTATACGTAAGACGTTGACAACACCTAATGTACCTCTCGCTCGCACGATTCGACATTCTAAAAGATATAAAATCACTAATCCCAATTTAAAAAAATCGCAAATACAGTTTGGTAAAAAAAAATATTTTGTATCGATTAAAATGAAATTTTTACTTGAATGTGTGCAATGTGATTGCACACAAAATGGTGGTTTGCGAAATTGGGGTTAGTGATTTTATATCTTTCAAAATGTCGAATCGTGCGAGCGAGAGGACAATTTGGACAAAGGTGTTTTCATTTTCAACGCCATAAGGGGCGTTCATTACATGCAATTTTATTTACACCCAAAGTCCATTTTATGCTTTTCCCCTTTCATAAAAAAATCGTGTCCACTACTTTTTTAGCTGGATTACTAAGTTTTTAGGGTTTTTTTGGAAAAAAGTACCAAGTTATTTTAAATTTTAACTGGATTACTAGTCAACTACTTAGGATGTTAGGTTTATTTTTTGGAAAATCTTTTGTTGAATCAGGATTTGGTTATGCATTTTTATGAAATGGGAATTGTATGTAATGAACCAGATCGTCCCCTCCTTCCATCGTTCTTTTTACGTTACGCGACCTAAACCAACCACCATGCCTATTTATGCCGCCAAGCAGCGTTGCTGTGTTTTGGTTTGGCCGGTGAGGTTACCAGGGCATCCATAAAAACATAAAAATTATGCAAAAACATAATAATTGGTATTTAGTTTATTTAAGTTGATATATTAAATAAATAAATAATGCTGGACAATCCAGACAGCACCATCTAGCCCCAAAGTAAGCTACTCAAAGCTTGTGTTATGGGTATTAGATGACTGATATATTTAATACATTAAATATCTTACATATATAGATATTTTTTACTATACATAAACACCCAGACCAACGGAACACATTTCTGCAGATCGTACATAAATTTGTTCCGAGGCGGGAATCGAGCCCGCAACCTCTTGCGTCGCAGGCGGACTCTCGCCCGCTGCGCCACTGAGGTCGTCAATATTCATAGTACAGATACTGTTTTTTTCGAATAAAATAAAATAAAAATGAAATAAAAGAACTTGATTTTCAGAATACACCGGTGCAGCCACAAGTACCAGCTTCGCACGAGCCCCAGCAACGGGTCCGCTTCCATCACCAGTCCGTTCTTGCACTGCACGGCGTCTCTTGGCCAAACCCAGCATCTTTTTGTGCGGTATGTTAAACACTAGAACAGGGTTTGCCAACCTTTTATGCATGGTGCCTCCCCCCCGGATAATAAAATATTTCCATGCCCCCTTTTATTTTTTTGCAACAAGGTAGCGCGACTTAATCTGTTTTGTAACTGTGTTTTAAATCATAAGCAATTTTGAGTTTATTAGAGAGTTTATGAGTGTATGTAGTTTTAAATATCTGAACACTTCATGCCCCCTTAAGATCTCTCTACGCCCCACCGGTTGGGAAGTCCTGCATTAGATTAAAATTATTGTTCTTTTTATTTCAAACACACACAGAACAACTGATGCCAAGTATAGTGCGCGTCAACAAAAAAAACGCTGGAGAACAGTGGCGGGGATGTGTATGACACACGTGCTCAAAAATCAACCGTCGTACGACCAAATAAGGATGCTTATTTACTAGCACGACCTGTTCTCACGTGCTGTTTGTGAGCAAGGTTCGAAAAAGCATGTTTTAGCTCGAAAATAAGCACGTGTGTCAGTATTTTACAAAATACTCGCGCCATCACACCCCCTCCCCCTCCTTCCGGCGTTTTTTTTTGCGTGACGCGCACTATATTTCTTAGTTAGTAGTATCTGCTTACCTCTCGCTCGCACGATTCGACATTTTGAAAGATATAAAATCTCTAAGCCTAATTTTGAAAAATCGCAAACAACCATTTTGTGTGCAATCACATTGCACACAGTTTGGGTAAAAATTTCGTTCTGATCGATGCAAGTTCTCCTACTCAAAGTTTGCTTATGTACGAAAACTAGAAAAGTAAACTTAAAAAAAAAAAGTAAAAATTAGGAATGTAGGAAAAATTGTATCGATCAAAATGATTTTTTTACTAAACTGTGCGCAATGTGATTGCACAAAAAATAATTTTTTGCAATTTTTCGAAAACGGGATCTCTGAATTTATATCCTTCAACAAATCAAATCGTGCGAGCGAGAGTCACATTAGCTCTTGTCTTCACCTTAAGGCCCTTCAAGTGAGTTGTCAAGTGTCTTGGAACGAGCGGCTACGTTTCGATGTGTTTGTCTACGAAGGAGTGGCTACGTCCTTACCTGTCTACACTACTAGTACAAGCGTTGCTACGACTCCTTGTTTTACTGACAGCTAGGCTGGATCCATGTCTACGAGTCATGCTACGAATGTACTTGACTGCTACGAGCGGTGCTACAACTAACCTAATCGTGGGGTTTTGTGATGGATGGCAATAGGCTTCGTTATGGGTTTTGTGACGAGTCAAGAGACTTTTCAGTACGCCCGCTATGATATTATGTTATTATTTAGGTACTGTCTTGGTCTATGACATTTTTATGCTTGTAGTAAAGCTCTTTTTGAAGGGCTTTTTTATACAACAACTGATGGAACAAGCAGATGACCCACTTGATGTTAAGTGGTAACCATCACCTATACCAAAGCATTGCCTCTGCGTCCATCAACTTAGGCATACTTACAGATTTTAAGCCTCATGTGCTTGTAATCACACCGGCGACCACACTCTTCAAATCGAAACACAGCATTGCAGCTTGGCGGCAGTAAAAGACGTGATGGTAGTAGTTCAAAACAAGCATGCTTAATCTGAGCATGCTCAAAAATCAACCGACGATGACGTACGACCTATTTGGTCGTACGTCATCGTCGGTTGATTTTTGCATGCTTGTACTAGCACAACCTATTCACACGTGCTTTTATTGTGCAAGGCTTTAAAAAAGCTTTTTACCCAAAAATAAGCACGTGTGTCAGTACCTTGATACACACCATCTGGGGCCTAATTGTCTAACTCGCTGGTAATCGTAATCGGCACTTGACACTTTTGAAACCCAGAGTATCGCCATGGTAATGGGCTTCAAGTTACACAAGGCCCCTGGAGCCTTATTCACTATGACCATTTGCACCGCGATCACAGCTAAGACAAGGCAGCCGGTGTCATACGGTCAGGGGCAAAGTATCTCCTATGTTACAAATAATAAAGCCCAACATCAAGTTTTGACGTTTCACGGTTTGGGGCAAGGAATCTCCTATTTTCATAGTGAATAATGCCCCTGGTCTGACCAACATGTTGTTCACAGACGCGGTGAGAGACGAATGCACTTCGACGGCAACTCGTTCATCGTGCGCAACGCGGGCCACTCCGCCGGCTTCGACGACAAGAACCAGCTCAAAGTCTACTGAGCCCTCAACACTCACTCCCCACCACAACATAGAAATAATTCGAGAATAGTCGAAGCTTATATTTCTGTCGGGAGCTCTTGCCATTTAAACACTTCATTTATCTAGATGTAACGGAACTCGTGGGGCGGTCGTGTGTAATCTTTCAGTGCCCCCCCCCCTCTCCTTGTTTACGCGACTTCGTGTTTGAAGAGTTTTTGAAGTTTTTTTTCTATAGTTTACGTTTTTGCTGCCGAAGACTCGATGCTCATTTACCAGCCACGCGGTTGTAGTGATTTAAGGTTACAGTTTCATGAAAGTGTGAGATCATCGTTTGGTATAATGCTTATCCTGCTATTGCTTTCATTTTATATGGACCTCAAAAAGTGTTATTCTTCTATTATACTTTTACAATCGCTTCTTTGAAAGGCACATCTGGGTGATCAGTTTTAAAAACTGTCATGAAAATTGGTTTACTTACTTGCAAAGAAGTTTTGTTCAATTAAAACGGCGGTGATCGACAAATATTTTATAAACGACCATTACCTATCCACCTAAGTGTTATATCAGTGTTATACGAACTAGGTGGTTCAACTATACCTACGTACCGATCTAAAGTTTCACATTATGTCTGCGTAAAGGCCCGGGCTGATATGCAATCTTGTACATTCCTAAATGGCGGGATTCATCGGGAATTGACTGCATTAGGCTCAGGCCTGCTAACGAGAAGCCATCTTTTCCTAGCCAGTGTTTTGCTAAGGTGACGAGGCTATATACTGTACCAACTAAAATCACATACATAACAATTTTAAACATTCAGACTGGCAATCAATTCGTGACCATTTTCAATTTTATTAAACTTATATTTTTTTTCTAATATAATATTAACATCGATATTTCTTCGGCAGCTACAACCCCTACTTGTTTTGAAGTGTACCTATTCGTTTGGTAGTTACGACTTGTTCCATTAGTTCCTGATTGTATAAAGTTCCAAGTGTGTACTTGTTGTGAAATAAAGCAGTGTGCTTTATGTATATAAAGTCGTTTTATTTTTTTATTGTGTATTGGTTTTTAGGGATTGCCACGTGTTTAAGTACATGGGTTGGTTGGGGTTTGTAGAGGTTGGAAGGTTGGATGGAAGGTATGATCAACATCAGCTCATCAACAAGAAGTTTTTGGACACCGAATTTTTTTACCAGATTGGTCCGTTAATCCGTTTGTTTACCGTGACAGTACTTTGGCAATCATTTTTTATATGCCGTTAAACCATAAATTAGGTTACTTACCTCCGATTCTGCTGTCAAGTCACTTGCTATTTCAGCTTTTACTACAAATTAGAAAGAGATATCCGATGACTTCACAGCCGAATAGTGTTGATCGACGTTTTAGAAACCGGGACGGAGAATATCGCTCTGTTTTAATTAATCATATATTTTATTTTTAAATCAGTGTACTTACATACATGTAGTTTATTAATATTAGAAATATTTTATTTGGTTGTCTATATAGGAGCCATAGCAATAAAAAATACCTAAGTCCGAAGAACGATCCAACTACCAATGCAGTCGGGTGCGGCGTTGGAACCCCAGTCGAAGGGAGCTCACATTTGCTCAATACAATACCAAGACGATCTCATTGAATTCTGGAATTTCTTCTCTCATGGAATTTCTGGAAAATATTACGTGGAGGCAATAGTAAAAAAAGTTTCAACATCATCATCATCATCAGCAGCCTAACTTGACCCACTCTGGTAATCAGGTACCTACCTACATAATGCACTTCGTTCGGCTTAGGACAGATCCTGGTTAGGTATGACAGATACTTGCTTAAGCAGATTGTTAAACAATTACCTACCCATCTAGTCGTAGTGTCGAATTGGAAACATGAACGGGTGACAACTAGGTAACAATCTACCTACAAACTTACAAGTAAAAATAACAACGAATGACTGTGGTTAGAAGATGCAGCGGCGTTACCCGGTATTGATCGGCGGCGAGCGCGGGACGCGCCGCGCGCCGCTCGTGGCTGACGGGCCAGTCCGCACGCGCCGCCGCCGCCGCGCCGCCGCCGGTTCGGTTGTCAAACACGTGACGTAACCGGTAGCTAGCAGCGGTAGCGCGCACACAGAACGCCGCCGGCCGTCGCCGAGTCCGTCCGTGTCAGTGCTCCCCGCCAGAGCGTCGTGTCGCGTCTCGTAGTGCTTCCGCGTACCTAGGTATCTGTCTCGCGGTGCACCGCGCGTCGAGACACGTTACCACCGCGCCCCGTCGGTCGCGTCGTCCTCCACCGCCGGGCCCGGTTGTCCCCAAGCCCCCCTATGACCGCGTCCCATCGGATCCAATGTTTATAAACAGCCGGCTACATCCATTCGCATCCTCTTGTTTTTGACGCAACGACCAGCGCAGCGGCGCGGCGAGAGCCTGACAGACGGGACGGCCCTCCTGTACGATCATCGCTGATCAGCCCTCACTGCAAGTTTGTAGGTACGCTTGCATTTGTTTGCCCCTAGATGATTTAACTACGTACCTACCTAGTATCTAATAATAATTAGATTTGTTTAACGCAATAGTCAGGAGATTATTTATTGCCGCTGGGACCGCCAGGCTTAAACAATATGTAAGTGCCTACCTTTTGACGCCAATAAAATAACTGATGATGATTGATTAATGATGACCTACCTGCTCCTAATTGGTATCAGAAGTATCTAAGAGGTCAAGACTACAATCAGAGGCGTAAAAACTAGTTGGGTAATGATAAGTAGGTAGGTATTTTGGATTCGAGCAATTCCTCTCGTCGCCAAAACACACTCCCCTTAGCTAAATAATATTAGGGTGCTGCTGGTGAGCTAGTGACGATGCCGACACATAGGTACCTAGCAAGCGAGTAGTAGGTACTCGTAACCATTTATAAACATCAGAAATAAATATACCTACCTACCTACCTATTATTGTTTGTGAAACATTGCATTTAGGTACCTACCTAGATAAGTACATTCACTGCACCTGCTAACTACTATAAATGTGTCAGTAATAGGTATATGTTTAATTTCAAATTAATCGTCTTCATTAATTAATACGCTAAGTCAATACCTAGGTACAACATTTGATGGCTAAATTCGATCATGTGTTACGTAGCAGTGCGTTACCTAGGTACCTAGGTACATACATTGTTTCGTAAATAAGTCACTACGTCACATTCTGCCATATCCGATCGTGTACCTACCTATACCTATATAGGTGTACCTATATAGGTACAGAATAGGTACGTTTGTATTAATTGCCGCAGCTTGCCGACCGAGGTGTTGACTGTTGAGACTGCAACACATTGCGCAAACAAGATCTTGTTTCCAGATTTGGTTGTGTCATTTTTGTATTGCTCAATTTTATTATTCGCTAAACTGCTTGTAGAATCACATTGTGATTATACTACTACAAATTGTATAGTCTAGTTAGGTACCTATATCGAATGTGATTATTTAGCATACAGGGTGGACGGAACAGTGACGTCCAAAAATAAAATTTAGGTCCCTCGTATCGTGGGGTATCCAATCATCCCCATTGACCAGTAAAAGTACCTAAAAAAATTAGACTTTTTGACTTTTATTTTGCAAAGAACTTATCTTCATGAGTTGTACTTTTATGCATAAAACAATCAGCTTCGTAACGACGACGTAATGACCGAAAGCGAATTAGGTAGATATAGTAGATAGGTACTCTATTTAATTATTCTGTGGTATTGTAGGTATTGGTGGTGTATTTGATATTAATTACCTATAGTAGGTACTCAGATACTCTACCTAGGTATGAAATAACATTCTCATTTATTACCGATGAGTAGGTAATAACGATTACAACAAAATACCTAATCAAATTGTAAAATACTTGGCAGCTCGCTACGTGTATCTCTAATCTCACATTAACATTGCTGTAAGTTCAAGATTATTATCATAAAACTGTGATAAGACAAAGAAGGATCATGAGGAAATAATATAAATAATTATAAAACAAAATTTTTCGAAATTACACGAAATAAGTAAGTACCTTATTTTTTTTAGTTAAAGTCGTTTTTGAAATTCAGAAAATTATATGTTGATCATCGATCAAGCGTTGATTTCGTATAAATAATAATGGTTGGAAGGTTTCTTTGCTTTTTATTAATGTTGTTGAAAACCATACCTAGATGATAAACCGTCTTCGAATCCGCGACCTTAGAATCAAAATACGGAACTACCGACCGTTAGACCACCAGTTCCCAAGTCTGACTTTTGCTTTTCGTTTTCCGTATGGTCTACTAGTTTAACATAATGTAAAAAGATAGTAGTACAGACTACCTATCTACATGATGATGTAATAGCTACTTACTATATTTTAAAAGTATACTGAGCCCTAGGCCTCACACTAGGGTTCCCTGTGTCGCGAGGTCTAGAAGTTTGGTTATTATATAATTCTCTAACATACTGTGGGGGCTGCAATCACCTCCGGTTCTTAATAAATCTGCCCGAAGAATCTCCTTATGGATGGGATTGGATTAAAACCATTATTTTCATTTCACCAACGTGCCGTCATTTTTGACATCTTTTTTATTATCTTACCATAGACTATATGAAGGGATACGAATAAAATTACCATAGACTAAAAAACATGGAGATTTCCATACACATACACTCGTTCAGCGACTCTATCGACTCTCGAGTCTCCATACAAAAACGGGCTGACGTTACCGAAAACGAAAAACAAAGACCTGGGTAAGTGCTCCATTGTAACAGAACGATGATAAAGGTCACAGCAATGTTTCACTGTTTACTGTACCTAGCGGTGTTGGTTCGCACTCGATGCACGACTAAGATTGAATGAATTACTAAATCATGGACCTATCTCCTGCTTTATCTTAACAATCGTTCTAGATCAAACAAAGTTTGTTACTGGGGCTCTATAAAGTTGAAGGAAATAAGCAACTTTGTAAACACTACAATTTGCATGTGATTAGTTGACAAATTAGTTGAAAATTAATGACAACTAGGTATTCAACGACTTCACGCGTGTACATTATTTTTAGAAGATACTAGTGCCCCGTGAGCGGCCATATCGTTAAAAGCGAGTTCTTCCAGACGATTGGCTTATTGTCTACGATGTTATGTTTTGATTTGTGGTTTTGTCTTACCGTGTATTTCAAAACCATTTCAAAGCATACAATTTTATCCAAATTTAATATTTAGCTACCTCTGACTACCCATTTTACCCTTTACAGAGATAATGATTAATATCTATATTATGAGGATGTGTTTATGTCTGTGGATCAAAGTCGCGATGCTATATTTTTATGACTCAAATATTATTTGAATTGTGAATCAAAACATGCTTACTTCCATATACACTGCAATATGCCAATCAGTACTAAGCTACTGTATATCAGCTTGGGGTGGTGCTTATAAAAGCCACATGATTGTATTGGAGAGAGCCCAAAGATCTGTTCTAAAGACTATGACCTTCAAAAGATACCGTTTTCCAACCAAAGACCTCTACGAAACTACACAAGTGCTTACAGTACGGAAAATATACATCCTTAACATCACCTTAAGAACTCACAAAAAGATTCCACTACACCCATCACATACTCGCAGAAGATACAGAATACAAAACATATCACGCAGAACAGACTTTATGCAACATCAATACGACTTTTTAGCGACTCATATTTACAACAAACTAAATAACATTCTATCCATTCATACACTTAACCTGACCAACTGTAAGATGAAAGTTAGAAAGTGGCTGCAAAACCTTTCATATGATGACACAGAGGGGCTCCTGGGAGCTCTCAGATAGTCAACAACGCGATAGCAGTACCCACTACACACATTATACACACGCACTCATACACACCTGCCTTGTTTATCATCTTATTCACAAACCACATACACACTCGGGGTTCTCCTGGGAAACCTAGTCTCTTAGAGGCCTGCGTGATCAGGAGAACCCCCTACACACGCGCACACTGCACAAATGATTCAATCACACACTCATACGTTCTCCTTTTTGTCATCAAATAGGAAATCAGCTCCACACAACACACACATGTATACACACACACACACAATATCACGCTCTTGTACTTTTTTTTTATTTCATATTACTTTTCTTGTCTCATATCACAGAAAGCTACAATGTAGGTACATGAATATAGTCCGATGGGAGGTGCTAAGAGCCGGGATACAGATAATCTAGTCCGGTTCTTAGCGCACTAGATCAATTAAGTAGGTAACTGGAATATAATGATAAAAAATTTAATTCATATTGGAATGTATCGTACCTACGAAATTTAATTATTAGCGTAAGGCGTAGCTTGTTATTATAAAATAATTTTAGCTTACGTTACCTATGTATGAATCTAATTATAAATTGTATTTAATTTAAACTTACACTCTTACCTAAATATGTAATTTGTGTCCAAATAAATAAATTATTATTTATTATTATTATTATTATGGACCCTGCATCCTGTATTGCCATTGAAATGGTTATTACTTAATACAAATTAGCGGACATTTCGCAGTAATTTAGCACTTATCTAAGCAGAACTATATAAGAACTAAATATTTTTAGATTTATAGAATAAATAAAATATTGTAATTTTTTTGGAAATACCTTACGAAACAACAGTATCAACAATATCTATTTCCATCTCATAAATGTTTGTCCTCGGTGAAGATCTAGCCTAGTTTCAGTTGATTTGGTGAGGTCATGTCCTACGCCATTTCTAGGTCTGAGTGATGACAGGAAGCGTGCATATTCTTACGTTCGCTCTAGTGCTAAACGTAGGACATCCTGTTTGAAAAACTGTTTGTCATTCCGGCTGAAGAGCGAGTGATGCCGACGTGACAAAGACACATCAAGACATATCATGTTAAAAACATTCAGAGGCCGCTGTTCAGAGGTCATGATAGTCAAAGACTTAGGGTATTTTTTCAATCGAATCCCAAGGATCACTTACTAGCGGTCCTTCCAGGCTTCGCAAAAATTGACAAAACTTTTTTTTGTGATATATATAGCCTATGTAATATACTTACCTACTCTGGTGTAATGTAGCATTCTAATAGTGAAAGAATTTATGAAAATAGACAGAAATTTGACCGTCTTATTATAAAAATGTGAGTTAGACTAGGCTTAAGCCAGGACTAACTGGTCCGTGGTCTAACTTTGATACCGAAGTTGGTCCCTGCTCTATAGAAAAATCAAAGACTTAGACCAGACGTTATTATAAAACGGAGTTTATCCCCTAAACCACGGTTTAAAGATAAACCCGAACGACCCCTAGTTTAAGTATGGTCTAACTAATAAAAATCTCATTTTGCCAAATTTTATTTGGTCTCCCACATAAGTTTATTCAATAAAACAACTTGTAGCACTGCATTATCCAACATACATTTCAAACTCTAGACTCCGATCTAAATTTGAAATGTCAAAACGCATGGGTTGCCACGAATTTGTCAATATCAAGTTGATAACGAGATTTAAAACAAAAAGGCGGAGATCTGAGTCAAGAAGAGAAACTAAAAATTGATTCGTTAAAACGAAAGACGAGGTAGTATGCGCATATTACTTTAGCCTGCGGCAAGAGAGTACAGTTATACAGTTATACCAACTTATCTAAGCCGGTCTGAAGTTAGCTGTTTAGAGAATTCTCGATTCACTATTGGCCATTTATGCACAAGCGGCTAACTTCAGACCGGCTCAGATAAGTTGGTGATTCCAAAATGAATGAACGATTGATTGCCATAATTTGTTATAGTCTGTGGATATTTTTTGAATGATTATGTTCTGTGATGATGAATCATGGACTATCTCAGGTACTATGTAGTCTTCGACTAAAGTGTCTTTTGTAATACGAAAATGATAAACCTGAGATGATCCTAAATTTATGAGATAAACCAGGTTTAAGTTGTTTATAATAAGAAAACGTGACTTGAGCTAGGTTTAAACCCAGGTTTGATTTGTTTATAATAAGGCTGTTAGAGTTTAATTACAAACATAGAAAAATACTGATCTTTCCTCTATAACATTAGTGCAGATCAAAGAGCTGACACCAACCAAAGTACATTTTTTGCGCACAGTGTAGAGGAAGATAGGGGAATGCCGATCACCTGAGAAAAAAAATTCTCTATTTGTTTTTTTAATTTGTCTTATGTTAGTTTTGAGGTTTAGAGACTCTGCCTGCTCAAGCGTTACAACCCCTGCGCTGCAGCGTGCTCGCTGTGTTTCAAGGCACCTTATGTAATAAGTTATTGGAGTGAGCGATACTACCCGACACGATCGCCATTACCCCTCCTTCCCCTAACATTTTGAAAAATACGTAACTGAACTTATTTATGAAAAATCGCAATTTACCTAGTTGTATGAAATAAGATTTCTCATCTTCAGCAAAAATATAACAAACAATAAAACATGTTTTAACTTGGTTGATCGCGATTTATCATAAATAAGTTCAGTGATTTTATATCTTTCAGACTGTTGAATAATGTAGGAACGTGGCGTTGCATACTCGATCATCAATTAATCACTGAGAATGATAGCGGGATAAAAATAATTATTGGATGTATCGGAACACTTTCAAATACCTTATAAATTATATTATTATGCGCAATATAAATTCATGGAAATTTTAATTTTACTGTGGAATTGCTTAGGCACGAGCGGCTTGATGTGCAACAGCTTAATTATTCTATGTACGTATGTAGGCTTCAATCAAATATAAGTAACCATAATTTAATCGTAGTATGCAAGTAGTTTTAATAAGAATAAGCTCAAAAAACTGCCGCCGCCGGTCCGGTTACAATTTTTTTTTCAAAAACTTTATTTAGTTCGCTTTAAAACGCGAACGCCGTGTTCTCAACCTAAGGCGAGGGCACCAAAGCACGGAAGATCCTTAAATGTTGAAAAAAATTATGTCCACCCATGCGAAACTGGGACAAGCCGCTAGTAATATTATATAGTGGGATTTAAAAATGACTATCTAAACAAAAAATTAAGGCGTTGACAACACCTAACATTTCTCTCGCTCGCACGATTCGACATTTTGAAAGATATAAAAACACAAATTCAAATTTTGAAAAATCGCAAACAACCATTTTGTGTGCAATCACATTGCGCATAGTTTGGTAAAAATTTCATTTTGACTGATGCAAGTTTTCCTACTCAAAAGTTTGCTTGAGTACGAAAATTATAAAAGCAAACTTTTAAGAAGGAAAACTTGTATCGATCAAAATAATTTTTTTACTGAACTGTGCGCAATGTGATTGCACACAAAATGGTTGTTTGCGATTTTTCGAAAATGGGTTTAGTGATTTTATATCTTTCAACAAGTCAAAACGTGCGAGCGAGAGTCACATTAGCCTCTTGTCTTCGTCTTAAAGGGCGCTGGGGTTCACTTGGTGTGGCGGCAACACGCCGAGAGAGTGATGGGCACCGAAGCGCGGGAGAAGAGCGTAAAATCTATGAAACAGGTAGCCATGTTAGGTCTATGTTTATGCTAAAATGTTCAAAAAATCTAAAAAACGTATGTCCACTCATGCGAAGCTGGGAGAGGCCGCTAGTGTAGGTAATATAATCATCACATGGTGCAAACAGTTGATGGTTCCAATACAACAATAGCCATCCTCGGCCGTGCCCACTAGTCATTACTATAAGCAAGTGAACTCACACTGAAACCAGGTTTTCTACTGCAGCTAACTAATACTTGTATGCGTCGATAAGAAGATACAGAGGCTGCAATCTCAGGCGTACCTGTTAGTCATTACTTAGCAAGTAAGCTCACACAAAAACCAGGTTGCTTACCGGAGCAAAATATACCTATGACTTACATACGTCGCTCGCTATGCCGATACAATCCTACTAATATTATAAACGCGAAAGTTTGGAAGTATGGATGGATGTTTGTTACTCTTTCACGCCGGAACGGCGGAACGAATCTGGATGAAACTTGCCAGAGAGATTGATTACAGCCTGGAATACCGGGATTTAAATCTGCGCGGGTGAAACCGCGGGGCGCAGCTAAAATACAATAATACCTTTCTCTGTTCGGGTCACGGGGTACCCAAGCAACTCAACTCACGCT
This sequence comes from Plemyria rubiginata, assembly GCA_963576535.1. Taxonomy (NCBI): domain Eukaryota; kingdom Metazoa; phylum Arthropoda; class Insecta; order Lepidoptera; family Geometridae; genus Plemyria; species Plemyria rubiginata. The sequence continues at coordinate 5,157,577 of OY754905.1, forward strand.
ATCCGTCAGATACCATTCATGTTAGTTTGGTTGAAACCACCTTAAAAATGCTAGTTTTCACGTACATCTGTTTTCAGTGAGAATTCGGCATAAACGAAGCCTAAATGATGTACTAAGTACTAGATGATCTGTGGTCGAGTTGGGGTAACCAAGGTGCGCCATCCAAACTGGCATTGGCATGTCTGATGACCAGTGCACTATAGGGTGATCTAACTTGTCCGCTGTAGGTTGCAGTTCGACCCCAACCAAGGACAAACATTTGTGGGGTGAACATAGATTTATTCTACACTAGCGACTCGCCTGCGCGCCCCTCTTCGCACGGGTGCACATATCATGCATGTATTATACATATAAATCTTCCTCTTGAATCACTCTATCTATTAAAAAAACTGCATCAAAATTCGTTGCGTAGTTTTAAAGATTTAAGCATACATAATATGGACATAGGGATATAGGGACAGAGAAAGCGACTTTGTTTCATACTATGTAGTGATCATGCCCACAAGTGTCAATCAAGTCACACAACGAGCTATGCAGAGAGCTATGCTACGAGTTTCACTACGATATAGAATCAGAAATGAGAGAATCCGTAGGAGAACCAAGGTAGCCGACATAGCTCTCAGAATCAGCAAGTTTAAGTGGCAATGGACAGGTCATATAGCTCGAAGAACTGACAGCCGATGGGGAATAAAGGTTCTTGAATGGCGATCACGAACAGGAAAGCGAAGTGTGGGACGCCCTCCTACCCGATGGACTGACGACATTGCTGGGATCGCGGGTAGTTGGTGGATGGAAAGGGCTCAGAATCGTTCTTCCTGGAAGCGGATTGAAGGCGGATGTCCAGCAGTGGACTTCTGTGGGCTGTTGATGATGATGATGATGAGTGATCATGCCATGGAGCTTTATCTAGCTGTCTGTGGTATCATTTGTTTCTAATATAGCATCATGAGCCTGAATGAGATGTACATGAAATAGTAGAACGTATAAACATCTACGTTCATCACACATGTGTACGAGTATATCCTAGGTAAAGATCGAACCTACACCGGAAAGCCAGCAGTTGGGTCAAAGTCCAAAAATTCAATTGAATCAGAAGGATCACTTAGAATCGTCTTAAAACTAGTTATCTGAATGCCAGTTCCACGGCACCAATCTTTTATGGTTAGGTTCTTATGTTCTTTTCTATGATATTTGTTACAATAATACCTACAATAATGAACCAGCAAAAACTCCGGTGGAGTTGAACTCCAGCTATCTGAGAGAATATCTACCGCCTGAGATCAAAGTCGTGGAACAAAACTGAACTGACTGAAACACGCTGTCAGTTTTGTTCCAGTACGGTGCCAGTGTCTATGGATGCGCTTTATTGGAGCAGCCTGTACAATCTGCGCCACAACTATAGCGCTAGCAATCATTGTGCATGAATGGACGATCAATTCGAACGCGCACAGATTCTTTGCCGCCATTATGTGATTGACAGTTACCGCACTATGGTTAGAGCAGTTAACGATGACAATGAAAACGGGACGCTCCTTCAAAAGCTATCACCTAAAGAGATTGCGATGGAACCGTGAATCACCAAATCATTCAAAAATGAATGCAAAAAACGGACCGCGGCTCTTTTTGTCCGTTTATTATACATGCACGGGTTTTGATAAAGGTAAAAAAAGTTTATTTTTGAACCTGGTCAAGGTACAATATAATATATTAGTTGCGCCCCGCGGTTTCGCCCGCGCAGAGTTAAATCCCGGTATTCCCACGAGATAAAATGCATATTCCAGACTGTCCTATTCCAGTCCAGACTAATCTAAGCTATCTCTGCTAAGTTTCATCCAGATCCGTTCAGCCGTTCCAACGTGAAAGAGCAACAAACATCTACCATCCATCCATACTTACAAACTTTCGCGTTCATAATATTAGTAGGTTAAAACAGTTTTATTCCATGCGTTTTCGACATAAACATGCTCTGAATAATTTTATCATTTCTTTTCAGGCAAGTAGGTGTACCTACACACGGTACAGATCAAGCTCACAAAACAAAAGAAGAAATAAAATAAAATATAAAATATAGTGTAAAATAAATATATATAAATATAAAGTATAAAGCATAAAATAAAGCAGTTCAGACCATGTTTATATCGTAAACGTTATCGTATAGTACCTTTGGAAAAACTACCTCACACTAGAAATAAAAGCTTCTCGCTTGCCAATTCAACATTTGAATACCTACTTAGAAAAAACTATATGTAGTAAGTTTTTTCACAGTTAAAGTTAATTCACTTCATCATAATATAAATTATTAGGCTAACATACAATTAAAATACTTACAATGATCATGAGCTTAATCTTGGGGGCGTGGAAAAGGGAAGCTACAAATATCTCAAAATGTTTTAATCGCGAATTATCCGACTTTCCTTCGTAGGGTTTCGTTCAAGGTTGGTGGTCGATTGACAGGTCAATCGATCACAAAGATTTGCCAATTCCTCAACCATGAATGAATGAATAATTGGAACTTTCTTTCTTGTACACTATACAAAAAAAAACAAAAAATATAAAATAAAGTAGGCAATGGGCGGTCATCAAGAGATCTCTTTCAGAGATAACGCTGAAAGTCATCTATTCCAGACAACCGTAATGACTAAGCCGCATCCAGGATTGTAGGTCCCTTTGTTTGTAGCTTTGTTGTTATTCTGAGCAAAACTTCTGCAAAAAAAAACAGACTAAACTGAAAACATAAAATACAAAATTGAAATTATTGCATAGGCTGACCTACGAGTAGGTAAGTTTCTTGTTATTTTGATCTATAAGCCAAATTTTAAATCAAAAAGAAGATAATGAACCAGTTTTCATTAAATTACTATTATATCAAGATGAATCAAATAATTTTTCAAATTGGTTCATATAATTATATGACAGAGTTATGCATAGCAAACAAAAAAAAATCCGAATTGGAAATCTTTTTTTGCCATTTCATAATAGCTTAGCAATTAATTTGTTGTCTAGGCGAAAAATGGCATCTTGGATAGTCACATTTTTCTTTACGGTGTTGATTGTAAAACAAATAATTTGGACGAAGACGTTACGAAAACTGATATATAGAAATGATGTGTAATAAAAACTGCACTGGTAATAGTGTAGCAGTTTGTCACTTAACATCAGGTGGTCCATCTGCTTGTTCCATCACAAAATTTATTGAATTGTTTGAAATAAAACAAAACAATTTTATTAGAAGGGAAGACACAAAACACCACAAATTAGGGAAGTTGATGGTCTTGTGTTTCTCAGAAATGAAATATTCAGGAACCGAAAACTAAAACTAGTCTAGATTTTTATAAGCTTGAAGTTTATTTGCAAACAAAGGTCAGCGAGTTCGCATTGAGTTTCCTAATCAATCGAAGTTTTATGTAACGTAGTGCCTACTGCTGCAAAGTTGAGAGTACCTACTTAGATTGATTGCGTATCAAGTAAATGAAAGCAATACTGATTTGTGCTAAAAACAGCGCTGAATATTCACTGGGTAGTTTGAAATCCAATCCTAGGCGATTGGCACATGCCATTGTAATTAAAACATAAGATAGATGCTAAGATAAAAAATCCATGTCTTTTAAATTCTCTACTGCGCTTGTTTTCCCGGGTGCGCTGACCGTAATCCAGCACATATTTGGCCCCAGCCTAAACCCCAGCCCAGACAATACACGAAACACATACACTAATTACGCCGTGGTTTCTGCTTTTCGTTTGTTTCAGTTGTTGTGATCTGTATTATCTGTATAGTAGCAAAACATAAACGTTTTTTATTATTATTTATAGCTTGTCATCAGAAGTAGAACATCACAAGCGCGTCATTTATACCTGGTTAAGACGAAGACAAGAGCTAATGTGACACTCGCTCGCACGTTTTGATTTATTGAAAGATGTAAAATAACTGAACCCATTTTCCAAAAATCGCAATCAACCATTTTGTGTGCAATCAATCACATTGCGGACAGTTTAATAAAAAATACATTTTAATCGATCTAGTTTTCGTACTTATGCAAACTTTTGAGAAAGAAAACTTGCATGGATCAAAATGAAATTTTTACCAAACTGTGTGCAACGTGATTGCACACAAAATGGTTGTTTGCTTTTTTCCAAAAATAGCAGTAGCGATTTTATATCTTTAAAAATGTCGAATCGTGCGAGCGAGAGCTACATTAGGTGTTGTTCCCTTGGCAAGTAACCATGTTCTGCTCCATCCTCCCATCCCTTACGACTTATCTCACTCAACTGGATCGCTCACTTACAAACTGAGGGGATGACGTTACATCTCGGGCGAAAACTAATAAATTCTACGCGATTGTTGATAGAAATCGGTGATTTTGTCCTTTTAGAAATTATCACTGTCTTCTAGGACGGAAGCATACCGCAAGCGAGCTTACTAGAAAATGTGTATCACTGGTCGACTGCCGCTTTATAATCACAAGTAGCCATCAAACCGAAGGCAATAAACTTTATTAAAAAGCTATCGTACGTGCTCTATCGAAGTGGCTAGTTTATAGCTGTTACTCCTAGCTGTGGGAGTCTTGTAATCTTGTTTCTTTTAATTACTACTTACGAATCATAAAGCTCATTTTATATTAACCTAATATCCAATGATGGCTGGGAAAGAGATAATTTAATAGTGTTTAGATTGTGGTAGTGACGGTAAGAGAAATGGTGTAGGGATTATAACGAGAAGAATGCTAGGGATGAATGTGGATGGATATAGAAGTAGAGGTAGGCCAAAGAAAAGATGGATGGACTGTGTGAAAGATGACATGAGTATGAAAGGAGTGACTGTTGAGATGACGGCTGATAGAGGAGAGTGGAGAGCAAAAACCTGTTGTGCCGACCCCACATGAAGTGGGATAAGGGCAGGAAAATGATGATGAGATTTTTTTAATGTATTTATATTATTTTACGCTTGCAACAAAATATAAATAAACTAGCGACCCGCCCGCGCGCCAGTGCTTCGCACGGGTGCACATATCATGCATATATTATACATATAAACCTTCATCTTGAATCACTCAAACCGAATCAAAATCCGTTGCGTAGTTTTAAAGATTTAAGCATACAAAGGGACAAGGGGACATAGGGACAGAGAAAGCGACTTTGTTTTATACTATGTAGTGATTTAAATAAATAATGTCAGTCAATGTCAAAATAAGCAATGTCCCTTTTTATCAATAACCAGGAAGCAGTGTTCGTTCAACGCAACGGTAAAACGCCTAGTGTTGTTGATGTCTATGGGCGACGGTAATCACTTAGCATCAGGTGGCCCGCTTCACTCACAGCACAGTCAAAGAGTTATATGACAAACGATAGACGATGGATGAAATTGAAACTATTTTACACTGTGGAGCAACTCGGTAAACAGTCAGTCAAAATGTAGATTTTCACTTTCGTATAACGTTATTCTTTGTAAAAAACTGTTTCCCTTTTAGTCCGTGTCTCTGCTAAATAAACCTCATAAATTAGTTTTTCGGCTACTTGGGGTAGTCCGTAAGTCCGTATCCTATATAATTATAGAGGCATAGTGATGTATTATGGTAGGTAGGTATGTGTGAATTGAAACAATTTCTATATGAAATAATAAATAAATATTGCTGGACAATCCACACAGCACCATCTAGCCCCAAAGTAAGCTACTCAAAGCTTGTGTTATGGATACTAGATAACTGATATATTTAATACATTATATACTTACGTAGATAGTTTTTTTTATCATACATACAAAAACACCCAGACCAACGGAACAAATTTCTGCAGATCGTACACAAATTTGTTCCGAGGCGGGAATCGAACCCGCAACCTCTTGCGTCGCAGGCGGAAGAGGTCTCGCCCGCTGCGCCACTGAGGTCGTCTTATTTCATCTAGCGGCAATGTAATCATCATCATCACATCCCCCGCATACCTCGGCAACGATCACAAAAACTGCATCTAATAAGAATTCCTCTATTCTATTTCAATTGTTCTACGAGGAAATAGACGTGTTCCCGCGTCCAGAAACATAATTGGTTTGTTGGAGCCGGAGCACGCAGCGCCGCTTATAGTTGCTATGTGGAGAATGTCCGCAGTTACAGCTCCTGGCAGCTAGTGAAGCACTGTCCTACTAATATTATAAATGCGAAAGTTTTTTTTAATTTTATTGGTTGAGTTGTTTTGTTCCTAAAAAAGTTTTTATTCAAAAAAAAAGATCGTGTTCAATAGAACAAATAAATTAATGTTCCTATTGCTTGCTCATTTCATGCAACTTCTTATATCATAGATAATTTTAACTCGTACGTGTATAATAAGTAAAACATTCACTCAAATATAACTTTTGTTTTCTCTGTAATAAAAGAAAAATTAAATTCCCCATTTTTTACGTGGCAGAATAGGCGCAATACTTTAACCTATGCGCGGAAAATAAAAAAAAAACCTCATCCCTTTAGTCTGTGGCCGATTGCAATGCGCGCGCTTATGAAAACTGATTAATTTTTCCCGCCGAAGCGAAACATTTTTCACAACTCATTTTCACTGTTGAAATTATAGTTATTTATTAATTAAAATGTCTAAAAGGACTAGTTACGAAGAAAATGATTTATGTTGTACATTTTATTTTATTCACAAATGTGTTGAAAAACGTCGTATGATACACGTGTGGCTTGATGATTACCGTCCTCGGCTCTCTTAAGACCCTCGGCTACGGCTCGGGTCTCAATGGCGCCTCAGCGGTAATCACCAATGTGCCACACTAGTACCATAATGTACTATTATTTGACAGCACGTTACATAAGTCATTTGTTCCTGATACGCATAATAAAAGTGTATCAGTCAAAATCAAGATTTATAAAAAAAATTGTTGCAACGATTTATGTATTTAGTGAATGATGTGCCATGGTATTCGCCGGAAACTATATTTATGCCTGTAGGTATGAACGGCTTTAATTCAATTTATAAACCACATGTCCGGCAATCGTTGTTGAATGGATCTGACGCGTAAGTATATATTTGACGGCTGTGTTTCCCCTGGAGCATCATCGGTGGATCGGTGGACCCCGTCTTCTGATCGTTCGGTCGTGGGTTCGAATCCTTTCGAGCATCGATGACATTTTCCAAAAAAGTTGTGTGCACTTAAGCGGTTAAAGGTGATAGTATAATAATGAGTGTAGGCCAATTAGTAGTAATAACAATCTACCCTTTTCGAGCCTAGTTAGTACTTGGTACTCAGAGCTTGACGAGGACATCTACCGTGAACCCACACAACAGTGCCGTTCTCTGAAGTATACCTACATCAGTGTCAGTGAAAATTATATTTTAGCCAATAAATTTAGATACTACATAATTTTAGCATCCATTTTCTTCTTTCTTCATTTTTATGGCTTTTGTCTATAGACAATCTTGCCAGTGGCAAGTGATTCAGAGATCATACACTCTTTGGAGATAAGTTTCTAGTCGCGTCGCGAAAAGTCGAGTCAGTTTTTTTTTTGAAGAAAGTGGTGTCGGTCTTCTTTAAAACATTCAAAACATTTTCGGTCAAATCACGATATCACATTATTATACACATTCCAAATGCTTAAACTTTGCGCTAAGGCCTCAAGTAATGTTGGTTAAAATAACACCAAAATTACACAACAAAAATTATCACTAGAAAAACAATTAAAATGAAAATCCTATGTTGCTACGTAAAATTTTAATTTTTGTACGACGCTATCCGTACTTGTCAGTGACAGTGACGTCTGACATCACTGAATGTTAGACAAGGCGAGCCAAGTCATGGGTGGCAGCCATGTATACCTAAGTGCAGGTTTTATCATATTAGAGCTAATCCACTATAACAGAAAAAAAACTGTTTTTGACTTCACAAAAACAGACGGTTGTACAGGGTGTCCGCTGGCAGATTTTACACTTTGAACTGAGGGCGTAGGCCCTCAGTTCAAAGTGTATAAATTCAAAGTGTAATAATGTGTGTGTAATGTGTCAACCTACTTGTATTCAAATTCCTTGCGACAACCAAACATTTATAATATTAGTGCGTTGCGCACACTACACGCAGTTTTTGTATGAAAATAAGAAAAGCCCGTCGTGTCCGCTAGGGGCGCTTTTCTTATTTTCATAAAAAAACTGCGTGTAGTGTACACCATACACGCGTGTAATATGTCAACCAAAACTGCGACTACGCCCTCTGAGCGGTCACGATGCCGGTGCGTAGGAAGGCGGGAGCGGAGTCTCTCCTCGACGCGGGAGTGCTGCGGGTTGTTTAGTAGCCAGCTATGAGTGATTTTTAAAAACTAAAATCCGCATATATACAACCAAAGTTATTTATTTATTATGTAAGATAATAAATAAGCAACTTTGATTGTATTCATATTATTTTTATTTAATGTTTACAATTATAAAATCTGCCGGCGGACACCCTGTATCTGTCGGATAGCGCTTTTGAGATAGCAAACTCACCTCGAAACACACCCATACGTTTGTGTTGCACTATGCGACTGTCGAGGGCTCTTCTAGCTAAGTGCAAACCACACAAGTGCTGACATGAGTACCAGACAAGGGGTTACCTCATCAGTAGTCATCAGACTAACTCCCACTGCTGGGACTGGAAAGCTTACGCGAGGGTTAAAAGTTTAGACCAATTTGTTTGAACAAAGCACGCGCGCAACATTGAAATAGAGCTAATAACCTACCTTTCGTTCGCACTTTTTATAATAGCAGATATTTTTTAAGCCTAATAGCTAGCTATTAAGCTTAAAAAATATCTAGGTAGGTAAGTAAAATTCACATTTTTATTTGTTTGATTGTAATTGTATTCTGTCTCTAATTTGTAATTGTAATCCGAGTAATTGTAATCTATGATATCCAATCGGTATCTGTGAAAGGAAATAAACATATTTTGGTATCAGAATGGAAAGAAATGAAGAAAAAGAAAAATCTAATACCTTTAAACGAGCGATTCTTGTGTACAATTTATAATATCTTAAATAAATAATATACCTAATCTGAAACTCGTAAACGGCTCCAACGATTTTCATGAAATTAGGTATGCAGGGCGTTTCGGGTACGCTTAACCGATATGGCTAAGATTTATTTTTATAAAATATTTTTTATCGTTTTCTGGCATTGAGTAAAAACTGAAAAATGTGACTGTTCCTGACCTCTGTTGGTGAATAACATGCTCGCGGTTTCACCAGCGCAGATTTAATCCCGGTATTCCCACGGGATAAAAAGTAGCCTCTGTGTTATTCCACACTATAATGTATGTCTCTGCCAAGTTTCATCCAGATCTGATAAGCCGTTCCGGCGTGAAAGAGTAACAAACATCCATCCATCCATCCATACGTACAAACTTTCGCGTTTATAATATTAGTAGGATTGTCCAGTGCATTAGAAGTAGAGGTTTTTCTTAAAAGAGTTACTTGCAGTCGGTTATAAAGTATTATGTCCATCAAATAAAGGAGGTTATCCCAATTCGGTTAACTCTTAACTTGTTACTGGGTGTACCGGTTTTCGTGATTATTTTTTTTATCAAGAAAAAATTTTGTATGTTAGAAGTATTCCACAAATTTAAGCCTGCTTCCTCCGAATGGGACGCATAAATTGGGGCTGAGGTCATCAATTCGTCCGAGCATGTACTCTAATGTGCACACAGCAGATAAGGTACCTACTACGTCACTTTATGACCTTGCGAGTAGCCCGTTAGCGGCAGGATAAAAATAGCATTTCACTACATGTTACCCACAAAACATTTCGTGGCCCAAATGCGAAGTTCGATCCATTTTACTAGAGATTTCGAGAACCTCCTAGATCAAAATTAGGAAAGAAGGAGGTATCAAAATCGTTAGATCAGCCTCGTCCCGCAAACCTAAAATGAGAATCATCAAAACGTTTGTTTTCGATAAGTGACGTCATATTGGATCATATGGGTCGGCTCGGCTACTACTCACTATACTAATATACCTTAAATTTAAGTAGGTGAGTCCAAAATTATAATAGTGGTCACATCAGCATCTGTAGGCTGCGTTCCCTCTGCCGTGAATTTTTTTTCTATAAGAGCTATAAGCCAATGCTTAGTGATGTTGCGTTTGTGAACATGTTCTGCGTAGACCTGCCAAATTGTATAACCTAGTTTTTGTTTCAGGCCGGGTCAGGTCACGGAAGGCACTGCGGTGTTCGTGTTTAAAAGATGAAATTCTGAAGAGAAACACATTTTGGTAAGTCAGTGATCAAAGTGGTCCTTGCGATTTTATTGAATACTAGTAGCGCCCTGCGGTTTCACCCGCGTAGTTTTATATCCTGGTATTCCCACGGCATAAAAAGTAGCCTATGTGTTATTCCAGACTATAATATGTGTGCCAATTTTCACCGTCATGGAGTTATAGAGTAACAAACATCCATCCATACTCACAAAATTTCGCATTTATAATATTAGTAGGAAGGAAGTTGACTTTGACTTTAAGAGAGTTGAGTTGACCCATCATTATCCTAGCCACAAACTACAAAGGTTTTCGGTATGATGGGAAACAAGTAGCTGTTTAGGTATAAGACGCGAACCTGCGGCCTCAGCGGAGAAGTCAAGTCTCCCAACTGAGCTGTGAAGTTTGCCATTTGCCGCAGTCATGAGATACTTTTTTATTTCTTAGAGAATATACAAGTACGTTAATGTAGTAGTTAAATTCATTACGTTTTAATTTAAAAACGTATGTTAAAAGGTATTATAAACACTCTGTGTCCGTACTGTGCTAAAACGTGATGGCGATAATGTTAGTTAGCCTGGCTAGACAGAACACAAATCAAAACTAAAAAAAAATGTGTGTCTTGACAATAATGAACTTATAGAGGTCTTGACAAAGACGCAGCTTATAGGTAGGTAATATTCGAATGCAATGGTACATGCATGCAGTATAGTTATGACAGCCATTGAAACGTAGCCCACGTTATAAATTGATTCGTTCGTTCAGCGTCACTGGCTCCTTCCTTATTCCACATATCACGAACATTGGTATTTTATTATTTGCAAACAATGGCATTTTTATTACAATATGTCATTGTTCGATCTAAAGCCATCAGGCGAGACCCTGATCTTCACTCCTAACTGTACTACTACTTCTAACTAATATTATACTGCTGGACTTACTTTCTTCTTCCAGCAGATAGTGGCAGGTATATTAATCTAGGAGTAAGAAGTAGGTCTAGATAAAAGTCGCGATAGGTAAATAATATCACGTGCCACCGATGGGATCGCGTGCTAATGCACCGTCAGTGATAATAATGACATTCAAATACAAACACGCAATTTACCAACAGATTTGATTACAGTTTGGGTGACTTATATAACCACTCATAAACCTTTGGGAATAATATTAGATTCTTCTTATTTTTCATATCCATAGTCGGACTGTTTCCGTATGAACTGTCCGAAGTCGGAATTACGGTGCAGTTAAAAGTCGGAAAAAACTGATAAAAGGCATATTAATTATGTCACCCATTATACGTATGTACCAGTTTTTTTGGTTAGATGGTTCATTTGAAAATGGCCGATCTAAGTGCAGTGTTTCAGATAATAAAAATACACCACGCCCGCACGGTAAGATGATGAGATCGAATGAGTTAAAATGTAATTTTAGACTGCATTCGGCATCGAACAAAGTTCAAAGTCAAACACACCTAAGGCAATCTGATTCGATACACAAATACTTATTAAAATATTACGGTTAAATTATTCAAATTGTCGCAAATAACAGTTTTGTTATAATATTGCTTACAGCAGGCTCTCTGACACAGTCTCTGCACTAGGATGTTCTAGAACGTGTATGTTATCCTGATGTAGGTTAATACTAGACACGAAAGTGAATGTACCTAGCCTACGTTCGTACTACAATATTTGGATATTATTATGTTGCTAATATTACATTTGCAGTGGTAACCCCCGTTTCTGAAAGACCGATCAAAGCTATACGGCTGTCAAGTCACTTGCTGTTTCAGCTTTTACTTCAGAGATAGCAAGTGACTTGACAGCCGATTAGCATTGATCGAGCTTTCTGAAACAGGGGGTAAGTCTCCCCAATTCTTAGATAATAAATTTAAAATTATAACTTCATTCTTAAACATTAATTCGTAAACATTAAGATGTATGGAAGCACAGATTTTTATAACGAATATTGAAAAATAGAATGCTTCGTACACCATGCCATCCATGCCACAACTTGTAGTCTGTGTGGAAATCTTTGCTCATTCGATTTCTAGGGCGAGATAAAATGGTTTTCAGCCTGTTTGTCGCAGGAAGTCGATTTGCTCAAGAATAGAACCCAATAGATGCGTTGCGTTATTACAATTAGAGCAGTGCAACAGCCATTTTGTTCAAATTTAATGTTTAATTGATGATGACGGTACCAGTCCATAAAGGGACGAGAGTCTGTCTAGGTACGTTTTCATTCACGGCTAAACCACTAAACCTATCGAAATAAAAGGAGGTGTTCCAAGCGTTGTATCCTTCGTGCGTGTTGCTTTGTGTGACATGAAATTTGACATTTCAATGACATCTTATATTTCATAATGCCTAAATATAACGCATGTCGATCCGTGATGTTTAAAGTGCGTTGTGTTAAATTAAATTTTAATGAAATAGATTTTATTTATAGAAATTAATAATTAAAATCTAAATACTAATATCTCTTAGCTTGTGTAGAGCTGACCCAGCCAACCAGATTATTGAAACAACACCTTTGTTACAAAGATAGCTTAACCTACACTGGGGGCGGACATAATTTAGATACTCGGTGTAAATATCTGAGCATAATTTTCCTGCAAAAGAATATCCTCACTTCGAGTGAACTTTATGTCCAATTAATAGTTAAGGTTTTTAAATTAGAATAATAAAGAGCATACGATATTTGCCCGTGTGTTTACCCACGACCTAAATTATCTAGAAATAGATCTATGCGAAGATATCTATATTAAGTACATTAAAAAGCAACACGTGGAATGAAAGTGATCCGTAAATAAACTACGATAACGGTGCGACCTCGAAGGTCGAGGCAAGATGAAATTTATGGCTATAAATTCCTCTTCAGAGAGACTTCCAGAGAGTCCCCCAGTCGCCCTGAGTGCTTTCCTCGACGATGTGTCACCGCAGACTTTAAATAACACCTTGTCGCAGATACGGAAAGGTCGTATTATAATACAAACAAAACATGATCGCTGACATTTCATATTCAAACTAGTTTTTAAAGTTAAACTATTTGGCTGTGAATTAATCAAAGGTTAAAGTTTAAATTCTAGTAGATCTTTGTCTAATGGAATATATTTGAGTATACTTACCCAAATTATTCAATGTTTTTGAGGCTAGGATGAGACTGAATGAAACAGAAAATTCAGTACATGCGTAGGTATTTAATAGAGTACTAAGTATAACTGGCCAATCGCATTGTACTGTTATTGTTTCAGATCTCTGACGACTGATGAACACCAAACAACTGATTGTAATATAAAACAGCACTGCATAAGATTAGATCCATGTGAAATTATAACGCGGACTGTTATATAAAATACTAGTCTTTCATGTCGGTTGATTAAATAAGGCAGCAATGCTGTCGTACATGGTGCCAGTGGATGAGAAGCCTCCGCCAGGGCCTGGTAAGGGTCGAATGGCGCTCGAACTGGTGGGAAGCCCTGGCAGTCCCGAGTCCGCCGTCCGTCGCCTCAGGAGCAACATCTCTAAGGAGTCCTCGACGAGCTCCTTCGCAAGCGATCTCACGATATCCTCGTCCACGCCCACGGGAGCACTCGACAAACCAAAGCACAAACTGTTTGGCAATGGCACCAAGCACCAAACACTGAAGAGGTACTTTTCCTTTATTTTTATCACCATGAGTAGCATAAGTACGAAAAGTAGCATAAGGAAAACTTGTATCGATTAAAATGAAATTTTTATAAAACTGTGCAATGCGATTGCCCACAAAATGGGTGCTTGCGATGTTTCGAAAATGGGTGTAATTTTATATCTTTCAACATTGAAAGTAGCGTGCTCAAAGAACCAAACACACAGACACCCGAGTACTGTAAAATATATGTCATAGTCCCGAAGTGTAGATAGGTCTTTGGGGTCTAATAACTTATCAAATGTAGTCGGCTGAAGCTCTGTAAATAGCCAAAGGTCCGTGCTCTACTCATGTTTTTGACGGCACAAACAACTATCTTGTTGACGCTCATAGCTAACGGTAAATAAAATGGGTATTTTGCCTGCATTTTGCCGTTTTTATCCAAACGTATTCTGAGAACAGCACTGGCTTCAGTTTATCGTTTCCAACTAGTATATATAACAGTGAACGCTGAGCTGGTGAGAAATTGAGGATTACACCTTACAAACATTTCAATAATTTTACAAATGTAGCTAATTTGTTTTTGAATTTATACCTATTACATGGTTGAATGTCCTAAGTAACGGGTACACCTCATAAGATGAAGATGGAGCGCATAGATATGCTTGTTGTAACTGGATTAAACACGGCAAAGCTGCGTGTGAAAAGTTATTTAGTTTGGTACATATTAAAAAGTGGTATTATTTGCATCCATCCAATAACATCATAGACATAGCTTGCTTTAACATTCACAATAACATTCATAGACATTTATAATTAACTATCAAGCTTAATAAAGCTTTGGTTTTTAAGGCATAACACCCACTTTATGAAGTCACTAGTAACATACAAGTAGTATACCTAGTCTATTGTGTGAGGAAGGAACCATGAGAATCAAGCGTTATGGATTTATTTATTACTTTAGTCTTTATTATGGACTTCATATGTATAATAGTCGTTTATAGTGTTGACCTACACAAGAAAAATACAAATATTTTACAATATGCGAAGGTTTATTTTTTTCAAGTGGGATCCTATTCGGATACCTTTTGGGACATTATTAAATTCTTGACATTAGATTACTTACCACTTTCAAATTGGAGCATACATCAATTCAATGTAATTAACCCCTATATTAAGGTGAAGACAAGAGCTAATGTGACTCTCGCTCGCACGTTTTGACTTGTTGAAGCATATAAAATCACTGAACCCATTTTCGAAAAATCGCAAACAACCATTTTGTGTGCAATCACATTGCGTAGTAGTAGTCTAGTAAAAGTTTACTTTTCTAGTTTTCGTACTTTGAAAAAACTTGCATCGATAATTTTTTTTCCAAACTGTGTGCAATGTGATTCCACACAAAATGGTTGATTGCGATTTTTCAAAATTGGGATTAGTGATTTACATCTTGCAAAATGTCGAATCTTGCGAGCGAGAGGTATTTTAGGTGTTGTCAACGCCTTAATATATATTTGGTAGGCATTTGTTCCAGTTGAACGCGCTTTTAAAATAAATGTATTTTTAGATAACTCTACTGCAAATAAAATAAAGATACCAACGATAAATCTAAAGCGTAAAATAGTACCTACTACGTTCGAAACAATGTTTTGGAACCAGTAGGATAGTACTATCATTAGCTTAGTATTGAAATCAGTGTGACAACTTGGTCAGAAAAATGTAGTCAGAAAAGCTTCATAAATCATATCAGCGTTTAGTAAATGCAGTAATAGCTTTTAAAATAATAACAATCCGAACTAAATTCCCGCAATGTATGAATGCTTATAACAAGTCCCATCGGAATAAAACAATGAAAGTAGTGGAACGTATCGCAGTATTTTCTAATTGCTTATCCAATTAACTTGCCTATGCCGAGTGTTGTTACAAATTGTAAACAAGTTTAACGACACCACTTACGTGTTGACGGAAATTTAGTGTATTTCGCTCGAGCGCTACGTTTCGTTCGAAATAAAAATAGAATGAACTCGGTGGAAATAGTTCTACTGGTCAGGGCCAAGGTAGTCTTTGTAATCCCACCTGTCGGGAACTCGGACCGGCGGCTTCGACAGCCAGGAAGTGTAGATCTCGAGTTGGCAGTCGGGTCTGAAAAGAGTATCATTGTCTTAGCTCTGTTAACTGAAACAATATGAAGCATGAATCGAGTCTAACTAACTGTAGTAAAGTAGGTATGTATTGAAAAATACAATAGATCGCTTCGCTCGGGTTCTTTAAGATCACGAATTATTTATGCTGTTTTTATTTATTAGGAACATAGAACAGTTTGTAGGTACATAATTATTTTATAGATTTATATTCCAGTTTCATACAAACGGCCTGTTGTTTTGGAGTTATTGAGTCACAAACATTCATCACCACATTTTATTATCCAAACATTGTAATGTAACATTCGCATCGCTATTATTAGGATCATGACATTCAAGGATCCGCGGCTCGATTACGTTAATGTCTGGCTATCCAGATGGCTTTCAGTTTGACATTTGATCAAGGAATATACTATCTGACGAGAGTATTTGATTCCCTTAGTGTAATCTATAACTATAAGAATCAAAGTCCTGACTGACTGACTGACTGACATATAGACAACGCACAGCCTAAACCGCTGGTCGTAGAAACTTGAAATTTGAGGAGTACATAGTTCTTACAGCGTAGACGTGTAATAAGAAGGGATTTTTCAAAATTCAACCCCTAAGGGTGTAAAAAGGGTTGAAAACGTTTGTATGAAAAATCGTATTCCTTTAATCTAGGAACTTGAAACTTACAGGACAGATACCCAAATTAAATAATTAAGTATTTCATTTTTAGTTTTTGAGAACTACCCCCAATAAGGGTGCAAAAGGGTGTTGTAGTTTGTATGGGAGTTTTTTAACGAGTGGTTCGATTGATTTCAAACTTGCAGTAAATATACCTACTTCTAAATAAATAATTAAGAATGACATTTTTAGTTTTTGTAAACTACCCTTAATAAGGGTGCAAAGGGATGTCAAAGTTTGTACGCGTAGTGCGATTGACTTGAAACTAAGAGTAAAAGTAGATAAATAACAAAAAAAACTAATTTAGGGTTTTATCTCGGGTGGAATGCGCGAGTGGCGTCAGAGGCGCAGCGGTGGCTGGCGAAGCGCGGGGCGGGGCCCTTAGCGGGCCGCCGCCGCCGCCGCCAAGCTGGGACCGCTGTATCTAAGTACTTAGGCGCAATGTTGTCGATGTGGCCTATTTTCTTTTTCAGGTAGGAGTACCTAGAGGTATTATCATTACTGAATATCCCCGTCATAACTGAGGTAAGTAAGTACAGGTACCTACCTAACTTCAAATTTATAGGTACCATCCTACTACTATTATAAACGTGAAAGTTTGTAAGTCTGGATGGATGGATGTTTGTTACTCTTTCACACCGGAACGGCTGAACGAATCTGGATGAAACTTGGCAGAGAGATAGATTATAGTCAGGAATAGCACAGATGTTACTTTTATCCCGTGGGAATACCGGATTTTAAAACTACGCGGGTGAAACCGCGGGGCACAGCTAGTAGTAACATATGGATGGATCTAGTATCTAAATTCCTTGTGATGAATGCTAAATTCCTTAGATGATTGGGAATCAAATGTCAAACTGAAAGCCATCTCGATAGCCAGACATTAGCATAATCGCCGCTGTTATAGCAATTTGAAAAGGCAAACACGGCTCGTGTGTTAAAACCAACGCAGGATGTCGAATATGAACCTCCCGTTTAAATAACCTAGATAGGTCACGTAGAAGATTTCAAATCTTACGCTATTCATAACGTTCTGTCTCCATAATGAAGTAGCGTCGAGCGCCAAGCGCACCCTTTCACGGAGATTGCACCGCTCTCGTGTGCTCTCATGCAACTTTAGAACTCACCTTTAGAGCTTCTCGCGGCCTTTCTCACGGTGCCTATGTAAACGAGTCCATAAAAACTGTCTCCGTGAAGCGTGCAGTCGTGCAATGAATTTGTGAAGCGTGATATCATTTTAGCGAAGCCTTCGCCAGATTTATGAGTTTGAAAAGTTATTGACCTTTGAATAGCCTCAGATTTTTGCAACTGAGTCTCGTGAATTGGTGATGGTTTTTGCGCATAGCGCGCTATCTAATAGGGAATAATATTTTAGTGAGGATTGTGTCCCGATGGCGCCGGAGAGCGCAAACAATCGCTATCCCTCTACCGTGACAGTGCATCTCTAAACAAAAAGGTTAGGCCGAGGTTACGGCGCGGCGTCACTGACTTTTGCCTGCGCGTCGCGACCGTGCTCTTGAGCTCGGTTACTAAACACGTAATATTCGAATGCGGTTGTTTACGGTAGAATAGCTATTATCGTCCAATTATTAAATGGAAATTGCAAATAGAAGCATAACAAATCTACGTAGGTCACAAAACAATGTAAAGGTTTGTTTAGACTAGTTTATTTTTAGGTTGTCAAAGCATTCGTTATTTTCTGCGTCGGCTGATGTTTTGAGTTTTAAAACTTTTTGTTTCACTCTAGTTTTGGTTATGTCATTGTGACCAAAATAACACTTTTAGGAAACACAAAACGATCGTTTTTTTTATACAACTAGCTGATGGTACAAGCAGATGGCCCACCTGATGTTAAGTGGTAACCATCATCTATAAACAAAACATTGTCCTGTAGGTCACGCACAATAGGAACGTGCCCTACGATGCACTGCCCTGCGTCCATCAACTTGAGGCATACAGACAAGGCAGAGGCGTAAATGGTAATAGCAGAGTTTTTTGCTACATTACTTAGTGGAGATCCATCCTATGATCCCGGTGGATGTGACCGGTACAGGTTTCAGCGTTTTGCTCGTCTCCAGCTTGCTAACCACTTGCGGGAGGGCAGCAGCCGTCTCCTGACGGATAGCGTCCGCCGCGTCCAACGCTCGTCTGGAATAACATGATCAATCTTTAGCCGTGTCGTCATCAAGCGATATTGCAGCCAATATATATATAGATATTGAGTTTGGTTTTTAGTTTCTTGTATTTAGTTTTTTTTAACTTCAGGAGCCTTATTCACTATGACCATTTGCAGCGCGAGCTCGGCTAAGACAAGGCAGGCGGCGTGAAATCTCTTAAATGAGCATTCACTAAGCCATAATTTCATTCCTTACGTGACGTCACGGTGATTTCGGCATGATTTTAACTGTCAACTAATCACGCTCGCTGCCTAGCGTGAGCTTGCGTGCTATGGCACAGAATAGCGTGAAACCGATGAAGTTAGTACGGCTCGTTTCTTTTGAGCATCTTAGAGGTTATGTTTGTGTTTATAAACAAAGTGGTTTAAAATAAAATAAAATCCTGAAAAGCATTATGTAAGTGGGGTTATCATGAAATTTGTAGTAAGTAATTCAATCATACATTGCAATAGATTCGAGGGATTGTATAATCAATGCCGGCGATATTGAGCGAAGATGTTGATTGTTTTCATATTCAATCGCAGAATGCAAGCAAGTACCATCCACACAAAGGCCAGCTCAGCTCCTGACAACTTTGGCTGAGCACATGCAGGCCCATCCGGCAATGGCTGTGGGGATAAGCAGCACCCTACAAGGCCATGTAAATATTGAGAATTCCTGGAAAAGCCTCAGCCTAAACTCCATGAGAGGGCCAATCAAAACGGTGGCCAAATGGAAGCAGGTACTACCTAAATAGTCCAAACTTGCTTTCTTTAAAAATACCAAGGTATACACTAAAAAGTATACCTACACTTAATTTTATTTGTAATTCTAATTTTTGTCTTTGAATACTTTCAGACATGGCATGACATGAGAAATAATGTTTAGAAAATGGCATCACACAATGACACCAAGCACTGGGGCTATATGACCCCAAGTACCGGCTACAGCCCTACAGTGTAAAGTCTACACTTTTATACAATAAATTGTATGAATTGTACTTAGTAGGTACACAAGTGTATTAAAAGGTAAATAAAATAAAGTCAAATAACAATCTTCCTTTTGTTTTATTTTATGTCAAATACACAAGAGATACCTACTTACACCTTTAATTAGAGACATAATACCTATAATATTATTTAATTTTATATTACTATGGGTATATAAGATTTTTTACAAACAAGAGATAAACATTAAACACATTAGACATTATCACATTAATTTCTGTTATACCACAAAACCTGGAAATATTGCCATAGTGCATGTTCACCCGCAAAAGATTCTATGGGTATAATGGATCAAGCAAGGATTGTGTAATAACACATGCTTTGAAAATTCTTGCACACTTCTAGAGTATGATCAGCTGGATGGAGCACACAGAGCAGCATTATTAACCATGAATTTTGGAGAAAGCCAGAGTCCCCCTAGAAGCCACCCAATTTCCTTCGCTGTTGTTTATCTTTGATGAACCGACTTGACCATCTCCAAATAACTATCATGAGCAGCCCCTCCAAACTTTGCACATTATACCTATTATTTTCAAATAAGCTGTCACATATCTGAAACAAGGCAGAAATAGTTTTTATCGTATCAAATAGGAATAAATAGGTAAGTGCCATCCTCCGCCCTTGGACAATGTTGCAGATATCATTGGTAAAAAGCTACTCTGCCAACCATTAAGATTAGGGGCATGATAAACTAGAGTATAAGACAACTTACAATATTAAAATGAATGGCATGGTACTACATGTATTTTTCTGTTGCAAAGGATAACCTTTTCGACAGAAAAATGCTGCTTCGCTTGGGTGGTTCATCACAATATGTATATTTTATGGTAGGTAATAGTATCAATAATTTTATCGATACACTTACTTTTGACTTCTTCTACACTTTTGAGGAGTCACTAACGTGCTTGCAAGGATCTCGCACACAAAAGAATACCTATGTACAATTTTTTTATCAAAATTATATAAATCTTTGGAACCCTGTGTGTACTGCACAAACAATTTATGGATATTTGGGTCCGCAGAATCCCTGAATTACTGGATTATATTTATCTAGTTAGATAGAATTAATTGATCTAAATCACAACATTCACAACAAACAAACAATTAGTCAAAACTTCTCGTTCCGAAACTAGTCAAGCGTGACTTAAATGTTATATCTAATGCAAAATTTTTGGGCTCATATTTTTTAAATTGCTATAAAATACAGTAAGTTCAACAATTGATGGTTGATAGAACTTATAATTCAAGATATTTATTACTAGAGTTATTAATTGGGCACTAAAACTATTCCTTCCAGTTTCTTATAAAACCGATAATTTTCCGAGTGGAAGATTTTGAACGAACCATACGACACACTGACATGGGGCATAGACAACTAGTCTTGTGGCTTAGTGAATGCCATTGTAAGAATTCACGGCCAAGGCGTGGACAGATTTCACGGCGCGCTCGTAGTCCCTTGTCTAAGACAGGGCATCTCATAAAAGTTAGTGAATAAGCCGGCAGACCCCCTTAACCGACTTCAAAAAAAAGGAGAAGGTTCTCGTTACCTCATAACTTTTAACTAGGTAGCTGGATGCGGTTTATCGATACCTCCACCCCAATCTGAGTTTTATTTTTCGTAACGTCAGGTCTTTTTTAACCGACTTCAAAAAAGGAGGAGGTACTCAATTCGATTGTATATTTATTTAAATACACCACTAAAACGTATTTTACTACGAAATATTATCAAGCGCCAGCCAAATATAATTAAAGCAACGTCTCTTACAAATGATTCAATTTTAGAGATTAGGTACGCTGTAAAATTCTTTCAAGCGTTAAAAATTACAAATTGTAAAGATAAGAGGTTTTTAATTTGGTTATTTATTTTTTAAAGGGTGTCTTTATAAACAGATTTTACATAACATATGAATCAGTATCTATTCATGAATCTATAATAATAATAAAATTCTTTAATAATTGATTGGATCCTTTGAAATATACACCAGGCAGTTACTTGCCTAACGCATGTAAAATAAGATATTCGCGACTGAATAAATGTGATAACAAACACGTCGATCCGCGCGTTATTCGATTATTCTATGCCTCATTGCTATTCATTTATTCAATAAAATCAAGACACCGCAGACTTGGATTTACGGAGTAAGACAATATTTTTTACCACCGCAGACTTGGATTTACGGAGTAAAGCAATGTTTAATACCACCGCACACTTGGATTTAAGGAGTAAAGCAATGTTTGTACCACCGCAGATTTGGATTTACGGAGTAAGACAATGTTTTGTACCACCGCAGACTTGGATTTACGGAGTAAAGCAATGTTTTGTACCACCGCAGACTTGGATTTACGAAGTAAAACAATGTTTTGTACCACCTTCTAGCTATGCGTGTGCTTAGGTAACCTTTTCGTATGTTCCATGTGCCTGCAAGTAGTTAGATATATGCATGAAGTTTCATAGCAACTTAATTATTACAAAAAATAATAGTCTCATTTCATAAGACAACCACTACGTGTCCTACAATAATTTCAGTTGTTTGAGGCATACCTCTAGATGTGTTTTGCTTCATCTAAGTCAGCAAGTTACCTACATATATTTGCGCAGCCAGGCTGAAACGATTGCCTTGGTTTCTCATTGATTGGTTTGGTTCATGTGTATAGGCATCGGCACATAAGTCTAGCGGTGAACAAAACGTGGAGAGGATACTACGCATACTATGGGACGAACAGCGCGCGCAGATGCCGAGGGATACCTTATTTTCGACTTCTGCGCATTATCGGTCAGCGCTAGACTTACGTGCCGCTACCTATACTAGAATTAATTTATTTTAGTCGTAGTAACTATGTTGTGTTCTGCGCCAGGAACACAGCTCACGGTGAATTTAACATCCGTATCGAATGCTCTTCGATGCGGTAGCACAGCTCTACTACCTACCGTGCTGGCAAACTTCGGCAGGCAAAATTAGGACGCGAATTCGTATCGGTCCGCAAACCCAGAGATTTATAGTTCTTATGACTATTTTAGAATCCGGCTATAGTACCTAAATATAAAGTCTTTTTTTGCGTTTAAAACTAGCAGAATCCGTAATTTACATCTAAGGTGACAAACAAAAAGATGCCAACACAATGCCGAACGACGTTGCCAAAGAAGCCATGCAGTATTTGCTGTAGTGGCATAATAAAGCATAACGTCGTGAGGAAACTGGCATGTTGTATAGAACTCAACGAAATCTATAACATGTGTCAAGTGCTCGAAAGGAGCCTCTTAAGGCATAATGTTTTGAAGGAAACTTGTTTACTACAAGAAGAATTAGTTACATTTTGCAAATACACGCTATCGACTTCCCAAATTTTGATGCACATCCAATCAACGATTCGAAAGTTATGGCCCGACAAACATACATCATTGCCAAATCGCCCAAGTTAACTATTAAGATCTTCGATCATTTCGCTTAATCGATCAATCAATGTATGTTATGTCTCAGTTTGCATTTGCAATTGAAGCTCAGTTAGAAATGCAGGTATACATAGCGGAAGTTTAAGGTTTCAGGCGTCGTCGTGCGAATCAGTCCCGATTCCCATGGCATCATTTCGTTATTGAATTCCTATACTTATCGAGTTTATCACATCATTGAATCATAATTATTGTTTCATGTTTTATAGAGTAGTTCCAAGGGGGTAACAAAATGTTTAGGACCCTGGGCCCGTTGGGGCATGTGGGGACAATGGTTTTTGTGCCCATTTTGTCCGTCCACTCATACTTATCACGAAATCTCCGAAACAACCAAAATTCCGAGCAACGATTGCTTATATAAAATTGCCATGCAATTCGAAACGTATAGAGATTGATCCCCGCAAAAAGATCTCACGTGGTTCCTCATGTTATCAATACCGAGTGCGTTTGTCTCTTTGTTATGCTCTCAAGCTACACCACTGAGCTGTGGCTGTAAGTACTTATGGCTGTCTATTTCCAATTTATAAATGAATATTGAATGTTGTAGTGTGATAACTGTTAATCTGTTTTACGGATGTAAAGCCAGGGGAAAGCTTGCGATATTTGCAAAATGGTCCATCCATTGGAACTCGAGAAAAAGCTCTCTGAAGTTTGTAAAAGTGTTGTTCTACTTAAAACAATGAAGTGGAGTGTCCAGTTCCTCCACTAACAGTTCAACAAAGCAGCTTCTACGTATTACATAATATGCAGTTTGTTGCCAATGATTCTGTGAATAAATTCATTTATTGGTCTAAGAACATAAGTTTTAAACTAGTGACATTTTAGATTTAGTCACTTTTTGTCCTTTAGAGCCTTTGATACTATTGGGTAAGGGACGGCAATTAAATCAAGCATTGTTTATATTGGATAGGTTTTATGAGGCCATTAATCGGTTCTTTTATAGCTTGCACGAGGCGAATTTTGTTTTCCGTCGTAGAGCCATAATTAGATCAATGGATGGTTCAAGACGAAGCGAACGAAATAGAGCGAACGTACAATTAATTTTCTATGACTGTAGTGCATTGCGACGAGCAGGCCAAGCGAGGTTGCGCTTCTTCGTGTATAATTTATTCTCCGTCGCACTCTTCGGCCATTCAGCATTCGTATTCATTACCTTCTCTCGTCCAGCAGCCAGCTCCAACGGTCAAACCACTGCTTCCTGCAATTGTCCGTCTTCTTCCACTGCGCTCGCATTTGAAACGCTTCCGTGTTAGGGTCATACTTGATGATTCCCCCCTCTTTAGCCATCGTTACTGAAACAAAATACCATCAATTATTTTTTTTACTATTCTATGAGCTGTCGGCAGCTTGGAGCTCAGACATAGTGCTTTATTTTTTATTCATTACGATTATTCGCCAAGCATCGAACGTCAAGATGATTTTTAATAGAACGAAGGACAGTCGTGCTCATTGGGAACGATTTAGATGATTTAAAACAAGAAATTTATATTATTTTATTATAGATCTATAATATCTATACTATAATATCCCTGAGTTGTGAGCTTCGATTCCTTAGCGAACCTTTCACGATCCAGTATTATTTTTAAAACAAATATAATCGGATAGGTAGGGAGGTACCTACTACTGCTTTAAAGATTCAATTTTAGCCAGTTTTCGTCGAGATAAAGCAATCTCATTCCGAGATAAACCAATAAAAATGCCATTGTTTCTTAAAGCGAATTGAAATGGATTGAGTAGTTATTGTTATTATTCATTTACGCGATTGCAAATAAAAAAAAACAAAGAAAAGGCAAACGGAAATTGTCGATTGTGTGGCTTATTTTACGTACTTTTTTATTTACCTCTGTGACCCTTCCCTTGGAGCTAAAATATCTACCGTGTCTGAGGTAAAAATCATGAGTCTATTTTGTAATTTTTTTTAAGTGTCATTGGAATAGGGCAGTAATATTATAATGCAATTATTGTCATTTATCATACAGTCTAACCGGCATAAGTCGGATTACGTCGTGGGTTTCCTTACGATGTCTTCCTTCACCGCATTAGCCGCAGTGTACCTACCTTTTTTTTTTTTAACGTTGGGAAATCCTCATGGATACTCTTCTGTTGTGGTGACAGCAGAAGAGTTATGTCGGACTCTTACCGACTAAAACCCAACGGGGTCCTGCTGCACACCTTGTGCCGGGGCTGTGGGCACGCTTTCGCACTCTTCCATGGCCCCGACGGCGTTGACTCCGTAGTTTAGAGACCCTTCCGTGGCCTCTCGGCTATTCCCCAGATCTCTTCCGAGAGGCGCAGTGTACCTACCTACTTTATGTATAGATAGTGTGAAAAAGCAGGTTGACGGGGGTCAACCATTTATTAGCAGAACACAGCATTCAATAAATAATTTAAAATTGTCAATTTAAAATTTAAATTGACAATCGCTCGCTTCGATGTGAAACTGCGATTCTTTTGATTGAAAGCTGGGTCACTCGAGTTCTGCTCGACATTCCTATAATAGGATTCGATATTGCTTCCGAACAATAGAGGCACGTAGATGAAGGCTAAAGTTAAAGACTAGTACAGACTAGGCCAGTAGTATTTTAGTCAGGTTGCGACTAAATTGTTGTGCTAGTTCAGCTTGGTGAGCTGTAAGACTATCAAGTCAGTAGGTACCTAACGTAAAATTTTAAATTTAAATGATAGAGGTTGTGTCTGAATATTTTAAAATGTAATAAGCTTCCACGAAAACTTCTGTATTGTGTAGTGATAATATGAGAATGGGCTTCAATAAAATATATAATTAACATAACAAAACGTTGTTTTGAATGGTAACGAATGGCTTTATAACGAGGACTTATGAAATACGTAACTTGACTAAAATACTAACAGCATGGTTGATCACATAGTTGGAACTAGCCTTAATGCAACGATCACATACTATTATAAAGTTCCTTGTCCAGTGCCAGTTAACGAAGTAGGTCAAGCATATTGAGAATACTAAGTAGCTTCTTGTGAATCCGGACCTGCCTAGGCTCTATATGACTATGAGGAAATCGTTAGCTCCCAGACTCTCAGTAAAAACATGAAGTTATAATTTTTCATTTCCTGGACTTGCGAGAATACTGGATTGCTGACTGGACTTAAAATCCTTTCACCACACTGTTTCGAAAGAAACTAGAGATACGACAAGAAGAAGACTGGATTGCTATAGCTTAGACTCCTGTCTTCCCAGTCAGCAGGACATAACGTAGAAAGCTTCATAAGCCGCAGAATCCTCATGATGTTTTCCTTCACCGTTTGAGAATCTATAAAGTATCTACTGAAAAAGCGCATACACTATTTAATTTCTTAAACAAGGATAAAACTCAAGAGCTATCGCTACTTGACCATCCATCTTATACGAAACTAATCTCTAATTACTCATACTTTTTGAGAAAACATTGAAGGTAGGTACATCAAAGGCGATGAATTTTTTTATAGGTACATAAATAAGTTATATTGTTCATAAAATATAAGTATTTAGTACTTACACTTAGCTGTATTAACTGTAAAATTAAAAACTATGCATAAAACTGTTATTTATTTAATGGTTTTTCACAAAAGTATATTAATTGTTATTGCTCAGTGCCAAACGTTTGTTTTTTCCAAGGAATTTGGTTTTTTTGCTCCTCCGGAGACACGCAGTCAGTTATACTCTTTGCCGGAGACCAAACAATTTAGATACTACGTACATGTTCTTAGGCCGTATTGAAATTCCTTGGGCCAGACGTAAATTTTGAGGTCAGTACAAACCAATGAATTTGAATACAAGTACAGTACAAACGTTATGACCATAGACAAAGACAGACAATAAAATACAATTGAAGCTTTTCAAAGAGATACAAGCTTGTTGAATGTTTTAGTTTAGGGTGTACTTGTATTCAAATTCCTTGGTTTAGGGTATCACGGGAAAGACTATTTTCACTGACCTCGTGCTTTTATTGGTCAGTTTATTTATTTATTATAATTTTATTTATTAGTCTAGTCCCGCGGTCTGTCCCATAGTTCCGATCTTATAAACTACACAACGGATTTTGATTAAGTTTTTTTTAATAGATAGAGCGATTCAAGGGGAAAGTTTATGTGTATAATACATTCCTACTATAGCTAGTAGAGTAACACTGTAGACCTATGCGAAACCGGGGCGGGTCGCTAGTTTACTATAAATACTTACATAAGTATAAAATTCTTAATCAATTTTTTTTTATATTTACTAATAACCGTTTATCTAGTTAAAACAGTAGACTAAAACAGATTCAGAATTTATTCAATAAATTCACAAGGATCACTTGGTGACTATAGGTGCTGTTTCACGCGACCAAAGCCTAGAAAACAGGCAACAAACTTATTGCTTGGTTCTTACCGCTCTCTTGTATGATCCTTGAATTTATATCAAAGAATATTAGAATACGTTGTAACGTATTTTAGTATTCCTTGATATAAATTCATACATTCACACTCAATACACACATTTTCAATACAGTCATGTTTTTAGTTTTTATATTATTAGTAAAAAATGAAAATCCGTTATTGGCTTTCAGCTACATTCATTATGTTACTTATAAAATACAAAGAGCTGTGGATTTCATTCAATAAATAAAATAAAATACAATATTGAAGCCCTAGTGTGGTGCAAATTTCCCTGCACAGCACAAGCTCTTCACAAAGTGCAAATAAAAACCGCAGCGGTTTAACCGTAGTGCGGCCTTAGCCATACCAATATTTTCTTAGCTTTCATCAAAGTGCCCAAGTTGATTATGTTTTATGTGTTTTATGCTACGAATACATTAAAGTAGGTTTTATGCATAAAAGTACAATTTATGAATATATACAGTTACAAAAAAACACAAAAAAACTCGAGATGGTCATCCATTATTTTTTTAACTGCCATTTCCACGAGCCACGGAACGTGAAAGAAAGTACCATGATTCTGGAATCATGGTGAATTAGAATCGTGGTGCTTTTGAGCTCTACTTTTATCTGACTCTAGATTCATGCTACAGGTACCTGTTTAGCCAATCGCAAACCAAAACTTACTTTATTCAGCAATGCATACCAATACAATAGGTACCTACTACCTACTCATGCCGTGTTTTGTTCTCAGGGTGTCTTTCGGGAGTTCCAAAGGGTCAATGGTGGAGACCCTGATCTACGAAAGCCCGCTGCAGGAGGAGCCAGAGAGCAGTCCCCCACCGCGGCCTCAGGAGACTAGCTTCCCGTACACTCCTGTGGTGGAAGACGAGTACGTTTCATACATTACTTACATGAGTATGTTGTTTCATTTTCGTTGCATTATGCGCAGTAGGCGAATTTTTATTTTGCATGCAGTAATGTTTATTTTTATTTTAGAAGCTTCTATAATAAATAATAAATAAATAATGCTGGACAACCCACACAGCACCATCTACCCCAAAGTAAGCTACTCAAAGCTTGTGTTATGGGTACTAGATAACTTATATATTTAATACATTATATACTTACATAGATAGATTTTTTTATTATATACATAGTAAACACCCAGACCAACGGAACAAATTTCTACAGAGGCGGGAATCGAACCCGCAACCTCTTGCGTCGCAGGCGGACACTCGCCCGCTGCGCCACTGAGGTCGTCTAATTATATGTGTATCTTTTAAATTGTAGGTACGTAGTAGCGTAGTACAAATATTTATTCTGTGGTAGTGTTGAAACTTACTTTGTGATAAATCTAGCGAGAGCTTTGCAACTTCACGTAAGGCAAAACCTGGCCGAGTACAAGACGCGCGGAGATGATCATACCTATAACACGCGCGGTGCTGGCAAGCTCTCTGCTTATTAGAATGTTTGTAATTTTTATAATTATTTAAATGTTACATACTGATTGTTATAAATTTTATTTTTAATTATGTAGGTAGGTACAATTAATGTACGTGGTATAAACAATATATTGAAACCATGACCTGTAATGACTATTACCAATGAATTGATTATTCTGATTATTCAACGGAAGAAAAGATCCTCTATTCGTCTTCTTATTATAATCTATCAAAAAAGTCTTTGAAGTAAAAACAACACCACTCTTTCTTAAAGCTCATTGACCCGCTTTCTGGTCCGTCTCCGAAGCCGTGCGCTAGACAAAAGAATAAAAAAATTTTAGCGTTTCCTTTAATTCATTCTAGGTACCTACCTAGAATGAAATCAACTCAAATGTTATTTACGTTATAAAATTTGAGTACTTTCGCGGCAAAACATCTAACTCAAAACAAATCGAAGACTAATAAAATATTTTCTTACAGTAGAAATAAACAAGCTCTGAACTAAAATTGTGAGAAAGCGATATCCAACAGTAACACGATCCGACACTATCGTTGTATGTGTGCACAGCATTCGTGGACGTGGATTAGAATGGAAGGTGCCTAAATAGGCAGATATAGCACTTTACTGTGTATCTACAGATTTTTTTTTAGTTGGGTTCGCCGTCATCGGAATCGATGAGGAGGACTATATGTATATATATATATATTATTTAGAATCTCCATAGTCTCACCTAGATATTTGATATTTTGATATTTATTTATTTAACCATTGCGTTACAGTACTATAACATTGACATGTCAATTTTTACAATAATGTCTTATTCTAATACACTTACACATACTACGTTTGCAAATCAGAGAATGAACAGCTCAGGTATTCATTTAAATGGTAAAATGGGTGGCCTTCTAAAAAGGTTCTGAGTTTGTTTTTAAATCCAATTATTGAAAGTTTTGTCATTTCTAAAGGTAATTTATTGTAGGTACATATCAAGTTTTTGACGGAAACCTTGTTTGTATGTTTTGACAAGTCTGGTTCTTGGGACATGCAATTGTTTTTTATTCCAAGTATTAAATTGGTGTATATTCATTTTCATGGGTAAATAATGTTTTTGTAAATGTACTTCTATTAGAGAGTTCATTATGAACAGGGATATAACCGTTAAGATCTTGGATTTTTTAAAATACGCTCTGGCCTCTGACTGAATTTAATCTATGTAGACCATATATTATCCTGATTGATCTCTTTTGACAAATAAGAACTTTTTCAATATTGGTAGCATTTCCCCATACTGTTATAGCATAATTCAAAATTGAATGGCAGTAAGCATAGTAGACCGATATAAGAGTACTCCTATCAACTGTTGGTTTCAGTTTAAACAGTGCATAATTTGCACTGGCTAATCGTTTGCATACTTTTTCTATATGATTATCATAAAATAAAGTCGAGTCTAAAGTGCATCCTAAAAATTTTACTTCTTCAATGGTGTCATTTTTCTTTTTTCTTTTACAAGAGTAGTTTAAGACAGAACTTTTGTCCGCATTTAGAATAATTCCATTTGTTTCAAACCATGCTTTGAATTTTTGTAAAACTATGTTTTTTATTCTTATGTGAGTGTCATCCGCGAATAAAGTAATTAATGCCCAATCTGGTAAGCAATTACCCAGGTCATTGACATAGATCAAGAATAGTAGTGGCCCTATTATGGAACCTTGTGGCACGCCTATTTTACTATATTCCGCGTTTGATTTAATGTTATTTATCTTTACAATTTGAATTCTGTCGCTTAGATAGGATTGTAATATACCAAGTTCTACCCCCTCTAACCCATAAAATGTAAGTTTATGCATTAAGATGTCATGTCGTAAACAGTCGAATGCTTTAGACAAGTCGCAGAAAACACTAGAGACTTTTTGAGATGAATCCATGGTCTCTAATATGAAGTACACTGTCTTCCTAATAGCCATTTCAGTTGACCTCTTCTTTCGAAAACCAAATTGTCATTCTGTAAATAGGTTACAAGATTCAAAATATACCGGTGTGCAAAATGCACACCGGTCTATAATTTCCAATATCATCAACTTCTCCTTTCTTGTATAAAGGTACTATTTTACCTATTTTTAAAGTAGAGGTTGTCTATCATCGCTATGGCGCAGCGAGTCCTAGACTTTTATTTATTTATTTTCGTTTAGAATTGTGGTTTAGTCATCTACTTCACTATCACTACATAGTATAAAACAAAGTCGCTTTCTCTGTCCCTATATCCCCATATCCCTATGCCTCTATGTATGCTTAAATCTTTAAAACTACGCAACGGATTTTAATGCGGTTTTTTTAATAGATAGAGTGATTCAAGAGGACGGTATATAGTATGTATGTATAATACATGCATGATATGTGCACCCGTGCGGGGCAGGGACGCGCGGGCGGGTCGATAGTATTTATTAAAAGTTAGTCGTACGTTTTAGTGTAAGGGCAAGAAACTGCGGTCTCTTAAAACATATGAGAATTTTAATACTATATTTGCACTAAAACAAATCGAAACACCAAGTGAACCAATTAACTTCTACTCATACACTACAAGTACAATCTTCTGTAGGAGTTTAATTAGGTACACCAAAAATCAAACATTTTCTTTGCTACGAGTACCTACTACGCTTTATCTACGGAAGGACTACGCTAACACACCAAAAGATCATCCTTTTGATTTGTGAAAATAAAGATAGTATCTTACTCGATACATTGCATCTACTAAACGTAGCCGAGTGCTACGCACGAGCTACGCAAGGACTATGCTACGCTACCGCTACGTCGCCGCTGTGCCGCCCCGCGGTCTTTGTACACTACCCCCATACTATGCTAATCGCTACGCAATATTGATCAAAAGCAAAACTAGATTATTAGTGGTGTCGATTCTGTTCTTGCATTATCACTAACTTAATCTGACAGCTTTAAAATTGAAGCCATCCTTGTCGTTTGGGTCTTTTAGAAAGGGACGGCAATATTTTTAGTGCTGTCAAATAATTCAGAAAAACTAAACAACAGAATTGACACCACTGGCTTCGATAAAATTTTATCGTAGGTCACTGGTATCAATTTTACACTCCACATGGAAGAACAAAACAAGACGCTATGTTCTTCCGCGCTTTTGCTATTATTCAATTATGTCCTTTCAACTAAATCCATCAGCCAAAAATCACAAAAACCCCTTTTAGGGGTACCTCCTTAGCCATTATTTAGATTGGTCGAAATTTAAACAAGGCGTCTAGATAGACATCTTTAATAGCATGATAGGGACGATAGGGATGAATAGGGACGAATGTAAAAACATTCGTCCCGGTCGACCGGTTCGACTACCGAATAGATAAACAAAACATTTATTTCATCATCATTCTATTAGAGAATAACCTAATGCTGCGTTTACACTCAGCTCATGTCCGTGGCATGGCAACACGTAGGTCAATACCTACCTCTCTCTCTCTAGTCCGCATTGGAGTACTAAGTATGTTTTTAGTAATGTAGCTAAAAATTTTCTGAATCACCTACTTAGTAGGTAAGTACTTTTCTAAAAATGAAAATCCGTTACCTACGTCATATTGGCTGTACGTTAGAAATCTGTATTTTACATTGTATTTTACGAGCTCTGGATATTGTTCAAAAATAATTATGTAAACTCATAAATAGGTAAGTCGTTTTCATAATTACGTGATGACTTACCTATCTATGGTGGCGCTACCTACCAATAATCGATTCATGAAAGGTTGACAGTTTGATACCTAGATACTTAGAATTATAGCCACGACACCATAAAGATAGTTACTGTACCTACTTATTAGGATTTAGGTCAGTAGAGTAGAAGCAGCGCCTGCATACTGAATTGCGTAATTTGCATTCTGCAGAGAAGGCTTAGAACATTTTAAGGGACTTAGGTGGACGTACCCCCCCCCCCCCCCAAATAGAGGTCGACTCATATAATAATAATATAGCGTTTAAAAAGAATGCTGGATAAAAGTGGAGGGAGAGGATATGTTTGCGCATACAAAACACTCGCACCATCACACCACCTCCCTCTCCTTCCACCGTTCTTTTTACGTGACGCGATCTATACCTTTGACATCTTGTAGGTACGTCTGAGTTGTTTTTCGCTTGGTTTTTCGTTGTATCGTCACCGTCAGGCTGTTTTTGTCATGAGATTCAATCAGTGCCTCTATCGGGCGGGTTGGGAACTCACGAATCACACGAGTCAATAATATTGGTAAGTACCAGGATTTATTTACAATTTTATTAACGATTTATTTACCTAACTACTTGTTTATTGCAAATCAGGAACATACTTAGCTTATTATCTACTTAACCTTTTTTTTAATAAAGAATTTGAATTTGAACCTGTATATTAGCACTTTAGCACTGCATGATAAAAATACGTCGCATTCTAAAAACGCTGTCGTAGAACAGCTACATGTAAGTACATTTATTTGTTCTCTGTAAGTAAGAGCGTATTTTTCACCTTTTGATTGCCTATGTACCTTTAAGTACCTACCGTAACTACCGAAGTGGTAAGTACATAATACACCGGTGTCCGGTACGACCTTATCTATTTTTCGTTCGTCTCAAGTTGTCTGATTGCCTGCCTAATCTATTTGTTCACTCATTCATTCTACGCCACGCACGGACCGACCGACGACGACGCGACGACCCGGGGCACGGGGGCGCGGGCGCGGAGTGCGGGGTGCGGGCCGGGCGCGCCTCCGGATGCCTCGTCCGACCACGACCGGCGACCGACCGACTACGGACGACCGAAAAACCGACAGTTTCGTTCGTTCCATCTATCCGTTCCGTTCCGTTGTTCGTTTCGTTTCGTTCGCATCGCACGCATCGAGTGGAGGGAGTGACATCGTTCGTAGTATTAAATTCTAAAAAACACTGTAGCGTCGCCGTACCAAACCACACAAAGAAATAACTTTGCTGCTACTGTATTCTATCGTTGAAATTCCTATTCAATTTAACTAAAGCATTTATTGTAACAGTGATCGGTGTCGTGAAGTGTTCAGTGAAATTACTAGTACCTACACCTACTGAGTGAAGAAAGGTTGGTATTATTTACATAAAAATCACGTCATAGCTGCCAATTGGTTGTTCCTTTTGCCGAACGTTTTGATTTAATCGTGCATACCTAACACTTGTGTTGGGATCTAGGTAAGTATAAATTGTTTTGTTAATTAACTTCCGTGTTCGAGTTCGCCGTTACGTAGTTATCAGATTGATTTTTGTGCAGATAAATCGGTCACAATGACGTCACCAGAACTGATTTACAAACATTTAAAGCGGCTTTTAGTTCCATCCATCCAGCATTCGGGAGTACAAGGTCATATTAGTCGGCAGATTCGCGTAGTAAACATGCATTGGCCATGATTTTAAAAAGGTCTATTTATATAAAAGTGACGATCATCGCTTCCATC
The DNA here is from genome assembly GCA_963576535.1 of Plemyria rubiginata. Taxonomy (NCBI): domain Eukaryota; kingdom Metazoa; phylum Arthropoda; class Insecta; order Lepidoptera; family Geometridae; genus Plemyria; species Plemyria rubiginata. Next base: position 5,192,091 of record OY754905.1, read on the forward strand.
GCGCCGCTGGACCCGCCCTGAAGCCAGCGACGCTCCATGGCATTCTAATAAGTTCATTAATTTTTAACACCTTTGTGTCGAGAATACTTAACGCAAGTGTGTCATATGAACCTTAGTACACTCACAATTTGTGACACAGTTTTAACTTACTTAACTTTAACTCACTGAAAATGATTGTTATCCTATAGGCTTGCATTTCTTTTAATATTTCATAGAACTATTTTTGTGATGGTAGTTTTCTGTCAGAAATAGGTAGGACACCAGTAATTTGGATTGGCTCCACCTGTGTTGCATTATTGCTCAGGTTGTGACCTACTTACCTACAAAGTGTAGGCATCAATCAATTAGGCACCAATGAAGCCATTTGGACCATGCCATTGGTACCTACATCAGTTTCAATTAGCCGTTGTATTGATCTTTAACCGCAACCTATTAGATCTAATTTCTGGAATTTGATTCCTGATTATGTGGGAAAACATTTAAATGCCGATGTAGGTATCTACTAGATTCATAGTTTGGCTACTGTACAAAATTTAATTAACTTCATCATCATCATTTTGGTAATGTACCTACTTGTATTGATTGAAAGTTTCTTTCTGAACACATTTGTAATTGTAACATTTTTAATCTGCAATGCAAGAGGTATCGGGTTTGATTCCCGCCTCAGAACAAATTTGTATATGATCTGCAGAAATTTGTTCCGTTGGACTGAGTGTTTACTTATAATAAAAATTACCTATCTATGTACCCATAACACAAGCTTTGAGTAGCTTATTTTGGGGCTAGATGATGCGGTGTGGATTGTCCAGCATTATTTATTTATTTATCTGTTATGCATTTGCATTCAATAAAGTCCAGAATACGTTCATATTTTGTCAACATGCATAATGTAGGTAATGAATTCCTTGGCATTTTTTATGATGATGTTAACCTATCTCATTAGCAATACAAAACAGGTATTTAGTTGTAGAATATTAAATAAAATAGGCATTAGTCAATGACATACCCAGTATCCCAATTATATTGAATTTATGAACTTATGCAACACCTACATTCATAAAACCCACAATGCCAAGTATATAAAAATCTGACATCACCCATTCCTTAAGCAAATGAATCATTCACTTGGCGAAAATAGAGGAATATCATCACTGGGCTTAATTGACATGGCTCCAAGGTTATTCACAATGTAGACTCGTTCCATGGGCACAAACGTTGTAAAGAACGGGGGTCACATTGAACGGCAAACAACTGCATTGATTGCTGATGTCATGGTGGGACAGGCTTTTATGTTTCTACTGTTTGACATTTCAGACAGGTAGGTCCTTGGGTAGGTCATATGATACCTATCACACTTATACTGTCAATGTGTGGGAAAATGGGTAATAACAAGCAATGACAGGACTACTTGCTGTAGATTAGATAGGTAGAACTTAGTTTTCAAGTGTGATACTGATAATGCAAAAGTAAGAAACAGCTTTAAAACCCCAGTCCTACCTACCTAATAGGTACCTGTTAAAAGATTCGTGGGCGTCTAATATAGTCATCTTCTAATAAAGAAGAGCTAAGACACAGACAAACTTATAGTAGATCTTAACTGCAGTGATGCTGATGTGCCCATTTGCTACAAAAGTCCTTATTCGCAATCGCGTGCCGAATAGGTACCTAGTTCGCGTAGAATTACATAGCCCCCAGGATACATTGAACATTAACCTACTTTGCAGTTGGTTTTGTACCTAGTGAGTGCGGCCGGCGGCGCGCTTAGCTTCGATATAATCGTAATTAATCATTAACTAACTTTCATAATGGTCTTAGTATACCTACCGACATGTCTTAGCTTTATCAGAATAAGCTTTCTGTATTTTCTATTCTAGACTTTGTTGTAGATACATATAAATAAATACTAACACTATTACAAGACAGGTAGATTACCTAGATAGGTAAGTAGGTATGCAAGTTATTCGGTATTACCAGATTCCGGAGTAAAATGTTCTACTAGTTTAAACTACCTATGAGCCATAGGTAGGTAGGAACATCTCCAAGGATAGGTAGGTAGGTAAGCGTAGGTAGGTAGGTAGGTATGATTGAATCACCTTCAATTTTATGTACCTAGCATGCCGCGCTTTTACCGCGAACATCTTGCAAGGCGAATGTCGAAATATTGCACAATAATTATCCAGTTTTTTTGGTGGTGAAATATCTTAGATCTTGCACTCATTATTTAATTGCTATTAATTGATTTGATTATGTACACAATCCGCTCATGATCAAAATATAGGTTAATACTTAATTTCCATCTATCATTATCGTGGACCAATAGCGCTTGTCAAAAACAAAACACAACTAAAAACGGTACAGCGGTACTTTGTAAATTGTAACACTCTTGAAAAAACAGTCTGCTGAATATCTCTGCATAGTCAACCCAGTAAACCATTAATTCCTGAATCTCGCTCCGCTCCAGTTTGCATATGTAAAATATCTTTGAATGTTTAAAATATACTAAACTCTTAAACTTTTCCTATTCCAAGTATTAGCTTAGCTTATTTGGATTTAGATCACTTTTCTAATTTTGTTTAAGTACACTGATTACTTATTCGTGTAATTATATTCCTATCTGTGCTTTATATTTTGAAGCTGACTAACGGTTTGCGCAGGGCAGTGCTTCGTAAGTCACATACCTACCTAGGTAAATTAATATAGTGCGTGTGTGACTGCCGCAGAAATGCAATGTCCATACCAATCTGCTTGTTACATCGAAAAGTATAAAATCATAGTTACTTAGTAGTAAAAACATGTCAACTCTAAAAGTTACTCTCTGTTTACAATTTAAGTAAGATATAAAAAAAAATACTACTCATTCTGTTTAAAAAATACTGAGTATGTGCGCTGGGACGGGCCTAGATGAATACAGTTGCTGCCAAGTCTCCAATCAATGTCAAGACAACAGAAGGGCGCCAGGCGCCTCGGATGAAGTCATAGGTAAATGAGCTAAATTGAGACATTATGTTATGACATGTCAGGCGTGGATTACCTAGTTAAGTACTTCTTCAGTCGATTCCTATCATATAGGTAGATAGGTAGGTACACATCGGATTTGTTTGAGATTCATACCTACCTACTTGTATAGGTTTGAAAATATACACGCATTAAGTACTAATATCTGACATGCTTACCGAAGTACCTTTCTGTTGGATTATACCTACGGTAGGACCAGTAGTGTTTGAGCCTATTCGAAACATACAAAACTACAAAGTTTTCCTCTGTATAACACCTACCTGTTTATTTATAAGATTATTTTATTCCTCACCTCTTAAGCTTGTGCTTTTATGAACTCAGCCTTTTTTCAGCCAATTACCCATATCGAATTTGCCATTTCTTTGTATATTCAGATAAAATGAGTACCCATTGAATGCCTAACTTTATCTACTGTGATCGCTGTGTTACCATGGTTTTTAATTATTCAAATCCAAGACGTTCACTGTCGTTCCTGTAGTCAGGTTAGGTTAACTAAGGAAACACAAGTAGGTATGTCTATGCAGGTAGAGAGATGCAACACATTTCTACGCTAGAGTTACCTATTTTCCAACAAAATTTTCATGAACTGCCACTGAAGCCACGTCCCGCAATAAATAGTGGATCTAGGTAGATCTTATTGTACAGTCTGTGTGATACAACTTATGTAAATAGCATGGATAGGTGGATACAATAGGTAGGTAAGTATATATTTATACAGCGAGGGTGATCTCATGCCTCATGTTTGTTTGTATACAATATACCTAGGTATATATTTAACATGTTTTGTATTCAAGTCTAAATTAACTTTAATGTATGATCGCTGATGCGCTACCATTTTTGCACTCGTTGATAAGATTGCCTATCAGTTACATAAACTCTATACGATAGTCATTACACTACAGGTGATAGGTAGGCACAGAAAACAAGTGTCTAGTGCCCAGTTTTTTATGTAAAATAATTATTTACCTCTAATAGGTATGTAGGTATTCTATATCTTACTCGACTAATGAACACCCGCGCCAATAAAGAAATGGATCGAATCAAAACTAAGTTACCTATAATGTTAACTCTCACTAAATTATTGTCAACAATAGTGTGTGAACGGGTTACGAGAGGCAATGTGTAGTAAATGTACCGATGGCTGGTGTGTTGTGACATTGCAAACGTAACGTTACTTATTTCTATAGGTAATTGAGAGCAAATTGCGAGATAAAATCCTGTTTCCTGCGACACAGTACGTACACATTAACTACGTAGAGGTACTGCATACATGTTGCTAAACCATTTTATATTATAATCCTGGTGTGCCATGGTAGTGCACCAATTACCTAACTGACGTACCTGCCTGGCACGCCATAAAGCAAAGGCAAACTGTAAAATCACAATCAATGTGTCAATCAACAGTATTTTATCACCTGCGATTGACTGAATACCCTCATAGTTATCAGCCTGGAACAACCTGGATTTACTTAGTTTTATTGGAAATACGAATTTATGATATGACTGGATAACTGAAGCGTGCTGAAGCCTCTAAATAAAAGAATTTAATTGATTTTTGACAAAGGTATCGATCTTTACTCTTATGATATTCGTTTCATGGATAGTCCGTATTTCAATGATTGACGCAATCGTTGCAATTTGCCACAGAATCAAGAGTCGTACGAGTTTTCATCTAGCTATAAATACAGGAAACCCCATCGGGTATGTAAACGGTAACAATCTCAAAGTGAGGGGCCACGGAATTTGCGCTTGTTTCATCTATTCATTTGAATTAAATGAATAGATGAATGATTATGTTTATAGAACGGATTCGAGCAGTAGAAGTATGATACATCCTACTAAGTAATATTATAAACTAGCGACCCGCCCGCGCGCCCCTGCTTCGCACAGGTGCACATTTCATGCATGTATTATCCTCTTGAATCACTCTATCTACTAAAAAAAACCGCATCAAAATCCGTTGCGTAGTTTTAGAGATTTAAGCATACAAAGGGACATAGGGACAGAGAAAGCGACTTTGTTTTATATTATGTAGTGATGCGAAAGTTTGGTAAGTATGGATGGATGGATGTTTGTTACTCTTTCACACCGAAACGGCTGAACGGATCTGGATGAAACTTGGCAGAGAGATGGATTATAGTCTGGAATAACACATAGGCTACTTTTTATTTCGTAGGAATACCGGGATTTAAAACTACGCGGGTTAAACCGCGGGACGCAACTAGTTATTTTATATCGCAAAGCAATATTTACGTTTAGCGATTACTTTACGCTGATATGCGATCATTTTACTGGCTTATTCAGCGAAATTGTTTAAAATATAATTATCCTACTAATATTATAAACGCGAAAGTTTGTAAGTGTGGATGTTTGTTACTCTTTCAAGCCGGAACGACTGAAGGATCGGGATGAAACTTGGCAGAGAGATACATTATAGTCTGGAATAACACATAGGCTACTTTTTATCTCGTGGGAATACCGCGATTTAAATCTGCGCGGGTGAAACCGCGGGGCGCAACTAGTATTTTGTATTACTAGGGTTCTGTATTTTTAGATGGTCCATCCACCTGTCTGAATATTATAGCCGTCCTTGTTGTTTCGGTTTTTTAGAAAGGGATGGCAAAATTTTTAGTGCTGTCAAATTAGGTAGGTTAAGTTAGGAAAATGCAACAGAATTGGCACCGTTGTCCTTGTCTGAAAGCGCTTCGTCATACCCAACCCGATTGAGTATTTGTTTCTGTCTTTTCAGTTCGGAGCGTTCGAAGGTCCGCGTTTCGTTCTACCAAGGGGCACGACCGCAGTGCCTGTCACCGCCCCCTGCGCAGGAGACGCACGTCTACTACGCGACGTTGCTGTCAAACGCGGCTCAAGACATGGCCGACCACGGAATGTACAACAGGCAGACCAGGTAAGGACCAAGCTGTGGAACCAGCGCATCGGCCCGATTACGCTAATATCTGGCTAACGAGATGGCTTTCAGTTTGACATTTGATTCCCATCTATCCAAGGAATTTAGATACTAGATCCATTCATATGCTATTACACTATGGGAATCAAATGCCCTCGTCAGAGAGTATTATATTCCTTGATCAAATGTCGATCTCGATGATTCCCATCCGTTCTATATAATTGCTATTACACTATGGGAATGTCAAACTGGACGCCATCTCAATAGCCAGGCGTTAGCGTAATCGGCCCGAGGATACTATAAAACTGGCTATCTATCACGATGATTCCGAACATGAATAGTTTGAATTCATTAACATGTCTATTTTTAGAATTGGGTTCGATTACAGTTACAGTTAAAATCAATACCAATGTCAATCCAAAGAATTTTAAGCAAAAGTGTATCTATTCCACTTTTGAAATAACTGGTGGATAACGAGTTATATAGAGTGGAAGTCAAAAATATCAGGCGTCCTTACTGAGCTACACTTAGGAGATATACGAATAACACAGACTATATTATTGTGTGCCACATGGTGCACCATGTGGCACACAATGCATGGTATCTAGCTAAGTCTGTGTCTACCTCCATCAATACATGCAATGTTTATTTAGCTCAGCTAATGATTAGACATTTCCATACGATGATTTAGTGCGTCTATTTATGTTAAAAACAAAACACGTAACAAAAATGGCCTCATTCTTTGCGGTCGATTCAGACGGTGGCTTATGTAATCACAATAACCATTTATTCAATGTTTACATTTGTTAAAAATATCTGGGTGGCCTGGAGCTTACTCGGTTGCTGAATCCTAGCTAGAACGATTCATCGCCCCCGAAACTAAATTTCATGAAAATCGTTGGAGCCGTTTCTGATATTCAGATTATTTAAATATAAATAAATAGATAACACATTTGAGGGCACTGGTGGTCTAGGGGAGCGGCCCCGCCTTCCGATCCTAAGGTCGTGGGCCGTCGATTCAAACCCAGTCGTGCACCAATGATCTTTCTGTTTAAATATTTATGTGCACAATGCCAGTACTCTCAAACGGTGAAGGAAAACATCATGTGGGTTTCCATGTTGTAGAACCTAATAAGTTCTATAACATGCGTCAAGTGCTCGAAAGGAGCTGAGACGCACTTAAAATCCTTTCACCACATTGTTTCGAAAGAAACTAGTGACACGACAAGAAGAAGATAGCTCCATATACTAACTGGTAGTGGTAGCCAACCCGTGCCGAGTCGTACTTCAAAAGTAATCAATTTATTAGCATGCGTCATCCTATAGACTAGATGACGCATGCTAATAAATTGTTTACTTTTGAAGCACTTGGCCTCTATAGTTTAGAGGCCAAGTGCAAGGCTGAGGCGTCCTTCAGCATATCGAATAAAGGCTGCAGTTATGTAACCTAGATACCATATAAAACTCGGGACTTTGTAGTTTACCTGTTTTATTGCATTATTGCAAAGGCCGTGAAGTAGGCAATTCGGTTTAAAGAACTTTATTATTGTTAAATATTAAACTAGTCCACTTTTAATTTATAGCAGGTAAACGCATTTATGGCAATACAGCCACGTGAACGCAATTTGTACTAAGCAAAGAGACTTTTATGCCGTTATGCCAGCCAAGAATGATAAAAGAGATCTAATCAAAGAGTATAATAACCCCAGCACGCCGTTTCATAAAAAAAAATTGCTGGATTTCTGGCGCGTTTTAATGTTCCAAATTCAAAAAACGCTCCTGCAATGGATTTGATTTTCTTTGTCCGTAAATTCCTTGATTCGATACTTCGCGTGTTCTTTTTTCGAAAATAGTGACAATATTTCCATGCATATCTGATAAGAGAAATAGCTATTACAATATGTGTGAGAGTTCGTCCGGGGAGTAAGTACCAGCATCGTACCATACTTATTATGACGTCAACCGTAATGCTCGCATCGCTGTTCTGTTTTGTAGGGTATGAGTGCCGGTGCTGCTATACGAGTAATGAGACTTGCACGTCTCCCAGTGATGGATGCCTCCGTTGCAGCTCGTACGTAGGAGTATGTTAAACACCTATTACAACGAAATTACCTTGTCAACTTTGTATGAGTGTTCCTTGTGGATAAACAACAACAACAGGCTGTAAACTAGTGTTTATCAAATATAAATGCAATGTCACATAGGGCACACACAACCTTCAAAGTGCTATGTGATGTTCTTTTATTGCTATATGCAAAAATATCAATACTAAATATATCTTAGTTGAAATTCCGGAATTCCCACGGGATAAAAAGTAGCCTATGTGCTATTCCAGACTAATCTTTCTCTGTGACAAATTTCATCCAGATCCGTTCAGCCGTTGATTGAGTGACAAACATCAAAACTTTCACATTTATAATATTATAGTGGGATGGCATGGGATTATTACTGGGATATTATCACAAATTATGATTGGATGACAAATTGAAAAAGTAATGCTGTAGTGTAGGTATACTATACTCACTAGTTCCACTAGTACCTACCGTTCTAGGTAGTTGATCAATTGGTTCCGCACTATAGTCACTGTTCATAATAAACCAATTGAACACAAATGGCATTGTTCCTCTGTGCATGCTCATTTCTAATTAGTTTTTTTATTAGCAAAACCAATTGATGTTTACATTGTATCTCAATCATAGCATTATTCTTGGATTTAAATTGAGCTGAAGTTCAATTCTGCAATTAAACCGAGGAATAGGATTTATACCTTTAGAATTGCGACGAGATAGGGTTGTGCCTACAACACGACACCAACGTATCCAAAACATTGGCTGCATTGCCACGCTGAATGGCTTTGCTCATGCGCTGAGCCAGATACTCAACAGCCCTCAGCTCATGCGTCGCCTGGATGTTTAACCCTTCTCCCCTCACTATCTTAAAACCCGTTTTCGTTTCCGGACCGACACACGCGACAAAAATTTAAGATCAGATGACAACCTTCTTCTCGATACCCCTGCTCATAATACCTCTTTTCGTGGAAATTCTTTCTCCGTGGAAGCTGTCAGGCTGTGGAATGCTCTGCCTTGTGATATCAGCAGTGCAAGTACGGTTCTTATCGATCGCCTAATTTGACATTTAGAATCGTCAAATTCGTGTAAAATGGTGGAACGATACGATTCGATTGGTTCATCGACTTTAGCCGATCGACAAATAGGCGATCGACAAGAACCGTACTTGCACGGCAGGAGGGTTGAATCAAAGGAACGTTTTAAGGGTCTAACTCGTACGCATTACCTCAGTAAACTATACGCTTAGAGACTTTTTGTTATCAGGTAGTTGTACGTATACCGTGGTACATTAGTACCGACACTGTAAAGTAAACGCTAGTTGTAAGACTTTTCAAGACTGAGAAATTGTATGACGTATGTTTTTTAGGTTTATGTATATAATATAATACACATACAACAACATATATAATGTTTAATATGTGTTTTATATATATGCATTATAGTTATTAACATTATTTGTCGCACGTCAATTCTAATTTGTACCACCACTTAGGGGGTCTGGTAGAAAATGCTTGTGCATTAAGCCCTCCGTTTGTACTTTAACTTTGTGTTTTGTGCAATAAATGATAAATAAATAAATAAATATTTCTAATACAATCCATGAACGATATTTAATTTGGTTTCCAGCACGGAGAGTGGCTGGGACAATCCGTTCCGCCCCGATGGCGACCTCAGCCGCGAGGCTGATGAGATCGTCTCCCTGATCAAGGGCGGGAAGCCTATCACGCCGACACCGACGGCTGCTCCACTGATCATCGACGAGAAGGCGGAGAAGGAGCATGCGAACAATCTCATCGTAAGTGTCTCTCAACTTGCCGAAGCGCATGTCTTTTTATTCTTCAGAGTTTGAAACTGATAAAGCTTCATGACTGATCCCCAGGCAATTCTCTGGATAGGTTGATGTAACCCATAATTTGGCAAGGTTTCCTTAACATCAGCCAATTAATGGGTCCTCAGCCATCCGAGACTTCCAGGTTGCCCACTGCAGTTCCTGGCTAGCTGTGAGATCAGAAGTGATACCAACCCACGCAATCTATTTTTGAGCATATCTAAGGGTTCCTTACTTACATATGCTCAATGAATCTTTCGCTTCATTCACTCTCATAACATTCTTCATACGCGCTCGTTGGTTTAGGGTACTCTTGACCTGGCCTTTCTCTAGAACGTCTGCTATCTGGTCTAGGTACGTCCGCCGAGGTCTTCCCCTCCCAACAGTCCCATTCACACTCGCCTGATGCACCTTTTTCGTCAATCTTCTTTCATCCATCCTCTCTACATGCCCAAACCATCTTAACATACCTTTCTCTATCCTCATGACTACGTTTTACTGAGTATGGATATCAGTTTAATTTTGACAGATAATAGTCATGTCAGTAATATAAATGTTTAAATGCATTCCAGGCCAACGCTGCTCCGCTGCAGACCAAAGCCGCCAGTCCAGTGCTGCAAAGCACGCCGAAACCGATGAACGGCACCAAAAACGGCATCGAATCGAACGGCGCCGGCGCAGTGGACGTTCAGCGCTGCGCGCCGCCCGAGGCGCAGCAAGCGGAGCGCGTCACCATCAAGAAGAAGCCGAAGTGCAAGTGCTGCGTCATCCAGTAAACTCGCGGTGCTACCTACACACTCGCATCCATCAAACAAGTTATAGTGCTACCAACTTATATGTTCTGTTGACCGCAGAGGAACTCATGAGGCCATTTAATTTCCATTTCATGACCCTCTCGGTTGTTATCCGAAGGCCTGTTCATTAAGCTATAATTATCTGTTCTATTGACCGAAGAGGTACTTTTTGGTTGCTTGTCCCTCTGGGTTTGCTGTCCAAATGTATATCGCCTAGTGGTCAAAGTTTCGAGTTCGGCCACAGCTTGTTTTGCGTTACATGTACTTCAGTGTTTTAATTTATGGTTGACACAAAAATTATACACACAAGCATACAGGCGATAATGAACAGCGTTTCACTAAGCTAGCGAAATTAGCTTGGGTTCCACTCGCATTTCGCTACAATCAGTGGCAGCGAACAATATCTGACTAATGTTATTAGCTTTCTTTCATTCTTCTGATCTGTCGATTTCACATTTTTGATGGTTGTGGGGTACTACCTTTATCAGAAATTGACTGAATAAATAAGTTGGCAGCAGTAATACAATGCCTATGTGTTCACGCACTGTTTACAGAGTGCAAGCGCGTTCACAAAGCTACTTCTCTAGTTTTTCATTTGTTAAAATTAAGTTTTTGATAATTTTATGTGCTAAGTTTATTCAAACTTTAGGGTACAAATATGAAAGTATTTATTTGTTTAGTTAGTCCGGAGGGATTTGAAGTAATTAGGATTCAGACGTTTTCAATAATTAATACAATATTTTGTTTTGTTCTGTTTTGCTAACTGTGGCTGTCTATAAATTACTGTCTAATGAGAATCTCATGATGATTACGAGAACCAAGCAGATATATTTAACATATAGTTCAAATGGGAAATTGTTCAACAAATGAAACTTATCATAGTGATTTTGAACTAAAAAACCCAAGTGGCTCATTTTAATATAATTATACAAATAAAATTTTGTAATATCAATTCAAAATAAACGGCATATTATTTAAAATCTGATACTTTTAAAGTTGACTCTGTTGAACTGTTGAATTTTATTAAATTACTTACATAATTTAAATGTATATTTTTATATCTTTATTTATAAAAAAGTATTATAAATCCTTACAAAGCTGCTATCATAGTTTTTATTACATAATATCATTGAATGTAAATATATTATTGGTTTTGTAACTCTATACATGAATGCTGTTTTAAACTATACTTTAATAATTAAGGTCAAATAATAAATAAAAACAATCTACTTTTTTTGAATGATTAATCAGTTATTGCTTGCTGTTTCAGCGCTATTAAAAATAATGATTCATGTCGACGGTAGTTTTGAATGCATGCCAATATCTTACTTCTATGTACAGCGTTCATGTGTAGTATTAAAATACTTACAAACTTGTAATAGATGTGTATGTTGGATGTTAGTTTTAAATGTAGCTTCGTACGTCATGCTTGCGTCCAGAACAATAACATCCATATTAAAAAATCGATGTGTTAGTTTTCCATTACCATCAATTTTTACCTTGCTATCCTAATGATACATTGTAATTGTATCTATAAGACTGTGTTGTTCGCTTTCGATTATCGGGGGCTTATCGTTTTTGCATTCATATTGAATTGGAAAGTAACTGTGTAACAACTAAATGAATATACAAATTGTTTTTACAAAGCTAGCAGATGTTTGGGAAAGGTGTCATAAGCATGAAGTGCCAGCTACATCACAAGGCCAGCTTCAGCTTATTAGGCCTTGTACATGGTTTACAATGAGGCAGCAGAACGTGCATAGATTTGACCAGGAGAATTCCTAAATAATTATGTGAAATGGCATCGATAAGGTAGCTAGGTGTAATTAGTGAGGTCATAGTTAGGGTATCTGCGTTACTTTGTTGTTTAAACAGATAAATTATATTTGACTTTAGGTTTTGTATAAGGGCTATCCCCCCTGGGGCGGGTTTGTTGTAAACATCGATTATGTTGTGGAGATGAAACAGATTTGAGATTGCCGATGTTGACATGGTTGGTAACAAAGTGTACTATACCATACTACTACTATACATCACAAAGAAAAATTCGATAATGATATCGCAATGGGTAGAAATGATCCGTTTTCTATCGCGATGGAAGATGAGTGTGTACCGTGCGAAAGTGTTTCGTTTTATTTAATATGAAGCGGCCCCAACCTGGCAAATTCTATGGAAAGAGTCGTTTCTCAACGCAGAGAGGAATGCCAGTATACTCTACCAACTCTACAGTTCCAATCGTAGCGTGGCTTTGCAAAGTTTTGAATCTATTAAAGTAAAAAGCTTGTTATTAAATGTCATCGCAACGTGTCCTAGGTCCATTTATTAGTAGTTTTCAATAACATAGCAAATATAACACGATATAATTCTTAATAATTGCACTAGTTCTCATTCACACCATCTGTATGTATGTTAACTAAGAATAGTATTGGTATTTTCACTTTGATGTTTGTATCTTTTCAATTAGCCCCAAACTGGTAGGTACATGTATATCTACTTACTCTACCAATAATCAAGTTTGTTAGCTGTTCGTATTTTTATCATACCTATATGTTTATTTGGGCACAAAATTTTCTTTTTAATTACATACGTATTTCATAATTTATAGGCAATATGACAGGATGCGTACCACCTCATCCTATTTGGTGCATAGGAACAAACCAATATTTTTATTTTTTGGTTGGGCCAATTGTTACAGTATCCAGCTTATGTACAACATACAAGTGTAGTTCTATTATGTAGAAATGTGATTAAGTGTATCCTGTTAGTATTCCCATTGATAAAAATATGTTCCTTAATAAAGTTTTTATTCTTAAGTAAAATACTGGCATTAGGGATTCATATTTTAACTCAATTAGTAGTATTATACTCTTAGTAAAAGATTTGACGGAAACGTTAAAAGTAGCAAAATAAACTCCCTAGTACCTTGATTGTGTCACTCAATTTTACATTAAATGTGGAACATTTTCTTATTTCCAATATATTTTAAAATGTTATTACCTACCTAGCTATTATGTATAACTAAAATGACATTATATTTGTATAAAATCTTTACTTTCTATTATATTATTGTCAATCAATGAGTATGTACAAATCGATGACATTGTAATTATTATTTATAATAAATCTTTAAAGGCGAAGTTGCTGGTCTTATTCCTTAAAAGTCATGCTCACTCAAACGACACCATAACATCTGCAAGTATACAAACAATCTTGTTCTAAACTTTTTTGTCAATAGCGCGGAAAGCAATTTCTTTTAGAGAATGTATAGGTCGCGACACTCAAAAAAAAAACCGAGAGGGGGAGGGAGTGAGATGTCGCGAGTGTTTGGTATATTGTGCAAACACATCCCCTCCACTGTTTTTCCAGCGTTGTTTTTGGTACACCCGGACTTATGCAGCTGCAAAGTGCACAGCAGTCTTATACAGGCTGGATTTTTGGTTTGGGGCAGTACATAAGGGTAGGTACCTTAACCGTTGAAAACGTTCCTTGCAAAACTTCTATAACGAGATATTTGAATTCCATTCGCAGATTTCAGCGTAAAAATACTATATTTTTTTTTGCCTGCGTGTAATATAACCCGGATCTTACTAATCAAATTTCTGTTGCCTACAAACACACACATTGCACACAATAACAAATATCATCGAACCAAGAGAAGTAGAGCTCGTCCAGGGAATTACTACCACCACAGCATTTTCTATCGCCGCTGTGTTTTGGTTTGAAGAGTGTGGTTGCCGGTGTAATGAGGACAGGCGCATGAGGCTTAACATCTGTATGCCTCAAGTTGATGGACGCAGGGCAGTGCATCGTAGGGCACGTTCCTATCGAGCGTGACTTACCACTTAACATCAGGAGAGTCATCTGCTTGTTCCATCAACTAGTTGTATAGAAAAAAGGACGCAATGTTATAGTTGACGCGAGCTACGATTTATAAGGCTGGGGCCTCATAAGTGTTTGAACCTCATTTATCTACATGAACGATTAAAACAACGAAATAAATAGTAAATAAGTATAATTTATGAGAAAAAGCTTAATAATAGTTATTTTTATTTTGTAGTAGGTACATGTACGTTTTTACAAAAATACATTATTAACATTTACTAGGTTTCAGGGGCACAGGCGAAATATACCTACACATCACATAATTGATAATGACTTATCGTCAGAATAAATGACAGCCTACGTAGCTCAGTTGGTAGTAGCTCTGCCTTCTGCGCCGTAGGTCGTTGGTTCGATTCCCACCGTGAACAAACATTTGTGTGATGAACATAAATGTTTGTTCTCTGTATGGGTGTTATATAATATTATAAGTATGTATTTACAAAAAAAAAAGTATTATTGTGGTTCCCATATTACAAGCATAAGCTTAGTTTGGGGTTAGATAGTGCTGTATGGAAAGTCCATCAATATTTATTTATTTATTATAATTACGTACCTACAGAAAATGAGTTTCAAAGTAAAATAGCTCATAAATAGCTATGAACTCACAAAATAAACATAACATAATTGAAAGGAATTTGTAAATTAAATGCGGTGAACATTCGTGCCAAAAATTCGGTCATGTTGGTATAAAATCTCACAAAAATTATTATAAAAAAATATATGATTTAAGTACATGCTAAAAATTTAAGTCACCTTAGTAAAAAAAATTTACAATGCAATAGCCCATTTTTTAGATACATATATATACAGAAACGTTCTTTCAAAACATAAACGGCCGGTTACTGAAAGCTCGATGAAAAGTACCTATTAATGTCAATCACTTGCTATTTTCAGCTATTTCATCAAAATTGACTAATATAGAAAGTGACTTGACATCTTGATCGATATGCTTTCAGAAACCGGTCGTATGACTTCTATTGTTATGACAAATAGTTCAACAAATTAACGCCTCCAGGATGTTCTATATATATAATAAAAAAGTTCAGTAAAAATATAAAAAAAAAGAATTATATATATCTCTTACTATTTCAGCTTATTTTTACTTATTCTTGGGAATTATTCAGTACAATTCGAAAACGCAGACATGCCTTAAAAGTTTGTGCTATACCTACAGAGAAACAAACAATTATTCGAGAACTGTATGTTTTTTAAAATTAAAATACAAATACAAAATTTGTCTAATTACACCATTAAATACAATTTCTTACAATAATTATACATAAACTGCCAAAATCATTAACATTTTATACACCTGAATAAACACTTTACATACAGAAACGTGAAATTCTTACGTAGTACGTTTTTCACATTGTTCTGTCATGATACTTATTCTTGTCTTATACTATACTAAAATATTTATACAAATACATCAAGAATAAAATTTCGTACAGTATATTCGTCTCTAAAATCTAAAACAATTGACATGAGTGATCTAGTAAATAGTTTAGAGAGTAATCTTTTTAACAAAAAATTTTACCGCCGGGAAATCTGAAAAGCAAAAAGAATAAAGCTTTTTTATTTAACATAACTATGTTTTAAGATATCCTTAGTGAGCAATTTACATTCAATCTGACCCTTTTAATAAATGTTTAGATCACTCTACTTCAAAAGTTTTACTACGTCTTTTTTGCGTAAATTTTTACAAAATAGGTATTTTTCAAGTTATACAAACGGATTTTCGTTAGACCCTTAATTTTATTTACTTTTTCTAAAGTATTATAAATTCGAACTTCAACAATGTTAGTCTAATAAGAAGATTTCTTAAGAAGTTAGAAAATCTTACAGTTTCTAATTAACTTTACTTAAACAACGGGGTGTCGGAGTGCCTACGTGGTGGGTGTATGTGTTTGTGTGTGAATTCTGCAACTAACACAATAATTATAATAAGACAGACTACACAAAATGGCTACGTACTTACGAAACTAAATAAACCTACGTGGGATGACACTGGCTTTTGTAACAATTATGTAAAATCTAAAGTTTAAAATGATTCATATACAATAAGACTTAATATTTCATATGATATCGTTGCTCTTTAAAATATTTACCCGCTAAGATAAAATGTGTTAATAATGGAATTGCTCAAGTTCCAATTCAACGAGTTTTAATTGTATTCATTGGAGAGCTAGTTGGATCTGAACAGCCTTGGTCATGATCATTGAGATGTCGCTCAGAGGGTAGTGTTGTAGCATTTTAACGTTAGACGAGAAGTCTTCGACTAAGAGATAGTCACGCACCAACCTGAAATCACCAATGTATTACATTACAGGGGCTATATAAATTTTATTTTTGTTGCTGATGGAACAAGCGTACGGTCTACATTATGTAAATTAACACCTATTACAAAATTTTGAATCGTACAGATGGCTTGATGGGAACGTGCCCTACAATGCACTGCCTTGTGTCCATTATACAGATGCCTCATGTGCCTGTAGTTTCACCGGTTACCGGTGAAAGCACATGAGGCTCAACATAGAGCTATAATTTTTCCAATCATTCTCAAATTAGTAGTCCAACTTTTATTAGTTATGCTAAGATATGTGATTATTATTGATAAGGAATCTTTTTAAGGAAATAATTTTAATATCGGCAGAATAACAGCGCTGACCTGTCTTCGGATAGTGAAGCATAATGCTGAGCCGGGACCTTTTTGCTGCTGTAGCACACAGCACTATTGTTAGGTTAATGTTAAATATTAGTATATGTTTCATAGTATGTAGGCATGGGTGATAGTGTATAGTGGGTACCTATAGTTTTTTTTTTATTATCTTCTTGTCAAATTATCTACCTTAGAAAGTTGATTTTAATTAATATTGTGTAAAATAAGTCGTTTTCTATTTAATATTATTTTTATTACCCTATTGTATGCTGTGTGTTTTTGTGGCCAATAAAATACTGTCTATGTCTATAAGTTTATAATATAACTTCTAAGGTGAGTATAGCTACGAAATACGAATTATAAAATACCCATTAAATAGGTACATTAAAAGCATGTTCTTTTATGGGATCCAGATAGCTGATAGTATATTAAAAATTCATTTTTTTCATTTGGTCGATTTTATTTTCGTTTTAATTCTCAAAAAGGGCTTGAATGTTTTTGTACCTACTTATATTTTTCATGTCAAAACGTGCGAGCGATAGATGCATTAGCACTTTTCATCGCCTGAAGGGGCACTTTTTGATCTCACGTTTTATGTAAATCCATACCTACTTATATTATATTTCATAATGTAAAAATATAACGTTCAAGGTACTTACACGATCATAGCGCAGCATGTGTTGATCAGCATGTCGAAACGGTCTGCGTCCGAGAAGAGGCTGTCCCACATTCTCTCGACCTCGGGCAGCGCAAACTCTTGCGAGAGCAGAAGCGTCAGCCACCTGGAATATGACCAGGAGCCTTATTCACTATGACAATAGGAGATTCCTTGCCCCAAACCGTGAAACGTCAAAACTTGATTTTGGGCTTTATTTTTTATGGCATAGGAGACACTTTGCCCTGACCGCATGACACCACCTGCCTTGTCTTAGCCGAGCTCGCGCTGCAAATGGTCATAGTGAATAAGGCTCCTGACCAAACTGTTGTATTTGTTTCCACATATAATGTTGTTATTTTAATATTTAAATAAACGATTACAAATTCATAAATGATCTGAATTTGTAATCA
This sequence comes from Plemyria rubiginata, assembly GCA_963576535.1. NCBI lineage: Eukaryota > Metazoa > Arthropoda > Insecta > Lepidoptera > Geometridae > Plemyria > Plemyria rubiginata. Next base: position 5,210,314 of record OY754905.1, read on the forward strand.
TTCTTTTACCTAGCATATAGGTATAGATAAGCTATTAATATAAATGTACTATTAACCGATATAAATAAATGAATTAACTATGAACTACTTAGGCGACAGACCTTTAAATATGTACCTTTCACCTGTCACTAAGTAGTAAATCTCTTAAAGATTCCCTCTTATTCATAATCACTGACATTTTATAGCGGCTCAATAGAGTATTCTTGTCACTGTCACTTTCATGCCAACGAAATAGACGGGAACATACTTATCTGTCTGTTAATTGGCGCGGTCAAATACCATGAATAAGGGCCTAAAGATTTTTCCTGCACGGCCTTAGTGGTTTAACGGACAACTTGTTTGTCGCGTTTAGGGTCTGGAGTAGGGCATGCTCCCTGTAATTATCGGAATTTCTCGGCAATTTAGAACTTAATTCGAAATTCAAATAAATACATAAAGATGTATTTATTAGTGAGTAACCTGAAGCTGTAGTACTGCGGGCGCAAGTCTTGCGTCTGCATACGCTTCCACACAGTGACGTCATACTGTTGCAGTCTCGCGTTCACTTTATCCATCATGTGATTGATGCCACTCTCAGCCTCGTCTAGAGTGCGGATGAAGAAATCACGTATCTCCGCCATTAGGTTTGTGAAGCAGAAGAAACAGTCCGCTTCAGCGTGCTCTGGAAAAACCAGACATAAAAATGCATTTTAGACACATCAATTCGCAGTTAGTTCGCTCTTCGTAAACAGGGAGCGAATTCTTGCTCACCTGCAAAATTGACCACCTGATGTTAAGTGGTAACCATCACCTATAACAAAGCATTGCCTCGCAAGTCACGCACGGTGGGAACGTGCCCTAAGATGCACTGGCCTGCGAACATCAACAGGCATACAGATGTTAAGCCTCATGTGCCTGTAATTACACCGGCGACCACACTCTTAAACCGAAACACAGCGTTGCTGCTAGGCGGCAGAAAAAGGCGTGGTGGTACTTCCCCGGACGAGTCCTTCACAAAGAGCTCTACTACTGTTAAATCTAAAAACACTGTTACAATTAGTTTGACGTCAAAAAAGGCCATCACTCAGCATTTGTCGATGAGATCAATTCCATACAGCGCTGGTTTTCAATGGCGCCATAATCATGTAGGCAGCAGCAGTTACATACAGAAGCATTATGCTGAGCGGTTGGCCCACTCGCCACCACGCTGCTCTATGTATTTAGATTTATACATATCCTTGACTTTTTATTTTTTTATTAGTGTTACTGGTTTTAGTAGGTACTGGTTTTGGTTTGTTTGGGTTTGGTTTTTGTTTTTATTTTGTGGTGGATGAGTAAATGAGTTTTCTTTCTTTTTCCTTTCAGTTAATAACGATAAAGGTCTCTACACATTACACCGTATCATACATGACCATGCTATGAACGTGTCAGGCAAAAAGTATTCTTTGTATTGAAAAGTACGGGACTATGTTCACTAGACCGTTCCGTCACCAACCAACAACGTCGCGTGTCATGCACGGAGCGGCAACTATTCTCGATGAGAATATTTTGCCGGTGCTGATACGCTTGGTCCGCCGTCATGGTATGATACGGTGTAATGGGTAGAGACCTTAATGCTTACGCCTAAACTCTTTGACAGGATCGCAGGCGAACGTGTGGTAGATCGGGCCGATGATCTCGTTCATGCCTTGTACATAGCCCTGGCCGGGATTCAGTTTGGCGTAGAGGAACAGCATCCGTTCGACCACCTCCCAGTGCGCCTCGCTACCCTCCTTCAGAGGGCGGTAGTCACCGGAGTCGCCGTCCGAGCGACGGGTTTCCTGCTTCAGCTGAAATATGAAAGAAAGAAACAAAACATATTTATTTTGACCCACAAACATAGGTACTTACCTAAAACTAACAGAAATTTATTTTATTTTTATTTTATTTTATTTCAACATTACATCTATTATTACAGGTAAGACCTAATACAATAGAGTAGTCCTAACAAATAATTATTTAAATTAAAACAGTAGATTCAATTCAAGTAAGAAATACATTAATAACCTACACTAATAAACAAGATCAGTATGTAGCTACCTAACGTTGTGCAGGGCAAAACGGTCGCGTCTTAGCTTAATGCTGCACCTAACCTAGGTAGGTACAGTGCAACACTGGTTTTCAGACGTGGCCTATATAAATATGAATAATAGATGGATACATTTATTCATCCACCACAAACTTCGATCAAGGGTAAACTTTGATCAAAGACCACAAACAATAACAGAAAAAGAAACAACATAAAAAATACTTAAATTAACTTTAGAGGAACAAGGTATAACTTGACTGTCATAAATTATTATTAGGTACATAATAATAAACCGTTTTAATTAGCTTATTAACCAAAATAAAATGTTAACATCTGATATAATAATTTGGGATGTACTTTAAGAACGTGCCCTACAATGAACTGCCCTGCGACTATTGACTTGATTGAGTATGGGCATACTTTGCTTATACGTTTATGGACACACATTAAAAACGTAAATGTTATCATTCGTGTTTTACCGGATATCAATGTTATTTGAAATTCGATTTATTTCTTTAATTTATTTATTATTAACTTTAATTAACATGGTGACAACTAATTACATTAATTAAAGAAATAAGAATAACAGAAAAATATGCTGTGTCGATAAATGTGTCTTCTTTCTTACCTTAGACATTCCAAGTCCTTTGCGCTCCACTGTGGAGAACTTGAGAGAGGTTTGCTGAACCCTGGTGTGCAGTCGCTTGATTCCATTGCTGTTCACGATCTGAAATAATATCATTATATTTTTTTACCATTACCACTTTAGCTCATGCACAATAAACCACCTTAAACCACTAAATGCGGATACAGGTGTCCAATTTACCACTTCGTGATGGAAAAAGCAGATGGCCCACCTGGTTTTCAGTTACATTAACTGAAACTGAAAACTGAAACAGCTTCACGACTTTGATCCCCAGGCACGGTAGATATCCCTTCAGATCTCCCAGTACCAAGTAGGTACTAATTCAAGATTCTTTGAGGATGTCTAAGGGGGGTAGTCAGAGGTACGTCCAAACATTACATTTGGCACATACCCACATTTTGCAGTAGTTAGTATTCCATACGTGACAGGTTGCAAGCCCATCGCCGCTGTTAGAATACTAACTGGTTTCCTCACGATGTTTTCCTTCACCGTTTAAGAGCACTGGCATTGCGCACATAAATTTTTCGATAGAAAAATCCATTGGTGCACGACCGGATTCGAACCTGCGACCTTACGATCGGAAGGCGGGGTCACTCCCACTAGACCACCGGTGCTCCTACATTAACTACTGGTAGATATTAGATAGATGAGCAGGGAAGAAAGTCATATCACGAGAACAGTGTTAGATATGGATGTGGATGGTTTAAAAAGAGACAGGCTAAAGAAAAGATGGATGGACTGTGTGAGAGATCATATGGGTAAGAAATAAGTGAGCACTGAGATGACGAATGATAGAGGAGAGCGGGAAAGAAAACCTGTTGTGGCGACCCACTTAGCGTGGGATAAGGGCAGAAAGATGATGATGATGACTTACATCAGAGCAAGGAAACTCCGTGGCTGTCTGAAAGAAGTTGATATCTGGACACAGTCTCCGCACATCTTTGTCTATCTGCAGCAGGACTTCATTATCCTTGAAGTAAGTATTCCAGGAGCTGTCAGGGTTTACATTCAGCGGATGGTCAGATGGCGGGCCTTCGGGCAGCACTACAATCTCCTCTGGAACAGTACAGATATAAATTAAGAGGTATACTATTAAAATTAGAGGCAGTCATAAGAACTGGTGACAGAAGTGAAGACAGCATTTTAAGGTCATCGGTGACGCGAACTCATAGCTTTTTCTCCTACTAAAAACCACTAGACTAGACCAGTCATAGGAAGTTTTCACTTTAAAAATACATACATAAAATCACACCTGTATCCCATAGGGGTAGGCATCAGAGACCACGGATTTCCACTTGCTACGATCCTGACATATCTCTTTCGATTCATTCACTCTCATAACATTCGTCATACATTCTCGTCGGTTTAGGGTACTCTTGACCTGGCCTTTCTCTAGAACGTCTGCTATCTGGTCTAGGTACGTCCTCCGAGGTCTTCCCCTCTCAACAGTCCCATTCACACTCGCTTGATGCACCTGTTTCGTTAATCTCACTTCAAAAATGCTACTGAAAATTAGGTTGATGCCATTGTCGCCTATTTAAATACGGGATTATGCTTACTGAGGAAGGATTGATACAGGTCCCTTTTCTTGGTGAGCTCGGCGGCCTGGGCACTCTTCTCCCAGGGCACATAGTTCAATAGGATCTTCCAAACAAAAGCGCGAAGACCTTTTTCCTCTGGTATACCTATAAATGATAAATAATGTTAGGTGATGCAGCTATTTAGAGCCGCGGTCACATCAAACGTATTGCCGCCGATAGTGTTGTGATAATCAGAGAATGTTATTGGACAGTTGAGGCAAATTTTTTTTTTAACATTATAGAATTGGGCTTGGATTTTTTCGGCCTGATGATTCAAAACTAACTACATGAGCCCCAGTGTGCTTCAGGGTGATTGTTTGTTTGGAGAAACGGAAAACTGCTACGTTATGTTAGCTAATAATAGCAGCAGCTAGCAATACGTTCAGTGTGAACACAACCTTATCTAAAGAGCCAAAGACAACCCTTACCGCAACAAAATATTCTGTTTTTTGAGAGTAAGCATTTTCTGTGAGTTGTATGCATGCACACAATAAATAAACATTATAAATTCCCAACTCAAATAAAACTTATAATCTACATTTCATTTGGAACTTACTTCTGACCTAGCTTTCCACCACCCATTAAATTATGTAAAAGTTATGAGTAATTTTTCAGTTTCTACACAAGTGAAGCCTTGGGAAGTAGCAAATAGGTAAATGAGTATAAAGTTACAGCCTCCTGTTATGTAAACCACAGCACAAGCTTGGCCAATAAAGCTGCACTGAGTAGGTCAGAAGTATAATGTTACTTTAGCATAATTACCTACTAGCTAGATTGTCTTACGACATGGACAGGCAAAAAAGCTTTGTAACAAACTACATATATTACCCCACCTGAATATTCTAATATTCTTGTTGTTTTCTTAACTATTCAAATAATATTCTAGGTTAACAACTTTTGAGATTTGGGAGGCTTAGGTTGCGAGAAACAGGTGCACATATTCACATAGTTTAGAAGATGCTGCAAAGTGATTTTTGTCATAAGTTGAATAAAGACCATTGTCATTCAATTTAAATCGAAATACTTACCATGAAATGCCAGCTGTCTCAATGTTTTCATATTAATAATATTTTCTCCAAGCACATCTTCAAAAGATTTTATTCTGAAATAGAAATAAAACTGAAATTAGAACTGATACTTCTGCCACAGAATAGAGGAAAAATAATCATGAACAGCTGCAAGACTTGGATACCCAGGCACAGTAGATATCCCTTCATCTCTTCTATCTTACTACCAAGTATGAACTTCAGACTTTTTGAGGATGTTGAATGAGGGCATTCAAAAATAGAATATTCTATTTTTGAATGTGATTTTGCATACTTAATAGGTACTTACTCAGTTCTATTCTGTACTTGTGTTCAACCTTAGTATCGAGATTATCGAGATGGCTTTAAGTTTGACATTTGATTTCCATCCATCCAAGGAATTTAGCAACCATCCCAAGGAATTTAGATACTAGATCCATTCTTGAACGTGTTTAGAACAGTAAGGTGAAAAGATTTGAATTGCACCTTCTTTCAAACAGAGCCAAAGAGACTACTTTCAACCACAAAAAGAGTAAAGATAATTGCAGAAACAAATTTACAAACAAAAATTACTCAGGAATAAACAAAAAAAAAAACTAGTTTTAGTGAGACCAGTTTATTTTCCAACAATGTTTAGGTAATACCTACACTTCTAACTTTCACTTGAACAAAATCTGATAGGGGCACACTACTGAAATATAAATAAGGGGCACCTAAGGCACGTTGTACCTACCTACACATAAAACATTTTACTGTAGTTACATGCTTGTTTAGAAAGATGTATTCTCTATAGTCCTTTATATTTAGATAAATGCTTTGATGTTCTTGTATTATAAAATATTCAGACAAATGTCTGTGTTATTATTAATTTGCAAAAACTAAGTTTTGAGAAGATAGTTTTCAAGACAAGTAGGTACTTATCTTAAAGTTATTTACACTATTCTAGAGCAATAAAACTTACCTCGCTTTGTGTAAACTCATTTTGATAGAAGTGGGCTACTGTAAGGTGCAAGATAGTAATTTAACTTTACACTAAACTTCACATATTGTTTTTGTTGACCATGCCCACATGCGCCTGGCTCACTGGCTGACGAAAAACTTGTTGGGGGAGGGGGGTGGCATCAGTGCAGTGTTGCCAATGAAAATTTTTAGGCGGCCGTGTACATAAAGTGAAAAAGCCGTGTTCTAAGAAAATTGACCAAAGGTGGGCCGTAGCACTAAATAAAAATAGGAAAAAGTTTAAATTAACATTAAAAAAACCTTAAAACAGTGACATTTGGGTAATATTTTCTCCATTTGTTTAAAAAAAAACTGCAAATATTTTCTTAAAACCTCTACAATCTTGAAATTTTAACATTTTTTTAACATTTAACAATTGTGTTTAACATGTTTTTTTATTGATATCAGTAGTTAAATTTTAGTAGAATAGTTTATTTAATAGGTAGGTACTAGCTGAACCCGCGGCTTCGCTCGCGTACGGTTTCACCCCCTTGTGTGTTGAATTTAAAAATCCTAAGTGGATGCCTACGAAGAGATACGGGTTCGAAATTTCAAGTTTCTAGCTTTATGGGTTTGGCTTGTGCGTTGTCATCAGTCAATCACTTTTGCCTTTTATCTAATTATATGAATATAGATCTTGTTAACGATAGATAGCGATAGTTATGGTACATAATACAAGGAATTTGAATTTCTATATCCCTTGAGGTATTATAAATTTTTTGACATAAAAAGAAATTGAATTTGAATTCAGTACCTACTGCATCTTCTGTTTTAATTATGATCAAACTCTCAAAATAGTCAGCATTTAATGTACCTACCTACATAGTGTATGATCCACCAATGAGAATGCGTAATAGCGGCAGAATTCAAAACATCAGCAAAAAAGTTTTGGCAAGTAAACTTGCACTTTTAATGTTAACGCTAGATGGCACTAGTTGGTTTGTTTCAAGATGTTAGAACTTCGAACTTTTTTGACTTATATACCTATTTATATTGTGATTTCTAAAAATGAAATGAACATGGGTGGGTGAGATCCTATTATACCTACCTAGTCTAGTTTTATATTTGGTACCTACCCTAGAGATATTCAAAAAATGTACTATAGGTAGGTAGGTATAGTACGCGTCACGCAAACAGAACGCCGGAATGAGGAGGAGGCGGGGCTGTGATGGCGCGAGTGTTTGCGCAAACGGCAAACCGGATGTGTGATTTTGGTTAAACAATAATTTAGCTAGGTACTACCTTATGTCTGTTGGTACGACCGCCGCGTCTTGTTCAGTGCCATGCCGCGACGGAAAGTTAACTTTCGGTCGCCTAACGCTGTCGTTTGTTCTATCCTACTACAAAAAACATTGAATGCGTTTTGGCTGAAATGGCGGCTCGAAGGACGGTTCGGCGCACAAACTTGAAAAACACTGAGAGCATTTCAACTAAACGATCAGCACCATTCGTTCATTTCGCAGGCTGGTGTCGCTCCGTCTGTCCAGGGAGGTAGGTACTTACAGGTGGCATGACGTAAAAATAATGTTGGAAGGAGGTTGAGGGGATGTAGAGTAGCGCGAGTATGCCTTCCACTGTTTTCCAGCGTTCTTTTTAAATGACGCGACGACCTAGCCTACCGACTCGGGCCATAATTGATTAATTACCTACCTATATACAGTTCAGTAGAATCAGGTCTATCATATACACTAGCACAGCCAACAAGGAGACGAAACCTTTATTGATCGATTCTTTTTTATGAATATTCGTCGAATAAAACTCCGTAAATGATATTATTGAGCATAAAACGTTCAGTGTGAGACCACTGATGAGAAACGAAGCTTCAATAAACTTATCAGATCTTATGGACAAGCCAGCCTCGATGAGGAATCCAAGGGTGATGATAGCGTAGCTTCCGTACACGCCAGACATGATGAAACGAAGGGTTGTAGTTAGGTCATAGCATTCCCAGTTATAATATAATCCAAGTAGCATCATAGTTAGTGTGAACCCTCTCATGCACATTTGAACTATTTTGTACGTCATTTTAAGAGCCAAGCGATGCTCCTAGCGCCCGTCGGTGGATGGTACTGAACCAAGAGTAGGTATATATATAACACTACGCACTGAACTTTGGTTTTAGGTATAGTTGTAAAGTATCATAAAATGTGTATAAATAGCAAATCCGTTCGTTTGACGTAAAAGAAAAATTTGCTTGTCAATGATTGATAATGTACTACGTATGTACATGGTGTACGTAGTATCCAAATCCTTGGCAAGGACCAAGGAATTTGGAATGGACTATCTTCTGTATTACTTAATAGGTACTGATTTGTACTATACAGTACGTGTCTATTACAGATCAGTGCGGGACTCATTGGTGCTTAGAGAGATCAGTGATAGGTAGTAAGCAGTAGGCACATGGTGGGTTATGCTAGGTTATGCAAAATTGCCTCGTCCATTATTGTAAGGCGAGCGAGTCACAGATACTACTTGGATAATCCTCGCTTATGTGGGCAAGGAATTTAAATAGGTGGGTCCACAGACTAGTAGGGATGCTAACGCATGATGGGTCTATTATTCTTCTTTTCATGCGTTTTTTCTCTTTGGTCTTCTTCTCGTGACGTTTACTTTTCTTGACATCTTTTTGTTGTCTTTTTGATTTAAAAAATGCACCTATTTTACCTAGTTTTGTTTATATATTTCTTAGGACTTGTGTTTTGTGATAATCATATTATCGACTCTGATGGACATCAAGAATTATACTGCTCCCACCCAGACTGTTCTCTAAAAAACCAACACACGATGTGTGTGGCATCGCACAAGCAAAGCCCAAGACTCTATGCTTCAGGTATGACTACCTGGATGAGGTATCAGATCCTGTTGCTACACAATAGACACAGAGATAACATAGCCATGGGCCTGGAAGCAGGTCAACCACCTGCCACAAACATGCGTAAAATGTACTGGGACTACGAGCTGGAGCAGATGGCCGAAGTGTGGGCTCGACAGTGCCAAAAAAGACACGACGAATGTAGAAATACAATCCGTTTCAACGTACTGCAGAATATGGACGTCCGCCCCGTACTTGCCAGGGTGACCGAAGCGCAGTTATTGGCGGATGCCGTCGGGGCTTGGTTTTCAGGGTCGAGAGTTTTAGCGCCGGAGCACGTTTGGTCGTTCAAGCGCAGCAACTGCAGCGCGCCAGGGGGTTGCAACGCGCACTGGTACTCCGCCGCAGCCTGGGCTTCCACGTGGCGTATAGGCTGCTCACAAGCTCTTTGCACTGCTAGGAAGCGTTCTTGTGCCTTGTTTCGGAAACGACGCCGGCTGCGCCACGAGCCGCAACAATCGGACGAAGCACTGGATAATATTACACGGTCATTTCCTACCAGCGAAAATATTTTGCGTCGCACCAAGTACATGACAACCCCGAAACTTACAAGGTTCGAAGACTATGCGAAGACTGAGAAGTTGAGCACTAAAGAGTCGCCTCTGCACCGCGGGATTATAGATCTGGAGGACGGCGAAAGGAAGCGTAGAGAGCCTAATATAATAGCTTTTACGTTTTGTAACTACGGCCCGGCTGGGAATATAGATGGATTTCCCATTTATGAAGCTGGAACTACTTGCGCTAACTGTCCGCAAGGCACACAATGTGGCGATCGCACACATCGGGCACTTTGCTCGGTTCTTGGGGATCCCGATGGTAGGTGATTCAGATAGGTAAATAAATGTTAAATTAATTACCTATTTTTAGATCCATACTTTGATCAGCGTCGATGAAATGATCAATAGAATTTCGTGTTAATGTTGTGATAGTTAAGTAGGTACCTCTACACAATATTTTGAATAAATTATTTTGACTTTGCGATTTGTCGATTTCATTTAACTAATAGGACATAGAGCAAAGGTGACAAAGGTATCATCCCTACGTCGGACGGACAACACACAGTCGTGAAGTTTGAAAATCTTTCTTCCTGGAATTATTCCTGAAAGTTGATGATAACCTGTACCTGTACCAATGTGGAATCTGGCGAGTGTCGTTTCGTCAGAAGTAAAAAAATCTGAAGAATGTGAAATGAATAAATGATCTGAGATGACACATGGAATCTGCAGGATGCGTCCTAAATCGTTGGAGTCACCACTCTCTCCAACATCCTCTTATCCCAGTACCTACTGTACCTACCTAGTCTACTTCTCTCTAACTAAAAACTGTTCTCATAATAAGCTTATATTTTGTGTCCTTGTATTCTGAAAGCATCAGAAAATACTTTAAGAGCTAGTACATATTACCTTCGCCAGGGAAAATATTACTTCAATAGTATAGGTACATGTTGAAACTTTCGTACAGTCAGCAGCGCAAGTTGACGGAAATTACATGAATTACAATTTTGAATGGGTACATGATCGCGTAACATTTAATTAGTAATTTGTTATTATTTATTAGGAAAACAAGCGGATTACTAGAGCACTCTGGTATCTTGGTTAAGGGTTGGGGGTAAGAGGGTCGCATGTGGGTGTAGATGGCAAGTCCTTCCCTTGAGCCGTTTTGCTAGTTTAGCTAGCTAAAGATCCTCTAGCTCTAGCTAGGAGATGAAAAATAAAACTTCACTTTTTTAGCGGGAAAAAGGCTTTTTATTAAAGTGAATTTATAGTTTTCTAGGAGCTGAAAAATTATAAGCTGACGAACGGTACTACTAAATTGGTTAGGTTATGGGTTATAAATAAATAATGCTGGACAATCCACACAGCATCATCTAGCCCCATAGTAAGCTACTCAAAGCTTGTGTTATGGGTACTAGATGACTGATATATTTAATACATTATACACTTACATAGATATATATTTTTATTATACATAAACACCCAAACCAACGGAACAAATTTCTGCAGATTGTACACAATTTTGTTCCGAGGCGGGAATCGAACCCGCAACCTCTTGCGTCGCAGGCGGACTCTCGCCCGCTGCGCCACTGAGGTCTTCAAAGTAAAAGATATTTTTTTATCATATAGACAAAAGAACTCAAGGGGAGGACTTGCCATCTACCCCCCCCCTTGCGACCCTCCTACATCCAACCCTCGACCCTGAATACCAGAATACTACAGGTTAACTAAACAAACAGTACCTACCTTTAGGTTTGCCTAAGTGGTAATTTTTTCCAATAAATGGAGCCGTTAACCATTAAGTAACAAATATTTTAAAAACATTCAAGATTGATTTTTGCTCTTTTTTTCATTATGAATGACTAGTTGCGCCCCGCGGTTTCACCCGCGCAGATTTAAATCCCGGTATTCTCACGGGATAAAAATTACACTATGTGTTATTCCAGACTATATCTCTCTGCCAAGTTTAATCCAGATCCGTTCAGCCGTTCCGGCGTGAAAGAATAACAAACATCAATCCATCCATCCCTATTTAGGTATAAACTTTCGCGTTTATAATATTAGTAAGATAATGAAACAAGAAGATTTATTAAAAAATAAAAAAACCCGAGTGCCCGAACTAAAAATATGTACGTAGGTAAATAAGATAATGTTTTCAATTTGGTACTTTTTAATATTGAAATCCATTCTTCAGTATGACGAATGATAAAAATGTAATGATCGCAGACAGTCGGAGGCTCGCGTACCTATGTCCTAGCAGTTTACTGACGCCTGTGGTTGTATAACTCAGTTTGATCACGTTGGGTTACCAGCAATTACTTATTTACTATAACAAAACTCTTCATACCTTCGAAACGGCTTCATAGATTTTGATGCGGTTTTTTCGATTTGTATGACCATAGAGAAGGTTTTATGATATATTTTAGTATCACTCATGGCCTAGTTCGCTAAAGTGACTTAACGAATTTTGCGTTCTGGTTTTGTTTTTGAGGGTTTACTTTAAATCAAAAACTAATACATTATTTGAAAACACTTCATCACTCTCTTGATTTTGATACCCACATTGCTATGATAACGAAAATATATTTTTTAATGTGAGAGAATATCGCTCCTCCTTTCCTTCCCACGTGACTTTTTGTTTTTTTTATTTCTAAGGACACTTGGAAAGTTGCGACGAATCTCTTGATACTAGAATCATCGAAATCCATCCAGCCGTTTGGTTACTACTTGGTGATAAAGGAAATATCGAAGGAAGGATACATAAATACATGCATACATACATGGATAGATACACGCCAAACACATAACCCTCGGCACTCGGGTAAAAAGAGTAAAAACTGTTGTCTTGCGGACTGTACCTACTTACCTGCCTTTAAGGCAAGGAAAGTGCACTCTTAACTTGGAAATTTATGCTTTCTAAAGTCTTTTAGTCGACTTTATTCGACTAACTAGGTCTATTTTGTTTGTAAAAAAACCAGTATCATTTACGGTAGGTACCTAGAATTCAGATCTTGGCAGAATGTAATTTTTTAGAGAACTTTAGAATCAATATCAATCACTTTTTTAGTTATATAAGAGTGAACAGGTATTTTCTAGGTAAACGTGCCACATCGTCGACTGCGCATCATCACTTAACATCAGGTGAGACTGTGGTCATAAACGTTTGACCTATAATTGTAAAAAACGAGGTCTTCTTGGTTCCAAGGAAGGAAGTTATCTGCACTAAATAATATTATACCTAAAGAGAAAAAAACACTTAGGCTCAAAAAGTACTGGTCCGATTTCAAAAATTCTTTCACCATAAGATAGCTACATTATCCCTTAGTAACATAGGCTACATTTCATATTGGAAAAAATTAGGGATCCCTACTAAAACATGAATAATGTAACCCAAGGTGTAATATAAAATGTATTTATTCGCATCGGAAACTATTAAAATATTAGGTAGGTAAATAAAATAATGCCGACCCAGATGAGACCAGCTATCTTTAAATAATTTTGTATGCAAGGCTGTTTAAACGTTTCAATACTTCTTGATACTTAGATTACTTCTTGAATTTGTAGCGGGCATTTGTAGCGGCCGAGGGGAGGGTACCGAAGCGCGGGAGAAGTGCGTGCACGATGCAAATCTATTTATTTGTACCTATGTCTAAGTTTACATAAAATGTTTAAAAAAAAATTGTCCACCTATGCGAAGCTGGGACGTAGTTACCTATAAATTCCTTGCTTGGTTCCAAGGAATTAGGAATTTATGAACTACGAAACAGTATCTAATTTCCTTGTACGAAACTACGCTTCTGAAGTTTTTCTTCTTCTTGTTGCGTGGATATATACGTAAGCAACTTTGTGATGATGTTCGAGACAGAATCTTAGTTTGCGCCAAATTCCTTGGTTTGCGCCAAGGAATTTGGATATTAGTTTGCGCCATGTGTTGCTCCTATTAGCCTGAAAGCTCTCCGTTCAATCGAGTCAGTCATCGATTTTACAAAGACCAGCTTCTTTATCGGTTTGTAAAATGTAATTTAAACTCCTTGGAGCTAGCCAGAATAAGAGCCCTCGCGTCTACATACGTACAAGCTCATGCTTATTTAGAGCGAGGAACTCCAATAATCACAGCTCCAATAATTAATATCTACCTACCCTAAGGTTATATAATATAGAACCTTAGTGGGTATATATTATATACCCACGGCATTACAAAAATGATTTGATTTGGTAGGTACACCTAAAATATAACACGACTAACTACTAATTGCACAACTAATTAAAGTAGGTAAAGGTAAACACTATGTACATTCATTGAATTACTAACACATCAAAATATCATACATATCATAACAAATCTGAGTTGCGTTTGAGTACTTGTATTCAAATTCCTTGCGTTTGAGTATTCGGCTCTAAGTGCTATTAAGAGTACCATTATGGTATAAGAAAATGGAACAGATCAAAAATGTTTATATAAGTGTGCGTACTAACAAATTGGATTACTTGTGATCTGCAGGTTGCATATTTGCGATGGCAAAACTGCCAAAATTGACATATGCAACCGGATTTTGAATGCAATTAAATTGATCAAGGGGCTGAAATAGATAAATTGAATTGAGTTGAAAATTTAAAAAAAGATGTACAAAAAAATATGATGACAATAATAAGTCAGGGGCATTATTCACTACTAGCTGGTACCCGCGACTTCGTCTGCGTAGGTACTTTTAATTTGAATATTATGCAATAAAAGGTAGCCTATGTTCTTTCTCAGGGTCTAAAGATTGTCTGTGCCAATTTTCATCAAAATCGGTTGAGAGGTTTAAGCGGGAAAGCGTAACAGACAGACAGACAGACAGACAGAGTTACTTTCGCATTTATAATATTAGTTGTAGTTGGGATGACAATAGGAGATTTCTTGCCCCAAACCGTGAAACGTATAAACTTGATGTTGGGCTTTATTCTTTATGACATACTTTGCCCTGACAGTTTTCTTAGTTTGTAAGGTGTACAATTAAAGCATTTTCGTTCATTCATTCATACAGTGTTACTGGCACACGAGTCTGCATTCTCATTGCCCCAGTATACGAATACCGTAGCGAATACCTTTTTTTTTTGTTGTCGGGGGGAAATCTGCACAGACACACCTACCGCATCGAGGGATACGATAGGGTAGTGTGAGGATGACGGACTCGTCAACTCACTAAAACCACCCCGGTGGCCGGCCTCGTTGCATGTCAAGGGGCTCCGTCGACTCTTAAAAGAACATATCGGTGCCCCTCTCGCAAATTGCATGAGCACATCCCAGGAATGCTATCCACAGCCATCCCCGTGCTCACGGCGACACCCTCCACAGCCATCCCCGTGCTCACGGCGAACCGTAGCGAATACCTAACTGAATGACCGGCACTTTATTAGTCTCTCTAATCGTAATCGGCACAGATGGGGGAATATGTAGTATCGCAATAAATAAATAAATAAATAATGCTGGACAATCCACACAGCACTATCTAGCCCCAAAGTAAGCTATTCAAAGCTTGTGTTATGGGTACTAGATAACTGATATATGTATTTAATACATTATATACTTACATAGATAGATATTTTTTATTATACATAGAAAACACCCAGACCATCGGAACAAATTTCTGCAGATCGTACACAAATTTGTTCCAAGGCGGGAATCGAACCCGCAACCTCTTGCGTCGCAATGTCACAGATAGACTTGATAGTTACATATGTAGTGTAGTATACCAAGAAATTTAGCGTAGTATTCAAATTCCTTGTGTAGTACAGAAAGTTTGACACCCTGAATAGCGTCATGAATGAAGCGAATGGGCTTGAAGTTAGACAACAAGGAGCCTTATTCACTATGACCATTTGCACCGCGATCAGAGCTAAGACAAGGCAGCCGGTGTCAAACGGTCAGGGCAAAGTATCTCCTATGTCATAAAGAATAAAGCCCAACATGAAGTTTTGACGTTTCACGGCTTGGGGCAAGGAATCTCCTATTGTCATAGTGAATAATGCCCAAGGTATCCATGCAACTATTTCAATTTCAATCTGATTGCATTGCAATACATACACAGAAACAGACACGATTTATCTCTAAAGGGGTTGCATAAATAAATACTTTAGAGCCAACTTGATATTGACGACCTCAGTGGCGCAGCGGGAGAGAGTCCGCCTGCGACGCAAAGGTTGCGGGTTCGATTCCCGCCTCGGAACAAATTTGTGTAAGATCTGCAGAATTTTGTTCCTGTGTGTTATCTGTGTACTTGTAATTGCCCAGTAAAAACCAGGCTATCGGAAGGTTCTTTAAAAAAGGCGTATTAAAATATTTAAAGGGTCAGCAACGCGAGTGTGACACATCTGGTGTTACAAACGTCCATAGGCTACGGTGACCGCTTCCCATCAGGTGGGCCGTATGCTTGTTTGCTACCTTGGTAGTATAAAAAAAAAAAAAAAAAATGTAAGTGAGATCACTTTATCTCACTGACCTCACTTTCACCTTGTTTCTTATTCGTAAATAAGCTGTTCGTTAGTCTCGCTAAATCTCGAGAACGGCTGATCCGATTAGGCTAATTTTGGCGTTGAATTATTTGTGGAAGTCCAGAGAAGGTTTAAAAGAAGAAGAAATATGAAAATGCTCGGAATTAAATAAAAACAAAAAACTACGTGGGTGAAACCCCGGGGCGCAGCTAGTTGCCTCATAAAACACATAGTGCATTCATAACACATTGTTTTGAATCTAGACTTTACTGGAGTATTTCTGCAACAATAGACTGGCAAGAGTCTTCTAATTCTGAGAACATGGGTGGTGGAATTTGGCGGGAATTGGAAGAGCGCGGTTTTTTAAAATAAAATTTCATTTATTTCAAATAAAACAGAAATAAGTGGCTTCAGAGTGAGGATGGAGTCGGAAAGTGACGGAGATGATATTGGGTTCAAGGAGGTATCTCGAGAGAATAAGAAACGAAAGTTTTCTTCAGTCCCTGTTGAGGCACCTGCGGCTGCAACAAGATCTGCAATAAGGCATGACGCACCGATTATGGATGCTAAGTATAAACCTTTCATTAAGCCAAACTATAAAAGGCTGTATCCCGATAAATCGAACCATACTGAGTTCGCAGTGTTCCTAGAGAGCACTTCACCACAGGAGCATCTAGGCAACAAAGACCCTATTAGTGTACAGAAACTAATAACTAAAAACATCAAAGGGCAATACGAAATGAGCCGTGCTAGTGCTCAAAAATTAAAAATTGTATTTAAACAGGCTACTGACGCTAATGACCTACTGTCCAACGAACACGCTTTGGAAAAAATAGGAATAAAAGCTTTTATCCCATCAGCATTTGTTGAAAAGGTAGGAGTAATTCAACATGTTTCTACGGAGCTTTCCAATGAAGAGCTTTTTCGAAAACTTTCGGGAGAAAATGAAATAGTGGCGGTGCGCCGTTTTATGAAGAAGGTAGAAGGGGAGATGGAACCCTTAAAAACGGTAACTGTAACATTTGTAACTGGTATTCTTCCCCAATATGTCTACCTGGACCATTGGAGAATGCCAGTCATTACCTATGTGCCTCCTGTTATGCAATGTTATCGCTGCATGAAATTTAACCACACTGCGAAGGTTTGTAAAAATAAGCAAGTTTGCTCTGTATGCTCAGGCGAACACCAATACAAAGACTGTACTAACGAAGATAATATTAAATGCAGTAATTGTGGAGGTGCTCACCTAGCAATATCAAAAATGTGTCCAGTAAAAATGCAGCGCATTGCAAAACAGAAGCTTAATATACAATCATATGCTAGTGTAATCAGAGATTACAGCAAGAGCTTCCCAGCTCTTCCTGTCACCCAACAGCCCCAACAGGCATATCAGCAGCCACAAAAGCAAACAGCACCAGTCAATAAGATATATCAACCAAAGTCCCCAGAGAGTTGCTCTGAAACCACTAAAAATATAGGTGCATCCACACAAATTGATGACAATATCATCAATGTAATGATCAAGACACTCGTCTTCCTGGGGAATTCTACGGAGAGTACTCCGTTGACTTCCTCAAAAATAAGAGAGATTCTTCTAAAAAACTTGTCAACCCATGTTAAAGGATAATCTAACAAATGTTCAACACAACATTCAAAGAGTAAATAATAAAAAACCGCTTTTGAAAACACTATTATCAGAAAATAATATAGATATTTGCTTATTAAAAGAAACATTTTTAAAAAACACTAGCTCTCCCCTTAATTTTATAGGTTACAACTGTATCAACAAAAAAGCAAAAAATGAACATGGTGGCATTGTCATAATAATAAAAAATAGCCTTAAGTATAAAATTATTAGTATTCCATTTTATGAAGATATTCAATCTCTTGATACAAAGGCGGGTCCTATATCGATTGCTTGCTTTTATTGTCCACCTAGAACAAACAGATTTTATGTAAATAAATTAAACTCAATTACCTATAAATAGTTTTCCTAAGCCTTGTTTTGTAGTATTACTTCACCGGAAGCATTATGCAGTGTATTACATTCATAACATCATAGCAGATGAAACATTTATTCAATCAGATAGCTTAAGTGTATTATTAAGTTTGATGTATTAGGTATTGTTGTATTATCAAGGCCAAATTTTTCCTATAAACAAAATTATATATTGTTAGCTATAAGATGCATGCTTCTTGTATTATATAACTTCTGTAAAACTGTAAAAATTAAATGGATTCCATCTCTTAACAATATTGAGGGCAATGAAATAGGGGACAGAGCAGCAAACTCAGAGGCAGATGAAGATCACTCAGAGGAGCTAGGAGTTCCATTTACGGATTATCATGTCCTATACAAAGAGAAAAAGAGAGAGATAACTATGGAAAGAGTACTGGACAGAAACTAGTAAGGTCAAAGGACAGTGGTATTTTCATATTCAAAAAGAATTGCCTGTAAAGCCTTGGTATAACAGTATTAGAGATATTGATGAAAGGAAATTTGTTACAATAATAAATAGAATGAGATTTGGTCATTGCCTAACTCCTGCACATATTTACAAAGAATAAAATAGTAAACTCCAAAGAATGTGAGCATTACGGTTAAGAAAATGCAGACCTTCAACATATAATCCTGAATTGCCAATGTTTTCCACTGCAAAGACTCCTGATGATAGCATAGTTACTGAAAATAAACCCTGACGTTCCCCGCCGTCTCCAAGAACTTTTATCTAATGCAGATCTTTGGATCCTTTTGGATCTCTTTAAAAATATGTGGTCAACACAGTGGGTGGACACTCTTTAAAATTGGGAAAGTGAATGAAGTGACTTAGAACTCTGATAAACAAAACGGACTTGGCGAAAGGACTTTGTATCCAAGCCAGCACAAAATTAAAAAAAAAAAATCTGAGAACATGAGACTGTATGTGTGCAAATCAAAGACAAAGTAGACAGTTGTAGAAACTCTTTTAATTTTAACAAATCAAGTCACCTGCCATAACAAAATTGAGAAACTGACGAATGATACCTCTCTGAACTGACACCACTGACACCAACATTTTATTTCCTATTGAATGTTTACATTTTCGAATATAATAATTTGTTGTACTAAATTGATCAAAAATGTTGTCTGCCGCCAAAGTTCGCATTCATGGAATGCAAGACGAGAACTGGGTGATAAAGGACAAGATAAATCAATACAGGGGCCTTATTAAGCTCTATGGTACGTAGGATAGATAATTTTATTTCTAAGGTGGACCCTCGCCCGCTGCGTCACAGAGGTTGAAATGTGGCCGAGAATTGGTTTGTTTACTCTAAACTCTATAGAATGAATTTCAATGTAGGTACTTTAATTACATTTTAGTGCTCATCTCCTAAGGGCGAGTGCACATCAAAGTAGTAGTGTGGTAGAGCCACAGATTGTAAGCATGGCAGGCTCTCTAGTTACCCTCGATGAGCATGCTCTCTCTCTAACATGCTCTCTCTCGATGAGCATGCTACCCTCATGAGCCCTTTTTTATACAACTAGTTGATGGAACAAGCAGATGGCCCACCTGATGTTAAGTGGTAACCATCGCATATAACAGCATTGTCGAGTCATTGTTGTATCTATTGGCGAGACGATGTAGGCAAAGTGATGGAGGCACTTCACATATCGCTTTTCGTGCTGATCACTCACTGATCTCTTTTTGACACGTCGCAATAGACCAAGTTATAAGTACCACTACAAAATAGAGTTAGTATTTATACTAAAATATTATTTAAAACATGTCGATACGAGCGGGCGAGAGGTATAGGATATATTACCTCTTGTCACCACCTGAACTCTTGCAAAGTTAATGGTAATTAACGCAAGGGAAATATCACTAACTGGTTGCCGTCAACACGTCCACCTTTGCGTTCAGATTAGAACAAGTGTTTTTGAATGTTCGATGAACACCATTCATCGAACATTCAAAAACACTTGATCCGAATTATTCGGAATTTTGTTAATAAAGCCGAATGAGCAGTGTGGTCGCTCCAACAATAAGCAAATAAATATGTGAATACTGAATAGCAAAGTAGTAAGTAAGTAAACGTAACTTAGTGACGCTAGCTCAATAACTATGCGCTTTGGTGCAGACGCGGCCCTAGAATGCACCATTAGTTACAGCTTAGTCCCTTTGTCTCTCAATTTACATTATACAAAGGGGCTAAGCGGATATTCCACTGCATTAAACTACATTGAGACCCCGATTTATTTCAATACTGTTGATTCACGTACTTTACTCCCAACTAATGAATAAAGCGAATTTAAAGCGCACACCAATTCGCGGAACCTTTGACGTTTCTCATTCCGATTAAGGAATTCCACTGAAATCTACCTGGAAACTATCAGACTGAAATTTTCAAAGCGCCATTTTTTATAGTAAACAAGAGATAACTTAGATATTAAAAAATTCTCAATTTAGTTTTCCGCTTGCAGCTTAATCGGATGTTACCTACAATTAGATTACGTTGTCTTCTGAGGCATTAATCCAGGCTTGCTCCTAATATTGGATTTATATATGGATTTATATAACTGGAATTATATATTTAAGTAATAAAATGGGAGAATTCAAAATTAAAGTATTCAAAAAGATGTACAGATTTTATAGGTTACTAACGACAGGTAGGATACAGTTATTAAGTTAACCAGATATTCCAGTTTTAATACGGGTACGCTCATTTTATTTAATTATTACAACAATGTTGATAATCAAACAGAACGGGATCGTAAGATTCATGAGGGTGATCTGGCGAAGCAGAAGAAACGGTACTCTCGCGACATTCGGCAGCTGCGCAAGGATATAACCACGCGGCGCGAGCAGCTCGGCGTGGCAGTCTACGGGGACAAACAGTTCCTTAGGAATGCTTTCCAGGAGCACAGGAGGCTGCAGCTCACGTACATGAACAGTCAGGCTGATGTAAGTGCATAATGATGCTGGATCACTTTAAGGCTAAGAACTCACGAAGCGGTTTTCACCCGTGCCCGCCGCGGTTGCGGGCCCGCAGCCTTTGTAGAATACAGATATTTAAGTAAAAAATTAAACCACATTTCACGACGCGTTTTACGCCCGCGGCGTGTGCGATTGTTTGCGGCTCCCGCTGCACCGGCAGTCATCTTGTACCGGCGGCTTTTTGTGCGTGCGTAACCGCGCAAAACTCCGGTCTTGTGAGTTTTTAAAATAAAACTCCATTCCTCCACCGCGGCGGGCACGGGTGAAAACCGCTTCGTGAGTTCTTAGCCTTAGTGTGCGATTACAGTAGCGCGGAGCGGGCAGCGGGAGCGGGTGGCGCCCGCTCGTCCCTTTGCGTTACCCGCTCACCCGACCCGCCCGCACTTGGTGCACCAAGATCTAATGTGACTCTCGCTCGCACGTTGTGCGTGCGCACGCTCGCACGTGACTTGTTGAAGGATATAAAATCACTGAACCCATTTTCTAAAAATCGCAAACAGCAATTTTGTGTGCAATCACATTGCGCACAGTTTACAAAAAAATTCATTTTGAACGACACATGTTTTCCTACTTAAAAGTTTACTTTTATAGTTTTCGTACTTAAGAAAACTTTTGAGTAGGAAAACTTGCATCGATCAAAATGAAAGTTTTACCAACGTGTGTGCAATGTGATTGCACACAAAATGGTTGTTTGCGATTTTTCAAAATTGGGCCTAGTGATTTTATATCTTTCAAAGTGTCGAATCGTGCGAGCGAGAGGTATTTTGGTGTTGTCAACGCCTTAATCAAAAACTTATGTTTGCGTTACCCGCCAGCGGATTCTACTACCTGCCCCGCACCCACTGTAATTTCACACTTAGAATTAACAACAACTATTATTATTAAACAGGAGAAAATTATCCGCCACCTTAGTAGGTAGAGCCAGCTTCACAATACAAGTTAAAATTTCAAGAATTTTCTACTTATGTTTCACTCTGCATATTTGTTTGGTCCTTGACTATATCCAATGATGAAGCAATGAAACATACTTTGGCTTGATAGGTTAACAGCACGATCATCGACAAATATATGATGTCTGGTGTCAAAATAATGTTAAACTACTCCTTGCAGCAAGAGGCGATTTAGATAGATTGGTCTCACAACTCTACCAAGGTTTGCCTTTTGTCATGTCATTTTGCGGCTGTGTGTTCAAAGAACACAAACTAAAAAACATTGTCAAACCTTGATGGTATTTTTATGACGTTGAACATAGTGTATTCTGTGTCCATGCGTTAGGTATAATCAAGGAGTTTGAATACAAGTACATATTCAAATTCCTTGTGTATAATAATTAGCATGAATACTTTATTTATTATGGAAGGCTTGGAAGAATATTTAATGACATTTCATTGTTACCTTGAACTTATGAGTTTCATACGAGATAAGCATTACGTTCTAGGACCTAGTTCATTGGTTTTTTCCGGTAAAATGGATTTCGACATTCCTTGTCTAAATAATTCCAATGCTTTATTTCCTGCATATTTATAACTATGAATATAAAATTGAATATTTACTTCGTTTATAAAGACTGATATCAGTTGCCAACAAATAAAATGAACCGACCATGATATATAAAATGTGATTTGCGCTACTTACTGAAATAAGAGTTTTAAGAGTAGTAGAGCTCTTTGTGAAGGGCTCGTCCGGGGAAGTACTACCACCACGCCTTTTTCTGCCGCCAAGCAGCAACGCTGTGTTTCGGTTTGAAGAGTGTGGTCGCCGGTGTAATTACAGGCACATGAGGCTTAACATCCGTATGCCTCAAGTTGATGGACGCAGGGCAGTGCATCGTAGGGCACGTTCCTATTGTGCGTGACCTACGGAGCAATGTTTTGTTTATAGGTGATGGTTACCACTTAACATCAGGTGGGCCATCTGCTTGTTCCATCAGCTAGTTGTATAAAAAAAAAAAAAAAAAAAAAAAAAAAATAAATAAATAAACTTGAAACTTGAAGTGAGGGATGTTACGGAACTACACACCAACGCTAGCCTCAAAGGTCAACCTTACGCGGTGCCCACGCGGTGCCCACGCGGTACCTATACCTATACATCCTCCAGTAACGGTCGAGGCTATGACGACCGGTCGACGATGGTATAGCCTTCCTAACCCTGGCACATACATATCCTGATGATGAACAGCTTCAGTGGCGTGACACGTCTTGGGAGAGACCTAAGTCCAGCAGTGGACTAACATGGGTTGATGGTGATGATAATGATAAGTACCTCATGTTAATAACTTCTCCGGCAATGTATTTGTATCTTTGTTAATCAAGGAAATATAATTAAATGACATTTGTAATAACTTCGTCATTAATTATGTTGATGTTTCATAAACATTTATAATAAAAAGCACTATTCTCATAGTTTGCAGAAAATGAAAGCAATAAACTCCACGCAGTCTTGTAAAATATCTTAGCTTTCTAATGGTGGAGACACCAAGTCAATTGATAAAATTTCTGAAATATTTTTCCGCTATTCCAACTATTCCCGCTAAAGAGACCCTCATGCAGCTCTTAATGGCTTTTAGAGGCTCTTAATAACTGAAATACTTTTCCTCATATCTAGGCGTTATATTTATTCAGCTTTGTCCGACAAAGGATAATGCTTTGTCCATAGTGGCTGAGTGGTGACTACTGAGCTGAGGCGGGGGTAGCGGACAGGGCTTACGGTGGGCCATAATGCTTTTCGAGCTGTTCTATATTACAACACCTAATGTACCTCTCGCTCGCACGATTTCACATTTTGAACGATATAAAATCACTATTCCCAATTTTGAAAAATCGCAAACTACCATTATGTGTGCAATCATATTGCACTTAGGTTGGTAAAAAAACCATTTAGATAGATGCAAGTTTTCCTACCTAAAATTTGCTTTTCTAGTTTTCGTACATAAGCAAACTTTTGAATAGGAAAACTTGTGTCGATCAAAATGAAATTTTTACTAAAATATACGCAATGTGATTGCACACAAAATGGTTGTTTGCGATTTTTCAAAAATGGGCTTAGTGATTTTATATCTTTCAACGAGTCAAAACGTGCGAGTGAGAGTCACATTATCGCTTGTATTCGCCTTAAAGACATATTTAAGTATTAGTGAACCATGGATGGGTAATTTAGAGCAGCTATATGTTTTACACTTGATCACAGAAGAACTCTTAAACAAATGTCGCAAACGTCAGGTTTATGCGAATAATACAAGAGCAAGTCATTTCTAAAGTTTCCGATTGGAAAAGAAGTTAATGCTAAATATATCTTTCCTTGTACCTTTCCCCCTCGAAGTTCAGTAGAAGCCTATTAAGAATCGAAAATAAAAAAAGGCTTAAGGATGCAGGCATGGCAACGTCATTGATAATGTAAGGTGGAAAGAAAGGAATTCTTGTGCGCGGGGTACTGATTGTAACGACGGTATATAAAAAAACTGAAAAGCTTTTCCAGTGTAGATGTCATCGTCATCGTAATAATATACTAGTAAGATAAGTCGCGTCAACCAAAAAAACGTTGGAAAATAGTGGAGGGGATGTGTTTGCGCATACAAAATACTGGCGCCCACACACAAAAAGACAGCCGGAAGGAGTGGGAGGGGCCCACTCCTTCCGGTGTTCTTTTGCGTGACGTGCACTATACTTGGGACAATTAGGCAGTAAGAGATAGAGGCAACTGTTTACGAGTTTCCTATGATTTATGCAACCTTACTTATATAATATCGTGTCTTTATATCATCACGTACCTAACATTTATGTACCAAATTACTCATATTATATAAAAATGCTACAAAAAACCAGATTGACAAAATACCTTGATTTGTGATCTTGGCATCTAAAAGGGTAAAAAAATATTAAAATTTCTAAAATATTCAATAACTCAAAAATCATGAAATTTTTGCTGGGTAATGTTATTTTTTTTTCTGAATAGCTATTATATCCCCTACAAGTAGGTAAAAGACTATCCAAAGAATCAAAATAATTAATTTTGTGGAAAAAAGCATGTTCAGAAAACAGGCCTTGGTCAATCTTTACAGGAATATTCTTTGTATTAAAAGCTGGAAATACCAACTGCATACCATTTCGGAATCTCATTGAAGTGGCCAAGTTTTTTATTAGTTGGTCACTCAGGTGACACTGTATTTTTTTGCTCCACAAAGGGTCAAACTTTTGGAAAAAATATCAAATAATATTTTTATTAGTTTAAAATTTTTCAAAAAAAAAATCTGTTACTTTGACACACAAATGGCAATTGGTATTTGATAGCGCAGTTATCCAAGAATGCTATAAAAAACAGATTGAGAAAATAGCTTGATTTGTGATCTTGGCATCTAAAAGAATGGACAAGGGTGAAAAATTTTTAAAATTTAGAAAAACTCCATTAACTCGAAAACCGTAAATAATTTACTCGGCAAAATTTCAATTTTCTGAATAGTTATGATATCCCCTACACGTAGGTAAAGGATTATCCACTCTTTACGCCACACCCTGTATATGAAACTATTACCTATTAGGTTACCTATGACACTGACTGTATTCTACTCCTTAAACTGTTGCTTGGTGACCACCGAATATGTGAGAGTTGTTACTTATGGACTATATAATTATCTTTTATCGACACATCAACATACACTTTATACTTATATTTTTTTTTGTAAATACATACACAATCACCTATGTTCATAATACAAATGTTTGTCGTCGGTATGCGGATTGCGGGGTCGGATATGCGGTCGTAGCTGTCGCTCCCGTATCGGCCTTTCCAGCCATTTCCGTAAGTGCCGCACCTCGATAACAGACGCTGCTTAAATCATCTTCAATAGATGTAACAGGCCAATGATGATGATGATGTCGTCGGTATGGGGATCAATCTCCGAACTTCGACGCGGAAGGCCACTTATTATATTTAGTTTTTATTGACAGCCTCCACAGCTCAGTTGGTAGTAGCTCTAACGTCTGCGTCGTAGGCTGTGGGTTTGATTCCCACTGACAACAAACATTTGTGTGTTGATTGAACATAGGTGTTTGTTCTCCGTCTGGGTGTTATAAAATAATAATAAAATAAATAAAAGTCGTTTATTTCAGGCACGATTTGTAAAAAAATAGACCCATATCTTAACTATAAAAGTTCAATTAAAATTAAAAATAAACTACGAACTCAGGTCACAATAAGAGTATTGAAAAAATCAATTTGTCGCATTAAAAATGTAAAAATATTGTAAAAATGACTGATACTGGCAGGACTCCCAACCAGTATCAGTCATTTTTTATTTCTGTCCATGTGGATGGAAATCCAGTGCCTGAAAATGGGGTTGGCTAGATAGTCAGACACAGCCCTCAGTATAGTGTTGTTGGAGCGACCCAACCGATCCCAAAATGCCGGTATGCGAGTACGTATTATGGCAAAGAAATCAGGTACTCCCGCCTCGGAAAACATGCTCGACGCGCTGCAGAATCTTGGCAATCTCATAAGAGCCCGGTATGCATTATTATACTGCACCCTTATGGTGCAGATGGATTTTCGCGTATAGTTGGTCCATAGTTGGCATGTGTACATACCCAGACAGTACGCCTTAAAAAGGGTGATCTTTACGTCCGCGCTGCAGCTAGCGAAGCGGCGTGCGAGCTTGTTTGCCCTGACAGCAAGAGCTCTCCTCTCCCTCTCAATGTCATTGTCATCCTTTAATGACTCCGTCAGCAAGTGTCCCAGGTACCTGAACTGCTTGACCACATTATTGGGCAATCCGCCCATTCGTACCTCTGAAACTCTCTCAGGACCTCGCCCCGACCTGAATACCATCATTTCAGTTTTCGCTACGTTATACTTTAACCCGTGATCAACCGCAAATTGTTCACAGATTAAAAGCAGCTTTTTTAGTCCCTTGACCGAGGGGCTGAGAAGCACCATGTCGTCTGCATAACTCAAATTGTTTACACTGACGTTGCCCAAATGGCAACCCGTCCTAGTCCCTCTCAGCTCCCCGATCAGATCGTTCACGTAAAGGTTAAACAGGACAGGAGAGGTCAACCCACCTTGACGAACCCCGCACTCTAGCCTATAATCGCTAGAGGTCGTGTCGCCCCATCTAACATGATTAACTTGGTTCCCATACCAGTATCTCAACAGATTCACCACATGATTTGGTACGTGTGCCTCCGACAATTTGGCCCAGAGAATTTCATAATTCAACAGTTATACAATATTATTCGTATATATTATTATATTTATATGAGCACCGGTGGTCTAGTGGGAGTGACCCCGTCTTCCGATCGTAAGGTCGCAGGTTCGAAACCGGTCGTACACCAATTGATTTTTCTATCGAGAAATTTATGTGCGCAATGCCTTAAACAGTGAAGGAAAACATCGTGACGAAACCAGTTACTATTCTAACAGCGGCGATAGGCTTGCAACCTGTCACGCATGGAATACTATATACAACTACTGCAAAATGTGGGTATGTGCCAAATGTAATATTTGGACGTACCTCTGACTACCCCCCTTAGACATCCTCAAATAATCTTGAGTTAGTACTTGGTACTGAGAGATCTGAAGGGATATCTACCGTGTAATCAGAGGTGAAAACATTGTATTTTTTTAGGAAAACAAACAGTACCTGCTAAGTACTGTTTGTTTTCCTATAAAACTAGCTTCTATAAAAATTGCTGTTGACCATTTACACGTTTTCGCATAGTGCAACTAGAACGAGCTTACCTGTTAATCAAAAAATAAGTTGCGTTTCTTTTGCGGTACACCTCTGTCACTTGTTTCGAGAAGAATTTCGTGAGAAGTTGTTAACATGTCCGTGGAGAAATGAACCGGAATCATAACGATTAACCATTGCGTTTGATGTAAATATTATAGGAAGGTTTTTAAGAGTTTTTAAGGTGGTCTATATAGTGAAAGTGACCCCGGTCGTGCACCAATGGATTTTTCTATCGAAAAATTTATGTGCGCAATGCCATTGCTCTTGAACGGTGAAGGAAAACATCGTGAAGAAACCAGTTGGGCTTGCAACCTGTCACGTATGGAATACTACTGCAAAATATGGGTATGTGCCAAATTTAATGTTTGGACGTGCCTCTGACTACCCCTCTAAACAAGACATCCTCCTAGAATCTTGAGTTACTACTTGGTACTGAGAGATCTGAAGGGATATCTACCGTGCCTGGGAATCAAAGTCGTGAAGCTGTTTTTTTCAAGGCTTAAGGTAACACCTAACTTGTTGTTATTTTATTTCAGAGAGTACTGGAGAGCATACATCAAGAGAATTTTAATAAGAGGAAACAACTCGATAGAATAAGATATATAAAGAATAAGAAAATGGAAAAGTTTCGTCTTACTCAGGTATATTTACGATAGTTATTTAGAATTATAGTGAACAAAGCCTCCCGCCCAAAGGCGCGTCCGGAGCAAGATTTAGAAAAAAAAGGTACTATTGTGCGAGCAAGATAGCGTCGCACCGTATGCTGCCCCTTAAGTGCTTTGCTTCTTCAATCATCATGCGTTCGGCCAAAGAACGGAATTCCTAACCGGCGTCCGTTTTTGATTTTATGATTTTTTTATTTGTTTTTCCGAATGCTTATAATTTGGATGCTTTTAAGAGACGAGTGAACAGTAAGGTATTTTATATATAGGTGAACGTGCCACATCGTCGACCGCAACATCACTTAACATCAGGTGAGATTGCGATCAAACGTTTGACCTATATTTTATAAAAAAAAAATACCGTACAGCGATTACGTACCTACCGCACACTATACCAGCGTCATCATGCTGGTATACCACCGTTTTACATTGTGTCAAGTGATGAAACGTACAGTGAACGACGAAAAACCTAAACTTCAATCACATTATCTTCCGTCCTGAAGTAAGCCGTTTGGGGAATCCTCCATTCAATACTGGCCATTTATGTACAAGCGGGAAACTTCAGGATGGCGCAGTTAATGTGGTTGGAGTCTTGGAGTATTCTTAGATCTGACGGTAGGTACATGTTTCAGTTAGAATCAGCTGAGCTTCGAGATCGTCTTTTGTACGAAGTGGGAGGTAAATTACCAGCGGAAAAGAAGGAGCAGGCTGTGGCGAACTATGTCCAGCGGGCTAATATTAAAAAGAACGCTGCTTTGGCCATTAAAGTCATGTATAAGAAAATCTTGGATATACTCAAAAAGGTAGTTTATTGTTACAATCACATAATTATAATGAAACTAGCTGTGCCCCGCGGTTTCACCCGCGTAGTTTATTACTTTTGCGCCTAAGTACTTAAATACAGCGGTCCAAGTCCCAGCTAGGCCCGCTAAGGGCCCCGCCCCGCTGTTCGCCCGCCACCGCTGCGCCTCTGATGCCGCTCGCGCATTCCTCCCGAGATAAAACCCTAAATTAGTATATTTTTTTGTTATTTAAGTATCTACTTTTAGTTTCAAGTCAATCGCACTACGCGTAACAAAATTCTCGTACAAACTTTGACATCCCTTTGCACCCTTATTACGGGTAGTTTACAAAAACTAAAAATGCCGTTCTTAAATATTTATTTAGAAGTATATTTACTCCAAGTTTGAAATCAATTGAACCACTCGTTAAAAAACTCCCATACAAACTACAACATCCCTTTGCACCCTTATTGGGGGTAGTTCTTAGAAACTAAAAATGACAAACTTAATTATTGACTTTGGGGTATATGTCTTCTAAGTTTCAAGTTCCTAGGTTGAAAGAATACGATTTTTCATACAAAAGCTTTCAACCCTTTTTACACCCTTAGGGGTTGAATTTTGAAAAATCCCTTCTTAGCACACGTCTACGCTGTAAGAACTATGTACTCCTCAAATTTCAAGTCTCTACGACCAGAGGTTTAGGCTGTGCGATGTCTATATGTCAGTCAGTCAATCAGGACTTTGATTCTTATAGTTATAGATAATGATACAACAAAGAAATAAGATTATGATAACCAACGATCCAAGGACGATCTCTAATTGACTACTAATTTTCTAATTTTAATTTAATTCTACTGGCCAGCCAATTCCTTTACTTTTTCTTGTTTTTTTTTCTCATAATAAATTAAGAAGGTATTCAGTTCTCATAAAATGGTAACAGCGACCTGGTCTGATGATGGAGCCAAGGTCTGTTCAACGGAACTCTTCAATCTGTCATTTCACAACATTGAACATTTTTCTGAACAGTTAAAACTTGATTACCATATTTAGTTCGGTGGTAGCCAAGAAGCAAGTCCAAACACAATGTATTGACTGCCCGCCCCTGACTACCACCTTCTATAGTTTTCGGAGCGTTTGGATCGCATCACGAAATCCCAATTCGGGGCGAACCACTAGTTTAGTTTATTGATTACTATCCAGGATTCATCTTACTTCACCGTGGTCCTAGAAGCTCTAAAGCTTGACTGCAGAGCACAAGGAAAATGCCTGATGGGAGCAACAGAAATGGGCCAACTTGCCATGGAGTATCTTGATGATAGAAAATTTGAGTTCAGCAAACTGGAGAAAGAGATAAAAGCTAACATGAAAGAGAGGGAGCGAACACTGAAGTTGGCGCGACGGGAGGTCGCCTTCTTGACAGAGTCATTTCCTGATCTTATAAGGAAAGAGGTAACTTAGTTTATACCACTGACAAGTTATAACGAGACAACTGCCGCTCGTGGCTTGGCTCGTATTTTAGAGCTTGTTAACATAAAATATTTGGGTGACCGAGGTGTATTTGGGTGCTGGTGATACTACAAGGACATCAAGCTAAGCATTTGTATAGGTGGGCAGTGCATCGTAGAGCACGTTCCTATCGTGCGTGCTCTAAGAGGTATTCCTTTGTTAGTGATCGTTACCACTTAACATCAGGTGGGTCATCCCCTTCTGTCACCCCCATGGCGGAAGAGAAAAGTTCCCCCCTAAAAAAACTTACATTATGTTGCATTATTTTATTTGCATATTAGCCAAAAAAAAATTGCATATTAGCCAAAAACAAAAACACAACTTCAGGCATCAAACTTTTCCACACTACACCATAATAAGTACATAGGCGAACTTAATGCTAGTTAGCATCTGGTAAGTTATATGCTTAACAAGCTCAATGTTGCAAGCTGTTCTTAAGAAAAAAAACTTTATTCACACTCTCATTAACAGTAATGCACATGTCTACGCTGACTTATTAAAACTCAAACGGAAATCGCATCCTTTCAAGCCAATGCTTTCATGAAATGTGAAAATGAAAAATTTGCAAGCAAGATCTCCTTGTCAACTTTGACGACAAATTAATATGGGATCTTGTTTTTTATCGCTGTAATCCGACACATAATCTTACATAATTATTGTTACGTAAATGCATCCTGATTACAAATCGAAATTTAATTTTATGCTTGAAAGTTGGCTGCAGGATACAGTTGGCTATCCTGCAGCCAACTTTCAAGCATAAAATTAAATTTCGATATGCAGGTTCAAGCAATAGTTCAATAATGAAATCACTCTGAAAATGTAGAACGGAAGGTAGAGGGGGGATGCGTTCAAAATTAGTTGAGCTCAGTTCATTCAACTTGGTAATTTGTTTTAACGTAGATAATTATCAATCAATATGGATTCACAATGTTTTGTCCGTGCAACGTCCGTGCATGTTTTGTACTTGCCTTACTTCGATAATTGCTGATTTACCGGGCTTAGGTGCCGGGTTTAGGCCGACCGTACCTATACTGCGTAGTGACACCCCCCTAGCTATAGGTGATCATTACCACTTTACACCAGGTTAGCCATCGGCTTGTAAAAACTGCTAATTATATAAAAAAACCATACAGTATGCAAACGAAATGGCTGACCTGAATCCCAAGTCTAAGTTTTATTTTTCGCTTTCCGTATCTTCAGGCCTGTTTTGTATAATAGACTCGTGGGTTCTCTCTTGGCACGCCCGGAGACGTTCATCTTCAACCAAAGTCTCCATACAAACGACTGTTAAGGTACTGACACACGTGCTTATTTTCGAGCTAAAAAGCATGCTTTTTTCGAGCCTTGCTCAATAAAAGCACGCGTGAACAGATCGTGTTATTAAATTTGCATGCTTATTTGGTCGTACGTCGATTGATTTTTGAGCATGCGCAAAATAAGCATGCTTATTTTTGAGCACGTGTGTCAGTACCTTTATGGATATTTTGTGTCTTTGACACGTCTTCAAGCTTGGTGAATCTAGGTGTCAGTTCCACACGACCAAACTTTGTACAGTTTGTACAGTGTAATGCTTTTGTGACCTTGGAGTTTTTCAGGTATTGTATTCGACTTCGAAATATATAAGTATAGGTATGATTAGATACCCGTGCAATGCTCAATATGCGTCATGAAATAATATAATTTTTTCATCAGATTTTGCAGCTTACGTATTTGCCAAATGAACACGTAAGCTGTAAAATGTAAAGAAAAAAAAACATATTCTTTAACTTTCACGATCATTATGTAAGGTAAGCGTATTGAATATTGCAGTGTGTTGTGTATTCCAGGCTTTATACGGTCTGGAATGTTCTCGTGAATTTGTGTACAGTTCGGGGATAAAAATGTCTCACTGCAGCAATGCTTCGGATGTTTCTTCAGGCTAATTCAGTCAGTCGTGTTAAATGTTTAGTCTGCAATGGAAAATACTTTCTTTCGTAAATATTTTCAAATGAAACAAGCAAATTTTTTTGTTGAAACTGTAGCTCAATGCAGTTATTACTTTATCAGTGAAGTTGGTTTCCAAATGTTAAGCACATTTGGAACCCATTTTT
This sequence comes from Plemyria rubiginata, assembly GCA_963576535.1. Classification (NCBI taxonomy): domain Eukaryota; kingdom Metazoa; phylum Arthropoda; class Insecta; order Lepidoptera; family Geometridae; genus Plemyria; species Plemyria rubiginata. The sequence goes on from OY754905.1 coordinate 5,243,191, forward strand.
TAGCAATTATTTACAGTTTGGGGCTGAAAATTTAATAGAAAATGGGCGATAAATGTAATAAAGGCTACGATTATAAATAAAGGCAAGACCTCAACTTAAGGAATACCTACAGATTGAGTCTCATGGGAGATATCGTTACCAGCACACATCCTTCGAACATGCATTACGTTTGCAGGAGGCCACGAATCTTGACGACTTGTATGAAGATGAGGACGCTGGCAGTCACCACTCAGTGCATTGGGAACTGGAAGAGGTGATGGGTATCTGCAAACGGCTGCAGAAGGCGACTCTAGTGTCTTCTTTCGATAAGATCCTTCTTAGGTCAGTTCATTGTAGCATCGCAAAATTAAATGTACTTTTTCGTCTCCTCTAAATTTTGAGCTATGGTGTAAAAGCAATCTTTCTAGACCGATCATAGATAGTAATTCAGTGGATGCTAAAACGTTTCGGTACGTTTGTTGCATTTTTGAGGTTAAGCTATGGAAACTGAACTGGACGTTCGGATCATATCCATTTTATGTGTAGACAAGCTCATTAATCTGTTGAGAAATACCGAAGAAACTTAAGAGCCCGGTGACAGCAGCTCGCAATTTCAAAATGCGGTTGGCTATTATTTCATTTCAGGGAAATTATTTGAAAAAATAACTATCCAGTGACACACATAAATACTATTCGAATACAAATAATACAATAATATAAGGGAAATGTGCTTGAATCAGAAATCATTTTGGTAGGTAAACGTAAGGCCAAACATACATACAAACCTAATACCAAAATGATTTCTGATTCAAGAATATTTCCCTTATATTATTGTATTATTTGTATTCGAATAGTATTTATGTGTGTCATCTGGAAAGTTATTTTTTCAAATAATTTCCTTGAAATGAAATAATAATCAATCGCATTTTAAAATTGCGAGCTGCTGTCACCGGGCTCTTAACATAATTATTAAAATACTAGCAGCTCGTCCCAACTTCACACGGGTGGATATTTATTTTTTAGATATTTAAATATAGCATTTTTTTATTCTGAGAATACACGCTCTGGCAACAAAATAGAATGGTATAAAAAGGTAGTACGATTCTATAGCTCACTCTGTCCTCAAACACATATCCTTAGATCTTTACCTGCGAAAGGGTTCAAGCGATTGAGAATTATTAAGGAGAAAAAATTCAATTAAGTTTAAGTTACATATTTTAAATATTATTATAATAGTACCTTGCATTATGTTACTAACACTTACAATTAAGAAATTAGATTTACTACTAACCAACAGAAAACACTTTTGAAACTTACTACTTCTTACTACGCTAATAGAAATAAAAGGCTTTTAATTTTTTTATCATTATTATTGTTATTCAGGGATAATGTAGAATTCTGATGGTGAAAAAATTTATGATCGGATTAGTAGTTTCTAAGTTATTTAGTTTCTTCAAAAATAACTTCTAGATGCCAACGCGATTGAGTCTTAAACTAAGTTATAAAACTTATGTATATGTAGTTCGGCTTATGATAATGATGAAATGCTTAATTTGTTAGTTGATTGCAGGCTCAAAGAGCAACGATACCAAACGGAGCGTCTGATGATGCAGCTTACCTTGAACAGCGCCAAGCGCGACGCTCTCATCGAAGATCGAAAGCACGCCATTATGATGCTGGATACACTTAAGAATGTCGGCCAAGAGAGGACAGCGCAGTGAGTACAATTATTTTGGCACAAACAGGTATTCATGTCAGTAAATATAAAATAAATAATGCTGGACAATCCACACAGCATCATCTAGCCCCAAAGTAAGCTAATCAAAGCTTGTGTTATGGGTACTAGATGACTGATATATTTAATACATTATATACTTACATAGATACATATTTTTATTATACATAAACACCCAGACCAACGGAACAAATTTCTGCAGATCGTACACAAATTCGTCGTCATCAGTAGAAGGAACGGGAAGATCTCTTCACACTAAATAGGTACGAACCTAACTAATTTCATATTCGTTATTCAGTTTCCCGCCAGACATGAAAGTGTCACTTTCACGTTCGGTGGGAAACTGAATGACGAATAAAATTATCAGGTGTCATGAATTGCGTCTATTATACACCTCATTTGCTTGTGTGGGTGAAGGCAGGTCCCCTCTACCTGCATTTTTAGAATGGATGATCTCTACGAACCTAACTGTCGCCAAGCAGTTATGTTATACTGTGTCCTATTTGAATGGTACGAAGACGCTGTGTAATGTCACTTATAGCATGTCCAATAATTGCTATAGGCACAGGTGAGCTAAATGGTTACTTTTTGAAAAAGGAACTAAGAATAGCAATAGACGAAATGTGCCCAGCAAAATATTTAAGGACCTGTAGTATTAAACTATGATTAAGGCGATTGTATTACGTTTAAGTACCTACTTTACTTTTAAGAGTAATCAAAGTATAGGTCGCGCTTTTTACGTGACGCGAGTGTTTTGAATTCGCAAACACATCCTCTCCACGTTTTTCTAGTGTTTTTTTTATAGATGACGCGACCTCTGTTATTGTAAATTCGTACTAGAAGTATACCTACTTGTAGAGTATATAGGTATTCTACGAAACTTCTTTCAATGCAGCTATTGAAACAAATTTCCAACAATTTTCAACAGATCTGTGTCACCTCTACAATGTTACCTATTCTCCGACATTTTAAAATAATATTTAATTATTTAGTCTTTGACATTGGGCACATACAAGTTTTTTTAGGTTGCCATGTTACTTGCTTGATTCGCACGCTCGGCACGGGCACGCATACATATACAAATTCAACCTACTTACTATTACCTATAAATAAACGTGAAAGTTTGTAAGTATGGATGGATGGATGTATGGATGTTTGTTACTCTTTCACGCCGGAACGGCTGGAGGGATCTGGATGAAACTTGGCAGAGCGATAGATTATAGTCTGGAATAACACATAGGTTACTTTTTATCTCGTGGGAATACCGGCATTTAAATCTGCGCGGGTGAAACCGCGGGGCGCAACTAGTTTGTAAATAAATGAATTTGTATTTAACAAAAGTAGAGATAAACCATTCTAAAAATGCACGCCCCTCTACCTGCCTTCACCCACACAAGCAAATGAGGTGTATAGATGCAATACATGCCACCAAGCAAATTCATTCGTTATTCAGTTTCCAGCCAGATATAAAAGTGTCACTTTCACGTTCGGCGGGAAACTGAATGACGAATTAAACTATCAGGTGTCATGTATTGCGTCTATACACCTCATTTGCTTGTGTGGGTGAAGGCAGGTAGAGGGGCGTGCATTTTTAAATGGTTTATCTCTACATAAATAATAATTTTATATAAACGTTTAAAAATTGATTAACTTTGGTCCCCGCACTAGGAAACCCTGTGTCGCTTGAGGCCGAATACAGTTTATTAAGTTTACGACATGCACGTAAATTTAATAATATGGCGGGCTAATTGACTTATAATATACTCGTACCTACTATAGGTTACTACAATAGGTACCCTGCACTTAGGCATCGGCCGGGGCAGGGCGAGTGATAAAAGTAAGAAGCGTAAATGTTGCAAGACTTGCAAGCGGGAGCAAATTAAATTTAGCTCGCTCTAAAGGGTGATAACAGGATTGAGTAGGTTGGAGTATAGCGGACTAGCGGAGTATTATGGGTAAAAATTCATAGAGTACTAGTTGCGCCCCGCGGTTTCAGTTTCACCCGCGCAGATTTAAACCCCGGTGATCAAAAAACGATTGCTGATATCACTCATTGCTCAAAACGCAACGATAGCGCGTGCTTTGTTTGTGTAATTTTTTCTGTGGCGACATCTAGTTATTATTTAGGAACTAACTAATTACTAACTGGCGCAGTAGGCAGAACTACTCTAGCAACTGAGTCTGCAATGCTGCGACGCAAACTATAAATTTTATACATTTTAATCTGCGCTATATTGTATTGAATCAAAGAACTGAAATAATATAACTTTGATTTACAACGGGATATTTACCATGATTTGTGAGTTTGAGTGTTTCCCGATATTTCGACACAGTGATGCACGCAATTACACGGGTCGAACTGACGTCCACACGTTCCACGTATGCCTGAATATCAAACAACTTGGCAGAAAATAAAATACCCGAGGGCTAGAAAGTAATAAAGGAGCCTACCAAGCATATAGTTAACAACATTAAACAAAGAAATTATTATATATTTATTATTATATTTCATTGTTTTTTATAAGTTTGCGTTATTATAAAAAACTATTAAAGAAAATTGTCAAGCAGTAACTTGTTTGGTTTCTAAAAAGTGCCAAAAAAACTATTAAATATTGAGTTAAGAGAGATTTAGACAAAGCTAAAAACGCAGGCGCCAGTACTCAAACATAGACTTCATTGTAAAATAGAGCCCCTGATGAATAAAAGATACAGGTTATGTGTATGAAGTTGTATGATTATAATTTGATGAAGTGCTTAAAATAAAGAAATATAGAGGGTGGGTTACTTACGCCGTCAAACATTGAGTATGGATTGGTTGGATTGGATGAGCCTATAGGATGTTCCATGTTGATTCTATGATCGATTGCTGTATGGTGAAGGAGACTTATGCCCAACGGTGATGATATAAACTGAAACAAGAAATACAAATACAAAAATTTAATCATATTTAAGTTAAGAATTTATAACGATGGCAAAAAGCCGTAGCATAGCTACGACCCGTAGCACCTCTACGGGCCGTAGCACCACGTAGCGTTCGTAGCTATCTATAACCAAGGTGCATATTCTTTTGTTTATTTTTCCCTAATTTGACAGCACTAAAAATATCGCCATCTCGCAATATACATATCGTCGTTCTTTTAACAACAAGGACGGCTATAATTTTAGAGCTGTCAGATTAGGTTAGTTTCGGATAATGCAACAACACAATCGATACCTTTGTCTTGAATGCTTACGTGTCAAATACAATATTTTTTCAGTTGTAAAATATATTACAGACACCAACTCAATTTGTAAATAGAAAAAAATTACATATAACGCTGTAAACACACAAGCCGAACGCGAATAACCAGACCTAATGCAGTGTTAGTAAGAGTAGCTCAATGTTTGTTCAAGCATTTTCAGAACTTCGATCCGATTTCGAAAGTAAATTTTATGATCTAAAGTACCAAGGTTCCAATTATGTAACTACCTTCAAGATGGCAACAAGTTATAAAATGAATTGGCAATTTGGCACATACATATATTTAAATGTAAAAAAAGTCTTGAATTTGTATATAAAATACGAAGAAGTGTTTTCCCCGATACAATATTAACAGCTTGGTAAGAACTTCCGGAAAATAAAGGTTATTTTTATTATGATCAATATTTTAGCAAACACGGTGTACGTAAGTATCTAGGTAGAAGGACGTGAGCGACGGAAGAGGATTTACACCTGGATAATTATTCCTTTGTGTAATAATATGATTATGTCTGTACTTGCTTCTGGTATTGTTACAGCTAAATTTGACTGTTAATGTGGGCTTTTTGAGCTTGCTTTGAAACTCGTTTTATTTCAGTTCAAAGAATCTTTCTCATCACAGAAAATGTAGACATAGGTACATGTGAATATATTCATATCTATGTATTCATCATCATCATCATCATCAACAGCCCACAGAAGTCCACTGCTGGACATAGGCCTCCCCTATCCGCTTCCAGGAAGAACGATTCTGAGCCCTTTCCATCCACCGACTACCCGCGATCCTAACAATGTCGTCAGTCCATCGGGCAGGAGGGCGTCCCACACTTCGCCTTCCTGTTCGTGGTCGCCATTCAAGAACCTTTATTCCCCATCGGTTGTCAGTTCTTCGAGCTATATGACCTGCCCATTGCCACTTCAACTTGCTGATTCTGAGAGCTATGTCGGCTACCTTGGTTCTCCTACGGATTTCCTCATTTCTGATTCTATCTCGTAGTGAAACTCCTAGCATAGCTCTCTCCATAGCTCGTTGTGCGACTTTGAGCTTGGTGATGAGGCCAATAGTAAGCGACCACGTCTCAGTTCCATATGTCATCACTGGCAACACACACTGGTTGAAGACTTTCGTCTTGAGGCTCTGCGGTATGTGTGACGAGAAGATGTGGCGTAATTTCCCGAACGCTGCCCATCCGAGTTGGATTCGTCGGCTGACCTCTTTATCGAAGTTGGACCTACCTAGTTGGATCGTCTGACCCAGATACACGTAGTAATAGTAATAGTAATAGTAGTATCTATGTATTACGAGTATGTATGTGTGTATGTTTATTTTATCACAATACATGGTTTTGTTCATGAATATGTATTTTGTTTGTAGATATTTACAAGACAAGAATAATTGCAAGGCACAACTAGATGCGGAGCAACGTGAAGAGTACAATTTGAACAAAGCGCTCGATGTAAAAGGAAAGCTGATAATTGAAATGAAAACGTCTCTGCAGCAAATCAATGAGCTGCTCTCAAGCGTGGGTGAGTAGATTATGCTCTCCCATAATGTCTGCATTTATTTTCACGACCTCAGCGGCGCAGTGGGCGAGAGTCCGCCTGCGACGCAAGACGTTGCGCGTTCGATTCCCGCCTCGGAACAAATTTGTGTACGATCTGCAGAAATTTGTTCCGTTGGGCTGGGTGCTTTCTATGTATAATAAAAAATATCTATCCATCTATGCAAGTCCTACTACTATTATAAACGCGAAAGTTTGTAGGTATGGATGGATGGATGTTTGTTACTCTTTCACGCCGGAACGGCTGAACGGATCTGGATGAAACTTGGTAGAGAGAGATTTTAGTCTGGGATTGCACACAGGCTACTTTTTATCTCGTGGGAATAACCGGATTTAAATTAGCGCGGGTGAAACCGCGAGCCGCAACTAGTATATAATGTATTTAATATATTATCAGTTATCTCGTACCCATAACACAAGCTTTGAGTAGCTTACCTTGGGGCTAGATAGTGCTGTGTGGATTGTCCAGCATTATGTATTTAATTATTTTATCTACTCTCATGTCACAAAATTCGAATTATAAACGTCAAAACGAATTCATATTGATATACTTTATAAACGCAATATCGTAACCAAATTAAAAAATTTAATTATGATACAGCTCCTCATACAAAGATAGTTGTAAAAAATAACTTTTTTATCATAACGATACAGTTCTTTTTCTTTTTGGAAAAGGCAAGGGTCTTGAAACCGTACAGCCAAAGAGTTTGATAGTCTGTGGCGAAGGCGCGGCGCGGCGGCGGCGGCGCAGCGCGCGCATGCGCTGTTATACGGTTGGTTTGGCGCCAATTGATACGTTTTGTTTCAGTCAACTGGATTTCTTACTAACTTTAATATTTTATTTATTAGGTTCAACACTAATGTATGAGAGTAGATAAAGTAGTGTATGAAACTGCACATAACTAGGTATTAAAACTCTCGTGGGATACTATTAAAAACCTCGCCTACGGCTCGGTTTTTAAACACCCCCTCGAGTTTTAATACCCCTCATTGTGCAACAGTTTCATAAACTAATATTTTAATTTAATATCTCAATAAATAAATAAATAAATTATAAGCCTACAACATTACACAAAGTTTAACTGGAAGAAGGTGTATGTTAATAATTTTATGGAATTAATAATTGTGTTATCTAAATTTGTGTCTAAATAAAAAAACATGATTTCTGCGGGTAGGTGCGCAAAGTGAAGAGAAGAGGCGAAAAGAAAAATACACAAACTTGATGGATTGGCAAAATTTATTTTGGAAAATGTGTTATTCAGGCTTTGTCTTGCAGTAAGAATATGAGAACACAGTTATATAGACATAATTATAAGTCGAGTGCCTAAAATCATCTCAAATATGTACGAATCTTTCCCAAGTTGTTCATGTTTTATTATTTCTCGAAGTACGAGTAATTAGATTTTTTTAAACTTTAGGCTCTCGATGGTTTGGTGTCGATTATGTTTGTGTGTGTTGCATTAATAAGGCAGCGCTAACGTTACAGAAAATAACATGTTTAGCGGGTCAAAATAACTTAGTTTAGGGTACAACATTTTTACGATATTTAGAAAAAAAAAAACTGAAACAGCTTCACGTTTTTGATCCCCCGGCACGGTAGATATCCCTTCAGATCTCCCAGTACCAAGAGGTACTTATTCAAGATTCTTTGAGGATGTCTAAGGGGGGTAGTCAGAGGTACGTCCAAACATTACATTTGGCACATACCCATTTGCATATTTAGCTATCGCGTAAATTAGTTTAGCAGCAACTGAATTAACTGAATCTGAATATAGTTTATATTTGACCCAATTTGAGTAAGTTCAGTCAGCTATTACAGATTCGACACCATTTACTGTGTTACTAATATCAAATAAAATCCATTATTTTCTTAATACTTAACTCATCCAATGTGAGAAATTTTGTAACCAACACGGAAACAAATACTTTTATGTTAAGAAATGTGAAACAAGTTCTTTTTTATTTGTTCAAAACCAAGCAATTAAACATTTTTAAAGTATGCATAATAAACTAACCTGGCTTAAAAACCATTAACTGTGTAAGTTTAATTTTTCAGACAGAAAGATCATTAAAAGTCATGATCAGTGGATCATGAGTTTTACTGCCATACTCGTATGTTAATTGCTTTGTTACTGCAACTTACAGCATTTTAATCCATATTATATATAGGCTGACATGATCCCTAATGGTGACTGCCAAGCTGGATCTAACAAATTATTGATAGGGTGGTCTTGGTCCGATCTGCCTTCTTGCATCCACCATATGCCTAGAAAATCGAAGCTTTCATCGTATTTTTGCGGAGTTTTCAAAATAATCTTGAAAACATTTATTAGATTTTCTTATGTCGTTACGAATACGTCGACGCTTGGAATAGGCGAGTAGCTATACAACAACGCCGTCTCGCCGCGTCGTACTCTGGCTACAAGCACGTATTTTAAATTGAATATTAAAATTTTATTAAACAGAACTTTATTCACATTAAATTATTTAATCTGAATTTAATGCATGTAGTCTTTACCTAAAATTAGTAGTGCAATTAACTCTGAATAGTACATTTAGTTTATACGTTTTTTTTTTTTTTTTTAAATACAACTAGCTGATGGAACAAGCAGATGGCCCACCTGATGTTAAGTGGTAACCATCACCTATAAACAAAACATTGCCCCGTAGGTCACGCACAATAGGAGCGTGCCCTACGATGCACTGCCCTGCGTCCATCAACTTGAGGCATACAGATGTTAAGCCTCATGTGCCTGTAATTACACCGGCGACCACACTCTTCAAACCGAAACACAGCGTTGCTGCTTGGCGGCAGAAAAAGGCGTGGTGGTAGTACTTCCCCGGACGAGCCTACGTCTACGATATCTACGTTATCTACGTCTACAATACGTAGATGTAAGTTTAGTTAAGTATATAAAATTTTAATTATTGTTGTAAAAGCTGTTGGTAGATAATATGTAAATAAATAAACTCTTACAAGAATACGAAACGATATTTATATATTAAAATTTTTGGTAGTTTAGGTAAGGCAAAATCTTAAATACTGGGTCTGAACTTGGAATGGTAAAAGATGTTAATAAAACTTACGATTGCCGATGAATCTTTCAGCATTAACCAAATTCAAACAAATTGCCGCACCGACTGATGGCTACAGCCACGTAACTTCGCGCACAACCACGTCTCTGCATAAAATGCGCTTTTGTAGCGGTAACAAAATTTCACCGAATCTGATCAGACCATGTTTTATGGCGGGCGCTACCATTGGTGCACAACCAGCGAGGCCTTAGGGTCAAGCTCTGTGGGCGGAGCTAGGCTAGTTTTCCAAAATAAATAACATAGATCTTTCTATGTTATTTTGGAAAAAAATACACGGTATTTCCACGCTATCTATAGCGTGGAAATACCGTGTATTTTATAAATACTGTTTGTTTATGCCGATTCCCAATAGCAACTTCGATAAAAACCATTTGTGCGGGTATTTTTCTATGAAGTACATCTGGTTTTTAGGTAGGTAGTAGTAGTAGTTAGTTTGGCAGGAAGTAGTTTTTATAACGTAGTTTGAGCAATGTTTCAAATAGAGTAACGTTGATAATACTCTAGTTGAAACATTGCTCAAAGTTAGGCCTTCGTCACAGATTGTGTTCGTCATCCATTGCGACTGGTACAGCATTTTTTAAACGCTGTTAAGATTTGTAGATAAGCAGTAGAGCTAGTAAAGGGTTCGTCCACTTCCACTACCATCATGCCTTTTTTCGCCGCTAAGCAGCATTACTTTGTTTCGGTTTGGAGAGTGTGTTTGCCGGAGAAATTACAAGAACTTTATAATTGTACGCAACAAGTTGACGAACGCTGGGCAGTGCATCGTAGGGCACGTTCTTATCGTACGTGACCTTCGAGACAATATGTTTTGCTATAGGTTATGCTTACCACTTAACTTCAGTTGGGGCATCTGCTTGTTGCAAATGATTGACTATTAGATTAGAACGCGCTTTATTTTGTCGCTAGGCGAAAAAATTACGTTTTTGCGGGCGTTTTACCAAACGAAAAATCGTTGACGATTTTATTGGTTGAGAGATAAAAACTTCGGCAAGTGTAAAATGTTTGGTGAATATCAAGAGTTTGTAAGCTAGTATGTGTAAGGTGTATGGGGTGACCCCGGTTGTTGAAATAATGATGGGTATAATTTTAAAGGTATCCTCTCTCCACTAGATTTTCAGTTCTATTGCTAAGTCTGTATTTTTCGCCAGTTTTTCTGTGTGTGTCTTTGCTAGATTATGGGTGTTGGGCACAGCAGTACCCTACCACTTCATTCCTTTTGTCGTAAAGAGTGATGGTATCAGGTATGTTGTAATGTATAGTTTTACCTGATATAATTGTTCTGTCCCAGTAGAGTTCAAAGTTAGCAGAGTCTAAAATAATCGCCGGTAAATATTTAAGACAGGCTACTTCACTTTTAATATTAACAAGCAGCGCCCCGCGGTTTCATCAGCGCAGATTTAAATCCCGGTATTCCCACGCATTTAACTTTCGCATTTATAATATTAGTAGGATACTTACTTTCTTGAAGTTGAAAATTCGAGAAACCCGTCCGTCTTGCCTAGAAACATTCATTATTTCTTTAAGCCAGAACACTTGAGATAGTACTTAAGTAATGTGTTGATTTATTAATGTAAACTAAATCAATAAAATGCTGAATCGGTGAGTTTATTTTTGTTATTTCTGAATGAGGCAAATGATGAACAGTATGCGAGCGGTGTACAAACATTAATGAAGAACATTGAAAAAGGAGATAGGAGAACCAAGATAAAAGTAACTCCTAACATTTGAGTTACAAATTATACATATACAGAATAAATGAATAAAGATTTTATACCTATAAATATACTTCAATACTTGCCTTTCTTGGTAGGTATGTAAATATCGCTTCTCAGTATATTATTATATTTTTGGGAAATGCCGTCTGATGTAAATTAGCGCCTGGGACGATGAATAGCGGTTTGATTAGCAACATCTTATTTATTGAATTCTCAATGGCAATCTATATTAGTTACATGTAGCCAGATTCGATAGGAAAAAAATATAATTTTATGTAATTCGTGTAGGCATAATTCTCTCCTGCTTGTTAAGGGGAAAATGATACAGTGTTTTGATGTTAATTTAAGTATTATATGCATTCTTGCAAAACGTATTAGTGTTAAGACATTTTTACTTGGTGTAATAATAAATAATATTTTTAGGAAGCGCCTGTTGACCCCTGCCAAGCAAATGTTTACCATGAACACGGGGCTCGCGCGTAAATGCTCGACTCCTTGACGTAACGGACGGTTTTTTGTCATTATGACATTTGAGACTCGAAAATAATTATCTAGGAAATCAGTATTGAATAGAATATAATTCTTTATATTCTATTCAATACTGATTTCCTAGATAATTATTTTCGAATCGAACTAGCTGCGCCCCGCGGTTTCAACCGCGTTGTTTTAAATCCCGGTATTCCCACGGGATAAAAAGTAGCCTATGTGCTATTCTAGACCTTAATCTATCTCTGGGTCAAATATCATCCAGGTCCGTTCAGCCGTTCTGGCGTTATTGAGTAACAAACATCCATCCTTACTTACAAACTTTCGCGTTTATAATATTAGTAGGATTCCCCAACACTAGTAACTACTACACCACAGGTGCTCTTCAAGGTATAAGATCGGTGCTCGAAAATCAGTGCTCGTAAAGTTGTTGCTCCAAGAGGTAGAGAGGTATCCAAGAGGTATAGGTATCCAAGAGGTATAGGTAGAGGTAGGACCTCATCGTATCGTGTCGTGTGCTTTATGTCTATGTTAGTTATTACAAGTTATTTGACATGACGTGTTTGTAGGCGAACCTGTTGCATTTTGATCGCTACGCTGAATATTAAAATGATAATGTGATAATGTTCTGAGGTGAGTTAACAAGGAGGTTACTTGATATTTGAATAAATTAATATGCAAGAGTTTCAGAATATACCTAAAACATTATTTATCTCTATAAATACATGCACCCACACATTAAGTTACATTCAAAAATATTTCAAAGACATTTTTGTTTTATCCCATAAAATTACCCTCACTCATCTTTGGTTCCTAGTTAATGATAATTTCTAATTTGAAATACCCCACGACATACCCTTCCATACATAAGACTATACGAAAATAAAAAAAAACGCCACCCCGCCTAGTTTCCTAGTTTCTAACGAAACGAAATCGTTTCACGACTATGATCCGCGGGCACAGTAGACACCCTCATAAATCTCTTTACTTGTACCAAGTCATGATTCCCTCTTTAGAATGTCCCTTTCAAACATTGACGCCTCGATGTATCCTTTTCAAATTCAATTTTATTTATTAATAGCAGTGCAACATTACCACGGTGCAACACAGTGCAACATTACGGACCATAGAACGCCGGTATACGCCTGTTTTCTTCTCTTCTGTTGGCCTCTCCAAGGCCTTCGCTCTTGTTTCGTACGATGTGCTATGGAGAAAATTGAGGGACAAGGGTATACCTGTGGGAGTCCTTAGGTTGCTTTAGTGCTGGTATGCCGCCCAGACGAATTTTGTAAAGTGGGCTAGTTCTCTCTCGGGACCGTATAGGTTGGAGAGTGGGGTAAGACAAGGGGGTTGACGTCTCCCAAGCTCCCAAGCCAAGAACGATCTCATCGTGGGGCTGAGCAGCATGCGTGTCGGTTGTCGGATGGATGGAATATCTATCAATAACATCAGCTATGCAGATGACATGGTGCTGCTGAGCCCAACGGTTGGTGGCTTGAGAGAACTACTCAAGTTTTGTGAGAGCTATGCAGTGGAACATGGGCTCACATACAATGTAAGGAAGACAGAGTACATGGTCTTTAAGGCCGTCGGTAAAAGTCCAATTGACCTCAGAATAACTTTGAACGGATTAAATATCAAACATGTAACACAGTTCAAATATCTGGGACATCTTCTTACCGACGACCTTAAGGACGATGTTGATGTTGAAAGGGAGCGTAGGGCTCTAGCGGTAAGAGGTAACATGATTGCCCGCAGTTTTTCACGTTGTACTGACCAAGTTAAAATCACGCTCTTCAAAGCCTATTGTCAGAGTTTCTACACGGGAAGTCTGTGGGTCAGGCATACCAAAAAATCGCTGGACACTCTACGCATCCAATATAACAATATCTTCCGTATGATGTTGGGACTGCCGCGTTTCTGCAGTGCATCAGGGATGTTCGCACACTACCACACTGATGGGTTTCACGCCCTGAAGCGCAAGAAAACTGCGTCACTAATCAGAAGGGTGCGCGGCAGCCCCAATAGCATCCTGAGGACTGTAGCTGAAAGCTGTTCTCCTATATGGAAATGTCTTGTGGTGAGGACGATAAATGGAGGAATATATTTCTCACATTGATCGTCCTCAGTGTTTCACAAATAAGTGTCTTTTTAGTTTAATTAAATTTTAAGTATTTTCAAAATTGTATATACCTACGTTCTATGGACTTGTTGTCGTCTGAAACAAACGCTTTTTATTTTTATTTATTTTAATTATTACAGACCTTTTAACTTTTAACTCGAGTGCAACGAAGGAGGGTAGGTAACGTTGGGGTTATTTTCGATAACTAAAACTGAACCTATATTTTATTGTTATTTATCCACAGAACATAATTGGTTTTACGACTGACAGAATTTTATATTAAAATTAAATTTACGGTCTTAGGTCTGTGTGCAAAATCATTACTTACTCAAGCATCAATCTGTACTTGAGAGTCCATCTGAGTCGAGTTTTAAGGCCTAGTTTCCACCATAGCGGAGAGGAGATGAGGTGAGAGGGGACATGTTGCAACGCTGGGTGGTTATTTCCACCAAAGCGGAAAGGAGAAGTGTAGCGGAGAGGAGATGACTGTGAGCTTTGTGTAACAGATATCAAGGCGCGGGGAGGAGGCAGACACTTCTCCATTCTGCCGCGCCGCTTGCTCGCTCGCCACACAGAATTCAATAGAAAAATGAGACATCTCCTTTTCTCTCGTCTCCTCTTCGATTTGTTTCGGGATTGTTTACGATGTTTGCCAAAATGAATAAATAAATAAATAAATACCATCCACACCGCACCACCACACAGCACCATCCTGCCCCAAAGTAAGCTACTCAAAGCCTATGTTATGGGTACTAGATGACTGATATATTTAATACATTATATACTTACATAGATAGATGTTTTTATTATTAATAGAAAACACCCAGACCAACGGAACAAATTTCTGCAGATCGTACACCAATTTGTTCCGAGGCGGGAATCGAACCCGCAACCTCTGCGTCGCAGGCGGACTCTCGCCCGCTGCGCCACCGAGGTCGTCGAAATTATTGTTAAATCATTAAGAATAAGTTACTCTCTAACAATAATAAGAAAGAAAGAAAGAAAGAAAATATATTTATTTCGTCCCACAATAGGTAGGTACAAGTAAGTACTATACGCTATTGGGTTCTAACATAAATTGCAGAATATTATCTTTCACCATTCTTTTCTTACCTTTAACGGTACCCTAAAGGTATTTTGATAGGTAATATCCTACGTAATCACTACATAGTATAAAACAAAGTCGCTTTCTCTGTCCCTATGTCTCCTTGTCCCTTTGTGTGCTTAAATCTTTGAAACTACGCAACGGATTTTTATGCGGTTTTTTTCAATAGATAGAGTGATTGAAGAGGAAGGTTTATATGTATAATACATGCATGATATATGCACCCGTGCGAAGCAGGGGGCGCGCGGGCGGGTCGCTAGTATCCGATAAAATAATTGATTCGATCTGCATGAAATTCAGCAGGTTTGTATTTGAGAAGTTTGTGTTTACAAAGAGCACCGATGGTATAGTCGGAGTGACCCGCCTTCCGCTCGTAAGGTCGCAGGTTCGAATCCAGTCGTGCACCAATGAATTTTTCTATCGAAAAATTTATGTGCGCAATGCCAGTGCTCTTAAACGGTGAAGGAAAACATCGTGAGGAAACCAGTTAGTATTCTAACAGCGGCGATGGGCTTGCAACCTGTCACGTATGGAATACTAACTACTGCAAAATGTGGGCATGCGCCAAATGTAACGTTTGGACGTACCTCTGACTACCCCCCTTAGATATCCTCAAAGAATCTTGAAGTTAGTACGTGGTACTGAGTGAGAGATCTGAAAGGATATATACCATGCCTGGGGATCAAAGTCGTAAAGCTGTTTCAGTGTTTACAAAAAGTATTTATGTTTTATAATTTATGCTATCTGGTTCCCATATAACTCTAGCTTTGATAAGTTTGGGGGTAGATAGTGATGTATGGAAAATCCAATAACATACTCGTATATTATTTTCTAAAAAATATGGCTTTGGTGAAAATATTTGTTTGCATTGTTACAGGGGCACCAAACGCACCACGGCCCTTTGGCAACGTCCCACCAGCTATACAATATGCATTGGACGATATAGTGCAAACCGTGCCAGACGTGGAAGCAGATTGTAAGTTTGACTTTGCTTTTTGCGTACAACTGTTTGCCCTTAGTCCTTATTCATATTCTCTGCTATTTTCTAGAGGCCCTATAGATTAGACTTGCCACTGTAACTGTCATGCCAACTAAAAGAGACAGCAATCGACTTATCGATTTGCAGTGCAAGTACCGTTAAAAATGGTTTTATCCATTGTTGAAACCATTTTTAATGAATTTTGACGATTCTAAATGTCAAATTAAGCGATCGATAAGAACGGTACTTGCACTACTGATAAGCTAATAAAGCGCTCAGTGACCAATATGAAGATGGCTTGTGTTTGAACGCCAATAAACAACGCCTCAGGGTAGAAGCAAAACGTGACAGCAAAGTGGTCTTTGATACGTTTCTGGATAAAAAAAAAAGTACACTTTAGATAACCAACGATTTAATACAGCTTTCTTCTCATAGTTTCGTTGAAATTCGTAAAATTTCGGTGGTTTAAATAACATGCGATCGGTGCGACTTTTAGCTTCTCTTGTTAATTTTTGAATGTAGTCCATAACATAAAATAACATTCTTCAGTACCTACTATAAATTGAAATCTATATACAAGGATATCAAACCAGAATTTATCAGTAAGCAAAAAAATAGGACAATGGAGATGCTTTTATTCATTTAACTTATTATTATTATTTTTCTTTACCTGGTATATGAAACCCATATACAAGGACTATCAAAGCAAGCGCGCTCTGTGAAATATTCGTAACAGTTATGCTTTTATGTAAAACCTACAGACAGCTCGCGTTGATTTTAATCGTTGTCAGTCCAATGAAAGTATATTTGTCTTCATTCATTAGAAATTTAATAAAATATAGTAAAATTATAATGCATGCAGTGAATATGAAAAACTCTAATCAATGTGTCTTGTCTTGTCACCATAAATAGAGACAGTAAGAAAAGTGCCAGTGGACACATTCTTAGTATAGCTTACTTTATAAAACTAGATCAGTGTTATATTACCTAGTAGCCGTATTTGTGGCTAGATTGTAATATAGGTATGTTATAAAATAATAACGTAAACTATAAAAAAAATAAAATAATGAGGGCGTTGATTAAAACTAAGCTTTTTGATGTTAAAAATGTTGTGATATATTCCAAAATTCAATAAAACACTCAACATTGAACGTCAATAAAGAAGTGTTACACGATTTTTCAAACCGACCCCTTGAATCGAGAAGAATAGGGTGCTGTAGTTTGTATGTAAAAATAAGCACAAGCCACAAACTCGGTAGGTACCTCAAACACTCCCAAAAAGAAAATAAGCAATTGTTTTAGGATTTCTTGTAACCACACATTAAAAAGGGGCATAATGAGGTATCCACACGAATAAATAAACGACATTCCACTAATTAGGTATTTATAATATACCTAATTATTAATATACTACCAAATTAGTGGAATCTCATGGTAAATAAAGGTATTCACAAAATTCAAAATATCACTAAAATCCTACGTGCAAAATCATTTATTATTTAGAATACCTTAAACCTACCTACTTGTGACGAGTCCGTGACAAAATAGCACGGTTTATATAATAATCTATTATATTAAGACACAAAAAAAATACATGTGTGTATTTTGCAATTTATTATACATTGCTAATAGATAACCCTCCGTAAAGATACATTTCAACAATATCCTAGTCAAATCAAAATTAATATGAAAAGTCAAAATATATCAATAAAGTTAATCCATGTCTGATTTCAAATGACAAAAGAATGTACGTAGTATTTATATTTTTTGATATCTACTGTGCCTGGGGATCGAAGTCGTGAAGTTGTTTCAGTTCGTTTCATTAGATGTTAATTTTATTTTCACAGTTGAAAAGTTGATTCTGACGGCGCGGCAGAAGTTAACTGTGCTCATCCAAGCAGTCTCTAAGATGGAAGTGACCCCAGAAGTCAAACTCAAAGCCAACCTGTTTTACCACAACATTCTGGCTCGATCCATGAGGGAGAATTACAAGGACGAGGTCGTCGCTGAGGGAGGTATGGCGCCTATTCTTGTTTTCGTTCACTAGGATTCGCTCGCATCTTAGCTCGTGTCCCGCTCGGATAAAAGGACTGGTAATGCTTTTCGGATCAGCAGCTACATCATTTATATTCTTAGGCGTGATATTTTAACATACAGAAAGAAAACAGCGAGCTTAATTTTACATTTTGTTGTAAGTAACAAAAAACTAAATGAGAAATGTTTATAGTATTATGTTTGTTATGTTTTAATGTTTAATTGTTGATAATATCCACCAGTGCAGGCTTGCACAAAGTGGTAAAAAATCCATTCAGCAAAGGAGATTCCTGTCCATGGGCCTGCAGCTACGAGCACTAACCCTTTAATGCTCGTAGGTACGCAGGTATCCTAAGTAAGGATTTTAAGAAAGAGTAAATTGTGAAAATACAAAAAAATGTAAAAAAAAATAAAAATATTTGGCAACGAAATTTACCGTGGAAATTGAATTATTCAGTTAAATATTCGCTTCCAACATTATACACGCTAAATGGTGTTTTAATTGGAAATATCAACCATCAATGTATTTAATAAAAAACACTAGGGTTTTTATGTCTTTTTGTTAATAAATTCTTTAAACCGAAACCGACATTGTAAAGTTCGTTGCCCGTTCTTCGGGCTTTGGTCGCGTGGAACTGTTCCGAACAACTCCGAAGCCTTGGGACATAAAGGGCGGGATTTCAGCACATGCTTCATAGAGAGATATGGGATGCTTAAATACTTAAAGTAAATGTGACAAGACGTTAAATCATTTATAAATACAAAACCTTATTGTCGAACAACATGATATTCTTTGACAAAAAATTCATAATCTTGACATTAACTATTCTATGAAAAATTCTCCAAATAATTTACTACTTTTTACCCAAGTGCCGAGGGTTATGGGTCTTACTACAAAAAAATAGGCAAACGTTAAACACTGCCTAAACTTTTGACATAAACGCTTGCCATTTCGTAATGGCAAACAGAGACAGCGCAAATTTTAGACACTGTTTAAAGTTAGACACCGTTTTGTAGTAAGGCCCTATGTGTTTGACGTGAATCTATCCATGTATGTATGTATCCATCCTTCGATATTTCCTATATCCATACTTTTAGTTCGGGGCAGTCGGGTTTTTATATTTTTTAATAAATCTTCTTGTTTAATAAGAGTTTACCAAACCAAACATAATATGTTTGGTTCACTGTTTAAGATATACCGGAATTTACAATACTTTCTCTTTTTTTTATGTTTTTGGTAAAATTTGTTTATTTCTCTTCACAAAATAAGTAACATATTATTAAAACGATGTTTCTAACGTTAATGTATGTATGTTAATCTAACACGTACCTACTAATAACTATGATCACGTTTCAAAGAAATCCTTAACTTCAATAAGCTGACTACAAAGCTAAGGTGGAGTATAAAGAACATTGGCTATCTAGTACGAGTAGATGTGGCCCTTTCTCTCGATCGAAAGGTTATTGTAGGGTGGTTGGCGCGTCACCGTCTAATATGGTTTGAAAGCAGCTTCTGATAAATTTCAATGAACATCATTCAGCAGGCTGATCGCGTAACTTTTGTTGCATTCAAAATCCGGTTGCCTATGCCAATTTTGGCAGTTTTTCGATCGCAAAACTGCCAAAATTGACATAGGCAACCGGACTTTGAATGCAACAAAACTTACTCGATCAGCATACAGTTCTGTCACCTTAACTTAACGCCGTCTAGTCGGCACGAAAATACTCTAAAGACATAACTTGGTGTCTAGAACGTGCCGTTAAGAAAATACTGCATTGTTGTTAATTACGGCTAAGTAGAATAATATAATATTTGTTATTTTCTTGACCAAAAGGAAAAGCTTGACGTTGAGTATATGTCTTTTAAAAGATTGAATTACTTATTATCGCATGCTTTAGCACTGTCTGACTCATTTTTTTTTTTCAATTCTCAAGCATGTTTTAATGTTCACTGAAGCAAACGGATTAACGGATAAACGTCACCATACACTACATACACTTCTTAGATAAGCTTGTAATGTATGAGTTACCCACTTTTCTGAAAGATATAGAAAAAGATATAAAACAATTTACAAAACACTTTTTTTGTCAGATTTCACTCATAACAAATGAAAGATCATTCTTTTAGAGTGGGACAATCATCTTGCATTTGTTTTGAGTGAAAAAAGCTGTCTGCCGTTTTTTTCTAAATCAATCAATTAATTTATAAAGACCCTAGGTCGTCTATGCTTTGGTAATGAGAAACAAGCGGATTTGTCTATAATTTATAGGACGGATCAGTGATATTTGTGATTTTACTGAATAAAAACAGTTTTGAGATTAGCCGAGGCTTTTAAGAGTAATAGATGTCATAGTCAAGAGGTATTTATACAATAAAATCACAAGGATCACTTGAAACGTTGAGACGTTGAAACGTGCTAGCGATGAGATACATTTTACTGCTCACAGCTTCTAGACCCGCGGGTGTCCGTTTCAAACCATGGGTAGTTAAACTTCACTGTAGGTAAGTTCTAAAATTGTGCGCATGCCGAAAGTTGTTTAAACCCCCTTTAGAGATCTAAAACCGCATCGTTAGTACCAAAAGATGTGAGAGGATATTCTACCATCACTGATCTGTATTATACAAGTACGCTGGATAGAATTTAGACATTCAAATGACAGTTACTTTGTGTGCCGATTTGAAACGCTCCCCAAGAGTACTGCGTAGGTACTAAAATAAAATCAATAATTGACCGAGCGAGCGAAGCGAGCGAAGCGTCTCAGTTTCCACATTGGCCAAAAATGCGTTTGTCCGGATGTCTGTCTGTCTGTCTGTCTGTTCTCCTCTACAGGTCGCATTTTTCAACCAATCTGGACGAAACTTGGTACACAGGTTATATGACTTATTAGATTTTTTTGTCGTTGGGGATTTTTGATTGGAGGGGTACTTCCCCCAAAAAAAGGGCAAAAAGGGGGCTATTTGATATACTGGATATCTCCACCAAATGAGATCCGTTTTCGATTATTCTTTTTTTATTTGAAAGGTAGTAAATATAAGTTGGTCTCATAAAAGTTTGGCGAAGATCTGATAAGGATCTTCAGCATGATGAACAGGATAGCTCATCAAACAATCGATGGTTTTCAATCAAATTTGAGAGAAACACAAAGGACCTCATTCTACACAAGATGATGCAAAAAAAATCAAAAAGATCAAAAAAATCACAAAACGGAAAATGCACTTGCACATTACATTCCTCAAATAGCTCACTTTTAGTATGCTCGCGAGGTCTACAGCTCCCAGAGCCACTAGTCATAATGGCGGCATATTTGAAATGTAAACATACATTGCAAAAAGATCTTCTATATTAGTTCCGAGTACTTTCAATGACACTCTGCCCACTCTCAGCGCCAAAATGGCGATTATCCAATGGCATCATAAAAACGTCGACAACATTCTATCCAGTGGTACTAATAGAGATCAGTACGTGTCTACCATCCCTAAATATCACTGCATAATTTCACGGTCACGGTTTTGAGCCTTATCGATTAAAGTCTGCTAATAATTATTTTATCGGCATTGAATCTAGTATTATTAAGATGAATTTAATGCATGGTGTCATTAGAGTTCAGGTCTCGTGAGTCTTCGCTGTCCAGTTAACGCGATAAAGTAGCAGTATTGCAGTATGCAAATTAGGACCCCTTACACAGTAGCAAAAGGTTGACTTTGCTGCAATCGCTACGACCTCTTTCCCTTTGGTAAACAGATTTGGGAGAGGGTTTGTTAATTG
The DNA here is from genome assembly GCA_963576535.1 of Plemyria rubiginata. Taxonomy (NCBI): domain Eukaryota; kingdom Metazoa; phylum Arthropoda; class Insecta; order Lepidoptera; family Geometridae; genus Plemyria; species Plemyria rubiginata. The sequence continues at coordinate 5,265,012 of OY754905.1, forward strand.
AACGAAAGGTCCTTACATTCCTTTTACAGGGCTGGCCACCGAGGTTTGGTATCATGCCATGGTTTTCTAATTACCGATGCACAATTCCGAGTGGATTTGTGGACTTTGATGACTTTGTCGCGGGTTAAAGTCACACTATCTAGTGTGTCATCCTGCAACTATTATAATTATAAACGCGAAAGTTTGTAAGTATGGATGGATGTTTGTTACTCTTGCCTATCTCTCTGCCAAGTTTCATCCAGATCCGTTCAGCCGTTCCGGCGTGAAAGAGTAATAAACATCCATCCATACTTACAAACTTTCACGTTTATAATATTAGTAGGATTACGAAGCTGTTTTTTTTATATAAAAAATTATATGTGACTGTTCTATTCAATTTAAGGATTGATCGAGTTCGAAATGGAAGACCCCAACGTGCCAAGCCATGCTATTGTCAAGTTGAGGAGCAAGCAATTGGTGGATGCACAGGTCAGCGAGTTTGACGTCGTTGAACCGGCCAAGAAGTAAACTCTAGCAGTGGTACCTATGTAGATACATCTTCAATAAAACACTGTAGCAGAAAAACATACCAACCTTAGTTGGGCTGTTGGTAAGACATTATATTCAACAAACTATGTGTCAAAAATTCTAAATATTAAAGTAATGTATTTTACAGTTTTTGTTTTTTTTAGAATACTACCATCACGTTCATCTTGTGTGTATGGATATTTAGATACCTTTAACTTGTTCACTTTTATACCTTTCGTAACTTTTTGCTATTTTAACTATACATAATTAGTAAAAAGATTACATTCATTCAAATAGAAAGTTATGTAAAGGCTGAAATTTTATATAGTTTTTTTTTGGTTAAAATACTATATACGTTGTTTGAAAGTCGACATTTACCGGGTTATTCCCGCTCGTTCCCACTGGGAAACGTATCTTAACCTAACTTAAACAGAATAAGGTCGAATATCGCTATGATATGTGCCAATTGTGCGTGACTTATACGAGCCAATGCTTTGTTATGGTTACTTTTATCATTAGGTGGGTCATCTGCTTGGTCCATCAGTTAATTCTGATAATTACTCTTTCAAGAAAAAAAACGACTTCAATGCACTGGAAAATACACTCCTACTTGATCATATACCTAACTAAAAAACCACTCGTCAGATCGGACGCAAATTTAAATGAGACCACATGACAAGCAGCAGCTTTCGATTAAAAAATGAATTATAAAAATCTGTCTACTCAGTTAAAAGTTATGAGGTAACAAGCATAAAAAAACAGTAGAATTGAGAATCTCCTTTTTATAATTGAAGTCAGTTATAAATATATTTTGAAGTGCTCGAAATTAGATTATTTGAGGTGCACTTGAAATTCTTGATCCGTTGGTCTGGGTGTTTTCTATGTATAGTAAAAAATATCTATCTTTGTAAGTATATAATGTAATAAGTATATCAGTTATCTAGTACCCTTAGCACAAGTTTTGAGTAGCTTACTTTGTGGCTAGATGGTAATGTGTGGATTGTCCAGCATCATTTATTTATTATTTATTTATTTGTTAATACGTACATAATATATTATTACATTACACCCAGCCAGAGAACTAACATCTATGTTCAGCACACAAATGTTTGTTCTCTGTGGGAATCGACCCCACGGCCTCCGGCACAGAAAGCAGAGCTACTACCAACTGAGCCGCGAAGGCTTATTTACGTGAAAAAAATCATTTATTATTATTTTTTAACCTGTCAACTTGCTGTGCCTCGGATGGGTTAACCTGTGTCGTAAGTTTGGTAGGTACTTAGGCACTGGGTTGCAAGCGCGCTGGGCTCGTCTTTGCTTTCGAGCAAGACAATATAGTGATGGGGTAATCGATAACGCTTGTAGAAAATAAGTTCTAGTTGTCCTAAGTGTCGGTATACGGAAGGTCTGCAAGGCGGGTTCAGAGGCCAGAAATCAAAATTTTTTCCTTCACAATCAAAATGAAAGATATTGTTTTTTTTTATTCGAAATAAGTAGGATGAAAACTTGCCAATTTCAGCTTAAAAAAGTGCGAAATGCGATTGCTTTTTTTTATTTTTTTATTTATTCAGCAAAACTTAAATAACAGTTTTAATAATACAACATCGTGAAACCTAGCAAGGTTTGTGTCGATGTTGGCACTGACTCGAGCTGTTGCAAAACATAAAATTAATATTTATAGTAGACAGATAGTATAAATAAGTAGGTAAGTACTTACCTACTGAGTACCTAAGTGTACACTTATGCTAATAATTATGAATGTATAAGTCACGTCACGCAAAAAAGAACGCCGGAAAATAGTGGAGGATCCCCTAACACTACAGGACGCAGGGCAGTGCATCGTAGGGCACGTTCCTATTGTGCGTGACCTACGGGGCAATATTTTGTTTATAGGTGATGGTTACCACTTAACATCAGGTGGGCCATCTGCTTATCACTCATTTTAACTTTTATGGTCAGTTAGATCAAAAACAACAATTATTATTATATAAAGCAGGTAGGTTATAAAAGTCTATGTAATTATTTTTAACAAGTAGGTAATGCCGATATTGGAAGGTACGTAGGTATTTAGGTTGCTTTTTGTTTATGCGATAAGACTTCCTTCACTCAATGGCGCGCTATTGCATTGACTTCGAGAAAAAACAGAAGGTAAATCGTATAAAGGGTGTAAAACTGAGAATTTATATTATATGAATGATAAAATATGAGCACGGATTACATGTTTTAATATACAAATTTTACTTTTATATATTTATAAAATCATTATCTTAAAGACGATTAAGATTTCATTTAAGGGAAATTATTTGAAAAAATAACTGACTAGGAATATACATAAATACTATTCGAATACAAATAATACAATAACCCCTTCCCGTTATAGGGAAAATATGCTTGAATCAGAAATAATTTTGGTATTAGGTTTGTATGGGAAATTCGTCCACCGCTGGCCCCTTAATTTTTTTTGGTAGTTACAAAATAATGGTGTATCCTTATACACTCACACTCATACTCGACCACTTTAATCAGTATAATGCCAAAAAAATTGGGTGAACAAAATGTAGAATTCTCAAAGAAAATATTTGAATATGTTCCTACGTATATAGGTACAATGTTAATATAATAATAATTCATTTTGCACCTATTTAAATAAAATAAATATATACGCAGCCAATCTATGATAACAATAAAGTAAGTTATACGACTTGAGATAAAACAAAGTAGCTCTGCTGTTTTAAATATAATCTGTAGTTATTTCAACATCTTTCAATAATGGAAGTAGCTATCCGCATTTATTACGCGGTCTATGAAGAAAAGTATTGATAGGTTGATTGCGGTAAGTGGGCTATGATAACATAAGATACTGCTAATCATAGATTATCTCAACCTCCAAGATAGTGAGCAAGTGGCATAATGATATGTACTCGTAGTTTCAAAAAGGGCAGCCTGGTAAAGGAGTATATTGGTCTGTCGACAACGTGTTTCCTTTGAGCGTGACGTGTGTACCTAGTATCGCCTCCGCAGTGTTGTCCATAATAGTATTCAAGATCGAGTCACACGATATTATCACTCGTTTGCTCGGTGTTTTATTGACCATGATTCGATACAGTTTCTACTTTAACGATAAATTGTTATCGTCGAACTTCCTTCACTATAATCGAATGATTTATACAGGTGTTTAGACGTGCGCGCAACCAGCTGTTATAGTTGTATGAATTTTAATGTGAGAATTTGGTTATCTGTGTGAATTATACTTGTGATAATACGAAAAATAAGTGACCTTTGAAAATACCTGGTGCGTCGTATGCTAAGATGGAGAGAATTAAGCAGAAATCAAAAAAAGATAAAACCAACAAAGTTGTGGATAAAGAAAAATCTTCTTCTTTTATAACAGACGTAAAACTATTTAAGGAAAACCTAAAAATCAGGGAAATTTTGAGAACAGTGAAAATGAACAGCAGTATGCGGATAAAAGCACCTCGAGGAAGTAAAGTAATGCAAAACAGGGACTTTGTAGATAATGAAGAATTTTTTGAGGATACAGTAAGTGACGATGGTCAAGACGAAGAAGTGCCCCCAAGTGCCACTAACACCGTTTTAAATACTGAAATTTGTGGTAATTACGTCCCAGAGGAGGAATATGTAAAAGATGAAGAAAACCCAAATGCAGATTTGGAAAGTAAATTCTGTTCAAGTGCTATTTACAAATGTAAAAGTCTATCTGAAGGATTGGAAGACCGTGCCGAGTTTGATGGCCGAGTAGAAAGAACTGATAGTATCTCAGATTCTTTGCCAGCAGAAAGTCCTGTAGTTACGAGTAGATCTCGCGATAGGAAATTATCGCTTGATCACACGATTCTGTCAAGGCGTGAGGGTTTGTCTCAATCTGAAGTGGACCTCCATGCGATAGGTAAACTGCCCCTGGAGCGAAAATCATCATTTTTCAGAAAGAAAATGGATAGCTTTTTAAAAAATACCACAGAAATTTTTAAGCGACAATCTCTAGGCAGCAAATCAGGTCAATCGCCATTGGCACAGCGCAGAGGCTCCAACTGTTCCCGAATGTCTATTTCTTTGCAGTCATTGAACGAAAACTCCGCGTACGATGGACAGTTTAATAGCAAACCAATACACAAACACCACGTAAGTAACAAATTCAACTGGATATCACCTTGTAGTTATCTTGACATGACACTCATAACATAACAAAACATGTACTTATGTATCTACACATGTAAAATTACATTTTACTTTTAGAGTAGCTCCTTATTTTTAGTAAAATTATATTCAGTAGGTACTCTAAAATTACTTGAATAAGGTCGACTATGCTACTAGCGTGTTTGTAACTTTTGAATGCATAGTTGTAAAAACATTACACGGATATTACAAGGACTTGACGGCCCACGGGATAAAAAGTAGCCTGTGTGCTATTCCAGACAGGCTACTTTAGAGAGATAGATTATAATGTGCTATTCCAGACTATAATCTATCTCTGCCAAGTTTCGTCCAGATCCATTCAGCCAGAAAGAGTAACAAACATCCATCCATCCATACTTACAAACTTTCGTGTTTATAATAATATTCCTTCTTTGACTAGGCCAAAGCCAAACCAAGAAATAATAAATACTTATTCTTGTTCTTAGCCTCTAACAATCTAATTTTGGAAGACGCTGTCAAATTGAATTTTAATGTTAATTATATAAATAAATAATGCTGCACAATCCACACAGCACCATCTAGCCCCAAAGTAAGTTACTCAAAGCTAGTGTTATGGGTACCTACTAGATAATTGATTTATTTATAATACATCATATCAACTTACATAGATAGATATTTTTTTTAATATACATAGAAAACACCCAGACCAACGGAACAAATTTCTGCAGATCGTACACAAATTTGTGCGTACAAATTTGTCGTAAACAAATTTGTGTACGATCTGCAGAAATTTGTTCCGTTGGTCTGTTTCTATGTACAATAAAAAATATCTATCTATGTAAGTTTTAAATGTATTAAATTCTAGTACCCATAACACAAAGCTTTGAGTAGCTTACTTTGGGGCTAGATAGTGCTGTGTGGATTGTCCAGCATTATTTATTTTATTTTCTCAAGTTAGTTTGGCTAATAAATTTATAACAGAAGACTCGTTTAGAAATATTTATTTTCTTGTAGTAGGTTTGTGGGAATTTATAATTTCTGCCATAAGTACTGATACCGATTGGTAATTATTTAGATCACCTTAGTTATTTCGAGATTGTTGTATGGTCTGTAGTCAAATTTATTTTGTAAATACTTGATTTAAATACTATTCGCTACTTAATGTTTTGTGGTTTGTAGGACCAGCAAGGCAGTGTGACAAGCCTACGTTCCTCCACAACATCCGCTAGCAGTAACTCCACCGTGTCCGTCGTTGCCAGCGATAGGCCGCCCGAAATGTCTGAGGAGGAGAGTCTAGCTGACAGCCGCCAAGAGCTAACAGGTAGCCAACCATTGCCTGACGTTTCTTCTTTAGGCACTCCCTGTAAGTAGCGTTTTTATTCACTTCAACTTATAACATGCCTTTTCTGCCGCAGCGTTGTTATGTTTCGGTTTGAAGAGTGGTAGTTGCTGGTGAAATTACAGGCATATGAGATTTTATATCTGTATGCATTAAGTTCCTGACACACGTGCTGAGAAATAAGCATGCTTCTTTTGAGCATGCTCAAAAATCAACCGTCGTACGACCAAAATAAGCATGCTTATTTACTAGCACGACCTGTTCACACGTGCTTTTATTGAGCAAGGCTCGAAAAAAGCATGTTTTTAGCTCGAAAATAAGCACGTCTGTCAGTACCTTTAAGTTGAAGGACCCAGCACATTCCTATCGAGCTTGACTTACGATGCAATGCTTGGTTTTAGGCGATAGGCCGTTTGCTTGTTGCATCATTAAGTTGTGTATGTAAAATAAAATAAAAAGCACTGGGACTACACACAGAGAGGTAATACCACAGATAACTTTTTTTTATGTAAAAGATAGAAATCAGATATAATTTATTGTATAACTGTAGTACAAAAAAGGTCTTATTCCTATGGTTATGTACAGTTTTAACAGTTTGTCCGTTCCGGACGTACAACAAAAATGTATCTACATGTATCAATGTATCTACTTATTTATAATATGTATATACAAATATAGACAAACAGACTCTTGTATTAAACCGCGCTGTAGTAAATAAATAAATGTCTTGTACTATGCAGCTGCCATAAAGCATTGTCCGTTTGCAGACGCGGACTACATGCAAGATTCCCTACTGGGTTCTCGCGCAAGTTCGATGAGCTCAGGTCTTGACACGGCGACCGGTAAACGAAGGCGGAAGACTTCCTCATCCAATAGGTAAGTCCTGCATTACCTATTGCCACTAACTCAGTACTGAAGAGTACTCACTACCATAAGTTAGAGCATTTTAGAGTTTTTCGTGCAAGGTTTTTCTGGGGAAGTTCTATCACCATGCATATTTCTGCCACCAAGCAGTGTTGCTGCATGCATGTGTTTCTTTGTAATCATGGTTTACCAAGTATATCCCGTTTTAAATAAAAAAATATATTTATAACCATTATTCTTTCAAAAATTACTATGTTTTTTTTTGTTATTTGATATTATTTACATTGTATTCGTAAGACACGGAGCGGGTGGTGGAGTGGAATGAGGCAGTTGAAAGTGGAATCATAAGAATGTCGAGAATGCCGTAATGAAACAACGATGAATAGAAGGATGCGCTGTGGATGCCCAAGAATATAATAACTGAATGAAAATTGCGCGAATAGCTTGGACTCTTAAAATACGCCATACGTTCATACGCCGCAGATCTCTACACTACCTTCATACAACACATATTTTTAAGAGAATTATGTTTAGAAGTTAATGATCGTAGAACATTGTAGGCCACGTTCCTATCGTGCGTGATCATGACGTGGCTGAACTGTATGTTCCGAAAAAAGTCTTGTATTAAATTAATTTCTGGTCTGATAATTTATTTATGAAATCTAAAGTAAAATTCGTAACAGAATAAATTTTATGCGACCTTTTCATTTACATTACAGGATTTTCGGTTAAAGTAGTTTATTCTCGTAAGAGCAGATACAGTTCACTTTAAATGAGAAACATGTAGAATATCTGGGTGACCGGTTGCTTATAGCAATACAACACGGATAAAAACATTTTCTAAAAATGAATCCTAGCTATTAGATTGATATATCGCCCCAGAAGATGCGTGGGGAGCCCACGCATACTGAATTTCGTGAAAATTGTTGGAGCCGTTTCCGAGATTCAGATTATATTATAGAAATAAATAAATAAACAAGAAGGTATTAGATAGGCGAGTAGCAAGGTATGCTTACTTAACATCAAAAATATTCTACTAGGAACATACATCTTTCGGATATGTAGTGGCGAAGCATCTATTGCTAAAAATATATTCTGATATAAATCCAAAGGAATGTGATTTTAATTACAGATCTAGATATCGCAATTTATAAAGATAGTTAATAGGTAAACTGAGTACAAGACGAAAAGAAAAAAAAATACAAAAACTAACCACTTAACCAGGAATTCGCGTGAAGCTGTTTCAGTTACATTGTAAAACGCATCTGAAATTCAAGGCAGACGTTGTCGATAATAAAGATGCTAAAGCGATCTCCTACTATCTAGACACAATATTGGTGTAACTGTAATTAGTGGTCTATTAGTGTGCTGAGAGTCGAGGTAATAACTCTATTATTATGTATTCTGGGCCTCATGCTGCTATCAAGCTAGGTAATAGTATTAGAGGAGGCTGCTTCCTCAACACGCGTGAGCTGTCTCGCTATTTTAAAATAATTTCCGAACTCAGCTTCTTCCGTTAAAGGATGTTTCGGAAATTACATTTAACCGCGGCTTAGCACTGCAGCAGGAAATTTCTTATTAATACACCTACAACTTTGGGTTATGGGCTGCTTGTCAGAAAATAGAATTTTTCTCACTGATCTGTATTACAGAAGTAGGTACGCCTTTTCTAAATATATTCCGCAAATAAACAAGCACAGATAAAATATATGTTTACACATAAGCAAGATTTATAACTTTTTGCAAGAAAGAACAGATTTCAAGTCTTCAAATGCACTGGACACTGGACAATACACTCATACTATGTTTTATAACCTAGAACCACTGATAATAATGTATTATACACGTACGCACTATAACTCAAAAACGAATTGTCAGATGTCAATTCGTGATTAATGACAAATTAATGATTAGTATAACGTTTTGAGATAACAAACATAAAAAATACAGTTGAACTGAGAACCTCCTTCTTTTAGTAAGTCGGTTAAAGAGTTCTACCCGTCTCTTTGAAACACATAGGTTTTGATAATTTTAACATAGTAGGTATAGTCTCGCAAGCCGCATACGATAATAATCGATGAGCTGCCCTGCTCTGTCTGTCTGCCAAATTGCCAGACACGGTTTCGGTGGCAATTATTACCTATCTCATTCGATTTAGATCTGTACTTTCATCGATTTTAATTATTTGTACCCACAACCATTATTAGCATATTTTTCCGTCAGTGTTTTGACTATATTGTGTTTTTGAATAACTTTTGTTTTTTTATCATGTTCACGATGAATGTTTTTTTACAATTTTGTTTTTTTATTATGTTCTTTGATACATTATATAAATCTTTATCATATCAAATTTCTTAGTACTTAGGTAGTTCCATTTTACAAACCATAAAATACTTTATTGCTTTAAAACTACAAGTTACTTTGAAATAGCTTAAAAAACGTTGTTGACATTTATGGAAAATATGTTCTTTAAAATACCGTTTATATTGCGATACATTTTTCAGTTGTGTAAAATGTTTACAAGCAGGAAAATACAAAATATTTTCAAATTCACGTTTAACCTTCCTTCTGAGTTGTTTACATTTTCAGACAGAGGATCAGTTTATTGACGACGACGAGACTTGTCGAAAAATCGATGAGCCTACTAAAAATGAAGCTTTTTTGTCAGGAGCACAACATGCCCATAGCAAAAGTGAAAGTTATGAGATTGGTTTATTCAATAAAGCAACCACTGATTTTACGGATTTTACCGATACTGTTACTACTATCGCTACTGCTGCTGCTATCAAAGAGCCCCGTTTTCTTATTTCCTGTATTGGAACTTGGTAGATTTATTTTTTTAACTAAAAGACCATCCTTTGACTACGATAAGATGATAATAATAATGATAAGCGACGATGTAATTAACGTTGGAGCAGAACACCTATTCTTTATTACTTTAGATATAAAAGCTAAGGCATACTTTTTTTTACAGAGTGTCATGGCTTGCTAGTGAAAGCTTAACCGATTACTTTCGACATCTCATCCAAGACGAGAAAGGACAGGAAACGCGAGAGGCTCATTGTTCGTACCAGGATTTTTCTACGATACCTGAAAACAAGTACGGGCCAAGGCCTGACTCCAAAGGCCGGAGACTATCTTACGTGCGGGCCGTGTCTAGGGAGGACCCGGTGCTGCCATCGAGAAGTCATGACTCCAGCTTGAGAAGGACTAAAATCGCTGAATATGAGGTTTGTTATTTAATTTATCTAAGATTGTCATTTTCAGCCACTGGAAGGTTTTAGTGGTTCGACCACCCGTACCCGGACCCGTGCTAGAAAAGTCTTGGGAGACTTTGCCCACTAGTAGAACAATAAAAGTATTGTTATAACAGCTCGTTAGCTGGTATAACAATACTTTTATTGTTTTACTGAACAAGCCTATAACAAAGCATTGCCTGAACGGGCCTTTTGCGTGATAGGCCCATGCCCTACGACGCACTGCCCTGGGTCCGTCAATTTGAGGCATATAGATGTTAAGCCTCATGTGCCTGTAATCACATCAGCAACCACACATTGCAAACCGAAACACAGCGTTGGCAACAGAAAAGGCGCGGTGGTAGGTCTTCTACGGACGAGCCCTTCACAAAGCTCTAATACTCTTCTAAGACCTAGCATAGCGTAAAGGCATGTTAGTATCATAATTTATTGTTTTAGTATTTTTTGTTTACACACTGGATATATTTACAATACTTCTTTACTTCTATTATTAAACTTTCTTACTTTTACTCTTTTTGCACTCAGGAATAAGAAACCCTTCAGTAAGTAAAGTAGTTTTCTGTATCAGCTATCGTTTTGAGGTACGGATATTAGAATACATTTTCTACCTTCAAGGAAAAATAAAAAAATTACCGACACTTACTTTATAACAAAAGATAAATAAATATAATAGACACGTGGACCGACGAATCGGAAACAGGATTTCCACATTTCTTTATACGTTACTTATCCCGATAAGTTACACGTACCTACTATAAGAACGCGACATATATAGTAGACACGTGGTCCGACGAATAGGAAACAGTATTTCCGCATTTTCTTATAAGTTACCTATCCCGTTAAGTTACAAGTAAGTACGTACTGTGAGATCTCGTCTTAGGTATTATTATAACTACGGACCTACTATCCCTGGCCATACCCCTGCGGGTAGGGTATTCTTCTACCTGTTAAGGTTGGCTGGTAGAAAATGCTGTCTAGCATTAAGCTCGCCTTTTGTACTCTGTTTTTAGTGCAATAAAGTATTAATAAATAAATAAATAAATAGGGTGGGACGAAACCATAGCACTATAGTAGTGTTCGGAATTGATTTTATTTTTTTATTTTTATTGAAATATCTATGTTTATGTAAAAAGATATCGCGAGGAAACCGGCATGTTGTAGAAACTAAAAAGCTCTAAAACATGTGCCAAGTGCTCGAAAGGAGCCTTTTGAGGCGCACTTATAATCCTTTCAACTCACAGTTTCGAGCAGTTTCCCCGCGAGCGAGCCGCCCCTCACGTGGCATGCCAGTACCTGACTGAAACTCAAATGTTGTGCTAGCTACTTGCATGCCAGGTACAGGCATGCCAATTAACGTTTACATATGGAAGTAGCTGGCATGTGCCTGTAGCTTGCATGCAAGTGTGCAACGTAGAGGCATGTGTACAGGCGCCTTTATGTTCTCACTGGGCTTGTCAAGGGACCCGTTATACTTATCATTTTCTCTTTCCATAAACAATTTTTTTATCTTCTGCAAATGCATAATGCGACTACCTAGAGGTAGGTAGGGGTCACTAGAGCAAAAATAACTACATACAAACTCAGTCAAAACTCAGCGTTTATTTACGAATATAAGATACAAACTCATGACATCTAACATAATCACAACTATTAAGGCTACAACTAATACAAGTACTAGCACACTCAAATCCAAACAAAATTACAAGGTCGGCAACCAGTCCAGATTCTAAGCACCACAAATCACACACGCAGCTTAAACCCAAACAAGATATGAGTGTCCTCAGTCCGAGCTAAAAGCCCATGCTTTACGCACCTGTGCCAAAAGTTCGTTGTTCCGGTCATAATCTCTGCATATCATGCATTTGCCCTCCAGACCTTCAACAACGCTGTCATCATCATTTTCACGTACATCTGCCATATCATTTAAATATTACAGAGAACTTTGATCTTTGTTTTTTTTTACATTTAATTTTCTAGAATTGGCTCGTGTTTTCATTTTAGGTCTACTTGCTAACATAACGTGTCCTATGTCATATCAGTCTGCTTGATGAGCATTAGCCACCCGCACTATTCTGGTTACTTATCAGTTTGAAAGTACGTAAACCAATAATAACAGTTAAATAACTATACGGCACAAAAAATGAAGACGTTCATGTAACACTTCGCGACCAAAAAGTTTGGCGAGAAAAAAAGTGTAGCGTGCAATTCTGTCTAAAGTGTGCTTGGTACTAAGTGAGGGTACTAAGTGAGGTAACTCACTCACTCGCACACTCACGCACACCCTCTGTAAATGTGTGTGTTGTTAGGGTGACCGGCACTTATCGCGGAAACCCTCTTCGGTACCTTCCTGCTTCAAAGCAACATTTGATTGTAGCTTGTTTATTAGCAACCCTTGTTTGATGAAGGCTGATAATTATCTCAATGTCTCAAAATCCTATTTTTACTGAGCATTTGTAATGTTATTTTCCGAAACTTGGTGGTTAGCGGACCAATATTATTTTTATTATTTAAATAAGTAAGGATGTATTGCACGTGTACAAAATGAAAAAAAACTAGATTTTGAATAAGATAGGTAATTATTAGAGATTTTTTTATTTGATTTAGATTTAGATTAGATTGTCAGTGTTTAGCTATGAACCTATTCATTTTAATCAATTAGTGCAGTGATTTTATATCTTTCAAAATGTTGAAATGTGCGAGCCACATGCAATTGTACACTAGCGGTGCAGCTGGAATACACCAAAACCTTTATCGGCCGATCTTTACTCGGGCGTCTTCGGCCGATCAAATCAAACCAAACGTACAAGATGGGAGCTCGTACACTACACCAAGGTATTTAGATACTACGCACGTTGTGTAAATCGCGATCGTCCGAAAACATCCGATGCAGGCCGATCAACTGACGTGCCCAAACTAACTTGTTGGGTCGGCAACAATGTGAGCACATGCACGTCGTCAGAAAATCTAGTGGAAAATCTATAAGATGATACTGGCAGTAATTACAATTAGTTTTTTTTATATTTCCAATTTTTCGGCTAAACTGAAAACAAACGCCATACAAACCACTAGTCTATTACGGCAAATGCTGTGGAAGCCTCTTGACCATCAATTTATTTCTAACTAGCTGGTACCCGCGACTTCGTCTGCGTACTTTTAATCTCTTCATCTCTTTTTTTCGCAATAAAAGATAGCCTTAGTTTTTTCTCATTGTCTAAATATTGTCTGTGCCAAATTTCATCAAAATCGGTTGAGAGGTTTAAGCGGGAAAGCGTCACAGACAGACAGACAGACAGACAGAGTTACTTTCGCATTTATAATATTAGGTTCCATCCATAGTTGGGATTAAGTATCTGTATGATGCTATAATTTGTGTCGTAATAATATAGGTAATATTTTCTATTACTTTTCCTATTCATGTCCTTCCGTATAAAATTCCCGGAGTCAAAAAACTGACAGTTAACAGCATTAAACATAGTTATTTTACAATAATATTATTAAAGACTAATGCTCACAGGCAGTCAGTGATTCAGTAGTAGCAGAACCGAATTTGTTGCTATATCGCTCGCACTGTGCACCTTTAGTATTTGTTGCGCGTCACGTGATTTCACATTTAATCACAACGAACTGAAATCAGGTAGATAACTTTAAAAAAAAGAGTTGAAGGATATACCCAATAAAATATGAGTTTAAGTAAAGTAAAACCGTTAAAAAAATTCGAATTAAAAAAAAAACTGACAAAAACCGTTCCGTGGTCTCAAATATTTATTTTATTTTACGTTTCCGAAAGCCCCGGTTTTAACAACTATTATTTATATTGGAGCCGTTTTATGTTTTTTCAATAACGTTATAAATATTTATTTGAAAATTACTATTTACCATAGGTGTTTAAGTACGTCTAAACAAAATGGCTGCAGAAGCTGATTTACTTCGTAGAATCTGAAACAAGTACATTTCCATTCTCCTCTTCCAGCGCGCTGAAAGCACTGAAATTCACCTAGCAACCAATCGGACACTAGGTCACTATGCTATTGGTTTATGTAATCTCCTCCTACATCTCAGATGCAATTGTTCAAAAGTATACTCAACTAATAATAAAATTTAAATTACCGATGTTACTTCTAATATGTAGTTTTTGATGAGGCTTTGAATGTAACCATTTATAAATACTTTTGAATAAATGAACTTCATTGCAATATAGTCGTTGGTGCATTGTTCCCCCTGAAGTCTGAAAAGGCTAGTTTCAGTTGTTGCGTTTCAGTTTTATACACGAACGCATGCGCGCGTTCTTGTATAAAACTGAAACGCTAAAGTATTCTCCTCACATAGTGAATAGCTCGAACGGTCACAAGACAAGAAAGCCTCTCATATCTCTCATAAAGGCTCTCATATCCCTGTTGACATGATGTTTTATTTCCCATAGTAAAACATCAAAATAATTGACTTTTTCAATGTTCAAGTTACAAGTATGTGTTTTTATTATGAACGCTATTAAATTGCGGTGGTGATTTGTGCATGCATAAACAGTATTTCCTTAACTTTTCTTAACTTTTCACCTGAAGTTATGTGAAGCCGCCAACTTGGGTAAGCGTATATTATTTAGCTTTATTAAATGATTAGTTAAAAACACATTTTTTAAATATATTTTCTTTGTTTCCTAATATTTTTGCTTGGAACTGCAAAAAATGTTATTTTTCCTCAAAGATTTGTTTCGTTATCAAGGTTCCGATCGTTGTTATAGCATTTCATTCTAAAATATTTGTCTATAACGTTGGTTTAGTTTGTTCGACGGCATAAATTGCATGTGCCTACATATTATTTTTGTAATTTATTTCGCGTCTTACAAAACGGCACTAGCTGTTTAACGTTTATTTACCGTTTTAAAACCCAACGGAAAAAGTAGGTAAAACTCAGTAGAAACACTTTTACTGTCGTCAAAATATACAAACGGGAATTTAGCAGCACATTTTTACTTGTTTTCGTTTATTTTGCCACAGTTTTGTATAAAAATGGCAGTTTACTCAGAAAAATATCCAATAAAAATATATCTTTCAATAGTTATTATAATAATAATATATAATAATAGCCGATAACATTTATTTCCAAAATATGATAATTTGAAGTTAAAAACCCCTTTTTATATAAATCCCAATTGTATACCATCCAATTAATTTGAGTACCTACTAGGTACCTATCTATATATAGGCTTTTTATAGTATTTATATAAAACGTACCTATTATGACGTATTATTTCCTCTTTCTTTGCTGTCGTTTTTAGGGCGCCGAAATTTCTATCCGTACATTCATTCAAGTTCAGTCTGCCCGCGACCACGGCTATTGTAACAGTCAGACACGTCTCGGGAGAACTTTTAAAGTAATACGCGACATACGTATACCTAAATGTACCAATATCAGAAATTTAGCATTTTTTAATTCAATCTTTTTATTTATGGCTTCGCAGCAGTTTTATTGTAAAAAGCGCATACAATTATACAGAAATGGGTTTTCTCTGTTCCGTGAAGTAGTCAGTTTCTTTCTATAATTTTTTGACATGAATTAGATACCCGGTGCTTTTTTTATGATGATAACAAAAAACACTAACTGCCAACCCTAGCCAGCACGATACCTTGAAGATATGCATCTGGAAATGTCTACCGTGCTTTTATCACAGCCATCCGTAAACACTTTGAACAGTTATTTTGATCTTATTCCCATACAGTCGAAAATTCTTTGCACGTAAAAATTACCGGCGGAGCTTTTTCTACGCTTTGGCAATTGGATGACCTAGTGACCGACAGTCGAGTTCTTAGGCCCTCCTGGGCCTAAGAACTCGTGCCACGCGTGCCACGGTTAAATCGCTCTTAATAGTAAAATTGAAGTTGATAAATTTCGAGCTTTATTTTTCAGTTTTTAGTATTTGGACTAACGCAATAATTTTGCGTTTACACGTTTGACTTCACTTTCATGAGCTTAATTTTTACGGGCTATGGGAGGGAGTTGACATTTGAAATAGGGTTAGTTAGTCATCTAAAAAATAATTTTCATTGTTTTCAATAAATAGTAATTGTATAAATAAGACTCATAATTTAACATTGAAAGGGTTATTTGTTTATTTTGCTGTCAAATTTGTTATTTTTTAGAGTTAAAAGTTTTCCTCCTGTTGAAAGATATAAATTTACAAAATCCATTTTTGAAAAATCGTAAACAGCCACTTTGTGTACAATCACATTGCGCAAAGTTACAGATACAAGTTTACCTACTCAAAAGTTAGCTTTACTAAGTTTTAGTACTCAGGCCAACTTTTGAGTAGGAAAACTTGCATCGATCAAAATGTTAAGCGGTAACCATCCCTATAATAAAGCTTGCCTCGTAAGTCATGCACGATACGAACGAGCCCTACGATGCACTGCCCTGCGTCCACAACTTGAACACTTGAACTTGAACTTGTCCACACTTTCAAAGCGTAACACAGTAACTCTGCTTGAATCAGAATAGTCACCTCAAGTGACGACCTCAGTGGCGCAGCGGGTGAGAATCCGCCTGCGACGCAGAGGTTGTGAGTTCGATTCCCGCCTCGGAACAAATTTGTGTACGATCTGCAGAAATTTGTTCCGTCGGTCTGGGTGTTTTCTATGTATAATAAAAATATCTATCAATGTAGATATAATGTATTAAATATATCAGTTATCTAGTACCCATAACACAAGCTTTGAGTAGCTTACTATGGGGCTAGATGGTGCTGTGTGGATTGTCCAGCATGATTTATTTATTTTAGTCTTTATGTACTGTTAATGTATGAGTGTTAAGTATATAAAAAGTTATTTAGTAGTTCGTGAAGTGAGTTCGAGTTAACTCCTCTTGGCCTGACGCGGTGGCATAGATTGCATTATAGTCACTTTGTATCCTTTGTGTAAATTGTGATAGTGACCTGTTCTGATGATGGAGCCAAGGTCTGTTCAACGGATTTTTTTAATAAATAGGCCAATTCAGTTAAAACTTGGTTACCATTCTTAGTTAGTAGGTGGCAGCCAGAGACAAGTCCAAACACATAGTTTGGACTTGTCACCGACTACCAGTTACTTGCATTTTCTGAGCGTTCGCGTCGCGTCACGAAATCTCGGTTCGGGGCGAACTACTAGTTTATTTACATTTAACTAAAGTATGTAGGTACCATTTTGGTCGATAACTTTTTGCCATCTTGGGGCTTCTGATCAAAGTACCGCGACAAGTGGTATTGGCAGTCCTCTCGTGATGTTAACCTGACACTGCCTAAAGAATTCTGAAGAGACCGAATCAGGTAGAAACTTGGATAATAACTTTGGGGTATTATATAAAAAATGTGATTTCCATTAGCGTAGGTAAAAACAATGGAACTTAATTAATAATAATGACCATTAGTACAAACATAATTACAAGTTTTTTTTATTATTTATGTTGCACCTCATTACAAAATTTGTATCTCGTTTTATGTATACAGGCTCTTAGCCCTAGCTCTTCGGCTCCTACGTTTTATCTATAATAAATCCTAACTAATATTATAAATGCGAAAGTAACTCTGTCTGTCTGTCTTTCTGTCTGTCTGTCTGTCTGTTACGCTTTCCCGCTTAAACCTCTTAACCGATTTTGATGAAATTTGGCACAGACAATCTTTAGACCCTGAGAAAGAACATAGGCTACCTTTTATTGCGAAAAAAAGAGATGAAGAGATTAAAAGTACGCAGACGAAGTTGCGGGTACCAGCTAGTATTAAATAATTGATACTATTTAAGGTGAAGACAAGAGCTAATGTAACTCTCGCTCGCATGATTCGACATGTTAAAAAATTTAAATTCAATAAATCTATTTTTGAAAAATCGCAAACAACCATTTATGTGCAATCACATTGCGCACAGTTTAGTAAAAAAATAATTTTGATAGATACAAGTTTACCTACTCAAAAGTTAGCTTTACTAGTTTTAGTACATAAGCAAACTTTTGAGTAGGAAAACTTGCATCGATCATAATGTAATTTTTACCAAACTGTGTGCAATGGTTGCACACAAAATGGTTGTTTGCGATTTTTCAAAAAAAAAAGGGATTAGTGATTCTAATATCACTCAAAATGTAGAATCGTGCGAGCGAGAGGAAAATTAGGTGTTGTCAATGTCTTAAATATTTAACTATACTAACATCAACTTTTCTTCAACAGGTCCAACGGATATTTTTTTTCTGTATATTATTTTCCTTTATTTAATTTTTTTTCTGTTTTATTATGGTGTGATAGGTAGCAAATTTGCTATTTTATTATTTTGTACAATTTTCTACAATGCCTGGACAACAGCCACAGACGAGCAATGCGACGCACGACCTCCACCGCCCTATCATCGTGAGTATCTTGCCACAAAATTAATACCTTAACAGTTTTTTTCGTAGAGGACGAAGCATCAGATACATACTCATAATTACAATTTATTTAATTTTAATTTTTGGTTATGCATTTAATTACTTTTATTACTTTGCTTAGAAGACGAATTTTATACCTACAAAATTATGTGAATGTCACTTAGGTTTGCAGACGTTTAAAAAAAGTTCCGCAGAGTTCTGTTTTATTTCACAACTTATTAGAAGCTACATACTGTAGACATTAAAAAAAAGTTAAAACCCCGTCACCGTGTCTCCCACATCATCTACATACAGTAGATGAAGACGGGGGAATGCCGATCACCTGAAAGAAAAATGCTCTATTTGTTTTTTCATTTGTCTTAACTAACATTAAGACAAATGAAAAAACAAATAGAGCATTTTTCTTTCAGGTGATCGGCATTCCCCCGTCTTCATCTACTGTATGTAGATGATTTTGAGGTTAAGAGGCTCTGCCTGCTCAAGCGTTACAACCTGTGCGCTGCAGAGTGCTCGCTGTGATTCAAGGCACCTTATTCAATAGGTTATTGGAGTGAGCGGGTAATAACCCGACACGATCGCCATTACCCCTGCTTCCCCTATCTATGTATGCTTAAATGTTTAAAACTACGCAACGGATTTTGATGCGGTTTTTTAATAGATAAAGTGATTCAAGAGGAAGGTGTTAGGTATAATACATGCATGACATAGTAGAAAAACAATGTGCACCCGTGCGAAGCAGGGGCGCGCGGGCGGGTCGCTACACTAAAAATACCATCTACCACCAAACTAAAGAAAACCTTTACAATTGCAAATCAAAAATCTTTCTTTCTTCTTTTTATGGCTCCTGTCATAGACAATCTTGCCAATGTCAAGTGATTCAGAGATTATACTCTTTGTAGTTATGTTTCTAGTCACGTCAGTCCAAAGTCGAGCCAGTCAATTGTTTTAAAGAAAATGGTGGCGGTTTCTTCAAAATATTTGAAACATTTTCGGTCAAATCACGATATCACATAATGCACTTTCATTCCAAATGCTTACACTTTGTGCTAAGACCACAAGTAATTTTGGTTAAAATACCACCAAAATTACACAACACATCTCAAAATAACACTAGAAAAACAATTAAAATGAAAATGCTATGTTGCTTCGTTAGATGACAAATCAAAAATCAAAACGGTCTTTATCAGTACAATGACAGGGATCACTTTAAAACGTCTTAAGCTGGGTCTCCACTAGAGCAGCCGCGGGCCGAGCAGCCTCAATCTGAGCCTGCCGCGGCCCGCGGAAATTCGCTGCGTCTCCATTTGAGCCCACGAAATACCTACGCCTTGGACCCGATCCGAAATTGCCTCAGTATTACTTTTTTTTATAAAATAAATAAATAAATAATGCTGGACAATCCACACAGCACCATCTAGCCCCAAAGTAAGCTACTAGCTTGTGTTATGGGTACTAGATGACTGATATATTTAATACAATATATACTTACATAGATAGATATTTTTTATTATACATAGAAAACACCCAGACACACGGAACAAATTTCTGCATATCGTACACTAATTTGTTCCGAGGCGGAAATCGAACCTGCAACCTCTTGCGTCGCAGGCGGACTCTCGTCCGCTGCGCCACTGAGGTCGTTCCCTCCATCGTCGGTTTTACCATCATATCATCACCGAGCATACGCACGACCGTCTCCACTGAACGCACGCCGCGCACTGAGGCGCCTTTGAGCACGCCCTTTTACCGACAAAGTTTGGCTCGCGTCGCGGCCGCACATTTTGCCTCGGAGTCGCGGCAGCCTCGACTCGCGGCAACGTCTCCATTGGAGCTGCCGCGGGTCGAGGCGCCCGCTCGGCCCGAGGCTGCCTCTAGTGGAGACTCAGCTTTATATACCTACCTACTTGGTGAGTCTACCGCCCGTTCGTCGCGACCAAAGCGTAGAAGAATGGGAACTGGTCTGATATAACTATAGCACACATCGTCGGCTTATTGTTAGCAGCCACTAACTAGAAAAAAGTTACTAACTACCTTTATTGGACTTGAATGAGCTCTACATTAATCAAAAACCCATTTATTTCTAGGTATTCTAGTTTCGTCGATATGGCACCTGCTTTAAGTCATTATTCATACGTATTCATACATAATTTGTAAGCCATACTTCTGCCTGCTTGTCAAATTGTCAAATAATACCCGACGGGCTAAGAAACACAATCTCCCTTAGGCTATACGCTGCACAATACACTCCACATTGCGGGTGAATGAAATATTCGAAGCGTGATACGTTGTAGCCCGTAAAATCTCTTAATATTACGTGAAATAGCAAAATGAAAACAAAAAAACAAGTTGAAAATAAAAAACAATCAATCTGAATATTTTATCTATCTACAAGTGTAATATAACTCGTACTGGAACCAATAATCCCAAATGTAAAGAAGGTTGCCCTTACCGATCCATTATAGCCTTTTCATAATAACCACGGATATAACGAAAGCTTAAGCTTAATAATCAGGAAGTATTGGAAAAGTTGTATGGCCTAGATCATATTAATAGCACGAGCAAAAACGGAGCGTCAAATTCTTCTTCTTGTCGAATGACGTTTCTTTCGATTCAGTGTGGTTATAAGGATTTTGTGCATCTCAAGAGGCTCCTTGCGAGCACTTGACACAAATGTTTGACATGTTTTTGACACTTGTTTCTATAGAACTTGTTAGGTTCTACCACGGAATAGAGAAAATCTATTTCTGTGGGTTCTACAACATGCCGATTTCCTCACGATGTTTTCCTTCACCGTTTGAGAGTACTGGCATTGTGCACATAACTTTTTAAACAGAAAAACTCACTGGTGCACGACAGGTTTTTGAACCCACTACCTTAGGATCGGAAGGCGGGGCCGCTACCTACACGACCAGTGCTTTCAATTAAAATTACGTACAGTCTCCAAATATACATTAGGAGCTTTATCACAAAGTATCGTAGTAACAAAACAATCCCTCTTCGCGTATCGTTGGTATCGTGCGTAACCTACGAGGCAATAACAGAGCATTCCCCTTAGCATTGCGCGTATATACGAGTAGGTGATAGTTACCACTTAAAGTCAGGGGATCATATGCTTCTTCCATCAGCACAATATAAAAAAGCATATCGTTCGTTAGAATAAAAGATTTACCGCCGGTTTCTGAAAGCTCGATTAAAGCTAATGAGCTGTCAATTCGGTTGCTATCTCTATCTGATTTGAAGTAAAAGCTGAAATAGCAATGGACTTGACATCCGATTAAATTTGATCAAGCTTGTTTTGCAAAATCAGTGATTATTTATAAGCTGTGATCGAATAATAAAATAAACACAAGTTTTCTTTCATTTATATGCAAAGAAACTATTCCTTAAAATAAACCCTCCGAGGCGCTAGTGGTAATTTAGGTACAATGTGCTTCATTCATGGAAAATGTCGAAGAAAGGGCACTCGGCACTAAGGTCAACTAGAGACCGTAGTACGAGGTTTGAGTTATACTTGCTTCTTATTACTGAAAATTAGGAAGTTGAAGTAGCAAGTTTGGTGCGATGTAGAGAACTCTTCGCTTCGTAACTAAAATACCAGATTATGTCTGATAAGAACTCTCCTTAATTGCCAACAACGGAATCGAAAACATTCTCTAGTACCCTAACTACTTCTCGGGGCCAAACCAGATAAAACCTCACAGTTGCATAGCTACCAGAGGGCTAGACAGGGCCGTACCCCTGGGTAAATTGAACTAGTGAAAACTTCTCCCTGATTCAGAATATAAGCAAATCAGATTTTGGATTTTTGCCCCAGGGCCTGGGCTCTGGAAAGAATCAAAGAGTAAGCTTTAAAATGAAGCTAAATAGCTAGCTACCATTTCTTAAGCCATCACTTTAAGGCATCGCTGGCAACTGATTAAAGACTTTCTTCTTGAAGCGCTGCGGTATTTTGTTAAGAATAATTATGTGGCGTAATCACGCCACATAATTATTTTTAATCAGTTCAAATCTCGGAGAACAGCAAGTAGGTAGGTATGTCAAACAATGTAAGATGAAATAATACTTGGATAATTCTAGAAAATAAATAAGTATATATAGATTTATAAGTGTAGTTTTTAGTTCTCTGAATATAAACATATACGTAGAAAGTTAAACTTTCAGGATAACTTTCTTGGAAAAAAAGGTACACCAATGCGAACAATGCTCAACATGACGAAACCGCTTCCGCAGCCATATTTAATTAGTTTTCATTTTAAAACTGACATCGCTTTGTATTATTTTCAAGAAAAAAGTTACTTTTTGTAAAAGAAGTAAATAAAAAAATACAAAAACAACTCTTGTAGCGCTGTTAGCTGAGTTTTGAGTACAAGATAGAATGTAGTACCAACTCAAATATTTATTTTATGGTATTTTATATGCCAGCTTTCCTAGCTCAGTTGGTGGTAGCTCTACCTTCTGCGCCCGTAGGTCACGAGTTCCGTATTCCTATCGAAAACAAATATTTGTGTGAAGAACATCATTTATCTGTCTGGGTGTTAAATATTATATTATTAACGTATATAAAGTTAGACAACACTACAAAAATTCAAAGTTTTTGTTTGTCATGATTAAACTTTAACTTGTTTCATGCAGCACTGAATCAGAAAGTTCATTAGGTACTGGTATCACCACAAGTAGCCATACTTATTTAATACTTGTATGATAGGTAAGCAATAACGTTGGTTTTGCATGCGTCTTATAAAATGGTTCTTTTATTTATTTATTTACTCATAAAACTTAAAAACAAAGATAAACCATGCTAAATGTTACAATAATTACATAAGGAGCGTGCAAATACATTACTTACTAGGTACATCTAAATAACTTAGGCGGATTTTACCATCGGAGAGTAATACGGAATTATTCTAACACTGATCTCTATTAGTACCACTGGATAGAATGTTGTCGGCATTTTTATGATGCCGTTTGGTAATCGCCATTTTGGCACTGAGAGTGGGCAGTGTCAGTGAAAGTACTCGGAACTATATTACAGATTTTTTGCAATTATGTTTATTAGGTTTACATTTCAAATATGCCGCCATTATGATTAATTGTTGCTGTCATTTTAGTTCGCAGTACTCTCGGGGGAGCGCTTCAAATCAGCACATAAAGGAATTGTCATTTGAATGTCTAAATTCTATCTATCATACTTTTCTATGTATAACAAAACATATATATCTATGTACATAAGTATATAACGTTTTAAGTATAATATATCAGTTATCTAGTACCCATAACACAAGCTTTGATTAGCTTACTTTGGGGCTAGATAGTGCTGTGTGGATTGTCCAGCATTATTTATTTATTTATTTAGTTTTGTTTGATAAGTCAACCCAAATTTAACCTTGCGAGGGTTATTTTACTAAATTGGGAATACCACAATAAATTGATATTCATTGGCTTTTGACAATGGATACACAAGCACTCAGCACAACAAAAATAAAGATAAACATCTAAAGAACTTCTCTGTTTTCATTTGGGACTTTAAATTAAATGAGTGAGACTTTACTGGTTTAGTTGAACTCACCCTGACACAACAAATGGTGACTGATATCAAATCAGTTAGCAGACTTAAAGCTATTAGGTCATAATCCCATTGATTAATAATCCCATTGACTAGCTCATATATTATCTCATATCCATAGATTAACTCAGCCGTTTTACGATTCATAGACAAACTTAACTGATATTAAAATTATTAAAATTTAAACCTAGCATAAATTTATTTACAACACTATTTAAATACATTATTTTGCACTGCTATTTAAAATAAATTACATTATGTATAAACTCTGTTTTTTTTGTGTACAGAGTAAAATATAGAGTTTGTATTGGCCAGTGTTTGATAAATCAGTTGATTTTTTAAGGTTCCGAAGTCCGACAAAAACCTTTATAGTTTCGCCATTTCTTTTATTAATTGTAATGGTGTTATAAATGCCATTCCATTTTTTTCTATTTCTGGAATTGAGTGGTTTATAAAAATGTATTTACATTGAGTCTTTGTTTTGTTTACTGTGTACTTAGTGCTTTTGTTTGTTTATGTAAGGTAATTACAATAGAGACGTGCTTACATTATTATATTTATATTGTAACATACTGCGACTTTCAGAACGAGGACGTTAAATAATATGTATTGTTCACAAGCCTTTTTTCATTTTATTTCATTTCGGGGAGGTTATTTGAAAGAATAACTATCCAGTGACACGCTTAAATACTGTTTGAATACATATAATACAATAATATAAGGGAAATGTGCTTGAGTCAGAAATCATTTTGGTATTAGGTAAACGTAAGGCCAAACATACTAATACCAAAATGATTTCTGATTCGGGCATGATTCCCTTATATTATTGTGTAATTTGTGTTCGAACAGTACTTATGCGTGTCACTGGATAGTTATTCTTTCAAACAACCTCCCCAAAAATGAAATAAAATGAAAAAATAGCCAATCGCACCTCGAAACTGCGAGCCGCTGTCGCTGGGCCCTTAAATCATTAGTTATAAGGCTCTTATTCAGTGCTTTAGTTCGGAACAAATTGGTTCGGAGTCTAGGTCTTGTTTTTGGAACCCGTTTAGCACACAGAAAGTCCAAACAGCGTTCCTCATATTCTTGTATAAACAAGCTAGGAGACTTTCCATTCATGTATTCTACAAGATTCCTGCAGGGATGCCTTGGACACAAGCCTCTTTTATGTAGGAGAGCACTGATCAACTTATAACAATCTATAAGATTTTCCGCGGAGTGATCGACGCACCCTTCTGCTCTCCTGTTAAGTATCTTCTGATTAGGTGGAACAAACTGCTTGCCCCTCAGTTGAGTCGCTCTGTCGCGCGCGCTAAATCTCCCACGGCACCACCATTTTGATTTCGGATCTCCTTTCTAATTACACGTGATACTTAGATACCCATTTTTTTAAGGGGCACCATACGGCGCGTCGCTATCTCGCTCGCACCATTGAACACTTTTGAAGATATAAAATCACTGAATGTAGTTATGTAAAATTTCAATCGGTTGTTGTCAATGTTATTACAAAGATTTAACAAAAAATTTTTTTTAAACATATGCTGTACTGCACCGATAAACTTAATTACGATTTGTTTATGTCATAATAATATTTACAGGACAACGCTCGCCCGGCTATTGAAACGGTTCTGGCTAGTTTCACGGCAACCGGAATACCGCCTCTGTTGTCGTTCAAGGAGACGGAGATCAGTTCAGATGCAGCTAGATTCCTCGAAGTGCTGGGCTCTGACGATGTCGAAGCTCAACTGATAGACCTTGATTGGGGTATGGGTAAGTAAATATTAATGTCTTTTTCGATGAATAGACCATCATCTGACTTTAATCTCACCTTATGGTAAGCGCTGATGTATTGTACATTTGTGTACAAGTACTAACTAATTACGCTCAAAGCTCTCTTGTAAGTAGAATGCATCGTAGCTATAATGAAAACTTACAGTCTGTTGATATTTTCTACTAATGCTAATAGACTTGGATTATTAGAATTTAAGCAAATATTTCATATAATATACACGCTATACCACGCTATGGTTTCGCCTGATACTTTGACTATTGAGTTGGAGCCATGGGACAAGCCACAGCATCACACACGTACAAAAACATGCACATACACATGTTGTTATTTTCTCTTGTGATACCTTGACTCTTAACCTTGAATCCGAAATAGCTCCCCTTTACGGTAAGATTATTTAGTGCTACGACGTAGCAGGTGCTACGTGACTTACTTGCACTTCGATGTATATTTTTATATTTTGAAGACCTAAAATCACTGAATGAAGTAATGAAAAATCGTTTCGCTACCAAAAAATATGCGTAATAAGGTATAAGGTCAACTGGCCCCGTAGGGCCAATGTTTTTTCCGGGGCCAGTTGGCTAAAGAGCCCGTGATAGATGGCACAATAACTTATATAGTAATCATATTTTCCAAACTTAATTTAGGTGTACCTAACCTTCTGTTTCTTATTTTGTTTTGCTTTTCGTATTTTATTTAACATCTGTTCGAGCTATAAACGTACATTCATGTGTAAATAAACGTATTGTCTTTCTTTCTGAGGAATTACAAACATAAACTTTCATTGTGACAATAAATATATATTTTTAAATATATTTTGTTTTCGAAAAGTTCGAAAGTAACTTGATTTTTAGCAATTCGCAGTTGTTGCGTTGTATCGCATATCGCGTATACTGATGTTCCGAAAAACCATTGCTATTATGTAGTTATGTAATAATAGACAAAATTCTAGTTTGTCTATAATTATTTATATGCCCGTCAGTTAAATTTTTTACCATATGCCCACTTAACTCCACTTACACTTAACTCCATAGTTGGAATAGATTGATTAGAAAATTAAGAAAATACATGTCATTTAACATAACGTAAGGCACAGTCCAAAAAAAAACAAAAAACATTTAAAAACTTACAGGAAACTAACATTCTGTGCGATGCAATGAGAGGTATATTAGGCCTTCCTCCTGGTTTCCTTCCTTTTCTTTGATCGAGCCCCTGCTGCACTATGACCCATTTTGCGAGGTCAATAATAATAGGTGCGGGCTCATTCGTAAGACATGCCTTCAGATTCGTAGAGCTAAAGTAGAGCCACTTAGAATTCTTAGTGTTGGGCCTGTCCGGAGAAGTACTACTACCATGCTTATTTCTGCCCCCAAGCTGAGTTGCAGTATTTGGGCTCGACTTAAGGTGACTTTTGAAGCAATACTTTGACATATCTGCTCATTTCTTCCCCATACCCATAGGCTGTGGAATGAGTTACCATCAGAAGTTTTCCCGCCAAGATTTAACATAAAAAGCTTCAAGAAAAATGTTAATAAAGTCCTTCAGGGTAGGCAACGCACTGACAACGCCCCTGGTGTTGTTGTTGTCTATGGGCGACGGTGACCGCTTACCATCAGGTGGGCCGTTAGCCCGTTTGCCTATTTTTTACAAAAAAAAAATATATCTACCAATGGTAACAGTAAGCACTTAACATCAAGTAGGCTATCTGCTTGTTCCATCAGCAAGTATAAAATATACGATCCCATGCTCAGTCTCTGAGATTTAAAAGTAAAGAGAGACATATGTGTGAGCCAAATGTTGTGACACGCACGCCCTTAAAGTTACAGGTACGTGTTGTGATAATTGTGTACCTCTAGACATTTGTTGGTGAACTGTTGTAGAAACCAAAAGTAATTAGTGGTACATAAAACATTGACATGATTCTTAAATTACGGAAGGTTTACGCAGGACTGGATTTAGGTTCTGCATCCTAGAATTGTGCAGATCCGATTCTTTGCGAGTAAGAAGACGTTTTAACATAAATCTTGCCTTGCGCATCAACTGTACTATATACAGTTTGATACAGTTAGGAGGTTTGTGAACATCTTTATATCGCTCATCACCTGTTATCGGAGGTGGTCCTTTGCTTGAGCACAACGACTAAGCTTGAATATAAGCAAATTTTAAGTAATCCAGCTAACGAACTATATTTATTCTTATTTTCATACCCATTTATATTTTGACGACCTCTGTGGCGCAGCGGGCGAGAGCCTGCCTGCGACGCAAGAGGTTGCGGGTTCGATTCCCGCCTTGTTCCGATGGTCTGGGTGTTTTCTATGTATAATAAAAAATATCTATCTATGTAAGTATATAATATATCAAATATATCTGTTATCTAGTACCCATAACACAAGCTTTGAATAGCTTACTTTGGGGCTAGATAGTGCTGTGTGGTTTGTCCGGCATTATTTATTTATTTAATTTTTAAATTTTTTTAATTGGTTGTGGTTAGGACCGCTGTTTAGTCGCAAATATTACAGACTCAGGTCTGATCCTTTGAAGCTAAAAAATTAACGCACGCGTACCGGACGCGTCCCATCTGCTACATTGATGATACGAATAAATAATTGCACATTTTGTGAACCCGTTTCCTTATTTCTACCCTGTGCCAACGGGTAGAGGATAGGCGTGCAAATAGCTTGCCACCTCGCCAACTTTACTGCCACCGATGACTGATAACGGTAATAAAAGAAGAATTACCGTCCCGCTCACGGATGAAGGAAAGGAGGGGATGGGGCATGTGGGCGTATCCCGTGAGAAGGCAATATGTGCGTTTCCCCACAAAGTCCTTCGCTCGGCAAAAATCAGGGATTAGTCGCGCGTCGTCCGTCGTCTGACAAATTTTTAAAATGCCGGAATGTGCGATCCTCTCGTGTAAAAATAGTAGCAAAAAAGTGAATTATAGGGAACATGGAATAATCTACCACATGTAAGTTGACAAATTTACTTGTTTTTATTAAGTATTTAGCCATAAAACAATCACAAGTCAAAACTTACTTGCTAAGGTCAGTCAAAAGTTAAATCGGTGCGAAAAGCATTTCTAACTAATTGTTTCAAATACATTGCTGCGTGTATCTTGAAACGAGTCACGACCCAATTAACAAATGACGCAATGGAATGAGTAGTTAGCGATGCTCTCGACACCACGTTCTTTGCGTGGTACGGTCGCTGCTATTTGCTGCGAGATAGTGATGTGCTCGTTCATTTCAACAAATAAATAAATTTATCAATGATCGAATGATGATTGGTAGAAAATACCAACCTAGTTTTTTTTTAATGTTGTTTAATTATTATATATTTTTGCAAGATTATATTTCTAAGTTAATATTTATTTATTTATATGTAATTTTGACAATTTATTTGACTTTTAAATATGATGGAACTTATTGATTGAGCTGTTATATTACTGTTAACGTTCTGCTCCACCGTAGACTACATCGTCGCTTACCATCAGGTGAGATTGTAGTCATTAAAAACTCACATACAATATAAATTTTCTTTATTCCTTAAATCACTTAAAATATACATAAGTAAAATATAACATAGTTTGAATGAATAAATGGCGTTTACTTAGATAGAGACAGCAGATTAGTTTTGATCGTGCTTTCAGAAACCGGCCGTTAAGCGCTGCTAGTATATTTTATACACCTCTGAAAAAATATACTTTATAGAACGAAAACGAGCCCGTCAAAATCTGATCACTATTGATCAGATTTGGACGGGCCCGATTTTTTTAAGAATATAAGTACCTCCATTTTTGAAGTCAGTTGAAAATAAAAGTTGTTTTTATTATTATTATTAAATTAAGACATATGGATTTTCTTACTAGTCAAGCTGAGATAGAATGTGGAAAAGACTTCTCTCAAAATCAATCGATAATACTTTATCGATAATATTGAAATCCCTATGCCTACGTTTTTAGGGTAGTGTGACGTACGAGTGGTTCGCATTGATTGGGTGATTGTAAGAGTGAGTTGGTCAAGTAGCCAATCGTAGTGCTGCGTTCAGTGTGTCTGTCACCCGAGTTTATTATCGTATGTACGCTTTATATGTAAGTGTAGGCAAGGGAGAGGGAAATCTGCCGACACCGTGTTTCATATGATTAGGATGTAAACTGCCAGTCTCTATAAGTCTATGGTCCCGCTACTACGAAAGGCGATTATACGACCTTAATTGAATGAGCATTAAACGTATTTCGCTCCTTTGGATTTGCTAACATCTTGGACAAACGTTGGTCTGCTACTAATTAATCGGAAAATATTTTACTTATTCTATTATTGTAAGTGATTTTAGAGAGAGAGAGTGCTTTAGAATTATTGTAAGTAACGGAACTAGTAGAATAAACCACCTCAATATCAATATTCAGCTTTTCGAAAATATGACAGCAAAATAAACTGTTTAAACCTATGTTACTTAATCTTTCCTGAATGAAGCTTATATAATACCTATACAGTTTCTAGTAACTCAATAAACTGTCCCAGTCATAGTAAGAATCATAGTACATACAGATAAGAAAGCAATAAATAAATACAAATCAAAAACAAGAATAAACCTGTCTCAGGTATTCCATCACTGTCAGATTCTATGAAATTTGTTGGGAACTGCCAAAAGTATATTCTAACTGTTCTAATAACTGTTCATCTAACTAAATTTATAAAGCTGTCATAACTTTGTAATCGCAATAATAATTGTAATAATACAAAATGTTTTTCTACTTTCATACCCTCATACAAAACAGTGGAAGTCAAATTGATTCTCGTGATTAATAGTAAATTATGGTACTAGTGTGTAACATTGGTGATTACCGCCGAGGCGCCATTGAGACCCGAGCCGTGTAGGCGAGGGTCTTAAGAGAACCGAGGACGGTAATCATCAATACACACGTGTATCATACGACGTTTTTCAACACACTTCTGAATAAAATAACAATAAAAACTCATTTTATTTCGTAGATAATATATAGTTTATTTAGAGAAACAATTAATAAATGTGTAATGGTCCCCTTCCTCCCGGACCTCGACAACGAGTAGACGTTCTAAGAAACTTGTCAGTTATATTTTTAATAAATTTGGATTTTCTATACAAAATATTCCGCTCAAGAAAATAGGGCCGCATAAGCGCTAAGGAGATCACCAACGCAAGTCACGCGCACATATAGACGAACTTACGCGCGACGGACCGTGCGGTGTTGCCGCTCCGCCTACCTGTGTGTGTGCAACTTCATTGAGGCGCCTGCGCTACGTGAGTGTGAGTCACTACGATCTTGCCTACAGCTTTGTTCACCGCTCTGCTTTGCTGCGCGCCTGGTACACGTTGCCCGTACCCCGTTTCATTTTGCCACTGGTATCTCGCTCCTTGCTTGGAGTTATTCCACCTCTTTGCATATCTACGCGCTTGGTACACTGACTTCACGAACATCTACTACGTGAGCCACCCTGCGCTGCGACTGGTATTGAGAATATTTCGGACTGGAATTAACAAAATGCCACTGAATTGCACTCCGCCTACAGAGCCTGCGGGTACCGCTATGCCGCTCCTACAACATAGCTCGTCAGAACCGGCCCTTACCTCGGAGTTTATCCCTGAATTCGGGACTCCTAGCGGCAGCACGCCAATCCAACCTCAATTTAGAAGCTCCAAGCGTAGGCGCGGTGTGCGTGACGATGACGGAGCGACTTTCGATACTTTTGATACATTCATGTGTGATATGAAGCAAATGATGGCAGACTTCCAAAGTCAGCAAAACTCGAAGTATGATAAGTTGTTTGCAGTTGTTGAGGACTTTCGCGTTGCTGTGGACTTTTTGGTCCATAAGAATGAGTCATTGCAAACGCAGGTGAACAAACTGGAAACCGAAAGGACGGCCAATATGAAGTACATTGTCTCTTTGGAGGACAAGCTGGACTCCTTCGAGCGGAGCGCAAGATCCACATGCCTTGAAATTAGAAACCTCCCGTCGTTTCAGCCCGAAACCAAGACATCCTTGGTGGCTAGTGTCACTAAAATCGCTGGTGTGCTGAATGTACCAATGCAGACTTTGGAAGTCAAAGATATCTTCAGGATCAACTCCAAGGATCCAGCCCGCAGAACTGTGATTGTCGACTTCACCAGTGTACTTCTGAAGGAGAAATTTATCACAAAGTACAAGCAGTGCAATAAAGAGAATAACCAACTTACTACTGAAAAACTTAGAATTGCGGGCCCCCCCCGGCCGATTTTTATATCTGAAAACCTGTCAACTAAGATGAAAAAGTTATTTTTCATGGCTCGCGAGCACGCTAAAGAAAATGACTTTAAGTTTTGCTGGACATCGAATGGCAGAGTTTTTCTTCGCAAACGGGAGGGTGGGCCTCTGGTGAGGATAACCACAGAGGCGGACCTCACAGCCTTATCTAATAATAACTGACTAAGACCCGACCATGGGCATTTGTTATAGTAGGTTGTTAACTCAATTTTTAACTTCATTTTTTACCTTTGTTCGCCCCTATATGTCGACACACAAAAAAAATAAAACATCACTCACACTCACATTCACACTCACACACTATACACCAACATCCACGCACACTCACCAACAATTTAACACACTCCTAAGTATCTTCTGCTCGTTTAAACAACTATTTTTGCGGTTCCCATCGTTATACAAATTGTCTATTATAGATTCAACTTCAACAAATGATCAACTGTGCCTAATACCTCTGTTAAAACCTGGGTTTCATTATGGATAAGTTTGTTGAAGTATCCACTGATATCGAAAGCCTTAATCTATCTGAATCTTTTTTCTGCTCTCCCGAAGAAACTAGCCGGTACCTTAAATGTGGCAACAGGTCCATTAAAATTTTACATCTGAACATTAGAAGTATAAACTGTAATTTCGATAGTCTTACTTTACTTATGCATAGAATTAAACCCAACATAGACATTGTTATACTGTCCGAGTGCTGGTTGAGTAAGTGTCCATGTCTTCCTCTTTTGCCTGGATTTAAATCTTTTTCCTCTGATTACAAGACACAGAACGATGGCGTAGTTGCGTATGTACGACTCGATCTAGAATGTAAAGCTGTTCCCTTGTCGTTCGAGGATGCTAATAGCCTTTTGTTAAAACTAGATGAAAAAATTGCTATTCTAGCACTCTATCGTTCCCCTTCAATCAAAAATGTTGGTGGTTTTCTTAATAGCCTCGACGATTCTTTAACGCAATTAAAAAGTTTCCCTACTATCGTCATTGCCGGTGACATAAACATTAATATTATCCCGAACTCTAACGACACAAACTCAGACGATTATTTGAACTTAGTGGCTTCTCACGGTATGTTACCCACCCATGTTCTGCCAACTCGCCTAAGCAGCTGCTTAGACCATTTTATTTTAAAGTCCCCTTATTATGCTGTATCTTTGGTTTTAGATTCTGCTATCACCGATCATGCCCCTATCATCTGTAGCTTAGATACCTTTAATAAACCCAGGCCCACTAAATCTTCTATCCCTAAACTAGACCTACCTAACATTATAAAAGACATAAATAAAACAGATTTTTCTCCTATTATGTTATCAAGCAACGCAGACTACGCAGCTCAGTTTCTAATCGATACTGTTAAGATAATTATTAAAAAGCATACCCAATCCGTAATTATCCCTAGTAAAAAACGTATAATAAAGCCATGGATTACGCCTGGCCTTCTAAGGTGTATTCGACATAGGGATAAGCTCTACAAAAAATACAAAAATAACGTGAATAACGATATTCTTAAATTAACATTTACTCGATATCGCAATTACTGTAATAATTTGTTAAAAAAATTAAAACGAGAATACGAACGTAATGAGCTTCAGAAGGCCAGGAATAACCCAAGAGCGACCTGGAATCTTATAAAAAAAATTGCTAACCTTAACCGCAACAAATCATCTTCGGAGGAGTTACTCAAACTAGCTAACACACCGCAAATCTTAGTAAATTCTGTTAATAGCTTCTTTGCCAATGTGGGAAGGGACTTAGCGTCAAAAATAGATAACCTCAATAAGTCTACCATCTTTTTAAAACCTCATCACACCATTATTAGTCCCCAAGTAAATGCCCAAATAAATTTACCAGTTCTTGGATCTATAGCTCTCTTTCCTACTGATAACGAGGAAATTGAACACATAGTCCTCAACCTTAAGGACCGATGTGCCGTGGGGTGGGATGGCATACCTACATCTGTCATCAAAGGAGCCAGGCATTGCCTTATCCCTATCCTAACTCACATTTTCAATCTTTGCCTCTCTACTAGTACATTCCCTACCGCCTTTAAGAAGGCTTTAGTTCACCCTATCTATAAATCTGGGGACAGGCAGAATCTAAATAATTATAGACCTATATCTGTGCTGAGCGTTCTGTCGAAAGTCCTAGAAAAGATCATAAATCAAAGGCTTGTTAGTTATCTTAATAAAAACAATATTTTATCACATAACCAGTTCGGATTTCGTAGCTCCAGGTCCACCGAGGACGCAGTAACGGAGCTAACAACAACAATTATTCGGAATTTTGATAAAGGGCTCAAAACAGTTGGAATATTTTTGGATCTTTCTAAGGCTTTCGACACAGTCTCTATACCTATCCTACTAAATAAGCTTGAGAGAGTCGGAATAAGAGGCAATGCTAATACCCTGTTTGAAAGCTACCTGTCCCAACGCTCTCAAGTTGTAGTAATAAATGACAACATTAGTGATGAGGAACAGATTGTCTATGGCGTCCCCCAAGGAAGTGTACTTGGACCTACTCTGTTCCTAGTCTTTATCAACGAGCTGTGCAACCTGTCTCTTCCAAATTGTAAAATAATTACCTACGCGGATGATACAGCGCTTCTTGTTGATGGTAAAAATTGGGAGGAAGTACAAATTCTTGCTAATACTGCCCTGAGAGTGACGTTAAGTTGGCTTTCACTAAATCTATTAACCCTTAATGCAACTAAAACTAAATATATAACCTTTTCTACCACTAATCGTACCCAACCTACCTCCTTCTCCCTCAGTGCCCACTCTTGCTTAGTACCAGGTACTTGCCCTTGCTCCTGCCAGTCCCTGGAACGTACACACTCAATCAAATACCTTGGTGTTCTCGTAGACAATGCCTTAGCATGGACACCTCATATAGACAGCACAGTAGCTAGAGTTCGCAAGCTCATCTTTGTTTTCAAGACTTTAAGGAGCGTTGCTGATTTCAAATGCTTGAAAACAGTATATTTCGCTCTAGCGCAATCAGTACTCAACTACTGCATTACTGTCTGGGGTGGGTCTATCAAGACTCAGATGTTGAGGGTTGAGCGAGCACAGAGGGCCATTTTAAAAGTTATATTGTCTGAACCACGACGCTACTCGACTAGTCTATTGTATTCTCGTTGTAAAGTGCTCACTACTAGACAGCTCTTCGTTCTGGCAGCTGTTCTTCGTAAGCACTCGGACCTGTGCTATGACTCATCTCACGCTATCAATAAACGTCGCTCTGACATAGTTTGCAAAATCGAAACACGAAGAACAGCAGTCGCAGGCCGTCACTATCATTATCTAAGCCCCCCACTCTACAATAAAATTAACAAAGTCCTTAATATATATCCCCTCCCATTCTATAAATGCAAAGTTAAATGCCTAACCTGGCTTCTGTCTCTCTCTTACGAACAAACTGAGAATCTCCTCATTTCTTCCGCTTAAATACTACTTACTTAGTTTAATCGCAACACTTATTACAACATACACTACTATTATAGGTACCTAGATCTACCTAAAAGTTATTTCCATGAACCCAGACTCTCATGAGGCTGGTGTGATTGGTAGTACACACCTAAATTTCCTACGCAAAACTACCTACCCGCACACTTCACTTTTTTCTTTCGCTCCCTAACTACCTCACATTCACACACGCACATACATAAACACGCACATACTCATTACACATACACCCACACATACACACACACACACTCATGGGGTGCCCTGCTGTGTAATCAGGATACCCCCTCACACAACGAATCCTACCTTAAGTTTTTATTTTGTATATTTCTGTAACTATTGATTTGATTTATATACTTACGTAATTTTAAGCTTTTTAGTTAATTAAATAGCAGAGCTAATACTCATTGGTTTAGGAGGTGGGCGTTGAGACTGCACCACAGTTTTTAACTATTGCAGTCTCATCGTTATTTTGTAATTTGTCCACTGTACATACAGTTCTGAATAAATATTATTATTATCACATTTATTTATTTATATTCATAATTTATAAGTTTTTTACAATATAAAATAAATAAATAAAAAACATTATATCATAAAAAACCTAAAAACTAGAATGC
Source organism: Plemyria rubiginata (assembly GCA_963576535.1). Lineage (NCBI taxonomy): Eukaryota > Metazoa > Arthropoda > Insecta > Lepidoptera > Geometridae > Plemyria > Plemyria rubiginata. The sequence goes on from OY754905.1 coordinate 5,301,229, forward strand.
CACCGACAGCGGGGCTAGGCCCAAGCTACCGGTGGTTAGGGCTGCAGCGAGAGGAACCTCCTAACAATGCGAGCCGTGTCAAGGATCACTGCCTTCTGCATCCGACCCTTGAGCCAACCCTCTAGCGAGAGCCTCTTGAGATGTTGGTCGAGGCTCTTCGCTATAAGGCCGTTCGCCGAAACGACTATCGGGACAATGATCGTCGAATCAACATCCCACATGGCGGTTACCTCGTGGGCCAAGTCAAGGTACTTGCTGAGCTTTTCCTTCTCGGCCTTCACGAGGTTATCGTCATGCGGGATAGTGATGTCCACGAGCATTGCCCGGCGCTGAGATCGGTCGACCAACACGATATCAGGCTTATTGCAAACAATAGTCCTGTCCGTGATGATAGAGCGATCCCAGTAGAGCAATGCACGACCATTTTCGAGAACTGGCACCGGCGCGTACTGATAGTACGGCATCTCAGAGTCAACAAGGTCGTATTGAAGGGCAAGTTGCTGGTGAATAATTCTGGCCACCAGGTTGTGCCTGTGCAAATACTCACCGTTAGCAAGATGCGAACAACCCGAAATTATATGCCTGAGTGACTCACCAGGACGGCGGCATGCTCGACAAATGTCGACCGTACCGTCCTTCAAGATATACCTTCGGTAGTTGTTCGTCATCATTACCTCGTCAGCAATTGCACAGGCAAAACCCTCGGTTTCCCCAAAGAGGTCTCCGAAGCGTAGCCAGTTAACCGAAGCGAGTAGGTCTACATCAGGCCCTGTTAAGGCCCGGTAGAACCTTCCGTGTAGCTCCTTGCTCTTCCATACGTCCTTGCGACTCTCAGTGCTCAGTATCGCAGGTTTACGCCAATTTTCGTTCGCCAAGGAGAGCGGTGTGAGTCCTTTATCAACAGCTACAACATCGCGATGTATCGCGCACTCATTGTTATGGAAATAATCCCTGAGGCTGCATACCTCACGGTTGTGGAGGTTCTTGGCATTTAAAAAGCCACGACCCCCCCACTTCCGCGGGATGTACAGCCTCATAACTGACGAGCGTGGGTGTAACATACGATGCAATGTGAGCTGTTGACGTACCTTCCTATCCAGGGCGTCCAGCTCAGTCTGACTCCATCCTAGTATGCCAAAGGAGTATATCAGTAGAGGCATCACCCAACCATTGAAGGCACGCGCTTTGTTGCCACCTGACAAAAGACTGTTAAGTACTTTTGTCAGTCGACCGAAGAAACGCTCCTTTACGGATTTCCTGATGTCCTCTACTGAAACACCCAACGACTCTGATATACCAAGATACTTATAGGTCTCAGTTTCGGAGAGAGATTTGAGTGTAACTGTCTCAGAAAGCTGCAAATTCGGAGAATTCACAACTTTCCCCCGCTCCACATGTAAGACCGCACACTTATCTATACCAAACTCCATCTTGATGGAGTTGCTAAACACATGTGTAGTTTTTAGCAGCTCCATCAAGTCTTGACGCTTTGGTGCAAAGAGTTTGAGATCATCCATGTATAGAAGATGACTTATAACTTCACCTCCCCTCCGAAGCCTGTAGCCTAGCCCTGAATCCTTCAGCAAAGTGCTGAGAGGATTCAGCGCCAGACAGAACCATAATGGACTCAGACTGTCACCCTGGAAAATACCCCGCTCAATCCTTATGAAGTTCATCGGATCAGCAGAGCTGTCGCTACCGCCTGGTTGACGAAGAACTGTGGTCCACTGCCTCATGCACGAGCTTAAAAATGATTTCAGAGTTGCATCAATTTTATACAACTCTAAAACCCTTTCCAACCATGAATGAGGCACCGAATCATAGGCCTTCTTATAGTCAATCCAGGCAACAGAGAGAGTCCTCCTGCTCCGTCGAACTTGTTGGCTAATGGTCATGTCTATGAGGAGGAGCTCCTTAGTACCACGGGACCCAACCTTACATCCATTCTGAGTAGGGGACAAAATATTATTCGCGACAATGTGCGCATTAATTTTTGTGGTCAGAATGGATGTAAGAAGCTTGTAGATGGTAGGCAAGCACGTAATGGGTCTGTAATTCTTTGGGTCCGTGGTACTACCGGACTTGTGGAGCAGGAAGGTGCTACCTGTGGTCATAAATGAAGGAAGGGAACCAAACTCAAGAGCTTCTCGGAATTGTGTCGCCAAGCGGTCATGTGTACATCGAATCCACTTAATCCAGAAGTTATGCAATCCATCCGGCCCAGGACTTTTCCAGTTTTGAGCCGTACGGATCGCACAACTAACGTCTTCGGTGTCTATGACAATAGACCTCATGGATTCGATGGACTCGCATTCCCGCTCGACAACATTCATCCAATCACCCTCTGTGTGTTCGACGGGCTCCGACCATATACCGCGCCAAAAATCAATCATGGCATTGGCGTTCGGTATTTGCCCGTCACTCACACGTTGATCAGTTCCCTCCCATCTCCGGTATACCTTCCTCTGGTCACTTTGGAAAACGCGATTTTGCCAATATCTATCCACACGCTCTTTGTAGCGACGTATACGGTTTGCCCATGCATAGACTTTCTGCTTCATGTAGTCAATGCGTTCCGTGACACATGCCATGTAGTCTTGAGGCCGGATATCGGTCCCTGCGAAGGCCTGCGTCACAAAACGCATGACTCGGGGGCGATTATTCCCTCGACTGAAGCAAATTAGCTTTGCAATGAGAGTCCTGAACGAATCAATACGCCGCTCGATCCGCACTTGCCATGCAGGCGCAACCCCGACAGGACGCGTTGATCGGTCAGTGCCCGGAAACTTGACATGAGCAACGCGGCACGCCGCGATAGCGCCACAGTACATAATCGAGTGTGTATCAATTAAATCTACGCTAGCTCGTATGTACGGGACTAGCAAAGTATTCAGGGCTCCCATTAACGCTAGATTGCGTCTATGGGTGGGCAAACGTGGTAGTCGTGGCCTAGAGCCAGGTGTGAATCGATACTGACTTATAGCATCCTCCAAAGCCCTCCTCAATTGCTCACTCACCTGGCTACTTACGCTCGTACTCGTTAAATCCCCCTCGTCGACTTCAGGATCCACCCGGATCTCTTGTGTCGTCACCAATGACGGTAATATAGCCAGGCCCCGGTCCGATGACGTGACGGGTAGATCGTGCGTCAAGGAAGGAGTCGTGTGAGTAGCCAGCGCCTCCAGGCGGAGCCGGTCAAGCACGGACTGATCCAACAGCTTGCACCGTTGGATAGCTCGCACCTGATCCGACAGTCGTTGGGCAGATACGGTTAAGGCTGGCTCAAGGATCTGAAAAAGAGGCAGGATCCGATCACGATACGCAGTCAGGATGGTTCCCCCCTCTGTAGCCTCATAGTAGGCTCGCATACAGTTCTCATTCATGGTTTGAGACCATCGTATGCGACGCACTACACCACCGGTAGCGAGGGCCGGGCGCGGAGCAGGTTGCCCCATAGGCCCCAAGCGTGCCGGCAGCGGTGGACGTCCCCGTCGTGCAGGTGGTGGCGGCGGCGGCGGCGTCGGAGGCCTGCCCTCGTCGCTCGTGTCGGGCGGAGTCACAAACTCATCCTCCGATGAGGAGCACGATGATGAAGACGGGGCGGGCGATGATGGTGGGCGTGCGTGTTGTTCCGCTTGTTTCCTTTTTAGCCGTGTTATCATAGTTTTTCACATTTTTCATCATTTTCATCACATTGACATGTTGTTGTTGACGTTTGTTTCCATGGTGAGTAGGTACCGTAGGCAGTCATGATGCGAACAGCAAAATAGGGCTGCCTGATATCTTCCAAATACTCTGATGGTGTGATTCAACGCTACAACGAACGCAACGCTAGATGGATTATATAAATAGATAAAAACTCTTGAAAAACTAATTTTTGAAAAAATATAGCTAAAAAAGTGACTGCTGTCAGCGGCGGTTTTTTTTTTTTTTTTTTTTTTTTTTTTTTTTTTTTTATTATTATTATTATTATTATCTTCACTAAAAGCATTTGAAGAGTGTGGGTCGCCGGTGTAATTACAGGCACATAAGGCTTAACATCTGTATGCCTCAAGTTGATGGACGCAGAGCAGGGCATCGTAAGGCACGTTCCTATCGTGCGTGACTTACGAGGCAATGCTTTGTTATAGGCGATGGTTACCACTTAACATCAGGTGGGCCATCTGCTTGTTCCATCAGCTGGTTGTATAAAAAAAAAGCATCTGGCCATGGTTCTCTATGTTTTTTTCAACCTGAAAAAAAAAAGAAACAATAATTAAGTTCAACACACAACACAGGCTGAAGTCGCGTAGATATTTAAAATTAATTTAACTAACCTTCGTAGCCAGATATTGGTTATCTGGAGCATCTTTTATAAATTTTTCAACATCGTCAGACGATAAAACCTTTGATTTCTTGCTTCTAAATCCATCGGATAGTCTCTTCTCTCTTTAGACAAATTAGGGTATGATTTTAAGTCCACTCCATTCTTTGTTCGGACTGTACTTTTTAGCATTGAGTATAACCACCACAAAGAGCTAGGTTTGTACTTATAAGATAATTCTATAAAGTACGCCATGAACACATTTTCTGAAAAAGACTGCGTATTCTTGCTGTTTTGTCATTTTATGAAATTTTGGTACACTAATAGATATTTTTCTTTGGAGTTTTCAGGTAGTAAACTTTCCATAACGTTAAGGGCTTGTATCGGGCGGTGTACAACATAAATCATTTTCCTCGTATTAGGTTATTAGATCAATGAAAGACGGGTTTAGGTAATAATTATATGAAAACTGTATATTAAGTTCCTCAGGCGAGGTGTGTGTTTTAGAGAGCTACACGCGGTACTAACTAATCTTAGGGGACTCCATGACAGCATGTGTACACGTTCTATTAAAAGACAAAGAACCACTTGTTCATGTAGTATATGCATTTTTGTTATTCCAACACGAGTACATGTAGACATTTTAATTAATAAATAACTATAATTTCAACAGTGAAAACGAGTTGTGAAAAATGTTTCGCTATGGCGGGAAAAATTAATCAGTTTTCTTAGGCGCGCGCATTGCGATCGGCCACAGACGAAAGGGATGAGGCCACGAACAAAATGGGGAATTTAAGTTTTCTTTTATTACAGAGAAAACAAAAGTTATATTTGAGCGAATGTTTTATTTTTTAAACAAGTGCGAGTTAAAATTATCTATTTAAATAAGAAGTTGCATGAAATGACCAAGCAATAGGAACATTAATTTATTTGTTTTTATTTTTAGTAGGGTGAATATTTCGTAAAATTGAAAGCAATCAACAGGTCAGACTGTTGCTTGCTTATTCATCTGCGAAAACTTATCAGCTAACTTAGATAGTTTCCCGTTTAGTGTATCTACCCATGTATGTGTATGTTCATTCCGAATTTAATATCGTAATGTTGGTTACAGCGTTCGAACCGTTAGAATCCAAAATCAACGTGGAACCTTCAATTGAAAAAGGACCATCGGACGGGCCTCGCACTGAACCTGGTATGTCTCTTCACTATATCACCATCTCCTTCTCAGTATACCATTAATGCTTAGGTTTCCATTTATCTCTATAATTTTCTATTTGCATAGGTTGCCTCTTTCAGTCTGGCCCACATTTCTGCCGGAAGATTTCCTTCCAACGCTTTTTGGGTATTCTCTGTTTCATCTTTGGTAGTGTGCCATTCTTTAACTTACTTGGTCCATCTGGTGTTACCCATCTTGCAGAAATGTCTAGACCCAGTCCCACTTTACTACATTAAGCCAAGTATGCAATATTTCTATTTAATAAATAAAAAATAAATAATCCTGGACAATCCACACACCATCATCTAGCCCCAAAGTAAGCTATGAAAGCTTGTGTCATGGGTACTAGATGACTGATATATTTAATACATTATATACTTACATAGATAGATATTTTTTATTACACATAAACACCCAGACCAACGGAACAAATCGAACCCGCAACCTCTTGCGTCGCAGGCAGACTCTCGCCCGCTGCGCCACTGAGGTCGTCAAAGTAAGCGTTACGTAGCGTAGCGTACGTTTAATAATACGAAAATGAAGCAATAACCCGAAAATTGAGAGAAACTAAATTCGAGCTGTCATGAAACTCTGGCTGAATAAATGTTTATTAAAGACATACACACACATTACACGCTGACTTGGTGGAAACACTGGGGGAATCTGCTCCTCCTTAACCAAGGAATATATGTACTTATATTCAAATTCCTTGTCCTTAACCTATAGTAGGTATTCTTTTATCTGTGCCTTAACCTACAGTTGCACGTTGGTGCAAGGAGTTGTCAACGCCTACCGTTGACAACTCCTAATATTCCTCTCGCTCGCACAATTCGACATTTTAAAAGACATAAAATCACAAATCCCGATTTTAAAAAATCGCAAACAACCATTTTGTGTGCAATCAAATTGCACACAGTTTGGTATAAATTTCATTTTGATCAATGCAAGTTTTCCTTCTCAAAAGTTTGCCTATGAACTAATACTAGTAAAGCTAACTTTTGAGTAGGTAAACTTGTATCTATTAGAATTTTTTTTTATAAGCTGTGCGCAATGTAGGTATAGCTGCACACAATAGGTTGTTTGCGATTTTTCGAAATTGTGATTTGTCTTTCAAAATGTCGAATCGTGCAAGCGAGACGAATATTAGGTGTTGTCAATGCCCTAAGCATAGCATAATGTGTTTTATTTCGATTGTCATTACTTTTGGATCAGCCCTCGCAGTAGTCTGATTTTAATAGGGATAGTTTTACATAAACTCGTTATAAATCATACATGAATTTCTTAATCCTAACGTATTTTTTAAACTTATAAACAAAATGAATAAACCCGTACTAAATTAATTTATATTTAAATAAAATTAATAAAATAAAATAAATATTGGTGGACTTTCCACACAGCACTATCTTTAATTAGGCGGTCTATTTAAAACATAGACCTAGCCAGGTACTTATCTCAGAAATCTTACCAAGAAACACGAGCAAAACCTAGGTTAAACAATAAGGTTTTAGGTTAAGAACTGGCTTAAACCTATAGATTTGCACATTCCCATTCTTTCTTTATTCTTTACTGTACACAGAAACAACGTGTGAAAACTTAAATAATAAAATATGTACAAAGGCGAGCTTAACCCTAAAAAGAGTTCTCTTCCAGCAAACCTTGAAGGAGAGAGACAACAATTTTGTCAACAATCTCAAACGTATGGAATGTTATCACGCTTGTATCGCTATCCGAATGCATTCCACACAACACAGCGCCCAACTGTGAATCTTAAACTGACGTGTGACATTATTTACAGAGGTCGACGCCGCTACTGATCTGAGAATAAGAAGACGGAATGAAGTGGTCAAGGAGTTTATTTGCACTGAAGCCGTACATATTCGCTATCTGAGGATCATTATTCAGGTGAGTTGTAAATCAAATAAGGTAAGGTTTACTAGCGAGCCTCGCCTTGTGTATTCGTTACGGGTAAAGCTAGAAGGTGGAGTAAACCTAGGTTTACCCGGGTAAACTTAGTATTACCCAAGCTTCTTAGGTAAAGTCCAAACTTCCTTCCAAATCGTTTGTATTTCTAATGCATAGTTGGAAATAATATGGTTGTTTCACTTCAAAAACGAGCTGTGTGTTATGATCATCTTTGAATTTTAAATAGTCCTACGTAGCATTATCGGGCTCGTCGTTTTATTCCATAATCTTGCAAACAGGCCTATAAAGAGTGGTTACCGTCACAGAAATTTGTAGGGTTTTCTCTATTCCGTGGTTACCGTAGATCACTCATACTCAACCTTTTTTTATAGGGGCCACAAACACGTTTCATTTCAGTCATGGTGTCGAGGACCGCAAGCAAAAATTATTTAATTATTTAGGCATTTAGGTCACCCATTCTCTGATGATCTGGGCGCGCAATTTAAAATGGTTTACAATAAATTTGTAACTTTAGATGGGCCAATAACTAAGGCGGGCCGCAGTTTGAGTATAAGCGCCGTTGAGTATTAGACGTCAACACTATAGAAGCAGCACGCAACACTTGACACGTTTTAAAATGCTTAAAAATCTTTTTGCAGGTTTACATTGCAGCAGTACATACATTGCAAAGGAGGAATGTACTTAAACACATAAGCACCGAGATCCTGTTTCTAAATATTCCTGATATTTTAAATGCCAATATAACTTTCTGGGATCAGGCAATATATCCTATGCTTGAATATGCAAGGAGAAGTCGATATTTGTAAGTATTACTAAGACATTGTAAGTTGCAAGAAACAAGAAAATAAAATCTTTTGTCGCAACTGGTTGTCAAACGTAGAAACGTTACCGTCTAGTTGGTAAAGCTCTTCTGCCACAACCAGCTGCGGGTAAAGAATGATATTTACGCTTTCGCAACTGGTTACGAAACTCAGTTGCGGAAACGGCCGGAAGGCTAGGTATTGCTGGTTATCGTGTCAGCGACAATAGTAGGATAAGGTGATGACAACTGCTAATGTACATCTCGCTCGTTTTAACAATTTCAGGTAGGTATTCAGTTACCAATTTTTCTGAATTTAGAAATAATTAGCAGACAATTATAGTATTGTAGTATAGTAGTTCAAGGTGGATTATAGTACCCGTCAAACTTCTTGGCCATCGCGCGAGGTGGTAGGGGAAAGGTTTGCACTCTTCGCACCACTAAAGAGACCTATTTTTTGTTTCTTTTTCATTCAAGGTGGTTTGTCCAAGAAGTTTGACGGATACTATACTAGGTATACTTTACTGAAGTAATACTTGAATTTGAATGCTATATGTAACTTAAAGTTTATAAACCAGATTTTTTATAATATATTAAGTTTTGTCACTGACCGTACGAAGATTAAAAGTAGTATGTCGGCCATACCTGGGGATTACAATTATTATATAGTGAGCGCTATTAATGTTACATCAGAAAATCTATGTTTTGAGTTTTTCAAATAATGGTATTTTTTTCAGTTTCCAAATCAATTTGATGATACCTGGCTTCAATAGATTTGCTGAGATCTTTGCTCCGTATGAAGAGTATATGGAAAACCAGGCCGATGCTATAGAATATCTTCGTAAATTGAACACAGACCAAGATTTTTTAACCTACCTTACTTGGTGCGACTTGAAGATTGGGCATCGGTAAGCAATACACTATTACTACTAGATACCTTTTTATTTTTACAAAAGTCAAGCCTACTAGAGGAGTACCTGATGGTCTAGTTGAAATGACCTCAGCTTCACCAGTCCCCGGATCGTGGGTTTTAAATTGGCAGTACACGTGAAGGAAAAAATCGAGAGTAAACCAATTGGTATTCTAACAACAGATGGGACAAGTACTACACGAGCCGAGCTAAGCAACATACTGAAAAAAAAATACAGCTAAAACAACTATATTTTGGTCACAAAAAAATTTTTTTCAGGCTTCAACTCTCGGATATGCTGGTTAAACCGATGCAACGTATAACTAAATACACGCTTATCACCTCCCGGTTGATAGATGACACAGTCGACGAGGTGAAAAGACAACAACTACAGTTTGTGGTACTTTTTTTTGTATTAATACTTTAAAACTTCTTTAACTTTTCTTTATAGGACTTTATTAATACTCTACATAGTCATACATATTTATATTATGGTAGTAAATATTGCCTTTATCAGTCAAGGATAATTTAGCATCCTCATCGTGTATGATTTTTTTTAATGAACCAGATATTTTTGTGCCTATTCTTTAAATATTTCCTCTTTATAATATTAGTATAAATGCAGATTAAACGAAAAAATTGCAAATAACAAAATATCTTGCTGTAGGTTATGTAATTATCTCACTCAAGCTTGGTTAGCAATACTACAAAAATAATCTGTTTTAGGAAACGAATATCAAAGCTTTCATCGCCAGCATGAACCGCAGTTGTCGCCAGAAAGAGGAGTTGAATATCCTAGTGCAGCTTAAAATTGAGCCATACGAGCTGGTAAGTTGGAACCTTATTAGATTCATTATCAAAGCAATAGTACATAATTGCAAAGGCAGCGAAATAGGCAATTGCAGGTCGAGTATGAGTTTGAAGGCCGAGCCGCAGGCGAGGACTTCAATAATACGAGACAGGCGTAAATATGACTTAGCGTGTTCTTTACATAGAAGTAATGACAATATTTCCGCGCATGTATAAGAATAGTACATTTTTCACCGAGAGGAGAAAGTGACCGATTACCGTCAAGGGTGTCTTTAAAACACCCGAGATCGGGAATTGCACTTTCTCTTGAGTGATACATAGTGCTTTATACTACACCTACGAGGAAAATAAAAAACTAAAACTGAATCCTCAAACAACACACAAATTGAAAATGGCGCCAATGGCGTCTGCAATTTTCACATGTTCTTTTTTCAAATTGTTTATCCTGCCGCCGCAGGGTCGCACTGCCAGCCCGACACCATCCAACACACAGCTAGTGGCCAGTGTCATTTTGCGAACTTGGAGATAAAAACTCACTGTAAAAACTATTTGGCTTTTGATATTTAGGTTACCGGCGCATAGTCTTACCCAAAATTAAAAAAGGAAAACCACGTAAGAAATGGATTTTCATACACTTTTCTCTCCCGCTCAGATGCGTTCGATATGCAAGGACGTACTTTCTACCGTAAATTTGATAAAGTATCAAGGTACTTTCCAAGCAGGTGTAGTATAAAAGTATTTTATTACATAGTTTAAGAGCCAGAAGCGACTTTTTACGTTCCATTAAATGGCCTTTCCGACATGAGAAGAAACAGAACCCCTCCCCCTACTACGTCACACATATTACCAATTGAATGAATCCTATTACAATAAAAGTAGGTAAGTAATTGATAGTAACGCCTTTTTTTGCCCCCAAACAGCGTTGCTGTGTTTCGGTTTGAATAGTGTGGTATTGCCGGTGTATTGCAGGCACATGAGGTTTAACATCTGTATGCCTCAAGTTTATGGAATGCACGGCAGTGCATCATAGTAGGGTACGACTTAGGTTACCACTTAACATCAGGTGGGTCATGTGCTTGATTCATCAGCTGATTGTATAAAAAAAATATTCTCGTAAAAAAGGAGAGGTCGGGCTTGAGCAAGAAATAGTCGTAGACGCTTTCGTGATAGAAAGGTCTATGTATTTTTTTTCTTGTTTCTGTATGTCAAAATTAAATGTATTTTCTTTCTTTCTTTCTAAAGGTGTTAAACAGCAAAAGACAGGATTTGCTCAGTTAAGTTAACCTGGATTCACAAACAATAAACGATTTATGATTTAGTACTTGGGCATGAAAAAGCATATAATTTTTTATGCAATCACCCGATTTTTGTGATTCTTTTGAACAGTGTAACGCGCTTACTTTGCAACTACGAGTACTTAGGATATACGAGTGATCAAGTTCATTTTTTTTCCAACAGGACTTCAAAGGAGATGAAGAAGCTTTCAGGTCGCCCTCCCCTCTCAATCTATTCTTACCAATGATTGACTGCGCTCATAATATGCTAAGAAGTCTAATCCACCAAGGCGATATCAAATACAAGGATTATCAAAAGGAGGTAAGAATTACAGAATTGTTTATTCAAATTAGTCACTACATTATCTGTATACCTACGTCATGACAATCAAAAACGATTATTTACAAATCAAAAGATGTATTCAATATATTTATTTAATAATAGACAACTATACATAATTCAATTATTTATTTATTAATATGTTTAATTATGTATAGTTCTTTAGAACATGCGATATTTTGAATAACTAGTCTTATAATAATTGATACGATTTTAAACTAGGTTCAGTTAGTTGAGGCAGGTTCGTGTTGTATTAAAAATATTCAACGATTTCTGCGATGGATGAGTGATGTTGGAGGCAGGCCAAAGAAAAGATGGATGGACTGTGTAAAAGATGAAATGAAAGGAGTTACACCGAGATGACGAGTGATAGAGAGTGGATTTGCGTACTCGTAGAAGAAGAAAACCTGTTGTGCCGACCCTACTTAGCGTGGGTTAGCGACAGTTTGATGATGATGATTCAATCAAGGATTTATATAATACTAGCGTCCCGCCCGCGCCCCCCCTGCTTCGCACGGGTGCACATTGTTTTTCTACTATATCATGCATGTATTATACATATGAACCTTCCTCTTGAATCACTCTATCTATTAAAAACCACATCAAAATCCGTTGCGTAGTTTTAAAGATTTAAGCATACATAGGGATATAGGGACAGAGAAAGCGACTTTGTTTTATACTATGTAGTGACTTCCATGAAACGTTTTATGTACCTAAGTTTCTTAAAAAAATGGTCTGCGTTGAATTACCTACATAATAGCGGTAATTTAAATGTTGACCCTCTTATTCACAATCCCTGGCTTTTTATAGCGGCTCTATAGAGTAGGTATTCTTGTCACTGTCACTTTCATGCCAACAAAAAGAGACAGCAACAGAGTTATTGGTCTGATAAGCTATTGGCGTGCTCAGCGACCAATATGAATAAGGGCCTGAATAAGAGTATTTAAGTTTAGCTTGTTTAAGAGGTTTATTGCCAATGTTAATAACGCAGTTAATTAATATATTGACAGCCTTAACGGCTCAGTTGATAGTAACTCTGTCTTCTGCGCCATAGGCCGTGGGTTCGATTCCCGCCGAGAAAAGCTAGCGGAACGGTCTTTGAAAGCAAAAATGGGCGAAAGCGATCTCGATGTATCATCGCGTTGGTGGCGAGTTTCGAGCAGAGCAAGGTGTAGGTATCTGCTGCCTGGACTGCGATTAAAAGCTTGCGTTTGATATATCATAAAATAGTGATACCTACTCTGCCGTCTTATCGCAAAAGGCCATGGGCAAGGGCATCTTATCGCATCTAACAAATGGTAAATCTCGAGAAAAATTGGTTGATATTTTTCTCTGCATATATACATTCAAATAAAAATAATTTGAATGTATATATGCAGAGCAAATTAATGCAATTAATTGCTACGTATTATATTTTAAACATATTTTTATTAAATATTTTCATTCTTTGTTCAAATTTTAGATGTGCCCTTTTGCGGTAAGACGGCAGTGCTGCCTTGGCAATCAAACCTGGCGCACCTTAATGCCGTATATTTGTTGTACTAACCTTAGTTATCTGTTTGTTACAGTTCGATGCGCGTGTCTTCGTATTCACGGATATGATTCTCATTTGCAAACACCAGAAAGCATCCAAAGATGCAAGTAGGTGGAAGATGCAAAGGTAATATTTTTTGCAATACGTTTATGAATTATTATGAAATTACTGTGTGCCATAATGCGAATGTATAACTTGTATATATACTTTGCAGAGCGAAGATTCTATTGCATCGACTGGTACCTATTAATAAACGACCAAAGTCACCAAACGACGCAGCGCCTCTGGTGTACATCATACTTGATGAGCATGGTTGCGCACAAGGAAAATTTCAACTTTCGGAGCTATCCAAAGACCCAAACCCTATAACAACTCTAAAGGTGAACACTGTTGTCTTTCAACAAATGTTTCGAATTTCTTTTATCTCAAAACCAGAAACAACATATTTGCGAAAATACAAATTACCAAGATTGAGTATTATATTTGCTTTACAGTTATGGGAAGCAAAAATTTTCGAAGCAATGTTTACTTATAGCCTGACCAAATGGTACCACCGATTCCCGGTCAGGAATCACGCACTGATTGAAAAAGACTTCAGCGAGGACCCAATCAGAGTAAGTATGAATAAGAATTCGTTGATTCAGATTTATAATAGACTATGTAAGACTTTTTAAGTGCAATGGTGATTTTAATATTTTGCAGCAACAGCACCCAGAGATGATTTTACTGGAGAGAAAGGCTCGAGATAGGGTGGCGGCAATGATCCAGTCTAGCCAGCGCCTCGTCATACCAGACCCAGGATATGAAATGACAAGCCCTCGAGATGATTATCAAAGTAAGGGCACTTTCAATTGAAACGTTTCGTGTCGGACCGCTGCCGCACGTATACCGTGCCGCTGGTCATATCCCGCTGCCGGGTGGTTACAGTACGGTAGCAGTCCGACACCAAACGCGAAAGCGTATCTGAATGTCGTGCGTTTGTATACCAATGATGTGACAGCCATAAACTCTGACGAAAGAAACAAACACGAAATGAACACGTGGTCTTTCGACGCTGCCATCCTAGTTTTTCGCACGTTTGTGGTACCGTGACGTGACGCGCGCTGGACGACTAAAGGCCCTGATCGACGAGCGAGTAAAACGCCGTCTTACAGTCTTACGCTCATCGGTAGGTACAGCTCTAGTCCTTAAGGCGGCACGGGATGGTTTTTGAACAGCTGTAAATCTACTGAGAGTTTTTCTTGAAATCATGTCAAAGTTATACCAAAAGATAGGGATTAATATTTACTAGCGCTGTGTGAAAAAAAAACATTATTATTAATATCTGAGAAGAAAATCTAACGAAATCTAGCTGTTCAAGTGCTCGCGCCGAGGCGTCTTGGAGGTTGGAGGTTCTGGTATATCCCCACCTTAAGGCGATGACGGACAGACTAGAGCTTTACGACTTTACGACGAGCGGTTTTACTCGTCTCGATCAGGGCCTAACGCACCACTTCGACACCGAAGCAGGCCGTCAAGAAACATATTATAAATTGAAGGCACCCTAAAGGTCTTTCTACGAAATTAAATTGGTAGATTGATGAGGCTGATGGTTTATTTATCATTAGCATTAGTTTACCCAACTTCATGTTTTTATTTTTGATGACCAACATTAGTAACTTCAAGTGAAATGAAAAATTTTAAAAGGCCATTATATTTGTGACAAGTGTTTGTCAATCAGATAATATTAAATGCCCTATAAGTGCATAAACTTACTACCTACAGGCGAACACAATTTGCAAAGGCGTTTATATTCGCTGTTTTTGTACTGGATGTACAATACCTCAACAGCAGCAAAAATCAATTTCATATTGTCCGACTTATTTACTGAATGCTTTATTTTGACAGATGAAAGGGGGCCTAAGGAGCTGAGCATAATTTGTGCTTATGGACACCAAAATTTTAACGCGTGGCAGTCCCGAGCGGCAAATTTTTACGATCCTCCAAAAGGGTAAGGATAGATAACTAACTGTTGATTAAGTTTACTAAGGTTACATCTCGGATACCAGTTGTTTATTGAACTCTTGTGTCCCCAGATTGTATCAGTTCATATCGTCATGGATTTTAGGTGCGCCTGAGAAAGGCTCCACTTCACACATGTTATAGAACTGTTTAGGCTCTACGACAGCCAGTTTCCTTTCGTTGTTTCCGTTTACTGAGAAGAAAGTGTTCTGGCACTGTACAGTAAAAATGATTGATGCACGACTGTCTGTGAGCCCACGACCTTAGGATCAGTAGGCGGGGCTGCTTCCACTAGACTAGCAGCTCGCGGCTGATATTCCGATCGTGATAAAAAAAAACACAATCGGAATATCAGCAGATACTTTAAGGTTTTTATATATTATTTTAATATATATTATTTCAGTAAAAATACCATAGGAGAATCTACACTGACCTTATTATATTGTTATGTTTTGTTTCAGCCTAAATTACTATCATTTTTCGATCGCTGAAGAGAACGCGTCTATCAGGTAAAAACTTATTTTGAATTAAAATCTCTATTGCTCTTTTGATTTATGTCACATGTACTTAGATACTTTTCATAAAATTATCAATATAAAAGTAAAACAAATTATTATTAACTAGCTGTTACCCGCGGCTTCGGTTGCGCACATTTATTTTAGATATTCTTTAAGGCGAATACCTACAAGAACGCTGTGTCTGTGACTCGCTCGCACGTTTTGGCATTTTGAACGTCAGATATTATTATGTGGTAGTTGTTCACTACGGTAAGGTTTAGATTTGAATGTGGGCAGGTTGTAGCGAAGAAAAAGCGAGTGTTCCTTGCGATTGTTTATTGGAGACTGACTTAATACGAACATGCATTTGAGTATTAGACATATCGCCCGCCAAAACAATAGTTTTAAATACATATAATCAACATAACACGGTAGATAAAAATAAAAAAGCAAAATGGACTGTAAAAATTTTGCGTAAATTTAAGTATAACAAACGAAAAAAAAAACCATAATAGAACTAAGAATAACATTACCAACATAAGCAACAAGATTCTACACGTAATTACTTATCATGGAATGTATCTAGGTATGGTCGCCCGCCGTGACTGACTCATAGGTATCTTTCGGGAGTAATATCACCTTGGAAAGCGGTCTCTTTAATTCATGGTTGCCTTTGCATTGTACTGTCACCACTCTTACAAGACCGTCAGCTCCTGCATGAAGATGTTTAATTCTTCCAAGCAACCATTTGGTCGGGGGTAGTTCTTCATCCTTAACTACTATAATATCACCAACAACAGGGGATTGTACTGGAATTTGCCATTTATACCTCTGTTGTAGTGTATTGAGATATTCGGTCTGCCATCTATGCCAAAAATCTTGTGTCATCCTTTGAATCAATTGCCATCGGGTTAAGAGGTTGATGTTATGGTGCTGGTAATTTAAATCGGGTACGCTTATTAACGGCTCGCCGACTAGGAAATGTCCAGGAGTCAATGGCTCTGTCGTGTTATCTATTTTACAAAGAGGGCGAGAGTTAAGGCACGCTTCTATTTGTGCTAACAAGGTGGCCATCTCTTCGTATGTTAGCTTTGTATCTTTACTTACTCTAGCAAGATGCCGTTTTGCGGACTGAACGCCTGCTTCCCACAAACCTCCATATGATGGCATCCTCGGTGGAATGAAGTGAGCCGTGGTGCCGTCGTTAGCCAATAATTCAGCGACTTCCTTGGCCATTTTGTTCGTGCCTTTCAGAAATATCTCTCGTAATTCCTTTGCAGCGCCAATAAAGTTCGTACCATTGTCGCTCCATAAATGTGAGCAATGACCTCGGCGTGCAACAAACCTTCGAAATGCGGCTATAAACGCTTGTGAAGTTAGATCTGTAACGGCTTCCAGGTGTATAGCTCGAGTGGCCATGCACACAAACAAGCAAATGTACCCTTTGGTAGCATGATGTCCACGGCCCTTTGAAGTTCTCATCATAACAGGACCAGCATAGTCAACTCCACTATTCAAAAATGCTCGATGTGGATTAACCCTCATCGCCGGTAGCTGACCCATAAACTGATTTTTAGTTTTCGCCTTATGAATAATACAAATTTTGCAGGTTCTTGTAAATTTTTTGACATTTGATTTTAAATTTATTATCCAGTATTTTGTTCTTACATAGGTCATCATAAGCTGGATTCCACCATGGAGTGTTTTATCGTGAGCTTCTTTTATCAACAGCTTAGTGATGTGCTGATTGCTCGGTATAATAATTGGGTGTTTTGTGGTTTCTGCTATTTTAGCATTCTCAAGTCTTCCTCCCACTCTAATTACTTCTTTCTCATCTAAAAACGGAGACAGTGTGATAAGGGAACTTCTAGGTTTAACCATTCCGTTTTTCTTCAAGTCTTCAACTTCTTTACCGTAAACTAGATTTTGATAATATTTGATGCATTCTTGTAAAACTCTTTCCATTTCGTTTGATTTTAAGTATTTTTCTTTGGGTTCAGTTATTTCTTTTTTCAAAATTCTTCTACAGTATGCGAGCACTCTTTTCATCCTTGTTATGTCTGAAAATCTTTCCCAAATTGGTTCGTCATCTTGTAATGTCGTGTGAAAAGTTCCTTTCAATTCCAACTCTGTTTTGGGAATATCACATCCAACAAACTCCACTCTCTCACATTTCAACCATTGTGGTCCAGTCCACCATGAGTCTAAATCCACCAGATCGCGGGCATTGATGCCTCTTGTGGCGATATCAGCGGCATTATCAGCAGACTTGACGTGTCTCCATTGGGAGTTATGTAGAATTCGTGTAATATCCGCGACCCTATTAGCAACAAAGGTTCGCCAACGACTAGGCTGTGATTGAAGCCATGACAAAACCACCATAGAATCGGTCCAAGCAAAAATGTTCTTTTTAGGTATGGTCAGAAGTTCTTCCAGGTCATTGATTAGCTCTGCAAGTAAGGCTGCTGCGCATAGTTCTAATTTTGGAATCGTCATTTGCTTCAAAGGAGCAACCTTTGTCCGTGATGCCAGCATCGTTACGTAAACTTCTCCATCTTTAATGACTCTGAGGTATGTAACAGCAGCGTATGCTTGGCTGGATGCGTCTGCAAAACCATGTAGTTGAACATCACTGTTGTCCGGAGTCGTTTGTAGCCAGCGCGGTATCCGTATATTTTGTAGATTTATTAATTCTTCTCTGTATTTGATCCATTCTTCACTCAAGTCCGACGGCAGTTTATCATCCCATCCTAAGTTGCATAGCCACAGTTTTTGAATTAAAGTTTTAGCGGTGATGATAACCGGTGCGAGCCATCCAAATGGGTCAAAAAGGCGAGCAACATCAGAAAGAATGGATCTTTTCGTCACAGGATGGTACATTTCAGGTAGGTTCACGGTAATTTTAAAAGAATCATCCTTTCTGTCCCATGTCAATCCTAGAATTTTTATAACCTTGTCTAGTTTTATCTCTACTTTATCTTTTGTTTGATCATCTTCCCTTTGTAAATATTCGAGAACTTCGTCTGAGTTACTCGACCATTTTTGCATTTCGAATCCTCCTCTTCTTAGTATTATTTTTAACTCTTCACCCATCTTTTTAGTTTTTTCTACATTTTCATTTCCCACCATTAAATCATCCATGTAAAAAGACGTTTTTATTGCAGGTGCTGTATCCGGATAGTCATGCATTTCATCATCAGCTAGTTGACTTAGCGTTCGTACACTTAAAAACGGAGCTGCGGCTGTACCGAATGAAACCGTTGTTAGGTTGTAGCTTTCGATTTCATCATTCGTATCATCTCGCCAGACGATGCGCTGTAGGTTCGTGTGAGATTCTGTCATATTCACCATTCTGTACATTTTAACAATATCCCCAACTATGCATATTTTGTGTGTTCGCCAGGATATAATAAGACTTCTAAGATCGGACTGCAAAACAGGTCCTACCATCATGGAATCGTTCAAGGAATGTCCATTGGAACCCTTAGCGGATGCATCGTAGACCACTCTGACCTTTGTTGTGTCTTTGTCTTCGCGTATTACCGCATGGTGAGGTAGGTATATTGCATTCTTGTCCTCTGGTGCTTCTGATCTTTTTAAATGACCCATATCTTTATACTCGCGTATGACCTTGGTATACTCAGTTTTAAGTTTCGGATCACTTTGGAATTTTTTCTCTAGCTGTTTGAATCTATTCATTGCCTGTTGCTTTGTATCTCCACACAAACTTACTGTTTCTTCAATGCTTTGTCTTAGCGGTAAGTGTACAACGTATCTTCCACTATCTTCTCGTTTAGTAGTTTGTTTGTAAATATTTTCACATTCTTCTTCTTCCTTTGTCATTAACTTTTTCTTCTTATATAACTCTGTTTCTATTTCCCAGAACCTTCTCAGCATGTCATTATCTTCAGCAATCATTCTCGTAACATGCAGGGTAATAAAGTTATGTTGGTTGCAAACTGAATTATCTTCCTTTTGACCCGAAAGAATCCACCCCAAACTTGTTTTTTGAGCTACTAAGCCCTCGGGCATTTTTACCAGTCCTTCTTCTATTATTTTACAAAAGACTTCGGCTCCAAGTAACATATCAATTTTACCCGGTGTACAATACGTTGGGTCAGCCAATGGTAAAGTTTGAAGCATATTCAGATCCATCGCGACGTGTGTTGAGGGTAACTGTGTCGAAATCTTTTTCAGCACATAAGCTTTCACTTGAATGTCTACAGCTCCATCAAATCGCGATGTTACCGACAGGTCAACTAAATGTTTTATAGAGACAGAGGTCCCTTCTCCCACTCCAGAGACGACTCCGTTGATGTTGGTTTTAGGCAAACCCAATAGTTCCACGGCTCTTGCCGATACGAAAGATGCCTCTGACCCTTGATCAATTAGAGCACGAAGTAAATGTGTGTCACCATTTCTTGTTTTAACATTTACTTGTGCTGTTGCTAATAACACTTGACGACCGGGTTGTTCATTGGAGAAGTGTGCGCTGGTAACCTTGTGTTCTGTTTCTACTACCGGTTCTTGTTCTTTGACATTCTCCTCTTGATTAGTTTCTATTATTTTGTGAAGAAGGGAGTGGTGTCTTCTCCCGCAGACTCGGCAATTTGTTCTATGTTTACATCTGAATACACTGTGGTTCGGTACGAGGCAGTTGAAACAAAGATTGTTAATTTTCACGAACTCCTGTCTTTGTTCCACAGATTGATTACCGAACCCCTTGCAGCTGTGAATGTAATGTCCTTTCTCCTTGCAATAAGTACATGTTGGTTGTGACTGTTGTGAACTTGTAACGGCGGCGTGTGCGGATTGAAATATATCTCCGTCGCTTTGGTCTATGTTATCTTCGGAAGTAACGTGGAAAGACTTGTGCGTTTGCTTGTCTCTTGTAGAAGCAGTGGCCATGGGAGCTATGAGTTCTAGAGTGCGGAACTTAGATGCGAGAAACTTCTTTAAATCTTCCCATGTTGGCATCGCTTCACCATCTTCCTTCTGTGCATGTTCTTCCCAGTCTTTCAACGACTCTGTATCCAACTTCTGCCCAACCAGAAATATTATTAAAGGATCCCAAGAGTCGGTTAACACTTTCAAATTGTTAAGGCTGGTGATACATTCCGTCGTGGTATCGAGTACAGCTTTAATTTGTGGTGCTGACTGACTAGTCACTTTTTTCTGTCCGAATAATCTCTTTAAGAGAGAATTTACAATCATGCGTTTGTTACCAAAACGACCTTTCAATAATTCCCATGCCTGTGTATAATTACTTCCGGTAATTTGTATGTTTCTAAGTAATACTTCCGCTTCGCCAGAAACAGTTGTTTTTAAGTAGTGAAGTTTCTGTACGTCACTGATAGCGGTGCTATGGACGAGTGCTGTGAATAAGTCCTGGTATGAGGGCCACTCTTCATACTTGCCCGAGAACGTGGGAAGCTGGATTCGAGGTAGTTTGGCAAATGATAGCGAATGACTGCTTTCTTGGGTCGAAGATGACGAGTTCAAAACGTCTGTCTTCTTTTGTGCATCCATTTTTACTAGATGATCAGTTAAATCTGCTTGAAAGCAGAGGTAAATATCCTCTAATTTGTAAAACTCCTCATTCAAGAAATAGGGTATAACGCCCCGTTGTTCTCGCGGCGTGCATTTTGCGAGGTTGTTATGAGCTTGTTTAAAAGTTTCCCAATAATCATCTACGGTTTTTAATCTCGCTTTTAAGTAGCCTTCCGTGAGCCTCGCTTTAGGGCATTTTTTTATATTAGTCTGTGCCTTTTGTATCATGCTGGCAACATCTTCCAACAAAGTTAGGTATTGACTCTGTTCTGCAGTTGTTGTCGTCATTTTTCGCTAATCCAAAACCTACTGTTGCCAAACTAGTACAAAGTCGGGTGATACAGCTATTTCACGTTATAGCTTAAAACAAAACGTATCGAGTCCAAAACCGCATACAATTAATAGTATCGTTGTACAGTGTAGGTAGGTACACACACAATACACAAAATCCTTAGCACAAATTGTCCCCGTCCTCAAATACACTGCAATCCAAAGTTTTGTTCTATTCACTTTATATCGCATCAATCCAACATTATTAACACAGTTCAAATAATTCACTTTAACTTGCTGTTCGAATATAGGTAATCCTTATCTAAGGAATGCGGCCTATTGTCTCTGCGAGCTTAGGCCGTCCGAGTCCGTAAGCCTTCCCACTAATCGATCCGGCTCGATTTGACCATTATGTTCACTTCGGTAAGGTTTAGATTTGAATGTGGGCAGGTTGTAGCGAAGAAAAAGCGAGTGTTCCTTGCGATTGTTTATTGGAGACTGACTTAATACGAACATGCATTTGAGTATTAGACAGTAGTTGTGACAAGCACTTACTTATTTTTACTTGTTATAGTGCAAACTCGCATGAGGATGGTGTGTCTCATCCAGATCAACCAGATCCAGACAGTTCTGTGGATCAGTATGATGACCCACCGCACATCTCGAGTGACCGTACGTTTTTTTTTTTACATTTAATTATTTACAAGCATACCTACCTACCTATAATGTCGTGGAGAGCTTTGTCACATCGTTCGCTTTGATATTATAATGAAAGGGAAATAAATTGGATAAAATATTTTATATAAGGCTGATTTCATTTAATTTTGAATAATAAGAATAAAATATAAAACAAACACGTCATTAATATATTAAATAAATATAGTGTTAGCTTAGGTTTAGGGCTAGGTATAGACCTAGCCCTAAACCTAAGCTAACACTTATTATTATGGGAACTGGAGAGCTGATATGTTTTTTCTTGTATACTTTTTTTGTAAATACTTAATACTTTTTTTTTGTATATATCACCCGGACATCGCTTGTTTTAGTGTACTCTCTTGTTTTAAAAAATATACATGAAATAGCGTCAAACACATGGTATTTTAATAGTATTTTATGTTTTAGATCTCATCTCACCACCATTAGCTGTGGACATCACGTCTGATCGTGCACAACAACAATCTGTAAGTTTTTGTCTTTTTTATGTTTTTTCACTTTACTCAAAACCATTTCCTATCAATAAAAGCCCTTTCGTATGTCATGCGACTTGATATTTCTGTGTATTTTTTTATGTTTATTTTTTATGTTTGTAGGAATATTGTAAAGATCATTAGAGATTTCTAGCTAGATTCATAATTGCTTGTAAATCCCACCAGCCTCCCACAGTGATGTTGCATCCGCCTTCGCCCAACGATTCGCCTGGGCCTCGCAGCGCCAGTGCCGGAGCAGCTGCCAATGAGAACAATCTCCGCGTCGCTTCGCCAACACACTCCATGATCCACAGCTTGCCGGACATTCACGCTGAGTTCCACCGTATACCAGACCCGTGAGTCTCAGTTCCATCTCTTTATTTTCTCATGCACTCAGCATATTTGGTTACTTCCATTCGTTCCTCCTTGATATTTGCTATACCTAATCATCAGTCTAGTAAATCGGTGAACGCTAACGTTTGATTTTCTCGGTTTATTACTTACTAGCGACCCGCCCACGCGCCCCTGCTTCGCACGGGTGCATATATCATGCATGTATTATACATAT
Organism: Plemyria rubiginata; assembly: GCA_963576535.1. NCBI lineage: Eukaryota > Metazoa > Arthropoda > Insecta > Lepidoptera > Geometridae > Plemyria > Plemyria rubiginata. The sequence goes on from OY754905.1 coordinate 5,324,411, forward strand.
AAACCTTCCTTTTGAATCACTCTATCTATTAAAAAAACCGCGACAAAATCCGTTGCGTAGTTTTAAAGATTTAAGCATACATAGGAACATGGGGATATAGGGACAGAGAAAGCGACTTTGTTTTATACTATGTAGTGATAGAAAAGCCCAGAGTTGTAGGATTTTGCCTATGTAATGATGTAAACTTATACTTAAATTTAGTAATATAAAATATTTTTAATTTTATTTTTCACTTCATGAAGCTACGTTTATTTTTACAGACCTGTAATAGTTCATTCGGCTTCGGCGAAGATGTACAGGTCCCATCAGGAGCTCCTGCAACGCAACCGGCTTGCAGCTAACCAACATAGTCTAGGTCCTGACAAAAGAGGATCTAGTTATCCACCGACAAGTCCTACAAGGCAAGTCCACCGTCCGTGACCACGAAGTCGTATTCGAAGTCGGCTAGACGTTTACAAGTTGATGTTTGATGTTTGTTCAATTGATGTATCTATTAAGATGTATCTACCAAAATAAATACAGCAATGTCAATTATTTAATAAAACGTAGTAAATCTTAATAAAGTTAATATTTTTTCAGGCCACTTATTCGAGGATTGGCATTTTCCTACTCTTTTATGGGAAAGTCGAGTAATACGATTCCACCGCTTCGAAGACCACGAAACCATAGCACCAGTCTTCAAAACGCTCCAAAAGACCTGCATAAAGATTTAAAACGGGTATGTACCTACATACTCCATTGTTCTGGGGGCTACTTTGGGTTTGGGTTAATTATTACAAGTGTGTCTTAGAGGTGTCAACGGCCGATAGTGAGCTAGCTTATTGTGGTGTGGGGTCTCATGAGATTATAGAGTATTCGTTTATTTGTATTATTGTCATAAAAACATTTATGCCTCAATAACTTTGAAGCACTTATTATTTCGTAAGATGTATCATTTTCCATTTACCAGTTCTTGTACCTGAGCATGGTTGCGACGAACTGGCTGAGAATCATCTTAAATATATATTTATTGAAAAGTCAAGTTTGAGTTTACACACCTTAGGACCAAGAACACTTACCGCCGGTTTCTGAAAGCTCGATCAAAACTAATTGGCTGTCAATTCACTTGTTATCTCTATTTAATTTGAAGTAAAAGCTGAACTAGCAAGTGATTTAGCCGATTATTTGTGATCAAGCTTTCAGAAACCGGCGGTCAATCATACATAATAGGTAGGTACGGGAAAACAAAATAATAAAAACAACCATAAAACAATGTCAATTAGAAAAAAAGGAAAATTGATTTTTAAAGCGAACAATATGATTTTTGTAATGCCTAAATACTTTGGCCTTCATTTATAATGGTATTGGAGCGCGCCAATAGCTTATCAGACCAATAAGTCTGTTGCTGTCTCTTCTTGTTGGCACGAGAGTGACCGTGACAATTATTATACTCTATAGAGTCGCTATAAAATGGCAGGGATTATGAATTGTGTGTTAGAGTGGGTTTGATTTTAGCTTTTTTTCATTATACTTTCAAGATTTACCAAAATCAAAATTTTAGGCCAGTTTTTGTCTACATAGTTTTACTAAATAACACGGGTACGAGTCTGTACATCAGGTACCAGAGTGTTATACATTTTATAAACTTAGTTACCATAGCATTATTTACGACGCAATCCTATCCCCTCCCGTATTTGTGTATGGTGTAATTGTGTAGCATTGTGGCAATGGGTTTTCTTGTTAGCTTTTTGGAATGAAGGCACCGGTGCAAGACAGACCGCATAGGGCTCTTGTGAGGCAGCGTCCTCTTGCGGCGACTACGTCCACGTCCAAGCCTGACCTGAGCATGCCATCTACTTCTGCAGACAAGTCGGACAAGAAGAAAACCTTGGTTCAAAGAAGGTAAGTTTGACTAGCATATGTAGGTATTTATAACATATTATTATTCATGTTTTTCAGATATTCTCCATTATTTATTTTTACCTGGTTAGTTCTAAAAATATTTGCATCTACTAACTGCCTGTCCTGGTGTTCCATATAATCTTGATTAGTAAGCATTGCATATCATTTTACATATGTAGTAACTTCTATTAGATAAATTAGAAAGTGCGTGTCGTTGTGTTTTTACTGCTAAATACAGCTCATCGCGTAGATCTCAATCAAGTTCGTCACTACGCCAGACAAAACAAACCAAAAAAATAAAAAATATAAAAATAAAAAATCTTTGTTTTTGTAAAGTTGAAAGTGAATACGGAATGATTTTATACCGATAAAGAAATAAACTAGTTTCGTAAAACTAAAATAAGGTCAAAATATTCATTATATATGATTTATCGTTTTAATAATGTGGTAGATTTATGAATTAATAGGGCCGAATATAAAATATCATTCTGGCTGATTTAGTCCTTGACCACCTACCCTTTGTTTTAGCAACACCGCACAGTCTTTACTTTCGACCATGCAGACCACTAATAATGTAATCTGACATGTTTTTTTGTAATTTGACCAATTTACAGAAATTTTGATATCTACATACCATCCATAATAAAAAGGTTTGCGTAAATCTGGAACGTTGAGTATGATATCTCCTAATTCAAAATGAGCAAGAAAATAAAATGATTCGGTATGAGTAGACTAAAAATTAAATTTTAACACCACTGACATAAATAACCGAAGGAATTGCTTAAAAAATAAAAAAAGCGACGGAAAAAAAAATTTGTTAAAGTACACCCATGGTATATATTTTTAAAACGAATTCATGTTGCCGCTTTTTCTGCGTTTGTTTTTGGAGTAACCTTTTAGCACAGTCACACCATTTTCGAAGCATGCAACAATTGTATGGCGTAAAAGATTATAATTTATAGACTGGGACAATTTGCCTATTTTATTTATTTATTCAGACAACAATTATTTATGTTATACATAATTATATATAATTATTATAGGATGTACTTAATTTTTTATGTCCTTGAAACTACGCGATCCAAAAAGCAAAAAAAAATTGCAGAAATTGGGTTAAATTGTGATATCTACAAGAACTGAATTAACAGCTAGAAAAAGGTTAAAAGAAAAAAATAAAATGAACCTATCACCTACGCATCGCTGCATGAACTTTACATACCCAATGAAAAATCCTACAGAACTTGGAAAGACAATGAATTATTCGTTCCAAGGTAGACAGATGTCTCGAGGAGAATATTTCAGTATCAAAAAGTTTTCAACTGATGAGCTTTTATCAAAAACTTGCAATCAGATAGAATCGAGCTTTAATCTGGCTCGGGAATCTCAACATTGAACTTTAAATTAGATTAAGTATTTAGTGTAGTTTCGTATTGTTTAGAAGATTTAGTTTATTTGTTTAATACTGTTAAATTTTGGTTTCGCCTATTATATTCTGTCATACAATGAAATAAATAATAAATAAATCAGATAGATACCTGCTAATTCCAATTTAGTTGAAATAACGAGAGAGAGTGGATAGACTTGATATAATTGGCATTCATTAAATTGAGAAGCCGAATTGTCTTATTCTATGTAGGTTTGTTGCTCGTTTACTTGTTTTCCTAATTTCCTTTCCTCATAGATTTGAGTGGGCAACTCATGGATGGCATGGCGTTGACGAAACGTGACATCCACGCTTCAGGTCTTTCGTTAAAGCTTTAAAAAGGTAAGTTTTATATTTACCTCATTTTTGAAGACTAGTTCCAGCCTAAGTTAGAAGCTTCCTTCATGACAGTAATTCATGAATGTAGTAGTAAGTAATCGCCCTAAATAATGCTGGAACATTCTTCATTCATCTAATATGTTCACATACCCTAGTATCAAGTAGGTAGGTACGGTTAATTATTTTAGACCGTATTGATGCGTAGAACTTTGGAATATAAAGTACATCTTACTGATATCCGCACAATGAGATGTCTCAGTCTTCTAAGTTTATTATACCACTGTACTCATGAACTATTTTTTTTTGCTATATCTGTCCAAGCAGGTATATGTTTATATGTTTTTAGGTATATGCTTTTGGTGCTTTGGTACGTATCTACGAATATGTGATGGTTTGTGTAAAAATAGTATGTGTTGAATGGCATGCTCAATTTATTTGGAATTGTAATAAAACTAACAGCTTGACAACTTTGATCCCCAGACACGGTAGATCCCCTCAGATTTTTTAGGATCAAGGACCTAGCAACTTAAGATTCTTTGAGGATCTAAGGAACCGGTTAGACAGAAAATACAAGATATTAGGTACATCCGGTACATACCGACTTTTTGCGGTGGTTGGTTTTCCTTCGTATGATGATGGTATTCTACACGTTAGTGATGTAACGAAAATTTCCATTTGCATTCGCGAATCTTTGCATATTATTCGCATTAGCATTCGCAAAATTTCTGCAAATGTTTTGCATTTTATTTTGTGAGGATAAGCTTTATTATTGTACTAACATTGTAAGAACAATCTAAAAAAAACGGTAAGCCGTAAGTTTGCCTGTTATTCTAGGATTTGTCGCCTAGGAATGTCACGTGCCAGACTCACCTAGATTTAAGATGTTTCAAATCGGTGCTTGCGTGATTTTATGGAATAAATACCTTTTGACTTTGACTTTGGTCAACACCGGACCATTTATATAAATAAATCAGTACTCATGTTTTTTTTTACTAATACTTATTTTTTGGTACTATGAGAACCAAATTGCTGATAGAATATTAATTAATAAAGATAATATTTGTTTTTTATATGTATGATGTGACACAAGACTATAATAGGTACAACATTTTTATGAGTTGGTAAAACGAACGTAATAATGTAAGCTGAAACTCGGTTCCCATTTGAAAACTGAACTTGAATGAATGAATAATTAAAATATATTTGCCATCTTTGTTATCAGTATTTTTTATGACATACCTAACGTGTTATTAAATTTACTATCGAAATTACCAATTACAGTTCTGTTCATTTATTTTTCTCGCAGGCATGAACATTACACTTAAGAATGAACATTGTATAAAAATAAATATTCCTAACAATGTCAGTGAGTGCATGTCTTGCATTGATCTCAAGTCTGACATGTCTACTTGTCAAATAAATATATTAAGTACCTATTATTCGCAAGGATAAGGGAGGTTGAAGGAAGGTCATGCAATATCACGATGTTCTGAACATCTGCTATTTGCAAAACCAACCATGACGTAAAATCTGTCTAGATTATAATAGTAAAGCGATCTAGACCACTGACCTCTATTATACTATACTGAGGTCAGTGATCTAGACATTCGTTACATCACTACGACTAACGAAAAGGTCCATGTAGACATTTTCGTTTTTTGAATATTCGCGGATGCCAATACGAATGCGAAAGTTCAGTTTTTGTTCAAAGTATGGTCATTTGTGACCTAGGCCTGCCGCAAACTAAACATATCTCAGTTTCATTTTTGTTTTATGTACATCGAAATCTCAATATTTTTTGAGGCTAAGTTAGTTAAATTTCCCTAAAAAAAATAAAGCAATTGAACGAAGTTAGCTACAAAAAAAATTTAAAAACTACTTATGTATTAAACCGTGATTTCCTCATCAGAAAAATGTAAATAACGACAACACGAATCTAAAACAATTGAACTGGCATCATTTTCCCATCAAAGTCCTAAAGCCGACATGAGACAGTATCAGTCTATCGTGGAAGAGTAATAAGTGTTTGTTTGATTGTTATTTTTGGTTTAGTTCAAGAAAACATAAAAACTTGAGTAAAGGCTGATAAAAATTTCATAGCAGAATTTGTTTAGAAAGTATAGCTTCTTTTCTGTTTCAGGAGCATGTCAGCTAGCCCAGAACGTAACCGAGACGAGCAAAGTGACGACACAGACTACGACGCTGATGACGACAGGAGCAGGCGGAGCAGCAAAAGCGCCAAAGGTGACAAAAAACTTCGATTAGAATCCAGAATACTAGAAGATCCAAATATCACTATCCAAGATCAGAATAATTCAGAGGAACTGGAAGATTTGCGGAAGCGTGTGAAAAAGAACAAAGACAAAATCTGACCTTGGTACCGTCAGCTGTACGGCAGAGCGTTTAGACGCAAGAAGAGTAACTGAATGGTGCTACAAGTGATGCAGTAAAATTAAACTGCGTACCTATGATAGCCGGCCAAACTTATATGAATGAGTTGACCAGAGACATTCAAACTTTCACTAGTGAATTATATATTATAGATTTCAGAAATCTTGATTCACGAAAGTCATAAATTTCGTACTTAGAGGAAAAAAATTGAATGATAATTACATCATGAATTTTATATATTTTAATGTTATTGGTGGCGTATAAATGTTGTATAACTGTTATAGTAGATTAGGTATATAAATGCACCTATTAATATAAAACAATGTCTATTTTATGAATCTTTGTCGTTACTGTAATAAATAATATTAATTGCTGTTGTTAAGGTATAAGAGCTAATTTCTGCCATATCTTAATGACGCTAATCCGTATCTACTTTAGATTTCTTAAAAGCGGTCGTGAATATTCTATTACGATAGCTGTACTCTGATAAAGTAAAGACACCCTGAGTTGTGAGTTGGTGCGTATACCTAGAGTTTTGAAAATTCGCTTCATGGGGTCCAAATGGAAAAGAAAGAATTTGAAGGTAATATTGCACGGTATAGGTCCAAATATTGTCTATGTCGCTTTCCAGACAAAAAAATGAAGGCATCAAGAGTGTTAGAAAAATTAAATGTCACAGGGAAAAGATTTTTGTATATCCTATACATACACGATGGATAGAGATAATGGTCACCATTATGTAACGATGTAATGTTTTTTATAAATACTTAGCTCGGAGCTCTGCCAGATACAAGATATTTTATTAAATACTTATGTATGTATATATATATAATGTATATATATATGGGTATATATAAATTCAACAGAAAAAATTTATTAATGTCCGTGCAGAGAATAAATAAAAAGGGTTAATTGTTCACGAGTTCAGGCAACAACTGACTCATAAATGTGTGTTTTAGGTGCATGTTTTTTGTAAATCATACTTATTGTTATAATAAGCAAACATTTACAAATACGAGTATAAGCAAGCTGTATATGTCACCGTAATTTAAATCAACGAATGTAAATCCCAGGCATGGCCGTGATGGTCCCGGCGTAGAATTGGACCCAGCATCTCCTGCTTATAAAACACCAATACTTCGGTCACAAATCTGTCTACTCATGGCTTAACAAGGCAAACAGACCACACTATCCATGCTATATAGATGTTATGTGCTTGTTGATGTAATTTCACCTTTCGATATACGTCTTATCTAAAGTAAATGAAATAGTAGATTAAAAATATATAAAATTAAAAACAAAAAAAATGCATGTTAGCTACTAATTATTTGTTATCTACAAAACCAAGATATGAAGAAACGTAACTTGCCAAGATTGCAGTTCCGTAAATAGTGTAAACCTGTTACATGAAATAAGCATTATAATAGCATTTAAATGATAAACTTAAATAAATAAAGTACATAATACATTTCTATGCATGCTATGGAAATCACTAAATCTTAGTATTAAACTATAGTTATTTATGAAATACTTGTAATGTGATCTTATCTTTCGTAGTTGGATATACGTCATAGTTAAAGTAAATAAAAAAGTAGGTAGATAAAAAATAAACAAAAAAAATATAAACAAAAAAACAAAAAAAATGCATGTTAGCTACTAATTATTTCTCATCTACGAGACCAATATATCAAGAAACGTAATTGGCCAAGTACGTGAAACAGTACGTAAGATAAGCACTAAAATAACATAAAAAATAGCAACTAAAATAAAAAAGTACCTACATAATAACTTAATAAAGAGTTATTTATTAAATATATACTTAGTTCTCCCAGGTAATTAAATATTTTCTAACAACATTAACCCACTAACTGTATTCCAATAATTTGAAGCATTTCCAAACTATGCAAATCACTCGGCATGTGTAAATCATTTTGTATTCATTATTTATTGTAGCAAACATTTACAATTATAAATAAATCAATATTTTATAGCTGTATATGTAACCTAGATTTGTAATTATATTTCAATCAAAGAATGAAAACCCCAGGCATGGCCGTGGTGGTCCCGGCATAGAATTGGACCCCTCCTTCTCTTCCCGTGGATGTCGTAAGAGGCGACTAAGGGAATTCCCAAGAGATGCTGCTGCATCTCTTGCTTATAAAACAGCAGTACTGCTGTCACGAATCTGCCTACTCACGATATAGCAAGGCAAACAGACCACTATCAATGCTATAGATTTTAAGTGCTTGTAATCTCATCTTTTGTACGTAGTTGGGTATACGGCATATTTAAAGTAAATGAAAAAAGAAACAAAAAAATATATAAACATAAAAACAAAAAAAATGCATGTTAGCTACTAATTATTTATTATCTACAAGACTAAGATATCAAGAAACGTAACTGGCCAAAATTGCAGTTAAATTGCAGAATAAAGCAATTTGATTTGATTTGAATTATTTATTATCTACGAGACTAAGATATCAAGAAACGTAACTGGCCAAAATTGCAGTTTCATGTAAAATAAGCACTAAAATAATGTAAAAATGATCAAATAAAATAAATAAAGTACATATATACCAACTTTCTATGCATGCGGTAGAAATCAGTAAATTACACACACTTAGTATTAATATATTAATCAAATACTTAGTTCTCCCGTGCAATTATCGGGAGAACTAAGTATTATATATTTATAATAGGTACTTGCTTCAAACATAACTCACTACTGACTGAATTCCAATAATTTGAAGCATTTCCAAACTGATAAAGGGTCGATACCTCGACATGTGCCATTTTCAATCACACACCGTGCTTACGAAATAGACGTATAAAAAAACTTTTGCTCTGTCGTGCTACTTACAAACGCCGCGAGGACCAAAACGAGAAAAAAATTCAATATAGGTACATTATAAGCAAACTTTTTCTTGAATGTTGGTAAAAGAAACATACAACATGCGATTGTTCTTATAGTTCAAAAGTATTTTAGAGCGAAAATAGTTTTCCTTAAACTTTTTTTCATATGTGAAATTAGACGTATTATGAATAAAGTTATTACGATTAGACAGGAATAGACCATAATAACATCTGTTACTTACTTTGTTTATGAAATATGTATATTCGTATGATAGTTTTTTTATATACTTTTAATTTTAATCCTCGTTGAGATTGAAGCTTCTGAGCTCTGGAAGTTGACACTACCTAGAACCAAACGCTTTTTGCTAGAAATCACTCAATAAGAATTCTATAAGAATCTAGAAATCTATTCTTCAGTCTTGACGAATGATAAAAATGTAATGATCGCAGACAGTCGGAGGCTCGTGTACCTATGTCCTAGCAGTTTACTAATGCCGGTGGTTGTATAACTCATTTTGATCACTTTGGGGTTATGTACCAGCAATCAAATTTTTTTTATAACAAAATTTCATATCTTCGATACGGCTTCATCTATTTTGATGCGGTTTTTTCTAAACGATTTGTATAACCATAGAGAAGGTTTTATGATATATTTTAGTATCACTCATGGCCTAGTTCTTTAAAGTGATTTAACGAATTTTGTGTTCTTGTTTTGTCTTCGAGGGTTTACTTTAAATCAAAAACTAATACATTATTTGAAAACAGATCATCACTCTCTTGATTTTGATACCCATATTGTTATGATAGCGAAAAGATTTTTTTTAATGTGAGAGAATATCGCTCCTCCTTTCCTTCCCACGTGACTTTTTGGTATTTTTTTATTCTTAGGACACTTGGAAAGTTGCAACAAATCTTTTGATACCAGAATCATCAAAATCCATCCAGCCGTTTGGTTACTACGTGGTAATAAAGGAAATATCGAAGGAAGGATACATAAATACATGCATACATAAATACATGGATAGATACACGCCAAACACATAACCCTCATCACATAGGACTCCGGTCCTACCGTAAGCAACACAGATCTAGTAGGTAGGTACCTAAGTTAGTGAAAAAAAGTTGGTGAACATTTCATACCGTGCCATCCTGCACCAGGAAGCAAAAGTCATATGGGAACCAATGACGCAGGGAACAAATGTTAGAAGATCACCCCACAAATGACATCCTTGATGAGAACCGACCATAGCGCAGAAAACAGAGATACGCACAGATACGCCAAGTAAGCTGTGTCAATATGGCAAGTAGGTAATTCAGCGCCCTTCGTTTACTGTAAGCTAACTTTTGTTGGGGAAGTACTACCAGCAGTGTAGCTGTGTTTCGGTTAGAAGAAAACACGTGCCTAAGTTCCCATCAGTAAGTACATATCCTGCCACTATTATAAAATCGAAAGTTTGTAAGTATGGATGGATTGATGGGTGGATGAATGTTTGTTACTCTTTCACGCCGAAACGGCTGAACGGATCTGGATGTAACTTGGCGCAGAGATAGATTATAGTCTGGAACAGCACATAGGCTACTTTTTATCCCGTGGGAATACCGGGATTTAAATCTGTGCGGGTGAAACCGCGGGGCGTAACTAGTAGTTATTAAAACAAACTACCCTCCGCGAATGAACACGTGGTATTACTATTTATATATCAATATTATAGTAATTAACATAGTAAAAAAATATATTAGTTATTATATTAAGATATTTTTATATATTTGTTTTATATAGGTACTTATGTAGCTAGACATCTATTTTACACTCACAAATTATTATTTATCTCCATGCACACAAGCAACCCTTCTAAATTTCATTGGTCCACTTCATCCAACGGTTGTCTGGTAGAGATAGCGAGAGGGCGGTCTTATTGCTAAGTTGATTGTACTTTTAAGTTTATTTTTTGTTACATTCGTAAATTGTGTGCATTAAAGCATTTTATATGTACCTATTTATTACCTAGTCACAATTTAACCCTGGCTGGTTCTCTGAGAAAAAACAGTTGGTAGGCGCATACAAAAGTAGCAAGTACATTATTTTCAATCTCAACGTCTAATATGACTGCAGTGGTTTAAGTCACCATCTTTCCCGCAGCATTTTCCAGTGGGGCTGATTTTAAAGACTCGGTTATTGCGGTCTTTCGCATACACAGGCTTCTGGTCGGCCCATAAGCCTTTCCTGATACAGGGAGCCCACATCACGATCAGAACCGTTGCCAGGATCAGCCCGAGCACCATCTTCAGGTACTATTATATCTTAAACGAAAGTAAAAAAAATTGTGGACCTTCCATACAACACTATCTCGCCTCAAACTAAGCCAAAGCTTAACTACGAGACCAGATAGCTGATATAATACTTAAATAGGTTTTTTGTAAATATAATTATACCTAAATACTTAGATTTATGGCTAAACGGGACCAATTTTATGGGCACAGTACCTACTAGAAATTACTTCTCAGGTCAACCTCATACAAGCCTTAACATAATGCAATGCGTACGAGGTTGGGTTGGCTATAGCTACCCTTGTACCTGAGTTGAGGGTTGGAGATAGGGGGGTAGCAAGTCCTTCCCATAAGTCCTTTTTCTAGGAAATGAAAAAAAAATCTACACTTTTTCAGGTAAATTACTAGTTAGGTTAGGGGTTTTTTTTTAATTAAAGTGAAGAAAATTGGTAATAATATTTCATTTTCTAGATAAAAAGACTAAAGGGAAGGAATTCCCATTAGGTTAGAGGTTTTTTTTTTGAAAAAAAAAAGGGAGAAATTTGAAGTAAATTTTTTTAATTTTTTCGTTTTCTAGAAAAAAGGACTCAATGGAAAGACTTGCCATCTACCCCCACTTGAATCCCTCCTATCGCAAACCCTCAACTCAGGTACAAGGGTAGCTATAGTTTAACCACGAGGTTTATTTTGGGAACAATTTTTGTAACACTTGTCGCGTTTTTGGCTAAAAGCAAACCTCGATAACTTGGCGGTAGATAGAGATTTAAAAGTTCTGACTCTGTTCTCGGTGGGGATCGAACCCACGGCCTACGGCACAGAAGATAGAGCTATTAGATCAACTGAGCTGTGAATGCTAAAGTAGTAGGTAATCATTATGATATCTTCTAACATGCACCAGTGCATTTCCAACGATGAGGAAAACATCAAGTGGAAGCGCGCAACTTACCTACTTCGCACTCACCATGTCATTTCCGTAAATGAAGTAGGCCAACTTCATATAAAATTAGTCTGAAAAGTATTACAGCATTCTGTTATTAAGAACTTCCGTAATGCTGGTAAGAACTTGTCTGGGACCTATCTGCCTGGGATATACTATAATTACCTAGTATAGGTATGTACAGTAGTAGGTGCCTATAAAATTGGCTTAGATACGGGAAAAAACCAGGTTACCAGTGTCACAGGAAGGCTACATACCTATTTTAATGTGCGTGATCCAAATAAGAAACTGAGACTCACCAAAATTTAAATTCTTTACAGAAAGAGGAATTATTTTCTTTACATTGTTAAACTATTTATTATTAATATATATATTTTATAAAATAGAGGTATGTCTGTATATCTAAATAGCCTAGCCCAAGAGTATATAACGCTACGCAGCCTAGCTCCAAGAGTATATAACGTAGCACTGAGCATATACAGCCTTACTTACGTTTTACTAGCTAGCGTAGCATTATATACTCTTGGAGCCTAGGCAAGAGTATATAAAAAAAATCTAATAATGCGGATATCGAATGCTAGGTTCATATTACCGTGTCGGGGCGTGTCGTGTCGTGTCGTGGCGCAATCGCTTCCGTTCATTTACTATGATTAGATTCACATTAGTAGGTTGTGGCGTGGCGCCTACTAATGACACGGTAATATGAACCTAGCTTTAGCCTAGCGCCATAGCACCAAAGAGTATACAAATACGTTAGCATCAGTTATTCAAATTCCTTGAGTTAGCATTCCTACTAGTCTGTGGTATACAATTAGCATGGCACCCATAGATAATACCAGAGAGTCATTTTCCTTGGATGATATACTATGTCTTGTATTCAAATTCCTTGCACTATGTACAATAAGGTACTCAAGTTCAAGGAATTTGAATACACTCATTCAAATTCCTTGAGGTACTCGTACTCCCGTACCCCCTACTAGTCTGTGGGTACTCCTAAGGTTAATGACCATAGACCAGAGGTACATCAGATGACGCTGCCGTTATTATACTACTTAAAAACACATTATCCCTGATTAGGCTACATTTATTACTGTGAAATAAAATTAGGGATACCTACCTAAACATCAACAATGTAACCCAAGGTGTATTAAAAACTGTATTTCATCGCATGCACGGTGGTCTAGTGGGTGTGACCCCGCCTTCCGATCATAAGGGCGCAGGTTTGAATACGGACGTCGACGTGCGCCAATGGATTTTTCTATCGAAAAATTAATATGCGCAATGGCAGTGCTCTTAAACGGTAAAGGAAAACATCATTAAGAAACCAGTTAGTTATTCTAAAAGCGGCGATGGGCTTGCAACCTGTCACGTATGGAATACTAACTGCAAAATTTATGAATATACCAAATGTACTAATGTGTTTGGACGTACCTCCGACTACCCCTCTTAGACATCCTCAAATAATCTTGAGGTAGTACTTGGTACTGAGAGATCTGAAAGGATATCTACCGTGCCCGGGGATCAAAGTCGTGAAGCTTTTTCAGTTTCATCGTAGTTTCGTATCTGTGACGATACCAAAGAGTAAAATAAGTATGTGGAAAGACGATACTTAGAACAAAAAAAATCTACAATAAAAGAACACATTATCATCTATCAGCGAATTCAGCGTTAGCATAATAAAATAAATATTATGTCTTACCATTGTAGTAAAGTTACTATAACTAGGTACTTATTTACATTTCAAAAGTTGACAGCCTACATAGCTCACAGTTGGTATTAGCTCTGCCTTCTGCGCCGTAGGTCGTGGGTTCGATTCCCACCGTGAACAAACATTTGTTTGATGAACATAGATGTTTGTTCTCTGTCTGGGTGTTATATAATAATATTACAAGTATTACAAAAAAGTATATTATTAGTATATCAGCTATCTGGTTCCCATGTCACAAGCTTTGGCTTAGTTTGGGGCCAAATAGTTATTTATTTATTAATTTATTTATAGAAATGCCGACTGAAATCAGAATTTGTTATCAATACCTTTATATTAATTTTTATCCAAATAAATCATTTTGTATGCAAGGTTGTTTCAATATCTGTAGATTACTTTTTAAATTTAATAAATCGGACATTTCATCCAAAAGATTTACGAATTAAAAAACTTCAGTGCGCTTTATAAAGCTCGGACGCAAGGCGCGTTGGCGCGGGGCATAAGGCGGCCGAGGGCGTAGCAACGAAGCGCGAGAGTCTATCCTAAAATGTTGAAAAAAATATGTCCACCCATGCGAAGCTGGGGCAGGCTGCCAGTAGGTAAATATAGAATACTAGTTGCGCCCCGCGGTTTCACCTGCGCAGATTTAAATCCCGGTATTCCCACGGGATAAAAAGTAGCCTATATGTTATTCCCTATAGACTATAATCAATCTGTGTGTGTGTCTCCAGCTTCCTCATATTGAAAATGTAATTTCTATAAATGCCAATATTTAAAGCATAATTAGTGCACTCATAGATTTGAATCATAATTTAGCTGCCAAATAAACAACGATGCTATAAGCTTATAATAGTGTGTAAGCTGGAGTAACATGTCTCCAGCTGCCTCAGTCAGTGTGGGCAAACGGCTAATGATAGAGATATATAGTAAACGCAAGGATTTAGTACCAAACGAATTAGCGAGGTACCAAAAATTTCAGGTCTGTAGCTCGGAAACTCTTCGAGTTATAAGACTTGATCAACGTGTAAGCTGGAGTAACGATACGTGAAAAAGCATATGCTCGTTCTCTGGAATGGCTGGAGCTAGCAGGTTGCTTTAAGTCTCCAGATTTAGTACCAAACGAATTAGCGAGGTACCAAATATTTGAAGTGTTTCTGTTCAAAACTCTATGAGTTACAAGCTTTTCCAGCTTTTTTTGTTTGTCCAACTTGCACATGTTGGATCTCAGCAACCACAATAGGTACAGACTCGGTTGATGTCTCTGAACCGAGCTATGAATTAGTGCACTCGGTACCAAAAATTTGGAATCTCTAGGACAAGCAGTTCTGTTGTAATCAGCAAAATAACATCCAAGGAATTTGAATACAGACAGATATATTCAAATTCCTTGATTGCATCAGTAGGTACGAGTGTGACGCATTCGCTGTAGTGACAGAGATAGAGCTACTATCAACTGAAGGCTGGTCGAAATGGAACTATCTGGTATTCTGTAACTCATCATAATATTAGTTATTTTACTGATTACAACAGAACTGCTTGTCCTAGAGATTCCAAATTTTTGGTACCGAGTGCACTAATTCATAGCTCGGTTCAGAGACATCAACCGAGTCTGTACCTATTGTGGTTGCTGAGATCCAACATGTGCAAGTTGGACAAACAAAAAAAGCTGGAAAAGCTTGTAACTCATAGAGTTTTGAACAGAAACACTTCAAATATTTGGTACCTCGCTAATTCGTTTGGTACTAAATCTGGAGACTTAAAGCAACCTGCTAGCTCCAGCCATTCCAGAGAACGAGCATATGCTTTTTCACGTATCGTTACTCCAGCTTACACGTTGATCAAGTCTTATAACTCGAAGAGTTTCCGAGCTACAGACCTGAAATTTTTGGTACCTCGCTAATTCGTTTGGTACTAAATCCTTGCGTTTACTATATATCTCTATCATTAGCCGTTTGCCCACACTGACTGAGGCAGCTGGAGACATGTTACTCCAGCTTACACACTATTATAAGCTTATAGCATCGTTGTTTATTTGGCAGCTAAATTATGATTCAAATCTATGAGTGCACTAATTATGCTTTAAATATTGGCATTTATAGAAATTACATTTTCAATATGAGGAAGCTGGAGACACACACACAATCAATCTCTCTACCAAGTTTCATCCAGATCCGATAAGCCGTTCCGGCGTGAAACAGTAACAAACTTCCATCCATCCATCCATACTTACAAACTTTCGCGTTCATAATAGTAGTGGGATAAGGTGCATTGTGATACCACAGGATGTCGTTTTGATAAAAATCGTTTTAGAAAGCACAGTTTAATAAAAAAAATGTCTACTCCAACTTTTATTAATATCAACATCTTGTATGCCGGGATCATAAATACATTACAAATTATTTGTCTCGCCTAGATCATAGGAATTATGTTACACTACAGGAAATATGTTACAATACAGGAAATAGGTGCACTGCACAGGTAATATACCAGCATGTCAGAGATCCTCAAGTACGTTCTGGCATACAAGCAGTTAAATTAGATGTTGACATTCAATGTAGGTAAAAACCACTAATACAGATTAGTGGTGAAAACCTACCTACAATACATCAATGACATTAATCAATACATACATAAGAATATGAAAATAAAAAATAAACCGGCGTATATAAACTAAAACAACGAAAATGAGTACATTCTTAAATTACCTATAGGTACTTACTTAATCAGCATGTATTTAAAATAAACATAGTATATCAAGGTACTTAGGTATCTTAATTCCTAAGACCTTACCCCACAAATCACGACCAGACAAAACACGTCAAGAACCATTTCAAAGTTACTTCCGGAACTTACAAAAAAATTGCGTTATTCAATTAATACATAACCAATAGTCACTTCTACTAAAATGTTACTTTATCACATAAAAAACAACCCTTGACATTTTTATTTGATGTGTCAATCCTACCCAAACATCGATATAACTGATATAACTTTATGAATCGATGAAGAACCAGACTTTTGGAAAATAAATAGCTTAGTGTTGTTAAAGTAGAAAGTACATACCTACCTACCTATGTAAAATACTATCAAGATTTTACAAAATTGGTAGCTAAGTCAAGTTGTGATGTTAAACTTAAAATAATGCGTTTATGTAGTAGTCAACCCCAAAAAGATACATTATTATATGCTAGATAATCATCCAGGGAGTTTTTTTATATTTTAACCAGTTATATAGGAATTGCCTTGGCCAAGTTCGCATACAATGTTCAGCGTAGATGCCGAACATTTTATGCATTTTATATATTAGTATTTCTAGAATAATCATTATCACATTCGATATTACAGTTGTCATTTTTTTGTATGTTTTTCTTATTTTTTTAAGGCTGGGTTATTTCGGAACTATTTGCATATTACGTTTCTCAAACGTTAAGCCAAACACAAAAAAACAGGCTTCTCTTACATATCGCGGTGTAAGAACCAAATGAACGTATCTACCAAAAACTCGAAAATCGATTTTTTTTTAGAAATATTTCTTAAATGTCGTTTCTTAAGTGCCAAAACCACGTACCTGTAAAGTCAATACATCACTCATTCAATAATAACGTAAAAGTAAAAAAGACACTTGTAATAACAAGAGTTCAATAGAACTAGAAGAACACACTCATAACTTGAATACCAGTGAAAAGGCTTCTTATTCATCTTCATTTTCGTTGTAACATAAGAACGTACGGTTGTACCTTATGAAAGTATTGCGGTTTACGTTTTGTTAGAACTTATCTAGTACCTCTAAGTACCTATGTCCACCAATTTTTGATCATAAGTGCACACGTTATATATTTTTTTATACATTGAATTCCTTAAAAGTAGGTATGTTATTTCTGTATACTTTTTGTCTAGTTAAATATTATCCTTCAGAAACATTTCAAAGTTCAAAGAAGTCAAGTAGGTATGCACAGTTTTTTTAGCTCTCCTGTATAACAAAAAAATTACAAAAACGTTCATCAATGTGTCAATAACGTTCATCTGTTTCTTACATGGCGTTAATAATATTTTGTCTACCATTTAAATTTAACTTCAGATATTTATATTGGATGACCATCCAGATGTTTTTGGAGGTTAACTGAACCTACTTAAAAAATAAGTTTTTTTTTATTCGACGAACTATTTAACCACACTTAGTATGATATTTTAAATTCGATTTCTTTTTTAAACATTTTAGAAGTCTGTGGTCCGTTATTGACTTAATAAAAGTTCAAAAAAAGGTCTTATTCAAGAATAGAACTACAAAAGTAGGTTATACAATAATAAGGATCCTAAAAAAATTACGTACCGAAAACCATGTAGAGGTACTTACATAAAAGTCTTTATAAGAGTTATGGTATGCAATTCATAAAATAACAGCAAAAACATTATGTTAATTAGAAAAACTCCACTTAGAAAATGTACTTATACAAATTTACGAAGGATAACATACAAATATCCTTTTTGTGATTATTTTCATTATTTTAAGAGATTTCTTGAAGACGGCGTATGAAGAGGACTCGAAACCTACTCACTTTTCTGAAACAAACAAAAAACATGATGTAATAAATGAAATGAAATAGGCTAAGGATAGGCAAATTTTGCATAAACTAGTCAATGGATTGATTTTACCGAATACATATTATATGCAAATTTTAGGATTGCCATCCTATTATAGACAAACGAACAGGCGAAACCATAAAAGTAAGATTCGGAACAAACAGCTATCCCACTATTAAATCATGAATGTGAAAGTTTGCATGTTTTTTTACTCAATAACGCCAGAACGGTTGAACGGACCTGGATGAAACTTGGCACAGAGATAGATTATAGTCTGGAATAGCACATATCACATCACATATTTTATCCCGTGAGAATACCGGGATTCAAAACTACGCAGGTGAAACCTTAGGGCGCAGCTGTCATAGCGTTAGCTACATACTTATAGCGTCATCACATAAATGTTTGTCGTCGGTATCCAAGTAAAGTGCAATAGTGATACCTAATAATATTTAATAACAATATTACATGCTCCTCGACTAATTTACAATTTTATATTTTTACCTGAGGGCAATCAGGAGACTCTTTTGAATCTGAATCTGAATCTTTTTGCAGATCTCGTTTTGCAGCTAGTACCGGATTCACTTCCTCATCCATATTTGAATCCATTGGCTCCACAAGTTTGAGATCCCCTTCCAGGTCCATCAACACATTTGCATCATCCTCATATACTGGACTCATTTCTGGAGCAGGCTCCTTTCGTTGAGCAGGCTCATTTTCTTCTTCCGGGTCTTGAAGCAACGCTGCTTCCTGATTTTCTTCGTCTTTGGTCTGAACAGGATTCAGATTCTGGCCCTGTTCTATCTCTACATTGGGGTTTGAAGTTACTAGCTCTAGTTCTGGTTGCTGAGCCACCCCCGCTTCTTCAGGCTCTTTATTCGGCTCTGATTTGGCCTCAGATAGAGGCTCTACTTCAAGTTCTACTTGCTTTGCCGGCACCTCTTGCTCCTGATTGGGCTCTTGAGTTGACTCCTTAATCTGTACTTGTACTGTTTCTGAATCAGGCATCTGAACCTCTTCCTTATTTGAATCTTGAGCTAGCTCAACATCCAATTCCCGCTTCAGATTCATATCCTTTAAGGGGCTTTTAGGCTTTATATCTTCATCCTGTTCAGTAACAACCTCCAGCTTATCATCTGGTTTCTGCTCTTGATCCTTGCCAGGCTCCACATCTGGAGCCGGAACAAGTTTCACATCCGGTTTCTGAGCTGGCTCCAAATCCAGATCCTGCTCATGTTTTGCACCCTGTTTGTCGTCCTGATCAGATTCCTTATCTGGCTCTTGATCAGGGTAAATTTTTGGCTTTTTAGCTTTTTCTCCCTCCTCTGGCATATTATGTTTTTCGTCAGACTTAGCTGACTTCTTTTGTAAAGTCTCCGCAGAGCTAGAAAGCTTGCTTCTGTAAATAAATAATAAACACCTATTTCACATTTATTACGTTCACAATTAGTGTAATCCAGCGTGTAAGGTAAACTAGAGTCACATAAACTCAGCAAAAGATATTGAAACTTCAATGTAGCTACTTACATGCCGGCCTTCTTTTTTGCCCTCCTTTTATTATGTATAAGCGCGCGTTCATCGCGCAAAATAGCTTCGCGTTCCTCGGCAGTTAAAAGAGATCTGGAACAAAAACATGACGTATTTTTTTTAACCTTGCCTTACTTTATTAATTTCTAACCAAATAGTTTTCTAGCGGTTTGCAGAAACCCTTATAAATAAAGTATTAAACGTACTTTTGCAGGCCAGCTTGCCTACCAGGCGGCGCTTTAGCTGGTGCTTTGACTCGTCGTCCCCGTGGGGTCTCATCGGATGACTCGTCAGAGTCTTGAGAAGTACACTTATCGTCTGCGCTGTCATCGTCGCTCTCACTCTCATCGCTGGATTCTTCCTCAACGTGGCGTTTGCGGCGAGAGGCTAGAGGAGCCTCTCTTTTGAGAGGTTCATCTGAGCTATAAAAAGAAACACAGAACTTAAAATAACCTATATAATCTTTTTTTCCATAAAGTCTTACTTTAAAATGGTCATATTTTCTAAAAAGTCGCATTATCTAATCGTCCCTTTCAAATCGCCTGCTAACTTTGGTGTGTGAATTGGATAGGTAAGTCTTACCTATCCAATTCAAAAAAAAAAAATGCAAGTTGCAATGACTTGCGCTGGTCTTCCGTTGGGACCGTTGAGGATCAAGTAAATAAAATAAGACAAGTAGACGTGACTCACATCCCCTCCACTGTTATCCAGCGTTCTTTTTGGTTGACGCGACCTATACCTACATAAATTATGTATGTTCCTTTGTGAGCCAGCCAGTGCAGCCTAAATGGATTTATATAGTAGGTACGAGTAGGTACCCAAAATTGTAAATTTAGAATGCATGTCATTGCGTAGATCTACAAATTTCTTCGTTTACATTTTAATAATTTTCTAAGCAATTCAAACTTTTTCAGTTAAATCAATTCGCTGGCATGCTTTTGTTATTAACAATTTCTGAAAAATGTAGGTGTTTACCAAACCTAAAATTATTATATTATTTGATTGCCTGGAAGAGATTGCCCTAAGCGTTGTCGCTTTCGAACTTATGTTCGAACATTGTTTTACCTAAATGTATGCTGTAACCCTGTATTCTGTGTAGTTGGTTACCAATAAAGATTTATCCATTTACCTGTGTAATGCTAAATTTATTACTAGAGAGGATATCTACATACCAGCTGGATATCATATTGGTTGGGTTGTTTCAGTTTTTTAGGTACATACCTATCATCGCTCGGAGCAGCGAATCGAGCGCGCTGTAAAAAAATCAATCTTCAATCATTTCAATCATTAGTTATATTTTTGGCCCTACTCCCGGCCATTTGCATAGTGGCTCTGTTCATGTCAACGTCCATTTAGTGCTACGACCGAGCACTAAATTTAGTGCTCGTAGCTTTAGTGTCGACGAATAGAGCTTTGAATAGAGATAGCACAAGGAATTAGATAGCAACAGTCTTTTAGATACGTCTTGTGACATATTGCGAAGCAACATAGCATTTTCATTTTAATTGATTTTCACGTGCTATCGTGTAATTTTTGTGGTATTTTAACCAATATAACTTGAGGTCTTACAAGTGTAAGCATTTGGAATGAAAGTGTATTATTTGGTATGTATGTAATATTAATCATAAATGATTTATTTGCGTCAATGGTGGGTACATAGAGATGACAAAATTTATAAAACAGGTAGCAACCATTCCCCATAACTATAGGTGTGGGCTTTATACAATTGGGTAGGTACTAATTAAAAAACAACAGTGCAACAGTACATTGTGTACTGTTCTGTGTTTGGCACTGTGGTTTTTGGAAACTCAATAGAAAATCTTTATTTTATTTAGGTACGCACCTTCTTAACGCTGCGGTAGTAGCGTTGGGGCGCCGGGGCGGGCTTCGGGGCGGGTGTGTCATCTCTTACTGCATCAGCCGCAGGAACCTAAGACCATATAAAATACAATAGTAGGAACATAGCTGAGTAAACAACTATAGTTTTGAAGTGAAAGCATCTTTAACCAAGTTTAAAATATTTACACTGCCATGGTATAAATAATAGAACCAGATATTATAGTAAAACAATTAAGTAAAAGGGTAAAAATATTATAGAAATTAAGTAAATTGGTAATACCTGAGCTGCTGCTCTCTGGACCGACTGTAAACAATTAAAGGTTTTTTAAAAACTATAGTATAGGTAGCGTCGGAAACTAATTTCACGCTACGATCGCCTATACGGAATTTTCGAATAACGCGATCCAAGAGTATATAACGCATAACGACAGGCATTACCGAGTTTCATAGTACCCATAACCGTAGTTTTATCACATACACGCTAGGGTTTGCCTGTCGGTTATGCATGCAAGGTTATAACCATCATGCAAACCCTAAACGTGTATGGCCGGCATAAGAGTTGTGCTCACCACTGTTCGAGGCCCGTCCTCGCCTGCACGTCGAGACGAGCGTGACGGAAGAGACTGTTTCTTTCGCTGCATGGTTCGTTGCTGATTCCCTTAGCACGGAGACGTGCGTGTACCTATATACCTGCAATTTCATCATGATAGCGTTATGGAAATCCTATTACTGCTAACATTAAATAGTTATCGGTAAAACTATAGCAATCCTTGCCTGGGTTGGGGATAGGAGGGATGTAAGTGGGGGTAGATGGCAAGTCATTCCCTTTAGTCCTTTTTTTATGCCAAAGCTGGCAGACGAGCATACGGGCCGATAAACTCCTGAAAGTATTAGAACTGACGCAAGAAATGTGATGGATAAAATTATAGTACCTGCAAAATCCCGGGAGAAATATATGAAAGCCTATGGTAATTTTATTGAATGAAGAAATGCTCTTGCATTTCTTCATTCAATAAAATTTTTTAATAATTTTTCAGAATCTGTGTTTTTGGCCTCCTTCCAGTACTTAGCGAAAACGAATAAAATATGAGGTGCCTTTTATTTTCTCATGAAGGAGTGGGTGATGAAAAGTAGAGTGTACCACTCGGTAGCAATAGTACATTGTTCACCGAGAGGAGAAAGTGACCGATTACCGTCGAGGGTGTCGTTTGAAGCCCGAGCCGTAGGCGAGGGCTTTAAAACACCCGAGATCGGGAATCGCACTTTCTCTCGAGTGATACATAGTGCTTTATACTACACCTACGAGGAAAATAAAAAACTAAAACTGAATCCTCAAACAACACACAAATTGAAAATGGCGCCAATGGCGTCTGCAATTTTCACATGTTCTTTTTTCAAATTGTTTATCCTGCCGCCGCAGGGTCGCACTGCCAGCCCGACACCATCCAACACACAGCTAGTGGCCAGTGTCATTTTGCGAACGTGGAGATAAAAACTCACTGTTAAAACTTTTTGGCTTTTGATATTTAGGTTACCGGCGCATAGTCTTACCCAAAATTAAAAAAGAAAAACCACGTAAGAAATGGATTTTCATACACTTTTCTCTCCCGCTCAGATGCGTTTTCTCCCCGCATATTTGTTCGATATGCAATGAAGTACTTTCTACCGTAAATTTGATAAAGTATCAAGGTACTTTCCAAGCAGGTGTAGTATAAAATATATGTTTGGCTCGGGCGACGTACTTTGAATCCTCGCTACGTTCAGGATTCTACTAAAGAATCCCTCGCTAAGCTCGGGATTCTACTCTAGAATCCTTCACTTCGCTCTGGATTCAAAAAAGCGCCCTCGCCGTAAAAATATGATTTCGCTCCCTTATGATACAATCTACTTATGTTGGTAGGTATGACAGTGTTGTAAATATTGTTGTTAGTGTTCTAGGTTATAATCACAAAGTGAAACGAGAAGATTCACAGTAGGTATTATAAGGTATCTCATCCTCATCTAAAATGGCGGACGACGCGTCCGATTCGTCTTTGCAAACAGCTTATACCGATCTATTACAATACCCCGATCAACCACACAATATTAAGACTTTTCGATTAATTTCTTGATTTGAATTGCAGTCGTGACTCGTCTAGCCTGACACCAGCCATCAGCGCTTTTCTGCCATGGTGCCATGTAAGTTGGTACTAATACCTAACTCACATGGTACCTAGGACCTACTCAGCTCCCTGCTTAAGACAATTGAAATGATAATCTAGGAGGAAGGTATGCAGAAATTAAGATTGAAAAGTAGATCTCTAAGTGAATAAAATTAATCATCGTAGGTATGAACGCGGCAGGTGGCTGTGGCATGGAGACACGGCGGCATAGCAACGGGAAAGCAAAAGATGGAATACCTAACTCGCGAAGATGACCCGGGTCTTTAGAATCTAGTATTCAACTATTTTAAATGTATATTACCTATAATCTTTAACATTTTGCGATTTAAACTAAGGATTTTCACTGATTTTACTCACCTGGATTGGCAAAAAAGGTCCGTCGCTTGGAGGCGCGTAGACTGTTCACGCAGCTGTCCTCTCGGCGAAAGCGGCGGAAAGCGCCAAGTAGCTTCGAAACATTCGTTCGCTCCCTCGTAGGGCGTCGGGTTTGCCGCCCTCGATCGATAGCGCAGAATAATTTTCAGTTACTACTAGGTAAGGGTCTCTTTTTCAGCAGTGCGGCGGCGTGGTATAGGTACCAACCAACAGGATGCAAACTTCAAAATCGACAACATCCGGGAGCGTATCCAATTTGAACCGATCCCATTGAACGAACATCCATCAAAAAGCCGGCCGGCTGAATATTATTATGTAAATTATGGTTTTCTCTATTCCGTGATGTAAATTAATGACCTACTCAACTCACCTTTCGTGTGTGGCAACACGGCTGTTTTTTCACTTTTTTTCTATCCAGTGTATAAAATTCAATGAAATTATTGAATATAAGTAGGTACTATTATTTATGAGATTTTTTATTTAATTATCTTTTTTACACTTTAAACCTCAATCGAATTTCTAATAAGTAGGTAGGTAGGTACTTGGTAATAAACTAGTGGCTCTGGGAGAAATGTGAGAGTTTCTACGTATTTACCTACTTCATCTTCAGCCTGTATAAGTCCACTGCTGCTAAAATAAGAAAAACTGAAAAAAACTGAAACAGCTTCACGAATTTGATCCCCAGGCACGGTAGAGACCCCCTGATATCTCCTGAGACATACTCAAGATTCTTTGAGTATGTCTATGTGGGGTAGTCAGACAGAGGTAGGTACGTCCAAACATTACATTTGGCACATACCTACCTACCCACATTTTGCATTAGTTAGTATTCCATACGTGACAGGTTGCAAGCCCATCGCCGCTGTTAGAATACTAGGGCGAACAAGGAGGACAACACCTAATATTTCTCTCGCTCGCACGATTCGACATTTAAGTAAGAGTATTTATAACTAGCGTTATCTATTCTTGGTACCTACTTATAACTTACTAGCGGCCTGTCCCAGCTTCGCATGGGTGGACATAATTTTTGTCAACATTTTAGGATAAACTTAGACTCCCGCGATTCGTAGCCCACGAAGGTGAAAATACACGTGCCAGTAAAATGGAACAGTACCGGGCATGCAGGATGCATGCAGGATCTACGGACACACTGTGCGTACATTTGCAAGTTAACTCGTCAGGTCAGGTGTTGCACGTTCACACATGCCGGTTTCGTAGACCCCCGCGACCCCTCCCTCACGTGGCATACCAACACGTGAGGTACTGGCATGCCTGTACCTGTCGCGACGTTCACACATGCCGGTTTCGTAGCCCCCCGAGTCCCCTCCCTCACGTGGCATGCCAGTACCTGACCTAAAATAGAATGTTGTGCTAACTAGTTGCATGCCAGGTACAGGCATGCCAATTAGCGTATGTGCCTGTTCGCCTGTAGCTTGCATGCAAGTGTGCTAGCTATGATGGGCATGTGTATTTTCACCATTATGCCCGCGTGAGAACCTGAGTGAGAACTGGCTGAGTAAGAACTGGTGAGTAATGTCGCCCTTTCTAAGGCGCACTAAAGTTTTTAATTTCGTAATATCTTTTGAATGGAATGTCCGATTTGAAAAAATCAAGAAGTAATCTACAGGTATTAAAACAGCCTGGCATACAAAATGATTTATTTGGATAAAGACTAATATAAAGGTATAGAAACCATGGTCTGTTTTTGGTCGGCATTTCTATCAATGTTTTAAATGTAGAAAAGTAGTTGTAGTAACATAACTACAATAGTTAGACATATGCTATCGTTGACTTATTTGTAGATAATAATGTGTTCTATAATATTGTATAACATTTTTTTGCTCTATCATCTATAGTTTTCGCAGCGCATGCGCTGAAAGACATTTTATATTACACCTCGGGTTACATTTTTTATTTTTTGAGTAGGGATCCCTATTTCAGTATTAAATATAACCTATGTTACTCAAGAATAATGTAGCTTTCTTATGGTGAAAGAATTTCTGAAATAGGACCAGTAGTTTTTGAGCCTATTCGAAACATACATACATACAAAGTTTTCCTCTTTATAATATTAGTGTATATGTAGATAATAGGTACGCTAGGACCCAGAAGATGGTGGCAAAATTCCTTGGGTGGCACTATCCAAGATTAATCTATAACTATAAGAATCAAAGTCCTGACTGACTGACTGACATATAGACAACGCACAGCCTAAACCGCTGGTCGTAGAGACTTGAAATTTGAGGAGTACATACTTCTTACAGCGTAGACGTGTGCTAAGAAGTGATTTTTCAAAATTCAACCCAAGGGTGTAAAAAGGGTTGAAAACGTTTGTATGAAACATCGTATTCCTTCAACCTAGGAACTTGAAACTTAGAGGACATGTACCCCAAAGTGAATAATTAAGCTTGTCATTTTTAGTTTTTGAGAACTACCCCCAATAAGGGTGCAAAGGGGTGTTGTAGTTTGTATGGGAGTTTTTTAACGAGTGGTTCAATTGATTTCAAACTTGGAGTAAATATACTTCTAAATAAATAATTAAGAACGACATTTTTAGTTTTTATAAACTACCCTTAATAAGGGTGCAAAGGGATGTCAAAGTTTGTACGAGAATTTTTGTACGCGTAGTGCGATTGACTTGAAACTAAAAGTAAAAGTAGATAAATTACAAAAAAATGTACTAATTTAGGGTTTTATCTCGGGTGGAATGCGCGAGCGGCGTCAGAGGCGCAGCGGTGGCTGGCAAAGCGCGGGGCGGAGCCCTTAGCGGGCCGCCGCCGCCAAGCTGGGACCGCTGTATCTAAAGTACTTAGGCGCATAATGTTGTCGATATGGCCTATTTTCTTTTTCACGTAGGAGTACCTAGAGGTATTATCATTACTGAATCAACTTAGCTCCCCGTCATAACTGAGGTAAGTAAGTACAGGTACCTACCTAACTTCAAATTTATAGGTACTATCCTACTACTATTATAAACGTGAAAGTTTGTAAGTATGGATGGATGGATGTTTGTTACTCTTTCACGCCGGAACGGCTGAACGAATCTGGATGAAACTTGGCAGAGAGATAGATCATAGTCAGGAATAGCACAGATGTTACTTTTACCCCGTGGGAATACCGGATTTTAAAACTACGCGGGTG
This sequence comes from Plemyria rubiginata, assembly GCA_963576535.1. NCBI lineage: Eukaryota > Metazoa > Arthropoda > Insecta > Lepidoptera > Geometridae > Plemyria > Plemyria rubiginata. Next base: position 5,351,833 of record OY754905.1, read on the forward strand.
AAACCGCGGGGCGCAGCTAGTGAGTACGAAGTATTCAAATTCTTTGGAGTATACGAACGAGTAACGCTACGCCGCATTATGCCACAGACTACTAAGGATGCTAACCTCAGAAGGGATTGTTCTTCTGAGATGCTAACGCATCACTATGCTATGTCACTTGTACGTACTACTGTGTGATATTTTGCCTTATAACTTGCGGACGTCCTCGTTTTATGTTTGATTGCAATAGGTTGAATCATATTGAATTACAGAAAAAAACTCCTGCTTAGTTAGGTATTAACTTTAGTTTTCGAGTTTCCAAAAGGTCTTTGAACTTCACGAATTTTATCTTTGGCCTAAAGTGTAAAAATATTATTTTGACAGCCTACGTAGCTCAGTTGGTAGTAGCTATGCCTTCTGCGCCGTAGGTCGTGGGTTCGATTCCCACCGTGAACAAACATTTGTGTGGTGAACATAAATGTTTGTTCTCTGTCTGGGTGTTATATAATATTATAAGTATGTATTTACAAAAAAAAAAAAGTATTATAAGTAGTATATCAGCTATCTGGTTCCCATATTACAAGCATAAGCTTAGTTTGGGGCTAGATAGTGCTGTGTGGAAAGTCCACCAATATTTATTTATTTATTTATTTATATAAATAAAAAATTAATACTTACGTAAAATTAGTTTTATTACGCTATAATCGATTTGAGCGCTCACAAACCCGTACCGAATTAGCGTGAGCGCGATAACGATGACCCATGAAACGTCATAGATGACGTCATGACATGCGCCATCTTGCGATTACGCCGACCATGCCATATAATAGCACCGTGAGTGCTGTCAAAAATGACAGTTGTGCATTTGTGTTTTGTTGTTATTTCTGATAAGGTTACATGTTTTCAGTCGCATTGTAGTCTTATTAGGGTATAATATGTTCTGCGATCATAAAATAACAAATCCAGATAATATCCAAGCAGTCATATGTTTGTTAAACAAGGTTTGAGGTTATGATTCCTAGGATGTTTCTGTGAGTGCGTTTACGAGCGTTCCGAATTGTTGACAGCTCTGAGCTGTCAATCGTAATATCTAATTCGGAACGCCTGTGAGGTAATGTGAGCGTTGTGATCGATTAAAGCCATTTCGGAATGCGGCCACTTCTGTACCTACTGTGGCTAAGGTAAGACAGAAAAATAGGTAAAGTATCTACACATCCCCATAATTTAGTGGCACTAAATAAATCATAAAATTCAAGGTTAATATAATTTTATATTAAAATTCGTGCTTTCATATTTTCTTCAGTCGTCGTTTATTCATTTTTATCGATACTACTTCTTCCTTAGAGCATTTAGAACGGGAGTTGCCAAGCGCTACTTTTAGTACTAAAATCTTTCTGCCGGTTTTCGCGGGGGGCGAGGTAGTACGGTACAGAACACATTTACATAATCACGCATACTAATGCAGAAAAATTAAGCGTCCCTATAAACGCACACGCAAGTAAAAGCTGTACACCAACACAAAAACAATAACACAATTAAAGAATTACTGTTGTTACACTTTTGTTTAGTTACACACTAACACAAAAAAGTAGTGATGGGTTGTAAAAAGACCGACAAAACGAATGATTTCATATGAATGAAATCAGGGTGGTTCAAAATCATATACTTTTCCTTTTTTTTAACCGACTCCAAAAAAAAGGAGGAGGTTATCAAGTCGGCTGTATGTTTTTTTTTATGTTTGTTACCGCATAACTCCGTCATTTATGAACCGATTTGAAAATTATTTTTTTTGTCTAAAAGGGTATAGTTTCAGATTGGTCCCATAGAAATTTCACTAAAATCAGTTGAGTAGTTTGGCTTTTAAAATTAAATTTCGTATTTTTTACAAGCTTTTATCTAACTTGCAATGTCGGCAATGTATTTAGTTAGTTCGGAGAACCACTTCCTCTATCCTACGGAGTTGAATTTTTGCAATGACGATGATAATGCATTTTATGGTAGGTATGCATAACCACAACGGACATCCAGGATTGGCTCCAGATAAAGGAACTCTTCAACGGTCAACAGGACAGGCACGAAATTTTGTGTACGCATTCTATTAGGATAGCCGGTTAGAAGATCCACTATGACAGGCTGCTGCACTCAAGAATGGCTCCTAATGAGAGAACTCTTCAACGATCAACAGCACAGTCACGAAATGTTGTGTACGGACTCTATTACGATAGCCGTTTAGATGATCCACCATGACAGGCTGCTGAACTCAATAATGACTCCTAATGAGAGAACTCTTCAACGGTTAACAGCACAGTCACGAAATTTTGTGTACGCATTTTATTAACGATAGCCGGTTATAAGTTCCACCATGACAGGCTGCTGAACTCAAGAATGACTCCTAATGAGAGAACTCTTCAACGGTCAACAGCACAGTCATGAAATTTTGTGTACGCATTCTATTAGACGACGACGACGACGACGACGACGACGATTAAAAAGTAGCCCATGTCCCTCTCCAGCTAACATACTACAGCTATACAAAAATCACGTTTATACGATTCTGCGTTCAAAAAGTACAAAGCAAATAGCAATAAACCAACGACACAGCACAACTAAAATTTTAAGGGAGCTCCATAAAGCGACGTATTGAAGGCAGAATGACACAGACAGTTTTTGTAGAGTCCAATACTGAACCTCCTTTTTTTAAATCGGTTAAATATGGGTACAAAAAATACATCGCATTTTATTCTAATTTTACGTTCATTCCATCATTCTTTCATTCGATTTCGCTCAACTAGTCCCCACACTACGCCTTCTACCAAGGAATATAAATTCACCGACACCCCCTACCAAGACGTTGGCGTCGTATTAAAACTGTCGTAACTGGTATTCCATTAAATATAAATTAAACGTAATTACAAAAACAATTGACTAAAATATCAATTACTTGTGATAGGAAATACCGTGTTCCCTAAAGTTTGATGTCTCTGATCTCCTTTTACACCGAAATACTGCACAATTCACCATTTTTACTGAGCACTACTTCGCGACACGAAACGACAACTAATGGCCGCGCGGTGATGAGTGAAGTAGTTTTATATAACGTGCATGGCCAAGTCGCGTCTTATGGCCGGCAGAGGGGTACGCCTTGCGTTAACATCTCCAGTTCTAAATGCTCTAAGACTTCTTCATTCTTCTTTTTATGGCTCCTGTCATAGACAATCTTTCCAATGTCAAGTGATACAGAGATTATACTCTTTGTAGATGTAGATAAGTTTCTAGTCACGTCAGTCCAACCAAAGTCGAGTCAGTCAGTTGTTTTCAAAGACTTTGTACTTATAACTATATAAGTTATAAGTACAAAGTCTTTGGTTGTTTTGAAGAAAATGGTGGCGGTTTCTTCAAAACATTTGAAACATTTTCGGTCAAATCACGATATCACATTCATTCACTTTCATTTCAAATGCTTACACTTTGTGCTAAGACCACAAGTAATGTTGGTTAAAATACCACCAAAATTACACAACACAACTCAAAATAACACTAGAAAAACAATTAAAATGAAAATGCTATGTTGCTTCGTTATAATGACAGGAAACGAATCTTATCGATACTATTTTAATCGACTGTATCACGCACGCAGTCAATAGCAGTCAATCAACCAACAGTCAACAGTCTTCTTCTTCTTCTTTCTTTTTATGGCTCCTGTCATAGACAATCTTGCCAATGTCAAGTGATTCAGAGATTATACTCTTTGTAGTTATGTTTCTAGTCACGTCAGTCCAAAGTCGAGTCAGTCAATTGTTTTGAAGAAAATGGTGGCGGTTTCTTCAAAACATTTGAAACATTTTCGGTCAAATCACGATATCACATAATACACTTTCATTTCAAATGCTTACACTTTGTGCTAAGACCACAAGTAATGTTGGTTAAAATACCACCAAAATTACACAACACAACTCAAAATAACACTAGAAAAACAATTAAAATGAAAATGCTATGTTGCTTCGTTAGATGACAGAAAACGAATCCAGTCAACAGTCATTGCTCGCTCGTCGTCGACAGTGACGTGACAACATTGCAGCCGACTTGACTGTGGACTGACTTGACTACTAGTCAATTCAGTCCACAGTCAAGTCAATGACTAGTGACATGATGTACAGTCTATGGGAGCCAAACAAAAAGAGACATATTTTATCTGTGCGTTCTTATTCTTAGTTCGTTCGTTATTATTATGTTTTCATTCATTTTCTTTCAGTTCGTCTTCGTCAAGCTTTCTATGGCACGCGTACGCAGGCGGCTCTTCAGCGAAATAATAAAAAAAAGTATATTTGTTTTTTAGTTTACAATGTTTGTCAGTTTTCTGCAAGTAACAGTGGTTTTTATTGCGATTTTTCTAAAAATACATAATTTCAAGTCTTTGACGCCATGCTACAAAGCACATGGCTTTCGAGTAGCACTTTCGTTTTGTGTTCAAGAGTTGTTATTTTTATCAATTTTTCAGAATGAAAGCCTTGTGACCCTGATAATTTATTACAAGGAGGTGGTGGAAGAGCATTTGATGAATGCTGTATTATATTTTTTGAGGATTTGAGGCACACACTAAACGGTAATTTTTTAAAATTTTGTTTAACATTTTTATTCCAATTTAGGGTAGGTATTCACAAAAAATTTTCTTGCTATGTTATAACAGTTCATGACCGACAATACACAACATGGCCGCCAGACAGCGCCCCCAACTGATCCTAGAACGGATCCACGAACACGGAATGTGCCTGCCCCCAGTGCTCCCGCAACTTCGGCTGGCGATGTGCAAGAAGTTTGTAGAGATTTTATCTGGGGTATCTGCACCAATTCGCTGTGTAAGCACCGGCATGAATTTCAATTGGATGCTATGAAAGCTGTGCTCAAGTTTTGCCACGATCACCAGAATAGAACAGGCTGTACCCGCCCAGGCTGCACGTATTTGCATACGAGCCGTGAAGAAGAGAACCTGTTTCTGAATGCTGGTGTTATACCCCGAGTGCTGGCAGAAAGATACACCGCTGTTTTGAACATGTCTGCGCCTGCGGCTGGGAACGAGAATGTTCAGAATGTGCCGCCGCACAATAATATGATTTACGAGTATATTGCGCAACCGCCGCCGCCTCCGCCGCCGGCGCCACCCTTAGTCTTGACCTCTTTGCATCATTCTCCAATGCAGCCATCCAATATGCCAGTACAAGGAAGTCCTATGCAAGGCCCCATGCAAAATTCCATGCAGGGCCCCATGCCAAATCCAATGCATGGCCCCATACAGGGTGCCATGCAGAATCATATGTCAGGCTCCATGCAAGGACCTATAATATCTGGCCCCATGCAAGGTCACATGCAAGGTCACATGCAGGGTCATATGCAGGGTCCTATGCAAGGACCTATGCTGAGTTCTATGCAAGGACTTATGCCGGGTCCTATGCCAGGTCCTATGCAGGGGCCTATGCAAGGACTTATGCCGGGTCCTATGCAAGGACCTATGCCAGGTCCTATGCAGGGGCCTACGCCGGGTTCTATGCAAGGCTCCATGCCAGTACCAGTGCCAATGCCTGCACTAATGCCGCCACCTCCACCCCCTCCTCCATCTTCATTGAGGAATTATGGACCATTGTACTTACGTAAGTATCTTAATTTTATCATCTGTTATATTTTTCCGTAATGTACGTAGTGTTGTGTTGTAAAATTTACTATTGTAAGGATTACAGGGGGGAGATTTGTTTGTGACTGTGACTGAGTAACCCCTGTTTCTGAAAGCGCAATCAACACTAATTGGCTGTCAAGTCACGGCTATTTCAGCTTTTACTTCAAATTAGATAGCGATAGCAAGTGACTTGACAGCCGATTAGTGTAAATCGCCCTTTCAGAAACCGGGGGGTTATCTGATGTCAAGTTATTTTACTCTAAATGTGAAAAGCAGCTTCAATTATGCTTACTGATCAATGCCTCTGGTTAAAAATCTGTGTCCATATTAAATGATATTTTCCAATTGCTAAAAAAATGAAGATTTCCTAATGTAATCTAATTATTTTTGTTTGTTTACAGAGTCCCAACCTTCGACCTCTCAAAATATGGCATACTACCCGTCTACAAGTCAGCAAGCACAACATCTCCCACGGTTAGTAATAAATATAAATAACCAAATTTTGATGGACATTCCACACCACACTGCACTATCTCGCCCCAAACTAAGCCAAAGCTTGTGAAATGGGAACTAGATAGCTAATGTACTATTTATATATATTTTTTGTAAATACTTTGTTTGGACATTTTAAAACATTTACTTTTTTTCTGGGATGCTCGGATTTTGACAAAACAACAAAAACGTTAAATTAAGAAAACCAACGATCCAAGAGCTCCCATTCCTAAGAGTTTCGTTGACGTCAAGGTTTTTCTACTGGTCAGCCAGTTCCTTTGCTTTTTCTTATTTATTTTCTTGTAATAAATAATAAATAACCTGTTTGGACTTGCCTTTGACTACCACCAACTTATATTTTCGGACAACCTATACGTCGGACAATGTCCTCCCAACCCCGGACCTCCTCGACGCGCCCGTCTCATCCCCCTCGACCCAACCCCCACCCCCCCCACAATCTTTCCCACGGGAAAAGTGGGTATCTTACCTATGTGCTAGTAGGCTATTACAGACTAATTTATCTCTGCCAAATTTCATCAAGACCCCTTCAGCCATTCTGGCGTTATTTAGCAACGAACATCCATCTATCCAAACTTTCACATTTATACCTAATATTAGTTAGATTGGTGGATGCATGGGCTGGATATCATTAAAGTACCAGCGTATATTAGTATTAAATTCCTATGCAACACTATAAAGTTATAGATAACTAGTTGCGTCCCGCGGTTTCACCCGCGCAGATTTAAATCCCAGTAAGTATCCCACGGGATAAAAAGTAGCCCATGATTGCAGACTATAATCAAACTCTCTGCCAAATTTCATCCAGATCCGTTCCGGCGTGAAAGAGTAACAAACATCCATCCATACTCACAAACTTTCGCATTTATAACATTAGTAGGATAGGATGTAAAATGCATACCAGAAGTATCAGTTGCACATTGTCTACAGAGGATTAAGTCTCATTGACCCAATAATTTCACCTGCTACTCCTCAGTCTTAACCACTAACGCTTGGAAATAAAACTGTAAATTGATGCATTTTGAAGATCTCAAGAACTTAATTTACCCGATTTTCGTTTATCTATTTAACACAAAAAGTATTTAGCACATGAAAAACGATGTAAAATCTACTGTCAGTACTACTTTATCCCATTTAACTGAATCTAGAAATGACATATTTGATCATTGTCCTTTTATTATGTCAAATGGTGTTAATGGTATTCATACAGCACTGAGCATATAATCACTATAAAGTTTATGTGTTTTCCAGATACGACCCGACTAGACCACCTCCGCCTATTCAACAAGTCCCTCCAAGCCGAGCAGTCAAACGACCAGCAGCAGAAGAAAGTGAAGGTACCTACTTTCATTATTGTTATTTTGGATAAATTCATATAAATATTTATTAAATCAAAACATTATTATTTTCGAAAGCACATTCATGAAATATGCTCAGCGACATTGATCATACAAGAGCTGTAAACATTAATTATATATCTGAAATAACTTGTACTAGAAAAAGTAGTATTGTTTTAATATAGAACTAAGGAAGCCTGAAGCGAATAATAAAAATAACTCAACTTTGAAACACTACTATGTAGGATAAAAACTATTTTAAAATAGGTTTAAGCCTGATATCGATAAATTTAGACTATACATACCTATTTTATGTAGTTTTACAGAATACCTATATTCAATTAAGATAATATGTATGACTAGTCGCGCCCCGCGCTTTCACCCGCGCAGATTGAAATCCCGTTATTCCCACGGGATAAAAAAGAGCCTATGTATTATTCAAGACTAATCAATCGCTCTGCCAAGTTTCATCCAGATCCGTTCAGCCGTTCCGGCGTGAAAGAGAAACAAACATCCATCCATCCATACATACAAACTTTCGGGTTTTTAATAGTGAGATTTTATATATATCTTGCTATATTTGCTCTCTATGCTATATAGTTGACCCTATAAATTGTCTTATTTGTTAATGAAAAGCAAAGTTGGCTTTTTGACCGATTTCTGAATGCGCGATCAACACTAATCGGCTGTCAAGTCACTTGCTATCTCTATCTAATTTGAAGTAAAAGCTGAAATAGCAAGTGACTTGACAGCCGATTAGTGTTGATCGCGCTTTCAGAAACCGGGGGTAAATGTATCTGTTTAGGACTCGACAGGTAAATACTTTCAAATGCATGCTTATTCCTTTTTTTTGCTAGAAGATATTGGTGGATGGACGCACTGCTTTTTAAAGAAACCGCAGCCTATAGAGTCATGTCTTAAGCAATATAAAGTTATTTTTTTGTGACAAAACACAGACACGAATTCCATCAGTCAACTTCAACTTACTGAAGTTATTTTTCTACCTAGTCTATGGGAAAGGAAAGAAAAGTCTATGGGGAAGGAAAGGTGCTTATTAAGACCCGGTAGCGCAGTCGGGAGCCACTTTAATTTGAATATGAAAAAAGTGTTGGTTATTATAGTATTTATTAGCATTTCTATACCGACAAGGAAACCTTTTCGTTTTGTCATGTTGCATGTCGTCGGTCTGTCTGTCTATCCATCCTTCTTACCCCAGCGCCACATATAGCTTCAAATGTTTGATTGTAACACACGAGACAAAAGCATCGTGCCACACTCTATGCAATCAAACATTTGAAGCTATATGTGCCGCTGGGATTACCCCTATTTGACTCCTAGACGCAATTCAAATTCAAAATGTATTTATTTTCCTTTACAAAGTAAGGTGGTACAGTAGGGCTTATAGGAGGCACGATATACCTATACCTAGGTTTGTCAGTACCTATTTTGCAAGGGACTGGAGCTCAAAAGCTACCGCATGCAGCTTACTTTGCATGGATCGATGTACGGAGCGCTAAAGGCTCGGAGCCTCGGGCCCATAAGAAAGAGACCTACAATAAAGCCGCCCAGTCCTGCAAAAAGATGACACAGAAGAAGGGGCTAAGCTTGTTGTATACCCTGCAGGCCTCAAGAGCCAAAGCAGTTGATGCTTACTTCAGTCGCCCTTCTCTTCCACCACCGGAATGTTTTTGCAACTTTGTTTGCTGAAAGTTCACCTTGGTTGAAATTCCACCTGTCTTCGCTCCGTGCAATGCGTCAATGTGAGAAGTGTAGTACTTAAAACCTGTATAGTTCTAACTCGAGTTCGATGTTAGACCTCAAAGAATATTGGTCTCGTAGCTTTGTTATTGTTGGTATTAATTTGCTATGATTTTATTTTACAATACCGTTTACCTGTTGGGTCCTAATGTTTTAGTAGCTAATAATTAAAATTAATACTAGATGCTGCGATTTCCGTGCTGTTCAAAACTAGGCAAGCTTCATGTTAAATGTGTGCCCATCACTTTTATTTTGTAGTAGTATTCCTTTCTGTATTGAGTGATCGCATAAACTTTTTAAGCCTAAAATTATAAACCCTCATTGAATACCTAACATAACCGAAAAATTATAGGAATGTATTGTATAAGGTTTTAATACAGAATTGTTGGTATAACACAGAATAAATAGATATTTTATATGTAAATATATTTATAAAATATAATTTACTTTTTAATACGCTTTTTATAATATCATAATAAAAAGGGTGTTAAAAAGTAAACAAAAAGCAGTCTATCTGAGCACATAGCTTCAGCATCAGCCTTGGGTTTCTCTCTTCTTCTCTTATCTTCTTCTGATCTTAGAATCTTTGCTGTTCAGGCGATCTCAAAGACTTCTTTTGATTCAAATAGCTCTCCAGAAATATTCTTATGTAATCCCTTATATAATCACTATTAGTGACACTCTTCAATTAATAAAAATAATAATATACCTATAAACATAATTATAATGATACTAACACAAAAGATAATCGATATAGAATCGTGATCCATCATGCGAAAGTAGATGTGGCATCAAGGTCACAGCCGTTGACCATAAAATGCCGCTTGCACGGAAATCGTTTGCATGCAATTTTGTCATTTTGTGTACTTTCTGACTGCCATTGTATTTCTGCTATGCGCTCATTGATTTTGTTCTCAGCCGGGCCAAGCAAATTACCGAGAACGGACTCCTCCAATGACAGCTCCTGCGAAAACTGTGTCGACCGTCTACTAAGGTTTGGTCCCTAATGATTTATAATTATTTATACAGGGTGAATGGTAAAAGACTGTATGTACTGAAGAACACGAGAGTTAACAATGGTCAAGAAACTAATCATAATATAAGGAAAAAAAATAACTAGGTACTTATTATCCCTCAATGAAATTAGTATACTAGTATCCAGAAAACATGGTCAGTTGGTAAAGCGCACTCCGCCCCCCGCGTCCCGCATACCACCATGGGCAATATCACACGTGATCATGGTCGTTTACTGCAAGTTCTTAAATGAGTTGGAACGGTAAAACAATAATATTCGGGTGTCCGGACATATTTTTTATTAAAATAATTAGGAAGAATTTGGAGTACCTTACCCTTTTTGTTACATATTCCGTATCAGTATCGATTACTGAATAAACTTCTTCAGTATGTACAGTCTTTTACCATCCATCCTGTATATATATTGGCATGCCAATTTATAAAACAATGTGGAAGAGTGACAAGACATCAACAACGGTATGAATAGAGAACGGGCGTTGTGAAATAGCGAGTGTTTAGCAAGCAATGCGCGCTCACAATCGAAATTACCTACCCTCATATTTTTTGTACATTTTATGTTTTTGAATAAATTATTATTATTGTTAATCTATTTTACGGCGAATTCTGTAGTATGGCCATTCGTCTGTTTGTTACTGTTAAACATCATTGATTATTATTTTTAGGTATGTATGTATTTTTCAATAGTATGGTAATGATTATTATTACTAATGGAACTGTCGGCCTGCTCGTCTTCACCAAGTTTGAAGAAAGGGCCTTTAAGGATTATTGCTGCGCGAAGAAAAGTCAGATTTTAATCATTACTATACTATTACTTATCCTTACCCGCTTATATTCTGGTTATCATTTATATATGTATTTAATATTTCGAAGGACGTGGAAAACTATAATTGTTTTCTAGGTTTTAATTACTGGGTTTCGTGAATTCTGTTTGTTCGTGTAAACTGTCACCGCACCTATGACTCAAGTCGACGTATTTTATGTTTCTCACAACTTTTTACGAGACTTGTTTGTTTAAAAAGTTATATTTTTGATGGCTTATACTTTAGGGAAGAAGCTACACTTACAAGAAAAGTATACCTTGGTATTCCACTCTTGAAATTTATACTCGGTTATTCGTTTCACTAGTGCCCCTTAAATTTCATAGGTTTTGCTTATTATAATGCTGTTTCATTACGGTCGCCCTAAGCGTGCTGCATGGGCTAGAAGTTTTTCAAATTAATTATTATGTATATTTAAAATAATAGAATACTTTAAATGCTTTAAGCTTAATGCTTTAAATACTTTAACCCAAATAAAGCGTCCGGCCTTTTAAAAGGCACACTAATGCAATTAGTGATTATAGGGCGGATTTAAAGCGAGGGCCATAGATGAATCACGAGCAAGTGAAATATTCTAACGACTGAATCACGACCGTAGGGAATGATTCATGATGATTGAATCACTCGCTGCAATCGTGATTCAAGTAGTAGAATCCTAAAAAACGCAGGTGATTCAGGGCCTCGATATTAATCCCTTTTTTTTTCAAGAATTTCATACTATTGCATGATTACAAGAAAAATAATTATTAATAATAAAAATAACAAGGCGTAAATAAACATTTCATAAGGTTAAATTAATTGAAATGTTTAGAACACAAAACCGGTTTTTATCCTAAATCCTAATGTTGAACAATTAAATCTCGTAGAGTTATTTAATATTTTTAGCAAAAGAGGTTGAATAGCATTGAGATGGAGAGGTCGTATTTAGGTGTGCTCTAAATTAAAACTCCAAAACAATGAGTAGAAGTGCAAACGGAGGATACATTTAAAAGTTCTATATGAATTCTAAAATGAGCAGGTAATCCGCTTCACAGCGGCAATATTGAATGTTGTGTTAATTAACTGTTCATACTATGACTTGAGTAATCGTTGTGATGTGCTAACATATTTTTATTAATATAAATCTTCTGTTTGTAGATCGGAACTGTACGCTTCACAAATTGAACTTCAGCAGCAAGAAAACGAGTTAACTCGCAGAGACATCAATATCAGACTGGAAGATCATGAAAGAAAGAAGCAAGTGCTGAAGTCTGCCTTAAGTCCCGAGTATTATAGACGCGCAGACGAATACGTAGACAACGTGAGTTGTTCTTGTAATTGTTTACGTAATTACATTTAATGTGGTATATGTTGTAATAACAGATTATGTTTCAGGAATCTTCTACTCCTTTTTCTTTTATGCGCAATGAAATGCAAAACACGGCGTCGAGTTTTTATCCTAGCCAGGTAAGTTGTCAGCCTTTAGAAATTATCAGTCATCTTACTCAAATATGGTTAGATAATGAGTTGGATGACGAAGAAATATGCACTAAAAGAAAAAAAAACTGTATATTATAAGTGACGGAAAGAACATAAACATGTTTAATTTTTATTTATTTATTTTTATTTATTTACTTAAGGAAGACCAACAGCTTATCAAAAGCTTAAAATCTAAGCAATATAGGTTATCAGAGAGTTAATTCGAAAGAAAACCTTCAGGATTTTTGACGATGACAATATAAGTGACTGTTTTTTTTAATGCGATTAATTACATTATGTATAATCTTTTTTTTCTATAATAAATTTATTTCGTCGAAATTACGGGTATAATTTGAAATCGCACACCTAAATATGCTTATCTAGGAGAATTAACTTAAGATTAGTAGAATGGTTACCACTTTCATCTTGTTCTTTCTGTGTTCTTTCAGCTTGTTCCATCAACTAATAGTATAAAAAAACCGCCTTTGAAATTATAGGTTCCCCAACTTAAGCGTTTTGTTTTTTTAGGGGACTGTCGTCATGAACAACAATATTATGGTCCATCAGCTAGTTGACATACTTATGGGAAGTAACACGAGGGAACCGTTGGAGACTGTGAGTATTTTTTATGATTGCGCGTTATTAGTTCATCAACATCTTGAAAAGTTTGTAGATTGCTTATAATCTGCCTATCATAACCAATTGGTTAGAGATTAGGTAGGTGGCAAATCGCGTAGAAACTAGAACTAGGAGTAAAAGTAGGTTATTAAGATATGTCTAGTCTAAATAGTCTAGCTAAGCCATGGGTCATTCATCAAATCAAATCAAATCAAATCAATTTTATTGCAAGAAATACATGTTTTAGAAGGTGTTACAATTTTTGTTTTTCCAGAGTGTATTCTGCCGTGATAGGCGTGCAACTTTTTTATTTACAATCAAATTAAAATATAAATTATAAAATAAAATAAAAAAAAATAAAAAAAAATTAAAATTAAATTAAAAATTAATTAAATAAAACACAAGGAATACATATAAAGTAAAAAATAACAATAATAATAGATTCAAATAGATGTCATAAAAAATGTCAGAAATTAAGTAATTCACAAAAAAAGAAAATAATCAGTCATCACATCAAACAACACGTAAATAAGTCAGCAAAATTAAGTTTCTATTAAATAAAGTTATCAGATAAAAATCGCGAAAAGATTGTCAGGTAAATGTATTGTAATTAGCAAATATTTTTTTACAGGTGCCGTCTAATTCCAGTGACGAATTGTCAACTCTCCTTAGTTTAATTGATAGTTGTGAGTATTCATTATTTAAAACAAATGTTTATGTTACACTGTGTGCACAGACTTTAGAAAATTCTTCTTCTTGTCGAGTCACTAGTTTCTATCGAAACAGTGTGGTGAAAAGATTGTAGGTGTGCCTCAAAGAGGCTCCTTTCGAGGTAGGCCTTGCACCGGGTATGATTAGGATCTGATGGCCCAAGTGGTTAGCGCAGCTTAGTAACAAGGTGAGGGTCGTAGGTTTAAAAACCCACTCGGATCATAACTTTTACGATGCTACAAAATGTTTAAGGCCAAGTCTGCCCAGGATGTCGGTAAACATAAGTTTATGGAACAACCCTCAATTACTTGTTTGTTTTGTTCACAGTTCCTTCAGCTTCGGATAGACTTGCGGCGGGTAGTTCAGGCGAAGCCGACCTAGTCAGGCCGTCCAGTTCGGGTTTGGCGAATTCGTCAAACGCATTCAATCGGTTCCTTTTGGAGAGTTCGTCTCCTCCGCGACTGGTTGACGGTCGGCTCGCGCGCGGCCGTCCTTACGGCGACAACCTCGCGGGCGCGGGGCCGCCGCGGCCCTACGGCAACGCAGCCGGCGCCGGCCCTTCCTTGAACGCTAACCCCCGACCCTTTCCCGAGAGCGTCCAATCCATTCCCGCCTCCAACCGTCCTTACTTAGAAACAGCACAGGGGCCCGGTAACCCGCACCCGTACGGGGACAACGCAATGGGCGCCGCGATCTCGATTCCGTACGACGGCCTGGGGCGTCCGTACGCGGAGAATGCGCCGGGCCCGTCGCGCTACCCGCCGCGTCAATACCACCCGGGGCTGCCCGACGCTGTGAGCGGGCCGTCTGGCGGGCCGCCGGCCGCGGGTCCGTCTCAGTTCATGCCGGGCAGCTACGCGCCGCCGCCGCAGCCGCCGCCAGCGGTCGCCTTCTACGGCCACTATCCCAACAGTAAGTTCTGTCGAAAGCATGATATATAATATAACTAGATAGCTAATATAATACATAATACTCTAAAGTATTTGTTTATATGCCTGCTCACGCACTCTACGTCCCCTTTTTGGACATTCGTTAACAGGAGTATCATAACTAATGGTTTACCGTAGTTAACAATGTCACAAGTCTGTATTGTTTTATTCCTCTTTACTGATTCATTGTATTTTGTTAATTTTAACGTATTAAACCAGCTTTTTTGCTATCTGTATATTCACATTTTACCTATGGTATATTTTGTGATGTAATCGAACTTACCAAACCAAGAAAACATACCAACACAATGACTGAATAAAAAATTGTTTGTTCTTCTCCACAAAAATTTAAATATTTTTGAGTATTAAATGCTTTTGTTTTTATTTAACGTTGTAATCTTGTAAAGTCGAACCGATAATTGAGCTTGGCCCTTGGCTGTTAAAAAATTATATAATATGTTTATTCAATAAAATGACAAGGATCACCTTGAAACGTCTTAAAACTAGGTGACTCTAGGTGCCAGTTCCACGCGACCAACACCGAGAAGAACGGGCAACAAACTCGGCTTGGTACCTATATATCGCTCTTTTGTATGATCCTCGTTACAATGTAATAAAATACCTACACTATTGAAGCTATATAATACAATAAGTAATCTAACAGAGAAAGGAAAAGTAAACAGATTCATTCATTCATTTCATACATTCTGTTTTACTGTAAGACCCTGTGGGAAACAGGACAGGGGCACGATCACGCTATTGTCAGGCTATCAAGATGGCTTTTAGTTTGACATTCGATTCCCATATTGTAATAGCAATTGTATAGGATGGATGGAAATCAAATGTCACATTGAAAGCCATCTCGATAGCCAGACATTAGCGTAATCGGGCCGCCGGTCAGCCAACGTTGAAATAATAAAACTCAACCGTCCTTATTTTTCAGATATGCCAAATCCCCCGTATCCTGGCGTTGGCATGAATCAGGCGCCTCGGCCGTCAATGCCGCCGCAAAATGCTCAAAACAATACCTACTTTATGGGAGGTCGATATCCAAACCAGCATAATTACCCCCCTTACCAATAGGGAAAGGTAAGGACATCTTATTCATCGTGAAGACTGCGTACGCTACGCTAATCTATAATTAAGTTTTAAAATTGATGGTTATTTTCTATGACTTATAATAATTGACCAATTAAATATAACAGAATGGATGTACTCGACAAAAGCGAAAGAAGCTCGGTGCAAGATGTCGGATGGGAGATGAGGATATTTTTCGAATCATTTCTGTTACTTTGTACTATTATGCGGCATTATGATCTACAGGTTTGCTGAATTATCATTGCAGCTGTAGAACTGACATGACATTAGTTGTGAAATGGCATACTGCTTCAATGTCGTAATAATTAGTATTTACAACTGTCAGAATCACAGTATGTTTGTTGTATCTGGGTGGAATGTGAGTCACCGCGTTGACCATCTCTATAAGATTTGCTTCTACTTCATCAAACCTGTTGATAAACCTGTTTCTTAGATGCGCTCGCTTCTTATGGTGTTATGTTTTAACTTTTCTGCTGCTCCAAAGAAGGGCACTTGAAAAACCCTAAAGCTTTTTATGAAATTAATGACGGATAGACGACATAGAAAGTAACCAAGACTGAAAATGATTAAATTTTAATTTTGATGATTTTTTTAGATGTAACTATGTTTTTTTAAATGTGACTAAGTAGAATATACAAGGGCGGCATATCACCGCCGTTATTTCTGGGGTGAATCTCTATTAAATTTTAATAATCGTACACGAAAACAGACGTCCATAATTGACTATCTTGTAATAATCTCAAATAATGTCGAGACCGTATGTTTCTTTAATATTTTTCTGGTGATAATGATTTTTTTATAACATACCAAAATAATTACATGCGATTATTTATTTGAGTATATTACCGGCTTTTAAAGTTCTTACTTAGTCTAGCGTTATTTAACGCTGAGTTATATAAATAAGTTTGACGAATTTTTCATTTTACAAAACCATAATACAGACTGATTTTTAGTAGAATAACTACTTTTCACATTCCATAAATATAACTTACCTAAGACTGATCTTACGATATTTACACAGTAATGAAGTTCAACTGAGAATACTTTTTAAATGTTACTAATAGGGATGTCTGACTTTTTGCGTAACCTTATGATATAAGCGTTTTATTTTATTTAAATTTTTTGCATTGCGATATGTGTATGGTAATTGGACTGAACCCAATCGTCTACCGTTAGATTTGACAGCTAGCTGCATTTTATTCTATGCTAGTATTTGTAAAAAAGAGAGATGAAATTTTGAGACAATTGGGTTTAATGTCCATGCCAATTACTGCTTTGTTTTCTTAGCTGATTGAATGTTTATGCTGTAGTATAGTTAATCAATGCTGTGTTACGATCCGCTTTGTGTTGTGTGTTTAGTCAAACTCGTTAGAAAGTTCCTCATAACTGTAATTTTGAACCTCTTACGCAAACCAAAGAACCACTTCTAAAATATTATTAGTGCAATTGCGAATTAGTTCTATTGAAATTTTTTTTACAACTCGTCGTCACAGACCGATAGTTATCAAGTCCTTACCGTAGATGTCATTCCAAAGAATATATATAATAATAGATTTTATCTTAGTTATAAAAAATTACAACATAAAAAATTTGGTAACTACGTACTTACCTTAATTTAAAATAAAATCCTAGTCACCTCTCACCACCTTAATAGTATAATTGATAGTATTTGCTCAAGCATATTTGTATGTAATAAAAATTTTAGTCACTAGTTAAGAAAGCAATAAATGCAATTTAGTTTACCAATACAGAATTTAAGACCAGCCATAGAACTAGAGCTTTATATATTAATAGAAAATTTACAAATAAAGTATTCTAGAATTACATTTACACGATATGAAGATCAATTCAAAGAGTCATCTTATTTTAAAAAATCTAGTTGTATTTTAAAATGTAAGTTTTTGTAAAGAGCTTTTTTGATACGTCCTATAGTGTAAGACTAAGTTAAATTAAACTAAAAAAAGATATGTAATAGAAAAACTAAGTCAATTTATTAATAGTTATTTTGTGATATTGAAACTAATGCCTGCTGTCGCCTAGCAATATATTTGGATGATGGTATATTATACATGATGCATATCTTTACATGGGCTTAGTTCACTAGTACAAATTTCTTCATAGGTGTTTTCATATACATTGCCAACAAAAATTGTGTTGGTGAACAATGGCTTAGTTAGTCAGTCACACTTACAATTAACATCACAACGCATCTTTAGTTCAGTGTTTTATTTTACTTTAGAACTAGTATTAAGTATATTTTAAAATCCGCCTATTTTAATGGTAAGTGATATATTATGTGATATAGTTTTAGAGGAACTTTACATTCTCGCGTATCATCGAGTTAATATTACACCTCGATTTGGCTGTGTCTGCAAATTTATTTGAATTGCCGGCACTTTTGTAAGTGCGAGAAAACCATAACCAATGGACAGCCGAAGCTAAAGCACGATTGTACACTTCTAACAGTGCTAGCGAGTCACAGCACAAAACATGCAAAATTACTATTATGCGACAGTACTGCTTATACTAAACTAATAAAATAAAATACCCCAAACAGTATGAATAAAATCATTAATATTCATATGGCAGGCGATCATCGTTTCTCTCTCTTCTCTCTTCGCACTGCTATTCTATAAAATAACCACAAAAAATCCGTACTGATAAATAAATATCTTAATCAATAATTAATCTTTTTAAATTTGTTCGACACAATAACCAAATCGACGTCAATATTACTTGTGACATGTTATATAAATCTAATTTGTGCCTTATCAGAATTATGATCTCTTTTTTACAAATAGTTTTTTAACGCGCTACTGTACCTGATTTTTTAAAAGAATTTTTAATTAGTAAATTTTGGACGCGCTGCTGGCGCCAACCCTTAAACATCTAATACCTACATATCAGATGATTTTATGCAGAACGTCTAAGTTTATAATATAAGTACTTCTGTCTACGAGTTGGTGCATAGTTACGCGTTTAGCATTTAGGTTAAGTGTCGTTAGTGCCAAATCAGGCTGTAGAAAGATCGAGCTCAGTTCAATTATGTATACAGGCAGGCTGTCTCAATAAGTAATGTCAAGAAGAATTTTATTGATATACCTAGCACATCAAGAAGTACCCTCATCCCTCTCATTTATGTAACATCTCTGATATCGTGAGGTTTTGATGATGAGTAGTTTTAGTTACCCCTTAAAGTGCCTAACTTTTAGACATCTATTTGACACTACCTATTGGGATACTCTGTCCAAATTTGTCTTCCTCTAAATAATTCCAATAATGTGTGCTATGTAATAAGAATAATAAATAATTTTGAGCAATAATGCAATAGTTTTATTTTGAGTCCTAAAACAAAGCCTTGCGATTTTCTCAATTCATTATACAACCCTCATCAAGCCAGTGCTACATGCCATGCCAGTTTTTTCTTCGGAGGACGAGGCTCTAGTTAAGTGGCAGCGTTTAGTTTAGGATAAAATCGACTACGTGCCTAATAGCGATTATTTATTAGATTTATTATGAAGGGAAGAACAATTTTCGATTAAAGTTTATGCACGAGATAAGCACTTGTATGATGCTGCGAAAATCAGAGTTAGGTCGCAACGTCTCTTAGAATGTTTTCCGGGTGTATGAGAGACGTGTCATTAACTGATCAGTATTGTGCACGGGACAAGGGACTTACGTGATGACCTGTGATGGATCCGCTCAGCGATGTGGACATCGATTCCATTGCTGTGCTCAAAGGGCTCAAGGCTAGCAGTTACCGGCAGAAAAAACATTGGTGTCACGTTGCTATGGAAATGTTATGTGTTCTCTGCCGAAAGTGCACGGATTGTGTGATAAATGTTGCGGTGTAATTGCGCGATTTACATCGCCATCACTAATAGAAGGATATGTTTAACGTTTAATGCGCTTTTAATTCCACAACAAGGCGAAGGTAAACCATTTGCTATATCTGCCCATTACTGGCATGCATAATATTGTCGATCAAATAAAGTAATTACATAAATAACACTCGCCATGGTCGCTTATTTCATTGTAATTTTCAGGGTGCGCCGATCACAATTCGGGTTGTGCTGGAACGGAGCAAGTGATACGAAAAACACTTCACTGTCGCATTGCCAAGGGTTCAGTCTGCGCTGACATGACTATCGCAATCAGTTTTATTTGTATATACGTATTATATTATATTTCCGAGTCACCATAATTTTAAGGGTCTGCCTCTTAGTTATAATCTATAAGTACCTATTGTTAATAATAAGTAAGTAGGCAAATTATAATGTTAGTTAACTTTGTTGATAATGTGCTGCTCCTATCTATCTCAAAAATCTATTGACAATGGCGCCTATTTGGTACAAGATGAACTAGATGATTGATTTGTGAATATAGGTTCCAATTCTATATTTTTATAGCATAGGTATCTAATTAATTTATATTTCTATCAAGACAGATTAACAAACTATGTAACAGTACCTACCTATACCTTCACTGTCTATTTAGTTTCTTGTTGGCTATATCAACTGAAAAGCAACATCCTACAAAAGCAACGCGTGCGCAAAGCGATAATCCCATAAAGTTTTGGGCTAATATGCTACAGTAGCGAAATGCAAATCATTGCGCAAGTCATACAAGCGAAGAACTGGGGAGATTAAGATTTTCTTTCGAATGAAGGCCGGTGCTATAAACGGAGAGAAGGACCTGGCATTAGGCAATTAGATCCTACTAATATTATAAATGCGAAAGTTTGTAAGTATGGATGGATGGATGGATGTTTGTTACTCCAGAACGGCTAAACGGATCTTGGTGAAGTTTGTAAGTATGAATGGATGTTTGTTACTCCAACGGAACGGAATGGATCTTGGTGAAAATTGGCATATAACATAGGCTACTTTTTATCCCGTGGGAATACCGGGATTTAAAACTACGCGGGTGAAAACGCAGGGCGCTACTAGTAGGTAGGTACATAAGTAGTACATAAGGTATTATCGTGAGTATGTAGGTAGGTTGGGTAGGTATTTATTTTCAATATCAATTTATTGGATACTTTAGGTACGTTAGTTTTTTAATGAATATCTACATTTGTAAATCTTTTGATTACCTACGTAAGCACTACTACTAACATACGACGCTTCTACACTCTATCAAACTTTTGCGGTTGTCGTTGTGGTTTTCTTGAAAAAAACCTGGCTTCATGATTATCGTCAGTTCCCTTTTCGGAAAAGATTCTTAAAATTGTTACTTTTAAGTTCGGTTTACATTCGAACATAATGTATTTAAAAAAAAATTGTATGATATCTGGTTTCCATATTACCAAGCTTTGGCTTAGTTTGGGGTAAGATAGTGCCGTGTGGAATGACCACAAATATTTATAAGGTATTATTATTATTAATAAATACATGTTCACCATGACCTATATGAATACCCTGCGTCTGGGGTTTTGGGGGTAATAAGTTACACGTTGTAGGTATAATTAGAAATTACTTTAAAAATTCTGTTTATATAAAGATTTATTGTTGTCATTACTCACACCTAGTCAGAAATCGTGTGGTAGCCACTGTAAAAACCATATACATATACACAAAACCCATATGTAGTAAAATTTATAAAATAATATAAAAAAAATGTGTATGTATGTTTACGATCTCGTCTGAATCACTCAATAGCTATCGAGGCGTTTGTAGGATTATTAAAGAATAAACAAATTTCAGGCAAGTCCGTTAAGCTTTCAAAAATAAGTAAAAAAATCTATAAATCGAATACCTGGATGTCTATTCCAGTTTAGGGGATTGACCCCTTGAATATAAAAAGTTATCTCGAGTATGCTGCTTCTAGTGTCATTTTGCCAGTGATATTTTTTTTTTACCTATTATGGTTATCGTTACATGTAAAATATAAGATTACAGCTATAAATAAAGCTTTTTTCAGGAAGATATATAAACTGAATAATGCAATTTCATTTGATAGTGTTTTTTTCGAGCTTATCAAATAGTTTATTAATAACTAGATGCGCCCGCGGTTTCACCCGCGCAGATTTAAATCCCGGTATTCCCACAGGAAAAAAGTAGCCTATGTGTTATTCCAGACTATAATCTATCCCTCTGCCAAGTTTCATACAGATCCGTTCACCCGTTCCAAACGGGAAAAAGTAACAAACATCCATCCATACATACTTCATCTTACAATTACAATAAAATCATACTTACAAACTTTCGCGTTTATAATATTAGTAGGAAGTAGGAACACGATAGGAACGTACCATCTCCTGCGTGCCAGGCAATTAGCCAGCCACATTTACTTTCCGTTTGACTTGCTGTTGGTCTTTAGGTGGGTAGGTATTCGGTAGGAAAGTAATTTAATGTAAGGAAAAACAAACAAGAAGGTTGTGACCGTCATAAAAAATAGCTTTTGCGTTTTCAAACAAATTAGGGGAAACAGGGGTAATGGCGATCGCGTCGGGTAATACCGCTCTCTCCAATAACTTATTAAATAAGGTGCCTTGAAACACAGCGAGCACGCTGCAGCGCAGGGGTTGTGACGCTTGAGCAGGCAGTCTCTAAACCTCAAAACTAACATAAGACAAATGAAAAAACAAATAGAGCATCATTCTTTCAGGTGATCGGCATTCGCCCATCTTCTTTTACTACTGATATCAACATCTTATTCATTGTTCAAACCCTGATGCAAGTAATGCGTTCGTAGGTTATGCGTTCATAGTTACATACCCAATATACCCATGTACCTACTTAACTACTTTGCGTTAAATCTGGTGATTTATTTTAAAAATTAAAATTTTAGGTAGGACCTACTTTTATCTTGCAATTATGCCTTTTGTATCTCGTCAACATTTTGCACTCAAATTGTTTACCTGCATATTTAGATTTTATTTTTCAATTTACCTTGGGTACAGTTAATTGAGATTTTTATAATATCTTTACAAGCTCAACTACTACAATTAATCTCAAAAAGCTCAATTAGTTGAATAAATATATATATATTCGTCCAACTCCACTTATACTGGGATCGTTTTACTGGTAAGTAGGTATATGAGTTAAATTGGATATGGGGTTTTCTTGTCTTTGACGACCACCAACTATAATTTTCAGAGCGTCCAGATCGCATCACGAACTCTCAGTTCTCAAAATCTAGCTACACATTAGAGATGTCGTTTTGGCTTTAGGGCTGTTAGTTTGTTGTTGCATTGTAATAATAAATAAATAAATAAATGTCTGCATGGTGCCTTTGACACTGATTTTAATCTCAGTATAAGTAGGTTGGTACAGGTTGTTTTGTATTTTTTTTATTTTGATATCTGCTTATTATTTCTTCATATATTTGATTTTATTTTTCGACTACCTAGCAAATAATTCGAAATTAAGACTAATACTTACAATAAAATTAATTTGTACCTAATTTGGAGTTTTGTTATTATTTTTCATGGTTTCACGACATTTTATTGTTTGTATCATATGGCTTGACCAGTTTGACCATGCTCTTATTAGAGGGTAATGTGGGTATTAAAAGAGCGAGTTAAGTTGCTTGATTCATTGTTTTTAAATGCATAAAATTAGTGTTCAATTGCCAATTATTTTTGCTTTCGCAATGTATGTGTATGACCAAAATGACAAATCCCATGACCAAAAAATTGTTTACATATGCCAACTATTCAAATTCCTTGATCTATGCATTCCGTTTATCGGCTGCGAGGAATTTGAATATTTTTTTCTGGCGACATGACAATCATGAGATGCAAACGTGTTGGGCAAAATGAAATGCTCTTCCGCTTTGTCCACCAGTCGACGCTGGGCATATCGACAAAATCTGTCTGTCATAGGTGAGGTATCCGTTTCCTTTTCAACTAATTATATGAATAGTTTTTCTTTCGAACTCCCTTGAACTGGTTTAAAAAAGATTCTATTTTAAGCAGGTTAGGTACCTAACAAATCCTAGCTATAAATATCATGGTTACACGTTACATAATTAGTGTATTAATAAGTAAGTATATTAATAAGATCTTCATTTACTCGCCGTTGTTATTACAAAACATGTTCAATGGGGCCTGGCGAGCGAATGAAACCTGTCTATCGCTGCAGTTTCGGCCGTGTATTGTCAGATTGTCTCCGCTGTTGGCGTTTGTGCACTACAAGGAATTTAACTGCCCGGCATAAACTGTCACTCGTCGTCTTTACAATCGTTCTATCCTTACCGTAAAAAATCGGACGCCGGACAGTGAAATTCCTTGTAGTGATTAAACGCATAGGACAAAGGGTTAGGACAATCGGTTCTAAGTTAGATGTAATTTACATACCTACCGACCCGCAGTCAGGTATCCATTATTGACGACCTCTGTGGCGCAGCGGGCGAGAGCCTGCCTGCGACGCAAGAGGTTGCGGGTTCGATTCCCGCCTTGGAACAAATTTGTGTACGATCTGCAGAAATTTGTTCCGATGGTCTGGGTGTTTTCTATGTATAATAAAAAATATCTATCTATGTAAGTATATAATGTATTAAATATATCAGTTATCTAGTACCCATAACACAAGCTTTGAATAGCTTACTTTGGGGCTAGATAGTGCTGCGTGGATTGTCCAGCATTATTTATTTATTTATTATGTAAGACCAGTTTCGCCCCGCAGTTTCACCCGCGCAGATTTAAATCCCGGTATTCCCACGGGATAAAAAGTAGCCTATATATTATTCCAGACTATAATGTATATCTCTACCAAATTTCATTCAGATCCGTTCAACCGTTCCGGCGTATTAAAAGTGTAACAAACATCCATCCATCCATCCATACTTACAAACGTTCACTTTTATAATATTAGTAGGATATGCAACTTCATAAGTTATGCAGGCTCCTATGCAAACACGGTCCCATAATTATCCACTGCACTAATGAGCGTCTAGCTTTGTGTCGTCTCCAAACTTTAACCCTCAAACCGTCTGGCTTAAGACAAAGCCTAGACTCTACAGTGAACAATATTTAAGTTTCACCCCAGTCATCATCATTCCAGTTTTGGTTTAAGCGACCAAAGCCAGCCCAGCAAGTACGTCTTTATTCCAGCTCCATTATCTTGTACCGGTTTGAGTGCTGACTGTCACCTGTCGAACGTCTAGATCCGGGTTTCCTAACTGGTGGTCCACGGATCCCACGGATTCCGTGGAAGAGTCACAGGGGTTCCGCGGTCTGTTCGAGATTTAAATAAAACGTTCGTGGAAAATACTCATAACCGCGCCGCATCATCGTGTCGCATCGCGTCGATGTTTTGCAATACTTATAATTCTCATTAATAATATTTGTTCTTTCTCCCGAGTAACCTGCATATATTCAAACTACAAGGTAAACTTATCAAAACCGCCAGCTAGGGTTCCGCCAAAAAATGTATGATCAATTGGGGTTCCATGGCCAAATAAAATTGGGAAGCCCTGGTCTCGATCACGATTTCTCAGAATCACCATAAATCGATAATCTCGGTGAAGTGACTTGCAACATTCCTCTGCTGCACGTCTCGGGTAGGTAGGTACCAACTCTCCAGTCTGTCAATAACGTCTAATCAAGGAATTTGTATCTAATATTATAAATGCGAAAGTTTGTAAGTATGTATGAATGGATGGATTGGTGGATGTTTGTTACTCTAGAATACCGGGATTTAAAACTACACGGGTGAAACCGCAGGGCGCTACTAGTAGTTTATAAATAAGCTTGATGCTATTATATGCCTATGCTATGATGCGTTCATCGAACCTGCTTGAAAAAATCAAATAATGGGATAAATCATTAGCCATCCCGCAAAAACTGTGCCAAGGATGTGTTTTACGATGACGTTTAGTTGTTTGCAGGTAATGATCGAAGCCAACGCCCAAGAGTAGGTATATAACGCTACGGTAAGAGCCAACGCCGCGACTGTGTGGAAAAATACCTTGAAATCAATCATACAATGCGTAAGCATCCCTACTAGTCTGTGTTCATACACAAGTGATTCGACGTGCGTGGACGAAGAAGTGGGTTAGTTTGGACTAAAACAAATGTTGCGTACATCGAGTCTAAATAGTCCGAGGTCCATGTCAATTGACATGAGAAACGTTAGCAAAACCACAATAGATCTCAATATATCAATATAATAATCTGACGAGAGAGATCTACCTATGTCAAACAAACTCTCGGTCATCAATCACCGACGTCAAGGAAAACCATGTAGTTAAAAAATCCAAAGTCCATAGTTTACTAAAAACAATGTTTGGACTTGCCTCTGACTACCACCTAAGTAGGTACTCAAATTTTGAGAGAAGCTCGAACGTGTGCGCGCTGAAACAGTCTCTGCGCCTGATCAATACATGTTATATACATAGGTGGGTAGGTACTTGCATGTCGGTTTAACCGACTGGTCAAAAACTTCAATCAATAATTAGGTATAAAGGTTAATTCTTATCAAAGGTCATAAAGCTCAAAGAACCAACACAACCACTGGAGAATAAGAGCCTGTCCAAATGGCGCATGGCGCATTAAACGCGAGTAACTACCTACTGGACGAGATGTACTTGTAGCTTTAGAGCTTGTCCAGAAAGGGTGAATTCGTCGCGAATCGTATCGCACGAATTGATACGCGCGTTGTCGAGGTACTAGACATCAATACATCGCGTCCACAAGCATCGCGCGAATTCAAAATACGCGCGTAAATCGCGTGCACTACGCCAGACTCTCGACTCGCGCTTGATTCGCGCGTATTGCGCGCGAGTCGAGATACTAGGGACGCCTTGTTGCGTCCAGTTAACGCGCGAACTCTAGAGCGAGTGCACGTTCAACTCCATGTTTCGTACTGAATTCCTCCCCAAATGCTCGCGCGTTGGTACGCACCTTGTGGACGCAACGGTCGCGCGTAATACGCGCGAGAGAATTGCGGCGAATTCGCCCTTTCTGGACAAGCTCTTAGTATCTCGGATACGCGCGTAGCATCGGAAACGCTCGAGTGCTTCCGTACGGGATGTATTTACCTCTAGTAGGCATCTAGGTTACGCGCCTTCTGCCCAGGCTCAGTTCCTGCTCGAATGGCGAACGGAAGACGAAGCGACATTACCATAAGAACGCGGTAAGTAGTACCTACCTACATAGGATCGAGAGGACTAGCGCCATTTGGGCATAGGGAAAGGGTGGGTAGCCCCGGACGGCGCGGGTACCCCCGGACATCTCAAATGAGGTGTTAACGCATACCTAAAAAACAAATAAACACTTATAGATGGCACGTTGAATTGCATCCCGCCGTCCGGGGCGACCCACCCTTCCTAATGTTTGCAATTTTTCTCTATTTGTTTGAAAAAAATATCAAATATTTTTTAAAACTTCTCCATTCTTTTTTTTATCGGATTTCAAAACTATATTATCACTACTCACTACATAGTATAAAACAAAGTCGCTTTCTCTGTCCCTATATCCCTATGTCCCCATGTTCCTATGCATGCTTAAATCTTTAAAACTACGCAACGGATTTTGATGCGGCTTTTTTTTAATAGAAGAGTGATTCAAGAGGAAGGTTTAACATGTATAATACATGCATGATATGTGCACCCGTGCGAAGTAGGGGCGCGCGGGTGGGTCGCTAGTATTTAATAAATGACTACATTACTGTTCTATTATCTAGCTAGATTCTAGAGATTTCCACTTAGCGTGGGATAAGGGCAGGAAGATGATGATTCTAGATATTTGGCGTTCTGCGTAGGTAGGTAGGTACCTACGCGTTATGTACCTAGGTATTGATATTGTAAGATATAGGTACCTACTTATTACTTCGACGCAAATTGGTTGGTTAATATTCAACTTAGCATAGGTAAGCTTTATTTACACACCGTCATGATATAAAGTTAATTGTAGCCGATACCGTACCGTAGACGCAGAGTAAGCGATACCGCAGAATAGTGGAGAGTGAGTGGTACCTACGCGAAATCTTGATAAGGTTTTGTAATAATATATAGATTCTGAAAGAGCCAAAAAGCGGTTTTCGGATATTGAACCATTAGAATATAGATTTCGTAACTAGAAACGGTTTGTATCGCCCACCTCTATTAGTTACGTACGTACGTCAAGGAATATAGATTCAAATTCCTTAGTCTACGTACGTACTACGCCATGTATTGTATGCAACAAAGAGTATACAATAACTACGTGTATGCAAGATTGTAAGTAAGTATATACTCTTTGCACTGACACTGACCAAAGAGTATACAATAACTACGTTGACCACAAAGAGAATGTAAAACTACGGGAAGAGGCGGGACTTAGTACAAAGCCAATGGGATCCATTTACATGGCACTTCGATCCCAACAGAACGAATATGTACGTCAAACAACAACAGTTTTACCAACCTATCAGCCTAAATAGTGCTGCGCGACGGCACTCGCTTTTATATCGATATCGATAAAATATGCGACATCATATCAGATCCAATTTAAGTCCAACCTAGGACTTCAAGACCTGGGTTGTACAGTGACGGTTTTTAAATGTTCTTCACCTTAGAGCCGGTTTTTGCTTGCACCAGATTGCAAGAATCAATTTTTTTTGTACCAACATAATACCAGTGAAGTTTCCTAGTAGGAAGAAACAGTTCTGCTAATATCTAAATAAATGTGACGTTTGCAATCGAATAAGGTTTTGCTTGTGTGCATCACCCACAAGACGAGAGCATAGACCAAATTTCCAAATAATTTGGCAGTGATTTGCTAGAGCCTCCTTGGTCCTTTCATCTGTATTGTCTTGTCTCATAAATAGCATATTGATAAACAAAGGGCTAAAATGATCTATTATAATTTACGAGATAGTTTTACTACGGAGCTTAAGTGAGGTGGTAATTAGAACAGTTATAACGGGTTTTTGCCGTGTATTACACTGTATTTTTGACTACGATTGCGAGCAAATAAAATAATTAAATAGCTACAGTATTTTTCTGTTGTAAAAATTACGGTCAACAATTCAATTCAACGAAAATTACAAAAAAACTTTTCCCCCAAGTTGAAAAAACGCAATTTTATCCCCGCTTTGGTACGCTACTATGACGGTCTTTTTGAGTAAGAGGAGTAAAAAAGTTATCTTGTTGACAAAATAAATAGTCCAACATCATTGATCTGTGATTTTGAACTTTGACTACGAAAATATAAAACATTATTTTCTCTAACCCAGTTTATTGTGACTATCTAGTTTCAAAAAGTAATATGTGCTCGTGATACGTCGAATGAATCAAGTTGAAATCTGACGAAGGTTTTCGAACCATTACTGTACATAAACGTGGATTCAGTCAATAAATGGGTATTAAAAATCCTCGTTGTCGATCTCGTATATATTATCGATATCGATATCACGACGACCTCGGTGGTGCAGCGGGCGAGAGTCCGCCTGCGACGCAAGAGGTTTCGGGTTCAATTCCCGCCTCGGAACAAATTTGTGTACGATCTGCAGATATTTGTTCCGTTGGTCTGGGTGTTTATGTATAATAAAAAATATCTATCTATGTAAGTATATAATGTATTAAATATATCAGTCATCTAGTATCCATAACACAAGCTTTGAGTAGCTTACTTTGGGGCTAGATGATGCTGGATTGTCCAGCATTATTATTATTATTATCAAAGCGAGGGCCATCGCACGGCACTATTTAGGCCGACAGGTTGGTAAAACTGTTGTTGTTTGACTGACATATTCGTTCTGTTGGTACTGAAGTGCCATGTAAATGGATCGCATTGGCTCTGTATTAAGTCCCGACTCTTCTCGTAGTTTTACATTCTCTCTCTTTGGGGGTGGTACGCCAAATTATTGTATACTCTTCGCAGTACGCCAACGCGTCGTAGGCGGTTCTTCCGCGAAATAAAAAAGTGTAAATGTTTTTCAGTTTTACTAGTATTAATAGTGGTTTTTGCTACGATATAGATAAAATTTCTACCTTTTTAGGTTTACTTTGACGCCATGCATTCTCTAACAAAGCACATGGCTTTGCGAGTTGCACTTTCATTTTGTTGATGAGTTGTTATTGTTCCCAAATTTCAGAATGAAAGACCTGTGACCACGATACTTATTTTGAGGCGGTGGTGGAAGAGCATTTGATGAATGCTAGTACTTTTTAAAGTATATTTTTGAGGATTTGTGGCAAATACCCAACGGTGAGATATCGAGATATAAGTACAAATTATCTACAATATTATGGTAGGTACAATATTATGTGATATGCTTCGTAATTTTGTTTTGGTTCGCTTTTCTATTCCATTTGAATCTAATAGTGTGCATGAGAAGGCAAATTAACTTTTTATGTTTTAACAGTTCATGACTAGCAGTACACAGCATGGCCGCCAGACAGCCCATCCAACTGATCCTAGAACGGATCCACGAACACGGAATGTGCCTGCTCCCAGTGCTCCCGCAACTTCGACGGGCGATGCGCAAGAAGTTTGTAGAGATTTTATCTGGGGTATCTGCACCAATTCGCTGTGTAAGCACCGGCATGAATTTCAATTGGATGCTATGAAAGCTGTGCTCAAGTTTTGCCACGATCACCAGAATAGAACAGGCTGTACCCGCCCAGGCTGCACGTATTTGCATACGAGCCGTGAAGAAGAGAACCTGTTTCTGAATGCTGGTGTTATACCCCGAGTGCTGGCAGAAAGATACACCGCTGTGTTGAACACTTCTGCACCCGTGGCTGGGAATGAAAACACTCAAAATTTGCAGCCGCTCAATAATATGATTTACGAGTATATTGCGCAACCGCCGCCGCCTCCTCCGCCGGCGCCGGCCTTAGTCTCGACCTCGTTGCCACATCCTCATTCACCAATGCAACCAACCAATATGCCAGTACAAGGCAATCCTACACAAGGCCTCATGCAAAATTCAATGCAAGCCCCCATGCCAAATCCAATGCATGGCCCCATACAGAATCCTTTGCAGAACCACATGCAAGGACCTATGCCAAGTTCCATTCAAGGACACTTGCAGGGTCCTGTGCAAAACCACATGCACGGTCCTATGCCAGGTCATATGCAAGGCCCAATGCAGGGTCCTATCCAAGGTCATATGCAAGGACCTATGCAGGGTCCAATGCCAGGTCCTATGCTGGGTACTATGCAAGTACCAATGGCAGGTCATATGCAAGGACCTATGCAGGGTCTGATGCAAGGCCCATTGCCGGGTTCCATGCCAGTACCGGCACTAATGCCGCCACCTCCACCCCCGCCTCCATCTTCATTGAGAATGTCTGGATCATTGTACTTACGTAAGTATCATAATTTTATAATCTGTTCATGATATTGTTCTGGGCCCATACCACCATCTCTTGAAGCATTCTTATTTCAATCGTACTTTTATGTCAATGTCTTTATATCAACTGCATAGAGTCAGCTTTATGATCAAAAAGTGAAGTAATGTTGAAATAAAAATGCTTCAAGAGATGGCCATTTATTAACACAGACATATGTCTGTGTTAATAAATTGCCTTCTGTGATGCTCACAGAAGAAGACCTATAAATATACAATATCTTGTGTAACCATACCAAGCCTATATTTTTGAGTCCTATGTCCTAGATTGATGGAGGAGAGTGGTCTGATGACTGGTTCCTAATTATTTTTAGCTATTAGTACAATCTAACATCATTGTGTAATTTTATTCTAAATGTGAAAAGCAGCTTCAATTATGCATGTTGATCCAATGCATGTGGGTATAAATTGGTGTCTATGTTATATGAGGTTTTCCAAATGCCAAAAGACATGAATCTAGGCATCCTAATGTAATTACATTATTTATTTTTGTTTGTTTACAGAATCCCAACCCTCAGCCTCTCAAAATATGGTCTACCACCCAACCTTTGGTCAGCAAGCACCAAATCCCCCACCGTGAGTAATAACTTAGCTAATATTGTATACCTTGTCATAACTATGTTGTTATTCAAATAGGACAAGCATTGGTGTGATGAACATTAAGGCAATACTACTTGGTTAAACCAAATTGAATCACTTTGGTAAAATGGAGCAGAAATAAAAAGAATTCATTGAATTGAATGATTCACTTTTAGGTTTACAAGGTTCAATTTTGTTATTTCATCCAAATTTAACGACAGAAGTGAACCGTCATGAATATATTGATATTCATCACACAAAGTTTATATGACTATTTTACATAGGATAAAAAAAGAGTAGTTACAGTTATAAAATTGTGCTACAGCAGGGTACATGGGTTCGCTTTTATAATAGTACAAGCTGATCCCGCGGCTTTGCTCGCGCTCGTTTACTTTGAAAATCTCATACAAACTTTCATCCCCTATTTTATCCCCTTGGGGGTAGAATTGATCAAAATCCTTTCTTAGCGGATGCCTACGTCCTAACAGCTACCTGCATGCCAAATTTCAGCCCGATCCGTCCAGTGGTTTGGGCTGTGCGTTGATAGATCACTATGTCAGTCAGTCAGTCTGTCACCTTTTGAGTTATATATATTTAGAAGTATGATAAAGAGAAAAAACCGCTTTAATTGATTAAATATGAATAATAAATATAGGTCTAATATAAGTACGTGAGGGTATAAATGTCTCAAAATCATACCTGTACCCTACACTACCTATAAATGTCTCAAAAAAGCGTGACCACCGCCGCCGCTTTACCCGAGGCGCGGCGTTGCGGCCTGGATCCTATTCGATTCTCATTGCTTGCAGCATTCTAAATTCAAATCAATTTTGCTCATAGTGTGAGAAAAGTATAGTTTTGCTCTCTGTTTTACGCGGCAAAAGCGCCCTATGAGCTAGTGAGGTGAAAAATAACGTCGACGTGTTAATAAAAAGTTTTAAACAGTGGCAGCAGGGTGGATTTCGTTGCATGTCAGGTTAACATTCAGACACGATTTGTAAGAAAATTGTAAATGCATTGAATTGACGCACGATAAAATAATAAAGTTAATAATGAAGATTTCTTGGGCATCATTTTGACGCAGACTGGCGTATCGACGGGAAGTATAGCTGTAAACATAGTTGCCAGTACCTTTGATGTTGAGAAACAATATAGATACAGCTTTATTCTACTTCATTATCCAATTGAACCGAAGTTTTGTATATAGGAATGATATTATTTGATCCTTGTCATTTGTTAAACTCAGTTTAATGTAGTACTTTCATAAAGTTTATGTGTTTTACAGGTTTGACCCGACTAGACCACCTCCAACAATAATTTCCAATAATATCCAACAAGTCTCTCCAAGCCGAGCAGGCAAACGACCGGCAGCAGAAGAAAGTGAAGGTACTTTCAATATTGTTATATTGGATAAATTCATATTTCGTATGTATTCTTATATATTTAAACTTATATATACTTTATGTTAGTATTTATAAAATCAAAACATTATTATTTTCGAAAACACGTTCGTGAAATATGCTCAGCGACATTGATCATACAAGAGCTTTAATCAATATCTATCTGAAATAACTTGAACTAGTTGAAAAGTATTTAGTAACATAGAACTAAGAGAGCCATCTTAAAATAATTTAGCTTAAGCGAATAATAAAAATAACGCAACTTTGAAACACTGCTATTTAGCCCAAGAAACTATTTTATAATAGGTTTAAGTCTGGTATTGATAAATTAAGACTATACCTACCTATTTAGTTATTTATTCAGTCATATATACCTAAGTATAATTGATAAACTATTTTTAACAACATAATATTAAGCAAACAGGTTCAGGTGGATTTTTCGTGTATGCACACATCTGAGGAAATCAGTAAGATTTATATGATATCTCAAAAGATAATCCACGTGAGGTTTTATATATTCATATCTTTAAGTACCTGTTAAATAGTTGTCCGTATAAGTTGTCTTATTTTTTTTTTCAATTAAATGTGTTATCAATACCAGTTACAATTAGGTCTTTAAGATTTAACACTCACAAAGTTGGCTAAATGTATCTGTTTCTGACTCGACAGGTAAATACTTTCAAATGCATGCCTTATTAGTTTTTTTGCTATAAGATATCCGCGGATGAGACCGCGACGCTCTGCTTTGTATAGAGTGGTTAGTAAGGAGACCGCGACCGCAGCCTATGGAGTCCTGTCATTAGTAATGTAAAGTAAACACTTAAAGTTAATATTTGTGATAAAACCAACACTACTACCATCAGTCAACTTCATCCGACTGAAGTTATTTATCTACCGAGTCTTATGGGAAAAGAAAGTTGCTTAGACCCTGTAGTTGGCAGCTATTTTAATTTAAATGGGAACCCTTTTTGTTTGTTGCATGTCATCCATCGATTTTTACCCACATTTTACTCCTAGAATATTTGTACCATCGTGTTCAAATAGAATTTATTTAAAACCGAAATCCGTTTGTTCGTTAAAAATGAGGATATACCCGTTATTTTTTAGATGCGCTATATCTTGCTTCCTATCCCTTGCAATTTTTTTTCTTTTGATCCATTAATTGTTGCTGATGCCGTTACGAAGACTCACCACACATGGCAATTGATTACTAAATTCCAATCCTCAATCCCACGTTTTTTCGCCCGTGGTTTGGCCCTCGTGCGCCGACTGCTCAAGAGCATGGTTGCGCTACCGCATGCAGCTTTGTATGGATCGATGTACGGAACGCTAAAGCCTCGGGCTCATAGGAAAAGAAAAAGGCTTTCAATAAAACCGCCAATTATGTCCTGCAAAAATGATACAGAAGTCGCGCTTAAATCGGATTGGTTAATTGGGGGCTAAGCTTGCCCTGCAGGAAGTAAAGCCTCTGATCTCTGGCCAAAGTAGCCAACTAAGCCCCCCTTCTTTTCCCTTACCACTTAAACTGGAATATTGTTGCAACACAATTTCATAAAAATTCACTCCTAGACCTCGGGTGAAATTCCACCTGCCTCGCTCTGTGCAATGCCTCAATGTAGGAAATTCTAGAAATACTAACTCAAGTTCGACGTTAGGGTCATACTACACGAGCGGTTCTCCCGCCGCGGGAATACGCTTCTGAACCGCACTAGTCACAATTTAATATGAAAGTCGTATGCTGCATACTACACTGCGCTGTTTCCCGTCGCGGTTCACATGCGGGAGAAATACAACCGCTGCATGCAGCGTCAAACCGCCGCTGATAACCGGCGCTTTAAACTACACGGGTGGTTTCCCGCTATTGCGTCATTCTGCACGGTTATAATTGCGCAGTTATCATTGGAGGATCCATGTTGAAGTGAACAAAAGACAGCGATAAACCGCGTTCCGTGTAGTTTGATGGTCTGCGGCAGATTTGTCGAGCGTCTTTCCGCAGCGATATAACCGCCCGTGTAGTATGAAAATTGGTGTAGAAGCTTCGTTATATTAGTATTAGTTTGCCTTAATTTTATTTTACAATACCGTTTACCTGTTGGGTCCTAATGTTTAAGTAGCTACTAATTAAAGTTAATAATAGATGCTGCGATTTCCGTGCTGTTCAAAACTAGGCAAGCTTCATGTTAAATATTTATTTTGTGTACTCTTCACTATATTATTTTGATGTGGTAAATACATCCTTTTCATTATTGAGTGATCCCATAAACTTTTTTATACTTTTTAAGACTATAAAATTATTAAATAAATAACGCACCTTAGTACTACCTACATGGAGCCACTCTCAATTATAATCTCTAATTGAATACCTAACATAATTAATATAGTCGGTTTTGTATTGTTTGAGGTTATTATAAATACCAAAGTCTAGGGAGCAGTACTTGAATTGAAACCTTTGGTGGCCATATTATGAAACTTTTGACTATATTATATCATAATATTACTGCATTGTAGGTATTACTACCACGCCTTTTTCTGCCGCCAAGCTGCGTTGCCGTCTTCCGGTTTGAAGAGTGTGATGCCGGTGTAACATGGGGCTTAAAATCTGTATGCCTCAAGTTGATAGACGCCATTATCATGACGATTTTCTGGGTTTCAACATGAAACCGACTGAAAGCTTGACACTTCATATCAAATTCATCCATCTGTGTCTTTACGATATTACGAGTACATATTCCCTTATAATTGCCAGAAGAGTTAGACAATTAGGCCGCGGGTCTCAAAGCCTTCTTTCGATTCAAGTAGCTATCTCTCCAACAATATTCTTACCAAAACCTTATCTAATCACTTGATATACCTAGCTCTTCAAATAATAATAATATGTTTATTTACCTATGATTTTATAAAAATTATACTAACACCAAAGTTACCTAATCGATATAGAATTGATCCA
Organism: Plemyria rubiginata; assembly: GCA_963576535.1. Lineage (NCBI taxonomy): Eukaryota > Metazoa > Arthropoda > Insecta > Lepidoptera > Geometridae > Plemyria > Plemyria rubiginata. The sequence goes on from OY754905.1 coordinate 5,387,962, forward strand.
TCATGCGAAAGTAGATGTAACATCAAGCTCACAGCCGTTGAACATAAAATGCCGCTTGCACGGAAATCGTTTGCATGCAATTTTGTCATTTTGTGGACTTTCTGACTGCCAATGTATTTCTGCTATGCGCTCATTGATTTTGTTCTCAGCCGGGCCAAGCAAATTACTGAGAACGGACTCCTCCAATGACAGCTCCTGCGAAAACTGTGTCGACCGTCTACTAAGGTTTGGTCCCTAATGATTTATATATTTATTGGCATGTCAATTTATAAAACAATGTGGAAGAGTGACAAGACATCAACAACGGTATGAATAGAGAACGGGCGTTGTGAAATAGCGAGTGTTTAGCAAGCAATGCGCGTTCACAATCGAAATTTCCCCACCCTCATATTTATATTTAAAGTTAAATATAGTTAATCTTTTTTTCAGCGAATTTTGTAGTACGGCTATTCGTTTGCTTTTTACTGTTAAACATCGTGGTTTTTTATGTATTTTATGTTTCAATAGTATGGTAATGATTAGTATTACTAATGTAATGTCGGCCTGCTCGTCTTCACCGAGGGTGAAAAACGGACTTTCAAGGTTTATTGCTGTGCGAAAAGTCAGATTTTAATCATTACGATACTATTCATAACTTTAGTCGTTTGTATTTGGTTTATTATTTATATTTTTAAGGAAAAAATCTTGGTTTGAATTATGAAGGATCACGTAACTCACCCAGTACGTGTATTCTGTTTGTTGAGAGACATTTAAGCAACAACGAGAAATGTGAGGAATCAATGTAGTAGCTGGTATGACCACCTAATATTGCGTTTAAACCAAAGCTTATGTAAATGCTATTATTTAATTTTAATTCATAATAAATACGTTTCAGAACCAACAGCTTAAAGTTAGAAAATTAATTAATATCTTACAGACAGTTTCAATAAACAGTTACTATTAACTAAGTACAAACGCCTTCATAATAATATAATTGGTCTTTTATCTATTATATCACATATTATTAAATGGATTCCTTTTATTCTACAAGAAGTTACTTAAGTATGTGAGAACAAAACAAACATAAATTAAAGTCCTTTAGAAAAAGTCTCACTATTCCCAAGCCACGGTAGAAATTATCTCGGATTCTTAGTACGAGGTACGTATTTAATATATACTCTTCTTCAGCGGCTACTGATCAAATTCTCTGGCTTGGGCTCATATGATTTGTTATGACGAGCCCATTCGATTGGGCTTGGTAACTAAAATCTGATGATAAAGCCTACCTAGTTTAATGTCGTAGGAACTCAATGTTTACTATTTACTTTAATGAAGATGTAACAACTACAAAAGGATACCATCACTCTTGATATATCTGCTCGGTTATTCGTTTCACTAGAGTCCCTGTATTTTTTTATATAAATAATATATTTAAAACTAGCTGCGCTCCGCGGTTTTTCACCCGCGCAGTTTTAACTTCCGGTATTTCCACGAGATAAAAAGTAGCCTATGTGCTATTCCAGGCTATAATACATCTCTGTGCCAAATATCTCACTGTGCTGGAATAGCACAGGCGTGCAATTCCAGACTATAATCTATCTCTGTGCCACATTTCATCCAGATCCGCTCAGCCGTTCAGGCGAGATTGAGTAACAAACATCAATTTCACATTTAAAATGAAAAATATTTTATTTCTGTAGCCATTTAAAGTAAAAATTTACAGTGTTGAGGTACTTGTGTTACCTTGCTCCTCCATATCCATTTGGTTACAAATACAATAATAAAAATGTTACCTACTTGTTTACATACTGTACTGTGTTTAAATTTTACATTTTAGTGGCATAAATTAGTTTACCATGTAAATTTGTAACCATTTATACAAAGCTGTGAATCGTAGCCTTAAATCTCGAATTTAAATTGCCTGCCGCACTACAGAAGTATGTATTTGTTTGAATGCCAGTAAATGTTGTCTTACGACTGTGTCGACCTTGGGCGTGATCCTATCCAGGTAGTCCCAACCCCAACACGACTGATAAACTAAAACGAAACTAGAAGCTCGACTATGCTCGTATCGTATTGTACCGTACGCGTTCGTTCAGCTCTGAGCTCAGTCAGTCTGCCGTGTAAGCGAGTCGTGATTGCACGTGTCATCAGCCGAATCAATAGTCAATATCTTGCTTGTTGGTGTTTTTTTAAACAGAGATTACATTTAGTTCTATATGAATTCCAAAATGAGCAGGTAATCCGCTTCACAGCGGCAATATTGCATGTTGCGTTAATAAACTGTGAATACTACGACTTGAGTAATCGTTGTGATGTGCTAACATATTTTTTTTTATAATAATCTTCTGTTTGTAGATCGGAACTGTACGCTCCGCAAATTGAGCTTCAGCAGGAAGAAAACGAGGAAATCCGCACAGACCACAATATCAGACTGGAAGATTATGAAAGAAAGAAGCAAGTGTTGAAGTCTATCTTGAGTCCCGAGTTTTATAGACGCGCAGACGAATACATAGAAAACGTGAGTACTTGTAATCGTAATTCCATCAAAAGTGAGATTTGTAGTGATCTAGTACTTACTTGATTGTGTTTTTAGGGATCTCCGTCTCCTTTTTCCACTCTGCGAAATGAGATGCACAACACGGCGTCGAGTTTATTTCCAAGCCAGGCAAGTTTACCTTTATACCTACCTTTATAAAGTACTAGCTGGTACCCGCGACTTCGTCTGCGTACTTTTAATTTGAATATTATGCAATAAAATGTAGCCTATGTCCTTTCGCAGGGTCTAAAGATTGTCTGTGCCAAATTTCATCAAAATCGGTTGAGAGGTTTAAGCGGGAAAGCGTAACAGACAGACAGAGTTACTTTCGCATTTATAATATTAGTAGGGATTAGTCATCTTACTCAAATTTAAAAACTGAAGTTTTTACACCCATATATATTATGTAAATAGCAGAAAAAAATTAAGGACTGTTTCAGCAGAGGCTGCTAATGATAAAGCACGATCAAAATATTTTTTTTTGTGTTCACCCAAAACCGGGACCATTTTTATGGGCACAGTACTAGAAAATACTTCTCAGGTGAAAGTACTGTAAAATTAAAGGCACATGAGGCCTAACATCTGTATGCATCAAGTTAAGGGACGCAGGGCAGTGCATCGTACGTTCCAATCGTGCGCGACTTACGAGGCAATGCTTTTTGTAGGAGATTACCACTTTCATGTGCTAAAATATTAAAAAGCCTCCTTTGAAATTATAGGTTCCCCAACTTGAGCGTTTTGTTTTTTAGGTGGCTGCGTCTGTTAACACCAACAACAACAGTATGATCCATCAGCTAGTTGACATACTTATGGGAAATAACACGAGGGAACCGTTGGGGACTGTGAGTATTTTTATCTGAATTTCAAACATCATTGATTAGCTAGACATTTTGAGATTAAGTTGTAATGAATTGGAATAATTGCATGTTATTAGTTTGCTAGTTGCGCCCCGCGGTTTCACCCGCGCAGATTTATATCCCAGTATTCCCACGGGATAAAAAGTAGCCTATGTGTTATTCCAGACTATAATGTATATCTCTGCCAAGTTTCATCCATATCCGTTCAGCCGTTCCGGCGTGAAAGAGTAACAAACATCCATCCATACTTACAAACTTTCACGTTTATAATATTAGTAGGATTAGTATACACAAAAAGTTTGTACCTACATTTCTTAAAATCTGCCATCATAACCAATTGGTTAGACATGTCAATAAATCGCGTAGAAACTAGTAGTAGAACAATTGGTATCGTGGCGTAAATCGCGTAGAAACTAGAACAAGGAGCAAAAGTAGGTTATTAATATATGTCTAATCTAAATAGTCTAGCTAAGCCTAGGCTTTCATTCATCTGTCAGGGAAATGTGTAATTAGTCAAAATTTAATTTTAATATTCTTTTACAGGTGCCGTCTAATTCCGGTGACCAACTGTCAACTCTCTTTAGCTTATTTGATAGTTGTGAGTATTCATTATTTAAAACAATTGTTTATGATTTATTGTGTGCTCAAATTCTAGCAAAATTCTTATTCTTCTTGTCGTGTCACTAGTTTCTATCGAAACAGTGTGGTGAAAGGTGTAGGTGTGCCTCAAAGAGGCTCCTTTTGAGGTAGGCCTTGCACCGGGTATGATTAGAATCTGATGGCCCAGGTGGTTAGCGCAGCTTAGTATCAAGGTGAGGGTCGTGGGTTAAAATTCCACTCGGATCATAACTTACGATGCTATAAAATGTTTAAGACCAAGTCTGTCCAGGATGTCGGTAAACATAAGTTTATGGAACAACCCTCAATTACTTGTTTGGTTTGTTCACAGTTCCTTCAGCTTCGGATAGACTTGCGGCGGGTAGTTCAGGCGAAGCCGACCTAGTCAGGCCGTCCAGTTCGGGTTTGGCGAATTCGTCAAACGGATTCAATCGGTTCCTTTCGGAGAGTTCGTCTCCTCCGCGACAGGGCGACGGTCGGCTCGCGCGCGGCCGTCCTTACGGCGACAACCTCGCGGGCGCCGGGCCGCCGCGGCCCTACGGCGACGCAGCCGGCGCCGGCCCTTCCTTGAACGCTAACCCCCGACCCTTTCCCGAGAGCGTCCAATCCATTCCCGCCTCCAACCGTCCTTACTTAGAAACAGCACAGGGGCCCGGTAACCCGCACTCGTACGGGGACAACGCAATGGGCGCCGCGATCTCGATTCCGTACGACGGCCTGGGGCGTCCGTACGCGGAGAATGCGCCGGGCCCGTCGCGCTACCCGCCGCGCCAATACCACCCGGGGCTGCCCGACGCTGCGAGCGGGCCGTCCGGCGGGGCGCCGGCCGCGGGTCCGTCTCAGTTCATGCCGGGCAACTACGCGCCGCCGCCGCAGCCGCCAGCGGTCGCCTTCTACGGCCACTATCCCAACAGTAAGTTCCGTCGAAAGCAACGCAACGTCTCGATAGCAATCGAGTGTGCCTCTGCGAACCGAAACAATTCGCTTTTATTTTATAAACATAAATGTTACACAAATACTAACACAAGTAGGCAACTCAAAGTGTGGCTTTCTATTTTACACAAATTTTAAAACTTAGTCCTACTTAAATCATTTTGTGACATATCTGACACAAATTTTACATATCAGATTCTGACACAGAAACCGTTAGTGCAACTAAACCTCTCGAAGATGTTTTTTATTATATTTTCTATTTTAACATCTCCAAGATAATCAATAATATTGGTGGACTTTCCACACAGCACTACTAGCTCTAAACTAAGCCAAAGCTTGTAATATGGGAACTTGTATAATACACAATAATATACTTATATTTTTTTAACACCCAGACAGTGAACATCACATCACATCACACTAAAGTTTGTTCTCGGTGGAAATCGAACCCACGGCCTACGGCGCAGAAGGCAGAGCTACTACCAAGTAAACTATAAAGGCTGTCAAGAAGAAAAATGTTGAAATGTGCGAGCGAGAAGTCACCTGACGGTTGTCAGTTAATAATACTCTTACCTATAGGTAGTTCATGCGCTTTATTAGGCTCACTACTGACATAGACAACGTTACTTTGTCTATGCTACTAACAACACTGCTCTGCTGCTTATTTGTGTAGGTAGGTATAATATTATTTAATATAATTCACGTGAGAGTAATTGGTTTAGAGGAATAACCAAACTACGATTTACTCTTCCTTCTCGGGATGTTTTCGTCGTTAAAATGATTCAAGTCCTCCATATTTTAATAAAAAAACTCTTATTATTAAGAATCAGCGGTGTTGACGTTATCAATCTTCGATGAAAATTAGTCCGATCAATATAGTTTAGGATAAATAAATAAATATTGGTGGACTTTTCACACAGCACTATCTAGCCCCAAACTAAGCTTATGCTTGTAATATGGGAACCAGATAGCTGATATACTACTTATAATACTTTTTTTTTGTAAATACATACTTATAATATTATATAACACCCAGAGAGAGAACAAACATTTATGTTCATCACACAAATGTTTGTTCACGGTGGGAATCGAACCCACGACCTACGGCGCAGAAGGCAGAGCTACTACCAACTGAGCTACGTAGGCTGTGTGTGGATTCTCATGCCCACATATTTATTTACTTAGTGTATAACCTATGTTGAAAAGTGTGCTGATTTGTTACTTTGGGGTTCCATGTGGAACCACCAATGTTTGTTACCTTGATTAAATATCTGTCAATTATTTATAATTACATTTTTACGATTGATAAACAGTTGTTTATCATTCGTTAATAATCAATCGCAAACATCCGTGTACAACACGTTCGTATAAGAGTTTTCCAAGATCCAATTGCAAAACGCTATCCTCACTCACTGCTCTGTCTCTGTCATTTATCGCCCCCGAAACTCCCTGCATACAAAATTTCATGAAAATCGTTGGAGCCTTTTCCGAGAATCAGATTATAATTACTCATATTAAGAATTGCTTGTTTAATAGTAGGTATTAGATAAATGTGATCAGTAACACACTGAGGATATAGTTTTTTTGGCAATTACAGAATAGTGATGTACCTAAATAAATAATCCTACTAATATTATAAACATGAAAGTTTATAGGTATGTGTGTCGTAAGTATGGATGGATGGATGGATGTTTGTTACTCTTTCACGCCGAAACAGCTGAACGGGTCTAAATGAAACTTGGCAGAGAGATACATTATAGTCTGGAATAACATTTTCTGAGACCCAAGATACAGGCTTTTCGCCTAGTTTGGGCCTCGCCGTTAATTATAATTATATCTACTAAGAAACCATTGTAATGAACTGTAAAAAAAAACCATTGGCTACTTTTTATCCCGTGGGAATACCGGGATTTAAATCTGCGCGGGTGAAACCGCGGGATATATATATATATATATATATATATATTCTTACAAAACAACCAGAAAATTATTTTTTTAAAAAAATATCCGACATTCGACCTACCTCATTTATTCAATATTACAATAATCGAACTTAGCACTAACAACAGAATATATCCACCACAATAATTCAAACTACAAAGAATCTACCTAACACAATAATTAAACCTCAGTAAATCAACCGGACTACATAACCACTAGGTACTTAAAAGGTCTCTAATAACGTCCGTCACAACCAAACGCCACGCGCAGAATGAAAACGAGCGCCTCGCCCGCCTGCCTTTTATACCGCGCTGCTCGGACCGGGCTCTTTGTTTGTAGGATTCGGTAAGACGGCCGTTCCTGGCTGCGAAACGTCCTCGATCGCATGGTCCTCAGGTACAGCTTCATCAACAACTGATACGTCATCTGAAAAATTAACAAACTTGAGATCATCTATTTTATGATCTATTACAGTCTGAAGTCTTGGTATATAAATGAGGAACTCAAATATTAAAATGAAATATACTTTTGTGTAGCGAAAGCAAGCGTGCACTCAAGCTTTCACCAACAACAGCTTTTTGTAAAGCTTTAAGCAAAAATGTTAAGTACTGGAAAGACTTCAGTTTGCAACAGCACAGTGAAGAATCATTTTATAGAAAAGATAGATGTATTGCAACTAATTTGATTTCGAACTCACATTACTCGCAATACATCAAATTAATTTAAAAATGACATGATCTATACCATTTTTGTAACTTGAGCATAACCCACATTGACTATTCATTGTTCATAAAACTACTCCGTTTCATGAAGCTTGTGACATAGTCGACTAGAGTTATTCAATTTTATGAAACTTCAGTAACACAGCTTGCGCCGTTTACAAGGGTAACATAGGAAACATTAGAAGTTCACCCACTCATGTGAATGAGTGACCTGTCCAATGCCACCCATTTACAAATAAAATAATGAGTGACATGGTACGCCGTTCACAAAGTAACATAGAACACATTAGTAGTTCACCCCTTCATAAGAACGAGTGACTTGTCCAATGCTATCTATTTACAAAAGAGAAAGGTGACACAGCAAAACCCATTCACAAAGTAACACAGAACACGTAAGTAACTCACCCCTCATGTGAGAGCTACTTGCAACGCTATCCGTTTACAAGGAAAGTGACCTGGCTTGCGCCATTCACAAAGTAACACAGAAAACGTTAAATACTTGTCAGTATCCAACGGTATCCGTTTACAAAAAGTGACCTGGCTTGCGCCATTCACAAAGTAACACAGAAAACGTTAAATACTTGTCAGTATCCAACGGTATCCGTTTACAAAAAGTGACCTGGCTTGCGCCATTCACAAAGTAACACAGAAAACGTTAAATACTTGTCAGTATCCAACGGTATCCGTTTACAAAAAGTGACCTGGCTTGCGCCATTCACAAAATGGAATAGAAGACGTTAGAAATTTCATTTCTTTAAAGAAAAATGAATCACCCAACGATATCTATTCACAAATGACTTACCACTTTCAAAAAAAGCAGAACAAGTCTCCGGTGTCCATTCACCGCGCCATAAAACCATGTGCTCAGCAGCAGATTCCGTCTGTTTACCATAAGACCCCGCGAGCAATTCCAGTTTGTAGCGATGATGCGGTAGGACGCGTATAACCTTGTAAGGACCACGCATTCCGGAGTCCAGCTTCCCAGTACTTTGAGAGGCTTTATTCACGAAAACAAAATCACCAACTGTAAACGTGCGTGGTTGTCTTCTACCGTCATTGACATAAGCATCTTGTCGATGCTGATTGGCTGTAAGTAATTCTGAAGCTCGTTGTCTTCTTAATGTCAAAAGGGCATCTCGATTAGGACTTGAATTTTCGAGTGCAACATCTCGAACTAGGGATCTAATGACTGGTGTCGTTGCATCGACGCCCACTAACAATTGTAGTGGCGAAGTTTGTATAGTACTCTGCTTGGTGATGTTCAGCGTTAACTGTACCTTCCACAACACATTAGACCATTCTGAACCCTTACTTCCAACCTCAATACGTAACATGTTGAGGACAGTCCGGCAATACCTTTCCACCTGACCATTCTCGCGATGCATGCCAGGCGTGATGAAGTGTAGTGAACTGCCAACCTCATTTACCCAGTTTTGGAAAGCAGTACTCTCAAACATCCTGCCACGGTCACATACGATTGTACTTGGTGTACCAAACAAAGACATAGCATTACAGAATACTCGTTTAAGTTCATCGGAGTCTTGTCTATATAATGCATAAAGCAAGCAATACTTGGAGAACGAGTCGACCACTATAAGAATGTATTTAAATCCATTAGATTCGGGTAGTGGTCCAAGGACGTCGGTATGCACTGTGGTAAAGGGTATATCCGGTTTTGTCCAGGACTCTATTGGCAACTCCGAGGCCCTAGGTATCTTTTTATGTGAAAGACAGATGAGGCAGTGACCTATATACTTTTTTACAAACTGTCGCAATGCTGGGAACCAGAAATGCCGTAAAATCAAATCCGTAGTCCTATCAATGCCTATGTGTTCATGGTCATCGTGAAATACTCTAAGTAGACTGAGCCTATGACCTTTAGGTATGAAACAAAGGAAACGTGGTTCCTCGCCCGTTGGAGAATACTTATAATACAACAAATCATTCTTAATCGTATACCTAGTCGTATCCATTTGCCCGTCCCTTAACTTAGACATTAAATCTTGCGTTTCTACATCTGCAGTTTGAGCGACCTTTGCCCAGTGATTTGGATTACGGATATGTCCCACATTAACAGGAGGATGCCGGCTCAAAAAGTCTGCGTGTTGCATTAAACACCCTTTTCTATACTCCAACGTAAATTGAAAATCTTGTAAGTAAACCCACCAGCGCGCGACCCGAGGTAACAGATCTTTCTTCCGCTCCGTCAGCTTTAAGGAATTGCAGTCCGTCACTATTTTAAACTGAATACCTATCAAATAATGACGGAAATGCTGGAGCGCTCGCACAACTGCTAAAGTCTCGAGCTCGTAACTATGATACCTCGATTCCGCACCCTGCGTGGATTTACTAAAATAGCCTATAACTCGCTTTTTCTTACCAGCATGTTCCTGCAATAAAACAGCGCCAAACCCAATAGAACTGGCATCAGTGTGCAGTTCAGTCGGCAGCTGGGGGTCAAAGATCGCTAAAACCGGTTCAGTAGTCAAGCAGTGTAAAATATAATTACGGGCAGCATCTTGTTCTGAGCCCCAATTGAAAGGTTCGCCTTTCCTGAGTAGTTTTGCTATACATGCTGTCTTAGAAGCGTACCCAGCAATGTAACGCCTAAAATAGCCTGCAAGACCTAGGAACTGGCGCACCCCTCTTACATTAAACGGTTTCGGTGCTTTAACAAGAGAATCAACCTTACCCGGACTCGGCCGTACCTGACCATGTCCAATAAGTCGTCCAAGGTATTCAATTTCTGTGTCCATAAAGGTACATTTCTTAAGATTTATTGAAAAGCCTGCTTCAGATAGAACCTGTAAAACTTCACGCAGTGTATTTAAACCCTCTTCAACAGTGTTGGACATGATCAGGACGTCATCTATGTACGTCAAAACTTTACCAGCGTCTATAAGACGCTTCAACGTTTTAGTTATAACTCGCTGATATACGATTGGTGCATTGGCTAAGCCGTAGGGCATCTTAAGGTACTCGTAATGCCCTTCAGGAGTAACGAATGCACTTTTACTAATTGAGTCATCATCTTTTAGGGGTAGCTGGTGGAAGCCAGTGGCCATATCCAAGCTTGTGAATAACTTAAATTTACCCAATTTGTCAATGTGATCGTCTATCAGTGGTAAAGGGTACCTTTCCTTCACAGTTATCGCATTGAGAGCTCGGTAATCAACGCACATCCTATCACTCCCGTCTTTCTTTTTAACAAGAATGATAGGACTTGCGTATTCCGATTGTGACTCGCGAATAATCCCTTTACTAAGTAAGTCATTAACTATCTGTCGAACTCTATTTTTTTCGTCCACAGAGAGCTTATAAGGACGATGACATATTGGAGCATTTGAGGTTAACTTTATTTCCATACAACCTGTGTTTACAGTGGAAGTGGCTGTTCCCGTAATGAATGAACTAGAAAACTCATGTATGATGTCTAGAAGGCGTTCCCTTTCTTCGCCTAACAAGGGAGTTTTAATGTTATCAACTTCCATTGTAGTCACATGATGTACTGTCAAGGGACTATCTAACCTTACTAGCCTTTGCTCATCGTTTGAACGGATGTATGTAATCCCCTTCCTATTTAAAACATCTGTACCTACCAATATGGGAGCATTTATACATTCAGGTGGAACCACATACAAATCAGCCTCAAGTGAAACCTCAGGGAACTCAAGAATGGTAGTTATATACGATGTTGACTCGACCTCTTGACTCCCTATACCCCTCATTACCCTATAAGTTGGAATTTTATTAAACACAAAATGTTTCAAAACTGACTCAGATATTAACGAAATATCGGACCCGCTGTCAATCATAATATCAACAGGTACCTTTTGAACAATTGCTGGTATTATGTTATTGTGTTTTGATTCGATTCTGAGCAAAAATTCACATCGTTAGTTTTCCCTTTACTAGACCCTTCAGAGCGTTGTCGTTGAAAGCAAGAATCAACTAAATGCCCACTGCGTTTACAAAACGAGCAATGTTTCAAAAACCTATCCTTGTTATTCGATTCAGTGGGAGCAGGCCCAGAATCAGCTTTCAAAAACCTATCCTTGTTGCTCGGTTCTGTGGGAGCAGGCTTAGGATCAACAGAATCCTGATGGGATGCTGTTGTTCCAGTCTTCTGCTTCTTATGACAAGACCAATGCTTATGGCCCTGTTTACCACAACGATAACATGTGGTCTTCCTATCAGGTGCATTTGATTGACCACGTTTCAGGGAGTTCTGTACGTTTGTACGGTTGACGGCTACTACTTTCGGTTTGGTGTATATAGACAAAAACTCCACCAAGTCTTTTGGCAACAATTTAGCATTTGTTGCAGCCGCCTTAACCTGTGGGTCGGTAATACCCCGCACTACTATGGCCGACTTCAGTTCATCCGAAAGACCCTTCACAATGTTAAGACGCAAGAGAGATTTACGAGCATACTCTGCATACGTCGAAAACTGGCTGGAACTCTTACTCATCACTTCGAACAAAACACTAGCCTCATCAATCTCACGCGGACACAATGAGCGAAACTCCACTTTAAAATTGCTCCACGTTCTATCATTCGTCACCCATTCATTCAACCAAGTTTTCGCGTCACCACGTAGACAACCGCCTATTCGACCTAGACATTCTCTCTCGTCCCAGTTGTTAATTAATCGACCACGGTCAACCTCTGCACACCACGTATCAAAATCATGCACACTCGGATCGAAATTTGATATGTAAAAATGTTGAGGCTTTGAGTAAATCAATTTTGAAAGTACCCCCACTAATTTGTCAGTTTCGCTCTCAACATTGGAAACTTCCTCCGTCAACCTTGTTGCCTGTTGGCTATTCGGGGTTGATGCCACAAGTGGCGGAAGAAGCGACGGCAACGCGTGGCGTTCGTTTTCAGGTTGTGACGGTACGTCTAAACCTAACGACGGTTGAACCCTATCCTCTATCGCGTCTAATCTAGAAAGTATCCGACTGAGAACATCATCACGAGGACTGCGACGCTCGTGTGATCTGTCGCGGCGCCTACGTGAGCGAGACGGTGGGCTGCGCGTGATTTCGCGACCCCTAGATTGATTCTTATCCTGAGGAACAGGCGTATAACTGCGCCTCACAGAACGATCACGCGATCTACTTCTATCGTCACGGGACCTACCCCTTTTATGGCGTGATCTACGTGATAAATCACGATCCTTAGATCGAGCAGCACGTTCCATACTTAATAATTAATAAAGAACAAAAAATAATCAGACTTACCCGACAAGAAACACTTAGTGAAAGAACACACCCCTAACTACAGTACGTGTTCGTAAAACAACCTTCCTAGTCTTTTAGATGGCAAAACGATCAATAGACACGTGAAGAATCCCACTTCTGATCTTACAAAACAACCAGAAAATTATTTTTTTAAAAAAATATCCGACATTCGACCTATCTCATTTATTCAATATTACAATAATCGAACTTAGCACTAACAACAGAATATATCCACCACAATAATTCAAACTACAAAGAATCTACCTAACACAATAATTAAACCTCAGTAAATCAACCGGACTACATAACCACTAGGTACTTAAAAGGTCTCTAATAACGTCCGTCACAACCAAACGCCACGCGCAGAATGAAAACGAGCGCCTCGCCCGCCTGCCTTTTATACCGCGCTGCTCGGACCGGGCTCTTTGTTTGTAGGATTCGGTAAGAATATATATATAATTCACGTGAGTATATATATATATATATATATATATATATATATATATATATATATATATATATATATATAATTATATATTCTGAAGGAATTGTGTATAATTATGCCTGCTCACGCACTCTACATCTCCATTTTGGACGTTCGTTGACAGGAGTATTTCACTATGACCAATTCAATCGCGTTTGCGTTTAGATCGTGTTTTGACACGGTTAGGGCAAAGTAACTTCTATGACATAAAGAATAAAGACCATGCTCACGTTTTGACGTTACATGGTTTGGGGCAAGGAATCTCCTATGTCATAGAGAATAATGCCCCAGTAACAATGTTACAAGTCTGTATTATTGTATTCACGGAACATATTTCTGTGATTGTATTCCACCTTACTGACTGTTCATTGTATTTTGTTAATATTTATGTATTAATCCAGCTTTTTTGCTATCTGTATATTCACATTTTACCTACTATAGAACTTTTACCAATCTGCTTTCTTTGAACTAAAACCAATCTGCTTTCATATCCATAACTTTGGCTACCGTATAAGTTACTCTACGTACAGACTGAGTACGTATTGGCTTGAGTAGTGAATGCATCTGTTTTTATTTAACGTGTATTCTCGTAAGTCTAACGGACAATTAAGTGCGTTACCCTTGGCTGTTTTACTTTATGGACCCTCGGGAAGCAGGGCTGGTTAGCCAACGTTGAAATAATAAAACTCAACAGTCCTTATTTTTCAGATATGCCAAATCCCCCGTATCCTGGCGTTGGCATGAATCAGGCGCCTCGGCCGTCAATGCCGCCGCAAAATGCTCAAAATAATACCTACTTTATGGGAGGTCGATATCCAAACCAGCATAATTACCCCCCTTACCAATAGGGAAAGGTAAGGACATCTTATTCATCGTGAAGACTGCGTACGCTACGCCAAACTATAATTTAGTTATTAATTTATTGTTATTTTATATGAACTAAAAAAATTATAATTCAATGTAACAGAATGGGTCTACTCGACATAAGCGAAAGAAGCTCGGTGCAAGAGGAGATGAGAAAAATCATTTGAATCATTTCTGTAACTCTGTACTATTATTATTGTTATTATAGTGCGCATTTATTCTGAATACACAATCTTCTTTATCAACTGGGTGGGATTCGAACCTATCGGTTACTACCAGGGGCCTTATTGTCTAACTTGAAGCACATTACCATGACCATATTTTGGGTTTCAAGTGTCAAACTTTCTGTACTACATATCAAGTTCATCTGTTACATTACGATACTACATATTCCCTCATCTGTGCCGATTACGAATACCAGCGAGTTGGACAATTAGGCCCCTCGTCCGATTCCGACCCGGCGGATAACTGCGTGCCAAAGAACTTTACTGTGCAAATGCGTCAATATGCTTCATCTACAGGTTTTCTGAACTATCATAGCAGCTTTATAACCGAAATTACATTTACTTGGGAAATGACATATTGCTTCAATGCCGTATTAATTAGTATTTACAACTGTCAGAATCACAAAATGTTTATTGTATCTGGGTGGGATTTGAGTCATCGCGTTGACCAAATGATATCTATAAGATTTGCTAGTACTTCATCAAACCTGTTGATAAACCTGCTTCTTAGATGCGCTCGCTTCATATGGTGTTTTGTTTTAATTTTCCTGCTGCTCCAAAAAGAGCACTTGAAATTCCTAAAGCTTTTTATAATATTATAGAATGACGGATAGACGACATAGAAAGTACCTAATCAAGACTGAAGTTTATTTAATTTTGACTCAATTTTGTAGATGTAAGGTAAACTAAGTGGGATATACAAAGGCAGTATACCATCACTGTTATTTCTGGGGTGAATCACTTTTATTATTTATACAATCACATGAAAATAGACGCCCCACATAAAAGTCTTATAACTCAAAAAATGCTTGGGTATGATTTTTATATTTTACTCGTGGTTAGTTTGAGTAAATTACCGGTTTTTAATGTTCCTAATTAGATAAGCGTTATTTAACGCTAAGTAAAGATAAATGAGTTTGACAATTTTTTTAACAAATCCATACTAAAGACTGATTTTTAGTAGAATAACTAATTTTTACATTCCATTATGACATAAGACTGCTTTTATGATATTTACAAAGTAAGAAATTACAAAATAGTGTACTGAGGATACATGTTTACATAAGACTGCAGCGATATTTACTCAGTAATAATTTACAACTGAGAATACTTTCAAATGTTGTTGTAAAACTTCTAGGAATGGCTGACGTGTTTCGTAACTTTATGATATAAGCGGTTTATTTTATTTTATTTTTTTTTGCATTGCGAAATGTGTATGGTAAATGGACTGAACCCAATCGTCTACCGTTAGATTTGACAGCTAGCTACATTTTCTAATACATTTTCATTTTATGCTAGTATGTGTGAAAGTGAGATAAAATTTTGAGACAATTGGGTTTAATGTCCATGCCAACTGCTTTATTTTCTTAGATGCTGTTAGCTTAGCTGCTTTCAATGCTGAGTAAAGATCTTATTTGTGTTGTTTGTTTAGTCAAACTCGTTAGAAAGATTCAAATAAATGCAATTTTGTCACTCATGCGCAAACCAAAGAACCGCCGCTAAAATATTATTAATGCAATTGCGAATAGGTTTTAGTGAATTGTTAAAACAAAACACGTCGCCACAGACCGATAGTTATCGAGTCCTTATCGTAGTTGTCATTCCAAAGAATAAATAATAGATCTGTGTGCATGCCTCCAGCTTCCTCATATTGAAAATGTAATTTCTATAAATGCCAATATTTAAAGCATAATTAGTGCACTCATAGATTTGAATCATAATTTAGCTGCCAAATAAACAACGATGCTATAAGCTTATAATAGTGTGTAAGCTGGAGTAACATGTCTCCAGCTGCCTCAGTCAGTGTGGGCAAACGGCTAATGATAGAGATATATAGTAAGCGCAAGGATTTAGTACCTATTTAGTGCACCTGGTACCAAAAATTTCAGGTCTGTAGCTAGGAAACTCTTCGAGTTATAAGACTTCATCAACGTGTAAGCTGGAGTAACGGTACGTGAAAAAGCATATGCTCGTTCTCTGGAATGGCTGGAGCTAGCAGGTTGCTTTAAGTCTCCAGATTTAGTACCAAACGAATTAGCGAGGTACCAAATATTTGAAGTGTCTCTGTTCAAAACTCTATGAGTTACAAGCTTTTCCAGCTTTTTTTGTTTGTCCAGCTTGTCCACATGTTGGATCTCAGCAACCACAATAGGTACAGACTCGGTTGATGTCTCTGAACCGAGCTATGAATTAGTGCACTCGGTACCGAAAATTTGGAATCTCTAGGACAAGCAGTTCTGTTGTAATCAGCAAAATAACATTTTACCGCCAAAAATTCAAAGCATTTCGACGCGACCATAAAAATGATGCGTTGCCGCTCTGAAGGTGATATTACGCTCTGCGGATTTGAACGTATTTTACCCGCGATAAGAGTCTTTTTTGTATGCACTCAGTCCTTTAAATTTCTGAAGGCATAATTATTATACCCTTCTCCCTCTTAGTTTTACTATATATCTCTATCATTAGCCGTTTGCCCACACTGACTGAGGCAGCTGGAGACATGTTACTCCAGCTTACACACTATTATAAGCTTATAGCATCGTTGTTTATTTGGCAGCTAAATTATGATTCAAATCTATGAGTGCACTAATTATGCTTTAAATATTGGCATTTATAGAAATTACATTTTCAATATGAGGAAGCTGGAGACATGCACACAATAGATCTTATTATTATGTTAGTTATAAACATGAATAATTTAGAAACTACGTGCTTACCTTAATTTTTAATACAATTCTTAGTCACTACTATATTTGCTCAAGCATAATAAGTATAAAATTTAAATTTTATTCACTAGTTATGAAAGCAATAAATGCAATTTAGTTTACCAATGCAGAATTAAAGACCAAACTAGAGCTTTATATATTAATAGAAATTTACAAATAAAGTTTTCTAGAACCTAAGATTATAAAAATTTACAGGATAATAAAAATATACATTAAAAAAGTCATCTTATTAAAAAAAATCTGCTTGTATGTTAAAATGTAAGTTTACGTATGAAGAATTTATTTGATACGTCCTATAGTGTAAGACTCAAGTCAAATTAAATTAAAAGTCAATATATTAATAAGAAAGTTCATACGTTTTTGTGATGTTGAAACTAATGTCTGCTGTCGCCTAGCAATATATATTTAGATGCATTATACATGAAGGCGTGTCGCCGCCGAATGTACTTAAAAGCATATCTTTACATCGGCTTGAGTTCACCAGTACAAACAAAATATAAAAATGTTTTACATGAAGTATTTTCATATGTGTTTATATATATTTTGCAACAAAAATTGTGACTAGTTAACTCCATAATTTATCCTTCCGCATATGTGTTGGTGAACAATGGCCTAGGTTAAAGTCAGTCACACATTAACATCACAACTCATCTGTAGTACAGTATTATCTTTTGCTTTAGAACTAGTACATAATTGTTAAAATCCGCCTATTTAATTGTTATATGATTTAGTTTTAGGGGAACTTTACGTTCTCGCGAATCATCAAGTTAATATTACGCCTCGATTTGGCTGTGTCAAAAAATGCAAAATTACTATTATGCGACAGTACTGCTTTTACTAAATTAATAAAATAAAACATCCCACGCTGCAATCAAATCATGAACTTTCATAATGGCAATCATCGTACATTTTCGCTTTTCGAACTGCTATTTTATTAAATAACCACAAAAAATCCATAATAATAAAAATCAATCATTTTTTTTCAGTTTGTTCGACACAATAACCAAATCGAAGTCAATGTTACTTGTAGCATGTTATATTTAGTGCCTTATTAGTATTTTGATCTCTTTTTATTAAATAGTTTTTAACGCGCTACTGTACCTGATTTTTTAAAACTTTTTATTTAGTAAATTTTGGACGCGCTGCTATCGCCAACTCGTAAACAGACGTAAGTTTACATTATAAGTACATCTGTATGCTAGTTGGTGCAAAGCAGCTACGCGTTTAGCATTTAGGTTTAGTGTAGTTTGTGCCATAACAGGCTGTAGAAAGATCGAGCTCAGTTCAATTATGTATACAGGCAGGCTGCCTCAATAGTTAGTGTCAAGAAGAGTTTATTGATATACCTAGCACACCAAGAAGTACCTTCATCTCTCTCATTTACGTAACATCTCTGATATCGTGAGGTTTTGAGATGAGTAGTTTTAGTTACCCCTTAAAGTGCTCCACTTACAGACTTCCGTTTGACATTACTTATTGGGATACTCTATCTAATTTTGTCTTCCGCAGAATAATTCCAATAATTTGTGCTACTTATATATTTTTTAAATATTGAAATATAATTGAGCAATTAAGCAATAGTTTTATTTCGAACCCTAAAACAAAGCCTTGCGATTTTCTCTCATTTCATCATAAAATCCAGCCACTCATTTAGGGCAGAATTGGCTACGCACGCACCTACTCGCGATTATTTAATAGAATTGTAGGGAATAACAATTTCGACCAAAGTTTTTTGCACGGGATAAGCACTTGTATGATGATGCAAAAATGAGTTGGGACGCAACGTCTTTCTAGAATGTATTCCGGGTCGTGATGTATGAGAGATGTGTCATTAATTGATCAGGTCGAGGACTGACGTGATGACTTGAGATGGTTTCGCTCAGCGATATAAACATCGATACCCAATTACCCTGTTTACACTCAGTTAATGTCTGTGGCAGTGTGCAGGGACATGGGCAATGCGAGAATGTAAACAAGCCACAACCGTGTCCGCTCGCGTTGATGTTCGCGTTGCCATCGCTAAATGTGAACGCATATTACTGGCGACTCAGCCGCAGACATATGGCCGGGTAAATTTCCGTCCACTCGAATGGCAGCGCGAATATCTAAATTTAAACGCGGTATATAGAAATATGTTCTATGTTGAAAGTGCACGGACTTGTGTGATAGATGTAACGGTGCGCTTTGCGCTATTTATATCGCCAATTCCAATCGAAGGATATTTTTAACGTGAAATGCTAATGCCACAAAAATGCGAAGGTAAACCATTTGCTATATCTGCCGATTACTTGCATACATAATATTGTAGATCATATAAAGTACCTAACTAGATAATACTCGCCATGGTCGCTTATTTCACTGTAATTTTCAGGGTGTGCTGATTACAATGCGGGTTGTGCTGGAACGGAGCAAGTGATACGAAAAACACTCAACTGTCGCATTTGATTGCCAAGGGTTCAGTCTGCGCTGACATGACTATCGCAATCAGTTTTATTTGTTTATACGTACGATATAATATTTCTGAGTCACCATAATTTTAAGGGTCTGCCTCTTAGTTATAATCTATAATTAGGTATCTGTTGTTAATGATTCTATGTAAGTAAGCAAATTATTTATAATGTTAGTTAACTTGGTTGATAATGTGCTGTTCCTATCTCATAAGTTTAATTAGAATGGCGTCTATTCGGTACAAGATGAACTTAATGATTAATTTGTCAATATAGGCCTTTATTTCTTATTTTTTAAATGCGTATTTAATGTATCTTCCTATCATGATTATGTAACAGCGTACCTTCACGATTTATTTAGTCTCTTGTTTGCTATAATTAAAAACAATATCCCTACAAAAGCAACGCGTGCGCAAAGCGATAAATCCATAGTTGCGGGCAAATAATGTTAATCTCTGTAAAACCAGTTACCATACAGTAGCGAAATTCGAATCATTGCGCAAATCATACCTGATAGCGTGCGGCTAGCTTCATAGCACAGTCTAACTTTTTTGCCATACACTACTGTGTATGTGTTCTTCTTTCTTTGAAACTCACTTGATCCGTCAAGTAAGCACCTACGTGCAAAAGGTTTTTAAAATCTTTTGCACGTAGGTACTTACTCTTATCTCTTATTATAAAACGTAGTCTAAACTAGAAGCGAGCTACACTACAAATGCCATAAAAATAATAAGAAAAACACAAAATGTTGGAAAAGTTAAACCTTACCTTGGTCTAAGTCAAGTTCTGTACATAGTAGGTTACATCTATAATTTATCATTTGAATCTTAATTAGAGTACAAGTCTAAATTAGGTCTAAAGATAAATCATAGATGTTAATGCACAGAACTTGACTTAGATCAAGTTAAGGATTAACTTTTCCAACATGTTGTGTTTTTCTTATTATTTTTATGGCATTTGTAGTGCAGCCCGCAATATTGCTAATGCCTTTCATGTGCTCAGTCGACAATATTGTTACCTACTGCTAACAACACTTAAACGTCAGATATAAAAAAAAATTGTTGTGCAAAAAAATGCTTCTAAACTAAATCATGCTTGTTTGATATTAATATTAAAACGTCATTATAAGAACAAATTGATTAGATAATATTTTATTATAACGACGAACGAACTTTGATAAACCAAGACTAGTTTTTGGTACCAAGTATAAACTTAGTCACAATATAACTTACATTTTTGACAGAATAAGTTTAAAGCTATGGATATGTTCTTCCAATTAAAAATATATTCAAAGTTCTGATCCTGGAAACAGAGTATAAAAATATCACTCTCAAAGACTGATATCGTAAGCACAGCTACCAATACATACATAGGCCTTAGTATAACCATTGTGTATAAAAGTAATGCTAATGGGGGTCCTAAGTAAATAGGTATCTACTACAAATTAGAAATCGGAATTTTCAAAGATGACATGAGTATTATTACCACGAACAGCTCAACGATATTGAATCAATGAATTCGTTCAGATTTATGTTTTTGGGAATATATTTTGGTATGCGTCACTACATAGTTTATAACAAAGTCGCTTCCCGCTGTTTGTCTGTCCGTCCCTATGTATTCTTAGATCTTTATAACTACGCAACGGATTTTGATCAGATTTTTTATAATGGATAGATTGATTTGATAGGAAGGTTTATATGTATAATACTAGCGATCCGCCCCGGCTTCGCACGGCTGCAATTGCTAGTAATAAATAATGAAATGAAATTGTGAAACCGGTAAGTAAATGAATTTTGTCTTAAAAGGACAGGTTTATTTGAAAGACAACGGTTAGCTCATATTATTTTGAACAGCTAACGTGCCCGCCAATCCTTGTTTCCGAGCACGGGAACAACTTAAGAAAATGATTTAAGGTGAAGACAAGAGCTAATATTTCTCTCGCTCGCACGATTCGACATTTTGAAAGATATAAAATCACTAAATACATTTTTTTTATATTTATTTTGTGTATCACGTTTATTTTTTTATTTTGTGTGCAATCACGTTGTGCGAATTTAGTAAAAAAACATTTTGATCGGTACATGTTTTCCTACTTAAAAGTTTGCTTTTCTAGTTTTCGTACATAAACAAACTTTTGAGTAGGAAATCTTGCATCAATCAAAATCAAATTTTTACTACTAAAATGGTTGTTTGCGATTTTTCAAAATTGTAGTTAGTGATTTTATATGTTTCAAAATGTCGAATCGTGCGAGCGAGAGAAATATTAGGTGTTGTCAACGCCTTAAGCTTGAAATCTCTGATACAATTTAATAACATAAGCGTTTTTACATAGGTATGTAGGTACAGTAGATTATAGATAAGTATTTACTTTACATAGAAAAAACTAGGTTTATGAGCAGGATATCTAAAAATATTCAACGATAAATTACAAAACGGCTCATCAAGTAGTTTCATCATATCTAAGATCATGTTATACCCTTCCTACTGGACGTAAAGTATTTTATATGAAATTTCATATTAGATAATATATCTCGAGGAGGTTGTCTTAGAAATTCCTGGCTGACTAGACTAGACTATGATGAAAATTGACTTGTAATATATTGCACATAAGAGTTTAACGAATAAATTTAATACCAACCGAAAGTTTATAGCAAACGTTGCGTTGGGTTGTCTATTTTTTTCAAGACAACTACTGGGTTGTCTATTTTTTTCAAGACAACTACTGGGTTGGCAGGTAATAAACAAACAGGTAGAATATGATTGATAATCTAGTTTAAAGGAAGAAATACAAAGACAATTTTTTTTTTGTTTTTGTTAATACCAAAAAAATATATTATTTACGGTGAATATCATAATTGAATTTACGAAATGTCTTGTAGCAAATTTCCGCTAGTTTAATTTTGTACTCAATGTTTTATCGTAAAATGAGTTATATAGCAGATATTCTAAAGAAACTAATAAAGGCGCCATTTTTTTAAAAACGGTGGCACGATTGGCGGAGACACGAGGTAGTAAAGTCGAAGTTCGGAAGAGGCCCATCAAATTCTATATAATCATCTATTTTCCAAAATCCCAAATAATTATAAAAGTATGACTAAGGTAGGTACCGACCATCTGTCGAGTCTTTTTTGAGTTATTAGTATGAGTGTATTTTCCAGTGCATTGTGGGCGGTTTTTTCTCGAAAGAGTTTTAATAATCGCGATCATGTTTATGTTCGATTTGTATCACTAATAATAGCTACAGCGACGTTATTAATAACATAAGTAATCTAAGTAAATAATAGTACCTATGTAAGAGTTAAAACTTCGTTACTTTGTTCGCATGATAAATTACGTACGTTTTGTGAAATTTTTTAAATTTAACTTCCTATTCCTGCCGGAATCTTCGAGCTCGAAGGCCGGAATAGATAATTTCCTATATTATTTCTGTGTCAGGCAATTAGTCACTATAACTTTCCAGTCATTTGACTTGCCGTTGGTTTTTTTGTGGGTACTCGGCAGGAATGTAATTTAATGTTGGTAAAAACAACGTGTTGTACGTCATAAAACATGCTTTTGCGATTTTCTTGTAGATACATAATACCAGAGTGCAATAGCAACATTCAAACAGTCCAACTTTAAAAACCCTGATGATGTCATTATTTTACCTGCAAGAGCATTACCATTGTTGTCTGCACAGGTACACAATACCTACCTAGGACCACAAAAAGCTGTAATAACTCGCTAAACATTATGTGCTCCTTGAAATACTATACCTGTGTATTAGTGTGTTTAATATTAAACAAAGTCGCGTCTGCTGGCTGTTTTTACGATGCTTTCACAGTTGAATAACATACTCATGTACCTAAATATTTAACTACTGGCACTAGGTGTATCCGCATTTAAGTTATCCCTATTATTATTTAAATAACGAAACTACTACCTACCTACGACTAATAATTTTCATTCCTTGAGCTTAGCCTAATCTACCTACTTACCTCGCAGTTATGATTTTTATGCCTCTCATCAACATTTTGCAATCTTTACCTGCATATTTAGATTTTACTTTTGAGTTACTTACAATTTATTAAGCTTTTTATAAGTTAGTCCAAACTTATACCTACTGAGACTGACCTCGGTGTACCTACAGTTATTTTAGTTTTAACGTAAAGATCTAGAGAGATAACTGCACCGCATCGTGCCTTCGACACATATTTTAATCTCAGTATAGTGTGTGTGTCTCCAGCTTCCTCATATTGAAAATGTAATTTCTATAAATGCCAATATTTAAAGCATAATTAGTGCACTCATAGATTTGAATCATAATTTAGCTGCCAAATAAACAACGATGCTATAAGCTTATAATAGTGTGTAAGCTGGAGTAACATGTCTCCAGCTGCCTCAGTCAGTGTGGGCAAACGGCTAATGATAGAGATATATAGTAAACGCAAGGATTTAGTACCAAACGAATTAGCGAGGTACCAAAAATTTCAGGTCTGTAGCTCGGAAACTCTTCGAGTTATAAGACTTGATCAACGTGTAAGCTGGAGTAACGATACGTGAAAAAGCATATGCTCGTTCTCTGGAATGGCTGGAGCTAGCAGGTTGCTTTAAGTCTCCAGATTTAGTACCAAACGAATTAGCGAGGTACCAAATATTTGAAGTGTTTCTGTTCAAAACTCTATGAGTTACAAGCTTTTCCAGCTTTTTTTGTTTGTCCAACTTGCACATGTTGGATCTCAGCAACCACAATAGGTACAGACTCGGTTGATGTCTCTGAACCGAGCTATGAATTAGTGCACTCGGTACCAAAAATTTGGAATCTCTAGGACAAGCAGTTCTGTTGTAATCAGCAAAATAACTAATATTATGATGAGTTACAGAATACCAGATAGTTCCATTTCGACCAGCCTTCAGTTGATAGTAGCTCTATCTCTGTCACTACAGCGAATGCGTCACACTCGTACCTACTGATGCAATCAAGGAATTTGAATATATCTGTCTGTATTCAAATTCCTTGGATGTTATTTTGCTGATTACAACAGAACTGCTTGTCCTAGAGATTCCAAATTTTTGGTACCGAGTGCACTAATTCATAGCTCGGTTCAGAGACATCAACCGAGTCTGTACCTATTGTGGTTGCTGAGATCCAACATGTGCAAGTTGGACAAACAAAAAAAGCTGGAAAAGCTTGTAACTCATAGAGTTTTGAACAGAAACACTTCAAATATTTGGTACCTCGCTAATTCGTTTGGTACTAAATCTGGAGACTTAAAGCAACCTGCTAGCTCCAGCCATTCCAGAGAACGAGCATATGCTTTTTCACGTATCGTTACTCCAGCTTACACGTTGATCAAGTCTTATAACTCGAAGAGTTTCCGAGCTACAGACCTGAAATTTTTGGTACCTCGCTAATTCGTTTGGTACTAAATCCTTGCGTTTACTATATATCTCTATCATTAGCCGTTTGCCCACACTGACTGAGGCAGCTGGAGACATGTTACTCCAGCTTACACACTATTATAAGCTTATAGCATCGTTGTTTATTTGGCAGCTAAATTATGATTCAAATCTATGAGTGCACTAATTATGCTTTAAATATTGGCATTTATAGAAATTACATTTTCAATATGAGGAAGCTGGAGACACACACACTCAGTATACCTAGTTGTCTCAGTGTAGGTTTGTATTTTAGGTGTCGTATGTTATGAATTTTATACCTTCTTTCTTACTTATTATTATTTGTTTTTTTTGCTGTATTTTATTCTATTTTATTTAGCTAGGTATTCGACTAATTAGCTAATAATTAGAATTTATTAATTATTCGAATTATTAGCTAATAATTCTAATTTAAGAATAAAACAATAAAATTAATTAGAAATTTTGTGTTTTGTTATTATTTTCATGGTCTCTCGAAATTTTGTTGCTTGTATCATGACTTGACCATGCACGCAAATCATTACCGACCCAGCAAGTGCTCTTTCAATAAAGGCGCAAAGCATGCTCTTTATTATGAAATTAACTCAACACTCATTAGGATAGGAACAAAAAGGCCGCTCGCACATTTCAACATATAGAAAAAATATAAAATTTATGAACTTTGGTAGGTACTGATAAAAAGTTGCACGAAAACTACGCCAGGCATGACTTTTACGATGACGTTTAGTTGTTTGCAGGTAATGATTGGAGCCGTCGCCGCGACTGTGTGGACAAGCACTTTGAAATCAATCATACACAAGTGATTCGATATGGCCAAAGACGCGATGGGCTAGTTTGGTCTAAAACATCTATTGCGTATGGCGAGACTAAATCTAGTCCGGGGTCCATGTCAATTTACATGAGAAACGACATCAAAACCACAATAGATCGACGTCAAACAAACTCTCGAAACCAGAGACGTAATCATAGGAACGTATCTTCATACACCCGTACAGAGACTACTAGGCTGCTAGCGCATTCCAAGTCCCAACCGTGAACTTGAAATTGCAAACAGTAGTAGTCACACGTATCATTGAGGAAGACCAAAGAAAAGATGGATGGTTTGTGTGAAGGATGACATGGGTAAGAAAGGAGTGACGACTGAGATGACGGGTGACAGATCGAAGTGGAGAGAAAAGACCTGTTGTGCCGACCCCACATGAAGTGGGATAAGGGCAGGAAGATGGTGAGTCACGCGTATCATTGAGATTCTATTAGTGAGTTCTGACGTTTTCTGTCATCAGAAGAAGCGGTTGATCATTACATGTACTTGGGTCATATGTTTTATCTTTTGACAAGGAGCATACGAATAAAGAAATCTCCAGAAGAATCCAGTTTGGATGCCAGCAGTGGGTGACACCGGGCTGAGATGATGTTATGATGCCTGTAAACGGGCTAGAAATGGCTGCAACATGGACACACTTACTTTTTAATCGCAGGTAGCACCGCGGGGCGCAGATAGTGTTATTTTGTTACAATGTGTTACCTAGCCATTTTTAGAGAAGTTTTTGTACTTTTCTGAAAACTTGTAATTTTCTAGCATTGTGATCAAATGTTAGCTAACATAATGTTTGTTAACGTTTTATAACAGCAGTGTGGGGCACCATTACATACATAGGTTGAAGCGAATTAATGCGTGTTAAATAAAATGTACCTATGCATGTTTGTCCGAGTAAAACTGTTGATCAGGGCCCGTACCACCATCTCTTGAAGCATTCTTATTTCAATATTACTTTTATATCAATGTCTTATATCAACTGCATAGTCAGCTTTATGATCAAAAAACAAAGTAATATTGAAATAAGAATGCTTCTGAATCTGCATGAAATTTGGTACGTCGAGAGATTAGTCTCTCCAATACCTACTACTACTAATAGTTGAATTTAAAAGCACGCCCGCGTCGAACTCCTGCTTTATCTAATATTATAACCTACTGGGCCAAAACACTTAAAACGATCTCGATCTAATATTAGATGCTAAATAAAACAAAACTTTACGAAACAGTAAAATATATTTAAATCTTGATGAAAGTCATATAATTACATTCTTTTATAATATACCATTGACTAATATATTTTTTATACTTAGTTACAACAATTAAAAACTTGACAAATATAATAATAATTACATAATCCATTTATTTTCCATAAAAAATTAACATACATTTAATTTATATTTTTATAATTAACTGATTATTACATTAATCCTCTGATTTAAATATAATAAATTGATTCTCGCATAGTGATTTGTAAAAGTGTTTATTTATGGGATGTCCATTTTGAGACCAAGCCCTCCCATCGTGCTTCAGATTTCGATAAATTATACATACTTAAATATAAAAGCTCTAAGGCGAGTGACCATATTATACCAAAACCTATGATTTTAAATAACATCGCCAAGTAGCGGAAGTCAAGTTATAGGATAATGGAATGTTTCTTGCAAATGTTTAGGTGGTATAAGTGGTGGCGGATACATTGCCGCCGTGGCCAGTCCAGTTTGTGTGCACAAACTCTCCAGGCTTGGAGAGAAGCTCGTAAGTGTGCGCGCCGAAATAGTCTCTCTGCGCCTGTAAACACATTTATGTATTTATATACTAATACTAGCTTTTGCCCGCGGCTTCGCTCGCGTTTAGAAGTATTATTATTAATTAGGCATAGTTTTTGCGGCTTTACTTTGGTTAAGCGTGTGTAAAAAATTGGGGGGTTGAATTTATCAAAATCCTATTGAAGCGGACGTCTTCATCATAGTAGCTCCAATCTTTAATTTCAGTTCAATCGGTTAAAAATTGACAAAATTTCATACAAACTTTCATCCCCTATTTCATCCGCTTGGGGGTGGAATTGATCAAAATCCTTTCTTAGCGGATGCCTACGTCATAACATCTACCTGCATGCCAAATTTCAGCCCGATCCGTCCAGTGGTTTGGGCTGTGCGTTGATAGATCACTATGTCAGTCAGTCAGTCACCTTTGAGTTATATATATTTAGATTAATAACGCGAAAGTTTGTAAGTATGGATGGATGTTTGTTACTCAATAACGCCAGAACAGCTGAACGGATCTGTATGAAATTAGGCACAGAGATAGATTATAGTCTGGAATAGCACATATGCTACTTTTTATCCCGTGGGAATACCGAGATTTGAAACTACGCGGGTGAACCGCGAGGCGCAGCTAGTAAATACATAAAATAGTGCGCGACAACCAAAAATAACGCTGGAAAACAGGGAGGCGTTCTTTTTGCGTGATGCGCAATATACGAGTCGTCTCGCACGTAGGTTTGATGACTACCAGCCCCCCGAACAAGCCGGGTTCCGAAAAGGCTTAGCACCATGGAACACATCCACAAGCTCCGGCAGGCTATACAGAAAACCGAAGAGTATAACCAGCTACTTTGTCTTTAACTCAGTCGGAACCTGGGCAGTCCTACGGTCACTCCAGCGATGCCAAAAATTTATTATCGGTTTATAGAAGTGTTGTTGTACAGCAAAGAGAGCAAAGCGACTATGTCTGTCCGACTCCAGGACCAGAGCATGGATCCTATTCAACTGCATAAAGGGGTGAGACAGGGAAATGCAATCTCTTCGAAACTCTTCACCTCTGCATTGGATGATGATTTCAGGTTAGTAAGGTTAAATTTGTAATTTTTCATAATTGGACATTAAGGTGACACACGTGCCTATTTTAAAAGCATGCTTTTTTCGAGGCTTGCTCAATTGCACGTGTGATCAGTTCGTGCTAGTAAATAAGCATGCTTGTTTGGTCGTACGTCGTTTGATTTTTGAGCACGTGTGTCAGTACCTTTAGTTACCAGTTAGCTGTGGTTGCCTTTGGTGGATAAGCACGGGTCAGGATGTTTATTTTGTTTGTGTCTAGTTTTAAGATTTGTGTATTATCTCTTGGCGATCCTAATAAATAAATAGTTGTGCAAAGTATTGAATAGAATTTACCTGTAAAAGGTTGGCAGGAAGCACTGCGGCCCTGTAGCCATCGTAGAATGCCAGCGCGGCGGAGAACGCCGGCACAGGCACGCCAACAAGTGCGGCCTGAGCCACCACCTGCCGGAGTGATGCTTGCGACGCCGCGATGCGCTCGCTGAAGTAAGGATCTAACAACAGGTTCTTGAGTTGGGGGTTCTTTGTGAATGCATCCTGTGAACAAAGGCTCAAAGTCAGAGAAAATTCTACGGAGCGTGCGTTGAACTGGCAACTCGGTACTGAATTAAAATAATGCTGGACAATCCACGCAGCACCATCTAGCCCCAAAGTAAGCTACTCAAAGCTTGTGTTATGTGTCTGATATATTTCATACATTATATTTACATAGATATTTTTTATTATACACAGAAAATACCCACCCAACGGAATAAATTTCCGCAGATCGTACATAAAATTGTTCCGAGGCGGGAATCGAACCCGCAACCTCTTCCGTCGCAGGCGGACTCTCGCCCGCTGCGCCACTGTGGTCGTCAAGAATGAGTCAAAATTTATTTTTATAAGTGATTCCCAAGTATTCCTTGTTTTCCATGAGCTTGTAACTCCTTTAACCGCTGCTTGGCGGACTTTTTCGGACGAGACCTTCATAAAGTACCTACCCTAAATGCGTACTACGACTGAGCTGTATAACCAGCGTGTGTGTGTATGTGTGAGCCGTCTAAACTGTTTTCGGGTATGTGCTTAGGTATATTTTTTATATATGATAGACTGTCCTTTGGCCACAATCTCACCTGATGGTAAGCGACGATGCAGCTGACGGTGGACCAGCACGGAAGGAAGGACCTATTAAGATCCAGCAAACATGCTGCCTTTGTGTTAAATAAAAGGCCAAAACCCGACCCTAACTTAAAAGATTTTGGAAAAGCGCAGCGCCTAAATCCTATACAAAAATGTAGGTACCAAATAGTTTAGTTTCCATTGTCTGCAGTCCCATCCCGACCCCATAATAAACATTTTACCAAAGACCTTACTCGAATACCGAACCCATCCGTATCTTGCCACAAAAAAAGGTTTATGTAATACATTTTCAAATAATTAGCAATGTGTCCTTCTCCTAAGTAACAGGGTAATAGGGTATTGTGGACGCGTCTACCTACGTGATACCGTATTCATAATTCTAATAAGGGAAAATGGGTCTGACTGGCCCTTCCGACCGAAATATAATGCACGCATTGTCTTTTCAATTTTGGGATCAATGCTACCTGATGATCCAAGGGGATCCTGGCTGAAAGAGACCGTGCGGAAAGGTCGGGTTCCATTCCCCTACCTATAACAACACTCTGTGCTAACATCTGTCTTTCTGTCGTGCTGTACTGAATACCGTTCCTCACTAAAACATAAGAGCGAAACTCTCATGTCTCTTCGGCATCGCAAATTTGTGTTTTACCTCTTGATGGTATTTTTTGTTATTCTATTGTAGGTTTACCAGCACCCGATGGCGGACCGTGAGGGTTTGCAAGCATGCATTCAGAATACCAGGTAATAAGTATATAAATAGTAGAATATAATAGAATGTATCACTGTCTTCCAAATAAAATAAAACATAACTTAATCTCGATACTATGCGGTAAAAAAGTTGATTCAACCGGTCATCTCGATTAGAGGATAATTGTTCGATAATACGACAGTGACATTTCAAGTTAGGAATAAAACTTTATCGAAATATGTTTAAGTTAACAAAGAAGTAGGTAACTATCATT
Organism: Plemyria rubiginata; assembly: GCA_963576535.1. Lineage (NCBI taxonomy): Eukaryota > Metazoa > Arthropoda > Insecta > Lepidoptera > Geometridae > Plemyria > Plemyria rubiginata. The sequence goes on from OY754905.1 coordinate 5,418,692, forward strand.
CACAATAATCACTAATTATGCAAACTGAAATTAGGTACTTACCGACGTTAGCTAATACGTTATCGAGTCATTAAATTAATGGGTAGGACAAGGCAATCAGCAATTACTATTCAAAACGCGTTAAGATATCGACTACAAAAGCATTCTTTTTATATTTATAATGACTTGCTATTTTTACTTTTATTAATCCTCATTCATTTCTTAAACAAAGAAACAAAACAGGCGATAGATTGGTATGTACCTACTAAGATAGACAATGATATTGAATAACAAGTCATAATAAGATAAATGATTCGTCGCGTGGCCATGAGCGATGCCAAACTTGATGACTGTGTAATTCCACTACATGAGATATTGTAGCGAATGATTTGGGGATTTTTATTAGCATTGGTTGAAAACTCAAGGATTGCGTCACGTTATAGCGTGACCTCGGAGCATTATGACAGCACTTATCACAAAGGCGCAAAGGTCATATTACATAACTGCAGTGACTCGATTGAATCGTCTTATCTATTGAATCGAACACTCGTAGATAATAATGGGTAAACGCGATGCATAAAAAAATGGTGCTATTCTAGTTGGTACCTAGTTTGATATTATAATAGGAAAATACTGGCTTTACGTATGTATGGCAAATATTCAAAGAACATTTTGTTTTCCTGTTCCGTTGCGTGTTATTTATTATGACCGACTAATGTGTTTACTTCGTTAGTAAGTTTTACGAGTAAGTATAATGCGCATAGCAATAATATTGATGGACACAGTAGGTACAGTCCTGCAGTAACACAATAAGTAAGCTCGTATTAATCATAGAGCAACTGGTGCAGTATTTTCTAACCGCCACAAGGTCTCCGTCATGGCTGAACGGAACCGACAGGTTACAGTGCTCTTCGAAGCACGGAAACACTCAGGGGCGTTATTCACTATGATCAATCCATTCGCGTTTGCGTTTAGATTACGTTATGACGTCATGCGATTAAGGCAAAGTATCTCCTTTGTCATAAATAATAAAATAAAGTCCAAGATCACATTGTGACTACACGGTTTGGGGCAAGGAATCTCCTATGTCATAGAGAATAATTCCCCAGATGTGATGCCACTAGCGGTCACCCGTCCAAATGGAGTAAAGCTACGAATGACAAGCTTCGCCACGAGCGCTTCAGTGGCGGAATGACAAACCATTGAAGCGGAACTTTATTAGCAAAGATGAGATGCAGCTGAATGTAACCATAAAAAAATTATAAGTAAAATTCTGTAAACGAATACAATATTGACACCAAAGAAACAAGTATTAGTATAAGTAGACCTCTCTTGGAAATCTACAAAGAATCTGAAGTTGGTACTAAGAGATTTGAGGGGATCTAAGATGCCAGTCGTTGCGCTCAGTCATCGAGCTCCTTTTGTTTCCCCAATTTATGAAGCTTATTTATGTTTATATATAAAATAATTTATGAACAAAATATGTCCGAGATAAAGGTCAGTGCACAATCATAAAGTGCATGGATTACGAAAATGCACGGTTTAAATCGAGGTTCGTAGCAAATTAGCAACCAACCTAGAATATGCAATAACCCAAAACAAAAAATGGTCTGCCGCCTTTTCGGAAAACAACGATGATGTAGCTGCTTTTACTTCTTTATGACACTTCTTGATGATGATACAAGCAGTCTAGCTGATGTTAAGTTGTAACCATCACCTATACATTGTCTCGAGTGATTGCGTGGTCTCGCGGTTAACGCACATTAGGAGCATGACCTACGAGAAACAGCAGCCCGATTACGCTAATGTCTGGCTATCGAGATGGATTTCAGTTTGACATATGATCAAGGAATATAATACTCTCTAACGAGAGCATTTGATTTCCATAGTGTAATAGCAACATATGGATGAATCTAGTATCTAAATTCCTTGGATGGATGGGAATCAAATGTCAAACTGAAAGCCATCTCGATAGCCAGTTATTAGCTTAATCGGGCCGCATCTCTTGTACGCATAGGACTCTAATCTATAATGTTACTTCTTATGTCAATAAATAATTTGTAATTTATAAGCTCTACCTCTATTATATGCATCTAGCCAAGCCTCAAGGTGCAGTTTGAAGAGTGTAGGAGATATTCCTACACCCTTCAAACTGAAACACAGCAACGCTGCTTGGCGGTAGAATAAGCCAAGGTGGTAGTACTTCCCCGGATGAGCGTTGCATGAAGATCTACTATTGCAAATACATAGTACGTGTGTTGTATTAGTTACCTTGATGTTACCGAGGAAGGCGCTTCTGATGATGCATCCACCTCTCCACATGAGTGCAATGCTGCCGTGGTTTAGATTCCACTTATTGGACTGAAAAAAAAACAAAATTTATCAGACCTTTGTTAATGTTTAGATTGGAAATGTTATGTATGGAATATGCATGTGATGTAAAGTGGTTACAATCACTACATGGTATAAAACAAAGTCGCTTTCTCTGTTCCTATATCCCCTTGTCCCTAAGTCCCTATGTATGCTTAAATCTTTAAAACTACGCAACGGATTTTGATTCTTTTTTTTTTAATAGATATAGTGATTCAAGAGGGAGGTTTATATGTATAATACATGTATGATATGTGCACCCGTGCGAAGCAGGGGCGGATCCACGGAATAGAGAAAACCCTACATTTCTGTGGGCGGATCGCTAGTCGCCTATAAAGATACTGACACACGTGCTTATTTTCGAGCTAAAAGCATGCCTTTTTCAAGCCTTGCTCAATAAAAGCACGTGTGAACAGGTCGTGCTAGTAAATAACCATGATTATTTGGTCGTACGCCATGTGATCACCTTTAAGAGTCCGGCCAATCTTGTATGTATAGTGACTCGTGAGTTTTCAGCACGCCCGATCGAGTTTATCGGACGTGATAACGGTCTGACGATGCGGAAATCGAAAAACCAAACTTATACGGTATTGAAGTATAAGAATGTATAAATTAGTAGTACAAGGTGGGCAAAAGAAGTCTCAGGACAGAAATCAGTACCCGCGGATTTAGTACGCCACCAGAGATAACCTTTACTCCTTCCACAACAAGTGGGAAAAGTTATCTGAGGACCGAGGGAAGACCCTTTGCCCAGCGGGACAGTATAGGTTGACAACAAATTCATTAGAATGCTGTAAGCGCTTGAGGATCGAACCCACGGCCTACAGAAGGCAGAGCTACTACCAACTGAGCTATGAAGGTTGTCAGTTATATAGATAGAAGCATGCAGATAACTTGAGCTATGAAGGTTGTCATTGTCAGTTATATAGATAGAAGCATGCAGAAAACTTGAGCTATAAAGGTTGTCAGTTATATAGATAGAAGCATGCAGACAACTTACCGCGGCCGCCTCTCTCAGCAACATGAAGCCTTGCGCGTACGAGATCAGCTTGCTTGCGTAGAGCGCTTTGCGCAAATGCTCCAGGAACTCCTTCTTGTCGCCGCTGAACTTGGCGCTGGGCCCGGGCAGGACTCGGCTGGCTTGGACGCGCTCATCTGCAAAACAAATCATAATAATAAAGTTTATTGGACATTAAAGAGCGTACATTGGCAAAAAAATTAACATAAATATTTAAACAAAATCACAATGTTATACATGATCGTAAAAACAGATGGGCTCCTTGATATCCAAACTAAGTGAAAACTTGTGTTTTGGGAACCAGTGATCCTCCTTGGGTACAGTTATCTATTAATAAAACAGTCTACGTTTTTAGATTGTGAACATTATTAAATTGTACGCAGATGGCGTGTGAGTGTGTTTATGTGTGTGAAGAAGTGGGTTTGTGGGTATGTATATGTGTGTGAGAGGAGAGTGTTATGTAGTGTGTAAATCGTAAGTTTACGTAGAGATCACCCATTCTAAAAATGCACGCCCCTCACCTGCCTTCACCCACACAAGCAAATGAGGTGTATACACGCAATACATTACACCTGATAATTTTATTCGTCATTCAGTTTCCCGCCGAACGTGAAAGTAACAATTTCATGTCCGGCGGGAAACTGAATAACGAATGAAATTGCTTGGTGGCATGTATTGCATCTATACACCTCATTTGCTTGTGTGGGTGAAGAGGGGCGTGCATTTTTATAGTGGATGATCTCTACCATGTTTTTAAAATCGACAGATTGAAGGCTAACTTCGATGACGTTAATGCATGTCTGTCGCAAGAACCTTAACTCGCTGGTATTCGTAATCGGCACAGATGAGGGAATATATAGTATCGTAATGTCACAGATGAACTTGATATGTAGTACAGAAAGGTTGACACTTGAAACCCAGAATATCGTCATGGTAATTGGCTTCAAGTTACACAAAAAGGCCCCTGGTTTAAAGTCAGTTTTAAGACGTTTCAAAGTGATCCTTGTCATTTTACGAGTATTGAAGAAATATATTTTGACTTTGACTTATAACATAGAACTATTATTTTTTACTACTAGCTAATGGAACAAGCCGATTGCCCACCTGATGTTAAGTGGTGACCGTCACCTATAACAAAGCATTGTCTCGTAAGCCACGCGCGATAGGAACGTGCCTTACGATACACTGTTCTGCGTCCATCAACTTGAGGCATACAGATGCTAAGCTTCATGACGTGTCTGTAACCTTCTTCTTCTAATTTAAGAGCGATGCTCTTGTCAGCGTAATTGCTGCATTTCTCTCGGTGTTTCGTTTTAGGGCAACCTCCTTGACCTCCTTGTAAGACATGACGGACACCTTCGCTTTTATTTGGCTCATGTAGCTTATCCTAGGTCTTCCCCTGCCTCTCTTTCCTTCGATTATTTTTCTTATAAAGCTGTCATGTCTTACAAGATGGCCATGTCTGTAACCACACGACCAAATTCTTTACACAAACAGTCGTGAAGTCCTGTCCAGTTACCTTTGATGGCGGAAAGGCAGCGAGCGAAGACAGCTTCTCCTATTAGCGTGACGGGGACGCCATACTCCAAAGCCGAGATGCCAGTCCATTTGCCAGTTCCCTTCTGGCCGGCTGCGTCGCGAATCTTCGGCAGGAGGTATTTGCCTGCACATAATTTAATAAAAAAATATTAATTGAATTTAGGATAGGTATATAAGCTATCTGGTTCCCATATTACAAGCTTTGGCTAAGTTTGGGGCTAGATGGTGCTGTGTGGAATGTCCACCAATATTTATTATTTATGTATTTATTTGCTAAATTGCCGAAAATCTTAGACCACCTGTAGTTACTCTCCTGAGTGATCAATCAGAGAATCGCTGCCAACGAATAACATAGGTACTTACTAGTTAGTTAGTTAACTTGCATTATATTATATATTATGTTTTTATATTATATTTGCTATATTCATTATCTGTGTAATGTTTATGTAGTGTATGTACTTATTGTATGTTTATGTAGGTTATAAGTAGCTATCTAAAAATTGATTATGTACTTTAAATAAACTTCTAGCAGACTCCCCCCCTCTCTTTTTATGTTCAGTCCTGTCCATCCAAAGGTTGCCTGGAAGAGATCGCTGTTAGCGATAAGGCCGCCCATTGAATTATTACAATTTTTAGTTTTTAAGTCAAAATGTTGTCTATATTTTGTTGTGATAATCAATAAAGAGTTATCTATCTATCTATCTATTATATGACGCTCATTGAGAATTTATAACCTTAGCACCATTAGTGTGGCTTGCAAGTGGTGTTAAGAGTCTGAGGGTCTTATTATTGTTTCTACAGCTTGCAGATGGCCCACCTGATGTTAAGTCGTAACCATTTGTCTTATCACACTTCACTTGCGGGGAAAAACGTGCCCTACGATGCACTGATCTGTGTCCATCAGCTGTACGTCAGCGAACGAGCCCTTCACGAAAGCTCTTTAAAATGTAAGGTAGGTAAAATAAAGTTACTAGAAATAGACCCTTATTCATAATGGTCGCTGAGCGAGCCAATAGCTTATCAGATCAATATGTATGTTGCTGTCTCTTTTCGTTGGCATGAAAGTGACAGAGACAAGAATACTCTATAGAGCCGGGAGCCAGCAGCCAATAATGCACGACATGTTATTGTACGGGATGATATGTAAACCCCAATAATGCACACCCAATAATCCGTGTCCACTACTTTTTTAGCTGGATTGCTAGTTAGGTTGTTAGGCAGTACCAAATTGTCTAAGAACTATTGTGATGTACATTAACATGTCGTACAATAACCGGACTCATGGAGCCGCTAAAAAATGGCAGGAATTATGAATAAGAGGGATAGTATTTCAGTAAGCTCACCATCTGTGTCCTTGTATAATAGAATTTCACTTGTGATCTCGATCAAAAAGGAGTCCAGATCTCCCTTGTTCCAATCTCCGAACACTTGCGCCATTTCAGGTAGCTCTAAACCTACAAGCAAGTAAAAAACATTTTGTTAAGGATTCCTGATTTTTACTACTCTAAAAGATTTGGGAGTTCCTGCCAACAAGTTAATAAGCTTACTAAAAAGTTGTAACTGGACTGCACTGGTTTTCGACCTCATTTGGTATTAGTTTTTTGATTCTGGTTTTCTGTATAGTCAGCCCTGTTTTCTTATTTGCTTCTTGTCGTGTCACTAAGTTCTTTCGAAACAGTGTGGTGAAAAGATTTTAAAGTACACCTCAAGAGGCTCCTTTCGAGCACTTGACACATGTTATAGAACTCATTAGGTTCTACAACACGCCGGTTTCCTCACGATGTTTTCCTTCACTGTTTGAGAGTACTGGCATTGTGCACATACATTTTTAAACAGAAAATCATTGGTGCATGACCGGTTTTGAACCCACGACCATCGGAAGGCGGGGCTGCTACCAATAGACCACCAGTGCTCTCAGGTTTGTTACGAAGATTCGATATGCACCTCTATCTAACGATTCTTGCGTGCCGCGAACTCTCGTGCCTCTATACAAAACCCAGCAGTGCAAGTACCGTCCTTATCGATCGCTTAATTTGACATTTAGAATTTCATCTATTGATCCATTGTTGAAACCAAGGAATTTGAAACCATATTTAACGAATTTATGACGATTCTAAATGTCAATTAAGCGATCGATAAGAACGGTACTTGCATGCAGGCTCGAAATACGAAAAACGAGATAGAGAAAGCAGGGGTAATGGCGATCGTGTCGGGTGATACCGCTCACTCCAATAACTACAATAAGGTGCCTTGAAACACAGCGGGCACGCTGCAGCGCAGTGGTTCTGACGCTTGAGCAGGCAGTCTCTAAACCTCAAAACTAACATAAGACAAATGAAATAACGAATAAAGCATTTTTCTCTTAGGTGATCGGCATTCCCCCATCTTATTCTACTATTGATTTCGTCTTCCTACTATTTATTTCTGCGTTATGGTTTGTGGTTAGTGAAGTTTACCTAGGACGTCGGTCATGAGGTTGTAAGCTTCGCAAATGAGCTGCATGTCGCCGTACTCAATCCCATTGTGGACCATCTTCACAAAGTGTCCCGCTCCATCCTCACCGACCCAGTCGCAACACGGGTCATCGTTCGCTTTAGCGCAGATAGCCTGACACACAAAAATAAATTTTATACTACACCTGCTTGGAAAGTACCTTGATACTTTATCAAATTTACGGTATTATAGAAAGTACGTCATTGCATATCGAACAAATATGCGGGGAGAAAACGCATCTGAGCGGGAGAGAAAAGTGTATGAAAATCCATTTCTTACGTGGTTTTTCTTTTTTAATTTTGAGTAAGACTATGCGCCGGTAACCTAAATATCAAAAGCCAAAAAGTTTTTACAGTGAGTTTTTATCTCCAAGTTCGCAAAATGACACTGGCCACTAGCTGTGTGTTGGATGGTGTCGGGCTGGCAGTGCGACCCTGCGGCGGCAGGATAAACAATTTGAAAAAAGAACATGTGAAAATTGCAGACGCCATTGGCGCCATTTTCAATTTGTGTGTTGTTTGAGGATTCAGTTTTAGTTTTTTATTTTCCTCGTAGGTGTAGTATAAAGCACTATGTATCACTCGAGAGAAAGTGCGATTCCCGATCTCGGGTGTTTTAAAGCCCTCGCCTACGGCTCGGGCTTCAAACGACACCCTCGACGGTAATCGGTCACTTTCTCCTCTCGGTGAACAATGTACTATTAATACACACTATGAAAAGATAAAATGCTTTTCGGCCACGCAAAATCCTACTACTATTATAAACGCGAAAGTGTGTAAGTATGTATGTGGAATGGATGGATAATGAATTGTTGCTCTATCACGTCGGAACTGCTGAACGGATCTGGATGAAACTTGGCAGGGAGATAGATTATAGTCTGGAATGACACATAGGCTAGTTTTTATCCCGTGGGAATACCGGAATTTAAGTCTGTGCGGGTGAAACCGCGGGGCGCAACTAGTACTAAATGATAAAAAAAAATAAAAACAAAATTATTTATGCTCAAAAAATTTAAAACGAACTTGTTTCCATTATTATTAAAATGCGGAGGGACAAGTGCAGCGTCATGGGCAATGCACGAAAGGCAACGCATGCGGTAACGCGAGCGAGAGAGAGAAGATACTATACTCACTTCTGAAGATAGTGTAGTAGACTATCTTCACGAGTGTATTTATCAGTTATCAGATGATTTGATTTGTACGAATGAAGCATGACTTATAATATGCTACGAGTCGGTACGCAAGGTGTGACCATGGTATTACCGTAGACGATAAGTCTGCCAATGTTCGGGAAAAACGGATGACGTAGTGGCAATATTGACGTGTATATTACATAGGTACACGAATAATTTCAGTTCGGGTTTTTACATATAATTTTATTACCTACCCTGCAGTAATTAGTTTTAGTATATCCTTTTTTTACGCACATACGGTTTCAAATCGATCCTTATCATTTGAGTGAATAAAGACCGTTCTAATTCAGACAGGCTAGCTTGGCGTGAGCTTAGGTCAAGCTAATGTAATTTTCATACGATTTTATCTTTCCGCATGCGTAAATGCAAACAGAAGGTGTATCTTGTCTGGACCCTTGTACACTGCATACTTTTTTTTTTTGCATTTATCTGGGTTATTAAAAAAACTTAGTCATATAAAATAATTATTATAATGTTTGACAGCCTACGTAGCTCAGTTGGTAGTAGCTCTGCCTTCTGCGCCGTAGGTCGTGGGTTCGATTCCCACCGTGAACAAACATTTGTGTGATGAACACAGATGTTTGTTCTCTGTCTGGGTGTTATATAATATTATAAGTATGTATTTACAAAAAAAAAGTATATAAGTAGTATATCAGCTATCTGGTTCCCATATCACAAGCATAAGCTTAGTTTGGGGCTAGATAGTGCTGTGTGGAAAGTTCACCAATATTTAGGTACCAGAAATCTTAAGATGTGGATAAATCATATTCTCTCAGTTATCTGGTTCACATAGTATGTACAACGTGGCTTAGTTTGGGAGTAGATAGCGCTGTTTGGATTATCCACCCATTTTTATTTATATTTAAATACGTTTACTATAATGAAGTCTATGTGGAGCAAAGTCAAACAATTATCATGTTAATGATGACGCAAACGTGTTACATTGACCTCTAAATCAGTGCTAAGGCTAAATGAAAGTTATGTAGTGAGTGGTTATCATGACTTGTATTATCGTAGCGTTTACGTTCACACTTTGAACATTCACAGCTATACGGTTAGCCACCTCAATCACAGTAGCTCAACCATTTGTGTTGTCGTGTTTATACAAGGACACAATCATTTAAGCATTTTACAGAGATGCTTACAAAAAATACGAAACAGAACGAAACCCTTGACCTAACCTTATGCCCTCTGTCGACCTGGCAAACAAAATTTCACGCATTACTGGTTATAAGTGATAATTCACATCACGTGATTTGGCAGATAAATAGCTCGGACGTGAATTAAAATCACGTAGGCCAAGCTGAATAAAAAAACACATAAATCCAACCTGCGATTGCAAACTACACGTGCGAAAAAGGTAAAACCTAAACATGCAGCGTTTACTTTTTAGTTATTCACAACAATGTTGATATACAAGGCTTCAACATGAAGATTTTCTAAATAATGTGATGGCTCGATTCTAGCGTTGTTGTATCTTATTTTATTGTTTAGCTTTGATTCGAGTAGGTTCTTTTACAATATTAATTGTGATAAATTAATTCAGTTGCGCGATAAATTTATCACACATACCTATCACATGTATCACATAATATTATAATTCAACGACGTTACAGCTTTTTCTATAATCATTTTCTCTCAATCTTATCTTAATTTACAGCAGTAATAATTCTCATGTTTAGATCTATTTCACCGTAACATGATGCAAGCAAGGCTCAAGTTGTTCTAGGTTTAATCACGTGTTTCCTTTCCTTTACTAGTATAACAGAATCTTGTGATATAAGAACTCACCTGGAAAATAGGTTTGACATGCTGCCAGGCCGCCTCGTGGCCGCCGGGCATCAAGGATGGCCCATACCTAGCTCCGTCTTCACCGCCGCTTACCTTGAAAATTAATACACGATGTGGTGTGAATACAGGGTTCGATGAGGACAACAAAAGGAATTATATCATGAAATCTATATAGTACATATGTATGTGATGTGTATGTATGCCTATGAACCAATAGGTCACCAAGACCACCAATTTAATAAATTCTAGTATATCCTACTACTTTCATAAACGCGAAAGTTTGTAAGTATGGATGGATGTTTGTTACTTTTTCACGCCGGAACGACTGAACGGATCTGGATGAAACTTGGCAGAGATAAAGATAATATAATGTCTGGAATAGCACATAGACTACTTTTTATCCCATGGGAAAACCGGGATTTAAATCTGCGCGGGTGAAACCGCAGGGCGCAACTAGTTTATATATAATTTTGAGCTTCAGAAACGGCTACAGCGATTTTCATAAAATTTTGTAGGCGGACGATGCATATGAAACATAGTTTAGTTATTAACTAAACTATGTTTCATATGCATCGTAATCTATAATAACGATCTTTGTGATTATGACATTACTATGTAGTGATACCAAAATTACTTAGCATTTATGCCTTTTTTTATTAATCACATGAGATTTTATTATGTACTATCTGGGTGACCGAGCGTTCCTCGGTTGCTTAACAACGCCTTCTAGGTACTGAAGTAGTTTAAAAAATATTGTCTTATTTCTCGCCAATGGATGTCAGGAAGAGTCATATTTATGTTTATGTTGGGTTTAACAATGCCTGAAAGCACGGATAAAAAACGTTTTCGAAAAATTAATCCTAGCTTGATTGGTTCATCGCCCCCGAAACCGCCTACAAAATTTTATGAAAATGGCTGTAGCCGTTTTTGAAGCTGAAAACTGAAAAACTGAAACAGCTTCACGACTTTGATCCCCAGGTACGGTAGATATCCCTTCAGATCTCCCAGTACCAAGTAGGTACTAATTCAAGATTCTTTGAGGATGTCTAAGGGGGGTAGTCAGAGGTACGTCCAAACATTACATTAGGCACATACCCACATTTTGCAGTAGTTAGTATTCCATACGTGACAGGTTGCAAGCCCATCGCCGCTGTTAGAATACTAACTGGTTTCCTCACGATGTTTTCCTTCTTTGAAGCTCAAAATTATATATAAACTAGTTGCGCACCGCGGTTTCACCCGCGCAGATTTAAATCCCGGTGTTCCCACGGGTTAATTAGTAAGTAAAACGAATTATGACCTTACCTTAATTTCAACTTAGATTTTTGTTTAACTTGTTAACTATCACTTTACCTGCTATTTTTGTTGGTCTACCGACTTTATTATCCTTACCTACCTACCTACCTAATTATTTTGGCGTATAAAATGTAGATTCAATTTGGTTAGGGGAAGCAGGGGTAATGGCGATCATGTCGGGTAATACTGCTCATTCCAATAACTTAATAAATAAGGTGCCTTAAAACACAGCGAGCACGCTGCAGCGCAGGGGTTGTAACGCTTGAGCAGGAAGAGTATCTAAACCTCAAAAGTAACCTAAGACAAATGAAAAAACAAATGGAGCATTTTTCTCTCAAGTGATCGGCATTCCCCCATCTTCCCGTACTGCCCAGTGTAGATCAAATAGATTAAATTAAACGATAAGAAAAACTGTGAATCTTAGTATTAATAAATAAATAATTGGTTCTTACGCCCATTCCAATGTACAGAATTCCAGTAGGGGCCAATTTCTTGCACCATTTTTGAGTGTCGGTATACTGCGAGTTTCCACCGTCTATGATAATATCACCCTTGTCTAGTAGAGGGATTAACTTCTCCACGAACTCGTCTACTGCTGAGCCCGCTGTGAAATAAAAACTAGGGCTGGTTTATATCGTGTGGCTTAACAACTGTATGCCTCAAGTTGATGGACGCAGAGAAGGGATAGGGCTGGTTTATATCGTGTGGCTTAACAACTGTATGCCTCAAGTTGATGGACGCAGAGAAGGGATAGGGCTGGTTTATATCGTGTGGCTTAACAACTGTATGCCTCAAGTTGATGGACGCAGAGAAGGGATAGGGCTCGTTTATATCGTGTGTGACTAACAAAGCAATGATGTTGTTGTAGGTGATGGTTACAGCACATCAAGTGGGTCATCTGCTTGTCCCATGAGCAAGTAAGTCTATGTACCTGCCTTGTGACAGATATGTCACAAGGCAGGTATAGGTGTATAGGTTTAGTGCAGCATTTAAGCTGAGACGTGACCTTTTTGCCCCGCACAACGGTAGGTAGGTCCTTTATTAGTGTAGGTTATAATTTTATTTTCTGTTAGTTTTAAGTAAGTACCTACTTGTTTTGTGGGACGAAATAAATATATTTTCTTTCTTTCTTTCTTTATATGTACTAACCTACTTACAATTACCAACTTAGTTAAGCTATTATGTATTACTTTCTGAATAAATATGTATGATTATTATTATTACTATTGGGTGTGGGGTTTTCTGGAAGAAATCACACTCAGCGATATGACCGTATGTTGTTGGAAAAAGAGACGATGGCAAGAGACCGGACGGTATGAGTTTGATTCCATGGAAGATGGGCCGGGTGCTGGTATGGGATGCAACCTGTTCAGACACACTGGCCCCTTCCCATCTACATGGAACCAACAACAGAGCTGGTGCGGCTTGTGAAGCGGCCGAAAAAGCTAAAGCATGCAAATACAGGGGTCTAGGCTCCGAATATGATTTTGTCCCATTCGGTGTCGAGACCCTTGGTCCGTGGGGTCCTAGCGCAATAAGGCTTTTTAAAGAAATTTCAAAAAGGTTAGTCGACGTCACAGGAGACCGAAGAGCTGGCAGCTACCTCGGACAAAGAATTAGTTTAAAAGAAAAGAAAAGAAAGAAAGAAACATTTATTTGACACACAACACACAGAGAACACAGAGAAAAAAAAAACATAACAGATATTTATTATTAACAAACAGTAAAAGTAAAGAAACAGATAAACAGAAAAATACAAAAACAGTGTAGTTTAGCTATTCAAAGGGGGAATGCTGCCAGTATCTTCGGATCCTTGCCCAAAGGGACTCTTTTTAATAATATATTTTAGTTATTAGTTATTATATTTTTTAAGGTTTTTAGTTTAAGGTCTAATTGAATATATATTACTTACATATGAATAATAAATATATTACACAATACGTATTTAACCAACCACAACACTTTAATAATGTTGGAAAAATACATGTATTATTTGTTACCAACAATATAATAATATGTATTAAATAGTCCTCAATAAAGGTTTACACATTCTCATACATTACTTACCTATATATTATATTATACCTACATACCTAATAGTACCAAGATATCTGCTTGGATGTTATTATACAGTGGCTGGGGATCATGCAAAAGAGCGGTAGGAACCAAGTGGAGTTTATTGCCCTTTGGTCGTGTGGAACCTGGCACCGAGAGTCACCTAGTTTTAAGACGTTTCAATGTGATCCTTGTTATTTTATAATAAATACATTTTGAATTTGAATTATGTACCAGGTTTATTTAATACTAGTTGCGCCCCGCGGTTTCACCCGCGCAAATTTAAAACCCGGTATTTCAACGGGTTTAAAAGTAGCCTATGTATCAGACTATAATCTGTCTCTCTGCCAAGTTTCTCTCTGCCAGATCCGTTCAGCCGATCCGGCGTGAAAGAGTAACTGTTTGTTACTCTTTCACGCCGGATCCATCCATACTTACAAACTTTCGCGTTTATAATATTAATAGGAAGTACTTTAGTGATTTAGTTGTATTTACCTTTTACTAACAGCATGATCTTTCGTGGTCTCTTTAGTTTGGCAACCATCTCTTCAAGGGTTTTTGCTCCAACAACTTTAGTTCCTTTTGCTTCATTTTGTAAGAAGTGCTCCATCTGTTGAGATCATAATCAAAACTTACATAGTCTTAGACATAATTATCAGAATCAACCTATAGTCCTCCTGGAGATAAGCCTCTTCCAAGACCAGCCCGATTATGCTAATATCTGGCTAACAAGATGGCTTTAAGTTTGACATTAGATTCCCATAATGTAATAGCAATTGTAAGGATGGATGGGAATCAAATGTCAAACTGAAAGCCATCTCAATAGCCAGACATTAGCGTAATCGGGCCACTGATACTGATCATGGCGCCTACAAATCGAATTAAGATACCCATTAAATAAGGAACTAAAGGGCTCATGTCTTAGTCATTTTGTTAACCCTTAGGAACCACTTTAACAACTTGAAACAATGTATTAAATGATTACGATTATGATCTTACATAAATTAAGGTATCATTCTCTTTTTTTAAACATGATCAGAAATTTGTAGATAATTTTGTGGGTATTACTTTTGCTGTTAGTAGGTACAAGTTTAGTTGGTGATGTGGTTCAATTTGTGAAGAACTACTTTTATTTGTGGTATTTAAAAGGACTAGGTTCAAATTTCTTTTTCATCACATCTTTTCGAAAAGAACGACTTGGTTTGCCCTTATGTGCACCCAAAGGTGGTGTTTTCTATAAGAAACAATAAGTGCGTCGGAATTAATTTTGCCGAGCACTTTTTGAATTTGGAACATCTTCAGTGTTCAGCGCCAAAGAAATCGAACGCAAATATTGTTTGAATAAAGACTGGCTGGTACGACGGCCCATAGACCGCCATGCCGGCTTAGCAAAAAAAAAAAAAAATCAATTTAAAAACGCGCGAAATACAGCCCGCGTTTTCGTAAATTTTCACGGATTGTTAGAAATTCATGATTTTGTTTTAAAAAATCAGTTCTTCAAGTGACAGTGAAAGTATATAATTAACTCCTGAAAGTTTTAGAACTGACGCAAGAAATGTGATGGATAATATATTACCTGCAAAGTCCCTGGAGATATATATGAAAGCCTATGGTAATTTTATTGAATGGAGAAATGCAAGAGGCGCCAATAATTTTTCAGAATCTGTGTTTTTGGCCTCCTTCTAGTACTTAGCTAAAACTAATAAAATATGAGGTGCCTTTTATTTTTCTCATAGTGGGTGATGATAAGTAGAGTGTACCACTCGGGAGCAAAATATATTTTTGGCTCGGGCGACGTATTTTGAATCCCTCGCTACGTTCAGGATTCTACTAAAGAATCCCTCGCTAAGCTCGGGATTCTACTCTGGAATCCTTCACTTCACTCTGGATTCAAAAAGCGCCCTCGCCGTAAAAATATGATTTCGCTGCCTTATAATACAATCTACTATTTTCTTCTTCAAGTAAGATAATGAATGTTACCTTTGCAACTGTTCTGTTGTATGCACAGACCACGAAACCTTGGTCATCGAGGTTCAGGATCAGGTTTTGACCCATCACGGCCAGACCTATGAGAGCAATATCAGCCATCGGTCTAGACAAAACAAGTAAAAGAAAGATTTAATGTTTGAAATAAATACAAAGGCAAGTTAAATTATTTAGGTAGACTAGGTACATACTAATGTACCTACTAATAATAATAAGAACTTTGAAAGAAAGAAAGAAGAAAGAAAGTACATTTATTCAACTACACAGACACATTACATAATGATAGATATACAGAAATTTTGTTACATTTTTACCTAAAAGATACTATAATTAAACATAAATGCAAATAAAATAAAAAACTGGAGAAGTGAAATAATATTAGAAAGAAAGAAAGAAACATATTTATATATTTAAGTATTATTAAATATAAAAAAATATAAACCAATGGATTTAGGGAATAGTGGTCTGGACTGGGTTTGTTGAGGACAACATCGACAGTACACCATATGAGTATTTCTCAAACAAAATGTACGTAACGAAAAAGGAAAACGTTACGAAAAAGTACTTTTTCGTAACATAACTCTAGGAGCTTAGGGAAGAAAAGTTACCAAAAAGTACTTTTTCGTAATATGACTAGGAGCTTAGGGAAGAAAAGTTACGAAAAAGTACTTTTTCGTAACGTTTTCCTTTTTTTGTTACGTACATTTTGTTAGAGAAATACACATATACAATATGAATACTTATTAGTGTCATACAATGTGCTGTCTTATCGCATGTTGCGATCACTTCCAGACCACCGTTATTTTAATTCTAAAACTTAGTATGTACCTACTTAACTATAAATGCTTCGCATCAGCAAACAACAAAGTTGAGCGGGTTTGGTATCCACAGTCCCCCAAACTAGTTAAAAACTGTGTTTCAGGGGACAGTTTCTTCCTCACTCATCCCAAGTATTGCTGACACCAGACAAAAATAAAATAGGTATGGTGTACAACTGCTAGTCATTTGTTTTAGAATACATAATTCCAATTATATTTAGGTTTTCATTAAGATTCTGGGCATCTGATGTTTTCACAAAAATGCTTAATCTTATCTATCTACAAATTGTTAGGTACCTACAGTCACCTGCAATTTTTTTGGTTCAAACAAGTACCTACATGTATTTTATTCTAAAAAGATAACTAATTAACATTTTACACACTGAAACTCAATAACAACTCAAGGAAGGTAAAGACAAGCAGTTGTAGAATTCATTTATTTTAATTAAGTACTGAGGTAGGTAGGTATGTACATACTTGGCAAGAATAGATTTCCTGAAGTACCTATTTCCAAAACTATCAATGGTACTAAATAGTAACTACTTACCTAGACCTAGGTACATAAAGATAACAAGTACCTACCTAGGCATTATTGTCACCTTTATTAGTCATACAACACATAGGTCTATGTAGTGATTATCTCTGTGCATACAACTTCCAGTTTTAGGTTAAAAAAACAAGTGCCAACCATACTCAATAGTTCAAATGTTACAGATAAAAATAATTATAATTACTCCAACAATAAATACCTATGCACCAACAAAGTCATTTACTTTCTGCTGTTATTACAGAATTCATTATGCTTGTACGGATAACTTTGTAGGTATTATAACTTTGAAAAAATAAGCCTAACTTTTGTTTTAAAAGTTGATTTGTGTGAATAGAGATCAACAATATCTTTGAAGTTTGAGCACAAGTGACTGGCTCATAAAAAGTAGGTGTTTATTATAAAAAACTAAAGTAGGTACTTTATCAAAACATAAATAGCCGAAACTAAAATTTCGGCTAATGGTAATAAAAAGCAATAAAAGTAACTTACTGTGCCATTTTTTTGGGTTTCACGTTAAAAGATGTAAGTAATTTTGTTGAAATAAAATGCAAAAAAAAATATTTCTGTAATAATTTCCAAAACTTTGAATTAAACACCCCACTTTACTCATACAAAGTCCAACTTCAAATGAATGATTGCTTGCATTGCAAGTTGGCCAAAGTTGCAAGGATTTTACTTTAGGTTTCAAGCAAGTGTGTAATTCAAGGTGCAATTCAATGAACGAATGAAACGTCGCGACAGGTACAGAATGGGCATGGGCTGAGTGAGTGAGCGGAGCTAGCGAGTGACTCGGCAATGCAAGGTAATAAATAATGCACGACATGTTTGTAACACGGGCTGTTAGCATTAATGCACACCTAGCCCAAAATACACATGCCCGTAGTAGCTGACACACTTTCACACGCAAGCTTCGGGCACATACGCTAAAAGGCATGCCTGTACCTGGTATGCACGTAGTTATGCACAACATGTATCAAGGCATGTAACGTCGCAATGCGTGCCTACAGGCACGCCAGTACCTGACCTGTTGGCATTCTACGTGAGGGAGGGTCGCGGGGGGTTACGAAAACTGCATATTATGTGAACGTCGCGACAGGTACAGGCATGCCAGTACCTGACCAGTTGCAATGAAATGGTTTGAACCGATCGTGCACCAATGAGTTTTTCTGTTCAAAAATTTATGTGCACAATGCCAGTAGGTACTTAGGTACTCTCAAACGGTGAAGGAAAACATCGTGAGGAAACCAGCATGTTGTAGAATATAATTTTCATGCTGTACATTATCGACACGTGACAAAATTGCACTTCCAGATAGGACACATCCCGATAATGTACACCCAGCGAGCATCCAACCAACCGAGATCAAAAAGTAATGGTGAATTTCAAATATCAAGCTGCAAATGTACGTACATTAACGGGCTGTACATTATCATGTCGTACAACCGGACGCCTCAATTTGCACCAATTTGCACCGCGATCACAGCTAAGACAAGGCACCGGTGTCTTACGGTCAGCCGGCTTATTCACTAACTTTTATGAGATGCCCTGTCTTAGACAAGGGACTACGAGCGCGCCGTGAAATCTGTCCACGCCTTGGCCGTGAATTCTTAAAATGGCATTCACTAAGCCACAAGACTAGTTGTCTATGCCCCATGTCAGTGTGTCGTATGGTTCGTTCAAAATCTTCCACTCGGAAAATTATCGGTTTTATAAGAAACTAGAAGATATAGTTTTAGTGCCCAATTAATAAGTCTAGTAATAAATATCTTGAATTATAAGTTCTATCAACCATCAATTGTTGAACTTACTATATTTTATAGCGATTTGAAAAATATGAGGCCAAAAATTTTGCATTAGATATAACATTCAAGTCACGCTTGACTAGTTTCGGAACGAAAAGCTTTGACTAATTGTTTGTTTGTTGTGAATGTTGTGATTTAGATCAATTAATTCTATCTAACTAGATAAATATAATCCAGTAAGTCAGGGATTCTGCGGACCCAAATATCCATAAATTGTTTGTGCAGTACACACAGGGTTCCGAAGAATTATATAATTTTGATAAAAAAATTGTACCTACATATTCTTTTGTGTGCGAGATCCTTGCAAGCACGTTAGTGACTCCTCAAAAGTGTAGAAGAAGTCAAAAGTAAGTGTATCGATAAAATTATTAATACCTAAACATATTGTTATGAACCACCCAAGCGAAGCAGCATTTTTCTGTCGCAAATGTTATCCTTTGCAACAGAAAAATACATGTTTAAGTACAATGCCATTAATTTTAATATTGTAAGTTGTCTTACATTCTAGTTTATCATGCCCCTAATCTTAATGGTTGGCAGTTGCTTTTTACCAATGATATCTGCAACATTGTCCAAGGGCGGAGGATTGCACTTAACTATTTATTCCTATATGATATGATAAAACCTATTTCTGCCTTGTTTCAGATGCGACAGCTTATTTGAAAATAATAGGTATAATGTGCAAAGTTTGGAGGGGCTGCTCATGATAGTTGTTTGGAGATTATGGTTAAGTCGGTTCATCAAAGATAAACAACAGCGAAGGAAATTGGGTGGCTTCTAGGGGACTCTGGCTTTCTCCAAAATTCATGGTTAATAATGCTGCTCTGTGCTCCATCCAGCTGATCATACTCTAGAAGTGTGCAAGAATTTTCAAAGCATGTATTATTACACAATCCTTGCTTGATCCATTATACCCGTAGTCTTTTGTGGGTGAACATGCACTATGGCAATATTTCCAGGTTTTGTGGTATAACAGAAATTAATGTGATAGTGTCTAATGTGTTTAATGTTTATCTCTTGTTTGTAAAAAATCTTATATACCTATAGTAATATAAAATTAAATAATATTATAGGTATTGTCTTTAATTAAAGGTGTATGTATCTCATAAGTGTATTTGACATAAAATAAAACAAAAGGAAGATTGTTATTTGACAAATTTATTTTATTTACCTTTTAATACACTTGTTTACCTACTAAGTACAATTCATACAATTTATTGTATAAAAGTGTATTGACAAGTGTAAAACTTGTTTGAAACAATTTACCTAATAACTACCTCAGTCAGTGCAGACCACATCCTCTAACCCATACACAGCCACAAGGCCCATGACTGTTGTACCTTCTCATCCACCTGCAAAAAATCATTCAAGGTGCATGGGCTGTAGCCGGTACTTGGGGTCATATAGCCCCAGTGCTTGGTGTCATTGTGTGATGCCTTTTTCTAAACATTATTTATCATGTCATGCCATGTCTGAAAGTATTCAAAGACAATTAGAATTATAAATAAAATTTAGTGTAAGTAGGTATACTTTTTAGTGTATACCTTGGTATTTTTAAAGAAAGCAAGTTTGGACTATTTAGGTAGTACCTGCTTCCATTTGGCCACCGTTTTGATTGGCTCTCTCATGGAGTTTAGGCTGAGGCTTTTCCAGGAATTCTCAATATTTACATGGCCTTGTAGGGTGTTGCTTATCCCCACAGCCATTGCCGGATGGGCCTGCATGTGCTCAGCCAAAGTTGACAAGAGCTGAGCTGGCCTTTGTGTGGATGGTACTTGCTTGCATTCTGCGAATGAAAATGAAAACAATCAACATCTTCACTCAATATCGCCGGCATTGATTATACAATCCCTCGAATCTATTGCAATGTGTGATTGAATTACTTACTACAAATTTCATAATAACCCCACTTACATAATGCTTTTCAGGATTTTATTTTATTTTATACCACTTTGTTTATAAACACAAACATAACCTCTAAGAAACGAGCCGTACTAACTTCATCGGTTTCACGCTATTCTGTGCCTTAGCACGCAAGCTCACGCTAGGCAGCGAGCGTGATTTGTTGACAGTTCAAATCATGCCGAAATCACCGTGACGTCACGTAAGGAATGAAATTATGGCTAGTGAATGCTCATTTAAGCGATTTCACGCCGCCTGCCTTGTCTTAGCCGAGCTCGCGCTGCAAATGGTCATAGTGAATAAGCCGGCAGGGCAAAGTATCTCCTATGTCACAAAGAACAAAGCCCAACATCAAGTTTTGACGTTTCACGGTTTGGGGCAAGGAATGTCCTATTGTCATAGTGAATAATGCCCCTGGAGTTTTGTAACTATATTAACATTTTTAATACTAAATTAATCAATTTGTCAAATGCTCTTTTAATACTAAATTAATCAATTTGTCAAATGCTCTTATTGAGTCCCTTGCTGATGAATACAAAGTCTACTCCTTAGATTATTTCGCTTCCTGACGATTTTTTGATCTTGTTGCAGTGGATATTTAGAATAGTACCTACGTCTAAGTTCTGCTTGTAGCTCGTGGACACTTTCATACAGGTTCTTGTAAGCTAATTTATATAAAAAAAACATCTTCCCAACTTTAATCCCCAGGCACGAGAGTTTAACTAAGTGAGAGTCACTATGAACATTTTAATGCCTCTAAGGAATAGTATTTATTATAAAGCTATTGGTTTCATGGGCACTAATACCTTAAATAGTATATAGGTATAAAAATACTTTGTAATTAATGAATCTCAATAAAATCGAGTGTTTCATTATTTTATCTTCCGAGACGGCCTGTAACAGGAAAGGATGCCTGAGAGACTTTTGAAAAATAGGTATTTCAATTATAGTGTTCCTGTCTCGCTGCATGCCGCGCCGCGCCGCCGCGCGCACCCCAAGCAATAAAGGGACAACTGTAGCTCAGACCGTTTTATGTAACTGATATAACTAGTGGCTCTGGGAGCTGTAGACCTCGCGAGCATACTAAAAGTGAGCTATTTGAGGAATGTAATGTGCAAGTGCATTTTCCGTTTTGTGATTTTTTTTGCATCATCTTGTGTAGAATGAGGTCCTTTGTGTTTCTCTCAAATTTGATTGAAAACCATCGATTGTTTGATGAGCTATCCTGTTCATCATGCTGAAGATCCTTATCAGATCTTCGCCAAACTTTTATGAGACCAACTTATAGTTACTACCTTTCAAATAAAAAAAGAATAATCGAAATCGGATCTCATTTGGTGGAGATATCCAGTATATCAAATAGCCCCCTTTTTGCCCTTTTTTTGGGGGAAGTACCCCTCCAATCAAAAATCCCCGACGACAAAAAAATTCTAATAAGTCATATAACCTGTGTGCTAAGTTTCGTCCAGATCGGTTGAAAAATGCGACCTGTAGAGGAGAACAGACAGACAGACAGACAAACATCCGGACAAACGCATTTTTGGCCAATGTGGAAACAGACGCTTCGCTCGCTCGGTCAATTATAGATCAAAACAGCATTTCGTAGTCGACTACTTAGGTCCCCCAAAACATGCCCGATTTTTTTATTCTTTCCTTATTCCTTCAGCTATTTATCATATTTTTGTACCTACTTACTTAAATTAGCGTAGTTTTTGTCCGAGTGTCTGAAAATGTTTAAAAAATCTGGCAATAGGTAGGTATATCTAGTTTTTGAAGAATCCTACATCCTATGCACAGACTAGTGGGGATGCTAACGCATATATCCTATGATAATTGGAATACTTATCAGAAAAAAATCAAGACGTAGGGGCGTGGTCATAGTATAGTTATAGGTTTTATGGTACCTACAATAGTAGATTGTTTACCAAGGGAGCAAACAACTATTTTAATGGAGTGTTTCATGAAACCAGATCGGAACGAAGGATTCTAGAGTACTTTGAATCCCTCGCTACGCTTAGGATTCTTCCTAAGCGTAGCGAGGGATTCAAAGTACTTCACTCGAGCTTAAAATATTATAGTGTTATTCCCGAGGTGAACACTACTTTTTATCACCCTCTATGAGAAAATAAGTAATTGAGACATGAATATTCATAGTCATGAGGTCACGAAGTCAAGCAGTCATGAAGTCATGAAGTGAAGATGTCACGATAGTCACATGATTACAGTCACATGCAAAGCAACAAAAGTTAGGTGATCAGCTCACAGTCACATAGTCATCATAACCAAAACCATAATCATAATGTGACTTCTCGACTTCGTGACTGGAAGATGACTGGAAAACGGGGTGAATAGAATTCCAGGGGTGAATGAAAATGACCCCAAAAAAGCATATGTAGAATTTGGTGTTTTTATTTGAAAATGTTTGTTAATAATTGCTTTTTTGGGGTCATTTTCATTCACCCCTGGAATTCTATTCACCCCGTTTTACCTACTTATTTTTTCATTGAGGGTGATAAAAAGTAGCGTTCATTTCGGGAACAACACTATTATAAAGCTCGAGTGAAGTACATACTTTGAATCCCTCCCTACGCTTAGGATTCAAAAAACACTCGCCATCAAAGTAGTTGTTTGCTCTCTTGGTAAACAATCTACTATTTCTTTAGTCCAGGTAGGAAACAGTCGACTACGTTTGTATGGAGAAAGAGCCGGTAACCTTTCCTCTTAATAATACCTCGTTTACCTAATCATATCTGAAATGAGCAGGGACATGGGCAGCTTGATGAAGGACATGGGCAATGCCACGGACATGAGCTGAGTGTAAACGCTGTGAACGTGGATTAGTACCTACTTAAAAAGATACAATAAAATACCGTGTTAAAAAAATCAATTTTATTGTGATGATGATGGATTCATTTCTTATTGAATCGTACAAACACTTATATAAACTTTCACGTTAGATTCGGATCAAATTAAATACAACCTAAATAAATTTCACACACGTTATGAATAAATAGGAACTAATAAAATTGGAAATAATGATTGGTTCCCTTTATGTTGAGTCCCCTTACGTCGAGTCTAGTCTATTGTTCTTTCAAAATATCTGTGCGAGAAACTCGACGTAAGGGTAATAAAAGCGAGAACTTTCTAGGGTCGACGTAAAGGGACTCGACACAAAGGGCATTCGAAATAATGAATGAATCGCGTAATATACCTAACTAAGTACAGAAATAGAGGAAATGATAAGTATATTGTATTGCTTACTGAGTTAAGCAAACCATACAAAACACTGCTTTCGGCCGCCTCCATAGTCAGGCAGTAATCAGATAATATATATCTTCATCTAAATTTCAACATTCCATCTCAACTTAGATTTTCTACATCGTTACAAAAACAATATTTTTTAAGGAATCCAAATTAATAATATTTCGTGGAGTTCGTATTTCGTTTAGGTATACGCTTTGTTCCTTATATTCATACAAAAAATAGTATAGGTACCTACCAATAATATTTTAAATACTATACAAATAGGTACACACAATATTTGTACAGAATATCAAATAATAATTTAATATACCTAAACAAAATCAGATACAGATACCTAGTTTAAACCAGAAGTTAACAGGTATCTAATTTTGTTGTGACAAACTAATAAATTTTTATGAGATGGCGGGACGAGCTGGACTCCTATGAGAGGGACTGGCGAAGGCTCGTGATCGTAGAGAGATAGATAACTCTTCATTGTTCACCACACAGAAACATAGTACAGAGTAAAAGCATACATTTAAGGTAAAACAATGGGCGACCTTATCGCTGAGAGCGATCGTAGTGACTGTTGGAAATGGGGGGAGGCCTTTGCCCAACAATGGGACACTATGGGCTAATAGTAATAGTAATATTAATGCAGAGCAAAAGAACTAGGTTGGTACTTTGAGCCCGTATAATATAAGATTGAATAGTATATATTATCAGAAACTGTGTTACTTTTTTATTTACACTACTACGAGTGGATTCCCAATTAACAATCAGTAATATTTCGCCGTGCGATATTTTTACGTAGCCAAATAAACCATTGCTTTGCAATTCAGTGTTTTACGCACCCACAGCCAATCTTACAATACCATGGGTATATTATAATATAATACTATTATAATCATCTTCGGTCGTCAAAATGAGGTCGGCTTCAAAGAACAAGATGCCCATTGTATAGTTTTTGGTATAACAAGGATATTAGTGCTGATACCGTGATGCCCACATTCGTAGCGAATCTTCAATCGTGAACGAATGGACGTCAGCTGGCATTACTTTTCTTATGACAGATTTTTATAAGTCAGGGGTTGCAAAGCTACAACTAACACCTGTTCTAAGATTTTTTTATATATTTTATTTAGGTATCAATCTTCACCAATTTTCCTCGTGTTACCTATGAGTGGAACCTTACCTATATTGCATTATAAACGCGAAAGTTTGTAAATATGGATGGATGTGTGTTACTCTTTCACGCCGGAACGGCTGAACGGATCTGGATGAAACTTGGAAGAGAGATAGATTGTAGTCTGGAATAGCACATAGGCTAATTTTTATCCCGTGGGAAAGCCGGGATTTAAATCTGCGCGGGCGAAACCGCGGAGCGCAACTAGTATTCTACAATTTTAATATGATTATTTTGTTGACATCCAAATAAATTAGAAAATATAATGTTTAGTAAAAGTGAACGGCATCATCATCATCATCAGGACTATTTCAGTTAGGACTAGAAGTGTTTCGTTCACAAGGTGCTTAAAAGAAAATAAAAATGAAGGTATGTACGGGAAGATGGGGAATGCCGATCGCCTGAGAGAAAAATGCTCTATTTGGTTTTTCATTTGCCTTATGTTAGTTTTGAGGTTTAGATACTCTGCCTGCTCAAGCGTTACAACCCTTGCGCTGCAGCGTGCTCGCTGTGTTTCAAGGTACCTTATTTAATAAGTTATTGGAGTGAGCAGTATTACCCGACATGATCGCCATTACCCCTGCTTCCCCTAACTTAAAATATTTCATTAATGATTCAATGAATTTGTCAATAGTATTTACAAACTACGAATAAATCTCGTAGTTTGCAAATAACTAGTATACACTCTTCAAACATTTATTTTTTCGACCTAAAATTTCATGCGTGCAAAAATATCTAATTTAATTTTATATAAGACACTGCAGAAGTCTATCGATATCTTAAATAATTTAAGGTAATAAATTAAATATATTTTGTCTAAATGGAAGGCTATTTACATAGTGTTGTTAAATAAAATAAATAGGAATAAATACACTACAGTTCTGTGTTTTAGTACATTCACCCAGAAACATCAGTCTCTCATCAAACATAAATATTACCTGCCTCATAAAATAGTTCAATAATTTTGCTTAAAAATTACTGTTTAGTTAAATCATGGTTCTCGTCATAGACTTGTCCAAGAAATTACTTTTAACCAAAGCTATCTTTTGGCAATATTGCTTCTTTCTACCAACAGATTAGCTCACTTTCATTACAGAGGGGCTATCACGAGTTCCAGTGTCGACCGCGATCGATCTTAGATCGTAAACTCATCATAACCCCTCTGAGCATTATATATTCAACTGAACATATCTACCTAATCCATGCAACAAATATTACAAAATAGATACAAAAATTGTAAATCTTAAATTATACATTGAACCCCATAATACAATTTATGTGTTCATTGTAACGTTACACATTCGTGTCTATTGAGCGTAACGTACAGAAAATTCAATTCATTTCAGGCGCTTATATAACTATAGTTCACTCACTTTTCATGTCAGATAGTTTGGAAACTAAAGGAAAGCGCACAATACGCAATTGGTTCGCATAGTCACACACTATAGCGTCTTTCAGTGGCAGAATTTGGCGGACCAGAATGCAGCCATCGCTTTGGCCTGAAATGGAAAATTAGATAAATAATTATGGGTCACTAATAGCGCCCGCGGTTTCACCCGCGTAGTTTAATTATCCCGGTATTCCCACGGGATAAAAATTAGCATATCTGTTATTCCAGACTATGTATATATATCTCTGTGCCAATTTTCACCAAGATCCGTTCAGCCGTTCTGGAGTTATAGAGTAACAAACATCCATCCATACATACAAACTTTAGCTTTTATAATATTAGTAGGATAATATTTTGTTTTTATTACGTGGCTCATGAATTGCAAGACTACCTTGTACCTTAGAAAACGAACTTTATTTACAGGTTTCTCCTACATGTTAGCTTACAAGAGATTATTTAGCATCTAATTGTTGCTTGTGTTTTAAGAATATAATTGATTTTTTAATAGTACCGACCTAATAACACTCTTCGTATGACGTCACCGCTGCTCAGGTCGTAGGCGGTTAGCCCGCTTCTGTCACCCATCACAAGGAGTGTATGTGTTAGTGGCAACATCTTACTCATGTAATTCAGACCCTGGAAGAAATATAACACAAAAACAAAAAAATACATATTTACACAA
Organism: Plemyria rubiginata; assembly: GCA_963576535.1. Lineage (NCBI taxonomy): Eukaryota > Metazoa > Arthropoda > Insecta > Lepidoptera > Geometridae > Plemyria > Plemyria rubiginata. The sequence goes on from OY754905.1 coordinate 5,445,984, forward strand.
AAATTAAAAAGACATTTTTACAAAGAGCACCGATTGTCTATTGGGAATAGACTTTTTGGTCATAGGTTCGAAGCCAGTAGTTCTCCAATTTTTAACATTGTTAAATTGATGTGCGCAATGCTAGTGCTCTCAAATGGTGAAGGAAAAGGCTGTGAAGAAACCAGTTTGTATTTTGATAGCGGCAATGGGCTTGCAGCCTGTCACGTGTGGAATACATACTACTGCTAAATGTACCAAATGACCATAATATTACCTGCCTTGGACAAGTTGGACATCCATCCGAGAAGTACAAACTCTACTATTGTAAACTAAAACTTTTGAACTATTGTGTACTAGTTGCGCCCCGTGGTTTCACGCGCGTAGATTTAAATCCCGGTTTTCCCACGGAATAAAAAGCTAGAAGCCTATGTGCTATTCCAGACGATAATCTATCTTTCTGCCAAGTTTCATCCAGAACCGTTCAGTCGTTCGGGCGTAAAAGAGTAACAGACATACATCCATACTTACAAACTTTCGCGTTTATAATATTAGTAGGATGAAGTTGATCATGCAGACACTTGTTTGTTTGTCACATTTGTAAGTTTATAAAACACGAACATGTTTAATAAATAAACACTGCGTACGAAGCTGTGTACGCGAGTGACGTCATAGCCTCATCTGGAAGGTAATGTTATATGTGTAACACATAGGTCCTGTACTCACAATGTGTATGGAGTTTAGCATGTGTCCCTGGAAGCGATCCCATATACAGAGCCGCTCGTCCGCGCCCGCTGACACTACGTACGAAGCTGTGTACGCGAGTGACGTCACTGCGCCGTCGTGCGCTTGCATGCTGTATACGCATGCGCCTGCAAATGGTTTCATCAAACATCTTTACTGCTTTTTAGGGTGAAAAAATATCATAAAAGCCTTGCTAGTGTGATCTGCAAGAAATATAAACAAAAAACTAAATAAAAACTTTATTGAGGACAGCATGGAATAGTAAGTCCTACATCGGTCTTGTCGCATGTAGTAAATAAAAACTTTATTTAGGCAGCGCGGAATAGTAGTACTACAATCAGCGGTCTTATCGCATGTAGCGATCTCTTCCAGGCCAAGTAATTATTGGCTTTAATTACTGTTTATCCTGAGGTTGAAAACTGCATAAAATTGAATAAAATTGGATACGTGCAGGGTTTTAGGTAATAAATATTTTTCTGGTGTTAATTTCGATGCAAGAATACGTCCCTATTGGATCGGACAGGGCGCTTGATACAACTGTATACTTTATTTTTAATAAATTCGTAAAAGGAATGCTGGCAACCATACCCGTATGTAAGTCCCAGACGCAAAGAAGGCCGTCTTGCGAGCCGCTCCCCGCGATTGTGGGCGTGGCGTGGTCGATGAAACTGCTCGTGATTGGTCCGCAGTGCCCGTGCAGTGTCAATAATGCACTCAGATCTGAGCTTGAAAACACCTGAACGGAATCAGATAATGAATAAACATGTTTATACCTACTTGTTAAAACACAGGTTCTACCATATTTTATTCAATTGTTGTGACCGCCCACTGTGTGTGTGGGCACCACTGTGAACGTATCTGTTACTTGAAGAAAACATTTACGGTAAGTATTTGTACTCTACAAAAAAAATACATTGGACCAGAGAAAGTTCCCGTTCCACAATAAAACCAAAACATAGCTGCCCCGTTTATGCTAAAACTAGCCGCTAGCCGCGGTTTCGCCCGCGCAGATTTAAATCCCGGCATTCCCACGGGATAAAAAATAGCCTATGTGCTATTCCATACTATAATCCATTCCACCATCCAGTCGCCCATTGTTTTACCTTAAATGTATGCTTTTACTCTGTACTATGTTTCTGTGTGGTGAACAATAAAGAGTTATCTATCTATCTATCTATCTATAATCTATCTCTCTGCCAAGTTTCATCCAGATCCATTCAGCTGTTCCGGCGTGAAAGAGGAACAAACATCCATCCATCCATACTTACAAACTTTCGCGTTTATAAAATTAGTAGGATTATAGGATAGGATTGAAATAAATAGGTAGTAGGGTATAGGGTATAAGAAGACTAACCTTGAGAACATGGTCTTGTCCGCCGGTGAGGATGCGTCCTCCTTCGCTCTGCATCTCCGTTATTGGCTGCTGGTGCGCTCGACACTGCGCCAATCTCACGCACACCACTTCTGAAATCACAAATCAACCAGTAGAATCGAGCGCAATATATTTTTCTTATCGATCAGTCTGTGCGCAATGCAATCAATTAACGCGAAAGTTTGTAAGTATGGATGGATGGATGTTTGTTACTCAATAACGCCAGAACGGCGGCCCGATTACGCTAATGTCTGGCTATCGAGATGGCTTTCAGTTTGATATTTGATCTTGGAATATAATACTCTCTGACGAGAGCATTTGATTCCCAGTGTAATAGCAACATATGGACGGATCTAGTATCTAAATTCCTTGGATGGATGGGAATCCAATTTCTAACTGAAAGCCATCTCGATAGCCTGACATAAGCGTAATCGGGCCGCAGGTGTCACAAGAAGAAATTGAATAAACCTTTCGATTTTGACTTCAAGCACTTCACATAGCGCGTTACTACCTTCAAAACGGTGGGCAAATGCATGTAGTGTTTATCTATGATTAGTTGTGCAATTAGCTCTGAATAGTACGTAGGGGAAGGGTGGGTAGCCCCGGTCGGCGGGTACCCCCGGGCACTTCAAATAAACACACCTATGGACCGCGCGTTGAATCGCGCCATAAGTGTGTTTATTTGTTTTCTAAGTATGCGTTAACTCCTCGTATTTGAAGTGTCCGGGGGTACCCGCCGGCCGGGGCTACCCACCCTTCCCCTACGTTCGTAGATGTAAGTTTAGTTTGTTGAATTGTATTGTTGTAACAGCTGTTGGTAGACCTGAATAAATAAATAAAAGGTTCTTACCATCGCCGTCGCTGAGTTCTGGCTCGTAGCAGAATGGTATCCGCGCATGCGCCGCATCGCTCGCCGAATGTAGCGAGCCCGCGGACCCAGTGCGTTTGTGCGCTGCGGATCAAACACCCAACTATACTTTATTAGTTTACTAGCTGCGCCCCGAAAAAAACAACGGCATCTAGAATTCGTTTACTTATTTACTAGCGACTCGCCCGCGCGCCCCTGCTTCGCACGGGTGCACATATCATGCATGTATTATACATATAAACCTTCCTCTTGAATCACTCTATCTATTAAAAAAAACCACATCAAAATCCGTTGCGTAGTTTTAAAGATTTAAGCATACATAGGGATATAGGGACAGAGTAAGCGACTTTGTTTTATACTATGTAGTGATTTACCAGTAGTTGCGCCCCGCGGTTTAACCCGTGCAGCTTTAAATCCCGGTATTCTCACGGGATAAAAGTAGCCTATGTGCTATTCCAGACTATAATCTATGTCTCTGCCAAGTTTCATCCGGATCCGTGCAGCCGTTCCGTCGTGAAAGAGTAACAAACATCCATCCATACTTAAAAACTTTCGCGTTTATAATAGTAGTAGGATTTGTTTAAGTGGGCACTTGTTAGAAGCGGTGTCGTACTTACTCCGGCGCTGCGCAGTACTGAACCGCCAGTCGACGCGCGCTCCGCTGGCCGCGTTCACTGCGTCCAGTCGCAGCAATGCGAGCTGTCCGCCGAGCGACGCGACGCACAGCCGCCGTCCGCCCGACAACGCACGCACGTGCGTCACACCCATCGCCTCGCGGTTGCGATACTCACAGTTCTTCCATACGCACTGCGTTATTTAAATTAAATTATAATGTTTTGACGACCTCAGTGGCGCAGCGGGCGAGAGACCGCCTGCGACGCTAGAGGTTGCGGGTTCGATTCCCGCCTCGGAACAAATTTGTGTACGATCTGCAGAAATTTGTTCTGTTGGTCTGGGTGTTTTTTATGTATAATAAAAAATATCTATCTATGTAAGTATATAATGTATTAAATATATCAGTAATCTAGTACCCATAACACAAGCTTTGAGTAGCTTACTCTAGCTTAGTGTTATATTATTATTTTACTAAGACCATCTTCTTTTATAAACTTTCGCGATCATAAAGAAAGAAAGAAAGAAAGAAAGATAATACGTTTATTTCGGACACACACGATACATACACCTAATAATAGTCATAACACATTCTTCAAGGCATGAGTGAATAGGTGCCTTCTAGATCATTCTGCTCCAACGTAGGCTACATCGTCACTTACCATCAAGTGAGATTGTAGTCAAAGGACGGTTTATTTAGTTTAGTCTGCCGCGACTACGGCCATTGCAGCAGTCGAAATGTTGGGAATAATAAAGGTAAAACGTGATAAATACCCGTGTAATATTTCAATTTAAGTAAATCTTGTTCTTGTTATAGCCAGACTTCTTCTTTTTATTGTGTCACTAGTTGATTCAAAATAGTGTGGTGAAAGAATTTTAATTACACCTCAAAGAGGCTCCATTTGAGCACTTGACACATGTTATAGAACTTTTTAGGTTCTACGAAATGCCGCATGCCGGTTTCCTCACGATGTTTTCCATCACCGTTTGAGCGTACTGGCATTGTGCACTAGTTTTTTTACAGAAAAACTAATTGGTGTACGACCGGTTTCGAGCCCACGGCCTTAGAGAGTTAAGACAATTACTAGTCCACACTTACCACAAACTTGCCCGAGCTAGCTTCCCACATCTCGAGCCTCCCATCCGCGCATCCAAGTATAATAAGATCATTGCAAAAGTCCATGCACCACACTGGAGATTCCTTCACCGCCTTCCCGCCAAACTCTAACTCCGCTGGGGAATCCAAATCACCGTTCATATCACAGACGTTACTTTTCTCTTTTTTGGTTTTGAAATATAGAACATCTTCGTCTTTAGAGTTGTGGTTCGTGTTATTAGAGTCTACGTTTTCTTTGGCATCGCAATCGTAAATATCCGGTGTCTCACTGCAGTATAGGTTTCTGTAAACAATAATTACATAATTTTAACTTTGTAATTTATGAGATAAGGAATGATTTTATTAGAGGCAGTTTGAAAGTCACTGAAAAGATGAGGAGTAATAGGTTAGCGTGGTATGGGCATGTTATGCCAAGGGAAGAATGTCATGTAACGAGAAGAATGCTTGGGATGAATGTGGATGGATATAGAAGTAGAGGTAGGCCAAAGAAAAGATGGATGGACTGTGTGAAAGATGACATGAGTCTGAAAGGAGTGACTGCTGAGATGACGGCTGATAGAGGAGAGTGGAGAGCAAAAACCTGTTGTGCCGACCCCACATGAAGTTGGATAAGGGCAGGAAAATGATGATGAATTTATGATTTGAAAAAACCAACGAATAGGCTAGTTGCCTAAATTTGAGAAATTGGTTAATAATGTAAGGTACATAATATAATAATTAATTTATTTATTTATTTATTATTAACATTATGAATAGCAAGAATCTCTAATGAATCCGAATTATTCTTAGTGGAAACATAAAGTTTTTTGTGTTGTGATTGACACTACTATTTTTTCCCGTCAATTTAAAAATATACTACTTTTAGCTTTTCAAGTATGTAGAGAATATTATATTTTCTAGTATGTATAAAACCATGTTTGTTGCTTATGATGACTGTATGTTATAAACTATATCAATCATAGAAAAGTCATAACAAATTACAAATAATAATATAATATAATATGTTATAAATAATATAATATAACATATTTAAAATTCGAATTCGTATAATTAAAAAACACAAGAGCCTCCTTTTGTGAAACTAGTGTAATTACTTTCAACAAGCTGTCCAGTAAGTACCTGTAATTCTTAGCGAAGTCATATTTAGTGGATTCGGCGATGGAAAGGTGGCCAGAGGTCTCCCTGACAGACGGCCGAAACCGGAGACCGCTCAGGTGGTTACCGAGACCTTTCCTAAGACGGTGGGTATTCAGTACCTGAAATAAGTACGCGATATTAGTTTACATTCTAAAAAAACATAATCAGCTTCACTACTTTGATTCCTAGGCACGGTAGATATTCCCTCAGATCTCTTAGTACCAAATACTAACTCCAGATTATTTGAAGACGTCTAAAGGGGGTGCGTCCAAACATTCCATACCCACATTTTGCTGTAGTTGGTATTCCATACATTCTTAAAATCTGTATTAGTCACAAATTATATCTTTGAAATTGGTAAATTCAAGTCTATTGAAACTTAATGTGCTTATGTGAGATACGTTAGGTACATCAAGATAGGGTGCATATAGAGTAAATCAATATTTTTCTAAGCCGTGCTTACATAATACATGGAGATTTTTTTTTTGGAAGCCTGTCTCTAATTTTTTTTCATAACAACATATGCAATATTTTTTTACCTCACTCTTCTTTGTAGAAACTGGTGGTGGATAAGATTCTGCAAATAAAAACAATTTCTAAACAGTCACGAAATAACAATAATTGATAGATAACGCACTTTTTATAATACATACCATTCAGAGGAACTGGGGTACTCTTCTTAGAGCTAACTTTGTCATAAAGCTCTTTCTGCAATTTGAAAAACCTAAAACATGAATAAAGAAATTTAATAAATTGTTAAGTATACTTTTTCACACAGATATGTACGGCTTTTAATTTATTTGCATAATAAACCTTATACTATGAAAAACAGACTGATATTATACCTTTACTGATATTACATAGGTTACTTATGATAAATAATAGCACCCACAGACAGAGATTGAACATTCTATATATATTCTATATAGAATGTTCAATCTCTATATAATAAATATTCTATATAAACCTTATACTATGAAAAACAGACTGATATTATACCTTTACTGATATTACATAGGTTACTTATGATAAATAATAGCACCCACAGACAGAGATTGAACATTCTATGTACATCACACAGATGTTGTTCCAGGTTGGGATCGACCCATGACCCACAGCGTAGAACCACAGCGTCAGAGCTACTACTAAGTGAGCTGTGAAGGCTGTCAAGTTGGACCACCAACTTAGAATACGCGTTAAATACTCGCATGATTCCCTGATAAAGGGAAAATAATAAAAGAAAACAGCGATAAATACCCGTGTAATATTTCAAAATGTGTCATTATCAAGAAAGTTTGAAAAACACTATAGCTCTACCGTCGTAAACTCGACCCTCGTGATGGTATGCGGGACGCGGGGCGGTGGGTTCGCACGGCATTGCGCACACAACCGACACACATACACTCACATTCACACGACTGTGTGGATTGGTCGAGCCCACCCGCCCCCGCGTACCGCATACCATCGGGGAGGTCGACTTTACAGCGGTCTAGCTATAGGATGGATACTCACTCAGATCAGACTGCAAACATACAAAGACAATACATTTTATATTATTATACTTTTGATTTTTTGAGGAAAAACAAACGGTGGAGAATGTGGTACTGCACTGCTCCGCAACTAACGAAGCCAGATCCAAAACTGGACTACAGAAGCTGATCGGGTCTTTCTCATCTGCATCCGAATCGTCACCAGGGATGCTTAAACACTGCTACCACCAACCCAAGGTCCTTCTCCGCTATTTCAAGGAGTTGGGCTAGCTGGGGTGAGGTTAGCAGGGGGACAATGCACAATACACCCTATTGCAGGATGTCCGTGCTAATCTCATTCCCCCACCACGAATAAGAATTAGATGGATACTCACGCGCCTCGGTCGATGTTGGTGATGATATCTCCGTTCTGCGAGTCCCAGACCTTGATGTTCCCTTGAAGACAAGAGCTGACGATCTTCTCGCCGTCCGTCACCAAGCACTCCACTTCTTGGCTGTGCCCGGCTACCACCAGCGGCACCGCTTCCATCACCAGCTGGTATCCAACAAACGTCATGTTTTAGTGAACTAGCTGATGGAACAAGCAGACGGCCTGATTTTAAGTGGTTACCATCCTACTAATATTGAAAGTTTGTAAGTATGGATGGATGTTTGTTACTCTTTCACGCCAGAACGGATCTGGATGAAACTTGGCAGAGAGATAGATTATAGTCTGGAATAACACATAGGCCATTTTTTATCCCGTTGGAATACCGGGATTCAAATCTGCGCGGGTGAAACCGCGGGGCGCAACTAGTCACCTATAGAGCATTGTCTTGTTAGCCACGCACTTAGAAACATGCTCTGCGTCCATCAACTTGTGGCATACAATGTTAAGCCTCATGCTCCTTTACTTTCACTGGCAACAACACTTAAAAACCGAAGCACAGCAACGCTGCTGCAGAAAGACATGGTGTAGTACTTCCCCGGAGGAGTCTTTTACAGCGAGTTCTACTACTTTTAAAAATAAAATGGTTTATTAATTGTTTATTTCTGATAAAAAAATATGAGATGATAAAATAAATAAACATTTCACATAATATCACTCCCAGCCCCAGCAATCCCATGCAAAAAAAGCCTATAATTAAGGCCGCGATACGCAAACAACACACATATCAGTAACTTATCCATCAGTATCAGTGAAAATTATGTTGTAGTATACATTATGTACGACGCTATCCGTACTCGTAGTAACAGTGACGTTTAATGAAGTCTGACGGAGGAGGAACTAGATTTAGTAACCATATACCTGAATAGCTGGTTGTTTAGCAATGCTTTTCTTATATTCTTCGTCATCATTCCACGACGCTCGCCACTCGGCGTAGTGACGAGAGCAAATGCATCTGCAAACAAATATGAGAAGATAAGATAAATGTATCTTTATTTTATCTTTATCTTACATGAAGATGAGATAAATTTATCTTTATCTTATCTTAATATGTATTATTCATTATGCGACTAACATAATGTGACAAGACTAGACATTCTTCTTTAAACCTCGGATCTACATAGCTAAACATAGCAGTTACGCTATTCCCTTTTGCCAAGTTGTTTTTTTTTATGTGAAAGATAGACAAACGGGCTAACGGCCCACCTGATGGTAAGCGGTCACCGTCGCCCAAAGACAACAACAACACTAGCGGCGTTGTCAGTGCGTTGCCTATCCTGAAGGACTTTATTTACATTTTTCTTGAAGCTTTTCATGTTAAATCTTGGCGGGAAAACCTCTGATGGTAACTCATTCCACATTGTGCATAGTACAAAGTTGATTCGATCAACCCTTACCCTCACTACGCCTACTGAGAAAGTTAACAATGTCTGATGAAGGCGATGAATGTATGGTGACAAGAAAACTATAAAATGGCATGGATTATGAATAAGAGGGTAAATAAAAAACTTGTGTACCACCAAACTAATGAAGTTACCTGTACAAAACGACCATCATGTAGGCGATGACAGCGACGCTTATCGTACAAAGGATGGCAAGCAGTAAGATTTCCATCGGCGTTGTCGGATAGATAGGCAGCTCAGTTCCTTTTCCCCATTGTGGCGCGCTCTTCCCTTCTGGCAGCTCGAAATCTACAACAAACAATACATTAATTTTATGTTCTGATAGAACTACAATCATACATATTCAAATTTTTACACAAGTCCCAAAATGTCCCAAAGTTTGTCTTTCATTAATTGCCAGTTTAGGGGCAGTTGTGCACAATTTACCTGTATTCCCTATTTTTACTGCAATTAGGGGTGTAAATCTAACTTTAACGGATTGTCTTCGTTCCAACGGGGTGTCTCTCAGTGATTGAGGAGTTTGTATGAAAGTTAAAAGTATTTTAAATTTTTGCTGCATTTTATTGCAAACAGACGCGAGCTGCTTGCAGCTCGCGCGGCACACAACCACCAGTGATTGACTTCGTTCCAACGGGGTGTCCGAATAATATTGAGGATTTTGAATGGAATTTTTTACTGTTTTTCATTTTTGATGCATTTTTACTGCAATTAGGGGTGAAGATTGAGTTCAACCGATTTCCTTCGTTCCAACGGGGTGTCCAACTGTGATTGAGGACTTTGATTGGAAATTCACACAGATTTTCATTTTCGCTGCAAATTCATTAAAAAAAAAAACAGACGCAAAGTACTTGCAGCTCGCGCGGCACGCAATCACTAGTTATAAATAAATAAGTATAAGTGGACATTTCACACAACACTATCGCGACCCAAACTAAGCCAATACTTGTCACATGAGAACCAGATACATACATACATAAAATCACGCCTATTTCCCATAGGGGTAGGCAGAAACCACGGATTTCCACTTGCATCCTGACATAACTATTTCGCTTCATTCCCTCTCATAACATTCTTCATACATGCATTCATGAGAACCAGATATCTGACTTAACTAACTTAGATAATATACTTTTTTAAATATATTTCTGGTGTGTATACCTGGTACGACGTCGATTGGGTCCAAGGCCGCAGCTAAGGTCTGCCACCTGAGAGGCGGCGGGTCCTTTTCCTCCGGATTCCGTACACCGGCCGCTAAGTCAGGACTGACGCGATGGCTAATCAGAACCGGAGGCAGGACGACGGCGTAGCGGCCGGCGATCGACTCGTTGTAGTGCGACAGAATCACCGACCAGTGGTGGGATGACAGTCTAAAAGTCAATCCATATTCTTTGTTATAGGTGATAGTTACCACTTAACATAAGGTAGGCCATCTGTTTATTCCGTCAAATAGTTGCATAAAAACACATCGTTGTTGAGTGTTAGTAAGTATGACAATAGCCGGCCAAGGTTTTTATTTAAATAGTGGATAGACAGGTAAAGGAAGTCGTGCTTAATACCGAAATATCTACGAGATTTTCTATACTCAAGTAAAAAAAAGGATAAGCCAGCGCAAGAGACGCTTTATCCTTATTTTAGAACAACAGTAAAATAAAAGAAACCTGAAATACAGACTCCAAACTTCGAACGAATCAATACATTGAAATAAACCTTTACTCTTATGGCTTTCCAGTGAAACTTAAATGGGATAATCCTCTTCTAACACATCAGTAAACCCCATCGAAATCAGATTTGGAAGTCTGGCTATTAGCAGTAATTAGATAATACTCAAAAAAAAAATTCGCACCACATTAAGAACCGGCATTTTATTAGTAAGAGTAAATTTTACAAAATTATTTTGCAACCATCATTTGAATTACTGATGGCATGGTAGGTACATTGGATTTCTATAGATTCAACAACCGGACGACTATAAAAACCACCATGGAAAATAAAAAAGGTGAAAATTACCTACTTTGTAATTTTAAAAAGTCAACTCACAGTAATACGAGTTCTCGCAAACTCATCACAATAAGGAACGACACTGGGCGAAACTGAAATATGATCACAAAAAATGAATACTTGCAAATATGTAAGCACAGAGTTGATGAAATACCTATACTACTGACGTACGACGATAACGTAGGTAAGATCTTCGTATTATAAATAGCCGAATGGCAAAATACAATGGCAGCATTGTAAAAACAAACTATACTTTTTATTAACAACCAATTTGAATTTTGTTTTTACCATGATTATTTATTATTACATCACAGTAGGTAGGTACCTATTTAAATTGTAAAGCGACCATGTGTGCGCCCTTTTCGTGCGATCTAAACAAAATCAAAATGTAAAAATGTTTGACTCAGATGACTCATCATGACTTTTCTTCGAAATTTCCCATCCCATCCTACTACCTATAAACGCGAAAGTTTGTAAGTATGGATGGATGGATGTTTGTTACTCTTTCACGCCGGACACACGCTGAACGGATCTGGATGAAACTTGGCAGAGAGATAGATTATAGTCTGAAATAGCACATAGGCTAATTTTTATCCCGTGGGAATACCGCGATTTAAATCTGCGCGGGTGAAACCGCGGGTGCAACTAGTTTAAAATAAAATAACAAAATACAAACAGGCAAGTGTACCAAGTTTTTTAGAAAAGTTTTATGCGACGATATCGTAAAAATGAGATCAAATTATGATATCTAATATCAGATTGCAAGAAGACACTAATAATGCATTAGGTAGCGAGCGAGGTAGTCATGCTAAGCGTTTGTGTGCGTCACAGACATTCGCAAACAAGGACAACTATAATTTAATAGTAGTTAAAAAACTGTTGCATAATGAGGGGTATTAAAACTCGAGGGGGTGTATAAAAACCGAGCCGTAGGCGAGGTTTTTAATAGTATCCCACGAGAGTTTTAATACCTAGTTATGTGCAGTTTAATACACTACTTTATCTACTCTCATACATTAGTGTTGAACCTAATAAATAAAATATCAAAGTTAGTAAGAAATCCAGTTGACTGAAATAAAACGTATCAATTGGCGCCAAACCAACCGTAGGTATAACAGCGCATGCGCGCGCTGCGCCGCCGCCGCCGCGCCGCGCCGTCGCCACAGACTATCAAACTCTTTGGCTGTACGGTTTCAAGACCCTTGCCTTTTCCAAAAAGAAAAAGAACTGTATCGTTATGGTAAAAAAGTTATTTTATACAACTAACAATAAAAACACTGTACTTACCTACAATATGTAAGAAATAAAAGGCTTTTTTATATTTTATTTTATATTTTATTGCGTTTATAAAGTATATCAATATGAATTCGTTTTGACGTTTATAATTCGAATTTTATGACATGAGAGTAGATAAAGTAAATTATTCATTGAGCTTGTTTATGGTTTTTTTACATTTAAGTTAGTACCAATCAAGTCTCGACTGTTGCGATGTTATACACTAGCTGCGCCCCGCGGTTTCACCCACGCAGATTTTAATCCCGGTATTCCCACATGATAAACAGGAGCCTTATTCACTATGACAATAGGAGATTCCAAGGAGATTCCTTGCCCCAAACCGTGAAACGTCAATACTTGATATTGGGCTTTATTCTTTATGACATAGGAGATACTTTGCCCTGACCGTATCACACCGCCAACCTTGTCTTAGCCGAGCTCGCGCTGCAAATGGTCATAGTGCATAAGGCTCCAGTACCCTAAGTGCTATTCCAGACTATAATCTATCACTCTGCCAAGTTTCACACAGATCCTTTTAGTCGTTCCGTAAAAGAGTAACAAACATCCATCCATTCGTTTACAAACTTTCGCGTTTATAGTATTAGTAGGATGACTAACACAAAAACATACCCAAATAACTGCGAATTTTCACAGATAATCGTAATGGACGATAAAAACTGGCATGCGGTGTATAATTATCTTACCTCGACCAAGGCCGTGAGTGAGGCGAGTGCTTGAGCATTATTGTATCATTCGAGTCCGCGGCAGTTTTTTCGGGCTCGGCGAAGTCCAGCAGTGGTGGGAAGAGAAGAGTATTCTTGTCACTGTTGTTGTAGAAACTATAAACAGGCGTTATTTCACTCTTGTCATTCTTCTTGTTCCCCTCTGTGTTCTCTGATTTTTCAGGATTCGTTATAAAGTAGTCGACCACTCCTGAGTTGTAAATTATCATTGATATCCACACTATCATCCAGACCATGAACGCGCGCTGGAAAAAGCGTGTTCGAGCCCAAATGTTAACCAATAGAATCCGTTTGGGTACTCTGTTGTCTTGATGGCCAGAAGTTGAGTTTCTTTTTGCCACGACATCAGTGGGACTGTTGTGAGAAAGCCCGTTCAAGCGCGGATGAGACTTAGATTTGGTCATGCGCTGCGGTGAAAAGTTATCCTCAGGCCCGCTCTTATTGAAACGCCAATTCAAGGCGTTGTTCGAATGAAAATATTCCTTCAAATGCAGTTTGTTCTGATCTTGAAAGTACTCCATTCTGCGCACTTCTACTCCAAGTATCGTCGCGAAGAATGCCATTTGTATAAAGTAATCAGATATCAAACTCACGATCATAAATATCGAAAATTCTTGTATGAACGGGACGAACGTAAAAAAGCTGACGGTTAAGATTGTGATTTCTATGAGTAGGTTCTTTGTGATAGACCAGCCTTCCTTGGTAAGACCCTGGGCGAGACGAATCTTTACATCTAGTCTTGAGTCCGTGGAAGTGACACTTTTGGTCAGCACTAAGACATTCTCCAAGCCGACTATTATGACAAGATATGGGAAAATTTCTTTTCCTTGAAGACTGAGGGAGAATCCAAAGAAGAAGCATATTCCCATTGACATGGAGAGACTCCCTGCTATTGTCAGTACCGCGCACGCTGCTAGGCCAAGCTTAGATTTTATGAATTCTATTTTTCTTACAGAGAAGTACATGTAGAGAAATAATCCCACGAAGGTAATCGTGAGAGGTACAAGTTCGTGGTAATTAAACTGCCCTGGGTAGTAGATCAGTGTCACTTCGTCTAATTCAGTGTGCGGAGAATCCTGGTACAGTGGATACATTTCTCTCAGCTTTTGAGTGAGGGTTCTGACAAATCTGAAACGAATAAAAAAATAATACAAAGCTGGTTATGACTTCTTAATGTCAATAACGCAATGGCTATTAGAACAATAGTTATGGAAGATAATTTAAAATAAACGCAATTTATCTCCAGTTCAATCAAATCGCCGATAAATAAATAATTAGCCATAACTTTATCTGTTTCTTAGATAGTATCTAATGAGCTTCGCGCCTTTCGTATCAAACGAAAGATAAAATTAAAAACGTTTAGCGCTGCGTCAGGGAATTCTTGTAGTCTATAAAGGTTGTGTGACGTACTTATCATCAGGCTGGTCATAGAAGATTGTGACGGCATACTGTAGGACCCTCGCGCGAGCCCGTAGAGGATACCGCTTAATGCCCGTATCGCGAAGTTGCATTCCGAACGCTATCTCAGCGAGTGAAGCTTTACTTTTGTGCATATTCTGGAAATTATAAAAACTTCACTACTACTAATAAGTTGTCATAACATCATTATCTTTGTTGCTCTATCGCATGCCGTTGATCACGCTTAAATTCCACTCACATCTGCAGGCCTATTGGCTATCTCGGTGGATATCTCCTAGTGAAGATCACTCGTCAAAGTGTTTTGATATTGACGAATCGTCAACGTCAGTCACCGACCCCAATTTGTTAGTCACCGTAACACTATTTTGACTAGAGATTGCGATTGTCTACGCATAGTGGACAACAAATTGATGACATTACCTATTCGTCAAAGACACTACTCCGAGGCAGTGTTTAATGAATATTATTGATAGGCACCGAAGCCGTTATAGGTATTCTAATTAGTAAAAGTGGTGACTGTTGTTGAGATTTGTGTTTGTTGTTAAGTAGATAGGTATGGCACGTCTTATTTTGTTGGGATATGCTGAAGACGAGCGAAAACGACGTGCTCTTATTATTTAGAGACACCGCCTGCGCTAGTTTTATAGGTACATAGGTACCTAATAATTGAATAGAATTCATATTCTACTTTATATTTTATAAAAAAAAATATTTTGGCTTAAAGTTTATCTATGTACCTACCTACCTACTATTTGAATGTTATTATGTCTGTGTCTTTGTTGGGTATTTTTGGAACAAATTGAGAATGTAAAAAAAAAACAAAAAACATGCATGTAATAAGTAAAATATTATATATTTATTTATTTTGTTCTATAAAATCTAATATTATAATATTTTATTTACTTATACTTATGATGCCTAACTAAGTATATCTTTGTCTTTGTGACCTCTGCCTTCGAGCTAGAAGAGTGGAGCGCTGACCTTAGTCTTAAAGTAAAATACTTTTTCTTTTCAACAAAAAGTCCCGTGTCATGACCACTTGAGTATTTGTAAGCTCATCAAGGGAATGTCTCAAGTGCAGCTTGCTTATAAATATCCTACATAAGTGCTTGGCGACAGATTTTCAACTTGTGTCGTATCCAACAACTTACATTCTTGGTGGCATCTATAAAGAGATATTCTACGTAAGCTGACAAAGTATTTTAATAATGTGGACATTTACATTTTTAAAATAAACTAATAAGATCTAAAACTTTGCTAAGTACCATATTCACACTAAAAACAAATCTTTATCGTTTTACCGGGAGTCTACGAAGTTACTTACGCTAGTTGTACTTGCCTTTAATTGTAGATTTAAGTAGCAATATTTTTACACAAACGAACTTGATAAACACAATTCACAAAGAAGTAATAGGTACACTCGCTCGATACACTCGAAATAAAATGAATTTGAATTTACCGCCAAACCTTAGGTACCTACGTCAGTATAAATAAACCGCCTAAAACAAAAATATCCTAAAATATAGTACTGTAATAATCAAAAAGTATTACTAAACTTAGCCGTATAATATTCGATGACATCGTCGTGAATGAATGAATGAAAGTTCGGTGTACAACCGAAGCCAGTTAGTCACGGTCACTGTAAAAGATAGCCAATAGGCCTGCTGATGCTAAACGGAGCGCAGATTCGCAGAGCCTAGCTTCAATGAGCACCGTTCTTATAATTGTATAGTCACGTACCAAGCATAAAATTAAAACTTTTTTTTATATTTATGTTAATGTCCTAAGACGGCATGGTATTATAATGCATAAGCTAGAAACTTCTATATATACATTATTTATAAGAAAAGTAACAGAAGCACAAATGACCTACCTGCATGTACAAAACACAATCACTGAGGATGCACTCTATGTGTGTTCTCATGTGCCTGTAACTGCATCGGTACCCCCTTCAATCAGGTATGAGGGTTTCTGAGAAATTCTTCGAACCTCATTGTCAGATATCAGCCTCTACTACTATAAATAAACCACTAGAAATCTTGTAAAACGGTACCAACCTGATAATTATAAATAGTATTGACAATCGTCGCATCAAGCGAGAATGTCTGAAGACTTTGCTGCCACAGGTTAGCTGGCGAAAGAAGTAGACAGCTATACTCAGGTAGCACTCTTTCAACACTCGCCTTGCTGTCTCGCCTTTTGATGCCTCCTATTTGGTAACAATGCTGTAGCAATGTAGTTTTTCTGAAGCAATTTGAAAAGCTTGTTTAAATAATATTTAAAGGTTGAAAAAAATTACATGTCCTGAAGTTTGGATTCTGCATTTTCCAATAGCCGTCCATTTGATGACATCAACAGCATTAGCCTCAATAAGTCCATTTCTCATTATGTCCACCTAATTGGTTGGGATAGTCAGCGATAAATTCATTTACTATTAGAACTATTAAGTCCAGCAATATTTATTTATTGATTACCTCGATAAATAAAGGAGGATACACAGTTAAGACTTCAAAATAACATTAGTATAGTAATCCGTCATGGCTGGCGGATTCGTGACCGCAGTTATTTGGTATTGTACTACCTAAGTTTTACAGGAGTTGCTGCTACCCATTCAGCTCGTTTTTGTAAGGTTCGTGTTGAACATCCGATTCGATCTTCTTCATCTTGCTTTTAGGCAGTTTTGCTAACATTCATTTAAGAACTCAAATTGTAAAAATAGTATTTTTTTATATATATATAGATAAGAGGTCCAATTCTAAACCAGCATTAGCTATTCGAAATTTTATGACATAATTCATGTAGGCATATTATATCAGCTGCGCAGATTATCGCTGGAGTTCTCAAATTGATATAGCTATTATATTCGATATTTCAATAAATATAACCATGACTAGCTTTGGCTATAACAGTCGCGTATTAGGTATAATGTTTTTTGCAGCAAACGGCCCTCATAGCTCATTTGGTATTAGTTGTTCTGCCTTATGTGATGCAGGCCGTGGCCCGTGGGTGTGTGTAGGCCTGTCGATCCCCACCAAAAACAAACATTTTTGTGATTCATCACAACAGACAGAAAACAATCATCTATCTTACTAATATTATAAATGCAAAAGTTTTTAAGTATGGATGGATGGATGTTTGTTACTCTATAACTCCAGAACGGCTGAACGGATCTTGGTGAAAATTGGCACAGAGATATATTATAGCCTGGAATAACACATAGGCTACTTTTTATCCCGTGGGAATACCAGGATTTAAAACTACGCGGAAACCGCGGGGCGCAACTAGTGTGAACATATATTAAAGATATTTTATAAGTAGGTATGTATTATCAAAAATAAATATCTTATAGCTTTAAACGAGCAATACCAATATAATTTTTTTTTTATAATCAAAATCTGGGAAATGGCTTCAACGATTTTCATGAAATTTAGTGTGCAGGGGTTTTTGGGGGCGATAAATCGATCTAGCTAGGATTTATTTTTAGAAATTGATTTTTATCCGTGGTGGTTTTCCTAAGGAACCGAAAAAAGCCCGGTCTGCCAGATATTAAGTATTATACCTACCTATCAGAAATCTGGTTCGAATACCTATTACAAGCTTTGCTTAGTTTGGGGCTAGTGATAGTGGGGATAGTGCTGTTTATAATGTGAATAAAGAAATAAAATGAATAAAATTAAATATTGATGGGAATATTTATTAATTTCAATTATTTATTTAAAACCGTATCAGGAATCCTCGCCACAAGAAACAAAACTTAGTGTAGTAATTTAGAGTAGTTATAATAATTGGTAGTTTTAATACCACTTCTCTCGCTCATGATAATGGTAGGTACACAATATCGAAATCTAGTCTCTAAACTAGAATTATGTGCTTAGTTGACTCATAACAACATAAACTTGTATCTAGTTACGACTTTATTTACGTAAGGACTTATAGTGACTCATAAAAACACCGAGAAACACCTTGTTCGCCTGACTAAGCATAAGATTAATAATGTATGCATTTTGCCACGTGTGAGGTAAGACAAGGTAACTATTACCTAATGTCTGCTACAAATGGAACCAAATCACAACCGAAGCTAAGATTAAAACTTGTCTAAAAAGAAACGAATACTCGGTACAAATGCTTCCAGATTCCTATCTGGTCTAGACCTCCAGGGAAAGTCGTACACACGTTACATGCATAGGTATTATTGCTACGGTTTTTTCACGATGTTTTCCATAAACTATATAGGTACATGATGTAACAAGATTAATTCAAAAAACTGAAATTTTGCTTCTAATATTTTTGACCTAATTTTTTACTTTTCTATCTTCAAATTCCTTGGGTACGGCATAATAATTATTTACCTAATTACGTACCTAATTAGCCTTGTGTAATTCGCTTATTGACATACAAACAATGTGAAGCTAAATAATCATTATGTTCTCAGGCAACAAACGACTCGCTCGCCCTCTTTCGATACTTGCGATATAGACGTACATATTGGTAAATATTGATAAGATAAGCCTTCAGTGTTCCAGAGATTTTTACGCCCTGTATATAGGTATATACGAAAAAATAATGGATGGGCAGTTAAAGTAATTATCATGACGCTGTAAGCAGCCTTCACAAGTCGTGTACCTATGTAACCTTCGAACGACGCCGACGGACGAACAGTCATTCTGTTAATACGATCTTTGTGCCCACTGATCGACTATCTGTCGTGACAAGACCATC
Source organism: Plemyria rubiginata (assembly GCA_963576535.1). Lineage (NCBI taxonomy): Eukaryota > Metazoa > Arthropoda > Insecta > Lepidoptera > Geometridae > Plemyria > Plemyria rubiginata. Next base: position 5,465,284 of record OY754905.1, read on the forward strand.
TTTCGAGATCCAGTCGAGTTTATCACGAACTCGAATTGAGAATGGAAATTAAAACTTTATTGTTGATTTTTACAGTACCTAGCTTATACTATACCCATAATTATAATACAACGTTTACTCTCAGCTCATGTCCGTGGCGACGCAAACGTCAACGCTTTCTCAAATGCAAGAGAGCAAAGATGCTGTTCATGTCGATAGCTAAATAAATCGGTAGATATATTTCAGATTCCACCGGGCCTCGGGATAAACACGTGAAGCTGTTTCTGATTATAGTTTCAGATGAATAAAGGTCTTCACCCAACATCCCTTCGAGCATGGATCATCGATACGATAAAATCTGTCAGTATTTCTCGATAAATTTGAATAACGAACAAACGTCTTTAAACATAAACAGATGTGCAAGCATGTAACATGTCAAAATAAATTTTATTGTATTGATGAACCATGCTCGAGGGGCTGTGTAGATTAAACAACGTAGTCACTTACGTCTCCGAGTCTTCGTGGTTCCGTATGGTTTCGAGCAACCGGAACACTTCCTGCAGCGGTGCTCTGAATGCGTCCCACATCTTCAGCTGGCTGTTCCATGGTGAAACACCTTGAACAATCAAATTTCAAATTAAAAAAAAATAAAAGGAAGACTATGACATAAGGCTCTTCAATAAAGGGGTTTTAAACATTGGAAAGGGTCGACAACGCGTTATTGATCCATCTCGTACCTATCTATTGCAGGCGTTTATTAGGCTACAGTGACCGCGTGAAACGCTCGTTATTCAGTACAATCACAGGGGGATCACTTTGAAATCTAAACTACGCGAACCTACCGTTATCCTGAATATGCCTACCGTAAATCTAATATAATTTCTGTTATGACAATGAATTAAACGAAATAGGTATGTATAAAGATGTTATGACAACGAATTAAGCGGATCGTAGAAAAAATCCATGCTCTCTGCCTACCTCTACTATGGGAAAAAGTCGTGAATTATCTATGAATTCTGAGAATAAATGTATTTTCTAGCTAGCTAGACTAGGATGAAGTAATACCTACTCAAATTTCTACAAACGGCATTTTTATCTCGGTAACATGAGTCATATCAGAGGAGTGGCGTGAGGTATATTATCAAATATAAACCAAACGACAGTCCAAGTAAAAAAGGTTACTACCTGTTTCCCGCGACAACGCCGCAAAAATCTAACAATACAATACGTTAATTTTCAAATTCACTTTATAATGCAACAAGACTGCGACCGACGTTGCTTTTTTTTTTTTTTTTTTATACAACTTACACTTCGGTAAAATTATAAGTAAGTTCCCTTTAAATAATCACTAATTCCGTTTTTGACCTCCTTGTCGGATAAATTTTCGAAACACAAGGTAGCCTGCATTGATCTATAAAGATCAGTGGTAGCCTGTGTTCATTTTTAAGATGAAAGAAAAGAAAGAAAGAAAACATATTTATTTGCAAAAACTTAACTAGGCACTTATAAATAACAAACATAATACAAAGAAAAAAATAATACTACTAAGATACCTATGAAGTTAAGAGAATGCAAAACGGTCCCTGACTCAGCATGAAACCTATTCTAATGCCAAAAATAATTAAACATTCGAATTAGGTATGATTATAATAGGTATATCCAAAAATTTCAATAAGTGTGTTTTTACACTTGTGGAACATCACAAAACCAACCACGATGCTTAAAACTGATTACATAAAAAAAAGGAACCGACGGACAGTTACTTTCATATTTATAATATTAGTATGGAGCTCTTTCCGTGTTATCGAGCCGGTGACAGGCCTAATTAACTGAGTGGATGTTATTATACAATAATTTGTATAATTTTAACAAAACTTCTTGATAATCACAACATAGTGTAAAACAAAATCGCTTCCCGATTTATGTATTCTTAGATCTTTAAAACTATACGCAACGGATTTTGATGCGGTTTTTTTATTAGATAAGAGTGAATGAATGTTGAAAAAATTCTTTATTGCACACCTTAGAACTAATAAAAATAGGAGAAATTATAACAATAATATAAAATCAAATGTACGATGGGCGGTATTTTGGCTAAAAAGCGATCTCTTCCAGACAACCTTTGGATGGAGAGGAGCCTAGAATAAGATGGTTGGTTAGGGTGCAATATAAATTTAATGATAACAAGAGTATATAATAAAAACATTAGACAAATAAACCTTCCTATTAACTTTACTTACAAACCTACAAGATTCAAGAGCAAGGATTATAATATATGTATATGGGTGAATCAACTTTTAAGGCACTCCTTTTGTGTCCCTGTCATGCAAAGAGCATAAAAATCCTAATTTCCTTATAAAATATGTTTGTTTTGATGTTAACGTAAACTTAGATCCTTTCCTAACATGCTAGTTTCATAGTATTTTATAGTTAATAGGAAAATTTTTGACTTTATTATGGTAACTCAGCAGAACATAAGCACTATCCATACAAAAAACATGTGTCCCCAGGCCTAGATGACGATACAATTTAGGACGTATCTTAAAAAAAAGGTATGTATGCACAGCCTTTTTACCCAATATTATGATTCAGAAAAAGATAAACTTACGTTTAAAGTTAACATTTATAAAAGTTTGACAAATATTTTATATTTTTCGTGCATCCAAACTTTTGTCCCAAACTTTGATCAAAACATCAGTTCTACAGAGTTACCGATAAAAATTCATGACCGTTATCAAGAGATGACGCCTACCTTGGTGTCATCTAAGGCGATTATTGTCTAATATTTAGTTGGTATGATCAAAAAATCTCTACATAGCTTTACCGCCCCCCCAGCCTAAATTAAGTTCTCAGCTGGTGCGCGTAGGTTTATTGTCGCTCTACAGCGTTGCAATGGATATTTATGAGGCACCCTCGTCACTTTTTCTAAAAAAACTCGTTAATATTAGCTTAGATGTCGTGCCCTACTGCAAAACCTAAAAATAGATAAACTTGTGCAAATGTTAACAGTATATTTTCATAATATTTCGATGATTTATTTTTTATTTTTAGTTGTTCATAATGTTGTCAAAGGAGTGTCTTAAAAGTTGATTCACCCATATATACTGGCTCCTGAAACACAGTATTTACTAGTTCGGGAGCCTATGGATTCAATATTGAATTGTGCCTACTATTATGTCAATAAAGTTATTTGTATTTGTATACATGCATGATAAAGTAGATAACTGTGCACCACCCGTGCGAAGCCGGGGCGGGTCGCTAGTTATGGAATATCGATATCTTTTAAACTTAATATTTGCATTTCTTGAGAATCTGTGGTTTCTATTTATCATTGGCAAGAAAGCGCTCAAGTAGGTAATGACACATCTTTACTTTCAGCGTTTCACGTTTTCCTTAAAAGCATAACGAGTGAAACCGCAAAAGCGTTGTAACACTTAATTGCGCAAGCCTACGCACGTCTATCCAGTGGTGATTGAATGACGTTCAACGTAATAAACGTTCCATATCGAAATAAATCAGTGTAAGATAAAATTAATAGACAAAAGCGCACTATGTAGTAGAGACAACAAAGCTGCATGTTTTTAGGGCATACAACAAATGGTGCGCTACATTAATTTATAATGGACATATTATGTCCATTAAATTAACTCTTTTATGATTCTACAAACCTTACTTTTAAAGCAAAATTCCTGTATATTAATATCCTTACCTGTGTGTATTTATGTTACCTACCCTTTTTTTGTTATTGTTATACTTATGATAAGTCAACTTTTGATATATTCTATTCTTTCGATTCTAAATGGAATATCACCGAAAACGTGTTTGCGATTAAATCTACGTCCGACTGTTTCTATACAACTTTAAGTAGGTACATAGTTCGGGGATAAGTGAATTACTAATTTTTATTTCTGGCTGAATCGTATCGTAAAGGATCTAAACTCACTAGATGTTCAAAAGTAACAGAATATGGTTTGTATTGTATACATACAAATAACAATTAGTTTAGTGTCATTGTCGAACAAGGCAGATTGACAGACAATTCACAGTGTGAATTGTCTGCCCACACCATCTAGTAAGGAAAACTTTTACAAAGTTGATGGGTGGTTATGGAACTGCGAGAATGGCCACGTGATGTTTTACGCGAGTAGAATAGGGCTTCAGAAAATAAAGTAATTAAAACTTTTATTAGGGTTCTGTCCTCCAAAAATAAGTAACTAAACCATTCAGTAGTTTTCTTTCTGTACGCAATGTGCTCAAACGGTGAATGAAAGCATTGTAAGGAAACCAGTTAGTGTTATAACAGCGGCGATGGGTTTGCATCCCATGTAATTGAATGCTACAAATTGTGGGTGTGCAAAGACCTCACCTGCCGGTGTTGCAGAAATTGGGAAAGCACTGAAAATGGGAAAACAGAGAATAGAGAAATTGTATATTTTGTCACCAAGCATATTTTCCCCACACATATTATGTAGTTCATATTTTTTACAGATGCACGTAATTAATAACGTTGGTTTTCGCAAAGGCAAGTAGGTACGTCAGTGAAATACACTATGATTTGAAATCTGAGCGCAAGAGGAAAACTCGCACTTACCACTCGTACAATCTTGAAATAACTTTTATACTTTCCGCTTGCGTTAACTTGCCAGGATTTTTAACGTATTTAAAGACATCATTATAAGCTCTTCTATTATTCAGTTAAAACCATTCAACCGCTAACTCGCGCTACCCTTTGAACGCGTTTGTGGACCGCCATAATAACCAGAAGCCACCGGTAAGATTTGTAACTTTGTTTTAGCAAATTTTAATAACGCAGGGATCTCCGATTTTGTGTAATGCTAAGAAATATTATAGATATGTTTCAATATGTATAAAAAAGTATACTTCATTTCAAATCTTATATTTACTTATCTAAAAACTTCCACTTTATCGTCAGATTCAGCATAAGCATGAAGCTTTTCATGAGGCTTAACATCGGTATAATGCCTCAAGTTGATGGACGCAGAGCAATGCATCGTAAGGCACGTTACTATCGTGCGTGACTTACGAGGCAATGCTTTGTTATAGGTGATGGTTACCACTTAACATCAGGTGGGTCATGTGCTTGTTCCATCAGCTAGTTGTATAGTAAAAATGCCCATGCTCAAGTTAAAAAATTTACGTCAAAAAGGTAGGTACTTACCAACTTTCATAATAACCTGTTGCGCGTAAAGCAGTGGTTTATCTTTTGCCCATATGTAAGGTAGTTTTTGTGTTTCATTGTAGAGAAGATCAAACTGGGATGGTCCTTCTGTAAAAAATATATTCGCATTTTAGCAGGTTCATAGTTTGTAAGCGATTATCAGTTAGTCTGTGTAGTAAGAAATGGCTTGAAGTAGTTTTAGACGAGCGTATGAACATTAAAAAGATTCGCTCGGGCTTAGCATAAATAAACTATCTTTGGCAAAAAAAAACTAATCATAATTTCACCATCATCATACCACTTCGCTCTATCATATATTAAAACGACAATTAAAAATCTCAAAGAAAATGGCAAACGTGCCATTGTGCCAGTTGACTTTTGCTAGGCATATTACTGATAAGTACCGGGAGCATGCCCTAATGCATATCCTACTAATATTATAAACGCGAAAGTTTGTAAGTATGGATGGATGGATGAATGTTTGTTACTTTTTCACGCCAGTACGGCTGAACTGATCTGGATGAAACTTGGCAGAGAGTTAGATTATAGTCTGGAATAACATAGGCTACTTTTTTCCCGTAGGAATACCGGGATTTAAATCTGCGCGGGTGAAACCGCGGGGCGCAACTAGTTATACATAAAATTACAAATCACCCAAGTTAACTGTAAGGTAAGATTTTCGTTCGCTTCACTCACTCAATCAAATACTATACCCCAGATATAGAGCAAACATCTATGTTTATCACACAAAATGTAGGTATATCATTGGTGGGGATCGGACCCACCACGTATAATATCTGTGGGACCTACGGCCTACAGCAGACCTACTAGGTACATCTGAGTTAAGGAATTTGAATACTAATTTGAGCTATGATGATGTCTGTTTCAAAACTTCTTATATAGTAAAAATATTGTTTTACAAAGGGTGCAAAAGGTACTTAAGTGTGCTTATGGGAAAACAAATAATTTAAAAACAAACTGAACTTCGAACAATCAATCAAAAGATATTGGAAATAAAAACTCACATTTAACATTTTCTAAATATAGATGGTTACTATGTTTCGAGGTAAATACATGGTTAATACCTTTGTAGTACTCCATACGATAAAGCTAGCTATCAAAAAAAAAATTCAAGTACTAATTATGCTCAAAACTCACTTGTAAGCAGAATGCATCGTAGCTATAATAAAAACTTTCAGTCTGTTGATCTTTACCTCCACAGTAAAGCAGATTTTAGACATGAATGTCAAAAGCTGCTAGATATGAAACAGTAGAATCTGAGCAAATATTCACTGATACACATTAGCCATGCTCTGGCTTCTCCTAAAACTTCGACTATTGTGCTGGAGTCATGGGAAAAGTCACAGCACCACACATGCACACAAAATGTTGTAGGTTCTCCTGTGATACCTTGACTCTTAAGAGACATGCGTGAATCGGGAGAACCTACACACACACACACATGTATATACATGTACACGCATACACATACACACACACACACAAGCTGACACTCAAACATATACAACACACACTACCGTAACGTTTTAATTAAAAACACAGATGTATGACACTAATACTTATGTTTGCACATAGCACATTTATCTGTGCTTACAAACCAATTTCTTTTTAAATGCTTGTTTCCTTAATTCCTTAACTGTTAAAAAGCTATTAAATTCTTGTTTCATTTATGTTTGTCAATAGGTATTCATCTGATAGGTCCCAATTCTTGCTAATTGTTAAAATGCTTTAAAACGCTTGTTTCCTTTATGTTTTGTCAGTATTCATCAGAATGTCCTTATTATTGTGGTGTTTTTAACTGTCGTCGATTTTTGTTACCTATTTCATAATTTTATAATGTAAATCCGTTATTGGCTGCATGCTAGATTTTTTTTTTTTTTAAATTTAAGTATATATAGTGTATTTTTAAGAGCTGTGGATTTTGTTCAAAAAATAAAATAAAATAATCCGTAAATTTATGTTCTATTCTTTTCAGCCTACCGGATGCACCAGGGATGTCATTCCTGTATATATTTTCATTTCCTGTATCTTATTGTTTTCCTGAATCAACACACGTGCTAGAATGTAAGGCAACGCAATTAATAATTGGGTAATTTTCACCTTTTCAGGCTAGGCCTGACTACCTGACCCTAATTTTATTTCTCTATTATAAGCACAGGTTTACGACAATCTTCCACGAATTTTTCTTGTATGCATAATAGATCATTTAACCAATGACGCAACGCATCAACTGGCCTTGTCGTCACCTTTCCTAAATGATTTATGGTGCTTTATGAGCATGCTCCGAGATCTCTGCATTGTGGTTTCATCTTGCTAACTGGCTAAGTGGTGTACCAATACTGAATAAATGGTATTCATACTAAATGAATCAAGGACAAACTTGAATTACATTTTCTTTACTAACAACCACTTGCAATTTCACTAAGTTAGCCTACATAAATATTTTAGGTCATCAACTATACCTACTGGGGTCAACAAAATCGATTCAGTCACACTTGTCTCAATCTTGACACAGCGAGCAATCTCACTCATAAATGTCTAAGTTTTATACATATAATATATTATCAGTTAGCTAATATACTTATCAAATAGGTATACTTTTTTGTTACTACTCACACATAGGAACTAACATCTAAAGATGGTGTGTCCACTATATTGGGAAATTAAAAACACATACAGTGAAAATAGCTGATCTGTAAAGCGAGTGCTTTCCAGTTTAACCCAGGATATATAAATATTGGTGAGCATTCCACACAGCACTATCTAGCCCCAGACTAAGCAAAGCTTGGAGCATGGGAACCATATACTTAGCTAATATAATACTTAATATCTGGGTCAACAAGGGTCTTGGCTCGGTCATGCTTAAAATGCTAGTAAATTAGCAGGATTGTCAAATATAATTATGATCGCTGAAAAAGCATTCACAACAACAAATATTAGCTAACTTATCTATTGCCTTGAATAGGCATTCAAACCATAATTGTGCATTCATAAACTCATTAATAGTTTAAAATAAAATTCTTTCGGAAACTGGCTGTTAGTCAGGAGAACCTAGAAATATATGGTGATACCTAAACTTTTATACTGTCAAATTATAGTCTACAGCCAATTTTTTACAACTACAAGCTCAATATCCATTATAGAATGTTTTTTGTGGCACAAACCTGGCATGCATTTCTTTCTATGGCATTCAGGTTTTGCATGTTCATTGTTCAATGGAAAGTTAACAACTGTTGGAATGTTGCCAGGTAGAGGCACATTCAGTAGCGGGAAACTGCAACAAACAATTTATTTTCTAATTCAGAGCTGTTCTTCACACTCACATAATAACATATTAGCACAACACATATTTATATGAGATACTAATCAAGCATTTTCATATTTATTCACCTTTTAAACCTTCTCTGGACTTCCACAAATAATTTAAGGACAAAATTAGCCAAATCGGATCAGCCGTTCTAGAGATTTAGCAAGACCAACGAACAGCAATTCATTTTTATATAAATAGAACAACACATTCAATAAATGTTTAAATCAAAACCCGGTCCTCGTGACTGGACAGAGTTAGTATATCATGCACGAAGTATATCACAGAAATAGCATGTGTTAAAATTCTTGGTATTATATTGATGATTCTTTGTATTTTATTCTTCAAAAGCTGCACCTAGTTGAAATTGAGTAATATCTAAATTATCTAATAAATTAAATTATATGTATGCATGCACCTTACAAATAATTTAGGGTTGGCTATAGCTGCCCTTGTACCTGAGGGTTGGGAATAGGGGGGTTGCAAGTGGGGGTAGGTGGCAGTCCTTCCCTTGAGTCCATTTTTCTATGAAATAGAGCTATAGTTTAACCATAATTTTTATGAGTCTAAAAACATTCTTATTACATAAATGCAGATTATTTATTTTGACTCTAACTAGTGAGTGAGACAATAAAAACAAGGACGTTTACTCACCAACACATTAGAACAACCGATAGAGCTATGGATATCACTATACCAGGATAAGATGAACAGAATAAACCATAGGTATAGTAGATCTGAGCTACTCTCTCGGGCAGCGTGGATCCTCCCATTGTTGACCACCTTCAGGTTATTATCTCATGTAATGTCCAAGCTATTGCGTATAGAAAAATCATGGAAGCACCACGTTATTTACATCAACACAAACTTCTGGTTACGGTCACACGCACGAGTATAAAGTTTAATGTCACTGACTGAATTGCAAATTGCAATCATAAATTCTAGTACAGTCGCTCGCGTGTCCCGCGGCTGTCTGACAGAATGGAACAATTATTAGAGTATTTTGCATAATACACAGGCATGCTTGAACAAATTAATTGCTGTATGTGCACCAATTAGTAGGGAAAGGTACATAATTATTACAACAACCGCTGACCACAAGACTACGGGGGACAAAACGACTAACCGTGGGTAGTATGAGTGAGACGCATGCATATGCAGCACGTCACACCGTCGTGTGTGCTTCATTATCAGCTCTACCCCATTCGCAGCGGCTCAAAAACCAGGTCTGACTCATTTTATTAGGACATGCCAGTCTAATATACATATTAACCCAGTACAAATAGGGTCTATTTCAGAAAAAAGCCATTCGCATCATTTTTTTTGCTAAAAGAATTTAAACTCTTACTACTAAGAAATAAGGTCTAATTTGCAATGCAGAAATTTTTCCACTCAAGAGTGGTTGAGCTGTACCAGCTCAAAACACAAAATGATGAACACAACTCAAACGGTTCAGAGAGTGTTTTCATTGTAAAACAGAACCTTGAACCGTTTGAGTTACTTATACGTTTTGTGTAATTGAGTGGTTTAATACGCATACGGACAATTTGTCGGTTGAATCATTTGAAGTAATATCTGCGCTAGATGGTGGAGTAGGAATGATTTGTAAGTAATACGGTTCATTTTAGAAAATCATGTTTTGTTGTTGGGTGGGTACGGCGGTAAATAGTTTGCATCAAGATTTTCTGTTGCATCAGTTGGTGAATAAGGTTCTTTTTATTAAGTTGAGGATTTCTTAGGCTACCGGTGGCTTCACTCACGCGTTAGGTAGCCATGATTTGCTATCATTATTTTTGAAGGATTTTTCCCGTTTAGGAACGCTAAACAATAGTAAAATATGATACCTATTTAATAAAAAAAGTAGACATAAGAAATTAGGTATATTTATGTCTAAATTTATTTTGTAGTTATCATTCTACTCTAACTTCGGAAACTCCCACGAAAGTCTTCTTAAAAAGTTAGTAGGTTTGCATGCTAGGTAACTTAACTAACATAATTTGTTAGAATAAAATAAACTTAGTTAAGTACATACTTAGAATTTATTATTTATAATTAGTAGTATATCTACTCTACCTATATACAAAAGTGAAAACTTAAAACACACATGTACCTACAACTCATTTTGGAATAAACAGGCTTTTTATTTTATTTATTTATAATTATTCCCTATCTATTACAAGGTTTAGTCACAAAATATGAACATCTTTCGCATTTATAACTAAGTAAATTAGCTAGGATAGGATAGTTGTTTGAATCTAGTAATATTGACCATGCCTACTAAAAATATGACACAAACAGATGGCCCACCTGATGTTGAGTGGTTCAAAATAAAATTCTTTATTTTACAAAGACTGGTAAGGTTAGTGTGACTTTCAATTACCCCTCAAATGATGGATAATGAGGTCAAAGGTTAATTCTAGCCAAAGTGATATCTTCGTGCTTGTTTGAAGTTTCCCTGCAATTTTGAGCTGTCTGAGCCGCGGTTCAGCTCCAGCTCGAGACTATAAATGAGCTGATGCGCTGCAGATCATGATTTTTGAGTGAGTTAACCATGGTTAAAAACGACGGACGACGCGACGGTCGCGGCTCGCGTGCGGGAGTCCGGTTAATGTACGACATTATAGTGCTGTGCATTATCATGGCCGCATTCCGAAATGGCTTTTTATTTCGGAACGCGGGGAACGTACAGCACGATAATTGGAAGCCAGTTAGGTACCTTATTGGATTCGTTTTATTTTTATAAAAAGCTATGAGGTTATGTAAGCCGCAACCATTTGTTTTTTTCTAGTTCATTCTATTTTTTCTATTTTTTCTAGTTCGAACATAAAATAGCATATCCGACTCGATTCGACCCTAGTGATTCGTTTCCCAACGATTTTGGCAAATAGATTTATTTTTAGTTGGCAGCCCGAAAAATCGTATAACCCAGCTAAATTATGTCGATTTTTGTTTTCTATGGACTACCTATCTGGTTAGTTAGTGGTTTGACATTTTGATTGAATCCATGTCTATTTGTGTGGTTTTTAGTAACCTATACAAAATTTTATAAATAATTAAAATATACAAATCTACTTGATTATGCGTTACAAAGCCAACAAAATCGTTACATGATTAATTGTGAACACTTTGCTCTCTACTTCCTAAAGTTTTATTGACAAATAGAACATAAAATTGCTACATTCCGATGGAAGCGTATATTTTCACTTTTCCGTGCTCTATTTATAACACACGCTAAATACTAAAATGCACCACATTTGAACATAGCTCTACGTTAACTGGGACCTAGGCACACATTATTTTCATTGAAATTCGGCTTGAAAACACGTAAAATCACTTGACCCAACCCAAAGTTTGGCTCCAACTTTGACAGCTTTGGAGCCAAGTAGTATCAAAAAACGTATACGGAATAAGGGACAGAAAATTTATATGATCTTTCCCTCACTCATAGGTATAATTCGTATTATCGCGTCTCTCTTAATCTTGGTATTATTATTTCACGCCCAATCCATGTTATACTTCATCCAAGGATTCTGTCATTCCCCATTTGTTTTTTTGTTCAACTTGCTATAAGAGATTATAAAAAACAGAAATTCGAAACGTCTGAACCTTCGGAAAAAATATTTTCTTGATGACTATCAAGAAAGAAGCAGGGTGTATTCATCATCGACCGAAATACCTACTTCGCTGTACGATTTAATTTAATACTTATTAGGTAGATACCTACTAGGTTAATAAGTATTAATACCTAACCTAGGTAACCTAGGTAAGTAGGTAGGTATCTACCTACTATGATAAGAATTTATGAATGACTACATAAGTTCGGAGTTCGTAAGAGCTACATTGTATAATCTGTGCTATTGTAAATAGGTTAATATTGTTTGACATATCATTTTATTTATTTTTATGTGACATTTATACGTGAATATTTTTTGATTTGGTTTGGTTTTTGATTTGTTATTATTTAATTGTTTTTTTTCCATTATGACATTTGTATACACGTACAGCTTGGCAAAAAAGAGTGTGGAATAAATGAGGTCACCAGTATCGCACATGCGGCAACCCGAAATATTACGACTCAACAGTTTTTGATACTTGTTATTTTTGGGGATATAAAATAATATATATGATATAAAAATAATAGTAATTTTGAAAAACTAAAATACTCCGTTTGTTTGTTGTACAAAGTATCAAGGCCTATTTCAAAGTATTTACACTTAACAGTGGCATTGTTCGGAATTGACGATGATAGTTTGGTTACAGGGATATGTAATGAAAGAACACGTTTTCTTTTTAATACAAAAAAATTAAGTTTCATTTCAATACAAAAAAAAACAATCAGACGTATCTAAAACACTGTCATCTAAATATTCAATCCCAGAAAAGCTCACATTTTGGCTAGAGCTTCCTGAAACTTCAGAATCACTAGCATATTCTAATTCTGATAAATCACTGCCACTGCTACTGTCATCTCTAAGATTTATTACCAATCGTTCTATCTGGTCATACATAGTCACACCTCTGTCATAATATTCTTTTTCTATTTTCATTACATGCCTGCATGAATTCTTCCAGTCTTCGGCAGTAACGTTTGCGAATGCTTGTTCAGCAGCCACCTATAAAAAATATAATAATCATTAACAGTGGTTCTTACCTTGACATAGCAACATTAAATATGCATATATAAACTAGGCTACATGCCTTTATATCAATGGACCCAACATTGACTGAAGCAATTTTATGCTTTGCGATTCCCCATATTAATTCAATAGGATTCAGGTCGCAGTGATAAGGTGGCAGGCGTACCACAATGTGACCATGATCTCCTAAAATTTCGTCAATTTCGTAAATGGGCTCTGGTTTATGCCGTTTCACTAGCATTAATAATTGAGGCTTGCGGAGAGACTCATCAAAGGGTATATTATTTTGCAGTAACCATATCCTTATCTCAGCAACTTTTGAAGCGCTAGTTGGTGCCTTGTTCAAGACCACCGAATGGTAAGGAGCATTATCCATTACAATAAGGGAAGGTTCTCTTAAGTTGGGGATTAGTTTTTCAGTGACCCATTTTGTGAAGTTAGTTTTATTCATTTCAGAGTGATAGTCTTCATTTTTGTTTGTGCCACTGAAAATCAAAAGGGCATTTAGAACAAATCCTTTCTCGCTCCCAGCATGTACAATTATATATGGGTGAATCAACTTTTAAGGCACTCCTTTTGTGTCCCTGTCATGCAAAGAGCATAAAAATCCTAATTTCCTTATAAAATATGTTTGTTTTGATGTTAACGTAAACTTAGATCCTTTCCTAACATGCTAGTTTCATAGTATTTTATAGTTAATAGGAAAATTTTTGACTTTATTATGGTAACTCAGCAGAACATAAGCACTATCCATACAAAAAACATGAGTCCCCAGGCCTAGATGACGATACAATTTAGGACGTATCTTAAAAAAAAGGTATGAATGCACAGCCTTTTTACGTGTGTGTGTCTCCAGCTTCCTCATATTGAAAATGTAATTTCTATAAATGCCAATATTTAAAGCATAATTAGTGCACTCATAGATTTGAATCATAATTTAGCTGCCAAATAAACAACGATGCTATAAGCTTATAATAGTGTGTAAGCTGGAGTAACATGTCTCCAGCTGCCTCAGTCAGTGTGGGCAAACGGCTAATGATAGAGATATATAGTAAACGCAAGGATTTAGTACCAAACGAATTAGCGAGGTACCAAAAATTTCAGGTCTGTAGCTCGGAAACTCTTCGAGTTATAAGACTTGATCAACGTGTAAGCTGGAGTAACGATACGTGAAAAAGCATATGCTCGTTCTCTGGAATGGCTGGAGCTAGCAGGTTGCTTTAAGTCTCCAGATTTAGTACCGAACGAATTAGCGAGGTACCAAATATTTGAAGTGTTTCTGTTCAAAACTCTATGAGTTACAAGCTTTTCCAGCTTTTTTTGTTTGTCCAACTTGCACATGTTGGATCTCAGCAACCACAATAGGTACAGACTCGGTTGATGTCTTTGAACCGAGCTATGAATTAGTGCACTCGGTACCAAAAATTTGGAATCTCTAGGACAAGCAGTTCTGTTGTAATCAGCAAAATAACATCCAAGGAATTTGAATACAGACAGATATATTCAAATTCCTTGATTGCATCAGTAGGTACGAGTGTGACGCATTCGCTGTAGTGACAGAGATAGAGCTACTATCAACTGAAGGCTGGTCGAAATGGAACTATCTGGTATTCTGTAACTCATCATAATATTAGTTATTTTGCTGATTACAACAGAACTGCTTGTCCTAGAGATTCCAAATTTTTGGTACCGAGTGCACTAATTCATAGCTCGGTTCAGAGACATCAACCGAGTCTGTACCTATTGTGGTTGCTGAGATCCAACATGTGCAAGTTGGACAAACAAAAAAAGCTGGAAAAGCTTGTAACTCATAGAGTTTTGAACAGAAACACTTCAAATATTTGGTACCTCGCTAATTCGTTTGGTACTAAATCTGGAGACTTAAAGCAACCTGCTAGCTCCAGCCATTCCAGAGAACGAGCATATGCTTTTTCACGTATCGTTACTCCAGCTTACACGTTGATCAAGTCTTATAACTCGAAGAGTTTCCGAGCTACAGACCTGAAATTTTTGGTACCTCGCTAATTCGTTTGGTACTAAATCCTTGCGTTTACTATATATCTCTATCATTAGCCGTTTGCCCACACTGACTGAGGCAGCTGGAGACATGTTACTCCAGCTTACACACTATTATAAGCTTATAGCATCGTTGTTTATTTGGCAGCTAAATTATGATTCAAATCTATGAGTGCACTAATTATGCTTTAAATATTGGCATTTATAGAAATTACATTTTCAATATGAGGAAGCTGGAGACACACACACCTTTTTACCCAATATTATGATTCAGAAAAAGATAAACTTACGTTTAAAGTTAACATTTATAAAAGTTTGACAAATATTTTATATTTTTCGTGCATCCAAACTTTTGTCCCAAACTTTGATCAAAACATCAGTTCTACAGAGTTACCGATAAAAATTCATGACCGTTATCAAGAGATGACGCCTACCTTGGTGTCATCTAAGGCGATTATTGTCTAATATTTAGTTGGTATGATCAAAAAATCTCTACCTAGCTTTACCGCCCCCCCAGCCTAAATTAAGTTCTCAGCTGGTGCGCGTAGGTTTATTGTCGCTCTACAGCGTTGCAATGGATATTTATGAGGCACCCTCGTCACTTTTTCTAAAAAAACTCGTTAATATTAGCTTAGATGTCGTGCCCCACTGCAAAACCTAAAAATAGATAAACATGTGCAAATGTTAACAGTATATTTTCATAATATTTCAATGATTTATTTTTTATTTTTAGTTGTTCATAATGTTGTCAAAGGAGTGTCTTAAAAGTTGATTCACCCATATCTCGCCTTTTGATATGTTGTGTTTCACTCCGCTGACATCAACTGATTGCCAACATTTTTTCAGCTTGTATGATGAGTGAATATAACTTTCATCCAAATATATTATTTCTTTTTGTAGTTCTGGAGGCAGGTTTCTGTTATCTATGATAATTTTCATATATTGCTCCCGCTTTGCTGCTATGTTAGGTTTCTCTATTAGAGACAATCTGTCGGTTTTAAATTTTTTATATGAAAACCCCAGAGAGTGTAATATCTTTCTGAGATGTTCACGGCTTCCATTATAACCCAAGTCCTCTCTAACTACTGGCAGTAAATTTCTCAGTGTAGGCACCTGAAACATGATATATTTTTTTTATCTGGTTTTCATGTAAAAAATTCATGAAATTGGCAGTAGTGTAAGGAATAAAGAGTACCTGCTTTTTCACAGTGTAAAAGAAATGAACCTTTTGTCTAATTGCACATAAATCGAAATCATATAAATCTTTCTTCGGGCGACCTTTGCGATGTTTTCCCGGTGTTGAAAAAATACCATTATTTTTTTCACCTTCATCAACAATTTTTCTTACTGTGTTGACAGATTTACCTAAAACAAAAAAAAAACAGTATTTTATTGATAATTCCATGTTCATTATCTTCAAGTATCAATGATTGAGGTTAGCGTATACGAGACTGTAAAAACTACAAAATATAACCTCAATTTTCAATTTCTGTAAACAAGACTAATCTGGATATCAACAAAACAATGCTAATAGAAAACATTTATAAAAACTTATTTAATGTACAGTGACTTATTTAGAGTACATAAATACCTGTCATATCGGCAGTTCTTTGATAAACATTCTCGATATCGGACAAAACTTGTCCCACTTGAGATTCGGCCAAACACCGCGAAAAGACGTGGTAAATCACTTCTCTGCCACTACTACGAATAGTTTTATTCATTTTAAATAGTTCATAAGCAACAAAAGTAGATAATTTTAAGAAATTTTAAGAAAAATCACACAATACATGCACTGTTGACACAGAATGTACTAGCAGTTGACAAATAAAGCAATGTTTGTGTTTGAGATCAGAGAGCGTCGGGATGTTCATATACTGTGTCTTCTTTACAACATCCTGAATAACCATCAAGCTCCGAACTACCTTAAGGAACGCTTTACTCCATTGCATATCACAAACCGCCCTGTTAGAGAAAGACCTAGACTCATGCTAACTACTCCTCAGCACAGCACATCTTGCTACTCAGACTCCTTCACTACAACGGCTACTCGACTCTGGAATAGTATTCCTAATCAATATCGTGAGGCACCCTCTCTTGAAGCCTTCAAATCCAAAATCTATACCCATTACCTGTCCCTCATGTTGGGATCTTATACCAACCAATAGTTTCTTTTAGGTTTCCGTATTTCCCTGTTGCTACATGTGAGCTATGTTATATTACCTTTTTATATAATTTTCATGTTAAGTTAAGACCTAAATTTAGTTTGTTTATTTTACTCTTAGTTTTCTACTTTGTTATGTAATTTCTCTTAAATCTTTGCTTTGTTTCTTTATTTGCTATCTTTGTCCTTGTCAAATGTGCACTACCTAAAATGTTTTTCCCATTACCCAAAGGTTAGCTGGTAGATAATGCTATCCAGCATTAAGCTCGCCTATGTACACTGTATTTTGTGCAATAAAGAATTTTCTATCTATCTATCTATCTAATGTTGCCACAATCATCGATTTTTAGTTCCAAATGTCACCGCGTCAGACTCTATTTTGCCAAGCTGTAAATAATTTGATTTATAAATTAATTCGTTTTCTGTCATCTAACGAAGCAACATAGCATTTTCATTTTAATTGTTTTCCTAGTGTTATTTTGAGTTGTGTTGTGTAATTTTGGTGGTATTTTAACCAACATTACTTGTGGTCTTAGCACAAAGTGTAAGCATTTGAAATGAAAGTGTATTATGTGATATCGTGATTTGACCGAAAATGTTTCAAATGTTTTGAAGAAACCGCCACCATTTTCTTCAAAACAATTGACTGACTCGACTTTGGACCGACGTGACTAGAAACATAACTACAAAGAGTATAATCTCTGAATCACTTGACATTGGCAAGATTGTCTAAGACAGGAGCCATAAAAATAAAGAAGAAGAAGAAATAATTTGATTAATATTTGACTGATTTTGATTTTTGTTTATGCGTGACATTCTTACTTGAACCTACTGTTTTAATTTAAATAATTATTTGTTAGGAGTACTCTGTTAGGAGCTATGAAAGGAGCTAGTTTCATTCACCGTTCACCCTTTCATAGCCTGTTGGCCTGTTGTTGAATGAACAAATATGAATCCTGCCTGTTTTTTTTTTCTCACAAATCCGGTACCTATTTACTTTCAAAACTGACATTTCATATTGTCAAATAACAAACTGCTTGCTTTTGATTGCTAGTAAGTTATTCGTCGAGCGAGCTCCCTCCCTCCTCTCCCGAGTCCTCCCTCCATTCCAATCGGCAGCATAAAGGCCCATTTACATGATGCCATTTTCTTGTACGTACAAGAGCAATAATTGAATGCAATAAATGAAGCGCAATAATGACTTTCGATTGCTATTTACACGCTACTAGTAAAAAAGTTGAATGCAATTATTGAATGCAAATCTTGACAAGAAATAATTGCAGCTGTCTTTTGTTTACACCAATACGATAATGTTTAGGAGATTATTGCTTTCAAGTCTTGATTTGTCTAAACACAGACTTGTATTGCTCGTATTTGCGTTGGCGAATTTTTCATTCAAGTGTTGAACGTTTTAGTTTTTTTTTCATTCATATTTTAGAATTCGGTTCTGCTGATTTAATAAAGTTTATTGAGATTTATCGGATACCTACACAATGAAAATTTTAATTACAAGAACCGTGATGCACGTAATGCTGCACTAGCAGCATTTGGAAAGGAATTCGGAGTTTAAAGGTTTCGAACATATGGAAATACCAAACAGAAATAAAAAAATTGAGCATACAATTGAATACAAAAATTGCATAACAAATTATTGTACTGTTTATACCAGGGACAGTTTTGAATGCAATAATTGTCTACTATAACAAGAATGTGACATGCTGTACAGATGATGCCAGTCAATTATTGCTATAATATTATTGTATATAGCAACTCACATTGTATGCAACAGGCAATAAACTTGAATCGTGTAAATGGGCCTTAAGCCTAGTTTGCCGTCCTAGGATTTCTAGGCCTGCTCACAGAACACAATATCCTTATGGGCCTGCTCAGCCTGGTGGTAAATCCGCCACTGCGTCCGAGACTAATTAATGATGATCTACCCCTGATGTAGATAGGTAGGTACCTACCTAGGTATTTCTTCGCCTATCAACAAGTTCAGCAAAATCGAAAACATTAGTAGGTAACAAGCTTCAGAAAATACCTAAGTAGCATTATACATGTACAAACATTCATTGCGAAAATGTACTACTACTAATGTACTACCTACTTACTGAAATTTCGTAGTCAGTAAAAAGTACCTAAATATCACGGAACAGAGAAAACCCATAAATATCTAGATAGGTAGGTAGTTATCTAAAATCTGGTCGCGGGGCAGGGAGAATTGCGTAGGTAGGTACCTAGGTATGGTATCTGAACGTCGCGGCGGTCATTGCATCCAAGGAATTTGATTAAAGACATATTCAAATTCCTTGATTGCATCAGTAGGTACGAGTGTGACGCATTCGCTGTAGTGACAGAGATAGAGAGCTACTATCAACTGTAGGCTGGTCGAAATGGAACTATCTGGTATTCTGTAACTCATCATAATATTATTCCTACCGACTTTCTAGATCATCATCATCATTTCCACATATTATCATTGACCGAGCGAGCGAAGCGAGCGAAGCCTCTCAGTTTCCACATTGGCCAAAAATGCGTTTGTCCGGATGTCTGTCTTTTCTCCTCTACAGGTCGCATTTTTCAACTGATCTGGACGAAACTTGGTACACAGGTTATATGACTTATTAGAATTTTTTTGTCGTCGGGGATTTTTGATTGGAGGGGTACTTCCCCCAAAAAAGGGCAAAAAGGGGGCTATTTGATATACTGGATATCTCCACCAAATGAGATCTGATTTCGATTATTCTTTTTTTATTTGAAAAGTAGTAACTATAAGTTGGTCTCATAAAAGTTTGGCGAAGATCTGATAAGGATCTTCAGCATGATGAACAGGATAGCTCATCAAACAATCGATGGTTTTCAATCAAATTTGAGAAACACAAAGGACCTCATTCTACACAAGATGATGCAAAATAAATCAAAAAGATCAAAAAAATTACAAAACGAAAAATGCACTTGCACATTACATTCCTCAAATAGCTCACTTTTAGTATGCTCGCGAGGTCTACAGCTCCCAGAGCCACTAGTCTATCTATCTATCTAATCAGCCCACATTCACCCACTGCTGGGTATAGGCCTCCTCTTTAGCACGCCACTCTCCGGTCCTGCGCCAACCGCATCCACTCGACTCCCACTGTCCCAACTACTAACATCCACATTTTCCACATTCCACATACTAACTATGTTAAATTCTATGTATCTCTCAAAGCTAATGCAGTAAAGATTTATACCTCCATAATATAAATGTTTGCTAAAGTGCATTAAATAAAATGTCATCATTTTATAATAATTTCTTGACAATGCATGCATTAACATTATTTAGATATCAATTAGTTATGAAATTATGCTCACATTTTTGTTTTACGAATCAGAAAGTTTAAAATGTGAAAAAATACCGAATGTTGAAAAAGTCGGTGGAAATAGGCGCCCCTTTACTTTACACAAGGTTTATTGACAAGGTTTATACACAAGGTTTATTGACGAGAGTATTATTAAAATTGAAATGGGCGAAGTTTTCGACGTTGTTGTAATAGAAACTGATGATGAAGACTTTAAGCCGTCCAGTTCTTCGGCAGGAAGTAAGAATACATTATTTTTTATTGACATGATTTACTTTGATTCGCCCAGCTGCGAATTTGAAACCGGCATTCATTAGTGCCTCTTAGATTTAGAGCCAAAGAACTCTTGGCTATCTAATAATCCCAAAGGTTAATTTTAAGTAAATTAAAGGTTAGGTTAATTCCCAAAAAATACATAGGCGAGCTTAATGCTGGATAGCAATAACTCGCATTACGCATACCAGCATTGCTCGCCTATGTATTTTTTGTGCAATAAAAAGAATTTTCTATCTCTCTACCTATACGAGGGCGGCACTGAAAATTTCGGGAATCAAGGAAGTGACTCAACATTAGGTACTATTTAAAAATGTATTTATTGCTTTTCGAAGTATTCTCCGCGAAATTTGACACATTTTTCCATACGATGGAACCAATCATTGAAGCAACCATTCCATTCGGAAGTTGGGGTCTCCAAAATGGCCGTTTTGTAGGCGTCCACAGCTTCTTCAGGTGATGAAAATCTCTGACCACGCAATTTATTCTTTATTTTAGGGAAAGTATAGAAATCATTAGGGCTTAGGTCGGGGCTGTACGGCGGATGGTCTAATAATTCTATGTTTTCTTGCTCTAAAAACTCTTTTGTTCTGTGCGCGGTGTGAGAACTCGCATTGTCGTGATGGAGGATGATGCGGCGGTTGCAGTTCTCTTTACGGAGTTCAGAAAAGACCTGTGCAAACAAATGCTAGCATACCATTATATAGTCGCAACATGGCCGGTTTTGGAGACAAACGTGGCCACCATTTTTTTTGCAACACTCCGTGAACGAACAATTTTTGTTGACTTTAACTCATTTTCGAATACCCAAACTCGTGACTGGTTTTTTGTTTCGGGTTCGTACGCGTATATCCAGGATTCGTCACCTGATACGATGTTGTATACAGCATTTGAGGATCCTGCGTGGAATCTTTCGCGAGTTCTGAAGCACCAAGTAATGCGAGCCGCTTTTTGCTCTTCACAGAGCGAATGCGGTATCCATCGGGAAAACAACTTTTTTACACCTAATTGTTCATGCAAGATTATTTGTATTTGACTCATGCCAATGTCTAAAGTTGCCTGAATTTCGCGGTGTGTGTGTCACATGTCGATCTTCCTCAATCAGCTTACGCACAGCATCAACGTTTTCTTGGGTGACTGCAGTTTTTGGACGACCTTGACGGAGATCCTCACTGAGCTTGACACGTCCACGTTGTTGAAATTCAGCAAACCAGCGATAAATTGTGGTTTTGTGTGTTTCATCACCAAATGCAGAAATCATCCGGTCAACATACTGTTTTTGTGTTAAACCACTTCGAAAGTCATAATAAATCATCACTCTTGAATTTTCTCGAGTCAATTCCATTTCTTCTTCTTTCTTCTTTTTATGGCTCCTGTCATACATAGACAATCTTGCCAATGTGAAGTGATTCAGAGATTATACTCTTTGTAAAGTCTGTCAAATGAAAGTAGACACTGAAAATTCGCGCCAAATTCAAAAAATATTAGCGCTCTGTCTGCGTTGCCAACAGAGAGAGAGTTTACGAATTTTCAGTGTCTACTTTCATTTGACCGACTATAGTTATGTTTCTAGTCACGTCAGTCCAAAGTCGAGTCAGTCAATTGTTTTGAAGAAAATGGTGGCGGTTTCTTCAAAACATAGATTTTATTCATTTATTTAAAAGGCTTTATCGCTGGGCGACCACACTGCCCTATTATAAAACATCAAAATACAAATACACAACATTTGAAACATTTTCGGTCAAATCACGATATCACATTATACACTTTCATTCCAAATGCTTACACTTTGTGCTAAGACCACAAGTAATGTTGGTTAAAATACCACCAAAATTACACAACACAACTCAAAATACACTAGAAAAACAATTAAAATGAAAATGCTATGTCAATTCCATTTTCTCAACGACTAAACAAGTTTGACAAAACCTTGTGACAAGACCGAGAATATTTTTTTTAATTAAATAAATAAATGGTATTCGATTTATAAAACCAAGGAGTTTTCAATTAAAAAGATTTTAATATTTATTTATTTAATACTTTATTGCACTAAAAACAGAGTACAAAAGGCGAGCTTAATGCTAGACAGCATTTTCTACCAGCCAACCTTAACAGGCAGAAGAACATAGGGTGGCGTGCTTAATTATACTAACATTCACAATAATAATATGGTAACATATTTCCTAAAACTATAAACTAAATATAATATCTAATAAATAAAAAACAAATATATATATCTATCTATAATATACTTACATATACACTTACAAAAATATAATAAATAGTATTCATGTGGTCGAAAAATAGAAATCATGTATACAAGGCGTTTGAAAACGGGTTTTGAGGACGCCATTTTTATACTTAGGGGAAGTGCCAGTGTAATATGACAGGAACAGTGGAAATATTCCAATCCCGATACTTTTAGTGCAGCCCTCGTATACCTTATCTAGGTATAGGGCTGGCATATTTGATGTGTCTAAACCATTTTTCCTCATTACAGGGCGTCCTCTAATGTCACTGTTAAAAAGCCTCATCTCAAATGACAGCAAATCAAATACTATTCTAACAAATGCCCAGATTCTTACAATATTAGAGATGGAATTCAACATGGACATCTCGGCACTTCATGAGCTCGAAGTAGACATATACATAAACATAGTTAAAAAGTTTCTTAAAGACTGGCCACAGTGGGATGTATTTGACCGAGTTATCAACAAGCTGAAGAAGAAAGATGCTACAAAAGAAAAAATAAATAATATTCTAGAACAGAAGTACAAGCATTTGAAAGAATACTTGAAGTCGATGATCGAGATTGCAACACCATTAGCACAAGAAGCTATTAAAAAAGCCAAGGCATTGGTCACTGAAGCTCCAACAGTAATGGAGGACAGTGACCTTGTGCTAGAAATATACTGCACTCGCAAAATGCTGAACAGGTTTATCTTCAGCCAGCCGAATCCAGCTAAAAACAACTCCATTTTCAACTTGGAAGATTTCCAGCCTTACAAGCTTAACCCGTCACTTCCCAGTTACTCATTTACATCACTACTGCATTGGTATGGTGTGCGTTTATCGATCGAACTACCCTACTTTCAATACACAAGATACACAACCCATAGACTTAACTACGTGCTTGTAAATGATGCGAATGGTCAGCGACAGTTAAATAAAGTACATGACACTGATGTTTTCATGATGTCTGTAAAAAATATAACCAATACCATTCCGATTTCCGAGGTTATGTCTGTCTTAGATAATGTTGCTCTTTACTATGAAGGTGAACTAGAATATGACATGGTAAAAGAGATATTAACAGTTATAAAAAAGGATGTTCTGAACAGTTTAGTCATCGAAGTACCGGGATCATATAAACAACACTCCAGCAAACATCCTTACGTTCGGAAGCTTTATGCTGAAGTTGATACAGATGAGTCTTCGAGACACAACCTTTATATCGAGGAGACTGTCACACCAATTCAAAACTGGTATATAGGAAAGTACATGTACTTAGCGATACCAGCTATCCTGAACTTACAGAGTTGGTTGAAGTTTGAGTGCATTGAATGTAAGCAGAAGTATTGTGGTGCCGAGCTCTTGACGCAGCTGCAAGATCATTTCAAAGTGTTTCATTCTGACGAGCCTGATTGGACTTGTACCAATTGCAATAAGACTTTTGACATGGCCACAATAACAGATCTAGGTTGGAGGCATGAATGCTAAGATTTCCATAACCGGACGCCCCTGGAACTATTAATGCCACTTGGGATATGCTCTGTAAAGTACTACAGCAATTGTTAAATGTATTATATTTAACTGCTCAACAGCAT
Organism: Plemyria rubiginata; assembly: GCA_963576535.1. Classification (NCBI taxonomy): domain Eukaryota; kingdom Metazoa; phylum Arthropoda; class Insecta; order Lepidoptera; family Geometridae; genus Plemyria; species Plemyria rubiginata. The sequence goes on from OY754905.1 coordinate 5,490,025, forward strand.
TTTTAAAAGCGATGGTAGCCCATTCAGCCCCTTAATTGAAAATAATTGTTCATATAAGTATGTATTTGTACTTTTATTTTGTTATTTCTAAGGACAGTCTTAAAGAATACTGTGTACCTAGATTACTCATGGAATTTGACTTGAGATTACCTTAATAACTTACGTTACAAGTTATATACATGCAGAATTAAAATAAACCAGTGTGTAATAAATAGACAAATAAATAATAAATATTTTTATCTATCCCCAACACTATCTCGCCCCAAACTAAGCCAAAGCTTGGGAACGAGAGCTGATACGGTAGTACCATACCTACACTATTATAAGTAGTAGTACATACAATATTATAAGTGTGTGCCTCTTTTATAAATAGGCACATACTTATAATATTTTACAACACCCGACAGAGAACAAAATATGTAATGTTCATCATAATAATGTTTCTCGGTGGGGATCGAACCCACGGCCCACGGCGGCGCACAAGGCAGTGCTACTAGGTACCAACTGTGCTGTGAAGGCTGACAAAATACCTACCTACCTACATAATAATATTTCAGTTACACGATTAAACTATACACCTATATGTACACTATATTCGATACGATACTCAACGATTCGATTGATTGTAGTAACGAAAAACGCAGCGAAACACCGGCCCCCTTATCACGTATCTTGCAAAAGCAAAGCAATAGCAAAAATCGTGCGATTTATGCTTCTCAATCGCTAATTCGTATTATGTAACAGCGATAATGAAGCCATTGCAAACTATCGACAGTGCTGCCTCTACAGGACAATCCGTAACACAATATTGCATTCAACTGTAAATTTGTTTGAAGTTTTCGTATCACGTATCTTTTTTTAAAGCAATGCGAGAGCAACTGGGAAGCAATTTGAACTGTCAAACTGCGACAATCTTTTTGTTGTCGCATATGTGCATTAAAAATATCAACGAGCGATTAGCAATCGTTCTCGTACGTAATACCATTTCTTTTTACGTCCAACAATCAATCGCGCGTTGTCTGCGCGATAATTGGGCAATTATTGCTGATCGCAAATTTTAGCTAATACGGGGGCCGATAAACTTATGAGATTTCTACTGTGGAAATGATAATTACCCATATCGTATGCAATAAGCCCCATCTTACAGCGGCTTTTGGAAGTAAAACGTATATTTTACCTATTTCTTGACGTTGAAATCAAGGATTACGTTGAAATAGTAGTGCTGTGTACGTGGCAGTCAATTTCCGATAGATGTCGTCCTACAGCCACCAAACCAACAAACTGACTTGCCTCCTCTACACGCCGTCAACAGATGGGTCTGTGGACTCTGGCCTGGCAATACATCTAAATATATATAATCTAAATATATATAACTCAAAGGTGACTGACTGACTGACATAGTGATCTATCAACGCACAGCCCAAACCACTGGACGGATCGGGCTGAAATTTGGCATGTAGGTAGATGTTATGACGTAGGCATCCGCTAAGAAAGGGTTTTGATCAATTCTACCCCCAAGGGGATAAAATAGGGGATGAAAGTTTGTATTTGATTTTCAAAGTAAACGAGTGCGAGCAAAGCCGCGGGATCAGCTAGTTATAATATATTCTTGTTCGGTCCACACGTAGGTATTATGGTAGGTAGGTCCTGTAGGTCTACCAGTCTGGACAGATGCAACTCGCACACGCACAATAATGTTTAGAAAAATGGATACTGTTGTGTTTATTGGGCTGGTAAACGTCTTGCCAGCCTTCGAATAGATTTATTATTTACTAGTTGCGCCCCGCGGTTTCACCCGCGCCGATATAAATCCCGGTATTACCACGGGATAAAAAGTAGCCTATGTGCTATTCCAGACTAAAATCTATCTCTCTGCCAAGTTTCATTCAGATCCGTTCAGCCGTTCCGGCGTAAAAGAGTAACAAACACCCATCCATCCACCCATACTTACAAACTTACGCGTTTTTAAATAATAGTAGGATTATCTTTTTATGTTTGTTACATCATCTTTTTTTATTGGGTGGACGTAGGGGTGGACTTATTTTGTTGTTTTTTTTTTAATCAAAAGGTGTAGGCGCGTGACTAACTAGCCAAAATATTTTTCTCTAAAACTTACAATTTGGAACTCGTGAATAATTGTCTTAATAATAATATGTCCGGATAATTAAAAAAGTTATAGGTATTGAAGCAGTTTTGAATATCAACTCATTTCTTTTGATAAGGAGTACAAGGTACAAATAAAGAGCCGTTTCTAGCGGTGGCAATTCAATTGATATTATTCATTCAATTAATATTATTATTAAAAGAAAACTTACTGCCGGTTTTTGATAGCTTCAAATTAGATAGATATAGCAAGTGACTTTACGGGATAAGTGATCGAGGATAAGTTGATCGAGCTTCGTTACTCAAAACGAATGTAAACCAAATTATTTTCATGCTGGTTAGGCAGATCGGCAGATATTTTGGTGATACGTACCTATGAAGAGATATGCATTAGTATCCCTACTAGTCTGTAGTAGAGATACTAAGAGGAGTCCTACGATGATATTCATTAAAAATAACCAAGGAATATCTTGTTCTTAGTAGGTAAAAAGTCATATTCTTAGGTGTCTTGTGTCTGATTCATTTGGTATTCAAATTCCTTGGTTTCATGACAATGTATTCAAATTGCTTGGTTTCATTCTTGTATTCAAATTTCTTGGTTTCATGACAATGTATTCAAATTGCTTGGTTTCATTCTTGTATTCAAAATGCTTGGTTTCATTCTTGTATTCAAAATCCTTGGTTTCATTCTTGTATTCAAATTGCTTGGTTTCATTCAATTGAATACTTTGACACTGAACGTCTATTTTTGTTTTTATGCTGAATGGACTCGGAGTTCGGTTTTGCTCTATATAGCAGTTGTTATGTTATGGAATATTGCAGCAGACGCAAAACTAGCCCAGGGTGGGGCTGGATGGCGGCCATTTAGTTGCGGTCAAAACGTTGAGAGCACCTGGCATGTGACGCGTCACTGCTGCGTTGACGCCGACGCTGCGTATTTGTAGCAAACAACCTCAGATTATACAGCCATCATCATCATCATCATCAGCATGATACGCAGTTTACGCAGCATTCTAATACCTATGTTAGAGGGGTTGTACGGTTGTACCCTTACCGATTTTCAAAATTCGATCTTTTTTATATACAACATACTGCTGGAATAAGCAGTTGGCCAGCCTGATGTTAAGTGGTACCTAACCTTCACCTAGAACAATACACGATACGTGCATACCACTATAAGGCTTTTTGTTAGAAGTCACTAACTACCAACCTTTATTGGACCGGGCGCATTCGCTTGAATGAGCTCTACAATAATCAAAAACCCATTTATTTCCAGCTATTCTAGTTTCGCCGATATGGCACCTGCTTAAAGTTCAACATAATTGGCATAAATCAAACCTTCAAGTGCGTTTTCCCACACTTTAGTTTTATCGCTTAGTGACTTCTAGTCACTGACCTCAATTTATCAATTTATTTATTTTCCTTCTAACAATAAGCCGACGATGTATACCTACTATGAACTATACAGGTACAGCATCGTCGCTAGGATTGAAAATACTTTATTGCACATAAAAATAACTGTACAAAGGCGAACTTAATGCTATAAAGCATTATCTTTCAGATGACTTTTGTATATGGACATAACATTTGTCAGTAGTGCATAGAAGAAGAAAATACATTTAAAAAGCAGCTTCGCTATTTAAACTCGGGGTGAAACCGAAAGGACGGCTAAACCATTTACCTACCTGAAAAACGCGTCTCACAAACAGATTGTATAAATTAAAACATTGGACAGGTAAAGGTGGTGGGGTAGGGGAGGGGATCTTCGTTAGCTTTAATTAAATCGTCGTGGCTCTCGCGCTTTAATTCCACCGTTATTAACGCTGTTAAAAACTGAGTAGCCCGACTAATGAAGCAATGGAGTCGCTATTGTTCTAAACTAAAAGTTGTCGCGACTTTGGCATTCGACTTTGGATTTTGCGTGACTTTTGTGACCTCTCAGTTGCGTAGACAACAAAATATCTCTGACCTTCTACCTTAAGTACTAGTTGCGCCCCGCGGTTTCATCCGCGCAGATTTAAATCCCGTTATTCCCACGGGATAAAAAGTAGTCTATGTGTTATTCCAGACTATAAATGTATCTCTCTACCAAGTTTCATTCAGATCCGTTCAGCCTTTCCGGCGTGAAAGAGTAACAAACATCCATCCATCCATCCATCCATCTATCTATCTATCCATCCATCCATACTTGCAAACTTTTACGTTTATTATATTAGTAGGAAGTAGGATGATAAGTATAATAGAGGTCAGTGCAAAATATTGATAGATATGCACTGCCTAGCTCCAAGCAAATTAAATCAAAGGCAACCCGATAGCTCACACGGAGAGAAATTTGTGTGTCGAGATTGCAAAATGATTTTGTAATATTTTTTTTAATGATTCCGAGTAAAATTTTGTATTTTGAACATAAGTTTCATGATACAAACAATGGTCATGGATTTATTGGAACAAACCGGTTTTTGTAATTGTTGATTTTGTGATAGTAGCAGTACAATAATATTTTCCAGTAAAAGGTTTTGTGAATCCAAGAATAATTATTGGCTCCCGTCTGACGTCATATCAATTACAAAAAGGTTTTGTTAATACAAGTATGAAGCATGGCTCATGTCTGACGTCATCGCAATCACTAATGTTTTACTTATTTCAACATCCCACGTCTGGTACAATACTTGATGTTATTAAACAGTTTTGTAATTACATACAAGAACGCAATATATTTTCTAGGTACCTAGTACCACAGAATAGAAATAAGTACCTACTACGGTAGTAGCTACCTACTACCGACACTACGTCTACTACGTTCTACTGTTTATATTGCAAAAAAAAACGGATTACGCTTTTGTCCTTACATTATACCTACCTATAAAAACCCAGACTGAAAACTTATCTTACTGGGTGTAGCGCCATCTAGGTACCTGGCTTTATAAGTAGGTACCTACCTACCTAGGTACTAAGTACTGAACTTGACAACGTGCCATAGGTACCTACCTACTGCCAGCCCTAGGTACCTATCTAAGTAGGTAGATGCATCTATACTTAATAATATTAACTAGGTAGGTAGGTATGTACCTACCTAGTGGTTCGCCTCGAAGTGAGATCTCGTGATATTCGCTCCAGACTTGCATGTTTCAACTTAGGTATATTTTCGACTTAAATTCTGACTAGATACGTAGATACCTAGGTACTTCCTACTAATTTGGTGGTACTTAAGTATCCTACCTACCTACCTATGTATTTATACTAAGTAGGTACCTAGGTACTTAGGTACCTATTATATCAGCTGTCTGGTTCCCATAATATTACCAGCTTTGCGTAGTTTGGGGCTAGATAGTGCTGTGTGGAATGTCGGTAAATATTTATTAGCGACCAGAAACTCAATACAGTCAAATGATCTATCTTTGGCCCACATTTCGGAAACATCAGCTGAATTGATGTTCAAAATAATACGTTAGACGCTTAAAAATACTCATTTGCGTGGCATTGGGTGGCCTTCTTTTAGAAAATACAATTATTTGCTGGTCTGGGAAAATATCTCTGAAAAATCCATTTAACCACCGGCCAAGCCGCCCCGCCGCGGCGCCGCGCCGGTTACTTCGCAGTGTTGCCAATGCTACGGCAATCCAATCACCGTGTTCTAGGCAGAGATGGGCATTTACCCGGAATGCTTCCAAAAAACAGGTTAGGTGTGGTAATATAACCAATAACACACGGGTAAATTCAATTTTCAAGAGTAATCGACTACAATAGGTATAATGAATAATCATCAATCAATTTTAGAAAAAGCATAATAATACTGGCCTACGCAGACCGGGGACGGCATGGCAAGGGATTTAAATTTCTATAATAAAATTAAATATCGTATGTAAACTAACCAAGCGCGTACCTATGTATGAAATTTTTTGCTAGTAGGTAAGCTAAACCATCAAACGATCCACTATCTTTTGGAACGTTACTGCGTGGTTTACACGCAAACAGTCACTAAAAGTCTACTATATTATTATATTCTGGTTAATTATTGATATTTGCTTGCCTACTATGAAATGGTTTATGTACATATAAACTATTTTATATTAGGCAAGCAATTATAAGTTCCAAAATTCGTATTAAACATAGTTAAAACCGATATTTTTGATTTACCGGGAATTTATCCAAATTGGTTTTACCCCGGCGCGGCCGCCCAAAAATTTTCATTGGCAACACTGATAACTTCGAAGTCGAACAGAATTGAAACAACGGTCTCGCAGCAGTTCGTCGGAATCTTTGCAGAATTGCTTTTCTAGTGTTCTTTGAGTGCTGTGAGTGATTGTTGTGTAATTTTGGTGGCATATAAACCAACAGTACTTGAGGCATCGAATAAATACAGACACTGACCCTAAAATAACACACCCAAGTCGCAGCTCAAAATACTTTTTATTCCATGCGTCCATTTCCATTCGCTTGTTAGCTTAGCCATCCCACAAGATTGGTTATGGATACGCTAACAAAAGATTTACTAGTGAGGTGGGGTTTGTCTGAGTACATAAGCACATTTAGAGGTAAGTCCAATAATATTATTATCCGGTAGTCATACCCAACAGGTGTATTTGGTCTCTGAAGTCGACTTGTATTGTCTGTAGGTACTTACCTATTGTTGTCTTATTAGTTAGGCATCTACAAAGGACTACTGGGTCTGTATCCAGAATAAAGGCAGAGTTCCATCATTGCAGAGCTGCATGCATGTCGTGACGATGACGACGCGCGCGCCGCCAGCCTAGCCAGAAGACGGACGGACCCATTCAAACATTACAAAGTCCTGTGGGGTGACTTGGTGGGTGTAACTTTGTTGCAATTCGTTTCAATTGATTTATATTTGAAGTACTTGTTTAAGTTGAACAGCTGATGGAACAAGCATAATATGGCCCACCTGATGTTAAGTGGTAACCATCGCTTAAAACAGTGTGTTGCCTCGCAGGTCACACACGTTAGGAACATGCTTTACCCTGCTCTGCGTCCATCAACTATAGGCCTACAGATGTTAAACCGGCACCCTTCTAACCGAAACACAGCAACGCTGCTTCACGGCAGAAATAAGCATGGTGGTATAACCTATAAGTAGCTATGGATCTTGACATCGGTACAAATGTAGGTTCTACTTACCACATTTTTTATAATATTGATTAGCTTGATACCTATTGTTTTCAGGTACATAATCATACATCTATTTCTCTGCTTGATGTAAATGAATTGGACACATCTCTTGGCAGTATTGGCAGATTATTAAAGGAGACTACCTACTTTGAGCCTTCCGAAACAGATGGAATATTAACTCCGTTAGTGGGTTCTTGTTCTACACCACATTCAGTGAGGCCAAAAAAAATACAATTGGAAGCTGATGAACAGACATCTCAGCAACAACCAGAAAGTAGTCAACAAATAGTGCAAGGTTATGATGGGACATTTAGGGACAAGGGAAATAATCAACACGCTGTGCAAGATATTGATTACATGCGGCCAGGATATGTAAGTAAAACATTTTTATAAGCTTTTATTTAACTCCCTATGCATGTATTTGTACTTTGAGTATATAAGTTCTCGCAATTAAAGTGCATGCTTCCCATTACCTACCCAACTGTTGAATGTATGCATAAATAAAAAAATATTTATGAGTAACATAGTAATTATACAGGGTGTAATAAGACATCTTCCAAAAACTTAAGGAACATGTGGGGCTAAGTATAACATCAACCCATAACATTGCATTTGGCTAAAAGCCGAAGCAGTTTGGAGCCAAAAAATATTTTTGTCAGTCAGTGATGTGTTGCAAAGCGCGCTATGCAGGGTATGCATTGCTGTTTTTGGTATTTTTTCGTTTTAAAATGAAATTATTAGCTACTATGTTAATTTAACGATGTATTGTAGATATTGATGAAGAAAATCACATGCAGACAAAAAGTGTAATTTTTTTTCGTAATAAGAATCATGGTCTGAATGCCCTGTTTCAGTTTTCGGTAATAGTCTTATTACACCCTGTATACCTACCTAATAAATTAACCCATATTGTATTTGATTCCAGGTTCAAGAGAATGTTAAGAAAGAAGAGCAATATTAGAGCAGGGGCAGAATTTGGGAAAATTGACTGACACTCAAAGAAATTTACTAGTGCGGTTGGTAATCCTTCCCATATTTGAGATAAACCAAAAAGTTATAATAAGTAATACGCAGCTGCTTGGTTGGTCCCTAGAGATCCAGGAAATATTCAAAAAAGAATCACCTGTAGTATATTATGCTCCATATATATCTGCCAATGTGAGAAGCACTGCACAAAATGCTTCGGGTAAACTTCTTCGGTTCATTTACAACAGACGTCGTACATTGAGAGAACGAGGAATACTAGAAACTCATTCCCGTTCCACGGTTTCATCAATAGTTTCTGATCCTGCTACTGCAGGAATCACTGATGACATAGGTAAGCTTATTATTTATTTATAGATAAGCAGTTGATATGTCTACGCCACTAGTTATTGAGCTTGTTTTTGATAATGCCTTCAGCATTCTTTTAAGGCGCTGACAACCGTCAAGCAACCTTTCGCTCCTTGAGGTATAACCGACATACATATATTAAATAAATAAATAATGCTGGATCTAATATAATTTAACCTAATATAATTTAGGAATCTTTAAGTCAAGAGTGAACAGGTGGATTATAGCTAAGCGTGCTCCATCTTAGGCTGCATCCTCACTTTCCATCAGGTGTGATGGCAGCCAAACGCTTAGCTATCAATAATAATAAAAAAATGATTTTGTTGTAGATTCTGATGAAACAATAGCTGAAAAGCTCAACTGGCTACGCAATTCCCTCGAACCATGGCATCTTGTGGAAGATAACTGGAATGCAACTGCTAAATGCAGATTGCGTTCTAATTACTCTGGCAGCGGCAGCGTACAAGAATATTTTAATGAATACCCCGTCTTGAAGCGCCCCACTGGCTTTCAACTACTCCTGAATGATTTTAAGGTGCTGCATGAAGACAAGTCTGACGCCCTATTCACTAATATTGTCCCTCTGCGTGAGAAGATTATTGCATGCGCCAAGGAGAAGTTAAAGACTATTCGCGACAAAGATATTAAACAAACAATTGGCAAATACATATCTATAGCTACGCATCCCCGTATCAAGGGGAAGGTCGTGGGTTCAAATCCCACTCGGCTCATAACTTTTGAGACAATATAATGTAGAATAAAAAATAATTTTAAGTTAATAATAATTTGTGCCATATTTATGTTGAAATAAGACAACTATGTGCAAATAATACGTGCCTAGTGCCTACCTATCAGTTACTTATTATATAGAATAAAAATAAATCACTTGTTTATTAATTAATTCTAGTTTTTATTATTTTTTGATATGACCTACCTCAATACTGGTAATTCTTTCCTGTGTGAACACGTTGTAACGAGTCAATCAAATGTAATTCCTAGGATTCCTAATATGTGCCTTTTACTTACAGCTTTTTAATATCAGGCAGTGATTTATGTTCCACCTAGTAATTCCTAATGTCAATTTCAATTTTCAGTTGCCTTCGGTTGCCGCTTGAGCCTTATTAAGTTTTAGTGCCAAGTTCACCAAAAACTTAGAGGACAGTCTTGTGTCCAGTGGCACCCTCATCGATTTTATTTTTTTAAAAGGAAAATAAGATGGTTATTAAAAATCTAGTCTGCTCATATTGTAGATCAATATCCAATGTATTTTTTAAAGATTCTATGTAGTGCTTTGTACTTTCTAGTTTCATCAGGTGTCGCTAAAAGTGGCCACTTTTTTCAATAGCATACATAGTAGTTCAAAAAATACTTTGCCCATTGATCTACAATATGAGCCGAGTATATTTTTAATTAGCATCTTATTTTTCCTTTATATAATTAAAAGCGATGAGGGTGCCACTGGACAAAAGACCTCAGCCTTAGTAACGCTCTAGGCAACTTAAGGCTTCGGTGACAGCGGCTCGCAATTTCGAGGTGCGATTGGCTATTATTTCATTTTATTTCATTTCGGGGAGGTTGTTTGAAAAAATAACTCTAAAGAAACACGCATAAATACTGTTCGAACACAAATAATACAATAATATAAGGGAAACATGCCCGAATCAGAAATCATTTTGGTATTAGTATGTTTGGTCTTACGTTTACCTAATACCAAAATGATTTCTGACTCAAGCACATTTCCCTTATATTATTGTATTATTTGTGTTCGAACAGTATTTATGCGTGTTTCTTTAGAGTTATTTTTTCAAACAACCTCCCCGAAATGAAATAAAATGAAATAATAGCCAATCGCACCTCGAAATTGCGAGCCGCTGTCACCGGACCCTTAAAGCAAAATCAAATTGACAGCTAGGAAATACTAAAAGCGGTACAGAAGTTACTGCAGAAATTACAAAAGTATTATTAGAAATCACAGAAAAATATACTAGGAATCATATAAGTAATTATTGAAATTACAAAACGATTAGTAAATACACAGGAAGCCATTACACTAGGCTTGCAGAAATTACATAACTATTACTAGAAGTCATTGAAATAAATACTAGGAAGCACAGCTGTCTCTGCTGTAATTACAAAACGATTAGTAAAATCTTTACACCTAGAGACCTAGTGACTTGCAGTGATTACAAACGTATTTGTAAAAGTCAGTGGCGTTAATACACTACGTACTTGATATTACAAAAACCACTTTACTCGTTGTTACTTGGTTGTTTGCTATTTATACTAAGTGCAACTACAAAAGTCTCATTGTTGGTGGTATGAAACGGTTTATCATCTTGGGATTAACAAGTATTTTGGTTGATATTAATGGGGTTTTAGTATTTATTTCTCTCCGTGCATATTTTTTTGTAAACACAAAATGTTTGTTCTTGGTGGGAAAGGATAAGACACTGGAAAACTGCGGCCATTATGAACATCACAGGAAGTTGAAGTATGAATGAAGCAGACCCGCAAATGATAGATCCCACTAATATTATAAATGTGAATGTTTGGATGTTTGTTACTCAATCACGCCAGAACGGCTGAACGGATCTGAATGAAATTTGGCACAGATTATAGTCTGGAATTGCACATATTCCACTTCTCGTGGGAATACCAGGATTTAAAACTACGCGGGTGGAACCGGGCGCAGCTAATAAATAAATTAAGAAGTCGTATGGACAAAATGTTGGTTATGTGTCTGCGTAGTAACTTCGTAGCAACGCCGTAGCAACATCGTAGCACCGATTTAGCTCCGCGCCGTCGTAGCACCACGCTGGTTTTCAATAGACAACGTCCTCTTTCAAGAAACTGCTTGAAGTCATAGCAATGCCTCCATTATTGTAAAGGCTCTAGCAACTCCACAGATCTCATTCGGCATCAGAGCGCGGCGCGGACAAGTGGCCGCAGCGTTTCCGCAACGCGATAAGACACCGCTCATCTACCCCCACCCTACCCCTGCAAACTGTTTGGATTTTAATATTACTCTTAAGTGTTGTTTCTAAAGACGTCCTCGCCTAAGTACTAATTTGTCTCGACTTGAAACGATTCAGATGTCTCTGTCTGTGCAGACTCCCTTTAATTCGTAATCGTGTAATTTTGCTTCGAAGGTGTTGACTTTTTAAAGCATTTTCTAATCTAAAGTAAAAAAAAGCTGGGAGCCAGAGTGGACTATGTTTTAATTTTGGTTTTATTTTGACAAAGTACTTACTTGTTTTTAAATTACTCTTTTAGCACGAAGTATTCATCGCTATATCTTTGTAACACCATTCAAAGTAAAACTCAAAGTATATTTAATGCATTAATTCATGTATGAGAAGATGTAAAAAAAAATCTAATAATGTCCAATCCTAAATGTCCATTGAAAACAACTTGACCGATTGCAATTTTACATAACTATATTCATTGATTTGATATCTTCAAAAATGTTCAATTGTGCGAGCGAGATAGCGGCGTGCCGTAAGTGTAATAGGGAACCGTAGTTCAACGCTCAGAGTTGAAGATTAGTTCGCGGTAGCCCTCACTGCGATTATGCGGGCAAGTGTGACGTATCACTTGACGCGGGCCGTGTCACTGATAGCCGGCGCCTGATCCTGTGTGATTTACGAGACCCGTTGGCTAATGTGCACGCAGCCTTACCACAACAGCCTTAGCCCTAGTGCACATGATAGTCGCCTCTACAAACAGGAAATGTTTTTCTGATGATGTTTGCGAAACGTTGCGTAAACTTAGTTTTTATATACAACTAGTGGTTGAACAGAATGGGCTATCTGATTTTAAGTGGTAACCATCACTTTTAACAAAGCATTGTCTCATAATTCACGTTACTATAGGAACGTGCTCTATAATGCACTGTCCTGCCCAAGCTGAGGTATACAGATAGTTTCAGTTTAGGGGGAGCTCCAGAGATTGCTATGAATACTATAAACTTGAGTTTTGAGGTGACTACGTTTCAAATCCATGATGTTTTAATAGTTGGTGATGAACCTTACACATTTCCGTGCAACTTCATGTGATCGCGTTGTAGTAAACGCATGTGCACGCTCCTTTATGAACTCGTGTGCGTACCCACTTGCCATAAGGCGCGTTATATTTCGGCTAATGTTGCTATCATGACTTGAAAAACACCTACCCAACTAAATCGAAATTTTGTAGGTTTATTACAAATACACGCGAGATATCGAGAAAGTAGTAAACATAAATCTTGATTTACTATTTTAAACGAGAAAACGTTTCTAAGGTAGCTTAGTGAATATAAGACTATGTGCTCTCTGATACGAAATTTCAATAAGACCCTCGTATTTCTATTAATCAAAGACGGTGGTTTAGAAGCCAAAAAATAAATTTAACGTTTTCATTAAGGTGCTGCTCATTTGCAAAATGATAAATATGGCATAAATTATTTCATTTAATATTCAATTCGGTTCTTTCTGTCTGTTATTACGTTACGAGTTACTTTGCAAGCGACACCCTTTTTTATATTTTTTTATCCCGACGAACGATACTGTTTGCTTACAAGCTCTTAATTTTGCGATCAAATATGGGGGAGATTCCAAAGAGTGCTTGACAATCGTAGACAGCGCACACATAACTACACCTGAGGTCTCGCTTTAGAGAGGACCTCTATAGTACGAGTATAAAAAAAAACGGCAGTGTCTACCTATGTAATTGGATTTTCAAGCTACAAAAAACAAACAATATGAATTGTCCTCGCATCCTCGGCCGGGTTTTCTTAACACACGATGATCTTGATGGCGCAGCGGGCGAGAGTCTGCCAGTGACGCAGAGGTTGCGGGTTCGATACCCGCCTCGGAAAAAAATTGTGTACGATCTGCAGAAATTTGTTCCGTTGGTCGAGGTGTTTTCTATGTATAATAAAAAATATCTATCTATGTAAGTACATATGCATTAAATATAATCAGTTATCTAGTACCCATAACACAAGCTTTAAGTAGGTGTTATATCACTACATAGTATAAAACAAAGTCGCTTTCTCTGTCCCTATATCCCTATGTCCCTATGTATGCTTGCTAATCTTTAAAACTACGCAACGGATTTTGATACGGTTTTTTTTAATAGAGTGATTCAAGAGGAAGGTTTACATGTATAATGCATGCATGATACGTGGTGTACCCGTGCGAAGCAGGGGCGCGCGGGCGGGTCGCTAGTAAGTATGTATTTACAAAAAATAAGTATGTAAGTATATCAGCTATCTGGTTCCCATATCGCAGGTTTTGGCTTAGTTTGTGGTTGAGATAGTGCTGTGTGGAATGTCCACCAATATTAATATCATTATTAAAAAGCCAAGATTCGTGATTTCAACACTGCACACCTAGTAACTTGGATGGTCAATATTTTCGCGTCTCGGTTCCATTATTAAGATGTTGTAAGACTGTTACATCTAAGTCACGCGTCATGAAAGGATAGTTTGTGGAATTTACGACATGTTATATTATAATTTAGTGTCGCGAACGCAGTAAAGTCGGGCTTACAAGATCAGAGAGAAGGCCGATAGAAGCGGGGGGTCGATAGGCCACCACTCCACCTTACGACATAAATTGTAAATTGCACCCATAAATATCGGGTTTATAACTTTTACTAGTAGGTACTTAGGATACTAGCCCCCGGTTACTGAAAGCGCGATCAACACTAATCGGCTGTCAAGTCACTTGATCTCTAACCAATTTGAAGTAAAAGCTGAAACAGCAAGTGACTTGACAGCCGATTAGTGCTGATCGCGCATTCAGAAACCGGAGGTAGGTTAGATACATATGAGACTGTGGGTACTAAGCAAAAACTTTAGTTATTGAAGTACGCTACCTATGTATTAAATCAAATTATTTTTAACTCAGTTTTTATAATACCTTTATGGGACAAGCAAATAGCCATCAAAAATGTAGTAGTGATGATGCCGCTATGTTGCATTCTCAACACTATTGCGTTATAGGAAAATCGCAAAAGCTTGGGGATTAACGAATGATATAAAATGTCACGTCCGACAAACAACTGATCGCACCACACAGATAGCACAGCTGATAGATGAATATGTAAAATTCATGATAATTGGTAAAAAAATACAATATTTTTAGTCTGTTTATGAGACAAAGACGTATTTTAATAATGAGCAAAAAGCCAGAACGAGTTTAACAACTTAATATCTGGCCTACAGTCAAGCCCCAACTTTGACTGCAAATTTATGAAATTTAAAAAGTTCTCCGCCTGGCCGGGGAAAAATGTGATTAAATATGTTTTGTTCAAGAGCAAGACATTAAAGCGATGTTAAGGGTGTGATAATGAGGGTGTTGATAAGCGTTTATTAGCCGCGGCTCGAGCACCTCGGGGCAAGCTACGAGAAATAGCTAAGGACGGGTATTGCCAACTTAAGACTTCTTTGCTAGAAGAAGCTACTTTGTAATAATTCCAGGATATTTATTTGCCTCTATAATTTTTAAATATTTACTTGTTTCAATACATTTTTACTGCTTACTTGTAGTTTTGTGGATATTCAAGTTTTTTACATCTAATTTGTACGGTGCGTTTGTTGTAAGAATATACACTAGAGTATCCCAACTAATATTATAAATGCGAAAGTAACTCTGTCTGTCTGTCTGTCTGTCTGTTACGCTTTCCCGCTTAAACCTCTCAACCGATTTTGATGAAATTTGGCACAGACAATCTTTAGACCCTGAGAAAGAACATAGACTACCTTTTATTGCGAAAAAAAGAGATGAAGAGATTAAAATTACGCAGACGAAGTCGCGGGTACCAGCTAGTTTTTTTTATAAATTGCGGCTACATATGAAATGTCAATTATGTTTATGTAATTCATGTGTCAAACTAACGTTTTTATTTGAATAAGTCCAACATAATAGTAAATAAAATCTCAGAACTTAGTGAAGTGCAAAAAGGTTTTTTGTCTGATGTTTAAATACTCTTATAAGAAAAATACAATTAGATACACAGTTATTCGATATGAACCACGTTTGGCTGGATGTGACCACATAAGCCCACACAATGCGGCAACCGCAAAACCATCGGCTTCCACCGGGGCCAGTTCTCAATAATAACGTCGTAACGCTATCTAAGGGGAATTAAATCATTTTAACGTAGTTTGCAGCTCCTTGAGAAAAAACTCTGATAGGACGCTTGTTGTTAAAATTGCGATCTCAAACGAGATGAGGTGGCCTTTGTTTTTAAAAGTACCAAGCGCTTTAGCATGATTTTAATTTCGGTTTGCGAATTTGATTTTACGCATGCCTCTACAAACCGCTGGCATAAATACATTCGCTTATAAATTGAACTGCTGTTTTCTTGTCTAAGTTGTCTGTTTGTTTTAACGGAGCTTTTTTTTAATAAAGCAACTGTGGTATAAACTCGGTTATCTCATTTTCCTTTATCAACTTTATTTTAAAGCATGATTACTTCAAGAGTAGTAGAGCTCTTTGTAAAGGGCTCGTCCGGGGAAGTACTACCACCACGCCTTTTTCTGCCGCCAAGCAGCAACGCTGTGTTTCGGTTTGAAGAATGTGGTCGCCGGTGTAATTACAGGCACATGAGGCTTAACATCTGTATGCCTCAAGTTGATAGACGCAGGGCAGTGCATCGTAGGGCACGTTCCTATTGTGCGTGACCTACGGAGCAGTGTTTTGTTTAGAGGTGATGGTTACCACTTAACATCAGGTGGGCCATCTGCTTGTTCCATCAGCTAGTTGTATAAAAAAAAAGAAAAATATCGTTATCTCGTATTTTATAAACTGAGACAAGGACGACTATAATTTAAGAAAAATGTAACGGCAGAACTCTTATTCTTCCATGCGCACCACTGACACGATTGTTCAAGATGGTATAATGCTGATGGAACAAGGAAACTACCCACCTGATGTTCAGTGGTTACCGCCATCTTACAACGAAGTGTAATTATATTACATTGTAACGAGGATTATACAAAAGAGCGGTAGATACCATAGTTTCACAGTTTCTTGTTATCTAACCTTTGCCGTCCCACTGTTGGGCAAAGGTATCCCCTACACTCTTTCACTCCCCTCGATCGAATTACCGTATAAGCTTCTGAAAATATTATGGAAACAGTAAAAAATTATGATTTTCTTAAATATGCGCGGAAATATTGTCTTTACTTCTATGTAAAGAACACGCGAAGTATCATATTTACGTAGACTGAAAACCGGAAATCACTTCCCGGCGCGTTAGCGCGCCGGCAATGTTGTATGAAACGGTGTGCTGTTTGAATTTAGAACTCTTTCATCTATCGTACACATTGCGTTCTCGCGGCTGTATAGCCGTATAGCCACAGACAGTTACATAGTCACATTGTTTCCGCAGTTACATTGTAGCCACAGACAGTTACATAGTTACAGTTACATTTTCTTTCAATAATTGTCCTAACATGAGCAATATAACTTTTAATATTAATTAAATTTATTTTTATTTCCTTGCATTTTTTTTAAGAAAAGCACTATATATATGCCTCGGCCGAAATGGCAATTGCCTGTCTCGTATTATTGAAGTCCTCGCCTGCGGCTCGGCCTTCAAACTCATACTCGACCTGCTATTGCCTATTTTGCTGCCTTTGCAATAATGTACTATTGTTTATTATTGATCACTAAAATCACATGGGAACTGATACATTTTTTGGAGCAGGCATCAATAGTGCTGCGGTAAGCTGGGATTCCGACGCACCTGTGTCCGACGCCCGGGCATAAGCCTCGGACTTAGCACCCCATGCACCAAGCATGAAAATATGTTTAATATTTTTTTTGTTTTATATTATTTGTTTTGTAGCTTCATAATAATTTATACGCAGGAATAGGTAAGTACAAAAATAGTTAAAAAAAATAGTTTTAAATGGATTACTAAGAAAATTTAGCTTAAAACTATGTACGCAAAACTTTAATATGTAGGTAGTAATGAAAATAAATAAAAAATATAATACATGTATTTTACGTTCTTCTTCCTGTCTTGACACTTGTTTATTTTTTTGAACCTTTGTGGATAATGGATTTTAAGGGCGGGCGCCTCAAAAAAGCCCCTTTTGAGCACTTGTCACTGTTTTAGAAGGAACTTTTGAGCTTCTGACGACTGGCACACACCGAAATTTAAGTGCACAGTAAATTTTGAATAGAAAAACTCATTAGTACTCCGACCGGATTTGATCCCACGACCATAGAACCGGATTGCGAGGCCGCTACCACTAGACCACAAGACCTCTCAGTTTTTTTTTATTTAACGTCAGTCTATGCCATCTCTACAATCATAGGTACTATATATACGATACCCTAAATGAGTACATGAGTTAAAAAAATGTGGCTGCGGTTCGATTTTGTCTTCTTAGGGTACTACTATTTATTTCTTCTGTGATTAACTAACATAACTTTAGTACAAAGTGCAAGCATTTGCTTTGTTAAATTAAAAAATAAATAGGCTTAAAATTATAATTATTAATAGATTAATGTTGGAAGATTACCTTGAATCTTAATGATATAGCTAAAGCATGGTAATGTATAATGCAGAAAATTTATTTTTAATGTTAAAGTATTGAGCCGAAGGCCCGTGTATATTTTAACCGTCGTCGTTTAGTCACGCAAACGTCACCCACCGGATTAAATTTCCCGTAAAACATGTCTACCGCAATTAGTGCTCTAAAATTTCAATTTGATTGGTGTAATTGCATCTCTTCACAGGAGCGAGGCCACAGTTGTTATTAAGCGTTTCTAATTTAATATCATTTGCATAGGCGTGACCTGCGCGTGCCACCGGCTTTTTACGACTTTCTACGTGTGTTTACATGCTATTCAGGTTGTAATTGCTTTAATAAATGGTTCATTTCTTCTCTGTTTTATAGACTTTGGGTATCTTGATTGATTAATATTTGGTAGGAGCAACAGACGTTGTAGAAAACAGTATAATTTCCAAAAATAACTTTTTCAAAAAGCCATCGTGAAAAGGTAAGAATGAATGTAAAGATAATTTCAAAGCATTGCTGTTTATATGCCTCGAGTTTTGAAAGAACCAGCAACCGTTTCATAATTCATGAAAATGATAAGGAAATGGGGTGAGCAATAAGAGCGCCATTGGACTTTGAGTAAGTAATATGAAAAGACACTAATGTGTGTTACAAAAATATCTGTCAAATTAATTGTGAGAACGAGAGGGGTGGGGGCCGCGAGGGCCCGCACCTCCCTGTCACAGATACAAATCGCACGGATTTACGCACACTCCAACCCCTGGAATTTATCTGACGCTTCTATTTACGTATCCTTTTATTTGTTTCGCTCCTATTAGTCCCGATAGAGAATTTTTATGTTTGCATGCCCTCGGCGCCTAGCCTCGTAAAGCGGCGACTTGTGAACGCTTTACAGCGAGGATAACACAATTTTCGAGCGAACGATCTGTGTTTATCGGTTAATATTGCTATAAGTTAGCGCTAGGTAGGAGTAAATATTTTCGTATGCGAGGATGGCTCAGCTTGAATAATTGCTGCGTTTGTCGTCTCTGAAGCTTTGAATCCAGGTGCGCTGACAGTGTTTAATCTCTCCGGTAAGCGATAGGGAAAGGTTTACCGATGTTGTTGACTTGTGATATGTTATTTAACCAGATACCTACCTATCTACAATAGTCTTACATACAAAAGTAGAAAATAGAGAAGCTATAACCTCACCAATATCATACTTGTGAAAGTTTGAACGGCTGTAACAATCTGGATGAAATTTGACTATAGATTATATTCTGGAAGTCTGGACATATGCGACTTTTTATCCCGTGGGAATGCCAGGATTTTAAACTACGCGGGTAAAACCGCGAGGTGCAGCTGGTGATAAATAAATGCAACAAAAGAAAACTAGACGGAAGAACTGCTAAAGTATTAAAGGCATTACTAGCCTGTAGCAAACTGCACACAGATTTAACTTACAAATACTAATAAATACGAATGTGACATGCTAAATAAGAACACACATATTCCAATAGGCAGTACCTACTGTAGCGGCCACAGCCATATGTGGCATACTGATGACAACATTCTAAAGCTTGTATTCAGCGCTGATCAGAATAGCGGATTTAATGCCGTGTTGGGGATCGGATGAAATCCGAGGCGCAAACATTTAAATTAATGTAATAAAGAGCCGTTAAATACACGGCTTTCGTGGATTGAGGGATTAAAAGATGTAGCATTGCAGCTTCTAGCTACGTACACTAGTATTTTATTTTTAAAGTCCTATCTCGAGGAATAAACTAGAATGCAAACATCTGTCTTACTAGAAACTTCGCAAACCCTGAATCATCCTGACTGTGTAGAGGTCTAGATGTTGCAAGCAAGACGTTGACCATGTGAATAAAATGTTGTTGTACAAATAAATACTAGATATAAAAGTTTGAATTAAGGTTCATGCACAAAACCGCGCCTTCATTCGGTCGCAATATATTTGTAGTTACAAAGTAAATATAAAATGGTCACAGCGAGCTGGTCTGATGATGCACTCAAGATCTGTTAAAAGTAACTTTTCAACAAATAGGCCAATGGAGCTGTAAATAGGCTACCATGTAGTTAAAGGGATAGTCATAGATCAAACATTGTGTTTACTTTCAACGTAAGACTGGAGCTGACCCCAAGAACCCGTTTGGGGCGAACCACTTGTTATTTTTAATAACTCAAACTTTAACGCTCCGTTTCTGAAAGCTCGATCAACACTAATCGGCTGTCAAGTCACTTGCTATTTCAGCTTTTACTTCAAATTAGATAGAGATAGCAAGTGACTTGACAGCCGATAGTGTTGATCGCGCTTTCAGATACCGGTGCTAAGTGCAATATCGCCGCAGAGAATCATTTTCAACAAAGTTTGCTAAAATTAATATTCATCTCGCAGCGGTTGTATCGAAGTTTTTCTGCGGTCACGTAGTTACTGAGTGACGGCTTGTTGTCAAACTTGTGCAATAACTGAACTGAACGGCTGCGTCACGCACACCATTTTGCTGATGCTATTTGTCAACAACTTTTTCGTGGCGTCTGCGTTTTTGCCAATATTTCCCCTGAGTAAAAGCAATTGTTTATCACTAATTTAAAAGTGTAATATAAATCTGAAAATCCATTTATAAAATAAAAATTAAAAAATACTTCAACCGTGAAGTTATCTTAAAATGAACATTCGTGGTGGAAGTAAGCTGTCCCTTAAAACCTAAACAAAAAATGAATATTACAATAAAATTATATTTAATTTCTAAAACTGAAAGTACCTAAGTGAATTTATTCATGCGAAATTAAACCGAGGTTCTAAATAAAATGAAGTTTGTTGTCTCAGGTATCGTGGCTACCAATTATAGTTGTATGCTAGGGTTGGCGTTTTAAGTCCGTTGGACGTGTTAACCCCATTATCAAGCGCGGCTTAACCGTCGCTAAGCCATGGCGACAGCGGCACGATTTATGCGTACAACGTCGCAATTTGCCGAGGTGATTCCAATCACCTATTGACCATTGGTGCGGACTTACGCTCATTAATGGCCAGGTTAATTGGATCGTTTGTTTTGGTATGCATCGACTAAATAAAAATTTATTCATAAAAATAATAGATAAGTTATTAAGTGACTTAATTGTCATTTTATTCCTTGATTACAGTTTTGAACGTGTATTATTGAAGGCCTTGATATTGCTACCTAAAAATGGAAACAAGATATCTCATCCATAGCTGCTACGAAGCGAAGCGATGCGACCAACAAATCCAACTAAGGGATTCATTTTAATCACATTGTCACCTAAACGGGCGATAAATTGCACATCAAAAGGAAAAACATACATCATATCGGTCTCATATGTTCCAAGGGTCGGATAAAACATTCCAATCACGTTGGCTCGCTTGTTTTACAAACCGATACGACGTGGGCTGCCGGTTCTCTGCCAAACCTTCAAACAAAAATGAGTTCTAATCCTACTGAAATAAGATAGGAAGTTTCTGAAGAGGGTACGGTCCACTAGACATGACAATGCAATCAGCGGTGACCGAGCAGGATTTGGCTCATACATGAGCGGATTTGCGGGATGAATAAGTTTCGACCCCACAATAACAAAGGCCTTATTGCACGTAACGCGTTTTATAAGGCAGTTTGCAAAATTCTTTCATCTGTTGGCTGTCGAGACTATGTATAAAAATTGTGAGTGGTGTGGCATTAAACAGATTTACAAACGTAGTTTATTGAATTTAAAAACAGCGAAAACAGTCTATCTTTTCATGATTTGCGTATGACAGGTCTAAATAAAGCTGTATTTTAAACATTATGACCAAGGAATTTGAATACAAGTATCTATATTCCTTGATTATGACCAAGGAAATTGAATTTCAAATTCCTTGATTATGACGCTCTCGCTGATATTAAAAAACATAAAATATAAATAGAAAAGTTTACAGAAATCAGAATGCAATCAGTAGGGAGAGAGCGCAACGTCAGTGCACATGCCAGTAAGTAGCTTTTCCGGAACCGGAAGTCAGTCAACGGCCGGATATGGAGATGAAAACGACGGTAAACCTCGGTTTTGCTTCAGATGGGATTTGTGATTGCACATTCGCCGCTGGTGGTTGTGCCTGTTTTGGTGACGATATCATGCAATGCTATGGAGAAAATCGATCAGAAATGTTTGATTTATATGCTTTTTACTACAAAAATATCAGTGAAATTATACTTATATTGGTTAATAATTGGGTAATTATACTTATACAAAGAAAATAATACATTGTCATAACAAATACAGAACGGACAGGGACTTGAGAAAAAACAGTAAACTAAATACCTGTTTATTGCCTAGTGCTTCTTAAGGGTCTTTAAAAAATACATTCTATACATTTCCATTGTAATTTTACAAGGTTTTTTACATTCACACAGCGAAAGGTTTGCCAACCACCGCAAAATAAATACTAATACTTATCAATTAATAGCGAAGTAACGTCTTGTATTCGTAAAACAATCTGTTTGGGGACACTATTCCAGTATTTACAGAATCTACGTTATTTACATAATTTCAGCTAAAACGTGACCCGAAGTGCTTCGTTGTGATTTGTCGAGTAGACAAGACACCAAAACTCGAATAAGATCCACATTTGAAACAAATTTACTGAACGTAAACCTTTGGAGATGTAGATGTAATAGATACGCTTTATGTTAAGCTTTATCTTTGAAAATGTTTCCCGTTTTTGAAACAGTTTTTTTATTAACAGATACGCTAAAATCCCTCAATAATAAAATTACTTATGCAGAGTTGATATCAAATAAAGAAAAATGCAATCCTTCATACAAAACCGTAGTTAGGTAAAATTACAACAATATAAAAAAAAAGAATAGGTGTTTATGGTTTACTAAACTTTTGTTTACGAATTGATTGAGAATGATGGTGCTTCGTTTGAGGAAATATTTAGAGTGTACTTGTATTTATAACTTGTAGGAATATAAAAAGTTGCAAAATATAGGTACCTACATTGAAATGGAAACACCAACAGAAACGCGGCCGCTGCATTGTGGCGACAGATTAATGTCAGCAATCTAATATCCTGACAGGCGCGGTTGTAACACGGGGAAGTTTCCGCGGGTGTGAAGAGGGCTTTATAAAATTAAAATTTCCTAATTTGTAGGTAATCATATTTATTTATTATTTATTTATTTATTTATTATATTGATTCCTTATTCCTACTAGGCAAACAAAATGAGTGAGAACTTTGGTAAGTAATTATAAAAAAGTAGCATATTGATAAGACGTCGAACCGCGCAGCGTTTACCCAGTAGCGAATGTTTAGATTTCATAATCCGACAGGGGCATTATTCTCTAATATGACAATAAGAGATTCCTTGCCCCAAACTGTGAAACGTCAAAACTTGATGATGGGCTTTATTCTTGATGGTACAGGACATACTTTGCCTTGACCGTATGACACCGGCTGCCTTGTCTTAGCTGTGATCGCGGTGCAAATAGTCATAGTGAATAAGGCTCCAGGTGTAGTGCTTTTTCCACACGTGGTGAAAGAAACTGGAACCCAGACTGGAATAATGAAAAAAAAACGGAACTGACTCATTTTTTTACTTTTGTAGATAATGATGGCAATGAATGTGATGACAAATCTTTTTCCACCTGGTTGATCATAAGGGAAAAATAATTTATAATTGTTAAAAAAAGAAATACCTTCAAACATGCACTTAATTATATTATTGTTTATTTTATAAACCCGGCCACTGTAATTTGTACCCAGATTCTAAAATAGGCTTTAAAAATGTATGGTAATCATTGCATATAACTCAATTGGTACACCACTAATACACTCAAAAAACGTCCGTGCGAACTTCAAAACTTATAAAAGGACCTCCATAACAGTTACTAGATCAATGTCTCTAGAAACATATCACGAGATTTGACAGCTGCCGCTAATCGGCCGCGAGCCCCGTGTGGCCGCGGCATTAGTGATGGAACTCCACGCGCGGAACTTCCCGAACACCATTAACTCAATCTGTTTTACAGATGTTATTCGATGTCAAAGTTTGAGAAGAGCTTTAGATTAGATATTGCTAATTTTTGCGTGCATTATGCAATACATTTCATTTGATATATAATTACGTCATATTGGCATACCTCAAGTGTAATTGTACTTAAAATCGCGTATGTCAGCCATCACTCGACGACCTCAGTGGCGCAGCGGGCAGGAGTCCGCCTGCGACGCAAGAGGTTGCGGGTTCGAATCCCGCCTCGGAACAAATTTGTGTACGATCTGCAGAAATTTGTTCCGTTGGTCTGGGTGTTTATGTATAATAAAAAATATCTATCTATGTAAGTATATAATGTATTAAATATATCAGTCATCTAGTACCCATAACACAAGCTTTGAGTAGCTTACTTTGGGGCTAGATGATGCTGTGTGGATTGTCCAGCATTATTGATTTATTATTTAATTTATCAGAGAGCGCATGAAAGTATGTCCTTATTAATTTATAAGTTTTTAAGCATAAACAATCCAGTTTACACAGGCGCTGTAGCCAAGTTCGGCCAGGACGTCATCATACTAGGCGAAATAAAAAGCTTGACCTAAGACAGACTACTTCCGCCACTCATAAAACCGTATTAAAGTGAAGATTAAAAGTAATATAAAAAGAAAGAATATGATAATGATTACTTCTAAAAAAATAGATGATGAAATGATACCTTTCTCTATTCACAACAATATATTAAAAAATAAGAAAAATCTAAAACTAGAAAAAAAATTCCTTGTAGAATCATTGCATTATGTCTACAAATTAAATTACTTTCAAACCCTCAAAGTTACAAAACCCCACCAGCTCCTGAAGCTACCGTAATGTTTTCAATTAAGCCGCTCCGTTTGAATCATTGAGGATCTAATTGGCAGAGCGGCCAAACTCCTTTATTACAGCTAGGAAGTATTCGCAGCCTCCACTCACCCTTGACAGGATCGCGAAATCGCGACGTACTTAAATGAACAAGTATTGGTGGACATTTTATATAGCACAATGTAGCACCAAATTAAGCACTAAGCTATAGTATTGGAGCAAGATAGCTTTTATAATACTTGTATACTTGCTTTTCGAATGTTTGTCTTCAGTGGGAATGGAACCCACGCCAATAGCGCAATAGCGCTGAAGGCAGCACCAACTAAGCTGTGAGGGCTGTCACTGTTTATGCTTATTATTTTAATAGGAAACAGCTCATCCTATATAGAACTTACAATAGCATGACCTAAACTGGAGTTACTAGATGATTAGACTAAATGATTATTCTTATCTCTAAATATATATAACTCAAAGGTGACTGACTGACTGACATAGTGATCTATCAACGCACAGCCCAAACCACTGGACGGATCGGGCTGAAATTTGGCATGCAGGTAGATGTTATGACGTAGGCATCCGCTAAGAAAGGATTTTGATCAATTCGATCCCCAAGGGGATAAAATAGGGGATGAAAGTTTGAATGAAACTTTTAAACCATTTTGAAGCCGCGAGCAAAAGCTATTAATAATAATACTTCTTACCGCGAGCGAAGCCGTGGGCAAAAGCTAGTCCTAATATATAGTAGTTATTGGTTGAGTGAGCGAAGCGAACGAAGATTTTACAATCCTCCTTAGACCTCATATCTTAATAACTCCTTATCCGATTTAACTTATATGCTTATCGAAAAATTTGTTAAGTTTATGCTATCGACTTAACAAATTTCATACAGATCAAATCCACGGTTTGAACTATATATCATGATATGATGGCCTGACAAACATACATACTTACATACCGATATTTTCAACGATTGTTCAAATTGTCACTAAGTTATTCGTTCTCTGTTTTGATCAAATAGCACTGAAACCATCATAGTAAAGTAAACTATAGTGATAGCAATGCAAATGATTTGTGGCTAATGATTGATAATCGGTTGTGCCCAATATCCAGTGATTAATTTTGCTGCGAAATCAGTTACCGATTTGCATTAAGTGCCATTTAATTACTGTTTTCCATGAATCGATGCTGATTTCTGTTTGGCAAAATGTTGCATACCAATTTATCGCTTTCGCATTAAAGGTTAAAATCATTTGAACTGACCTAGCATTTTCAGTAATCTGGTATACGACATATCGTATCTTTGCCATAGCAAAGTAATATAATAATTACTGTTTATAGACGTAGTAGTAGTTATTCTTTGTTGTTTAAAGTTGATATGAATTGAACGGACGGACGGATTAAGAACTGACTATGTCAGTGGCGCAGCCGGCGAGAATCCGCCTGGGACGCAAGAGGGTTCGATTCCCGCCTCGGAACAAATTTGATTACGATCTGTAAATATTTGTTCTGTTAGTCTGGGTGTTTTACTATACATATATAGTAAATATATACCTATGTAAGTATATAATTGTAACTATTAGTTGTAATTTTCTTTGTCAATAAAGTATACTTAGTGTATTAAATATATCAGTTATCTAGTACCCATAACACAAGTTTGAGTAGCTTACTTTGGGGCTTAGATGGTGCTGTGTGGATTGTTAACAATTATTTATTTGTGTACGATCTGCAGAAATTTGTTCCGTTGCTTGGTCTGGTTGTTTTCTATGTATAATAAAAAAAACTCTATCTATGTAAGTATATAATGTATTAAATATATCAGTCATGTAGTACCCATAACACAATCTTTGAGTAGCTTACTTTGGGGCTTGATGGTGCTGTGTGTATTGTTCAGCATAATTTATAATATTTATTATTATTATTACTTCTACCGATTACTAGTCGTCGTGCCGGTACCAATTTCCGCAGACTTGATTGGAAGTAGTATGTGGTGCGTCTGAGCTAGATCTGTGGTCTGAACAGAGCTTATTACCCGGTAGTCTCTAGAAGTGACTGAAGTGGTTTAAGATCTATCTATGTAAGTATAAATGTATTAAATATAATATTGAATAGCTTACTTTGGGGCTAGATAGTGCTGTGTGGATTGTCCAGCATTATTTATTTATTTATTTAAGAAGATATCCAAAAATATCAAAACCTGCTTGCATATATCGCATTTATATAGATAACAATCACGTACAATAACTTGCACACTAACCTTTTTGCCGCCAAATATGATTGTTATGCCAATCAATCGTTTATGTGACGTTTGACAAACATCAAATAGCGGTCACGGCTTTGATAAAAATCGCGGCCTAAGTGAAAAACTAGTGGGTCATAAGTTTAACGCGCGCGCCCACAGACTACTTTCAATTCTTCGCGCTCGCACCTCGTCAACATCTCACTTATTTACGAGATCCTTCCTAACGACTGCAGATGGTGGCTTTTGAAGCAACTATTGACAATTATGACGACCGTGATAATACGGGGACCAGTACGGTAAGGTGAGCTTAGTGCCAATTATAAGCCCACTAATTTTTATTCATCTATTGAGTTTGTGCGATCTAATAAGATATACTGATAAGGGTCTGAGATCTTGATGAGTAAAAAAACAACGAATAGATTATCATTAGATGACATTATAAATCATGCTACGCACAGACTACGGCGTAACCAGTGCTACGGTGCGTAGCGTGCCGCGTAGCGCGCACCAGCTGTGTGCAAATTGCTTAGACTCGATAATGGCGTATTCAATTTGTGGGGATTTGTAAGTTAGAGCTTTTGAACAGACGTTGAAATGTAAAGACTGATTTAATCATTTAATATTTCATCGCGAAACGTTTCGCCTTCCGTGTGGTGATAACACTGTATGTACGAAGACTTACAAAACAGCAATATAGTAGTATAGTAGTAGCTGTAACTAGGTAATGTGTAAGTTTTAAATTTAACGATTAGGTACAAAAAAACGGCTGGAAGAAGTTCCTTAAAACAGAAAACTCTTAAAATTATATTATTTTACCATTACATGCGCAAACATTTATGTGTAATAAAAAAAATCTTCCAAAAAGTAATCTAAAGAAATTGCACAGTATCACACGTAAATGTCATATAACCGGGTTCGTTTCCGTGTAAAACACGTTGGTACGGATAATCCGCGCGCGACATAACAGAGATTGTATTATGGCAATAAGTTCACCCGCGAGCTCGATAAACGGGCCCTTAATCCTGCCAAGATTTTTTTCACACGTCGACCCTTCGCGGTGGGTGCGCCGCTAGCAAAACTAATAAAGAAACCATCTAGCAGTCAGCTGAAGCATGAAATGTATTTTTTATATAATTTACCGCGAATTGATTGTAAGGCACATCTGAAACGGGTGGCTCGGTTCCAGCGGTAAATGGATTTCTATAGAAGCCTTTTTGTGTACAAAATATCTACTGGAAAGACAGTAGTAGTTAAATTTTACTTGATTAATTGCGTGCCTATTTCTATACACATACATTTCGCAGTGTTGTCCAATTTGAATGGTTCGGATGCCGCTGCAAATAATATGAGGCGGGCTTAGAATCGTTCTTCTTGGAAATTTATAGCTGAGGCCCGAACATAGGTCCAGAAGTGGAATTCTTGAGACTAATGATGATGTTTTCTTTATCAGATTGATGTTTTGTTGTTTATATTGTAAAATAGTAGCGCTCCGCGGTTTCACCCGCGTAGTTTTAAATACTGGTATTCCCACGGGATAAAAAAGCCTATGTGCTACTCCAGACTATAATCTATTTCTCTGCTAAGTTTTAACCAGATCTGTTTAGCCGTTCCGGCGTGAAAGAGTAACAAAAATCCATCCATACTGTCATACTTTCGAGTTTATAATATTAGTAGTATATATTTCATTCCCCTAAAACTGTGAAAAGTGAAGACGGATTTTCAGGAAAGAATAATCAATCATCCCAACCGTACCCGTGCACGTATGGAGATTAATTTAATTAAAATTATTTAATAACGCAACATCTCTGAAGGGAGGTCATGTGTGGCATTGTGGACAGGCGCTCGTGACCACCCTACCACACGCACAAAAACCGTCGGCAAAACGCGTGCCACCCGCCAGAGTCTGCCGGGGCGCTGGTCGCCGCAAACTGCACTGGACACATGCCACGTTACATTTTACATTTGTATTGCGGTGAACGTATGCTACTGAGTGCACTGATATTATTGAATTTATATTACTAGTGGTTCAACCCGAACTGAGATTTCGTGATGCAATCAGAAAGCTCAGAAAATTCTAGTAGTTGGTAGTCAGGGGCAAGTCGAAACATTGTGTTTGGACCTGCTATTACTACCACCTACCTACTAAGTATGGCAACCAAATTGCAACATAATTGGCTTATTTATTAAAGAATTCCGTTGAACTCGAGAGTCACTATTTTATGGGAACTGAGTACCCTCTTAATACATTTCAATAAAAAAATGAGAAAACGCAAAGTTGATACTCGTTTAAAACAATATACTCATATTGAAAAGTTTATTTAAAAAATGATTCTAAAACACACAAAATACAGTCAAATAGTGTTAGGAAAGAAAAAGTCCACTAAAGCGAGATGTGACTGAATTTTAAACAATTTTTCGTTTTACTCGGGCTCTTTTCTTTAACTCTCATCCGGGATTGCATTACACTTTCGTGAAATGGCAGCTTCAAAGCCTTTACAGTGCACTGTTTTATTTGATGGCACTCGTACCTTCGTAATTACAGCGGTTCTGCGAAAATGAACATCATTCAAGAGGTAGGGTATTTTGAGGATACCCTACTGAGATAGACTTGAGTTTGTAGATATTTGTTTTAGCGAGGGTGTAATTAGCTGCACTAGGGGACCGCGCATGTTTGATGTTTTGCCGAGCTATAAGACATCAGTGTATTGATAAAATGCACCGGTTTCAACTTTTTTTTTTCTTTAAAGATGAAAAGAGACACACTTACCATTTTCATATTTGTTTGCTCGAAAAGAAAAATAAAAGCTAAATATATTTCAGCATCACGATCATTCAGATATCCCGAATGTCGACGTCCGTCTGTCTAAATTAATTTGCGAGTATCTGTATAGCGTGATTCAATTACGTGTCGCTCGGAGCAGTTGAGGCGGATAGATGGGGAAAAACGGGGAAAAATGTTGCCATCAGATCGTGTTGATAAGTGGATGACGGTTCGCATGGTTTCGCGTCAAAGGACGAAGGCAGTGAGGCGCATAGACCCACGCGGCCGATGGCCGTGTCTGAACATGCTCAAAGTCGTATGCCTATAAAAGCTAGCAAACATTCCCGTAAGTGTCAAAGGATGTGAGATTTTTTGTAAAGTTAAACAGTCTTACGAAAATCAAATTTACATCAGATAGCTTTCAGTTGATGATGCCATAAATTTTAAAAGCCAATTAGTGAGAAAATGGCTGTCAAGGACCACCGTGGCTTCTGTTTTATGGGCTCGTATGCATGTTCACATAATAACTTTTAATAAGCGATCGGACGCAGATTCGATGATATTTTAGCGATCCACACTCACCCCGGCCGTAAAGCAAATCCTTTCTAAATTGCGAGCTTCACACATCTGCGCTCCGCCGTCGATATTTTAAAGGAACGAACACCAAACGACATAAAAAAGATACGAGCTAGGACTTAGTATCCATTTACCGAAATTGGCCTCGTTCAAGATAACAACAAGTTTTCGCACCCTCTTTGCTAAATGTACAATTCATACGTGTGTAAATCTACACACATGACTCTCAAAATGCACCGTTCTCAATTACAATACGGTGCAGTTTGCGTTGCTTTTTGTGTTTTAGCATATGTCATTGGAGATGCTCAGGAAACGTTATCACATGTTGTTGGACAACGTGCGGTGAGCACCAATTCGTTATCGTTAGTGAAAAATGCACGACTAACCTGCTTTGAAATTCGATTTTAAAATAAACATTGGAAGGCCGATTCGATATCGGAGATACTATTATAGTATTAGGGTAGTGAGTGAGGCTTTTGTTTATACGGTATCTCAGATAATAGTACTTCTGTCTTCTGTGCTTAGGTTGTGGGTTCGATACCCATGATATACAATGCATCAATGTACATAAGTATTATATTTTTTTGTATTAAATGTGTTGTGTGTATAGATAACTCTTTATTATTCACCACTCAGAATAGGGTTAAAGCGTACATTTTGGTAAAACAATGGGCGACCTTATCGCTGAGAACGATCTCTTCCAGACAGCCTTGGCTAATTTACAGTCAATAATAGGTAATAGAAAAACCGTAGGTACCTCGTGTTCTTCAAAAATGATGCGGCTGAATACTTTTGAACTGTTCTTTCCTTCAATAAATATAATAATACTAGTTGCGCCCCACGGTTTCACCCGCGCAGATTTAAATCCCTCTATTCCCACGGGATAAAAAGCAGCCTATGTGCTATTCCAGACTATAATCTATATCTCTGCCAAGTTTCATCCAGATCCGTTTTACCTTTCCCGCGTGAAAGTGTATTTTTTTTTGCAGAAATTTTTCCGTTGGTCTGGGTGTTTTTTGTATAGAAAAAAAATTCTATCTGTTTAAGTATATAATGTATGAAATATATCAGTTATCTAGTGCCCATAACACAAGCTTTGAGTAGCTTACTTTGGGACTAGATAGTGCTGTGTGGATTGTCCAGCATTATTTATTTATTTATTTATAATATATAAATAAATAATGCTGAATAGGATATTAATCAAAATCCAATTTCGCAGGTAGAAGACGGGTAAAAGAAAAGTTTCCTAGCCGTCCTCAGGACCCGCTTCGTGCAAGAACCCCTCGCCACCACGCGCCATAGAATACGTAACAGTAGCATGCACGTACCGGCATCTCATATCGTTGTGCATGCGATTACACGGATGAACGAACAAAGAAAACTATCCAAGCTTTGAACAAGTTCTTTGCAAGATATTGCATTTGGGATAAATATAACGGACTTGCGACTGTCCGCGATTTTGCTTGAATTGTAGTGGTCATCAATATCAATGTACAAAGAAAATTACAAATAGGTACTTACAAAATATAGAAAATACATATTGAAACAGTTGAGATATCTGCAGACCATTGCAAATGATCTGGAGATAGCCCAACTCATTTAGATTATAGTCACAGATATTATATGTTTTGTATAATCTAAACATTAATTTACATAAAATAACAATTTTTAAGATATTTTCCTTTCATATTTTAATGTGTTTCAGGCTAAATTTTTTAAGTTTACTCCAAAATCGGTCCAATAGTTAGGGTGTGATTAGGTTACAAACATTCCAACATTCAAGTATCGTAACTTTCGAATCTGTAATCTGTATATGTTGCTCAGTAGGAAGGTTTACAATAATTATAATCTTTCCTACTTCCTACCCCCATTCCGCCATGTGACTCTCTTTGTGGCGCACTCAAAATACTTTCACCACACTGCTCCTAAATCCGTTAGGATATTATGTTCTGTGTCCTAAAGAAACTAGTAACACGATAAGAAGAAGGACGTTAACATATAAGATAGATTTAGAAAGCACTTTTAGGGCGTAATACAATTCAATAACACGAAATTTTATGGAAAAGGGTAAGTGTTGATACAAGCGCATAAACAGTCAGTGTAGACGGGTATAAACGAGTTATATCTTACAATACTTTTATAACCCGCCCTCGCCCATTCTCCCGCCTATAACTGTCATCTTGTCAAACTATAACATGGCAAATCCCTACATTTCCATACTGCCATATTTTACGGCTCAACAGAGAAAATAAATATCACCGATACGTAATATGAGTATGAGCATTCCTCGAACCCAAATCGAAAGGAATTTACATATCAGTTGTTGACGTGTAAATCCCAACACAAGTTAATACTAGTTCAGGGGCGCAATACCAATACTTATTGCGTTTCAAGGGTGACGGTGATGGCATGACTCGATATAAAGATAGAAAGAAAGAGAGAAACTATATTTATTTTCGACACAAAAGTTATAGTTACTATGGGAAACTAAAGAAACATTACTTACATTTAAATTAAATTTTTGATTTATTATAATGTCATGGATCCTTAACTTAAAAGTAACATAATAGAATAAAAAAACAAGAGGCAAAGAACACCTATTAACAAACAAAAAAAAAACAAACAAACACTGTATTAATGTTGCACTGGAAACCAAGAGCGTAGTCAGGTACACTGCATTCTGGTGGGTATTTAGGTTACTTATAATACCTTAGGTAAAAAAGAAACCTGTCTGGTATTTCGGTTAATAAGGCAGACATCCAGTAGAATTGCAATGTACTGTCCCACCTGCCAGCCAAGACCATAATCTATTAAAACGGCAAAAAAACACGTTTGTGGTATGCGAGCACCCTTATTTATTTCATTCTGTTTTTTAGTACATGTTGATATAGTGACACTAGAAATACAATCAACAGAAATCTGTGAAAAATCTAACTATCAGGGTTCATGGGGTACAGCCAGGTGACAGAGGACATACAGATAGACAGACAGACAGACGGACGGATAGTGGAGCCTTAGTAATATGGTTTCCGTTTTACCCTTTGGGTACGGAACCCTATAAAGTACATTAGATGTTATAAGCTACCTTGTACATACAGAATGTTGTTTTACTATACATATATAATAATAATAAAACAGCGCAAAATAGTTTGATAATATCTTCTCTTTCACTCAGCGGATTAAAATTCAGTAAAGTTCAGGCTAACTAAAACACAACCGACATATTGAAACAATCGGCTAAAAAAACAATAACGGTACCATTTTATTTCACAGTCAGTGAAATGTAATGAAAAGTGTCAGTCAATCTTAGACTTACATATCCGATGGCAGTAGCAGTGGTAGTAGGTAGCGTAGCGGTCTCGGCTATAACTTGTGTCATCACGCTGCTCAGTTCAGCATAATGTTAACTTGGCAGACAGAATTGGCTTTAGTGTTCGTTTGGTGGAAAATCGAAATGGCGTTTGGGTGGAGAGTGTTCAGCTGGGCGGAGTCAAAGAGAAAACTTCCGCCTTGTGGTCGCCACGCCCCCTGATTAAATTTTCAACTTATCTTTATTGTTCATGTCGAGGTAATGTATGTGTGGATAGATAGATACAGCTAAGTAGGTATTTACAGTCGGTATGCCACCAGTCTGGTGGTGAGTCCGACAGACCCCCTCGGCTTTCCTCAGGCCGAGGGACATGCGTAACGCATTTTCCCATCGTAAAAAAAAAAAAAGGTATTTACAGTCAGCTCGAATGCGTATCGTTCTCAATACGATTCATATGTTACCGATCGAGCTAACTTTTTTAACAACTATTATTTACATCAAGAATACTAAAGTAGATTTTTATTTCTATAAATTAATACAAAAAACAGCTTGAATGTACTTAAATTGAAGTGCATCGTCATACGATGAAGATACTGGAATATTTTTAATAAATTATGCTGGTTCAGTTAAAAACACCACAGACATCAATCTAGATATCTAAATATAGATATTATAGTATAGATAGACTATAGATTGCAAAGAAGTGCTAAATAAGCACAAAAAAATATTAAATTTCATATTGAAATAAAATATCGCTCACCATACAATCACTATAAGCTATATTAAATTATATTCATCGTCTAGTCTAGTGATGCGCTTTACTAGTAGGCTTTTTACAAGCAGACCAAAGAGTGCAATTAGGTAGAAATTACATCCGTGATGCCGTCGAAATAAAGTTCACATCAATAAGCGCTGGCCCACATGGCTCTTACGACCATTGAGAGCGGCATTGAGCATGTGTACAGCCGCCTTGAGTATTGCAAAAGCAACATCTCATAACTTGCATTTTAACCACCTATCTTATAACCCTTTGCAATAAAAGAATTCATCAGGAGACACTAAGACAATTTACTTGGCCTGCTCCCTTCTTCTTCCGCAGGTTGTTACCTCATAATCGTCGAAATTACCTGCTGATAATAATTGTAAGAGCTGACTGACAATGCAGTGAGCAAAGTAGACATATTATGGTGATTAAAAGTTTTAAAGTTTTATAACATCACCCTTCTAAACACTTACACACTTTTTTAACCCGTTTTTTCCCACTATCAATGCCTAGCATTGATCATCCCAAAAACATCCATCCATCCATCAAAAAATATCTTGCGCAGACGCAGGCTACAGTCAAACAACTTCCACATTTTAACACTTCTTGTTTATTATGAAATAGCTGAATCCTACTTATACTATTATAAACGCGAAAGTTGGTAAATATGTATGGATGGATGGATGTGTGTTTGTTACTCTTTCACGCCGGAACTGCTGAACGGATCTGGATGAAACTTGCTAGAGAGATAGATTATAGTCTGTAATTGCACATAGCCTACTTTTGAAATAAATAAAAAAAAAAAAAACAGCTTCACGACTTTAATCCCCAGGCACGGTAGATATCCCTTCAGATCTCCCAGTACCAAGTATGTACTAATTCAAGATTCTTTGAGGATGTCTAAGGGGGGTAGTCAGAGGTACGTCCAAACATTACATTTGGCACATACCCACATTTTGCAGAAGTTAGTATTCCATACGTGACAGGTTGCAAGCCCATCGCCGCTGTTAGAATACCAACTGGTTTCCTCACGATGTTTTCCTTCACCGTTTAAGAGCACTGGCATTGCGCACATAAATTTTTCGAAATCAAATAAAATCAAATATTTTGTTTTGTAAGAATTTTAGGTAGGTACATGGGTATGTTATGGTATGGGTGGGTTATGGTATCCCGTGGGTATACCGGGATTTAAATCTGCGCGGGGGAAACCGCTGTGCGCAACTTGTATTAATTAAAAATTATGTAACAACGTAGGTAAAACCAAGCTCCGACGCATATAACATTACAAAGATTCAACAATAATAATTTTAATCCAAATCACCTTTTCGTTTCTCTGTGTCAGTCATTTTAGGTATAACGTATCTTCAAAAATGTTGATTGTATTATAGTTTTATTCATCGCACGTCAAATAAATAATAACAAGCAGGTAATTAATCGACTATGTAGGTAGGTAGGTAGGTACAAGACAATGCATGAAATTCTAGTACTTTTTTTAAATTTGAATTTAGAACGTTGTACCTATTTCGAAGGCATTCCAAAGAGGTAAGAACGCGAAAAAGAAATTTGGTTTGAAGTTGGCATATTGGCAGCCGAAATATTTGTAATTGTCAAAGGAATCACACCGATAGCTGACCCTCAAATTAATGTTTTTTTTTGTCAAAGCTGGTTCTTTATTATAGCTAGGGTACATTTGATTGCTATAATTCAGTGTCGTTGCATGCGTTTGCCGGTGTTTAGCTCGTTTAAGACTGTGTTTTAATTAAATAATATGCTAGGGATTTGCTAGACTTCGTGATAGTACATTGATTTGCGCGTTTTTGTGTAGATACATAATCATCTCTGGTATTTTTGTTGATCGAAGTGGATTGCAGCTTGCAGCATCAGCTAAGTAAGAACCAATTGTAATTTGTTTTAATTTAGGTTTTCTCTCAGAAAACATTGTCATTGTAAGTAGATGATCATGTGCCGATACCTATTTAACACCAAACTTTCATCATTTATAATCAGTAGCAGTGTTATAAGTACTGACCAAGAATTTACTACGCTAAAACAACGCCGCCGTTGAAAACGTGGCTACACGTAGGTGGCGATGTGGTAGGACTTATTATGTCCTACCACATGCCTTACTTTAGTTCCACAGGGAAGGTATAATTATTATTTACTAGCCGCGTAGCCGCGTTTTCATCGGCGTAGTTTTAGCGTAGGTAACAAATTCTTTGTAGGTATTTTTTTTGTTAATCTTACTAGTTTGACTATTTCCACTGAGGCCGTGTTTGCACTGTCATGCTGGCGCCTCACATGGACTATGTTGACTCCAAGTTGTACTGTTGGATCCAACACTCCAATGTGTGGATCGATCTTAGACAGTTATTGGACATACAGCTTCGTTCAACCAAATTAGAGCCATGCTTGGACGCAAAGTTGAATCCAATGTGTGCCGCTGGCATCACACAACAAATTGTAGTGTGGCTGTTTGACTTTTCTTAATGTAGCGCCACAACTGAACCGCGCGGTACGTTTGGTTGAATATTTACGCTCGCAGTGTATTTCAGGTTACCTATGAAACATCAGTCGAAATTACTTAAGTCGCATTCGGCGTAGTGTGGACCCGCAAGCGATTAGCCAAAACGCATTCAATATATTTTGCAAAGCAAGCGACACAATCTCGCGTCACGTTACGCGACCGAAAGTCATGTTTTCCGTCGCTTGTCGTCGCAGATCAAGACAACGAATAACAACGCAACGGAGCGTACCGCGTCGAATTCGGAAATTCAGACGCTGAACTATCGGCGCGGTACGCTCCGCAGATAATGAGCCACACATCATGAGCAGCAAATCTTGCGGGAATAATTCACAATTTAGCAAGTGTATACTCTGATGATCTGTGATATATTGTTTCATTGATATGTCGACATGCACAATGTTTTTTGGTGTATAAACCAACAGCAGAATGCTTCTAAACCATGATTAATTTAGTGTCTATTCAAAACCTTTGTTACAGAAAATTCAATAACTTGATCTAAGTTTACCCTAAAGAAGTCAAAAATGAGTGGAAAAGACGAATTACCACCTTGGATGGAGATGCTCATTAGTCAAGACTTGATGGAAGGTAAGACTTAAAATGTTTATGGTAGCAACCATTGGGAACATGGCAGCCGCGTCCGGGTAGGTACTGCGACCCTGCTGCCGCTGCCCGGCGCGTCACAATCGCGCGATACAGCGGTCTTTATCGGCGGCTAATTTTACAAGCCGTAGCGTAGCGCCATAATGCCATAATGGGTCGTTTACTGAGTCCTCTGCCGGAAAATCTAGGCACAGTTTTTTTCACAGCATAACAGACACTATCTGCTAGATATCACACCTAACTATATTGATACCTTGTTGAAGTAATAAGAATCTTATTTGGCATAAAGGGTTTGGTCAATAAAATTGAACGGTATACTTGATTGGTTATGGTTACAGTAGCATAATTAGCCTTAAATAATTGTGTACAGAACAGGACCAGATGGTGACTCCCACGCAACTGCTGGACGAAAATGGTCGCAGCTTCATATGGTGGTTGTGCCGAAAGTTTTCGTTGTCGTCAGACAGAGTGATGGGTCAAAGCTGCACTTTGCTGGAGCGCTTTATAGCGAAGCAGTTACAGGTCTATTCGTATGTACAACGATGTAAGTAAAACCGACCTACGTACTAATAACATCCAAGCGTCAGTCGCTAGTATACCCCATGTCTGTATTTTAATATGAAAGCCACTCCTTGTTAAAATCCCCCAGAAGAACAGTTGAGCAACCAGATAAATAAATAAATAATGCTGGACAATCCACACAGCACCATTAGTTCCCAAAGTAAGCTACTCAAAGCTTGTGCTATGGGTACTAGATAGCTGATACATTTAATCCTACTACTATTATAAACGCGAAAGTTTGTAAGTACCTATGATGGATGGATGGATGTTTGTTACTCTTTCACGTCAGAACGGCTGAACGGATATGAATGAAACTTGGCAGAGAGATAGATTATAGTCTGGAATAGCACATAGGCTATATACTTTTTACCCCGTGGAAATACCGGTATTTTAATCTGCGCGGATGAAACCGCGGGGCGCAACTAGTACATTATATACTTACATAGATAGATATTTTTTATTATGCATATAGAAAATTCCAGGCCAACTGATAGATATATCCCACATGTATCTATTGGATCTCCTGTATGTCAAGTATGGCTAGCCATATATAGGCTAAGCTGCATGTTGATTTTCCTAATATAAATAAATGCCAGGTGTCAAAAAGGTTGCAGGTTACGTTTAAAACTTATGTATAATAAGAGGATTGGTTTCACAGACAGCTCTGAATGGGATCAGGTAACAGAGGAGTTAGGGGAGCGGGTGCCGCTGCTGGCCAGCGCGTGTATCGCCCTTACCTCGAAGATGTTGAGCTCGGAGCGACCGCTGCTTACGAAGCATATTCACCAAACTCTGACCCAATTGGAATACAACTACACCAAATCCCAAATAAACACAGCCAAAATAGACGTCCTATCTAAACTCGGTGAGAAACAAATCGAAATGCTAGATTACAAATAACGTAGGCTTGAAGGGGGCGAATCCAGAGTCTAATTTACTGGTCCGGTGAACATTTCTGGTTTGTTGTATACAAATAATTCACAAAAACTTTTTATATTAGATTAAATTGTCCTTAGTGCTTGTCTTGTGATTAGTTGTTTGACCTTTTGTCTCTTACCTTGCAGCACCTTGCTTTAGTGATAGGTCCTTTATGTCTTTCTCTCTTTTATAGAGAAAATGTTAATGGACATAATTTACTTGTTAATCATCTCACCAATAACAAATCACGCACGACTAGAACTTGCCACGTTGTACTGCCCTGCGTCCAATAACTTGGGCGTACCAGGTGTCAAACCTCATGTCCTTGTATTTCGCCGGCGACCACACACGTGAAACAAAATCAGCAACGCTACTTGACGGCAGAAATAGGCTCTGTAGGGGGGTGGGGTGTACTTACCACAAATAAACAAAATAAAAATTCAAATTCTGACATTTCAGATTTCCATATACCGATGTTCACGAATGTTGAAAAGGCGGTCACTATTGCAACTCACGTCGGCATGACGGGGCTCTTTTTAGATGCAGTTTCTTTGGTGACTGAGGTTGCTGAGTACTACCGCCGTTCCATTCAACAGGAAATCAAAGAAATAGCGTGTTCATTTCTGAGTGATAAAAAGATACATCCAGACGGTGAGTTCATGTTTCGGTCACACCGTTAGTAACAGTCAGATAGCCCTGTCGATATAATAAAAAAACGCATTAATGTACCTAGCCTGTTGATATATTTGAGTTGTATTTTATACTCCAGTCTTACAGCAGCAGTGTCTTATTTATTGAAAAGATTCGTTGAACAGTTTTTGGATCCATTGTCAAACCAGCGAGCGGCCCAATTACGCTAATTTCTGGCATTTGATTCCCATCCTACTATCCTACTACTATTATAAATCCTAATCGATCCAATCGATGGATAACCTAATCTTAAATACCATCCTAATACTATTATAAACGCGAAAGTTTGTAAGTGTGGATGGATGGATGTTTGTTACTCTTTCACGCCGAAACGGCTGAACGGATCTGGATGAAACTTGGCAGAGAGATAGTCTGGAATAGCACATAGGCTAATTTTTATACCGTGGGAATACCGGGATTTAAATCTGTGGGCACAACTACTAACAATATAAGGATGGATGGGAATCAAAATCAAACTGAAAGCCATCCCGATAGCAGCTCGCTATAACCGCTTTATGTTTACTAAGTAAATTTATGAATTGTATATATATATAATAATAATATTTTGGTTAAGTCTCAACTTAATTTATAACAAACTAGCGACCCACCCGCGCGCCCCTGCTTCGCACGGGTGCACATATCATGCATGTACTTATACATAATTATTATAACCTTCCTCTTGAATCACTTGTTTTATACTATGTAGTAATACAATAATAATACTTATTTCTACTGTAGAAATCGCGAACATCCGGCATATTCACCTGGTGGCAGGCTGTGTGATGGCCACGGCGATGTTCTTGAAGTTCACTGGTCCTAATCCCATGGCTCAGCTTTGCTTTCTCACGCAATGCTCGAAGGCGTACCTAAAGTGCATCGGTGACGTCATCCACAGACGCCTCATGAAAGAGTGCGTGCTGTTACATTCGAAAGAGAATCAACGACCGACGAAACAACCAAACTGGGATCAAGAAATCGGTCAACCATCGACCCAGCCGCTTGGGACTTGGGAACTGGCAACTCAGAAACCGTTGCCTCTACAAGCGATGATCCGGCAACTATCGAGCCGAACAACATCGCCCCGGCAACCAGCGATCTTGCGAACCAAGTCCCGCAAGAGGAAACTACAGGAATAGAAATTAGGGCGTTGACAACACCTAATATACCTCTCGCTCGCACGATTCGTTATTTTGAAAGATATAAAATCACTTTCCCAATTTTGAAAAATCGCAAACAACCATTTTGTGTGCAATCACATTGCGCACAGTTTAGTAAAAATTTCATTTTAATCCATATGTTTTCCTACTAAAGGTTTACTTTTCTAGCTTTCGTACTTAAGGGCCCGGCGACAGCGGCTCGCAGTTTCGAGGTGCGATTGGCTATTATTTCATTTCGGGGAGGTTGTTTGAAAGAATAACTATCCAGTGACATGCATAAGTACTGTTCGAACATAAATAACACAATAATATAAGGGAAACATGCCCGAATCAGAAATCATTTTGGTATTAGTATGTTTGGCCTTACGTTTACCTAATACCAAAATGATTTCTGACTCAAGCACATTTCCCTTATATTATTGTATTATTTGTGTACAGTAAACAGTATATATGCGTGTCACTGGATAGTTATTCTTTCAAACAACCTCCCCGAAATGAAATAAAATGAAATAATAGCCAATCGCACCTCGAATTTGCGAGCCGCTGTCGCCGGGCCCTTAAGCAAACTTTTGAGTATGAAAACTTGCATCGATCAAAATGATTTTTTACCAAACTGTGCGCAATGTGATTGCACACAAAATGTTTGCGATTTTTCGAAAATGGTTTAAGTGATTTTTTATACTTCAACAAGTAATATCGTGCGAGCGAGAGTCACATTAGCTCTTGTCTTCACTAAGCTCTTTGATAGCTGTCTTAGGTCTTAAATATGAAATTGCCATTAACTTCTTACTGTAACAACAATAAAATTTCGACTCCAAATGCACTGGAAAATACACAACTCAAACCAACTATAACTCAAAAACGACTTGTCAGATCTAACTCAAAATGGGACCACATGACGAGCATCTTTCGATAAAAAAAGAATCATCAAAATCGGTCCACCCAGTAAAAATGTCGTTAAGCAAATCAAAAAAACAGTCAAATTGCGAACCTCTTCCTTTTGTTCAAATGGGATAAAATACGGCAACTTCATACTTTATGACCTTTCAACGAAGTTAAGTAAAAGGCTATCAATATATTCCCAGGTTTACTTTACCTTTAGTATTATAGTTTCAATGTGTTCCTTATTTCAACGTATTTCGTTAATAAGATTTATTTTAAACTTTAATCAAGAGTATGGTTTAATAATAAATCTCACATCGTCTGGGCTCTTCGCGCTATAGATTGTGGGATCGATTCCCAGCTAGTTTGTGGGAAGACTATTTTGAACCGGATGTTCACTCTCTCTTAAAATGTTACATAGGTAATAAAATGCCTACTAGTTTTATAATATATATTAGTAAGTGTTTATATTTACAAAATAGGGCATGATAACTCGATAAATTTTATAACCCCTTTTCTGGTTTCAATTGTTCATTACTTTGCATGAGTTATATGGGACTGAGTCAAATATAGGCCAATATTTAGTATGGTTAAAGTTATGACTTTCCAGAGGAAGCTGAGAATCCTAAGATATTTAGAATAACGATTTATGGAAATTTGCGAATCAATATAAGAGTTTTGTACTTTTTTGTATTAAGAGAAATGCTACATTCTAATCAGATCAGCCATTGCAGCGTTGTTAAGTAAGGATTAGTTGCATTTCGTGCGCCATTTTAACGTAAACAACCTCGTAAAGGTACGCGTCGTCTGCGTCCGCATCGCTGCGTACGGAGCGGACGGATTTGTTGCTTTGTATTGATTTGTATGGTACAGCGTGCACTGGATCGGCATTTCAGCGCCAGAGACCGGTATTTCTGCTGATGACGTCATCCGCAGTGAACGCGCCGGAAATTCGAAATTGATACTGCCTATGCAAAATCCGGATGCAGTGGACGCACCGCATCGGCATTTTGTAAATACCGACGCTCCGTCCGCGTGCGTCGTGTATAGTTTTAACCATAGAGCAGCAAAACTT
Source organism: Plemyria rubiginata (assembly GCA_963576535.1). Classification (NCBI taxonomy): domain Eukaryota; kingdom Metazoa; phylum Arthropoda; class Insecta; order Lepidoptera; family Geometridae; genus Plemyria; species Plemyria rubiginata. The sequence goes on from OY754905.1 coordinate 5,533,008, forward strand.
GTAGAAGTCTCAATATAATTAGAGTTATTAAATTATTATCCTATATGTTTTATGCTTTATTGTCAATACCTATTAGTTTACATAAATAATCTTTATATCCATCCACCTATTATGTTGTATTTGTTTCCTGATCAGTTAACACTGATATAACGGTATCTAAATAAATATATTTTTTCAATATTTTGAAGGATTCAATGAAAAAAAATTTTTTTAAAGAAAAGGTTTATTATAAATAGATCTGTTTAAGTTTCATTGTTTTCCATGATAAAAAGTAAGGTAGGTAGTCAATAATTGTAACAAAATGTTGTACAAACTTTTGCATTTTTGTAAGTATCGTAACATACTACTAATACTAATCACAGTATTTTTATCTAGTGTTATTCTTACATAATAATTAATAAGGTTACAAACTTTTACTAAACTAACTTTTTTAAATCAACTTTAAAAAAAAGACATGAGTTTAAGTAGGTACGTTTTCATTAAATATACGATTTTTCCATAAATCCTAATTATAAATAATCAGAGAGAGAGAGAACTTTTATGAAATACCAACATAACAGTCTTTGAATATTTGTCCTTATGATACTACTAAGATTTAAAATATCACTAAAACTTACAACAAAGGTATGGATAACGCAAATAGGTAATACTAAGAAAACAAACACATGTAAAAAAATAGGCTAATAATAATGAACAGGGTCGCAGCAAATACCTTATCAAAATTATCTAAGTGACTTATTATTTTCAAATCTTTTAGCCTTTGCCAATTCTGTTTTGTTCATGTACTATGGCATTACTTGTTCAAGCTATTCATAGAAACTCGACGCACGAAATGCGACACAAGGTTTAGGTATTTATTGTGTATCAGAACCGCACCACACGCGACTTTATATACTAGTTGTATGTAGATAAAATCAAAACAAAATCTTTGTCATTTAGATCAACAAATTTTGATCTAAATGACAAAGATTTTGTTTTGATTTTTCGTATTTTTTTATATTTTCGGTTGTGTGAGCAAACAAGACATAGATAATAATAATTCTATTTATTTTAGTCACAAAAACGGTTACGGTTAAAACTTATATAGTTAGTTAGTTTAGTTAAGTAACACGCAGTTGAAAACATAGTTTATATGCATACATAATACATAAATGGTATTCTTAGTTTTCTAGTTATAATTTACAACGCACTTACAACGTACATACCTACGTACGCACAATATGTGTTAATATAATGTTTGGAAGTTCCACTGACTACCCCTTAGACGTCCTCAAAGCATCTGTAGTTAGTACTTGGTACTAAGAGAACATCTACCGTGCCTGGGGATCAAAGTCGTTCAGCTGTTTCAGTTTTATTTACGTAGGTACTCATTTAAATGTCCTGCTTGCATCATTAAAGACTTTATAACATTTACCAGCGTTTACTTCAAATGGCCCTACATCCTAACAATGTTGACGAAGAAGAAGAAATCATGGCATTTCTTTCTCACTTTATCCTCTCCTAAAGGTTCTTAAAAATTAGGGTTCAGCCAAACAAAAACTTTGTATAAACTTTTTTGTGTAGGTAGTAGGTTTGTAAAACCTGTGTTGCATTTTACCAGGTTATATGTAGATGTACATACTTGCGAGGCAATTCTGTTGTTTAATTTTTCTAATTTAACCTAATCAGACAGCACTAAATATATTGCCGTCCTATTCTAAAAGACCGAAAAAACAACGATGGCTATAATTGATTTTAGAGCTGTCATGTCAGTAAGTTGAGGATAATGCAACAATAGAATCGACACCAATGTTTATACAATCAAGAATAAAGAAAAAACCGACGTCAAATACACTGGAAAATACTGGAAATAACTCAAAAACTTCTCATCAGACTCAAAGTTAAATGGGACCACAATGACATGACAAGCACCACCTTTTAATAAAAAAAACAGTAAAGTCGGTCCACCCAGTAAAATAACAATTGTTAGAATCTATGTTGTTACCTCTTATTTATAGGTGACTATCAAAGGAATACAGTATTTTGAATTGAGAACCTCCTCCTTTTTTTGAAGTCCGTTAAAAAAAGATAAACACTTGTTTGGTAGACGCAAATCTTTTCAGTGAACGTGCTCAGTAAGTTAACGCAATTCTTATAGCCAGTGGTAACTGCTTAATTATTAGGATTGTAAAGAGAATTCTAGAAGTGGGAACAGGCATCAACACAAATAGCCGAAATCCTACTACTATTATAACCGCGAAAGTTTGTAAATATGGATGGATGGATGGATGTTTGTTACTCTTTCACGCCGGAACGGCTTTACGAATCTGGATGAAACTTGGCAGAAGGATAGATTATAGTCTGTAATAGCACATAGGTGACTTTTTATCCCGTGGGAATACCGGGATTTCAATCTGCGCGGGTGAAACCGCGGGGCGCAACTAGTATTTAACAAAAACCAATTTTCCTTGTATTTAGCAAAGCCATAACCAAACTATAAACAATGTTAACCAAAAAACCACACCAGTTAACATATAGGTAAACTCAATTTTACTCAATGGAGGATTACATTGAATGAGAAATAATTAAAATGCAAAATAGAGATATTTTATGCGTTATATACCCTAAATAGTGAATAAAATACTGAGTGACTTCTGTAAAATTAACCTATGTAGGTATCACTTGTATCGTGAAAACACACAGAAAAACTTTTTTCAAAAGACTTCAAAACAAAAGTTCTTCTACTTTCGATACTGAATGTTCAACTTCTGTGCAAACACATATCTTGTTTATTTAATAAACCATAGATGAGATCGTATTAATTAAAGCAGGCGTAGCTCGCTTTGACCGGCGAAGCGCGCAATATTGATGCATCTCGCGTATTCGCTTGGGTGAAATTTAATATCTACGCCAAATATGCATTAATAACTTTCATTTCAATAACTCCACAGTCGTGCGATGATCGAATTGCAAGTGTAGGTACTTTATTGTGTACATCATGTCATACGTATATTGACATAAACTCTCATTTGGTCATCCTCAGAATTTCACTACGGCATCCCTATTTGATTTATTTGATTTTATGTACATTTATGGACTAAGTGGTCTGAAATAAACATTTTTTTATACAACTAGCTGATGGAAGCAAGCACATGGCCCTGATGTTAAGCGGTAACCATCGCCTATAACAAAGCATTGCCTCGTAAGTCACGCACGATAGGAACGTGCCCTACAATGCACTGCCCTGCGTCCATCAACTTGAGGCATACAGGTGTTATTACCTCATGTGCCTGTAATCACACCGGCAAAAACGTGTTTAAACTAAAGTACATACGGTAAAAATTCGTGAAAATTTCAAAACAGAATGTGGCAGTAGGTAGTTTCTACAGTACCTAAAGTCCAACGCTGACTGGTAAGTCCAGCGCTAACTTCACACTTGTCTGTCTTTTATCGAAACCAGTGGCTTAAAAATAAATCAAAAACTTGTAAAATAATTAGGAGTCAATCGATTTCAATCGATTGAATGGGGCACTGCCACTGATCTCAAATATAATTGAGGTCAGTGGGCACTGCACGTTTTTATAGTACGGTCCTATTTTTCTAAGAAAGATCAGAATATCTATCAATCATTAATATTATAGCATAGGTATGTGCTACTTCCTTGGTAAAAAGTTGGCCCTTTAAAAGCTCAAGACATAAAGAGTGGAAGGTGGTTAATGGAGGTCTTTGCCCTGCAGTGCAACGATGCAGGCTGAAACTAATAACTATCATTTACTTACCGTTATAAAAGTTATGAAGAAGTAAAACACAGAAAGCTATTCACTAAAAAACCGATTTCTCAAAGAATTTGAGAAATCGGTTGTATTTAAACATTGTATTAAACATTGTATTTATTTGTGTAGTCATCAATACATTAAATTCCATTCATTGGACAGCAAAGTCTAAAATTGCTGATTTCGCCCCCAACTCTCTCTTTAATCAAAGGTCGATCACAAAAGCCACAGTCGAGAACCGCAAATAATCCATAGAATGTTAGCAACTTATAAAAATTATGAATTAACGTCAGACGAGGGTCCGAAGGAGGACGGGAGGGCCCTGCAACAATAGATGCTTTAGGGTGCCCAATAAAAACTTGACAAATGGCGTTTCATAATCGCATAACATTCCGAGGCTCGCGTCGCTCGTCACCGCCAACCTTGATTGTCCTCCCGCGTAAAATATGTCACACCGAAGCGAAATTACCTTACATATAGTCATATAGTAGGTACCTACTCAAGCGGTATGTGGGTTGGTTACACACAACGCTATGTCAGAACCTCTGGAGACTTGAGGTCAGTTCTCCATTATTGACCACTTACACGATTTGAGGCCCAATTAAGAAGCTCGTGGCACGCACCCGGTGTGTAATGTAATCTTAGGGTCTATGCAGATGTTCATTATAGTTTCTGATGACCACGATCACGTTTAGAGTAATCATAGTGCATTTACAAAACAATTGCCGCATGTAGGTATGTAGTATTTTAGAATAATAAAATCTTTAAACTTAAAACATATCTTCTGACGTGATAAGTTAGATTATCTTAGACTTGGTTGTCATGAAAGTTTTTGGATACTGACATACAAACAACAAGAATGAAAATATTTTCGCATTTCGTAATAAACAACTTATTTGATCTCGGGTCAGTCCGACGATAAGCGCCTCACAAGTCGTAAAGTAGCTGTCTCAACTATTATTACGCACTACACCGCTAAAGAATGCTCTAATAAGGGGTAAGATATTGTGCGTAGTCACCCCGCCGCCCCCGCGATGTTATTAAAAATAATTTCTCATTTTTATTGCCCCCTCAACTCTAGTGGTGTAATAAATGATTACGGTGGTTTAGCTAGTAGTGATTTATAGAACGTTTTAGGAATGCCGTGATTCCAAGCTGAATTGAACTCAGGGTACCGTTGCCGCAATGAAAATCGCTGGCGGTCTATTGGTAGGAACATGCCGGCCGATTTCAGTCGTACACATGTGAATTGGTATGCCAAATGTTGGTAGATACTCTCTAATGGCAAAATAGATTATCACGAAAACATGACTTAAAACTGTTATTGACGATGCCATGACATTCTTTTAGATAAGGCCAACAGAACTAATCCGAGAAAATAGGTGCTGGAAAAATATCTTCAATCAAAAATCTTATATATGTATACAGCATCCCGCAATAGGGAAATGGTTAAAAAGTTACCCCTGACGCGATAGGAATCATCATCGAGTAACATACATTGAAGTCCTACAGATTTGGGACAAGAAAGAAATCTGAGTCAATCCAAAAATTTCAACCATTCCTTTGGTTGAATAGAAAGTAGGTATATGATGGGTTATATGTTCATGGAACGCTGATAGTTTAACTTTCCAGGAAACCAAAACTTTAATTTTTAATGTTATTAAAAATACCTACACCTAGTTAGCTATAGTCTGTATTGTATGTTAAGGATTAATATGGGTATGTGTCAAAGTACTGAACAACCTCTGACTACCTCCCATAGACATGACATGACATGACATGACAACAAGAGTAGTAGAGCTCTTTGTGAAGGGCTCGTCCGGGGAAGTACTACCATCACGCCTTTTTCTGCCGCCTAGCAGCAACGCTGTGTTTCGGTTTGAAGAGTGTGGTCGCCGGTGTAATTACAGGCACATGAGGCTTAACATCTGTATGCCTCAAGTTGATGGACGCAGGGCAGTGCATCGTAGGGCACGTTCCTATTGTGCGTGACCTACGGGGCAGTGTTTTGTTTATAGGTGATGGTTACCACTTAACATCAGGTGGACCATCTGCTTGTTCCATCAGCTAGTTGTATTAAAAAAAAAAGACATCCTCGAAAGATCATAAAGAAGAAATCAGTAATTTGTACTAAAAGATAGATCTTAATTACGGGGCCTAGAGATAAAAGCCAAAAAGCCGGTGCTGTTGAGTTTTTTTTTCATTAAGTTCTCGTAGCTCCCTCGTAGAATTCCGTAGCACTCGTAATTCTGTAACACTTGCTGATATTTGTTTTGTTTATTTTATGTATTTATGCTATGTGGAAGTATATTATTATTTATAACGTCATAATCTCTTTGTTTGAAAAAGCAATAGTAAATAAGTTTCACACGTTCATTTCTGATTTAATCACAGAAAAACCATTGTACTTTTTGAACGAGTAAGTGTCCTATTTGTTAAACTCGTACTGCACAAAAATAATCGAAGTCAACCTAAATGAAATTCCTGTTCATGTTACCGCTGTACCAACATAGGTATGTGAGTTGTGTGATAAAAAATAAAATGCAGATTCCCTCAGGACCAATTTGTTTTTGATAATCCGTGTCTGGCTGGGAGTGGTCTCGCCCCGCCCCACTCACTTCTTTCTCTTGCAACCTTTTCTGTCACTCTCTGTCTACATTCACCACGAAAAAAGCAGGAAGGTATTTAGTTTTTTTTAGATTGCTTTGACAGCCTTCACAGCTAAGTAGGTGTAGTAACTCTGCCTGCTGCTCCGTGCCGTAGGCCGCGGGTTTGATCCCCACCGAGAAAAAATAGTTGTATGATGATGAACATAGATGTTTGTTCTCTATCTGGGTGCTAAATAATATTAAAAGTACGTATGTATTTAAAATAATGTGTGTATGTATTATATCAGCTATCTGGTTCCCACATTACAAGCTTTTTGGGGCTCGATAGTGTTGTGTAAAAAGCACCGAAATGTATTGTACAAAGTTAACCAAATATGTTTCATCTAGAATTTTCCCCTCACGTTTATGTATACAAACATAAATTAACAAAACAAATGTAAGTATTCACACTTTTTTTGCTAAACTTCAAAAGACACGATGCAGATTATTCAAAAAAATAATACACTGCACATGATTTCTTCAAACATAACAATGCCGCATTCAATGGTTGCCGTTTTTAGACGTTGGAAATGTTTTTCGCGATAGGCGTGGAGGCGTGGTGTCACAGCGCCCGCCCAGCGGCGTAGCGGCAGTCGTCGTTGAAACCTCGCGAAGGTAGCACGCGTCCGATCCTGTGCGTCCGTGACATATCGCTGTGAGTGCATCCCGCCGACGCCAACGGTAAGCGCACATTTACGTTTTTAGAAGAAACTTTTAGTCGCACGTATACTTTGTCAAAAAAAAATTGATACTTATAAATTTTGTTGAATAATGTCGATTTAAATTATGAATATATTGGAAGAAACAAGCTATACCTAACTTCTACAGACTTTTAACTTATAGAAAATAATATATGACTTTATGAAAGTATGATCATGGAAAGATATTCATGGTAATGTATGTTTTTTAATAAGTTTACACCTAATACTTAAATTAAACCCAAATTATTATAACTTCAGTAAGTTTCTTAAACCAGCTGGGTACCTACTGAGGGACCTTATGTGTGTTTTTCTTGATTTTACTTTGTGAATTAAAGAAAAAAAATGACATAACTTAAGCCGTTCAATTCTTATTATTTACAAACAAACAAACAATCAAATCTTTCCTCTTTATAATATTAGTTTAGATAAACATTTATTAGTTTTATGAAAATAAATGTTCAGATTATGTTTTCATACTACATTAATCTTACTTTTTTTCCAGTTTTTGTATGACTTCTAATGTTTTCTAACCATTGAAAGGTTTAAACATTTTGAAAAGTCCTGCTTTTGTAACGGATAGTTTTGAATATTTGTTAGTAAAATCTTTTGAACTATTTAATGTAACTTGCTTCCATTAAATAAGTTGAATGTTTTTATATATAAAACGTTTTAAAAGTTTCATCATCATGAGCGTTGTAAAAAATTCTACAGAAACAGGTATACACTTTAAGTTTTACACTATACTGTTACAAAATTACTTGAACACTTACTATATTTAACTTTTTTATGAAACGTGTTTTTTTTTATTTTCAACTAAATTAGTCTTCAATTAAAATTAAAAACAAATAATCGAAACCGTCTTAAACAAATAAATTATACTACATAGCAAAAAGAGTACTTAACAAAATTAAGTTCCTCATTCAAACATTGTGTATATCAATTTATATTTCCTATTTATAAATTATTTCACAGCGTCCATCATCCCACTGGTCCTGTCTCCTCCAATAGTGTAAATGCAAGTTCAGAAAATGGGTGGTGTCGGTAAAACCTGGTAATGAACAAAGTTTATTCTGATTTAATTGCGATGGCCAAATCAGAACCATTATGTGGCATAGCGACTTTTTTTCTATTCAAAATTTATTATGTTGTTATTAAATTAGAAAAATCTTTTTCAATATTGGTTATAATTATTATAGGTAATTCCCAAACCTTATCGACACTTATTAATAAAATTTTAAATTAAAATATAACAAGAATAAATTAATACTTGGACAAAGAAACATGCCATCTCAAAGTCAAAAGGCATTTATTCCATTGAATCAAAAGGATGACTTTGGAACGCCTTAAAGCTAGGTGAATCTAGGTGCCGGCCGACTTTGTTGTACAATGACACTTTGTTATTTAATATTTGGCTGTCTTTTTTATTCCGTCAATGTACAATGTATTACCTCCGTTAATTTTAAATGGTTCGTCAGTTTTTGAACTTGAATTGTTAAACGTATCACGACAAATATTACGTTTTTAAACTTTGATACACTGAGTTCGTTTTCATTGCTTGTGCTTGACGTGATGTAGGTATACATGGATTATTGTGATTCTTCTTCAATGGATTCTGGTGCAAGCGAACACAGAATCTTAGGTGATGAACCTTTTAATTCTGTGACTATACATGAACGCATATATTTTATGTAGCTTTTTTTTCTCGCTTTATATTTAACTCAGGCGTTTAAAATTTTTCTAAATTCCTTTTCACTTCAACACCCACTAAAAGAGAATTAATTGCATACCGCTACGCATCACGCGGCGCTGGGCAACGATTTTATCAGGTCTTATTGAAAAAAGTAGGGTCGACCCAGCAGTACGAAACGTACGAGCTAGTACACTCCGTAGCAAATGCACTTCGTAGCTAGAGCACTCCGTAGCAGTGCTACGAATCGCGTAGCGTTTACCCGTTTGTAATTTTAGACGAACTAAAATATTGTACAAGTGAAAATAATTAAGAAATATACAATACATATTACCTAAAATTAGAAGTAAAATTAAATATTATAATATAATATACCTTTCGCCTGGTTTCTGAAATCCCGATCAAAACTAATCGGCTGTCAAGTCACTTGCTATTTCATCTTTCAAATAAGATAGAGATAGCAAGTGACTTGACAGCCGATTAGTGTTGAACAAGCTTTCAGAAACCGGTGATCAGTAAAATTTTTAGAACATTTTTAAACTCACATGTGCAAACGTAATCTCATTTTACTAATAAAAAAAGTGATAGAACATGTATTGTTGATGGATGTAGAACTTCTGCCTGTAACATGAAATAGTTGTACTAAAGTGATCTATGACTTATCGATTTTTGAAGGCCAACCAATTATTAATATACTAAAGACAATGAGCAAACAAAAATAAAGATTAAAAACACCAAAACAATTTTAATGAGTATCATAACGTTTTACTGAAAGAACCAATTGAATAAAGCCAAAAAGGTGCAGTCTCAGTTTAAGGGGTGACTTAATGGCGGATCTGCACATTTAGGTAATGTCATTTATTTTTACACACGAAATAAAAATCAAAACTAGAAACGCTCCGTCATGTAGTTACTGTGATGACCAAAAAATTTATCTTCTTCCTTTCAATTTGATTGTTTATTCTTCGAGGTTATAAAGGCGGAACATGCCCAATCGACATGGCGACCAATGGTTGTAGTGATCTAGCTGTCCCGCGCTGTGCCAGCCGCATTCCTTCCGCGCATAAATCAGGCGGTTCACGTTTCTTTTCGGGTTTTCTTTTTATTGCCCACTTATTGGCTTCAAACTGATATATTAGTTTTATTAGTTCTGATAACGGATAGATTAGCTTTATCGATTTGCTAAACGGATAGGTTAATGCTGAACTTTGTTTTGCAAACTCACTACTGCTGCATGGTAGGTTGGCCGGAATATTTTATAGTGTCGTAAAAATGCGATTTTTCATAAATAAAAAGTTATGAGGCACATAACAAAATTTACATTACAAAACAAAAAGCTCACCGATTACAAAAAAAACTGAAATGTTGACCGCAGAATTTTCTATTAAAAATTAATATTTTTTTCGATATTAAGTCAAAATTAGGTGATAAATAAATATTTTAAATCAAAAAAATTATAGTGTGTTTAAAAATGTAAGTTTTTACCAAATTTCATGGTATTTTTTTTTGTAAACGTAAAAATAAAAATCCTTGGTTACCTATGTGAAATTTTGAGGTGACATGTTAAAAAATATATAATACAAAATTTTTAGATATTTTTATTACCTACATTTCAAAAATATTTTTTTCTATAAAATTTGACGTAGTTTTGCCGGAAATTGAGATAAACCGTTTTTACCCTTAAAACTCACCAACTTCAGTAGTATAAGGCCTAAACGTATTTTGGTAATAGTAGTAGAACTATTATAAAAACTGTAATACTATCAATAAAATATAGAAGGCAGATATTGTATACCTATATAACATGCAGGGTAAGTTAACATCGCCTAAAAAAATCCTGTAATGGTGTTAATTTTTTTTTTTTACTAAATTAGTTTAGCGCATGAGATGCGGTACCCTAATATCATTACAATCTAGCCAAGTAGGCTAATGAGTAATTTTGTTTTGACTTAATTTTATTGAATAAGTATTACTAAGAATGTCCGTTGGCACTTTTCTTACAGTCTCTAAGTACTTTAGGCGACACATTGTTCTTGTGTTCATTAAAAGTAGCACTATCACTACACAATATTAGGTTTGTCACTGCACTAACTCAAAAGGTTTGGTTCTTTTGAGTCTTCTCACTTTGTCTGTGATGTCGAGGAGCTGGATGGCCTCGACGTTCACGTGATGAAGAAGTCTTTTTTCGTGAGCTTCTGCGTATTTTTTAACTAATTTATGAACGAATGGTGTTAATGACTCAAAAAAATAAATAAACCTACTCAGCGAATTTTCAGCGGGTTTCCTAACAGTTATCTTGCTACATTTTCAAATAAGCGACTAAACCGGTAGTAGGTAAGTTCTGTAACAGTGCCACCGCGTGTATCATCTCCTAACGTTTACATTTACTTGTTTATCTCCTACGGCGCGGCCGGCGCACTATTCTTTGTTGTTTACGCCTAAGTGCCATGAAATACATAGCTCGAGTAACGGGTGCCAACTGGACAAACGTTTGCAATAACTGCAAAGATTAGGGCACAAGGTATAACATAAGTGAGTAGCGTAATTGGATTGTAATTTATCATTAATTATCACCTTACGTTACGAACCAATCACAGTCAAAGGGCTGATTGCCGATGTTGGTACAATTACGTTAGTGATAGTCTTTGTGCAATTGTAGGGCTATGCACACATCTCGGTACATTCGACGATAAAAGTACCTACCCACAGCGACATAATAAATAGTGCTGGACAAACCACACAGCACCATCTAGCCCCAAAGTAAGCTACTCAAAGCTTGTGTTATGGGTACTATATAACTGATATATTTAATAAATAATAATAAAATATATTTATTTCAGCAAAAGCATTTATTTATTACATTACATACATTAACATAGTACATACATTATATACATTACATACATTATTATTACATAGGTAGTATTTGACATTATTATTCCTTTGTACCTATTATCCAAGGAATTTGATACTACGTGTATTATCATCAGACTGAATGAGTCCTATAATGTCATTTAATTTATTTTTCTACATAAATACATATTTATTGCTTGTGTTTTCATACATGTAAGGTGCAATAACTAGTCCGAAATAGAAAAACTTAGGTGCTCTTGACTAAAACCTTGAACCCAACTTCATATTTTATCTGAATACTAATGTTTAAAAAACAGGAAAAACACGCAATTTAATAATAACTGAATGCGTACACAGGTGTGAGTTGTTCTTTTGACGCTGATTGTAACTACACCCACAATCTAAACCACAGACTAGTTGGGATGCTAAAATCTAAACCGACCTGTATAGTAGGTACCTACTGGCGTTTTCTTGCTCTAATCAAGTGCATGTACTCGTAGATAAACAGCATCTATTAGTCGTGGTAAACACATAAAATAAAAATAAATAATGCTGGACAATCCACACAGCAAGATAACTGATATATTTAATACATTATATACTTACATAGAAATATGTTTCTTATAATACATAGAAAATACCCAGACCAACGAAACAAATTTCTGCAGATCATACACAAATTTGTTCCAAGGCGGGAATCAAATCCGCAACCTTTTGCGTCGCAGGCAGGCTCTCGCCCGCTGCGCCACAGGTCGTCGTACCTATCGAGTCAACAAATAGTAGGTACTTGCTTGAACAGGACGTAGGTATTATATATTTTTCGCCGCCAAGCAACGTTGCTGTATTAACGCTGCTGTGCTTGCCGGTAAAACTACAGCCACGAGAAGTACTCTAAGGGGCCAGCGGAGGGCGAAATTCCCATACAAAGCTAATAAATAAATAAATAAATAATGCTGGACAATCCACACAGCACTATCTAGCCCCAAAGTAAGCTATTCAAAGCTTGTGTTATGGGTACTAGATAACTGATATATTTAAAACATTATATACTTACATAGATAGATATTTTTTTATTATGCATAGAAAACACCCAGACCATCGGAACAAATTTCTGCAGATCGTACAGAAATTTTTTCCAAGGCGGGAATCGAACCCGCAACCTCTTGCGTCGCAGGCAGGCTCTCACCCGCTGCGCCACAGAGGTCGTCCAAATGATAATACCAAAATGATTTCTGATTCAAGCATATTTCCCTTATATTATTGTATTATTTTTATTCGAATAGTATTTATGTGTCTCACTGGATAGTTATTGTTCACGGAAAATCGACTGCATGTTAGCCAGTATAGTAGCCAGGCCGTATTCATAAATAAATAGTTATTTCTGAATACGGCCAGGCTCTAGATATATAGATATCCACGATTATTGTTTGTGTTTGCAATACAAATAAAACGTGCCATTCGTCCGTTACACAACAATTTAACATGCTATTTTATATCAACTGTAAACCAATTCACTTGCAATGAAGTACCTTACCTATTGTATTGTTTGTTAATACGGGCGCAAAGAGGGAGTGAAAGCCGATGCTAAGTCCTCTTTGTCGCCCCCGGAAAACCACAGAGTCTGGGTGTTTCATTTTATAAGGCTCTTCGTTGTACTAAAATAAAATTCAGTGTCTATTTTGACATTAAATTGAAAAATAAATAAATAATGCTGGACAATCACACAGCACCATCTAGCCCCAAAGTAAGCTACTCAAAGCTTGTGTTATGGGTACTAGATGGCTAATATATTTAATACATTATATTATACCTACATAGATAGATATTTTTTATTATACATAAACACCCAGACCAACGGAACAAATTTCTACAGATCGTACACAAATTTGTTCCGAGGCGGGAATCGAACCCGCAACCTCTTGCGTCGCAGGCGGCCTCTCGTCCGCTGCGCCACTGAGGTGCGTCAAACATTAATTTGTCTATTAGAACAATTTTATTTGTTTGTAATTTTTTTTAATCGTTAGCTTATACGCCGGAGTTTCATACCTTGATCAAAGCTAATCAGCTGCCAAGTCACTTGCTATCTATTTAATTTGAAGTAAAAGCAGAAATAGCAAGTGACTTGACAGCCGATTAACTTTGATCAGGCTTTCAGAAACCGGCGGTTAAGCTGACGATTTAAAAAAATTACATGCAAATTAAATTGTTCAAATAGACTAAATTATGTCAAAAAAGGTTGTCAGTTTTTTAATATTTTTAAAAAATAGCTCGCTTTAGTCTCGCTCGGTGTAAACCAGCGAGCGGTATTTACGCTCGACGTTTTGCAGAGCGCGATTTTGAGCACCAATCTGTTTCCCGGATGGCTTAGTTTGTTACAAGTTGCGCCCCGCGGTTTCACCCGCGCAGTTTTAAATCCCGGTATTCCCACGGGATAAAAATTTGCCTATATGCTATTTCAGACTATAATTAAAAAAATATTTAAAAAGCAAAGGAACTGGTCGACCAGTAGAAAAACCTTGATGTCAAAGAAACTCTTAGAAATGGGAGCTCTTGGGTCGTTGGTTATTTCAATTTACCTTTTTTGTTGTATCTCAAAAAGCGGGCATCCTAGAAAAAAAATAAAAATGGTTTTGGAATGTTCAAACCAAGCCCTTTCATATGACATGTAATTTAATTTTTTTGTGTAACTTTTTTTAATTTTTGCCCCCTTAAAAAACCCCATATTTTAATAACCCCTTATCCGATTTTACTCGTATACTTACCAGTAAATTTCTCAAGTACAAGCTATCGACTTACCAAATTTCATGCAGATCGGATAAGCGGTTCTCAAGTTATCGTCGGACAAACATACATACATAAAATGCCAAATCGCCCAAGTTGATTGTAAGATCTTCGTTCGCTTCGCTCACTCGATCAATAAATAAATAAATTAACAGTAATCAGAATAATAAGTTAAAAATCAGAAAGACTCTCAGGTCTACGAAATAACTACCTATATGGAGTCGATAAAGCATCATCCAACTTTCTACCTCAACATCTTTCTACTCGTGACCCGAGGGCTGCTGAGTATCTAGCTCAGCTCATCAGCGTTGCAATTCAGTGCAACAATAGATTTTGACGCTTCCGATGGGCACTGAGTTGTTCTAGAGCTCTAGAGCTTTTGCAACGGTCTGTAGAATGCTTAACTTTTTCATGTGTATTTTGAACATCTTGTAAATAATTTTCTTAATTGTAAATTTCATTTTAATAAACATTTATTCAATTAACAGTTATTATTTCTTGAAGTAATAGGCACATACTAATCACACTATCCCACTAATATTATAAATGTGGAAGTTTGGATGTGTGTTACTCAATCACGCCAGAACGGATGAAGGATCTAAATGAAATTTGGTACAGAGATAGATTATAGTCTGGAATAGCACATAGGCTACCTTTTTGTCCCGTGGGAATACCGGGATTTAAAGCTACGCGAGTGAAACCTTTGGCCCAGCTAGTAGGTGATACTGGTATTCAGTAGACCACCGCCCACGCCACAAAAACTGTTTATTGTTCCTCGTTGGTCACTCTGCCTCCGTATGGCTGATGCATTGAGATAGCTCTCAAAATAAACACATTTTTCGTTTCTTGCGGCAAGTAGCCGTCATACGGGTATTGTTTGTTTTTCTTAGCTTTTTTATAACCACTTTCAATAATTGCTTTTACAGAGAAATACTTACCAAACCTACGTAGCATTTTGTAAGGTGCTGAGCGTTAACAAAGTTTTGTGCATAAATTGGTGATTTGATAGGTAGCCTGTCTAGGCTACCTACCTATCAAATCACGATCGATCACGATCGCCTTAGACTGAGAACCCGCGATGCCAATCCAATCAATACCAATGAGGTAGTTAATGAGCTCACTGACCGTACTTTCATGCGAAGGTTAGTGTGACTGTAATTTTTCTACGTTTTATAATATTATACGTTTTCTAGATTATTAGTTTGCATTGCGTGCGACGGAATAAGCTGGCGAGCGAGCATAGCATCATTACGCTCGATTGAAACATATTTTATCTACCGCAGAACGTTAGCTAAGCCATCATGGAAGGTTTCTTGCATCACATGGCGCCGCAGTTCCTGCACCCAGCGCTACAGAGCTTCGGCTGCGGAGCTTTCCGACCTATAGGGGGCGCCTTCCACCCTCTATATCCTGGCAAGGCTTTTGCAAGACACCTCGGGGAACAATACGCGCTTGGACAGAGCGTTGGACAGGCGCTTAGGGTAAGCAGATTACAATATTATAACGGCGGCAGTGGTTTAAGGCGCTCAAAAGTAGTGCGCGGTTTTACTTTAAACTTCGGTTTTTTCTAAATCAAAGCAAGGATCATTCGCACAGCGAAACATAATTGGTAGGATTTTTTTTTCCATAATTAACGGGATAACCAAGCTAAAAGAGTCATACACTCAAAAAATTTGCAAAAAAACAAGGAACTTGAATAGACCTACGCACATGAAACTGATGACCAATTTTAGGTAACCCCTTAAAAATTACTAATTAGGTACTACCCAGTAAACCTACATAAAGTAGCACTGTAACAAAATAAGTTACCTACTTTAGAATTTAAATATCCATTTGAAACAGAGTGTGCGAGACGACACTAACACCCCACCGCTGTACCGTCACGGCTACGCCGCTCGCGATGACACCAGCTCCCCAGGGTCAGCTGCCTCGGCTTCCCCTCGCCCCTGCAAGGACGACGAGCCCACTGCTCCGCCCACCTGCACCGATTCGCACGACTTCTTTTCGCGTGAGTACAGATGTTGTTCTTCGCACCAAGTTTTTTTTATACAAAAGCTGATGGGACAATCTGATGGTCCACATAATATTATGTCATAACCATCATCTATAACAAAATATTGCCTCGTAAGTCACGCACATGCCCTACGATGCACAGCCCTGAGTCCATCAACTTGAGGCATACAGATGCTAAGCCCCACGTGACGTCCGGTGAGATTACAGCGTAACACCGGCAACCACACTAACCGAAACACAGCAACACTGCTTGGCGGCAGAAAAAGGCGTGGTGGTAGTACTTCCCCGGTCGAGCCTTTCTCAAAGAGCCTTTACCTAGGTATATACTCAATTGTGTGTGTACTCGTTTCGTCAGCTGACGGCGAGCGCAAGTCATCGTGTGGTGTGTGCGGTGCCCGTCTTGGCCCCGGCGTGGCTCAGGCGCACTTCTTACAAGAGCTGCAGCATCTGTACAGTCTGAGCGCTCTGCCACGAGACGCGTCAGCCTTGCCTACTCATGCTTTGCATCATCAGGATGAAGACGCTCGCTGGGAGGTAATACCAGGGCTTCACTCTTTCTGGATTAACTAATGCGCTAACAGATCTATTAGCGATATTGCTGCGTCCAGTTTAAGACACTCTCCGCCAATTCCTATCTTTTCTATCTAACTTACCTTCCTAGAATTAATATTAGACACTTCTTAGATCTTACATTTTCGTTTGCACAATCAGGCACTAGATCATGACGAAGACAAAAGCTCGTCTATTTTCCGTTATCTGCACCTTTTGTGAGCGTCGTCCTTTTTGACTTATCATACATTCATTTTCCATCCAAGACATATCAGCGCATCCGCGCAAACCGTCAGCGGCGGCTCAAGCTGCGTACTCGCAAGCGACACCACACAGTTGAGAGTATGCTCGGATACGATCTGGATGAGGAACGTCGCGAGGAGCGTCCTGCGCCTCGCTCTTACGACGCCGAAGATGAGCCTGTCGACGTAGAAGGAGACTCGCTCGGATGGCCCGAGTCGGCTATACACGTGGAAGGTAAATTTACACTATACGCGTGTGTCACGACAGCTTAGATACACAGATTTTCTGTTTGTTCTCTGTCTGGGTGTTTTATCATATTCTAGTATTATATATAAGTATTTATTATATCAGCTATCTGGTTTCCATATTAGAAGATTTGGCTTAGTTTGGGACTAGATAGTGCTGTGGAAGTAGAAAGACCACCAATATATTTATCTTGATATTAAATCAAGTAGACCTACATCTAAGCAAGTTAGTATTATCCGAGAACGATCAATCAAGAGCTTTCAAATTTGGGCTGCTCACCGGAATATCGGACTGGCCTGGAGGCTTAGCATTGCACTAATAAAACTGACTTGTTTACAGAGAAAGAGCGTAACGAGCGTAACGAGGGAGCAAAGCTACACCTGGGCTACGCCGAGGACCTAGAGATCTCGAGCACGAACGACGCGATGCAATCGCCAGAACGCGTGAGGTATTTTCTGTCTAGGTGTCTTCTATTTCTAATCATCATTGGTGGTAATTTTTTGACAAGGTTTCATTATGTGGTAGTTTATAGCACGTCAATAGCTGCTTCGCACATACTCAATTCGTTGACCGTTGACTAATTGGATATAAATTAATTGAGCTTTTGCCGGATTTCAGTACTTATATAGCTTAGCTGCTTTTTTCTCTTTAACCTACTGTGTCACTGCTTGCAAGAGGTCTATCCCTTTTTGTTTCAATTTTCGGAACAATATACTACTTTAGTTTACAATTGAGGCTTGAATGCTTTGAGATCATTTCGCCATCGTTCCCCTTCCTCAAGTTGGTACCTACCCATTACGGCGTCAACTTTGCCCCCAGTTCTGTACACATTTGAGTCGATGCATGACCTGCCCAGTCTTCTTCTCAAAACACCAGAGACCGAAAATATTAAAAAACAACTAACCAGATTGTTTTTTCCAGGATTGAAACCCCGAAGCCACTTTCTCTGGAGTGCGCCAAAGGCGAGACAGGCGAGCGGCCGGCAGAGGTGACGACTTCCGAGTCTTGGCCTCCTACTCCAGCTGGCGACGCCTGGCCTGCGCTCGCCGCTGAAGCGTACATCCAAGCAGCCCGCCACAAGATCGACGGCGAAAACCTCCCGTCCTCTACGGACTCGCGCAACTAAAGCCCCACATCACTTTTTCTGTGTAGCTTCAGGTACTTTTTTGCTCCAAAAACTAATAAGGAAACATGCTCCTCCATCTACCTATTACCGAGATAACTCGAGATAATGATGTTTCAGTTAAATTGTTATAACTGAAAAACTCACTGCATAAACCCCTGGACTTTTCAGTCTATTTATGAACGATGAGAGCTTTTCATCCATCCCTGTTCTTCAAATGTTTTGGAGCTACAATGAAGCCTGTTGCATATTGTATAAAAAAACTTAACTATATTATAATTATACATCCGCCCTTGGATGTATGGAACGGATACATATCCGGCCACAATAAAAAACACCGGCGTGAATAAAAATGATAGTAGTGAAAACGCTAATTTTTTTTTGAAGATTGTTATAATCCCCACTTGTGGGGATAACTTAGTGGGGATTATGACAATAAACCATATTTATTGTGACCGCTTCTGAAAACTACGTAACTGAAGAGTTTCACTATCCACCTCCTGGCTCCATCATCAGACCCTCGTTACCAAGCCAATCTACTTGTATTAAATCTCATAGCATTAATTACCAAATACTTTTAACCCACATAACGTGAAAATAAGAAAATTGTTTATGTAAATAGATGTACCTACTAAGGGTACCGGTATGTTTTATGTGTAGGTATCGTTGAAAAAGCGAATAATTTTTACTGTTATGTTTGTGCATGTAAAACAAAATGTTCTGACGTATTTACGTATTATTGATAACATTGTACCGTTTGTTCTTTGGCTAATATTTAACTAAATTATTATTAGAAATAAATGTTTATCGTATTTTACTAATCTTAAAAAAACATGTAATGTTAAACTTGTGTAAATAAATAAACAAAGTGGTTTTTTTCTCCACCAGACCACCGCGGCCGGTGGGAGTGACCCCGCCTTCCGATCGCAATAAGGTCGCAAGTTCGAACTCTCGTTGAGAGTATTATATTTCTTGAGTTCGAATCCGGTCGTGCAATGGATTTTTCTGTAGAAAAATTTATGTGCGCAATGCCAGTGCTCATAAGCGGTGATGATAAACATCGTGCAAAATCCAGTTAGTATTCTAACAGCGGCGATGGACTTGCATGCAACCTGTCATGTAGGGAATACTAACTACTGCAAAATGTGGGTATGTGCCAAATGTAAAGTTTGGACGTATTAACTAACTACTAACTACCCCCCTTAGACGTCCTGAAAGAATCATGAGTTACCACTTGGTACTAAGAGAAACTAATGGGATATCTACCGTGCTGGGGGATCAAAGTAGTCAAGCTATTTCTGTTTTTTTTTCTAGCGTAATGAAAAGAATTTGGTCTAGGAATGAATAATATAAAATCTGTTGGTTCAATAGCTATAATGCAGTACTTTCGAAGTTAGCAACGTAGTAAGATAACATGTCATATTAGATCGGTAGGTCGGATCGGTTAGCTCGGTAGACAACCGAGTTAAATATGATATTCGTTATATTCAAATTAAAACACTGTGCATGAAATATGTCTTTATATAATTCTTCTCAAACTTTAGCTGTAAATGAATATTACAATTTATAGTATTACAATGTATAGTAACTACCCCCCTTAGACGTCCTGAGGAATTCATGAGTTACCACTTGGTACTAAGAGAAACTAATGGGATATCTACTGTGCTGGGGGATCAAAGTAGTCAAGCTATTTCTGTTTTTTTTTCTAGCGTAATGGAAAGAATTTGGTCTAGGAATGAATAATATAAAATCTGTTGGTTCAATAGCTATAATGCAGTACTTTCGAAGTTAGCAACGTAGTAAGATAACATGTCATATTAGATCGGTAGGTCGGATCGGTTAGCTCGGTAGACAACCGAGTTAAATATGATATTCGTTATATTCAAATTAAAACACTGTGCATGAAATATGTCTTTATATAATTCTTCTCAAACTTTAGCTGTAAATGAATATTACAATTTATAGTCGACGTACGTAACAATCCCATAAACATTTTAGCGAAAAATTCACTAAACGTTTTATTTTAACATAAAACCCGCCAACCAAGACTAAAGCTGTTAGATACATTGGAAAACATCATTTTTTAAGATTGTCATAATCCCTTTTGGTCGGGACTTAGTGGGGATTATCACAGTAAACCAAACCTAGGTACCTACTAAAAAGGAGTCCAGATTAAGCCCTAGACAACGTTTCCTTATCAAGCTAAGATTAGGAAGGTAAATTATTATGCAAAAATTAGGGCGACAGAAGTTTTCACGTGGTAACTTCGTTCAACAAGATAGCTTCGAGCCCGTATTATTTCATAACTTTAAAAACGAGAATAATTTACAGATTGGCTCATATTCAATTCAATCATTTAATCATCAATCATTTTCATCATTAAAAAAATGCTTATGGGAAGTAATAATGTGTGTAAAAAATGTGCTGTGCACATTACATAAAATTTTTGTTTGACTCCTACTTTAACTTCACCATTCAAAACTATGAACATCGCTTAGACCGAACAATTTATATAATCATGATTGCATTTGCGATCCAATAGAAATTGACGAGGCTATACCCAATCATTCCACCATCAACATTCCTACTACCGATGGAAGTGGGTAACTATCGCGCCAATTTCAACGAGATCCATTAGTGCGTGTTTAGTCGCCCACATTCAGTTTGTATGTGGAATGCCGGTACCCTTCCTCAGCAGTGGAGGCTGATGCATGTAGAGTCGGTTCCCCTTCTCCTGGCGCCCTAAACTCTTGGACCACCTGGAGAATGATCATAGTGTAAGGCAGCTTTTAGTTAGTCAAGGAACTTCCAACATATCAGTGGGTTCGAAGTCAGAACTAGGAAATTTTGCAAACTGTCCAGGCATTGGTTTTAAAGCCACAAGGACAATAAAAATAACTGATTTTTCAACACTGTCCTATGACTTTTCTGACATAATGTCAGAAAATCAACTAACCTTCCGAATATACTCTTCTCTCGCGGCTAGCTTATTAGACAGCTCGTCTCTGCGACGCTGCAGTTCCGGATCGCATTTGCCTTCCTTCAGGGACTTGTCGACTTGTTCGTACTCGCGGTAGAGGCTCGCGTACTCGGCAAGGCTCTGCTTGGCTTCATGACTGCCGCGGCCCTTCGACGTGGCGCCATCCAAGTCCTCGCGATTCGTCGCCAAGCTGCTTAACAAAGGAAATTTGAGGTCAAAATATGCGGTATTTTAAATGAACCAAAAGTCAGTTAAAGCGACCTTCATACCATAATTATCACCGTGAGAATGACCCTACCCTACTCTACCCTAAACCAACGAGCATGTATGAAGAATGTAATGAGAGTGGAAGTCAAATAGCTATTCACTTGCTACGATCCTGACATACCTACTTCAGGATCGTAGAAAGTGGAAAATCGTGGTCTCTGTCTACCACCTATGATAAACTAGCCTAATTTTATATATATCATGTGATACATTCTTACAGCGCAGCCCAACAACGGCGAGCGCAGAATTCACTTTCGCGACAAAGGTTAGAATGCTAGAGCTAAAAAATGAGGCTGGACTAATATAAGTGCTAGCCAACTAGGCTGAGCAAAGCCATAAGTCGTTTTTAGCATTTTATGCTACGTCCATAGGTATGGTCACTAAAATTCACACCAAATGGACGATTTGAATGGTCAAAGCAATGGCACCAGTTTCTCGTACAACTAAAAATAAGAAGACATCAAATAAAAAGATCGGAAATAGCTTCATTTTAGGATGTGCACACATCATAATTGGGGCCACTGTGAAAACTTTTAATTCTGAATTTACGAACTATTCAAGGGGTGCAGGATGAGGACTGTACGAGTTCTAAGTGTGTGCGATTGTTGTACAGTCGTAGCGCAGCTTGCAGCACGCAGTACGCTGCACCTACAGTCTGTTCTAGTGTTGAGTGCACTCACTTGTACATGGAGGTGTAGAAGTAGTGGGGCCGACTGATGGCGCGCAGGAAGCGAGGCACCATGCCGTCGCCCTCGCGAAACAAGCTGAGCAATCGACCGTACGACATGTACTTGTAAGAGGGCAGTCGCAGCATTCGAGGACCGAGTTTTATCACGTTTATTTCGCGATTGTCAAGTGACATACTTTGCTGGAAGCATTGTAATACAAACATCATTTTTCCGCCATTATTCTACTTCATGTTAGGTCACACAGGTATTTTCCTTTCCTCTATCTTCCGTTTTCCGTCATCTCTTTCACCTATTAACCACGTCATCTTTCAGACAGTCTATCCATATTTACTTGCATAATATGCCCGCTCATACCACGCTAACCTATCGCTCCCTATTTTCTCATACAAACAACTAAAACTCACAAATAAACAGTAATCTGTAAGGCGGGTTTTAGAGTGTGCATGTCTCCAGCTTCCTCATATTGAAAATGTAATTTCTATAAATGCCAATATTTAAAGCATAATTAGTACACTCATAGATTTGAATCATAATTTAGCTGCCAAATAAACAACGATGCTATAAGCTTATAATAGTGTGTAAGCTGGAGTAACATGTCTCCAGCTGCCTCAGTCAGTGTGGGCAAACGGCTAATGATAGAGATATATAGTAAACGCAAGGATTTAGTACCTATTTAGTACACCTGGTACCAAAAATTTCAGGTCGGTAGCTAGGAAACTCTTCGAGTTATAAGACTTCATCAAAGTGTAAGCTGGAGTAACGATACGTGAAAAAGCATATGCTCGTTCTCTGGAATGGCTGGAGCTAGCAGGTTGCTTTAAGTCTCCAGATTTAGTACCAAACGAATTAGCGAGGTACCAAATATTTGATGTGTTTCTGTTCAAAACTCTATGAGTTACAAGCTTTTCCAGCTTTTTTTGTTTGTCCAGCTTGCACATGTTGGATCTCAGCAACCACAATAGGTACAGACTCGGTTGATGTCTCTGAACCGAGCTATGAATTAGTGCACTCGGTACCAAAAATTTGGAATCTCTAGGACAAGCAGTTCTGTTGTAATCAGCAAAATAACATTTTACCGCCAAAAATTCAAAGCATTTCGACGCGACCATAAAAATGATGCGTTGCCGCTCTGAAGGTGATACTACGCGCCTGTCACTGGTTGCGTCTATTTTATTTTTTGTTTTTGTCACATCCGCATGAACATCCGCATTATTGGTGCGATGCGGATATCCAAATCGATGCGGAAGAAACATACATAGATACAAGAGGTGCGTTTTTACTGGTAGGTAGCCCCTTTTTTTACCTTTTTGGCAGTGTTAAAATAACGGAGTTGTATCTGTATCTACATAGGTACCTACTCAAAGCGCCAGTTCTTTAACACCTACCACAGTACCCATAGGAGAAGTTAAGTAGTAAAACTAATAAATGATTAGGTACCTACGTAAATCTAAATTTACCTAATTATTTATTTAACTGCTACCTACCATAATACTGGTTTATATAGGTAGGAAGGATTCGTTTTTGCAAATCGAAAACCTCTCAAATTTGAATGACTTGACTTAGGTCTGATGACGATTCACTTGACATGACACTAGCAAGATTAGATTGGCTGTCAAACTGTCAAAATACGGACGGACATGCTGCTCGCTCCCTGCCTTGCCTGCAAATTCTGCAATATATTTAATTGGTATATTTTAACCTCTCAAATTCGAATGACTTGACTTAGGTCTGATGACGATTCACTTGACATGACACTAGCAAGATTAGATTGGCTGTCAAACTGTCAAAATACGGACGGACGGACGTGCTGCTCGCTCCCTGCCTTGCCTGCAAATTCTGCAATATAATTGGTATATTTTATCAAAAAAAAAATATTAAATGTCAAACCATACCAAACTATTTAATTAGATATGGCAACACACAACGCCCCGCTCTTCAACGCACATCGGAAAGAGAAGGGTATAATAATTATGCCTTCAGAAATTTAAAGGACTGAGTGCATACAAAAAAGACTCTTATCGCGGGTAAAATACGTTCAAATCCGCAGAGCGTAATATCACCTTCAGAGCGGCAACGCATCATTTTTATGGTCGCGTCGAAATGCTTTGAATTTTTGGCGGTAAAATGTTATTTTGCTGATTACAACAGAACTGCTTGTCCTAGAGATTCCAAATTTTTGGTACCGAGTGCACTAATTCATAGCTCGGTTCAGAGACATCAACCGAGTCTGTACCTATTGTGGTTGCTGAGATCCAACATGTGCAAGCTGGACAAACAAAAAAAGCTGGAAAAGCTTGTAACTCATAGAGTTTTGAACAGAAACACTTCAAATATTTGGTACCTCGCTAATTCGTTTGGTACTAAATCTGGAGACTTAAAGCAACCTGCTAGCTCCAGCCATTCCAGAGAACGAGCATATGCTTTTTCACGTATCGTTACTCCAGCTTACACGTTGATAAAGTCTTATAACTCGAAGAGTTTCCTAGCTACAGACCTGAAATTTTTGGTACCAGGTGTACTAAATAGGTACTAAATCCTTGCGTTTACTATATATCTCTATTATTAGCCGTTTGCCCACACTGACTGAGGCAGCTGGAGACATGTTACTCCAGCTTACACACTATTATAAGCTTATAGCATCGTTGTTTATTTGGCAGCTAAATTATGATTCAAATCTATGAGTGTACTAATTATGCTTTAAATATTGGCATTTATAGAAATTACATTTTCAATATGAGGAAGCTGGAGACATGCACACGTTTTAGAGACACGCTGACGCTGACAGCCGAAACTTAGGAACTTCTAGGAAGCGTTTTAGAATAACGCGTAGCTATCAGCGCGTGCAGTTCATACGTTTCTGAGTTTCTGACGGTCTAAGCTTGTGTATTTTTTCTAGTGTTCAATACTTACAGCAGTTGCACTCTTCGTACCGTAAGTTGGAATGTGGCGTAAACCTGAAAGATAATTTTAATTAGTTTTCGTTTAAAGATATACCTATCCCTGTTTCTGATTCACTTGCTATTTCAGCTTTAATTCAAATTAGATAGAGATAGCACGTGACTTGACAGCCGATTAGTGTTGATCACGCTTTTAGAAACTGTAGACTAGTCTGTTTACACACTCACATTACGCGTTGTCGCTAATATGGATCGGTATACGAGTGAATCAGTAACTAGATCACACTGAAGACATATTTTTCGCGTATACTGATTATTGGAGTACCAAAATGAAATTATGTTATTTCTGAAGTAGTCTCACACACACATAGTCAAATAATTTCATACCCATGTGGTGTGCAATAGTCAGGGGTATTCCAGATAGAGGCTGTTGTATTTTCAACCCATTTAAAACCTGAAATGTAAAATGAATGTAGGTCATTGAATAAATGTAACCACATATCGCAAGAGCACATATTCATGTACGGTAAGATTGTAGTTAAAGGACTTTTCTTTCGTCTTTTTATGGTAAGAAAGATAATGATAGACTCTGAAAGCTAAAAGCTAATGCTTCAAGAGACTGGTGGACATGGAGAAGGAGATGGTGTATTAATAGAGGATCCGTACTAGACAGACCTTCATCTGTTTAATTGATGAAATTTATTTTATATCAAATTAAACATCGTATTCGTAAGTAAATATTTTGGAATACGATGAATTATTTGGTCATTGTAGAAAATCTGGCCTGAATGACGGTGAAAATTAGGCAAATGCGAGGATGACTTTTCACGTTCATAGTGTAGCACCAGGGCCACCAGGCTCAAGAATTTTAATAAAGGCTTCTGACACTGATCATTTTGGTTAATTGTCATAATCCCCACTAAAATATTCCCACCAGTGGGGATTATGACAATCTTCAAAAATCATTTTTGCTGGGAAATATGCTATAAGAGCTAGGTATTATAAAACAAGAGTCGCACCTGTTGTATGTTCACGCCGATATTGTGTGAAGGCGCGGTGCTCTTGCTGACTATGAAAGGGATGTTTGTGTGGTTTGCGTGTTCGTAGTAGTAGCGCATACCGGATTGCTTCATCTGAGAGGCGACAGTCGGCAACTCGTACCGCCGGCTCCGGTACTTGACGCGTCTTGGCGGACGATGGACCTCCTAAAACCGTCAATATTTGTGGCCCTCCACACCAGCACTATCTAGCCCAAAACAAAGCTAAGCTTATAGGTAACTAGTTGCACCCCGCGGTTTCACCCGCGCAGATTTAAATCCCGGTATTACCACGGGATAAAAGTAGCCTATGTGCTATTCCAGACTATAACTAACTCTCTGCCAAGTTTCATACAGATCCGTTCAGCCGTTTCGGCGTGAAAGAGTAACAAACATCCATCCATCCATCCATCCATCCATACTTACAAACTTTCGCGTTTATAATATTAGTAGGATATGGGGACCAAATAGTTGATATACACAGGGCGTCCCTGAAAGAGGCTGAGCTTTTCGTTCACTTCGCTCACTGAATCAATTATGCGAATAACGTAGTTTGGTCAGCACAAGATATAAAGAGCCAGACAGTGAATGAGGCCGCAGTATTGTAGCCGGTAACGCTGTTGTCAATCGTCATAACATTACTGCATAAAAAACATAAAAAAAGGCGGCACTGATGTTGAATGTGACTACGGCTAGAAGCTCTGATTACCTTTTTGGATTCCACTGGCGTTATATTTTCGAGCGGGCCAGTGGCCACGTCGTCAAAGTTTTGCGGCTCTCGACATACTGAAATAAAACGTTTCATCCAAAGGCTCAGCGCGACTGAGGAGGCGTGAGTCAAAAATCTAAACATGTGCAACTTTCCCAGTCATATCATTTAACGATTTATTGCCTTAACCAATTTTGTGTTAAAAAAAAATTCAGTTGTCACTCAGCCTGGTGCTAAGATTATAGGTAGGTAGTAGGTGCCTATTACCCTACCCTATAGCCGTCTCAATATTACCGAGGTATGTATAAAATGCTATAGTAATAAAATAATAGATCACTTAGTATTTCTTTAGAGGTACCCCAAGGTTTGTTTTTGTTTTTCGTCTTGGGTTTTTTGACAACATTAGGTATGGCCTCGATAAGCACCTCTATCGGCCGTGCTGAGAACTTACGAGTCGCCATTTTTTTGTACAACTAGTTGTTGGAACAAGCGGATGGCCCACTTGATGTTAAGTGGTAACCATCACCTATAATAACAAAGCATTGCCTCGTAAGTCACGCACGATAGGAACGTGCCTGTGATTACACCAGCGACCACACGCTTCAAACAGAAACACAGTGTTGCTGCTTGGCGGCAGAAAAAGGCGTGGTGATAGTACTTTCCCGGACGAGCCCTTCACAAAGAGCTTTACTACTCTTGAAAGGAAAAATACAGGTTCGTGCTTTACGAAAATTTAAATAGCCAATTCGCTGCCGCAGCCAGAAATTCCTGGTTGCATAGTGCACGGTCTCCTATCAGCCCTCATCCATCAGATTGGCTGCCTAGTGCAAAGTAGACACTAAGATAGACCAAAAATATTAAGGTAAGATCAAACCTTTTCTAGTCTGATTGTAGAGGTTAGCGGTAGGTTTACGCCGTCGCTCGGGCGACGCATTTGATCGACTCTTGCTGAAGAGCTCCACTACTGGCCGCTCCTCCACTGATTGGTTTTCTATTGGATTAAAACATTCATTACTTCCTCCATCATTTTATGAACCCCGCCCGCAAGGACGGGATACGATCTGCGAAATGTACCTGGAAAACACACGAGCGTGGAATGATGAGCAGAAGATGTGTCAATTAGATTAATGACTCATTTTCGGCCCGAACTGACGCAGTGGACCTCAGTTTTGCTTACGCCTCACAAAATCGATTGGGTCATTGGATATCATATTTTAATGACGCAATTCACACAACTTAGGTAGGTATTACACAAAACAACAGTGACGTCAAGTAAAAGACGTCTTTGTTTTAAAAAATGTAAAGTAGACGGAATAGTACATTGTTCACCGAGAGGAGAAAGTGACCGATTACCGTCGAGGGTGTCGTTTGAAGCCCGAGCCGTAGGCGAGGGCTTTAAAACACCCGAGATCGGGAATCGCACTTTCTCTCGAGTGATACATAGTGCTTTATACTACACCTACGAGGAAAATAAAAAACTAAAAACTGAATCCTCAAACAACACACAAATTGAAAATGGCGCCAATGGCGTCTGCAATTTTCATATGTTCTTTTTTCAAATTGTTTATCCTGCCGCCGCAGGGTCGCACTGCCAGCCCGACACCATCCAACACACAGCTAGTGGCCAGTGTCATTTTGCGAACTTGGAGATAAAAACTCACTGTAAAAACTTTTTGGCTTTTGATATTTAGGTTACCGGCGCATAGTCTTACCCAAAATTAAAAAAGAAAAACCACGTAAGAAATGGATTTTCATACACTTTTCTCTCCCGATCAGATGCGTTTTCTCCCCGCATATTTGTTCGATATGCAATGACGTACTTCCTACCGTAAATTTGATAAAGTATCAAGGTACTTTCCAAGCAGGTGTAGTATAAATATTTTTACTTGACGAATATATTATGTTGTCATTAATTAATTTTGTAGTTGTGTATTTTATGTTTTACTCTTTTACTTGTGTTTTTATGTGTTCTATGGACGTATGTATGTACCCTACTGTCTGAAATAAAAGTATTGAATTGCTATTCAATTCAATACTTTAATTTCAGCTACCTTTGCCTTTATTTCGCTAGCCAGAGACGGCTGTGACCTAGTAGCGTGTGCCGCTTTACCTAGGTTGTGCCGCTGTTGCTGCCTGGTGGCCTGACGATGCCGGTTGACAGGTGAAGAGACGAAGCGAGAGTTCTGCCCTGCGGCGGCATCCGTCCATTTTGAAGCTGAAATCATAATAACATGCTAAATTTGATCAGATACCTATCTACAAGAGATTTACCAACAGCTTTTTATTGCAGTTTGGATTTGAACCTTTATCATATTAATCCTACTAATATTATAAACGCGAAAGTTTGGACATATGGATGGATGGATGGAGGGATGGATGTTTGTTACTCTTTCACACCGGAACAGCTAGACGGATCTGAATTAAACTTGGCAGAGAGTTAGATTATAGTCTGGAATAACACATAGGCAACTTTTTATCCTGTGGGAATACCGGGATTTAAATCTGCGCGGGTGAAACCGATGGCGCAACCAGTTCGCCATACCTCGACTTTTATAGCATCTTAGTGCGTTTCTTAGAAGACTTACTGAAACTGAAACAGCTTCACGACTTTGATCCCCAGGCACGGTAGATATCCTGTTGTTCTGTAGAAGCTGTTTTTATTTGATGAGCTAGAGGTCCACTGCTTAACATAATCCTCTCTGTTTTCCAGAAAGAACGAGCCCTCTTCTCCATCTAAGACTTCTCGCGATCTTCACAATGTTCTCGGTCTGTCATACTGAGTTATAACTTAGCAAATATAGCCAGTGGTCGGAATTTTAGTGGGTAAAGAGATGTCCTTACTTTCTTTAGGAACGCTCCGAGGTATGTGCCGTCTGTTGATGGGGGTTTTGATTTGGGAACGCTCTACCAGCTTGCTGTGATTCACCACTGAACTGGAATTTAAACCTTTCCTTAACCCCTCACTTTGTTCTGATTTAAACAATACCTAATCAACAACAGGAGCTGCTTGCACTATCACCATTTCTTTCGTAGATGGAGGCACTGAGGCCTAAGTGTAGGTACCTATATCATTTCGAGAGCCATATAAACTTGTTCTCCACACAAGAATTTTCGTTCATTGATTTTACCGAAAATATAGCAAATTTATGTATCAACATCCCATATTTTTTTAAACTCTATGGTATTCAGTCATCAGCAGGTTGTGACTGCATCACAGTCTATAACTTTCGCAGTCTTATCGTTGTTCTGTAACTTGTGCACTTGTGTAAGAAATAGGTATATTACTATTACTATCAATTACGTACTGAATTGCTGATATTTTGGGATCAAGACATTTTTGTAGGTTGGTATTCAGACCTATTGTTTTTAAAGCTTTCAGCAGGTTTTAAATCTAGAAACGCCAAATAAAGTTCAAAGTCATTATTGCCGTCGCTTCATTACATTCAAAATTATGTTTATTTAATAAAATCACAAGGATCACCTTGAATGCTGATACTGATCATTTATTCCTCCCTTCGCGTGGCAGAAATCAACGATAACTGGTCGTAAGTGGAGGTTAAATCTCTCTATCGATACATACAAGTCATCTTGCCGACGACCATACATCTCCGGATCCGAGGAGTCGTCGATCACCTCTTCCTGTCCGTACGCCACTTCCGGTAGCGTAGTCGTTATCTGTGTGCCTTGCCCGCACATACCTGACAGAATTGAATACTTATAATTGTGTGACGACCTCAGTGGCGCAGCGGGCGAGAGTCCGCCTGCAACGCAAGAGGTTGCGGGTTCGATTCCCTCCTCGGAACAAATTTGTGTACGATCTGCAGAAATTTGATCCGTTGGTCTGGGTGTTTATGTATAATAAAAAATATCTATATATGTAAGTATATAATGTATTAAATATATCAGTTATCTAGTACCCATAACACAAGCTTTAAGTAGCTTACTTTGGGGCTAGATGGTGCTGTGTGGATTGTCCAGCATTATTTATTATTATTAATTATGTTTTTTAATAGAAGTAGCTGATGATGCAACCACACTCTTCAAACCGAAACACAGCAACGCTGCTTGGCGGCAGAAAAAAATGTGATCGTAGAGTACTTCCCCTGACGAGCCATTCAGAAAGGACTCTACTAATTTGGACTGAACTAACTCTACTATAACAGTCGGTACCTACGCTTGAAGACTTGCTATATAGGTACGGGCTATCTTCTTATCGTGTCACTAGATCTTTACGAAGCAGTGGCATATTACGTTTTATAGAAGGATATTACAGGAAAACAATGCTTTGTTATTCATGTAATAATTATTCTTTATAATATTAACCCGAACTGACACAGAGGTATTAACAACTAAATTGAAGGTGTTGAAGTTGAAAAGAGGGTTACTATATGACCTGAGATATCACACATAAAAGTGCTCCAATTGTTTATTAAATTCAATGACAGTTTTCTTATTGAAAGTTATTGTGCTTATGTCCCCCGGGGTCTTACCATCACCATCTGCACGAGATCGCCCTGAGCGCGATTTGAAAGGCTTCTGGATTAAATTTGCCTGAAATTAAAATAATATAACTATGTTAGTACCTATCAAGGAGAAAACTGTGAAGGGTATCCTATTTAGAACGCCCACCTGCTTATACCTTGCGCATTGCTGATAACTTTGATTCTATCATCACCTTACCAAACGATATTTCATCATCAGTTTTACTTAGTTTAGGGCTACATGGTGGTACTGGTGTGAAATATCTCTGGGGTATAATGGGAACCATGGCTAACCATGGATAACTGATCTAATACCTAGGTAGTTTAGATCCGTTTTACAGCGCAAAATTTATTATAAACTAGCGACCCACCCGCGCGCGCGCCCCTGCTTCGCACGGGTGCACATATCATGCATGTATTATACATATAAACCTTCCTCTTGAATCAATCTATCTATTAAAAAAACCGCATCAAAATCCGTTGCGTAGTTTTAAAGATTTAAGCATACATAGGGACATAGAGATATAGGGATATAGGGACAGAGAAAGCGACTTTGTTTTATTTTAATACTAGCGACCCGCCCGCGCGCCCCTGCTTCGCACGGGTGCACCACATATCATGCATGTATTATACATATAAACCTTCCTCTTGAATCACTATATCTATTAAAAAAACCGCATCAAAATCCGTTGCGTAGTTTTAAAGATTTAAGCATACAAAGGGACATTGGGACATAGGGACAGAGAAAGCGACTTAGTTTTATACTATGTAGTGATAATGAAATACTTACCTACTTATAAAATTAAATATTACACAGACAGATAATTCGCACTTATCAAAATAATAATTGCCGTCTGCTCAAACCTACAACGTCAGCGAAAAAAGTAATCGTTCTTCTTGAAAATTTACAGGGGGAAGATGGTTTAGTGGCCTCTTCGTTCGACTGATGATCCTATCGTAACAAAAGTTAACTGACCAGTTCAGGCCTTGGTTGCTTGTAGTTGTTCCCATAGGTGCGGACCTGGCCCAGCATGCGATGCTGTTCCACCGTCGCCGGGTCGAGATACCCGCGCGTCGGGTTCGGCGGGACCTCCAAGCTACGAACGCGCGCGTTCGCCTGCTGCGACACTTCTGTAACCAGCAAAACACGGCAATTCCAACACTTCGCATTTTAAGTTATTATTTGTCGACTCGTAATCCTATACAAAGACTAGTAGACTTACAAAAGACAACCTACCTGGGTACTAACAGATGCAACCAATTTGAACCCTATTACTCGTATTATAAACGCGAAAGTTTGTAAGTATGGACGTTTGTTACTCTTTCACGCCGTAACGGCAGAACGGATCTGAATGAAACTTGGCAGAGAGATAGATTATAGTCTGGAATAGCACATAGGCTACTTTTTATCACGTGGGAATACCGGGATTTAAATCTGCGCGGGTGAAACGGCGAGGCGCAACTAGTAATAAATAAATTATAAAAAATATGGCTTTAGCTTCAGTATAGGATGTGCTTCAAAGTTAGAGTTAGGGGCGGCTTTTGTGGCTTACGCCCTAATACTGAAACGCTACTCAGATTTAAGCACGTCTCATGTGACGAGTTTTTGACGGAATTTCATTAAAAACTGTCAAAAAACCACGACTTGAGACGTGCTCAAATCTGAGTTGCGTTTGAGTATTTGGGTGTTAGACTTTTATTTCGCGAGATTATTTAGGTAGGTACATGTATATTCTCACTCTTTTTCGGCTGAGTCCGAACTGTAATAAACGGCATGTTCTCCGCTGGACCTGGCTCATTCACCCTGGTCATACTGAAAAAGTATCCAATTTGTAGGTTGGTACCCGATGTAAAAATAAAAAATAATTTCAAGGTGCGAAGGCTTCTAAACTAAGTTGGATGGAAGTACTAACATCTTATAGAGATGACCCCTTTGTATCTTTATGTGAGCCACTCCACCGACTTCATACTAGGTACTTCTTCTTGTCATGTCACTATCTACATAGTTTCTTTCGAAACAGTGTGGTGAAAGGATTTCGAGTCCTCGCGAGCACTTGACACATAGGTACCTACATTAGAAGCTTTTAGGTTTTGTACTACGACATGTCGGTTTCCTCACTATGTTTTCATGATGTTATGTTTCGTGAGAAGCTACTGGTAGTTAAAGTTTTGAACTGACAAAGTCGTTGGTGCAGGATCGGTTTAGAACCCACAACCTTAGGATCGGAAGGAGGGGCTGCTACCACTAAACCCACAAGTACTCTCTGATATCCTAGGTAGTTAATGAAGGGGCGCTGTAGATGGAGACAAAGGTACCAAGGATAGGACCAAGGTACTTGTTTAAATTAAATGAGGATTCAGAGATCCTAGGATCCAGATACCTATAGTTCAAAGTTTGAACATGTTTAGGGCCCGGTTTCCACCAAAGCGGAGCGGAGATATGCTACAAAGCTGGCTGGTAATTTCCACCAAAGCGGAGCGGAGGGGAGAAGTGTCGCGGAGAGATGTGAGCCTGTGTATCACTACTTTTAGGGACACCCTGTTTAGATGTGCTTCTGAGTAGGTTACAGTAAAGTGTATGAGTATTTAGTCAGGGGCAAGAGATCTGAGAGCATATCTCTTGTGTGACTGGGGATACATTAGGTTAGGTACCATAGTATAAAATTATCCGTGTACCTACTTATAAACATATCATTATGTAACCAAAAGTAACTAACAATATATTTTATTATTTTTGTCGCTTACTTACCTCCTTTTTTTGAGTTTTCGTTTCCTTTTTAATACCTTGACTAAATCGATTTTTTCCTGTAAATCGTCGCATCTTGCCTCTGCTAACGCGAAATGATCATCCACTTCTGGTATAGAGGCTGAAAAAACAAAAGCAGTGGACCTACCTACCAATAGACGTTTGGCCATAGGGGGCATGGCCCACTCTTGACACTCGGTTGCATTGTTAAAAAGGATTTATGAGCGTATGATCATCTTTGTTAAGACATTATCACAGCTCAGTAGGTAGTAGGTTCCTACCTCTACTTTCTGTGCCCTGTAGGCCATTGGTTAATCCCGGACCTACCCCGGACCCTATTAATATGACCTTAGACCTAGAAATATGACCCTAAGCCTAAGGTTATATGTAAAAAAACTGTATTATACCTATAGGGTAAATAATTATCCATCTTTGAAAAATTATAAAATATCAAAACTCACCCCTAATGTCCAATTTTCGTTCAGAACGTGTTCCATCTATTGTGGATCCAGCGAGGCTGCTCGAGCTCCTATGACGCTTATCTGTGATTAGCCAAAATTATATTATTTTGTACATTTTTTCTAAAACATAGGTAGTTCTTTTTCAGAAGTTTCAGGTGTGTGGTTTCGGGTGTAAATACATTTAGCGAACACATTAGGTCAACCTCATTGCATTATGTAGGTTAGGTACCTACCCCTAAAGTTAGCAAGTAAGTAAGAAATAATAAAATGATAATTCTATATAGGCACCTACTATAATAGCTAGGTATAAAGTACTCTAGTATGCTTGCATGAACTAACCTTTAGGTATCTTAATTCCATCGCCCATATTAACTTGAAATTTTCATCGCACACACCCGCAAGCTTTGTGCTAATTTTAAAATACTCAGAACGACTCTGAATAATAAATTAAAAAAGGGTTTTTCAGTAGTAAATGCACTAAAAAATCATTACGTCAAACTGTCAAAATAATATCAATATTTGAACAAGAAAACATCGACTTCAAAATCTATGAGCTATGGCGAAAATGAGACTGGCCGTTGATCATTTATTTCTTGTCCAGCGGGTGATCTAAAGAGGTAGAGGTTTCTACCGCAGATACACCGCGCTTTATGGTCTACCTCGATCTTGATGCTATCATCTAAAGGAGATTTAACTGCAACACTGAACTGCATTCATGCATGCAACATCTTAAAATGCCTGGTCTCCAAGGAATGTTTTCCTATAACTATAACGCATAGGTGAGGTTACAGCCTCGTCACAAAAATCCACCTGTATAGCCTGATGCGTACCAGTGTAAAGGGCGCGTCACGCAAAAAGAGCGCCGGAAAGAGGGGGAGGGGGTGTGATGGCGCGAGTATTTGTTTTGTATACGCAAACCACGCCCAAACACACCTCGTCCACTGTTTTTCACTGTTCTTTTTGGTTGACACGCATTCTACCAACCTAACAGAACGAAGATCATGCTTGATCATTGATTAAGATCTCCAGTCTGCTATCCAATGAATTTGAATTCTGACTACATAGGGTCGCTGAAAGCGCAAAATGAGTCTGAAGGTCAGATACCTACTCGGAGAGGCGGTAAGTAATACATTTGTTTTGTTTAAATTATATTTATTAATTCAATATACACCTATTAATACCTACTCGTTCGCACTTACTAATTATAACAGTCAACGACATTCGACAAGAGCGCTGTCTTCGTCCTAGGATCAGGGCCCGTACCACCATCTCTTGAAGCAATCATAATTCAATATTACATTTATGTTAATGTCATAAATCAACTGCATAGTCAGCTTTATGATCAAAAAGTAAAGTTATATTGAAACTAGCGACCCGCCCGCGCTTGTTTTTCTACTATATCATGCATGTATTATACATATAAACGTTCCTCTTGAATCACTCTATCTATTTAAAAAAAACGCATCAAAATCAGTTGCGTAGTTTTAAAGATTTAAGCATATATAGGGATATAGGGACAGAGAAAGCGACTTTGTTTTATACTATGTAAGAATGCTTCAAGAGATGGTGGTACGGGCCCAGGAATACATGAACATTTTGGCTTTACGATGATGGTCTTGACAATTTGACAAAGCTTTTATATCATTCATTTATGACTTTATGGTCACAGAAAGAGTGCTTTTTTAATATATTGGTGAACATAGAACTTGAGTTTAAAGTGACTGCGTTGACTGCACTTGAACACAAGTAAATAAGACTGCTTGAAAACTCGTTAAAATGTTAATTAAATACAATACCTATATTTAAATAAAGCATAGTGAATAAAAGTGATGACAAAGTTATCTTAAGCGACACGGTGTCCAGGCGCTAGTCTTATGCAGCAGCTACGACCAAACTGTACCAAACTTATATTATAACGTTATTATGGTATAACTTTATTCAAGTATTGTTTAGTACAGCATAATAGCGCCACGGTCCAATTACACAACACTAATTCATCTCCAAAGAGTACCAATAGTTCTAATTCTAAAACAAAGCTCAAGCAAATAATTAAAACTCCACCATTGATTCTGTGGTTGTCAATACCTATAAATTGAACTATT
Source organism: Plemyria rubiginata (assembly GCA_963576535.1). Classification (NCBI taxonomy): domain Eukaryota; kingdom Metazoa; phylum Arthropoda; class Insecta; order Lepidoptera; family Geometridae; genus Plemyria; species Plemyria rubiginata. Next base: position 5,569,973 of record OY754905.1, read on the forward strand.
GCCTGATCTAGTTTGAGTTTGGCTCTGGAATAAGAGTGTACCACTTATTACCTAATGTAATGTTATGTAAATTAACTTAAAAAAATACAATAAATTCGTAAATAAATATACATACATACGTTTTCTCATTGCGTTTAAATAAATCGGTGAGTTGTCGTGAGATAAATCGCGGTAGGTGAGTACCTACAGTTATTTATTATAATTGCATGATTCATTACAATTACAAATTACAAACATTACATAAATAAACGGTAGTAAGATACTCGAAAGTAAGGCTTACAAATAAATAATGATCACAGATATATCGTATGTAACATACGATACTACCGTCGTACACACGTGTGTACAATAGATAACGCAAATGCGTGTACTTCCAGTGTTTGAATCCCGACCAGCGGCCCGATTACGCTAATATCTGGCTATCGAGATGGCTTTCAGTTTGATATTTGATTCCCATTATCCTATACAATTTCTGTTACACTATGGGAATCAAATGTCAAACTGAAAGCCATCTCGATAGCCAGCCATTAGCGTAATCGGGCCGGCGGACCCGATGAAGCATCGTGGTTGGCCGCCGCTGACTGGCAATCCAATTCTAATTATAAAATAATACATACAGATTTGAATTCCATGTCACTAAATTTCGACTGTGACGTCACAGTAGGTGTAAAAACTGTAAAAAGACGGCACGCTTGGTTTCGCGTTTTTGCTTGGCGTCATCTATTCACATATACTTTTATGTATATCTGTGATAATGATTTATTTTATTTATTTTGAATTTACGACAATTTATGTTTCATTATAAAAAAAAGAATTATGATCATTAATTTTATATAAAGGTACATATCATTTAAAATATTTATTAATTGCTTAAATTACATACTTAAAAACATGAGAATTGACCCGTGTATATTATTAGTATTAAATTATGTGGATTAAAATATTATTAGATATTACCAATGGAACCAAACCAAACACATACTGTGGTGGAAATTCAATTATCGATAATTATTTGAATCTTATTTACGAAATCGTATTATTATAGTTTAACATGTCAAGAGAAATAAAAATTACATAGGATTCATAAGTTCCGTAAATGCGTAGAATATTACGTGGAATGAACTAATTTAATTTCATTCAGTCACAACTATTAGAAATAAACGAAACTGGAATTTCGAGATCCATATCAAATTATGAAATTATGTACAACCAGACTAGTTCAGACTGTTTATAACTTTCGTACGAAGATAAAACTAAAACAGAGTTCGTAAGACTCTATCGTTTTGGAATTTATTATTGAATTAGAAAATTATTAATTATTATTTAAATTCAGATGTATACTAGTTGTCACTGTAAATTTAGTTATTTACATACTGCTATGAATCCAGCACTCAGTGGCAAATTCAATATATCCGTAGCTATATCAAACAAAATAAGAAATACTCAAAATTCGAATTACGCATTTTCCCTAATAGTTTTTATGCAAGAATCATGCATATTCAAAGCAATGGTTATACTTTAATTAGATTAGTTAATTTAGTAAAATTAATATTTATTTTGAATTATTATAATTTTCACGAAACAATTTAATTAAAATTAAGTTTTAATACATTATGCATAATCCACTATAAACGGATCATGATAATCGCAGTAATATAATGCATGAAATAATCAAAATTAAATAATAATAATTGCAATTGTATAATTATAGTAGGTAATGCCAATGTAGTTACAAAATAAAAACACTATATAGGTAATCATTATCATTATAAATTAATAACTATAAAATACGTGACAAACAATAAATGTAGTAAAATGGGTAAAATGTCTTTAGCTCTCTATACTGAAATAAAAAACACGCCTTCTGTGTTCAATAGTAGACGTCGTTCTGAACGGAATTCATTCAACAGTAGCCAACTACCTGTAATATTCATTATTTTCAATTATGGCTTAACAGTTATAAAAATTAACTGAATATTACAGCATCGAATTATTTAAAATTGGCATTATAAGTATAATTGTATATGGGATGCGCTATGCATGTGAAGTGCGCGGTCGCGGTTACAAACCGCCGGAGCATTTTCCGATTACAGAATAATGCATTTCTTTTTCCTGGGGGCCTCTGGAGGCTCCAACGCCGCCAGAATTGCCTCGTCAAACACGTTCTTCAAGCCTTTCTGGAAATAAAATAATAAATTCTATTATTAATCAAGTGAGAGAAGCGAACGAAGATGTTAAAACAGTAACTGTTGTGTGTGTTCAACTAGGGCGATTTGGCATTGTGTTATTTGTGTGAGTGCGCATATTATTATGTATGTTTGTCAGGTCATGAATTTTTCATTGATCGTATCTGCATGAAATTTGCTTAGTTGCTATTTGCTTGTGCTTGAGAAATTTACTGGTAAGTATATGAGTTAAATCAGATGACGGGTTATTATGATAATATATGGAGCTCTTTAAGAGCCCGGCGACAGCGGCTCGCAGTTTCGAGGTGCGATTGGCTATTATTTCATTTTGGGGAGGTTGTTTGAAAGAATAACTATCGCGCGCATAAATACTGTTCGAATACAAATAATACAATAATATAATATAATAAATAAATGTGCCCGAATCAGAAATCATTTTGGTATTAGTATGTTTGGCCTTACGTTTACCTAATACCAAAATGATTTCTGACTCAAGCACATTTCCCTTATATTATTGTATTATTTGTATTCGAACAGTATTTATGCGTGTCACTGGATAGTTATTCTTTCAAACAACCTCCCCGAAATTAAATAATAGCCAATCGCACCTCGAAACTGCGAGCCGCTGTCGCCGGGCTCTTATGGATGAACAAATAAAAATAGTTGTACAATTTATCCAGTTACGTCGCCACAATATACTATTTGTATTGTTGTCGGTTGTCCTAGGCTTTGTTAGCGTGTAACAGACACCTAGAGTCACCTAGGGACCTAAGACATTAAGGAATGATGATTATTGTGATTTTATTATGTAAACAAATACCCATTGACTTTGAGTGACTCTTAATAAAAGCTTTATTTTTAAATTCCAAAACCATTTTTAATTACTTTTCTAGACGCCCGGTTAACTTACAACGAAAAATTAAAATTTTCATAACCAATGAACCAACCCAGTTTCATTGAAATCATGTTTTAATACAGATCGGCAAGTTCTTTTGCTTTCCTTATAATTTTTTGCAATCAATTAATAAAGTGCTTAGTATTCAAACTATGGTGACAGCGACCTGGTCTGACGATGGCGCCAAGGTCTGTTCAACGGCCTCTTCACTAAGTAGGTCAATATTGTTGAACCTTCATTATGAACCCAAGTTAGTAGGCAGCCGTCAGAGACAAATGTAATGGTTGGACTTGCCTCTGACTACCACGCACCGACCTAATTTTTTATCGGAGCTTTCAGATCGCACCGCTAGATCTCAGTTCGGAGCAAACCACTAGCTAAGAACTTTGACCGAAAACTAGCCAAGTGACTTCTCTGTTCAGACATGCATGCAGAACAAAGAATATTCCGGCGACTTTCGGAACGTCTCGGCAAATGTGTGGACTGATAAGTCAAAAATACAAACCTGCGTAAGAGCAGAGCATTCGACGTATTTGACAGCTTTCAGTTCCTTTGCGAGTTTCTCTCCTTGCTCCAGCGAGACAGGCTTCTGTTTGATCTTGGCTAGTTTCTCCATAGTCGCAGGGTCATCTCTCAAGTCTATCTGCGTACCCACTAACAGAAAAGGCGTCTTTTGCTGATGATGTGTTATTTCTGGCACCCACTGGAACATTGAATTCAAATTATTGTTGAACCAATAAACAATAAATATTTTTATATTGTTTCTGTGTAAGTGTTAAAAAGAAACATACCTTCTCCTTTACGTTCTCAAATGAACTAGGACTCACAACACTGAAGCAAACCAGGAAAACATCTGTTTGTGGATAGCTGAGCGGCCGTAGCCTGTCGTAATCTTCCTGGCCTGTGAACAATATAAACAATTAATGAATATGTCAAAGTGATAGAACAATTTATAAAAAGGATACAGGGCCTAGTCCTTTAAGTAATGTAGACTGTAATCAACAAGAAGATTTATTAAAAAATAAAAAAACCCGAGTGCCCGGACTAAAAGTATGTAGGTAGGTAAATAAGATAATGTTTTAAATTTGGTACTTTTTAATATTGAAATCCTTTATTCAGTTTTGACGAATGATAAAAATGTAATGATCGCAGGCAGTCGGAGGCTCGCGTACCTATGTCCTAGCAGTTTACTAACGCCTGTGGTTGTATAACTCATTTTGATCACTTTGCGGTTACCAGCAATCACATTTTTTTATTACAAAACTCTTAATATCTTCGAAACGGCTTCATCGATTTTGATGCGGTATTTGTATGACCATATAGAAGGTTTTATGATATATTTAGTATCACTCATGGCCTAGTTTGCTAGAGTGACTTAACGAATTTTGCGTTCTGGTTTTGTCTTTGAGGGTTTACTTTAAATCAAAAACTAATACATTATTTAAAAACACTTCATCACTCTCTTGATTTTGATACCCATATTGCTATGATAGCGAAAAGATTTTTTTTTAATGTGAGAGAATATCGCTCCTGCTTTCCTTCCCACGTGACTTTTTGGGTTTTTTTATATTCTAAGGACACTTGGGAAGTTGTGACGAATCTTTTGATACCAGAATCATTAAAATCCATCCAGCCGTTTGGTTGCTACGTGGTAATAAAGGAAATATCGAAGGAAGGATACATAAATACATGCATACATGGATAGATACACGCCAAACACATAACCCTCGGCACTCGGATAAAAACTAAAAAAAAAGCACTAATCAAATTCAATACAGACAATTATCATTAACAATCAGGCATAAAATGTTTGCTTTTTAGGAATAACCAAGTAAGATACACTAAATGTATTCTGGTAGTTATGTTAAACTTACCAGCAGTATCAAAGAGTCCCAAAGTATAGGGCTCTCCTCCGATCATGACAGTGACTGCATAGTTGTCAAACACCGTGGGCACATACTCCGATGGAAACTTATTTGTAGTGTAACTGATGAGCAGGCAGGTTTTACCGACTGCTCCGTCGCCGACGACAACACACTTGATAGTCTGCATGCTATAAGTTTCTCCTCCGCAACAGAGAATGATTCAATCTTTTTTCACTGCTTTATAAATGAGCTGTCTATACCATAGCCTCAGGGCTACTTATTGCTAGAAGAAAATTAAAGTTTTATACCTAAATTGAATGCTATTATTGTTAAAACCTAACTACCAACTCATTATTCATCATCCTACTACTACTATAAACGCGAAAGTTTGTAAGTATGGATGTTTATTACTCTTTAACGCCGGAATGGCTGAACGGATCTCGATGAAACTTGGCAGAGAGGTGTATATTATAGTTTGGAATAGCACATAGGCTACTTTTTAACCTGTGGGAATACCGGAATCTTCTTTTAATGCATACTTATTAATATTATTATACTGAATGTAGAGACACAGATCAAACATTTGACTAACTGTTGGTTTATGAAAGCTTGATCACAAGCTAATCGGCTGTCAAGTCACTTGCTCAATCAAAATAATATGAAGTTAAAGCTGACACAGCAAAGTTACTTGACAGCCGATTAGCTTCGATCGAGCTTTTAGAAACAGGTGGTAGAGTTTGTTAATGGGGATAGGACCCTTCAGTGCAGAAGGCAAAGCTATACTAACTGAGCTGTGGTTTGTTTGGTCATCCACAAAGCTCAGTAGATAGAAGTATTATCTAAATAAGTCCATTGCTGGACATACTCAGTTACTCAGAAGTTGACTTTAAACTAACAGTTATAAATGACTAGTTGCGCCCCGCAGTTTCACCCGCGTAGTTTTAAATACCGGTATTCCCACGGGATAAAAAGTAGCCTATGTATTATTCCAGACTATAATATATCTCTGTGCCAATTGTCACCAAGATCCGTTCAGCCGTTCTGGAGTTATAGAGTAACGAACATTCATCCATCCATACTTACAAACTTTCGCATGTATAATATTAGTAGGATTTTGTTCAATTTTTAATGTTACTTTGCAAGTAACCTTATTTATATCAACTTCAGATTAATTGTAGACACTCGCATTGCTTAAAACTACAAATAAACAGCAGCAGATAAAACAATGTCAAGATAAGTTTATGCCGATAGCCAATTAATATAAAAACAGCATTCCAATAGCAAAGTAAATAAAACCTACAAGCTCACAAATACGCATTATTAAAAAAAAAAAAAATGCAATCCAGTCACAGCAGAAAAACTGGTAAGGTTTTCATAAAAATGTGAGTGCATTGTGTACATACATAATACATATTTTATTTCCATAAACATATTTCACAACAAAAGGAAAATTTTAATTGAATTAATCAGTCATATTTATTTATAAATACCTACTATTGTAGGACATACATATTATAGAACATACAATCAAGGCATTCATCACAATGAATGGACATCATGTGAGGCAATGACTTTCAGTTAGGTACAAACTGTTTTGAAATGAGTTTCATTAAACTATATTCAAATGAATTTTTTTCTTTGAGTGTAAATGTTCGTTGCAACCTCAGTATAGTTGTTCCATCTCATGAACGCGGTTTGGTCTTAATTGTGTGTGTAGATGCACATGCATGTTGTTTCTGTGTGTGAGATTGGGAGCCTTCAGTATCGACCGATCTGTCATACACACACATAATACACATCACAACTACAAGTATTGCTCACCCGCCTTTGTGAGACAGATCAACTGCAGCATGGCTTTAGATGCAACTTAGAATTAGGTACAAAGTTTGCAACCTGAGATAACATAATCTATATTTTTTTAAATCCATGGATGCATTAAGGTTTTATAAGTAAAGCTTAACAGAATTTGAACGTAATTATTATGCATAAGGCATAAGTAATTGTCTTCAAATTAGCAAGATTTTTCACATTTCAACACCTTTATTTTATAAATCAAATAGTTTAGTTAAAGCTATTGGTGTTGATTCTGTTGCTGCGTTAGCCTAAACGAATTTAATCTGACAGCTCTAAAATTATAGCCATTCTTGTTGTTTCAGTCTTTTAGAAAGGGATGGCAATATTTTTAGTGCTGTCAAATTAGGTTAAGTTAGGAAAATTAAACAACAGAATTGGCACCAATATCAATATATAGATAGGTATAGCATAAATAATTTTTGGACTAAGGGGAAACTAAAAGGGAAAGTAAACACAAAATACAACATTAGCATTGCAAGAATAAGGGCTAGCCAAGATCCTACAAAATAATCATGAAATTTGATTGGAAAGATCATAATTTTCTATTGTAATTGGCAGCAGTATCTATAATTATTTACAGTTCATTCCAAATATTTGTATCTGGATGATTTTTGATCCTATTGGTATGAAGTTTTATTCACAAAATTTTGATTTAAATCCTAGTAGGTTTTTTTAAAGTTTAAAGCTATGTATTTTACAATACCCTTGGTTTGTAGCTTGGATACTTCATCACCCATAAACAGCTGAGACTGTGAATGCTTGAAGTTTCTATCAATGATAAAACAACTAGAACTCAATTAGACTAGAATTCAACTAGAATTGCTAAGCAGTAAACTAAAAGTAAATCCCACAATTTTAAGGTGTTCACTACTAGGTATCCAATTAAATTGCTAAAAACTACAAAAACTCAATGTGAATATTTAATGCAACAGTGTCAATCAAATAATCTGAGTAACACTAGCAGAGCAGGCAGCAAACAAGGAGTTATTAGAAAACAGCACAGGTGATGGTTGAGGACAATGACCTTTTAAAAAGGTCCATGTATGTAAATAATACCACATTGATGAAAACAATAACAGCTCTTAGACGACATGCATTCAATGCAATGTCATCTTGATCTGCAAGTAACGGTTATGTAGGTATGCCTTCACGTCCTGTCCGATTGACGATGAAAAACCGTACCTACTGCTGATAAGTCGTATCCACACAGCAGTTTTCTACAAAAATTGGCACGTACACAAAGTCATGTAAGTATATATCAAACAAAGAATTACACTGATTGTAGATATGATTTCTTCATCCGCAACAAGTGTATCATGATCTGCTACCTGTTTTTACATAATCACGTCACAATACATTCTGACGTCCATTTTGTGAGGCGAACGAGCGAGCCTGATTCTACATTATGAACATACACATCGTTACAAAGAAATAATGGGACAAATTATATGTAAACTCACCGCAACCGATGTAATGCGTCTTTATTGAGCAATACAATCAAAGTACCATGTAAATTCAGATGGAAGAGCTAAACTAAAACTTAACGTACACGGTAGGTACGGCAATTTGCGTTGGGTGGGTGAAACCGCAATCCAATCATTGATTTGACTGACATGACAGACAGCAGGCAGCCAGCCAGCAGTGCTGCCAGAAGAGACAACTGAAAATGCGGTGGCTGTGCTTCAAAAACGCTGATTTTCATCACAACAAGCGGAATTTCTTGTATCATTTACATCGATTTTATACAAGGACAAAGACTTTAAAAAAAGGAGGAAGTTGTCAATTCGTCTGTTTTTTTAGGTTTGTTACCTCATTACTTAAAGGGTGTTTGGTGCATGGACTGACAAAATTTTTTGGGGGGTTGGGGGGGTCATTTGCAAGTTTTCCCTGGTAGACCCGAAGTCCTAAGTGTCACGGTAGTTTAGATATGTTATTTTTTAGTTTTTTTTTTAAATCACCTGGATCCTTGCCTTTAAACCGTCATAACTTTTTTGTTTGTAGTGTAATACCACAAAATAACTTATGGTTGTATTCTGCAATGTTTCCTTACTCTAAATAAATTATTACTTGATACAATTAATATCAAAAAAAACTTATGTGCTTTCAAAGTGGGAAATCTGTGTAAATGTTATGAAAAGTGTCAACTTTTAAATTCATTATAAAAAAAACTAAAAGCCATTTTGAATTTAGCTTTCTTTTATAAAGTTCTTTAGTTCTACACAGAGAAGTCTGTCTGAGATAGAGAACCAAGGCCCTCTCGATTGCTCGCTGCTCGAATTGCTCAGAAAGAATCTGATCAGATTAACATGCAATGAATGCAAAAGAGATGTCACGATTACCAGATCAAAATGAACGTAGCTTTTTGACCTCGATGTGCGTGTCAGTGTATTGTACCCGCTCTAAAAAAACTAACTGTTCTTGTGGATTCGAAAAAGCAGCAGCCGGATTCATTGTAAAAAGGCGGGGGGAAAAGCGGCAAAGCGGTACATCTGGCAACGCCGCTGGCGGCTAGCATTCAAATTCCTTGGGGCGGGAAGTGGAAGTCCGGTTATTGTACAACATGATAATCTACAGCACGATAATGTACAGCCCTATAATTAGAAAACCCTGCTTCAGTCGGGCCACTTTACGAAGCCACATTTTGTTTGACATTTTTACAGTTTTAGCTTCAGATTGAGGTGACCTGCGATTCGTTTTCTGTCATCTATCGAAGCAACATAGCATTTTCATTTTAATTGTTTTTCTAGTGTTATTTTGAGTTGTGTTGTGTAATTTTGGTGGTATTTTAACCAACATTACTTGTGGTCTTAGCACAAAGTGTAAGCATTTGAAATGAAAGTGTAATATGTGATATCGTGATTTGACCGAAAATGTTTCGAATGTTTTGAAGAAACCGCCACCATTTTCTTCAAAACAATTGACTGACTCGACTTTCGACTGACGTGACTATATAGAAATTATAGAAACATCACAAAGAGCATTATAATCTATATCACTTGACACTGGCAAGATTGTCTATAGACAGGAGCCATATAAAAAAAACGAAACGAAACGAGGTGACCTGCATAAAGATCAATAAAATTGAATTAACAATTGATTTTCTACAGTAACACAGTAAGTTTAGGAAAAAGAATAAAACCTACCTATCTACATAATATACCTAATTATTAGCTATTCTAGTGTTGTCATCGTCATCACTCACTGTTGTCCACACTCAGAGATATTTGAACCGTACATAATTTCCATTGTCACATCACGTTAAAAATTTTCTTTGTTTTCTCGACGACATTTCTCCATTCGTCCGTAGTGCACCGCCGATAAGACTTGGCGAAAGGACTACACTCCAAAACAACAAAAAAAAACAAGCAATCAACAATATTTTTTTTTCTAATAGACACCTTATCACCATAGCGGTAAAATAAAAATTAGGCTGGCATGGGAACTGTTGCGCCGCTGCAGAGTGCAGGCACAACACAACAAACAAAACCAAAGACCGTAACTATCAAGGAATTTGAATACAAGACAAGACAAGTACAGTACCTATAACCAAGGTCTTTGCACAAAACACATGAAAATTAAATGAAATGAATGAAACAAACAAAACCTAACCTTCAAAAGAAAGAAGGAAATGTAAGAAAACCTACTTTGTGATAAGAACTTTAGTGGTTTTTGAATTTGGATTGCTACATAATAATTGTCAAAATCTGTCTACTCTTTATTATTGTTTAAGTCGTTATATACTCTTGGGTCAGGTTTACCATCAACGTAGGTGGTGAATATATGCTCAGTGGTGATAATCATCCCTGCAGAATGCTATTACTCGGCGATCCTTTCCCTAATTTCTCGGCAAATACTACCGAAGGAGAGATTGATTTTTATGGCTGGCTCGGTGATTCGTAAGTACAATACCTATCGTTCATATCATGGGTTATCCTCGCATCGCAAGTAATTCGTATCATTATTAGACCCTTACAGTCATAATGGTCTTAGAGCACGCAAATAGCATAACAGACCGATAAGTTTGTTGCTGTCTCTTTTCTTTGCCATGAAAGTGACAGTGACAAGTATACTCTATTGAGCCACTATAAAATGCCAGGGATAGGTATATTAATAAGTAATACCCTCATAATCTTAAGGGTCCGGCGACAGCGGCTCGCAATTTCGAGGTGCGATTGGCTATTATTTCATTTTATTTCATTTCGGGGAGGTTGTTTGAAAAATTGATCTAAAGTGACACACATAAATACTGTTCGAACACAAATAATACAATAATATAAGGGAAATGTGCTTGAGTCAGAAATCATTTTGGTATTAGGCAAACGTAAGACCAAACATACTAATACCAAAATGATTTCTGATTCGGGCATGTTTCCCTTATATTATTGTATTATTTGTGTTCGAACAGTATTTATGCGTGTCACTTTAGAGTTATTCTTTCAAACAACCTCCCCGAAATGAAATAATAGCCAATCGCACCTCAAAATTGCGATTGAGCATGGCAATGAAAAGAGAGCAACAGACATATTGGTCTATAATTGGCATGCTCAAAGACCATGAAAAATAACCTGAGATGTATATCATACACATGAGTTTGACAATAATTGACCGAGCGAGCGAGCGATGCGTCTCAGTTTCCACATTGGCCAAAAATGCGTTTGTCCGGATGTCTGTCTGTCTGTCTGTCTGTTCTCCTCTACAGGTCGCATTTTTCAACCGATCTGAACGAAACTTGGTACACAGGTTATATGACTTATTAGATTTTTTTTGTCGTCGGGGATTTTGGATTGGAGGGGTACTTCCCCCAAAAAAAGGGCAAAAAGGGGGCTATTTGATATACTGGATATCTCCACCAAATGAGATCCGATTTCGATTATTCTCTTTTTATTTGAAAGGTAGTAACTATAAGTTGGTCTCATAAAAGTTTGCCGAAGATCTGATAAGGATCTTCAGCATGATGAACAGGATAGCTCATCAAACAATCGATGGTTTTCAATGAAATTTGAGAGAAACATAAAGGACCTCATTCTACACAAGATGATGCAAAAAAATCAAAAAGATCAAAAAAATCACAAAACGGAAAATGCACTTTCACATTACATTCCTCAAATAGCTCACTTTTAGTATGCTTGCGAGGTCTACAGCTCCCAGAGCCACTAGTAATAACTTCTACTGTCAGGTTATCACTAAACTTATAATAAAATGTACCTCTTGTCTCAGTTGGGGTGTGCTATTCACTCATCCATCAGACTTCACTCCGGTTTGTACTACAGAGCTAGCAAGAGTGCTCAATCTGTTGCCAGAGTTCACCAAACGAAATGTAAAAGTCATTGGGCTATCATGCGACTCTGTGTCCTCCCATGTGGAATGGTGCAAGGACATAAAAAAATATGCAGGTACATATTTTTTTTATTTTTATTTCTCAGGAAAAGAAATAGTACTAAATATGTTTTCGCATAGTGAAACTAGGAAGAGCTTACTTGTTAAATTAAAAATGAAGTTAAAAAATATGAAAAAAACAATGATAAAAATAAAACAATAAGGAGAAAAAAGAGGAGTTGCTCTAATAAAAAACCAGAGTCTAGGAAGACTCATACATGGCTGGCAGACACATTGGGCTTACTGTACTGCTATTTACTTGTAATAATATTTAATTGACCGAGTGAGTGAAGCGTCTGTTTCCACATTGGCCAAAAATGCGTTTGTCTGGATGTCAGTCTGTCTGTCTGTCTGTCTGTCTGTTCTCCTCTACAGGTCGCATTTTTCAACCGATCTGGACGAAACTTGGTACACAGGTTATATGACTTATTAGATTTTTTTGTCGTCGGGGATTTTTGATTGGAGGGGTACTTCCCCTAAAAAAAGGGCAAAAAGGGGGCTATTTGATATACTGGATATCTCCACCAAATGAGATCCGACTTCGATTATTCTTTTTTTATTTAAAAGGAAGTAACTATAAGTTGGTCTCATAAAAGTTTGGCGAAGATCTGATAAGGATCTTCAGCATGATGAGCAGGATAGCTCATCAAACAATCAATGGTTTTCAATTAAATTTGAGAGAAACACAAAGGACCTCATTCTACACAAGATGATGCAAAAAATCAAAAAGATCAAAAAAATCACAAAACGGAAAATGCACTTGCACATTACATTCCTCAAATAGCTTACTTTTAGTATGCTCGCGAGGTCTACAGCTCCCAGAGCCACTAGTTTACTATGCTTCATGTTCATTTTGTGTGTAGGTATTTTGTTTAAAAAAGGTCAGTGTTGTATGAACACATACTTACTGTTTAAACCAGAATGTAAAAATGGTATTAAATAACGGATTCTGATGGCATGAGGCTTCTCGCCAAGGTGCCAGAAGTTTTCATAATAGTTCAATTATATATTTTACTAGCGACCCACCCGCGCGGGCCTGCTTCGCATGGGTGCACATTGTTTTTCTACTACATCATGCATGTATTATACATATAAATCTTCATCTTAAATCACTCTATCTATTAAAAAAAACTGCATCAAAATCCGTTGCGTAGTTTTAAAGATTTAAGCATATATAGGGATATAGGGACAGAGAAAGCGACTTTGTTATAAACTATGTAGTAATTTGAATTTTTATGCTCAATTGCTACTTCTCTATTTTTTTCAATTACTTTTAATTTTATAATTCCTTCTAGTTTTAAATGCTTTTATCTGATTTATAAATTGTATACAACTTGTATATTTATGTCGAACAACCTATCCCATTCCAGGTCAAAATGAAGATGCAATATTCTCATACCCAATAATAGAAGACAAGAACAGAGCACTTGCTACAAAGCTAGGCATGGTGGACAAAGATGAAATGGACAACACTGGGATTCCCCTCACTGCTCGTGCTGTCTATATTATAGATCCAACCAAGAAGTTCAGGCTATCTCTACTCTATCCTGCAACCACTGGCAGGAACTTTGAGTAAGAATTTATAACTACTCATAACTTACCAGTATGCTGCATTACTAGATAGATATAAAATACTTTATTGTTATGCAATGGGCGGTCTTATCGCTAAAAGGGATCTTTTCCAGACAACATTTAGGATGGACTGGATTTAACAAGAATTATAAAGGATGCACTAATGTGGTACAAAGCTATACGTTCGACAGCCTTCAGAGCTCAGTTAGTAGCTCTTGGTTGGTCTTAGGCCCTGTAAGCGATAGGTTTGATTCCCCATCAAGAACAAACATTTGTGTGATGAACATAGATGTTTGTTCTCTATCCATAGAGATTCTTATCATCCATTGTAAATTAACCACACTTTTAGTCCAACTACTATTATAAACGCGAAAGTTTCTAAGTATGGATGGATGGATGGATGAATGTTTGATACTCTTTCACGCCGGAACGGCTGAACGGATCCGGATGAAACTTGGAAGAGAGATAAATTATAGTCTGGTCTAGCACATATACCTACTGTGCCGAAATTTCGGAAAACAATCAAACTCATAAATCATGGTAAATATCCCGTTTTAAATGAAAGTTATACTCTAATTTACTTTTCAGTGAAATTCTACGTGTAATTGACTCGCTCCAACTTACCGACATAGCCAAAGTTGCCACACCGGCAGATTGGAAGGTATAAACCATTTTTTATAAATTAAATACGTCGTATTAATCCTACTACTATTACAAACGCGAAATTTTGTAAGTATGGATGGATGGATGTTTGTTACTCTTTCACGCCGGAACGGCTGAACGGATCTGGATGAAACTAGGCGGAGAGTTAGATTATAGTCTGGAATAGCACATTGGCTACTTTTTATCCCGTGGGAATACATGGTATTTAAAACTGCGCGGGTAAAACCGCGTGGTGCATCTAGTATTAAATATACCTACGCCCGAACACCTAGGTAAATCATGAATGATAAAATTTGGTATTTTGGGCTATATCTTTACACCAAACCCAAGCACATAAAGCCCATAATAATGACACGTTTTTTCAAGAAATATTGTGAAATGAGATATTTTTTCTAATAGTTATGAAATTACTTGAGACCAAAATTCTATAAATATCATCAACACTCGGGGAACATACCAGATGTAAAGTATATAACATAACTAGCGGCCTGTCCCAGCTTCGCATGGGTGGACATAATTTTTTTCAACATTTCAGCATAAACTTAGACTCCCGCGCTTCGTAACACACGAAGGTGAAAATACACGTGCCAGTAAATGGTACAGTAGCGAGCATGCTAGTTACAGGCATGCAGGATTTACGGGCACATTGTGGATACATTTGCAAGTTAGCTCGTCAGGTCAGGTGTCGCGACGTTCACACACTTACGTCCCCTCGCTTACGCGGCATGCCAACACGTCAGGTACTGGCATGCCTGTACCTGTCGCGACGTTCACACATGCCGGTTGAATGACGGAGGGGACTCGGGGGGGGGGCCGAGGCCTCCGTCACGTGGATACCAGTAGCTGACCTAAAATAGAATGTTGTGCTAACTACTTGCATGCCAGGTACAGGCATGCCAATTAGCGTATGTGTCTGTAGCTTGCATGCAAGTGTGCCAGCTACGGGCATGTGTATTTTCACCTTTGTGCCCACGCTGAGTGAGAACTCGCCTAGCTTTCGCGCTTTCTAGGGCGCACTAAAGTTTTTAATTTCGTAATATATTTTGAATGGAATGTCCGATTTAAAAAATTCAAGAAGTAATCGATAGGTATTGAAACAGCCTTGCATACATAAGGATTTATTTGGATAAGGACTAATATAAAGGTATAGATAACATGGTCTGTTTTTGGTCGGCATTTTTATCAACATTTTAAATACAGAAAAGTTGTTGTAGTAACATAGCTACAATAGTTAGACATATGCTATCGCTGACCTATTTGTAGATAATGATGTGTTCTCTTTAATATTGTAGAACATTTTTTTGTTC
Organism: Plemyria rubiginata; assembly: GCA_963576535.1. Classification (NCBI taxonomy): domain Eukaryota; kingdom Metazoa; phylum Arthropoda; class Insecta; order Lepidoptera; family Geometridae; genus Plemyria; species Plemyria rubiginata. The sequence goes on from OY754905.1 coordinate 5,585,691, forward strand.
TATCATCTATAGTTTCCGCAGCGCATGCGGTGAAAGATATTTTATATTACACCTCGGGTTACATTTTTTAAGTTTTAGTAGGGATCCCTATTTTTTTTCAGTAATAAATGTAACCTATGTTACTCAGGGATAATTTAGCTTTCTTATGGTGAAAGAATTTTTGAAATCGGACCAGTAGTTTTCGAGCCTATTTGAAACATACAAACATGCATACATACAAAGTTTTCCTCTTTATAATATTAGTGTAGATGTAGATAGGTACATAATAAAGTGGGAGACCGAGCTTTGCTCGGTAGCTTAACAATGACATCTTACTGAAGTAGTTTAAAAAAATCATATTATTACTGGCCAATGATAGTGTGTGTAATATGTCAGGGGTGTCATGTTTTTTCTAAGTTTCGCTGTCTGGAAACACGGATAAAACGACATTTTCTTAAAAATTAATCCTGGCTAGATCGATTTATCGGGATTTATCACGCCGACAAGTGCATTGCTCTTAAATTAGAAGAAGATCACCCAGTAACATCCTGCATGCTAAATTTCATGAAAATCGTAGGAGCCATTTCCGTGATTCAGATTACCTATAAATAAATTTTACACGAGAGCTCGTTTCGATGATTTATTATGTACTAGTTGTGCCCCGCGGTTTCGCCCGCGTAGTTTAAAATTCCGCTATTCCCACGGGATAAAAAGAAGCCTATGTGTTATTCCAGACTATAATATATCTCTGTGCCAATTTTCATCAAGATCCGTTCAGCCGTTCTGGAGTTATAGAGTAACAAACATCGATCCATCCATCCATCCATACTTACAAACTTTCGCATTCGTAATATTAGTAGGATTTGCTAATCCTGAACTACTTACTCCGTTTATGTTCAAAGTTTGGTTAAAATTTTCTCTGTACCATTTCACTATCACTACATAGTATAAAACAAAGTCGCTTTCTCTGTCCCTATATCCCCATGTCCCAATGTATGCTTAAATCTTTAAAACTACGCAACGGATTATTTTGATGCGGTTTTTTTAATAGATAGAGTGATTCAAGAGGAAGGTTAATATGTATAATACATGCATGATTATACATATAAACCTTCCTCCGCCCGCGCGCCCCTGCTTCGCACGGGTGCACATACCCGTGCGAAGCAGGGACGCGCGGGCGGGTCGCTAGTTATAGATAAAAATAAATACATTTCCAGATGGGTGACGACTGCATGGTTCTCCCCACCGTGCCCGATGACCAACTTGCCAAAGTTTTCCCGCAAGGAGTGAAGGTGGTGCCTATGCCGTCTGGAAAGAACTACCTCAGGAAGACATCCTGTCCCAAAGTCTAGATTATTGCGATACCGAAAAAAGCTACAAGAAAGTTCTTTATCGGTGATAGACATATTTAACGTTGTTATTATGAATACATTTCCAGTCCTATGTTAAATTGCATTTAATGGTTATTTAATAAATTCATAAATGGATCTGAAATTGGGATTTCTTTCTAAAACATACCAGTTATTCTAGAAAGGCTAAGTTCAACGAAAATCAGTCACTTGAGAATCAAAACAATTATGGATACATTTCCAGTCTTATGTTAACTGGCATTTAATGGTTACTAGCGATCCGCCCGCGCGCCCCTGCTTCGCACGGGTGCATATGTTATGCATGTATTATACATATAAACCTTCCTTTTTGAATCACTATCTATAAAAAAACCACATCAAAATCCGTTGTATTGTTTTAAAGATTTGAGCATACATAGGGACATGGCGATATAGGGACAGAGAAAGCGACTTTGTTTTATACTATGTAGTGATTTAATAAATTCATAAATGGATCTGAAATTGGGATTTCTTTCTAAAACATACCAGTTATTCTAGAATATCAGTCACTTGAGAATCAAAACAGAACATGAGGTATTTTCCCATTTTTTTCTAAGATTGTAACTTTTTTTCTAAAATCAGTGAATACAGTTCAGAGTATAGTTGGCGAGGGTAGAACCATACTGATCCATGTATCGTTTTCATCCTTTTGAGAAAAAGAAAGAAACACGTCTGATCTTGTTTTAAAAATACAGGTGATCTGTTTGATTGTTCTGATTTTTGGAAATTAAGGCTCCCTAACAGAATATGATGTTTTCTGAACTTGGAGCAATGTGGCATGAAAAAAATTTAAAAATCCGTGCCCATACTGCAAAAATCTCCATTATTGAAAAAATTACACTTGGATCAGTATGGTTCTACCCTCGCCAGTTTTGGATAGTCTCAAAGTCCAAAGCTTATTTAGTCAATAAAATCACAAGGATCACTTTGAAACGTCTTAAAGTTCGGTGACTAGGTGCCAGTTGCACGCTACCAAAGCCTAGAAGAACTGACAAGGAACCTACGAAGGTTTTCCTGTAATGCCGGGTTTCCATGTAAGCCAAGAACCGGCTTGCAAATTTTTTGTTTATAGTTCCTACTAATATTATAAACGCGAAAATTTGTAAACATGGACGGATGGATGTTTGTTTTTCACCCCGGAACGGCTGAACGGATGTGGATGAAACTCGGCAGAGAGATAGATTATAGCCTGGAATAGCACAAAGGCTAATTTTTATGCCATGGGAATATCGGGATTTAAATCTGTGCTGATGAAACCGCGGGGCGCAACTAGTATTACATATTATATCGTCGGATTAAAGTGAAAATAAAACGCTATCCGCCTCACCACACCGTTCCAAATGTGTTTTTTTGACAAAACTATAGATCACTTTGAAAAAAAAACAGAAAAAGATAAATGTGCTATTCCAGACTATAATCTATCTCCCTGCCAAGTTTCATCCAAATCCGTTCAGCCATTCCAGCGTGAAAGAGTAACAAACATCCATTCATACTTACAAACTTTCGCGTTTATTAGTAAGTAGTACAGTGTAGGTAGGCAATTGATTGAGTGAGTGAAGCGAACGAAAATACAGCGACGGAAGATAGTGTAGACGGTGGGGCAGCAGCGTCGTTTGCAGACTGCGGCGTGCGTGGATCTGACTGAAGTGCGGCGCGGCCGCGGCCGCAGGCGAGCCGAGCGCGATCTGCAGTGAAAGCCCGCTGGGCCGCTGCGCGCTGCCCGCACTTTCATGATAGTGGGGCGCGCTCGCGTTCACCACAACAAAAGTGAACGTCAAGCCGCGCGCATACCGCGAGCCGCGACGCTACTCGCAGTACGTCGCAGACAGATTAGAGTATCGTGCGTACCGTACCGTGATGACAGGATGGTTGTTGGTAGTGCTGGTGGCGGGAGCGGCGGCGGCTGGTGGACGCATGCCGCGGACCTCCGCGCCCGCCGCGTCCACACCAGCGCCGAGGCTGCCTCCCAGGAACATCACCCTCTCCTCGAGAAACTCTATCAGAAACAGGTCAGTCCCACACTGAAAATGTCACCTCTCGGTCACAGCTGACCTTTCCTCTTTCGTTTAACTCTCCATCCCCTACTGTATCGGTCTAAATGGCATGCAATTATGACAAGAATATTAAGATCGGCAGAAATTTGGTCGTTGAAAAGTTTGGTTTCGAACTGGTCTGTAATAGTACACGTTCCTTATTGAGCAATTGTGCGCTTGCACAGCTTTTGTGCGTAAAGTTGTCAAGTACGACGACTTACAGATTGGCGCGAGAATAAACAAGATCTCGATGAAATGTTGCACCCCAATTCTGCTGAGATTATTGTAGCTTGCTATACCTATGGGTAATAATGTACCATGCTGTAGGTAAAGGTAGGTATAGCAGCAGTAGTAGCTTAGCTTGACCATTGCGTTATTGCAATTTTAGACAACTATATCACTTATCCCATAGAGAAGGTATTTTATTAATTAGGTATTTATTAATATTGCAGAAAATCATGTGTAGGAAGGGGCCTATGGTAGGCCAGATGCTACCGTTGAACTCCTGGTCGATGGTCTGATTGACTGTGGACTGAGAGAGATCCTGCCTGCTTTCCTATTATCCTATTTCTACCTATTAGTCTAGATAGATTTTGGGAGTAAGTAGGAAATAAGTAGAAACGCCTTTGAAGTCTTGAATTGGAATAATTTATTTACAGAGATTTTCCTAATATTTATACAAACTAGATAAAGTACCAAAAATGCATTAGCCAATGAGCGCGCGAGAATTATCACGCGATAGTCTGGGTTAGCTCCGCCCTTACTACTTATATTGTAATCCACAACGGCGCGCGAGCTCAGTCTTCGGGTGACAGCGGCTCGGCAAACTAGTGTAGTGAAGATTGGTGCGTGCGCGCAGTGTTGTGGCCGGTCGCGGTATGTTCCAGTGCAGAAACAACGAGCTTGAAGAATCGTGTCTTCGTATCTTCAAAGATGGTGTGCACCTGCTTCAACCTTCCAATGTTTCGTTGATGCGTCAAACATCAAATGTTTCCTTTGACTGTGCTTCATACTAATGTTTCCGTTGACTTCTAAGTGTTTCAGTTGGCGATGATAAAGTTATTGTCTCTTGGTATGTAGTTTCATTTCCCGCCGAATAAAATATGAGCTTGCGTTTTCTTTACTCCTTATCCATGATCCTCTCTTTCCCGGTAATCCTGGTATGGTATTGGTATTGCGAGGTAAAGGTATTGTGTTGGTAAAGGTATTCGGCAAGGTAAAAGGTAACTGTGGCAGGCAGCTACAGGACTCCTTCCCTAGCGAAAGCGTACCGGAAGTGTGATGTGGCGTCCTTGCCGTGTTGTCTTCAGTATTGATGATGGCATTTGGCTTGACGCTGTACACGGTGCTTTCTGGCTTGCTGGTGGAAGTGGTGAAACTGCTGAGGTAACTGGCTGGCTGTGCGCTGGTGAGGTATCTTGCTGGCTGAGCGCTGATGATGCTGATGAGGTAACTTGCTGGCTGTGCGCTGGTGATGCAGGTACAATGTTCTGACTGTCCGTAGATGTAGGTAGGTCGTCATCGTAAGTACTTTCGCTGACGGTGTAGGCAGGCTTCAATCGGTCGATAGATACGACTGCAGAACGTCGTTCAGGTAGCTGTATCTTGAATGTTTTGCTGTTCCGCTCGATCACCTTGTACGGTCCTTCGTAGGTAGGTTGTAGTGGCTTCTTGACGGCGTCATTTCGAATGAAAACTTGCTCGCATGTATGTAGGTCTTTATGCACGAAAATCGGACGATTGTTGCTGTGTGAAGTAGGTACGCTCGGTCTTGCGGAGTTGATTGATGCGCGGAGTCGGCTGACATAATCAAAATCCATGTCCGGGTCCGTTGATGATGGTGCAGTGAAGAAGTCGCATGGCATACGCATGTTGTAACCGTAGGTAAGTTCTGCTGCGCTGACGCCGGTGTCGGAACGGGCTGCTGCGCGAAGTCCCATGAGAACTGTAGGTAGCTCGTCTATCCACGTTGTATGTAGTGATAGACGGGTCTTCAAGGCTGTCTTGAGCGAGCGGTGCCATCGTTCGACCATGCCGTTTGCTTGAGGGTGGTAGGCGGTGGTTCGCGTCTTCTCTGTTCCCACTGTGTGTAGTAGCTTGGCAAATAGTCGACTTTCAAAATTTCTTCCTTGGTCGGTTGTCATCAACTTGGGAGCGCCGAAACGAGTAATCCAGTGTTCGTAGACGATTCTTGCTATGTTCTCAGCTGATGTGTCGTCGGTAGGTATCGCTTCGGGCCATCTCGTCGCTCTATCGATCATTGTGACGAGATATCGATGTCCTTGAGGTGAAGTAGGTAGCGGTCCCACTACGTCGATATGCACGTGTTGAAAGCGGTCCGAAGGTGCAAAAGTAGATAGGCTGCTCATCGTGTGTCGTTGCACTTTGCATCGCTGACATTGAATGCACTGCTTGGCCCATTCTCCTGCGTCTCTGTTCATCGACGGCCAGAAGAACTTTTGGCTGATGAGCTTGCGTGTTGTCCGGATACCAGGGTGGCTGATGCAATGTAATGCATCGAATGCTGCTCGTCGAAACTCTTCCGGTAGGTACGGTCGTACGTAGGAAGTTGAAGTTTCGCAGTAGATTGGTTTTCTTGAAGTAGGTATCGTAACTTGCTTGAGCGATAGGTTGCTTTGTTGTGCGAGCTGCTCTATTGTAGTGCTATCTCTTTCTTGTGATTCCGCTATTTGGTCGTAGTCGATTGATGTCGGACATGTTATACTCTCGATCGGTATGCGGCTTAAGGCGTCGGCGACTACGTTTTGACTTCCACTGACGTGTCGAATATCTGTAGTGAATTCGCTGATGAAGATAAGCTGTCTGGCGCGTCGTGGTGTCTCAGATGCTGACGGTGGTTTCTGTAGCACGTAGGTAATCGGCTTGTGGTCGGTAAAAACGATAAGGTTGCGCCCCTCGAACGTTTTTCGAAAATGTTTTATCGCCAAGTAGATAGCTAGTAGCTCTCGATCGAATGTACTGTAGTTGCGCTGCGCATCAGAGAATTTCTTCGAAAAGTAGCCAAGTGGTTGCCATTTTTCGTCGATAAATTGTTGAAGTACAGCTCCAGCTGATGAGTCTGATGCGTCACTGAAGATTGCCAAGATTGCGTTGTGTGATGGATGGGCTAGCATAGCGGCGTTTTGAATAGCTACTTTGCTTGCTTCAAATGACTTTGTTGCGTCGTCATTCCATTCGATAATCGATCGATCTTTCTTCTTCGAATTGTGTAGGTAGGCGTGAAGTGGCGCTTGAAGTTCAGCTGCTTTAGGAATGTGTTCTCGGTAGAAGTTTATCATTCCGAGGAAACGTCGGAGTTCTTCGATCGTCTTGGGCTTCGGATAGCTGCAGATTGCGGCGACTTTTTCGACAGGCGGTTTGATGCCTTCTTTGTTGACGGTGAAACCGAGGAATTTAACTTCTGGCTGGCCGAAGACACACTTCGAAGGGTTGATCGTGATACCGTTGTCTTCTAGTCTTTGTAGTACAGTGCGAAGGTGGTTTCGATGCGTAGCTTCGTCTGGGCTTGCGACAAGTAGGTCATCGATAAATGCGTAGACGAAATCTAGTCCATGTAGTACTTCGTGGATGAAACGCTGGAACGTCTGGCCAGCATTTTTTAGACCTGGGGCCATTCTTGGAAATTCATAGAGACCCATGGGAGTTATCAAGGCTGACTTTTCTATGTCTTCATCACGTATTTTGATCTGCTGGTACGCTCGGTTGAGGTCAATGGTACTGAAGATTGTCTTGTTCGCCAGCTGGTACGTGAAATCCTTGATTCTAGGTATTGGATAGCGGTCTGGCACTGTGATTGCGTTAAGTCGTCTGTAGTCTCCGCATACACGTAGATCCCCGTTCTTTTTAGGTACGATGTGCAGTGGTGAAGACCACGGACTTTTGCTAGGTCGACATAGGCCTTGCTCGATCATCTTTTCAAATTCTTTTCGTACTTGCTCGTAGCGGTGCGGTGCGATAGGTCGGGCTTTACAATGCAGTGGTTGTCCAGTAGTTTCGATGAAATGTTCAACTTTATTTTTCGGTGTTAAATGCATTGACGTCAATCTTGTAGTTCCGGGAAAATCCGCTAGGATGTCGTGATACGATTGGTGAATGTCGATGCTTCGTATTGTAGGTATGCTTGTAGCTTGTACGATTGAGTTTGAAGATAGGTTGGTAACAGAGTCGATGAGTCTTCTGTTCTTCAGGTCGACTACGAGTTGGTGATGTTCCAGGAAATCAGCTCCGATGATTGGTTTGCTGACTTTGGCTACAATGAATGTCCACTTGAATGGTCTACGTAGGTGTAAATCGAGTTCCATTGCCTTTTCTCCGTATGTAGGTATGACGGTGTTGTTTGCAGCGTAAAGGTTAAAATTTAGTGGCTTCGGCGTCTGACCTTTGCTTGGAGGTAGGACAGAAATGTTTGCACCCGTGTCGATTAGAAATTGTAGTCCTGATTTCTTGTCGGTAATAAATAGACGGTAAGACTTGTCTGTTACGCCGGAACCCGCCTCATCGAGCGTAAGGTTTAGTTTTCCGGCTTCTCATTGAAAGTGCACGGTGTAGTGCAGCGTCTTGCATCTTTTCCGAATCTTCTATGGTAGTAGCAGTAGGGCGACGGTGTCTGGCTGCGTGAACGGCTGCTCGAGTCACCTCTATCCGTCGATCTGCCTTGGCGGTAGAATGGACGACGGCTTTGCTGGTACTGCTGCTGATTGTTTTGCGACGTTTTGAGAGCTGCGACTTCGAACGATAGTTTGCGTATCTCTTCGACGAGAAATTGCATGTCGGATGCTGCTGGAGCTTGCGCCGAGGTAGATGCAACTGCGGAGATCTGAGTAGTCGGGCTGGTCTCCATCATCTTATCTGCAAGCAATGCTAGTTCGTCGAGTGCGGTCTTTGTGCTGAAGGTTTCGCTCACTGCAAGTACAGATCGGACGTGTGGTGGAAGATGATTGGTCCACATCATGCGAAGAGTAGAATCGGGAACTTTATCGAGTGCGAGGCTTCGCATTCTTCGCAGCAGTTGCGTAGGCTTTTGGTCCCCAAGTTCTACTTCGGAAAGTAGCTTCTGTAGTTGGCGGTTGTCGGACTCTTCATAGGCGGAAACTAGTCGGTTTTTGAGAGTGACGTACTGCTGCGTAGTTGGTGGGTTATGCAGTAAGTCGGCGATTTGCTCGATGTCTTGTTTTTCTAGCTTGGCTATCACCATCTGTGCGAGTTGCGCTTGCCCTTTGTTTAGGTCTGCTGTTGCGGCTTCAAAACTGATAAACCAAAGACGAGGCTTGTCCCTCCAGAACGGTGGTATGCGCATTGACAGAGCAATGCCGGCGAGCTCGTGTGGGATGGCAGAAGCTTCTTGCAATTGCTGTCGTGGCGGTTGTGTAGAGTGCATTCGAGGTTGAGGCTGAGCTGGCGTTCCTGAAGAGGATTCGTTTGGAGCGTCTTGTGCAGGTTCCATGGCGGATGTTGATGGACGCGGTGGAGTTCGTGGCAACATGTGTCTTCCCAGTAGATTTGAAATGCTCCGTTCTTCTGAGGATGTATTCTTGTTTAGGGTCACCAATGTAGGAAGGGGCCTATGGTAGGCCAGATGCTACCGTTGAACTCCTGGTCGATGGTCTGATTGACTGTGGACTGAGAGAGATCCTGCCTGCTTTCCTATTATCCTATTTCTACCTATTAGTCTAGATAGATTTTGGGAGTAAGTAGGAAATAAGTAGAAACGCCTTTGAAGTCTTGAATTGGAATAATTTATTTACAGAGATTTTCCTAATATTTATACAAACTAGATAAAGTACCAAAAATGCATTAGCCAATGAGCGCGCGAGAATTATCACGCGATAGTCTGGGTTAGCTCCGCCCTTACTACTTATATTGTAATCCACAACGGCGCGCGAGCTCAGTCTTCGGGTGACAGCGGCTCGGCAAACTAGTGTAGTGAAGATTGGTGCGTGCGCGCAGTGTTGTGGCCGGTCGCGGTATGTTCCAGTGCAGAAACAACGAGCTTGAAGAATCGTGTCTTCGTATCTTCAAAGATGGTGTGCACCTGCTTCAACCTTCCAATGTTTCGTTGATGCGTCAAACATCAAATGTTTCCTTTGACTGTGCTTCATACTAATGTTTCCGTTGACTTCTAAGTGTTTCAGTTGGCGATGATAAAGTTATTGTCTCTTGGTATGTAGTTTCATTTCCCGCCGAATAAAATATGAGCTTGCGTTTTCTTTACTCCTTATCCATGATCCTCTCTTTCCCGGTAATCCTGGTATGGTATTGGTATTGCGAGGTAAAGGTATTGTGTTGGTAAAGGTATTCGGCAAGGTAAAAGGTAACTGTGGCAGGCAGCTACACATGTTCCGTTAGCATAACAAGGAGATTTATAAAAAAATAAAAAAACCCGAGTGCCCGAACTAAAAGTATGTTGGTAGGTAAATAAGATAATGTTTTCAATTTGGTACTTTTTATTATTGAAATCCATTCTTCAGTCTTGACGAATGATAAAAATGTAATGATCGCTTCAGTCAGGCTCGCGTACCTATGTCCAAGGAATTTGAATTCAAATTCCTTGCCTATGTCATAGCAGTTTACTGACGCCTGTGGTTGTTTATCTCATTTTGATCACTTTGGGGTTACCAGCAATTAATTTTTTTTTATAACAAAACTCTTCATATCTTCGAAACGGCTTCATAGATTTTGATGCGGTTTTTTCTAAACGATTTGTATGACCATAAAGAAGGTTTTATGATATATTTTAGTATTACTCATGGCCTAGTTCGCTAAAGTGACTTAACTAATTTTGCGTTCTGGTTTTGTCTTTGAGGGTTTACTTTAAATCAAAAACTAATACATTATTTGAAAACACTTCATCACTCTCTTGATTTTGATACCCATATTGCTATGATAGCGAAAAAAAAATTTTTTTTGTGAGAGAATATCGCTCCTCCTTTCCTTCCCACGTGACTTTTTGTTTTTTTTTATTTCTAAGGACACTTGGAAAAATGCGACGAATCTTTTGATACTAGAATCATCAAAATCCATACAGCCGTTTGGTTACTACGTGGTAATAAAGGAAATATCGAAGGAAGGATACATAAATACATGCATACATGGATAGATACACGCCAAACACATAACCCTCGGCACTCGGGTAAAAAGGCAATTAGATGCCCCTTATATTGTATTATCGTGACGCAAAACAAACATTTGTGGCTGCGCAAGAATAAATATCTCGGAACAATCATTTTGTAATAAATTAATGAAAAGCCGTGCTCTCGCATTACAAAACCACTAAACATTTTAGGTATTTCGATACACACAGTTGTTCACGAGTCTCAGTTCAGCTGTATGTTGAACGAGTTGCGCCCCGCGGTTTCACCCGCGCAGACTTAAATCCCGGTTTTCCCACGGGATAAAAAGTAGCCTATGTGCTATTCCAGACTATAATAAATCTCTCTGCCAAGTTTCATCCAGATCCGTTCAGCCGTTCCGTCGTGAAAGAGTAACAAACATCCATCCATCCATACTTTACGAACTTTCGCGTTTATAATATTAGTAGGATGGAACATGCGAGTTTTTATAGGCTTGTAGTTCATTCGTAAGCTTCTAAAAATTCACAAAAATTAATTTTAAAAATACATAATAATTCTACTACTTTATAAACGCGAAAGTTCGCAAGTATGGATGGATGGATGTTTGTTACTCTTTCACGCCGGAACGCCTAAATGATCTGGATGAAACTTGGCAGAGATAGATTATAAAAAATCTAGTATACCTAATACCTACATAAAAACAAAGACCTAAAACCAACACACACTAATTATTCAAAGATAGCGACGTGCCACAGGGTAGTGTTTTTGGCCCACTTTTATTCCTACTTTATATAAATGATCTTGACGTCATTAACAAGTCTTGGACTTGTACTTTAAGTTCAGTATTCTTTTAAGAAAAATAAACTAATGCCGTTATCTCACTTTAATATAAAAAAGATAATCCAAAAAATTGCAATGCTGGCTTATTAAACCATATTATTATAATTCGATTTAAGCCTTTTTTACAATAAATATTTCTTATCTTATCTTTTAATACAGGCACATGAGATTTAACACCTATGACGATAACACCTTACTTTTATTATTGCTGAGGTACCCTCAGAGGTACCTACCTATACGCTCATCATCAGAAGAGCCGCTTGCTGGTTCCATCACTTTACTTCTAAAATTACCGGAATAGGATTTTTATTAGATACTAGCTGGTACCCGCGACTTCGTCTGCGTACTTTTAATTTGATTAAAGTTTCATGGTTTTATCTTTTAAAATTAAGAAATCCCATACAAACTTTAAACCTCTATTTCAACCTCATCATCCCTTTTTATCGCATAAAAGGTAGCCTATGTTCTTTCTCAGGGTCTAAAGATTGTCTGTGCCAAATTTCATCAAAATCGGTTGAGAGGTTTAAGCGGGAAAGCGTAACAGACAGACAGACAGACCGACAGACAGATAGACAGTTACTTTCGCATTTATAATATTAGTTGGGATATCTAATGCAAGCGAAATTAATTATTTGGAGGTCTATCGTCATTTGGTCGGTCGTTTGCCGCCCACTGCATGCCATAGACATCGTGTTTCGTCATAGTACCTACCTATCTAACTAATATACCTATTACACTGACACTCCAGGGCTTTGTCGCTTGATGACCACACTGCCCTATCTTTTCTTGACAAATAGTTTTGGAGACATTCCGACAACAATTTTGTGCTTACACTCAGTATCAGTTGGTCAAACTCACGTCAGACTATATGGATGTAACATGTGCCTCCATATATCTAGTAGGGGAAGGAGGGGTAGCCACGGACGGCGGCGTATTTGAAGTGTCCGGGGGTACTCGCCGTCCGGGGCTACCCCACCTTCCCCTATGCCCAGACCAAATAAAAAAGTATTTTATTTGGTCTGAGATAGGTATTAATTATTTCTTGGATAAATATTCTGATTCTAAGCCAATATACAATTTTGAGACGATAGATGCATATCATCCCAAAACTGTCAAAATTCGATCGAGATACATTTTTGAATAGTTCTTGGAATAGTTATTATTCTCGTAATATCACTGTACATATTTAATTTTATCACCATAAACAGGTAGGTAAATAAGTATAGTGGTATGAGGAACAGTAGACATTGTCATCTCTACTAGAAAGTTAGCGTGTTTGACGTCGTTTTTAATTCATTTTGCTATTAACCATTTTCGAAACTGTTGAAACTATTCAACTTTAAGAAAGTTTACACGAGTTTTTGATAATGACGGTCATTGTTGTTTTAAACAGCTTCACGACTTTGATCCCCAGGCACGGTAGATATCCCTTCAGATCTCCCAGTACCAAGTAGGTACTAAATTCAAGATTCTTTGAGGATGTCTAAGGGGGGTAGTCAGAGGTACGTCCAAACATTACATTTGGCACATACCCACATTTTTGCAGTAGTTAGTATTTCATACGTGACAGGTTGCAAGCCCATCGCCGCTGTTAGAATACTAAGTGGTTTCCTCACAATGTTTTCCTTCACCGTTTAAGAGCACTGGCATTGCGCACATAAATTTTTCGATAGAAAAATCCATTGGTGCACGACCGGATTCGAACCTGCGACCTTACGATCGGAAGGCGGGGTCACTCCCACTAGACCACCGGTACTCTCTGTTTTAAAATACTAATATACAATTTTGGAAACATGCGAATAATGTTGTAGAACTCTACATTATCATTGTAAACGAGAACACTATCAACTAATATTTGTACAAAATTTTTCTTGAGATAATTTATTTTGAACTCAGAATTTTGTTGTTCTTGTTGTACAAAAATCGCAATAATCGTCTAAGTACCTACCACCATCTCGCACTTCGAGCCAAAAAACATAAAAAGTAGGTTCGTCGTCTCATGTTTTGGTATGTCTAAGGTTTTGTATTGTTTTGCTATGTTCTATTGAATTCTGCTAATAAATAATAAAATATGCACTAAAAGTATTTTAAAACGAATTTCAAAATGTGTCTCGCTTTTCATTCCCGTATGTTACCATAAAACGAGCGAACTGACTTGTATACAGGGTATATACGTATTACATAAATAAATCAATCTGATCAAAAACATTTTATATTTAATCTGTATTATCGAGAATTAAGGAATTTCTGTCACATGTACCCCAGGCTTTACAAAAATCAAGTGCAACATTACTCACGTATGTTACCGTGTGTTACCAATTGATTTACGATTGCTATAGTACTTAGGTACCTACAATTTTTGGCCTTCCAACGTATCGGGAAGGCCTATAAGCAGTGGAATCACAAAAAGATCAAGAAGACACAAAAAGTTGAAGCCCTACCTATGTCCATTGTGTCCATGTGTAGTGGATAATATTAGGCCTCTAAACTTTAGAGGCCTATTTATGTCCACCACCACCACTATACTTTAGTCTGAAGTATAAATTATACTTTGGCCTAGGACCTAGCGCACACCAGCGGAGGCGCGGCGGCGAAAGCATTTTTTCACTATCAAACCACTAAACTTGTCCGTGTTGAAATAATATCGAAAATCGCGCAGCCGCATTTCTGCGCGCGTGGTCGCTTCGATGTTAGGTAGGCATTTGATTTTTGATATTATCTGAACGCGAACCATGTCGATTCTCTCTTCGCCACGCCTCCTTTGTTGCTGGTTTGCACTGACTCTATACGCATAACTAGTTACCTACCTAGGTACCTAACTAAATATAAATAGGTACCTAGTACATACCCTACAATGCCGACTGCTTTGAGAAATTATGTAGATAATTATGCGTTATTACATCTAGTGCAAATGTGTAATTTCTAAGCCTTAGACTTCTTGATCTTTTTGTGAGTAGGTGCTTAGCTATTAAACAGGTGGACGGTTTGGAGGTGCAGCCTGCTCCGAACGAGATCAAGGTTACTCGCTCGTATCGCTACCTACTAAAATACAAAGTAATATATCTACTTAGGTATCTACCGACTGAGTGTACTCTAGCGGTGACTAGGTAGGTATAAGGGCGCTAGTAAAGTGTAGGGCACTTAAGGTACTGACACACGTGCTTGTTTTCGAGATAATAGCATGCTTTTTTCGCGTGCTCAAAAATAAGCATGCTTATTTTGAGCATGCTCAAAAATCAACCGACGTACGACCAAATAAGCTTATTTACTAGCACGACCTGATCAAGCGTGCTTTTATTGAGCAAGGCTCGAAAAAAGCATACTTTTAGCTCGAAAATAAGCACGTGTATCAGTCAGTACCTTTAGGTCGGTAGGTAAGTATAAGTATAGGCCTGTTCACACGGTGTGCGTGATGTGACTAGCAGATGGTTGCGCTTGCTCTGACCGTCTTCGTTCTGAGAGCCAATCAAATAGGTAAACTAGGTATAAGCACAGATCAGAGGTAGACTGCCTAATGGTATAGTGCGTGATGCGCGACCGCTTGATAGTTCGATGATTGGAAGGGACGCTCGCCGGCCAAGGACGTTCTGGGAATGCGAAACATCTCGGGTGAAGTTTGTTTTTGCAGTTGGTTCAAAAAAGTGGTCTCGGCCTCCTTCGCGTAGGTACTCGTAGGTATGTTGGTGGGCTTGGCTTGCCCATTTCTAAATGTCAATGTCGAGTTACGTTTTTACAGGAAGAGGTGGCTGGGCGTTGCGATGCCGCGATGCCGTTGACACTCGGCTGTGAACGTTTATGTAGGTATGTTTAACAAGGACGGCCGACAGGCAAGGATATGCATTGACTGTTCCTCGCACAGGGCGGCCGGAGCACTTTTTTGCTTGCATTGCTCATTGTAGTTACGGGACAAGACGCGCGTCGTCGTCGTACCTTAGGTAGGTACCTACCTACTTACCTACTTACTATCAAGTAACACTCGAGCCGAGGTTCGCGGGTACCATACCGAGCCCGAAGGTTTTCCAGTATAAGCATTATGTTCTGTTTATGTCACATACCTAAGTAATTTACCTATACACTACAAAATACTGCCGCTCGCTGATGAAAATATTCCAGCAGTCAACCTAACTTTGTTAAAAATAGATTCACGTTTCGGAACGATCCCTTGCTAGGTAGGTAGGTATTTGGTATATTCAGTTTCAGCACCGAGTCGTGAAGGCGTTGACAACACTTAATATTCCTCTCGCTCGCACGGTTCTACATTTTGAAAGATATAAAATCACAAATCCCAATTTACAAAAATCGCAAACAACCATTTTTTGTGCAATCAAATTGCACACAGTTTGGTACAAATTTGATTTAGTTCAATGCAAGTTTTCCTACTCAAAAGTTTGCTTATGTACGAAAACTAGAAAAGCAAACTTTTAGGTAGGGAAACTTGCATTGAACTAAATCAGATTTATACCGAACTGTGTGCAATTTGATTGCACAAAAAATGGTTGTTTGCGATTTTTGTAAATTGTGATTTGTAATTTTACCTATATCTTTCAAAATGTCGAATCGTGCGAGCGAGAAGAACATAAGTGTTGTCAACGTTTAGCTCAGCTCATGTCCGTGCCGTGGCCACGCGAACGTCAACGCTCTCTCGCTCTCTCGCGTTACCGCACGCGTTGTCTTTCGCGCAATGCCCATGGCGCTACCCATGTCCTTGCGCATTTGAGCTAAGTGTAAACGCTGTATTATAGTTGCGGCACGAGAGCGCGTGCGCAGTTCCGGGACGTTACCACACAGGGTCACAGGGGGCAACGCTGCCGCGTTGCTCTCAGGGGGTTTTAAATGTATTTAGCATTCCAAATAAGTAGAGGTACCCAAGTAAAGTAAAAGTAGAGGACTTTGATCCGAGACCGACAACAAAAAGGCTCTCCCATCCCAACAGCACAAGTGCGATAATTATTATCGCAGCAGTGTATAACTTCGTGCGCGTGTATGGGGACGCGGACGTTCGGACGAAAAACCTAGGTTTGATGAACATCTCTAAATTCATAATCTTTTTCATCGGGTGCGAGTAGAGTATTTTAAAGCATTAGTTCAGTTATAGGGCCCATACTACCAGGCGTGTATTCCCTCGCGTAGTATAACAACCACTGGGTCTTTATCAAAATTACCAAAGGTAGATTTTCAAAAAATTCAAAAAATACTACATAGTAATAAATGTGTTTATTTTGTTTGATGATATTATGAATAATCACAAATTCTTAATTTAGCATTATTGCTGTTTATTTTGTAGTGTTACGTGCACCAAGGTAGGCACCCTACCATAATGATTCTGTGAAGCGGTAGGTATAATTAAAGTGTGTAGCATATCCCAAATGTTGGTGGGACCACGTGGATGAGATGCTGTTGCAATGTGTCTACAAGCTGCAATTTCATAGCGCATTTCCTGCAGATCTTGCTTTTTCCGTCGCGATGAAATTTATTTATCATCAATCGCATGGAATTTTATCTGATTGCTTAGAAATCGCGTATTAATTGTTGATAATTATAAATACAAGGTGTCTAAGCTTTAATGAACGACTTTTCAAGCATCTTGTCCTAACCAAAAATATTTTTTTTTTTCAAATTTAATGGTTAGGTACCTACTGTATAGACTTAGGTACATGCAACGCTGATGCTGTATAATTTAAAGGAACCGATTCCGTTTTAAGGCTTTGCAAATTTACAAATCGACCTGTACATGCCAGATACAGGTTTAATGCTGGACTATTGTGCCACAGTTAAGATAATACTACCTACCTATACATTGTGTGGTGTCGACACAACCAAGGAAATATCACGAGAATTTTCATTGAATCGTACCTTTAGCAAATACAGTTATTTAGAGCGAACGCAATGCGGTATTGGTAGAACAGTTAGGTATTATCAATATCTATACACGGGTCGGTTTACTTCCTCTATTTGTGAGGTAGGTACCTTTCACCTGCCAAAGACAAGTTAAAATATTACACAACTGGGAAAATGTAGTAGGACCACCTACCTACCACAGATATTGCTAAATTAAGCCTGTTTACATAGGTGCGCATATTACACAAGATGGTATTTTATTTTTAAATGATGACGCAATTTACGAAAAAATATACGAAAAAAATTACTTCTAACCTAAAACAAGTTTTGATTTAAAAAAATAAATACGAAACGAAAGGATTATTCCGTTTACAGCATGACCATCCATTACTTACGTAAACCATGTGAGTCGCAGTCGGCTGTACTTGTATGTTATGGTACGGTACGGTATGGTTGTTGGTATTATTTATTCAAGCTACGACTCAAGTCAACTGTCTTCATTGCGTACGATATATGTACCTAACCTACCTTAAGAAAATGGAAATGACATGTTCATTGGTTTCCTGGATAGCGAGTTCCACTTTGGTGGTACGCGAACCAAGTTTTAATTTGAATAGACAATTATAACGAGCGGAGGTGGATTGCATTTCGCGCATTCTTTTGACAAACTTTATTTGTTGGCTACCACGGTACAGCCTGTTACTTTATACAATTTTCGTAAACGATCTCTTTGGTGATTTACTTTATCAATATCCACATTCCAAATTCAAATCACTTTTCTTCTAGGAAGCGCCCACTCAATAGGAGCACTCCTATCTCTTCTTTAATGAGCTGGCTTCGAGTGAGCGACATACACATTAAATTCAAGTTAATAAAGCAACATTTTGCGGTTGCCGCATTACATTACCTACAGTTTACGTAATTTCAACCGGACAGTGGTGGCGTGGTGGAAGCCTTCCTAAAGTAATATCGTACCATGCCCGCTCCCATCGCAATGTTCTAGAGTAGCCACGACCGGGTTCTGAAAGCTCGGTTAAAGCTAATCGGCTGCCAAGTCACATGCTATTTCAGCTTTTGCTTCAAATACCTAGAGATAGCAAGTGACTTGACAGCCGATTAGCTTTGATCGAGCTTTCAAAAACCGGCGGTATGTCAAGTGTAATTGACCGACAATTGTATTTATTCAAGTTACAGTCCAATCAT
Organism: Plemyria rubiginata; assembly: GCA_963576535.1. NCBI lineage: Eukaryota > Metazoa > Arthropoda > Insecta > Lepidoptera > Geometridae > Plemyria > Plemyria rubiginata. The sequence goes on from OY754905.1 coordinate 5,604,063, forward strand.
GCCTTAAAGGTGTTTGATTATGTCTACAATAACGTTTAAAAGTAATTAAATTATTGCACTTTATGCGTAACCTTTATGCAGACAACTCTCTCTGCCTACCTCCGCTATTTCAATGTCAACGAAAGTTTAGCCTGTTTCGTAATCCCCGTCGTTTTATAGCCAGTTCATTATATTGTACTGTCACTGTCATCATCACTGCCACTGCCACGAGAGCACTCGTGGTGTTGTTGACCCACCTCAAGAGTAGTAGAGCTCTTTGTGAAGGGCTCCGTACTCTGTAGGTACTCCGTCCGAGGAAGTACTACCTCCACCCCTTTTTCTGCCGCCAAGCAGCGTTGCTGTGTTTCGGTTTGAAGAGTGTGGTCGCCGGTGTAATTACAGGCACATGAGGCTTAACATCTGTATGCCTCAAGTTGATGGACGCAGGGCATTATTCATCAATCAATTCCGGCGCACTTATTTAAATAAGTGCAAATGAATTAACTTACCCGCGTACTTTTGAATTTGGAACATCTTCAGTGTTCAGCGCCAAAGAAATCGTACGCAAATATTGTTTGAATAAAGACTGGCTGGTACGACGGCCCATAGACCGCCATGCCGGCTGAGCAAAAAAAAAAGAAATTAATTTAAAAACGCGCGAAATACAGCCCGCGTTTTCGTAAATTTTCACGGATTGTTAGAAATTCATGGTTTTGTTTTGAAAAATCCAAGGAATTTGAATACAAGTCTATATTCCTTGGAAAAATCAGTTCTTCAAGTGACAGTGAAAGTGCAAAACTTTGCAGGTAATATATTATCCATTACATTTCTTGCGTCAGTTTTAGAACTGACGCAAGAAATGTGATGGATAATATATTACCTGCAAAGTCCCGGGAGAAATATATGAAAGCCTATGGTAATTTTATTGAATGGAGAAATGCAAGAGGCGCCAATAATTTTTCAGAATCTGTGTTTTTGGCCTTCTTCTAGTACTTAGCCAAAACTAATAAAATATGAGGTGCCTTTTATTTTTCTCATAGTGGGTGATGAAAAGTAGAGTGTACCACTCGGGAGCAAAATATATTTTTGGCTCGGGCGACGTACTTTGAATCCCTCGCTACGTTTAGGATTCTACTAAAGAATCCCTCGATAAGCTCGGGATTCTACTCTAGAATCCTTCACTTCACTCTGGATTCAAAAAAGCGCCCTCGCCGTAAAAATATGATTTCGCTCCCTTATAATAATACAATCTACCTACTATTCTCGTCCTTCAACAACTAAGTATTTATACCCCCAGTACCTATCACCTCAATTATCATTTATGCTATATCTTATGTAATTTTACCTTTCAAGTATTCTTGGCTCTACACGTTCTCTCTTTTTAAATAATTTAATTAAAATTAATCGGAAGCTTAATTAATATTAAAAAAGCGAATGGGTGATTATTGTAGTAATTTGAATAAATTTAAGAATGGTATCAGTCAAGGTATTTTGTAAAGCCTTGTCTCCATAGTTTTCAAAACGTGGTTTGGTTAAAACGTAACTACGCAGTTTGATCAGTGTCCCTCAGATACGGTCAACGACAAAAATAGACGAACATTCCTAAAATGAAAATTTTAACTTCGTTTCATCAAAATTTCGGACTTCATTTGAAAATCTACCGTAATCGTTATAACCAAAACCATTATAACCATAATTATTATGAAAGGTAAAGAGGTTTTAAACAATTTCATCGCTAAATCAAGATAGGTTTAAAAATTATTCGCTTTAAATAACTGTAATTCTTCTTCTTTGCGAACCGAAAACTGAAACAGCTTCACAACATAGATTCCCATGTTTGATAGGTATCGTCTTAGATTATTTGCACTAGTTAATATTCAACTCGCTCGTTGCAAACCTTTATCGATGTTTCCCTTCACCGTTTGACAGCACTGATTTATGAAATTATAAAAGTTGGTGTTGTTTTTCAACTGTAAATTTACACATTGCCTAGGCGTTCTTAGCTCGTGTTGGTATTTACCTCGGCCATTAGCGCGCCATTAGCTTATCAGACCGATAAGTCTGATGTTCTCTTTTCGTTGGCAAGAAAGTGACAGTGACAAGAATGCTCTATAGAACCGCTATAAAATGGCAGGGAATATGAATAAGGGGGCTAGACTACGGCTAGGGCTTAAGCAGCAGCGTTGATCAGTGTACCCCTGCTTAGTCTTTTGTTTATAGTTTTTACCTAACGTCAGTAAATGGCGATAAGCACCTCTTTCAGGGGCGTTATTCACTATGACCAATCCAATCGCGTTTGAGTTTAGATCACGTTGTGGCGTCACACGGTTTAGGGCAAGGAATCTCCTATGTCATAGAGAATAATGAAGCGTGATGAATGAATAATGGCAATCTAACAAACTCAAGCGATTCCATACCAAAAGCCCTGACGTTACGAAAAACGAAAATAGTACATTGTTCACCGAGAGGAGAAAGTGACCGATTACCGTCGAGGGTGTCGTCGTCGTACCCCCGAGTTAGGGAATCGCACTTTCTCTCGAGTGATACATAGTGCTTTATACTACACCTACGAGGAAAATAAAAAACTAAAACTGAATCCTCAAACAACACACAAATTGAAAATGGCGCCAATGGCGTCTGCAATTTTCACATGTTCTTTTTTCAAATTGTTTATCCTGCCGCCGCAGGGTCGCACTGCCAGCCCGACACCATCCAATGCAACACACAGCTAGTGGCCAGTGTCATTTTGCGAACTTGGAGATAAAAACTCACTGTAAAAACTTTTTGGCTTTTGATATTTAGGTTACCGGCGCATAGTCTTACCCAAAATTAAAAAAGAAAAACCACGTAAGAAATGGATTTTCATACACTTTCCTCTCCCGCTCAGATGCGTTTTCTCCCCGCATATTTGTTCGATATGCAATGACGTACTTACTACCGTAAATTTGATAAAGTATCAAGGTACTTTCCAAGCAGGTGTAGTATAAAAAATACTTCAGACTTGATTTATGCGTAGTTCATTGATAGACGCAAATGACGCTTCATTCACGCATTCAATCAAACAAACCGGTCGCATTTCGAGTCCAATTACAGAACTACAAGTGGCTGGTAGTTTAGTAAATTTTCATCATCTGCATAGCCATTAATATCTATACTCCTGCGCTAAACAACTGGTTGCCAGCCGCCTGTCGAAATGATGCCGAACATAATTTCTTAAATTGAGTTCGACGAAAGGTGATTTCGACACTTGTGTTAGTGCTTAGAACTCGACACGACAAATCGTGCCAGCAATTGTTTAAACACAAGTCTGCTCATAACCTACACAGCTCTGCCATGATCAGAATGAATCTTGTCAAAGCATGACACCAATGACGTAGAGCCAGTACCCAGACCGATGCGTGTACGGCTGTTCGTGTCATGCAATGTATTTCACTCAATGGCAAGTCTTTTGATATCGTGGTAGTAAGCACCTCTATTATTCTTCTGTAGAATCGCTTGAATGAATAACTTTTTCACAGTCGCTAAATAACTTTTCCATCATTTTCACAGCTGTTGATTACAATGTCATGTTTGCAGCACAACACGTCAGCGGTCTGGTTTATTAAAGCTCGAAGGGGATTAATATTTCAAAACTGGCGACCTTCAAACATCAGATTAGAGACTTTTACATTTTGCGACGACGACGACGTTGACTGAATGGACTGATATATGCACATTAAGGTCGCTAATTAGCAGCCAAACTAACATTTTGAAGCACACAATATTTTTTTCGTAATTACCTTGCCGTAAATACGAAAAAAATATTGTTTGTTTTTATCTTCGGCTTATTGTTAGAAGTCACTAACTACAAAAAGTCACTAACTAGGTACCTGGACCGGTGCACTCTCCTGAATGAGCTCTACAATAATTAAAAACCCATTTATTTCTAGCTATTCTAGTTTCGCTGATATGGCACCTGCTTAAAGTCATTATTCAACAAAATTGGCATAAATCAAAACTTCAATTGCGTTTTTCCACACTTTTAGTTTGGTCGCTCAGTTACTTCTAGCAATAAGCCGATGATATGAACCTACCTAATATGTAGGTACCCGCACCCTATAGTATGTAGTTGGATGACAGTTTGCAAACCCATCGCCGCTGATTCGTTTATGCTATTTTACGATCTATATTCCTTATAAATCAGGCGGAGTATTGATGGCACTTTTTCACCACTTCATTCCATTCTTTTCTATTCTAGCTATCTGATTATTATCAAACAAAGTCACATCACATGAAATAAAATTAATATGGAGCTGTGCACCGCATTTGCTGCTCGTCACGGAAGACCAGCGGTTGTAGTATGCAAAGACACTATTAGAGTTTCTAGCTGAGTGACGACCGCTCTTGTTGTCCTCATAATCAATATTGTTCTTTACATTTCGCCTAGTATGTTTTTGTGATACATATAAAAATGCCTGAAAACATAATTCAAGAACATACAAAGAACTCACAACACTTTTTAAAAGATTCGTTTTCCAGCACCGCTATTAATTTTATTTATGTAGGTACCTATAATGTTTTTATTTTTAAAAACTAGGTAGTATTCTAGCTTACAGTCTTATCAACCAGTTTTTGATGTGTGAACCGTTATATGATTATCTCACATATTTTAGTATTTTATGTGGCATTAAATTAGTTTTAAGACCCATAAAATGATGTAAACTGTCTGAGGTAAACCTATTAATTATTGGAGTTTTTAGCGTCCTAGGAAAATCCTATTTTATAATGCTGGTTTACTAATTGACATAACACATCATTGTCATAAAATGCAATTACAGATTCCGTTAGGTGGATCTGCGAAGTCAACGCACTCTAAGATGATATCTAATTATTTAGTGGTTTCTAATTAAGCAGGCTGGTAAAATGGCAGGGGAAATTAGACAATATCGGGTTAAAGATCAGTAGGACCAAAACAGAACACTTGTTTTGTGATTTTGGTGGTCCCTCCAATTTCGCCAATATTGCCTTAGATGGTGTATCCCTACCAGCCTGTTCTGATTTTCGATACCTCGGTTCAGTAGTACAGAATGATGGTGAGATTGACAGGGATGTAAAAAGTAGAATAATTGCAGGATGGATGAAATGGCAAGAAGTCACAGGAACAACCTGCGATCCAAGAATGCCCCTAAAGCTAAAGGGGAAAATATACAAAACCATTATAAGACCCGTCGTTTTGTATGGATCGGAGTGTTGGGCCACAAAAGGGACGGATGAAAGAAGAGTGCATGCAGCGGAGATGTGAATGTTGAGATGGATGTGTGGAGTGACGAGAATGGATAAGATAAGTAATGAGTTTATTAGAGGCAGTTTGAAAGTGGCGCCAGTGACCGAAAAAATGAGGAGTAATAGGTTAGCGTGGTATGGGCATGTTATGAGAAGGGATGAATGTCATGTAACGAAAAGAGTGTTAGGAATGAATGTGGATGGATTAAGGAGTAGAGGCAGGCCAAAGAAAAGATGGATGGATTGTGTGAAAGATGATATGGGAAAGAAAGGAGCGACTACTGAGATGACGAATGATAGAGGAAAGTAGCGAGAAAAAACCTGTTGTGCCGACCCCACATAAAGTGGGATAAGGGCAGGAAAAAGAAGAAGAGTTACAATTATTTTTGTTCTGAATGAAGCTCTTCAGTTTTAGATATAAATGTTTGCATTCCTTGAACTTCTGAGCACATAACTAGGTCACCAACCGCTAATTGCGCACATGAATAATCCCTATCTTATTTGAAGTGCAAGTAGCAAGTAACTTGACAGTCGATTAGTGTTGATCGGGCTTTCAGAAATAGGGGGTAATGGTAGCAAATTCTTTTAGACATGTTGTACAAAATAAAATTGTACTTATGCAGTAGACCTCATCATCTTAAAAAAGCATTGCCTCTAGGAACTCATGCATCCATCAACTCACCGGCAACCACACTCTTCAAACCGAAACACAGCAACCCCACCTGCGGCAGAAAAAGGCATGGTGGTAGTCAACGATGTTGGTTTATCGTAGTACTTCCCCAGAGCCCTTTCCAAAGAGCTTTACCATTCCTACTAAATACAGAGTATGCATTCCGTCCATACCATAAAATTAAAGATGTGGCCACTCCATTCACAAAGTATATCAAATAAATCTCACAGTGCGTGTAACCTTGACATGCAGTTCGAGGTCGATTTCTTTTCAATTTATCACAACAACAGGATGATATTTGTATCTATTGCAAGAATATGTGGTAAGTTTCATCTATGTTGTATTGTTCCGTACATAAACAAGATGTAGTAGGTATTATTGCGAAAATTGTTTTGTAGACCTTCACTTTAAGTCTCGGTCACGTTGGACACTCGATATGTGCTGTATGTACTAATCTGTCAATCAAGTTAGTTTATCGATTTTATTTTGATGAAATATGTTGTTAAAATAAATGGTGTTAGAAAGAGACCTAGGCCAAAGAAAAGATGGATGGATTGTTTGAAAGATGACATGAGTAACTTACCTACTCATCTACTCAGAGTAAGAAAGGAGCAAGGAATTTGAATACTACGCACAGAAAGGATGAGCACCGAGATGACGAATGATAGAGGAGAGAGGAGGAATATAACCTGTTATGCCGACGACGCCACTAAGTGTGGGATAGGTAAGAGCAGGAGGATGATGATGTTATTAAAATGAATCGACACTTCAATAATATGGGTACATATTGAAAACGGCCTATATCAATACGGAAAACGTAAAACAAAGTTCAGACTTGAGGTGGAGAATAACTTAAGGGTGCGATTGGCTATTATTTCATTTTATTTCATTTCGGGGAGGTTGTTTGAAAGAATAACTCTAAAGAAACACGCATAAATACTGTTCGAACACAAATAATACAATAATATAAGGGAAATTTGCTTGAGTCAGAAATCATTTTGGTATTACAGGAGAGTCACCGGAGCCTTAAATACAAGCAAGATTAATTTCTTTTAGAAATAACATGTTTTCATATTATAGGTGTGAAGATTTAAGATCTGATGATATAAGATTTTCTATAAGTCAAACGAGTTGGTACATTAGTGTAGTAACACCCAGACAGAGACCAAACATCTACGTTCATCACAAAAATTTTTGTTCTCGGTAGGGTCGAACCCACAGCAGGAGGCAGAGCTATCATAATGTATATACTACCGACTAAGCCGTGTCAAAACTATATTATCCCATCTCTGTGCAAATTCGTAACTAACGTAACGTAATATTGTGTTTCATTCAACAGCTAACCCACAAACAGGCACACTGGCATTATCTACATACAAATACAAACATAAATCGTTTAGATTTCTGATTTACTAGTATTGATTATGACAACATTCAACGGTAGTCACCGTTGGCACCTAAAATGTTGGACCATTTGTCCTTCATAAAGTTGTATGTTGTATTAGCTTAGACAACATTCACAGAGTTTAATATTAGCGTAATGTCGGTAAATACATTTTGTATAATATCCGCTTCTGAGTGTTATCTTGTCTATGTAGTTAAGAAAGTAATAATTGAGTAAAAATATTTTTTCCCGCTGTAGTTGCGTGCGCGCACCAGTGCGTGAAAAAGCTTTTATAGAGTCATCTTACAAATGCTGTGCTGTCTCTTTTGATGATTGTGATTGTGTGATCCAAGTCTGTTTATTAGTTTATTTATTATCCGGTAATAGAAATTGGACATAAAGAACTCTCTCTTTGATTGCATTAGTAAAAAGTTTCGAACTAATTAGGCTGTAGGTACACAAACGTTTTTTTAGCGCCTCTCTGAAAGATTCGTGCCTCGGAGTCATTACGTTGATTGATCCGGATAAAACTATTACTAGCACGGTCTCTATTGTTTTGCATCAAACACGGTGAAATACGAGTGTAAATATTTTGAACCTTATCGCCGGGCCCCGTGAAGGTGATAATGAAGTGCTAATCGACTTTTGTGTTTGTAATACTCGTCTAGATACTACTACGAGCCCAAACGCAGCTTCTGTGGAAACAGCTAGATCAATGAGTGGGTGCACAACACACACATTATTTTACATGTCTTAGCAGTTCAATAATAATTATCAGCTAAGCGCGAAATTAGTCTGCTTAGCTTTCAGAATTCAGTGGACCAAATTAAAAGGATTTTAATGAAACAATGCCATTTCATTTCAATTTCAGTGAAAATGTGCTTCCACAAACATTAATACTTAAGCAAAATTTGACCGTTTAATTTTCTGAATGTAAACTTCATCCGTGTGTTTTTCATATTATTTAAGTTCGTATGAGCTAGTGACTTACTCTGGAGCTCTTATACCTTAGCGAGGCAAGTAGCACGCGTCCGGGTTCACTGATTGGCTGATAACACCAAAATACCATGGTGGAGGTTGCTACTCGCCTCGCTATAGGCCTGGTGCGAACGACCTATTAGGCCGCACAAAAGCTTCTACACAATGACAACTAGAGCTGGAACCACAGTTTCACATGTCTTCCGGAAGCTTTGTGAAAACTGTCAACTTCATCGATCAAACGGTGATAGCTCTAAGTCAAGCTATGTACAATAACCGATGAACTCATCGGTTATTGTACATAAATTGAAAAACTGAAACAGCGACACGACTTTGATTCATAAGCTCGATAGATATGCCATCAGATCACAAAAACACAACCTTGTTTATACCCAGTAGTACCCAGTAAGTCAAAAAGTTTATGGCAATAAACGCGAGGGCGCGGCGGGCCTTCCGATGCAAAGCGATCAGCTGCTCTCGCTATAGCCTGTGGCCGACCTCGCTGCCGACTGAGATAGATACGATAACAATGCAATTGTTGAAAACTTAAATTATGTTCGCTGAGATACGCCAAGGAAGGTCATTTCGATTGTATCGCTATTTGAAAATTGTTGGGTCTGCTTATTTCTACTGCTTATCTGTCATTAGCGATTATATTTATCTAAAGTAATGTTATTCCCATGGCATTATCTAAGTTATATAGTGACGCTATAACTTAGTAGGTATTATGCTATCGGAGGCACAATGAAATTTTTTTACTGAATGGAATTGCGAAATTTGTCTAATAAAATGTAATGTAGCCTGTTAAAAAAAAGATTAAATTGTTCTTAGTTTTTAGTTTTACTTGAAAAACAAGATCAAGGATAATCTTGGTATTAATGGTGAAATTGATGTCAGATGTTTAGGAAAAAATACTTTTAAGGTTTACCTTCCACCATCATCATACATCATCGTTCCAAAAAACAGGTAGGTAAGTTAGCTTAAACCGACTTCAAAAAAAGGAGGAGGTTCTCAATTCGACTTTTTTGTTTGGTACCTCATAACTTTTACTGCGTAGACGTAGGCGTAGACCGATTTTGAAGATATTTTTTAATCGAGAGCTGGTTCCAGGACTACATGACATTTTGTGTATGGTCTCAATTAAATTTGAGCTAAATTTGACGAGTAGTGTTTGAGTTATAGTGCCTTATGAGTGTATTTTCCAGTGCATTGACGTCGGTTTTTTCTCGAAAGATTTATTTTGTTGTTATACGCGTCTCGCTCGGCCTCTAGATATAGAGGCTTATAGAGTTTTGTCCAAAATACAAGTTACCCGATAAGGCATCGCGCCGATACAGTTTATGTATTTGTTTTGTTCGGTCTAATAACCTTGAATCATTCCGCGTTTTTATACCTGCAGCTAGAATTAAGTAGGTATTACCTAAAATTACAAATAAAACATTTAGTAGGTACTGATTAACTAAAGGATGGCAATTCACATAAATATTTCATCTCAAACTCACCTTTGATTTTTACAACAATGACATGATACCTATTTCCCTGATTAAGGCTGCTCTTATGAAGCTTATTGCGACTTGACTGACTGACATTTCTCTATCTCAATAACGTTCAAGTATTTTTTTTTAAGAATAGGTTTGAGATTGCACTCTATAATATGTATACAAGGTGGATTTTTGAGATGGGACAGTAGTTTCAGGTACCTTATCCGTTTACGTTACAGGAAAACATTCCCTACAACTTCTTGATTTGAATGCAGTTTTCAAAAAGATATGGATTGTCTCATAGAAACGTTTTCCTGTAACTAGGTATAACGATCAGGTATCTGCCATTATTTTCCTTTCCAAAAATCCAGCCTGTTTTAAAGTAAATTTGCGAATGTTGGATAAGCCAACAGATTTTAGCTTTTTTGTCCGCAACGCAATGGAATTGTCGCAACGTGGGTTACCTAAACTGGGCGCTGGTTGTCCTACCGACACGCCGGCCTAACAACTGTTTCTTTTCAACAGTTTAGTAGATAAGGCATGCGGCATGCGGTCTGCGTAACCGACACCAAAACGAGAATTCACTGACCACTAGTGACGGCGGTTTCTCAAACTACTTATTAATCTAGCATTAAGTTCGCCTATGTACCTACGTAACATTTTGCTCTGTCCAATAAATAATTTTCTATGTTTTTTTTATGGTTTGATAGCTAGACGTTTGACTGCCATCACACCTGATGTACAGTGAAGATGCAGTCTAAGGTGGAGCACGCTTAGCTATAATCCACGTATTCACTCTTGTCTTAAAAATTCCTAAGTTGTATCGTTCCGGAAATACCAACGACGGTAAAATGTTCCACTCCTTGGCAGTTTGCACCAGGAAAGTGGAAGCAAAGCGCTTTGTGCGATAATGAGGGATTTCTACCAAATAAGGGTGGCTCATAGCCGTGCGTCTAGTTGTCCGGAGGTAGGTTACTTATAAACGCAATACACTCGCCTGGAACATTTGTCTATAAGGACCGACAATCATCGTAGGTAGTAGGCATACAGAGGTCCACTCACATATTGTAAGTTATCGTGTTTCATTATATTCATTTCCCCTCATACTTTAAACAATGTCTAAAATTAGCGCTGTCTGTGTTTGTCATAACGTATTGGTAAGAGATGGCAATAGTTTAAGCATAGTTTTACGTTTGACAATTTTTTTTTGTAGTAAGGCCTAATCTATTTTGCCTACTAAAACACCGTGCGTGACAAGCTATTCTATACGATATCTCTACAAAACCAGTACGTCTGATGTACAAACAAATGTAGGGTTTTTTATTGTTTCCAAAATAATACACCGATTAAATGTCCTTTTTAGGTAAAAATCATTTACTAAATAAACAGTATGCAAGAAGGGATCTCACCCTTCTTGCATAATGTCTATTTAGTAAATGATACCTACTGATGTAAAAACCATACACTAATAACCTTCTGAAAATAAGCTCTAAAATAAGTGATCCGTATGTAAAACTTGATCGGAACTGAGCTTTGAATAAAGTTCAGTTATGATGATGAATGACCAAGGTCATTTAGCACTGTACACTGTACACAATCACTACATAGTATAAAACAAAGTCGCTTTCTCTGTCCCTATATCCCCATGTCCCTATGTCTCTATGTCCCTATGTATTCTTAAATCTTTAAAACTACGCAACGGATTTTGATGAGTTTTTTTAATAGATAGAGTGATTCAATAGGAAGGTTTATATGTATAATACATGCAGGATATGTGCACCCGTGCGAAGCAGGGGCGCGTGGGCGGATCGCTAGTTATCTATATAATATGATCAATATGTCTATTCATTACTTTGGATTGTCATCTGTTAAGCTTGATTTGGAAAAAAACTTACAGGTATTCTAGAAGATACATATAATATGTATAATCAAATCAATGTTTAATTTCCGATTCATTTTGGATAAGCCCACTCATCCTGTTCAAAGTATTAGCAAAAAACCTACCTGCGAAATAAAACCATAAATCTTTCAAAACGATATCCATTAATGTAGTCTTGTGGTCCAAAATATTTTTTTTCAATCGATTTTAAGCCACTATGCTAACCGGTCTTTCAATTCAAAGGTGGTTTAACTTATGGGTAATATTACTTACGACTATAACTTTTACAATGGTTACCGTTTGGTGAACACCGGGTACCTACAAAACGGGTAGACTCAAGTCTTACTCTTACCAAACTTTCTCACGGCGGCTGTTAATTAATACCGCATAAATTATCTGATACTGTATTAATGATTCACAAACACCAGAAATAACTGAATTAAATTATTTTTTGATCGATTTATATCAATTTCGCAGGAGCAACATAATATGACCGGCTTATTGAGCATAGGACCTACTATTAGCACAAAAGAAATAAATATTCTATTTATATAGGTAATTGCAAAGTAAGACTTACAACAAATTGAAACCATAGACGAAAACTCTCGCATATATTAAATTAAAGATTATTCTGTCTATTTTGAAAATTTAAAAGGTTTACTTGCGTCCTTTTGCGACTTAAGTTGCTATATAGCCTATACGACTGCGTAGGCTCATCATCATTGGATGAAGTGGAGAATCTAGACATTAGAGGCCTTACTACAAAAAAATAGCCAACGTTAAACACTGTATAAACTTTTGACATCTCTTGCCATTGCGTGATGGCAAACAGAGACAGCGCTAATTTTAGACACTGTTTAAAGTCAGACACCGTTTTGTAGTAAGGCCCTATGAATTTAGATAGTAAGATACTCAGTTTATGTAAAAGTCTTGTTACATTTTTGGAAAGTTGTCTCTAGAAATAAATTTAAATTTTCGCTTAAGTATTCTGATAGGCTAAATGTAATTGAATGTGTTGAATTAGTAAAAAATAATGAGCAGTACCAGGGTAGAATTTTTAGAATTATCTAAGCGCTTGAAACGTAGAAGATTGGCAGAATTATCTCAAGTGGATGACTCTGGTGTGAATGCAATACTCAATACCTACTTCTGATACGTCTAATACTGGCTAGACTAAATATACATGCGGACGGGGTCGTATCCGTTGTTGTTGAGGCTACCCTACCCCTACCCTACCCTACAGAAAATTCTCATTTAACATGGTTAGGTATTTATAACCGCGCTTGTAGGTTGCTTGGGCCACTGTGCGTCGGTCGCAGGTTCGAATCCGGTCGTGCACTAATGGATTTATATAGAAAAAACTATATGCTAGTGCTCTTAAACGGTGAAGGAAAACATCCTGAGGTAACCAGTTAGTATTCTAACAGCGGCGATGAGCTTGCAACCTGTCACGTAAAGAATACCAACTATTGCAAAATGTAGGTATGTTGCCAAATGTAATATTTAGACGTAGCTCTGGTTAGTCCCTTTGACGTCCACGAAGAATCAGTAAGGAGTTCGTTCGTTTCTGTCGTGAATCTGTTTCTGTTTCTTTTTTAATTGACACAATATATAAAAAGAGATTGGTTTATGGCGCTTGATCAAATATAAGGAAGGGCCCCACCAGCTCATTCAACAGTGACAACGCAACGGTCTTAGCGTAACATTTCGAAATCTCAGCTCGATCGCACCGCACTGCGCATGTGACGCAATCGCACCGGGCACCCTGAATTACACGTGTTTACACGAAAATATTTGAGGATCGAACCAACGGTCTACAGAGCAGAAGGGAGAGCTACTACCAACTGAGCCACTTAACTAAAAATGAAGACTCCTTACTAAAACTGTAATCGAGTAGATCGCACTTATTTTACAGCGTTTACACTCAGCTCATATCCGTGGCAACGCGAGAGTGTAAACGCTGAATTAGAAACGTCCATCAACATAAGGCATTTCACTGAAAGCCTGTAATCACCGAACGAACTTAAAGTTTTTCTACGGTTTAAAGCGAAATGACTGATGTGACATCACATGCTACTAGCAGGACTAACGATACAACGACGGCCTTGATGTTTTAGATAGTAAATACCATGAGACTTGATACCATTTTCCTAAACTAAATTAAGCCTCTGTTTTGTGAACTATGAGTGATTGATTGATAGGTGTATGGGTCCATTACCTAAAATGCAGTAAAGACGTTTCATTATGCTTTATAGTATTGTAATAATTCTAGTTAACTTTTTGTCTACTATAATAAGCATAATGCCAGTTACAGCAACGAATTCCATATATCATTGAACAAATAACAAGCTATTGTTATTTATTCAATTGAGTATGGGTTGCATTTATTTTGTAAATGTACACCTTCTAACGTAAAGGTTTGACTAGACTAGGGTCTAGACTAACGTCGACTAAATAGAGTAGACTCATTACCGCAGAATGATTTCGTTCTGATGGCTCATGCAAAAATTACTAATTAATAATTCACCCCAACTAAGTCCAATGCTGGATATAGACTTCCCTTATAATTACAGGACAAGCAATGCTGAATCCCTCTCCCTCCATCCACTGAATTCCCACGATCGTAGCAATGTCGACATACCTAAACTATTACCCAAAAAAGCATAAGGCTCAAAATCATACATACGAAGGGACGTCGAAAACACATCTGTTTTAAGCGTTGGTCGCGTGGAACTGGCACCTAGCGATTTAGCTTAGCTTGATTTTATTGAATAAATACTTTTTGACATTGACTTTAGCTAATCGGAAATGTATAAAGGGAAACTGTAATTTTCTACGAGATTCGTTTTCTGTCATTCGAAGCAACTTAGCATTTTAATTGTTTTTCTACATTGAGTTAGAATCTACTAGATTCGAACTTGCAATGTTTTTCTAGGGTTATTTTGGGTTGTGTTGTGTAATTTCGGTGTTATTTTAAACAACAATACTTGAGATCTTAGCGCAAAGTGTAGGCATTTGGAATGAAAGAATGTGATACATTGAATTGACCGAACATGTTTCAAATGTTTTGAAGAAACCGCCACCATTTTCTTCTGAGAGTTACTTAGTCCAAACTAGTCTTCTAAATGGTTGTAGTTAGCGAAGTATTCCCAAGTGAAGGGCCATAATCACAGATATATTTTATCTGTGATATGATATGATTTTTATATACGTAGGCATAATAATAATAGGCAATAATTTCAGAAATCGTTTTAATGATGCTCTCCACATTTTATTGTTTTTCGTGATCTAATATGAGCACACGTTCGTCTGTGAATGCGTTGCGCCGTTGCGTCAATATTCGACACTTACTTTCATAACATTTTACATACAATTGAATAAATAGAGTTGAACGTGCTTCGCGTTTTGAGATGATGATTTAAAATGCTAAGACCGCTCGATATTCACATTCGTGTGCTTCGTCTTCTTTATATACAGGGTTACAGGAAAAATCGTGCTAGATCCGTTAAGGGCGTGGAGTACCCATCATTTCTGACTTATTTCACTATGAAACACCCTACCCTAAACATAACCCTTTTCAAGCAATTCGACTTTTAATTTTTTTATTGAAAATTTTGTGCACCTTAATTATTATTATTATTGCATTTTTACATGTGTAATAAGATGCTTTAGGATGTCAATCATTAAAATAGTGCATAAGTTAATTGAATAGACCGTAGTAGACAAGTGAAAGTTAAGAAATAAGAAAAAATACTAGAAAGTTTATTTTTCTCTAAGGGATATCTAAAAAAAATATTATGGCAATTGTTTGTGAAATAAGTCAGAAATGATGGGTACTCCACGTCCTTAACGGATCTAGCACGATTTTTCCTGTAACCCTGTATATATACTAGATGCGCCCGCTCAAAAATTATTACTATTGTGGTTAATTTGTGTTTATGTGATATAATTTTTTTGTATTATTGTGGGTAAATTTAAGCTGTGAGTCAAAGAGGCGGGCACACATAAATAAATAATAAATATTTATCAAGCCCCGAACTAAACGTAACTTGTTTTTACTATGAGAACCAAACAAGAATTAGATAGAAAACCCCGTTTTATTTCTTAACTTAGTAGGCTTTAACTTCTCAGTTTTCTTTTATTTTTACCCGTAGGCAATTCGTCCATGGTAGGTTATGTAATAGCCGTGCAAAAAATAGACATAGACATTTATTTATTTGCCACAAAGAACACACAACATATACAATTAGGCTTGGAATTAATTAGAAAGCAGGTATCATACATATCAGAAGAGACAACAAAGATTAGACATATAGGTAAGAATTTTTTACAAATAATAATAACATTAACAAGCATTATTTAAATATGGCTAGATAAAAACAAAAACATAACATGATACAGACGCTAAGTATTAAACATAAACCAATACGTAATAACAATGTTGTGTGCTACAGCAGAAAAATTTGCTTGCTTTCAGCAATGGATCAGTTATGTTACAGCTGCAAGCTCTTGTTCTATGTTTTTAGTTCGGGGGCTTTTGTTATTTACAAGCTCATCGCCCAACTGATGTTAAGTGATAAGTGACAACAAAGCATATCACGCACGATACGATCATACCTTACGATGCACTGCCCTGCACTGTGTTATTCTCTGTGTGTGATGTGTTATATGTTCTTTCTTTCTTTTCTTCAAATAACGTGCCGGCGTTCCCTGGCGGCAGAAATGGCAGGTGGTAGGTAGTAGACGTCGAGCCACGTAAAGAGTTAAACAACTTTTAATAGATAGTTACATTTTCGTTAATTTTATAATAGGAATCAAATGTTTCGACGAAAGAACCTTGTAACTCTATTAACATTAATAACTCATCATGTCTATTGATTGATATTGCTCCACGATTGAATAATTTAACAATTCATAGTAACCATAATGTTGTTTATGACAAAAAAATACAGTTTACAGCAACACAAGAAACAGAACCACGGTAGATGGGAATTGTGTAGGCAATTATTTTGTGATTAGTTTTGTATCCTGTTACACATATAAATTTATAATTGAGTAAGTATGAAAAAATTGAACCGGTTTAATTTAAAATGAAAACCTAAACGATCTTATTGATTTTGTTTTTCGAATCTCATAAGGTGTTATAAACACACAAAATCTAAAATAGAGATTCTTAAAAAAATTTAGGCACATCTGTGAAGTAATAGCCTAATTAGTTAAGGAAAAAAATGTTTTGTATTACATACCTAATTAAGATTAATTAATAATTATTGTAACTACTTTAAGAGACCTGAAAAGAGGGGACTTACTACTTACACTAATAAAAGGGCAGTGCTTTGCTTACCCAAATTTTTATTTTTCCCGCTCAACCCAAAACATTGTTCTACCCAATTCAAAAATCTACGTCACAGTGTTTTCTAAACAGTACACACAGACACTAGTAATTTAAAAAATATAACTTCATGAAATTATTACTCACAGTTACTACAAATTTTGTACCTTCAATATGGAGGTGACTTTTCGGAAATTGTTAATAAAAATACTCATAACAAAAAATCTATTGATCATAAGAGTCAATAATAGTAGTTCCCGGATGGTACCATTATCGAATGACCAAATGCAGCCCTAGGGCTACATTCAAATTAATATTATTTTCGGTTGCGGAGGATGGTACTAGGTATCTAGTTGCAGTCTAAATTTTGTTGCAATCGTTTCTAGTCAAAAATGGGTTTCAATTGCAATCCGTTTCTGTTTGCAATCGAAGCTACTACGTGATCGCAAAACTGTCAAAATTGACAGATGCAACCGGATTTTGATTGCAACAAGAGTTACGTGATCGCCCCACTGGGCAAGGGAGATTGGAACCCCATAACGCACATTTCTCAAAAAAATAAGTGATCTAGACAGTAAAATAATCTCACTCTAATAGAGCTCGATGCTTCAAACTGTGTAGATATAGATATTATAAGTGAAACGAAATCGTCAAGCATTTGTATTTGGGTACCTGTAGGTACGAACAAAGCGTTTCGCAACTTTCAGATGCAGACCGATATGGATGCAATTATCGACGAATCGAACTTTATGTTTATCGACTACTACGTGACTGTCTGTATTGCTAAAGCTGAGGGATTGCTTTATGCATTTATATATTTAGGTACCTATTTTTTTTTGTACCTATTATGAAGTCAGACGTTAAGGGCCCGGCGACAGCGGCTCGCAGTTTCGAAGTGCGATTGGCTATTATTTCATTTTATTTCATTTCGGGGAGGTTGTTTGAAAGAATAACTATCCAGTGACACGCATAAATACTGTTCGAATACAAATAATATAAGGGAAATGTGCTTGAGTCAGAAATCATTTTGTTATTAGGTAAACGTAAGGCCAAACATACTAATACCAAAATGATTTCTGATTCGGGCATGTTTCCCTTATATATTGTGTTATTTGTGTTCGAACAGTATTTATGCGTGTCACTGGATAGTTATTCTTTCAAAAAACCACCCCGAAATGAAATAAAATGAAATAATAGCCAATCGCACCTCGAAACTGCGAGCCGCTGTCGCCGGGCCCTTAATTCAACCCAATTCGGTTATTCAAAAAACTAACCTTGCTATTCTTTTCTGGCAACATTTTATAGCAGGCCAATAATTAAGCTTGAGATAATGACGATCCCATTAAAAAATAGATAGTTTAAATTTTATCGGCAATGAGTCATCTAATAATGAAAATTTCTGTTCCCCGTCGTGTTTTAATCAATGCCTTACATTATTCATGAGCTATAATTACCGATCGGAAGCAACCTTCGGACCGTCAATTGTTTCGTATAATCAGCTGAGCTTCTACTGTAAGTCACGAACAGTCCTGTTCCCATCAAAAAGCATTCATTGTCGGAGCTTCTCCTCACGATCCTTGTATTTTGAACAAGGCAGGAGTCTAAAACGATATTTCAACCCAGTGAAGGTAAGACTCAGAGCACGACCGCGAACTGGAGACTACAATGAGCAACCGGCAGCTACAGGCAACCAGGGTTCTTTTTAAATTAACTGAAACCAATAAATTAGTACTAATCCGCCAATCTAATATATCTTTATGTATTTGTTTCAGTTAATTTATGTTTAACAATGGAGTTCTTTAAAGTCACGCCTGAATCCATGCATTATGGTTATTTTTTGTTAACAAAATTCATCCCAAATCCAGTTGCCAGAAAATAATTATAGAAACTAATCGTAAGTATAACAACATCTTTTCTTGGAGAGGCAACGGACTTGCAACCCAGCTACACTATCCAGGTGCTATCGAGATGACTGCAGAATCGTTTCCTGTCATCTAACGAAGCAACATAGCATTTTCATTTTAATTGTTTTTCTAGTGTTATTTTGAGTTGTGTTGTGTAATTTTGGTGGTATTTTAACCAACATTACTTGTGGTCTTAGCACAAAGTGTAAGCATTTGGAATGAAAGTGTATTATGTGATATCGTGATTTGACCGAAAATGTTGCAAATGTTTTGAAGAAACCGCCACCATTTTCTTTAAAACAATTGACTGACTCGACTTTGGACTGACGTGACTAGAAACATAACTACAAAGAGTATAATCTCTGAATCACTTGACATTGGCAAGATTGTCTATGACAGGAGCCACCAAAAGAAAGAAAGAAAAAGAGATGACTACAAACTAAAGTTAGAATGTGTTAATAGCATGACGTTTGGATTCAAATTAGAATAAGAATAGTCTATATTGTTATAATGATGATGTAATGATGAATTAAGCATGAATGCAGCAACACAATAATAACGTAGCTTGACCAAGTTGTGAAAAACTTTTTAGTGATTACTTGTTACCAAAACTTACTCAGGCTTTGTACCATTGTTAACGAGTTTTTGGTACTAACCAAATTATAAATTTAAGAAACTATAATACGTGACCGCTATTTCACCAGGTTTTATTAACAGGCGTAATTTGCCTCTTTGAAAAATGGGTGAAATCCACTGATGAAACCATAGAAAGGCAAGTCAAAACACGCCTTAAATTAGGGCTACTTGACGTAAAATGTATTAGGTACTTAGGTATGTAGTTTATTAGATCTCTGTGCCTCAAGTCTGAGCTTTTTATTTTGTTTCGTATTGTCAGGCCCAACTTGAGCCCGTTTTTATATGGAGAATCTATAAGCGCCTTTATGCCTCTATCGGGCGGATTCGGGAGTGCTGAGAATGAGAACTCACGAGTCTCTATGAAGGAAAATTCCAAATCATCTGTATTTTTAGTAGGTCGAGTGTCATACAGAATATTTATAATCAGACCTTAGCGTGCTTGACCGACTCAGCTGGGATTGTAGACTATTCACTCTGTGAATGTGGTTTTTTACCATGTCTTGTATAGGCAGAAGCATGCTGGGTCAAAACGTTCAAGCCGCATTTACTTCAAAAGCAGGTTACAGACGTTTTTTACTCATGAGGTGAGAGGTGCGGGTTCCCTTTAGGGTATGTCAATGACCTTGCGCGACTTAGCCGCGCCCGCTGACTAGTTGGACCGGGAGAAAAAAATGTTTTTAGTTTATGTAATAATACTATTAGTAAGGTAGGTTAGTCTACTCAACAAACGAAGCAGAAATCATGCCGCCGCCGCCGCCGCCGCCGCCGCCGGCTTTTCTTTCGCCGAATTTAGGCCTTGCTGTCCTCTGTTTCGTACACAACACAAACAACGTCAATGACAGGTATTTCTAGCGACATTCAATACGTACTTGTATTTACTAGCTGGTGCTGGATAAAAACCGACAGGGTGTAAAAATGCCTGTTATGTGGTACAGCGTACGGCAGTCAGGTCAGGTACCTACACAAGCCTCTATTTCAATCACCCTTAAAAGGTGAAACGTTTTGCGTAAAATCTTTGGGTATATCACATTTGACACTGCTATTTAGATACCTAAAGTACTACGAATAAATAATAACTCCTACAGTACCTTCCTATTTATACGAACTCTGTTTTTAAACTAGTGCAAGATGCTCTTTAGAACACCGGAACAAAAAGAGTAGATTTTTAACATTGCCAGTTTTCTTCAGTTTTCATTTGCTTTTTTCTTGTCATTCAAAAACAGAGAACAAACACCTATGTTCAACACGCAAATGTTTATCGGTAGTGATCGAAACCAAAAGTTATGATTTTATTTGAGATTTGTGCTTTTACACCTTATTTTTACCTATGTAATGTATACCTGTCTTGCACCTATTATATTGTTTTATTTATATCAGGCGGGGCCCCCAGTAATAATCACGGAAGTGAACACATTCTGTTATAAGGTCACTTGTTTTAGGTACAAGAGGTAGGTAGAGTTATTATTATGGACTAAAAACCGTAGCCGTAGAAATGTATATATTGTTTTTAAGTTTTTTATTATCTAAATTGTGGTCGGCCTAGAAAGCGCTGGCGGGACGACCTAGATGCCTTTGAAGGTACCCATCCACCTCTCACCATCTAGTGGGAGGAAGCTCAGGATAGGGAGAAATGGAAGTCCTTAAGGGAGGCCGTGCCCAGCCGTGGAAAAAATAGGGAAAAAAAAGTGAATTTGATATAAACAGGCCTTTTTTTACAATGGCAAAAACGCATAAGCGAATTAAGCTGTAGCACCAATGCCTTTTTATGTTGGGTTTGAGTCGTCCTATATGAACTTTTGATACATTCTTCAGTACCCCACAAAGAGTATACCTATATATACCTCTACGATACCCCAATTCTGAATTTCATTTTTCTGTCTCTTTTATATGGAAGCTCTTGATTTCTCGGCAGGCCCGATAGTGATATATAGAGGAAGACGGGGGAGTGCCGTTTACCTGAGAAAAATATGCTCCATTTATTTTTTTATTCGTACAAAAGTCCTGCTTGATTCACACGAGCGTAATTTTGTATGAACTAACATGAAACTAAGTACTTCAGCAGGACTGCGACTGAAATTACGAATTTGCTTCACATAAAAAAGTTGAGAATCGCGTCATTTCTGCGGCAAAATTTCTGCCCGTGTGCTCACACATGCAAACTTTATAGCAGTAAATCTTGCATCAACTTGGTTTATTGCTGTTTATAAATAGTTCAGTGATTTTATATATTTCAAAATGTGTGACTGAGGGAAGCTAAAGTACCTACATGAATGCGGCATGGACACTGGCTGGACGCCTAGTTCACCATTAGTGCATGATTGCAAAATTACTAAACTGTTGCCAATTAAAGGTTTTAATGAACGCCGACAACTGGCAATAATTATTTATTCATGTGTTAATGAATAAAGTCAATAAATATTGTCGGACATTTCACACAGAGCCTTGTAGCCCAATCACTTTGGTAGGCTTTTCTTGTTTTCATACTTAGGCAAACTTTTGCATAGGTAAACTTGTATCGGTTAAAATTAAATTTTTATGTGTGTGATTGCACATGAAATAGTTTTTGGCGATTTTTCGAAAATGGGTTTAGTGATTTTTTTCATTTTTTTTTTCACTTTTCGCCAAGTCAAAACGGGCGAGCGAGAGTGACATTAGCTCTTGTATTCGCCTTAAATATTGTTGCTTTACGGCCAAACAACCCCTTTCGTACACACATGATATTAATTCCGGAACAAGTAGGTTCTTACTAAATTAGACCCACTAATACTTGTTTCCTATTACACTGTAATCCACATTGTCGGAATGTTTGCTGCTCCACTTTAGTTCGGTTGAGGTTGTTTTGCAATTTGTAAGGGATATGGGCCTCGTACCAACTTAGTTCGTTTCTTTTGCTATAAATGTACTAACTAGTAATAAATGTAATAACGTGAACCGGTGGTATTTTACAACAGCTAAGCCTGACGGAGAATGCACCAATTTATATTTGCGAACTAATTAAATGCATGCTGTGTTTTGCCCACAACTTACTTTGCACGTTATAATTATTTTATTCTAAGTTGTCTTGCCATTTTTAAAGTTATTCAATTTTTTTTTGGTGCTTGTGCATAATAATAATAATAATTTGTTATTTTTTTGTTCAAATGAAATTCGTGCAAATGCTACCCTAATGTGATTTTTATTAAACTATTAATATTGATGCATGACATAAATCGAGGTACCTAGGTAGGTATAGTATAAATAGATACTTTATGTGCCTGAGGCAGTTCGCTGTAGGCATTGACAATTTGACACTGCCTTGGACTTCTAATAAGGACGATAGTGCAAAAATCATATCGTTACATTTTCATTGACAAAAAAAAATCTATATATCATTGTAAACTGGTAAAGGGTATCGAATTGTAAGAGTCAGTATAATATATGTATAATATATTATACTGACTCTTACAATTCACAATATAGTATAATAATGTAGGAGAGAATATTCATTATGCCGCGCCGTTGACATCATGAATAGCCAGCCTACTGGCAGCAAATAAAATATGCGGCATGTTTAGAAGGTATGGGAGAGGCCTTTTCCCAGAAGTGGGACACTTACCCCCGGTTTCTGAAAGCGCGATTTACATTAATCGGCTGTCAAGTCACTTGCTATTTCAGCTTTTACTTCAAATTAGATAGAGATAGCAATTGATTTGACAGCCGATTAGGTTTAATCGGGCTTTCAGAAACCGGGGGTGAGAAACTTATATTGTCAAATATTAAAAAAAAAATGTAAAGCTCCTAGGAAAATGTCTTGCACCTAAGTTAATTTTAATAGGTACAATTAACGATAAAAACCGAGATACTTACTTATACAAAAGAAAAAATGTTCATTGAATTTTAATCAAGATTTTGGAACAAAGAGTTTCCTCAAAACATCTCAGTTGGGAACCCATTAGCGGTATCTAGCAGCGGACAAAAGACTGTGCTTAGTGTGCTGATACTTAGATAACACTTTGTCATAATGATACCTATATTGATAGTTTTATTGCATAACAATAATCATTTTTAGTGGTTAGTGGCGCTAGGCTTTGTGATTACGGCAAACGTGCGGATATTTCGTTTTTCTTATTGGCTAGCTAGGTATCAATATTATATATACCTTTGTTGACCTTACGAGAGCGTGTCAAGGACAAGGACTAGGAGGACTTAATGCTAATAGCATTTTCTACCAGTCTTCCTGGGCGTGCAAAAAGATGGTGTGTCGTGTTAATATATTAAGAAACTGTTTGGTTAAACATTTAATAGAAATTATATATAATATACATCACTTTGAAACGTCTTAAAACTAGGAACCTAAGTGCAAGTGCTACGCGACCCAAATCTATTAGAAGAACAAGCAACCAAACATGGGTCTACCATTCTTTGATTCTTGTTTATATGTAACTAGCTGATCCCGCGGCTTTGCTCGCGCTCGTTTACTTTGAAAATCTCATACAAACTTTCATCCCCTATTTTATCCCCTTGGGGGTAGAATTGATCAAAATCCTTTCTTAGCGGATGCCTACGTCATAACATCTACCTGCATGCCAAATTTCAGCCCGATCCGTCCAGTGGTTTGGGCTGTGCGTTGATAGATCACTATGTCAGTCAGTCACCTTTGAGTTATATATATTTAGATAAGTAATCGGAAAAAGGTAGAGGCAATCTCAAATCAATACACATTGATTTGAGAACCTCCTGCTATTATAAAAGTCGGTTAATTACGTAATATTCTTTGATACTCGTAATAATGATTGAAGCACAATCGCATCACTTTCTCCTGACGGCCAGTTTAATGTCCCACACAGTTAAACAATAAGCTCGCTTGGAGTTTCTCAAGCTATTGTGTCAACTGCCTTCTAAATAAGGAGTTATTAGCATAGCTATTTTAATAGGAAGCACAGTATAATTAAATATGCTAAAAAACAGGAACGGAAACAGCTTCAATACTTTTTTTATAACAGCTGATGGAACAAGCAGATGCCCCACCTGATGTTAAGTGGTAACCATCATCAATAACAAAGCGCCCCTGCGTTCATCAACTTGAGGCATACAGATATTAAGCCTCATGTGCCTGTAATTACAACGGCAACCACACTCTTCAAACCGAAACACAGCAACGCTGCTTGGCGGCAGAAAAAGCGTGGTGGTAGTACTTCCTCGGACGAGCCATTCACAAAGAGTTAATAGACATTCACAGTAGATACCCTCGGATACCTTACTAAGGAGTAGTCTGCAAGTCGATCGCATATCACATTTGTCACATTATGCAGTACTTCGTTGCTACCATACGCGACAGATTGCAAGCCCAAAACTGCTGTTGAAGACGAGTTAGTTTTAGTTAACAAATTGTTTTATGTCGTATTTCTAGGACATAAAAAATGTGTTATTACCTCGTATCATCTATCTAAACAGCTCATGATTATTCGCTGACTACAAAACAGCGTTTAGCATTGTTGGCCGAAATATCAGTAAATAATTTTATGTTGATGTTTTGGTATCACGTTTTACCTATCAAACTTTTTTGCACGAAAACTGTTTGGAATAAGAATGACATTGCTGAACCTTTTTGCACGAAAACTGTTTGGAATAAGAGTGACATTGCTGAACCTTTGTTCATTCTCAGAAACTTGATTGTTTGCGATTATTCAAATTTAGTGATATTACCTTCAGTAAATCTTTTAAGAAAAAATCTTCTTCAAATACACTGGCAAATACACTCATAACTCAAAAAGTACTCGTAAGGTCTGACTCAAATTTGAATGACAAGCACCAGCTTGTCATTCAAATTTGAGACCCAAATCAAATTTGAAATTTGAGAAATTTGAAACCCAGTGAAAAGTTATGATGAAACAAAAGTAACAAACAAAGAAAACAGTCGAATGGGGAACCCCCTCCTGCTTTTTTGAAGAAATACGAGAGCTAATGTACCTCTCGCTCACACTTGTCGACATTTAAAAAAAATATAAAAATCAAAACCCATTTTTGAAAAATCGGAGAAAATCTAGTATCAATAACATTTTTTTTTATTGTATTCCAAATGGCGAAAGGTTCAAGCGAGATACCTCTCCTATATGTACCCACAGCTCTTGTATAAACACAAGGCAATGTCACGCGCTCGCGTGAATGGAAACGTTTTGTTTCGACCACCTACTTGATAACGGCGGCGGCAAGGCCTTTGAAATTCAATAGTGATCAAGAATCATCGACCTTTGCTATAGAATAACACGTAAAACTTTTTTTTGCTACTGGCTGATGGAAAAATCAGATGGGTCATCTGCTTGTTGTCACCTGATGTTAAGTGGTAACCAACCAAGTCACGCACGACAGGAGCAGGCCTTACGATGCTGCCCATACATATGCATAATTTAATACGTAATCAATCTAATCATAATCATTTATTCGTTGTTTAATGTTATTTATTGACAAAGAAAATTACAACTAATAGTTACAATTATTTACAAAATGTACAAAATATAAAAAATACATATGAAACAGTTGAGCTATCTGCAGACCGTTGCAAACGATCTATAGATAGCTCAACTGATCCAAATCAGTGCCAGTCGGAAGCGTACCCAAGACACTGGCTGCATTGCCACGCTGAATGGCAATGCTGATACGCTGAGCCAAGTATTCGCCAGCCCTCGGGTCACGCGTCGCCAATGTTTAATGTTAAAATTTTTAATGTTCGTCGTTTAATGTTGTATTGTATGTATAGTAGTTCTTAGGGGTTAACAAAATGTTCAGAACCACTGAGTTTTTATTTTACTGGTTTTTATTAAAAAAACTTATAAGCAGCTAATATCGATCAAAATTCTTTTTTTTTTAAACTGTGCGCAATGTGATTGCACACAACTTGGAGGTTTTTGAAACTGATTAGGTGATTTTATATCTTTCAACATGTCAAAACGTGCGAGAAGAGGGAGCATTAGCCTTATTATTCACCCTTGATACTTTGATCCCCAGCCAGGCACAGCACAATATATTTAGCTCGGTTAAAAGATCTGGCATGTATAGGTAGTTTCTGAAGTGATAAATGCAGTGGTATTTCTTGGTTATGTGAAAACGTTTATTTAAGTTGAAATGAATTGAAAGTGTATGTTGTTGAAATTGAATTGAAAAGTGGTCTGTTGAGAGTATCCGCCTTTCGATCGGTCTTGCAATAAAAGATTTTTCCTATCGAAAAATTTATGTTCCAATACACACTGGTTTTGGACTACTTCCATCGTGAGGAAACCAGTTAGTATTCTAACAGCGGCGATGGGCTTGCAACCTGTCACGTGTATGGAATACTATTCTACTGCAAAATTTGGGCAGGTGTATGTGCCGATTGTAATGTTTGGACGCACCTCTGACTACCACCTTAGACGGCTCCAAAGAAGCAAAAAAGTCAAACTTGGTAACTTGGTAAGATCTGAGGGGATCTACCGCGCCTTGGGGTCAAAGTCGTGAAGCTATTTCAGTTTTCAGATTCAGAATTGAAAAGCACGTTTGCAAACTCCTATCGATTACAAAATAAACTTCACTGGCGTTGATTAGTGGCCACTAAAATGTGGATCGCTTACGCGGAAGCGGTGCCTGCTTGCCTGCTGGTTAGGCAATGTAGGACAACCAGTGCGGCTAAATGCCACATGAAATGGTACCCAACCTGCGAACTTTCACATCGACATTACGAGAATACAATTAGGTACATATTACGATTAAATTAATAATAATTATTGTGAACAATGAGAGCCTTTTTCGTAACTATCTGCCATTCTAAAAAGCAGAAAGAACAGTAGGGTCGTATCGTATGTTTCATCGTTTGGAAACAACAAGGAGTATGAAAGGACACTGAGCAAAGATGTTTGCTTGAACCAAACATGACGCAGTCAGAAATAAACTAAAGTTTTTAGATATCTAAAAACTTCGTATCTGCTTAGTGTAAAAACAATGTTACTTTGTTTAATGAATGAAGCAATCTGCGGGTACCACGAGGATTTGTTTATCTTAGCAGAAGGTCAGATTATGGTAAGAAAAGTTACATAATGATTGTTTCCAAATAAGACTAAAAACAGAATATTTTTTGTTTCGGTTCGTGTGTGTCAAAAGGCTTATTTTTTGAAGCGTGCTTACCTAGTTGGGTTTTTCGTTTGTTTTGTGCTGGTATGGCGTCTATCTCTTTTAGGGACTTACGAAACAGCTGTGAATAATTATGGTTGGTGGTAAAAGATAGAAGCAATAGACCCACTGTTACTTGGATGGTTTTTTACGGTTCGATTTATACATCTATTTTTGTAAGTTATTTTTACAGTTGGGTTATAAAAAACTGAAACAATTTCATGACTTTGATCCCCAAGTATGGTTAACATCTCAGATCTCTTGTTTAGACCCAGTTTTGTCTGTTTAACTTAGGTAAGTAGATGATGTGAAAGTTGGGTGGTCAGAGGAACGGCCAAAATAGTCAAAATATTACATTTGGCATATACCCATATTTTGCAGAAGTGCCTATGGATAGTATTGTGCTTGCTTGATTATTAGCGTTTCTTAGACTATTTTGTTTTTGTCGTAAACAGCTCACCAAATCAGCTAAAACAAATAAAAGTGTATTTTGTGAAACAAAAACAGACGAAATACAGAGAGCAATATTGGTTGACAACAAAATCGGTCGTCACTCAGCTTCTTATTGGTTTTTAACTACATAGAGACGCTGTGTTAGTTTTTAGTCACCTGCTCGTCAGTAGATTGGCTGCAGTGTCGGTGCTACTCGAGAGGCGAGATGCTGCTGACTTGCGGACCATCTTTTGGTGTCATTTTTTTTATTACTCTTGTTACATTCACATGGTGGCATTTTAAGCGATATCTATTCTTTTTTTAATACTACTTGCTTTATAGAACAAGCTGATGGTTCACCTGAAACGCTGCTTGGCACAAAATATGAAAGGCCCTCTTGTACTTCCCCAGGTGAGGACTTTAGTGAGCTTTTTTACCACAGAAAACACAACACGTCTATCAAGGTGTTATTATTAATATTATTACACTAGAGCTGGATTTGAAATGCGGATTAATACTGAAAACACAAATTGTAGCGACAAGTAAATATAGGCTGAGTAAAAAAGAAGAAATCCTCACTACAAGCTGTCTCCACCAGTGGGGATTATGAAAATCTTAATTTTTTTGGCTTTTTCCCCAACAACCTTTTTAATCCTGGGGATTGTGAAAATAAACATTATTTTAGTCTTCTTTCAGCTAATGCTGTGTAGGTATGTAATCTACCTACAATAGATACAAAAGCTTGTCTATTTACATTCACATACCTACACCTAGTAAACTTGATATCAAGGTGAACTATCATATTCTAATTGAAGCTTTATTTATTTACAGGTACTTACTGCACATTCAAAGAAAACAAGTATTTCATTAAGTACCTATCTAAATTTTACGGTAGAGGTGTGGCCGTAATAAAGGTAAAATTAAATAAATATTATTCGTTATCCTTGCTCCAGTTAAAAAGCATGTTAATATTTTAGTAGTAATATAATTAAAAAACAGTCGCACAGATCCTAGATCCCGCTGTAATAAATCTTATTTATTTTTTATTTATTTATTTATTTACTTACACCTAGTTCTAACTTTACAGATAGGTACTTATCTAATAGGTACGTTAAAACTAGAATCTTACCTCATCATCAGGGTACACGATTACTTTATTCACGGATTACAGCATTCACTTAGTGAGACATAATCGTGATAGGTTGCCTTGCTATTCTGCAACTTGGAAAAGCCATTTTTATAGGTTCCGCTATTTTACGCACAATTTTTCTTACAGTATCGGTACACTATGAAAAAAAATAGAATGACATGTTCACACTATTTCATTCCATTGTCATTCATAACAAAGCGCTGTCTCATAAGTTACGCACGATAGAAACGTGCCCTACAATGCACTGCCCACCTCCATCAACTTCAGGCATGTGCCTGTAATTTCATCGGCAATGTATTACCTATCCTATAGAAGGACTTTCAGATCATAGTTTGGATTTGCATGTCATATCTGCTCTCATATAAATAGCTAATTTAAAGCTTTGTGTAGAGCTTTCTAGTAAAGTTCGCCATTGACGGATACGCTTCGGAGAATATCATCATCATCATTTAAACCGATATACAACAACGCTGCTTCGGGACAGAAAGAGGCCATTTTTTAATGTTTGTTTTTTTTGTTGTTTGATAACTAGACGTTTGACTGCCATCTGCGTCATTCAGTTTCCCGCCGAACGTGAAAGTGACACTTTCATGTCTGGCGGGAAACTGAATAACGAATAAAATTGCTTGGTGGCATGTATTGCGTGTATACACCTCATTTGCTTGTGTGGGTGAAGGCAGGTAGAGGGGCGTGCATTTTTAGAATGGTTTATCTCTACTTTTTTTTAAATCTATCAATAGCTATAATAATAATATTTCGTAATTATAAAAACTGCCACATTAAACACCACCACAACTAACGACATTGCAAAAAGGTACCAACTTGAAGGATTATACATTATTATTCTGTGGATGAGGCTACTAAAGCAGATATAAATTCAAATCAAATTATAGAACGTGACGAACTGAAACTTAATTAATTTGATCGGATTCGATTTAAAACGATCCAACTTGCTCTTTAAACAGAAGGCTACTTCGTTTCCAAAAAAGATCAATTAGTCTTGGATTTACTACGACATTTGCACGAGGCAATTACAATGATGTGCGCTGTGAAGTATGTTTTAATTTTAAATGCCAACGCTATTGAGAAAAGTTCGCCGGGCGATATAAATATATATTGGTGGACTTTCCACACAGCACTATCAAGACCACAGATAGGTATTATATTAATAATAATATGTGATAGACCCAAACTAAGCAAAGTGCGTGGTACTGGCACGTAGAGTCATCTAGCTACGAGTATAAGTGTGTGTGTCTCCAGCTTCCTCATATTGAAAATGTAATTTCTATAAATGCCAATATTTAAAGCATAATTAGTGCACTCATAGATTTGAATCATAATTTAGCTGCCAAATAAACAACGATGCTATAAGCTTATAATAGTGTGTAAGCTGGAGTAACATGTCTCCAGCTGCCTCAGTCAGTGTGGGCAAACGGCTAATGATAGAGATATATAGTAAACGCAAGGATTTAGTACCAAACGAATTAGCGAGGTACCAAAAATTTCAGGTCTGTAGCTCGGAAACTCTTCGAGTTATAAGACTTGATCAACGTGTAAGCTGGAGTAACGATACGTGAAAAAGCATATGCTCGTTCTCTGGAATGGCTGGAGCTAGCAGGTTGCTTTAAGTCTCCAGATTTAGTACCAAACGAATTAGCGAGGTACCAAATATTTGAAGTGTTTCTGTTCAAAACTCTATGAGTTACAAGCTTTTCCAGCTTTTTTTGTTTGTCCAACTTGCACATGTTGGATCTCAGCAACCACAATAGGTACAGACTCGGTTGATGTCTCTGAACCGAGCTATGAATTAGTGCACTCGGTACCAAAAATTTGGAATCTCTAGGACAAGCAGTTCTGTTGTAATCAGCAAAATAACATCCAAGGAATTTGAATACAGACAGATATATTCAAATTCCTTGATTGCATCAGTAGGTACGAGTGTGACGCATTCGCTGTAGTGACAGAGATAGAGCTACTATCAACTGAAGGCTGGTCGAAATGGAACTATCTGGTATTCTGTAACTCATCATAATATTAGTTATTTTGCTGATTACAACAGAACTGCTTGTCCTAGAGATTCCAAATTTTTGGTACCGAGTGCACTAATTCATAGCTCGGTTCAGAGACATCAACCGAGTCTGTACCTATTGTGGTTGCTGAGATCCAACATGTGCAAGTTGGACAAACAAAAAAAGCTGGAAAAGCTTGTAACTCATAGAGTTTTGAACAGAAACACTTCAAATATTTGGTACCTCGCTAATTCGTTTGGTACTAAATCTGGAGACTTAAAGCAACCTGCTAGCTCCAGCCATTCCAGAGAACGAGCATATGCTTTTTCACGTATCGTTACTCCAGCTTACACGTTGATCAAGTCTTATAACTCGAAGAGTTTCCGAGCTACAGACCTGAAATTTTTGGTACCTCGCTAATTCGTTTGGTACTAAATCCTTGCGTTTACTATATATCTCTATCATTAGCCGTTTGCCCACACTGACTGAGGCAGCTGGAGACATGTTACTCCAGCTTACACACTATTATAAGCTTATAGCATCGTTGTTTATTTGGCAGCTAAATTATGATTCAAATCTATGAGTGCACTAATTATGCTTTAAATATTGGCATTTATAGAAATTACATTTTCAATATGAGGAAGCTGGAGACACACACACGAGTATAATACGTTTCAAAATGATCCCTGTGATTTTATTGAATAAAATACATTTTTACTTTGACTTTGAAAGCTTGTATCAACATAACTGTCATGGCGTCTCCAGAAGAGTTCACAAGTTGAAAAGTTCGACCAGATAAACATAGTGAACAACTTTATTTGCCTACATATTAAAGAAATCGCACATTATTATTATAGTCATCTCTTAGTCTATCAATTTTTTATGTTTTGTACACATAATATATACGACCCGCGCGTTCTCATCCTCAAGGCTAATTGTCTACCTAGACTTTTATCTGCGGCGCCTAGATTCACGTGCATTTTGACTATGACTTTGATCTGATGCTAGGATGCTGTTGTGATCTTTCTTATGCGTAGCGTCCGTCAAAACTGATAATAATCATATACGTACATGTCATAATACAAAAAAATAAATAAATAATGCTGGACAATCCACATAGCACTATCTAGCCCCAAAGTAAGCTATTCAATAAGCTTGTGTTATGGGTACTAGATAACTGATATATTTAATACATTATACATATACTTACATAGATAGATATTGTTTATTATACATAGAAAACACCCAGACCATCGGAAAAAATTTCTGCAGATCGTACACAAATTTGTTCCGAGGCGGGAATCGAACCCGCAACCTCTTGCGTCGCAGGCAGGCTCTCGCCCGCTGCGCTACAGAGGTCGTCGGTAATACAAAAAAATGCAAGGTGTTTATGTGTACCTATCTATCACATAAAATAAGAAGACTGATGAGATGAGATGAGATGGCGTGATAAAATTCTCACAAAATATAATACCTACAACAACATAACTGTACTAATTGGCGCCACAACACGTCGACTGTCTGTTTTGAATAAATCTCAACAAAGTTCTGGTTCTACAAGTATATTATAATTATGTATGTAAACGATCGCCGAAGACACGGCCAATATACCTAATGTTTTATATTAAGGCGAGGATATCCCAGAACCTCCAACCTCCAAGACTTGCAACACTTGAACATCTAGATTTCGTTAGATTTTCTTCTCAGAGATTAATAATTATGAAATTTTAAATTTTTTTTACACAGCGCTAGTAAATATTAATTCCTATCTTTTGATTTAACTTTGACATGATTTCAAGAAAAACTCTCTTCGTAATAGATGTTTGAAATATCGACTTAGTGTCATCTTTATGATTTTTTTTTATCGTGAAAATTATCATTATGTACGTTTCTATCTTTACACAGCGCTCGAGTACATGTTCAATAATAAAGTTTTCGTTTTTTTCATGTATTTTTTACATTTTAGTAGATTTACAGCTGTTCAAAAACCGTTCAAAACCGGGAGGTTGGAGGTTCTGGGATATCCTCGCCTTAACATAGAAACACAATGCGGCACGGCGCTCCTCGTTAGAAAATAACAACAATGCACCGCTTGTCTAGCTAGGCCTCACTTCACTGCCGATCGGAGTATTCATTACAGACACGAGATTTAATACCTTCCGCTCTCGCGGAAAAAACTCTAACAATAGGCTAACAACTATTTTTATGCATATTAAATACGACTAGCTGACCTGCCCGTGACTTCGTTCGCGTGAATACATTTTTGTATTTTATATGGTTAGTCGGAAATTGTGTACTTACACTTACCTAATCCTAGTTTGCCTTGCGGTATTAGAGTATAATATTTAAATATAATACAATGGATGTATTATATTTAAATATCATACTCTACTACCGCAAGGCGCAAGGGCGATGGAAAAGCGCTTTTCCTCCCAAATTACCTATTGAAATAAACTACAAAGATTATTTGTCGGCTTGTGTCAGCATAACTTTCTATTATTATGAGCCTTTTTGATTCAGTCTACAAACTACAAACTAACCTTTTTTCAATTATTTTTATAGATGTAGATAGTGCAGGGTCACAGTGACTTACTCGGTCAAGGCGTGCGCTCGGCAAAAACTCCACTCTGTTACAGAATCAGAAAAGGTGCGGCATGGCACACGGTTTGCAAAAAATACTATCGAATTCTGAAATTACTGAAACAACGAGCAGCCCCTGCATACCTCTCGATAAAATACCTTTCCCGGTATTTCATGTTACGAAACTGATCATTGATTGCGAAATCAGGCAATGCGCTAAAAGTACGCAGAACTTTCACTGTAGGGAAAGGGCGGTTTTCGTCCACGTTATAGACTACAACATGCGGGCCATTCGCGGGCACAATGCATAGATAGTTGTCGAGCGGCGCGGCGCGCGCGTAGCCACCAATCAATCCTGCTGAATAAACTGTACCCACCCAAGTAATTAATGCATGGAGCAGTCCACCTTGCTGTTTAACGCTTTTACCACTGACGTATCCACGCACAAATCTTAATTAACTTTAACTGACTAGCGTCAATCATAAGCTTGCAATCTCACTCTGATTCTAAAACGGCTTATCTGCTGACTGCTGACACAGTCAAAAAGAATTTAATTTTTATTGCATAACTAGATTGTTGCTGTCTTTTATTACAGGCACCTCCTACTTGATTCTCTTGTACGGAATGTAGACACTGGTAACATCATAGACGCTCTGGTTGAAACTTTTCATTCGAAAATGAATGAAATACATCTCGTAGATACCTATTTGTATAAAGACGCTACTGTGCACAAGTTGCAGATCTTCACGTACATAAATTCTGACAAAAAAACTGGACAGAATTTTATGAATATTTCTAAAGTACGAGATAAGTACTTTAGTCTGTGATACAGAGGCGAAACTCAGACAACTAAAGATATTTTAAAAAACTTACCTACATAAAGAGTATGATTATCCTTATCCTTACTAATATTATAAACGCGAAAGTTTGTAAGTATGGATGGATGGATGTTTGTTACTCTTTCACGCTGGAA
Source organism: Plemyria rubiginata (assembly GCA_963576535.1). Taxonomy (NCBI): domain Eukaryota; kingdom Metazoa; phylum Arthropoda; class Insecta; order Lepidoptera; family Geometridae; genus Plemyria; species Plemyria rubiginata. The sequence goes on from OY754905.1 coordinate 5,638,830, forward strand.
CGACTGACCAGATCTGGATAAAACTTGGCAGAGAGAAAAATTATGGTCTGGAGTAACACATAGGCTACTTTTTATCCCGTGGAAATACCGGGATTTAAATCTGCGCGGGTGAAACCGCGGGCCACAACTAGTATAGATATACAGTTATTATTGTGTGGTAGGTGTCGGAATCGTAGGATATCTATCATTGTCGCATCGGTAGGCGCGCTGGTGCTTCGTGCGACGACGCGGCGCAAATTGCGACAGCCTCCGATTCACGGCTAATCACTCACAACCTCGCAACATAATCCAAGTTTCGAAAGCTCTTACTCTTATTACTTTCGAGAGCCAACACATTAGTCAAATCATTCCCCGTCGTTGGCGCAACCAACTATTGTTAACGGCTGCCGGCTCTAGGTGTAAGTATATAATAAATAAATAAATAATGCTGGACAATCCACACAGCATCATCTAGCCTCAAAGTAAGCTACTCAAAGCTTGTGTTATGGGTACTAGATGACTGATATATTTAATACATTATATCCTTAAATAGATAGATATTTTTATTATACATAAACACCCAGACCAACGGAGCAAATTTCTGCAGATCGTACACAAATTTGTTCCGAGGAAGGAATCGAACCCGCAACCTCTTGCGTCGCTGGCGGACTCTCGCTCGCTGCGCCACTGAGGTCGCCACTGAGTATAGGTAGTACCTGTGTTCGAATTGGTTATAGTTTCCTGCAATATAGTTTCCTTATTGATAGTTTTATTGCGCTAAACTATTAAATAAATCAACCATTGAAATCACAAAGTAATCTCATTCACAATAAGTACGTGGGCAGTGCCATAATATAACTAAATACAATTATGTACCTACATAATTATTTTGTACCTATAACATGTCCGAAGAACCGAGTAAAGTAACTGGTTTTAAAAAGCGGTTTTCTCGTTAAATAGGGCGTTGAACTTTTTGTTTCAATGACATTACGCAATCTATAATGAAATATTAATTTATTTTCTCTTCATTACCGTGGCATAATCATAACATCATAATACTGGTAGCTGTATGTAAAATTGCCTAATCAAATGGACACCTTGACAAACTTACCTGACTTTTTTTTATAACTTGACTATCTGTTATCCGCGGCTGCGCTCGCGCACGTTTACTTTTGAACTTATTAACCTTTCTTTATCGGTACTTTATTAAAAAATCTCTGCATAGTCGGCCTGGCCGCTCACTTTTGCCATTTCATGCAAATGTCCAAGGAATACAAAGTTTCATAGAAACTTTTACCCCCTATTTCACCCCCTTGGGCGTTGAATTTTGAAAAATCATTCCTTAGTCTTAAGAGGAATACGTGTGCGAAATTTTAAGTTTCTAGCCCCAAGGGTTTGGCCTGTGCGTTTTCATCAGTTAATCACTTGCCTTTTATATATTCTAAAGTTAGATAGGAATTGAATTTAATACATAATTTAATATAAAAACATGCATTACATCTGATAATTATAACTATCTGATCCCGCAGAGAATTATAACTGCCTTATTGCATAAGTACACAAATCTTTATTCAAACGTGCCCTTGTGTGAATGAGGCCTTACCTTATTCTGGGCATATACGAAATTAAATCAATATAAAGCGTTTTGACACACTAATAGGCAAAGCTAATTAATCGCTATAAGAAAACGCAACCATTTCCCCTAAAGGAAGTAACCAACTTGTTTAAATAAGGTACGTACTTATATTGATGTCATAACTGAAGGTAACTCGGTAACCGTATTTATCGTCTTAGTAAAAACGACGGAGTTAGAACGATAATAAATCACGTAAAACGTTTGGGAATTTAAGTAATCATAAAATTGCACTATATTTTAGTTTATTTTGTCGTAATATTTTTTATCAACCATTATTATAAATAAAGCTTCCTTGAAATATGTATATAGTATTTTATGAAACTCAGAGTTTATTTTATAAAATATATTTATATGTATTAATCTATTCAGCGTTTTGGACGTGGATTTTGGAATTTATTAAGGGCTACGTTACTGAGGAGGGTAAAACGTGTTACCCTCCTCAGTAACGTATCCGTATATTTTGGATTTTGAGTTTATTGTGATTAGTTATTAGTGACTAGTTAAGTACCTACCTCGATTACAATAACACATAAGTGGTAATTACCGTTGAATCTGATCGCTGGAATTAATCGAACCTGGCTATTACCTACCCACAGTTTGTTTTCTGTGCCATTATCAGTCGCAGCTCAGCCATAAACATGGTGGTCAAACGTATTTGAACAGTAGTCCGAGGTAACGGGCTGATTGTGATCGATTTATCCATCTGTGCCCGAGTAGTTACGAAACTGCGCGTGCGTCGGTTGCGCACTGACCTGACTCTTATTAAAATCACTAGCTACGCCCTCCGGCAATGCCCGCTTTTTGCCGCCGTATCCGGCAATTTGCTAAAAGCCTGTAACCTACTAAACAAATTCCGTTTACTATTTTTGTAAATAAACAGTATTTTATCTAGGTATGTCTTATGTGCAATACGCTATGTAAATAATAATAAACACTTCAAGACAAAAAATATAACTGTGCTGTCATCACAATCATACAAGGACAAGGCAGGTACATAAGTGAACAAGTACTTACCAACTTAGTCTAAGCCACTATACATTAATTATGTAAAGGTTGCGTTATTAATATATCCGCTTTCCAGTTCCGATAAAAAATATAAACTTGTTCTAGCTAATTACCTTCCACTTTTGTATGTGTTCGACATTGACACATATAATTATAATTTTTATTATTTTACCGTAGGTACCTACAAACCAGTACGAAGCCAGTTTTCCTCATATTTCTATTTTATTGCGAATTTAAGATGAGCCGAGGTCGGAGGTTCGATGACATCTGATAAAATGCTTAAAATACTTATGTACATTTAAAACAAGACAAGATCATAAGTTAAATTGATTTAAATGACTGCTAGACAACGCTGATGGTAGGTATTATTGGGATTATTAACAGATATTGGTTTTTTGACTTCAAAACAATAAATATTATTGTTTATCATGCGTATCGATTTTTGGTTGAATAATCGTATAGATAAAACACGTTTTAAATTCCTCAATCGCATTTAAAGATTATGTCCGCTTTCGGATCAAAAATACATTAGTCTTTAACGTCTCACATTAAAAGTGCAAAGGGCCATTAGGTATGTGTGATCTACTAAAAATATTTTAATATCACTTACTACTCACTATCCTGGCGCATCCACCCTGAAGTTGGTCTTGACCCCCTACAAAATAGATCGCCCGCCATCAGCTTCGATCTTGCCCTCGCTCCATCCAGTCCGGTGCGAAGACTTGAATGCGGAGGTCCTTCTCCACTTCGTCCTTCCACCTGTACCTGAGTCGTCCGACTGTTCGTCGGCCGACTGGTGCTCCAAGGAAGGCTCGTTTTGCTGCCCGATCTTCCTCCATTCGTAGCATGTGGCCGAGCCAACGCATCCTATGTTATTTTATTTCGCCCCGTATTCTCGGCCACTTCGATTTCTAGCTTAGCAATCTTCGATATTCTATAGAAACTTTAATATATTGTACCTTTTTATATTTTATATAATTACTTTACTTTAGTCAATGTCATTTTATATTATTAGGCTCATGTCACGATAACTTACTTTCATCGTGCCATGAGACCATCGTATCTACTCGTAGGATGTGGAATAACAAGCCAGACAAAAAGCTCCTTTCTAAATAAAATTAATCGCCTTAAATAGGTAGGTACCTACTTATTTCAACTTCATCAACATCAACAGTGCCGAAAGATAAATTAATTGTGTAACTTAACGTTGGTCAACGCATGAAGTGTAAAAGACCAACGGCATCTGTTGGTAATATTTCGCTAGAAATTCGTGTGTTTGGTAACGGCAGTCTCAATGACAACAAGGCCTAGCCCAGTTTTGATTAGGATTTATGACAAGTACCTAAGTTGGTATTTAGAATATTAGTTGCGTCCCGCGGTTTCACCCGCGCAGATTTAAATCCCGGTATTCCCACAGGATAAAAAGTAGCGTATGTGTTATTCCAGACTATAATCTATCTCTCTGACAAGTTTCATCCAGATCCGTTCAGCCGTTCCGGCGTGAAAGAGTAATAAACATCCATCCATCCATCCATACTTACAAACTTTCGCGTTTATAATAGTAGTAGGATTATGTTTGCCAAACAACGTAGGTTTGTTCTCTCAGTGACCGTCTCGGGGTCATCAATTCATAGACTCGGATTAAATCCATTAGCTGCTAATAAGTGCTGCATCAAGGTTATCTTTTAAGAGTGTTAGGTGAGCTCTTTATGGATATGTGTACGCCTCAAGTTGATGGACGCAGTGCAGTGCATCGTAGGGCACGTTCCTTACGATGCAATACCTGGTTATAGATGATGGTTACAAATTAACATCAGGTGAGCCATACCTCATCTCCTACTATAATAATTATAATAATATTATAATATTGGTGGACTTTCCACACATCACTATATAGCCCGAAACTAAATCAAAGCTGCTATGGGAACCAGATAGCTATACTCGTAATATACTACTTTGATACTTTTTTTTGTAAATACACTTATAATATCGATATATCACCCAGACAGAGAACAAACATCTATTGTTTATCACACAAATGCTTGTTCACAGTGGGAAACGAACCCACGACCTACGTAACTGATCTACCCTTCCTTTCCCATTTTCTACATAAACGGGTCTGGATGTTTGTGGCTCAATTACGCGCTGATTTTCTTCCAAATTCGATAAAAGATGGACTAACATATGAATAAAATACATAATTCCAAGGAAATAACAGAATCCGCTAATAAAAAAAAGGAACCACTACCACGCGAGCAAAGCTGTGGGCAGTCGCTTGCATTATATCATAATTAGGTACTATAGGTCGCGTCAACCATAAAGAACTCTGGAAAACAGTGGAGGGGATATGTTTGCGCATGCGAAATACTTGCGCCATCACTCCCCCCCCTTCCGGCGTTCTTTTTGGCTGACGCGCACTATAACTACGTTTACAAATACAAGCCTATTCATTAATATTCATGCGAGAGATGTGTACAAATAAAACTTTAAATCTCTACTCGATCATTTTACATCATCGGAGGATGTTAATGCAAAAAGAAAGTGTGGCGAAAAGAAAGTAGATCATAAAACGAAACGCTTTTGTGTGTGAACTATTCACACAAAAAACTTTGGAGTAGATACAGTAACATGCAATAAACCTGTTGTGAAAATCTATATTACATTCATCTTGAATCCATACAAATAAATATTACGACCTTTTGGACCTCAATATCTTACTTACCTAATAACCACTGTGCCATTTTCCCTTACCAGCATATTTTGAGTAGGTACCTAGGTATTTCCTAAATACCTCCGTACCAAATTCTACCTCTTCAAAAAAAGATAATGATTACCGTTACGCTTTTTGCACTGCTAAAAAAACGACTTACAGACAACTCGGACTCTTTTGTCCGAGTTGTCGGCAAGTCAAAAAAACGGAGGAAGTCCACAAGTCGAAGCGTAACATATATTTATTTGTTAGGTATACCTACATACATGACCGCGCATAACTTCATACAGAGTAGACCGATTTTGATAATTCGTGGTCAAACATTACTATCAGTGAGTGAACAATCAACTCCTACCCTTAGGGTTGATTTTTTTTCCAAATTTATATGGGACTTTTTTGGGGGTATACCCTTTACAATAATAAAAGAAGTATCAAATCGGTAAATCAAAAAATTAATTAATTACGTAAAGCTGACTCACAATTACTTAGGTATGCTTACATGAGTTTAAGAACTTATGTAGTCATTACGGTTAAATAAAAAGGTTTATTATTTTTTACTTTTCAGTTTTTCCGCGGTAATTAATTTTTTATTCATATTTTGTATAATAGTGTTCATACAAAATTCCATGCGAATCGGAGCTCGACAGAAATAGTAATATTTCACGAATAATTGTCGCTTGATAGAAATAAATTTTGATTGAGAAATGTTTGCTTGCTTTGCTCGCTTGAACGACAAAAATAAAATTTGGAGTTCATACATGACGCATTCATAACTCATAATCCGACGTAATGGAGGCAAGTTAGCTAACGGTGCGGTGACCGTTCAATATCGCCTTGTCAATGTGTTTGTGCAACTACTTATCGCTCATACTCTGAGTAAGATAGGTACCCATTACTTGCGTCGTATACGTAACCTTAAATCTTTTATGTATACGAACTGCCTGACTTAAGCTACCTACTTAAAATTTAGTTTAGTTTAACCTGTTACGGAAAATCGATCGTGCGACAGTGCCACAAAAACTGTAAAGTTTCGTTACTACCTAAGTTTTTCTGTTTTTTTGTACCAAAATCCTGAAATCTTAGTTATAGTATCTTAGTTGTTCATTACTGGTAGCACGGAATAGGGTAAACCCTACACTGGTAGTAACCTAGGTGAAGAACCCACACTATTTTGTTCTGTCAATCGACAGGTAGATATTTGCTAGGAATATATAGTATTCAAATTCCTTGGATATTTGTCAAGGAATTTAGATACTGTTTGTACATCATGAGCGCTTCAGTTGTCCGAAACATTTTTGATAGTTATAAGGCGGCGCCAGAGAGGTACCATATACCTTTACCTTGAAGTTAAATCTGGCACCGGTGTTAGTTGCTTTTTGTTAGGATACTTCGAGTATGGGATTTTTTACCAGATTCGTTTAAATTACGGTTTAGAAGTTATAGCGATGTATACAGAACCTTCAGGGTCCGAGAAGGTAATGAACACTTATTTACAATGATCACTGACCTTTAGATTGTAATTTACTCAGTTTTTGTAGTTTCAAGTAATGTGTCGCGTAGGTAACCTTTTACGCGTCACCGAATTTTGAAACTTGTCGACAAGGACAAAATGTGTCCTTTGTATTGTTTCATAACCTCTACGGAATGCGTAGTGCGTGTGTAGGTACTTACGTACCTTTGATTATTCGACATCCTTAGATAGATGTGAATGTGATGTGGTTGAAAGCCTTCATTTAGATTATAGTGAAACCTAATGCCTAAACGAACAGACTTTACAACATAAAACTGAGTGACGACCGATGTCGTCATAATCTACCTTGTTCTTTATATATTTCGCCTATGTTTTTGTGACACAAAATAAAAGTTTAAATGATGAAGTGATTTATTTGACTATGGGTTTGAGCTCCTTGTTGGGCTGCATGAATATCAAGCATTAGTGTTTTATTTTTTCGTAGGCCTATGCTACGCGAGCTCGTTCAAATCTTTTTCTGCGGGGGTACGAACCGTAGCGCTAGGATTGCTACGAGGTCGTAGCAATTTTATTTAAATGTATACCATCATCTTCCTGCCCTTATCTGATGAGGTAAAGCTCTAGTCCTTATATTGACGACGCGGACGGACGGGCTAGAGCTTTACGAGCGCGGTTTTACGCACACTCTTCTCTTAATATAACTCTCTTCCCTCTCCTCATGACATGCTCACACCACGCAACACTATTGCTCCTCAATTTATCCGTCACCGGCGCTACTTTCAGGCTTCATCCAATATACTCGTTTATTTATTTAACCTATATAATATCCGTAGTTACTTTTTTTTTATTCTCGCCACGTTTCGAAAAGCGAAATACGAAAAACCAAACTCAGACTTGTTTACCTGGTATATATATATATATAGGTATATATGGTATATATATAGATAAGTACCTGGGTGAATCAACTTTTAAGGCACTCCTTTTGTGTCCCTGTCATGCAAAGAGCATAAAAATCCTAATTTCCTTATAAAATATGTTTGTTTTGATGTTAACGTAAACTTAGATCCTTTCCTAACATGCTAGTTTCATAGTATTTTATAGTTAATAGGAAAATTTTTGACTTTATTATGGTAACTCAGCAGAACATAAGCACTATCCATACAAAAAACATGTGTCCCCAGGCCAAGATGACGATACAATTTAGGACGTATCCAAAAAAAAAGGTATGAATGCACAGCCTTTTTACCCAATATTATGATTCAGAAAAAGATAAACTTACGTTTAAAGTTAACATTTATAAAAGTTATACAAATATTTTATATTTTTCGTGCATCCAAACTTTTGTCCCAAACTTTGATCAAAACATCAGTTCTACAGAGTTACCGATAAAAATTCATGACCGTTATCAAGGATGACGCCTACCTTGGTGTCATCTAAGGCGATTATTGTCTAATATTTAGTTGGTATGATCAAAAAATCTCTACCTAGCTTTACCGCCCCCCCAGCCTAAATTAAGTTCTCAGCTGGTGCGCGTAGGTTTATTGTCGCTCTACAGCGTTGCAATGGATATTTATGAGGCACCCTCGTCACTTTTTCTAAAAAAACTCGTTAATATTAGCTTAGATGTCGTGCCCCACTGCAAAACCTAAAAATAGATAAACTTGTGCAAATGTTAACAGTATATTTTCATAATTTTTCGATGATTTATTTTTTATTTTTAGTTGTTCATAATGTTGTCAAAGGAGTGTCTTAAAAGTTGATTCACCCACCTACCTACTGGTTGTGTACAAACAGATACATGCATCGAAAATGGTTGTGTAGTTAGGTAGGTACGTACTTTTATAAAACCTAGTGTGTGCTTAATTTTTATTTTATGAATTAGTCTTCCCTAAAGCCATTTTCATATAATGGTAAATAAACCACTTCAAGGATATTTCGAAGAAGATTACCTATACCTTTAAAGTCACTTTGAAAAATCTTACTATAAAATTTACGGGTTCTTGTCAGACTTGGAAACGCTATTATTATATTATAGGTACCTAAGCAAATTGACCAATCGCTGTCGGACCATGCATAGAGTTCTTCCGGATTCAGTAGGTAGGTACAGCTTACTTACATTATTTCAACAACGTAACATTATAAACAATAACCGTTCATTTATTATTATGAAAGCAGGAAACGAAGGTTTATGAACAAATAGTTCACGCTCCGCCGTAACTGCAGAGAATACGCCTGCAATGCAGTTTTAATGGGGTTGCTCTGACGGAATCATTTCAATCAGTCGCATACAAATCTTGTTCTACACAACTGTTCACTACAATTAATGGCTTCACACACTAGATAAAAAAATACAGGTGGACTAAGGAAAGAAAAAAATTGCCCTGCTAACGCCGCCAGGTGAACTAAGGTAACCATATAAAGATTTTTTTCCCCGGAACACGCAGTTATCTTAAGGTGGACCACTGAAAGAAAAAAATGCCTCTGGTACATTTTTATGTAGGTGGACCACGGGGAAATACCAGATATATTAATACTATATATATAATCGTAAATCGATGTAAAATATATATCGTAATTGATATATAATAAACTAGCTACCCGCCCGCGTGCCCCTGCTTCGCACGGGTGCACTGCACATATCATGCATGTATTATACATAAACCTTCCTCTTGAATCACTCTATCTATTAAAAAAAACAGGATCAAAATCCGTTGCGTTGTTTTAAAGATTTAAGCATACATAGGGACATGGGGACATAGGGACAGAGAAAGCGACTTTGTTTTATACTATGTAGTGATATATAATATTTACTTATTCACACAATTAATCTAAACGTAAATGATCTAGTTTGCATTGCTCACCTAAATAATGATAACAAATCCCTGACAGACATTAGTGTTTTTAACCAAACTTTGTCTAAATCAAATAAGATGCTGATGCTTGCTGATGCATGTGCTTGGATCACACGCATCAGGATCTGGTTGCAACACTGCCAATGTACCTACATGTAATTAATCATAATGCAATCACTGCATTAGAGAAGTAAATTGTGGTAATGGATGATCCCAAGTAGGCTATAAGGAAATTGATGTACCTCAATTATCAATTAACTATCATCAAAATAAAACAATTGATTAAATACACAGATCAAAAATTTTAATTCATTAATTTATTCATAATTACATAAATAATAAAGGTTCTTCAATAGAAAGAAAATACTGAACCTAGAGGGGTAGGGCATTTCTTTCTATTGATCCAATCCATAATTTTTATTTCTATCTATAATAATAATAACAAGATTTCATCATGCCAGAACAACCAAGGTATGTGACCTACATTACATTTTTCACTTATGTACATAGAAACACTTAAGTCTAATATAAAACTGAATAATAAGAGTCAGAAAAGTGATAGGTTATTTATAGCCCATGAACACAGATTTACAACCATATTACCTATAGGTCTTCTTTACTCATCACTACATAGTATATAACTAATAAAATTCCTACATTTTTGTATTTATTGAATTAGGAATGATTTGGATTTTTATACAAGTAACTTACCTACTAGTAGATGTGCTTGACTAGATATATTATTAAGCATAACATACAAGACTCAAAATAACAATCATATGACAAATAATAGACATGGCTACATCACTACTACTTAATGATTAGTACATTTACGGAAAAACATAGATTGATTACCTATAAACAACACATAACACATACACGATAGGCATTAAACATATTATATAAAAAAATGATTTTAAAAGTCATGTTATTTGTTGATTTGCATCCTACTTTCCAGCCAGGGTTACATTCACCAAATGAAAAGAAAATGGTGGCATCCCATTAGATTGGGCATTGAGTTATAAACAAGTGAAGAAAATCTAATTAATATAAAATCTAAACATGGCAAATAAAAAGATAACACCGTATATTACACCATTCAAAAATAATCATTAAGAAAGATGGATGTTTTTAAGTAGTACCGGGTTCTGAAACATATTGAGCTACCAATCGACCGTATTTCTCTCTAGCTTCAGCAGTTATAGGCGTTGGCTTCAGAGCACCAGCTTCACCAGACAGGCATGTGTTCAATACCAGCAGAAAACGATGCAACTCCTCTGGTAATCCCTGGATAAATAGATCATGAAGTGGCTGCGTAAACGATACGGTTATTCTGCCTTCATCTATAAATCTAGTGTATATCTTTGTTGGATTGCTCTTTAAAGGGTACTTGGTGAATCTGGAACTTTTCAGTTGGCCCCGGGTGACGTTTTGCAGATGCAGCAAAAAATAATCATTGTCAGAGCCAGTTTCTTTTCCCAATGCTATAGTTGATTGTATATAAGCGGTGCTGTTCCTTGCACCAGTATTTTTATTTACCGTTCGAACGATGCAGTCGATCCTCATTTTCGTTAAATCCAATGACTAGGTGTACTCGTTTGTTAAATCCAAGATTTTTTGCACGGGATGCACTTTTTGTTACATAGGCTTTCAGCTTAGCCTAACTTAGCTGTACCAACGGCCGACGCTAAGGCTGCGACGTAGGTAGGTACCTAGTCTGCCGCAGCGATCGATGCCGGTCGGCGATAGCGATAGCAGAGGCGACCGACGGCGGCGGCGCGGCGGCGCGGCGGCCGGCGCGGAGCGGGGCGCGTTTTGCAGCGCAACTAATCGATCCGATCACACAAAATAATATTAACTATGTTTACGACAGTTCGAGTACCTTCATGTATCGAGCCACAACAGAGCGTAGGTACAGCAGAGATAGGTAGTTTTCAATAAAATTTTAGTCTACTCTCGTCGCGTACCTAGCTATCTTGATGTATCAAGCCAAGCCACAACAGAAACAGAGCGAACCAATTATTTAAAAAAAAAATGTACGTTAGTCGCGTAGTACATAAGTAAATTTCCGTAATTTTACTCGTTAATTTCTCGACTCGGACCCGACCGACCGAGTCCGACTAAAATTGAATTGACTGACGTGCGTGACGCCTGACGCTCCCATCTTGACTTGACGCTACTAAACGCAACGCGCAAACAAAAATATCGATTTGATTTTACCGGTTTGGTCTGAGTTTACCGGTAACAAATAATGTACAGCCACAGCCAGCCAAGCTCACTTTCTCACCCTAAACAAAATTTATACTCTTGATAGTAATTAGGGCTATTACAAAGCAATTTTCAGACAGTCTTCTATAGCGATTTTCTGGTGCTACGAAAGACTTCCCATTGCACCGCGACAACCGCCACCGGCTACGTTCCTTGCGTATGCAAACGAAAAGCAAAAGAATTTGCTTTTCCATTTTTAGTAAAAAAGGGTAGCGTAGGAGCCAATATATTTTCAACGGAACCCTTCAACTAATAGTCCCTATTGCGCTGGAACTTGGTTACCATACCAGGAAAGCAAGGAGTAGTCAGAAGTCAGCCTAAACATTATGTTTGACTTGACAATGTAACACTGGGCAGGGAGAACAACTAGGCTGGGTACTTTTTAATCACCAATGGTGTAGGTAGGTCGCTGTAACTGCATATATCCCTGATAGAAGTAAGAAATAGGACATCACTCTTAATAGCGAATTGTACCTAGTATTACAGTAGGTCGGTACCTAAATAATCATTCATAATTTTAACTTTTTCTTCTATTTGTTTCAGGGAGCAGTACATATTCAATGTATTCGAAGTAATAGTAAGCACATTAGAGACGAAACTCCAAAGGATTGAAAATCTTGACAAAGCTGTAGAACACCTAATGAGAAGAGTGGAAGCTCTGGACTCGAGGGTAAACGACAATATTCACAAAACAGACGCTATTATATCAAAACTTGGGAACTTAGACTTGAAACTGTTTAGCCAAATTGGACAAGACAACGAAGAAAATACTACAAAGAGGCAAATAGAAGTCAATAATGCACAGCTGTTAGACAGAAAATTAGAATCGCTTGATCAAAAAGTCTCAAATATAGACACAACACTAGTTGGCTTGAAAACACAAATAGATAACAATTTTTTGCCCGTTGACGATATAAATGCTGAGGCGAGTGAAAAGAAACCTATTAACTTAAATGTTATTGAAATTGCTAAGGGTCTTAATTCCGAAGTTGTAAATGAAATAACAAAAGAAGTGGATCAGCTCAGAACATCCATGTCAACAGTAGATCGTAAGTTACAGTTTCATATTAATCTCGTATCAGAGAACTTGGGCAAGGTTCTGTATATGATGGCGGACGTACACGCGGCCATCGTCGAGCCCGAAGCGGCTTCCATCAACGTCAACAGCCTGTTTAAGAACCGCACAGCGACGAGTACGCAGCCGCCGATCACCAAGAGCAACAAGATCGACGCGCTCGTCAACAAGATCATCCCCATGATGAGCGTCTCCGAAAAGATGGACGAGGTGTGGGATGTCGTGGTCGGTACCAAGAGCTCGGTCGACGACCTGGTGCCCAAGTCGGACGAACTCCTCACGCAGACGCAGAGGCAGGAGCGAGCCATCGGACAAATCCACAACGATCTCAGATTAAAAACGAACCTAATCATAGAAAACTTGGATATGGTGGAGAAGCGGTTGAAGAAGCAGGAGGACGACGTGGCAACTCTCGCGCAGCGGCCCGTGCCCCCCGAACTGCTGGCAGACCCGACGTTCGACAAGCTGGCGGAGGACGCGCCCAGCCGGTACCGCGACGAGCCTTCCACGGACCCCAGCACCAGCACTGCGCCGGCGCCCACCGCCACCACGCCCGCATCCGCCTTCATCAACAGGTGACATCTTTCTATATCTAACTGAGCTATAGCGATGGTAATGTGTTATGTGGCGAGCGCCGTGGCTTTGCGTGACTCTGCGAGCGTATTGTACTGTTGTTGGTTGTATGCGAGCGTGCAAGTGTACAGCAACGCGCGCTCGATGCGATGACTAATGGTCTGGTGGTCGGCAGCCCGAGCAGCAGCGGCACAGGAGCCCCGGCGTCGCCTGCGGGCGCAGCCACCAGCCCGCGACCCGCCAGCAGGAAAGGCGGCATCATCTTCCCCAGCGTCAAGAATAAACCTATCATCGGCAATAACACTTTTGCATCTGAGATCGTCGCCAACTATAAAGACGTTAAAGTGAGTCAATATTACTTAAACAATACTAATATATTGTAAGTATGACTTACTGGTTGAAGAGTTTAGATTTATTTTAATTATGTTAAAGATCGAAAAGGCAATGCGCGCAAACAACCAATCAGTAAATTGATTCGGTAAGCTAAGCTAAATACTAGTGGGTATGAAGAAGGTACCTACCTAACCTCCTAGGTAAGTAAATGGCGGTGTGTCTTCAATTTGTAATACTACATACCTACCTATCTATAACTATAAGAATCAAAGTCCTGACTGACTGACTGACTGACATATAGACAACGCACAGCCTAAACCGCTGGTCGTAGAGACTTGAAATTTGAGGAGTACATAGTTTTTACAGCGTAGACGTGTGCTAAGAAGGGATTTTTCAAAATTCAACCCCTAAGGGTATAAAAAGGGTTGAAAACGTTTGTATGAAAAATCGTATTACTTCAACCTAGGAACTTGAAACTTAGAGGGCATATACCCTAAAAGTCAATAATAAAGTTTGTCATTTTACGTTTTTGAGAACTACCCCCAATAAGGGTGCAAAGGGGTGTTGTAGTTTGTATGGGAGTTTTTTAACGAGTGGTTCGATTGATTTCAAACTTGGAGTAAATATACTTCTAAATAAATAATTATGAATGACATTTTTAGTTTTTGTAAACTACCCTTAATAAGGGTGCAAAGGGATGTCAAAGTTTGTACGATAATTTTTGTACGCGTAGTGCGATTGACGTGAAACTAAAAGTAAAAGTAGATAAATAACAAAAAAATATACTAATTTAGGGTTTTATCTCGGGTGGAATGCGCGAGCGTCGTCAGAGGCGCAGCGGTGGCTGGCGATGTAGGGGCGGAGCCCTTAGCGGGCCACCGCCGCCGCCGCCAAGCTGGGACCGCTGTATCTACGAAATTTCGTATTTTTTGCGCTATTTTGGTGACACAATACGCTGTCAAAACGTACACTCTCTTAAAATTGTTCACTTTAACATAGCTATAGTTGTCGCGGGTGAAACAGCTAGTATTACTATATTCGTAGACCTGACTATATTGACTATGAATCCCTGTCGCCACTAGTCTTGGGACTGACCCCCGGTTTCTGAAAGCACGATCAACGCAAATCGGCTATCAAGTCATTTGCTATTTCAGCTTTTACTTGAAGAGGTAGCAAGTGACTTGACTGATTAGTGTTGATCGAGCTTTCAGACCCCTGCGGTTAGCGTAGGTACTTGGCTATATGTATTTCGTCTTAATGCGTTGCCGTTGGGGTGAACTTAAAAAGGAATTTCTAATAGTGGATTTCGTAGGTACCTACAGAGTTTACATACCTACTGACCTGCTGTTACCTACTGACATGAAATGACAAACAGTGACGGAGTAAATTCTACGGTGTAGCATTTTAAGGATGACCGAAATAGTATTAGGCAGATTTAAGCCTTATCCACTTCGTATTCAATAATTCTATCTCTCCTTTACAAAAACAAGTTGACGGAAATAAATAAATAATGGCTGAAACAAAGCGTTACCTTGTATACTTCTGCCAAACTAAACAGCTTAAACTGTGGTTACCAAATCTTTTTTTTTGTAGGAACTTTATACACCCACCTAGAGAGATAACAAACATACAAGGTATGTTTATTACACAAATGTTTGTTCTCGGTGTTGATCGAATCCGCGGCCAACAACGTAGAAGGTGTCATCTACCTAATAAACTATTAACTGAGCTGTGAGGGCTGTCGTAGGTACTTGGGTCTTCTCTTGTTCGTAGTTTCTCAATAGATAGGCCGTGTTGGTTTCATGGTTCCTTATCGCCACGTCTCGTCCTCGGCCGTTCAAAAGATCAGACATGCCGAGGTTTTTGTGCAAGGAAAGTTACATCGTGCGTTACGTAAATGTAGTTCAGCTTGCAGCTGTGCTTTCCGCGCTTTGTAGACGCGTACAAAAACCTGCTGTTCCCACAGTGACAATTACCTACCGATGATTACACCGTCTTTATTGTCTTAACGTACGAGAACCACCGGTTATGTCGAGCGGTGATGCAACGCGCGTAACTCGTTTACCCTACCTTATGTGTAAGCAAGTGCAAGAAAAAATAATTGCATTGCTAATAACAGCTTAGCTAATGGCGATTGAGCCAGCTGACAACTAATAGGCTGATTTATAAGGATACAGTGTCCGAATTCGTAACCAAGTGGATCCGAATTATTCACTTAGTTTAAAAAGAAAATGCTAGGTTCGACACTTTCTATGCATTTTGGACGTTAACTCACATGCGTTCTTGCTCACCTACGCGAATCACCCGCATATCAATTGTTCTGTTTGTTTTTTGTACGAACCAAAAAGGTACCTACTTAGGGTTATCTAACTGCAATGTAAACATACGATTCTTTTTAGGATTGTACTAAACTAGGTTCTAGTTAAGTTAGTGAAGGAAAGTACAATCAGGAAACTGCTGTTTCGTGACAACGTAATCCATGATAATGATGGATATTCACGTCTTTCCTTTCCATAGGACCTAGCCTAGGGTAGCAATTGATTGTGTATGCTGGGCAATATCAACGGGGGCTAGCCTACTTTAGCGTACCATAAGAAGCATTGTTATAGCTGTGCCATAATCATACCTTTATCGTACCAGCGGGTCATTGAATGGGTGACTGTTAGGTATTGGAATTTAACTAGAACCGAGCGGTCCGGAGGGCACATTTTACTGTTAAATCATCACTTTCACTCAGAGACCGCCATTTTCATATGAGCAAAATATGATGTATATACCTAACAATTGTCTGGAAAGCCGTTAAAATTTCTATGATAATATTGACAAACTGTTGTCCATGGATTGGGCTGGCAATGGTTGATCTGTATAATCTGTCCCACACCGAACAAAGGGGAAAGACACAAAACATAACACTCCTTACATCCGTGGCAAATAATCCTACTACTATTATAAACGCGAAAGTTTGTAACTATGGATGGATGGATAGATGTTTGTTACTCTTTTAGGCCGGAGCGGCCGAGCGGATCTAGATGGAACTTGGCAGAGAGATATATTATTATAATCTGGAATAGCACATAGACTACTTTTTATCCCGTGGGAATACCGGGATTTAAATCTGCGCGGGTGAAACCGCGGGGCGCAACTAGTTATAATCTTTTCGTAAACAATCAGACTGCCAAGCTTTCACCATTTGGACATTAGCGGACCATGTGCCAACGCTCAGGTGATATTTGTTGGTTTTATTTACAACTAGCTGGTACCCGCGACTTCGTCTGCGTACTTTTAATTTGAATATTATGCAACAAAAGGTAGCCTATGTTCTTTCTCAGGGTCTAAAGATTGTCTGTGCCAAATTTCATCAAAATCGGTTGAGAGGTTTAAGCGGGAAAGCGTAACAGACAGACAGACAGACAGACAGAGTTACTTTCGCATTTATAATATTAGTTGGGATTGGGATTGAAGCAAGCTACTTTTCTAATATATTTGGCACCGGGTACAGTTACACTCACCCGAGGCACTAGCGTGTATAGTTTGGGAAAACTCGTGACAAAATGTAGTAAACTACGGTATACCTACTTGTTCATAGCATATTACAATTTACTTGGGATGTCTTGAGGATAGAACACATCAAGGGTTTATATTCACGGCACGTAATTAAGGCTTGGCTACTGATGCTGTGTAAAATATTTCTACAGCATTTCCGTAATATTTTCAGGGGTTTTCATGTGTCGACCTTCTGAACGCAGGCATGAGAGAGTCAGGCGTTTACTATCTGCAAATCCGAGGGACCACCTACTGGTTTCTGAAGGTCTACTGCGAGCAGAACATCGCCGAGGGAGGATGGACGGTAAGTTAACAAATATTCTGCTCCAAGAATTAGTGTGTGACGAGTTGCCTGAAAAGCTATAAACGCCTTAAATCCATTTCTGATGGATTAATAACCAACTGTCATATAAAATATTCTTGCTCGATGTTATTTTTAGTAAGTTCTGCAACCTACTCTGCAGGTTCATAAGTAGACAAGTCGAAGGTAGCCATTTTAGACAGGAAACCGGTCAGGTGAAGGGCATTTCATACCAGACTAATAGCAAGCACTCTTATAAGCGCACGAAATGTACGATGATCGACGTCATAATGTCATTTAAATATCTGATTTGATGTCAATATATCATTGTATTCGTTTTGGCTAAGTATTTCTTGCGGATATATAGGGTGAGAAGTTTCAAATCTATGGACACAATTTTATAACTAGATTTTTTTTATTATAATTCTATGGAAGGTAATTTACATTTGAATGAATATATCCTTGACATACGTTATCCAGTGCCTTAAGTTACGTTAGCAGCGTTATAATCAGGGATTACGAAACAAAGACCAAATCGTCAGAGGCGAGAAAGCTACCCTTCTCGCCTCTGACGATTTGGTTTTACATCTGCCATACCAAGTTCATTATCAAACTGGCCGACAGATGTGGTCCTGTCTCAATTGTGTTTTTTTATATTAATAATTTATTCTGTTAAGTATTCGGAACGGAGACAAAAGGCAAATCAAAAACAAACAAAATCGGTCCAGCCGTTCTCGAGTTATAAGTCTTGAACGAACCCGACTTTGTTTTATAATAAGATATTCAGTCTTTGCGTGACGGATTATTCGACCACGCTTCTCTATCGATTACTATTACTAACCAAGTGTAAAAGTTTTGATGGCAGTTTCTGTATGAAAGCCTTCAAGCGGTCAGTCTTATGCCGAATATCTACTTAGCTACCTCGCTGCGCGAACGAAGCGAAATTTGGTTTCACATCTTGAACAGTATGATCTTTCTAACCAGGTGATTCATCGCCGAGACGATTACGGTGTGCCCGCTGAGAACTTCAACCGAGACTGGGGAGACTACAAGAACGGTTTCGGAGACCCCAGCAAAGAGTTTTGGCTGGGCAACGAGAACATTTACATGCTGACCAACAACGATGATTACATGCTCCGAGTCGAGCTGGAAGACTTTGACGGGAACAAAAGGTTATCATTATTATCAGCCTGAAGAAAACCGTGCAGTCAATGTCCAGCAGTGACTTACTTCTTAAGGCTGAAAGGTTACTTATTATACTGAAAAGATGTTCTATTTCAGCAGAGTGAGGTTTTACACCTGAGTGTTTATTAAGGTACAATTTCCTAAACCTACGACACAAAAAACATCGAGGTGTCACCTATTGTATGAGTCTTTTAGGTGATTTATTATTTTAGTCGCAAATAGACGCTCTAGCATTTAATGCTGACTATCATGTCATGTAGATAATGTGTCACAGGTCCGCGCAGTATTCGCACTTCAAGATATACTCTGAAGCGGAATACTACAAGCTAGAAATCGACGGGTACGAAGGCAATGCTGGAGACTCGCTTAACGACCCCTGGTATGGCTCTAACAACAGCCCTTTCTCTACGTATAACAGGTGAGAACTGAATAAGTCAATAAGAATTACACTAGTCTTCCACCGGTTACCCAAGCCGTCGGGTTCCATCCTTCCATCCTACATTCCTCGGGAACAGCAGAAAATCAATTTTAGAGATCCCGGTATTCAAGAAATTTCAACCGGTCTTCTAAGACTGAGAACTTTGAGCTTAAACTCGAAACGAATCCTACTATAATTGACCGAGCGAGCGAAGCGAGCGAAGCGTCTCAGTTTCCACATTGGCCAAAAATGCGTTTGTCCGGATGTCTGTCTGTCTGTCTGTTCTCCTCTATAGGTCGCATTTTTCAACCGATCTGGACGAAACTTGGTACACAGGTTATATGACTTATTAGAATTTTTTTGTCGTCGGGGATTTTTGATTGGAGGGGTACTTAAAAAAAGGGCAAAAAGGGGGCTATTTGATATACTAGATATCTCCACCAAATGAGATCCGATTTCGATTATTCTTTTTTTATTTGAAAGGTAGTAACTATAAGTTGGTCTCATAAAAGTTTGGCGAAGATCTGATAAGGATCTTCAGTATGGTGAACAGGATAGCTCATCAAACAATCGATGGTTTTCAATTAAATTTGAGAGAAACACAAAGGACCTCATTCTACACAAGATGATGCAAAAAAAATCAAAAAGATCAAAAAAATCACAAAACGGAAAATGCACTTGCACATTACATTCCTCAAATAGCTCACTTTTAGTATGCTCGCGAGGTCTACAGCTCCCAGAGCCACTAGTATTATAAACGTGAAAGTTTGTAAGTATGGATGGATGTATGTTACTCTTTCACGCCGGAACGGCTGAACGCCGCCGTTCCGGCGTTGTGGATGAAATTTGGTAGAGAGATACATTATAGTCTGGAATAACACATTTTATCCGTGGGTATACCGGGATTTAAATCTGCGCGGATGAAACCTGGGGCGCAACTAGTATGATATAATCTACTGCTAGACCCAGTAAGGATAATTCCCTTGAAATGTGTTACACGCCATAGCGAACTGGGCCCGTACCACCATCTCTTGAAGCATTCTTATTTCAATATTACTTTACTTTTTGATCATAAAGCAGACTATGCAGTTGACATAGGACATTGACTTAAGTAATATTGAAATAAGAATGCTTCAAGAGATTGTGGTTAGGGCCCTGTACAAATGAGAAGCAGAACCAATTTACCCGAATACGAAAATTATGATTACGATTGTAAAGTAATAAAGTTTAAAGTCTTACCGATTTGAGCTCAGCCTTCAGCGGACATCGATTATGGCACACTTGTTGGATTCGTCCTTTTTTACCGTAATGTTCAACTTGTATTGGCTTTGATGTAGGTACTCTTTCAGTAGCTGTAGACAATGCCTGCTTGACGCCACATAAATTGTGCAGATGTAATAAGGTCCGAATCACTCGAACACCTGTAAATACAGTTACATAAATACTCCAGTCTTTATAGAAAAGATCGAATAATTTGATAAAAAGTTGTCTTACCTTTTTCTGGTTCTTGAATTAGGTAATGATGATGGATCAAATTTGAAATGAAACACACGTCGTTATCTAATACAACATTTATTGGTTGAAGAGAGTTACAGACGTACACAGTCGTGCAATACATAATTAGTAACTTAAACGATAATGATTACAGAGACAACGATAGATCGTCTTTGAACTGCGCGTCGATGCTCAAAGGCGGCTGGTGGTGGAAGTCCTGCGGGCGAGGCCTGAATGGATTGTACCTACACGATCCGCAAGACCTCACCGCGAGGCAAGGTGAGTCAACCAACCAGTCGAACGCCAATACACCAGAGCCGTGCGAAGAACCTAAGCGGAAAGCGAAGAATTTACTAAGTCAAAAGGCTTGTGCATTTATTCAATTTAATCTCAAGTATCTAGATCCGTTACTCTACGCAGCCCGGGACAGCATGGAAAGGATGTATATTTTTACCAATGGACATTCAAACGTATTGGAATAGTAATACGACATAAATTTTTATGCTTTCGTCTTTCAATGCTATGCAAGGAAATCCCTTTCGATGCCACAGCATCATTTTAAAGCAATCAATGTATGTCGTATTTCTAAATCAATACGTTTCAATGTCCATTGGTAAAAATTTCAATCACTTGTCATGGCGTCCCGGTCTGCGTACGCCTTTATTATTGCTTCCCTAAATGTTATACCGTAATGACAGACTTTTTCATCGCTCACCGCTTATCTTCCACAACGCGAAGCCTTGCTGATAAATCAATATAGCGCCTTGCCTAGCTTGCCTTGCTCCTGAGAGCAAGGCAAGATTTATTTGTTTAATTATGCCTCAGTGCCTGGAACCTAGATAAGTTCGCGTTAAGCTAGCCCGACTCTGGTGACTGGTTTAATATAGCATCGTGGATTTAATTCGTACAAATTAAGGCGAAAACAACTGCTAATGTTATATTACATAAATACTTATTAATTTAAAAGCACCTTATGGCCTGATAAACTTACTCGTGAGTTCGGCAACTGATTAAGGCAAATAATAACATACATCAGTTGACTAACACCAGCGCCGCTTCCTATCCAACTACACCACAAAATCAAGAAGAACAAAACACAAATTATTTTTATGAAAACATACCACTGCTTAAATCCACTACCAGTTTAAAATAAATGCCCGCGCTCCTATCAGTTAGGAATACCAAATAAAGCATCGCTCTTACGATTGCAACAAACCTAGTTGTCGTTACATTCGCCCTCATTACATCGAACTACATTGAATGCTTGGAAATAGTTTCGTTTAAGTATGGAGACCGTGCAACAATCTAAACAAGACTAAAACACGACAGCTGACATTTTCTACGTTTTTATTTGATGATAATTATAATGTTTAAGAGAAATACTTTGTGTTAGAAATTCAACAGCATACCTAAATAATTTTGCAACACTTGTGCGAATATTAATAAAGTTACCGCACGGCTCTACTAATAAGTCTATGAATTTGGCACTACTTGAACATTTCTACTAAATATTACTAATTGAACACTTCTAATTATACATTAAAGCACTAAGACAAAATTCATATAATTATTAATAATGGCTATGGATGTTAAATACGCAAACGTACAATACAACTACATGGTTATACATATCGTGGTACCTGCATACTGTATTCATGCAATATTATAATCGTCATCAAATATGTTCAAGGTGTATTTTCAGGCGCCAAAATTGGTAACGACCGATTTAAGTTCAACAGCAACCATTAACATTTTGATGACGCTGACAGTACTAAAAATCACTTTACATCTTTCAGATGTTATCCAAACCCTTATGCCGCATACGGACATAGCATTTCTAACAATAACCATTGTTTACAATTTACAAGACTATAAACAAGAATGGTTTACTAATCACGACTATTCGGAAGCTACTAACTAATACAAGTGATAGCGTTACTTATATGAATAACTATGAGTATGAGACACACCACATGAATAAATTTATAGTGTAGGTATGGTATAATATATTGTCAATATAATATGTCAAATAACGTTACCTTTGTGACGAGTTTGTGTAGGTATATTTTTATAGTAGTAGGTATTTCCAATTGATATGAAAAGTAATGACTTTACATCTATCACCTAACATAAGATGTACAGTATACAGGGTTACTGGATAATTCAACCTATTCCAGATAAGGGCTTGTATTAACACCCTATCCTTAATCTAACCGTTTAGAGATATTTGAATTTAACTGTTTTTTATTAAAAATACCCGATTTTCGGGTATCTATCAGCTTAGGTATTTTTTTGTGTTAGTATTATTATTACTATTATTGCATTTTTACTTGTTAAACGAATAAAACTTTAGATGTATGTTATTCGTATTATCTGATTGTGCTGTGCGTAACTTAGTTGACAATGTCCTTACGCCACTGATCTGTATTAATAGAGATCAGTGCCTTATGCGGACACGATTGACAACCTATTAATGTTGACGATGACGTCAACATGAACCATTTAAATAATTTTTTTTCACCCTTGACATGAATCACGAGTGAAAACAAATTATTTAAAGTTGTAGAAGGGAACTCGTTTTTCGCACCATATCAATGATAATTTTAAATGTGCCACCATTATTTTTTTTGTTTGTATTTTGATCTTTCAATTTGATTGTTATTTATCTCGCTCACAGATATGTACTTTTACAGTGGCTTTTATTTCAGGTATCGTTTGGTTCCGCTGGCGGGGATGGGACTATACGTTGAAGAGAGCAACAATGATGATTAAGCCGAAAGGACTACAAGCAAACACGTGAAATGTCGCAAGAGCGCTTTGCTGATTCTCCTTACCCAGCCTCTGTTCACTCATTAAGTGGATTCAAAACTAAACATCACCTTTGTGTTGGTATTGTACCTATTCCTAGACTAAGAGTATTTTCACAAACTTTTTACCATAATTATGAACGGAATAGCCCTGTGATAGTTACAAAAATATATTCTCAAGAAATAATATAATTTTGTTGTTTGGCGGAATCCATTTAATATAATTGAACATAGTAGGCAGATAAATCGCTCAAATTATGTACGTACTATTACTGTAAATATATTTTCCCTTCACAGTTCATGTCACAAATTCTTCAACATCATCACAATAATGATTTCATTTTTGTAAATAACATAAAAACTAGACTATGTATTATCGAAGTGCCACATCATACCCCAAAATTCATTAATTTATTGTTCATTAGATCTTGACGTAAAATAAACATTCGTTAATTAGGTTTATAATTTAGATGTAAGCAAAAAATTACTAAATAAGATGTAAATAATTATTATAATGGCAGATTAGATGACGCAAACAAAATGACAATGTTTACGAATGTAATTTGTAATAAACAGTGGCGCGCTATCAACTATTAAGAATATTACAATCTATATTTTTATGTTTTAAATAGCACAATAATATAAAATGCACGGTAATAATATAAAATGCTTTCCTCAACAACAATAAAAAAGTTGCGCACGACCCTCGTGTTATGAAAATGTATATTGAATAATAAGAATTTTAAATGTTAGTCCCAAAACGAACCGCTGCTACACAGAGCACAAAATTTTAGAATTATAAATATAAATTCTTATTCTAAGATTTTTAAAAACAAAGGCATAAATGTAGCAAAATGATGCATATTAAGCAATATTCACGGAGAATTACCTAGCATTGTACACAACTTAAGTTTAAAAATAATGTTTTCTGAATACTTGCTTGATATGTATTTGCCCAACCAACACGAATGCCTATACTATAAGAAATTAAATACAATATAAATGTACACCAAGTTTTATTTGTCGATATTCAAGTAAGAGGACTATGCAGTATTATCAATCACGTATGAATTCTATTAACGCTTATTAGTTGTCTATCAAAAATGCCTTTTGTCTGAAGCATTGACTTCGATTAAGTAGAATAAAACGCATTATTTATGGCTTCTATAAGACAAAATTTTTGCGGCATTTATACTAAACAAATCAGTTGCGATATTATACGCAAAACCCATTAAACTCATTTATTTTTTAATTATATTTGCCCGTCACGCAATACCTTGTCTATAGATTTGAAGATTCACCGGATTTAACGTAGATGTCAAGAGGGCAGGACCACCTTTAGTAGCGCAATTGCTCTGTTAAGTCAAGTTGAAAGTCAAGAGTTACTGCAAGGCTAGGATTAGGCCCCGTCAATCACGCTCATCTTCATTATCAATACCGTTATGTGCTTGCCCATTCTGCACAGGCTCATTCAGGTCGAATCTGTCCACATTTATGAGGTTAGGTTCCAGTATAATAGGTTCATTTATGTTCCGCTCATGTATGTTCGGCTCAGGTCTGTCATCGTCAAATATATTCGGTTCCAGTAGGTTCGGTTGACCATACTCAATTCCAAAAATATTTGGTTCAAATATATTTAGTTCCATAATGTTATGTGCAGGTCGGTCGTCGTCGTAGATATTTGGCTCATTTTGCTCGTTACTATCTTCATCGAATATGTTGGGGCCAAGTATGTTATTTGCGGGCAACTCGAGCCTGTACGGCGGCGCTCTGTTGAGCAGGATGTCTTCCGGTGCGTTGTTCGGCTCAGGCCTGTCCACCTCAGGTCGATTCTGTTCTTCTTCGATTTCTTGTGCGTGATTTTCGGCTGCACTGTTATGGTTCATCGTAATGTTTCCTGCAGCGGCGGGCGCAGGGTTGGGCTCGTCGCCCTCATTCAAGTCTTCATCATCCAAGTTTTCAAGAAAATTTTCAGTAAAATCTGGCAAGTCAAATATATTACTGTTAAGCATCTGAGGTGGCAGGATCACATCCAAGCTGTCCTGAGATAGGTTCACTTGAGCAAAGTGTTCCGGCGACAAGTCCTCCACTTCGACGTCTTCAGACTCGTCGTCCGGCGAGTCGTTACGCGTGTTCGGCTGTGCGCCGATCGAGTCTTTTTCGTCGGTCGGCGGCAAAGATTCCTGGTCGCGGTATATCGAATCCAGGTCTCCAAGCGAGTAGCCGACGTCGCCGCCCGGCGGGCTGGGTGACGTGCGTGACGCCTCCGAGGGCGCCGCCGAGGCGAGCGGTGCGCGTGCGGGCACCCGCGGCGCCGGCGCAAGCGTCAGCTCCGTCGGCGGCGGCAGCGCCAGCACGCGCGCCGGCAGCGGGCACCGCGGCGGCCGCACCAGCTCCGCCTTCGTCGACACCGTGCGCCGCGAGCGTAGCGCGCCGCGCGGCCTCGCGGCTCCGGAGCAGGTGCCGGAGCCGGACGCGTAGTCGGGCGAGGGCGAACGATCTCTGCGGCGCAGCGGGCGCGGCACCGACTGCGCCGCGCCGCGCCCGCGCCCTCTGCCTCGCCCGCGGCCGCGGCCGCGAGCCGCGCGCGACGTCGGACGACCGAGCTTCGGCGTGCGGTCCGGAGCGAGCGGCGGCCGCATTAGCGGGAGCGGCAGCGGCCGCGACGGCGGCGGCGGGGGAGGCGGCGGCGGGGGCGGCGGAGGGGGCAGCGGCGTTTTCATCGCGTGCACGATCCTCGCTTCCGAGGACGAGGGCGATATCGCCTGCGACAACC
This sequence comes from Plemyria rubiginata, assembly GCA_963576535.1. Classification (NCBI taxonomy): domain Eukaryota; kingdom Metazoa; phylum Arthropoda; class Insecta; order Lepidoptera; family Geometridae; genus Plemyria; species Plemyria rubiginata. Next base: position 5,665,256 of record OY754905.1, read on the forward strand.
GCGGGATAGCGTAGCGACCGGAAGCGGAGAAGTTTAGTTTCAATAGCGCTTGTGCGTTGAAGCCGCGCGAGGGATGCGCGGGTGGCGGCGAAGTGGATGCGGAGGGCGAGGTCGGCAGCGCGGGCGGGTCCTCCAGCGAGCGGATGAAGGCGCGCGCCGGCTCGTACGACGCCAAATTCTGCGGCGAGCCGTGCAAGAGGATCGGGCTCGAGGCGTTCCTGCTAGAATGTGTGTCGTTATGTTTGGATTGTGTGGGTGTGGTTGTGGATGCGGTGGATGGTGCGTGCGGGACGGTCTCGCTGCGGGGGGTCCCCGCGGCGAGCCGGAGTGCGTGTTATGTCTTGATGCGCTTGTGGAGCCGCTTGCGTAGCTTGGCGCGCGCGGCCGCGAGCAGGGGAGTGAGCTGGCTGCGCTCGGCGAGGATCTTGAGCAGCTCGACGATGAACGGCAGGTAGTTGTGCCGGCGGCGCGCCAGCTCGACCGCGTAGCGATGCATCTTGAGCTCCTCGTAGTCGAGCAGCGCGCGCAGACGCGACAACTCCTCGGCCAGCGCGCCGGCCGGCATGCCCAGCAGCGCGCCCGAGCCCGCCAGGTCGTGCATCTGCCGCGTCAGCACCGCGCGCCGGTCCGACACCAGCGCCATCAGGTTGAAGTGGATCTCACCCTCGGTGTATCTGCACACGCACACAACATTCTAGGTACCTGTACTTACCTACACATACACACGTACACCGGTCATCTAGCAGCTAGAGACTAGCACTAGCGATGAGCTTTCAATAAAGTGAGTGGTAAGTCTCTTGCCGTCTTTTCTGACTTTTCTTGTTTATATAGCAGCAGTGTTGCCCGCATTTTTTTCAATATCACGTTTCATGTTATAACTTAGTTTATTATATTAGTAACGATTCCAAGCAAAATAAAGAAAACAAATAATAATAAAAAAGGTAAGTCTTATGATGTCATAAAATAGGATTTTTTGTCTTGAGAGCCATGATCTCCTAGCCTAAATCCCTCATCATTACTTTCAATGATTTAGTATATTCATAAACAAGCAAAAAAATCGCGATAGATAGATTTAGAACTGGGCCCATACCTACCACAATCTCAAGAGATTCTTCAAGAAGCATTCTTATTCTTATTTCAATATTACTTTACTTTTTGACCATAAAGCTGACTCTATGCATTTGATATAGGACATTGACATTTAAAAGTAATATTGAAATAAGAATGCTTCAAAAGATGGTGGCACGGGCACTGACCTGTTAATCCTAGCACGGATGATGGGTCGCACAAGGTCCACCCAATCGCCCTCGTAGTCGATCGGGATAGCGCCGTGGTCTATAGGCCCTTGGCGCAAGCCATCAAGCTCGTAAATTCGCCCAGCTATCGGCATGTACCCTATAAAGTGGTACACCTCGTCATCCTGCAAAACATAAAAAACAGAGTATCACTACAAGTACAAAACAAAGTCGCTTTCTCTGTCCCTATGTATGCTTAAATCTTTAAAACTATGCAACGGATTTTGATGCGGTTTGATTCAAGAGCCCTCTTGAATCAAACCGCATTTATATGTATAATACATGCATGATATAGTAGAAAAACAATGTGCACCCGTGCGAATAAGGGCCGCGCGGGCGGATCGCGAGTGTACCTATATACCTTGCAAAACAGAATTTAAAAATGTAACATTCATTATCCTGCAGGTTTCTTTTACATTCATATTACAGGCACATGAGCCTCTGTATGCCTCGTGCTGATAGACGCAGGGCGGTGCGTCGTGGGGCACGTTCCTATCGCGCTTGACTTACGAAGCAATGCTGTAATTGCTGGCAATGCTGTAATTGCTGGCAATGTTGTTATATAGTGGTGGTTACCACTTAATATGCATTCTGCATTCCATCGTAACAACCCACATTTTTGAACCATCTGTTAGTTTATAAAAATGTCTATTAAAATTATTAACTGCCTAATTATTAACTCAAGATTCTTTGAGGACACCTAAGGGGGGTGGTCAAAGGTACGTCCAAACATTACATTTGGCACATACCCAGGTATGGACAGGTTGCATGCCCATCGCCGCTGTTAGACTACTAACTGGAACCTCCCGATGTTTTCCTTCACCGTTCAAGATCACCGGCATTGCGCACATAATTGTTTCGATAAAAAAATCCATTGGTGCACGACCGGTTTCGAACCTGCGACGTTACGATAAGGCGGGGTCACTCCCACTATAGAGTCTAGTAGGTCGGTAGAGCATCGATGGTCTAGTGACTAGCTCTACCGCGACATCTCTAGTAGAATATTTACCTTCCCCGCGGCCTGCTTGTCCATTTCGAAGACATACGTGCCTCCCATAGAGTTGTGGGCCGCGCGGATCACATGCGAGTTGCTGATCACGTTACCGCACGTTTGCGGGTCGAATGACCTGTCCAACACACACCTTTTTTCAATAATAATAACTAATAAGTAAAACTTTTTGTACGATTTTTTTCTGAAAATTTTTTCATTCATTTCATTCATTCATTCATTATTATATTACCTCTAGCTCTACTAGCAATTAAACTGTTCTCCTTTTGTAAAATCGAGGATCTAAGTATAAATGTTTTTCTTCTTATTCTTGTAGTTGTAGTTATTTACCTGCTGAACTCTTTGAGCTTTGTGAGTTCCATGCCAAGGTCAAGATCCGGGTGGTCACAATTCAGGAGTAGACTGATGAGAGCTTGCGTCGCACATGCATTGTTTATGGTCTGAAAAACATTTACTTTAATTTAAAAGAAGTAACGCAATTCAATTTATTAGTTTCAATTTATAATACAGGCGTATTCTACCTAAAGGTACTGACACATGTGCTCAAAAAAAAAGCATGCTCCAAAATCAAGCGATGTACGACCAAATAAAGACCAAAAAAAGCATGCTTATTTACTAGCACGACCTGTTCACGCGTGCTTTTATTGAGCAACTTGAAAAAAGCATGCTTTTAGCTCTAAAATAAGCACGTGTGTCAGTACCTTAATGCATTAGAAGAATTTATTTAATTCAGACTTAGTCCATAGATATTAGTTTACATTATAACAAAAACATCGACGACGGACGACCTCAGTGGCGCAGGGGGCGAGAGTCCGCCTGCGCGCAAGAGGTTGCGGGTTCGATTCCCGCCTCGGAAAAAAATTGGGTACGATCTGCAGAAATTTGTTGCGTTGGTCTGGGTGTATGTATATTGTATAATAACACGGGGCAAGTATGAAATTGTGAAATCATAATACCTGATGAGCGAAGTAGATTTTGTCCAACTCTTCACTGGACGTGACGACGGGGCCCGAAGGTCCTTCGTGTTCTTTGTATTTGAACAGAAATATCAATCCGTGTACTGGTCTGGAAATTCAATTATTTTCAATTTAAGTTCAATTAGTCATATGTAATCAAAGGGAGGCCTTTGTCCTACACAAACTGACTACAAGAAAAAATCAATACAGTACTCACGTGCCTAATTTTAAACAAACTAGTTGCGCCCCGCGGTTTCAGCCGCGCAGATTTGAATCCCGGTATTCCCAAGTAGCCTATGTGCTACTCCAGACTATAATCTATCTCTCTGCCAAGTTTTATCCAGATCCGTTAAGCCGTTCCTGCGTGATAAAGTAACAAACATCCATCCATCCATACTTACAAACTTCCGCGTTTATAATAGTACTTTTAGGATTACATCAATAAAAAAAATACAATAAAAACAATGAGAACCTGCTTCTAGAATAATCTCCAGGCACACTAAAATAACACTAATACCCCTCAGACCTATTAGTTTAATGAATGTTTGCCCTTAAACCTTCCCTACACCACCTAATAGACGTGAGCAGATCTAAGTCAGATGTCCAAATATAACATTTGGCATGTACCCTCATTTTCAGCTGTTGATCTCTGTATTTAAACACCATGTTTTTCTTAACCAATAGAAAATTCTATGGATGCATGTCTAGGTAGGTATTTAAAACCACGACCCCATTCAGGAGGTGAGCCACTCCCACTAATACTAGGGATACTTTTCATGAGAAAGGTAGGACCGAGTTTGTCTAGCATCAAAATTATAAAAAGCGGTGATCTTAAGTAGGACAAACCTCAGATTGTCGAATATATCATCTTCTACGGTCCATAATTCTTCAACCTGGACACCAGTGGCACCTAGAGAAATTCTTAATTAATTTTGACCAACAATAAGTTTTTAAGCATTAATAAAAACTATTTATAGCATGTATGTATGGTTATTAAATTGGTTTTGAGAGAGTCACATTAGCTCTTGTCTTCACCTTAAAGGTAGTATAGTACGCGTCACGCAAAAAGAACGCCGGAAGGAGGCAGAGGGGTGTGATGGCGCAAGTATTTTGTTTATGCAAACACATCCACTCCACTGTTTTCCAGCGTTCTTTTTGATTGACGCTCTCTATAAAAACGAACTACCTACATAAAAACGAAAAAAAACTCACCAAATGCATGGATGAGCTGAGTGAAGACCCCGGGATCACTCTCGATCAAACACCAGTCTCCACTAGACTCCATTGTCTGGAAAATATAACAATTATCACATTTAAACGTAAAGGTATACGTAAAACGGGATATTTTCCATGATTTATGAGTTTGATTGTTTCCTGGTATTGTGCGGCGCATGCAATTCTGTGCCGAAATATAGGTTGAGCCATGATTGTTTCAAAAAAAAATTGTTAATGATGATGATGATATTGTCCAGGCGAAATTGTTATTGCTTTATCGTGTGCTCTAAGATGACTGGAATAACCATTATTGACATTATGGACATTCCATTCAAAGTGGGTGTGAACATCGCGACAGGTACAGGTATGCCAGTACCTGACGTGTTGGCATGCCACGTAAGCTAGGAGACGCGGGGGGCTACGAAACCGGCATGTGTGAACGTCGCGACATCTGACCTGTTTACTTGCAAATGCACTCACACCCTCAATGTGCCCGTAAATCCTGCATGCCTGTAACTTGCATGCCCGCTACTGGTGTATTTTCACCATCGTGGGTTAGGTACGAAGCGCGTGAGTCTAAGTTTATCCCAAAATGTTGAAAAAAATTATGTCCACACATGTGAAGCTGGGACAGGCCGCTAGTATTTAATACATTAACACTTACTTATATAGATATTTTTTATTATACATAGAAAACACCCAAACCAACAGGACAAATTTTTCCGTAGAAGATAGGACACAGACAGGACACGGGCGGTAAGGGGATTTATGGACATTCCATGCAAGAACAGCAATACCAACAACCACACCCTGACCTACACGCCGTCTAATTAACCTGCATAGACCGGGCCTCAAAACCATTGTGGGAACCCTAACGGGTCACATTCCCTTAAACAAACACCTATACAACATCGGAGCCACAGACAGTCCACTCTGCAGAGGATGCCTATCCGAAGAAGAATCAGCTGCCCACGTAGTCCTGGAATGCGAGGGAGTAGCAACTCAACAACAAGAAATCCTGGCCAACCCCAGGTCACTCCTCCAAGCCTGCGAAGCCCCCAGGAACCTTCTGCGCTTTTGGGAGGAGTTGGGCTGCCTACAGATATAGCCAGCACACCCTGAAGCACAATGGACCAACTTTGAGTCTAAGTGCGGAAAAAGGAGTCCAAAATAAGAATAAGAATTTAGGTATTTGGTATTTGCTTAAATAATAAATAAATAAATAAATAATGCTGGACAATCCACACAGCACTATCTAGCCCCAAAGTAAGCTATTCAAAGCTTGTGTTATGGGTACTAGATAACTGATATATTTAATACATTATATACTTACATAGATAGATATTTTTTATTATACATAGAGAACACCCAGACCATCGGAACAAATTTCTGCAGATCGTACACAAATTTGTTCCAAGGCGGGAATCGAACCCGCAACCTCTTGCGTCACAGGCAGGCTCTCGCCCGCTGCGCCACAGAGGTCGTCATAATAAAGACATTCCAAATGATGGCAAAATACTCTTTTTAAACTTCATGTAGTGTAACACTATTATTTTATTATATTACATTACTTTATGTATACATTATTGCATCCCTACAGATAAACAAATTACTTAAAGATTATTAACTTTTTCCAATAATTGTAATTATTATATTTTGTAACTAGGTATTTACCATTAATCATCACCATGCTTGACATGCATTCATTAGATTTGTCTGGATGGACACCTGTACCGCCATCCGAACGAACTAGCCTGTGACCTTAGGAACCCTGCCGCCATAACTTTCACAAGAATAAGGAGAAGAGCTCCGCAAGACCTACTCATAGACTAAAAGAGATAGTTGGATGTGTCAGTGGATGCATACCACTCATGCCTGACATCATGAAATTTCCCAACTCTCGCTCAATGCCCAATGGGCAGATCGCAAGATAATATGAGTATAAAAAAAAAGTTTGATTTAAGATTATCACAACGAAGATACAATAATATTTTTTCTTGAGATACATAACACTAATATGTGAGGTTCAAGTGTTACATACCCCACAGTTGGATGCCATAGGTCCAAATTGGCTTCAGTATGTACGATGACTGTTGACTTAACCAACCCTATCATTTTAACCATGGAACAGAGAAAACCTTATTTTAAACGCGTGTGTTAAAGTGATTGTACATACGACAAGCAATATTACAACAACTATGATGAAATATTATGCCGTCTTCGTCGTCTGTGATACGTGATACGCTTTAGAATCTGTGTTCTGGTAATTGCTTTGCAAGAGGAATATCTGATGGAAGATGGAAGGTAATAAATAAGTAGGTAGTGCCGAGTCATTTAGCAGTTTCTAGATCAACACAAGTAGGTACCTAATACAAGAGAGATCTGAAACAAGTTCCATGATTTTTTTGATGCATTCATATCTGCATATTCAGCAATAGGTAAGTGTCTAAAACGTTTGATCATTCCTAAGATTTTGTACTTTTGAGAGGCAAGCTACGGTCGGAATTTTATTAATGAAACTCACTTTTCACAGTCGCCTGACTGTGGATGCCGCTTTGAACAAACCAAGCACAGATTTATAAGTATAGTCCTAAACCAAGAGCTACTGAGTGCCAAAGAGTATAATACAATAACTACGTAAGACTGAGTGCATTGGCACACTGCTGCATGCAACCTTTTTAATAGGTTATTAACTAATAATTGGTTGCATTTTGGTTGGTTGGATTTTGGTAGCACACACAGACTTCTACTACGTTCCGAAATACGCTATAATCGATTTGAGCACTCACAAACCCGTACCGACCTAGCGTGAGCGCGATAACGATGACCCATGAAACGTCATAGATGACGTCATGACATGCGCCATCTTGCGATTACGCCGACCATGCAATATTCTAATATCACTGTGAGCGCTGTCAAAAATGACAGTTGTGCATTTGTGTTTTGTTGTTATTTGTGATGAGGTTACAGGTTTTCAGTCGCATTATAGTCGTTATAGGGTATAATATGTTCTGCGATCATAAAATAACAAATCCAGAAAATATCCAAGCAGTCCCAGTTTGTTACACAGGGTTTGAGGTTATGATTCCTAGGATGTTTCTGTGAGTGCGTTTACGAGTGTTCCGAATTGTTGACAGCTCTGAGCGGTCATAATCGCAATATCTAATTCGGAACGCCTGTGAGGTAATGTGAGCGCTGTGATCGATTATAGCCATTTCGGAATGCGGCCCTAGCTAGTGTACCTACCTACTTTTTGGTGGCTATTATTCCTAGTAAAATATAAGATAGCGGACATTTTTTTTTTTCACAAATCCGCCCCCGTTCCGAAATACGCTGTAATCGATTTGAGCGCTCACAAACCCGTACCGAATTAGCGTGAGCGCGATAACGATGACCCACGAAACGTCATAGATGACGTCATGACATGCGCCATCTTGCGATTACGCCGACCATGCCATATTCTAATATCACTGTGAGCGCTGTCAAAAGTGACAGTTGTGCATTTGTGTTTTGTTGGTAATTGTGATGAGGTTACATGTTTTCAGTCGCATTATAGTCGTTATAGGGTAAAATATGTTCTGCGATCATAAAATAACAAATCCAGCAAATATCCAAGCAGTCCCAGTTTGTTACACAGGGTTTGAGGTTATGATTCCTAGATGTTTCTGTGAGTGCGTTTACGAGCGTTCCGAATTGTTGACAGCTCTGAGCTCATAATCGCAATATCTAATTCGGAACGCCTGTGAGGTGATGTGAGCGCTGTGATCGATTATAGCCATTTCGGAATGCGGCCCCGGTATTTACTGTCAAAACTGACATTTCATATTGTCAATTAACAAACTGCTTGCTGTTGATTGCTATCAAGAAATGTTGCCAACTTAAAGTTTGCGTATGATACAAGTACCAAAGACTTTGTACTTATAAATGTTATAAGAAAGTACAAAGTCTTTGGCTAAAATGTATATCAACTATGTTGCTACAATATCAAGCAGAGCCATCTCTACTTTGGTTTTCCTACTAAATTCCGTTAGATTTAGCCACATTTGGTTTTATTACCGAGCCGTGACTTCGTCACGCGGCATTTCCGCCGCGCACGATTTTTAGACTATTGAACTTTTCTGTAACTTTGATCCGATTACAAAAATAAAAACACATGAGTATTTCTCAAACAAAATGTACGTAACGAAAAAGTTCTTTTTCGTAACTTTTCTAAGTTCCTAGAGTTATGTTACGAAAAAGTACTTTTTCGTAACGTTTTCCTTTTTCGTTATGTATATACATTTTGTTTGAGTTTGAGAAATAGGTATTAGGTAGGTACTCACATTATTTATTGGGTTTTATAGAGCTAAAAATCTTCATACTTAACAAAAAACGTGAATGATCCTCAATAACAAGTAGATTAATTGTATAGTAAGTACTTGGTAGGTAGGTATCTACCTACCTAGGTTTTTAAATTCCTTGGTCAATAGTACAGAAATTGGGTAAAAAAAACTTCAAAGTCCAATAACTCTTTATTTTAACTTGCTACTGACAAGGATAGGAGCTATAAAATACAAAGAAAAAATCATCAAAAGCAGTAACTAGGTACCTAAATGTACATACCTATTGTATTGTACATACCTACCTACCTAGTTAGCATTACAATTATTTAGAGTTACTACTTAAGCCGGGTCCGCAGCGCCGTGTTTTCGTGTTTTCTAACATCTTAACATGTTTACAAAACAAAATAGGGGCGTGGCTTAACAGTTTTGTTAGCAAAAACACAAAAACATGTTTGCCGAGACAAATGGATAACATCACCCGCGTTCGCCAGCGGGGAGGGGATGCGTCACATTTTATATATGTGTAAGCTTCTACGTCCTCTTCGTCGGAACTCATTTTTGAAATGAATTGGAATGAAACAAAAACAATAAACAAAACAGAACACACCAGACGGGCTGTTTTAAAAACATGTTATGCTTAACATGTTATGTAACATGTTTTGTTAGAAAATTGGCGCTGCGGACCCGGCTTTCTGTTATGCCTGCCTACCAAAAAGGTCAATCAATTCTGCATAGTATGAGTTAAATCTAGCAACGGGCTAACAAGATAGAGGGTTGGACATTGTGTGATGCTGATGTTACATTACCTACTTTTTTGATTAGTTAGGTAATTTCTTTCTAAGAGGAATCAAATAGGTATTATATGGGTCAGGCCGCGGATTTTACCACTTTTCGTGTTTTTTTTTCTCCGCTAGTTTTTTTTTAAGTATCTATCAATATTTTTGGAAATATCAATAGTGCATTGTTTTAAATAACTAAATTCCGATGCAGGCCATTAAAATTTTTTTAATTCAATAGATAAATAAGAAAGATATGATAGTGTGAAATTTGTATAAAAAATACGTGCCCGTTTTGGAATGGGTGTACCTACTTTAGACATCAGTAAAACACAAAACTTTAAGGTAAACTCGCAGTTTCGAGGTGCGATTGCCTATTATTTCATTTCGGGAAAGTTGTTTGAAAGAATAACTATCCAGTGACACGCATAAATACTGTTCGAACACAAATAACACAATAATATAAGGGAAACATGCCCGAATCAGAAATTATTTTGGTATTAGTATGTTTGGCCTTACGTTTACCTAATACCAAAATGATTTCTGATTCGGGCATGTTTCCCTTATATTATTGTGTTATTTGTGTTCGAACAGTATTTATGCGTGTCACTGGATAGCTATTCTTTCAAACAACCTCCCCGAAATGAAATAAAATGAAATAATAGCCAATCGCACCTCGAAACTGCGAGCCGCTGTCACCGGGCCCTTAAAGACTTACGGCTAACTTTTCAATTTTAATTGAATCGTTATTTAATTGGCTACAATATCCTTTTGTTTAATTTCTTGGTTCTTAAGTAATTATATTATTTTACCTTCATTTAGGAAAATAAATATTTTTTCTACTTCTAGGTTACTATTTGTACGCTACCAATAACTATCAACTCTTATCAGTTCACAATGAGTGAAATTTGTGTATAAAAAGAGGAAACAAATCAATGGTCGAAACGGTCATAACTGCCATTTTAGCGCCAGACTGGATGTCGACATTGTGCAAAGTGGGATAGGTCACGGACTTTGTGAGGGCAATTTCTTTTATTTCAAGGAAAGTTTTTGGTGGTTAAATAGATTTTTGCTGTGCTATATTCTAAAAGGCGTGTGCGTCATTTTACTTTACCATAAACCACCGATTGTGGTATTCTTCTGCGCTACGGTAGCGAAAAAGTACCACTACGATACTTATACGTCACTAGTTGTGTAGAAATTCGTCACTACCTATACGCTACCGAATAAAAATTAATACTCCTAGCAAGTGTCCGACCGAACCTTTTTTAAACAGGCCCAAAGAATTCTACGCTACTATTATGCGTTACCCTACGTTACCGAAGCGTTAAAGTTTCTACGCTACGTCATTTATAGGAAAATCCAGGGCCTTACCCATATATGAAAATAATTAAAACATAAACAGTTTGCCAATCAGTGCTTACATTACTATTATGCCTGCCTACCAAAAAGGTCAATCAATTCTGCATAGTCTGAGTTTAATCAAGCAACGGGTTAATAAGATATAGGGTTGAACATTGTGTGATGTTACATTGCTTTTTTTGATTAGGTAATTTCTTTCTAAGAGGAATCAAATATTATAATTATAAGAAAATAATTAAAACATAAACAGTCTGCCAATCATTGCTTACATTACTATTATGCCTGCCTACCAAAAAGGTCAATCAATTCTGCATTATGAGTTAAATCTGGCAACGGGTTAATAAGACGTAGGGTTGCATGTTGTGTGATGTTAAATTACTTTTTTGATTATTTTTTTTATCATGTGTATGTGGCTTTTTTCCAGTGTGTACTCGCATGTGATTATTGTAATGACATTTCCGAGCGAACACTTTATTACATGTAATACATGAGTATGGCTTTTCTCTTGTGTGTTGTCGCATGTGTGATATTAAATTAATTTGATAAGTGAATATTTTATCACACTGGTGGCAGGAATATGACTTTTTCATAGTGTGGTCTTTTAAATGTTTTGCTAAGTTATGTTTAGAAAAACAAATTTTGTTGCAGATATGACAATAAACACTCAAATCATTGTCAATATGCATATTCTCCATTTCATTTCCGTTGTCTTCATCAGATGAGTCTTCAGACAGATGCAGATTCATCTGTAATTCCTCGTCTGATTCGTCAGTTTCATCCATTGGTTCACCCGGAAAAACCAGTTTTTGAGGAATTACAGGTGACGCCTGCATCACCTGTAATGGTTTGTCACTTCCAGTTAGTACGTTTTGTACATTCTGACAAACTAGTCTTTCAGGAATTTTAGGTGATGCCTGCGTCACCTGTAATTCCTCAGTTTCAGCCATTACGTTTTGTTCATCAGGCGTCACCTGTTCAAAGACTTGTTCGCCATTTTCCGATACTTCTTCAACTTTCACAATGCCCAGATGCAGATTCATCTGTAATTCCTCGTCTGATTTGTCAGTTTCATCCATTGGTTCACCCGGACAAACCAGTTTTTCAGGAATTTCAGGTGATGCCTGCGTCACCTGTAATTCCTCAGTTCCAGCCATTACGTTTTGTTCATTAGGCGTCACCTGTAATTCTTCAAAGACTTGTTCGCCAGTCTCCGATATTTCTTCAACTTTCACAACAACTTCTGCCTTGACTAATCCAATGAGAGGTGGATCAGTGGAGACTGTACAAGTGGTGGATGAACAAGGAGAAACCTGTAGAGGAGTCCACCTAATGGCTGGGTTTGTTGCCAAAGACAGCATTGTGAGCGTACGGGATGTTATCTGTAAACAAACATTCACAGGTTGATATAGTAAAAACAGAAAAAGCTTCACGAATTTGATCCCTAGGCACTGTAGGTAGATATCCTCTCAGATCTCTTAACACCAAGTACTAACTCGAGATTCTTTGAAGATGTCAAGGGGGTAGTCAGAGGTACTTCCAAACATTAGGTACATTTTGCAGTTGTTAGTATTCCATACGTGACCGGTTGAAAGCCCATCGCCGCAGTTAGATTACTAGAACACTAACTGGTTTCCACACCAGGTTTTCCTTCACAGCTTAAGAACCTGCGACCTTACACCCACTATACCACTGGTGCTCTCTCTCTCACAGCAACAGGACTAGCAAAACTGGAAATGTTGTCTTTCCAGCGTTTTTATGCACTTGTCAGTAGAAATAATTCTCTTCTCCACTTAACATAGCAATATAGCATAGCAACAGGGAGATTGGCGTTTATCGCGGTCCGTCCCGCTACCCCGCTTTATACCTAGCATGGACTAGGGAAAACGTGGCTAAAATACTCTCTAATTGACACAGATAATTACTATGACCCATCTAATTCTTCTTATCGTCAGTTGTTTCTTTCGAAACAGTGTGGTGAAAGGATTTTGAGTGCGCCTCAAGAGGCTCCTTTCGAGCACTTGACACATGTTATAGAACTTGTTAGGTTTTACAACATGCCGGTTTTCTCACGATGTTTTCCTTCACCGTTTGAGAGTACTGGCATTGCGCACATAAATGTTTGAACAGAAAAACTCATTGGTGCACGACCGGTTTTGAACCCACGACCTTAGGATCGGAAGGCAGGGCTGCTACCACTAGACCACCAGTGCTCTTGACCTATCTTGAAGGTGGGTTTAGGTATAAAAGTTTATTTCTTCGTAAACGAATACGTATATAGCTTAATTGATTGAGTGAGCGAAGCGAACGAAAATCTTACAATCAACTTAGGCGATTTGGCATTTTATGTGTGTATGTTTGTCCGACGATAACTTGAGAACCGTTTTTCCGATCTGCATGAAATTTGGTAAGTCGATAGCTTCTACTTGAGAAATTTACTGGTAAGTATATGAGTCAAATCGGATGAGGGGGGATGATATTAAATTATGAGGGTTTTTAAGGGGGCAAAAATTAGCAAAGTTAAGCAAAAAATAAAATTACGTGTCATATGAAAGGGCTTGGTTTGGACATTCCAAAACCATTTTTATTTTTTTTCTAGGTAGCCGCGGTTTTTGAGATGCAACAAAAAAGTTAAATTAAGATAACCAACGACCCAAGAGCTCTCATTTCTAAGAGTTTTGTTGGCATCAAGGTTTTTCGACTGGTCGGCCAGATTCTTTGCTTTTTCAATGATTTTTTTCTTGAAATAAATTAAGAAGGTACTTGGCTCTCATTAAATGGTTATAGCGACCTGTTCTGATGATGGAGCCAAGGTCTGTTCAACGGAACTCTTCAATAAATAGGCTAATTTAGTTGAAACTTGGTTACTATATTTAGTTATTAAGTGGCAGCCAGAGGCAAGTCTAAACACAATGTTTGGACTTGCCTCTGACTACCACTTACTTATATTTTCGGAGCGTTCGCGGCGCTTCACGAAATCTCAGTTCGGGGCGAACTACTAGTTAGACACTTGGAATAACACAACTTGATACTTGGTTATTATTCTAAACAAAACATGTATTTCAAAGATTCTAAATATTAGGTCTTTACCTATGAAATTGCCGTTTTGTATGGAAAAATTTAAACGAATATTTTCATGTATTTTTTATTTGTATTAATCGAAGTAATCACCCATGCAATCAATGCATCTTTGCCAACGCAGTGGCAGTTTATTGATGCTCTTCTTAAAGAAATCAGCTGGACGGGAGGCAACAAATTCTTCAAAGGCATTTTGTACTGCCTCTCGGCCCGCGAGTCTCGGGTATTGAATTTTTTTCCCGCCAAGAAGTTATCCAAATTCTGGAAAAAGTAGTAGTCTGTAGGCGCAACGTCTGGTGAGTAGCGCGGATGACTTCCAGAGAGCTTCCAACCCCAGTTCTTGCAACTTGGAGACCGTCTGATGTGCAGTATGAGGTCGCGCGTTGTCGTGCAGGAGCAGCGGAGACGAGCGATTGACCAATGCTGGTTGGAGATGTGCCAGCTTCTCCATCATTGTGTTCAGTTCTTCACAGTACACATCTGCAGTAATGCTCACCCCGTTTGGTAAGAAGCTGTGATGAATCACACTGGCGCTAGACCACCAAACAGTGAGCATCACTTTTCTAGGGGTAAGTTTTCGTTTAGGGCATTGTTTAGGTGCTGAACCAGGATCCAACCAACTTGCTGAGCGCTTGCGGTTATCAAACAGAATGCATTTTTCATCGCAGGTAACAATGCGGTTCAAAATTCCTTCATTTGTGTGTCTGTTGAGCAGTGCATGGCATGTTAGTCCAGTCGGGGTAGACATTTGGGTAGGGGTGGTTGGAAGTATAAATCTCGATTTTCGAACTAATCAGAGAAACTTTAAAACCGCCATCTTGTTTTAAATTTTTTCTGAAATAACTCGTTAAATTTCAACATTAGAGCAAAAATGGTAATGGCAAAGTTGTTAGAAATTTAATTTCTCACAAGTTTGGTCATGATCATTTTTACGCTAGGATCAATATTTGCAGAGTTATACTATCAAGTTTGTCAAAAAAATCGTAATGGGTGGAATTTTATTTTCTTCAACTTTGGTTCTCACACTTTTCTTACTCCACAATCAATATTTTCGGATTTATACTCAAATCGGAGCTGAAATTGTTTTTATTTTTCATATATTTGTTGAAAATAAAATTCCACCTATTATACTTACATATTTTTGAATCTCTCTGCAATGTTAAATGATGTACTACAATATAAACAATTATTACATTTCTTGGCTGATTCTCAAACAAACTGATGCCACCGACATCATCTTTCGTAAACGTCAAAAGGCCAAAATGGTGATGAATATTGTGTTATGATAACATAAAAGAAGACATTATAAAAGAGGATAAAAGTGAAAAACCACGAATTAGTGTCAAAGTATCAAAATATTGATACTTTGACACTACGTACGTTGAGTAAAATTTTTGAAAAAGTTGTTCTTAATCAGTTAACATCACATTTTAATGTCAACGGCATACTTCATAGTCATCAGTTTGGATTCACTAAAGGTCGTTCAACGACTGATGCCGGCTCGTCGCTCCTAAAGCACATATAGGTATGATGCTTGGGAACACTCACAAGATGCGATTGGGGTATTCTGCGATCTGTCCAAAGCTTTTGACTGAGTAAGTCATGCCACCTTATTATCTAAACTTAAACACTATGGCATCCAAAATCGGGCAATTGATCTTATACAGTCCTACTTAACTAATAGAGTCCAAAAAGTTGATGTTGGCGGTGAGAAGTCTTCCGGATCGGTCATTGATATAGGGGTGCCACAGGGTTCTATATTGGGTCCCTTCTTATTTTTAGTTTATGTAAATGACCTTCCACCTTTTGTGAAAAATTTGTGTGAAATTGTTCTATTCGCTGACCTCCTGATACCTCTTTAATTTTTAAAATCGACAGATTGAAGGCTAACTTCGATGACGTTAATGCATCTCTGTCGCAAGTACTTAACTGGTTTACTGTTAATAATCTTTTGCTCAATGCTGGGAAAACTAAATGCATAAAATTTACTTTGCCAAATGTGGTTCAGCGACCAACCAGTATCAAATTAAATGGAGAGTCACTTACCTCTGTCAATTCTACAATTTTTTTAGGACTTACTATTGATGCAAAATTGCAGTGGGGTCCTCACATAAAATCACTTGCTGGTAGACTGAGTTCGGCTGCATACGCAGTTCGCACTATAAGATGGCTTACACATGAGGCTACAGCTAGGCTGGTATATTTTAGTTACTTCCATAGTGTAATGTCCTATGGTATCATGCTATAGGGTAGAGCTGCTGATATACAAAGTATATTTGTACTTCAAAAACGGGCGATACGTGCCATTTAAAAAATGAAACCACGTGACTCATTGAGGGAGCGTTTTAAGGAAATTAATATTCTCACAGTAACTTCACAGTACATTTTTGAAAATTTATTGTACACTCATAAACACATAGGTAGCTTTAAGAAAAAGAGTGACGCACATAACGTTAACACTAGAAATAAAAATAAATTATGCATTCCAAAATTTCGATTACAAAAGGTAAATGGCTCGTTCATGGGGAACGGTATTATGCTTCTATAATAAACTTCCAGAAAGTGTCACTGGGCTTCCTATTAAAAAATTTAAAGTGATAAGGAAAGCTTACTATACTATAGATAGTTATATTCGTTTGAAGCTTGTGTTCTTTTATGAATCTGTTTACTTTTCCTTTTTCTGTTAGATTACTTTTAATGTATTATATAGCTTCAATAGTGTAGGTATTTTATTACATTGTACATTGTATTGTGTTGTATTGTTAGTACATTGTAACGAGGATCATATAAAAGAGCGATAGATACCAAGCAGAGTTTGTTGCCTGTTCTTCTCGGTGTTGGTCGCGTGGAACTGGCACTAGAGTCACCTAGTTTTAAGACGGTTCAAGATGGTCCTTGTGATTTTATTGAATAAACATATTTTGACTTTGACTTGACTTTCATTTCCCGAATTGCTGGCAGATCCTTAGCAATTCCTCTAATTTTCGTAAAATGGTCACTGAGTGAATCGTACGCAATTCAATTCAGCAGCAGATTCGTATTTGGCGTTGATATTGCCACATGAAAAAAATACTAACCGTAAGTTTACGAAATATTTTTATTGAAGTTAAATTGTTAATTTATATGGATATTCAGTAAATAATTTGTTTATAAAAAACCTACTTTGCATCATTAGACAGTAAAAATTGTTTAAATGATCTAATTTACCTAAAACAAGTCCAAAATCAAAGATTAGATTTTTTTTTCGGCTGGCCATTTTAAGCTATTCTAGCTAGGCTGTGTTTTCCAAGGATGTCCAATCTGTGGATGTATAATCCTGGTTGTACATTTCTGGCATCCCAATACAAAACGACGCCAAAACAAAGAATAAATAGAAAAAAAAGGCGGGAAACTTCGAAAGGGAAAGCCGCGTTTTTTTGCCACCAAAATTTAAAATTAACTTTTTTAAACATAGTTGATCAGTAGAGTTGTAATATAGTATTTATTTTATTGTAATTTATATCTAAAGTAGTTTAGTGTATATAAAAGTATCTGGTAAGTTTTTTTGTAAGTTTTTTCTATGGAGGAGGAGCCGCCTGATCCCGGCGGGGGCATAGTCCCGCCGGCTGGTTCCTTTGTAACTGTAAAAAATAGCTTTGACAAATTGCCATCCAATGACTCTGAAATGGACACTGACACATCTGTCTCAAAAACCAAAAAATTAAAACGATCACGCGCTCACAAAATATGCAAACATTGCAATAAACGAAAACGACATGGATCAAGCGATTCCAAAAAAGGCTGCGGCTGTAATGAATCCTCTGACAATAATTCCAGCATTACACCTACTAGTGAACCACTTGTGACTAACATTACAGCCTCAGACCCGGTAGCTACATCTACTCCCATTGTTCCGTCACCAAGCTCATCTCTGCCGGCGCCGCCGGTTACAAGAACACAATATGACTCCAGTGATAATTCCCCTTACATTGTACATGTCCAACGCGTTACTGAGTTACCTAATGACAGCTCTACTCTTCATCCAATTATATTTGGAAAGTTTTTGAAGCGGCAATCCATCTACAATGTGGTTAATGGAAGCGTTAACAGGATTGGCAGAAACAGAGTTTCAATCGCATTCAACAAACATACAGATGCCAATGCATTCTTAGATCATGGTAGCCTAAGTAGTAACAACCTGAAAGCATTTATACCAACTGTAAAATCCTGTATTTTTCTAAGAACCCTGGCTCACACAATACACCAAGCCGGTCTCCTGTCCAGGTCTTCCACTGTCTTCTATCTACCATAATCCACACTCCGTGACCCTTAGATGCCGTAGGTACATACTCTTCCCGCCAACCAGTATCTCTCTGACATTGACTGGACATTGACAGGTGAGGAGCGAGCTTGACACTGACAGGAGGCTAACAACCGCTTGTGCAGATGAGACAGAGTATTGTATCTACTAATATAGATACCAAGCGAACACTACAACCCCTTTCTTATTAAATATTTTTCATTCAATGAATTGACCTGAATAATACTCTTAATGGCCCACACAGAATCTTACAATTTCATCTACTTTAAATTACTTCTGCACACAATATAATATACGGGGATATCGTCTCATGTCTCCTCCATGTGTTACCGAGGTCCATTGACCAACTTCTTTGAAGTGAATAATCGTTCTCAATCTTCAGCCCATTTTCCGGGTTCCTTACCGCTATATTCCCGGCGACAGCATTTTCAACAACGTGATTAATATTTAAAGACAGCTCATTTGCCCTTTCCATCCTTAACATATAAAACTTATATCATTCCACTAAATCTGAATCTGCGGCTCTTCTTTCCGGTCCCCGCATTCCTTCCCCTTTTCCTTCGGCTACTTATTTGTTATTATTTCTTGCTAAGTAACAATAAATAAAGTAGTTAATGCTTTCCAAAACCATAAAACGATGCATCAAAATAGCATCCTTCCATCTATTTTCTTTCAAGGTAGGTACATATCTGTCACCTAGGTCGCACGATAAACTTCAAAGCAAACATACGGTTTTACGTTCCCAATAATTTGCAAAACACAAGTTAGATTGCATCATAATAACATTCATCAATAGGAATCTAGGCTCAATTAGGCCTTTTAACGAAACTTCGCGTCTTTTTTGAAAACTTATCGTAATAATGACGAGACCAAAAAGCCTTGCTTCTATAGCTTTTGGTAATCCAAATTCAGAGATACTCTCTATGAACACAGCCCATGGTTTTACTCCTTCAGTGCAAGTACTTACCGAGTATTGCTATATTGATGCGCTACATATGTGGATATTTTTTAAATATTTGTTTCTAATTCCCTATATTTTGTTAGAACCTTAAGTAGCGAGACATCTATTTTTCATTTAGAAATTATATTTTTTAAACCCAAACACAAGCACCCCTTCTAAATTTCATGATTCCACTTCCTCCAATGGTTGTTTGGCTGAAATCGATATTTAGCGACAAGACCGCCCATTTTACTTTGTAGTTTGTTAAACATCAGGCACTATGGCGAAACCCACGCTGATGGTTCCTGCAGGAAGTGCATTAATGTTAGATTTCTAAAAGCACTTTCAGCTCTTCTTGTTTATTTCTTCTTCGATCTGTTGGTAGTTTTATGTGAGGGTGCAAGACTGGCTTGACTTCGTCATTTGTCGGGATTTCTACTGGGACGTTCTTCAGTTTAGAGAAAGGCTTCTGTTTTTTTTTTTTTTGGTTGTCATTGATTTTAAGTTTCAATACTCCTTAACATTTTGCTAAATCTAAGCACAGCTAAGATACCTAGATATTAACATCTCTGGATCTATCCATCCATTACAACATGACATAGGTAGTAGGTATTCTTATACCTATAGGTTTGCTATCATTATCCCTCTGATATCATGAGTGTGAAAGTTCGGATGGATGGTTGGTTTTCTGTTACTAAATGACAGCAGACCAGATTTGGATGAAATCCGGCACACAGGCAGACAACAGCACACAGGCCACCCTTCATCCCGTGGGAACACCGGGACCCAAAACCACGCGGGTGAAACCACGGGCGCAACTAGTTGTGCCATAAAAGTTTTCTTGATTGCCTCAAGAACCTGATGGTTTTAGAACACTGCTTGGTTCAATAAAAACACAAGAACCATCTTGAAACGTCTTAAAACCAGGAGACTCTAGTGCCAGTTCCGCGCGACCAACACCGAGAAGAACGGGCAATAAACTCTGCTTGGTATCTATCGCTCTTTTGTATTTTCCTTATTCCCATGCTTGAATAGATTTTAAATTTTACTTGCATCAGGCTATTAACATTTTGAATTTGACTCCGGGACTCTCTATGTTACACTCAAAACTTGTACCTGAAATGACATTCAAAACATAGTGGAATTCCTCATCTTCTACCAGTCTTTTGTAGCTCTTATATTTATTATCTTGCCTGACTTCCATCTTCCGTTTGAGTTGTTGCTCATGCTTTTTACAGCAGACAGTGTCCAATTTTACCACATCCCCTACATTTTCTACTGTTGAAGGGCAGCTCGTGACTGTGGAGCTAGGCCCTAGGCAGCCGCATCTTCCACATCCGTCATCTATCATCGATATTTTTCCTTGCTGTCATAGAATTTACCTCATGTTCTATTATTTTCATAGTTTCTTAACTAAAACTTAGTATTACTTACTTAGTGTTGCTTCATTAGTTCATTACCCATGGTTAAAATCTTTTTCTGTAGTCAAGTTGAAGTGTATGTTTCTATTAAGTATTTGATTCAATGTTCATCTAGTTTGTCAAACTTGCATTTCAAAGCTTGGTATCATAGTTTAGTCATAAAATTTTCAAAGTTTCCATTCTCCTTGACCTATTTGATGGAAATATCTCTTTCTTAATATATTTTATTGTAGGTATTGTACTCCTGTTCCTCTTAAGGGTAAGGGTACTCTTGCTGTTTTTTTGTTTTGTCGATTTTGTGGCAGCAACTTTATAGTAAACTTCTTTTTCATAGTAAGGATCTTTTCCATTTTTACCCATCTCACTCTCCAGCTACATCAAATTTATCCAGTGAAGGTATTTGATCCATCATTCTAAAGTTCCTACATAACCAACTCGCCCAGCGACAAAGCCCTTTAAATAAATAAATAATAATAACCAACCAATTTAATGGCAACCTTGATCACAAGTGTGCACCCAATTTAATGGTAAGCCTTGATTTCAACAGTGTGCAACCAATTTAATGGTAAGCCTTCATCTCGATTGTGTGCAACCAATTTAATGGTAAGCCTCAATCACAACGGTGTGCAACCAATTTAATGGTAAGCCTTTATCTCAATCGTGTGCAACCAATTTAATGGTAAGCCTTAATCACAATGCTGTGCAACCAATTTAATGGTAAGCTTCAATCACAATGCCTTGCAACCAATTTAATGGTAAGCCTTCCACAACCAATTTAATGGTAAGCCTTCCGCAACCAATCTAATGGTCAGCCTTCCGCAACCAATCTAATGGTCAGCCTTCCACAACCAATCTAATGGTCAGCCATCTGCAACCAATCTAATGGTCAGCCTTCCGCAACCAATTTAATGGTCAGCCTTCCACAACCAATTTAATGGTCAGCTTTCAGCAACCATTTTAATGGTCAGCCTTCCGCAACCAATTTAATAGTAAACCCTTGACCAACCAATTATTATTATTTATTTATTCGTATGGCAATGTACAATCGTTCTATAATATATAATTATTACATAATTCCTGTATCCATTGGGCGTTGGGACATATTCGGATTTTTTTTAAATCATATTCTTCTTCTGAACGATTGAGGTGCTGTGAGGTTATTAAACAGGTACAGCAGCCAAAAGGTAGGTAAAGGTAAAGGTATTATTATTCAACCCGCTGAATGCTACTTGAACCTAGAACCCATTCATAGCAGTAGGTGAGTGATCCATGACTGTTAACTGCTCACCCAGTAATATGACCAAGACCAAGTAATTATTATCAACCAATTATTTATTGATCTATGTAAACATATAATTTAAAGATGTTATTATCCATTTAAAAGTTCAAGTATTCTTTGCTAACTTTTTACTATTGGATTTAATTGTAGGTACTGGGTTTACATTTAGTGTAACATACAAACAAAATTGTCTCTGATACATCTATTTGCTGTTAGTACATATCTCAATGCACTGATTAACTAATTTTTTTTATTAATTATTAGGTATGTACATACCTAACAGAATCAGAATCAATTATTGACAAAGATTAAACACAATAACAATACATTGCTATGCATAATAAAACTTTGGCTTGTTGCTAACTAACTTCTTAGCTAGTTACTATCTCTTTTTTCTTTCTATTTTTTTTTTTTTATTTGACTATAGCGGTAGAATGTACATAGAAGATGATTAGTATCATTAATACAGTTAAATTATTAAATATTTTTTTTTTTATACATGTATACCTATCTAGTAGATTATTTGGTAAGTTTTATTTGTTACAGATTAGGTAACTAACCATTCTCATGCGTGCTAGACTTAGCTAAGTACTCATCTAATACTTAGTAGGTACTGAAACTGTAATTATATCAGGTAGGTAGGTATAATGCAAAACTAAAAATCCTTATACATCCAGTTGTCCATTTAAATGGGACCTCATGAGTAGATAGGTACCTAGGCAGTCACCACAACACTATACCTGCAGCTGCCCCTCCGTTAATTACAACTAAATCTCAAAATGCCTAATATTATCAGTACCACACAATCTCACAATGACTGAATCACACGATCACAGCAAAATAGTGTACCTAAGTTGGGTAATCAAACCTTCATAAACACTTGACAGTGCAACTAATTTAGTACAACAACACAACTAATATTTGGCTATATTTATGTTAGGGATCCATCGGTCAGAGTACAGCAAAGGGTGTGCAGTACTAGGAAAATGACTGCCGAAATTCCGATGAAAAAAAACTTGAAATTTTTTTGAAGAAAAATGTATGTATATAAGCCTCCAATTTTATGATTGCATCCTGTAGGGGGTTTATAGAGGGGTATCTTTTGTTAAGGTCATTGACCTCTGAAGTCAACCATAACAGAACCAGAGTATAAAAACGAAACTATTACAAGGGCAAAACTCTTATTAACTGTGTACCTATACACGTGATACTCTTAGGTATATACCAGTGTTATTGCTCCTTGTCACAGGTCGTCGAATTGAGTACGGTTCACGCCAGCCACGGTCAAAACCATAGTTTACAAACAAAGCGAGAAGCCCTATGTAGGTTCTTTTCATTTCTTTTGTAAAAATATGGAACGAACTGACCTTTATCCTCGTCGCCACTGTAAAATCCTGTATTTTTCTAAGAACCCTGGCTCACACAATACACCAAGCCGGTCTCCTGTCCAGGTCTTCCACTGTCTTCTATCTACCATAATCCACACTCCGTGACCCTTAGATGCCGTAGGTACATACTCTTCCCGCCAACCAGTATCTCTCTGACATTGACTGGACATTGACAGGTGAGGAGCGAGCTTGACACTGACAGGAGGCTAACAACCGCTTGTGCAGATGAGACAGAGTATTGTATCTACTAATATAGATACCAAGCGAACACTACACCAACATACAATGTCTCACGCATGGGTGTAATTCGTGGAGTTCCCACAGACCTCTCCCCAGAGGAGATGTTAGAGAGCACCTCGGTTCCCAACGGTTGTGGCAAAATATTAAAACTAAGGCATAAAACAGTCAATATGGTTTTAGAAAAGGTAGAAGTTCGATGGACAGCATAAGTATATTTACAACGGACATTCGTATAGCTTTCTCACAAAATAAATCTGTTGTGGCGACTTTCTTGGATATTCAATCTGCTTATGACAATGTCCTTATTGAGGTACTTATAAGGAAATTACATATCTTAAAAATTCCACATTTTCTTACCAATTTTATTCAGAACATGTTAGCAGGCAGAGAAATTTATCTAAACACCACCAATCTCTCAAGAGTTGCCTGGAAGGGCTTGCCTCAGGGTTCTGTTTTGAGCCCTCTTCTCTATAATATATATACATATGATCTGGAAGCATCTGTGAGTGATACGGTTTGTGTCCTACAGTATGCTGATGATTTGTTACTCTATTCTTCGAACATTAATATAATTACAGCCGCATTTAAAGTATCGTTTGCTTTAAAGTTTTTAAAAAAATGGTTAGATAAACATGGGTTGGAGTTGTCACCTTCTAAAAGCATAATTGTTCCTTTTACCCGTAAAATGAATACTCCACCTATAAATATTATTTATGATGGTATATCTATTCCTGTAAAAAGTCATGCCAAGTTTCTAGGCGTAATATTAGATTCTAAGCTTGCTGGGAGTCCACACTGTGAATATATAGTAGAAAAGTGCGAAAAACATCTTAATTTATTAAGGTGCCTCACAGGTGTCTGGTGGGGCGCCCATCCTTTTTCTCTAAAACTTATTTATAATGCATTAATCAGAAGTACATTAGATTATGGCACATTTTTGTTGGAGCCTGGAAGAGTGCTATTTTTCAGTAAATTAGACTCTATACAGGCTAGAGCTATGCGAATCATAGTGGGAGCAATGAAGTCCAGTCCTATTAATGCACTACAATTAGAATGTGGCGAACCACCTTTACATCTACGACGACAATTTTTGTCTAGTAGGTTTTTCTTTCGTACATTACAAGTTCAGAACCACCAGCTTCATTCTAAAATCCAACATCTTTCAGAACTTATTGGCTCTTCTTCATATTGGAGTCATAAGTCACCACCCCTACTAATCAACAGCCTTAACAAATATAAATCATTGTCAGCTGCAACTAATCAATCACTCCTTTTGCCTATTTTCCAATGTAACTATAAAGCTTTAACACTAGCTATTAACATTTATTTCGATCTAAATATTGACCGCCACGGAACGCATGCTAATTTTTATTTTATATCTGCTATTGATAACCGATGGCATTGTTGGCATCAGGTGTTTACCGATGCTTCCAAGCACTCACAGTCTGGTTATGTTGGTGTAGGCGTATATCACAAACAGTATAATATCGTACAAAAAGTCAAACTACCACCTGAGACTTCAGTTTTTACAGGTGAGTTATTTGCAATCGTTAAAGCACTGGATTACGTTTTAATAATGAAACTTAAAAATACCGTTATTTATAGTGACTCAATGAGTTCATTACAATCCTTATTGAAATATCCTTTCCGCTCCAAAACGTTCTACCCTCTAGTAATGGAAGCTAGATCAAAGCTTTTACAATGTAAAATCAATGGTTTTTCAGTTAGTTTTGCGTGGATACCCAGCCACTGTGGTATTTTAGGAAATGAACGGGCCGATAAATTAGCTAATGAAGCTATAGTGTGGGGACCTTTACCCTTTTCAAAACTATGTTCACGATCTTGTTGCCTTACCCAAGATTTATCTTAAAAACTCTTGGAATTAACATTGGGACCACTCTAGTAACATTAAAGGTAAACATTATAGACTCATACAGAAAACAATACCGGTTAAACCCTGGTTTTTCTCATTAAAACTTAGTAAACGTGCCACTACTGTTTTGATAAGAATGCGTTTGGGGCACTCTTGTACCCCAGCCCATTTAGCCCGAATGAAAATAGTGTCTGATCCATTTTGTGCCTGTGGAGATGAATTTGGTGACCTCAATCATATATTCTTTGCTTGCCCTCAATACGATCATACAAAACTATATGAAGATCTTGTTTCCTGTCGAATTCCTCTTCCTACTAATATCATTGTTCTTCTTTCTTCCTTGGATCCATGTATAAATCATTGTTTGGCATCCTTTATATATGTAAATAATATTAAAATTTAGTTTATTTTTGTAAATATAATGACCTATAATCTATGTGTACATAATATATCCTTACCTTGTATAATTTTATATGTACAATTTTACTGATCCTGTCCTAATCCTTCCGAGTCAATTGAATCCCTGTTTCCCTAATTTTTGCATATTAAAAAAAAAACGTAAAATGGCAAATGTACATAAAGTACGGCGCCAAAAAAAAAAAAAAAAAAAAAGAATAAATAAAAAACGTAAAATGGCAAATATACATAAATAAAGTAAGACGCCAGAAAAAAAAAATAATAATAATAAATAAAATACTCATAGTTTTGTCGTTCAGGCACTTGACCATGTTTAGTTTAGTGAATTTAGTGAACAAAGAAAAAAGCACTTGTGCTTGTGTTTTTCATGGATGGGTTGCAGTTGAACAAAGATTAAAAATTTTTATTGACTATTAGGTATTATGTGTTTAATCGACCGAAAGTGATCATTGATAGTGTTTGTGCCACAGTTATGTGGGTTACTTAATGCATGATGTTATTTTGTGTAGTTACCTAGGCATTGTATAAACACACTGAAAATACAAAGCTCTATGAACATAAACATCATCCGCAGTCTTATTTAGCCCACTGGCTTAAGTTGGCTTCTCTATGCTCTCAATTTTTACCATAATAGTTTTCTCGTTGGTTGTATGAGAAAGTGAGGTGCCACAGGAAGCGCTCGTTAAGGCTCCGGCGACAGCGGCTCGCAATTTCGAGGTGTGATTGGCTATTATTTCATTTTATTTCATTTCGGGGAGGTTGTTTGAAAGAATAACTCTAAAGTGACACGCATAAATACTGTTCGAACACAAATAATACAATAATATAAGGGAAATGTGCTTGAGTCAGAAATCATTTTGGGATTAGGTAAACGTAAGACCAAAAATACTAATAACTTATATTATTGTATTATTTGTGTTCGAACAGTATTTTTGCGTGTCACTTTAGAGTTATTCTTTCAAACAACCTCCCTGAAATGAAAAATAGCCAATCGCATCTCGAAATTGCGTGCCGCTGTCGCCGGAGCCTTAATGGGTTCTAACCGCTTGCTGTGAACTTCATAGATTAGGTTATTGGTAGGTACTAAATTCCATGGATGCTTAACACTCAAAAAATAATATTTTAATATATAGGTACCATATAGTTGATTATACGTACCTAGGTATGTTCATATTGAGAGAGCTAGTGAAGATATGGGTAAACTAGAGATTTTACTATGTAGGTATTGGGTATGGGTAAGGTAGGTGTGTCAAGTTTATTTACTCATATTCTGAGAAGTGTTAGATTAGATATTGATGTTTTGTGTAGATAAGATTGGTTTTAGAAGAAGAGGCTGGTCAAAGAAAAGATGGATAGACTGTGTGAATAAAGGAGTGAGCACCAAGATTACTGATGATTCTCAAGTTAATTTACTTTACTTAAGACCTAGGAAGGTAAGTACCTAAGTTTTAGTGTTCAAACCTACCTGAATTTATTATACAAGCCTAATGATTCCTTCACTTAAGGGGCTGACAACTATCAAACAACTGTTCGCTTGCATGTTTCGACTACTAATGGATGTTGAACTTATTCCATCTTGACGACAACGGCTTCATATTAGTATGATATCACTACACAGCTTTTATTTGGTCTATAAGTACCTACATCTAAGTTAATATCGTTAACATAAAGACCGAATCTGTCATATTTTATATATTTTTCAACAAAATCTACGATATGAATTGGAAAAACTTCCTCCGAGTAACTTTTTATGAATCTGCTATTTGACGTTTTTGCAATTCCTATTTAGTGGACCATTTTACGAATCGCTATTGAAAACTGTCAAACAGGTGAATTTCATATACGAGTCTTATCACAAATCATATATGAATTCCTTCAATGTGGCCATTTTACGATTTCATAGGTGATTGTGATTTGTATGTGATTCTTATGGGATCATAGATTCATAGCTTTGATTCATAGCTTTGATTCATAGTATACAAAGTGGTTTTTTTAGCCCTCCTGGGGTTTTCATATCTTATTTTTAGTGTGGTAATACCTTATTATAATGTAATTAACAAAATGTCTTTAAAATAGAATGCCAATTAGTACAGATTACTTACCCAGAAAAAAAAAATCAGAGAAAAATTTTAATTTTAGCATAAGAAAGCCTGATTAATATTATTTTTTTTATTTATTGGTCTAGTGGTGGTCTATCATAATAAATAATTTTAAGAAAAAATATTAAATGGATAAGAGATAATCCGTTTCTATGGTTTTTATGGACTTTTCTAGATTTTAAAATTTTCTCTAAAACTATGATAGGTAGATAGATAGAACTTCGAGAGTTTTATTCAGAGTTTTGTTTGATAATTTTATCTTTCTAAAAACCCATTAGAACAAGGATGCCCCACAACTTAGGCAAAATCTCACACTGTGCATTGTGCTAATGATGTCTTCCAATCTAGTGTGTGTGCGTAATAGGTATCACTCATATGTAGTGGTAGCTAGTTATCTAGATATTTTCATGTACCCATTAGGTACATAATTGTAGGTAGGTTGTTGAAGGAACTTTCTATTGATTCGAAAACGAAACATGCATGACATCTGACCAAAAATTACCCCTATTGAAACCTACAAACCTCCTTTATTTTTTTGCAGGCACCCTTCAAAACTAAGGTAATGCGTGTACTTACTCTAGGCAAGGACTAGTTTACCTACCTCATGGCCACTGTGTAATACAAAACGCAGTGTTTCATTAGATTCGTAAGCTAAGCCTGAGAACTCGAGGCATATCTGCAGCCTCCGATAGCAGAAGTAGCATACTGTCCTTGGCATACCAGCATCTGAATTCGTGTTGAGCTGAAACAAAAATTAAAGTAGGTACAATTTTGTAAATATTTGTCATGGGATAGGAAGCTACGTACGTAGGTACCTACCTACCTTCCTAAAGGTGGACTAGACTTGACTAGACTAGACTTGATAAAGTGTAAAGTTATATATACTTACCTTTGAGTATGTGAGTCGTTCGAACAGCTCTAGGTGCTTGTTGTCGATAAGCTTCATCTTTATATTTACTGTTAGACATATTCTACACACAGAATTATCCGAAGCCATCGCGCGCGCTTGCACGGAGAGGAGAGTCGGAGATGCGCGAAAAAAAGGAAATCAATCAAAGAGGAAAATAGTGGTCGATCGATAATCCCAAGTTTTTAACGCGCGCGTTTACATAGGGTGTCCGGAAGGTCGAGCCGGAAGGCCGTGAGGGGGGGGGGGGGGGGGGGGTAGGTCACCTCGTTGCGCATCTATTTAGGCTAGATTACCTTAGTCCAATGTCGTCGAATTCCGAGTGATTATCCATGATTTTTGAAAAATTTACAAAAATCATATGCTTATTCGTTCATAGTGTTCAAACAAATTGTTAGTTACTAGTACCTAACAATTTGTTTGTGTCCTAGCATGATGTGTATTCAATCCTCAGAAGGACAATCCTAATTCAATCGAAAAACACCAAAAAAAAAACAAATAAAAACCTGAATAGATGCGTAACGAGTAACCTACCCCCCCCCCCCCCAAACGACGGCTTTGCATCGACCTTCCGGACACCCTGTATAATCGATCGACCGCTCCCTCCCATAGAGTATACAATACTACTACTATAATAATACTACGTAAGAGAAAAAAGGCGGGAAACTTCGAAAGGGAAAGCCGCGTTTTTTTTGCTACCAAAATTTTAAATTAACTTTTTTATACATAATTGATCAGTAGAGTTGTAATATAGTATTTAATTTATTATATTTTATATCTAAAGTAGTTTAGTGCCTTTATAACTCTGACAGACAGCTTTGAAAAACTACCATCCATGCCATCCAATGATTCTGCAATGGATACCGATACATCTGTGTCCAAAACTAAGAAATTGAAACGATCACGCGCCCACAAAATCTGCAAACATTGTATTAAGAGGAAACATCATGGATCGAGTGACTCTAAAAAAGGCTGTGGCTGTGAAGAATCCCAATCCCCAATAGCCTCTGATAATACGCATAGTACTGATCTACTTGTGACTAACGTTACAGCCTCAGACCCGAAAGCTACATCTACTCCCACTGTTCCGTCACCAAGTTCATCGCCGCCGGTTACAAGAACTAAGTATGAGTCTAGCGATAATTCCCCGTATATTGTTCATGTTCAACGTGTTACTGAGTTACCGAATGACAGCTCTACTCTTCATCCAATTATTTTTGGGAAGTTTTTGAAGCGTCAATCTAAGTATTTACAATGTGGTTAATGGAAGCGTGAAAAGGATTGGCAGAAACAGAGTTTTAATCGCATTCAACAAACATACAGATGCCAATGCATTCTTAGATCATGGTAGCCTAAGTAGTAACAACCTGAAAGCATTTATACCAACATACAATGTCTCACGCATGGGTGTAATTCGTGGAGTTCCCACAGACCTCTCCCCGGAGGAGATGTTAGAGAGCACCTCGGTTCCCACTGGTTGTGGAAAAATATTAAAACTAAGGCGTATTAACTTTAAAGAAATTGTGAATGGAGCTCCAGTGTGGAAGCCAACTCGGACGGTAATGGTGACATTTGATGGTCAAGTGTTACCAGACCGTATTTATATGTGTTACACTGCACTTACAGTTAACCTATATACCTACCCAACCATCCAATGCTACAACTGCTGTCGTTTTGGTCACACAAAGTTGCAGTGTAGGTCTAAGCCCCGCTGCTTCAAGTGTGGTAGAGAACATTCAGGTGATTCTTGCGATATTGATGAGGAATGTATTTCTTGCTGCTCATGCGGGGGAATACACTTTGCTACAAGTAAGTCATGTCCAGAATATACAAGGCAACAAAAGATTAAATTTTCTATGGCAGAAAAGTGTATTTCCTATGCAGAAGCTTCTAGAGTTCATCCACCCCTGTCTAGGTCGTATGCTGAAATATTAGCAACAGCCAAGGCTCAAAATCAAAATAAGCAATCTCAACAACCCCACACAACAAGCCAAGTTGCACCATCTTATAGAAAAACTGTCTTTTTAAAACCACATTCACCTCATAAACTAGCCAAAGGCTATGATCAAACACAACATAATAACTTAACTAATACACCATCATCATCCCTATCTAAAGGTTGTGCTCTGAAAGAGGGCAGATCTGAGGATAGACAGCTTAATATATCTGATATAATTGCTCTTCTGATGACATTTATACAGTCAAATGCCATAGAACCGTCCAACGCTGCTAAAATTATAGACATAATCTCTCTCCTACACTCACAACCACAATGGATCACACCCGATCTGCAGTTCAGTGGAACTGCAGGAGTGTAGTAAATAAAAAAAGTGAAATTATCTATTTAATTAATGTATACAACCCTTTTATTATCGCCATCACAGAGTCCTGGCTTAAGCCAGGCTCTGTGTTCAAATTGAGCGGCTTCTCCTGCCTCAGGGATGATAGACCTGATGGTTATGGAGGAGCCATTCTTCTCATTAAAAATTCTTATTTATTTACACATTTCCCTCTCCCTGCTCATGATAATAATAATTTTACTGCTGTTGCATGCATTATAATTAATGTATGCTTTATTTCTATTTATATCCCTCATCCTTTCTCACAAATTTTCACAGAAATAGATAACATGTTAAGCCATATTCCTAAGCCATGTGTGGTCATGGGAGATTTTAATGCTCACCATTGAACATGGGGTAGACTTAACAATAGTATCACCCAGTTTAGCATCTTCAGTTACTTGGCAAACACAGCCATCAACTCATGGCAGTTATCATTTCCCAATAGTGTTAAAGTTTTTAGAATTTAGAGTAAATGAAATACCCAGGGCTCCACCCAAAATGAGGTTTAAAATAATAAATGGAGTGATTTCAAAAACCATGTAGGTAGTAGTATTAAGACATTGCCACACATATCAAAAGGTATTTCTGTTTGTGCAAATAGTTTTGCCAAATGTTTGATAGATGCTGCAGAATTAACTTTCCCTATAAAAAATAATGCCTCTGGGAAATTGTCATCTCCACCATGGTGGGATAATGATTGCAGTGTGGCTGTTGCTCAGTGAAGGCAGGCTGAGTTAACTTACAATTCTGATATGTCTGAGGTTAATTTTGATAATTTAGTTGATATAATGTCTAAAACTAAAAAACTACTAAAAGAAAAAAAGTCACTAGGCTGGAGGAGTTTTTGCTCAACAATATCTCCTAGCACAAAACCTTCAGAAGTTTGGAGAAATATTAGACGTTACAGAGCTGGAGTTAGAGAAACTACTTTTGCCACTAAGCCACCTTCTCTCAGTGATAGTTTCCTAGACCGGTTGACCCCACCAACTGTTCCACCAAAGGAATTGTTAACGCCAATCCATGTTTCTGTCCCTACGTGTCCTTATGGCCTTGATGCTCCTTTCTCTATAGACGAGCTGAAAGGTGTCTTATCAGACGTTCATGATACAGCTCCAGGTAAAGATGGTATCCCACCATACTCTTTCTACTCACACCCACAGATTTATAAGTATAGTCCTAAAGGACAGATAGGAATCGGACCTTTATTAGCTGTGGACGCTAATTACAGTTCCGTTTATCGAGTGGATGTCGCTAGTGTGCATTTAGAAAGAGACAGAGATATGATGCTATCTTTTGCGTCCTGCTAGTGATGCGCTAATATCTATAAGATATCGATATCGATGTACCTACATACCACTTGTTGTTATACAAAAGTAGAACTTGAAATAAAAAACGAAGGATTTTATATTTTGGTTATTATTTATTAAACATAATATATTATGTGCACAATATTTTTTACAATAAAATTATACAAGACAAAAAAAACAACAGACAAATTACCCAGAACCTTAGTGCTTTTGTACTATAAAAACAAAAATTAGTATACAAGACGTTATAAAATTCTGCAGGACTATATTAATTAGAAGAGAGATAAGAATATTAATGAGAGGTTTGAGAGACCCATCGAATGGATTTTATTTTTATTTTTTTATTCGATGGGTCTCTCAAAACTGAGTCTATTTGGTTCTGTAAGTTTTTTTTCCTAAACTGTTAGTTTCGGAGTAAATCACTAAAAACTGATATCTGCCTACGGTTAACGGGCGGCCCAGTGACGTCACACGCACCCGCGGCGGTCACTCAGTGAACTTCTCTAGTAATTTGGTCATAACTTCGTACGTAATGGTCCGAATAGCTAATTCAAATTGTATCAAGTGTAAACTCTTTATAACGTTATCCTTTATAACAATAAACTCCCTATAACGTTGAAGTGAGCCCAAGTTGGTTGGTTTGCGTTAAAACCCACATATTGAAACACTCTTTATAGCGATACGCCATTCTCTATTACGAAGAATTACGAAGAAATGTGTTCATATTTTTAGACAGTAAATATTTATTATCGGTATTATTGTTTATGTTATGTTATCAGGTAACAAAAGACTTTAAAGCTCCGAAACATCCGAGGTCGGTCTAGCTTTTGTTATCCTTAATTGCCTTGAACACGTGCAGTATGACGCATTGTTTTCTCGGAAGTGATGGTCTTCGACCAAGCATACTGGGTACCTATCGTATTATCAGTCGTAAACCTACTTTGAAACTGTTAACATGGCCAGTAAACGTAAAAAATTCTTGTTAATTTGGTTTTTTTTGTTCACTCCATATAACGATAACTCTCTATAACGACAAAAAATGCTCAGTCCCTTGAGTTTCGTTATAAAGAGTTTACACTGTATTATAATACCTACCTCTGATCATAAATACACAAGCATGGTCTGCGAGCTTTTGATTTACATCGTCGTCTAAATCAGTATGCCCATAAATTTTATCTTCATGTGCTGAATATTTTAAGCGTGGATCCAATGATACCTATCAAATACTATTGAACACATTTTTTTAAGTTCATTCCATTTCATTACTTTTTTCTTTAAAACATTAACCAAGCATTTATTTATTCCAGTTGTAACATGTATGTTTTGAATCAACTTTGACAAAGTTCTTCTAGATGGTAAGTAAAACATCGCACGAAGAAGACGATATTCTTTGGGACTACATTTTAACAAAGCTAAGCACATGACTTTCTCTTCCAATGAATACCTTCGAAGCTTTGGTTTTCTATTTACACATTTCAGTTGCATCGTAATAAAAGATTTTGTCAGATGTGGCAGTTTATCGAAATTGGAAAATAGCTTTGACTCCACAAATTTTGTGCTCATTTGTAATCGGCGTGTTGTACTCTTGAGATTCCTGGTTTTATGTGATATTTGCTGCAATCTTCGATTCAGTTGTTTACATTTTGGACTTAAGATCTTTGGATTAATACGTTTAATTTTGACTCCAATATGGGGCAGCAATCTGATATTCTCTGAAATAACAAATCATAAATAATAATTACCAACATTTTTCATTATTTAAAATAATACTTGGTACGATTCTGAAGTTTGATATTAATAAATGATTATTGTCATCATAAATTGTTAACCTTGACATGATGGTAATGGATCATTATTTCTTATTTGTTTGCATGGAGGCTCATAACATTCTGTTGCCAAATTAGTCATTTCTGAAATGTAAACAAATCATAAAAAATGAATGTCTGGTCATAGTCGAAAAATCACATTATAATGTCTTAGATGTGTGTTGATGTTTTATGATAATATGTGATATTGTGATCTTAAAGCCAAGTATTACCATCAGTTTTACGTTTTTTGCTTGGAGATTCATTAGGTTTTGTACACGCTTCTGAAATCTGACCGACCGAATCAAAAGCATTGTAGTATGTATGGTCTTTTAAAAAATCCGGTATTTTACGTACATTGTAAAGTTCATCGCCTGAAATTAGAGAATGAGAATAAGACATTACAGAACCTATTGTCAATCTAAAAATTGTAACCGTATTTCCAGCCTGCCTTTTTTCAAGGAGACCTTACGTTAAATGTACTATTAAGTAGTTTTTGCCAAAATGGTGGCATATCATTGTTATAATGATACCTTTTTATGCCTTTTTTTAACCTTTTTAGGGTGCAGAGCAGCGTGTCAAAGTAAGGGGCATACGTACATACATACTTACTCTTTAAAATATTACCCTCCATATAGAAACATTTATGTCTGCAGTCGGGGTAAAAATAACAAAACATCGATAGCAAATAAAATAATAGCATTTATGTAGCACATCCCTATTTTTTACATCGATCACTGTTATTGATGTTTTTGTACTATTTTAACGGTTGCAATCTATATTTATGGACAATAATAATAATTGAAGAATTTAGAGAGATATTTGAATCACTAGGAACCAGCAAATTAGGTACTTACTTTGTCGGTTTAGTGGAATCTCACTACAAATTTCTGCCGCCGTAAATAAAGTTGGCCGCGCAATGAGGCAATTCAGGCGATCATTTTCGTAAAATTTACGCTCAAAAGTTTGGCACAAACTCATTTACTCCTTATTTGAATGGTATTGAGTAAATTTAAAGATTTACAGCTTATTTGTTTGAGCCACAAACTTTTTCTGTAAGATGCTCGTGGAAAACAGTGTTATACCTATGATACCACTGTCGCTTTTAGACTCGCACCTAGGGACACAACATTTAGTTACACCCATTTTATT
Source organism: Plemyria rubiginata (assembly GCA_963576535.1). NCBI lineage: Eukaryota > Metazoa > Arthropoda > Insecta > Lepidoptera > Geometridae > Plemyria > Plemyria rubiginata. The sequence continues at coordinate 5,700,736 of OY754905.1, forward strand.
TACACCGTTTCAAACAAATATCCTTAGACAAAATTTTCAAATACTTAATCGAAAAAATATAAATAATGAAATTAGGTACATACAAAGGTGCCAAGCCAAACGTCAAGTCTGCAGCTGCCTTCATTGCATTGAACACTAGCGCTGTGGTGTTGCTTAAATGAACTACAATCTAGTAACTGACTACAAACTCTATTGCAAGTCAATACAATCTAAAATTGAGTGTAGATAGATAGTGTCCAACGATTTTGTTTGGCCGATTCCATAGCGTGCTCACACCTTAGTGCTTTTTTTTTTTTTTTATGGCTCCTGTCTATCGACAATCTTGCCAGTGTCAAGTGATAGAGATTATAATTGATTATATACTCTTTGCTATGTTTCTAGTCACGTCAGTCGAAAGTCGAGTCAGTCAATTGTTTTGAAGAAAATGGTGGTTCCTTCAAAACATTTGAAACATTTTCGGTCAAATCACGATATCACATAATACACTTTCATTTCAAATGCTTACACTTTGTGCTAAGACCACAAGTAATGTTGGTTAAAATACCACCAAAATTACACAACACAACTCAAAAAAACACTAGAAAAACGATTAAAATGAAAATGCTATGTTGCTTCGATAGATGACAGAAAACGAATCCACCTTACTTAGTGCTAATTCTTTGCATTATTTTCTCGAGCTTATCAATTCTGTCATGTTGACAGGTGTCATTCCTTCAACATGGAAAACGCAAATAGTGTTGCCATTTTTGAAACCTTCTAAAAATCCTTCCGATTCTGTGTCCTACCGGCCAATAGCATTGTCTCCAGTTATAATCAAAATTGTAGAACATTCAGTTAAAAATAGAATAGAGTGGTACATTGAAAATCAGAGCATCTTACCCAACAGTCAATATGGTTTTAGAAAAGGTAGAAGCTCCATGGACAGCTTAAGTATATTTACAACGGACATTCGTATAGCTTTCTCACAAAATAAATCTGTTGTAGCGACTTTCTTGGATATTCAATCTGCTTATGATAATGTCCTTATAGAAGTACTCATATGGAAATTACATATTATATTAAAAATTCCACATTTTCTTACCAATTTTATTCAGAACATGTTAGCAGGCAGAGAAATTTATTTATTTGAACACCACTAATCTGCCAAGAGTTACCTGGAAGGGCTTGGCCTGAAGGTTCTGTTTTGAGCCCTCTTCTCTATAACATATATACATATGATCTGGAAGCATCTGTGAGTGATACGGTTTGTGTCCTACAGTATGCTGATGACTTCTTACTCTATTCTTCGAACATTAATATCATTACAGCTGCATTTAAAGTATCGTTTGCTCTAAAGTTTTAAAAAAAATGGTTAGATAAACATGGTTTGGAGTTGTCACCTTCTAAAACTTAGAGAATTTATAACGGGAGATGCCAAGTGCTACTTTTAGTACTAAAATCTTTCTGCCAGTTTTCGCGGGAGGCGGGGTAGTACGGTATAGAACACATTTACATAATCACGCATACTAATGCAGAAAAATTAAGCGTCCCTATAAACGCACACGCAAGTAAAAGCTGTACACCAACACAAAAACAATAACACAAGTAAAGAATTACTGTTGTTACACTTTTGTTTAGTTACACACTAACACAAAAAAGTAGTGATGGGTTGTAAAAAGACCAACAAAATGAATGATTTCATATGAATGAAACAGGGTGGTTCAAAATCATATACTTTTCCTTTTTTTAGCTAAGATTAACAAACGTGTACCTGTCTAGCCTAGTAGGTATTACTAAGTAAATAGAGTGCTGGCACCGACTCCAAAAATATCAGTAATTGTATAATGTCATAATAATAAAATTATAAGATTTGTTGAAAAAATGGATACCTATTTGTAAGTAGATTGAAATATAAATCCATAATGCAATTATTTTTAACTTTTTAGTGTATTTTTCATAACAAATTGGATAGCAGTTTTGGAGTTGGTTTTTTTTTGTAAAAAATATTTTATTAAGAGTTTGTAGAGCATAATCTCTGAAACTACTGAAACGATTTTAAAAATTATTTTACAAATAGAAAGCTACACTGTTGTTGAGTAACTTTAAGCTATATTCTATTTTCGCAAGTAGTAAGTAATCTTTCAAGTAAGTAGTCTTTCATGAATGCATTTTTAGATAAATATTTTGTTTCTTTATTGGTATGATGTGTCCAGCAGTGGACTAACATAGATGATGATGATGATTGGTATGACGGGGTGAAAAAAATGAAGAGCAGTAGAAGAATAGCGGCTGTTAACAAATGTAGCACGTAGATTTGTTAGGATAGGAATTAAAAAAAAATATGATATTGTGGTGTTTTATATTTATGTATATTACATAATTTTACACTATTGGTTTTTAAAATGGACTAATTTATTGTAAATGTGACGTACACATTTCTTTGGATCTGTTTAATGTTGTAATTTTACGTTCATTCCATCATTCATTCAATCGATTTCGCTCAACTAGTCCCCACACTACGCCTTCTACCAAGGAATATAAATTCACCGACACCTCCTACCAAGACGATGGCGTCGTATTAAAACTGTCGTAACTGGTATTCCATTAAACGTAATTACAAAACCAATTGACTAAAATATCACTTACTTGTGATAGGAAATACCGTGTTCCCTAAAGTTTGATGTCTCTGATCTCCTTTTACACCGAAATACCGCACAATTCACCATTTTTACTGAGCACTACTTCGCGACACGAAACGACAACTAATGGCCGCGGTGATGAGTGAAGTAGTTTTATATAACGTGCATGGCCAAATCGCGTCTTATGGCCGGCAGAGGGGTACGCCTTGCGTTAACATCTCCATTATAAATGCTCTAAGTTCTAAAAGCATCATTGTTCCTTTTACCCGAAAAATGAATACTCCACCTTTAAATATTATTTATGATGGTATATATATTCCTGTAAAAAGTCATGCCAAGTTTCTAGGCGTAATATTAGATTCTAAGCTTGCTGGGAGTCCACACTGTAAATATGTGGTAGAAAAGTGCGAAAAACATCTTAATTTATTAAGGTGCCTCACAGGTGTCTGGTGGGGCGCCCATCCTTTTTCTCTAAAACTTATTTATAATGCATTAATCAGAAGTACATTAGATTATGGCACATTTTTGTTGGAGCCTGGAAGAGTGCTATTTTTCAGTAAATTAGACTCTATACAGGCTAGAGCTATGCGAATCATAGTGGGAGCGATGAAGTCCAGTCCAATAAATGCTCTGCAGTTAGAATGTGGCGAACCACCTTTACATTTACGACGACAATTTTTGTCTAGCAGGTTTTTCTTTCGTACATTACAAGTTCAGAACCTCCAGCTTCATTCTAAAATCCAACATCTTTCAGAACTTATCGGCTCTTCTTCATATTGGAGTCATAAGTCACCACCCCTCCTAATCAACAGCCTTAACAAATATAAATCATTGTCAGCTGCAACTAATCAATCACTTCTTTTGCCTATTTTCCAATGTAACTATAAAGCTTTAACACTAGCTATTAACATTTATTTCGATCTAAATATTGACCGCCACGGAACGCATGCTAATGTTTATTTTATATCTGCTATTGATAACCGATGGCATGGTTGGCATCAGGTGTTTACCGATGCTTCCAAGCACTCGCAGTCTGGTTATGTTGGTGTAGGCGTATATCACAAACAGTATAATATCGTACAAAAAGTCAAACTACCCCCTGAGACTTCAGTTTTTACAGGTGAGTTATTTGCTATTGTCAAAGCACTAGATTATGTTTTAATAATGAAACTTAAAAATACAGTTATTTCTAGTGACTCAATGAGTTCATTACAATCCTTATTGAAATATCCTTTCCGCTCCAAAACGCTCTACCCTCTAGTAATGGAAGCTAGATCAAAGCTTTTACAATGTAAAACCTATGGTTTTTCTGTTAATTTTGCGTGGATACCCAGCCACTGTGGTATTTTAGGAAATGAACGGGCCGATAAATTAGCTAATGAAGCAATAGAGTGTGGGGACCTTTACCCTTTTCAAAACTATGTTCACGATCTTGTTGCCTTACCCAAGATCTGATACAGAAAACTATACCGGTCAAATCCTGGTTTTTTTCATTGAAACTTAGTAAACGTGCCACTACTGTTTTGATAAGAATGCGTTTGGGGCACTCGTGTACCCCAGCCCATTTAGCTCGGATGAAAATAGTGTCTGATCCGCTTTGTGCCTGTGGAAATGAATTTGGTGACCTCAATCATATATTCCTTGCTTGCCCTCAACACGATCACACAAAACTATATGAAGATCTTGATTCCTGTCGAATTCCTCTTCCTACTAATATCATTGTTCTTCTTTCTTCATTGGATCCATGTATATATCATTGTTTGGCATCCTTTATATATGTACTTAAATAATATTAAAATTTAGTTTATTTTTTGAAATATAATGACCTATAATACCTATCTATGTGTACACAATATATCCTTACCTTGTATAATTTTATATGTATAATTTTACTGATCCTGTCCTAATCCTTCCGAGTCAATTGAATCCCTGTTTCCCTAATTTTTGATTATTAAAAAAAAACGTAAAATGGAAAATGTACCTACATAAAGTACGACGCAAAAAAAAAAAACTACGTAAGACTGACAGTACTGACTGACACTGACACCTGCGGTCTGCGCCAGTGCTTCACAATCAGTGTGACCAAAGTTAGTAGATTTCTACTTTTTCGGTAGATTTTGAGGAACTTGCAACAGCTGCTAGTAGGAAAAAAAATATATGTGTATTTTGGTAGAATTTGCCATTTTTTGGTATATTGGTAGTATTTTTTCGAAAGAAGATGGCAGCCCTCTCCTATAATCTATTCTTTTGGACTTTCAATTTGGCGGGAATTGGAAGAGCGCGGTTTTTTAAAATAAAATTTCATTTATTTCAAATAAAACAGAAATAAGTGGCTTCAGAGTGAGGATGGAGTCGGAAAGTGACGGAGATGATGTTGGGTTCAAGGAGGTATCTCGAGAGAATAAGAAACGAAAGTTTTCTTCAGTCCCTGTTGAGGCACCTGCGGCTGCAACAAGATCTGCAATAAGGCATGACGCACCGATTATGGATGCTAAGTATAAACCTTTCATTAAGCCAAACTATAAAAGGCTGTATCCCGATAAATCGAACCATACTGAGTTTGCAGTGTTCCTAGAGAGCACTTCACCACAGGAGCAACTAGGCAACAAAGACCCTATTAGTGTACAGAAACTAATAACTAAAAACATCAAAGGGCAATACGAAATGAGCCGTGCTAGTGCTCAAAAATTAAAAATTGTATTTAAACAGGCTACTGACGCTAATGACCTACTGTCCAACGAACACGCTTTGGAAAAAATAGGAATAAAAGCTTTTATCCCATCAGCATTTGTTGAAAAGGTAGGAGTAATTCAACATGTTTCTACGGAGCTTTCCAATGAAGAGCTTTTTCGAAAACTTTCGGGAGAAAATGAAATAGTGGCGGTGCGCCGTTTTATGAAGAAGGTAGAAGGGGAGATGGAACCCTTAAAAACGGTAACTGTAACATTTGTAACTGGTATTCTTCCCCAATATGTCTACCTGGACCATTGGAGAATGCCAGTCAATACCTATGTGCCTCCTGTTATGCAATGTTATCGCTGCATGAAATTTAACCACACTGCGAAGGTTTGTAAAAATAAGCAAGTTTGCTCTGTATGCTCAGGCGAACACCAATACAAAGACTGTACTAACGAAGATAATATTAAATGCAGTAATTGTGGAGGTGCTCACCTAGCAATATCAAAAATGTGTCCAGTAAAAATGCAGCGCATTGCAAAACAGAAGCTTAATATACAATCATATGCTAGTGTAATCAGAGATTACAGCAAGAGCTTCCCAGCTCTTCCTGTCACCCAACAGCCCCAACAGGCATATCAGCAGCCACAAAAGCAAACAGCACCAGTCAATAAGATATATCAACCAAAGTCCCCAGAGAGTTGCTCTGAAACCACTAAAAATATAGGTGCATCCACACAAATTGATGACAATATCATCAATGTAATGATCAAGACACTCGTCTTCCTGGGGAATTCTATGGAGAGTACTCCGTTGACTTCCTCAAAAATAAGAGAGATTCTCCTAAAAAACTTGTCAACTCATGTTAAAGGATAATCTAACAATTGTTCAACACAACATTCAAAGAGTAAATAATAAAAAACCACTTTTGAAAACACTATTATCAGAAAATAATATAGATATTTGCTTATTAAAAGAAACATTTTTAAAAAACACTAGCTCTCCCCTTAATTTTATAGGTTACAACTGTATCAACAAAAAAGCAAAAAATGAACATGGTGGCATTGTCATAATAATAAAAAATAGCCTTAAGTATAAAATTATTAGTATTCCATTTTATGAAGATATTCAATCTCTTGATACAAGGGCGGGTCCTATATCGATTGCTTGCTTTTATTGTCCACCTAGAACAAACAGATTTTATGTAAATTAATTAAACTCAATTACCTATAAATAGTTTTCCTAAGCCTTGTTTTGTAGTATTACTTCACCGGAAGCATTATGCAGTGTATTACATTCATAACATCATAGCAGATGAAACATTTATTCAATCAGATAGCATAAGTGTATTATTAAGTTTGATGTATTAGGTATTGTTGTATTATCAAGGCCAAATTTTTCCTATAAACAAAATTATATATTGTTAGCTATAAGATGCATGCTTCTTGTATTATATAACTTCTGTAAAACTGTAAAAATTAAATGGATTCCATCTCTTAACAATATTGAGGGCAATGAAATAGGGGACAGAGCAGCAAACTCAGAGGCAGATGAAGATCACTCAGAGGAGCTAGGAGTTCCATTTACGGATTATCATGTCCTATACAAAGAGAAAAAGAGAGAGATAACTATGGAAAGAGTACTGGACAGAAACTAGTAAGGTCAAAGGACAGTGGTATTTTCATATTCAAAAAGAATTGCCTGTAAAGCCTTGGTATAACAGTATTAGAGATATTGATGAAAGGAAATTTGTTACAATAATAAACAGAATGAGATTTGGTCATTGCCTAACTCCTGCACATATTTACAAAGAATAAAATAGTAAACTCCAAAGAATGTGAGCATTACGGTTAAGAAAATGCAGACCTTCAACATATAATCCTGAATTGCCAATGTTTTCCACTGCAAAGACTCCTGATGACCCCTGACGTTCCCCGCCGTCTCCAAGAACTTTTATCTAATGCAGATCTTTGGATCCTTTTGGATCTCTTAAAAATATGTCGTCAACACAGTGGACACTCTTTAAAATTGTTTTTTTTTTTGTAAACATGCGATTGCAAAAACTGACCTTTGAAAGTTAAACAAAACATACAAACCTAGGGGAAAGTGAATGAAGTGACTTAGAACTCTGATAAACAAAACGGACTTGGCGAAAGGACTTTGTATCCAAGCCAGCACAAAATTAAAAAAAAAAAAATTTATTCTTTTAAAGGAATTCCCCTACTAAGTGAATCGGAATCAGTCTATCTCTTTCTAAACACATGTACTCATCAAAGAACAAACACTCAAAGCCTAGGCGGGGCTTCCCCCGAAGGTAAATAATTGTTCAATCTATTTTCATTCATTACAAATTTATTTCTGTTGTTCGCGATACCCTCGAATATATTTACGTTTCATCACGAAGTCAAACAACAGCAGATTTTTTTTTTTTTATACCACTAGCTGATGGAACAAGCAGATGGTCCACCTGATGTTAAGTGGTAACCATCACCTATAAACAAAACATTGTCCCGTAGGTCACGCACAATAGGAACGTGCCCTACAATGCACTGCCCTGCGTCCATCAACTTGAGGCATACAGATGTTAAGCCTCATGTGCCTGTAATTACACCGGCGACCACACTCTTCAAACCGAAACACAGCGTTGCTGCTTGGCGGCAGAAAAAGGCGTGGTGGTAGTACTTCCCCGGACGAGCCCTCAGAATTCCCGAGCCCGAGAATCAGATGATGCTATGATAGTGAATGAACAAGTTGTTTCTGCTGTTGTTTGACTTCGTGATGAAACGTAAATATATTCAAGGGTATCGCGCGGAGTGGGAGCAAGATCCCTTATTCAAGCAATGGTTGAATAAATCAAAAACTAATGAAGCGAATGCGCACTGTAAAGTCTGTAATTGCGACATGCTCAGTAGAGTGGCTTCTCTGAAGGAACACATGGCTACATCTAAGCATCTAAAAAATATGAAATGATTTTCTGGAACCTCACAAGTAAGCAGCACCTAAATACTGTCTTATAGCTCATTTAGATTTGTTTATAAAATAGATTACTATTTATCAGATATTTTATTCATTCGTCTCGTAATAAATGCTACCAAATAGGCAGTGTGTGTTCTTGAACGACACGCACACAAGCGCACAAATAATGTTGCAAGTTATTAATATTTTCCCTATAAACTAGTGGCTCTGGGAGCTGTAGACCTCGCGAGCATACTAAAAGTGAGCTATTTGAGGAATGTAATGTGCAAGTGCATTTTCCATTTTGTGATTTTTTTGATCTTTTTGATTTTTTTTGCATCATCTTGTGTAGAATGAGGTCCTTTGTGTTTCTCTCAAATTTGATTGAAAACCATCGATTGTTTGATGAGCTATCCTGTTCATCATGCTGAAGATCCTTATCAGATCTTCGCCAAACTTTTATGAGACCAACATATAGTTACTACCTTTCAAATAAAAAAATAATAATCGAAATCGGATCTCATTTGGTGGAGATATCTAGTATATCAAATAGCCCCCTTTTTGCCCTTTTTTTGGGGGAAGTACCCCTCCAATCAAAAATCCCCGACGACAAAAAATTCTAATAAGTCATATAACCTGTGTACCAAGTTTCGTCCAGATCGGTTGAAAAATGCGACCTGTAGAGGAGAACAGACAGACAGACAGACAGACAGACATCCGGACAAACGCATTTTTGGCCAATGTGGAAATTGAGACGCTTCGCTCGCTTCGCTCGCTCGGTCAATTAGGGAAATTGTCACATTTTGTAAGGAGTAAATGATAATAATTTTTCTGATTGATAATTTTCATTAATTTAATGAATTATCAATGGCGCGTTCAGAATATGTCCTGTTAATATAACGTACTCTATGGGCGTTTTCATACAGGGTTACAGCTTAAGTCGGGTAGTAAGTAGGTATGACAAAAGTAAAATCATGAAACTAAACAATACAATACAATACAAAAATCCTTAGGCTTCACTTTCGTTCGCGCGCGCCTACTGAGGTTACTTACTTACTTATTATTCTAACTGTTTATGTTTTTTTCCCAGAGATAATAGCAAAATCTTGATAACCCTAATTGAAAATGTTATAGTAGACTTTTAGTAGAATCCAGCTTACTATAGGTAGATTTTGGTAATTTTTCACCCTATGTTACAGTAGATTTGTCAATTCAAATCTGGTCACACTGTCACAATTCACTTTCACATTCTCTTTGGCTGTGCGTGCTGTGCTGTGTGTGCTGAGCTCAAGGAATCTGAATATCTAGCTGTGCTGGCTGACTAGGTAGGTACTGCACTATTTCTGTTCCGTGCTCTAATGCGTTAGCTTAGCATCCATATTAGTCTGTGTTTACTTCTTCCTGGTGCCCAGTGCCTTATTGCTTTTCAACAATAAAAATTTTGATATATTTTATCACCCTTGTGGGTACTTATGATCCTAGATATATACCTAGTAGGTATGTACCTAGATGGGTTGACAATTATTAACTCAAATGTCTAAATTCTGTAAATTAATACACCTAACAGGCTAACACCAAATGTACTACTCTCTATATAGGTAGGTAGTTGGAGACTCAGACCAAACAAAACTAAAAGACGGACTTCTGTGCACAGCAAAGTGAAGCCGGTCCAACTACGCCTCGCACGCACACACCAAATCGGCCCACGCAACACATCTTTATGCCGCGTCCGCACGTTTGCCAAACCTCAACAAGCGCCCACAAATTCAAACGTGTGGATAGAGTGTTTGCCATGGTTTGTGAAGGTTTGCAAGCGTTTGTAGCCGTTCCGATCGAGTGTCGGTTTTTTGACACAAATCAAAGGGAATTTGCCGCAAGCGCTTGCGACGCATCCACACGTTTGTGCGCGCTCAGTTTGGTTTGTGTACTGGAGTACTGAAAAAAAGTAATTTCGTAATTACCTGGTACGGTTTTTATGAATTTGTAACATCCACCATCTTCTTTGCCGTACTTTTCGTTTCTTTTTATTTCTTTTATTGTTTTTATAGTAAAAATAACTCAAGGCAAATGCAATAGCCGATACGAGCTCAACGTCCGCCATGCTTGCCTGTACAGAACACACTAACTCACCCGCAAACATATGGATGGCGCTGTTTGATTCCCTTATTCAAGCCAAACGTTTGTGGAGGTTTGGAGTTTGCGGCAAGTGGCAAACGTGCGGACGCGGCATTAGAAAACTGGCTTCACTTTTCTGTGTGTGTGCGTTTAGTTGTGTATGTACACGGGGCGAGGCGTAGTTTGACCGCAACACATCTTTAGAAAACCGGCCTCATTCGTGCTGTCCGCAAGACTCTGTCTTTTAGTTTTTATTTGGTCTGAGGTTGGAGAATGATCTGCAAGTTCTGGGGCTATTGACTAAAGGTGGGCTAAACAAACAAAGAGCTAGAATATAATCATTATTTCTTGATCTTTTAGTGTAAACGATATCTCATTTACGCCAACCAAGATTGAGAAGCAAACAAGATTGAAAACCAAGAACTAGAATTTGCTAGAACATTTTGAACCGATACTCTGGGAAGCAAGCACATCCCAACATGTTAAGAACTCTTTAAGCTACTGCTCACACACTTTAGTGTCATTTACATCTACAGGGTTACAGGAAAAATCATGCTAGATCCGTTAAGGGTGTGGAGTACCCATCATTTCTGACTTATTTCACTATTTTATATTTCAAAATTTTTTTTAGATATCCCAGAGAAAAATAAACTTTCTAATATTTTTTTTTATTTCTTAACGGTCTTGTCTACTAAGGTCTATTCAATTACTTATGCACTATTTCAATGATTGACATCCTAACACCCGAATACTGAAAAGCAAATCAGATTTGAGCATGTCTCATGTGAAGAGTTTTTGATGGAATTTCATTAGAAACTGTCAAAAAACCATGACTTGAGACATGCTCAACTCTGAGATGCATTTGAATATTCACGGGTAAAACATCTTAGTATAATAATAAGTATATATAATATAATATAATAATAATCTTAGTAATAATAATAAGATACACAAAATAAACAAAAATAAATTTAGTAGCCTAACTATCTCGAAAAGGGTTAAGTTTAGGTTAGGGTGTTTAATTGTGAAATAAGTCAGAAATGATGGGTACTCCATGCCCTTAACAGATATAGCATGATTTTTCCTGTAACCCTGTATAGTGAGTGAGCATTCTTCGAATATTCCATTGAATCTATGCGAGTAATCATAGATCAATGAAAGAATGATCTTTCTCTGTTTACACTAAAGTTTTTTCTAGTGTCATTTTAAGTTGTGTGGTGTAATTTTGGTGGTATTTTAATCAACATTACTTGTGGTCTCAGCACAAAGTGTAAGCATTTGGAATGAAAGTGTGTTAGGTGATATCATCATTTGACCAAAAATGTTTCAAATGTTTTGAAGAAACCGAGTAGGTATATAATATTGACTATATGAGAAGTTATATTATGTGTCTATTGTTACAGGTGAGCCATGTGGGGCCTAGCACTCACCTTTTTAGCCTGGGTAGGGCTCAATCCCCTACCCTTTGTAGCAGATATCATTGGCACTACGGAGCCTGCATTGAAGCTCCTAATATCCATCCTCATGGCTTATCCCCTGGCGATTGTATACCAAGAAAATTTTAGGCAGAATCCCAAGTACAGAAATCTGTTTTTCATTCTTTCTGGAGCTGATATGGCATTTTTTAATTTTGGCCTGGCTATGTACCACAATATTATACCTGTACTGGTCATTCACCTTTCTACCAAATTTCTGGGCCCTGGAATGTGGAATGCTATCTTTTCATTTGCTTTTAACATGGGTTATCTACTCATTGGGTACATTATGACAGAGTCTGAAGATTATGACATAACATGGACAATGCCGCACTGTGTTCTGACTTTGAAACTGATAGCCCTATCATTCGACCTGTGGGATGGTGATAAGATGCAGAAACAAGTGAACATAACTGTGCATAATATGCAGAGTGCTGTGGTTACCCCTCCCACACTAACGGAACTCCTTGGGTTTGTGTATTTCCCAGCGTCTTTCCTTGTGGGGCCTATCTTCTCCTTTAGGCGTTATAAAGACTATACAAACAATGTTTACCCTCTTGATACTGCAGTCCAGGAAATCAAAGAGCAATCCACAAAGAGATTGCTGCAAGGGATTGCTTACTTGGCAGCTTTTCAAATTGGAGGTATGTTATTCATTGGCTGAATGCATTGTTTCATTATTTGTGGATTGCTATTTATGAATTTTTGTTTTCTTGCAGTTACGGTATTCAACATTGACTACATGATGTCCGATGAGTTTTTGGAGACAAGTATATTCTACCGCCACTTCTACTGCGGCCTCTGGGGTCACTTTGCACTCTACAAATATATATCCTGCTGGCTGCTCACTGAAGGTTCGTTCAACTCATATTCTTTTAATTCTAATAGGTTCACCTCACCATAACCTCCTAGAGGTTACCCACTTCTTTAACAGATAAGAAGTGCTTGAGCAAGTAGCCATTGCCGCGCCTCAAAATCAAAATGAAAACATACGAGGAATATTTTGAGTATTGGTATGATTACTATTAGGTATTTAGATTTTTAAATATGCAACTTAATTCTAGTCGTGCATCGAATACAAACAAAATTTCCATCTGCAGATATCTAGGCTCACCTTAGGGTGAGCCTAGATATCTGCAGATGGAAATGACAAGCTAACAATGTCGTACTTTATAATAGCGTGCTCACACTTCATTCAAATTCAAAAATTTGGTACCTACGTAAACTAATGAATATCGAACAATGGACTGATCCATATTACTACAATGTCCTCCAATGTTTATTTTATACTATTTTATTTTTATTTCTCAGGAAAATTATTTATTTATTAATTATTTTTATTTTGACCGACGATATCCGACCTTATAGATATGAAACAGTCTGAAAGTCAAACATCATCATAGGTAGCTATAGCTAAAAAAAACCGTACTTAACTAGGTATGCTTATTTATGATATACTTTCATAGGTATATTTTTATAAAAATTACAAAATTTAATATAGTCCATGCAGTCAGATGTTCGAACAGTGTCACATCTAGTTTTAGTTTTTAATCCGTGTAACTTGCTCGCACATAAAACCTATTGTTTCGAATAAGTGAGCAATGAATGCATTCTAACTACCGGCATCTTATACTTTTTATTTTGTTTGTTATTTTATGTTTTGTTAATTTTTAAAGACGATTTCTTTTTTTTTGTTACTTTTGAATTAGGTTTATTTTTAAGACGATTTGCTCAACTATTTTTAGTTAGGTACTTTTATATTGGTTTCTCACTAAAGTGAATACCTAATTGTATTCTTTTTGAGAAATAAATAATCTTAAACCCGAGCTATAGCTAAATATCAAGCTAGCTTATCTAATCTTATCGAGAACCTAACCTAACCTACATATATAAAAACATATTATGGCTTTTTAAACATTCAAATTCCTCCAGGTGGTCTGTAAAGCAGCAAGGTCAAATAAACAAAGAGTGATGCTCTTAACACATGAAACAAAATGTACTACCTAATGTTTTAATTCATCGGTGTACATAAACATACTCCTTTGTAAATAACAAAAAAAAAATTTTGTTTCATGTTATCTGAATTCAACAAAGAAAAATTATTTGCAAATCATCACTTTATGAACTAATGTTATTTTTGGCACTTTTTTTATCAGTTTGAAGTCCTTCCAGTTTGAATTAGTCCATTGTTGGACATAGGTTTCCCCCATACGTTTCCATGCAGAAGTTACCGCTTTAATCAGATCATGCAAACAGTCCCCTAATGGGAATCGAACCCAACTCTCTAGCAGTTAGCTACCCACTAGACTAGGTACTGAGGTCGTCCATTAATTTTGATTGATTACACTGGACATTGTCGTCCACCCGCTAGGCTTAATCCTGCACTAGCATCATCCGGTTTGTCACTCATTCGTGATGCTTATAATGTCGGCTGATTGCTTCTTGACCTTCATTATTTGACCGCCTTATTCTAATCATCTCGGCTCCTTGCCAACCTGCACGTCTGCCCATCTTCTATCTAACTTATAAAAATGCGAAAGTTTTGTTGTTTGAATACAGAAATGGCCAGACCGATTTAGATGAGAGTTCGTAAACTGGCAAACAAACACAATGCAATTTTAATCAAAATAAAACGCAAGTGTCAAAAAGTCAGTGTAACAGAAGTAAATTCTTTTTTTTTTAATAAATAAGCCTGATTGTTGACTCAGGGATAAATTAACATTCTATAGTTTAATAATTTTTGAAATCGGACTAGTGGGTAGCTCTGCCTATTCGTTTGGTACATACCTACAAAAATACAAATCTATCCTCCTTTAATGTGTAGATAATTACAGATCATTGTACCTACGCTTCAATCTGTGTTAAGTCTACTATTTATGTGTAGTGTTATGTCGATTTTATTTTACTGTTTTAAAATAAGGTAGATATACTGCAGTGAATATGCATGCATGTGTTTATGTTCTACAAACAATACCTACTGTGCTAGTTACCAGTCAAAGACTTTAGTTCAAGATTTTGGTAGGCGTTTACAAATTTATATTCATTCGTTCATGTTAACGACTTCTAATAATGTCATGAATTCAAAAAATCCTAAAGAAGTTCTTACGACCCCAGCACGCTTAGTGAACAGCCACCTGAATCCTTTGCTGTATGTCCAGGGTTTGATTATACATTATACAATTTTTAACTAGAGAGAGAGGTTTAACTAGAGTATAGTAGAGCTCAGTTTAGGTAAACAGATGATGACGCAGGGCGGTGCAAATTATGGCAATCGTATTCTAGGGTCCCTATCTCGCGGTTACCACTTAACATAAGGTGGGTTGTAAAAAAAGTCTAGTACTTAGGTACTTAATTGACCGAGCGAGCGAAGCGTCTCAGTTTCCACATTGGCCAAAAATGCGTTTGTCCGGATGTCTGTCTGTCTGTTCTCCTCTACAGGTCGCATTTTTCAACCGATCTGGACGAAACTTGGTACACAGGTTATATGACTTATTAGAATTTTTTTGTCGTCGGGGATTTTCGATTGGAGGGGTACTTCCCCCAAAAAAAGGGCAAAATGGGGGCTATTTGATATACTGGATATCTCGACCAAATGAGATCCGATTTCGATTATTCTTTTTTTATTTGAAAGGTAGTAACTATAAGTTGGTCTCATAAAATTTTGGCGAAGATCTGATAAGGATCTTCAGCATGATGAACAGGATAACTCATCAAACAATCGATGGTTTTCAATCAAATTTGAGAGAAACACAAAGGACCTCATTCTACAGAAGATGATGCAAAAAAAATCAAAAAGATCAAAAAAATCACAAAACGGAAAATGCACTTGCACATTACATTCCTTAAATAGCTCACTTTTAGTATGCTCGCGAGGTCTACAGCTCCCAGAGCCACTAGTACATACTGCTCTGTCAAACGAGTCAGACCAAACAATAAATTATTTACTAGTGGCTCTGGGAGCTGTAGACCTCGCGAGCATACTAAAAGTGAGCTATTTGAGGAATGTAATGTGCAAGTGCATTTTCCGTTTTGTGATTTTTTTGATTTTTTTGATTTTTTTTGCTTCATCTTGTGTAGAATGAGGTCCTTTGTGTTTCTCTCAAATTTGATTGAAAACCATCGATTGTTTGATGAGCTATCCTGTTCATCATGCTGAAGATCCTTATCAGATCTTCGCCAAACTTTTATGAGACCAACTTATAGTTACTACCTTTCAAATAAAAAAAGAATAATCGAAATCGGATCTCATTTGGTGGAGATATCCAGTACATCAAATAGATCTTTTTGCCCTTATTTTGGGGGAAGTACCCCTCCAATCAAAAATCCCCGACGACAAAAAAATTCTAATAAGTCATATAACCTGTGTACCAAGTTTCGTCCAGATCGGTTGAAAAATGCGACCTGTAGAGGAGAACAGACAGACAGACAGACAGACAGACATTCGGACAAACGCATTTTTGGCCAATGTGGAAACTGAGACGCTTCGCTCGCTCGGTCAATTATCCTAAAAAAATAATAAACTAAAGAAAACATGTTCATTAGACTTACTTATTTCCTAAGAAATAAATGAATAAATAAACCTGCTCACAAATTAGAATCAATATTCTTTCAGTATTTAGCGTTCTTTGTAATATAGCCAAGCTTTTGCTTTGTGAAAATACAAATTGGACCAATTACCTTGAGCAGTACCTAAAACCTGAGAAATCGACAGCTTGCTAGTAGCTAATGTATCGATGACGTGTTCTATTGAACTATGTTATGCTCTATCGATTCCCATAAAAACGTAGGTATTAAAGCTACTTATTTCTGTATTCTGCCATTAATATAAAGAAAAGACTAAGTTTAATCGTCCAAGTGCGTCACTTAGTTCAGTTTGTGACATACTAATGATTCGGTTATTCTATCATACATTTACATCCTTAAAAAATAGGCTTGGAGACTCTCACATAGACAAATGTACCATTGTTTTTGAAAATAAATACCTGTTATTATTATTACCTATTATTATAAAGTTAAGCTTCTTAAGGCCCATTTACATGATGCCATTTTTTTGTACGTACAAGAGCAATAATTGAATGCAATAAATGAAGCGCAATAATGACCTTCAAGAATTGCAAGCAACTGTTTACACGCGGATACTAGTAAAAAAGTTGAATGCAATTATAGAATGCAAATCTTGACAAGAAATAATTGCAGCTGTCTTTTGTTTACACCAATACGATTATGTTTAGGAGATTATTGCTTTCAAGTCTTGCTTTGTCTAAACACAGACTTGTACGTGCGTGTACAATTTTTTGGTGCGTTCGTTCAAGTATTGCTCGTATTTGCGTTGGCGAATTTTTCATTCAAGTGTTGAACGTTTTAGATTTTTTTTTTCATTCATATTTTAGAATTCGGTTCTGCTGATTTAATAAAGTTTATTAAGACTTATCGGATACCTACACAATGAAAATTTTAATTACAAGAACCGTGATGCACGTAATGCTGCACTAGCAGCATTGGGAAAGGAATTCGGAGTTTAAAGGTTTCGGACATATGGAAATACCAAACAAAAATAAAAAAATTGAGCATCCAATTGAATACAAAAATTGCATAACAAATTATTGTACTTGCTGTTTATACCAGGAAAAGTCTTGAATGCAATAATTGCCTACTATAGCAAGAATGTGACATGTTGTACAGACGATGCCAGCCAATTATTGCTATAATATTATTGTATGCAACAGGCAAAAAACTTGCGTCGTGTAAATGGGCCTTTACTCTCTTCTACCTCATTGTCCCACGCATAGAAGGTGATCTGTCAGAGAGTAAAAAGATATTAGAATGCGATCATTTAGCTATGCCTTACTTGTCCTCTAAACATAATTATATGTTTGCTAACTTCATCGTTTTCAAAAAGTCCTTTTTTATAACCTTCAGCTGAAGATAATAAAACAGAACTTACAACACCTAACAATCCACTTTTTTAATCTTAAACTGTGGTTTGTTGCAGCTTCGTGTATCAGATTCGGTTTATCGTACAATGGCGTAAAAATGAACGAGCTAGGACAACAAGTGACGACCTGGGACGCTTGCAATAACATCAAGCCATTCCGTTTCGAGAGCGCTACCAAGTTCCAGCACTACATCGATAGCTTCAACTGCAACACGAACCGCTTCGCCGCAGATTACGTCTACAAGCGGCTCAAGTTTCTGGGAAACCGCAACGTCAGCCAGCTCTTGACCCTGCTTTTCCTTGCCGTGTGGCACGGCACGCAGTCGGGATACTACGCAACCTTCTTCAATGAGTTTATCATCATGGTCATGGAGAAGGATCTCGAAGCTATCCTCTCCAGAACACAGCTGTATCACGACATCTGGAACGATAAGTATTACCGATACGGGTTCTATGCCATCGCCAAGACTTATACGATCGTGTTTATGGGCTGGAGCTTGGTTCCGATCACTCTCAAGACCTTTTCCAAGTGGTGGCAGGTGTATTCTGCGTTGTGGTTCTCTGGGTTCTTACTGTTTGTACCCTGGGCGATCGTATATAAGCCATTACTGATCAAAGCCGCAGCCAACCTTAAGAAAACTGAAACCGCAATAAAATAAATCACAGCCTGCATGTTAGACATCCCGTCAGATATCTAAGTCAACTAAGTAGGTTACGTTAGGTATATTACGCATTTAGCATCATCTCTGATATATATATATAAATATAACTAAAAAAAATACCCTTACCTAATGTCAATTTCAAACGTGATACGAATTGGAGTGATGTTAAATTAGATAGTTAAGTCAAACGTTACTTTGCGCTAATACGGTTGTAAAAAAAGCTAGAACATATTATTCATAATGTGTGCGTATGTACCTCGCACACGGTCCGAATTTCGCATAATTTTATTTAATTGTTAGAAAAATAAGGCGAAGAGTTAAAAAAGTAAGGAGAAGAGACCGATTCAAGTATGATATATACAGGGTATCCCGAAACTCAACGATAAGCCGAAACGGGATGACAGGATAGATGGTAGTCGTCATCAGAAAAATATTAAAAAAATCTATACCATGATTCCTAGAAATTAGAGGTATTTAAAAAAAACACGAAATTTCTCCATACTGTAACCATTTTTCGGTTACTGTGGGTAATGTGTATTGTTTTTGTTCATTCAAATGTTGTTACCATAACTCTAAATATCATATCCATAACTAAAATCAAAAATAGTTACATAATTATCCCAAGTTTTCTAAAAATAACACTTTTTTCCCATCTAAGACCTCGAAATTTTTTAAATTTTACTACTTTGACAGGGCCTCCTTTAAAAAAATGTACTAGAGCACTTTGGCAAGTGATATCAAAAGTTGGCGCCTTTCATCAGGAATCCAAAATGGTACAATACTTGTTGGTTTAATACAAAAAAAAATCTTGGAAAAAAAGAAATGAAACTGAAAAACTGAAACAGCTTCACGACTTTGATCCCCAGGCACGGTAGATATCCCTTCAGATCTCTCAGTACCAAGTACTTACTCAAGATTCTTTGAGGATGTCTAAGGGGGGTAGTCAGAGGTACGTCCAAACATTACATTTGGCACATACCCACATTTTGCAGTAGTTAGTATTCCATACGTGACAGGTTGCAAGCCCATCGCCGCTGTTAGAATACTAACTGGTTTCCTCACGATGTTTTCCTTCACCGTTTGAGAGCACTGGCATTGCGCACATAAATTTTTCGATAGAAAAATCCATTGGTGCACGACCGGATTCGAACCTGCGACCTTACGATCGGAAGGCGGGGTCACTTCCACTAGGCCACCGGTGCTCTTAAAGAAATAACTGAAGTAATCCGATTTTAAGCGAATTTAGTATACTTGGTTAAGTTAACAACATTTGAATGAACAAAAACAATACACATTACCTACAGTAACCGAAAAATGGTTACAGTATGGAGAAATTTCGTGTTTTTTTTAAATGCCTCTAATTTCTAGGAATCATGGTGTAGATTTTTTTTAACATTTTTCTGATGACGACTACCATCTATCCTGTCATCCCGTTTCGGCTTATCGTTGAGTTTCAGGACACCCTGTATACGAATGATGTTCGCAGATGCGTTCATTGATGTGATCATTCGTTGTTTAGGCGAGGTGTTTCATTGGTTAAAAAAACTATTTATTGGGATGTGCAAATTTAGTATTTATGAATATGTAATACCTACCTTTTTCTAGAATATCTACTACCCATCTACTCTTAACACCGTATTGGCTTTAAAGAGATCTCTTTACCTTAGTCCTCAAACCTTACTAGGTATTTATTATGGTCATTCCTGCATATAAATGAATTAGCTACATATTTCTGCATTTTGCGTCAATCGTCAACTGTTTTGAGTATATTCCAGATCAATGTTTGACTATAAAGTCCCAATTGGGAACAGAAGATTAATTCTATGAATATTTTAACCTTATAAATTGCTTTATTATGAATGTTCCTTAGCATTGTTATTCGTAGGAGGTATGTACATGTACAATTGCATGATATTTCAAAATAGGTTAAAAACACTGTTATTATTTTTATTAGGTATTTTTATTTAACAATCATCATTTGAAACGATTTACCTTTCTTATTCTTGGCCTAGGTATTAGTTAAGATATAGTAAGGTAAATACCTAGGTTTAGTTTTTAGTCTAGTTAAGTTATATAATACATAATGAGGGTTTAGGGTGAAATTAAAATGAATTAACCCATAGGTAATGTAACTTATTTCTTATTGTAAAGCGTTTTCTTTCATTTATTTATTGGTTCTCATTTTTCTATAAACTGGTTAAACTCATAATCTGGCCGGTGGTTTAAGTAATCCCACTGGTTGTTTCACTCTGAACGCTACTTATTTTACCCGCTTTACTTGCATTTAGCTGTGTTTAATATAGCTTTTATTATAAATGTATAGACGCACAAAAAATATACTCGTCGAAAGTACCTATATACCTAGATCATCACAGACTTATTTATTGTATTATTTTATGTAGGTATTTATGATGTAGCAAGGCTTATTATAGAAAACCCATTATGTTATCAAATGCTAGCTTGAGCTCTGGTTTTTCAAAAATAATTAATATAACACAAACGAAAAAAGCCTTTTTGTAACCTAGATTATTTGAATATTGATTGTTTTTTTGAAGTAACGTTACATTTATGTTCCTTTGTGTATTACAGTTTAATATAAAAAAAAACTTTCTTTCAATTATGTTTTACCTAAGTATATATGTTAGCTACAGGTAGGTCCCATTCTTATTTCGGATATACTTTTGTAGAAAGATGGGCAAGTGTGATACCAACAGATTCGAACTACTTCTTGCTTCCACATTTCAACATTTTTATCTATGTAATTTTATATATAAACTAGTTGCGCCCCGCGGTTTCACTTGCGGAGATTTCAGAATCTCGGTATTCTCACGGGATAAATAGTAGCCTATGTGCTATTCCCGACTATAATCATCTCTCTGCCAAGTTTCATCCAGATCCGTTCAGCCGTTCCGGCGTGAAAGAGTGACAAACATCCATCCAACCATCCATCCATACTTACAAACTTTCGCGTTTATAATAGTAGTAGGATTTGTTGAAAGGATCCCTCAGTTACGTTCGGTTCGGGATTCTTTATTCTATGTTGGTAAAGGTACCTTCTTTAGTCAAAAGTCACGATGTTTTTTCTTGCCGTATGTATCTGGCAGGTGGTCACCATCGCCGATTAACATCTGCAACACTAGTGAGGGTGCTGATACGCTGTAACCTTTATTTGTAAAATCTATTTTTCTTATCAATAAATAGAAAAACGCTGCAGCGCTGTAGGTACATTCCTAATGTTATTGCATGCCGATATAGTTCAGTGAGCCTGGTAAGGACTGGATGTCCGCAGGAACAGACAGAGCTGTGGAAAAGGATGGAGGAGGCCTTTACCCAAAAAGGGGTTCGCATCTCATAGATAATAAGAAAACTAACACTATCACTAACTAGGTTATAAAACTAACACTAACTCTTAACTAACATTTTTAAACTTGTTATACCTATTTTTTCCCATGTCTTAGATGGAAATAAAAAGGCTATATTATTATTATAGTTCTGTGTAATAAATAGCTATAACTAGAACTTGGCACCCGCGTACACTATAATAGCAACTTGTTGACAGCGCGTCCTTAGATTTTGTACGTAATTTTTAACTCAATAGTAACAGCTTATTTTTTTTACATTAGGTACATAATGGTTTTAAAATAGTAAGTTACAAAATAGTGGTGTTTATGAAAGCTTGTTTGGATCAAATTGTCATTATTGTTTAACATTTGTACCTAATGTTAATATTCTCAAAAATTCCTTTATTATGTAGGTTCCTATCAAATTTTAAATCTTTTGGTTGTTCAGTTTTAACATTCCTGCCCTTTCCGATAGAGGGTAGAGGTAAGTAAATTTTTGAGCCCTTTAAATGCTCCTCTGTACAAACCTCCATACAGCTGCGGGGACCGTTGAGATGGCACGAGAGGCGTCCGTGGGAAACAGCCATGTGCCGCCAATCCCAGCTTTTCTACCCTATTGATCCGTTACCACCCGAAGTAGGAACCTTCACTGAATCTCCCCGGCCTTCGCGCCATGTTTTTCATCGCAATTCAATTTTTGATTAGGCCAGGACTTCGTTTTTATAACCTGCAAGTTTCTGACGGAAGATTAAGGCTTAGGTATTTCGTGGCCGAGTAACTTTGAGTCAGTGTCCGTTTTGTGAGTTTTACCTATAGGTACCTACTCATCCTAGGTATATAGGTAGGTATGTTATTTTACCTACAGAGGTAGGTATGGTTGTTTCAAAATAATTACATTGTGCATTTCGGAAAGAGTACCGAAATGCACAATGACATTATTTTGAAACAACCTTAACTTTTAAAATGTCATATTTCAAGAACCAAATAACAAAAAATTTATAGTGCCTAGGTAATATACCTAGGCCAAAGCTAAATTTTTTCAGTTTATTACTGTTGGTAGCTTAGAGCATTTATAAGTTATAAATGCTCTAAGGTTGGTAGGCAGGTCGGCATACCCTGGGAACCGTCGCACCTGATGGCTTTATTCCAAGTTTTTCCCTATCATTATAACTCATAGTAGGTATCTACAGATAATGATAGAGTAGTCGTTAGGACACATTTTGTTGAGCCCCAAGTGTCCGATCTGAGTTGCGCTTACGGTTTTTGTTGTACTTAGTAATAGGTAGGTAGATACCTACTAAAGTTTCCCGAGTGGGATTTTTATTGTATATACCTATGAATGGACTAACGACTAGTGGTTCGTCTGGAACTGGAGATCTTGTGATGTCCGACCCAGTCTTACATTGATACCTAACTAACATTTGGCCTCTGACTACCACCTACATGAAGAGTTCGGCCACCAGGATCCCCTAACCTGATCCCCCAGGGGATCCCAGTGAACTCGTCGGTTCACCAGATTCGGTTTAAAGAGTTTAATTCTCATAAGAACAGATACAGTTCACTTAAATGAGTTAAAGGTAAATAAAGTAAATTTAAGGCTAGTGGCGAAGTAGTATGCTTAACGTAAACATAATTCATAAATGTTTAGACTTAAAAAATATTCTTATACATAGGTAGGTACCTATTCAAATGTTTTAACTAATGGCGCAACAAGTATTAACTAAAAACTAATATAAAACAAAAGGGAGGTGAGTATACCTAGGATTAACAGAACTACTATGTAGGTATAGCACGCGTCACGTAAAAAGAACTCCGGAAGGAGGGGAGGGGGTGTGATGGTGCAAGATGTTGTATGTGCAAACACATCTCCACCGCTTTCCAGCGCTCTTCCCGGTTAACGCGCACTATGTACATACGTACGTACATAGCAACGTAATAAGATAGGCATCAGCTAAGCTAACCTAAGATTACAAAAAAATAACAATTTTTATATGGAATAGTAGGAAGCTAGGCAGTCACCAACAAAATTGTAAATTATGTTTTAGATAAGAAGGTTTGAATGTCGTCGATTGGTAGGTACCTAGTTCATTGAATTTTTTATGTTAGTGACGAAAAGACAGAGGGTAGTTGTAAAAAAACTGGGATACAAAATTGTTTATGTGAGGCAGTTGGCAAGCGTAGTGTTGTCTATTGAGAAGGAATATAGTTGTGTGTGTAATTTATCGTATTTTAGTCCAGGAGTCAGCATTGAGTTAAGGTACGTTGATAATTTGTTTACTGGGATGAGTTTAATGTTAGTGTTTTTGGTTACTTGCTATTTAATGATTTTATAGGTAGTGTTTTGTAGATAGTACTTTTAGGTAGTTACGTAACAAGGTATATAATAAGTGACAATATTAATTTAGCTCATAATGTATTGTTTTAATTTTTTTTGTAAATGTTCAGGCTTACAGATTCTTTTATTTTATTTGGTAGTTTATTGTACATTTGAGCACCTAGGAATAAGAGATTCATTCTCCCATACTTTTCCGTTCGGGGGGGACGCACATAAAGTTTATTTTTACATCTTAAGTTATATTTATATTTTTTGACTGTTAATTGTATGTTTGTCTGTATAGTTTTATTTAGGATCTTTTTTATTAGGATGCATGTATTGTAGGTAAACATTTGTGTAATATGTAATATTTTTGTGTTTTTATATAGTGATTCCGTCGGTGTAAGGTAATTGTAGTTATATAATCGCTTAATAACTTGGTTTTGTGCTCTCTGTAAAGTTACAAGATTAGTCTTGGGGGCAGATCCCCATACTTCAATAAGATATTCGAGGTGGGGTCTTACAAGAGAGTTGTAGATATGATTTTTAATCCTTGGTGGCTCAGACCAAATAAAAACTAAAAGACAGAGTCTTGCGGACACCACGAATGAGGCCGGTTTTCTAAAGATGTGTTGCGGTCAAACTACGCCTCGCCCCGTGTACATACACAACTAAACGCACACACACAGAAAAGTGAAGCCAGTTTTCTAAAGATGTGTTGCGTGGGCCGATTTGGTGTGTGCGTGCGAGGCGTAGTTTGACCAGCTTCACTTTGCTGTGCACAGAAGTCCGTCTTTTAGTTTTTATTTGGTCTGAGCTTGGTGGTATACAATTTCCCATTTTGCGCAGGGCTCCGGTAAGGGATATTAGTTTGGAACGTACGTGCTCGATATGGGGCTTCCATGATAGTTTATCATCCAGTAGCAACCCGATATATTTTTCTTTATCGGACTGACGAATGTTAGTACCATTGACTATAAGGGAAACAAAGTCTGGAACTATTTTATTTACAGCGGTAAAAATCATATAAGACGTTTTTTGAAAGAAAGAAAGAAATAGATTTACCAAAATAGAATTCCTTTGAAATAAATCAACCCCTTTTGTTTTTAAAAGTTGTCCCCTTCTATTGTCCAAAGAGCACTACCACCCACTCCAACCCAAAGGTTAACTGGAAGAAAATGCTAATTACCATTAAGTTCGCCTAATGTACTTTATTTATGTGCAATAAAGAATTTTCTTATCTTATCCCTTTACAAAAATAATTTTATTTAATAGTTTCTAAGAAATGACTTAGGTACGTCATTGTAATTCCAGATTCCAATTAAGGAATTTGATGATTCCAATTGCGTTTCTTGTATAAACTTATCCTTTGAGGTAGGTAGGTAGGTAGCTACCCCTACATAAATACCTAACTGCGTTATTCTGTGCCTACTATGGCACTTACCCCCGGTTTCTGAAAACTCGATCGACACTAATCGGCAGTCAAGTCACTTGCGATCTCTATCTAATTTGAAGTAAAAGCTGAAATAGCAAGTGACTTGACAGCCGATTAGTGTTGATCGAGCTTTCAGAAACTGGGGGTAAGTTATGTTTTCTAACATGGTAAAATCCATGAAATGAAATCCCTGTCGAATGGAAGATGGAACCTTAAAAATTGGTAGTCGGGAAGAAACGTGTTACACATTTTTATATTATTTTTAATATTATAAATCACATCTACAATTTTACATTGTTGGAAGAAGGCTGGGGAATAAAGGTTTTCGAATGGCAGCCTCGGAGATCGACGAAGCGTAGGATAGCCCCGATATACCTACCAATGATAGATGAAGGTCGCCGGAAGTCGGTGGATATGGAGCAGCCGATATTCGTGGAAATCTATGGTCTATCTATAGCCTATATCCAGCACTGAACTTACTCGTACTGTTAAACTGATGATAAATATAACTTTTAAAGATAATTATAACTTTATTGTACACCATACAATACATATAAAAGGTAAAAAATGCTTAAAAACTAGAGGTACAATGGGCGGTCTTATCGTTAAAAGCAATCTCTTCCAGGTCTGGTATAAGTTTGCGTAGTGTAGGTGTAATAGACCTAATAGCAAAACGCCCAGGACTAACCAAAAATAATAAGTACTTAAGCTACCTAACTTATGTAAGTACGTAAAAATAATAAAATCCCGGTTTTATCCTTTTGACTAGGTTTTAGGTACTTATGGTAGGTATTGCGTTTGGTTGGCATTTCGTTTCAGTTGTTAAATTTTCATAAAGCAACCTTATTTGACAGAACTAAAAATAAAGTTATCCCTTTCTACATAAAAAAAACAGCTATGATTTTAAGAGTATCGCTCGCTATCAATTTATATTAATTGCAACCGTTGCAACAGAATCGACATTCTTACCACTCACAAGGCCCGGTCTGAACATTAGCCATAGGTTAAACTTAAATGAGAACTGCGGGTTAGGTCGGAACCTGATAGCGTCGGCCCTAAGTTGGTATGTAGGTAAGTACCTACCTAAGTCACCAATTCTCACCGAACTCTTATCTAAACTTGACTTCTAAATCAATCTAAACTTGACAATAAATATACTAGTGGCTCTGGGAGCTGTAGACCTCGCGAGCATACTAAAAGTGAGCTATTTGAGGAATGTAATGTGCAAGTGCATTTTCCGTTTTGTGATTTTTTTGATCTTTTTGATTTTTTTGCATCATCTTGTGTAGAATGAGGTCCTTTGTGTTTCTCTCAAATTTGATTGAAAACCATCGATTGTTTGATGAGCTATCCTGTCATCATGCTGAAGATCCTTATCAGATCTTCGCCAAACTTTTATGAGACCAACTTATAGTTACTACCTTTCAAATAAAAAAAGAATAATCGAAATCGGATCTCATTTGGTGGAGATATCCAGTATATCAAATAGCCCCCTTTTTGCACTTTTTTTGGGGAAGTACCCCTCCAATCAAAAATTAAATATATTAATTAGAATTTTTTTGTCGTCGGGGACAAAAAAATTCTAATAAGTCATATAACCTGTGTGCCAAGTTTCGTCCAGATCGGTTGAAAAATGCGACCTGTATAGGAGAACAGACAGACAGACAGACATGACATCCGGACAAACGCATTTTTGGCCAATGTGGAAACTGAGACGCTTCGCTCGCTTCGCTCGCTCGGTCAATAAATAATTAATGAGATCAAAGTATGTTTAAATTGTAAAACGAAGCTCATTGTTTATCTGAGCTTTTCCTTTTCGGTGACGTTAGGTTGATTGGAGAAAATCCTCGGGTCTTCTGGAATCCATATCTTTGCGTGGAGAGTGTTGCCAGAGCCAGCCGGGCGCTCGCCTCGCCGCGACCACGACAGCGAATGTGCTTGGCAGTTATTACCTGGGGGATAAAAACAAGATTTTAACGTCTACAGAACCGATTTTGATGAAATTTCTAAGGGAACAATTGGAAACGATATCCTCTCAGATAAAAAAAATCGTAGGTATATGTGACTCAATATCTTAATAAGTGTAAATGTGCGAGCGATTACACCAGCAGTTGTCAGCGTCTCCTAGCATTTTATCATCATATTGTTAAACTTGTGCTAAGATTGTATCAAACAAACAAATCCAAAAAAAGATTAGGACAGGTCAACCCTATCGGCAATCGGGTGTTATCGGAAACGGCAAAGTGTGGGGTAAAAGGCCGTAACTGCGCGCACGTGCACATTTAAAAGGGGATACACCCCTGAATAAAATAACACTCCGAAACTTAGACCACATTTTGCGAATGCCCCTTTGACAAAAATAATTGTCGATAAATAAACCTCAAGTGCATAATGCACAATAATAATAGATGGTAATGAGGTGTACTCTACGAATAGGTAAATTAGGAGTTACAGTCCCAACATGTTCCTCCCGAGCTGAAAACTTGATTTGGAAGACTTGATTTTTATAGTAGCGTAGGTTATATAGTTAGCTTATACAGGGTGTCCGGAAGGTCGATGCAAAGCCGTGAGGGGTGGGGGGTTAGGTCACCTCGTTACGCTTTCAGGCTAGATTACCTTAGTTTTTTAAAATATTTTTTTATTATTAAACACCTCCCATTTAGTCAGTTATGTGGATACAGGTGATTGTTTTGGTGTTTATCGATTGAATACACATTATGCTAGGACGCAAACAAATTGTTAGGCACTAGTAATTGTCTGTCTGAACACTATGAACGAATAAGCATATGATTTTGGTAAATTTTTCAAAAATCTAAAATAAAGTAAAAATCTAAAATATTATGATAACTCGGAATTCGTCGACATTGGACTAAGGTAATCTATCCTGAATAGATGCGTAACGAGGTGACCTACCCCCCCCCCCCCCCCCACACGGCTTTGCATCGACCTTCCGGACATCCTGTATGTGCCCAGCTTTGATATCCTATCCGTAGAGATTGTAGAGAAGTGTAAGCAAGACTATGTCTCTCTTCAATTTGATAGGTATTTTTGACTTGAATAGGTACCTACTTATTTATGCGACCTGTATGCACTCTATGCTTTCTTTATTCGTCTCTCTAATGCGTAGGCATCCCTACTAGTCAGTGCTTCTAGTAGTAAAATATCATCTGCAAATCGTAAATTATTAAGGTAGTCACCGTTGATGTTTTATGACAATATTTAACCAATGTAGGTTTCTGAAAATGTGTTCTAGTAAGGCAGTGACGTGAACAGCTAGTTTAAATACCTACCTATTATTCAACTATCATGCCGGGCGGGCATTGGCCTAAAATTATTACCCTGGTACCAACAAAGTCCAGTGTACAGAGAAGTAAGGAATGAAATATTTGTCATGTGTCCCTAATGAGGTATAACCACAGCTATAATTATGAGGTACCTACCTATGATTGACACAGCCGATACAATAACAGTTTCCTGCGATTATAGCGCTTGTCGTGAATAGTAAATTATTCATGAACGAAGCACGCCTATGTATGTAGGTAGGTATATGGGGCAAATATTCAAAATTATTTGACCCATATATATACCCGTATACCCATATACATATATATAATATGCATTATTTGTGCGGATTTTTGAATCGAAAGGTTAAAAATGGGACCTTCAAAAACATTCAATTGTGCGAGCGAGGCATTTATTTATTTAATACTACGTATAGTATGCCGCCCCTTAACATTATGGGAAAAGTGATAAAAGATTTGTTATAACCGAAGTTACCTAGTTAAGTGCTTTATGAAAATCTGGAAACATGGATTTTTAGTCAAGCAAGCGAATTTTTTACTAAATACAAAAAAGACGAGCTTACTAAATCAATGAGCGATGCAAACTTAATTTGACAATGTAAAACTCTTACCTACGTCACTATTTTATGAAGAATCCCTTATTCATAATCGCTAGCTTATTTAAATAGTCAGTTAAAATAAAAGACTTTAGGTAGGTACATAGGATAGGATAGGAGGAGGACGTTTGAGGAACTGATAGACTTGATAAAATAAAAGTACGTACAGACATCTTGAGAACATTTTATTTTTTTTATTCGGTTCAGAACAGCTGTAAATAAATTGTGCAGTTGATAGGATTCAGCTCTTGTTCACATTTGGCCTCGATAGTTTTTCCCGGCGTATTTTGATAAAGCACCCAGCTCTTCTTCGATTCTAATAATCTGGTTATATTTAGCGACGCGCTCGCAACGTGCTGGGGCTCCGCACTTCAGCTGGCCTGCGGATAAACCTACCACCAGGTCCGCCAAGAAAAGATCTTCCGTATCCCCCCATCGGTCGGTCACCACTATTCCGAATCCATTCGATTTGAGTAACTTATATGCCTCGATCACCTCAGTGAGAGTTGCGGCTTGGTTGATTCTGAGAGCCATGGTGTTGCCAGCTTTCTTCTCCACCGCTAAACCCACTCTCCGCAAGTTGGTCTGGGTCAGGTCGTTCCCAAATAATTGGAACGTTGAGCGCCCAGCCAGAGTCGACCACGCGGCCCAATCGTCAAACTCAAAAGCGTCCTCGACAGAAACGACAGGAAATTCCTTGATATTGTCTAAATACAATTCTGATAGTTTATCCGAAGACATGTACTCCTGTGGATTCGAGTTTGGATTTTTAAATTCCAAATCGTAAGCGCCATCTTTGAACATGTCTGTGGCGGCGGCGTTGATGCCAATCTCGGCCTTTCCTACGTATCCACATTGTTTAATAGCGTCTGTCAAGAACAACAGCGCGTCTCTGTGGTTTTGGAGAGGGACGGCAAAACCCCCGGAATCGCTCACGTAGGTACAGTCAGGGCCATACTTGGCAGCCACAGCCTTCTTAACGTAGCGGTAGATTTCAGTGCCGATACGCATTGCTTCTGAGAACGTTGACGCTCCGGTGGGCAGTATATTGTATTCCTGGAAAGGTAAGCCGTTAGACGAGAGGATGCCGCCGGTCAGTATGGTAAAGTGAGGCACCGGTAGGATAATGGAGGTAACGCCAGCCATGTCCGAAATGTGTCGGTATAGTGGAACACCCTTTTTCGCTGCTCCTGCTTTCGCTACCACCAAAGATACAGCCATAATAGCGTTGGCTCCGAGTCTGGACCTGGTCTCGGTGCCATCTAGCGAAATCATAAACTGATCAATCTCCTTCTGCATGGTAACCTCTAGGTTCTGCTTAATCAGTTCTGGAGCAATGATAGTGTTGATGTTCTTAACAGCGTTCGTGACGCCCATGCCTTGAAACTCCGTGGGGATGTTATCCCGCAACTGTACTGCTTCTGCTATTTTCTTCGTGTCGGTCGATGGAACACCGACCCGGAATAGCCCCAGTTCAGTTACCATGTCCACCTCGACCGTCGGTGTGCCAGTTGCATCAAATATTTGACGAGCAAGAATAATTTTGATCGGCATTTCTGGTTAATTTTAGCGCAATGATGGTGAAATACACAAAGAATGTTTTATGTAAGTTTACAAAAAAATACTAGACTGTGAAAAAAAATATATCTTTGAAATGTCGTGATGATGACATCCCAAGAAACTATTTTAATTTATACCAAGGAATTTGAATACTAGGCTTATACTGTATACGTGTCATTGTCTGAAACCTCTTTCGTGTTACTTGAGGTTTTACATTTAGAAAAAGAAACTGATTCTTCATACTATTTTATGCTTGAATATTCGGCTATGTTGCAATAGTCTTAGCGTAGCGTTATATACTCTTGGTTGCAATAGCGTCGGGAAAATAAAAAAAGGTAAATACGCGATAAATACCCGTGAAATATCTTATATATGTGTTATGATCGCGAAAGTTTAAAAAATACTAGTGTAGGTATCTATATATTTTCCTATTATAACTTGTTAGATCCTAGGTATAGTACACAGATACAGATATAGTACACTTTTGCATGTTACATTATTTTACTGCCTAAATCGCAGGTATATTTTTCATCCCAGTGAAATTAATAATAAGATAAAATTCCGCGAACGCCGCGGATATTTCCATAAAAATTTGATTTAAAAACTGTCTACCTAATTCCTTTGTCTACAATTGCTTCTACGCGCACGTGTTCTAAACCCTATGTAAATCCTACATTACTCACCTACATTTTGATAAGCTCTTTGTTAGTAGGTAATTGAAAAAGAGATTAGCGGCCCGCGCCCTTACAATAACGCTGAGCTCTTTATCGCCCAGTTTCAATATTATTGTGATAGAGTATCTTCAGTGTTATATGAAAATAATTATGTGCTGTTTGCGCATTATTGTTTTGTGAATCATTATTTTTATGAGTGCCTCTCACCTTTATTGATACAAAATTGCAGTGGGGCCACATAAAATCACTTGCTGGTAGACTGAGTTCGACTGCATACGCAGTTCGCACTATAAGAAGGCTTACTGATGAAGCTACAGCTAGGCTGGTATATTTTATTTACTTCCATAGTGTAATGTCCTATGGTATCTTGCTATGGGGTAGAGCTGCTGATATACAAAGTATATTTGTACTTCAAAAACGGGCAATACGTGCCATTTTTAAAATGAAACCACGTGACTCATTGAGGGAGCGTTTTAAGGAAATTAATATTCTCACAGTAATTTCACAGTATATTCTTGAAAATTTATTGTACACTCATAAACACATAGGTAGCTTTAAGAAAAAGAGTGACGTACATAACGTTAACACTAGAAATAAAAATAAATTACGCATTCCGAAGTTTCGATTACAAAAGGTAAATGGCTCGTTCATAGGGAACGGTATAAGCTTCTATAATAAACTTCCAGAAAGTGTCACTGGGCTTCCTATTAAAAAATTTAAAGTGTACATTAAGAATTATCTGATAAGGAAAGCTTACTATACCATAGACAGTTATATTAATGATAAAAGTGCGTGGCCCGATGTCCCGGTCGCTCTGCTCATCGACGGCTAACATAACTGCAATGTCTTTACTATTATGTTATTTTATATTTTATTTTTTATTGTTGTTTGACTTACTACACTTCTTAACTTATGCATTAGTATTATTAGTTTAAAGCGTGTGTTCTTTTATGAATCTGTTTACTTTTCCTTTTTCTGTTAGATTACATGTATTATATAGCTTCAATAGTGCAGGTATTTTATTACATTGTAACGAGGATCATACAAAAGAGCGATAGATACCAAGTTTGTTGCCTGTTCTTCTCGGTGTTGGTCGCGTGGAACTGGCACTAGAGTCACCTAGTTTTAAGACGGTTCAAGATGGTCCTTGTGATTTTATTGAATAAATATATTTTGACTTTGACTTTGACTATATTACTGACAGACTTCGTGAACACTAGTGCAGTTATACCTACGCAACCGAGCTTGTCATTTTCGATACACCACTTTGCTAGTTTTTAGGGTACCAAAGGGTAAAACGGGAACCCTAACTAAGGCTCCGCTGTCTATCCTCTGTCTACAGGCTGTATCTCATGAACCGTGATAGTTAGATGAAATTTTCACAGACATATTTCTGTTGCCGCTCTGACAACAAATAATTAAATTAAAGCAAAATTATTTTTAAGGAGGCCTCCCATACAACAAACCTTTTTTATATAGCCCGTCTTTTACCAGGCTGTATCTCATGAACCATGAATATGAATATGTAGTTAGACATAGACAGTTGAAATTTTCACAATTTTGATATTTCTGTTGCCGCGATATAACCTTTCGTGCGCGAGTCCGACTCGCATTTGGCCGGTTTTTTTATTTTTAAGTTTCTACTACCATTTGATAAATTGACTAAGTAAGCATTGATGCTAAATTTTTTATTGCACACATACAATACATAGGAACATGACAAAACTAGAGGACATTTGTAGAAAAGAGAGCTTAACCCTAACAAGAGTCTTCTTCCAGCAAACCTTAGAGACATTGATCTGAATACCATAAGAATTAACGAAAACATTGCAATTTTTCCAGTGAATTAATTGTTCCCTTCTATATAACCTTAGAAAGGGGCTACAGAGGGCTTAATAGTGTTCTAATACACTCCGATTCAGATAACCGAGGGAGATCTTTCAATTTGCTCCGGTATGATTCGCAAATATGTGCAGACCCTTGTTTACACTTTTAGCTGCTCATTGTCGGCACAAGTGCATAACGCTTACAAAAGAGGGAACGTGGGACGAAGTGTATTCAGATGCCGAATTAATTTGCTCGTTACACGTTTTGCAGAAATGTCTTTTCGTTTGCTCCGTTTTTAGGAAAGTAAATTAGTCTGCCAATTACTGCTGCAATTGCTGTCTCTTGTTCATTTTTAATGCGGCTGCTTAAATACCTAAAAATATAATATTGCATATCGTAAGTATGTATTATTATTTATTAGGTACAGGTTTTATAATATTCCGTGACACAAAACGCAATATTTTAAAACCCGACGATGTTTTAACTTATCAAGTAAAATATTTATTATGTTTCCGTGTGGTGAACAAAAGTGAGATATCTATCAATCTATTGTGAAAAAGACATCCAGAACTTAGATTCCCATTCCTACTCGGTGTCGCAGGCGGAAGGTTTAGAAATAGAACGACACATAAAAGTTCGATTGGTTAATTCCCACCCATACGCGATGTGCTACCGCGGAATCGAATCGATTTATCGCAAACTGTAATTAAGCGACATGGCGTGGGATCCATCCCGTATCTCATGGGATATGGCGGCTCATCACGCAAGCCCGTGAGAACGCACCTATGGCACCTGGACCCTTGACATGCAGTTACCTAATCTCGTACCATGAACGCTCATTATTTCCTTAACACAATAAATAAATTATAGAAAAGTGTGTGGGTAGACGCAGGACGTCCTAATAGGATACAATAATCCTACTAGGAGTCTAGGATTAGGATATTGCGTTTTTATTGATGCGAGTTTGAGGATGCTAAACTTCATTTTTTACGAAACCTGAAAAAGTTATGACAAACCTGTGTCGAAAAGTTTTTGTCTGTAAGCCGTGTCGAACAAGACTGTAACTACAACTACCTCTGGAAAAATATGGGTTGAGCTAAATCTTATATTTGGACGCACCTCTGACTCCTTAGAAAGGGGTCCTTGTGACCGTAGGTACTAAATGATCTGATGGCATATCTTTTTTATACAACTAGCTGATGGAATGCAAACGGCCCACCTGATGGTAGTGGTAACCATCACCTAGGTATAACACAGCCTTGTATTTATCTACCGTTCATGGAGATTAAAGTCGTGAATCTTTGTTTGGTTGGCCAATTAATCCTACTACTATTATAAACGCGAAAGTTTGTAAGTATGGATGGATGGATGGATGTATGAGTGTTACTCTTTCACGTCAACGGCTGAACGGAACTGGATAAAACTAGGCAGAGACATAGATTATAGTCTAGAATAGCACATAGGCTACTTTTTATCCCGTGGGAATACCGGAATCTGCGCGGGTGTAACCGCGGGGTGCAACTAGTAATTCGTAGTTCAAAGAAACTGTGTCCTTATAATTGTCAGACCAAGCGTTATTAATTCAATGTGTCCGTATGTAAAGGTGCACAAATATACGGCGGGGGTCGCGACCTGACACTGAGGGTTGAATCATCACCGCACGTCACGCTACATGAATTCCATGATCCACTGTAGTATGTATTTTTACATTTGTCCGTAAACAAAGCACTTCGCAACACTGAATAAAAAAATAACCTGTGTGCCATTCTCTACTATACCTACACCACAACCAATAACGAACAGTTTAAACACTCACACAAACAAAGGTTTTAAAAGTTTGATGCAACACTGATGCAATACATGTTGGTCACGCGGAACTGGCACCTAGATCCATATACCTAGAAAAAATTTAAGGACTGTTTCCAAAGGCTATTAGGGTAGCGCTGTCTGAACTTTTAAATATATATCTACCACCAAGTTTTCGAGGTTTGCATTTAGCGTAAAACGCGACAAATGTTACAAAAATTGATCCCAAAACACTCTCGTAAGTACCTATACGCATTGCGTATGAGGTTGACCAGAGAAGTATTTTCTAGCACTGTGCCCTTAAAATAGGTCAAATTTTTGGCTGAAAAACTACTAAAAGAATTCCAAAAAAAGTTAAAAGAAAATGTATTGATCATGCTATATTATCTTTAGTAGACTTATTATTTATTCGTAGTTAGTAGCCTCTGCTGAAACAGTCCTTAATTTATTTTTCATCCCACCATCTCGGCAAGAGTAATTTTGCTCTTCAATATCTGAGTGCAAAAGCCGTTTTTATTCTCTAGAGGATAAAGTAAATTGAATTTAGAACATCGTGTGCACTAAGTTTGTGAATTAAAAAAAAACATTAAACCTATTTACTGCTACCTCTATGATGCCGAATATATCATACAACTTTTTTTTAATTTGTTAAAAACTCAGACTCGGAACCTTCTTGGTGTTCTTTATTCAATTTGCTTTGTACGCGGTTCTTTACGCGGCATTTTTTCACGTCATTGTTAAACCTTTTATTAAAAACGAGAAACTTGAAAACAAGTGAAAAATCTAAAATGAGTGATTCTAGCGACGAGGAAGTTTGTTTGACGCCAGCATGTGATTGTAAACGTTTTTTTTTTGCATTTAGTCATTTCCTCGCTGAGGTGGAATGAAAAGTTACGTGTTGCACTCGAGTGCAAAGATTTTTCACCTCGTGCTCTTTTGATTCCCTCGCTAACGCTCAGGATTCTAATTTTGAATCACTCGCTGCGCTCGTGATTAAATTTTAGAATCCTTCGCTTGCTCGGTCATCAAAATTGAGCACGCGGTTAAAAAGCAACTTTGCACTCTTGTATAACAAATAACTATTGTTAGTTACAAAATACTGGTATATTTACCAAAAGTTCAAGTCTATATTGCTTGCTCTATGCAGCGATAATTTAATATTTGTTATGTACCTACCTGGCCGTGTACCTACCATTGCCGCTTCAACTAGAGAAACTTGTGTTGCTTAGTACCAAATTCCGCCAACCAGTGAACTAGAAAATAGCTTTGTCTATCCAATTGTTATTTGTGTTATTGTTATCAAACTTTGAAAATGAAATACCTACCTACACGAAAAATACAATGCTTGTGATTATTATCTCCAAAACTGTTTTATTTATTCGCATTTGACTTGTTCTGACTTTTCAGAAGGTTTTTAATATATAGCCGGGTGTTATTAAAAACCTAACAAATAATGCTGGACAATCCACACAACACCATCTAGCCCCAAAGTATGATACTCAAAACTTGTGTTGTGGGTGCTAGATGATATATTGACATCATTATATACTTACATAGATGGATATTTTTTATAATACATAGAAAACACCCAGGCCAACGGAACAAATTTTTGCAGATCGTAAACAAATTTGTTCCGAGGCGGGAATGGAACCCGCAGACTTGCGCAGACTTGCGTCGCAGACGGACTCTCGCCCGCTGCGCCCTGAGGTCTTCAAAAGCTCTGTAACAGCTCTGTGATTTCTCTTGTCTCAAGATTACATGAGCTGAGTTGAGCCAAAGAACATTTTGTAGGTTCACGCGTTCGGCAACAATTGGTGATTCACATACCTCTTATAATGACTTTCATCTGAGACTCTTTGTTCTGGATGTTGGCCACTCCCGACAGTGTGGTGTCCGTGCTGCTATGGTCAGTGCGAACCTATTAAGTAAATTAATATTTATGTACATTTCACACAACGCATAGACTTTTTGTTACAAGCCATGCAAAGCTTGTAAAATGAAACGAAAACGAAATGGTCTAAACCAGTGTTTTTTAGTGTGAGTCTACAATAGTAGATTGTATCATAAGGGAGCGAAATCATATTTTTACGGCGAGGGCGCTTTCTTGAATCCAGAGCGATGTTAAGGATTCTAGAGTAGAATCCCGAGCTAAGCGAGGGATTCTTTAGTAGAATCCTGAACGTAGCGAGGGATTTAAAGTAAGATAAGATAAGAAAATTTTTTATTGCACATAAATAAAGTACATTAGGCGAACAAAGTAGTAGTAGTAGGTACATTATGAAAATTTGAAACTGGCTCTTAGAACTTTTCTAACCATATTTCTCGCAAATTACATTTTGGTATAAAATAACGTAAATAGGCTCTTTGTTTGGAAGATGCATATACGGGCTATTAACATACCAGTTCGCCAAGAAAGCTGATGTATCCAATCGCTAGCTTCAATGTGTCCACTTTGGAAAGACGTTTCTCGTATGGTAGAGTGGGGATGTGCGCTCGCAGCCCTTCGAAGGCATCGTTGATTGACTGCATCCGCCGGCGCTCGCGCATATTCGCCGCTTGCCGCTGCTGGATCTGCTGCTGTGGACAGCGCGAGCGGCGACGCAGGCGTCGGATATCTGACCTGGGGAGGAAATACTCATTAGGTTGTATACTCCGTAGGGTTCAAATATGGGCGCCAGTTGTATACTCTATAGCAGCAATTTTCTATCACTCACACAGGGCGCTTGTCGAAATCTTTGTCAAAATCGGACTGCCGGACAGTAAAATTCCTTGTAGTGCACAAACGGCCTAAGCCTTCCTCCGCCGGCAAAAGGGAAAAACACAGAGGTACTACACTACAGTAAAAATACAATTTCAGTGAAAAGAATGGCGTAAAACTTTTTGCCTATCGATGGAATATTAGGGGTCTCGTATTCAAAAAGATTGAAAAGAACTGCTCTATAGGGATCGAATACGGGCCCCTTTTACACTCTAGGTATCTTCCAAACTATTGGCAGTTACCGGCTTCACTAGTCACGTTTGAATTAGCAACTATGATATCCGATCGGCAGAAATACACATTAGCTGTATACTCCTTAATTACAAATACACTTTAGCTGTATACTGTGTGTAGCTACAAAATATGTGTTTTAAGTTGAAAGCTGTTTCTAATTTTCTTTATACGAAGTACTGTATACTTAGGTTCTAGGTAATATTATCCATATCTTAGACAAAAACCGTAGCCAAACGACGTGAGGTCTACGCTATGCTACGTCTCGTAGCGTTACGACTGCGTAAACGCTACGAGACGCTAAGTCACGTAGCACTTTGTAGCGCAGTGCGTGGTATACGGTAAGCTCAGGTTCTCTGAAAGCCTACCGGATTTACCTTATTATATACATACTAGCGACCCGCCCGTGCCCCCTGCTTCGCACGGGTGCACATATCATGCATGTATTATACATATAAACCTCCTCTTGAATCACTCTATCTATTAAAAACAGGATCAAAATCCGTTGCGTAGTTTTAAAGATATAAGCATACATAGGGACATGGGGATATAGGGACAGAGAAAGCGACTTTGTTTTATACTATGTAGTGGAGTGATATTGATAGTGATTCCATGTTAGCTTAGCATTTCTCAATATTTCTATTTTATTTTGTAATTTTTTTCCCGGTTGCCATTAAAAGTGATCTTTAATTTTGATTTTAGAATATTCGACATTAAATTAATTATGAAAAAATTAATGCTAAACATTATGAATTTATGTGGTGCTTAGGTATATAAAATATTAAATAAATAATAAATAGAGGTTTTCGATAAATGCATAAGTGCTAATTGGTGCTATTTACTAATCAATACAATAAAATAAGTCGTGCATGGCACAGCGTGCAAGATATTATGTCTATATTGTTTTAAGGCATGTAAGTAGGTACCTATTATATCTAAATTTATAGAAAATACATACTTGTCTTAAAATATTTACCTAACTAGGTACTATTAGAAGACTTACCTACATAACACAAGTCTTAAAGTACCTACTGTTAACCTATTACCTGGACAAGATTGTAAAATTACTGTCCAAGTGAGTTATTATTCTTCTTCGTTTCGTGCTACTAGTTTCTTTCGAAACAGTGTGGTGAAAGGATTATGAAGTGCGCCTTAAGAGGCTCCTTTCAAGTTATTTTATTAATGTAATTATCTTTCTTTTTATTGTCTTAGTTGTACCTTTTTCTGGGAGATGAAAGATTTTCCTGATCGCTTGCGTACAGGCTTCCGTCGGACATGGACGAGTCATCGTAGAGGAAGACGTCGGCTCCATGCGGCGACGGCGAGTCCGCGGACGCCGGCACCACACTAGCACCTTCCATCGACGACGGGCTTAACTTGGTGCCCACATCCATGAGCATCGCCAACCCAGATATCACATCACGCACTCGTCAAGACCTCTCGACTGTCCGGGAGCCTAACAATTTCTGGGCACTCTGAGGGGTGACAGGAGGTAGGCTTCGGGATCGCCTACAGGCCCCGCCCACTTGTTTTTACCCCGCCTTTACCCCCCTTGACCAAGCTAACTTGAACTCTAAGCTTAATCCAAACCGTCATAAAATATGTACGTTTTATTGAGCTACGTAAATTGCCAAATTAGACCATTATAAGTTGCCAATATGTTAGTGGGCAACATCCGTTCTGAAACAGTTTTAGGTTGTTCTTTTGAATGTTTTTGAAAAACAGTTCTTTCCAAAGGATATAATATTTTTCTTGTATTTTTATGTATGACCCGGCAAACGTTGTTTTGCCATATAAATTAAATTACTAAAATGGCTATTAAAAAATAAGGGTTGATTGTAGAAGGGTGAAAATTGAGGATTGTATGTATTTTTGTATGTTGTATCATAAAAAAATAGAAATTAAAAATTTTGTCTAAAAAATAAAAAAAAAAATTAGGGGTGGACTACCCCTAACATTTAGGGGGATGAAAAATAGATGTTGGCCGATTCTCATAGATATCGGATAAGCACAAAAAATTTCATCAAAATCGGTCAAGCCGTTTCGGAGGAGTATGGCAACGAAAACTGTGACACGAGAATTTTATATATTAGATCATGTTTAAACTAGGTACCAGGTATACCAGGTTACGACAGGTCACTGGCATGGAGGGCGGCCTGTGGGGTCCGGTAACGGTTTTGTGGAACGGAATATTTGGAAAAACGGTCAATTCGGGAAAACGACATATATGTGGGTATACTTGGTCGCGTTAACCAAAAATAACGCTGGAAAACAGTGGAGGGGATGTGTTTGCGCATACAAAACACGCGCCATCACACCCCCTCCTTCCGGCGTTCTTTTTGCGTGACGTGCACTAAGTATAATATATATTTTTATGTATGTAAGTACAAAAGGGTCATTTGAGATAGGTATCTAACCTACTCCTCTAGTAGGTAGTTAGCGCCTCTAATTCCTCCTAGAGCACCAACCAATCCTACTGTATAAACGCGAAAGTTTATAAGTATGGATGGATGGATGTTTGTTACTCTTGCACGTCGGAACAGCTGAACGGATCTGGATGAAACTTGACAGAGAGATAGATTATAGTCTGGAATAGCATATAGGCTAGGTAATTTTTATCCCGTGGGAATACCGGGATTTAATTCAGGGCGGGTCAAACCGCGGGGCGCAACTAGTATTGCTGTAGAAGGAATTTGAATGAGAGATTCGCCAGAAGTGATCTTGTCTCGCGTTAATATCATTTTGTTCACTGGTTGATTTTTTTTTTCTTCTTTCTTTCTCTCTATCAAACTCAAAACACAAGACAAAATATGTTTAGGTAAGTAGGACCTACCTATAAACTATCATTGAATTTTTTCATTTATAAACATACTAGTTGCGCCCCGTGGTTTCGCCCGCGCAGATTTAAATCCCGGTATACCCACGGGATAAAAAGTAGCCAATGTGCTATTCCAGACTATTATCTATCTCTCTGCCAAGTTTCATCCAGATCCGTTCAGCCGTTCTGGCGTGAAAGAGTAACAAATATCCAACCGTCCATCCATCCACACTTACAAACTTTCGCGTTTAAAATACCTACTACTATGTACCTAGGAGGTTCTTAAGTACCTAGGTAATAGGTACATACTTACAAAAGCCAAATCGCTTAGGCTGTCAATAAGAACTTAATATGCTTTGATAGAGTCGAGAACAGCTATAAAAGAGCACAAATCCAAACTATAAAAATTTTCCACTGAAAAAATCTTAGAATGGTGACGATATTTTCTCTGAATTGGCGTAGACAAGAGTAGGAGTAGTAGGTACAAGAGAATTTATTAAAAATATCGTTACTTCTAAGTTTTCGAAGTTTTCTTTTCTACCCCGAGCGAGGGTAGTAATGCTTTAAATACTACATATCTGGGTTAAGTATAGAGCTTTGCTCACTGAAGTAGTATTATTTCTCGCCGTCAGGAAGAGTCTTATTTTTCATAAGTTGAGCTTTTCTGCCTGAAAATACGGATTAAAACGACATCGTCTAAAAATTAATCCTAGCTATATCTGAAGATGAAAAAGGTAAACAAATTGTACGTATAGTACTGTAGTTACATAGGAAACTATCTCTAGGTATTTAATTTTATAACTGAAACTGAAAAAATTGCTTCACTAATTTGATCCTCAAGCGCGGTGGTGTGAAATAGCTTAAAACCGTATCCCCTCATCTCATATTACTATGCAAGAACTAGAAACTGTAATAATGCAGTAAATGTATACTAGAATAAGTGTAACTTATCGGAGGGCACACAATATTTTCAATGTTTTAACTGCACAAGTGCTTCACTTTTCTCAGCTAAACATACATATGTATTGCACTATTGACAAAATAAGTCAATTTTACGACTTATACTTTGCTAGGTTTTTTTTATTAACATGCTGTACATTATCGTGCTGTACATTAACGTGTCGTACAATAACCGGACTCCATTGAAGTTGTTTGTCAAAGAGTATACAAATAACTTGTTTGTTTGCTGTTTATGGCTGTGCTACAGTGCTAGTGTGGTGGGTGGGTGCCGCACTTTTGCTTTTTTCTCCGTATCCGGTTGTTTTGTAGGGTAGTGAAATAAATTACAGTGAATGTTTTGATTGAGGGGTCCTCGTGGGTCCTATCGTTTCTTTTCTTGCTCCTGTCACGTCAGCTTGATTGTGTTCAGTGCTCCCGTCCCTTTTTTGTTGGAACTTCGTTCCCAGCCAAGGAATATAATTTATTCCCTGTATTCATCGTCTAATTTCACGTTGTTGCATTTTAAATGTGTTCGGATTTCTACTTGCGTTGGTATAGAATACTAACAAAACCGATTTCTCGCGGAAACCTCAGCGCTATGTTCATAGTGGGTCTTACCGGTGGACTTGCTACGGGCAAGAGCACGGTGCTAGCCATCTTCAAAGAACATGGCATCGCAGTAATTGACGCTGATGAAGTAGCCAGGACAGGTAATACAATTAATTGTAATTTACATTGAAATAGCATACTTGTTTGAAGGTCTGCTATGCCGATAAAATTACCGGCCGCTTGCATCCTCGGGTCGGAAGTGAGCTATTTGGTCTATTCATTAAGGCTCCGGTGACAGTGGCTCGCAATTTCGAAGTGCGATTGGCTATTATTTCATTTTATTTCATTTCGGGGAGGTTGTTTGAAAAAATAACTCTAAAGAAACACACATAAATACTGTTCGAACACAAATAATTCAATAATATAAGGGAAACATGCCCGAATCAGAAATCATTTTGGTATTAGTATGTTTGGTCTTGCGTTTACCTAATACCAAAATGATTTCTGACTCAAGCACATTTCCCTTATATTATTGTATTATTTGTGTTCGAACAGTATTTATGCGTGTTTCTTTAGAGTTATTATTTCAAACAACCTTCCCGAAATGAAATAAAATGAAATAATAGCCAATCGCACCTCGAAATTGCGAGCCGCTGTCACCGGACCCTTAAGGATAACACAAGTGAATAATAGGCAAACCTACTTACTAAAATAATGTAATAACATTCAGGTCAAAGCCCAATAAACATGTCTGCACACTGTAACCTACAACTGCTGTTCTACAGTCATTAAATTAAACCTAGGAAGGTTTAATTTAATAAAACCTAACTTACCTATCAAGAAACTACAGCCATCCAAATATACTTTTATGTACATAAAACGTCGCCATACTTATCTCAATATATCTACTACCAACTGAGCTGTTAGGGCTGTCAATAATAACAGTAAATATTGCAGACATACCTATATAGGTACAGCCACATACAGCTTTATATCTGTACTAGTTGCGCCCCGCGGTCCTACTTGCGCAGATTTAAATCTGCTAATGTGCTATTTCAGACTATAATCTACCTCTTTGCCAAGTTTCATCCAGATCCATTCTGGTGTGAAAGAGTAACAAATATCCATCCATCTATCCATCCATCCATCCATCTATCCATCCATCCATCTATCCATCTATCCATCTATCTATCCATCCATCTATAGGTACAAACTTTCGCGTTTATAATAGTAGTAGGATGAGTTACTTGATGGACACATGACAGTGCCTCTTATGGCATGTTCTTATTGTGTTTGAATTGTATGGCAGTCCTTTGTTAGACAAGTACCTATGGGCCAAAATATTTTTTATCAAACTACTTACAGAGTACTCATTTGTAAAAGCTTTGCTATGTTAAGGGCTAGATGTGTGGAATGTCCAGCAATATTTATTTATTTAGTCCTATACTTTATCATTGACTTGAGAAACACAATAAAACTTACTAAAATAGACTCAAAGCAACATAAATGGTATAAAGCTGATAGTTACCCAGATAATAAAGTTAAACATTTGTTGTTACTGCTACTGTCAATGCATGTACAAATAAGTTTGACTACTTGATCAAACATAGAACCCCACACTGCAATATAGACACACCAGGAACAGTTGCTTACCTACAACAAAAATCACTAGGTACCTATAATAACCATGCATATATATATATATATATACTTGAATATGTATTGTATAAGTAATATGACTGATAAATATTAACTAAAGCCAAGGTAGGTAAGTAATTGGACAAAGCAAGTTTACTACATACTTCATTTAGATGGTCATTAGTTTCTGTGATAAAATAAATTAGTTAA
Source organism: Plemyria rubiginata (assembly GCA_963576535.1). Classification (NCBI taxonomy): domain Eukaryota; kingdom Metazoa; phylum Arthropoda; class Insecta; order Lepidoptera; family Geometridae; genus Plemyria; species Plemyria rubiginata. Next base: position 5,745,170 of record OY754905.1, read on the forward strand.
AACTAGGTTTCTATAGAAACAATTTTATTTGAGGCTATCTCCATTGATGCAGAGTGAGACTGAAGTGGAGAAACAGATAAATATTAACCAACTAGCTGATCCCGCAGCTTTGCTTGCACTCGTTTATTTTGATAATCTCATACAAACTTTCATCCCCTATTTTATCCCCTTGGGGGTAGATTTGATCAAAATCCTTTCTTAGCGGATGCCTACGTCATAACATCTACCTGCATGCCAAATTTCAGCCCGATCCGTCCAGTGGTTTGGGCTGTGCGTTGATAGATCACTATGTCAGTCAGTCAGTCAGTCACCTTTGAGTTATATATATTTAGAAGATTTAGAAGAAGAAGATAGGATAACTGGAACTGAGCGGCGATTTTATACATTTTATTGGTCTACCATTTCTAAGACGAGTACATAAAATAAAAAGTCAAGAACTCAGGTTGACACGGGCCCGTCAATCAACTGCAACAAATCTATTAATAGAAAGACAGATTCAAAGTTTTTATGTTAAGTACTCCTCTGTGGTAGGGCAACGTGACATTGGTGAAGTTGGCTTACCCCCATAGGCCATTATTTACAAAAATTTAATTGAATAGAAAGACAAGTTTGGCGTTGGATGACTTATACTTATAAAAGAGAACTCTTGTTTTATTTCAGTTTTGGAGTCGGGTACTCAAGGATGGCATGAGCTACGAGCGTACTTCGGTGACGAAGTCCTTTATCCAGATGGAACGGTCAACCGTGTCCGGCTCGGTGAATTAGTCTATGATGATATAGAGAAGAGGAAGGTACTCAATGAGATCACCCACCCCAAAATACAAAGTGCCATGATGAAAATGGCCGTGACATACTTCTTTTCGGGCCACAAGTACATCGTCATGGAAGTGCCGCTGCTCTTCGAAACACGCAAGATGCTAAACTTTATGCACAAAATTATTACAGTTGTCTGGTACGTTATCTTACATATTTATAAAAAAAAATTGCTGTTCGTTAGTCTCGCCAAATCTCGAGCACGGCTGATCCGATTTGGCTAATTTTGGCCTTGAATTATTTGTGGAAGTCCAGAGAAGGTTTAAAATGTCATTAATATGAAAATGCTCGGAATTAAAAAAAAATTTTAATGTAGGCAGTACGAAGTCTGCTGGGTCAGCTAGTTTTCAATAATTAAGGTTCCAATAATTGATGCAAGTAGAAGCAAACATTTTATTTGTAAATAATATTTCAGTGAGGACCACCAGCAGCTGGCAAGGCTGTGTAAAAGAAACGACTTCTCTGAAGTAGTGGCCAGGAAGAGAATAAGCACCCAGATGCCTCTGGAACAAAAGGTGGCAAATTCCCACTTCGTGATTGACAACTCCGGGGAACTCATCAGTACTAGGATGCAGACTGAGAGCATCATTCGTATCTTGAAGAGATCTAAGTTTACCTGGTAAGTTTTAAGTTGAATCTTATTTATAAAAAATAGAACTAGAAATAAACAAGTCGATGTATACACCACTAGTTGCGCCCCGCGGTTCCACCCGCGCTGATTTAATTCCCGGTATTCCCACGGGATAAAAAGTAGCCAATGTGCTATTCGAGACTATAATCTATCTATTTGCCAAGTTTCATCCATCCATACATTCTTACAAACTTTCGCGTTTATAATATTAGTAGGATATTTTACTCACAGTTATTGTTTGTTTCAGGCATTTCCGAGCTATTCTTCTGATCTTGTTTCTCTCTGTCGCGTTTGGCGTGGTGCATGTGATGTACAAGATGTTTGGAGGCGGCAACGTTAATTGAAGATTTTATACCGCTTTTTAAGTTTTTAGAAAAGGAGGAGAGCTAATTCGGCGGCTATGTTCTTTAAAAGTATGTTTACCGAATACTCCGTAACAGCTGTTGAATATGGAAATTATACCTATGGTGGTTCCATATATATTCTATTTTTGGAATAAGTGTTATTTTGCGATACTGGGCCCTTTACCACCATCTCTTGAAGCATTCTTATTTCAATATTATTTTACTTTTTGATAATAAAACTTACTCTATGCACTTGACATAAAAGTAATATTGAAATAAGAATGCTTCAAGAGATGGTGGTACGGGCCATGGTTGCCGAAATAATTTATTGTTAATTTAAAAGTTATAACAAAGCATCATCAATCATCATCAGTTGCGGATGTCGGTACACGTAGTTGTAAAGCCATTTCCTAAATCATTATATTAATATTAGATTTTTACCATATTCATCTGAATAAGAATACTACCTGGTTTCCTCACGATGTTTTCCTTCACCGTTTAAGAGCACTGGCATTGCGCACATAAATTTTTCTATAGAAAAATCCATTGGTGCACGACCGGATTCGAACCTGCGACCTTACGATCGGAAGGCGAGGTCACTCCCACTAGACCACCGGTGCTCTTCGAATATTGAATTAGTACCTACTTGGTACTGGGAGATCTGAAGGGATATCTACCGTGCCTGGGGATCAAAGTCGTGAAGCTGTTTCAGTTTTTTTCATCTGAATAATTCGTTCACTACTGGATTTTGGTTTGAACCTAGTTGACCAGTGTGCATTTGTCAACAAACATTTTTCGAAGTATGCTAGGATATTTTTTCAACGTTTGCCAATTTTAGTCTAATTTAGTAGATTCTGGATTGAATTAAATTCCGCCCAAGCACATAAAGGGAACTTGCTAAATTCTTACGGCTTCCCATGAACCAAATCCAGCGTTATTTAGTTTTTTTAGTAAGTTATTGACAAGCATAAGAAATGTAATGACTAATGGTACTTTGAATATGTTTTCTTTGTTCAATTACATACCACTTGTGCAAATCTAGGAAACCAAAAAGATAAAGAGTTAGTTGCTTCTTGATTATACATAGGTAGAGTAGAAATTTTGTATGATTCCTACAGTAGGTATAGTGTTTGTAATCATAAATTTTAAGATTTTTTTTTGAGTTGAATAATGTGTAATACTTTAGTTAAATCATAGTTACACATTTAGGGTGTGAACCAATTGATTTAATCTGTGTAAAAAAACGACTTCTGGGAATTCAAATTGTGGAGCTTTTTTGAGTTATTGACACTTTTTCTCTTGCAGACAGTACAATCTCATAGGGGTAAAAAATGTCAAAATTACCAAGTTTTAGACCTATCATAATTATTGTGTCATAAAACTTTTACATTCCTTATCATATTTATTATAAGGTAAAATAGATATGCCTAGTTTTTTTTTAATTTACGGAATTCTTCAAATTTACGGACCTCTAAAACCTCATACAATCTTGCAGAAAAGCCCTAAAATGTATGGGATTAGCGCGTGCTACCCAGATATTACATTCAAATAATTCCTAGACATTGCGTTCCTACCTAGGTACCTATTTTACGGACATTTATTCATAAAACAAATGTCCGGTTTTGATTTCCGTTGAACACGTCGCGTCGTTTTAAGAGTAGTAGCTCGTCTGGGGAAGAACTACCACCACGCCTTTTTCTGCCACCAAGCAGCAACGCTGTGTTTCGGTTTGAAGTGTGTGGTCGCCGGTGTAATTACAGGCACATGAGGCTTAACAACTGTATGCCTCAAGTTGATGGACGCAGGGCAGTGCATCGTAGGGCACGTTCCTGTCGTGCGTGACTTGGAGGCAATGCTTTGCTATAGGTGGTGGTTACCACTTAACATCAGGTGGGCCATCGGCTTGTTCCATCACCTGGTTGTATAAAAAAAACAAAGAAATACCTGCATCGATTTATTCACGGAACAGAGAAATACTTTGTTTTATTCATTACTAGCGACCCGCCCGCGCGCCCCTGCTTCGCACGGGTGCACATATCATGCATGTATTATACATATAAACCTTCCTCTTGAATCACTCTATCTATTAAAAAAAAACGCATCAAAATCCGTTGCGTAGTTTTAAAGATTTAAGCATACATAGGGACATGGGGATATAGGGGACATGACAGAGAGATTATCGAATCATAGAATTTGTTTTGACGGCCGTGCATTGTTTGTGTGTTTCGTGGACCGCGTCCACCATAAAGTCGGCCTTATGGTACTGAAAGCCACAGGCTTTCTGAACGCCCGCTTCTTGAAATCTTGGGGAGTCTTGGTATCGCCACCCATTTCTCCAATCGCAGTGACATTTGCCGTTTGGTTATCATTGTCTAGGAATGTGCTTGTTACAACATTTACGTTTTCGAATATCTTGAGTACCGGATTAAATTTATTGGATCCGAAAATAGGACTGAAAAAACATTAAAATTATATAAACCATACATATCATAACATAATCTTGATACAACAAAATTCTTAAAAAAATGCCAATTGTAACAAACAATTATAAATTACAAATTAATTATTGTTTGTTTGAATAAAGAAACATAAATTATACGGTTTAAAGTCTTCTTCTATTATAAATCTCTGTTTTCCCTCTGCTTCTGCCATAGAATAATTCCTGAAAAATATTTACATGTTAAAAATAATAACTAGTGATAACACCTATGTAACCATTAGCGATCGACACCCTTCTATTCCAATCTTATTTTATTTCAATCTAATGGTTGGTACTCGACCAACCATTAATTGATAGGTATGTACTTAGGCACTTAAAATTTTTCAGGATCACGATCACGCACAATTATTGAAGTTAGACCCGAATTTTAAATTGCTCCCAGGTTCATAATACGTGTTTTTTTTAATATTTACCTACACACATTCCTTGATCATCTACACTACACTAATATTATAAGAGGAAATATTTGTATTTTTGTATGTAACGAATAGGCTCAAAAACTACTGGTCCGATTTCAAAATTCTTTCATCATTAGGTAGGTACCCTGGAAACTTACTTTAGTAATATCAAGATAAAACTTGAGTAACATGAAACACGAAAATATAAGACCATTCCGTGTTTTAAAGACAAAATACAATAAATATACCTACGTTACCTACAATACCTACTTAATACAAAATCGAATTCTCTACATAGTCGTAAATCTCATTTTATATACATAGGTATAGTGTTTTTAGTATTAGGTACTGTAACGAATAATAAAACTCCGTACACCAAGAAGGCCAACAAACTAAATTTTAAAAGAGAAATAAGCTGAATTTAATAAAAAGTAAAAGGGGAGTACACTGTCAAATAAAATTCTTAATTCGGGCGCCAGACAGAGCACTAAAATAAAAAGGGGAAACACAATAAAAACTAACAAATTACCGGGAACTCAGGCGCATCATTGGACCTTTAATCTAAGGACGGGGGAGCTATAAGATAAACTAAAGTTTTAATACGGAAAGATATTTATTTCAAGTTGCTACTCCATGGCATCCTATGGGAAATGACTCTACTGCCTAATGGGTGGATATGTCCTAATAATAGTATAAGTTTAATTTTGTATAATGGGAATTTTGAGTAAATGTAACACCTATCCTGTTGTTACTGCATCAAAGAACAATTAAATTAATAACAATTAGGTCATCTAAATACCTGTTGCACAAATGCAAACCCTTTTAAAATTACTCCTGGCGGCGGGCGGCTCCAGCCAGGTGGTCTTCACCAAAAGTAGGGGGTCCCATCCATCCAAATTGGGGGGGGGATCAATAACAGAATTTAATGGTTATCAAAATTTGTCTTGAATGAAAAGTATAGTAAAAATTTAGGTAGTATAAAAAATAGGTAAGTTAAAAAGGTAGATAAAAAGTGTAGTAAAAAAGGTAGATAAAAAGCGCTTTCGCTGTAACAAAAGAAAATGTCCATTGATTATCTTGAATCATGTAAAAAATCTAATTGGTAGCTTCTAATTGCCAAGTCACTCACCGCTTTTTAATGAACAAAAGGCATGGATCCAAAATAGTGCACAATTAGCACGCGCTCCATGTCCAAAACTGTAAGAAATCAAACCAAAAATTTGGTCAAAGAAAATTCCCACGGCCACCTTGACAAAAAATAACGCAATCGTATCGAAACTTACCAAATTAACAAAATATCATCGGCCACAGCCTAAAGAGGCATTATTAGCACGAATTAGCTAATCAAAAAGTTATTAAAACAAATACTAGCCCCTGATGGGGTTCGATTAATTAAAATCAAAGACTTAGACCATCTTTGTTGCTGGCAGGGAGAAAAGTGACACACCTTGTCTTGCTCAAATTAGGGAAGCCCCTCTGTACCTTTGGTACAAAATAGAGATGGGCTCAGGTACAAGAATGCACCCCTAAACCGAACGTTTATTGACTCAATGAGGCTGTCAATCCGGCAGACAAATGTCATCCGGGCTTCGAACGAACGTCAAAATACGTCCAAGCGTCTCAGCTGTCAACCTCAAAACTGTCAAAACCGTAAACCAAAACAAAGAAATAACCTAAAATTCGAAACAAGGTTCTAACCCTGTAACAAGCAGAAATGCGATGTTACATTACATACCTTCCCGAAAAAATAAAAGAAAGAGTACTTTCTTTTATGCCAAAACTTAGCAAAAAGGTAACAAAATCCTAACACAAACTCTATAAAACTCTACCAAAAACTCTACAAAACTCTATAAAACTCTACCAAAAACTCTACTAAAAACTCTATAAAAAACTCTATAAAAGACTCTATAAAAAACTCTATGAAAGACTCTATAAAAAACTCTATATAAAAAACTCTATAAAAAACTCTATGAAAGACTCTATAAAAAACTCTATATAAAAAAAAAACTCTAACCAAATATAATTTTAAGTTGTCAAACAAAAAGCAAACAAAGTACAAAATCTTGTTGAAGAAATCCGACTAGAATCTTAAGATCCTAGCAATCATTCAGACAACAAGGCAAATAAACAATAAAAACCAAATACCTACCAAAAGAGTACGGGTAACAACTCCGTCTCATAAAATCACAAAAAAATCTAAACTAAATTAAAGTGCGGTTAGACACAAACGTCGCCGACTCAAAAAAGACTCCTTCAAAACTACTCAAAAAGTGCGGTTGGACTCTAACGTCACCGACTCTAAAACCCTCCTAAACTTCTCACAAAGTACGGTTGGACACCCTCGTCACCGACTCAAATCTTAGGCTTATTTATCGAGTTTTAACCGCTCGGAAACTTAATTCACCAAAAAGTGAAAAGACCCTCACAACTAAAGTTGTGCAAGTGCAAAAATTCTAACCACCGTAAAACGTGGGGAAAAAACAAGAAATGTACTGTGATCGGCACAACCCCACCAAAAATTCCGGGCACAGACATCCTCAAAAAAAATATGGAAACGGGGGAAAAACCGATAACCAAAACAAAATTTGTATATCGTGATTGGCATAACTCCACCAATTTACCAGGCACGATAATACAAAAACAAACATAGAACCGGAGGAAAAGCCGAGAACTATTTAACAAATATAGAACCGATGGAAAAATCGAGAACTATTTATCAAATCCAATAATGTCACCTGGGGTCTACACTAAAAGGCAGAGAAAAATCCCAGTAGGTGAATGTCAAATCAGGGTGGTACCAAAAATTTGTTGTCATATCCGTGAAACTAAACTAGGAACAACACAAACAAACTAAACAAACAAATACTGTTGCTAAGGCAACCCTAATAACTAAAACAAACAAATAATGAAGTTGGGTAAACAACCCTAAACAAATGTCGAGGACACAAAAAACTTCCTCTAAACAAACAAATTTACAAAATAATTTACATGAGATCTTTTTCTGTTGGAAAAATTAATTTGTGAAATAAAATGACCTAAGTTTTAATTTAGAACTTCAAAATCTCAAAATTTAATGTTGTTAAGAAGTCAACCTAACACTACATCATCTTTCAAGGTAAATCTCTCATACTTCTTTCATACATCAAATCTCATTCATCTCTTTCATAATACCAAACTCCCAACGGATATCAAACTCAAGTTTAAAGTATAAAGCCAAAAATTAGTATTTTATAATATCTTTAACATGGTAACGGCCTGAAGTATTTTTACTTAAATCTTTCAAAACATAGACGTTATCTGAAACTTTTTCAATAATTTCACATTTAACAAACTTAGGTGCAAACTTAGCCGAAAAATATGCCGGTGCACTAGACTGAATAAAACTCCTTCTCCAAACAATATCACCAACAGAAAACGAAATGACTTTCCTCCCTAAATTATAATAATGAGCATTACGCTTATAAGCTTTTAATAAATGAGCTTGAACTTTAACAAAAACATCACCAAGTGATTTAAGAGAATAAGCAAAAGAATTCCTATCTCCCATCTCAACTTGTGACAAAGTTTCTAATGAATTACTAAAACGATGTAAAGAAGCATCAAAAATTAGTTCTCTTCCAAACATGAGAAAATTAGGTGTATAATCAGTGGCAAGACTAACACTGTTATTTAAAGCTAATTGAACATGAGGTAAAAGTTTTGACCAAGTGCGTTGATCATCTTTAACAAAACATGAGATGCAAGTTTCTATTGTTTTATTATACCGTTCTACAGGATTATTCTGAGGTGTGTAATAAGTGTTATAAAAGATTTTAATAATGTTGTAACTTTTCATAAATTCTTTAAAATATCTAGAAGTAAATTGAGTTCCATTATCACAAACTAAGATTTTAGGACAACCAAATTTAAGAAATATCTCTTTTTCAAATAATCTACAAATTGATAAGGTCGTAGCTTTAGCCAAAGGAAAAATCCAGCAAAATTTAGTAAAAACATCAACTACTGAAAGAATATATTTATGACCCGAATAACTTTTAGGTAAAATTCCTATTATGTCCGCAGAAAGCATGACCATGGGTCTATCTACTTTTTTAGGATTAACCATAATTCCAAAAGGGGGTGAAGTACTATGTTTATAAGCTTTACAAATATCGCAAGATCTAATATAATTTTGAACGTCATTAAACATTCCGTTCCAAAAATAGTGTTGTTTTAATTTCTTTAAGGTTTTATGAATTCCAAGATGACCAGAATTAATGTCATCATGATTTGATCTAATAGTATCTAATATATTTTCCTTAGGAATAACTATTTTCCAATTCAAACGACTATCAGGGTTAAATTTACTTTTACAAAATTTATATAAAACATTACTTTCAACTCTAAAGTTTTTATATCTAGCAGGAAACTTTTGACAATTAATGAACACTTTTCTAAACCAAGGATCCTCTATATCTTCGTCAGGAGAAACTATCTGAACAGGTGTAACTAATGAAGCTGTAATTTCAATTCTCGACAATGCATCAGGTACTAAATGTAAAGAACCTTTTTTATGGACAACATGAAATGTAAATTGAGAAATTCTAGCAGCCCAACGCGCTAAACGTCCACTTGGATTATTCAATTTTAATAACCACTGTAAACTTGCATGATCTGTAACTACTGTAAACTCCATTCCCTCAACATACGGTCTAAAATGTTCTATCGAATCCAAAATTGCTAATAATTCTCGTTCTGTAGTACTGTAATTGCGTTCACATTTGTTTAATGATCGGGAGTAAAAAGCGATGGGGTGTTGTTCTCCATTATCATCTTCTTGACTCAAAACACTACCAATTCCAACAGAACTAGCATCACAATGTAAGAAAAATGGTTTTTCAAAATTAGGACATTGCAAAACAGGTGAAGTAACTAAAGCCTGTTTTAAACTATTAAAAGCTAATTCAGCGTCATCATTCCAAACAAGAGGCTTTTTAGAATTTTTACTACCAGCCGTCAATTTAGTAAGAGGCGAAGCAATATCAGCAAATCTATCAATGAATCTACGGTAATATGAACATAAACCAAGAAAACTTCTAAGTTCTTTAACAATTCCAGGGCGTGGAAAATTCTCAATGGTATCTAATTTAGATGGATCAGTATGTAAACCTTTACTGTCCACAATATAACCAAGATAACGAAGCTTATCTTTGCAGAATTCACATTTCTTTAAATTGACCGTTAAACCAGCATCCTTAAGGGTTTTATAAATTTTATTCAAATACTCTATGTGATCTTTAAAATTATCATTTATCAAAATTAAGTCATCTAAGTAACAAAACAAAACGCTCTCAAATTCAAATCCAAATAATCTGTCTACTAAGCGCTGTAATTCAGCCGGTGCGTTTGTTAGGCCGAAGGGCATTCTAATAAACTCAAATAATCCTTTGCCTGGGACTACAAATGCAGTCTTCTCGCGTGAAGATTCTTCAAGAGCTATCTGAAGAAAAGCTTTAGAAAGATCAATGGTTGTAATGAATCGAGCTCCTCTCAAACTATCTAGTATCTTAGAAGGATACGGAAGAGGATAAGAATCTCTAATTGTAATTGAATTCAAACGGCGTGAATCTAAACATAAACGGGTGCTACCGTCTTTTTTATCAACAGCTAAAACAGGTGAACTCCAAGGAGATTTAGAAGGTTGAATAATATTTTCCTTCAATAAAACTTCCACTTCATCAAAAAGTTCCTTTTGCTTAGCTGGACTTAATGGCCAGTATCTTTGTTTAAATGGTTCCCCAGTTACATTAATTTTATGTTGAACAAGATGAGTAAGTCCTAAACCTTTCCTTTCATAGGAAATATCTTCAAAAAGAGAAATTGTTTTGTCAAGTTGCTGTTTCTCAGAAGGAGACAAATCAGCAGCTGAAGTAACTGAACATTGAAATCTTTCAATGTTATTAACATAAATTACATTTTTCCATAAATCTTTAGCAAGGTCAAATTTCATCCAAAAGTCAAATCCCAAAATAAACTTATAATCAAACAAAGGTATAACTACAAATGTAACAATTTTGGTAACGTTATCACAAGTAATCGGAAGGTCCATAGTTCCTATAATCTTCTGAGCAGATCCATCCGCAGTATAAGCAGAATCATGAACAGAAACAGGTACTGGTTTCATTTCATAACCTAATTCCAAAAACTGTAGGTGGCTGTTCAAACCAAGAACGCATTTATTCGCACCACTATCTAATAATCCGGAAAATTTCTTTTTACCAATTAAAAACTGTAAAAATGGTCTTTTATCATGATTTTTAACAAAGAGAACAGGTGAAGCCTTATAAACGCCAAAGAAAGTTTTTAAATATTTTAACCAATCCGAAAATTCATTTTTAACTATAGTGTCATCAGGTTTAAATTTGTGTCTAACAATTTCCTTCTTCGAGTCAACTCTAGTTTTTAAAGAAACCGGTGCTCGAAGTGACCTAATCAGTTTTTTGACTCAGTTGAGTTTTTCTTCGCCAAATTGCACACATCACAGAATTTTGTGGTTACACCTAATTTCTGACACTGAAAACAAATCATGCCCGGAATGGCAGTGCAATCTCTGTAAGTATGACCAGCAGCCTTACACTTCAAACAAATCAATCCATCAGCCTTAACAACACTGGTTTTAATTCCTGCGCGGCTTAATTCCTTAACCGCTTTGTGAGCATCCTTTGGGAGCTTTCTTTCTACGAAAGCCTCCAACTCCTTTCCCAGAACGATGAAGCTCTCCAAAGAAGAAATGTGCTTACCTACCACAAAAGGGGTATAGAATAGAATAGAATAGAATAGAATATATGTTTATTTGACGACAACACACAGAAGAAACATACAGACAAGAAAGAACAGAAAAAAGGCAGTAGGTAGAGAATATACAGTAGGTAGAATAACAAACACTTAAAAAATAAAGATAGCCTACACACAAATAACAAGCCTCTCCCTGTGTGAGTCAGTCAAAAAGGCTTAGTCTCAGCTTGATGCCACTCTCTAACAGGGTTAGAGAGTGGCGCTGGTTTTCAGACTAAGCCTTGTTGTTAGGGTGACATCACGGGCGAAATATAAATAACAATAAAAATAAAAGTAAAAAGATAAATAGATATTTATAGATATTATTATATTAGATATATTATATTATTATTTATTAGATAGATATTTAATCTGGCAACATTTTAGAAAACTGGCAAGAAACAAACAAACGACACGAAGCCAAGCCAAGTAAGCAAACCAAACAAACAAAACCAACGAAGGGAAACGAGTACCCTTAGCAAAACAAGTAATAAATAGCGCGGTATGCGGTTTAATATGAAATAAGTAAATAGCAGAAGGAATGTGGAACATAATAGAAATAGAAAGAAATAAGACGTGTCAGTGTGTGTCGTTAAGCAGGTAAGTACCTAGATACCCACCTACTTACTTCTATCTTAAATTAGGTGCTATTCTGAAGCGATAAAAGTTCTTGCCTAAGTTTTAATTTAAAAGTATGTATTGATTTCAGGGTACGTAACGGTGGGGGCAAATCGTTCCAGCAGCGAGAAGCTGCAAAGCGAAACGAACCTCGAAAAGCTACGGTTCTATGCTTCTGCCCCGCAAAAACATTAGAGCAAGACCTGCTTGGGAAACGAGATTTCTCACGCGCCCATTCAAGCTTGTTATAAAGATATGGGGGTGATTTACCTATAATGACTCCAAAAAGTAAAGTGGCTAAGTGTAGTGTCCTCCGTGCCTTCATTTTAAGCAAGTTCGATGAATTAAGGTAGGGAGTCACATGAGAACGTGGAGGTATAAAAAAGCAAAATCTTGCGCAAGCGTTCTGAACACGCTGCAAAAGCTTCTCCGTTTTACCAAACAGACAAGGTCCAAACACCACATCGCAGTAATTAAGCTTTGACAATACAAGCGACTCACACAGAGTAATTCGAACCTCTTCACTTATGTAAGGACGTATCCTGTATAGCATCTTTAGCCTATAGAAACAACTGCGAACACTCTCAGATACCTGGCTTTCGAATTTGAGTTGAGAATCAATTATAAGCCCTAGGCTTCTCGCCTCTGGCACATATTCCACAGGCTCACCCCCCACCATGATTCTAATATCCTCAATACTGACCTTGCGGATATTGGCTTTTGACCCAGTTAATATAAACTTTGACTTCTTTGGATTTAATACCAAGGAATTTGAATGAGACCACTGATAAACATGACTCAAATCACAGTTTATATCACTTACAGCTTTTCTACAATCACGGGGCAGGAAAGAGTGATATAACTGCAGATCATCTGCATACAGGTGAAATTTACAATGAGAGATTTCTTTAATTATGTCAGCGCTAAATAATATAAAAAGTATCGGCCCAAGAATTGATCCCTGTGGAACTCCACGGGGCACTGGCTGAAAAGAGGACCGGACAGAGGATCCATCAGCCATTTTCAACTCCACACATTGCCTCCTGTGACTAAGGTAACTTTCAAACCATTTAATAGTACAAGTTGTGAAGCCATAAAATGCAAGTTTGGACAGTAGAAGCGAAATGTTGATAGAGTCAAACGCCCTTGAAAAGTCTAACAAAATCAAAACGCTACACATGCCCTGATCTTGCGATGATAGGAGGTTGTCCACCACATCTAAAAGAGCCGTTGAAGTGCTGTGGCCCCTACGGAACCCAGACTGAAACTGTGGCAGGATATTATGTTCCTCAAGATACTTAATAAGCTGCATACACACCACCTTCTCCAATATCTTGGACAAGCAGGGAAGAAGACTAATAGGTCTCAAGTCACTCACAGATACAGGATTGCTTTTTTTAGGTATAGGTTTAATAACTGCGAACTTCCAACAATCAGGAAAAATGCCACTAACAATAGATTTATTGACAATAGCCGTGATGGCTGACAAGGATTGAGGTAAAGTCATGCACAACATGTCCAGACTTATGCCATCCACACCCTGCGCATTTGACTTAAAACTTTGAACAATCTTTAAAACAACATACTCGCTCACAGGCCCTAAGGAGAAGGATGCAGAGCTGTGTCTATGGTACTCAAAGAATGTAAGCAGAGAAATACTGGCAGAGCCCTCTCCAGGAATATTCAAGAAATGTGAATTAATACTATCCGGGTCTACAAATTGAGGTGGGAGCTCATCCGCTTGCTTTTTATCTGGTATGATATTCAATTTAAGATTCTTCCACAACTTTTTTGAATTTTTGCTGTTAATGTTTATATGATGAGTGAAATAAGCAGTTTTTTCACTTTTAATAGCCTGAATAACTAACCGTTTCATAATCTTGTAATTATTTTTTAGGTCATTACTTTGAAGAATCTTATACCTGTCATGATAGTCATTCCTAATAGCAATCATAGTCTTAACCGTGTCAGTAATCCACGGATGGGGAGGACCTTTAAACCTAATTGACTTTATCGGTGCATGCAAATCAAATAAGGCTATAACTGCATTTGTAAATTCAGCAGCAGTAGCTCCCACATCATCTATAAGCTCAAAGTGAGCCCAATCAATTGCATCCACATCCCTGGCAAACAAATCCAAAATAATATCTTTTAAAGGCCTATAAGTCACCCATCTTGGGCTAGGCTTTTCTTTTCTTATAAGGAACTCAACCAAAAGCATGGCATGAGCTCCCAGGTCCGGACTGTATTTCACACATACATTTCTCGCTACAGCGTCTGCACAAACCAAATCAATCAATGTCTGACTATGGGAAGTAAAGTGTGTAGGCTCAATAATTAGCTGATTTAAGTTAACACACTCCAAAAACTGTAGAAGTAATTTCGTTTTATTATCACTTGGTTCCAACAAGTTTATATTAAAGTCTCCTAATAGAATAAAGTTATCACAACCTAGAAAGGAGGACAAAGAATCAGTTAGGGCATCCAGAAATGTGCCTACATTTAACCATGGGGGCCTGTAAGCAGTTCCAACTACAATTGTTTTACGATTGACATTTAACCGTAGCCACATTTGTTCAACAGTGAGGACAACAGGATGCGGAATAATATGCGCTCTAATGCTCTTTCTCACGTAGAATCCGACACCCCCGCCTCGTCCCCCCCTAATATGGTCAAGCCTTGGAGCTAAGTATAAACGATACCCTGAAAGTTTTGGAGCGCAATCCTCTTGCCCAACTCTCAAAGTTGAAACACAATGATATGATTAATATTATAAAATTAATGATACTAGACACATATAATAACATATCAAGTGTATTGAACAATAGTCTATTAGCATCAATAAATTCCTTCTGACACATAAAGTTTGTTTTACATAACATAAAAAACCAAAAATATCTTACCAACAGACATGAGACAATATAGGTATAACAATAAAATGAGATATATAAATAAATTAGAAACAAGAAATTATTCATAAAAACACATTTTGTAGTGTACAGAAAAATGGTTATAGATACCTGCGCAAAAACATAATCATAAGGGCAACAAAGAAACAAAATTTTATGGTTAGCGGTGAATTTAGGACATGAAAAAAACAGTAACTTATGTAAGTAATCGTTATAGCTTATGTAAGCATGTAAGAATAGGTTTACCTTGTTATAAGCATTAATAGTATTAAATGACAAGTAGTAGTAGTTTAAGTAAATAGTAGAAACAAATAGAACTGTTATTAATTTAGTGATGGTGGTACTTTCAGAATGGCTTGTCAAACAGGGTTCGAGCCAAAAACCCGTCTTACATCCGCCTCCGTCCGGATGGGGTAAGCCTGTTTCCCGTCGCTCTGCCTGGCGTAGACGCGACCACGCTTCGTCCACGTGTACCGCCACTGTAGTCTGCGGCACTCCTCCCGGACACAGTGGAACAGTAGTCGGTTGGCACGAGTCAACCGCTCATTGACAAAAATGCGAGTGGGCGGCTGCGCAGCGCTGGCGGCGTCCCGCCCAGCGTCAGCGGTGTTCAGCGTGCGACGGACTCGGGCGGCCTGCAGTAGCTGGTCCCGCAGGTGGTGCCGCGCTAGGCGCACGACGACGCGGCGAGTGCGTGGCTGCTCTCCGGCGGCCCAAGCACCTTGAGCTATCCCAACTCGTTCAGCGTAGACCACGTCCCGATCATCAAGAGTCACGCCCATCCTGGTGGCCAGCGATACGACAGCGTGAATTACGTTTTCGCCTTTCTCCTCAGGCAGGTGACCTATCTCAAGATCGGACAGCAGAGCATCCTGATCCCGATCATTCAGCTCCTGCTTCAGTTCGATGACTGTTCTCTCCAATGCAACCAACTCCTCTGCTGCAGGTCCCGCCTGACGCTGCTCGACGGCCTCCAGTCTACGTTGGAAGCCATCCAAGCGCTCTGTCATACCCGCGAGGGAGACCCTGAGATTGGTCATCTCATGACGAAATTCCCGAAACTCTGTGATCATCGTATGGAAGTCATTCTTGAAGGAATTTAAATCAATGAGCTGGCTCTGTTTCATTCGGCCGAACTCGGCCATCATATCCTCACGTAGCGAGCGTAGTTGCAACTGAATCTCCATGTCAGTAAACTCCGCCGTGATATTGGCTGCGGTGTCATCATGCGCCGACGTGTCCTCCGGGGTCACATAGCTCTCCTGCGATGAACGAACGGGGGTGGAGGGATCCCTGCCCTTTGGAGCCTTAGCTTGGCACAATCCACATCGCCAGGCATCAGTCACCTCCACACCTACTGGGACTCGAGCACATTCGTTATGGCTAGCCGAATTGCATTTAGGGCATACAACGCCACCTCTTAGGAACTTCCCGCAAGTAACACATTGGACCATGATTGAGCTTCGATCAATTTACAAAAGCGATGTCCTGCGACTGTAAGGTGTTTCAGGAAGGTTCTCACAGATGGCGTAAGACGAGTTGCCGCTACTACCCAAGCGCCACTCAGCAATAGATGGCGTTACCAGATATCAGTTGATATGTAATATTTATTAAAACTCCACCTCAATAATCAAAGTACATAAGCACGGTCTTTTCTCATCGATCACAATAGCAGCACTCACAGTTTCCCGCGACACCAAAGAATCCAAGAGTCAAGAAGAACGTAAACAGTAAAGTTTTTTCGACGTTATGAGGGTACACCTGATCACACAATTGTTGTTTTATCGAGAAAATACTATTTATACGTAATATTTTAGCACTAAAACAGTAACACACTAGCACGGTACTGTATACTACGCAAAGGTAGGGAATCTACCTATAAACAGCTTTGCGAAACTTTACAACGGAATAAAACAAGTAGGACTAGTTGCGTACACACGGATTGTCGTGACGTCACCCGTACCACGTATAGATGGGTAACATGTTGTGTTTAATAATGGTTATAATCACTGACTCGGAAATGGGAGCAACGAGACGGCTAGCCATGTCCATCAATTCAGTTATGAAATCTGGAAGTGACTCACTAGACTTTTGCTTTCGAGTGCGAAGCTCGTATTCTAAAAAGTAGTCAAATTCAAGCTTGTCAAAACGCTTGAGCAATGCGGCTTTAAGTTCAGTCCATGAAGCTATTTGGAAACGAATGGTACGGAACCACTTGGCAGCAGAACCAGACAGTAAATCCGAAAATGAACCAACCAACAACGATTCGTCAAAATTCTTGTATAAGAAATACTCTTCAACTTGTATAATAAACTCACGAACACAAGTCTTTCCTTCAAAAACAATCCTACTCTTCTTCAAGTCCGGTAACTTAACACTCGAGGAGGGCAAGTTTTTTCTAACAAATTCATTCATTTTATTGAATGATGGTAAAGTTTGGGCAGCAGTAGAACTGTGAGCGGGCATATCATTATTCAAGAAAGGATCTGTAAACCCAGCCATATTAATTCCTCCTTGATTTATGGTATCCGACAACTCAGCCGTAGCCGGTGGATTATCAATAGAACCCAAGGTAGTATGGTTTTCCACAGAAACGGGTGGAAACTGTACCGCCTTATCCATGTTAAAACACAGTAAAAACTTCCAAATCAAATCAATAAGAAAGAACTAATTTAAAAGTAAAGTTAAGTTTTTTAAATATTTTAAATTGTCAAAGTTAAGTTTTAATGTTAAATTGGGAGGGTAAATTTTCTAAGTTTAAGTTGTATAAGTTGAATAGTTAAAGTTATGTTATCAAAGTTAAACTATAATGAAAATCAAGTTGTTCAAAAGATGCAATAACCACTTACAATGTTGGGGTCAATAACCTTGAAATGTTCTGCCTATAGTATTGTTTCCTATCAAAAGTTCAGTACAACAATTGTTGTCAAAATCTTAACATAAAGCAACGAACATGTAAAATGTTGAATATGCTTTTCAAAAGAATGCCATGGTTTGTCACAAAAAGGTTTCACTTAAAAATATGTTCACTTAAATTAACACTGTAGAAAAGTATTTGTCAACGCACAGATAACATGTGTTATGTTTGTTTTGTCAAAGTAAAATAAACATTGTGTGGAAAAAACACAAAGTACAAAACAATGTTGCTAAATAGCAATAATAATCGCACTAAAAATTGTACCAAATAGTACTAAATAACATCTAAATGTTGTAAAAATAACACAAAATTCAAAACAAATGTCATAAAAAAAATGACCAAAGTCAGATGCAGTAACAAACAGTAAACCTAAAATGCCAAATCGGTCCCTGATCGCTAGGCGCCAATTCTTTAAAAATGTAACGAATAATAAAACTCCGTACACCAAGAAGGCCAACAAACTAAATTTTAAAAGAGAAATAAGCTGAATTTAATAAAAAGTAAAAGGGGAGTACACTGTCAAATAAAATTCTTAATTCGGGCGCCAGACAGAGCACTAAAATAAAAAGGGGAAACACAATAAAAACTAACAAATTACCGGGAACTCAGGCGCATCATTGGACCTTTAATCTAAGGACGGGGGAGCTATAAGATAAACTAAAGTTTTAATACGGAAAGATATTTATTTCAAGTTGCTACTCCATGGCATCCTATGGGAAATGACTCTACTGCCTAATGGGTGGATATGTCCTAATAATAGTATAAGTTTAATTTTGTATAATGGGAATTTTGAGTAAATGTAACACCTATCCTGTTGTTACTGCATCAAAGAACAATTAAATTAATAACAATTAGGTCATCTAAATACCTGTTGCACAAATGCAAACCCTTTTAAAATTACTCCTGGCGGCGGGCGGCTCCAGCCAGGTGGTCTTCACCAAAAGTAGGGGGTCCCATCCATCCAAATTGGGGGGGGGATCAATAACAGAATTTAATGGTTATCAAAATTTGTCTTGAATGAAAAGTATAGTAAAAATTTAGGTAGTATAAAAAATAGGTAAGTTAAAAAGGTAGATAAAAAGTGTAGTAAAAAAGGTAGATAAAAAGCGCTTTCGCTGTAACAAAAGAAAATGTCCATTGATTATCTTGAATCATGTAAAAAATCTAATTGGTAGCTTCTAATTGCCAAGTCACTCACCGCTTTTTAATGAACAAAAGGCATGGATCCAAAATAGTGCACAATTAGCACGCGCTCCATGTCCAAAACTGTAAGAAATCAAACCAAAAATTTGGTCAAAGAAAATTCCCACGGCCACCTTGACAAAAAAATAACGCAATCGTATCGAAACTTACCAAATTAACAAAATATCATCGGCCACAGCCTAAAGAGGCATTATTAGCACGAATTAGCTAATCAAAAAGTTATTAAAACAAATACTAGCCCCTGATGGGGTTCGATTAATTAAAATCAAAGACTTAGACCATCTTTGTTGCTGGCAGGGAGAAAAGTGACACACCTTGTCTTGCTCAAATTAGGGAAGCCCCTCTGTACCTTTGGTACAAAATAGAGATGGGCTCAGGTACAAGAATGCACCCCTAAACCGAACGTTTATTGACTCAATGAGGCTGTCAATCCGGCAGACAAATGTCATCCGGGCTTCGAACGAACGTCAAAATACGTCCAAGCGTCTCAGCTGTCAACCTCAAAACTGTCAAAACCGTAAACCAAAACAAAGAAATAACCTAAAATTCGAAACAAGGTTCTAACCCTGTAACAAGCAGAAATGCGATGTTACAGTACTTATCAAACAATCCTACTACTATTATGAACGCGAAAGTTTGTAAGGATGGATGGATGGATATTTGTTACTCTTTCACGCCGGAACGGCTGAACGGATCTGAATGAAACTTGGCAGAAAGATAGATTACAGTCTGGTATAGCACATACGCTACTTTTTATCACATGGGAATACTAGAATTTACATCTGCGCAGGTGAAACCGCGGGGCGCAACTAGTATAAAAAATATAAAGGTGCAGTCGGTCGATAGTAAAAGTACAGTGGCGGGATAAAAACTTAAGCTTTACCATGAGATACTTATCAACACAGTATGCCTCAAGTTGATGGACGCAAGGCAGTGCATCGTAGGGCACGTTCCTATCGTGCATGACTTGCGAGGCAATGCTTTGTTATAGGTGATGGTTAACACTTAACATCAGGTGGGTCATCTGCTGGTTCAATCAGTTAGTTGTATTTAAAAAAACTCAACACAGCACTATCTAGCCCAAAACTATGACAAAGCTTGTGAATGGAAACCGGATAATAGTCGTTGATTTCGTAGTACATTAATGAAGGTAGGTAGGTAAGTAATAATTATTTTTTGTAAAATATTATACCTCATAAAACCCCAAAACAGAGAACAAACATATATGTCCATCACAAATGTTATTTCTCGATGGGAATCGAACCCACGGCCTACGGCGCCGAGGATAGAGCTACCTACTACCAAAAATAAACTTTTCGTTCGACCAGCCACTCATTTTAAAGAAAAAACTCGTTCGCTGCTAGATCACACACAGCGGTTAGGTACTCCAGCGCGCGCCAATGTGACGTAAGGAAGGACAAGACGTAAAACGCGTAAGTAAACATGCCGCAATCGCCCTTTGATCAGCCTAATTCCTTGGATCAGCAAGTTCAAAGTTTGAATGTTGAAGACAGAGCCCCATCCCTGACTCTGATCTGATCTGGCCCAAGAGCACGAGCGGCAATAACAGACAACGTCCACCCATTAAACACTGGAGTACTTAACTACCTACCCACTCATAACACGGAAAATTAAATCCACCAATAGACCGCGGGGTGCCGTTAAAAAAGAGGAGGCAAACGAAGGAGGAAACCTCAGACAAATTCCAACTCACAGCCTGCTATACCACCACTGCTGACCTAAGAGTGCCTGCTGACTAAGAATACCGACATGTAAAAGCGTCCTTAGTGACTGCTACTCAAACCGCACCGCTATTATCTACATCGTGCACAAGAAGAAAACTTTCTAACCACTGCCCCCTCAACCTCAGAACCGTAGTTATTGCATACTCTTTGCTCAGAACCTGTGAACCGTGTTGATACAATAACCAAGCGCGGCGCCTCTGCTTCAGGGAGAGCAGCGAGAGTACCACCCACCCATATACCTAATTGAGGAAGAGCCCTCCGTAGAAGAGTAGGTTTTTAGTCGGATTATGCTTGGGATCTTGGTGAACCTGTTTAGCAACATCCCTGTCGGGGGAGACCTCAAGGATGCGGCGATGCGTGGACTGACCGCCATAAGCGAGAGCCAGTACTGGGCTAGTGATTAGGTAGGTCTATGCTCAGTGGTATTATGGGCAACCACAACAAACTGCCAAGCAAGAGTATTTATCGCTACGACAAACTGTGCCACCTGTGTTGGCTTGACTCGCTAGAGTTGCTAAGTTGTTAAGGACAAAGTCCAGCCCCTCTAACTACTTACGCAAATGAAGCTCATCCCATTATCTAGCTAGACCAACAGTTGAGTACCTACCCACCGCCAGAGTAACTGTAGGTATACAATAACTACGTACCAAGCAAGGCTTAGTAGGTACTCACCCAGACTCAGAAATAGAGTTTCCGAAGTTGAAGCTAGAGGAAAGATCGCGAACTTCGGCTCTTACCCGCACCTCCAAAAAAAATCAAATTTCTTGCAAAAAATCAAAAATACTCAAAATCTTACGCCAAGAGTATATAACGCTACGCTAATATAACGCTACGCTAATATAACGCTACGCTAATATAACGCTACGCTAATCTTACGTAGTTATATTGTATACTCTTTGCCTCAAAAAACCAACACGCTATATAGAGTGAAGTCTGGCAGAGTCCGACTCTACGTAGTTATTGTATACCTACTCTTTGTCCGACTCGGATTGATTATAAATAAATAAATAATGCTGGACAATCCACACAGCACTATCTAGCCCCAAAGTAAGCAATTCAAAGCTTGTGTTATGGGTACTAGATATATATATATATGGCTTAGAACTGCCGGCTTATTCACTATGACCATTTGCAGCGCGAGCTCGGCTAAGACAAGGCAGGCGGCGTGAAATCGCTTAAATGAGCATTCACTAAGCCATAATTTCATTCCTTACGTGACGTCACGGTGATTTCGGCATGATTTGAACTGTCAACAAATCACGCTCGCTGCCTAGCGTGAGCTTGCGTGCTAAGGCACAGAATAGCGTGAAACCGATGAAGTTAGTACGGCTCGTTTCTTTTGAGCATCTTAGAGGTTATGTTTGTGTTTATAAACAAAGTGGTATAAAATAAAATAAAATCCTGAAAAGCATTATGTAAGTGGGGTTATTATGAAATTTGTAGTAAGTAATTCAATCACACATTGCAATAGATTCGAGGGATTGTATAATCAATGCCGGCGATATTGAGTGAAGATGTTGATTGTTTTCATTTTCATTCGCAGAATGCAAGCAAGTACCATCCACACAAAGGCCAGCTCAGCTCTTGTCAACTTTGGCTGAGAACATGCAGGCCCATCCGGCAATGGCTGTGGGGATAAGCAACACCCTACAAGGCCATGTAAATATTGAGAATTCCTGGAAAAGCCTCAGCCTAAACTCCATGAGAGGGCCAATCAAAACGGTGGCCAAATGGAAGCAGGTACTACCTAAATAGTCCAAACTTGCTTTCTTTAAAAATACCAAGGTATACACTAAAAAGTATACCTACTTACACTAAATTTTATTTATAATTCTAATTGTCTTTGAATACTTTCAGACATGGCATGACATGATAAATAATGTTTAGAAAAAGGCATCACACAATGACACCAAGCACTGGGGCTATATGACCCCAAGTACCGGCTACAGCCCATGCACCTTGAATGATTTTTTGCAGGTGGATGAGAAGGTACAACAGTCATGGGCCTTGTGGCTGTGTATGGGTTAGAGGATGTGGTCTGCACTGACTGAGGTAGTTATTAGGTAAATTGTTTCAAACAAGTTTTACACTTGTCAATACACTTTTATACAATAAATTGTATGAATTGTACTTAGTAGGTAAACAAGTGTATTAAAAGGTAAATAAAATAAATTTGTCAAATAACAATCTTCCTTTTGTTTTATTTTATGTCAAATACACTTATGAGATACATACACCTTTAATTAAAGACAATACCTATAATATTATTTAATTTTATATTACTATAGGTATATAAGATTTTTTACAAACAAGAGATAAACATTAAACACATTAGACACTATCACATTAATTTCTGTTATACCACAAAACCTGGAAATATTGCCATAGTGCATGTTCACCCACAAAAGACTACGGGTATAATGGATCAAGCAAGGATTGTGTAATAATACATGCTTGGAAAATTCTTGCACACTTCTAGAGTATGATCAGCTGGATGGAGCACAGAGCAGCATTATTAACCATGAATTTTGGAGAAAGCCAGAGTCCCCTAGAAGCCACCCAATTTCCTTCGCTGTTGTTTATCTTTGATGAACCGACTTGACCATAATCTCCAAACAACTATCATGAGCAGCCCCTCCAAACTTTGCACATTATACCTATTATTTTCAAATAAGCTGTCGCATCTGAAACAAGGCAGAAATAGGTTTTATCATATCATATAGGAATAAATAGTTAAGTGCAATCCTCCGCCCTTGGACAATGTTGCAGATATCATTGGTAAAAAGCAACTGCCAACCATTAAGATTAGGGGCATGATAAACTAGAATGTAAGACAACTTACAATATTAAAATTAATGGCATTGTACTTAAACATGTATTTTTCTGTTGCAAAGGATAACATTTGCGACAGAAAAATGCTGCTTCGCTTGGGTGGTTCATAACAATATGTTTAGGTAGGTAATAGTATTAATAATTTTATCGATACACTTACTTTTGACTTCTTCTACACTTTTGAGGAGTCACTAACGTGCTTGCAAGGATCTCGCACACAAAAGAATATGTAGGTACAATTTTTTTATCAAAATTATATAATTCTTCGGAACCCTGTGTGTACTGCACAAACAATTTATGGATATTTGGGTCCGCAGAATCCCTGACTTACTGGATTATATTTATCTAGTTAGATAGAATTAATTAATCTAAATCACAACATTCACAACAAACAAACAATTAGTCAAAGCTTTTCGTTCCGAAACTAGTCAAGCGTGACTTGAATGTTATATCTAATGCAAAATTTTTGGCCTCATATTTTTCAAATCGCTATAAAATATAGTAAGTTCAACAATTGATGGTTGATAGAACTTATAATTCAAGATATTTATTACTAGACTTATTAATTGGGCACTAAAACTATATCTTCTAGTTTCTTATAAAACCGATAATTTTCCGAGTGGAAGATTTTGAACGAACCATACGACACACTGACATGGGGCATAGACAACTAGTCTTGTGGCTTAGTGAATGCCATTTTAAGAATTCACGGCCAAGGCGTGGACAGATTTCACGGCGCGCTCGTAGTCCCTTGTCTAAGACAGGGCATCTCATAAAAGTTAGTGAATAAGCCGGCAGCCGGCTTATTCAGCTGGGTGCGGCCGCAGTCGAGCATTCATGCACAAATGTGGCTGGAGAGAGTCACCGGCGTGCGAGTGTGGAGCCCCGGTGCAGGACGTTGCACACATCATAAAAGACTGTCCACTGACAAAATACGATGGCAACCCAGCAGACTTGTTCACCCTTGAAAACGACGCTATCCAATGGATACAGGAATTATGTCATAATTATATTTTATAGAACGATTGTACATTGCCATACGAATAAATAATAAATGGGTACTAGATAACTAATATATTTAATACATTATATACTTACATAGATAGATATTTTTTATTATACATAGAAAACACCCAGACCATCGGAACAAATTTCTGCAGATCGTACACAAATTTGTCTCGATCTGCAGAAATTTGTTCCGATGGTCAGGGTGTTTTCTATGTATAATAAAAAAAAACTATCTATGTAGGTATATAATGTATTAAATATATCAGTTATCTAGTACCCATAACACAAGCTTTGAATAGCTTACTTTGATTGATTGAAAGTTTGACAACGGCATGCATGACACAGTCAGATTCATACTCAATGGTGTTTGTAAACGACTTTGGCAGTTGGCAATCTATGATGGATGACAGATGAGTAATGTTTTGATTTGATTTTATTCTGCGACTGCGTAAATTTAATGAAAACTACAAAACAAACAAACTCTACAAAGAATCGTCCGTCATCCGTGGTTTATTTTCGTCGTTTCATTTTGTGAAGTTTATATTTTTTGGTTATTTTAAAACAAAATTTTCGTATCCTTGAAACACATTAGCACACATTAGAATAGTCTTCGAAACTAGTGTATTTTTAACATGCCATACGAATTTCGAAGTAATCCTTTGTATGATTTTGAACTATATTTGTTGAAAGTAAATTCTAACGTGTCTGGGACGAAGTCAATAATGTGTAGATAGTTTGTAGTCATAATTAGTCGTAGAAACCCACATATTTGGTTTAAAGTTAAGATGTCTCACTTTGGGAGACGAGATGTCGCGTATACGTACAGTGCTTTGAATAATGAGCCCAACCCGCCACTGGGTATGATGACCGACGACACAAACGCAGCTCCTACGCTAATTACCCTGGACCACGATCATGAAGACGCCAACAAAGTTATCATCCACAAAGTGCCCAAAAACAAAGGTAAACATGTGCTCTAAAAATGTCTTTGTCCCTGTACCTACTCATCACAATGTAGCGCGTGTTAGACAAACATCTAGGTACCTACTACCGACTGTATGTACCTATACCTACCTACCTGTTGGTGTGATGTTTATTTATTAGCACAAGGTCATTGAACCATTTTGAAATATCATTTAGATCAAAGTAAGCTATAAGTATTGGTGGGTATGCAATTATTGTGATCAGCTCAGTGGCCCCGCTGGCTACTAACAGACTGAGTGAATGTGGTGCAGGTGTTATGATAAATGTTTCCATGGTCTGCAAATACAGACTTATTCTGGGAAGGTCTGCCTTTCTATTGGTTTATTCATATAAAATGTTGAGCATATTCTATCCATATTTATTCTATCTACCTAACAAGCCACTAGCACACACTGCTCAGTGTAGACTTTGTCTCTATTACCATTTAGTAGGTATAAATAATTTCTAACATATTTCTGTGTTCTTGGTCATTCATTGTTTATATGCTTTCAGGAGGATGGACCCACATTGATGACCTTGATTCATTCTTCACAAGAATGTACAGATATTATGTACGAGGAGGATTTTACCCAATGATATTTTCAGATCTCTTCTGTTTGCTTCAGTTCATATTTATTATTTGGTTCTCAACTTTTTTAATACACTGTGTTGACTATCCTAAACTATTCCGGAATGATCCAGATGCCAATAGAAGTGCAAAACTTACTTTAGATGATGTTATATATTCATCTTCTGTTTGTGTAAATAATATTTCTTGGAAATGGTAAGATTCGTTTTGGTTTCAATTCATTATTTTCAGAATACCTATCTCTATTACTTTGGAACAGTTTGGTACCATTTTCATACCAAGAATCTATCATTTGTAGGTATGTAAATGTAGTCTACATCCTTTATTATCACATCTTGTAGATCTGCCAAATGAAACTGAAACAGCTTCACGACTTTGATCCCCAGGTACGGTAGATATCCCTTCAGATCTCCCAGTACCAAGTAGGTACTAATTCAAGATTCTTTGAGGATGTCTAAGGGGGGTAGTCAGAGGTACGTCCAAACATTACATTTGGCACATACCCACATTTTGCAGTAGTTAGTATTCCATACGTGACAGGTTGCAAGCCCATCGCCGCTGTTAGAATACTAACTGGTTTCCTCACGATGTTTTCCTTCACCGTTTAAGAGCACTGGCATTGCGCACATACATTTTTCGATAGAAAAATCCATTGGTGCACGACCGGATTCGAACCTGCGACCTTACGATCGGAGGGCGGGGTCACTCCCACTAGACCACCGGTGCTCTGCCAAATGACATACACAAATATGTACAGATTTACCACACAAATAAAAAAATAAACATTTTGTATTGTAATCACTGACCTCAAATACCTATTTGAGGCCACAAATACCTATTTGAGGTCAGTGGTTGTAATACATATCTGTTGCCTTATACCAGGCAACTGTACCTAGCCTACATTATATAGGTATCTATTGTTTCTGTAATAACTTGTAACAGTGTATGGGTTAATTTATAAAATAATAAATGTCAATTAATATGCATAAAATATTCTAGGTGGAGCCTCATCGCCTTGTGTTCAATAATATGGTTTTTTAGATTATGTCTGTCGCTATATCATTTATACTATGCATATGACACCAAACTATTTTACAACAATGCATTGAAGATCCAAGAGGTGAGTTAACTGTGATTAATTTAATGAATAAATTTTGTTTTTTTTTATGTTTTTTAATACAACTAGGTAAATAGTTGATGGAACAAGCAGATGGCCTGACTGATGTTAAGTGGTAACCATCACCTATAACAAAGCATTGCCTCGTAAGTCACGCACGACAGGAACGTGCCCTACGATGCACTGCTCTGCAGCCATCAACTTGAGGCATACTGATGTTAAGCCTCATGTGCCAGTGTGTCGACCACACTCTTCAAACCAAAACACAGCAACGCTACTTGGCGGCAGAAAAAGGCGTGGTGGTAGTACTTCCTTGGACAAGCCCTTAACAAAGAGCTTTACTACTCTTCTTCTTTATGCTTCTATAGTACTTCAGATATTAATAAATTCACGATTATTATTTTCCTAGAGTGACCTAGCATGGATCAACTGGTCAACAATACAAGACAGAGTCCGAGAAGCCCAGCCAGAGCATCACATGTGCGTCCACAAACAAGAAATCAACGAATTGGATATATATCATAGAATACTCAGGTATGATAAATAGATATTCTTTTTCATTTCATAAGTATATATCCTGTTTTTAAAATAACCTAACCCACCAAAAGGCTGAGCTTTTTTTTTTAAATTTCATAAGGCCTCTTTAGTGCTCTTTCTGGGTGTTATTATAAACTGCATACTACTCACCACATAGTGTGATATTTTAATTTGGTTTCAGGATTAATAACTATATGGTAGCAATGGTAAACAAGAATTTATTGCCTCTGCAAATTCACATCCCTGTGCTTGGTGACTTCCATTATTTGTCGAGGGGATTGAAGTGGAATTTGGAATTCCTATTGTTTTGTGAGTATGATGATAACAATTACTTTGTTTTATTGAACTGTGAATGTCGGTTATCCATAGGAATTCAGGAGCTCTAAGTAGTAACAACTCTACTTGCCTTTGCTGCTACTAAGCTCGCTTCTGGATTCAGTTGTGTAGTTATGGATTTCTCTTATAATAAACTAGCGACCCGCCCGCGCGCCCCTGCTTCGCACGGGTGCACATATCATGCATGTATTATACATATAAACCTTCCTCTTGAATCACTCTATCTATTAAAAAAAACCGCATCAAAATCCGTTGCGTAGTTTTAAAGATTTAAGCATACAAAGGGACATGGGGACATAGGGACAGAAAAAGCGACTTTGTTTTATACTATGTAGTGATGTATGCTACGTCAACCAGTGAAAGAAAAACACCAAGAGGAGTCCTGGCTTAATTAGCTTTGAACATAAACTTATTAGGCTAAAATTCAATCGTCATTAAGTAGTAAACTATAAACTACGAAAAATAAACTGAGGACAACAACTTTTTATAGTGTTGCAAGTTTTACTTTGCTACAAAAAAAAAGAAGATGGATCTCGGGACGAAAACGGGTATCCAAGAGCCGATCGGAATTGCTCCCTTGCATCCACATCACCATCGAAAATGCTAGAACAATGCTGACCAATGTCCTGCTCCGGTACTTAGGAGCTGCGGCCCGATTATTCTAATGTCTGGCTATCGAGATGGCTTTCAGTTTGACATTTCATTCCTATAGGATGGATGGGAATCAAATGTCAAACTGAAAACCATCTCGATAGCCAGACATTAGCGTAATCGGGCCGCTGTTCTGGCTGTGTTGAGGCTAGCAGGGGAGCATTGCACAATACATAACATCAAATGGCATACGGCAATGATCTTTTTCCGCTAGCATGAATTAGAATTAGTAGTACCTATTTTTTATTAGATTTATAGTGTTTACTACACTTAGGGAAATTACAAAGATTTTAAAATGTCCCAAAATAAGTACCGTAGTAAACTTGTCTAAGAGTTATTCGTCGAGTGTGATTAGTACTCGGGTGGAGCAGTTGGTTAGCGCAGCCCCGTATCAAGGGGAAGGTCGCTGGTTCAAATCCCGCTCGGAGAATAACTTTTGAGACATTTTAAAATCTTTGTAATTTCCTTAAGTGTAGTAAACACTATAAATCTAATAAAAAATTGAAATTAAGCACGGTGACATCTCTCGTCGATTCAACTGAATGCAACTTCAGTTATCGAGCAGGACTCTTGATAGTAATAGTCAAACCTTGGATGGAGCCACGGTCGCATAAGTACCGTAGTAAACATGTCTAAGAGTAGTTATTCGTCGAGTATGATTAGTACTCCGGTGGCGCAGTTGGTTAGAGCAGCCCCGTATCAAGGGCAAGGTCGCGGGTTCAAATCCCGCTCGGAGAATAACTTTTGGGACATTTTAAAATCTTAGTAGTATCTAAACTAGATTTAGACCAATATTAATTTATTGTTCACAGCTAGTCCATGGAGCCCTTGGGAGAACTGTTGGCAGCTCCGGGAGGCATACAAAGACCACTCCAAGCGGATGTTTCTGGCACGACAGTTGGATCGCCAAATATTGCTATTGGCGTTGTTCAATCTCCTCTTCGCCCCGTTTATACAGGCCTGGCAAATACTGTACTTCTTCTTTAACTATGCTGAGGTTAGTGTGGTTTGAAAGTCAACTACGCATATCTATTGCGATATTTAGCGCTGGCTATATCAATCCTGTTGCGCTGAATTCACATGAAATGGGATAAGCGCAGGAAAATCATAACTTGCGAATTCTTACACAAAATGCTATAAAACACTACTCACTTATTGTAAACTAGCGACCCGCCCGCGCGCCCCTGCTTCGCACGGGTGCACATTGTTTTTCTACTATATGTTGCATGTATTATACATATAATCTTTCCTCTTGAATCACTCTATCTATTTAAAAAAACCGCATCAAAATCCGTTGCGTAGTTTTAAATATTTAAGCATACATAGATACATAGAAAGCGACTTTGTTTTATACTATTTAGTGATAGTGAAGACTGTATTCTATTAGATCCTGCCGTGCAGGATAATAATAATAATCGTTTATTGTTCAGATTAGAGTTACTTACTTATAGAAGGTAGATCTAATATTAGATATTACAAGCTTTTATAATTTGGTGCTCTGAGCTTCGGACAAGAAAATCCGTTTCCCGAAACTCGTAACGTAAAAAATGTCACAATATGACGATACTAAATATGTAGTATGTACCTAGGACGAAATTTTGTCTAAAAATATACATAAACACGACAAATTTTAACAAAAGAACTTGCAAATACACAATCAGATGATATATGATAGCGGAACATTGGCCTTTTTCTTGTCCACAGTTGATAAAGCGGTCGCCAGCATCGCTAGGGCTGCGCACATGGTCGCTCTACGCTCGAGTCACACTTCGGCACTTCAATGAGTTGGAGCACGAGTTGCGGGATAGACTGACGCGTGCACACAAGCCAGCTACCAAGTACCTCAACAGTTTCACCTCGCCCATTACCACCGTATTCGCCAGGTATGTACCGTTAACTATAGAATAACCTCATATACGACCTCATATGACGACCTCAGTGGCAGGCGAGAGTCCGCCTGCGACGCTCGAGGTTGCGGGTTCGATTCCTGCCTCGGAACTTTGTGTACGATCTGCAGAAATGTGGTCCATTGGTCTGTGTGTTTTCGATGTATAATAAAAAATATATATGTAAGTTTATACTGTATTAAATATATCAGTTATCTAGTACACATAACACAAGCTTTGAGTAGCTTACTTTGGGGCTTAGTGCTGTGTGATTTGTCCAGCATTATTATTATTTATTATTAACCCTCTTACCCAATAGTAGTAATAGTAGGTCCTTTGCAACTTATATAAAAAAACTAGTTGCATCCCGCGGTTTCACCCGCGCAAATTTAAATCCCGGTATTCCCACGGGGAAAAAATTACCTATGTGCTATTCCAGACTATAATCTATCTCTCTGCCAAGTTTATCCAGATCCGTTCCGGCGTGAAAGAGTAACAAACATCTATCCATCCATCTATCCTTTACAAACTTTCGCGTTTATATTATTAAATATTAAGTAGGACAATCCTTCAGGCGTCTGGGACAGGAATCATGCCCTCCTATAAATTTCCAGGGAGATCGATGTTGGGTCTTCTTCACCAACCAACTAACTGTGATCATAGCCCGTGAATGAATCATCACTTTTAAATTACAGAAAAATGCATTGCGTACTTTAATGTTTGGAAATAAGCCAAAATTTCATTTGAGCGTTGATTATTTTTCAATCCATCTGAAAATATCCTCCTTTGTGCCAGTGTGTAATTAAAAGAAGACGTTTTTCATGTTTTGATGGAATGCCCCAAGGAATTTAGATACGAATGCCCGTATTCAGTATCCCAAGTTTTTATGTTTTTAGTTTTTCGTAGCGTACCGCCTTCCAAAAAGGAGGAGTTTCTATGTTTGACAGCTATGTATTTCTTTTGTGTATATCCATTGTATGAAGATTCACGATTTTTTTGTTAGTGCTCCGAGAGATGCGCATAACGAGCCTGATTGTATCTATTTACGGCACTTATACGGGAGCCAATAATGCCCGGCATGTTATTGTACGGGATGATAATGTACATCCCAATAATGTACACCCAATATACTTTTTTAGCTGGATTACTAGTTAGGTTGTTAGGTTTTTTTTGAAAAAAGGTACCCAATTGGCTTCCAATTATCGTGCTGTACATTATCATGTCGTACAATAACCGGACGGGCGAACTGTAATTTACAGGAATATAGTATTCGTGTCTGGGAGCGTGCTGGGCGTTTTGGTGATGCTGTCCGTTTACGACGAAGACGTGCTGACCGTGGAGCACGTGCTTACCATCATCACCATCCTGGGCTGCGTGCTGGCCGCGGCTAGGTGAGCTCTCTGACACATGTTGTATGGAAAATAGTTTATTATTTAAATTTTTGCACAAATTTCTTATTTTCTTTTAAATGTATGAACCTTCTGGTTCCTGTTCCGTTGGTCTGGGTGTTTTCTATGCATAATAAAACACATCTATCTATGTAAGTATATGTATTAAATATATCAGTTATCTAGTACCCATAACACAAGCTTTGAGTAGCTTACTTTGGGGCTATATAGTGCTGTGTGGATTGTCCAGCATTATTTATTTAATTGTTCTGACTATCGCAAAAACAACAAAAAAATTTGCGATGTCGGTCCAGCCGTTCACGCGTGATGCCGTCACCAAGGTGTTGACCGTGTTTTGGTGGCTAAACGTGTGCGAACCCCAACAATTTAGTCGAGTTGCATAGTAAACGATCGAGTCGTTTTAGTCGAGTTCATCAATAGTTGCCGCAAAAATGACTTGCGAAACACAACTAATTTATACTGTACTCGATCATAATGCGAACGATTTCTGGGCGAGTAGCTAGTAGTTTTGGTACTCGCTATCTAAATTACTAGCCTAGTGTGAACCAGCCATAATAACCTTATTTATGCATGTGGTGTGGTCAGGGCGTTGATCGGCGACGAAGAGCGCGTTGGATGCGCGGGCCCCGCGCGCGGCGAGGAGTTGTTCGTGCAAGTGTTAGGGCACGTGCACTACCTGCCGGCCGCGTGGCGCGGGCGCGCGCACACCAAGGACGTCGCCGCGCACTTCCAGCAGCTGTTCCAGTTCCGAGCGGTGAGACCTCGTAGATGGGTGAATCAACTTTTAAGACACTCCTTTGACAACATTATGAACAACTAAAAATAAAAAATAAATCATCGAAATATTATGAAAATATACTGTTAACATTTGCACAAGTTTATCTATTTTTAGGTTTTGCAGTGGGGCACGACATCTAAGCTAATATTAACGAGTTTTTTTAGAAAAAGTGACGAGGGTGCCTCATAAATATCCATTGCAACGCTGTAGAGCGACAATAAAC
Organism: Plemyria rubiginata; assembly: GCA_963576535.1. Classification (NCBI taxonomy): domain Eukaryota; kingdom Metazoa; phylum Arthropoda; class Insecta; order Lepidoptera; family Geometridae; genus Plemyria; species Plemyria rubiginata. The sequence continues at coordinate 5,778,390 of OY754905.1, forward strand.
CTACGCGCACCAGCTGAGAACTTAATTTAGGCTGGGGGGGCGGTAAAGCTAGGTAGAGATTTTTTGATCATACCAACTAAATATTAGACAATAATCGCCTTAGATGACACCAAGGTAGGCGTCATCTCTTGATAACGGTCATGAATTTTTATCGGTAACTCTGTAGAACTGATGTTTTGATCAAAGTTTGGGACAAAAGTTTGGATGCACGAAAAATATAAAATATTTGTCAAACTTTTATAAATGTTAACTTTAAACGTAAGTTTATCTTTTTTTGAATCATAATATTGGGTAAAAAGGCTGTGCATTCATACCTTTTTTTTAAGATACGTCCTAAATTGTATCGTCATCTAGGCCTGGGGACACATGTTTTTTGTATGGATAGTGCTTATGTTCTGCTGAGTTACCATAATAAAGTCAAAAATTTTCCTATTAACTATAAAATACTATGAAACTAGCATGTTAGGAAAGGATCTAAGTTTACGTTAACATCAAAACAAACATATTTTATAAGGAAATTAGGATTTTTATGCTCTGCATGACAGGGACACAAAAGGAGTGCCTTAAAAGTTGATTCACCCAGATATCACACGGGACGTCTTTCAGAGTAGAGCTCTTTGTGTGTGGCTCGTCCGGGGAAGTACTACCACCACGCCTTTTTCTACTGCCAAGCAGCAACGCTGTGTTTCGGTTTGTAGAGTGTGGTCGCCGGTGTAATTACAGGCACATGAGGCTTAACATCGGTATGACTCAAGTTGATGGACGCAGGGCAGTGCATCATAGGGCACGTTCTTGTCGTGCTTGACTTACGAGGCAATGCTTTGTTATGGGTGATGGTTTCCACTTAACACCAGGTGGGCCATCTGCTTGTTCCATCAGCTAGTAGTATAAAAAAACTGCTATACGACGTAAATTCACACGATGACATCAGCCTGAACTGGTTCACTGCTGGAATTTCTCATATGTCTCCAGGATGCATTTGTTGTAGTCACCGTGCAATGGATACGCAAGACAGTTTATAAACCATTGTTTTACTGGACCCGTAGAGCGCTCTAGGTTTTCTGTGTATGTCGAGCCCACAGATTGCTTGGTAGAAATTCTGACAGTATGCCTGAAACAAGGCCACTTTGGCATAGCATAAATTTTATGAGATTTATATTAACTCTTCGATTGCACGACTACTCATAGCTCAGTTGATAGTACCTCTACTCTGTGCTGTGGCCGTGGGTTTGATCTCCACCGAGTACAAATTTTTGTGATAAACATATTTATAATAATGTATCATTTGTAGTAGGTATTTAAAAAGTATTAAGTTATAAATCAGCTATCTGGTTCCGATAATGCAAGCTTTGCTTAGTTTGGCGCTGATAGTGGGGTGTGGAAAGTCTATCAATACTTATTATTAAATCAGATATCTGGTTTCAATAATACAAGCTTTGCTTAGTTTGGCGCTGATAATGTGGTGTGGAAAGTCTATCAATACTTATTTGTATTAAATTTTGTGTAATCTTTCAGGTTTACATAATTTTCGAGCTTTTGTCTCCATTGCTGTGTCCCCTAGTGCTGCTCACGCTGAGAGCGCGGTCTGTGGATATTGTCGACTTCTACAGAAACTTCACTGTGAGCGTTCTGGGCATCGGAGACGTGTGTTCTTTCGCTCAGGTATGTTGCTTGTGTTAGTATTGTTCTGTATATTACATTTACACTTACACGGTTACACTTGCGTAGTTTTAAATGCCGGTATAGCCACGGAAGAAAAAGTAGCCCATGTGCTATTCTAGACTATAATATCTCTTCTAATTTCATCCAGATCCGTTCAGCCGTTTCTGGCGATATTGAGTAACAAACATCCAAACTTTCACATCAATAATATCAGTAGGATATTAGATCCTACTGATATTATAAATGCGAAAGTTTGTGAGGATGAATGGATGGATTGATGTTTTTTACTCAATAACACAAGAACGGCTAAACAGATCTGGGTAAAATTAGGCATAGAGATAGATTGTAGTCTGGAATAGCACATATGTAATTTTTTATCCCGTGGGAATACCGGGATTTGAAACTCCGCGGATGAAACCGCGGGGCGCAGCTAGTTTTTGATATTAGTGTGATAGTGATATACCTCATCAGCTCCAGGATAAAGGAAAGAACATTTTAAAGAAGAACGATATACTGAGTCCTCCACGAACTTCCCGCGTTTTTCACAATGTCGTTGGTCTTTCGGGACAAACGGGGAAGGTTTTCCATGTTTCCAGTTCGTGGAGTTAGTTCTTTGAACTAATGACCTGCCCATTGCCACTTCACCTCGCTAATTCTGCTAGCTCGGTCGGTTACCTTAGTTCGTAAGGCCCCCTGACATAAACAACTATTTATTGGCTACAAGAACACAATACTTGTCCTATTAAAAACAAAGGTGGAAATAATTGTATCCGACGGATAGCGTTACTATGATATATTATTTTACATTTCGTTTGGTTATTTTTTCCTGATTTTTGGTTCTGTCGTATTTTTTATTTTTTAGTCATATATATTATGTGTGTAGATTGTCCGTGGCATTACTGCCCGGCGCTGGCGGAAGACCAGCGTCAGTTGCCTGTCAACTGACTTATGCTGAGCCAGGGTCCCTTTTGCAGCTCTTAGATTATTTTTATTGATTTATTTTCTTTGTTTTTTGTATGTTTTATGTTGTATTTAAGTTGCTGCAAATAAATATGTTTTCTTTCTTCTTTTTTTCAATGTAGAAAACCTGCCAAAGCTGCCTGTCCATTGGAGCAAGGCTGAAGATATTGGTGTTGGTTCTGTTGCTGCATAATCTTAAAATAACCTAATCTGACAGCTCTAAAATTATAGCCGTCCTTGTTGTTTTGGTCTTTTAGAAAGGATGGCAATACTTTTAGTGCTGTCAAATTAGTTTAAGTTAGGCAATTAAACAACAGAATTGGCACCATTGGTGACCAATAGGATTACATAAAATCTGCGCTCAGGTCCAGTTGTGCAATCCTATTGATTAATATTCCTCCGTCAGTGGGCAGGCAGCCTAAGGACGGCAACTATTTGTTTCCCTATTCCACTGCTTGTACTGCGATTATTTCTGCATCTGTATAATTTCAGTTGGATATCCGTCGTCACGGTCACCCGGATTGGCAGACGCCTGGGAAATGCAGGGAAAAGATCAAAGGTATTAACCATGGGTTTCAACTATTGAGCCTAGCTAGGCCGCTATTCTACTTTACAGAAAATATTGAGGGTTTTGACAAGAAAATAAAACATCACAACTTTAATCCTCATGCTGTCCCACACTGCTGGTAAAAAAATTTTTAAAACATTAGTAAACATTTGTTAGCTATCGTTGGATCATCACTACATAGTATAAAACAAAGTCGCTTTCTCCATCCCTATATCCCCATGTCCCTATGTCCCTATGTATGCTTAAATCTTTAAAACTACGCAATGGATTTTGATGCAGTTTTTTTAATATATAGAGTAATTCAAGAGGAAGGTTTATATGTATAACTAGCGACCCGCCCGCGCGCCCCTGCTTCGCACGGGTGCACATATCCTGCATGTGTTATACATATAAACCTTCCTCTTGAATCACTCTATCTATTAAAAAAAATGCATCAAAATCCGTTGCGTAGTTTTAAAGATTTAAGCATACATGGGGACATAGGGACAGAGAAAGCGATTTTGTTTTATACTATGTAGTGCGACTTTGTTTTGTACTATGCATGATATGTGCACCTGTGCGAAGCGCGGGCGGGTCGCTAGGTTTTCATGTTAGGTAATGATTGAAATCATTTGCTAACATGAAAATGGGACCTTATTACTACGACTCCGCTGTCCGTCCGTCTGGCTGTCTGTCCCCAGGCTGTATCTCATGAACCGTGATAGTGAGCCAGTTGAAATTTTCACAGATGATGTATTTCTGTTGCCGCTATAACAACTTATACTAAAAAGCGGAATAAAATAAATATTTAAGTGGCTCTCATACAACAAACGTGATTTTTTGATGGTTTTGCTCGATATTGATAACGGCAACAGACGATTACCAGCGAAGACAATGGTACAGTACCCATCGTGCGCGAGTCCGACTCGCACTTGGCCTTTTTTATCGTCGTCCGTTCTACGAGATAAATAGCCTGCGTATTGCACTAATAATCCTACTAATATTATAAATGCGAAAGTTTGTAAGTATGGATGGATGGATGGATGTTTGTTACTCTATAACTCCACAACGGCTGAACGGAACTTGGTGAAAATTAGCACATAAATATATTATAGTCTGGAATAACACATATGCTACTTTTTATCCAGTGGGAATACCGGGATTTAAAACTACGCGGGTGAAACCGCGGGGCGCAATACTAGTAAACAATAATAAAGTTTAACACTTTTTTTAGTTTAATACTGTTTAATTTTTGTTTCGCCTACTATGTTTTGTCATACGTTACATAAATTGCACTTATTTGTAGCTGACAACAAGCAGTACGACCAAGGCGAAGGCGGCAAGACGGAGCTGTCCTTGGTTGCGTTCTCGTGTCGGCATCCTGCCTGGCAGCCAGCCGCGCCGGCGCAGAGACAGTTCCTGCGCTCGCTGCGTCAGAGCATGCACCATGCGTTACCCCAAACCAACCAGCTGGTAAGTATTTTAACCACTTGCTAACGGAACAGGCTGATGGTAAGTGGTAGCCATCTAACCACTTGCTGAAGGAACAAACAGATGGGGGTAAGTGGTAGCCATCACCTATAAACCAACCAGCTGGTAAGTTTTATTAACCACTTGCTGACGGGACAAGCAGATGGAGGTAAGTGGTAAGTGGTAGCCATCACCTATAACAAAGCAGTCGCGCATCATATGAAGCCCGTAAGTCACGCTTCATATATGTAGATGTAGGAATTTGCGTACCTAATGGATCTCGAGTCTGAATAAAAAGATATATTATTATTATTATTGTATGAACGTTCACTGCGTCCATCATAATATAAACCTTTTTGGAAATAAATATAATAATTATTATTATCAACTTGAGGCATACCGATGTAAAGCGACCACACTCTTCAAACCGAAACACAGCTTGGCTTGCTTGGCGGCAGAAAAAGGCGTGGTAGTACTTCGCCGGACGAGCCCTTCACAAAGAGCACTGAAACAGCTTCTCGACTTTGATCCCCATGTACGGTAGATATCCCTTCAGATCACCCAGTACCAAGTAGGTACTAATTCAAGATTCTTTGAGGATGTCTGAGGGGGGTAGTCAGAGGTACGTCCAAACATTACATTTGGCACATACCCACATTTTGCAGTAGTTAGTATTCCATACGTGACAGGTTGCAAGCCCATCGCCGCTGTTAGAATACTAACTGGTTTCCTCACGATGTTTTCCTTCACCGTTTAAGAGCACTGGCATTGCGCACATAAATTTTTCGATAGGAAAATCCATTGGTGCACGACCGGATTCGAACCTGCGACCTTACGATCGGAAGGCGGGGAGCGAGATCTACTACCTACTCGTATTATAAGTAAGTAGGTATTTTTACTTACAAAAATCTGTCTTTATCCTTAACTATTGTATTGATGTGTTACAGAACAAAACCATGCTGGGCTCGTACATCCAACAAAGCTTGTTTGGTGCTGTGACGCCAATGCCCGCCGTTCTGTCTTACTACCCGCAACCGAAACCGCAGTACAGATTACCGGTAAGATTTCCCCCTGGCACCACACTGGAGCGAAACCCGCGAACATTTTGTACGGGAAAATGTTTTCTCTTTCATTTTATCGACAATTTTACAATATTTTTAATACTTGTTATCCTATTCCGGACGAAGAAAAATCCAAATACACAAAAATCATAAAAAAGTTTCTAGCCGCTCTTGAGTTATAAATGGTTTAAAAAACACGACTTTTTATATCTATAAACTATATAAAAGGCAAAAGTGATGACTGATAACAACGCACAGGCCCTGTCGACCCTTAGAGGTAGAAACTTGTAATTTCGCACACGTATTCCTCTTATGCTACTAAGGAAGGATTTTTCAAAATTCAACCCCCAAGGGGTAAAATAGGGGATAAAAGTTTGTATGAAACCACATTATACCACAGTATTCGCTCGAAGCCGCGGGTTCAGCTAATTTATACAGGATGTCCCAGAAATCAACGTCAAGCCGAAACGGGGCGACAGGATTGATTGTAACATCATGAAAAAATCAGAAAAAATATTTAAAAAAAAAAACATTTTTTTTGACTGTGATTCTTAGAAATATTATTTAGGGTTACGGTTCCAAAGTTTAAATGAACAAAAATAATAAAAATTAACCACAATAACCGAAAAATGGTTACAGATTGACCAAATTTTTTGGATTTTAAATGCCCATATTTTCAAACTGCACGGGATAGATTTTTTTCTGATTTTTGTCATGATGTTTACAATCAATCCTGTTGCCCCGTTTCGGCTTGACGTTGAGTTCTGGGACAACCTGTATATAAAGTATTTGTGTTTGTCAGGAAATGGACGAGACCAGTGACGAGGACGACGACCCCCCAGCGGACAGCGGGGCCCATTCCAGCACACAGATGACCGGACAGATGGACCAGACGATCCCCCCTCCACCGTGTGATATGTCCGCTAGCGCGCTGCATCTGTACGACTTGCATATCTCTCAGGTGGGAACTCCAAAAATTCTACTACTATTATAAACGCGAAAGTTTGTAAGTATGGATGGACGGATGGATGGATGTTTGTTACCCTTTCACGCCGGAACGGCTGAACAGATCTGGATGAAACTTGGCAGAGAGATAGATTATAGTCTGGAATAGCACATTATAAAAATTTAATTTTGATCGATACAAGTTTTCCTACTTAAAAGTTTGCTCTTCTAGTTTTCGTACTTAAGCAAACTTTTGAGTAGGAAAACTTGCATCCATCAAAATGATTTTTTTACCAAACTGTGTGCAGTGTGATTGCACACAAAATGGTTGATTGCAATTCAACTCGGTTCAAAATTGAGTTAAGTGATTTTATATCTTTCAAAATGTCGAATCGTGCGAGCGAGAGGTTCATTCAACGCCTTAAGCTAATCGTGAACTTTCAGAGCGTGCACACGGTAGCGACATCGGTAACTGCATCTGCGTGCTGCACGAACAAATGCAGCGAGAGGGATCGCAGCGGCGACGGAGGCCATTGGAGCGGCGAGAGTACGCCGCTGCTCCATCGCCCCTAACATTGGCATTTGCGGGAGTCCTGGAACACACCCGCCATCTGGGTATAACCGGGGCTCGGCCTAGCGGCAACCACCCCCGCTGTATATACACCATATGCAAGGGACGTATAACAATGACGTTTCGTTTAGTACAATTAAACTGTTCATCGACACTCGACAAAGTTGTATGGATAGATGGAAGCTTATTCGGTTGGAGTCAAAGCGGTAGATTTTTTCTGACAATCGATTATCGTATCGTCTACACTAGCCTTACTTTTTACATAGTAACACAGTGGCGTATTAACATATCTTAATTTCAAAAGTGTTCTGATATCTACTGATTTACAGTTATACACTGACGGATGAAGTCTTTGATAGTTTATTGTTGTTAATGCAATACGGTTTTTTTTTTCATTTTAAATATACATTGCAAATAAAGTGAGCACCAACCATTGCACAATGTGGCTTCCGTTCAGACTCTTTGGGTACGTTTTTTTGCGTGCAAAAGTTCTAACGAATTATGTGGTATTAAATTTATCGTCGCGTTTTTTGCTATTTTACAATTGTGGGTTTTACACATTATACTCTAAATTTAGGCATTAACGCTGCTCTATGTATTGGGCTGTATTTGTTTATGAAACTGACGCAGCCAAAGTATCTAAGCTGTAAAATTGGAACTTTGGTATAGATTCGTTGTAATTTATAAGAAGTGACTTCTGATTGATTACTCAAATCATATTCACAGTGAAATTCAGTTTTTTATTGTTGATTATTGGTAAAGCATCGTCACAGAAAGCTCCACGCTTTTGCGTGACGGCTTTACCGCTTCCGCACGTTATTTTAGGATCGTTATTTATTGCTAAAATTCGTCATTGACAACTGTTTTGTCGTGTTAGTCTTGTGCCTACCCTCTAAAACTAGCGGACTTTGGATAAAATAACACTAAGCTAAAATTGTATAGTTTTTAATACAAAAACACCATTGAAAAAGACTAAAAACAAAAGTAATTAGTATCGGTAAATGTTTTACATCTTAGTAAATAAATTCTATAATATTTTAAGGTCTAAAGACTGACTTTAATGACGTAAAAACCCATCCCCGTAATAGTTTACTGAAACATTTACAGTTCTATTACGGTCATGCGTTGGTGCGTCAAAGCAGCCTTTAGTTTAATTAAAATTTAAAGGCGTTGAATGTCCACGTGATTTAAGCGGCTGACTATACCTGTCTATATTCACACGTACCTCAGAAACGTCACAACGAAAAAAGGCTTATTCCCAATGGTCCATGGTTCTATTGTTTTCGATTTCCCAATGGGTCTATGAAAAACATTTATAGAATTTTAAATTTCATACATTAATTCCCAGTAGGCCCATGAGATTTAATGAAAGTACAGTCAGTTAAAAAAACTGGTATTTTTATGATCAAAAACCTTGATTGCTTACTGTATCAAACAATTTCATGAAGCTGCTGGTAAAGGACATATTATTAAATTTAAAATGTTGGGACTTAAGTTTTATTTTTTGAAAGCAATGTAGTCGTGGACCTATGGGAATAAGCCCGAAAAAAGCGTCAGTCTAGGTCAGCTATTGCATAGGAACAAGCAGTAGCGATAGCAGTCGCATAAAAATGAGTAGTTACTTGTTGATATTACGAGTTCTCCGGATAGAATGGAAAGTATAACGCTGTGTTAATTCAACAAGCAGCATATTTTACTGTCACTGCTGCTCCTTGGCTTAGATAATAGCCCCCCCGTAGTCTGTACTTCTGTTGAGATTTTGTGTGGTGCGCTTGAATAGGGTAGGCTGGGTAAGGCTCGTACTCTAAAACTAAACTCAAGTATAGTCAAAAGGTATTCAACAAGGTCAATGACTTTGAAACGTCTTAAAAGTATGTGCATAGGTAGGTAGGTTCCACGCGTGCAAAGCCTAGAAGAACAGGCAACAAACTCGGCTTGGTTCCTACCGTTGTATGATCCTCGTTACAATGTAATTGAGTGACACATTTGTATTTTTAATTTATTTTTAATTAATTAAATTTATTAATAACTAGAGACCCGCCCGCGTTTCGCACGGGTGCACATTGTTTTACTACTATATCATGCATGTATTATACATATAAACCTTTCTCTTGAATCACTCTATCTATTAAAAAAAACCGCATCAAAATCCGTTGCGTAGTTCTAAAGATTTAAGCATACAAAGGGACATGGGGACATAGGGACAGAGAAAGCGACTTTGTTTTATACTATGTAGTGACTAGCTGACCCGGCAGACTTCGTACTGCCTCAATCGATAAGTCCGAGCATTTTATTCACCTTCTAAACCTTCTCTGGACTTCCACAAATAATTTTGGCCTTGAATTATTTGTGTTTCCTCGAGATTTAGCGAGACTAACGAACCGGAATTCGTTTATTTATATATATATACAGTACAAAATTACAGACCACGTCCAATGCGTTATACTAGTTAAACTTTAAAATATTAACAAACATTAAAATATTGAGATCAAAATTACATAAGAGGCACCTGCTAAAAACAGATAAAGAATAACTTAATAAAAAAAACTTTGTATGTAACAGAAAAAAACACATATTTACACAATACCACTAATAAAATTCAAAATAATAAAAGTAAAAATCATCTGAATATAGTTAAAGTTACAATAATATAGAGAACGGCCAGGTCAAGAGTACCCTAAACCGACAAGAATGTATGAGGAATGTTATGAGAGTGAATGAAGCGAAAGAGGTATGTCAGGATAGTAGCAAGTAGAAACCCGTGGTCTCTGCCTACCCCTATGGGATACAGGCGTGATTTTATGTAATATATGTATGTACAATAATATAACCAATCATTAATAAACTTCTAATTTAATCATGACATAACTAAATAGAAAAAACAATAACAGTATAGATAATAATATGTATGATGGGCGGTCTTATCGCCAAAAAGCGACCTCTCCTAGGCAACCCTTGATGGTTTCTTTAGAATACGAGCCTTAAACTTTGTCCAAAGTCGTCGACCAAAAAATTGTCTTACAAAACTCACTGTCGTCTTAGATTACAAACATTGTATTTTATTAAAGATTTTATAAATTGTCGGCGCACAGTTATTAAACTATTGTATATTTTGTATGCCATATGTTTTATAAGCATTCTGGTTGGTTTAAAAAGTTTTGATGTTGTAACGTTTACTTTTCATAAATTTAGACTAATATAGAATAACTGTATCATATTGTAGTAACGCTACATTGCTTGAATTGGGTTCAACAGTTTTTTAGTGTATCGATCTTCGGTTCCTATATTATATGTCCGAGTCTGTTTAGCAAACAATAGCTCGAATACAATTTTCCGGGCGTGGGACAGGCTTTTTAAACTTACTTGTCAGTTATAGACGTTTAATCGATGTTGCCCCTCGAACATGGATCATCGATGCGATAAAATTTGACAAGTTACATACTTGCACGGCTGTTTTTGTTTAAACGTTCGTTACTTATTCAAATTTATCGATAGTAACTGTCAAATTTTATCGTATCGATGATACATGCTCGAGGGGTAATATAAACATTACTATAATATAAGAATCGGGTTATACTCATGTTTATGAATACTTATATAATTTATACTATACCTTTTTTAATACATCATTAAGAAACTGGTAAACTTAAAAAAAAACATTGCTAGCACCTGCCCGCAGCGTTTTTCACGTAGTAAAAAAACGTATTTTCACGTAGTTCTAGATAAATTGTGTTTATTACTAATTAAAGAATAATAATTATATACGATAATTACTATTCATCATCATCATCATCATCAACCTATGTTAGTCCACTGCTGGACGTAGGTCTCTCCCAAGACGCGCCACTGAGCCCAATTACTATTCATGTTGCAATAGAATAAAACTCATAGATGTTACTAAAGATAGTATGTACATACTTATAGTTATATTAAACTAAAAACTTATACAAAAAAAAGTGTAATTTCTGGGAATATTCCGGATGGCCCAGAAATCGACATCAAGCTAAATACGGGTGATAATAGTTATCAGAAAAATATAAAACACAGTCACATCTGAGAAAAATCGAGAAAATAAAATTGTATACCTACAATCAATATAATATAATCTCCTTATATATAATTTTATTATTAAGTAATAAAATTATTTATATATTATATAATTAATAAATATTAAAATAACACCTTTGACATGTTTAATTAAGTTCTACTAACAAATTATGGATCATTGACATCTGAAATAAATAAATTGAATTGAATATAGCGTCCTTTGACTACCATCAAATTTTTTGCTAACATGTTCAAGTTTAGCTACATAAGAAAAATATGATTGAAAAAAAATAAAGATTTGTTATAGCGCTAGTTAGAGACTATTACAAGGTGGAGACTTATTAGATTAAAATGCCTGTAAGTTTGAAGTAACTTGTTTTTTTATTATTTTTCTTATGACTTAGCCTGACCATCCGTTTGCAGCTTGATGTTGACTTCTGGGACAACCTGTATCTAATCTTAATTGCCGCTGTTTTGTAGAGTTTAAGTCATCGTCGATTCGATAACTGTATAATGCTGTGATACCGTGTTAGTTTTGACATCTTAATGCACCCTGTACCTACATAAGTTATAATTATATAAATAGTATAGAATAGAACATTCTTTATATTGTCTCATAAATATTTAAAAACACTTACTGTATTTTGCTGTATGAGCTCAAGCCCATGCAGCGCTGGTTTTCAGTGGCCATAATGAGTAGATAAATAGAATGAGCGTAATGTTTTTCCTATAAATCCACTGTTCGCGAGTTGCTGTAAAGTTATGAATTGAATACATTTCAGTGCTTCCAACTGTAAATTATACATAAACCACCTGTATTCTATAGGGTTTGTAAGTTTTATTCTAATACTTCTACGTTGTATCCTAGCATCATTGCAATAAAAACTATCCTATAAACTAAAAGCAATACAAACTAATATTTATAAACTTTACTTATTGTTATAATATGTATTACATACCGTTATTTACTAAGTGTCTACTTCACAATCTCTGGGTAACGTTATTAATCACATAAAATTATTTATGTCTCTAATTTAGACATCTTAACAAAGAAAAGTGTATTTTTACTTGACGGATAGGGTTATTTAGAGATGGTGAAATTCAAGCTAAATCTAGCACGTATACACTTATTATACATACACATACTAAAATTATGCACCACAAATCTTTTTTACTGTATTACAATACAATATGAATACATCGTTATGTAAGGTGATTTTATTGCTGTGAGAAATCTCTTTTAATTGTCCTGAAAACGTTAGGATGAACTTGATTGTAAAATACACACCGGTCACAGTTGATTTTTAAACAGAACAATTTTTTGTTGCCACAATTGTTTAAAAAAAAAACAAATAATTATTACTTGTTCTGAGCCACAGAATTTAAAACTATAGTAAGTATGAGTAAAAAGGAGACCGACTTTACCATCTCTGAGTAACGCTAGTAAAAATATATCCGTATTGTTTTTTTTTAAGTAAGTAGAGACGGATATATTTTTATCTGTCGGATAGCTTTACTTAGGGAGTGTGAAATGTACACTAACTACTTAGGGAGGGTGAAATATACAGTAACGGATGATTTCTGAAAGCTCGATCAATGTTAATCAGATGTCAAGTCACTTGCTATCTCAGTAAAATTTGATGTAATAGCTGAAATAGCAAGTAATTTGACATCTGATTACGTTTGATCGAGCTTTCATAAATCGGCCGTTACTTTCTCTCCATACAATTACATACAGTAGAAATAGTGCCTTTTATGATATACAAACACATCAAAAGCTGATATTTAAATATTTCAATGTTACATTTTATAATGTTTACACTCTAATGAAATAAAGTTATATAAAAATTATTATAATAAAAAATCTAGTTTGCTATTAAATGGGTAGATCGATAAGAAAACAATGATAGAACATAGACAGGGATGACAAAGCCGCATTAAAATAGAAAATACGGCGATAAGTTTAGGCTATGCAATAAAAGCCTTTGTTGGCCTTTATTTTTCTATTATACGGTGCTTAAATTCTTCAGTTTTACACACTCGGCGCCTAGCAAAGTCATTTAACTTGCCTAGTTATGCTTAATGCTCGATAATTCCTTTGTAATGTACAAATTGCATAGCTTGCCACTTGCCACCAACAAGTTGCATTTTAAACCATTAACAAAGTTTATCATGAACTGCTTCTAGATAAGAATATTGGAATCGCAAAATTATGGTTTTTATAAATAACTAGCTGGTACCCGCGACTTCGTCTGCGTACTTTTAATTTGAATATTATGCAATAAAAGGTAGCCTATGTTCTTTCTCAGGGTCTAAAGATTGTCTGTGCCAAATTTCATCAAAATCGGTTGAGAGGTTTAAGCGGGAAAGCGTAACAGACAGACAGACAGATAGACAGACAGACAGACAGAGTTACTTTCGCATTTATAATATTAGTTGGGATTACACCTGTAATATGACAGGCTTTGATTAATTTTAGCAATATTTTTATAGAATTTTGTAATTCTTACCAAGGCAATCAATCCCTGCCTTATGTATGAGTATCTCTTTTCAAATCAACTGAAATCAAAATAGGTATAGGTTACAACGAGGTTTTAAGATGCACTAGTTGTATGTGACGTTACTAAATATAAAATAACACTATTTTCATATATTGTGTAGTTTAGGATAGGTTATAGCTTATAGGTCTAATTTACGATACTTACCCCTGGATCCTGAAAGCTCGATCAACACTAATCGGCAGTCAAGTCACTTGCTATTTCAGCTTTTACTTCAAAATAGATAAAGATAGCAAGTGACTTGACATCTGATTAGTGTTGATCGAGCTTTCAGAAAGCAGGGGTGATGTTAGTTATGTCGGATATTATTCTACCAATGCCCGGTTCCTGTACTTTATGAGCGTCCGTAACTACGGATTGTCGTTTGTCGGATAATCACTCATCTTGCTGGCTAATATAAATTTATAAAATAAAATAAATAAATAATGCTGGACAATCCACACAGCACCATCTAGCCCCAAAGTAAGCTACTCAAAGCTTGTGTTATGGGTACTAAGATGACTGATATATTTAATAAATTATGTACTTACATAGATAGATATTTTTTATAATACATAAACACCAGACCAACGGAAGAAATTTCTGCAGATCGTAGACAAATTTGTTCCGAGGCGGGAATCGAACCCGCAACCTCTTGCGTCGCAGGTGGACTCGCCCGCTGCGCCACTGAGGTCGTCGTCAATATAAACCGTTACTGTTGCATTAGCCAATCAGATGATGGATTACCTAACAGACTACTTACCGTTGTCCTACTGAAGGACTCGTAATTTATAGTATACGGGCATTAAGCCAGGATTATGCAGGGTAAGTGACTATGACTCCGAATTCAAGACAAGTTAGCGCTTACCTGAAAAAACCCAATGTAAATTGCATTAATGTAGGTACAGCAACAGCACTGTATGTACCGTGGCCCGTACCACCATCTCTTAAAGCATTCTTATTTCATTATTACCTTTAAGTCAATGTCTTATGTCAACTGCATAGAGTCGGCTTTATGATCAAAAAGTAAAGTAATATTGAAATAAGAATGCTTTAAGAGATTGTGGTAAGGGCCCTGAACTAAACCATGTGTAAGCAATAAATGTATTGAGTATTGAATACAGCGCTGACTCCACTGTACTTATTTGAAAATCAATTTACATTGGGTTTATTTAGGTCAGCGCTGACTCGTCTCGGATTCGGAGTCAGTATCTTACCCTGTATAATCCTGGCATCAGTCACGAACGGAAACGGAACGTTTCAATTGTTAAACGTAGTTACTAAAACAGATAGAAACATTGAGGCGAAGTCTTAGGAGCTATAAACTATCAAAATACTATGGAAAAAGATGCCCGGCGAAATTAAAACACGGCACTGCTATAGTTATTGATACTTTACTGTCGAAATGACATTGAGTGTTTGACATTATCAACAAAGCAATGTAACTAGTAGTTCGCCCCGAACCGAGATTTCGTGATGCTATCCGAACGCTCCGGCAATTATAGTACCTAGGTGGTACTCAAAGGCAAGTCCAAATGTTTGGACTTCTGACTACCACCTACTGAGTTTGGTAACAAAGTTTGAACTGAATTGACTGAAAAGCGGCAAAAATTTTGGGATAATGCCTTTAACAAGTCTTCCTAGTTTCCATGGTGTTTTGCAGCTAATTGATATAAAATAATATGTGGTTTTTTGGCTTCGCCTTGTCTTATTTATCCTGCATATAATTTTGTGAGATATAATGTATTAAAGGGATGATAACTGCTAATACACCTCGCTCGCTTATGTCAACATTTCGTAAGATATAAAATCACATCACTTATTTATGAAAAATCGCTATTATAACCGACTTCCAAAAAGGAGGAGGCTCTCAATTCTACTGTTTTTTATGTTTGTTACTTTTTACTGGGTGAACCGATTTTGATGATTTTTTTTATCGAAAGCTGGTGCTTGTCATGGTCCCATTTCAATTTGAGTCAGATCTGAGGAGCAGTTTTTGTGTTATAGCAATATGAGTGTACTATCCAGTGTATTTGAGGTCGGTTTTTTCTTGAGTTGAGTTCATAGTCCAGTGATTTTATATCGAAACGAGCGAGCGAGAAGTAGTTAGCTGTAGACATTGTTATAAATATATACGTTGAATTGGTACTGATAAGGGTGATCTGATTCTAATTTAGCAACTCTAAACTAAAATTAATAACGAATTGTACCTGAAAATATTGTAAAATATGCGTACTATTTAGAGAGATTTTTAGAACATCTGTAAATTTTTGCTCTTTTACATTTTTAAATTATCTCAGTTATTTGGAAGTAAATGATAAACGACGATTTATCGTGCTGTTTTCAAATAATTTCTATGTAGGTATAGGTAATTAAAGTCGTAAATTAGGAAAAGGCTTGGTGACAAAAAAAAATACAATAATTATAAAATAAAGAAAAAAAAAAGTTTGTTCCCTCTGTGTTATGTAAATATAATACCTACATGTGTAAATCTTTAAACGGCTTACAAAATAAATTCAACTGCCTAGCTCCTAATATGTTACGTCTTGTATCAAATGGAACGTTTGGTGTAAATACAATTTTGTAAAGATGGGTATATTCTGCGGGGGGTTAACTCTCCAAAAGCGATAAATAGGTATGTACCTATTGACATTTAGTCAATCGCGGCAAAGCGAGCTTTGAAGTCAAGTTGTCGTTACATCATGTTTGTTGTTGTTGCCGTTTTGTTCACAGTAATTCAAGATGTCAATCTGACTTATCGTGTATCGCTTTGTGGAGTAGACCCCCACCCCCAGGGTTTTGGTGATTGAGACAAAACCTACTATCAGTTGTAATTATGTATGACGTTGTGGTTAAACTCGATAGTAAATTTACTGATCAACATTGCTACCCAAACCGCGAGACCAGAATGGTAGTTAATGGATTTAAAACTTTTATTATAATGTATAGCATTAGTTTTAGTCAAAGTCAAAATCAGGTCTCTATTCAGTACAATCACAAGGATTACTTCAAAGTTAGTATCACATCCCTATTTTATAGTGTTAGGTTATATTATTACCCTCATAATCATATCCCTGCCATTTTATGGCGGCTCAATAATTCAACAATTCTTGTCACTCACTTTCTTGCCAACGAAAAGAGACAGCAACAGACTTATCGTTCTGATAAGGTATTGGCGCGCTCAAAGACCATTATGAATAAGAGCATCATTTTTTTTAAGTGAATTGCAGATATAGAATTAACATTATGAATTACTGATATCGGACCTTAAAAGTGCTTGTGAATATTTTCTTGTATTGGATGTAACTTTGCTGGTTATAAAGTGTGACAAATAAATAAAAAAAGATACATAGAGGTAGCTGATATTCTAAAAAAAATATCAAAGTTAATTCCCATAGCCATTTTGGTTTCGCGACTAGTCAACACCATGTAGGTGACAACCACGAAGCTGCGCAGACCGGATTTCTTAAATGAATTCACTTTCTGCGCAGCTCGCGTGTTTCGGTCAGTCGTTTACAAAACAAAGGGTGATTTCGTCAAAACATGTGTTATTAAAATGATTTTAATATATCGATGGGTGGAAGAACTCAATACAGTTACTAAACAAATATTTTTCATAATGTAATAACCCTGTATTTACGAACTCTATGTACCACATAGATCTAAGATTTCATGCTTAGTTATCTCATAACTGTTAAATTGTATGTTGTAAGGCTGTAGATAGTCAAACGTTGTTTCGTGATGTGTTCAATCATTTAAAATTTCGTGCCATTTTGAATGGGCACACTTTCTTGCATGTATTTTAAGGTTTTCTGTTCAGTAAGTTCAGTGATAAATACATAATTAGATTTTCGTGTTTTTTTTACAGGTATCTTATATTTTTTTCTTTAGCATTATATTTGTATTCAAAGTTGTACATATGTAGTTCAATTTAGTTATCATTTTGTAGGTTCATACTCGATAAGTGTATTGTGATATAATTTTGTTGTTTTGCTCGTAATTACTATTATATTTTAAAGTTATGTTAGGGCGTTACTCCTACCAATGACGACACAGCAGTTCATAGTAAATCAAATAATTTTTTATCAAGCCGTTACCAAAAACAAAAAAATAACGGTAAATAAAGCTTGTCGTTATTTAAATTAATGGTATACACTATCAATATAATAAACTAGGTACATAAGTGTGTCGATTAATACGAAAATCACGATCATAAAAATAAAAAAAACGGTCTTGCGTCAACAACTCTGTGTCGTTGTTCTAAATAGGTTTTACATGTTTTATTTTTTATCTCTTAAAAAACATATTTTGTTTCCAAAACTTATACAGGTAGAAGAAGCGTTGGTTGAGAAATGTTGTGTTAGATTAAGTTGGCTGGACCTAATTTTTTTTATGTACTAAAATTGTGTAATATCTTTTTTGTTAAATATTTCTTTATTATATTTTCTGCACTGCAACGTAAATAAAAAGTAATTTTGATGGATTATGATACTGTTATTTCCCTAATCCACTAGAAGTGAGGTATGCAAATTGGAGCCGGTAAAAAATATAGGTGAACAGGCGCCCAAAAAATTGGGTTTAAAAAAATCCTAAAGTAATAAACTAAGGTATACCAATTTTACCATTGCTTTACCATGGTATAATCACAGAACAAATAATAGTAGTGTAATCTTGTTACAAAAGAATTTCTTAGTTGAATAGAATTTCTTAGTTGAATAGAATACATGTAGGTAAGTTGCAAAGTAAGCAGGTTTTAAGGTAGGTTAGGTATCTCATAAAAAAGTAATTACTCTAGGATTACTTGGTCATCCGTCTGTAAGTATATCAAGAGAGTAGCTTATTAATTAAGTAATCTTATTTTCCCAAAAACGACTAAATGTACCTAGCATTAGGTAAGTACTACTAAGTAAGTAATATGGCCCTAAAAACATAAGTCCAACAATGCATTTAAAGCATGTGTCTAATTTCAGACAGATTCATCATCGTCCTTGCCAAAGAAACCCATGATAAAATTTTCTATTTGATAACTGTTAGATGATTAATATTCTTCTTTTTTTTAAAGCAGTTGAATGAATACCTAACCTAAAGAGAAACAGATGCAATTCTAGCCAACCCACCTCAGTTATGCCCACGTGCGAGTATTTCTATTGTTTTATTTTGGTTCGTAACGATTAAAAGATGCAACGTAATGATATCTTAGTAGGTACATTGTTTTAGAAAAAGTGAGTTGAACCTAAAGATTTTAAATCGTAGGTTGAACCATATTTGCTCAAACTAGGTTATCTACTAATTACATAGTTTGGAAATATTGTTCATAATAACTTTGTAAAAGAGGCGAACCCCGATGAATCATAAAAATGAAGAGAAGAGTAAACAGATATTTTCTAGGTAAACGTTCCACATCGTAGACTGCATCGTCTCTTAGCATCAGGTGAGATTGCGTAATAAAAAAAAATGTAATAAAAAAAAATTTGATAGTGTCTTCTGCTGCTTTTTTAATTTGCAAACAGCTGCTTTAGAAAACCACATTTTCTTCTGTAATTACTAAATTTTTATAAACGACATTCAAAGTTATTGTACTTTATGTCTAGTTAATGACCCACCAAATACATATACTACTACAATAAAAATTAAATAACTATACTTGTTGCAGTTATCGTTGGTAATAATATGTTATATTTTAGCTTGGTTTGCCACAGCTCTATTTATTGCGCTCTTGATTAGTAAACCAAGAACGGATCTCTAATATATTGCGTTTATGCTTAGTGTAAAATCTGGATCGTCAATAGATACGTGAAAACTGTCTAAGAACAAAATGTAGAGCTCGTTTCGCCGATCACGAATATGTATACTTATAACTCTATTTGGCCGAAAACCCGAGTTATTGCACTTTTGTTATGAACGGTAGTGCAGCAATGAAGCATATAATCAAAAGTCTAGTGAGTTGGAGGTTATTGGAGACAGAGGACAAAAGAGCGCTTGTCGCTACCACGCGGTGTTCAGAAGTGATAGCCAATCCACAAGATCTCGCAAGTGGCCCACTAAAGAGGAACCTTGGTACAGAACACTAATAATAATCGCGCAATCACAATCAAATAATGTGTTTATTTTATTTCACATTATGTAATCGTAAAACAGAAGAGGATCGAGAAACTAGTTTGACCTGTGACTGTCGTATGCCCTTGACTTTTGATGCATCGAGGAGTGGATGAGCTAAAATGCTCGCGCGTCAAAATTTACTTAGTAGTGTGATTCAGATTTTTTACAACTTTTAAGTAGGTAAACCTTGTAAAGTGATGATGCTGGGGAACTAGAAGATAATATTGTGGTGGTAGTACTTCCACGGAATAACCCTTCAAATAGAGCTCTACTAGGTACTTATACCGTCGGTTTATGAAAGCTCGATCAAAGCTAATCGGCTGACAAGTCATTTGCTATTTGAGCTTTTACTTCAAATTAGATAGAGATAGCTAGTGACGTCAAGTCACTTAGCTTTAGCTTAGCCGATTAGCTTTGATAGAGCTTTCAGAAATCATTCTGAATATATAAAAATTCTGAAATGTAAATGAAATAAACTCATATCATACAAACATTGTATGATATGAGTTTATCATATTTTGCAGCGCCTTCTAGGTAGGTAAGTATTAGTACCTACTTGCACCGTACGCAGTGTGAAAGGCTCTTAATTTAACATGAGTCTGAAGCTCGTGTTTTTCTGAGAATAATAAAGTTCGCGGGCTGTAAGCCTTTTTTCGTATTTTCCTCAATACGGATTTTACACATTTGTCATAAATTATTATGTATTCCTCTGTGACTTAGAGTGTAGGTATATTCTAATTTCTATCACCAGCTTCACCTTTCCTAAATTACAGAGCTAACGCTGGTTTAAAAGTTAAACCAGCGTTAGCTCTTAATTCATATTTATATAGGCTTGGTAGCGTAGAACTGGCACCTAGTTTTACCTATCTTTAATACGTTTTGAAGTGATCCTTTTGATTTATTTAAAAAAATGACTATTTTCTTTCAAAGGTCGGGTCACGGGCCATCTGCGCCGCTATTCCTCTTCACACTAAAGTCAGCATATTTTTACAGATCATCGCGGCATTCGTGTTTTTGTAAAAAACCAGATGCGAAGGTTTTTTTAGTCATATAAACTTGACGAAGGCGAACATTTCACAACTTATTAGCATGCATGAAGCTAAGTCCAAAAATAAAGAATTAGCAATTCGAGAAATCGTTCTGCCTTCTTTGACCAGGTAGTAGGTACCTAATATCTACTTGTATTTTGAACGCCAACGCTAAGTAGGTACTGATCACCGTCGTCATACCGACAGTTTATTTGTAATAATTAATGTGATTGTGTAGTTGTATGTGTCCTAAGTATAGGTAGTTGGTTACCTACTTATGCCGCACCCTCTCTTAATCTAAAAAACAATTAAACAGCTTCACGAATTTGATTCCCAGTCTTGGTGGACATCCACTCAGATCTCTTAGTACCTCGTACTACTAAGGGGGGTAGTCAGAGGTACGTTCAAACATTAGATTTGGTACACACTCTTGGAAAACATAGTTGGTATTCTATACGTGACAGGTTGCAAGCCCATCGGCGCTGTCTCTTAATTATACTAATGTTTGCAAAGCGTAAAACAACTATGGTTAAACTATGGTTAAGTTGCGCCCCGCGGTTTCACCCGCGCAGATTTAAATCCCGGTATTCTCACGGGATAAAAAGTAGCCTATGTGTTATTCCAGACTATAATCAATGTCTCTGCCAAGTTTCATCCAGATCCGTTCAGCTGTTCCGGCGTGAAAGAGTAATAAACATACATCCATCCATCCATACTTACATACTTTCGCGTTTATAATATTAGTAGGATACCTACTTCAGAGGCCTAAATCGCGAACGAATTCGACGTTGTTCGCGTAAACGTATCGTATCCCTAACTACAACAAATATCGCTAGGATAAGAATTATTAAGAATATCTCATTTTGCAATTCGATGATGACACTGCATCATCTGCGTAATACCAGGTACCTACCAGGGTACCTTTATGGGCATGTACCTATTGTGCTTTTCTTTTTTAGTACCCGGAATTCGAAAAAGGGTCCCACCGCACCGGTCGACAACCTTGCACTTGCGGTTAAGGGGACCAATTTTCCTTGTTACAATACTTTTAAACATAGTACGTACCACTTTACAAAGTAGGTACACAGGTACATTCGTGTGTAGGTAAGTTTCCGTAGCTATTTTATTGGGCATGGAAACTGGGGTTTGCACTGCTAATGTCAAAAAAGAAAAATGTCCAAGAGCATATGTATTAATACCTAACTATAAAAAAGCTCAAACGGAAAAACGTGCAAGTATAAAAACGCCCAACTAGAAAAATGATCATGTATAGAAAAGGCCCTCTAGAAAACTAGGAATATAAATAACCGACCAGAAAAATTTCCAACTATAATTATAAAGATGTCCAGACAAATACAAGGACCTAAAAATTTATAATAAGTAGATAACCAGGTGTATACAAAAATGCCTGAAAGTTTATTTCTATGTAACTTAAATATTGTTTTTGAAGCGGTCAAATTCATATTCATGGTGGGGGAGTAAGATCTCACTGACGTCCCGCAGTGGGGTGTTTTGTGCATTAATATTAGGGGCATATATTAAAATTATGACGTGTGAATGTGCTCATGCACAGACGACGAAAATACTATATTTGAATTAAAATTAAAAAGAGCATGTGACGCAACCTTATAATAAACTATTAAATTAATACCTAACAATGTATTTTTTTATACAATTTACTAGCAACCCGCCCGCGCGTCCCTGCTTCGTATGGGTGCACATATCATGCATGTATTATACATATAAACCTTTCTCTTGAATTATTCTATCTATAAAAAAAACCGCATCAAAATCCGTTGCGTAGTTTTAAAGATTTAAGCATACAAAGGGACATGGGGACATAAAAAGCGACTTTGTTTTATAGTATGTAGTGATAGTGATAGGTGTTTTTATTATTATAGGTGTGTGTATATTATGGATAATTTATTAAATAATTTCGTACTTATAAATATCTGAATGTTTTTGAACGAATATAAACGTAATAAACATTTTCTAAAAATGAATCCGTGCTTGATTGATTTATCGCCCCCGAAATGCTTATATAGAAAATTTTTTAAAAATCTTCGGAGCAGTTTCCGTGATTCAGATTAGGCATATAGGAACAAATAAATAATTATACAAGAATACTTGATTAAAGGTTTAAAATAAAGATGACATGTATTAGATAGATTAAACTAAAACCCAAACAAAATTGCAAGAAATTTTTGTGAGTCGTGGCGCGTTGATGTCTTTCGCACCGCGCCGCGCTGCAACAGACCCGACCTTTACGTGACACGTGTATTATTGTGCTTTTCAAAAGTTCCTCCACATCTACTTATCTATTTATACCATAATTAAATACCCCTAATTTTTGTACGTTTGTAGTATTGCGGGTGGCATATCCGCGGAAGAACAGGAATATTACCTAAACAAGTAGACTGTATGTTAACTATACAATGCACTCTTTGAGAAGCTAATTAAGAAACAATATAGCACTACTGGCTGTTAAAAAGGATGTCAAAGTTCACATGGGAATAAATTGAGCTAGTGTTTTAATATCGCCTTGAAAGCCGTAGAGTTGAGATGTGCAACCGATAAGGGTATAAGCATAGAGATTTGTGTAGAGGAGCTGCGGGCATGCTTATCCAGCGGTAGTGAGCGAGTCCTGATAGTTGTAAGGGTCTCAGGGGTTTAGTGCTGGAGGCTGGCGGTGACCTGGCAGCAGCGGTGCAGTGGTGGCGGTCTACTGGTGGGCGCGCGGCTATAAGTAAGAGGTGCGGACGCGCCGGCGAGGTTAGTCGCCGTACGGCATAGCGCGTCGCCAGCGGTCTTACCCGCTACCCCTTCGGTGCGTCATCCCCGCTCCTAGCACGCACTCGCCTTTCTCACACGAACACAGGCGATCCTCGCTTGCGCAACTGCACTCCGAACAGAAAGGTCGTCGCTATTGGCATTTAAACGCTCTTTGACATTAGCTTGCATTTTAATGTGCGATGCAGCTTCCTTGTTGAGCTTCACTGTCGCAACTTGTGTCGTTTGGGAAAGGCGCGTGTGTTGACGTGAGGTCTCTGTTGCAGCCAGCAGCCCGAGCAATCCGGGCAAGCGCGCACGCGCACAACTTCGCAACGCAACGCAACGCAACGCCACAAGCAACACGCAACATGATCGCCGGGATAACATTGTGAGTAAACCACAACGCATACCTTCTTCTACATTGACACTTCTTAATTAGCGACGATATTATAATTTTACGCCCATTATAGTTAACGAGATTATGAATATTACATTTTGATGTGGTAATTTCTACACAATCGCTTTCTAACGTCGACCACTATACGCCAATAGGTAATTGTTATGCGGAACGTGTGTTTTTAAATAATATGTTCGTATTCGTTGGTTTTTGTGTTTGCGCCTTGCCGACCAGTTTACGTAAAGTGATGTTTAGGATGGTGGACGCAAGCTTGATGTGACAAAAATTAACCTATCTGAATTTGTTTGTGGAATTCAAGTTTTCATTGCTCAACGATCTAACGACAGCCAACTGACTGACATCACGAATGGGGGCACTGTTTCTCAATGAAGGCTGCGAAAGAATATGGATGACTGTGCGCATATTGTATCTCCCTCTACTCCTGCAATGAGTCCATTGACTGGCAAAACATACCTAGGTTGTGACAAAATAAAATTACCTAGAAAATTTTTTAAGAAAATGAACCACAGGCATTTCAAACCACAGATAAAACTTTCTGCAGAAATTGTGGAGACACTCCACAATTATAGTATATTCACGCCGTCTCTCTCTATCTCTTTCTCTCTCTCTCTTGTTTTGTCATATTATGTGAAAAACTGCAAAACAGTTTACGTTGCATACCTCTTACTCTACTTGTGCTGCACTAATGCATTTGAGGTAGGTAGGTAGATAATAGTATTTTTAGAATTAACGGAAGACGGACAACAGTGATCTTTACGGGTTCCATTTGTTCGTATTGAGATACGAAACCCTAAACAAAAAATGAAAATATCTCACATGGGTGTAAAAGACAGCTGCATGCATGCAGCATTTTAGAAGCATAATAGAACTATGTACTCTTTAGATTTAACAATAAGATAATAAGGTAAGGTCGTAAACACAAATTCCACGAAAATTATGTTATTTTTATTCATAAACCAGGTTTTTTGAAATTGGTAACATTATGACCCAAATTAAGGAAAACGTCTAAAATGTTTATAGTCATGCTTGTCCGTTTCATATAATCTGATTATGATAAAATTTGATAACACATACCCATATTCGGAGTTTGAGAATGTTTATTTCTCAAAATGAATACAATTATTGACTCAAAAGTATGAGATTTTTTTTTTTCAATTAAATAAAGTAAATAAATAAGTAAATAAACTAGATGTGACCACTGTTCGAACATCAGATGCAACATAGTCAGACTGCATGTAATAATTAGTTTTTTTTTATTTATAAATTTGCTTGAAACCGTCCTATCATGACATTATAATTAACACAGCTACTTAAATGTATTTTAATTTGGTAGATTTTGGCCCATAATCTTAATTATATTCGTGTCGAATATTAACACCAAAACGCCCACAATGCCCTTGTTAAAGGCTAAACCACCTAGATTTACCCACTTACGGTCAATATACTAGTTGTAGCTCTTAGAGCAAGGTGTGGAATTTCTAATTTACAAAGTAAATTCAACTTTATTGTCCCTCTTGTCATTGGAGCAGCATCATCATCATCTTCCTGCCCTTAGCTCTCTTCATGTGTGATATTTTCTGCCCTGTCGCAGACAATCGAAGTGGTGTAGCCAATGCCAAGCCAATGCAGCCAATGCGATCGCATTGGCCCCTCTGATCTCAGGGAGTCCGGAGGACCACATATGATTATTTTACTTCAAAATCCATTTTTAGGAAGATAAAATTTTAAAACGCTGCAAGCAAAATGTTTTTCGGCACATGTGTTTGAAACACATTGTGTTGTGTTTAATAACAACTTGAAAATAAATAACAATTGCAATTTCAGTTTCAATTCACTGAAATAACACTGCTTTTGGGGGTCCACTGCCTGGTGACCAACTTTTCGTCAAACGTTCGAAAATCCACGTTCGTTTTCATAATAAGCAAAGGGGGTATCTGTTTTTTTCTGCCCAAAAAGGCTATTGATTATCCTTAATCTAAATCTCAGTATTCATGTTTTAAAACCACATTTTTTTGGAATTCTTATCACAGAAGAATTAATAGCCTCTGTACCGTTGCGCACACTTACATGGAACATTAGTTCGTACATTTTCCCTTCGACTGACATGATTGGCATTCGATCAATGGGCAAAGTATTTTTCACACAAACACACAAAAGGCCATGTTCGCTATGTGTAATTCAAAATTAAGTCTGTTTAAACTTACGACATAAAAAATGGCCAAGTTAAATTCTCCAATTTATGCTAGCGTGCGTGTAGAGGTGAAATTAATATCTTACCCCACACCCCACACACAACACGTACTTGATACAAAATTACCATTCTGTTTTTAACAGTTTTACAAAAAAGGTGATAGCTAATTCACTATAGTGTAGACTCGACACTGTCTTTTAGGGATAAGTACTATCGAATTCCAAACGAATATATTGACGCGTGCGTGGCGGTTTTCCACGTTATATTATCAGTATCACAGTTTCGATAAATGATCTAACAAAAGTCAAAGCTCTCTCTCTGTTACGACATGCATGATGTTGATAACTGTTCACGCGGATGTTAGTAATTGGCTCCTCAACTCTGACTTTTACTGCAGTAGGTAGGTTACGTTCCGTCCGTTCCGTTACGTTCCGATGGCATTGTTTTAAGCACTATTAATCCTACGATTCTACGAATTTTAATCAGCGTAGCGTGAACTTTGTTTAATTGAGTGGCGTGTTTGACATTTTCTGTCCCAATTCTCACTTTACTATTCTGAGCTTTATCATGCTTTAACTACCGATACGAATTTTAAATCGTTATCAACTTGGCGTTATTAAATACCGTTTTATAAAAAAACATTTAGACAATTAATAAAGTTCCATCTTTTCTAATGGAATCAATTACTGTTAGTGTTAGATTATTTAAATTTAATTTCGAGGAAACAAGTAGATACCTACGTTTATCCAAAAGTTAACTGGATGAAAATTCTAATTCGCCTATGTACTTTAATTGAATTAAAGAATTATCTTATCTATATTTACTTTGTTTTATATTTGGGCATACTATAATATTTATCCATTTATAAAGTTGACCAATATTTATTTCCTTTTATATCTTGTGTATATGTACAAGGTATAGAATTGAAAAAATGCAATGATAATAATGCAATGAAAATAATAATCGAATGAAGTGGTTGTGTCTACAACTTGTAATTTTGCTTAGAAGTATAAAATGTGCGTAATCATCAGCGTAGCGTGAAGAGTGTTAAGGCGTGACAACACCTAATGTACCTCTAATTCGTACGATTTGACATTTTAAAGATATAAAATCACTGATCTCTATTTTGAATTATCGCAAATAAAATATTTTGTGTTCCAACCTAAAAAAACAAAGTTTGCTTTTCTTTTTTTTCGTACATATGAAAACTTTTGAATAGGGAAACTTGTATCGATCAAAATTAAATTTTTACTAATATGTGCGCAATGTGAATTAATGTGATTGCACACAAAATGGTTATTTGTGATTTTTCGAAAATGGGTTTAGTTTATATCTTTCAACAAGTCAAAACGTGCGAGGGAGAGTCACATTAGCTCTTGTATTCGTCTTAAGACCAAGATCTGCTGCCAGATACAACTATCATCGGCATTGTTCACGATCAGTTCTTTCATGTATTGTTGCCTGCCGATGTCATGACTTTCTTTCTATACGTAACTATATAAATAAAATCTAAACATAGCTCTAAGAAATTTTAGAAGCTATAGGTAAAGAAGAATTCTTTGTGAGGCTCGTTTGGGGAAGAACTAACCATCATGCCTATTTCGGTCTCCAAGCAGCGGTACTTAGTTGTAGGGTGTGTAGGTGCACATGAGACTTAAACATATGCATGGTATGCCTATGGAGTTCATAGACGCAGTGTAGCAGTAAGGCACGTTCATATCTCACATGACTTACAAATACGTTATAGGAAACGTTATTTTTCACAGCCAGAACAGTGCACAGGGGTAATTGCATAGTTATGGTGATAGTCCTGTCACCGTCACTACTAGATGGTTACTACTCAATATCAGGTGGGCCATATGCTTTTTCTTCAAGTCCATCAGTTCAATTCAGCTTATTCACCATGCAATAAAAAATAAGTTAATTTGGTTATATCGACACCTTTAGTGTGCTAAATTGCTTACAACGTGTTCTGGGTCCGTAATTTTTTTATTGTTTGTGGACGCTTCCTAATTTAATCAATTCAAGTATGATCATGTCAAGATTACTGCATTTGTTTCACTTTCTCTGAGGCGGGTAAAGTATGTTACGTCGTCTATGCTAAATTCGTCCCGGCTTTGTTTTCGAATACAAATTAGATTGGGAATTTCTCTATGCTACAGATTTATATGAGGCATGTGTGAAAAAGAAAGTGATTGGAGCGTGACTATCAATGTTTAAGTTAAGACGCAGACTGCTGACAAAAAACTTCGCGCTTGCACGTTTAAAAAATTTTGAATATATAATACCGTACGATTGAAAATCGCTAACAACCAAGTTTCGGTGATGAATTGATTCAAATGTATATTTATATTGTACCTCCTTTGTAATTAATGCTACTCGGCTGGATATAGACAGACAAAAAAATACACATACAAAACAGTAAAAAACAAGAACTGCGACTCAGCGTATACATCACCACTGTTTTAGTAATTAGCTTAGTATTAACATAAGCTTGTTATTTGCAATTTTTCATAACTACCTTCAGTTTTATTTTCCAAAATGTAGAAATCTGCGTGTAATAGTTGTTTTACGGTGTCAGCTCCTTAAGGGTCCGGCGACAGCGGCTCGCAATTTCGAGGTGCGATTGGCTATTATTTCATTTTATTTCATTTCGGGGAGGTTGTTTGAAAAAATAACTCTAAAGTGACACGCATAAATACTGTTCGAACACAAATAATACAATAACATAAGGGAAATGTGCTTGAGTCAGAAATCATTTTGGTATTAGGTAAACATAAGACCAAACATACTAATACCAAAATGATTTCTGATTCGGGCATGTTTCCCTTATATTATTGTATTATTTGAGTTCGAACAGTATTTATGCGTGTCACTTTAGAGTTATTCTTTCAAATAACCTCCCCGAAATGAAATAAAATGAAATAATAGCCAATCGCACCTCGAAATTGCGAGCCGCTGTCGCCGGAGCCTCAAGACACGCTGCTAATAGCTTAAAGCCGACGGATGATCTCGAATGTAGCGATTACTAGCTAATGATCGCTCTCTTCCTTCCGATTGGGAAACAACAACTTATTTTTGATTTCTTTCATTAAATCAGCGCAATTCTTTTTGGATAATCGGGTAGTTATCGCAAAATAATATTATATTATAGATAGACTAATAGAGCTAATAGGCGTAAGCGAGCACATCGATAGCTAGGTTTGTAAGAGTCCGGATATCCCGGCTGGTCGTTTGGCATGCCACTGGTGTTGCCAGTTGCCACGGAACCTCTGTTAATAAATGTATCCGGCGACCATTTTTTACTGGCGCCATTTTTTATTTTTAAATCAAAGGTTTCCGTTTTCTAGGTTATAATGAGATTGATCGGGCCATTTAAATGCGTTATATGAGCTAAACATAATTTAAACGAATCACAGCAGAAGTTAGTAATTTTTTGGGATTAAAAGCAATAGGTACTTATGTTAATCCAAGTTAAAAACAAGTTTCCCTTTTCGCCTATATTTGCCTATTTTTCACTGGCATGATTATTAGTAGTTCGATAATCTAACTGTTTGGGCAGAAATATTCCAAATTGTTAAATAAAATAAAATCGAACTTTTTGGATAGGTTACGCCATTTTTTTTCAAAAAGATAAAAACGCGAATACCAAATCTCTAGTGAATACCGAACATCCGTGAAGAGGCATCATAAGATCACTATTTAATTATGGTGACTCTTCAAAAATGACCATGCTTTTAATTAAATAATGAAAAGGACTTTTCAATGTTTTTTTCACAGGAAACTTTATTATTTATTTATTTTTAGGGCTAATGATTTCGTGGTCCGACATTAGGTATCAAATATACCTAGTATTGTCCGGCAATAATGGGGCTTTATTTTTAATGTTCTAGCGTTATTAATAATGGCTTGATGTAGTTGACAGTTAGGTATTAAAAGGTGAAACGTGAAACTATCTAAACCGAGGCCACTGTATGGAAACCACGTGGCGTGGACTATTTAGTTGATTTGCGCCTCTCACTACAATATCGATTTAGATTCGAGACACGTCAAAAATCCAAAAGTTCAGGTTAATATTTCAAGGTTTTCAAGGTATTTTAAGATAGGAGCATGGATGCCGGAGACCGGTACGCGTCGGCCTTCACTTTCGCTTTTGGTGAATCTTCTGGCTGACCGCACCGGCGTGGCGCGGCGCGCTGCATGCGATCTGCACACACCTAGGTATAGGTATCTCGCGCTGGCATTCTACACACGTTTCGCCCCGTTTCACCCGCGCAGATTTAAATCCCGTGGGGTATTCCCACGGGATAAAAAGTAGCCTATGTGCTATTCCAGATTATAATCTATCTCTCTGCCAAGTTTCATCCAGATCCGTTCTGCCGTTCCGACGTGAAAGAGTAACAAACATCTATCCATCCACCCATACATACTTACCAACTTTCGCGTTTATAATAGTACCTAGTAGGATTAAAACGTTCTATTGCATTGTGTCCAAGTGCTCGAGGAGCCTATTGAGACGCATTTAAAATATATATCATATCATTTATAATCTTTTCACCACACCGTTTCGAAAGAAACTAGTAACACAACAAGAAGAAGACACGTTTTTTGATAAATACATGCACATAATAATATTTAAAAACTTGTTTATGTGGTAAAGAAGTGTGACATTGTTAGATAATTTGAATACGCATTATTTACATAGAAATAGTTCTCAAAGATAGAAGATATTTCTTCGGGGTAATTTATTATTACTATTACTAACAGCCTACACCTTCCCATCGTTGGGCAAAGGCCTCTCCTCAATCCCAGCACTCTTCACGATGTGCCACCTTTGCCAGTCCCTCTCAAAGACAGGTAAATAAATAAATAAAGTCAAAACTTACGAGTATAAAATGTCTAAGTATTATGTGAAGTTAAATCCACGTGGGCAAGGTAGCAAGGTAGCCATAGCTTGTTAGCTGTTGCTACTAAAGAACTTTATAGTTTTGTATATAATCTGATACCAGTAGGTACAATCTAATAAACTTTGCATGCGGGTTTTTTCTCATGCTAGTTATGAATTAGAATTTTAATTGTTTTAAAGTTTATTTATTTTTATTTCATCAGTGACCTTTATAGGTAGGTAAGTAGGTACCTACCCGTTTTCGTGAAATGCATTAAGTATATTTAGGAGATAACGGGAAGTCGACATACAGGCTGTCGGTGTGGTTACCGTAATTTGCACCTAATGAACGCCTACATTAAAGCCAAAGAAACGCCAATACAAGCCGGTTACCAGTTACCGAGCTGCGCCGATGCAGTGGTAAGTAGGTGTCACATCCGTCCGCTTTCGCCTCCCCAACCGGAGCTTCTTCCGAGGTGATAACAGACCCTTATGTAATCGCAGGTGTGACCGCGGCCTTAAATTGAGGAACGTGGTTTCTCTAAACCTCCTGATCGTTCTGAAACCGTACAGCTATATAAAAATAAATAAAATCTGAAATATAATATTAGAGTTCGATTACAAGTAAAACACAAAATTAAGGCCCTTATTCATAATGGTTGAGCGCGCCAATGGCTTAACAGACCGATAAGTCTTTTCGTTGACATGAAAGTGACAGTGACAAGTATACTATATTGAGCCGCTATAAAATGACAGGGATTATGAATAAAAGGGTAAGAATATTGTGATCTCCTAAATTAATACTGTTGCCAAGAAGAGACAAATAATGTATATTTTCAATGTTATCTTTTCATAGTCTTCTAAACGTCTTCAGTCAGATAACTTTACTTCCTGCTTGTTATTACTTTATAATCTGAATTTTATCATTTCCGCTGCTGATGGACTTTCATTAGATTGATTTATTTCCCGGAAAGCGGAGAATTCTCACAAGATCAGATAAGTTATGCAATACATTTTGATATATGTAGGTAAACGGAGCTTCTAGACTTGTATTGTTAGAGTTCCTCACGATGCTAGAGCCATTATGAGATAAACAGGCTGCCGAATTCAGATAACGCAAGCCAAAACAATGAAGTAAGTACCGTGCTGCGTGGGAAGTCGCATTGGGCCCAAAATACGGAACAAAACATTGTTTTTCTATACGTCTTCGAGGTTAATACATACAATACACTCAAATTTCCTTCCTTTTTCGTGTTCCGGTAGTAAAAAAGCGAAGTACATATGGTCTCACTCCGGTTTTCCTTTCCTCAATCTGTCCGTCACTGAGCTTCAATTCAACAAGGCAGATCAGTAATTTTTTTTACTTGGTATTGGGGATCGAAGTAAACATATTTCCTTTTTTATATTTTACACTTTTAGGCCCTTATTCATGATGGAATTTCAGCGCACCAATAGCTAACAGACTGACAATTTTGCTCTTTTCGATGGCACGAAAGTGACAGTGACTCCATTGAGCCGCTATATAAAATGGCAGGGATTATGAATAAGAGGGTGTTTACATGAAAGAAAATATATTTTCTACGCTGTTTTGAGAACTACAAGAACCTACTCCTGGTCTGCTAAATATTATTCAAGTAAACATGCGAAAGTCAAGCAGCAGTAGAGTCGTTATTTTAGATTTACAATTCCATTCCCCAAGGCCGTCATTTGTCTCAATACAATAGAAAACGTATTGCATCATGAATATAAGGCGTTATAACAGTTGCCTTCGAAATTGACAATAAATTTCAGCAGAGCTGAATTTTTGCAGAGCCTTCGACTTGAAAAAAGTACGAAGTTCTATATTTTTTTTGTATGTACATTGACAAATTACAATCTTCTTCAATCAACTTGACTATTTCAAAGCCAAAATTAGCATATAATTATTGAAAAATTATGCACGATTTTTATTAAGGTGAAGACAAGAGCTAATGTGACTCTCGCTCGCACGTTTTGACTTGTAGAAAGATATAGAATCACTGAACCCATTTTCGAAAAATCGCAAACAACATTTTTGTGCGCAATCAATTTGCGCACATTTTAGTAAAAATTTCATTTTGATCGATACATGTTTTCCTACTTAAAAGTTTACTTTTCTAGTTTTCGTACTTAAGCAAACTTTTGAGCAGGAAAACTTGCATCGATCAAAATGAAATTTTTACTAAACTGTGTGCAATGTGTTTGCACACAAAATAGTTGTTTGCGATTTTTCAAATTGGGGCTTAGTGATTTTATTTCTTGCAAAATGTCTAATCATGCGAGCGAGAGGAATTTTAGGTGTTGTCAACGCCTTAAATATCACGTTTTCAAGGCCTCAAGTTAGCTATATGTATTGTCAATGGAATAGATAAAAATCTGAATGCTTCATAAATAACAGAGCATAAATGCTAAAAAGTTTGCGATAAACGCTTCTAACTATGGGGACGAACGGACATGACAAAACCATGTCTTATCATAAGCACAAGAACAGCTTTTGGTCACGATATACTTTCAAATCATAATGGATTGGCTATAATGAAATTATTTATGCTACCTCTACGGTTAGTTTTGATTTGCACTTTCTACTTTTATGGTTGATATGCCAAGGGTAGTCGAGTGGTGGGGAGGGAGGTCGCGACCCTAAGGCGCTAATCTGATAGGCGTGGAATACTTACACAATCCTCTTGCTCATTGTCCTCCGCCGTTGATAGTTACTTAGCGTACACGTAGCGCACACAAAGATGTGAGCACCTCTGTGGCGCAGCGGCGACGCAAGAGGTCACGGATTCGATAGAAGAAATTTGTGTACGATCTGCAGAAATTTGTTCTGTTGGTCTGGGTTTTTCTATGTATAATAAAAAAATATCTATTTATGTAAGTATATAATATTGTATTAAATAATTCTCAGTTACCTAGTACCCATAACACAAGCTTAGAGTAGCTTACTTTGGGGCTAGATGGTGCTGTGTGGATTGTCCAGCATTATTTATTATATTTATTTTGATTGGAATTCATATTTATTCATAAACATAGACTGAAGGCAGCTGCACCTTAAGCATAGGTACCAAAAAATGCTTCTTCAGAACCGGCTCAGCAAGACAGCTGCAATTGGAAGCACTGTCGCAACTCTGCGTTCATGTTTTAGCGCAGTGACGCCTCATGCGGAAATAGAGAAAACCTTTTTCTTTGCACGAGCCTATCCTAGATATTGTTAGGTACCCTGTTATTAAAATGTAGGCATCGCAATTGCTCAGCTTCTACGCAGGGAATGCGGCCAGTCGTGCCTTTAGTGTTGGTATGCAGATATTCATTGCGACGCCCCGAGATATTGTGCCTAGATCCTATAATCATCGATGGCTGTTTTTATTTTATTTAACGAATTTATCTGGCCACCTCTTAATAAGGTAATCGATACAGCGAACATTTCATGTGTAGATGGGCTAAACTCGGCGGCCTTATCTATCCTCTTTGAAACACCTAAAAATTATGCTATGTAATCTTTTTTTTTACAAAATTGTTTATGATCTAATTAAATGAAGAATGCAAAAAATCTATGGGGTGAGCATTCTTATAATTTGATTATAGCTTCATGACACTTATTCGTAGCATGACACTAACCGATATCGGTAAAAATACGTAAGTAACTAGGTATATCCATTTTAGTTATGTAGGAATAGGCCAGTGACGAAGTTATCTACATCTACATCTACACTAATCTACACTACAATATTATAAAGAGGAAAACTTTGTATGTATGTTTCAAATAGGCTCGAAAACTACTGGTCCGATTTCAAAAATTCTTTCGCCATAAGAAAGCTAAATTATCCTTGAGTAACATAGGCTACATTTATTACTGAAAAAATTAGGGATCCCTACTAAAACTCAAAAAATGTAACCCGAGGTGTACCTAATATAAAATATCTTTCACCGCATGCGCTGCGGAAACTATAGACTATAGAACAAAAAAATGTTCTACAATATTAAAGAACCCATCATTATCTACAATTAAGTCAGCAATAGCATATGTCTAACTATTGTAGACACCTTCGTGTGTTACGAAGCGCGGGAGTCTAAGTTTATCCTAAAATGTTGAAAAAAATTATGTCCACCCATGCGAAGCTGATGGGACAGGCCGCTAGTAACAAATAAAGTGGTTTACCGACAGTGTTGAGATATGTAAATACTAAATAGTGATTACCGGCGAGAAGTAAAGTTTTCGCAAACAACACACCTCATATCATTCTGTTTCGTCATAGTTGACGGCGCACGCAGCTCATCAGTCTCGGAGAAAAGGCTAAGTGAGATGTCATAATAAATTGACATTGGACTAAGATCATTGCATCAGTGGCGCTGGTGGAGTATGCAGGGTCCGGGTGAGCTGGCTGGGGCGCCGGCCGCATGCTGTGCCGTCACTGCGCACATAATCGTATATTTATGTGCTTCATGCCTCATCATGTTTTGCAAGCGTCACTTTCGGCTTCGAACAGTTTCACTTTCATGCCGATGACCTTTCGAAGAATGTGCTGAAATAACGAATGAATTTGACGGGCTGCCTCCTATGTCATCCTCCGCGTCTATGCCTCTCTCACGCACTTTATTTCTACTAGACATTTGCAGCGAAGTGCGAAACAAATGATGGATCTTTGTGTCAACTTGAGAAATGTACCTAACTTTTGTTTGTAACAAAGATGTTGCAACTGTCTCCAACACACACATGCCGATCATTCCCAAGAAAATAAACTGTCGCTAATGCAAGCATTACCTATCTACCTAATCACAATAAGGCGTTTCTCATCGGCACTAACACTTAATTGTACGTTCATAGCGAAGGTAGTGTTTTAAAGAGCATTACTATCAGTATTAACAATAATAAAATAGAGTATTTTGCTTTGTTTATCAAAGTAAAGGTCCAAAAACAAAGATTTACTGTACGTTCACAATACACGGATCGACTTTGGTAGCTTATTTTAATTAAAAATTAAGGCCAGTTATTTTCGCATGGGTTTAAAAGAATCGGGTGCGCCAGCGTTCTTGGTTCCTCCGCATGAGCAGTTCCTGAAACATGTTTTATATGGCTGCACTGTGGTAAAAGTTGATTTTCCGCTTGGGAAGCGTAGTTAACTTAGCAAGTACTATAATAATGGACCTTGACATGCGAATGATATTAATTGATAAATGTTCTTGTCTAGTGAGATGATGATAGGTAGGCACCTGCCTACCTCTATTTTATTATGTGCTACACTTATCCTCATTGCGTCAGCATCTTCACTGCTGAGGGTCGTTATTTTAATCCTATTATTTACATCATCATCGCCATCATCTGCACAAGTTTACTGCAGGACATAGGCCACTTAAAATTCATTTTCTTTTTTATGTTCATTCCTGTCCATCCCAAGGTTGCCTGGAAGAGATCGCTGTTAGCGATAAGGCCGCCCATTGTATTACTGCAATTGTTAGTTTTAAAGTCAAAATGTGTTTACCTTATTAATTTTTGTTGTGGTAATCAATATAAAGTTATCTATTTATCTATTATAATAACATTTTCTTTCTGATAGATATCATAAAAATAATGAGAATATTTACACAAAAAATACGATTTTCACGGCTAATGACAAGAACGAAATATGTCCAAGTGCATATTTTAACCCAACTAAAAAACGCTCAATCTGGAAAACGTCCAATATAAAAACGCCCAACTAGAAAAATTACCATTGCTGCGTTTACAGTCTACAAACACTCAACGTCCTGTGAATCATGAATCATTCACGATGTAATGGCAATATTTTCACGTTGGTCGTGCACAAGTTGGACACCTTGGACAGTCAGTCACATTTAGTGATGCCATGCATGTCCCGGCAAAACAAATACCTATGTGTACTAGCATACGAATATAAAATCGAATGTTTAGCATACCTAGGTAACTACTACTCGAGCCAAGGCGCCACGACTACACATTATGAGCTCGTAGGTGCTTACTAATTTCAAGCCGGATTCCAATCGCAACCTCCATTATTAATCAAATCTAGATTGATGCAATACCGCGATAAAACAAAATGTGAACCGGTTTCTTTCACATTGATGCGCACTGTTTACAAAAAACTAGCGACCCGCCCCGGCTTCAAGTGCAATGCTTGAGCATTATACACATAAACCTTCCTCCTGAATCACTCTATCTATTCAAAAAAACCGCATCAAAATACGTTGCGTAGTTTTAAAGACCTAAGCTTATATAGGGACACACGGACAAACGGACAGCGGGAAGCGACTATGTTTTATACTATGTAGGTATAGTGATATGAAGGAAAGGAAACAACCCCTCAAAATTTGCTAGTTTCAAAGCTGATCACTTATTATAAGTAAGTACATATATTTTACATACCGTTGCGTTATTAATAAACAATTTGTGATAACGTAGTATTCTTTTGTAGTGTAGAGTCACGCTCTTATTAGCGTGCGGGGCACGGGCAAGTGTTAATATCTATACGTGATCACCATTAACACTTAGGGTTGATGAACCACAGTACCGTTCAACACCGCATAACTTGACTATTTTCGTAATTTCTAAGGGCAATGACTGGTTTTATGCGAGCGACATTCCTTCCGCAAATCGAATGCAGCTACCCTTGGCGAATGAAGCCTTATGGCAACTTGGAAAAATGTAATAATTCATGCACCTTGGCTGCCGTTTATGCGAAGTCTCCTAAATAGTAAATATATCTTGCTATTACAGCGGAGCATTGATACCGATTTTCTATTGCTCAAGCATAATTACTGCTTAATTGTATAATTGCGGGTACATTACATCAATGTGACTGATTTCTTAGCACAATCACAGAATAAATAGGTAAATAGAAATACTGATCAATGGTTAATCTTGAGAATGTTTCTCACGACCACTAACCTAGCTAACGAGCGGATCACTGTAACAAAGAGCATTAGCAGTTAGTCATTTGTCCCGAGAAGTGTCACTCTACCCATATTCGAGGCTCGATCAAAACGCCACGCGACCGGATCTAACGCCTAAATCGGTAATGATCGTTGCTTGATTTGAAAGTGTTGGTATGGTAAATAAACACACATCAGCGACTTCCCTTTCGATTTCATTTCCCATTATCACGATCACTTGTGCACAATGTTCTCTTGTCAGCGCGTTCTGCAATAAGTCTATTCTACGGTTCTACCTACCTGATGCGTGTCTACACGCATTATACACCATTGCGATCTCTAGAATTATCTACGTGTCATACAACTATTCTGTAAGGAATTAGCTGATTGTACAAGGTCAATAGTTACCTATATCGCGAAACAATCTTATAAAAATTCGTAACGTGAGGTTTAAATGTCAAATGTAGACTTGTTGTGGTCAGGCCGTCGTGGTCAGTGATTCGAATATTTATTCTAGGAATCCTGCGATTGTGAATAACAAATCCTGCGATTGTGAATAACGTTTTTGTCGCTCACGTAATGAGTAAGAGAGGTAGGTAGTATGCTCAGTGATAGGCAGTTTCGCGTCTGTACGTTCACCGTCGACCTCGCCAGCTTGGAACACGACAGGCACCAGACCTTGTGACAGGACACTCATGCGTTGTCACTACATACGTCGTTATGACTGTTCCAGCACTCACGTGCTCAGGAATTTGCCCTTTCGCCATACAATATTCAATTTAGCTGACGCATTGAGATAGCGACACATTTGTTTTATTTAATACTAGTTGCGCCCCGCGGTTTCACCCGCGCAGATTTAAATCCCAGTTTTCCCGCACGGGATAAAAAGTAGCCTGTGCTATGTCTGGAATAGCACATGGTATAGGCTACTTCTATAATCTCTCTGCCAAGTTTCATCCAGAATTCCAGATCCGTTCATCCGTTCCGGTGTGAAAGAGTAACATCCATCCATCCGTCCATACTCACAAACATTTGCGTTTATAATATTAGTAGGATTAACTATTTAAAAAAAAACTATTTCTATGCACTACACTCATGCACAGCTCAAAAACTATAATTTTACTCGTCAGATTTGACTCAATTGTAAATGGGATCAACACAGGCTGATGATCGAAATGAATCGAAAGATGATTCTTTCGATTAAAACAGAGTCATCATAAGCGGTCCACTCAGTAAAAAGTTATGAGTTAACAAACATAAAAAAATGCCATCGAATTGAGAACATCCTCCTTTTTTTGAAGTTGGTTAAAAAGTGATAAAGTAGGCGGATTGCTGATCAGAATAATTTGTTGCTTAGCTATCAATGCAAAGAGGTAAGAAACAGAACAAGAAAAAGTTCAGTGAATATAATTTAATATCTTTCAAAGTGTTGAAGCGTGCGTGCGAGATGTACCCACATTAGTAGTTGTCATCGATCACATTTTAGAACTGTTGATGTTAAAATAAAGCACTTCAAGATATTGTGCAGTACATACCTATTAGATAGGATACAATATAAGTGCGTACTGCGTAATGGCGAGTCCCGCCCAGCCAAGTAGGTGCTTGCGAAATTAAATTTTCTGAACACCTTTCCCAATAATACTAACTTTTTTGCAACCCTGAACTCTTGATAATAACCATCGAACCATTTCCATTATCACTTTCTAATATAACTGTAACGACAATTACCATAACAGTTAGGCAATATCATATAGTAGAAGGTTCTACTATATAGTATTTATACACGATCTATCGCTATCGGTAACATGTCTCCAGCCAATAAAACACATTATTTTAGGTACATTACAAATAGTTACTATTTATTACAAATCGATTTGAAACATGCTATGTTTCGATTATTTATGAGTGGTAGGTATCTGGTTAGAAATCTGGTAGATAATATTAAATCTTATGATGATTATGTCCCTACTTATAAAACGCTAATATTTAATACATACCAGTTTATTATATAAGTTGACGTCCGCGTAGAGAAATTATTATTATTCGAATCCGGGTAGGTCCATGCATATCTCTGACTCATGGATTTTGTGTCGATATTTTATTTGAGCCCAAGCCGGTTTTTGTTGACATCACGCCCTAAATATGTGGTGTCATGAAGTTCAAAGTTCAATTAATTACCAATTCACCATACATACTAAAGTTCGTATTTTTTCTATGGTATTCTTGCTGTGATATGCTTAGGGTCTTATGTTATGTTTAGTGCCTCCTAAATCCATGTCACAAGGAGGGCAATTTTAAGTAGGTATAGGTCGCGTCAACCAAAAATAACTCTGGAAAACAGGGGAGGGGATGACATGTGTTTGCGCAACCAAATACTCGCGTCATCACCCTCTTTACGGCGTTATTTTTGCGTGACGCGCACCATACTTAAAAATTATAAAGGTAAAAATGTTCTCCTACAGAAAGCCTACTATAATACTGAAGATTATTTAGTGACAAATTAGTTATTATGTGACAAAATGTAAATGTTTGTACGCCGCCAGGCAAAGCACAGAAATCAATTACTTGCCTGCGTTTTTTTACATCTACCATCTACTTTTATGTAAAAATAACCGGTGTTTACAAACGAATAAATGAATTATGAATTATGACTATACCAATTTTGAAGGAAGGTTATGTAAATAATAATAGTATGTACTAAAGTTAAAGGGTTTTCAAAAAATTGCTAGCCAGAGCTGCAGTACTGAAACCGTGTGTAAATAACATATAATTGTCTTAAAATTAAAGGGAAACCATGAAGCCATTATACATTCAAATTTCTATTTTCGCACATCCTGTATAATTTGGGATAAAGTAGAGACCGCATGTAAAACGCTTTAGAAATTAAAGCACAAACATAATTTAAAAGTGTTTATATACCTAGCTATGGCAGAAACCGATGCCTAGCGACCGACGACGCGACGCTCCGTTTTGACTTACCAATATCCTGATGAAAGCCCTTCCAGCCGACACGACGTTCAACTCTGCCCTGCGTGCTTTCATTTAATTTCTCCTAAGCAAGCTTTCTTCACGTAGGAACACGTACATGAATGCACGGAAAGTTTTACTTCGTCCGTAAAGAAATACCTAATACTTTTCTGTACCTATATTATGACAGATGAAAAACAAACCTCGTGTATGTATTATTATTACTAACTCGGGCGTTATTCACAATGCCAATCCAATCGCGTTTGCGTTTAGATCAATTTGTGACATCACACGGTTTGGGCAAAGTATCTACTATCTCTTAAAGAATAATGCCCAAGATCATGTTGTGACGTTATACGGTTTGGGGCAAGAAATCTCCTATAGGTATCATAGAGAATAATGCCACTGGTGTTGTAGGTTATAAAGCTTTTGCTCTGATACTCTCGTGGTTTTTATGTTATTCGACTGAATCTCATTCACTCTGCTTCGAGTTGTTTTTCCACAACTCACATAAGTTGCATTTCATCAGCCAGCCACGTCCGATTGGTAGTATTTGATTACTGCATGCTTTAATGCTTAGGTACTGTTAGGTGGACGGAGCTATGTGTATATAACCTATACCTTCCGTTGCATAATTGAAACACCTAATATATTAGATCCTCCGTTACGAGACTTGTTTGCTTGCACACATTTGCAAAATGGCATCTCGTAATAGACACGATAATGTCAGTGGCTGCAAGGAGCATGCAGTGCGCTATGATCCGCGATGTAAACACAGTTTTGAGTGTCTGGGAAATGAACCTCGATCCTTGACCTAGTCTCATGCTTGGGCTGCTTGGGCTCCCACGGATGACAATCTCTCATTCTGGCCAAATATCTACAAGCCCGCCGTTTTTCGATAAGCCTGTTTTCAATATTGATTCTTTACTTGGGTAAATAACACTGATTAATGCCTGTAATTAATTTGTTTATTCCGAGTCAAATTATAAGTGCTTAGCTCTTCGATTTTTATATAAGTAATTTACTAGCGCATTAAATAATTTACAAAAGAAGTAACTTTTAACAGGAATGTACCTAATACTCGTATGTATCTTCCGTATATACTGTGAAACTTAGTAAAATAGTGCTTTATGAATACCTACACTAATTAGCTGTCCGCGAGTTATTCATATCGCTTGACCTACTCCCGAACAGAATGTCACCCATAGCCACTTTAGGCAACAATAGTTTACTATTAAAAAAGGTCACCAGAAATACCGGACTATGGCAATCCGTACAACTTTTGATTTCATTATTTTAATGACCGATCATTTGAATGTTTTGAGCGACCCAGGAAGGTTTTGTAAACGGTTATGGCTTGATTGACTCCATAAAAAAGAAGCCTAACGTTAAAAAACGAAATACTAAACTCAGACTTGGTTTACATGTTAGACGTTACTTCGACAAACTCAAATAATTTTTAAAAGTAGAGAGCTCAGTACTAGAAAAACCTTCTTATTATCTAAAAAAATACCTACAAGTAGATACCTATGTTCAATCAATAGCTTACGTGTCCTAACCGTCTTTGAAAAACCAATTATCTACAGAGTTTTTTTCTCCCATTCTATATCGCGCCAAACGTTGGTAAACGATACAAAAAGATTCAAATTATAAGGTATCTACTTGCTTAGCTCACCTATTCATTCGTAACTAAGTAGGTAGAGTACCCTTTAAGTTAATTTAAATAATGAGATAAATGTCTTTTTATAGTTTGTTTGAACGGTCTCTCGAATATAAGCTTAAGCTTAGTTTGGGGGTAGATAGTGCTGTGTGGAAAGTCCACCAATATTTATTTATTTCCCAAGACCTCTATATCTACCCTTTTAAATGATCATAGGTACACTCATTATGGACTGTGTTGGTATTGCATTAGTTTTTATGATCGTTATAACGATGAAATTAAACAGTGAAAGATCAAGGATAGTACAGGGTAACATCAATAATTCATGTATCGCGAACATAAAATAGTACGATTCGACACATTGTAATAAATTTATTAGATATTTATTTATTATATACTAGCGACCCGCCCGCGCGCCCCTGCTTCGCACGGGTGCACATTGTGTTTCTACTAAATCATTCATGTATTATACATAATATAAAACTTTCTCTTGAATCACTCTATCTTTTAAAAAAAACCGCATCAAAATCCGTTTCGTAGTTTTAAAGATTTAAGCATACAGACAGCATAGGGACATATGGATATAGGGACAGAGAAAGCGAAATTGTTTTATACTATGTAGTGATCTACACTAGGTAAGATTTGTAGGTTTATGTGGAAGGTAAACCTCAACTTTTTATCAATAATTAAGACAAATGAAAAAATTATTACAGAATTATTCTCACAGGTAAGTAAACGGCGTTCCCCCGTCTTCCTTTATAAGCTAAACTCTAAGCTTGAAAATGTTGAGATGTGCAACGGCCTCTTAGCAAATTATTCCGTTTGCTTTTCAGACGCTCTTTGCATGCACAAAACATATTGTCTTTGGTACTAAAACTGCTTAAATCCTATTCAAAACATGTTTTATACGTTTGTTTATCACAAACTACTAGTTTTGATTATGATATATAGAGCTGATAGCGTGAATGCAGAACACTTATCAATAGTTTCCTTTCACCTTCCTGTAGGGCTTGAGAACTGGTTTGCAGATAATTTCCGTTGCGTAGGTACGCACCCTAGCTGATGCCTGATAAATATATCCTACTACTATTATAAACGCGAAAGTTTGGAAGTATGGATGGCTGGATTTATGGATGGGTGGATGTTTGTTACTCTTTCACGCCGGAACGGCTGAACGGATCTGGATGAAATTTGGAATAACACATAGGATACTTTTTATCCCGTGGGAATACCGGGATTTAAATATACACGTGCCTGTAATATCATGTGCCTGTAATATCACCGGCATCACGCACACCCTTCAAACTGAAAGCAACGCTGCTTGGCGGCAGAAACAGGCATGGGGCGGTAGTACTTCCCTAGACGAGCCCTTCACAATAAGCTACTCTCGATAGTTATACATAGACACAGTGGACAAGTGAGCCGTGTTAGGTTTCTAATAGAGGTCTCAGTGGACACGCTCACTAGCCTTGCGTTCGACTCGACCTTACTTATATCTAGTGAAATTGAACCGGTCCGATCTCCGAGACTTGTCGAGGCTGAACTGAACTACTTATTGAATGAATTAGTTTACATAATTGTGTAGGTATTGTATTTATATAACCTACTAGCGACCCGCCCGCGCGCCCCTGCTTCGCACATAATATCATGCATGTATTTTACATTATAGGTAAACCTTCCTCTTGAATCACTCTATCTAAGAAAAAAAAACCGTTGCGTAATGTGAAAGATTTAAGCATACATAGGGATATAGGGACAGATAAAGCGACTTTGTTTTATGTAGTGATATTGTACAGTCAGCAGAATTAGCATAATATTGTAGTGGTGTCATACGAAATTGTCTGTTTTAGCTTTAGCATGCCAAATCTTACTTTTTCTTCCACCTGACCTTTCAAGGTAAAAACGTTGTCAGATGCAATTCGAATGTTTAAGTAAACCATTGTAAAAAAATCATGAAATCGAATGATAAACTCCCGAATTTTTGGAGTAAGTTTTCCCAGCAAATTTCCACGGCCGTGCTTAGGTACTTGAAAATGAATTGTACTTAGAGTCACATGCTTGCAGCTGACTGAACGTTTGCTAGCATCATAAACTAATTAACTTGGTTGTACTACTAAAAATTCTTCTCTTAAAAGTGTAACTAGACAAACAGTGTTTTTTTAACGAATTATACCGTTCTTTGGCCACGATCTCG
The DNA here is from genome assembly GCA_963576535.1 of Plemyria rubiginata. NCBI lineage: Eukaryota > Metazoa > Arthropoda > Insecta > Lepidoptera > Geometridae > Plemyria > Plemyria rubiginata. The sequence goes on from OY754905.1 coordinate 5,823,307, forward strand.
CCTGTGCCCGGTGGTAAGCGACGATGTAGCCGACGATGGAACAGAACGGTCCAGAAGACACCTATTCAATCTTGCCTTAAAGACACCCACACACAGTGTTTTTTTTTCAAATGTCGGTACAGTGCTTCCTAAAACGAGTGCGAAACAAAAGAGTAGAAAATGATAGGGGCGCCACTTTCCATGCATTTTCAACGCTCACTCACATGCGGTCTTGCTCGCACCTACGCAAACATCCGCTGTCAAAATTAGTTCCGTTTCTACTTGGTTTCTACTCTTTTGTGTCGCACTAATGTTTGCTTCACTATATTCATGTGTTTCCTTGTGAGTGGCCGAGATAGTAAGAAACTGCGGAAGCTTACACTTCCGACTACGATAATTGGATCCACGTCGAAGTAAACACGTTATGATTCATTGCACTAATCGTGCCGCTAATCGCAATCAGTGCGAACAAATGAATCAACTGTCCAAACATCGATATTTGCAGCATAGTTTGCTATTGGTGTTTGTTACAGCGAGCCTTTGAAGATGCTGAGCTTTTTTACCCAGGACATAAAACAGCGGCCACAATTACACTAATGTCTGGCTATCGAGATGATTCCCATCCATCCTATGCAATTTCTATTAGGTATAATACGGGAATCAAATGTAAAACTGAAAGCCATCTCGACAGCCAGACATTAGCGTAATCGGGCCGCCGATATAGGACGTAGGTAAGGAAAGTTCAAGATAATTAAATCGTTATTTATACCTAGAGGTTATAATAGAGCAAAATTTGTCGCAAGGCGTCAAAACCCATCATACAAACGTTTAAAGATGTATGTAGGTAATTTAAGCTTTTAATGTAAAGTGAGATTGCGTGGTTCTAAGGATTTATTAATTTGACGGTTTACAATTCGGTTGTTTGACTATTACTTCGCAGCTGCGGAGAGCGTGAGAGTGGGTTCAGAGGCGAAAGTGATCGTCACCGCAGCATTGCCTAATCGATCTGCGCTCGCGCGGAATCTGCATGCGTAATACACCCACGCTCCGATTTTCGCTGACAATTTCTCACGACTTCATCAACATTTGCAACTGTTGCAATGTTCGACAATGCTTGTTTTGCAGTCATCTAGCTTAATTTTCACACAACTTCTTTGTCCGTAAGCTTGCAATCACGCTGCTACACATATCGATCACTATGCAAATCAATATAAGTTACGAAAGGAATTGAAAAAAAGCGTGGTTACGCCAACGCGCATGCATAAATAAAATTTTCCAATACTGAAACTGTGAACCTTTTAATGCATAAACTCTCGCAATGATCGAGTACTTGCTTAGGTGGTGAGTTAAAATATTACAATAGTCAGGGAATGCAGTGATGAAACTATCAAATGAGTCACGACTCCTTGTAGTCGAGGCGCCAGCGGGCCGCAGGCGCAGCCCTGCCACCCGGCTGCGAATTGCTGACTCACGGAGTCAACAATACCTAATGCAACGACAAACAACTTTCGTAATGGAATAAGATTACAACGAAGTTTTCATTGTTACAGATGTTTATTGGTTTGCGGCGCCTATACCGCGGCTAGGCCCGAGGTCGATATAATCACGGAACCGCGGCCCGGGGAGGAGTACGTTCTCGTCAGCTCAGGTCAGCAAACACCGCTGCGCGATTTTGAAACATCACACAAAATACCCGAGAAACATCCCAACCACCGCATTCTGAAACACGATGAAAGTGAAAAAATTATAAAGAAGTTACACATCGGGAAGACCAAGCACGTGGCAACAGAAGGAATCGTCGCCATCGAAGAGGATAAAAAATCATTATACAAGAAGGGACACAAGAATAAAGCATCGGAAACTATCGAAGTCGATGTCCCCGTATCGAAAATTGAAGAGATAAAGATTAAGGAGGCTAATGAAAATATAGAGACCAATCCTAACATGGCTGTTGCCTTGGAAGCGATGTCCGAATCTGGGAAACTGAGCGACGCACCAGGTACTACGACGCAGAAGCCTGTCCTCACAACAGCAGCTCCCGCTACGACTAAATCATACGAATACATTCCTATTAATCTTGATAACATCGACGACATCAACACTGGTCTTCTTCCTTCTAACCTGAATTTAGAAACTGCTGGCTCCGAGCAAAAACAACACTCGCGAATTCAAATAAAAAAAGGCCCCAACGGTCAAGACTACGAGTATGAGTACATCTACTACTACTACGATGAGGATGAAGAAACCAAGAAGGGAGGAAAGGGCAAAATTGTATCCTCAACGACCGCACCTGTGCACAATGCGCACGATGGCCCACTGAAGGCTGACGGAGACAACCATATTGGCAACGAGAGTAAGACAAAGAGTAAATACAGCAGCATCGACCGATCGGTCACAACCACAGCAGCTCCTGAGACACAGAACGAAGTGCTGCCCGCCTCCGCCAGCCGCGGTCGCACTCGAGGCCGCAACATCACCCCAGCGCCTGTTCCCGCTGAGGAAGAGAACCTCGATGATATCAGGTATTATATGAAAGTCCTTGTCTATTTTTTTTATCTGTCAATGTTTTATTGTTTTTAAACACTGAAGAAACCCTTAGTATAAATGCTGAGATGATATAAATGCTGATGAACATAAGCTTTATTAACAAGACTTATAATTATTATGTCCACTCCCTAGTGTCAGATTACCTTCAAGCACCCGGTTTCCACCTCGTGGCCGCACCCTGGCCTCTGGAAGCTCCACCACTTACGTCCCAGAGGTTTCCTCCGAGATAGCGAGACATCGCGGCCGCGGTCAGAGTGACAGCGTGGCGGATGAGTCTATTGGCCAGACTAGAAGCCGGACCCGTTCGCATGTCAGGTAAACCTTCGATCGTGTTATTTATATACTATAAATATTGCTGTAGGTATTGTTTAATTGGTTGTCATGCCTTATCAAAAGGGAGACAAATATGTGACAACAATGCTGCTCAATGAATGGTGATTTTGACAGTTTTTATTCCAATGCTCGGAAACCCATGTTTAATTCAAACAACTGCGTGAGTCAATTATCGACCAATAATAGCAACATTTGGTTTCCAGGCGCCCCAGCTCTGAATTAGTAGACTTGGATAGCTTCAAGACTAACTCTGGTGACATTCCGTCTTCCTACAAAGAGCCGCCAAGCAGGTACTCCTCTGAAAGCCGCAGCACTACCGAAGAGCCCGAAGCAGAGACCAAAGAGAATGTGAAAGAAACAGCGCGTGAGGGTCACAGCCTCGCTGCCGGTATCACTTTCCAGGAAATCTTAGATGATTCCAAACTTCCAGCTGACTATAAAAAAACTACTGTCTCATACGAGCAAGATACCACAGAGTATACTACAATGACGGCCATGGAGAAGGTAGCTCTAGACCTTTACGCGTACCTTGCCGGTGAGAACCTGAACAATGAGATCAACCCAACGAACGCAGAACCGATCGACTTCGATGGAACCACAACTATCGATGATTCCTGGACCACGGAGGCTCTAACCACTACAGAGGAACCTACCACGACCAGCACTACAACCACGACTACCACTACTACCACTACGGAAGCCCCGACCACAACTACAGTGGCACCGTCCACTCGTCCGTCCAGGTTCAAGGGTCGCGCTGGCGCTAGGACACGCATTTCAACCACCTCAGCTGCAACGGAAGCTCCTCAAGAAACATCCACAAAAGCACGCAGTAAGTAACCAATCAGAAAAAAAAACCCACCAAATCAAACATTAGAAAGCATATTTACACCACTCACTCGCCACCACCACTACTAAAGTGTATGAGTATTGATATTAATATATATATATATATACACATATATATATATACATATATATATATATATATATATATGTATATAAAGAGTGAATAGGTGTCTTCTAGACCGTTCTGCTCCATCGTCGGCCACATCGTCGCTTACCAAAGGACTGTCTATCATATATAAAAAAAAAGTATATATATATATATATATAGTTCCACTCTTTATACTTATATACTTAACCTCATCAACAAATAGTTTATATATTATGTATATACCTATTGCATATAAATATGAATATTTCTCTCCAGTGTCATAACTTGTAAAAGCTGTTTTGTGACTTTCGCAAACTCGTTCGTGAACTACATCGTTTCGTTCGAGATTCTCCGTCACGACAAACATGATCATAACCGCATAATGCTTTTCCCATACAGCCAATGTTAAATAATTGCCGATTAGATAATCGGCATATCTTCAGCTGACAAGGCCATGGTTAATATCTAGATAGACTTTCTTCTACAAGTCCTGACGCTGGGTTTTCAACAATAATGATTCCAAAAAACTTGGGCAGTTCAAATCAACTTAGTTTGAGTAGTTTATATTATAACCTCGCTGCTGAAACACGTTGCTGACGAATTATGCCTGTTACAATCTCTCTTGTAGATCTTATTTAGTCGTAATAGCACGGCGAAAGTGTTTTATAAATTTTTTGCTTGGCGATTGTTTATGCAAAGTTTTATATGCGAATAATATAAATTATGATAAATATTTTGTGGCTAAGCTGTCTTCTCATCCGTCATCCGTCATATAATTAATTATTTAGGTATGTATGTTACATTATATGTCATTCACTTGGTTATTTGTCTTATGTTGAGGCTGAAAGAGTGTAGTAAATATCTGTTTTAACGCTATGTTGTTTTTGGGATGGAGATATTATCTAGAATTCAGTTTAATTAGAATAAATAAATATAAATAAATAAATAATGCAGGACAATCCACATAACACCATCTAGCCCTAAAGTAAGCTACTCAAAGCTTGTGTTATGGGTGCTAGATAACTGATATACTTAATACATTATATACTTACATAGATAGATATTTTTTATTATACATAGAAGACACCCCGACCAACGGAAATTTCTGCAAATCCAGAATAGTTTATTTAATATCCACAATATTAGCAAATTAATTATTGACGACCTCTGTGGCGCAGCGGGCGAGAGCCTGCCTGCGACGCAAGAGGTTGCGGGTTCGATTCCTGCCGTGGAACAAATTTGTGTACGATCTGCAGAAATTTGTTCCGATGGTCTGGGTGTTTTCTATGTATAATAAAAAATATCTATCTATGTAAGTATATAATGTATTAAATATATCAGTTATCTAGTACCCATAACACAAGCTTTGAATAGCTTACTTTGGGGCTAGATAGTGCTGTGTGGATTGTCCAGCATTATTATTATTATTATTAGCAATTGCCAGTTTAGCATACTAAAAGCTTGTCGACCCTGAGGTTTAATTTCAAACCTAATCATTTAAATGTAGATTTCCTAACCGTCGTATATTACAATATGTTTTATCAGTACCTATATCGTTGTAATAATGAATAACAAAAAACTATAGAGCAATAATACATTAATAGATGCTAATAAATTATCCAAAATTACAAGATTCAAAGAGATGAAATTTTCAATATAAGTTCATTACAAATATATTTTTGCAATCCAAATCCGATATCTCAACCGTTAAATCTTTCAGCTAATAGCGCGTGTAAGTCATAGCTCAATGTACCCACGTAAACATTAACGTAATCGTACAGTACTTACTTATTAGTTGACGAAAACGACGTTATCCGCCGAATAACGAACCACATTGACGCTGCAGAACTGAAAATTATAATACGAAATGCATTTTGCACAGCTTTTTTAGAAACCTTCATCGCCACGAATGTGTGTGTCTATTGTCTTAATACTTTGGGGATGTTGAGAAGTGTTATATGGGTGAATGTTTTCTGCAGGTCGCTTCGGCAAGCCAGGTGGTCGCAGAGCGTCCGTTGCTGCCGTTGAGCTCTCCACCCAAGCTTCCACCAGCAACGCTGAGAAGCCTGCGCAAGCCAAGGTAACGTCTTGTATTTTAGCTTTAGGTTATGCAATGCGATATCATTAAGCCTTCCCCTATTCTTATAAACGTTGATAAATTTAAACTTTGCTTGTGCTCCGTAACTGTTTATAATTATTAATTAAATATGACAGTTTTACGGCACTTAAGCATTGGTTATCTTTTGACAGACGTTTATAATAAATCTAAATGTTGTTCATTAATAAATAAGCGTTATGCTGTCTTTATGTGTGCGAAATACACTAAACTTTCTTTATTTTGACATTTATTCCACAGATGTCTAAATTACAATAGAAAATATGTTACGTGAACACTTACCCACGTGGATGATTTTATCGACACTGTTGTAAACTTTTTAATAGCTTTATATAAAGAACACCGAAATATCGGGAATGTAAATCAAATTTACCTACACGAGACCGATAATTGGCAAATTAACGGTCTAGTTTCGTTAAAAAGTGATTTCTAAAATCACAAGTTGTAATTTTTTTATATCACCTTACTATTTTTACAACAATGGACGCGTCGAAATGCTAGTCTTTAGGACTCCTCATAAGTCGTAGACCACAGCTTACCTCAAACTATTTGGTACTTGGTTGGTCACCTGCAAGCTAAGAAAGAGTTGTCGTTGTTACAGCCGTTCGGCCGTCGCGGCTTGTTCGCTGGCCGCACGCGGCCCAGCACATCCGCGACTGCAGCGCCAGCCGTCGCCACGCAGGACGAAGCCGTCTCACCCGCCAGTGAAGCCCCCGCCCTCAGGTAACAATGAAGGCAATATAATTTGAGTTTTCGATTTGATTCGATTTTCGAACGACGAATATTATCATCATAATCATAATCCATAGCTCGACTTTACCCACTGCTGTGTCTAGGCCTCCTTTAGTTTGTGCCATCTACCAATCCCGTGCCTGCGATTTTCACAATGTCGACGACCCATCTCGCTGAAAGAAGACTCACATCTCTGTAATCATTTCTCGGCCAACATTCGGTTGCCGTTCTACTCTACCAGCCATCACCACGTCCTGCTTCAGAGTTCGGAACTGTATCTATTAATTAGCACAAGGCAAGCAAAAAAACAAACTGGTTTCCCTAGAGTAAGAAACGCAATTTTATCTCCACTCTGATACGCTACAATGGCGGTCTTTTTAAGCAAGAGATTTAAAAACTATTTGACAACAGATTTTACGGATTCCAATTTATTTAATCGTACTTATGACAGAATATAATAGGCGCAACAAAAATCAAACAGTGTTAAAATAAAAATTAAAAATTGATTAAATCTTCTAATCAAACAACTACACTAAATACATCATCTAATTTACAGGGCTTCCAATACCATTTTTGATACATGATTACCTAGATTGTCACTTTCACACCACATTCACATTTATGAATTGGTTTGGATTCCTTACTTGTCCATAACATTTTGTCCACAAAACATCAGTAACTGAATGACTCAGTCTGCCCACCACACTACCGTCTGTGTAACATACACAGGCGTACAATGGCTCTTCTTCTCTGAAAAGGCCATGAAGTGAGCCGATTAGTCAAAATTAGGTAGGTTCTTTAAAATACATAATAAGCATGTTCAAAAACGAGGCGATGCTTTGCTAGGTGATGGTTACCACTTCACATCAGATAGGCCATCTGCTTGTACCATCTGCAAGTATCTATACCACATTCTGATGAAGCAAGTTCCATGTGCCTTACCTACGACAAGAAAACACTTTGCCAATCATGAAAAAATGAGGTCAACGCATTAGATCCGTGAGATGATGTATCTCATACATAATCAGAATCACTTAGGTATCTGACAGCTATTGTTTCTTTGCTGCCACACAATCAGCTTATGCAATTCACTAGTCACTAGGTCATTGGCTCAGGTCATAACATTGATTAGTAAGTACGTGCGTAGGTACTTATTAAACGTGTTGCGCATACAGTTTATATCGATACAAATATCTATCAGAATGACTGTGATTCGATACACATTTGGCCATTTTTTGTATCTCTCGACGCGGCTTTCATCAGCGGCATGTGAATGTCAGAGGTATTATAGTTACAATATTTATTGTTGTTTGTATGTTACTGTACCTAATCTTACAAAAACGACTGACGGCACGAACGAAAGCATTGCTCTAGACTCTAAATAGACGTCAGAATATAAACTGTTTTGAAAAAAACAAAGATAAACCCCGACCCCGATGAGCTCGCGGTCAGTCGATGGATAGAGAGGGCTCAGAATCGATCTTCCTAGAAATGGGTAATGGGCCTATGTCCAACAGTGGACTACTTTAGGCTGACGATGATGATGACTCGTGATTACTACTAATGATAATTTCAGCCGGATCCAGCTGACGGAAAGTACAAAATTTCAATTTTACAGATTTCGTTTGATTGGAAATTTATTGGCATTGATCTTCAATAATTATGAATGACCTATTTGTTTATTGCATACACATTTTTACAAGAATAATAAAAAAAATGCAAATTGTAGTAGGTATTGTGAATCACCAGCCTTTGACCTTGCCAACCCCGCAGATTGAAACATCTGCAAAGAACACTTCGGTAGTAACAAAGAAGCCTATAACTGTGAACTCCACATATTTTTTTTGCATAATACCATTCCATACACATATAATACGGTATTGTATAAAAAATTAAAAAATCGTAGATCAACAACGCAACTGGTGGGTTAGATTATGGGGTCATTAGCTGCAAAAAAAATGTTCTTCGGAAGTTCCAAAAATTTACTTATTTTACTCATTTTTATTAATATTGTGATTGTGAAAAAATCTACATCCTGTAGGTATTTGTGTATTTTTATTGTTAACTAGCTGGTACCCGCGACTTCGTCAGCGTACTTTTAAAAAAAGGGATGAAGAGATCCCTTTTTTTCGCAATAAAAGGTAGCCTATGTCTTTTCTCAGGGTCTAAAGATTGTCTGTGCCAAATTTCATCAAAATCCGTTGAGAGGTTTAAGCGGGAAAGCGTAACAGACAGACAGACAGAGTTACTTTCGCATTTATAATATTAATTTTTAATAATTTTTAATAATAACAATAGTAGGATTGTTGCTTGGATCGTAATACAAAAGAACAAGATTTTGTTTTAACTATTTTGATGAATGATAATGCATGTTCTAATCTGTGAATACGTTTAGAATTTTGACAAGTTTTTGTAAGCAATGTGAAAACTGCAGGAGCATTATTCTCTATGACAAAAGGAGATTCCTTGCCCCAAACCGTGAAACGTCAAAACTTGATGTTGGGCTTTGTTCTTTATGACATAGGAGATACTTTGCCCTGACCGTATGACACCGGCTGCCTTGTCTTAGCCGAGCTCGCGCTGCAAATGGTCATAGTGCATAAGGCTCCAGTTACGACGGGATTTCTTAGTTTGCGACGTTTGAATTAATGTAATTCAGAGACAAACCGTAAACGATGCTCGTACGAAGGTAGGTATAGAGGTAATTACTGCTGCAATTGGTAGTCAAGTTATGGTGCCGTACTACGTACCAACAGCCTAACATTGAACTCTACGCTTGCGCTTCATACGGGCATGCTAGTGATGCGTAAAGACGTAATCATATAACAGCCTTGCATATTATCAAAGTCAAAGTTAAAAGGTATTTTTTCCGTAAAATCGCAAGGATCACTTGGAGACATCTTAAGACTAGTGGATCTAGGTGTCAGTTCCATTAAGCCAATGTCAGACGCAATCGATTGTTGTCTGAGTTGGAAATAAGAGATAATTCTTTGCAGCAGGACGCGTCTCCGACCCGGCCTTAGACGAGGCACAACAACCACCACCACGTCCAGCGCTCCTGAGGACTCCACTTCACCCAACGCGTCGGGAGAGGTCTCTGAAACCACAGTTGCACCTGCCAGGACTCTTGGGTAAGGAATCAACAACAACTAAATATACCGTATACCTACCAAAGCGAACAGCTCGCCATAGACGTGGTGCTACCACTTTTTCACTGCTTCACCTGCCAGGACTCTTGAGTAAGGCAACAACTAAAGGTTTACGACGGTCTACCAAAGCGAACAGCTCGTCATAACCTGATGATCATCACTGCTTCACCACCATGATGAGTATTGACGATTTGATGTGATTCAGAGAAAATTTGGGCCTTGAAAAAGATGTTAGATTATAGAAAAATTGTGTGAAATAGGTTCTTTTAAATGTATAGAAGAATACTCGACCTCCTGTTTCTAAAGATTTTTTATTTGAATACTTAAAACTTTGGACATTATTGAAATTGTATTTCCGTTAGTCGCAGCCGGCCAGGCTTACGACCAGCAGCACTCCGGCCTGGACCGAGGCTGAACCTGCGACCCAACCCTCGCCTCCGGCCCTCCAGCGCCGCTCCGGCCGAGACCTCTGAAGCACCCTTAGAGACCTCTGCGCCTGAGGCTCTGTCCACCGACGCCGATGCTGAGGTAAGTGTTGCTAATCTTCCAAACCTGAGTGGCTGGTAGAAATTGCTTGAATATTAAAACCCTCCTATTCTACTCTAACTGTATGATTTGTGCAATAAAGAGTGTCATATATTCCCTGCCAATTTATAGCGGCTGTATAGAGCAAGGAATTTGATACTACGTACCAAGGAATATAATAAATAAATAAATAAATAATGCTGGACAATCCACACAGCACTATCTAGCCCCAAAGTAAGCTATTCAAAGCTTGTGTTATGGGTACTAGATAACTGATATATTTAATACATTATATACTTACATAGATAGATATTTTTTATTACACATACAGAATACCCAGACCATCGGAACAAATTTCTGCAGATCGTACACAAATTTGTTCCAAGGCAGGAATCGAACCCGCAACCTCTTGCGTCGCAGGCAGGCTCTCGCCCCCTGCGCCACAGAGGTCGTCTCTCTTGCTACGCACATCCAAGAATATATAACGCTACGCTAAGACGTACATCTTCTACTTAGGTATAGAGTATTGGTACTTCTCACTGTCACTTTCATGCCAACGAAAAGAGGTAACTTATCGGTCTGATAAGCTAATGAAGCGGTTAGCGACCAAATGAATAAGAGCGTAAATAAATAAAAATGTGTGCAGGCATCGTCGCCTGCGCCGGCAGTGGAAGGCGCTCGTGGCAGCCGCCTTCGACCCAACCGTCTGCAGCTGGCTCCTTCACCGAAGCCGAGAGTAGCAGTCGCTGCCCCGCCGCGTCGACCCAACCCGCTGCTCAGGAGGAAACCATCCACTGAGGTACACAGTAGACACACACACACACACATATATTTAATCTTTATATAAAAAGCACCAGAAAAGAAAAAGCGGTCGTCTTAGTACAAGGAGAAAAAAATATTAGAGAGGATATACTTCCAGATCAGACCATAGAAATTTCATCGAAATCGGTTCGTTAGTTTGTCATAAAAAAGTTATTATTTTATTTTTGATACGAGTAGGTATATACTTAAATTCCATAAAATCGAGCATTTACTCTACCCCTCTATCTCATTCACTATTAAATAAAATGTTTTGATTTTTTTTCATTATTAATATGATGATGGTTACCATTCAATATCAGGTGGACCATCTGCTTGATCCATCAGAAAGTAGCTGTATAAAAACATGCTATTCTCACAAAAGTGCTGACTTTTGCACTGCCAACTATTGCGTTATTCAATATTGGTTAATATCGGAGTGCCGACTTCAAAATTTCTAATATCGCTTATCGACTTTCGCATACCTTGCAGGCTACAACCGAAGCGGCCAAGAAGTCGTCCGCAGAGTCAGTAGAGGAGAGCACAGCGTCCGGGGAGCGCGCAGAGACGGAGACGGAGAGCAGCAGTGTAGCGGAGACGACGCCGACGGCGCCGCTGCGAGGGCTGGACGCGCTGATCGCGCGCCGCCGCGCCGCTGGCTCGCGCCCGCAGCGACCAGCGCGCCGCGCTAACTAACTGACGTTAATTATTCAATACTTACCCTCATAATCAATTCACATTGGCTGCTTTTCAGACCGATAACTCTGCTACTGTTACTTTTGGTTGGCATAAAAGTGACAGCGACAAGTATACTCTATAAGAGCCGCTATATCGTGGCTAGTGATGATTATGAGGGTAAAACATCTGAGGAGTTGTTTTTAAACTACGCGAGGGCCGTTCCATATTTAAACTGCGCGCTCCAACTAGAGGTGATTGTGAACGGGATAGTTTTGTGGCAATTCATTGCTTTATTTGTATAGCTACCGATCTGTTTTCGTGAACAAGACAGATGCACAATGGCAGCTTGAAATTGCCGCAATTTCTAGCTCGTATACAAACGCCAATAAACTGCCGAGTACTAAAGATGTTCCACATTTAAATTGTGCGACTGTAGGTTCCAGATTCGAATTACGCGCCTTAACTTAGACTGCCGAGATCTTCAGATGTTTTTCAATATGTGCACATCCTCATTTAAAATGTGCGTCTTTAGATGTTTCAGATTCAAATTGCGTGCCTCTCTTTTTACTAGACATTTCAGATAGCTTCTCTAGATGTAAAAAAACTGTAGACTGACGATAATCCAGACACGATCATACTCATAACACTTCCAACCGAACTTTTTGCTCATGCCGTTTTATTATGTCAGGGTCACCTCATCCATAGGCTTATGGCGGCTTATGCTGCCTTGGCGGCCGTGGTATAGCTCGTGCGTCAACCGTTCTGTCGGCCATTAGATGCGCCAATACGCTGGATGTGACATGGCTAGAGCATTAGATCCCAATCAACCCCACCGTGTTCAGCCAGTATCTTAGACTAACAATCATGATACTAGTAATAACGTTGATCTTGATAAAGTTTGGCACAATACATTATAAAATACAGTTATAGTAAAGGCGGCACGCAATATCAGTCTGAAAGATCTCTTATTTACTACCACCGGGCTTAGGATAACCCCGATCCTAGCAGAAACTGACCAAGTGCGAGTCAAATTTGCAAGATGTCGTTACTCTGAGGGAAAGACGTCGTTTTCTCACAATTGCCATAATTTCACATTCCGTGGCAGTACGAGATTCCCATCCTGTCCCTATCATCCCATCCCATCATTGCTCTGAGGACGTAGGTAAGGTTCACTCAAGTTGTAACCTTAGGACTACAACTTTTTTATACACAATCAGATATACCTATATTCCGTTTTCCCCTTTATTCCACTGTCACATCCTTTCCTTCCTCTTATTTCCTTACCATAGAATGCGTAGAATGCCCCTTCGTCTCAGCACTTGCCAATTGCCTATCCTCAATCCGGTATTTCAAAGTTACCTCAAAACTGAATTCCACTGCCAATTTATGAATATGTAACTACGTTTTGGGACAACTTTAAATAATCTTAGTGATAGTACTTAGAAATTGCTGGAATTAGCTGATGTTATTAACAAGTTATCAGATATGTTGAAAAGTTTTATTAATTTTCTGATACCTACTTGTGGAATTACTTTCTTGTGGTTTTTCAATCCTTGTGGTTGTTTTTGACATCACTAGTCGTGTTCACATATTATTATGATAATCCCCTTATTTTCCCAAACATGACAAGTACACACATTTTCGTTCTTGGAAAAGTTACTTTATCACTACATGGTATCTATAAAACAAAGTCGCTTCCCGCTGTCTGTCCCTATTGTAGGTATGCTTAGATCTTTGAAACTTAGCAACGGATTTTGATGGGTGGTTTTATAATAGTAGTGATTCAAGAGGAAGGTTTATAATAATGCATAATATAACAGAGAAACACTGTGCACCCGTGCAATGCCTGTGCGGGTTGCTAATTACCTATATTTGTCTATTTTTACGAAAATGAATACAAATAGTTGCAAAGGAAATTATAACGCGAATAAGCACGGAATTGCAAGCAAATGTGAAGTGCTACCAGCTTTGTTCAAATGCACAAACTGTTGTTTAAATATCAGCTACGTCCAGCATAAAAATTACGTCAGTAGTCTTAGTCAATTTCCTTCACAAACTAGAGATCTAGGAACTTATAAAATTTCATTTCAACATTCAATGATAGAAAACCGTAAGTATCTGTAGTTCAATTTTCATTTGTGTAAGAAGAAAGAGAACTTGTCTTTTATAACTTTTGTGTACATAGTAGTGTTAGACATTGTATTATTTCTACTTTTAAAAAGAAAAAAACCAAAAGTACGAATATCGTCCTATAAACTTATAATTTTAAAGTCTCTTTATTCAAATAATAATCAATGTTCTCTAAATATACCCAATACAATGACATAACCTAACATTATAGGTAACATTTCATAATGTTGTAGATAATAATTCCGTTTTTGTAGATAATAATTATCAAATTACATTATAGTTACCTAGGTACCTACTAAATTGATAGGTGAGCAAAATTATACTCATTACATTTATTTATTTTAAGAAAAAAATACTTATTACGTAGCCGTACATAATATTTTAATGCAGTAAAGTCGTTTTATTATAAGTACCCAACAACATACCGATTCGTCTTGTTTGCTATAGCACTGACTTATAGTGCCATCGTGATATGTTTTTGTATCTTTCTTATGTGTGATAATAAAATTAATATTAAGATTTTAATGTTTCAAACTGCTTTATTTTATTTACATCCCCTAGTCCTTCCATTTTGTTTTTTAATACTTCCTTACTGTCAGAATACTGATTTATTTTATAAATAACCCGTTCTTAATTTTTATTTAAACAGCTGTCAAAATCTTGAATATCTAATTAATACGTACATATTTACATATAGAGAAGGTGACAGAAATCAGAATAATGTGTACCTACATCTATTTAAGTTAGGTATTATAGATGCATGATAGTAACTGTTGTCACCACCCCAGAATATGTATTTTTAAATTGTAGGTAAGATAGTAGATTAGGCACATTAAGTAAGAAAGATAAAGGTTGTTTACAACACACACACAGCACTAGGGAGTCACACGCACGCGCAATACAAGCCGTGTGAAGCGAACATGTTGTTATCATCGTGTGCATAGTTGACGAGACCAATGATTTTGTTGACCAATGTTATGATGTTGACCTTCCGAACAATTACATTCAAATATGCCTACATAGGTACTTATCGCACACGCACACATTAGTTAGGTCTGTGTTTGCAACGTAGTAGGTCCCAGGTTTATACCTGGTTTACATGAGTCAGTAGGTAGGTATAGAACTGTTTTTTGGCCAGGTGTCGATTCTGTTGTTGCATTAAACAACAGAATTGGCACCATTATAGGTCTAATAGGTAATTTATGAAAACGTTGTTTTTTCATTAAAGAAAGAAAATTTACATCGTAGTTTACCGTTTACTCCGTTTCGATTGAAATTCACTTCATTTAATAAGGTTAAGTATAGTCATTATAATAGATTTTGTTTCCTTGAAGTTTGAGATGATGATTCTTAAAAAAAACAATAAACTAGCAATAAGTACTTATTAAAAAACTCCCATCATCCATGTGTGTGCACTGCCCTTTCGGTTTTTTCAAAACTACACAAAGGTTAACTGGAAGAGAATGCTCTCTAGCATTAAGTTCGCCTATGTACGATACATTTTGTTTATGTGCAATAAAGAATTTTCTATCTATCTATCCATCTAATAAGTTCGCCTAAATATATATTTTGAAGATAATAAAATCACTGTATGTATTTATGTAAAATCGCAACCGGTTAAGTTATTGTCTATCTAGAGATAGCTGAACTGATCCAAATCTAAGCCAATTGGAAGCGACTCATGGCACGGGTTGCATTGCCTCGTTGAATGGCAATATTAGGTACCTACTTAGTAACCTACTGTTACCCTAATAATGTATATAGGTACCTAGGTACCTACCTACTGTTCATCTCAGACAATAGATTAGAGTTCAGACGTAATTTTGCGGACGGTACTGCTTGCTTGAATAGGTAGGTATATTAGAGGCATATCGCGGGGACTCGCGTTCATTGGCTTGCACGTAGCGCGACAAAGATAACTACCAGTTAGCCACAGTGTGTGCAAACGCAGCGCAACAATACCCAGGAATTCAACGGTATGCTGACAAAGTTTTTGAAAATCTAGCATCTGTTTTACATCACAGTGATTCCGCTCCGCGCGATTAGGCGGCCATGTAAACTGCCGTCTTACCGCGAAAGTAATCACAAAATCACAAATTGTAAGTCTCGAGAAAAATGGCCCTAAAGTTTTTTGGGTTTGATGTTTTTCGGGAATAAAAATCATTTGAATGTATATAATTGCAGAAGAAATAAATGCAATTACTTGCATATTATACGTATTGTATTTTTGATATATTTTTTATTATTTATTTATTTATTCTCATTCTTTGTAAAATCATGATTTTTCTTTTTAGCTTAATACATAAAATCTAATGTAACTCAATGCAGGATTGAGAATTTTTATTTTAAATTTGTCAGATGCGCCTTTTTCTCCTGATTCCGAATAAGTATGTATGTAACTCAATTTTGAAAAAAATGTTAGATGTGCCCTTTTGCGGTAAGACGGCAGTAAAGTATCCTACAGTACGCCAAGACGGAGTTTTGTTTTGCGTCTTTCGTATCGTCAAGCCGTTTCTGTATTGATTCGTGAGTTCTCAGCAGGCCTGATCGTGCCTCCCACAGAATTATAAATTACTAGTTGCGCCCCGCGGTTTCACCCGCGCAGATTTAAATCCCGGTATTCCCACGGGATAAAAAGTAGCCTATGTGTTATTCCAGACTATAATGTATCTCTCTGCCCATCCATACTTACAAATTTTCGCGTTTATAATATTAGTAGGATAGTAGGAAGGATACTAATGAAGTGAGCCTCCATACAAAAACTCCAAACAGACTTTGGGTACTGAAGTGGCACATCTACTGTGTAGTCAGGTCAGGACCATACTTCACAGTAGGTAGATGTAATAGTCGGTATTCAGCTGTGAATCGGACCTCACGTTTCGTTTCGTTCAATTAGTCGTCGCCAGACCACTGCTAACTCTAGAGGTATCTGCAACACAATGTAAGTGTTTATTATATTTACTTGTACATTGACCATAATAACACATATAGTTATTGCTTAACAAATAAAACCCACTGTTTTATTATTAAATATGAAGCTTGGGCGAATGTATTTTTGACTCCGCTTCTCATAATTTTCCGCTCTTCGGAAGTTTGCGAAAAGCCGGTTATAGCAATGTTGCTTGTTTTTTGTGAAGTTGTAGGCACGATGAGAAGGGAACGGGCGAATATATTATGGAGGATATTTCGACTCAATCCATATCCTCAGCGTAACTTTTAACGACTAGGTTTTAACTTAGTTTTACTTAGTTTTACAATATCTCGCATCATGATGCGCTTTACATTAAATTTATTAATAAAACAATTAGGTATGTCTTATTACAATTTATTAATAAAATCTTATAGGATACCTTAATAGGTATCTAGGTAGATTATAATTACTAAAACAATGAGTTCCGTTTTCTCAAAAGGGCACACTAGTTTTATATCAATCAATCCAATTATTTAAAAGTCACGATAAAAAGTGAAGAAAACTTTTCGTTTAATAATGCTATTGTAAAGAAAAACTCTTTACAATGAATATTTTTTATTTTTAATAAATTTTTATTTATGTTATTATAATATCTATCTTTGGTTTCACAAATTCCTGTGTAAATATAATACTAGAAAATCTAAATAAAACTAATACTACCTTAGAATCTAAATAATACTGGTAAATCTTTTTGCAAACGAACCTAGCGATATATTTTAAATTTTCAGATAGTATATTTTAACCTCGATACAAAATGGTTGTGGAGATCAAATCAGTGCTGGTGGTGGACGGCGTCGGCGCGAATTGCGCTCAGATCCTCAATGACAACGGCATTAAGGCCACCACCAGAGCCAAGATCTCCAAAGAAGAACTATTGAAAGAAATACCTGTAAGTACCTAAGCTACGCATAGCACATCTGATGTTCGGTCCGTGGTATTGGGTTATTTGTAAATGTATTTTTAAAATATCTATTCCTTTTTTAAACCAAAACGATTAGGTTACTTTTCTATGGTAGGTACTATTTTATAAATGAAAAAACCTTGCGATTCCCCAACGTACACCAAGATCGGTTTTCGGGTTAACGCGTTGACAACACCTAATGTAGCTCTCGCTCGCACGTCTCAACATTTTGAAAGATATAAAATCACTAAGCCCATATTTGAAAAATCGCAAACAACAATTTTGTGTGCAATCACATTGCACACAGTTTAGTAAAAAACTCATTTTGATCGATACAAGTTTTCCTACTTAAAAGTTTACTTTTCTAGTTTTCGTACATAAGTAATCTTTAGAGTAGGAAAACATGTACCTATAGATCAAAATGAAATTTTTACTAAACTATGCGCAATTTGATTGCACACAAATGGTTGTTTGCGATTTTTCGAAAATGGGTTTAGTTATTTTATATCCTTAGACAAGTCAAATCGTGCGAGCGAGAGTCACATTAGCTCTTGTCTTCACCTTAAGAGTTAAACATCAAAGTACTTTTCGCTTATGAAAAATCCTTCATAGTTATGAAAAAATCGCATAAAGAAAATGTCATAATCCAAACTTTTGGTCACCTTTTTTTTGTATCAGAATTAGATTTTTTGCTGAATTGTGCGAAATATTTGCACACATTTTGGTTTTTATTTTTTACTGACTTCAAAAAAAAGGAGAAGGTCCTCAGTTCGACTATATTTTTAATGTAAAATGTTACGAAGTAATAAAATTCCATAACTTTTTACTGGGTCGACCGATTTTGATGATTTGCGACGCTTGATGGGGGATGTGGTTGAAAAAAAAATACTCGCGCGCGTCATCACACCCCCTCCTCCTTCAGTGTTCTTTTTGCGTGACGCGCACAACTCGCGCATAACTCCGCCGCGCGACATGCGCTTTGGTCACGCAGATGTGGTTGAAGCCATAAGTTATTCTTTTGAACCTAACCCCATGCTGATTGATAAATAAATATTTAACATATTTATACATAATATTTTCCTTTTCAGTAATATGAGCTATACCATATTATAGTTCACATTAAGATGTTAAGCAATAAATTCATTTAGATACGGGTTTGTTTGTTAAAGTTCATAATGCATCTTATCGCAAAAACAGGGGAAAGCGGGGATTATTATTATTTAGCCCATTACACTAACTCCACGCCTTTTTCTGCCGCCAAGCAGCAACGCTGTGTTTCGGTTTGAAGAGTGTGGTCGCCGGTGTAATTACAGGCACATGAGGCTTAACATCTGTACGCCTCAAGAAGTTGATGGACGCAGGGCAGTGCATCGTAGGGCACGTTCCTATTGTGCGTGACCTACGGGGCAATGTTTTGTTTATAGGTGATGGTTACCACTTAACATCAGGTGGGCCATCTGCTTGTTCCATCAGCTAGTTGTATAAAAAAAAACTATTATGCCTACAGTCAATTAAAATTTGACTAATTATGTGTCTACTTAGTGTAGTTAGTTTGCTAAAGAGTATTTACAGTATGTACCTACTTAGGTAGTAATAACATGTAACTAAGTCATTTTTCGGTTTTGTGTTGTTTAATACATACGTATTTATAAAAAAATCGTCAGTTCTAAATATCCAATGTTGTAAAATGTCGAAAAATACCTATAGGTATATTGGTAAAAATCCAATATAATTTTTCGTTTATAAGAGTGCTGCGAATTGGTCCCCACCTTCCCCTGCCTACAACTCAATGACACGAGGTCATTGTCCCCCTGACACAGTCACGCTTACAGAATTATTTCCACTGATTGACTGCTATCGTTGGCTACTTTTTTATCTTGTATAGTTTCATACTTTTTCGTCTTCATCATCATTTTATAAAACCTAATAGGTATGCAAGATACCTACTACCTACCTACCTAGGTATGTCTTGTGTGAAGATATCGTAGATAGGGGACTGATTATATAAATGTTACATTCATCAATAAGATTATTGGTTGTTGTTTGTTCTTCAAAAAAATTCCAATCAACTATTTTTTGGATAAATTGTTCTTTTTGGGAGAATCGGAACACCTCAATGTCTTAGATACCTACCTACCAATGCCATCGTAAACACTCCTAGTTAACATTGTGTAAATATATGTTCGAAATATTATTAAATCCTGGATAAATAGATACCATACCTATACACCATGGCATACAATCACACACGGCTATCTAGCACCAAACAAGCAAACTTGTAGGCATTATAGAAACCGATAACTGATAGAATACCTAGGGTACTGAAAGGTTTTTTTATGTCTGCCTAAGTGTGCTTGTTAAAAATTATCGTTTGGCTTTGTTTTTCAGTAGATAACATTAAGAGCCCGGTGACAGCGGCTCGCAGTTTCGAGGTGCGATTGGCTATTATTTCATTTCGAGGAGGTTGTTTGAAAGAATAACTATCCAGTGACACGCATAAATACTGTTCGAATACAAATAATACAATAATATAAGGGAAATGTGCTTGAGTCAGAAATCATTTTGGTATTAGGTAAACGTAAGGCCAAACATACTAATACCAAAATGATTTCTGATTCGGGCATGTTTCCCTTATATTATTGTGTTATGTGTTCGAGTGGTATTTATGTGTGTCACTGGATAGTTGTTTTTTCAAATGATTTCCCTGAAATGAAATAATAGCCAATCGCATTTTGAAATTGCGAGCTGCTGTCACCGGGCTCTTAAGCAAAACAGTTGAAGTTAAAAGACCTGAGTAGTGCAACCGAGCTATGAATTAGTGCACTCGGTACCAAAAATTTGGAATCTCTAGGACAAGCAGTTCTGTTGTAATCAGCAAAATAACTAATATTATGATGAGTTACAGAATACCAGATAGTTCCATTTCGACCAGCCTTCAGTTGATAGTAGCTCTATCTCTGTCACTACAGCGAATGCGTCACACTCGTACCTACTGATGCAATCAAGGAATTTGAATATATCTGTCTGTATTCAAATTCCTTGGATGTTATTTTGCTGATTACAACAGAACTGCTTGTCCTAGAGATTCCAAATTTTTGGTACCGAGTGCACTAATTCATAGCTCGGTTCAGAGACATCAACCGAGTCTGTACCTATTGTGGTTGCTGAGATCCAACATGTGCAAGTTGGACAAACAAAAAAAGCTGGAAAAGCTTGTAACTCATAGAGTTTTGAACAGAAACACTTCAAATATTTGGTACCTCGCTAATTCGTTTGGTACTAAATCTGGAGACTTAAAGCAACCTGCTAGCTCCAGCCATTCCAGAGAACGAGCATATGCTTTTTCACGTATCGTTACTCCAGCTTACACGTTGATCAAGTCTTATAACTCGAAGAGTTTCCGAGCTACAGACCTGAAATTTTTGGTACCTCGCTAATTCGTTTGGTACTAAATCCTTGCGTTTACTATATATCTCTATCATTAGCCGTTTGCCCACACTGACTGAGGCAGCTGGAGACATGTTACTCCAGCTTACACACTATTATAAGCTTATAGCATCGTTGTTTATTTGGCAGCAAAATTATGATTCAAATCTATGAGTGCACTAATTATGCTTTAAATATTGGCATTTATAGAAATTACATTTTCAATATGAGGAAGCTGGAGACACACACACCAACAATAGCCCCTTAGTTGCCCACACTTTGTCTAGTGAAATGCCTTACGAGACCATTTTTTTTATAAAACTTTTATTTTGTAAGACTAGATGGAACAAGCTGATAGCTGGCCCACCTGATGTTAAGTGGTACTCATAACTTTGAACAAAACATTGCCTCGTAAGTCACGCACGATAAGAACGTGTCCTTGAACTTGAAGCTTACTTAGGTACCCACAGACGATAAGCCTCTTGGTAGGGAACACTCTTCAAACCGAAACACAGCGTTACTGCTTGGCGGCAGAAAGAGGCATGGTGGTAGGTAGTTCTTTCCCAGACGAGCCCTTCACAATGAGCTACTACTTCTGGCAAATAAGCAAGCTGATAATTTATTTCAGAACCATGAAGGTTTGGTGGTTCGTTCTGCCTCCCAAGTGACCAAGGAGGTCTTGGAAGCCGGCAGCAAGTTGAAGGTGGTGGCCCGCGCTGGAGCAGGCGTGGACAACATTGACGTAGTTGCGGCTGGGAAATTGGGTGTGGGTGTCATCAAGTAAGTCTGGACTTTGGGAGTTATTTGGAATTTTTATTTCGGCACAGTTGCGTGCGCCATGATCACGGCGCATGCAACTGTGCCGAAATAACACGAAACAATCCAACTCACAAATCATGGTAAATATCCCTTTTTAATCCCTAAAATAATGTTCTTAAGAGTCCGGTGACAGCGGCTCGCAATTTCGAGGTGCGATTGGCTATTTTTTCATTTTATTTCATTTCGGGGAGGTTGTTTGAAAAAATAACTCTAAAGAAACACGCATAAATACTGTTCGAACACAAATAATACAATAATATAAGGGAAATGTGCTTGAGTCAGAAATCATTTTGGTATTAGGTAAATGTAAGACCAAACATACTAATACCAAAATGATTTCTGATTCGGGCATGTTTCCCTTATATTATTGTATTATTTGTGTTCGAACAGTATTTATGCGTGTTTCTTTAGAGTTATTTTTTCAAACAACCTCCCCGAAATGAAATAAAATGAAATAATAGCCAATCGCACCTCGAAATTGCGAGCCGCTGTCACCGAAGCCTTAACCATGATACTTAAAAAAAAATTATGTAGATTTTTTCGAGTTTTAATAAGAATTTGTAAAAAAAGACTATTCTACTAATATTATAAACGTGAAAGTTTGTAAGTATGGATGGATGGATGGATGGATGTTTGTTACTCTTTCACGCCGAAACGGCTGAACGGATCTGAATGAAACTTGACAGAGAGATACATTATAGTCTGGAATAACACATAGGCTATCTTTTATCCCTTGGAAATAACGGGATTTAAATCTGCGCGGGTGAAACCGCAGGGCGCAACTAGTTTTATCATAAAAACACAAAATAAATTATAACTCTGCAGGGGTTAGCCCGTAGAACACTTTTTTAACCCCATCTAACCCCTAGTTGAGTTTGATCCACGACAGTTTGTCCATCCTGTAAAGTCGTTCACAAACACGAAATGTAAGTTGTTGTCTTGTTCGTCAGCGCGCCCGGTGCTAACGCCATGAGCGCATGCGAGCTGACATGCAGCCTGGCGCTGGCTCTAGCGCGGCACGTGGTGCCAGCCGCGAGCGCGCTGCGCGCCGGCCGCTGGGAGCGCGCCGCCTACACCGGCACAGAGCTGGCCGGCAAGACGCTAGCGATCCTCGGCCTGGGCAGGGTCGGCCGCGAGGTCGCCAACAGGATGCATGCTTTTGACATGAAGGTAATAAAATATAAAGAAATATTACATTGTAATCTTCTTCTTGGTCGTTGCACTCTTGACAGAGTGGTCGTGAATCGTGATCGTCATATCGGAGCAGTGGCTCGCTTGACGATTTTTCGCCACTCCTCTCGCACCGCTGCTCTCCTGGCGCATTCCTTGAGAGGCACATGGCTTCCTTAATTTGGTCCGTCCATCTGACGACCTCATGACGACCTCAGTGGCGCAGCGGGCGAGAGTCCGCCTGCGACGCAAGATGTTGCGGGTTCGGTCTGGGTGTTTTCTATGTATAATAAAAAATATCCATCTATGTATGTATATAATGTATTAAATATATCAGTCTTCTAGTACCCATAACACAAGCTTTGAGTAGCTTACTTTGGGGCTAGATAGTGCTGTGTGGATTGTCCAGCATTATTTATTTATATAAGTCATGGGTGACCTGCCGCGTGGTCTTTTGCCCTCATTGTAGTACAAGAGGCTAAAATAACCATTTGTACACGATTGTAAAAGTTCAGTTGCTCAGTTTGTACTAGCTCTCCTTTCTGCGCCGCAGGCCGTAGGTTCGACCCCACCGAAAACAAACATTTGTGATGAGCTGATGTTTGTTCTCTTACAACTACCTAGCTCGTGTAAAGCAGATGGACCACATAAAGTTGAGTGGTAACCATCGCCTATAAGTTGCCTCGTAAATCACGCATAGAAATTACCTATGAGACTTGATGATGGTAATGTAAACATGCACCTATCTACCTTATTAACAAGTTTTTCATTTTGCCTATGACTGATATTATGATATGTAACCAGCAGGCTGATCACCTAACTTTTGTTGCATTCAAAATCCGGTTGCCTATGTCAATTTTGGCAGTTTTTCGATCGCAAAACTGCCAAAATTGACATAGGCATTGAATTTTGGATTTTGAATGCAACAAAAGTTACGCGATCAGCCTGCAGGTATTATCTTGATTTGACTGATTTGATTTGACCATTTGACCTAATCTACAAGAAAATTTACATAAATGCCTGAGGTTTTGTTACCGATCAAAGAAACTAGTAATTAGAAACATACTTCATTTCCAGATAATCGGCTACGATCCATTCCTGACTCAAGAGCAGTGCAGCCAGTTTCACACAGTGAAAATGGAGCTTGATGAGATCTGGCCACTTGCTGACTACATCACCCTGCACACACCTCTCATCGCCTCTACCAGAAGTAAGTACCTACCTCTTATCTAACAGCCATCACAGCTCATTTGTAGTGCCCTGCCTTCTGTACCTACTGAGGGCCGACCGCCACCATCGAAATTGATCTGTCAATATTAGCATTTGTGAAAACTTTCTTGAAAACTTTACTGGCTTGTATAAGTTGACCTCTAACACACATATGCGAAGATTAGCTGACATGGTTTTGTTGTCTTTGGACATTTTAAACTTTTTTGTCGTTCTATAAACTTTTTTTTCGATAATTTTCGATTTTCTCTATCAAGGTGTAGAAGACTTACATATGACTCCCTCCGCACGCGTTTACACATGGCTAAGCTCAGTTCACTAAATTTAGACAGTAGCATTTTCGCTCTAGATTTGTATACTAACGGCCGGTTTCGAAAAGCTTGATCAAAACTAATCGGTCGTCAAGTCACTTGCTATTTCAGCTTTTACTTCAAGTTGGATAGAGATAGCAAGCGACTTGACAGGCGATAAATGTTGATCGAGTTTTCAGGAACCGAGGGTAAGTTAATTATCTTGCTAATTAACTTAGTGTATACCTATATCTGATGAATTTCGAAGTGAAGGTCAAAGCAAAAAGATATTTATTCAATAAAATCACAAGGATCACTTGAAAACGTCTCAAAGCTAGGTGACTCCAGGCGCCCGCGCCCCTTCCACGCAACCAAAGCCTAGAAGAACAGCCAAAAAACCTAGGGCTTGTTTTTTTATACAATTAGCTGATGGAACAAGCAGATGGCTCACCTGATGTTAAGTGGTTACCATCAGCTATTACAAAGCATTGCCCGTAAGTCACGCACGACAGAAACTTGCCTTACGATGCACTGCCCTGCGTCCATCATCTTGAGGCATACAGATGTAAAGCCTGATGTGCCTGTAATTACTCTATAAACCAAAATATGGCAACGCTACTTGGCGGCAGAAAAAGGCGTGGTGGTAATACTTCCCCGGACGAGCCCTTCACAAAAAAAGAGTTCTACTACTCTTTTGTATGATCTTTTAACCACGTACTTTTATAATTAACTAGTTGCGTCCCGCGGTTTCACCCGCGCAGATTTAAATCCCGGTATTCCCACGGGATAAAAAGTAGCCTACTTATGTGCTATTCCAGACTATAATATAACTCTCTGCCAAGTTTCATCCAGATCCGTTAAGCCATCCTGGAGTTATAGATGTGTGCATGTCTCCAGCTTCCTCATATTGAAAATGTAATTTCTATAAATGCCAATATTTAAAGCATAATTAGTGCACTCATAGATTTGAATCATAATTTAGCTGCCAAATAAACAACGATGCTATAAGCTTATAATAGTGTGTAAGCTGGAGTAACATGTCTCCAGCTGCCTCAGTCAGTGTGGGCAAACGGCTAATGATAGAGATATATAGTAAACGCAAGGATTTAGTACCTATTTAGTGCACCTGGTACCAAAAATTTCAGGTCTGTAGCTAGGAAACTCTTCGAGTTATAAGACTTCATTAACGTGTAAGCTGGAGTAACGGTACGTGAAAAAGCATATGCTCGTTCTCTGGAATGGCTGGAGCTAGCAGGTTGCTTTAAGTCTCCAGATTTAGTACCAAACGAATTAGCGAGGTACCAAATATTTGAAGTGTCTCTGTTCAAAACTCTATGAGTTACAAGCTTTTCCAGCTTCTTTTGTTTGTCCAGCTTGCACAAGTTGGATCTCAGCAACCACAATAGGTACAGACTCGGTTGATGTCTCTGAACCGAGCTATGAATTAGTGCACTCGGTACCAAAAATTTGGAATCTCTAGGACAAGCAGTTCTGTTGTAATCAGCAAAATGGGTGAATCAACTTTTAAGGCACTCCTTTTGTGTCCCTGTCATGCAAAGAGCATAAAAATCCTAATTTCCTTATAAAATATGTTTGTTTTGATGTTAACGTAAACTTAGATCCTTTCCTAACATGCTAGTTTCATAGTATTTTATAGTTAATAGGAAAATTTTTGACTTTATTATGGTAACTCAGCAGAACATAAGCACTATCCATACAAAAAACATGTGTCCCCAGGCCTAGATGACGATACAATTTAGGACGTATCTTAAAAAAAAGGTATGAATGCACAGCCTTTTTACCCAATATTATGATTCAGAAAAAGATAAACTTACGTTTAAAGTTAACATTTATAAAAGTTTGACAAATATTTTATATTTTTCGTGCATCCAAACTTTTGTCCCAAACTTTGATCAAAACATCAGTTCTACAGAGTTACCGATAAAAATTCATGACCGTTATCAAGAGATGACGCCTACCTTGGTGTCATCTGAGGCGATTATTGTCTAATATTTAGTTGGTATGATCAAAAAATCTCTACCTAGCTTTACCGCCCCCCCCAGCCTAAATTAAGTTCTCAGCTGGTGCGCGTAGGTTTATTGTCGCTCTACAGCGTTGCAATGGATATTTATGAGGCACCCTCGTCACTTTTTCTAAAAAAACTCGTTAATATTAGCTTAGATGTCGTGCCCCACTGCAAAACCTAAAAATAGATATATTTTACAGTATATTTTCATAATATTTCGATGATTTATTTTTTATTGTTAGTTGTTCATAATGTTGTCAAAGGAGTGTCTTAAAAGTTGATTCACCCAAATAACATTTAACCGCCAAAAATTCAAAGCATATCGACGCGACCATAAAAATGATGCGTTGCCGCTCTGAAGGTGATACTACGCGCCAGTCACTGGTTGCGTCTATTTTATTTTTTGTTTTTGTCACATCCGCATGAACATCCGCATTATTGGTGCGATGCGGATGTCCAAATCGATGCGGAAGAAACATACATAGATACATCTGGAGACTTAAAGCAACCTGCTAGCTCCAGCCATTCCAGAGAACGAGCATATGCTTTTTCACGTACCGTTACTCCAGCTTACACGTTAATGAAGTCTTATAACTCGAAGAGTTTCCTAGCTACAGACCTGAAATTTTTGGTACCAGGTGCACTAAATAGGTACTAAATCCTTGCGTTTACTATATATCTCTATCATTAGCCGTTTGCCCACACTGACTGAGGCAGCTGGAGACATGTTACTCCAGCTTACACACTATTATAAGCTTATAGCATCGTTGTTTATTTGGCAGCTAAATTATGATTCAAATCTATGAGTGCACTAATTATGCTTTAAATATTGGCATTTATAGAAATTACATTTTCAATATGAGGAAGCTGGAGACATGCACACGTTATAGATTACAAACATCCATCCATACTCACAAACTTTCGCATTTATAATGCCTATTAGTAGGATGTAGCTAGGTATCTAAACCTTAGATATCTGTTAGATTCTAAAGTATGCCATGTTTCCATAATTGTGTTATTGTAAGTATAGGTAACTAGCGGCCTGTCCCAGCTTCGCATGGGTGGACATAATTTTTTTCAACATTTTAGCATAAACTTAGACTCCCGCGCTTCGTAACACACGAAGGTGAAAATACATGTGCCAGTAAAATGGTACAGTAGCGAGATTGCATGTTACAGGCATGCAGGATTTACGGGCACATTGTGGATACATTTGCAAGTTAACTCGTCAGGTTAGGTATCGCGACGGTCACACATGCCGGTTTCGTAGCCCCCCGCGTCCCCTCGCTTACGTGGCATGCCAACACGTCAGGTACTGGCATGCCTGTACTTGTCGCGACGTTCACACATGCCGGCTTCGTAGCCCCTCCCCCCGAGTCCCCTCCGTCACGTGGATGCCAGTAGCTGACCTAAAATAGAATGTTGTGCTAACTACTTGCATGCCAGGTAAAGGCATGCCAATTAGCGTATGTGTCTGTAGCTTGCATGCAAGTGTGCCAGCTACGGACATATACACATGCCCGTAGCTGGCACACCATTGTGCCCACGCTGAGTGAGAACTCGCCTAGCTTTCGCGCTTTCTAAAGCGCGCTAAAGTTTTTAATTTCGTAATATCTTTTGAATGGAATGTCCGATTTAAAAAATTCAAGAAGTAGTCGATAGGTATTGGAACAGCCTTGCATACAAAAGAATTTATTTGGATAAGGACATGAAGGATAACATGGTCTGTTTTTGGTCGGCATTTTTATCAACATTTTAAATACAGAAAAGTTGTTGTAGTAACATAACTACAATAGTTAGATATATGTTATTGCTGACTTAATTGTAGATAATGATGTGTTCTTTAATATTGTGGAACATTTTTTTGTTCTAACGTCTATAGTTTCCGCAGCGCATGCGGTGAAAGATATTTTATATTACACCTCGGGTTACATTTTTTAAGTTTTAGTTGGGATCCCTAGTTTTTTTCAGTAATAGATGTAGCCTATGTAACTCAAGGATAATTTAACTTTCTAATGGTGAAAGAATTTTTGAAATCGGACCAGTAGTTTTTGAGCCTATTCGAAACATACATACAAAGTTTTCCTCTTTATAATATTAGTGTACATAAATAGCTCTCTCATATCCGTAAAATGTAAAATCTCGCCTTAGTTTTGGGTGGCGTATAATTATACTACCATCCCTTACCTACTACTAGTGAAACGTCATTAAATTGCAGAAAATAATATTATCGACACTCCCTACGTATTGTCGCGTAACTGCCAGATACACACTTATTATATATACGTTTGATGCATTTTTGGCATCTACACATTATTATCTATTTGGGTAAACTATTACCTAATAACTCGAACTGACTGTCTTGAGCTGCACCTACAGCTTTAAATAAATATATATAAATAAATAATGCTGGACAATCCACACAGCACTATCTAGCCCCAAAGTAAGCTATTCAAAGCTTGTGTTATGGGTACTAGATAACTGATATATTTAATACATTATATACTTACATAGATAAATATTTTTTATTATACATAGAAAACACCCAGACCAAACGAACAAATTTCTGCAGATCGTACACAAATTTGTTCCACGGCGGGAATCGAACCCGCAACATCTTGCGTCGCAGGCAGGCTCTCGCCCGCTGCGCCACAGAGGTCGCTTTAGCTGCAGTAGAATCTTCAGGAACTTCCATTTTAATTGCTTCTATGAAATCGTTGTATTTCTTACGCGTGTGTGTAATAGGTATAACAATATACCATTTCGAGTAAAATGTATAAGTAAATGTTGCGCGTGTGTGTGTGTCATGTATTGGCTTGCAAGTGCAAACACTAATCTAAACGCAATCCTCATTAGTTCCACTAAACTAGCCATAATGTAAAGCCGCCATTAGCTGTCAACTGAATAATTGTAATTGGACTAGTTGCTACCCCCGACTTCATCTGCTCCCAATAATTTACTAATACTTAAAACGAAATAAACTGTTTAGGTTCTGTAATTATATATCTGTATATTTCTGTAATTATATATAAATACCCATAACACAAGCTTTGAATAGCCTACTTTGGGGCTAGATAGTGCTGTGTGGATTGTCCAGCATTATTTATTATTATTTATTCAAGTTTAAACTATCGGATAATTTATGGAAGAGTTCCATTATACAGACCTTGGATCCGTTATCAGACATTCACTGTCACCATAATAAGAGAACAAAGTAGGTACCTTCTCTCCTATAAGTCTCGATCAAATATGGTAATAATAACTCAATTATTGATTGAGTGAACGAAGCGAACGAAAATCTTACAATCAACTTGGGCGATTTGGCATTTTATGTATGTATGTGTGTTTGTCCGACGATAACTTGAAAACCGTTTATTTATCCGATCTGCATTAAATTTGGTAAGTCGATAGCTTGAACTTGAGAAATTCCCTGGTAAAATCGGATGAGGGGTTATTAAAATATCGGGTTTTTTTAAGGGGGCTAAAAATATAAAAGTTATGCAAAATATAAAATGACATGTCATATAAAAGAGGTTGATTTGGATATTTCAAAACCATTTTAATTTTTTTTCTAGCTTGCTCGCTTTTTGATATAAATGAAAAAAGTTAAATTACCTACTACAACTACCAACCAACGACCCAAGAGCTACCATTTCTAAGAGTTTCGTTGGCATCAAGGTTTTTCTACTGGTCAGCTACTTCCTTTGGGTTTTCAATTATTTTTTTTTTGAAATAAATAAAGAAGGTACTTGGTTCTCATTACCTGGTGATAGCGACCTGTTCTGATGATAGAGTCAAGGTCAACGGAACTCTCTTTAATAAATAGGCCAATTCAGCTGAAACTTGGTTACCATTCTTAGTTAATAGGTGGCAGCCAGATACAAGTCCAAACACAATGTTTGGACTTGCCTCTGACTGCCACTTACTTATATTTTCGGAGCGATCGCGTCGCGTCACGAAATCTCAGTTCGGGGCGACCTACTAGTTTATAAAGAAAAACAATAGAAATAAGTGAAGGTATCAGCTTTTTGTATTCATGGTTTTTAACATGTACTGGTAGGTACGTATCAAATCATGAAATAAAGTATCCACCTTCGGGATTTAATATAATATCATGCAATTCATCCAATCGACTTAGCCGTGAAAGTTTAACATACAAACAGACAAAGCTACAGACACACTTTCGATATAAATAATTGGAGGAAAGTCGGATGAATATAGATGAATTGGCTTTTCTTGTAGCGATATATGTTTTTATGCTTCAGAAAGATATTAAATGTTTGTGGACCTCTCTGTGGTAGGTAAATTATAAAAAAGTAGCCACACTTTTTACTTATTGTATTGTCTGCTTAAAATAAACTAGCCTAATTAAACTGAAACAGCTCTACGACTTTGATCCCCAGGCACGGTAGATATCCAGCAGATAGGCAGCAAACGAGAGTCCGTCTGCGACGCAAGAGGTTGCTGGTTCGATTCCCGCCTCGGAACAAATTTGTGTACGTACTGCAGAAATTTGTTCCGTTGGTCTGAGTGTGTTCTATGTATAATAAAAAAAATATCTATCCAAGTATATAATAAATTAAATATGTCAGTTATCTAGTACGTACCCATAACACAAGATTTGAATACATACTTTGGGGCTAGATGGTGCTGTTTGGATTGTCCAGCATTATTATCGTTATTATTATGTATATCTCTTCATATCTCTCAGTACCAAGTACTACCCAACTCAAGATTCTTTGAGGATGTCTAAGGGGTTAGTCAGAGGTACGTCCTAACATTAAATTTGGCACATACTCACATTTTGCAGTTATTAGTATTCCATACGTGACAGGTTGCAAGCCCATCGCCGCTGCTAGAAAACTAACTGGTTTTCTCACGATGTTTCCTTCACTGTTTAGGAGCGCTGGCATTGCGCACATAAATTTTTCGATAGAAAAATCCATTGGTACACGACCGGATTCGAACCTGCGACCTTACGATCGGAAGGCGGGTCACTCTCGATAGACCACCGGTGCTCTTTACAACCTAATAGGCACTATATAATGTAGTAGTCCCTTTCTTCAACTGAAGCAACACCTATTATGATTTCAGCATTTTAATATGAATCAATTTAAGTAAAAGAAACCAAGCTGCACCTAGGTACTGAAAAAAAATCGCTCTGATTTTTAGACTTCAGAAGCTCGATAATAAGAGAAGCATTGTCGAAGCATAATCCTACTAATATTATAAACGAGAATGTTTGTACGTATGGATGGATGGATGTTTGTTACTCTTTCATGCCGGAACAGCTGAACGGATCTGAATGAAACTTAGCAGAGAGATAGATTATAGTCTGGAATAGCACATAGGCTACTTTTTATCCCGTGGGAATACCGGGATTTAAATCTGAGCGGGTGAAACCGCGGGGCGCAAATAGTATGAGCATGAATTGGTTTTAAAATAAAATGCTTAATTAACTGATTCTACTTCAACGATAATTTGATACTACTTAAACACTACAACACAATTTTTTTAAGTTTATTTACTGTCATAATTAAGCTACCTTATTAGAAGAACGAAAATATCTAATTATCTATGCAAGCAGCGCAAGTATTCATTGAGAATTTTATCTCTTATATTGCTGCAAACTCTTGAATGTGATGTTTTAAAAACGCCAGCAGATTTGTGCTCTTATTAACATCTCTGAAGCTATCCAAGGCAGGAAACCCCAGAATCTGATCGTCCAACTCGTCTTCTACTCCAATAAGAATGTTCCTGACGTAGGAATCCAGCCTATAACGACAAAATAGTTGTTGAAAAATTTATTGTGGTGAACCTTAGCTTCTGACTAATATTGATATGACGTGTTTAGATATTTACCTTTCTATCAGAGCACCTTTTTTACCAGTGGTAGATGCTTTTCTTATCCGTAGCTTATCATTTAATTGAAATACACTTCACGTTGAATATATTTTGGGGATCTAGCAATTATAATAATTGTAAACAAACATAAACAAAGATGCATTATGACAGATCCAGGTACGATGTAACATAGCGCCATCTACTTTCAGCTTTCACTTTCGTACCCCAATCCAAAGTGGTCCTTGTGTTAGAAATAAATAAAGACCATTTTGCTTTTGGTTGCCGGTCGTGAAATGTCAAATAACTTTCGTGAACATAACCTCAACAAAACATTTTTGCTTAAGAAATGGTACCGCCACCTTTTACAAAGCTGACAAAGTGAGCTAAATGTTTTTCAAGGTCAACGTGACGTTCCGAAACTAAGCAATAACATTTTCATATATTTTCGGTTACTTCCGATTTTTGGATATTAGGAAAAATCCTTTAGTTAAATCCTTTAGTCTATGAAAATCGTACATTTCACTTTATTCGGTAAATTTAAACTATGAAAGATACATAACTTAACATTTTTAAGACATTTTGTGGCTGAAAATTGTATACAAATTATTACAAAATGGTACAAACTATTTTTTGCTGGGAGAGATTTTGAATGCATCATTCAACCTGACGAAGATTTATAAGGGCCCTTACTACCCTGCTGCAGGGTCTCAAGGATAAGTATGCTTATTTATTTTTATACAAGCTTTCGCGTGATATCTATTGAAATAAAAAGTAACCTATGTGTTTTTCCGTGTTATAAATTACGTTTCAGCTGAATTCGTTAAGGATTGGGAAAGGGGCATTGTATTTGTAGGATAGGAATCCAAAACATGATTTTGCTCCTTTCTTATTACGCACTAGCTGCCGCCTGCGTAAGCGCTCAGGAAGGAATAAAACTCGCCAAGCAATCAATATTCTACTACTATTCGGTATACCGAACGCGAAAGTTTTTAAGTATGGATGGATGGATATTTGTTACTCTTTGACGCCGGAACGGCTGAACGGATCTGGATGAAACTTGACACAGAGATATATTATAGTCTGGAGTAGCACATAGGCTAATTTTTATCCCGCGGGAATACCGGGATTAAAATCTGCGCGGGTGAAACCACGAGGCGCTAAATATCTATCCTATATAAAGTTATTTACACTTACAATAATACCTAATCACATTTTATTAAGAACCTACCTCTCACCTCGATAACTGAACTGTCTAAAGTGTAGAAGAATAACGACACCTTTATAGTATAAGAAATAACAACAAATAAATAATAATATCTGAATTCGACTTTAAAAACTAGATAGAGTAACTTCGGGTAATATGGCACACCATAAGCCTTTTTGCAAATAAATACGAAATTTATGAGTCAAACAAGTCTTTATTGGTTCAGTCCTTTGAAGTTAGTATTAATCAACAATTTTAATTTTATTAACTTTAGAACGTAACTTAAATAAACTTTATTTTTATCTTAAATAATCATAAACATGCTAACATGCATGTCCTACTGCAAAGTAGGATAACATGACCTAGGTGAAATTGGGAAGAAAACTTACATTACCAGAAGAACTAAAGAAACAATTAGTACGGTATGTGTTAGCTATGAAAGTTGTTCGGTATACCGAACAACTTTTTATTGTTTTTAATAAATGTTCCCATTATCTTATATCATTTCAGTCTGCTATGGGCCAGCTCCATAATTTTTTTTTCTATACCGTAATTGTATAGGTATCGGTTAAATAACGGTACCATCACACCTTTTTTTAGGAATTACACCACCGTTACAATGCTTCAGTTAAAAAACATGCTAAATAAATTAGAAGTTATTGCGAAAATTCATTATGGTCATAATGACCAACCTCATTCCCAATATGCTCTTTTTGGTATGAATCTTCGCCGGGTTAACGTCATTACTGCCAGTCAAGTATGTCAATTGACAGGGTTCCAATTACTACATTTAGCGCTAGATTTGACACTTTTATGGGACAAATGGCGAGCATTTAAAATGTTATTACTAGTAGTTCGCCCCGAACTGAAATTTCGTGACGCGACGCGTACGTTCCAAAAATATGTGTGTATAGTGCTTAGTTTGCTGCTTTTCTCAAGGCGTGACTGGTGCGTGCGGGAAGAGGGGTGGGGTACGAGTGTCCTTTTACGGAATAATGTGACAACGAGTTGCATTAGTATGTTTCATCATGTGTAAATGATGAATATACTGTTTTATGTACATTGAGCTGCAAGTTATAATTATCATATTTTTTTCGAACTTTGACACGAGGTACGACCCCTAAAAACCTAACAAAAAAAAATAAAAAACTAGGTTCGTTTTTTAGGTGATAGAAGCGAATGGTGAGCTGACGCAGTAATTTTTCAAAAGTCGAAAAATAAGAAGCACCCTAACAACAATATGAATTTATTCATAATCATGAGTGTTGTACATAAAGTTATTTTATTTTATTTGTTGAATAAAATCCACAACTCTTTGTATTATATAAGTAACATAATGAATGTAGCTGAAAACCAATAACGGATTTTATTTTTTTAAGTTAACTATCTATTATTATAGTAAAGGGTATTTCATTCTCGCCATTAAAACTAACCTTTTTATGAGTACACTGCACTTATATGAACTAAAAATGAAAATCAAACGGTGTAAACCACAAAACAGTTGCGAAAAAAGTTCCTCTTTCCACACCTGCTAAAAAGTGTCCAGCTACGGGCAAGCATTGCCACACTGGTCACAAAAAACACCACGTGGTACAAATAAATGTCAAAAAAGCTGGTCAGCTTTTTCAAAAACGCACACATACACACCATGCATGTAACGTGTAAACGGATGTGTTCCAAATTCAAAATTGATAGCACTTAACCCCTAGACGGTGTTATACGGCTGCAGGCGGGACTATGTACCTATCGATATCAAACGACTTGTTTCCATAAATTACGAACGGATGCAATGTACTTAAAATTATTACAGAATTCTTTAGAAATACAAAGTTTATTAGTATTATGATAATACTAGATATTATTAGATATTAATACATACCCATAAAGGATTCAAAAATAAACATATTTTACAGAGTATTCGTTTGAAACTGCAAGATGAGTGATATAAAAGGTTTAGTAAGACTACCAAAACAACTAAGAAACATTGTTTTCCATCCTTGTGTATTTTTATAACGAATAATATTGGATAAAGCAGTTGAGATTAGTTTTCGACGCATAACTTGAACTGCATCCTAATATACACGCCTAATTTTTATCCAACTGCCACCGCCGATAGGCGATCTAAACTTGAAGCATTTGACGGGTTACATGAAGCCAACAAAACGTCACCTAGTACGAAAAAACTAGTCAGCTATTCCTATAACTGGTTGAATGAATGACGTGTAATATTTGGTAGCTCGCGGTACGAAATTGACGTTTCAAGAAAGTTTTAAGAGGTGGCGGTCGGTACCCTGAAGGCCGCGGGTTTGAGCCCCAGAACAAACATTTGTGTGATAAACTTACATAGGTAACATATTTGTAAGAGTGCTATAAGTCCACCACTATTTGACGACAATATTCGACTTTTATCTTCCCGATTGTCCAGTATCCGATGTGCCTATATGTCGCGTCAAACAAGAAGAACACTGAAAAACAGTGGAACGCATTGCGCATATACAAAACACTCGCACAATCACACCCTTCCTTCTGGCGTTCTTTTTGCGTGAGGTAAGGAAAGTATATTTCCAAAACCGCAACCTAATCGAATGTCTCATGGGTCAAATGTCGAATGGGTTAGGTAAATCCCACTTAGATAATAACTTCTGGGACAATATTAAAATCTTTGCGAATGGCACCATTTACTATCCTACTACTATTATAAACGCGAAAGTTTTTAAGTACCTAAGTATGGATGGATGGATGGATGGATGTTTATTACTCCTTTACGCCGGAACGGCTGAACTGATCTGGATGAAACTTGGCAGAGAAATCGGTTATAGTCTGGAATAGCACATAGGCTACTTTTTATCGCGCGGGAATACCGGGACTTAAATCTGCGCGGATGAAACCGTGGAGCCTGGTTAGGTAATATATCGCTATGTCGCGAGGCCTAGATTGCCTACATAAAAGTTGTTTTATTCTTTTCCAGATTTTATTAACTCGAAGGTGCTATCAAGTTGCAAGAAAGGAGTCAAGATCATCAACGTTGGCCGAGGAGGACTTATCGATCAGCGTGCACTACTCGACGCTCTGCAGTCTGGCCAGGTAAACACGCACGACACAGATTGCTATTTGTATGGAGGTTTCAGACTTTTTTTTTCATTTGATTGGCTATCTTGTAAGACATGACAGCTTCATAAGAAAGTTAAGACGAAGACAAGAGCTAATGTGACTCGCTCGCACGTTTTGACTTGTTGAAAGATATAAAATCACTAAACCCATTTTCGAAAAATCGCAAACAACCATTTTGTGTGCAATCACATTGCGCACAGTTTAGTAAAAAATCATTTTGATCGATACAAGTTTTTCTAATTAAAAAGTTTGCTTTTCTAGTTTTCGTACTCAAGCAAACTTTTGAGTAGGAAAACTTGCATCAATCAAAATGAAATTTTTACCAAACTATGCGCAATGTTTGCACACAAATGGTTGTTTGCGATTTTTCAAAATTGGAATTTGTGATTTTATATCTTTCAAAATGTCGAATCGTGCGAGCGAGAGAAATATTAGGTGTTGTCAACGCCTTAATCAAAGGAAAGGTAGTAAAGAGAGGCAGCGGAAGACCTAAGATAGCTACACGAGTCAAATAAAAGCGAAGGTTGCCGTCAAGTCTTATATAAGGAGGTCAAGAAGGTTGTCCTAAAAATAAACACCTGGAGAGAATTGCAATCATTACGCCGACAAGAGCATTGCTCTCTTAAGATTTTTTGTTCCTTTTTTTTTTTACATTTATTCTTCAACGATATGGGACATATAAATATATATATTTAGCACTTTGTGATGAGAGTGTACGTTGAGGTATTGTTCTTCTCTGCAGGTTGGAGGAGCAGCTCTCGACGTGTTCGAACAGGAACCTCCCACGGACCCGATTACTTTGGAGATCATACAGCACCCAGCAGTCGTTGCAACGCCGCATCTCGGTAAGGGCTTTTGTTATCAGTAGGTAACGTACCTACGTT
This sequence comes from Plemyria rubiginata, assembly GCA_963576535.1. Lineage (NCBI taxonomy): Eukaryota > Metazoa > Arthropoda > Insecta > Lepidoptera > Geometridae > Plemyria > Plemyria rubiginata. The sequence continues at coordinate 5,861,104 of OY754905.1, forward strand.
TACCACTGTATATTGAAAAAGTGCTTGTTTAAACTCCATAATTTCATACAAGTGTGAGTACCCACACAAACCACTAGAGGTTTATAGGGTACAATATTATATAAAAACTGTACTAGATATTAATGTTTAAGAATAAATAAAAAAAAAACATGGGTTTAACCATTGACAATCGCGCGTGGGGGTGCATTCCCACGAAGATGTGCTTGCATGGGACAGATATCTGGGTGATCTACGCATTTTTTTTTTATCGTCGGTATAGATATTGAGCTCGAGTTATTACATAATATCTCAAAATTTGATAGATTTAAATTTAAATAATAAAAATATTTTAATAATAAATATTTTTGGACTTTCTACACTATCTAACCCCAAACTAAGCCGAAGCTTGTATAATAAGGGAACCAGATAGCTGATATACTACTTATATACTTTTTTTTGTAAATATGTACACAGAACAAACATCTATGTTCATCACACAAATGTTTGTCCTCGTTGGGAATCGAACCCACGGCGCAGAAGACAGAGCAACAACCAACTGTGCTATGAAGGCTGTCCAAGCTGGAATGTGCGAGCGAGAAGTCGTTTGACAGTCGAGTTGATGTAAACTTTCGTTGCTTGTATTCTTTCTTTCCTATTGTCTGCTCAGCAGTAACATTTGGTTTGTTTTTTGCAGGTGCGTCAACGAAAGAGGCCCAGGTGCGTGTTGGCTCAGAGATCGCTGAACAGCTGGTCAACCTGACGAAACCAGGAACCTTCACCACGCCCCTCGCTGAAGTCACACACATCCTCAAAATCTGAACTCATTCACAATGATGTCGATTCTGTTGTTGCATTATCCTAATCTGACAGCTCTAAAATTATAGCCGTCCTTATTGTTTCAGTCTTTTAGAAAAGGATGGGAATATTTTTAGTGCTGCCAAATTAGGTTTTAGGAAAATTAAACAACAGATTTGACACCACTATACCTCTAAGTTATTTAGAGCAGCTACTAATACCTACTAATAAATGAGCCAAGAACGAGGTGCCTAATTAAGATGAACCTACGATACACTAGTTTTAATTAATAATAACTCAGTTGCGAGTAATAGCTTTTTATACGGCTAGTTAACGATATATGCTTAGATTGCGGGTGCTTCACGGAGAGAGCGTTTTCGGGTCATCTCCGCTGGGGCGTGTTGCTCGTTTTGCAAATATATGCAACTTTCGTGGAAACTGTGTTATTGTGAGCATTTAGATGTAATGTACCTACACCTAGGTATTATTTGTACCGAATCAGTAAGCATGCTATAAGCTTTTTTAGCGAGGAATATTTTTAAGTAAGTATTTCTAAATACCGTGTAGGTATTTTTTGCATATACAATCTGTAACGTAGATAAGTTACGTATTTTCTACGAAATAAAAACAAGTTTATTCATTAATGTTACTTTATTAAAAAATACTTAAACATAATTTACAAAAGTATAAAAATCATTTCTAGTTTTAACTAGTTCATGACCTAACAATAGGTTGAGGAAACCTGATTGCGGGTTTAGTGAAATCTGAACTTTACATAGCGCAGGTACAGTAGGTAAAAGGCAGTCGTAATGTTAACCATTTATTTGGCTGTGCCTAGACAATCGATTGCTCAAAGTAAATATTGTAGCCAAATGGCTTTAAAGCGGTAGCTAACACAATTCTGATTTGCACTTTTTGGTAAAAAACAAACGGTAGGTATTGTATAAAGTTCATCAAGACGATGATTTGGATTAGAGTCATGCGATGCTGTACATGATAGCTCGATTAATTTACAAAGGGTTGTTCTTACTAAGTTTTTAAATGTTTCTTTATACGGGTGTTCTTGATATGTAGGAGCTTATTGGGGCTAGTGGGGCGCAGAGGAATAAGGATATAGAAGGGGGTGTATAGGGGTGGGAGTCTCAGTTACTGCCACGACGGGGGAAAGCACGACCCGATCTCGATGGCGGCGCTGGTGCTACGTCGCTTTGTTCTTCGCCCGCTTCGCTTTGGATTGATCGCGTGGCGGCTGCAAGCACGGGATACATTACAGAGCTGGTCTCTAAGAGGTTGACAACTCTCAAAATCAGATTAGATAGTTCATAATCTATTCGAGAATCCTACTTGGTTAAACTAGGGCTATTTATTACACCCAGCGCCATTACATCTAGCTGTTAATAAGATAGCAGCCACCGCCTATCGAGTCTTCAAAACAGTTATAATTTCATAAAGCATGCTGTCATCTGCTGAAACAAGATTGGCATGTTTGACCACAGCGGTTTGTGTTACAGTTTACTCTAAATAATTGTTGCCACATTGGGTGGCAAAATATTTGCAGAATTTGAAGTTCACCTTGTAAGATGCCTTTAATGGAGACTTGTACTACCACTTATTTGAAGCAAAATTATTTTTAATAGTCACATTTCCGTGATGAAAGGCCAACAAGTAAATTACATAATCAGATAAAGCAAGGCTACTGCCAAAATTGTGCATTCTGAAAATAGGTAAGACAGTCAGGAGAAATCTATGAATTGAAATAAATGTATATGTATGAAAGCTGAATAAAATACCTTAATTAAATAAATGAGAATACATCAGACTGTGAGGTACTATCAGCAAAAGTTCCGCCTTACTTGAGGGCGCATTTCCTGTGAGCGAGTTACAGATACCCTGCTTTGCCTCAGATCAGCTAGCTTAACATCTTACAAAAGTGGTAAGGTGGAAATTTTGCTGATAGTACCATTCAGAGAGGTAAACCTGCTTTACTTATAACACAATCCTGAAATGCTCAATCTTCAATGGTCAACTGTACCTACAGAAATCCCGTGTCATTTTAAACATACAATTCAGTTGTAGACTTCAGGTGGATTGACTGGTATAAAAGTTTATGAAGTATCTGACCTGACCATTCAAAATCGACCACATAATGAAGAAGAGACAGACAGAATAATACATAAAATGTCGGTATACCTATAAATGAAGGTGGTGGTGATTACTTACGCCTACCAAAGCGTCCTCGCGTAGGCTTGCTAGGCGCAGGCACAGCCGCTTCATCATTCGTGGTCTCTTTGGGCGGAGGGTTTGTGCCAGCGCGCTTCTTATCTACAATGGGTGACACCGTGATGTGATACATGTGAACGGAGAAGCTGTTTATACAAAGTGATTATGTTATTCGTACATGTTTTGTTGTGCTTATCGACAAGGACTTTATAAATATTTCTGACTACGTCAACGTAAGGTTGTACTACTTGTAACTTTGGTAATGGTGCCAATTCTGTTGTTTAATTTTCCTATAGCTAAACCTTATTTGACAGCACTAAAATATTGCCATCCCTTTCTAAAAGACAGAAACAACAAGGACGGCTATAATTTAGAGCTGTCAGATTAGTTTAGGATTATGCAACAACAGAATCGACACCACCGACCGTGTCTGGCTTTTGTTAGGTACTTTTTAATAACGAAATCACCCTGTGTGTATATGAAGGAGCTATGGATAATGATATAAAAGAAAAAGTTTCTAAAAATATATAAGACAGTATGGAAGGATAGAAAAAAAATCGAATTAGGCTTCATCCACACTTGCGGGTCAGTAACGCGGGAAGCGGGTGCGATGCGGGCGCGTCAAATTTGAAACGTCAAACGTTAAGGGTCTGGCGACAGCGGCTCGCAATTTCGAGGTGCGATTGGCTATTATTTCATTTTATTTCATTTCGGGGAGGTTGTTCGAAAGAATAACTCTAAAGTGACACGCATAAATACTGTTCGAACACAAATAATACAATAATATAAGGGAAATGTGCTTGAGTCAGAAATCATTTTGGTATTAGGTAAACGTAAGACCAAACATACTAATACCAAAATGATTTCTGATTCGGGCATGTTTCCCTTATATTATTGTATTATTTGTGTTCGAACAGTATTTATGCGTGTCACTTTAGAGTTATTGTTTCAAACAACCTCCCCGAAATGAAATAATAGCCAATCGCACCTCGAAATTGCGAGCCGCTGTCGCCGGAGCCTTAACAAAATTCCCGCTTTGAGGTGTCAACAATTCACTATGACCAATCCAATCGTTTGCGTTTAGATCACGTTGTGACGTCATACGGTTAGAGCAATGTATCTCCTATTATGTCATTAAGAATACATCCCAAGACCACGTTTTGACGTGAGGCATTATTCTCTATGACAAGGAGATTCCTTGCCTCAAACCATGAAACGTCAAAACTTTATGTTGGGCTTTATTCTTTATGACATAGGAGATACTTTGCCCTGACCGTATAACACCGGCTGCCTCGACTTAGCTGTGGTCGCGGTGCAAATGGTCATAGTGAATAAGGCTCCAGGCCATAGTAAGGTATGAGTAGCGTCCGCCGCGCGATAGCCGCTCCCGCTTCGCAGTCGCTTTGGTCGCGCAGGTGTGGTCGACCCTTTAGCGTTTCGTTCGAAGAGAAAAGGTAGTGAATAGTGGCTGATTTGAAATTTCGAATATGAAGAATGTTTGTATGAACCTGAGTTTGATATTAAATGGTGACCAATTTGTGAATTTTGAATAATTTCGATTTAAGTACATACTGTTGTAACTAGATTTTGCTGATTCTACGGGAGTCTCGGGGGCAGCTGACGATTCGGAATTTGAATGACTGCGAATTTTGGCTGAAAGTTAACAAAACTTAATAAAACATTCTTCAAAATCCAATGTAAGACACCGAATGCGTGAATTTCTATTAGTTTTTTGTTGAAATAGTTCACCGGAGTCTTAAAATGTCCACAATTTGTAGCCACTGTTCATTATAAACCTTTACAAGAATTAAAATACTACAATGATATTATTGTATTATTGAAAAATAACAATAGGTTATATACATATATGGAAGTAATAAAATATATCATGCATTGTTTAAACTCTCACATCGTGCTCACATCCCATAGATGTATCTACCAGTTTGAAAAAACTTTTTTCTTATCGGTTGACCTCAGTGGCGCAGCGGGCGAGAGTCCGCCTGCGACGCAAGAGGTTGCGGGTTCGATTCCCGCCTCGGAACAAATTTGTGTAGGTACGATCTGCAGAAATTCGTTCCGTTGGTCTGGATGTTTTCTATGTATAATAAAAATGATCTATCTTTGTAAGTATAATATGATGTATTAAACCCATGACACAAGCTTTAAGTAGCTTACTTTGGGGCTAGATGGTGCCGTGTGGATTGACCAGCACAATTTATTTATTCAAGCAAAAGGCTCTGTTGAACCAATGCACTTTTGCATAACACACAACCCAAAACGTCTTCTCATTACTCAAAGGTTAGCTGGGTAGATGGTGTTTTTGCTATCCAGCATTGAGCTCGCCTAGTACAGTATAGGTACCCATATTATCATCGCGTCTTTGAGGCGCACTTAAAATCCTTTCACCACACTGTTTTGAAAGAAACGAATGACACGACAAGAAGAACAAGTACCTATATTTTATCTGAGCAATAAATAATAATAATATATATTTGATTTTTGTATATTTATAGGTAGTACAAGGTTGTTTGGTTACCTTCGGAGGCTTGTTGCCTTCTCTTCTGAAGAGCCTCAAGCAGAGCAGTGTTGCTGCGGAAGGGACGCACGCCACTGCCTACCAGCTTCTTGCCCTCTGTCGATGAGGGTGGCGCTTCCGAAGAGGGCTCTGCCTCTTCTGCTGCGTACTCCGCTTCGTCCTCGTATTCTGGTTCCTCCTGCAATTTACGACGGCAATATTTACTACTTCACTTACACCACCATAAAGTATTATGATCTCAAAGAATATATTGTTTATCCTACTACTATTATAAACGCGAAAGTTTGTAAGTATGGATGTTTGTTACTATTTCACGCCGGAACGGCGGAACGGATCTGGATGAAACTTGACAGAGAGATAGATTATAGTTTTATCCCGTGGGAGTACCGGGATTTAAATGAGCGCAGGTGGAACCGCGGGGCGCAATTAGTAATTATATACATTCCATTCCCGGGGATATATTGTCATCCTATTTAATTTTACTTCGACGCGCTTGATTTAGCTGGTGTTGCTAAGTAATTCTCTGCCGTGAACGAGTTTATCATACTCTGTACGTGGTATATACCTACCTACATTTAAACCAGCTTGAAATGTAACTGATTGAAAACCATTAATCAATAAGCAATTCGGTGTTAGGCTTGCTAAAATATGAATGTTCTAAATGTGTATAAATTATAAATCACACAGATATAACCACTATACATAATCGTATCTTAATTTCTAGGTATTTATAGGTACAGGTACATATGTAATGAAACAGCTTTCGATTGGTACGTTGGCTTGGTAACCAGAGCGGCCCGATTACGTTTATGTCTGGCTATCGAGATGGCTTTCAGTTTGACATTTGATTTCCATCCATCCCAGGAATTTAGCATCCATTCCAAGGAATTTAGATACTAGATCCATACATATGTTGCTATTACACTACGGGAATGAAATGCTCTCGTCAGAGAGTATTATATTCCAAGATCAAATATCAAACTGAAAGCCATCTCGATAGCCAGACATTAGCGTAATCGGGCCGCAGTTCGGTTGATTTCGAGCGTGATCTCAGTGGGTAAACATAACAAGCTCAAACTGCGGGTAGAAATTCCGCAAAAGAAAGGGAGGTCTTTCAAAGGTCAACCACGAAGGTGATCGGAGCATCGCACGCTCGACCCACTTGCCTTGAACCAGATGACACCGACCTGACTGCCACCTCATTATTTGCGAAACTTGGAGCACTAAACGATTTGACGTCATAGAAAAAAACGAGGGCGAAACCTTCTACCCTTGTAGGTGATGGTGATGAAGCCGCCCTCATCATCTCTTGAGGGCAAGAAACAAGAAGACCCAAAACGTAGTTCCTCAATATGAAATTATATCTTACAACTTGAGGAAATAGTTCACCCTAGCAGATCCAACTGGCATGACAGTTGAATGGAATGCATTAGATGAGTTGAATGTTGTGAGTTCTGTTCATCGCCGGATTAGGTACCTATTACATAATGATAACAATAAAAGTATTGATGGTGTAGGGTGTGCTGTGATCCGGCCCAAAATACATAAGTAAATATCATGATAATTATCACAATATTTATTGACGTGTAGCGTTCGCCATAAGGTAATCATAAAATTGTGACAGCGAGCTAGTTTGATGACGGAGTCAATATCTGTTCAACGAAACAAACGTGTCAATTGAGCTGAAACATATCAAGTAAGAGGTAGGCAGGGGGCAGTCATTGCGTTTGAGCGGTCGAGATCTCTTCGGGGCGAACCACTACTTATATGATTTTACTTATTACTACTCAATGTATCATAGCTAAGTAACTTGTCACTATTGAAATGAAAGACATGAGTCATAGAAATTTCAACGCACCGTTATGTAACTACGGGTATGTTGTTAGTAGTACGCTATCTGTAAGTCGATAAACTACAATTTTACAATGGCAATTTTGTGCGCTTTCCAACCACTTACCCTATTGCCTATTGCCAAGTAAATTAATTACCGACTAGCTTGTTACGTATATAGCCAGGCATACATTTTTCGTTCGTTCTGCAACGCACCGTGGGAAACGCACGTCTTTACACGAAAAGGCGGTGACTAGATATGAAGCTTTTTATGATTTTTAAGAAATATGACTGGATTTCAGGATTATTTTTAACGTACCAAGCAATATCAAATAAAATAGTATAGGTAAGACTTAGTAAGTATAAGAAAAGTGCTTAATGTAATTTTTATCTATCACATATTATAATTTAAATAGGTCAACTAAGTTCATGAAATGACGAAGGAGATATAAATAATTATTGGGTATTTTTAAATTTAGTACCTACCTATCTATAAAATGAGCAAAGACTAGGGCTCTTATTTAAATATTCCCTGACACGTTATAGCGGCCATAAATAATATTCTTGTCACTTTTCTCTTAATCGTATTATTGTGCAGAGAGAGAGAGATGGCAACAAAGTGGAGGTTCACCGCACAACCGCATATTCTCGTAGGTGTCTTTGACCCAATTATGAACACAGGTTCTTATATTTCGTCTATAGGATAGTAACAGCTCTAAAAGCTTACATTCCATCCCAGTCCTCAGGGCCAACCGCGATCTCTTGAAGCATTCTTATTTCAATATTAATTTTATGTCAACGTCTTATATCAGCTGCATAGAGTCAGCTTTATGATCAAAAACGTGCTAAGGTCTAACAGTAAAACGTGACATTGGCGAAATTGCGGGCTACACTGCAAAGGCCATTCAAATAAGAAGAAGATGATCAAAAAGTAAAGTAATATTGAAATAAGAATGCTTCAAGAGATCGCGGTTGGCCCTCTGGTCTGTTATGGTATCGTCACGCAAGATATCTTCTAATTCTAATTCATGGTGGGGCACGACCGTAGTGGGGAGTAGTGTAGGTTTTTTTTTTAACTTAATAGACCGTTCTTTGGCCACGATCTCGCCTGGTGGTAAGCGACGATGTAGCGGTATTGTGGTATTGTGCATTGACTAGCCACTGTCCACTGTTAACCTCACCCCAGCCAGCCTAGCTCCTTAAGGGCCCGGCGACAGCGGCTCGCAGTTTCGAGGTGCGATTGGCTATTATTTCATTTTATTTCATTTCGGGGAGGTTGTTTGAAAGAATAACTATCCAGTGACACGCATAAATACTGTTCGAATACACATAATACAATAATATAAGGGAAATGTGCTTGAGTCAGAAATCATTTTGGTATTAGGTAAACGTAAGGCCAAACATACTAATACCAAAATGATTTCTGATTCGGGCATGTTTCCCTTATATTATTGTGTTATTTGTGTTCGAACAGTATTTATGCGTGTCACTGGATTCTTTCAAACAACCTCCCCGAAATGAAATAATAGCCAATCGCACCTCGAAACTGCGAGCCGCTGTCGCCGGGCGCTTAAAATAGCGGTGCAGGACTTTGGGGTGATGGAAGTAATGTTATAGCATCGCCGATGGTGATGTGAATGGAGGGGAGCATTCCATCAGTCAGCTCTTGCAAGATACGTTAAGTACAAGGAATTCAGAAGTGCAACTTATAATGTCCTAAAAGTTATTCTCCGAGCGGGATTTGAACCCGCGGCTTTCCATCCGAAATCTCGGCATGTTCAAGAGTTATTCGTCGAATGTGATTGGACTCCGATGGCTCAGTTGGTAGCGTAGCCATTCAAGGGGAAGGTCGCAGGCTTTTATTCGTAGGTCGCAGGTTCAAATCCCGTTCGGAGACTAAATTTCGGGACTTTATAAATATTTATGATTTGCTTGTGTAGTAAAAACCATAAAACTAATAAAAAAATTGCAACTTACTTGTGGCGCAGATGTGGTGGTGGTGGTTGCTTTGGCCCGAGGGTTCTGTCCTCTTTTCAGCAGCCCTCTTGGAACGACTGGCCGCGGTTCATCGTCTTGTGCGCAAGCCTGCCACGCAACGCAGGCCAATAAAACAAATCTGAAAACATAATTATTTTACATAAATCAATAAAATAATGGTGGACTATCCGCACAGCACTATCTAGCCCCAAACTAAGCTAGGCTGTAATATGGGAACCACATTGCATAATACATGATACTTTTTTTTTACACATAGGTACGCAAATAGTACATGTACTATGGTTCGCCCCGAACTGATACGATCCGAAAGCTCCGAAAATTAAAGTAATTGTAGTCGGAGGCAAGTCCAAACATTATGTTAAAACGGACTTGCTTCGGACTAACACCTAAGTACCTAAGTATGGTAACCAAGTTTAAACTGAATTAGCCTATTAATTGAGGAGTTCCATTGAACAAGCCTAGACTCCATGAACAGATTCACATAACTGTCACAATTTTATGAGAAGGATGAAAAACCTTGATGTCATCGAAACTCTAACATTTACCTACTCTTTATCCCCTCTTCTCTGTCTTCTCTTTTAATCTTTAGCCCTTTGATTATATAGGTTATACAAATTTTATTTTTTGTAAAAAAAAATTGTAATGTTTGTGACAGTTCCTTATTATATTAAGTATCACAGCATTGCACCCGTGCGAATCCGGAGCCACGGGACACCTAGACTTAAAGTAACACTAGCAAATCTGCCAGCGTATTGAGAACACTTCCGTTCGCACTGACTTGGATAAGTTGAGCTATCTCTAGATCATTTGCAAATGGTCTCCCTCCAAGTTGCTCGAATATTTCATGTGTATTTTGAGCGTTTTGTAAATACTTGTATTGTTTTTTAAGATTTCGTTAAAGTTGTTTGAGAAGGCTCTACAATGGCCTACATTTTGACTAAATGTATCCTTCAGTCTTTTGCGACCTCAATATTAATTCGGAACCTCAATTTTTGTGAAAATAATTGGCAAGAGACATGCAACTTTTTTAGTATTCGCCTAAGAAACTAATTAAAAATCGTTAATTCAGAACGAGAGCGTGGTACATTTCTCAGAATTAATTGAAAACCAACCTAAACGCCTAATAATTTAATTTTTATCAATAAACAGTAACTATACATATTGAATTGGATATCATAAAATGTTCCTAACTCTTCAAAGTTAAAATTTTATTAAGAATCTAATATCTCAAATTTGTCTCTACGAAAATAATGATACGAAAAAACAAGTAATATCAATGATAATAATCTTGCATGCCCATCTTTAATATTCCACATGATCTTGCTACGTGTAAATTTAAAATTATAAATAATTTAGGTGAACCCGGTTGTAAAACCGCGTAAATGTCAAATATTCTGCGGCACCAAGGTTGGCGAGTGTCGTCCAAAGAGCGAGGCGACCGTCGCCACGTGTCGCGACATACTCGGAGCCGGTCACCGTCAGCCAGCGACCGTAGAACGGGAGTTGACGAGCCGGCGCCGTGAGGCAGATCTATGACATGCGTGGCCCATGCGCACTCTGCCCGTTAAGGTCAGCTGCCGCTCTACTACCGATAGTTGACTAACAAGTCTCGGACAGGGTCGTACAGGTGAACTGGTGATCGATTTCGTATCCGCTTCCGACTTAACACCACGACACCTTTGCTTTCTCTGATTTATGTAATATCAAATATACATGCTACATCTGATCGACCCGAGCGACACCCACATCTTGCTAGATCACGAACTTCATGCAATTCATCGACGATCACAATTGTTTACGATTGTATTTAGTGAAATCTTGTGAAAGGAGCTTCGAGCGGTGACTGAGCCTCCTGGTTGGCATGCCTACCCCTCTTGAATGGAAAACAAAAATTGTTATTCGAGTCACGTCGGAAAAATAGCAACTTTCTATGCTACTTATATTTTATCGTACAGTATGTTTGTGCCCGGTGATGTGATTGTAACCTCAAATCACATGAAGGTCAGTCGGGCAGAAACCAGAAGTGGTAAAAAGTAGGCTGACCTCGCGGTGCAACGCGGCATTCTATAGCTGCATGCATCGCGCAACGTTGTTGGCATCGTCATCGATAGAGCGAGGCTTTGCCGAAATTCACCTTATGATATGACTGACACCGTTTCACAACCACGCCAAGCATCTCGCCAAATCATCTCGATCCCAGCAGAAACAATGTCAAAGATCGAAAAAGATTACAACCGGTTACACCACAAGTCTCGCAAATCCATCTGAGCCTGATAAGTTAGGTAACCCATGAGAAGCTTTCGCGTATGAATCTTCTCACAATTATTCAGCCTAGCATAAAACCACAGATATGTTGAGCAATCGACGTTTGTTGTGCAATCTAGTATGACAACCTGTGACCCGTATAAATATATAAACGAATAGATAATTAGAGGCTTCACGAGGTTAACTAAGGGTAAGATCTTGAAATTTGCACAAGGCATAAATGTAAGCAACTGAGCACAAGAGGAGCTATGAAATTAAACAGTTGAACGAGCGGGCTGTTCCTCACAACTTATAGGTAAATGTCAATCGTCTGGTTGCGCAACGATGTTTTATTACCATGTCTGTATGCTTGCAGTAATGTCAGGACGTTGAGTAAGGTACTTACAGGCAGTGAGCGCATCTTCGTACAATAGGTACCTTTGTTAATTCGTGTCATAAGTAAACGTGCTATGAACATAACGTTGCAATTACATACCTAGGACCCTCGACATTATTATTATCTTTGGCAATCATGTTTATTGCCTGAGGTTAAATCTACCAACCTATATAAAAATTCCACAAAACCCTACTTCGATTGAACCTTTCAAGTCCAGTTATCCTACAAGTTCTTTAACCTCAACTAATAACAGAATTACTTATAATCTGTATTATAATTGAGGCCAGCAAACTGGAAGCCGTACTTACCTACATAGAGTTACGTACACTAAAGAATGTCGAGTAGGTACCTTCCAGCAGCCTATCCGTTGCAAAATGTACAAATCCTAATTATTATTAGACCTTGCCTCCTGCTAGTAGGCTAATTAATGCTTCACATTTGTCGACGTATGCATTCATTATTTTACTCGTATGTTGTTTCATATTCTATTTAATATTTACCCATTTATAACGTTTAAATAGTTTAAATATCTACCTACGTTATTGGAATTCAGACCGTTACAAATATCACAGTTTAGAGCCAGACGACTACGCGTCAACCTCAACTGGTTCAGATAAACGCGCATAGTGCAGCCATTTGAATATTGAATATATTTTGAGTATACTGCGTTTAATAATCACCGCACGTAAAGTCTGCTGATTTCAAACTGAGAGCTAATCGCACAATAAACGACGGTTCACACTACATGGCACCCTTCCGCACTTAGAGATTTCCGTAACACAGTTTTGTCAAGAAAACTTTCAGTTCCCCATAATATTTGTGGCTTGCCTTACAGCTTGTGAGTGTAGATTCGATACCCACCGATAACAAACTTTTTTGATGATAATAATGGAAATTCTACACCCTCGGAAGAATTCCACACCTCACTATATATATGGCTCGAAACTAAGGAAATTTTGTTCTGTGTCTTGGATAATAGATTTTTATACATAGAACCTAAACAATAGAAGTAACACGCAACGTCTCGTTTAGGTTGTTAATAAATAAAGCACATAAACTATTTAGGACATTTCTATATACATAATTGAAAAGCGTTTTAAACGTAATACTTGAGGGTGTTTTGTCCTGGACTGGTGTGTTTTTTGTGTGTCCAAATGTCAATATTGTCATTTCATAAAGCAGTAAAGTGAGCTTATAACCCCTTTGAAAAGAAATAAATACGTTAACATTCATGCCAATTCGTTTTAGCCTAAGTGCCCGTGAACTCCAGACCTTCGTTATTTTATAAAAGCTGAAAGTTTTAAATGAATTAAAATTATAGAATTTAAAATTAATACCAAAAAAAAATTTTTTTTGAAAGTTGATCAAATATAAAGATACTAGCTGGTACCCGCGACTTCGTCGTCGTGTACTTTTAATTTGAATATTATGGATTATTATATTAAAAGAACGGTATAGATTTGGGTACAGCATTTGGTTAAAAGAGAGTAGGTATATTTAAAAAAATTGTAAAATATCTGTTTACAGTAGGTATAAGGTACCTATGTATTCCATTGAGTGGCAGAAAGTACCTAGGAAAATTTATTGGTCCCTTATGTCCAAAAGACACTTACAGGGGCCAGCGTCACGTTGTGTACGTACCAAGTTTCTTGGTTTTATCTTCAAAAATGACGAACACCCATACAAGCTTACCCAACCCCTACTTCACCCCCACACTGGTAAAAATTAAAAATGCTAGAACAAACGATTTTTTGTTTCTTATTTAGTGCCTAAATACAAAATGTAGTGTTTTTATCTTCAAAAATGACGAACTTCATACAAACTTTCAACCCCTATTTCATCCCCTCACAGGTCAAAATTTCAAAAACGCTAGAACAAATGTTTAATTATTTCTTATCAAGTGCTTAAATAGTAGTAGTAGTAGTTTCATGGTTTTATCTTTTAAAATTAAGAAATCTCATACAAACTTTCAACCTCTATTTCAACCTCTTGATCCCTTTTTTTCGCAATAAAAGGTAGCCTATATCCTTTCTCAGGGTCTAAAGATTGTCTGTGCCAAATTTCATCAAAATCGGTTGAGAGGTTTAAGCGGGAAAACGTAACAGACAGACAGACCGAGTTACTTTCGCATTTATAATATTATATATAGTAGGGATTATATTATTAGTAGGGAAGTAGGGATTTGATGAATTTAGATCGGTATTTTACGCACCTTTAGTACCGTTTACCTGCCAAAGCCCCGGTACCACAAACTTCGTAATGGTCCATCGTTCTTTACCTGTGTTAGGAGCATGCGTTGAAAAACTTTCAGCTTTAATAAAATAACGCAGGTCTGAGGTTCACGGGCTAGAGCCCTCACGTATGTGTTTAATTCATCAATCTCTTGTTAGGTAGATACTTAGATAACTAGTGGTTCGCCCCGAACGGAGATCTCGTGATGCTATCCGAATGCTCTGTAAACTAAAGTGGGTGGTATTCAGAGGCAAGTCTGAACATTATATTTAGACTTGCTTGTGACTTCAGCGCACTAATTTGGTATGGTAACCAACTTTCAACTCTATTTGCCAATACATACCTACCAGTAAATTTCACAAGTTCAATCCATCGACTTACCAAATTTCATGCAGATTGGATCAACAGTTCGAAAGTTATGGCCCGCAAACATACACGTAAATACATACACAAACATACAGACAAATCGCCTAGTTGATTTTAAAATCTTCGTTCGCTTCGTTTACTCCATCAATCAAATGAATAATCATAATAGAAAAACATTTACATTCCAATTTTTTTTATGACTTTAGTCCGGTCCTCTGGTCCGGTCCTAAGATTAATAAGAGTCACAATGAGGTAATGGTCAAAGTAGAAAAAAAGAGAGCGTAGTTGAAACATAACCACAATAGCGTTTTCACGCGTACGAGTATGTGTGTATAATAGTGTATGTAGATGAAGCCTTATTCGAAAGACGTGCCTCCACACTGATTGATACAAGTTTCTGAATGTTGCAAGATGAATATAAATAAGCTGTACGCAAACTTCTTAAGACACACTTATAAAGCTTCTCAATAATCATAATAAAGTTTAATCAAAGCCGACGTGATAGGCATACCTACGTAGGGAGTTTGTTTGTACAAATGTAGATTTTTACATAACTTGCAACCTAGTTCGTAATGGCACGGAGAGCCTACGAGCCCCAGGCTAGGCTAACCATGGCTGTCTACCATTCATACTACATAACACTATATTGCCTAATCGTAGGTCGCGTAACTTTCAACATGGGACCGATTCAGACAACCGGTTTTCGGTTTCGCTCAATTAATTTGAATTTAATTGATTTGTTATGCCAGGTCAACCCGTGGTATCTATTTTTGAGGTTTATAAGCCAATATATTATTGTGAAATGACTTATCCGGTAGTAATTATTTTGTTATCAGATTTAGGTAAGCACATCATCTGTCATATAAAATGTAATTATAGAATGTGCATGACTAGCTTACTGCGTGCAGTACCTAACTAAATAGGCTGTTAGCTGTCTTTGTCCATTGCCACAGCACCCTAGATACCATTGAGAACGATATTAGAAAGGCAAATTAATTTTTATAGTTTATAATATATTTTATAAACAGCATTTGAATTACATTGGAGAACTGTCTGTCTGTCGTGGGCAGGTATTTTGACAAAATACGAACAATCATATATATTCTAATTTACATAAAATTTAAAGACCTATATCTGCCAGATATTACGTAGGTATATCGCGGTGCATAAAATCTAGCCCATAAACGAAAACAATATCCATCATATACGATTCGTTATACTCCTTGAAATGTTACCAACCCAAGTCTAGTCAGTTACAGGGGAATACATAGGTAATTAATACATTTATCGCAAATGCAATCGCACAGCCGACTCGAGAACTTCGTCATCTGGAATGGCAACTTTTGATCAAAGAAAATTATAAACATTATTTGAGTGACTAAAAGTGAAATATGCAAAAAGACTTACAGGGGTAGGATCTTCATGTTTATGTGGTGGGCCTCGGATGTCGCAAGTTACACTGTTGTCGTTCCTTTCTCCGCGGAGCGGGTTTGTGCAGGTCCACAGCGGACGGAGGCCACGCTTGATCTGGTGTCGGAGCGCGCAATCCTCCGCGGTAGAGCACCGCCGCTGGCGCCGCTTCGCCTTGCACACCGCAGCGCCCCGCCCCGCTCCGACAAGCAACCTGATTTATATTCGGTGTAGCACACTCAACAACAAGCCGTATATTGTCCTCTTAAGACGAAGACAAGAGCTAATGTGACTCTCGCTCGCACGTTTTGACTTGTTGAAAGATATAAAATCCCTAAACCCATTTTCGAAAAATCGCAAACAAATATTTTGTGTGCAATCACATTGCGCACAGTTTAGTAAAAATTTCATTTTGATTGATGCAAGTTTTCCTACTCAAAAGTTTGCTTTTCTAGTTTCGTACTCAAGCAAACTTTTGAGTAGGAAAACTTGCATCAATCAAAATGAAATTTTTACCAAACTATGCGCAATGTGATTGCACACAAAATATTTGTTTGCGATTTTTCAAAATTGGCTCTAGTGATTTTATATCTTTCAAAATGTCGAATCGTGCGAGCGAGAGAAATATTAGGTGTTGTCAACGCCTTAACACTGAAACAGACCACATCCTTCTACAGCAGTCTACATTGCGTTTCGTGATTTGGTTGACAATGCATATTTTGTTCAATACTTTTCTAACGGTAGGTAACGAGAAAATAAGGTAGCTTTCCATTAGACTTCCAAGGTAAGGAATCTCTAAACTTTAGAGTCTAAAGGATAACACGAATACTGAGAGAAATGTTTGAGATGAGAGATCCTCACTATTTTTTAGATAGTACTACTAGGTAGGTACTTACCTAGGTACCTATAGCCTTAATTATTCACTCCAACTATTTCGGTAAATTATTTGATATAAATGTACCTACTTACTACCTATATCAAATTAGGTCTCTGGAATGCCTAATAAAATATGCTCTTTGCATTACTTTGCTTTTAGTTGTACCTTTTAAGCGAAATCGGTTAGAATTCTTTCGGATTTCCAAGCCCTGATTCCACAACCATATTTCCTTATTTTCTATGACGCACAGTTTTTAGATAAAACAAATTTACATATCCATCGATCCAAGAGCTCCCACCTCTTGACGTATCGTTTACAAATATTATACCTACATTGTTACTGGTCAGCAAGTTCCTTTGCTTATTTATGTTTTTTATGATATAAATTAAGAGGGTACCTACTTAATTATCATAAAATGGTCACAGTGACCTGAACGCTCTGATGGGGCCTCTTTGTGAGGAAGAGAGGGTCCCATTGGTGCGTTGCCATTGACGACGCGACCATTGAACGCACTAATGGAGCCTCTCTCCTGGCTGGAAGTTATTTTGTTTTTCCTTCATTTGCTTTTGTGTAATAAATTAAGTAGGTACCACTGATCTCGTACTTGTATAATACAGATCAGTGGTAGGTATACTATCTACTTAGGTATCTAATAAAGGATAATGGTTTGATGATGGAACCAAGATCAGCGGAAGTAAAACGGCTCAACTTTATAGAATAACATTATTCTGAGGGCTCAACAAAAGACAGATTGACCAAAAAAAATTTAAAAAAAGACAAATTCAACACGCATTAAAGAGGTTTAACTATAGGTACCTATATTCTATTTAATTAGAAAATATAATGTACTTTTGGTGGAGGGAAGCACAAACAAAAACGTCATTTGTCAAAGGCTTTAATTGGAATTGTTGTGTGTAGGTCATGAATGCTCGATGAGTTTTGTGTTATTACCTTACCTACAAAATATTGAACCTACTTGACCGTAATTCATGCGACCATAATACCGACAACTTACAGCATAATCATTGATACTGTATTGTGTAACGCCATGAAGACATAAGATGAAAATCTTATACATAGTATCAGCAGATAAGTATAGAAATGTAGGTACACAAATTATAAATGGCAGATAGCTCGACAGGTCGCGCCAGCACGCAAGCTGCGAATGTTAAAGGTGCATGGACACCAAACAGGTAAAAGCGACTACACACGACCCTAAAATCACTGGCAATATCGGGACAGTGGTGGGGAGGACCCTAGATCGTATCATAAATCGCCTCGTGTGTAGGCAAATCCTACCCGATTTTATCGTCCCTAAATCGCTCCGAGCGAGCTCACGATTTAGGGACAATTATCGTCTAGGGAGCGTTGTCAGTACGTGTGTAGCGAAATCAGGATTGATTTCTACGCAGTCTGCGATTGAGTGCCGCGACGATACGACGTGCTTGCGGCTATAATTGTTTATTTCGCGCGAAAACATGGCGAACGAGAAAGGTCGAGAAGCGTGGACCACAGCTATCGATCTATTCAAGGATTTACCATATTTGTGGGATAAAAAACATAAAGATTATTTCAAACGCGACATGAGACAGGAGGCATAAAAAAGGCTATTGCAAGTTTATAATGAAGAGATCGGCAAAGCACGGCAAGCCAAAACAATGCCTGTTTTCTGCTGTTTCGAGAGTGTCGGCGGCATCTCGGAACAACGAGCAGTCTGTTGCACGGTCGGTTTCGTACTCACTGGCAGGGACGTGTGTAGAGTAGTAGCCGATTTCATCCCCACTACCGCTGTCCCGATATCGCCAGTGATTTTAGGGTCGTGTGTAGTCGCTTAAGTTGTACTAATGTCGGATGATGCTTGCCGCTTTCGTAGAGGTCATAGGTGAGAATGATCTCCGGAATTTTATTAGGTAAGAAGTAGACAGACGAGGTCAAAATGAACGAATATTAAAATACATGATGAATACATGAACGAATATTAATATTAAAATACGGTAATTAAAATACATTTAGACTTAGGTAGGTAATACAATATAAGCGTAACTTGCTTTTAACAGCTACGGACGATCAGGTTCTATATTTTATTAGATTGTAACTAATCTGGCGTAAAAAGTATAGAAACAAATTTTTAAAATCTTCTACTATGTAGGTACTATTACAATTTTTTAATATAACTGACTGATGAAACAAGCAGATGACCCACCTAATGTTAAGTGGTAAACATCACCTATTATAAAACATTGCCCAGTAAGTCACGCACGATGGCGGATGGAGGAACGTGCCCTACATCGTAGTAGTCAAAGTACCTACCTAAGAAAGAAAAATATAATTTAAGAATATTCGCCTGATTCGACTTCTAACGCATGCAGAAAATATTTTTTTTTTATTATATTACTAAGTCAGATTAAGTCATGATGGATCAATCTACTTATATGTAAATTATCAAATTGAAAGAAAACTATGATCCTCGCATCTAACATCAACTTATAAATGAAACTAGTTGCGCCCCGCGGTTTCACCCGCGCAGATTTAAATCCCGGTATTCCCACGGGATAAAAGTAGACTTTATGTTATTCCAGACTATAGTCCATCTCTCTGCTAAGTTTCATCCAGATCCGTTCAGCCGTTCAGGCGTGAAAGGGTAACCAACACCCATCCATACTTACAAACTTTCGCGTTTATATTATTATAGTAGGATGCACCAAGAAGTTACAAAATGCCACGGCGGCGCGTAGGTAAATTTAGCCTACATTTGGTGAATATATTTATAGTAGCTTCCGCCTGCGGCTTCACTCGCGTGGTACCAAGGTTAAAACCTGTATGCCAGGTCACGCATCGGTTGGTGCGGTGCATGTACCTAGTACTACTATTAGTCACCAGTGTGGATGCCAAACGGCACTAACTAAAATATGAAGAAATTTATGACTGTACCAATTTTTCGAGTTAAAGCAACGAATTATGCAAATCTGTCTCTGCAGCCCATTCTGCCTCCTAAACATAGCAGTTCGCTCACTGCTCAGCTAAATTATCCAAATGCATCAAGTTGAGTGGATAATATCAATGGCTCAACTGGTAAAAAATTGCTCAAATACGTAAGAATATTTGAGCAGTGGGTAATACCATCTAATCAACTCAAACCACTTCTTAGTTCTTACCCACTGCTCAACTAGTCCTGACTTGAGCAGTGGATAAGAACTAGACCTCAGTTGAGCAGTAGGAAAAAGTTTTTCCGACCATTTTAGGCTAAGATCTAAATTGGTGAGTAGCAACAAAAAAAAATTAAAAATATGACATTGTTGAATAAGCGAGATATAAATTTTTTTAATAATACAATTAAGGTTCTTTAATCTTTAATTGTCTTAATTCACTAGGTATCAAATTGTATATACATAAATGTAAACTCCCTAATTTCTAGCCTCTTGTTTTTTAGATTATATTTAATTGATTGAAAATCTAACAACCTTAAAAAGTCAAAATATTCTTACGAACTTTCCGTTACATAAATTGTTACAAATATGTTAGTTACGATATGTCCAGAAAATATGCCATATAGCCTGTTTTCAAAGCCGCGATACACATATTTGGCTTGTACAGAAACAACTGTGCTGTGTGTATGACGGCCTGAAAGTAGATTTACGTAAAAACGACGACACAAAATGTATGAAAAAAGAAGTATACTACAAAGTATTTTGCGTGTAGGTATATCTGCTATAGTAGGGCCTATTTAATAGGTCACATTGACATCTCACCATCATGTTTAGAAAAGTTTATTAGCACGGACGAATTTTATTAGTCAAAGTCGTAAAATTGCATTCTTTTGTCCTTATTACATTAAATATGAATGTTTAAGCCTCTCGCCCATAGGCGCGATCTAAACGAGCGTGCGGACGCGCGATTGGATTGTCCTATTGTAGGACGCAATGTAAAACGTAAATATATCACCTAAAACGTAATATAAAACGCAATCGCAAGACGCAGAAACGCAAAACGCGCATGTGAAGTAGAGCCAAACTAAATAAAGTGAAGCAATTGTGCAAAAGACAATTTTACGACTTGGGGAAGGTTCAATCTGACGGAACATGCGTCGCGTATTATCGGTCGCGCAACGCCGGAAAAGACAAATGTATAGAAAATAACTTGACTGTTCAGTGTGAACGATGATACGTTAGTGCGTTGAGTGTGAACGGTCAAGTGTTTTTCTATACGTATTATCGGTCGCGTAGCGCCAGAACACAAATGTTCTGGCGCTACGCGACCGATAATACGCGACGCATGTTCCGTCAGATATGAACCTTCCCTTACTTTGACATAATCTGACTGAAACTGCTATGTCAAATGTGGCATATTAAATTGGCCCGGCTATAACGATTGTAATTGAAAGGTAATTATTCACACATCGTCAAAGGGTTTTTCCACCGCTGGCGTGGGAGTCGGCGGCGGTGGCTGAAGGCTCGTGTACACCATGTTTAATCTGAAAGAATTTATTTATACACAGTAGGTTATAATAAATAATGCTGGACAATCCACACAGCATCATCTAGCCCCAAAGTAAGCTACTCAAAGCTTGTGTTATGGGTACTAGATAACTGATGATTATTTAACACTTTATATGTAGATAGATATTTTTTTATTATACATAGAAAACACCCAGAACTACGGAACAAATTTCTGCAGATCGTACACAAATTTGTTCCGAAGCGGGAATCGAACCCGCAACCTCTTGCGTCGCAGGCGGACTCTCACCCGCTGCGCCACAGAGGTCGTCTTAGCCTCGGTTAGCGTGGTATGGGCATGTCATTAGGAGGGAAGACAGTCATATTACGAGAAGAGTGTTAGATATGAATGTGATTGGTTTTAGAAAGAGAGGTAGACCAAAGATAAGATGGATGGACTGTGTGAAAGATGACATGATTAAGAAAGGAGTGAGCACCGAGATGACGTATGATAGAGGAGAGTGGAGGAGTAGAACCTGTTGTGCCGACCCCACTTAGCGTGGGATAAGGGCGGGAAGAAGAAGATTTTGTTCAAAACAAACAAATTAATTAATTTCTTTCTTTCCATACGACTGACAGGTTGCAAGCCCATCGCCGCTGTTAGCATACTAATTGGTTTTTGAAGATTTTGTTTTGTTGAGTTTGCAAATAGTATAAAAATAAATTAAATGTAACCTTTCGTATAAAATAAGCATACAATTCGTATAAAAGCTGCATTGGCATCCAAACTAAATGTGTATACTAAATTCCAACTCAATCGGTTGAAGATATTTGCTTGAAAAGTTAGCTGCAAGTTTCCACCCGAATAAACATATGCCACAAACCAAACACATACATTGCAAGTTGATTAAAGGCCTGTAAAAAAACCCCACCTGTGTTGCCTGGAGACTCTTGCAAAGTGAACTTTGTGCGAGATATAGATGGTGGCGAAGAGAGCCAGTCCGATGAAAAACGATATTCCCAGGAGTGCTGGAAACTGTAAAACAAACATAATAAATAAATATAAACATTCGTGGACTTTCCGCACAACACTATGTGGGGCCTTAGGGCCTTACAAAAAAAAAATAGGCAAACGTTAAACACTGCCTAAACTTTTGACATCTCTTGCCATTGCGTAATGGCAAATAGAGACAGCGCTAATTTTAGACATTGTTTAAAGTCAGACACCTTTTTGTAGTACAACCCTGTCTAACTTGAAGCCCATTACTTCAGACATTGTTTAAAGTTAGACGCTGTTTTGTCTGGGTTTCTAGTGTCAAACTTTCTGTCCTACATATCTAGTTCATCTGTGCCATTACGATACTATATATTCCCTCATCTGTGCCATTACGATACTATATATTCCCTCATCTGTGCCATTACGATACTATATATTCCCTCATCTGTGCCATTACGATACTATATATTCCCTCATCTGTGCCGATTACGATACTATATATTCCCTCATCTGTGCCGATTACGATTACCAGCTAATTAGACAATTAGGCCCCTGGCCCCAAGCTAAGCGAATCCTACTAGGTATAACTAATACTAATATTATAAACGTGATTTATGTATGGATGGATGTTTGTTACTCTTTCACGCCGGAACGGCTGAACGGATCTGGATGAAATTTGGCAGAGAGATACATTATAGTCTGGAATAACACATAGGCTACTTTTTATCCTGTCGGATTACCAGGATTTAAATCTGAGCGGATGAAATCGCGGGGCGCAACAATTATTGTGATATGGGAGCCAGATAGCTTATGTTATTATACTGTTTTTTGTTAAAACATTTCTACCTATGATATTGTATAACATCCAGAAAGAACAAACAAACATTATGTTCTTCACACAAATGTTTGTTCTCGGTGGGAATCGAACCCACGGCCTACAGCGTAGAAGGCAGAACTATTACCAACTGTGCTGTGAAGACTGTCAACTAATACGTTTACTCGTGTATTTGCGTATTCGACTATTCGTCTTGCTCGAAAGAAAGAAAATAAATTTATTGGCCATACAAAAAACTATGCTATAATAAATATAAAATTATGCACGTAGGGCACGTCCCATCATGCATGACTTGCGCCGGCAATGCTTTGTTACATTGATCGTTATCACATGACCTGAGGTGAGCCATCCGCTTGTACACTCATTTGTAATAGACAATACAGATCAGTGCAGAATGGTACAAGCCATTAGTGTGTGTGACACCCACACGGGAAGATATTCGGTCGCAGAATTGGTTTCATCCATTCATTGACGACCTCAGACCAAATAAAAACTAAAAGACAGAGTCTTGCGGACAGCACGAATGAGGCCGGTTTTCTAAAAATGTGTTGCGGTCAAACTACGCCTCGCCCCGTGTACATACACAACTAAACGCACACACACAGAAAAGTGTAGCCAGTTTTCTAAAGATGTGTTGCGTGGGCCGATTTGGTGTGTGCGTGCGAGGCGTAGTTTGACCGGCTTCACTTTGCTGTGCACAGAAGTCCGTCTTTTATTTTTTATTTGGTCTGAGTTGACGACCTCAGTGGCAGAACGCAGAGGTTCCGAGTTCGATTCCCGCCTCGGAACACATTTGTGTACGATCTGCAGAAATTTGTTCCGTTGGTCTGGGTGTTTTCTTCTATACTTAATAAAAAAATAGTAGGTTTTAAATATATCAGTTATCTAGTCTCCATAACACAAGCTTTGAGTAGCTTACTTTGTGATGTGGAGAGCATTATTTATTTATTTTATTTATTTATTTATCCAAAATTACGCGACTCACAACTTTTTGTATGAAGCAAATTCTGCGACCGAATTTAACTTTTGCGGCAGAATTTCTGCTCGTGTGGCTTCACACTTAGCAAGTAATATAGCACAGACACAGACAAGAAATAATGCATTATGTTACAAGTGAGCTAAGTTGCTCATTATACACGAGGCTGTGGGTTGCAGCCCAAGCCGTAGGCGAGCAAGTTGCTCACGAGTTTCATACGCACTTTTTCAACACACTTGCTCTTAAAGTGCATAATAATATTACACACTAGTGAATAATAGAATAACGTGCATAATAATATAACACACTGTGTGTAATATTATGCACGTGAGTGTTATAGTTCGGTCTATGGCCGAGAACGATGTAATAAGGCTCTCTTTAAGAGCAAGTATTTTGAAAAATCTATTATTGTTTTGTTTACCTGTTTCTCACACTCGTAATCCCAGTTGACAGTCAGCAAGTTATCGTACAAGGTAAGGAATTCGTCAATCGGACACAGCTCGCCGCAGTTGGGTATATTCAGAACGTGGGGTACTACAATATCTGTAGAGTTTCTGTACGAGATCCTTATGAAGTTATTCGACGTCGCGTTATCTGTTATCATAAATAAACACGAATAGTATCCATCCATCCATAGTATCCATACTAACATCTATCTATAGAGAAGACATCATCAGAATTGCCAGGGGTTTAGATCGGCCCCCTGCCATAACCGACTTCCCTTGTAGCTTCGGACTCCCCGTATAATATAGTGAATGAAGCGACAGAAGTAATGTAAGGACTCGTGGAAATCTGTTTCCTCTGCCTAACCCTGTGGGAAACAGGCCTTTAACAAAATCTTGCCTCATAAATAAGGCATGTTCCTGTTATGTCTTACGATGCTCTGCCTTATGGCATCCTTTCATCCATCCGAAAACCAAACACCTGTGCCTGAACGCTCCGGGACCCAGCCAGACTCCAAACCAAAACACAGCTACGATTCATGGGAACAAAATATAATAAATTGGTGTACTTTCCACGCAGCACTATCTATATAGCCCCAAACTAAGCCAAAGCTTGTGCCAGATAGCTGATATATCTACCTAACACATACACACTTTTTTGTAATCACATACTTTTATCAAATAAAAAAGCTTTATTTTCGTTCCCCACCGAGAACAAGCATTTGTATGATGAATTGTTTATTCTCTGTTTGGGTGTTATATAATATTACTTATAAGTATTTCGAAAAAAAAAACTATTATAACTATTATATCAGCTATCTGGATCCCATAGTACAACAGCTTTGTTTGGTGCTAGATAGTGCTGTGTGGAATGTCCAACTATATTTGTTATTTATTTGTCTTCCTAGAGCAGATGAATGAGTGTCAATTGCACTCACCTTGAATAAGTTCAAAGAACACAGTGGATGTGTAAACAGGACACTGGTCATCAAACAAGCCAAGCGCTCCTAGCACGTTCCCTACTGTCAAGTCATGAGCACTATAGATTAACACTTTAGGATGTTTCCTGCGAGCCGGCAAGCCAATTTCGTCATCTTCCAGGGCAGACAACATCTTAGAAGTTATTTGTTTAAGTAGAGGACCCGCTTTTAAACGTGCTAGCACTGGGGTAGATGTGTTGATTGAAAAACTGAAATTTAAAAATAGAAATGTTCACTTAGACACTCACATTCATGTCTTTTGAAAGCAAACTTTCCGTGCTACTTCCATACCTACAATATCTGGGTGACAAAGCTTTACTCGTTTGCTTAAAAACACGAATAAAAAACCTTTTCTACAAATGAATCCCAGCTAGATCCATTCATCGCCCCCGAGCGTCGTAGAAAAAAGCATTTTTATTTTATTTTATATGACATGTTACTTAATCAATATTTGCATACTTACGAATAACCAGAAGGTTTTTTCATTGCATTAGGGTACACTTTGCGCGTCCATTCAGGCAAGGTCAGGTTATAATAGCTCTCTATATACAGAATGCTATAAATACTAAGAATATCATTGTAGTCCTTTACTTGCCTTCCAGTATAAACTGATAAATAGCTGAAATAAAAAAAATACACATTATACTTTTAACATTATCCTACTAATGGATGGATGGATGTTTGTTACTCAATAACTCCAGAACGGCTGAACGGATCTTGATGAAATTTGGCATAGAGATAGATGATAGTATGTAATAGCACAAAGGCTACTTTTTATCCCGTGGGAATACCGGAATTTAAAACAACGCGGGTGAAACCGCGGGGCGCTACTAGTATACTATACTTCATGGTTATAACAGTACTTTTATTACATTGCAAGAAGAGAGTATCACTTCATAACACAAACATAAACACATACCTACACTTTTTAATTGTTAAAGTATTGTGTTAGGGGATATTTTTTATAAAAATCAGCGAAACAATCGAAAGTGGATATAGCTGCATTTGATTCTAAACACATCAGGAAGTGCCTATATATTTAATTTAATTTTATATTGTTGAAGTTCGACGAAAAAGGTGCATCAGGCGATTGTGAATGGGACTGTTGGGAGGGGAAGACCTCGGCGGACGTACCTAGACCAGATAGCAGACGTTCTAGAGAAATGCCAGGTCAACAGGATCCTAAACCGACGAGCACGTATGAAGAATGTTATGAGAGTGAATGAAGCGAAAGAGGTATGTCAGGATCATAGCAAGTGGAAATCCGTTATCTCTGCCTACCCCCATAAGAAATAGGCGTGATTTTATGTATGTATGTTAAATTGTTGTTGCGGAATATCTTTGAGCATATCTAATGGGGTTAAAGGCACATCTATACAACAATTCTGTTCACTTCTCTGCATTGTCTATGTAATAAATATGTAGATATGTAAATAAGGAAATTGCAATTGTAAAAATTCTATATAAACTGCATACTACATGGGCCACCCCCCCGCCCCCCCCCACCCTCTCCACTATACACTGCCTGTGCAGTGTTGGTGCTGACATTTGAAGATCCACCTTGGTCCAATAAGTACACCGCAAAACCAATTTTACAAAAACCTTTTGGAAATATGTCAGTATGTATGAAATACACATCTGACTTTCTGCTAACTTTTACATCCATGTAGTAAGCCATAATAATTAACCATGTTTTTTAATTTGTTTTAATCAAAATCAAAAGGTTCTTTATTCAGTACAATAACAGGGATCACTCAGAAACATCTTAAACATATGCAGCTTGATCTGTATTCGTATGTACAAATAATATGTGTGCAAAAGAGCTTACTCCATTAATTTTTGGTATTTCATTAGTCTTTCTTTATAAGCTTTGGAGCTGGTAACTTTCTTGTACTCTTGATTGTATGCAGGGCAAGGTTTGTTCATAGAGAGTATTTCATCATCTTTTTCCGGCACTGTGTGAACTGGTATTGGTTGCCACATAAGTCCAGGGTTCCACACAGAACTACCAACAGGAGGATACATGCCTGAAATATTTTCAACTTGTAATTTCTTGTACATTTTGTTTCTCTATTTACTTAGTGTGTTTAATGCTTTTCAAATCTTTTTTTTTATTTCAACCGTGAATTTTCCATTGGTCTGGCATTTTATTAAAAATATTCTTGTGGGTTGGATGCTACGAATAAATGTTGGATGTAACTTATGTTTTTATTGGATAAATTTATACTCAGGTAAATAACTTATAGGGTAGTAAGAGAATAAATGAATAACCCTTTTATATAGATATATAAGGGTTATTCATTTATTTCCCCATTGTTTAATTAATTATATTTGTGAATTAGTAAGTATGGAAATATCAGTAGTAGCAGTGTATAAAAATGTCCATGAATATTTGGGCAGTTTGGATTAAGTAGATGAAGTTAATTTTTACTGTGTATGGCTGGTGGCTCTCATAGCCTGACATATTATGAAAGTAGTTATTTGTACATTATTATCTACTTTCATTGAAAATGATTTAAATTTATTTTGATCTCTTCAATCACAGCTTGATGATGGAAATTAAAACAAGCATTAACTGTTTTCAGGCTTACAAGACCTCCGTTAGGGGAACGATGACAAAATTGTCAGTATAAAAGAGTATTAGGTACACCTTTTGTCCATATCAAAGTCAAAAATATTGTATAACAACCATCAGATGGAAAACTCACCAGCTAGGTTTGCTTGAGCCGACATCAAAGTTCGATCAACATCAGTGGATCTTATGTAAATCTCAGTTGGATCAAATTTTGCTGATAATAAATGCTAAAATGATTATTATTAGTTAGAGGTATAAATAAAATTAGGTACCTACATACTTGTTACTTACCATCTGAAATTATTTATACTTAGCTATGTATAACATTTTGATGTTAGCTAAAAAAACAGATACCGCATGGCAAAGCGCACTTCAGTGCACGAACATCAAAGAACTCTTCACTGTCTTGTGCCTCACTGAGTGTGCGGCTAAGTGATCATTTAAGTTCAGCTATAATTAAATTGGTCACCTAGCGCTTCACCAGCATAGGTTTGCTAAGCCAATTGCTCTCTTTTTATTTTGATGAAAGTGACAATGACACAATTACTAATAACGAGCCGCTAAACGTGTCAGGGACTATGAGAGTAAGAATAAAAAATCATTTGTTGTACTTAGTACCTACCTATCTAATTGTGATAATAGATTGGTGCTGTCTTACCGTGTAGCGTTTTCGCAGCCATTGTCCCAATGCATAATGTTGTTGTTTGCCTATATTAGTCAGTTCCCCGAACTTGACCGGCCAAATAGATTCATTACGCCAGGGGTCAGTAGGATAACTTTCTACAGGTGTCCTATCACCGTGCCTGTACAGAACAGCTGCAAACCTCACTCTCTCGTCGCCCAGACAATAAGAGCAACCCAACAAGATGCTAGACAACAATAATGAGATCATTTTTGAAATATTAAAATACGCCAGCTGGCTAGCAGTATTCTAGCAGTAGTCTAATTTTTGAATACTTTTCTGACACCACTACGCTTTTTAGAGTAATACGCGTATTTTTTTTTTTTTTTTTTTTTTTTTTTTGGCGTCGTACTTTATGTACATTTGCCATTTTACGTTTTTTTTTTTTTAATAATCAAAAATTAGGGAAACTGGGATTCAATTGACTCGGAAGGATTTAGAGGACAGGATCAGTAAAATTATACATAAAAATTATACAAGGTAAGGATATATTGTGTACACATAGATTATAGGTCTTAATATTTACAAAAATAAACTAAATTTTAATATTATTTACATATATAAAGGATGCCAAACAATGATATATACAAGGATCCAAGGAAGAAAGAAGAACAATGATATTAGTAGGAAGAGGAATTCGACAGGAAACAAGATCTTCATAAAGCTTCGTATGATCGTGTTGAGGGCAAGCAAGGAATATATGATTGAGGTCACCAAATTCATTTCCACAGGCACAAAGCGGATCAGACACTATTTTCATCCGAGCTAAATGGGCTGGGGTACACGAGTGCCCCAAACGCATTCTTATCAAAACAGTAGTGGCACGTTTACTAAGTTTTAATGAGAAAAACCAGGGTTTAACCGGTATTGTTTTCTGTATCAGTCTATAATGTTTACCTTTAGTGTTACTAGAGTGGTCCCAATGTTCATTCCAAGAATTTTTAAGATAAATCTTGGGTAAGGCAACAAGATCGTGAACATAGTTTTGAAAAGGGTAAAGGTCTCCACAAACTATAGCTTCATTAGCTAATTTATCGGCCCGTTCATTTCCTAAAATACCACAGTGGCTGGGTATCCACGCAAAACTAACAGAAAAACCATTGGTTTTACATTGTAAAAGCTTTGATCTAGCTTCCATTACTAGAGGGTAGAACGTTTTGGAGCGGAAAGGATATTTCAATAAGGATTGTAATGAACTCATTGAGTCACTATAAATAACGGTATTTTTAAGTTTCATTATTAAAACGTAATCCAGTGCTTTAACGATTGCAAATAACTCACCTGTAAAAACTGAAGTCTCAGGTGGTAGTTTGACTTTTTGTACGATATTATACTGTTTGTGATATACTCCTACACCAACATAACCAGACTGTGAGTGCTTGGAAGCATCGGTAAACACCTGATGCCAACCATGCCATCGGTTATCAATAGCAGATATAAAATAAACATTAGCATGCGTTCCGTGGCGGTCAATATTTAGATCGAAATAAATGTTAATAGCTAGTGTTAAAGCTTTATAGTTACATTGGAAAATAGGCAAAAGGAGTGATTGATTAGTTGCAGCTGACAATGATTTATATTTGTTAAGGCTGTTGATTAGTAGGGGTGGTGACTTATGACTCCAATATGAAGAAGAGCCAATAAGTTCTGAAAGATGTTGGATTTTAGAATGAAGCTGGTGGTTCTGAACTTGTAATGTACGAAAGAAAAACCTACTAGACAAAAATTGTCGTCGTAGATGTAAAGGTGGTTCGCCACATTCTAATTGTAGTGCATTAATAGGACTGGACTTCATTGCTCCCACTATGATTCGCATAGCTCTAGCCTGTATAGAGTCTAATTTACAAAAAAATAGCACTCTTCCAGGCTCCAACAAAAATGTGCCATAATCTAATGTACTTCTGATTAATGCATTATAAATAAGTTTTAGAGAAAAAGGATGGGCGCCCCACCAGACACCTGTGAGGCACCTTAGTAAATTAAGGTGTTTTTCACACTTATCTACGATATATTCACAGTGTGGACTCCCAGCAAGCTTAGAATCTAATATTACGCCTAGAAACTTGGCATGACTTTTTACAGGAATAGATACACCATCATAAATTATTTTTATAGGTGGAGTATTCATTTTACGGGTAAAAGGAACAATGATGCTTTTAGAAGGTGACAACTCCAAACCATGTTTATCTAACCATTTTTTTAAAAACTTTAGAGCAAACGATACTTTAAATGCGGCTGTATTGATATTAATGTTCGAAGAATAGAGTAACAAGTCATCAGCATACTGTAGGACACAAACCGTATCACTCACAGATGCTTCCAGATCATATGTATATATATTATAGAGAAGAGGGCTCAAAACAGAACCTTGAGGCAAGCCCTTCCAGGCGACTCTTGAAAGATTGGTGGTGTTTAAATAAATTTCTCTGCCAGCTAACATGTTCTGAATAAAATTGGTAAGAAAATGTGGAATTTTTAAGATATGTAATTTCCTTATAAGTACCTCGATAAGGACATTGTCATAAGCAGATTGAATATCCAAGAAAGTCGCCACAACAGATTTATTTTGTGAGAAAGCTATACGAATGTCCGTTGTAAATATACTTAAGCTGTCCATCGAGCTTCTACCTTTTCTAAAACCATATTGACTGTTAGATAAGATGCCCTGATTTTCAATGTACCACTCTATTCTATTTTTAACTAAATGTTCTACAATTTTGATTATAACTGGAGACAATGCTATTGGCCGGTAGGACATTGAATCGGAAGGATTTTTAGAAGGTTTCAAAAATGGCAGCACTATTTGCGTTTTCCATGTTGAAGGAATGACACCTGTCAACATGACAGAATTAATAAGATCGAGAAAATAATGCAAAGAATTAGCACTAAGGTGTGAGTAGAAAGAGTATGGGATACCATCTTTACCTGGAGCTGTATCATGAACGTCTGATAAGACACCTTTCAGCTCGTCTATAGAGAAAGGAGCATCAAGGCCATAGGGACACGTAGGGACAGAAACATGGATTGGCGTTAACAATTCCCTTGGTGGAACAGTTGGTGGGGCCAACCGGTCTAGGAAACTATCACTGAGAGAAGGTGGCATAGTGGCAAAAGTAGTTTCACTAACTCCAGCTCTGTAACGTCTAATATTTCTCCAAACTTCTGAAGGTTTTGTGCTAGGAGATATTGTTGAGCAAAAACTCCTCCAGCCTAGCGACTTTTTTTCTTTTAGTAGTTTTTTAGTTCTAGACATAATTTCAACTAAGTTATCAAAATTAACTTCAGACATATCAGAATTGTAAATTAACTCAGCCTGCCTTCTCTGAGCAACAGCTACACTACAATCATTATCCCACCATGGTGGAGATGACAATTTCCCAGAGGCATTGTTTTTGATTGGGAAAGCTAGTTCTGCGGCATCTATCAAACATTTGGTAAAACTATTAGCACAAACAGAAATACCTTTTGTAATGTGTGGCAAAGTGTTAATACTATTATCTACATGGTTTTTGAAATCACTCCATTTATCATTTATTATTTTAAACCTCATTCTGGGTGGAGCCCTGGGTATTTCATTTATTCTAAATTCTAAAAACTTTAACACTATTGGGAAATGGTCACTGCCATGAGTTGATTGTTGTGTTTGCCAAGTAACTGAAGATGCTAAACTGGGTGATACTATTGTTAAGTCTACTGCACTGTCATTCTCTGAGGGTTTTGTTCGACGAGTTTGAGAACCATCATTTAGGATACATAGATTCTGTCTATCAATGATATCTAGTAGGTCTCTACCATAGCTATTGGACACGGAGCTACCCCATGCTCGATGGTGAGCATTAAAATCTCCCATGACCACACATGGCTTAGGAATATGGCTTAACATGTTATCTATTTCTGTGAAAATTTGTGAGGAAGGATGAGGGATATAAATAGAAATAAAGCATACATTATTAATAATGCATGCAACAGCAGTAAAATTATTATTATCGTGAGCAGGAAGAGGGAAATGTGAAAATAAATAAGAATTTTTAATAAGAAGAACGGCTCCTCCATAACCATCAGGTCTATCATCCCTGAGGCAGGAGAAGCCACTCAATTTGAACACAGAGCCTGGCTTAAGCCAGGACTCTGTGATGGCGATAATAAAAGGGTTGTATACATTAATTAAATAGATAATTTCACTTTTTTTGTTTACTACACTCCTGCAGTTCCACTGAACTGCGGATCGGGTGTGATCCATTGTGGTTGTGAGTGTAGGAGAGAGATTATGTCAATAATTTTGGCAGCGTTGGACGGTTCGATGGTATTGGACTGTATGAATGTCTTAAGAAGAGCAATTATATCTGATATATTAAGCTGCCTATCCTCAGATTTGCCCTCTTTCAGAGCACAACCATTAGATAGGGATGATGATGGTGTATTAGTCAAATTATTGTGTTGTTTTTGATCATAGCCTT
The DNA here is from genome assembly GCA_963576535.1 of Plemyria rubiginata. Taxonomy (NCBI): domain Eukaryota; kingdom Metazoa; phylum Arthropoda; class Insecta; order Lepidoptera; family Geometridae; genus Plemyria; species Plemyria rubiginata. The sequence goes on from OY754905.1 coordinate 5,894,366, forward strand.
TGGCTAGTTTGGGAGGTGAACGAGGTTTTAAAAAGACAGTTTTCCTATAAGATGAGGGTGTGACATGGCTTGTTGTGTGGGATTGTTGAGATAGGCTATTTTGATCCTTGGCTGTTGCTAATATTTCAGCATACGACCTAGACATGGGTGGATGAACTCGAGAAGCTTCTGCATAGGAAATACACTTTTCTGCCATAGAAAATTTAATCTTTTGTTGCCTTGTAAATTCTGGACATGACTTACTTGTAGCAAAGTGTATTCCCCCACATGAGCAGCAAGAAATACGTTCCTCATCAATATCGCAAGAATCACCTGAATGCTCTCCACCACACTTGTAGCAGCGGGGCTTAGACCTGCACTGCAACTTTGTGTGACCAAAACGACAGCAGTTGTAGCATTGGATGGTTGGGTAGGTATATAAGTTAACTGTAAGTGCAGTATAACACATATAAATACGGTCTGGTAACACTTGACCATCAAATGTCACCACTACCGTCTGAGTTGGCTTCCACACTGGAGCTCCATTGACAATTTCTTTGAAGTTTATACGCCTTAGTTTTAATATTTTGCCACAACCGCTGGGAACCGAGGTGCTCTCTAACATCTCCTCTGGGGAGAGGTCTGTGGGAACTCCACGAATTACACCCATGCGTGAGACATTGTATGTTGGTATAAATGCTTTCAGATTGTTACTACTTAGGCTACCATGATCTAAGAATGCATTGGCATCTGTATGTTTGGTGAATGCGATTGAAACTCGGTTTCTGCCAATCCTTTTCACGCTTCCATTAACCACATTGTAGATGGATTGCCGCTTCAAAAACTTTCCAAAAATAATTGGATGAAGAGTAGAACTGTCATTCGGTAACTCAGTAACACGTTGGACATGTACAATGTATGGGGAATTATCGCTAGACTCATACTGAGTTCTTGTAACCGGCGGTGCCGGAGGAGATGAATTTGGTGACGGAGCAGTGGGAGTAGATGTAGCTACCGGGTCTGAGGCTGTAACGTTAGTCACAAGTGGCTCAGTACTATGCGTAATGCTGGAATTATTGTCAGAGACTATTGGGGATTCATCACAACCGCAGCCTTTTTTGGAATCACTGGATCCATGTCGTTTCCTCTTGTTGCAGTGTTTGCATATCTTGTGAGCGCGAGATCGTTTTAATTTCTTCGTTTTGGAGACAGATGTATCTGTATCCATGGCTGAATCATTGGATGGCAATTTGTCAAAGCTATTCGTTAACGTTACAAAGCAACCAGCCGGCGGGACTATGCCCCCGCCGGGATCAGGCGGCTCCTCCTCCATATAAAAAACTTCAAAAAAAACTTACCAGATACTTTGATATATACACTAAGCTACTTTATATAAAAAATATAATAAAACAAATACTAAAATAACTCTACTGATCAACTATCTTTAAAAAAATTAATTTTAAATTTTGGCGGCAAAAAAAAAGCGGCCTTCCCGTTCGAAGTTTCCCGCCTTTTTTTTTTTTCACGCGTAGAGTTATATACTCTTTCTTGCTTTGGTAATACCTAGGTACTTGATCTTATTAGACACTTTTCTTTGGCGGCTATTATTCCTACAAAATACAAGATGGCGGACATTTTTTTTTTTCACAAATTATTTATTGTCAAAACTGACACTTCATATTGTCAAATACTTGGATGAAGTATAACCAAGAAGAGATTCGTTTTCTGTCATCTATCGAAGCAACATAGCATTTTCATTTTAATTGTTGTTCTAGTGTTTTTTTGAGTTGTGTTGTGTAATTTTGGTGGTATTTTAACCAACATTACTTGTGGTCTTAGCACAAAGTGTAAGCATTTGAAATGAAAGTGTATTATGTGATATCGTGATTTGACCGTAAATGTTTCAAATGTTTTGAAGAAACCGCCACCATTTTCTTCAAAACAATTGACTGACTCGACTTTCGACTGACGTGACTAGAAACATAACAAAGAGCCTACAATCTCTATCACTTGACACTGGCAAGACTGTCTATAGACAGGAGCCATAAAAAAAAACAACTTAGAAGAATACTGTAGAATTGACGGGCGCGTATACCCGAGCAAGACAGACAACAAGTACCCAAGTACCAAGGAATTTGAATGACCCAAGTACATACAATTTATGGGCTGCCACCATCATACAATTTATTACCCAAGCAAAAGTTATGATGTCGCCTCGGCTCGTTGTTTTTTTCATTTAAGTAAAAAATTTAAGCTGGTATCGGCAGTGAAATTGTTGAACCCATCCTCTAAGTTACGTCGTTTTAATATGTTTTACACAGGCACAACACCCAGGCAGAGAAAAAAAACATTTATTTTCATCACACAAACGTTTGTTCACGGTGGGAATCGAACCCACGACCTATGGCGCAGAAGGCAGAGCTACTACCAACTAAGCTACGTAGGCTGTCATAAAGTATGATAAGAGTTGTAGAGTTCTTTGTGAAGGGCTCGTCCGAGGAAGTACCACCACCATCACGCCTTTTTGAATGTGGTCGTCGGTGTAATTACAGGCACATGAGGCTTAACATCGGTTTGCCTTAAGTTGATTGACGCAGGGCAGCGCATCGTAGAGCACATTCCTGTCATGCGTGCCTTACAAGGCAAGGCTTTGTTATAGGTGATGGTTACCACTTAACATCAGGTGGGCGATCAGCCTGTTCCATTAGCTAGTTGTATAAAAGAATGATAATAACAGTGACAAGAATACTCTATTGAGTCGCTATAAAATGACAGGGGTTATGAATAGGAGGGTTAATATTATGCAAAGCAAAGCTAAAAATATAATGAACTTACAAGGTACCTATGTAATTATTTTGTATTTAATTACCCATCTGTATGTACCTACTTACGTCATTTACACGCTTTACATATTTCTTTAAATTAAATAATAAAAAGTTATGAGGTTATGTAAGCCGCGACCATTTATTTTTTTGTAGTTCATTCTATTGTATAATGTTTGAACTTAAATAGCATATCCGACTCGATTCGACCCTAGTGATTCGTTTCCCAACGTTTTTGGCAAATATATTTATTTTTAGTTGGCAGCCCGAAAAATCGTATAACCCAGCTAAATTATGCTGATTTTTGTTTTTTAGGACTACCTATCTGGTTTGACATTTTTACTAACCGTGTCAATTTGTGTGGTTTTTAGTAACCTATACTAAATTTTATAAATAATTAAATTATACAAATCTACTTGATTATGCGTTACAAAGCCAACACAATCATTAGGTACATGATTAATTGTAAACACTTTGCTCTCTACTTCCTAAAATTTTATTGACAAATAGAACAACGCTAAATACTACAATGCACCACATTTGAACATAGCCCTTTTTTTTTTTTTTTTTTTTTTTTTTTTTTTTTTTTTTTTTTTTTTTGTTGACGGGGAGGAAATCTGCAAACAGACACCCTACCGCACCGAGGGATGCGATAGGGTAGTGTGAGGTTGACGGACTCGTCGACTCACTAAAACCACCCCGGTGGCCAGCCTCAATGCATGTCAAGGGGCTCCGACGACTCTAAAAAGAACATTTCGGTGCCCCTCTCGCATAACGCTAAAAAGCACGTCCCGGGAACGACATCCATTGCCGCCCCCAGCACTCGTGGTGCTACGGCTGCACATGCCACGATGTGCCAGCCGCCCTCCCGGGGTCCGCTGCTGACCAGCCAGAGCCCTCGCTCCGACCGCCCACAGACCCGAAAGGCCCCCTGTTTGGCAGGGGGTACCACACTCGCCCCTCATGGGGCAGGCAGCGCGGGGTGGCCGTTGCCAGCACCCCGCCGCCGCCTCCTCCGAGCGGGATCGGCCCTCTCCCGATCTCGCTCGGCGGCCTCTTTCCGAACCAAAACGGTCTCACAGAAAGAGGCCACGGCCTTCCAAGCCGTCTCGTCTACCAACATAGCTTCCACTACGCTTGGTAGAGAGAGGTCCTGCCCGATCCTGTTTATCAGGATTCCGCGCTCAACGCTCCACGCTGAGCACTGCTCTAGCGTGTGCTGCGCGGAATCCCGATCCCATCCACAATGGTGGCATTGTGGTGTCGGTTCGCGTCCGATCCTACTCAGGTACTCACCGAAGCATCCATGCCCGGTAAGTACCTGTGTAAGGCGATAGGTGACGTGTCCATGCTCCCTTCCCAGCCAGGCTTCGAAGTTTGGCGCAATGGCGCCAACGATGCGCTGGCGCGAGCTGCGCGGTTCGTCGAACCGCTCGCGCCACTCCACGAGCGCACGTCGGCGCTCCTGCACCCGCACTTCGGCGGGCGCGGTTCCGCTCCCGTCGTCATTGCAACGGAGACGCCGATACACACGTGCATCCATCTCCGCCAAGACGTCAAGGGGCGGAAACCGCGCCAAGAGTGTTGCCGCCTCAAACGATATCGTCCGATACCCTCGTGCGATACGAATGGCCATAGTACGCTGTAGACTATTGAACAATAGCCTATAGCGCCTAACTCCCGCCAGTCTTGCTGACCAAACGGGTGCTCCGTAGAGTGCCATCGATCGCACGACCCCTCCATAGAGGCGGCGAACGCCTTCCCTAGGTCCCCCGAGATTTGGCAGCAGTCTGTGCAGCGCACCCACTACCTTCTGAATCCGGGGGACGGAGCGGCCGAAGTGCTCCCCGAAGTCCCAGCGACTGTCCAAGATGAGGCCCAGGTACTTGAGGTACCGCCCCACCTGGACGTCGACGTCACCTACGCGAACCGACATGCTGGGTGGTTCCCTTCCCCTCGGGAATTTGTGGAACCACAGCGCCTCGGTCTTGTGAGGCGCTGTCCGCAGACCCAGCTCGTGGATCTTGTCCACGACACGAGACACCCCAAGCTCGGCGAGCCCCTTGGCCCCCTCGAAGTCGTCCCCGCCGGCCAACACCAACGTGTCATCCGCATAGCAGACGACGTGTAGGCCAACGGGGAGATCGATGCGCAAGACCGCGTCGTACGCGAGGTTCCACAAGAGCGGGCCCAAAACGGACCCCTGCGGAACCCCACAGGACACCTCCCTCTGGTGCAATGTACCGTCCCTGCCAACATACTGGACACATCGATCGCGCAGGTAGGCTCCAACAATCCCCTGCAGGTAGGGGGGGACCCCGTGAAACACGAGGGCCTCCCTAATCGCCCTCCAAGGCAAGGAGTTAAACGCGTTGACGATATCTAGGGACACCGCCAACATCCTCCCGCCTCGGGACACTACCTGGCTCGACAGCGAACGGACTCTAAGAATCGCGTCCACTGTCGAACGAGCCTGCCGGAAACCAAACTGGTCATCCGACAGGTCGGGGCCTACCCTTGCGAGATGCGTGCACAGACGACCGGCTATTATTCTTTCGAACAATTTGCCGGCCTCATCCAGCAGGCAAATGGGGCGATACGCAGAGGGAGAATCCGCGACCCTGCCATCCTTCTTCAAGAGGACCAGTTTTGCCTCCTTCCACTCCTTGGGGAACACGCCTGTACGGAGACAGCTGGTAAACAGCCGCCTAAGGCGGTCGCCCAATCCGGCGGATAGAGCCAACACCCATGCCCGGCCTGGAATACCATCCGGGCCAGGTGCCGTGTTTCGAGCCCTGAGGCGCTTCACGGCTCGGTCCAGCTCCTCTTTGGTCACCCTCAGTTCATCGTCCCAGGAAATCGGGCTCGATGGTAACACGGGGGGTGATGAGGGACTGTCCTGGATCCTAGGGAAGAGTGTGTCAACCACGTCTCCCACAAACCTAGGATCCAGGGTTTCCGTCAACGGAGGGGCCCACGGTCTGAGCTTACCCAGTACCATCTTGTACGGGCGCCCCCATGGGTCCCTATTCAGTCCCTCGAGGAGTTCCCGCCAGGACCGAGCCTTGGCGTCAGCAATGGCGTGTTGAAGTGCCATTGTAGCGCTCCGGTATACCTCGTAGGCTCTATCCACCTCTGAGGCAGGGGCTCGCCGTCTTCTCCGGGTATTGGTGTACAGGCGTCGGGACCGGAGGCACGTCGCACGCAACCGCGCTATGTCCTCCGACCACCAGTACACCGACCCACGCTTGGTTGGCCCAGTTCTGGGCATCGATAGGTCGCAGATCGACGTCATCGTTGCGCGGAACCAGGCCGCCTCACTAACAGGATCGGGCAGATCCTCTCCGGCTAGGCCTTCCGACCAGGCCGCGACGATGGTGGCGGCTTCGAACAGATCTCTGTCGAGCCGCTTGAGGGCCCATCGTCGCGGCTGGCTGCCACTGCGGCGGGACGCACGTCCGGGGGGGCGAAGGGCTACATCGAAAACGATGTAGCGGTGGTCGGATAAAGTGACCACCTCCTCCGCAACTCTCCAGCCCGAAACTAGGTGTGTGGCAGAAGGAGTCGCCCATGAAAGATCCACGATCGACTCACCCTGCCACCGCACACATGTGCTTACAGACCCCCGATTGAGTAACCGAAGGTCCATACCCGCCGCCCAATCTAAGATTGTCTCTCCTCTTCGGTCGTCTCGGGGACTCCCCCACTCACGTGAGTGAGCGTTGAAGTCGCCCAAGACAAGCACAGGACGTGGAAGGCACCTGCGAATGCAGTTTCCCACCGCGTCCAGGTACGCCTCGTACTCGACGAGGGTACAATTGGGAGAGATGTAGCAGCCCACAACGGCTAGACGACCCCACTCTGTGGCCACGAAACCCTGGCCCTTTTCAATAAGGGCGCAGTGGGGATCACCTTGACCGCCGCCCCAATATATAGCGACTGAGTCCATATCGTCCCCGAACCAAGCCATATGGCCCGGGACACGATAGGGCTCCGCGACTACGGCAAGTGCAATCGACCACTGCGCGAGGGTTTGCTGGAGCAAGTCCTGCGCGCCTCGGCAGTGGTTCAGATTGCACTGGAGGATTCGAATGGTGTAATCCATTACGAGGCCTCCATGCCTTCCTGGGGCGGCGGGTTTTGACCCGACTGAGCGGCCCCCTTTGTTGGGGCCGCTTTGCCTTCCGATGCTGGGGCTGAGCGAGGAGACTTCCTCGCACCCTTAGGAGGGGTGCAATTCTTGCTCCCCATCCTGTGGTCAGCCTTACAGCCCTTGTCCGAGCACAGTGGACACTTGCGCGGATTCGTGCATTGGCTCGCCCGATGGTCGGGCTCGCCGCACGCGTAGCACAAGTGGCTTCGGTCCACCGTACTCGAACACATGCTGCGTACGTGTCCGTACTCCAAGCACCGGAAGCACTGGAGTGGTCTCGTGGTCAAATAATCGACCCGAGACGCGACCCACCCTACTACGACGTGCTTTGCCGCGGCTAGCTTCCGCACGGAAGCTAGTGGACAACGGACCCATACCGTGCCCAGGGCATTGGATGAGCGACGTATGTCTCCCACCCGCACGTCGAGGACCGAGCAACCGCTGGCCTCGGCAACGGCAGTCTGCACCTCTTGAGGTGTGACGCTGTCGTCGAGGTCCTTAAGCCGCAATTCCCCCGTTTTCATTGGGCGCGCAACACGCACACCCAAATCCGCGAGGGAGACGCGCAAGCGTTCGGCCAGGTTGTCTGCTTTGGAGGTGCAGTCAGGTCCTGACACCTCCAAAATAAGCCCTCCAGTTATGGCCTTCCTGGATCGAACGTTGTCGATTCCGAAATCGGCCAACTTAATGCGTGCCTTAGCTGCCGCCATGACTGCAGCGAGGGTGACGTCGGACCCTTCCGATACCGTCACCGTAATCGCCGCAGACGTCGGCAGCCGCGTAGGCTTCGCCTTCCTGCCTGTCTTCTTCCTGGCCTTCTTGCTAGTCTTCGGGCTAGCCTTGGGGCTAGCGTTTGGACCAGCTTTTGGGCCAGGTTTCGGACCAGCACTTGGGCCAGGCCGCGCCGGCTCTGGCGCTGGCCCTGGGGCCTTCTTCTTTGCCGCCTTTTTCCTCCCTGTCACTGTCGCCCACGAAGACTCGTGCGTCTGCGACGCTTGTGTCTCCGCAGTCTGCGACTGCACAGGTGGCAGAGGAGTTACAGGCGTGGGTCGGGCGTTTGCCTTCCCCTTGCCAGACGGCCCCTTCTGCGCTGCTGGAGCAGCGACACCCCGTTGGACTGAAGGAGGCATGGCACCCACAGCCACCGCCAACTTCCTGTCCATTAGAGCGCCGATTCGCTCCATCAACCGGCCTTCCCAGTCTCCCCCGGTGGCAGGTGGAGTCACCGCCGCCGGTTTGGCCGCGCTGGCATCAGCGACGGCCTGGGAGCTAACCATCTTCTCCACCTTGGCGGATAAGGCAGCCATCTGGGCACGCAACGCAGCGTTTTCGGCCTCGAGCCGCTTAACGTTGTCGTCCACCGCAGTGCGTAGCAGGAGCTCCGCAGAGATCGCTGCCGCTCTCCTCACCGACGTCCGCAGACCCTTGATAAGGTTTCCCTTCAAGTTCCCTGACTTGTCGGAAATCTTCTCGATGGTCTGCAGCTCCACCGTCATGCAGGCCTCCAGCTCCTGAGAGGGGAGCGCCTGCATCTCCTTCGCCAGTTCCTCTGGCTGAGGGAGAAGCAACTTCGCCCTCGTCGCCTCTGGCGGGACTTGGGGGTCGAAGATTTCATCTTCAATGTCCCCCTTGTCCTTCAAGAACATGGCGCGCTTGGACTCAGGCCCGCCATCTCCACCACCCTTTTTGGGCTTTCGCCCCCTCCGCATGACGCGGGATACGTCCGACAAAACGGACGATCGGGAAGAGAGGGACGCTAAGGAGCCGTCCGACTCTTCTCCCGCATCACTCGCCACTGGCGTCGCCGGTCTCGCGAAGCTCCTCTTCGCCGAGACCGCTACCTCCTTACGTGAGCTCCCGGAGCTCCCGAAGCGATTGTTGCCCCCCCCAGAGTATGAGGGGCAGGATGCCGAAGCACCGCGGGATTCTCCGACGTCGGGGACGCCGGTACCCGCCTGGGGTAGTTCCTTTTTACAAATCGCTTTCATTTTTGGGGGTTTTTCCTCTTTGAGGGGTGAGGTCCCCTATCCGCAGTAGCGGCTGGTAAATCGACCAACCCACCCTGCCGACAAGTCGTCCCTGAAACCCTGAAACAGAATGTCACGGACGACTTGCCAGCCGAGTGATTTGTTATGCTGCGTAGCCGAACAAATATCGAGTTTTTTAACGAGGTGAACTCCTCACAGCCCAGGCAGCAAAGCCAAGGCCCTTGGACGCTGGCTAAGAAGATACTCTTCTTAGCCCACTCGGTGGCAGTGCGAGTGCACGCCGAGCACGTCCCGCTTCATCCGCTACTTCCTCTGATTAGCAGAGGAACGCGCAGAGAAGCTCCTAATCCTATTTAAACAGGCGAGATAAGGTATGGTTTGCCATCCCTTATCCCCCCTTCCTACCTCTAAAAACACACACACGCATATCCAGGCACAGAGTGTGCGTGGATGTGCGCGTGTGTGGTGTTTTGTCCGCGCCGGTCTGTCGCTAGCTTCAAACTCGAAGCTATCGACAAACCGAGACCCCCTATCCGCAACCCGGGGACGCGCCACGTCGGAGTATCACCTCACCGCCTACTGGGACCTCCCAGCAGGTTCGTGGTTGAACATAGCCCTACGTTAACTAGGACCTAGGCACACATTATTTTCATTGAAATTCGGCTCGAAAACACGTAAAATCACTTGACCCAACCCAAAGTTTGGCTCCAAGTTTGACAGCTTTGGTGCCAAAACGTATCAAAAAACGTATACGGAGTAAGGGACAGAAAATTTATATGATCTTTCCCTCACTCATAGGTATAATTCGTATTATCGCGTCTCTCTTACTCTTGGTATTATTATTTCACGCCCAATCCATGTTATACTTCATCCAAGATAACCAAAGACAAAGTCTTTGAGTATAACATCTTCTAAGGTCAAATAACAAACTGCTTGCTGTTGATTGCTATCAAGAAATGTTGCCAACTCAAAGTTTGCCTATTATACAAGTAATTAGCAACTGCCTTTAAAAATAAAACAATCCAATATTGGTTACATAGTTAGTTTTAGCTATACTACTATTTTACTTTTGAGAACCAAAAATAACTACTACTGGACAATTTATATTTTAGGGACTTTATTTACGAAACATGGAAATGCGAGGAAAGAGGATGGAAAGCATGCAAATGATATTTTAAAAAGAGTGACTTCTGGAAATAGAGAGAACAGGCACTAGACATGTAACTATGTTTAATTCTATGTTACTAAAACTAGCCTGCAAGCTAATGTAAAAGTAAAGTAAAAGTAAAAAAACCTTTATTTCAAGTATGTTAACACTAATATATGTATACAATCTTATTGCTAACTTACAACCTAAATAAAACATTTCTTACTTTATGACATTTTCTAATCTAATACGTTTAGGTTAATCTAATTCTAACACACAAGTCGCCTCAGCGGCGTAGGCCTCCCCTAATTTTTCACGCGCCTTGCTCATCCAGTTTGAGCTGCAGCGTTTCAGGTACCTACCTTTTTACAAAAAAACCTACTCCGTTCTTCCAATTATGTGTGGATGTATGGTAGAGTATGAATTCTGGATATTCTTCAATTGATTCTGTAGGTCTTCTAGTTTCGCTCACGCCAATTACATTACATCCCACTTGAGAGATGTATCAGCATAACCCAACTATGATTTTGCTATCTCAAAGTAGAGTTTTGACATTCAAACATGCTACATATAGAGATTCAGTGACGTTCTTCTGTGTTTGATAGTGTTAATCATTTCTTTTCTGTGTTTTCATTTTTTTTCGTTTGGGTAAGGGGGTTTTATATATATTGGTCTAACTCTTCCACGGTGACCAGCCGGCTTGGAAGAGGTGGAGGGGCGCTGCGTAGTTTTTGAGATTGCATGATTCTCCTGAGTATCACGACTTGTTGAAGGCAGAGCGATAACATTTATTTTTGACGGGCGCAAGTAGCCTGTTATATTTTGTGATTTGTTTTTTTTTATTTGTTTTTTCTTCACTGCCGCCAGCCTTTGGTACCGGTCCCTTGTCAGGTGACTCCACGGAGCAAATACAAAGAGTATAGGTTTAAGGGTCCGGTGACAGCGGCTCGCAATTTCGAGGTGCGATTGGCTATAATTTCATTTTATTTCATTTCGGGGAGGTTGTTTGAAAGAATAACTCTAAAGTGACACGCATAAATACTGTTCGAACACAAATAATACAATAATATCAGGGAAATGTGCTTGAGTCAGAAATCATTTTGGCGTGGGTGACTCTGACAGAAATCTCTTTTTAGGGTTTATCTCTTCAGGTGGGACTGATCTTTGTGTGTGGAGCGTGATAATCTTGTCATAACGTAGCGCTACATTTTTCCCGGCTTCACGTTCTTGTTTCACCTCTTCCTGAAGCGCCTTACGCTTTTGTAACACAGCAGGAGAGTAATCTACTTTAATATAAATATTTGTATTTTGTAATGTTTGCTTCTTACGGAGAAGCTCTAATTTTCGGTTTGTTGTAGTGATAGTCACAACTATTGGCAAGCTAATGTAGTACAGATTTATTATATATATTTCTTTAGATTTATACAATAATTACGTCTTATTAGTCTGCGACAAAGACCTTGTACCTTTTGTAAGGTCTTTGGTCTGCCTGCGATGCTATAGGTACAAGAAATGTCGCTTTTTCTGTTGAAATTCCGCGTTTTCGAAGCACAACTACCGCTTTTTCAATTGGCTCATCTGGCAACACTGTGAGTGATAGAAATAGACAAACAGTTTGAATAAAGTTTGATTGATGACTGACGGTTTGGTTGAGTTTGGTTGAGTTGTTGAGTTGTGTTTCTTTCCCAAACAATGTTGGGTTTTGTGAAAAATCGTGGAAATTCAATTTAAAGTGCATGGATTGTGGTTAACTTTCTTTTGAAAGTTTAAAGCCACTAAAAGCTGAAAAAAGTTTGTGATATTGATGTGTTTACGGTATGGTTTGTTCATTCGTCTAAGGTCACGTCTCATTTAACTTGTCTGTGCAGTCTTGGATTAAATAATTTCTACCTAATAATAGCGGCACTAATTAACACAAGAGAGCACCGTCATAATTTGTGATAGGTAAAGGCACGAACCTAAGAAGTTCGAGGGTAAAGGCAACTTCAACACGTACAAAATTGGTAGGTACTTAAAGTTTTATTCAAGTAGGTAAGGCTTAGAAAATTTTCCACAAAACTTTTTATGGTTTCAAAGTTTTTTGTTTGAATGAAGAAAAATTAGAATTTTACCGCATTTTTCATATAATAGCAAAAAAGTTGTAGGTAAGTACCTAGGTAGGTACCTACTTAGCACAAAATAAATAATTAAAGTACACCAACTTACAATAGGTCCCAAAGATTTGCAATATGGACCTATATGTGAGTGTCAATATTACTATATGTTAAGTACATCTACTAAATAGATACTATATAGCAAAGAGTTATCTATCTCATTATTCCCAAGGGAGGAAAAGTGAAGTGAGTGGAATATGATCACTAAAAAAACCCATAAAGAAAATTATAGTGACAACTACATAACAGGCTGTATGATAAAGGACCTAAACCAGATGCAAGCCAAATAAAAATATAGATAATGCAAAAAATTTAAGACATGCTAAGCAACATGCCTTTTGTTCATAATTAGGTAGGTATATGATGAAACTGATTTTAGTTACGTAGTTTTATTTATGTACTTAAAAAGTAGAAAGTAAGATACGCGGGGGCCAATACTAGGTAGTTGCTTATAATATATAAACATTATCCACATCCTACTTTCACCCACCACCCGTGGGCCTTTTGTTGATCCACTTTCAACAATCCTATGCCAAATCTAATCCAACCAATGATGTTCGCCACATCTAACTGCAGGAAGACTGACGCTTCATGTCTATTTCTTAGAAACCATTCCGTTAGCGCCTTACTTCGCCTTCGCCGGGCTGGGGCTCTCTGCACCCAAGCAAGCTTACCTCTATTATCGAGTAGAAGTTGGCTATTAAATAGTTGTAGCCATGTTCCGGTTCTCCACCGCCAAAGCAGATCAGCCTGAAGATCATCTTCCCTGACCTGCTCTGAGGTCTCCTTCTCCAAGATAACATCTTCGCTTGCAGCTTGGCATGCTCCATGGTGTTGTACAGGTTACTGTTTACATACCTATGCAGCCTCTTGTGTAAGCACCCACTACATGGAACTAAGTCTTAAGTCAAACGCAAACCGCGCACAGGTTATATAGGAGCGTCTTCATTAACTTTGATAGGTATTTCAGCGGAATTAATAATGTTGTCTAATCTGTCAAATAAACCCCATATCCTAGTTGCTTCTTCATGCATTATCTTTTTTATTGTTTGAATATTGTTGGGTACCTTAAATTTAGCAAACAATAGTTATCTCAGCTCTTTTAGATTTTAGTAGTGGGGATACTTCACGACTTTCATCTCCAGGCACGGTGTTTACCGTGTCTGAGGACCAGTCTTGGAGCTGTTTTTCTTTAGCCCGCAGTGATAGGGGGACTAGTTGTTGCTAGGTGCCCAGATTCCTGTGGTTCAAGTAAATCACAACATAAGGGCACACCAGTTGCCTGCCACGGCTTACCAATTTAGTCAATTGCTACAATAGATGCGCGTATAACGTAGGTATATTTAGTTAATTGACGAGAGCAAATGATGTCTCAACAAAAACGGTGTTTCCTTTTCGAGTTGATGCGTGTTGTCAGTGTGTGCACCACTGCTCCATTGTATAATACCAGGTCAGTAGTGCGTACTAAACTAAGGGACATTCTACACATAAGCGTCATTACCGGCAGCCATGCAGAGGCGTGAAGCTGAGTCTCGACACGCTCCGTGCGTTATTTATTACTAGGTATATGATTCGTATGCAAACTCAAAGACTGATCGACATGAATAAAGAATGGCTTGTTCCCAAAATCTCTATTGCAACACCCTAACGGGGTACATTATGTATTGAATTACAATCATAAGTACTGACAATGTAAAATCTACATACATACATACATAAAAATGCAATAAATATACTGAATACTGTATCTCATGCCTTGAATAAGTAATCTTGTCTTTGTTTATTCATACTCAATCAATATCAAGTATAACTCTCAACACTTTCGACATAAAAATATGTTTTATATTGGCTATAGGTAAACAGTTTTTACGTGATCTGCTCTGGCACATTTATTAACTGTAGTGGTTCGCCCCGAATAGAGATCTTATCGGCCCCAAATTACAAAAATCCTTTTTGGTATCAGCTTGAAGAATGCCACAGTGCAGATCCTCCACCATGCTTTTATGGAGATCACTCAGTGGTTATTTTAGCACACGAATCGTCTAATACATGGCAGACGTGTCCATTCCAGTTACACTAGGCTGGTGACTTGTGGACGAACGTTATCGTTGTTATCGGTCTCTTTACCTCGAGTTGAAACGAGAATACCTTTATCGAATAATGAACGGACGTCTCGCCTCCGGACATCTTCGACTCAGACAGATTAAACACATCCTAATGGTTTGTTGGCATACCTACCTTTTTTTGTATTATATTTTGACGTTGGGAAATCTTTATGCTCTTTCATCACATTGGCATCGGAACATTCCTCATATGGCGTTACCCCAAGAGTGCCGCTTGATGTTTTATTAACAAACTTCAAAAAAGGAGGTCCTCAATTCGACAGTTTTTTTATGTTTATAAATTTTTACTGGGTTGAATCGAAAATCGAAAGCTGGTGCTTGTCATGTGGTCCCGTTTAAATTTAATTCAGATCTGACGAGTAGTTCTTGAGTTTTATGTATGAGCGTATTTTCCAGTGCATCTTAAGGCGGTTTTTTCTTGAGTTATCATTAATCAAGTCTAAGAACCGTAATGTTAAAACGGCAAAGAGCCATATCTCATATTTCTATCAGTTTCTTTGACAATCAGCATGCTCTTCATCAATAAAGGTCAGTTTCATGCCCTTCATTCAGACCACTTACTGTTGTCTTTTCTGTCCGTGATTGCGGGTGTACGAGTGTACAACCGGGTACTTTCTCATAGTCTCTTATCATAACTCACTGATTAGGTGGTACCTACTTCAATAGATCGTGATAACTGCTTCTATTGTATCAATTAGGTACCTAGGTATACCTATTTCATAATTATGAATGTCAACGAGCAACTAAGTAATACAATGTAATAAATTCTAACAATATAGAATAAATAAAACACCTATACCTATATATAGCCTATCTAAATCGAGGGAAACATTTGATTCTAATTGAAATATACAAAACTATGTTTAATTAAATTCTAATCAGAACTAGTAATCTAGGGCAACTATACCTGAGTAATCATTTATTTAGATACACACATCAACATCGTCTAGGGATATTTTGTATAAAGTTCTTGAACTCTAAAAATACTGGCCGGTTTTAAAATCTTTTGAAGAAACCTTATTTTTTAGGCCTTTTTGAATGATTCCAAATTTGAATTTGAACAATTGAATGAAAAACAAAAGATTTGCGCGACATTGCTATAGCGAAGGTCGAAAGTTACAATTTATCTTCCATAGTTTATGGTATTTTTTTGTGTAAAATTGAAGTTTTAAAACACGTTATCAATTAATTTCGATTTTATACTACTAAATGCATCATGCAGCGGCGCCATTTAAGTAGAGATAAAATGTTAAGGGCAGTAGGTATGCTCCAAGCTGGGGCTACTCAGCTGAGTGTTGCTGAGGAGATTGGGACAAAACAAAACGTGATCTCAAGGTTATGGTCACGTTATCGTGCTACCGGTGAAGTGGCTGAAAGACACCCAGGCGGGAAGCGCATAACCACCCAGCGACAAGACCGATTTTTGCAAGTTTCCGCTAGAAGACAGCCAAATGTTACGGCAATGCAGTTGGTTCAAAGGCTCCAGTCAGAGCACCAGTTGCTGGTGAGTGACCAAACTGTGAGGAGAAGACTGCATGAAGCCAACCTTCATGCTCGCAGACCGCTTCGTACTCCAGCACTACGCCGAGGAAATCGTGGACGAAGATTAGAGTGGGCTCGTGAACATTTGCTCTGGGAAGAGAACCAGTGGTCTGCGGTGCTGTTTACGGATGAGTCCCGATTCGGTTTCCATCCCGATTCAAGAAGAGTACGTGTATGGCGAGTTCCTGGTCGTGAGAGCCGTCTGCAACACCCTCAGGAAGTCCATCCATACCGCGGTGGGACAGTTATGGTTTGGGCGGGAATACGTATTGGTGGAAGAACAGATCTCGTTTGGATCAGAAACACCATGACCGCTGAAAAATACCGTAACCAGGTGCTAGTACCAATAGTCTACCCCCATCGACTACAAATGGGCCAAGAATTCACGCTCATGCTCGACAATGCCCGTCCGCACACAGCGCGAGTGGTGACCAGCTGGCTGCAGGAGCACGACGTGTCGGTCTTAAACTGGCCTGCGCAATCGCCAGACCTAAACTCCATAGAACATGCATGGGACATGCTCCAAAGAAGGGCTATGAACCATTTTCCTGCAAACATCGCGACTGAAGAGCAACTTTTTTTGCATCTTAGCAGGACCTGGGACAATATCCCGCAGCAAGACTTTGATAACTTGATTCAAAGCATGTAAACCCGTTGCAGGACCGTTTGCAACGTCATGGGTGGTTTTACTGACTACTGATTTTTCGTATAATTGCAAAAAACAGGAAATTTCGCATAGTTTTGCATTTTTTTTAAAAACACAACATCCTACCTAAATGTAATTTTTTTTCATATTTTGTTTTTTATTGAATAAAATTTTATTTACACAATAAAAATATTTCTATTGTATTCGAAGGTCTAGTCTACTAAACGGGCTTTTCAAAAATATATACATGTTGCATGTTATTTATAACAAATTTTGAGTAAATTGAGAAAATATGAAATATCCCTAGACGATGTTGATGTGTGTACTTTCGTTTATAAATAACCACTTATTGAGTATATCTTGGTATATTTTAAATGACCTGTTTTCAATGACTAGATTCCGATTGCCATTGATATGTGTATCTCGTATTAATTTATCGATTGCAAATTCTGTCCCAATGGTACATAAGTATTTTAATAACTCAAACAATTATATTTGAAAATAAAAGGATAGGTATTCGTGAAATACAATTAATTACCTATAGGTAAATAAATACTAAAACAAATACCTACCTATATTTGACTCGATGGATGGTGGTGGATCGGAAAATATTGTAAGTATTTAAAACAATTTTTATTCAACGATATTATTACACTCGATAGGTTACAAAATAGTAGGTAATATACTGTCTCCATACGTACGTTCGTGACAAAAGTATTTAAAAAAGGATTTAGGTAAACATATTTCCAAAGCATAGTATATTTAATATATTCATTAACAATATTCAATGACATCGGATTTCGTAACCCTTAAATTCATTACGCGACTGAAACCGCGTGCTCTTCATTAGTTTCTTAGTTATAGCCATTCATAAACGAAGATGAAAATTTCTATATCTACTGTTATTAGTAGTTAGGCAGCACTTTATAAATCTATTTACAAAGAAGTTATTTTTAGAATGCGATGACATTCATGTGTTTTGGCAAAACATCTTGTACCTATTCGTTTTTAATGTCACAGTTACTGTTATAAAGTTGGTATGAACCCTGTGTATATCTTTTTACATAACTTCGCATATACAACGCAGCAAAAACATACGAGAATAAGTAAATTGATTTTTCTACTAAAATAGTGTTCAAATCTATCAAAAGGCGATTACGGAAAACAGAAGCTGCGTATTTTTATGTAACCAATTGCTTCTTCAGTTAAGTTTTTACCTCACTGACGACCTCAGTGGCGCAGCGGGCGAGAGTGCGCCTGCGACGCAAGAGGTTGCGGGTTCGATTCCCGCCTCGGAACAAATTTGTGTACGATCTGTAGAAATTTGTTCCGTTGGTCTGGGTGTTTTCTATGTATAATAAAAAATATTTATCTATGTAAATACTTAAGTATATACATACTTAATGTATTTAGAAAACAATAATGTATTCATATTCTCATAATATACTTCAATTTATTGTTTAGGTACTATATAATTATATATGCTGCCTACTGCAGATACTGTTTGGTACTCACTGTAGGTACCTATGCAAGTATGCATGCAGATAATGTGGTGCACTTTATTGGATGTCCTTGCTAAGCTAACCCGCATTACCATACTAGATTATTTTTTTTCTGTCATGGCATACTGGAACAAAGGTAGTCGTTGCTCATGTTTTTTTATTACATGCTAGTTTCAATTGTTTATTACGGATCCCTGAATTTAACACTGTTATTTACAAAAAAAACGCTTCACGACGTAGTATACTCATGTACGTAGTTGTCCCTCAGATATTCCCTTGAATGTACCATTTAGTAACTTAGATTCTTTGAGGGTGTCTAAGGGGTTGGTCAGAGGTATCACGTCTAAATATTACATTGGGCACTATCCAAATTTTGAAGTTGATATTCTATGCTTAAAATTTGCTTTTTATCAGAAAATTTTGAACCTATGAATACATAGTAAAAACATAAATAAAGCTTGTACGGCACGGTGTAATACATTATGCATGAACTGTTTTTTTAAGATCGTCGTGCTTAATAATAAGTTCGGTCAACTAACTTATTTTTAGATAAATAAGTTGAGTCAAACAGTGTATGTAATATGCCATTATTTACTCGTGTTTCGGTGATTTCGCAATGAGTGCGATGAGTGCGAGTGTCGCGATGAGTTTACTTCATAGTAAGCAGTTATATCATACTCAGAGATAAAACCTATAGATGTGCATTAGGTAGGTACATATAACGGCAATTTATATATTACTAGTTGCGCCCCGCGGTTTCACCCGCGCAGATTTAAATCCCGGTATTCCCACGGGATAAAAAGTAGCCTATGTGTTATTCCAGACTATAATCTAACTCTCTGTCAAGTTTCATCCAGATCCGTTCAGCCGTTCCGGCGTGAAAGAGTAACAAACATCCATCCATCCATCCATACTCACAAACTTTTGCGTTTATTATATTAGTAGGATGGGTTAGCTAATATAATCGTGACGTGATGATATTTTCGTTAATGCCTTATTTGTAATGTAATGTAGTACCCAAAGATCGCTCATAAGATAAAAGTAAATGCTGTATCTCTATTTAACCGTAGTATATCACCTTAGCAACCGTTTTGCATCATAGCTATTGCATTATAGTAGCGCCCCGCGATTGCACCCGCGTAGTTTTAAATCCCGGTATTCCCACGGAATAAAAAGTAGCCTGTGTGTTATTCCAGACTATAATATATCTCTGCCAATTTTCACCAAGATCCGTTCAGCCGTTCTGGAGTTATAGAGTAACAAACATCCATCCATACTTACAAACTTTCGCAT
This sequence comes from Plemyria rubiginata, assembly GCA_963576535.1. NCBI lineage: Eukaryota > Metazoa > Arthropoda > Insecta > Lepidoptera > Geometridae > Plemyria > Plemyria rubiginata. The sequence goes on from OY754905.1 coordinate 5,913,714, forward strand.
TTATAATATTAGTAGGATATAGGTAGGTAGTAGGTACAGGTTATTTATGTATACATGCTGTTTACAATGTTTCTATGTTTTTATTTATCCAAGACTACTATTGACTCTGTATTTAAAATAAGAAATAAAATAAATTAAACAATTCATCATCGTGGAAGGAAAACGTGACCATGAAAATGCATTCCTATTTCAGAATCGTGAAATGTTCGCTGAGAATAGTTTACGTTCACACAATACTGCCGCGGCATGCGTACGGTGACTGTGCTTCTCAAACTTACTATGATATTACTTAACTTATGACAGCACTTAAAAATTGCTAACATGTGACTGTATGTGACTGAACTGTGAAACATTTTAAGTGTTTTCCTGTGATTACTGCTTTATTAATACCTTATTGACACATGCTCAATGGATACCAAAACAAACACAACCTCGGCTGCAAAAGTAAAGAAGCATCACATTAAAAATGAAAAAAAGAAAAAAATGGAGACTGATTCTGACAAGACTTTGGACGAGGAGTGTCATCAGATGAACCATCTCGTAGAAGAAGAAAGTCCAGGCAGCGACTCACCTAGCTCCACGGACAGCGAAGACATAGTAAATGCCATTAACTACAACACCATCACATCACTGGCAGCCCTGAAAGATATTATTCAGGGCGATGGCAGTGACACACCAGAGACTGATAGCTTCTTCCAACACTATTTTATGAATCATTGTAATAACTTATCAAGCCGTAATTCTAGCTCTACAGCACCTTTCTCATTCCCCGAAAGGCGACGATTATCACAGTGCCGCGAGGAAGATGAAGACGACGACAAGAAGGAAGGCGACCCTTTACGGTCAGCTGTTTGTTCCGAAACGGGTACTGGAGTCTCGTCCTTGGCTAGTCTTACGGCACTTGGCCAAGAGCGCGATGTTAATGCAAGTAACGCTAACGTGGTCGATTTAAAGCTGACAACTATTCTTGAGTCTAAGAAAGAACAAGACTCACACAAACGCACAGTGATGGGTGCTAAGCACAAGTTCCTTGTGACGACAACCGAGCCCCCAGTGCCGCCACCGCTCGTTGTCCGAGCTCTTCGCACGCATGTTCACAATGCGCATACTGTCCACTTTGGAACCAAAGGCGCCGAAGAGCAGCGTCCGAGCGCTCGATCTATATTTGAAGGAGAAAACCTTCATAAAGACAAAAAATATTTCGATAGCAGTTTAATAGAAATAAGATCGATAGTAGATGGGATACAGGCAAGCTCTGAAGATATATGGGTCAAAAGGACTGAAGTAAGTATATTTCCGTAAAGCATAATAGTGATGGCAATATTATTAATTCAAGGGGTTTTATTAGCATCAAATTACATCAAAACTCTTTTAAATTCTAGAACAAAAAAATTAAATTGCCTATAACAAAACTTTATCCCAGTTATTTTATTTTGCAAGGTCTATACAGGTAAGTACTTAATTTTTTTTATCTATCATGTATGTACTTTATTCTATATTTTATTGTAGCCTCTCAAAGACGAAAAAAAAGATGAAAATAAAAATAGTTCTAAAAAAGAAGAACCAAAGCTGGAAATACGCGCTCGATCCGGAACATGGAGCGCACAGTCGTCAAACAAGGAAAAGGATAAGGATGTCATATTGCGAAGTACTTCAAGTCGACGTGATAAAGAAGTGAGGCGCAGCAGCGATGACAAGCGTCAGAAACGAGGTAAATGTTCAAAGCACGTGGGCGATACGATATGTACGACCTTAACGCCTGACACCAGTGGCATAGGTCCAGCTTGAAATGCTATAGTAATGACATCATCACGGTTTGCGTCTGATGCAAAAACACAATATTTTTTAGAATACATTAAGTATGATTTTTCTAAGATCTTCTGAAATGACTGGTGTCAGGCAAGTTTCTATTAGTTAGTTGCAAATCGACCTAGTTTTTGACCGTGCAATTTGTTCAAAGGCTTTGTCATACCATATAAAGTAAATTAAACATATATTGATGTATTGGCTAATGTATGGCGTTCGCACGTATAACGATGTTTTACTAACTATTGGAAAGACAGATACTACACATCGGTTTTGCAAAGAGTGCGCTACATATTATTATTTACGAAGCTGAACTGGCAATCAGCCAGTCGTCTACTTTAACGATCTGGGTAAATCATAAAGTATTTACACTGAAGAATAGCCTGCATGTTGCTACTTCTACCTGCTAATGCAGCGTGGTATGCCTTGTTTCTTCTACGGATTTAATTCATTTCTGATTATATCACTAATTGCAGCTCCCGGTCTAGCTCTCTCTGTAGTCAGATGTATGAATTTCTACGCTTTCAGCGTATGTATGAGGTGCATAGTTGGAAACCATGTCTCAGTTTTATGAGTTATATTGGTAACACAATTTAGATTTTAGTTTTGAGGCTTTTCAGTATCTGTGACTAGAAAATGTGACGTAGATTCCCGTTATTGCCAAATTCTGCCCATCGGATTTGGATTCGTAGGCTGACCTCTCTGTCGATAAACAATATTGAGGATAAAAAGTAGTTAATATGCTATTTTAAATTGAGAACGCTCCTGCGCGATTTGAACAACAAGGCCGTTTTTCGAGCTTGAGTTATCCCGTGGTGTAATTACAGTTTACGTTTCACGATCACAAAAATAAAAGCAAATAAAAGTCTGATGCCTTATAAAAAGGAGTTATAGAAAAAAAAATAAAAAGTTACTATTTTAAACAGATTAATAAATTTATTTGTAACGCACGATCTCGTAAAATGATACTCTTTGCCTTTGTATTGACCCACCATACACCCGTAAACGAAGTCACATTATATTTGTAAAAATGTATTATAATTAAACAGTTTGCCTTTATCTTTATGCATAGAGAAAATATAAAAAATTTCAAATAATTGTTTCTAAAATAAAATGTTTAAAAACGCCGCTCTGGCGCAATTTTACGCTTCAAACTATCAGTTATTTCTTCGATGTTACGAAGTCTAAAACCAGAATACGTATACCACATGAAAGAACAGACTAATGTTTATAAATAAAAAAAGATAAAAATATTCTAGCTTATACTCAGTTTTATAAACGATTTTTTAAAAACTTCACTTATCAAGCTACGCAACGGGCCCAGCTCTCAGTCCGCGCCAAACCCTCGACTTCGTTCGATTGGGCGACGGACCCTTAACAATAAAATTATTTGACCATATCGACTGCCGAGTAATAATTATCAACCCAGTCTATGCGACGTGATTTTGTGATACATATCCAAACGTATAAACAATTGCATTCGTTGTATTAGTGTGCTTCGTGCTCGGCACTTCATTACTGAAGATCGTGATAAAGCAGATGTCGTTCAGCAAGAAAAGACGGCCTGTCTTCACCGACTTCAGTCTATAGCCATCTAAACCTCACTAGAAGTTTCCCTAGGTATACTGTGATATATTGGGCTACGGGGTCCTCAACGGGAAGAATTATCTTTCAATGTAACCGATGATGAGTAGCTTTTCAAAGTTATCGCTTTCACTTCTCGCAAAGTGGACGAAATGTCAAAATACGTCCATAGCCGTTCTTATCTTCGAAGGCTCAAATGTTAGTAAGACCGGGAAATTACAAATTAAATCTACCAATTACAAATTAAAAGCATCTCTCAGACGTGTCTGTGCAGTTGTTATATCCATTGTATAAATATATCTATGTTTGAGATGAAAGAGATAATAAAATATCTTGTTAAAACAATTTCGTGTGAATTAAGTACATATTATAACATGAGATTCCAAAGAATATCCTATAAGACCGGGATCACTCTGTTTGTAACTAGTGGCTTTTTTCTGACTCTTTGTAAACTGGTTCGCAATATCCCGTGGCACGCTTCCGTTTAATTTGTTGCCATGTGTGACGTTTTTATGAAGAGTTGGCCTTGTATCTTCATGATCTAACAATATTTGGATAGTAATGTGATACCAGTGGTTTTTGATACTTAACAATGACAAATAAAAAACAGTGTGTTTGGTCGCGATTGATGCTAGATACAGGCCTTGAATTGTTATTGAGTGTTTTAATGGAAGCCGTTATGAAACCTAATCGCTTGACCGCGCACTCAACGCTACTGAACAGCTGTGTGTGTCGCATCGATTATATTATGCGGTGCAAAACTGTTCACGCCTTCCCTGTGTTGCACATGATAATAATTGTTACGCACTTGTATGCATTCACATAGGTAATTAAATTACCTTGCTTTATTTATTTCGTTTCATTTTAATATCTATGTGTAGTCTAGTAGTCTAAAATAATAACTTATAATTGAAAACTTAGTTGGGAATTTTTATCGTGTTTAATTTCTGATTCTAATGGAAAGTCCATTCAGACATTTTCATATGATTGCGCAAGTCAACACACTTTATTATTAGATGATATCGTAAAAGATGAGATCATCTGTTAAAGAATATACACAACACGACGAATAGTACTCGCGGCGCCCAATCACGGTCCGATCTCCCAATAATTTCCTGTTTATTCAAATAATCAATATGAGTATCATTGCTGGAAAAATACCGTAATTTACACAGGCCAGGGCCCGTACCACTATCTCTTGAAGCATTCTTATATCGATATTACTTTACTTTTTGATCATAAAGCGGACTCTATGCAGTTGATATAATACTTTAACATAAAAGTAATATTGAAATAAGAATGCTTCAAGAGATGGTGGTACGGGCCCTGAAGGCCTAAAACTCCCTTTATAAATTCAAGTAAATTGCTCATAACTTTTTAAAGTAGCAGAGCTCTTTGTGAAGGGCTCGTCCGGGGAAGTACTTACCACCACGCCTTTTTCTACCGCCAACCAGCGTTGCTGTGTTTCGGGTTGAAGGTGGTGTATTTACAGGCATACCGCCTCAAGTTGATAGACGAAGGGCAGTGCAGGGCACGTTTCTATCGTGCGTGACTTACAAGGCAATGTTTTGTTATAGGTTATGGTTACCACTCAACATCTGGTGGGCCATCGGCCCCTTCAGCTAGTTACATAAAAAAACCTTGATGCGTATATTGCGTATAGTGCGTGTCATTCGTGCTATAAAGTTGTGCACTGCCCTGCGTCCATCAACATGAGGCATACAGATGTGTGTGTGAAACATAGCAACACTGATTAGCGTCACAAATAAACATGATGGTAGTACGAACGAGAATCCTCTCCCTGTAGTGGAGAACGAGCCATTCACAAAGAGATCTACTACTCAACTAAGACCTTTTTGTCTGTTCATTAAAGTTTTGGTCGCGAACTGGTGCCTTGATTCAGCTAGTTTATAAGGCGTTCGAAAGTGATCAATGTGATGGAAATTAATAGAACTACATTTATTCTCAAATCACAGCTCGGTTGATTGCTACATCGTGTACTATGTTATGTGCTTATTTTTAAGCAAAGACTAGATAAGAATTGAACCTACTATACCAAGTATTATGATATAAAATGCATGGCATAAAGTGCATCTACTAAAATATGTTGTTTTTACGTTTTTCAGAACAACGTCTCGATGCGGCTGTTACCCGAAGCACGCAATCTGTCGGAGAACGAATACGTCGTAGGTCCAATGATGAAGGCCAACCGCATCAGATGTACCAGCAAACCATTCACGGTAAATTATTTCTTACTAGCTGCGCCCCGCGCCGCTCAGATTTAAATCTTGGTATTCCCACGGGATACAAAGTAGCCTATGTGCTATTCCAGACTATAATCTGTATCTCTGCCAAGTTTCATCCAAATCCGTTCAGCCGTTCCGGCGTGAAAGAGTAACAAACATCCATCCATCCAACCATCCATCCGTACTTACAAACTTTCGCGTTTATAATATTAGTAGGATATTAATTATCGGGCCGAAGAAAACTGGGTCGACTAGAGAGCTAAGGGTCGACGACATCGTAAAGGTCACAGGAATCACCTGGATGACGCACGGGACAGATGAAGCAGAAAATAAAGGAGGCCTATGCCCGGCAGTGGAGAGGGTTGGCTGAAATGATGATGATTAATTGAAAAAAAAACTGAAACAGCTTCACGACTTTGATCCCCAGGCACGGTAGATATCCCTTCAGATCTCCCAGTACCAAGTAGGTACTAATTCAAGATTCTTTGAGGATGTCTAAGGGGGGTAGTCAGAGGTACGTCCAAACATTACATTTGGCACATACCCACATTTTGGAGTAGTTAGTATTCCATACGTGACAGGTTGCAAGCCCATCGCCGCTAATGATTGATAACGATAACGATGATTAATTATTTATTTGTTTTTAGCTTCATAATGTTGTTGTCTAATAATAGAATAAATGCGGGATGGATGAAATGTCGACAGGACTCAGAAACACCGTGTGATCCACGAATGCCCCTTAAACTTAAGGGGAAAGTTTACAAGACGATCATAAGACCTGTCGTGTTGTATGGATCTGAGTGTTGGGCAACCAAAGGGAAGAATGAAAGAAGAGTGCATGCAGCAGAAATGCGAATGTTGAGATGGATGTGTGGAGTGACAAGGATGGATAAAATAAAGAATGAATATATTAGAGGAAGTTTGAAAGTTGCGCCTGTGACGGATAAGTTGAGAAGTAATAGGTTAGCGTGGTATGGGCATGTCATGAAGAGGGAAGAAAGTCATTACGAGAAGAATGTTAGACATGGATGTGTTTTAGAAAGAGAGGTAGGCCAAAGAAAAGATGGATGGACTGTGTGAAGGATGATATGAGTAAGAAAGGAGTGAGCACCGAGGTGACGTATGATAGAGGAGAGTGGAGGAGTAGAACCTGTTGTGCCGACCCCACTTAGCGTGGGATAAGGGCAGGAAGATGAAGATGAATGTTGTTGTCTAAAAGAATCACGTGGGTACGTTAATACTCTGGCATATAATAATAAACAATATTCCTCAAGAAAAGGGTTAAGTAGCCAAACCGTTTGACCAAGCCCGATCCATAAATATCAATACTGGTAGACCTATCACACAAGGACGAAATGAGATGGTCTGTGTTGAAACGTCTGAACATAGGCACGAGTTCCATGCAGCGTGGAATTTGTGACATATTCACGTATAGGTTGTCTTCTCCTCTCTTCTACTTTGCTGGCTTGGTGGCTTGGCGTGGCGGAACAAAACCTAGAAAAGCAGACAACAGATAAACGGGCTGGTATTTATTTGCGGAATAGAACCTAGCTCACAAGAAAATAATACTGTATTATCAAGTAACATTTTTATTAAAAATGCTAGTGCGCGTTACAGTATTAAAAAAATAATATTATTCAAATGTTTTCAGGAACGTCCGGAGTAAGTCGCCGTCCGGCGCTCTTCGACATCTTTAAATCAAAACAACGCGCCAAAGATGCTAAGCAACCCTCAATCATTCAGCAAGTCAAAGCTGCAGTTCAGGTAACCAAGAAAAGCTTTTGTAAATTTTGACAGCCTTTACACTTCAATAGGTAGTAGCTCTGCCTTCTGTACTACTGCTGCGGTGGTGTTATTATACTACTACTACTATAAAGGTGAAAGTTTGTAAGTATGGATGGATGGATGGATGTTTGTTACTCTTTCGCGCCGGAACGGCTGAACGGATCTAGATGAAACTTGGCAGAGAGATAGATTATAGTCTGGAATAGCACATAGGCTAATTTTTATCCCGTGGGAATACCGGGATTTAAGTCTGCGTGGGTGAAACCGCGGGGCGCAACTAAAAAAATAATGCTGGACGATCAACACAGCACCATCTAGCCCCAAAGTAAGCTACTCAAAGCTTGTGTTATGGGTACTAGATAACTGAGATATTTAATTACTAGCGACCCGCCCGCGCGCCCCTGTTTCGCACGGTTGCACATATCATGCATGTATTATACATATAAACCTTCCTCTTGAATCACTCTATCTATTTAAAAAACTGCATCAAAATCCTTTGCGTAGTTTTAAAGATTTAAGCATACATATAATAGGGACAGAGAAAGCGACTTTGTTTTATAATAATTATGTAGTGATGATAGTGATATAATTACATAGATAGATATCTATCGTTTTATTAGATTTATAATGCTTACTACACTTAAGGAAATCACAAATATTTTATATGGTCCCAAAAGCTAGTTTCCTTCCCCCGTATCAAGGGGAAGGTCGCGGATTCAGTACCCGCTCGAAGAATTGGGACATTATAAAATAGATAGATATTTTTATTATACATAGAAAACACCCAGACCGCCGGAACAAATTTCTGCAGATCGTACACAAATTTGTTCCGAGGCGGGAATCGAAACCGCAACCTCTGTGTCGCAGGCGGACTCTCGGACGCTGCGCCACTGAGGTCGTCATCACTAGTATAGTATAAGTTAAGACATAAGATGTGTCAGTAGTGCACGTAGAGGAAAACGTATGCGTATGCAGAGTATATTGTTCCAGAACATGACGAAACCCACTGGGCGGGAAGGCGCGAAGGATGCCAGCAAGCCAGAGAGCAGCGGTAGTGGCAACGTCAGCCTCGGTCCTCCGGCGCCCGCCAAGGCAAAGGACGGCTCTGCGCACCCGCATTCTGGAAGTCACACAAAGGTTGGCTTTGGAACAAATTAAGAAGAAGAAGATCAGCAGGCTTATCACGAATTAATTTTGACACAGAGCACCGGCGGTCTAGTGGGAGTGACCCCGCCTTCCGATCGTAAGGTTGCAGGTTCGAATCCGGTCGTGCACCAATGGATTTTTCTATCGAAAAATTCATGTGCGCAATGCCAGTGCTCTTAAACTGTGAAGGACAACATCGTGAGGAAACCAGTTAAAGAAAAGAAAAAGAAAGAAAGAAAAATTTATTTACTCATCCACCACAAAATAAAAAACAAAAACCAAATTAACCTAAACAAACCAAAACCAGTACCTAAACAAACTAAAAAAAAAAAAGATTAAGGATAATATATACAAGGTGTTTATTTAATAGTATAGAGAATCCGAAGCAGGATATTCTGCAGGTCATGGTGAACAACTTTTGTTCTATGATTTTTTAATTTTCAAAGTTTTTTCATTCATGAAATGCCTCTTAAACTTACATCCAAATTGAAACTAAATGCACCATGAGGCAGCCCTATTAACAGCTGTTCTTCGAACTCTAATTGTGAACTGTAGAGAGTAGATATAATAAGTAACAGAACTGCCACCAATTATTAAAGTGCATAATTCTACTTTTGAGGTTGAGGTTTAAATCTAGGTAAAATTTACCTAATAGTTAGATAAATATTTTAATGACTGTAATCCCTAGGCACGGTAAACATTCTCTCAGGTCTTTGGTACTTACGTAGGCAGTAAGTACAAACTCGATATTCTTTAAGGATATCTAAGGGGATTAGTCAGAAGCACGTCAACATTACAAACTTTTGACACATTTAGCAGATGTAGGTATTCGAAAAGTCACAGGTTGCAAGCCCATCAGATCAAAATTCGGGGTAGCTCTCACGAGACTCGATGATTTATTCTTGATTGAGTACTGAGATGGCTGTGTCATTTTATAAAATTAATAGTTGGCATTTTAATGATTTTCATAGTACTTGAAACTAAAACGTGTTACTTTACTACGGTGTTTGCTTCACTGTTATTGTAATTAGATACAAGATTACAAATAACATTATTCAACTGCAATTTGTACAGTAGGAATAAAGTATTGACTTTTCTGAGTCTTTCTTAATCTACATTTTACGGCGAACCATGCCTATTTTTGCAAAAAATAAACACCTCCCCATTTTTTGTTGATGGGCAACTGAATGGGGATGCAACCTTGCAGTGATATTATTACTTCACTTACGTCAGGCAGTCAGTCAGTCTCAGTCCACATTTCGCATCGTTGCTATCGGCTCGTGAGATGTATTCAAACAACGAATATTATGACATGATGTTGTGTGTCGCAGCAGCACTCGCGTGAGCTTTATGGAAGGCGCCATCCACAGCGAGCCTTTTATTAGAAGTGCTTAGAATGTTTCCCTAGAGTTCTAAATGTGCCTAAATCCAGTTATATCCAGTGATACCAGTGAAATCATTAAAAACCAGTAATAATTATCGTGTCAAGGGTCTGGTCGCTTGTTTAGCTAGGCAACTACTGAAAAATAAAAAAAACATGAAAACTTTAATGTTTTTTTTAAGTGTAGGTGCGACATGAGCACCCGTACTATGACCAAAAGATCTGCCTATCCATTTTGAAAATACCTAAGTAGATATTTTGATTTGCGTTGGTTTTCAGAGTCTGGACAGTCAACATCTGCTCAACATATTTTTTGTAAAGGTTCAATGAGTTTTGTCCATTGTAAAGTCATCTGGTCAACCACTTTGTTCTGAGAAATTTGGAACCACGAAATACAAAGCTATTGATCTTTCAAAACAAAGGAAACCATCAACAAATGAAATCTGCCGGGGGTGTGGCAACCGGTCATTTTACAGAAAAATCACCCTTGTCGAGAATAGGCGGATTTTTTGCTGATGGTGGGCACGTTTTCGTTTTCTAGGGTTGTGTCAATTATTTTAGATTATAATATTTTTACTTTTGTATGGGAATTTCGAAAACGATATTTTAAATTTTTGCACACGTCAATGTATTCCAGTGCTTGGTAGAAATACACGCTCTTTTTTTTTATATACTACTTAATTAACACGTTGTATATATAAATGTATACATAATATATAATAATAATTAAAGTTTATTTTGGAACTAGGGTACAACATAAAACTAAAACTAGTGTGTAAAGTCAGAAATCATTTTGGTATTAGGTAAACGTAAGACCAAACATACTAATACCAAAATGATTTCTGATTCGGGCATGTTTCCCTTATATTATTTGTGTTCGAACAGTATTTATGCGTGTCACTTTAGAGTTATTCTTTCAAACAACCTCCCCGAAATGAAATAATAGCCAATCGCACCTCGAAATTCCGAGCCGCTGTCGCCGGAGCCTTAAATCTAAACGGCTTTGTTATGAAAAGTTGTCCATAGTCTACTTATGTATTTATTTTTAGGAAAACTAACAGCACAAAAACAGGAAAGAGAACAAAATAGTAGCATAAGGCCAATAATAGGTTTTCACGTACAGTTGTTTGTTTATAGTTGTTGTAGTTTGTAAGTATGGATGGATGTTAGTTACACTATCACGCCGGCACGGCTGAACGGATTTGGATGAAACTTGGCAGATATATTATAGTCTGGAATAGCACATAGACTACTTTTTATCCCGTGAGAATACCGGGATTTGATCCTGCGCGGGTGAAACCGCGGGGCACAACTAGTTATAATATGAAACATTGAATTTAAAATATCGCACATTTCCATTTTCAATTACAAACATTTCATAATATAAGTGTAGATTTTAGTAGGTATATATTCAATTTCACCTTATATCAGAATGCTATTTCCATATACTCAATAGGTACTGATAGCTACTCGAGGTTTTGAATATTTCTTCTTCTTGTCGTGTCAGATGTTTGGGAACAGTGCGGTGAAAGGATTTTAAGTGCATACTAAAATGCAGGCTTACGAAATACGATACCGCCTACCGAAACTAATATTCTTAACGTTGAACTACAACATGTTTGGACATTAAAATAGAGTTTTTTCATAGTTTTTAAACGACAGGATGGACTTACGATATTCACGGTAAGGTTTCCGCCAACAAATAGCTGGCAAAAGTCACGTGCTATCTTTTCAAATCCTAATGTCAAAAGCATTGTGTGAAAATGACAAAATCGCGTAGTTTGTTTTTGACAAGGATTTTAGGGAGCCATCGTATTCTCAATTCAAAAATTGTATTCCGTGCCGAATCATCATTTTCTGCTTTCGCACTTCCATCGCTACTGGTTCGTTCGTTTTTTTTATATGGCTCCTGTCTATAGACAATCTTGCCAGTGTCAAGTGATAGAGATTATATGCTCTTTGTTATGTTTCTAGTCACGTCAGTCGAAAGTCGAGTCAGTCAATTGTTTTGAAGAAAATGGTGGCGGTTTCTTCAAAACATTTGAAACATTTTCGGTCAAATCACGATATCACATATTACACTTTCATTTCAAATGCTTACACTTTGTGCTAAGACCACAAGTAATGTTGGTTAAAATACCACCCAAATTACACAACACAACTCAAAATAACACTAGAAAAACAATTAAAATGAAAATGCTATGTTGCTTCGATAGATGACAGAAAACGAATCTCGCTACTGGTTGTTTTTACATAATATATACCTATACAGGAGAAGGTTGCCGCCGTGCAATCAATCAACGTCATTTGAAGTTATCACTAGCGTAAATAAATTATGTATTTATACCTACAACGCCCCCAGAGTTCAATTAAGGTTAAACATTCATTTATGAAACTAGGTTATATCTTCAAATAAAAAAATCCTTCTACTAAGTGGCCTACATTTGATCTGTTTACCATCGTAGCTTATCGTCACGTTACTGTCCTTATCCCACACTAAGATGAGCCGGTACAATAGGTTTTATTCTCCCACCTCTTCTATCATTTGTTAACTTAGTAGGTAGCACTTTGTCATGTCATGGAATTTGTCTTTTTCGTAGTTTATTTTGTAACAATAAATTTGTTTTCCAATTGGTAGAAACGACTACAAAATTTAATAGGAAAGTCGTAGGTTCGACTGTAATGTACTGTTTTAATGTACGAGTATTACCGATTTGTTCTAAATTTGGACCGATTTTGTAATTTTTCAAAGAGATTTTATATTCTCGAAGTGGTCGCATTGTCACCACGTTGTGTTTTGAAGTTTATCAATTTAACTTAAATAAGTGTTCCGCTGTTAATTTCGTATCTAAGATAATGAAATATGTGTGCTAGATTTGGATTTTATCTGTCCAACATTTGTTTATTGAAGCCACTTCTTGAGAGCCACACTGGGGGTTCTGAATTAGCATTTTCAAATTGTACCTACTTTGCTTACTTTACTTTACTCCTATAATATCTCCTTCTATTTGTTATTAATATCTGGGGGACCAAGCTTTACTCGGTAATGCCATCTACGTCATATTTTTCAGTTACGTTTATGTTTTTTTTTCATTGCCTGAAACACGAATAATAACATTTTCTAAAAATAGATCCTAACCCTCGAAACCCCCTGCATACTAAATTTCATGAAAATCTTTGTACCCGTTTCCGAGATTCAGATAATAAACAAATAAATAAATAAATATACCATATTCAAGAAATCGTTAAAGGTATTAGATTTACAAAGTGCTCTCATTTTGGGGTTTTGTTCATTATGAATAAGCGATATTTGGAGATGTAACCGTGTGACGTGCTACATGCCGCCTTTGAACTCTTGAATTTATTTTGTTTATTTTTGGCTAAGGCTAATAGAAACAAAAAGAGCAACGCTTCACGGTCATGCCTCGAATAACGTTTCGTATACCATTCATAGCATATGCTGCTTCCATATTCCGAGGTCATGTTGGTTTAGTTATATTATTTCGCCATAGGAAAACATCGTGAGGAAACCGGCATGTAGAATCTAAAAAGTTCCAAATGAAACGATCCTATTTATGACGCACTGGGATTCCATTCGGTAAAAAAGTGTTAAGATACTGATTCAGATTTACAATCAGCGGCGATGGGTTTGCAACCTGTCACGTTACAAATACCAACTACTGCAAACAGTAAAGATGTGTATTTTTTTATACAACTACAGTGTAAACTCTTTATAACGTTATCCTTTATAACGATAAACTCCCTATAACGTTGAAGTGAGCCCAAGTTGGTTGGTTTGCGTTAAAACCCACATATTGAAACACTCTTTATAGCGATACGCCATTCTCTATTACGAAGAATTACGAAGAAATGTGTTCATATTTTTAGACAGTAAATATTTATTATCGGTATTATTGTTTATGTTATGTTATCAGGTAACAAAAGACTTTAAAGCTCCGAAACATCCCAGGTCGGTCTAGCTTTTGTTATCCTTAATTGCCTTGAACACGTGCAGTATGACGCATTGTTTTCTCGGAAGTGATGGTCTTCGACCAAGCATACTGGGTACCTATCGTATTATCAGTCGTAAACCTACTTTGAAACTGTTAACATGGCCAGTAAACGGAAAGCGATTAGTGTTGACGAAAAAGTTTGTGTGATACGTGCGATTGAAAAGGGAGAAAAGAAAAGTGACGTTGGAAGGCGTTTTATTATCTAAGACATACATATTAAAAATTCTTGTTAATTTGGTTTTTTTTGTTCACTCCATATAACGATAACTCTCTATAACGACAAAAAATGCTCAGTCCCTTGAGTTTCGTTATAAAGAGTTTACACTGTATGTTGATGGAACGAGCAGGAGGCCCACCTGATGTTAAATGGTAACCGTGACTTACGAGGCAATGCTTTGTTATACAAAGCATTGCCTCGTAAGTCACGCACTAAGAACGTTTCCTATAATGCACTGCCCTGCGTCCAACACCTAAAGCATAGAGATGTTAAGCCTTATGTGCCTGTAATTACACTGGCAGCCACACTCTTCAAACCGAAACACGCGTTGCTGCTTGGCGGCAGAAAAAAGCGTGGTGGTAGTACTTCTCCGGACGAGCCCTTTACAAAGGGCTCTACTACTCTTAAAGGTATTCTAGGTACCCTATCAGTAGGTATTAGTGACACGACAAGTATTTTTTTCTTTTTTTGTTTATGGCTCCTGTCCGTATAGACAATCTTGCCAATGTCAAGTGATTTCTATCGTTGAATACTTTTTAGTCAAGTCACGTCATTTGTTTTGAAAATAATGGTTTCGGTTTTCTTCAAAACATTCGAAACATTTTCGGTCAAATCACGATATCACATAATACACTTTCATTTTTGCGCTAAGACCTCAAGTAATGTTGGTTAAAATACCACCGCAATTACACAACACAATTCAAAATAACACTAGAAAAACGATTAGAATGAAAATGCTATGTTGCTGCGCAAAATGACAGAACACGAATCCCAAAATTTATGCTATTTTGTAGTTTCAGAAAAACAGTTATTTTTTTGACAGTACTACCACACGGTGACAGCGGCAACAACGCGGCGCCCCAGTGCAATGGCTAAAGTAATGGACATATTCCGTGGCCGGGCTTCGGTGCCTGGACAAGGCTTGCCGGCTGAGGCGGCTGAAAGGCGAAGAGCGGTGAGTATCCTTTCTTTGTCTATGGTTTGTTTCCCGGGCGCCAGATTTTGAGCAAAATTCCAGTGCTCATAAACGATATTAACAATAAAAGTTAAATACCAACAGCGGCGATGAGCTTGCACCCCATATCAAAATCCATCTCAAACATGAAAAGGTACGTAGCAGCTCAACATCAGGTGTGTTATTTAAAGATGATACTAAGTCTATGGTAGGTATAGTGCGCGTCACGCAAAAAGAACGCTGGAACGAGGGAGAGGGGGTGTGATCGCGCGAGTATTTTGTATGCGCAAACCACTGACCTCTTAATATAATTAGAGGTCATTAGAGGTCAGTGGCGCCAACCCATTCCTTCCACTGTTTTCCAGCGTTCTTTTTGGTTGACGCTCACTATATTTCGGTAAGGCGGTAAATGTTGACCAGACTAAACTATGCTCCATTTTAAAATTGTACTTACAATGTTTTCATTCGCCTACTAAAACTTAAAAATTGATAATGGTGTCGATTCTATTGTTGCATTATCCTAAAATAACTTAATCTGACAGCTCTAAAATTATAGCCGTCCATGTTGTTTCAGTCTTTTAGAAAGGGATGGCAACATTTTTAGTGCTGTCAAATTAGGTTAAGTTAGGAATATTAAACAACAGAATTGGCACCAATCTATCAGACTTAAAAAGTAATGAATCTAGTCATGCGCATCACTAAAATGACGCAGCTTGTTGAGCGTTGCTTTATCTACCCTCAAGTCATCGTTAAGAGTATTACTCGGCAGCAGCTTCAACCCGCCGCTTAGTTATTCGTTCACCTTTGAGAAAGATGGTTTGTTGAATTCAAGCAATAGTTTTGGAATCTATGGAAAGTGGATCGTGATGGTGAGATTTTTCCCGTAGTTATTCCTTCACTTTTGAGAAAGATAGTTGAATATAAGCAGTATCTTTGGAATCTATGGAAAGTGGTGAGATTTTATCCCTAATCTCCAACGAATAATGTAATAAGTGAAAACACTATAAAGTATGATTCACGCTACAACATGTCGCGAACGGGCCGTGCCCCGTACGGGCCCAGGCCGGGGCACGTTCAAACATTATGGTATACTATTTGTATGAAGTAATACATGCCAGAACGTGGCGCGGCCGTGCGCCGTCCGTGCGGCGTCCGGGCACGGACGGGGCACGACGTTGAAATGTCGGTGGGTATTGTTTCCGGGTTGGCTATAGCAATCCTTGTACCTGAGTTGAGGGTTGGGGATAGGGCGGATGCAAGTGGGGGTAGATGGCAAGTCTTCCTCTTGAGTCCTTTTTTCTAGGAAATGAAAAAAAATAATTTAATTTTTCAGGTAAGTTACTAGTTAGGTTAGGGTTTTCTTTTTATATGAAAAAAATTGGTATTAATATTTCATCTCTATGACAAAAAGACTCAAGGGAAGGAATTCTCATTAGGTTAGGGTTATTATTTTTTTTTTTTTTAAAGTGAAGAAATTTGAATGAAATTTTTTGAAAATTTTTTTTCATTTCCTAGAAAAAAGAACTATAGGGAAAGACTTGCCATCTACCCCCACATGCTTTCCCCCTATCCCCAACCCTCAACTCAGGTACCAGGGTAGCTATAGTTTAACCTTTGGGTTGGCTATAGCAATCCTTGTACCTGAGTTCAGGGTTGGGGATAGGGGGGATGCAAGTGGGGGTAGATGGCAAGTCTTCCCCTTGAGTCCTTTTTTCTAGGAAATGAAAAAAAAATATTTAATTTTTCAGGTAAGTTACTAGTTAGGTTAGGGGTTTTTTTTTATATGAAAAAAATTGGTAGTAATATTTCATCACTATGACAAAAAGACTCAAGGGAAGGAATTCTCATTAGGTTAGGGTTATTTTTTTTTTTTTAAGTGAAGAAATTTGAAGGAATTTTTTTTTCATTTCCTAGAAAAAAGAACTATAGGGAAAGACTTGCCATCTACCCCCACATGCTTTCCCCCTATCCCCAACCCTCAACTCAGGTACCAGGGTAGCTATAGTTTAACCGTATTTTCATTCATTCATTCATTCATAAGGTTTTAAATTTGGTACTTAAGGGTCCGGTGACAGCGGCTCGCAATTTCGAGGTGCGATTGGCTATTATTTCATTTTATTTCATTTCGGGGAGGTTGTTTGAAATAATAACTCTAAAGAAACACGCATAAATACTGTTCGAACACAAATAATACAATAATATAAGGGAAATGTGCTTGAGTCAGAAATCATTTTGGTATTAGGTAAACGTAAGACCAAACATACTAATACCAAAATGATTTCTGATTCGGGCATGCGAAAAAGCACTTCGAAATTGCGAGCCGCTGTCACCGGAGCCTTAATGATCGTTAAATTCATTCTTCAGTCTTGACGAATGATAAAATGTTGATAATGATCGCAGGCTCGTTTACCTATGTCCTAGCGGTTTATTGACGCCTGTTTTTTGTGTTGCTTTGTTCACTTTGGGGTTACCAACAGTCACCTTTTTTTTTTTATAAAAAAACTCTTAATATCTTCGAAACGGCTTCAGCGATTTTGATGAGGTTTTTTTCTAAACGATTTGTATGACTAAAGGGAATGTTTTATGACATGTTTTATAGTTTCACTCATGGCCTAGTTCCGGATTCGCTACAGTGACTTAACGAATTTTGCGTTCTGTTTTTTGTCTTTGAGGGTTTACTTGAAATCAAAAACTAATACATTATTTGAAAACACTTTATCACTCTCTTGATTTTGATACTCATATTATTGCTATGATTACGAAAAGTTTTTTTAATGCGAGAGATTCACTCTTGCTTCCCTTCCCACCTTACTTTTTGTTTTTTTTTTATTCTAAGGACACTTTTTGATACCCGAATCATCAAACTCCATCCAGCCGTTTGGTTGCTAAAGGAAATATCGAAGGATGGATACATACATGGATAGATACACGCCAACACATAACCCTCGGCACTCGGGTAAAAACCTTATGGTACTCTTCCTTAAAGTGGGGGTGGGGGGGGGGGGCGTGCGGGCCTCGCAGTTAGGGCGGGGACGTTTGCAGGCGGTTTGTAAGGTCGTCGTCGGTGGATGAAAAGGCCAAGAAAGACGACGCGTTAGTGCCGCTGAGTAGTTTAGTGGGTATACGGTATATCGGAGAGTCCCACATATCCCTCTCATCCTTCAATAGGGGGAATGCGTAACGAATTTTTCCAAGCGTCAAGAAAAAAGGACATTTGCAATTAATAATGTCTGATGAACCACAGTGAACGTAAAATACCTTGAACGCCTTACTCAATACTACTGTGATGAGAATAAAGTAAACATAAACACTACACCGTGCGACCGTGTCAAAGCACAAACCGTGATCACTTAATAATCGAGGCTATGTTAATGCGGAAAATATATTGCGATACCTACATTATGCACTTGTCTTAAAATAGATGAAGGAGCCAATTGCTCCGAACCGACAACATTTACTACAATAAAGTCTGCCTCGAGACAACTGGGTTGTGCAAATTATGTCTGTAATCTTGGATTACAGGCGTGCCAATTCCAGAAACGCAAATATTGAATTCAAAGTCGAACCTAAGTATTATTTCTTTATAAGAATACTTGCTTTGTAAATACAAACTATACACAATTAAATATTATTTCCAAAATTTGAGTTTTCAACAAATAGGATCTGTTTTTGTGTTGTTTGGTTTCGACTACAGCGATAAAGAAGGACACTGTCAGCCTATCGCGAGTCGCTTACATTCTCAGTCATTTGTGTGAGAAGCGACCATGCAGCAGGCCTCCCAGTATCCCGATTACTCGTTGGGAACTGTTACTCTCACAGACTATAGGTAGCTACATAGCATTGCATAACAATAATACCGTCTCGTGACGGCGACGTTATCTCTCAGTACGTACAGAGATGCCTCAGTGGGTAGCAGTGCATGCTAAAATGTTTGTAATACGTATACTAGATCTGACGGCATTCTGAGATGGACGTGTAGTAATTTTGTGAATGTGATGGCTAACTACATTCGGTGGATAAAGGGAAAAAAAGTTTACGATGAAAAAGATACTAAGGATACTAATGCACTCGTTGAAAAGCCGCGCAGTCGGTCACTCGACCCTAGATCGCTAGAAATTAACGGCATCAGATTGGTGGCACAAAATTACCACCGCCAACAACAACAAAAACTGCAACAACTAGAACAACAACAACAAGAAAAGGTAATAATAACCAAAATTAAATTCTACCTTACTATTTCCTGCCAATTACCTATCTGTTCGCTATGACCACGGTAATGTATTGTTGTCCATGTATTGTGTCTTCTTTCAGTCATAAATTAATGATGTTTAATAGTATAGTGTCAAATTTATTGTGCTGTACACTGTGTTAGCTATTAGTAAGCAGCTTCATACTTGCGTTTTGGCAGTGATTGCTTTCATTTATATTTTAGGCGTTTTCCTTTTATTTGTTTCGTTCGGTTATTCTGGCCTGTTACCGGTTAAAGTGTAATTGAGCTACAATCATCCAATCGTCGTAACTTTCGGATTTATGAATTAGTGATACGGGATGGATGAGGATAAAACTATACCTCTGTAGCCTAAGTTAAGAAGATACATAGTTTGAGATAGTAGGCTAGCAAAATCTGGTAATTTATACTAATGATATGTGCTATGATAACTTTGAATAGCAATGCAATGATAAAACCATTATTATATCTAAAGTGGATTAAAATGAACCTAAAACATTGATGAAATTTATGTATTCAAAGCTTATATCTATTGATAATAAAGGTATACTTATCTAATACTTGCCTTGTGATTCAATATCGAAACTGTACGTTTTATATTTATTTTATATCAGTCACAGATTACACGTAATATATCACTTATTTGTTGATTTCTTTTCACCAACGCTCCTAATCTCTAAGTTGATTGATTACTAGAAAATATAATATACCTACACCACTATTTGTAACTACCAAAAAAATATTTAAGGCTGTTTCAGCAGAGGCTACTAATGGTAGTAGTGACGTCAGAACTTTCAAATCTATCTACCACTAAGTTATCGAGGTTTGCTTTCAGCCAAAAACGCGACAAATGTTACAAAAATTGTTCCTTAAATACTTCACAAGTACCACCTAAACCTCGTACACACTGCGTATGAGGTTGATCTGAAAAGTATTTTCTAGTACTATGCCCATAAAATTGTTCTTGTTTTTGGCTGAAAACTAAAAATATAATACCAAAAAAAAGTGAAAAAATCATTCAATCATTAGTAGCCTGTGCTGAAACAGTACTTAATTTTTTTCTGGTAGTTACTAAATGGGTGTATAAAATAACAGCGTCTTGAAGAAGAAAAGTCCATGTTAAACTGATTGTAAGTAACAAATACTTATATTTATATTTCAATACTATTAAATATATTTTATATCCTGAACTTTCCTTTTATGGAAAAACTAGTTCCAGCTTTTAATTTAAAGAATATTCCTGTAAATATTGACCAAGGCCTGTTTTCTGAACATGCTTTTTTCCACAAAATTAATTATTTTGATTCTTTGGATAGCCTTTTACCTACATGTAGGGGATATAATAGCTATTCAGAAAAAATAATAAAATTAGCCAGCAAAAATATCAAGATTTTTGAGTTATTAAATATTTTAAATATTTAATTTTTTTTTACATAAAAAAAATTATTTGATATTTTTCCAAAAGTTTAACCGCCTGTGTAGCAATAAAATGAACAGTCACCTGAGTGACCAACTAAATAAATAAATATTTTTTTTCTGTGGATAGTCCTTAACCTGCGGTAGTGGATATCATAACATACATAAAAAATAAAAAAAACTGTGCCTAGTAAAAAGCCGGTTTTCAAGGCCTCTTATGGTAAAAAAAGTAGGGTCACCTGAGTGACCATACCTTTACCCATTTGAATTAGTGCTACATTTTTTTTATATTTGAAAAAAAAAGTTTTTTTTATGCTAAACATTTTTCTTACCAATTTTTTTTCCATTGACACACAAATGATAGTTAGAATTTGATAGCGCAGATATCTCAGAATTCTACAAAAAACCAGATTGACAAAATACCTTGATTTGTGATCTTGGCATCTAAAAGGGTAAAAAATTTCTAAAATATTCAATAACTCAAAAATCGTGAAATTTTTGCTGGGTAATTTTATTCTTTTTTCTGAATAGCTATTATATCCCCTACAAGTAGGTAAAAGGCTATCCAAAGAATCAAAATAATTAATTTTGTGGAAAAAAGCATGTTCAGAAAACAGGCCTTGGTCAATCTTTACAGGAATATTCTTTAAATTAAAAGCTGGAAATACCAAGTGCATACCATTTCGGAATCTCATTGAAGTGGCCAAGTTTTTTATTAGTTGGTCACTCAGGCGACAGTGTATTTTTTTTTCCTCCACAGGAGGTCAAACTTTTGGAAAAAATTTCATAACATTTTTTTTATTTTAAAATTTTTCTAAAAAAAAATCTGTTTCTTTGACACACAAATGGCAATTGGTATTTGATAGCGCAGTTATCCAAGAATTCTATAAAAAAAACAGATTGAGAAAATAGCTTCATTTGTGATCTTGGCATCTAAAAGAATGGACAAGGGTGAAAAACTTTTAAAATTTCGAAAAACTCCATTAACTCGAAAACCGTAAATAATTTATTCGGCAAAATTTCAATTTTCTGAACAGTTATGATACCCCCTACACGTAGGTAAAGGATTATGCACTCTTTACGCCACACCCTGTATGTACTATTCCTTTAAGTACTATTATTTATTCCGTGACAATACTTGAAATGTTAAGGTCACCGAGGTTAACATAGTTTAGTCAGCGTAACTTATCGAACTCACTCGACATGTTCACAAAAAGTTTGCATAATGTATAGCTCCTCTTCATGCTGAATAGAATGCTGAATTATTATCATGCTGAAATTTACCATCAAATTATTGCTGGAGTATGTAATAGATTATGACTGGATATAAATAAATTAATATTGGTGGGCTTTCCACATCTAGCCCCAAACTAAGCAAAGCTTAAAATATAAGAATTAGATAGCTAAAATACATACACAAATACTTATAAAAATGAATCCCTATTTCCCTTGGTAACGGCATCACTCGAGAACGGCTGGACTGAATTTGCTAATTATTTTTTTGCTGTGTTTGCTATTGTCAGGAGAAGGTTCTTACATAAAAAATCGTCATCTGACATCACATCGTCACATCTGATATTAATTAGGCGGTACGTAGTTCGCGGGGTCAACTAATAATATATAATAACACCCAGACAGAACATACATCGATGATCATCATACAAATATTTGTTCTCCGTGGGGATCGAACCCACGGCCTGCCGCGCAGAAGGCAGAGCTACTACCAACTGATCTGCGAAGGCTGTTTAAAACAGCATACATTTATGACGATAGCGATATAAGCAGCATGCGATAATAAGTCATGCAAACGACATGACCATGATTTATCTCCTCTATTCAGTAATATTTAGTATATTGTTTGGGTGATAAAGTGACATTATCTTGATAAATGACCAATCTGCGTAATTTTATATGAAGTTCTTTGTAAAGACTGGAAAAGTTAAGTTTCGTAATAAAAAATACAAATAAGGTATTAGTTCAACGACAAGATTTAAATTATGTGTGCATGGTTTCAAAAAAGTTTATTGGACCACTGAAGTGTTTTTGACAAAATGGCATAGTATGTTCGTTTTTCACGCTCATTTTCCCCCCATACCCATAAGTGGAATGAGTTACGATCTGAGGTTTTCCCGCCTAGATTTAATATTAAGACTCAAAAAAAAATTAAATAAATCCATCAGGGTAGGCAACGCACTGACAGCGCCCCTGGTGTTATTGTTGTCTATGGGCGACAGTGACCGCTTACCATCAGGTGGGCCGTTAGACCGTTTGCCTATCATTTACATTAAATAAAAAAAACTATTCACTAAGTGACCGCAGTATCTGAAATGATGGAACTTTTTTCCTGTAGATAGCTCAGTTTAATGTTTTTATTTGTATATGACTTTTTACTTCAAAAATACAAACTCAAATAACTGCAATCAATGAAAATATAAAGTCAAGTCGATGTGTAACTATAAACAAAATAGTATTTGATTTTAGCGAATCGTCTGATCCAAATCCGTTGTTCTGTGATCACTCAGTCAGACGGAACGATATAAGAATCGCATATCATCCTACTAAAATTATAAACGCGAAAGTTTGTAAGTATGGATGGATGGATGGTTTTTGTTACTCTTTCACGCCGGAACGGCTGAACGGATCTGGATGAAACTTGGCAGAGAGATAAACATATTATAGTCTGGAATAACACATAGGCTACTTTTTAACCCGTGGGAATACCGGGCGCGGGTGAAACCGCAGGGCGCAACTAGTCTTCTATAAAAATTAAAATTTGCGAGCGAGAAAATGCCTGCCGGTTATCAGTGCCTTAAGTTATTACTGAAACACTATATATTACATTTTTATTTGGTTTTGTAACATGCCCACATTTCGCATTTGTTTTTCATAATTGACAGGTTGCAAGCCTATCGCCGCCGCGCCGCTGCTTACGATATATTTTAGTCAGTCCGTCACTGCATTTACATTAAACAATGCACATTATATTTGTTTTAGAGCAATCTTGATGTACTATCAAATTCGTATTAACGGCCTAAGGGGTCTTAAGATGACCCTAAGCTACCTTTCACACATTCTTCCTTTTTTGTTCAATTTAGATCTTTAATTGTATAAAAGTTGTGTAGTTTTAGTGTTTTATTTACCATTTATAATTATTGAATGTGCATGCATGCATGAATTTCTGTTATTTGAATATAATTTTTTGTTTATTTCAGAGGGCGATAGTTCAGCAACAGCATTTTTCTGCAGGTAAGCAAAAGAAGATATTTTTGGTTTAGGTCTAACACTATTAAATATGTACCATACAAAAATTATGGAGGTATCAAGAAAAATATTTTTATTTAATTTGTATGTAATAATTATTAATCCATATTGAAGTCAAATGTTTTAGTAGTGATTAATTTAGTTTACCTAGACATGATCACATGGCGCTACGTGACGGTTTTTAATGACGTTAGCCGTAACTGATACCGTGCGACCGATGGTCGGGCTAGGATTCTTTTTCTTGCTGTGTCATTAGTTATGCTAGGATACATTCTCGTGTCTAGGTTGTTGATTTACCTACTTTAGTACCTGGTGTAAGTTTAATAACAAAGCTTTTTTTATTTCCACATTACATGTACATGATTGTTAGTAATGTTTGCTTAGTCTAAGTGTTAGTGTGGGATGTGGATCCCTTGAGGGTAAAAGCCTCCTCCAGGGGCGTTATTCACTATGACCAATCCAATCGCGTTTTTGTTTAGATCACCTTGTGGCGTCACACGGCTAACCGTGTGACGTCACAAGGTGCCCTAAGGCAAAGTATCTCCTATGTCAAAAAGAATAAAGCCCAAGATCACGTTTCGACGTTACACGGTTTGGGGCAAGGAATCTCCTATGTCATAGAGAATAATGCCCCAGGTTGCCCCATGCGTCTCTATTAACTGCAGTGCTTGACCACCCGCATCCAGCTATTTCTATTATATCATCGGCTCACCGCTTTCCTGGCCGACCAGTCCTTCGTTTTCCTTTAGGGCTTCCTTCTTTTTACCTTCGATCATATTGTCTCAGAATAATAACAGTAATTTATTGGGCTCAAAATTATAGAAATAAACGTCCCATCCATGTACACACCTACCTACTAATTTATGTGACTGTAGTTGGGTCCAGAATCAAAGACAATTTTTGTAAACAAATAAATGTCATGATATATGTATATGTCACTTTCAAGTCAACAAGTCAGGGACAGATAATATTTATTACCCAAAAATTTTTTCATTTCTTTTTTTTACATTCTTTTAAAAAGCTGAAAGTTATTACCCCTTCTAACGATATAGTCAAAGTCAAAGTCAAAATATGTTTATTCAATAAAATCACAAGGACCATCTTGAACCGTCTTAAAACTAGGTGACTCTAGTGCCAGTTCCACGCGACCAACACCGAGAAGAACAGGCAACAAACTCGGCTTGGTATCTATCGCTCTTTTATATGATCCTCGTTACAATGTAATAAAATACCTACACTATTGAAGCTATATAATACAAAGTAATCTAACAAAAAAGGAAAAGTAAACAGATTCATAAAAGAACACACGCTTCAAACCAATAATACTAATACATAAGTAAGAAGTGTAGTAAGTCAAACAACAATGAAAAAAAAAATCTTTTTTTTAAATAACATAATAGTAAAGACATTGCAGATATGTTAGCCGTCGATGGGCAGAGCGACCGGGACATCAGGCCACGCACTTTTATCATTAATATAACTATCTATAGTATAGTAAGCTTTCCTTATCAGATAATTCTTAATGTACACTTTAAATATGATATGATACATATGATAGGTATCATTCATTTCATCAAGAATTCGATGGCTAGGATGGATTGATGATGATAGTATAGAGTTAGTAACTACATTATTGGGTTTTTGTAATTATTAGTATTCAATGTGTTCTTTCTCTATTCATTCTAGATACCTATATATTTTTTTCTTTTTCAAGCCAGTTTTTTAAGGCATATAGGTACCGCGCGTATTATTTCTCAATGAAAATTTTCAAAATTTCATGATTACAAATTACAAAATGAAACATGAAATTCACATAAGTAATAATAATAAATTAATAATATAGATGAATAATTTCTTTTGCGATGGTATGGCAACTTCAGCTGAGTTACAATACAAGCAAATGAATTAAAACAGAGTTTTCAGATAATTTTTAAATGGTAATGGTTTTAATGGTAGGTGACTTACAAGGCAATACTTTGTCTTAGGAGATGGTTACCTAAGTGGTATCAGTGGTATCAGGTTATCAGGTGGGTCATCTGCTTGTTCCATCAGCTAATTGTGTAAAAAATCCGAAAAGCAATCTAAGCTGTATATTATTTTTGGTGATAAATTCGTACTCGTTATCTTTTCGAATAGTTCAATGTGAAAAGCTTTGTGCAAAAATATCAAAACCGCGTAAAGTTCGTATCCGACAAGGCTTTTCGGGAACCATCGGTTTCTAATTTCAAAAACTGACTTTCCGTAATGAGTCCGATACCGAATGAATGGCAATAACTCTGCTGACTGTGCTGATATCATTGCTGTTTCGCAAGAACGCTGATCGTCAGCTATACTTGTGTCTATATTCACGCCAAAAATTATCTTCTGATGTTACAATCTTTTATTACAAGACATTTCTAGCATTTTATTACAAGACATAGACATTAACAGTAATTTATTGGCCACAAGAACACACAGCATACAATTGGGGTAATGTAGGTAGGTAGAATAAAAAAATAGTAATATTAAAAGAAAACAACTCATTTTACAAATTAATTAAAACAATAAAAAAAAATGAAATAAAACTTACATTCACTTGGATTATCTTAACATTATCTTACCTTAACTACTTGAATAAAAATATCAACCTAAAAATATCGTCATTTTTACCAGTAAACATTTACATCCATTATTGCCCTTCCTTTCCGTCCGCACTCGCCGGCTGGCACAGTGCAATGCAAGTAGTGCAATTATTGTCGTATGTGTTGGCAGAAACTAGCGCCCACACGGTAGACAACGGCGATCGCCGACCCTCGGTTGGAAATGCACGCCCATCAATGAAGGGGTTGAAGGTCATCGAGACATGTCGGGAAACAGCGCCCACACGGCAGAAATCGAGCAAAAAAATGGCAGAAAACAAATCCCTCTGCAGTGGGGATTGATTCTGCCGTGTGTCATGAGTTTTTGCACTTTGATTCTATACTCCTACACGATAGTAACACTGCAGTCAGTAAACAAGCCATTCTGCAGGAGTCACCCCTGCAGAGGAGCTTGTTTACTGTTTTGTTTTTATTTTGTTTACAATTTTTGCTTGATTTCTGCCATGTGGGCTCTGCACGCGCTGTTTAAACAAGCTCCTCTGCAGAATGACTTGTTTACTGCCGTGTAGGACCCATTTTAGTGTTTTATTTAGTGGTACGGAAGCAGGAGCCATATTGACCATGAATTTCCAGTGACGGCAAAACTGTTCAATCTCCGAATAAAAATGTGAGCGTTACGTAATCGGACCCGTGGGCGGATGCTAAAGCATTAGTTTGTTGATATTAAATGCAAGTAAAAAAGCACTGAAATATGAATGAAACGAAGTAGAATATCTAAAAGATATTCTCTTAGATAGGTATACTATTTGTCACATTTTGTCCGTTGTTAAACCAAGGTGTGCGAACCTGTTACGGCGTCGACCATGAAATCATCGTATAATCGGACAAGGTCGTCATGCTTTTATTGTTGTTTATGCTGGGGGAATCAAACACGTGGCAAAGTACTTCCAGAGTAGTCAATTCCATTTATTTCGTAGAATTTTAGCCTAGTAGAGGCTTATAAGACTACGTGGTCTCGTGACTTGCAACCACGCGGTCTGGCGTCGTACACCTATCATCCATCACTGCAATGCAACCAACGCGCGCCCGGCCGTCTTTGCTTCGCCGTCTCGGCGTCCGTCGGCGGTCGTCGCATGTCGCTCTCGTTCCCGCTCTCTCAAGTCGCTTATCCGTGTTCGTTCGCTCCTCACTCACTCGAGTCACTCGGCTACTAAGTTATTAATGTTAATGTAGTGGTCCCACAGCGTTTGCGATTGAGTGTCGTGCGCGTCAATCTCACACGACTAACGATACAATGATCTGTGAATATTTATTTACCTATAACATTAACTACTCAAGTTTTCTGATATAGTGACGTGAGTAGGTACCTACACACCAGTGGGGCAGTGAATAATATTTGTTGATTTGATTGAATCTCTGTTAAAAAGGCGTCGCACAGTGTAGTCATGTTGTTTACGTTCATGTTTTGGTGTTATTATTGTGGCACATGGCTCGATTGCACAGGCGACTCAAATGTCCAATTGTCCACGTAGCGCAATAAACCACAGGTGGCGTTTAGCTAAATAGTTGAAAAACCAAACTTGTTCTTCAAATAATAATAAACTAACAAATAAATAAAACAAAAAAATTAAACAATATTATAAGCTCACTCATATCATTCCTTATATTTTTTTTTTACATTTTCGTTTTTTGGTTGTGTCGATTACCTATGACGAATTAGGTAACATACCTTAAGGCTTCGGTGACAGCGGCTCGCAATTTCGAGGTGCGATTGGCTATTATTTCATTTTATTTCATTTCGGGGAGGTTGTTTGAAAAAATAACTCTATAATAACACGCATAAATACTGTTCGAACACAAATAATACAATAATATAAGGGAAACATGCCCGAATCAGAAATCATTTTGGTATTAGTATGTTTGGTCTTACATTTACCTAATACCAAAATGATTTCTGACTCAAGCACATTTCCCTTATATTATTGTATTATTTGTGTTCGAACAGTATTTATGCGTGTTTCTTTAGAGTTATTCTTTCAAACAACCTCCCCGAAATGAAATAAAATGAAATAATAGCCAATCGCACCTCGAAATTGCGAGCCACTGTCACCGGACCCTTAAGAAGCCACTAACAGAACTAGTAAACAAGACTCAATAAAAAAAAATCCGGCAACAGTATAGTGCAATAGGTATTAAAACGAAATACAAATATTAGGGCCTACCTAGGTAGGTATATAGGTATCCGTCATATCCAGTCGAACCGAATAATAGGTATATAAAGGCCTTCTAGCTACAATATCGTGTTAATTAAATATTGGAGGGTATTTTTCGTTAACTTTTTTAAGAATATAACCTCATCTTATATTTAATAATATAGGTGCCCAGTTTATTCCATTACCTTCAAAACTAATTCTAAATATCTAGATAAAAAGATTATTGGTTTAATAAAAATAATTTTAATCACCGCCACTTCTAGCCACCCTTTTTTCCATGCCTATCAACTTCCCACTGACACGCCAGTCTTGTTGGCGACCTTGTATTAATCTCACAAACCAGTTTTTTCTTTCTGTTTATTAAGAGACGAGTAACGTTCCTTCCTGTCATGACTGCTTCCGAAGTAGAGTATTAGATTTTTTGCACTCGATAGGTAGGTATTTATGACGGTAGGTCACCTCTCATGTCTTTTTCCAATTTACGCTAAAGCTAACTGAGATTCAATCAATAGACTTAAGATCAAGAGATGTTGATGCTATTTATGCTAGAAACATTACCAATCGTGAAAATGCATGGGATTACTAACTTTATAAATAAACATACCCACTCACGTGATACAACCCCAACATTAGAAAAAAAATATAGTTCAGAGAGTTGGTACTCCGCAGTAAGTTCAACAGAACAGAATGAAGTTGGCGGGAAACCAATACCTATTATCAACCGAAAAGGTTCTGACACTCACAGAGGTTCGCGAGGGTCATCTGGAAGCTCATTTGAATTTGCATCTAGTCCGCGCGATCGCTATCCAAATTTTGCTAGTTATTTTCGTGAAATTATGGAGTCTCGAAATCATTCGTTAGAACAACATAACCACAGTCATCATGATGCCTATAATAGAAGAAATGACGGCGAACTGAATCACGTTGGAACCAAGCATCAAGCGTCGCATCAAGCTTCTAGACTTGAGTACCGCAATTTCGTGTCACCCCTTTACAACGACGTAATGGACGATATACAAGAAAATGAGTATAGCAAATGTGAACGTTATGGTGAGATCTCTAATACAAAAATAGGGCACAAAAGCGTTGCTCATAATGCTACCGAATCTACTAGTAATTCCAAAGAGCAGCTCTCCGATGAACGACGTGGATCTGGGTCTAGTAGTAGCAGTCACCGGCACAAGAATCACTCTATTCAAGATTTGATACGAACATTTAGTAAAAAAGCACACAGGAGACATGACGCTAGTGAGGGTCGAAGAGGATCATGTGCCAATCCTGTAACTAGTGCAGAGGTTCCGCCTACTAAATCAGAAGAATTCAGAATGAGATCTAAATCCTTGGATTGCGACCATCAGAATAAACTTTCCAAGCCATCGATTCTCGATGACTGCGGTGCCACTTATAAAATATTTGACGAAATAGTGAAAGAAGGTATGTACCTACTGAAGTTTTGTCATCTAAAATAACACAACCTCACACAGATGATGATGATACTCATTTTTATTGTTCCATTTGTCTTATTCAAAACTATGTGCCAACTGTTAATCTAAAATGTTAGTCGTATTCAAATTAAAAATCTTTAAATACCTATTTAGTAACTTATTAATGTTTAGGTACATTTGATAGGTAAACTAGCGATCCGAGCGAAGGGGGTACAAGATTTTTTTTCTTTGGGTTAAAGTAAAATGTCTGTGTATATTATGCACTTGATCGGTCGGTTTTAATTGACCTGAATTCCATCCATCTATAACTCGTTTCGTCTGTGGTTTTGACGTGATTTGACGTCAATTTGAAATTTGAAGTCACTTGATAGCAACTAATAACGCTTATAACTATATTACTGAACTTTTCCACAAATTTTATACGCCATTTCACAGTGCAATCGAATTTACCAATGAACTTCAAGTTTATGATTAATATCTGATGTTTCGACTCATGGTTTCATAGGTATATTTGAGTCGGTGATAATTATTGACAATGTCGCCGTTTACAAGGTGGCAGGAAGGAACAGTGACGTCCAAAAATAAAATTTAGGTACGAGGGACCTAAATTTTATTTTTGGACGTGGGGTAGTTGAATCACCCGATAACTTCTTTCTAGTGCTCCCACACTTCTGTTATAAAATGCTTACAAACATTAGTAAATATTTGTTAGCTCACATTTGATTACAATTTTAGAAAATATTTTCATCTAATAGGTACCTTTTAGCGAGCAATATTGGTGGACTTTCCACACAGCACTATCTAGCCTCAAACTAAGCTTATGCTTGTAATATGGGAGAACCAGATAGCTGATATACTACTTATAATACTTTTTTTTGTAAATACATACTTATAATATTATATAACACCCAGAAAGAGAACAAACATTTATGTTCACCACACAAATGTTTGTTCACGGTGGGAATCGAACCCACGACCTACGGCGCAGAAGGCATAGCTACTACTAACTGAGCTACGTAGGCTGTCAAAGCAATTCTTGTATATTTTTTGTTTATAATCTGAATTTCGGAAACGCCTCCATTACGATTTTCATGAAATTTAGTTTGCAGGCGGCTTAGAGGGCGTTATATCGATTATATAAATTAAAAAAAAAATCATTTTATCCGTGTTTTCAGGAAATGAAAAAATTGGATATAAAAAGTATGACTCTTCCTGATATCTATTGGCGAGTAATAATATTATTTTTAATATTATTCGCTGGCGACCGAGCAAAGCCCGGTCACGCAGATATGGTTAGATAACGCTGCCCGTCACCCGTCAAGTTTTCAAGTGTTACCTAGTCAGCCACCTACGATGCTCGTCTAAATATACTATTTTAGCCACCACAATATTATTATCTTCTATGTAAGCTACTTTAAATATAACTTAGCATGGTATTAGTTTTTCCATCTACATTTGTAACATAATTATATTAAAGCAGTAAACTTCTAAAATGTATACATATATTGATATTATGTGGATTAGGTTCATTATAAACTAAGCTCTGCTCATCCACACATAAAATATCCATCGGGGTCCGGTCTGTACTTTTAGCTGACCACGGCATGCGTCCACCTCTTCCGATCCAGTTATTAGAATAGTTA
Organism: Plemyria rubiginata; assembly: GCA_963576535.1. Lineage (NCBI taxonomy): Eukaryota > Metazoa > Arthropoda > Insecta > Lepidoptera > Geometridae > Plemyria > Plemyria rubiginata. The sequence goes on from OY754905.1 coordinate 5,945,632, forward strand.
GTCCATCCACCTGACACTCCTCCTGTAGTGTAATCAATCTCCATGTCAGGAAGAAATTAAGGTCTAATCATTATCATCATCAGCATACAGAAGTCCACTGTTGGACATAGGCCACCCCTATCCACTTCAAGGAAGAACGATTCTGAGCCCTTTCCATCTACCGACTCCCCGCGATCCTAATAATGTCAGTCCCTCGGGTAGGAGGGCGTCCCGCACTTCGCTTTCCTGTTCTTCCAATCTAATGGTTCCATATAATTCCCATCCATACAATGCAAACTGATTCGTCTTTATCCGCTTCTTATTGAAATTTCCTTGTAGTTTCGAGGCCCAATAATGAGCATGTGGTATTTGGTTGCACTGTCTTTATCAAATTTCGACTCATCTGTCCACAAGATATTTCTAAGAAATGATGGATCCTCCAAACCCGGAGTATGAATCTGCAGAAATTCAACCTCCTCACAGGATCTCCTTCAATAACTTGATCCGGCGACGTGTAGTGGTAGGGGTAGAGACCGGAAGTATTCACCGTAAACCACACTACTCTGCGATAGTCTAAGTTCTCGGGCAATAATATTAGTCGAAGTAGATGAATCTAATCTAAACCGTTCAACTATTTCATTGTCTTGCTGACATGAATGACAATAGGTGTAGCAAGAAACTTATCTTATTACCGTTATTTTTACTACTACCTGGGATACTTTCATCATATTTTTTCTAAGAAATCTGATAATTGTTATATCTTGCTGGATAGATAGTGAAACGTAGATATTTTTAAGCAAATCTGCAGCGTGACTGTCATATACATATTTCCGATAATTAATTTTGAGCACCGGTGGTCTAGTGGAAGTGACCCCGTCTTCCGATCGTAAGGTCGCAGGTTCGAATCCGGTCGTGCACCAATGGATTTTTCTATCGAAAATTTATGTGGGCCATGCCAGCGTGCTCTTAAACGGTGATGGAAAACATGGTGAGGAAACCAGTTAGTATTCTAGCAGCGGCGATGGGCTTGCAACCTGTCACGTATGGAATACTAACTACTGCCAAATGTGGGTATGTGCCAAATTTAATGTTTGGACGTACCTCTGACTACTCTCCTTAGATATCCTCTAAGAATCTTGAATTAGTACTTGGTACTGAGAGATCTGAAGGGATATCTACCGTGCCTGGGAATCAAAGTCGTGAAGCTGCTGTTAATTTTGAGGAATTTATTTTCATATAATACTATCAATCGTCTACCGTGGCCCAGTTAGTTTAGTTAACTAAGCAATTTTAGTGTTAAGAATAAAAAAACAACTCATCCATTTCACACACATTGCAAACATAAAAAAAAATTGATCAAAAACCCAAAAAATAGGCTAAAAGACAAAAAATTGGTGTTTAAAAATGTTACTCAATATCTTGAAAACGGTTGAGTTTGGGGTATGGTGTTTACTATTCAAATCAGTCAGGAATCATGGAAGAAAAAACCCCCTCTAAGACCTAGATCTACTTAACCACTTAACCAGTAACCCTGTATACATATTCAAGCGGTCCAATTCAACATCTAAATCATTGATATATGACACCAACGAAGTAATTGTATTGACATTCTTTTATAACTCAGCAGGTTTAGCATTTCAGTGAAACATGAATTTTATTCATCAGCACTAAATAATCTACTGTTAAGATTGCAAACACGAGTAAATTAGACGTCATTATTCCATAAAAATTGGCCAAAATACAAAAAAATTGGTACTAAGAAAAATACTTCAAAGTCAGAAAACGGTTAACAAACTTAAGCGTTTTTTGACGCGTAGGGTAACAAAGTCAAAACTGTCAGGAATTATGGAAATTTAATAATTGATAAATTAATAAATATAAGTACCTAATAGAATCATTTTAAAACTCATTCTAAATTCTCATAAGATTAAAATTATCATAAATAGGTTCCAAACCAACGTTCTAAAATTTATCAATTTATAGGTAGTGTAAATTGCCATAATTTACTTCGTCACGTAAATCGCAACAAGTAGTGCTCCACGAATAATTACCCTGGAATAAACAACGTTTTTGTTGCCATCTCTTACCAAGACAGTGGGATACTAGTCATTTATTTATGGGACTTCAACTGGGTGTAATAATTATTATAAAACCAATGTATGTATTAACAAAAAATATTGCACCTATTCATGTAATTTCAGCTATCAGGTTTCCATATTAAGCTTGGCTTAGTTTGGGGCTAGATTGTGCTTTGTGGAAAGTTCGCCAATATTCATTTATTATTTTTATTTGATTCAACAGGAGCTCACTTACGGCGTGCAGCATCTCAAGATGCGGAGAGGCGCAGATCTTCCTTGGGTAACGTTCAGCCCATCCGGCATCGAGCGTCAGACGCATGCATCGATCCGTATCATGCCGCTATGCTGTTCAGAGATTCAAGAGGGGTAAGTGAATGATTGCGCACTGTTTCCCTTAGTTTTTTTCACTAGATGGTGGAACCAGCTGGCCTAGGTGCATTTTTTTTTGTTGACGGGGAGTAAATCTGCAAACAGACACCCTACCGCACCGAGGGATGCGATAGGGTAGTGTGAGGTTGACGGACTCGTCGACTCACTAGAACCACCCCGGTGGCCAGCCTCAATGCATGTCAAGGGGCTCTGACGACTCTAAAAGAACATTTCGGTGCCCCTCTCGCATAACGCTAAAAGCACGTCCCGGGAACGACATCCATTGCCGATCCCAGCACTCGTGGTGCTACGGCTGCACATGCCACGCTGTGCCAGCCGCCCTCCCGGAGTCCGCTACTGATCAGCCGGAGCCCTCACTCCGACCGCCCACAGACCCGAAAGGCCCCGTGTTTGGCAGGGGGTACCACTCTCGCCCCTCATGGGGCAGGCAGCGCGGGGTGGCCGTTGCCAACACCCCGTGGCCTAGGTACCTGATGTAAGGGTAACCATCACCTATGAGCATTTCCTCGTAAGTCACACACAATAGTAACGGCCCTATGTGATGCACTGCTTTGTTTTCATCAACCTGAGGACTTTTACATGCTTAAAAATAAGAAAAAAAAACAATATTTATTTTACCCACAAACTTAGGTACTTACTAAAAACAATATTAACAGTAGGTGGGATTAGCCCGCGTAAATAGACCTACAAAATATAAAAATTTACACACAATGGGCGGTCATAAGAAACGAATTCATGCTCAATGTCACACCGACAATAATTAAATACCTACCTACCTACCCTAATAAAGTTCTGTTCGGTTACGTGATTCAGATAGTTTATGCTTCTTCGGAACTAGTAGGTAACGTTAGGAAGATCACTAGATCGCGTGGACGATGCTCGTTTGTTTGAAATGTTTGATCAGGGTCCGTAACACCATCTGTTGAAGCATTCTTATTTCAATATTACTTTTATGTCAATTTCTTATGTCAACTGCATAGTCTTCTTTCTGATCAAAAAGTAAAGTAATATTGAATTAAAAATGCTTCAAGAGATTGTGGTAAGGGCCCAGGAAATTTAAAAGACAATTTATTTCCAACGATTACTTTGTAGCTGTAAGACCGAAAGCAACAAACGTGCTAAGTATATCTCACTGGAATATGTCGGCACGTCATATTTGAATGCAATCACTGACTGACCGTTTATTTTGTAAAGCACTTTGGAACAAATTGGAGCACACTGACACACGTAGCTATGAAAAGAGTGGAATTATGTTTGCTTTATCAGTGCAATGATGCCAGTAACATGATTGTACACACACACACGCGCTCCGGATAATAGGTACCTGCTAAAGGTACTGACACACGTGCACAAAAATAAGCATGCTTCTTTTAAGCATGCTTAAAAATCAACCGACGTACGACCAAATAAGAATGATTATTCACTAGCACGACTTGTTCACACGTGCTTTTATTGAGCAAGACTCGAAAAAAACATGCTTTTAGCTCGAAAATAAGCACGTGTGTCAGTACCTTAATTCCAGCAGCTGGTCTACCATAAAAAGCTATAAAATGAAGTTTCGTAATTTTTAAGTTACACTGCGGGGCAACACTGTAAGAGATTCACAGTTGGGTTATTATCACTGCCTCACGGCCGTGCAAAGTACCAATGTCAATACGAAATTTCGTTCATCGTTTTTCATGGTTGACCAAATGATTATTCTTGTACTTGTATAGGTTATTTATCTCTGATTTTGATAATTCTTTTTATGGGACGAATTTAGAGGTTTTCTATCCATAAAAAAATAATAATCAAAATCGTTCTACTCCTTAAAAAATTATGCACGGTCATTCATTACAAGTTAAGAGTAGTAGAGCTCTTTGTGAAGGGCTGGTCCGGGGAAGTACTACCACCACGCATTTTTCTGCCGCCAAGCAGCAACGCTGTGTTTCGGTTTGAAGAGTGTGGTCGCCGGTCGCCATTTTTTTCCAAATTTATATGGCACCTTTTTCGGGGTAGACCCTTTCCAATAAAAAAAGTATTATCAAAATCTGTGTACTCTGTAAAAGTTGTACGCGGTCTTACATAAAAAAAATAGTCGTCAACTTGAGAACCTCCTCCATTTTTTTCGTCGGTAAAAATAAAAGCATCGGCAGCCATTTGAAGAAACAATGAGTTTCAGTTTCTACGTACGAAGCGGTTTTTACAGGTTGCCTGCCTCAGGTATCAGCAACAAGAGACGTACATATTTTTTTCAAACCGAAACACAGCAACGTTGCTTGGCGGTGCTGCTTGGTTTTTCTTCCCCGGACAAACCCCTTCACAAAGAACAAGAACTCTTTGAATACTCAATATTTAGATTTTTTTTCAAAGTTTTAGTTTAGTTCAAAGAAATCCTACTAATGTTAAAAAAACGCGAAAGTTTGTAAGTATGGATGGATGGATGGATGTTCGTTACTCTTTCAGGCCGGAACGGCTGAACGGACCTGGATGAAACTTGGCAGAGATAGATTAATAGTCTGGAATAGTACATAGGCCGGCAGCGCATCAGCAACGCCCCTGGTGTTGCAGGTGTCCATGGGCGACGGTGACCACTTCCCATCAGGTGGCCCGTATGCTCGTCTGCCTGCTTTGGCATAAAAAAAAAGGCTACTTTTTATCCCGTGGTAATACCGGGTTTTTTTTTATACATCTAGCTGATGGAACAAGCAGATGCCCCACCTGATGTTAAGTGGTAACCATCGCCTATAAACAAAACATTGCCCCGTAGGTCACGCACAATAGGAACGTGCCCTACGATGCACTGCCCTGCGTCCATCAACTTGAGGCATACAGATGTTAAGCCTCATGTGCCTGTAATTACACCGGCGACCACACTCTTCAAACCGAAACACAGCGTTGCAGCGTTGGCGGCAGAAAAAGGCGTGGTGGTAGTACTTCCCCGGACGAGCCCTTCACAAAGAGCTCTACTACTCTTCTAAATCTGCGTGGGTGAAACCGCGGAGCGCAACTAGTTTATAACTAATAATATAACAAGTGAAGTTTTTTTAGATAATAGGGTATCCAATCCAAGACTATTCTAAATACTATTCCTTTATTTCTCAATAAGAAATAAAAATATAGCACGTGTGTATGGAATCTCTTGAAAATTTTCGCCCATTAGCTGCCTCATCTTAAATATCATTGTATTAACACAAAGACTACAATAAGAAAAGTAAATAACGAATAAAACCACAAATTGCTAATGCTAAGAGGTACTGTTTGTTACGATAACCTTCGTTTTAAACAGTTTCATTTTTACTTGTTTTGTTATAAACAATTTGTTGATTATAATTTTATTTCCATGCATAACTATATTTACACTATGCATTCTTTTACTAACACCATGGACCAATTTTATTGTTGTCTGAATAAATAAATAAATTATTATAACTTGATTGTTTTGTTTCAGTTGCCTGTGGCTGATCCGTTCCTGGAGAAAGTCAGCCTTTCGGATTTAGGTGAGTACCGACAATTATTTCATACCTACTCGTACCTTGTTCTTTAGATTGTAAGGTAAAATATTAGAAATAAAACTTATATTTTAATGCTGGAATTTATATCGGAAATAATCTGTACGTATCATAGGAAATCGAATTAACGATGAATTACAAGCCTCGTTCTTCCGTTCTTTGCACGCTACGCAAATACTGAACAAAGTAATTTTTTTTTATTGTTATTTACCGAAGATATTTTTTTTTATTATTATTTAGCAGTTATGACCCCACTGCAGGGCAAAGGCCTCCCTTCCTTGTTTTTGATGAAATTTTGTCGAAAAAGTGATTTTATATCTTTCAACATGTCAAAACGTGCGAGTGAGAGCGAGCATTAGCGTTACCCCGGTGCCAGATATGTGTGAACTTACGTGATCACTGAGCCGCACGCAGTGAGGGACGAGCGAGACAGTGAAGAGTTTTTCTCATGCCTCACTAAGCGTGCGGCTCAGTGATCACGTAAGTTCCTTCATATCTGGCACCGGGGTTATGATTGGTAACCTTTTTGAATTGGTATTGGTGAAGATTATAACGAAAAACAATCTTTGTCTCGTTCTTTTTTTCTTAACTTTATTTCTAAACGAAACTGAAAAACGAGCATTATTTATATTATCAACTTTACATAAGAGACATTTTTCTATTTTTGGGCAGGCGCGGTTGAGCACATATTGATTGACTTATATTTGACGATGATATGATTTATATTCTTTAGGCTTACAGAGATACATTATCGTCTGGAATAGCACATTGGCTTCTTTCTATCCTGTGGGAATACCGGGATTTAAAAGTCCGCGGGTAAAACCTCGGGGCGCAGCTGGTATCAAACATGCAAGCTAGCGAAACCGTTAGGTACCTACTTGTTGTGACGTAACATCCTTTCACCGCCAACACAACCAGACCGAGCTATCTAACCGAGGAGGAAACTAAATAGTAGCGCGAGCACCGAGCTTATACGAACATGAACTGTGCTTCAAAACATGTTTTTATCTTTGAAATAAAATGTAATTCTGATAGTGATAACAAGTGCCTATAGATAAAGTGTGTTTGAACCAATCTCTAGTCGTTTATTGTATCCTGTTATGAAGTGTCGTCAATTATGCTGTAGCCAATTGGTGGATTATTTGTAGTGCTTTGTTGTTGTGTCTCAACTGGATCCAGGATGTTTTATGAATTTTGAGTCGAATCAAAGGAGCATCATGATTCCTAGAGGTAGGTCGTGAAAATCTATACTTCTATACTTCGTTAATAAACTTCTACTTCAAAGTACTTTACTTTATCGACTCTATTAGTAATAATAATATTGATAACCTGCATGCATGCTTAAAAGCGGACATAAACTATATGCAGTCTAAAAACAAGCTATAAAGAACCTACCCCCCTCCCTCACGGCTTTGCATCGACCTTCCGGACACCCTGTATACATATTACTATTTGAATTTTTTTTACTAGTTTGTTACTAGAAACTAAATACATCGTGTGTAATATCACATGGGAGGATTAAGATTTAGTTCTATGACCAAAACTCAACCTTTATAATGAGTTATAGAAAGTAAGAAGGAACGTGTGTTATATTGTGTCATGATATTTTACTCTGTTTTGATTATTGCCTAATTTGATTAATGACCGTTTATTTTCTATTATTGAAATTTTTAGTTCTCGTTCCAGCGTATTCATTAATTTTTTCGACGACCTCAGTGGCGCAGCGGGCGAGAGTCCGCCTGCGACGCAGAGGTTGCGGTTTCGATTCCCGCCTCGGAACAAATTTGTGTACGATCTGCAGAAATTTGTTCATTGGTCTGGGTGTTTTCTATGTATAATAAAAAATATCTATCTATGTAATTATATAATTGTATTAAATATATCAGTTATCTAGTACCCTTAACACAAGCTTTGAGTAGCTTACTTTGGGGCTAGATAGTGCTGTGTGGATTGTCCAGCATTATTTATTTTATTTTTCCAGGCCTTTCACTTGAAAAAAATTGTAGTTTGGCAAATAAAATTCGCCTAAAATGTCTGCCAAACAGCTCTTAATTTTTTTTTGTTCCCCCAATTATGCCTAATTACCTAATACGGTAGCCAGTGGCTACAAAAACATAATATAATAAGGGGCATTCCTCGAAGCGCACCTAAATAAAGCGCTCCGAAGTACTTCCTCGAAGCGCACCTATTTGGGTGCGCTTCAAACAGTAGAAGTTTTTATTCCTGGAAGCGCCCCAATGACCTATTAGGGTCTAGTGATGGGGTAAGCAAGTATTATTCACATTTTAATGCATACCCAATTAACTTATTAAAGCGTTATGGACTAGTTAAATTAATGTTAATAACTCCCGCAGCAGCGCACGCGCTATATATGGGAAGTGGTGACTCATAACGAGCGTAGTGCACACCGGAAAGAGTAGTAGAGCTCTTTGTGAAGGGCTCGTCCGGGGAAGTACTACCCCCACGCCTTTTCCTGGCGCCAAGCAGCGTCGCTGTTTTTCGGTTTGAAGAGTGTGGTCACCGGTGTAATTACAGGCACAAGAGGCTTAACATCTGTATGCCTCAAGTTGATGGACGCAGGGCAGTGCATCGTAGGGCACGTTCCTATCGTGCGTGACTTACGAGGCAATGCTTTGTTATAGGTGATGGTTACCACATACCATCAGGTCATCCGCTTGCTCCGTCAGCTGGTTGTATAAAAATAACCGGCTTAGTGTAGATAGGAATGCATTTGACGAGTCCATCCGAGTACCGCCGAATGCTTGCGAACCTTGTTTACGTCGCATGAGCGTATTTGTTAAGTTTGTTTTTACTGAGCACCGGTCGTTACGTAATGGTCTAATGTTTTCGTGTTTGTCAATGTGAAACTAATCAAATAAATACAAATAAATACAAATACAAATACAAATAACTTTATTGACATAATAGTAGGCACAATTCAATATTGAATCCATAGGCTCCCGAACTAGTAAATACTGTGTTTCAGGAGCCAGTGGCTTCTCCCATAACTTTGAAAATAAAGGTTATGTCGAATAACATTTTTTTTTTTTATGAAAAATCGAATAAGCTAACTAGGTATACAATTTAGGTTTACTACTTACACATATTCAAGAGGTGGGTGGTGACTTTCAAAGCTAATTATATTAATTGCAAAGACACTCCTTTTTAACTAAACGGATATAAAATTAAAATAATAATAATTAAAAGTAGTTGTTTATCTGCATAAATTACAATGCGCATGATGTCGTAAAGTATTGTGTGTGTATAATACATAATTATGTACGTAATAATGATAATTTCAATTGGTGTAGGTACTTGTAAAAATTTATGTAAACATAGGTAGGTATAGGTATAAATTTGGTTCATGTATATAGGTAGGGAGGGATGGTAGAATAGGTAGGTAGCAAGTAGATAAAGTAGTTAAAGTAGTTTTAGTTGTAAATTGTTGTTTAAAAATGAAAGGCGCTGAGCATTTTCTCAACGCCCTCGTAATCAAAAGTCAAATCAGCTGTGCTTTAATTATATGTGTTTTGTAACTAATTAACCATGGAACCCACGCCGTATAAACATATCCATCTATTTAGCCTGTATGCACTACTACTTCCAACTACTTCAGCTATATTGTCCGACCATCGGGCGGGTGGTCTGCCTCGTGGTCGCTGAGCGTCTCTGGGCCACCATATAAACATATGTAATAAACAGTTAAAATTATACTTTACCCTTTCTATTACCCCATCACTAGACCCAACATTGTAATAGGTGCACTTCGAAAAATAAAAACGTAAACATTTATTCCAACAAAATGAAGCGCACCCAAGGGGGTGAGCTTCGAAGAAGTACTTAGGTGCGCTTCGCCTAGGTGCGCTTCATTTAGGTGCGCTTCATTTAGGTGCGCTTCGAGGAATGCCCCTATAATAATCATTATCCATAGGTACATACCATAGCCATATTCCTACATATGAATGAGTAAGCACAAGGTTATGGCCAAATACATTAATATTAGTTTGTTATTAAATTAATTGATGCATTTTGAATTACTTATCCATCCACATAGTAATAAAAAAAAACCTAGCGAGGACGTACTAATAGTGAAGCTGCATTTAGCTTTGGCAGTTCACCAAACCTAACGTATGTTAAGAGTCGGTTAATCAGTAGAACCAGCGTCTAATGTGTAGCAAATGGCAAACTGAAGAAATATTTACCTACCTGTGTAGTGTAGTGTAGTGCGGCAGGCAGCGAATGTAAGCTTCATTCGGACAAATAGGTATTAGCGGGATATGCTAACATTTGTTCTAGGTCTAGGTGTTGTGTGTGATACATTTGTCTGCACTAATATCTACACACGGATACACATTAGGCTATAATACAGTACACTATATTCTTGTTATGCTTTATCTTCCCGATATAAAAATTTATTGAGTTTTTCTCTTTGACTTTCAATTGCACGTATCCATCGTTTTATATTTTACAAATATCATTTGCAACGTCATAGTTATATGCAATTCAGTAAGGTTTAACGGAATAATGATTTCCATTGCGTAGTTAGGTTCGGTTACTTGCCTACTTTCTCTTAGCGTTCATCACACCTACGGAAATTATATGATGCTTGCAGCTAATGTCATTTTCTTACTTTATCTCTCCGTACAGGGACGTTATTCACTATAACCAATCCAATCGCGTTTGCGTTTAGATCACATTGTGACGTCACACGGTTTGGGTAAAATATCTCCGATTATCCGACAGTGAGTACATTCCCTGCAACGAGACGATCAAAATGTAACCTACTCATTGAGATCCAATTGTAAAGTAAAAGAAGGGGACAAGACGTTACGACACAGGAAATCCTAGTGTGAGGCTCAGATTTACAAAATATAGTTTCAAATTTAGAAATATAGTAAATTACCACTTCATAATTTTAGGTAACCTACCTACCTAAAATTATGAAGTAGTCCTGTGGGTACTTATATTTTCAATTACCTATATGTCTTCATCATCAACAGCCTAAAGAAGTAAAATTACTTATAAATAAATAATGCTGGACTTGAAATATTTTAAGTGAGTACATACTTACTTACTACTTACTCAAGATGATTACTAAAAACGATATCTTGAACACTAATGAAACTGTTTAAATGCTCAGCTCAGAACAATGATCATTTTCTTAGCGCTGATTATTGCCGCTATTTTAGAGATCGCTCATAGTGATAAGAGCCATTTTACTTTTCTGTTGTTGTTTTAATTTCTTTTGCAGTTCATTCAATAGTAGCAAAGCTCACCACGTTTAAGATAAAATAACTATTGATGGAGATTCCATGCAGCTCAATTGAGCCCACCCAGACAGGAATAAAAAACCGACCAAGTGTGAGTAGGACTCGAAGCACAAAGGGTTCCGTACCATCAAATAAAAATGAACCCTTATTTCTGGTCACGCTATAACGGCTTTACCGATTTCATTAATATTTTATTCAATGCTTTGTAATACTTCGTAGAAGGTTCTTACATTAAAAAAAAACATTGGAAAACTCATCAAAAAATTAAATAAAAGAAAAAACATTTCCCATACAAAATGTTCACGGGTTTCGTCGTAACTGTCAATCATCTGACATTCATGGACTGTTCGGCGGTACGAATATAAATATAAGAAATATATATAAGTAAATATAAATATAGATGGAATTTCCATACAGCACTATATAGCCCCAAACTAAGATTACGCTTGAAATATGGGCACTACATAATACACACCTGTACCTATACTTTTTTTTTTGTAAATATATACTTATATTATATTAGCTGCGTCCCGCGGTATTATCTGCGATTATAAAATAATCCTTTCCTAGCGGCATGTCCTGGCTTCGCACGGGTTGAACCCCCTTTCAACACCCCCCCCCCCCCCCCCCCAGCATTATTAAATCTTCTCCTGATTATAGCAAACACAACAAAAAAGTAATTAGCGAAATCGGTCCAGCTGTTCACGTGTGATGCCGTGACCAAGAGAAATAGGGATTCATTCTAATATTTAAATACCATTTTCGCAAATTTTCCCTTACTCGCTAACGTAGACCGACAAAAACAATATAGTTTTGCTAAAAGGATATAAATAGACAAGAGATCAACGGACAGCCGTTCTTCCGTCCAGCCGTCTGCGATTTTATATAAAGTAAGAACGTGCGAGGAGACTGGGCATAGTTAGGACTACGACTTTAACTAAACGTTAATTTTCGAAGACAATGTCTTCGAACATTAACGTCTAGTTGTTGTTTTTCGGCGTCAACACAAGCGAAAACACAAGCGTTTGCGTACGTTTAATTTATTTTAAAATATTCTTAGTGGTCGATTGTATGCTTTCTATTACCGTAGTAGCATGCATGGTGAAATGGCAAGTTCAGCGGGATTCCATAAAGACTTGAACTATAAATAATAAAGCTTAGACGGAATAAGTAATTTCCTGTAGATGCTACAATACAATAAGGATATTAGTTTCAAAAAAGAAAGGACTACAGAGAAGGTAGGAATTTCGCCTGCTCTACTCTAGATGCAGGGCGTGGGCTGTCGTGGGGCAGACAGCCAAGCGCGCGGTACTGTAGCTGGTGGCGGCGCAGCCGCGGCAGTTTGTCGAGCGGTGTCAAGTTCGTCTGCGTGTCACGTCGCGTCGCCGCGGCGTCGGCGAGGGCGCGGGCAGTTCGGTCGCAGCGTGCCGCGGCAGTGGCTGCGCGATACCGCGCTTTGCGTATAATTAGCAGTGAGCCGTGGTCGGCGCGGCGGGCCGCTCCGAGTGGCGGCGGGCGATGCGCCGCCCGGGCCGAGCGCATGCTGCGCCTACACTACTTCTCGGACAACCCCGCGCTCGTCCAAGCAAACGACGAAGACTCCGTCTACTCCATAGATCTCATCAAGGAGTTCGAATCCGTCGGCCGCGCATGGAAGGCGTTCCTCGCTGACTGGCTGCTGAAAGGTCCGCTTGTTTATGTCGCGCACACCCACGTTTCTTCGGTGATTGTTTTGTTGTTGTTTATGTCGCAGTATCATGCCTTTGTAATGCGTGACGGCCAAATACGAAAATTGGTTCAAACCTAAAAAAACGTACGTTCCGTCCGGCCGCTACCAATGGCGAAAATTACTGCACAGGAAATTCTACATACCTAGTCTGTGTCTGGTTTTGTAAATTGCAATCAAACGAAGCCTAGAAGAATTAGTTGACAATAGCGGCTTCATTTAGTGACATGGCTAGTAAGCTACATAGGGACTACTACTACTATCGTTTAACATGCCTCGTAGGTTAAGCTCTCTGATCCGGTGTACGTACAGTACCGTCAGTTTTACTACAGTTCTTGATTTTTCGTCATCGATTGGCCTCATCTCGAGGTTCGCAGTGACGTCATAGCCGTAGCGGCGCTCGGCCATTTCTTGCGCAACGGACCGGCGGCGTCGGAAGTAAATAAACAAATAGGCACAGCGGCATCATGTGCTGAATCAAAGCCATGCACTATTTATTTGTTCATTTCTTTTATATAGGTACCTGACATACATTATGTCTACCCTGCTGTTAATTTACGGGGATTGTTTTTTATGGACCTGCTATAAAGTAACACCCCTTATCCATAATTGTGACAGTGTGGAAGCTTTGTACCTCAAATTTTGTTTATTCTACAGATTTCTGCTACAACGCTCGCTAACATGTTTTTTGAGACCAGTATTGTATATGTATTTACAAACCATTAACCAATTTTCAGACGGACTTTGCTACAGAGCTTGCTTATTTTTTTACATGTATAAGTTGTTCTATAAATAACATTACTTTCTATAAAAAAATAAGTAAGTCTCAAAAAATGTTAATACGTCTTTTTCATAACACGTTACGTTGGGTCAGCATTTGGGCCTTTACCTGAGAGGGGTCCTAATGAGGATCAGTCACGTTTTTAGATAAGTATGTAGATTGATAACCGATACCAAACCATGACATACTGTGAAAAAAATATTCAAATCGGACAAGAAATGACAAAGATGCAGCGATTTTACTGCAGCTGTTAGAAAAACACCAGCGAGTACGAGCTGCGAGCGTGTGACGTCATTATAGACCAGCTCGGCGCGCCCGCCGCCGCCGCCGGACGCGCTTTCCAGTTTTTTACGTGTTATAGACAGTATCCCGCGCAGTTTTTGAGCTGTGCTTGGCCCGGTCGCTTTGTTGTGGGTTTATTGTCGTTAAACTTTCATATATACCTACCTTATCACCCTGATGCTGCACCATTTCAGTGCGTCGAAACAAAAACCTACGGCGTACTCCCGGTCTGTTGATCTGTTTAGATCAACTTGAGACCTGCATCGGCATTATATGACAGAGAATTTATTTTGTAAGGTGGCTATCCAAGCTCGATTTATTTATTATATACCTAGTTTACTATTTTAAATCAGTATAAAACCGAAGTAGTAAACGAGAAGCATTAGTAGGTACTAAGTTTTTAGGATAAAAATAACGGTTGTCTGGAAGAAATCGCAACATGCGATAAGACCACCGATTGTAGGACAATAATAAGTATTCTTACAGTTACCGTTACCGTAACGGTTGTCTGCAAGAAATCGCAACATGCGATAAGACCGCCGATTGTAGGACAATAATAAGTATTCTTACCGTTCCCGTTATCGTTATCGTTACCGGCTGCTAACATCAAAATACAGGTGGGGGGTGCTATTCGACTCGACCAGTGCGAACCAGCTATTAAATAAATAAATAAATAATGATGGACAATCCACACAGCATCATCTAGCCCCAAAGTAAGCTACTCAAAGCTTGTGTTATGGGTACTAGATGACTGATATATTTAATACATTAGATACATAGATAGATATTTTTTATTATACATAAAAAACACCCAGACCAACTAAATAAATTTCTGCAGATCGTACACAAATTTGTTCCGAGGCAGGAATCGAACCCGCAAACCTCTTGCGTCGCAGGCGGACTCTCGACCGCTGCACCACTGAGGTTGCTATTAGCGCGACCACGGAGCGTAGTAGGTATGAAAAGTGATTGACTTATGTACGTGTGTGTGTCTCCAGCTTCCTCATATTGAAAATGTAATTTCTATAAATGCCAATATTTAAAGCATAATTAGTGCACTCATAGATTTGAATCATAATTTAGCTGCCAAATAAACAACGATGCTATAAGCTTATAATAGTGTGTAAGCTGGAGTAACATGTCTCCAGCTGCCTCAGTCAGTGTGGGCAAACGGCTAATGATAGAGATATATAGTAAACGCAAGGATTTAGTACCAAACGAATTAGCGAGGTACCAAAAATTTCAGGTCTGTAGCTCGGAAACTCTTCGAGTTATAAGACTTGATCAACGTGTAAGCTGGAGTAACGATACGTGAAAAAGCATATGCTCGTTCTCTGGAATGGCTGGAGCTAGCAGGTTGCTTTAAGTCTCCAGATTTAGTACCAAACGAATTAGCGAGGTACCAAATATTTGAAGTGTTTCTGTTCAAAACTCTATGAGTTACAAGCTTTTCCAGCTTTTTTTGTTTGTCCAACTTGCACATGTTGGATCTCAGCAACCACAATAGGTACAGACTCGGTTGATGTCTCTGAACCGAGCTATGAATTAGTGCACTCGGTACCAAAAATTTGGAATCTCTAGGACAAGCAGTTCTGTTGTTACTCCAGCTTACACGTTGATCAAGTCTTATAACTCGAAGAGTTTCCGAGCTACAGACCTGAAATTTTTGGTACCTCGCTAATTCGTTTGGTACTAAATCCTTGCGTTTACTATATATCTCTATCATTAGCCGTTTGCCCACACTGACTGAGGCAGCTGGAGACATGTTACTCCAGCTTACACACTATTATAAGCTTATAGCATCGTTGTTTATTTGGCAGCTAAATTATGATTCAAATCTATGAGTGCACTAATTATGCTTTAAATATTGGCATTTATAGAAATTACATTTTCAATATGAGGAAGCTGGAGACACACACACCTTATGTACCTATCTGTTTTGTGCCGGCACTTACTGAATCGCAATAAATCATACCTGCTTATACCGACACCTGCTTATACCTAGGTTATTTTATTATTTTCACATTACCTACTTACCTACCTTCCGTACTGCCATGTAAATAAGTAGGTACCAACCAAAACAGATGCTTGAACTAACTGAAACAAATTAAATTAGGTAGGTACCTAGGTAGGTTTCCTTTGAAGCTCCCAAACGCATTTCAGCGCTGGTATACTTCACGTGATTATTTAAATATTCTAAAACCATGAAAAAATCCACTTTAGGTGAGATTATCTGACTGTCTTTTTTCAAATACATCTTCTAATTTGTTGCTCATTAATAAAGAACACAGAAACAATAAACCGAAAATGCATAAAACCGACGGTGTTCGCTACTAATATGGAGCTAACTACGAATATGGAGTACTGGACGAATGCGATCGCGCGGTGACTCTATAATCTGACGTCAGAGGTATCCAAGGGCGGGAAGCGCGCGTTTCGAAAGGAGCTAGATAAAATACTAAATAACTTTGCTATTTATGGACGGATTTCAAAAAATCAAAAACCTATGTACTCAGACAGTTATAACGCATGCAATGTTATAGTCAAAATTGGATTTTCCCGTTGTGTGACTGATCCTCATTACAAGCATATACATAAAAGATTTACAGTTCAAATTTAAAACACCTATGTAAACTAATCATGGAGTGATCAGGCTTTTTTATTTTTTTATAATTTACTAGTTGCGCCCCGCGGATTTAAATCCTGGTATTTCTACAGGATAAAAAGTAGCCTATGTGCTATTCCAGACTATAATCTATCTCTCTGCCAAGTTTTATCCAGATCCGTTCAACCGTGAAAGAGTAGCAAACATCCATCCACTATCCATCCATACTTACAAACTTTTGCGTTTATAATAGTAGTTATTTAATAATAAGACAATTCTTGCGTATCATAATTCCGCAGCGTAAGTTTTCATTTTTGTTTTCAGAGGAGGATGAGTCCCAGATATTCGTCAAGTTCTTCAAGTTCCACAAGTGCTACGACCTGATACCGACCTCGGCGAAACTAGTGGTTTTTGACACCCAACTCCTTGTCAAGAAGGCTTTCTTCGCCCTTGTTTACAATGGTAAGTAAATCCTGACATAGGGCAGTGTGGCCTCCCAGCGACAAAACCTAAATTAAATAAATAAAAATAATTAAATTAATAAAAAAAACCTAACATTTATACGTTTACTTCGACATTTTTACGCAGCGCCGTCTAGTCTACAAACTAAGAAAAGCTTGTGCTTTGAGAAACAGGTACCTACTTAGCTAAAATTTGTAAACTTATTAGATTTATTAGCAAATTGAACTTCGCCCTGTATATGTTTTTTTGAAGTTGTATTCCTTTTGTAACCAACTTCAAAAAAAGGAGGTTCTCAAGTCGACGATTGTTTTATGTTTGTCAGCTCCTAGATTTTTACTGGGTGGACCTATTTTTTTGATTCTTCTTTTTTTATCGAAAGCTGTGGTGAGGCTATTAAAATTTGAGTATAGCCAAATACAATAAGATTTGTGAAAGTTTCGTGGGTTTTTTTATTGAAAACATTTACGATTTTTAAAATGACATTTGACTAATTTTGGTCCTATCGGTAGTGACGGAGCTCGTGTTTTAGTCTCTTATTCAACGAGTTCTTGGTGAAAAATGAAAATAGCCTTAGCAGGAGCATAGGGCTATATGCAATAATGTATGCTGAGCAGTTGGCCCATTCATTACTAATGAATGACTAAATATTTTTACCTTTGTTGTTTTGTATTTGTTTTATTTTTATTTTAGCTCATTTTATGTTTTTACTGTGTTGTTTGAACGGGTTTTCATTCTTTCTTAGTTCAAAAAAGCACGCGCAACGATATGCAAATTTTATGTGTCCCTAAAAACTTAGAAGTAAGTAAGTTTAGAAGTGTGGGACGCCCTCCTACCCGATGGACTGACGACATTGTTAGGATCGCGGGTAGTCGGTGGATGGAAAGGGCTCAGAATCGTTCTTCCTGGAAGCGGATAGGGGAGGCCTATGTCCAGCAGTGGACTTCTGTGTGCTGTTGATGATGATGATGATTCAAAACTTAAACTTATGTATTTGAATAATATATTTTATGTTCATTGTCTTGCATGACAAGTGAATTTGTTAATAATTTTTATGTTTGCCTAGCGATTGTTTTATCTGACAGTGTTGCGAATATTTTGTTTTGTTTGCGAATTATCTAAGTCAAAACAACGCACCGGTTTGTATTCCTAGATTTCACTAAAATAGAAATGTACGCTTTTCGTCACTGAAAAAATATTTAATAAAAACAGTAACTATGATAAAGAGAATGGTACAAGTTTTGAATCAGTTTTGTGTATTTGAATGAACTTTCTTATTGAATCAAACTGTTGATCTATCTGCAGACCATAGCGAACGATCTAGGGTTAGGTCAAATGATCCAATCAATGCTAACCGGACGCGTCTCGATTGCATAACAAGATTGACAATTCTTCTTGAAGCGGGTGCGTTGTGCAGACGAAAACCCGCATGCGACTGGTAAAATAAAATAATTGCATGATATTATGTGACAATATTTTAGATATAACGTTAAGCATCAAAGCGAAGGTTATCTCTAATACTTCTCGCTCGCACATATCAATATTAAAAAATATAATATCCCTTATTTGTAAATAATCAACTAATTTGTTGCTACTGAAATGTCATTTTGAGACAAAGTTTTCCTGCAAGAAAGTTCGCTTTACTAGTTTTCGTAGTTTCAAAAACTTCCTAAAGAGCAAAAAGTACTTTGACGGAAGCCAGCCCCTTAAAGATCACGTGGTGAGCACCTCACGGGGCTTTTGCAAATTGCACTACATTTATTGCACTTATAAATAGTTTTACAATAGTTTTTAGTTGCACCGCTGTAAATAAGCGCCTAGCTATTTAACACACTCTTTTATAATTATGCTGGTAATTTTGAAAGTATTGTTATTAGACAGACAAAGTGTACTTATGTAAGTTTATGGATTTATTTGTGTTAATTATAAGTTTTAAAAATAGCCCCTCGAAAGCTAAAATTGCGTCTCGAAAGCGACCTTGCATTGAGTAAAATGACTGGAATAAGTGCTCAAATTAAAACAATTTTAAAGTTGTCTTGTGGTCTTGCCTCTCAATGTTTACCTTCATCGTTTGAGAGTTCTGGTATTGTGAAATGCTGCTCTCGATAGATTTTAATTATTAGTACACTTAAGTGTTCTAAATACATACAGAAACATTTGCTACCACAAAAGTGCATGTAAAAATGTGATTGTTCGCAGGAGTCCGCGCCGCCCCTTTGTGGGACTCGCAGAAGCAAAAGTTCGTGGGTATGCTTACCATCACGGATTTCATCAAGATCCTACAAATGTACTACACCAGTCCCAACGTCACTATGGATGAACTTGAGGAGCACAGACTCGAGACTTGGCGTCGTAAGTACAATATTATACAGGGTGTCCCAACAAATCAACGTCAAACCGAAACGGGGCGACAGGATTGACTGTAAACATCATGAGAAAAATCAGAAAAAAATCTATCCCATGCAGTTTGATAATTATAGGCATTTTAAAACCTAAAAATTTGATCAATCTGTAACTATTTTTCAGCTCAGTTGGTAGTAGCTCTGCTTCCGCTATGTTTTGCATTGTTCTCTGTAGGACCGTGAGCTCGTTCTCTACAGAGAACAACCAATTGTGCGATGAACATAGGTGTTTGTTCTCTGTCCGGCCATTATTATAATATATATGACTGAATAGCGTCCAAAGACGTGTTTTTTTCCATTATATATTTGTGATTTTATAAAGGCCGTATGAACCTTGAAATGTTATTGAAATAGGAAATAATCAATGCTTGTTTAATTGCTATTGTCTTTAGAATTCGTCATTGTTTTGTTGATATAATTCATGCACATAATATTAGGAAGACGGAGAATTTTATTTAAATGTGCAAGAATATTTTTAAAAAACTTGCATACTGTTTTGTGAAAGTTTGCTGAGAGTCTTACATGAAATAGACAGGTTAACAAAAAAGTCCTATTTCATAAAGCTTCTCGAATGCGTAAAACACACAGCACATGACTAATAAAAAAAATATGCGCTTGGTTATGAACTTTTGCACGTAGGAAAAATGTTATGAATAATTCGACTGCGTTAGGAACAACGACACGGAAGTTATCGCACTAATTAGTCGTTGATTAGAAATAAATGAGTTTACGCTCTGGACAAGACCAAACTAAGTAATAATTTAGTGGATATAAAAAAAGGATATACATATACGCAAACGTCGATCCTTCTATTTAAAAGTCCATCCTAGCAAAAATTGTGGTGCGAGAGTCCGCCTGCGACGCAAGAGGGTTCGATTCCCGCCTCGAAACTAATTTGTGTACGATCTGCAGAAATTTGTTCCGTTGGTCTGGGTGTTTATGTATAATAAAAAATATCTATCTATGTAAGTATATAATGTATTAAATATATCAGTCATCTAGTGCCCTTAACATAAGCTTTGAGTAGCTTACTTTGGGGCTAGATGATGCTGTGTGGATTGTCCAGCGATATTTATTTATTTATATTATTTATTTATTATTGTAGTGACAGCACATTGAGTATTTTATGTATGTATTTCCAAAAAAATGTATATTAGTGTTGTATCAGCTATCTGGTTCCCATAGTACAAGCTTTGGCTTAGTTTGGGGCTAAATGCTGAGTAGAATGACCACCATTATTTAATGAAATCTACTTATCTCGTTTCAGATGTGCTGAAGGGATCTGTGATGCCGCTGGTCTCGATCGGGCCGGATTCGTCTCTCTACGATGCCATCCGAATCCTTATCACCAACCGCATCCATCGGCTGCCGGTCATTGATCCGGAGACCGGCAACGTTCTTTACATTCTCACTCACAAGAGGATTCTGCGCTTTCTCTTTTTATATGTTAGTACTTTATCATATGGTTTTCGTATCTTTGTTTCAAGAAAACAAGTAACAGATTACACATCTTGAAATGTATTTATTTATAAAGTGTTGTTATAGCTAGTTGTTCAGTGGCGCAGCGGGCGGGGGCCTGCGACGCAAGAGGATCGGGTTCGATTCCCGCCTCGGAACAAAATTGTGTACGTTCTGTAGAAATCTGTTCCGTTTGGTCTGGGTGTTTTCTATGTATAATGAAAATATCTATCTATTTAATGTATAAAATAATTATCAGTTATCTAGTACCCATAACACAAGCTTTGAGTAGCTTACTTTGGGGATAGAAAGTGCTGTGTGGAATGTCCAGCATTATTATTATTAAATTAAATTATTAAATGGGTTTTTTATTTTTGATTTTAACAGCCAATTGTGGAATTATAATTTATGTAAGAACCTTTGCGACATTGCTAATAGCGTTAACTAAAGTTTCACTTTAGCATTATAATAAAGTTGATATAGAACTGGCAGCAGATGTGTGGGCGATACATAAGTAATCTAGAGTAAAGGTCCGTGTTATCTTCAGATAAACGAGCTGCCAAAGCCAGGGTACCTTCAGCACAAACTGCGCGATCTGAATATTGGCACTCTGAACGACATCGAGACGGCAACAGAAGACTCTTCCATCCTTGAGGCGCTGCGCAAGTTTGTAACCCGCCGGGTGTCTGCACTGCCACTCATTGACGCACAAGGCCGCCTCAAGGACATCTACGCCAAATTCGACGTCATTGTAAGTAACCACGTCGTTGTAAATAATCAGATAAAACGTCATTGTTACTAACCAAGTCGCTGTAAATAACCGGGGGTAGACGACATTATTACTAACCACATTATTGTAAATAACCGGAGGCAAGACGACATTATTACTAACCACATCGTTGTAAATAACCGGAGGGTAGACGACACTCTTACTTACCACATCGTTGTAAATAACCGGGGGGTAGACGACATTATTACTAACCACATCATTGTAAATAACCGGAGGCTAGACGACATTATTACTAACCACATCGTTGTAAATAACCGGGGGGTAGACGATATTGTTACTAACCACATCGTTGTAAATAACCGGAGAGTAGACGACACTTACTAACCACATCGTTGTAAATAACCGGAGGGTAGACGACATTGTTACTAACCACATCGTTGTTAAATACCGGAGGGTAGACGACATTATTACTAACCACATTGTTGTAAATAACCGGGGGGTAGACGATATTGTTACTAACCACATCGTTGTAAATAACCGGAGGGTAGACGACACTTACTAACCACATCGTTGTAAATAACCGGAGGGTAGACGACACTTACTAACCACATCGTTGTAAATAACCGGAGGGTAGACGACATTGTTACTAACCACGTTGTTGTAATAGCCGGAGAATAGAACCACGTCGATCCCACGGTCTATGGCGCGAAACTACTTCCAACTATGATATGAAGGCTGTCATTGACAAGAATGTTTTTGATAGTTTATCGTAAATATTTATTTACAGAATCTGGCTGCAGAGAAGACATACAACAATCTTGACGTGTCTCTGAAGAAGGCCAATGAGCACCGCAACGAGTGGTTCGAAGGCGTGCAGAAATGCACGCTCGATGAAACTCTGTTCGAAGTTATGGAGCGAATCGTACGCGCTGAGGTAAACTAACATCCGTCATCTCTTAATAGTAGTAGAGCTCTTTGTGAAGGGCTCGTCCGGGGAAGTACTACCATCACGCCATTTTCTGCCGCCAAGCAGCAACGCTGTGTTTCACTTTGAAGAGTGTGGTTGCCGGTGTAATCACAGGCACATGAGGCTTAACATGGGTATGCCTCAATTTGTTGGACGCAGGGCAGAGCATCGTAGGGGACGTTCCCATCGAGGCAATGCTTTGTTATACCTATGTGCTGTTACAATGAAAAGTAGTTTAAAAAATAATTTGGGGATTTTTAATGAGCGAACTCGACCGAATACTTCGTTGGTATTTGCGGGTGTAAGGAGTGTCCACTACCTCGGATTGCTACGTAAAGCTAGTTATACAAAGGAGTATTGTTAGTCGTACAATTTTATTATTATTTATGTTTATTATTTCTACCGATTAATTAGTAAAATAAAAAGCCATTTATTCTACAAATTTTGATTTCCATTAATTAGTAGTAACAAGTAAAATAAACTTTCGCTGCGAGCGATGTGCGGCTTCACTACACTGCTTCGAAAGAAACTAGTGACACGACCACCAGACCAGAGGGCCAACCGCGATCTCTTGAAGCATTCTTATTTCAATTGTATTTCGTCGCATCATTCTTCAGAT
This sequence comes from Plemyria rubiginata, assembly GCA_963576535.1. Taxonomy (NCBI): domain Eukaryota; kingdom Metazoa; phylum Arthropoda; class Insecta; order Lepidoptera; family Geometridae; genus Plemyria; species Plemyria rubiginata. Next base: position 5,968,869 of record OY754905.1, read on the forward strand.
ACAGTTAACATAGGTAGTGCCTTTAGCCTACACGAGGAATTTCGCACGTTTAGAGAATCGATTTTCAATCGAATTCATTTTTTTTTTTTTTTTTTTTTACTACCCGCCCGTCTGTCCGACCCGATGACGGGGCGACAGCCGCCGGCGGCCATCATTCATGTTCAGAGACTTCTGTTTTCTACGTGGGGTTTTGGGTGGGTGGGAACCCTGTATCTTCGAATGATGCGACTCATACAATAATGATCGAACCTCACTTCAAGAAGTTCGTTTGATCTCATATTGTATTTCGTCGCATCATTCTTCAGATACAGTTAACATAGGTAGATGTTTAGAGACTTTCTGCATCATGAGCAAAATGGGCTTGCCAAAAGAATCATTTTATTGAATCTCGTAGAAAACTTTTTATTTTATTAGAACAAAAACTAATAATATTATAGGTACTTCTTATAATGATAAACATTGTAAGATTGAGTCAAATCCAATCTTATATTAAACAAAACAGACAAATGTCTAAACTAGGTACCTAATTAGTTGACAATTATTATTTATCTACAAATTTAAACAATCTCACAGACATAACGAGCAAAGATTCCATCAGCAAAAGTCCGTCCATTCCACTGGGCGGTTATAGAATTTCGCAAACGTTATCGAAGAGGCGGACCAGCCCGCGGTCTTTCTTATAGTTTGGATGCAGACTCCGGCCGAGGCCGCCGCAACCACCGCCGAGGTGGAGACGTGGCGTGTGCGTGCACTGAACACTGTTACGTGGACGCCGCTCTCTGCCAGAGTCTGCTTGATCTACCTACCTACTTATTGATTGAGCCGATGCTCTCGTATGAGGTTTTTTGTGAGATAATAGGAGGTTATCTATTCTTTCAGGCCGAAAAGCTAATGTTACTGAAATATAGTCCTCGAGTTTTTGCTGGGCATATGCTTGAATTGCTCACAAAGAAAGGTAAGAATAATACTGGCTGCTCTCAATTTGGCGCCTAAGGTTTTATAATTATGTCACTTATAAATATCTTTATTGCAAATGGAGACCTGTAGATGTTTTTGGTTTTTTATAAGAGAACGTCTGGACGCGATGTGACGTACACAAAGCTAAATAAAACATTTAAATTTTCACGGTAACGTTTGCACCATTGATTTGCCCCATTAATGGTGTAGACGTTACTGGTTAGTTATGTTATTCTCAAAGGTCAATTTACCTACAATTTGGGTACCATTCGAAATAGGAATTTAGAACCAGTTTTTGAGATGGGACTCAAAATCTGGTCTCAGTATATTTGGGGCGCGATGTTTTTCGTCTGTAAATACCCTTTAATATACGTTTTATTCGTTCATATAATACTATTAAGGAGTAATGTTAGGGCAGAACGATGAATATTATTAGGCCCATATGTTGCTCATAGAAATGATCAACTATGAAGGCTATTACGGATGGTAATGGGGCTTCGAAGGTACTTATACTATTATCGAGACAATACTGCCACCACAATTTGTATGTAACCGAGTATTGTTTGGTACTAAACGAGAGCGCAAAATGTTACACTTAATGTTCGAAGAAGATAATATCTGACATATTTAACAATTATTACTTAACAATTATATATATATTTTGCAACGGGAACTATGCTTGACATGGCCAATATGGGAAGACTAGAATATCAGTTGCTTTGTTATAAATAATTTTGCGCAATCATTTGAGTATCGGAAGTTCGGAGTTCCAATTAACCGTAAAATTGTCCACAGTTGTGTTGTCTACTCGAAGCAATATAGAGCAGTTATATAATACGTGTTAGCAAAACTTCTAAGACCAAGGAATACAGCTAATAGTTCAAGTTTATCAATGTGATGGGATAGGTTCATCCTCTCTTCATCCAGCACCCGCTCGTTTTCCTTCGCAAAAGCGCCCCAGTCTGTTCTGGACGCGTCAGTAAATATTTATAAATCAAATATTTTGTCTGATCGTAACATATTATATTGTAAGTCACTATTATTTTCTGTTACCGCCATTTTAGGTCGGCTAAGATTTTAGGTGTTAGCCTTATTTTGGCTTCAAAATCGTTATACTTTTGGAAGGGCTTAATATTTTTGACGTTCCAGGGTTTTGGTTTACAACCAAACCAATCTTATCTAGCTGCGGGGCATGCTGCAGTAAGTATCCCAATTAGTTGTGATAACTCCCTAATGGAGCATCTTAGAATTTGTGAAATCTTCTTAGTAAACTTTATGATGCCCCTGTCGTTTTTCATCTGGCAAGCCTAGTGACATATCGACAGTATTAAATAGGAAACCTAGCAATCGACTTACCTGTTTAGGTTCGAGGTTACCTTTCTCAAAATTTATGACAAAACCTAAACAATGTAATAACAATGTTGTTTTTTTTTTTTTTTTTTAATATTACTTTTTTTTTTTTTTTTTTTTTTTTTTTTTTTTTTTTTTTTTGGCATTCATCGTAAATGTCCCCAGTAGGTACTTAAGATATCATCAAGATATATTACTGAAGAATGCTTATAGCCCTGTTGACTTAAGATAGTTAATGACATCTTTCATTAATTCTGTGAAGACCCAGAGAGCCACGACATACCACAGGTAGGGCACTGAATTCAAAACAATTTTTTTTTTTTTTTTTTTTTATAGGATCTAAACAAAAAACCTCTAAGATCTATATTTGCCATAAAACCAGCTCTATGTATGAGTCTGGCCACAGTCCTGTGGTCCTCTATTTTGAAAATTATATGAGAGGTCGAAATAAATTTATTAACAACCTTTAGATTTAAAATAAATATTATAGGCCCGTTGGGCTTTGGGGCTAAAAAATAAGCTGGATATAAAATAATTATTAGAACTATGACATGGAGAAATAGCACCATGGATTTAAAAATTTGTCAATGCATTGAAACATAATCAGGCAGCTCGCTACTTGAAACCGAGTTGCGGGTGTCGAGAGCTGTCTTACTTTCTTACAGAACGGTATAGAATACCCGTTTGAAAGCCATTTTTATATTTGAGTATTTTTGTAATTTTTAGCCAGCAATTATAAAAGTAATGGATTCTGCCTTCATGTAACCTCTATTGTGATTGAAATGGTGCGCGCTGCCTGTTCTGCGCCGATGACTTCGACTGATTCAGCTGAGCAGCATGCCGGCCGGAGGTCTCCGGCCCGTTGGACCATTCTTCCTCTGACCCTTACCGCCCCCCCCCCCTGTTCGACGAGAAGCGAGAAGGGCCCGTCCAGTTTCCCAGGGAGTCCTGAACGGTTTGTCGTCGGTTGGTATGACGTAGAAGGCGTCTTAGGGGTTGGAGCCGGTTTCTTTATTTGTAATCTATGCTTCTCGATTACTTTTGTGGCGTTTCCTTTTTGATAGCTTATGCTTCCAAAAAACAAATTCATCTCGGTCGACGTCATGCATTATGTTCAAGAAGGATTTATACAATCCAGGGGAAATAATGTTCTTTTTGGCCTCCGTCTCCATAGAGTGCAGATCGCACAGGAGTCTACTGCTGCTGTCACTGAGATTTGATAGCTTGTAGTCTGTCTTTGCCGTCGCCGTCATCCAGAAGGAGTTCCAAGCCTTTATTGAGGGCAGATATTCCCTGTCCCAATTGCTGCTGCACGGCTTCTACTCTTTTGTTCTGGGTCCGGGCACCCTCAGATACAGCGGCAGACAACTCGAGATTGAGTTTATGGCGCTTGTAACAGTGGCCAATTTTTTGGCAAAGGATACTCTTTAACGAGTTTCTCTTTCGCCTCCTTGGTCATTCCTTTTCAAAGAATGGGTAACCATAGCAGAGGTGAATTTTTGGGCCGAACATCGGCACTTCTTCTCCGGTCTCACTCAAAGCGATGAGAATATCGAGGCCCAGGTCCGGCACTGGAGCCGGTCGAAACGGAGCTTGGTTGCAATCATCTTTGCCTTCCTCGATATTTCTAACAGGTTTGTTCGACAGCGGCTGCACCCAAGGACTCTGGATCAGCGTTGTCGCAGTTTTCATTTTGTCAAAGCAATTTTGCAAACTATTGTTACTGATTGAGGGTACTTCAGAAAATAAAACCGCGCTAGCAAATAAAATTAAATTTATCGCACGCGGTGATAAAGTATTTTATTTTGCCTAGATTTTAGTTAAAATCAAATGTAAATTGGTTTGGTATAAAATCATAGATTGCCTTTGTGAGGATACTCGATCCACCTCCAGGCGATTTTATTCTCGAATTGTGATACGTAATCGTTTTTGTACGAATACAAAATACCATTGTGTTAAACCACGGTTAACCTCCAGGCAATAAACTACCATCGTGATGACACACGGTCAACCTCCAGGCGTAATAATCGAGACTTGGTTACAGTAGATACAACGGAATAGACACGTTAATAACCTGAACACGCTAGCAAAAACAAAATGAAAATTATCACACGTGGTGATAAGTAGGTACTTATTTTATTTTTGCCTAGTAACTAAAATCAAAATGTAATTTGATTTGGTACAAAATCATAAATTGCCTTCGTGAGGATACACGATCCACCTCCAGGCGATTTTGTTCTCGAATTTTGATGCGTATTCGTATTGTACGAATGCAAAATACCATCGTGTTAACCCACGGTTAACCTCCAGGCAATACCTTCGTGATGACACACGGTCAACCTCCAGGCGTAATATCGAGACTTAGTTACGGTGCGGATACAACGGAATAAACACTTTACTAACCTGAATAATTATCAGAGTCCTCAGACGAAGACGACTAATTAATTTGTCTGAATTTCCGCTGCTCCTGTTCCATTCGTCGAATCTTGCGTTAGTACCGCTTGATTTTTTATTCGTCCTTGCGTTTCGTCATAACGACGAAAATTAACGTAAATTAAGTATTTTACACTTTTTATTGGTAAGGCACGTGCGAACGCTGCCTCGCACAAGAAAGGAATGATGGCCGCCGGCGGCTGTCGCCCCGTCATCGGGTCGGACAGACGGGCGGGTAGTAAAAAAAAAAAAAAAAAAAAATGAATTCGATTGAAAATCGATTCTCTAAACGTGCGAAATTCCTCGTGTAGGCTAAAGGCACTACCTATGTTAACTGTATCTTCGAATGATGCGACTCATACAATAATGATCGAACCTCACTTCAAGAAGTTCGTTTGATCTCATATATTACTTTAACGTCAATGTCTTATATCAACTGCATAGAGTCAGCTTTATTAAAAAGTAAAGTAATATTTAAATAAGAATGGTTCAAGAGATCGCGGTTGGCCCTCAGGAAGATGAGCTCGCTACATACTATTAAAACATCCCTAAGCAAGTAGAATAAAGTAAAAATAAAAAAAACGTTGTGCTATCGCACTTAATCCCAATCGCTTTAATTCCAGGTGCATCGTCTCGTCGTAGTAGACGAGCAGGACAAAGTGATCGGCATCATATCTCTGTCCGACTTGCTGATGTATCTAGTATTGCGGCCGACGGGCGAGTGCGGTGGCGCCAGTCTTCGGAACGAGCACGGACCTATAGAAGAACGAGACGAACCGACCAGCAGTGGCAACGGGCCGGCCGGCGAAGACCCCGCCGTGGAAGCCAGTAAGGATCCAGCAGACGAAGCCAGTAAAGAGCTAGACAACGACGAGCCAGCTAGTCGTATTGGCTCTAGTGAGTCACCCGTTAACAGCCAATCATCTGGTGACTGCGACGAGTCGTATGAAACTGCATGCGCGCTCACATCGGCCGATGACGACTAACCTCGCACGACCATGTAAGTGCGACTTGGTCAGGCAAAAGTCTTTTATTCCACTTGAATAATAAAAGTGTATTCCAATTTTAGGTTTTTGTTATAACTTTGTGATCAGCCATTTGTTTATTTGTATTATCTATTTTCTTTTTATTCTTTTTTTCTATACATTTAGGAATCGACCGATGATGTAATCGATGTAAGTGTGGTTTTTTTATAACAACTATTTATACAATGAAAGATAGTTACTACAAGAATCATGAGTGGTTGTTTGTGTTTCAATCGGTCGGTTTCTTTTAATTACCTAAGTCGCTGTGAAATGGGCGTTTTAGAATATTTATTATTAGGTATTTTTGTAGGATTCTTATAAGAATGTAGCGGTGTTATGATAATTACAGTATGTGTGATCTTTTGTTAAAACTTAAACTAATGTTCATTCGGGGCGTGGACTTAAAAAATATAGTTAAGTCTACAAAATATGTTACATTATCCTTTAAACAGCTGTTGTTTTTATATCAAATATCTAGTAGGAAAACAACGAACCTATCTAAGCTATCCTAGCTAAGCTGGTAAATCTAAACATTAAATAACCTTTCATTACATTTTAAATTTCGGTATAATGCTACTTCTCATTCCCAGCGCCGTATATTTGAAATCAAAACAGCAATGTAACGTAATCAAATCTGTTTTGATTTCAAATATACATTAGTATAACATAAGTTTATCAATATTGCTATATAACGATATAAAACAAAACCAACATATCTGTACATAGTTCTTCAAAAAATAAAGAGCTATAACATTGTTTACGAATTTAAAACAATATCAGCCAAAAAATAAAGTATACTAATTAGTTGTCTGCGCTTCCTGATAGTATTATTATAAAATGTGTTATTAATTTATGAGTAGCAATAACCTAGGCAATTAACCTGTTACTTATAAGTCTTGAATAAATAAATGTGGAGGCCTTGATGTTTAAAAAATATTGTAATGTAACTCAATAATGTATTGATTTATACTTATTCAGAAATTAGACAGTGGAAATAATACTGGGGGAAAAGTATAACTTCCTATTTTTAAAACCCTTGTAAACCATCACAATAGTAGTTATAATAAGATTTGGTCCAATATATGTTATTACGGTGACACTCATGTTCTCGCATTTGAAAAAATTACGATAACATGAGTGACTGAGAACTGTGTAGTGACTTTATTCGCCTATATTTGTCTAGTTTCACGAACAAGACACGAATTTACGAATATAGCTGATATATATAGTTCGAGTCGATAATTGAATCGAGTATAATCGAGTTATTCGATTACACCGTTACATCTACACACAGCCTATAATAAGCGAATAATAACGTATTTTCTATTGTATTCGAATACTGATAGCGATTTGAAGTGCTGCTATAAACATGCGCCCATTAAACTAGAACCGAAACGTTTTTGTATGGAAAACTGACAATAATTGTCACTAGGTCTCTATTGCTTGCTCTATTGAGACGTATTCGACAAGATAGAGCTTTTTAAAATTCTGAGTAGTATTTTACGTAAGACAAACAAATTAAAACATATAAATCTATACAGGCTGTTACAAAACTACCCGTAAAGCCGAAAGGAGGTTAAATGAGGTCTTATGCCGAGTCCATTGAGTAGATTGACGAACCAACACCTCAAAGGACACAGCCACAACTAGCCATAACTCACCAAGAAAACATAACACATCCGGAAATAAGTTTTGAACTCCTCCAACGATAATTTGTCTGAAATAGAACAGCCAATAGAAGAAGATATAATGGACGTTGACGAATAAATTAGACACCATCCCACTGCTGCCCGGGAATCCGACTGCAGATGATAATCCGAAAAAACCCATCCATCGGAAATCGGCAATCTGAGGCAAAACAAGTGGTTCTAACCCTTAAACTTGAAGACGAGGTTGCTCTCCAATCCCCGGAAGTAGAAAGCGACAGCACGGAATCGGCGGACTCAGAGCAAATCACTGTCCATGTGAATCCTATGAAGCTTATTAAGAAGCAATGGGGCACTGAAGCCACAATGATAAAGATCTTGAAGTGTATCAAAGAAGGGAACCCCCCAGTTACAGTAAAGAAACTTGTGTCCAAAGGACCCCTCATACCTGGATACAAATCTATGATCGCTGCGACATGTTTCACTTCAATACTGAAATTGAAGCAACATAACTTCATTGTCATAAGAAAATGCCCAGATACTTTGGAAATAACCGACATAAAATTAGGGCCCGTTTTTATTGAATAGAAACGGATACCTGTGCATTAGATAAAAATATTAATTAAAGTAAAAAAAAAATATGTCATTCACAGTATTTAAGAACCGTAGTAACGCTGTATAGCATAGCCAAAAAAAAAAAATATTTTTTTTTTTCACTGATGTACAAACCCTATTAGTAAAATTAAAGAGTAAACTACGCAGAATGTAGAAGATCATCCGATCTAAAAATGCACGCCCCTCTGAATGACAAATGAAATCGCTTGGTTGCATGTATTGCGTCTATACACCTCATTTGCTTGTGAGGGTGAAGGCAGGTGGAGGGGCGTGCATTTTTAGATTGGATGATCTCTACCTTAGTTGTACCTTACCTTAGTTGTAGGATATCGATTAAAAGATTTGAAATTGACAACAATTTTTTTTCCAATTTGTCATTTTTTTGAAGCCTGTATAATGACATCCTTGTATCAATACATTATGAAAAATAGAAAAACTATTAAAGTAGACAATTATTAGGTAAAATAGATAGGCCTTTATGTTAAATATTCTGGTTCCCTGATATGACAGTTTACTAGGGTTGACAATACATATTTTTGGCTTTGATAATTAATTATATTTTTTACGGGGTGTTTTGTAACACGTTGTATAAAGTAAACATTTTATAATAATTTTATAATGTAGTATGAAGGTTTTTTAGTCTATAATATGTATACATAATGTTAAACAGACAATAAATAATTAAAAATAATAATGGTAACGTTTTAGATCGAATTTTTCGATTTTTGGTAAGTTATTTTATTACGAAAATCTCGTGGATAAAGAATTTTTTTTCTCTTATTAACCCACTGTATTTTTTTGTATGTTTCAGTTTTGATTATTATTATTGCAGTTAATTTTAAAATGCATAGGTAGTGTGATTTCATTGTATAAAAAACCTTCTTTTATGGCTAACATAGCGTAGGCCTCCTATATGGCTGTAAAGATGCACACAAGTAATTATTAATGTCGAAAATTCAAAGTGATCTTATCGAATAAAAAACATTAAGTACGAATTAGAACTTGATTCTGTTTTATTTACTTGTATTTTTTTTATTCTTTTTGAACCAGTTCGAGTATTAGTATTAGGAGTTGGCCAAAACATTGAGAGGGCACTCGCCCTGTCAATATTTTGTCACCCAAAAAAATTATGGTGCCTACTAGATCCCAAAATTATTTTTATATTAAAATTATTTATATTAGGTACATTTTAAACTTTTGTTTATTCGATCTATGTTCCATTATAGCATAAAACCGTCCAAAATAAGACCTAAATTCGTAAGATATTTATGACATATCGCTGTAATCGTTATTCTGCTTGTAATATGAGAGAAAAGTAAGCCCCTAACAAGTCAAGCCGAAACCTTCTACGATGATGGTTCAAATAAAATTCTTGGCTCTTTATTGGTACTCTGACTATCAGTTTATGCGAATTAAATACTATAATGTACTTCTTGTCTGTTTCGCGATATCGTAGTGCAGCAAAGTAGTTGTTGGCGTTTGTGGAAAATATTTTTCATCACATCTGTTCGAAAAAAAACGACTTGCTTTGCCTTTATGTGCACCTAAAGGTGGTGTTTTCTATAAGAAACAATAAGTGAGCGGGAATGTTAATTCCGGCGCACTTATTTAAATAAGTGGAATTAACTGCCGCGCATTTTTTGAATTTGGAACATCTTCAGTGTTCAGCGCCAAAGAAATCGAACGCAAATATTGTTTGAATAAAGACTGGCTGGTACGACGGCCCATAGACCGCCACGCCGGCTTAGCAAAAAAAAAGAAATCAATTTAAAAACGCGCGAAATACAGCCCGCGTTTTCGTAAATTTTCACGGATTGTTAGAAATTCAGTGTTTTGTTTTAAAAAAATCAGTTCTTCAAGTGACAGTGAAAGTATAGAATTAACTCCTGAAAGTATTAGAACTGACGCAAGAAATGTGATGGAAAATATATTACCTGCAAAGCCCCGGGAGAAATATATGAAGGCCTATGGTAATATTATTGAATGGAGAAATGCAAGAGGTGCCAATAATTTTTCAGAATCTGTGTTTTTGGCCTCCTTCTAGTACTTAGCCAAAACTAATAAAATATGAGGTGCCTTTTATTTTTCTCCTAGTGGGTGATGAAAAGTAGAGTGTACCACTCGGGAACAAAATATATTTTTGGCTCGGGCGACGTACTTTGAATCCCTCGCTACGTTCAGGATTCTACTAAAGAATCTACTCTAGAATCCTTCACTTCAATCTGGATTCAAAAAAGCGCCCTCGCCGTAAAAATATGATTTCGCTCCCTTATAATACAATCTACTATTCTTTGCTTAGGTATTCATGTTTCATTACTGAATGAATGAATGTATTTACCTCATGGGAAATAGGAAAGGAACGTATAGAAATACATTTTTGAAGACGATATTTTAATTATATTTCTCTATGCAGTAGCACAATCACAGTCGAAAATGTTTTTTGAGAACCATCTGAACATACCTATCCTGGTTTTGAGCGACTAACTTTCTTTCAAAAGGCAATACTTTGTTTAAAAAGGATCGACTAGAGTAGGTTACTGTGATTGTACGTCAGCTATTGATTACAGTTTCGATACACAGATATAACATCCAAAACATTTACTATAAGTATTTTAAGTAAAGCTAAAACAATCGATTACCATTGAAAGCATGTTGAGGAGTTACATTCTGAATATGGGGAAGTATGTGTTATAAATTTCCACTATCTTGTCCAGTAAAACATAAACAATAGTAAAAGAGACATACTAGTACGAGACACAAGTGCTTGCTTATGGTAGCCATAACAAAGGCTTTTTTTAAACACAAAACATTTGTTTTCCACATGCCTTCAATCGAAACCGGATGATGATTAAGATGGTTATTGGTTAGAGTTACGCTTATCTACAACAGTATTTAATTTTCATGAAATCTTCCTTTAAAAAACATAGTTTAATCAGTATTTTAAATTGTAAAGATTTTTGATAACTTTGACCTTAAATAGCGAGTGAGATTATAGCTTTAAAATATTGCATTACATACGTGTGTAGTAAGTACCTACATAATGTATAGGTAGGTATGTATGAAGTACACTAAGACAGACATCCAGAAATTGAAAATGAATGGAATTCGCACAAGTATGAATTTTACTATCTACTAAATATCACGGTATTGAGTTCATTTATTTCTTTTATTATTTAAAATACACGGCTTAAAGTAAGTATTTATTTCAATTCAGATTCGAAATACTTATGTTTAATTGTAGTGGGCAACTTTACAATAATTGGGAATATCAATTACTTACGTACCTACCTAGTTAGATCATTGTTTCTAATAGCTACTTTATTTAGAAACAAAAAAATTAACTCTGATGCGCCTCTCTGATATGTTAAAGTTATTATGATTCCAGGTTTTGTTAAAGGATAGCTTATTAGGCAAAAGACTAGTTGTCCAGCACTATTAAGGTTTTCCACTCAGCGTGTTATTTAAACGACGTACTTAGGTACATTTTGTAAAAATGCAATTAAACGGTATGAAGATCGAAGTTTTGCTCAAGGTGATACGCGAAACCGCACCTATGAGGGATAATCCTTTATGCCGTCTTCAATAACGCAAAATCATCATAATTTCGAGTTGATAGTCTTTAAAACTTTCATTTAAATATAGGTTGATTTCGAACAACTTCTCTTCCTGCATGATCTTCTGGGCTTGGTCGCGTGGAACTGGTACCTAGATACCATGCTTTGACTTGAGTTTATTGGCCTTCAAAATGTACCTAATACACATTTGACTTGACAAGGTTTTTCACTTTATTCGTTTAAAATTACTATTCTACGACCTTTAGGAAGGATTTATCTTATTCTTGTTAAGGTACATAAAAGAAGTATGAGAGCAACGAGACAGATTGTAAATATTAACATAAAAGGTAATAGTGCGTGTCAGGGAAAAAGGCCTCTTGTTTGCCAGCTTTCTTTTTGGTTGACGTGCACTATACCAGTTTTTAGTAAATAGATGTGAAGACACATTTTCGGAAACCGCAGCCAACCACTACACATACTTCTTAGAACTTAAGCAGGTTAGTTCTATAATATTTAAGGTTGTCACTTTGTAACATGTGACGAAGTATGAAATCTAAATCCGTATTATAACTATTTCGGAACTGTTTTCCTATTATTTTGTTGCTTTAATTTATAGTTTAAAAAGCCGACACCGAAACTTATTTTAATGTTAAATAGTTTTTTAATGGTAATTAATAATGGTATTAATCAGACTGAGATTACAACAATTTAACTACACTTTATCATTATTTAAACAGGCTTCCTTCATTTATCTGTCAAGCCAACAACTTACAATATATCAAACATCAACAACGTTTTTACGATTAAGGCCTATCCATTTATAATTATTTTTTTAATACCCCGAGCATGCTTCAAAGCAAGTTCGCTCGAAGTGTCATTACTAACTCAGGTTTTTATATAAAATTCGGTCACTAATTCGTGATTGAAAATTTACCAAAAAGGGTCGCAGATATGTGCATAGTACTAAAATTATACATGAATTTCAATCAGTTCTTTTATTATGTTTAAGTACACAAATGAAAATACTAACATGAGCTCTATAAGCGACCATGAGATATATACCTACCTATATAATATTGGTAGATTCATACAGCTCTACATAGCCCCAAAAGCAAAGCTATGCTATAGGTACATTAAATATATAAATATAGCTGTTTATGGAACCAGATGACTGATAGAACACATTAATACTTCTTTTTGTACTACCTACTAGTCATAATGACATCCAGACTCGGAACCAACATCTAGTTCATCATCTCAGCCCGGTAATCACCCACTGCTGGGTATAGGCCGCCTTTATTTTCTGCCAGCTTCCTCCGTCCTTTGCATCTCTGGTCCAGGTGTTTCCAGCGACCATTACAATGTCGTCGACCCATCACGCTTTCGTTCGGCCTAGATTTCGTCTGCCTTATTTCGGCCACCATTCGGTCAAGGTTATCACCACGTCTGGCAAGGTGTCCATGATATATTTATTCATGACATACCTAATGTTTGTAATCGTTCAGGATCGAACCCTCAACTTACAGCGCAGATACTACCAACTGAGCTAAGAGCTCAGTCAAAACGTCAATGTAATTACAATAAAAAAATTACCTACTTCGGTACGTGTGATAAATAAAACTATATGATATAAAATTTTGGTAATTAACTAGCCATAATCGCTTGAAATTATGTTACATGATTTACAAATCCACAATTTATTTATATTTAGAGTTATTGAAAAATCTAGTTTTTCACTATTAGGTACAGAATGTAAGATATCGATCGACGGTTTCAAAATAACAATATAATAAAGCTTCCGCCGAAGAATGCAGAATTCAATTTTTTATATAGGGCTACCTACATATACAAAATTGCATGAAATATTTAGGTATCCTTAAACACATTTACATGACTAAATTCTTAATGCAATACAAACTCACCAAACAATATTTATATTATAATAGAGTATTTAGATTACTTAAAATATCACATTGGTAAAATATTACTAGAAGAATTTAAAAACTTAACGTTGGCTAAGTGGTCATTTATTATACAATACTATATTTGAAAGGGTATACTATATAAAAATGTATAGGTATTCATCATGAATCAAGGGAAGACTCTTAACTAGTGATTTTTGTTGATAGTCAAACCAAGAAGTCATGATACGTCTAATACGCAACAATACGCAAACATTCAAAATAACCAACACGTACCTACTACACATACCTACATTTTAATGAAAATGACTATTAGGGGAAGCAGGGGTAATTGCGCTCGCCGGGTAATAGCGCAGCTCAGCCAATAACTTGATAAATACGATGCCTTGAAACATAGCGAGCACGCTGCAGCGCAGTGGTTGTGATGTTTGACCAGGCAGCTCTCTAAAAACTTAATACTAAACCTCAAAACTGTATCGTTAATATGCGGAGACAAATGAAAAAATAATAAGAGTATTTTTCCTCAGGTGAACGACATTCCCCCATCTTCCTCTAATCTGAAAAAAATAAGCTCAGGCTTCCCAAGCTCGCGAGAAATTCCATCTAATAATCTTTTTAGTTGTTATCGTTTAAAAAATTTAAGGGGTCAGAGACACTCACATTTTTCAATATAAAAAAGAAATTGTGAAAGAATAACCCATGAGTTATCATGATCTAACATGGTGTTATACAAATAGACAGTATTATTATAAAATTATAAACGACAGAGTAACAAATAAAACTATTTTGTTGTAAGTTTTGTCGTGGTGAACTAAATAAAGACATTGTAGGTACAGTATTTAATTAAACTATTTTAAGAAAGAGATTTAGGTGCTAATCTAAAGTGACAAGGTACTATATCGCCCAACTGTCTAATACCTACTTAATGAAAGAGAGATCGAATAAAAGTTCAAAAAAGGACATTCTGTAAGACTATTAGTCTGTAAGACTGACTGAAATTCTGTAAGACTATAATAGTCTTACAGAATGTCCTTTCAGAATGTGTTACATAATGTTTTGCGACTGTATATTAATACCTACCTACTAAAATATAATCTAAACTTTTACATAATATGTGACGATTTTTTACTCATTTACCAACAGTGATCTTAAAATAACGGTTAATAAAATAATTATCTGAGCATTCATTTTATCTCCAAAAATAAAAACGAGTTAACTATAATTTAAAGTAGAAAATATATCTTTATCAATACCCGAAGTCTCTAAAGTCAGGAAGTACTAGGTATTTAATAAATAAATGTTTGTATATTTATAATATAGAAAATCTGATATGTTTTAAACACGCAGTAAAGTATTTGCTTAACAAGGGGTAAACAATTTATTATCCGTGGTAATAGGTGGATTTAAGAAGAATCACAGAATTTTTGTAGTTAAATGATAAATGGGTGAGGTGTAAATTTATATGTAGGTGTATATTATGTACGTGAATTATTTTAATTTGATATAAAGTCATTTTTAATAACATAGATAAGGTACCTATATATGTATAAGTGATTTTTTCTCTTTATAGTTTCCCCTACGATTTTTAGGTCTGTGTTCAGCTTTGATATTGCTTTGAAAATCAATTGAAAATCAGAAACTACTTATGTACCTACTTTAAAAGGTTGAATGCGATGCTTTAAATCAGTCGCGTCTTCATTTTTTTACTGATCTGTTTCTACATTTTTAAATCGAACCTATTTCAATAGGTTCCGGCCTATTACAATATAAGGGATTACAAGTTCATACATAATAGTAGTTACCATATTTTAAATATAAAATAAATGATATCTACAACATTGCGCACAATATTATTCATAAAATATTTTAATAATCAAACTTGATTTACCAACAAGTCAATACTTCTATTCCAATCAATCAGATATCCGAATAAACTTTATAATAGAACTTGCGCAAATTAAATTTTAAGGCGTTGTTTGGCCTTACAATGTGTTGAATGCTTGCCTTTTCTTGCTTTTGGATAATATATAAAACAGTAGTAACAAATATAAAATATAATGGCAGCTCTTTCAGTTTAACCACTAGAAATCAGTGAGTTTAACCGACTTTAGTCATCCCATGTGTCATAGGGCGCATCCGGGTACGCCCATGGTGGGCGGCTTGACGTATGGGAAGAAGAGCTCTCGGTCCTGGCGTTATAGCTGGAAAAAAAGGTCTCAATCAATGGCATTATGTAAATAAGATAAAAGTTACAGTCGCTCAGTACAATGACAGATTTTTGGATTTGAAAATAATAGAATTATTATGTTGTTTACCGTGATTCCACTTGTTTGTAAGAAGCAGCGGTACCATAAACGTTGCGAGCTGTCGACGATGGTGTTTCCAGCTCGGCTGTGTGCCACGACAGCAGCGGATCTTTGGTAAACCTGGTCAACGGTTAATGTCATAAGTCATCAATTTATAAGTTGAATTGTTTCAATGATTTCATCAAACCAGGTTACAAAACAGGTACGTACTCGTTACTAAACATGTTGGTGTTAGCTGGGTTTCCGTAGAGGTTTGTGGTTCCGTTTCCAAAGAGGCCGTCATTGCCGTCTCCCTCGAAGATGTTGCGGTCTCCGGCTGGGCGTAGCGGGCGCGGTGACGGCGGCGGAATGGTGGTGCGGTCGAGGGGGTTGGGAGGCGGTGGGGTCGCAGAACGTGCGACCGGCGGGTTCGTCTCCAAAGTAGAGTTCTTGATACCATACTTGAAGTACATGACTAGCCCTATAAACAGTAATGAAGTAGGTACTAGAAAACAACCCTGTTGTGCATAATCACTTGACAACTTTATCAAACGTTTATTCACGAAGCCGTTGTTTAATGATAAGATTTCTACAATTATAATGTTACCTAGAGTCATCCACACTGTGAAACGCAGCAGAGTTAGAATGGAAAGGTTCAGGATCAGGTAGATGTTGACTACGATGGCAATGGTCGGCACGAAAGGCAGGAAAGGCGTCGCATACATAAGTCCCGCACTGTGGAATCACAAAGCAATTAATTGAACTGAATCTTTCGTCACTTTATCATTAAATCGATAATTATCTCAATACTAGTCTCACCGGTTTTGTGGTTTCCTTGAGATGAGAGTTAAAGTAGCGAAGACGGATAGCATTAGAAAGACCATGGTGACGAGCGTGGCCGTGGAGGAGCCAGGGCTTCCGTAAGCCGCGAGAAGGTCGAAGGATACGATAAAGATGTACATCATGCCGACAGCTTTGATCACGTATATTCCTGAAAACCGCAAATTTCTTAAACATTTCTGTTCAACTGTTTCAATCTGGTTTTATGTAAATTGAATTGAATCTAAGAAAGTTATGTATTCAATTCTTCAAACAAGTGGAAATGTTTCAGTGAGGTAGTAGCTCAATGGTTGAATGATATTATAGTAGCTTAATGGTTGAATAATTGTAAAATGCGCAAACTGATTTACCAACGTACAAATTTGTACTTGATTCATAATTCTGAATGTTTTAGATTACAGGTACTTCAGGCTATCATCCTATCATCTGTATGCCTTAAAACGAGCACAGGATCCTAGTTTTTTTTTCAAAATTGGTCGTTGAGTTTTTCTGTTCATAAACGCAGGTATACCTATGTGCACCATGCCAGTAATCTCAAACAATGTAGGGAAACACCGCGAGTAAACCGGCATGTTGTAAGTATAGCACGTAATACCTAAGTTCTATAACATTGTCAAATAAGTGCACGAAAGGAGCTTCATTAAGGCGCACTTAAAATCCTTTCACTACACTCTTTCGAAAGAAACTAGTAATACGATAAGAAGAAGAAGACTAGACAATAACTCAATTCATAATCTAGAAAAACTACCATTACAAAAACTAATTTGGGCATTTTTCAAATGACTCATAATATACCTATCATACGACATTAATGCTACGTACCTACGAGTAGGTACCTACCTCAATAGAAATTTCAAAATACTATCTGTTACAAAATATCATTGCACGAAAGCAACCTCTTGCGTAAAGCAATATCTGAAGTAAGCAAAAGGAAATCAGCCAACTCCAGTCTCCTGCATTCAATCATTTTGAATTTAACTCGGATCTAGTTCGAGTGTAAGAGACAGTTTACAGACTCTGTAACACGATTCAACTGTTTAAACAGTAGGTCGTGCTGGTTTCATTAATTGGAATTCAGGTACAAATAGTGTCGGATCTAGCCTGAAGCTTTGAGATCTGAGTCTGCTGCATTTAGAAGCAATTCCTGTTAATAGTTTATCGGCACCATATTGTTTGCGCTCTGACGCGGTACGATGTTTCAGTTTAAACAGAGAGAGTAAATAATAATATCTGCTTCGATAGAATTCAGCATTACATTTTGCTATCTGTTTCAGCCAATAGCGGTTCAATTTACAACGTTTAATTGAGTAAGCATCGCTTAAATTGAAAATCAAATGAAAAAGTAAAGAGTAAACCATTCTTTACCAATAGGCAATACTCACCTAGGTAGTATTGGTATGAAAGAATAATATTTTCTCCGTTCAAGATTGGAATTGTAATAAACTGCAGAATATTTTTTCTTTTCTGTATCGATAAGCTTCGAAATTACATACCCTGGTTTGAAAACTCAATATTAAAGCTTTTGAAGTCGTCGCGACGTGTCGGTGGTATTAATGATTGTTTGGTTAGTAGCTAGATAATATTTCCGTTTATATTAATACCTACTATCGGGCAACTCTTGTACGACACTGAAAAAGGTTTGGTTAAAATTTTTCAAATTTCGTTCACGTACCGCTCTCTTCTGTTGGTGGTCCACAATCTACCCAAGGGAAAAGTCCAGGGCATAAATACGACATTGCGTGGAAGCGCCTCAGTAGTGAGTCAGTAAATCGACCAAAACGAGAAGTGTTACAAGAACCACCAGGAACCGCACCTGTTAACAAAAATATCTTATAAGTATGCGATAACTAACCATTTATAATAACACTTGTTGCGAAATAGTTTTTCTTGCCTAACGAGCCCTGTTTGTATACATTGTAATACACACTTAGTAAACAAATACAGTAGGTACTTACATTTAATATATTTTAAGGATTTTTTCCAAACAAAAAGGTATACATAATAGTAGTTCATAGTTATGAGACTGAAACCGACCGGCTACCCAGATAGTCTAAACTTACCTATTCCATTATCGATTAGTTTACGGTTTCTATGCTAAATTGTAAAACCGGATCTCTTTTCCGACCCTATTTATATTCGCCATCCACCGACTATATTTATCGCACAGTATCGATGCGATAATATAACTTTAAAACAGTGAAACGGGCTCAGTTTGTTGTCTTCAAAGATTTGTTGGGCAAACCGTTTGTTTCAAAGTTACACAATGGTACCAATGGTAATGGTACTTTATGAATTCTATGATATAAACTGAAAGTCACTCTTGTAAAGGATACATTTTAAACAAAAGTTAGGTATAAGGCACCCGACGAAGTGCCGTTTACTTACCTACTCATATGTATTCGCAAAGAGCTAGCTGGTTTGTACTTCGTAAACAGGGAGCAAAATAGCTCTTTTGCTCTCTGCCCTTGGGAGGAAAAGTGATTCGAATTCGAAATGTAGATATGTATTGTTACACTAATCAAGAATTACATTCACCATAGATAGGTATACGAAAATTTTATGAACAAGTATACCTAAAGCCGGGTCCGCAGCGCCATGTTTTCGTGTTTTCTAACATCTTAACATGTTTACAAAACAAAATAGGGGCGTGGCTTAACAGTTTTGTTAGCAAAAACACAAAAACATGTTTGCCGAGGCAAATGGATAACATCACCCGCGTTCGCCTGCGGGGAGGGGAAGCGTCACATTTTATGTTATATATGTGTAAGCTTCTACGTCCTCTTCGTCGGAACTCATTTTTGAAATGAATTGGAATGAAACAATAAACAAAACAGAAAACACCAGACGGGCTGTTTTAAAAACATGTTATGCTTAACATGTTATGTAACATGTTTTGTTAGAAAATTGGCGCTGCGGACCCGGCTTTACAAGGCGCAGTACCTATGATAGAGTAAACTGCAAACGAGCCAAAACAGTTGGTAGGTGATAAAATAAAATAATGGCGAAGAATTCATTGCGCCTTCGTTTGCCCCCTCCAGATAATATTGATTCATACTTTATATCTACTGTATTATAGTTTTTGTTAGGTTGTGCTTCTGACTAAGTTTATTTTGTTTATAAACATCAGTTAGACGAAGTGGTTCTGTAGGGATGTGAAATAAGGTGATTGTCGATCTTCATTAGCTGAGAGGCAACCCTAAAAAGACGAAGCCCTGCCAGGTAAATCGGACTGAAGCGAATCGTAGATGGTCCGTCACCGGAAACGGTTGGGTATTGGAAACTGGTCTAGACATTTTCTATTGCAAAGCAATTTAAAGTTGGAGATGGAGAATGAAAAGAATCGATCAACATTATTACATTTCTAAAAGAAAATTGAATGTTGGTGGGTATCTGTAGGACTGTAGGTACGCGCAACCGTAGTAAAGATTTTTATTGCCAGTTTATTGAGTGTTTAACACATTCACAGTCCCTTAACAAAGGTTCCGGAATCATCGGTAACCTCCAAACATGTTTGTGATATTTTCAACTTCTATGATATATTTAATACTGAAAATACCCAAAAGTAATAAAAAACGGAATGGTTTTATTTAGATTTCTTCAACACGCAAAAGTCAGTCATAGTCAAAATATGTTTATTCAATAAAATCACAAGGACCATCTTGAAACGTCTTAAAACTAGGTGACTCTAGTGCCAGTTCCACGCGACCAACATTCGTGCAAGGAAGTTGGTTTAATAACATTAGTCCGCGCAAAATGTTTGTGCTGATACTGTGGGTCACCAATGAGGGCTCACTGAACTGTGAACGTATAAAACAACTCAGACTTACCATAAAACTTGTTTTCTGTGTTGGAGTTGACTAGAAAAGTGTCATCACGGCCGTCGTCGTCTTCTTCGCCAGGTAGGGTATCATCAGAGTCGGGAGAGCTGCACATATTGGTACATATTTATTTATTTGGAAATAGAAACGCCATAACAGCTCTAGTACAGTGAAATTTGGTACATTGTGTTCTCGTCTAATACCGCGTTTACACTTAGTTCATAGCAATGTGCTGAGAATAAAAATATAATGACATAAAAAAAATATACTGCCACATACCCAAAAACCATTTTATTTATTACTATGACATATCGCTGATAAGATTTGGATCAGTTGAGCTATCTCTAGATAATATATAGTTTTCAATGATCTGCAGATAGCTCTACTGTTTCATGTGTATATTGTACTTTTGTAAATATTTGTATTAGTTGTAATTTTTTTTGTAAATAAATGTTGTTATCAAAACAAAAAATTAACTATAAAACATATACCTGCGAGTCACACGACGAATCATCACACGGTTTGCTGGTGAAGCCTGTAATAATGGTATAAAATTAAAAACGCAACACTCGATAAAAAACATAAATAAATTGACACATGCAAGCGGCATAACATGCACGCTGTAATAAGAATACCGTTCACGATATTTTCCTACGCCGTTTGGGAGCGCTTGTATTTTAAGAACTTAATCAACTATGTGATAAACGCCAACAGTTTCTTGAAAAGCCATACCTACACCGCAAGAGCAAGGCGGAATGCCTGATCTCTTCGAATAGACAGATTACAGGAAGTTGGTCTGGCAGGGGTGTTGGGAGCCCAATCCGCATTTGCTGACGCATAACGTGCACTACAGTGCAAATCTACTTTTAGGTATAAACTAAAAAAAATCTTGCTGGACTTGCAAAAGTCCGTCAAGTGAACGCTCTTCTCTAATTTATAATACTCACTCATACCTACGTCTACCAATATTACCTACTTAATCTATTTTTCTTTTAATGTTATTATAAAAATGGTTCATTTAACAAGATTACCCACTAATTTAGTCCTAATTATTATTTAAGTATTTTTGAAATATTAAAAAAAAATAAACAGCACTGTGGCACGGGGATAGAGAAAGGTACCAAATAGGTACTTGGGGGACCTAGTACGAGCAGTTCCTAAACAACTATAACTATATAATAACTATAACGGGGTTCTCCCGTGAAACCCAGACTCGTAAGAGACTGGTAACGGGAGAACCCTATTGTGTGGTTCGTTTTTTATTTTATTTCTATTCTATTTTTTCTTAGATAACAACCGATTACTTATATTTTATTTATTTATATTATATCTTTATACTTTAAATTATACATTCTGCATACCCTTACTGATCCAACTCATAAATTATTAAACATTCCAAATCTAAACACTCATGTGTGTACCAAGCAACTAATTTACAATACAGTTCGTGCGTCACTTACTTTAAGCCCTGTGCTGAAAACCAGCGCTGGGAATTAGTTCTCAGCTGATGCTGAGCTCAGGGCTTTTTATGCAGACCGTGCATGGCAGCGTTCCACAGTCATATTGCGGAGATGTGACACACACATTTTTCTTTATTATAGTTTTTTCGTTTCTCTCTCTCTCATTACTATGTTTATTGTCTTATCTGTCTAGAATATTTCCCTTTTATTGACCGAGCGAGCGAAGCGTCTCAGTTTCCACATTGGCCAAAAATGCGTTTGTCCGGATGTCTGTCTGTCGGTCTGTCGGTCTGTTCTCCTCTACAGGTCGCATTTTTCAACCGATCTGGACGAAACTTGGTACACAGGTTACATGACTTATTAGAATTTTTTTTTCGTCGGGGATTTTTGATTGGAGGGGTACTTCCCCCAAAAAAAGGGCAAAAAGGGGGCTGTTTGATATACTGGATATCTCCACCAAATGAGATCCGATTTCGTTTATTCTTTTTTTATTTGAAAGGTAGTAACTATAAGTTGGTCTCATAAAAGTTTGGCGAAGATCTGATAAGGATCTTCAGCATGATGATGGATAGCTCATAAAACAATCGATGGTTTTCAATCAAATTTGAGAGAAACACAAAGGACCTCATTCTACACAAGATGATGCAAAAAAAATCAAAAAGATCAAAAAATCACAAAACGGAAAATGCACTTGCACATTACATTCCTCAAATAGCTCACTTTTAGTATGCTCGCGAGGTCTACAGCTCCCAGAGCCACTAGTATATATATATATATATATATGTTTCGTACAGTTTGTCGTGTGCGGTATGTTTAAATAAATGTCTTTTCTTTCTTTCTTCTTTCTTTCTGACTAAAAAAAAAGGTTCCTAGAAATACCTATACCTTTCAAGTTCTGCAATGCTTAACAACAAACACTTAAATTTTATAAAAAAAATAACGCACAAACAAATTTTTGCCCCCGTCGCGTTCTTGACTTAGGAGTACATTCATAATAAATAACTTTCGACATAGGTGTATTAGTACATTATGGTACTAGTGTGGCACATTGGTGATTACCGCTGAGGCGCCATTGAGACCCGAGCCGTAGGCGAGGGTTTTAAGAGAGCCGAGGACGGTAATCATCAAGCCACACGTGTATTATACGACGTTTTTCAACACATTTGTGAATAAAATAATAATAAAAACTATAGATAGAGAGATAGAAACAGTACAGATATTTTTCCTTGGAGTTTTCAGGTAGTAAAGTTTCCATACGTTAAGGGCTTCACATCATAAATCGGGCAGTGTACAACATAAATCATTTTCTTCGTAACTAGTACTTGTAGACATTTTAATTAATAAATAACTATAATTTCAACAGTGAAAACGAGTTGTGAAAAATGTTTCGCTTCGGCGGGAAAAATTTATCAGTTTTCATAAGCGCGCGCATTGCGATCGGCCACAGACTAAAGGGATGAGGTTTTTTTTTATTTTCCGCGTATAGGGTTTGCGCGTTTGCGCCTATTCTGCCACGTAAAAAATGGGGAATGTAATTTTTCTTTTATTACAGAGAAAACAAAAGTTATATTTGAGTGAATGTTTTACTTATTAAACACGTACGAGTTAAAATTATCTTTAATATAAGAAGGTGCATGAAATGAGCAAGCAATAGGAACATTATTTGTTTATTGTTCTATTGAACACGATCTTTTTTTTGAATAAAAACTTTTTTAGGAGCAAAACAACTCAACCAATAAAATTTAAAAAAAATCTATAATTCACTAGTGGGTTATAGCAATGAAAAAGTCACAGTTTGAATAATGGGTGTCATTCTGTGCCTAATTGCGGTGACCGTAGAGCCACTTTATGAGCAACTGTGTTGAAAAGTGTATTTTATCTGTGCGTACCTACGCACATATAAGCATAAGACTAGTAACATTATTCTCGTAAATCTTAGTGGTTTTCTAAAAAAGCTCTCTTACGAAAGAGCGATAGGAACCGAGCTGTAAAGTGTAAGCTGCCATAAGCCTGTTCAAGGCTTGTTCGCATGGAGCTAGCACCTAGATTTATCTAGTTTTAAGACATTTCAAGTGATCCTTGCGAGATGACTGAAAAATGGGTTTTGACTTTGAATTAATATTCATGTACTTTTTATAAAGATAAAGAAAAAATTAGACTAAGGCCAAATCTGTTTGTTGAATCCACCATTCTATGGGTTTTTTTTACAAAGAATAGACTGGTCTTTTACTTTTATCTTCGTTGTTGCCTACCAACAACGATGTTTGTTTTAAATAATCATACTATTTGCTTCCTATTTCGTTTGATAAAAATACAACGGTAGAACAAAAAACTTACCCCAATAGTAGTCTCGCGAATAATAACCGCCTGAGGCTCTGGGGTCCGGATGCTCTCCGGCAGCAGCTCAATCAGGTTCGTGGATTGAGGCTGGTATCGTAGAATAAGCACGCACGTCGATACCAAGGTGTAGGCCAACAGAGTACCTATACAGAAAAAATAAAAACTTTTTAAAAATAGTTAAGAACATATCCCTTCAAATCTCTTGGTACGAAATACAACTATAAAGTTATCTAAGGTATTCTAAGGGGGATTAGTCAGAGGTACGTTAATAATACTATTTGGGGCATAGCCATAATTTTTAGATAATGTTTTTAATAAATGTCAAAGTAGTTTCAGCGGAGAAACGAATTAATTTCATTCCGATACTTCATAAGATAAATAAAATGACCAATATTGGAACACATTAATTCAAGTACCTACCCAGTATAACAGATAAAAATGACAGTCTGGTATTTTGTTTAGCATTTTTTCGACCTGAAATATACCATATTAGTAGGTGGTAAATAGAGTACGTAAACGTACCATTCAGGCAAGCAATTCAAAGTGTCAACAACATCACAATTTTCACTTCATGCAATCCCGAGAGTAAGTTGGTAATTGCATTCGAAGCAAGTTTTGCGGTTGTGACGAGCGTGTGCGTTAACAATACTTGATCTTGTGCTTGGTGATGGCATTAAATAGGCCAGGTAGGCATGTTTGATCAGCAAATAGTATAAAAAAACACATTTTACAAATGAAATTACAATGAGTACAAAACATTGCTGAAGCAGTTGAGCTATCTGCAGAGGGTTGCAATAAAAATATTGCATAAAAAATATTTTATGGTACTGTATAAGTTTAATTAAAATTCCGTCAGTGTATGAATCCTCAAAACATCTAACATTTTAAATAAATAAATAATGCTGGACAATCCACACAGCACTATCTAGCCCCAAAGTAAGCTATTCATAGCTTGTGTTATGGGTACTAGATAACTGATATATTTAATACATTATATACTTACATAGATAGATATTTTTTATTATACATAGAAAACACCCAGACCATCGGAACAAATTTCTGCAGATCGTACACAAAATTGTCCCAAGGCGGGAATCGAACCCGCAACCTCTAGCGTCGCAGGCAGGCTCTCGCCTGCTGCGCCACAGAGGTGCCACAGAGGTTTTTCTAACATAACAATATTATTTCTTAATCGTTCGTTACCAACGAACGATTAAGAACTAATATTGTTAGCAAATTTTAATGTTATAATGTAATGTTTGCAAACATTTTTTTACAGCATTGCGGGATGTCGGTGCACCAGTAAGGCGGTTCAGCCTGTCAATGTGTTAATTGAAATGAATCTCTTGAAAACTCGTCTTGAAGAGATGAATATTGTGAATTGATGTCTAGAATCTCTGATACAACGTTGGCTACATCGTCACTTATCAGGTTAGATTGTGTCGAAAGACGGTATATTCCCTGTAAAATATATATTGATCGTCGTCTACTCGTCGTCGACCTCTCGATCTTAGGTCCCAAGGGATGGAAAGACTTAGGGAAGTTCTACCGTGTCTGTATTAGATAGTAATAAGCCCATTTCAATGAAAACTATGAAGTAAGTTTTTAATATTTGATTTACCAAAATCTGAAGATCCGGTTAGAAAAATGGTCTTTATAATAATAACATCATTATAATATTCTAGTTAGTCTAATATTCTAACTCGTGCTAGTCTTTTATGTTCATGATAAAAGCTCTGAGTACTGAAGAGGGTTTTCTATAGATAGAATACCGTGGGCGCCAGTAACACCGCGCCATTACGTAAGGCACCCAGACAATACGTACAAGTAAATTCGATTACGGAGAAGGAAGCTGATATTCATTATGCGATGCTATTACTCCGGTAGCTTTGGTTTTTTCTATTGATTCTGGAAATTTTTATGTTCCGTATAATTTATTTTTTAGGAAACAGAAATTGCTTGGAAACTGATGCCCAGGCACGGTAGATATCCATTTAGATCTCTTAGTACAAAGAACAAAATCTAGATTATTTAGGGATGTCTAAGGGGTAGTCAGAGAACAGACGTACGTCCGAATTAGGTACCCACATTTTGGGGTGTTTGGTATTCCCTACGTGGCAGGTTGCAAGCCAATTGTCCGATTGAAATACCAGTTAGTTTTCTTACGATGGTTTCCTTCACCGTTTAACCACTGATTTCTTTATATTTTTTACCTAAGCAATGTTTGAACGAGGACGCAAGGTGATCGATCACCCCTGATATTGTTTAGATTCCGAGAAGTCACTAAGATGTAGGTAATCTTTTATAAAATGTACGGTAGAGGCCTATTTTATAATCACTACATAGTATAAAACAAAGTCGCATTCTCTGTCCTTATATCCACATGTCCCTATGTATGCTTAAATCTTTAAAACTACGCAACGGATTTTGATGCGGTTTTTTTATATATAGAGTGATTCAAGAGGAAGGTTTATATGTATAATGCATGCATGATATGTGCACCCGTGCGAAGCAGGGGTACGCGGGTGGGTCGCTAGTGCTATATAAACTAAAGATAGTTGAAAGCTCTAAAAATTATGATGATAGTAAGGCATCAGTTGTTAAAACCATAACAGAGGTTGTATTCTAAGTTTCACTGGCGTCCATGTTGTGTTTGTGTGAGCTCATTTTTCGTGAGACGCAAAAGGTGCCCTTATCGGTCACCTCAAAGTGTCAAGTCTTTCACAGGAACCCCGCAAAAACCGGCTCTTATGGCGTTGACAACACCTAAAATACCCCTCGCTCGCACGATTCGACATTTTGAAAGATATAAAATCACTAAGTCCGATTTTGAGAAATCGGCATCAACCATTTTAGCCACAAAGTTTGGTAAAAATTTCATTTTGATCGATGCAAGTTTTCCTACTCAAAAGTTTGCTTATGTACGTAAACTAGAAAAGCAAACTTTCAAGTAGCAAAACATATATAAATCAAAATGAAAGTTTTACGAAGCTGTGCGCAATGTGGACACAAAATGGTTGTTTGCAATTTTTCGAAAATAGGTTCTGTGATTTTATATCCTTCAACAAGTCAAAACGTGCGAGCGAGAGTCACATTAGCTCTTGTCTTTACACAGCTACGGAGTAGGTATACACTCTGATTACCACTTACCAATGCTCATCATTTCGACAAGAACCTCGAGTTGGACCAACAGAGATACTAATGCAGCACAGCAACCGCCGCCGACTGTGGCAAGAGTCGGCGTGCCTGTTTTTTCGGAGATCACACCCAAGATCCTGCATCGTTAAAACATATCAATGGTTTAAAAAAAAACGTTCAATTCAACAGCCCTGTCGATTAAACTTTGTTTGATTAACTTTGATTTACTAATTTTAGGAATGTTAGCCTGAGGCTGGTTTGGACTTTGGTGTAGCTAATAAATCGTTCGTCACAAAAATTTAGAATAGTTGTCACAACATAATCTAATAAATTCAGACAGTAAAAGTATACGGGAACGAGATATCTGATGCCTTAGGACTTACTTAAAAACCAGCCCATCCAAAGCCATGGCGTAAATGATCCTTGGCATGGGGAACATGGATCCAAACATAGAGACAGTAAGGCCCGCTAGAGCGCCGATCGCCACGATGTATTTGCAGGTGGGTGCGTGTACGTGCGCGAACATTTGCACCAGTGCCGAGTCAGTGTCTACCTCGTCGAATGGTACTGTTGAAACCAATGCTTAGTCAAAAACAAATTGGCATTAAATCATTAGAACCACAAGCTTGACTATGCTTTCTTAAAGCTAGGTGAATCTAAATAATTCCAGCTCTCGCCAAGGTGGTCCATTGTTTTGCCTAACCCTGAATTTTGTTTCAGTTTGGTGAACAATAAAGAGTTATCTGTATAAATATCTATAACAAGCTATAAAAAGTGGTCATTGTACATTTTTATAAGACCAACACGTAAATATATTTTACGGACCTACTTACTGACATAATTATAAAAAGCTAGGTGCTTGTAATTTATGAAAACATATTTATGTTGTTGTGTAACTTACCAATCAAAGTGAGCATAAAAGAGCTGGTAACGTAAGCGACGAGAATAATGGCGAGACTAGCAACGATGGCAAGTGGGATGGATCTCTTGGGATTATTGGCTTCCTCGCCAGTAGTCGCGATAATGTCGAAACCGATGAATGCATAGAAACAAGTCGCTGCGCCAGTAAATACCTGCGGACAAACGACCTTTGTTAAGTACCTGTGAAATAGATATGATAGAAAAATGCATGTTAAATGTATAAGTACTCATAAGCTTTAAAAAAATTCTTTAAACATGTATATGTGCGAAATTTCATGTAAAATACAGACTTTCTTGTAAAATACAGGCCCACAGCAGCGCAAAACAGAGAACAATGGCGAATACGTGGAAGCTGAGCTTGTTGAATCTTTGTATTCTCCAGAACTTTGTTATCTGCGATATTCATAACGGTGCATGAAAGCATTATGTGAAGTTTCTACTGTTTTGTTACAAGTCCAGGCTTCAAATTTGCCATCCTTTTCTATTGTACGCTGCGTCGGGCAAGTCTCAGCTAGGATGACAAGTTTGACTTACTCCATTCCATCCATAGGGCAAAAACCCTTTATGTTCAGTCCAGTTGTGAATATCGATATAGAACAGTCCGGCAGCCATAATAAATACCCACACACTCAAGTTTATGATATTCAGGAGGTTGTTGAAGAATAATGATTTCTTGACGCCAGCTACGAGGACCAATGTCATTGCTATGGTTATCACGAACGCAACCAGATCTGGAGGCTTACCTGCGGAAGAGGTAATGCGTAAGCTTTGAATTCATTTAGATGGTTTTATCAGATAGAAGTCGCATACTGTAGTAAATTAGGTACCTAAGTGGCGCACATTGATATGATTTCTTCATTTAAAATAGTAGAGCTAGATCGATTTAAATTAGTAACTATGCGAGCATGTTACATAGTTAACCACTAATACTTTGGCATTTATTAAAATACTAGTCATACCACCAGTTAATTTAATTATGCTAGTTATTCAAGAGTGGGTTTTGTGTGACCAAGTAAGATACAATACACGTGCAATAATAAAAAATTGGCATAACAAAAAATATCATTACAAAAACTTTCTATGGCAGTAATCGTTATTTGTGATTCGCTGATGATCTTTCCTATATAAAGATCAAAAATCTTCTTCTTCTTGTCGAGTCACTATGCTCAAGAGGCTCCTTTGGAGCACTTGGAACATGTTAAAGAACTTGTTAGGTTTTTAGTTATAGTAAAAAGATTGCTTGTACTGACTGACAAACCCAGGTATTTGTGAATGAAATTGCTCGAACTAGCAAATTAACAAAAAAATAAACAACAGTTATTTATTAAAACTGGATACATTGCATAAATATCCAGCCTGATTGTGACAGATAAATTGAGGAGCAACCTATGTTAGCGTCATATGGGTATGTCATGAGGAGGAAAGTAAGGCATATTATTAAGAGAAGAGTGCTGGATATGAATGTGGGTGGTTTTAGAAAGAGTTGGGCAAAGAAAAGATGGATGGACTGTGAAAGATGACATAATTTAGATAGGAATGAGCTCTGAGATGACGAATGTTAGAGTAGAGTGGAAGAAGAAAATCTGTTTTGCCCCACGTGGGATAAGGGCAGGAAGATGATGATGACATTGCCTTAGTTTCGACAAAACTACATCTGAATCTTTCTACTTAGGAAAGGGAGTGAAGCAGGGCTGTATTATGTCCCCCATTTTTTTAACATTTATGGAGAATACATTTAGATTTTTTATTTTATTTTGGATCATCAACATAATCAAACGATATTTTGAAAACTGGGAAGGAAGAGTCACAATTAGTGGCACTAAAGTAACCAATATTTGTTATGCCGACGACACAACTCTTCTGGCTGCTAAAGAATCAGTATGGAGCTGGGTCTTAAAATCAACCACACGCCAACCAAATCACTCTCAAAATACAAAAAAATAGCACACTATCAATGTAAAAGGAAGACTTTCCACTTATGCGTTAACATCAGCAATACTATGGCTCTTTCAAGAAAGATCCACAAGGGTATAGGAATGGCTAAAATAAAATTTCCCAGATACAAAGAATACGTAAGGTTACACGGTCACAATAGCACGACACTTGGCATTCACAATGCCAAACATGGCGGACCATCGTTAAAACTATCATGGCCCAACGCCGGGGTACCACGACCTCAGTAATGAGGAATACGATGCGAAGAGGAAGGAAAGGGCCCACGTCCGTTATAAACTTACACATTATTTCGCTCTGGTGTTTGAAACATGATGATGAGTTAGCAAACACATCTCTTATCCCAATAATACTAAATCGCACACGCGTTTGAAAGAAAAATATTTTTACTAATGCATTGCTTTGTAGTAGATCTCGGATTAAACCTAAAGTAAGATTTACTAAGACCTAGTTTCAGTCTTAGAGTTGCCTACCTTAATCGCTTTAGGAAGCTCTGCGGATCACAAAACAATAATGATCAAATCAGCAATATGCAATTAGTCTTCATCATCCGAATTATCCTTGCATCTCATTTTACCCATCTACGAGTGTTTATTGCTTGGTTATCGGAATATTTTAGAATCTTACAATAAGTTACATCAAAATATAAAAAACCCACATAAGTAAAAGCAGCATGCACATAATAATTTACAATTTTATCTAATATGCATTCGCGTACAGCGCTTGCTTGCATAACTAACAATAAAAAAAGTACTTTAGCTACTGCGCCTCGTTTTATTTTGTATAAAATATATTTTAAAACTATTGTCATTCTACTACAAAAGCTATTTTCAATTATAAACAACGATTTTGTTATCAATGACTATCAGTTATACTTTTCAATCTCCCATAACATGGTTAAATATACTGGTAGTCCAGGGAGTAAAATAAATAGAGAAAATACGTTTGCTTAAAGCCACCACGCCACACGCCTGTTTTCTTAATCACATTGGATTGAACAAACTAATGCGGACTAGCGCGAGGATTACTCGTTTTATAGACCAGTTACTCTACCGGCACAACTAGTTATTTCTAAGGACATTTATACAGGATGTAGAAAAACTTTTCCCAAAAACTGACGTTTTCCTATTGACGTTCCCCTATTCTATCTCTACATCACAGACTAGTAGGGATGCTTACGCATATCTACATTGGCCGAATAATGTGACAAATGTCTTTATCTCTAATTATGTTCTGAATTACAGTTTCAAAATTAATCTCTGTCAGAATTAGTGTAAACAGAAACGAATCCACGACTTTTTTTCACAAGTGCAGTAGATATCCCCTAAGAATTACTGTAACCCACATATAAAAGCTGAATTACAAAATAAGTGTGTCACAATCAGTGTAAAAGTCATGTCCCGAGAAACATGATCTTAAAATCATATTTAGGTGTTTCAGGAGTAGTATTTTTTTTACATTCTGTATAAGCGCAAGCACGCAAAACAACACAAATGAACTTAATATGTCGCCTGGCTTCAGATATATTAGCTCGAGGGGTTCCCTAAGATCCTTTATTCCCCAACGGTTGTCGGTTGACAGTGTCAGTGTCGATCACGTGAACATTGTAACCATAAACATATTCTAAAATTACATAATAATGGTTTCGATTCTGTTGTTACAATATCCTAAACTAACCTATTCTGACAGCTCGAAAATTATAGTCGTCCTTGTTGTTTCGTTCTTTTAGAAAGGGATGGCAATATTTTTAGTGCTGTCAAATTAGGTTAAGTTATGAAAATTAAACAACAGAATGGGCACAATTGTCAAAACAAAACCTATGGTAAATCTTACCATAAATAGTCCCAAAGTTATCGGCTAAGACATGGCTAATCCCACCGTTAAGTATTGAATCGAAGCTGGCACTGAGAGCTCGGGCGCATGCACTCGTTCCGATCTGGTGATGAAAAAAATCCCCTTAAAACGATTCATATCATACAACCAAAGTAAAAAGGTTTCATTTCAATTCAATTCAATTCAATTCAATTCAATTCAATTCAATTCAATTCAATTCAATTCAATTCAATTCAATTCAATTCAATTCAATTCAATTCAATTCAATTCAATTCAATTCAATTCAATTCAATTCAATTCAATTCAATTCAATTCAATTCAATTCAATTCAATTCAATTCAATTCAATTCAATTCAATTCAATTCAATTCAATTCAATTCAATTCAATTCAATTCAATTCAATTCAATTCAATTCAATTCAATTCAATTCAATTCAATTCAATTCAATTCAATTCAATTCAATTCAATTCAATTCAATTCAATTCAATTCAATTCAATTCAATTCAATTCAATTCAATTCAATTCAATTCAATTCAATTCAATTCAATTCAATTCAATTCAATTCAATTCAATTCAATTCAATTCAATTCAATTCAATTCAATTCAATTCAATTCAATTCAATTCAATTCAATTCAATTCAATTCAATTCAATTCAATTCAATTCAATTCAATTCAATTCAATTCAATTCAATTCAATTCAATTCAATTCAATTCAATTCAATTCAATTCAATTCAATTCAATTCAATTCAATTCAATTCAATTCAATTCAATTCAATTCAATTCAATTCAATTCAATTCAATTCAATTCAATTCAATTCAATTCAATTCAATTCAATTCAATTCAATTCAATTCAATTCAATTCAATTCAATTCAATTCAATTCAATTCAATTCAATTCAATTCAATTCAATTCAATTCAATTCAATTCAATTCAATTCAATTCAATTCAATTCAATTCAATTCAATTCAATTCAATTCAATTCAATTCAATTCAATTCAATTCAATTCAATTCAATTCAATTCAATTCAATTCAATTCAATTCAATTCAATTCAATTCAATTCAATTCAATTCAATTCAATTCAATTCAATTCAATTCAATTCAATTCAATTCAATTCAATTCAATTCAATTCAATTCAATTCAATTCAATTCAATTCAATTCAATTCAATTCAATTCAATTCAATTCAATTCAATTCAATTCAATTCAATTCAATTCAATTCAATTCAATTCAATTCAATTCAATTCAATTCAATTCAATTCAATTCAATTCAATTCAATTCAATTCAATTCAATTCAATTCAATTCAATTCAATTCAATTCAATTCAATTCAATTCAATTCAATTCAATTCAATTCAATTCAATTCAATTCAATTCAATTCAATTCAATTCAATTCAATTCAATTCAATTCAATTCAATTCAATTCAATTCAATTCAATTCAATTCAATTCAATTCAATTCAATTCAATTCAATTCAATTCAATTCAATTCAATTCAATTCAATTCAATTCAATTCAATTCAATTCAATTCAATTCAATTCAATTCAATTCAATTCAATTCAATTCAATTCAATTCAATTCAATTCAATTCAATTCAATTCAATTCAATTCAATTCAATTCAATTCAATTCAATTCAATTCAATTTCAATTCATTTCAATTTCAATTCATTTCAATTTCAATTCATTTCAATTTCAATTCATTTCAATTTCAATTCATTTCAATTTCAATTCAATTTCAATTCAATAAAAGCACAAGGATCACTTTGACAAGAGCTCAAACCACTTGGTAATGGTTGTAAAAACTACAGTATCACTACATAGTATAAAACAAAGTCGCTTTCTCTGTCCCTATATCCCTATGTCCCTATGTATGCTTATATCTTTAGAAATACGCAACGGATTTTGATGCGGCTATTTTTAATAGATAGAGTAATTCAAGTGGAAGGTTTAATGTATAAACATGCATGACATAGTAGAAAAAGAATGTGCACCCGTGCGAAGCAGGGGCGCGCGGGCGGGTTGCTAGTTTTTTTTTATAAAATACGTTCTTTTATTTTACCAAAGTGTCGGTAATTCTGTAAATGAGCCCTATTAGCTAACGTCTTGCAGGCATAGCTTACACACATGGCCACAAGAGGCGAGCTTAAGTGGCACATTCAGATGTTAGTATGGACGTATTCTTTGTTTTCATTCTTCACTTTGTTTTTTATTTTCTAGTAAATGTGTTTTATAGTGGATACAGTATACAATACATAGACATTGCTTAATAAATTAACATCAACATTTATAAATATTTGATTAAAACTTACATTGTATGATAATATAGTTAATATTGATGTTAATTCTGTTGGTTCTTTTTTATATTAATCCTTGTATGACATTTATAAACATCCGTCTCTTTCTAAGAATCCGAATTTTAGAAAGAGACGGGCGCGTCAACTGCAAGCTCTAATTTTGCATTTGCTTAGGATAACTGCTTGCGGTAACTCACTGTTGACATTATCATCTAATAACATAAATACATAATAATTTTGATTAATTGTCTAATCTAAAAAAAACTCTGTAACAAATATATTTTAAAATACATTTTCAGTCATTTAAATATAATATTTTTCCCCAAAACTTAAGGTTTATTTAAAATCGTTTTTTTTAGTTTTTTCTATTGAGTTTTAAAGAAACAGAAATATCAAAGAATCAAAGAAGTTTCCTATAAAACTAAAAGTTCTTCAAGCAGGCACTAAAGTTAAGGAATAGAATGTAGTATCTTCATAATTTTCTTTTTATCCGTCGAATACGACAAAGGAGATTGGCTCGGTCATCGAGCCAGAGTACTGACTGAGCTTAGGGGTTTGGATCGACACCGAACTAACCTACAATGCCATTGATTGCGGCGCGGTCTTCTTTGTTGAGCTTGAAAGTTTGTGCGCTCCATTTTCACACTGCAGGACGGTCAGATTGTTGTTTATGTTTCTACTTGTTGATAGAACAAACAGATGCTACCTCATGTTAAATGGTAACAATCACTTAAAACAAAGTATTGCCTTATTATATATTAGCAAGATAAGCACTATATGAACGTGGCCTATATAAAGCACTGCCCTGCGTTCATCAACTTGTCAGATTCTAAGCCTTATGTGACTGTAATCCCAACTAATATTATAAATGCGAAAGTAACTCTGTCTATCTGTCTGTCTGTCTGTCTGTCTGTCTGTCTGTTACGCTTTCCCGCTTAAACCTCTCAACCGATTTTGATGAAATTTGGCACAGACAATCTTTAGACCCTGAGAAAGAACATAGGCTACCTTTTATTGCGAAAAAAAGAAATGAAGAGATTAAAAGTACGCAGACGAAGTCGCGGGTACCAGCTAGTTTTCTATAAATCGGGATGACAGTACATATAAGTTTACCTTTTAATATATTTAAACGAAATCCTCGTTCAGTGTAGTTGTGATTTTAATGTCTCCCTGGCCTCAGGCACTTAAAAGATTAGTGATACATAAACATATTTATGTAGGTAAAATTCGGGTCTTTATCGCTTTACCTTTCAAATCATTTTCCCGACCTTCGAGCAGCTTCTATTTTGACAAGGTGATAAAACTTGATAATTAGATCATCCCTCGATTCAACACAAGACCAGGATAAGGCGTCGATGTCGACGTCTTATCCTGGTATAAAATCAATACAAAATTATTTATTCGAGAATTCATTTTCTCAAGAATAAAACTAAGCAATGAACTAGGACTAAGACTGTATCGGAGAACTATAAAGGATGATTAATATAAATATTAAAACTAAGTAACCAAGGTTTCAAACGAGTTTAAACAAACATTTCAAATTAAGAAAATAGATCAACATTAGATTAAAATTTCTACAAATTTAAAACAAAATCTTATTTCACTATCATTTTATTATACAATTTTAAATAGCCATATAAAAGTAATAACTTATAATGAATTCAAGCATCTGAGTAAGAAATAGCTCATAAGTTTTCTATGAAAAAAGATCAACTATCTAGGCAAACGCTTACAAGTTTTTTCAAATTTGTTTTTACTATCACATTCGATTCACGTTGGCGTAGACTTGAACAATTTATATCATATCTGTCTGATGTTAATGCAATTCAATAACTTTCTATTTGGCTTATCAAGTTTAGTATTCTATACCTTATTACTAAACTTTGGTTGCTTC
The DNA here is from genome assembly GCA_963576535.1 of Plemyria rubiginata. Lineage (NCBI taxonomy): Eukaryota > Metazoa > Arthropoda > Insecta > Lepidoptera > Geometridae > Plemyria > Plemyria rubiginata. Next base: position 6,005,152 of record OY754905.1, read on the forward strand.
AAGTATTTGGTGGAGATCACTCGGCGATTGTTTGAAAGAAATGGGCCTATAGGAGCCAACGAATACGGTATAACAAAACATATTCATCGGATTCTACAGGGTCCACTGCTCCCAAAACCCATCAGGTGTGCTGGTTTTTTGCTTGACGTAAAATACAAAGGCAGTGCCGTTTTTTCACAAATTACAAAACAAAAGAAATTACTAATTTTGTCGAGCAGATATATTGAAACTGATTTATAATGCGCCAGGCGCCACTTTTCAGTCTTATTTTAAAACACTCATTTCCTAACAATATCAATAGTAAAATTTTACAGTTGAAAGATTGAAATGAACGTAACACGTAACTACGAGTATGTGTAAAATTAAACTAAGTCTCTTGCGGTTGAGACTCTAGATCCGTGGGGTATCGAGGCCTACCGGGTCTTCAAATTTTATCCAGGCGACTTATCGAGGCGACGCGTGACCCGAGGGCTGGTGAGTATCTGGCTCAGCGTATCAGCATTGCCATTCAGCGTGGCAATGCAGCCAGTGTCTTGGGTACGCTTCCGACTGGCACTGATTTGGATCAGTTGAGCTATCTATAGATCGTTTGCAACGGTCTGCAGATAGCTCAACTGGTTCATATGTATTTTGTATATTTTGTACATTTTGTAAATAATTGTAACTATTAGTTGTAATTTTCTTTGTAAATAAAGTTATCTATAACTAAGTTAGCCTATTTAATTTTAGTTCATGAAATATTGGATCAGGACTTGCACGACCATAATGCCAAACCTTGGTCTATGTCTCCCGAACACAAGAATCTATCACTGAAACAGCTTTACGACTTTGATCCCCAGGCACGGGAGATATCCCTTCAGATCTCTCAGTACCAAGTACTAACTCAAGATTCTTTGTGGATGTCTAAGGGGGTTTGTCAGAGGTACGTCCAAACATTACGGGTTTGTCAGAGGTACGTCCAAACATTACATTTGGCGCATACCCATATTTTGCAGTAGTTAGTATTCCATACGTGACAGGTTGCAGCCCATCGCCGCTGTTAGAATCTATCAATATATATTATGTTTCATTGTATAATTGCATGACATTAGTTGCATTTTTTTGTGTGTATGTAGCTTGCACCCGTTTCTTCTGTGCTCAAATAAGTTTTTATTCTATATCTATATGTGGAGACTTATTAGCCTTTTGTTTTATATAGTATTATTGATTTATATGTATGGTGTGCTGTTAGTCTTCCTTAAACAAATAAATAAATAGTGAATGCAGGGCAATGTAAATATAATGTTTGGGCGTATCTCCGAGGACCTAAAATATTTGTTTTTTGTTTTTGAAAAAATATCTAATATGCCTGAGCATTAAAGCCGTGGGCTAATTTTTTACCTACCAAGTATTCGAGCACCATATTCCAGCCAATGATGAAGGCTATAAACTCTCCAACTGTCACGTAAGAGTAGGTATATGCCGACCCCGTGGTGTTTGGCACGCGAACACCGAATTCAGCGTAACAGGCACCTGCGAAAAAAATTGACAACGTTATCAAAGGACTATTGTTTATTTGTATGGATTTTCATGTCGCCTTAAGAGTCCGGTGACAGCGGCTCGCAATTTCGAGGTGCGATTGGCTATTATTTCATTTTATTTCATTTTGGGGAGGTTGTTTGAAAAAATAACTCTAGAGAAACACGCATAAATACTGTTCGAACACAAATAATACAATAATATAAGGGAAATGTGCTTGAGGCAGAAATCATTTTGGTATTAGGTAAACGTAAGACCAAACATACTAATACCAAAATGATTTCTGATTCGGGCATGTTTCCCTTATATTATTGTATTATTTGTGTTCGAACAGTATTTATGCGTGTTTCTCTAGAGTTATTTTTTCAAACAACCTCCCCGAAATGAAATAAAATGAAATAATAGCCAATCGCACTTCGAAATTGCGAGCCACTGTCACCGGAGCCTTAATGTATAAATTTTCCTTCCTGCCATTACTCTATTGTCTGATAACAGTTAAGTGTTTGAAAAAATTGTGTTTATGATAATATTTCTATTCGTTTCGTGTAAATACCGGTATTGTATTAAAATTTGCGGCAATAGTAAAATTCGTAATTTATTAAACTTCCATAGTTTTATGTACTAAACATTTATTTTATTTAGCGTATTTACATGTATCTGAAATAAAAACAAGATGTCTTATTCTTTTCCTTTTCGTTTTTGTATTATCGCTAATTTCTCACGAACGTAAGGTACTACTATATCTATCTAGGGTTAAGCTAGCTCGCCTTTGTACATGACTATAATGTTTTTGTGTTTATTATTTCGTGTACAATAAAAAATTAATAAATCTATTTATTTCTTTTGTGTTTTGAATTTATATCTATCACCGCATCACTATCATTTATAACATCACCAAAGTATTGCCTCGTAAGTCACGTACGATAGGAACGTGCCCTACGATGCACTACCCTGCGTCAACCAACTTGAGGCATACAGATGTTATGCCCCACGTGCCTGTAATTACACCGGCGACCACACTCTTCAAGCCGAAACACAGCGTTACTGCTTGGCGGCAGAAAAAGGCGTGGTGTTATTACTTCCCCGGTCAAGCCAAAAAACAAAGAGCTCTACTACTCTTGAAACCTGCCTTCTATACAAGTTGGAATCGCAAGAAATGATCTTAGTTCCACAAAAATCAATGCCCACGAAGTCGAGAGCAACAGCTGGCTATTAATACTCGTATTTATCTGAGTCCCAGTTATTCTTGTTTGTTCGCGTTCCCATTCAGAGTGACAATGCAGCTAGCGTCTTGGGAGCACTTCCGATTTGCAGGACATTGCAGTTGTTGCATCTTAGTTATTTTCCACTGTAATACAACGGAAGTTGAGAGTAAAGAGATGAGTTGTTTGAAGAATGTTGACGTCTTTCAAATAACTTCTTTAAAAATACAAATGAAACAATTTAATGAACAATCTTTATTATCCTCTATATTAATCTTCTCGCTCACACATTTTAAGTAGATGTTTCGTTTCTGTCTAGGTTTTAAGTTAATATTATTAAAAAGTATTACTTTAAGTTCTCATTTTTAGCTTCGGTAAAGCTCTATACGACGACTCTGACGACCTCTGTGGCGCAGCGAGCGAGAGCCTGCCTGCGACGCAAGAGGTTGCGGGTTCGATTCCCGCCTTGGAACAAATTTGTGTACGATCTGCAGAAATTTGTTCCGATGGTCTGGGTGTTTTCTATGTATAATAAAAAACATCTATCTATGTAAGTATATAATGTATTAAATATATCAGTTATCTAGTACCCATAACACAAGCTTTGAGTAGCTTACTTTGGGGCTAGATAGTGTTGTGTGGATTGTCCAGCATTATTTATTTATAGATCTTATGGCAACAACGGATGGACCTAAGCTTCAGCTTTAGGTTGCGGCTAGATTGTCAGCTCTAGGCCGAAAGGGCAACATAACGACAACGTCCTAGGTGTTATTGGTGTCTATCGGCGACGGTGCCCACTTACCATCAGGTGGGCCTGTTCTGTTTTTTTCTAACTTTGATTATGAATATGAAAGAGCGAGATTCTCAAGCAGAAGTATGTAAATTCATACAAAAAGAGGGCCTTAACACTATAAATTAATGTTATTGTTGTGGTTACAGATATAAAAAAAAACATTTCATTTATCATCTGTCTCCTAAAATAAAAATATGAAGAAGTGCTGTACGGAATGTCTAGTAACATTATAGATGGATGGATGATTGTTTGTTACTCTTTCACGCCGGAACGGCTGAACGGATCTGAATGAAACTTAGCAGAGAGATAGATTATAGTCTGGAATAGCACATAGAATACTTTTTATCCCGTTGGAATACCGGGATTTAAATCTGCGCGGGTGAAACCGCGGGGCGCAACTAGTTTTTAATACAAGTGAATCATTAGGCTTACCAGAAAATATGCTGGCCATAGCTGCAATCATAAAGCTGATAACGACCCCGGGGCCAGCGTATTTGCGGGCAACCATCCCAGCAACAAGGTACATCCCGGTTCCCACGCAGGAACCCACTCCCAGTGACGTCAGGTCGACGGTCGTCAGGCATCTCTGTGGGAGGGAAGTCTAGATTAATATCGCATGTTTAGGACACAGACTACCGTAAAACTACATACCCAAACCCATACCCGGCTCAAAAATCAAAATTAAATTAAGATCTTATTAACATAGTAGTTTACATATGCAAAAATGAAATCAGGAACGTATAACTAGCGTAGTAATTCAATCGTTGCCAAATCTTTGGAAAGGTGATGCAGGTATTTCTCTTACTTAGCTAGTACTTAGCACCTCTTTTATACAGCTGTTTTGGCTAAAGAAAATATAAAGTTTATTTCGTGAAAGAGGAGAAAAATATGGCAATCTTAATTGCCATAATCTTAACTTAAAACTAACTAAATATTATAAATGACAATTCCATTACGCGTTACTTAGCGAAGTTTATTGAACGCTTTTTTATTTTGTGATTATTATGTAATGTCTTGTTGGTTAAAAAACGGTTGCTGTGCTCATCAAATATAATAAAATTAATAAAATTATTTTTCCTAATACTAAATACGTTGGTTTTATATTTATTTAACTGGTGATCTTCCACTTCAGTTCCAGTCTTCCCAAAGTTGTGCGTTTAAATCAGGCAAATTCCCGTTGAAGGGGACCAACGAAATACATAACGTTACGATCCCCACAACGGGGCTTTACCGGGTTTAAAACTGTGTCTTCATGCTTCTGTTCTTTGTTCTTCATACCATAAATAAGGAAGTCTGGGGTAGATCGCCCTGTTTCCTTCGATGAGTTGTTGTCAAAAATCAATTTGCTTTTTTTGTTTTTTTGAAAAACAAATTGATTTTTTCTTATTTTTTTTTAATGGATAATTATCCATTAAAAAAAAATAAGAAAAAATCAATTTGTTTTTTTTGCAAATGCATACTTCTAAAATCATATAACACCCAGACACAGAACCAACATCTATATTCATCACAAATGTTTGTCCTCGGTGATAATCTAACCCACGGCCTACGGCGCAGAAGGCAGAGTTACTACCAACTGAGCTGTGAAGGCTGTCAAAGTAATTAGGTCCACGTAGTTTGTGCTATTTATGGAATTCTTGTAGTGAGTGAGCGGCAGTATAAATTCTATATTATTTCAATGTACGTATCTGTTGGTTCTGCTGTCTCCGAGATAATTTTATATGAACGAAAAAGGGCTTTGAATTCACTGTGTGATTGATACGCGATTATTTCAATGGTTTCAGAGATGGTCCCATCCAAATTTTATCTAAGTTGACTAAGCGCTCTTTTCTATTGTGGTAATATAATATTAATAATAACAATTTATTTGGACACAAATTACATATTTAGGTAAGAATGCAAATTTAAATTAAATACAATTTATAATTATATATACATAGGTAACGTAAGCTAAAATTATTTTATAATAACAAGCTATGCCTTACGCTAATAATTAAATTTTGTACGATACATTTCAATAATAGTGTATGTAATATAATAGTAATAAATAAATAAATAAATAATACTTACATAGATAGATATTTTTTATTATACATAGAAAACACCCAGACCATCGGGACAAATTTCTGCAGATCGTACACAAATTTGTTCCAAGGCGGGAATTGAACCCGCAACCTCTTGCGTCGCAGGCAGGCTCTCGTCCGCTGCGAGAGGTCGTCAAGTAATGTCTTGTCAGAAGAGAGGTTGCTGTGCTTGTCAAACAAATACATAAAATAATTAGTTTTTTTTTATTTAGTTTACACGTTTGTTTTACAATACTTTTCCTGATAATCTTCTCCGCTTCAATATTCTTGTCTCTCCAAAGTTGAGCGTTTAAATCAGGTAATTTCCCGTTGATGGGGACCAACGATATAAATCACGTTAGAAAGTCCCCACAGCAGGGTTTTACCAGGTTCAAAACTGTCTTCTGTCCTTTTCGTCGTTTTTCCGACTTCTTTATACCTTGTGTTGTATAATGTAGGATAAGTCTGGGGAAGATGGGGCTACAACTTTGATGAGTTATTGTCGGGAAACCATGATGATTTAAACAACCATTCTGTTTATGAGCAAACCTTTAGATTGCAACTACAAAAACTAGCAGAGCAAACTTTTGAGAAGGAATGATACGATCAAAAATAAATTTTTGATCCAAGCAAGTTTTCATACATAAGAATTAGAAAAATATAAAATCTCATTTTGAAGAGTGAGAAATTGCTATTGAATCAAAAAAATATTTTGTTGTTGTAATGGCATTTTTTGCCAAGATTTAATGTCATTTATATATTATCACATGTACGTATTATCAAGAAAAATGGTTACTAGGGTTTTCTCTGTTCCGTGACTGTGATCAAAAACATCATCATACACATATTATGTTATGTTATTTTGTATCTAATGCAACATGTTTGTTTTATTATTTTCCTGATGATCTTCTCCGCTTCAAAATAGTCTTCACATAGTTGAACGTTTAAATCAGGCAATTTCCCGTTGAAAGGGACCAACGAAATTAATAACGCTATGGTCCCCACAACGGGACTTTACCGGGTTCAAAACTGTGCCTTCGGTGATACTCCTTTGCGTTCTTCAACCTTGTATAATGTAGGGCAATGAGAGAAACTATGACCATTGAATCATATACGTAAATTAACTTTTTGTAATATTACTTTGTACGTAAGTCTTAAATTATCTTTAGTTAAAAGACAAATAACTTCGCCAAATAACTTTCTTGTTTTTGTTAGTTACCTTTAAATTACGTAAATCTCCATTAACATTTCTATTCATTACAGGAAATACATTATGTTTTATACATCTATTATTTTGAAATCACAAATAAAAACAGTATTAATTTGTCTACGGAAAAATATATATGTTACGAAAAACCGGCTCAGATCAATATAAAGGGTATGCCAATCACTGGTTGCTGTTTGCCGTGTCTAAGTTTTGTTCAATGTTGATTTAAACGAAGGAACAAAATGTGTTTCCTTGCCAACGTCATGCGGGAAATGTAACCAACAATGATCCTACAAAACTGCGAGGAACAAATTGCCATAATATAAATATATATAAATACATACCAAATCAGCAAAGTTGAGTCGAGTTATTTTCGTATTTTTTTCCAAACTATTACCAAAGATTACCTAAACACCTCAAGAATATAAATGATGACATTTCGTGGAATTGGTGGGATTCTAATAACTGTGGCGTTATAAAAAGGTAACGATTAGGATAAAATGAAATCCGTGGACTTTCCACGGAACAGGCAGCTAAGGCTTACCTAGCTTAATACCTATAATACTAGTGATTGCAAGTTGGGAAAGGACATAGAAGAAAAGGACAATTTTTTTATCGAGGCTAATAATACTAATAACGCGTGGCGCAGCTACGAATAGTTTGAATTTTTTTTGGATTTTATTGTTTTGTGAATTATTTATTTTATTAGCTTGGCATCGTTTATTTCCTTCATAGCTCTTTTTACCAAGGAATTTGAGTACCTTTTACATACCCCTCATTTCAGAAGTCACGTGGTTCTTGACCATATCTACTGTCACACAGTTGATGCATCAATTCTTAAATTAAAAACTCGTTAATGAATAAATTAAATAAAATACTGAATCTACAAAATCCATTAGCCATGTCAACCCTTTACTAATTATCAATCAGTTCCTGCGCTAATGGAATGAGCCCATTAATTAATTTGAGCGCAGCATACTCATTTGATTGCTTCCTATTGCAGATTTTCAATTTAGATTATAGCATTGGCTGCCTGTTAGCTCCACTATTTCTCTGCTATATTATGTTTATCATAAAAATACAAAAAAAAACAGTTACAGTAAAAAACAGTAGACTTTGTAACGTTGAAACTTCCATGTATTTTCCTATTTTTCTATATATCTATTACTATATTATTATCGAGTATTTATGTATCAGTTCTCTGCTTTTAAATTAAAAAACTTAGATTTTTCTATCGAAAAATGTATGTGCTCAATACCAGTGCTCTTGTACGGTGAACGAGAAAATCGTGAAGAAACCCTTTCATATTCTAACAGCGGCGATGGGCTTGCAACCTGTCACGTATGGAATAATAACTACTGCAAAATAAGCGGGTATGTTCCAATAGTAATATTTGGAGGTACCTCTGTCCTGACTATCACCGTATACGGGGCACCGTATATGACATATTCTTTGTTAAAATTAAAATTGACGACCTCAGTGGCGCAGCGGGCGAGAGTCCGCCTGCGACGCAAGAGGTTGTGGGTTCGATTCCCGCCTCGGAACAAATTTGTGTACGATCTGCTGAAATTTGTTCCGTTGGTTTGGGTGTTTATACCCACAATCACAAGCTTTTTAAGTAGCTTACTTTGAGGCTAGATGATGCTGTGTAGATTGTCCAGCATTATTTATTTATTTATTTAAAGAATATGCCATATATATATATATATAATATAATCCTGAGTACCTACCACCAAGTACTCAGAATTCTTTGAGGATATCTAAGGGCCACCACATTGCGGTAGTTGATATTCTACTTTACATAATACGTGACAGGTTGCAAGCCCATCACCAATTCTTCAGAAATTTTATTACGTCAGGCTTAGTGCTTATTTTACCATCACTGCTGAGTAAAGATAACAATATTTCCGCCTTTACTCACACTTATTGAAAACAAATATTGCAAATTTTTATGTGAAGAATAGCGTTACTCAAAGATCGTGAAACAGGCACTTAATAAACTAATATTCTGCTCATATCTACTAACGCGATGCAAAGTCGATAATTACTAAAGTACTCAAAACCCAGCCGCATACAAAATTAGTATGCTAGTCACGAGCGTCGTCGGCCAGACGAGAGGGGAATGTATGGGAAGCGCCAGCCTGCACCTTAATCAATTTGCCCACACGATCTTGGGCTCTTCTCTGTGCTGCAGAAGAACTGTAAAGTTTTTTTAAAATAACTGTAGTTCGAGCTACGGGGTAAACCAACTAAAAAACGCCCTGCTAGCGCCCTATAATTTAGTACTTGGATGACCGCACTTAGCTCAACGCCCCGTAACCCCCGCTGTAGGGATCTCAATTGTAATAAAATCGTTGGTTACTAAAATATAGGTATACCTAACGTGAATTGCTCAGAATTAGTGCTTATTCAATTGTCAACTTAATGATAATGTAAAAAAAAATTGCAAGTACCTACGTCTGCGTGATCTCATTTTCGAAAATAACCTTAATGTATTAAAAAAACATTAAAGGCAATGGCTATTGTAAGTAAATCTATGTAAAACTTAAATATACGTCTATTTGATCAAGCCATAACCACATGAACCATGTATCTGACTCATTCAATCAGACACTGATCAATCAGAGAACCAAGATTAATCTCAAGCAAACAAAGTTTACAATATACTTTTTTGTGGCTTGACTGTCTTAAATAACGACCGACACACTATCGACTCGATTGACGCGTGTCTTTCATGCATGTAAATTTAAACTCTCGAATGTTGGAATGAACGCTTTTCTAGGGTTGAAAAAAGTGTCGCACCAAGTTATCGTTGAATGCCTTCTAGCATGCACACAAACCACCGCTAGCGTACCAGCCGCAGCAGGCGTGCAAGCAGTAGGCTACTTGCGTTCTTTATTTCTTACTTGTTCTACAAACTTTTTTTTTGCCTTAAAGTACTGACACACGTGCTCAAAAATAAGCATGCTTCTTTTGAGCATGCTCAAAAATCAACCGGCACGTACGACCAAATAAGCATGCTTATATATAAGCACGATCTGTTCACACGTGCTTTTATTGAGCAAGGCTCGAAAAAAGCATGCTTTTAGCTCGAAAATAAGCACGTGTGTCAGTATCTTTATGCTCTCATCGCGCAGCGTACTTTGTAATTTCTAACTGATTAAGAAACGCTTGCATTTGGCCTAAAACATTCATCACCAGAGCCAGCCCATACGAAAGTACCTAAATACTTAAGGCGCTGACAACACTTAATGTACCTCTCGCTCACACGATTCGACATTTTAAAAGATATAAAATTACTAAGCCTCATTTTCAAAAATCGCAAACAACCATTTTGTGTTCAATCACAATGCACACAGTTTGGTAAAAATTTCATTCTGATCGATGCAAGTTTTCCTATTCAACAGTTTGCTTAACCACAAAAACTAGAAAAGTAAACTTTTAAGTAGGAAAACTTGTATCGTTCACACAAAATGGTTGTCTGCGATTTTTCGAAAACAGGTTCAGTGATTTTATATCCTTCAACAAGTCAAAACGTGCGAGCGAGAGTCACATTAGCTCTTGTCCGTCTTGTCACCTTAACCGTTGACTTGAATGAAGCATGTGCAAAAGTCACGTAAATGTGGAATATTAGTAATCATAATCGCTTGACAAACATGTAGACAAAAATTGTAAGAAAAGATAGTCATCGGCACAAGGTACATACAATAAAGCCTGCTTGTTTCAGAAAACCTAAACCCTGCTTACGTTAGACACTTTGACTAGATTAAGCGAAGCTTAACTAAGTAGTTGGTTCGACGTAGAAGCATTAAAAACACAAGGTGCAGTACCTACTTAATACACTGCATCGAAGCTTTGAGTTTGAGCAGTTTTCAATGAAAACATATTATTTCATGTTGCATTCAGGTTTTTCCACATAAACCAATCTTGTAGGTTTCCAATTCAATGCGCAATTTATCTTGAAACACCCACTGAGCTGTACCTACCAGACGACACATTATTTCTAATAACACTTTTACCTGCTACTTCATATTACTTTACACATTTAATGAAAAGCTTGATATTTTCTACAAATTAAAACCTTTTCTAATATTTAATTGAAAATCGTTTCTGAAGAAGCATTGAAACTTTAAAAACTATTAATTAAAAGGTTTTCATTTTGCAGTGACACAAATACAGCAATATATAATAAAACAAATAAAACTGATGAAAACTGTTTCACGTTAGATATACCCTCCCAAGTAAGGTATCAAGTGTTCGCTAAAAACACAGTGATGGCAAATACGAATACGTTTTGCTTTCATAAAAACTAAAACATTTTTGTTAAACTTTTTGCAAATTACGGTTATACTTTAAAATCTACGTAACGTAAAGCTCTAGAGTTTTCTATGTAAAAAGTTCTCGGTATCAAAGACAGACATGAAGCCACTATAGCTCAAACAACAAAGCTTTGATACCTTTGTGCACAAAGTAGGTTTAACCGAAGCTATGCACGTAGAGTGGATCTAACCAACCATATTAGCCCACTAGCTACCAACATTACATGGACTAGTAGAGCTACGAGTAGTTTTCAAACAGTACTTTAGAGGAATTTACAGGATTACAGGAATTAGATAGAATTTAAAGGCTACATTACTTACTAACAATTACTGTGCTTTTATTTTATTGATTATTTTAACCTTTCTACTAGCAGGTGGCCCATCTGATATATTAAATGGTAACCATCACCTACATAGCATTGTCACGTAAGCCACGCACGATGGATAGTACGTGCCCTACGATGCTCTACCCTGCTTCCCTATTAAGCCTTATGTTTTTGTTCTTCCTCAGCAACTACACTCTTCAAACCGAAACACAGCGCTTGACGGCAGAAAAAGGCATGGCGGTAGCGTTTCCCTGGACGAACCCTTCATAAAGAGCTCTACTACTTATAAAACTGTGCTAACTTAACTATAAGCTTTTACATAGTTGGCTCTTTCAGGATCTGCACACTTTGGCCCGAGACACGGTAGATGTTTTAGTACCAAGAGCCCCCTCGGGATTCTTACTAGTGTATTTACTGTTAATCTGAGATGGTCGTATCCGCCCTTAGAGAACCCCAAATCTTTAAAGAGGGTGCGATTTGTGCGAGGCTTCGACAACTATTGCGACAGTAATTTTGGACTAAAGAAATAATATTTGTATTAATGCTAGTTTGGTCAAAAAAGACTGCAATAATTGTCGGTCAGCGTCGTTCAAACTTAACCTTATCATCACCTTATAAATGTAATCTGCAAGAATGACTTGTCTATGCTTACCGATAGCCGTTGCTTTCCTTCAGGAACTGTTATCTCTTGGTTTCCTTGCGCTTCGCGTGGGTCCTTGGTACGGATCAGTTTTGTAAATACAGTGTGGCCATCGCGGCGAACGGCCGCCCAATCCATGTTTTGCAGCCTGCCATAGGCCCTGTAGCAAAAGAGAAAACTATAAATACTTGATACGTAACACATTGCAAGTTAGAAATAAAACTTGACTAGGCAACAAAATTGAAAACGTACCCAATAATTTATTACGAATATGAACGAGTAGTAGTGCTCAAAACACATGAGCATACAAGAGTAGTAGTGCTCTAGCACAAAACAGTTATAATAATATACATGAAAATTATAATATTTAATTATTGCGGCTCTGAGTCAAAAACGTGCCATCATAGCATAGGGTCGCTCCACACACATAGTCATGTATTCATGTTTAGCGACGCTGATGATGTGCGACAGGATAATCCTATCCTAATTCTAAAGAAAGTTTGTAAGCATGGATGGATGGATGTTTCTTACTCAATAACGCCAGAACGGCTAAAGGGATCTGGATGAAATTAGGCGCAGATATAGATTATAGTCTGGAATAGCACATAGGCTACTTTTTATCCCGTGACAATACCGGGATTTAAAACTTAAAACGCGAGTGAATCCGCGGGAGCAGCTGGTCATCAAATTGATTTTGCTTGTGGTGTTAGATCGATTGATTCACGATTGACTCACATCGTCATTCTGCATTAAATGATTACTAAGTACAAGCTGATAATCTATAAAATTCTAACCTATTGTTTTGCTTCCCCAAATTGTCTTGTTTTGTACCTCCTTCCTCGACATTATAAAATACCGGAGGTTGGTACATTTTGCCAATAATTTCCCTCACCTGGCATCACTGCTAGCATAGCAGATGTATCCGGGATATGGATAAATCAATATGAAACAGTCCCATGATGATTTTATTTTTATTCCGTTAGATAAGGTAGGGTAGTATGATTTTCTCACGTTTTCGATCTCGCGGTGGACTCTTATAGCACGTGCAAACGTGCGACCGAAAAATTGTTTAACGGTTGTCAGCCTCTTAAACTTAACGATGTTCTTGTTAAGCATGTACGTAATTATTATTTCCTAGTAATAACTGCACTCGTCAGTACTCGCCAAGATACTGAAAAAGCTCTTGTTTTCAACGTACCTAACGATTTTTCAAAATTCAACCCTAACAGGGATGAAATAAGGGATAAAAGTTTGTATGAACGTTTCAAAGTAAACGAGCACGAGCGAAGCCGCGGGTTCAGCTAGTCACTACATAGTATAAAACAAAGTCGCTTTCTCTGTCCCCTTGTCCCTTTGTATGCTTAAATATTTAAAACTGCAACGGATTTTGATGCGGTTTTTTTTAATAGATAGAGTGATTCAAGAGGAAGGTTTATATATATAATATTTTCATGATATGTGCACCCGTGCTAAGCAGGGGCGCGCGGGCAGGTCGCTAGTATATAATAAAGTTCAAAGAATTGCTTCCAAAAACTAACAATATACGCAAACCGACCAAGCCATATAAACCTGCAGCAAAATTTACACGTTGATTTGGTATAGAAATATTCCATTAAAGTTTTAATGTAACTCCGGAGTGCATCCATTCTACTGCAATGAGGCTCAACCGTTTTGAAGCGATATGATTCCTAACTATCGTGCAATGTCTTCTCAAGATATTGTTGAGCAAGGTTCGTAAAGCATGCTTTTAGCTCGAAAATAAGCACGTGTGTCAGTACCTTTAGTCATTAGATTAGAATCCCCCTGCATACTACATTTCATGAAAATCGTTGCAGCCGTTTTCGGGATTCAGGTAATGTAGAAATATATATACTAAATCGCTCGTTTAAAGGTATTATTATAATGTAGATAACGTTTTTATTAAAACGGGGTAGGTAGGTACGCCATAAGGTTCAAATCTTCAAAGGCATTGCTCAACGGCTCACGCTTGTATAAAACTAAAGAAGTTAGGTTGCTTTATAAATCGAGATTCTGCCGTTATTTACTCTGTATTGAACCGCGTGCGGACTTCGGGGGCTTTGGCAGCAATTGATTGCAAGGCAAAGAATTATTTGGTGTTCGTTGAAGCTGCGATAAAATAAATAGTGAATTCTGAGAAAACATAGAAAGTATTATCCTCTGCCTCTGCCGTGCAAGTACCGTTTTTATCGATCGCGTCAAAAATTAGTTAAAAATGATTTCAACAATGGATAAAACCAAGGAATATAGATAAGACATTCAAATTCCTTGGATAAGACCATTTTTAACGAATTTTGACGATTCTAAATGTCAAATTAAGCGATCGATAAGAACGGTACTTGTAACACTGAAGTAGTTGCTGCCTTGTATTCAAATTCCTTGTTGCTGCCGGTCTGACTTGTCAGATATGAACCATGCACTAGTTGAGGTCTACGGTCTAATTTCGAAGTAACCTATTAGAGCCAATCAAGTCTGAGTTGATGAGAACATGGAGGCCAAGTATTCCAATTAACAACGAACTACGAACTGTAGCCGATAAATGTGTACGTAATTCGGCGTACATTATATATGTATTCAGTGTGTATTGACTAACTAACATGCCTTATTATGTAGTAGCTTCTGACAGTTTCCTAAATCAGTCTCACAGTAGTCTAAAACTTCGCTGATTCGAAACCGCATCTATTACCCCGGTGCCAGATATGTATGAACTTAAATGATCACTGAGCCTGAGCAGCACGCTTAGTGAGGCACGAGGCAGTGAACAGCTTTTCTCGCGCCACACTAAGTGTGCGGCTCAGTGATCACTTAAGTTCATACATATCTGGCACCGGCCTTAGAATAAGGTACAAATCTACAATAAATAAAAATGTGTACATATTGAAACTTTACCAACTTATCTTAAACTAAGCTAATTTCTGTGCCTTAAACATCACTTACTCTAAGTAACGCTTAAGTATGTACTTGTCTTGCCCTCGCATGACATGGTCGTGAAGCATCCTTTAACTGTCAGGTACAGTACCAAGTGTCACGAATTAATTAAATTGGAAGTCGAATAAAATGGTTATCGATTCGCTCTCGACAAGCCACTCTATTAGTGTCAGGTGACATACCACGCATACGCCACAGTGGAAACTATTCTAACCATCCGTTCATTAAAAACTCAAAACCAGCCTACGGAGCTACATGGAGCTAGGTGACCATCATTCGATTTCATATAGCTGATTTATAACCGATCACTGTTCGTGTTACGTTTATTGACGGCATATTGGCATCTATCAAGCTCAGCACTTTTGTAGTATATCAGGCTTTTGCAGGATATTGGAATTATCCACATGACATATGACGCTTGAACTGTCGTATCAGTATACAGCTGGAAGCTATTTTTTTCAATCATGGTAGTTATAACTACTGTAACATTATGTTCTTCCAAGGTTTCTCAACAGCAGAAGAGCTGGTGGTGACAAATTGGTTTTTTACTACTAGCAAATTAAACATGCGAACCCACCTGATGTTAAGTGGAAACGTGGCCTACGATGCACCGCCCTGAATGCATCCATTTGAGGCATACATATGTTAATTTAATCGGCTGCACGTCTGAAGGTGCAAATATTGAACTGGCACTTTCAGCCGCACAGCCGATTATACATCATTTTGGTGAGCACTGTTTATACTATTAGGTTTGGGTGCTTCTGATACCTACTACAATTAATCAAAGTATATAAGTAAATCAATAAATGATAGGGTAAGTTCATTTGACCTGAACGGCGGCGGTAGATACACCAAGCTATTTCAAAGAGATCCCTGTGATAGTGCTGATTAAAGACTGTTTTTCTCAAATATTTTATTATCAAATATTTAATACCACATAAGGCCCGTTGTCCACATACGGCTTATCGACCGTACGGTGTGTTAGCCGTACGGTTGAACTACCGTGCTAGCTTGTACATGACACGGCATTCATAGTGATCCATACAACACTGACGACCGTGCCTACACGCGGCGAATTAACCGTAGATTTTCACGGCGATAAACCGTATGTGGACAACGGCCCCAAAGCCTTCAACGTCACTAACAAGAGCTTTTAATGCAATCACCACGAACATAATCTATGAGAATACTCAAGTGCTCTGCAGAATTAATCAGCGATGTAGATCACGAGATATGTTGAGAGATATGCTCAAGTGAGGCGCGGAAATTATTGAAAAAGCCGTGAACCGTTGGAACGGAACCCAGTAATGAACTAAATTTAGACGCTATTTGATGGCAAATATAACTCTCAGTTATGGACAGATCAAATACCTTTAAACGAGAAATTCCTGTATTAATTTATATCCAGGGCGCGTACCACCATCTCTTGAAGCATTCTTATTTCGATATTACATTTAAGGCAATGTCTTATGTCAACTGCATAGAGTCAGCTTTATGATCAAAAAGTAAAGTAATATTGAAATACGAATGCTTCAAGGGATTGTGGTAAGGGCCCTGAATGTCGGAAACGGCTCCAGCAATTTTCATGAAGAACGCAGTGGGTTCGGGGGCAATAAATCATTTTAGGTAGGATTCATTTTCTTCAGAAAAAAACCTTAATTTTTTGTTAAGAAACCGCTCAAAGCTCGATGACCTTATGACCTTATGACTTTATTAGCCTGAATCCTGTGAAATTTGTCACTGTTATCTTTCAAGTGTCATGATCGTCGGAACGCTTTTAAGAGTAGTAGAGCTCTTTGTGAAGGGCTCGTCCGGGGAAGTACTACCACCACGCCTTTTTCTGCCGCCAAGCAGCAACGCTGTGTTTCGGTTTGAAGAGTGTGGTCGCCGGTGTAATTACAGGCACATGAGGCTTGGCATCTGTATGCCTCAAGTTGATGGACGCAGGGCAGTGCATCGTAGGGCACGTTCCTATTGTGCGTGACCTACGGGGCAATGTTTTGTTTATAGGTGACGGTTACCACTTAACATCAGGTGGACCATCTGCTTGTTCCATCAGCTAGTTGTATAAAAAAAAAACGCTTTCTTGTTTTAATTATAGCGATCCATTGTAATACATAATTTATCTAAGTAACAATAAAACTAAGCCTAATGAAATGGATCTTCAATGAAACCAGAAAAGACTTGATAAAATGGTAATATTTGTAGAACTCTAATTGACTCGTCTTCCTTAGACTTTAGTTTCGTCGAGTTCTCTAGGTCTTGTATTTCAATTATCTCACGAAGGAAGTTTTCCTTAGAAAGACCTCATAGACCAATTATTTCTAGGTACGTCTAACTTTGTTTTATATTTGTTCAAAAGATCCCGTAAACTATATAATTAGTTTCTTTCGAAACAGTGTGGTGAAAGGATTTTAAGTGCGACCACAAGAGGCTCCTTTCTAGCATTTGAACAAATGTCATAGAACTTGTTAGGTTCTACAATATGCCGGTTTCCTCACGATGTTTTCCTTCAACATTTTGAGAGTACTGGCATGTGCACATTCATTTTTGAACAGAAAAACTCATTGGTGCACGACCGGTTTGGACCCACTACCTTAGCATCAGAAGGCAGGTCACTACCACTAGACCACCAGTGCTCTCCTGGTAAACTGTTACTCCTTGTAACAGTAAAATGGTGGAAGCCACGGTTTTTTTATTAAGATTAATCTTGCTAAAATCCGTCCACGTATATTTCATCGGATTTGCTTCGATGTCTAGCATTTTCGAGGTTTTTAGCATTTTTCGCGACTACGTGATCTATTTTCCGATAAATTCGAATACGTGCCGAAAAGAACACACCGGCTAAATTATAACCCTCTTATTCATAATCCCTGCCATTTTCTAGCGTATCACTAGATTATTTTTGTCACTGTCACTTTCATGCCTACGAAAAGAGACGGCAACAGACTTCTCGGTTTTATAAGCTATTGGCGCGCTCAAAAACCATTATGAATAAGGGCCTAAGCCTAGGGTTAGACTATGCGTTGTATATATATTTTTTAATTTTATCTTATATAAATTAAAAGTATAATAAATTGTCAGTGCTTTAGATTTCACCTCATACCTATTACTTTATGGTAAAAATTAATGTGTCATGCACGAGAAATCGACGAAAAAGATGTGATCGATCACAGCATTAGCAAATCGGGTGAAGACTTGACGAATAAGTAGTATGGAAGTGTGCGTATAATCATACTTACTAGAGTGAAATAACCATTATGATTGATTATTCCTAAGAGAGCGACTGCAAGTTCTATGGACTTCATATTTTTATGGCAAAATCCTAGCAAAATCAGATATAAGGCAAAAAGTAAAAGACGTTAAATTTAAAGTTTAACGAAAAATTAGGGCTTGCTCAAAAAAAAGTTTTTGAGCGCAAGCTCTAATTGCCTTGAGTTTGCTACGAGACGTGAGTTTTCGTAGCAAACCCGTATTCCTTGCGCTGCGTAGCACCGCGCCGTAGCTATGTAGCATCGTAGGTCGGAAGCGCTTAGACACCCCCAAATAATCTTGAGTTAGTACTTGGTACTGAGAGATCAGAAGGGATATCTACCGTGCCGTGATCAAAGTCGTGAAGCTATTTCAGTTTTTTTTCCAGTTTAATTGTACCTGTGTGAGTAATACTAGTTGTAACCACGGAATAGAGAAAACCCTACTATTTCTGTGGTTGTAACACTAGTAATATACAGACAATCACACCTATCTAATTGCAATTTGCCCGTGGTCATTACATATTCTACTGTTTCTGATATAGTCATGCTATAATAATTTCAAAATTAAAAGGAAACAGAATCCAGAATCCATTTGACAGCCTACGTAGCTCAGTTGGTAGTAGCTATGCCTTCTGCGCCGTAGGTCGTGGGTTCGATTCCCACCGTGAACAAACATTTGTGTGGTGAACATAAATGTTTGTTCTCTGTCTGGGTGTTATATAATATTATAAGTATGTATTTACAAAAAAAAAGTATTATAAGTAGTATATCAGCTATCTGGTTCTCCCATATTACAAGCATAAGCATAGTTTGGGGCTAGATAGTGCTGTGTGGAACGTCCACCAATATTTATTTATTATTATTATTTATGATTAATTAACGATGTAACTAACCCTACGTATACATATCTATGTATACAACGTATTTAATTAATCACGATCGCCATTGATTACATTTAACTGTAACTCTGTCTGTTTTAATCTGTATTTTACAAAATTTGTCCTATAAGGCGAGCTTAACCTTAGATAGAGTTTTCTTCCAGCAAACCTTAGAGGATAGAGAGAGCTTTAGAAACAAAGAGTTACAAATGAAATAAAATATTAAAGATTTACCCCTGGTTTCTGAAAACTCGATCAACACTAATCGGCTGTCAAGTCACTTTGCTATCTCTATAATTTAAAGTAAAAGGTGAAATAGCAAGTGACTTGACAGCCGATTAATGTTGATCGAGCTTTCAGAAACTGGGGTAAAGAATAGCAGCTGGTAACGATTACTGAAACTGAAAAAAAAATAATGAAACAGCTTCACGACTTTGATCCCCAGGCACGGTATATATCCCTTCAGATCTTTCAGTACCAAGTACTAACTCAAGATTCTTTGAGGATGTCTATGGGGGGTCAGAGGTGCGTCCAAACATTACATTTGGCACAGTAACGATTACTATGACCAAGAAATTTAACTATAACATTATATTTACGGAATATAGAAATTGAGCCTGTTTTTGACATTCTAATCAGGATATTCAGACAAAATTATACATCAACGCGGGGGGTCGCTAGACCCCCCGCGCGCCCTTGCTTCGCACGGATGCACACTGTTTTTCTGCTATATCATGCATGTATTATACATATAAACCTTTCTCTTGAATCACTCTATCTATTAAAAAAAACCGCATCAAAATTCGTTGCGTAGTTTTCAAGATTTAAGCATACATAGGGACATAGGGATATAGGGACAGAGAAAGCGACTTTGTTTTATACTAGTGTAGTGATAGTGATAGTGATACAGTAGATGCAAGACCCTAACTGAACTCTCCAGAATCGAAATCCGCCTGTCTGTTCTCATGGCAACACCCCTTCGAACAGAGGGATGTGCGCTCCCCTCGCAGACAAAATTTGGTACCTACATATTTAATTATTTGTTTAGATTATGTCTGTCTTTCGCAAGGCTTTTCATCTGAAACTAGCCGCGTTTCATGTTACAAATCTCGAATTTGTGTACGATCTGCAGAAATTTGTTCCGTTGGTCTGGGTGTTTTCTATGTATAATAAAAAATATCTATCTATGTAAGTATATAATGTATTAAATATATCAGTCATTTAGTACCCATAGCACAAGCCTTGAGTAGCTTACTTTGGGGCTAGATGGTGCTGGGTGGATTGTCCAGCAATATTTATTTATTATTTATTTAAATAATATATTTATTTTAAATTTTTATCGCATCGATAACATGTGATAAGTTGCCGTGATTTTCATGTACCTGAAACATGTTCTTAGTCCGTTTCAGGCTATTACCAATTGATCCATGCAATATCCTAAATATCTATTTTCAGGACCTCATAAATATGACTTTTGAAGGACGTTTCAGTATATACCAATATTTGCATAAGAGTGAAACAGATAACAATACTAGAATACGGATATCTAGTATAACGCATTGGACGTGATCTGTAATGTTGTACTATGATAAATAGAATTTAAATTTGAAACGAAGTCAGAACATTCTACACTACTGTTCTAGAATGAATTGAAGGAAGCAAACGGCAGTTAGTCAGTTTGAGGAAATGGCTCAAGGACGAGCATACGGAAAGCTACGAAAAACACTAAATAGTTTTTGAGTTCTGAAAGTGATAGTTGAATAAATAAGTCATCTTTTGAATTATTTCATTGTGTATGCTGTGTGTGTGCAGTGTGTGTGCTTGGCTAAAGAAAAAGGTGGTAGTACTTCCCCGGCCAAGCCCTTCACAAAGAGCTCTACTACTCTTAAAACCAACCCTTTTGTATCATGTCTCCCCACTATTTAGGAGTTTATGTATTATTTCATATAATATAGACCAACATCAAACAGAACTTCGGGTAAAAGGAAAATAAAACAGAATATTTGTGTTTACTATTATCAGCGCTCACACAACTCCTAAACAAAAAAGTTTTGTTTCGGCTCTATGAAATTTTTCTACTGCCATTTTTGTACTGCCATTTCTAAACGCAACTTGATTCGTTTTCTGTCATCTATCGAAGCAACATAGCATTTTCATTTTAATTGTTTTTCTAGTGTTTTTTTGAGTTGTGTTGTGTAATTTTGGTGGTATTTTAACCAACATTACTTGTGGTCTTAGCACAAAGTGTAAGCATTTGAAATGAAAGTGCATTATTTGATATCGTGATTTGACCGAAAATGTTTCAAATGTTTTGAAGAAACCGCCACCATTTTCTTCAAAACAATTGACTGACTCGACTTTCGACTGACGTGACTAGAAACATAGCCAAAGAGCATAATATAATCTCTATCACTTGACACTGGCAAGATTGTCGATAGACAGGAGCCATAAAAAAATAATAATAATAATAATAATAAACGCAACTGACTTTGACTTAAAACCATATAATTTCGATAAATTCTTATATAGGTAATTTGCCTGCCATGTATCACTATCACTACATAGTATAAAACAAAGTCGCTTTCTCTGTCCCGCTATCCCCATGTCCCTATGACATGTATGCTTAAATCTTTAAAACTACGCAACGGATTTTGATGCGGTTTTTTTAATAGATAGAGTGATTCAAGAGGAAGGTTTATATGTATAATACATGCATGATACGCGCACCTGTGCGAAGCACACGGGCAGGTCGCTAGTTATGTATATTTTATTTAACAATGCTATAACTTATTGCATGTTAAAGGTATAATAAAGCCTTTGTTATATAAAAAACAGTGGTCGAGTTTGCAGGAAGGACGGTGGTGGCTTGTTTTAATTACACATAAACCATTACAAAAGCATTTGTGTTCCGATTCTAACCAAGTTTGTGTAAACTAACATGTTCTTGCTCCAGAAATTCAAGACCAAAATTCATGGTTATTGTTTTTATTTTCATGTCTTGTTTTTTGTCTTGTCGTGATTTTCGATTAAAATTATAAACAAAATGAATTCATTGTATATTTCGCAGAACTAACTAACACATACCCTCTTATTCATAATCCCTGTCATTTTATAGCGGCTCAATAGTGTATACTTGTCACTGTCACTTTCATGCCCAGATAAAGAGACAGAAACAGACTTATCGGTCTGATAAGCTATTGGCGCGCTCAAAGACCATTATAAATATGGGCCTAAGTCGAAAATTACTATTTAATAATGCTAGGGCGTCCCACATAACACTATTTTCGGGACGCCCTAGCATTTTTAAATATTAATTATCGACTGGGGACTAGAGGTGGCTTGACCCCCAGTAGTGCTATAGCACCACTTGGGGTCAAATCACCCCCATAATATGTATGTTCTGCGACTGTTCATCGTTTTCGAACTATGATTTTTTCTGAATTTCTCAGGTACAAATTCTTGGATGAAAAATTGTACGGTCTCCTAATTAATGTGAATTGAATTGAAAGGACATTCTAAACCTACACATTTCGGAATTTGTTGATAGATTCAGATAGAAGAGAATTGGTTCTTGCCACTATTAGAATAAAGAGCATGAAGAAGTAATAGTCAAGAGAGACTGGCGCGTCAGTTGCCTTTTGTCTCATCTTCGTGCGTAAATTATATTAGTGCCGCATTCTGAACGCAGACATTGCTTGCAACCTATAAAACCGTATAATTCGTCTCAGCAACTGCTTCCGCTTTGCGATATATCAAACAGTGAAAAAGGCAATAAAATTCTATCGATACAATAAATAGAATATGAAGACTAAATAGCAAGGAATGATGCCTGATGAAACAGAACCTCATAACGTAGTTATTATAGCAAACAAACAGACAAATAGTAAACAGTCTGCTACATTCTGAACATCTCAAAAATTCAGTACTAAAATGCTACCGTAACGTGAGCGAGACAAAGACGTAGATTACAATACAGTTAGTACTCGAGCGCGCCGACTCTGCCACTCTAAACTGTGGATTGAAAGTATTTACAACAATGATGAGCTCAGCATTAATGCGGCGCAGCGGCTTGGCTGGATAGTTCTGAAACAATGTTTATACTTACGTTGATACTAAGGACGCCAGGTTGGAAGACGCGACGCGGTTGGTTTCTGTCAGAAACGCGGCTTTTCCGGACGAAATACTCAAACGAGACTATTGTGAGTTGGCCGCGGGCGAGAGTGAAAGGGGAGGGTGAAAGGCAAACGTCCAGTCGGTTAGACGTGCTCAGTCACACTGCGTATCGACCCCGCGCGCGCGAGCCTCCTCTGAACGCCGTCGCCTTCCCGCCCGCCTCAGCACTCCGCCAGCCAATGCGCCCGCCCTCCGCGCACCGTTGCCCAAATGCGAGAAGACTTAACTATTCATCCCATATCCAAGAGCATCACAATCGATGAACATCTGATACTACTAATATTATAAACACGAAAGTTTGTAACTATGGATGGATGGATGGATGGATGTTCGTCACTCTTACACGCCGGAACAGCTGAACGGATCTGGATGAAACTTGGCAGAGAGATATATTATATTCTGGAATAGCACAAAGGCTACTTTTTATCCCATGGGAATACCGGGATATAAATCTGCGCGGGTGAAACCGCGGGGCGCAACTTGTACTACATAAAAATAAACTTTTTTTAAACAAATGCAAAACGATGACATTTACAGTTTTCCTTTACAATTCGATAAATGTATTTCATCAATGAGTGCAAGAGAAAGCCGACGACGACGTGCCGCAATGTTTAATTTGAAGTTGCCCTCTACGCTTGCTACGCCGTAGAGCCCGCCACCCCGTAGCAAGTGTATTTTATCACGATCGATTTGTCCACACACTTCTTGACGGGACTTTAATTGTTTACTTTTAGATTGGCTGGGCACCAAACTTGAATTTTTTCAACTAGAACAGCTATTTAACTAATTTAAATATTTATTTCTAATAATTGTACATACATATACTAGTATACCCTATTTTCGAGTTTAACAACACAAGAGCGTCGTGGAATAAAAACTATTCTATAAAACTTCAGTGGTGTTTAAGTAAAGTGTATGGTAAACAATTTACGATATAATATGAAATGGTATGATAATTTACATAAATCTGTGAAATAGTAAAAAATTATGTAGGTACGCATGTATTCATTACAAATACGAGCTCAGTAGCCTTTCTTCCAAAAACAAAATTGACAAAATTCTTATTACAATACTTAGACTACTTAGCCTGAGTCCTTTGCAAGATTTTGTAAAATAATAGAAAGTATTACAATTATAGTAAAAGTATAGGAAAATAACAAAATTAATTAACATACATTCACTTATTCTACTTTAGCGGTGGTATATCATTATGTTGCGATCATATAGGTCATAAGTTGAATCCAGCCGCTACCTAATGGGTTTTGCGGTTCGAAAATAGATGTGTGCATAGCATACCGCTCTCTAACGAGAAAGGGAACACAGATGCAAAACGAAAAACCCACATAGTGGTAGGTATTAAAGTTAGACTCTCTCGTCGCTTTGCCAATATTATACTCTTCTTAAATTGATGGATATAAAATTATTTTGTACTATAAGGACAAAATGTATCCCACTTTATATCATAAATGTGAAAGTTTGCATATCAATCACGCTAGAACGGCAGTACGGATCTGGATGAAATTTGGCACACAGGTAAATTATAGGTCGCAATAGTACATAGGCTACGTTTTATCACGTGGGAATACCGGACCGGACCAGAAAAAACAACGCGGTTGAAACCGCGGGGCACAGCTAGTCGTACATAGGTGAACTTAATGTTAGAGAGCATTATCTTCCAGTTAACCTTACATTTTTCAGTAGCGCCTTTTTAATGTTTTTTTGGCCATTATTTGCTAACATAGGTAACTTTAAATCGTGGTTAACAGTATTGATACTACGAATATTTATTGTTTATTAGTTACTTAATATTTACGAAACGAACCATTGGGAAGCACCAGTGGTCTAGTAGGAGTGACCACGACTTCCAATCGTAAGGTCGCAGGTTCAAATCGTGGACCAATGGATTTTTTCTATCAAAAAAAATTAGCTGCGCAATCCCTGGCTCTTAGACGGTGAGGAAATTAGTTAGTATTCTAACAGCGGCGATGGCCTTGCAACCTGTCACGTATGGAATACTAACTACTGCAAATGTGGGTATGTGCCAAATGTAATGTTCGGACGTACCTCTGACTACCCAACTTAGACTTCTTCAAAGAATCTTGAATTAGTACTTAGTACTAAGAGATCTGAAGTGAGGGGATATCTACCGTAATTGGAGATCAAATTCGTGAATTTGTTTATGTTTTCTGAGTACTTTCTCTTTATCGTAAAATGAACCGTCCGACAATTAAATAAATTGTTATATAAAATTATATAAAAAATCCTGTGATACAGAAAAGTAAACCCGTAAATAGTAAAGGTATAAATATTTATGTAAATCTTGCATATTTTTGTGAGGTAACATTTTTTTTTTTTTTTTTTTTTTATGCCAAAGCTGGCAGACGAGCATACGGGCCACCTGATGGAAAGTGGTCACCGTCGCCCATAGACACCTGCAACACCAGAGGCATTGCTGATGCGCTGCCGGCCTTTTAAGAGGAGATAAACCCGCCTTTTGAAGGACCCCATGTCGTAGCTCCGAGGGAAAACCGCAGGGGGAAGTTCGTTCCACAACTTACTCGTTCGAGGTAAAAACGACCGAGAAAAACGAGTAGTTGAGGAGAACCAGCCATCCAGATGGTGGGGATGAAATTTATTTTTGCGGCGTGTGGTGCGATGGTGAAAGTTAGCCGCGGGCACCAAACTGAACAGTTCCTAACATGTAAAAAATGAAATTGTTTCACAATATACTTAGTAACTATTACTAAATATTTTAATTTTTTATCTTTTCTGTATGTATACCTACCTGCCTATCTACTTTACTGTGACCATATTATTATCCATTCCACCTTACTATCCTACCTACTACCTACTACTAACCTACTACCTATGTACTACTTACTACCCTACCTACCTAGGTACCTACTCATTCCTAATATATGTACCTATTCATTCCTTTATTTCTGGTATGCTGATACCCTATTAAGTACCTACTCTGTCATCTGTTACCTTGGCGGCCGTGAAGTCGCCTAGTACCTACTGAGCATAATAATTTGTTCATACGTTTTAGTCGCCTAGGTCCCATCTGAAAACCAGCGCCGCTTCTCCTGTGGAGCGGCAATAAGCTGAGATGGGGCCTATTTTGGACCGCACGCGCATGCACTTGGCACGAGCTGATTCACACCTTCCACCTATCTACACACGTCCTTCTCTGTTTTTATTTTCTACTTTTCCTACCTACTGTTTATTCTGAAATTGTTCTTCTTTCTCATCTCGTGTTTGCTTTTCTGTCGTGCTTCTGGTAATGTTTTATTTTATTTTCTTGTTCGTATCGTGTGTGTCCAAAATAAATGTATTTTCTTTCTTTATTTATTTCTTAAATAAATAAATATTGTTGGGCATTCCAGACAGTACTATCTAGCCCCAAACTAAGCCCAAGCTTGTGGTATGGGAACCAGATAGTAAATATACTACTCAAATGCTTTTTTTTTGCAATATAACTTATAACTTACAATATAATCTATCACCCAGACAGAGAACCAACATCTATGTTTATCACACAAATGTTTGTTCTCGGGGATCGAGCCCACGGCCTACGGCGCACAAGGCAGAACCTACCAACTTTAGCTGTCAAGGCTGCAAATAACTACAAGTACAACAGTAGTGAAATGAAATGAAATGATATTTATTTGAGCACTTCAACATTGTTCGGTGTTAAAAATAACATTTAGTCAGTCAACAGTAGTATAACATTATTTAAATTCCGATAGAAAAATATGCCGTATCCTCACGTTAGCATACCGAGATGAATACGGGTTACGAAGAGCTTAAGAGCTTAAACTCTCGGTTTGAGGTCAATGGTTTTCAGTGAGTGTGCTCAGGAAATGCATGATCTGATTCTCCTATCAACTTCAATAGTAGTTCCATCTCACAAGCGTGTGTAGATGCACATGCACGTTTCTGTGTGCGGAAGGTCGGGAGCCTTCAGTATCGCTCGAGCTGTCATACACATCACAACTACAAGTATCGCTCACGGAAATGTTTTCTCTGTTCTGTGGCAACAATTAAATGCAAGGATAAGTATCACTCCGTGCTTGATATCTCACACTTCCCAACAAATCTACTTTTCTAGTAAAAACTGACAAGTTTAGAACTCTTTACCGTCGTCGGTATTTGCGGAACGTTACAACATATACGAATATTTAAGACAATAATGAACTGGTGCACTGCACTGCATAATATATTCACTTTCCGGTGGCAGTCAAATAATAAAACAACAAATTATATATTAGAGCTATGACGTCACGGGGACTTTTGGTAGATATCAATATCAAACTCCCACCACTCCCACTAAGCTTCTATAAATAAGTCTTGAAGATATCAATGATATTAAGAAAAAAAATTTCATCTTACAGGTCTTTTCAACTGCTAATGGACTTAGTTGTAGGTTTGAGGGGATGTGGGCGTAGAGACTGCGGCATTGTTTCTCTTTGATATCAATATTTGATATCGTTAAAGCCATTTATTAATTAGCTCAGATTTGCTTTTGTTTTCGTAATACAATAGTACATTGTTCACCGAGAGGAGAAAGTGACCGATTACCGTCGAGGGTGTCGTTTGAAGCCCGAGCCGTAGGCGAGGGCTTTAAAACACCTGAGATCGGGGATCGCACTTTCTCTCGAGTGATACATAGTGCTTTATACTACACCTACGAGGAAAATAAAAAACTAAAACTGAATCCTCAATTAAGGGGCCAGCGGAGGGCCATTTCCCATACAAACCTAATACCAAAATGATTTCTGATTCAAGCATATTTCCCTTATATTATTGTATTATTTGTATTCTAATAGTATTTATGCGTGTCACTACATAGTTATTTTTTCAAATAATTTCCCTGAAATGAAATAAAAGCCAATCGCATTTTGCACTGTTTTATGCTAAAATTTACAAGTTTTCTTCCTACTTATTTCGAATCAAAAACAACAATATCTCACATATTGATTCTAAAGGAACATAGCTTACATTGTCTAGTTACAGAAAAAAAATACTATGTGAAGAATACGAAAAGTTTTCAGTCATCATTTTTGGTATTAAGGAATACAACCAAAATCACGCCAATTTCAAACTTCTATTAGTGCTATCGCACCGTGCACGAGGAGGCGTACGCTGACGGGAAACTATGGTTGTGTGTGTGATCGCTCGGACATGACAAGTTCGCACGCACACACAGACTGAAGCGTCTGAATGAAACGTGTCTATTTATGCGCCGCCCGCCCTGCCGCGCCACCGCCGCGCCGCCTCCACGCCGCCGCCGCGTTGCTCAGGGTCTGGAGCGCGGCGGGGCTCATTCGGAGGTCATCGTAGGGGTACCTACACCTAGGTACTGTGGTATGAGAGGCTATTGTTATGTGTTATTTTCTAAATCAGTGTCCTGACAAGCTACCTACATACTGTGTTGTGCGTGCGTGCGTATTTCTTTGTTCAGTAATATATTGACTGTGCCGCTGGCTTGGATTGAGATTTCCCGCTTTGGTTGTTGGAAACAATTGGTACCTACATAGGTACTACGACCTGTTTATTTGTAGCTTTGTTTACGGACTTCGATATTTTTCAGTTCGTTTGAGAGCGAGGCGAGAGTTCGCCTGCGACGCAAGAGGTTGCTGGTTCGATTCCCGCTCCGGATCAAATTTGTGTACGATCTGCAGAAATTTGTTCCGTTGGTCTGGGTGTTTTCTACGTATAACAAAAAAACATCCATTATTGTAATAAACCAGTAGCACCCCGCGGTTTCACCCACGTAGGTTTGAATCCCGATATTCCCACGGGATAAAAAGTAGCCTATGTGTTATTCCAGACTAGATATATTATATCTCTGTGCCTATTTTCACCAAGATCCGTTCAGCCGTTCCGGCGTGAAAGAGTAACAAACATCCATCCATCCATCTACCTATCCATGCATCCATACTTACAAACTTTCACGCTTATAATATTAGTAGGACTAGTAGCGCCCCGCGGTTTCACCCACGTAGTTTTATATACCGGCAAAAATATGGGTTTATAGGTTTTGAATGTATGAAAATGGATTTTGTTTTCCTCATAGCTCCTAAACGTCAGCGTTTGTCGGGATTCGTTGGGATTCGTCAAATTAAATCAACACTATAAAATAAAAAGTCCAAAAAGTTTTATGTTTTTGGTGATTCGAACTCGGTGGCGTTCGGGCACGAAGCGGACCCTTTACCAACTCAGCTAGTTGGACTTTGCAGTGTGTGATGAAATTACGAGTATAATGTCTCAAGTATACTGGCTCAGTGGACTGGGTTGGACTCGTTACTGTCACAGAGCAATATTCGAATTGTGTGCCGTTGATTCGAACGTGCAAGGGTGACTCATCTTTGTTTACTTTGTTCTCACTGATTGTAGTTAGGAATCTGGTTTTTAGTTTTATTTAGCTCTGGCAGTAGTTATAAGGCCCACTTACGGTTATCCTGATTGTTTCAAGCACTTATACTATTTCAATTAGTTATTTATTGGGATTCCACATAACTTTTTGTCACTTCATTAACCAAGTAAACAAACTTAAATTTCACGTCTATATGTAAGTATTTTGTAGGAATAACACTTGTGTGGAAGAGTTGTTACTTATTTTATATGCGGATAATATTTGTTCCGTAATTACACTTGTAAAACAATTTATATTAATAAAATAACACAAGAGTTAATGTTACTTGAGCTAGCGATATATAATAACTATTAGTGTGATTGACGGTACGAATTATTATAAATAAATGGTAGGTTGGTAACTTTCTGAACACGACAGAGAAATACAAAGCAAATAAAGTTGGCGCAAGCACGCAACCTTGCTTCACTCCACAGGTGACGGAGAAGAACTCTTGAAATTAGATAGAGATAGCAAGTGACTTGATAGCCGATTAGTGTTGATCGGGCTTTCAGAAACCGGGGGTTAGTAACCTTGCCTCATTCCGTACTTTTCAATTGAAATTATATAATAATAAGTAGATGCAGTCTAGCTACATATCAATGTTTATTTTTTTTAAAGGTAATATATAAATAAATAAATAATGCTGGACAATCCACACAGCATCATCTAGCCCCAAAGAAATCTACTCAAAGCTTGTGTTTTGGGTACTAGATGACTGATATAGGTATTTAATACATTATATACTTACATAGATAGATATTTTTTATTATACATAAACAGCCAGAACAACGAAGTATAGTTGGTACTTACTTTGGTTTCAATCCATTTTTTATAATGATTGTACTTTTATGGGCCCGCGAGTTGATGACAAAAAAAATAGGTAATAGGTAACCCGCGAGATGGCGAACAAGCCGTAATATCTCACACTATATTTTTTTTTATCTACCATTATAGGTACATGTCGTAGTGTTTTACCGATATGGTTACCTCACAAGGCTTACCTCAATAGTTAATTGATTCGGTTGTTTATACTTACCACTACCTAATTTTAAATCGATCTTTTGTTTCCTTATCTTATATCAGAAATATATAAAAAATATACTAATTTAGGGTTTTATCTCGGGTGGAATGCGCGAGCGGCGTCAAAGGCGCGGTGGCTGGCGAAACGTGGGGCGCCGGGGGGGGGGGCCTTAGCGGGCTGCGCGCCGCCGCCTCCGCCAAGGTAGGTAGGTACGGTACAACTTCAAATTTATAGGTAACTGAATACCTACTCAGGGATAATGTAGTTTTCTATTAGTAAAATAACTTACTGAACTAAATAATCAGTTCAGCAGTAAGTAATTAAAAGTATTATAACTACGCATTTAATTTTACGGAGCGTGGCACACACGGAACAGAGAAAACATATTTCTGTGGTCGCACACGTCCGTCACGCACCGGCTCTAAATCGGAAAAACCCGAGTACACTGTCGCAATCCATAACTTTGATCCCCACCACTCAGACGATCTAAGGTTACCTTATGGCGCATCCACACATGCCCGGCGGCACGCGCGGCTTTCTTTCGTTGCCGGCGGCAGTTTGCTTGCTTGCGGCTTCGATACGGAGTGGTATTGTTGTCTTATTCATATATAACATCATTTCATATAAATAACGAAATGACAAAATTTAACTGGGATGATAGTGCAGTACTTTTATTTTTTACTTTTATTTTATAAGTCACAACACTACTGCGAAAATTGCAACCGTATCTGCTGGCCGCCGGTAAAGCCGGCGGCAGGGCGGTCTGAAAGCCGGCGGCATGTGTGGATGCGCCATTAGCGATGAGTGCGACGCATATTTTTATAGAAATTTCATATTTTTTGCGCTATTTTGGTAACACAATACGCGCGGGTGAAAGCGCGGGGCGCAGCTAGTCATATCATAATTTCATAATAATAGGTAGGTATGTACACTAGGTACCTACCTACTCGTATTTTATATAATCCTATTTTAGAAGCAGATCATAATTTGACGAATTATGATGAACCTACCTAGGTAGGTACAGTTCAGCCATATTCGGCTAGTTTACAAAAATGTCCCATCGAATTTGGCTGGACTAGAGGTAGGTTAGGTACCTACCTACATGGGTAAGTACCTATTTCCTGATAGATTGATAGGTTTCTTGAGATAGGTATAAGTGCGTAGGCCTTGTCAAATACCTAACTTGAAGAAAAAAAAGCAAACTATATAGGTAGGTATTCACTTTTATATTTTTTAAAAATAGGTAGGTAGGTAGGAGTAGGTACCAAACTTGCACAGTGCACTTTTCTAAATGTAAGCACCTACCTACCTATGAAACGCAAAAGGTAAGCAGTATAAACATACTACACACATGACATGCCTAAAGAAATAGTTACCATGGTGAGTGAGTAGGTACCTAACCTACCGCTTTCGAATTGTTATCAATGGCAGAGGTTTATGGTACCTACCTACTTACACCTTTCGTAGGAAAATTTGTACAACCGTAGCGGTGCTTGAGTGTGTGCGTGTATACGTAGTACCTCGTCCATGCCCCACACGCGCCTGCACCAGCTAAACAGAGATAGTTATACACGGATCGATTTTTGGACTCGTTTCAAATTGAAATTCCGAGCTGCGGTCACCGGGCTCTTAACACACAAATTGAAAATGGCGCCAATGGCGTCTGCAATTTTCACATGTTCTTTTTTCAAATTGTTTATCCTGCCGCCGCAGGGTCGCACTGCCAGCCCGACACCATCCAACACACAGCTAGTGGCCAGTGTCATTTTGCGAACTTGGAGATAAAAACTCACTGTAAAAACTTTTTGGCTTTTGATATTTAGGTTACCAGCGCATAGTCTTACCCAAAATTAAAAAAGAAAAACCACGTAAGAAATGGATTTTCATACAATTTTCTCTCCCGCTCAGATGCGTTTTCTCCCCGCATATTTGTTCGATATGCAATGACGTACTTTCTACCGTAAATTTGATAAAGTATCAAGGTACTTTCCAAGCAGGTGTAGTATAATAACTATTAGTATGGCTGTGTTTATTTAGAGATTACTTAGGTTGACCAAACAACAAAGGGCGATCATTATTTTTACTGGTTTTATTCAACGCCGTTATTAGAATTGTGAGCACACTTTGACGTCGATACCTTTACGATTAAAATATCATTATTGTTTTGTTTTCCTTCACGAGTAAATCCTAAGAACCCCCAATTCACTCACACACAGGGCCTATGAAGCCCCCAGGAAGCTTCTGCGCTTCTGGGAGGAGGTAGGCTGGCTACAATTGTAGCCAGATCACCCCTCACGCATAATGGACCGCCTTAGAGTCCAAATGCGGATACAGGAGTCCAACACAGGATACAAGATTCCTTCACGCGTGAAAATTAATGGTTTACAAAAAAAGTTTTACATGAAATTGGCACAAGTCTTAAGAGACCTGATTTTGAATTAAGCAGACAACCTGATAATAATGACAAAACTTAAAAACTTAAGCCCCAACTGAAGATAACCTAGCAATTACTAGAAGTACTATTACAAAGAACACCGGTGGTGTAGTGGGAGTGACTCCGCCTTCCGATTGTAAGGTCGCAGGTTCTAATCCGGTCGTGCACCAATGGATTTTTCTATCGAAAAAGTTATGTGCGCAATGCCAGTGAACGAAACACACGAAAAACGTGATTCGGTGAAGGAAAACACCGTGTGGAAACCAGTTAGTATTCTAACAGCGGCGATGGGCTTGCAACCTGTCACGTATGGAATACTAACTATTGCAAAATGTGGGTATGTACCTCATATTTGGACGTACCTCTGACTACCCCCTTCTTAGACATCCTCGAAGAATCTTGAGTTAGTACTTATTTTGGTACTGAAAGATCTGAAGGGATATCTACCGTGCCTGGGGATCAAAGTCGTGAAGCTGTTTCAGTTTTCAGTTTTACTATTACATTTATATGAATTAGGTACGTTCCATTACAATTATTAAAGTGGTGGTGGCCGGCATTGTTGACTAACTAATGGTATGAAGTTTTAGTCTGTCTAGATTTACATTTCATAAGTACACAGTAGCGAGCTTACTTGTGACAGCGCCGCAGGCTCAAGCTACACCGTTTGAAGTTGCCTGTCCCCACTGAGGATCGACCACACCTGTGCGACCAAAGCGACTGCGAACGGGAGAGTCTGCCCTATCTATGGCGCTGTGCACACCGACGCGACCACAACGCGGGCTTTGTTCACGTTTGACGTTTCTATTTTGACGCTCCAGCATCGCCCGACTGACGCCCCTGGGGCGTTATTCACTATGACCTATCCAACCGCGTTTAGATCACGTTGTGACGTCACACGTTTAGGGCATATGTCATCCTGCGCGAAAGTTTGTATGGATGGATGGATGAATGAATGAATGTTTGTTACTCTATCACGCCGGAACGGCTGAGCGGATCTGGATGAAACTTGGCAGAGAGATTGGTTATAGTCTAGAATAATACATAAGCTACATTTTATCCCGCGGGAATACCGGGATTTAAGTCTGCGCGGGTGAAACCGCGGGGCGCAACTAGTAAAGAATAAAGTCCAAGATCATGTTGTGACTTTACATGGTTTGGGGCAAGGAATCTCCTATGTCATAGAGAATAATAGCCCTAGTGTGGTTGAAGCCTTACTTTTCGCGCGTGTCATCCACAGATCTGCTGTCACATCTCATGGCACAGTTGGCTTGGCTCAAACAAACAAGTTTTTCATTAAAAACTAATATAGAAACAACTCGAAAATACACAACTATCTCAAGTCTCTAACATCGCGTTCTCTCAGATGCAAATATAAGAGAATGAGCTCACTGGAAAAAATGAAAGCGAAGAACTATTTACAAGACGTCTTGACACAAGTTTTAAATTGAATTCTTCAATCAGTCCACAAATTGTTTTTCCTTTCGCACGTTGTTTAAGAGTACCTAGTAGAACTCTTTGTGACGGGCTCGTCCGGGGAAGTAAGTACTATCACGCCAATTCTGCCACCAAGCAGCACCGCTGTGTTTCCATTTGAAGTGTGTTTGCCAGTGTAATTACAGGGTCATGTGGCTTAACATACGGATGTTGCCGAATTACACCCTGTGCCTGTAATTACACCCTACCCTACGTCCGTCAACATAAGGCATACGCATGCCTTAAGTTGACGGACGTGGGGCAGTGCAACGTGTAGGGCACGTTCCTATCGTACGTAACTTACGATGCAATTATTTGACACTAGTTGCGCCCCTCGTTGCGCGGGTGAAAACCCGCGCAGATTTAAATCCCGGTATTCCGACGGGATTAAAAGTAGCCTATGTGTTATTCCAGACTATAATCCATTTCTCTGCCAAGTTTCATCCAGATCCGTTTCTGCCGTTCTGGCGTGAAAGGGTAACAAACATCCATCCATCGATCCATTCAACTTTCGCGTTTATAATATTAGTAGGATAGGTGATGGTTAAATACAAACCTCGATATTAGCTTGGTGGTAGATTGATACTTAAAAGTTCTGACGGCGCTACTATCATTAGTAGCGCCGTCAGAACTGCTGAAACAGTCCTTCCACGACGAAAGGATTTAATTTTTATTTTATTTTTGCGCGGTTGGCTGTATCGTCTGACTTGTTTAATCAGCTTTAAACAGTTTGTGTTTCGGTCGATTGATTTAATTATAACAAACACGAATGAAAATGTATAACTAGAGGAGACGCTAGATAGTATTCATTTAATAGTGGACATTGTAGATTTATCTCATGAGTTCACCCATCACTGGTTCAGCCATCGTGTATCGATTTATTTGCATCACAAATTTTACATTGCAGTTGTTATAAATACGAATGACAATTGTAACGACTGAGTGTAGGCTGATATATATAGGAAAGCAAAACCCCGGTTTCGTAGTTAATAAGGTCTTAACTTTATTAAGGTTCTTTACACAATTTTTATTAATTTAATTAGTTAGCAAAACACAAAAACGACAAGACCGAGGCGAAACGTCAAAGGACGTTCAAAATAATTCCATGCTCAACTTTACCACTATAATTCCACCTTAAATGGATGGCAGTGCAGTCCTAAGTCCCCGCATTTTCCGGTACCGAGACTGTGAAGAAAGTTCGCCTTCCTTAACCGCCGAGCTTCTCAAAGCGATGTTGTCTACCTGTGCAAAGGAAAAACCCAAAGCACTAAAAGATTCTTCATAAAGGTACTGGTACACACGTGCTCAAAAATAAGCATGCTTATTTTGAGCATGCTCCAAAATACTAGGCAGCATGTTAAAGCCTGGCGGGAAAATATTGTAGGTACGGGACCCATGAGTACGTATCCCAATACCGTACGTAAGGCTTGCGGGGCCTGCGAGACGTCAGATGCTTGAGTCACGTTAGGCAATAAAAGGTGGACGAACAATGGCGCGCCTATCAAAATATCTATTTTGTTCGGCGTTCCGAAAGTTTCGTCTGCGAGCGGTAATTCGTGCAAGTGTGATAGGACAGTCGTATCTACCACGGCACTAGGCAGTGTGTCAGTAATTTGATCAACCACCAACGGCGAAATATTAAATTTAATATTCTTATCAAAGCGCGAATAGAAATCTAAGCTTATAGAACTTGAGTGTATCATCTTTTCAGCCCCACCGAACTCCTTGATAATAGTACGTCCGATGTTATGAACCTGAATATTTAACAGCTTACATGCCTCTCTTGTTATAAAATGACTTTGCGAGCCTGAATCTAACAAAGCACGCAATAAATGCCTATTGCCTGTACTATCGTATACTGCGATTTAGCGGCTGCAAGTAACACGGTACATTGCTCGTTTTGAATCGGCTTAGACTGCGGGGACTGCGCTAAGGCAGCAATAGACGTCGCACATAACGCAACGTCCGCACGCTCAGAGCGCGCTGGGCCGGGGTCGCCCGATAAGCGGGCGGCAGCGGCGACTGCCGTGGACTGCGGTGCAGTTACAGCGGCTTGGGGTGCGGGTTCGACTCCCGACACAAAGTGC
This sequence comes from Plemyria rubiginata, assembly GCA_963576535.1. Lineage (NCBI taxonomy): Eukaryota > Metazoa > Arthropoda > Insecta > Lepidoptera > Geometridae > Plemyria > Plemyria rubiginata. Next base: position 6,041,904 of record OY754905.1, read on the forward strand.
AACAAACTGTGATGGCGAGAATTACAAGAGCGGCAGCTCGTATCTGATTTACAGTACGAAACTCGATGTTTTACGCTAAGACAATTTACACATGCGTTTCCCTCCTTTAAATCGTTCTTCGGGGGTTAATTTATGAAACTCAGGACATTTAAATAAATGCTGATGCGTTATGTTTTTACATAAACATTTAGAAGCGGAATCAGCGGTGTTTACATAAGCGTGATATTTTGGAGGCGATGATTTAGCATTAGTGCTTTCATTCGAGTTATGATTGCGATTTGTATTAGTAACCTTTTTAGCGACGGCGGCGGCGGGAACAGCGACGGCGGCCGACGTCGTGCGTTCATAAACCCTTGTACGATTTTTTATAAATAACTCAAGGTCAGCAAATGTAGGTATTGAAGACTCAACACTTAACTCGAAAGCGCGGACAGTACTCGAATCTAATTTCTTTAAAGCGATGTAAACTAGAATCAAATCACCTAAATTTTCTATATTTAAATTTTTCAGAGCGCGGACAGAGCTAATAAACTGCTCGTTAAACAAATCAAAGTTAGCAGCTGACGCAGTACCTAACGGTTTGAAGTCGAACATCTGATTTAGATAAGCGGAGGCTACCATGGGCTTATCTTCATATTTATCAATTAGCGTTTGCAATATCAGTTCATAATTCTCTGCGCAAGGAGTAATACCTGAACACAATGTCTCAGCCTTACCTGACAATTTACCTACTAAATAATATAGTTTTTCTGCATCGGTGAGCGTTGGATTGTCATGAATAGTCGACTTAAAACAGGCATAAAACACTGGCCATTTCCTAATGTCTCCTGCGAATCCAACCAACTCGATGGGCGGTAGTCTGGGCTTAGCTTTACTGAGAGAAACCGATACAACATTATCACTTGGTGACGACGGCGAATGTTGTACTTGCAATCGTTTAATACGACTGTATAATTGTTCGAACGCAACCAAACTTTTGTAGTCAGGTTTTGCAGTAGGAGTAACAACTTAAAGACGCGAGTTGTAATCATCCAACACCTTTATAAAATCACTGCGTAACGTATCTACACTAGCGCTTCGATCGAGGAATTGTTCCCTCGATCTAGGCGAAACACTCGATGACGAATCATAAATACTCTGAATCAATTCAAAAATAGCTTCTCTTTTAGCTTGTAATAATAACAGCTTGGAGTCTACTGTGCTGTCGGTGACAGAAACATTATCGGCACCTTTCGATGTTGTAGACATTTTAATTACCTACGTAACTTACTACAATCAGATATTACGTGGCTGAATACAATATATCAGATGACTAGCAACAGAATACGAGAAGTGTGTGACCTAGTTAACTCGATCGGGTTATATCATAGCAATAAGATTAGTTTTGATCAAGCTTTCCGAAACCGGCCGTTAGTATACAAATCTAGAGTGAAAATGCTACTGTCTAAATTTAGTGAACTGAGCTTAGCCATGTGTAAACGCGCGCGGAGGGAGTCATTTGTGAGTCTTCTACTCCTTGATAGAGAAAATCGAAAATTACCGAAAAAAAAGTTTATAGAACGACAAAAAAGTTTAAAATGTCTAAAGACAACAAAACCATGTCAGCTAATCTTCGCATATGTGTGTGAGAGGTCAACTTATACAAGCCAGTAAAGTTTTCAAGAAAGTTTTCACAAATGCTAAAATTTGACAGATCAATTCTATGGTGGCGGTCGGCCCGCAGCTGATCATACAATGAACAAAGAACCGTACGACTACTTATTTCCGACCGGTAACTTGCGGGTAGATATGAAAAATGTATATTACGATGAAAATTAGCGAAATAAATGCAATTAATTTATCAATTTATGCGAGTAAACACCATATAAAATAGGGAACACACCTTAAAATTATAGTATGTTGCGAGATTAAAATGATTTTGTCAGATTTAACACGACGCATTGTCGCGGGCGGGACGTCACAATGACGAAAAGTATGACAAAATTATCCGAAATACGCAATGTACTTCTTGGGGACAGCGGTAAATACACTTATTAGATCAGTAAATTAGATATTCTAATAGCGATAATAAGGGCGGAATTTAAAAGAGGATGTAAACATCCGATTCGAAGGACCAAAAAATGGGGTCGCTTTTTGTGATTTTACTTTCGATAGCTCAAGCGAGGTTACACAGAGGGAAAAATGGAAAAGAGATAGGAAAATCGGCACGCACTGACCTTTGTCTGGCTGGAGACCTTCAGGATACGTCCAAGCTTTCTTCTCGTCTTCCACTGCGCTGGCGCGGATCGCAAACATACGATTCACACGCACAGAATATGGTTTCCCACGACACCCATTAATGTTTATTGTTATATTTGTAAAGTAAAATAGCGGAGAGCGGTAACGGCGGTTTAGAGTAGCCTGTAAAGATCACTTTCTTCCGGAGGCGCGGTAATTAGCGAGATGCGTATGCGATGACGCTTCTATTTTGACTGTTAATGGCGGTTATGCGATTGCGGCGATCTGCGATGCGATGTCCATCCATAGAGGGCGCTTGTGCGCGCCTTAGGGAGAGGATTATTGGATAGGTAGGTAAAATAATGTAACCTCACTATGATAAGAGATGGCGTTACCACATTTAATAGCACGATCTGTTCACACGTGCTTTTATTGAGCAAGGCTCAAAAAAAGCATGTTTTTACCTCAAAAAGTGTGTCAGTACCTTACGGGGTTAGTGAACGCCACGAGGGTCTAGAGTAGTTGTTTTTTTTATTCGACTATATGGAACGGCACACAAGCTACAAAGTAAGATGTAATTAATCTACGCAGGACTATCGCTTTGTGTGAAGAGATATGAAAGAATCCATTTTTGTTAATTAGATAATTATCTAATGATCAAGATGGACACAGGGCAGTGCATCGAAGGGCACGTTCCTATCGTGCGTGACTTACCTATCAATAAAGAATTTTCATTCATTCATTAATTCATAGACTACTTTTTATCCCGTGGGAATACCGGGATATAAAACTACGCGTGTGAAATCGCGGGGTGCAGCTAGTCGAAATTAAATATTGCTGGACATTCTACACAGTACTTTAATTGTCCAAAACTAAGCAGTACTTGTACTATTTAAACCGCGGAGCACTACTTTTACGAAATGTATTGCATTAATTTGAACCACACCCTGTAGAGACGAATTTCAGTTGTGGTTAAAACTCATCTGTAATTTTGTTACGCTGTGCTCGGATGTCCGACACAGGTTACCCTCGGGCACTAAAAATAAGTGCATGTGCAGCCGTCCCTTAGTGCCCGGCAGCCACACACCATGTTGTGGTGAACTGATAATATGATTTTATCCCTAATGTGGTGGTATATATTAATAGTGGCTCTGGGAGCTGTAGACCTCGCGAGCATACTAAAAGTGAGCTATTTACTGCCTTAGCAAAAGCTATTTCAGAGTTTTGAAAGAAACCTATCAATGTTGAAGAGAAGTAGAAAACACCCATCCCCACTACTTCTCACCTGACACCCATCCCTCACCCGCAACCCCCACTGTAATTTTGTAAATTTTTGAGGAATGTAATGTGCAAGTGCATTTTCCGTTTTGTGATTTTTTTGATCTTTTTGATTTTTTTTGCATCATCTTGTGTAGAATGAGGTCCTTTGTGTTTCTCTCAAATTTGATTGAAAACCATCGATTGTTTGATGAGCTATCCTGTTCATCAGATCTTCGCCAAACTTTTATGAGACCAACTTATAGTTACTACCTTACAAATAAAAAAAGAATAATCGAAATCGGATATCATTTGGTTAAGATATCCAGTATATCAAATAGCCCGCTTTTTGCCCTTTTTTTGGGGGAAGTACCCCTCCAATCAAAAATCCCCGACGACAAAAAAAATCTAATAAGTCATATAACCTGTGTACCAAGTTTCGTCAGGATCGGTTGAAAAATGCGACCTGTGGAGGAGAACAGACAGACAGACAGACAGACATCCGGACAAACGCATTTTTGGCCAATGTGGAAATTGAGACGCTTCGCTCGCTTCGCTCGCTCGGTCAATTATGTATAAGCAATCGATTTTTGGAATATCTTTATTCTAAAAGAATTGTCAATCAGTTAGGCGAAATAGTTAGGGCCTGAGAAGAATGCCGAATTGTCTCCCAAAATCCAGTTTTATTTTCTGTAGTAAATCAGAAGCAGGTTCATAATTTTGATCCCCAAGCTCGGCAGATCCATAGAGATCTGTCAGTATCAAGGACGAAGATTTGTATGGGTGTTAAGGCGTTGACAACACAAAATACCTCTCGTTCGCATGATTCGACATTTTGAATGATTCAAAATCACTAAGCCCAATTTTGAGAAATCGCAAACAACTATTTTGTGTGCAATCAGATTGTACACAGTTTGGTAAAAAATTTATTTTGAATGATGCAAGTTTTCCTACTCAAAAGTTTGCCTAACTACGAAAACAAAAAAAGTTAATTTTTAAATAGGAAAACATGTATCGATGTAAAAAATCCATTGATGCACAACCGGAAACGATTCTGCGACCTTACGATCGAAAGGCGAAGTCACTCCCACTACCTATGTGGTGCTCTTTCTATAAACTCTGTACCCTGTAGTAACTCTGTACCCCAATGACATATTTTTTCAAAAACGGACCATCAAGCTGTACCTGAATAGGTATAATGCATTTCTGTGTTGCAAGTTTGTTCACATTTAATTGGAAAAAGGATATTGAACGTCTAGACATCATTCTCACCCCAAGCACCCTCAAGGATACCTATAAGTACCACAAGTGGAGAATGTTTACTGTGCCGAAAGCTACCTACTTTATAAATTTTTGCGAGATGCGTCGGCTTTCAAATTAACAGGGTATTTATTATATTAATTAGTAGGTATAGGTAGGTACCTCACCTACCTATACTGTATACATTTGCACGCACATGTCTGGTACGTAGCCGCAGTAAAAAAACCTAGTTTTTTATTCTACGTTTCCTAGCTCCAGAACTAATTATTGACGCTTGCTTAGATGGTTTCTGTTTTAGCAGGATTCAGCAGTTCCTCTGTGCCGCTGGATGCACCGACGACCGCCTGGCATGCGCTGTCATATTATTTTCACTTTAGCGTCATCTGTGGAAACAATAAAGAACGATTATACCAACTTAGTTCGCCTGACCTTATTTTTGAGTAATAGGTCGCATTCTCCATAGCATCCTGATACAAAATCCACAAAACGTAAAAAAAGATCTTGATTATTAAATTATCTGCGGTATTATTTTTGCAACACAGCTCAGGGAAATGTTTAATGGAAATGTATGTATAATATATGTATCCGAAAAAATCGCTATAGCGCCATCTATGTATTTAAGGGCTTTAGAACTACCACGCAACTAAGTCCGAGTTTCTCACTCATGATCTTGTCCATCAACATCGTAGTTCTTCACAAAAACCATAGATGGCGCTATGCAAATGTCTAAGACCTACATATAAAACTTGGACAGGTAGCCAGCCAGAGGCATGTCCAAACATTATGTAAATTAGGAAAATAAATAAATAATAATAAATAAATAATGCTGGACAATCCACACAGCACTATCTAGCCCCAAAGTAAGCTATTCAAAGCTTGTGTTATGGGTACTAGATAACTGATAGGTATATTTAATACATTAAGTATATACTTACATAGATAGATATTTTTTTTATTATACATAGAGAACACCCATATAAATATGAATTTATTTTATTTCTACTAGCTGGTTTTGCTAATAGGGGTAAAATGGGTGTTACTCCATGTTTAATATTAAATATAATATTCCATAGTGAGCACCGGTGGTCTAATGGAAGTGACCCCGCCTTCCGATCGTAAGGTCGCAGGTTCGAATCTGGTCGTGCACCAATGGTTTTTTCTATCGAAAAAAGTATGTGCGCAATGCCAGTGCTCTCAAACGGTGAAGGAAACATCGTGAGGAAACCAGTTAGTATTCTAGCAGCGGCGATGGGCTTGCAACCTGTGTTACGTATGGAATTACTAACTACTGCAATATGTGGGAATGTGCCAAATGTAATGTTTGGACGTACCTCTGACTACCCCCTTAGACATCCTCAAAGAATCTTAAGTAAGTACTTGGTACTGAGAGATCTGAAGGGATATCTACCGTGCCTGGGGATCAAAGTCGTGAAGCTGTTTCAGGTATATTTCTTTTTTGTAAAATCTATGTTCATCACACAAAATATGTTTGCTCTCGGCGGGGATCGAACCCACGGCCTACTGGGCGCAGAAGGCAAAGCTTTTATTTATGTTTGGGCGGTAAAATAAACTTTCAAGAGATCTATAATAATTGTAAATACCACTCGTCGTCATTTATTCATTCGTGTCTTGATTAAAAATTTTAAATTAGAGTATTTTTGGTAAAGATTTCAGGAAAAAGTTACAAAAAACATTGTTCGACGGCCTACTTCGATTAATTTAAAATTGTATCTACTTAGAAGATACCTAATTAGTAAAAATGTATTGAAAGCGTATCTACTGTCGCGGTACCTACAGCTCCTACCCTCTGGGTTCGGACTTCGACGGGATTAAGAGAATCCCTGGAGCCGATGTGAAGATATTAACTTTACAAGTTAAACTTCTCTGAATTCTACTTTGATTATCTTTTCAACCGACTTCAAATAAAGAAGGAAGTACTCAATTCGACTGTTTTTTTTTATGTTTTTTACCGCAAAACTTTTTACTGGGCGGGCCGGTTTTTTTATTCTTTTTTATTTAATCGAAAGCTGGCGCTTTTGGACAATTAACTGCGGTACCTCGCCCCAAATAAAGCTGGTGCTATTGGAAGCCGATAGCTGATATACCAAATAATTATGTTACTAGCTATCTGGTTCTCTATGTATTTCCAAAAAAATAACCTATTTTGTTTTTAAATACTTACGGCAACAACACCCAGGCAGAGAACAAACATTCATTACACAAATGTTTGTTTTCGGTGGGGACCCACGGCCTACGGCACAGAAGGCAGAGCTACTACCAAATGAGCTGTGAAGGTTGTCAAAATAATTTTTGTATGGAGTCTTGTCACGTGTTTTCAATACGCCCGATAGAAGCGCTTATCGAGTCTTTAGAAAAAGAGGAACGATAACATATCACCAGGTCGCCAATCATCCAGGACGGACTCATTCTTACATTCATATTTATAATATTAGTATGATTTCAGTGCCTCGAGCTATGAGGACTACCCTGCCACTGCCAAGCCTGCGTGTGGTGCGATGGGTACCACTTAACATCAAGGCCATTACTAGTTCCATTAAAAAGTTGTAATAAAAAGAGCTATGTTACTGACACACTCTTATATAGTACTACTTAGTAGCGCCCCGCGGTTTCTTCAAATGCCGGGTTCATATCTGCGCGGGTGAGATTCAAATGCCGGTATTCCCATGGAATAAACAGTAGCCTATTATTCCAGACTATAATTTATCTCTCTCCCAAGTTTCATCCAGCTCCGTTCAGCTGTTCCGGCGTGAAAGAGTGACAAACATCCGTCCATTCATCCATCCATAACTTACAAATTTTCTCGTTTATAATGTAGTAGGACTGGTACTCATAGAGATTTCGTCAAAAGTATATTTATTATATTATTATGAATATTTATTCTATTATTACTATTATGGAGAGAGCTATACTCGGAGTTTCTCTGAAGGATAGGATCCGAAACTAGGTTATCCGACAGAGAACCAGAGTAGTCGACATAGCTCAAAGGATTAGCAAGCTGAAATGGCAGTGGCAAACAAATACTTGAGTGGAGACCGCGTTTAGGTAAGCGTAGTGTAGGACGTCCTCCGGCAAGGTGGGGCGACGATCTGCGAAATGTTCTGAGCTGGCAAGCACTGGATGAGAAGAGCCAAAAACCGGGCTCAGTGGCGCGTCTTGGGAGAGACCTACGTCCAGCAGTGGACAAACATAGGTTGATGATGATGATGATAATTATTCAATGAAATCACAAGGATCACTTTGAAACCTCTTACAACTAGGTGCCAGTTCCCCGCGACCATGTGTGCCACTTCATTTCAGATTCTACTATATTATTATGAATCTCCCCGGTCTCTCCATCAGATCGTTGTCCGACTTTCAGTCAGAGTATGAGGTCAATACCGACAACACGTCTCATATTTTTTTTTTGTAAGCATTGCGTTTGATTTGATTGACATCAGCTAGACTGAAAAAAAATTATCTTTGATATCGACTCCATGGATTCCACACTCCAAATACTAAAATATAAATGATAGGAGATGCGCCAAACATCTATATTGAAAAATTCCTTCTTGTCCGATCACTGAGAAAGTTCGATATAAGCCTCCCGCGCCACCCGATGAAAACAGGACTTTGCTTTTCTTGTACAATTCCTCTTTTAGAATACTTAATGTAGATGTACCCCTTTTCATCTTTTCCGAGAAGTTTTCGGGCTCTTTTAAGATTCGTCCGGTGGAAATCTGCCCTGTTGGGAGTTACCCAAATGAGAATCACTTACGCGTGATGCCAGTTACAGGTAAATTGAACAGGCATAATGAAAAGGTAGACATTTATTTTCTTTCGTAGAAGAAAACTTGAGAAAATATTTATCAAATCCTTGCGCTGTTTTTTTGGTACATTTGAACTGGTTTGTGAAATATTGTTTTTAGCAAATTCAACTATTTTCTTATTATTCTATTTTCTATTTTCGAGGGCTGTTGAGTATCTGGCTCAGCGTATCAGCATTGCCATTCAGCGTGGCAATGCAGCCAGTGTCTTGGGTACGCTTCCGACTGGCACTGATTTGGATCAGTTGAGCTATCTATAGATCGTTTGCAACGGTCTGCAGATAGCTCAACTGTTTCATATGTATTTTGTATATTAAGTACATTTTGTAAATAATTGTAACTATTAGTTGTAATTTTCTTTGTCACAATTTTCTTGAAAATTTTAAGTGAGTTATTTCATTGTAACCATACATTTTGGTAATATTTTGGTACATTTGTTCGTTGGTTGCTAGGTTGACAACTTGATTACGAGCTCTGAATCAAACTTGGCCTTATCGCCTATCGCAGGATAGCGAGGAGACCAGGACGGACTCTCAAATTAAGTTTAAACGCACCAAGTGAGGGGGTCAGTTAAAAAAGAGGCCCCCTAATCAGGTCCGCGCGAGCACGCGTTAGGTACGCACTTACATAATGAAAGGGGGAAGTGAGGTGGTTAAGGGGAGCCGGGGGCCGTCATCTGCGTACACCCTGTCCGGCCGCCCTCGATCGATACCTATACGTGTGGACTTTATGTAAAAAGCCTCCTGCACACCCGGAGGACGCCGACCATAAGTGTCGAGAAACGAGTCACCCCTAGGGAGAAGCACGAAATATCTTCAATTTTCGAGAGAGAATTTTCCAATGCGGGGGTGAGAGCCCGCGGCGCGGCGGAAGGGCTGCCTGGCCCCGGCCGGCTGTGTCCGAAAAATGCTCGAACCTTAATTGAATTTACAGATTTGCCTTTCGGAACGCACGCTCGCCCCTAACGCTGGCTGTTTATTGCAGCCCTCGTTACTACTCTTTATGACCAGTGTTTATAGCCTTGATAACTTGGACTTTTTGTTAATTTTACCTACCTTCGATACAATTACTAATCTTGGGCCAGTAGCTTCATAAAAAGTCTCAACTAGCTAATAGAACAGTTGAAATTCATCTGATAAAAAACTTTCTCTACTTTCGATAGACCTGCAAATTTTTATTTATTATTAAGTTACACCAACAAATTAAACACCAAAAAAAATCAATAGGTCTAAATTTATTAAATAACTAGTTGCGCCCCGCGGTTTCACCCCCACAGATTTAGATCCCGGTATTCCCCAGGGATAAAAAGTAGCCTATGTGTTATTCCAGACTATAATGTATCTCTCTGCCAAGTTTCATTCAGATCCGTTCAGCCGTTCCGGCGTGAAAGAGTAACGAACATCCATCCAACCATACTTACAAACTTTCACGTTTATAATATTAGTAGGATTGTGTTAAATGTCACCTCGACAGAAAATTAATATTAATAATTAATGCTGGTGTAAATTTATTATAGCATCAAAATCGTGTTGATGAGGTTGATGCCAAATAAATTCAAATATAAATACCAATCGGTCAACTGTTGGTACTTAAAAAAAATAAGCAGTAGGTAATTTGTCAAAAAAAACATTATGTAACTTTTAATGTCAAGCCAAAAAAGATTGTACGTTGTTTGGGATTTTGAACTTTATTTGAACGAATTAACGTGTGTAATATGAACTTGCACCTGCGACATTCACGTGGGGTATTTTTTTATCTCTTGTTGGTGAAACAATCATATCACTCATATTTAGTGAAAACCATCACCTTTACTATAATAAAAAAGCCTTGCCTTATAAGTCACGCATAATAGGAACGTGCCTTTCGCTGCACTGCCCTGGAATTCAACGAAACTACTAAACGTGAGATCACAGACGTTTACAGTTTACAGTTTTCGTAGTAGTTGCATTGCTAAATCACCATAATTTCAGCAAACAGTTTACTGACGTGACTATAGAGTACTTGATGCTGGCAAGATTGCCTTGTATAATGACGGAGAATTTAGCAATTAGCACTTGGCATGAAAGTGTATCCTTTTATATCGCACTGAGTACAAGCATTGGCTTAGTTTGGGGCGAGATAGTGCTCTGTCGAGAGTCCATTACTAATCAATATTATTTATTTTAACCACATTCCGTAGTAATGGGAGAAAGGCCTTGCCATAGTCTAAACTTTTTTCAGGTCTTTTGTATTCCAATATTGTCACTTTCGTGACAACGAAAAAAGATTAAAACAGACGACATATCGTTCATTTAAGCTATGGAGCCCTCAGTGACAAATATGTATTTGGTTCATGTCAAATGGGGGCGAGTAAGCTAGTTTACTAAAAGTACACTTTTCATGAAAATGTGCACCTACTTTTTTTGGCTACATTTACTATCTACAGGTACTTCTTTTACGCCGCGTCTATGTCACCTTTCTGACATTCGACAGACAATTTGTAATGATTTTAATACAAGATATTCCTTGGAATAATGCAATGTCACAATGACATTGCACTGACCAAGGAATATAGGTATTCAAATTCCTTGGCACTGACCCTCGACGGAACAAGATCAATTGCGACCACTATATTGTTATATTGAAATGTCCTGTTTATAATAATTTTATTCTTATACCTTTGTCAACAGAGTTTATATACAGGGTTACAGGAAAAATCGTGCTAGATCCGTTAAGGGCGTGGAGTACCCATCATTTCTGACTTATTTCACTATGAAACACCCCACCATAAACTTAACCCTTTTCGAGATATTCAACTTTTTTGTTTATTTTGTGTATCTTATCATTATTAGGTATTATTGCATTTTTACATGACTGTAATAAGAAGCTTTAGGACGTCAATCACTAAAATAGTGCCTAAGTTAATTGAATACAATTTGGATAGTCATTGAAATTATGATTTTATTGTAAGTGATGGATTATACAGGCTTTTTTATTTTTATATATATAGACGACCTCTGTGGCGCAGCGGGCGAGAGCCTGCCTGCGACGCAAGAGATTGCGGGTTCGATTCCCGCCTTGGAACAAATTTGGGTACGATCTGCAGAAATTTATTCCGATGGTCTGGGTGTTTTCTATGCATAATAAAAAATATCTATCTATGTAAGTATATAATGTATTAAATATATCAGTTATCTAGTACCCATGACACAAGCTTTGAATAGCTTACTTTGGGGCTACATCATGAGCAACCTTCTTGACCCCGACTTCTGCCGTCCAGTACACGGAGCTAAATTTATTTAGGAAGAACGTTTCAAGGCGCTCAGTATTCAGCTGTCGGTAACGATATTATTAAACAACTGTGGCGTTATTCACTATGACCAATACAATCGCGTTTGCGCTTAGTGAATTAAGCGAAAACGCGATTGTAACGTGATCGTTATGACGTCACACGGTTAAGGCAAAGTATCTCCTATGCCTTAAATACTAAGGGCCAAGATCATGTTATGACTTCACACGGTCTGGGGCAAAGAATCTCCTATGTCACAGAGAATAATGCCCCTGACCCGACAGACGGTGTCCTGTCTTAAATATGTTTTTTTTATTCTGCTATTCGGGATGTCTCCGTCCCGAATAGCAGAATAAAAAAAAATCAAAAACTATGAAAATCAGTCCAGCAGTTCTCGAATTATAAGTGTTCGAACAAACCTGACTTTGTTTTATATACACATCCAAAACAAAAGACTTCAAAAGACATGCATGACTTGCGAGAAGGCGATGAATTAATGTATAAAAAAAAATCTTTATAGTATTCCTAACAAATAAAAATAAGACACAAGTTACAGCAATCAAAAAGTAACATTAAATAAATAAATATTGGTGGACTTTCGGCACTATCCAATACCAAGCTAAGCCAAAGCTTGTAATAATAATATGGAAAGATAAATGATATAATACATCTTTTTTTATTTGTAAATTTGTAACTATAGGTACAAATCACTAAATGTATAAAACAACAAAGTCGCTTTCTCTGTCCTATATCCCTATGTCCCCATGTCTCTATGTATGCTTAAATTTTTTTATAACTACGAAACGGAGGTCAATGCGGTTTTTTTTAATAGATAGAGTTATTCAAGAGGAAGGTTTATATGTATAACATGCATGATATGTGCACCCGTGCGAAGCAGGGGCGCGCGGGCGGGACGCTAGTAATATATAACAATCGGACCAATCAACGTTCATCATACAAATGTTTGTTATCGGTGGAATCGAACCCACGGCCTATGTAAAGTGGGTGGTCTTATCGCCTCAAAAGTGATCTGATGAGTGAACGATGCTCACGTGATACAACAAAACATACACTGTCTTTTGGTATCTTTAGTTTTCAATGTGTTTAATAATTAGCTACCGACAACTGAACAGCCCTTGAGAAATTAAGTTCTAATATCTTACATCTCTGATAGTCAAGCTTTTGTTGGAACATGTACATTTTGTAAATCGACATCAGGAAGGTCGCAGAAAACACCTGAACCAGAGAAGTACAGTTTAAAGGAGGCTGGCAAAAAATGAACATAGCCTATAATCTAGCAGTGGGTGATCTTCTTTTTCTTTCGAGTCAATGGCATAACAAACTTTATATGACGTGAGCCCAGTGAAGCGACCTCGATACCTCGTCCCGTATCCTGGTTTAGGTCCTCGCATGTGCAGGTTGTCGGACACAGAGGACAAAAGAGCAGATGCTCATCGACTGTGTTTTTCCACAGCTAAACTTGCTCTGGGTCGATGTAACCCTATTTAGCAAGGTTTTTTGTAGTAGCTAACTTAATTGGGTCCTCAGCCGATAGAGTAGCTTCCAGGGCCAGGCTGAGACGATGGTGATGATGATGTTTTTTGCCACTTACGTCCGCTGACCGAGAAGAGAACGTAATTTAAACGAAGAAATAGAAAGCATGCCCATTTCAAGGCAACACACGAGCCAGTGAAATGTATTCGGCTTTGTCAGAAGCCTATTTCGCTGTAGCTGCCCAACCTACCGATACGTAGGGCGGGCAGCCCATAGTCCACACCGCGCACATGTAAAATAGCTACGGTTGGATTGAAGAATGCTCTACTTTGTGTATTTGTATTTTTAAAGTTACATGCTATATAAAAAAAGTCGTCCACATAAATAGTACTGTGTCATGCATCTTTTGCTTATGGATTAGTATTATATCGACTGTTATTCTAAATTTATCTTAGAATTTAACAAGTTTATACTTCGCACTGCGAGTGCTGGTAGATACCGGCATCCGAACTAAGTAAACTACTACTACTATTATGAATACTTTTTTTGTAAATACATGCTCATACTATAACACCCAAACTAAGCAAACCGTTTAACTATGAAAATGGTATAGGTTGTACATGCATTTGATATAATAACATTAGGACCTAAAATAAAATTTAATCTACCTAATTAACCCTAATTCTGCTAACCTATATTGGCTTGACCCGACCGACAGGGGATAAACCAAGATGCTTACTTACTATATATTAACCATAGCAACATTCATACATCGTCTTCCAAAACAACCTAATCTAAATGCTTTGTTACGACCACATTCCAGCAAAACATGTTGTACGTCTTCTAATGTACCGCATTCAAAGAAATATCTCTAATCACTATCACTACATCTCGCACACTAATCACTATCAATACAGTCGCTTTCTCTGTCCCTATATCCCCATGTCCCTAAGTCCTTATGTCCCTATGTATGCTTAAATCTTTAAAACTACGCAACGGATTTTGATGCAATTTTTTTAATAGATAGTGATTCAAGAGAAAGGTTTATATGCATAATACATGCATAATATGTGCACCCGTGCTAAGCAGGGGCGCGCGGGCGAATTAAGAACTAATTGATTAACGCACTCTAGGATCCTAGTCTATCCTAGACTTCACTTTCGTTTTGTTTTATCGATCTCGATAAAACCAAACGAAAGTGAAAGTTCTAGTAGAGCAACCTGCCAGCGTTTAAACTTGAAGCTTGGTACTAGGGCTACTCCTCTGTTATATCTGCTCGTCCAAGATACATGCCTCGCATAGGCACTCGCTCGTGTTACCGTCCGCGTCCTGGCCAACGGGCGCGGGGGCCGCCCCCCTCCCGCTGGGGGCGCTCGGCCCCTAGCCCACCCTGCGTCATCTACTACACCGACTAGGCCGCTAGGGTTAATTCAAACTATTCAACACTATTTGAATATTTTAAATTAAATTTAAATTATATTAAATTTAAAGTCTAATTTTATTTTAATATTAACAATGTGTCGATTCTGTTGCATGATCCTAAATTAACCTGACAGCCTAAAATTATAGCCGTCCTTGTTGTTTCGGTCTTACAAAAAGGGACGGCAATATTTTTAGTGCTGTCAAATTAGGTTAAGTTAGGAATTGGCACCAATGTGCATTGTGATGGATGGTAGTGTGTTGCGTTACCGGCATCAATTAAATAGTAATCTTAAGTTAAGGGTCCGGCGACAGCGGCTCGCAATTTCGAGGTGCGATTGGCTATTATTTCATTTTATTTCATTTCGGGGAGGTTGTTTGAAAGAATAACTCTAAAGTGACACGCATAAATACTGTTCGAACACAAATAATACAATAATATAAGGGAAATGTGCTTGAGTCAGAAATCATTTTGGTATTATGTAAACGTAAGACCAAACATACTAATACCAAAATGATTTCTGATTCGGGCATGTTTCCCTTATATTATTGTATTATTTGTGTTCGAACAGTATTTATGCGTGTCACTTTAGAGTTATTCTTTCAAACAACCTCCCCGAAATGAAATAAAATGAAATAATAGCCAATCGCACCTCGAAATTGCGAGCCGCTGTCGCCGGAGCCTTAAACACATTTGGGCACAAAGTGCTAATAAAATTTAATTCGTTTTGGAGGGATTTGTGTTTTGTATTAATCGTATACAAGCTATTTTGATTTTAACAAATAATATTAGAAACTGTTTAAGTATCACAAAAACAGAAATAATCAGTGAAGCTTTAAAAAATCTTATAAAAAGTGTAACATTATTTTATTAGTTCGTCAATCCGACACTATGCTTAGGTGTTATAGCACATCGACATAAAATTTGTTAATGTATGCGAACCGAACCCACGGCCTACGGCGCAGAAGGCAGAGCTACTCCCAACTGAGCTGCGAAGGCTATGGTAGCTGGATGGCTGTACGTTTAGATAAAATTCATAGGAAGTTACACAAAATTACAATAATTTAACAGTATAACAGATTATTACGAGTAAGTGTATAAAAGTATAAATCTGATGTAGATAATTTTAATTTCAAAATGTTATATAAAATCTAACAAATACTGAAATTACTAGGGCACAAAAAATACCAAGTTACTCATTATAAATTTCATAAATTACATATATTAGAACTTATTAGACTTTGAAATCCCGTATCCAAAAGAATTTCTTAAGAAATTATTGTTTGCGTGTGGTGTGTATGAGAATGGAGGAGGCCTACACCCGACTTTGAGTGGAACAGTACCTACCTGTAGTTTAAGTTTATAAATTAATAGTATGCAAGTATTAGTAATAAGTTTATGTAAAAATAGTTAATAAGTTACCTGTACTGTTGAATAAATGGCTTTATTATTATTATGTCGTGTGTATGCAATCTGTTTAAAGATGTACGTATTTTTATTTCACAGTGCCAATCACAGTGGCAAAAAAATAAAAGAATTGTTTTAAATTAATGTAAAGTTTGAAACGTGCCAACCCTGGGTGTCCAGCGCGCAGCCCTGATTCCATAGAACAGAGAACGCCGGCGTGCGTGCCTGGCTGTAAACAGGCTACCCTCGTACGTATGTAGGGAGGACGGACGTCCCATGCCCCCCCAGAGAAAGGGGTGCCCCCGCATCTTCCTTGTTCCTCCTTGTGCAAATTCCCTTGGCGATGGAAATGTGCTCGACCACGTTTTATACAATTTCTAGCTAGTGCTTTGTTATTTGCTTGTCCGTAAGATATTTCTCAGTACCTTACAGTACTTTTAACGAATGTGTTGAAGAATTGTCAGCAAGGAAGCGTCATAGAAACTCTTTGAAGTAATCACAAACCAACTTAACATGAACTCTCGTTTGAATGTTTTTTGTTAAGGAGACAGTTCAGGACCCTCGCTTAAAAGTCCAATGACAAATTTCAATCTAACTTCAAGTCAGTGTCGACGGCCGGCGGTGCCTAATCAGGAATACAATTTTAATGGATTAAAATTAGATTCACTTAATTATTGGCTAACTGACGTTACTGTTAAATCGATTTTAGCTGGTTAGTGTTATTGTCAAATAGCTAACAAATTGTTGTTAGTCTATTTAACTATAACGTTGACAAGGTAATAGATGGCGCAACCCATTTTGTATAATTGGTAATCGTAATTGGGATGAGGGAAATATAGTATCGTATATCTCATACATGTATTTATGCAATAAAATACTTTGACTTTCACTTTGTAATGTCCCAGATGAACTTGATATGTAGTACAGAAAGTTTGACATTTGAAACCCTTAATATCGCTATGGTAATGGGCTTCAAGCTAGACAATAAGGCCCCTGGCTGGCACCTCTTACCATGCGTCTGAGTTCACTGGTTGAATGATAACACCAAAATACCGTGGTGGGAGGTGCTACGCGCCTCGCCATAAGCGTGCGAACGGGCTATTAGTGATGTTTATCATTGTTAAAGTTAACTTTTTTGTTAAAGTTTTTGACAGTTTCGTAACTGAAGATTTGGTGGACACAACCGAGATTTGAGAGGATATCTAACGTGGGGATAAAAGTCATGAAGCAGTATCGATTTTTTTTAATTTAAAATGGTGATAAATTCTTACTCTCAAAGCTAACACTTACCATCGGTTTCTGAAAGCTCGATCAAAGCTAATCGGCTGTCAAGTCACTTGCTATCTCTATCTAATTTGAAGTAAAAGCTGAAACAGCTGGGTGACTCGTAAGCCTATTAACTTTGACCGGGATTTCAAAAGCCAGCGGTTTGTATTTCAAAATCACTGAATTTAGTTTTGAAGAGTTTATCCAACCAATTTTTGGATAGCAAAGCTCATAGTAAAGGTTCAGCTTTAATATCATTTTGATCTTAATAAGATTAGTAGTCCTGGAAAAAACAATCCAATGAAACCACTACTTCAGATCTCGTTCCGTTAAGTTTTTTGAAACTTTATGAAAAACCAAATTAAAACGAACCATGGGCTATATCCTCTCCACGGTCCTCTCTCAAGTAGGTACTTAAATCTTTTGAGTTACGTCATTTGGTTCAAAATTACGAAAGGCTTTTGTGGTAGTCAGAGACCAATATACATTACACACACAAACTCTAACTACGCAACAAAATCCACTCTTACAAAGTTACAATAGTTACAATTATATTTTCAATAATTTTCTATTTTTGTTACAAATTTAAATGAATTAGTTCATAATGTTTTGGTTTTCTTGAAGTTCAAGTTGGATGAGGGCGTTAATGTTTGCGACACAGTTTCGTGGAAACTTCAGTCTGCGTATGTATCGTTTTCTATTATTGATTGAGTGAGCAAAGCGAACGAAAATCTTACAATCAACTTAGGCGATTTGGCATTTTATGTTTTTTTTTTTTGTCGACGATAACTTGACAACCGTTTATCCGATCTGCATGAAATTTGGTAAGTCGATAGCTTGTACTTGAGAAATTTACTGGTAAGTATATGAGTCAAATCGGATGAGGGGTTATTAAATTATGGGGGTTTTTAAGGGGACAAAAATTAAAAAAGTTAAGCAAAAAATTAAATTACATGTCAAATGAAAGGGCTTGGTTTGGACATTCCAAAAGCATTTTTATTTTTTTTAGGATGCCCGGTTTTTGAGATACAACAAAAAGTTAAATTACGATAGCCAATGACCCACGAGCTCCCATTTCTAAGAGTTTCGTTGGCCTCAAGATTTTTCTACCGGTCGGCTAATTTCTATGTTTGTTCAATGATTTTTTTTTTGAAAAAGATTAAGAAGGTACTTGGTTCTCATTAAATGGTGATAGTGACCTGTTCTGATGATGGAGCTAAGAGCTGTTTAACGGAACTCTTTAATAAATAGGCCAATTCAGTTGAAACTGGGTTACCATACTTAGTAGGTGGCAGCCAGAGACAAGTTCAATCACAATGTTTGGTTGGACTTGCCTCTGACTACTACTTACTTAATTATTTTCGGAGCGTTCGCGTCGCGTCACGAAATCTCAGTTCGGAGTGAACTCCTAGTAATATTATGTCTTGTTTTTGTACTAAATTGAACTCATTTTGATTTCGACATTACACATCCATTTTTTATACATTTCATGTAGGGAGATGATAATGTACAGTACGAATTTGGTAAGTACTTTTGTCAAAATAATTAAAAAAAACTTAACAACCTAACTAGTAATCCAGCTAAAATAGTAGTGGACACGGATTATTGGGTGTACATTGTCTTATCATCCCGTACAATAACAAGTCGTGCATTACTGGCTCCCGAAAGGTCGACACAGCTCAGATGGTAGAAGGTCTGCCTTCTGTGCTGTAGGGCGCGGGTTCGATTCGATCCCAATTAATATAATATTTCTGTGATCAAGATAGACGTTTGTTATCTAGCTGGTTGTAACATATTTTTCAAGTATCTATATGTATTTACACAGAAAAGTATTATATCTGGTCATATTAAAAGCTTTACTTTAATTAGGGGTGGGTTGGGCTAAACAGTGCTGCGTGGAGTGACTGCAAATATTTATTTAATTTTATTTATTGATACGAACATCCCATTAATAGGTGAAAGTCATACCCACAGTGTAGTAATTCCCTCGCAGAGTTGTACTCTGAAGATTAGGGCGACTTGTGAATGGTTTGCCCAAGTTATTAAGGGTGTTTGTTGTGAACAATTTCGTAGGCCGTTGACTTTCGTTTCATTCACTCCGCGCCCAACTTTGCTATCGCGTATCTTGAAAGTAGGTATCGCTTGTTTATGAAACCTAATTATTTGCTTACTTTGTTTTGAAAAGTTTTCTATAGTAATCGAGAATTCTAAGGTAGGTCCTACTCTGGTTGAAAACATTAGTACTTACTACATGTTCGCAAAGTATACACGATATAATATCGTGTATATTTTGCTACAAAGATCATTTTTGTAATATAGGTACCCCAAGAAGTGATGGTTATACAGATAACAAAATCTTACAAAAGTATAGTCTGGTACCTCTACTAACCCACAAACAGACCATAATAAAAACTGTTGTCTTCAGTTTAACGTATTTCGTTTTCGTTACTTCAGGCTTTTTTAACAGATATCCAAAAAAGAAGGAGGTACTTAATTCGACGGTTTTTTAGTTGATTTATTTATTTTTAAAGTCAGTGTCTGAAATTATTTTTTCAGTAAAATCACAAGGATCACTTTGAAACGTCTTAAAACTAGGTGACTATAGGTGCCAATTCCACGTGTCCTTAGCCGAGAAGAACAGGCAACAAACTCGGCAACTTTATGTTTGTTACCTTATAACTTTTTGCTGGGTGAACCGATTTTGATGATTTTTTTTTAATCGAGAGCTGGTGCTTGCCATGTGGCCTCCTTATATATATATATAAAAAAATTAGGTCAGATCCAGTAGTTTTTGAGTTATTTGAAGTCAGTTTTTTCTTAAAAGAGTTTCCCGCCCGCAGGCGCGTAATGACAAGCGATCTGGTTTGTCATAATTATTGTAACACGCAATATAAAACGTAAATGTCACTTAAAACGTAAAGCCAATTCAAATTCCTTGCGTAAAGCAATAACGTAATGTAAAACGCAATCGCAGGACGCAGAATCGCAGAACGCGCCTGAGTGCTGGAGCTCTTATTGTATGGGAGACTCGTGAGTTCCCAGCCCGGCCCGATAGAGGCGCTTATCAATTCTCCCTTAGAGCATTTAGAACTCTAAGAATTCTCTATACAAAAAAGGCCGGACCTTACGAAAACGAGAAACAAAACTCAGTGTTATGCTACGAATAAATATTATTTATTTGTAAGTCTTAGTACAGGAAATCTGCTTGAATAATTAGCAAGTAATACTTTTTTTTATTTAGTTTTATAATGTTCATAAAACTATCATACCATATCTATAAGTAAATCACACAGGTTTTTACCTATAATTATAAATACTACTCGTTTAATCTTTTTTGAATTATAAAAAAAAATACTTATAAACAGAAAAATACGTAATAATATTTTGTTTTTATGCAGTATGAATTTCTGACTATACTTAAACATGATTTAAAAATTTTCGGAAGTGCTTAACATGAGCCTCTAGGAGTGAAAAAAAAAAGGTAGGTAAAGGTTATTCACCTTCCCTCCAGAAGTATGTGACCACACTGACCACTTCCGGTCAAAGCAACCTGAGTCATCTTCAACCGCAACCTAATTGAATTACTAGCTACCGGCCGTGGCTTTACTCTCATATTAAGACATTGACAACACCTAATTTTCCTCTCGCTCGCACGATTCTACATTTTGAGTGATACTAAATCACTAATCCCAATTTTGAAAAATCGCAAACAACCATTTTGTCTGTAATGACATTAAACACAGTTTGGTAAAAATTTCATTATGATAGATGCAAGTTCTCCTACTCAAAAGTTTGCTTATGTAGGTACTAAAACTAGTAAAGCTAACTTTTGAGTTGGTATGTTTGTATTTATCAAAATGATTTTTTTACTAAACTGTGCGTCATGTGATTGCACACGAAATAGTTGTTTGCAATTTTTCGAAAGTGGTTTTATTGAATTTATATCTCTTAACATGTGGAATCGTGCGAGCGAGAGTTACATTAGCACTTCTTCACCTAATAGTGATTTCTAACATTATGGCAAATACAAGAGATGTACGTACCTCTCGCTCGCACGATTCGACATGTTAAAAGATATAAAATCTCTAAACTCATCGCAATCTTTTGCATATAAAGCAATTTTTCTATAAAAAAATCAGTACGTAGTATCAAAGTATCAGTCACGTTTTAAAGAAAATGGAGGCGGTTTCCTTCAAACTTACGAAACATTTTCGTTTAAATCAGGAAATCACATAAATAAAATCCATTTATTTAACCACGGAACAGAGAAACCCCTACTATTTAACCATTCTCGAAGATCGAGCCGAAAGACCACCACATTTTGCTACCACATCCTGAATAGCAGCCGGTGACTACATCCTTACTGACCAATATCTAAAGAGCTCCTCGCGGACAATACTTGGCCCTTGACTACCGGGGTAACCAAGTTTCAACTCTATGTCCTATTTATTGATTTCCTATGAATTGACCTGTCACCTTTTTATGAGAACTAAGAAGTTTTTAATTTAGGTATTAACATAATAGTAAAAAAAAAACAAAATAAACTGGCCGATCAGCAATAAAACTGATGTCAACAAAACTCTAATGGTTGGGATTTATTTAAATTTAAATTTTTTGTTGGAGCTAAAATCTGGCCTTTCTGGAAAAAGAGGAAAAGTGTTTTTGGAATGTACATACAAATCTAATACCTTTCAACAAGCAATTCTTGAATATTATTTTATTTCTCATCTGAATCTTGGAAACACCAATGATTTTCATGAAATTTAGTAGGCAGGGAGTTTTGGGGCGATAAATCGATCTAGTAAGATTCATTTTCAAAAAACGTTTTTTATCCGTGTTTTCTGGCAATGAAAAACTTAAACTGAAAAATATATTACTACAAGTAATAACAATACTATTTCAGTGGATGGCGTTGTTAACAACCGAGCAAAGCTCGGTCACTCAGATATTCCCTCTTAATACACACAAGTTTGTACATAGATATTTTAGTGTAACTTTTAATTTTGTCCCATTATAAAACCTAGTCATGATTTATTAATCCACTAGCTGAACCCGCGGCTTTGCTCGCGCCAAGGAATTCAAAGTTTCATACAAACTTTAATCCCCTATTTTATCCCCTTGGGGGTAGAATTTATCAAAATCCTTTCTTAGCGGATGCCTACGTCATATCCTCTACCGGTATGCCAAATTTCAGCCCGATCCGTCCAGTGGTTTGGGCTGTGCGTTGATAGATCACTATGTCAGTCAGTCAGTCACCTTTGAGTTATATATATTTAGATTAACCGATGTAACTCATAAACCAGTTAATTTCTGAAATATGTAGTTATTAAAACTGGTAGTTTAATAACTCTGGCAGTTGTTCGACAGACAAACACATTGACTTCCGCAGTATCCGTTCAAAATGAAATATTTCTACGATGAAATAGCGCTCCGCAACAATTTTTTTATCAAGCAAAACGTGTCCGTTCTTGCCAAAATACTTCCTTTCAAAAAAATATAAAAAGCTCCTCCATTCCAACGAACATTGCTCAGTAAAATCCAAATGAAATCCAACACAAGTTACTGCTCACCTATAACAATAGAAAATTCACTTTACGTAGCACTATAGAGCAGAGGTCACACCAGGGTCCGTACTTGGAATACTTGTCATGAGCAGAATGCTAGGCTTTTAATTAAGGCTCAAGTAATTTAGAGGGCTGGCTGTACGCGTGGCCATACGTATTAGGTACAGTCTTCTGCATACTCATTTGGAAATGTTTAAACAGCGAGGTACCAAGGGGAGGTGGGTGGTGGGTGGTAGTTCTCCGCTACGGATAAATTAATAACGTACCTACTGTGTAGCTATAGATAGGTAGGGCACGCACGTCCGTAAGACCGGCCGAAAGGGTGTTCTCCTTTCGAGTGGACCTATCGATTTTGAAGTTCAGTTGCTTCTTGTATTTAACTTGTTAACTACTGTATTGTTCTCAGTTTTATACCAGCAGCGTGCATCTTAAGTTTTTATTAGAGAGTCCGCCTGCGACGCAAGAGGTTGCGGGTTGGCATCCCGCCACGAAACAAATTTGTGTACGATCTGCAATGATTTGTTCCGTTGGTCTGGGTGCTTTCTATGTATAATAAAAAAAAATCTATCTTATACCTACTTGACATTTGTCAAATTTGTGTTTGTGTAATATAATGAGTTTCTCAAATATATTTATTTTTATTATATAATTATGTATTTTCTCAATAATGGTTAAACGTACCGAAGGCTAACCAATTTTAAACTTTATGATTCCTATGTTGTATAGTAGTAGTAGTTGTGTAGGTAAACCAGTATTAGTTATCTTAAATAGGGCGCCACGCCGCCGGTGGTCTAGTGGAAGTGACTGCGGCTGCTGATCGTAAGGTCATGGGGTCATGGATCCAGACGTGCAACAAGATTTTTTTCTAAAAATTTAAATGCGCAATGCCTTGTTGTGCCCTCAATCGGTGAAAGAACGTATGAAGAGACCAGTTAAAAACCATTAATCAAGCAGGGGCCATGGGATTGCAACCTGTCACTTAAGGGTATATATACCAACTTCTGCAAAAAGTGGCTAAGTGTCAAATTTAATATTTGGACGTGCGTGACTCTAGAAAAAAAGTTACGTTATTCTACCGTGATTGGAGATCAAAGACGTAGTAGGTATTATACTCATAAATAACTTGCATATTTTTATGCGTAAAGTTCAAAGTGCCTGTTTATACCTAAATTTCGCAAGCAAGTGGGTCTGATGTACACACTCCAGTAAATTAATTCATTGGTTCTATAACCCTTTAATGTTCGGCTGGTTCGTTGAATGGCGTCCCTTCAGCTGGACATCGCCACGCCGCATTCCAAGCGCCATGAAAACTTTTATTTATTACATTAAACATAAGATTAATTTATACAATGCACTACCTAAATACAGGTTACATTTGGGATTATGCCTTCGCAAACATACTGACAGAACTGATATTATGATAATTTCCGTACAGCGCTGTTTTTTTTTTTTTTTTTTTTTTATACAACTAGCTGATGGAACAAGCAGATGGCCCACCTGATGTTAAGTGGTAACCATCACCTATAAACAAAACATTGCCCCGTAGGTCACGCACAATAGGAACGTGCCCTACGATGCACTGCCCTGCGTCCATCAACTTGAGGCATACGGATGTTAAGCCTCATGTGCCTGTAATTACACCGGCGACCACACTCTTCAAACCGAAACACAGCGTTGCTGCTTGGCGGCAGAAAAAGGCGTGGTGGTAGTACTTCCCCGGACGAGCCCTTCACAGCGAGCTCTACTACTCTTATGAGTTTTGAGCTATTGAGTTTCCTTATGTTAAACTTTTTGAACAAATCTGAAGATCACCCTATAAGCACGAGATGTGAGATGTAAAATTTGAACAGAGTACAACACAACGCACACCTATTATGAAATTTGGACGCACACATGAAACTGGACACGCACACACGCATATTCGGACTTAGGCGGCTATCGAGGGCGGGGGAGGCTTGAATACTTGCGATGCTCGGCCCGGCTTAAATTTTCGTATTAATATGTATCTCTTATACGCGTGTATTTGGCCTCCAATGCTGGCCGTAATTATGTGGCTGGTAAAGGGGCCTTTTTAATAGCAGAGGATAAAAGCACAATGTCTCTAATGCGGCAGGAAGTTTAATAAGCCGCTGGCCGACGGACACAGAGCCTGCTTCAAGAATTCGAAATTGGTATATACCCGCCCCCTTATAACGTATCTTGCAAAAGCAAAGCAATAGCAAAAATCGTGCGATTTATGCTTCTCAATCGCTAATTCGTATTATGTAACAGCGATAATGAAGCCATTGCAAACTATCGACAGTGCTGCCTCTACAGGACAATCCGTAACACAAATTTGCATTCAACTGTAAATTTTTTGAAGTTTTCGTATCACGTATCTTTTTTTATAGCAATGCGAGAGCAACTGGGAAGCAATTTGAACTGTCAAACTGCGACAATCGTTTTTGTTGTCGCGATAAGTGCATTAAAAATATCAACGAGCGATTAGCAATCGGTCTCGTACGTAATACCATTTCTTTTTACGTCCAACAATCAATCGCGCGTTGTCTGCGCGATAATTGTGCAATTATTGCTGATCGCAAATTTTAGCTAATACGGGGGCCGGTTACTCTTCAAATCGAAACACAGTAACGCTGTTTGGCGGCAGAAAAAGGCATAGTAGCTTAGCTCTAATAGCTCTAAGTCTTATAACTAGTGGCTCTGGGAGCTGTAGACCTCGCGAGCATACTAAAAGTGAGCTATTTGAGGAATGTAATGTGCAAGTGCATTTTCCGTTTTGTGATTTTTTTGATCTTTTTGATTTATTTTGCATCATCTTGTGTAGAATGAGGTCCTTTGTGTTTCTCTCAAATTTGATTGAAATCCATCGATTGTTTGATGAGCTATCCTGTTCATCATGCTGAAGATCCTTATCAGATCTTCACCAAACTTTTATGAGACCAACTTATAGTTACTACCTTTCAAATAAAAAAAGAATAATCGAAGTCGGATCTCATTTGGTGGAGATATCCAGTATATCAAATATATACCCTATATGTTAATCCAGGTTATAAGCGGTATTTTTTCTAAGTTTCATGTTTCATCTCTATCGGTTTATAAATTCGGTCGGTATTCTCCAAAACTTGTTTATTTGCGGTTTTTCTTTGCTGCCTTCAGTAATTCTGATATCCTACACAATGTTAAAATGTGCGAGCGATAAACTATTTGTCGGTCTCTTAGATATTACGTTTGAGTTTGGTAACGGTTTCTCCAAAATCTACGAGAAATATTTCAATTGAAATCACTAAAATACATAATCCACTTTCATTAAAAATGCTCCCTGTTAAGACCTCAATAAAATGAATCGTAACCAAATTAAATAAATCTTAATCAAATAAATTTTAATAACATGGACCTAAGCACCTAAACTACTTCAAGACGCGGGCAATAGCTAGTAATCACTATACGAGTATTTAAAGAGTTTGTTTTACCGAAATTTCAACCGCCCCGCTACAACCACGTCGCATACGCCTTATAAATTACTAGTGGCTCGTTCTGGATTCACACGGGTGGACATTTATTTTTTAAACATTTATATAAAGCCCATGTTACTTAGGGATAATGAATGCTTTCTAATGGTGAAATAATTTTTGAAATCGGACCAGTATTGTTTAAAGTTTAAAAAGACAAGAAGACAAAGTAAAAGGTTTAGCGACGAGCCCTTCACGAGGGTATATTAAAGAAAACAAGTTTATGCTTGGTACCAAATTAAAGGGAATAGATTTACTAAGAAATGAGATTAAAGATAAAGTTATACTGAAACCAATTGGAAAGTCGAACTTATTTACTTAGTTTTTCATTTTGAATAATCAGTCTGGCACTTAAAATGTCGCCTGGATTTCGCTCTCACGTCTAAATTAAGAAATTTACGTGAATAATTAAGCAACGCAAAAAGGATTGTCAACCGAGGTTGGACAGCGAAATAACCCCATTTTCAATGGGTAATTGAAAAGGGTAGCGTAACGTTAAAAATTCAATAGGTAGATAGCTGGTGTCACGTGCCGAGCTTCTTGCTTGGACATGTCAATGAGAATTGAGTCTATTCCTACTTTTGCCGCCACGCTGCATAACTGTTCCGTTTCAAAGGGTGTAGTTTCTGGTGAAATTACTAGCTCATCGCCTTTGGTAAAACGCGAACTAGTTCTCCTTCACCGTTTGTCTTTTATTTATTGGACACCAGTTGGTACGAAGTCTGTTTGTCCTATTCGCACTTGGCCGGTTTATTTAATTTAAAAAAAATATAGGTGGACACATCACTATCTAGCCCCAAACTAAGTCTTGTTTTATGGGAACCAGATAGCTGATAATCTACTTATATACATTTTTTGTAAATACAAACTTGTATTATTATAAAACACCTATATCAAACTTAAGTAATCAAATGTCAAATCACTGTTCATCACACAAATGTTTGTTCACGGTGGGAATCGAACCCACGACCTACGCCACAGAAGGCAGAGCTACTACCAAATGAGCTATGTAGGCTGTCAATTAAATTTTAGATCTAATTCCAAATATAATAACCAACTATTTCGTAAGCATCCATATTTTTTTATTCGTTCTTGAAAC
The DNA here is from genome assembly GCA_963576535.1 of Plemyria rubiginata. NCBI lineage: Eukaryota > Metazoa > Arthropoda > Insecta > Lepidoptera > Geometridae > Plemyria > Plemyria rubiginata. The sequence continues at coordinate 6,069,489 of OY754905.1, forward strand.
GTTGAATATACAATGAACACGGCCAAAGATATTTTTAAATTAAGATCGATAGGCATTTCAGTTTTACCTTTAGGCAACACAGTCATATCATGCATATCAGAATTAGTGTATAGGCTTGACCTCAATGTATACCTTCTTCATCTAAAAAATATAACACTAGTTTCAACATGCGGGAGAGCACTGGTGGCCTAGTGGTAGCTATCCCGCCTTCCGATCATAAGGTCGTGGGTTCAAAACCGGTCGTGCAAAGTTTTTCTGTTCAAAAATTTATGTGCGAATGCCAGTACTCTCAAACGGTGAAGGAAAACATCGTAAGGAAACCGGCATGTCGTAGAACCGGCGTGTCAAGTGCTCGAAAGAAGCCTCTTGAGGCGCACTTAAAATCCTTTCACCACACTGCTTCGAAAGAAAATAGTGACACGATAAGAAGAACACGCGGCTTGGCTCGCGTGGTTCTCGTGATTTTAAAACAATTCAATTCTATAATGATGCATATTGTGGTTCTCATCCAAATCCGCCAAACAACTAGGTACTTGCTCGCAGATAAATATTACTGAACATTAACAATATGGTATCTGCCTGTGGACAACAGCTCTCTAATATGCGTGCAATGTCGACATTGGTGGCAGTTATTTTCATTCTTCAAAGCTAAATTTACGAACGCCCTAAATGTAGTCTAGTATGTTTATGTAACACCAAAGTTAGGGCATTGATATTGAACGTCTGCCTCTATGTTCCTAAATTACCTAATATTTTTTAATTCAAGAAATGTTTAAAAGATTTGTTTTGTATACAAAATTCTTTATGATTTCATACTAGGTACCTACTTTCCTTAAGTTCTTACTAAAAAAGTTACTTTAGCTCGTGTGGCCCGATGATAATGCTCCAATTTGAAAGCCAATATTCAAGGAAGCAGCACACGAAAGCCTGTGATATACGTACCTCAGCTGTATGGAGACTGTTCGAATCCATTTACTTCTCTAAATTATGCGTAAAACGTCCATTTGACGCGCTCCCCTCTTCCCTCTTATCGCTTGGACAGGAACGGGAGCCTCGGGCGGGGGTTGCTGGACTAGGGCAAATTGGGGGGTTTACAGTCCCCCCAAGTGAGGGTGGTCCGAAGTCCTCCTCACCCTTTAGCTACCCTGAAGTTCCATCTCTCACACCTATAAATTCGGCACACACATTTCACCCCATCGCGGGGGTTGGGAGTCCATGGGGCACCAATCCTTTCGCAGCGTGTCACACTTACCAAGCAGTGGTGACCTCAACTACAAATTAATATTCAGAAACGTTTCCGTTCGGATCGTTAATCATAGCTGTTCCTGCTCCAGATCTTACCTATCGCCATTGGCACTCCAAACTTACAAATAAACATTGCTTGACTCAATGTCAAAACTATTCAATAACTGCAGCCTAGATAAAATAAATGGGACGTGTTGTTTTTACTTGTGTACGTCGAAAGTATACATTCTTGATCCCATCTGATAAAAACCTTTTTATTTTACCTATAAAAAGCTACCTGCTTCTTCTTCTATTAGTGTTTATAAGCAATGTGGTAAAACGATTTTAAGCTACCTACCTAAAAAAAGTGTATGTATGTAGGCACTTAGTTAAAATCTCAAGAATGCATCAATATATTGTTTGGCTACAAAATTATTGGTTACATATTATTTCTGGTGTGGGGAGATAAGGAAACTAAGGTCAGTACACATGGGGATGAAGAGATCACATTGTCATGCTCAGGGCAAAAACATCGAAGTGGACCAAATTTATATCTAACTGGCCCTCCCGACCGCTTCATTGAGTTCATTGTATGGTAGGCAGGCAGGTAGGTATACAAAATTAATTATTTATGCAATAATTTAGCTAACGAACATAGTTACCTAACATATATAGTAGTAGTTAGTTAATAATAGTTCTTCTCGGTGCTGGTCGCGTGAAACTGGCACTAGAGTCACCTAGTTTTAAGACGGTACAAGATAGTCCTTGTGATTTTATTAAATAAACATATTTTGACTTATAATATAGACATACAAGGTCTTAGTATTTATTTAAACTAAAATTACTTTGCTTTCATGGTATCATAAGTTGATCTTTGATTTATGTTGAGGTATCGTAGCACCCAAAAATCAATTAGATATAATATTTTATTTAATTAGCATAAGGGTAATTAGTGGGCTCTTTACAAATACAGGAAAAAAGTTAGAAAAAAAGCCTTAAAATTACGGTAAAAAACGCAGCTAAGGGTAATAAGTTACATGAATGTGAAATTTTGATTTTAGTTTTACTAAAGACGTCTAGATGGCGCTAGTTAGTCAATATTTTTTTTTTGCAATACAAAATGTAGACATAATAATATTTTATTCTACATAACTTTGATAACATAACATTAACATAGAAATTAAAATTAAACAGATTACGAAGTGGAACACCATGGGGGTCCTATCGCTGACAGATATTTCATTTCGTATCATTTACATGAACGTTAAACAGAAAAACATACAAACTTTGTATGTTTTAGATAACGATATTTTTTCTGCAGTACCTACATACCTTTATGCCTTACCTTAAAAAAAATACCATCGGGATCATCGAGTACACGTGTCGTATAGTATGCCTATTTATTTTCTATTTTTTTTTCAGGGTAGGCAACGCACTGACAACGCCCCTGGTGTTGTTGTTGTCTATGGGCGACGGTGACCGCTTACCATCAGGTGGGCCGTTAGCCCGTTTGTCTATCTTTTACATTAAAAAATCGTTCTTATTCCTTTTGTCATCAATATAGATTGCGGCCATTTGGTTTTTGCCAAATCCCCTAAACCGAAGTCAGGTTACACTCTATGGTATAGAATAGAGTGTAACCTGACTTAACTCTCGGTATAGAGTCTATACCTACAGTTATTTAAAAATAAGAGCTTCACTATAACTAAAGTAACAACTCACCTTTATATTGCCGACTCCATGAGCCACCTATACTTGTTTTCCAAAGATTACAACACAGTGAAAACTAACGCAGATAACCAGTGGTACCTACTACAAAATATTATGTAATTTACATAGGTACTACATTGTTAGAAATAAAGAATATGTAAAGAATAAAGTAATTGTTAATTTATAATACTTAAATATCTACCAACCTGATTATAATTACCTACAGATGTATGAAATCGATGCTAACTGAAACTTTAACAGCAACTTTAAAAATAAAAATAGTTTTATTTTAGTTACCTAGTAGGAGGTACAAGTTTTGACAACATACATAGACAATAAGTTGTATTATCGATAACAGATAGGTATTAATTTCTACATGCTATGTAGTGGAAAAATTGAAGTTAAAAAGATCGGTCTACAACAGTTTATGAATAATATGATTTTAGTTTAGTTTGTGATATCCGCAGGTGAATTGTACACGTACATTATTAAACAAGAGGTTAATTCAGGCAATAATGTTAACATGCTACTGACGTAGTCAAATCGTTTAAGTTAGAAAGATCCATAACAATTTAAAAAACCTTGAGAACCATTTCATTATGAAGGGTGGCGCCAAAGCGACGCAACATGGTTTTGCAGGTATTCATTATTCTGAGGTATTCATCAACCGGTGGTTTTTGTTACACTGACACATATTGAGGGTGCAAGTTTTAAAGTTCTATTTTGATTTCATAGTATTATGTTTGCTTTATTTTTTCCAAATTTTAGGGTCATAGAGATTTGTGTGTAACCCAGGTTGGGTGCAAACGAAAAGGGTACATAGAAAATTAGTAATATTATTATATTTTTTGAGGTTAATTTAATCAAATTGCATTCTCTTTAAGGCAATTTAACTAAATTAAGCAAAATATTAAAAAAATAAATGTGATTCGTTACCACCGGGCCTGGGTAAATTTTGAAGGATCATTATTCTTTAAGCATAACTTAATAACGCCAATACTAAAATTTGTAGTTTTGAAAAGGATCCGAAACCACAATCTTATAACTTTAGTAAACACTAGATAGAAAACAAAATATTTATTGGTTATTGAACCTAAAAATCATTTTAGAAATTTGATTTTGTGATCTTTTGTGCTTAGGGGCGAACGTTTTAATTGTTTTTCTGTTTGTTGTGTCTTCTGAAACTACTTTGGATTTGTTCGAGAGTGGGGCTTGAGATCTCTCTGACAATTTAAATGTTTTGCAAAGCAACGTCACTTTTTCACCACCAGCGAGGCGCTCGTCTAGTGTTTTCATCGTACTCTTCAACAAATATTTGTTGGCAAAATGAGATTTTTTTAAATCAACACTTTCTATATCTACGTTAGCCAAAGAATCCTTGCAGTCTTGTTTTGTATTAGCGTCGGAGTCAGACATGACTGAACCACGGCTTTGATTGCAAACGACATCTACTCGGATCACTTGCACAACCTCAGGGCTTTGAGCCCTTGATATGGTAAGACTTTTTCGCCTACCAGACTTGTGAAAAGTAATTTTTGTGTCATCGATATTAGCGTCATCACTCTGAACTTCATCCTTGATGTTAGGTTTAGCGTTCTTTTTTAATACTGTTTTGACTTTTGATTCGATGAATCCTTGCCGTGGCTTTTTTCTACATTCACTTATTTGACCATCAGCTTGTGTAGCTTTGTTTTCGTTGTTTTTGCTTAAACTTTGAAGAAATATGCTAGATTTTCCTGAAGTGGGTCTGGATTTGTCAGTATCGAACAAGTATTTGACATAGTCATCAAAGTAGTAGCTCGAAATATGCGAAGATTCATCATCGGTGTCCCCGTCAACGTCTGGAATGACTTGCTTTACAAACATTCGGTGTGTACCGGCGATACTTGTACTTGATTTGTACTTGAAACTGCTTCTTGAACGCTTAGGCTGTTCGACATTTCCTTGAAATTTAAGTGTTTGGACTGAAAGGAATAGATCTTCTGCGTCCAGATGTCCTCGATCGCTATCATCGGCAGTGTCATTTTCTTCAAGGCAATGAAATCTGTAATTATAATATTTCACTGGATTTATAAATAAATCTTGTGAGGAAAGTTCAGTCAACCTTCCAGTTTTCGAATTAACTATCAAATGTAATAATAATAAAGGAAACAGTAAAGCAAAAAGTAGAATAATAATTAAGCTTATATGTAAATCTGGGACAGTAATACATTATCAATCTGCAAGAGTTTCAGTAATAAATAAAAGATCGCCTTACGACGACGCGACGCGCCCCTGGGATAGTGCTGCGACGCCCCAGGACGCGACGCCGCGACGCAATGTTTGGGAACGCCTGGACAGGTTATAATTGTGAAAGAAATTTTCTGCTGAGCTGGAAACTGGCAGATTGGCAGATTGATAATGTAATACTTTCCCAGATTTACATAGCTTTGCAAATGCACCTTTAGTCTCACCTTAAATAGGCATCGGCCCAACGTGGATCTTCTTCGTGTTCCGGGTTTATCATCCGTTTCTGACAATACCTCAAAGGTTTTTTAGCTGAGTTGCATAATAGGTTTGTTTTATGCTTTGATCTGTCTTGAAGCTGAAGCTTGGCGCACTTCATATTTTTCTGAAATCAAAAAGTCCTGAGTAAGAATTTCGTTACCTATTTATTTTACAAAACAAGTGTTTCTACGTTTAACGAAGAGTTCAATAAACCTATAAAGTCGTAGGGCAAGCAGCTTATCTTTGAATTTACCATAAAGTTATGTTTAGTAACGTGACTATATGCCACTTTACTAACAGTTCACCAGCAGTGTAGAAAACAATACGAATAGGGTAAAGCTAGTCAAGGACTTTCCATGCTTTGAACTAATTCATCGCTATGCCGACTCCGCTACTATTTGTGTACAAATGACGAGACATTGTTTGTAATGTCCTCAATTAACTGGTCGAGGTTAAGGCCAATTACGGATTTCTTTAACGATTTTATATTAGCTTAGGGCGTTTAGCTTAGGAGCTGATTGGCCTTATTATTATATATATTACTAGCGACCCGCTCGCGCGCCCCTGCTTTGCACGGGTGCACATATCATGCATGTATTATACATATAAACCTTCCTCTTGAATCTATCTACCTATTAAAAAAACTGCATCAAAATCCGTTGCATAGTTTTAAAGATTTAAGCATTCATAGGGACATAGGGACATGGGGATATAGGGACAGAGAAAGCGACTTTGTTTTATACTATGTAGTGATGATGGAGGCTTTCTTATAGAAGAGCCAATATTATGCCGTCGAAAAAAAAATCATTTATTAACCTCTTATCTGACAAATGTACAAAAAAGATATTCCTGGTATAACAGGTGAAAAACAAACAAAGTTTTCTACTAAAAATGTGCTTCTACTTCTAAATAACATAGACTTTTTCATTTTTCTTTCATTTAAATATTGGCAAAGATGTTATCTTCAAGTGGTACAATGATTTTAAGATGAAATGTTTTTCACGTGACAACTTAATATTTGCAACTAGCGATTCGACCGCGCGCCCCTTCTTCGCACGGGTGGGTGCACATATCATGCATGTATTATACATATAAACCTTCCTCTTGAATAACTATCTATTAAAAAAACGCATCAAAATCCGTTGCGTAGTTTGAAAGATTTAAGCATACATAGGGACATGTAGTGATAATTCGTGCGTTACTTACTGTGTGAGTAATGTATGTATCTATCCTGCTCTTGCGCATGAGTTCGGAAGGTGCGACGCGACGACCGAAACGATATGCGCTCAAGGTCATCTGCTACTATATGCGCCTTAAGTTATGCTAGCATAAGCTCCTTTAAATTTAGACTGAAACAATCTCCCATATGTAACACCTAAAGTTACGAGGAATTCATTGAAAATAGGTACATGTGTTAAAAAATAGCTTATGGCTAACCGATCCTACTAAATTTCTAATGTATTTTAACAAATTATATTTTTAAACAAGTAATTTTACTTTACTTTTGACAATTGATTTGATTTAAAAACTACATTAAATCAAATCATATTACTCAACTAGCTGATCCCGCGGCTTTGCTCGCTCTCGTTTACTTTGAAAATCTCATACAAACTTGCATCCCCTATTTTACCCCTTGGGGGTAGAATTGATCAAAATACTTTCTTAGCGGATGCCTACGTCATAACATCTACCTGCATGTCAAATTTCAGCTTTATCCGTCCAGTGGTTTGGGCTGTGCGTTGATAGATCACTATGTCAGTCAGTCAGTCACCTTTGAGTTATATATATTTAGATACAATTTCAGAAGACGTAGTGTGACTTTACTTATAATTAATTTTTATTATTTTTGTGTTTTGCTTTCTGAACCTACTTGTTCCGTGACGTGTAATATGCTTACCAAATAAATAATTACCTGTTGTTGTTAGTTACTAATAGGCCGTACTTTTGGAGCCACAGACTACAGACTTTCTACCACATAAAAAGTGTTTTTTTATTTGGTCTGAGACTTTCTATCGGTTCATAGTTTGGTCGGGTTTGGCTGTTATCGCTTAATGCGACCAATGAGTACATCCTTGTAGTGTGCACACTTGCATAATTTTCATTCTGATTAACAGAAAACCAGCAGTAGGCAGCTTATCATATTTTAGCAAAGTTAATCCCAAAATATGTTACTGTTAACAAGCAAGTTAATAAACGACTAAGATTCTAAATAAAAGCGCTAACCTAACGTTGCTACTAACTCTAAGTACAGTATTCTATGAACACTGTTTTTGTATTTTTCTGTTTATCTGTTTCTTTACTTTTACTTTTTGTTAATAATAAATATCTGCTATTTTTTTTTTCTCTGTGTTCTCTGTGTGTTGTGTGTCAAATAAATGTTTCTTTCTTTTCTTTCTTTTTCTTTATCTATTAGCTAAGCTACCAGGTCTTGAAGATTTCTGTTTAAAGCTTCACCTTCAAATATCTATTGTCTTAAAGCTCATTCCTAGCTTGGAATTGGCGATTGTACTATTAAAAACTCCTTGCGGAGCTTTCTTTTCTTTCTCAAAACTTTTGTTTAAATCTTCCTATTCATTTTAGAAGCAATTATGTAGGAGATGTTCTTCTACACCTGTCCTTTTCTCGCATTACTTGCTCGAGGCACGAAGAACGAGACGAATATAAAAACTTCTTTGAAAAGTATTGATAAAGGAACTACAATGCCGGCAGGGTGGTGGTGTTTGATCTAGCAACGTAGCGGTCCACATGTTCTTGGGAATGGCTTTGCCATTGATGCAAAAAATATTTCTATGTTTTTTGGGTGTTAATAGTATAGATCCTCGCATAAAGTTGTTCAGTACAATATGTACGTAAGTCTATGTTCGGTATATTATTGAAGTTTTGTTTTCTGTACGGATAGGAGTTAAATGAGTTTAAACATACAACTTTGAATTTTAATAATTTATCCTTATTATTTTACCTAATTATGCATTCATTAACTTAGTCTAAGCTTGAAACTCAATGTAACTAAGCAGGCGCTATACAAACCTATCCACTGAAAAATCTCATTAGCAGTGTTGAATGCCTCATCGGCTGTAAAAGTAAATAACAATATCGGCATAAACGAAAACGATGCGTCTAAAAACTCGTTTCCTGAAAAAATAGCTTAATCGTGACTTGGCGGAATCATTATTATCGCTTTGCATAATTATCCTCACAGAATTCAAACACATTTTCCCTTGACTTACCTACCTACCTGCGGCAGTAAAATATACCTAGCTTTCGAGCCAAACGTCAACCTGTCACGCGATTACCTACGAATGAATATTTTGCATAACTTTATTGAAATCATGAAAGTATCAAATATACAGTATCACCCTACAAATTGCACACAGCGTCAAAATAATAGGCACAGCTGCTGCTACAGGACTAGAAATATGCACACAGACAAAATGCCTTGGTGCATCGCACACAAACATGTTGGATAACAAAAAATGCATTATTATTATCCCGATACAAGGACACCGGTATGGCCAAACGAATTTCGACTCTAATACGCCCTAATGTACGGCTGATGTTAGAACCATTCACAGCTAAGCCATTAACTTAGATTTCATTTGTAACTGCAAACGGTTCATGGGAATCTCTTCCCTTTATCCATGGTGTAAGGGTACTTATGGATTGATGCGGAATTAAGGAATTCGAGTTTAATAATTGTCCAAAAAAGTTACGTATCTTGCTAGGCGCCAAATGCACGCTAACAGTGCGTCTTCGAGTTTAGAATTTTGTTAGAAAATAACACCATGTGAGATTGTTGCATTTGAGGAGTTTTGCTCCTCTTAGTTTATTGATGAACCTGTATTTGAAGGGTTTTGTTTGGATTTTGGCACCGTGATTCAAAAAACTATGAGCATTCTTTAGAATTGTAAGTTGCATATTGTTCATACATTCTGCTCAATTATCATGTGTATAATAATGAATATGAGTAGCCAGGGCCCGTACCACCATCTCTTGAAGCATTCTTATTTCAATATTACTTTACTTTTTGATCATAAAGCTGACTCTATGCAGTTGATATAAGACATTGACAAAAGTAATATTGAAATAAGAATGCTTCAAGAGATGGTGGTACGGGCCCAGATTTCATTCTTGACATTTGCAGTCAAAACCATAATAGGTACTATTTATTTAGTAGTCCTACGATCATCAAATAATTTAGGTAGTTATTACCTAGTAATTTTAACTAAATTGGTTTCTTCCATTATAACTTGACAAAAATACCCAATTCACGTCTCACTGACTGTAAACAAACACGGTGGTAATCGCATTTCTTGAGGATGACAAACTTTACCAAAGGCTTGCAGACTTTAAACAATAGCCGGACTATGTTTACGAACTCTTTTTTCAATTTAAATATATAAACAATGAAGGGCTTATACTGAACTTATACAGATAAAACTTTTCCGGGCTAGCTAGCTAACTTTTAAGGGCCATTTTGACGACATACGACGCAAAGGTTGCGGGTTCGATTCCCGCCTCGGAATAAATTTGTGTACGATCTGCGTTCCGTTGGTCTGGGTGTTTTCTATGTATAATAAAAAAACTATCTATGTTAGGTAGGTATATAATGTATTAAATATATTAATTGATCGAGTGAGCGAAGCGAACGAAGATCTTACAATCAACTTGGGCGATTTGGCATTTTATGTATGTATGTTTGTATGTTTGTCCACGATAACTTGAGAACCGCTTATCCGATCTGCATGAAATTTGGTAAGTGGATAGCTTGTACTTGAGAAATTTACTGGTAAGTATATGAGTAAAATCGGATGAGGGGTTATTAAAATATGGGGTTTTTTAAGGGGGCAAAAATTAAAAAAGTTACACAAAAAATAAAGTTACATGTCATATGAAAGGGCTTGGTTTGGACATTCCAAAACCGTTTTTATTTTTTTTTCTAGGATGCCTGCTTTTAGAGTTACAACAAAAAAGTTAAATTAAGATAACCAACGAACTAAGAGCTCCCATTTCTAAGAGTTTCGTTGGTATCAAGGTTTTTCCACTGGTCGGCCAGTTCCCTTGCTTTTTAATAAAAAACATTATTGAAATAAATTAAAAAAGTTCTCAGTTCTCATAAAATGTTGACAGCGACCTGGTCTGATGATGGAGCCAAGGTCTGTTCAACGGAACTCTTCATTATATCGGCCAATTGAGTTAAAACTTCTTTACCATACAAAGTTGCAGTCAGCGGTTACAGTTACACAGAAAAAAGCGGTTACAGCGGTCAGTGGTAGACAGACGCAAGTCCAAGCATTGTGTTTGGTATAACGGACAAATTAAATACAGCTGTTGAACAAAGGAAGAAACAAATACTGCACTCTTTCGATGTCACCAAAAGATTTTGATCTTTCTGATTACTACCATCTATGTACTTAAATTTTCGGAGCTTTCGGATCGCATCACGAGATCTCAGTTCGGGGCGAACTCCTAGTTATCTAGTACTCACAACACAAGCTTTGAGTAGCTTACTTTGGGGCTAGCTAGATGGTGCTGTGTGGATTATCCAGCATGATTTATTTATTTATTGCTTCAATTAAGAAGTATTCTAAAAACTGTGATGAGCAACCTATCACGCTCGTATAGCCATAGCATGTACCTAGGTAATTGCAGCTTTTGAAAAATGAGGGTATTGTACCTACTTGTTTTCCTGTTGCTGTCTCTTTTCGTTGGCATGAAAGTGACAGTGACAAGAATACTCATTATAAAATGGCAGGGATTATGAATAAAGTCAGTAGTGAAGTAAGTCAGTCAGCCCCTTAACTAACAGACTGCCAGAATTTGTCGTTATTGAATCTTAATTAAGCACGTTTGCAAAGATAACCTTGGTAAAACCAGATGTCCTTGGCAGGTAGAAACTGTAGGGTGAATCAAAAACGTTAATTTGTTAAAACTACCTAGTGGTTCGCTTTGAACTGGTCTCGCGATGTAGCCCCATTTTGCATGATCCATAAAGTTATTAAAACCTCAACCACAAACAGCTCACGTCGTCGTAATGTTTTTTCGTTCTAAAACTTATGGCATTTTACAAAAAATATTAAATATTTTGGGTATTGGTATTCTTTGTGATTTCCTTAAGTGTATAACACTATAAATCTAATAAAAAATATTTATAAACTATTAATTTTATAAGCTATTTCGTGGACACCCCGTTTCGTGTTTACCTATTGGCTGACACAATACCTAGGTACCTTAGTTGTTACCAAATATACCTATATACTTGTAAACATATAACGTAAAACAGAAAAATTCCTTGGCTTGATCAATAGACAGTAATAATAATATAGATTCAACCCCTACTCTTTGACCCGAAGGACTCGTTGGCACCACTTGCAGTCCTAACTCCGCAAGCATCCGAAGACCGTAACGTTTCACTGACAGTGGTTGACCCTCCGGGGTTTGAAATAAACGAAATGTATCTTAGAACCACGCCTTCATCTGCATTCTATTAGCGATTTACCTGATTTATTGTTATTGCCTTCCAGTTTTTTCAATCTCTAAAACTGTAGAAAAAACGTCGGACTAATATGCTACAATATTAGAAAGTTCTGTCTTTGTATTGTACCGTATTGTTTAGTTTTTTTAAATCCATATTTATTTAAGTTGTACATTTTAGGCTTTCTTGTTCTGGAGACCTGGGAAAAATATAACAAACTATGAAGAAAATCGGTAAGCAAATCTCCCGAGACACTCGGTGGTAGCAGTGCAAGTAAATTGTATTTAACATCACCCACACGTCCGTTATTAACAGACTGTCCTTTGGCTACAACTTCACCTTACCATCAAGCGGCTACATCGTCGCTTACCATCAAGCGGCTACATCGTCGCTTACCATCAAGCGACGATGTAGCCGATAACAGAACAAGGGTCTAGTAGACCCCTATTCGCTCTTGCCTTGAAGAGAACCAAATTATTTTAAAGCCACATAATCTGTGTCAATTGTGCTTCAAACACCTGCACGCGCATGGCATGAATACTGCCACTTATAATAAGACCTAGCAGGATACTTAGGAAGCGTACTATTTATCAGTCCTTTTTTTTTTTATACAACTCGCTGATGGAACAAGCAGATGGCCCACCTGATGTTAAGTGGTAACCATCACCTATAAACGGAACATTGCCCCGTAGGTCACGCACAATAAAAACGTGCCCTACGATGCACTGCCCTGCGTCCATCAACTTGAGGCATACAGATGTTAAGCCTCATGTGCCTGTAATTACACCGGCGACCACACTCTTCAACCCGAAACACAGCGTTGCTGCTTGGCGGCAGAAAAAGGCGTGGTGGTAGTACTTCCCCGGAAGAGCCCTTCACAAAGAGCTCTACTACTCTCAAAACCTTACTTTCACCGTTGAAACTTAATGCAAAAGATCGCAGATTTTACATCAAATCAGGATTGTTATATTTTTAAAGTTCCCAGGCTTGATAATGAAGTAGTTAATGATATCTGACATTGCGTAAATCGATGGTGCTATTTTCTAAAGAAATGTGCGACCCCTTTTGATATCATTTTAGTCGCACAGATAAAGCCGGCTGCGCGAATATGTAGCAGCGAGTAAATAAAGGGATGACATTGTGAACAGTGATGTGATTAAAAAAAACCATTTCCTTTAGTGTTGTCAAGGTGCATTTTTGATAGTGCTGCTAGCATCGATGGATATATCGATGAACATAATCTATTAATTTTAATTATAGAACACAAAGTCGTGTTTATCGATATTAAAACTACGCGACTACCAATATTTAGATGTGCCAATTTATTCGTTTTTTTATTCTTTAATGTTTTCATAACTGTTTTTACTAATTTTATGTTTATTTTAACCACGGATACCATAGTTGGCTCATGCCTGTAAGAGTTGAAACTAGAAAAAGGAGATAATTTTTTTTATTGACTTAAAAAAATATTGAAACAATCGCACAACGCCAACTAGCCCCAAACTAAGCAATGCACTAGCATTGCTCATAGTACTAACTATGAGAACTACATACAAATAGGCACATTGTATCTTTCATATATGTTTGTTATCGATATCGATGGATTGCTAGTCCCCTTCCTTAGGACTCAGGTGAAGGTAATCGTTGTGGGAACTATTATATCTGTCGCACACAAACTATATAACTGTCTCTTTCTTAAATTGTTATAGACAATCTTATACAAAATGTTGAATGCGATAGGCAATTTGAAAGGATACACTATTATTGAAATAATATTCTATTCCCTATCTGGAGCAGTCGAATGCTTATTTTAAATATAGGTAGTTTATGTTTTGAGTTTACTTTCGTACAAGTTAACATTTTGAAAGATATTTTCGAGTCTAACAAAAATGATAAGTTTGATTCATTTGATTGAGTGGTGGAGAGATGGTGGAAGACCTAGAGGCAAACCATCCGCCCGTGTCGGTCAAGTTACATTGTAAAAAATGCTGAAAATTTTAATTTTATAATTAAATTAATTGCTGCCAATAGGCACTGATTAAGTGATTGGATCGGTTGAGCTATATCGTGAGCCTATCTAGATCGTTTGCAATAGTCTGCAGATAGTTCAACTGTTCCACCATTTTGAGCATTTTGTAAATACTGGTATTCATACTAATTTATTTGTAAGTAATATATATTTTTTTTAATTATCTATTCCAAAAACACTTTGTAGTTTTAAAAGCCTTAAAACTTTGCTTAGCTAAGAGTATGTCGTAGTATAAAAGTGCGTTCATAATTTCGAGAAACTATATTCTTATCACTCATTGTAAAACATTAAAAATATTGCAGTTACGTTAACTGAACAATAGTTTGAAGACAAGCATTTTGGCTGCTGCTATTCGGTGGCTTTGTCGGTGTTTTTGTTTACTTCAAAGGGCCCGCGCAACTTTACGCTTGTTTGCATTTCGGCCATTCGAAATGGGTATCTGGCTACGTATAATTTTGGTCGCAAATTGATTGTAGATAGATTTAATACACGGATAACGCACGCGTTTCTGATATTTATTCCCAACATTTTTAATCAAGGCTAGCTACTACTAACTACTATTCTACTAATATTATAAACACGAAAGTTTGTAAGTATGGATGGATGGATGGATGGATGTTTGTTACTCTTTCACGCCGGAACGGCTGAACGGATCTGGATGAAACTTGGCGAGAGATTGGTTACAGTCTGAAATAACACATAGGCTACTTTTTATGCCGCGGGAATAACGGGATTTAAATCTGCGCGGGTGAAACCGCGGGGCGCAACTAGTTTTGAATAAAATGTGTGGTGAGTGCAAGAAAGTGAGCATGTGTGAATTAAGTGCTATGCTTCGAAAGTGCATCTAATTAGCATCAAGATAAGGTGCTTCTGTTACCTATAGGTACGACTAGTAAGGATTTCTAGAAAAAAAATTATCTCTAATCATATAAAAAAATACTGACTGATATACTTGAGGTTACCACTCAGTATCCTTATGAAGAATAACTACAAGCGAAACAAAACAATATAAACAGTAGCAATGCTTAGAGGGGAAAACTTTTACCCAGTAGGTACTCGCCGGTAGGTTACACCCGGCCGCTACGCCGGTGTCAGCTCGACTACAGTGAGAATATCGTATAATAACAGCCTTTGAACCGGCAAAAGCATGTCCATAATTGGGCCAACGCAAAACGGCACCCAAGTTACACGGAAAGGTAAAATTGTTCAATTCTGTCTTAAATTTTCGTAGCATCGTAGCCCGTAGCACCTGCGTAGCTTGACACTACGTGTTACGTGACTGCATACTAATAATACCTAGTCAAAAATATCAATTACTCAATTCGTAAAATGTACTTTAATACATACGATTAAAGATTATATACATATGAGTTATGTAAGCAGTGAGTTTGAAAAAACAAACGTGAAAAACAAAAGAATTTATATTAATTGAAAACTTATCATTTTTAATAACAGCTTTAGCTTATCTAGAAGTTTCACTGTTTACCCGTAATACAAATAGGGTCCTATAGGCGAATAGGGTCACTAATCACCGTCAAATTTGGAAAAATACCACGAACGATGTAGAAGTGCCATCTTAGAGTAGATGGAGTGACCTTGGCGTTGCATTGTCGGCTGGCGTGTAACACCTATGCCATTTGTGGAAAGGGTCTACGTCTGCTATTTTGAGAAATTACCAACCATTTGCATTTTTATTGGACCACACACGACCACACGTTTGATCCACGAGTTTTTATTCACCCTGTATATTATAGTAAACTTAAGCTAGCAATAAAATAAAATGTGTCGTGTTCAGGAGTGATGGCTGTACCTCGAAACTTTTTTATTTGTTTTACTTGCTTTTCAAAGATATTCCTAAGTATTAAAGTAGGTACTGATTATGTCATGCGATAGTTTTTGCAACAAGTTGATTGTCAATAAAAACTTTTTTTTATATAGATTGACTTTAATGGAGGCGCTTCTGAACTTGGTAACATTTTATTTGATATGAAATAGGTTTGTGGGTCACGCGTAAGGTTTGGGAATTCATGGAATGGAATGGATCAAGCAGACGGTCCACCTGATGTTAAGTGGTAATAATCTCCTATTATATGCTTTGTGCATTGCCTCGTAGTCACGCACGATGGGAACGTGCCCTACGATACACTACCCTGTGTAATCAACTTGAGGCCAACGGACAAGACTTATGTGCCTGTGATTACACCGGCAACCAGACTTCAAACCGTAACACAGCAACACTGCTGAGCGGTTGCATGGTTGTAGGACTTCCCCGGACGAGCTCTTCACAATAGCTCTACTACTCGTAAACAGCGATACAACGATACAAGTTACAACTGCTTGTAACATAAATTGCAAGAAAAAACTCGACCACCCGGAAATTCCGAAATGATCTATTTATCTCTTTCTTGCAACCGGCATCCATCTCACTTTAAGTCGCTTACAATCATTTATTTGTCTATTATTATTATCTTTGCTGTTTTGGGGTGGTCTTTTAAGATAGTAACTTGTACCTAGTCTTGTTGATGACAAGTAATGACAACATGGATTATTTATAGGGTAGCTCAAAGTCAAAGTCGAAATAGGTAATGTTTATTCAATAAAATCACAAGGACCATCTTGAACCGTCTTAAAACTAGGTGACATAATAATAATATCATGGACTCAGGATTAAAACATGCAGATAATTTCTCGATTTTGTTTTATTTCACTGTCGTTTCCATATTAAACGAAAAAGTATAAATTTTACGTTAATACTTACTTAATACGTTAATACATCACATTTTTAGATATACTCGTATACCTACCATAGGAATTATCCAGTTGTCAGCTTATGATCAATAATAATTCGTATTTGTTTAACAATCATAATTAAAGATGAAGTTGCATTTTTTTACATATTACGTATGCAACAATATTTTTTTACAATAATTACTAGGTATTTACAATTGTGATAATAGATTATTTTTTAATTTAATTTTTTTATGTATTATTATGGGTCTATTTTTTGCAAATCGTGTCTGAAATAAACGACGTTTTTTATCCTACTACATTATAAACGCGAAAGTTTGTAGGTATGGATGGATGGATGGATGTTTGTTACTCTTTCACGCCGTAACGGCTGAACGGATCTGGATGAAACTTGGCAGAGAGATAGATTATAGTCTGGAATAGCACATAAGCTACTTTTTATCCCGCAGAATGCCGGGATTTAAATGTGCGCGGGTGAAAGCGCGGGGTGCACCTAGTTAGATATAAAATCATTATAGGTATGACATGAGTACGAAATAATAAATGACTCGTTATTTTCTTAGGTAATACCTATCGGTGACTTTGTACTTATAATCGAATAAATATTATTTTTGTAGTTCTTACAGTTTATCACAGTTTATATTAAGAACCAACTTTAAAAGGGTGAATCACTATTTAACCTGCCTTCTCGCCCCATCACTTGTGTACTATGCCGTTTCCCGTGCCTGCTAATTTATCAGTGTAGCTATAAATAAGCTATATCTCTAAGCTGCGTACTAATATAATAGCTGTACCTACAATAAAGGGATGGGACCAAAACTTTAATCGAGTTTTGTGTTTGAAATTTTGAGTGAAACTTTGTCTGATAAGGAATGTTACATCGGCACTTTATATTGGAACATCGAAGGTGCCTGGCGAAGCCTGCACCAGTATAAGCGACCTGCTAGCCCAAAGAACTAGCATCCAAAACCGCTAAACAAACATAAAACATTGATTGACGACCTCAGTGGCTCAGCGGGCGAGAGTCCGCCTGCGACGCAAGAGGTTCCGGGTTCGATTCCCGCCTCGGAACAAATTTGTGTACGATCTGCAGAAATTTGTTCCGTTAGCCTGGTTGTTTATGTATAATAAAAAATATCTATCTATGGAAGTATATAATGTATTAAATATATGAGTCATCTAGTACCTATAACACAAGCTTTGAGTAGCTTACTTTGGGGCTAGATGGTGCTGTGTGGATCGTTCAGCATTATTATTATTATTATAAAAAAAGCCCACAAGCGGCCTACTTGCGGAAACCAGTCAGCTCGTTATACACCAAGTACCAAGGATTTTCTATTTGAAATGAAATGAAATAATTGTTGAAAACGAAACGTCTGTTACAAGACTAATTTCATTCGCATTTCCCCACACTACGCACATCAAGCGGTACCTGGCTCTACTCGTAGTTACTAGGTAGGCTAACGTTTATGAGCGTTGGGTGGGTGACATGCCGCTTCACGTAAAATATAAATAGAATCAACGATAAAACTTTTACTTTTTATATAGTAATTAGCAAGGGCTCGGGGCTCATGCCTCGGTGCTGATGCCTCGGGGCTCAGGACTCAGGCGTCATGCCTCGGGGCTTGGGACTCATGCCTCGGGGCTTGGGGCTCATGCGTCGGGACTCGGAGCTCGGGGCTCGGGGCTCGGAGCTCGGGGCTCATGCCATGGGCTTGCCTCTGACTATACCACCTACTTATATTTCAAGAGCATTCGCGACAATTTGCGTCACATAACGAAATTTCCGTTCGGGAGAACTAGTTAATTAAATAATTATATAGTACTAGCGACACGCCCGCGCGCCCCTGCTTCGCACGGGTGCACATTGTTTTTCTACTATATCATGCATGTATTATACATATATTATATAAACCTTCCTCTTGAACCACTGTATCTATAAAAAAAACGCATCAAAATCCGTTGCGTGGTTAAAGATTTAAGCATACCTATAGGGACATAGGGACAGAGAAAGCGACTTTGTTTTATACTATGTAGTGATAGTGAAGTGATGATGAGAGTGCATTTGAAGTCGGTTTTTTCCTTGAAAGAGATAATAATATATTTCAATGGTAGTATATCTATTTTTATAAATTATTTTATTTGTTAGATCGTGGACGAACTTTGTAGTAAAATATATTTTTGCGAATGTAATTTTTTTAAATCTATACAGAGAAAATGTAGAAAGCCTTTTTAGCCAAATCTTATATACGACGTTTTATACTCAAATGATCGTTACGATAATATAGAAATATAAAAAATGATAGAATTTAATCGCTTACCTATTAATTAATCAAAGTAGATGTGCCGGACGTGAGGCGTCTGTCTACCCCTTATCGGGGGGCGGGGGCCTCCCCAGGCAACAATTACGTACTGCATCGCTGCAGCTCGCGAGCCGCGCCACGCAACATCGCGTTTCTATTGCGATTGGGGTGACCACAATGTTCAATTAATGTTGTTCAGGTATCTACTTACTTAGTATTTAAATAGTCATCGTCATCAGCCTTATAGGGACTTCCAGATATTTCCAGGATGAACGATTTCGAGATTTCATGACAGATAACACAATGGACCACTTTTGATTCTGATTGCAGAAACATGAGTTCCCAACAATATACAATGATAGTGGGTCAATAACTATGGTCATTTATTCTGTCATTGGTTATTAACCGCCCGAATAACTGATGTAATATGCCTGTGACTGCTTTCACATGAGTTAGTGATAATACTGAAATTACAGAATAGGGCGCTTTTCCATGTTTTTTTTACTCTATTATTGATAATAAAAGATAGACAGTTATGTTGCTTCCCGAAATGTCAAAAAACGACCGGCTAACCCTTCTGAAAGCTAGATCAAAGCTAATCGGCTGTCAAGTCACTTGCTCTCCCTATTTAATTAGAAGTAAAAGCTGAAATAGTAATGTCCGGTTTCTGAAAGGCCGATCAACGCTAATCGGCTGTTAAGTTGAAGACAAGATTTAATGTGACTCTCGCTCGCACATTTTGACTTATTGAAGGATATAAAATCTCTACTTCCATTTTTGAAAAATCGCAAACAACCATTTTGTGTGCAATCACATTGCAAAATGTTAAGTAAAAATTTCATTTTGATCGATATATGTTTTACTACTTAAGGCTCCGGTGACAGTGGCTCGCAAGTTCGAAGTGCGATTGGCTATTATTTCATTTTATTTCATTTCGGGGAGGTTGTTTGAAAAAATAACTCTAGAGAAACACGCATAAATACTGTTCGAACACAAATAATACAATAATATAAGGGAAACATGCCCGAATCAGAAATCATTTTGGTATTAGTATGTTTGGTCTTACGTTTACCTAATACCAAAATGATTTCTGACTCAAGCACATTTCCCTTATATTATTGTATTATTTGTGTTCGAACAGTATTTATGCGTGTTTCTTTAGAGTTATTATTTCAAACAACCTCCCCAAAATGAAATAAAATGAAATAATAGCCAATCGCACCTCGAAATTGCGAGCCGCTGTCACCGGACTCTTAAAAGTTTGCTTTTCTAGTTTTTGTGCTTATGCAATCTTTTGAGTAAGAAAACTTGCATCGATCAAAATGAAATTTTTACCAAACTGTGTGCAATGTGGATGCGCACAAAATGGTTGTTTGCGATTTCTGAAAATTGTCTTTAGTGATTTTATATCTTTTAAAATGTCAAATCGTGCGAGCGAGAGGTAAATTAGGTATTATCAACGCCTTAAGCCACTTGCTTTTTCAACTTTTACATCAAGTTAGATAGAGATAGCAAGTGACTTGACAGCCGATTAGTGTTGATCGGCCTTTCAGAAACCGGGGGTCAGTGACTTGACATCCGATTAGTTTGATAGAGCTTTCAGAAACTGGGGGTAAGTGTGACAGAAATTTCCGACACATCAGTTAAATTACTTTTGTCAGAATTAATTATAATGAACAAAAAGTGCAAAGATCTAATAACCGTGTGTATTTTACGATGCAGCGGTCAATATCAAAACGAACGGAGTTGGACGGTTCTTGTGTTGTTTTTCGCGAATTGTGATCTCATTGTGACCTTTAAATAAATTAATTATTAATAACTTTAGCAATGATCGCCACACAATTTTTTGAATCAGCACTCGTTCCACGATACTTAAAATAATACGGCATACTAATAATATTAGCCATTAATATAATCAGAGCCTTAATAATAATATGATTACAGTACCCATTCATCTCCCAATTTCAACATAAACTAAGTAAGTTTGTTTTTTTAACTTACTAATTACTATAGTTAAATTATGCAATAAATATAGCCTCATGGTAGGGTTAGGCCTCCTCCAACCCTTTCCAGGACGACAAATAGTTTTTTAATAAAATAATGTAAAATTTAGGCGACTGGTGAGTATCTGGCTCAGCGCACCAGCATTGCCGTTCAGCGTGGCAATGCAGCCAGTGTCATGGTCGCGCTTCGAATTCGCACTGATTTGGATCAGTTGAGCTATCTCTAGATAGTTTGCAATGGTCCGCAGTATCAAACTGTTTTATATCAATTAAACAGTTTTGATAGTAATAATACATTCACAATGATTTGTGAATGATTTTTTTTGTCATTTTGGTGTTTCATATACTTATTGAACATTTTGTGAATTCTAGTATTGATTATACTTATTTTTATATGTAAATGTTTTATATTTTGTACATTTTGTAAATATCATTAAGTATTTTGTTTGTTTGTAAATAAACGTTAATGATGATGACTGCTGCAAAGTACGTGCTAGTTAGACTACTCATTTATCAGTATTGAGATCAACTTCCTAAGTCGAGGTTACACTGTCTGGCGTTGCGGTAGATCAGTCACATTAGAATGCAAAGACCGAAAATAAAACAACGTAAAGGTGATATTCAGTGTATTCAAAGTGCCGCGCAAATCAGTCTTGTGTGGTCTGAAATGTGACTCGCAATCATTTAACTGTATAAGAAAAATGGATAAAACCCACTTTACTAGATTTTAAAAATTATAAATGTAAAAGAAATTTAGAATCGAGCAGCTATAATATATTTAAAAAACGATGTACTTAAGTACAATGCCATACGATATCTTTTTATTATCCAGCCGGTTATGTCCTACTGCTGGGCTCCTCCTTTTCTTTCTACCAATGAGGTAAGAAACCCAGCGAAGCAGCAAAGAGTTTCCTAATTCTATGCTTTCCACTCATATCGTTCCCCTGCCATTCTTGGCTTTCTTTTCAGATGTCTAGCTAGATACCAGGTTAATTAATTTGATTTAAAACTGACCTGCCTTATATATTACTTTCACTTTTACTGCTAACAGGAACGTACCATTACATTGTCAGAAGTCATTTGTAAGGTTATGCTTTGAGGCGAAGTGTAAATTGTATGGTACTACGAAAGTCGACTTGGAACCTTGTGCGATACGAAATATGGTTGGAGTTGTTTTCGTACCTACTTATTTCTTTTTGTGATCTTTTTCTCATTATTGAAAGCTCTGTCAACAGAACATATGATTTTAATTGTCCAAGCTCTTATTTTTGTAAAATAATATTTGTTTTTTACGTTATACATAGAAGCTGAAATTATTTATTTTTAAATTATTTTGATTTCGTTATTTAAATGTTACCATACTAAATGTTAAAAGCGAGAGTCACAGGCAGATGTGACTCGATTTTTTTTAACCAAACAGGCATTTAAATAGTTAGGCACCTACCCAGTTAGTAGGTATTTCTTATTTACTCAGACGTGAATGAATCACCCCTATAGGTAAATATCCTCGCTCTGTGGAACGTGGAAAAAATAGAACCCCATTGAGTCAGTTATATTATTATAATCTATATACCTATCTCTAGATCGTTTGCAACGGCTTAAAGATAGCTCAACTGTTTCATATGTATATTATAAACTGTGCACATTCTTGTAATAATTGTAAGTTTCTTAGTAATAACATTTTTATTTCCTTCAAAAAATTAAAAATATTTATATAACATTACACTTACATAATCGAAACCTTAATTTGATTTAAACTAGTTCTCCTGCCAAGATGTTTTTTCTAGTTTTCGTACTCATGCAAACTTTTTAGTAAGGAAAACTTGAACTTAGAAGCTGAACTCTGTGAAATGTATGCAGAATAACAGCGCAGACCTGTCTTCGGATAGTGAAGCATAATGCTGAGCCGGGACCTTTTTGCTGCTGTAGCACACATCACTATTGTTAGGTTAATGTTAAATATTAGTATATGTTTCATAGTATGTAGGCATGGGTGATAGTGTATAGTAGGTATAGTGGGTACCTATAGTTTTTTTATTTTTATTATCTTCTTTTCAAATTACCTACCTTAGAAAGTTGATTTTAATTAATGTGTAAAATAAGTCGTTTTCTATTTAATATTATTTTTATTATACCTACCTACAATACCCTAATTATATGCTGTGTGTTTTTGTGGCCAATAAAATACTGTCTATGTCTATGTCTATGTCTATGTCTATGTCTAAATGTATAAATGGGAAAAAGGGCAAGCGAGAAGTTTTTTGGTGGT
This sequence comes from Plemyria rubiginata, assembly GCA_963576535.1. Lineage (NCBI taxonomy): Eukaryota > Metazoa > Arthropoda > Insecta > Lepidoptera > Geometridae > Plemyria > Plemyria rubiginata. Next base: position 6,092,734 of record OY754905.1, read on the forward strand.
TGCCGGCTCCTTAAGATCTCTCTATTCTCATTTTTTAGGCTGTGGCTTCTTAAACCCGTCGACGAACAACATCTTTTGTACAATAATTTTAACGCGGCTATAAGTTGGAATAATAATTATGTATAGTTTGTATCGAATCCAGTATTTAATTGTCCACATTCTAAGAAGCACAAAGATTTATTTCCACTGTCAATATACGTATTTAAATAAGTTATATGTATAAGAACAACAAAGAAGCCGGCCTCGCACCATTGACCTATGAGTAACTGCGATTTTTTGCGCCAAAAAGTGCGAGGGTCAATACCCGTCTGCTAACATTGAGATAAGTATTTAAATATTAATGTCGTTTTCAAATAAACAAATTAGCTTTATTGTAGACTTGCTTATTTAGGAACAGTAGATGAAACCAAATAAACAAATAAGAATGAAATCTTCTCGATTTGAGATTCTTCTATATTTCAATTTGGTTTGCTTGTTTTTGTGGCGAATGGCTTGGAATATACTAACCTTAGGTTCCTAACTTCCTACTAGCTAATTCAATATGGGCTGGTACCAACGGTGATTCATGTTCATGTGCCTTCTTTATCCCTTAAAATTCCTTATGGATCTTGACTGCCAAGATATTTGAGAGGATGTCTTCACGGTGCGCGTACAGCGCAATTGTGAGACTATTTTCGAAGACTTCGAATAGTGCTCTTAAGAGTGCGAAAAAAAGGGTAGAAAACCGGGGCTATTTGCAGCGCGAGACACGCGAGCGTATTTCGAGCTTACAACACCGCGTGCTCACCAAAGTGAGGCTTGGAACGCAACGGTGCGCTAGTTCGAGTTTTTATTTAGTCTACAGTTTTGTTCCACAGCACAGTATGGAAAATGTATTTCGATGCATGATTTTCATGAAATTCAGTATGCACGGGGGTTCGAGGGCGATAAACCGATCTAGTTTGGATTCATTTTTAGAAAAAGTTTTTTATCCCTGTTTTTTTGTCAAGCAACCGAAAAAAGCTTGGTCACCCAGATATAAGTTAGGTACTAATCACGCAATACACGCGTACATTTTTTTTGTAATAGAAAAACTCATTGATCCTTCAGGTCGATTTAGAAGAGCTTTAAAATTCCTAGTATTCTGATTGTTAAGCTCGTCAATCATCCATCATATAGATAGATAGAAAATACTTTATTGCACACAACTTAAGGATACAATGGGCGGCTTTATCGCTAAGTAGCGATCTCTACCAGACAACCGTTGGATGAAATGGACTGAAGAAATTTAGAAGGGGTCCTTGTGTGCGTGCATATAGCGTCATGTCTGTTTTAAAAGCACTAAATTATGTATACCGTACATAATATCATTTATTCTCAAAGTTAATAACTTTGACGCCAGACGCCATACCTATGAGATACTGCTTAATATTCAAGTTGAATAAGTATTGGGTTCATTTTAGTGCGGTAGGTCTGTTAGTGCTTTAATAGAACTAGCTCAATGTACCCATGCAGCTTTACTTGCGCGGTAAGGTTTTATTTATTTATTCGTATGGCAATGTACGAAAATCTTATGCAGCAAATAGAGACGCATGGAGCTTTTACCCTCAAGGGATCCACATCCCACACTAACATTTAGTTTAATCATTACTAACAATCATGTACATGTGAAATGTGGAAATAAAAAGCTTTTATTATTATTACTAGCGACCCGCCCGCGCGCCCCTGCTTCGCACGGGTGCACATATCATGCATGTATTATACACATAAACCTTCCTCTTGAATCACCCTATCTATTAAAAAAAACCGCATCAAAATCCGTTGCGTAGTTTAAAGATTTAAGCATACACAGGGACATGGGGACATAGGGATATAGGGACAGAGAAAGCGACTGTTTTATACTATGTATAGTGATTATTATGGCAATGTACAATCGTTGCTAAGGTTTCATACAAATTGTAACTAAAATAAAATTAAACGATTCCCTCGCCATAGCCTTATTGAAGTTTTACTATATTCGTATTCCTAGGATGTAAGATAGGTATGTTGGAGTTTAAGTTATCCGTACCAAAATCATATGCACTCTAGTGCTTGTGAACGGATCCTGCGAATTTTGCGTCAGCGCACTCGGTGTTGGAACTTGTGTTTCTACCCACAATTCCGGAAATACGAAATATCTCTCCATTTGTTGTTGAATTACTACTGTTTTATGTTTTAATTGTTAGGTACTTCGCCAGCGTGAACTTTAATATTCTTAAATAACTAAAACATTTTCCCAAAGTGAATGTTCTTGGACTTCATGCAGGCTGCCTCTGGCAAAATTTTATCAAAACCGTGAAACAAACAGACAGACACACTTTTTTTTAATAGTTATGATACCAACATAAAGCTCGTACAGGCCTGTATAATTAAAAACGAATGAAAAACGTAGACATAACCTACCTACATAATTGAGCTAAATGGAACGGTACCATTCCATGGCTAGTCTAGACATGAAATTGCCAAAACCTAAGTCAAAAAAACGATTTGAAAGTGAAACTCGCTTGCATGGTTACTAGACTAAAACCTTGTACCCGAGGCAGATCCGAACACAGTTATATTCCTGTCGGTTTCTATCTCGCGTTCGGAAGCGAGTGAGTTTCGGCGCGGTGACGTCAGCCCAGGACTGACCCGACCAGTTTTTGTCTGAGACTCGATTTAGTGTTTGATTCTTTATGCATAACTCTCGAGTCCTAACTAAGGTCGTCTGACATTCAAGGACAAGCGCTTTAATTGCCGGCACTGTGATATTTATACGCGGAGGGGAGAATAAGTAAAATCATTCTTACTACATACTTAAGAATATTCAGTACATAAATATTTTTTGCCACCGATATGAAACTTATACAGTCATGGACTATCCAGCTATGTACAAACCTACATGCCTGCATGCATACCTACTCAAATAATTTAAGAAATAAATTATAAAATATACTGCAAATATGCTGTGACAATGCTGATGATTTCTTGACAGAACTCGCAATATTGATAAAGCTTTTGCGAACCGAAGTTAATTTTAGAAAAGCAATTCGTCGACCTCAGTGGCGCAGCGGGCGAGAGTCCGCCTGCGACGCAAGAGGTTGCGGGTTCGATTCCCGCCTCGGAACAAATTTGTGTACGATCTGCAGAAATTTGTTCCGTTGGTCTGGGTGTTTATGTATAATAAAAAATATCTATCTATGTAAGTATATACTGTATTAAATATATCAGTCATCTAGTATACCCATAACACAAGCTTTGAGTAGCTTACTTTGGGACTAGATGGTGCTGTGTGGATTGTCCAGCATTATTAATTACAGATCATTTGGTGTGCAAGTAAAGGTATAGTGACCAATCTCAATGGAATATCGTATCTATGTTTCTAGTGACTGGCTATGAATAGTAGTTTAATGTTATGAAAAGCGATTCTGATTCCACAGTAAGATGCCTTCAGTTAGTATTAATTTGCCATGCTAAGCAATTTCCGTGGATCACTGAATTTGGTCTGTTAGGTACCTAAGTAAAATTTGTCTCATATAAGTCATGTTTGAATGCGTTACTTGTTTAGTTTTTGGAATAGATTTGCTTTTCCATCTCACTCTTGAGTCTTACTTACTTTCATGAACGGTTGCAAACCCCAAAACAACGTTTTTGCCTAATGATGTATTAATCATCTTCAAATAGAAATAGATAATGTTTATTGAATTGAAAAAAAGTTTACTGACGGTCATCTTTGCAATAGCACAATTTTTCCATCCAACTCAAACGGATCCATTTATTGAAACTAAAGAATTGAGGGTAGTCTCGAAATTGAACGCTACGATCTTTTATTATCAAAGGATTATTACTAACTACGAAACAGAATAAATGTTTTGTATGGTGTTATTTATGGTCTTAAGCGAATCACAGTCGACAAAGATACTATATTATTCAATCCTAAGTTAAAATATCACTCCCCATATAATTACTACAGACGGTTAAGTTAATATATATAAAATATATTATATATTTATTATCTTCTTCTATTAGTTTCATCCATTATATTATGTGAATATATATAATATATCTTCGAGGAAGTACTAGAGAGCGCTTCGTCTGGGTGCGTTTCATATAGGTGCGCTTGAGGAATGCCCCATAACAAAGCAATGAATCACAAGGATCCTTTGAAACCTCTGAATCTAGGTGCTAAAGCCACGCAAACAAGCCCAGGCTACAAACTCGATGACGGCGAATAAAAACGGTCACGGCGTAAAAAAATAATAAAAAATGGTTGTGGCTGGAACCATGCCGAATTCAGTGCCGTGAACATTTTCATTGAGTCCGGTTGAGGTCAACTGACTGACGCGATTCTCAAAAATGACAAAAAGAGGAAGCATACTTTGGCACTGTGGTGATAAATACAACATCAAGTATTTTGCGTAGTCGCTAAAACAACTCGATATAGGTCAAGGACCGTGTCTCCTTGCAGCCTCCTTCAAAGCCACGGCCACTCACCAGCGCAAGCACTTTTCGTTTTTTTATTTAGAATCAAATCATTTTTATTTACGTAGGTAGGTATTACTTGACCAGCCAGTCGGGGTTATCTGGTCATCAACAAGGACAAATTCAAATTTTGCCAATTTAGATGAGGAAGGGCTATGTTGTTTGCTTGAAGAAGCTAGTAAAAAGTAAGTAACATACCTACAGTTACTTTTTAGAACATTTAATATAATAATGTTTTTTGTTTTCATAATCATTTAATTGAAATTTTCCTATATTTATTTATATCATAGGTTTTCGTATAGTTTCAGCCAGGGTGCCTACATTATTAAAGGATAACATTTTATCCCTTAAAAAACGCATGGTACGCCTAAATGAGACACTAAGAAGTCCTGGTTGCTTTTGATCCGTTGTATTATTTGTGATTGGCTGAGCCCCACCTAAACTTACAAATCTATCTGGTTACTGTTTGCACTACTTAGTTTCTGACGGAAGATATTCCTCTAGGACACGGGCGCTGCTGATTGCCGGGTTTGTCTAAGTTGGTAGCATGGTAGCAATTTTTAATAGTGTCTAGTGCTATTTATGTTTTTTTCAGTTTGTTACCTTATAACATTTTACTGAGTCAGCCGATTTTGATGATATGACTTTTTGAATCGAAAGCTTGGTACTTGTCATGTGGTCCCATTTAAATTAGATTCAGTTTGACCGAGTAGTTTAAGAGTTACAGTATTAGTATGAGTGTATTTACCAGTGCATTGAAGTCGGTTTTTTTCGAAAGAGTTATTACTGACACAAATCATTTGTATTCGTGTGAGTCTAGTCTAGTAGTAAGTATAGTCGCAAATCCTGTAGCATTTAGGTTTTGTGCGTGTGTGAGACAGGGTGTTGGGTGTGTGTGTTGCTTGCGTGCCTGTTGAATGTGGTTAAAGTTCGTGTCTGGTTATTGGTAACACAAGACTGTGTTATCAGGGCCTGTAAATCTTTTAAGCACCTATTCAGCATTTCTTGGTAATTATCAAACGAACCAAAATATAAAATTATCAACCCTATCACATAGAAAACTGAAAATTTAGGGAAATGAAGCCAAAAAACTTCGTAGTAGATAGGTACAGCCTAAGTCAATATAGCAAGCAGTTTATGCATTCACGCTTGGCTCAACTCTGAATGTAAGAACCAAGGTTTTACAGCAGACCTTCGTGTAAGTGTGTGTGTGTGTGAATGTATTTGAGTAAAAATGATGTAAACATTAATATTCCTTCAATTTGAATATAAATATGTCACTCCTTCAGGCATATTATGTTCCTGTAAATTTTAATGAGAGAGGGAGATTAAATCACTTGCATAAATAGCTTTGCCTTTTAGGACATTCTATAACCTTACAATAAATTAAGTTATGTGAGAGTGAAGTTAGGAACACCAGCTAGTCAAATATAGGTAGAATTGCAAAACATGGCGTCAAAGTGACAATGACCTCTCGCTTTTCAAGAACGAACGGTCGTTAGCATCATTGTGATCGAGCACGGTGCCATTCCATTATGCATTTTATAAAAATATAATAAAATTTTTAAATCAGATTAAACAATGCTAGATCTCAACGAAATAAAGCTTAGACACATTTACCACCATAGTGATGTCATTTTGAATCATCATCATTTTCCTGCTCTTATGTGCTTTTCTTCATGTGGGGTCGGCACAACAGGTTTTTGCTCTCCACTACTCTCCTCTATCAGCCGTCATCTCAGCAGTCACTCCTTTCATACTTATGTCATCTTTCACACAGTCCATCCATCTTCTTTTTGGCCTACCTATTCAAATTCCTTGGGCCTACCTCTACTTCTATATCCATCCACATTGTGTCAGTGATGTATGTCATTTTGAATGAAAAAGTTAATAACGAACGAATACATAAATAATCTAATGTATCAGACAGCGAGCTAGACGCGTTTGTTGCCGGGTGCGTTATTTGTAATATGGATAGTATTATTTTCTCGGATTCAGACTGACGACTGTCGTAAGCTAATTATGTTTCGTAGTTATAGTAATTACTAATACGAGCAGTATTTTTTCATGCTTCATTGCCCGTTATTACCAGTTAGTATTCTAACAGCGGCGATGGGCTTGCAACCTGTCACGTATGGAATACTAACTACTGCAAAATGTGGGTATATGCCAAATGTAATGTTTGGACGTACCTCTGACTACCCCCTTAGACATCCTCAAAGAATCTTGAATTAGTACCTACTTGGTACTGGGAGACCTGAAGGGATATCTACCGTGCCTGGGGATCAAAGTCGTGAAGCTGTTTCAGTTTCAGTTTTCATTGCCTGTGATATTAATTCTTTTCTTTATGCGAGTAAGCGCATTTTTCGTTTCTTTATTTCATTTTTGTACTAGTTATTATTGTGTACTTAACATTGATACTAGTGTACAATTTGACCATAAGTGAAGCTTAGTGCCAAAAAAATATTTTCTTCCCTCAACTAGCCTGTGGTTTCATTTTTAATTCAGGACTTTACGCCATAAAAAAACTTAAAGACGAAAATAGAACCTCCTCCTTTTTGGAAATTGGTTAAAAACAAACTTTAGTAACTATCGTTTTTGTAAAATGCATCGGCGTTTGTGAGCCTGTCCAATGCCTATGTTTTCACTGTAGGTAGGTGCGCGTCACACAAAAAGAACGCCGCAAGGAGGGAGAGGGAGTGTGATGGCGCGAGTATTATGAATACGGAAACATTTCCCCTCCATTGTTTTCCAGCATTCATTTCGCCCATCATTCCCCATGCCCATATCCCATGCCACCAAACAGCACGTTTAGAGTCCAAAGTGCATCGTCGTTTGTGAGTCTGTTCAAGGTCTAAGATTTCACTGTATACATGCCACCATAACAGCACGCTCACCCCCGGTTTCTGAAAGCTCGATCAACACTAATCGGCTGTCAAGTCACTTGCTATCTCTATCTAATTTGAAGTAAAAGCTGAAATAGGAAGTGACTTGACAGCCGATTAGCTTTAATCGAGCTTTCAGAAACCGGAGGTTAGAGTGTCGCAATCCACTTCAAAGATTTAAAAAACTTAAAGTATTCACCACAAAGCCTTTCCGCCCACGAGAACCTGATTTATGTAATCGACGGACACGACCTGGCCTACACCGGAAATTAATTGAATACCGAATAATATTCTCTGCTTCACGTCATATGAATCTATCATAGCTTTTATATGAACTATCTACAGGATCGGTCGTAAAAGTCAAGCTATCTTCTGAACACCATAGATGACACACATGATGAGAGGTCCGGTGGTCTAGTGGGAGTGACCCTGCCTTCCGATCGTAAGGTCGTGGGTTCGAATCCGGTCGTGCACCGATGGATTTTTCCTATCGAAAAATTTATGTGCGCAATGCCAGAGCTCTTAAACGGTGGAGGAAAAGACCGTGAGGAAACCGGCATGTCATAAAACCTAAAACGTTCTATACAGAAAAGAGCCTCCTTGAGGCGCATTTTAAATCCTTTCACCACACTGTTTCACAAGAAGCTAGTGACACGTGAGAGAGAAGAGAGATTGTGATGTCTTAAAATATTTTCATTTGTAATTTTTACCATAGCCTATTACGACCCACTGGGTCTCCCACAACAACCCTAGCTTGATTCCACCATACACTTTTACAGCTATCAAGATCGTCCCACGAGTCCACTAATGTGCTCCAGACAATCCTTTACCAAAGAGCCTGGCAGCCTGGTCTCCTACATCGCGAATGCCAGTCAAGGAATATTGTATTAAATGTGTCTGTAAATAGTCTAGAGCGCGCGTTGATGTCTTTCCTAGGAGCTTATGAAACAGCTCAGTATTTATCCATTTTAGCTTTAGGTCTATCACAATTTAAGATCCCCCCACCCCCACCAACTTTACGGCAGAAGTACAGCGATTTAGTAGCGAGATGCCTACTATCGGACTTAGTTCATTTTTAAATTTTTACTTGCATTGTGTAGCATGATGACAATATTTTGAAATTTCCGTATAAATGATCGCAATGGATGACCTGGTGTTTCAAGCTTCGGTAATAATATTTCTCTTGTTTTGAAGAAATGTGTGAGAATAACCTACTAGATAACAATGCAAGCAGTCAATTGTTTTATTTTAGTGGATATATTTTTACCCTGTTAATCATAATCCCTGCCATTTTATAGCGGCTCTGTAGTATTCTTGTCACTGTCACTTTCATGCTAACGAAAAGAGACAGCAACAGAGTTATTGGTCTGATAAGCTAATGGCGCGCTCTAAGACCATTATGAAAGGCCTTACAATACTCACTGTCCGCTTTGTGCTGGGGAATGTGATATCAGTAAATAAAAGATTTTATAATCGCTTAAAATATTTATTATCAAAGTAAATTAAACTCAACACAGCATAATTATAATTTACAGTACATACAAAATACAAATCATAGGTACATTAATACTATCTGCAGGTATGTACAAAGTAGGTATATAAATAAAAAATTAACACCAGAAGTTACATAGCCTTGTTTTTTTTTTAACGTTGGGAAATCCTCATGGATGCTCTTCTGTTGTGGTGACAACAGAAGAGTTATGTCGGACTCTTACCGACTAAAACCCAACGGGGTCCTGCTGCACACCTTGTGCCGGGGCTGTGGGCACGCTTTCGCACTCTTCCGTGGTTTTAACGTTGGGAAATCCTCATGGATACTCTTATGTTGTGGTGACAAATAGTTACATAGCCTAGGACAACCTCTCATCGCCTTCTCCGGCCTCTGTAGTGGGGTCACCAGTGGAAGGTCGGGGGACTTTCACTGGCTAATGTGGCCCTACACGACTGGTGAGTGGCCTTGGTGAGCAAGGTCGTCCCTGCACAGACGCAATAGCCCGGTTAAGTAATTCCGGGTCTACCGCTGTGGCGAGGTGGTGAATGCAAACCCGACCCCATCTCGCTATATCTTTTGCGGAGGATGGCTCACAGGAGGGTTTTTAGTGGGTTCGAGCCCCACATACCCCTTCCGTCACCCCCATGGCGGAAGGGTAATGCGAAGGCATTTTCCCCTACAAAAGAAAAAAAAAAAAGGACAACCTTTCATGGATACGTCAATACAATCACAATGGTATCTCAAAACATAAATCAAAATTATGCAAACCTTAATTATTGCAGCAGTAAAATTATACCACACACACACACACACATAATAAGTATAAAGGCATGTTAAAAATATACTGTGGTATACCTAATATTAACGAGACTTTGATTTCATGAAAGAAGCCGCTTCGCCGAACACAATTTGCGGTTTGGTTGAACCAGAGATGGCCTGAGGTAAATAGCGTAAGTGAGGTAATATAATTCGTGATTGTAAAACGTTGATAATAGATACTAAATAATGTTAATAAATATACTGAAAAAAAATATTTCAACACAAATAGTGGATACGACTATTTCCATAGTTTTTATACAACCGCATACAAAAACATTATCATCAAACAACGGACAGAAAACGGACATTGTTCATTGCAATGGAGAGTTACAGACAGGTTTAATTTAATAGGTTCATTGCAATGAGAATGACGCCTGTTTGGTGTAAACTTTTTTAGAACGAACGTGCAACACACTGATCTGTATTATACAAGTACGCTAATAGAGGTCAGTGGTGCAACATAATTTTATTAGTCTTATGTTTTCAGCCGCATCATAAGCAGATGAAAAGTAGATACAGCAGGCTTTTGTATTTTGGCAGTGGTTTCATCCAAACGGCTGCGCCAAGGTCTCGAAATTATTTTAGTGTAGTAAATTCTAAAAAACTCGTACCTTTTTAAAAACTCTTTTGTTGGGTACCTCAACAAAAATATTTGAAATGCTGGTACATATTCAGTGTGGCTCAGACAACCTGAATTCTGAATTTTCTGATTTTTCTCATGATGTTTACAATCGATCCTGTCGCCTAGTTTCGGCATGACGACGTTGAGTTCTGGGACACCCTGTATGTATTAATAAAAAACCTAAAGAAAAATATTAAGTTGTTATTCTTTGCCTTTCTCTCTATTCGTTCATCTCTTGAACTAACATAAAACTACTAAGTTGGCGCATTAAATGACAAGCAAACTAAACGCATTCAGTAGATTAGTAAAATTATTACATAAACGCGGTTTCACCCGCGCAGATTTAAATCCCGGTATTCTTACGGGATAAAAAGTAATAAAAAGCCTATGTGCTATTCCAGACTATAATCTATCTCTGCCAAGTTTCATCCAGATCCGTTCAGCCGTTCGGGCCTGAAAGAGTAACAAACATCCATCCATTCATACTTACAAACTTTTGCCTTTATAATAGTAGAAGAAAGGATGCTGCTCCAACAAACGTTTATTTATGTACTAAAAGTTTGTCCGAAACATGTGTTCAATTATATGATGTTGTTGTTACGGCTGGAGCCTCGATTGTATTGGCAGCTAGCGTTGGACCTTCGTTGCTATCGACAGTCGATGATACTGGAATCTAAATGCCAGAACAATATGTGAAACGTTTAGTGAGTACAAACCGTGTCACAAAATTGTTTATTATATCACACACACGCAGGAACTGCACTTATTTAAACGTTAATTCCTATTTTATACAAAACCTCAATTGGAAATGATACGTGAATTTTAATGTACGTAAACAATGAACCAAACTTTTTGAGTATGAAAGGCAATTTAAGCTATTTATTCATACAGCGCTAAACTTCGAATTTTTGGCATCATGAGTTTATCTTTCTCTCAGAATACGAACCTTTGATATCGATAACTTAAAAGTATATCGATGTTGTAGTCGCGTCTATCGCAGCTTTTATACACAGCTGACCTTCGGACGAAAGCGAAACCGGTGTGGGTCATCGCGCCTTCAACCACTGCCAGCGAAACGAAGTCGCGGCGTGACGATGCGACGCGACGCGTTCCTTCAGTGGTGCTAATCCACACGGCAATCGGCCAAGTGACCGCGAAATATGCAGTGTATCTGTAATGCATTCACCCATCTGCGCCACCCGCGTGAAAGTTTGAGCGAGTGAATAATATGCCAACTTGATCACGTGAGTTGCGCGGACTGACTAGGTGAAACTCCGCACTCAGCTTGCATCGTATCTCATAACTTATGTAGGCACTACATGTAGATTTTAGCTGTATTTTTGCCCTTGATTTTTTTTGCCCAGACAAACACCGTCCACATAAATGTAAGTATAATGCGAAAGTGTTCAAGGTTCCTCCGTGATTTTTTTTTGTTCATGTTATAAGGAGCATGGCCGAATAAAGTAGCGTACCTACCTACTACCTACCTGAATTCTGTCATGGCTATTAAAGCCCTAAAAGTTAAGATTTACTTTTTTAATTGTTACATTTAGCATTATATAATCTAATAATCTGAATGATATTATTTTGCATTTTAATAAACTTTAACTACCACAAATAAATCACCTATTTAAAAAAAAACTGAAACAGCTTCACGACTTTGATCCCCAGGTACGGTAGATATCCCTTCAGATCTCCCAGTACCAAGTAGGTACTAATTCAAGATTCTTTGAGGATGTCTAAGGGGGGTAGTCAGAGGTACGTCCAAACATTACATTTGGCACATACCCACATTTTGCAGTAGTTAGTATTCCATACGTGACAGGTTGCAAGCCCATCGCCGCTGTTAGAATACTAACTGGTTTCCTCACGATGTTTTCCTTCACCGTTTAAGAGCACTGGCATTGCGCACATAAATTTTTCGATAGAATAATCCATTGGTGCACGACCGGATTCGAACCTGCGACCTTACGATCGGAAGGCGGGGTCACTCCCACTATACCACCGGTGCTCTTTATTATTATTATATTATTTATTTTATTTTTTTATCACCTATTTAATTGCAGTAAAAACTGCACAAAGTTTAGCCGTTTTTTATTCTCACTGATTTAACATTTAAAGTGCCATGGGAACCAGTTTTGTGGTCACTTAATATATTAGTGCTTTGGACATTGCTGTTCCGATAAAAAAGATACCACGAAGCGTAACTTATGTTCAACAGACCAAGTGGTGTCGAGCCCTGCTATGTGATTGTCTCCAAAAAAACTTTTTTAAATATATATGTTTTTTGAATAAATAAATGATTATTTCGTTTTTATGTGTTTTGTCAGGTCATTATGGCCACTAAGGACAAATATGCGATTACTATTTATAATTGTAGATTATTTATTATTTCCTACTATCGCCAAGTTAGTGACTAAGTTAGCCTGACAAAATAAAAAAACTATACATTCATAAATATTCATAATTCATAATACATCGTTAACTTGTATATAAATAACACATACCTACAGTCAAAAGTAGGTAATGAGCCTTATCATAGCCATAGTAATGAGACAAATGTTGTTGCCTATAATGTTGTTGTCAGATACGTTCCTTTCGAGCTAGGACGCGAAGTAACAAAAGCCCGTTGAAGTCTTTTGTACCGACAACTCAACGGCGGCGTGCTTGTTATAGGTACTTGTTCTTACTTACTTTTCAGGCTACCTAAATACTTACAAGTTTGATCGTAAATTTCAATTCTTCTGTATGGCTGGTTGAGGCTGACTGAAAGCATCTCGTCACGGTGATGTAGGTAGACAGAGTAGACAGACAGACACATAAGTAAAAAATGTCTGTTTATACTTCTTTAACGGTTGTCCGGGAGTGATCGCTACTTGTGATAAGTCCGCTATTTGTGACAAACCCAATGTAATTTTACTGTGTAAACTTTTCTAGCTGTCCTCCTTGATGTTCTTGTTTAGGTATTTATTATTAGATAGAATAGGTATGTATGTAATAACTTTGGTGGAGACTATGCATTAATTGAATGTAGCTGACTACCCTTCCCTTATTGACCGAGTTAGCGAAGCGAGCGAAGCGTCTGTTTCCACATTGGCCAAAAATGCGTTTGTCCGGATGTCTGTCTGTCTGTCTGTTCTCCTCTACAGGTCGCATTTTTCAACCGATCTGGACGAAACTTGGTACACACGTTATATGACTTATTAGAATTTTTTTTTCATCGGGGATTTTTGATTGGAGGGGTAGGGGGCCCCCAAAAAGGGGCAAAAAAGGGGGCTATTTCATATACTGAATATCTCCACCAAATGAGATCCGATTTCGATTGTACTTTTTTTATTTGAAAGGTAGTAACTATAAGTTGGTCTCATAAAAGTTTGATGAAGATCTGGTGAGGATCTTTAGCATGATGAACGGGATAGCTCATCAAAAATCGACGGGTTTCAATCAAATTTGAGAGAAACACTAAGGACCTCATTCTACACAAGATGATTAAAAAAAAACAATAAAAATCAATAAAATCAAAAGAATCAAAAATCGGAAAAATTTATCTACCTACCGGTAAGCCAGTGAATTGCTCACTTTTAGTGTGCTCGCGAGGTCTACCAGCTCACAAGCCACTAGTACTATACTAAGCTATACTTATACAGTGTAAACTCTTTATAACGTTATCCTTTATAACGATAAACTCCCTATAACGTTGAAGTGAGCCCAAGTTGGTTGGTTTGCGTTAAAACCCACATATTGAAACACTCTTTATAGCGACTTGTACTAAGCTTGAGAATATTATTCTTAGATCGATATTATGTTATGTTACGGTATGTGTGATGATTTAAACTGAAGCATCATCGCTTCATGGTGTTTTATAAAAATTAATAAGCTAAACATTGCACAATAACTCTTTTGTAGATGTGCTTCTCTGGAAGCACCACCACCACGCCTACTTCTGCCTAGTAGAACTGTTGTGTTGCGGTGTAGGCACCTGAGGCTTGACATCTTGACTAAAGTTGATGCATGGCAGTGTATCGCAGGGCACGTTCCGGGCGTGACTTACGAGGCAATGCTTTGTTATAGGTGATGGTTATCATTTCATTTTATATCATCATCATTACCATCAAGTACGTCAAGTCAAGTAATAAGTGCTCGATCAGTTTTTGATCGTAATGATAACGAGAAATAGAAACTATAGATTATTGTTACAATCTAAGTTATATTAAAAAGTATGGCTCATATTTTAATTGTTTACTGAACAACGGCCGAAATAAAACTACACACACCAAGTGTCTGAGGATTAAGTCGGTATAAAGAACTTTATTATTATTTAATATAACTCATAAAAGGACTTTAGAGTCCACTTATATTGAGTCATAAATACAATTTATATTAGGTAGTTAGAAGTTTACTTTTACCTATAAAAGAATGTTCAATTAATATTAACCAAAAATACAGTCGGTTTCTGAAAGCTCGATCAAAACTCATCGGCTGTCAAGTCATTTGCTATCTCTATCTAATTTGAAGTAAAAGCTGAAAAAGAGAAATAACACGTGTAGTGTAAAAAACTGTAATCTAAGTTTAACGGAGTTAACGCATAGGCATAGGCTCTGGAAGTCTGGTCCAAACTAAACACCTAAAACCTAGCGTAACTAAAACTCTAATGCTGTTTAGTTCGGTATTGTTTGTCTGACCGATCGCTAAATATGATTAGAGAGCCTTTTTTGTGCAATTCGTTTATCGTGACTATCTTTCTAACTGCTGGCGTGCTCCAGAATAAACTAATTCTGGTTTGATGCCTACTTTTTAGTTTACTGAAAGACAATTGAAAATTTTTGAAGATATAAAATTACTGCATGTAGTTAGTTGTAAAATCGCAATCGGTTAAGTTGTTGTTAGTGGCATTACAAAAATTTAGCGAAAATAAAATTAAGATCCAAACAAATTTTCATACAAAAAAAAAGCATTAAAAAAAGTTAGAAAAATATAAAATCCCATTTTGATGTGTGAAAACTGGCTTGGATCAAAATTTTATTTCAACTATTTGTAATGTCATTGACAACCACTTAACTGATTGCGATTTTACATAAAACATTTAATTTTAATGATTTTATATCTGATGTAAAATTGCAGTCGGTTAAGGGTCCGGCGACAGCGGCTCGCAATTTCGAGGTGCGATTGGCTATTATTTTATTTTATTTCATTTCGGGGAGGTTGTTTGAAAGAATAACTCTAAAGTAACACGCATAAATACTGTTCGAACACAAATAATACAATAATATAAGGGAAATGTGCTTGAGTCAGAAATCATTTTGGTATTAGGTAAACGTAAGACCAAACATACTAATACCAAAATGATTTCTGATTCGGGCATGTTTCCCTTATATTATTGTATTATTTGTGTTCGAACAGTATTTATGCGTGTCACTTTAGAGTTATTCTTTCAAACAACCTCCCCGAAATGAAATAAAATGAAATAATAGCCAATTGCACCTCGAAATTGCGAGCTGCTGTCGCCGGAGCCTTAAGTTGTTGTCAATAGCATTACAAGCGTAAAAATTTTGATCCAAGCTTTTTAAAAATGGTAATATTATTTTAATTTTTTAGGTGTGATAACTTGTTTGAATCACAATTTTATATTTGCTAAAATTTGTAATGCCATTGATAACACTTTATCAGATTGCGATTGTTCATTTATCTACATGATGATTTGAAAACTGAAAAAAAAAACTGAAACAGCTTCACGACTTTGATCCCCAGGTACGGTAGATATCCCTTCAGATCTCCCAATACCAAGTAGGTACTAATTCAAGATCTTTGAGGATGTCTAAAGTAGGAGGTACGTCCAAACATTACATTTGGCACATACCCACATTTTGCAGTAGTTAGTATTCCATACGTGACAGGTTGCTAGCCCATCGCCGCTGTTAGAATACTAACTGGTTTCCTCACGATGTTTTCCTTCACCGTTTAAGAGCACTGGCATTGCGCACATAAGTTTTTGATGATGATTTGATATATTCAAAAACGTTCAATTGTGCGAACGAGATAGTGGCGCGCCATATGCTGCCCCTGAAATGTGTTAACTAAAGTACAGCCAATTTAAAAGACCACATTTGAAATCTGTCAGTTTCAGTCAGAATATATCAAAGTCGTAAAATTATCTTCTTTTGCACAATTGCTACACTTTTTTGAGTTAAACATACATAATTTATAGTAAATGACAAAAATATAATTATAAGTAAAAAAGACATAAAACATGATTAAATATATAATAATTAAAAACTTTTTTATAATATAAAATAATTTAAAAACATAAGTATAAGGACAAAAGAAGGCAATTTTACGACGTTGACAAATAAACCATTCTTAACATCTGATGATGAGATGTCAAACGTGACCTATTAAATTGGCCCTACTGTAACAAACCCACAAACCAATAAATTAAACTTTTTTAAATTTGCTTTGTCACAGTTTGTAACTACCATTTTAGTAGGTAACTCATAAGGAACTTAGTGCTAAAAACCTTATTACTAGGTACCTAGGACCTAGGTTTTTGATGTCTTCTTAAAATAGGTAACGAATTAAGTAAATATTAAAATAATATACTCACATAGAATTTCATAATGCGCTGGATACTGACTGGGTCTCAAGAACACTGTGTCACTTATAATTATTATTCTACCTCACTGTAACTAGTTGTACTTACCTAATGTGAATTAAAAAATATTTTAGCGCTACCTATCAGTTTTTTTATCATCACCTTAACATTATATACTTACTATTATACAATCGGTTTTACGAGTACCTGGATAATAAAAATAAACGAAACTTTTCGCTGCGGCACTATGGGGTCTAAAAAATAAAACAACATTTTTAGACGTTATATTTATATTAGTTAACTCAGATCTGAATACTACGGCTACTGCACTGTTATAAGTCTAGATATATTTTAATGCAAAGCTACATTTCAAAATCAAAAGTTAAATCTGTATACCAAAATGTCGTCACTCTTTGATTACGAGTAATAACACTATTAATTATTAAATGAATTATTAAATGACAATAACTTGAGATTAGTAAAGTGTAGCCTTACATGCATTCCAATTCCTGCCTATACCCAAAAAAACTAATAACCATAGTAAAAATAATATTTAAAGTCTACATAACTTTGAGATAGGCAAGAATAATACAAATCGCTTAGCTTGAAAGAAAATTTCGCATGTAGTATATATTGTGTCTGGCTCACGGAGGTCTCCCTGATTCACGGAATTATTATACGAATATTCGTATGATTTGAATATTTGTATCATAATTACACATTTAAATTGAAATCTTCATTAATGTTAGATGTAAAGTGATAAATACTTACACGAGAGCCAGACACAATGCTTAGCTAGACAAATTTCGCCGTAGCGGAGTGACAGATCTGTCGCTTAATCTAGATTATCTAAAATGAATACTATTCTAACACAAATTTTGACGACAACGACCAGGCTAGAATTGCCCACGGTAACTTTACTAAACTTACGATCCTTTTCGAATAACTCATCAGTCAAAATAAAAGATGAATCGTAGAGACACGACCTGATCGTCGTCTGTGGATGTCCAATTTTGTGCTACGCCTATAATAAAACAATTTCAATAGTCAATATAATTTACAGCATGTACTATGCTGTTACAGACGGACATGGGAACAATATATAAAAAAAACAACATATTATCATATTTTTAACTGTTCGAATTTTACTCAACTCAATGTAACAGAACTCACCTGGTAACTAATTATTAAATTAACATGCTATACACAAAATATAAATCATCACAAAAAATTACATTACACCGTCTTACAAGTTACATTACTAATAATGTTAATAAACAAATAAAATCACTACATACGACAACCTTATTTAAAAATAAGTTTATCGATGAGTGCAATAATGTAATAATATGATAAATAACAAATTTTACCATTACTATAATATTTACAGAAGTTAACATCTAAATGATTCTACAAGTCCGTGCTTTTAAATTGAGGGAGACAAATATTCACTCTAACATATATATTTATATTATTAATATATTTAAGTAAGGTGTCACCCCGCAAGTCGCGTCCGCGATTTTACTAAATGTATGAAAAATTGCAACATTTAAAACAAAATGGAAGGCAAAGTCGAGGTATCTTGTTTGTTATGGTCAAGGGCGAGCGGAGTTGCGGGGTGCCTTACTTACGTTAACCCTATTACTCGATACTTGAGGTAGTTTGTTTCATATAATTATTCACTGTTACATTGCTATGAAGCCAAAGCTTCTGTCATATAATTACTTTGTCAACAAATATAACACTTTACGTATTTTGTCCAAACATCATGTAAATATAATTTGTAAACATATAGTAGGTATATAAATTTAATAAATCTGTTAAGATGTATGTGATATTCGTTTTTTTTCATTACTAATAAATGGCAAGTATTGCAAAGGAACACAGGCTGTTGATATTATTCTTAAATATTATTTTGATATATTTCATACATATGAGGTAGGCCATGCCGGTCCGAACTGCTCACATTAGTTGCTATTTGTTTAATTATATTTGTAAATACATCAAAATATGAATATTATAATAGGTACAAAGTTCCATTTTATGTAGACAACGATGAGGTAGATCATTTTTGTAAGATTTGTAATTGTTATTCTATGTGTATAAAAATATTTCTGCAATATAATCAACATTCAAATACAAACATTATCAAAAATCAAGTCGACGCAATGTTCATATATTGCACATTTTATTATTTTTGTGGGAAATAAAATTCGGTGTCGTATTGTGTGAAGACCATGATATTTTGATATGCTAGCGATTAAGAGACGTGTCAATATATTGTTAATTTTAAGTTTTTAAATAATTATCGATGTTTGAAAACCATGTAGGTTATTAATTAAATGAAGGGAGTTATTTTATTCTGACACGCCTACGTAAGCGCAACTTGGTCTTGATATGTTCTGTCAAATGATTAACATTTATTAAATATGTACATACTATGTCACGTATTTTTCATCGATCATATTCATCGATCAATGTTTTTTTTTCATTTAATAACTATACAAAAACATTTACATTATTATTTTAGATTATTGCTAAAGAATTTCATTATTATTAGGCTAAGAATTATTATAAAAAATAAATTGTTTCGCAATAAACAGTTGGCGGAATAAATTTGGCAACGTTTAGGAAGACTACTTTCCTACCACTAACGAAACAGGAATGTTTAAACTAAATTCGTTCAAATAACATTACTGGTAACCATTTGGACATAAATAAGTTTTAGGGAAATGATTCCGAATTTCAAACAAAGTCAAACTAGCTTACATTAAAACAATTTTCAACAGACAAATAATAGTAGGAAGCACCGGAAAATTATTAATAAGAACAAAAATAATCAATACAGTGTTTTAAGTAACCTAAAACGACTACAGTAGAATTAAATTGTTTACCTACCTATATATTAGATCGCACGGGAGGAAGTTTGGTTCTCTCAACCCCGATAGCGTTCAAACTTATAAAAACGAGTCAAACATTGGACTTTATATTTTATTTAAACGTAAGAGTATATAATAAATTTTAATGCATATATAACATAACATGCTTGTCAAAAACTAACTAAGTGGTTACCTAGTCTTCAGAGTAGTTTTTCATTGTTAAAACCAACTCGTCCATTTAATTAAAGTGAGTAAGCAAAGTGTAATGATTACTTAGTACACATGTCCGTTTTCTACTCAAAATGTTCTGACCTTAAGTCCCGTTTAAATTTTTCTAAGTCAAATAAATTAGAGACCTACACGAAGAGCAACTAATAGCAAGATAGGTACACAAAAAATTTACGTGTAAATTGATTCAAAGCTAAAATAGAAATAGAATTATAACGGCTCGATGAAAACGAAGCAAAAAAGTTCAATTACAAAAAATAATACCCACTACTTAATTTTGAAATACATAGATACTTTTTAACAGTTGAATAAAAAAGTAATCTACGTTTTAACGATTATAAAAAAAGTTGTTAATATAGTTGTATAAACCCTAGAAATCATGTCATAAGGACTTGAAAAATTGCATAAATTTGTATAAGTAATAAGAATCTAACTTCATTGATAAATTCAACAAAAGGTTTTAAGCTTAAACGAAATCCCGCCCTCCCCTTACCTTCCCATGTTTTATGACACCAAATTCTTACACCTAAAATTCTACGAATTATTTCGTAATTCATATGTAAAAATGATATGGTTCGATCTAAATGATATCGCGAAATTACTCTAACGTCAGGCAATTTTATGCTTAACGCCCAGGCATATAAAGTCACCTTGTAACCGACAAGGTTAGGTTGAATGAACAAAAAAAGAGCTAATGGATGCGGGCATTGGAATACCCGGCGTGGCCCTATAAGGACAATAAGGATAATAATGTATTCAAAATATCCTAATCAGATGGTTGATTAAAGATGTTTTAAAATTCAAATTAAAACCTTAAACTGACGTAAAATTAAGCTTCAAGTAAGGTTAACAGTAGAAGAAGGAGAGGTGGACGTTGTTGACGTAACCGAAGACGTTGTAGAAGACGAAGATCGAGAGTTCTTTTTGAAATGGGTGTCAAAATGCTTTACCATGTGATCTTTTCTGATGAAGCCCTTGCCACAGTGGTCGCAAGCAAATGGTTTGCAACCAGAGTGCAGGCACATGTGACGACGCAGGTCCGTCTTGTGATTGAATGACTTAGGACATTCGCTGCACTTGAAGGGTTTATTATCAGTGTGTTTAAAATAATGCCCTTCGTATGAGACATCGTCAGAGAATCGTTTGCCGCATCGGTCACATTTAAATGGCTTTGCTCCAGAGTGGAAAGTCTTATTGTGCTGCGTAAGATAGCATGCTTTATTAAACAATTTATCGCACTCGTAACATTTGTGAACCGTGCTCGGTGCCGACTTCTTCAATTGATTGCGTTCAGTAAGCGGTGAACTTGGCACCGTAGAAGAAACGGCTGACGGTGAGGACACCGATGGCAACGACGATGTAGAAGACACGGCATTACGATTCTCGTACTCTACCTTTGCACTCTCGGGGCTGGCTGGAGACTTCATCTGAGATCCATAGTTTTCTTTGTTTGCATAGTCCATTATATCTTCGATCTCTAATATTTGAAAAACACTTGAATCCGTTCGATGGATATCGTCTTCGCGCTTTATCGTTTTTCCACCAACTGCATAACCATAAGGGTATACCTTGACATGCTCTGGACTGTAAGTTATTACGCCCTCTTTCATACTCTTAGATGACACATTTATGTCATAATCCACACTCTGCCCGCCAATTTCAGAATTACTGTATTGGAGAGGTGAGTGAACTGGATCTACAATGATGTAGCCGGCGGTCGACTCGTCGGCGACTATTTGACCCCCCACGTTAGGCTGTGTGATGTAATTGGAAACATAGACGCTAAAGCTCGGAGTCTGAAGCTGTGCAAAACTCGGCAAGCGTCCGCCAGTCTGGCTAGATGTTTCCTGTTCCATAACATCGACATCTTCTGGTGCGCTCTCACCAAAAGTAGCCGGGCTGGCTATAGGCAGATTGTTGATAGCCATATCCATAACGTGGGGGGCCATCCCGTTTGGGTAACTCGGTGCTATAGTCTGTTGAAAATTCTGACCCAAATATAATGGGGTGTGCGTGGGGTCCGGCACCGAAGTTCCCAAAGGATCCGTAGACCTCGGGCTGTATGGGTTGACACCCAAGTGGCTGAATGGCGGCAGAGTGTGTGGCGTAAGCGTTGGCGTACTCTGTGTTAGGGCTGGAGTTGAAATATTGCTGGTTGATACTGATAGCAGGCCCCTCATATGGTGATTTTGAGAAACAGAGGGACCTGCCTCCCCGTTTGGGGGATTCCCAGCCGTTGAAAGTGCTTTAGATCCCTGATGAGTATTATCATTCGGTATCCCTAACCCAGGCGGCTGACTACCTATGTTGAGCGGATGAGAACCGACTTGGTGCTGTAAAGGGTGATTAGCTAAAGGAATATTACTGTAATTATTATCTAAATTACCCTGTTGAAGATGCGTGTACGGCGATTTGCATTGCATGGCGACGACCCGATGCTGCGCGTAGGGCGACTGAAGTGTAGCCTCGTCCACGCTGCGGACGTCATCGGATGGCACCGGGCTCTGCGTGTTCGAATCGGCACTTTGCTGCTGACCCCGTCCTGGAATCGGGTCACGACTCGGATGGTGGTGGCTGGAAATGGGCATAGTAGCCGGATCTGGATGGCCCGACGATCTCACCGCGTTCTTGTGCAAAGTTGTGTTGTAATGCCTTTTTAAATGCCCCGAACTTGTAAACCATTTATTACAAGCTGTACAGTTGTAGGTTTTTGGCCGTCTTGCTTCATTGGATTTCCAATTAGCTCCTTTTCCTGCAATAGGTGGCAAATTTGATGATGTTGGATTTGCAGACTGAGAATTGGATATTTGAGGAGGAGCCGGTGAATCGTAAGGCCGATAAGGTGGCTTCATATCGGAGTTAGATGAAGCTACTGGGCCGGTGTAGTCTGTAAGTGGCGGCATTTGCGGGTAGATTTTTTGTTCAACGTGCATAAACGGTTTCTGATCATGGTGTACTCCTAGAAACTTTTCTTGAGAATAAGGAAATTTCTGATCGGGATGAAACATTTTGGCTTCAGACGGGTATACTTTTTGTTCTGAAAACATTTTTTGTTCTTTGTAAAGAGCTACTTCACCATTGAGCTGCGGATTAGAGTACAGCTTTTGTGTTTCCCAAGGCATCATCGGGACCGAGCGGCTATTCACTTCACGTCCTTGGGACTGCGCTTCTTCGTAGGTATTATTATTCGGAGTATCTCCTTCATTGCCTTGGTACACAACTTTCTGAGAATCTAAGTCTAATATATCCGACGATTCTTCTTGTTCTTCTTTAATTTTTAAGTTATCTGTTTGATATCCTGAGTTATACTGTTTACCCGTGAACTGTTGAAATGGCATCGAAGAAGAAGATTGCGCGGCGCCACCGCCGGCGTGGGCGCTATTGCAGTGCTCGTTGAGTTGGACTGCGGAATCGCATACGAAGCCGCACTTGTCACATTGATTAGGTGACGGCGAAGGCGTCGGCTGGTTAAGAGGTTGCCCGTAAAGCGGACTCGAGGATGACACTCGAGATGTGCGATCTTGCATACTGTATGGATGGAAGCGGTTAGGTTTATGATGATGATACTCTTGGGAATATTGCGAATGCTCCCAATTTATTTGATCGGAGTGTTGATTTTGTGAAAAGCCGGAGTGTGAGTAACTGTTACCGAACTGAGCGCCCGGAGAGAAGGTGGTCTGGTCGGTGTTCTGGTAGGGCGAGGGCGCGCTGTGGTAGCTCTGCGGCGTGGCCGGGTGCGGGAACTGCGACGTGTCCGGCGTAGCGCGCTGGAACTCCGGGCTGGGCTTGGTGATCATGGTGTCGCTGGAGTCGGCCGGCGCCGACACCGTTGTCTCGCTCTTCACTTTGGCGCCGTTATTATTCTCGGTATCATTTTGTGAGTTTTGTGTTCCCCATTTCACGTACAAGTTCTCTTTGTGGTATTGCAAGTGTACTTCCAATGAATCGACGGAATCCAAATAGAGATCGCAAACCTTACAATGATAGTCCCTCGACGGTAAAGTCGATGATACGGCACTGCTGTTATCCATTTAAATCATCAATCCAAAGGAGAGCACCGCCTCCTCCAACGAAAAAAAAATAAAAAAACGTCACTTTTCGTCACGACGTACATGTAGTCAACGCTGAGTCAGGCGCTACAGGTTAGAATCATGGTCGCTGCCGCCGGTGCGTCTCCCGTTGCGACTCAACTTTATACAATGTTTTCCGACAAAGTTTTTCGCGGCATTTCCGCGCGCGTTATCGCTACCCGGCCACGTGCGCGTCGCACTCGTCGCCGGCTGCACTGGCGGCGCGGCGCTCGCCACTCGCCACTCGCCACCCTCCGCTCTTGCCGGACCCAGGGGATCACTCCACTTCGACCACTGACCACAGCACTCTTTCAAAGTTTTAAAGTTCGCGGAATTATTTAATAATAAATTGTCTTGTACTTAATAATCACAGAAACAGTTATTGGCAAAAAATTATGACAATTGTTTATAACCGCGGCGGATAGTTTGTGCGATGCGAGAAGTGCAGCGCGCGAGCAATGTTCTTCATCCGGGTACGGACGCTGCGGACGTTTACTAGAGAGCGACTGACAGCCTTCCCGAAGTCGCCTTCGGGGGTATGACTTCAATAACAATTCGCAACGTCGTCCCCCACCGAGACGTGTGTGCGTGCGAGCGAGAGCGTCGCACGGTGATGAAGTTATCGCTCCTGCGTCCTTTTGTGTGTCCTTGGTGCGAGAGAGATGGAAACTGCGGGGGTCAGCGCGGCGCGGGGGACGAAGCTGGTCCTACTCTTTCTCAAAATTGAAATGCCCGGTCGAAATGTCCGGTGATGCTGCGTCCGAGAAGGACAGCGATAGCACCCACCCTTACAATGCGGGCGGACAGAGCCCTGCGACGAAATTCTCTAAATTTTAAATCTCGTTTTATTTTATGGAAGAAATGTGACTTAGAAACGATGTGAAAATAATACATATAACAACAAAGTTAGTATGTATACTTGAACTAGTTGGACAACATTATAATTTATAGCAGGCAATGCAAATACCTAATGCAATTAACCTTCGAATTTAAATGCTTATTTTTAACCTTTTTTCGTTTTGGCAAATCTAAAACAACAAGTAGTTAAGATGCCAACATGAAATTATTTACAATTCTACATTACTGCAATGACAATAAGCTAATGCCATTTCCTTGTTTGGTGTCATTAACCGAGATACCTAGTTCGGATATTTTAGTAGATGATGAATAGAGATACATACCTAATACATTCATATTATCGATAGATTCATATTATGTAAATTATTGAAACAAACATGACTAGAATTGTAAAGGTAGATATGTATATCAAATAACAGGTAATATACGCACAAGAATAAACGGGAGGACGCTTATCCACCCGATGCAACGACGACAATGTAGGTACTTATGTAGGTATAAAGATTAGGAAAGCCAGTGGATGAAAAACGTAACAGTAGATTTTGATCCCCAGACACTAAATATCCAGTTTAATTATGCAGTAATCGGCATCTATTCGAAACGTGACAGGTTGCAAGCCCATCGCCGCTGCCAGAATTTTGCCTCTGGATGTTGTTCTTCGCCGATTAAAAGCATGCCAATGAGTCTGAAGAGAGTGAGAATAAGGCACCAAAAAACTCATTGGTGCATAGCCGGATAAGAAACCACGATCATCAGAAGACGGGTTCACTACCACTGCGCCGCCGGTACCAGTGGATGAAAAAGGTTCAAAACCATTAATCCTGAAAATGGATCGGGATAAACTTCTTCAGGTGATAAATATTTAGAATCAGAAATAATAAAACTACGAAGCGCATGCACTACGTAGGTACACCTAACCTTTTACACGGAAGGCTTCAATAGTCAAAGTGGGTTAGTATCTCATTAGTAAAACAAAAACAAATAGCAGGTGTTATCAGAACAATCTTTTTCATTTGCAGAAAGTTCCTAGTCTTCAAGAAAAATTAATATTTACGAAAGATTGTAGTTGTACTCGAAAACTATTATGGTCTCAGTAAAGTTGTACCTATTAGTACCTTACCTGCATACAGTTAATTTAGTTTCGGCGACTGTGTAGGAAGTATTTGAAACGTCTGTAGACACTGACCTGTACTAAATCAGAACAATTATAGCACTTGACTTGACTTGACAAATATAGCAACACAGAGGAAACCGCCGCACATGTACTCCTGGAGTGCAACAGTGTAGCACCTCAGCGAGCACAATACCTTGGAGCACCGAAGACGCCTGGGGAAGCCTGCACCAGCATCAGCGAGCTGCTGGCCTTCCTGGAGGACATCGGGTGGCTGAGCTAGCATCCACCACCCGACACGCAAAAAGGGCCCATTTGCGGCCTACTTGCGGAAACCAGTCCGCTCACCAAGTACAAGTACCAAGTAGCACTTGACTTGTCCGTCATTACAATAGGCAAAGCATCTCGCCAGGTTAGATTCATCGATTTTATCTTACTACTTGCATTGCAAAGTGATATTGGCGAAGATGGATTACCCCCCCTGCCATCATTACAAAAATTGAATTGAATATAATCTCGCCAGGTTCAAGTGATATGATACTTTATATTATAGTCAAGCCAGACCATTGCACTTTTTAAGTAACGTTGGTGAAAAAAAATAAGTGTAAAAGCTTCCCAAAATGACAGGGCATTTCTTTATGTGGAATAATCAGGTCTATGTTCTCTGTTTTAGAACTCGTCAGCGTGTAGGTTTTTTGCCGAGATGACAATACGGCGGTCATAAAGAACTGCATGCCTGCATCGCCTATACATAACGTAATAAAGAACGGCCTCAATTAACTGCCCAGTAAAACAACCCAATATAGGATTTACTTTCCTATCCAAGATATCAGCTTAGTTTCAGAATTCGTAAAAAGAAAACGAGTCCGGAAAGCAGAGAATTTATTGAATGGCCGAACGCTGCGCAACTCTCCGAAATTTTTGCATCGTGGACGCAAAGAGGCGCGGTCAGAAAGGGGACGCGAGGGTGTAAGTGTATTCCTAAAATTAGTTTTTTTGTACCGGCTTCGTACAAACTAGCAAAGGTACTTAGTTTTTTTTTAAATACGTAACATTACATCACCTTACACGTAATGGGAAGGGAGGGTTACGAGCGCGTTCCTCTCGTGTGCCGGACATGGCGCCGGTCCATGCAAACTATGAGGGGGAAAGCATCGATTTTCTTGGACTGTGCCGATAACTTCCTTCGCAGGAACACTGAAGCTTCCCCGTTCCTGTTTCACACTTGTTCCTTCGGTTTTGAGTTTTATCTTTTGCTCGTTGCTGTATTTACTATTAGAATAGAATAGAAAAATCTTTATTTGGTATTTGAATTCATTAAAAGTTATTACAATTTGTTTGATGCCAAAAAAGCCTCCACTAGGAATTGCTGTATGAACTGCCCAATTACAGTGCTGTTCTTCAGTTTTCAGTATTGTAAGGGTAGGGTTATTTACTTATTGGCACCTAGAGTCATCTAGCTTTAAGACGTTTCAAAGTGATCCTAGTGATTTTATTAAACAAATATATTTTGATTTTGACTTTAATTTTCAAGTTTAAGTTAGTGAAGTCGTATAATTCATAATGTGATATTTTTGACAAAGGCTCCTTTTTATCATTTGTTTATACGACACTAAAATAACAATATTACTTACCTTATTGTATTTAATTTCTATCTATATAATTTTTATTCCACAGCTAATTAACATTAATAAAATTTTATATTGTGGTAAGTATGTAATGTCATAAAAAAAGTACTTCGTTTTTCACCCTTGGCAAAAAACACTACAATTAAACTGTAGACACACTATTACAGACAAGTATCTAAAAGCAACATCCTAAAATTTACAGAGAGAACACCATAACTTTTATTATAATTATGTCTGGCAAAAACAACAATATAGGGTAGAAAGAAGTAAACGTAGACTTAATGGATACAGAGCGGACCTACTAAACGGTTAATCCCTGCTCGCGGACTGTATCATTCATAACATTTTATGAGGGACGAAGGCAATAAACACGGCTGACAAACAAAGTTGGGAATCGAACTTTCGCGGGCCACGGAGGGTCCTTGCGGGTTCTAGCGGGCGCGAGACGGCTAACGGCAAATACAAACTTAACATTGTTTGATCGTCAAGAGTAATAATGATCTGTGTTTTTGATCAAAGAATTAGATGTACGTATTCAAATTCCTTGTTTTTTATGTTACTAAGTTAACTAACAATAGGACGACTTCATCTTAAGATGGAGCATTTTTAAGAGAATGAGTCATTGATATAAATTATTGTATCTTAACAGTGTGTGTTTTATCTTAAGGTATCTTAACATAAAATATTATAGACTCTTCGTCATCTGTGATGCGCTTTAGAGAGTGCAAGAAAACTACTACGTTGTACTGACCCCACTTACGATAAAAGCTGAAAGATAATATTATAAGCATCGCTAGATCTAAGGCCATACCCTAACCGGTGTCCACACTGAGATTACCGATAAGTAGGTATCGAGAAGAGTATTTATCAATTTATATTTAGATGGATACGGTTAATTACCTATCGAAAAACGTATATTGGCATCTAAACTTTTCGCTATGTTCGATTAAAATCAACTTTAAACGGAATTCCGAATTACATAATAAAAAATTATAATACGTACCCAGATAGCTGATAAACATACTACAATTACTTCTTATTTTCTAAATACATACTGACAATATTATAAAACACCCAGACAGAGAACAAACATCTATGTTCATCACACAAATGTTTGTTCTCGGTGGGGATCGAACCCACGGCCTACGGCACAGAGCTGCTACCAACTGAGATGTGGGCTGTCAAATTAAATATTCCTTAAAATTCAAATAAATATATGTAAATTACATTGAATTTTTCAAATCGGTCATTCCATTCAAAAGATATTACGAATTTAACAACTTTAGTTCGCTTTAAAACGGGAACACGCGGGTCACCGGGACGTCTAAGTCATGCGAAGCTGGGACAGGCCGCTAGTAATACTCGAGTGAGACTCAATAAAAATCTTCAACCATTTTTTTATACTACCAAGGTAGCAAACAAGCATACTGCCCACCTAATGGGAAGCGGTTACCGTAGCCTATGAACGTTTGTAACACCAGGAGGTCGCACACTAGCGTTGCTGACCCTTTAAATATTTAAACACGCCTTTTTTGAAGAACACCATACTGTTATTCAGGAAAAACAAACATTGTTCTGTATTAAAATTGGAACACAGGAAGTCGAAAAAAATATGTACCTATTTGTTAAAACAGATCAATACTAATTTCTACTGATACAAAAGATAATGAACATCATTTTTTTTGTCTTCACCTCTAGTTATAGCCTACTGCATTAAAAACACAATAGTTCTTACTTTTGCTATCGTGAAACGCTTGACTTTGGCTATCGTAAAAAGCTTATCTGTTACTGGAAAAAAGACCTTATACCGCTTCAACACCATCAGGAACAAAGGTGTCAAAACTTGATCTGAAACTGTTGTTTACTTCTTTTCAGTTAGTCTTAGCAGAAACAATTTCGTCGGTATACTTTAAGGCGTTGACAACACCTAGAATTTCTCTCGCTCGCACGATTCGACATTTTAAAAGATATAAAGTCACAAATTCCAATTTTGAAAAATCGCAAACAACCATTTTGTGTGCAATCACATTACGCATAGTTTGGTAAAAATTTCATTTTGATTGATGCAAGTTTTCCTACTCAAAAGTTTGCTTGAGTACGAAAACTAGAAAAGCAAACTTTTAAGTAGGAAAACTTGTATCGATCAAAATGATTTTTTCACTAAACTGTGCGCAATGTGATTGCACACAAAATAGTTGTTAGCGATTTTTTGAAAATGGGTTTAGTAATTTTATATCTTTCAACATGTCAAAACGTGGGAGCGAGAGTCACATTAGCTCTTGTCTTCGTCTTAAGTAAGACCGTTTCCATGTGATACATATTATTTGACGACCTCAGCGGCGCAGCGGGCGAGAGTCCGCCTGCGACGCAAGAGGTTGCGGGTTCGAATCCCGCCTTGGAACAAATTTGTGTACGATTTGCAATTTGCAAATTGAATTTGTTCCGTTGGTCTGGGTGTTTATGTATATAATAAAAAATATCTATCTATGTAAGTATACATACATAGTATTAAATATATCAGTCATCTAGTGCCCATAACACAAGCTTTGAGTAGCTTACTTTGGTTAGCCCCAAAGTATGCTATGATGATGATGATGGTGCTGTGTGGATTGTCCAGCATTATATTATTATTATTATTTAATCCTACTACTAATATAAACGCAAAAGTTTTTAAGTACCTATGGATGGATGGATGTTGGTTACTCTTTCACGCCGGAACGGCTAAATGGATCTTGAAAAACGGAAACTTGAGAAGTCTGGAATAGCATACAGGCTACGTTTTGTACCGTGGGATTTAAGTCTGCGCGGGTGAAACCGCGAGGCGCAACTAGTAGAATATAGGTAGAATTGTTTTCTTCCTGATATATCTATCTTCATAATAATCACTTGCACAATTCAAAGTTTTGAATGATTTTAAATGACTGAACTTATTTATGTAAACCTATTAATATAAATATTTGTTACATAATAATATTAGTCATAATTCATCGAACCAAAATTGGTCATTGACTTCAAAAATTTCATAACAATTGTTTGATGCTTAAAAAGTACAACTCGTAAAGTTTTAGTTGCAGTTTTGGTCTGTCTCAAAAATTCAGAAAAAAAGAAATAATTCCAAAACGATGAACAATCGCAGAACATACATATGGGGGTGATTCGGATACGACACGATACGAGTGGGACCTAAATTTTATTTTTGGACTTCACTGTTCCTACCGCCCTGTATAACTCCCAGACAGAGCAAACATCTATGTTCATCACATCACATAAATCCATAAATGTATGTTATCGGTGGGATCGAACCCACGACCTACGGCGCAGAAAGCAGAGCCACTGTCATTGTAATTCTTTTCTTCGAAACATGGTTGTTTGTTTACGATTTTATACAAATTCACGGCGATGGGCTTGCATGCAATTCGTCACGTATGGAATACCATCTACTGCAAAATAGGTATGTGCCAAATGTAATGTTTGGACGTACCTCTTGATTATCCCCTACCCGCGCCTGGGGATCAAAATCAGGAAATCAGGTCAGGATCAAAGAAAGGTATATTAAACAGTAGTCTGCGCTTTAACTGTATCGCACAGAACCCTACAAAATACACATACCTACCTACATTAGCCTGAGGAGTTGAAGTCATGAATTCGTAGTAATTAAGTAAGTACCTACCATATCCCTTCGTAACTCACCCTTTCAATAAAAATATGCATTATCTTTTTATGAATCCTTATTTGAAGGACGTGGACAAAACGCTAAGTCTTAGAGCACACAAATTTCAAGGTCAAATACAGTGTAACGAATTATCGCGATCATAAATTACGTTAGATATTGCAGAGGTATAATTAGAATATAACCAAATATAAGGTTGGGTTAAAACCTAGTGATTATGCTAACAGTCTTGTCCATAACAACAGCTATGAGGACGTGTGCACACCGGAGGTGCAAATAATTATGTAATTTGTAGTTCTCTTAGTCAGTTCTCCGATTTGACTTTAAGGCAGAGGTCACATTGTATAAATTCGGCGAACGCTCCTGTTTTTAGATTGAACTGGACGCAGACCTGTTATTATATTGCAATCATTCAACGTCATTGTTGTGTCTATGGAACTGAAGGTTGCTGCGTATGCGCTGGTTTTGTTTTATCCTTCGTTTTATAGAAGTACCTAGTACCTTAGTATATGTTTCATAGTATGTAGGCATGGGTGATAGTGTATAGTATAGTGGGTACCTATAGTTTTTTTTTTTTATTATCTTCTTTTCAAATTACCTACCTTAGAAAGTTGATTTTAATTAATGTGTAAAATAAGTCGTTTTCTATTTAATATTATTTTTATTATACCTACCTACAATACCCTAATTGTATGCTGTGTGTTTTTGTGGCCAATAAAATACTGTCTATGTCTATGTCTATGTCTATGTCTATGTCTATGTCTATGTCTATGTCTATGTCTATGTCTATGTCTATGTCTATGTCTATGTCTATGTCTATGTCTATGTCTATGTCTATGTCTATGTCTATGTCTATGTCTATGTCTATGTCTATGTCTATGTCTATGTCTATGTCTATGTCTATGTCTATGTCTATGTCTATGTCTATGTCTACCTTTTTGTCTGAGGGTACTGACGCACGTGCTCAAAAATAAGCATGCTTATTTTGATCATGCTCAAAAATCAACCAACGCGGCAACGTACGACCAAATAAGCATGCTCATTTATAAGCACGACCTGTTCACACGTGCTTTTATTGAACAAGCAAGGCTCGAAAAAAGCATGCTTTAGCAGCGTTGCTGTGTTTTGGTTTGATGAGTGTGGTGGTGAAAATACAGTACAGGCACATGAGGCTTAACATCTGTATGACTGAAGTTGATGCACGCAGGGCAGTGCATTGTAAGGTCAAGGTCATATCGTGATTTTCGAGGCAATGGTCATAGGTCGTTACCACTCAACATCAGGTTGGCCATTAGCTTGTTCCACCACTTCAGCTTAGCGGCTTTCGAAGCTACGTCTGTGAGCGCAGTTATGTGTTACGGATTTTACCCAGTAACTTGATACCTAGAATACTGCGCTTCAGCGCACGTTGGCAAACCTTGATTTTAGACTTTTGAAGTTGCATCAATGGCCAAGTTTGCGCACTAGATTAAGACGGGGAGAATAAATAAATAAATAATAAAAAATAAATAATGCTGGACAATCCACACAGCACTATCTAGCCCCAAAGTAAGCTATTCAAAGCTTGTGTTATGGCTACTAGATAACTGATACATTTAATACATTATATACTTACATAGATTGATATTTTTTATTATACATAGAAAACACCCAGACCATCGGAACAAATTTCTGCAGATCGTACACAAATTTGTTCCAAGGCTCCCGCCTTGGAACCGCAACCTCTTGCGTCGCAGGCAGGCTCTCGCCCGCTGCGCCACAGAGGTCGAGAGAGAGAGAGAATGCATGTATCCATAAGCTTTCGCTTTAATGACAGTGGCAAATCGGAATTTTTCATCAGAGATCCCATTATACCTATGCAATTTAAGTATGCAATTACGGAAATTAATATTCTCACAGTAACTTCACAGTATATTTTTGAAAATTTATTGTACACTCATAAACACATAGGTAGCTTTAAGAAAAAGAGTGACGCACATAACGTTAACACTAGAAATAAAAATAAATTAGCGTTCCGAAATTTCGATTACAAAAGGTAAATGGCTCGTTCGTGGGGAACGGTATACGCTTCTATAATAAACTTCCAGAAAGTGTCACTGTCACTGGGCTTCCTATTAAAAAAATTAAAGTGTACATTAAGAATTATCTGATAAGGAAAGCTTACTATACTATAGATAGTTATGCTAATGATAAAAGTGCGTGGCCCGATGTCCCGGTCGCTCTGCCCATCGACAGCTAACATATCTGCAAT
Organism: Plemyria rubiginata; assembly: GCA_963576535.1. Classification (NCBI taxonomy): domain Eukaryota; kingdom Metazoa; phylum Arthropoda; class Insecta; order Lepidoptera; family Geometridae; genus Plemyria; species Plemyria rubiginata. The sequence goes on from OY754905.1 coordinate 6,126,315, forward strand.
GTCTTTACTATTATGTTATTTAAAAAAAAAAAATTATCGTTGTTTGACTTCTTACTTATGCATTAGTATTATTAGTTTGAAGCGTGTGTTCTTTTATAAATCTGTTTACTTTTCCTTTTTCTGTTAGATTACTTAATGTAGGTATTGTATAACTACAATAGTGTAGGTATTTTATTACATTGTAACGAGGATCATACCAAAGAGCGATAGATACCTACCAAGCCGAGTTTGTTGCCTGTTCTTCTCGGTGTTGTTCGCGTGGAACTGGCACTAGAGTCACCTAGTTTTAAGACGGTTCAAGATGGTCCTTGTGATTTTATTGAATAAATATATTTTGACTTTGACTTTGACTTGACAATGTAAAAACCAATGCAATGTGAAGTTTATCAACTTTGAGATAAGCACAATAGCATTATAACAGGTCATCAGGTGTTTAAATACTCGAACAAAATGTTAGACAATAATCTTCTGTGAAAGAAACTACAAACCAAATTTATATGACCATCTCTGAAGTAGGTATGACCTGTCTAACAAAAAAAACAATCATCAAAATCAATGTGGAGTACCTAAACGCGCAACAAGCACGCACAGTCGAATTGTGAACCTCCTTTTTGAAGACGGTTAAAAAGTGATAAGAAGAAAGGTTTATCGCCATATTTCACATGATAATATAGTGCACGGCAACCAAAAAGAACGCTGGAAAACAGTGGAGGCGATTTTCAATTCAAATCATTTATTTCAGATCATGTTAATCCAATTTGTTATACACACACAAATAAAAACTAATGTTAGTAAAGCCAAACACGAGACAAATACATTTATTTATAGGCCTCAAACAGATGTTGTTACCTAATGGGTCACTAGCTGAGCAATAGGTAGCAGTTTATCTACCCAGTCAGTGAAGAAGCCTGAATCCAACCGATCAGCAACAACGGCCAGCATGGTATTGGTTGTTGTTTGCGCATACAAATACTTGCGCCATCACACCCCCTCCCCAACTTCTGGCGTTCTTTTTGCTTGACGCGCTGTATTCCTATTCCTACCGAATAAAATTCTTGGCGTGGATTATATTATAATATAAGGTATATATGTATATAAGGTATGTAGGTACCTATACCTAACTCTGATTAGAAGTATAACCATATATGAAAAAAAATCGAAAGTTTAATAAATATCGGTCCCTGCGAGGAAAAAATAGCGTTAGTTTTGGGGTGCTTTTAGAAAATTCAATTCAAACCAGGGATATCACCTGCGTAAAAATTAAGAAAGGTAAGAAAAACACAATTCTTTTCTAAGCGGCATCACCAAGATATAAAGAATCCGCCATCTTAGAAACTGATGGTGCATCTAAATTACGCGACGTTGCCAAATCTACACCGACGACGACGCACTAAAAAATGCATCTAGCAACGTCGCACTCACCCTCCAGCACACAACTAGCGCGTGCACAACAGGTGTAGTATAGAACCTTACTCACACAACCAAACAACTCTAGCTCCTGCAGAATAAACTATTAGATGAGCTGCGGCTTGAATGCAGAGGATTTCCGAGAAAGAACACCCACACACTGATATAGTGCGACGATGTGGATTTACGAAAAAAATCTCATCTCGTTTACAGTATGGCGCCGAGGAAACAATGATGCGCTGGCGCATCTCATTGGCCCTTATTCGTTCCCTCGAGGTTGCGTTGCAATTTATTTCTTTCTTTCTTTCACACAAATCTATGTCTCTTGTACTGTGAACCAGAACCAGCTAATACAATGATTAAATAATATATAGTTTATAATACATAGAATACCTACAATACGTTTACATCCGGTCGAAGAACAAACATATTACATCACAAAAATGTTTGTCTTCGGTCGGAATCGAACTTACAACAAAGGTACAGCGCGGAAGGCAGAGCTACCTAATACCTACCAACTGAGCCGAGGCTTGTTTGGCAGGTTTTATCAAAATTATGGATGTAAAATGGGTTAATTGTACCTAACTATTTCTATATATATATTTATTTAACAGCTACGAAGATTAATTTTTTTATTCCTTTGAAACAGAGGTATTTTTTTCCTATTCAAGGAATTCAATGAGGATCCGATGAAAGCTTATTCATTTAGGACTTCGTTAATACTGTAGGTATTTTTATGCATGATCTACAATGTTTTTTTTTAGTTTAATAGGTATACAATTTAATTTCAATAATTGGTATTCTGACCTTATTTATTACTAGATTCTGACTGTCAGCTAAATTCTTCAACAGAAAAACTAAACGAAATCCAAAATTAGGTATAATAAGAAAATCACGCCAGGGATGCATCCATCCAAGGGGATGATAGGGGTGAGCAGGAATGCGGGTGTTACAAAAACGATAAATACAGTTAGCTTCGCTGCGGACAACCGGTTTGTCCTCCTACCCCGGCATCACTGTTATTCCAACCTCGTGTTTATTTCAAACAATTACAACTAGCTTATCAAACTTTAACATGAGATAAAATTTTGAAATTGCCAAATTAAAAAAAAACGAATACCTTCTGGAATTAAAATACAGAGACTCGCCAGCTTGTATAAATAAAAAAATGGACTATGGCGAAACATTCTAACAATTTGCAAGGGAATATTAATGAGAGAGGATAAGGTTCCGAAGCGTTTTACTTTTAAATACGATATGTGTTAAATTTGAACAGATCTCCCTTAGGGTGGCCGGTCATCAATTTGGCGAACCGAGGTGCGCGGAGGGGGAGGAGAGCTCAGCCTCGTCTAACCCCTTATTTTACATTTCACACTCAGGGAAAATCGTTAGAGAAATCTGCGTAGCGTGCATGTCCGAGACATACGCACACAGGCGAGCGGCGCGGCGTCCGAGCACCCGCCCGCACCACCCTCTGCCCCGGGCCACCCTTCTATTATATCGACGAAACTTCAAGAAATCCTCTTATACGCACATGTGGTACCTATTCGCATATGGAAATCTAAATTATACATTCAATTTCTTCGCATCGATACTATGGACAGCACCCAAGTAGACGGCTAGCGGCTGCGGTTTAGTTTGTCTAAAAGCTTGATTACAAATTGAATTCGTATTATTTTCGTAACTTATACCTTTCTTTTTAGTTTGCTAGGTGAGATTTTTGTTCTTGGATCCTACTTTCCTTTCATCCTATCCTCTCTGTTATCAGTTAGGTAATTGATGTTTTGGATGTTTTCAAAATCCTGGCTTGCCAGTTGCCACACTATCATAGATAGTAAGTAGTAGTTGGTGGCTGTTTGTGCCGGCGGTATTGGCTTCTCGGAGTTCTCGGTAATGTGTCTTGGTTTTAATCGAATTTCTTACAACACGATAGAAGCAGATCCGGGAGCCTGGAGCGAGACAATCTATTGGAAGCTGTACGAGTAGGGCGGTAGGTACGCGAGTGGTCACATACATTATTACCGTACAATGCCACTATGCAAATGTATGTGGGAAAGGCTTTGTGTGAACGCACTTACGCATACGAGGCGGCGGCGGGAGCCTCCACATAATCCGCTCCCTGCCTCGCGCCTATGCCAAAGATGGCTCTACGCATGTGAGCGTACACACGCGGCACTTTCTCTTGAAGCTCGCCACTGGCTTTTAAAGAGGGTGGCGGGGTGCGTGCGAGGGAGTTCCAAGCGGGTGACCACGGGAGGGGCTGCGTGTCGGATGGCCGGACTACGTGCCGCCCGGCGCGGCGCGGCGGTTCTGGAGCTGTGCCATGCCGATGCCGGCGCAAGCAGCTCCAGCAGGCGCGGGCCCGGCGCCGCTGCCGGTGCCGTAGCATGTGCGCGACGCGCGTTCCGCCTCGCCTCGTAGCATGCCTTCCATCTGCACGGCGCGCGGCTGCGTAGCACTCACTCTCTTAGGTATGTATAAGCAACGAGGCCGTGGAAAAGTAAATTGAAAAAAATACCAACACCAAGATATTCTGATACACTCACTGCGTAAGTCAAAAATACTATACCTAAATGTTTTCTAGTAGGTAGGTAAGTACAAGAACTAAGAAATGTTTGTTCGAGTGAGGCGCTGCGGCGGCGCGTCTGCAGCACGGTGCGGTGATGTTGTTGCGGCGCGGCATCGCGGCACGACGCGGCGCGGCGGACGGCCGCAGGGGGCACACGCAGCTCGTTTAATTAAGTGTACTCAGCGCCCTCGCCGAATGATACTCCTCTCTTGCCGAAATACCTGTAATAGATGTTAATTAGAGCGCCGCCCGCCCGCTCGCAGCAAAGAAAAAATAATAATTTGAACAGGTCGTAATTAGAGATGTTTACATAACTGTAAAACAAATATTTACTTAATATTTAATATTTTTTCCTCTTTTCCCTGCGTAGGGTCGGGTTTAAGCATATTTATTTTCCTTCGGAGTTTCTTAAGGAAAATCTGAAATTACATCTAAAAAGCACTGTCTTCTGGGTAGCGAGTAGGTGGTGGGTCGCCGGGTCTTTTATTTGAAGTTGGGCGGGAAGGACGCTGCAGAGGCAAGGCACTGTGCGGCACGGCTGCGGCGCGGCTGCGGCGCGGCTGCGGCGCGGCTGCGTCGCGGCCGGCGGACGAGCGCGCGGCGTGCGGGGGCGGCCACGGCTCGTTTGAATCGAACGCACGTCCGGACCCCGCCAGCAGCCACCCTCGGGGTGTGTAGTGGACTTTTCGCTCGGCTTGATATATACTTTCCATTCCTCCCGATGCGATATAGGCTACTGCGGGTGTAGGTTCCGGCCTGTGGCGGTGTCGCTCGCATTTACATGTGACAACCGCCCTGAGCCGCTCCACTGCCGATTCCAATCAAACTTAATTAAAATCCTCCATCTTCTCCCCTTATTAGATTTCAAGATCTAATTTCAAACACACTATTATATTGTGCAAAACCAAACTAAAATACGGTGCCGGCCTGGCAGACCTGAGGAGGCTTCGTCATGGAAATTCGATTTATAGCTTACCTATTTTTAAACCAAAAATTCAATCATTCAATTGACTTTGATAACACGTCGGTATTTCCAAATACAAACTCGCGTTAGATCACACTACGTAGCACGCAGCCCCTCGCTCATGCTAAATTGTAATCTAAGAAATGCATTTAATTGTATCCTCCTCGAACACTAACCCCCGGTTTCTGAAAGCTCGATCAACACTAATCGGATGTCAAGGCACTTAGACTTGCTATCTCTATCTAATTTAAAGTAAAAGCTGAAATAGCAAGTGACTTAACAGCCGATTAGTGTTGATTTGATCGAGCTTTCAGATACCGGGGTCAATATTCATTTTATCTCCGGGATACACGAGTAGTTTTTCAAGCTAGGATAGCCGTATACCGGGCATTATAGCGTAATGCGATTCAAACAGCGCTAAATGAACGAATCGGGCAGAACACCGTGCGAAATGCAAGACATTCTACTCATTACAGCGCGGTGCTGCCCGGTCTTTTCGTCCAGTGTAGAATGCGGAGGGGTGTAAGAAAATAATTTCATTCCTTCGTCCTACGCTAGTAGTTCGCTCCAAATTGAGATCTCGAAATTTTGGCCCCCGACTCCCCAATTCACCTTCACTTCAATTAATTACTAGTTCACTTCGAACCGAGATCTCGTGAGGCGATCTCAATAGTTAGGGGTAGTCAGAGGCAAGTCCAATTAATCTATCTTGAATTTCGTCTGATTACCGCCTTCTAACTACTATTGTCTAATTTATTGAAAAGTTCCTTTGAACAGAATAGAACAGATCCATCATCGGACCATAACTTAGAGCATTTAGAACTGGAGATGTTAACGCAAGGCGTACCCCTCTGCCGGCCATAAGACGCGACTTGGCCATGCACGTTATATAAAACTACTTCACTCATCACCGCGAGGCCATTAATAGTTGTCGTTTCGTGTCGCGAAGTAGTGCTCAGTAAAAATGGTGAATTGTGCGGTATTTCGGTGTATAAGGAGATCAGAGACATCAAACTTTAGGGAACACGGTATTTCCTATCACAAATAATTGATATTTTAGTCAATTGTTTTTATAATTACGTTTAATTTATATTTAATGGAATACCAGTTACGTACGACAGTTTTAATACGACGCCAACGTCTTGGTAGGAGGTGTCGATGAATTTATATTCCTTGGTAGAGGGCGTAGTGTGGGGACTAGTTGAGCGAAATCGATTGAATGGATGATGGAATGAACGTAAAATTAGAATAAAATGCGATGTGTTTTTTGTACCCATATTTAACCGATTTAAAAAAAGGAGGTTCAGTATTGGACTCTACAAAAACTGTCTCTGTCATTCTGCCTTCAATACGTCGCTTTATGGAGCTCCCTTAAAATTTTAGTTGTGCTGTGTCGTTGGTTTATTGCTATTTGCTTTGTACTTTTTGAACGCAGAATCGTATAAACGTGATTTTTGTATAGCTGTAGTATGTTAGCTGGAGAGGGACATGGGCTACTTTTTTATCGTCGTCGTCGTCGTCTAATAAAATGCGTACACAAAATTTCATGACTGTGCTGTTGACCGTTGAAGAGTTCTCTCATTGGGAGTCATTCTTGAGTTCAGCAGCCTGTCATGGTGGAACTTATAACCGGCTATCGTTAATAAAATGCGTACACAAAATTTCGTGACTGTGCTGTTGACCGTTGAAGAGTTCTCTCATTAGGAGTCATTCTTGGGTTCAGCAGCCTGTCATGGTGGATCATCTAAACGGCTATCGTAATAGAGTCCGTACACAACATTTCGTGACTGTGCTGTTGATCGTTGAAGAGTTCTCTCATTAGGAGCCATTCTTGAGTGCAGCAGCCTGTCATAGTAGATCTTCTAACCGGCTATCCTAATAGAATGCGTACACAAAATTTCGTGCCTGTCCTGTTGACCGTTGAAGAGTTCCTTTATCTGGAGCCAATCCTGGATGTCCGTTGTGGTTATGCATACCTACCATAAAATGCATTATCATCGTCATTGCAAAAATTCAACTCCGTAGGATAGAGGAAGTGGTTCTCCGAACTAACTAAATACATTGCCGACGTATAGTACATTGCAAGTTAGATAAAAGCTTGTAAAAAATACGAAATTTAATTTTAAAAGCCAAACTAATCAACCGATTTTGGTAAACTTTCTATGGGACCAATCTGAAACTATACCCTTTCAGACAAAAAAAAATAATTTTCAAATCGGTTCATAAATGACGCAGTTATGCGGTAACAAACATAAAAAAAACATACAGCCGACTTTATAACCTCCTCCTTTTTTTTGGAGTCGGTTAAAAAAAAGGAAAAGTATATGATTTTGAACCACCCTGATTTCGTTCATTTGAAATCATTCATTTTGTCGGTCTTTTTACAACCCATCACTACTTTTTTGTGTTAGTGTGTAACTAAACAAAAGTGTAACAACAGTAATTCTTTAATTGTGTTATTGTTTTTGTGTTGGTGTACAGCTTTTACTTGCGTGTGTGTTTATAGAGACGCTTAATTTTTCTGCATTAGTATGCGTGATTATGTAAATGTGTTCTGTACCGTACTACCTCGCCTCCCGCGAAAACCGGCAGAAAGATTTTAGTACTAAAAGTAGCGCTTGGCAACTCCCGTTCTAAATGCTCTAAGGACCATAACAATCTTAATCAGTCAGACCAAATCAAACATACTACTTTTTATTTCTGACTAGTTGCGTCGCGCGGTTTCACCCGCGTAGTTTTTGGTTTTTATTTAATTCCGATCATTTTCATATTTATTCACCTTTTAAACCTTCCCTGGACTTCCACGAATAATTCAAGGCCAAAATTAGCCAAATCGGATCTGCCGTTCTCGAGTTTTAGTGAGACTAACGAACAGCAATTCATTTTTATATATATGTATAGATTACCTATCTCTTTTTAGTCTGAGTTTATTTGTTACAAAAAACTAGTTGTGCCCCGCGGTTTCACCCGCGCAGATTTAAGGCGTTGACAGCACCTAATATTCCTCTCGCTCACACGATTTGACATTTTGAAAGATATAAAATCACTTAGGACAATTTTGAAAAATCGCAAACAACCATTTTGTGTGCAATCACATTGCACACAGTTTAGAAAAATTTGATTTTGATTGATGCAAGTTTTCCTACTTAAAAGTTTGCTTATGTACAAAACCTAGAAAAGCAAACTTTTATGTAGGAAATCTTATACCGATCAAAATGATTTTTTTAAATGTAATTACACACAAAATGGTTGTTTGCGATTTTTCGAAAATCGGTTTAGTGATTTTATATCCTTCAACAAGTCAAAACGTGCGAGCGCCTTAAACCCCAGTATTCCCACGGTATAAAAAGTAGCCTATGTCGTATTCCAGACAGATCTCTCTCTCTGCCAAGTTTTATCCAGATCTGTTCAGCCGTTCTGGCGTAAGAGAGTAACAAACATCCATCCATCCATACTTACGAACTTTCGCGTTTATATAATATCAGTAGTGAATCAGTAAGGATTATGTTCGTCGGGCGGGCACATTTACTCGTATAGGCTCTCGGCCGAGCATGCCCGAGCACATCAAGCGAACATCTGGCTTTCGTGGCAACCTCGCGCCTCGCCTCGCTGTCTGCATGAGTTTGTGAAGGGCTCGTCTGGGGAAGTACTAAGTCTAGGTACCATCAAGCCTTTTTCCGCCGCCAAGCAGCAAGGCTGTGTTTCGTTCGGTTCGGAATGTGTAATTAATTTATGGTGAAATTACCTACAGGCACATTGGTTAGCATCTATATGGCTCAAGTTGATGAACGCGGGGCAGTGCGTCTTAGGGCACTTTCTTATATAGCGTGCCTCATAAGGCAATGCTTTGTAATAGGAGATGGGTACCGCGTACCACATATCATCAGGTAGGCCAGTAGCTCCATCAGTTAGATGTAGGGTTGTGGTATGTAAAAAAATCCTTTCCATTATATTAATAAATAAAATAAACCTTTAAAAAGTTTTCTTTCTTTCTTTATTTACTTAATTACCCCGCGGAAATAAAATTTGTAGAGAATCATCATCAAAGTCCACTGTTGGACATAGGCCTCCCGTAAACATTTCCTGGAAGAAGGATTGTGAGCCCTCGCCATTCAGCCACTTCACGTGATCCTCACAATAAAAATATATAAATACGTCTGTAACAAAATCATCGAAAGTGATATAGCTTACTTCGATACACAACTAAATGCTGCGGCTTATAAAAAAGGGTAGATATAAAGCACAGTGTCTAGTGTACCTACAATATTCAAATCGATATTACAATTTAGGAAGGAGCACGTCCAATACAAGCCAATTGCCAATGTCCTCCCAACCTGCTCCATTTCCTATGTCTGCATAATAGATAAACTTATATACATACTACGTATGTAAATAAGTACTTCGTAAGCTATAGTATGGGTCGATATATAGTTTAAAGCTATACCTATACATCGCCTTGACAATACTAGCCTCCCTCATACCAGGATATTTTACTTTCTCTGGACGAGGCCCCTTAGGCGCGGCCCCCAGTGGGGGCGCCCGCCACCCTTCGGACCCACCTCATAGTATACACCATACAGAGCGAACTAACTCGGTTCCAACATCTACAAGCTCATATGTATTCCTATATAGCTTATTTAAATACGCAATTTAGAGCACACCTAGTACGCAGGTATATTATGTAAAGGGCTTATATCAATTTGCCGTGTAATTTTATTTGGCTTAGCTGGTTTAATTTGCTTTGCTTTGCACACTTTGGACTTTACTGGTTAAGTTTGCTATTGTTTTGCATCAGTTTCAATAGGGTTCTATGAAAGCATTTTTGCCAGTCAAGCCATAAGTAAATAAACATGACTGTTACCATTATAAGTAAGCGTCAAATTTCAGTTTTGCCTACCGCAGCTTCTTGTGTTGCGTCGATGCTCACTTTCTATATTCATCCTACTACTAATATACGAGTAAACGCAAAAGTTTGTAAGTATGGATGGATGGATGTTTGTTACTCTTTCACGCCGGAACGGCTGAACGGATCTGGATGAATCTTGGCAGAGAGATAGATTATAGTTTGGAATAGCACATAGGCTACTTTTTATCTCGTGGGGATACCGGGATTTAAATCGGCGCGGGTGAAACCGCGGGGCGCTAGGTATTAGTTGTAATATGTAGATGTATGTGTAATATTGTAGATGGCTTATTTTAGTTTAGACAACTGTTCCTCTATCAACTTTTATCTGGGAAATAGTTCAGAATTCACGCAAAATAAGTCCAAGCCTGCTTTCGACAGACGAAGGCTACGTCGTCCGTCGTAGTTTTTTATATGTATACCTATGTAACTAGTTTGGACTGGAATTATCATCAACAAAAGAAGTCCTCCGATGGACACAGAGGTAAGTCATGGTAAGACTACTACTACTGTCTTATACATTTCAATGAAAAAGTATTTGTATTTATATTTATGTATTATTGTACCTACCTAAGTAAGTAGTTTATTCATTCACACCATAATTAGTTTTTGTTTGTTTGTTTTGGAATAAAATATGTGTAGAAGTCCTTTGTGACACCGCCCTTTTGACATTAAAATCCTGTCCATCCAAAGGTTGTCTGGAAGAGATCGCTCATAGCGATAAGACCGCCCATTGTACTTCGCTGTAGTTTAAATTATTTCTTACCATGTTATGTTATTTTGTTGTGGTGTACAATAAAGAGTTTTCTATCTATCTATTTTTAGCTCGTCTATCCTTCTATGGGTGCTAAGCGAACAGATCTCTATACAGTACCTAGCATTAATTTCCTCTAAAAATCTACATTGTCACCATTAATGCGTGTCTAAAAATATATAGGTATCTTAGCCACTATTAGTTTGTGCCAGCACTCTATTTACTTAGTAATACCTACTAGACTCTTGGCTGGCACCGACTCCAAAATATCAGTCATTGTATAATGTCATAATAATAAAATTAGTAAGTAGATTGAAATATAAATCCATAATGCAATTATTTTTAACTTTTTAGTGTATTTTTTCATAGCAAATTGGATAGCAGTTTTGAAGTCGGTTTTTTTTGTAAAAAATATTTTATTTCTAGAGTTTGAGTGAATTTTGTGTTCCGTTACAGATTTAACTATTGTACCTACCTCATTTCTACATAGATTGCAGCGCCCTGCAGGGTGCATGTACCCGCTTATTAGCTACCTTAGACCTAAGCTATAATACTGATGCATGTACATGTTGGCAATCCCAATCCCAACTAATATTATAAATGCGAAAGTAACTCTGTCTGTCTGTCTGTCTCTCTGTCTGTCTGTCTGTTACGCTTTCCCGCTTAAACCTCTCAACCGATTTTGATGAAATTTGGCACAGACAATCTTTAGACCCTGTGAAAGAACATAGGCTACCTTTTATTGCGAAAAAAAGAGATTAAAAGTACGCAGACGAAGTCGCGGGTACCAGCTAGTAATTAATAAAATACACTTACATAGATAGATATTTTTTATTATACATAAACACCCAGACCAACGAAACAATTTTCTGCAGATCCTACAGATTTGTTCCGAGGCGGGAATCGAACCCGCAACCTCTTGCGTCGCAGGCGGAGTCTCGCCCTCTGCGCCACTGAGGTCGTCATTGGAAAAGGGCAGGAAGATGAGACGTAGGAATATACTCACTTTTGAGTTTGCCGGGCGCGACAGCAGAGTTCAAAACAATGGTTTCCTTCTCATTGTACATCAGGAACACAGCAGTGAAGAATAACCAAACAGCCAGCAGGAGTGACATCTTTGTATAGTGCTGAGCTTGCGCCCACTACAAGAAATAAACATTTATATATATGTATAATTTTTGAAAGATATAAATAGTTCAAATGTAATCACTACATAGTATAAAAATAATTCGCTTTCTCTGTCCCTATATCCCTATGTATGCTTAAATATCTTTAAAACTATACGCAACGGATTTTGATGCGGTTTTTTTAATAGATAGAGTGATTCAAGAGGAAGGTTTTATATGTATAATACATGCATGATATGTGCACCCGTGCGAAGCAGGGGCGCGGGGGAGGGTCGCTAGTATTCAATAAAATCATAAGGATCGCTATGAAACATCTTAAAGCTAGGTGGCTCTAGGTGCCAGTTATACGCGACCAAAGCCTAGAAGAACAGCCAACAAATTTACGGCTTGGTTCCTACTTCATACCGCTAAATTTTAATCTACCAGTTGCGCCCCGCGGTTTCATCCGCGCAGATTTAATTCCCACGGGATTAAAAGTAGCCTATGTGTTATTCCAGACTATAATGTATCTCTCTGCCAAGTTTCATCCAGATCCGTTCAGCCGTTCCGGCGTGAAAGAGTAACAAACATCCATCCATCTATCCATACTTACAAACTGTTACAAACTTTCACGTTTATAATATTAGTAGGATGACAAGATTGAGACAAGAAATTCAATAATTACGTACTTACCCGTGATTTCTTTGGACTTGGTGTCTGTTCTTCAAGTCTGCAATAGAAATAAAAAACAGTTTGCAGATTTTTCAGCTAAAAATGCGGCTCGTATTCTACATAAAGCAATTTTAATCCTAAAATGATCGTCCATCGTCCTAAATATCGTGGTTAAAACTTTATGGAATATAGCTTCTATTAGCTTATACATAATTATACTACATATATACCGGACAACGGACCGTTTTTTTCGTCGGATTCGCGGTTTTGTGTATGTATGGTTTATAATGAACTAGCCACCCGCCCGCGCGCCCCTGCTTCGCACGGGTGCACATATCATGCATGTATTATACATATAAACCTTCCTCTTGAATCACTCTATCTATTAAAAAAAACCGCGTCAAAATCCGTTGCGCAGTTTTAAAGATTTAAGCATACATAGGGACAGAGGGATATAGGGACATAGGGACAGAGAAAGCGACTTTGTTTTATACTATGTAGTGAAGTGTTTACATGCACCGGGCATCGGTTCGGCGAACATTTTCTCCGGTGCATGTACACACTTTCATTATAAACCATACACCACCGCGAATCTGGCGAAAAAAACGGTCCGTTGTCCGGTGAAAGCAACGGACGTCTACAAGCGCTGTTACTGCCGTGTAGGATAGGAGTCCTACACGGCAGTCTATAGGCGTCCTATTGTGACGGCTTTCAATACAGGAGCCTTATGCACTATGACAACGGCTAAGACAAGGCACCGGTGTCATACGGTCAGGGCAAAGTATCTCCTATGTCATCCCTACTTATATATATTATCCCAACTTATTATAAATGCGAAAGTAACTCTGTCTATCTGTCTGTCTGTCTGTCTGTCTGTTACGCTTTCCCGCTTAAACCTCTCAACCGATTTTGATGAAATTTGGCACGGACAATCTTTAGACCCTGAGAAAGAACATAGGCTACCTTTTATTGCGAAAAAAAGAGATGAAGAGATTAAAAGTACGCAGACGAAGTCGCGGGTACCAGCTAGTAAATAAATAAATCTAAATCTAAACTAAAACGGTGGGCACGTTGCTCCTCCGTCTCATTTGATAGGCGCTCGTGGATCAAACTAATAAGTAATTATTAACAAAACACGTCAAAGTCCCTGCCGTAACACAGTTTAAACTAGCACGGAGGGTACGAATTTACCTTAGTTATAGATAGTCTCAATGTATCATAAAAATATCTATTATAAGTACTTATTATCAAAACACGTCAAAGTAAGTACCCTGCCGTAACACAGTTTAAACTAGCACGGAGGGTACGAATTTACCTTAGTTATAGTTAGTCTCAATGTATCATAAAATATTTGGTTTTATATCCATCTTGCATATGCCATACTAGTAAGTAAGTTACATGAATGTGAACCTGTTATGTTGAAGTAAAGTTATGTTTATGTTTTTATGTTTAATTAAATGCGTAGGTACACAAAAGGTTAAACTATAGCTACCCTTGTACCTGAGTTGAGGGTTGGGGATAGGGGGGATGCCAGTGGGGGTAGATGGCAAGTCTTCCCCTTGAGTCCTTTTTTCTAGGAAATGAAAAAAATATTATTTCAAACTTAAAAAAAAAAAAATAACCCTAACCTTATGAGAATTCCTTCCCTTGAGTCTTTTTGTCATAAAGATGAAATATTACTAGCAATTTTCTTCATATAAAAAAAAACCCTAACCTAACTAGTAACTTTCCTGAAAAATTAAAGTATTTTTTTCATTTCCTAGAAAAAGGAATCAAGGGGAAGACTTGCCATCTACCCCCACTTGCATCCCCCCTATCGCCAACCCTCAACTCAGGTACAAGGATTGCTATAGCCAACCCACACAAAATTTCATGACTGTGCTGTTGACCGTTGAAGAGTTCTCTCATTAGGAGTAATTCTTGAGTTCAGCAGCCTGTCATGGTGGATCTTCTAAACGGCTATCGTAATAGAGTGCGTACACAAAATTTCTTGACTGTGCTGTTGACCGTTGAAGAGTTCTCTCATTGGGAGCCATTCTTGAGTGCAGCAGCCTGTCATAGTGGATCTTCTAACCGGCTATCTTAATTGAATGCGTACACAAAATTTCGTTCCTGTGCTGTTGACCGTTAAAGAGTTCCTTTATCTGGAGCCAATCCTGGATGTCCGTTGTGGTTATGCATACCTACCATAAAATGCATTATCATCGTCATTGCAAAAATTCAACTCCGTAGGACAGAGGAAGTCGTTCTCCGAACTAACTAAATACATTGCCGACGTATTGCATTGCAAGTTAGATAAAAGCTTGTAAAAAATACGAAATTTAATTTTAAAAGCCAAACTAATCAACCGATTTTGGTGAAATTTCTATGGGACCAATCTGAAACTATACCCTTTCAGACAAAAAAATAAATTTTAAAATCGGTTCATAAATGACGGAGTTATGCGGTAACAAACATAAAAAAAAACATACAGCCGACTTGATAACCTCCTCCTTTTTCTTTGGAGTCGGTTAAAAAGGCCAATTCATTTGTTTACGTGATCCGCAGATCCTTCCAAACAATGACTGTTGAAGTCTTCATTAAGATCTACAAAACTTATATCAGACCTTTAGGTACTGGATTATGGATATCAAGTGTGGAGTCCATATTTCCAAAAAGATATAAATCTTTTAGAAAGTGTGCAGAGGAAGGCAACCAAGATGCCACAAGGTCTTCGTCGTAAGTCCTATGAGGAGACTACTCTTGCTACGCCTCACTACTCTAGAACAAAGACGGCTACGTGGGGATCTCATTGAAACATACAAAATTCTAACACACCAATACAGCCTACCAAACATACAAGATATCCTCCTAAGAAAAGAAGACAGAGCGTCACGTGGCCACCATCTTAAATTAGTTCGTGATCCTTCCAATACACATGTAGCACATAATTTCTTCAGCAACAGAGTGGTTCACAACTAGAACATGCTGCCTGAGGACATTGTCTCCGCTGACTCAGTGAATGCCTTCAAAAATAAACTCGACAACTGGTTTCGAACGAGTAAAATAGTGCTTAAAAACTGGAACTAAAAAAGACAATAACAAAGACACTAGACAATTTTTTTTAATAATAATACCTAATTTCAACGATCCAATTTCAATTTTTAATAATTTCAATAATTAAAATTCAATTATCAATAATTTCAACACTGTGACGTAGACATATATAAGCGAAAGCTGCTCGTCTATAAATAAAATAAATAAATAAAATTCAGAGATTATGTAGGAAAATAAAAAATCATTTCTAGCGAAATATGTTTAATCCGAGTCGGATCTGAGACAAGTCTTCTAAGAAATCTTGTAAAAGCTCTAATGGTAGGTAATACCTACAGTTGAAACTTAGTTACCATGCCAAGTTAGTAGATGGTAGTCAGAAGCAAGTCCAAACACAATGTACCTACCTGTGGACTGACCTCTGACTACAACCTTCATAGACTTTTTTGAGCGTTCGCACCGTATCACGAATTCTCAGTTCTAACTAAACTAAAATTTCGTGATGCGACGCAAACGCTCAAAAAATATGTGTTTGTACTTGCTTCTGACTACCATCTACTAACTTTATGTGGACTAACTAGTTGGCGAGATTCGTAAAAGTGGAAATAAAACTACATATTATTGAGAGAAGAAAGATTTAATAAATAGATAAGTATAACTTTAAATCTAAAAACAGTACTAGGAAGTCCAATTTTAATGTAGGTAAGCAATGTTAGGATACAGATCAACAACAGACCAGTTGTCTAGATAAGATTCTTAACATCACTGTAAGATTGGTAATAGGTAATCATTCAGAGTAACAATGAGTTTACAAGTAGAAATCACGATACAGATTGATCGTACCTAGTAGGTACTAGGTAGGTACTTACATCGAGGAGCAGGGTGCTATATAGATGAATTCCCATCGATATCTAAGTTGATAAATCGATAATTGAAAATGAAGAGCACGACACCGAACAATTATTACAGTGATATGTTTTACACAATATTTAGATATACCTAAATACGTGAGACGATGGGTATAAGTTTACTTACATTATATCACTATTTATTTCTTCTGTGATTATAGGTATACAATTTGTCTTGTACATTTTGGTCCGTAGACTTAAGTAGCCTCCACGCTTGGCTTACGCGTGTCGAGCGAATAAACACTTAGTATCTACGCTTCTACAGTTTCCCAGAAATTGGTATCTACTGCCGATTAAAATGGTCGATTTGACTGTACGTAGATATTATATTATATAAAGCAGATGTATTAATTTTCAAAGGGCAGCTTAATATGGCTGATAAATCTTCACAAGTGACATAGATGAGGTTTAAATCGGTAGAACCTGTGGATATAACTGTAGATGCGTGTGCCAAGAATTAAGAAACGTCTAGGGTCCCTATAGGGAAGACAAGTTAGAAGAGTTTGCTCGACATGCGTGACGAAGTTAATAGCACCCTGAAATTTATAGGTAGCACACTAAAATATCATACGAAACATATATCAAAATAGGCAAATAATAGTAATTATAAGAGATTAACAATTATTAATTATTCAGAGTGAATACTACCTACCGCCCCTAACATTGAAAGAACATCAATTAATTAATTTTATCTGGTTAAGGAGCTTTTAAATCAACACAATGTCTGAAGATTGTTGAAATAATGAATGATACTATAATGAGTACTCATTTTAAAATAACATTGAGTTTACAGCATGGTGGAATTAAGAGACATATTGTTTCCACTTTGAAATTAATGAGTAACTACATACTCACACAAATATAATTCCCTAGCATGAGTTTAGCTTATTTCTACCCACATTCACAGCTCAAGCTGTCTTTTGATGGCATTTCATAAGTACACGAGCTAGAATTACTAACACAATGGTTTGTACTAGGCTTAGTTCGTAATTCTTAAAATTTGGTACTTTGTCCGGTATCTTAGAAATTTTGTAAAATAATGCCAAACCATCCTTACATAGGTAAGTAACTTAATAATATTTAAACGTTTGAAAATTAGCAGTGCCGCGAAATAGTTACCAAACCTAACCCATTTACATTATAGTGTATCCAACAATCCTTTAATCTCATAGATAATATTAAAGATGTATAATATAATGCACCATTATATATTTAAAATAACCAGATAAGTATTTGATTAGATAAACAAGGCTACTGAAAGAAGCAAAGCGGGAGAAAGGGCTGAGCTGATCACGTAGTTATAGATACGTACCTAACAAGTACCTAAGTATAGCATAGGTTAGTGGGTAGGTACCTTATCAGGATGGTTTGCAAATTGCAACTAATAAAGCATTGGAAGTTATTATTTATAAATTAGCACCCTTAATAATGCTAGCAATAAACTAGTACGGTGCTAAAAAAATCTAGGTATATTCATTATTCCAATATTAGGTACATACATTAATTATTTATTTTAATTTAATGAAGGCCATACTACGAAACCGTAGTCCGTTTCTACTGCTTAACATATTGGAAGACAGTAAAACAAGTAAACTTCTACGTATCCAGTCTGAAACTCGTCAAATTAGTTAGGTATTTCATCTAGGACTAGAAAGGTTATTTTGTCATTTTTGTACCCTGGGTACATGTCATTATCATGACATTTTTAACTTCACGTGCTATTATTTCATTTATTTATCAGAAGGAATTATATCTAAAACATAAGCTTGTAGCCAAGTATTTCGGCTAATTCATTTTAAAACGCGTGTCTTTAAATCTGACAATAATACTGCTTGTAAAATCAGCAGGAACTCTTCGTTGTTTTTTTTTATAGAATTGGAGGGTAGGAGACGTTGCCGCTCCGTGCGCAGGGCCGGGCGGGCCGTCCAATGCGCACCGTGTTGCGACATCGCACCGCAGCGCTTCGCTCATCTTGCACACAACACAAAGCGCATCACAGACGGCGAAGATACTATAATATTTCATCTGATAAAATATCGCTCCTCTATACAATCACTATGAGCCATCACAGACGGTTAAGCTCGCGCTCGTTTCCTTTGAAACTTTCATGCCTTATTTCACCCTTTTGGGGGTTGAATTTTGAAAAATACGTCCTTGGGTGCCTACGTCTTAAGAGGAATACGTTTGCGAAATTTAAAGTTTCTAGCCCTAAGAATTGCCCTCGGAATGCGCTGATGATATTTTTAAATCGAATTTGCAATCGGAATTTTCTGAATTAGCTGTCTAAATCCAAAAGGAAAGCCAGTTTTGTCGCACTTGACGCATTCATTATTTTGTACACCCTGTGTATGGTGTTTAAATAAAAATACGTTTGACACCTTCGCCGTTTTTCAACAGAATGAGACCTTCATTAATATCGTATCTTAACCGTGTATAATACCTTAAGTTACTATAACATTTTATGTTAAGGTATCGTAAGATGAAATATTATAGTATCTTCGCGTCTGTGAAGCGCTTTAGTTTTTTTCGTTCGACATGAGAGTATATTTTAGACGGGGCACGTTTCGGATACCATTCATTTTAGTTACCTAGCTTTTGCCTTGCTATTTTGTTTCATCGTGATGATTCTATAACCAACCTGTGTTACCTTTCTATTCATATTTCAGTATTTCAAATAGATGCTTGAATACCTACGTATATTGTTGATGTGAAACATTTGATTTGACGAACATTAAGTAGGTATCGACATATTGTTAAAATTGAAAGCTTTTAATACATTTAAGCTTGTTATACCTAATGTTGTTATGGTAAATAAGTATCCGCAAAGGCTAGCAATATAAAGTCTACATACTTTAATATAATTTCTAGCAATTTTCAATAGTTGATAGGTAGGTACACATACTCTGCTAAAGAATCTCGAAAACACATTAAAACACAAAATACCTAAGTATTCAAGAGATGTGCTTAGATAATGTGACCGTGCATTATAAAAAAAAAGGTAAGATTTTTTAGTAACAAGTGAAAAAAGCATTATAAAAAAAAATCTATTTTTGAGGTATCGAGTAGGTACCTAGCCATGTAAAAAAACTGCAGATTTCATCAATTCCATCAAGTTAATTGTGATTGTGCGAATAACGTGTACCTTAATAGGTAGGTAGGTACGTATAATAATAACTAACCTAATAAAATACAAGACATTGTGCAGTTGCCTCAATATTTCTTTAACGACCCAAAATAAACGTGTATTTACATAAACCTTTTACTTAAAATTATAAAAAGTTATGCCTATAAATTAAAATACGAAGATGTCAAGATGTAAAAAAGACCGTCGAATGTTGCAAATCTAAAATAAGGGAAGGTTCATATCTGGAGCCTTATTCACTATGACAATAGGAGATTCCAAGAAGATTCCTTGCCCCAAACCGTGAAACGTCAAAACTTGATATTGGGCTTTATTCTTTATGACATAGGAGATACTTTGCCCTGACCGTATCACACCGCCTGCCTTGTCTTAGCCGAGCTCGCGCTGCAAATGGTCATAGTGCATAAGGCTCCTGACGGAACATGCGTCGCGTCGCGTATTATCGGTCGCGTAGCGCCAGACAGACAAATGTATAGAAAAACACTTGACCGTTCACTCACACGCACTAACGTATAATCGGTTGAGTGTGAAGTTCACACTCGAACATGAACCTTCCTTAGCAGTACTTGTATAATTATGACAGTATTGCCATAGCTTTTCAAAGAGTACGCAGAAAACGATTAAAAAAATGCTATTATAATCCTGTTGTCATTTTATTATACTACACGGCTCTTATAGCCCTTATAGCGCATGACTATAAGTCTTGATTTAATATTCGGTCAAAATTGCCGTTTTAATACTGTATAGATTATTAAAGTTAAGTTCATGCTATGATGGATAGATCAAATGCCGTCAGGAATTTTGACTAAGCAGCTAAAGAAAAGAGAGCGACTCTGATAGTCTTTAGTATCATTTATTCCAATAACTAGATAGTGTAAAAAATATAGGCGACATGTCACCAACCAACAGATAATAAGAAAATTTGCAGATCTTCAAACAAGTATTAACTTTGCCGATTATGCAAAAATTTAAGAGCTTAGTGGCTAAAAACATAATACACTATATTAAAGTAGGTAGGTACAGTTGGAATTATTCCAGTTCGTAGCACTTACGTGGTGTACGGTACATACCTACTGTCTTTCCTTTAGGTATATTTTCGATTAATTACGAGAACCCTCGATGTTTAGTCAGATCTAATTACTACTTTAAATTAATACAAATACAAAATGAATAGAGGACCCACACAACTAATTTATTTATTATTGTGTCAGTAGGTATAGGTCGCGTCAACCAAAAAGAACGCTGTCAAACAGTGGAGGGGGTGTGTTTGCGCATACAAAACACTCCGTCATCACACCCCTCCCCTTCCTTCCGGCGTTCTTTTTGCCTAACGCGCACTATATCTTATGCAATACAGTAGTATCTAAATTAAAATCGGTAGCCGACTAGCAAAATATCCAAAATTAAGATACAATATATTAGAATCAGACTGAGATATTACGTACAACTAATGGGGTGGGTATTTTTGGTTGTAACTAATATTTATATAATTGAAAACTACAGTCATGTGATTAATTTTTTTATAAATCGAGTTTGTTGAGTCTATGTTGGAGAAATTTCAAATAATATTAATATTTTTTCGAACTACTCTTCGATTTACTATCGAATTCAAATTACGTCTCATATTACTTATTTCCAATGATGCCTATGCTCGCCGCAGAGCCTAATGGCAACACACGAATGTACACGGAGCTCATAACGTTACCTACATATAAGCCTGCTTTTATTTTTGTAATAGATCTTAATTTCTGATTAATGTTAAACGTCATACTTTAAACTAGGTATTTTAAACCCTTACAAATCAATTTATAACAAAATAATAATACTTAGGCTGACTCAGGATTTTAAGTTTATGTTTTGTTAATTAAACATCTAAATCTTAATAATATCAGCTACGCGTAAAGATCAGCATAAATATTTCCATTAATACAAATTAACATTCATTGTATAAATATCATATATTTTGTCTGTATCGTTTGTGGCGTAATTTTCTTCATTATTGTGCTATTATTATGCTGTCTTGTCAATGTTAGCACCTGCATAACATTAAATTGTAACTATTTATTTATTTAGAATTACTTAAGAAAAATTTTTTGGTTCCTTAATAAAAAGAAATAGGATTCAGCGACATTTTGTAGTTTACAGCTGTTTCGTCAAATAAGATAATTTCATGTCGCTCGCGAGTATTACCTAATCGATCGTCTTTTTCGATATAATTGGTAACATTCATTTGCGTATTATGACATAATCATAATTTTGGTTTTCGTTGTAGGAGATACTTTCAAATAAAGCTATGTTGTTTTAATGCAATGAGAAATTGTACTTTGCTCAAAAGTCATCTTAAGTTTGAGCCTTTTTAAAATTAAAAGTATAATTGAAGTTTTCGTTCGAGAAGTGTATTTTACACCAAATATTATAGGAAACATATCCGTGTAAAGTCGATGTGATTACAACGTTAAGAGCATACAAACTACGGCTTTAGCTATCGGATATAACTATCTAATATATCTATAATAATATATTATGTAGGTATATGAAAGACACAAAATTCCAAATATACGAAAGAGTGGTTGCGTTGCAAGAATGTACGGAGCCAAGGGACCTACAGAGCCAGAAGATCGCTTCCTTCGTAATTCGTAGCGCAACCACAAAACTATTTTTATCATTACTTTCTAATTACCTATTTTAATGCTGAAACATTCATTATTTTCAATTTATTAGAAATTAAAAGATATTTGATAAAGTTTAGCAGTAACAAAAGCGGGACTAATGAAAGATTGCGTTCGGCCATTTCTAGGAAACATTAATCATAATTCATTAAAATTCTTAACATTTACAGACAACTAATTATCCATTGAATTGACGTTTATTAAATGCCAAATATACGTATTGCATACCTAACTTGCAGTATAAAAAATGTATAA
Organism: Plemyria rubiginata; assembly: GCA_963576535.1. Classification (NCBI taxonomy): domain Eukaryota; kingdom Metazoa; phylum Arthropoda; class Insecta; order Lepidoptera; family Geometridae; genus Plemyria; species Plemyria rubiginata. The sequence goes on from OY754905.1 coordinate 6,148,697, forward strand.
TTTGAAATTACAATATTTCGGTACATGTCATACTAAACATTGTCATAATGCGGTACACGACACAGCCATCTATATTACCCATCGAATTATATCAATAATATATTTTCTAAAATGACGCATTTTAATCGAACGCCGCCTTTCTAACAAGGATGGTCCCGCTTATGAAGAAGGCAAAAAGATTGAGGGCGAAAAGGGTGTGTACACCTAACTATTATCATGGGAAAACCTTTAAACACTATACATAATATTTTAGTTGCACGTTTGTCCTGTCGCCGGGATGTGTCGACCGCTACAATCTGTTGAAATGGATCCAATGCAAATGGGAGATTTTCAGAGACTCGGAAGGTATTTGGGAGAGAGCAACCCGAGTGCAGGACGCGTCTCACGCGACCGGCGAACGTGTAACTAAACGCACAGCGCGCACTAGCTCTTACAAGCATGCTAGTGAGGTGATAATATACATTAGGTTTATAGGTGTAGCTGTGATCGTGCGAGGATCACTGCGACTGTGGGTCGCACTGCAAGAGACGCACGATCGAAGGATCGCTCTTAGCGCCCTCTATGAACTCCTCCAGCGAGAGTTTACCGTCCTTGTTGCGATCCATCTGGCGGAATATTTTGTCAGTCCGCTTTTCCGGCGTCGACTCGTCCTCCGGCATTTTCATCACGCTACCCACCATTTTGTAAATGGCCTGAAATGCACAAGTTTCATTTGTTAGACGCTAGATGGCGTTGATGATGATGGTCTGTCTTCAAAATACTTGTCTGTACAGTCTGTTACTTCAAAATAGATAGAGATAGCAAGTGACTTGACAGTTGACAGCCGATTAGTGATGATCGCGCTTTCAGAAACTGGAGGTTATTCTAAGGCTAAGGGGACAACATAACTAGATATTAAGGTGCAGGCAAGAGCTAGTGTGACTCTCGCTCGCACGTTTTGATTTATTGAAGGATATAAAATAACTGAACCCATTTTCGAAAAATCTTAATCAACCATTTTGCGTGCAATCACATTGCGCACAGTTTAGTAAAAAAAATATTTTGATCGATGCAAGTTTTCCTAGTTAAAAGTTTACTTTTCTAGTTTTCGTACTTAAGCAAACTTTTGAGTAGGAAAACTTGCATCGATCAAAATGTTTTTTTTTTACCAAACTGTGTGCAATGTGATAGCACACAAAACGCCTGTTTGCGTATTTTCAAAATTAGGCTTAGTGATTTTGTATCTTTCAAAATGTGGAATCGTGTGAGCGAGAGGTACATTAGGTGTTGTCAACGCCAACACTATAATCCTACTACTATTTATAAACGCGATAGTTTGTAAGTATGGTTGGTGGATGGATGGATGGATGGATGTTTGTTACCCTTTCATTCCGGAACGGCTGAAATGATCTGCATGAAACTTGGCAGAGAGTGAGATTATACTCTGGAATAGGCTACGTTTTATCCCGAGGGAATACCGGGATTTAAATCTGCGCGGGTGAAACCGCGGGGCGCAACTAGTCACTATCACTACATAGTATAAAACAAAGTCGCTTTCTCTGTCCCTATATCCCTATGTATGCTTAAATCTTTATAACTACGCAACGGCTTTTGATGGTTTTTTTATAGATAGAGTGATTCAAGAGGAAGGTTTATATGTATAATACATGCATGATATAGTAGAAAAACAATGTGCACCCGTGCGAAGCAGGAGCGCGCGGGCGGGTCGCTAGTAATAGATATAACAATAGATTACTGTGATGATACTTACAGTGACAATTTCGAGCATCTCCTGCCGCGAGATGTACCCGTTGCCGTCGAGGTCGTACATAGAGAATGCCCACTTGAGCTTCTGCTCGAGCTTGCCGCGGGAGGTGACGCTGAGAGCGCAGAGGAACTCCCGGAAATCAATCGTGCCGTCGCCGTTCGCGTCGAATGTCCGAAACACGTGCTCTGCAAACTGCAACAAATTTTCCAAATAAATACTTTTTGATTTGATACTGATTGTAAAAAAAAATATGTTATTGCTCGGGTTCGATTCCCGCCTCGGAACAAATTTGTGTACGATCTGCAGAAATTTGTTCCGTTGGTCTGGGTGTTTTCTATGTCTAATAAAAAATATCTATCTATGTAAGTATATAATGTATTAAATATATCAGGTATCTAGTACCGATAACACAAGCTTTGAGTAGCTTACTTTGGGGCTAGATAGTGCTGTGTGGCTTGTCCAGCATTATTATTTATTTATTGTATGTCGTGGCTTTAAATGTAAGAGTTGTGGCCAAATCCTTAAATTCGATTACTTTTTTACAAATTTCAGGTCCTAACAGCCTTCACAGCTCAGTTGGTAGTAGCTCTGCCTTCTGCGCCGTAGGTCATGGATTCGATTCCCACAGAGACCATACATTTGTGTGACGAACATAGATGTTTGTTCTCTGTCTGGGTGTTATTTAAGTATTTATTAACAAAAAAATGTATATCAGCTATCTGGTTCCCATGCCACAAGCTTTGGCTTAGTTTGGGGCTAGATAGTGCTGTGTGGAAAGTCCACCAACATTTAATTATTTATTTAACTAGCTGATGTAAAATAAGCGTAAAAATCAAATAAAAAAGTACCTATACAGCTACACCCAGGCATACAGTGTTTGTATTACATACGTGACAGTTTGCAAGCCCATCACCGCTGTTATAATACAGTTACAGTTTTGACAGAGAATTTATAATAATTATGTATGCGCTGTGTTAAAGTGCAAGACAGTTTATGTGTTTCAAGAAAAATAAATTGGAGTCAGGCGCTTACCTTACTTGCATCTCCATACGGGAAAAAGTTTCCGTATATTTTTTTGAACTCTTCCACAGATAAGTGGCCACTCGGGCAATCTTTTAGGAAGCCTTTATACCACTCCTGGATTTCTGCATCTAAAATTGAAATACATCCAATTTAGCACAAAGTTAACCGTATGTTTTACCCAAATTACTTGCATTTCGGCTTGCAAATAAATTGTTTCTCTTGTTTAACAAAATGTTTTGTTTAATTCACCTTTAGCGACTAGACACTATATACATACAAGTTTTTTGTATCCAGAGTAAGAATCTGTAATTGGCAGTGGTGTTAATTCTGTATTTTAGTTTTCCTTATTTGACAGCACTAGAAATATTGCCGTCCCTTTATAAAAGACCGAAAGGACAAGGATGGCTATAATTTTAGAGCTGTCAGATTAAGTTAGTTTAGGATAATGCAACAATTGTAGTATAAATTTCATAATTTAGTATTTTTGTTGAGAATGGCACAATAAAAAAAAATGTAACAACAGCGACGTATGAAAAAGCCGATTTATGCAGACGATGAACTGAAATATGATCATCTAGACGCTTCTCTTTGCAATGTGCTTATTATTTAGTACTTCCTTTTCGATCTTGTATAAGCTGTAGTTACTGTTGCAACGCCGTCTATTTGTGGAACCATCGGTACATTTCGCTAAGCATTTATAAGTAAACTAGTAGCGCCATGCGGTTTCACCCGCGTAGTTTTAAATCCCGGTATTCCCACGAGATAAAAAGTAGCCTATGTGTTATTCCAGACTATAATATATCTTTGTGCCAATTTTCACCAAGATCCGTTCTGCCGTTCTGGAGTTGTGTAACAAACATCCATACATCCATGCTTACAAACTTTTGCATTTATAATATAATATTAGTAGGAATTCACCTGAAAATTCTGTGTTTTGCTTCAGATCTTCCAGCACCTCTGGCTTCAGTTTGCTGTTTTGTTTACCCATTTTTATTTTTTCTTTTTTGTTATGTTATGTAGGACGTTATATATATGCTGCACAACCTTATTTCGTTCAGTTAGTCAACTCTTGTGCCCTAAAACATATAAAATAGCTGAAAAATAATAAAAAATGGAATTAAAATATTCGTACTCGCCATTTTACCTAACCTTTTATGATGAGTGTAGGTTGTCTTGCCAATCGTGATAAAAACAAAGGTATGAATATTATACGAAAATCATTCTAAGTGATATTTGCACAACGGCACATTCAGTTTGACTTGTTATACATATAACTGCTGGTAGTAAAAACTAATGTAACGGAGTGGAGTGTTTGGGCGTAATAATTTCAAAATTGCTCATAGTATTTCAAACTACACTAAAATAATCGCATCTCCAAAACAGTGCACGAAAAGCAATTGAAAATTGACATGACGGAAACAGCTGCCACTGTTCAAATGCGCTACATTTTTGTTTGTTATAACAAATTCAACGCATAAGGGCAAACCATTAATGTTGGTAAAAATCTGCGTTAGTTTTTAGAAATATTACCTATGTTTTTAATTAAATACCAAGCTAAACTGAACATGTCTATGTGCTTGATATAACGCCGAGACAAATAAATTATGGGATATTTTTTTATAATTTGTATATTATACATGAATAGGCAAAATGTGAATCATTAAAAATATGTATTCTTAGAAATACAACAGAGACATAACGGGGAAGTGGTTCGGTTAATCAACTATTACAAGTGCCAAACTACAGATCAAAATTCACGCTTAATGTAGCGGTTCATACAGTCAATTAAATGTGAACGAGTAAAAATACGAAATGTAAATATTTAAAAAATTGACTCAGACTTAGTGATTTTATACAGGGTTACAGGAAAAATCGTGCTAGATCCGTTAAGGGCGTGGAGTACCCATCATTTCTGAATTATTTAACTATGACACACCCTACCCTAAACTTAACCCTTTTCGAGATATTTAGGCTACTAAATTTATTTTTGTTTATTTTGTGTATCTTATTATTATTATTATTGCATTTTTACATGCGTAATAAGATGTTTTAGGACGTCAATCATTAAAATAGTGCATAACTTAATTGAATAGACCGTAGTAGACAAGTGAAAGTTATGAAATAAAAAAATATATTAGAAAGTTGATTTTTCTCTAAGGGATATCTAAAAAAAAATATTGAAATATAAAATAGTGAAATAAGTCACAAATGATGGGTACTCTACGCCCTTAACGGATCTAGCACGATTTTTCCTGTAACCCTGTATAAAAGAAATTGTATAAACGGAGCACTGGGTCGCGGTCGCGGCAGATGGTCGCGCGACTCACCTCCCCATAAGTACTCTTTGCGAAGATTTCAAACAACCTCTACCAATTTTGTCAAGACAACATTTTCGACAGAGATCAACAATCAAAAAACCAGTATCACATATTACACAACAAAACTAAAAAAATCGCACCGACGACAATGAAGTGTACTCGGACTAAATGTAAATGCAATTGAATTGGAGAATTCTACTGGACAGATATTTACGGAATTAAATCTAACAGATTTGTGTCTAACTGCTAGTTACAATAATATATTTAAATATATAATACTAAGTCTATAACATGAATTACAATACACCGCGTTCCAAATGAATTGTGCTTGAAGCTTACTATAATTTAGTAAAATGACTAGGTACCTATTATTCTATAAAAATTATACATGAATAGTAGAAAAGTTTGAAATAACTACTTCACGATTTAATTTATTAAGTACCTACATAATTAGTATTATGTTTTCGTAATAGCACAAAAATATCAAACAATACATTTAAACAGGCAAACAATACAGACTTGTCTCTAAACAGCACTGAAAGTAATCTAGTATAAATCCCTTCTTTAGGTAAGAGAAAATACTAATAAGGTAACAAACACAATAATTATGTAACCGAGTATAAACTACTCCAGAGAGACTTAAGCATAACTTAGTAAAATAAAATACCTCGTTACATAATGGTAAAGCTAAAACCATATAAATGTAATATAAAATTTAAATAATTATGATGGCACACAAAAGTTACAACCCCTAAATATTAACACCTAGACTGAAAGTTTTTAAATACTACTGAATTATGTAGTACAGAGAGATCAAAAATATTTATATTAGTGAGGTGCAAGTAGGTAAGCACTGTTCGAGAAATTCGGACCAGCGAGGGAATAGCATTATCTACAGTTCGGAGGGCGAAGGACTAGAGTAGTCACACTTACAGTACCTACTAGAAACTGACACATAGGCCTGGGTCGCGTCCTCAAATCAAGAACATAACACATAATTGACAAATTATAGAAATTTAATTTCCCGATTGAGATATGTTATGTCTTTGCATTTTACGCCGATAACATCGAGATGAGTCGCGTTCGTTGATTCTGTAACAGCGATGTTGGTGGAATCTATGGACACTTTGTTAAATGTGTCCCGGTTTGATATGTGTGAAAAACACCCTGTCGCTAAAGTTAACCCCAGGTTCAAAATCTGAATTATTGATCCCTTTTTCTTACTTGTAAAAATCAGTCGAATGTTTCCAGTTTTCTCTGACCACTTAATTGAGTTTGTTCCTATTTTAAATGATAAAACCATATTATTTTGATGTCGTAACTTGAAGTCAATTTATAATTGTGTACTGGTAGGTTATTATTTGGAAGGAAAATTTAAAATGCATTGAAAATTATAGAACTATTCACATTAATAATAATTTAAACGTAAAGCAATATCAATTATGAGTGGAATGTCTTAAACGAATAACTATAACATAAAATCTCCAGTGCGGTTATTGATTAAACAGCCATCTATATAGTTCTTAGAGTTTTATTTCCTACATGTTAGATTTAAAACTAAATCTTGTGCTTATTTGACTTTTGCATTAATAATAATAATAAATCTTTATTCAAGATTAATTATTTTTTTTTTCATTCGACATGGAACTCGACTTATTCCAGGGCAACTCGATTATAACTAAACTGATGCACTAAAAATCAACACGAATAGCAGCAGAAACTGCAGCTCAACAGTGAGTCATTGCGACCCTTCGAGTGTTAATGCAGTCGCACGCAAATACACTAAACCTAACAAATATTAACTTTCTAACGTGGGACTAGGCACAATAAACAAGTTTGATAAGTTTGGCCACATTAGCATAAAAACTAAACGTAAATATTAAAATAATAATAACTTACGAAATCACTTCAGGGTTATCGAAAGAAAGTAGATGGACAGTAACCTATGTACAGAGAGAAGGCACAGTGGGGAAATAAAACAGTGAAAAGATTCGCGTAACTTTGATGGTAGACAGAAGGGTGATGCATTGAACGCAAATGCATAGAACAAGCTTGAAGTCAGGTTAAACTGAGCTGAAAGTGATGATCCCTGACGAAGTTACGAATAACAACGACAATCTAACACCAATATAATACCAAAAGAGACAAAAATTTTAAGACGTTGACAACACCTAATATTTCTCTCGCTCGCACGATTCGACATTTTGAAAGATATAAAATCACAAATTCCAATTTTAAAAAATAGCAAACAACCAGTGTGTGTTTAGTGATTTTATATCTATCAACAAGTCAAAACGTGCGATCGAGAGTCACATTAGCTCTTGTCTTCGTCTTAAAACTTCACGGTTAACTTACATTTGGACACAACTGATCAGATGTAAGCATGGTCGGCTTACTCGGTGATTGTAAGTAGATAGCGTGCAGCTTTGTATTTTTTATAAATCTGACCGATTCAGTTACAATTCTACATACGTACGCTAAATGCCTTAATATTAAAATGTTAAGATTGACATAACAATACTGTGCAGTTATAGAAATCCTTCGTCGGATAGTTACATCAAATAGACCAAACATCAAGGGAAGGTAGGTAGGATTTTCTAATAGGGATGGTTCGGACACAATATTTATCAATAACTAAAGAAGTGGACAATCCGACAGCGAAAGACTTTATTACCAAATATTTTTATAAAAAGGACTGGACATATTATATTAATTTCAGAAAATTTCATTTATTTATTGACGTTAATTTCGTTTATAAATATTTTTATCTTAAATTTAAAATACTTTTTTTCCCTAATCGACAGCATACCGACATGTCGCTGGCTTTGGAGAAACACCGTTCTTATTCGCATCGGGAGCGTGCGCATTGTTTGCTGACCCGCTTTTCTGTTGTAAAGATATTGCGTTTTTACCAAAACTTCCGATTCAAATGTCGCCCAATAAAGATGTCAACTTGCGAGTTATCGTGCTGAGGGATCCCGGTCTCCGAACGAGTTACCTACATGCCGATCGAACGCGTTTTGAACCATCAGTGATAAGACGCAATCAATTCTGTTAAAATGCCTTTCAAAATCTTAACCTTTATCACGTACCTAATTACCACAATTTTTTATAAACTCTCAAAAAATCTTTTAGAAGTGCAAATTGTTATTTTAACTTCGGATCAAGTCACCGCTGTTCGTATACCTATTGAGGTGTGAAAAATTAAATTGCCTTCCACGTCTTGCGAGAGGCCGTCGGGTTATCGTAAGCACAGGGGTAGTAGGTAACAATCGGGAAGGGGGAGTATGCGTGAGTGGAAGGGAAAGGGAGGGGTATGTGTCGCCGAGAGAGCTTAAGGCGCTAGCATCTTGGAGAGCTCCTCGTCCTGGAGGCAGCCCTTGAGAAACTCATCCTGCGTCAGCTGGCCGTCGTTGTTCTCGTCCATCTTAGCGAAGATGTTCTTGGCACGCTCCTCCGCCGAGTCAGCTGGTCGGTTACTTGAGCAAGCTCCGAGCATATCGTAAATGGCCTGAAATACGGACAAAAAATATGTTAACCACGTCATCAATCGTTTCTTACTTCTTTGGGATAACGTGTTGTGTATACTCGGAACGATAACTTTAGCGTATGGGCAACAAATTTGCATCTTTATGTTGATGCAAGTGTCTAAAAAAAGGTGGCCTCTTGTACCATAATTTTCTAACAAAACTATAACGCGCAATTCGAATAGTCTTGGAGTGGTACTAGTAGTTCTTTTAAAAGGGATTACTCCTATAAAATCCACAGAATTTTCTTGTAATCTAGCTGGACAAGTTTAGAATAGCGATTAGAAAGCTTCATATTAACTCGTAAGCAAACAGTGAAATAGAATCAAAGGCCAGTTACTACAGCTTACCACAAAACTTAGGACATGTACTATTTTACCTACATTATGTTTTATCAAGTCACGAAAAATAGACTGAAGTAATTATAAACGTAGTTGGCCATTGGCAGCGCTGACAAAAAACGACATCGGCGCTGCTGGTACGTAGGTGGTAGACAGGTGAATTGCATCGTATTGGTCTCTGGATGCAGGCGTGTAATATCTTTACGCCCCAGTGGGCGGTATTCGACATGCCTACGCTCTCTTATTGGCTTGTAAACTTTTACATGCATTTTGTGGTAAATATATTGTTACGCAGTTAAAAAGGTAAGACAGACCACATTGTCTTACTCTCATAATGATGTCCTTCAGAACTTCATCGATGGGTCAAAACGTCATAAATTAAAAAAAAACTGAAACAGCTTCACGACTTTGATCCCCAGGCACGGTAGATATCCCTTCAGATCTCCCAGTACCAAGTAGGTACTAATTCAAGATTCTTTGAGGATGTCTAAGGGGGGTAGTCAGAGGTACGTCCAAACATTACATTTGGCACATACCCACATTTTGCAGTAGTTAGTATTCCATACGTGACAGGTTGCAAACCCATCGCCGCTGTTAGAATACTACCTGGTTTCCTCACGATGTTTTCCTTCACCGTTTAAGAGTAAAATAATAATAAAAAAATAATAAATAAAAAATAAATAAATACTAATCGTTTATGCGTATCATCAGGCTGTTATTGTATAGACTCGTTAGTTCTCAGCACACCTGATAGAGGCGCTCGTCGAGTCTCCATAAAAAATGCCCTGACGACTACGAATAAATCTTATTATTTATTCGTAGCCTGACGATACGGAAAAAAAATAATGCTCAGATTTGGGGTCCAGGTGTTTTATCTCCGTTTAAACACACCAAACCATCCTTCTTAAGACGAAGACAAGAGCTAATGAGACTCTCGCTCGCACGTTTTGACTTGTTGGAAGATATAAAATCACTAAACCCATTTTCGAAAAATCGCAAACAACTATTTTGTGTGCAATCACATTAGTAAAAAAAGTCAGTCAGTAAGTTATCAGTTTAGTAAAAAAAACATTTTGATCGATACAAGTTTTCCTACTTAAAAGTTTGCTTTTATAATTTTCGTACTCAAGCAAACTTTTGAGTAGGAAAACTTGCATCAATCAAAATGAAATTTTTACCAAACTATGTGGAATGTGATTGCACACAAAATAGTTGTTTGCGATTTTTCAAAATTGGAATTTTTTGATTTGATATCTTTCAAAATGTTGAATCGTGCGAGCGAGAGAGATGTTAGGTGTTGTCAACGCCTTAAGGCTCCGGTGACAGCGGCTCGCAATTTCGAAGTGCGATTGGCTATTATTTCATTTTATTTCATTTCGGGGAGATTGTTTGAAAAAATAACTCTAAAGAAACACGCATAAATACTGTTCGAACACAAATAATACAATAATATAAGGGAAACATGCCCGAATCAGAAATCATTTTGGTATTAGTATGTTTGGTCTTACGTTTACCTAATACCAAAATGATTTCTGACTCAAGCACATTTCCCTTATATTATTGTATTATTTGTGTTCGAACAGTATTTATGCGTGTTTCTTTAGAGTTATTATTTCAAACAACCTCCCCAAAATGAAATAAAATGAAATAATAGCCAATCGCACCTCGAAATTGCGAGCCGCAGTCACCGGACCCTTAACGTCTATTGTGCAGACTCATACAAGAACAGTGTTTTAGGAAGACCTATCTCACATTTATAATTCACTAGTTGCGCCCCGCGGTTTCACCCGCGCAGATTTACATCCCGGTATTCCCAAGTAATAAAAAGTAGCCTATGTGCTCTTCCAGACTATAATCTATCTTTCTGCCAAGTTTCATCCAGATCCGTTCAGCCGTTCCGGCGTGAAAGAGGCGCCCTCACAACAAATGGAAACATTGTATTCTAAAATTGAACCTAGTAATTATGAGAAAACGTACCAATAGCAAAGGGCGTTACTGGTAATGGAATAGTTCTACACGTTTGCAGTCAGTCGTTACTATTTAGTATAGGTATTGGTATGTTATAAGTACTCTTCATTGTAGGTTTAATATCAAAATAGTATGCTTCGTTTACTTAGAAATTATGTAGTGAGAGCGAAGTTTGTAGAGCGCATAACGTTGAAGAAGCATAGTACATCCGTGCGTTGAAGTATAATGTAGCACAAAGCTGCACACTAATACCCAATTGAAACCGGGATTGAGGTTTCAAATTAGTTTTCAACCGAACCGACGCAAGTAACGCAATAAGCAAACACTAGCTAATTCAGGGCCCGTACCACCATCTCTCGAAGCATTCTTATTTCAATATCACTTTGCTTTTTGATCTTAGAGCTGACTCTATGCAGTTGGTATAAGACATTGACATAAAAGCAATATTGAACTAAGAATGCTTCAAGGGAACCACTAGCCTGGCCCGTAAAAAGTGATTATATGGTGGTTTTTCTTTTGACCTGATGGTTTGTCTCATAAGATTAAACGTTAAGTGTGCACGTGAACAAGTATACTTGTAAATATCTTTTTTGTCACATGACATTCGTCTCTTCAAATTTTTTTATTGTATTTCGGTACTTAATTTATTTAGAGCATTTATCTGGTTGGTGGTTTTTATGTAAAACCGCCACAAGCCAACGCACCGGCTACAACTTTATGCATATTCAAAGTCAATTTGTTGTTTATTGTTCATTATGCCTAGAAAAACCAAAGGGAACCCCAATTTTTAAAAGCAAGCAGCAATCTGTTACTAAATGGAATAATCGGAACCCGTTAAAATTGGCACGATGAAAAAAAGAAAACATTCTAAATAACGATGTCCGACGGCGACGCGGACGGCTCAAATTGGAACGTTGCATACGCTTCAGTCTATCAAAGTGTCAGAAACTGATTGGACTTTCAACGCGCCTCTTGCTACGTTTGAGCTAAAAATTAACAATTTAAAGCGGTGATATTGGAGTTCGGCTGCTCGCCGTGTAGAAATCTGAGCAACTAACATCTCTTTTAGAAAGAAGTTCGTCGAAAATGAAGATTTAAACGTTTAAAGCTACAAGCTCGACTTTTTTTATAAATTACGGGTTGGCTATAGCAATCCTTGTACCTGAGTTGAGGGTTGGGGATAGGGGGGATGCAAGTGGGGGTAGATGGCAAGTCATCCCCTTGAGTCCTTTTTTCTAGGAAATGAAAAAAAATAATTTAATTTTTCAGGTAAGTTACTAGTTAGGTTAGGGTTTTTTTTTATATGAAGAAAATTGGTAGTAATATTTCATCTCTATGACAAAAAGACTCAAGGAAAGGAATTCTCATTAGGTTAGGGTTATTTTTTTTTTAAAGTGAAGAAATTTGAAGAATTTTTTTTTTCATTTCCTAGAAAAAAGAACTATAGGGAAAGACTTGCCATCTACCCCCACATGCATCCCCCCTATCCCCAACCCTCAACTCAGGTACCAGGGTAGCTATAGTTTAACCTAAATTACTAATACTTTCTAAGTACATGGGGGTTACCGCAGATTAAAAAATATTCTCCAATACATTTCATAGGTCTAAAGTACAGAGAGACGGAACTACTTAATACTAAGTTTAAAACTTTTACTACATTTTTTCGTGTTGCTTGGTCAAATTAACCATTAGAACAAGGAGCTCTAAATAATATTGAATAACTTGGGCAAAAAATGTATATAGGAAACAGACAAATACCAGTGAAACCTACTCGTACTTGTACTCGTACCTAAGATCGTCCGTACCTAGAAACATAAGATCTTCTAGATCATAAGATTTACAAAGTGTCACAAAAATATCACCTAGAATCTATACAGTGAGGTGATTTTTTGCTTCAACCGTGTCGGCTGGACGTCCAAGAACGCCGAAGTAAATTCCATTCAGCACATTATCCCACTACTATTATAAATGCGATAGTTTGTAAGTATGGATGGATGGATGTTTGTTACTCTTTCACGCCGGAACAGCTGAACGGATCTGGATGAAACTTGGCAGAGAGGTAGATTATAGTTTGGAATAGCACATATGCTACTTTTTATCCCGTGGGAATAGGTACCGGGATTTAAATCTGCGCGGATGAAACCTCCGGGCGCCACTAGTTATATAATAAATTGAAAATTATGCTACGACCGCTACGCGTCGTCTACGTAAACCGTAGATGCTCTACGTTTTGATGTTAGTGTTACCCCCGGTTTCTAAAACTGCGATCAACAAACACTAATCGGCTGTCAAGTCATTTGCTATCTCTATCTAATTTGAAATAAAAGCCGAAATAGCAGGTGACTTGACTACTGATTAGTGTTGATCGCGCCTTCAGAAACCGGGGGTAAGGCTACAAATACAACGTCGTGGCGAACAAATTACAGAAATCAATTACGAAACTTACCTAATTTTAACGGAAATTAATTACTTGAGTTGCATTTCAACATAATTTGAGCAACACATTAATGTAAGATAGTAAAAAAACCATACAGGCAGCAAACAAGATAATTGAGTTGGGTTTTCGTGCAATTCGTTTAAATTAGAATTTTGCTGGCACCACTAGAAAGAAATACGGTTTTATTGCATCCTATGCCGTGGGTTCGATCCCCGTTGAGAACGGACCACATAGTAAAGTTGCTAATTACGTAAGATCACAATGCTGAAGAATTAGATGTTGAAATGTTATTGACGAAGTGTTATTTTTTAGCCTATGAAGTTTCAAAGACTAGACTAATGCAATAGCAATCGATAGATGGTGGTTTGGCTTTCTCAAATGGAAGCTCAGATTTAAAATCAACAAACTGACGAAGTTTGTTAAGACGCTACTTTGGAGATAACTTCCATTGCCGGGGATTATTGTTTTAATTTAGTAAATCATTAAGTAGCAATCCAAATAGCGTAGGACGACAATATGTTGATGGACAGAGATCTCTCTCTCGATCTTCGACACACGGTTGGTACTGCGAAGATCGAGAGAAGACGGTGGATGGAGATGGCTAAAACTCTTTGTTTCTGGAAATCTATGGGTACCTACCCATAGATTTCCAGAAACAAAGAAATCAGGTGCTCTAAAGAGTTGACTTGTTGTATGTATGCTCTGAGGAATCACGGGCTCCAACACGGATTTCCTGTCGTTAACGACCAAAGTCACAAAACATTGTTATTGCTACCAGGAAAAGTTATATGTGTTATATGTCATCGTAATATTATCTATTTCACCTTATTATGAACAACATAAATATGATTTGCCAGAATCAGAACAACCAACGTATCTTTTTTCACGAAATTACCTTCTTTGTAGGAATCTAATATTCCTACAAAGAGTGTAATTTCGATAGAAATAATATACATTTCGAATATTGAATATTTGATTTTTACTGCCAGCAAGATTTATCTGGAAAAGTCTTTTCTAAGAACCTATCTTCACTTTATCAATTTTATTGCGTTGAATTCTCCTTTGAAAAATGTTCTATCAGTTTTATTGAGTTGAAGTTTTACGATTGTTTCTCGCTTCGAAGACGTGGCATCAAATCGTTTACTCAATACTCATGTACTAGTACTACGTAAAGCGGCATTACCTACATGAATCTAACGTGAGCAATACAAATGTTTACTCAACAGCGCTGCCGTAACGAGAAAAGCAATCACAAACTCCCGCTAGTCTTGTTAATGAGTTCACTATTTCGGAAGTCAAAATAATTGTTGCCGTTGCCATTCAACTCTGGAATAATTGGATGTGAACTGTTTCGGCCGCGAACTCCGCAATGAATTCATCGTGTCTGGCTATTTATGTCACACCCGCTAGGTTATTGATTATAAGGTTAGCACTTCTGAAATTTACATTGGAAAGATGTAGATGAATTAAATTGAGCTTCACACATCTTTTAATGCGGAACTAAACTGTATTTTAAGCCTATGTATGGTTCAAATCAAATTAAACCTTTATTGCGAAACTTAAAACATAATTGCGTTGGGTAACACATTAAGAAACGATGGTAGTTACAGTATTTTAAAACTGCGAATTAATAGAAACAATCCGTAACACACAGTAAACAAATTTATAAATATACGAAAAGAAAAAACTGAGTAGTATTCGAACTCTGAACTAGCGAGTATCTAAATTCCTTCCTCTGAACCATCCCCTAGGTTTGACGGGCTTTCAAAGTTAAAGCAGCTCAGTTGATCCTTGTGCGATGTAGGCCGTAGAACTCCACGGAGGACAAATATTTGTGTGATGATGATGAAAATAGATGTTTGTTCTCTGAGTGTTATTAACATATATAATACCAATGTTTTTACAAAAAATAGGTATTATCAGCTATCTGGTTCGCATTAACGGAACTTTTTTTCCGTCATTAGTTCGCATCGCTCACTGGTGTTATATACGTTATATGCATGTTTTTACTACCGTAAACAATTATCAGTATCGGGGTCGTTACTTTCGAAGCCGATACAGACACTCACTAATTTTAGTGTGATCGTTTTAACTCTACTTTGTTGTAAGTTAATTTTTACCTCTTAAAACTTTACCACCAGCTAATACCCGTATGTTTGATCTGTGCCTTAATTAACCGTTTGTCAGACCCTGGCTCGATTACGCTAATGTCTGGCTATCGAGATGTTTTTCAGTTTGACATTTGATTCCCATAGTGTAATAGCAAATGCATAGGATGGGTGGGAATCAAATGTCAAACTGAAAGTCATCTGTGACATAAGTGTTGTGTTGAAAATTCCAGAGTACCTACCTGATGCTTTAGCTTACTGTAGGTAGGAGCACCGGTGGTCTAGTGGGAGTGACTCCGCCTTCCGATCGTAAGGTCGTAGGTTCGAATCCGGTCGTAAGCCGATGGATTTTTCTTATCGAAAAATTTATGTGCGCAATGCCAGTGCTCTAAACGGTGAAGAAAAACATTTTATAGCATGTGTCAAGTGCTCGAACCTAAAAAAAAGTTGTATAGCATGTGATAAGTGCTCGAAAGGCGCATCCTTGAGGCGCACTTTAAATCCTTTCACCACACTGTTTCACAAGAAACTAGTGACACGATAAGAGAGAGACTGTATAGGTATGCTCCGATGGAGGACTCTAAAACACGATGCTTTGCTATATAGCGAAGATGCAATAAGTGCACTGCTCCAAGTAGAAATGAAGTTAGGTTTTCGCCGCCCGCCATGATGTCGTGACTGAGACTAGTTTAATCGAGTTGGTGTTCCGGACACTATCTTAAAGTGGACTAACCTTTTGTTATATTCTGGAAGCTGGGCTCTCAGATGTTTATATTGCATTTTTAAAAATAACTATAATTAATAAACAAAACTAAACTAATTATGTACGGCTGCGAGGGCGGATACAAAATGACCGAACTGTTTAAAATAAATTTAATGAATATAATTAAATACTAATTAATTCTAATTAAAAGTACGTGACTAATGTCTGAAGTAAAGAACAGAAGTGAATCACTTTTAATATGTCCAAAAATTCACACGGTCCGACACCTGGTTGAAATGCAGCGTAAGCATTTCCTTTGTATCGGTCGCGGCAGGTTAATCGTTGCGAAACGCGGCGCGATTCGCGAGAAACCCAGGTGCTGTAGCTGGTTACATAACATCTCCCTCCGAAAGATCTGCATCTATTTTAAGGCTATTGCCGAGAATAGTGTAGATATTGGATGAGCTGGTTCTCTGGAAGCAGATCCATCTTTGGTTTCTATATGGTCTGACTCATCTTCCTTCTTAGAGTAGATTTCGCTTAACTTTATTGAGTCAACTTTTAGAACTCGTGGCTTATTCAATTTTCGAAACAAGAGCACGTTGATGAAAAGTGCAGCTGCACCGAACATGGTATAGAGCGGAATCGTTGTGTGGTATAATTATGCTTTCATTGTTTTCTGAGTTCAGAGTGACTTGTTCTTGAAGAGCTATTTTATAGTTACTAGAATGTAGGTGGTTCAAATCAATCGTGTTCAGTTTTATGGTCTTCTTCACTGGTGCTTTATACGCCTCCTCTTCATTGACCGGTATATCCAAAATTTTTAACATCCGTGCGTTTACTTTGATCTTGATGGTTACTTGCAGTTAAGGTTGAAGTATGAAGTGCGCATCCTTTAGGTATGATGGCCAGATAACTACCCTGCAGCATCCTGTATAGGTCTTGAAAACAAGTAAGGCGAACTTTCGTGAGATTAGGAAAGCTCAACACGTAGTGGTGATCATCTAACTGCTCCATGGCTTCCGAAGATAAGATAGCTGAAGTCAAATGGCAGGACTGGTGGATATGCTGTCGAAGTAAAAGTTCCTGGATGCAGGTCCGTTGGTCCCCGTTGTGGTGGCTTGAATTGTCTTCGCAAAGGTGACCGTGGTTATACTTCGGACATTCAGTCTCCATAGACAATAGATCTTTGTCGTGAATTGCCACAAATGGATAGGTAGGAGATAGGATTTTGTCATCATGATTAGGGGATAAGGATAATCTGTAAAGGATATAGTTAGTTGGACGAACGAATCGGAAACATAATAATTAAGAAATTATCATTACCTTAAATAATCCCTAAAACTAATACCTATCTAAAATTTCCTCCTTATTAAATAAAGTATCTAATCTACTTATCCTGCTGTTATAGGTATGTGTCATACCTAAGTTCTGAATGATGAATGCTCTTACTTTTAATGAAGGCAAATCGATTTTCCAATTTGAAACTGTCCTATTTTAATCCTATTTTAATGCTTTTTATAACCGAACCTAGGCCGTGTATGAGTTTGACCTTGAATGATGAAAATTGTTAATGATTATTATAATTGAAATAGTATAATTAGATAGATATAGATAGAATAGTATAATTCAAAAATTAATGTCATATAATTTAACTTTTAGATATTTAACGTGAGGAAAGTAAAGTGAAGACTTTTTATTATTTTAAAGCGGTGTCTTAATTGTTTTTATTAATATATTTTAAGCGTTCTTATACAGTTCGTAATCTTAACTAAATGTTATCTGTATAGCCTGGACAAAGGAATGGTAATGGGAAATAACTCTGGTGGGTTCCAGTGTTAAAGGCAGGACCCCTGGTCCATCATTAAGACTCGAGTGTTATCTCGTCCGCTTGTACCAGATGGAGGCCTTGGATCAAGGTCAGGACGAGAAGGTACTCGTTTCAGACGTGACTTACGTACACGTCGCTTTCTTTTATTTTTAGTGTAAATATGTATGGGCAATTTTTTTACAACCGTATCCCGTCTGAAGCGGGGCGCTAATTTCTGTTTATTTGCCATAGGGTTTCTAATCAATACCTCTTGTACAGGATTATAATTGCGTTCGAGTTCTCGACCCTTATTAATGTTCTCAGTTATTTCAGTGCGACGTAAAACTTTTAACATATGCTTCCTATAGTGATCCTGAATGTATTCTTGCATTAGTTGAGTTACATTCATATCTAAGGGATCGCGAGGATCTAGGTGACCGGTTATAATGTCAATTGAGATAAATTTTGTAAAGTTATGAATAGAGCTCTTAACAGTTATAATAGAAAGAGCGATGCCGTGATGAAAAGAGAACTTTAATAAAGCCTGAACAACGCTTACAGCGGTAGCATCTTTCAGAGAATATGCTTGAGCATATTTCGAGAAAGCATCGAATATAGTCAGAAACTTTTGGGATTCCACACTAAGTAAATCTAAATATACTTGAAAGGGTTTTGTCAACGGCGGTACAATTTGGAACCGAGGTCTTACTAGGTTACGATCGTATTCGGCTTGTCCGCATATATGATACTCGTTTTTTAATTCAATCCGATTAATCCAATTCCGGTATGTAGTAATTTCAAAGATTTATAAATTGTATCTATTTCTTCTTCTATTGATTTATCTACAATTTAGTCGAAATTAAATTAAAAAAAAAATAATTTTAAAATTCTTTCTAGTCTAAAGAAATTTATATTACGCCTATTATCTATCCTATTATCTATTACTCTAACTCTACCAGATTTTCGTGATCGAAAAATTTAGGTTTATTTTATAAGCCTAAGTAGTACTTATGTCCAGCAAAGGACTTCTTCCCACTGATGATGATGCTATTATCTATTACTCTAACTCTACTAGATTTTCGTTATCGAAAAAAAATTAGGTTTATTTTATAAGCCTAAGTAGGTATATCCAGCAAAGGACTTCTTCCCACTGATGATGATGCTATTATCTATTACTCTAACTATACTAGATTTTCGTTATCGAAAAAAATTAGGTTTATTTTATAAGCCTAAGTAGGTATGTCCAGCAAAGGACTTCTTCCCACTGATGATGATGTTAGTAGGTAAGGAATAAAATCTAGGAAGTGAGCAACCACTAAAAAGAATCTAGTGTACTCACGTGAACGTGATTCCGGTCCCTTTGCACCCACGTATCGATGGCTGGATACTCCCAAAGCAGCACGAACTGTAGATAGATTCTGACACTCTTTGTAGCTTGATAGCCACACGGGCGGCTTTTTGCGGAAATGTTCGACACGAAACCGACCGCGAGTATCCCTTTTCGCCTGCGCCAATTATGTACGGCTGCGAGGGCGGATACAAAATGACCGAACTGTTTAAAATAAATTTAATGAATATAATTAAATACTAATTAATTCTAATTAAAAGTACGTGACTAATGTCTGAAGTAAAGAACAGAAGTGAATCACTTTTAATATGTCCAAAAATTCACACGGTCCGACACCTGGTTGAAATGCAGCGTAAGCATTTCCTTTGTATCGGTCGCGGCAGGTTAATCGTTGCGAAACGCGGCGCGATTCGCGAGAAACCCAGGTGCTGTAGCTGGTTACATAACAAACTCGCACGCAAAAATAAAGCGTCACCTAGTTAACTCCAAATAAATTTGAAACTACACAAGCTAGCTCTTTAATAATTTTTTGAAAGAAAATTTAATCTACATATACAAAAATGAACACCATATTTCTCCGTCACGCTATAACTTGAGAACGGCGAACAGCTTTACCGATTTCATTATTTTTTTGTGTTTTTTGATACCATGTTTAGAAGGTTCTTACTCGTGACCTTTTTTATTATTGCGAGCGGATAATGCCTTGATGCCGTGCTTGGCATACTAGTTTTAGGATGTCAGTGATTGGACTGATCGATTTTTAACTGATTTGGACTTTAGCGCTCGACTGAACCTTTTACATTTGACACAATTTTAGTTAGCTGTTGCAACAGAATGGGCATACCAAGGAATTTGATGTATATTCCTTGGGGTATACTATTGTTGTATGGCCTGGGGGCCGATTCTATCCCAGTGACTTTTTTGTCACGGTCGGTATATATCACGGTAACTGTCAATTTCCTATTGAATTGTGACAGTTACCGTGATGTATATCTACCGTGACAATAAAGTCACTGGGCTAGAATCGGCCCCCAGGTATCGCTGCTGTCATACGCCGTTAATTCGGTTGAGCTTGTCACGTCCGACACACACATTTGGGAGGCATTATCATAGCATCGTCCGGTGCAAGCTGAATTATCCAATTCAATACTCACCGATCAATCCAATGCATAATACACAATGCGATTAATTTCGTACATGATCGAACTTGTAGCCTACCAAGTGAATTTTAATTTGAGCCCATGTCCCAGAACGGTTTTGTGCCTAACTTTACACAATGTCTAAATATATATAATGTCTAAATACGCATTGGTAAGAGATGGCAATAGTATAAGCATAGTTTAACGTTTGACTTTTTTTTTGTAGTAAGGCCCTACATGTTTACATTGTGAGTAGGTAGCAGTAAAAAAAAAATCCGAATATATTTTTATATAAATCACAATAATCTTCAATTATTATGATAAATAATTTTGTTTTTTCATATCTACATATAAATAGCAAGAAACTCTAATCCATCGATTTATTCTTAGTGGAAACAAGCCTATTTGTCGGCTTATCGGGTAGGTTGGGCCGCCTACGCTGTCTTTAGGTTCTTATTTCCCAAAATTGGCAGGTTTTCGAGAAATATATTTTGGCATCAGCTTCAAATCGGGCCAATAAAAAAATCATTAATCGTTACTTCTTGGACAGAATGTTTGGCTGTTCGAAGAAAACGTGTCCTATTACTGTTAAAAATTACCAAAATTAAATATAAAGAGTTCAGAATATTAGACTCACACCCGAATACTCAAACGCAACTCAGATTTGAGCACGTCTCAAGTCGTGGTTTTTTGACAGTTTTTAATGAAATTTCGTCAAAAACTCGTCACATGAGACGTGCTTAAATCTGAGTTGCGTTTGAGTATTCGGGTGTCATCCACGCAAGGTGTGCAGATTCAAATAGTCTCATTTCATAAGTTGGCTCACTTAAAATTTATTAAGCGTTGTTATATAAATATGTTACTACTAGTTGCGCCTCGCGATTTCACCCGCGCAGATATAAATCCCGGTATTCCCACAGGATAAAAGTAGCCTATGTGCTTTTCCAGACTATAACCTCTCTGCCAAGTTTCATCCAGATCAGTTCAGCCGGCGTGAAAGAGTAACAAACATCCATTCATCCATCCATCCATTTATCTATCCATCCATCCATCCATACTCATACTTACAAACTTTCACGTATATAATAGTAGTAGGATTAACTTTTTTTTTGTTAACCTTTTACTTTAAAGAATAATCAAAAACCGCCGCTCACCTGAACGATCTTTGTCATCTCTTGGATGTCGATGACGCCATTGCCGTCGACATCGTACATGCGGAAAGCCCACTTCAGCTTCTCTTCAGGAGTGCCGCTGGACGTCACATGAATCGCCTGGAGGAACTCCTATAACAAACGGTCAATCTCGATATACACCGAGACTCTTAGACGGAACAAGGTAAGATTTAACAGTGTCACGGGGTCGCCAGCAAGACTATCGCAAGGGCAAGCATAATCAGACATCGCAACTGCGTGTTTGTACTTTAATGAACGCGACGTCGCATTGCAAATGTATAAAGGTAGTACGTAAGGCACGTAAAATCCTATTTATGGCCTGAAATCCACCCACTAACGTTCGATTTATAGCCTAGTATATCGAAACTACACCGTGACATCAATTAGTGCTGATAATTACAGTAAACACGCGCGGTATGGTTAACACAAACTGAAGCGAGCTGCATGCGAGGCGCTGCGACGCGATAAACACATAAAATAGTGACTGCTAACAAGTGTCTGTAAAGTTTGTGATCTACTTTTATTGCTTTTTTTTCGCTTGGGTCTGAAGATAAGTTAGTGAATAATTATTCTTACACGTAAAATGTCTCTCAACTTCAATGAGACAGTTTTAAACACAAATTTGGGTGTATTTCATTAGGTGACTCCTCGACCTAAATTACCTTGAAGTCAATGTATCCATTCTTGTCCATGTCGAATGTACGGAAAACATGGTCGCAGAACTCCACAGCATTCCCGGATGGGAAGAACATCTTGTACATGTCGACAAACTTAGCGGGTGTTAGTCGTCCATTGGGGCAATCTTGCTGCAAATAAAATAATATGCTATTATTTTCTTGCAATTCACGCATGCTAGGATGTGCTATGCTAACACATCAAAGCAAGCGAGTCTTTCTTGTTCATTTAAGTTATGGTTGGACAGATACCTAGATCTACCTACACAGACCTAGATTGGCCTAGATACACCAAACTTATAAGACGTTTTCAAGTTATCAATTCATGCATGCAGGAGGTACTAACGCTAAAAGGCAAGCTGTAAGTACCTTGCTTGTTCGTCTAGCTCTTTAACACCGTGGGTAAGATAAGAGCATAGTGTGTTTGTACATGTTTTAGATTTTTTTATAATACCCACCTGTTATTTTTACTCATATTGTTTAGATACGTTAGTTTTCTTATATTTTTATTTCATTAGTATTTTTAAGATTTATTTTAGTTTTTTGTACGTACCTACATAATTTTATATTTTGATCTCAGTGTGTTGTTTTGTTTTTTGTTTTATGTTGTTAATAAATGCTTAGCTTTAATTAGTTATAGTTACATAGAATAACGCATTAGAATTGTCTGTTAGGTTATTCTATTTTTTAATAAATAATTTGAATTTGAATTTGTCTATGCTTTGGGTGGAACGGGGTGCCTAGACTCAAAGTTAGTTTTAAAGTGATCCTTGTGATGAACCGAATAAAGACCGTTTTCATTTTATTAAATGTGAGCGAGCGAGCAAGTGTTGCTGAACGCTTGTAACCACTTTACTATAGTTTTCTTCAATACAATATCGATTTTATGTAAGAAGTGCGAAGAAGAGCTCTTCTAAAATGTGCACAACGGTTTAGCCGAGATATTTTGTCGGAAAACTGAAGTATAATGTACCATAAATCGCATCTACAATCGCGTTGTATTTAGGTCATAAATCAAAATCGATAGTTATACGATAGTAGAATCACTGATAATTATTACCTTTAATAACAATAATCGAACTCGGGCAAGTTTTATTTATTCTCAGATTATGTTATGTTAATATTCTTTCAGAAACTAGGTTAATGTAGCTTTTACTCCATTAAGAAAGTGAGGTCGGGTAATAAATTTTTCACAGCCCTAAACGTTCAGTTGGTAGCTCTGTTTTTACTGCCGTAGGCTGTGGATTCGACCCCTACCGGGAACAAACATTTGTGTGATGAACATCATAATGTTCGTCCTCTGTCCGGGTGTTATTATGTATTAAAAGTATGTATATATATGTTGCTTACTACACGAGAAAACCATTACCGCTTCGAACAATACCCGTTCAATCAACATCACATTCGATTTCCATACTCCGTGCAGATAAACTGATTGTCTTGTCCTTTTGTCGGCTTATAGCGCCTGTCTTTCATTAGACTTCATTGAGAATCTTGCATTCAGGGAAGCAACAAATGTAACCCTTTCGTTTCAATTGCTTTTCTATTGGTTTTTTGAGCTGTGTTGTGTAATTTCCTGGTATTTTAATCAAAATTCCTTGAGGTCTGCACAAAGTGCAAGAATTTGAAATGAAATTGTATCTAAGTGATTTCCAGATTTGACCGAAAATAATTTGAAGAAAATCGCCACCATTTTCTTCAAAACAAAATAATGACGGCCGACTTGACTATTTGTGAATTGGTGTGATCGAAAAAAATATCATGTTGGCATGGTATTTGCGTTGGATAAAAGCATCAAGTAGCATACTTAGGTGTACGTGCGCTAAATTCATGTAATGAGGCTGCTTATCTCAGGCACAGACGAGACAGATAGAAAGAAGTGGAGCGGCGCGCTTTGGCCACGACACTTATATTTCTTTTGCAAGAGGGTGTGCCACAAGTACAAACAATTTCAAAAGTTTTAGTACGGTATAAAATTATCACTAACAACGTAAACGCTCACTCTTTCTCTCTCTCTCTCTCTCTCTCTCGCGTTACCGCACGCGTTGCCATGGCCCTGTGTATTTGAGCTAAGTGTAAATGTATGAACATGTAATACTAACTTTTTTTTAGCCTATCTCGTCCCACTGCTGGGCAAATGACCCCAAGGGCTTTCATTTCTCCGTATCTTGAGTTTCATCCCACTAACTAATAAACACTACCTAAAAATACTCGCTGTCAAGAGATGGATATAAAGGCAATTTATAATTGACTTCAAAAAAAAGGAGACGGTTCTCAATTTGTATTTTTTTTTAGGTTTGATACCTGTAACTTTTTACTGAGTGGAGAGTTTTTACCGATTTTGATAATTCTTTTTTTTATTTGAAAGCTGGCGCTTCCCGCTTAATTGTTTATGAGTCAGATCTGATAAGTAGTTTTCAAAGACTTCAAAATGGTACGTACCCTCAAAGGTATGACATAAGGGTAGAAATCTTCAAAGAATCGTGAATTACTTGGTCCTAAGAGATTTAAAGAGATATCTACTGTGCCTGGAGATAGAAATAGTGAAGCTGTTTCGTTGCGTAATAAGCTGTCGCCAGGAAATGAATCTGCCCTCGTCTGCCGCAGGGTATGATCCGCAAAGCAGCAACTGAGTAATGCCTATTTCTCGTAGTGAGGATCTGTTCACATTGTTCATCTAAAAATGTTCATATTTTTATCTAAACCATGATGCAAAAAGCTTCATTGTATGAAACCTTATTATTTTGTAAACTACGTGTATAGAGTAAACTTTTTCAGTAATTATTCTTTACTCCTCGTAAAAACCTGTAATTAATTGGATCAATGTTGTTAATTCTTCTGTTTTGGGTTTTCCTATAAATAAATAAATAAGCATTTCGGATGCGTCAGACCGCTCCGCACGTCATTCGGCAACATGCGAACGCGCCATCATTGCGAGTCGACTCTAAA
This sequence comes from Plemyria rubiginata, assembly GCA_963576535.1. Taxonomy (NCBI): domain Eukaryota; kingdom Metazoa; phylum Arthropoda; class Insecta; order Lepidoptera; family Geometridae; genus Plemyria; species Plemyria rubiginata. Next base: position 6,173,961 of record OY754905.1, read on the forward strand.
GTTGTACAAAAGTAGATCTGAAACGTACTCAATGACGAAGTAAGCGCTTTCAGTCTCTTTATAGCCCACTGTTTGTCGAAAATACTCATGTTCCACTCGGAATACGTCACATGCAATCCCTGTTTCAACTTTAATGGCTAGGTATTTTTTACATACACTTTATCTACTACTATAAAGCTGTGCTTCTTTTTCTTCTAATAAGTTTTTTAATAGATATGCAGTATCTGGAGCAAAAGGGATGAAATAACATGAGTCACGAGTGGGATGTCAGTCGTAATTAGTAACTGGCTTGTTTCTAACTACCTGAATAAATGCCTCATGAATTCATGATAATTATTGTGAGATAAGTGACTCGTCGTTGTTATTGGAATTATTTGAATACTAACAAACAAAGAAGATATTAAATTAGGCATTAGCTGAGTGACGAGCGATTTTTGTCATAAGCAATATTGGGTTTGTTACAAATGTAATGTTTGGACGTACCTCTGACTGTCTACACTTTTTTTCTCATATTGTTCTTTTTGTGGGACTCAATCCTCCTCAATTCGATTTGATGAAATAGTTTTTTTTGAAATACCTAGTATCCAAACAGTAAACTCAATGACCACGCAGCTTCATTGATTGCTAAGGTCCACCTTATTTGGCTGCCAATTAAAGTGGGCATTATGGTAATTTCAACTTTAATGCGAATAAGATGTTACAAAAGACAGACATCTGACATGTACGTGCTGGCTGAGGTGTTATGGTTTTAAGAGGCCAAACTTTACAAACTAGGTAAAACAATAAAAAAGTTTTGTTTCTTATTTATTACAATCCGAATCATCAATAACTATGAAAACGTTTTATATAAACTACATAGGTGGTTCGACTAGGAGACAGTTCCGTGAATAATACTCAATGGGCTCGAGATTAATAATCTCCCTTTCTTAAGACTGTAAGGAAACAATAACTTTTGGTCTGTAGTTATTGGAGCCAGTATGCGAGCTTTATGTTTAAGTTAAAAAGTTAGTTAAAAAGTTTAATTTTTTAACTAAAAAGTTAGTTGCATCTCCTTACTTTGAAGCCCTTGTACCACTCCTTGATAGTGGTCTCGTCATAAGACGTGTTGGTTTTCAGAAAGTCCATGTCTTCCTTCGTGAGTTTGTCTTTGCTGACGAAGCAACCCATCTTGATACCTGTAAAAAAGAAAATTGGTTTAGTTTAATTATAAATTACTTATCAATGTTATTAATACTGTAACTGTTTCTTTTAAATGTTTTATAAGTCCAATCCAATCGAAGATCAAAGCCAGAATGCAATACTGCATTGCGTTCTGGTTTCGATCTTGGATTGAGAGAGTGAAAAGTTTCACAAACATTTCAAGAAAACTCAGAGCGGAAATCAATTTTTACATTGTATGCTGCTATCGTAAATAAGAAAAGACAACTCTATCACAACTTTTAATGAAGTCTTATATTCTTACTCAATTATATCCGACTCTATTAAATTATTATTACTTTTGCAAAAGTAGTGCGTTAAATTGCATGAAATGCATCCTATCTGTGTAAGTGTGAGATAAGACGGGTGAGATTATGATAATATTATGGTTACAATAAAATCTTTTAAAATGGATGCTTTCATTTTTTAACAACTTCGGATAAAATCGTTCTCATTATTTCAGTGGTTATAGAAAATTAAAAGAAGAACTATGTTTTAAAATATATTCACGAGCGCATTGAAAGAGGATTTTAATTTGCCACTCTACTTAAATCTGGAATTGCGGCACAAAACATATATTTAATATGTGGAGCCGCATTTGACATTGATATTAGTTTACAAAAGCTGACCGAGACGAGTTCATAGTTTCTTTAAGTACTGCATTAATAATATGGTTTTGTATTCGCAAATTACATCCTGGATCTGAACATGTATAATTAAACCACTAGAGATTTAGATTAATGTTTGCCCAAATGCAATTTTCGGTACATTGCGATCACTTGTATGGAAATTTCAAAATATTGTCATTGTGCTACAAAATGCAAACAAAAATTAAAAAATTTACTAAGTCCGATAGCAGGCATCTCGCTACTAAACCACCACAAGTATGGAATTGTAATTTTGAAACGACAATGATTATTAATGTGTTAGAAGTATCTTTAATGTTTAATTGTAAATGAAATGTGAAATTACGGAATCTGGGAAATAAATGGCTATAATATAATCCCTAAATAATCTATGCATGTGTTTTGTTCGGTTTCATTTAAGTGTGGCAATCAGTGAATAATGAAAACCGCTAATCATCAGAATCATTGATTACCATCATGACAACTGTGGTAGCGCTACCGCAAAGGTAAACAAAAGTGAACTGAAAAACTTGTGTGCTCGAACTATGTGGCTTCGTGGCTGGTTCGCACTAGGCTGGTGATTAGTAGAGTAGCGAGTAGCACCTACTTGCTTCTCGCTTAGAAATCGGTCGCATTACGGTCGAGCACAGTACAAAGTGAGTGGTGTTTTACAAGAGACATTGTTGCGGCAACTAAATTCGACTAAATCGAAATGTTCGTACTTGTTTAGCCGGTGAACCAGTGAGCATGTATAATTAAACCACTGAACGCATGGTGGAAGGTGCTATTATATTCGCTACTCATTAAAAAAATAATAAAATGGATCAACTCGACTCGATCGTTCACTCGCTACTCGACTAAATTGTTGTGGTTTGCACAGTACGTCTAGCGTCCAAAATACTCGCTACTCGACTAAATTACCAGCCTAGTGCGTACCAGCTATTAGGATAGGAAAGTGGGGCCACTAAACGACCAATGCTCTAGTAACCTCTGCTCTAACAATAGTAGCATCAAATATTCCAATCGCGGCATTCGCGTGCGTGTCACTCAGTTATGGCCTGCTTTGGTTATAGGATTATAAGTTGGTTAGAAGTTCCAATAAATGATAACTTATATAATTTTACTATTCAATGTATACGATAACAGTTTAGCTTGTCAGGCTCACAAGGCTCAGTTGATAGTAGCCCTGCCTTCTTTTTATGTTGGTTGTTGGTACAAAGTGCTTAAAAGTAATCCAATAGAACCCTAATTAACATACCTGAATGCTTTATGACGTTAAATCTCCACCGTTAAAGACTTCAAACCATTTAATAAACAAGTTGATCCGAAAGGCAATGCTATATATCTATTGGTATAACACGGAAAAGGACCAAGATACAAAAGTCAAAGAAAAATGACGCTTATTACAAGGACACAAATCGAGCAGTGTCTGATGCGCATATGTCTACGTATGATATTTGAGTAAAACAATAAGCTTAGAATTGATCAGATAAAATCTGACATCCTTCAGATAATTTTGATAACTGATGGTACTCGAATAACATGATTTGAAAAATTTTACATTACCTAATTCTAGCACTTGTGATAGCTGGCACTATAACTTGCATTCCCGCGGGACATTTAGGTATTCGATGAGAACTGCACATTATAGTAAATAAAATAAAAATCGGCAATATTTTATTTTAGGCACCGGGTTTCATGGCTGTAAAATCCTATATTTTAGTAATAACTCTGGCTCATGGATGCACCAAGCCGGTCTCCTGTCCTGGTCTTCCTGTTCTCATCATCCACACTCCCTGACCTGAGGGTCAGGGAGTGTGGATGATGAGAACCGTATGATGCCGTAGGTACATCACACTCCCTCTTCGCGCCAACCCGTATCTCTCTGACATTGACTGGACATTGAGAGATGAGGAGCGAGCTTGACACTGACAGTTGACAGGAGGCTAACAACCGCTTGTGCAGAAAAGACAGAGTATTGAACAGCCATAAATAAAAGAAGAAGACAGAGTATTGTATCTACTATATAGATACCAAGCGAACACTACAATGGCAACATTAATTTTTACAACCTTTACCATCAAATAACGCAATAAAATGACTCTCGACTTTCGTTTCGTTGCTGATGCGATGAGAGTTAATAAAAATATTTGTATATAATTTAGCACTGGCAGTCTAGTGCTAGTGACCCCACCTTCGGATCGTAACATCGTAGGTTCGAATCCGGTCGAGCACTAATGGATTTTACCTATCGATAAATTTATGGTGTAAGAAGTCGTAAGGAAACCAGTTTGCGTATTCCAACAGCGGCCATGGACTAGCAACCTAGCACGTATGGAATACTTACTAAGTACTAATATAATTGTTTTACTTTTTAGTCTGTATTTTTTGTGTAACAATTTTATGCCAAATATTTAAATTATTATTATTATTACTACTGCAAAATGGGTATGATGTGCCAAATGTAATGTTTGGACACAGTCGTCCTCAAAATCTGAAAGTCGTACTTGGTACCAAGAGATATTTACCGTTCCTGATGACCAAACCATGAAACTGTTTCAGTTTTCAGTATCCAACCAATTATTCCTGCTGCAAAATTGAGATTTATACATAAACCTCACCCTCTTTCAGTTTCCTATATCCACATACTCTTGGTGAAACATTTTGAAAATATATGGGGCTAGATGGTGCTGTGTAGATTGTCCAGCAATATTTATTTATATGTAAAGTATTTATTGAATTTATATGTTGATTCATAGCATTTATTTTCCTGTTACTAAAACTATGTTTACAAAGTATTAATCAATCTCATTTAACACGATAGAAAATCCATATATGGAAAATGGTCGTCAAACCAGTTCTTAATCGTCATAGTCAGTGCATCAATTTTCCTAGCCACCAAGGTTTTGAGTTATTACGAACAGCAATTTCAGAGGCGTGTGTAGCGGCATGACTTAATTGGCCACATTTCGTCAACCGTTTATCCACCCTGCAACAAACCCCCTTTGAAATGACAAATGGGTAGGTCGTATAAATAAGTAATATCATGTGAGCTTTCGAATTTCAAGACAAAGTTTTTTTATAGAAACAATATAAAAATCTCTTTGTTTTGGAAACGACAAAATTATATAACCTAAAATAAAAAAGAAGTCAATCAAAACTTAATATTTGGTTCAATAAAACATGTGTGTAAAACAATGTTTGTTAGTAAGGTGCTCTACATTCTTGATAAAACTTGAATAAAAATAATTCCATCTGGCTAAACTTTTGCGGTACGTAAGGGTAGTTAACTCTTGTTCGCTAAGTTTCTTGGAAATTTGGATTGTAGAGAAACGAATAATTCAGTTTTTTGTTCTGAACAATGACAATGTACAATGTTCATCTTGTATTTTTCATCTTGTACATTCACTATGTAAATCTACGAGGAAAACGACTAGACGTTTAAGTTACACTATTACATTCGTTAATACGGACTAATTAAACGAAAGATTAACTTAACTGTAACACCATGCTTTGCTTATTGAGCTGGTTCAGGGCGGGCGTGGAAATGTCATGGACGTATCGGCGATAAAGATAATATAGGAACGTCGAGCCGCGCGACCATTCTGTCAGTCAGAACCGCCCGGACGCGACGGCGACACGACCAAAACAATTTATAGGAAAGCTGAGGAAATTCACTTATCATGGCTTTCTCTCACCCCTTCGCCACACTACCGAGAAATGGCAATAATTATCGCGGTAATGGACAGTGTGACCGCGACACGCCGTTGATTACCGCAAGAATTTTACAGCGGCAATAACATTGCCGTTGTAAAATCAAAGGGTTTAACGCGAAAATTATAGCGTTGAAGCGGTCACACTACGTGAAGAGTATATCCCGAGAGAGAGAGAGAGATTGTTGCGATAATAGGCATTGACGTTGGACGTTGGTGTGGCCAGGACATCATGGATATGGTATATTTCACTAAAATTTTGAGATCTCAATAGAACACAAACAGTTATTTAGGGAGCAACATAGTTTTTATTATTCCTATTATTTTTCATAATATGTTGTTTTGTGTTACTAGACGTTTTAGCACAAAATGTAAGCAATTGAAATGAAATTGTAATTTTTAAACTTGAATGACATTAAAAAAAGACCTTTTTAAGAAGGGAAACACAAAAAAACAACGTTACCATAATTATATTTTCAGCTTTAGCAAAATTAGCCAGGTCTGGCACATAAAATGCTATCTTGGCCTACTAACCGATAGCTACAAGCGTTTTAATGATATTACAGCGCCGGCGCAGCAGCGGTGGCCTAACAAAGTTAACTAGTTAAGTGCAGCCGCCCATGAATATTAACGAAGGTTAATAACGCGTCGAACCTTCCATAAATGTCCTCTTACAGTTCAGTTCTTGGGAGAGTACTTTTGGAGTTACAGCGATAAATTTCTGTAAAATTTGTAGCGTGCTAGTACTTTCGAATTGAAACTCTGAATAAAGTCGGTTATTTACTGTTTTATGTATTAGTTTGATTTCAATCGTAGGAAATAAAATATTCGTGAGTATTTTTCACAAAGCGCTATCTATTTCCAACCTGTAATTGATACTAAACCAACATAGAGAGTTTAAAAGGTATTTTCAGAACCTACACAGCTCAGTTTGTAGTAGTTCTGCCTTCTGCGCCGTACGCCGTGGGTTCGATTCCCACCGAGAACAAACTTTGTGTTATGAACATAGATGTTTGTTCTTTGTCTGAGTGTTTTAAGTTATAAGAGTGTATAAAAAAAGTCTATACATGATATCAGCTTTGACTTAGTTTGGGGCTAGATATGTGTGGAAAGTTCACCAATATTTGTTTATTTATTTATTATAAAAATCAATTTAAATAAGTATATTCTTGCTAGCGAACCCATTTAATTATGCTGGTAAACATTAAAGTAGTAGTAACGGAGTAATTGTATTTGTATTAGTAGGTATACTGATTAGTAACATGTCATGTATTCTGGTATAAACGACGTGCGAAACTTTACTGTTTTGTCATCCCCATTCTACGTACGGAAACGTCAAAGTCAAAGTCAAAATATGTTTATTCAATAAAATCACAAGGACCATCTTGAACCGTCTTAAAACTAGGTGACTCTAGTGCCAGTTCTACACGACCAACACCGAGAAGAACGTGACATCTATTCATGGCTGACATACCTCATACCCGCACGAAGCGCTCAACTTAAACTTTTATGATACGTACAGCCAAAGGGTCGAATTTACTTACCGGTGTCAGTTTTTCCGAATAGGTAGGTACCTATTCCAAATCAAATCAAATATTTAATGAGGAAATTAACTTTTAATTTATTTGAATTAAAAAAACAAAAGTACAAGTTAAAATTCGTAAAAACTCTCTGTGTGAAGAATAGTTCCTACCTACCTACTACCTTCACATTTGATTTCTTTTTCACAGGTTAAATTTAAGTGTTATATCTTATTGACCGAGCAAGCGAAGCGAGCGAAGCGTCTTAGTTGACCGAGCGAGCGAAGCGTCTTAGTTTCCACATTGGCCAATAATGCGTTTGTCCGGATGTCTGTCTGTCTATCTGTCTGTTCTCCTCTACAGGTCGCATTTTTCAACCGATCTGGACGAAACTTAGTACACAGGTTATATGACTTATTAGAATTTTTTTGTCGTCGGAGATTTTTGATTGGAGGGGTACTTCCCCCAAAAAAGGGCAAAAAGGGGGCTATTTGATATACTGGATATCTCCACCAAATGAGATCCGATTTCGATTATTCTTTTTTATTTGAAAGGTAGTAACTATAAGTTGGTCTCATAAAAGTTTGGCGAAGATCTGATAAGGATCTTTAGCATGAAGAACACGATAGCTCATAAAACAATCGATGGTTTTCAATCAAATTTAAGAGAAACACAAAGGACCTCATTCTACACAAGATGATGCAAAAAAATCAAAAAGATCAAAAAAAACACAAACGGAAAATGCACTTGCACATTACATTCCCCAAATAGCTCACTTTTAGTATGCTCGCGAAGTCTACAGCTCCCAGAGCCACTAGTGTTAAATACGACAAGTAAGGCAATCACTAAATTAATGAAGCGGGCTTTCACCCGATACTGAAGAAGGTAAATACGATAGTGTAAAGCCTACACTACTGACGCGCTTAATAAAAACGCACCATCATCACTCAAATCCCTCACACTCCTAATTTAGATACCGGGTTAAGCTCCGAGCCACTTCCTATTAGGTAACTATATCCATCCATTCAATACAGGAGAGATCAGCATGGTAATTACCTTATTCGTACGACAGTAATTAGTAACCTGAGCATCCGACTTTCAAGCCGCTAAGGTAGGTATTACGCTGTTCAAGTATTGTCTGAATACGTACCTATTAATTGTGAGTCTATTTTTGTTTTATAATTAATCTTGATTTTTTATTATCTTCGATATGATTCAAAATAAGACACTACTCAAAAATGACAATAGATTTTTCTAAATAGGTAGATACATTTAGGTTTTCTTTATTTCTTTTTCATTTTAAAATAGCAAGTTACTAGTGACATGATAAAAAAACAAAGCACTGTTTGCTATCTTTGGTTGTGATGACGGCAACAAAGGACATGACCAAATTGAATTACTACGAGAAGCTCGTAGCTGGACCATTAGTTCCTTATATATAGACAGCACTGAACGTTGAATTGAAGTGGTGGTTACGAACGAAATACGTCACAAAAGCTGTATACACATGATTATTTTAGAATGTTACCAACCGCCAAGAAAAAATAGCTTAGAGATTTACGTGTATTGAACATTCGGAAATAACTTTACGATTATATTCGAGGTAAGTCAATCAAACCTTTACTGCCAATCGCATTGGAGCTGTGTTCAGAACATAATACATAATGGTTTATGTATTATGTTCTGAATAACAATATTTAGTTAGGTTACACACCGACAATTTCTAACACAACCTTTCATTTTGTAATAAACTAATTTGAATGACCAAGTACCCTTGTGGTTAGGTACGTATTTATCTTTTCTGTGATAGTGGAGTAAATTAGATTCCCTTCATTAGTATGTGATGTGACTGGTATAAACACAATTCATGTCAAGGAAAGGTTGCAACAGTTCTCTGCAGTCCACAAGCATACTTCAGACTAGCTATGCCAGTCACGTCGGACAATCCGAGGTCTACACAATTTCATGAACGCCGCCTAGGTTCCCGACATACGACATTAATACAACAGTGGATATACGTTGCAACGAATGAAACTCCCGATAAATGTAACTAAACGATTTTTACTCTTCAATCCCTATCTTAAAGTTTATCAATGAGGTTTTAAGATAAAAGTATCATTTTTACTTGTTGGAGGTGACGCCATTCGTTAAAACGCAGACAACCGGCAAAGAACTTCTTGGTTGCACATTTTAAAATGTTTGAATATATAAAATCACTGAATGATATGATCAAAAATTGCAAACAACAAATTATCACAACACACTATAGCAATACAAACGTTCAGCAAAACATCATGATTCTAAAAAGTATTCTTTCCAAAAATAGTCGTCTTCGTACTGAATTCACACATTTGGTGTTGTATGACGGTTGTCAGTCTCTTAATTCGCGTAGTATACTAAAATATGACCAATGCAACGCTCGGCTCGCCATTGCATGTTTGATTAATTAATATCAAACCGACCATATTCACAGTATTCACGTAATCAATTATTTAACTATTATTTCGGTCTATCATTACTCTATTTTGTAACTTTGTAACTATGGGTTTTTAATGCCTGAAATATTGCAGCTTTTTGTAAAAGAATGTATGTGTGTTTTGATAAGTCTAAATGGTATAATGATTGAAAGAGTTGCTTAGGGATGACACCGGGTGATGAGAGGACTATTGGTAGGTACTATTGCCTACATGAATGATAGAACTAATGTTAGACAATATACGCAGATAAAACATAATTGAATTTACGCGTGTGGCATAAATAATTGATTTTTTATTCTACGTGTCAATACCCTCAGAGACTCCTCTCCCCCTCGCCTTTCAAGCACGAAAAGCTACACAATTTGCACGCTTGTAAAGGCTTTTGAAGCGAAAAAAGAAAAAAGCTTGCTGGGCAGAGCTATTGTTCTTAACGAAGTTAAGTTCAGCTCAAGCAACGTTGACATTTTATACTTCAAATTCTGTAAACATAATAATTTTGTTATGATAAGTTAGTGTAATTGGTCTGCATACCGTACTAATTATTTATATAAATTATCCATGTGATGTTCTATCAAGTACCTATTCAATTTAGTGGTAGGTACTACCCACCAAATCGAGATATTATTTACCGAATGCGCGGTTTCCACCCCAAACAAAATTAATTAGTGTTAAATTACATGAAACATTTTGGTAGACTGAACTCTAAAAGAATGTGATTAAAGTCGTAAGTAGGAAGCCGGGGCGGGTCGCAACGCTTTAAATCGTAAACAATTAGCAACTTGCCTAATTACTTGAACATTTACTTTTATGACCATTTGTCGAGCATCAACTACGTAAATATGTAATTCTTTACTATAGCAACAAAAAGACAAAGAAAACAGATGATAGTGATCACAATGTAGCCACAAACGTAGCCATGTCGATACAATAGTTGTCAAGCATCGTCGTCGGTTCCACGGAAATGTATATGTGGCTTTTATGTCTGTCTAAATGACAAGTGTGGGAAAACCAACATAAATGGTTGGAAAAACGGCTATATTGTACGGTATGAAACTCTAGTGGACGTGGCTATTTAAGCTACGGTTTCACGATTTTTGGATAGGGTAGAGCAAGCGGGAGATTTAGAAAGCTCATGAGAAGGGACAGGTCTAGAAGGGGGGTGTCTATAATGACTTCACGAGCAGTGGCAAAGCCGAGACTGGCGACATCGGATCCCATAAAAATAGCGGGTGATCGCCTTTCTTTTCCCTCTTCTATATTCTGTGGGTACAGGCACGGCTCATTTGTGCGACCTTCAGCCGACGTAACAGAGATGTCTTTATATTTATTACCTACTATTAAGGCTACAACATTGTCAACAACATTATTACCTACTATTAAATTAAACGTGAAGTGCTGTGAATATTATTTAACGTGTAGTGGTTTGGAGGCCATATGTACAATCATAATTTTTTTTAATACGTAAATTATGTATACTTACCTAACTAATTAAACCTACTTACTCGAAGCTGACGAGATCACATCTTCTTGAGTGATCTTGTCATTAGGAACGCGCGCAACATTATAGATAGATAGAACAGTAGGTATACCACTTGACCCAGACGCGCGGGTCAAATAGACTTGAAAAAAGCGTCAGCACTTTTTATTCTATATAGAAATGCTTAAAGCTAAAAGCGCGATGACACGATTGCGAAACCATTTATCATCTTTTTGAAAACTATTCAAACCAAATGCCAGAAAGTCCACACCTAAATAGTGGCTTTAGCGTAGCAAAAGCGGTTATAAAAAGGTTATCCGATAAATAAAAAAATACCCTATACAGTAATAGATAACTTTAAAGAGCATGTTTAACGAAACTAGGCACAAACTTTTGGTAGAAAAAATTCAGAACGAAACTCGCTTTTTGTACTTAAAACAATACGGAGTGTATCCATATTACCCGCTGATGTACCCGCGCCTGTTCGTGTTAGGTATGGTATCGTACTGCAGGCTGTCGGTGCGCAGAGACGTGGCGCTGGTGAAGCACAGGTGCGCGTGCTGCGCGGGGAGCTGCACCACCCGGCGGTGCTGGCGCTGCGGCTGCGCGCGCCCAACGACTACTTGGGCACGCGCCACCGCCCCGCCATGCTGGAGGTGCCCACTTGTAGGACCAACCTACTTAAGTTTGCCACCATGTCACTCGCTATTTATTTCCTAAATATTCTGTCCCAAAACGGCGTAGATATTTTTCACCATAACCAGCCGAAAGCCATGGAAATGGCACAGCATGTCATTGAAAATGTTTAAATGTAAGTAGTGTTGTCTATATTATTATTAAATAGGTAAATAGATTTAACATCGCCTTAGGGCTTAATAAAAAAACCTGTAATGATGTTAATTTCTCAATAAATAAAGAAATAAATGTTTAATCAGACAATATACTATATTTCAATTTTTTTGCGGAGAATAACTTTTATAACGAACAACTTTTAATATCTATGCCGCAAAAAGTATATTATATTCTAAATCGATACACCCGTCCGCCATTGAAATAAAAGTATATGCATAATGCGAAGGTACACATGTCTCCCTACAAGATATTATATTTTAATACACAAGTATTTTTGGCCGAGCAATTCAGCTCCATAGGTTTCGTAGGAGGATCATGCTCGTGGTTTCGTATGATTGGAGGCGGCGATTGGATCTCCTAGATTTCTGAAACCTGCAGGCTTCAGTAATCTGGGAGATCCAATCGCCGCCTCCAATCATACGGAACCACGAGCATGCTCCTTTAAACAATATCGAAGCACAAGTGTGGCTTCCTTCGTCTTTATGGTCTAAGCAAAACGTTTAACTGTATTCCGACAAGTGGTTTTCACGATACGTTTTGTCGTATTGCTTGCTAACTGGGTCATTTAATGAAATGCTTATAGTATCACAAAATCGCATAGTCACATATATAATAATACTCATGTTATCACAAATGATAAGCATTTATATATTATAATTAAATAAAACAGATATAAAATTCACATGGGATAAGTATCTAGCTATTTTATTTTTAAATCAAAACCCTTAATTTTATTTATCTGATACCTAGTCTTTTGTACGCAAGTTAAATAATATTTTTGTGTGCAAAGATTTTTGAACCTTTTCCTTGTTTTGGTGTACTTATAGATCCATGTGTGCAATATATTCTCAATTCATTACATACTCGCACATCATAATAGCGAGAATATTGTAACATGACAAGCCAGGTTCGGTAGAGCCATTGTACCCGTGAACAAAAGCCAAACGCAAGCGTTAATTCAAAGTAAACTCTCTTGGCTACCCGTGGCTAGCTCTGATGATATTGTTTAACTAAAACAATAGCTAGTAATGTTCAGAGGGAACAGCTATTCGACATGCACAAAGAAGAAAGGCTGTACCGTACAACGAATATGTTTGTAGAATTAAACGTCTAGCCAACTGAGAGATGAGATGAGCTCTCTAAAGTACTATTTGAGGTGGATTGTAATTGGTTCAATCCGGTGCTTTTCCCTAAAGAATTTAAAAGTATTTTTGATTGAGTGAGCAAAGCGAACGAAAATCTTACAAACAACTAGGGCGATTTGGCATTTTATATGTGTATGTTTGCATGTTTGTCCGACGATAACTTGAGAACCGTTTATCCGATCTGCATGAAATTTGGTAAGTAGATAGCTTGTACTTGAGAAATTTACTGGTAAGTATATGAGTAAAATCGGATAAGGGGTTACTAAAATATGGGGTTATTTAAGGGAGGCAACAACTAAAAAAGTTACACAAAAAAATAAAGTTACATGTCATATAAAAGGGCTTTGTTTGGACTTGCCTCTGACTACCACTTACTTATATTTTCGTAGCGTTCGCGTCGCTTCACGAAATCTTAGTTCGCGGCGAACTACTAGTTATTTCGTAGTGACTTTCTTGCTCGTGGAAACGTCGAGGCAGCGCTTCGATCGTGAAGATATGAGTTAACCAGAATAGTGTTTTCAAAATATGCTGAATGTGCCTTTTTTCTGCAACCACGCAGTTTAAAGAGTGTGTTTTCCGGTGAAATACACCATGGCTTAACATTATGTATGCCCCAAGGCGATGGATTCAGGGCAGTGCATCGTAGGGCACGTTCTTACAGTGCGTAACTTACGAGGCATTGCTTTGTTGTAGGTGATGGTTAGGTACTACTTAAGATCAGGTGGGCCATTTCCTTGTTCCATCAGCAAGTCTTATATTATCGCAATAACACGTACCCGTAACAAACTACCTAAACACAGATGTTCTATTTGAACTATAACAGATAATTCACAAAACAATTTATTAGATTAGTTTTTGTTATTGTAAAATAGGTACATGGCTTACTCAAACTATATTTGTCACCCTTTTATAACCTGTGTTTAAATAAATGTTTATTGTATTGTATTAGGTTGTAATAATATTACAATATTTTGACCATAAACCTGTAAATATAAAACGGTAAAATCACGTGTCGCACTGAATATCTGTCGTATTTAATTAAGCTTATTGTTGAACAAGAATTTTCTTATTTGGAACATGAGATTAAAGGTAAAACAGTGTTCTTTTATATAAACTTTTATAAAACTAGAATCAAGGACGCTTAAAGCCGTCCCGTTTTACAAACCTTCATTAACCCATTAAGGTGCACTTAGCACCTTAATAAAATACGACAGACTGGCACTGCAGAAAACTATTATCGTTGACTCTGACTCTGGCATAGTGCTCTATGCCTCCGCTTTTAACAGCCCACAATAAAATGTTCGATGCCGTGTTTCATGATATCGGATGCTTAGCAGAAGGCCGAAAATACGGTTGCCAACCGTTGAGTTGTGTGATCGAAACAGACCTAAACCCAGTTAATGGCAATAAAGAGAGTCCAATCACCGTGTGGCATCTCGCCAATGGTGTTTTGTTCGAATGCCCTAACTATATAATATACAAGTATATATTATGTGACTGAAACGGTAGGTAGACAAAAAATAAGGTTGAATAAAGTCCACGATTTATGTTTCATGTCAGGGGTTTTGTTGTTAGTACCTAACCTGCTTAAACACGATACAGCTCTAAAGTATTTATATTTAATCAGTTACTACAGCGCCACTGCTTAACAACAGTGCAGTAGGAAACTGAAACTGAAACAGCTTCACGACTTTGATCCCCAGGCACGGTAGATATCCCTTCAGATCTCCCAGTACCAAGTAGGTACTAATTCAAGATTCTTTGAGGATGTCTAGGGGGGTAGTCAGAGGTACGTCCAAAAACATTACATTTGGCACATACCCACATTTTGCAGTAATTCGTATTCCATACGTGACAGGTTGCAAGCCCATTGCCGCTGTTAGAATACTAACTGGTTTCCTCACGATGTTTTCCTTCACCGTTTAAGAGCACTGGCATTGCGCACATAAATTTTTCGATAGAAAATCCATTGGTGCACGACCGGATTCGAACCTGCGACCTTACGATCGGAAGGCGTGGTCACTCCCACTAGACCACCACTAGGAACCTATGTATTAATATAATCTATTAGACTACAGAACGACAGGTTCTGAGCAAAAATCTGAAAACTATGGCACGTCGTTTAATTGGACTACACAACTAATTCTGTAAAAGTACTTTTAGTATTATCTACAAACCCCTAACCTATATTGTATAAGTACTTAATGCACAATAAAATATGCGATAAAATAATAATGGAACAGGACATAGTCGATAAACTATGTAGTAAAAGATAAAATTAGCCGTCGTTATCTTCTCTATCGTAGCAGTCGTTAGACATGGCAGAGGCCTCCGCGTGGCCCTAAAACGCCCTCACGCGAGATAGGTCATACGAACTCTATATAAAAACGTGCTCTATAAACGCTCAATTAAGTCACACGTCCTTCGGCTTAGCAAACGAAAGCAAAGGCCTTTCGTGTAGTTAATATAGTCGTTCCTATCAATCAAACTTAATTTTCGACAAGCTTGTGGAATGGAGTAGGTAATTCAAACCAAAAATAAAAAAAATCGCGTTTATAATAGCAGTAGGATTCTTTAACTAGTTGCAATATGAAAAATAAAACTGTACAGTAAAACTTTAGTTGGTCATTTAGTTTTATATAAAGCAAAGTAAACGCTTAGTCTTAGAAAAGAGAGCGTCAAACATGTATTGATGTCTGTCCTTTTTGTATCTATATGTGAAAGACTACGAGCACTAAAAGAAAATGGGTCAGGGGTCACGCCAAGCTACATTTAAACAACCAGCTGAGACGAGAGGCTGAACTTGAACGGGGGAAAGCAAAAGTACTAAGTGATTTAAGCTGTCGTGTCATGGGTTGATAATGCTTATCAATGTAAGCATCAACAAATGTAAGCATCTGCAAATTTACATGAATGCACGCTAAACACGGTAGACTGCGCGGTTAAAAAACCGTATATTCAATAGATTTTTTTAACCGTCGGTAAAATGAGTTTCTGCTCAACTCGTATACCTAGGTATTTAGTATTTGTATAAAATCAAAATTTATTATTATTTTTATTATTCTAGAAATCTGACATACAAAAAGCGCGAAAGCCTTTATAAACTAGTTTATATGATTTGATAATTATATCACTAACTACGAGTATATTTTAGTTGATAATGTAACTGATTTGACGGTCAGAAAATTGAAAAGCCTTTTCGCAACTCAATAAATTCACATTGTTTCCGCTTTTTGAGGCGACAATAGAACTCGTGAACAGCGAAAAATCAATAGTGAGAATTGGCACAGCGAGTTGTATTGTTGTGGCCGGAGTTTGAGCTTGACAGAGCTCTTCTAACAAATAAATCTATGCAGATATTGAAGTATCATGAACACGGCTTCATCGGTTTTGTATCCTACAACACAGTTGACATACAAATAATTGATTGTTTAACATGGTCCAGGTATGGCATTTCTGAAGTAGTATTCAATTCAGGGGTTTATTCCCTTTCGATTTCAAGCGCAACAAACGGACGGGGAAGCAACTCTACCGTCAGATGAAATGATTTCTGTCTTTAATAATAATATTTTCTATCTGATGCGAATTGTTTTACGAGTGACTGGTAAAGAGGACATCACAAGTTAGAGCAAATATTTTATGTTGTATCTATATTATATTCACCGTATTGTGTATAATTTTAGTTTAGCTTCTTGAGCCGATAGCGTCGGATAGACTCCGGAGAAAGACCATACGACAAGTGATTACTTTTATAAAACTGATTTGGAACACTAACATAACTCTTGCACAAACACTCCTACTTCCTCATATTGATTATGCTGACATTTGTTTCCTTGATGCCACGGAGGAACTATTAAACAAACTGGAACGTCTTCAAAACTTGTGTATCCGATTCATTTTCGGCTTGCGCAAGTTTGACCACGTCTCACACTTCCGATCTCAGTTAAAATGGCTCTCTATCCGCCGTAGACGTGATCTTCATGTTCTCTCTTTTCTTTTTAACGTCCTGTACAATCCATTATCTCCTTCTTACCTCCGTGAGCGCTTTGTTTTCCTCGTCCCTCGGGGTGAGCCCTGTAGAACAGCCATGTCCCTTCTTCTTAAAACCCCCTCCTTCTCCTCCTCTCGCTATGGTGACTCCTTCACTGTCCACGCAGTCAAACTGTGGAACACTCTTCCCCACTCCATCCGTGCCAGTGCATCACTGGGTATATTCAAGCGCAAAGTTAAAGAGCATTATCTCTCCTTGTAATCAAATTATTACTATGTATGTATGTATTATTTATTTATTTTTTGTCTATTTATGTTTCTATCTATATAAGACTAGTTATTATATTTAAGGTATTTATGTTTATATATTTATATATATGTGTAGGTATATCATATATATATATATATATATAATATTATATTCATTTTGCATGTAGGTACTATATATAATTTATTAGGATTTCTCTCCTATTATTTCAATGTTTTTCTTTTAAGTATGTTGTACACCTTCCCACCACTATAATCAGCTCTCTCTATCCTCTAAGGTTTGCTGGAAGAAAACTCTATATAGGGTTAAGCTCGCCTTTGTACATGACTATTATGTATTTTTTGTGTAAATCAGTTTGTGTACAATAAAAGAATAAAGAATAAACACTAAAACTAGCGCAACTGAATAAGTCGAGTTGTAAGTGGATTGTAGCTAAGCGTGCGCCACCTTAGACTGCATCTTCACTTTACACCAGATGAGATGGCAGTCTAGCTATCACGCAATAAAAAAAAACTACAACGTAAAAATCTGAGAATATGTTTAGGAATGTCGGTGGAATCTACGTTTGTTACTTTTGATAGTTTGTTGCTCAATTCATGTAGATCAGGTACGTACGATACGCGTCGTTTACATGCGTTTCGGACCCATGGCACAACTGCTATGCTCAACTGGTTGTGCCGTGGGTAATTTTTTTTCCCTTCTACACAACTAGTTGATCCGTTTAGGAAAAAAAATGTACTCACGGTCCAACTGACGAGAACTCGAAACCCTGGTTGTGCCGTGGGTAATTTTGAGACACAATTGATTGAGCCGTTCGGAAAAAAAATGTACCTATGGCTCAACTGAAGAAAACTGGACGCAACATTAGCTGTCATTTATGACATCAGCTGTGACAATTCTCCCGACCCTCTCCAAAGAAGTTTGATGACCTCTAATTGTTATAAGATTTTGGAAAAGTCTCACCTAATCCATGGAATATCAAAATATATATAACACATATTCTCTCAATAACATAACAGAGAGATCCCGTCTTAGTTATATGGATAACATACACAACGATGCACAGTACGAATCTGATTGCAGTTTTTAGATCGAGTTACCCGCTCTAGCACGAAACAAATTCGATTTGCTCCTGTAACTGGACTTGACAGTTTTTAGTTAAAATATAAACCGTATTTTCAGTGCTCCACAATATTGATGATAGGATTAACTGCGCGCCTTTATTTTGTCACTTGAAACCATTTTCCGAGGTAGGAGATCTACCTACCTACCGTAGTGAAGATGAAGACAAAACTGCATCTTAACCTGCGATTTAAGCTACGTCTTTTAACCGCGGTTTCTAAAAGCGCGGTCAACACTAATCTGCTGTCAAGTCACTTGCTATTTCAGCTTTCACTTCAAATTAGATAGAGATAGCAAGTTATAGCTTTCAGAAACCAGGGGTTAAATGAGCAATTCGTGTATGTTATTTCTTATGTCAATAAATAATTTGTAATTTTCGCACGAATATCATTAGTATGTTGTTGCGAAACCATCTATGCACAAACATTGTATTTTAATTTTGCATTCAGTTCTAGTGGTTAGCTCAGCTGTCTATGAGCAAATATGCGCATTTTTAATTTTGCATCCAGCTCATAAGTAGTTGCTCAACCGTCTATGCACAAACATTTTGCATTCAGCTCAAGTGGCTGTTTAACTGTCTGTGCACGAATATTTGCATTATTGACTTTGCATTCAGCTCAGTCAGAAACAGCCAGAGTCAAATAGCTAAACAAAAACCATGAAACCGAACCGAAAATGCTTGCTTAATACATGTCAGATCATTATTTTTAGATATATAATAATATTTTGTATTATTTATAGATTGTTTCAATATATCCTACTACTATTATAAACGCGAAAGTTTGTAAGGATGGATGTTTGATACTCTTTCATGCCGGAACGGTTGAACGGATCTAGATCAAACTTAGCAGAGAGATAGATTAGTCTGGAATAGCGCATAGGCTACTTTTTATCTCGAGGGAATACCGGGATTTAAATCTGCGCGGATGAAACCGCGGGGCGCAACTAGTATTTAATAAAACAAATGTTACCCCCTGTTACACCCTAAACTATGATCTTGTGATGTCGCTTCAGTTTAACATTGATGCTAAACTCAATGTGGCCAACATTGAGTTAACTTATCTTGTGTGTGTGGCCTATTTGTTGAAAAGTATCTCAAAACCATCAACGTTAAGAAATTAAAAAAATTGTTTAGAATGAACAATAGACTTTCATAATATATGACACCTTACTTGATATATCTTGATGATAATGTATGTCTATGTCTATGTCTATATATTTTTATAGCCTACTTTAATTTTTCCCCTGTCGGAACCTCAGCAATCTTAAGTCCGATTCAACTCATATACACCAGTAACCATCTCAAGTATAAACTCGACCCAGTTCGAATCTTCGGTTCAGAAATAATGCTCGATGCTAAGAAATAAAATAAAATAAATAAATAATGCTGGACAATCCACACAGCACTATCTAGGCCCAAAGTAAGCTACTCAAAGCTTGTGTTATGGGTACTAGATAACTGATATATTTAATACATTATATACTTACATAGATAGATATTTTTTATTATACATAGAAAACACGGAACACATCGGAACAAATTTCTGCAAATCATACACAAATTTGTTCCGAGGCGGGAATCGAGCCCGCAACCTCTGCGTCACTGGCGGACTCTCGCCCGCTGCGCCACTGAGGTCGTCAAGATGTCATTAAGTTCTTCGTTCGTTTACCTACTCGATCAAAAATAGCAGGATCCTCAAGAAATCTTTTCAGGAAACAACTTAGGTAGATTCTGAACATGAAAACTTACGGGACTTAACTTTACGGGAATCCTGGCACTATACTATTTTATTTATTTATTTATTTATTTAAAACTTTCACACAAAACAATATAGTGCTAGGAGGACTTAATGCTAATAGCATTTTCTACCAGTCATCCTGGGCGTGCAAAAAGATGGTGTGGCGTGTTACTAAGTATTTATGAAACTGTTTGTTTAAACATTTAATAGAAGTTATATATATAAATATATATATATACATAATATACATAATGTCTATATTTATACTAGAATAAGAAGGAAGTTAACTACTTACTATAAAACCTAAACTATTAAACATAGAATACAATACATAATATGATAATAGACCTACTTACTATAAGTAGGTAACTGAAATATAATTGATTGTAATAGTAGGTACCTACTTAGGAAGGTAAGTTATGCTATTTTAGCTTTTTAAAGAGATGCTCTCGAACCAATCTTTTAAAAGAGTCTTTGGAATCAGATTGTTTTATAGGTAGTGGCAATTCATTCCAGAGTCTTACTGCCACAACTGAAAATGAGTTTGACATAAATGAGGTGTGGTTTTACATTCAATTCGCGATTCTGTTTGTCAAGCACTACTCCATATATTTGAATAAGCGGATACACGGATTTGATGTATACCTAGACTACTGTACTGCTAAACCTGCACAGTACAGTAGTCTAATTTAATAACATTTGAAAATAAATGTTACTTACGATAAGATAGAGTGAAATATGCCTTAACCTTTGTTTTCAACCACTAAGTGACGGCAAACATAACATCAATCAACATTTTTTCTGGATCGGTTATCGGATTTATTAATTTTAACTTTCTTTGTAAATGCATATTTAATGCATACTTTTATTGACATTCACATGCGAAGAAGCAAGACTACTATGCATGTTATCTCACTCTCACCTTACTACGTCTTTAATTTGTTTATACAACTTGCTGATGGAAAAAGCAGATGGCTCACCTGGTGTTAAGTGGTAAACATGACCTATAACAAAGCACTGCCTCGTAAGTCACGCACAATAGCCCTTGTTCCATCATATAGAGACAAACAGATATTGAGCCTCATTTGCCTGAATTTCATCGGCAACCATATCACTGCTTGGCGACAGAAAAAGTAGGTACTTCCTCGGACAAGCTTCACGAAGAGCTCTAATATTCATCATATATGAAAGGGGTGAACTCAGTGTTGAGCAGCAAAAACAAATGATTTGCATAGTATACAATAATGGTAGACTGCCACTAATTGTAAGACATCGTGATAAATGTTCAGCTCAGCGGATAATAATATGATAATATACCTAAGCCGATTTAAGCCATTTTAGAAGACGACGCCCTTGTCAAAAGCAAGCTAACCATGTTTCGCATATGTTGTGATGTCCAAGCAAAATCAATAGTGGGAACATCATAGTGTTTGATTTAAATCATTAGGCCAGCACAACGGCACAAATGACTAGTTCAACCCAATCTCAGCAACACCTGAGATAATCAAATTTGTTAGACTGAAACCATGCAACATTGTGTTTATTAGACGATCACGCATGAGCTAAGCAAATATAAGTTTCAGTTAAGCTATCTTTAGATCGTTTGCAACGGTCTGCAGATTTTGATTTGATTGTGTATTTTGTAAATACTTGTACCTATTAATTATAATTTTCTTAGTTTCTTTTTATTGTATGATTATACAATAAAAAGAATACAAACATACACAGTTAAAAACTTCTTTAATTAAATAATGATTTGTAGCTAACGAGATTCGAGTTTCAGTTTACTTGCTGCTTCATAGCTCAAAACAAGAAGGTTTATGAATCCTGATTTGGTATATTTTAGATTATTTCATTATTTTTTTATAATTTAGATTAATTATTAATTTTTTTTAGTTTCAAAGCATAAATTATTTGCATCTACTATCTCAAATATAAGGGGCCGTGTTTCATGATATACCAACCCTAACACCTGAATTAAGATGAAGCATCTTCAATCGTGTTGTAGGACTTGTCGACATCTGCAAATAGAGATTGCCACCAACTTGATTGGACTGATCGATCGTTATTAAAAGAATTTGAATAATATTAAGATCAAACAGTAAATTTTTCAGCCTCTTTGCCAGCCATTTTTTACTGTTAGACATACAATTCTACAATGCTTTAGTAAATGGGTATAAGTAAGAATATAAGTATGGTTTGCCTCATTTAAGAATCAGCGTGAGTATGTCCAAACGGTGCTCCCGCAACCAAAATATGCTAGAATTCAGCATTTGTTCTAAATTTATTGTGCTCTGCCTCAATTTCGGCAATAAAGCCTTAGTTGAGGCATGCGCAGTGAGAAGAATAAGAACACCCCAAAAAAAGGTTTTCGTAGTTTTTCATGAAGATATTTTTTTCTGATCTTAGATCTGTCTCTGATCTCTGTTTTAAGATAATATTAGAATATAGAAAGGAATGTGCAAAACGCTCTACGAATACCGATGATTTCCTGCGGTTTACGATTTAACAATCTAACTTTAGAATATAAGCCAGATGGCTGGCTACGGCATCAATAGAAATATTTAAGAACACTACTGATAGTATAGGCGAGAAGAAAACAGGTTTCAACGTGATTCAATTATGGGGAGATATAAATATTACAAGGTGTACTAACACCTTATTAAAGTAATATACAATTTCTAAGTGAACACTTACGAATTAATATAAGTAACTTTTATAACAAATTAATCACATTAAAAAGAAACTAACAAAATACTTACAGAAAACTCGGTGCTGATTGTGATGGAATAAGGTGAATTAGCCGAATGGGGATCCGGGATTCGAAGGTACGCGCGCGGAAAATCGAGTGTCACGTTAACAATTTAGTGTCCGACGAGCATGATCGCGCGAATGGAACTAAAGTACGATCGGCGCGTAAACAGAGCAACAAGGCCGGCGCCAACGACGGCGACCAGAGAACGAATATCCCGAGAGAACGTCGAGCACGAACACAGGCAAACGAAAGATCGATACCTCCGCTACCGCGCTCTCCCTTCCCAGCACCCGACTGACTGCGTCGGGACTACAGAGCGGCACGAGATTGCTAAAACTCTACAGGAGCGGTCGCATCAGCGGTTGCTCCTACTGTGACGACGCACTGACAGAATGTACGCTATTTTGCACCGCATATCATTTTTAAATGTGACGTAGTGGGGACGCGTGGTGAGCATGCGCGTCAGAGGTAGGCGCGGCGATGCGAACAGTCGAATAAAGTCGAGTAAGGGTAGAACAAAGAGAATCCATCGAAGCCGCTTGATGATGGTCGGTGAAGCCGCCAGCCGCGTGTAAAGGCGCGCGGTCCCACCGCACCAAGCGCCATACCTACACACGCAACACCATCGATCAAGACACGCACAGCTCACGACCTCTACACTACATTGCTAACCGGCTCTCGTAGGCCTTCTTCTACTCAGCATTATCAATTGATTTCAGATTCATAAATTATGTTTCTTTATTCTTTATTGCACACAGTAAACTTATATAATAAAAAATGTACAAAGGTGAGCTTAACCCTAAAAAGAGTTCTCTTCCAGCAAACCTTGAAGGATTGTGAGAGATTTAAATTAGAGGTGGGTGCGTAGTTTCGTTCAGACTAAAGCAGAAATAAAGAAAGGAGCAAAAACAGCAAAATGGCTAAATCGAGCTCAGGGTCGGGACAGAACGAGGAGGAGGCCTATACTACCCAAGAATTTATTTTAGTTTTATTATTATAATAAACAAAATAGAATGTAATGTTTCTTTATTTGACACACAAACGCAGGTACAGCACAACATAACAAGAAAAATAAAAACAACAAGAAGAAAAAATGGGAAACAAAGTAGGTAGGTAGAAGTAATACAGAATCCACCTGCGTATTGATCGCGCACAAAAAACGTCTGAATTTACAAGAAAACAAGGAAAGAAAATTCAACTCTTTCTTTGTTGCTAAGCAAAAATACAAAGCATTAGAAGTTTCTTTACTTTCAAAGCTTTCTACGATGGCGTTATTGTAACTTATACAAGTGGTTCGCCCCGAACTGAAATATCGTCCGCTCCTACTCAAACATTACATTTGGCTCTGAAAGTATGGATGGATGGATGGATGTTTGTTACTCTTTCAGGCCGGAACGGCTGAACGGATCTGGATCATACGGCAGAGAGATAGATTATAGTATGTAATAACACATAGGCTACTTTTATCCCGTAGGAATACCGGGATTTAAATCTGCGCGGGTGAAACCGCGGAGCGCCACTAGTACCCAGTACATTTATTACTTACACGTGGTCTGATTTAGGTACAAACATAATCTATTTATTGAAGGCTTCCGTTGAACAGACCTTAGCTCTATCATCAGGCCAGCTCGCGGTCACCATTTTAGGAATCTAAGTTGTTTCCAAATTTTTCATACAAAAGAATAAGAAAAAGCCAGGGATCTTCCCGACAGTAACAAAACTATGGTGTCAATTATGTATGTACAATTTTAATGTTTTCAAGAGACGAGTGAATAGTTTTCTTCTAGGTAAACGTGCTACACCGTAGACCGCATCATCACTTAATATCAGGTGAGATTGCGGTCAAACGTTTTACCTATAGATTGTAAAAAACAATGAAACTCTGAGAGATGGAAACGCTCTTGGATCGTTGGTTATTCAAATTTTACTATTTTGTTGTATGAGAAATAAATAATGTTGGACAATCCACACAGCATCATCTAGCCCCAAAGTAAGCTACACAAAGCTTGTGTTATGGGTACTAGATGACTGATATATTTAATACATTATATACTTACATATATAGATATTTTTTATTATACATAGAAAACACCCAGACCTACGGATCAAATTTCTGCAGATCGTACAAAAATTTGTTCCGAGGCGGGAATCGAACCCGCAACCTCTTGCGTCGCAGGCGCACTCTCACCCGCCGCGCCACAGAGGTCGTCAAATAAAACTGAGTTTTCTAGAATAAAAGTAAACATTATTTAGGAATATCTTAACAAAGCCTTTTTACATGACACATAGCACATACATAATATAAATATACATACAATCTTACCAGTACATAATTATCTCAAGAGCTATTGCTAGCTATTTTAACAAATTTCATGGAGATTGTATCAACGGCTCAAAAGTTATGGCTCGACAAACATTAAACATACAATGCCCCATTGCCCAAGTTGTTTGGGAATTCTTTATTCGCTTGGCTTCCTCGATCAATAACAAACATTTACTCAAGAAAAAATAGAAAGTTATAAAAAGAATTTTTACAAAAATTCCGTTGACCTTTTGAAATGTTCTTACGTACCTCTTACGCACCAGGACAAATACACTCCCAAATTTCAAATCTATTCATTAGCTATAACCGCTAAACGATTTGGTCTTGGCATTGTCCACCATTTTAAACCCATTTTCGAAAAATCGCAAACAACCATTTTGTGTGCAATCACATTGCGCAAAGTTTAGAGAAAATCATTTTGATCGGTGCAAGTTTTCTTACTTAAAAGTTTGCTTTTCTAGTTTTCGTACATAAGCAAACTTTTGAGTAGGAAAACTTGCATCAATCAAAGTAATTTTTTTACTAAACTGTGTGCAATGTGATTGCACACAAAATGGTTGTTTGCGATTTTTCAAAATTGTATTTAGTGATTTTATACCTTTCAAAATGTCGAATCGTGCGAGCGAGAGAAATATTGGGTGTTGTCAACGCCTTAACTGAATATTTTATTGAAAATCTTATTTGCGATTTGACTTCACCGGTTCCAGCTAGGTAAACACCGAAGTCTGTGCAATGGTTCAGGCAGTTTATCAAGCGTCGAAAAATTTGCAAGCTCCACTGGACAAAAAGTTAT
Source organism: Plemyria rubiginata (assembly GCA_963576535.1). Taxonomy (NCBI): domain Eukaryota; kingdom Metazoa; phylum Arthropoda; class Insecta; order Lepidoptera; family Geometridae; genus Plemyria; species Plemyria rubiginata. Next base: position 6,199,958 of record OY754905.1, read on the forward strand.
CTTAAAAGAAAGTAACGATTTACGACACTCCCCAACAGAAACAAACAGATTCAAAAGTTCGTATGTTTGCGCGAAACTCCAGCAATTTCATGAATATCAAATCAGTAGAACCAAAAGTTTTCTTCTTCGCGTTAGTTGATTGGTCACTGTACAGGACAAGCTTGAATAAATCAAAAGCAATGGGGTAGATACTTTACGTTGTAAGATTAACCTAATTCTCTCTCTATATACTTTCGCCTGATAGACAAACAGAAGACAGAAACGGAAGTGCGCGAATTCAAAGTCCCAGCCAAGTTCATTAAGTGCAAGTGAACGAAATGTGTTAGAAGTTTAATTAGTTTTAGGTGAACCATCTAACACAATGTTCGATTAGGTAGAATTCAAGCATAGATATTATACGAGTATTCCATTAAACATGCACTTGGTTCATTTGCCTACTAATTGGTCCTTATAATCAAAATAAGTGTTACATTAAAAAGCTTTCGGTTCTCCAATAGATAAATAAATATTAGGTACTTCTAAACTGATGTAGTTCCTTGGTAAATGATATTACGCTCACCCTGATGTACCTTATAGCTATAATAAAAAAGTGGTGAATTCCAATTATTGGGTGTACATTATCAACACGTGACATTAAAAGTCTTTTAAAAGCGTGATTGCTACTTATGTTAACATGACTTCTTCTGCCCAAACACGAATCTGCCCAAACAAGAATCTACCCAAACAAGAATCTGCCCAAACAAGAATCTGCCCAAACAAGAATCTGCCATAACCAGAATCTGTCCTAAACCGAACGAAGGATTATATACCCTTAACGGTGAACACGCATTTGCTCCTATAATCAGATTGACGCACACAAAGCGAGCGAAACGGACGAATCGTGCAAAATGCACGAAATGTTATGCTACTTTCTTGCGGAACGGTGCATTCGATTTGTTTGGCGTGAACGCGTTTACCGTTATGTCCTTCTAAACCTCGAGGCTGTTGATCCAGTAGCGCCTTCATCTCAGACATTAAATAGACTAATAAAAATAAGATGTTCATTTAAAAATGTACATATTTAGCGTATACTCTATATCTAGATGAATCGCTAAAGTATTTTTTTGAACTAGGCACTATTTTGTGCTGTCCGATGCACTATAAAGTGTTACATAATAGAGATGTTGGTTCAAATATTACATTGACATGACTCAAAGAAAAAAATGTATATTTTAAATGTAATGTAATAACTACAAGCCGTTTTTTTTTCAAGGAAAAACCTATTTATGTGTAGCCGCTTCAGTCTAAGTAAAAAAAAAATAAATCACGTGGTTTCTCACGTGATTGATACATTGTTTTACAAGGATTGAAGGAGATTGTTAAAATGCTACTAGGGCTTACCCTACGAATAAATATTAAGTCTATTTATTCGTAGGGCTAACCGATCACCTATTACACTAGTTTATATTCGGGGCCGCTTTCTAGGGCCTTTAAATAAAATTTATACCAACTCATTTTAAGAGTGAAATCGTAGCCTTATGATGAACTTGCAAAAACCAATTGATTGGTGTACCAAGGCCAGAGGTATTTTTCCTCAATTGACACTACTACTTATTCAGTAACTCTGTATTTCGGGTAATAAGGTAGAAAATTTTTTTTTAAGTTAATCTGTTTTGTAGCGCTAGGTTCTTTCAATTCTTTCACCACAGATAAATATGAGATTTGATCAATTGTGGAACCAAAATTAATGTACAGCACCTGAAATACGTTGAATACCTACAAACAAACGTACAAATAACAACTTGGGACTTTGTTTGCTGGACTCTTCAATTATTCGTATTGTGCGATATTTGTAAACGTTATTTGCAAAGGTAATGCCCCAAGCAAGCAAGGGTTTACTTGGTTACAGCGGCAAAATATACAACGATCCAAAGTTATAATTAATACCAAGGCCGACCCGAGTCGATAAAGTAGAGGGTATTACCGAGGGGCGGGCAAGTGTCTCACGAAATTCTGATACTATTTTATAAAGTTAGCATTGTCGCCTTTACTAAGTTAGTTACACTTTTAAATAACGTCATTACTGTTGAACACACGGATACGCCTCAGGCGTGTACGAATTATTCATCCATGGCATTAGGCTATACGCTCAAAAAAAATCAAAATCAAAACAGTCTTTATCCAGTACAATCACAGGTATCACTTAGAAACGTCTTTTATACTAGGAGAACCTACCGCCAGTTCGTCGCGACTTGACTACTCACTTTTATGTCCTTGTAGTAAGCATCATTTTTCATTGGCTACGTGTAGCTTGATGTGTATCTGTGTGTACCATTGAAGTATGAGTACACATTTGTACATATTTTTTAACTAATTTAAGGATTTAGACAAAAGGTTTAGGATAAACGTATATTTTACGAAACTAAATAATACTACGATCCACGGTGTGCCAGTGCGTTCTTGTAGATACCCAAATATGACTAGACAGGGTTTTTTTTTCAAAATTGTTATGTTGAAATTATGTGGATGACGATTTCCTTACTTTTCATATTTATTTATTTATGGATTTAGTCAGTGGATTAGTCGAATTGTCAACAGACAAGAATTCAAACTTCGTAAAGATAGCTCAAAGAAAGAAAAACGTTTTAGAAAATAACTTTCAAGATAAAACAGATTGAAGTCTGTTGCACCGGAAAATAAACTCATACTAGTATTTCATAATATTTTGTAAGCGAAACTACATAGATATACCTACTGTCGGCTATATATTATTCTGAACTTGAACGTCCTAATTTCTTTTAGGTGCACGTCGTTTACTTTACCAAATGACCACTGCCAAAACTTTTAAAGTCAATAGTTAAAAAAAGGCTAAGCGCACGTTTAGATTTAATTTAGATAATGCAACGGATGATTATCTTATACGACGTACTGAGCCATTTTTTGACTATTTGTTATCCAGCTGCATAGAGATTGAGAAAACTTCAATTTATATTAATTTAAAAACGTCAGTATTTCGCTGTAAAAGCTTGTATCTAAAGTACTAGTTGAGCACCGCGGTTTTAACCGCGCAGATTGAAATCCCGGTATTCCCACGGGATAAAAAGTAGCCTATGTGCTATTCCAGACTATAATCTATCTCTCTACCAAGTTTCATCCAGATCCGTTTAGCAGTTTCGGCGTGAAAGAGTAACAAACATCCATCCATCCATACTTACAAACTTACTACTTATAATAGTAGTAGGATAATGATAACGTGATATAATTCAGAGCATTTAAAATGACCAGCCCAAATTATTATAGATAGCTAGCTACGTCAGCGACTTTGACAACACCCGGCTAACGGATAACTGGCGCAGACTTGTGCCGAAGCGTCAGATATCCGGTAAACGGATATCCAGCCATTGCTGCTGTTTTGCTAAGTTATAACATGTTCCGCGGTGACTGGGGTCCAGCATACCCGTGGAAAGATAATCACCTGGACTTCGTAGCCCTAAAAAGAACTGACGCAACGGTAGAAGTCAAATAGTCAAACTATAAAGCTAACTCTCATTTGCTCGATCTAATACAAATACCAAGATTGCAAAATAAATAGATTTTCTACATAAACGTAAACTAAAGGGTATTTGTAAAGAGCACGCTCCCAGCGCCAGCTTCGACTTCAACGTCAATTTTTTGTTCACTCCGAGCGCCGGAAACTGCTTCACTAATGCATTCGGCACTTTTATTTCTTATTGTTTTCAGGACGTTGTACTTCGTGTGAAAGATAGAAAATGGATGAAGACTTAACTATCACATGTAGGTATTTAAACTGTTCACGTTCACTTTCTATTGAAATACTACGAAGGAATACATTTATTATTTAAAGCAAAAGCTTACTACAGCCTCAAAGTAAGAAGTTGCCGATCTCTGTAGTTAAAGTTGACGGGAGGATTTTCTTGTTTTTTTTTTCGGTTTAAGATATTTTATTTCTCATAAGAATAAATTCACTTATATGACAAAATACTAAAATTAGCTACTCGTATGTTTAAATTAGGGCATAATCCTTGTTAGGCATTCATGGCTTGCACCCACGGACGAATTGTATAATTCGACTTTGCGCTGAGAAAATGAATAAATTATCCAGCAAAAACGTAAAAGGTATAAAAAAAATTATAAAACTGCAACCTGCGCGTCAGTACAATCTTATTTATTTATTCTGACGCGCAGGTGTGGTTAAACTCTTAAGGTTGTTTTAAGTTTCACCATGCCCTATATAGCAAAGGATTATATACAATTTACCTTTAAATCTATTCCCTGGTCTAGCGGTCCGTTTAATAACTTAACAAATACTTTAAAATTCTTCTTAATTTTAATGCCCGATTACTTAACGCTCCGGTAACAAGACTTAAATTAAGGCCTTAAATTAAAGCCATAATTGAATTTTAACAACAATACATCTGCAATTTTTCATTTAAAATATGATCTACCAATATTCATTTATAACATTTCGCTACGTCACTACGTAGCTCAAGGGGGGTAAGAATAAGCTATTGAATTTGAATGCTTGACAGAGTCGAGGTACGAGACACCTCATTAGTTCAGCCAATCATGGCTTGATAAATGTTTCTAACCACCTTTTGTTCTCTGAAAGCATCGATAGATGGAACAACATCGCAGGCTGAAATAGAGATGGAGCTAATTTGCGCAATTTAAATAATTAGTACCTACGAGTATTCCAACTGAGATGTAAATATCCTACTACTATTATAAACGCGAAAGTTTGTAAGTATAGATGGATGGATGGATGTTTGTTACTCTTTCACGCCGGAACGGCTAAACGGATCTGGTTGAAACTTGGCAGAGAAATAGATTATAGTCTGGAATAGCACATAGGCTTTTTATCCCGTGGGAATACAGGGATTTAAATATGCGCGGGTGAAACCGCGGGGCGCAACTAGTAAAATATAAATATGTACAGCTCGTTGCAAATGTTGCACAGTAATTAAAGAGAGTATAATTCTAACTGTACGTGTAGGTAATGCATACAAAAACCACGACAGTTTCTCTTAGTCCTTACAGAAAGGGATGATATGACCTGAATGCCTAGAGTTGATGGAGGCAGGCCAGTGTACCGTTAGGTACGTTCCTTTTATGCGAGACTTGCGTTGCGAGGCAATGCATTGCTATAGGTTATTACATAACATCAGTTGGGTTTTCTACTTGTACCATCAGTGAGTAGTTCAAAATAAATATATTTAAATAATTGAGAGCAGCAGTGCAAGTACCGTTCTTATCGATCGCTTAATTGACATTTAGAAACGTCAAAAAGTCGTTAAAAATGGTTTCAACCAAGGAATTTGAATACTTTCCTTGGGTTCAACAATGGATAAAACCATTATTAACGAACTTTGAAGATTCTAAATGTCAAATTATGCGATCGATAAGAACGGTACTTGCACTGCAGATATGAAACTTATTATAGAAAAGCATAAACATTCGGAAACTTAAAGCTGAAGTGAATATGTAAACTACGAAATTGAGCGTCTATTTATTATGATACTTTTCATAAACTTGCTGTTGGATGTAGATATATATAATATAATATATATATAATTTTCATGTTAATAGTACGTAGGTAGATTCATAAGAAATTTATAAAGGCAGACTGAGTAAATCCAATCTAGCTCTTCTCGCAAGTTTCAAGATATCCGAATGTGAATAGATTGCTTAAGGGCCCGGCGACAGCGGCTCGCAGTTTCGAGGTGCGATTGGCTATTATTTCATTTTATTTTATTTCGGGGAGGTTGTTTGAAAGAATAACTATCCAGTGACGCATAAATACTGTTCGAACACAAATAACACAATAATAAATATAAGGGAAACATGCCCGAATCAGAAATCATTTTGGTATTAGTATGTTTGGCCTTACGTTTACCTAATACCAAAATGATTTCTAACTCAAGCACATTTCCCTTATATTATTGTATTATTTGTATTCGAACAGTATTTATGCGTCACTGGATAGTTATTCTTTCAAACAACCTCCCCGAAATGAAATAAAATGAAATAATAGCCAATCGCACCTCGAAACTGCGAGCCGCTGTCGCCGGGCCCTTAAGCACATTCCTTACCGAAATTATATAAGTATAGTGAGTAACATGTATCATGATGCCTGTCACCACGGAATTTTCTGTGCCTGTCACAAAGGTTTCTACCACATCGCACGTCAGTAACGCGGGAAGCGGGACGCGTTGCGGGAGCGTCTGCCTCTTATTCCTGTCACACTTAGACATATACCTAGAAGTCTGGGATGGGGTTTTTGTGTGTTACAAGACAGGTTCGAAAGCTTCATCAAATATGTAAAACTTTGCATGATCTGAAACAGACGGGACAATCTAAGCGAGACGGAAGATGTACGCTTTGAATTAGTTCTGTTTATTAAAGTGAGCGAAATTGAGGTATGAAAACACCGTGAAGTAGAAAAATTAGTGATAGGAGTTCCCAAATGTAGATTTGGTTTGAGCATTTAACATTTTTACAAACCTAAAAAAACAGTCAGATTGAGAACCACCTCCTTTTTGAAGTCGGTTAATAATAGTAACATTTATTATATTCAAAACTTTAACTACGACTAACTTTATGTATTACTTCCTGGAAATTCTCCGTGGGAAAGGAAAATTTCAAGCACCTCACTGCAGCTCCAAAATTTATAATTAACTTTACAACATTGAGTGTGGTGCCGTGACCAAAAGTTCTAGCATGTAGGTTCAGTTTCTGCTAACTACGTGCTTGGTAATCACAAGCATGATCAGAGGCAGAGTCCGTGGAAATTTACGTTCACGGAAAGGTCTGTCTGGTATCAATAATTATGGCAAAACTTTGGATAGGGTGATTGAACAAAGCTCTCGCGCTGTGCTCGTTATCGACAATTTGTGTGTTTCTAAGCAGTTTATAGCTCAACAGCGTATCAAATTGAATAAAATCACAATTGTTATCCTATCAATATAAATAACTTTAAATCTATCCGACGATGTATCGAAAGCTAAGACATATTCTCACTTGTAGCAGTTGAAAATCTTTACTTTATTTAATTTTTTTCATTAAGCTTATTTAAATACTTTAACCGATTTCACTGTTCCTAAGTCTTTCTTGCCAATTTAGTTTAACTTAGAATTTTGAAACCTCTCAATCCGCTTATCTCAGTTTGAAATTTCGAGGAGACAACGCTCATCTAAAGCCATAGTTTGGATCAGATTATGGTAAGCTCTAGATTTATCATGCCCGATAAACAGCTCTATACCCAATACCTAGAACAAACAATGGCTGAGGCGACAGTCGCACTATGTATTTATTGGATGGAGTATTGCATAGATATTGATTGATATCGTGCTATTGTCGGAGTAGATTATTATGCTGAACGTTGTAGTTGATCGTAAGCTGAAGGTAGTAGCTACTAGGGTAGTATTTTTGAGAATGACCACACACTGGTGCCTGGATGGTCACGCACCATAAATTTTCAGAGGAACATCTTCCCGCGTTACTCTCAAGTTGCACCTACTGTTAACTAGATATCACATAGGCTTCTTAAAAAGGGTTAAAAAGGCTTAAATTAATGATCAGCAATGCGAGTGTAGTGCTTTCTATACGGTTATAGGTACAGTCTACGGTAACCGCTTACCATCAGGCGCCATGAGCTTGGGCATTCTATGACATAAGAGATTCGTTGCCCCAAACAGTGTAACGTCAAAAAGTGATCTTGGGTTTGCTTACTGATTAGAACATAAAAAAGTTACGTACCTATTTGAGTAATAATGTTCTTATATGAGCTACATGGTCTAGAGATTATCCCAACATGGTATGTATTCATACCAGAGCAGGGTTACATTTCAAAAGAAGATAACGTCAATGACACAATCAGCCGGCGGCCGGCGGCCGGTCGTGCCATTAACGGCCGCAGAAAACAATTTTAGAAGCGGCTCTGTAATTTAGTTTTCAAAGTAAAATTTAACAAATGAAAATGTAACAATATTTCACAGTAAAAACGAAAAGAAGAGTCTTCTGGAAGTTTATTGCTATGCGATATTTGCAACACCAATACTTTATAAGTTGTTCAATCGAGCCGTCTAAAAACCAGACGTCGACGCTCGGGCGACTCAAGCCGACAATAAAGAAAATAAATAAAGATAATAGTAACACGACAAGAAGAAGAAGAATAAATAAAGCACATTTCTATAAGGTAGCCCACGTGAATTTATATATATATACCTACCACATAGCTTTAAAAATAAACAGATTCTTCAACCTTGTAATTTAATAAACCTTGACTTTTTCTATAACATATTCATTATCTAAAACACTTTTACTTCCCGAACTTCACGCGCTAAATGAATGCCGATAGCAGTTCTACATAATATTATATATTATGTTAATTTCCAGAGCAGTGACTGGGGCCCTCCGAAATCAATATCACTACCCACACCATCAAATCATTATTCTAGAAGCGAAGAACCCTAAGGGTTGAACCCATTGCATTTTTATGTTTCGCATTTTTACATATTTTGCACATTGTGTTCAAGGGGTATGTTAAATGTAGCATAAACAGGAACGATACCTACACTCGTACCTACTAGTTATATCGCTAACGTTTCAACTCCATTCGAGTGCCAATTTCAAAGCAAATACGATTCGTTCAACTCTCCCATCTCTCGTGGGAGTACGGATGGTAAAAATATATTAATAAATATATAAACTCAATCTCAGTCACAACTTTTTTGAATCGGAGTAAGCAACATCACATATTTTATTTATTTAGTTGTATACTACGTTGTGTATGGTTGGCATTGACTCTTACGAGATGAAAGTCGTTAATATTATATGAATATTTTTAATGTTACTAAACTTAACGTACTTGTTTTTAGATAGTAGCTCCACCGATTTGTATGTTCTTTGTCACAACAAAGTGTCACCTTATTTTTTTACCCGAGTGCCGAGGGTTATGTGTTTGGCGTGTATCTATCATGTATCCTTCCTTCGATATTTCCTTTATTACCACGTAGCAACCAAACGGCTGAATGGATTTTGATGATTCTGGTATCAAAAGATTCGTCGCAACTTCCCAAGTGTCCTTAGAAAAAAAAACCCAAAAAGTCACGCGGGAAGGAAAGCAGGAGCGATATTCTCTCACATTAAAAAAAATCTTTTCGCTATCATAGCAATATGTTTATCAAAATCAAGAGAGTGATAAAGTGTTTTCAAATAATGTATTAGTTTTGATTTAAAGTAAACCCTCAAAGACAAAAACAGAACGCAAAATTCGTTAAGTCACTTTAGGGAACTAGGCCATGAGTGATACTAAAATATATCATAAACCCTTCCCTATGGTCATATAAATCGTTTAGAAAAAACCGCATCAAAATCGATGAAGCCGTTTCGAAGATATTAAGAGTTTTGTAATAAAAAAATGTGATTGCTGGTAGCCCCAAAGTGATCAAAATGAGTTATACAACCACAGGCATCAGTAAACTGCTAGGACATAGGTACGCTAGCCTCCGACTGTATGCGATCTTTACATTTTTATCATTCGTCAAGACTGAAGAAAGGATTTCAATATTAAAAAGTACCAAACTTAAAACATTATCTTATTTACCTACCTACATACTTTTAGTTCGGGCACTCGGGTTTTTATTTTTTAATAAATCTTCTTGTTAAATTCTCGTCCAGTTTAAACGAAATGATTTGGCCTGGAACATCCAAACATCGAAACTAAACTCAATTTCATTAGAAACTATTTCACACACACACCTTGATGTTTACAATTCCGTAAAAGCTTCTTACTCTTCTTCTTCTTCTTCTAATTTAAGAGCAATGCTCTTGTCGGCGTAATTGATGCATTTCTCTCCAGGTGTTTCTTTTCAGGGCAACCTCCTTGACCTCCTTATAAGACATGACGGCAACCTTCGCTTTTATTTGGCTCATGTAGCTTATCCTAGGTCTTCCCCTGCCTCTCTTTCCTTCTATCTTTCCTTCGATTATTTTCCTTATAAAGCTGTCATGTCTTACAAGATGGCCAATCATCTTTCCTCTTCTACTCTCAACTGTTTTTATAATGGTTCTTTCCTCGTTTACTTTTGTCAATACTTCTATATTTGTAACTTTTTCTGTCCAGCTGATCTTTTCCATTCTTCTCCAACACCACATTTCAAATGCTTCTAAAAATTCTCTGTCTTTTTGTGTCATTGTCCACGTCTCACACCCATACAGTGCTATGCTCCACACGTATGCTTTTATAAACTTTTTCTTGACAGTGTTGGAAATTTTGGATGTGAAAATATGTTTTTTGTTATTAAATGCCTGTTTTGCAATTGCTATTCTGGATTTGATATCTGGTGTGCATCTGGAATCTGCCGTTATTAGGCTACCTAAGTACCTGAAGGTATTAACTCTTTCTATGCCTATGTTATCTAACGTTATTGTGTTGGCTGTGGTGTCTTCTGTCTTGGATGTTATTAATGTTTTAGTTTTATTTATATTAATTTTGAGAGAGCAATCTTTAAAGACTGTATCCATTGTGTTTAGTAGTTTTTGCAAGTCACTCTGGGTATCTGCAACTACTGCTATATCATCTGCAAATCTTATGAATTTTACGATTTCCCCATTGAATTTTACCCCTATAGTTGATTTTTCATTTATTATTCTTATGGCTGATTCTATAAATATGTTAAAGATTAATGGTGATAGCGAACATCCTTGTCTTACTCCTTGTCTTATCTTAGCCCTTCCCCGCTCATTTCCTACTTGTATGATTGTTTCTTGACTTTTGTATAGCTGGTATATTATTCTTCTATCTCTAAAATCTAATCCAGTGTCTCTTAACAATTGTGTCATCTTTTTCCAGTTAACTTTATCAAAAGCCTTCTCAAGATCTATAAATGCTATATGGGTATTTAGTCCTACGTCCATTCTTCTGTCCACTATCATTCTCAAGGCTAAGATTGCTTCTCTTGTTCCCTTGTTTCTCCTGAAGCCATATTGGTCCTCGCTTAAGTTATCTTCAACTTTTGATCTTATTCGATTTTGTATTATTTTCAGAATTATTTTAGAGGCTTGTGAAATTAAACTTAATGTCCGATGTTCCTCACATTTAAGCGTATTTGTTTTTTTCGGTATTGTGACTGTTTTAGTTAGTTTAAAATCATTAGGTATTTCTCCCGTTTCGTAAATTTTTTTTGTTATTTTAAATATTTCCTCTAGCAAATGATCATTATCTGAGCTTTTAATTAATTCTATGTGTATTCCGTCATCTCCAGCCGCTTTACCGTTCTTTATATTTCTTAAAGCTTCATCAAACTCGCTTCTAAGTAGTTCGGGTCCTATACTGTCTTGTTCTACTACTGCTTCATGTTCCAAGTCAGCATCTGATAATTCGTCTCCTTTATATAACTCTTCTATGTATCTTCCCCATCGCTCAACTATTTCTTTGTTGTTAATGAGTATTTTATTGTTTTCATCGAGAACAGCTGTGGTTTTTGTTTTCTTTTTTCTGCTAAGATTTCTTATAATACTATATGCTACATCAAATTTCCCAACATTCATATAATGATTTATACTGTCACAGTCTTGTTCTATATCTTTTTCTTTTTGTTCTCTACATTTAAGTGTTATTTTGTTTGTAATTTTTCTATATTCTTTACTACTCGCTTCATCGTTTTTATTTCGGTATTTCCTTCTTTCCAGTATTAAATTACTTATTTCTGTATTTATCCATTTTTTCCTGGGTTTAATTTTTTCTTTTTGCAGGCTGTTCTCTGCACTAGTCTTTATAATATCTCTAATTTTGCACCATTTATTATCTATACTTATGTCTATATTATCAGTTTCTATATATTCCTTTAATTTATCATCTATCATATTACTATATTGCACTTTATTACTATTATTATGTTTTAACTTATTGAGATCAATATCTTTGGGCTTTTGTTTTCGTTTCATTTTCTTAATTTTAATATCTACTATACTAGTTAATAAGTTATGATCAATATTGAGATCTGCTCCAGGATATGTCTTGCAGTTTGAAATCATGTTTTTATATTTTGCTTTGACTATTATATAGTCAAGTTGGTACCTTCCAAGGTCTCCAGGCATTTTCCACGTGTACCTTCGTCTTTTAGGTTGGTCAAAATTTGTGTTTGAAATAGTCAAGTTGTTTTCTCTGCAAAATTGTACTAGTCGGTCTCCTCTTTCATTTCTCTTTCCTAGTCCAAATTTTCCAACTATGTTCCCTTCTATGCCTTCTCCTACTACTGCATTAAAATCTCCTATAACAAACAAGTTATCCTTTTCACCAACTAAATCTAACAGTGAGTCTAATTGTTCATACATTTGTTCTATTTCTTCATCCGGATAACTTCCAGTTGGCATGTAGACCTGAATTATAAATGTGTCAATGGGTTCAGATTTAATTTTTACTGCTGTTATTCTATCGCTATGGTGTATAGTATTTTCTACTAGGTTGCCCCATTTTTTATTTAAAATGATGGCTGTTCCATTACTTCCCTGTTTTTCTCCTGTATATATTATTCTGTACTCATCACTCCAATAATCACCGCTTCCCTCCCATCTTACTTCACTTAAGCCTAATATATCTATGTTCAGTCGAGACATTTCCCCTATCGTTTCTTCCAATTTTCCCGAAGTGAGCATTGTGCGAACATTCCATGTTCCAATTTTGCAAGGGTTTCGCAGGATGACGACCTGAGTAGCCTTGTTCCTACTCCTGCCGGACTCAGACCGCCACGGCATGTTACATCGCGGAAGCCCGTTGTCAAGAACGTTACTTTCTTTATTGTTGTGCATCATTACTGTTTGTTGGGAGGTGTTGTGCAGTAGTTTCCCCTTGCTTTCTGCACCGCAGTTTAGAGGCCGGCGTGCCGCCCTTTAATGTCCAGTCAGAAGCCCTTCCAGAAAACTATTCTTCGGCCTTCTGCCAGTACTGATACAGCTGCTGCCCAGTATCAGGGGAATGCCTATTTACTGGCGGCATTTGATCGCCATGTCACAGGATCGTCATAGGAAAATGCAGCATTTTATAGGCAAGCCTGTCCCACCAGACTTACCGCTACTTCCTGTTGACCCTGCCGCTGCTTGGTCGGGGACTGTTTATTCGATATATTCACAGCGGGCCACCATATCTGGTGGCCGTTCCACTATCCGCCACCTGTGGACCCCGTTGGTAGCCTGTAGCTCAGCCCCAAAATACAATAAAAATATGCAGTCAATTTCAATTTTTTGTATAAAAACGTCTAAAAAGTAATAATACCTCTGGTAAAAGTTTTATAATTATATTTGGATTGGCGACCGCTTGACACGTCTGTACCTCGTTACCTCTTCAGTACTTCCGTAAACCTCATAGTTCTGAAATCAGGAACGTTAGAGCCTTTGTGATTCAAATTACACGAATGAAGAATCCTGCAGAGTTTCAATTTAGATTTTTGCAGTATCGCACAATCAGGTCACAAGTGTGGCTCGCAATATCAACGATGGGTAAAATAGTATACCTTACTGGCATACCATACGAATCTCTGTTTATATTGTACGAATTACATTACATAAAAGTCGTACCTACAATATAAATCACAAGTTATTTGTCAAAGCGTCACGAAACCAGGTTTCATTGCGTGCGGGGTTTGGTCGCCTTGCACAAATGCATTATGAATAGGTATGCCAACCGGACGGTGTTTTAGACGCTTTAGTTATATCACCGTGCGACTTGTGAAAACGGAGAGCGGGTTATTTACATATCAGAGAGCGGCTGACCAATCATGCTCACAGTTAGAATTTCCAAATTCATTCATTTTCATCATTTCATCATTCATTTTTGACGACCTCAGTGGCGCAGCGGGCGAGAGTCCGCCTGCGACGCAAGAGGTTGCGGGTTCGATTCCCGCCTCGGAACAAATTTGTGTACGATCTGCAGAAATTTGTTCCCTTGGTCTGGATGTTTTCTATGTACAATAAAAAATATCTATCTATGTAAGTATATTAATGTATTAAATATATCAGTCATCCTGTACCCATAACAAAAGCTTTGAGTAGCTTACTTTGGGGCTAGATTGTGCTGTGTGGATTGTCCAGCATTATTTATTTATTTATTTTAGAATCCAGTACCTACTTAGATAATAGCTTATGGCGCTTGTAAACACTTCAATTATTATGGAAAAAAATAGCTTAAATCGTTTGGCTGGTTGGGTTCGTAATAAGAATTGATGATGTTATACTGAAAAAGCTCAGCGTTTCAGCAAAGCAAATCAGTTCCTAAATCTACACCGTACCTGCAGCTACCATGCAGCTCATTAGTCATATTTCTGTACTGACTGAAGTTTTTTTAACATGGCCAAAATTTAAGATCCACTAGTCATGTTCAGAATACTTCCTGTGTAATTACAGAATGTTTTATAATGAGCACCGGTGGTCTAGTGGGAGTGACCCCGCCTTCCGATCGTAAGGTCGCAGGTTCGAATCCGGTCGTGCACCAATGGATTTTTCTATCGAAAAATTTATGTGCGCAATGTCAGTGCTCTTTAACGGTGAAGGAAAACATCGTGAGGAAACTAGTTAGTATTCTAACAGCGGCGATGGGCTTGCAACCTGTCACGTATGGAATACTAACTACTGCAAAATGTGAGTATGTGCCAAATGTAATGTTTGGACGTACCTCTGCTCTGACTACCCCCCTTAGACATCCTCAAAGAATCTTGAATTAGTACCTACTTGGTACTGGGAGATCTGAAGGGATATCTACCGTGCCTGGGGATCAAAGTCGTGAAGCTGTTTCAGTTTTTTTTTCAGTTTTATCTAGAGACACACTTGAATAAAGTAATCAAAATTATAGAGAGAATTATTAGAGAGAAGAGCACTGGTGGTCTAGTAAAGTTGCGACACCGCCTTCCTATCATAAGGTCGTGGATTCGGTCAAAACGGTGAAGGAAAACATATTTTTATTGTAGAACCTAAAAAGCTCTATAACATGTGTTAAATGCTCGAAAGGAGCCTCTTTGAGGCGCACTTAAAATCCTTTCACCACACTGTTTCGAAAGAAACTAGTGACACGACAGGAAGAAGAAGATCAAAATTATATGGATAACTTTTCCTTTAGATTAAACTACTTATATGACGTCAGTACAGTACTCTACTCTCATGCTGCATGGCTTTTTCATCCCCCGGGGATAGAGTCGTCGTTGCAGACGATGTCAGAGCTAGTTTCATTTCCTGTGACCTGTTTTCTGCCTCTGAGCTTGTCGATTACATTGAGAGTAGATTATTTACCCAGCAAGAATTTCGAGCGCCGAATCAATAATCTATCGGGTGCAATAGCGCACCGTGATACTGTCGCATAGCTTAAGTGGATCAGAGATTCTAATTGAGATTCAATTGGAGTTGGTTTGCATTTACGTGAGTAGCACGTCCTTAATACATAAATTACTCAGTACTATATTCGGGTTCGTACATACGACTGTAAAAACACTGTGCAAACGACTGACGTTTTTTCTTTGACCACTATAATCTAAATCTCTTCAAAGCAAGCGTGAATAGTCTCTAGACCGTTGTGCTCCAACGTCGGCTACATCTTCGCTTACCATCAGGTGAGATTGTAGTTTGACTACACGGTTTATTCTTTATAAAAAAAATATAAAACTGTCGGTACAGACGGGATGGTACGGATCATCAAGGAGTATAGGTATTTGTTTTGTATAATGTATACAAAAATGGGACGGAAACTGGCCTCGTTAGGCGCGCAAGATTAATTCTATTTGCTAAAAACAACTTTATCCAACACTAGCTGATCCCGCGGCTTTGCTCGCACTCGTTTACTTTGAAAATGAAATATAAACTTTCATCCCCTATTTTATCCCCTTGGGGGTAGAATTGATCAAAATCCTTTCTTAGCGGATGCCTACGTCATAACATCTACCTGCATGCCAAATTTCAGCCCGATCCGTCCAGTGGTTTGGGCTGTGCGTTGATAGATCACTATGTCAGTCAGTCAGTCAGTCAGTCAGTCACCTTTGAGTTATTATCCAACATAATTATATGAACCATAATCTAACATGACCAACATGTAGGTATTGAAACTTTTTAAACAACAGTGTTGTTATAAGCAAATCCAATTTATGTTTCTTTCACTACCCACACATAATGCCGACACAGAGCATGTATTATGTATTGCTGATTGGTAGTGGATATTATTCAGAGCACCCAGACGGAATTTGCAGGCATGCCCGGCATCACTGGCACCAAACGCTAGGGTAGGCAGGTTTATAATGTAATCAAACGCATAAATTTCACAGCTGTTATTATATCACAAAGTTTTGAAGTAAGAAGAAAAGTATCCTACTAATATTGTAAACGTGAAAGTTTGTATGTATGAATAAATGGATGGATGGATGTTTGTTACTCTTTCACGCCGGAACGGCTGAACGGATCTGAATGAAACTTGGCAGAGAGATACATTATAGTCTGGAATAACACATAGACTACTTTTATCCCGTGGGAAATCGGAATTTAAATCTGCGCGGGTGAAACCGCGGGGCGCAACTACATAGAATACAATGAAAAGTAAAAGTAAATGTTAGCAGGTTTGTCGCGATATTTGTTAGTACTCGCAGTAATATTAAAGATCTCGTAAGTTTGCTAGTGTGTGTTTGTCCCAATCCTCTTCGTATAACGGCTGAACGATTGGCATATTGGATTATATCGACTCGTCAGTTCTCAGCACGCCTGATATGAAGCACTCATGGAGTCTCCAAAAAAGAGCGGCTACGACACAGAAAATAAAAAAAAACACAATCTTGGGGTACAGGAAAAATACTGCTTTATATATTACCTACTTACGTAAAGATTATCATCAGGTTGAGTAGTGCTCATCGATGACGATCGATTGCTCTTAGAAATAACCAATTAAAATTCGCTAAAATCTGATACTCACCTAGGTTACTCTAAATCTAGGCGCCATGCACAATGATTTGGTTAACCTTCATTTTATCGTGTGTTCCTGGAGCCAAAAGCATATGATGAAAACAGCAATAGCTACGAATACTGAAGTTTCTTAGAAATTGAAATGAATGCGCTTGTTCGCAGGAGATTTTCCAGGAAGTGACAAAAGAGTCGGAAATGCAGTGAAGATTCAAGGCTTGAGTTGAACGAAAACAATAGGAAATGTTTGCAACAGATCAAGAGACAAAGCTCATTCAAAGCTCAGTAAAACTGGACCATTACCGACACAATAAGCGATTGGCAGAATTCGACTACCTACCAAGATTTTGAGGCTTAAAACTCCAAGGACGTAGTTAAACATGGGTATAAAGAAGGCTAGGCGGTGAGGTCGCAACTTAATTCATATAGTAAAATCATATCAAATCAGTTGTGCACGTCACATTTTTAACACTTCGCTGAGGGCTCCACCAAAATAGTCGATAATATAAACACTGTCACCATCTCTTTTCGTTGATATTCATTTCAGTCGAGTAGAGTTAAAACGTTATGTAAATTTGCGACATCGCTAAGACGACGTGATATCTAAGTCGAGTGAGGATGAGAGGGTGGGCGGCAATTTGAATTGCCTGTGCTCAACTTCATTGCAACTTACTGCTTTAAAAATCCAAATAAGGTCATTTACATGAAAACTACTCATAGCGAAATTACATATTTATTTAGGTACAATGGAACACAAAATATATAAAAATATCTCATAATTAACCGGTGAAACTGCCTTGTCCCCTTCAATCAAATTTTATCGTAGCTTGTCCCTAGAAAAAAGATAAGATTTTAGGCGACCTTATTGAACCAAGTGTTTTCCAAGTCCCTAACAAATTTTCTACAAAATTTTTATGTTGACAAAAAAACATATTAACGACTCTTTCTTAATTCTTAAACAAACGTTCATACTTCCATACTAACATCTGTCTATACAGAAGTCATCATCAGAATTCTACTTTGGTCCCGATCGTTGTAACAAGGTTGAATGCAAAATGCACTTACTAGGATAGGAACCTTGTTACGTCGATCGTACCTACCCTGCGCCATAACGTGTAAAACATGAAGGACACGTTGAATAGCGTAAAACAACTTACTAATAACATGAGTGGCATCATTTGTTTTAAATTAAAATATCGAAGTCAAAGTCAAAATATGTTTATTCAATAAAATCACAAGATGGTCATCTTGAAACGTCTTAAAACTAGGTGACTCTAGTGCCAGTTCCACGCGACCAACACATTCTTACTTGAAGCTTAGTTTAAAAATTAGGTAAGTGTTAAATTCTTTACCAGCCTGACTTTATGGGTATTTCAAAGTGATCCTTGTTATTTTATTGAATATAAATAAATAAATAATGAATGCTGGACAATCAACACAGCACTATCTAGCCCCAAAGTAAGCTATTCAAAGCTTGTGCTATGGGTACTAGATAACTGATATATTTAATACATTATATACTTAGATAGATATTTTTTATTATAATACTTTATGACTTTTGGCCTTGATTGTAATATTATTAAAGCATGTTATAAAATTGGAAAAATATCATGATTCTAAGTATATTTTGACCTGTGCTTCATATGAAGATCGCAAAAGCTACAGAGAGTAATTCGTAAAAACAAGGGCTGCCTACTTAATCTCCTCGTTACTATAGTTTCATTTGATTTAACCTGGTAAAACAATTGTCAAAATTTACTTGTTATAGTACCGGTTATACAATGCTAATCTTCAGGTATGGCATTGCATAAAATGCTATTCCAAAGACCTTGGCCATTAAATAAATAGGCAGTCATTTGGTGGAAAACTATCAAGGCCATTGTGCGACCTAAAACTATTGTTTCAACAGAAAAAAGTCAGGACTAATTCTAGCCTTGCTTTGATACTAAAATGTAATTGATCGCGACCCTGCCTTGCCTGGTACTAATCGAATGCTCATTCACGTCACGAAATCAGAATCGATATGTCTACAAACGTTATAATTTACGGTGTTAGCGACAATAAAATCTAAATAATAAAGCGTATGCTGCATGGAATTATTTTGTACGTAAATTGAATTCAGAGCACAAAATTTCTTAAAAGAGGGTTGAGCGCTTTCCATTCTCCATATCGTATTTCATGTGTGTTTGATTGAGTCTTAGCGACATACAACTACCTAAATGAAAACACATAATACTAAAAATAATTTATGGTGCTGACTGATACTACGCACATACAAAGCCGACACCGCTTGTCGCAGAGATCTGAACTGTTGAGTGTAATATTTTGTCTTCGTACGGAGGCGTGTATTAAGAAAGAGATTCTTAAAATTAAGTTCCTCAAGGCGAAGGTTTATAATCATTGCGAGTCTCATACGTATATGGGAGCTGAGAGCTATATTGGGAGTTTCAAATTGTAATTGAATAAGAAATTAGACTAACCAAGCTCACATAGCACTCCGAATCAACAAGTTGAAGTGGAATGTTATATTTTATTCGTACAAACGACGACGACCATTAGACAATCAAGGTTCAAGATTGGTGATCACGGACAAGAAGGCGAAGCGTTAAGACGCGATCGCGGAAAGACATTGGATAGTGAGGCTCAAAACGTTGTTTCTTGAAATGTACGGGAGAGGCCCTGGAATTGTGTTCAAGATGAACCACTTTAGGTGAATGGTAAGGCTAATGCTCGCTCTCGCTCGCACGTTTTGACATGTTAAAAGATATAACACAATTATAAATTGTAGTAACACAATTTACAAAAAATCTCAAACTTTTGTTTAGTTTGACGTTTACAAACTCTTTATGAACTACGGCCTGTTTGTATCGTTTTACTATTTTCCAAAATATTTTTCTTGACTAGCGACATCTAGTTGAGGTTTTCCGCAGCGAACACTGTGTAGTTTCGACATTACACGCAAGGTGGCACCAGAGTTGGCAGCGCCATCTATATTTTCGTACAGCGTCCTTTTAAGCTTACGGGTTGCTGAAACCATATTAACACGAAAATTCTTTGTTGAAATGTTGTTACAGGAAAAAGTAGATGACGCTCTTGTGAAAATCTTGCGTGATCAAATCAAAATGAGTGATGCCAGTCTTTATTGATAATGATGATGACGATACCGATAATCAGGTTAGGACCACGCAATATGTTTTTTTTAAGTTAAGATTGGTGGATCCACCAATATTTATATAAGGGAAGTTTAGGACTAGATAGTGCCACAACCAGCCCTTAAACGAAGTTTCGTACATGCTAAGTAACTTGTAAATTTGTGATAGATACCTACACCCACACCAATTTAATGATAATAATAAAATGTATAGGGCTTTGCATAGGTATCACAATATGTAATATCGAAGTAACATGGGTCCGAGTTGTGTGCATTGCACTTAGTTGATAACTCGATATTGAATTTGATAAGATACAGTTTTAAACTGATCGTAAGCTTTTAATCTCCATGTTTAGGTGTACTATGAAACCTTATTTATTATTCTATTCTAAACAGTTAATAATAAATAATGCTGGACAAACCACATAGTTGTATTTATTAATTTAAATTGAACCAAAAAGTTTTAATCTACCCTCAATTTGATCTCAGATTTTTTCAAAGTTATGATCGTTATGTATAACAAACGATAGAAGCATGTGGATTGATTATTGTTCGGGCAGTTTCCTCACACTTCCAACTTCCGACTCTACCCGACCTTGAGTTTCTAACATAAAAGTATATAACGTATTGATTAGTTGGCGCGTAGCCCGTTTTGTTTATACTTTAACGCTTAGTGCTCCTAATGTATTCCAAGCTTTATTAAATTCAAAATTAGTGCACTTACCCACCACACAGCACTATTCAGCCCCAAACTAGGAAAAGCTTGTAATATTGAGGACCGATAGCTCAATTAGCTGCTATATAATACTTACTTTGTTTTGTAAATACATACTTTACATTATAACAACCAGACAGAGAGAGAGGCAAACATTGGCAAATATTGATTACAAATGTTTGTTCAGTGTGTTGAAACTTGTATTGAACCCACGGCCCAGAGCACCGAAAGCAGAGCTACTACCAACAAGCTGTGAGGGCTGTGAATCATTATTTAGCTAATTTTTTGAAACTTTTTTAAACTCATATAAAGATATATATTTCTCATCTTTACCTTAGGATTAAAGTTCAAAGTTCGTTTATTGATAACACAGGTTACACGTCAAAAAATAGGTACAGTAAATAGGTAAGAACACAATTAGAAAATTAATTATCAGTCACACACAAGCAATAATAATTCTTATAAAATAAAATAAAATAAGTAAGGTACACACAGTTTTACAAATTATGTAAAATAACATTATAAAATAACTTTCATTGCAATGAATTCATCGATGTCATAAAACGACTGTTCGATGAGCCAACTTTTTAGCCTGTACTTAAAGGA
The DNA here is from genome assembly GCA_963576535.1 of Plemyria rubiginata. Taxonomy (NCBI): domain Eukaryota; kingdom Metazoa; phylum Arthropoda; class Insecta; order Lepidoptera; family Geometridae; genus Plemyria; species Plemyria rubiginata. Next base: position 6,221,356 of record OY754905.1, read on the forward strand.
CTGCGTCGATTGTGCTTCGGTGATAGTGGACGGTAATCGGTTGTAGACTACGGGCCCCATCATGTACACAAGCTTTTCCGTTTTAGTAAGTCGTCGAGGGATGGCTCGCAATCGCTTAGCATGCCTAAAATTGTATCTATGGTCATCCCCCAACCTTGCAAACTCTTCCAGGTGGTGTCGGGCATAGATTGCAGCCTGGTAGATCACGAGAGCGGGGACAGTCATTACTTTAAGTGACACAAAATATGGCCTAGCGGATGTATCTTGTGAAACTCTCACAATGGCGCGCACTGCCCTCTTCTGGAGCCGAAAAGCACGCTCCCAGGCAGCTGCGGGTCCCCATAGCTCAACTCCATATTGCAAATGAGAGTGCACTGAAGCAAAATAAAAGTTCCGCACTGCTTCCCTATCTAACGTTGCCGAAAGGCGCCACAGAGCAAAGCACGCCCTGCCAATTTTTTTACACAATGTGTCAATATGGTGCTCCCATGTCAGTGCCGGGTAAAGTAAGTAAGAATTCGGCCAAAACTTGTAATTATTAAAAAGGATCATTTTATTAATAATGAGTTAAGGTGCATTGCAAAAGTCAGCTTCTAACTAAACCCACCCAAATAACATGAACGACTGCTAGTAGAACTTCCACAACTAACGCAAACTAGAACAATATGTCGGTAACAAGGTCTCCAACTAAATAACTAGTTAGCCTGTAGAATCGCCAGTAGCGAAAAAGTTTAATACCCTGACGGTCAAAGTTACGTGTTAGGTACGAAGATAAATACTTTGAGGAGTTAATTTACAATAACATCTAAATGTGGCAACATAAGTGCAATTAATATTTCTATTTTAAAACAAATACAACAATATTACAAGTTTAGGTATTTTACAATACCTAAATCGGGCTTCGACGAGCGATCTCCTTCAAACAACTTTTAGATGGAAAGGATAAATGATAATCAGAAATTATATAAATAGGTTATCACATAGGTAGCTCAAAAATTATCTATCATAAGGTTACTTACGACATTACAAAAGTAATTAAGTAATAAAATACGAGAACTGCTATTAAACTTTAATGTTTTAGTGTTTTCTTTTGTCTTGAATAAATAATAGTTTTTTTACCACGCTCTTTATTTTCTTTCGGGTTTAGGACTATGTTATTTCACTTTCGAATAATGACTATTTTAATCGTCACGTAGCGACCTGTTACAGAGAAAATGCTATTTTCCATGTAAACAACGGTCACAGCGGGTAGGTATTAGTGCTTTATAAAAGGTAATAGCTTACCACTTAGCATACTTTTGCAATTGTAATTTACGACGCTTTTCTCTCGCTTCCGTTTTAATCACCTAGAGCAAAAAGTGCAACTGGAACAAAAACAGCTCACAGATTTATTCAGTTCGAAGGTTTGCTAATGGATGCAAGAGCACTTTTAGAATACAAAGTAAGAAATTTCAAGGGAAATAGCCACTTTCTGCTGGTTATGAGGTACCTCTACACTCTCTCTAACTTTATTTCACATTGCCTACCACCTTAGGATAGTATTTAAAGGTTCTGACACACGTGCTTGTTTTCAAGCCAAAAGCATGCTTTTTTCGAGCCTTGCTCAATAAAAGCACGTGTGAACAGGTGGTGCTATTAAATGACCATGTTTATTTGGTCGTACGTCGGTTGATTTTTGAGCATGCTCAAAAGAAGAATGCTTATTTTTGAGCACGTGTGTCAGTACCTTCTGAAGTTGGTTACTCTGCGTGTTGAATTCGTATCATGACAAAATCATATAAATTAATCTATTCTTCTGTTCATTCTACGAAAATCTATTTGATTTCATCTGGAAGGGACACCTACAAAGTCTGCAAGGACTTGTTATTGAAAAACAAAGTTATTGAATATTATAAACCTGTTTGCCCTACTTACACACTATCTATCAAGTTTGTCGCATCTCTTACTTTTTGTTATGAGTACCAGTGGCCCAGTGGAAATAACCCCGCCTACTGAAGGTTAGGACTCGTGGGTTCGAATCCGGTGGTGCAATAATATATTTTTCATTTCAATAAATGAGAACAAATACGTAATGCTTTCAATTTGTAAAGGAAAACCCCGAAGAAACCAGATTGTATTTTAGCAGCGGTGATGGTCTTACCACGTACCTACTACTTCTGTAATACCTGCAAATGTGTGTGGGTACATATTATATAACTAATGTGTAGGTATGGGTATATTTATTCGGACGTTATCTCTTAGTCATTTTCAAAAAAATCTTCAGTTTGGTACTTAATACCACTGCTGAGATTTAAAGGTGATTTTTATGCCACGTTTTTAGTAGAGTAAATTTTTTGCAAAATAACAATTTTAATTAATTTCATTTTCCAATGTCTAATGCATCATAGTTAATTGGTTCTACGATTAACCATATCGTATTAAACATTACTATCTCTAAATAAGTTTCCATCACATTTTCAATCAAAATCATGCCACAATTCCATTGCAATTAGGTACCTTACTTGCTAGAATTAGCCTCTATTTACAAATTAAAAAAATATATACAGCCGTTAAACAAAAATCACCTTCATTTTTCACTGGCCTCTACAAACTGTACCTATATGTATCTAGTTCGGTTGGCAGCGTAATAAAAGTGTGCAATGACTCGTTATCAATATCCGTAATACGAGCTGCGAGTGCGCCGCATGCTTACTAACTATCCGATTACCTCCGCAAACTTCGTGGACGTTACCAGAGTAAGGCAAACGAAATATGTATGTTTTAAATGCCCCATTTATAAGTCATCATTGATATAACTTTTATCGCTACTTAATTATTATTTTTCTTCAAAGGACTTGTTGACTCCCACAATGTTCGCTAGTTATACTAAGTGTATAACAAGCGTATACAATTATACTTAAATTAGTTATATAACTAATAATATAATTGTATACGCTTACATATATGTATATGTTAATACTTTCAAAGGAATCTAGATCATCCCGCCCTCGGTCGTTAAGCTGTAACCAATCCCTAACAGTAATCTTAACAAAGTATTGCCTCACAAGTCACTTACGATAGGAACTGGACTAATATGGACTTCCCTGCGTCTATCAACTTGAGGCATACTGATGTTAAGCCCCATATGATGCCTATAATTTCGCCGATGTTGCATAGCTGATAAAGGACGCATCAAATATTAAGAGTTTACGTCTTGGAGTTCAAATTCAAAATATGTTTATTCAATAAAATCACAGGATCATAGGTGACTCTAGTGCCAGTTCCACGCGACCAACGGAGTGATGTATAGGTACACGTCCGTGTACGTCCCAAGAATATTGTGTTTATTGAGTCAAAACTTCTAGATTGGTCAAGAGGCAAAGCATGGCAAATGAACTTTTATAGCGTGTTGGATCAATGGAGTAGGTTAGCGTACTAAAGTACTCTTTTTATCAAACGCTAAAACTCGTAGGAGTAGCAGTGATGTTCAAGCTCAGTAAACATTTTGAAGTGTTGCTATTTACTTGCAAAATTTGTTTATGAATACATTTGTGAGTTTAGGTATAGGTTGCGTCACGTAAAAAGAACACTGAAAGGAGGGGGAGAGGGTGTGATGGCGAGTGATTTGTATGCACCAACACATTTCCTCCACTGTTTTCCAGCCTTCGTTTTAAATAACGCGACCTCTACCTAGGTACTTCACAAAATTAAGAGCATAAAATTATTAATAAAATTATAATTTTAAGATGATTTTGAGGCACGGTAAATATTATCTCAGATCTCTTAGTACCAAGTACCTGTAACACAAAACACACCAAGTACACAATGCTTTGAGGATGTCTGAGTACAGAGTGCGTAGAGTCTGAATAAACGTTTATCAAGTGAACTCTATGACCACAAATATATTTAAAACATACAGAGATTCGTCATCAAACCACTTGAGAACGTTAAGCGTAGTGAAATACAAGTCCAAATATTATAATCGGGACATGTCTACTTCTAGCACAGCTAGCACTCGTGACAAGTGGCACGCCCTTAAACTGAGCAATTTAACGCGTTTAGACCACCTTACATAATATGTAGTATAATCAGAAGTCACACAAAAAATATCCACATGTTAACCGATCGTGTAATGCCCACATGTATACAGGGTTACAGAAAAAATCGTGCTAGATCCGTTAAGGGCGTGGAGTACCCATCATTTCTGACTTATTTCACTATGAAACACCCTACCCTAAACTTAACCCTTTTCGAGATATTCGACTTTTCATTTTTTTATTGAAAATTTTGTGTATCTTATTATTATTATTATTGCATTTTTATATGTGTAATAAGATTCTTTAGAGCGTCAATAATTAAAATAGTGCATAAGTCAATTAAATAGACCGTAGTCGACAAGTAAAAGTTAAGAAAAAAAAAATATATTAGAAAGTTTATTTTTCTCTAAGGTTTATCTAAAAAAATATTATGGCAATTGTTTGTGAAATAAGTCAGAAATGATGGGTACTCCACGCCCTTAACGGATCTAGCACGATTTTTCCTGTAACCCTGTATACACGATCGGATTGTTTAATTAGGTTGACCAAGAATTCAAGAAAATCTTCATTATTAATGACGATTTGGTATTCGTCACCTGCAGAATTTATTGCAAAGTGAAAGCGTTGCACTGCAATACATTATCACTTTATCAAGTTCAAACAACGTAGGTCGATTAATTGCCAATTTATAGTCGCGTGGATATACCTACGCGTACCTACCTATTCACTATCGCATATTATTAGAAGTGTGATCGCTATTAGTTTTATTTTAGAACACCGAAACTATTTTATTGTTATTTGCTCGATGTCTCACATTGAAGAAATTGTGTAAGAACTGAATAATCGTGTCGTTTTAAAGCGGCTACACACGACCCTAAAATCACTGGCAATATCGGGACAGCGGTAGTGGGGATGAAATCGGCTACTACTCTACACACGACCCTGCCAGTGAGTACGAAACCGACCGTGCAACAGACTCTCGTTGTTCCGAGATGCCGTCGACACTCACAAAACAGCAGAAAATAGGCATTGTTTTGGCACTTACTACGGTGCCCCCCAACCTTGCAATAGCATTTTGAATGCCCCCTGTGTCATGTCGCGGTTGAAATAATCTTTATGTTTTTTATCCTACAAATATGGTAAATCCTTGAATAGATCGATAGCTTTGGTCCACGCTTCTCGATCTTTCTCCTTCGCCATGTTTTCGCGCGAAATAAACAATTATAGCACGTCGTATCGTCGTGGCACTCAAGCGCAGACTGCGTAGAAACCAATCCTGATTTCGCTACACACGTACTGACAACGCTCCCTAGACGATAATTGTCCCTAAATCGTGAGCTCGCTCGGAGCGATTTAGGGGCGATAAAAATCGGGTAGGATTCGCCTAGACACGAGGCGATTTATGATACGATCTAGGGTCCTCCCCACCACTGTCCCGATATTGCCAGTGATTTTAGGGTCGTGTGTAGCCGCTTTTAAACGGGTGACAAACATAGCAGCTATACTTTATAGGAAACTAGTAGCGCCCGTGGTTTCACCCACGGAATAGTTCACCCGCGTGGTTTTAAATCCCGGTATTTCGACGGGATAAAAAGTCCTATCTCCATGCCAAATTTCATCGGGATCCGTTCAGCCGTTCTGGCTTTATTGAGCAACAAACATTCATACATACATCCATCCACCCAAACTTTCACATTTATAATATTAGTTATTAGATTTTTTTTTATATATTGAAATACAAATGAAATAGATAGAATATATTGATTAGAAAAGTATAATTATGCTTATTGGTTAATGAAGGTAATAATCTAACTAATAACAAATATTATGTAAATTATGTAATATGCCTAGTTTACCACTGTAGGTACCTAACAATTGAAAACGTATTTGGTGCATCAACAACAATAAGTGTATGTATCGTGTGTGTCCAAAATAAATGTATTTTCTTTCTTTTCTTTCTTTCTTTCTTTTAACAAGCAAACAAAGCATTAAGGAAAAAGCTAATTGAATTGAATCGACGCGGACTGCTGAGAATGACATTGTAAAAGTTTATAAGCGGTTGCAATATGTTCGCAGATCTTATACTATAAGTGCACTTATACTATACATGGACCACTTGTGACCGCCACTAGTGTTTAGCCACTTTTCAACACTTCTCGAATACGATTCGTGAAGGCTCGTAGCACACAGTGGCGGACACACGACCAAAATGACGAAAAGTAGCCGTTGCTGAAAGACAAGTCACGAGTTTTTTGGCACATGACACACATGTATCGTGTTAGTGTAACGCGTATTTTTATACGGAAACACGAACTCCTCTAAAGGCCGGCTTTTCGTGTTGCTATACAAGAAAGCGTGTAACGCCAACACTAAAAAATCACAGGCTAGGCTAGGCGTGGGCCTCCCCTATCCGCTTCCAGGAAGAACGATTCTGAGCCCTTTCGATTCACCGACTACCCGCGATCCTAACAATGTCATCAGTCCATCGGGTAGGAGGGCGTCCCACACCTCGCCTTCCTGTTCGTGGTCGCCATTCAAGAACCTTTATTCCCCATCGGTTGTCAGTTCTTCGAGCTATATGACCTGCCCATTGCCACTTCAACTTGCTGATTCTGAGAGCTATGTCGGCTACCTTGGTTCTCCTACGGATTTCCTCATTTCTGATTCTATCTCGTAGTGAAACTCCTAGCATAGCTGTCTCCATAGCTCGTTGTGCGACTTTGAGCTTGGTGATGAGGCCAATAGTAAGCGACCACGTCTCAGTTCCATATGTCATCACTGGCAACACACACTGGTTGAAGACTTTCGTCTTGAGGCTCTACGACGACTCATACACAAACGAGTCATACAGAAACATAATTCCCAGTAATAAAATATATTTAATAAAACTATAAAAATCAACGTAATCAGATTTTACGAGTGATTTAAAACATCGTTACACCGAAGGTTTGGCATTTTTAGTCATCCTGAGATACAAAAACATTGTGACAAGCAAGGCATAATTAGGATGATGCTTTGGCTATGGTTTGCTGCCGTTTAATGACTAATGATTTAATGTTATTAATTGATTGTTTGTAAATAAGAGCTTGCTATATCTATTGCGGTTTACACCTTGGTAGGAGGTGCACCACTGAAACGACTTCGTAACAAACATCTTTAAAGCTACCGCTCCATCTATATCATTTATGACACAGTTTCGTCCGAGACCGCACAATGTGCACTTTCATTTTGCAGTTGCGTTTCGTTTGGCCTAGGAGTATCGATTCGTCGATCGTCCTCGAATGCGATAACGGCGACCCGAACTACTATTATTTTTCGGGGATAGTTATAGGGTGTGGAGATAAGAGGAGTATTTCGTGCGACCTACATGGGGCATACTTATGCCATGCATATGTTATTACATATTTTATTTTAAATAATCAATTTTTTGGCAGAATATCAGTTTATGATCTCAGCCCCAGTACTGGCTTTCTGTATTGGTTTCTTAAGACGAAATTTCGCAGCCTTCTATGAAGATCTCATGGTCAGGTTTGTGAAGTCTCGAGGGTTTTCATCTTTAGGGTCTTCTATTCATAAGAATAAGTTCAGGATGACAATTAGTAGATGATTTCCTCTTTATAATATTAGTGTAGATATGGAGAAAGTATTACTCGGTGGTCGGTCTAGACTGGCAGCCGTTACAAGAATGGCGTCGGAGTTCAAACCCGGAAACAAGTATGATTTTATGTTTGTAGGCTATGACGTTTGAAACTGCAAACGACGACGTCGCGGTCGTAGATTGATAGCAAAACATTTCCGACAAGAGATGGCGCGATGTTATAGCACAGCCGTTGCAGACGGATGTGCATCCATCTGTCATCACTTTTTAGACAACGCCTAAACATGTTCGTGTATATCCGTAAAAGCGAAATTGTTAAAAGCGAACAATGGTGTAGTTATTTTTTTTCGTCTAGTGAAGAATACCTACATCATGCTTATTATAGCTGCCAAACCGCGTTTCTGTGTCTCGGCGTTGAAGAGGGGTGTGGTTGACAGTGATATGTATGCCTCAACCTGATGGATTAGCAAAAAATTACCTGATTAGTCGCTGCTTTTTGCCGCTAGGGAAAGAGAGCCACCCCGCTCTACCGTAAAACAAAATTTAACTTGGTACCATCTGAGTCCCGGCAAGATTGGCCGTCATGAGTTATCTGGGGCATAAACTTATGTCATGCCATATCACTAATTCACTAGATCACAGTTAATTAAATATATTCCACAAAGCTACCCTGATTCACATACGATTAACGAAGTAAAATTTAATTTATTATGATTTCGCAACCATTCAATTAAGATATTAATCATACGTCCTTGGGATCCCTCATTTGTCGCTTAAACAGGATCAACTAAATGTAGGTGCAGCAGTAGTTGATAGTTAGAAAAAAGACAAAGTATGACCGTTAATAAAAAAAAAATATTGGTGGACTTTCCACACAGCACTATCTAGCCCCAAACTAAGCTTATGCTTGTAATATGGGAGAACCAAATAGCTGATATACTACTTATAATACTTTTTTTTTTAAATACATACTTATAATATTATATAACACCCAGACAGAGAACAACACAAATGGTTGATCCCACATCGATTCAATAGTGTGTGTGTTCAATAGTTTAAATATAAATAGTGTTGATATACAAAATCACAATAATTATACTCATGAAATTATACTCAAGAATTATACTCATACCCTTTAAATATTCAAAGTCAAATGGTTATTTATTCAATAAAATCACAAGGATCACTTTGATTTTGACTTGTAGGCTAAAATGTGTAAAAGAAACTTTATTTAACTTTAAAACTACCTATACAGGGTGGATTTATAAGACGGAACAGTAAAGGCACCTTACAATAAAGGTTACCGTTATAGTTACAAGAATGCATTCCTAGAAGATCATGCATTAATTCATGAAGAAAAATATACAGGACCATGAATTGATACTTCTGAATTATTGCAAATTTAAACATATTTAATACTAAAAATTGACAAGGAAAAGACAACGTGTTCATGTATGCAATAGTAAACAGTAAATATCTCGAACGGCTGCGCAGCTTCAGCTGGAAGGTAATCATAACTATCATCAAGTGTTTTGTAATCTAAATTTAATTTCTATGAATGTGTTCTTTCATTATTTGCTTCGCAGCATATAGGTACCTATTTCACGTAAATAACATCTCTTGCCAAATCTATGTTAGTGAACTTTACATTTGGCACTCGCGAGTGTGTCTGCGCTGTTTGTTACGTTAAAAATATGCGGCGTCATGAACGAGTCACAGTGGCTCTGGGCGTCTGAGTGGGCTGGCTTAGGTCCAGGCTGCGACTGTTCCGTGCGCCACGATCTACTGACATAATTTCGAATGCCTAGAGTTCGAGAACAGGGAAAACACCACGCAGCACAGTGACCTTCAACTAGATTAGCTTATAACCTTCATTTAGTTGCTCAAGATGCCCGCATTATTGGTGTTTGTGTACGTAAAAGTGTGCTATTTACTGTTGCAAAATAGCATTGTAAGGTAATAGCTAGATACGCCGAGGTTCGTGCCGTGCGTGACGCATTCGATACCGAACGGTCCTTCCGCAGAGCGTGTTTTTATGACGTCATGATTCATTCGACCGCATCGATGATCTCGATGATGATGATGATTTCGATGTCATCGAGATGACATTTACTACAATACTAATACTTAGGCCCTTATCATGGCCGCTGAGCACACCAATAGCTTATCAGACCAATACGTCTGTTGTCTTTTTTCGTTGGCATGAAAGTGACAGTGACAAGAATACTCTATAAAGCCGCTATAAAATGGCAGGGATTATGAATAAGAGGGTTAGCATATCGGACTAATTTAACCGAGGTGCTTGGAAATCCGTCCTTGAAACGTTATCTGTGAAATAGGGCCGAGTCAAACACGCTACGAACTGATAATAGCGGTTTGTTCAACCTACATTTCGCAGAACCCTTTAATCCGGGTTCTAGAGAAAAAAAAACAAACAGCAAATGAAATGATGGGAAAATTGATAATAATTCAACAGTTGAACAGATGATTGTGGCGAGTCGACTGATGTCATAGTCAGATGCGTGTCGCCGTCGTCGGTCGGGTGGGTACGTAACATTTAATGACATCACACCAGCGCTTATTTTTAGTGTTTGCTCGAGCCTTAAAATAATTATTTGAAGTCGTCACATCTCAGGACGGTTCACTTGCACACGTGTACAACACACCACCGCAAATAAATATAATTCTTTTATAGGTTTTATACCTCCAACAGACATTGAATTACGCAAATAAATACATCTTTTGGTGTATAATTTGTGGCCAATCAACCGATATAACTTGTCTAAGACTAATCATCTTTAGTTTGCCTGTACGCGTTCATCAAAACTAAAAAATATCAGTTGTGCTGTATATGATGTTTATTATGACAGTAAAAGTAGTAACACAGCGTTCATCAAAATGATTGTCATAAATGATAAGAATTTTATTAGTTGCTTTACTTAAACAAAACAGGTTTGCAAGTGGCAAAATACTGCGAAATACATTTTTTTACAAACTTACAACGTTCTAACGATAAAATAATAACACATCGTGCTTTTAAATTTTGAACAATGCTACAATAAGAGGTAATAACATGGTCATGCAACTTTTCCATGTACAGGTACTAAGTGGTAATTAGCTGCAAAACGGTTGACCTCATTCTTTGTCAACCTACCGTTTAATGCATTCCGTGGAACATAATAAGAAAACTGATGAAGCAGGTTTCGAATGAATATCCTTAGCGATCGCCTAAATAAAGGTTACCACATACAAAACGAACGAACTATCGACTGACTGAACAGTTACATAAATGCACATCCGACCAACAAATCTTAATGGGGTTTATACTTTTATCGCGGAAATTATCACAAAGATTAAATGAGGCGTAAGCACGCAACCACCGCGAAAATAATTAAAAGAAAATAAAGTCGGCCAAGTGCGAGTTAAACTAACTGCTTCTACATTTAGAGCACTCCTGAGTTGACCTAGTATTTCTGAACGTTTCAAACTAGGTACTCCTACTTGATCTAAAAATATGTAAGCCAAGGTCATATTTTTCGTCAGTAATTTTTCATCTTGCTAATCCTACATGTCCAAACCTTCTAAGAAAACCTTTATTCACTCTAATCGCTATATTTCACTAATTCGATCATTATAAGCATTCACCCTATATGAACATCATATGCTTATGTGCTTACAACACAACACAACACCTAACCATTGTACAAACTAAAACCTTACACGAACATCACGGAACACAATACACAAGCACAAGTTACTGTAGTAGCTGGTATTTCCGTAATGTCTATCAAATGTATGCATAATATAATATTATAATATAGTCGGTCGGATGGCATTATACCGGGGCGAAGATATTCTAGCCAAACACGCATTGTATCCCCACATCTGTACCATCTTAAGATATGCAACTTTTTTCACATTTTTCACACTAAGTTGATATTTAAGCAGAGTACTAGGCTGTAAAATCCACACAGCACTAAATGTAATAACCTGCTTCGATATTAATTAGATAAGTAAATAGTTTTCGTTTTTACTACAATGCAAAACTAGTTTTTTCAACTGAAACACGCACAACTAACAGACAATGGAGTCTCGCTATAGAGGTATTTATCTGTTTACCTTGCAGGTACTAAACTACTACATAAAAACGACAACGAGAGGTTCAATAACAATTAATTCACAGAAACTAGTTAGAATACATGAAACAATTCCGAGATCATTAAGAAGTCTTACAAAAGTAGGAAAAGGAATGCGCACTTCGAACCCTCTCAGTTTGATGATCTTCGTTTTACATTTCAGTAAAACAAAGCTCTTCGCTCCCATTTTCATATTTGAGACTAATTGTTTTAAATACAATACTAGATAAATGTTGTCAAAAATTCAGCACAAAATATGTAACTCTCACATATTTTGTGGCCACCGTGTTGCGTTCTTTCTTGGTCACGCAATACCCTACGGGCGTGTTTCATGGTGTTACCAGAGTGCTGTACCACCACGAGGAGGTTAGCTGATCTATTAGATTTGCAGTTCAGGTTCGGGGTATATCTTTTCTAATTTCTGTCATAACATTTTGGCATTTAAGTTGATATTGGAGTGGTGCAAATTGAGAGTTGCGCGTTCAAAAAGGTATATTTATGCGAAAGTTTGAAGTAACTTTAAAGTCCCAATGGAGAGCAGCTAATAAAAAGTTCTAAGTTGTTACCTCCAAGTAAATAATACCTAACTATGTATATTGCTAAGCTATACCTGAATTTATATAATATACGAGTACTAGCGACCCGCCCGCGTGCCCCTGCTTCGCACGGGTGCACATTGTTTTTTTACTATATCATGCATGTATTATACATATAAACCTCCCTCTTGAATCACTATCTATTCAAAAAAACCGCATCAAAATCCGTTGCGTAGTTTTAAAGATTTAAGCATACATGGGGACATAGGGATATAGGGACAAAGAAAGTGACTTTGTTTTATACTATGTAGTGAAGTACTGAACAAAGCCCACACCCAGGCTCCATAAATCGATAAAACTGCTCCTTTTACTCCTCTGTGTGCAATGTGATTGCAAGCAAAATGGTGCGATTGCGTTTTTTCGAAAATGAGCATAGTGGTTTTATATCTTACAACATGTTAAAACGTGCGAGCGAGAGGTACATTAGCTCTTGGCTTCGCCAAGTACAATAATGTGGCCATTAATTGTTTCTCAACGACGCTAGGAGCAAGAAACAAACATAATATGATTGCCTTGCAAATGGCAAACAATTTAGTTATAGCTTGGAAGAATGATAAATTTTGCGTAATGAAAAGTAGGTTCGTCCGAAAATAGCCGTTTACCTACATAACTTCCGTCAATAACAGATATTTTCACCCATTTCAGCTACTGCAGGGGGTTGTCTATAACAGAATTTAATAAAAACCGTTGGTTTAGACGTCATATGTTAAGATAAAGTACACTACACACGGATACGCATCAGGCTATATACGTATCGCTCTTAGCGCCATTATTTTTAGAATTTGCGTAGCTTGATCTGTTATCGTGTGTACCAAGATATCTGAGTAGACGTACTAACCAACACCGTTAGTATGAAATAGTATGAATTACTATTGTGAACATTATTTATTGCAAAGCTTCTTTAAACGTGTTTTATTTGCGTTTGATCATTGGTATTATGTGCTCGAAAGTAGCTTTTTTGAAGCGCACCTACAATCTAAAACATACCTATAATGCTATACAATAGGTAGAATAAATAATTTTCAATCATTTATAATATTTGGTATATTATATTAAACATACATTATATGATTCCTATAATAATTCTTTGTGTTACCTATTTTTTGGTTTTTTGTAATACACATTACAAAGAAAGATTTTACATAGGTCGTTTGAACTTTTTGATTGTTCGACTCGGAGTTCTCTCTCAAGCAAATTATATTTAAGTATATTAATACTAATTTTGACCTACCAGCGTGGTGCGTTTTATAATAACCAAGAGGAAAGGGTGATCGCAGTAGCCAGCGACAACCTCTGGAACTTTTATTGGAAATAATGGTGGTCTTGTTTACATTGATTGTTGAGCTATCTATAGGTATTAACCGACAAGAATGTTGCGGTCTCTTTCACATGACATGAATGTGACGTTGATAAATAAATGCTCGAATAAAGAAATACTCAAAATATATTTTTGAACTCAAAAAGCACAATATAATGTATTTTAATTTTCAACATTATATTGTGCCTTGTAAAGGCTCTATAATATAAAGTACACATTTCACAAAGTATAAAAGCTTCTAAAGTTTCAGAAACTGTGTCGCGAACATTAACGCCCTCCTCAGACTTCAAGCACTTCAAAACCTTATCAGAACTAGTACAGTCGTTAATTAAAAAGTTTGAACCAAATTTTTTTTTTTTGTCTGGTGAGGTCTATGATGAGGGTTGTTTGTGTGATGTGTGAGGGGGGTGGCGAATATGAAAAAGTGCCTAAATATTGAACATTAAATAAAACGTTTACATAGGTACTTAATAAAATGTATATGAAATACGGGCAGGCCGAGGAAACGCGTGTCGATCTAGATAAGGTTTCTAGATAGGCCTAACTAGCAGCAGATGATCAAACAATTGAAGGTTTAGGGTTTAAACAGTTACAACCCGTAGTTCTAGACAACAAACAAAAAAAAATATAGTACTTTTTTTGGACTCCTTGATGATGGAACAAGCAGATGGAATATCTTATATTAAACGGTAACCATTTAGCATCAGTAAACATTTCCACGCAAATCACACGATATAAATGGGCCCTACGATGCACTGCCGTCCTATCGACTTGAGGCTTTTATAGAAGTTGAGCCTCATATAACTTCCGTAATTTCACCGGCAATCACACCCTTCAAACCAAAACACAGCAACGCTGCTTGACGGCAGAAATAGGCATGGTTTTAGTACTTACTCGTACGAGCCCTTCACAAAGAGGTCTTAAAAGTAAATTCTAGTTAAAGAACTTTTTTGTAAAGTTTGTTGAACGTATTTGAAAGTACTTCTGGTTTTTGAAAAATGATGGATGAAGGATGAATACTTATATGGGCTTCGTTATCACACCAATTATAGTGTTGTGTGACAATTATTTATGGTATGCATCAATTGTGTCTGTGACTGTAAGTAAAACCGCTCTGACTAACGACTGACGGATAAACAGACAAAAATAGCAAACTATCGGAACCAACGGACTTCGGAAACCAAAATACAAGAGAACTACTAACCAGTTTCACGTATCAAGTGCGCAAAAATGCAGCATTTGGCGCAGTGATAATAGTGGTATGTTTCCAAGGTAGAATAATAAATGGAATAACATACCAAAGTTTTCATTTAGGCCCGTTAATACACTTCGATTGATTATCACGGATAATGTTACTGACAATTACATATCCAATAGAACGTAACATGTGATAGGCGATGCTACAAGGGATAGGTAGACTGTACATTTTCATAATTATAAAATTTAGTTTCTCTTCATTAATATTTAATAACCCTTCATTTCAGTTTTTCGAAACTTGGATAGGTATACATTACCAGTAATCTAATCGACAACCTCTGTGGCGCAGCGGGCGAGAGCCTGCCTGCGACGCAAGAGGTTGCGGGTTCGATTCCCGCCGTGGAACAAATTTGTGTACGATCTGCAGAAATTTGTTCCGATGGTCTGGGTGTTTTCTATGTATAATAAAAATATCTATCTTTGTAAGTATATAATGTATTAAATATATCAGTTATCTAGTACCCATAACACAAGCTTTGAATAGCTTACTTTGGGGCTAGATAGTGCTGTGTGGATTGTCCAGCATTTTTAATTTATTTTTATTATTAATCTACCGTCACATTACGCAGGTCAGTATGAGGTTGTATGGAAGCATGAGGTATAATTAAGCTAGTTAAAAACATTCTAAAAAGGTAAATACGCGATAAATACCCGTGAAATATCTTAAATATCAATTTCAAATCAAATATCACATTCTGTCTGAATCAAGTAGATGGAGTTGGTAAACGCGTTGCTGTTTCCCTAAACGATTATGCCGATCCACGGAAGATCGGTTAAAAAATCTTGAACGGTTGCAAAATCTCTGTATCCGCTTTATAAATGTATGATCTATATAAACTCTTCTGTAAAGTTAAAACTGATATTAACGACAACAATACCTATTTCAAGTTGCCTAGCTGCATGAAAGCCCCTAAATTAGAAAGAAAGAAAGAAAGAAAAGCCGAAAGAAACATGTACCTACTTGACTTGTGTAGGTAGACCAGGTATACTTGTGTACCTAGTCCGTGCCCTATTCGGTTTCTGTTAGTTAAATTCATCTTTATGAAGTCAGCTATAATGGCTCTCCTAAAATCAATCATAGTGCCAAGTTACGACCTGACCGAAATATCGTCGTTATAGTCTTGATGCCCACTAAATAACACTATAATAAATCGTTTCGTTTTATTCATCCAGTTTTTAATGCGGATCATTTTAGTAAAACGTCTACGTATGAAACTGCTTGCTTACGAGCTCAATTTTATTTGAATTGGAGTTAAAAATTGTTAGATGCTGGAAAGAACCGCAAAAGAATTGCTTTCGTCTCCGGCAATTTGGAATTCTGGAATTTAATCAGACGTCGATTATATTCTGTAGATCGAAATCACTGAAGTAGAATCACCATATTATTATGGATCCTAACTGAGTTAAAATTAAGTGACACCACTTTGAATTTAATAATAAATTTGGGAATCGTATCATGGGAAGCCAGTGGATGGAGAGGGTTTAGCATTGATCTTCCTGGAAATGTATAGGCTTACGCCCAGCAGTCGACTTCTAGATGATGATGAATATGACGACCTCTGTGGCGCAGCGGGCGAGAGCCTGCCTGCGACGCAAGAGGTTGCGGGTTCGATTCCCGCCTTGGAACAAATTTGTGTACGATCTGCAGAAATTTGTTCCGATGGTCTGGGTGTTTTCTATGTATAATAAAAAAATATCTATCTATGTAAGTATATAATGTATTAAATATATCAGCTATCTAGTACCCATAACACAAGCTTTGAATAGCTTACTTTGGGGCTAGATAGTATTATTTATTTATTATTTATTTATATATAGTAGGACTAGGTACTAACGTTTACAGTGTCATATATTCATCAGACATATTATGTGTAGAAAAACAAACAGTTACTTATGAAGTTTTGTATTTAAGCATTAGAGTAACCACCTTAGAGAATATCGATGTAATTCACACACGAGAACTAATAACTAATAACGAGAACGGTTTGTTTGTCGATCCGCATCGATGTCGGTAATTCGGCCACTGGTATCGTGCTCTAAGTGGGTTATCTCACCAGCCCGCACGGCCTCTCTGTGGAGGCAACTTACGGACGGAAACTAGTTCGCTAACTTTTAAATTATAGAGAACTTTAATGAAGTTGAACCACATTGTTAAGTAATAAATAAGGCGTTTCTGGCAAACTTGAGACGATCCTCTTTAAGAGGATCTTGCTCATATTTTCTAAAAGCACATTGCTAGACAAATTTTTATGTCTAACGTTTTATAAAGAGTGTCCCAATAATAGTGATAAACGGAAGTCTAAACCACCACTTGGGGTATCCGAATCAGCCCGAAGTATATTCCACGATTTTTCATAGTTTCCAAGTTATGTTTTTTTTCTAAATTGTGGAGAACTTTCGACCTGAACAACTTTAAAAAATTCTAACAAGAAAAGTAGATGACTTCTTCGAGTTTTTTTTGCTTCGCAACTTTGATAAAAGGAATGAAAAAATTGGTGTAATAATAATATACAAGGACAAATTTACATTCGAAACATTACGAAGTCGCGGAACATACATTACATACATGGGGTTGATTTGGGTACCCCAAGTGGTGTCTCTGGACCTCAAACAATTATTACTTTTCTGTGACAACCTGTAGTAGGTATATTAAGCCCTGCGAGTAAACTTAGAACAATCTACCTACTTACCTTCGGCGTGACGGTTCCGCGAGTTTACGAAACGTGCTAAGTAAACTTAAATTATTTTGTATCCTACTACTTACTTACCACTACTATAAACCCGAAAGTTTGTAAATATGGATGGATGGATGTTTGGTACTTGTTCACGCCGGAACGGCACAACGGATCTAGATGAAACTTGGCAGAGAGATAGATTATAGTCTGGAATACCACATAGGCTACTTTTTATCCCGTGGGAATACCGGGATTTAAATATGCGCGGGTGATACCGCGGGGCACATCTAGTATTTAATAAAACAGACCAAAACCGGCATATACTGAGTGGCTATAGGTTCATAAAGCTGATTGAAATGGGATCACTTGATAAAAAGTAGCTAAGATAGGTCATTTGGTAGGTAAAAATACTTCCTGGTGTTTTAGATAGTGTACAGAATTCAATTTGCAACGCAAAATAATCAAATGCTTAGGTGGTGATTTAAATATTTTCATAGGTATATCTCGGAAAACCAAATCAGTAGCGGTAAATGTAACGGTAAAAAGTATACAAATTATTCTACCTACTCATCTGATTCTGTCCAGGACAGATGCGAGGAACTGAATACCCCAACATAATTGTATACATTTACACGTTACTCAATGTGTTGTTACGTTTCTGTTGTACATTTACATTTTATACAATTCTATAGTAGAAATAAAATATTGCACAAGTAATAGCTTTTTATATTAATAGAATCTTTTTTCTATTAATTGAATACTCAATCACAAAACGATGAGCGCTCAACGGATTGAACAATTAAAGTAAAAGCTTCTTCGTTTATTTTGATTTATTGTATATTACCTACCACTCAGTTGGTTTTTTACGATTACTAAGGTATTACATAGGTATTCAGAGTAATTCAAGGACATAATAATACCTATGTAGAGTACGAGTGAATTGCAGATACGGGGACAGGAACGCTAGCGGGTTTGGTACGGGGTATTTACGGTGTTATGATAAGTAGGTGCTCCAAAACTTAATCGCGTTAAATATTCAAATACTCGAAGGACCTACAGTCCAAATTTTTTCGGTTTGGTATTTGATCTCGCGAGCCCGTTAATTCAGCGGTTCATACATTATATTATTATCCAGCTTTACATAAATCCAGAGTCCATGTTGTCAAAACTTTATTTCGACGACATTATGCACATGAAGTATCCCCTACCTCCCGTCACCCTTTAAATTGAATGCATGGAGAGATAATTCAGGGAATTTATGTGCCTTGTTACTTTGATTAGACACTAAGCTTAAAAATACATTACGTACGACATAAAACCCAGCATAAAACTGACCGTAAAAGTGAAATAGCACTCAAAAATTTTATCTACAAAAACTTTATAGCTAAAAACACTCAGTTCCTCAATCATAGTGTGTATACCTATCGTTGGCCGTTTGTGCATCGCCTGGGGAAATG
Source organism: Plemyria rubiginata (assembly GCA_963576535.1). Taxonomy (NCBI): domain Eukaryota; kingdom Metazoa; phylum Arthropoda; class Insecta; order Lepidoptera; family Geometridae; genus Plemyria; species Plemyria rubiginata. The sequence goes on from OY754905.1 coordinate 6,240,409, forward strand.
AATGCAGCAATCCTGCCGGAAAACCCGGGATTTGTCGGCATACGCTTTTCTAGACAAGCCAATCATAACATTGACACTCGGTTCGGAGTATGAACCAAACCAGATTGTAGGAACTTATATTTACGCAGCAACGACACTTAAAGAATGAAAAGTGCAATGGTGATCGTTATTTAATGCTTACTGAGAGAAGAATGTGAGCGTTGACTTTTATCTTTAAAATGTAAACAAAAAACAGATTACGTAAATACTGCTCATCGACTCGATTTTGCTATTGTATTTTGCCAGTTGAAAATGGAGTATATCGGAGATATTGATTTTATGACCAACTGAGAATTTATCCAGGCACGGAAGATATCCCTTCAGATCTCTCAGTACCAAGTAGGTACTAATTAATAGGGATATCTACCGTGCCTGGGGATCAAAGTCGTGAAGCTGTTGTTTTTTTTTGAGAATGTATGATGTTTTTTGGGATTTCATCTCTTCCTTAAAACTTCCTTGTAGTGGAAATATTTACTAGCGAGAACTACATAGGTAAACTAGGTATCACTTCATAGTATAAAACAAAGTTGCTTTCTCTGTCCCTATATCCCTATGTATGCTTAAATCTTTAAAATTACGCAACGGATTTTGATGGGGTTTTTTTAATAGATAGTGATTCAAGAGGAAGGTTCATATGTATAATACATGCATGATATAGCAGAAAAACAATGTGCAGCCGTGCGAAGCTGGGGCGCGCGGGCGGGTCGCTAGTATCATTATACAGTTCAACGGATTCTGAAATACCTAATACAAATTTACCTTTCAAACAGCGAGAAACAGAGACAATTACAGCAGATCTGTAGAACCTACGTTAATATATAATAATATATAATTATATACGTTACGAAATTACTTACAAAGATTTTTTACACTGAAATACCTATATTATTTACAAAAACAATAACACAAGCATTATTGCATAACAACTCTCATTTGATATCGTTGTGTAAGGTTCATGCCGTGGAAAAACATAACGATCCCAGAGCCGAGGAAGTCAGTAGAAAATGCATCATTGCCAGTAGGTATCAAAGGCATTGTTCATGCAAAAAAGCTACGACGTTCACGATATTCCAGTTTAATTGCCAAACAAAGGAGTTGTTTCATCTGTTATTTTATGCGGTTAGTGCATCTGTTTTAATGAAGAGGATGAGTCTCGATTTATCATCAAAGCCTGCAGAAGTCTACTGATGAGAACAGGATTCCCCTATACATTTAAAGGAAGCTGGATTCTGCTTATTCATCCACTAACAGTTCGTGGACACCATACGGGAACCTATCTATATTCCCCAGCAGTCAATTCTCCGAACTTTATGACAGGCAAGTCATAAATTGCCACTTTGGCAAGCCATGTTGGTGACCTTTGCTTCTTCTTCAAATGTCTAGAATTCATTTTCCTGCCCTTATCCCACTTCATGTGGGGTCGGTTCAAATGTCTAGAGTTCTAGATTGTTAATAACTCATTTTGTAAGATTATCTAAGGTAAATACAGAATCATATTATAGGTCATGATAACTGAACTAGCTTTTATTGACATAAGACTGATGAGGTGGTTATGTAGTATGTACCATGTATGAAGTTCAATTAATGCAATCTAAGTGGTTTAAATATTAATCAGGTATTATAATTACGGGTACCTACGTACCAAAATATCTTCTTAATTACATAGAATATGTACTTACCTACTTTATGGATTTTTTATTATTCTGCTATTAGGACCTTCAATCACAGTAATGTGACACTAGTTAAAAAGGTATAATGAAACCTATAATATGAAAATTGCATACAGCAGCTTTACAATCTCTGGTAAGTAATTTTAAACCATTTCCATCTTCAAATGTCAGGTACCTACAACAATCGTAGAACTGACGTCATAGATTGGTGAATACATGACATGGAGGTTTTATAAAGGTACTAAGTACCTACCTATATGAAAGTGGTCTTGTCTTACTTACTGTCTTGCCAACTAGATACCTACCTACCATAGGTAGGATAACCTACATAATATAAGGCAATGTCTCAAGGATTTTCAAGTTTTATTTTTCTGTATGAATAGGGATGAATTGTAGAGGAGAATCTATCTATTCATAGAAAATTCTACTCACACTGATCTCTCACATTATTTATTTGAATGTCATTATTAAGGCATCAAATATTCATTAAAATGTGTGCTTAAAAATATAGAAGTCCTAGTGGCACCCCGCAGTTTCACCTGCACAGATTTAAATCCCAGTATTCCCATGGGATAAAAAGTAGCCTATGTGCTATTCCAGACTATAATCTGTCTCTCTGCCAAGTTTCATCCAGATCCATTCAGCCATTTCGGCATGAGAGAGTAACAAATATCCCTATATCCATACATCCATCCATACTTACAAACTTTCGCATTTATAATATTAGTAGGAAGGATCTAGTAGGTAATTTGAATTTAAATTCATAAATTTGGTAGCGAGATAAAGTAAAAAACCTTTTACCTATAAACAATCAATTTGTTTATGGTAGGTAGTAAGTATTAGTATTATAGTAGTATTTTATTGAATAAATAAAATGTATCATGGAGCACATTATGTGTTCACTGCATTTATGTCAAATTGTTTTGACACAATGTTATTACCAAGTAGGTACCTATGTAGAATACTTTGCAGGAAGTTTGTCTAAAAATGGTGTAATCCCATCTAATATTATAAATGTGAAAGTAACTCTGTCTGTCTGTCTGTCTGTTACGCTTTCCCGCTTAAACCTCTCAACCGATTTTGATAAAATTTGGCACAGACAATCTTTAGACCCTGAGAAAGAACATGGCTACCTTTTATTGCGAAAAAAAGAGATGAAGAGGTTAACAGTACGCAGACTAAGTCAATCCAGCCAGCCAGTACCAGCTAGTAATTTATAAAGATAAGTAAAGAGAAGAGCAGTAAAGATAAGTAGCGGGAAAACACTAGTTAAAGGATTTGATCATACTAGCATACAAGAACACCCTGTGATGTAGGTAACAACACCAAAGAATATTTTTACATAAGATATTATGAATGTCACTTACCAATTAGGCTGTTTTGATGCTAAGTGGCCGACCATCTGCTTTATTTTCATTTTTCACCATCACTAGAGTCTCAAATGCACTTACTTATTATTTTACTTATAAACATAACACAATCTAAGTACTTTAAAATAGAAACTATAAACCTAATTCAAATATAATTTTTATAATTTTGTAACAAATAATTTTTGTTTTTTACATGATACCTACAAAAATATACTTTTACATTTTCAAAAAGCTGTCTTGACAAAAGGATAAGTAGGTAGCTAGGTACGTAGACACTAGAGGGGTAAACCTAGAATTGAAAATTCTAACAGATTTGTGCCGGCTCTTGAACAAAAGAAATTATGAAAATTATCAAAATACGTTAGCAAAACATTTGTCTCACCGAAGAAAATGGGCAATGAAAATAACTGAACTACGTAAATGGAAATAACAAACAGTTTACCTACATGGCGTAAAATTCACATTTCACTTAGTATGCTTATGTATTACACTAAAGTTGATTCATAAAGTTTTACTAAACGTGCATGTCTTAGTTAAAATTCAGAATTGACAGGTCTAACAAATAACTCCCACTGCATCTTGTACAACTCTACGCCATATTCATTGGCCAAACTTGAGAGTGAGAGTACATACAGTGCTGCCAGATGAGTAAATTGAAAAAGCGGTAGCTGTGCGTCAAAAACGCGGAATTTCAACACAAAAAGCGGAATTTCTTGTTTCCTTTACATCAATTTTAGACCAACTTTATTAAAAAAATTTTTTTAAAGCCGCTAACTTTTTACTCGATGGACCAATTTTGATGGTTTTTAATCAAAAATAATTTCCTCGGAAAATGCTACACAGAGAAGTCTTTCCGAGAACCCCAGGAACCAAGGCCCTCTCACCCGCTCGTAGCTCGAATTGCTCAGAAAGAATCTGACAGCATACGATCAAATATAATATTATGTTGATATTTAGATGCCGCTCAAAAGTGGCACCGTAAAAAAATTGGTCTCAGTCGCTTAAGACCGCGCTAGCCACGTGACGTCCTGCGATGCCTGAGTGCGCGGTGAAAATGTGTAGGAATAATACTATAACAGTGCGTTGCAGTGTGAAACAATAAAATATTCAGTATATGTGTTGGTTTGTTAGTTTTGACAGCCTACGTAGCTCAGTTGGTAGTAGCTATGCCTTCTGCGCCGTAGGTCGTGGGTTCGATTCCCACCGTGAACAAACATTTGTGTGGTGAACATAAATGTTTATTCTGTCTGTGTGTTATATAATATTATAAGTATGTATTTACAAAAAAAAAGTATTATAAGTAGTATATCAGCTATTCTCCCATATTACAAGCATAAGCTTAGTTCGGGGCTAGATAGTGCTGTGTGGAAAGTCAACCAATATATTAAAAAAAAAAAGAATAATAATTACTTAATCGTGCATTGATTGATGACCTTCACCTTCACCATGCTTGAGACTAAAAAAATAAACAATGAGACACAGAAGAAATAAAAGTAGTGCAGATGCCGTAGAGTTATGGAGCTGCAGTGCAGTTTCTTACAATTTCTTTCAGTGCAATTTTGAAGATTGATTTGCATAGCAACTATGTATCTACAGATAGTTGATTGAAGCTGACAGCAGAATATCATGCAATGTTTACAAAAGAGAGGGCACGATAACTGATTAAAATGAACGCAGCTTTCTTACCTTGACGTGATCAGTGTACTTGCCAAAAAAAAGGTTGTTCTTGTAAATTCGAAAAAAGCGGAACCGCGTAGGTTAAAAGCGGAAGGCGGATTCTTCGCAAGTCACAATAGCGGGGAAAAAAGCGGTACATCTGGCAACGCTGACATACAATAGGTTTCTTTTTCTGGCGTTGCCGTTGCGTTGGTGTTCAGCCTTTTTGCAAAGTCTTTAAAATTGTAATATTACGCCGAAAATATTATTTTGATGGATATTTGAAATAATGTTGTGTCCACAGTGTTGATCACATACAAAGGTCTGGTCTAAATTTTTACTATCTTTTTTTCTATATATATCTATTATATTTATCAAGCTGGCCGTGGGTTTGACAACAAGTTGATCTGACGGATGACACTTTAAAACTAGGGATGTCTAACTAGGGATAGTTCGAAAGCATCCGAGCTAACAACTCTGCTCTACATCTCGATTGTGAGGAAAGTAGAAAAAAACCGGCATTACAAGAATAAAACATTTTAACGAAATTGAGCTTCGCCGTTCGATATTTAAAATTAATGACTATTATACTCATACGAAGAAGAGGCTGAATAGCGAAGCGACCTCTTTTGTCATTGCATTGGACTGAATGCATGATGTCTATTGCCCTTAGAGCATTTAGAACGGGAGTTGCCAAGCGCTACTTTTAGTACTAAAATCTTTCTGCCGGTTTTCGCGGGGGGCGAGGTAGTACGGTACAGAACACATTTACATAATCACGCATACTAATGCAGAAAAATTAAGCGTCCCTATAAACGCACACGCAAGTAAAAGCTGTACCAACACAAAAACAATAACACAATTAAAGAATTACTGTTGTTACACTTTTGTTTAGTTACACACTAACACAAAAAAGTAGTGATGGGTTGTAAAAAGACCGACAAAATGAATGATTTCTTATGAGTGAAATCAGGGTGGTTCAAAATCATATACTTTTCCTTTTTATTAACCGACTCCAAAAAAAAGGAGGAGGTTATCAAGTCGGCTGTATCTTTTTTTTTATGTTTTTTTATGTTTGTTACCGCATAACTCCGTCATTTATGAACCAATTTGAAAATTATTTTTTTTGTCTGAAGCTGAAACTATACCCTATAGTTTCAGATTGGTCCCATAGAAATTTCACCAAAATCGGTTGAGTAGTTTGGCTTTTAAAATTAAATTTCGTATTTTTTACAAGCTTTTATCTAACTTGCAATGTACTATACGTCGGCAATGTATTTAGTTAGTTCGGAGAACCACTTCCTCTATCCTACGGAGTTGAATTTTTGCAATGACGATGATAATGCATTTTATGGTAGGTATGCATAACCACAACGGACATCCAGGATTGGCTCCAGATAAAGGAACTCTTCAACGGTCAACAGGACAGGCACGAAATTTTGTGTACGCATTCTATTAGGATAGCCGGTTAGAAGATCCACTATGACAGGCTGCTGCACTCAAGAATGGCTCCTAATGAGAGAACTCTTCAACGATCAACAGCACAGTCACGAAATGTTGTGTACGGACTCTATTACGATAGCCGCTTAGATGATCCACCATGACAGGCTGCTGAACTCAAGAATAACTCCTAATGAGAGAACTCTTCAACGGTCAACAGCACAGTCACGAAATTTTGTGTACGCATTTTACTAACGATAGCCGGTTATAAGTTCCACCATGACAGGCTGCTGAGCTCAAGAATGACTCCTAATGAGAGAACTCTTCAACGGTCAACAGCACAGTCATGAAATTTTGTGTACGCATTCTATTAGACGACGACGACGACGATAAAAAAGTAGCCCATGTCCCTCTCCAGCTAACATACTACAGCTATACAAAAATCACGTTTATACGATTCTGCGTTCAAAAAGTACAAAGCAAATAGCAATAAACCAACTACACAGCACAACTAAAATTTTAAGGGAGCTCCATAAAGCGACGTATTGAAGGCAGAATGACAGAGACAGTTTTTGTAGAGTCCAATACTGAACCTCCTTTTTTTAAATCGGTTAAATATGGGTACAAAAAACATCGCATTTTATTCTAATTTTACGTTCATTCCATCATTCATTCAATCGATTTCGCTCAACTAGTCCCCACACTACGCCTTCTACCAAGGAATATAAATTCACCGACACCTGCTACCAAGACGTTGGCGTCTTATTAAAACTGTCGTACCTAACTGGTATTCCATTAAATATAAATTAAACGTAATTACAAAAACAATTGACTAAAATATCAATCACTTGTGATAGGAAATACCGTGTTCCCTAAAGTTTGATGTCTCTGATCTCCTTTTACACCGAAATACCGCACAATTCACCATTTTTACTGAGCACTACTTCGCGACACGAAACGACAACTAATGGCCGCGCGGTGATGAGTGAAGTAGTTTTATATAACGTGCATGGCCAAGTCGCGTCTTATGGCCGGCAGAGGGGTACGCCTTGCGTTAACATCTCCAGTTCTAAATGCTCTAAGCTATTGCCAGTATAATGGTTAGATGCAAGGAATTTGAATACAAGTTAGATGTACGCGAACTTTTTGAAAGAGTGAAGTGTTTTTTTATTACTTACTGCCCTTGGGCTTTTCTAGCTACATTATTACCCTAGAGCGCTAATTGGTCACCTACAAGCCCCATTTGGGGGTAATAAGGACCTACTTACGAATATGAGAGATGTAATAGTACATTGTTCACCGAGAGGAGAAAGTGACCGATTACCGGCGAGGGCTTTAAAACACCCGAGATCGGGAATCGCACTTTCTCTCAAGTGATACATAGCGCTTTATACTACACCTACGAGGAAAATAAAAAACTAAAACTGAATCCTCAAACAACACACAAATTGAAAATGGCGCCAATGGTATCTGCAATTTTCACATGTTATTTTTTCAAATTGTTTATCCTGCCGCCGCAGGGTCGCACTGCCAGCCCGACACCATCCAACACACAGCTAGTGGCCAGTGTCATTTTGCGAACATGGAGATAAAAACTCACTGTAAAAACTTTTGGCTTTTGATATTTAGGTTACCGGCGCATAATAGTCTTACCCAAAATTAAAAAAGAAAAACCACGTAAGAAATGGATTTTCATACACTTTTCTCTCCCGCTCAGATGCGTTTTCTCCCCGCATATTTGTTCGATATGCAATGACGTACTTTCTACCGTAAATTTGATAAAGTATCAAGGTACTTTCCAAGCAGGTGTAGTATAAAAGAATTTTACATCTCTCATATTCGTAAAAAAAGCAACGAAGTCAATGAAATAAAAAGCACAAATTTTTTAGGTATAACAATAGATATATTATATGTAAAATTAATAAAAAAAATCTCCAAATATTGTTATGCACTAGCTGTTCTTAGCTCCATATCTTCAAAAAATATCGCAAAACAGGCTTACTACGGATTTGTCTATCCTCAGTTAAGTTATGGGATTATTTTCTGGGGTAATTCTGTAAATATCCAATCTACTTTTATTATGCAAAAAAGATGCTTGCGTTCTATCTACATCTACACTAATATTGTAAAGAGGAAAACTTTGTATGTTGCATACATACAAAGTTTTCCGTATATATGTTTCGAATTGGCTCAAAAACTACTTGTTCGATTTCAAAAATTCTTTCACCATATGAAAGGTACATTATTTTTGAGTAACATAGGCTACATTTATTGTTGGAAAAAATTAGGCATCCTTACTAAAACATAAAAAATGTAACCCAAAGTGTAATATAAAATGTCTTTCATTGCATGCGCTGCGGAAACTATAGACGATAGAACAAAAAAATATTCTACAATATTAAAGAACACATCATTATCTACAATTAAGTCAGGGATAGCATATGTCTAACTATTTTAGTTATGTTACTATAACTACTTTTCTACATTTTAAATGTTGATAAAAACGCCGACCAAAATCAGACCATGTTATCTATGTCTTTATATTTTTTAATCCTTATCCAAATAAATCATTTTGTATGCAAGGCTGTTTCAATACCTGTAGATTACTTCTTGAATTTTTCAAATCGGACATTCCATTCAAAAGATGTTACGAAATTAAAAACTTTAGTGCGCCTTGGAAAGCGCGACAGCGAGGAGAGTTCTCACTCAGCGTGGGCACAAAGGTGAAAATACACATGCCCGTAGCTGGCACACTTGCATGCAAGCTACAGACACATACGCTAATTGGCATGCCTGTACCTGGCCAACACCGTGTTTCATATGATTAGGATTTAAACCGCCAGTCTCTATAAGTCTATGGGTACAGGCATACCAGTACCTGACGTGTTGGTATGCCACGTAACCGAGTGGACGCAGGGGGCTACGAAACCGGCATGTGTGAACGTCGCGACACGACCTGACGAGTTAACTTGCAAATGTATTCACAATGTGTCCATAAATCCTGCATACCTGTAACTTGCATGCCCGCTACTGTTCCATTTTACTGGCACGTGTATTTTCACCTTCGTGGGCTACGAAGCGCGGGAGTCTTAAGTTATCCTAAAATGTTGAAAAAAATTATGTCCACCCATGCGAAGCTGGGACAGGCCGCTAGTATATTATCATATGAACAGTACAGAATCTCTTCGTAATACTTTTGTAAATGAAAATCTACTCACGCTTACCTGTATTTATATTTTGGAAATATGTTTATTTGTCAAGAAAAATACTGAGTATTTCTTTGATAAAAAATCTTTAAGAGCCGATTCCCTAAGAAACAAACATAAATATAGCATATATACCTCAGATAAATAACACCATGTTTAAAAAAAGTACATTTGTTACAGCTATCAAAATTTATAGTAAGTTGCCGGATCCAATCAAACCTCTTAAAGGAAGTTTCAAATGCATTTTATAACTTAAACGAATATTATGAATACTATGAAAATTAAAGTAGTAGTTACATCGATACATGTAAATACATTTTTGTGGTACGTCTGAAACGGACAAACTGTTAAAACTGTACATAACCATAGGAATAAGATCTTTTTTGTACTACAGTTATACAATAAATTATTTCTGATTTCTTATTCTTAGTGGGTATTGGTGGGTTTTATGGCACTTGGTACCTTCTGCTGCGTCATCTGCTGTGTCTGGGGCTCAAAGGGTTGAAGTTTCTCTCTTTACCTACATAATTGTAAATTCGGTTGTGACATAATTGTAAATTATGTCACAGTGCGACCGTAAAAAGATCAACAGCAAAAGTATTTTAGGATTAATGCTTGCTTGGCAAAAGCGCGGGAGAAGATACTAAGCATCGCATCACTACACTAGTCGTGAAAAAGTCAGACGTCAAAGTCAAGTCAAAAATTTAAATGACAAATTATATCCCCCCTCGGGATTCGTTTTCTGTCATCTATCGAAGCAACATAGCATTTTCATTTTAATTGTTTTTCTAGTGTTTTTTTGAGTTGTGTTGTGTAATTTTGGTGGTATTTTAACCAACATTACTTGTGGTCTTAGCACAAAGTGTAAGCATTTGAAATGAAAGTGTATTATGTGATAGGTATCGTGATTTGACCGAAAATGTTTCAAATGTTTTGAAGAAACCGCCACCATTTTCTTCAAAACAATTGACTGACTCTACTTTCGACTGACGTGACTAGAAACATAGCAAAGAGTATAATATAATCTCTATCACTTGACACTGGCAAGATTGTCGATAGACAGGAGCCATTAAAAAAAAAATATCCCCCCTCCGCTCCGTGTAGTAAAGGTGTAGTAAGTAAAGTGATGACTGTCTGTCTGATGAGTAAAATAAAATTGCAAAGCTTGCAGCGAGGTGTAACAAATGTTCAATTTTGTTAGTTTTTACGGTTTATTCAAAGAGAAGCACGAGTATTTTGGTTTTTCTTTGCGTTTTCTATGATATTATGGGTAAGATTATAAAGCTTAAAACGTGTGGGTGACTGATCTACACGACTTTTCTGTAATTAAAAATGTTGTTTGGGTATATCATTTCAGAAAACTCAGGCGAAGACCGTGAAAATTTAAATGATTTTTTAGCAGAAGCCGAGCTGCAACAGTATTATGAATTATTCAGGTATGTATGTATACCTTGATTTTGAATAGAATGTAGCAAAGTTGTAGGTTCGTAGTTCTTTTTTTGCGTCCTTAGACCACATTAGCCAAGCCAAATGTTTTCTTTGCGTTCTGTCGTAGATCGCTGTGGATGCTATGCGAATTGTTTTGCTTCTTTCAAATTAACCTGTTGTTTTAGTTGTAAGAAAACGAAGATACTATACTATTCCATAATAGGAATAGTAAAGTATCTTCGTCATATATGATGCGCTTTAATCATAAACAGATGCGATTTCAGGTCACAAACTATAAGCCTACCTAAATATGCATGATGCGCGACATGCGGGCACAATCACCTAAAACTAGTGGCTCTGGGAGCTGTAGACCTCGCGAGCATACTAAAAGTGAGCTATTTGAGGAATGTAATGTGCAAGTGCATTTTCCGTTTTGTGATTTTTTTGATCTTTTTGGTTTTTTTTGCATCATCTTGTGTAGAATGAGGTCCTTTGTATTTCTCTCAAATTTGATTGAAAACCATTGATTGTTTAATGAGCTATCCTGTTCATCATGCTGAAGATCCTTATCAGATCTTCGCCAAACTTTTATGAGACCAACTTATAGTTACTACCTTTCAAATAAAAAAAGAATAATCGAAATCGGATCTCATTTGGTGGAGGTATCCAGTATATCAATCCCTTTTTGCCCTTTTTTTGGGGATAATACCCCTCCAATCAAAAATCCCCGATGACAAAAAAATTCTAATAAGTCATATAACCTGTGTACCAAGTTTCGTCCAGATCGGTTGAAAAATGCGACCTGTAGAGGAGAACAGACAGACAGACATCCGGACAAACGCATTTTTGGCCAATGTGGAAACTGAGACGCTTCGCTCGCTTCGCTCGCTCGGTCAATTATCAGTAACCTAAAATTATATTTACACAGTGCAAAGCTTACATTTATTTTATTACTAGCAGCGCTCCTCGGTTTCACCCGCGTAGTTTTCAATCCCGGTATTCCCACGGGATAAAAAGTAGCCTATGTGTTATTCCGGACTAATATATCTCTGTGCAAAATTTCAACAAGATCCGTTCAGCCATTCTGGAGTTATTGAGTAACAAACATCCATCCATCAATGCATACTTACAAATTTTCGCGTTTATAATATTAGTAGGATTATTATTAGATACTAAACCGGACTGTTAGAGTAGTTTTGGCCTTTTTTTTATAAGAAGAACAAATGAATTCCACGCAAGTTTACTTAGTTGTATTATTTTGTCATATGTACTATTTACTATTTAGGCTGTACTATGCAATATGCAAATTACCTATAAATAGGAAGGTACTCCTTTGTAAGTCATAGCATAAGAGGCAAATTTATGCAAAGCAGCAAAATAGAGGTCTGGGTGAGGTTAGCAGAACTTTGAATGAACAACATAATCCTTTCTGATCAAACTTCACTATATTTGGACCAAAGATTTTGAGGGACGAAATGTAGGAATAGAGAGGGATTAAATTAGCCTCCACCAATTTTTAACCCTCTCTAGTTCTTAGCTGTAACAATACAGTGTACAATACAAGTTGACATGGTTCAGTGGTGGTTTTCTTCAGGGGGGTGACAATTAATGCTACTAATTGTTCATAGAAGCTCGTTTTTAATTAGGTACTGTTTTGTTACAGAGAAATATTAAAGGTTAAAAAGGTATCTCAACTGAAATTTGTGGTTACCGAAGATTTGGTCCAAATTGGATTATCAAAACCAGAGCAGAGACGCTACAAAAAGCTCTTTTCTAAATATTTTCCTAACCCATACATATCTAAAATTAAAAGACTTCTGAGCTCAAACAAGAGAAATGAATCGGTAAGTAAATATACAACAAGGACTTCTGTATCCAAAACTATATCAACACTTTTTATATTAACTTTTATTTTATTTTTATATTGACATCAGTACGAATGGTTTTTATAATTTCACATATCAAATCAAGACATTAGGTACTTAATAATCAATCATTTTGCACTGAAAGTTTCATGTTATGACAAAAAATAAGGTGTATCAGCATGCAACAAGACTGAAGTCTGAAAGATGGTAATGCATTCCAGCATTTTCTGCAATTGTTCAAGGCAAAATATTTTCTTCATATGTTAATATCTGATTCTTGTCATCTCTCATGTTATACCAGTGTGTCCGATATTTATCTGCAAGTGACACTTAAATGCTTTGTTTTGTTAATCATGTATTTAGAGCTCCTGCATACCATAGACTTGCTATTTGCGGATAGTTTGGTTGGACTCTTAATAAGTATGAAGGTGTATACTAAGGCCCTTATTCATAATGGTCTTTGAGCGCGCTAATACTTATCAGACTGATAAGTCTGTTGCTGTCTCTTTTTGTTGGCATGAAAGTGACAGTGACAAATACTTTGAAAATAGTTATTATTCATTGCAGTATCCCCACGGCCCTGGTGCTATCCCACTGGAAGTACTGCCATTTTCAGAAAACAATGTTAAAGTTCCTACAAAGCATATTATATCCATTGAGGATATCACTATTAATAAAGAACTTGGCATGGGTCAATTTGGAGTTGTGCAGCAGGGCACATGGACTACAGGGAATCAAAGAGTTAGTAGTTATTTTTATCTAAGTAGGTATCATATTTAAATTCTTCTGAAACATAAATCCAACCTAAGTAGGTAAATAAAACCTCTTTTCTCTATATTTTCCGTTATGAAAATATCGGAAAACGATCATTTTGAAAGCTCGCTTAAAACGAGAATAACGTTATGCCGTCCGTTTAAAATTTTTAAAATGACTTGTCCGTAAATGAAATGACTGAACGCATCCGGTGGCCTTTAAGGCTATCTGAATAGGGTGCCAAAAGATGATTCTTCAAACTTTATTGCCCCTTTTTTTATAGCTGCAAGTAGCAATCAAATGCCTCGGGCATGAGCGAATGACCTCAAACTCCACGGAGTTCCTGAAGGAAGCGGCTGTGATGCACAGCATCGAACATCCAAACATAGTGCGCTTGTATGGAGTCGTACTGCACATGGACTCTCTCATGCTTGTAAGTCCTGAACATTTATGGATCGACCACACCACACCTGGGGCATTATTCTCTATGACTTAGGAGATTCCTTGACCCAATACGTCAAAACGTGATCTTGGGCTTTATTCCTTACTAGTTGCGCCCCGCGGTTTCACCCGCGCAGATTTTAAATCCCGGTATTCCCACGGGATAGAAAGTAGCCTATGTGCTATCTCAGACTATAATCTATCTCTCTTTTAATTAAGTCATGGCAACGTAAAAATAGTTTTAACACAATTTACCGAATCTTTTAAATTTTCTGATTTTTCGAGATTTTGTTCCTACTTTAAAAGTTTTTGTTAAAATCAACAAATTGTTGAATATCCCTAGACAATGTTGATGATGTGTGTGTTGATTCATGATAAAATAAAAAGTATCTATGAGAAGATGGACAGCGGGCAGTTGGGGTATAGAATGGACTCGGAATCTTTCTTCCTGGAAATGTATAGAGTAGGCCTGTGTCCAGCAATGGAGTTGTTCAGGATGTCACTCAGTATACTGACAAGTAATACATACATAAACTAACTAAGGGTAAGGATGATATTGAACTTTTCATGCTATACTGTGTATATTCCTTGTTTTGTATGGTGTATTAGACTACATTTCATTGCAACTCTTTTCAAATGACAACGAACCAAACAAAATAATTTATTCCAGATTATTTCATTGACTTCTTTTGTGCAGTGCATCACTCGTGCGTCTTATCAATTTAATAATAATAATAATGAATATTGGTGGACTTTCCACACAGCACTATCTAGCCCCAAACTAAGCTTATGCTTGTGATATGGGAACCAGATAGCTGATATACTATACTTATATACTTTTTTTTTGTAAATACATACTTATAATATTATATAACACCCAGACAGAGAACAAACATCTGTGTTCATTACACAAACGGTGGGAATCGAACCCACGACCTATGGCGCAGAAGGCAGAGCTACTACCAACTAAGCTACGTAGGCTGTATACTCCAGGAATTTGTTTCCCTTAAAAAATATTGCAAAATGCTGCGCTATCTCATCTCACCGTACAAATGGTTTATTTATGTACTCGTGACCCGGCCTTGCTATACACGGTTGAAACACATTGTATATATCAAAAATAAAAAGTAATATGTACCGAGATATAGCATTTTAGACTTTACTGCATACAGTGTGCTAAAGAAACTGTAATCATTATAAAAATGTTTTTGCTTATTGACAGCCTTTACAGTTCAGCTCGTAATAGCTCTGCCTTCTGCGCTGTTTATGTATTAAATCAGCTTTCTGGTTCCCATATTACAAGCTATGCTTAGTTTGGGCCTAGATGTACTATCTGGACTTTCACCAATATTTTATCACTTCATAGTATAAAACAAAGTCGCTTCCCGGCCCCATGTATGCTTAGATCTTTTAAACTACGCAACGGATTTTGATGCGTTTTTTTTTATAAAAACTTATTCAAAAGGAAAGTTTATTATGTACACGAGGCACCCGTGCAAAGCCGGGGCTGGTCGCTAGTTTATATTATATAAACGGCAGGACAAAAGGAAAAAACTGTTATAACAAAATCCTAGAAGTAATCTTATTTCTGCGTCAGATTTCGTATCGATAGTGGTTCGTAAAAAACATATAAAACAGACACAATTTCGAATCTCTACATTTCTAAAAAATTGTGTAAGGCCGGTCGCCCACACGAGCTGGAGTCGAGGCGGCGTCGAGGCACAGGCGCACATGCGGCGCGCATGCGGCGCGCCGCTTCTACGTTTTCTTAAGAAATGAATGGTAGTGCGCTCACATACTGGAGTCGCGGCACAGGCGGCGCGGCGTCGTGCGGCGTCGCGGCGGGGACTCCGCAGCCATTTTGTCATTCCGTTTCGTTTTTTTCGGTCCAAAATGTGCGAAGGAAGCATAACCGCCTGCGCCTCGACTCACATAGAGCCAACGCCGCGACTGCGCCTCGACTCCACGCCGCCTGTTCCTCGCCCTCGCCTCTACTTACCAGTCGGCGACGCGCCTAACAGATCCACAAAAACCAGGATTCAAAAATCTTACCGTGAAGTCAAAATCAAAACGGTCTTTATTCAGTACAATCACAGGGATCACTTTGAAACAGTCTGTTCAATGATAAACTTTACACTTTCAGGTGACGGAGCTGGCTCCACTGCGCTCTCTCCTGGAATGTCTGCGCGAGGTGTCACTCCGGCCTAACTTCCCTGTTCCTAACCTGTGCGAGTTCGCTGAACAGATCTGTGATGGCATGACTTACTTAGAAAACAAAAGACTGATTCATAGGTAAAGTTCTTGTCAGCTAGTATTAAACGCATAGGTGCTTTAACTGACTTTCAACACTTGGCATAAACTGTAAATCTTAGTACTATTATAAACGCGAAAGTTTGTAAGTATGGTTGGATGGATGTTTGTTACTCTTTCACGCCGAAACGGCTGAACGGATCTGAATGAAACTTGGCAGAGAGATACATTATAGTCTGGAATAGCACATAGGCTACTTTTTATCCCGTGAGAATACCGGGATTTCAATCTGCCCTGGTGAAACCGCGGGGCGCAACTAGTGTTATGTAAACAGTTATAATATACTGCAATGCTTAAAAAAAATTAAGGGGTTCAAACGTGTTGTTCCTTCCGTAACTTATAATTGCACATTGATAAAATGCCTAAGAAAAAGTTTTTTACCAAGATAGCTGATCATTGTGCAATGTTTTTTTTATACTGAACAATCAATCAATCAATCAATCAATTCATTTATTTGCATAAAAACATGGTACAGCAGATACAAAGATGTCAGTAGTTTTGAAGTTTCACATATTTTTACCATTCATAGGTGTGCAAAAATTTAAGGAGGTAGGAACATGCATTATGTTGCGGTCAGTGCTTGATTTACATAAAATTAAATGTCAAACAATAAAAAAAAAACAAATATTTAAATAAATTAGTCATTACAATTGTCAAAAAAAAATACATTAAAATTAAAATAACGAAACCAAGAAAGTTTAATATAAGTAGGTATGTCAAAAAATTTAACAACAGTTTAATATTTATAAAAACGACACGAACCCTTTTCCAAGAAGTCAGAAATTGAGTAGAAACTTTCAAATATCAGCCATTCCTCCAACTCAGCACAAATTTTTTTGTAAGGGAGATCAATTAATTTTTTTGGTATTGAGTTATAGATAAGTGGAGCCATATAGACGCAGCTTTTTCTGAATGCCTCCAACCTAGGCACCGGAATTTTCAGATGAACACATGTTGTTGCTCTTTTATTTATGTTATAGTTCGTTTCAAAAAGTTTGTCATTGTTTTTTATAAATTTTGCAACTTCCAAAATGTATATACATGGGACGGTTAAAAGTTTTTGCTCTCTAAATATGGGTTTACAAGACTCAGTCCTTCTCATACCGAATACTGCACGAATACATTTTTTTTGGGCCACAAAAACTCTTAATATGTCGGTGCAGTTACCCCAAACTATAATACCATACCTAATTATAGAGCATATATAGGCATGATAGACCACTAAAGCTGTCTGACGGGACGTACAATTTTTCAACTTTTTTAGTGCATAAACAAATTTATTAATTTTGACACAGATGTTATGCACATGATGCTTCCAAGAAAGGTGATCATCAATTGTGATTCCTAAAAATTTTGACTCTGATACCTGTTCAACGGCTTTTCCATCAACCAGGACATTTAGAGTTACTGGCTGCTTATTATTTGTTGTAAATGTCATAATTTTAGTTTTCGATACATTAAGTTTAAGTTTATTTATGTCAAGCTAAAAAATAATGTCATTTAACGCTTCAACTATCACGTGTTCGTAGCTATTTAAATTATCGTCTTTAATTATTAATGTCGTATCATCCGCAAACATGACACAATCATGGTCGATGACTTGTGGTAAATCATTGATGTAAATCAGAAATAGTAGGGGTCCCAATATACTACCTTGTAGAACGCCACTAGGGTTTATCCTAACGTCAGAGTCAAAGTTTTCCAAGGTCTTGTTTTTAGACGAGTTTTTTGGAAAACCGTAGAGCTATAATTATTTCGGTACTCACTCCCATTTTACTCATCTCATCATTCACACAACTCGAACCCATAATATATTACGATTACATAGGTACAAATATATTTAGTGTACAAATTATATCAAAATGGATTACAACTAATTGAATTGAATCTTAGGTTACGTCCTTCAACTCTCATTTATCTTCTACTTCTATCTCATCTGAGTGAGATAAAATGCCAACTTTCGTATATGGTGGCAGTTTTTGCTCACATCAATAGAAAAAGCACTTTTCCTCCCAAGGCCCGTTGTATTAAATCCTGTATATCCTATTAAAGTTTAGGCATAGAGAGATACTTCCAAGGCCCTTACCACCATCTCTTGAAGCATTCTTATTTCAATATTACTTTACTTTTTGATCATAAAGCTGACTATATGCAGTTGATTATAGGACATTGACATAAAAGTAATATTGAAATAAGAATGCTTCAAGAGATGGTGGTACGGGTCCAGGTTTCAGGCAACCGGTTCAGCCAGATGCTACTCAGAAAAATAACTGAAGTTTCGTTTTTTACTATACGTGGGGTTACAAGTATACGTGATGACATCACCTCAGCTAATGGCTAACACATACATCTTATTACTAAACCACTGTTATGGTGACCGACTGCCGAATTTCGCACATGGCTGACTCATTTTGGCTTAAATTCAGCTGGTTATCATGTGGGAGTCATAAGATATACTACACTAAAAAAAGCTGGTGCCTGCTATTATAAAAATAAGTTTTATTTCGTGAATTCAACCTCCTTGTGTACTTATGTCCTTGCTCGTTCAGAAATCTTGGAGGTACAAGAATCTAAATATCTAAGTAGTTAAATAATAATAGACCAGCGTTTGGTCTATCGACTTCTAAATCATGCCTTTGTTTAATTTCCAGGGACTTAGCAGCAAGAAATATCCTAGTATTTTGTAAGGATAGAGTCAAAATCTCTGACTTTGGATTGTCCCGAGCGTTGGGCGTTGGAAAAGACTATTATCAAACTAATTATAATGTGAATCTTAAACTACCTGTGGCTTGGTAAGAACATTTGCCTTTTCAATTATATTTATTTCCAAACTGCTTTAAATGGCGCTGACTTATACATCTGAGCCGAAAAGGGCCACTATAGCACTATATATATCAAGCTCCAAAGTAAGCGAAGCTTGTAAAAAAACCAAATAGCTGTTATGCTTAATACTTTTTTTTTGTAAATACATACGTAATTATATTATATGGGAAATTATAAGTTACACCTTGTATATATATCTTCTACATGTTGATTGTATTTCAGGTGTGCTCCAGAATGCATCCTGTACTTAAAATTCACGTCATCAAGCGACGTGTGGGCATTCGGCGTTTGCCTCTGGGAAATGTTTACATATGGCTTCCAGCCGTGGGCCGCATTCTCGGGCCAGCACATATTGGAAGCTATTGATGCACCTAACTATCAGGTATAGCTTATTAATGTTCGAAAACAGAACAACTAACATTTTTTTGCTACTGATCAATTCATCAAACAAACAATCGTCAATTGTTTTCGCAGCGCATGCGATGAAGGACATTTCAATGCCATTATTTTACACCTTGGTTTACATTATCGAAGTTTTAGTCTAATTTGTATAGTAATAAATATAGCCTTTGCTACTCAGGGATGATGATGATGATGATGATGATCATGACTCTCAGGGATATTCTCTGATGTCTTCTCAGATGATACTCAGGGATTATGTAGCCTTCTATTGGTGAAAGAAATTTCGAAATCGGATCAGTAGTTTATGAGTTCTTCTCGGCGTTGGTCGTGTGGAACTGGCACTAGAGTCACCTAGTTTTAAGACGTTTCAAGATGGTCCTTGTGATTTTATTGAATAAACATATTTTGACTTTGACTTTGAGCCTATCGTTACATACAAATATAAAATCCTTCCTCATTATAATATACTAGTTGCGCCCCGCGGTTTCACCCGCGCAGATTTGAATACCGGTATTCCCACGGGATTAAAGTAGCCTATGTGCTATTCCAGACTATAACCTATCTCTCTGCCAAGTTTCATCCAGATCCGTTCAGCCGTTCCGGCGTGAAAGAGTAACAAACATCCATCCATCTATCTATACTTACAAACTTTCGCGCTTATAATAGTAGTAGGAAGTGTAGATAAGTGTATCAATTAGTTTACAAAAAAAAGTTTTTAAGTATTTATATCAGCTATCTAGTTGCCATATCACAAGCTTCGGCTTATTTTGGGGCTAGATAGTGCTCTGTGGAAAAAGTCCACCAATAATTATTTATTTATATAATTTTATACAATCTACTAAATTATACGTTCCTAATCATTTTTAGAGACTAGAACGGCCTGAGTGCTGCCCGGAAGGGTATTATACCACGATGCTCGAGTGCTGGTCACACGATCAAAATACGCGGCCGAAATTCAAGGATTTGGGGCCGAAGCTGCGAGAAATCAGACCGGAGGAGGTAGTTTTAAAAAGCTATTTATTTTAGGCTTCTGCATATGCCGCATCACGTAATAAGAACGCTGGAAGGAGTGGGAGGGGTTGCGATGATGCGACGGTTTTCTATGCGCAAACACATCCCCTCTACTTTTTTCCATTGTTCTTTTTAAATGACACCGACCTCTAACTGATATTCTGATTAGCGCATTATTGTTTTTCTTATTAGTTGTGCGATTCCTTGTTTTTTTTAACAATGTGGTCGCACAAAGCCCTTTAGACAAATAAAAAAAAACAATAGTAATTGTAGTACTTAATTGGATTATTGTCATCATATTTCTTTTGTTTTCAAGCCTCCACAGCATAGTTGGTAGTAGCTCTGCCTTCTGCGCCGTATGCTGTGGGTTAGATCCCCACCGAGAACTAAATATTTGTGTGATGAACATAGATGTTTGTTCTGTGTCTGGGTGTAGGTAATTATGTATTTACAAAAAAAAAGTTTGGTTCCCATCACTAGCTTTGGCTTAGTTTGGGGCCAGATAGTCCTGTGTTGTAAAGTCCCTCAATATTTTTATTTGTTTGTGCGTTTTTTCGATATTTTAACAATAGTATTCGTTGACATACATCAAACACTATTTACATTTTGACATCTGGAACTAAAATACCTTTAATAATCTTTGATAAATACTTAAAACAAATATCTTAAAAAAGGCAAAACCGAAATCCTCATAAGTCGAGTATTTGATGGAAAACGATTAAAACGTTTGCACCTTATTATTTTATTGACTTACCAAATACGTATTACCGAGGCGGTTGGAATATATTTTTGATTATTATGTAATTATTTTCAGGTGCAAGCCACAATCGATTTTCCGAAACCGGAAGACGGCAGAAGAACAAACTTCCTAGAATATAAATCCGGCCAAATAATCACGGTTTTGGGAAAAGAGTAAGTACAAAATTCATACGATTCACGAAGCGCGTCCAGTGCAGTCCTTGTCATCATGGGAATGAGAAACAAAATGCAATGACATTTTATTCCAACCATCGAAGTCAAGTCAAAGCGGGTCTTGCAATTCTTATTCCCTTAAAATCATGGGCATTATGATTTGCAATGAAAAATTACCCAAAACATTTAAGTACACAGATTTTGCTGAAACATATTTCGCGATTAATCGTGAAATTTGCTAAATATTTTGGTCTGATTCATACTCCCTGCCATTTTATAGCGGATCCATAAAATATACTTGTCACTGTCACTTGCGAGCCAACGAAAAGAGACAACTAACTCATCGGTCAAATAAGCCAATGGCACGCATGCGACTAATATGAATGAGAGGGTATTATCGCTAGTGACCTTTTTGTGAGTGGTCCCAAGACTAATAAATTTTCTAATTTTGTATATTTCAGGAATATAACAAATACTATGTGGTATGGCGTGTTACCCGGCGGAGCATGTGGTGTGTTCGACCCGACTCACACAAAACCCTGTCCAAAGCCAGACGTATGATTCAAAAATACAGCTTTTTAACCCAATAATATTCATACTCTGTTGTAGGCGTATCCAGTCTATTAAGTCTCATGTGTTAGCAAACACATTTGTGGACAAAATCATTTTTATGTGCTCGCTATCTGTGTCGATCCAGCCAAAAAACTAATCTTTGGGTTGTCTGCCGCTAAAATAGAGTACATAAGTTTATTCAAAATATAAAAAATAATAAAATAAAAATAAAATAAAAGTCGTTTATTTCAGGCACGATTTGTAAAAAAATAGACCCATATCTTAATTATAAAAGTTCAATTAAAATTAAAAATAAACTACGAACTCAGGTCAGAATAAGAGTATTGAAAAAATCTATTTGTCGCATTAAAAATGTAAAAATATTGTAAAAATGACTGATACTGGCAGGACTCTCAACCAGTATCATATATAGCTTTATACATAATATAGCTTTATACATTCAAAAAACTTAATCATATTCACTTATACCGGGTTCATTGCAAAATTTTATATGTTTGCTGAATTTTGTGTGATTTTTGTAACTAATAGTGGGTCACGGTATTTTTGTTGCTTTTAATTTCTATTTCAATATCATCGGATCTTATTGTACTGATTAATACTCATTCTGTCTGTGTGTTCATTCATCGTTGGCAGCCATTTAACAAGTTTTATGTTGTGACAAATCTTTACATCCCCAAACTACTTGAGATACTTATGCCTTTCAAATCTCAATCTTCCAAGACATCATTCAAAGTGGCTTTCTCTTTTCCTTAACATACGGAAATCCGAAATGATAGACAAGGCATATAATAAAACAACTTGTTTACACGCAAGATGCGGTATTGAACTCTTTGTGTTACAAATTCCAATACAATTTCAAGATGCGTTGTCAAACACGATACATTTATCATAAGCCTTAAAAGAGTCTAGAAACAAAAAAATTGTCATGCTAGTGTTTTGCATAGGTGCGAGCAAGACGGCACGTGAGTGAACATTGAAAATGTATGAAAAGTGGCGAACCCATCAACCCCTATCATTTTCTACTCTTTCTTGAAGAGCTGTAATACAGGACGCCTATAGCCAGCAGTGAGCTGGGTGAACGAGTTGCATGTGTAAACAGAACATTCTTATTTGAAAGGCATAAGTTTTATGATGGTAGGTATATTACAAAAACACAACGTAAGGCTTGTCTGACATTCACTCCAGAAGGCTATCTCTCACGTGTCGCTATCACCGCATCCGAGCCGCCAATCCGCGCGCAGTATCCGTTCCTCCCTACTGCGCACTGACGTCAAACGTCACACTTACACCGGCAAGCGGACCATACAACGCAGCATGATATCCGGCCCGCAGGGAGACGTCAAACACACGGGTCACGTAGGACTCGACGGAGCATACTTCGGAGACATATCCTTCCTGGACCCGGCTGGATGTGTAAGTATCTAGTGACGTCATATACAGACCATACAACGCAGCATGATATCCGGCCCGCAGGGAGACGTCAAACACACGGGTCACGTAGGACTCGACGGAGCATACTTCGGAGACATATCCTTCCTGGACCCGGCTGGATGTGTAAGTATCTAGTGACGTCACATACAGACCATACAACGCAGCATGATATCCGGCCCGCAGGGAGACGTCAAACACACGGGTCACGTAGGACTCGACGGAGCATACTTCGGAGACATATCATTCCTAGAGCCACGGAGCGTATTATATATAGGATGATATATTATAATATATCATATATCATCATCATAATATATCATCCTTTCAGACCCGGCTTTGGTATCTACCTTAGTAAGCTGGTTTCGAGGTTGTGGTCGTTTAGGTTTAGTATTCGTTTCAATACCCAAGTTATAAATTATTATGGTATTGTCCATAATAAACTGGATAATGCAATAAAAAATTTAAGTACCTATCTACATAACTAGAGTGAGGAAATGTGCTAATTTTTTACCAGTGTTCGCTATTAGTATAATCCTATTTAAATAATTATGTTAAGCTTTTGTGCTTCTGTACATGGTCACTAACATTCTCCTATTTGAATTGTAATGCTCCTTTTGTGTGTGTTAAACTCTTGTGTAAAACAGAAGAAATTTCCATCATAATCTGAGCAATGAGGTTAAACAGTGTAGGGCCCTTACCACCAACTCTTGAAGCATTCTTAGTTCAATATTACTTTACTTTTTTATCATAAAGCTAACTCTATGCAGTTGACATAAGACACTGACATAAAAGTAATATTGAAATAAGAATGCTTGAAGAGATGGTGGTACGGGCCCAGGAGTCAGAGGGAAATTCAGTAGGTTGTATTTTTGTTCCGTTCATTAAGGCTTTCAAACACTAAACATTTTCTATTTTTAAAATATAATTTTGCGATTTTATAATGTAAACACATGTTTGCAGCCGCCACCTCGTCAAATCGTTACTCCGTACAAGCCATCGGAGGATTTAGAGCAAATGCCGCTGATCAATCCAAATTCTCCCTCCCATCTGTCTGGTAAACTGATATGTACTATATTATTATTTTATTATAAGGCCCTTGTTCATAGTGGTCGCTAAGCGCGCCAATAGTTTATCAGACCGATAAGTCTGTTGCTGTCGCCACTCAATTAAATATAAATATTGGTGGACACAAACCACTATATTCTAGCCCCAAACTAAGCAATGCTTATGGGTTCTAATACTCATGTACCGGCGGCCCGATTACGCTAATGTCTGGCTATCGAGATGGCTTTCAGTTCGACATTTGATTCCCATCCATCCTATACAAATGCTGCACTATGGGAATCAAAGTGTCAAAAAGCCAGTTCGATAGCTATACATTAGCGTAATCGGGCCGCGGGTCGGTTTTCGCCTAATATCCGTTTATCTTCCTATGATTAGAATGAACAATTAAGTTGGTAGCACTATGACAAGTAATCAAAATCGTTCAGTAGGTATCTAAGCTAAGTGCTTGTTTCACGATCTGACAGTAACTATGCGTCACTTTAAAATAATATCCGTCTTTGTTTTTAACAATTTAATCTAAATTAGAAACAGGAATGTTTTTCTCTGACGCGCTACTCAGAAATGGTGAAATAGCCACTAATTGATACAATTTGATAAATCAGGTGCTGGAGCTTCGCCCTACCCACTGGTAGCTCAAAGCAGAGTTGAAAAGAATAACTGCGATGAAGTCGACTTGGCATGTGAGTAATAAGATAAGATAATAAGATAAGAAAAAATATATTTTTTGTAGCATAATTAATATAATGTTACGTTTTTTTTTTTTTTTTTGCTTTCTATAAAAAGCCAAATGATAGTATACCTTATATGTTTTTTTATATATCTTTTTTTATTTTATTATTCTGTGCAATGAACTCATGTCAGACATTAAAAAATATTATGCTTTCAATAAAAAAAATCTTATGTCAAATAGTTTGATCCTAATTCACATTTTATTTGAAAAGCTGAAAGCTCGATCAAACGTAATCAGATATCGAGTCACTCGCTATCTCAGTTAAATTTACGGCTGATAGCTGCGAGTTGAAATGTAGCAAGTGATTTGAAAAGTTCATTACCTGCGTTTGATCGAGCTTTCAGAAACTGGCCGTGCAGATACAAAGATTATTAAAACATGCAATAGCAAAAACATTCATTGCATATTTTACAATGATACAATTTAAATGATAATTTTTATTACTAGGTGGAGAATCAAGAATGAAGACTCAGAAAAAGTCATCTCACAAATCGAACTGTGAGCCAACTACGAGCAAAAGTATTCTGAATAAGGTAATACATTAATAACACCTTAATACTCAATAATTTATTTTTAGTGACATTGATTTTAATAAACTTTTGAAAAGAAATAGTATGAAAACGAGGCATATAAATACTTGCAAATGAATTTTTTTATAAGTCTATATACAGGGTGGCCAAAAAGTCGAGGATTACACGCAAGTGGGGATTAGATGGGGTCCTCAGCTGCAAAAAGTTGTTCTACGGGTGTTATCAACTCCTGCAGAGATAACTCAGCAGGGGTTGACCTTTAGAACCTCCAGTCGAACATTTTTTTGCAGCTGAGGACTCCATCCTAAGCCCTACTTGCGTGTGATCCTCGACTTTTTGGCCACCCTTTATAAGTGCGATGGTTCCAAGCCTTAGTAACGAATAATACTTAGCCCTACTAAACCAATAGTACTCTTTACTGTAATTATACTTTTTTCAGGTAAAAAGCGCTACTTTGGGGCGATCACACAAATCTGAGGAAAGCGCTTCGTCGAGAACCGACGAGGTTCACGAGTACCACGAGATTTCTGATACAGACACGGTAAGTACACTATATTGTTTTTTATACAACTAGCTGATGGAACAAGCAGAGTACGCAACATATGTTAAGTGTTAACCATCACCTACAATAAATCATCCCCTCGTAAGTCACGCACGATAGGAACGTGCCCTACGATGCACTTCCCTGTGTGTTGTGCCTGTAATTACACCGGCAACCACACTCTTCGAACCGAAACACAGCAACGCTGCTTGAGGGCAGAAAAATCAGGGTGGAAATACTTCCCCGGACGAGCCCTTTACAAAAAGCTCTATTACTCTTGTTTAACCATATATGTACATGTCACGTTTGGAATATTAAATATTGTGGCTATTAAATTGGCTTATTATTGTGGCATTAAAATTTTGGTCTTACTTACCTCTTGAGTTCTCCCGTATACGATCCAGTAACAGTCGCCGTAGCCGAAAACGGCTAGGACTACATCATCATCATCATCAGATATCCTCAAAGAATATTAATTTATTACTTGGTACTAACTAAGAGCACTGACGGGATATCCACCGTGACTGGGGATCGAAGTCAGCTCTTTCTGATTCCTTCATATTTGATGCAATAGTATCAGTGCAGCCGATCACTGGTTAATTAAACTGTATATTAGAAATCAAAATACCTTATGTTCGGGAATAAATGGTACACTCCAGCGAAGTAGAGAAGAGATAAGCTTACTATACTATAGATAGTTATATTAATTATAAAAGTGCGTGGCCCGATGTCCCGGTCGCTCTGCCCATCAAAAGCTAACATATCTGCAATGTCTTTTCTATTATGTTATTATTATGTTAATTTATTAAAAAAAATATTGTTGTTTGACTTACTACACTTCTTACTTATGCATTAGTATTATTCGTTTAAAGCGTGTGTTCTTTTATGAATCTGTTTACTTTTCCTTTTTCTGTTAGATTACTTAATGTATTATACGTACGTATTTTATTACATTGTAACGAGGATCATACAAAAGAGCGATAGATACCAAGCCGAGTTTGTTGCCTGTTCTTCTCGGTGTTGGTCGCGTGGAACTGGCACTAGAGTCACCTAGTTTTAAGACGGTTCAAGATGGTCCTTGTGATTTTATTGAATAAACATATTGTGACTTTGACTTTAAGGGAGGAACCCTTAACCTAGAAAAGCCCCACGGCCATGTAGGAAAACCAAAAAAAAAAGAGTTACTGAAATTTTCGTTATTATATCACACAGGTGTGAATAAAGCTCTGTTTGTGTGAAAGACGCAAGCTTATTGTACTTTCCTCTACGATATGTAGGAGGTGATCGATCTATGCAGCCTGCTCACAAAAAGTTTTCGCAACTGTAAAATTTACATCGGATCGGGTAAACAGTTTTAAATACGGCACCATTTACAAATAGTCTCATCTACGTCTTCAATTTTATTTCCATACAAAGAAATAAGTTGACACACTAACATGTATAAACGTGAAGCACGTTTCATTCATGAACTGAGTAGATTTCCAACTAGCACAAATACTTAATTCATATTAACAGTATCTCCTTCAAAGTCCTGCTCATTGAATTGGTAAAATAAGAAAAGATGAATGGTTGCGCAATATTCTAAACGCCCGAATCTCGTTGTTATTGCAAAACTGTTCTACATTTCAATTCAATCTATGCGCAAGACATTTGACTTTAAAATATCATGGATTTACAGTAACATTAGGGCTCAAAAGACGCACTTAAATCATTTCACAACACTGAAAAAACTGGAACTGAAACAGCTACACGACTTTGATCCCCAGGCACGGTAGATATCCCTTCAGATCTCTCAATACCAAATACTATCTCAAGATTCTTTGAGGATGTCTAAGGGGTACGTCAGAGGTACGTCCAAACATTACATTTGGCTCATACCCACATTTTGCAGTAGCTAGCATTCCATACGTGACAGGTTCCAAGCCCATCGCCGCTGTTAGAATACTAACTAGTTTCCTCACGATGTTTTCCATCACCGTTTAAGAGCACTGGCATTGCGCACATAATTCTATAGACAAATCCATTGGTGCACTACCGGATTCGAACCTGCGACCTTACGATCGGAAGGCGGGGTCACTCCCAGTAGACCACCGTGCACCGGTACTCTTTCACAGCCCTGTTTCTAAAGAACGAGAAACAAGACGAGAAGTAACAATAGTGTTTGTTTTGTATTAATCCAAAAAGAACGCTGCAAAACAGTGGAGGGGATGTGTTTGCGCTTTGTGCATACAAAATACTCGCGCCATCACATCCCCTCTCCCTCCTTCGGGCGTTATTTTTGTGTGACGCGCACTATAGCGAATTTGGTCAGTTTTCCTTGTACATAATATCAGGCTTTTGTATGATGCCTGCTGTTTCTTCTTCTTTAGTTTCTTTCGAAACAGTGTGGTGGAAGCACAGGTTGTTTTCTTTGATTAAGTCATGAGACAAAGTAGGTAGTGCCATTTATAGATGGCAAGTAGGAAAAAACTAAAAACCTAACTTAACTAATTTAGCCTAGGACGAAAAGTAGTGTTTGTCAACACTGAACGAGTGGACCTTTTTATTCAGTCGTCAACAGGGTTGTTACCGGGCAGGAATGACGCCGATTAAACACTGTTAGCAATAAAAAAAAACATTATTGGCAATTAGCATGTAAAACTGAAAAAACTCAAGCTAATGACATTGATCCCCAGGCACGGTTGATATTTTATAAATATTCATTACTATAATTATAAGCACGTATTTAAAAAAGTATTATATCAGCCATCTGGTTCCTATATTAGAAGCTTTGCGGGCTAAATAGTGTGTAAACACACAAGAAGAAAGTTCACCAATATTTATTTATACCTACTTATCATAAAATGTATGTGTGTTGGTTCTAGGAGAGCAACGCTACTGATAACGTCAGAGCAGAACACTTAGTTCTGCCCGAGAGCCCTTGTATTCCGGTGAGCAATACTGTAACCCTCTTATACCTTCACTCATTGCCACAACCCCTGCTATTTGCTAGTGCTTTCTGTATTAAAAAAACTAGGCGCCTGATTCTCGCCACCAAAACAATCAGATAGGGCTTCGTTCAATCTTACAATATTGTACTTCATTTCTTAGGTTCTTTATTAGCCCTATTTAATTTAAAATTATATACCTATATGTGGTTCGAGTACATAGGTATAATTACAATAATAATACCTATTAGGCGTACACACATATATTATTATAAACCATTTATGTACCACTGGTGGGCAAAACCCTCCCCCATTCTTCCCACTCTGTGCGGTCTCGTACTGTGGTGCTCCATTTCGGCTGGTATTTATACATACGAGTATATACCACAGAAATCTCTGTTCCGTGGTATATACCTACTTTTAATTATTAACTTTAGTATTATTATTATCAGCCTGCGTCGCCCAATGCAGGGTAAACGCCTCCCTTCCACTTTTCTCTATCCTGCGCTATGGACGACCAATCTTACATAAATGAATCTTTAGTAAACTTTAGAACTACGAACTTAAACCTAGATTAATAATTCCTTTTTTTTAATAAGCTTAAATGTGTATGTACCTAAAATAAGCTTTTAATATTATTACCCTTTGCTTAAATTATTACTAGCTTTCGCATTTGGCTTCGCATGCATGATACTGAAAACGGTATGTCTTATATGCTAATCAATCACGATACAAAGATCACGAAATATTTCGTTTTTTCGTACTTTGTTACTGTGGGTGTGATTATGATCAATCATCAATTTCATTTTGATTTTCAGAAAAGCTATGGCGACTTCAGTCAAAGCTTACTCGACGAAATGGAATCGATGTTTCGCAGTCTGGACGGTGGAAGGCGACGGGAGGACCTTGTAAGTATAGAATTAGCAGCTAAAAACACTTATCACTGCACAGTATAAAACGAAGTCGCTTCCCTGTCTGTCTGTCCCTTCCTGTCGGATTGTTTAATAGATAGAGTGATTCAAAAGGAAGACGTACATGTAAAATTCTTAAGCTTGCACCCGTCCGAAACCGGGGCGGGTCGCTAGTTATTAATAAAGTTGTTTGTCTAACGTATCATATTTATGTACTACCGCCGTACTACCTAATTTTGTCGCCAAGCAAATGTGTTCCGATTTGAAGGGTGCCGGTACAATTTATGATACGTTTCCGCGATCGATGCAATGCAATGCCATATATTGCACGTCCTTACCGGACGTGCTCTATGAAGTAATGCATTATTTTTTTTCATTTTTCTTCATTGTTCAGCGATTACGCTTGTAATCGCTGAACAGCGGGTGTACCAACTACGTTGTTTTTTTTCTAGTAAAGACCTTAAGTAACACTAGACTGCAATCAATAAGAAGCTAGAAATTTGCTTCTACACTAGGCTCTCACTTGTGTGTGTGTGCACTAAGAGATAATTTCAGGAAATCGGAATTCGACCCCTGAGGCGTGCAGAAAAAAGTATAAATTTGCCAGCGAAATCACCTATATTTCACCCATGATTTTTCGTCTTAGATAGGTCGGAACCTCGAAGTTAATCTTATTTATAGAGGTTGCTCTACGATCGAGGACATTATTATCCAAAACTGTATTTATTCTAAGCCTATCGTGAAAAGTCTTAGTTTCTGTGGACGTTCGATACAGGCAACCCGAAAACTTTACACTTGATTTTACATAACTTCTTGATTATATTTCGGTGTTTCTTATTTTCGTAATCTAGTAACCTTTACTGTTTTTAACATTATTGTTATAATTATATTTATCAACCGCGTGATAAGTTTTTTAAACACACGGACGTGTTATCGTACATGTACACGATATATACATGATCTCTACTACTGCAATTTGTAAAAATTCTAATTAGTTCACCACTGACAAATCATATTTACCTACTCGAAGTACGTAACGATGGATAAAAATCGACTATATAACGAATCGATATATAATTTTTCTGACAATTTCAATGTCTAAAACGTTTGATGGGTAGTGATGATTAGGTGATTTTACTTAGTTTTTTTTAGATAGTAGATACCAGTAGATACAGTCATTTTTATCTTTTCAGGGCTCCTACGAAGACTTGTCCCTATACAAATTGAACTCTTGGCACTTTAGAGCCGCTTACATTTAAATCTATTTATTATTATTTAAATACACATTACTTTATAAACGTTTTACATATTAACTGGTCCCCTTCACTCAGGTGACTTGCTTGAGGACAATTGGTAAGATTATTTTAAAGATCACTCAAGTAGTTCTCATTTTACACGTATTAGTTCAACTTTTTTCAAAAACAATAGCATCCATTTTTTTAATAATGAATGCGGCCTTTGCAACTCGACAATATACGTTTTCTATTGTATAAATAGAGAATACATCTAAAAAAAATTGCATTTCTTGAACTCTTGACTCCACGTTCCAGACGGAAAAATTCGGCACTGTTTATAGATAATTATATATTTTTTATAGATAATCTAAATGATTTTTAGATATCTTTCTAAATATATATAACTCAAATGTGACTGACTGACTGACTGACTGACATAGTGATCTATCAACGCACAGCCCAAACCACTGGACGGATCGGGCTGAAATTTGGCATGCAGGTAGATGTTATGACGTAGGCATCCGCTAAGAAAGGATTTTGATCAATTCTACCCCCAAGAGAATAAAATAGGGGATGAAAGTTTGTATGAGATTTTCAAAGTAAACGAACGCGAGCAAAGCCGCGGGATCAGCTAGTGTAATATATTTTGTAAACACAATTTTTTTTCTGTAACATTTTGCACCGGGCTTTACCACCGCTAAGTTGGTTGTAGGCGGCTAATCGAATAATTATTTATATTCACTATAGTAAATTGTATGTTATAATTTTTCGGACATTGCCACAAGTGAACCTAATATTTTCAATACATGCCGTGTTGTTTCAAGAAACGTAATAAATCCCGAAAATATTTCAACATTTGATATAAATTCACACATTAGATCACTTTATACATCGAATGCATGTTCAATCTCGTAGCGCCGTACAGGGACAATCAATCACACGTGCATATGTAAAAACAAAAAGTTACATCTATTTAGATAAAATTGTAATAATATTTTAACCTCTCAATGACCGAGATAATAAAAAATTCTAGATTTTAAAAGTAAACAATATAAGTAAGCACACCGTAATTATCGAAATACATTAGCTTACGATCGCTTGTTTCGGAGGTTGATAGTACTTTGGTAGTTTTAGTTTAGTTGGTAGTTTGTGGGTGTGATGTTTCATTTCGTACAAGAGACCAGCATACAACTGTTGAATAGATTACGTAGAATCAGTGAGAGATGTAAACAGAAGTACGTACTTATAGAAGAGGACGAGGTGTATCTCTCGTAAGTTGGCCATGTTTCTCATTGGATTACGCTTTCAGGGTGCGCCGGGTAAACATTTTGACATCGATTCGGCTATCAGGTTCGTCTGCTTGCATATTTTTTTATCATTCCGTGTCCATTGCTCACCTTATTCACTTACCTACATTTTTTGTGGAGCATACCGGGAAGAACAAAAAAGTCATTGTAAATTTAACTTTTATTACACACTCTGCTTATTATAATTGCCAGCAAAAAAAATTTAATCATCACAATTTATTAATAACGGTTGAATCGGCAACCATCGTGTGTTCTTGATTTGAAAAAATAAGTTGGTTTTTTCCAAGTTGGTTGGTTCCAGGTCGCACACATTGAGCAAAATGGAGAAGAAAAAGGGCTTCCAAACGAACACCATGAAGCCTATGTCAGCTCACGACGAAAGAACCCTAGACACAGCGGTTGCCATGGCTAACGAAATCACCACCAAGTTAGTATTAATTTCACATTTAGAATAGAATATACATTTATTTGACAATAAAAACACAGAAGAAGCATACAGAAGAAAGAAAATTAGGCAGTAAAAAATAAAGCTCGTAGTAGGGACATAAAAAATTGTAGATAGGTTG
Source organism: Plemyria rubiginata (assembly GCA_963576535.1). Lineage (NCBI taxonomy): Eukaryota > Metazoa > Arthropoda > Insecta > Lepidoptera > Geometridae > Plemyria > Plemyria rubiginata. Next base: position 6,273,551 of record OY754905.1, read on the forward strand.
GTACATGAAACTGTAAGTAACACCTAAAAGAATAAGAACTAGGTACATAAGCAAGTTAAAATTATTTTTTATTTCATATATTTTGTTTCGTTTTCCGTACCTAGTTGCTTCACACCACATTTACAAGTCTTGTATTTTTACAAGACTTGATTAAGACAATGATTTGTTCGTTCTTTTGAACGAACAAATAATTGTCTTAATTTCTGCGAATAAATATAAAATAATTGACTATTCAATAAAGTATCTTGGTTTGTCAAAATAAAATAATCTGTGGCCATTTCGAGTTATGAAATCTGCAGTTAATTACAAACGATCTATAGTTTTTAAGCCTGAGTCACTAGACTACAATTTATTATCATATTGGTGGCAATTCTGTTATGACTATGACAGAATTTTTTTTTAATACATACGATCTCATTATGTTGACGCTAAAGTTTTTTTATTGACAAATTCATGCTGCATCAGTATATCTGTCTTATACACGCAAATAAATCGTAAGCAGGACAGTTATACAATTGCACCGTTAAATTGATACAATACTAGACCGTTTCTTAGGACCTTTAATGACGCGTGTGTCAATCTTCCTGTTTGCTCTTGTATGAAACGGCGTTAATTTTGATTACGTCACTGTTTTCGAAAGCTGTTTCAAATCGAACTACTGTATATCTGTGTACTGTTCTTCATTGAACACTGCATTGAAAGCATTTCTTTTTTTGATGTACAACCCAAGTAATATTTAGCTTCACGACTTTGATCCCCAGGCTCGGTAGATATTCCCTCAGATATCCCTCAGATGTCTTAGTACCAAGTCGGTACAAACTCCAGGTTCCTTGAGGAAGTCAGGGTCGTCAGGGGTATTTCTGAACATTACATTAGGCACATACCTTCATTTTGCTGTATGTGGTATTCAATGCGTGACAGGTTGCAAGCCCATAGGCTCTGGTAAGCGAGAGCTAATGTAATGTAAAATTGCTGCATTTAAGAGCAGCAATTTTTTTTTTCATGGATTTCTTTTAATCACAAAACCATGATACGAAACATAACGTTGACAGCTGCAAAAGTTAAAAAACAGTGCCTATTAACAGCCTCTTTTGATTAGATTCTCTTTGATCGTCTCTGATCATAATTATGATCTTGTAGGTCAATGAATGATCTGGATGGTGACAGCAAGTTGCCCAGTTCGCCGAGCTCCAAGTTCCATTTCAAGTTTCCGCACCTCCATCTACATAATAACCAGCCCTGCGAAACGGAAAAGGACACCCTAGGTTTGGAAATGTTTATTCTGCTTTCAATCTCTTTATTCTGCTTTCACAGCGCAGTCGGTGGAATGGAAACTCCTATGCCATATCGCTCCTCGCTCCTAAAACAAAGTCGCTTTCTCTGTCCCTATATCCCCATGTCCATATGTCCCTATGTATGCTTAAATCTTTAAAACTAATACGCAACGGATTTTGATGCGGTTTTTTTTAATAGATGAGTGATTCAAGAGGAAGGTTTATATGTATAATACATGCATGCTATGTGCACCCGTGCGAAGCAGGGGCGCGCGGGCGGATCGCTAGTAAAGAATAAAGTCCAAAATCACGTTGTGACTTCACACTGTTCGGGGCAAGGAATCTCCTATGTCATAGAGAATAACGCCCCAGAACAAATATTTTTATACTAGGCATGGATGTTTGTTGCGTGTCTAATAGCCCGTTCGCACAAGGCTTACAGCGAGGCGAGTGGCACCTTCCACCACGGTATTTTGGTGTTATCGGCCAACCAGTGGTCGCCTCACTACAAGCCTAGTGCGAACGAGATAAGAGCTGTATTCATGAATTATTAGATTTTGTATTTTCATTTGCCACAAACATTGTAACTTACGTAGTTCTTCTAGGTGCGAAACTGCCACCTAGATCCACCAAGTTGTAACACGTTTCAAGTTATCCTTGTTTTACTCATTGACCCTCTGACTTTGCTTGACAGGAAAGCACGTCGAGCGTCGAAACTTCAGCGAAGAAGCGAAAAGTATTCCTGATTTACAGGTAAGCTGAATGTGGGATGATGACTGATGACGTTGACAAAATGACAACTTCTCGCTCGCACCTTTCAAAATGACGGTAGTTATGAAATATCGCAAGGAAGTAGGATGGTAAACTTTGGTCGTATCAATGATAAAGGTGCGTGGTCCGATGTCCGATCGCTCGATGGATGGATGTTTGTTACTCAATAACTCCAGAACGGCTGAACGGATCTAGGCGAAAATTGGCACAGAGATATATTATAGTCTGGAACACATGAGTAGCTTACTTTTTATTCCGTGGGAATACCGGGATTTAAAACTACGCGGGTGAAACCGCGGGGTGCTACTAGTTAATAATAAAACTTTCGTACATGTTCTAGTCGACGATAACGGATGAGGGCAAGCATGCGTACACAAGTCTGATAGAGAACCCGAGTCGTCCGCCATCTCTTCATACGCACAAGCCCGCTACTATACCGAAGCCGGCGCCGCGGTCCAACGACACACGTGCCTTCCATTCGCTGCACAAACCAATCAGACCAAGGTGAGCATGATTCTTCTACTTCGTGTAAATACACTCAATTTTTTTTAAACCAATGCACGGTGTGTTTTTTACCTCAAAAAGTGTTCATGGCATCACATCACATCATCAATCGTTATGACACTTTTTTAAGAATTTTTTGAGGTTGAACTTTCTGAGGTCGTGAATATACATGAAATATACAAAGTTTTTGAGTAGAACGACCGAATAACAATTCCGCTTAGTTTAAAACCACTTTTTGTTTACAAAGCTGTATCATAAATATGGTATTTTGATTTCAGGCCGTTATCCACCGAAGACACCAATCAAATCGCAACTAGCGTAAGTGTCCCAGTCCCATTTATATTTCCACGTGCACAGCTCAGTGTGAGCTATTGGTTGGGTCATATACGATTTTACATAAGCATGCTTATGTAAAAGCATGCTTATTTGGTCGTAAGTCGGTTGATTTTAGAGCATGCTCAAAATAAGCATGCTTATTTTGAGCACGTGTACCAGTACCTTTGCTGGAGTATAAAACCGGAGAGAAAATAATGAATTTCGGGAAATTTTATTTTTGGTTTTTTGAAAACTAGTCACAACATAGAAGTTGAAACTGGCAGTAACCCACACTTACCGTTGTTTCTGGGTCCTTTGCTATTATTGACGACGTTATATATATTATAGGGGACGTTTCCATTGACCTTGACTTATGATGCAATGCTGATAGTTATCATTTAAGATGCAATTCAAGATCAAAAAATCAAAATCAAAACGGCCTTTATTCAATACAATCACATGGATCACTTTGAAACGTCTTATATACTAGATGAATCTACCGCCACCAAAGCCTATAAGAACTGGCAAGAAACGAAGCTTGGTTCCTACCGTTTTTTGTACGCTCCTCTTTACAAAATAATATGGATTTCGAATGAGTTGTAGCAAGATTGAACAGCAAGTTGCATAAAAAACTTGTGTTTTCCAGAGCATCAACGAGCTCCCTCTACCGCCGCGCAGCACTAAACCGAAGCTTGTCGACAAGCCGCGCCACATCCGCAAGTATCCACTGAAGCTGCCGCCCCCTCCCCCGCCCGAAGAGATCCGACCAATCATATACCAGAACGCACCGACAGCTCTCACCTGTCCAGTACTACCACCGAAGAACGGAGTCGACGTATGCGATGGTCTCGTGAAAGTGGATACGAATCCGTTCACAAGCAAGCTCGTTAATCCATTCGACAGGTATTTGGAAGATGTGGATTGTGGGGGAATTGATTACGACGGTGGCACTGATGATGATGATGACGAGGAAAATGTTGAAGGAGGACTGGTCAAAGGTATATCTGCCTACAGTTGGTTCTTTGGGACTTTGGACCTGGCATAGAAGATCACCATTACCTTCCCCAATATCTTAATGCTGGATGAAAGTCCAATGTTCATATTTACTTACTATCTGAACCCGCGAAATTCGTACCGCCTAACAGTCAATGAATGACAGATGTTTGACAGCTACGAAACCCGTGTCAGATGTTTGACAGTAACGAAACCCGTTAACATTTTGTATGGGGAAAATGTTATTTCCTTTATTTATTTCGTAAATTTTCCAATGTTTAAATACTTATTATCCTATTCCGAACGAAGAGAAATAAAAAATAATAATCATAAAAATTGGTACAGCCAGTGTAACTAACACAACTTTCTTTTACATAAGGATTCTTTATTTGATAATGTTGCTCTATTCCAGATTGTTCCGACCACGTGTCTGTTGAGGATTTGCTCGAGTTCGCCGACCAAAAGCCGTGCGGCCGTCAACGGGGCGTCGAGTCCGACGAAGTCAGAATCATGAGCAAAGTTCTCAAGGAACAAGTGAGTACTTGTATTGTACCATAGATAGATAGATAGATAGATAGATAGAAAATACTTTATTGCACACAACTTAAGGATACAACAAATAAACAAACTTAAAACTAAAAGTACAATGGGCGGCCTTATCGCTAAGTAGCGATCTCTACCAGACAACCGTTGGATGAAATGGACTCAAGAAATTTAGAAGGGGTCCTTGTGTGCGTGGAGATAAATAAAAAGAATTTGTGAATATACATACAAAATACAAAGAATTTAGAAACCATATATACATATATACACAATATATACATAAATACTTACATTATCTAATCATAAATACATACATACTATACCTACTACAATACAGAGATATCAGATAGATTCATCATCTTCCTGCCCTGACATCATGCTAGGTGCGGTCGGCACAACAGATTTTAATCCTCCACTCTCCTCTATCATTCGTCATTTCGGTGCTCACTCCTTTCTTACTCATGTCATCTCTCAAACAGATAGATACAGATTTCTTTTTTTTTATACAACAAAGTAGACAAACAAGCTTACGGCCCGCCTGATGGGAAGCGGTTACCGTAGCCTATGAACGCCTGCAATACCAGAGGAATCACAAGCGCGTTGCCGACCCTTTAGAAATATTAAAACGTCTTAATACAAGCTTTGCAAATAACTGACAGAGCTCAGGACTAGTAAGCTGATGTGGCCATGGGCGGGTCATTTAGCTCAAGAACTGACAACCGCTGGGTTATAAAGGTTCTGAAATAGCGACCAGGAACTGAAAAACAAAGTGGTCGCCGCTTAACCGATGTACCTACCGACAAAATCATGAGGCAGTAAAATAATTTGGTTAATTAGCATAAGTACAATTTCAACGTTTTACATTTTAGAAGTCAGTGAATGGAAAATATCTGATTCTTGTTGGAAATGTGTTAAAGAGGCTTACTACTAGGCTACACAAATCAAGGCACCAGTGTTAACAAAGACAAGACAAGATCGACTAAAGCCTAACCTCACTAGCCCTATCCTCATCCTCTTTATGGCCTTATGTTATCAAGTGCTGTGTATCACACAAAAACATAATTAAATACCTAGATGCAATATTTTTGCTATACTCGAAGCTACATAGTATGTTTTGTAATCAATTCAAAGTTAACTTTGTTACGGGTCACGAAATCACGATGTGCCAATAAGCCATGTTCCTAATCAGTGTTTTGTTTGCATTAAAATAATGTGCATAAATATTTACCTAAGTAACATTGTGAAGCTAGCAAGCTTGCAAGTATGGTTTATAATCGAGGGTCCGAAATTTCAACAACGCTTTAATCATACATACAAAAAAAGAGCATTATCACATAAAAAACGCCGTAAGTTTCTTGCCTGATCTTCTAGTTAGGCTTTGATTACTTGCCATGATACACTTACCATGTTTTAAGACGTTTCAAAGTTCTCCTTGTTATTAAACTGAATGACTGAAATGAAAATTGAAATGGTATTACTCTTTGATTTTAATTGAGGCACACTCCTTAACTGTAGCTGGTTTCACCGAATTAAACATCTTTGCGTCTGCTACGCACCTACGTAGTAAACTTCGTTTGAAACTTTGAACTAATCAATCATGCATCTCAGAACAGTTGGTATCCCCAGTTGGAGTTTTGTTTTTTTGTTGTTAGTAGCGTTCAGGCGTTTTTTGTATGGAGATTCGAGCCTCTATCGGGCTTGCCGAAAACGGAATAAAAACTGAAACAGCTTCAAAAGTCAAAAGTCAAAAGTCAAAATATGTTTATTCAATAAAATCACAAGGACCATCTTGAACCGTCTTAAAACTAGGTGACTCTAGTGCCAGTTCCACGCGACCAACACCGAGAAGAACAGGCAACAAACTCGGCTTGGTATCTATCGCTCTTTTGTATGATCCTCGTTACAATGTAATAAAATACCTACACTATTGAAGCTATATAATACAAAGTAATCTAACAGAAAAGGAAAAGTAAACAGATTCGTAAAAGAACACACGCTTCAAACCAATAATACTAATACATAAGTAAGAAGTGTAGTAAGTCAAACAACAATGAAAAAAAAAATCTTTTTTTAAATAACATAATAGTAAAGACATTGCAGATATGTTAGCCGTCGATGGGCAGAGCGACCGGGACATCAGGCCACGCACTTTTATCATTAATATAACTATCTATAGTATAGTAAGCTTTCCTTATCAGATAATTCTTAATGTACACTTTAAATTTTTTAATAGGAAGCCCAGTGACACTTTCTGGAAGTTTATTATAGAAGCGTATACCGTTCCCCATGAACGAGCCATTTACCTTTTGTAATCGAAATTTCGGAATGCATAATTTATTTTTATTTCTAGTGTTAACGTTATGTGCGTCACTCTTTTTCTTAAAGCTACCTATGTGTTTATGAGTGTACAATAAATTTTCAAAAATATACTGTGAAGTTACTGTGAGAATATTAATTTCCTTAAAACGCTCCCTCAATGAGTCACTTGGTTTCATTTTATAAATGGCACGTATCGCCCGTTTTTGAAGTACAAATATACTTTGTATATCAGCAGCTCTACCCCATAGCAAGATACCATAGGACATTACACTGTGGAAGTAACTAAAATATACCAGCCTAGCTGTAGCCTCATCTGTAAGCCATCTTATAGTGCGAACTGCGTATGCAGCCGAACTTAGTCTACCAGCAAGTGATTTTATGTGAGGACCCCACTGCAATTTTGCATCAATAGTAAGTCCTAAAAAAATTGTAGAATTGACAGGGGTAAGTGACTCTCCATTTAATTTGATACTGGTTGGTCGCTGAACCACATTTGGCAAAGTAAATTTTATGCATTTAGTTTTCCCAGCATTGAGCAAAAGATTATTAACAGTAAACCAGTTAAGTACTTGCGACAGAGATGCATTAACGTCATCGAAGTTAGCCTTCAATCTGTCGATTTTAAAAATTAAAGAGGTATCGTCAGCGAATAGAACAATTTCACACAAATTTTTAACAAAAGGAGGAAGGTCATTTACATAAACTAAAAATAAGAAGGGACCCAATATAGAACCCTGTGGCACCCCTATATCAATGACCGATCCGGAAGACCTCTCACCGCCAACATCAACTTTTTGGACTCTATTGGTTAGGTAGGACTGTATAAGATCAATTGCCCGATTTTGGATGCCATAGTGTTTAAGTTTAGATAATAAGGTGGCATGACTTACACAGTCAAAAGCTTTGGACAGATCGCAGAATACCCCAATCGCATCTTGTGAGTGTTCCCAAGCATCATATATGTGCTTTAGGAGCGACGAGCCGGCATCAGTCGTTGAACGACCTTTAGTGAATCCAAACTGATGACTATGAAGTATGCCGTTGACATTAAAATGTGATGTTAACTGATTAAGAACTACTTTTTCAAAAATTTTACTCAACGTCGGCAGTACCGATATAGGCCTGTAGTTAGCAGGATCTTGTTCATTTCCGGACTTGTACAGGGGAATGAGTTTACTGTGCTTCATTAAATCTGGGAAAACACCCTCATCAACACATCTATTAAAAATGTATGCTAAACAAGGTGCAATATCAGTTATGATAGCGCCTAATACTTTGGTTGACATTCCCCATAGATCTTCAGTATTTTTAATATTTAAAGATTTAAAAGTTTTCACAATATTATCAGGATTAACATATATAAAACTGAAGATATTTTTACATTTTTGAACGTTTGACTCTAATAGCGTTGTCGCTTCAGCAGCTGAGGAATTTAAGGATGAAGTGACAACTTTTGGTATGCTGGAGAAAAAACTATCAAACGCGTTGGCGACATCAATATTTTTAGTTAAAACATTATTGTTTATTTTTAATTTTATCTGTCTATTGCCGATCTTTGATTTTCCTGTTTCGTTATTTATTACCTTCCAGGTTGCTTTAATTTTATTTGTAGATTTTTCAATTTTATTTCTTATATGCAATGATTTTGCCGCGTGACATACTTTTTTGAAAATTTTTGAGTAGATTTTTGTCTGTAAAATAAACGTTGGGTCATTCAGCATTGACTCCCTAGCAGCATATAGGTCATATAATTTATTTCTACTTTTGTAAATACCTGGAGTTGCCCAGTCAGCAAACTTGACACTTGCACTAGCTTTACATGTTTTGAGTTTAAAAGTATCTTTAAGTTCTTCATTTATTAAATTTGACAATTTCATAAAAAGATCATTTGGGTCGGTCAAGCATGGCAAAAGGGACACCCTCAGGTCAACATTGCTCTGGAACTTTTTAGTACGGCTATCTGTGATAGGCCGATAGGTGTAGATCTCGTCTCTATTTGATACTCTATAAGCAAACCTAGCGCTATGGCCGTAATGATCGGAACTAAAATGCTTAACTACGGACTTACAGATTGGAGCATGAGTGCAAAAAATGTTGTCTAGACAGGTGGCAGATGTTAGTGTCACTCTAGTTGGGTCTTTAAACAAGAAGTGTAGATCAAAACATTTAAACAAATTTAAAAATCTCTCAGAGAGTGGATGAACCGGAATGTCTATATTAAAATCACCACAGACTATCAAAGTTTTTTTACTATCAGACATTTTAAGTAATACTTCTTCCATAATGGATTCATACAACGTGAAGTCTGCGCCTGGGGGACGGTATACACTCACAACGATGTGCCGCTCCAGCTCCACACACGACAGCTCAACAGTCCTCTCAATACTGAGATTAGCAATATCTTTACGCTCCCTGCATTTCAAATTGTTATTTACAATAATTAAAGAACCGCCATGTATAGCGTTCTTGCGTCTAAAAGAGCTCACAACACTGAAATTATTATAAAAAGGGAGCAACTCTAGTTCTAATATCCAGTGTTCTGTAATACACATGATATCTACATTGAAAAATTGTAAAAATAATTCTAATTCTAATACTTTGCTGGGAAGGCCTTGAATATTTTGGTGTGCGACATGTAAAGTGCCAGGCTTCCCCATTGTCGAAACGACTAGTTTAAATGTTGGGCAATATGCCCTACTGCTTGTTGGCCCTTGTTAGTACTACTACTAACTGTGGGCTTGTCTATGGACTGTGTTATAGTACATATAACAGGATCAAAAATATTAAATGCTAACAATTTAGCAATAGTTATTTTACTATGTTTACACAAGGACATAGTACTTCTAGTCAATATAAAATTACTAATAAAGTTATTAGTGTCAAAAAACAAAACGTCACTATGACGACATGTCAAGTTGTATAATATTAAATTTAGTTTAAAAATATTCTTATTTTCTAGTGCACTCAGAGAGTTAGAATAAGGGAATGCACATAAAATTAGTTTTCCTAGTCCTAATTCTAACTTTTCTAACAAAACTTCCACCAGCTGAATTAATTCTGAGTGCTTGATTCCAGTGCTTTCACCTAACTGCATAATCAAAGTTGTGTCTTTGTCAAGGCATCTGTCACTATTGATGCTTTTTATGAAATAGCTAATTGGAGCATCTGGGTGGCAGTTGTTAGTTACTACCTGACCTAGTTGATTGCTAAGTAGCAGTCCCATCCCTATTCCTATCTTGTCCGAGTATATGACAGTCTTCAAGGTATTTGAACAAGAACTGTCTAGTCTAACAAGAGACTGTGTTATACTTACTGCAACAGGCTCAGTGGGCACAGCACCTATCATCGGAACAAGTGGTGAAGGTGATGCCACCTGTTCAATCACCCGTTCCATAACCAATGCTGTGCCAGAGAGCTGCTGTTCATACATGGCTGGGTCTGTCTGTGTGCTACTATTACATACTTGTACATATGTACTGTCATCATTAACTACTACATATGTACTTCACGGTAGATATCCCCCCTCAGATCTCTTAGTACCAAATACTAACTCCAGATTCTCTAAGGACGTCCAAGGGGGTTGGTCAGAGGTACGTCCAAATATTAATAACTCCATTTTTTTCAAAACCCTGCCTTTATGAAAAACAACCTCAAACTTGGGGTACAGATAATTTGGGGTATAGTTATGCCGCTTGCTGACTAACCTCCATGTGTTCAGGTGACTTCAGAGCAGTGCCTGCAAGCGTTAGAGTTGGCCGACTGGAACGTGCATCTCGCCATCAAAGTGGTGCGGGTTCGAGATTCGGCGGAACGCGAAGCATCGCTCGAGGAATGCGCGGCTGAGCTCGACCACGCCGGCGGGGACGTCGCCAAGGCAGCTAATTTACTAATCAATAAACAAAAATAAAATACAAAATCGTTTTATTTAAACCAATTACCAAGCCGTGCCGTGCAATATACCAAGATGGCGAAGGAAAACATCGTAAGGAAATCAGCAGTGCAAGTACCGTTCTTATCGATTGATTAATTTGACATTTAGAATCGTCAAAATTAGTTAAAAATGGTTTTATCCATTGTTGAAACAATTTTTAAAGAATTTTTGACGATTCTAAATGTCAAATTAAGCGATCGATAAGAACGGTACTTGCACTGCTGTTGTATTCTAACAACGGCGATGGCCCCACAACCTGTCACGTATGGAATACCAACTTCTGCAAGAAGTGGGTGTGTGGTGTGCCATTCGTTCATGGCACAGCGCCATAGATAAGGTATGGGTAGCGTCGGCCGCGCGGCAGACGCTTCCTCATCGCAGTCGCTTTGGTCGCGCAGATGTGGTCGACACCTTACTACTATTGATGACATCTCTCTCTCTAAGGCAGATCTTTACGTGACAGTAGTCCACAGATCCAAAATGCAATACTACATGCTGTATTTAGGACATGGTCGTATCAATGAAGCTACAATAGGTCGCTAAATAGAATAAATGCTAGTCTATCAGGAAATGCCCGGTTAAAGGATTAGCTGAGGTAGGTACTAGGTGCCTACCTTTGCAGATGAATACATTTCCAGAGGCGCGGGATCATTTCTACGTAGGTATCTAGAATTGCTTTATTAACTTTATTGCGCCCCGCGGTTTCACCCGCGCAGATTTAAATCCCGGTATTCCCACTGGCTAAAAAGTAGCATTTGTGATATTCCAGACTATAATTTATCTCTCTGCCAAATTTCATCCAAATCCGTTCAGCCGTGAAAGAGTAACAAACATCCATCCATTATACTTACAAACTTTCGCATTTATAATAGTAGTAGGATGTTCTGTAGGTACCTACAGCTAGGGATTGTAATCCGGCGTCATTTTCAGTCCGGCCGGATCTCAAACGGTGAAGGAAAACACCGTGAGCAAACAGGCATTTCGTAAAACCAAAAAACTTCTAAAACATGTGTGAAGTGCTTGAAAGGAGCTTTTTTGAGGAACACCAAAATCCCTTTCACCACACTGTTTCGAAAAAAACTGGTGAACCGACAAGAACGATTCGGTCTGGCTAAATGAGCTGCCTTTAACCTAAGTTGTGTTTTTTACGATTTAATATAGGTAGGTACTACTTACATTTAAAATCGTAACAAATAACAACTTTCAGAATTTTCCTTGGGAGATTTTTGTGTATGGTTTATCTAGGGTTAATCAAACCTAGTACCTACACTTACCTACGTCTATCACTTACCTACATCTATCGTGAACCTATAATTCAACTGTAGCCTTAGGCTGTAAACCTCAAAATTCTAAAACTGCCGAGCTTTAGAATTCAGAACTACTGAAAGGCTGTAAAAATAGAAAAAGACTCGTAGGTATTACCTACCTAGCCTCAAGCACGAAGAAAGGCTGTGCTTCTCTAATTGGCCTCTTCAGTCCTGATTTTACAGGAGGCATACAATAGAAAAAGAGGCAATTAGACGTCCTGAAAAAAGCTGAAAGTCTCAGTTACTTTCAACAAGTTTGTTCAACTAGCAATTCAGACTTCAAAATTGTTTTACCTCGACCATTCACACCTTTTTTAAATTCGATTAGAGGTCACCACTGCAATCAGCCTGGCTGGTGTTATCACTACATTATTAGTGCCTTCTTTTACAACGAAAATAGTAGATTGTTTACCAAGGGAGCAAACAGCTATTTCAAAGTTTTTTTGATTCCAGAGCGGGGTGAAGGATTCCTAAGGCGTTGACAACACCTAATATTTCTCTCGCTCGCACGATTCGCCATTTTGAAAGATATAAAATCACAAACTCCAATTTTGAAAAAACGCAAACAAACATTTTGTGTGCAATCAAATTGCACACCGTTTGGCGTAAATTTCATTATGATCGATGCAAGTTTTACTACTCAAATGTTTGCTTATGTACTAAAACTAGTAAAGCTAACTTTTGAGTAGGTAAACTTGTATCTACACTGTACTGTCGAACTACTTATGGTAAGCAGCCTATGGCCACTAGACTGCTGCTTTGTGTGGTGGCATGGCATCTCGGTGCATTACAGTCACCATACAAAGCACGTCATTAAAAATGTTTCTCTGCAGATTCGGAAGCGTCTTAGCAAGGGTCGGGAATTGGGTCAGACCGGCCGCGGCCGCGCCACCCTCGGCGTGTGCTCACACCTCGCAAACACCACTTAGAAAAGGGTTCCAGTGTAGGTAACGAATTTTTGAAACTGTATTTCCTATAAGCTATTACGTCCCTGAGTATCTATACCTTATCCTTACCTAACGTCTTTTCGTATTGCAAGTGTGTGATGTTAGATGCCAGCATAATTAACTGAGCGTGTAGCATAATAACAGTGTTCCACGACTTCAACAACAAAAAAGGGATGACTACGGAGACGAAGGAGTAACGAAAACGAATCTAGTTTGCCTCCAGGCAAGAGCAGCAAGTAACTGAGTTTGTGTAACGAAAAGGATCTATCCAAGATCCAGTTCATTTTATTCCGTTATGTAAAACTTTGCAGTATGTATTCACCTTTTGTGTTTGAATCCGATTTCCGACGCCGACGCCGCGACGAAAACAAAACGGACGTTCTCAATTCGACGCGTTTACCGAAAGAAGGGGGAGTAGATTCGCCTACCAGAACTGCGCCTTTAGTTTTCTGGGTCAACGCTGAAATCCCCTAACCAATCCATTTAGGAGGGTATGCATATTATAGACCCTTATACTATACAGCGACCTCTGCACAAATTGAATAGGAACCTACTCGAACAAACTCTGCTTCAGTTTCAGATTGTGAATTGTAACTGAGTAAAAAGAGTTATTAATCGCAGAGGAGAGGAGTATGTTAGATACCACCATTGAGTTAAAATGTACTACGGACCTACGTACGTAGTACCTACATTTTAACCGAATGGATACCACCTAGGTAGGTAGGTAAACGAACTATTTTTACCTGAACTTACATGGTAATTTCGACTGACATTATAGTACCTACCTGCTCAAATAACTATTACCTAGGTACATAATACCCTGCGTCTGCACATGATAGGTTCTTAAGTCTGGGAAGAGTCGATCAACTGCCCGGAGCATCCTGGCTGGACATTAGAAGGTGTGTAACCCGCAAAACAATCTGACATTATACCTAGTAGGTATCTACCTGGTCAAATAACTATTACCTAGGTGCATAATACCCTGTGTCTGCACACCCTAGGTTCGTAAGCATGGATAGGGTCAATCAACTGCCCGGAGCATCCTGGACATAGAAGGCGTGTGACCCGCAAAACAATCTAATAGCTAGCACAGTTAGATAATTTTCGGGTTATTATCTGTCCAGCGCTGTGGAAATAGTCATGTGTTGGTAGGTACCTTTTTGGCCTAGTTCTCCGACGAGGACAGAGGTGTGTGTGTAGACGTGTGTATGTGTGCTCATACCTAGCAGCGTGTAGTTACTATAGGTACCAGGCGGGTTTGGTTCACATGTGTGGGTTTGGCAGTAGGACGACACTCGACCCAGTTTTAATCGCACGCCCTGTCACACACGGTTCTTTTGGTCAGCGAATTTAGTTTTCTAAGGGTAGTGTTCACCAGCTAGGTCGGCTGTTAGGTCAACTTTGAATTACCTACATTGCCTTTGGACAGCTAACTTGATCTCTGTGCCCAGGAACTCTTGCTCTACGACAGAAATAATGATAGTAGGGTGTTCAATCAAAGATCTCTTTAAATGTTAAAACCGGTACCTAGGTATGTATTTTATAAAGGTTTCTTAGAGGAGATACATTTTCCATCACTCAAGTTGGGTGATGAATGCTAAAATGATATCTGAGGGAATATTTACCGTGCCTGGGAATCATAACGAGAAACTATTGCTTTTTTTAAATTAAATTCACACCTACTTACTGTTTCTTTTCATAACCAGCTTGACTTCAAAAAAGTAGGTTTTCAAAATGGTTTTTAACTCGACTTTAAGATTGTTACAGCGGCAGCGGTTCTCATTCAAACACGAGCGTCAGTATCGCGGGAAGCGGGCGCGATGCGGGAGCGTCAGAAACCTCAAAAGTGAACAAATTAGCCCGCTTCGCAGTCGCTTTGGTCGCGGTGTGGGGTTAACTTCTGTTCCGTGAGGTTAACATGTGGGGAACCGAGCATTGCTCAGTTGCTTAAGGCGTTGACAACACCTATTATTTCTCTCGCTCGCACGATTCCAAATTTTGAAAGATATAAAATCACAAATTCCAATTTTGAAAAATCGCAAACAACCATTTTGTGTGCAATCACATTGCGCATAGTTTGGTAAAAATTTCATTTCGGTAGATGCAAGTTTTCCTTCTCAAAAGTTTGCTTGAGTACGAAAACTAGAAAAGCAAGTTTTTAAGTAGGAAAACTTGTATCGATCAAAATGTTTTTTTTACTAAACTGTGTGCAATGTGATTGCACACAAAATGGTTGTTTGCCATTTTGTGAAAATTGGTTTAGTGATTTTATATCTTTCAACAAGTCAAAACGTGCGAGCGAGAGTCACATTAGCTCTTGTCTTCGTCTTAACAAAAAAAGACTATTTCTAAAAATGATTCCTACCTAGCTAGATCTATTTATCGCTCACGAAACCCCCTGCATTCCAAATTTCGTGAAAATCATTGGAGACGTTTCCGAGATTCAGATTGTATTTATATACCTATACAAGAATTGCTCGTATAAAGATATACATACGGAGGATCGCTAATATTAAAATTAAAAAATACACAATTATATTATCTTAAGGGTCCGGTGACAGCAGCTCGCAATTTCGAGGTGCGATTGGCTATTATTTCATTTTATTTCATTTCGGGGAGGTTGTTTGAAAGAATAACTCTAAAGAAACACCCATAAATACTGTTCGAACACAAATAATACAATAAAATAAGGGAAATGTGCTTGAGTCAGAAATCATTTTGGTATTAGGTAAATGTAAGACCAAACATACTAATACCAAAATGGTTTCTGATTCGGGCATGTTTCCCTTATATTATTGTATTATTTGTGTTCGAACAGTATTTATGCGTGTTTCTTTAGAGTTATTCTTTCAAACAACCTCCCCGAAATGAAATAATAGCCAATCGCACCTATAAATTGCGAGCTGCTGTCACCGGAGCCTTAAATTAAAATTAATTCAGAGATTTTAGAAAAAAACAATACGCACATTCTGTTTTGGTTTGAATAACAACAACACACCAACACCAACCACTGTATCTTTTTACCCGAGTGCCGAGTGTTTGGCGTGTATCTATCCATGTATGCATGTATTTATGTATCCTTCCTTCGATATTTCCTTTATTTCCACGTAGTAACCAAACGGCTGGATGGATTTTGATGATTCTGGTATTAAAAGATTCGTCGCAACTTCCCAAGTGTCCTTAGAATAAAAAAAAACAAAAAGTCACGTGGGAAGGAAAGGAGGAGCGATATTCTCTTACATTTAAAAAATCTTTTCGCTATCATAGCAATATGGGTATCAAAATCAAGAGAGTGATGAAGTGTTTTCAAATAATGTATTAGTTTTTTATTTAAAGTAAACCCTCAAAGACAAAACCAGAACGCAAAATTCGTTAAGTCACTTTAGCGAACTAGGCCATGAGTGATACTAAAATATATCATAAAACCTTCTCTATGGTCATAAAAATCGTTTAGAAAAAACCGCATCAAAATCGATGAAGCCGTTTCGAAGATATGAAGAGTTATGTTATAAAAAAAAAGTAATTGCTGGTAACCCCAAAGTGATCAAAATGAGTTATACAACCACAGGGGTCAGTAAACTACTAGGACATAGGTACACGAGCCTCCGACTGTCTGCGATCATTACATTTTTATCATTCGTCAAGACTGAAGAATGGATTTCAATGTTAAAAAGTACCAAATTTAAATAAAACATTATCTTATTTACCTATCTACATACTTTTAGTTTGGGCACTCGGGTTTTTTAATTTTTTAATAAATCTTCTTGTTTGTTTTTTTCATGTATTTTTTTCATTTCAGTAGATTTACAGCTGTTCAAAACGTTGGAGTTTCTGGGAATGCCTGGCCTTAACAACCCTTTAGGGAATCTTTTGTTTTATGGTTTCAGTATTCGCAATCAGTTTTTTTGCAATCAAAATCAACTACCAAATTCATTTTGTTGAATTTTTAAAGTATTATTATTAGTGCTGTGTGGATTGTCCAGCATTATTTATTTATTATTTAAGTACTCTTAGATTTTTGTACCACAAGCCCGTACCTAATCTTATCTAGGAGGTATCGTATCTACCTTTTGAATGTGGTTTCGGTTAAAAGGTGAGAGGTCTACTTCTGAATAAATTACATCCTTAATCCAAAAAAAATGGTCTGCTGAAAATACCTACTGCCTAATTGTTCGCATTATCCTCAAAATACGCTTTACGGTGAATATATTTATCATTTCAAAGAATATGGTCTATTTATTATCGTCTATCTATTATCGTCTCAAATCTCATTTAAAACTATTCAAAAGTCTTTCTGATAATGATTCTTTCAGTTGTCTTCAAAAGACACGTGTAGGTAATTTATGTCACATTTCAAAGAACATTATCTTCTTGAATGGTAAAAGAGCCTCTTATTTACTACTCATTCGTTTCTATTATTTTGTAATTTTTGGGTAGCTTACAGCTAGCATCCCTACTATATAGTCTGTGCTTACAGCTGAAAGTTCAGCAATTCTTTCCACGCAATCATTTGTAGCTTTCTAGTTAAAAAAAATACTTTTAGCTACTTCAGCATTTAAATATTTTTTTAGGATTAATTATTTTTTTTTCGATGTAATTTCATGGAAACAATCTTGAGATTGTGCGTCGCACACGCCGAGTCGAGTTAGCGGTCTATTATTTAGTTGTCCAAAGGCAATGTACTCGCACATGAATACAGGGTGGCCAAAAAGTCGTAGATCAAACTGTTAGTCGTTAGATGGGGTCATCGGTTGCAAAAAATTGTTCTACGGGAGGTCCAAGGTCAACCCTTGCAGAGTTGATTTGTTTTGTGAAAATAATAAAAAAGATACCTACGGATGTAGATTTTACGTTTGGCATAAGCCCATATTTTGCATTAGTTTTTTTAGGTATGGTATACGCAGCAGGTTCAAAAATTAAACTCATTCTAGTTTGGGCGCTATGGCATGCGAGGAGCACGCAAGAAGTAACTTTCTAATAACTTTTTTATAACTATGGGATGTCTACAACAGCCTCTTTTCCAAACTTTCGCTGTAATACATACCTAGTTTGAATTGGGGATATACAGGGTGAGAAAACATCCGAATACTAAAGGTAGGTAACATAACAGGTTCGTGAGTTCTTCTTTCTAAATTTAACCCATCTAGGGTTCCTAACCCTCAAAAACACACGAACAAGGCGTCTGTGTTTGTAAGGCGACAATTCTGCATGACATTATTAGTTTACGTTAATTTCTTTTTCCAACATATATAAAAATGTTTCATCTACAGGCTTGCGAGGCAATGCTTAGTTGTAGATGGTTACCATTTGACATCGGGTGGGCCATCCTTTTTAATCTATATTGTTTATAGAAAAATACAATACAATGAAGTTCTTACAAAACGTACAAAACCTAAAACATACGAAACAGTTGAGCTATCTGCAGATCGTTGCGAACGACCTAGAGATAGATTTTAGCTCAACTGATCCAAATCTATGGTAATCGGAAGTGCCCACAAGGCACTGGCTGCATTGCCGCGCCGAATGGCAATGCTGACGCGCTGATCGTGTTTAGTATTTTACTAGCTACCCGCCCGCGCGCCCCTGCTTCGCACGGGTGCACATATCATGCATGCATTAGACATATACCGTCTTATTATAAAAATGTGAGTTAGACTAGGCTTAAGCCAGGACTAACTGGTCCGTGGTCTAACTTTGATACCGAAGTTGGTCGCTGCTCTATAGAAAAACCAAAGACTTAGATCAGACGTTATTATAAAACGGAGTTTATCCCCTAAACCACGGTTTAAAGATAAACCCGAACGACCCCTAGTTTAACTAATAAAAATCTCATTTTGCCAAATTTTATTTGGCAAAATGAGATTACACATAACACATAAGTTTATTCAATAAAACAACTTGTAGCACTGCATTATCCAACATACATTTCAAACTCTATCTAAATTTGAAATGTCAAAACGCATGGGTTGCCACGAATTTGTCAATGTCAAGTTTATAACGAGATTTAAAACAAAAAGGCGAAGATCTGAGTCAAGAAGAGAAACTAAAAATTGATTCGTTAAAATGGTAGGTATAATTATTAACCCTTATACTCGACTGAAACTTAACATGCTTTATACCCCTTATATAAAACTATAGTAAATGAAGGTGTAGGTACAGTGAAAGGTGTAGGACAGTAGAAACTAGAATAGAATAATCTTTTTTCTTCTGTCTTTAGGGCACGTCATGTATATGTCACGTTTGGCACCTGTCCTAGGATCAATTATTATTTTATTTATGCCTGGATATAAGCAAAGCACTGTCTGTCCGTCATTCGATAGACTTCTTTCTTAAAACTACAACGAAAGACGAGGTAGTATGCGCATATGACTTTAGCCTGCGGCAAGAGAGTACAGTTATACCAACTTATCTAAGCCGGTCTGAAGTTAGCTGTTTAGAGAATTCTCGATTCACTATTGGCCATTTATGCACAAGCGGCTAACTTCAGACCGGCTCAGATAAGTTGGTGATTCCAAAATAAATGAACGATTGATTGCCATAATTTGTTATAGTCTGTGGATATTTGTTGAATGATTATGTTCTGTGATGATGAATCATGGACTATCTCAGGTACTATGTAGTCTTCGACTAAAGTGTCTTTTGTAATACGAAAATGATAAACCTTAGATAATCCTAAATTTATGAGATAAACCAGTTTTAAGTTGTTTATAATAAGAAAACGTGGCTTGAGCTAGGTTTAAACCCAGGTTTGATTTGTTTATAATAAGGCTGATAAACTTTCCTTTTGAATCACTCTATCTATTAAAAAAAACCGCATCAAATTCCGTTGCGTAGTTTTAAAGATTTAAGCATACAAAGGGACATAGGGATGTAGGGACAGAGAAAGCGACTTTGTTTTATACTATGTAGTGATAGTGATAGTGATGATGATAACAATCACATGTCATGTCTTGCGGCTATTTGCATGCTTGTGCTCCAAAAGAATTGCTTGACCAGACTTACAATGATTGGGTTTCACACTGGAAACCACGAACACCTTAGTCTAAAAGTGTTTAGATTGCCATTTTAGTCTCTGTTCGATAGGTGTCAGTCAGTGGCGTAGGTATGCGGGTTCCGGGTGCAATAGGCGCCCTACTCATGGTATTATCAAGTTAGCAGGCAATTTGCGGTAAAATATACAAATTCTTTACAATCGGTCGGGTGTCGCCGTCGGTGCTGATAAACGAAACTAACGAAAGGACGCATTATAGTTAGTTTTTTCAGGAAAAAAAATCTTAAAAAGATCTGCCTAGTTTACAGTGGGTTACAGTACGAGTAGAAACCCCAGAGACATAGTTTTAGAAATAAATCCATTCCAGTTTTCTGAATCGGTAAAATTAAATATGGCAGTTTATCGCGGCTTGCAACAGGTGACGCATATAATATGTATATACTATAACATGTATACATATACATGTATATATAACTACTGAAAAATTTGGTTATGTGCCAAATGTTTAAATATTTGGACGTACCTCTGACTACTCTTTTCCCCTGAAAACCACTGAATAAAAATATGGAGTTCGTTCTGTACCTCTGCGGGATATATCTACTGGGATCAATATACTGCTTTTTTAATAAAGTTAATTTCGATTAAACAATTTAATTGGGGATACCCATCACCCATGTAACTTGGAATCTTTGATTATTTATTAAAGCTAGGAATATTAATCGCGTGCACAAAGTAGATTAAGCTATAAGTGAGGTTCTTCAACGAAGCATGCTGGCAGGTTGTAGCGTATCTTCAAAAGTATTCGTTTACGAAGCTTTCCTACTACATTTATAATCTGTGACCAAGACAGCGAATAACCGCGCGTTGGATTGCCCCCTGAATATGTAAGGCACCTAGTTTCCCGACCCCCACCCCACACTTTACGGGATCCCGAACCCTGTGACCTATTTCCTGCTTTACGTAATACCCCCTTCCATCGACGTCGCCGTCCTCACCAAGCCTACGAGACCGTTGCTCTGGACTTCTGGAGTCCCTTGTTTAATAAGCTTTACTGAATTTCAGAGATGACTAGCCTACAATGAGCTATAGCTATCTGCAATGCATGAGTGTCCAGTCTAACAGGAAAACGATTCTGCCGTTTACCCAATTTTTCGATTTACCATTTTTTTTTTTTTTTTTTTTTTTTTTTGGTAGATAGATAGAAAATTATTTATTGCACAGAATAAAAATATGTATCGTTCACACATATTGTGTTTACACAAATTTGTGTACGATCTGCAGAAATTTGTTCCGTTGGTCTGGGTGTTTATGTATAATAAAAAATATCTATCTAAGTATATAATGTATTAAATATATCAGTTATCTAGTACCCATAACACAAGATAAGATAAGATAAGATAAGATAAGATAAGATAATGTTTATTTCAGACAAAAAAGAGATACATATGAGTTTACAGAGGTCTTATTCTAGGGATTTTAGCTTATCAGGCAATCTGGCACACTCTGGTTACGGAACATTACCTTCCGTGCTAGTTAAAAACTGTGTTACGGCAAGGTAAGTGCTTCTCTCCCCAGGTGCTACTATTTCTTATACCTATCTACCATTATTTGAGAGGATTGAAATTGGCGCTTACGGCGGACAATTTGAGAACAGGCGAAAGTGAAATAGTCGGATCATGTTAAAACTCCACGCGTAGTAACTAACACAGGGACTTTCTCTTTCACGCATTCCATGTGGTGGATTAATATACATATGTTTTTTTGTGTGAGAGAAGTCCCATTATTACAGCCATCCCCTTGCCATTTGTCATCGATAACGACAAGCATATATTTTGGTATCTTTCTCCTAGGAGCTCTATCTTGACCGTGTGTGTGATTTATTGACAAAACCAGAAGATTACTTCGTATTGTAGTACCTTCGTATAGTGTTTACGGCAATGCGTTTTAGTATACCTTATATCGTACCCGACGAGCTGACGACAGTGTTAGGATCTCGGAAGGTCGGTGGATGGAGAGGGCTCGGAATCGTTCTTCCTGGAAATAAATTATGTCCAGCAGTGCACTTCTTTAGGCTGATGATGATGATGATGGTGATGAACATATTATAACAGCGAGGCGAGGTACTTTGG
Source organism: Plemyria rubiginata (assembly GCA_963576535.1). Lineage (NCBI taxonomy): Eukaryota > Metazoa > Arthropoda > Insecta > Lepidoptera > Geometridae > Plemyria > Plemyria rubiginata. Next base: position 6,295,575 of record OY754905.1, read on the forward strand.
ATGGAGAGGGCTCGGAATCGTTCTTCCTGGAAATGTATAGAGGAGGACTATGTCCAGCAGTGCACTGGATGGAGAGGGCTCGGAATCGTTCTTCCTGGAAATGTATAGGGGAGGCCTATGTCCAGCAGTGCACTTCTTTAGGCTGATGATGATGATGGGGATGACCATATAACAGCGAGGCGAGGTACTTATAGGAAAGCATCGCGCAGTTTGCACAGCAACTGTGTGAAGAGACTTATTATAGGAACTTCACAGCGTACGAGCTAAACACACAGCCTCTGTCAGTATTCATGAAGTCGATCCCCCTGCGCACTCGACCCAGTTGCATGCTGGTATTTACTGATTGGATAATGGAGCTTGACGCCTATGAGCGGAAATTCGAGCCGCATTGAGGTTTGGCTAGGCATCTACCAGCAATATATCTAGTTTCTGCACTTACTGGTGTTGCGGAATTCTTAGCATACTTGCATTTAGGTGCAAATTTGGAAATAGGCAGCAGCAGAGGGAATGAGAATACTTAGTTCCTATAGATACCTATATTGATTGGTTATGAAATATCTGTTACCAACACTTACACAATCGATAGTCGTCTGATATAATTACAGTTTACAACGATCCTCTTCACATTTATTATACTGCAGGCATTGGTCCCTCGTTCGCAGTATTGATAACGATTTGTCTTACTAGAATCAGTCTCTGCTGGTAGGAAGAAAAGAGTTAATTAATAATTGAACCCAACACTCACATATCTGCTAGGTACTAGGTGCCTAACTGGCTGTGAGAGAAACATCTCGTCAACGATATAAATCGTTGCATCCTGTCGTCAGATGCATAGCTCCAGAGCGCTCTACGCTTCAGCAAGTACAACAAAATGAATCACAAAATAACTTTGTAAAGCTCATATTATTATTATAATATCACATATCACTTAAATTAATTTATAATATTTAAATATAACTTCTATGCAGTTTCAGTACCTAGTGTGGTACCCGAATTAGAATATTCAATATATGCATATAGTTTTTTTAATGACGTATAGGAACGTCATTTTAGTATTCATCAGTAGGTAGTTGCTAACCCTTCCGATGGAACCTTTCGGATTTCCGAAGCTCAGAAGCGTTAAGGTGAAATGTCCCTAGTTAAACAACCTGCTACGAACATGTGTGTATAGTTTCCCCTAAACCTCTACCTATGACGCAGGTTTTTTCAAAGTAACTACATATTAAAAGAAAAAAACATGGCTTAAGTAGACCACAAAAAAATTATGCAGCACATAAACAACCTACCAAATATTAAACATAATTTTATTATAAAATAGTGTAATAGTACAAGTTTTTTCGATTTTATAGGTACTACAAAAAGGTCGAGGTAAAAGAAAAATTTGTGTTGTTGCCAATGCAATTTTTTTAAAATAAATCCATCTCCACTGTCCTCCGAATCATCTTGACTGCAGTATTCCAGATCGTTTCTCATGTTTACTAAACTTACTAAACATTATTCGTTTAAAAATGCTTGAGTATAAGTACAACTAATAAATTGATTAGCATGAAGCCTGCTGATGCAGCACTGTTGCCATAGTGATAAGCTGCTTCCGAAAGGCATGCAGTCTGAAGAGTCTCTTTCAAATCCACGTGTTCCATTTGCGGTTACGCCGTTTCTCTTCTCGAGGATTCGCCAAGAAGCGGGGAGCAGGGTGGTGGGAGCTGGCATGGTTTGACAGTCGCGCATACGTATACTGTATAGAGTACAATGCGGCACGGCCCGCGAGCCCGCGCGCCAGCGTACTACTCGCTGCGGCCCTAATAAATAACCACGGCATGACACCCGTTTCGAGCACAACTCCTCCGGCAGCCAGCGAGGCGCGTCTTCTCCAGGTAAGTTTCAGTTCTGCGATTTGTTTTGAAGCATACGCTTGCTGGCGATTCTCTTATCAGCAGCCGCGTGGTAATCATTCGCGTTTCCTTCTTTTTTTAATAAATTTGCCGTTATTTAATTTCAAAAGTTTTCCTGTAGTTCATGAACCACTGTGATGTTTCATTATATCAATTGCCTCAAAACAAATTGTAAATGTTTCACAATTACATTTTCTTTAGGAACATTAATTGCTGCCAGTATCATTATTGCTTTCATCATTGTTTATTGTCTAGCGTGAACCTATAGGTCATTTTCTTTAATTACTCATGTTTTTCCTTTGATAAAATTGATTCATAGTATTTTTCTCTAATGTTTTGTACGTTTAAAGTTATTTTATACTTTTAATGGAGTTAAAATACCAAGAGTAAATTGTATAATTTTATTTCTTTCTATAGGTATTTTGTATACTATTATATTCGCTCTGTGTCTATTACAATCCTTATCGCGCCGTGTAACGTTATACTTTCTTATCAGCATTAGGCATTTTCAGTACCTACTTTATATATCTGTACTTCACCAGCACCTACCTACTCCTTATACCTGCTTCATCGCATGCGCATGCTAGATGTTGTTTCTTTGTTGATACGCCGGAGACTTGGCCCTAATTACTTACATGAACTTCAGGTCAAACCAATCATGTTCTAATATGTATCACGCACGGTTACTGTCTAATATTGTATACTTATAGTGTATTGATAAAATTTGAAGTTTTTAGTTAGGCTGACGGCAAAAGTACATAATATGGCGGAAAGGGACTTACCTATTTACAACGTCTTATAAATATTAGATTAATCTCACCACAAAACGCGTCGTCCGATACATATAAACACAGAAATTTTTATATATAAAATGTGACATTACATTTTTTTTGTTGTAAGTAATGAGTTGTAAAAAAATTCAGTAGGTACCTCTTATGTTTATTGACACTAGCGTGGAATTTTCCTACTAATAAAACAAATTCAATAACATGAAAATATCGAGAATTCAAACACGATTTCAACCTGAGTCGTAAGATATACTAAGCATTGTCGAATTACTATTCATTAATTCTATTTCAGCGATATTGCTAAACGGCAATGCTCTGTTGTTGAAATAATTGGTCTACCATTAAATAGGCTAATAGGTAACAGCTTAACATTGAAAGTAATCAACATAATATATTTATTCAGAACAGTATGTACAGTGCACAAGTTACAAAATAACGATGAGACTGCAATAGTTAAAAACTGTGGCGCAGTCTCAAAATAACCTACAATGAGTATTCGTAATGTTTCCATGCAGTCGTCAAAGTCATATATGACTTCATGACTATCACCATATGACTCCACTTAACTAACATATAAAATTAGGTGATTTCACTCAAGGCTATCATCATTTATTAACTCTTTTTCCCTTCGCGAGTAGTTCCAAGTAATAGGTAAATTCAAAGATTAACGAGGGTATGCAATCAACATTCAATTCAATCAATACAATTATGTCATAATGAGAATTGGCATGCATTGGTAATAGGCAAGGAATTTGAATGTACTTGTATTCAAATTCCTTGGTAATAGGTATGCTTATATCCAAGGAATCTTATATCCGACACCATTTTTTTTCTGTCAATGTCAGTCAGAAAGCATCGTCATAAGGGTCTAATGATGGGGTAAGGGATAAACGATGTAAGCGATTTTAAAAGATTGAACACACAATAATTACTATTGCATTACTAATGATAGGTTATAATACCATTCTAGCAAGTCACTGGTACAAGTGGTGAGTGTCAAATCTACCTACCTATAGTATTTTTTTATTTAAAACAAGTATCAATTCAATTTTAACGGCTCTTATATACGTCCCGCTTTACGTCATTTATTATTTATATTACCCATATATCTATGTAGTAATCTGAGTCATCGTTTCGTAGAACCGTAGAACAGATGCTTTGTCTCATGCATGTGTTTATGATAATATACATAGGTAGGTAGGTAGGTACACATAAAATAACGTTTAGTGCGTCGCGACTCGCGTCGTGTTTATTTTTATTGACTGTAGTAGTAGCCGTCAGTATTTGTAGAGTGCAAACCTTTTAACAAATTGTATTTATATCATTTATAACAGCGCTCTATATAGGTACTTCAGTTTACTAACATTCACCTACGCTACGGCTTCACTTCTGTTCTACTTCATGTCAACCTTGTTAGCTATAGGTAGGTATTTAGAGTTTAATAAAAGGTTTAGCAATATTTAACTACCCACAAATACATTTGTTATGCTCATCACAAAAATAAATAACTGTCTTTGTGTTTTATTGCTTAGCATGATCTTATTGTTCTATTTTATATTAATACTAGCTGATCCCGCGGCTTTGCTCGCGCTCGTTTACTTTGAAAATCCAATACAAACTTTCATCCCCTATTTCATCCCCTTGGGGGTGGAATCGATCAAAATCCTTTCTTAGCGGATGCCTACGTCATATCATCTACCTGCATGCCAAATTTCAGCCCGATCCGTCCAGTGGTTTGGGCTGTGCGTTGATAGATCACTATGTCAGTCAGTCAGTCAGTCACCTTTGAGTTATATATATTTAGATTTCAGGGCTCACTGCTATAAACAAAATATAAATAATGAAAAATTCTAAGTACCTACCTAATTTTTTGTAGGTAAGTAGGTACATTTTATGAGAAATAAATGTCCTAAAGCATATTTGCTAACATCTAAACTTTCACATATACCTATGTATACGAAATAGCTCTAAACATTATAAAATCTCAGATAATCTCAACAGATTTTAATTTTTAAGTGATTCAAGCACCTCCCACATCTGCAAGTATGTATCTAACGAATGTTGAGTGAGAGTGCACGAAAGACGTGGAACTCGATTTCGGTTGTTGAAATTACCAGTATACTTGGGCACACCCTGCCCCCTCGCCTCTGGACAAACCGTTGCGAAGAGCCGGGTCATGCAATTTGTCGCGGGTCTTCCTCTGCTGGTGTTAAAGCCAAGCTATGAGTTGCGTTAGCGGCTGCGCAGTAACGGTGCCCTAGTTATTTTGGGTGCTGTCCTAGATTCTAACGAGGTCAAAACGCTGTTTTCATCATCTGCAGCGAGTAGTTCTATTCGATGGGGCCGCGCTGGGCTGCCCGACCTCGTTGGTAGAGAGGTACCTACGAGCTGCATGGTTAGATAGTCGGCTCGAGGCGAGTCGCCAGCCACTCACTCGCGCACTATCGTCATTCAATTCCAAACTAGCTACGAGTATTCTGACTGATAAACATATTCAAAAGAACGTTCTTGACATTCTTGACTCATTGTCATTATTGATCATATTAGGAATTTATTTATGGGGATCAGTCGTGAATCTGTTTCAGTTTTCCATAAATGAATATATTACCCCCGTTCGCTATATTAACGTTAACCATAAACCCTAAACATCAATTTATGAGATTTTTAAGTGTTTAAAAAGTTTTATCAATCATGTCACAATACAATATCACATAAGTTGTAAAGACTATTCGAGGCCTAGATTTAGTTAGATAAAGATAAGTGAATATCTTATCAATTATTTTTTTTGTGAATACGAATCCACCAAATAATAATACTGATAAAAACTACCTACTAGGTATACCTATGTAACTAAAATCGTGTGTTTTATTTGCGATGCCGACGTCTGTCGTAGCGATAAGTGTTAAAGAAGCGTATGGCTTGGGGTGCCTCATATACCTATAAGGTTTCTGGAGATATCGGAGTATGATGAACCTGCGGAGACGGGGATGTGTTAAGCTAAGCTGCTTAGACAAAGTAAGCCAAGGCCGGTGAGGGGGGGGGGTCTGATACCGTTTACACGTGTGACCCAGATAGGAAGCGAGCGCACACGGAAATTCACGAAGTCAGGCCGAACGACCCACCCAGTACAGCACCGCTGCTCGATACCCAACCCAATGGTTGGCCAGCAGCGCCAACCAGCGGCTGCGCGAGTTACCTATGCGAACAGACAGAGCTCCGCGCCCTGTTCTAGACTAGCTCGTTCTGGTGCGACGTATGCTTGGAATGCATGCACTCACGCCAAACTCATGCCTGGGTGCGACCATTCTTTGTTATCCACGTGAAGCTCGGCTCATGTCTACGAAGACGGTTACTGACCTTTTAAATAATATTCTACCATCTTCCGTGTATTCCACCCAAGCACTCACCGTCTAAGCTGTTATTTATATGTATACATTTGATCTATCGCTAGATTGCTTATCACCTTCGATAGCTCAGGAAACTCCCTGAGTGTAGTGGTTGTGGCGACCGGAGCTGAGTGCATCGATCGCGATTACATCACCACTTGCTTCCTTTCTCTGCGCGCGCAGCTCTGCCCTCCTCCCTTCCCCCGACCCATGCCGTGCCCCCCCTTGCGACGGTCGGCACTCTACGCCATGGATTTCTGCTAGGCGCTACCATTCGCACTTTGGTCTCCGACAGCTCCAGTCGCTCTCAACTGTAACGGGTCCGGACCCGGTGAAACATTTAGTTTTCTTACTCTAAGTTGAATTAGTAACTGGCGGCAGCACTCGCGTCATTTTTGTCGGAAAATTGAAAATATTTGTGATGGTAAATTCAATTCAGGAAGTGTCAATTCATAAAAAAATTGTGAAACTTTTTAAACTAGTTTTGAAATTTCCTCGAAATTCTCGCTCAGTTTGTATTAGTTCGGTTAAATTAAAATTATTTTTAAATTTGGAATAAAATTGTAACTTTTATATAATTAAAAAATACAAGGCTGCTTGCAACGGTTATCGTAATAAATAAGTTACATTTTCCTTTAGTATCGTCATAGCGTGAGTCACGCTTCGCGCGGTTGGTAGCGCGGCCACTCGTCAATAAGTTTTAATTGCAGCCGGACTGAAAATATCCAAAGAAAGAAGAAATCAAGAATAAAGTTCTCCAAACTGTCTTCCGTGTCGGCGGGAGACTAAGACGCGACTTTGTCTATCAGTCAGTCTTTTTCTCTCTCCTATACGGTTGGCATACAATCATCATGGTCATCAGTCGTCGCCAGCCTGCTGCAGCAGCCGCCGCATCCTTTCCGCAGCCATGTACGCAGTGACGACGGAGATTACGCAAGCTGTTCTAATAATTCGGTTGCGAAATCTTCGTACTTTCTGCTTGAAACGCGGCCACTTTTAGAAACTATATTCACGCACCACTTGTCTATTTTTATGTATCATCGTGTGTACCGTACCGGTATATCTGAAATTATCTCCGTGTCGCAACAGTTCAGCTTGAATCATTGTACCTACCATCGTGATGACGAAATCGAAATAATCGTCGTTGGCTCGGCGCAGACGCTGGCGGCGCGGCGGCGACGGGAGGAATTGGGCAATCCGCGAGCGGCGGATCCCCCCGCCTCGCTTCCTCTCCCCTTGCCATGCCATCTGCCTACAATTTCAACTCCTGTGCTGAAGACTTTCAAATTCGACGGCTCACCAATTTTAAACTTGTTTTTTTATTTATTTTGGTCCACAGGCAGTCGCAGAAGACAATCACGGGAGCCCGCGCGGGTCAACAGCTACGTCTTCGTTTCTTTTGTTTTGCTGAATGCGATTGTAGCTATTTTATTTTATGCAATGCTTGTGCGATTATCGATTTAATAAAATTTAATACAAATTCAACATTCGTTTTAGTTATTTTTGTTTACTTTTACCCTTTAACTTCGATTATAGGATTGTAATACTTCGTTTTAATGAATTTGTGGTGATAATAAATGTTTCTTTCTTTCTTTCTAATATTTCAACTGGATACTTCTTTGCGTTAGTGTCATGCTAAGCGAACTAGCTGTGCTTGTGATTTTGTTTTAGAGTTTACTTACCCTTTATCTAACAAGCTAGGTATGACGTTTTTTTAAGTAGACTCACAATAATTAAGTAATACTTTAGCATCCTTTTATAGGGGCCAAGCAAGATAATTAAACAGCTCATCATTTTGAGATCACATATTTCTTTGAGATGCTTCTCTTAATAAATTAAAGACACCCTTAATTCCATTTTGTAAATTTGCTTATAATTAAAGACTGTCAACAAATATATTATAGTTAATAGATAATTATTATGTCATTATTCCTATTAACCTCCATGTTATTGTGACTCTATAAACTTTTGTGTCAACAATAAAAGATTTTAAAGAAAAATAGCTTTTTTCTAATTTCAACCAGTCAATGGCTACGATAGATTAAAAACTAACAGCCTTATTACCAAACGAGGCCTAGTACTCTGCATTAAGCTACGTTTTAATATCGTATTGAGCCGAATTCCCTTATCGAGAATACGTCGTCGGCTCATCATCGGATGGAAAGCACCTTTAAAAACACATAATATTTTAAATTTTAAATATGAAAAAAACTGAAAACTGAAACAGCTTCACGACTTTGATCCCCAGGCACGGTAGATATCCCTTCAGATCTCCCAGTACCAAGTAGGTACTAATTCAAGATTCTTTGAGGATGTCTAAGGGGGGTAGTCAGAGGTACGTCCAAACATTACATTTGGCACATACCCACATTTTGCAGTAGTTAGTATTCCATACGTGACAGGTTGCAAGCCCATCGCCGCTGTTAGAATACTAACTGGTTTCCTCACGATGTTTTCCTTCACCGTTTAAGAGCACTGGCATTGCGCACATAAATTTTTCGATAGAAAAATCCATTGGTGCACGACCGGATTCGAACCTGCGACCTTACGATCGGAAGGCGGGGTCACTCCCACTAGACCACCGGTGCTTTTAAATATGCAGTTCAAAGAATCCATCCAAACCTTTATGTGAAAACTATCCCCTCTAAACTAAAACTATATAAACTATACACTGTCTACTAGAAAATTTAATACATTTTCTCCATCCAAAGGGTGTCTGGAAGAGATCGCTTCTTAGCGACAAGACCGACCATTGCTGTTTTTCTTTAATTGTTATAATTTGTCCTGTTTTGTTAGTTTGTAAGGTCACCGTCCACCACACATACTGATCGTTGAGTTTCTCGCACTGACCGGTTTTTCTACATCATTTCTCCCCCATACCCATAAACTGTGGAATGACCTTTGAAGTTTTTCCGCCAAGGTAGAACATGAACAGCTTCAAGATAAATACAGTCCTTCAGGGTAGGCAATGCGACAACAACGCCCCTGGGTGTCTATGGGTGACGATGATCGCTTACCATCAGGTGGGCCGTACGCTTGTTACTCTAACTTATACATAAAAATGAAACTGAAACTGAAACAGCTTCACGATTTTGATCCCCAGGCACGGTAGATATCCCTTCAGATCTCCCAGTACCAAGTAGGTACTAATTCAAGATTCTTTGAGGATGTCTAAGGGGGTAGTCAGAGGTACGTCCAAACATTACATTTGGCACATACCCACATTTAGCAGTAGTTAGTATTCCATACGTGACGGGTTGCAAGCCCATCGCCGCTGTTAGAATACTAACTGGTTTCCTCACGATGTTTTCCTTCACCGTTTAAGAGCACTGGCATTGCGCACATAAATTTTTCGATACAAAAATCCATTGGTGCACGACCGGATTCGAACCTGCAACCTTACGATCGGAAGGCGGGGTCACTCCCACTAGACCACCGGTGCTCACATAAAAATAACGTGTGCAATATAGAATTTTCATTTATTCATTCAATAAAATAATACAACTAGCAATGTACATAGCTGGACGTTTTTCAAAAACTCATTAAATAAAATGATTTAGATAAAACATTTTTTTATACAACTTTCTGCTGCTGCTTCTGATTGTAAAAGAAGATGGCCCACCTGATGTTAAGTGGTAATCATCACCAGGCATTACCTTGATGGTTCTCACTCATACATAGGAACGCGCCCTACAATGCACTGCCCTATGTCCTCATGCTCTATGCCCTGTCTCCACACGTGGCATGCAGAGTGAGAGGTACCTCCATAAATTCTTGTCTTTGCATTAGTAACAAAGAAGTAAATAATACAAATCATGCAAATGAACCGGACATTAGACCAAATCTGGCGCAGCAGCGGTAGAATACGCGGTGGTTCGCTGTATCAAATACAGAAAAAGAAAGTTAGAGCCAAATATTCACACTTTCCAAATGGTCGTTGAGTTTGAGAATTTCACTCGGCCTTCTGACGAATAACTGTTGGTATACCTTCTACCTTCTAGTTACATTATTTTATATAACAAACATGATTTTTTTTGTCATTTTTATAGATATGGTACGGAAACGGAACCTTTCGTGCGTGATCTCACTCGCACTTGGCCGGTTTTTTTATGTTTGGGTTTATGCTTTTGCCGTATTTACCGTACTAAGTAGAATGAGAAAATGAACCTCTACATGCTTTACCATAGTTCTTTATTTATTTTCAATAAAATAGCTCTAGAAAAGACATCAACGCGTGCTTCGTAGAGGCTCTACGAAACTACAACACCGATATCATGTTTCAAGTTTGAGTTTTTCGGTCAGACCCGACTTTGGCCAATTACTTTGTTTTACCAAATTCAGGGTGTGATGACCGTTTTTTCACTGACAGGTAGCTTGTATCCTGGATATTTCAGGAAAATTATGACATTTCAGAAATTCAAATTCAAAATGGCCGCCATGTCGTTTCTGGTTTTCGAAACTTTAACCGATTGAATTCTTAATAAATATTGATGCTTCGTCAACTTAGCCACAGCAAAAAGGGATTCAACCTCTTCCGCCTTTATATGAGTAGTGCATTTTCAGCAGAGTCATCTACTTGAAATATAATTCTGCTTAGACAATCTCAAAAATCTTTCCTGGAGCGTCCGCGTTCGCAAGATGGTCCGGACTGGTTCTCATTTTCTTGAATGCACTTCTCAACTTCTTAGTAATTCGACATTCAATTTAATTTAACCAATCTGAGTACTTTTTTTAATTTTATTTTAATTGATTTATAGGGACTTTTTTCCAATATCTATCAAGACTTCTACATAAACGGAGTATCTTACTATCTAAATTCCCAATGTCTAGATTCTCCACTTCATTCAGCGAAGCTAGAATAGTTTCCAACCACACGTTTCTAAGGAACACTTCCAGTTACGGCAGACCAAATCTCAAAGGAAAACTCACCTGAAAAAAAAATATTTTACGATGTACGATGATGTACGCAGTCGTAGAGTCTATATAGCAACCAAAGTCGCAAAAGGACGCAAGTAAACCTTTTATATTTTCAAAAAAGACAGTTCAATCTTTAATTTAAGATATGTGAGAGTATTTGGTTATGGTTGAAATTAGTTGTAAGTCTATGTGATGTCAACGATAAGTTCTAGAGTCACCTAGTTTTAAGACGGTTCAAGATGGTCCTTGTGAATTTATTGAATAAACATATTTTGACTTTGACTTTGAGTTAAATATGTCATACGTGCTGTGTGGCGTAGCACGCAAATAAAATTAAAAAAATATAACTATATAGTAAGAACATACTTGATCTTGGAAATCCATATTGTTATCAGAAACACCACTCAAAAAGAATGCAATTCTGAGAATTCACCGTTACACAAACAATTGTGTTAATGTGTTACTGCTTTTGTACTTATTTTAAAGTATAAGTTTGTGTTACATCGGATAACGGATGATAAAGATATGGGGTTTTATAAGGGGGCCAACATAAAAAGTCAAACAAACATCAATTACGTGTCATCGCCATTTTTTCCTTTTTATCTATAAGAAGCTTGGCCTCAAGGAATTTGAATACGGCCTACTACGCTCGGCTATAGGATACAAAGAAAACTTAAAAAGCATATGACAGTCCCCAACCCGATGAACCGTGCTTTAAAGATCGCGGGAAGTGACCAGATGGGGATGGCTCAAAATCGATTTTCTCTTGGAATACTTATTGAGTTAAGTCTGTGTCCTGCCGTAGACTTCAGGAATCTTCACGATGGCAATGAGTTATTCTATAATATGTAAAAACAAGCAATTTAAACATTCAACGCCACGAGCGCACCAATATTGCTGATTGATTGCTCAATATTGACGAAAACAAGGCTAGGTCTGTATCTTATCAAAATCACTTTATCATTCTCAACTAACTCAAAGTACCTACTCTGTTTTTCATCGGGGTTTACGCTTCCTCGTCGCTACGTCAAAGATAACAAACACGAGTTACACATATTAGATAAACTATCTTCACCTACAGTTAATTAGCAGGCTTGGCCTGATTGCTCTCTTATTGAAAATACAAATACAAATTATATAGAGTAGGACGGAGTAGATACTTAACCCATTTGCTGCAAATACAGCAAGAAAATACATTGCCTCGAAACCAGGAATGCAAAACTTGCCGTTAGGGCCAGCAGCGCAAACCAGGCGGAGGCGCGGCGAAGATACTGAGAATAAATCAATTTGAATAAAACCTTAACTGCTATGACATGCGGTTGAAAATGTCATGCCATTGATACTAGACGGCGCGCGAAAGCGCGCAAGTTTTTGCGCTGCGCCATACTCACTTTAATGTCCTTTTGATTTGATACTTCAAGAAAAGTTTTAATTGTAATAAAAATAAATCTTAATACATCCTTAGTTTTTCTAGTAATTCTTGGCTTTATCACCAACGTTATCACTAATGACAGAGTAGGTTAATAATCCAATTTTTATTTTATAATAACAGTATGTACAATGAATACATAGGTAACAAGCAATGCAAGAAAATACATTACCCGAAAACCTAATGCAAGGAATTAATTACTCTGACGAGAGACCGAATGCGACAAGGAGTATTATGCGTGGAAAATCTGCCAAATACTCGGCTCTACTTTTGACACTTGCTATTTTCTGCAAGAAAGGTTTTAATACGAATATTAATCAGGATTCCAGCCGTATTAAAATCTCATTTCAACCTCAGTTTTATAGCATACTAGTAGCACCCTGCGGTTTCACCCGCGTAGTTTTAAATCCCGGTATTCCCACAGGATAAAAAGTAGACTATGTGTTATTCCAGACTATAATATATCTCTGTGCCAATTTTCACCAAGATCCGTTTAGCCATTCTGGAGTTATAGAGTAACAAACATCCATCTATCCATCCATCCATACTTACAAAATTTCGCGTTTATAATGTTGATACAAAATCACTGAGCTTATACAGGATGTCCCAGAACTCAAAATCAAGCCGTAACGGGGCGACAGGATTGATTGTAAACATCATGAGAAAAATCTGAATAATAGAAGAAAAAATATTGGTGATAATTGCATGCAATCAGTTGCCTGAACGACGAAATACAAATGAAATATTGAGTTTCACTTAGCAACGACAAGAAAGCTCCTATATACCAAATGTATCCTTTCGCAATGAGCGTGGATGGAGTGGAGGGAATATGAAGCTCATTATTTTGAACTCAGTTTTGCACGAGTCAAGAACTTTGCATTCGTAGAAATATTGTTTTGCTTCGAACTATACAATTTTTTTTTTGTAGTCGTGTATAGGCCGAACAATTATCAATAATTTTTAAGACGCTTTTATGCCGTATTGCCATGCCCGGTAAAGATTCACTCTAATTAATGAAAATGGAACGAAAACAATAAATTTTGAAGCGAAGAGGCTGGGGTTAATACAATATTTCAGAATCAACCGTAATAGTTGGCAGAATTTAATTAGCTTGTAAATAAATATCTGCGGCAGGTTTTTCGATGAATATTTAAGTGCCTAGTGTTTAAGATAAGTAATTATTTAAGTTTTAAATATTTTATACGATTGCGTTGTTAAACCGCTAAATAAGTATGTTATTATTTTAACCTCAATGAAAATGTACAGCAAATACTGAAAAATCAAACGTGTAACGGCTTTTGTATCAAGATGAAGCGACCAATCGATCAAACGAACGACAATTTTATGTGTTGGACCTAAGGCTATTCTCAAAATCGCGGTTTCCGCTATTTTTAGAAACCTGTCCAACAAGTCGTGCCCTGTCTGGAACCACATAGCTTTTGGAGGTGAAACGCGTCTGAACGAGATGGATAGAACTTTTTAATGAGTAGAAATAAGATGGGAGATTCGCCAAATTCTTTCGTTCTAATACCCATGGGGCTCCTCCAGTCCGCAGGCCGAATATGCGTGCAGGACAGTTAGAATTGTAGCGAGTTTACAGTTTACTGCCCGCATAGACTCACTGTTTTATCATTAATTTATCCGATACGCAAGCTAGTCACATTCTACATGCTACTTCACAAGTAGCTTGTGGACGCGTCGCACTTTCAAAATCATTTCAATGCCTGTACCTACAGAGAAAACTTAAGCAGTACCTCATACTCGTACATTATTTATTTATTTATTTCTCCACATAAGCTTACAAAATCTAAGATAATCTAGTTAAATCTATATTAAATCTAGAGCACGTTTTTTTGCTAAACTCATTTGAGAACTGGTGCCCAATAAGGTTTTAAATTAAAACCTGTTAACCGGTCACATAACTTAGCGATAATAATAGGTGAGATTATTTCAATTATCCAATAAGCCTTTGTCAAAGTATCTTCAATTTTCTTTTTATTGGCGTTTGAAATAAGGTTTTTAAGTATCTCTGAAGAAGCTAGACGAACGCGTGGTTTAGCTCTAACTCATCTAGCCATCCGATCTCCTTCAGGAAGGATAGATCTCTACTGCCGACGCAAGCCTCCCTAGGTGTTCACGGTGTTCCAAGGCTGTGCTACCCTGTCTGTTAATTGCCATGGAGGTGGCAGATTCACGAGACTGCACCACGTTACCACGTAGTGAGGGAGGAATGGGAAAGGTACAAACGGAACGGGTATTAGTTAAGGAGACGGGTGGAGAGTTGTATAGATTGGGGGTGGTGGTGTCTAGCCAACCAATATAAACCACACACCTGGCATGGCATGGCACATCCCACATCACCCTTTATATAGACTGCTAAAAGTTTTCTCTATTCCGTGGCTAAAACTATATGACGCCATATCCTAACGTAGTAGGGTTTTCTCTGTTCCGTGTACATCTAATAATTTGAAAAAGGCGCATTCAAAAACCCGCGCGTGTGCCTCACCTTCTAAACTGCGTTATTTGGCAATGTCAAAATCGGCCGCTCACCAACTTTCACTACATCAACATGCCTCCATGCCCACTCGTGGAAAAATGTACCTTTCTAAGCCATAGAATACCTACCTATGTAGATTTGGCTGGTGATGGAGATTATCTTTACGAAATACATACACACGAAGGGTTTGGTGCGCCAGACAGAATGGACAAGAAGTAACATTGTGGCTATTTCTAGTCTAGTCTAGATAAAATAATAATAAAAAAACCTTTTATAGATTTTGGTTACACCTCTTAGGTCAACCACGTTTGTGAAGAGATACGCCTATACATTCAGCATGCGTTTATGAAGAGATACGCCTATACATTTCGTTCGTTTTTTTTATGGCTCCTGTCTATAGACAATCTTGCCAGTGTCAACTGATAGAGATTATATGCTCTTTGATAAGTTTCTAGTCACGTCAGTAGAAACTCGAGTCAGTCAATTGTTTTGAAGAAAATGGTGGCGGTTTCTTCAAAACATTTGAAACATTTTCGGTCAAATCACGATATCACATAATACACTTTCATTTCAAATGCTTACACTTTGTGCTAAGACCACAAGTAATGTTGGTTAAAATACCACCAAAATTACACAACACAACTCAAAATAACACTAGAAAAACAATTAAAATGAAAATGCTATGTTGCTTCGATGGATGACAGAAAACGAATCCGCCTATACATTTATGTTCTGTTATAATGTCTTGATGGATTATTTGACAGCTATGACAGCTCAGTTGGTAGTAGCTCGCTTTCTGTGTCGTAGGCTAGTCGTAGGCCATAGGTTCGATCCACACCGAGAACAAACATTTGTGTGATGGACCTATGTTTATTCTCTGTCTGGGTGTTATAAAATAAAATGTGTATGCCTACAAAAAAAGTATATAAATTAGCAGGTATATCAACTATCTGGTTCCTATATCACAAACTTTGGCTCAATTTGGGGCGGATTAGTTCTGTGTAGAATGTCCATCAATAATTATTATCTTATAAGATTAGTCAGTATTAGTCTTTATAAGAGTGCTTTAGGTGTTTAAACCATCCGCGCGTTCAGCGTAATCTATGACGAGTCGTCGGCCCATCTATCGTGTCGCAATCCACTAATTTCTAATGATGTGAGATGCGGGGCTGCTCCGCTCCTACCAGGTTGTCGGAGGCTCGTGTATCTTACCTACTTATGTCCTATCCTAACAGTTTACTGACGCCTACGATTATTACATTTTATCATTCGTCAAGACTGGAAGAATGGATTTAACTATCAATACCTCATTTAAATATCAGTAATAAATAAAAATCAGTACCTCATTTAAAACATGACAGGAGCCATAAAAAGAAGAAAGAAAATTTTTTTGCGATAAAAATATTAATTTTGCTAGTAAAACGTTCAATTTTATCCATGTATACCTCATAATCCATCACGGAAACCATGGCTGCAGCTAACGATGAAGAGATTTTGGAAGGGTTCCTGTGTCTAATATGCAAGGCCGACCTGAAATCTGCATCGCAACTCATGGTCCACTTCAAGAGCCTACACCAGGAAGAGCAGGATGTCCTTAGATCCTTGAAGGATATATTTGGAAAGGCCAAGAAAATTGTTCTCAACAACAACGACACGGACTTACTGGAGACCTTCGACAGAGCGCTAAAGTATAATCATCGGGAGGAGTTTGTAACACTAGATAGGTATACGAAATAGTAGCACCTGGGGAGAGAAGCACTTACCTTGCCGTAACACAGTTTTTAACTAGCACGGAAGGTAATGTTCCGTAACCAGAGTGTGCCAGATTGCCTGATAAGCTAAAATCCCTAGAATAAGACCTCTGTATGGCTCAACTCATATGTATCTCTTTTTTGTCTGAAATAAACATTATCTTATCTTATCTTAACATTATCTTGCTAGGTAAGTACATCCTTTTAGTTCAGGCAGTCGTTTTTTTTTTACTTTTTAATATATAATTTTAAGCTTTTTTCTCGAGCCTTTAGTGTTTGAGCTCATTTTTATCACCTATGGATTATCAAAATTCACATTTAAATTTTTTACTTTTTTAACAAAATTTTTAATACTTCAAAACGGCTTCTTCCGTTTTGATGCGGTTTTTTCAAAACGATTTAGTACATAAGAACATAGAGAAGGGTTTATGATTTCAGTATCACTCATTAACTTAACGAATTTGGCGTTCTGGTTTTGTCATTGAGAGTTTACTTTAGATCAAAAACAAATATATCATTTGAAAACACTCCATCACTCCTGATTTTGATGCTCATATACTAAATTTCATAAATCGTTGGAGCCGTTTCAGAGATATTATTTTATTATGTTATATAAACTAGCTGACCCTGCGAACATCATTTCGCCTTTCAATGAATGTCAGAGTTTTGATATTTTTTATGAAAATGTTTTTTCTTTTTGTATTTTTTCGTCGAATCCAAAAACACAAAATACATAAAAATTGGTCAAGCCGTTCTTGAGTTATAAAAAAATAGGTGTAACCAACACGGTTTTATTTTATATTTACTACAATAAATATAAGCGCCCTGCGGTTTCACCCGCGTAGTTTTAAATCCCGGTATTCCCACGAAATAAAAAGTAGCCTATGTGTTATTCCAGACTATAATATATCTCTGTGCCAATTTTCACCAGGATCCGTTCAGCCGTTCTGGAGTTATCTATATAGTAACAAACATCCATCCATCCATACTTTCGCTATAATATTAGTGGGATAGGTATGTATATCCATCCATCCATACTTACAAACTTTCGCATTTATAATATTAGTAGGATAGGTATGTATTTTTAAGTACAACAACAATAGGTAAGTTTTATATACAAAGAAAATGACTATAAAAATATTGTCAAAATGTACCTACAAATTACCTGCAGTGAGGCCGTCGCTAATGATCCAGAAAGATAGGTACCTATTTCTAGGTGCGCCTTGACCTAGGCAAACCTAACAATGGTCTAGTTAAGAACTTGTAGGTACCTACCTAACTTACCTACTGTTCTAAAATATATGTAGGTGTGCACACCTATTGGGTACATAATTACACATGATACTTTTATTATGTTAGGTAGGTACCTACTTTTAACAAAAACGTTATAAAATCATTAAATTATGTTTACCAAATTAGGTTTTTTCCTTTTCTTAGTATAAAATATATAGGTACAATATAAATAATATTATAAAAAAAATCTTCGTTTCAGGTAGGTAAATAAAGCCAATTTATTTTAGGTATAAGTACTTTCAAAGATTTTTTTTATTTAAATATAAAAAAATATCATTCCATTTTTGTAATCTCTAATTTGTCTAGGATTTCATTGGTTTTTTATTAGCACACTGGGAGATTCAAGAAAGATAGGTACCTACCTACCGACAAATCATAGTTATTTTTAAATGCAGAATTCCATATCATTCACACCTAGTGGGTTAACTAAATTTATGTTAGCCGTTGAATCAATAGACGCATTATATTATAATATTCGGACAGGGTCAACGCCCTCTGTCCTAGTTACACGATATTTCGACAGGCACTCGTTGGCTCCACGCTTCGAATTTGGCCAATTTTGTCACAGAATAAATAGCACTCACAAACTCAGCAAAATCTATTCTGCATTTCGTATACACTTTTATACGAAATGCAGAATAGATTTTTTTTAAATATACATACTGGCAAAGTGACATTAATAAAGCTTATGTGTGTACCTATATAATGACGTAAATTGAGCGGTTTTAGCGCTGAAAAACTGGGTAGTTTTCCCATACGAAGCTTCATTGTAATAATAACATAAGTAATAATTGCTAAAATATTTTGGCAAATTATTTAAGAGGTATATGAAATGCCGTGCGTGAATTTCTTTGTGCCTTTTCTGGTAGTGGTGTGTATGTCTCTTCTTGTAATAGTTGGTATTTTATTATTTAACTTGCGACCCGCCCGCGCGCCCCTGCTTCGCACGGGTACACATATCATGCATGTATTATACATAATTATAAACCTTCCTCTTGAATCACTCCATCTATTAAAAAAACGCATTAAAATCCGTTGCGTAGTTTTAAAAATTTAAGCATACATAGGGATATAGGGACAGAGAAAGCGACTTTGTTTTATACTATGTAGTGATTTCCATGCAGCTGGGTAATAATTGGTGGAAACAAAAATAACGGCCAAACTTTGCAGGTGCTGTGGATAATACCTAAGATAACATAACGTGGGTTCTTTAAATCGTCTTTTAGGGAAGTTGAAAGGTTAACCTGTTTTATTTCTTTCCTTGCTATGTAAACATAAAATTAGTTAAGTTTCTTTATAAATCACTAGTGGTTAGATAATCATACAACTGTTGAATGAAGCCAACTCAAAAAAGAAGTTTGGTCACAGGCCATTTCTGGTCAGTGGTTTGGGGTTGACAAAAAATGTACATATTTTTCTGTACTTTCAGATTTCAGACGTATGTATAAGTATTTATTACTTAACAGTGACTTTCATCCCAAAAACATTTTTCAAATAGGTTTTTCTACTAAAAACTTTTGTACGCAAAATAGTAAAACAATCTTGTCACAATGGTAATCTAAAACATCTCAACACCGTTTCCCACACGAAGTCGTGCATAAAGTTTTATCCACAGCTAAAATCAAACCAAAGAAGTTAGGCGGTGTTAAACACGTAATGATTATGCAAACAGTTTACGTATATCAAACTAGCACCATGTGTTATACTAGTGGCACTGGGAGCTGTAGACCTCGCGAGCATACTAAAAGTAAGCTATTTGAGGAATGTAATGTGCAAGTGCATTTTCCGTTATGTGATTTTTTTGATCTTTTTTGATTTTTTTTGCATCATCTTGTGTAGAATGAGGTCCTTTGTGTTTCTCTCAAATTTGATTGAAAACCATCGATTGTTTGATGAGCTATCCTGTTCATCATGCTGAAGATCCTTATCAGATCTTCGCCAAACTTTTATGAGACCAACTTATTGACCGAGCGAGCGAAGCGTCTCAGTTTCCACATTGGCCAAAAATGCGTTTGTCCGGATGTCTGTCTGTCTGTCTGTCTGTTCTCCTCTACAGGTCGCATTTTTCAACCGATCTGGACGAAACTTGGTACACAGGTTATATGACTTATGAGAATTTTTTTGTCGTCGGGGATTTTTGATTGGAGGGGTACTTCCCCCAAAAAAAGGGCAAAAAGGGGGCTATTTGTTATACTGAATAATGAGATCCGATTTCGATTATTCTTTTTTTATTTGAAAGGTAGTAACTATAAGTTGGTCTCATAAAAGTTTGGCGAAGATCTGATAAGGATCTTCAGCATGATGAACAGGATAGCTCATCAAACAATCGATGGTTTTCAATCAAATTTGAGAGAAACACAAAGGATCTCATTCTACACAAGATGATGCAAAAAAAATCAAAAAGATCAAAAAATCACAAAACGGAAAATGCACTTGCACATTACATTCCTCAAATAGCTCACTTTTAGTATGCTCGCGAAGTCTACAGCTCCCAGAGCCACTAGTAGTTACTACCTTTCAAATAAAAAAAGAATAATCGAAATCGGATCTCATTTGGTGGAGATATCCAGTATATCAAATAGCCCCGTTTTTGCCCTTTTTTTGGGGAAAGTACCCCTCCAATCAAAAATCCTCGACGAAAAAAAAATTCTAATAAGTCATATAACCTGTGTACCAAGTTTCGTCCAGATCGGTTGAAAAATGCGACCTGTAGAGGAGAACAGACATACAGACAGACATCCGGACAAACGCATTTTTGGCCAATGTGGAAACTGAGACGCTTCGCTCGCTCGGTCAATCAGATGCCTGTAGGATCTCTCATCTGATTGGCATTTGACTTTAAACTCTTCAATCTTCGGATCTAGTCGTCTCACTGCGCCTCATGGGGCTCCTTTCGAGCATTAAGCAAAACCTATTATAAGACGACCATTTATTTTATAGGAGAAGTGACAAAAGCATTGTATGAATTTCTTAATTATAATTTTCACGGGAAAGTCAGCTGAGACGCGCTTGCGCACCGCACGCTTGGCACCTTTCCAGCGTTATTTATACGATATCGCGCCAACTGACTATCTAACTTTCGGTTCAAAATTGTGGAAAATGTGCATAGATCTCAGAACAACTTTTTGTTTTAAAATTAGCGTACGCCATAAGGACAAGCATCAGCGATAGTAGTACCTAGTAGCCCATCAATTTGAGATAGTACATAGAACTCATTGCGAAGGGTTCGTCCGGGTAAGTACTACCAACATGCCTTTGTCTGCCGCCAAGCAGCGATTCTGAGTTTCTGTTTGAAGAGTGTGGTTGACGGATAAATAACAGGCACATCTGTATCCTTCAAGGTAAAAAAAAATGCATCGAAGAGCACGTTCCTATCGTGCGTGACTTACGAGCCGTGTACTTGTTAAAGGTGATGCAACCAGAGAATTTAGAAAGCAAGAATACCCTTCGATACAAGTCGCAAATGTAAATCTTAGAGATTGGGACAAAACCAGAGAAGTTGTAAACGCCTTGGGAGTTTTCGATGCGCTGGGGTAGCCATTATAGAGCCCTTTCTAGAATGCAAAGCGGCAAGTTTTGATGAGTGTTACCACTTAATATTAGGTGGGCTGTCTGCTTGTTCCATTAGCCGGTAGTACATTTTCGACAGGTATAGGTGAAAATGTCAACTGGAACCCATTGTACAAAACATAGGAACAAAATTCCGCATCTCGCTCAGCGACAAGCACAGGACTCGCAACAACCGGCGAATTCAGAGCTAAATGTACCTCTCGCTCGCAGTCGCTTGCTTTACTAGTTTTAGTACTTATGCAAACTTTGGAGCAGGAAAAGTTGAATCGATCAAAATTAAAGGATAAATTTCGATTTTTTAAAACGAGTTTAATGGTTTTATCATGGCGAATCGTTCGAGGTACCTACATTAGCTGTTGTCTTCGCCTTAAGTGCTAAAAGGGACGTGATTATAGGATTATATTATATTATATATATCCTGCCAATATTTATTTAGTGTCGATGAATCACCACTTTGTGATAGGTCGCTGAATTTGGAACTGCAGATAACCGTCCGTATCCTTATACATCCTACATCCCACTCAATCGACAAGGCTTTGAAATCAAGCTCGAATTCGCAACATCTATAAATACTATGACATAATCGAATACCTGTAAACGAGTAATTCTTGTCTGTTTATTTATTTATTTATAATCGTACTCGCTCATCCCGATATTTCCCATTAAACGGACCATCTATGTGCCATTGAAGTTGACTGTTCACTCAAAAATATTTAATCCTTGCACTACTATATTTTTTTGAACACTGTCTTGGTTGTCTATAGGCGCACTCTCTCGTCTGCCTAATTCACAGAAAAGACCGTGGACAAATGTCTGCCTTCGCAAAAGGCGGAGGCTGATAGCATGTCGTCTATTCAACGCCATTATAATATTATAGATACGATATAGGTACAATGTTTCATTAGGTACACACACAAACAAGCACTACCAAAAAATCGTAGGCCTGCTTCGACGGCTTGGTTACAAACCTTGACCAAGTTTTACTACTTCCAGTGGTACTCCAGAAGTCGATAGCCTTGGACGCCATTTAACTTCTAACTACATATCTAAACTTTAACGAGAAGGGCCGTGTTTCCTATCGATTAGGGTCTAAAATTGACTGCATTGACCACAAGGCGAAGCAGATCCTACCTTGGCACGCAGTCAGAGGTAGCGTTGGTTGGTACGATTACATTATATATCTACTTAGTTAAGTATGGTTAGTTAGGTATACCTCAACTACTGATGTGCTCATTGATGAAAAAGTCATGAATCGTATCGATCAAAATATAAGTATAGTTACTACTTTACTTTACCTACAACTCCTATGTCCTAAAGACATGAACAATTGATTAAC
This sequence comes from Plemyria rubiginata, assembly GCA_963576535.1. Classification (NCBI taxonomy): domain Eukaryota; kingdom Metazoa; phylum Arthropoda; class Insecta; order Lepidoptera; family Geometridae; genus Plemyria; species Plemyria rubiginata. Next base: position 6,318,434 of record OY754905.1, read on the forward strand.
TAAATAACATAGAGTCGAATTAGGTCCATTTTTATACCAAAGAAAACGGAGAATGTTCTCAATTCAACGCGTATAGGTACCTATTTCTTTTACGTATTGACCGCGCATTACTTTTCAACGAGTAAACCGATGTAGATAATTCTTTTTTTAATAAACAGAGTGACAGTATACCTACCTCTAATTTGGTCCCATAAAAATAATTATCAAAATCGGATTACTCAATGGTTTTTGAACTACCTACTTACCTATTTTTTCTTCGATATACCTACCACACTTATTCGTTAGAGGCTATGAAAGTTTACTTCATTTCAAAGCCGTTTTTCGTAAAATAATTGTCATCATAATGAAATAGATATGAGGAAATTAGTTTTTTTATGATTAGTGCTCTGCATGATGGAGTAGGTATTCTGCTAAAGGGAAAGGCCTTGCGTGTGACTGGAAAGTATTTATATACCTTACCTATACGAGTAGGTAGGTACATAGCAACCCACATAACAATATTCAATAATCATGATAGAAAACATTCCTAAAAATCGATTCATATTATCTTGGCAACAGCTGTCTGTCGCAATACCAAGATTTTGGCATAATTATTACAATGGGTGTTAATTTTGCTCCTTATTACATATGAGATAGATTCCATAATACAGTGAGGAAAAACGATGGAAACTAAGCCTCTTTGTTTACCGTTACCACATTATCTTGGTCTTCCTTAACCCCCCTTTCTCACGAAATATTACACCGATATAACAGTGAAGCAAGAGTGAAGCCAAGGTGAAGTCAATCCGTCTTATTATAAAAATGTGAGTTAGACTAGGCTTAAGCCAGGACTAACTGGTCCGTGGTCTAACTTTGATACCGAAGTTGGTCCCTGCTCTATAGAAAAATCAAAGACTTAGACCAGACGTTATTATAAAACGGAGTTTATCCCCTAAACCACGGTTTAAAGATAAACCCGAACGACCCCTAGTTTAAGTATGGTCTAACTAATAAAAATCTCATTTTGCCAAATTTTATTTGGTCTCCCACATAAGTTTATTCAATAAAACAACTTGTAGCACTGCATTATCCAACATACATTTCAAACTCTAGACTCCGATCTAAATTTGAAATGTCAAAACGCATGGGTTGCCACGAATTTGTCAATATCAAGTTGATAACGAGATTTAAAACAAAAAGGCGGAGATCTGAGTCAAGAAGAGAAACTAAAAATTGATTCGTTAAAACGAAAGACGAGGTAGTATGCGCATATGACTTTAGCCTGCGGCAAGAGAGTACAGTTATACCAACTTATCTAAGCCGGTCTGAAGTTAGCTGTTTAGAGAATTCTCGATTCACTATTGGCCATTTATGCACAAGCGGCTAACTTCAGACCGGCTCAGATAAGTTGGTGATTCCAAAATGAATGAACGATTGATTGCCATAATTTGTTATAGTCTGTGGATATTTGTTGAATGATTATGTTCTGTGATGATGAATCATGGACTATCTCAGGTACTATGTAGTCTTCGACTAAAGTGTCTTTTGTAATACGAAAATGATAAACCTGAGATGATCCTAAATTTATGAGATAAACCAGGTTTAAGTTGTTTATAATAAGAAAACGTGACTTGAGCTAGGTTTAAACCCAGGTTTGATTTGTTTATAATAAGGCTGAATAAGTTTAAGAGGTCTATATTCACTGGTCAAATTCGGGACACAATAACCATGCTAAACATTCGAAAGACAGCTCTATTTCCTAGTATGCTTATGGTTGGTAGCTAAAAAGATAATCTTTTTAGCAAGATAGGTAGAACAGTGTTTACAGGATATGCAAAAAAAAATATACATAATGCGTTAAACTTAAATAGTAATTATATAGTAGGTAGCTATTAAGTTTTACATAATAGTATTATGTAAAACTTAATAATAAATATGAAATATTGAGGAAATATCCCCAAAATTAACCCAAAATTATAGTAAAATAACTTTGATTTGACGGTGACAACCCACAGAGGTCATTACTTTGTCAATCGATCGGATTCACTGCACGCAAATAAACTATTGTGCTGCCAAAAAAAATAGAACTTAGATTTTCTAAAGATTTCCTTTTCATATGCAGTTTTCCTTATCAACGATTTTCAAAAACTTCCTACTTCCTGCTGCTGCTCTACTTTTTGTTATTTTAGCAGGTGTTCTGTGTTTTCTCTTTTTACCCGAGTGCCGAGGGTTATGTGTTTGGCGTGTATCTATCCATGTATGTATGCATGTATTTATGTATCCTTCCTTCGATATTTTCTTAACTACCACGTAGCAACCAAACGGCTGGATGGATTTTGATGATTCTGGTATTAAAAGATTCGTCGCAACTTCCCAAGTGTCCTTAGAATAAAAAAAACCCAAAAAGTCACGTGGGAAGGAAAGCAGGAGTGATATTCTCTCACATTAAAAAAAAATCTTTTCGCTATCATATCAATATGGGTATCAAAATCAAGAGAGTGAATCAGTGTTTTCAAATAATGTATTAGTTTTTGATTTAAAGTAAACCCTCAAAGACAAAACCAGAACGCAAAATTCGTTAAGTCACTTTAGTGAACTAGGCCATGAGTGATACTAAAATATATCATAAAACCTTTTCTATGGTCATACAAATCGTTTAGAAAAAACCGCATCAAAATCGATGAAGCCGTTTCGAAGATATTAAGAGTTTTGTAATAAAAAAATGTGATTGCTGGTAACCCCAAAGTGATCAAAATGAGTTATACAACCACAGGCGTCAGTAAACTGCTAGGACATAGGTACACGAGCCTCCGACTGTCTGCGATCATTACATTTTTATCATTCGTCAAGACTGAAGAAAGTATTTCAATATTAAAAAGTACCAAATTTCAAACATTATCTTATTTACCTACCTACATACTTTTAGTTTGGGTACTCGGTTTTTTTTTATTTTTTAATAGGTAAATCTTCTTATTCTTCTTTTAATAGTTTAGTTATTACTATTAGCTATAGTGACCCATTGTTGAGCAAAGGCCTCCCCTCATTTCATATCCTTTTTAGCCTTTATCCGCCGCCGGTCCCTCTCATTTAGGCATCCAACTCGTCCCACCATCTCATCTCAGCCACCTCATCTCAGCCATCTTAGCTCTTTGTGAAGGGCTCGTCACGGGAAGAACTACCATCATATATTTTTCTGCCGCCAAGCAGCAACGCTGTGTTACGGTTTGATGAGTGTGTTTGCCGGTGTAATTACAGGCACATGAGGATTTGACAGTCTTCAGAGCTCAGTTGGTTGGTCGTAACTGTGTCTTCTGCGCGCCGTAAAGGGCGTGGGTTTGATCCCCACCGAGAACAAACATTTGAGTGATGTACATAGATGTTTGTTCTCTTTCTGGTTGTATTTCAAAGCAAGTAATGTCAGATTTTTGACAGTTACGAAAAACGTCGTGAAAATTTTGTATATATTATGGGAAAATAACATAATAAAGTCTGTACATATTCTCAACATTTTTTTTGGTTCTCACATCACAAGCTTTGGCTTAGTTCGGGGCGAGATACTGCTGAAGTATTATACGTACTTAGGTATAAAACTTCCTCTTGAATCACTCTATCTATAAAAAAATACCGCATCAATATCCGTTGCGTAGTTTTAAAGATCTGAATTCTGTAAATTGTAATCGCGACCTGTTCTGATGATGGAGCCAAGGTCTGTTCAACGGAACTCTTCAATAAATAGGTCAATTCAGTTGAAACCTGGATACCATACTTAATTAGTAGGTGGTAGCCAGAGACATGTCCAAATACAATGTTTGGACTTGCTTCTGACTGCCACTTACTTATATTTTCGTAGCGTTCGCGTCGCCTTACAAAATCTCAGTTCGGGGCGAACTACTACAGCCTTATTATAAACAAATTAAACCTGGGTTTAAACCTAGCTCAAGTCACGTTTTCTTATTATAAACAACTTAAACCTGGTTTATCTCGTAAACTTAGGATCATCTCAGGTTTATCATTTTCGTATTACAAAAGACACTTTAGTCGAAGACTACATAGTACCTGAGATAGTCCACGATTTTTTTTTAATATTCGCTCCTTGGAGCAGGCTATAGTTTTAAACCATACCGCCTAGTCTTAACGTAAATTTTTTTTTTACTTAAGTTAGTTTGTTTAGTGTATTTCTTGCGTAAATTAAATCTCTTTTTAATGTAATCATATCAGTTACAGATACACATCTGAATGAAAACATACCAATAGCTGGTACACATCTGACTGTTTTTTTTTGACATATTAGATAGTCCATGATTCATCATCACAGAACATAATCATTCAACAAATATCCACAGACTATAACAAATTATGGCAATCAATCGTTCATTCATTTTGGAATCACCAACTCATCTGAGCCGGTCTGAAGTGAGCCGCTTGTGCATAAATGGCCAATAGTGAATCGAGAATTCTCTAAACGGCTAATTTCAGACCGGCTTAGATAAGTTGGTATAACTGTACTCTCTTGCCGCAGGCTAAAGTCATATGCGCATACTACCTCGTCTTACGTTGTAGTTTTAAGAAAGAAGTCTATCGAATGACGGACAGACAGTGCTTTGTCCCCGGCAACCAAGGTCCTCTCGCTTGCTCGTGGCTCGAATTACTCAAAAAAAATCTGACAGCAGATAACTTCGCTGTGATTATCGAAGCTTTGAATCAAATAAATTACGCAAACTGCAACGACACAAACAAATAAACAAGTGAAACAAGCTGGCTGTCGTCTTGATATTTACTTCTACATACTTTTTTTTTATAATATATCATCTAAAGTAAAGAAAATGTAGCATCGGGATTTTGTGCTTTAACTTATCATAAGTACATACCTACTCAAGAAAAAATATGTCCAACGAAAGACGAGGTAGTATGTACATGATCATGACTAGCTTGCGGCAAGAGGACCAGTCAGTCTTTCAAATTTATATATTAAGGCCGAAGTTGTTTAAAAAAATACCAATTTTATAACTAGATGGCGCTAGTAAAAGTGTCCGAAAGGTAGATCGCGCTAGTGATGCGTTTTCACAATCAAATTTAATTCAAAAGAGTTGTTCAAATTTTTCATGGAGGTTGGTATAAAAATAAACTTGAGCTTGAAGCAAGACTGTGTGCTATTTTAGTGAAATAGCATATTATTTAAATAATATTACGGATATTAAAAAAAATCTAGAACCCTCCGTTTTTTTTCTAAACATAAGTAGAACCAAGATGTTCTTGCAACATTAAAGAAGGCTTGGCAACCCTTTATAAAAAGTATTTTGCAAACATCGTGACGCGAATACCCTGGAACGCACCGTATGAAAGAGATAGTGCCTTACGTTTTAGAGTTTATGTCTCACTCTAACTTGGAGCATAAAGTAGGAATATTTTTTTAGTGTCGTGGAACAAATTCAATACGTTGAATTGAAATAGCGAGAGTTGATTTTTTTTGCTTGATTTGAAAATCACACGGTGTTTCGACTTCGTTTCGCGTTGTTCGTAATTTCGTGGTGCTTCGTGTGTTTTTTTGTTCTGCCATTGACGTGATCTCATAAATATTTTGACTTTTGAGTTGGTGTTTATTACTTGTATTCAAATTCCTTGGTTTATTCCGAGTTGTCACATCACTTTGAAGTAACGAGAATGACAAGTCATCCTGACAGTGAATGTTTTTTTGTTATTAGTGTTGCCGTGCTGGCTTCTTTACATGTTTTTCTCCCTCAAAACATTTTTATAATTTTTACGAAAATGGAGGCTCTTAAAAATTTGAGTTTGGTCTAATCAAGTAGTCTAATTTATTTGCTTTCTACTTGGGTATTTTTCATACTTGATCAAATTACTGGGGAATAAAATACCACTACTGACCGTATCCTTTAGATCGGAGTCTATAGTTTGAAATGTATGTTGGATAATGCAGTGCTACAAGTTGTTTTATTGAATAAACTTATGTGGGAGACCAAATAAAATTTGGCAAAATGAGATTTTTATTAGTTAGACCATACTTAAACTAGGGGTCGTTCGGGTTTATCTTTAAACCGTGGTTTAGGGGATAAACTCCGTTTTATAATAAGGTCTGGTCTAAGTCTTTGATTTTTCTATAGAGCAGGGACCAACTTCGGTATCAAAGTTAGACCACGGACCAGTTAGTCCTGGCTTAAGCCTAGTCTAACTCACATTTTTATAATAAGACGGCTATAGTTTATATTATAGTGACTAGTGAGGGCCATACAAAATAACGGTAGGAATCTAACTTTTAGTTTGTTGCCTGTTCTAGAAGAAAAGACAGCAGTTTGCAGCAGCAGGCTTTAGTCCATGTGATTCAACTGAATAAATCTCTTCTTACCTTTCATGACTTTGACTTATGGTTACAACCTAAACAAAAGGTGAACCATTATGCTTGCTTGTCCAAGAAAATCAAAAAAATACGATGAAACTCCGTCGCGCAGCCTCAGCGACACAAAAGACCGGCAAATCTAAAAATTCAATAGGTACCGTACCTACCTATTTGCCATAAGCCAGCGTCGTCACAGACAAAATAGCAGTTCCATTGGCACTTGGCAAGGCGCCAGACCCGACCCCTACTAGGTACCTACTAGGTACGTACCTAAGTACTGACTGTTATATGTTCTGTGCCGGCCGGAGACAGCTCGATCGACAACGGTGACCCATTCTTACGAGTTTAGAGAAAGATGGGGGAATGCCGATCACCTGAGAGATAAATGCTCACTTTGTTTTTTCATCTGTCTTATGTTAATTTTGAGGTTTAGAGATTCTGCCTGCTCAAGCGTTACAACCCCTGCGCTGCGCTGCAGCGTGCTCGTAAGTTATCGGGGTGAGCGGTCGAGCGGCGGTAGAGCGTTCTAAATGCTCTAAGGGGTGAGCGGTATTACCCGACACGATCGCCATTACCCCTGCTTCCCCTATAACTCTTCGGTGCTTTGAGTTTTTACGAAATCAGGAACCATAGGTGGCATACTAGAAGTTCTAATTAAAATGCACTTAATGTAGGCTATGTGGAACAATGCCAGCCCACCTGATGTTACGTTGTAACGCCATCAGCTATAACAAAGCCTTGACCCGCAAGTCACTCACGATTGAACGTGCCCTACGATACACTGCGCTATGTCCATCCAGCCCTCTACCTACACACGAAAGCCCCGCGCGAAAGCTCTAAGCCTCATGTGCCTGTAATTTCACCAGTCACCGTAACGCTGCTTGTAAGTAGGCATGGTGGTAGCGTGGTAGTAGGTAGGTAGTCTAGTAGGTATAAAACAAAGTCGCTTTCTCTGTCCCTACCTATATCCCTATGTCCCTATGTAGGTAGGTATGCTTAAATCTTTAAAACCACGCAACAAATTTTGATGCGGTGTTTTTAATAGATTGATTAAATAGAAGTAGGTATACGAAAAAAAAAACTGAAACAGCTTCACGACTTTGATCCCCAGGCACGGTAGATATCCCTTCAGATCTCCCAGTACCAAGTAGGTACTAATTCAAGATTCTTTGAGGATGTCTAAGGGGGGTAGTCAGAGGTACGTCCAAACATTACATTTGGCACATACCCACATTTTGCAGTAGGTAGTTAGTATTCCATACGTGACAGGTTGCAAGCCCATCGCCGCTAGAAGTATACGTAAGTATATAATAGAGTGATTAAAGAGAAAAGTTTATATGTAGGTATAATTCATGCATGATACCTGTGCACCCGTGCGAAACAGGGGCGCGCGGTCGGGTCGCTAGTTCTTCTAAATAAGTAATCGGTATTGCCACTATCGCCCGTACCGATACGCTGCGTTTCGAAACAATGTTACGAAGGAAGGTATATTATAGGAAATTGTATGTATTAAGCATGATGATGGCTAGGTATGTCTAATTCGTCTATGTACGTTTAAATGCAGGGCAAGGCCGTTGACTGTTCTGATAAGCGTTAGTTTATCACATAGTCAAACACCGACCTTAATACAGTTACGTGGTACAATTATTTATTCTGTGGTACAGTTACAGCACATTAAATTGTAGGTACTATGCTGTACCTTTAAACCACTACTTGCTGGTAAAAAATGCTTGGTGCATTTGGCCCTCCTTTTGTACTAACTTTGTTATAAGTAAGGTTTTTCCTTGATTTCTTTGGTATTTACCAAGGAATTTATTAGTAATTTCACTGGCAACCACACTCTTCAAACCGAAACACAACAACCAACGCTGCTTGGTTGGCGTCAGAAAAAGATGTCAAAGTGTATATATATATAAGTCTATCTTTATATATATGTCTATATAAGAGTTCATAGAGCTCTTTATGTATCAGTTCCACGCGACCAAAGCCTAGAAGAGACTTGATGGTATTACTTCCCCCAGATGAGCCAAAAAAATCGTGTGTTTTACCACCGGATTCACGATATTACGATTATCATACACGATCATCATCATTATTATGTTTCGATTTTATATCACTACATCGTAAAAAACAAAGTCGCTTTCTCTGTCCCTATATCCCTATGTCCCAATGTATAGGTACTTAAATCTTTAAAACTACGTAACTGCATGCATGTATTATACATATAAACCTTCCTCTTGAATCACTTTATCTATTAAAAAAACCGCATCAAAATCCGTTGCGCAGTTTTAAAGATTTAAGCATACAGGGACATAGGGAAATAGAGATATAGGGACAGTGAAAGCGACTGATTTATCCTATGCTATGTAGTGATTATGATGTGAAAATTTAGATTTGCTCAATAACGCCAGATAGACTGAACGGATCTCCTATGTCCCCATGTCTCTATGTATGCTTAAATGCGAAGCAGGGGCGCGCGGGGGCGGGTCGCTAGTTAATGATAAAAGTATGTACTTGAAAGTATAGCGTGAAGTTTTATAGTTGAAAATAGGCACAGACTGATTTTCCTTGTTGGTATTTTGCAGACACGTGTACAGACCTACCTTCCAGTATTATATATTACTAGGTACCTTCCCAAACAGAACAGTGAAAAGGTTATATCCTTGTCTCATACTAACAAAAGTTTGAGATACCATCGTCTGAAAATTCACAATACCAGACTCAAGATCGAGCCTGCCACAAAGTCAACCAATTGTACTTTAAAGAATATTATGTAGACACTAGCACAAGGAAGGTATCATTCGTTGATCGTTGATGTGTCCGCTAATATAACAATAATATATCCAACTGGCCCAACGACTTTTACGCTGGGCGCCTCACATGGGCTATATTGGCTCCAAGATGCACTGTTGGGTCCAACACTCCAACGTGTGGATCGATCTTGGACACATAATGGAGAATAGGAGATAGGTACAGTTTCGTTCCAAATTAGAGCCAGCCAAGCATGGACGCAAAGTTGAATCTAATGTGCAAACTTGGTATTATTATGATATAAATTTATTCATACTTTAATGCATTAAAACACCTACATAATTTTATATAATATGAGGGCTCAGGTACCTACACGATATAAATAATATATTCAGGGCGTTCCACGGATATGCCACATGGAGGAAAAGTACCTTGAATATTGGTAGATGGAACATTTTACTAAAAGAAGACAATATTTGAATTTTCAAAACAATTTGACTGAATTCAAAGATATTAATATAATTAAGTACATGGTTGAAATGGGAATCGAACCCTGCGTCCATCAACTTGAGGCATACAGATGTACAGAAGGTTACAGAAGTTACGGAAAAACAGAACTCGGACTTGGGGTTACGGATTTCTAGCTCTGCTAGAGTGTGGCTAACATCAAGGAGTAAGCACAGGACATACCTAGGTAGGTATATCATCATTGTGTGGTGGGTGTTTTTTATGTATAATAAAAAATATCTATCTACCTATGTAAGCACATATATAATATCTAGTACCCATAACACAAGTTTTGAATAGCTTACTTTGGGGCTAGATAGTGCTGTGTGGATTTTCCAGCATTATAATATAATAATAATAATAATTGTTTGATTATTTTTATAAGAATTGTCTGATTACTCACTGGAAGCCCTGTATAAATAAAATGAAATAAAGAATACCTACGGATGGTGCGATGAGAGCGTAGTATACCTATCGATGCGATGTGAAGTAAGTAACCTAAATTCCCTAATGAACATCCTACTCACACTAGCTACCTGCATTGAATACCTAATCGTTGCAAACCTAGCATACCTAACTGATAACGACTGATCTTAGTGCTCTTCAGCTTAAGGTCCAATTTGATGAAGCCGCGCTAACAGAAGATTGTTACCTAAATTGAATATGATTGGAATGCTCTAGATTTGGCGGTGGCTGTGCGTGTCTCTGAAGTCCATTGTGTATTTTGATCGTAGATTCATAAGTAGATACCTACCTACCTTGTTACAATAGATAGGTAATTTTGTTAGGATATAATGTACCTACTTTCTGACGTCTGAGGTCTTGTCATCGTTTGTAGGTTTCTTATTTTGCTATGCATCTAAACTTCTAAGTAACTGGTCTTTTATTATTATTTTTTAAACTGAAATAGGTATATAAAATCAACTTACAGTGACAAAACGGCTGTTTCCTGACATGAAAATTTTAATCGTACTGTAAAATTACACCGGCAACCACACTCTTCATACCGAAACTCAGCAAAGCTGCTTGGCGGCAGAAAAAGGCGTGGTGGAAGTAGGTAGGTAGGTTCCCAGACGAGCCCTGCACACAGTTGATTTAGCTACCCCAATTCTTTTCTACGGCAGCTTTTATGATGCTGCCACCATTGAGTTATTCCAAGTTATTCTAACTCAATGGCTGCCACTGAGGGAATACTGCATTATCGTATAGGTTATACCTATAGTCCTCCCTTTGATTATTTCCTATCCCTACCATGTCTATAGGAACTAAACAAAACTACAAACCGTTTTTATGCATTATTTTTTTTTTATGTTTTTGTAACGAAATGGCGATGCTGCAATGCACAAACCCTAGTTAAAAATAATGTTTTTTTATATATTTTTTATGGATCGCTAGGTTTTTTTCCAATGCAGCATCGCCATTTCGTGCTCCTCATATTATATAAGTAAATAGTCGTGGCTAATTAGATTATTATATCATCTGTCTTATCTTATCGAACTAGGTTTAGTGTCGTCGGCTCCCCTTTATCCTATCTAGTAGGTAAGTAGGTGCGTGTAGTAAATTACGGAGCACGCTGAGCTTCGAAGGTCTCTGACGGAATGTTATAGGGTACTTCCTGGCTTCCGTATGTTATGCAAGCTAATCGGCTGTGAAGGCCAATACGATTATTAGGTTGGTGTACAATTTAATCTTGTTTTAGGATGGTAGGTATACCTACCTAAACTGTCTAGGTTATTTATTACCATAAGGGCCAGCCTTCCTGATAACTTGGACCTAGCAAAGTAGCAGCATAGATGAGTAAATAATTAATGGTTAATTGATTGTAGAAGTAAATGTAATGTTTGGACGTAGGCACCTTTGACTACCCTTCTTAGACATCCTCAAAGAATCTTGAGTTAGTACTTGGTACTGAGAGATCTGAAGCGATATCTACCGTGCCTGGGGATCAAAGTCGTGAAGCTGTTTCAGTTTCAGTTGATTGTAGAAGAGGAGAAACATCTAGTGAGTGCTTGTACCGTCGACCGCGTCATCACGTTTCTTTAGAGAACAAAGTCAAGGTACCATTTTTTTTTGTTTCCTCTATCCTGTACCTAGTGATCCTGACGTAGATGAAACGGTGGCACATATCCTACTAGAATTCCCCGTCTTCCCTAAAAATATACAGGGTGGGCGGAACAGAGACGCCCAAAAATAAAATTTCGGCCTCTCGTTACGTGGGGTATCCGAATCACCCCCATGTGTGTTCTGCGTCTGCGATTGTTCCTAGTTTTCGAGTTATGAATTTTTGAGAACTAGACAAAAAAAAAACTAAAAAGAAAGAAGAAGACTATGACTTTTTTTTACTTAAGAGTCCGGTGACAGCGGCTCGCAATTTCGAGGTGCGATTGGCTATTATTTCATTTTATTTCATTTTGGGGAGGTTGTTTGAAATAATATCTCTAAAGAAACACGCATAAATACTGTTCGAACACAAATAATACAATAATATAAGGGAAATGTGCTTGAGTCAGAAATCATTTTGGTATTAGGTAAACGTAAGACCAAACATACTAATACCAAAATGATTTCTGATTCGGGCATGTTTCCCTTATATTATTGTATTATTTGTGTTCGAACAGTATTTATGCGTGTTTCTCTAGAGTTATTTTTTCAAACAACCTCCCCGAAATGAAATAAAATGAAATAATAGCCAATCGCACTTCGAAATTGCGAGCCACTGTCACCGGAGCCTTAAGCTGTAAGGTTTATTACCCTAAGATTATAGTGATTAAAAAAATGTTTTATTTATTTATTTAAAAAAAGATTATTTATTTATTTTCTATAAAATAAGAACCCGATTGGGTACACTTCAATAAGATTTATTCAAGGAATAGGTATAGATTGTATTCAAATTCCTTGGATTTATTACCGTCAAAAGAACGATCAACCTTTTTAGTCGAAAGAGTCAAAATTATCACATAGGTATGAAATTTCAGTTTTTAAAGAGCCACACACACAGGACACCTAAAACGGTACCTAGTAGGTACTAGGTACCTACCTACGGTACCTAGTACCATACTAGTACGTACTAGGTACTAGGTACCGTAGGTAGGTACCTATACATAGATGGTGGTATAGTACCCGTCAAACTTCTTGGCCATCGCGCGAGGTGGTAGGGGAAAGGTTTGCACTCTTCGCACCACCAAAGAGACCTATTTTTTGTTTCTTTTTCATTCAAGGTCGTTTGTCCAAGAAGTTTGACGGATACTATACGAAGGTGGTACGGGCAGGAAATAGAAATAAAGTTTCAATGTTTTTTTTTCATGTTTTTCAAAGCTGTATTTGGATATCCTTGAAAACAATTTGGTTAGGGAAATACCTATAAAAGAAATTACATCAGAAATTAATCCCATAATCGTGCTTGCAAGTAGGTCAAAGTTGTTTTAATCACATTGTTGGGCGGGCGAGATGAAGCCCCAAGCACAGAGTGGGCACCTCTCCACAGATAGTAGAATAGTCTATGTACTGTGGATCGATGACCTACTTTTGTGAAGTTCGTGCCTTCGCTTGGTTCTCGAGCAACCGTGATACCGTGAGGGAGGCCTTACCAAATTCACGTAAAAACCTTAGATAATGTTACGTAAGTCTCGTTACGTAGTACCTAGCTAACAGAGGCGTGTTAAAGTTACTTACGGAAGAGTTCGGAGTTTCAATCACGGACAATAATCAAATCAATAATGACAGAATGTGACAAGATCGTAATAATATAATTAGAAGATAGGTATCCTTGGTATCTACCTACCGACATGTAAGTAGGCATGTGGTTCCAAAACTTTTCTTGACCAGCGGCCCGATTACGCTAATGTTTGGCTATCGAGATGGCTTTCAGTTTGTCATTTTTTTGATCAAGGAATACCTATAATACCTACTTTGACTCTTTCTCTGTTCGCAGGGACCACCATGTAGGCAAAGACTTTGTATAACACAGTCTTTGCATGTAGGTACAGAAAAATTACAGAATCAATCCAAAAGTAGGTATACCTTAATTAAACTCAATGTTACTTACGTTAACAGTACCTAATTATTTTAATAAAAACTATGAAATTATTGTACAAAATTAAATCAATTTTGGAAACGATGTGATTTGCGCACGTTCGGTGACCCTAGGGCTAATAGGTAGGTAGGTAACTCAAACGTCAAAGAAAATAGAAACTTTCGATATTTATTTGCCTTCAGTGTTTCGAATAACTATTTTATTCTATTTTTAATTTTAATAGTAGGTATTGACCCGATTGACCTAATACCTACTATTGGTAGATATTATTTATTCACATAGGTGCCTGCATAGGTAGGAATAAACAAATTCATTATAAAATAAAAATATTTGGTGTACCTACCTAAGTAGGTATGGTACGTTCTACCTATCTATTTAAATACGAAATAAAATCTGGTTTTTTTTTGTCCGGCAGAAAGGTAGGTAGGTATTTTTAATCGGTAGGTAGGTAGAGAAGACACAGATTATGTCTGTGAGAAAAGACAACTTTTTGGTAATATTTATATCAAGATTTAGGTATATACCTAGGAACAGAGAAGCACTAGAAAAGTAGAGACATCTAGTTTTATAAGTTTAGCAATCGTCTCGTTTTTATTAAATTTGTTAGATGGCGTTGTAATCAGAAACAAACGTAGTTTCATAACATAAACGGAAGGAGCCAATTATTATTGCAATGTAGTATGAACGCCGCGCCACAGAGGGCGTGTGTGGCTGCTTGAATATAATATTTTTTTGGTAACAAAAGCGATGCGACTAACTAGGTCACACACACTGAACAAATTATACTCCTCATTGCGAGAGATGCTGGTTTGATTCTCAGATATAGATGTAGAGCTCGTCCGTGGGTATAGTGATTGTAATGAAGAGCTCCTTCGAGGAAGATTAGAGTCCGATGGCGAAGGTGGTTAGCGCAGCCCTCATCAAGGGGAAGATAGTGGGTTCATATCCCACTCGGGTAATACCTTTTTTTGGGATAAAAAATCTTTGACAGCGTCTTCAAAAATAGGTATTAAACTGCGTTATGCAGTACTTACTCTGGCGCGTGATCCGAGGACTGCTGAGTATTTTTTTTATACAACCTGCTGATGGAACAGGCAGATGGCCCACCTGATGTTAATTAATAACCATCGCCTATAACAAAGCATTGCCTCGTAAGTCACGCACGATAGAAACGTGCCTTACGATGCCCTGCTCTGCATCCATCAATTGAGGCATACAGATGTTAAGCCTGATATGTGCATGTAATTACACCAGTGACCACACTCTTCAAACCGAAACACAGCGTTGCTGCTTGGCGGCAGAAAAAGGCGTGGTGGTAGTACTTCCCCGGACGAGCCCTTCACAAAGAGCTCTAAGCTTACAAGAATAACCGACGCGTTGTTGTAACACAGCACCCACACAGCTGTTAGAAGCATCGCTCAAGGGAGATTCGAAACCGGTCGCGCGTACTTCAATTAATTGTGCTATTCAAAAATTTATGTGCGCAATGCCCGGTGCTCTGACACGGTGAAGGAAAACATCATGAGTAAACCATTTGGTATTCTGGCATCTCATCACATTATTGATGCACACACACACATTGTGTGTGTGTGCATCGCGGGCTGAGAACTCACGCCTACATACCTACGTGTATGTAGGCGTGAGTTCTCAGCCCGCTCGATAGAGGCGCTCGAATCTCCATACTAAAATGGCCTTACGTGTTGTAGCTTAAAAATAATTGTAGGTATTATTACTCGCCAATATATGTCGGGAAGAGACTTATTTTTCCTTTTATGTTTTTGATTCCCTGAAAACATGGATTAAAAAAACAACGGAAGTACAATGTCGCGAACCATTAGGTCCTTAGTCAGGTGTTAATAACATAGTTTTTATAATAAAGATATTACAAGATAAAAGATATGATTACTCATATTATTAAATTAATCTGTGAATCCATCTGTAAAGGCATCAAGTAATACTTGTTCAAACCAGCGCAAGCCTTCACTACTAGGGCTCTCATCAACCGACTCTAGCACTTTCTCAGCCTTCCTCCTCAAAACCCACCACAACATATCCACAATCCACTGCAAATATGGGTTAGTATACTTCAGCTCAACATCTTTCATTGTTACTCTCTGAATAACATCCAATACTGTTGTATACAAAATTGATTGTCTTGTAGCAGGCTTGCAAATGGACAAGTGATCTAGAGGCAATTGATAAAACACACCACGCCCCAGATCAGCAGAAAATGTCTCAACAAAATTTATAGGAACTTTGAAAGCAGTGACTAGAGTAGGCATAGTTTCAGCAAAGCTTATTGTCTCCCAACCATAGACATCAGCAAACTTCAAGAATGTGCTGTGCAGTTCAAGTAATGTTGGCGAGTTTTCTTGTAGCTGTCGGACATCATTGGAGGGCCAGAGAACAGCAGCCGCGGCCCGGGGCATAGTGGCCAAAGCACTACCCTTGTGTGGTGTGCTGTAAAACAGTATGGCTTTTGTATTCTCAGACAGTTTTTTGAACATAGAATTATGACTTTCAGATGCTTCAGTCAACACTTGTTTCACAATAAGACCTCCCATTGAATGTGCTAACCAAACCACTGGCACATTTTTCCTTGCAACACCAGCATCTATTAGAGCTGGTGCCAATTCTGCAGCTCTAGTTGCAATATCTGCTGTTTGTAATGGACATCTTTCTAGCCACTCTGACAAAGAGCTCCAATAGTTGACTCCCAGTATTCTCAAGTTGTTGCAATCTTTTGGTAGCCAGTCTTTTGGCCAGCAAAATGTGTGGTTGCATTTATCTTGGTCCTCCTGTAACAGCGCTGCTCGTTTCTTAGGAGATGTGTATGGTTGAGTGTTTAAGGGTACTCTTTTGGCTTCAATGGGTATATCATGTAGCACAACATCATAATCAGCCAGGAAAGTTTCTTCCTTTATTTCTAAGAGGTCTTCCATAACTTGCTGAATTTCCGGATCTATGAATTTGGTCTCCACATTTGTTTCTTCACAAGTGTCACAGTCAACATCTGATACTGTAACATCTATTATACCTATAGGTTCTGTGCACTTCTTATCTCTCTGTCTCCAAGTGACAAACACCCCACCTCTAAGGCCATGCACCAAGAGTGTGTCACAGACCTGTGGGGTGGTAGTTCTATATAGCGGGTGCAGGAGGTACAATCCAGGTCTGTAGCAGTATTCACCGGACAAGTTAGCTAAACAAACTGCAGCAGAGCTTGATAGTCGAACATCCTTAGATCTAACCAGTCGACTTAGTTCACCAATTAGACCATTTTGAAAGAATTCTTTTAGCAAATTACAATGAACACTCAGAACTGTTAATATTCTTAACACTGCTAAATCTATATCTAAATCATTTTTGTTTCGTAGCATAAGTTCAGATAACCTTGCCAAAAGTCCCATATTTACTAAAAGTTGTGTAGAAATGTCATCATCATATTTTTTTGTGTGAAATAAAGTAATGTGGTGGTGGAGAGCATCTAAGCACAGAATACAGAGATCTCTTTCGCTAATACTGTCAGGTTTAATAGGAATACTATCAGCCTCCATTGCTGGCTCTTGCACATTTGCAAAGTGCTTGGCGAGGAAGTGTTGGATGCAGCTGTGGCGGTTAATAACTTGCACTGCCACAATCATGTCGCGGAGCTTAAAGGATAGTAGTTCGCTGGCAAGGGCGGCGCGGCGAATGTGTAATGGCGGTGGGAGAAAGTATCGAAGGTCAGCGCCGCGCGTGCGAGCGAGAAGTACAGCCGTATTCTGGTCCAGCGCCTGCGCCAGCTTCAGGCAGTCCCAGTGCTTGTTGTTCTTGAACGCAGCGAGCTGCTCCAGCGCCACATTCCGCTGCTCCCGGTTACCGTGACGACATAGCCACAGCAGTCTCCACGCCAGCGAGTGCTTTAAACTCTTCCATATACGCGCAAAACCAAACGACTGCTTTGACTGCCTGTCTTGCTCCAACTTCAAAGCAATGCTGTACGATGGGTCGTCAATGTAAACGTACTCGGGGGTGTATTTCTTTTCGCGTTCGAGGACATTGGGGTTCACAATTTTGTTTATTGTATTGTATGTCTGGCTCAAATGATAGGCGACAAACAGACCGCCACCTACGCATAACGAAGCTACCTTGAGGACTCTCAGAAATGGTTTGAATCTGTCGCGAAGGCTCATGGTCTACCTACTTTATTTCTTGAGAAACCCACCACATCCCGATGCGATGACCGGCTATGAAGGAAAAGGAATTCATTACTCTCTTGACGACTGACTGACGAGAGCCGATTAATAAACAAACAAACGCACAGACAGACACAACAAATGACTATAGTCGGTATGTCACATGCAATGCAAGTCACATGTCACTATTAAATATGGCATGTTTTTTTTTTGTTTTTATGGCTCCTGTCTATCGACAATCTTGCCAGTGTCAAGTGATAGAGATTATATGCTCTTTGCTATGTTTCTAGTCACGTCAGTCGAAAGTCGAGTCAGTCAATTGTTTTGAAGAAAATGGTGGCGGTTTTTTCAAAACATTTGAAACATTTTCGGTCAAATCACGATTTCACATAATACAATTTCATTTCAAATGCTTACACTTTGTGCTAAGACCACAAGTAATGTTGGTTAAAATACCACCAAAATTACACAACACAAGTCAAAATAACACTAGAAAAACAATTAAAATGAAAATGCTATGTTGCTTCGATAGATGACAGAAAAACGAATCTATATATGGCATGTTTAATTGTTGTTAAGTGATATTGACATAATAATTATATACTCACTAATACTGACATTTACCCAAAGACCTTGTAGAATGTAGTTAAAGGTCTTTGCATTTACCGGAGTAACTTTTGTATGTATGCTGTACCTACTTACTCAATCTCAGATTTCTATTAAATGACTGTAGGTTTTCCAGTTAAAAAGGATCATATTTTTCCAACACGCATGATAGTGTACTATGACACTGAAATGCTGAAATCCAAGGAATTTAGATACTGCTAAAATCTACTCTACGAGCCTGCCCTCTACAGAAACTCTCGTAAACTAAAAAGCATCGTTGGTAGCTAGATTCTGCCCCGAGAGGCCACTACCAAAATAGACCCTGCAAGTTCCGAGCGACCAGGTTGTTTTCCATGTTGAGCGACAGATGTCACATCACTACCTAAGTAAATCTACATCGAGATTTGGTATTGATGTGATTGCAAGGAATTTATTTAGTTAGCCTAGTTACCTCTCTTCTGTTTTGTTACTTTAGGTCAGTGGATAGGACAATGAAGGAACCTAAAAGTTTGTAAGTATGGGTGGATGTTTGTTACTCTTTCACGCCGGAACGGATCTGGATTAAACTTGGCAGAGAGATAGATTATAGTCTGGAATAGCACATAATATGCTACTTTTTATCCCGTGGAAATATGGGGATTTTATTCTGCGCGGGTGAAACCGCGGGGCGCAACTAGTACATCCCAACTTCCCAACTAATATTATAAATGCGAAAGTAACTCTGTCTGTCTGTCTGTTACGCTTTCCCGCTTAAACCTCTCAACCAATTTTGATGAAATTTGGCACAGACAATCTTTAGACCCTGAGAAAGAACATAGGCTACCTTTTATTGTGAAAAAAAGAGATGAAGAGATTAAAAGTACGCAGACGAAGTCGCGGGTACCAGCTAGTATTTTATATTTGAACTAGCTGCACCCCGCGGTTTCACCCGCGTAGTTTTAAATCCCGTTATTTACATGGGATAAAAAGTAGCCTATGTGCTATTCAGGACTAATCCTATCACTGTGCCAAATTTCATCAACAGCCTTTCAGCCGTTTGACGACAAACATACAGATTTCACATGTTAGGTAGTGGGATTAAGAATAGTCGTGTTAGAATACTTATAATATGTTTATTACCGACCTAAATAATAATAATCATAGACATAATTCGAAAACCGTCATCAATAGGTACTACACAGGATTTTTTTCTACATAATTATAAGTAAAATATGATATTGATTAATATTTTCTGTATTTTATTCTACAAAAATAAATTAACTAATGACTTGATCAGTTTTTTTATTTTAAAACCTAGCTACCTACGCTTCTAACTGTTGCTCACTGAAAACAAATCTTTGAGACACAGATGAGAATACTAGTACAAGGAATTATTAACACTGGTAGGTACATTTTACAAAGCTGATTTTTTAAGTAGGATTTTTTTAAGAGATTACCTACAAATCGCAAACCACTGTTGTCAGTATAAGTGCTACCGATAAATTAAATGTGTACCTATTGTCTATCAAATTGATCTCTGAACTGACAAAGCTCTCATCATTACTTACATAGTATAAAACGGGTTTGCTTTCTTTATTCTTTGCATGACATAATTATTTTACCTGATTAGTCCTCACCTACAGTCAGCGACAAAAGAAGATTTTCATATTGATTTATTCCTTTTTTATCCTTTTTTTCCTATTTTATGAAAATGCGAACTACGCTAAGTAGGTACGGTAGCAGAGGCAGATCTTCAAATAATAGTAGATCGTAAATATTCCTGCCGTCAAGTAGCTTTGCGGTGTTTCCGTTTGAAGAGTGAGATGGTTGCCGGCGATATTACAGATTCCTTTTTTCTTTTTCTCAAGTTGATGGATGCAGGCCAGAGCATCGTAGGGCACATTCCTATCGTGCATGACTTCTAGGCAACGCTTATTAAAAAAAACCTAACTGTGTGTAGTTAGTAGGTAACCCACTTACAGATCAGCAATTAAACAATTATACAGGGTTACAGGAAAAATCGTGCTAGATCCGTTAAGGACGTGGAGTACCCATCATTTCTGACTTATTTCACAAACAATTGCCATAATATTTTTTTTAGATATCCCTTAGAGAAAAATAAACTTTCTAGTATTTTTTCTTATTTCTTAACTTTCACTTGTCTACTACGGTCTATTCAATTAACTTATGCACTATTTTAATGATTGACATCCTAAAGCATCTTATTACACATGTAAAAATGCAATAATAATAATAATTAAGGTGCACAAAATTTTCAATAAAAAAATTAAAAGTCGAATTGCTTGAAAAGGGTTATGTTTAGGGTAGGGTGTTTCATAGTGAAATAAGTCAGAAATGATGGGTACTCCACGCCCTTAACGGATCTAGCACGATTTTTCCTGTAACCCTGTATATCTACCTGCCAAGGTTTACAAAACAAATAGAGTTCTAATAATATCAAATATAGCATTTACTTACCTATTACACCATCATCTTATAATAAGTACCTACCTAACTATTTTTAATAAACTGATGGTTCAAACTTACTTACCTACTTAATACTATAATACTAGTTAATTACGTATTTTTTACATTTTCTTTGGAAATAAGTAGCTAACTTTGGATAAGATAGGTAGCATACTTTTTTGGTTTTTCATCATCAAAAGGTATATTCACCTTTTACACAAATATTGTATGGGTAGTTTAGAAATTGTAATCAGTGTATTTTTGTGCAATAAATAATAAATAAATACATAGTCTGTTTATTGCCATTTTGTTTAAAACGCAAAACCAAATTGAAGAAGTGCCTCAGAAGAAATATTGAATCGACTTGTATACCTATATATAGGCTTTAACTGTGTGGTACCTGTTATTTATTTATTATTTCAGTTGGGCTTAGACAACTTAAATAATTCATAATTCAATGCTGACGAACCTTTTAAAGCAAAGATAGTACGATCATCGTAGAGGTACCTGCAATAACTAATTGTTTGGATTAAATTATTTTTTTTTGGTGACCACGTACGGAACACAGAAATACCCGATTTCTATGTTGGTGACTGACTGTGAACTGTGTGAAATGTGATTGACCACAACTTAATTCATTGCGATTTTTCATACATAACTCCAATGATTTTATATCTTTCAAAACATTGAAATTTGCAAATGTTCTCAAATGTCTAATACTTCTAGCGATTTTTTGCCTAAAGGATGACAGTCGAGTGAAATTTCTAGCGAGAAAGCGCTGCGCCCTACATTTCTAAATAAGCCTGAAGATTACGTCCAAGTTTGATACATTATACCTAATTTTCACTAATTACTATTAGTGATAGTAGCTGTGTACGGAGGTGGCTGGTGATGACACGGGGGCTATGGCGGCTGGCGACGGCAGCGCTGGGAGTGACGTCGGCGGAGGCGTAGAGTATACCTTTAAATAATAACCAAATATGAACATCAAAAAAACCAAAATATTGAGTCTAACGAGGGGGAAGATAATTTGAAATGAAAAAATCCTTAATAAATTAAATGTATGTTTATTTAATCATCTGCCCTTATAAAAGTTCATTCACTGCTGAACAAAGGTTGCCCACATAATTATTTGTGGAGCTGGCCGTAGACACCTGCTTGCAATGGTCCAACGACATGTGCGGAACGGAATCAGTCGGAAACAGTCGGTAGATGGAGAGGGCTCAGAGTCGTTCTTCCTGGAAATGTATAGGCAGATCTATGTTCAGTGGACTCCTTCAGCCTTATGATGAAGATCAAGACCACCGTCAACCTACGTCGGGACCGGATACAATAAATGTATGTTCACATTTTAAATGAGAACGCAAGATCACTTGATATAATGAAATCCAGGAAATAAACAGGAACATTGTAAGGATATTTGCGTGTTTATTGACGAATTAAGATTTTGTACCTTCCGGTTTTGTGTTAGAGCGGGAAGAGAAGAGGGCAATCCGAAGCCTCCCAGGCCACTGATGGATGAACCCCCGGACAGCATCTGACTATGCACCCCACGCATCCCTGCAAACATCGGCGCCGAACCTGCGGAAACAAACCAAAACATAATTATGTAAAAGTCCTAAAAGTGACCCATTGTCCTAAACGTGAGCTTCAGTATCTAAGACCTACTCAGGAAGGTACATTTTTATAATACACAACAGCCAAAGATAATGGATATGTGGAGTTGGAGTTCAAGGATATGTGGAGTAGGTACCTAGGTAGTGGAAGATTTTGGGATACCTATGCCCAGGAACGATTCGACTACTATTATAAACGCGAAAGTTTGTAAGCATCGATGGATTGATGGATGCTACTCTTTATCGCCGGAACGGCTGAACGGATCTGGATGAAACTAGGCAGAGACATACAATAGTCTGGATAATACATAGGCTACTGTTTATCTCGTATGAATGCCAGGATTTAAATCTGCGCGGGTGAAACCGCGAGGCGCAACTAGTAGGTTATAAAAACAAATTCGCCAAAAAAAATGAATGGCGTAGGTAAATAAAACCTGGGCCTGCTAATTTTAAGCATACTAATTATAATTTGTAAATAATCAAAGACAGTTTATTGGTGGTTGCTTTGATTATTTACCAAAGCTTAGTGGCCTAATAAAACAAAATTACAAAACGATTAGGTACTGTGTTACACGAATAATTTTATTGGTGTAAAACAAGAAGCAGCGTTGTAGGTACTATGTACCCAGCTACATTTATTTCTGGCGTGTGGGTATCTAAGTATAGTAAAATAGAAGATTCTGGTATGCTGTAATTGCACATTGAAGTTCCCATCGCGCGGCTGCCTCTCGTCCATCGTCGGCCATGTGCGCACAGCTAGCCGCCATATTCTAAACAAACCTAAAAATTGGGTGGCTTTAGGAATAAAACCTTGCTGGGAGTCATACGTCTTCTCAGAACCACACATGTTTATGGTGAACTGAAGTCACTGTTCATCGTATGTAGCTGCCAGCTATGTAGATAAGATGCGGAGGATAAGTGCTTGTGGGATTGGCTAGAACTCTAAGTACCTAAAATATACTAATATGCGTTATTCGCATATTAGTTATGGTATCCAACACGGGTCTCCAAGGAACTTGTTTATCGGTATGTCTAGGAAAGTCCTGCGAAAATCAGACTTCAAATTTCAGAGGTTCAAAAATATCTATACCTGATGACTAAAATTATAATAGAAGTTGCAGCGTGAGCGAAAGCGGTTCTCAATGATCTGACGACGAAAGCTCCCAAAGTACTGAGTAGCCACTTGGTTTGATCTATAAGTACTCGTTGTTCCATAACTCGATGGCTGTCAACGCTCTCTCGTAGATCACGCTACCGGCCGACGACGGAACAAATGGGCTTTCAAGTTGCCAGTGACGAGGGAAGCCCGCCAGCACACCACCCTCACATCACCAATTACTTTAGTGGCTGCTCAACTATAGATTTATTTGAATTTAAGTGCAGGTAATAGGTATAGAAAAAAGGACGGCAGGGTTCCCACCACGGGGTATTTCTAGCTGGAATATAAAACGGAAAAATGTTGGGTAGAGATTTCAGTTGAACGTAATGTGATTATGAAAACTTATTTGAATACAATTTTATGGGGCTACTTTTGCTACTATTTTATTTATTTTGTTATTGGATTTTGTATGGGTAAATTCGCAGCTTCTTTTAACGCAAGCATAATTCGCATAAGTCGCACACTAGATTACAGTTTACAGAAGATTAAAGTTTTCGCCAGCGAGTTATGTGAATCCTGAATGCCGGAAATTTATGAAGATAAACATTTTTATGTCATTACAGGCAATAAAACGTTATAATAAAATTCATTTCATTCCACCATGCGCGATCTCTAATTACTTATTCGTTTACGATGTCTGGTAGGTAAATGTGGAAATCATGTTAATGTTTAATTAAATGTAAGAATTTAGCTGATACATTTAGGATTCACCAGGACGCAATAATCCAGATAGCCCACGCATTAAAAACATTTTTAGTTTATACTCGCTTGGATCGTATGTAACAATTGCATCGTTCTATTTTAGTTCATCTAAATACCTGTAGTGTATCTTTTCTTGTTTTAGGGAGGACTCCTGCTATTCAAGCCACAAACGATGTGTTGCAAGGTAGTCTGGATATTGCGCCTTCGATCCTCCATATGTAAAGGAAACGCCATGGTTAGACGAATATTTTTATATAGTTATTAGGCATGCCTGTCAACTAATGATGATCAAGAGTGCTAAACATTATAAGCCGTGCGTGTCTGATTTCGTTTAGTGAAATGGCATATCTTTAAGCAGATATTTTTAACCCTCCAAATGATAGGTGGCAGACATCTTTGTCATAAACTCTGAACCCCAGTTTTTATGAGATCTCTCATATAATTATTAACATTTGGTTTACTTTGGTACTTTTGTTATCTACCAACTTTATGATTCTTGGATGTCTAGGGTAGTCAGAGGTACGACATTTTGGCACATGGGTACCACGTTTGCAGTAGTTGGTACGTGTACGTTGTTACGTCATCGCCGCTGCTAGAATACATGACTTCCTCACGATACCTATGCGAAAACATGTAATTGGTGATTAGTAATTTGGACAATTTTAATTATATAATATAATGTTTGTTTTCCGGATAAAATATTTTCCTTCGCTGTTTGAGAGCACTGGAATACCAGTAAATAAAATATCCATCCGTCTATGATGGATTATTTAATTAGCGGTTTTGTGAAACGCAGGTATTTCTACGTTTCTTCAGTTTTCGATTTAGCCTACTCTGACGGACAAGACAGTGAACTTTTAAATTCCAGTCTATATCCATTCTATAAACAATTTGACCGTATTGGACCAGACAAATAATGCAAATAATAAAGATTTCACAACACGATTATTAGATAACCGACCTACCCTACCCGTACGTTACAAAAAAAGGTCAAACAAACAACAGCGGCCTGTAAAAAGGGGAACTTTTTTAAAAGTTATAAAATTAGCAAATATTTTTGATGAATACAGAAAAAAACCTTCTTGAAATAACAATAATAATGCTGAGGGCCAACCGCGATCTCTTGAAGCATTCTTATTTCAATATTACTTTACTTTTAATTTACTCTTTATGCAGTTGATATATTATAAGATATTGACATAAAGTAATATTGAAATATGAATGCTTCAAGAGATGGTGGTACGGGCCCTGGACAATCCTAACTGCACCATCTAGCCCCAAAGTAAGCTACTCAAAGCTTGTGTTATGTGTACTACTTGATATACTAATAACTAACTACTACTACTTCGCTCCTCCGACACATTTCAACTCAAAACTCCTGTTCACTCGTCCACTTTTTACGAGAAGTCTTTTACAGTGCAGGCTGCCCGCCTATGGAACGCATTACCAGTCGACATCAGGAAAGCAAAGTCTCTTGCAATCTTCAAAAACATGGTCATTGATCACTACCTTGCATGTGTATAGTATATCTTTGCCCTGTGTATTATATATATTATGTTTGTAGGTATATATTATATATATTATGTTTATAGGCATATATTATATATATTATTATATTATATTTGCTATATTCATTATCTGTGTAATGTTTATGTAGTGTATGTATTTATTGTAAGTATGTTTATGTAGGTTATAAGTAGCTACCTAAAAATAGATTATGTACTTTAAATAAACTTCTAGCAGACTCCCCCCCTCTCTTTTCATGTTCAGTCCTGTCCATCCAAAGGTTGCCTGGAAGAGATCGCTGTTAGCGATAAGGCCGCCCATTGAATTATTACAATTTTTAGTTTTTAAGTCAAAATGTTGTTTATATTTTGTTGTGATAATCAATAAAGAGTTATCTATCTATCTATCTATCTAACTAATGCTTATTGCTAATTGCTTTACTAGTATGCTAGGCTGCATTCTTTGGTAGTTTTGTATAACTTGCGTATTCGATAGTAGAACTCTTTGTGAAGGGCTGCGGCCGGTTACGCTAATGTCTGGCTATCGAGATGGCTATCAGTTTGACATTTGATGAACGAATATATTACTCTCTGACGAGAGCATTTGATTCCCCTAGTGTAATAGCAACATATGAATGGATCTAGTATCTAAATTCCTTGGATGGATGGGGATTAAATGTCAAACTGAAAGCTGTCTCGATAGCCAGACATTAACGTGATCGGGCCGCTGGTCCGGGGTTGTACTACAACTACAACCATGCTTAATTCAGGTACCAAGCAGCGTTGCTGTGTTTCGATTTGAAGAGTGTGGTTGCCAGTGAAATAACAAGCACATAAGGTTAACATCTGTATGCTTCAAGTTGATGGACGCAGGGCAGTGCATCGTAGGGCACGTTCCTAATAAAAGTTTTAGGCACAAAATAAAACTTTTATTTTGCTCACCCACTTTTGGATTGGGCGTAGTGCGAGGCCATGCTTTGCTAAAGGTGATGATTACCACTTTACATCAGGTTCCGCCCATTGTTTTCTGCACAACTATTTGTATATTCAGTAAGTAGAATGAAAGGAGCCTCTTGAGGTGCACTTAAAATCCTTTCACCACACTGTTTCGAAAGAAACTAGTGATTCGACAAGAAGAAGAAGAATGAAAAATCTAGGTAACCCTAAACATTTCCAGAAGTGTCTGCTATGTACCAAAATATTTTTCAGCAGTTCTATTACGTTCTATTTCGGAATTGCTTATTTACACAGTTCGATGCATTGTAATGAGTAGTAATCTATGTGTGCGGTCTGGGAAGATGTTAGGTAGGTACCTATGTCCCGCGCCACCGCCGCCGCGGCCATCGGAATACACGCTTGAAATAGAAACGATGTAAAAAACATTTGAACGGCGTAACAGAATTCATTACTGAAATTATGGAAATTGAAACAATTATTTATTTCAGTAAATGGTTACATAAATATTGAAAGTACCTGCTTAACATTTTGCTGGGTAAGATTATTTTTTCTACAAAGTGTTCTAACGGTTTGATTACGAAGTTAGAATAATCTATTATTCATGCATTTTTTACTAAGCTAAAGTTATTATTCAATATATATAATAATAATAAAAAGTATATCTATAAAATACAAATAACATTATTTCTTGTTAAAATTTCAATAGAAAATGATACATAGGTACCTAATCTATATAGGTATATCTGGGTGACCAAACATTTTCTAAAAATGAATTCTAGCTAGATCGATTTATCGCCCTCGAAAGTTTCTGCATACCTACCAAATTTCATTAAAATCGTTGGAACCGTTACTGAGGTTCAGTTTTTTTATACACAAGAATTACTCGTTATTTAAATGTATCCATCAACTAGATGGGTCTGTTCTGTACCTACTGATGCAGAAAATACGTACTATACCAATAATGTACAGGTATAGGTTATCACTGTCGCGTGTCGTGGGGCGTCGTCACGTCGGAACCGTTCGGAACGGTATATATCCAGCTCGGTTCCAATCTACTAGGAGCAAATACCCTAACGGAGGTATTCCAAGAAGTAAAAATATTCAGACTAAACGAGGGGAAGGGGGCAGTTGCATGTGTGCCTGAAGCTTAGCTCTACGAGCATATTATGAAATGCAGTTACGGAGTTTCGAGTAAGATTTCCCGAAATTCATAGGTACGAAAGCGAAAAGAAAAAAGGTTTTTGTGTGTTGTTGTTTAAAAATTAGATACCTAGCAGGGTACATGGTTCTGATATGTGTATACATACTGTATACAGACGTCTGCCTGAATTTGGATGCAGTGGAAAAAGAAAACCAGAAGTAAAACTTTAGCTTGATCGCAGTATTCTGGCTCCATTACAGAGGTTACTGGACCTATTTCAAAGAGACGTCAGTTACGTAAAAATGCTCATAAACGGAGCAACTATCCAGAATAAACAACATCAAGGTTGTCGTTCTCAAAAATCATTCTATTTTTTATGAAAGACAGAGTTCCGTCGACGGCGATATTTTTGAAATACCTTTTGCATTTATAAAGATCAAACGGTTGAACAAACGGGCATACTGTAAACAAATCATACGAGGGTAGGTACGTCGGTTCGTACTCGGCACGTGTAGCGGCCATTATCTTTACGTAAACTAAATTACACGAAAACGAATCTCGAATATTTTTGTGATGGTTCTGGAGATAAAGAATCTACTAAAAGAACTCTACTTTGAAGAAGCGATCGATTTGTATCCTTAACTGTTGTGCAAAAAATTATAGATTATAGGACAGCTAATAATTTATGTTATTAGTATACCTATGCCTATATAGTAGACTTGACTACGAGGGCTGCACTAAAAGTATCGGGAAATTCGGGAATGAAATATTTCCACTGTTCCCGTCATATTAAAATATTTTTAATTGAAAAATCCTTGGTTTTATAAATCAAATACCATTTATTTATTTAAAAAAAAATTTCTCGGTCTTGTCACAAGGTTTTGTCAAACTTGTTTAGTCGTTGAGAAAATGGAATTGACATTCGTTTTCTGTCATCTATCGAAGCAACATAGCATTTTCGTTTTAATTGTTTTTCTAGTGTTATTTTGAGTTGTGTTGTGTAATTTTGGTGGTATTTTAACCAACATTACTTGTGGTCTTAGCACAAAGTGTAAGCATTTGAAAGTGTATTATGTGATATCGTGATTTGACCAAAAATGTTTCAAATGTTTTGAAGAAACCGCCACCATTTTCTTCAAAACAATTGACTGACTCGACTTTCGACTGACGTGACTAGAAACATAGCAAAGAGCATATAATCTCTATCACTTGACACTGGCAAGATTGTCGATAGACAGGAGCCATATAAAAAAAATGGAATTGACTCGAGAAAATTGAAGAGCGATAATTTATTATGACTTTCGAAGTGGTTTAACACAAAAACAGTGTGTTGACCGGATGATTTCTGCATTTGGTGATGAAGCCCCATCCAAAATCACAATTTATCGCTGGTTTGCTGAATTTCAACGTGGACGTGTCAAGGTCAGTGATGATCCCCGTCAAGGTCGTCCAAAAACTGCAGTCACCCAAGAAAACGTTGATGCTGTGCGTAAGCTGATTGAGGAAGATCGACATGTGACACACCGCGAAATTCAGGCAACTTTAGATATTGGCATGAGTCAAATACAAATAATCTTGCATGAACAATTAGGTGTAAAAAAGTTATTTTCACGATGGATACCGCATTCGCTCTGTGAAGAGCAAAAGGCGGCTCGCGTTACTTGGTGCTTCAGAACTCTCGAAAGATTCCACGCAGGATCCTCAAATGCTGTATACAACATCGTATCAGGTGACGAATCCTGGATATACGCGTACGAACCCGAAACAAAAAACCAGTCACGAGTTTGGGTGTTCGAAAATGAGTTAAAGCCAACAAAAATTGTTCGTTCACGGAGTGATGCAAAAAAAAATGGTGGCCACGTTTGTCTCCAAAACCGGCCATGTTGCGACTATTCCTCTTGAGGGACAAAGAACGGTTAATGCAGAATGGTATGCTAGCATTTGTTTGCCACAGGTCCTTTCTGAACTCCGTGAAGAGAACTGCAACCACCCCATCATCCTCCATCACGACAATGCGAGTTCTCACACCGCGCACAGAACAAAAGAGTTTTTAGAGCAAGAAAACAGAATTATTAGACTATCCGCCGTACAGCCCCGTCCTAAGCCCTAATGATTTCTATACTTTCCCTAAAATAAAGAATAAATTGCGTGGTCAGATTTTCATCACCTGAAGAAGCTGTGGACGCCTACAAAACGGCCATTTTGGAGACCCCAACTTCCGAATGGAATGGTTGCTTTAATGATTGGTTCCATCGTAAGGAAAAATGTGTCAAATTTCGCGGAGAATACTTCGAAAAGCAATAAATACATTTTTAAATAGTAATGTAGTGTCACTTCCTTGATTCCCGAAATTTTCAGTGCAGTAAAGACTTTCCATATCGTTGTACAAATTAGGAATTGTTCGAACTGCCCAGGAAGGCCGCCCTCGTATATAGGTACTCACTCACGGGTGACTCACGGACACAGATCAAGCTATACAATACAAAGCTAAAGTAAAATCATGCATAAGGCAAGTACAAAAAAGTGAGCAGAGTGACTGACTCAGCGTGTCTGACTGTTCGGTTCGTAGTACTTCGTAGTTCGATTTCCGTCGTCATTTCTGACAGTCAGCAAAATAATCTATTTAGTGACGAAAGACGAAATCAAGAAAGAACACAAAAATGCGACAGTGTCTGCTTAATTCGCTTACCTCCGTCCATCAGAGATTTTTTCACGGATATGACATACTTTACTTTCATAGAAAGCCGTAGAAGTAAATTTTTATTTGTTCTGTCGTGAGAGCTTTAACACTAATTTTGCTCATTAAGTGCCTGATCGATTGATGCACTTTTATTGACTTTATATACTTTAAATGCCCTAGTTCAACTCTCAAAGGTTAAAAGGAAACGGTACCTAGGCATGTGCAACACATAAATCGGTGTCCAGTCCAGGCGGGTATTCATCGATTTATGGCCTTCCATGTGCAATGTGCATCTCAGCCCGTTTCTCAGAAGCTCATTCCCTTACGACGCCATTAAATCTGTGGTAACATGTGCAATGCCAGCGCTCGGTCAATCGCTTTCTGTTCCATCGCGTTCGATATAGAACTATTCACGACGAGCGAATGTTAGATAATTGAAATGGATGTTCCTGTTTCATATGTGGAACTAGATAACCAATATCTAGACGTTAGATATATAGGGCCTTACTACAAAAAAATAGGCAAACGGTAAACTATGCTTTAACTTTTGCTATCTCTTACCTTTGCGTAATGGCAAACAGAGACAGCGCTAATTTTAGACATTGTTTAAAGACACCGTTTTGTAGTACGAGGGATAATTTTCATCGTGGTACGGTGGTTATATGGAGAGTAATACCTGCATGATATTTTCATTAATTATCAATGAATTGGATATAGAAAGCTTTAGGATAACGCAAACGTAAAAAGATAAGTCTAAAATCTAAACAATGTTAGCCTCACAGCTATCAACAAACAAAATAATAGCGCAAATTGTGCTGAAGATTTCACTTTCAATGAGCGCGGCGCATCGAATATCCGAGTAAAATTTTCCATTGCCTGTTACCTATGTGCCCCTGGTACAGTTCAGATGCTAGTTCTAGAAGCTTCTAGATGAATCTAGCTGTTAGTGGAAACTGTAGCCCTGCGTTTAGGCAAGGTAAGGTGCCCTCCAGCTAGATAGAGCGCCACCGTCTGCGAAATGTAGTTCCTGTTTTGAGACATGAGAGACCTTCCTACATCCGGCAGTGGTTTTTTTTTTTTTAAATAAATAATGCTGGACAATCCACACAGCACTATCTAGCCCCAAAGTAAGCTATTCAAAGCTTGTGTTATGGGTACTAGATAACTGATATATTTAATACATTATATACTTACATAGATAGATATTTTTTTATTATACATAGAAAACACCCAGACCATCGGAACAAATTTCTGCAGATCGTACACAAATTTGTTCCAAGGCGGGAATCGAACCCGCAACCTCTTGCGTCGCAGGCAGGCTCTCGCCCGCTGCGCCACAGAGGTCGTCAGGTCGTGTTGGTAGTGGACTTACACAGGTTGATGAAATTGTGACGCCAGCAAGGAATACTTATATTGAAAGCGTGACGAAAAATTGTATGTACGTAAGTAAATATAAATTTTCAAATGCGGAAACAAGGGGTGGAGCTTGCTGAGAATACTAAAAGGCAGTATCTATGTGTGCTTTGGCTACATGTATGCGGTTTCATCTCACACTCAGAACAGGAGGTGGGGCTACTGACGTGGTGAATGCTCAAAATGGCAATGTGTGCGTATTTATTGGGCCTTACTAAAAACATACTGATATGATAGTTACAGACGCTTGTGTTTGTGAGCGAGCGCGAGCATACATGTGTAAGCGTACCATAGGAATCTATTAAAGGGTTTTTGATATAGCAAACTCTATCCCCTAAGAAAATCAATTACAGTACACGATTCACTTCAGTCTGACCCAAGATTTTATTATTGTGAATATAAGTACGCTAAAAATACAGAATGTTATCTCATAATAATCATCATCCTGGCAGATAGAGAAAGAATTACCAATTTCTTCAATTATGAGTTGAAAAAAAGACGGGAGAAGTAAAATTATTCAACAACTAAACGTCCATCTTACAGTAGGCTACTATGGTCGATTGAAACCGTAGGATACTAGGATATCAGAAATCTAGAAGCGAAGTCTAGAAGCGCCTCTAATAACAGATTGAGCGCAAGTAATTATACCTAAGTCGAATTCTTCGTTAGTTGCATTTTTCAATATCAGTCATCTGTTCAATTATATTTTCACATAAATAGAGCAGAGTTATTAATTTAGATAAAATGTTTAGTGGATATGATTGGTTCTGAAAAGTTTAGAATTTGTGCTGATACACACCAAAATATCCTTGAGAAACACAATATTTTTTACATAAATCTGGTATCAGGCACGTATAATTCTAGTATTTTTTTCTATAATTCTTGTATTTTTTTGACAAGGTAGAATTACAATTTAATCAGTGCAGTGGTCCATTTAAATAAATCAATGTTTCATGAATGCACACACATGGTAGCGATGACCGACAAGTTAAGGTAATTGGTACATAAGTATAGTAGGTACTTGAACTAGCAAATAATTAAAGCTACTTGGTAGCACGTCTTCGCTTCAAGAAAGCGTCTGAGGAGTTAATAGAACAAGTAGAACAATGCTAATTTTACCTGCTTTGTTATGTAATACATACAAAACTAAATTACGGCAACTCGGATTTACATTTCGATGATCCCTTGATGATAACTTCACGTGCCTGCAGTTTACACACCACCTACCTTTGCTTTTAATTAAATGAGTGATCTGCGTGTGTTCTTATGTTACTGCATTATATATAACACATTGAAACGCACAACCACCAGGCATCCATAACATTGCAGAAGGATGTCGTTCAAAACAGAATGAAACATACGTCACACGAGTACACACAGAAACATTGTACCTACGTGTACTACGAGACAAACAACCTATTGATTTCCGGTGCTGTGCACACTCGTTATCTACCTCTCCCTTCGTAGAGAGCTAGTGAAGCTTGTGAAGGAATCGTCAAGAGAAGTACTACCACCAAGCTTTTTTCTGCCGCCAAGCAGCGTTGCTGTGTTTCCGTTTGATGAAGAGTGTGTTTTCTGATGAAATTACAGGCAAATGAGGCTTCACATGTATGCCTCAAGTTTATGAACGCAGGACAAGGCATCGTAGGTCAGGTCCCTGTCGTGCGTGACTTACAAAGCATGCTTTGTTATATACTACATCAGCCATTTGTATAAAAAAGGAGTAAGTACATATACCTATAATTTGAAGGCAAGACAGTTTTAGCTCGTGAGAAACTACCTAGTAAATTAGGCAAATACGTGCATTTCGATTATTTTTATTCCCATAAAACACAAGAGAGGAAAACACAGGAGACGTAAAATAGTGTAACTATTTAAAACGATTCACGTAAACAAAGCTCACCTACTTGAGCTGAGGATGACGCGAAGCAGACGCGGTAAGTTACTGCCGGCTGTCGACAGCTCAGCTCAAGTGTTTCGGCTCGAGATTTGGGCATGATTAGAACATGATGAATTGGCGCGCGTGGGACTGGCTACTACGAGTAGTTTTTGCCAATAGCCAACGAAATGTTGGCAGAGGAATCGTAAAGTCAAGGATATTTAACCTGCTACTTTGTACTTTGTTTTGCAAAATTTTGGCGATTTAGGTCATTCATGGTAATACCTGCTAACCTACTAAATGGTCCCGTGGAGTAAAAACGACCGATAATCATTTAGGTATTAGTTTTATAGCATCTTTTCGTTGATTGTTCATTTTTTCTAAAATCTGCGAATGCAGTTCAGAAAAACAAACTTATGGATGGATGGATCCTAGGAACGTTTTCCTGTAACCTATAATGGTTAAGGTATGTATGTACGGTACTCTGCCGCTGCTGACGAGTGGTTCGACGATGCACTGACACTGAGGTGAATGCAGGTGGGTTTTTAGTCGGTATTTATGCTGTCCTTTGACAGTTAGTGCTTCTTCTACTCTCCCCGAGTGGAAAGCATGCGTAAGGCATTATTCTGGCAAAAAAACTGCCCTTTCTGTCTTAAATCCACCTTGTACAAAAATACTTGCCAGTAATTTAGAATGTCAACAAATTTAACCTTTCAGAACAACAGTCAGTTTCTTCATGAAATTAGTTGCATACAGTATAAAGTTGTTAAAAAAGGAAGCGTTAAGTGCAGCAACTGAATATCTCCAATTGTGCATCACTACGATGCAATTCTACCAGGAACACATACAATGCGACAAGGTAAGTTTCGTGTCCTAGACTAGCTGAAACTGCGCACCTCCGATACTTGAGATGCGCACATTGAAAGCGAAAGTTCTAGCCTACGTCACCCGTCAATCATAACACCTCATCCAAATCGATGGGTAACCTATTCGTCGGAGACACTATCGTGTGAGCACTGCTGGTGGTTGCGATCTTGTCTTCCGATCCTAAGGTCGTGGGTTCAAAACCGGTCGTGCAGCAATGAGATTTTCTGCTCTAATTGTTTTGTGCACAATACCATTATTCATAGCCGGTGAATAAAAACATCGCGTGAGGAAACCGGCCGGTATGTCGAGTACCTAAAATTATGTTTAAAAAGTTTCAAGGGCTCGAAAATAGCCCCTTAGTGGTCCATTTAAATCTTTTCAAGAAACGTCTCGTTTCGAAAAATCCTAGTAGACTCGACAAGTAGCCAAGAAGACTTCGTTCACTTCGCTCACTCGACAATCTCAACAATCAAAATTTTATTTATTTCATTTTAATAAAAAAAATAACAAACATGATAAAGGACTTACAGGTTCTATACACAACATCTCGGTTTCCTCGAAATGTTTTCCTTCACCGTTTGGGTTACTGGTTGTGCACATTCACGAAAGATTATTTCAACGATGGCATACCTACTTAGGTAAGCTGTAAGTTTTTTATATTAATTTGACTTTTACTATAATTTTAATACCGCACACAAATGTATTTATTTTTTAGAATATATTAATGTAAGTATATCATGTAGGTATTTGTAGATTAGAGAAGGTTTCACTGTGAACAAAAGTTACAGGAGTATTTTATGCCCTCTGAATAATACGGTATTCAAGTCAGATGTCCAGTAAAACTGCAAACACCAAAAAATATCGATAAACACGTCTAGCCATAATGCTTGGATTGTAACAGGATATCATACCAATGAAGGAGGTATGTGCAATGTGCGCAAATAAGTTTCGATAGCTTCGTTGCGCACATTGCAAGTGAAAGTGATGGTTATGGGTCGCCAGAGCGCATGGTATTGATCGGGAGTACCAAAATACCTTTGCTGTATCAGGGTCTCATACCAATCAAAGAGATTAGTTATATGGCCTTCATAGCTCAGTTGGTAATAGCACTGCCTTCTGCGCCGTAGGCCGTGGGTTCGTTTCCCACCGTGAACAAACATTTGTGTGATGAACATAGATGTTTGTTCTCTGTCTGGGTGTTCTAGAATATTATAAGAATGTATTAACAAAAAATATATATTGTAAGCATTATATCAGCTATCTGGTTCACATAGCACAAGCTTTGGCTTAGTTTGGGGCTTGATAGTGCTGTGTGGAATTTCCAGCAATATTTATTATTATTATTAGTTCCGGAATATTTCTGTACCCATACTTGAGGAAAGGGAAAACATTGCATGCCGTGTGACAATAGTAAGGTAGATCGAACAAAATATTCGTATATCAAGCCGTCTACAGCCAAAGTACTCGTAGTACCTAGTAGTAGTAGTAGTAGTAGTAGTAGTGCTGTGTGAAATGTCCACCAATAATTATTTACTTATTTATTTTTGAAGGGCCTAACAAGTTCCTTGAAAACTTGTTAGGCCCTACATATATGTATACATTTTGGCTTCCTACACTGAAAGAGACAACTGCTGTGAACTGCTTGGTGCATTGAAGATGCAAGTAAAAAGCACGCAATAAATTGAATAAAATTTTTCGAGGGTATGAAGTGCGCTAGTTTCTTTTTAAACGACTGAATGAGTGAAAAAGGAGAAGGTTTTTAAATCGACTGCATTTTTATTTTATTTTTTACGTTTTTTCCCGTCATATCTATCCTTTATAGACCGATTTCAGTCATTCATTCTTTATTTGAGAAGATGTACTCCTCTCAGATTGGCCCTTTTATAGAAATTTCATTAAAATCGGTTCAGCTTGACTTTTAAGGTGAATACAAGAGCTAATGTGACTCTCGCTTGCACGTTTTGACTTGTTGAAGGATATATAGTTTATTAAAAAATTGATTTTGTTTGATGCAAATTTTCGTACTCAAAAGTTTGCTTATGTACGAAAACTAGAAAAGCCAACTTTTAAGTAGGAAAACTTGTACCGAACAAAATGAAATTTTTACTTAACTGTGCGCAATGTGATTGCACACAAAATGGTTGTTTGCGATTTTTGAAAATTGTATTTTGTGATTTTATATCTTTCAAAATATTAGTTGAGATGCTTTATGTTTTCATTATATTAGAAGTCGATTTTTTTTTTCAGAAAAGTTTTTATGTAATTACTTGGACAAATCAGCGTTATAGCCACAGAACTGAAAAAAGTGTAGTACTTCTATTTAATACCTTTAAACGAGCAACTCTTGTATTTTTATTTATTTGTAATCTGAATCTCGGAAACGGCTCTACCGATTAACGTGAAATTTAGTATGTCAGGGCCATAGACATCGTCAGGGGCGATAAATTAATCAAGCTAAGATTCATTTTTAGAAAATGTAATACTAATATTTTTTTTCTACTTCAGTAGACGGCGTTGTTCAGCAAGCGAGCAAAGCACGGTCACCCATAACTATATTACAATATTACTTACCCATCGTTGTTCGAACTGAACAGTCTTAGTATCGGTAAAAAAAGTCTGTTATCAGACAAAAAACTTATTAGCCACCTACATTTGAAATCAAAAACATCGGGTTGAATTTGTTGCTATGCCAAAAACTAAATAATTTTGAAATCCCGGAGGCTTCCGTACTTTATGCGGTGCATATAGCAAGGCTCAATCGAAGATAAACTATCTACCTAGGCCCTGGAGCCTAAAATCATTTATTCGAAATAATATCTTCGGAGAGTGTGCGATGGAACTCCACAACGTGACATCCATTCATGATTGAAATACCACCAGTTCCATACTTATGGAACGGAACAAAAATACAACCTACTGAATTTCCCACTGATTCCTGGGCCCGTACCACCATCTCTTGAAGCATTCTTATTTAAATATTACTTTTATGTCAATGTCTTATGTCAACTGCGTAGAGTTAGCTTTCTAATAAAAAAGTAAAGTAATATTGAAATAAGAATGCTTGAAGAGATTGTGGTAAGGGCCCTGCACATGGGTTTGACTGCAACTTAGTGCGGATAGGAAGTGTGAAGCGCCGGCCGGCGTTTGCTTTTTCGAACCTGCAATTTTCATATTTTCAAATTTCAAGAGATAGTTGATTATTATCTTCTTGGAAAGCGTGCTACACCGTGGACCAGGGCATGTCTTAAAAGTAGGTGAGATAGCGGTCAAACGGTTAGCATAAAAAATAATGAAAAAAAGAGAACCGTAATGCAATCACGTGCATTTTCAGCATAGCATTCAAGATGTACTTAGATACAAAAAACGGATACTTTTTGCATAGATTTATATTTTGGTAGAGACTATAAAAAGCCTACTTTTAAGGTGTAATTTGGTAACTCAAATCGTTGCATTTACATATAAAAGACTAGGACATTTACATCTGTGCTATGTAGGTATGTTTTGAATCGTGTTTTGCAAAACTGCAACGGTCGGTCGGTCTGCAATCGCTCAAAAAGCATTTCCATGATGCAAATGTATTAGGAGCGCATAAGTTTCGTAGATATGTGTTCAAAGTTACGCTCAGTGTGAACGATTTCATAAATATGTCATCACTTTCTTGCTATTGTACTTTGGACTCACGGTGTAAACTATTCAGGATTGAAAGATAATAAATCCATAGTATCACATATTCATGAACTACACATTTACATTTCATGTATGATTTTCCTCACAAGAAAAAACTGAATTTTGTATGTGTACAGGTGATTTGAATTTATTGGAGCAGGCTTTGGCTGAAGCTGGTAATTTATTAAAGGTGCGCTGATTGAAAATGAAAGCGTCACAACTCCCTCCTCCGCGCATTTCCGACTCTTCCACTCCCATAGAATTATGCATTCAGTGCTTTTTCCCAGAACGCTCTGGTATCTGTTAGTATAATTACTGTGGATGTCTATGGATATTAACTTGTTCGCATGGGTGCACCCATGTTTTCCTTTTTTTTATTATTTTATCATATTTTATCAAAATGCTTCATTTATGTTTCAGTGTGTGTTACGTTATACCCTCCATTCACCCCTGTCCCACCCAGTTGAATGAGTGTGAGCGAGCGGAGGTTTTCGCATATGAGAT
Organism: Plemyria rubiginata; assembly: GCA_963576535.1. Taxonomy (NCBI): domain Eukaryota; kingdom Metazoa; phylum Arthropoda; class Insecta; order Lepidoptera; family Geometridae; genus Plemyria; species Plemyria rubiginata. The sequence continues at coordinate 6,357,374 of OY754905.1, forward strand.
AGTGGTATACAGGCTAATTGTAAAACCACCTGAACATTTATGAACTCCTGGTACAACGATGCAAAAAACTTGCATAGGCCTATTCAAATAGATTTATAAAACCGAGCTGCATCTATTACTTTCCACCTAGTGACAGATCGACACTGACTTAAAATACAAATGTAAGTTTAATAAAGAAATAATGAAAAATTTCAGTCCTTAGGTTCGAGCTACACAAAAAATAAAAAAAACTTTCTACTGATGATAAATGAAAACGGTTACATAAAATTCAAAAATAGTTTGCATTCATTGCACGAGTTTTTCGATGAAAATTTAAATTGTTAATGTTTGTAACATGATAAGCGCCACCAGAGTAGGTAAAATATTGTTGTGCCCTAACAGGGGTTATGTTTGTAACTCGCCTACATCTTGAGGTCGCGTCATTTAAAAAGAATACTGGAAAATAGTAGAGGATGTGCTTACGCATACAAAACAATCGCGCCATCACACCTCCCCTTTCTTCCAGCGTTCTTTTTACGTGACGCTACCATACCTACAACAACCAGTGCAATAAACGATTTGAAAACGAACGACATCTAACTAAACTTAATTATATTTAATGTTTTGTGCGAAAATTAAAAACACTATTCTCACGTACAAACTAAGTTATAATAAATAATAATATAATAATAAATCTAAGCTTGTTAGGTATTCAATGAGATGACTAACATACATACTTGCAGAAATTTTACTTCTTGCACTTTAATAAAAAATAAGAGTTACCGAAAAACTGTTGTTAGGATCAGGAATGCGTAGACAAATTTTAAGAGAACGCGTTGAAGTCTTTTGTTCTATAGTCCTGAAGGATAATACATCCTTTGACATAATATAAATGTAGATTGTATTATAGGATCCTTATCCAAATGTGGATATCGGATAGGTTACTTTATATTATACCACGGACTTGTATATCTTTGAAATCACTAAACTCGATATTTTAAATGATTCCTAAAAATCACAGTTATAGTAAGAAGAGTTTATCAACAGAACCAAGGTGCGATAATATTATTGCTTAACTTTTTTTAAGCCTTACTTTGTGCGTGGTTACATTATTAATTTGTATTTATAAGTATGCCTACATCCCTACATCCAGATAAGAATAATTATCTGAGCTGACAAAACAAGTGCTTGCGCGGCCCATGGCCTGTATGCATGAATGTACATGTATAGTATAACTACATCCCTACCTACCGTATATCTATGTACCTTGCATACAAATGAATAAGAACTTCGATGACGAATGTAAAACTTTCATTGTGTATTTGGCGCAGCAAGACACACACACAACTGTCAAACTCACTTCGCAAGCTTGCAAGATGGCAAGGTTGTCGATAGACAGGAGCGATAAAAATAAAAAAAGACTAAGCAAAATTTATCAAGTTTCTGGCAATGGAAAATATGAAAATATATACATCTTTTATCTCAAACGTAAAGCGCATCACAGACGACGAAGATACTATAATGTTTCGTCTATGATGACATCTTAAGATAGGTAATTAACGCTCCCAATCATTATGGGCCAGTAGGTATCTTATGATACCGAAGTATGAAATCTTAACCGTCTGTGATGGCTCATAGTGATTGCATTGCAGGCGAGTGATATTTCGTCGTCTGTGTTGCGGTTAGGTAATATTGTTATTAAAACACGATTTTAAGATACACGATAATTACTTAACTAGTAGTTCGCTCCGAACTGAGATTTCGTGAAGCGACGCGAACGCTCCTAAAAAATAAGTGGTAGTCTGAGGCAAGTCCGAACATTGTGTTTGGACTTGTCTCTAGCTGCTAAATATGGTAACCAAGTTTCAACTGAATTGGCCTATTTATTGAAGAGTTCTGTTAAACAGAACTTGACTCCATCATTAGAACAGGTCGCTATCACCATTTAATGAGAACCAAGTACCTCCTTAATTCATTTCAAGAAAAAAATATTGAAAAAGCAGTGAAACTGGCCGACCAGTAGCAAAACCTTGATGCCAACGAAACTCTTAGAAATGGGAGCTCTTGGGTCGTTGGTTATCTAAATTAAACTTTTTTGTTGTATCTAAAAAAGCGGGCGTCCTATAGAAAAAAAATAAAAATGGTTTTGGAATGTCCAAGGCAAGCCCTTTCATATGACACGTTACTGAATTTTTTTGGGTAACTTTTTAATTTTTGCCCCCTTAAAAACCCCTAATATTTTAATAACCCCTCATCCAATTTTACCCATAAACTTACCAGTAAATTTCTCAAGTACAAGCTATCGACATACCAAATTTCATGCAGATCGGATAAACGGTTCACATACAGATCGGATAAACGGTTCTCAAGGTATCGTCGGACAAACATACACACATAAAATGCCAAATCGCCCAAGTTGACTGTAAGATTTTCGTTCGCTTCGGTCACTCAATCAATTAAGTTCAAAGTACACAGTTACAAAAAATGCGGTTTGTTAAATGTTTCTCTGCAGGCCCGCATTCTAAAACCATGCCCAATCTGAGTTTTTCGGCTGATTTTCATAGGAAAAAGTGCTTATTCATGCCTGATATGAGTATTGCTTAAGACTACGCTGGCCGCTAGTCATATCCTACTAAATATTATAGTAAAGTAAAAGTAAAAATGTGTTTTATTGACATAAGACAAGCACAGTTATAATTTGAATCCATAGGCTCCCGAACTAGTTAATAAACTGTGTTTCAGGAGCCATTATAAGCGCGACAGTTTGTATGGATGGATGGATAATTGTTACTCTTTCACGACGGAACGGCTGAACGGATCAGGATAAAACTTGGCAGAGCGATAGACTATAGTCTGGAATAGCACATGGATACTTTTTATCCGTGGGAATACCGGGATTTAAAACTACGTGGGTGAAACCTCGGGGCGCTACTAGTAGTTAGATATAAGTAAGTAAGTGTAAGGACTCACCATGTTCATTGGTGTACTGGTAGTTGGGTATGATGTCTGGCAGGTCGTGGTGCGGCGGCGTGGGCACGAGGTCGGGCAGGTCGTGGTGCGGCGGCGAGGTCGGCGGCGGCCGGTAGCCCGCCTCGACGGCGCCGTACGGCAGCGGCCACTCGCGCTCGCCCATGCCCATGCCCATGCTGCCGTATGCGTAGTACTCCCCGCCGTAGCCCAGCTGCTGGCCCGCGCTACCGTGCGAGTACGCACACGCTCCGTAGTCGATGGACGGACCGCCTCCGCCGCCGCTCGACCCACTACCGCCGGCCACTTCGTACTGGGGCTGCGACGTCGGTAACGCCGGCACTCCACTTCCGCACAGATACCCCCCGCTCCCGAACTGAGGCTTCAATGCTTGGCATTTGCGCCGAAAACCTCGAGGCCGTCTCCTGAACGAACCCTCCTCGAACATAAACTCGGAGGACGGATCTATCGTCCAGTAGTGGCCCTTTCCCGGTCGCCCGAGCCCTTTAGGGAGCTTCACGAAACATTCGTTGAGGCTGAGGTTGTGCCGGACGGAGTTCTTCCAGCCCTGGTACGAGCTACGGAAGAACGGGAATTGCTGCTGGAGGAACGCGTAGATCTCGCTGAGGGTGAGTCGTTTGTTCGGAGAGTGTCGGATGGCCATGACGATGAGGGCTATGTAGGAGTAGGGTGGTTTTTCTTGTCTTCTGGTGGCGGGCGCCCGGCGGGCCGCCTCCTCGGTGGTTTGGTTCTCGATCTTCATGCGTGGGTGCGCGTGCGCGTCGGTACGCGTGCTGGGAAACAGTGCGCGTGCGGTGGCGCCTCCTGCGCGCACGCAGCGGCCGCGCCGCCGCTGCCGCCGGCTGCCCAGGCCGCGCCCCACCGCCCCTCAGATACACCCACGCCCGCCACGCCCGAACATATTTCATTAGCCGACTGATAGTTGACAGATCGTTTTCCTGGTACAGAGCAAAGAGTGTAAAAAACGCCAGGTAACTGAACAGAGGTCATGCCAACAATAAAAATTGGTTGTAAATACATTCTGCATCAGATACAGTTTCAATTATTGTTACAAAATAATTTGTAATACTAAATCGTAAGTGGATGAAAGCTAAATATCCAAAAGATAAGTAACACGTACCTACCTGCGTGTTTAATTTCAGATTGTTGGGTTGAATATTACAGCACAGGCTGCAGTTTCCGTCTCACATTCTAGGCTAGGCAGCAGTATCTATGCGGCATCTGCAGGTCGTTGCACTCGGCGGATACCCGTCTGTATCATCCACAACATATAAACATCCAAACATCGGAAAACCCGTTTAGACAATAATATTTACCCGTCGCAAGGACGCCTGTCGAACGGCCGCTCTTGACCTAGCACAATTAAACTAAACATTTTACTACAACTATAAAACCGTACACCAAATATTTACCATAAACGTAAACCAAAAGTTTTGCATTAAACTTGTTGGATTTATTTACGCGCACTGTGAACGAAAACTAGTTTTGTAAAGTGAGCCTTCTGTACTCAGAATGAGCGTTTCTATTTAAATGACGTGGTGATGTTTTGTAACACTTCTTTGTAATGGGAAATGTGTACTTAGTAACTTTTTAGCTTAAAGCCTTTTTAACATGGTGGTCACAGTAACTTTTCTTTTTTATAGAATATTGATAAAAAAAACAAACCCACCTGCCCTACTAGCTGTAATGAAGTCCTCGTACCTCGTATCGTAATAAAGTAAAACGTAAGCAGGAAAAACTGAAATTGTGACGTAGAATTTAAAAAAATATGCACAAAATGTTTTTATAATACCTTTAAACGCTATTCTTGTAGCCAAGGATTTGCATGAAATTTTGTATGCAGGTTTCGGGGGCGATAAAAAGATCTATTACCTTCTTACTACCTACTTGCATATTTTATAATATTTTTTTTTATCTCAATGTGGTAGGTAGGCTGGCTATCTCAGTCTTATAAGGACAGGCTCACAGCAATTGTCGAATTTTTTGTCGTAAGCTAATTCAAATGTAGGTTAGAGTAGTAGAGCTCTTTGTGAAGGGCTCGTCCGGGGAAGTACTACCACCACGCCATTTTCTGCCGCCAAGCAGCAGCGCTGTGTTTCGGTTTGAAGAGTGTGGTCGCCGGTGTAATTACAGGCACATGAGGCTTAACATCAGTATGCCTCAAGTTGATGGACGCTGGGCAGTGCATCGTAGGGCACGTTCCTATTGTGCGTGACCTACGGGGCAATGTTTTGTTTATAGGTGATGGTTACCACTTAACATCAGGTGGACCATCTGCTTGTTCCATCAGCTAGTAGTATAAAAAAAAAAAAAAAAAAAAAAAAAAAAAGGTTATGCCTATCGTAAACGACCTTTGCTTTTTTGTGAATTCGCTTGCCTCATTGATAGGTATTTTACTTTATATTAAAAATTATAAGGTACGGCGACGCTCGGGTTGCTGATCTCTGTCATAAACAATCGCCCCGCTCATAGTAAACACAGCCACACCAGCCACTAGTACCTACTAACTACTATTAGTACTGCTGCAAAACAACGCCGGTAGTAACTGTTTTGTACTCTGCGACACGTGTAGGAAGCTAATGATATTTGAAACTTGGTACGGAAGTGTACATTACCTGAAGTTCGAAGTACCTACCTTGCCATAAGACGCTGTGTCATGGTTGAACTGGTCACCATGCTAAATATCAACATGTGCGATATGCATTTTCTTTACTAATACTACCTACCTATCTGGGGGCACGGCAGTGCCCCCGCCAAGTCGAGCGCGAAGCAAACACTGCCGTACCATCCTTTACTGGAACCATTTCGCCGCATTTTCAGGCCCCTATTTGAGAACCTCTGGATAAAAAAAAAATATGCTGGACAATCCACACTGCACCATCTAGCCCCAAAGTAAGCTACTCAAAGCTTGTATTATGGGTACTAGATGACTGATATATTTAATACATTATATACTTACATAGATAGATATTTTTTATTATACATAGAAAACACCCAGACCAACGGAACAAATTTCTGCAGATCGTAGGTACACAAATTTGTTCCGAGGCGGGAATCGAACCCGCAACCTCTGCGTCGCAGGCGGACTCTCGCCCGCTACGCCACTGAGGTCGTCAGATGAGATATCTGGATACGACCAGCAGGCCTATTGGCTATCTTTTACAGTGACCGTGACTAACTGGCTTCGGTTGTACACCGAACTTTCATTCATTCATTCACGACGATGTCATCGAATATTATACGGCTAAGTTTAGTAATACTTTTTGATTATTACAGTACTATATTTTAGGATATTTTTGTTTTAGGCGGTTTATTACCTATAACGGCTTCGGTGCCTATCAATAATATTCATTAAACACTGCCTCGGAGTAGTGTCTTTGACGAATAGGTAATGTCATCAATTTGTTGTCCACTATGCGTAGACAATCGCAATCTCTAGTCAAAATAGTGTTACGGTGACTAACAAATTGGGGTCGGTGACTGACGTTGACGATTCGTCAATATCAAAACACTTTGACGAGTGATCTTCACTAGGAGATATCCACCGAGATAGCCAATAGGCCTGCTGAACGCAGAAAATTTCGTCATCCAGTAAGTTATATTTCAAGTCTGTATGTCATTTAGTTCCGAAGTTAAGCGAAAGCAAAGTTTCGCATTTATGACACTCACACCCGAATACTCAAACGCAACTCAGATTTGAGCACGTCTCAAGTCGTGGTTTTTTGACAGTTTTTAATGAAATTCCGTCAAAAACTCGTCACATGAGACGTGCTTAAATCTGAGTTGCGTTTGAGTATTCGGCCGTTACTCACTCACTCACTCACTCATGATCAGCAGAATAGAAGTAGTACTTCCCATAAACTCAGACAGCTGAAATTTGGTACAGAGTTAGGGTTTAATGGCCACATAAAGGGGAAACTATAAAAACTAGGATAATCGAAGATCTGGAGTACCAGCTACCTGGTGACCCTGATTAGAAAACACAAGAGCCCAACCAAACTATTAGAGATCGACGTATCTACCGCCTTTACAAAAAATATTCAACTTACGCCACTTCCACCACGCCTTTTCCTGCCGACAAGCAGCAACGCTGTGTTTCGGTTTGAAGAGTGTGATCGCCGGTGTAATTACAGGCACATGAGGCTTAACATCTGTATGCCTCAAGTTGATGGACGCAGGGCAGTGCAACGTAGGGTACGTTCCTATTGTGCGTGACCTACGGGGCAATGTTTTGTTTATAGGTGATGGTTACCACTTAACATCAGGTGGGCCATCTGCTTGTTCCATCAGCTAGTTGTATAAAAAAAAAAGAACTTAGTGGGCCGCTTCATTTGATGTCAAAAATCGAAGGTCTGAAGAATCTGATGAAGAACCCTCAGCTGGTCTCAGCTGTATTAGAGGTATGGTAATGCTCCCTTCTACTATTGGAACATAAAAAAATCGACTGTCATCTACAAAAAGAAGTGAAATCCCACCAAAAACATCCTAACTCTTAATTCTTATTAAAATAGGTACCCAATGATTGAATGGAAGTTTAAATGTTATTGCAAAATAATAACAACAGACTAACTTTCAGTTAGCGGCATTTCGAGATACCATTAATAAAAAAAACTTAATAGGTAAATATACAGGGTGTCCCAGAACTCAACGTCAAGCCGAAACGGGGCGACAGGATTGATTGTAAACATCACACATAAGTTTGAAAATTATGGGCATTTAAGAAAAACCTAAAAATTTGATCAATCTTTAACCATTTTTCGGTTATTGTGGTAAATTTTTATTATTTTCGTTAGGGTCTTCGTCAGGTCGTTCATAAAGGGGTGAGACAGGGAGATGTAATTTCTCCGAAACTGTTCACCTCGGCATTGGAGGATGTTTTCAAGTTGCTGTCCTGGAATAGATATACCATCAACGTCAATGGCGAATACATACACTCACCTTCGATTTGCCGACGATATAGTCATAATGGCGGAATCGCTGGAAAATCTAGGCACTATGCTCAGAGACCTCAGGTCTTAAGATGAACATGAGCAAGACGAAAATCATGTCTAATGCTCATGTCGCACCCGTGCCGGTACATGTTGGGAGCGATATCATCGAAGTTGTTGACCACTACGTGTATCTGGGTCAGACGATCCAACTAGGTAGGTCCAACTTCGATAAAGAGGTCAGCCGACGAATCCAACTCGGATGGGCAGCGTTCAAGACGAAAGTGTTCAACCAGTGTGTGTTGCCAGTGATGACATATGGAACTGAGACGTGGTCGCTTACTATTGGCTTCATCACCAAGCTCAAAGTCGCACAACGAGCTATGGAGAGAGCTATGCTAGGAGTTTCACTACGAAATAGAATCAGAAATGAGGAAATCCGTAGGAGAACCAAGGTAGCCGACATAGCCGTCAGAATCAGCAAGTTGAAGTGGCAATGGGCAGGTCATATAGCTCGAAGAACTGACAACCGATGGGGAATAAAGGTTCTTGAATGGCGACCACGAACAGGAAAGCGAAGTGTGGGACGCCCTCCTACCCGATGGACTGACGACATTGTTAGGATCGCGGGTAGTCGGTGGATGGAAAGGGCTCGAAATCGTTCTTCCTGGAAGCGGATAGGGGAGGCCTATGTCCAGCAGTGGACTTCTGTGGGCTGTTGATGATGATGATCATAGTAACCGAAAAATGGTTACAGATTGACCAAATTTTTAGCATTTCTTAAAAGCCCATAATTTTCAAACTGCATGGGATAGATTTTTTTTCTGATTTTTCTCATGATGTTTACGATCAATCCTGTCGCCCCGTTTCGGCTTGACGTTGAGTTCTGGGACACCCTGTATACACGTGTGTGTGACCTAAGTAGATTAGCAAATTCAATTAGGACGTATTCAATAGCCTTAATTATTTTCGTTTCCTTCCTCCTGACACAGCTTCTTTGGCTTAGCCAGCAACGCTACAGGAAAATTGTCTCGTATGACAAACGATTCTCAATAGCTGGAGTTTTACTGGATTTTGCAAATAAAAACAGGATTGCTGCTGGGTCATGCATGAGTTATCATGACAGAAAGAAGTTAAAATCTTCGAAAAAGTTATTAAAAGATTTTAATTAAAAAAACACATAAACACCTATCATATCTGATTGTTGTACATAAAGACGTTTAAATCTGAGTAGTACGCAAATTGCAACGTTATAACCGCTGTTTTCTGAAAGTTCGATCAAAGTTAATCCGCTGTCAGGTAACTTGCCATTTCAGCTTTTACTTCAAATTAGATAGAGACAGCAAGTAACTTCACAGCCGATTAGCTTTGATCGAGCTTTCAGAAACCGCCGGTAAGACATAGGTTATAAAATTTGTTGAAAGATATAGGTAGGTACCTTTATTTGTAATGTGAGATTACAAAATACCTACCTTACCTACTTACTTATCCACTTTGGTACTAATCGCCCGCCTTGACCCCTCTTGAGTGTGCGCCTCTTAGTGTGTGGGCCTCGTGCTCATACTACCTACCACAAAGTAACTTAACTTACTATAGGTATCTACTAGTAAAATGCCTGTGCCTACGAAATACCTAAAAGTTGTAGTTATTGTAAGCGAAACAGGTTTGATTTTTTTTCCGGTTTCCAAGCCCTGGAGGTTATGTTATACAACGTTAAAACCCACTTGCAAATGTATTTTTTTTCGTATTAAGGTAAAAATAAAATTTCCAAAACTTTAAATGTAATAGTGTAGGTACTTTCTTTGTTTTTTATGCATTATTTATTTCCCTTTATTTATTAAATCCTATAAAATAGTTTATACTCCTCTGACACATGTTAACCCCTCACTCTCCTAAAAGAACATGATTTTTTTCTGAAACCATGGTAAGTGCAGAAGACACAGGTGCTTCAGAAGCTAGGTACATACTATTTCTGTACTTTTCTTTTTCCACAACGAAGAGTATTTTCGTGTCGAATTGGAAGGCGCGGGTAAGCTCCGCCCACAAGATGGCGACTCACGCGCATGTCCCTGCGTAGAAGGAATTACGAGACGCAGCGAGCAGAAGTTTCACTCACACGACACTGAAACTGACAGTATACATGAACTGTGGTAAACATGTGAGCCCTACCACAGAATAAAGTAGTACCTACTAAACGTACTTAGCCTTATTATTACCCTTAGCGAGAACCTAATGCGATTTATAAAATTCAATAGGTATGATTCCACGTATGATTTCCACCCTAATCGTAAGTTTTAACCATCAGTACCTTCGATGAATGAAATACATCAACAATAATAATTGAAGACAACTTGTTACCATCAACAATGCCAGTCGGAACTGTTTAAAGCCTTATATTTAAATAATTGGACTTGTTCTAAATTCACCAATAGGTACATCAAATACAAATGTGTGTAATTGTTTCCCAAAGAATACAAAAAATACAACGATTAAATCTTCATAAAAATAAAATAAACTTGTCATTGGAGATCACGCTCTTACAAAGATCTATTTTAGAAAATCTAGAAGGCACAGAAGGCTAGACAACAGAAGGGAAAATGTCGGTTTCATTGCCTCCCTACTAAATATCGGGGCAAAATTATTATTACACAGCATCTAAGTACGCTGAAAGTTCTAAACATCTAATGGAATGAGTGGTTGACTGCTGCAAGTCTATCTACGAGTATTTAATATGGAACAGAAATGTTAATTTTATAAAATTGCCTTAAGTATTTTTATTGCTTTTTCGTCATCACAAGTAACATCACAATTGTATTTTTTTATCGCAGTGTCTTTCTTGTTCGGGTTCATTCATCGGCAACACAACTTAAAGCATAATTAAAACTCCCTTTAAAAATAAATTAATAATACCACCATTGGCACCAACTCAATGTGTTTAAAATAACACAAAAAAGCTATAGGTATGTAGTGAATAAATAACCTATTCATTGCGAAATTTTGTAAAAGCCACATTGACACAGGTTCCTTTTTAGAATCACTCTGATCTTGAACCCTCCATTCATCACACTTTACGATCTTGCTAATGTTTGCTTTGAGGTTTTACGGTTTCGCCTTAATTTCTAGAGCGATTACAGTTTTATGAGAGAAATTTAATTGATTCTCCAACCATTATTGCAAACCGAAAAATTCGAGGTATCACAATAGTGATTCATTCTATGTATTTTAGCATTCACTTCATGGTTGGGCTGAGTACAATAGTGCAATCGACCGGTCTCATCTATATCATATCTCACTGGGATATGTATCTACAATAAAATATTTCTAATAAAAAAATTAAAATAAAAAAATTAAAATAAAAAAATTAATAATCCAAGAAGGTACAAATTATCTACTAAATTTCATCTTGAAATATTTTCAGCGAACAGAATTATTTCAAGATGAAATTCGATGATATTTTTCATAAAAACGAACTTTGTTTCAAACCCAGGCGGGCTGAACACCAAAATGTTTGAATACCTCCGCCTGGATTTTCGCCCGGTTTGCACCAGGAGCGCATAAGTAACGTAAAGTGTACGAATGAACACAAACACAACAACGATGAACGGGCTGTATGACATTCATAACATAACTAAACATTAATAACACGTTAATTTGCAATAGTTATTGGAATGAAATAGCTATCTCTTATTAAAAAAAAAACAAGAAAATACACGGTAAATTTCTCGCAATCTCGAATCAACGTTATTTGAGAGCAACAGAGGTGAGTAGGTGTTCATAATTAGGCCAACAATAAGTGCCGACAAACAAAAGCCTATTTCATGAGCTAGTTTAGAATTTCGATGTCTGCCGTTTGCGTGCTTGATTACAAAGGCTCGACTTTCGTGTGTTTATGAGATGGTCATTTCATTTTCAACCTTGTGCTCAAATATCAACAGACAATTGTAACAGTAAGTACCTGTCTGTCTAAATGACTACGACTTATTTGACTATAAACCGAAATCAAGTCTACCGAAAGCATTGACGAAGCAACTTTTTTTTATTAGGTACTTATAGATTTTTAAAGATGGCAGTCAATCCAAAGAAGAATTTCCTTGTCTTTCGATGTAAAGCAGTTTTATTTACTGTGCGATTGGGTATTCATAAAGATGGAACAAACATCTATGTTGATGTTCATCTCACAACAACGTAGGTAAAACTTGTTATAGGTAGGTACTTTATCAGATTAGCTGTTAGTAGTCTTAGTTAGGAGATATTAGGTCTGAAGATTAGTTTACACTTGGATCAAAGCTTACACTTTGTAAAAGCAAAGCAATACAAAGCATGTTTACTATTTTATTTAAAAAAAAAGTAAACTGACTGGTACTTTTTTGGAAAAAAGTAGTTACAGTAAAAGTACAGCCAGTTTACTTTTCTATACAGGGTGTTTGGTGGAGGGTTAAATGGTACCTAATGGTGAATCTGTATTGTATCATAGTAATGAAGTACCGTGTAGCTTAGTTGCATGTAGTGAATTCACTTTCATTCAAGTAATACCTGGCCACCCTTTTGATGTCATGAGCTCCTGGTACAGGTGTGAACCCCGTTGGTGCCGTGCCAACAACGGCCGTTTACCCCCGCCGCGCCCCCGGGATGTTCCCTCGCCCTGTCCTAGGCGTGTGTAAGTTTTGATATTACAGGCTATAAAAAAAACGCTGAGGTTGAACATTCCAAATATAAGTATCTAGGTACTCAGTTACTCAGAGAAGTTGGCCCAAAGAACAGAGAGAAGATGTCCCGGTTACTGTCGAATATTTCATTATATTTAACTTCAAAAAAGGAGAAGGTTCTCAAAGACAGAATGTTTGATTTTTTTGTATGTTTGTTACGCGATTATGATTCTTTTTTTTTTGTAGTTTACAGGTACTTCAGAGGTTTATACGGAATATGGGAAAACGAAATGCATTAAAGTTACTTTGCTGAATGTGGTTAAGAGATACTTATGTCATTCCTGCTATTTTTAGGACTTATTATTGATGCAAAATTGCTGTGGGGTCCAAAATCTTACTGGTGGACTGAGTTCGGCTGCATACGCAGTTCGCACAATAAGATAGCTTACGATACGGCTACGGCTAGGCTAGTACATTATAGGTCATGTTATAAAATTCATAAATAAAATTCTAAACATGGTTGTTGTTTAAGTAATAAATATCAAAAAATTGATTAGGACAACATAAAAAAATAACAGCTTCATCCACGAAATTTATCCCTAGGCACAGTAGATATCTCCTCAGATGTACCAAGTATGAACTCCAGATTCTTGACAACCAAATAGCTTAGCCCAAACGACAGGCCGTCTCTAAGTAGTAAGTTAGACCTAGAGATCAAGGTCGAACTTCAAACTAATCCTACTGCTTACGTAGACCGCTGAATTGCAGTATGCGCCACGTGACAACTTCATTTACATTCGAAACCCGCTTAATATTATGAACTCCTGGTAGCTGTGCAAGGTAGAAGATGCACCTCACAGCTTGCGCGCTTTTATATGGGATAAGATTATTTAAGACACTGATGACTGCAACGGTCCTTCTCATTTTTAAGATACAAAACGTATAAAAAATCGTCTCGAACTTGGCGTTACACTTACATATAACTTTCAGTTTCAGTAACTCAGAAATGTAAGGGCAAAATTATGGCATAATTTATTGTGTATCTAACAATTGTTTTTTTTATTAAACTAAAATTAAACTGTTGCAATATTTTTGCAACGACCTCAAATCTCTAAAAAAAGACAACAATATTTTTTTTATTCAAAAGGAGCCAATCGTCGTTAGCAAAGTACTCTCAATTATTAAGGCGAAGACAACGGCTAATCTACATCTCCCTCACACACTATCCAAGATCCAAGATTTCAAAAGTTTGCTTTTCTAGTTTTCGCAGACTTGAATGAAATGATATTTTTTCTAACTGTGCACACTCAGGTGAGTGTGAAAAAATATCAAGTATACCAGTATCAGTAGTCATATCAAGTATAGGTATACTTCAGCCGTTGCAAGTCCACTCAGGGTGGGGGCGGTGGTAGTGGGCGCGTAATGTGATTCTGCTTTAAGAGTGGTTTATGTTTACACGGGCTTTGGTGTGCTGTACTGTGCCACAGAATAAGTCGTAGTTGGAATAGTAGCTATGTTCAATTCAATTTTATACCTTTGTAACTATGAGACCCTGGTACAGGTGCAAAGTAATTTGCACAAGTTTTGGCTTCAAGTTGCATTTCGAGTTAGCCGTAGTTATTCCAACTTTCTTAAATCGGTGCATCGTAGTTCACGTTCCTATCGGTCGATAGCTTCTACTTGAGAAATTTACTGGTAAGTATATGAGTAAAATGGGATCAGGGGTTATTAAGTAACGGGGTTTTTTAAGGGAGAAAAAAATCGAAAAATGACACAAAAAATATCAAGTTATATGTTTTAAGAAAGAGTTTTGTTTGGACATTCCAAAACAATGATACTTTTTTATGGTAGGCTCTGTTTTTGTGATACAGCAAAAACGTTAAATTAAGATAACCAACGATTCAAGTGCTCCCATCTCTACGAGTTTCGTTCACATTAAGGTTCTTCTACTGGTCGGTCAGTCAGACATTTTTCTTATTTTTTTCTTTAAATAAATTAAGAAGGTTATCAGTTTTCATAAAATGGGGATATCGACCAGTTCTGATGATGGAGCCAAGGTCTGTTCAACGAAACTCTTCAATAAATAGGCCTATTAAGTTAAAACTTGGTTAGGTACCATACTTAGTTAGTAGGTGAAAGCCAGAAGCAAGTTCAATCAAACACAATGTTTGGACTGGCCTCTGACTACCACCTACTTATATTTTCGGAACGTTCGCGTCGCCTCACGAAATCTACGTTCAGGGTTCGGGGCGAACCACTAGTTACATTGTTTCCTTAGTTTTAACTCTTTTTTATCGGGAAGTCCGGCAATAAGCCATTCTCACACACAATTGTATCTTATGATGATCATAATATGAGCTAGTGCTCGACTCAACAGATGAAGACTAAAAAAATATATGATAAGTATCTAGCTACTTTGAATTTCAAAGGAATTTAATAAAAACGTCACACCTCTTATCCACAATTTGCAGTATTCTTTCGGCTTATAAATTTAAGGTTGGTTTTAATATGACACAAACATCTCTTAAAGCTATGCGATCCTGGTAGAATTCCAGACGAAATACCTCCGCCTGGGTTTCAATCATTCAGTATATATGTTCCAAAAATAGCTTAAAGAAGGTACCTTAGATCAATGACATTAGCAAACATCTTTTGGATAATAGTGATTGATTAGTCAGATTTAACAAAACACAAACAATTTATTATAGGTCTACTTATAAAGCGGCTCATTAAATTTGTTTTTATTAAAAAACCATGCTATACCTTTTAGTAGTTTCTAAACGCCCCATTTCATTTATACCGATCAGACTGCCAACACTCAAAACACTTATACGAAAATTTGAATGGTTATGATCATTACTAGTCAAAGATTCGTCTACTCTACACTACATTTGAAAGTCAAAATCATTATTATAATTTTCTTCTATTTTTGCATTCATGTCTTAAGAGTTTATGTGTCCCTGGTTTTTCATTCCTAGATTTGGTCTAGATCGATGCAGAAATCTAGATTCTGGGATCCAGAGTTATTTTTTTAATTTAAGTCCGGTTTCAGGAAGACCTTCATCCTGAAACCGCATTCTGTTTTTTTTTAAGTTCTACGCACGTTTCATGCACAAAGTGTTCTCTGGAGAAATTTAGGGAGAAGTGCACCAATACTTCAAGAAAAATGTGAACTCTTGGGGTGCATTTGTACCAGGAGCACATAGCATCACAAGAGGTGCTCTTTCTTTTCAAAAATCAAACGGAACAAGTGCTGTAGACTGAACATAGAATGTGAAGTCTAAGCTTGTCTGTACAAGCTTGACCTATGGTAAAAAAATACTTAGGCACCTAGGTACCTACTATAGTATTAAAAACCTTGGCGACTAATTTGTAGTCATATCTTTCACCCTCGTTTCTTTCAAGCATGTTCCACTGGATTTACCTATTTATGAAAAAAGATTGTAGATCTCGATAGATGATACCTCGATGATACCTAGATGATACCTCAGACATTTCAAATCTTTACTTTAACTTTAACTTGAACACTGAGAACAAACAATAAAGTAATACCTATCAAGGTTAATCTCTTTCAGCTGTTTTGCAAAACAAGGGTTGTTTGTAAGTACCTATATGTTTTTTTTTGGAATGACACGTGTACGGGTTGCAATCTGTCTGAAGTAGGTATAGCTTCAGCGCCTACCGTAAAACTGCATGCCTCGGCGGGTACTGACTGCTCGGCGCGAGCACTTGAACAGCTAGATTTCGTTTGATTTTTTTCTCAGAGATTAATAATAATAAAATTTAAATTGTTTTTTTCACACAGCGCTCGTAAATATTAATCCCTATCTTTTGATATAACTTTGACATGATTTCAAGATAAACTCTCTTAGTAATGGATGTTTGAAATATCGATTTCGTGTCATCTTTATGATTTTTTTCTATCGAGAAAATTATTACCATTTACGTTTCTATCTTCTCACAGCGCTCGAAGACCGGTTCAACTTTAATGTTTTATTTTTTTTCATGTATTTTTTTACATTTCAGTAGATTTACAGCTGTTCAAAAAGTTGGAGTTTTTGGAAATGCCTGGCCTTAACTTCTGCGAGTTCTTTCACTACTTTGGTAGTTTATAAACAAAGAGTGCGAAATTTCCTTCTGTGTTTAAATTTTTGGTTAGTTTTCTTTGTGTTTTTACTTTTTATCTATATACTATAATGTGTTTTTAGGCAAATAAATATGCAATATCTATCTATCTACCAGCGCGGAAAGCATTTACCTATAGGTACTCGTAGCGTAACAAAAATCGAGTCGAGTTAGAGTAAAATCTTTACCAAAAACGATTTTATGTAGAAGCGTTGGTATACACAAAAGCGTACGCTGAAACGGGGTTATAAATTAGAATGCATGTTTTATGACGATGTGGCCATGTGTGCAGTGTCTGTCGAGGAGTGCGTACGCTTTATTCGATAACGTCTTCAGGGAAACTAATATTGATTACGTACGCGTTTTTTTTAGATATTCAATCATATTTTGTTTTCATTGTAACTTCAAGCAGGAACAAAGTGGCCACAGTGTAACGAACAAGTTACACGGTTCATATTCCGAACTACGAGTAATATCTCGTAGTCGTGATCTCCGCTCTAGTCTACATTGTCGACAAACATCATATTTGGTCTCTGACGGCGCCCTACTTACTTGGGACTTGGCCTATTAGTTTTAGAGTTCCGTTGATCATCAGACCAGCTCGAAGATATAACATTATGGGGACTTAGTATACCATAATATACCTAGTTGATGACTACATAATATAGTTGATGACTACATGGCAGTGCATCGTAGAGCACCTTCCTATTGTGCGTGGCTTACGATGCAATTCGTTGT
Organism: Plemyria rubiginata; assembly: GCA_963576535.1. Classification (NCBI taxonomy): domain Eukaryota; kingdom Metazoa; phylum Arthropoda; class Insecta; order Lepidoptera; family Geometridae; genus Plemyria; species Plemyria rubiginata. The sequence goes on from OY754905.1 coordinate 6,374,778, forward strand.
TAAAGGTAATAGGTACATAGGTAATTGTTTGTTCGACCAGCTAGTTGGACAAAAAAGAAGATGATTGTGAGATCTTTTTTCGCTTCGCTCACACGATCATTAAAGTGGGTACCTATCTGCATTTTACAAAGGAACTGTAAGAGTGTAATAGTTACCAACACTATTAAATACACATATCTACAAGCGAACATAAAGGGGTTAAAGATCCAGCAAAGCAAGTCTGACGCTAAAATTAGATCAAAAAGTTACAAGATCAAATTGGAGTTTGCTCACGCTATTAATAAGAATGCCACGTACTCGTATTAGACATCTATCAGTGAGCCTACATTTGCATAGCAGTGTCACAGATTACATGAAATGCACAGGATCCATTAACTGAGCGCAAATGTAAACAACACCATCGTCTGACGGCGACTTAAAACGTGTTAGTAGAATTTAAATCTTTCAAATCCTTTTTGTGCACGCCGCGAAGAGATTACAACAATGTAATGGACGCTCGTGTTACAGTGAGAACGTATCGTAGCAAACTATTATGGCTATTACGAGATACTGTTGCCGGCCTCGCAATGAGGAATGGAAACCGAATACATTCAGCATTTATTTTTATATCTGTACAGTTAGGTTGTAGAGCTCATTTCCTGTGGAAATATTATTGAACTAGTTGTTTAAAATACAGGGTGTCCGGAAGGTCGATGCAAAGCCGTGAGGGGGGGGTAGGTCATCTCGTTACGCATCTATTCAGGCTAGATTACCTTAGTCCAATGTCGTCGAATTCCGAGTTATGATTTTTGAAAAAAATATCAAAACCATATGCTTATTCGTTCAGTGTTCAAACAGACAGTTACTAGTACCTAACAATTTGTTTGTGTCCTAGCATGATGTGTATTCAATCGATAAACACCAAAACAATCATCTGTATCCACATAACTGACTAAATGGGAGGTGTTTAAAAAGTTTTTTTTTGTAATCTAGCCTGAATAGATGCGTAACGAGGTGACCTGACCCCCCCCCCCCTCACGGCTTTGCATCGACCTTCCGGACACCCTATATATCAATATAAAAAACAGAAACAGTTTGCCAGCCTTCAAGGCTCAGTTGGTACTTAGTAGCTCCGCCTGCTGCGCCGTAGACGACTGACGAACAATCATCTACCTATGTTATCATATCACACAAATGTTTGTTACTTGTGTGATGAACATGATTGTTGTCTGTCTAGGTAGGTGTTATTATATCCTTCCTACTAATCTTACTAATATTATAAACGTGAAAATTGGTAAGTATGTATGGATGGATGTTTGTTACTCTTTCACGCCAGAACGGCAGAACGGATCTGAATGAAACTTGGCAGAGAGATACATTACAGTCTGGAATAACACATAGGCTACTTTTTATCCCGTGGGAATACCGGGATTTAAATCTGCGCGGGTGAAACCGCAGGGCGCAACTAGATAAAACATAAATCATCTTTCTGGGATACGTAGGTATAGCGGAGGCCTATGTTCAGCAGGGAACTTCTAAGGCTGATGATGATGACAAAACTAGCATGCAAAGCTTGCAAAATCACATTTTAAAGGACAAAAGCAAAAAAGTTTGTTCTTCGGTAGTGGTTGTTATTTCAAACCCTTTTTACTTTTTTCTTCGAACGTGCCATTTTCGGATAGTAACCCTTGTAACATCATAGGTAACATACCCTTGAACGGCGGATGTAAACAAATGTAAATTACGGCCACATGTGCGTTCCGAGGTTAAAAAACTTATAGAATGGTCGATTCTGTCAAAAAAATGAACATTTTACATGTCTGGAAAAAGATAAGCTGTGGTGTGAACTGTGAGCAAACGCAATAACTGGGCGTACAGATCGCGATGAAATAATATGTAGGTATAGTCGGCGGTGTGACTATACCTACCTACATATTATTCCGACGCGAAAAAACAACAGTGATTCATATTATAAAGCTTTTTAGGTACATATTCCATCCACTTTCAGGTTTCAGGATCGCAACGACTTTTGTACCTATAGATTTTATTTTATAGCTTTTTTATGCTAACATGACTATGTGCAGTTTTAGCAAGAAATGCTTAATTTTTACAAATCAATACAACCTGGAACATTCTTTTAAATTGCAAGCAGTTATTTTTACCTGAGTGCCGAGGGTTATGTGTTTGGCGTATATCTATCCATGTATGTATTTATGTATCCTTCCTTCGATATTTCCTTTATTACCACGTAGCAACCAAACGGCTGGATGGATTTTGATGATTCTGGTATCAAAAGATTCGTCGCAACTTCCCAAGTGTCCTTAGAATAAAAAAAACCCAAAAAGTCACATGGGAAGGAAAGCAGGAGCGATATTCTCTCACATTAAAAAAAAATCTTTTCGCTACCATAGCAATATGGGTAAGTATCAAAATCAAGAGAGTGATAAAGTGTTTTCAAATAATGTATTAGTTTTTGATTTAAACCCTCAAAGACAAAACCAGAACGCAAAATTCGTTAAGTCACTTTAGTGAACTAGGCCATGAGTGATACTAAAATATATCATAAAACCTTCCCTATGATCATACAAATCGTTTAGAAACCGCATCAAAATCGATGAAGCCGTTTTAGATTATTATTTATTAAGAGTTTTGTAATAAAAAAATGTGATTGCTGGTAACCCAAAATTGATAAAAATGAGTTATACAACCACAGGTGTCAGTAAACTGCTAGGACATAGGTACGCGAGCCTCCGACTGCCTGCGATCTTTACATTTTTATCATTCGTCAAGACTGAAGAAAGGATTTCAATATTAAAAAGTACCTTTAAAACATTATCTTATTTACCTACCTACATACTTTTAGTTCGGGCACTCGGGTTTTTTTATTTTTTAATAAATCTTCTTGTTACGATAAAGTTTTACTAATTTCTGAACCGATTATTCCTTCATTCATCTGTCATGTTATGCTGGAACTTCTTAATGGCCAATCAAGTTCGCCTATAATATTTAGGTAGGTACCTGTTAGTCTTATTTTTCAAAATAGGACGTGTAATTTAATGACGTGAATTATTATCCTACTTATATTTAAATAAATAATGCTGGACAATCCACACAGCACCATCTAGCCCCTCTAGTATGTGTTATGGGTACTAGATGACTGATATATTAACAAATATGACGTCTTGCCGTCCAAATTTCAATTTGGCCTGACCGCATACCTACCTACAGAGTGGCAAAACATTTGGGGCCTTATTAGGTACAAAAGCGCTGTCTCTGTTTGCCATTACGCAATGGCAAGAGATGTCAAGTTTAGGCAGTGTTTAACGTTTGCATATTTTTTTGTAGTAAGGCCCTTAAAGACAAAAAAATAAAATCGACTAGGTACTTATATTATCACTCAACCAAAATTTACGACTACAGACGTTTCTATGCGCACCTATTGATTAGATAGTGAGGGCCACGTTTCGCAAAATCTCCAAGAACAAAAACCAACGAACTAAAAATTATTAGGTGTAAGATTAGTGTAACTATTGAATTATCTAAAGTATTATTTCCAGGCCTCTGTGCAGTTAGTGGTCGGGAGCTGTATGCAATGTGTCTCAGGTCATTAGACAAAAGGGTTGTTCAGGATGCAGCCATCACCCGGCCCTGTGTTTTCTCGAGCGGCTCTATCAAAATATACAACCGACCTAAATGTAACCGACTCGCCCACACGCTACGAAAATAATATAATGTTTTGACGAGTCTTCTAAAGCTAACCTAGCAAAATAGTATTATTGATAACCAGACAGATTAGTCACTGACTATATATACTAAGTACCTAGGTACCTACATGAAATGATATTATGAAAATTTCTTTTGGAAACTGCAATAAAATGAACCACACTTTTTGAGACTTGGGCCTTAATAAATGCATCGCTTTTTTATCAAGAAAGATTATTTTGTGTCGATTTTAAACCACAGCCCGTAAAAAAAGTGGAGCTAAACCGCTATGATTTTTTCATTCTTAAAATCATAACATCTCTGTAATATGGCGTCAGCCCACTTAAAAAACTGATCGAAACCCTATTAGGAATCCCTACTACACGATGACAAAACTATTAACAGACAATATCTCAAAACTTTCGAGTACACGTTTCCTAGAATCCACAACATGCCAACACGAATCTAGGTTTCAAACTGCAGGAAGACTGAAGTTAAACTTGAAACTGATAGAAAAGGATGCATCATCGCATCGCGCAAACTCCGATTCTGCATACAGTGCGAGCAGGAAGCTATAACATTTCAATACAGGTGGAAAAGTGACAAATGCAACCGTATAATAAGAACCTAAACCTTATAGTAGGCATACCTAGGTTATACCCCACCCCCTAGGTTGGTTGTTAGTTACCTCTTTAATGTTTCTGAATTCCTGGTAACTTGATTCGCAAAACCTCCATAGGCATAGGCTTTAACTATGAAATGATCAATTCAATTCATTTATTCAATCATAATTGTTTTAAAAATTATATATGAATGTCACTTACATCTAAAAACACATTATTATAATTAATTTAAATCTAGGCTAATATAAAAACAACAAAAAATAACTTAAAAAGAATAATTTAAATGTCATGCTTATGTGTCAAAAAATCATTTATGGAATAAAAGCACATCTTCAGCAAAAAATTTCTTAGATCTGTGAATCCGCTTTGTCATAAATCTCCCTATGCCATGTGTATGGTACCTATACATATAGGTTGTATGACTATCACTCGTATTATTTTTAATAACAATCAAAGATTCAGTAACCATAAAACATTTTTAATTAAACCAAAATTCATTTTGCTTAAACTAATTTACCTATGCTACAAAACAACATAATATTTATGCATAGTTGGATCCCAAAATGCTCTCTGCCGGGTATTGAAAACCGTAGTTTGTCTGATTCGGCGGTGCTATTTCCGCAGCGTAGTACAAAGTCTCGCCGTCTTGAATCGGCTGCAGATTAGCTAAGTTTAGGAATTGTAAATGATTTTGTTGTACGACCTGCGCGTAGCTTTCCATAGGTAGAGTTCCGTCGGTCACATGAGACCGCACGTGGAAGTTCAAATGGCTGCTCTGTTTGAACCGTCGACCGCAGACCGAGCATTCGAAAGGTTGGATGTTGGTATGCGTCCTCATATGCTGACGCAGGTGTACCGATTGAGAGAAACTCTTACTGCAAATTACGCAGCAAAAAGGTTTTACTTTGGTGTGAGTTCTTAAATGCTGATCAAGACCAGCTTTTTGGGTGAACGCTTTAGGGCAGAACGTGCAAGCGAAAGGTCGGATGCCTGAGTGCATTCTCATGTGTTGTTGCAAACCCCCTTGTTGGGTGAAGCGTTTCGGGCATAGCGGGCATTTGTGGGGCTTCATTTTGGCGTGAACCAGGCGGTTGTGTTCATCGTATGCGCTGCTTTCGCTAAAGGTCTGTCCGCACATGCGACAGGAGAACATAATTTGGCTGATGGTCTGTAGTTGACTAGCCAGTGGGTTTTCGGGACGGAAGTCCCTGTCAAGTCGCTTTTCGCAGACCTGGCAACGTAAAGCAGCCTTCCGTCGCTTCGTGTGTTCCTCGCGATAGTGAAGGGAATAGTCACAGCAGTTGAAGAATGTCTGCCGGCATTGCAGATCGGGTCGCAGTGTGGATGGAAACGCGCACGTGAACGGACCCCTAAATTAATTTTACTGTTACTAATATGAAAACAGCCTCACGGCTATGATCCTCAGACACGGTAGTTAAGATCTTTTAGAACCAAATGAAGATTATGTGGGAATATCCAAAGGGGTAGTCAGAGGTAAGGTCCATATATTACATTTGTCACCAACATACTCAGATCTTGCAGTACCTAGTTGGTATTATACATGACAGGCTACTAGACCATAAAATAACTGGTTTCCTCACAATGTTTTCCTTCACTGTTTGAGAGCACTAGCATTGCGCACCATTTTTGAAAAGAATAGTCATATTCATTGGTGTACTACGATAAGAAGGCCCTCACCTTCTTATCACTATAAATATATACAGTGGTGGTCACATAATTAGAAACACTTAGTCACTTGGTAGTCTTTCAATGTGAGCAACATTATTATTTCAATTACCGGAGGTCATAGTTTTATTTAACAACATAAAATGTACACTCATATCGTTGGTATATTAATATGCAACAAAATGAAGACAACCAATACAGTAATTATTTAAAAAATACCATTAAAATGAAAAGTATCTTATATCCTCAGTACTGGCAGACGGACAACTAATTAGAAACAAAGTATGACTAGGTTCGAAAAAGAAATTTTAAAACTAAAATACTGCGTTCTTAAATTTATCGCATAATGCGTTTTGCCGCCTTTTCATAGACATTAGGTTTTATTCCTTTTTGTGAAATTTAATTGTGAAAAATGGGTAAAAACCAAAGTTGTGATGCAACAGCAAGAAAAATCATAGTGAATTTTCATTTCAAACGAAAATGGAGTTACAGACAGATCGCCGATCATTTAGAGTGCTCTGTAAAGATGGTGTTTAACGCCATTGCACATTACAAAAAACATGGAACATCCGATAAGGTCCCTAGAAAAGTTCGACAAAGGAAGACCACTGTTCAAGAAGACAGGCTTATAATTCGTTTGGCTAAGCTGAATCCATTTAAAGGTTCTAATGTAATACGAAAAGAAGTATTTTCACAAGATGACTCTCGAAACGTGTCCTCAAGACTTGTCCGTAGGCGGCTGGTTGAAGGAAAATTGTTTGGAAGAGTTGCTAGAAAAGTACCTCTTCTAACCAGGCAACATAGAGAAGCCCGTCTAGCCTTTGCTAGAAAATATGGCAGTTGGACTGTTAATCAATGGAGGAAAGTTTTGTTTTCAGATGAAACTAAAATAAATTTGGTAAATTCTGACGGAAAACAATACGTACGACGGCCAATCAATGAGGCTTTAAATAACAAGTACACTAAAAAGACAGTTAAGCATGGCGGTGGGAATGTTAAAGTGTGGGGATGTTTTTCCGGATACGGCGTTGGTCCCGTGAGAAAGATTGAAGGGCTGATGGATCAGCTTCAATACAAAAAAAATCATAGAGGAGACAATGATCCCATATTCAGATGATTTGCCAGTGACTTGGATATTTCAGCACGATAATGACCCAAAGCATACAGCAAATAGCGTTGAAGCGTTTCTCAGAGAACAGTTGGTGACAGTGTTAGAGTGGCCTGCTAATAGTCCGGATTTAAATCCGATAGAGAACTTGTGGTACACTGTGAAGAAAATATTGTCAGATAAACAGTTAACCAACATTAACCAACTTTACGATGCATTTGTGGAAGCTTGGAGATGTATTCCTTTAGAAACATGTGAAAAACTGATCGAATCAATGCCACGTCGTTGTAAAGCTGTAATCGACAACAGAGGCTACCCTACCAAGTATTAACAGTAACTAGCCGGCTATAGATGCACCATGTATAATATTTATTCAAATTATTTGTGGTTTTGTTCACTGAGTTTATGTTTATATTGTTGATAAACTATTGTTTCTAATTAGTTGTCCGGTACCAGTCTATGTATTTTATGCGATTTTTTAATAAAATGTTAAATTTTATGAAAATTTGGTTGTTTGTTATTACTAAACTCGTTTAATAATGCTTTATAAGAACCGATACATCCATTTACATACGTAGGAGCCTTCTTATACACGTTAAAAATTAGTTATTATGTTAATTTCTAATGAAAATATAAGTCAAGTTCGGTGTTTCTAATTAGATGACCACCACTGTATATCACTCCCACTAGACCGCAGCGAGCGGTGCTTGATTGTGCTTATAGGCACTATTTGAGGCACTTAAACTGAAAACATTTGTTGTGGCTACACCGATATGATGCTGAACTGAAAAACTACAAAGTCTGGATTCAGACTTCTTTAGCAATACAAAATTGATGTTAAGTAGCTTACCTCAAATCGACCGGAGGCTTCGGTTTCAACTGAAACCTCTTCTGATCACTCCTCTTGTTAATAGACTCCTCATCGCCATCTACTTTGACAATCAGATACATCGTGTCCTCGGTGAAAGTGCGAGTGGTGAGACCGTCGTGATTGATCTCAGAAGCCGGGTCGACGGTCATATCGGAGGGAATGAACTTGAAGCCACCAATGAAGTTCTGTAAGTATCGTAAATAAATATCACTTGAAAGAAATGAAGAAAATGTTTTTATAGTGTTGGTCTGCTTGGAAAGTACCTTAATACTTTATCAAATTTAAGGTAGAAAGTACGTCCATGCATATCGAACAAATATGCGGGGAGAAAACATCTGAGCAGGAGAGAAAAGTGTATGAAAATCCATTTCTTACGTGGTTTTTCTTTTTTAATTTTGGGTAAAACTATGCGCCGGTAACCTAAATATCAAAAGCCAAAAAGTTTTTACAGTGAGTTTTTATCTCTAAGTTCGAAAATGACACTGGTCACTAGCTGTGTGTTGGCTGGCGGCAGTGCGACCCTGCGGCGGCAGGATAAACAATTTGAAAAAAGAACATGTGAAAATTGCAGACGCCATTGGCGCCATTTTCAATTTGTGTGTTGTTTGAGGATTCAGTTTTAGTTTTTTATTTTCCTCGTAGGTGTAGTATAAAGCACTATGCATCACTCGAGAGAAAGTGCGATTCCCGATCTCGGGTGTTTTAAAGCCCTCGCCTACGGCTCGGGCTTCAAACGACACCCTCGACGGTAATCGGTCACTTTCTCCTCTCGGTGAACAATGTACTATTATTTATGACGACTCATATCATAACAAGAGCGACCCAAAGACACACAAAATACGAACTATCAGAGATTTTAAACTTAACACTTATATGGACTTAGTAATGATGAAACCGTTTGGAAAAAAACTTGGTCTAACATACATACTGAAAGCCATCTCCATAGCCAGACATTAGCGTAATCGGGCCGCTGGGGCTGTGGATAATAATGATGATGATCATTGTTATCCACAGCCCCACTTTACTCACTGCTGGGTATCTATTGACCTGTCTTTGTACGTATTTGCCTCGACGGTGATTGTCACATCCCTGGCAAAAGCCTGACGTTACGAAAAACTAAAATAAAACTCGGGACTTGGGGTAGGTACTACGAAAAACATAACATGGACTTGAGGTACATACCCCTAATTGTCTAACTCGCTGGTAATCGTAATCGGTACAGATTAGGGAATATGTACTATCGTAATGTCACAGATGAACTTGATATGTAGTTTGACACTTGAAACCCAGAATATCGCCATGGTAATGGGCTTCAAGTTACACAATAAGGCCCCAGGTCTTAAAAACATCAACACCCAGGCTCTGTGTGTGCAATGCAAAGGCCTATCTGACATTATAACAGCTGGTTCCGTTTATTATTCTTGCAATGTTTTGCTGCATAATGTGGGAATAAAAACATTGCCCTTATTCTTCATGGTCGCCGAGCGCACCAATAACTTATCCACAAACTTATCAGACCGATGAGTCTGTTGCTGTCTCTTGTCGTTGGCATGAAAGTGACAAGAATACTCTGTAGAGCCGTTATAAAATGACAGGGATTATGAATAAGAGGGATAGGATTTATAATAAGCACTAGCTTACAAATTGGTAACAAAAAAACACATTGCAAAAGCTAATAGCTCACGTCAATGGTTTCTTGTGGTAGGTAGATACTCTAACTAACCTATGCCTTTAAAAGTTTTAAAATGTACACTAGGACATTGCAGTTTATTAGTAAGTACTTCGCTAGCGTTTTTTTTTGCTGTCTGTACATTTTTTCTAAAATCTGTGAATGCACTTCAGAATATCTCAAAAAAAATGTATGGATTCCTAGGGACATTTTCCTGTAACTATAACAGTTAAGGTCCTACCTGCCCCGTCCAAAAAATCCACCCTGTTTAAGTAACTAATATATTTATCACACAAGTTGCAGTTCGGAGTTCGGAGGAAGGCGCTGGGGGTCATGATACAGAATCTCTCATCTGATCTCCAACATACTTTTCTTAATTTCTCTGTTAAGTGCCTACTTAGTATTATTCATTATACAGTACTATTCTTATAGTATTATTATTATAAGTAATTGTATTATTATAATATTTTTTGCATTCTTTATATCATAGTTTTTAATAATTTTTATCATAGTTTGTTTGTAATCCTATATTTATTACACAAGCAGTACAGAGGAAGGCGCTGGGGATCAGGATACAGAATCTCTCATCTGATCCCCACTTCACTTAATTTCTCTGTTGAGTGTAACCTACCTAAACCTATTATTCATTATGATCTATAAATCTGTTATTAATAGTAGCTATTATTATTATGTAATTGTATTATTATAGTATTTTTTGCATTTTAAACTATTTCGAATTGAATTTGCATTGTTTATTTGTAATCCTCTTATTGTACTCAATTGTGTGCCCACCTACTTTTTACAATGAGTAAAAAAAATATGCAAACTCAAAAGCTGCAAATAAGCTTCTGTAGGCTGATAATGATTAAATAAGCTCAGCTCACCTTATCATCGTAGTAAGTAGGCGTTTGGTACTCCCCCTCACTGCATGATGCATTGTCATGCTGTGTGTTTCTATGGTTTTGTAGTGCTACAGCATTGTAAAAGGTTTTCTTGCATATACGGCATACAAACATAGCTGGTGGCTCGTCATCCCATGGGTATTGATACTGTAATTAATTTCTAGGTAAGTATTATGAGTTTTTTTTTACCTAACTATTTTGTAGATAGTGGAGAAATTATAGGTATAAAAAGTAATAACTTTACAAAAGGGACTTCATAATTCTGGTAGGGAGACCAGTTTAAGACCTGAGTGTATGAAGTCAACGAAACTTCAAGAGATGGGGGCTCTTGTATCTGTGGTTACATTATGTTAAATTTAATTTTGTGTTGTACATAGGTACCTATCTTAACCTACTACTACCTTTCTTCTTTTGAAAGTTGAGGTGTACCTATGCAATGTCTCATTCCAATGATCTTTATAGGAGCTGATTAGATTTTGCTAGTAGGTAGCTAACCTACATTATCCTATCAATAATTAAAATAAAATTTTACTTACACCTATAGCATCAACTTATTGCTTTTAGGTACCTATTTACCTAATGTATCACGCAAGTAGAGCAACGGGTGGATACTTGTTCAATAGAAGTTTCAGATAAGTAGTTTTTGAGAAGTTTTAAACTGTTTATACTTCATAATAAAATTAAAAACATGAAACATTTGCTACTTACCTATGACAGGTATGAGATGCCCCAATTTGCTTGCAATAGGTATGGTAAAACTTGAGGTAGGTAGGTAGTAGTAGGCCTACCTATATAAAAATCAGCAATAAGTTAATATTTAAGTGGGTTACCTATAACCCACTTAAATATTAACTTATTGCTGATTTTTATGACCGAGGCTAGGTAGGTACTTACTTGAATATGCTTTTGCGCCATTAATTTTGGTTCCACCTTGGGTTGTATGTTTTCCAAGTTTTCTTCAGGATTTGCCATTAGTTCATTGTAGGATTCCTGAAACGAATAAATAGGAACAACAAGTCAAAACCATTCCCGCTTTATGTTTTTCTGTAGGTAGTAGGTACAAGAACTGACAGTTCAACTATAGCTACCCTTGTACCTGAGTTGATGGTTTGGGATAGGAGGGATGCAAGTGGGGTTAGATGACAAGTATTTCCCTTGAGTCCTTTTTTGTAGGAAATGAAAAAAAAAATTCTTCACTTTTTTTCAAAAAAAACCCCTAAACTAATGGGAATTCCTTCCCTTGAGTCTTTTTGTCTTGGAGATGAAATATTATTACCAAGTTTCATCACTTTAAAGAAAAACCCTAACTAGTAATTTTCCTGAAAAAGTTAAGTATTTTTTTTCATTTGCTAGAAAAAAGGACTTAAGGGAAGGACTTGCCACCTACCCCCACTTGCAACCCCCCTACCCCCAACCCTCAACAAGGGTAGCTATAGCCTACCCGACCTAACAACTTAACTGTTATGTAGGTACCTACTTACACAACTTACATACCTACCTACATCAACATACAAAACATAGCGGTAAAGTTAGAAGGAAACCTTACCCTAAATTACATGCTGCTCATAGATTTTCTATAACTACCTATTAAATTCACTTCTTATAGGTAAGTAGGTACACCCTAGAATACTGATAGGTAGGTATGTACTTTCACACGCACGTCGCTATCGTCGTGTTTCTTCAACAATAATATGTTCACTTATTCTTAGCTGAAAAAAAACCAATTCTTTTTCAGTCCGTTTCTTTTCTAGTGTTTATTACCGCCATTTTAAAATAAAACTGTTTTCAAATAACTTTTTTTTCATTTAGTAATGGGAAAGCTAAAGTCCTTACAAGCATACTTTCTCGTCTTCCGTTGTATTGCTAGGTCCCTATAATGACTGACCTCAATATTGAGGTCAGTGATTAAAGTCAATGAGGGGTTATGTCTGGAGTTATCGATTTACATTTATAAAAAAATAGTTCCAACTAATTCAATAGATGGCAGCAAGTGGCAGGGACTCAATGAGATTGAGTGAGCGAAGTGAACGAAAATCTTACAATCAACTGGGGCGATTTATTGGCATTTTATGTATGTATGTAGGTAGGTTTGTCCGAATGGTGCCCGGCAGATCGATTCATGGATACGGCGAGTCCTTTCACGCAGCGGATTCTTACGACGAGCGCCGCCTCATTCCCGAAACGTCGCGTCGCTTTATATAGTTTTTCGAATTTTTGCAAGCGCTCTGTTTCGTCGTTTCTCCCAATAGCGCGCCTCGTTACGTCGCGTGGCTGATCGTAGAGCGTCTTAAGCAAAAGTACAGTTCACAACGTGAGCCTATGGTTTGAGTATTTTCATTGAACGTTTTAAGCTACCGAAACGAGTGTAATTTGTATATAATGATTATTATAATTAAAATATAAATAGTTAATTTATAAAATTAAACTTCAATTATGTATAGACTATACAGTATTGTAGGTACCTACCTACAAACTCAAACAAAAAAGTAACTAGGGCAATTTGAAATTGTATATTATGTAGGTATCTATGTAATGTACTTGTAGGTATGAACGAGTATGTATGTCAGGCCATAACTTCAGAACCGTTGATCCGTCCGATCAGTATGAAGTTTACCTATCTCTAAGGGTTTGGTTGGCATCAAGGTTTTGTTACTGTTTGGCCAATTCCTTTGCTTTTTCTTATTATTTTCATTTCTAATAAATTAAGAAGATATTAATATCTCTCATATCTCATTTAAATGGTGACCGCGAACTGTCGATGGAGCCAAGGTCTGTTAGACGGAACTCTTTCGTATCTCTTTCATAAATAGGCAAATTCAGTTGAAACCTGGTTAACATACCAAACTAGGTAGGTAAGTAGGTGATTGGTCTTACTTCTGACTACTACCTACTTTAGTTTTGGTGTTCTAATCCGATCAGCATTAAATTTGGTAGTCAGATAGATTGCACTTGAGAAATTTATATGAATTTATATAGTTAGGTACCTATTTATATGAATTTCATCGGACAAGGGGTTTTATGGAGTGTAGCATAAATATAACAAGTGACGGTTATAGGAAAGAGTTTGGTTTGTACATCCCAATACCATTTTTATTTTTATTCTTGGACGTACCTATGTATAATTTTTGAGATACAATGGGTTACCCAAAACAGGTAGCAGGGGAAGTCCGAGGCCAAATATCGTGTTTGATATAAATGGAAGACCGGAACGTTCATTGATCTATGAGCAACTCTTACCTCGGTTTTTTTATACCATACTTTAAAAAAAATACTAAGTTTAGGGTGTAAGGTAACCTAATCAGAGTTATCAGACCTAATGGCTCCTCTGACTTCATCATTAGACCAGCGCGTTGTAACCATAATCTTACATAGTATAACTTTAATTTGACAAGCATACCAAGTATAAATCTTACCGGACTAGGTATTTGCTGAGAAGTTCAGTCAAACATAATTGTCTTGACATCATCATCAGATCAGCTCGGTATCACCATAATATTACAAAGTTACTTAAAATTGACAAGCATAAGCCTACCAAGTTCAAATTTAATCGGACTATTTGTTTAGGAGTTTCGTTGAACAGCTCCTGACTCTATCATTAGATCGGATCAGTCACTTAACTAAACAGGCAAACCAAGTTTCAATACAATCAGACAACTCGCTAAGGAGTTCTGTTGAACTACTCCTGACTCCATCATCAGATCAAATCGTTGCTCCCATAATATAACATAGTCACTTAACTAAACAGGCATACCACGTTTCAATACAATCAGACAACTCGCTAAGGAGTTCTGTTGAACTACTCCTGACTCCATCATCAGACCAAATCGTTGCTCCCATAATATAACATAGTCACTTAACTAAACAGGCAAACCAAGTTTCAATACAATCAGACAACTCGCTAAGGAGTTCTGTTGAACTACTCCTGACTCCATCATCAGATCAAATCGTTGCTCCCATAATATAAAATAGTCACTTAACTAAACAGGCATACCACGTTTCAATACAATCAGACAACTCGCTAAGGAGTTCTGTTGAACTACTCCTGACTCCATCATCAGATCAAATCGTTGCTCCCATAATATAACATAGTCACTTAACTAAACAGGCATACCAAGTTTGCAAGCAATCAGACAACTCGCTAAGGAGTTCCGTTGAACAGCTCCTGACTCCATCATCAGATTAAATCATTGCTCCCGTAATATAACATAGTCACTTAACTAAACAGGCATACCAAGTTTCAATACAATCAGACAACTTGCTAAGGAGTTTCGTTGAACAGCTCCTGACTCCATCATCAGATCAAATCGTTGCTCCCATAATATAACATAGTCACTTAACTAAACAGGCATACCAAGTTTCAATACAATCAGACAACTCACTAAGGAGTTCTGTTGAACAACTCCTGACTCCATCATCAGATCGGTCTGTTGCTACTATAATATTACATTGTCACTTCAACTTAACAGACATACCAAGTTTCGTTACAATCACACTATTTGCTGAGGAGTTCCCTTGAACAGCTCCTGATAATATGGTATCAGATTCAATCTTTTCAAATAATTTCAATACCAATTCTCTGCGCTGCCTGTACTATGGTCGAAGGGGCTCTTCAAAACAAAACTCGATTCAAAACAACAACGCGATGCTTGGTGACGCGACGTAACGACGCTCGACTTAAAAACAGGCACGACGAAAGAATCCGCTGCGTTACAAGGCCGTTTCCATGAATCGATCTGCCGGGCACCATTCGTTTTGTCCGACGATAACCGATCTGGCTGATCTGCATGAAAGGTAAGACGAAGGCTTGTAACTACTTGAGAAATTTACTCGTAAGTAGGTATATGAGTAAAATCGGATGAGCGGTTATTAGATTATGGGGTTTTTTTAAAGGGGGCAAAAATTAAAAAAGTCACACATAAAAATAAAGTTACATGTCCTATGAAAAGGCTTGGGTTGGACCAAGGGTTGGACATTCCAAAACCATTTTTTTTTCTAGGATGCCTGCTTTTTGAGATATTAAAATAAAGTTGAAGAAAAAAAAAAGAGATAACCAACGGCCCAAGAGCTCCCCAAGTTTCGTTGACATCAAGGTTTTTTCTACTGGTCGTTTCCTTTGGTTTTACAATTTTTTTTATTAAAATAAATAAAGAATTTTGGTTCTCATTAAATGGTCAGTTCAACGGAACTTTTCAATAAATAGGCCCATTCAGTTGAAAATTGGTTACCATACCTACTTAGTTAGTCGGTGGCAGCCAGAGACAAGTCCAAACACAATGTTTGGCCTTGCCTCTGACTACCACTTACTTATGTTTTCGGAGCGTTCGCGTTGCGTCACGAAATCTCAGTTCGGAGCGAACTACTAGTGGTCTCGTTTGGTGTGCATGTCTCCAGCTTCCTCATATTGAAAATGTAATTTCTATAAATGCCAATATTTAAAGCATAATTAGTGCACTCATAGATTTGAATCATAATTTAGCTGCCAAATAAACAACGATGCTATAAGCTTATAATAGTGTGTAAGCTGGAGTAACATGTCTCCAGCTGCCTCAGTCAGTGTGGGCAAACGGCTAATGATAGAGATATATAGTAAACGCAAGGATTTAGTACCTATTTAGTGCACCTGGTACCAAAAATTTCAGGTCTGTAGCTAGGAAACTCTTCGAGTTATAAGACTTCATTAACGTGTAAGCTGGAGTAACGGTACGTGAAAAAGCATATGCTCGTTCTCTGGAATGGCTGGAGCTAGCAGGTTGCTTTAAGTCTCCAGATTTAGTACCAAACGAATTAGCGAGGTACCAAATATTTGAAGTGTCTCTGTTCAAAACTCTATGAGTTACAAGCTTTTCCAGCTTTTTTTGTTTGTCCAGCTTGCACATGTTGGATCTCAGCAACCACAATAGGTACAGACTCGGTTGATGTCTCTGAACCGAGCTATGAATTAGTGCACTCGGTACCAAAAATTTGGAATCTCTAGGACAAGCAGTTCTGTTGTAATCAGCAAAATAACATTTAACCGCCAAAAATTCAAAGCATTTCGACGCGACCATAAAAATGATGCGTTGCCGCTCTAAAGGTGATATTACGCTCTGCGGATTTGAACGTATTTTACCCGCGATAAGAGTCTTTTTTGTATGCACTCAGTCCTTTAAATTTCTGAAGGCATAATTATTATACCCTTCTCTTTCCGATGTGCGTTGAAGAGCGGGGCGTTGTATGTTGCCATATCTCATCAATTAAATAGTTTGGTATGGTTTGACATTTTATATTTTTTTTTTTGATAAAATATACCAATTATATTGCAGAATTTGCAGGCAAGGCAGGGAGCGAGCAGCACGTCCGTCCGTCCGTATTTTGACAGTTTGACAGCCAATCTAATCTTGCTAGTGTCATGTCAAGTGAATCGTCATCAAACTAAGTCAAGTCATTCGAATTTGAGAGGTTAAAATATACCAATTATATATATTGCAGAATTTGCAGGCAAGGCAGGGAGCGAGAAGCATGTCCGTCCGTCCGTATTTTGACAGTTTGACAGCCAATCTAATCTTGCTAGTGTCATGTCAAGTGAATCGTCATCAGACCTAAGTCAAGTCATTCAAATTTGAGAGGTTTTCGATTTGCAAAAACGAATCCTTCCTACCTATATAAACCAGTATTATGGTAGGTAGCAGTTAAATAAATAATTAGGTAAATTTAGATTTACGTAGGTACCTAATCATTTATTAGTTTTACTACTTAACTTCTATGGGTACTGTGGTAGGTGTTAAAGAACTGGCGCTTTGAGTAGGTACCTATGTAGATACAGATACAACTCCGTTATTTTAACACTGCCAAAAAGGTAAAAAGAGGGGCTACCTACCAGTAAAAACGCACCTCTTGTATCTATGTATGTTTCTTCCGCATCGATTTGGACATCCGCATCGCACCAATAATGCGGATGTTCATGCAGATGTGACAAAAACAAAAAATAAAATAGACGCAACCAGTGACTGGCGCGTAGTATCACCTTCAGAGCGGCAACGCATCATTTTTGTGGTCGCGTCGAAATGCTTTGAATTTTTAGCGGTAAAATGTTATTTTGCTGATTACAACAGAACTGCTTGTCCTAGAGATTCCAAATTTTTGGTACCGAGTGCACTAATTCATAGCTCGGTTCAGAGACATCAACCGAGTCTGTACCTATTGTGGTTGCTGAGCTCCAACATGTGCAAGCTGGACAAACAAAAAAAGCTGGAAAAGCTTGTAACTCATAGAGTTTTGAACAGAGACACTTCAAATATTTCGTACCTCGCTAATTCGTTTGGTACTAAATCTGGAGACTTAAAGCAACCTGCTAGCTCCAGCCATTCCAGAGAACGAGCATATGCTTTTTCACGTATCGTTACTCCAGCTTACACGTTGATAAAGTCTTATAACTCGAAGAGTTTCCTAGCTACAGACCTGAAATTTTTGGTACCAGGTGCACTAAATATGTACTAAATCCTTGCGTTTACTATATATCTCTATCATTAGCCGTTTGCCCACACTGACTGAGGCAGCTGGAGACATGTTACTCCAGCTTACACACTATTATAAGCTTATAGCATCGTTGTTTATTTGGCAGCTAAATTATGATTCAAATCTATGAGTGCACTAATTATGCTTTAAATATTGGCATTTATAGAAATTACATTTTCAATATGAGGAAGCTGGAGACATGCACACCTCGTTTGGCCGTTACTATGGCAACTACAGAGATGGCGAGTACCTCAGCGCGGCAGCGCCATCACACCACACCTATTAAATTCTACGCATGCGTCGTGGACTTCTTACGTAGGTACCTACTGTGTTTTTGAGCTTACGCCGAGTCACATAAAACATTGGAAATCATCGATTTTTGCAATAATTCTCCCTTTCTGCAAAAATGTCAAAAGTTCTGAATGTAAACTCTGGTCTAGCATACGAAATACTACTTTACCTCAATAGTTTTTATATTGGCATGTTTATTGTGTGCGAAGTAGCGATAGGAGTTCTGAAGTTTTGCAATATGAATTATCCTGAAAAAACTATGATGACCGAGGCAGGCATCTTTGGAATACTTTGCTTAGTTGAAGTTATTCGGATTCTCTTGGGAAGACAAGGAGACCTAGCCAACAGGAGTAAGTTTATCTGTGAAAACCCCACCCAACTGCTTTACTTTGAGAGCGTTTGACAGTATTATTTGGCTGTACATAAGTAGGTAGGTACTTTTTTTTATACAACTAGCTGATAGAGCAATAGAGCAAGCAGATGGCCTATCTGATGATAATATTCAATTATCTACCTATACCTAATTTCAACACTGTGACGTAGACATATCAGCGAAAGCTGCTCGTCTATAAACAAAATATATAAATAATAAGCTGTAACCATCACCTATAACAAAGCATTGCCTCTTAGGTCACGCACGATAGGGACGTGCCCTACGATGCACTGCCCATGCAGCGTCTATCAACTTGAGGCATACAGATGTTAAGCCTCATGTGCCTATAAACACACACTCTTCAAACCAAAATACCTACAGTGTTGCTGCTTGGCGGTCCCCGTCACGTCGGTTCCAATCCCAAACGCGGTGTTTCAAATTGTCAAAACAGAAATCCCAACAACTAATTAGCCAAGCAAGGTACATACATTTACTACCAAGGAATTTAGATACCTACTACGTTTTTTATATACATATAAAGAGCTTTGTACTAAGTATGTACCTACTTACTCTGATTACATACATAATAGCACCACTTAGGTAACTACCTTCTTTAAATTGGTAGGTAGGTATGCACCTAGTTTGCTTTATTTCTAAAGTAGGTAGGTGCTAAAAACTATTTAGAGGTGTTTCAAAAACTATACCTACCTACTTATTAAAATTCTATTTTTGTTTCAGAGATTCCAGTATTTTTCTCAATGCTCCTTACCGTACCTTCAGCTATCTTGGTTTGTTACTTCGTAATCAACCAGACGCACATAATACGCCTGGAGTACATTTGGTGTGCTGTCACGCTGATCTTCCAAGCCCTAGAAGTGGCCTTTCCTGTGCTCTACATGATTAACGCATGTAAAAGTCATCACTGTGCCTAGTTTTTATATAACTCAGTGCCAATTGTAGGAATAAACTAATTTAAGTGATAGTTCGCTTATACTCAACCTGCTGCGGCCTGGCGGTGTCGCGTCGTCGTCGGTCGGCCCTTTGTTATTGGCCCATCTGAAGTTACTTTAAATTTCGCCCCATCACATAGTTTGTAGGTAGGTGCTTGATACTGTAGAATAATGCCAACTTTAAGATTATAATTATTAACCTTTAGGTAGGTACTTACATAAGTACGACTCAATAATTTATACTTAACTAGGTTGCAACTTAGGTATGTAATGACACTGATTGTAAATTTTCTACTGTACCTACTACCTACCTAGGTTGGTTATTTGATTTTATAATACCTACGTAAAGTAGCTTTTATGCTTTTTCATTAAAAACTCCATGTTTAAGGCTCCGGTGACAGCGGCTCGCAATTTCGAAGTGCGATTGGCTATTTTTTCATTTCGGGCAGGTTGTTTGAAAGAATAACTCTAAAGAAACACGCATAAATACTGTTCGAACACAAATAATACAATAATATAAGGGAAACATGCCCGAATCAGAAATCATTTTGGTATTAGTATGTTTGGTCTTACGTTTACCTAATACCAAAATGATTTCTGACTCAAGCACATTTCCCTTATATTATTGTATTATTTGTGTTCGAACAGTATTTATGCGTGTTTCTTTAGAGTTATTCTTCCAAACAACCTCCCCGAAATGAAATAAAATGAAATAATAGCCAATCGCACCTCGAAATTGCGAGCCGCTGTCACCGGACCCTTAAGTAGATTTGTATCTAACGGTATTATTGTAGGTAGGTATGTCTGACATAGGTAGTTATAATGTAAGTACCTATTATAGACGTGATGTGTGTCTAGGTATAAAGAAAAAGTAAACATAGGTAATATCTGACCTCCATACTAAAAGTTCCTTTTAGTCTAAGGTCAGATACCTATTAGGTATATTATGATGTAAACCAAGTACCTACTATTATATTTTATAGACTTCGTACATACCTAGGTACCTACTTCTTTTCTTTTTGGGCTCAGTAATTGACATGCATGGACATGCATTTCATCGCTGGCCGCCGATACGTACATGTTTTTTTTTCAAAATGGCGTGCCTACCTACAAGTCTCCCTGCAACTGCGTCCGAGTCTTAACAACATCAAAGGGGTTGCTAAAGAAGCCAGCCCCGACGCCAGCTATGCCACCAATGGCAAAGTCCATCGTGCTGCGGAAAACCCGTTTATTATAGCACTAGCGGCCCGCCCCGGCTTCGCACGGGTATTTAACAATAATTTCAAAATTATAATACACACACATAAACCCTTCTATTTGCGTTAGGTTACTAAAAAAGAAAAGTATAAAGAAAATTTGAACATTATTATTTTAATGAACTTTTATTTTTATTACTGAACTTTTTACCGTTGCGTAGGGGAGCCGTCTTCATTTCTTGACATTGACTCCCCACCCGTACGGCGCCCCTACCCTGAGGTGCTGCCTAGCTCGCCAAGCAGGGTGAGCGGCTACCACGCGACTTTTTTCTAATACTTACATTTTTAAACTTGTGATATCTTTGGAATGGAATATCCGAATTGAATAATTTAAAAAGTTTTATAAAGGTATTGAAGCAGTTTTGAATATGAAGTAATTTATTTTGATAAGGATTAATACCAAGATACAAATAAAGAGCCTCTTATAGCGGCGGCATTTCAATTAAAATTTTAAAATAAAAAAACACTTATTGTGGGATAACTATAATAGCTAGACATATGCTGTCGCGACACTTTTTGTAAATAATGATGTGTTCTGCAAAGTTGTAGAACATTATTTTATTCTATCATCAATAGTTTTCGCAGTGCACGCGATGTAAAGAATATTTTACGAATTTTTTTACACCTTGGGTTACATTATTTGTATTTTAGTAAGGATCCCAAATTATTTTGAAAATGTAATATAGCCTATGTTCACCGGGGATAGTGTAGCTTCCCAACGGTGAAAGAATTTTTCAAATCGGTCAAGTAGTTTCGGAGCCTATTCAATGCAAACAAACAAACAAACAATCAAATCTTTCCTCTTTATAATATTAGTGTAGATAAATGATCTGTAAACAACACGCACACTCTACTGACTATTATTTATTTACCACTACCAAGAAATAGTGTATCTAAATTCCTTGAGTAGCACTGACCTCAGGTAATTTATTGAGGTCAGTGACTATAAAGTACATAGGTAGCTAGAAGATATTTCCTTCAGGAGCCTTATGCACTATGACCATTTGCAGCGCGATCACGGCTAAGACAAGGCAGCCGGTGTCATACGGTCAGGGCAAAGTATCTCCTATGTCATAAAAAATAAAGCCCAAATTCAAGTTTTGACTTTTCACGGTTTGGGGCAAGGAATCTCCTTGGAATCTCTTATTGTCATCCCAACTACGTTGTTACGCTTTCCCGCTTAAACCTCTCAACCGATTTTGATGAAATTTGGCACAGATAATCTTTAGACCCTGAGAAAGAACATAGGCTACCTTTTATTGCATAATATTCAAATTAAAAGTACGCAGACGAAGTCGCGGGTAGGCTGCTAGTGAATGCCATTTTAAGAATTCACGGCCAAGGCGTGGACAGATTTCACGGCGCGCTCGTAGTCCCTTGTCTAAGACAGGGCATCTCATAAAAGTTAGCGCATAAGCCACCTGGTCATCAGCATAGAGAAGACATTTGACGAGTAACTCATTCATTCTTAACCCACATTCACTATCTTTCAAATCTTGCAAACAACTATCCATGAATAGATTAAACAACCATGGAGACGCTACACATCCTTGTCTAACACCCTTTTCGATGTTAAACCATTCATTGTATGACCCATTTATCCTAACGCAAGCTCTAGAATCCTCATAGAGAGATTTTAGAGCCTGAATCAGGTTGTTGTCTACTCCACACACAGACAGCACCGACCACAGTTCATTCCTCATCTTTTTATAAGTAAGAAATATTAAAGTAGTACTAAAGGCGCTAAACACCTCTTAACTAAACAATGCTAAAGCTCCTATTTAAGCAGTTTTTATAAGTAAGGCTGTTAGGCTCCAGAGTTTACATTATCCAAGGATACTTGTATTCAAATTCAATTTGAATTTGAATACAAGGAATATAACTTGTATTCAAATTCCTTGACATTATCTAACACAAGGAATTTGAATACATGTACTATCTAACATGCATTTTTATTGTATACTCTTTGAACATGCATGTAGTGTTGGGTAGGACACGGTTTCAAAATGAGTTTGAGTGATGCCCTCGATTTATTTCGTGAGGTGAGACAATGTCATGCTTCAAATGTCATGTCACATAGGTACAAAATGTCATATTGTGAAGTACCTAGTTCTAGTTCGCTCTACTCATTTCATTTGTCATTGAGGAGAATCTGTCACACACACAGCGTCACATCAATGTTATAATCTATCGTAAATAAATAATTTGAATAATTTGAAAAAAAAACATCAACGATGGCATTTCATTCAACGTGATACGATACGAGCCCTCATTTCGGTCATACAATACTCACTCACTCACTCCTTACAATGATCCTCGTTCGTCCCGCTCGCGCAAGCGATGTCGTCTCAGTCAGACAGTGAGCAACTGTATGGAGGTATGGATCATGACAAAAATGAGGTGGTACATGAATTGAAAACGAGGACCGGGACATATTTGAATGATTGAGTGTGACAAACGAGGTGCCTCACGTCACGTACCTATGTCCTACTCAAAAACCAAAGAGTATACAATAACTACGTAAAGGAGAAAACTAGCGTAGCGAACGCAGTTATTGTAGGTATACTCTTTGTAGCGAACTAGCGTAGCGTAGCGAGCGAGCGTTGTAATGTACTTACTATGGTATGTAACCACATACATACTTATTTTACTCTTTGGTATGTAAACTCTTGGCCTTGGGAGAAATCTGTCTGATACTGAAACTTCATTTCAAAAAGAGTACTACATTTTACAAAATATCTGAAATTCAATAATTTCAATCATAAACTCGAAAATGGCTGGTTCAGCGCTTAGGCGGCTTATGGCTGAATATAAGCGTAAGTACAAAATAAATGATGGTGTTTGTATTTATCTTTATCAATCACTGGATTAGAGATATATCTGAAGGACTGGCTGACAAATTATGATGAAATAAAACTTACTTTCGGTCTTGTACAAGTGAAAGTAGGCAATGAATGAGAAGAACCCTCATGGGGTTTTACTTTTTCTTGGGGGTCATGTTGCATTATTTATTTATATGTATAACATTTATTGCACAAAACAAAGACTGAAGCTAAATAAACAAATGTTTGGTACCCAATGTTAACTTACACTTTTGACCTATAGGAGGTAGGTATGTTAAGAATAAACTATAAAAGCAAACAGGTTGGCTATAGCAAACAATCAATAGCCAACCCATTTGCTTATTGAGTTTCTTCATACGTTGTGTGGACATGATCTAAGAGGATAAATGAGATGATGCAAGTTTCCTTCCTCGGGGACATTGAAAGCTTCAATTACCTAACCTGATTTAACTTTATACAGGGTGGCCCGAATATCGTGGATCAAACGAACCAGGGTGATAGGGGACGTGATTTCCAACAAAAAATCTTTCTACAGCATGGTCATAACTTAATTGGATAAAAAGTGATGATCATTTTTGTTTTTTTCAAATAAACTACCGATTTATTTACAATTTCATTAATAAAATCATTTTCAATTTTTAATCAGATTTTCCTTTCTAACAAATTTGCTCCTTGACATGAAAAAAACTCGCATAAAACCTGAACTAAAAGTCTGACACTAAAGTGTTATACCTCATTTAAATCAGCATTAAATCAGCAAGTTTATGAAATACAGGATCACTTTTCCATAGTACATTTCTTTTTTCACAGGATGCGCTCAAAGTGAGTAGTAAGTTTTTGTAATGCTTCAAAATTGACGGGAAAAAATGAATCGCTTTTTAAATTCGGTACGCAGAGCTGCAATTCATTTTTTTTTGTAATGATACATTATCTAGTCATAATACACCGTTTGTTTTGTTGTTTATTATCAACTTTTTTCTGTATTAATGAAATTGTAAATAAATCGGTAGTTTATTTGAAAAAAACAAAAATGATCATCACTTTTTATCCAATTAAGTTATGACCATGCTGTAGAAAGATTTTTTGTTGGAAATCACCTCCTCTATCACTCTGGTTCGTTTGATCCACGATATTTGGGCCACCCTGTATATGAACTTCTGAGTGTTGTTAATCATTTCATTATGAATATGACTAATAAGGATAGAAAGAGGATAAGTGTAGTTAGATTTCGCTTATTAGTAAGTTTTGATTTATCAAACTGTTGGGTTGTATTTCAAGTCAAATACCTATCAATGAAGAATTATTCTACCCAATATTTTTGTGTATCTGTCTAATCCCTGTGCTAGATATGTATGAACTTGTGATCACTTAGCCGCATGCTTAGTGAGGCTTGAGAAAAACTTCACTGTCTCATGCCTTGCTAAGTGTGCGGTTCAGTGATCACGTAAGTTCATACATATCTGGCACCGGGGTAAGACTATAATACAATGTGCCTAAAAATATAACCATGCCGAGGTATAGGTACACACACATAAGAGATCCATCTTTTATCCATTGATTCCCGCCTCGGAACAAATTTGTGTATGATCTGCAGAAATGTGTTCCGTTAGTTTGGGTATTTATGTATAATAAAAAAAATATCAATCTATGTAATAAGTATATAATGTATTAAATATATCAGTCATCTAGTTAGTACCCATATCACATGCTTTGAGTAGCTTACTTTGGGGCTAGATGGTGCTGTGTGGATTGTCCAGCATTATTTATTTATTTATTTATCTCTTGAATTTGTATTGTCATGTGGTAGCCATATCAATCAATTTCAGTATGAGCAATTAAATTAAGACTTTCCAGTAGTTTATTCTAAATTCTTCTGTTTCATTTTTCAGAGCTAACTCTTAACCCTCCAGAAGGCATTATAGCTGGTCCAGTTAATGAAGAAAACTTTTTCGAATGGGATGCTCTTATAACGTAAGTTATTGACGACTAAACTATATATAGCTACCCTTGTACTTGAGTTAAGGGCCCGGCGACAGCGGCTCGCAGTTTCGAGGTGCGATTGGCTATTATTTCATTTTATTTCATTTCGGGGAGGTTGTTTGAAAGAATAACCTTTGGCCTTACATTTACCTAATACCAAAATGATTTCTGACTCAATCACATTTCCTTTATATTATTTGTATATGAACAGTATTTAAGCGTGTTACTGGATAGTTATTCTTCAAACAACCTCCTCGAAATGAAATAAAATGAAATAATAGCCAATAGCACCTCGAAACTCCGAGCCGCAGTCGCCGGGCCCTTAAGGGTTGGGGATAGGAGGGATGCAAGTGGGGGTAGGTAGCAAGTCCTTCCCTTGAGCCCTTTTGTCTAGCAGCTAGACAAAAGGGTTGTTTGAAGAATAACTATCCAGTGACTAGACTACCTAGCTAGGAGATAAAATATTATTACCAATTTTCTTCACTTAAAAAAAACCCTTAACTATTATTTACCTGATAAAGTGAAGTTACTTTTTTTCATTTCCTAGAAAAAAGGACAAAGGTAGGACTTGCCACCTTGCAACCCCCCTATCCCCAACCCTCAACTCAGGTGCAAAGGTCGCTATAATAATAATAAGCCATTTCTTCCAAACTTGGGTTTACATGGTTTTGGTATAAAGTTATAAAAAGTGATAAAGTTGGTATAAGTTACAGATAAAAATTATAGGCTTTCCCGCAGTTCGGTGTGCCTCTTGGCATAGGCCTCCTCTAACATTGCCCACTGGGCTCTGTCATGTGCTACCCCTCTCCAGTGATGGCCTGCTGTGAGTTTGAGGCTGTCTTCCCATCTGGTCTGTTGATGCCCTCTCTTGCGCTTACCATCTCTGGGGTACCAATCAGTTACACTCTTAGACCATTTTTCCTGAGGATCTCGGATTATGTGTCCTGTCCATCTCCACTTTTGTTGTTCTACAGAATATTTGAAAAGTGTGGAATATTTGCCATTCCTATAAGAAAATAAGTAATACACTGCTTGCTACTTTACAAACAACACAGCTTCACGACTTTGATCTCCAGGCACGGTAGATATCCCTTCAGATCTCTCAGTACCAAGTACTAACTCAAGATTCTTTGGGGATGTCTAATGGGGCTAGTCAGAGGTACGTCCAAACATTACATTCGGTACATACCCACATTTTGCAGTAGTTAGGATTCCATACGTGACAGGTTGCAAGCCCATCGCCGCTGCTAGAATACTAACTGGTTTCCTCACGGTGTTTTCCTTCACCGTGGCATTTCGCACATAAATTTTTCGATATAAAAATCCATTGGTGCACGACCGGATTCGAGCATGCGACCTTACGATCGAAAGGCGGGGTCACTTCCACTAGACCACCGGTGCTCCAACAAAACCAGGACAAAGTAATTTGTAGGTATGCTATTCCCGGTTTCAAACTATATACATTAAAAAAAATACTACTTTATCATTAAAATCCTTACCTAGTTATTATTACACTACATATTTCTAACAATAATAAATTATTATTTCAAAATTGACATAATTGCACACAGCCCAGTTGGTTGTTGGTGGCCACAAGATCTGTCAATATTTTGTATTGTATTGTATTTGGACTCCTTTTTCCGCATTTAGACTCAAGGTTGGTCCAGTGTGCGTCAGGGTGTGCTGGCTTTATCTGTAGCCAGCCCAACTCCTCCCAAAAGCGCAGAAGTTTCCTGGGGGCTTCGCAGGCTTGGAGGAGTGACCTGGGGTTGGCCAGGATTTCTTGTCGTTGAGTAGCTACTACCTCGCATTCCAGGACTACGTGGGCAGCTGATTCTTCTTCGGATAGGCATCCTCTGCAGAGTGGACTGTCTGTGGCTCCGATGTTGTATAGGTGTTTGTTTAAGGGAATGTGACCCGTTAGGGTTCCCACAATGGTTTTGAGGTCCAGTCTGTGCAGGTTAAGTAGACGGCGTGTATTGTGTGTATTATTGAGTAGCTCTGCCTTCTGCGCTGTAGGCTGTGGCCACCCAGATTATACATTCATAATGATCGTAAATTTTTATTATCATTCATTATATACAACAGGTACCTGGTACCGTATTACAAAATTGCTTTGTGTCTAGATCATGCTGGGAGGAAAGTCCAAAAGCATAAAAAAGTAACGCCCGGTTTCTGAAAGCAATCAACACTAATCGGCTGTTAAGTCACTTGCTATCTCTATCTTATTTGAGGTAAAAACTGAAATAGCAAGTGACTTGACAGCCGATTAGTTTTCATCAAGCTTTCAGAAACCGGGGGTAAGTGTTCCCAACCTACAGTAATATAAAAAATGATAATGATCTATGTTGTTTTGTTCTACAGTGGCCCTGAGGGAACTTGCTTTGAAGGTGGAATTTTTCCTGCGAAGCTAGTGTTCCCACCTGACTACCCGTTGAGCCCACCCAAGATGCAGTTTGTCTGTGAAATGTTTCACCCAAATAGTGAGTTCTTGTGTTTACAGCTTCTATGGTTGCTTCAATTTCAACAAGTTTATTTACAGTGCAATTTAAAAGCAATTAGAGAATATCAGATGATCATGCAAACATTTGTATCATAATCAACAGCCTACATAGCTCAGTTGGTAGTAGCTCTGCCTTCTTCGATTCCCACCATGAACAAACATTTGTGTGATGAACATAGATATTTGTTCTCTGTCTGGGTGGTACTTGGTGAGCGGACTGGTTTCCGCAAGTAGGCCGCAAATGGGCCCTTTTTGCGTGTCGGGTGGTGGATGCTAGCTCAGCCACCCGATGTCCTCCAGGAAGGCCAGCAGCTCGCTGATGCTGGTGCAGGCTTCCCCAGGCGTCTTCGGTGCTCCAAGGTATTGTGCTCGCTGAGGTGCCACACTGTTGCACTCCAGGAGTACATGTGCGGCGGTTTCCTCTGTGTTGAGGCATCCTCTGCATAGGGGGCTGTCTGTAACACCCAATGTAAAGAGATGCTTGTTGAGTGAGCAGTGGCCTGTGACAATTCCGATGACGAGTCGGAGTTTGTCACGTTTCAGGTTCAGGAGTTTTCGGGAGTATCTCGGACTCAGGTCCGGGAAAGCCTCCTTCTACTGCCTGCAGTCCTGTGTACTTGCCCAGTTGTCTTTATGAAGTTCAAAAGTTCTGCTTCGGATCCAGGATCGTGCTTGACTAAAAAGTAAGGGTATTTTTGGTTCTGGTCCTGCGGTCTGCATTTCCGAGCCCCTTCTAGCCAGGGCGTCTGCTCCGTCGTTGCCTCTGGATCCACTGTGACCCTTGATCCATTGTAAGGTGATGCTCCTGTTGGATTTACATACCTCTTCCAACAGCTGGTGGCATTGTATGGTCAGTCCGGAGTTGTGTTCATATCTGTTTAGTGCATGTAGTACTGCAGTACTACTACTACTATCCGAGACTATCCGAGAGGATTCTGATGTTGTAACCAGTTACCTTCCTTCGTAGTACTGCACTGGCAGCTTGAATTATGCCAACACATTCTGCCTGGAAGATGGAGTTGTGTTGGCCCAGAGATGCAGCTATGTGGATGTTTAGGTCTTCCGAGAACGCTCCTGCACCTGTGCCTGTTTTGGTTTTTGAGCCGTCTGTGTATATACGTATTTCATGTATACCAGAGATGTCACTAGGCTCCTCGTGTAGTTGTATAGTGTAGCTCCTAGTCTGTATGTGCATCTTAGGGATCCTGTCATAAACGGAGAGCAAAAGAGGGTTATTGCCTATATATTCTCCTATTATGGTAGTGTGGCGTGCTCGTGTATCTGTTTCCCATAGTTTTAGAGCCCAAAGTCGAAAGGCAGCCGCAGCTGCTTCCTGTTGCACGTGTAGGTGTAGGGGTGTTAGACCTATCAGGGCTTCAATTGCTGCCGTGAGAGCAGTCTTCATGCAGCCTGTTGTCGCTACACATGCAAGTCTCTGAAACTTTTGTAACTTATTTGTCGCAGTGACCTGTTTTGTCCGAGGCCACCATACTAAGGCACCGTACGTAAGCGGGGGCCGGATAACGGTGTTTTAGAGCCATAGGGTTATCTTCGGTTGAAGTCCCCATGTCTTGCCCACCATCTTGCGACATTGCCAGAAGGAGATGGTGGCCTTTTTTATTTTGTTTTCTAAATGCTTAGCCCAGTTTAGTTTACTATCCATTGTAATGCCTAGGTACTTAACCTCCTCTGATAGCTTTAGTCTCGTGCCAAAGAGAGATGGTAGAAGGTGTGGTCCTAGGTTGCGCTTGTTTGTGAACATCACGAGTTCCGTTTTTGTTGGGTTAACGGTTAAGCCGTAGTCTCTGCACCATGTTTCGACGACCTTTAAAGCGTTATTTTAAGTTGCAAGCTACGATGGCAAGGTCGTCCGCATAGCCTACCGTGAAAAACCGTTGTGCATTTAGTTTGGTGATTAGATCATTTGCTACTAGGTTCCATAGTAGTGGTGAAAGGACACCTCCCTGCGGACAGCCCTTTGCCACCACCCCCCTGGTTTGTCCCTGCAGGTCCACTCTTACAGCTCTAAGCTGCAGCATGTTTATGATCCAATCTACCAGTGTCGATTCTACTTTATGTTTTCTTAGTGCAACATTGATACTATTAAAGTTTGTTTTATCGAAAGCGCCTTCAATGTCTATGAAGGCTGCGAGACATAGAGTTTTATTTGCTATGTCCCGTTCAAGTCTGCTCACTACCACATGTAGCGCTGATTCTGTTGATTTACCAGCGCTGTAGGCATGTTGCTGTGGGTGGATGGGTGCAGTTACAAGTATGTTGTCTCTAATGTGCCGATCACAAAGTCTTTCAAGAGTTTTAAGTAAGAAAGAAGTGAGGCTGATCGGTCTGTAGGATTTTGCTTCGGTGTAGTCGCTTTTCCCCGGTTTAGGTATGAAGAGTACTCTTACCTCTCTCCATTGTAGTGGTATGTAGCGGAAGGCTACACATGCTCTAAACGCACTTGTCAGCACTGCTGGAAGGTGTTGTTTGCCCCACTGCAAGAGGGCGGGGAAAATACCGTCAAGTCCAGGTGACTTGAACGGCTGAAATGTGCTGATGGCCCAGTGTACTTTGTCTTTTGTTATGACGGACCGTGCAACTGCCCAGTCGTTATCGTCTGGCGTTGGGATGTCGGTACTTCGCCACTCGGTGTCGTCCATTAATTGACATTCCGGAAAGTGTGTCTGTAGTAAGAGTTTGTGTGTTTCTATTGTTGTTTTTGTGTATGTGTTGTTAGGTCCTTTTAGCGATCCGATTTCACGTCTTGGTTCCGCGGCGAGGATTTTCCTAATTCTGTTAGATTTGTTGTTAGATTCAATGTTAGTGCAGAAAGTTTTCCACCTGCGTCGACCACTGCGACAAATACATTTCTTGTACTTGGCTTGGGCCAGCTTGTATTTGTCCCAGTCATTGTTGTCGCGGGTGTTAATAGCCCTGTTGAATAAACTTCTTACGGTGTGTTTTAGTCTTTCCAGTTAAAGAACTGGAAAGACTAAAACACACCGACCAGCCTTGGTTTGCCGAGTCTCTGCCGCACTTCTTCAAAGCTCCTGGAAATGCTTGTCGTTATGTTCTTGATTACGCATTCTAAATCTGACGTGCTTGTTATATCTGACCTGACTGTGGTTTCTCCGAGACGCTGTTTGAGAGATTCAGCAAACATTACCTTGTCGGTTCGTCGCAGGTTTCGGGTCGGTGCTGGTGTTGTGGTGCTCAATGCCAGTTCGTATCTGATCCACCTATGGTCGGAGCAGGAGGAATCGTCCGAGACCCTCCAGTTCTGCACGACATCAGGGCAGTTGCCCGAGACCATGGTCAGATCTATGATGGTTCTGGATCTTTTAGTCACGAAGGTCGGTTCTGAGCCCCCGTTTGCTATAGAGAGGGAGGTTGTAAAAAGAAAATTTACCAGATCGTCTCCTCTACTGTTCGATGTTGGCATGCCCCATATTGGGTGATGCGCGTTTGTATCTGCAGATATTATCATATTGAAAGTTGTTTAATTCACAGTGTCTTACCAAGTCCGAGACGTTATTTGCGTTTACGCCTTCATCAGCGGGCATGTATGCTGATGCAAGCGTGACGTCGACAATCTCCCCCCCGATTTCGCCCTGGAGTCTGACTGCTGTCAGGTCCCTGAAACAGAACTCGGTGAGGGGCACTGCTGTTAAGGTCCTCGGTACATAGATACATGTACGAGGATTTGTATCTTTACTGTCATATATTAACTTACCATCCAAGTTAGTTAGACCACACACACGCCCTGCCCTGATCCACGGCTCCTGGATCAGGGCTATGGTCCTCCTGTTGTTGTCCCCCAGCACCCTGCGTAGGTTAGCCGTTGCAGTGAGGCTGTGCTGGAGGTTGCACTGAATGACGTTATAAGAGGGAGTCTGGGTCGCCATCATCCTGGCTTCCCTCCTCAACCTCCGATGTGTCTGTGCCCATAAGCTCCTTGAGTTCCTCACACATCTCCTCCATCGCGCTGGAGCACGACGGTTTGGGTGATGAGTGAGGTGGGACGACTGCAGCTGGGATGTCGGGACCGTCTTCTGGAGCTCTCTGGTCACTAGGGCCAGGTTGCGGTTCTTGCTGTTTTTGCTCTGGAGGCGAGTCCTTCAGAGCTCCGTTTGCTGCGTAGAACCGGACGTAGATACTCTCCAGGTTAAACGACAGTCTGCGGCCTCGATCCATGATGATAGGGACCAGATATTCTGGTATCCCTACCGCCACGAAGAGGATGTCGTTCTCCAGCCGGGAGTGGGAGTACACCGTCCATTTGCCTATCTGTGCCCACTTGTTTTGCTTTGTTAGGACCAGGCTTGTGTCCTCCAGTGAGTCAGTGCATTCCAGAAGGAATATGGCCGCACGGATTTTTCGCGTGAGCTCACTCTGCCGTACGACCTTGAGTCTCGGGCGACAACTTCCGGATCGTAGCAGCAAGCCACGCGAGTGAAGGCTCGTCTCCACACCAAAGCTTCAGGGCCCCCTCATTGAAGAGCGGTCTGCCCACGAAGTTGGGGGAGAAGTCGATACTGGAGTCCTTGCTTTCCTCCAGTATGCGACGAACGAGATAACTCTTCACTCGAGTCGCCTGCTCCTCCGACAAGTGCTGGTTGTCATCCCTCACCACAGCCACTTGGAGATTGCTTTGGGCAATTTCCGCGTAACTGGGGTGTGCATGACGCGTGCTGTCCAGTTTCTACTTCTTGGATTCTCCACGCGGGGACACCGTATCATCCACCCGAGCGCGCTTACAGGGCTCATTACGAGCCGGTGCCTGAGCAGATTTCGCAATCTGCTGGGCAGCGTGCCTCTGGCGGTTTTTGCAGCCCCTGCTCCGCGTGGGTCTTCCTCCTGTTCCGCTGCGACCATCGGGCACAGCGGGTGGTATGTGTGGGCCTGACGGCCTCGCTGGCGGGGCATGCGGTGTGGAGTCTGTCGTCTGTCTGTC
This sequence comes from Plemyria rubiginata, assembly GCA_963576535.1. Lineage (NCBI taxonomy): Eukaryota > Metazoa > Arthropoda > Insecta > Lepidoptera > Geometridae > Plemyria > Plemyria rubiginata. Next base: position 6,407,962 of record OY754905.1, read on the forward strand.
TGTTTCAGTGTGTCTTGTCACCTGTCTCTGTTTGAAGAAGTAGCTAGGATTGGGGCCTCTCCGCACAGGGGCATCATGATTTGACGCCACCTGTTGCGCCCCAGGGTTTCCTTGCTGCTTCCTCTGTAGTGTAAGCTTTTTAGCCTCCTTCCTCTCCGGGACGTTTGCCGCCACCTCGAGAGGTCGGGTACTGGAGTGTGAGGTTCCGGCCACTGGCCGTACACCTTTCCCTGATGTGTGCTTTTGTTTTTGCCTTTAGGTCCAACGACCGTCCAGGCAGCAGTACTAGACTGGGGGACCGCGAAGGCCGCCGCCAAGTCTCTTACTGCCTCCTCTGATGAGGGGGTTTTAGTGTGGTCATTTACATTTTAAATAAATAATAATAAATAAATATTGGTGGACTTTCCACACAGCACTATCTAGCCCCAAACTAAGCTTATGCTTGTAATATGGGAACCAGATAGCTGATATACTACTTATATGTTTTTTTTTTTGTAAATACATACTTATAATATTATATAACACCCAGACAGAGAACAAACATCTATGTTCATCACACAAATGTTTGTTCACGGTGGGAATCGAACCCACGACCTACGGCGCAGAAGGCAGAGCTACTACCAACTGAGCTACGTAGGATTTTGCGAAGCCATGTCTGTTTTTGTTTGTGTAAATTCGTCGTGTTAGGTCCCCACCCTCCATGGAGTCCGCACCTGGGGATGCACTACGTACACCAGGGATACTAACACGATATAGAGGGGGTGATTGGGTTGTTCACGAGTCCGCACGGCACCACCAGAGCGAGCGTCAACCACAGAGGACGCTCAGCATAAGGCGTGCGCCGCCGACTGCAAACCCCATCAATCCCCCCTCTCGCCTGACGGCAGCTGATGGCCGACCGCCCTGCTGGTTAGCCATCGGTTGGCTCTACCAATGGCCCTCCGTTTTGAGGGAATTTGGAGCCAAAGAGGAGTGTTGTGGGAGAGACGTCTGCCCACTCAGCCACCAGGATTACCTCCTCCCCCCTCACGGGCCCCCTACGCTCAGCAGCAAAAACGTAGGTGGTCCACCACCCGCCTGACACTCTCTCTGTGGATGGCAGGCCCACGAGACTGGACCACATTGCCCCGTGGTATAGGTACTTATAGGGATGGGATGGGATTTGAAACGAGTTGTGTGAAGGAATAGGATTTTCTGGTAGGGATGTAGGAGAGAGGTGTGGGTAGGGAAGGGATTGGGACAGGGGTTAGGGTGGTGGTGTCCAGTGGATCGATGTGAAACATTTATCCGCTGCGCTCCACCTACCCCTTTTGCCCTCTCTCTTTATCCAGGCTTGGGACTGTCACCATGGTGGATATTGTCAAAAAACAATGGCCACCATCGAGGCGAGATTCTCTGTCTGGGTGTTGTTATATAATATTATAAGTATGTATTTATTAAAAAAAAAAGTATATAATTAGTATATATCAGCTATCCGGTTCCCATAACACAAGCTTAGGCTTAGTTTGGGGCTAGATGGTGCTGTGTGGAAAGTCCACCTATATTAATTAATTTATTTATAATCATAGTTGATGAGTTTTTGCTTCACACAGGAAGTCTTAATTTTAATAAAATATAGAATTGTACATAAAAGTTATCAGAATGTATGAAGAATGCTAAAGAGTGGATGGAGCGAAAGTGCTATGAAAGGATCATAGCAAGTGGATTTCTACTATTTTCAATCCGATTTTATGCCTACCCCTGAAATCCATGTTCTCATCCTACCCCTATGGGAAACACTATGCATTGTATGTATTACCAGCGTTTTCACTCAGCTCATGTCCGTGGCAAAGCGAAAGTTGACGATCTCTCTCTCTCCCTCTCGTTACCGCATGCGTTGCCTTTCGCGCATTGGCCACCCATGTAGATTATGTTGTTTGTTTCAGTATATGCTGATGGTAGGGTGTGCATTTCCATTCTGCATGCTCCGGGTGATGACCCTATGGGCTACGAGAGCAGCGCTGAGCGCTGGTCGCCTGTGCAGAGTGTAGAGAAAATTCTACTCTCAGTGGTCAGCATGCTTGCTGGTGAGTCGCAACCCTATAGAAATAAATCAGAACAGTAACTGCGGGCTGATTTGGATAGTCTGAACTTAGTGATATCAGGTGATAAAAAAACTTCTTTCAACTTCGTGCTTCCTGACACTAGTTGCGTTTGAAATGGTGTGGTGAAAAGTTTTTAAGTGCGCCTCAAGAGGCTCCTTTCGAGCATTTGACACATTTTTAAGAGTGCTTTCTAGATTCTTCGATATGAAAGTTTTCGCAAGATTTACTTATTTTTGAACAGGTTTGTTTTGAAAATTTTTAAAATATAATCTAAAATACCGCCACGTAATAATATAAATTTATATTTTATATCCTTTTTATTGTAAACGCGAAAGTTTGTAAGTATGGCTGGATGGATGCTTGTTACTCCTTCACGCCGAAACGGCTGAACGGATCTGGAGGAAACTTGGCAGAGAGATAGATTATGGTCTGGAATAGCACAAACGCTACTTTTTATTCCGTGGGAATACCGGGATTTAAATCCAAGTGAAACCGCGGAGCGCAACTAGTAATACATAATATAACAAACAAACAAAAAAGGACACATAATTCAGTTTAGGTTTTAATAAGAAAAGAACCTACCTATACAACCCTACCTATACTATTTTTCTATTTTGAGGAAGATTTAATGAAAATATTGTTTATATAATTTTCAGAGCCGAACGACGAAAGCGGCGCAAATGTAGACGCTGCTAAAATGTGGAGGGAGGATCGCAGCCAATTCAATGAGATAGCCGAACGTCTGGTGCGTCAAACGCTGGGACTTACACCTTAAATTTTAACTATTGATACTAGTAAATCTCAAGACGAAGTCAAGAGTTAATGTGATTCTCGCTCGCACGTTTTGACATGTTGAAAGATATAAAATAACTAAACCCATTTTCAAAAAATGGCAAACAACCATTTTGTGTGCACATTGCGCACACTTTAGTAAAAAAATCATTTTGAGTGATGCTTGAGGACGAAAACTAGAAAAGCAAACTTTTAAGTAGGAAAACTTGTATCGATTAAAATGAAATTCTTACTAAAATATGCGCAATGTACACAAAATGCAATGTATGTACTAATGTACGCAATGTATGACACACAAAATAGTTGTATGGGACTTTTTAAAATTGGAATTAGTAATTTTATATCTTTCAAAATGTCGAATCGTGCGAGCGATATGTAAATTAAGTGTTGTCAACGTCTAGATAGTTTTTCAATAGATATTTTAAGTTGAGGGTCTAAATACACAGGAATTTTCATTAAAAATACTTGCAAATTTTGGCTTAACATGGTCAAACTGTAGGTACCATACAGTACTATCTATTCCTCAGTTCCTTTAAATTACCGACGCTAAAGCCACATGCACTGATATATACTGCGTTAGTAGACCTCATAAAATAATGGGTCTGTTTGCAAAACGGTATTTTATCCTTTTTTTTAAGCATACACACACACACACACACGCACACAGGGCTTCTAGCTCTACGAATAAATAATCTCTAGCTATACAAAAAATACATTTGAATTCACTATTTAATCCCGGGTGTTATTTTTAAAAGACAAATTAGGCTGGTACCTACTTATATCATTAGAAATAGAAAGATATTTATTTTTAAGTAATTTTATTCATTTAATTTTGATTTTATAATTTATTTGTATTTTAATGGAATTAGTACTATAATTGTTTATGAATTTTAATATTTTATAATAGGTAATTGTTTATATTTAGTCTGAATTTCATTTTGTGATAATGATAATACATTTCATTTAATTCGAGCTTGTCGCCATTTTATTTAAACTATTTGAACGTTTTGTATCGATGTAACCTATGTAGATTCAACTTAATTTTACAAGTCTGATGTTTTCTAGTACACACTTACCGGTCTTCCTACTACTTGGTTAAGTGCCGACAATACAGCTTCAATTTGCTTGGCAAGTCGCTAAACATGTAATTTAATATAGGTAAGTAGGTGTTTATGATGACAACCTTTTCATTTACTATGTAATAAGGTTCTAGTTTAAATTCTTCATTATATGTTAATGTTATGTAAAGATGTCTTAAATAATTCAATAAAAAAAAAAATTCATATGTTTTATGTTTTATTAAACTTTAGGAACCAAGCCGTAAGTTTCAAACGACTGATCGCCAGAAAAGGTAAAATAGGTATAGTGGTCTGCAAATAATCTAATTTATAACGCTCCCGACATTACCAGCACGGGTGCCACATACCTATAGGTACGTATGTATGATATTGAGTATGTAGATAAAATAATATCTATTAGGTATTATGCAATAAGTGGATAGAACGAATTTTTAAACAAGGCCCAAAGATGAATTATAATATAACTCCGCTGTCCGTCTATTGCCAGGCTGTAGGTACCTACGTGGTACCTACCAACTGGAATTTAACACGTTATTAGGTATATAGGTACTACGTAGGTATACGTAGGATAATTAGACAGACAGTTGAAAGTTTCAAAATTAAGGCTCCGGTGACAGTGGCTCGCAATTTCGAAGTGCGATTGGCTATTATTTCATTTTATTTCATTTCGGGGAGGTTGTTTGAAAAAATAACTCTAGAGAAACACGCATAAATACTGTTCGAACACAAATAATACAATAATATAAGGGAAACATGCCCGAATCAGAAATCATTTTGGTATTAGTATGTTTGGTCTTACGTTTACCTAATACCAAAATGATTTCTGACTCAAGCACATTTCCCTTATATTATTGTATTATTTGTGTTCGAACAGTATTTATGCGTGTTTCTTTAGAGTTATTATTTCAAACAACCTCCCCAAAATGAAATAAAATGAAATAATAGCCAATCGCACCTCGAAATTGCGAGCCGCTGTCACCGGACTCTTAAGGTTTCAACTTGAAACCAAAATTTTCGCAGATGATGTAGGTATTTCTGTTGCCGCTTTATCAACAAATAATTTACCTAGTTAGGTATTTAGTTCTCAATTAACGTTTAGGTGTTTAAATTTATAAATCTACCTAAAACTTTGTTGCAAAGTTCAGCTCCATTCCGGATTCACCGGTCTGAATATGATCAGGATCGCAGCATAAAATTAGCATTCATTTTAACGCAAATGTGCAAGTTTACGATGCAGCAGTACCAGGAGCTCATAGAAAGATAAGAGGTGTTCACTTACTTTACTTGACCCGAATGATTTAGATTTTAGACCAATAATGCAGACAGCAAAAAATGAAAGTGAAAGTTTTTTGTCTGCGCTCCGCTACCTACAAAGATAATAATAATAGAAGTAGATACATTTTAACTCGAATGTAGGTAGGTACCTAGGTACACTGAACACTGATTACCAAAATGTTAAACTTAAATCGGAGGAAATACCTACCTATTCATATAGTACCTAGGTACCTATAGAATCTTTGATCCTGATCTATCTGGCATACTAGGTACCAACCTTTTTTTTTTGTCGGGGGAAATCTGCATACAGACACCTACCACATCGAGGGATACGATAGGGTAGTGAGAGGATGACGGTCTCGTCAACTCACTAAAACCACCCCGGTGGCCGGCCTCGTTGCATGTCAAGGGGCTCCGTCGACTTAAAAGAACATATCGGTGCCCCTCTCGCAAATTGCCTGAGCACATCCCAGGAATGCTATCCATAGCCATCCCCGTGCTCACGGCGACACCCTCCACCAAGTGCCGCCGCCTTCCCGGGATCCGCATACGACCAGCCGGAGCCCTCACTCCGACCGCCCACGAATCCAAAAAGGCCCCTGTTTGGCAGGGGCTACCACTCGCCCCCTCTCGGGGCAGGCGGCGAAGGATCGCTGGACAAGCCTGCAACCCTTTGCCGCCACCATCCTTAGCGAGATCGGTCCAAGTCAGTTATCGTCGAAACGACCACCCCATCGCCCTCGGTGTTACGCCGCGTGTAATTTTTATAGAGGTTTTCTTCCTCGCAGCCCGAGTGGTTAGGCCAATGCCCTCAGAGACTATCCCTAGCCCCTTCACGGGGCAGGCGGCGCAAGATTGCTGGAGCCTGCAACCCTTTGCCGCCCCCATCCCTAGTGAGATCGGTCCAGGTCAGTTAGGTCGCCGATCTCACTTAGCGGCCACCATCATACCATTGGGTGAGTTGCGGAAGCGGCAGAACCACTACATCACTCTCCCATGACGACGCGAGGGTTGCGGAGGTGGTGTTAAGTAGTCCCACTACGAAACGACCACCCCATCGCCCTCGGTGTTACGCCGCGGGTAATTTTTATAGAGGATTTTTCCTCGCAGCCCGGGCGGTTAAGCCAAGACCCTCAGTTCCACATGATCAAAGACCACGTGGATTTCCGAGCTCTGGACGCTGGCAAGGGTTTCTATGAAAACTTCTCCTGTGCCTACTCGGTGGCAGTGTGAGTGCACGCCGAGCACGTCCCGCTTCATTCACTGATGCGCCATCTGCTGATCAGAGGGACGCGTGAAGAAGCCTCTTCTCCCGACAGGCTATTAGTTATCCGAGAGTCATCCCTAGATTGATGATTTCCTCAGAGGAGAGAGCACAAAGAGGACAACAATCGAGGAATTCGTCCCGGACGTAACAGGGTGCACCGTCCCGTTATACTACCGGTGCCGCACGGCCCAGTCCGTATCGGGCGGCGCCCCGTCCCGATGAAGACAAGACCTAATGTGACTCTCGCTCGCACGTTTTGACTTGTTGGAAGATATATAATCACTAAACCCATTTTCGAAAAATCGCAAACAACTATTTTGTGTGCAATCACATTGCGCACAGTTTAGTAAAAAAATCATTTTGATCGATACAAGTTTTCCTACTTAAAAGTTTGCTTTTATAATTTTCGTACTCAAGCAAACTTTTGAGTAGGAAAACTTGCATCAGTCAAAATGAAATTTTTACCAAACTATGCGCAATGTGATTGCACACAAAATAGTTATTTGCGATATTTCAAAATTGGAATTTTTTGATTTTATAATCTTTCACTTTATCATCTTTCACACACTTTATCATCTTTCACAATTCAACATTTTAAAGATCTTTCAAAATGTTGAATTGTGCGAGCGAGAGAGATGTTAGGTGTTGTCAACGCCTTAAACTACTGAAATCCGCACGTCCAATCTATAACGGGCGCTCGAGAAGGTTGCCTGCCATCGCACCTCATCTGGCCATGGGATCTTACTTCGAAGAAAGGTTTTGAGTTTCAATTAAACTTTACTAGATGGCGATACAGGTTACGATTGAAATATTGATATTTGTTTTAGTCCAGAAAAGAAGTCGTCGCGGTCATAAATAGCTAAAAGTTATATTGTAAAAAATCTCCCATAAGCACGAGACGATGAGGAAATGAGCTTTTAATAAAATCTTCAAGTTTTTAAAACAAGTTATCGTCGAAACGACCACCCCATCGCCCTCGGTGTTACGCCGCGTGTAATTTTTATAGAGGTTTTCTTCCTCGCAGCCCGGGTGGTTAGGCCAATGCCCTCAGAGACTATCCCTAGCCCCTTCACGGGGCAGGCGGCGCAAGATTGCTGGAGCCTGCAACCCTTTGCCACCCCCATCCCTAGTGAGATCGGTCCAGGTCAGTTAGGTCGCCGATCTCACTTAGCGGCCACCATCATACCATTGGGTGAGTTGCGGAAGCGGCAGAACCACTACATCACTCTCCCATGACGACGCGAGGGTTGCGGAGGTGGTGTTAAGTAGTCCCACTACGAAACGACCACCCCATCGCCCTCGGTGTTACGCCGCGGGTAATTTTTATAGAGGATTTTTCCTCGCAGCCCGGGCGGTTAAGCCAAGACCCTCAGTTCCACATGATCAAAGACCACGTGGATTTCCGAGCTCTGGACGCTGGCAAGGGTTTCTATGAAAACTTCTCCTGTGCCTACTCGGTGGCAGTGTGAGTGCACGCCGAGCACGTCCCGCTTCATTCACTGATGCGCCATCTGCTGATCAGAGGGACGCGTGAAGAAGCCTCTTCTCCCGACAGGCTATTAGTTATCCGAGAGTCATCCCTAGATTGATGATTTCCTCAGAGGAGAGAGCACAAAGAGGACAACAATCGAGGAATTCGTCCCGGACGTAACAGGGTGCACCGTCCCGTTATACTACCGGTGCCGCACGGCCCAGTCCGTATCGGGCGGCGCCCCGTCCCGATGAAGACAAGACCTAATGTGACTCTCGCTCGCACGTTTTGACTTGTTGGAAGATATATAATCACTAAACCCATTTTCGAAAAATCGCAAACAACTATTTTGTGTGCAATCACATTGCGCACAGTTTAGTAAAAAAATCATTTTGATCGATACAAGTTTTCCTACTTAAAAGTTTGCTTTTATAATTTTCGTACTCAAGCAAACTTTTGAGTAGGAAAACTTGCATCAGTCAAAATGAAATTTTTACCAAACTATGCGCAATGTGATTGCACACAAAATAGTTATTTGCGATATTTCAAAATTGGAATTTTTTGATTTTATAATCTTTCACTTTATCATCTTTCACACACTTTATCATCTTTCACAATTCAACATTTTAAAGATCTTTCAAAATGTTGAATTGTGCGAGCGAGAGAGATGTTAGGTGTTGTCAACGCCTTAAACTACTGAAATCCGCACGTCCAATCTATAACGGGCGCTCGAGAAGGTTGCCTGCCATCGCACCTCATCTGGCCATGGGATCTTACTTCGAAGAAAGGTTTTGAGTTTCAATTAAACTTTACTAGATGGCGATACAGGTTACGATTGAAATATTGATATTTGTTTTAGTCCAGAAAAGAAGTCGTCGCGGTCATAAATAGCTAAAAGTTATATTGTAAAAAATCTCCCATAAGCACGAGACGATGAGGAAATGAGCTTTTAATAAAATCTTCAAGTTTTTAAAACAATCAATATTAAGCATGTTTTTTCTTGCGAAAATCCTTTGAACTACGTTGTGGTTCGGTTTCAAACGTTCAAAAGATGGCGTTATACAAAATGGAGTTCTGTATTTATTATTTTGTTTTATATTTAGACATTTACTAGGCAGATTTATAAAATCAAAAACATTTTATTTATTATTTATTTATATAAACGGTGTTTATAACATGATAATAATTTTTGCCATAGTATTATGAATTGCTTGCTAGATTAGGTAGGTACTTCTACGAGCACAGAATAAATATAATAAGACTCTTACTGCGACGCAAAAAGGTTCAAATTCATCTTGCGTAATTTTATCTCAATATTGCCACACTCTTCTAACGTGTAACTCTGTCGCTGTCTGGTGCGGGGTGAGCCAAAAATATGCCCTATAAGGGGCTGACAACCATCAAACAACTTCTCGTTCGCACGTTTTGACATGTTGAATGATACAAAATCACTGAACCCACTTTCAAAAAAATCGCAATCAAACAATTTATGTGCAATCACATTGCGCACAATTTAGTAGGTACCAAAAAAACATTTTAATCGAAACAAGTTTTCATACTCAAATGATTGTATTTGCACAAAAACTATTTTATATTTTTCGAAACGTGCGATCGAGGCATTGTTTGATGGTTGTCAACCCCTTAAACTTTACCTCTTAACAGTAAGTGACTTACGTGGCAATGCTTTGTTATAGGTATTGTAACCATCACCCATATAATAATATACAGTCGTGGTCAACTGATTAGGGACATGCAAGATAGTGAAGAACAATAACCGGTTATGTAAATACAAATATAAAACCCTATTGATTTCTCAGTAACTATTATTTGCATAATTTGGTCCGATTATTATGCTTTAAATGTCTTTAAATAAAAGAATAAATAAATAGAAAAAGTATTTAATATCAAAGGTTGAACATGTATTCAATTTTAAGGTATAATTCTGTAGCTGGACATTTAATTAAGGACAGTAAACTATAGTGAAAAATAGAGTTAAACAAAACTAATAATCTGCAGTATTATAATATCTTTAACAGCTCCATTTTATTACGTGTAAAATCAGTACCCAGTAGCAAAACCTTTGTTAGTAATTACCGCTTGACACCGATGTGGCATAGACATTATCACTTTCTGGCATGTTTCGACAGGAATGTTTGCCCATGCCTCACAAAAAGCTTAATTAAGTTCATCTAAAGTTGTGGTACGATAAGTGGCTACTTTTTTCTTGATTTCGTGCCAAAGGTGCTCGATTGGGTTAAGGTCCGGGCTGTTTGCTGGCCAATCTAGCACCGATACTGACTGACTGGTAAGAAACGACTTGACTGAACGGGCGGTATGTTTCGGGTCGCTATCATGCTGAAACGTCCATATAATAGGGAGATGCTCCTCAGCATAGGGAATCATCGTTTCCTCCAATATTGCCTTGTATTGATGTTGGTCTAAGTTACCCTGAACTTTCCGCACAGGTCCCACTCCACGTCCAGAAAATGAACCCCACATTTTAATGTTTCCACCGCCATGTTTCACCTGCTTTTTTGTGAATCTTGGATTCATTTCCGCTTTTAATGGACGCCTTACGTATTGCCTTCCATCTGAAGAAATCAAATTAACCTTGGTCTCGTCAGAGAATAATACATGTTGCCATTGGGCGTAGGTCCAAAGTCCATATTTACGTGCAAACGCCAAACGAGCATTTCTATGTTCTTTCTTCAACAACGGTACTTTGCGAGCCACTCTTCAGAACAACCCTGCTTCTACCAGACGTCGTCGAACGGTCCTCGCTGAGACACCAGCTCTTTCGTCTGTCCCAAACACTTCGTGTTTAATTAAAATAGAGCCTAGAAACGGATCTTAATTAGCTAACCTGGTTATCATTCTATCTTCTTGCGGAGTTGTTTTTCTCGATCTTTTTGTTCTGGGCACATTTAAATCTGTGTTATTGCGTCTGACATGTTGCACTGCATTGTATACCATAGTTTTTGAACAATTTAAATGTTCTGCTATCCTTCGGTATGGCCAACCATGCTCGACAACAAACTTCATGATAATTTTTCGTAGTGTTGGATCGCAACTTTTATTTTTACCCATTTTTCTTCAAAATATTTTTCAAAACTTAAAATAAATATCGGGATTGCCGCCAACAAAACTACCACGAAACAATAAGAGAAGAAGTAAAAAAATATTGAGATTCAAATTTTGAAAAATAGAACGCAATATCTCAGTGTCCCTAATTAAATGGCCAGCCAGCATTATTTGAACAAATAGCACTACGGTAATCTATCAGCTATACTGTAAAGAGGTTTAATGTTTAAGAAGTTGTTATTGTTTGTATAATCGGGCACATAAATGACTAATTATACTTACATGTAAGAGATATGGAATATGGTTTAGTTAGACTCGTTGGAAAATAAAAAATTAATTCACAATTCGGTTTAACCAAAGAGTGTCCCTAATTAGTTGACCACGACTGTATGTATATCGTAAATGGTAACCCACTTAACATCAGGTGGGCCATCTACTTGTTCCGTCAACTAGTTGTACCTATTTATTTATTTTATTTATTTATTTTATTTATTTATAATTTCAACATTACATCTATTATTACAGGTAAGACCTAATACAATAGAGTAGTCCTAACAAAAAAGTATAGTAGCCGTAGAAAGAACTAAGTCAACGCAAGTATAAAGTAGGTAGGTAAGTACAAAGTCGACACCCAAATTGAACAACATTGTAAATCTGGGTACAATGAAATCTAACGTGTATAAGTTTCCACTAGTAGGTAGTGACTATTCAACATCAAGTGGGGTGACCACTTATTATCGGGTGAGATTTATCTAATCGCGCGACTCCAGGTAGGTCAAAAGAGGTAACAGCTCCATATCAGTTAGACAATCAATCGAATAGATAGACTACACAATAAGTATGTTTGGGGGAAGTACCCCTCCAATCAAAAATCCCCGACGACAAAAAAATTAGTAGTAGTAGTCATATAACCTGTGTGCCAAGTTTCGTCCAGATTGGTTGAAAAATGCGACCTGTAGAGGAGAACAGACAGACAGACAGACATCCGGACAAACGCATTTTTGGCCAATGTGGAAACAGACGCTTCGCTCGCTCGGTCAATAAATAATAAATAAAATGTTTTTGATTTTATAAATCTGCGTAGTAAATGTCTAAATATAAAACAAAATAATAAATACAGAACTCCATTTTGTATAACGCCATCTTTTGAACGTTTGAAACCGAACCACAACGTAGTTCAAAGGACTTCCGCAAGAAAAAACATGCTTAATATTGATTGTTTTAAAAACTTGAAGATTTTATTAAAAGCTCATTCCTCATCGTCTCGTGCTTATGGGAGATTTTTTACAATATAACTTTAGCTATTTATGACCGCGACGACTTCTTTTCTGGACTAAAACAAATATCAATATTACAATCGTAACCTGTATCGCCATCTAGTAAAGTTTAATTAAAACTCAAAACCTTTCTTCGAAGTAAGATCCCATGCCTAGGTAACCTAGGTGGGTGGGTAATTCAATAGGTATGCGTAGCTATACGTAAAGTATATTTTATACAAGTAGGTAAAAATTGCTAAACAGTAGGTAACATTATTATGTACCTACCCTAGTGTTTCCTAGAATAATTTTATTATATAGGTACCTATATATTTTGATACCTACTTATAGGTATAAACATGGAATCAAATAACGAAACAAAAACTTTTCTTAGGTGTTTGTAATAATTATTAATAAAGTGATAGAAACAATTTAAGTAGATAGGTAGGTACCTACAGATAAAAATGCTTGTTGATAGCTAGATATACCTAGCGTAGAAGAAGAAGACTAGCTAGAAGATCATAGTTTTTTAGTTTGGTGCTTAGAATGAGACTGATTTTACTCTGCTCCGACTGTGCGTAGAAATGCAAAGTACGATAATGATGTTTTGATGATCTGGAACATAAAACAAAATTATGACAATCGTGAAAAACAAACAACCAAGTTTTGAAGAATAATTAGGTACAGTCTGTTTGGCCGGAAAAAATCTGGCCCTACGCGGCCATTTGACCTAGTATTTATAATATACGTAATTATACCTTTAATTTACCTGTTACTTTTCGGGGCCAGTCAACTAAAGAGCCCCCCCAATATTTTGTATAATTGTATGTAACATTAAAAAAAAAACTATGTTAGACAGACATGCTGGAGATGTGCCTAAAAAGTATCAACGTTTCATTAGCTATCCAGCAAGGTCAATTTTAGTGTTATGAGAAAGCAACTCAAATAGGTACCTAGGTACCTATATACATAGGTATATACAAAAATCGCAATCACCATCAAATTAACTAGAGGCCTAAAAAAAGTTACTAAAGACAAATCTTCAAAGAGAAATTATTTAACTAAACAATTACAGTACTTAGGTACTGTAAATATTTTCTTTTTAAATTATTTATTAGTTTACTATAAATAAATAAAAAATTATTTTACGCTAATTTTTAAAAATTATTTATTATAAGTAGGTACCTAATAAAAGTTATTGTATTTTGAAAATGAAATTTCAAAGTACAATAATTCTTGAAAACGGTTTAGTTTAAGGTAGGGTGTTTCATAGTAATATCAGTAGGTATGTCTAAGGAAGTAAAATGAATAGATTACCGATGCCATTGTGGTAACACCGACGTCCACCATACCGCCCGCCGTTACATGAATAGGTTCTTGCACGTTGATTAGGAAAATAAGTGCAGTGAGGCGATTCTTAGAGTTCATACATTCCCATGGTATGTCATAAACTCCATGCTTTAGTTTATCACTCTAAAATAAATAGGTATTAGGTACTCATACAAACATTTGTGTATTGAACACTATTGTTCTCTATGGTGGTGTTTACTTATTTATTATATTTATATAAAATAATAGATTTTATTGGTATACCTACCATAGATCCTATGGTTTCAAAAATTACCGACACTTGGATAAGTTGTTGAAACATCATGATGGTAAGAGGCAGGTAACGAACCAGCGCTTCGGTAGTCTGGAAAGGGTTGCATAATTTAATTTTTTTGTATGGTTACAGGGACAATAAAACTTCTAAAACCTTACATACCAACTGCGAGCATTCAAGCAGCATCAAACATCCACTGACTTGGTGAAACATGTAGTATAAGAAAAGAGCCATTCCGAAGGCTTCAGACATTTTATCTGTGAAGCTGAAATGGAAATTTAGCTAAGTCTAGTCCCGGTTTCCACCAAAGCGGAGAGAAGAGTAGCGGAGAAGAGTTGTGTGTAGCGGAACGGAGATGTGTGTCGCGGAGATGTGAGCAGTTAGAGATGGGAAGAGATGGAAAACACTAAACTTGATAGGTTTATTCAAACACATCTCCGCTCGCTTTCGTGGAAACCGGGCCGGGTTCCACGTGTTTCATAATGACCTACGCGTACCCACATAAATGCCTTAGTACCCACTGGTACCCACGCACGCGTAGGTGGCGTAACTATAGAGGCGGGGTAATCGATTGACGTTTTGAGAGCTAATTGGAGTATTAATTATAGTGCAAGGAATTTCGATACTTCTTTTTTCTTGTTCTTACTTAGTTATAGTGCTGGACCACTATGACAAGAATGGTTTTTGTCAACCTAAGTAGGTATCTACTTGTAAGTACTTATACTGATCGTACCTTCCTACTTGTTAACGGATAGGGGTAACTTACTCAGCAATAAGACGATGGTAAATAATACATTCCCTCAATCTTTTAGCCACTTCTACTTGTTCGCTCTCCGAATAATAAGCACAACTTTGCGTGGCACTCTCAGGTTTCGGAAATGTTGCCAGAATATTTAAAAGTATATTAAAATGGCCCCACAGGTTAAACACCATCAGAGATAGAAATAAATCGAACATGGTGACGCTGCTCGCGCATAAATATGATCCATACCTGAAAAAAAAGATTCTTTAGTAATCCATCCACTCGCTACCATTAGTTAGCTTCGGTACATCCAAGGATCTGCTTGCTTCCTCAGCTAGTTGTATAAAAAAAAGGTCTATACTTTTTATCTATCCGTAACATCATAGGTACCTACATATATCGTAAGTGACCAGGAGCTTGCTGTACGCCGTATGTAAGTACCTACTTAATTATTTTTTTTATTCTCTAGTCACCTGTAAGTATGTGGAAGAATTCTAATTCGTATCAAAATGAAACGGACGTGTACTTACGGAACCTAGGTACTTATAGTAAGTAATAAAATATGTAGTTTTGTGGATGTGGTTAGTGGTACTCTGGGTTCGATGGGTCAGTGGCTACTAGACCCATCGAATTTGTACTTATAAAATTTGTGTTGCCGAAGCTAATGTTGAGTTAGGAGATGGATATTAAAACTTTTCAGTGATAAAGTACTAGTGAACCGCTCGAGTTTATGCGTGCCACATAATATATGAAAAAAACTAGTAGGTACACTTGCCAAATGTAGTGAGTATTTTATAGTTATTAATAAGTAGGTACGTGATAAAAGTACCTATGTATTTTAGTTAATAAAGACAGGTAAATTAATATGAAAGATGATAAACTTTTAGCATGATGCTCACCAATTGATTACCGAAGCTACTATATAACCGTTGAAACTGGTGTACGCGTTAAAAGGGAACTTGAAATAGATAGCGTGCTCGTAGGTAGTGTTTACTAGACCCTTCGTAGATTGATACTTCCCGTTGGAATAGTTGTTGTAAACAGGAGTCAGGTTGAAGAGAAACAAAGCCACAATAGTCACGGAAAACAGATACACAGTAAAGAAGTTCGATAGCCTATGAACTTTCCGGAAAATCTGAAAACGGAGGGATGAACGATGAGCAAGGCTTTACACTCTGTGGGTGATCAATTGATCGTTGATAGACGAGATGTAGGTTAATAATATGCTGTAAGGTGCCTACTGACACACGTGCTCAAAACAAAGCATGCTTATTTTGAGCATGATTAAAAATCAACCGACCGACGTACGACCAAATAAGCATGCTTATTTACTAGCACGACCTGTTCACACGTGCTTTTATTGAGCAAGGCTCGAAAAAAACATGCTTTTAGCTAGAAAATAAGCACGGGTGTCAGTACCTTTAGAGAGGTAGTCGTATGCGTCTCCGCAAAATATGCGATGGAAACAAATGCAGTGATTTTCGTGTCTTCGTGAAATGTATGAACAAGCTAGGGGTAGTCGTTTCTCGGGGGCATTCCTCGAACCGCACCTAAATGAACCGCACCTAGGCGAAGCGCACCCAAGTACTTCCTCGAACCGCACCTATTTGGGTGCGTTTCAAACAGTAGGTACAAATGTTAAGTTTTACTTCCTCGAACCGCACCTATGACAATTTAGGGTCTAGTAATGGGGTAAGCAAGTATTATTCACATTTAAATGCATACCTAATTAACTTATTAAAGCTTTATCGACTAGTTATATTAATGTTAATAACTCCCACAGCAGCGCACGCGCTATGTAAGGAAAGCGGTGACTCATAGCGAGCGTAGCGCACCGGCTTAGTGTAGATTTGAATGCCTTTGACGAGTCCATCCGATTACAGCTCGCGAACCTTGTTTAGGTCTTGTTTACGTCGTACTTTGTTTAGTTTAAGTTTTACTGAGCACCGATCGTTACGCAATGGTCTAATGTTTTCGTGTTTGTCAATGTGAAACTAATCAGTTGTGCTTTAATTACATGTGTATAGTTATATGTGTAGTTTTTATTCTTCGAAGCGCTCCTAGTACAATGTAGGGCCTAGTGATGGAGTAATAGAAAGTGAAAAGTATAATTTAAAATAAATAATAAATAAAATAAATAATGCTGGACAATCCACACAGCACTATCTAGCCCCAAAGTAAGCTATTCAAAGCTTGTGTTATGGGTACTAGATAACTGATATATTTAATACATTATATACTTACATAGATAGATATTTTTTATTATACATAGAGAACACCCAGACCATCGGAACAAATTTCTGCAGATCGTACACAAATTTGTTCCAAGGCGGGAATCGAACCCGCAACCTCTTGCGTCGCAGGCAGGCTCTCGCCCGCTGCGCCACAGAGGTCGTCATGTGTCAAAATGTTTATTACGTATGTTTATATGGCGTGGGTTCCATGGTTAATTAGTTACAAAACAAATGTAATTAAAGCACAACTGATTAGTTTCACATTGACAAACACGAAAACATTAGACCATTGCGTAACGACCGGTGCTCAGTAAAACTTAAACCAAAGAAAGTACGACGTAAACAAGGTTCGCGAGCATTCGGCTGTAATCGGATGGACTCGTCAAAGGCATTCAAATCTACACTAAGCCGGTGTGCGCTACGCTCGCTATGAGTCACCGCTTCCCTTACATAGCGCGTGCGCTGCTGTGGGAGTTATTAACATTAATAATAATAATAATAATAATAATAAAAAGCTTTATTGAGGACAACATCTACAGTATATCATAAAGTACACATAGGTAAGAGTACTAATTATTGTCCTACAATCGGCGGTCTTATCGCATGTTGCGATCTCTTCCAGACAACCGTTAGTGTATACTAAAAACTTAATACATGCTATTGCTTCGCGTCAAGGGCAGCCAAGTTGAGCGGATAAGGGATCCACAGTCCCCCAAACTAGTTAAAAACTGTGTTTCAGGGGACAGTTTCTTCCCCACTCAGCCCATGTACTCATATCGCCAACGCGAGACAAAAAGTGTCACAAGGATTCGGATTTAGGCCGTACAAAAGTGAAGCTAGCCAAAACCAACAAAAAAAAAAAATATATATATATATAAGAATATATATATGAATAGAATTGTTAAACATAACCACAGATAAGAGAAATATAACATAACCTAATCTAAAAAACAAACATTTTTTTTTAAATTCTACTACATAAATACATGCGTGCGCGCTATTTGGGTTAGTGATTTGTGTACCTATTGTGAGTTTAGTTGCTAGTGTAGTGTAGAATTCGGTGTATGTACGTGTGAGAGTGAGGGTATTTGGGTTCACCCGACTACGTAAGACCTTTGAGAGCCAAGGTAGGGTAGGAGGAAGAACCGACCATAACTGAGTCTGTGTGGATGTACCTATAGGTGTGTGTGTATGTTGTGTGTGAGTGTAAGTATATGTGAGTGTTTGTCTCAACTCGATATGTTTATTAGGTATATATGTATAGTATATTTTGTCTAAGGAAAGCTAATTTAATGCGACATTTACACAGCATGAGATGATAGGGCACCTATGATGATCACCTAGGTCATGGAAAGGACTGACATATTAAGCAGTTAACACATATTATAATTAAGAATTTAGAGCTAGGAGATCTTCGGTGGTTCTATAGTTGAGCTGTAAAAGCCACGCGGTAAGAGCCATCTTTAGTGCTTGTCTATTGAGACTATAGATTCCGATGATAGCATTTACGCGATTATATATTTTAGGTGCAATAATGGGGTAGAAACGGCTGTATGCGGTTGTTCTGTGCCTCTCAATTGCACAAACACGGTCGCTTCTGCGTTTATTTTCACTTATATTACAGTCGAATGGAATGGAGGAGTGGATGTGCAAAATTGATTGAAGCACAAAGAGTTGCCTAACTGAAAGAACTTTAGCGTCAGTGTACAGAGATGTTGTAGGGTAACGGTAGGGTTTCTTTAGCATTACCTTTAGTACGACTCTTTGTGCTCTCTCCAGTTGTAGAATTCTAGACTTAGCGCAGCCTCCCCATGAAGTAATACAATATCTAAGTAGTGATTCGCTAAGGGCTGAATATACTAACCTAAGCGTTTTGAGATTTGCTGCAGACCTAAGATTTTTAAAAACATATTTAAGCTTCCGTGTGCGGGATGTCAAGCACTCAATTTGAACGCTCCAGTTAATGTACTGGTCAATAAATACTCCGAGATATTTAAACTTATCCGTTCTAGAAAGGGTCGGACAAGTACAGTTAACTGTCGGATTTTTACAATTGTGGCCTTTCAAGTGAAAAGTTAATGGCGAGGGCTGTCCCGCTATTGTAAGTGAAAAGGTCATGTACTTCGTTTTTTCCACATTCAGAGTTAGCAAGTTAGTGTCGAGCCAAGCCATTATAATTGTAATGGCTTTTTCTGCTGTCTGCTTAGTCTCCTCCCAGTCCTGCCCGTGAACTAATACGGCAGTGTCATCAGCATAACAATATACTTTGCAATTATTTAACTGGAGATTACAAAGCTCGTTAATATATATTTGAAAAAGAGTAGGTCCCAGAATACTACCCTGTGGCACACCATATTCTAGAGAATCCTCTTCGCTAATGAAGTCCTCTAGTTTTACTGACTGTTTGCGGTTAGTAAGGTAGCTGCTGAAGATGTCAAGCGCCAAACCTCTAATACCTATCTGTGACAGTTTATTAACCAACAGTGGGACAGAGACAGTGTCAAACGCTTTGGTGAGATCAAGGAAGACCACAAGACACTTATTTTTAATATCTAAATTTCGAGCTATTTCATTGACTAAACCTCCTACTGCATCTTCCGTCGATTTACCCTTTTTAAATCCGAACTGATTATTTGAAATAATTTGATATTTGTCGAGGTAGTTAGTCAGCCTCTTACATAAAATCTTTTCGAGGACTTTGGATATTGAGGGTAGAATTGATATTGGTCGATAATTATTGACACTGCCTTTGTCGCCCGATTTGAAAATTGGATGTACTAGGGCCTTCTTAAAGACATCGGGGAAGTCTCCGTTCGTTATGGCTGCATTGCAAATATGTGTTATTACCGGAACCAATACCTGCCTGGATTGTTTTAGGATACTTGCAGGAATGCCATCCCACCCCACAGCACAGTCACTGCGAAGATTGAGAATGAGATTATCCACTTCAGACTCATCAGTAAGATATATTGCAAAAGAGTTTGATCCAGTGATCTGAGAGACTAAGGACGCTTGCGTGACGATTTGGGATTTAATTTTTCTAGCGAGTGTCGAGCCAATACTGGAAAAGAAGTGGTTGATTTTAGTAACTGATATTTTTGGGTCAGGGTCCAGTTTAAGAAGTTCTCGGGATGAAAGTGTTGTTTTTTTAGTGTGTATTATATTTTTAATGATGTTCCATGTCTGTTTAGGGTTTTTATTAGCTTTAAGGAATTCGAGTTGTTCGTGTTCTCGCTTTAGTTTTTTAAGCAAATTATTAAGGAAGTTACGGTACCGATTATAAGTGACTTTTACTAATTGATTGTTTGGAGATTTGCGTACCTTTATGTGTAATCTATCCCGATGGCGAATGCACCGTAGAAGCCCGGCGGTGATCCACGGTTTCAGTATCTTCTGCTTCCGAATGGTGATGTCTTTGGTATGTCTTTTGATAATTGACCGTATTTGTGATGTAAGTTCGTTTGCAGCTTTGCTAGCATTTGAGATAAGCGTAATATATGAGAAATCTGTATTTTTAATATGTTTTGCAATTGCCTCGTAATTTAATTTTCTAAGAGTAGGTCTCATCTGATCTAAATCCAAATCTTTATAGAGACAGAAGAGAATTGGACAGTGATCAGTAAGATAGAATTGAAGAACCAGGGTGACCGATTCTCGGTTAGTTTTTAGCAGTAAGTGGTCTACACATTTTTGACTTTCCAGTCGTGTTGGTAGAGCGTGCATAGGAAGTAAGCCATGAAGCGCGGACACATTAAGGAGTTCGTCTCGTTTGCATGGATCATTGGTATCTGCACTAATATCGATATTCAAGTCACCTGTTAGAACTATATCTCTGAAACCAGCTAATGACTGGAGCACGTCACTCAGGCTGGTGATGAATCTGTCAATAACTTTATGCGATGGAGACCTATAGATAGCCACTACTGCAGAGTGCTTGCCAATATGGCAAACAAGGCCTGTGCCATCGTGTAACTCTGGTTCTGTAACATTACAGGTTATGCAGTCTTTGACGTAAATAACTACTCCATCGTTTTGGTTCTTGTTGTTTTTTGTGGAGAAAGATATATAGCCCGAAATGATAGGAAGATTGTCAACTTTAGGTAGCCAGCACTCTGTTAGCACAATTATATCACATTCTGTGTTTATCAAGGTAAGAAGCGGCAGGAACGCATTGAAGTTGTATCTAATACTACGTATATTTAAATGAAATATTTTAAACGATCTCTTGTTTTTATTAATGAAGTTGAGACAATGATCCGGTGGGCAACTGAAGGATGGTGACACCCCAACTGCATCAATATCTTTAAATAATTCTAATAATTCAGTCATCTTGATTGGCTACTTGTACATCCCCGTGAGCAAAGTATATGCTTCAGCGGGATTAGTTTGAGTAGATAAAAATGATGATGACACTGATTGCAGTCGACGTGGATTTGACTTTTTTCTGAGGCCCATTTTGTGTGATTGATATGTGTTGTGTATTTTTGTGTACTAATGTTCTGTGGGGTGTAGTACAGTGATGTGATTTTGGTTGTTGTGTATATATGAAGAATGTATTTATCTGAGATTGATTGATTTGTGTACATAGCATTTAATGTTTTACATTGGGTTATTTTATAGAGGTACCTAAAACTACTTTTAATGTTAAGAGAATAATAAACTAGCTGATCAGGTGTATACAATTGATACAGGAAGAAAATTAATATGCAGGTTGTTAAGTTACTCTGCAAGAAACAAAGAATACAGTTTGACTTTCCTAGTCAATCTGCTAGGTTAGTTTCCTTGTATAACGAAGCAATTTGGGCTTCGCTTTTGACCTCCACAGCAGGCTGTCCTTCTATCTTCCTGATATAAATCTTCCCATTGACGGTCCAGCAAAACTTCCATTCGCTATTCCTTATCAGCATCCTTGCTCGATAGTGTAGGTGTCTTCCTTTTTTAGTGAGCACCTCGTTCATGTAGATGTTTCTTTTCGCACCATCTGCTGCGGTCCACAACCTTTCACCATTGTTGGCCAAACCAAAGTTCTTGAAGGCCTGTAGAAGCTCGATCTTCTTTTGTACGGACGTATACTCTATGATTATAGGCCTCGGTGAGTTCTGTTTGGCAGGGAGGCGATAGGCACAGCGCAGATCTCTTGGGTCGTATTCGACTTTCAACATCTTGTGGATTTGTGCTATGATAGTCATCATTTGTTCGTTACTTTCTGTGGGCACGTTATTTATCTCTATGCTTGTTTCCTTGAGTTTTCTCTCCATATTATCCACCTGCTGTTCCAGGCCACGGACATATTCATCTGATACGGCTTCTCTTTCTTCCAACTTTTCAATTCGCTTCTTCATTTCAGATTGGTCCTGTATTACCTGAGCTATGGATTTTTTTATTTCCAAGTTAGATACTAGCAATTCCTCATTTTGCTTTTTTAACGAGCCGATATCCTGCTTAATTTGTGCGAACTGCTCGTCCTGACTTTCTTTCAAGTCCATAAACATCTGCTGCATATTGCTCAACATTTTTTCCATAGACAAGGTAATATTATCTGCCGGGGATTTACTGTCCCGGCAAACCTTAGGGCTAAGACACTTTCTCTTACGTGCATTTGTTTCAATATCCAGCATATTATCTGGAGTGCAATATAGATCCGGCTGCGAGACGGCCTCGCTTAGAGGCCTTGGCGGAGTTTTAAATAAGTGTGACATGTTGTCAGCTCAAAAAAGTTTCTCAATGTTGCAGAATAAGGTCTAAAATTTAGTAAACCAATTAAAAAGCCCCAGTCAAAGCGAAACGTTGCGTAGCAGATTAGCTCGCGTAGCGGCTCGTAGCATGTAGCAGCAAGCTTGTGACTTTGCGTAGGCAGTTGTGTAGCACTAGGTACACTGTTGCATTGACTATATGGACTAAATTCGATGCGGCCGCTCACTCGTTCTGTTGCTCAGTTGATAGTGCACTAGACTTGAGCGCAGCCACTCGCCAGTTCAAATCCCAGAGAAAATGCAAAAAGTTTCAACTCACAGCACGCAGTGACAGAGTGTTAGCGCAGCCCCGATCCGTCGGAACAGCCGTCCCTGTCTAGCAACTCCTCTGGGCGGAGCCTGCCGTCCAAAATGTGCAGGAAGAACAAGGAATTGAAATTTGACAAACCAGCCAATCACGAAACAGCCCACCAATATTCAGATAGTAAATTAACAGGGGTTCCCCGCACGTCCGTTCGGTACGAGAGCCGAGATCCGAAACCCAACATTAATATAACTAGTCGATAACGCTTTAATAAGTTAATTAGGTATGCATTTAAATGTGAATAAAACTTGCTTACCCCATCACTAGACCCTAAATTGTCATAGGTGCGGTTCGAGGAAGTAAAACTTAACATTTATACCTACTGTTTGAAGCGCACCCAAATAGGTGCGGTTCGAGGAAGTACTTGGGTGCGCTTCGCCTAGGTGCGGTTCGAGGAATGCCCCGTTTCTCGAGGCAGTGTTAAATGAAGAAACCTATTACTTAGTGAAGCTTAACTTACCGAGTTAGCAAATTCAGATTTGTTTTTGTGATGGACTAGATGAATTTCTTTGATGAATACGAAAGCTACGACGGGGTACTTCTTGGAAATACAAAGAGTTACACAACGTGACTGAAATAAAAATTAACAATAGATATAAATAAATAGCGTTCAACTTGTCGCCAATATAGCGCATTACAGACGACGAAGATACTACCTACCTACACTTCTATGGATTTTGTGCAACGCACGCCCTAAATAACTAACGGCTTTAGTACAGGTAATAAAGGTAAAAATTGCTAAATTGATTTTGCTTTCTTTACTTATATTTTAATCAGCACATAGTAATATAAGTATTTCTCTGTTCCGTGGTTCAGCCCATTTTCGACCACCACCTTAGAACTAGAAGCCTGAGTTTTCAGTAAGCAGGCAATTTATAAACACAGTAGGTATATTTTAAATTTCATTCAGTATAAACCGTAGGTAGGCACCTACTTACCTAGTTTAAGAATTATAATATAAAGTTATATATTACTACTACTCTACGTTCTTTGTTATTTTTTTAAACTTACCGACGACAAGCAGTTCATCAATAACACAATATACATATGCCCCAATTCCAAAAATGACAGATGTTTGATATTATCCTTCAAATACCATATTCCCAAGACAAGATACACAAACGAGAGTATCGTGTTGTATAAATTATACCCGTTCCCTTCCAGCCGTAGCCGTTTCTCTCCCAGTTCCTTGCCTGGCCAACCACTGATGATTCTGAGGATGACCCTAAGGAATTTCATGTACCGAAAGTCGAAAGGACTCGTGGCATTGCTGTAATATAATTAGAGCATGTTATTCAATGCATGTTATAATTATGTTTTAACTAGGTAACCTAAATAAATTTAAATGAATTATAAAATTAATCAGGTAAGTGAGTTCCTATGTATTTTGAATTAAATACATAGAATATTGACAACTTATACATAATCCTCTTTTACATACATAATGGTAGGTACCTACTCACACGTGCTCAAAAATGCATGCTCAAAAATCAACCGACGTACGACCAAATAAGCATGCTTAATTACTAGCATCACCTGTTTACATCACGTGCTTTTATTGAGCAAGGCTCGAAAAAAGCATGGTTTTAGCTCGAATATAGGCATGTGTGTCAGTACCTTTATCCAAGTTCCACTTTGTTTGTGTTCTTAAAACAAGGCAAACACTTACTTCAGATAATCGTCATCTTTTACTTTTACTTTCACATCTTTGTCCGTCCAGCCCATAGTGGTAAATAATAAAATAAGCACTTAACTACCTAGTCCTACTAAGTTTTCCTAGGAATAATTCTTTCTGCCTCTTTTATATTTAATGGCAAGTAAGAATAGATAATTACTTAATATAGGTAGGTACATAATAGGTATAATTATATTCTGTCTCTGTGATCATCTATATATGAGTGGCAGGTTTAATACTATTAATCAAGTGTAGTGCAAGGGGTGTTACTTTCAGGGGTCAGTTTCGCACTCACCCGATCTAAATCTGAAAATATTATGTTGTACTTACCTATTAGTAGAGCTATTTTTAGGGTAGTTTGAGAGGAATAGGATCTATCATGATTCATGACTAGTGCGGTGCTTCGGAACGTGTTTACTTTCATGGATTAGGATCGGATGCAAATTGTTCGGGTAATTTAAGACGAACACTGAAGATGGCTCTCGCGGAATTGCAGTGCGTGTAAAGAAAGATGCTCTTGAATTTGGCCGAACTATACCTACAACGTTCTGAAGATAACTAGTGGCTCTGGGAGCTGTAGACCTCGCGAGCATACTAAAAGTGAGCTATTTGAGGAATGTAATGTGCAAGTGCATTTTCCGTTTTGTGATTTTTTTGATCTTTTTGATTTTTTTTGCATCATCTTGTGTAGAATGAGGTCCTTTGTGTTTCTCTCAAATTTGATTGAAAACCATCGATTGTTTGATGAGCTATCCTGTTCATCATGCTGAAGATCCTTATCAGATCTTCGCCAAACTTTTATGAGACCAACTTATAGTTACTACCTTTCAAATAAAAAAAGAATAATCGAAATCGGATCTCATTTGGTGGAGATATCCAGTATATCAAATAGCCCCCTTTTTGCCCTTTTTTTGGGGGAAGTACCCCTCCAATCAAAAATCCCCGACGACAAAAAAATTATAATAAGTCATATAACCCGTGTACCAAGTTTCGTCCAGATCGGTTGAAAAATGCGACCTGTGTAGAACAGACAGACAGACAGACAGACATCCGGACAAACGCATTTTTGGCCAATGTGGAAACTGAGACACTTCGCTCGCTCGGTCAATAATTTGAAAAGTGATTGAATAAAAAGTGAAGAATAATGATGAAAATGAATAAAAAGTGCGAAGAAAACTAGCTGGCTTAGAGGGATTCGTATTAAATTACTAGATTAGATTACTAGACTAATTAATAGATTCTTTAGGCTGCTTTTATGGAGCAGTCCTTTATTTTTATACATAGTTTCAAGTTGTTTCCTTTAGACGTTTCTGTGCAAAAAGAGGCTAAAAGGGTATTTTTCGTTTTTCTTTTCGAGTACGGAGCTCAAAGCAATAAAATTTTAATATCACATATAGGGGCCCTATACTTTATCTAATCCTAAGCTGGATTTCATAATCAAGAAATTAAAAACATTTTATGTTTACAGCTTTATTCGAATACTTAAATTTACTACAAAATGGGGAAAACAGTGGGTACAAATGTGTTGGTAGAGAAAGATTGTAGATAATAGAGAAAAGACATCCAAGAATAAAATTATCTTTGCGTTGCGACACTTGCGACGAACGAGAGTTCAGAGTTGTCAAGCGCTACTTGCGCTACTTTTAGTACTAAAATCTTTCTGCCGGTTTTCGCGGGGGGCGAGGTAGTACGGTACAGAACACATTTACATAATCACGCATACTAATGCAGAAAAATTAAGCGTCCCTATAAACGCACACGCAAGTAAAAGCTGTACACCAACACAAAAACAATAACACAATTAAAGAATTACTGTTGTTACAC
Source organism: Plemyria rubiginata (assembly GCA_963576535.1). Lineage (NCBI taxonomy): Eukaryota > Metazoa > Arthropoda > Insecta > Lepidoptera > Geometridae > Plemyria > Plemyria rubiginata. Next base: position 6,434,402 of record OY754905.1, read on the forward strand.
TTTTGTTTAGTTACACACTAACACAAAAAAGTAGTAGTGATGGGTTGTAAAAAGACCGACAAAATGAATGATTTCATATGAATGAAATCAGGGTGGTTCAAAATCATATACTTTTCCTTTTTTTTAACCGACTCCAAAAAAAAGGAGGAGGTTATCAAGTCGGCTGTATGTTTTTTTATGTTTGTTACCGCATAACTCCGTCATTTATGAACCAATTTGAAAATTATTTTTTTTGTCTGAATCTGAAACTATACCTTATAGTTTCAGATTGGTCCCATAGAAATTTCACCAAAATCGGTTGAGTAGTTTGGCTTTTAAAATTAAATTTCGCATTTTTTACAAGCTTTTATCTAACTTGCAATGTACGTCGGCAATGTATTTAGTTAGTTCGGAGAACCACTTCCTCTATCCTACGGAGTTGAATTTTTGCAATGACGATGATAATGCATTTTATGGTAGGTATGCATAACCACAACGGACATCCAGGATTGGCTCCAGATAAAGGAACTCTTCAACGGTCAACAGGACAGGCACGAAATTTTGTGTACACATTCTATTAGGATAGCCGGTTAGAAGATCCACTATGACAGGCTGCTGCACTCAAGAATGGCTCCTAATGAGAGAACTCATCAACGATCAACAGCACAGTCACGAAATGTTGTGTACGGACTCTATTACGATAGCCGTTTAGATGATCCACCATGACAGGCTGCTGAACTCAATAATGACTCCTAATGAGAGAACTCTTCAACGGTCAACAGCACAGTCACGAAATTTTGTGTACGCATTTTATTAACGATAGCCGGTTATAGGTTCCACCATGACAGGCTGCTGAACTCAAGAATGACTCCTAATGAGAGAACTCTTCAACGGTCAACAGCACAGTCATGAAATTTTGTGTACGCATTCTATTAGACGACGACGACGACGACGATAAAAAAGTAGCCCATGTCCCTCTCCAGCTAACATACTACAGCTATACAAAAATCACGTTTATACGATTCTGCGTTCAAAAAGTACAAAGCAAATAGCATTAAACCAACGACACAGCACAACTAAAATTTTAAGGGAGCTCCATAAAGCGACGTATTGAAGGCAGAATGACAGAGACAGTTTTTGTAGAGTCCAATACTGAACCTCCTTATTTTAAATCGGTTAAATATGGGTACAAAAAACATCGCATTTTATTCTAATTTTACGTTCATTCCATCATTCATTCAATCGATTTCGCTCAACTAGTCCCCACACTACGCCTTCTACCAAGGAATATAAATTCACCGACACCTCCTACCAAGACGTTGGCGTCGTATTAAAACTGTCGTAACTGGTATTCCATTAAATATAAATTAAACGTAATTACAAAAACAATTGACTAAAATATCAATAAATAAATAAATAAATATGGACAATCCACACAGCACTATCTACCCCCAAAGTAAGCTACTCAAAGCTTGTGTTATGGGTACTAGATAACTGATATATTTAATACATTATATACTTACATAGATAGATATTTTTTATTATACATAGAAAACACCCAGACCTTCAGAACAAATTTCTGCAGATCGTACACGAATTTGTTCCAAGGCGGGAATCGAACCCGCAACCTCTTGCGTCGCAGGCAGTCCCTCGCCCGCTGCGCCAGAGAGGTCGTCAATTTTTTGTGATTTTGATTGAATTACTTGTGATAGAAAATACCGTGTTCCCTAAAGTTTGATGTCTCTGATCTCCTTTTACACCGAAATACCGCACAATTCACCATTTTTACTGAGCACTACTTCGCGACACGAAACGACAACTAATGGCACAATACATTCTTCAACGAGCAAGTTACTTTCAAGGAACTAGGCTATCGATTACGGATTGCTTGAGCGATGAACAGCTGCGGGAGCGAAAATTACTGCGCGAAAAATTAGCACATGCGAGAAAAAGGGGCTCATACGCTGTAATCCAAAACAACAGATTAATAGTAGACGGTGTATACGTTCCGGATAGCCCTGATACCATAAAAAGCTTCCGGCATTCACGATATAGCAGGAACGCGATTGAAGAGCACCAGCTCCGTCCGTCCACTCCTACGCAAGAACTCCGAAACTATTCGAACTTTTAACTAACTACTTTTACTTTAAAAACACATTTACATACAATGAACACCCTACATATTTTGGGATTGAGTATAGCCTATTTATTTTAATCGGAACAAATAACCAAAGCGGTTCAGTATGTATGTTCAGATTTGTGTAAAATTAATAATAATTAAGAAACGGTAGATTCAGAGAATAATATTATGTCAATTTAATAAGATAAGATAAAAATAATTATATAAAAAGAATTGTTAATATTTAGTGGAACGGATGATAGACCGACGTTTTTTTATGAACAACTTTATAAATCAAAATTAAACTATTTTTTTTATAAAAATTAATATTTAAAATACTTATGTACCTAACTTTGTCAATTTTCAATTTAGCAATCGACGTATCAAACGTTGTCCTGTTTTTTTTTCGGTACTTATTATGAAAGATTAAACTTATCTAATTAACGAGATTAACTACCTATTTATTTTAATTTAAAACCTCGGCCTACCTCCATGTTGCTACCCTATGCAGGGTTCATGTGATACTCACCGTACACCTAACAACTATGTATGTACATAAACTAAACCATGTGTAAGCAATAAAATATTGAATTGAAATATTGAATTGAAAAAACTATCGACATCAATACTATATCGATACTGTACCATCACTAGCGTAAAGACTATTAACGGCAACAGCTCGAGGTGTCACGGCTTCCATGTACTTGTATTCAAATTCCTTGTAACATGTTTTGTTTTGACTTTGACTGTAACGACTTAGCGAACGAAACATGTCACAATCACAAGTACCTAGCTCTCGGGATTCGTTTCCTGTCATCTAACGAAGCAACATAGCATTTTCATTATAATTGTTTTTCTAGTGTTATTTTGAGTTGTGTTGTGTAATTTTGGTGGTATTTTAACCAACATTACTTGTGGTCTTAGCACAATGTGTAAGCATTTGGAATGAAAGTGTATTATGTGATATCGTGATTTGACCGAAAATGTTTCAAATGTGTTGAAGAAACCGCCACCATTTTCTTCAAAACAATTGACTGACTCGACTTTGGACTGACGTGACTAGAAACTTACCTATCTACAAAGAGTATAATCTCTGAATCACTTGACATTGGCAAGATTGTCTATGACAGGAGCCATAAAAAGAAGAAAGAAGAAGAAGTACCTAGCTCTCTCTTGGCAAGTAAAGTAAAGTAACCTCTTTTTGTCAGGGTTTACTGCGATTTATTTGATCTCGCTCGCTCGCATTTTAACAATCAAAACAAATAGTATTCGTCCATCTTTTTGTGAAAAAATATTTTTTCATGGTTATGGATAGCGGAAAACAGGCGTGAAAGTAGATTCGAATCTCGTAGTTTTACATTCTCTTTGGATTCGAAAAAAAAACCTAATCATGTGTAACTTTACGAGATATGTTTTCTGCAATGAATAAGTACATCTACCTGTGTTTGAGTTGAGATTGAAAAGTACAATGGCAGCATCTAGCGCAGAAATGCAGGATAGATACAAACTGTACAAATACACGAAGGAGTTGACGCTTAAATTGGCACAAATAGTCGTGCAAAGTAGACAAGGCAAGAAGATCACACACCAGCGCCCAAAACAATCAGAAAATGGCAATTTTGAGCTAATACCTGCTTTGCAATGGGTAAGATCATGCATACTATACTTACTGTGCCTATAGCGGTATACTACTAAACTTAGGGCTTGGGCTTAGCTGAAAAGCATCTCTCCTAATTCTAGCTTTGTACCTGTACAATAACAAAATTTGTGTTAATAACTTTTATAACTATAAAACAAAACTTTCAGTTTGATCTATCTATTCCTGATGAACCCAGAGTAAATGAAGAGACTAAACATGTCCTCAATGGTGAAGTGATCGATGCACTCACAAAGATTCTTTGTATAGAGATATTACTGCGTACCTCTGATGGAGATGAAATGGTGCTGGAAATGTGGACAGTAAAGTTATTATCCGGCATTGAAATATGCTCTCTGCCTACTGTTTACTACCGAATGAGTGTAATGCTGAAATCTACATTAAGCATATCAAGGATAACTCCAGCATACAAGTTAGCTAGATCTCAAAACAAAGAGTCATACAAGATTTATCATAAAATTTATGGCGGGGAACCAAACTACACACTTCTAGGTAAGTTAAATACTAATAACCTACCTATACTGTAGCCAAACTCAAGATAAGTATCTTATTTTATACTATATATATTTTATATATATATTTTATATATACTTTTTAAATTACTTAAAAAAAAACGAAAATATATATTACCAAAGTAGTTAGGTATAGGTACATTAATAAAATTATACATTAACTGTTACCTATCTACTACAGTAACATTACTATATTACATAAACCATTCAAATAATATACCTGTAATACTATCTAGATAAATATTATTCAAATAAATATTACATAGTACATATACTATGCCACTGCTTAGTAAGGAGACCTATAAAATGCCTCCCTGGTCCTATTTGCTTAAACAATGGCAGATGGAAATATGACATAGTTCTAGTCATACCTATTTAATTACTTATAGTGCTTACTTAATAAAAGTAGGTCAGTGTTAGATTACCTATTAGCTGTATTTATGGCTAGATTGCAATATTATTAGGCATGTTATAAAATTAAAAAAACCTATTTATGTATTTACTTACTTCTATCAAGGGTTATGATATAAATAAATATCATTTAACCTACTATAATAATCTAAGAACTATGAGCAAACTAGCGACCCGCCCCGGCTTCCGCTGGTGCAATGCTTAGTATTTTATACATATAAACTTTCATCTTGAATCACTTTTCTATTTAAAAAACCAGCATCAAAACTTCCATAGTTTAAAAGATCTAAGCATACATAAGGACAGACAGACAGCAGGAAGCAGCTTTGTTTTATACTATGGTTATGGGAAAAAAATCCTTAGTAGGAATGTGGGACATGGTAGGCCATTTTTTCCCTTACACACACATTTGACCATAATCTTATCTGATGATGGGTAGTGCGTACAATAAACCCCACTGTGGGATGTCCGTGCAGATCATATTCCCCCACCACAAATTAGAAATGGGTGGTGTGTCAACAAATCACTTGCACACACAAGCTCTTGCAAACTTCAAAAAGCTAAGCGATCTTAGAATAAGGCTTTACATTATTTAGTATAAGTATGCAGGACATTTGCAGCTAAGGCGACAGGCGATGCTTCAGATTCCCGTAGCGTGTACCTATATTGTAACAATCTGTAAAGAATAAAATATTTTATTTAGTACAGTATTTAGTACAGTTTTAGTACATAAGTAGTTATGAGGTAGTGTGGTGCCGGGAGTGTATACGTATACTTTGAATAAGGCCTTCGAAACAGCCGTTAGAGCCAAGCTCTCCAGTCTTCCGATGCACAATAGCTGGTCACTAGCGGTCACTCCAAACGTCAGTACTCAAACTGTGGAGAAAAACATCGGAAACCGGGCATGTCCCGCAAATCCGTTCACTACACTGTTTTCAAAGAAACTGAAACATGACAAGTAAAAAACCCATCGAAACGGACCACGCAGAACGTTGCTTAGTCGAAGCCTATAACAATGTCCAAGCAAGAAACGTCGTCGTGAGGAAACCGGCCTAAAAACCTGAGTACTCGAAACTCGAAAGAAATTAGAGATGCGACAAGAACAAGCTTAATAGTTTTTGAATACACTGTAATGTCTGTAACACCCTAGCATAGAAGAAATACATTGTTCGTTACAACACAACAATATGATAGAAAGCAAAGACAATATCAACTTTTTCGTAAAGTTTTCGTTTTCGCGAATTTTTTCTTGTAAATTTAATGTGCAGGCATAAGTAATAAAGGCTTTGGCGATCATACGCGACTTTGTTTGAGTTTTGTTTTCCTTTTTTATTATGTACAGATTTGCAGGCTTGTTGGACTTCGACTTTATTTTAATTGTTTTGTTTTCTGTTAGGTTAATGAAGCATAATATACTTTGGGCATCATAAGCGAACGTTTTTCTTACAAAACCATAACTATCAACCTTGACTAAACATAAAAAGAAAATTATAGGTATTATTCTTTTTATGTTATGTTTATAGACTACTTTCCGTAAATACGACTAAAGCAAAACAGGAATTTACGTGTTCATTCTTTAAAACTAACTTTACATAGCAAAAATAAATACCTCAAAAATATAATATTCTAAAACATTCGTTGTAAGGAAATCGTTATTATAAATAAATATCTGTCTTACAGATATTCACAATTTTAATGGCATCTAAATTTTATACATACCTACGAGGAACAATATTTTTAGTTTTTCCAATAATCAGAATAACAAAAAAATCCGTTAAAACGTTTATAAATAAAAACCATTACACACTGGAACGTTAGTAGGTATAGCTCTATTATTGGAATATTGGGAATATACTGGGCGAATGGCAATCGTCCTTATGTGGCTGAAATTCATGGCAAGGTCAAGGTTTCAAATGGTTTTCAATGTTGGGTGCCTGAGTTTCATCGCTGATTGACTGAATATGCTAGATGGTTCAATATTTTCATCCGTGGCAGAGTCGGCTTTGGGTTCGCCAATTTTGAAATCAGGATCTTTAACAGTATTAACTGAAAAAAATCCGACCTTGTTGATGAGTTATCGCTAGAGCTAGAGTCGCTATCTCGCTATCTGAGTCACTGTCGGTGGGGGTATACTTTCGTCAACGATGAAATTCGGTCGTTTTTTGGGACTGTTCTGCGAAATATCAAAGTTATGTGCCAACATACCATGCCACACCATGAGATACAATGACAGCCATGTCTGATTTCTGAATTTGTATCAAAAAGATAGTACTGCATCTAAAAAAACAAATAAGAAGCTCATAGTATTTAAAATGCAAAGCGGACACATTCTCTAGTATATAAAATAATAGTACCCTTTGGTAGGTATATAAAATAATTTAGTATGTACCTACTCACGTGATATTTATATTACATACGGCCGCATTCCACAATATGGCACTTTAGTCTATAAAAAAATATTCAAAACTGAAACTGAAACTGAAACAGCTTCACGACTTTGATCCCCAGGTACGGTAGATATCCCTTCAGATCTCCCAGTACCAAGTAGGTACTAATTCAAGATTCTTTGAGGATGTCTAAGGGGGGTAGTCAGAGGTACGTCCAAACATTACATTTGGCTCATACCCACATTTTGCAGTAGTTAGTATTCCATACGTGACAGGTTGCAAGCCCATCGCCGCTGTTAGAATACTAACTGGTTTCCTCACGATGTTTTCCTTCACCGTTTAAGAGCACTGGCATTGCGCACATAAATTTTTCGATAGAAAAATCCATTGGTGCACGACCGGATTCGAACCTGCGACCTTACGATCGGAAGGCGGGGTCACTCCCATTAGACCACCGGTGCTGTCACTGTGCAAAATATTCAAACTCTAGACTTATTTCGTATTGTGGCCCTTTTTCATAAAAATAACGTGCACTTATGCCGATTACGAGGACTCAACTGAAAAGATGGCCGTTTTGCCCTAAAGTTGGTCACCAAATCACGGAATGCGAAAGGGGCGGCTGTCTGATTGGTCCATTTCTAGCGCTAGAATCATGGGTGTCTCTTTCGAATATAAAAATTTTGACGATTTAGATAACATTTTTGGATTAAAAAGAGTTTTGTTTTTTTTTGCGTTGTGGCCCTTTGGCATTTAATCAGCGATATTGTTATTAATACCTATGTTCATGAGAAAATAAATGATTAGTACCTATCACTAGAAATTGAAAAGCGATATATCCTACTAATATTATAAACGCGAAAGTTTGTAAGTATGGAGGTATGGATGGATGGATGGATGGATGTTTGTTACACTTTCACGCCGGAACGGCTGAACGGATCTCGATGAAACTTGGCAGAGAGATAGATTATAGTCTGGAATAGCACATACTTTTTATCCCGTGGGAATACTGGGATTTAAATCTGCGCGGGTGAAACCGCGGGGTGCAATTAGTTGCTTATATTATTGTTAGTTAACACTGTTGCACACGCATAGAAATAAGTTGTTAGTGCATTTTCTGTTTGCTTATCTTAAAGGTCATGTATATTAGTCTAATATGACCTCAGAGCCATACTAACATAGACGTAAGAGTAGAGATCTCTTTGTGAAGGGCTCGTCCGGAGGGTGGGTTCCCAACGAGTCACACCAAATCGTGTCACACTGTGACTCGTTGGGAATTTTTTTCCCAACGAGTCACACTGTTACTCGTTGGGAAAAAATTTAATAGAAAAATTCCCAACCTGTCACACCCGTGTAACAGTGTGACTCGTTGGGAAAAAAAAATCCCAACGAGTCACACCGATTTATTTTCCTAGATAAAAATTATTTTCAAATAAAAATAATATTTATTTAAACTGAAAAAAAACTGAAACAGCTTCACGACTTTGATCCCCAGGTACGGTAGATATTATTTGCCTATAATGGGTACTTAGTACATATTGTAATGGTGGAAAGAAAAAAGTGCTTCGTTCAAATAAAATATTTATATAGCGATTACCAAAAAGTCAAAAATAGTTATTATTAATAATATATTAAACAAAATAAAATCCCTTTTATATCTATCAAAGCTAAACATCACAATACTTATATAAAATTTCTAGAAAATAACCCGCTGTCATTTCACCCTGAATGAGTTCTGAATCAATGAGAATTGATTTAGTGATCAGTAGTGGGGTTATCTAAGACGCACTCTACAATTAAGTAATAAAAAAATAAGAAAGCTGATAATTTATGATGGATTTACTGAACAGTTTTCCAGTTTTTTTATGCAGTTTTACTCTAGAACACTGTGCATACCAGCCATTCTATTTAGGATTGAGTCAGATCGTCGTCTGTGCACGCCGTGCTAGCCAAAATGGCGGACCACGACACGAGTCACCTGGTTGTTCAAATTTCTATTTAGTATGAGTCAGATCATCATTGTCTGTGCACGCCGCGCTAGCCAAAATGGTGGACCACGAGCCGCCCGGTTAGGCCAACTAAAAGATTCGGGCTTAGATATTATATCTAAAATGCCTAGTTTTTCAAGTATTAAAAGCGGTCTATATAGGAAAAGAAATGAAGAGGCTGGAGTGTCTAAAATGCAGAACGAAAAATTTTTTTTTCCACCATTACAATATATATGTACTAAGTACCCATTATAGGCTAATAAATAAATATAATTTTTATTTGAAAATAATTTTTATCTAGGAAAATAAATCGGTGTGACTCGTTGGGAATTTTTTTTCCCAACGAGTCACACTGTTACACGGGTGTGACAGGTTGGGAATTTTTCTATTAAATTTTTTCCCAACGAGTAACAGTGTGACTCGTTGGGAAAAAAAAAACCCAACGAGTCACAGTGTGACACGATTTGGTGTGACTCGTTGGGAACCCACCGTCCGGAGAAGTACTACCACCACGCCTTTTTCTGCCGCTAGCAGTGTTGCTGTGTTTCGGTTTGAAGAGTGTTGTTGCCGATGTAATTACAAGCACATGAGTCTTAACATCTGTGATATCTGCTTGTTCCATCAGCTAATAGTATAAAAAAACTACATGTATACTTAAGTTTATTATATTTATAAACAAGAAGACCACTCAATACGAAATCTCCGGAACTACATAGTTAAGATCTTAGTGGTGTTAAACTTCAGCTAGTTGTAATAAGAGGTGTCTAAAATTGTTATGAAAACTAACGGCTACATTTTAATCTTTTTACTTTGAATTTGACTCAATATAGTAATAGCGTTAGAGTTGATACCTAATTACAATCAATAAGATATTTCTAACCTATTTAAGGTCACTTAGGTCACATAGCTGCATTACTGCGTGCGATATCTGTTTTGTATATTTAGGAATCATGCGATCTTATCATGGTATCACGGCTTTAGTATAATACATACAATTTGTAAATGTGAAACGATTTAACTTTGCATAGCGAATGTTTCCATTAGTAAAATCGTCACAGGCTATACTCGTACAGGTAAAATAAGCATGACAAATTAGCGTTTATTTGCACACCTTAGATTGGCAGTGTGACTGTAAACCGAGCGTTTTGATAACCACTTCTCATGCTAACAGTAGCGATGTTTATCGATATTACAAAAACTCTACTAGAAACATGGTTTAATACTAGCCCGTGCCTATTTGTCTACCTCTACAATAATTTCCTTCACCATATCAAAGCAAATTATCTAAGTCTATTAGTCAAAAAGACAAATAGCCAGTTGTGGAAACTAAACCACTCACTAATTAACACGCCCCAAAACATTGTCTCAACTCCGAATTCGAATTGATAGGCATAAACCAAGGCGTAATTAGCCTTATTAAATAGATGATAATAAGTAAATAAATAAAGGTGGATATTCCACACAGCACTATTTCGCCCCAAACTAAGCCAAAGCTTGTGATATGTCATACTTTTTTGTAAAAACATACTTATAATATTAATAACACCCAGACAGAACAATAATCTATGTTCATCACACAAATGTTTGTTCCCGGTAGGTATCGAATCCACAGCCTACGGCGCAGAAGGCAGAGCTACTACCAACTGAGCTGTCAAGGCTGTCATCATAACATAATCATTAAAAAAAAATAAGAAAGAAATGAACATTTACTGGCGTTCTATACATTATTGAGGTATTTTTGCGCGTGTGACCAACATAAATCTATTTAGAACTAAGTAGCTATAGCAAAGTTCATATAGGGCGACAGCTTGTGGCAAGGTACCTATAAATCTAGGCTCATCAGCGGCATGTTAATATCACTCAAATCTTTAGCGATCTAAAAGTCAATAAGGTTAATAAGTCTAAAAGCACAAACAAGAAACTTAATACGGCTCGCCTATGCTATTGTAGAATGTAGCTGCCTTTGCTAATAGGTCATGCATGTTCTATTATGATATTGTATTGAAGTTCCATATTTAATTCGAAAATGTTTAGTGAAAACAGAAAACGGCGTTATTGCTAAGAAACAAACCATATTAGTAATAAACATTAATAACTAGCACTCCGCCCGCGCGCCCCTGCTTCGCACGAGTGCACATATCATGCATGTATTATACATATAAACCTTCCTCTTGAATCACTCTATCTATTAAAAACCGCATCAAAATCCGTTGCGTAGTTTTAAAGATTTAAGCATACATAGGGACATAGGGACATGGGGATATAGGGACAGAGAAAGTGACTTTGTTTTATACTATGTAGTGATGTACAAAAATGCAGCTGCAGCCTAAGTCTTAACTTTCGTAATTTATGAATAGAAGCGTTTGCTATTTCCGATCTATTTATTATATCTATTCCAAATTGTTATACTATTATACTCTGCTAAGCATTCATTATAATACTTAGGATCCTAAAGCATGCCATTTTAAGAGTATCTAGAGAGAGTATTTTGAGAGCTCTTTGTGAAGGGATCGTCCGGGGAAGTACCACGCCTTTTTCTGCCGCCAAGCAGCAACGCTGTTTCGGTTCGAAGAGTGGTTTTCGGTGTAATTACAGGCGCATTAGGCTCAACATATTTTATGCCTCAAGTTGATGGTTGTTAATTTGATGCTTTGTTATTTTAGGTGATGGTTACCACGTTATTCATATATGTATACAAATGTAAAAAACAAAAAATGTTATATAATATCTACATAAACTATAAAATAATTATAAAATAAAAAAAACATACAATGTACTTGAATAAACATAAAATACAATATTATTACTTACTACTCATGCATCATGCGAGGCAAATGCCGTATCCATAAAATTTACTCCATGTTTTCATGTTTGTCACTTTCCTAAGACCTATTCGGATCTGTGTTATGTTACGCTACCCACATTTTATTACTTTTTTTACTTACTAGATTTACTTTCGTCTTGTAACTGTACGTCGTAAATTTCGTTACCAAAGTGGTTCTCATGTAAATGAATTATTGTAATTCTGTATGAGAAATAATGATTTTCAATAAACAACCTAACATCAGGCAGGCCATCTGCTTGTTCCATCAGCAAATTGTATAAAAAAATGACCAGATTGCTCAGGTTTCGCTGCACCTAAAATTCTCACAATTTTTTCTAATCTTTGTGAGGTTCAGTTAGTAACCACTTGGAGAACGCTGGTCAAAAGTTGGTGTAGTACAATCCGTTGAGGTTAGTTTGAGTTTCGAGCGGTATTATCTGAAACTTGTTATGCATAAGATATTTTATAAGATAACTTTTTAAAGTGCGGCCAGTTTCGCATGAACCTTCGCAACCTTAAGCTCTCAGGATTTAAATAGATATAGATAATGTCGGTGTTAAATAAAGTAGCATGGCCGTCCTTATTGTTTAGGTGTAATAAAGTCGAGAAAGGAACTGCTTACGCAAGTGCCATTGGGACAGTACCTAGATATGTCTCGAAGCTTACCTACATCATTAGAATTCTTTTGACTGTACGTGCGCCGAAATTCCCAGAGCGTAAGTTCAGAGGGTTCATCCGATAAGCTGAAGTTTAAGTTGTACAGTTTTACAATAGTTTATGGAGATCACTTAAAAATCCTTTCAATTTGGTTTATAGATCGGTTTTTTATTCCAGGCGATAAACACAAGACTATAAAAGTAGGCGAACTTTACACACCGATTGGCACATTGCTGATAGAAGTGGTTTACCGCACAAAGATGTCTCTTATCCCTGAAGAAGGACGTCGGATCGTCGCGCAGACTGCCAATAATGATATAATGGTAAAGAGCGACCATTTCAACTCGGACAGCCCGCGGTGAGTTACTATCTACTCATACCCTGGAGTCTTGTCATACATGATTAAAAAAAATCTTTTAAAATCTACTTCAACTCATATCAAGAAAATAAGGTCCAGTCTCTCGCGATGTAGGTTTATAACTAGCTTGCACCACTTAGTTCTTTGGACTAGCTAAGACAACATTTGTGATTGGAGCACAAAATCATTTTTTTTCCAATTTTCCTGCTTTCGTACTTTCTAAATAGGTCCTCAAATTAATTACCGTTCATTCTAAGTCAAAATATTTGTGTGACGATTTGATGAGTTTATTTTTAAATTTTTAATGAGAGTGAGCTCAGATTATAGAAGTAACTCCTTCCTTTTTTTTAGAAAAACCTATGATAAAAAGGTCATGGACCTGACAAAGCCATTGACAGCTGGTGCGTTTGTGGATGCCGCCAAAATCAAAGAGTTGCATGACACCCTGAGCCAACAACTACCGCCAGAGCCCCCGATGCAATGGCTTTTAGCAGAGAAAGAGAAGATGGAACAAGTAAGTTCACTCACACCGACACATCGTAAGACTGTTTAAGGCGAAGACAAGAACGAATGTTGTAACAGTCCTATGTAACTGACGTGTCATGTAAAATGTAATAAACATAAGACAAGTTCAATTAATGCTCCTTTCGCTTGCATATTTTAATATTTTGAAAGATATAAAATGACTAGAACTCATTTCTAAAAATCTCAATCGACCAAGTGTGCATTCACATTGGAAAATGATTTTTGAATGAAAAAAATCATTTTAATATTTTTTTTGTGTGAGGTTTTCTTATTCTAAAGTTTGCATAAATAGGAAAACTACACTCGAGAGCATAGAAATCGCACATAGGGTAATTTTCCTGCATTTTGATTTCGACACTTGTTTTTATTTTAATTAAAGATTGGTTGCAAATATAGCTTAAATTAAATTTAAGTACACACTGTTAGCTTCCTAAAAACCCATAATGTCTGGCCTTGACCTTCCAAATCATAGCAGTGGCGGCTTAACAATGGAATGCCCTAAATTCGCTCGTTTCAGGTAGCGCGGGTTGTGGGACTTTGAGCAGGTATAAAAGGATAAAAAAACAATAAATTTGTGAATGTAACGATTTATTAATACGAGGTATTGCCTCCCCTAGCCTGAATAACAGCTTCCATTCGATGTTTCATTGAAAAAATCAATTTTTTTACGAAATCATGCGGTATGCTGTCCCATTCTTCCTTGATCGCGGTTTGGAGCTCTCTGAGACTCGTAGGCACTGCGTTTCTGGCTCTTACTCGTTTCTTTAGTTCGTCCCATAAGTGCTCAATGGGATTGAGATCTGGGCTTCGAGCAGGCCACTCCATAACGAGTACTTCAACCTCCTCCAAGTACTGGCGTACTATAGCAGCGGTGTGTGGTCTAGCGTTGTCCTGCATAAAAACGAAGTTTTCGCCGATAAATCCCGAAAAGGGCACAACATGCTCTTGCAGGATCTCCTCGACGTAACGTTGGGAAGTCAATCCACGCGATCGACGGTCGGTATCGGGCCCTGTGATGAAGACAAGTTCGGTTTTCGCTTCCAGTGAAATGCCTCCCCAGAACATACACGAACCACCGCCGTATGCGACCCGTTCGGAGATGCAGCATTGAGCAAAACGCTCACCGGGTCTTCGGTAAACTCTACCCCGTCCGTCGTTACCATGGAGACACATCCTGCATTCGTCGGAGAAGAGGACTGCCTGCCATTGATCCATAGTCCAATTAACGTGATTTCGAGCAAACTGAAGGCGTGCTTGTCTGTGCGCTGGGGTTAATTTTGGGCCAGTTGCTGGTCTGTGCGCTGTCAGACCTCCTTCAGCTAGTCTTCTTCTAACCGTCCACCGACTGACTTCCACTTCTCTAACTTCCTGGAGCTGCTGTCCGAGTTGAACTGCATTCAACCGGCGATTTCGTAGTGATGTATTCACAAGAAAACGGTCATCGCGCTGTGTTGTCGCACGTTTTGGGCCTGTTCCTGGTCGCCTGGTATAGCCACCAGTTTGCTGATATCGCTGGTATACACGTCGAACAGCATATCTGCTCAAATTTAATTGACGAGCCACTTGACTTTGGTTCTGTCCAGCTTCGATTAGTGCAACCACTTGAGACGCTGCTTCTGGTGTGGTATCCATTTTTTTGTTTAGAGAGATGACGTATTCGTTAAAGGACCTTTCTGACTGGGTGTTGGTATGCAAATGATGTCATTTCAATCATCCCTTATCGTTTTATACCTGCTCAAAGTCCCACAACCCGCGCTACCTGAAACGAGCGAATTTAGGCCATTCCATTGTTATGCCGCCACTGGTATGATTTGGAAGATCAAGACCAGACATTATGGGTTTTTAGGAAGCTAACAGTGTGTACTTTTATTTAATTTAAGTTATATTTGCAACCGATCTGTAATTAAAAAAAAAACAAGTGTCGAAATCAAAATGCAGGAAAATTATCCTATGTGCGATTTCTATGCTCTCGAGTGTATTAACTCTAGTCATCGCCTAAAAGCTTAATGTGAAAATGCTTAAGTAAAAGATCACTTACGGCAAGTCGCTGTTTGCTTTTCTAGTTTTTATACCAAACTTTTGAGTAGGACAACAAGTATCGATCTAAATGTCATTTTCAATAACTGTGCGCAACGTGATTGCACACAAATTTGTTGTTTACGAAATTATTTTAGTGAATTCATATCTTCCAACATGAAACGAGTGAGCGAGAGGTCCATTAGCTCTGGTATTCGCCAAAATATTTATGAAACTGACAAAACTGAAACATGTCAGGTGGTTATGCGCCTTAAAGCTCATTTAACTTCACATTGAAATTCAAAATTGACGTGATAAACGAAAGATTATTGTGAGGTCTTTGTCCAGATATGAAGGCGAATCGATGGATTATAAAATATTGCGCGTTTCAGAAGTTAAAATGCCTCGCATTGACTGACCGAGTGAATGCGTTCAAAGCGGCGGCCGCCGAGGCGTCTACTTCAACAGCAAGTGCTTCCACGAGCAAAGCCATCGACGTGCCAAAGAACGGCGACAAATACTCTGGCTTGATGGTAAACCCTAGTTTTTTTTTATTACCCTCTTATTCGTAATCCCATATTATACAATCATAGCGGCTCTATAGAGTAATCTTTTCACTGTCACATTCATGCCAACGAAAAAAGAGCAACAGACTTATTGGTTTGATAAGCCAATGGCACGGTCAGCGACCATTGTGAATAAGGGCCTTATTAGTGCAAGAGTACGTCCGGGGAAGAACCTTCTACTAGCAATATCAGACGCCAACTAGTAATATTCTCATTTCTGTTTCGATTTGAAGGGTATATATGCCGCAAGTGGATGGACGCAGTTTTTATTTATATCATTCGTTACGTTGCCTTTTTATAAGGCAGGAGTCATTTTGTTAGTGTGGTATCCTTTGCAGAACAAGCGCAGGGCTGGATATTGTTTTGTGTGAGTCTAGTTTTAAATATATCAATTTCACCGGCAACCACACTGTTCAAACTGAAACAGCGTTACTGCTTGGCGGCAGAAAGGCTGGTAGTATGGTGGTACTTATCCGGGCGAGCCCAACAAGGACATATACTTTTGTTTGTTAAACGCCGTAGACGTGGCCATCTATTGGTCTAAGTGGCTGTAACAATATTAAACTGTTGATCATCGACTCGAAAGAGGAAGAAACCTTTAAACAAGCAAATCTTGTATGTTTATTTCTTACCTGAATCTCGAAAAACAGCTCCCACGATTTTCATGAATTTTAGTATGCTAAATAATGGTTTTGAGGGATAAATAGATCGAGCTAGGATTCATTTCTAGCAAATGATTTTTATCCGACTTCGGTAGATGGCGTTGTGAAGCAACCAAGCGAAGCTCGGTCACCCAGATATTTTTAGTATTGTACAAAGTTATAAAATTGTTCCAATTTTACAACCATTTTTTATTAATTAATTAAATTAATTAAATTAACAATTTATCCATAACATAATACAATAATTCACTACATTGCAATCAGTTTTAAGATAGTTTAAGCATGGTCACGGTAGTGTTTGATGTTGACGAGCACCCAGGCAGGGATGTTATTATTATGTATGTATTAAATATATCAGTCATCTAGTACCCATAACACAAGCTTTGAGTAGCTTACTTTGGGGCTAGATGATGCTGTGTGGATTGTCCAGCATTATTTATTTATTTAATTCCAGGATTTCCCGTTCGCCGACGGCAGTCCAATCGCCGAGTTAGCCACGTTCTATCAGGAGTGCTTACAAGCGCGCTCAATGAGCGGCGAATGGCCGGACATGACAGAGACGTCCGCTTCCACCGATAGCGAGTCGCTCTCTCGTCAGTTGAAGATGTACGAGGACGCTGTACCCGAGTTTGACAGCATGGTTGCCTCTATGCTCAGCAACTCCGAGGGTAGCTCTGATCACTCTTAAATGTGGTAGTATGGTGAATCGTGATCAATATTCAGAGTTGACACCAACACCTGGGGCTGATCATACAGTGTTGAACATTTCATCTACCCACGTTTCTTCGGACTCACACGGGGCCTAATCACAAATGAGTTTTAACGTTTGTAGCGTTAACGTATCCTAGTGATATTCGACCTTATTCGGTTGTGGTTAGGGATACGCGACTAACGTTAAATTCGTTCGTGATTGAGCCACCCGAAGTATAAGAAGTCTGAGTTTTGTTTTCTGTATCGTGTGGCCGAATTTTGAGTGCTTATCCGTTCAACCCCCAATCTTTCCACCCAATAGGTATTATGCTCAGTTCGCAGAAAATGCGGTGTGAATCCAGCTGGTTCAATAATGTTTGGGTAGAATTCATATTGTATGTGAAGCCGGTTTTGCAACATTGAGTGTTGGTCACGTGCCATTGTAATAACAATTGTGTTAATCCATTTTGCTTCCACAGTAGTACTTTAGTACGGGAATGAGAGCCATATCAGCTCTTTTATCTCGGTTGATGTGACCAAAAAACACTTCGTTAATACGAAATTGTACAAAGTTTCTAGACTAAGCAATGCTAGGTCTCTAGGAACCCAAGTTATCGCAAAATGTAATGTAATATAATAAGTAAACTTTTGTACCACATATTTCTGTAACATTCTGCATAGAAAGTATTAAGATAGTAATCTAAATTATGTTAAAAATGCCATAAAATTGCAAATCAAAACTTAGCAATATTTAATTGATATTATAAATTTAAATTTTATTAAATGCATGGTTGTTATTGAATGGGTAAAGTTCTTCCTTTTTACAATTCCTTCTTATAAGATTTTTTAAAACATTTATTTTTGTCCTGTCCAATCCTTGTAAGATGAATATGTATGTCTTCGTCTGTAAGTTCTATTTAGTAGAACGAAGCGAAGTCGTTTCTTGAATTACACTCAGTCTTATGTGTAAAGGAATATTATCAGCCAGTGAGGAAGCATACAGTATAGTCCATTAATCTACAAAGTACAGTTTGGCCAAAAAGTCTGGAAACGGAACTAATTTGACGTACGGGTATTTCGCATAGGTGCGAGCAAGATTGCATATGAGTGAATGTGAAAAATGTATGGAAAGTGGCGTCCCTATTTATTTCTACTCTTTTTGGTCAAGAGGTATCTTTTTGAAATAGAATGCACACATACGTTTTAAAAACTGACTGAGTAGATTGTCCTGTGCAGTTGTGGGCGTCCATCAATTTAGTTTTGGAAGGTTGCAAAGAAAAATGGTCATGATCCATACAAAATTTAACCAGCGGCCCGATTACGCTAATGTCTGGCTATCGAGATGGCTTTCAGTTTGACATTTAATTCCCATAGTGTAATAGAAGTTGTAAAGGATAAGAATTAAATGTCAAACTGAAAGCCATCTCGATAGCGCAATCAGGCCGCAGGCCTGGCGCAAACGAAACATATCTCAGTTTTTTGTTATTTTATGGGCCTGGGTCACAAATTATCATTTTTATATGCGGTCCAAACCTATCCATAGACTTACTTTTTGGTATGGATGATTATTGAAGGGTAGGATTTCGAAAGACTGAAGTAGGTAATAGCAAGACTGCACAAGGCAAATCTTGATGGCTCGAATTGTGGGGGATTTTATAAAAGTTTACACTTCATGCTTTCTTGAATTAGAATAGCTTCTATACTAATAAGATAGACGTCATACTACCAGGCATTATAGATTTTCTATAGTTTTTTGGACGAATACTTGATAATGTAGATCAGCATCTTGCAACACCAACATGGTGTAGCAAGATGCTGAATAGCTAGCTTAATTGTATCTCGACTATTTTGAAAACGACTGTTGCTCGCCATTCATCGCCAAAACTAAATACAGATTCTTATTGCTTCGGCAACCAATCCGAAACGATTGAAGATATCAGTGGTGCTGGCACCCATTTTATCTTCGAGTTTATTTTCATTTCAACGCGTGGCGCGCTCTTCCACGATTCGTTTTGTCGAAAGTTGTGACTTTACGTACTTGCTCACGGTTTATAGTTAATATTGCTGGGTTTGGAATTGTTGAACTAACTTGAATAGTATAGTGTATTTTTTATAAGCATAATGTACCTAAAAGTTATGGCATGTGGCATGGATTAAAGATAGGGTTCCTAAATATTTATTGTAGACTGTAAATATGTTAGGTGCCTTGAACTCATACTAACTTTAAAATAAATCATTCTTATTCTTAAACCTGTGAAGGTAGAACGAACGAATCAAATGAAACTGATAAATCTAATCTATCTATCTACTACACCTACGCGACTAAAGCTTCTCCGAAGTAGCGCGTCTGCTACCCGTGTACGCGCATACTTTATCTATGGCGCTGTACACACCTGCGCGACCAGCGTGACAGAGCGGGCGGGACACGCGCAACACACATACACACGTCTGACCGCTGTCAGACATGTGTATGTGTGAGAAAGCAATTTTTTTTTATTCACTATCAAATGAAGTTTGCTGTTCGCGCCGGAGTTGCATAGGTTTGCACGTTAAGTTTCGCGTTGCACACGCTTCTAAAACATATTAAGGTCAGTGTCCTAGACGCTCCCCCATCGCGTCCCGCTTCCCGCGTTACTGACGCGCAGGTGTGGGTAAACCTTAAGTATCACCAACAAAAAAAGATTGATTGATTTTTTATCCTTATTATAACATTACAATGTATCAGTGCATCCATAAAAAAAACCATTACATTATTTCTAACTGTGGTTCAGAGGCTTAAACCAAGTATGATGGTATGGCTGGCTACCATAACACTGCTGTCCATAGTGGTATGTGAACTAAAGTTTTTTTTACAGTTTTGTTTGTTTGAGAAAATAACAAGGCTATGTTTATATTTTTTGTCGTGGTTTACAAAAGCACTGAATATATTCGTTAAACATTTTGGAAATCTTTCGATTTCTAGAAAATTTATTTATGTATTTAAAATGGACTACATTAGAAGTGAATAAACTTGAATGTTTTTTTGTTTTTGTTCGCAAATCTTAATACAACCGCCTTTGCCATTGTACACTCCAACTGGTATTCTTAGGAAACTAAATTCTTTTCATAGAAAATCAAAGTATTTGTGTTTTGTTAAGTTATTACATAAATAT
Organism: Plemyria rubiginata; assembly: GCA_963576535.1. Classification (NCBI taxonomy): domain Eukaryota; kingdom Metazoa; phylum Arthropoda; class Insecta; order Lepidoptera; family Geometridae; genus Plemyria; species Plemyria rubiginata. Next base: position 6,454,902 of record OY754905.1, read on the forward strand.
TTTTTTCACTAAAGTTACGATATATAATTGTGTTGGTTGGGAAGCGTTTCGCTTTATCCTTAAACTTTATATTCTTATAGTTGTTTTAGAATTGATCTTTACTTTTTTCTAGTATCATGGTATAATAATTTCAAGGCAATGTTGTCGGTTACTCTTGGCTGCATTAGCTTTGGTGCGTTATAACATAGACAAAGTAATATAAAAATACATTATATTACTAAAACATTACATTATATTACATTATCTTTATATTTCTTTGTCTATGGTTATACCTAACAGTAGATAGGTACTTATTTATATTGTGACTTAAACTCTAAGATCATGCCTTCTCTTGGTCACACATATTTAAATTATATTATTAAAATATTAGTGTAAGCTGAGTGTACCCTTGGAACTGATGTACACTTGGGAAGCACTTATTAATAGTTAAGTTACTGATAGGCTTTGGGAAACATAGGTTTATTATGTAGGTTGATTGTCACCCAGTAATGCTATTTGTGCCTTTTTGCTTATTTTCTGAGACAATAGATCGCTCGCTTTCTGTAAAGTCGTGTACACACCATGGTAATTTGTCGTCTACTCCAATAATATGTTGAACTGTCTGTACAACCAGTTGAATAAATGTACTGTGTAAACTTTGAGTAAACATTCGTTTATCAGAAAGCACGTCACCTCAGTGTGTACACGGCATAATGTGCCAATTTTGAATATTGTTAGCTTTTGCTGTTCACTCTTCGATAGATTTGTTAAATTTGTAAATTAGGTTTTTGCATAAAAATAATGTTGTAGTATTTATAGTCGGTAGGTTTTATCTAGTCACTTTGTGTAATTGATATACCATATTCGAAAAACTTTACCATATTCAGATTACATCTGTGACTAATAAAATAGACCACTGTTTATACCATAAAAGTTAAAATTCATTGTTATTTAAGTAAGATCTACTCTCAGAAGAGTTATATTCATACAAGGATAATATTGTCTTAAAATTAGAATGAACGCAAGTTCGCCTTCAAAGTACTGAATTGCCGTACCGTACCTTACAAAGCCTCGCTTGAGCAAATGTTGAATCCAAAATGAGTTTGGTTTAATCTTCATTTTCGACGATTTGACTTTTATCTTCCGTCAAATAGGCATTGAAAGCGGAGCAAGTGAGGCTTAATCAATGTGTTCAGTGTTGAAGTTTAAATGAAACTATATTTATCCTGTAGTGAACGTAAATCCAGAGATTATACCAGCGAGTAATGTTTTGAATAGTAATTTTATTTGTGTTATTTTAGAGTTGAGTAATTTTTTTATCATGGAATGACTGTCAATAGCCGTATAATCTGGATTTTTTATTTTAGGTACAAACTGATTGGGCCTACGGGCCTAATTTATCGGTCCTTAACCTATTTTTTCACGGTAGCACTTCAAATCGCTATTCGTGTTCGCATATAGGTACGTCTTATTTTTCCCTATAACGATGATATGTAGAGACTCTATTCGCCTATATTTTATGAATAAGATGAAACCGCCGTTCGTGATTTTGTGTTGACGGCGCGTTCTTAGAATTTTTACACATAGCCGAATAAACAGCAGTTAAAAAAGCGAATACGGAAATCCAATGCGAAGTACAACTATGACCAACTTTGTGACCACCTGTAGATTCAATTTCTCAGAATATTCATACCCATATAAGTACATACGGTTTTTGAGTTTCATTATTGCTGTCGGTCTGTAGGCATCTTGATCATCGCTGGACAAAAAAACTACAAACTTCTAATAGGCCGTCATCATAAACAAAATACTCCGAGCACGATTATCTTTATGTTTGTCAGTTTCTGTGTTTAGGATGCTTGCTTAAAAATAGATCAAGCGGGTTCGCAATACAATTTAACTGTATAACCTCCGTAGTTTATTTATATCACATTTGTTATTTTGTAAAGGCTGAAACAAACGAGCTAGTAATTGCGGCAATTTCAAGCTGCAACTGTATATCTGTATCACAAAATATCCCGTTTGTAAGCCTCCTAAGAAATGGCAATAGGTTTATAAGCTTTGTACAAAGTACATATACATAATGCAAGGATTTTATATACTGTACGTAGGTAATGTTTGGCTATATATGCGTATGAGCTAAGATGTAAATTTCTAGCAACCTTTTTTGGCTCTTTCGCTGATGATGATAACCTTCCAATATGTTCGAATATACATATAGACGTCTGTTTTTCTTTTAGGTCAAGTTTACCGCTTTTTTAAATGATATTGATCTATTCCTAAGCGAGCATTTTGCTAGCCGCATTGTAGGACTTAGCTTGGGCATTTCTTTAAAAGTAAGGAGCTATCTTGTCCTATCAACTATCTATCCGCTATCCTATCAGTATTTTTCAAAATGTAAGTAAACTAGCGACCCGCCCCGGCTACGCACGGGTGCAGCGATTCTCTACTATTTTATGCATATAAACTTCCTCTTGAATCACTATCTATTAAAAAAAACGCATCAAAATCCGTTGCGTAGTTTTAAAGACATAGGGACAGACAGACAGCGGGAAGCGACTCATGTAGTGATATTAAAACTTCCAATGAATGAAATACCCAAATGGCCTGGAATGCGGACTTCTACGTGTGAACTAATTGTTCTATTATTACCTAGAACATTGTTTCAAATATACTTAGTTGGGCTTTATAAATAAAAAATGTTTACTAAATGGTGCATCATTTTATTTTCTAGAAAACTTCACAAATACCTACCTCCAGTAATTAGTATGTAATGTATTTTAACTAATGAGTTTTACGGGTCCCACGGCTGGGCAAAGGCCAGCCAATTCCTTCTTTCATCGCGAACTGTTTGCTCAGGGGCATCATTATTCTCTAAGACGTAGGAGATTCCTTGGCCCAAACCGTGTAACGTCAAAACGTGATCTTAGGCTTTATTCTTTATGCCATGAGATAGTATGCCCTAACGACGACGCAACGGGCCCTAGTAACCCGTGCAACGACACAACGTGATCTAAACTCAAACGCGATTGGATTGGTTGTAGTTAATAATGTCCCAGTTCTTCAGGCAAACAACAAGTTCGCCTTGTCGGCTCGTCCACTCGTCAAGGTAGGTATAATTTTAATAAAGGTGACAAAAAATTAGGATGAAGTTTCTTCTCGTGGTTTGGGTTTATCTTTCGGATGGATGCTGTATACTTTCACGTTCTGGCCTGTGATGTTCTGAAAAAAAAGAACTTTTTTAATAATGTATAGTGGGTTTTTTCTTGAATGATTTATACATATCAGTTTTATAGATTAATAGGTACCAAAAGTTATTATCCTTTAGTAAAAAATGCCTGTATGGTATTTAATCTTATTGTTGAATATGACATAGGAGATTCTTTGCCCCAACCTGTGTGAAGTCACAACGTGATCTACCCGCAAACGCGATTGGATTGTTCATAGTGAATAACGCCCCAGAGCTTTGAAGGTTGCAAATGCATTGCAAGTGAAATGTGAACCCACATAGTCATCGAGCGTAGGTCCGTAGGTGCGTAGAACCGGCGCCCGCGTCCGCTTGCAGAACGCGGATCGCCTGTGATGCGCGCGCACGGCGTCCTGCAACAAAGCGTGCGTGATGCGCGCGCGATCCGCCGAGCGCGCCACGCATCGCACCTCGCGCAGCGCGTCCAGAGCCACGTTCAAGCGCACGCGCCCCAGGAAAGTGTACAGGGAATACTCTTCGTCGCGCTCCTGTAAAAACATTCAAGCCATGTATAAGACCTCAGTGGCGCAGCGGGCGAGAGTCCGCCTGCGACGCAAGAGGTTGCGTGTTCGATTCGGGAATCGAATCGGTCGGACATAAACTTGTTCCGAGGCGGGCCTCGGAACAAATTTGTGTACGATCTGCAGAAATTTGTTCCGTTGGTCTGGGTGTTTATGCGTAATAAAAATATCTATCTATGTAAGTATATAATGTATTAAATATATCAGTCATCTAGTACCCATAACACAAGCTTTGAGTAGCTTACTTTGGGGCTAGATGGCGCTGTGTGGATTGTCCAGCATTATTTATTATTTATTACTAGTCCGTGGTTGAACCGGGATCTAGGAAATAAACTACGTTTTATAATAGCGCTTGGTCAAAGTCTTTGATTTAATTTTTGAAACTATCATGGTTATGAACATAACTTTCATTTAAAACGGTTCATCTGCCAGTAACATTTCTTTACTCGTGTGGACTTCAGTTCGACCCGTGACCCGTGATCATGGCGCATGCAACTGTGCCGAAATATCGGGAAACAATCAAACAAACAAACAAATCATGGTAAACATCCCGTTTTAAATGAAAGTTTTCTTTGGTTTTTCTATTGAGCAGGGACAAACTTTGATACCGGACTTAGACCACAGAAAAGGGGCATTATTCTCTATTACATAGGAGTCTATGGCATAGGAGATTCCTCGCCCCAAACTGTGTTTTGTTTGTCACATTGTAATCTAGGGCATTATTGTCTATGCTATGACATAGGAGATTCCGTGCCCCAAACCGTGTGACATCACAACGTGATCTAAACGCAAACACGATTGGATTGGTCATAGTGAATAACGCCCCAGGTGCGCCCCGCGAATGTCCCGTCCTTTTCCTCTCCCGACCTCTCCCCCTGCACCACTCCTTCACATTTATTAAATAGATAGATTAATGAAAAATCGCAATCAACCAAGTTGCTATACTATACCCGTCGTCTTAATTGGCAACGATAGTACGATCTAACGAGTTAAGGCTCCGGTGACAGCGGCTCGCAATTTCGAGGTGCGATTGGCTATTATTTCATTTTATTTCATTTCGGGGAGGTTTTTTGAAAGAATAACTCTAAAGAAACACGCATAAATACTGTTCGAACACAAATAATACAATAATGTAAGGGAAACATGCCCGAATCAGACATCATTTTGGTATTAGTATGTTTGGTCTTACGTTTACCTAATACCAAAATGATTTCTGACTCAAGCACATTTCCCTTATATTATTGTATTATTTGTGTTCGAACAGTATTTATGCGTGTTTCTTTAGAGTTATTCTTTCAAACAACCTCCCCGAAATGAAATAAAATGAAATAATAGCCAATCGCACCTCGAAATTGCAAGCCGCTGTCACCGGACCCTTAAGTGTCCTAATTCAGGCTTGCCAGTCATCACGTGGGTAATCGAAATGCTTCATAACGTAGTATACTTTATCGTACGATCGTATTAGGAGAGCGCCGTAGACTTTACCTTAATTTTGTTCTCTTCGATGACGTCTTCTTGCATTTGTTTTATTTCCTTTGCCCAGCCTCTGCAAAAATGTTTATCTCACTGTTATATTAATAGGTACAAATAGTTTTATTTTTCTTTGTTTCGCTTGTTTGTTCTGTTTTAGTAAAAACTATTTATCCAAGATAATCCAGAATGAATTATAAAGAGTCCAGGGCCCGTACTATCATCTCTTGAAGCATTCTTATTTCAATATCACTTTACTGTTTGATCCTAAAGCTGACTCTATGCAGTAGATATAAGACATTGACATAAAAGTAATATTGAAATAAGAATGCTTCCAGAGATGGTGGTACGGGCCAATGCCTACTATTTTTTTTGTATGAAAATAAGAAAAGTCCGTCGTGTCCGCTAGGGGCGCTTTTCTTATTTTCATACAAAAACTGCGTGTAGTGTACATCATACACGCGTGTAATGTGTCAACCAAAACTGCGACTACGCCCTCTGATGCCTTTTCGACAGTGTCGCGGTAGAATCCAACGGGGACCCCACGATTCGATCAAATGCTGATGTAATATGTCGGACCATTCGCCAGGACGAGTGGTTCGACGATGCACTGGCTGGCACTGAGGTACATCAGTGGGTTTTAGTCAGTATGTTGTCCGTCAGAGAGCCTGACGTTTCCTCCTCTCTCCCCGAGTGGAAGGCATGCGTAAAGCATTCCCCCCCCCCCCCCCCGTAAAAAAGGATGCCTAGCATATACACTGCGGTACCTAGCCTTCAACTCACCTTCCGAGATGCAAGAACTCCTGGAAGGTTTCCTCGTCATGAGGCAAGAACCCCGAGCTCTGAATCTCCAACTCGGACCACACCTCACAATGCTTCAGCGTCAGGTAGTAAGAGCATAGCACTAACACACACTGAAATAAAATATTAATCTATATACATACAAACACATACTATATACACACATTTCATTAAAACGGTTGCACACCAATTATTAAATAACAATATGTCACGGACAACACAGCATAGAAACTTCAAAACTAATGTGGAAATTACATTAAATAATAATGTATCTGATCTATTCAGCCTGTATGCACCCACTGGGTACAGGCCTACTATATGAAGCGCCACTCTCTCCGGTCCTGTGTCAGTCTTCGCCATTGCCACCCAACTACGCCGACAATATCATGCGACCATCGGGCGGGCTGACAGCCCATTGTACTGTTTTATGTGTACTTTAAGTACGCTTTAGTGTACACTAGCGACAAGCCCGCGCGCCGCTGCTTCGCACGGGTGCACATATCATGCATGTATTATACATATAAACCTTCCTCTTGAATCACTCTATCTATTAAAAAAACCGCATCAAAATCCGTTCGTTGCGTAGTTTTAAAGATTTAAGCATACATAGGGATATAGGGACAGAGAATGCGACTTTGTTTTATACTATGTAGTGATTACAGAAAGTGAATCAAAGTCATTTTAATCAATTGATTCACAAGGATCGCTAGTTGAATCAGTTGAATAGCACCTAGAGGTATGCCATTTCCACGCGACCAACATAGAAGCAAACATGTGCTTCGAACTTCGACTTGTTTCCAACCGCTACCTAACTAGTAGCGCCCCTCGGTTTCACCCGCGCAGATTTAAAATCCGGTATCCCCGCGGGATAAAAAGTAGCCTCTGTGCTATTCCAGACTATAATCTATCTCTCTGCTAAGTTTCATCCAGATCCGTTTAGCCGTTCCTGCGTGAAAGAGTAACAAACATCCATCCATCCATACTTACAAACTGGGAGCTCTGATTACACAAAGTCATGAGTGTCAGGGTTTCACAGAACACTCGAACGTGTATTTGGAAATTGGGTGGAAATGGGTTGAAAAAGAAGTAATGTTTACCTCGTCTTCAGGCGCTAGTTTGATGTTTTTGTACAAGTTGTAGGCTTCATTCGCGAGCGACACCTTGTGGTCCAAGTCTTCTGACAACATGTGCAGTATCCCAAACGCCTGTAAAGTGAATATGGACTGGACCTACTAGTTGCGCCCCGCGGTTACACCCGCTCAGATTTAAATCCCGGTGATCGAAAAACGTTTATACCTACGATTGCTGATATGACTCATTGCTCAAAACGCAACGATAGCGCGTGCTAATCTATCCTGTGGCGACATCTAGTTATTATTTAGGAACTATCAGCGAAATACGGTAAAATGCTAAATATCTGCCAACGCCCGGTATTCCCACGGGATAAAAAGTAGCCTATCTGCTATTCCAGACTATAAATTATCTATCTGCCAAGTTTCATCCAGATCCATTCAGCCGTTCCGGCGTGAAAGAGTAACAAACATCCATCCATCTATCTAAACTTACAAACTTTCGCGCTTATAATAGTAGTAGGAAGTGTAGATAAGTGTATCAATTAGTTTACAAAAAAAAGTTTTTAAGTATTATATCAGCTATCTAGTTGCCATATCACAAGCTTCGGCTTATTTTGGGGCTAGATCCATACTTACAAACTTTCGCGTTTATATTAGTACAGATGTGTAGTGCTCGTAAGAAGCCTTTTTGAGGCGAACTTAAATTCCTTCGACGACAAAAATCGGGATGGTGGTGTACTTCCGCGTACGAGCGCTTCACAAAAAGCTATAACGCTGCTTCTCTTCTTTGTCTTATAACTCGTTTTGTTCGAAGCAGTGTAGTGAAAGGATTTTACAGCTCGACCGAAAAGAGTAGAAAATGATAGGGGCGCCACTTTCCATACATTTTCGACGCTCACTCACATGCTGTCTTGCTCGCACCTATGCGAAATACCCGCATGTCAAATTAGTTCCATTTCTACTCTTTCTGGTCGGACTGTAAGTGCGCCTCAAAGCGTCTCCTTACGAGAACTTGACACATGTTTTAGAACTACATATTTAGGTTCTATCACATGCCAATTTCTCCACGGTGTTTTCCTTCGCCGTTTTAAGAGCGTTTTGACTCACCTTAGACATCCTAGATCCGGATATATCAGCGGCGCTGTAACAAACTGCCGTCCGTCGGCTCGTCGGCACTGCAAAGTTGGGGTCTCTCATCTCTCTACGCACATCCGAAGACATTATTGGACAGTCATGATCTGAAAACACCAAACCACTTATTAAGGGCCCGGCCTTATATTATTGTATTATTTGTATTCGAACAGTATTTATGTATGTCACTGGATAGTTATTCTTTCAAGCAACCTCCCCGAAATGAAATAAAATGAAATAATAGCCAATCGCGCCTCGAAACTGCGAGCCGCTGTCGCCGGGCCCTTAAGGTTTTTAGTTCTTCTCATGTATTTTTTTTGTATTTTGTGTACTGACTACTTTGCATGCTCCTTACTATGTCAATGCTGTACACACCTATAAGTGACAGCGCATATACTAGCTACTTTATAATTTATTAACTAATCTAGCATTATGTATCTGTCGTTGGTGTGTCGAAATAAATAAATAAACCAGGTTTGTTTACAAATATTGCATCTTGAGTTTGGACAGAGTTAGACTACAGTACAGAAGGAATGATATACACGGTATATTTCGCGTCACGCAAAAAGAACGCCGGCAGGAGAGGTAGTATTTTGGATGCGCAAACAAATCTCCACTGTTTTCCAGCGTTCTTTTTGGTTGACGCCCACTATACTATTGTGTTTAACGTTGTGTGGAATGTCCACCAATATTTATGTGTATTTCACAGGTTTTCCTAGGGTGGCGGCGGTGGAGGCAAGTGCGCTACGAAATTAGTCCACACGTACTAACACGAAAGTTCTTTCAAATATAATTATACTTACTTTTACATCCCTATTTTTTTAGTTTAGTACTAGTACAGCGGGCTATAGAGAGAGCTATGCTGGGAATTTATCTTATCTAGGTTCGATGTTTTTTAAAGAAAAAAATCTAAAAAAGCCATGTGACGCTCATTATGACAATACGTTGCAAGTCAACCACGGCCGTTGCAAGTTATCGCGCTTTGTACCAACCCATTAGAACGCCGTTGTGGTCCAACCGAACCCCAGTTACTCTGCACTCATCTCGGAATATGGCCGCCAGTAGGGTAGCTATTGTATCTCCGCGTTTTACGAGGTTTGGGTGCTGAAACAAACATTATATTATTGGACAGGCTATGACTTATATTCACGATCATAATCCTACTAATATTATAAATGCGAGTTTGTAAGTATGGATGGATGGATGGATGATTGTTACTCTATAACTCCAGAACGGCTGAACGGATCTTGGTGAAAATTGGCACCGAGATGTATATAGTCTGGAATAATCTTCTTATTAGGCTGTTAAACGCTAGAGAAGCCCTAAACGAAGAGGAAACTAGTTATTTGCGGATAGATGTGATGATAAACAATTTACCGCATTGGAAGCCCCTAGGTTTGCTCGCCAAGTCACCAGCTGACTGACCGACTCTCCACAGCGAGTCGCGTCGCAGACCAACGCCATCGCTATACACTGCACGCAAGGGTGGCTCATCTGGAAAGGAAATAATAACTTGCCATTACACTTTATAATAATACTAGCGACCCGCCCGCGCGCCCCTGCTTCGCACGGGTGCACATTGTTTTTCGACTATATCATGCACTAGCTGATCCCGCGGCTTTGCTCGCGCTCGTTTACCTTGAAAATCTCATACAAACTTTCATCCCCTATTTCATTCCCTTGGGGGTAGAATTTATCAAAATCCTTTCTTAGCGGATGCCTACGTCATAACATCTACCTGCATGCCAAATTTCAGCCCGATCCGTCCAGTGGTTTGAGCTGTACGTTGATAGATCACTATGTCAGTCAGTCAGTCGCCTTTGAGTTATATATATTTAGATGTATTATAGATATAAACCTTCCTCTGGAATCATTCTATCTATTAAAAAAACCGCATCGAAATCCATTGCGTAGTTCTAAAGATTTAAGCATACATAGGGACAAGGGACAGAGAAAGCGACTTTGTTTTATACTATGTCACTACTGAGTCAGGGCCTTTTTGGCGTACAGTTATGTTTTCTTTTGTTTTTGGTACTGTTTCTTCTTTCGTTTTGTCTCTGTTTATAGCTGTAATTTTGTATGTACCTATGTATTTCTTTTCTTGTTGTGTATGTCAAATAAATGTATTTTCTTTCTTTCTTTCTTTCTTTCTTTCTTTCTTTCTTTCTTTCTTTCTTTCTTTCTTTCTTTTCTTTCTATGTAGTGATAGGTGATGTGATGTGACTGCGACTATGCAACTCTACGACTATGTGACCGCCTACTATGGCAATAACTATGCCTTGATTATTCATAAGTTGCACTTACTTTCTCAGTTGTTTGCTGACTTGGTAAACAATTGACTATAATTTTATCCTACTGCTATATATATATATATAAACGCGAAAGTTTGTATGTATGGATGAATAGATAGATGTTCGTTGTTCTTTCACGCCGGAACGGCTGAACGGATCTGGCTGAAACTTGGCGAGAGATAGATTATTAGTCTGAAAAAACTTTTTATCTCATGGGAATACCGGGATTTAAATCTGCGAGGGTCGCAACTCGTATTAAATAACACTCAGGCAGAATGGAAACATCGAAGTATGTTCATTACACAAAAGTTTATTCTCGGTGGGGATCGAACCCACGGCCCACGGCGCAGTAGGCAGAGCTACTACCAACTGAGCTGTGAAGGCTCTCTGATAAAACCATTCTAACCGTAATTATATCCAGCAGCTTGTAAATGCCATCTCTAAGAATGAACCATTCTCTATATTCTTTCTTCCATATAATCGCTTCCCAAATGAAATTGAGAAGTGCTATCAACCATCTAGAAATATAAATATCAATTGAATCAACTAGTTGGGTCTAGTGGTAGCGGCCTCGCTTCCCGATCATAAGCTCGTAGGATCAAAACCGGTCGTGCAAAATATAGTGGTTTTGTTAAAAATGTATGTGCACAGACTGCGGTACCCTTAAACGGTAAAAGAAAACATCGTGAGGAAACCGGTATGTTGAAAACGTTGTCAAACCTAAAAAAAAGCTCCGAAATATGTGACTATGTGCTCGAAACTTAAGATTCTAGCGATTGTAATTCATAAATTACATTCGTAGTAAATTACCCATTCGTATGAAAGCGATTGACTCGGAACTCCAAACTACGGCGAATGGTAAGGCGAATGCTCGCTCTCGCTTGCACGCTTTGACATGTTGAAAGATATTAAAATCACTGAAACCATTTTCGAAAAATCGCAAACCTCCTAGTTGTGTGCAATCACATTGCGCACAGTTTATTAAAAATTCCATTTGGATTGCTACAAGTTTTCCTGTTTAGGAGTTCTTTCAAGTATGAATTAGTAAAAACGAGCGAGCGAGCGCGAGCATTAGCCTTACCTATCACAGGCTAAACAAGTATACATGTGTATTTTTTCACCTATCGTTCACGATATAATGGTTCTCCAGCGAATACAGCGCCGCGTCCAGCATACGGCGAGCTAGGGATGTAATGGCTTGCGGCCATTTTATCTCAGGATAGACGCAGCAACTGACTCGTGCGTCGCGCTCCACGGCACTAGTTAACAGTCGTAGTGCCAAGCCCAGGACAATCTGACCCTTTTCAACAGGGGGCGTCTTCTGCTCTAGTAGAGTGTAGCACAGATCTGAAAATTTTCAATTTTTGCTTGTATGCCGAGTTTAAGGCGTCTCACAGACGACGAAGATATTATTTTCATCTTAAGATAAAATATCGCTCCCCATACAATCACTAACCACCCACCCAGATGATTAAGTTAATATATATTTTCTTAGTACGGTATATTACGATACTGGCTATTATTATAGTGATTGTATGGCGACCGTTAATTACCCACCTATCATAAGATGACACCTTAAATATTATAGTAGTATGTTCGTCGACTCATAATTTGAGCAACAATTTGATAAAGCAAGGAAGTGTACATGCCAGAGTACATAATAAATAGTTATTATGAGACCTCGATCAAAAAGGGCCCATCTGCGGCCTACTTGCGGAAACCAGTCCGCTCACCAAGAGACCTCGATTGCAGTTTATAGGGTCCTGAATATTGAGTAAGTTAATAAGCTAAAGAGCCTCTTGAGGTGCACCTAAAATCCTTTCACCACACTGTATCGAAATAAACTAGTGACACAACAAGAGATTGAGTAAGTCGTATAAAAATATATCCTGAATGTAATCAATTTACTATAATCCATCTATACTAATTCCATCGTTGGACAAATCTACTCACTTTCGTTGTTGTTACAGCTAGGTACATTCCTAACTACCTAAAATCATTTAAAATTTAGTGCCTCTTGGCCACACTACCGAGAAATCGCAATAATTATCGCGGTAATGGACGTTGAACGTTGGTGTGACCACAACACGCCGTTGATTACCGCGAGAAATATACAACGGCAATAACATTAACGTTGTAAAATCAAAGGGTTTATCGCGAGAATTATTGAAGCGGTCACACTACGTGGAGTATATTGCGAGAATTATCGGAATAATTGCGATAATGGGCATTGACGTTGGTGTGGCCAGGACATCTAAATATATATAACTCAAAGGTGACTGACTGACATAGTGATCTATCAACGCACAGCCCAAACCACTGGACGGATCGGGCTGAAATTTGGCATGCAGGTAGATGTTATGACGTAGGCATCCGCTAAGAAAGGATTTTGATCAATTCTACCCCCAAGGGGATAAAATAGGGGATGAAAGTTTGTATGAGATTTTCAAATTAAACGAGCGCGAGCAAAGCCGCGGGATCAGCTAGTAAAATATAAAAGACGTATTCTAAAAGTTCAAATTAGCACTCCATCTATGGCGCAGAAGGCAGTGCTACCAACCCGGCTGTGAAGGTTACTTTGACATAAATAATATAGGTATTTCAACTTACGAATAAGAATAATGACCCCGTGTGTGTTGAAGAGTTCTGTGAGTGCGGAATCGCGCGCGGTGTCGCCTCGACAGTACATCGAGACTTGAAGCAATCTCAGGCACCAATACAGGACTCCTAGCTCGTACGGACTCTCCGAGTACCATTCGATGTACCACATTATTCTGAAAACGCAAAACATATCAATAAAAGTAACTAAACCGAAGTTTGAAGGGTGTAGTTGGCGTGAAATTACAGGCGCATAAGGCGTATCATCTGTTTGCCTCAAGCAAAGCAAAGCACTGCATCGTAGGGCAAGTTCCTTTCGCATGTGACTCACGCGTAATGCTTTTATAAAGGTGATGGTTTCCGTTGACATCAGGTGGCCCATGTGCTTTGTTTCATTTGAACGTTCAACTTATAGGTAATGATGAGACGATCTCGATAGCCATCTAAAAGACTGCCCCACTGAGGCCAAGGATCGAGAAGTGTGGAAGGAATGAAGGAGCCTTACAGTGGGACGACACAGGTTCAAATCATAAAATAACTTTATAACTGAAAGGTGACTTACTGACATAGTGATCTATCAACGCACAGCCCAAACCACTGGACGGATCGGGCTGAAATTTGGCATGTAGGTAGATGTTATGACGTAGGCATCCGTTATGAACGGATTTTGATCAATTCTACCCCCAAGGGGATGAAATAGGGGATGAAAGTTTGTATGAAATATTGTCAATTTTAAACCGGTCGGCTAACTTTGCATGCATAAAACTACTATGACGTAGGCATCCCCTAAGAAAGGATTTTGATAAATTCCACATCTAAGGGGATAAAATAGGGGATATTATATGATGAAGACGTCTGCTCAAATAGGGTTTTGATAAAATTCAACCCCCAATTTTTTACACACGCTAAACAAAAGTAAAGCCGCAAAAACTATACCTAATTAATAATAATACTTCTTAACGCGAGCGAAGCCGCGGGCAAAAGCTAGTAAAGAATAAATACAATAAATCAGTATGAACCCTCAGCTCGACATCGGCTCCCCTATTGAGTTCTCCGTCTACCGACTTCCCGCGATCTTATGGTGGATTTTTCTAATAAAATTCGTTATTCGTGTTTTTGTTTACTTAATATTCGGCTCTAGGCTGCCTGACCATTGACCCGGAGCGATGCTGCGGAGCGGAGAAACGGAGAAATATTTACCAATAGCCTTTTTATGAAGTCCTATATTAACTCAAAGGGTTAGCACTGCGTAGATACTATACATTAGAGATCAGAGGGGATATCTTCCGTGCTGTAATCAAAGAAAAGAGAAAGTATTACCTCCTCACTATGCCATACTCCTTCGCCAGATTTGGCGCGACTAGAGGCAGAGCACAGACCAGCGCTTGAAGAGTTGTCTTCCGTAGTTCCGCGAAGAGCGCCGGGGACCAGGGGGCTCTGAGGCAGCTCAGACCAGGGTCGATCAGGTACATCAGCCCTACGAGCCAGTGACGGGATTCTACCATCTAAAACAGGCAAACGTGTTTATTTTATACTAGCTGCGCCCCGCAGTTTCATTCGCGCAGTTTTAAACCCCGGTGCTCCCACGGGATAAAAAGTAGCCTATGTGCTATTCCAGACTATAATCTACCACTGTGCCAAATTTTATTTAGATCCGTTCAGCTGTTATGGAGTTATTGAGTAACAAACATCCAAACATTCACATTTATGATATTACTGAGATTAGGTTTTTGTCGTAGGCGTCAGTCCATTTATGAAGCCTCGAAGTCTGTATCTTGTACTATTCTACTATCCTACAAATATACATAAAACTTTGGAGTCAAAATTATGGACATTTGTGACATTTTCACACCCTAACCACTGAATCGATCGAGGTGCAACTGCACAAATATAGTTCGTAACTGGGTTTAGCATATTGGCCATACACCGCACCGTACAATTAACTACCGGGACCACACGGTCGGTACAAACCATTATGCGCATCACAGACGACGAAGATACTATAATATTTCATCACATGATAAAATATCGCTCCCCATACATACAATCTCTATGCGCCATCACAGACGGTTAGGATAATAGAATAGAATAGAATAGGATGGGATGGGATGGGATGGGATCGGATCGGATGGGATTGGATGGGATCGGATGGGATCAGATGGGATCGGATGGGATCGGATGGGATCGGATGGGATCGGATGGGATGGAATGGAATGGAATGGAATGGAATGGAATGGAATGGAATGGAATGGAATGGAATGGAATGGAATGGAATGGAATGGAATGGAATGGAATGGAATGGAATGGAATGGAATGGAATGGAATGGAATGGAATGGAATGGAATGGAATGGAATGGAATGGAATGGAATGGAATGGAATGGAATGGAATGGAATGGAATGGAATGGAATGGAATGGAATGGAATGGAATGGAATGGAATGGAATGGAATGGAATGGAATGGAATGGAATGGAATGGAATGGAATGGAATGGAATGGAATGGAATGGAATGGAATGGAATGGAATGGAATGGAATGGAATGGAATGGAATGGAATGGAATGGAATGGAATGGAATGGAATGGAATGGAATGGAATGGAATGGAATGGAATGGAATGGAATGGAATGGAATGGAATGGAATGGAATGGAATGGAATGGAATGGAATGGAATGGAATGGAATGGAATGGAATGGAATGGAATGGAATGGAATGGAATGGAATGGAATGGAATGGAATGGAATGGAATGGAATGGAATGGAATGGAATGGAATGGAATGGAATGGAATGGAATGGAATGGAATGGAATGGAATGGAATGGAATGGAATGGAATGGAATGGAATGGAATGGAATGGAATGGAATGGAATGGAATGGAATGGAATGGAATGGAATGGAATGGAATGGAATGGAATGGAATGGAATGGAATGGAATGGAATGGAATGGAATGGAATGGAATGGAATGGAATGGAATGGAATGGAATGGAATGGAATGGAATGGAATGGAATGGAATGGAATGGAATGGAATGGAATGGAATGGAATGGAATGGAATGGAATGGAATGGAATGGAATGGAATGGAATGGAATGGAATGGAATGGAATGGAATGGAATGGAATGGAATGGAATGGAATGGAATGGAATGGAATGGAATGGAATGGAATGGAATGGAATGGAATGGAATGGAATGGAATGGAATGGAATGGAATGGAATGGAATGGAATGGAATGGAATGGAATGGAATGGAATGGAATGGAATGGAATGGAATGGAATAGAATGGAATGGAATAGAATAGAAATTTCTTTATTTTATCTCATAATTGTTTAAAAACACTTTTACATTTTGTTTATAATAATATATGATGCGCTTTATTAAATTACTACGAATACGCCTTATGACATCCACATGACAGGAGTCGTGTAATGCAGGCTATTATACTCCGGTACGTACCTACCACCACAGTCAATGTGGATCAGTAACAAACCACGATGTTTGATTTCTAATAATGGAGGCATATGCGCTATAACTTTCTGCTCATTCTGTTTTTTAAATTATTAAATCCTTTAAGAAATGACGAAGTTATTCAAGTAGGTATAATAAAAAACTTAGCACCAACTGTACTTCGTTACTTACGCATTTGTTGTAAGGAAAGGTCTTGAGGAGATCTACGCTTAGGTAGATGAGTGTTTTCTTAAACAGCACGTCTTGTTGCGCCGTGTTGAAGTTCACAGAGTTCGTCCAATCAGCTCGCGGCGGCAGCTCCGTTAGAACCGCTAGACTCATTACATCTGAAACAAAACATTCAGTTTACTTTTTTTTTAATCTTTAAAAAAAATCATGGCGATATTTAATTATGTAGCAACAAGGATACCACTAAGTAATCTTTTACTACGAGTAGCCCTGAGTAGCCCCATTAGGTAGTAGGCATTATTCCCGCTGCCTTTATAGCAGCACTATAAAGTAAACATCCCTGTCACCTTCATGCCAACTAAAAGAGAGTAAACAGACTTATCGGGGATTCGTTTTCTGACATAGTGCGAATCAACATAGCGTTGTTTTTCTAGTGATAGGTAGGTAGGTATTTTGAGTTGTGTGTCACAACCTATACCTACCCATTGCATTCATTTGCAAAAAAACAATTGTCATGACTATACCGGATAACCTACGTTCAAAGTACCTACCTAACTAATTATTTACATTTAACCACAACCTTGGTAGGTATGTAGGTACATAATGTAGACATAGACATAGACAGTAATTTATTGGCCACAAGAACACACAGAAAACAATTAGGGTAATGTAGGTAGGTACAATATTCTAAAACCTATAAAACGATACCCATATCAAATATTAAAGACAAAAAATGAATCCGCCATCATGGATTCTAAAAATAATGTCAGTATTGCAATCAGCGCTCCCGAAAACCTATAAAACGATACCCATATCAAAAATTTAAGAAAAAAAATGAATTTGCCATCTTGGATTCTGAAATTAATGTTTTCGTTTTTCACTATCACTAGGTAGGTACATAGTATAAAACAAAGTCACTTTCTCTGTCCCTATATCCCTTTAGGGATACGCAACAGATTTTGATGCGGTTTTTTTTAAATAAATAAAGTGATTCAAGAGGAAGGTTTATATGTATAATACATGCATGATGTGTGCACCCGTGCGAAGCAGTGCGCGCGGGCGGGTCGCTAGTTTATGTATAGGTACCAAAATCAACAATCACACAAAGAAATCCAACCAAAAAACTTACTTTTCATCGGAAAATACCTAGTAGGTACCTAATACGTCGCGGCGGCGACGCGCGTCGCGGCTTGGATGATGCAATAGGTAGGTACTAGGTAGGTATGACTGTGGGAGTGGGACAAATTCGGAAACTTCGGAAAGGTAGGTAGGTACTCCGCCCTCTTCACTTGCAAACATTCACCCGCACCCCGTATTCCTTAGTATTAGTAGGATAAGTCACAACTATGCTGAGCATTAGTCCATTTGGTGACGTACCTGGCATGAGAAGCGCGGATAAAGCCATGAGTCGGTTCCCGAAGCAATGCAGCATCATCGTGCTTATCACAGCCAGAGTGATACGCTCGTGTTGGTGCGCACGCGCCCTGCATTCATACCGGAATGCCCACACGAAGCATCTGAATCAACCATGCAAATCATAAAAATAATTAAATTAAAATAGCTAGGGGTTGCGGGTTCGATTCCCGCCTCAGAACAAATTTGTGTGCCTACCTACGATGTGCAGAAATTTGTTCCGTTGTTCGGGTGTTTTCTATGTACCTATAACTTAATTTGGGGCTTTACTTACTTTGGACTTACTTTGGGGCTATCTAGCACCAAAGTAAAGCCTTCTGGTTATTTCTGGTTCGACCGAGGCTGCTACAGCGTAAGTTGGTATTGTAATAAACCAATTATAAACATAATAGGTAGTATCTTGACGACCTCTGTGGCGCAGCGGGCGAGAGCCTGCCTGCGACGCAAGAGGTTGCGGGTTCGATTCCCGCCGTGGAACAAATTTGTGTACGATCTGCAGAAATTTGTTCCGATGGTCTGGGTGTTTTCTATGTATAATAAAAAAATATCTATCTATGTAAGTATATAATGTATTAAATATATCAGTTATCTAGTACCCATAACACAAGCTTTGAATAGCTTACTTTGGGGCTAGATAGTGCTGTGTGGATTGTCCAGCATTATTTTTTTTTTTTTTTATTATTTTATCTACGTCATCCAGTAGGTTTATAAATCTTGACCTATTTCTCATAAAGAAGTAGGTAGGTACCTACATAATTCACTCATACACACACAGCACACAGCTGGCTCAGCAGTTTAGAAGGCACAAACGGTTACGGTATAGGTACCTACTTACGACACAGAAATCACAGAATAGATAAAGTAGGTACCTCGTACGTGTACGCCGCGATCTTACCTACGAGAATGCGCATAGGTAGTAGGTACATTGACATTGCGGGCTGACGAAATAAATACAAATCTAGAAACATTATTTTCTCCGGCTACAACTTTTTCTTTGTTTTTGTTTAGGGTCTTGTACCTCCCCCTTTCGTTTTCGGAAGGACACTGATACCCTGTAGGTAGGTATCTACCGTACACAAATTACCTACCTACACAATATTTGATAGTCATCTAAATTAGGTAATCTAAGTTTATGTATATTAAGTAAAGTATAGACCTACGTTATAGAGAACCTACATTTTGGAAACATCTTATACATATACCTAGGTACCTACGAGTAGGTGTAATCCTAATGTTAATAAAAAATTATGTACCATCTTACTAATATTATAAACGCAAAAGTTTGTAAGTATGGATGGATGGATGGATGTTTGTTACTCTTTCACGCCGGAACGGCTGAACGGATCTGAATGAAACGTGGCAGAGAGATGGAATAAAGTCTTTTATAACACATTTGCTCGTAAAGGGTCTCTTATTTCACCAATTTCAGTATCGTGATGTATGTCATTACGCACTCGTGCGTTATGGTAATGTAAAACGTACGGTTTATCAAGATGCTCCCACTAAAACGAACGGAACCTTTTTTAAATCTTAGCAAAGAGTTTTTATGTCAGTAAAGTGGTCAACATTTTATGAATAAAATTGACTTTGGGATATAAAAAATAAGCATTTAATTCTTTTACAAATTGTTCAAATTTTTATAACTGCTTCAACAAGTGAATAAAGATTTATTCTTTGAAGAAAGTCCGAGTTTTATTTATTTCCTCGCAAATGTGTTATAAAACGTCGTATGACATACGTGCGCTTTGAAAATTACAGCCTCTGCTTTCTTGTAGCCCTCGCCTACGGCTCGGGCTGGCAATATCGCCTCAGCTGTAATTTTCAACTTACCGCACTTATATCATAATGTACTATAATAACACATAGGCTTTTTACCCGAGTGCCGAGGGTTATGTGTTTGGCGTGTATCTATCCATGTATGTATTTATGTATCCTTCCATCGATATTTCCTTTATTACCACGTAGCAACCAAATGGCTGGATGGATTTTGATGATTCTGGAATCAAAAGATTCGTCGCAACTTCCCAAGTGTCCTTAGAATAAAAAAAACCCCCAAAAAGTCACGTGGGAAGGAAAGCAGGAGCGATATTCTCTCACATAAAAAAAAAATATTTTCGCTTTCGTAGCATTATGGGTATCAAAATCAAGAGAGTGATAAAGGTGTTTTCAAATAATGTATTAGTTTTTGATTTAAAGTAAATCCTCAAAGACAAAACCAGAACGCAAAATTCGTTAAGTCAGTTTAGTGAACTAGGCCAAGAGTGATACTAAAATGTATCATAAAACCTTCTCTATGGTCATACAAATCGTTTAGAAAAAACCGCATCAAAATCGATGAAGCCGTTTCGAAGATACCTATTAAGTTTTTTAATAAAAAAATGTGATTGCTGGTAACCTCAAAGTGATCATAATGAGTTATACAACCACAGGCGTCAGTAAACTGCTAGGACATAGGTAGGTAGGTACACGAGCCTCCGACTGTCTGCGATCATTACCTACATTTTTATCATTTGTCAAGACTGAAGAAAGGATTTCAATATTAAAAAGTACCAAATTTAAAACATTATCTTATTTACCTACCTACATACTTTTAGTTCGGGCACTCGGGGTTTTTTTTTAAATAAATCTTCTTGTTATCCCGTGAAAATACCTACCGGGATTTAAATCTGCGAGGGTGATGAAACCGCGGGGCGCAACTAGTTTCCATGTATTTTTTTTTTATTTCGTGACTGAGACTGACCATCACTACTAATGACTATGGCTACGGCTACGACTATGAACTTGCACTTACTTATTTTCTCAGAGGGTAATAAAAAGTAGTGTCACCTCGGGAATAACGCTCGAGTGAAGTAGGTATGTAGGTACTTTGAATCAATAGTAGTTTGTTCACTTGGTAAACACTATTAGGTTTAGGTAGTACGTACATACCTACCTGTACCTACATGTAGATAGGTACTTAAATTAAAAAAAATACTAACCGTTGGCTATAGGCATCAGGGCAAGGTAGTAGCAGCCCGAACTTAGGATTATCTTCCAAATACTGTTTGGTAGTCTTTAGAAGAACTAGCAGCAGCGAAAGTGTTGTAGATATGTTTACACTACTGTCACCTGAAAACAATTGAATAGGTACCTACATTTAGCTAGCCTTGTTTGATTTTAGAAAGGGCTTGCTAAAAGTACTTCTTGTAAAAGCTTGACTACCCACAATGAACCCGCATACCTATCATCTGAAGACTGATTGCATATTCGAATTGAACCAGAAAAAACCATGGTTGTGTGGAACCTTTGAATGATACAACTTTTATTTTGTATAGTCTGAAGTAGGTAATTGAAACAAAATAATATGTGACCAGATTAAAATGGAAAACTATAAACTTTACCTACTAGTAAAAAAATTTAATGTTGGATGTTTCGATCGAAGATTAGGGGAGATGTGGGTAATGGGACTCACTTAAGCGGGAATGAAAATAAAATCGAAGTTATCTATTCGTTAACTATTCATTGTTTTAGCCCTAATAAATATAAAAATTAGTTATTTGTCTATTAATTCAGATAACCTTCAATCACTTTGGCTTATTCCTTTAAGAAAAATGTCAATAAAAAAACAGGTTTGACCACCATTAAACAAATAAATCCTACTAATATCCCTACTAATCCCTACTAATATTATAAATGCGAAAGTAACTCTGTCTGTCTGTCTGTTACGCTTTCCCGCTTAAACCTCTCAACCGATTTTGATGAAATTTGGCACAGACAATCTTTAGCCCTGAGAAAGAACATAGGCTACCTTTTATTGCGAAAAAAAGAGATGAAGAGATTAAAAGTACGCAGACGATGTCGCGGGTACCAGCTAGTATTATATAAACGCGAAAGTTTGTAAGTATGGATGGATGGATGTTTGTTACTCTATAACTCCAGAACGGCTGAACGGATTTTAGTGAAAATTGGCACAGAGATATATTATAGCCTGGAATAACACAGGCTACTTTTTATTCCGTGGGAATACCAGGATTTAAAAATACGCGGGTGAAGCCGCGGGGTGCTTATTAATAACTAGCTGGTACCCGCGACTTCGTCTGCGTACTTTTAATCTCTTCATCTCTTTTTTTCGCAATAAAAGGTAGCCTATGTTCTTTCTCAGGGTCTAAAGATTGTCTGTGCCAAATTTCATCAAAATCGGTTGAGAGGTTTAAGCGGGAAAGCGTAACAGACAGACAGACAGACAGACAGAGTTACTTTCGCATTTATAATATTAGTTGGGATGAATTAATTATTGTCTACTTCGGTTGGCAATGGTGATCAGCATGCTGACAATGGTGGTGTGGGTTCGCCCCACAGAACGTCGCCCTTACATTACACACACAACTATTTAAAATGTATAAAATCATAACATTCATAGCTAGATTACTTTTTCATAATAACAAAGTTCACGAGATTTGCGTAATACGATAAGATATTATAAGTAAGAAAAAGCTGCAATTGTGCAAATGAGCGCGCGAGAGACTGACGCGGATTTGCGTCGCAGACGCAAGGCTCGACTGGCGCGGGGCGGCGGCGGCGCGTGCGCAGTGCTCAGGAATGCGGTCGCTAAAACAATAACCGCTACATACTACGGGTTTCGTGTGACTATGCTTGTGTGGTGAATTTATTAATATGAAAAACTAATCTAGTTATGAATGTTGTTATAAATATTTAAATAGTTGTGTGTCTAATGTAGGGGGGACCCCATATCACTCTAACAACATAAATCACATACATAATTGCGCGCATTACAAAAATGGGATATTCATTGTCTTCGCGGTTTTCCTCATTGACTAACCTTGTTTTTCGATGAGCTCCATAGCTCTTTTCTAGTTGGCTATAGACCAGTAAGCCCTACTTGTCTTTCTAAGATGATGTTTTTGGCATCTACAAACAAAACTGAAGATTGTTTCATCAAAGTTATGTTATGTTGGCAATGGGGGTAACCTGACTCCAATTGCTTACATCGATCGGACTACGGACTCGGACTACAAAACGAGAAAAATACAATCCTAATAAAAAAAAAATCACGTCAGTGTCACCATTGCATCCTCCTGCGTACTGTTTTCGGGCTATAAGGTGACCACCATTGCCAACTGACCCCCATTACCCACATCTTACCCTTGATCGAAGGTTGAATACCTACAATTGCTTGACTTGACTTTTGAGCTTGAAGTTGGAATTGAAAATGATTAGGTACTTTGCCTATGAGTGATTAGTAGGTAGTAGGTAGGGTTGGCTATAGCAATATAGGGTTGGCTTGTACCTGAGTTGAGGGTTGGGGATAGGGGCAATGCAAGTGGGGGTAGATGGCAAGTCTTCCCCTTGAGTCCTTTTTACTAGGAAATGAAAAAAAAATACTTTAATTTTTCAGGTAAGTTACTAGTTCGGTTAGGTTTTTTTTTTATATGAAGAAAATTGGTAGTAATATTTTCATCTCTATGACAAAAAGACTCAAGGGAAGGAATTCTCATTAGGTTAGGATTTTTTTTTTAAGTTAAGAAATTTGAAGTAATATTTTTTTTCATTTCCTAGAAAAAAGGACTCAAGGGGAAGACTTGCCATCTACCCCCACTTGCATCCCCCCTATCCCCAACCCTCAACTCAGGTACAAGGGTAGCTATAGTTTAACCAGTAGGTATTCAAATTCCTTGAGTAAGTAGTACCTACTTTCAGATAAGTGCAATATTTTGACAATAACCAACAAGCACTTGGTGTGTTGTTTGGTGGTCTTACTTTGGTGACTTGACTTGTGTATTTTATCACCTATCACTACATAGTATAAAACAAAGTCGCTTTCTCTGTCCCAATATCCCTGTGTATGCTTAAATCTTTAAAACTACCCAACGGATTTTGTTGCGGTTTTTTTAATAGATAGGTAGTGATTCAAGAGGAAGGTTTATATGTGTATAATACCTACATGCATGATATAGGTACCTAGTAGAACAACAATGATCACCCGTTCGAAGCAAATACTAATAACATGCTACTTATGTTTAAAAAATTGTTTACTTTTCTAATTATGAAATATTCAAAATACACACCTAGTTTTAAATTGCAGTCTTGTGGGTCAGCAGGACCTACATCATATCTTGGTAATTTCTTCTCCGGAAAGTAAGGATTGAACCGGTAAAAGATATTTTCAATTATGTTTTCTTTCATCAGCTCTATACCTGCATTAAAACTTATGGGTTTTAGTTTGTAGGTACCCCTAACTACCCTAACAGCATAATAGGTAGGTATTCCACCCAGGGTGACTTTTCACTTATTTCTTGGTCATGATAATGAGAGAGGACTACCTAGGTAGGTAGGTAGTATAAATTAGGAAGGATGGATTTTGGTTTCCACTTGCACTCAATACTTCAGTGAGTACCTAGGTAGACGCTTGGTCAAAAAAGTAAAAGTTTCGTAGCTTTTATCAGTAACTTATATTATGAGGCGCAGAAACTTATATTATTCGGTAGGTATATAGTAAAAAAGTTTCTGCGTTTGATAGGATGATACCTACCTAATCTTGTGGAAATAAAAGAGAAGATAGCTTGCCAGTCACTCTATGTTTGAACGGTAATCAGATTACTAATCCATATAAATTAACATAGGTAGGTACCTACAAAATTTACAACACAAACACCATGTTTATTGAAATTTTTGAGTGCCTACAGTTAGGTAGGGGCGCGAGCAAATAGAGACGACTGAAGAAGTACCTACGTACCTACCCTATCTACCATCACAGATATAGGATAGAAATGCTAGGTAATTCATAATCATAACCTACTCTACTAAGGCCAGATTGCTATAGGTATAAATGGTCCTAGGTGTGTGCAGTTAAAAGAAAAATATCGGGAAACTAGATTTTATTTAGATTATTTAAAAAACCCTACTAACATTATAAACGTGAAAGTTTGTAAGTATGGATGGATGGATGTTTGTTACTCTTTCACGCGGGAACGGCTGAACGAATTGGGATGAAACTTGGCAGAGAGATACATTATACTCTGGAATAACACATAGGCTACTTACACATAGGCTTTTTAACCCGTGAGAATACCGGGATTTAAATCTGCGCGGGTGAAACCGCGGGGCGCAACTAGTATAATGATAGTTGTGAAATAGTCAAGTGAGCAGGTATGCAGTAAATTAGGAAAAGTTAGATAGGTAAGTACATGATTATTGCCTTACAAATTAATAATAACAGAATGTTAAAAATTGATCAATTTATTTTTTAAACATAATACTAGGGTTGAGGTACATATTATTAAAAAACTTATTAAACTAAACTAGGTAAATAAAAAATTCTAATAAGTAATAATGAGACCCAATAGTATAATAACAATTCCAATACAAGTAAAAGGCGCGAGGTTCCATGGTGTATGTTTTTCCTGAACTCGTTTCCTCATGATCGATAATACCCATATACCCATAACATTATACCCATCTAGAGCAGATTGTACCATGGATGCAACTTCAGTGAAAACATCCTCCTCTGATGCATAGAGTGTGAAAATACCATCAAACAAGAATATAATAGAATAGAATATGTAGAATATTATAGAAAAGTAGAAAATTTATGAAAAATATGAATAATGTAGAAAATTGAGAGATTTGATTGATTAGAATGAGTGTTTATTTATACATGCAAAGTTCAATAATTAAATTTTCTCAACTTTTATGGAACATGCATCAACAACTTGAAGTTGAACAATGGTTTCGTCATTTCTGATTCTAGTTGTGGTCGCACTCTGCAATACACTCGGATATTGGCTTTAAGATATTGAAAGGTATTTATCAGGTCTCGCTGCTACATGGGCACCGGTATATTTTGCAATGCCTCCGTTTAATTATAAAGATTCTTAATAGTAAACCTGTAATTTAAAATATTCTGCAGCTATTCTCAGAGTACCTACCTACCACAAAAATGGAGTGTGAAGAAATCACACTCCATTTTTGTAATCAGTCCGTTATGGCTTCTGGTGCAATCACAAAATCTGCCGGTACTGATCCAGGTTATATACAACTTCTTCAAGATATTTATTTTGGAGACGGAAATATTTCCGTATAATTTCCATTTTGTGTGAGCAGTCTAGCTTTAACTCGTCGTAATCGGAACACTTTTGTCGTCTGAACCTATGGGTGGCATTGAGCAGCTTTTCATTGAGCAGCTTTTCTTTTAGACAGTCTCTTTCTGCAGTGCAGATCCGGACTGTGTCTAGATTTTTTTGATAATCTGCAGATAATTTATTAAATATATCTTTTAAATCATTATATTCTTTGTTGACAGCTTTATGTTTTTCAAGCAAGACTAGGTATTTGCCTTT
Organism: Plemyria rubiginata; assembly: GCA_963576535.1. NCBI lineage: Eukaryota > Metazoa > Arthropoda > Insecta > Lepidoptera > Geometridae > Plemyria > Plemyria rubiginata. The sequence continues at coordinate 6,481,389 of OY754905.1, forward strand.
GTAGCCACATATCACAGGAATCTTTGATGCAAGAGTGGTTTTTTTTGCCACTTTTTTAACTGCACTTGTTGACGGGACTGGCTCAGTGGCTGCCTTTCTGAGTGTTGGACCTGCAGCTGATGTTGAAGTTAATGATGCATATGGTTTCAAATTCCTTTTGTTCTGATTCCTCACTCCATTGCCTATAGTCCTTGTAGTAACCCGATTATTTGACATCCTGAAATTATTATTATTAATGTCATTATGATAGATTTAGTACAGTCAAGGGCAAAATATGTATAGTACAAAAATGTGTTTAGTACAGTTTACATAAGTTGGTATTTATCTAGAGACAATAAATTGAATACAATCATGTATCCAAACATTAAAAAGTAGTACTAGCATTTATTTTTTATGCATATTATTATATACATTGAAATGATTTTTATTCCCGATTATTTCCGAAACATCAAAACTTTAAACCCATTTTTTACGAGATTTAGGTACAATTTGTTAGATGTGCCCTTTTGCGGTAAGACGACAGAATACCTAGTAGATTGATTACCAAGCAAACAACTAATTTTATGAGAAAACTAGCGACCCGCCCGCGCGCCCCTGCTTGGCACGGGGGCACATATTATTATCATGCATGTAGGTATGTGGTAGAATTTCACTTAAAAGTGGCTTTAGATGTTCAAAAACATTTTAGTTTTTTACCCATGGAGTGCATGATTGTTTTCACTTACTATCTAATGCTGGCGCCTCACATGGGCTATTTGGCTTCAAGTTAGGTATTATACATATAAACCTTCCTCTTGAATCACTCTATCTATAAAAAACGCTTTAAAATCCGTTGCGTAGTTTTAAAGATTTAAACATACAAAGGGACATAGGGTAGGGATATAGGGACAGAGAAAGCGACTTTGTTTTATACTATGTAGTGATAAGTAAGTGAAAATATTATGAATAGTCATAGTCAAAGTCACTAAGTCATAGTCGTGATATGTAATGACTATAAAACTAGTAGTTCGCCCCGAACTGAGATTTCGTGAAGCAACGCGAACGCTCCGAAAATATAAGTGGTGGTAGTCAGAGGCAAGTCCAAACATTGTGTTTGGACTGTTCTCTGGCTGCCACTTACCTACTAACTAAATATGGTAACCAAGTGTCGTAATTTTGATAATTTTAATAGCAAATGTCGTAATTTTGATAACTTTGATGGCAACACCATTTAATTTCTGTTTTGTTGGCTACCCTGCTAGCGCCTCAGTGGGCGGGGCGACCAATGACGCGTGACGCAAACTGGTTCGTGCTGGCATTTTTCTAGAATCTGCCTACCCGAGGTAACTTTTTACGGAACGTTGGGTGAGCAGCCAGTGGGTGTCTGGAAGTCGTGAAGTTAGGACGTCTTAGGAGAAATAGTCATAGCCGTATTAAGTACTAAGTACCTCTTCTATGTACAGTTGGTTTCGGAATAAATAAGTATAAAAGTGTTCATCTGCTGCATTTCATTTCATCTCAGAAGTGGTTTGAACCAAGGTATGTTAAATTTCATATGCTTATTTTATGATGATTCCACCCACATTATGATATTTTTATTTCGATTAAAAGAATTATTAGATTTGACAAATGTTTAACGGTATGAAACGTTTTGATAGCATGTATTTTTGGTCGAGATTTACTCGAGACTATCCGATCGTGCTAGCTTATACAGTTTAAAGGTACCTGAAATGTTTTTATTTAATTGAATCTTTGTTTGTGCGGTCCAGTCGGGATTGCCCCGAGACTAGCTGGCCGTACTAGCACTATTCAGTTTAGAAAAATTGTCAGTGCCTATGCTTGATACCCATGAACAATAAAGAGTTGAGTATGCATCAGCAATATTTTTTTTTCTTGTGAAATAAATTGGGTGAAATCTTAAAAATTTTAATATTATCCGATCATTTTAACATTGAAGGATTGGCAGGTATATCTTATTTTATATCCGCATTTTTAATCGTTGCCTGCACAAACTAGTCTGTATTACACAGAGACTACCCAGTAGTGTTAGCTCTTTTAAATTCGTGGATTTACCTGCCCATCGTTTAATTTTTTTATGTGTATTTCAAATTATTCTGCTATTACCAATCTTCCAATTGCAATAGAAATTGGCTTATGTCAAGCACATATTGACGAAACTTGGCATTATGACCTGATGAACTGACGTAAAATTATTAATACCTACTGATGATCAAGCTTACTCTCTGATGTTAGTCTGCAGCAAATTTTACTAAAATAATCAATATTTAGAGAATGCTATCAATCCCAGAGTTTGGCTATTTAAAATTCAATTTTCTATCTTTATTATGTAAAAAAAGGCAAAAGTGATTGACTGATGACATCGCACACACCAAACCTCTGGGGCTAGAAACTTAAAATTTCGCACAAGTATTCCTTTTATAAGTTAGGCATCAACTGAGAAAGGTTTTTTTTCAAAATTCATTCCCAAGGAGGTCAAATAGGAGATAAATGTTTATATGAAACTTTGTATTCCTTCGAAATATTTGCAAGCAAATTCGTATGAATTGAGAACGGTAATAATGATGATGTTTAATATTTCAGCGTTATCTAAAATACAACCCTCATGAGGGTATCTAACATGAAAAACAAAACTGAGCGGCCCACCGACCTAAGTAGGTTTCAAAGTAAACGTGAGCAAAGCCGCGGGTTCAGCTAGTAAAAATTCAAAACAACTTTGCAGACGGTTCCAATATCCATTTATTTATTTATTTATTTATTAATACTAAGATTCACAGTTATTCTTATTGTTTATTTTAATCTCATTGATGCACACTGCACAGTAACCAAATTGAATCTACATTTTTCCATGGAACAATTTAAATTAAGCATTTACAAACAATATAAAGCAAAGAAAACATGAGATCAGAATATGTACAAGATGCCTAATATACAAAAACCTAAAATAATTCGAAACAAAAAAAAAATCTAGTGAAGTAATAAAAAAATTGTAAAATAACATTATGCATTGTGCGCTATTCGGCAATTTATTATTGACATATTATGGGTTATGTATACCTACTTAATCAAAGCTAATGCTATGTATGCAGGTATAGGCTAAGTATGCCAGAGTTTAACAATAAGCGTTAGTAGTGAATTTATCATAAAAGATAATGGGTAATGTATACCTGTTTATACAAAGCTAATGCTATGTAAGCAGGTACAGGCTAAGTATGCCAGAGTTTGACCATGAGCGCTATCAATTAATTAAAAATGGTTTATGTGTACCGGTTTGTTTAAAGTTGAAGTCAAGGTTAGACCTGAGGTTAAAGTTAAACTTAAAGTAAAACCTAAAGTCAAACCTAAAGTTAAACCAAAAGTTAAACCAAAAGTTAAGCCAAGAGGTCAACCAAAAGTTAAACTAAAAGTTAAAGCTAAAGTTAAAACTAAAGTTAAACCTAAAGTTAAATCTAAAGTAAACCTAAAGTTAAACCTAAAGTTAAAACAAAAGTGAAACCTAAAGTTAAACCTAAAGTTAACCCTAAATTAAACCTAAAGTTAAGCCTAAAGTTAAACCTAAAGTTAAACCAAAAGTCAAATCAAAATTCAAACATAAAATCAAACCTAAAGTTAAACCTAAAGTTAAACCTAAAGTTAAACCTAAAGTTAAACCTAAAGTTAAACCTAAAGTTAAACCTAAAGTTAAACCTAAAGTTAAACCTAAATTAAACCTAAAGTTAAACCAAAAGTCAAATCAAAATTCAAACATAAAATCAAACCTAAAGTCAAACCTAAAGTTAAACCTAAAGTTAAACCTAAAGTTAAACCTGAAGTTAAACCTGAAGTTAAACCTGAAGTTAAACCTGAAGTTAAACCTGAAGTTAAACCTGGAGTTAAACCTGAAGTATTATTTTACCTGAAGCCAAACCTGAAGTTAAATTGAAGTTAAATCTGAAATTAAATCTGAAGTTAAATCTGAAGTTAAATCTGAAGTTAAATCGGAAGTTTAATCTGAAGTTAAATCTGAAGTTAAATCGGAAGTTAAATCGGAAGTTAAATCTGAAGTTAAATCTGAAGTTAAATCTGAAGTTAAATCTGAAGTTAAATCTGAAGTTAAATCTGAAGTTAAATCTAAAGTGAAACCTAAAGATACAATAAAAGTTAAATCTGGATGTAAACCTTAAGATAAACCCGAAGTTAAACCAAAATTTAAGCTTAAAGTTGAACCTTAAGTTAAAGATGAACCTTAAGTTAAAGTTGAACCTTAAGTTAAAGTAAAACCTAAAGTTAACGATGAACCTAAAGTTAAAGTGAACCTAAAGAAGATGGTAAAGTTAAGGGTAAACTTAATGGTAAAGTTAATGGTAAAGTTAATGGTATAGTTAATGGTATAGTTAATGGTATAGTTAATGGTATAGTTAATGGTATAGTTAATGGTATAGTTAATGGTATAGTTAATGGTATAGTTAATGGTATAGTTAATGGTATAGTTAATGGTATAGTTAATGGTATAGTTAATGTTAAGTTAATAGTAAAGTTTATGGTAAAGTTAATGGTGACGTTGGTAAAATCAAGAGTAAAGTTAAAGATAAAATCAGTCTGAGTCAGGGACAAAGGCAAAGGTGCGGTGTAGGGTACACCCACGAGTCTACATTAGGTTAACTTGCACAGATTAAAATAGCGGATTAGTACTACACATAACTTCAGTTAATTCATATTTAACAATGGAAATCCACAAAGTCACGCCTGGATCAATTAATTATGCTAAAAATAGTTTGTTAGAAAATGAGTTTTTAAATATTTGGGTCCAGTCATTTGTCTCTTGTCTCCCACCAATAATTTTATTTATTACAGTAATATAAAGCAGTAAATTCATATATATGTCTACTAAAATCATTTCTTATTATTTTTTATGAAACGAATAAAAAGTTAAGTATTTTATTGTATATAATATATTGAACATAGTTTCATCTAACAATTATAAATTGTTTGCTGAACATAATTTATTAAAGATATTTCGGTTAAGTAAACTTTTACATTTAGGTCTTAGCTCAAATTATAAGAACAAGAACAAAAAAATATTTTATTTGTGTACTTGATTATCCAGAATTAGAAATATTATAAATACCACCATGTTAAGATCATCATGAAACTGTTACTGTCGAAGTGATGTTTTATGTTTCAGTAAGGACAAGTGATTTCGCTAGATGACTGTATTAGTACCTGCTTGCAGCTCCACTAGAAGGAGTGAAATTGATGGACGAGTTCTACTTCATCCTCATACGATGATGACGAGTCATCGTGCCAAGTTCCTGCATCTATTCATTGGGCTAAGTTTAACCTAATGACATTTTTGTTATTACAGTTAATTAATTTATCCTTCTTTTAGGTACATTACGGGAGAACATAGTAAGATTACCCAGTTATTCATAATCATTTATTTCCACTTTACTCAATCATGTAACATGTTCTTGGACAAGTCAATTGGTACAGTAATGATTTTCTTAAAAATAACTTAATATAATAGGTATAGAACGTAGCTTTTAATTCATTAATTATCACTATTTCTTACACAATAGTAAAATTCAATCAGGTTCGTCTGGTTATATTCTAATTTCAACGGGAACCTTGTTATACAATTTAATGGACATGCACATGACGATACTTCATGTTTTTTTTCATTATCGTTTTTGTGTTCAGAGTTAAGATTTTTGTAATGAAAGTAAATATTTTCTATCGATTCACTATATTATTATTGTTTGAAGTAAATTACTTTTTCATTATCGTTTTAAATGATTTACTAAAAGTTCTTTTATAAATCGAGTGTTCATGTAAAATGGTTATTCAGATCATGTTTTAGAATTAGTAACGATATATTTACAGAATTGTAAGATTTTCTGACGAGTTTCAGATCTTAAAGTTACGCCACGGTCGAGTTGGACGAATCACGCTGCAAAAGGGTCGAAGTAGATTGCCCGATTTTGAGACAACTTTACGCGTCGCACCATCCCCAGAGATCGCTGCCATACCGCAGTTGGATGTGATACGCACTACACGTCACGCAAACACCATGATAAAAAAATGACATGAAGTCCTTTCACTTTCCCTCCCTAAAAAGCTTAAATTATAATTTAAATGAGTTATTATTTAATCTCAAAAGAATTAATACTATGACTTTTGTATAGTTAAAATTCAACATAATTTTATATGAGAGAAAGATTTATATGTATGTGTTGAAAGTAGACTACGTGTTTCAAAACTTTATTTAATTTTGCAGTTTTATAGCTCTAACTCTTTACAAGGATTACTTTATTTGTTCAAATATAAAAAAAAAGATTTGTCGTTGCTAAACTGAAATTTATCTATTATGTTTTTTAAGTAAAGTAATAATATTAAGTCTGGTGTGCGCAATTAACTGAATAGTTAGGTATCTCATTAGAACCATAATGTAAGTCAGCAAGAAAACAAAAACAAAACACGAATGTCGTAAATATGACGAAGTATAAAATTACTAAAATTTAATAGAGATATATCATTATTCTCATTAGCATTCGCTTGCAAAGTTAACATTGTCTATAAGTTGGAATTTTACACTAATGTGATTTTACAGAGTTTGTCAGATAAAATAATTTAATTTAACAATTTCAGCATTAGCTAGCAAAGTTAAATGTCCTGTAAGTTGGTTATGTACTCACGGAATGTTATTTTTACAGTTTGTCAAATTGAACAATTTAATTAAATCATTTAAGTTTATAAATAAAATTCGTAATATAAGGCAAAGTAGTTACATGAATTTTCACCGTCTTATTATAAAAATGTGAGTTAGACTAGGCTTAAGCCAGGACTAACTGGTCCGTGGTCTAACTTTGATACCGAAGTTGGTCCCTGCTCTATAGAAAAATCAAAGACTTAGACCAGACGTTATTATAAAACGGAGTTTATCCCCTAAACCACGGTTTAAAGATAAACCCGAACGACCCCTAGTTTAAGTATGGTCTAACTAATAAAAATCTCATTTTGCCAAATTTTATTTGGTCTCCCACATAAGTTTATTCAATAAAACAACTTGTAGCTCTGCATTATCCAACATACATTTCAAACTCTAGACTCCGATCTAAATTTGAAATGTCAAAACGCATGGGTTGCCACGAATTTGTCAATATCAAGTTGATAACGAGATTTAAAACAAAAAGGCGGAGATCTGAGTCAAGAAGAGAAACTAAAAATTGATTCGTTAAAACGAAAGACGAGGTAGTATGCGCATATGACTTTAGCCTGCGGCAAGAGAGTACAGTTATACCAACTTATCTAAGCCGGTCTGAAGTTAGCTGTTTAGAGAATTCTCGATTCACTATTGGCCATTTATGCACAAGCGCCTAACTTCAGACCGGCTCAGATAAGTTGGTGATTCCAAAATGAATGAACGATTGATTGCCATAATTTGTTATAGTCTGTGGATATTTGTTGAATGATTATGTTCTGTGATGATGAATCATGGACTAATTGGACTATCTCAGGTACTATGTAGTCTTCGACTAAAGTGTCTTTTGTAATACGAAAATGATAAACCTGAGATGATCCTAAATTTATGAGATAAACCAGGTTTAAGTTGTTTATAATAAGAAAACGTGACTTGAGCTAGGTTTAAACCCAGGTTTGATTTGTTTATAATAAGGCTGTCAAAGTTTGAGATTGTAAAAATACATGAAAAAAAAACAGTTTTGTATAATGATAACAATTTGACTGCTACCGATAATTTCGTACCCCGGGAGGTGGTACGGTGACGGACGGCCGAATGTCGTAATTTTGATAATTTTAATAGCAAATGCCGTAATTTTGATAACTTTGATGGCAGCACCATTTAATTTCTGTTTTGTTGGCTACCCTGCTAGCGCCTCAGTGGGCGGGGCGACCAATGACGCGTGACGCAAACTGGTTCGTGCTGGCATTTTTCTAGAATCTGCCTACCCGAGGTAACTTTTTACGGAACGTTGGGTGAGCAGCCAGTGGGTGTCTGGAAGTCGTGAAGTTAGGACGTCTTAGGAGAAATAGTCATAGCCGTATTAAGTACTAAGTTCCTCTTCTATGTACAGTTGGTCTCGGAATAAATAAGTATAAAAGTGTTCAACAGGTCACTATCACCATTTAATGAGAGCCAAATACTTCCTTAATTTATATTTCAAGAAAAAAATTATTGAAAAAGCAAAGAAACTGGCTGACCAGTAGAAAAACCTTGATGCCAACGAAACTCTTATAAATGGGAGCTCTTGGGTCAGGTATCTTAATTTAACTTTTTTGTTGTATCTAAAAAAGCGGGCATCCTAGAAAAAAATAAAAATGTTTTTAGAATGTCCAAGCCAAGCTCTTTCATATGACATTTAACTTCTTTTTTAGTAACTTTTTTAATTTTTGCCCCCATAAAAAACCCCACATTTTAATAACCCCTCATCGTATTTTACCCATTTACTTACCAGTAAATTTCTCAAGTACAAGCTATCGAGTTACCAAATTTCATGCAGATCAGATAAACAGTTCTCAAGTTATCATCCGACAAAAATACATACATACATAAAATGCCAAATCGCCCAAGTTGATTGTAAGATTTTCGTTCGCTTCGCTCACTCAATCAATAACCACAATCTTAGTGACAGTAATCAACAATGTAAACAAATAATCAAGTCTTGTTAATTAGGGATTATTATTATTATTCTCTTACCAGGTAGATTTATTATTATTAATATTATTCATGAGTTTGAACTTGAAACTATCTGAAACAAGAAGATAACTTTCAGAAAACACTAAATATGATCATAACACCAATCAACATTTTCCACCTAATGTAGGTATTCTAAGTAGGTAGGTAGCAAAATTATAAATGTAAGCACAACATTCTCTTATAAAATGAGTTACCTAAATATTCACATTTATTTCATAGCTGTATTATTAATTAGCATGGTCTTTGAAATAAAATTTAAGGTGATGGTTTGAATTCCATGATTAATTTGAATTCCCTAATAACAAAATATTCTAGAGTAGAATGTCAACCAAGTAGTGCTTAGCTGCACTTGAAAGTGAAGCTATAAAATGCAGATTAAGCTGGGCATACATAAACAGCATGATCAATAAGCTAGTGACCAATATGGACATACCACTCTTGCAGTCAGTCAACAGCTTCTTCATCTTGTGTCACTAGTTTCTTTCAAAACAGTGTAGTGAAATGATTTTAACGTGGAAGGTGGCTTTGGCGTGCAACGTTACGGGTTAATCGCACCTCAAGGCTCTTTTCAAGCATTGCTATAGAACTTATTAGGTTCTATACAACATTCTAGATGATGCTGTGTGGATTGTCCAGCATTATTTATTTATTTATTTTATTTATTTATTTATTTATTCCTTCAGTTTGAGAGTATCATGCACATAAATTTTTGAACAGAAAAGCTTATTTGTGAATGGTTTTGAGCCCACACCTTAGGATCAAGTGGGGCTGCGGTGAAACTATAGCAATTCTTGGACCTGGGTTGAGTGTTGGGAATAGGGGGATTGCAAGTAGTGGTAGCAAAGTCCCTCCCTCGACTCCTTTTGTCTAGTAGGTGAAAAAGAATAAATTCACATTTTACATAAGAAAATACTGCCTACAGAAGTAGTAATTCAGCTGAAAAAGTTATAACTTTTCCAATTCTCTAGGCCAATAGGACTAGCAATTATCTAAAACTCAAATAAACTTTCACGCTTACCAATGGGGTGAATATTAAACCAGCAACCACACCACTTTATCACGAATTCGACGACCTTTAAAGCCTTTTAAAAACAAAAAAAAAACAGGAAAAAACGGAAATTTTCGAATTCAAACAGTGTCAGTGTTGCCAATGAAAATTTTTAGGCAGCCGTGTACACGAAGTGAAAAAGCCGTGTTTCTAAGGAAATTGACCAAAGGTGGGCCAAATCGTAGCACTGCTTAAAAAAAAGGAAAAAGTTTAAAGGATACGGTCAGTAGTGGTATTTTATTCCCCAGTAATTTGATCAAGTATGAAAAATACCCAAATAGAAAGCAAATAAATTAGACTACTTGATTATTCCAAACTCATATTTTTAAGAGCCTCCATTTTCGTAAAAATTATAAAAATATTTTGAGGGAGAGAAACCTGTAAAGAAGCCAGCACGGCAACACTAATAACAAAAAAAAAAAATCACTGTCATGTTGACTTCACATTCTCGTCACTACAAAGTGATGTGCCAACTCAGAATAAACACCAACTGAGGTCAAAATATATATGAGATCACGTCAATGGCAGAACAACAAAACACACGAAGCACAACGAAATTACGAACAACACGAAACGAAGTCGAAACACCGTGTGATTTTCAAATCAAGCAAAAAAAACAACACTCGCTATTTCAATTCAACGTATTGAATTTGTTCCACGACACTAAAAAATGATTCCTACTTTATGCTACAAGTTAGAGTGAGACATAAACTCTAAACCGTAAGGCACTATCTCTTTCATGCGGTGCGTTCGAGGGTATTCGCGTCACAATGTTGCAAAATACTTTTTCTAAAGGGTTGCCAGGCCTTCTTTAATGTTGCAAGAACATCTTGGTTCTACTAATGTTTAAAAAAAAACAGAGGGTTCTAGATTTTTTTTAATATCCGTAATATTATTTAGATAATATGCTATTTCACTAAAATAGCATACAGTCTTGCTTCAAGCTCAAGTTTATTTTTATACCAACCTCCATGAAAAATTTGAACAACTCCTTTACTTTTTTAGCATTAAAACCCTTAAAACAGCGACATTTGGGTAATGTTTACAAGTTTTCTCCATTTGTTTAAAAAAATATGCAAATATTTTCTTATATAGGTCTACCATCATTGTGGTCATCTGCTTGTTCCATCAGCTAGTAGTATAAAAAAAAAAAAAAAAAAAGAATTTCATGGCATTAAAAAAATAATTAAATTGTGATTTTCATATGGCAATTTCTATCCAATCAAAGTACGAGATCTGTCAACCGCTGCTGAGATTTTGTGATTTCTTCTTGTAATTATGTTGTTTTTGTGAATATGTCGATAAAGCCACTTCGATCGCAAGCGAGAAATTTTGTTTTCAATGTGTATCGTAAAATAAGCGGAGAAGAAGGCGTAAATCAAACTCAATCTTTGATTTTAAAGCGCGTCGTCGAGTTGACTGGTAAGTTGGACTGAGTTGTTTTGATATTTTTATTTTATTTTACATATTTCTTAATTATTTGTAACTTCTCTAAAGGGGTTTCCAGAACTACTACATGATGAATCGCAGGTGTGGGCACATCGAATGGTGGTGTATTTTCCACGCCTTTCGTATTGTATTGCTGATATGAAAGAATGGCTTCGTGCATCTCTCTGATGAAGAACAAGAAATGTAACTGGAGCTCTTGGAATTGTTTTCTAGTTCTGACTGAGGTGTTAAGTTTTAGTGATTTAAATGATATATAGTAAATTATTACATAAAGTAATGTACGACTGATTTATTTTTCATGACATATTTTCTGAGAGAGAGAAGAACCCGATGTATAACAAATATTCTTCATACACATACATTACCTACACCTATATACTTCATGTTTATTAGTACTAGACATAAATAAAAATTAAACAGTATCAAGATCGTTTAATCCAATTTCCCCAGTATTGTACGGAACAAATTTTTATTTCCCCATTTGCCATGAGATTCTGGTAGACCTATAACCTCTCCAATCTTTGTTGCTGTTGTTACTTTTCGACATTAAAGAGCTGTTCCTCTCGAATTCCCTCCTGTCAAACAATATTTGGGTGAGTGGGACGGCACTATGTTCAATCTCATGCATCGGAGTAACTCTTCGTACAAAACAACCCGTGAATTAATTATACAGGGTGTCCCAGAACTCAACGTCAAGCCGAAACGGGGCGGCAGGATTGATTGTAAACATCATGAAAAAAAATGAGAAAAAAAATTGAAATTATAAAAAAGTAAAAAAAAAAACCAAAAATCATTATTTTTGTAATTCTTAGAAATATTATTTAGGGTTACGGTTCCAAAGTTTAAATGAACAAAAATAATAAAAATCAACCACAATAACCGAAAAATGGTTACAGATTGACCGAATTTTTAGGTTTTTAAATGTCCATAATTTTCAAACTGCATGGGATAGTTTTTTTTTCTGATTTATCTCATGATGTTTACAATCAATCCTGCCGCCCCGTTTCGGCTTGACGTTGAGTTCTGGGACACCCTGTATACCGTAGGATTAGCAAAAAGCCGTAGATTCTGTTATGGCCACAAGGATGCGGCCGTAGGCCGTAGATTTTGTGATTCTTTGGCCAGAAAGCCGTAGAACACGGCAATTGCCGTAGCATTGGCAACACTGAACAGTGCTGCCAGAGGCAGATGATCAAAGAGTATAATAATATATAGCGCTCGCTACGCATGCAAATAGTCAATGAGCTGTTTCATCACTAAGTCATGAACACACTGATTGATCTTCTTACTCTATATTATCAGAGGCTATTGGGGGTTGGGATTCATCACAGCCGCAGCCTTTTTTTGAGTCACTCGATCCATGACGTTTCCTCTTATTACAGTGTTTGCAGATTTTGTGAGCGCGTGATCGTTTCAATTTCTTAGTTTTGGACACAGATGTATCGGTATCCATCGCAGAATCATTGGATGGCATGGATGGTAGTTTTTCAAAGCTGTTTGTCAGAGTTACAAAGCAACCAGCCGACGGGACTATGCCCCCGCCGGGATCAGGCGGCTCCTCCATAGAAAAAACTACTTACCAGATACTTTTATCAAAGACCTTGTATTTATACAAGGACTTTGACTGACTTTTGACTTTTATATACACTAAACTACTCTAGATATAAAATATAATAAATTAAATACTATATTTCAACTCTACTGATCAATTATGTATAAAAAAGGTAATTTTAAATTTTGGTGGCAAAAAAAAAGCGGCTTTCCCTTTCGAAGTTTCCCGCCTTATTTTTCTGGATGAAGGTAGGTTATCATGGATGGGATATCCTAATAATAACAGCAAGAGTAAGAGAGACGCAATAATACTTATTAGAATTATACCTATGAGTGAGGGAAATATCATGTAAATGTTCTGTCCCTTTCTCCGTAACTGAACGTGTTTTTTTTATGGCTCCTGTCTATAGACAATCTTGCCAGTGTCAAGTGATAGAGATTGTATGCTCTTTGTTATGTTTCTAGTCACGTCAGTCGAACGAAAGTCGAGTCAGTCAGTTGTTTTGAAGAAAATGGTGGCGGTTTCTTCAAAACATTTGAAACATTTTCGGTCAAATCACGATATCACATAATACACTTTCATTTCAAATGCTTACACTTTGTGCTAAGACCACAAGTAATGTTGGTTAAACTACCACCAAAATTACACAACACAACTCAAAATAACACTAGAAAAACAATTAAAACGAAAATGCTATGTTGCTTCGATAGATGACAGAAAACGAATCTCTACGTGAGATTTAATGGCACCAGCTTAGTGCCAAACATAATAATATCATTGACAATGCCAGTGTTAGCAATCATGTCATATCTGTCAGTGTCATGTCAACAAAGGTTGTTTTGTAAACAAACACATAACACATTGGCATTTTGGCAAGATTGTTTGCACAGACAGGAGAAAAAATAGAAATAATATTTAACTGTTAATGTACTGCTGCTTTCGTCTACCTTTCAGCGAGTCCCTAATCCCGTTATCTCATAATCAGTTAAGCCAATTAAAAATCTCACAGTTATCCACGCTATAGCAGGACAGCAACAGTGCCATAGTCAGGAAGGTGGGAAATCTATGCGCCGTCGTAACTGCCAGCATCCGGCTGACCGCCTGATGAAGCACCGAAGCCGCGGCCGCCAGCGTGTGCCGAAGCTGCGCCGCCCCCGGTCCCCGAAGCGTGTCAGGGGCTGCCAGCTGCCAAATAATGGCGTTGGACACCATATCGAAGAGATAGTCGTCTTCCAGACGCATTAGAAGGTAACCTAGAATTAGTTTTTAATACCTTAGATCTGACCGGTATGTGTAGGGTAGGTTGTGTCATGTACCTAGGTACATGACACAACCTACCCTACATGTATGTATGTGCAAAATAGTGCATACCATTATTGTAAAATCGTAAGAAGGATCAGGCCAAGAAATAGAAACCAATTTTTGCAATTATTTTATGCATTGGTCATGAGAGGAAAAGAGTACTACACATGGAACAGAGAATACAATATAAGACTGTCCACAAAACATAGCTAGGAACTCCATTAGTGATGTACCAATGTGGATTCAAGACAATGGTATCAATATTGATTATTACCTAGCTACTGAAGAATAACAAACTAGGTATGTCGGGTTATATTTGTGGCAGTCGAAATAAAGAGCTTTTCTTTCCTTTTTTTGATAACAATTAAAAAATATCAGTTATCTAGTACAGATAAAACAAGCTTTGAGTAGCTTACTCTGGGGCTAGATAGTGCTGTGTGGATTGTCCAGCATTATTTATTATTATATTGTTAAATAACATGAAGTTGCATTAATCCAGTCTGACACATTGGGAAAACTAGATTAAGTTAATATTTATATTTACAGAAATAGGTATATCTGTAAATTTTAGCTTACCTTAACAACACCCTTAATCAAAACTATTGATAACACATTCATGAGTTTATTTGTGTTACATCTCTAATTAAGTTATTTTAATCTATTAAACAAGCAATTCTTGTATTCTACTTGTATTCTTGAAAATCATGTTTCATCAACTCTTAAAATGCCGTTTTATTATGATGTTGTAGGTCCAATTCAAAAAAAGAAAAAGAAACTTTTTTTTTCAGTTTTTTTTCCAATTCAAAGCAGTAGGTAGTGTGATTAAAAAGGGAAGTGGGCAAGAAAGTGCGGCTTTAATTAATTTTCAATGGAATGACAATCGTCGACAGTCCTATTCGTTGTTGCGCTTTTATAAATACTGTGTCGATAGGTGTCGATGCCTATTTTGTGGCGACACTATGCTATCAGCCATCCTAGTAATAACTCAGAGTATGCTATTCACTAATGTTGGTAGCCCCAAAGCAGCGAGCTATGGAGAAATTAGAACGCTAATGAAAGCAATCATTTTAAATCCTACATTTTTAGGCATGTCGCTCACACGGGCAAGAGTCGAGGCGGCGTCGAGGCACAGGAGCATAAGCGGCGCGCCGCTTCCACGTTTTCTTAAGGAATGAATGGTAGTAGGCTTGTTGAATAAATATTGATACATCAATATTTTTATATTTTAAATTCGATAAATCGATATTTTGGGCAATATATTTTATAACGATATATCGATATTAAATATCCAAAATCGAAATCGTATCAAAAACGTATAAGCTTTTGTTAATTTATTACGTATTTTTTTAATCGATTCCGTAAAATTTGTAAACACTAATGCAATTATTAAACTTTAATACTATAAACTATTAAGAAAGTTATACGATAATTACATTCATTAATTATAAAATTTATCACCATTATGTAAATGTTAAATAATTTAGTTTTCATTTTACCAGTATTGTAATTGGCTTGCTATCCGCTGGTTTCTTTTCAACGCCCACTTTTACAGAAGAGTGAGGGTTGGTATATTCTGGAACTAAGGATAGCAAAGTCGAACTGACATTCAGTCCTGAGACGTCGAGAAGTAAAGTCCTACCTAGTAATAAAAACATGTACTTGTACCTTTCTAATTGTCACCAGTTTAAAAGAATATTAAGTAACCCATGAAGAAAAGTATTTTGTGGTTTAAATTCAACATCCTCGGCCCTATCTGACTGGTTTATCTTTCAAACGATATTTTTTTTTGTTTTTATTTGGTCAATAAATAAATAAATAAATAAATAAATAAATATTTTTTGTCGTTGTTCTTGATTTATTCAAAATGATGTCTATTGATTAGTACTTATCTAGTAATGTCCCTACCTAAGATGACTCAAGTAGATTAGATTTTTTTTTTTGGTATCATGCCAATCTAAATATATATAACTCAAAGGTGACTGACTGACATAGTGATCTATCAACGCACAGCCCAAACCACTGGACGGATCGGGCTGAAATTTGGCATGCAGGTAGATGTTATGACGTAGGCATCCGCTAAGAAAGGATTTTGATCAATTCAACCCCCAAGGAGATAAAATAGGGGATGAAAGTTTGTATGAGATTTTAAAAAAAAACGAGCGCGAGCAAAGCCGCGGGATCAGCTAGTATATCTATATTTTTAAATAAAAATATCGATATTGATGTTTTCAAAAATATCTATATTGATATATATCGATACTTGATTACATTTCTGACATCCCTAAATGGTAGTTTGCTAACTAGATTCGCGGCGCGGGCAAGGCACAGACGGAACGCAGTCGAGGCGTGGTCGAGGCGGGGTCGAGGCGGGGTCGCGGCGGGGGCGCCGTTCCCGACTGCGCCGCGACTCTGCCCTTCCGGCCGTTTTCGCAACTAAGTTTCGTAACCAGTTGCGAAAACGGAAATATAATTCTTTACCCGCAACTGGTTGTGGCAGAAGAGTTTTACCTCTTCTTTCGCAACCAGTTGCGAAAAAAGAATTTTATTTTTTTAATTAGGATAGTTATATAGTATTGGCATCTGATTGCGTGAAAATTATCCTTCCAAGATTAGCGGAGACGAAGATTTTTCGTTTGCTTTTGTGTGACGAAAAATTATAAAATACTGTTCAATCATATTTTTTTATTATTATTGATCAGCTCGCTATAACAAAAATGTATTAATATTATAGGTACAACATTTCGTAGTATAATAACTTAAATTACTTGTTCTGCTAACAAAAACAACTTCGTTACGTGAATATCATAATAGAAAAGTCAGTAAGTAAGTATCAAAATAGTAATTAAATTGCATATGGACAAATAATTTCCAAGCAGTGACCTACACATATCGTCTTTTTTTTTAAATCGTTAATAGCTGCATCAATTTTTTGATCTATCTCTTCATATTCTTTCTTTTTTTTATTAATTACTTTGCATAAGTCGTAAGACTCAGACTCAGTCTCTAAAACATCTAGTAAGTGAGCTAGCGTTGGATTTTTGCAACCAATGTATTTATTAATTTTTGAATGCCAGCCTGCTATAATATTATTATTTGTTCTAGTAAATTCTTTTTCACAGCAACAATCCTTTAGCATTTCGTTTTTCTTAACCCATTGTTTGTTAAAATATTTATTAAATTTATTAATCTCTTCACAGTTGGGGCTTTTGTTCATTACATACTGGTATCCCAGATTTAAAAATTCTTTAGGTAAGCGAGCTAGTCCTATACACCTCGCAACGTGCCTTTTTTTGGTCTGGTTTTTATTTGTAGAGCCTTAGCTTTCCTCCAGAGACTACGATTAAAGTGGTAGTAACACCCTCCAAAAAAATATGTTTGGAAACACTTTTTGGATTGCATTGATTGATGCTAATTCAAAGTCTAAGGTAATTTTTGTAGGGGACCACGAAGGAATGGAGGATTTAATTTAGCGGAACAATAATTCGTAACTTTTCATTTTTTTATCGCACATCAGACAAAAAATCAATGGTTTTATGCGCTTTTTCTTTTCGTCAAATGCATGTAATGTGTATAGTTGCTTGAATCCCTTAGGGCAACTCTTATATGTGCCGTCATATGTAAGTCGTATCACTATGACATAATTATTCTGTCATTCATAGATATTGATGAAGTAGTAGCCAGTATCATCTTGAAGTAGTTTGTTTTGCAAAATTTGAAGTTGTGAAACAAGAAAATAAATTCTTTTTTCGCAACTGGTTGTGAAACGTAGATACGTTACCGTCTAGTTGCGAAAGAAGAGATAAAACTCTTCTGCCACAACCAGTTGCGGGTAAAGAATTATATTTCCGTTTTCGCAACTGGTTACGAAACTTAGTTGCGAAAACGGCCGGAACGACTCTGCCGCCATTAAAGTCAACGCCTCGACTCCACGCCTTGACCGTGCCTCGACTTACCAGTGAGCGACGCGCATTAGGCTTCGATAAAACAAAATGTTACATAAATATTATGAAAAAAAATCTTGTCAAGATATTTGACCAATATACAGTCTGATGGCTGAAAATTCAACATAATATGTAATTTTATATTTTTCAAGGTTCTTTTAAATAATTTTTTTGCCAATTGCAAAGGTCAACCAGACAGTTGCAACCGCAACAAACCGGGGATGGCAACCGGTCAATTCACAAAAAATCACTCTTCTGGTGTCTAGGCGAATGTTTTTCTGATAGTACCTACTTACCTATCGTGCTAATGGGCACAATGGCACCTTCTCACCCAGGGGAGTTCTACTCTATATGTCGTTGTAGAGCAAACGTGCTTTACTTACTGTGGCATAGATCGCTCAATCACTGCTTTCAAACCTGTGAGATATTGGTAGATGGATCTATTTACCGCAGCCCATGGTTCACCCATTTCGTAGGCCACAATAAATAATTAGTAACTAACTACCTACGACGTAAGAGGGCATTTAGCCCCCAATTAAAACGACGGGTATGTGTGGTTGTTTGTTTCGGTCACAGGGTGATGTACCTATACCTACTTGTATTAAAGTAATAGGTAAGTATACAAAATATAATAAGTACACATACCAGCACAGTTGACCCACCGAGAGCTTTGAGTTTTATCTTCGACGAAATTCTACATGTATAGATGATCTTACCCATAAACCCGATGTAATTTCGAATACTCGCAAAGTATTTGACGACGTCTGAAACCACGCTCAGAAGAATAGGCATGTGCATATTCTCCAGCAGCAGAATTGTGAGTTCCCGTAGTCCAGGGTTCTTGGGCAAGGATTCTATTAGAAAATCCACCACTATGCAGACATTGTCCAGTACATCTGCTCTCTGTGGTTTGTTTAGGTTTTATTTCAAGAAAAATTTGGTGATACCTAAAAGCCTTCCGTTGCGAATGTAGAATATAGGTTGATAAAGCGTGTTTACTCTTAAAGTCGGCCTACATAGCTCAGTTGGTAGTAGCTCTACCTTCTGCGCCGTAGGTCGTGGGTTCGATTCCCACCGTTAAACCGTTAAAAAACAAACATCTATGTTTACATATATGTTTATTCTCTGTCTGGGTGTTATGCTTAGTTTGGTGCGAGATAGTGCTGTGTGGAAAGTCCACCTATATTTATTTATTTAAAGCTTAAGGGTAAACACGATTTACCTCTTCCGAGGTTTCAAAACGTTATTAAGACAGTTTTACACTTCGTCACTTTTGCAGTCAGTATCGTTACACTCGTTTTAGTCTTATCATGTACCTACCCTAGTCCCAAAATAAACTTTTACCATAGTTTTATTCTCTCTATATTGAAACCCCGAAAGAGGAGAGGTGCCACAAAATTTACTTAGACATTTCACCAAAGACTTAAAACCCTTCTAATATACTCGGTGGTCGCTAAAAAGGATACGAAGCCTTGTTTGGATGTTTTTGCGAAGTCCTTGAGGTGCATTGTGAGCCGTTCTGTCTGCTGCGAGACGGTGGGATCCGTTACCAGAAACGCCAACGTATCCGCCATCCCCCAGTCATATCCCGGCTGGCACTTCTCAGTCCATTTGCCGTCTGTAACGTTATACAATTCTAAATTTCGATAACATAGTGACTCATTCGAACCAAGAGGGAAGTATGCGCCAAAGAACCTACCCAATTCGCATTCCCGATTTTATTTCTACATTAGTTACCTAATAAAAAAAGGTTTCGAGAAGGATTAATCAGACCCAAAGTCGACGTCAGTGGCGCAGCGGGCGAGAGTCCGACTGCGACGCAGAGGTTGCGGGTTCGATTCCCGCCACGAAACAAATTTGGGTGTTTTCTATGTATGATAAAAAAAACTATGTAAGTATGTATTAAATTATATCAGTTATCTAGTACCCATATTACAAGCTTTGAGTAGCTTATTTTGGGGCTAGATGGGGCTGTGTGGATTGTCCAGCATACATACTACATACATACTAAGGTTGCCCTACTCTTTTTTTATGCTGACCTTATGTATTTTAGAGATTCGACTAAATTAAAAGCCAACACCGCTGACGCAGCGTTTATGCCAAGTCCTACGTCACATTTTACAAAAGACAAGTTATCTAAGAGCATCAAGTCATTTCCATTCATTGTTCACGGACCAGCAATCGTGTTATATCCAGCATAATGATAATGGGAACAAACTGCAAGCATATGCATATGCATATTCCATCTGTTAGTACTTGTACTTATTTAAAAAAAACTACTAGGTATACAATGAGCTTAGTTATCTTGATATGGGCCCGTACCACCGTCTCTTGAAGCATTCTTAATTCAATATTACTTTTATGTCAATGTCTTATATCAACTGCTTATAGTCAGCTCTATGATCAAAAAGTAAAGTAATATTGAAATAAGAATGCTTCAAGAGTGCTTCTAATCAAATCATGAAAAGAATACTCTTAAAATGCCGTTTTATTATGATGTTGTAGGTCCAATTCAAAGCAGTAGGTAGTGCGATTAAAAAGGGAAGTAGGCGAGAAAGTGCGGCTTTAATTAATTTTCAACGTAATGACAATCGTCGACACTCCTATTCGTTGTTGCGCTTTTATAAATACTGTGTCGATAGGTGTCGATGCCTATTTTGTGGCGACACTATGCTATCAGCCATCCTAGTAATAACTCAGAGTATGCTATTCACCAATGTAGCTTAATGAACTCCAAGTGAAACTCAGCGGAAGTCATAAACCATTAGCTGCATCATTTAGCTGTTCAATGAAAATGGAGACAGATGACAGAATATGTAGGTAGCTCTATGTTTACACTGATCTACACTAATATTATTACCTGAAGATTACATCTTGAATTTTTGAAATCAGATACATCATTCAAGATATTACAAAATTAAAAACTTTAGTGCGCCTAATAAAGCGCAAAAGCGAGGGGAGTTCTCACTCACTCAGTGCAGGGTAAGGGCGTGGGCTACGAAGCGTGTCTAAGTTTATCCTAAAATGTTGAAAAAATGTGTCCACCCATGCGAAGCTTGGACAGGCCGCTAGTATCTAATAGATTTACCAATCGAAGGTAGGTAGATAATAGCGTCGGCGTCTTATAGATGCAAAAACCCTATGTAAGTCTAATGAAAATCTTGCTAATCAAGTGGTACCTACATGTACTAGAATTTCATAGAAGATTGGGCAAAATTTGGTTAAACTACAGCTACCCTTGTACCTGAGTTGAGGGTTGGGGATAAGGGGGTTGCAAGTGGGGGTAGGTGCCAACCCCAAAATTTACTTTGATGTGTATCGTATACCTGTTGGAATGGGATCCAATTTCCTTAGCAAATTCCTCTTCAACAGTCCTTTTTCTGTGTATTGTTTTCCCACCTGTCCGTGCTTACAGCGATAAGTCTCCGACGATCCCGACATACTCTCTGTAATCCCCAAGAACTCATCTGTGTTGACCCTCTTAAACTCCTGCTCATGCCTTGGTTTCTTAAAAAACTGGGTATGAGAAGTGCTTTGAGAAACGTCGCAATCGCCTCTCGCCCTTCTAGGGCTTGCATTGGTTCTTGAGGAATGATTTTCTGACTCCGACTTGATAGTAAACGTTTTGCGTTTTTTATCCATGCTGGAATCATTTAATTGGGATATTGACAATGAGTTCCAGATTTATTCAAATTCAACAAATCAAAAAACGCTAGTATTGACATGAAGTCAATAGCTCTATGGTCAATAGGTAATCCAAGGAATTTAGGATCCAAGGAATACAAGTAGGTAATCATAGTTTTATGCGTTTGAACCTCTTTGATTAAACCAACCACCGACATGAATTTAGGCGAGTAAAACCTCCTGAATAATTGTCTATGTTCAGGACACTGATATGAGCAAGGAATTTGGTATTCAAATTCCTTGGATGTGAGCACCTGACCTCTATACAATGAGCAAGGAATTCACTGACCTCTATTAGGTATAGGTACTACACTTATTCAATGGCAAGAGATGTCAAAAGTTTAGGCAGTGTTTAACGCAAGGAATTTGAATACAAGTAGTTTAACGTTTGCCTATTTTTTTGTAGTAAGGCCCTAGGTCTTTACCTATGAAATTGCCGTTTTGTATGAAAAAATTTAAACGAATTTTTATCATGTATTTTTTATTTGTATTAATCGAAGTAATCACCCATGCAATCAATGCATCTTTGCCAACGCAGTGGCAGTTTATTGATGCCCTTCTTAAAGAAATCAGCTGGACGGGGGGCAACAAATTCTTCAAAGGAATTTTGTACTGCCTCTCGGGTATTGAATTTTTTTCCCACCAAGAAGTTATCCAAATTCTGGAAAAAGTAGTAGTCTGTAGGCGCAAGGTCTGGTGAGTAGGGCGGATGACGGAGAGCTTCTAACCCCAGTTCTTGCAACTTGGAGACCGCCTGATGTGCAGTATGAGGTCGTGCGTTGTCGTGCAGGAGCAGCGGAGACGAGCGATTGACCAATGCTGGTTGGAGATGTGCCAGCTTCTCCATCATTGTGTTCAGTTCTTCACAGTACACATCTGCAGTAATGCTCACCCCGTTTGGTAAGAAGCTGTGATGAATCACCCCGGCGCTAGACCACCAAACAGTGACCATCACTTTTCTAGGGGTAAGTTTTCGTTTAGGGCATTGTTTAGGTGCTGAACCAGGATCCAACCAACTTGCTGAGCGCTTGCGGTTATCAAACAGAATCCATTTTTCATCGCAGGTAACAATGCGGTTCAAAATTACTTCATTTATGTGTCTGTTGAGCAGTGCAAGGCACGTCTCGACGCGTATTTCGCGCTGGCGATCATTGAGTTCATGGGGCACCCATTTATAAAGCTTTTTTACCTTGCCAATTTGACGCAAATAGACCAATATTGTTTTGACGCTAACGTCGAAAGCGGCTGCTAATTCAGCCGTAGATTGTGTATCATCAGCTTCCACAATCGCCTTTAATTCGCCATTGTCGACCAGTCTTCGGACGACCACAAGGTTAATTTTTTAGGTCGAAATTTCCAGAACGGAAGCGAGCAAACCAATAACAGGTGGTGCGTTGGTTTGTAGTATTAGCTCCGTAAACGTCATTGATGTTGCGTGCCGCTTTGACGGTACTCATATTCCATAATTACTTGAATTTTTAACGTATCCATGATGACGAAAAAGATAAAAATGCGATGAAAATGTAACACTAATCAATAAACAAATGACCTCTTTTGGGAAAAAAAATCCATGTTTTTAAAATAAAATTAATTTGAAATTAGAATTCTTAGTCAAACAAAAATTATTTTAATTTGAAATGGCCAGTACTGCAGAACGGCAATTTCATAGGTAGGTATTACCTATTACTTCTTAACAATGAGGTAAAAAAACTTGAAGAAACTGCGCAGCGAAGCAGCGAAAGAGGTTCCTATGTAATGATTAGGGCGCAAAAACATAAACTCTTTTGCTATCGCAGTGTAGGCCCAGTAGGTACAAGGAATTTGAATGCCCATAGTATCACTTTTTTGAGCGTGCCGCGCATGCTGGAATTTAGGCTCGTATTCAGAAACAATACTTGAGTCTGAGTCGAGCACAGACTAGTGGGGATGCTAACGCTGAGTCGAGCCTCAAAGAAAAAGCAGAGCTTTGGTTCTAGAACGGTGCTTGAGGCTCGATTCTTTGATTGGAGTTCATGTGAGTTTTGCCAGTATTTATATGCCTTGGTTTTGCATAGGTATTCTAAAACGTCGCTCAGACTGAATCGTTGCTTGAGCAGATAAACTATCTGTCTCTTTTCAAAGAAAAAAGAGACCGATACTCACGCAGGGTCGCGACCACGCGTTCGCCCCGGGTGACCTTACCTAAGACCTCCATCTTTCGAAAATTCTACATGATTTTGATCAAATGCAGTCAACGTAATACGCGCCATTAATTGGTAAAATGACAGTTTTCAGCTATGTAGCTTTATGTAAAGAGCATCTTATTCGGTTATAGGTAAATGACAAGCACAATTTTATTTAGGACAAAATAAAAATCGTCCGGAAGCGTTATGCAACTGATTGCAAAGCGGTGACATCTTTTTGAGAGGCCATTTGTCAGGCGAAGCAAATCGGTCAGCTCCCCAGAGGCAACGACGTCGTCCGCGGTCGCTTATTTTATCTGGCTTGAGAGACCAACGCCAAGTTGCTGTCGTCCGCGCTGTAGGCAGCCCGGCCGCCTCCCGCGCTCAGCTAACTGACTGACTCACTATCACTAGTTACACCTCGGCCACCGAAAGCGACGCCCGCGCCGCGTCTCTCCCCAAACAAACACCAATCACGCACCATTCGATAAATTCATTCGTTTTCCCCACGAGAAAACCAAGTGGAATAAAAATAATTGACTCCATTAAGAGATGTGAGTGGATTTTACGATCGAGTTGAGCCAACATCAGACACCATTTCTCTAACCTCGGTGAGTATTTACTTGTCTAATACTCAGAAATCGTTTTTCTTGTTGTCGTATTGAACGTAGAAGAGCGAGGTTTTATGTACCTACCATATATTGTAATTTGTAGTGATAGTGGAAGTTTTGCAACCGATGCAACGATTTGCTAATTTAGCATGTTGTGACATTCAAATAATTTATTCGCTAATAAGACTATTATTTAGCATCTTCAATCAAACTAAATAGACTAACCTAGCATGTTTTGGCGGATGTGAGCTTGGAAATTAAGTCAACTTTAAGAAACAACACGTTTGGTCGCAAAATGTCGCATGGAAACGTAATAGCTAATATGTAACCGGTGGATAAAATATTAACAATACATACATGTACCTAGAATATAATTATCAATTGTTGCAAGTTGAATGACAGGTGTATGAGTAGATGCTGTGTGATGAATCGATGACGCAAATACCACTCATTTCAAATTACCAAACCGAGCGCTGGCCGTTTTTCCTGTGTATTGCCGCAGAACAAATAATAGTCAACAGATAATAAAATGTCTCTTGATAGCTTTTATGAACAAACGAATAAGGTTTAAATTGCAATGTGCTGAATAGGCATCAGCTAGAAGTTAGTGCAATAAGTTATGTTAGGCAGGTAATTGAAAAACAGGTCGCGCAATCTAACACCTGTCAGTTACCTATATTGTTCAAATTAGAAAATTGTAATTAGACAACAGTTTTGTAAAACAAAACTTATTGCCCATTTAGAAATTGTAGAGATGATCTCTATCTCATATCGCAATGCACGCCTTCGTCTTCAATAGTGCTTTTTAGTCACTCACACTTGGTCAGTGGGATTTATAGGCAGTTTGGCCCTGAAAAGGACCTTGTATGTCTTTTAAATAAGGTATTTTTGACAGCAACACAACTACATTTAGATAAAGCTGCAAAGCCTGTTTTCAAACCCAATTGTTTTAAAATTATTCTATTTGTGGAAACAGGTTTAACCCCGTGACACGTTTCACGTACTGTGTCATAAACAATATAATTATTTGACATACATACATAGAATATATTTGTTTTTTTTATTGATATTTATTTTCACAAAGATCCGTGGCTATAGCCTAAAAACTATAAGCAAAGCTACATGGGAACCAAATAGTTGATAAATACTTACACCTACTTTTTTATACATACATCCCTACTTATTTTATATTTATACATATTCTAACACATAAAAAAAACATCTGTGTTCACCACACAAATGTTTTTTCTCGGTAGGAGTCGAACCCACGGCTTACGGCCGTGAATGACGGCGCAGAATGCAGAGCGGAGAGAGAGAACGGAACTATGGAGGCTTTCAAATAAGTCTTTAAAATGTTGTGTGCCTAGTGAAAATTATTTAGGCTATATACATACAGTCTGTGCTGTCAATAACATAATTGGAGCGTTGAGAGCAACCAGGAAGACCGGAAGAACTAGCTTTATTCATGGCTGAACTCGTCAGGAGGCAAATTAACAAATGCTAACAACTATGGTGTTTGTTTTTGACGCAGATTATTGTTACCAATAACAAATAACTAAGCAGTAGGTACCTTACCTAACTCTACTGCAGCAGCAGTTGACTAGTAACCTGTTAGGCTGTTTTATCTGTCTTAGTTTCTGGACGTGCCTCAGACTACCTCCTTCAACGTGCCTTGTGTATGTAGGCCCAAGAATGATTTGAGCTAATTTTGGAGTTGCAATCGTAGAGAGTTCGTCTCGAAAAATTAGGTAAAGTTTCAATCACGTCTGAGGCACGTCCGAAAACTAAAGCGTTATGACTCAAACAGCGTAAAAAACTTACAAGGCAATCAGTGCTAGTGTGCTAGAAAGAATACTAACGGATTTCCTCAGGATGCGAGCACATGATCTGACTTTGAGAAATGATAACTCAAACGAAAAGTACAAAATAATAATCGTGATGTGTTCTTCTAGTAAGTCTGAATCAATAGAAGGTGTCAAACAGGTGTTTTTATACCATTATTCAAAGTATTTTAAAAATTCCATTGGCCCTTGTATGGTATGGCATAAAACTAAAGGTTAAATTTAAATTATTTCTTTAAACCAAATTAACACCCACAGCTTGCCACATTGTTTTGTAAAGAACATAGATTTCGGTAACTCCTCCAAAACTATGATTGAAGTAAAATTATATTTCAACAAGACTTATCTCATCTGGCGAAAGTGGACCAATACCGTCTTAAATTGCAATACAGATATGATTATCAGAACGGCTTGTCAAATTAGACTGATCTGTGATAAAGATGGTACCATTCTCCCGATCACGCATGTCTGCAATCGATAAAGTCTTAAGCATCTTGCCAGTAGTGATGAAAAATGAATTAATAAGAGAATCTACACCTGACTTTGAGGCCTAAAATGAAGTATTAGGTGATATGTTCTTATTTGACCACCCCTAAGAAAACATTATGAATAAGCACCGGTAAATTGTTACTATTTACTTTAATGGAACCATTTAATAATACAGAAATTAATACAGTTTAATACAGAAATCATATAAGTGCTTAGCTTAAAAACTAATTTTCTTACTTATAAACACATAATAGGGCTAAACTGCCTCTAAAACCAATGTTTAAAGAGCTGTCAAATTAAACAACCTCGACCCCAGGTTTAGCGATCCTAAGTAGCTGATTTTTAATCTGCGGTCCAAGAAGAAGAAGATTTATACCGTGTTTGTGTGCCATGATTATCTTGTTTATCAACTGAGAATATTTTTTTCCTAAAAAAGGAGGACTTGAACGATGTACCTACGCGTTTTTCGCGACACGGTCGGGGATACTGTCGTCGGCCTAAACTTAATCCAGCAGTGGAGGCCCAGAGAGTTCAGAGAAAGGTGAGATACGCTTGTTGAACTCTCTGAAAATGACTTCGGAGGGAGGTACCAATTCTCAAAAGAAAATATGCTGAGGATCATTGAAATTCTTCGCCATGACTTGACCGAAGACCGCCAGCAAGCAATAACACGCCTATGCGTTAGAGTGGCCATCGCACCGACATCACAATGCTCCATCATTACATCAACAATGCGGGAGAAAACAGAAGCTGCAGAGCGATTTCGGTCTTTTAGCGGATTTCCGTCAATCATCGGCGCCATAGATGGCACCCACATAGAGATCATCACCTATCAACGTAGTGTGTGGAGTGAAGGTGCTGTGTTTGTTAGAATTTGTTAAATGAAATGAAATTCAATAAATACACAAGTTGTTTTCAGGAATGTCCTTCAACTTTTCAATTCAGCTTCCTTACAATAAACATAGGTAGGTAGAAGCGTTAGCATACCTACTAGTTAGTGGTAGGTAGGTACTATTTGCGGAATTTGAAACAAGTTCGGCAAACCATTTCTAAATTCCTTGGACAAACCCTAAGAAGAATAAACAAGTATCCAAATTCTTTGGGCAAACCCATGATAAATCCTACTAATAGGTATTGTAAACGCGAAAGTTTGTACTTACACGCCGGAACGGCTGAACGGATATGAAACTCGTCAGAGGGATAAATAATAGTCAGGAATAGCACATAGGCTACTTTTTATTCCGTGGGAATACCGGGATTTAAATCTGCGCGGGTGAAACCGCGGGGCGCAACTAGTGTCGTGAATTGTAGTAACGTCACCGTCTCAGTGTCAACTTTACTTTTCTTTGGTGCAAAATGTGGCCAGTATCAGAAAAATGATGCAAAACTGATCATTTCCATAGACAAGGAGAGCTCAAGCAATACTTTGCTAATCGTTGCTTAAATATTTTTTATAAGTAAGAAATATTAAAGTAGTACTAAAGGCGCTAAACACCTCTTAACTAAACAATGCTAAAACTCCTATTTAAGCAGTTTTTATAAGTAAGGCTGTAAATAGAGGATTGAAATATACCTACTTATTTGTTTAGTAGGTACATTTAAGTAATAGTAAACCAGGCCTTAGCCTCAAGTAAGTATTAAGCATACATATCTAAATAGTTTGGTAAATATTATTTTAATGGATATTTGAGGGTATTTCTTGTCATGAGTCTAAATGAGTACCTGCTGTACATTTCCACCATGACGGTGTTTAGGTACTGAGTTATCAAAGCGTCTAAAATACATATGATTGACGTGTTGTTTAGAGATAAATGATAAGGTCGCGAGAGCCCCGATCTGTCATGATAACACATCTCGGTAGATTGTGGCGAGGTGGAAAAAACTCTCAGTACGATCAACATTGTTCTGTATGTGCTAACAATTGTATAAAGAGGGATTAACTAAGATAGATGTTGAATAGTGATTACGGATGGCAGATCTTCTGAAAAAGTATGTAGTTAATATTATTTAATCGATGTAACTACTATATTGTCTGGTCCTTAGTTTGATAGTTAAGCAGATCTATTCCTTTCTAATACCAAAAACCAAAACGTACCTACCGCAGTGGTATTTATACCATTTTATTTATTTTAACCCTTTTTTTTCGTGTTACATGTATTTACCTACCTAAGCTTCTTTTCCTATTTAAGATGTACGTAATATATTATTTTGTTATTTAATTTTTTTTACGCAACAATATAATACATTTATTGACAAAGAAAATTACAACTAATAGTTACAATTATTTACAAAATGTACAAAATATACAAAATACATATGAAACAGTTGAGCTATCTGCAGACCGTTGCAAACGATCTATAGATAGCTCAACTGATCCAAATGAATGAAAAAAATCAAAAAAATCCAAATGTTATTGAATTGAATATAGTTTATGATTTCAAGGGGCGTTGGTGAGGCTGGTTGTTTTAAGCTAAACTAAGATAAATAGGATTGTGCAGGGCCGTGACTGATGGCAAAATCTAAGAGATGTTTCTATACAGTACCTAGAATTATTATATACATAATGTACATTAATCGCCCTGACTCTTAGAGCTTAAGATCCGAACCCCAGGACGAGTACCTATTTTGAGTATAGTTCCAATGCTCCGTTCGAGCTTTTTTTTGGGATTTAGTTTTAAAATTTGCGTGATTGACCCCCTTAATGAAAATGAATGAGTAATAAACCGAGCTAATTATACTATGTTGTTATAATATGTAAAAGTGCATACTTGTAACATGTGCTCAGCTCTCCGCGTAGGCCGGTTCTCCTATTTATATTCGGTACTAAAATATCTAATGATATTGTTGCCAAACATGACCTTGTGGAAGGTCGAGGCAGTGAAGGTGGTTGGAGTAGGTATTTCAAACTAGTTCTTACTCGTGACAACACCTGTTCCGTCCCTTCTTAGTTATCATAATTCTCAAATACTACATTTTTAAATTGTATCTCACCTTTCTGTTTTAGTTAAATAAAGGTAGGTATTTTTAAATGGTGGTCTAGTGATATTTGAGTATATGTACTTCAAGTAAGTAATTTTATTTCATTTAATATGACAAATTTTGACCACGGTTAAATTGATCAAACAGAATAATCCAGAGAAAGTATGTAGTAGGTATGGGTACTATTATTATAATTCTACAAAACTACAGTTATTATACGTTAAAGATATGTCTTAGGTCGAATCGACCGTAAAAAATACCACCAAACATTGAATGAATGGTTATTGAACATTTTGATTCAAAAGATGCACGTTGGACCGATAGTGAATTAAAATCGAGTTTTAGGGAGTTGTCGGAATCGAAACGTTTCCGTAAAAAATTGACGTTCCGTGCCGAATTCGATATCGAATAAATCAAAATACCCTTCGTCTAGGGCTATTTTACAATACAAGAGCAAGAGAGAAATATTCTGTTGTTTACAATCGTTTTGGAATGTTTCAAATCGATTGTAAACGACAGAATATTTCTCTCTTGCTCTTGTATTGTTTGCTTATTAGTAAATAACACTGAAACTGATGTTTCAGATCGCAAACGTTTCAGAATGTATTAAAATAGCAAGGTAGGAAGTGTGTGCAAGAACCTTGATGACGGTGCAATGAGATAAAATTGCAATTTAACATAACTAATTCATCCATACTTTCCCTTTTACCCGCCTCAACAGTAACTACATGCGGGAGAAATTTGTAACTAAGCGAAATGGCGGTTTCGTTCAATTAGATTTAAATGACTTGGAATGCCGTGACGTTTATATAATAGAGGGATATAGTCGGGATATAAAATCACTTTTTAAACGAGTTTCGTAATTCGACTATGTTGTATTGTATATTTAGTTTGTTACATACGCTTCCCCTAATTGTAAATCTTACAATCAACTTGGGTGATTTGGCATTTTATGTATGCATGTTTGTATGTTTGTCCGGCCATAACTGTCAAACCCCTGATCCGATCTGCATGAAATTTAATAAGTCGATAGCTTGTACTTGAGAAATTAAGTAGGTATATGAGTAAAATTGGATGAGGGGTTATTAAGTTATGGGGTTTTTTAAAGGGGCATAAATAAAAAAGTGACCAAAATTGCAAAGTGCATGAAAGAGCTTTGTTTGGACATTCTAAAACAATTTTTACTTTTGCTTATCATAATTTTACTTTTTGTTGTATCTTAAAAACCAGGCGTCCTAGAAAAAAAGTAAAAATTTCTTAACTTTCATGTGACTTAACTTATTTTACTTACTTTTCTTTTTGTGTTCGCTTCGCTCACTCAATCAATAATATTAAAAGCAACAACTTACATCTTAAAAAGTAACAATTTCAAAAACAACACAAATGTATTGCTTTCGGCCGCACTTCCGAATAGCATGTCAGCATTATAAACTCACTAGTTGCGCCCCGCGGTTTCACCCGTATAGATTAATCCCCGGTATTCGCACGGGATAAAATGTAGCCTATGTGCTATTCCAGACTATAATCTATCTCTCTGCCAAGTTTCATCCAGATCCGTTCAGCCGTCCCAGCGTGAAAGAGTAACAAACATCCATCCATACTTACAAACATTCGCATTTATAATATTAATAGTATAAGTCTACGAGTAAGAACAATATTCGGTAGTGCGGTCGGAAAATGTTGCTCCACTACTGCGGTTATCGCACCTGCACAACGAATATGCAATCTACGCCATATTTATTAATACTTTAGTGTCTCATTTTAAATAAATAAAAATTGGGGCTTGAGAAAAGCCTGTTTACTTTTGGGTTACTGCTAGCCTACTCCATATTATGAAAATAATGACTCCAAAGTCGTCTTGTACAAGAATGTAAAAACTAAACATTGCCATTACAAATCGGGCCACAGATGGTATTTAAACAATACCTATTTCTCTCGCCCAATGAATAAATTTTGTTGACCCGAGAAGTATGCTGGTACTTTACACATTTTAGTATTTCGTGTGCTTGTAAAAGCTACCGAAAACCCAGAATCATCATTTTATTTTTAATCATTAAATACTCGGCGGGCTGCTCACTTTTGCCTTATAAATTAGACTAATAGCTAGCGGCTTGTCTCGGCTTCGCATTGGTGGCCATAATATTTTTCAAAATTTTAGGATATATTTAGACGTCTAAGTCTAAGTATATTCTAAAATTTTGTAAAATTTCCTAAATTTTGCACGTACTTGTACCGTGTTTTGGTGCCCCCACCCGTGAGAATGCGGCCCGTTTCCCGCGGGTTAGCGAACTAATGTTTTTAAATTCGTAATATCTTTTGAAAGGAATGCCCGATTTTAAAATTCAAGAAATAATTTACAGGTATTGCAACAGCCTTGCATACAAAATGAATTATTTGGATAAGGATTAATATAAAGGTATTGATAACATGGTCTGTTTTTGGTCGGCATGTCTATCAACATTTAAAATGAAGAAAAGTAGTTATAGTAACATAACTACAATAGTAAGACATATGCTTTCTCTGACTTATTTGTAGATAATGAAGTGTTCGTCAATATAGTAGAACATTTTTTTGTTCTATCGTCAATAGTTTCTGCAGCGCATGCGATGAAAGACATTTTATATTACATTGGGTGTAACCCAATGTAATATTTTGTAATATTTTTTATGTATTCTCATCTCTATTTTTGTCTAGTAATAAATGTAGCCTATGTTATACAGGGATAATGTAGCTTTCTCATGGTGAAAGAATTTTTAAAATCAGATCAGTAGTATTGAGCCTATTCGAAACATACAATAATACAATGTTTTCATATTTATATAATACTAGCTGGTACCCGCGACTTCGTCTGCGTACTTTTAATCTCTTCATCTCTTTTTTTCGCAATAAAAGGTAGCCTATGTTCTTTCTCAGTATATTAGTAAATAGTCATATTAGTAAATAGTTATATAGTTAATTAGTTAATATTAGTTGGGATTAGTGTAGTATGTAGATAGATATAAAAGATAGATAAATGAATCTAGATTTCAGTATCGCCGTGTATCGTGTATATAATGTCGCCTTGGTACGATTCTGTGATGTTATTTTATTTGATTGAATAACTGAGTTGCTTAGGTTATGTAACAGCGCGTAGCCATGGAAGAATGATGGTAACCGCACCCACAGCCTCGATAAGGAGCATAGAGTAGGAACCCAATGGGGTTATGTCTCGGCTGAAGTCAGATTGATCTTTCCGGTAGCTAACCCCGTGGCTGAAGAATATACCTAAATGGATATTGCCAAACGTTAAAAAAACTACCGGTGCATAAAATTCCAACTCATTGTCATGATTTGAAAGCTGATTGACACTCTTAAAACGATCCATTACAAGAACAAATTACAGCGGATAATAAATTAATTTCCTTTTTATTGCCAACTTTCAATAGGTGTTAATATTTCCTATAATTATGTTTAAATCATCTTTTCATTCGCAAGTTGTCATAGCAAATAACCCGGATCCGTCTTTCATTTAGCATTAAGTACGTCTTGCTTGTATTACTCGTATTTTTGAAGCTGTCAAGTCACTTTTTTTATGAAATATTTATTTGTGAGAAATATAGTTAAACATTAGTTCTTAGTCCAGGGTTTTCTAAATGGTGGTCCGCGGAACCCAGGGGTTTCGCGGTCTGTCCGAGATTTAAATAAAACGTTCGTGGAAAATACTCATAATCGCGCCGCATCGTCGCGTTGCATCGCGTCCATATCGCGTCGATGTTTTGCAATACCTACGTATAATAATTATTTCTCATTTATAATTTGTATCATCCCAACTAATATTATAAATGCGAAAGTAACTCTCTGTCTGTCTGTTACGCTTTCCCGCTTAAACCTCTCAATCGATTTTGATGAAATTTAGTACAGACAATCTTTAGACCCTGAGAAAGGACATAGGCTACCTTTTATTGCGAAAAAAGGGATGAAGAGGTTGAAATAGAGGTTGAAAGTTTGTATGGGATTTCTTAATTTTAAAAGATAAAACCATGAAACTTTAATCAAATTAAAAGTACGCAGACGAAGTCGCGGGCACCAGCTAGTTTCAAATAAATAGACTTTATGTAAGAACAAATCCCTAATCGTCTATGCAATATGCATAGACCACACTTTCGAGCGTATAAAAAAAACTATACTCAGGTCTACTAGAAGAGATATTCTACAAAACATTTTATTTTCTTTTGGGCAATAAAGAATTTTCTTCATTCAATTTATATCGTCTTATTCAAACATTTTTTTTCTAGAAAATTAAAACGCGCTCGGTCATACGCGCTACCAGTGTAAAATGTAATCGTATACAAATGAACTAGCTAACATGAGACGCACTATGCGGTCCACTAGATCTCCAATATGCGATGCGAAGTATGGTCTGGACCACACTTTATAAAATACTAGTTGCGCCCCGCGGTTTTATATTGTCATCGGATTGACTGAAACATCAGTATCTGCTTGCTACGTCACTCACGATTTCTGAAAGCTCGTTCAAAGCCAATCGGCTGTCAAGTCACTTGCTATTTCAGCTTTTACTTCAAATTAGATAGAGATGGCAAGTGAAGATAGCAAGATTGTAAATATTTGCATGCCAATGACTTGGTGAAATATGTGAAACTACCTACCTACCGACTAACTAGACAAATGGAGCAAATGGAGTTAGTATTAAAATACATGACTTAGTAAAGCATAAATATAAATATGGTAATGCAAGAAGAAAACCCGTTGTGCTGACCCCACTTGGGATAAGGGCAGAAAGATAATGATTATCAAATGACGATTAATATCATAAATGAATCTTAGGTGCCTTATAACGCCGGTTACGAAGACAAAAGTTTTTTGTGGTAAAGAACTAAAAAGGTTTTTTCGGTGGGGATCGAAACGAACCAACCTACAGTGTAGAAGGCAGAGCTACTACCAACAGCTGAGTTGTTAAAATAACACTTTCCATACACGCATCTTGATTATAATTATTTTGTTCTGCTAAGAGCCGTTACGTCCTCACACGTAATTTATAGTTCCATAAAACCAACGATATAAAACAATTTAAAACGCAAAGAAATACGTAATCGTTCATTTTAACTAAATAGTTAATTGTTGTTTCACTTGACTTTCTATTTACTTATGCGGGCTAGTACATAATAGGGAAATAGAAGTTCGGATGAATTTGTTGTAATTTCGGCAATGAAATATTATGACCGCTAAGGCCTCCCTTTGTTGAACGACACATAACATACCACAATAATTATTACGACACTCATAACAAATTGCACGTGATAGCCCTTTCAACTTCGTTGATAGTAGTTATATTTCTTACTGAAGACATGGTTTCGACATTGATAGACATTTCTGCATGTCTAAAATTTCATAAAAATACCGTAATGTTAGATCACGATTTATTTTAGGAGTTTCAGAGGCATTTCGTTTAAATTCGAATAATTTGTAATTTTCTTGTAAAGGTTGATATTTTTACTTGATGAACCAACTTGAAATATTTGATGTTGAAATAATTTTCTTGGAAAAGTTGATATTTTTACTTTAAACCTTTGCTCTTATTTCGGATGTTCTTTGTTTTACTAGTTTCCACTAACATATATTTTAAGTGTTCAATTATCAGCCATCAACGAAGCAATAAGGTTGCGGTCGCATCGGTTTTGTAAACACAATCACAACGCATTGTCTAACATTTTCAGCCATTGTGTCAGAGTCAGGAAACCGGCGTGTTATGCCGGCACGGGCGATCCACATACGATATCGATGTGAGTCAATATGCCTTTCGTTGTGTTATCGACTCTACACCTTTCTAAACCGCGTCCACCGCTCCAGAAATCACGCATCTAGCATATACACTTGCAAGCGTTGTACATTCCGATTAAAACCAGAGGGACTTGCTAGAAGAAAACACCATGCATTATGTTTTGAATCATGCTGACCTACATAATATTGTCCATGCCCTAATGACGTGCTCTGGTGTTTTTATTTGTTCAAGTTCAAATTGCACTAGTTCGTGCACGGCGGATCCCACTGACCTCGTTTGCGGCATTAGCGTCTCTCTCCACGAAGACGTCGCCCATCCGTCAACCAACTATACAGTTAGGTACATTGCAGGTGAAGGCAAAGGATCGGAATCTGGACTCCCAATGAAATTACGATCGAAATGCACGCTTTAGCTTGTCTAGAAGGTATTTTAGATTCATCTTACTGGACCAGAAACTCGACATCGACATCGATCATTACTTTATGTTTTAATTCGCCTTTCTCCCAATTTAATGCGGCATCGGAGCGTCCCTGACAGGCTTTGGGTCAATGTTTCACATTAGGAGAGTGATGCTAATATAATTATTGCGACCTTTCTATTAAAGTCAATTGAGCTCGTGCCGCTGCTCCGCATGTCACGGGGCAACAGACTCCGTAGCATGGTTAGCGTATTTATTGTGAAATAACTGGACCGTTAGCGATGGGACGCGCGTGACACGATGTCGACAGGCATTGGTCATTAGAGCAATTGGCGAATGATTAGAACTGCACCTACCAGGCCGAGGCACCTGGCCGTAGTCGCTTTGCACGTTGCTCCGTCGCGTGATTTCATAAAGTAGGTGCAGAGCGCAAATGAAAAGCGTTACAGTTATCTGTATGTTGAGCTCTTACGCAATATCTTGATTCAATTCGACTTAGTCTCGAGCGCGGAAATTTGCATAAAACGACGAGCACGGATGGCACGGAAGCAAGCGGTCATAACGAATAATTGGCGAGTGCCGACATCATTATAATACTTTCCCCTAGCGCAGATGATATTTTGAAGTTCATAATGAGGCGGAGACAATGTCATGTCCAAGGGAGTGGGGAGGCACAACAGAGAAAGCGAATTTACTTTATTGCTTCACGAAATAGAAAAAATAATTTTATTTGTAACACTCTCATACCGATTTGCGGTCTCTGGCATGAGATTTGTGACGGATGCGAAGATCACACATTGCTCGGTACTGTCGGTACAGTTATAGCAGGAACGTATTATTATGCGCCCTGTTTTATTGCTAATCCGTTGCACTTCGAGTGCTATCTAGCAGGTAATGATGGCCACCATAAGTTACGGGAATCAAAATTTATTACTCCATCTACCAATATAGACAACCTGCAATCTTCTTCTTCTGGCAATGTTATAAACTTTTGTTTCCCCAATAAATAACAATGGTCTTCCGCTGGTTATCGCATCTTCAAGCGACCACCGAGTCGTTTAGATCTCTAAGCTACATCTAACATACACAATTTCCAGCACAAATTATTTTGTAGTCATTTCAATTGGTGCACCTACTTCCTAGAGAACATTTGATAGTGTTCGTTCTTACTGCCGCTTGAAACCGACCAACACGGTTGTAGTTTATTAGGCGTATCTGTAATCGCAAATCTTCGAGGTCGCTTTGAGGCCAGCAAAAGCCCGGTATACTTTACTTTTCTCACTCAAAACATATTATTTAATTTAATTTAAAAGGTTGTTTAAATTTTTCTGATCACGTATTTGTAAACATATTCGCTTGTTCTACTTTGGACTTGTTATAACGAAATCCTGAAGCATAATATTTTCCTATAAAATTTCTATGCATAGTGTTTGATGATTGTATTTTCAAGTTGACAACCATTCGGCACCAAAACTTTACCTGCATTAGATAGATGGAATATAAGAAATAGTAGACTTTATTGCACACAGCCACTCAAAGAAAAAATAAAAACCTATATAAAACTCTTAAAACTTTGGCCGCTGTTGGGCCCGTACCACCATCTCTTGAAGCATTCTTATTTCAATAATACTTTTATGTCAATGTCTAATATCAACTAGATATAGTCAGCTTTATGATCAACAAGTAAAGTAATATTGCAATAAGAATGCTTCAAGAGTTGGTGGCACGGGCCGCAGGCCCCGTATATGCTAAATATATTTTGTCGTAAATATTACTATATTTATATTACTATATTTATATTTTTTTATTTTTTTTATTATATTATTATATTTTGTCGTGTATATTCAAGCAGTGGTTAAGCAAAATGCTGATTTATGGTGATCGATTATACGGTATGGCTAGCCTTTCACTTAGCCATTATGCTTGCACCATTTTCTTTGCATTGCTTTTCTACGTCTAACCTAATCTGACCCAGTAACTGTATAAATGCCTCAAACTAAGCATATCTTGGGATATGGGGACTAGGTAGCTGATAAAATGCTTATTTTTTTATAATCCTAAGTTTGTAAGTATGGATGGATGGATGTTTGTAATTCTTTCACGCCGGAACGGCTGAACGGATCTAGATGAAACTTGGCAAGGAGATTGATTATAGTCTGGAAAAGCACATAGGCTCCTTTTTATCCCGTGGGAATACCGGGATTTAAAACTGCGCGGGTGAAACCGCGGGGCGCAACTATTAATATTAATAACACCACTCACCTAGCTCTTACCTTTCTTACAGACGCGTAGACGGTGTGATACCTTCCTCTGGACTAGGTACCC
Organism: Plemyria rubiginata; assembly: GCA_963576535.1. NCBI lineage: Eukaryota > Metazoa > Arthropoda > Insecta > Lepidoptera > Geometridae > Plemyria > Plemyria rubiginata. Next base: position 6,519,661 of record OY754905.1, read on the forward strand.
TCTACCCTATGTTGATTCGCGATAATACCAGCACACTTTCTTAATAAAAATTTATTAAAACTTAACAACTTAAAATACATGTTAAGTTTTATTTTTTTTATTAATAAATAATAATTAGCGAGCCAATTTCGTAAATTAAATGGTTCTTTTACAAAAACACCGGTAGTAGCTATTTCCTTTGGCCATGCGTTGTAGAATGTCGAATTGTGAAATAAATAAGTAGTACGGCATCAGAATTGTAAAAATTGGCAAGGGCATAAACCCATGACCAATCTTTAAAGTGTTTGCTGCATTTTAACCACTATCAAGTTCAGTATGCAACTGTATCACATGAAGTGAAACAAAGAAATAAAGAAAGAAAATACATTTATTTGACATACACAATAAGAAAAGAAATACATAGGTACAGAACGGACAGGTACCTACTTAGGTAGGTAAGTGATTTTATTTATGCAGGTACTTATTTTGATTGTATAACGCTTCTAACAAGAAGATTTGTTAGGAATTTATAAAACCCGACTGCCCGAACTAAAAGCATTTTTTTACGGGGCTCAACTAGTTGATAAAATACGTTGCGCCCCGCGGTTTCACCTGCGCAGATTTAAATCCCGGTATTCTCACGGGATAAAACGTAGCCTATGTGCTATTCCAGACTATAATCTATCTATGCCAAGTTTCATCCAGATCCGTTCAGCCGTTCCGGGGTGAAAGAGTAACAAACATCCATCCATCCACATTTACAAACCTTCGCATTAATAATATTAATAGGATAGGTACTAATTAAGACCGTTACTTTACACCTAGAAATCCTGGTTTTAGTTCAGGTCAGGGTTTTTTCAATTCTATATTATCAAGGATTGTTCATGACCGATTTTGCGTAAGTAGGTTTATCCTTTCGCGTTTAATTGTCACGTCCGCGACAATATTGTTAAAAGGTACCTGTATTACTGTATAACTAATCTGTGTCAGTGCCCTGATTGCGTAGTAAGTGGTGTGTATTCTGCGGCCCCCGCTATTGTTCTTTCAGGGACATAGCACCGGATTCGAACCAGCAAGCTAGGTTCGTATATTGCCGCACGCGTTATTACAGCATGCACGGGAAAAAAAACTGTAGGTCTATCTACAGTTATTTTAGTTACTTGGTAGAAGTTGTATTTACCTACTGATGACTGTTCACTAGCTAAACAAATACAAAAAAGTTGGAAGGTAACTTTATTAATCACTTCCTATTTATGCAAGTTTTAATAAAAATATGTACAAACTTCTGAAACTCCACATTCAGAGCCAAGCCTTCATAAGGCTAATAACAAGGCCCAATGACCCTAAAATTGGGAAACGAAAAAAATTAAGTGGTTTGGTCCCCCGGTTGATATAACCTTAAAAGTGCACTCTCAGTGTCTTATTAATATACCTACATTGCAAATCGTTGTGGCCCCTTTCCGAATCGGTGACATTTCATAACACGATTGATACAAATAAGCTAAAAAGTAACAAAATGTCGTCATGTCCCTTCGAGTTTCGAATGTTTATGAAACACGTTACCCTTGATTTAAATACAAATGGAGCACCTCAAACTTTCGACCAGACACATCGCGACCCTTTAGCGTATGCATGCGGCTTCACATGAGTGCTGGCTTATACAAACCTGGTCTACGAAGCATTTTTTTTACACTTTTTGCTTACTACCTTGTGGCCCGTATGATTCACGTCGTTATGGTCGTATAAAAAATTGCTTAAGAATTCTGCATGTCTTATCTGTTTTAATATACAGGGTTACTGGTAATGCTAACTCGACGTATTCCTTGCAGAAATCATAGTAGGGTTAAAATACGACAAATTAAGCCAAATAACACCAAAATTTTATACAGCAAATAAATGTTTAGTTAGTGTGCCAAGGTTTAAGGCATTTTTGAACTTTTAATTATTAAAAAAGTTCTGCTACGGCATCAACTATGATAATAACTTTAAATTGGTTTCAAATGATATCATTTGGGATTTTTTATAAACAAAAAACTAAAAATCTAACTAACTCAAAAATCACTGTAATTCGTGTGACATTTGGTGGTTTGTTGCATTTTAACCCTAATATGACGTCCTGCAATACGTTGAGTTAACAGTAACCCTGTAGAATTTGTTTTACTTCTTTGTCGCATCATCGCGCTTCTTCATTTTCGAATTTAGATGTCTGATGCTACGAGAAGTCTATATTCAATATTCTATCGCATATGAACCTGGCCTACATATTGTAGACCAAAAGTTTGTAAGCTGTTGTGTGTGTACCGATAGATTGAATATTGCTAGTGCCTGTCGTAAAAACTCGATACCGTTTTGATAGAGCGATTTGGCATGGCTGATATAAAGAATTATTATACTCTGTGGTTAATGCTAAAAACTTCGCTTAATAATGACGCAGCTAATTTATTTGTAAAGGCCCTTTTAATTCTTCTTATAACTATTATCTGACGAAATATGTACAAAGTTGTCAATACCACATAGATTTTTTGATAGTATGAACCTTGAACTACTCTTGTCGAACAAGATCTTTAGATACTGTCTCTACTCGTAGTAACCTGACTAAAGTTATAATAAAATTAGTGTGATAAAAATCTAAATATACATTTCAATGTTGATTTAAATACAGTAAAATACTAGCCCAATAGAGCTGTCATTTACGTATTTCGATAATAACGTTCTGATAAATTCGATTACTTTTTGATGGTGTAGTGTTGCACTCCGATTAGTATATCGATTTTGTTCACCTTCGGAGAAGTCGAATTGTGAAATCTTATACAATATACATTAGGTTGTAGTACAATGTACTGGAAACTTGATAAATTAATGAGCTCTAAACGAAAAACAAAAACGATGAACTGACTATAATTGGAGTAAAAATACTAAGATTGAATTCGACCAAACTTAGCCTTATACTAAGTATAGTAAGTATTATTACATAATTCTACTTTATACAGTCAAAAATAAGTATACTAAAATATTTTTATATGACGTATAGCGCTACTCAGCTTTAAATATGGTCCTAAACTTTGTCTTTTGTCCCCTCCCTACATGTACTCGTATATGTGGGTATTATTAGAAATTTTTGTCGTCGACTGATTTTTTTTCCAAAATCTGTAAATGCAGTTTCGAATATCTCCAAAAAATTATAGAAGGTTTTCAATTAATGTTTTGTCCAACCTGTGTTTTAAATTTGGTCATAATGTGAACTTACCTTATTCTCTAAAGAATTCATGTGCTACGGCGTCAGAAAAAAACGAATTGAGAGTTTTACCTTCACTAATTATTACCTATAATAATATCCCAACTGCGGAAGTAGTGTAAGCATGACAAAAAGAACCAATTTCCAGCAAACAATACCTGGGCAATGTCTCAGCTAGCAAGAATGAGTTAGCAGTAATACGACTACCAGGTCCTATCAAGACCGTTTCCTGCAATACCGTTCGTTCGTGTTTGTAAAGTCAGGCCATTTTTGTGTGCAGAGTGGAAACTCTTGAGACCTCAGCACACCCGATAGAAAAATGGCCTAACGTTATGAAAAATAAATACAAAAAACAAAACAGACTTGGGGTACGGACGGTACGGTCCTATCAATACCATAAAGTTCAGTTTTTAACAACGATGTTACGTTTTTAAGTTCTTTAAACCTTTGCTTTCTCGTCTTCATTCGATTTTTACAAAAAATTACAAAGATTTTTACAAAGAGAAATCCATTCACTTATCATAAAAACCACGAGGCATTTTTTAAAAAGCGCTCACTATTATCGATTTTTGAAACCCTCCAAGTGGTTAAAAAGGGGTGTTTACACCCTCCTTTAAAGACAGTCTTCAAATACTGGTGTCTAAAGTTTGAAGATTATATTGGAAATAAGAAATTGTTTCCCGGGCGGAAAGTAGTGCGCGATTCCACTAGAAAAAATAAATTAGGAAATTAGAAAAAAAACTAATTGATAACGTAATGTAAGCGATTCCTGTTTTTAAATCTGATTTATAGTTTTCGTTTATTAACATTATACTAAGTAAACCTACCGACGCGACGTTCGATCTCACATAGAACTGGTTTGAAACATGTAGTTTCGATAAAAACTTAACTAGCAAGCCTATTCGCGGAATAAGAAGGCTCAATGATTTCAAATTTTCATTTCACCACGTTTTGAGAGTAAATGGTATATAACAGTTAACAGGCACTATGTAGTGCTCTTAATCGGTGAAGAAAAACATCGTGAGGAAACCAGTTACTTTTTTAACAGAGGCGATGTGCTTGCTACCTGACACATATGGCATTCTAACTGGGTACCGAAATGTATGGCCAAATTTAATGTTAGGATTTTTTTTTTGCATCATCTTGTGTAGAATGAGGCCCTTTGTGTTTCTCTCAAATTTGATTGAAAACCATCGATTGTTTGATGAGCTATCCTGTTCATCATGCTGATGATCCTTATCAGATCTTCGCCAAACTTTTATGAGACTACCTTTCAAATAAAAAAAGAATAATCGAAATCGGATCTCATTTGGTGGAGATATCCAGTATATCAAATAGCCCCCTTTTTGCCCTTTTTTTGGGGGAAGTACCCCTCCAATCAAAAGTCCCCGACGACAAAAAAAATCTAATAATTCATATAACCTGTGTACAGATCGGTTGAAAAATGCGACCTATAGAGGAGAACAGACAGACAGACAGACATCCGGACAAACGCATTTTTGGCCAATGTGGAAACTGAGACGCTTCGCTCGCTTCGCTCGCTCGGTCAATTATAATTTAGCTAATTCTGATATTGTATATATATTATGAAAACATTCACCTAATGTTTAACTAGTCGCGTGCGCCAGTTGAATAACAAATGGCAAGATTTAGTACACCTCATAACCTCATACCTCATACCACAACTTTTAACTGGGCGGACCGATTTTGATGTGGTCCCATTCAAATTTGAATCAGATCTGACGAGTAGTTTTTGAGTTATAGTAGTATGAGTGTATTTTCCAATGTATTTGTTGTCGGTTTTTAGCTAAGTTAATGCGCAGGCAACACATTAATCGCTAGCAAGATAAAAGATATAGGTATAGGCAAAGCACCTGACACGATTTATTATATAACGCTTTGTAACGAAACGGAAACATCTCTATCTTTTTACACCTGTCGTATAATACGTTGTCATAACCTACACACGTAGAACCCATTGACAGCGGTGTTTACATTACCTTACCAATAAAAACATCACAAATATAAAGGTAAGGCTTGTGAATACCACCGTGTTGCTCTATCGACTGATCGTTGGTTTTTGGGTTTTCTGTCTACGGTATATGCGAAAGTTTAGAGATGTTTGAAAAGGAAAATATTTTGTTAAGTTAAAACAACGATATAAATAAATAAAGCCCACTAATATTTATTTATTTAATATATGTAAGTATTATACAGGGTTACTGTAACTCGAGGACTTACGTTAGTGTTAAGTTATTAAGATTTCGCTGTCCGTCTGTCGACGGACAGCGAAATCTTAGTAACAGGGTTCTGTTTTTACCCTTTGGGTACGAAACCCTGAAAAAGTACTCGATGTGTATAAAATATCGATGTTTTCATCCGATACATCGAAAGACATCGATGTACAGTTCTGATTTATCGAATCGAAAAAAACATCGATGTTTTTTCAAAATGGACACCCCTATCGCACACTGTAGGTTTTGTCACACCGCAGGAACCTTCTCCATTTGTTCGTGCATAACCGGTGCCAGATATGTATGAACTTACGTGATCACTTAGCCGCACGCTTAGTGAGGCACGAGAAAAACTTCACTGTCTCGTGCCTCACTAAGCGTGCGGCTCAGTGAGATCACGTAAGTTCATACATATCTGGCACCGGGGTAACACTTATGATTTATGATGGTGACATGATAGTGTAATCGCCAAACAAATGATGCAACATGGGCTGGGCCGGTATCTAGTGTGCGGCGCGCTCCAATGCATCGCGCGCTTGGTTGATCGCTCGTGGAGAAGCGGGACTAGAGGACAAAAACACTGGGATTGAACAGTAATTTAATGGACACTGACGGTTCTTTTGCATGGCATGCTACTCGCCGACTGAGACGCGAGAGGTGTGAGAGACATGTCTTTCTTGAAGTCGTACAATCGAGCGTAGTTTCTACGGTACTTACGGAATTCTTGTGTGGGGTCAGGACGATTTATATCATCTTATTTGTATTTATTTAAGCTATATGGTACCATTTTGCTGTCTATTTTAAAACAAAATATTTTATATTCTCTAGCTAAAACATGGCTAGATATTTTTCATGACACCTAAGAATGGTTCCCCAAAAGGTTTAGTGTTAAAACATGAACATTGCCATACTCAAGTACGTACTCTGGTTTCCTCTTTCTGTAACCATTCATTTAACCTACTTGCGTTTGTTTAGGATCCAACACTAGCTTCATTCGGCTACTTCATAATTACCCTTCGTTTCTGGAGTTCATCGTCATCGTGGAAGCCTTACAAGCTAGGTACTAGTATGTTTTTCGGTTCAGTTGAATGCGTGCGTAGATCAGTAGACACTTGTAGATCGTATACTATGGGTAGGTAAGTATTTAATTGAGCGTTCCTTGTGATACCTATATTATCTCAAAAAGTATTTTATTTGATTGACTGAAAACTGAAAAAAACTGACTAGGCAGGTATATTTAAGAAATCTAGTCTAGTTTTCGAGAAACGGATTTCACAGCTGAACTCTAGGAGTCAACTTACACATTGCTCAATTTATTGTAATTTGTGTAGGTTAGGTAGGACTCAATGCACTTAGTAGCTGTGTTTACTTTTAAACCAAAGTGCAACCAAAGATACCCATTTGCTCTTTATTTTGGCTCTTAAAATAAATACCTACCTACCTAATAAACCAATAATAGGTACTAGTAAACCTTCACACTCTCTTTCACGCTTGCCTTGAAACTTGCAATTACTACAAATATCGATATTAAAATGTAAAATCTTTTATGTATTTTTATTACACATCCGAACCGAACACTTGAGTTGTGTTGAGTGACCGTAACCACAGATGGTACATATAAGTCTAGAGATTTTTGCACTTAGCCGAATTACAAAATAATTTAGCCAACGGTAGGTAATTTAGAAGCGTTCATCAAATTGAAAGCGCAAGACGTGGGAAACCAACGTACAATCTCAACATTCATCCGAAAATGTTGTCCGAGGTTTAACCCAGTTTTATAAGACTTGATGACTTCAATAGGTACTCTTCAATCAAAATTCGTGATGTCAAAGGATCTGGGCCCGTACCACCATCTCTTGAAGCATTCTTATTTCAATAATACTTTTATGTCAATGTCTTATGTCAACAGCATTACATTCAAATTCCTCGAAGGCTTTATGATCTAAAAGTAAAGTAATATTGAAATAAGAATGCTTCAAGAGATGGTGGTACGGGCCCTGATTTTATTGGCGAACTAGTTGCGCCCCGCGGTTTCATCCGCGCAGATTTAAATCCCGGTGATCGGAAAATATTTATAATACGATTGCTGATATCACTCATTGCTCAAAACGCAACGATAGCGCGTGCTAATCTTTCCTGTGGCGTCATCTAGTTATTATTGACGCCACAGGTTTGACGGCCTACGTAGCTCAGTTGGTAGTAGCTCCGCCTTCTGCGCCGTAGGTCGTGGGTTCGATTCCCACCGTGAACAAACATTTGTGTGATGAACATAGATGTTTGTTCTCTGTCTGGGTGTTATATAATATTATAAGTATGTATTTACAAAAAAAAAAAAGTATATAAGTAGTATATCAGCTATCTGGTTCCCATATCAAAAGCATAAGCTTAGTTTGGGGCTAGATAGTGCTGTGCGAAAAGTCCACCAATATATATATATTATTTTTATATTATTTAGGAACTAAAATATGTATTACAGCTAAATACGGTAAATTTAAAATCAGCCAAAACCCGGTATTCCCACGGGATAAAAAGTAGCCTATGTGTTATTCCAGACTATAATCTACCTCTCTGCCAAGTTTCATCCAGATCCGTTCAGCCGTTCCGCCGTGAAAGAGTAACAAACATCCATCCATCCATCCATGCTTACAAACTTTCGCGTTTATAGTATTAGTAGGATTAGATGCGATTTTGTGTTTAAATACAAACAGTCTGTCGGGAGGAAACAGTCGGGCATTGGAACAGTCCGCTATTAAATATGTCATTTTGCAAGAGAAAAAAATCTAAGGCATTGTCGTTGTCTATTGTATTAATGATAATGAAGACCTTCAAAACTTTCCTCACATCATTTCACACATTCAGACAATTTATAAAAAAATCCTCTGAAATGGAGGCTCGCTTCGCTAGAAAACTGAAATGTAACCTAGATCTTTTGCAAGCCTTTGTGAATTGTGATGTGATAATAATATGGCCTCTCATTTTAATCTAATAAGCCGAAGGTTCTCGCTAAGCACATTACTTACTACTCGATTGATTCGTATTGGCAATAATTAAGTTGAGTATTAGGTATTAAAAGTTTTAGAGTCCGAGGTGATATTCAATGTTACTAATAAAATTAAATGAGCATTTTTATACTACGCTTACACAGCTCATGTCCTATGCAGGGACGCTTCATTTTGCGTCCGGGCGCGTTGCCCGCGCTCCCTAAGGCCTTTTGCACATAGGTAATGGTACTGACACACGTGCTCAAAAATAAGTATGCTTATTTTAAGCATGCTTAAAAATCAACCGAACCTAAAAAGCATGCTTTTAGCTCCAAAATAATCACACGTGCCTATTTTCAAGCTAAAAGCATGCTTTTTACGAGCCTTGCTCAATAAAAGCACTTTTGAACAGTTCGTGCACTGAGAAAAATGTAAAGCTGAAAGTGCCGTCATTACGATCGATTTCGTAGGTTTGAAGGCTAAAAACCGACCAACAGTAATAACCAACAAAAACGCCTTCTAGGCAGAAGACGTTATACGATTTACAGAGTAAGTAAATTTAAAAAGAAGGTATACCATGAATAAGCTTCTCCAAACTACGATTTAGTCTAGTATTGAACATATCAGCTGTAACATAACTACGACAAACTCGGTAAATCAGTTAAAGCTCGAGGTACTGACGGCGGCATTTAACTTCTGGTAAGGCGTTTTTAAAAATCAGTAAGGTAGCTCAGCAAACACACGCAAAGCTTTCCAAGGGCAATATTCGACGCATCTCAAGTCAGCAACGCCTTCTCGTAAGGCGTTTTATACCGTAATACAATAAAACCTAACCTTCAAGAATAAGGCATAATGTATGTACCAGCCAGACAAGAGCAGTGCTTAGATAGAGGAGGATAGGTAGCTAGCCATTAGCCATGGAATTGAATATAAAAACTCTATGAGGAGAGCCACTAGCTAACTACCTACTGTGGTGGATACCTATTACCTAGATAGACAACAACAGCTAAGCTAGCGCACTAGCTAGCTTTGCTATTAACGAGAGGTGGTGGACTGGTGGAATAACTCAATGACATACTTATCACAATGTAATGTTTAGTAAATTTTTGCATCTCATCGATTTTTGAGATATACAGTAAAGTGCGACCTTATACATATTTCCCGTGCGTTTTCGTCAGCGCGATCTAGGATTGTACCTTTTTAGTCGAGTCAGTCGTGAAGAAAGAACTTTTCGTTGAGCGAAAACGCACAGAAATTTATGCCAGAAATTAACTTAACCAGTAACTTATTCACTTGCTAGCATAGGTAAATTGACCTTATGAGTAAAGCTGTAACGACCATCTATCATTTATGCGGTAGCAGTAAAAACTACTTTTTCGAGATACTTTTACACCTTCATATGTGACGAAAATATTCTTACGCGGTTTATATTAACCGCCTGGCTACTTCCATTTAAAACTTAAGTATACGTTCGTTTTGTTCTAATTTAAAGTTTTTTTCTAAATACTAAATCATTTTTAAACTTTTCATAAAGCGGATAATGCCTTCTTTACGGCGACATGTGCCGAAAACTTACCGCCGTAAGCGAACAGTGTTTTTAACCGTCAGCACTGCGTTATTAACAAGATAAGATTCAATTCCTAAAACGCTTTACCATAAAGTTGATTTGGTTGTTTTGCGACCAGCTAATAGACGGTATCGTTTTAACACATTCACTTAGTTATGTCATAACTAAGGTAAGCGTTATAAACTCGCCCTACGTAATTACAATATAACCGTGTAAGACTTTATTAACCTTACGCCAGAATTCAATTTTTCTCAGTGTGCTAGTAAATAAGCTTGCTTACCTATTTGGTCGTACGTCGGTTGATTTTTAAACATGCACGTTTTTGAATATGCTGAATGTAGTTTGTTTAATCCTCAATTACCCTTCTTTCGCACGCAGGTGACTCTGGACAAAGTAGCAGGTACGGCGGCCCGATTACGCTAATGTCTGGCTATCGAGATGGCTTTTAGTTTGATATTGGATTCCCATCCATCCAAGGAAATTAGATACTAGATACATCCATATGTTGCTAACACTGGGAATCAAATGCTCTCGTTAGAGAGTATTATATTCCTTGATAATAAATATCAAAATGTCAAACTGAAAGCCATCTCGGTAGCCAGATATTAGTGTAATCGGGCCGCAGAAACTCAATGTGTCACATTGCATGATTCAAAACAATCGTTAACTGTTTCCTGACTAATAACTGACGACTGAAGTGTAGGTTATTAGTTTACTAATGACCTTCGATTGGTTTGTAACCACTAATCAATTACGATCATGATTCGATTACCGAAAGTCAGTGGCATGCCACAAAGGTATCATGATCTTAATTAATCAGAAATGCGATCTTTGGAGACTGCATGGACCTTATTCTTATTACCCGACTTCAAAAAAGGAAGTTCTCAATTCGCCAGTTTTTTTATGTTTGTTTGATGATAACTTTTTAGTGGGTAGTGGTGGGTGGGGAAGTTTGATGTCTTGGTTTGGGTGGGGAAGGCTGGGTCTTGTCATGTGGTCCTATTTAAGTAACTTGAGTCAAATGTATGTTATTTACTATGTAGTAGTTTGAGTTTATTTTCCTGTTTATTTGAATTCGGTTTTTTTTCTTGAAAGAGATGTTTAGTTATGGTATTCTTAAAGAACGGCGGCAGCCACTGTATTATAAAAAAATAGCTTCACGACAAATCAAAAAGACAAAGAAGACTTGACAAAATGCGACGAGAATACCATACTAAGTAAAAGTTGTCTAGAACGCGTCTTGCTTCAAAATTCCTTGCTCATGATGAGTGGAGGAGGTCAAATGTATCAACAATCCATCAATCGCCGATGACGTCGGTGACGTCACAGCGGCCACTGACCCAAGTGAAAGTCACTAAATCGACTGTAGGTAGGTATAAACATCGATCTGCAACACTTTCGTTACGCCGAATCGATTGTCATTCAAACACTGATCCTCGGGAGAGATTTCCCCCTAAACAGTAACCAGTGAAGAGAGGCCTGTATCGAGGAGTAATACACAGTTATTCATGGTCTAGTTTTGCTGGTGGTTGGTAGGTATGCGCTTACGCCCGTCACGTAGTGACAGCGATAGGAAATCATTAGGTCTACCGAAGTACATAAGTGCTATGTTTGTAAGTGTAGGCATTTAAATTGCATTCATTTGGAGCAAGGCTGTTATTTTTGCGTTTTTGTGTGCATGAAGTTTTATGTTAAGCACCTAGGCACATGGTTTAGTAATTTTTGCGGTCAGGTAAATGTAATAAAAAATTCTTGCATATTTTCAGTTCTTTTTACAAACGTTTACGTCTTTTGTATGGAGCTTTATGCAGTGGCTTCAATCAAAAGGGGGTGTTGATGGCGCGAGTACTTTGTATGCGTAAACACATCCCCTTCACTGTTAGTTTAAACTTGGAAGTATTTCTATGTATTTATTAAATGCTCATGGCGTGCTTATGGCGCACAGGTTGGATAAACCTACCGATCGACTAAGTTGAGCAACGATCTACCTCTCACTCGCACGTTTGGACATGTTGAAAATATAAAATCAATCCATTTTCGAAAACTAAAAGGTAAAGCAAACTTTGAGTAGGAAAACATACGCTACTTATGGTATAGATAGAGTATACAGTACACCATAGAACGAATCATAAGTAATGGCGCATGAAAGCCGTAAGTTACGTAGGTACCTAACCTATAGTTTGACTTCCCTATCGTTTTTAACAAACGTTTATTTAGCACAAACGGACATCCATCGACTGAACGAAGCAGCACACACTTTTAGATCGTGGCCCTGGGTTTTAAACAATGGAGGTCTTTATACGGCCTCCAAACATTAATAATTAAATTACCTACAAGCATATAAAAGTTTCACGGAAGTTTTTCTTTTTAGCGGACAGGTAGCTAAATATGGATAAATGTTAATTGGAGGTGTTATAAGCGTTGAACATATTTTGGCAAAGTATTGTAAACGCACTCGTTTCAAGTAATCCTTACACCTATGGAGGATTTTGAGTTTGCATTAATATAGCGGTGGTCACTGAGCAACCAAGCCTCCATAGCAACAAAGATCTGGCTCTATTGTGAAACTCCGACTGTTGATATTACGTTCATATAATGATGTCACAACTGCCTGTTAATGCATTTATTGCTGTACACGGGTTAAGACTTTTAGCCACGGGAGCGATACCTTTACGGTCCAAAATAATTATCGTAATAGATTGTTCAACACTTATCCCCTGTTTTTGAAAGCGCGATCTACACTAATCGGCTGTCAAGTCACATGCTATCTCTATCTAATCGATTAGTGTTTATCAAGCTTTCAGAAACAGGGGGTAAAGTTGTTATTTCCAAGAACTTGTTAATTTATTTTTGTCCCCTAATACAAGCCTACCAAGACATATATACATAAGAATATTTCAAGTCTCTACAACCAGCTGTGCAGCACTTTTATTGATTCTGTGAATATTTTCCGACTGATGATATAGATTAATTCGTAAAATATACTTAAAACATTATTATTCTATATAATTTATTGAAATTATCTCATTATCATCAGATCTAAACTGCTTCCGCAATTAATAAATTAGTGTGAAAGTGGATCAGATGAGCATATTACCCAACAGAATTTATCAGCTAAACAACAACTTACGTGTTTATTTTTAACATCGAATCAAACGCACTGTTATCAGAGCATAGTCCCCTGGAATGGTGCCAGAAAGCTTTTTAACCCACTCAGATTGAAAGAATTCTAAGGCCCACCAATCAAAGATAAGCGAAAACCGAATCTCAATCTGTATACAAAATATATATAATTATGTATATAGGTGATAGATCGTCATCCTCACCTCTAGACAACCTCTGCACCGTATTTGTTGCTATACCTACTGTGCAAGCGACGCAAGAGTGTAGCTTCGATTCACGACAAATGTTTGCATCTTAGAACAAAAATGTCTACTGAACTGAACCCCAAGTTTTGTTTTTCGTTTTCCGTATCGTAAAACTCAGACTTAGACTAAACTCAGAGCAACGAAGGGTAAGATTGAGTCACCAGCTGCAAAAAATTGTTCTACGGGAAGTACCTCTGCAGAGGCTCTGATGATTACTAGGAATGTAGGTAACCTAACCACGGTAATGATGGCCGAGTGACGCAAACCGGGGGACACAGAGGAATTTTAATAAGAAAGTTTTATAGTTTTGTCATAAAGGCGATATAGAGGCTGACCAAAAATCTTTGTTATTTGTATATTGTAGATAAAACAGATTTTTTCTAATTTTAATAATTCGTAAAAAACGACAAAATTTCTCATAAAATCACAAATTCAATTATTAATTTAATTTGTGCTTTTATGAGAAATTTTGTCTTTTTTTACCCGGTTACTCGGCCATCATTATCGTGGTTAGGTTACCTACATTCCTAGTTATTTATTTATTTATTTATTTAAGCCTCCCATAACTTAACTAAGTTTTTTACATAAATTCCATAATTTGCAAGTTACATTCAATTTAACATTAATCATTATTGTTTTTTTTTTTTTTATTTGTTTTATTTGATATAGCTATTATTTCTATTTAAATTGGTTTAGTTATAGGTCATCCCATTGTTGGGCAAAGGCCTCCCCCTTTCTAGTCCATGTTTGTTTATCACTGGTGAGCCTGGTCCACAGTACGCCCAGTCCTTGGAAGTGCTCCAGCTCGGTGCGCCAGCGTGCCTTGGGGCGGCCGCGCGCTCTGCTGCAGTAGCGAGGACACCACTCTGTGCTCTCTTTCGTCCACCTGTCATCTCTGTTTCTCATGGTGTGGCCAGCCCAATTCCATTTTAACTTTTTGGCGTGTCTTAATGCGTCTCTTGTTTTTGTTTTGTTTCTTATTTCGATATTTGGTATTTTATCAATTAGCCTCAGGTGAAGGATACTACGCTCAATTTTCCTTTGTGTGACTTTTAATTTTTTAGCTTCTGCTTTAGTTAGTGCCCAGGTCTGTGCTCCATATGTTAGAACTGGTAGTAGGCATGTGTTAAAAACATTTGCTTTAGTTATATTGGATATCTTCTTGTTTTTAAAAATGTATTTTAGCTGCCAATACCGCTTCCATGTGTTGGCGATCCGCTTGTCGATTTCTCTGTTTTCCTTAGACTTAAATGTGATAGTTTTCCCGAGGTAGGTGAAGTTTTCTACTGTTTCCAGAGTCTCATCTTCTAGTTTGATATTGACTGTAGAGTTGGTGTTTGACATAACTTTTGTTTTTTTCTTATTCATATGGAGACCAACCTGGTTACAAATTGCATTTAGATCAAGCAACATCTTTTGCAGATTTTCCTCAGAGCTACTGAACAGTGCAATATCGTCCGCAAAGCGAATGTTGGACAGGTGTCTTCCGTTCAGTTTGATGCCTTCGGAGTTCCATTCTAACTGTTTGAAGATGTATTCTAGTACCGAGTTGAAAATTTTTGGCGATAGACAGTCTCCTTGTTTTGCTCCTCTTTTAATGTCAAATCGAGGCCCCAGTTGGTCGAGTTTGATTTTAGCTGAACTGTGGTCATAAATGTTTTTTATTATGCGTATGTATTTATGGGGTACTCTGTCATTGTCTAATGCTTTCCAAATGTAGCAATGTTCGATGGTGTCAAATGCCTTCTTGAAGTCTATAAAGGCGATGTAGAGAGGTATCTTATATTCTTCTACTTTCTCAATCAACTGTTGCATCGTATGCAAGTGGTCGCAGGTACTAAAACTTTTTCTGAAGCCTGCCTGTTCGATTGGCTGCTGGGAGTCTAGAATAGGCGATAGTCGCATAAGCATAACTTTTGAGAAAACTTTGTATAAGTTGCTGGTTAGGGTGATTGGGCGGTAGTCGTTGACGTCGTAAATACTTCCCTTCTTGAATAAAAGTATAATTGTTGAGGCAAGCCACTGTTCCGGTACTTCTTCTTCTGTTAGTATCTGATTGAATAGGTTTGTAAGTATTTTGGTTAGTTGGTCCACTCCGATTTTGAGAAGCTCACACTCTATGCCTTCTGGTCCTGCTGATTTTCCGTTTTGGAGGCTTCTTATGGCTTTGGCAACTTCACTTGAAAGGATGGGAGGAACATCATCGATGCTGTTTAACAAAGGTTGTAGGTCCCTTGATTGCTGTTCTGTAAGTTGACTGCTGTAAAGGTTTTTGTAAAATGTGGTGGCCTCTCCGGCTATTTTCTGTCTATCTTGGATTTTTTTATTTTTGTTGTTTGTTGCTTTCAGGTGGGGAATCCATTTTGTTTCTGCATTTAGGTGTCTTTCAAGTTTTACAATAGATGTTCTTGAGCTAGTAAAATCCAAAATCGCCTTATTTGCTCTAGTTCTCAGATCCTTTTTGATTAGTTTTTTAGTGGTCTTGTTTAGTGCACATAGTTTTTCTTGGTCTTCTTTTGAGCGGTTTGACAGTTGACTTAAGCCTGCTCTTTCCTCTATTTTTCTTATTGTGTTTTCGCTTTTGTTATAGAGGCTGACCAAAAATCTTTGTTATTTGTATATTGTAGATAAAACAGATTTTTTCTAATTTTAATAATTCGTAAAAAACGACAAAATTTCTCATAAAATCACAAATTCAATTATTAATTTAATTTGTGCTTTTATGAGAAATTTTGTCTTTTTTTACCCGGTTACTCGGCCATCATTATCGTGGTTAGGTTACCTACATTCCTAGTAATCATCAATATTTAATCAGCAAAGCAAAAAGGGTAATAACTGCTCTAGTATGCTAGTCAACGTTATCTCTCGAGCATGTCTGTGTAAAGATTAACCCATTTCGTCGAAACTGGAACCAGTTGATCCATCACGAGACATTTATAGACGTCACAATGATCTTGACCCAAGTATACATTGTACCTAGTAACTCATTCCGTCTTATTGTAAAAATGTGAGTTAGACTAGGCTTAAGCCAGGACTAACTGGTCCGGGGTCTAACTTTGATACCGAAGTTGGCCCCTGCTCTATAGAAAAATCAAAGACTTAGATGAGACGTTATTATAAAACGGAGTTTATCCCCTAAACCACGGTTTAAAGATAAACCCGAACGACCCCTAGTTTAAGTATGGTCTAACTAATAAAAATCTCATTTTGCCAAATTTTATTTGGTCTCCCACATAAGTTTATTTATTCAATAAAACAACTTGTAGCACTGCATTATCCAACATACATTTCAAACTCTAGACTCCGATCTAAATTTGAAATGTCAAAACGCATGGGTTGCCACGAATTTGTCAATATCAAGTTGATAACGAGATTTAAAACAAAAAGGCGGAGATCTGAGCCAAGAAGAGAAACTAAAAATTGATTCGTTAAAATGGTAGGTATAATTATTAACCCTTATACTCGACTGTCACTTAACATGCTTTATACCCCTTAAATAAAACTATAGTAAATGAAGGTGTAGGTACAGTGAAAGTTGTAGGACAGTAGAAACTAGAATAAAATAATCTTTTTTTCTTCTGTCTTTAGGGCACGTCATGTATATGTCACATTTGGCACCTGTCCTAGGATCAATTATTATTTTATTTATGCCTGGATATAAGCAAAGCACTGTCTGTCCGTCATTCGATAGACTTCTTTCTTAAAACTACAACGAAAGACGAGGTAGTATGCGCATATGACTTTAGCCTGCGGCAAGAGAGTACAGTTATACCAACTTATCTAAGCCGGTCTGAAGTTAGCTGTTTAGAGAATTCTCGATTCACTATTGGCCATTTATGCACAAGCGGCTAACTTCAGACCGGCTCAGATAAGTTGGTGATTCCAAAATGAATGAACGATTGATTGCCATAATTTGTTATAGTCTGTGGATATTTGTTGAATGATTATGTTCTGTGATGATGAATCATGGACTATCTCAGGTACTATGTAGTCTTCGATTAAAGTGTCTTTTGTAATACGAAAATGATAAACCTTAGATGATCCTAAATTTATGAGATAAACCAGGTTTAAGTTGTTTATTATAAGAAAACGTGGCTTGAGCTAGGTTTAAACCCAGGTTTGATTTGTTTATAATAAGGCTGATTAAGTTTATGACAACTGATAATGTAACGTTTTCATTTATTTATTAATAATTTAACATTTGGTTATATTACATTTACAAATATAAATAACATCTAAAAACCAAATTCAAATTCATTTATTAACGAAACATGGGTTACGGATCGATATATTGTATTGGATAAGGATAGGTCACAACCACTAAGGTTTGTGCTGGTGCTATTGTGAGTTAAACTCTCGATCTATATATATTTCAACACTTTGGAAGATGCAAAAACACAACAAATTAAGAGTCCGGTGACAGCGGCTCGCAATTTCGAGGTGCGATTGGCTATTATTTCATTTTGTTTCATTTCGGGGAGGTTGTTTGAAAAATGAAACAAAATGAAATAATAGCCAATCGCACTTCGAAATTGCGAGCCGCTGTCACCGGAGCCTTAATAACGAAGCGCACAGTTTAGCATTTTGCTCCAAACAAGTTTTCTCACCTAAAAGTAGTTACTTTACTTACTGTCACTAGTTTTCATAAATGTAAACTTTTGAGTAGGAAAGCTTAATTGATTCAAAACAATATTTTGCTGCACTGAAAACGTATAGGGGTGGCCTATGATGGCACGCAGTAGACTTCTGTAGGCTGATGATGATGTTCATCATCATCATCATCTCAGCCCGGTGTCACCCACTGCTGGGATTACCCATTAAAACTTACTGCTGGCAGAAAGAGGCCTATTAAGGCCTCTTTCTGCCAGCCTCCTCTGTCCTTTGCGTCTCGGGTCTAGGTGTTTCCAGCGGCTCTTACGATGTCGTCGACCCATCGCGCTTTCGGTCGGCCTAGATGATGATGTTGATTACGATTTTTCATAATACCTAAATTTAGAGATTTCATATCTTTCGAAATATTTAAATGTGCGAGCGATAGGTACATTATTCCTTTGGTTATCATCGTCATAGCTAGATACTCATAGACATGTGACGGCACTGCAAAATCTTCAAAAATTAGGTATACTTAGATAGTTATATAGAACGATTGTTTAGTTATTATGATTTTTTAATAAATGTATTGTAGGTAATTACGTGAATCTGCCACAAGATCTGCAATCTCTGTAAAACAATTTGCTTATGTTAATTAAAAAAAGTTCCAATTTCGGCTTAAGAAATTCAAAGATCATGTCTCTGGCACGTTGGGCTGATTCACACTAAAATGTTATATAATTTTATTGTATTATGATTCAAAATAGTTTGTGGTCAGCTGGTCGTTCGCGTCGTGATTTACTGACGCAAACATGGATATAAATGTAATATGTTTTGCATACTTACTTATTTTGCATAAGTCTTATTACAACATCGTATCGTGTCGTTCGACATATTACTTGTGTGTTGTAAAGATATTTGTTAATTAGGATGTATGTAGTACAAGAAAGAGTACCGGTGACGTATTTATGAAGTTACGACTAGATAAGACAACACATTACGTATACATTATAGTACCTACAGAATAAACACTACTGTCGTCAGAAACAACGTAAAAAAGTAAAAAAAATATTCAGAAACAACTGTTCGAATCAAATATTTGCTGGCTTTGCAAACATTTAACATCATTTCATAAAAAAATATCCTAAGACTTCTAATCTTGCATCTCTTCAAGTTAAAACATAAAACAACTAGTTGAAAACGTCGATACAAGATGACGAAAGAAGTCCATGCTAACGTTAGATGTTAAAGGTGATAAGTAGCCGGTGGGTATTTAAAATGACGCTGTATAGCCAGGGCCGCACTTTGGGGCTAAGAAGAACCATCAAACTAGCGCTCTTTCTTTAGATACGTGAGCAACATCGGGAAAGATTCGTCGAGTTCTTGGCACAAAAGTAAACAAGCAAGAAATGCAACAAAAAAGTGGCATGCATGAATAAAATGTGCTTCTAAGTCACAAATCTTTGCGGGTTGAAATCTCTCTACGTCTTCGAAATAACACAGCAATGCTGTTTAGCGGCAGAAAAAAACATAGTGGTAGTACTTTCCCGGACGAGCCTTTCACAAAGAGCTGTACTACTCTTAAGGCCCCAGCGGAGGGCCATTTCCCATACAAACCTAATACCAAAATGATTTCTGATTCAAGCATATTTCCCTTATATTATTGTATAATTTGTATTCGAATAGTATTTATGCGTGTCACTACATAGTTATTTTTTCAAATAATTTCCCTGAAATGAAATAAAAGCCAATCGCATTTTGCACTGTTTTATGCTAAAATTTACAAGTTTTCTTCCTACTTATTTCGAATCAAAAACAACAATATCTCAAATATT
Organism: Plemyria rubiginata; assembly: GCA_963576535.1. Classification (NCBI taxonomy): domain Eukaryota; kingdom Metazoa; phylum Arthropoda; class Insecta; order Lepidoptera; family Geometridae; genus Plemyria; species Plemyria rubiginata. Next base: position 6,539,450 of record OY754905.1, read on the forward strand.
AATTCTAAAGGAACATAGCTTACATTGTCTAGTTACAGAAAAAAAATACTATGTGAAGAATACGAAAAGTTTTCAGTCATCATTTTTGGTATTAAGGAATACAACCAAAATCACGCCAATTTCAAACTTCTATTAGTGCTATCGCACCGTGCACGAAGAGGGGTAAGCTGACGGGAAACTATGGTTGTGTGTGTGATCGCTCGGACATGACAAGTTCGCACGCACACACAGACTGAAGCGTCTGAATGAAACGTGTCTATTTATGCGCCGCCCGCCCTGCCGCACCACCGCCGCGCCGCCTCCACGCCGCCGCCGCGTTGCTCAGGGTCTGGAGCGCGGCGGGGCTCATTCGGAGGTCATCGTTGGGGTACCTACACCTAGGTACTGTGGTATGAGAGGCTATTGTTATGTGTTATTTTCTAAATCAGTGTCCTGACAAGCTACCTACCTACTGTGTTGTGCGTGCGTGCGTATTTGTTTGTTCAGTAATATATTGACTGTGCTGCTGGCTTGGATTGAGATTTCCTGCTTTGGTTGTTGGAAACAAAAAGTACCTACATAGGTACTGCGACCTGTTTATTTGTAGCTTTGTTTACGGACTTCGATATTTTTCAGTTCGTTTGGTTCTTGTTATGAACTCGGAACGTATGGGGGATCTCATTATACCTACCTTACTTAGGTACCTACTCTATTACATAATTTACTTACCTAGTTGTTTTCATATTTAGAGTAAATATGTATTTACGTAGGTACCTATCTATCTAACATGTTGTTTATATAGGTATGTGAATTAGGGAAGTACCTACCTATTACCTAGGGTTCGATTCCCGCTCCGGATCAAATTTGTGTACGATCTGCAGAAATTTGTTCCGTTGGTCTGGGTGTTTTCTACGTATAACAAAAAAACATCCATTATTGTAATAAACCAGTAGCACCCCGCGGTTTCACTCGCGTAGGTTTGAATCCCGATATTCCCACGGGATAAAATGTAGCCTATGTGTTATTCCAGACTAGATATATTATATCTCTGTGCTCATTTTCACCATGATCCGTTCAGCCGTTCCGGCGTGAAAGAGTAACAAACATCCATCCATCCATACTTACAAACTTTCACGCTTATAATATTAGTAGGACTAGTAGCGCCCCGCGGTTTCACCCACGTAGTTTTATATACCGGTATTCCCACAGGATTAGCATAGTAGGATATTAGTAGGATAAGTAGGTAGGTGCCTAGATTATGTATAGTGCGTACACGCAAAAAAAACGCCAGAAGGAGAGGAAGGTCCATACCTAGGTACTTCGCGTTTATAATATTTGTAGGATAATAGGATAATGCTGGACAATCCACACAGCACCATCTAGCCCCAAAGTAAGTTACTCAAAGCTGGTGATAAGGGTACTTACTACCTATATAACTGATACAATTATAGGTATTCAATTTAATACATCATAATTATACTTACATAGATAAATACTTTTTATTATACTTACATGGAAAACACCCAGCCAGACTAACAGAACAAATTTCTGCAGATCGTACACAAATTTGTTCTGAGGCGGAAATCGAACCCGCAACCTCTCGCGTCGCAGGCGGACTCTCGCCCGCTGCGCCACAGAGGTCGTCAATTTCATAACTTGTTGTTTCTCTAACGCGTTGTTTGCATCTGACTATTTCGTCTAGCTCGTCATCAAGTTTGGTGGCTTGGTTCGTCGAGTGACTGCCAAGCGGCGCAGCAGTCCGAGTTCAAGTCCCACCGCAAAACTCACTTTTTGCACTAAAATTTTTTTTTTTTTTATTAATCTTTTTTTTTGGAACTTTATCTACCATGGAGTTTATGAAGATTACATGCACAGGATGTAAAAAAGCAATACCCGGAAAGGAATATCTCCTACCTACTATAATATACCTACCTACAATACCCTAATTGTATGCTGTGTGTTTTTGTGGCCAATAAAATACTGTCTATGTCTATGTCTATGTCTAACTTCACAATAATAGGCAAGTAGGGTAGGTATGTAGGTACATACTCGTATTTTATTCTTTTATAGGTACCTATTCTATTGCAGAATATAATAATAATAAATAATAAATAATCGAGTATCTCGTACCTATGTGCAAACTTATCTCCTCCACTGTTTTCAGCGTTCTTTTTGGCTGACGCGCACTATATCTACTTATGTTCCTAGGTAAGTGAAGTAGAGAAGTAGGTAGGTACCTACCTAGATACCTCCGTAGGTAATTATTATGTATAGTGCGCGTCACGCAAAAAGAACGCTGGATAGAGGGGGAGGGGGTGTGATTTCGCAAGTATTTTATACCTATGCGCAAAGACATCCCCTTCATTGTTTTCCAAACTTTGCATAGATTACGATTAGGGAGACACAGAATAACGTGTACGAAGCCGCAGACTGGGGCTTGTAGGTACCTATTTTATTTAGTTTGGCACCGAAGCTGTTGGCAGTTTTAAACTTTATCGTCATAGCCATAAAGTAAGTAAAAGTAAAGTTGTCAGAGAATCTGAGCTCTGTTCAAGCGATTCTATGCAATAAAGCAATGAGCAAAATGTTTAAAATTATTTACACCGAAACACCGCCGCTTCGTTGCTGAATTGAGCCATAGTGTCACCAGGCGATCAGACTCGTGCGGAAATGTCTGGATTCTTGAGTTCTTCTTGGGCACGATCCGGATTTCCCTCCACCTTTATTTGTCAAATTCCCTATTACCTATAGGGTGTCTAATTGAGGTACTAAATAGTTCAAAAAAGGTAATAAATATTGATAGTTTCCAAACATAACCTTTGACGACCTCAGTGGCGCAGCGGGCGAGAGTCCGCCTGCGACGCAAGAGGTTGCGGGTTCGATTCCCGCCTCTGAACAAATTTGTGTACGATCTGCAGAAATTTGTTCCGTTGGTCTGGGTGTTTATGTATATAATAAAAAATATCTATCTACAGGGTGTCCCATATTTAATGGATAATCCAGCAAGTGCATAAAGGGGGGGGAAAACGCCGCTCAGAAAAAAAAATAAAAAATAAAAAATCTTTAACAGTCCTGGAAATACGACACTTTAAAAAAAAACAAAATTTGCTGCCTATACGCACATTATTGGACACTACAACCACAAATGGAGGATTTTTTTTATTTTTTTTTCTGTGAAATATACCTGAATGTTGGGCCTTGCTAACGTCCTACCCAATTCATGACCAGCTATTGCTGTTTTTTTTACAAAAGGTTTTAAAAAACCAGAATAGCAAATGTCTGTTTTTAATGTCTAAGTTTGAGCACCTCTGGTGAAAAAAAAACGTATGGTGACCTGGGTGGCCAACAATTTTGAAAACATGCCTACTTTATGCGGTTTCTAAAACGGTATTACACGCGATATTTTTATTTGAAAATTATTAAGTTATTGCTAGTTATGTATCAAGAGCCCTTCTTTGCTAGAACATAAAAGTTAAAAATAAAATATAAATGTATTTAAATGTTTCTTTTGGTATGTAATAATTGAAACCACAATTTGAGCATGATGTAATCTTTATTTTTTTTATTACAATAGGTGTTCGAATTGCCTACCCCCTACTCTAATACAAGCTCTGCACCGTCGGACAAAAGATCTTTTCAGCAGTCGCGTGTACCTGCGCTGTTCAATCTCTTGAGCCGCTTCCTGAACGCGCTGACGCAGTTCTTCGATTGTTGTGATTGCTTTTTTGTACACTTTTTCCTTAAGGCAGCCCCAATAAAAAAAGTCCAAGGGGTTTAGGTCAGGCGACCGTGGTGGCCATAAAATTGGTCCCAAACGGCCGATCCACCTGTTGGGGTATGTTTCGTCCAGGTATCTTCTTACAGACACAGCGTAATGTGCTGGACACCCATCATTCTGTAACCATATTATTTGTCGGATCGCTAAAGGCACTTCTTCTAATAATCCGGGCAGAACATTTTGCAAAAAATTTAAATAGCCCGGCCCATTTAAGTTGCCTGGCATTTCGTATGGGCCTATAATTTTGCCATTTAGTATCCCTGTCCAGTAGTTAATTTTGAAGTGGTATTGTGATTTATCCTCACGTATCAGATGAGGATTTGTCAACTGCCAGCTATGAAGGTTGTGCAGGTTCAAAAAGCCGTCTCTTTTGGCCGAAGATTCATCGCTCCACAAAATTCTATCAAAAAACTCCGAACCTTCTTCAATTTTGTCTAACATTAGGCGACAAAAAGTTACTCTTGCAGCAAAGCCCCTTGGCTGCAGAGTTTGCACACGGGTGACATGGTATGGGTGAAATTTACGCCGTTTCAATATTCTATGCACTGTCGACTTTGCAATGCCTTCGCGTCTTGCTATATCTCGAACAGAAATTGTAGAGTCTTCTGCGACTTTATTGAGCACAATGTCCTGGGCATCAATTAACTGGGGTCTTCCTTCACTTGTATCACCTAAGCCACGACCAGGAATCCTTCCTTCTAAATAGCAGCTGTGCACTCTAATAAATACGCGGTAATCAGGGTGGCGTGCATTTGGGTATCTCTCCCGATAAAGTGCTGCGGCTGCACTGGCGTTTCCACCACACTCCCCATAAAGGAAATGCATATTGCAATACTCCTGAGCTGAGTACTGTACACGAGGCATAGCAGTCTCTTGAGTAGCCCCAAACAAGATATAATACTGAAGCACCAAAACCAGTCCAGTTGAATGCAGAGTCGTTGTAAACAGCACAGAAAATAGTCCAACCGTAATGCACAAAACAAAGTCCGAAAGAATGCCGAGTAGTCGTGATATCGAAAGTAAGCCGTGAGAACCGAAAATGCACATGTGATGTCGGGAGAATCAAGATACGCACTAAAATCACCTATCTAAATATCAGTCAACCACGTAACAAATCCTAAACACACAAAGGGATAGGGAAGCGTACCTGTTTATCCCTCTTACTCGCATGCGGCCAAATAGTGTTATCTCTCTCACACAAGCACTTGTGTGTGCGTCATGCACCCAGGAAGAATTTCGACCATTATTATTACCACCTGTTATTACCTGTCTCAAGTCAGGTAGCAAGTAATGGTCTATCAGCCAGGTCCGTCTGATCCTCTGCACACGTTTTAAAACGTATTTAGGTAGCTATTATTGATATTATTTGCAACTCTTAAAAATATTAAGTTTATGAAAAATACGTTTTTAGTGTGTCACATAGCAATATCTTAATAATTTTCAAATAAAAATATCGCGTGTAATACCGTTTTAGAAACCGCATAGAGTAGGCATGTTTTCAAAATTGTTGGCCACCCAGGTCACCATACGTTTTTTTTTCACCAGAGGTGCTCAAACTTAGACATTAAAAACAGACATTTGCTATTCTGGTTTTTTAAAACCTTTTGTAAAAAAAACAGCAATAGCTGGTCATGAATTGGGTAGGACGTTAGCAAGGCCCAACATTCAGGAATATTTCACAGAAAAAAAAATAAAAAAAATCCTCCATTTGTGGTTGTAGTGTCCAATAATGTGCGTATAGGCAGCAAATTTTGTTTTTTTTTTAAAGTGTCGTATTTCCAGGACTGTTAAAGATTTTTTATTTTTTTTTCTGAGCGGCGTTTTCCCCCCCTTTATGCACTTGCTGGATTATCCATTAAATATGGGACACCCTGTATGTAAGTATAAAATGTATTAAATATATCAGTCATCTAGTACCCATAACACAAGCTTTGAGTAGCTTACTTTGGGGCTAGATGGTGCTGTGTAGATTGTCCAGCAATATTTATATTTATATTTATTTTATAAAAAATCGAACAGTTGATGGACGCAGGGTAACGCAGGGCACGTTCCTATTGTGCGTGACCTACGGGGCAATGTTTTGTTTATAGGTGATGGTTACTACTTAACATCAGGTGGGCCATCTGCTTGTTCCATCAGCTAGTTGTATTAAAAAAAATAAATAAATAAATAAATAAAAAAAAACATGGTCCAGTGGTTCTGATGCTTACCATTACCTAAAGGGTGTCTCGGAAAGGTAGAGATTGATTGAAATGCAAATTATATCATTTTCCTGCAAATATCATTTTCCTTTTTTTGATAAATAAATATTTTTTTTCTTTCAATGAAGTCCATCCCAACTGTTGTATTTATAATAACTATTAGTGTGATTGACGGTACGAATTATTATAAATAAATGGTAGGTTGGTAACTTTCTGAACACGACAGAGAAATACAAAGCAAATAAAGTTGGCGCAAGCACGCAACCTTGCTTCACTCCACAGGTGACGGAGAAGAACTCTTCAAATTAGATAGAGATAGCAAGTGACTTGATAGCCGATTAGTGTTGATCGGGCTTTCAGAAACCGGGGGTTAGTAACCTTGCCTCATTCCGTACTTTTCAATCGAAATTATATAATAATAGGTAGATGCAGTCTAGCTACATATCAATGTTTATTTTTTTTAAAGGTCTATATAAATAAATAAATAATGCTGGACAATCCACACAGCATCATCTAGCCCCAAAGCAATGTACTCAAAGCTTGTGTTTTGGGTACTAGATGACTATTTAATACATTATATACTTACATAGATAGATATTTTTTATTATACATAAACAGCCAGACCAACGAAGTATAGTTGGTACTTACTTTAGTTTCAATCAATTTTTTATAATGACTGTACTTTTATGGGCCCGCGAGTTGATGACAAAAAAAATAGGTAATAACCCGCGAGATGACGAACAAGCCGTAATATCTCACACTATATTTTTTTTTTATCTACCATTATAGGTAAGTACATGTCGTAGTGTTTTACCGATATGGTTACCCCACAAGGCTTACCTCAATAGTAAATTGATTCGGTTGTTTATACTTACCACTACCTAATTTTAAATCGATCTTTTGTTTCCTTATCTTATATCACAAATATATAAAAAATATACTAATTTAGGGTTTTATCTCGGGTGGAATGCGCGAGCGGCGTCAAAGGCGCGGTGGCTGGCGAAGCGTGGGGCGCCGGGGGGGGGGGGGGCCTTAGCGGGCCGCGCGCCGCCGCCTCCGCCAAGTTGGGTAGGTACGGTACAACTTCAAATTTGTAGGTAACTGAATACCTACTCAGGGATAATGTAGTTTTCTATTAGTAAAATAACTTACTGAACTAAATAATCAGTTCAGCAGTAAGTAATTAAAAGTATTATAACTACGCATTTAATTTTACGGAGCGTGGCCCACACGGAACAGAGAAAACATATTTCCGTGGTCGCACACGTCCGTCACGCACCGGCTCTAAATCGGAAAAACCCGAGTACACTGTCGCGATCCATAACTTTGATCCCCACCACTCAGTCGATCTAAGGTTACCTTATGGCGCATCCACACATGCCCGGCGGCACGCGCGGCTTTCTTTCGTTGCCGGCGGCAGTTTGCTTGCTTGCTGCTTCGATACGGAGTGGTATTGTTGTCGTATTCATATATAACATCATTTCATATAAATAACGAAATGACAGAATTTAACTGGGATGATAGTGCAGTACTTTTATTTTTTACTTTTATTTTATAAGTCACAACACTACTGCGAAAATTGCAACCGTATCTGCTGGCCGCCGGTAAAGCCGGCGGCAGGGCGGTCTGAAAGCCGGCGGCATGTGTGGATGCGCCATTAGCGATGAGTGCGACGCATATTTTTATCGAAATTTCATATTTTTTGCGCTATTTTGGTAACACAATACGCGCGGGTGAAAGCGCGGGGCGCAGCTAGTCATATCATAATTTCATAATAATAGGTAGGTATGTACACTAGGTACCTACCTACTCGTATTTTATATAATCCTATTTTAGAAGCAGATCATAATTTGACGAATTATGATGAACCTACCTAGGTAGGTACAGTTCAGCCAAATTCGGCTAGTTTACAAAAATGTCCCACCGAATTTGGCTGGACTAGAGGTAGGTTAGGTACCTACCTACATGGGTAAGTACCTATTTCCTGATAGATTGATAGGTTTCTTGAGATAGGTATAAGTGCGTAGGCCTTGTCAAATACCTAACTTGAAGAAAAAAAAGCAAACTATAGGTAGGTATTCACTTTTATATTTTTTAAAAATAGGTAGGTAGGTAGGAGTAGGTACCAAACTTGCACAGTGCACTTTTCTAAATGTAAGCACCTACCTACCTATGAAACGCAAAAGGTAAGCAGTATAAACATACTACACACATGACATGCCCAAAGAAATAGTTACCATGGTGAGTGAGTAGGTACCTAACCTACCGCTTTCGAATTGTTATCAATGGCAGAGGTTTATGGTACCTACCTACCTTTCGTAGGAAAAATAGTACAACCGTAGCGGTGCTTGAGTGTGTGCGTGTATACGTAGTACCTCGTTCCTGCCCCACACGCGCCTGCACCAGCTAAACAGAGATAGCTATACACAGATCGATTTTTGGACTCGTCTCAAATTGAAATTGCGAGCTGGGGTCACCGGACTCTTAAAAACCCAGGGGGCCGATTCTAGCCCAATGACTTTATTGTCACGGTAGATATGTATCACGATAACTGTCAAAATTCAGTAGGAAATTGACAGTTACCGTGATATATTATCTATTGTGACAAAAAAGTCACTGGTCTGGAATCGGTCCCCTGGTACAACTTTAAGTTAAGATATAAGTTGTTGCCCTTTCCTGGGTCCGATCCTGTCTTCTATCGAAACTGGTTACATAATCTAGTTTGTTAATATAACAATTGTTTCAAAACAAACCAAAACATTTGCAGTGAGTTTACAAATAGATTTGTAATTTTATAACTTGACTTTGTTTGTGGTCTTATTCGCAAGTGTGTAGAAGGTAGGTATTTAATTACTTACTCATAGCCATTGAGCACATAGCTTACGAAAAATCTAATCAAGTCTCTATACCTCGTACCGTAAGCGTATTCGAGTAGGTATTTGCTGTGATTATGGGAATAATTGCTTATGATTCGGAATTCGTCGTTATAAAGTAAGTTCGTATGAGTAGAGTACCAACTCTACTCTTAAGATGAAGTTAGCTCTTGGGGTTTTTTGCTAGTATTCTCATATCTACGATCCAGGATGAATGTAGTTTATGGGTGAAATATATCTAACAATAGCTAGACTTGAGAGAAAATTAGGTAAATGGGTATGCAATGATTTGTTATTTTTATTGGTTTATTCACAAGAAAAATCATCCATTAGTAATGGCTGTCTGTACGCTATGGTATTCAGTCTTAATAAGCCTATGCATGCGAGGTCCAAGATAATATACGCAATAAGTGAACGTCAGTAGACGACCTTCACAGCAAATCATTGCTGAAGAGCATACGAAGACATTATCTGTGCCATCTCGATACTGCGCACCTATTAGATTGAAAGATAATAAGCAGATTGCCTACTTATAAAAATAATGATGCAAATGCCAATGTTACGAAAGTACCGATAAATAAACGGATTAAGTAATTATTAATATCACAGAATATAAGGAAAATTAACGGCGACGGCTGCTTGTAAGTTATTAAAACAGATTTAAAAGACCACTTGAATTGTAGATTCTAAGGTAAAGCTACGAAGTCACGGGCAAGTAGACATTATTCTATGCCGATCTATCTAAATCTCCCTAAAGATGTGATACCTTTATGAAGCCACGTCATAAATTAATTATAGGAAATGTTGAGTAAAATGTTTGGTATTCAACCAGAGGAAGTGAATCACACATGTAAGATAGCTCACTTTTTACCACTTTTTATCATATCTTACATTGTAGGTAATTAAATTAAAATGCAATCTTACTAGAATTCGACAAAAAAAAAACATTTATTTTTTGTGTAAGCATATAATATAGTTAAGGTATGTAATAGGTGGAGAACAAACATTTGTTTGATGAATATAGAGATGTTTATTCTCTATGTACAAAAAAACATGCATATAGGTCATATAAACATCAGCTACGTGGTCCCCATATCACAAGCCTTGCTTGGTTTCTGTGTTAAGGTACTGACACACGTTCTCAAAAATAAGCATGCTTTTTTTGAGTATGCTCAAAAATCAACCGACGTACGACGAAATAAGCATGCTTATTTACTAGCACGACCTGTTCACACGTGCTTTATTGAGCAAGGCTTGAAAAAAGCATGCTTTTAGCTCGAAAATAAGCACGTGTATCAGTATATATATGCATATCACCTTTATAGGTGATGGTTACCACTAAACATCTGGTGGGCCATCTGCTTATTCCATCAGCTAGTTGTATAAAAAAACTTACCATTTCTTTTACACCAATTAATTAGTAATGCTTATATTTGAACGCTTGTTCCCAGAAGCCAAAGCGCGAGCAGCACCGGCGCTGCCGGCAGTGATGCGCCGCGCCAGGAAGCGGCCGCCGCCATGAACCGGGAAAACGTCTCCACCAAGATAGCGGCCGGCATGGACCGCTGGCAGGAGATGATCCATCTGCGCACCGGTAACAACCACGTCTTCAAGGATAATTACTGGGTAAGCGAAGATCTTCCCTCCCGGTAGGTACAGAAAGAAACGAAAAGAAAAAACAAATTATTAACCCAAAAATTTTCTGCGCTCCAAAACTAAAATTACTGACGTGGGACATGAAGCCGCTAGGCTGAAGTGGGACTCGGCCGGTCACGTCTGTCGCATGCCGGATGACCTGTGGGCTAAAACCACTACCGATGAGTGGTGCCCTGACACAGTGAGGCGGCGTCGCGGCAGACCGCATGAGATGGCGGGACGAGCTGGATGCCTATGAGAGGGACTGGCGGATAAAGGCTCATGATCGTAGTGACTGGCGGAAATGGGGGAGGCCTTTGCCTAACAATGGGACACTATGTGCTAATAAAAGTAATAGTAACTATTAACCCGAAAAACCAAGTAAAAGTAGTTTGAGACGATACAGTGCAGAAAAATATATAAACATAGAAAAATAAATTAAAACTTACGGAAAATCACTTGTGGTAAAATTAGTATGGGTCAATGAGTCGTTGTCTCAGTATTTATTGTATTTAATAGTGGGTACCAAAGCAAAGCCTGATAGTCCTCGAATGAAGCCTTTTTAGGTGTTCTTAAAACCAACTCTTAATCACATTTTAAATGACCACACTGTTATGAAAGAAAAATGCTAGATATTCTGCCTTCAGATAGAATGATAAGAGTGGCGATGGGTTTGCTGCAAATTCGTTTAAGTTCGTACTGATAAGAGATCTGAGACTGTATCTGCGTAACGAATACATTTTCTTAATAAATATTAGAACGTTGTAATGTGATATAAGGAAAGGTTCTGCTTTACCTTGCCGTGGGAAAAAGAGGCCTTAGTGCTTGCCCAGGCCTACCACGACAAGGTAGAAAGACGTGTGCAAGGAGATCGCTTGGCTCCTCAGGAGGTTAGGCAAGCCACAGAACAGGCTCGAACAACTGCTCTTCAAAAGTGGTCAGAAGAGTTAGAGTCTGCTACATTTGGCCGGTGGACCCTAGATGCAATAAGGCCCAAATTGGAAGACTGGTCGCAACGTGAGCACGGAGCTCTTACTTTTAGACTGGTGCAGGTACTGTCTGGACACGGATGTTTCGGATGGTACCTGCATCGAATAGCCAGACGGGAAGCCAGTCCTGTATGCCACCACTGTGGTGCAGCTGAGGACACGGCGCAACACACGCTGCAGGAGTGCAGTGCTTGGACTTCCCAACGTCAAGCACTGGTGTCAGTTGTAGGGCAAGGTCTTTCGCTGCCTAGCATGATCGAAGTTATGCTAGACAATGACAGAGCTTGGCAGGCTGTAGTCTCTTTCTGCGAAGACGTCATGTCGCAGAAAGAGGCAGCGGAGCGCCTGAGGGAGCAAGACCCTCGTGCTGACCCGCAAAGAAAAAAGAGAGCAGGCAGAAGGCGGAGGCAATTCCTTCGTCTCCTCGCGCTCGACGGAGGCCAGCTCGGTCCGGGTGTGAGGAACCCAAGCCTTGCATTGCCCAGGCCTCCGTTTCCGGAGGATATCCCTAATGTTCCGGGACATCCCCCCGCCCCACAAGGGGTGGTTCAAAGGGTCCGCTTCACGCGGACATTCACTGACAGGGTCGCGGTTGAATCCGACCGGGAACCCGTAACCCTGTCAAGTGCTATTGCGTCATCGAACGAATCGTCTGATGACGAACGGTTTGAGGACGCATTGGCACTAAGGTGAGTTGCCGGAATATCGATGGGTTTTTAGTCGGTATGCTACCAGTCTGGTGGTGAGTCCGACAGACCCCCTCGGCGTCCCTCAGGCCGAGGGACATGCGTAATGCATTTTCCCATCGTAAAAAAAAAAAAAAAAAAAGGTTCTGCTTGTGGTTCTGCCATGGAACGAAACACCCGTTCACACCTCAACTCTTTTATCTGCGCACGTCGACCCGATGATCGTCGCGTTGTACCGAACTTGGCCCTTTTATTTTTTATTGGAAAATTTATTTATAGCGTTGGACTCAAAAACCACTTAGCTGGTTTAAATCTCGTAACTGTCACATCACAGTTGGAAAGCCGAGGCAGTGTTACCAGTTAAATGAACTGGATTCGAAACGGCGTGGTCCATTACAGCAATTAAATCAGACATAACCTTTTGACTTGCTCTTAATTATGACTGGCAGATTCGAGAGCACCATTGGACTTAAATTTGGCATAGTACCCCAAGTGTTAGTTCAGTTTTTCAATTTCAGTTTTCGTTATGGTCTGGCGGTTTTGTAAGACTTAGATAAGCTCATCGAGAGTAAGGGGCTACAGAGCATGCATTATTTAGAGCACGGAAAGATACGTAGTATACAAACGAAAAAATTGTTTCGGCGAAATTTAGTTTGAAAAATAATGTAGAATTATCGTAATATTGACACTAAAATTATATCTCTTTTGGAACAGTTAATGTTATCTTTTTTTATGTAATATTAATTTAAATTTAGTTTTTGAATTTAACGACCTCTGTGGCGCAGCGGGCGAGAGCCTGCCTGCGACGCAAGAGGTTGCGGGTTCGATTCCCGCCTTGGAACAAATTTGTGTACGATCTGCAGAAATTTGTTCCGATGGTCTGGGTGTTCTCTATGTATAATAAAAAATATCTATCTATGTAAGTATATAATGTATTAAATATATCAGTTATCTAGTACCCATAACACAAGCTTTGAATAGCTTACTTTGGGGCTAGATAGTGCTGTGTGGATTGTCCAGCATTATTACATTATTTATTATTGAATTTATCTTGTGCGTACAAAATACTGAGTCAATTACCTGAAACGGTCTATAGGCTTTTTACTAAGACTTATAAAACCTGTTTTCTACCACCATTTGCTGTGGGACAGATAGCGGTGTGTGAAATGTCCACAATTTTATCTTTTTAAGTTTTTCTCAGTACTACCATCTTTATTTATGCAACTTGCTGATAGTAGTAGCTGATGGCCCACCTAATGCTAAGAGGTAACCATTGCAAAGCATTTTATCGTGAGTCACGCACGATAGGAACGTGCCCTACGATGCACAACCCTACGTCCATCAACTTGAAGCAGGTGCTAAGCCTCATGTGCCTGCATTTACACCGGCAACCACACTATTCAAACCGAAACACAGCAACGCTGCTTGGCGGCAGAAAAAGCATGATTGTACTGCTCCCCCTTACGAGCCCTATACGCCCATAATAGACATTCTTATGTCACCTGTGCTCTATTGACTTGGCAGTTAATCTCACTTACACTTACGAGTACATTCTCTACAGTACCTACTTATTGGCAGACAAACTGTTTTTTTATGGTGTCACGCGCACAACGGTAACTTCAATGGATTAAATTATACTAGCCATCGGAGTTACAAAACAATTACTTTCTGTCGAAGCTGTCACTTTCACCACAACTAAAACTGCACACTAACAAAAGGAGTTAAGGTCGACATTCCAAATATGCATTTGGATAGAACAGTGACGACGACATGCGTTTTCGGACGGGAAACGCTCCATTTTGAAAATGGTATTGGGCCCAAAATAAACGAAGTTTCTTTTATCTTTCTATTTGTAGGACAAGAATACAACAAGACGGAAGAACAGCGCTAGTTGCTGGCCAACTAACTTTATTCTGTGTTAGGGACCCATTAGCAAATCTTGGCTTCTTATTTTTTTGAATTATCGTTGTCTGTCTGTCTGCATTGTTTGTAGCTAATTATTTGCCAATAAATATGTTTTCTTTTTTTCATATAAAAAATCGGAATTGAGAGAAACAGAATTAACTACTAGGTTCTTTCGCCCCGAACTGAGATTCCGTGATGCCAACCGAACGCTCTGAAATCTCTCCGAATACGATGTGTGTAACGGAGAAGTGTTGTTATGCTCGCGAAATTCAATAATATTTATTTTGATAATTTTGTTTAATAAGCGAATTAATAATAAACGAATGTTTGACTTTTTAGACCTTATGTAAACTAGGGGTCTTTCGACGTGGGGATTCAATAACTGCCTCTATCGGTGCGTCGGCAAACTCACGAATAAGGATCGGGCCTTTTTTGTTGAGACTCGTGCCACCGTTGTTACGAAAAACAAAAAAAGTTAATTCAGACTTTGTGTATTCGAACGACAGTCATATGACGGTACCGTTACATCTTAAACATTGCGCGGATGTAATATCGCCATTTTCCAGCCAGCTCGATCTGCTAATAACATAACATCAGGTTGTAAACCGCCGCGACTTTCTATTACATTTATCGATACATCAAAGTTATTATGTTATTACGTTTATTTAAAGTTAATTAACGAGTAAAAATCGGAAAGTTAGTAAAAATCTTTTGCATCGAGAATTTTAAGAATTTGTGAATTGGCTTTTATCTTTTAAGAAAACTTACATCGATCAAAATGAAATTTTCACCAAACTGTGTGCAATGCGATTGCACACAAAATGGTTGTTTGCGATTTTTCTAAATTGGGCTTAGTGATTTTATATCTTTCAAAATGTCGAATCGTGCGAGCGAGAGGTACTTTAGGTGTTGTCAACGCCTTAACTATCTAGCTAGACCAAAGAGACCCGAATATGGATGACCTAGAACGTTTTCCCCATTAGTCTATTGCCTACATTATTAAATTACACATCAATTATTTAATGATTAATGTCCTCAGTAAATACTGTTGATCTTTAAATACCCTTACCTATCTGGATGGTTAATTTATTCACTAGTGGATAGCGTGATAATAAAGAAAATCGTAAATTACCTTGAAGCTTGAATAACTATTGACTTGCCATGATATCAAATGATAATTGTGTTGAATTGAATGTTAATTCGTCTGTGGCTAGGCTAGAGACTTATTAATTTTCTCTAAGGCTGATTTGATGGTAAGACTAAATGCTAGGAAGTATATAAAAATAGTAGCAGAGCTCTTTCTGAAGGGTTCGTCCGGGGAAGTACTAGGTATGTACCACTGCGCCTTTTTCTGCCACTAAGCAGCGTTGTGTTGCTGTATTTCGGTTTAAAGAGTATGGTTGCCGGTGAAATTACAGGAACATGAGGCTTAAGAGCCCGGTGACAGCAGCTCGCAATTTCAAAATGCGATTGGCTATTATTTCATTTCAGGGAAATTATTTGAAAAAATAACTATCCAGATGACACACGTAAATACTATTCGAATACAAATAATACAATAATATAAGGGAAATATGCTTGAATCAGAAATCATTTTGGTATTAGGTAAACGTAAGGCCGAACATACATACAAACCTAATACCTAATTTCCCTTATATTATTGTATTATTTGTATTCGAATAGTATTTATGTGTGTCACTGGATAGTTATTTTTTCAAATAATTTCCCTGAAATGAAATAATAGCCAATCGCATTTTGAAATTGCGAGCTGCTGTCACCGGGCTCTTAACATCTGTATATCTCAAGTTAATGGACGCAGGGCAGTTTATATAGTAGGGCGCGTTTCTATTGAGCGTGACTTACGATGCAAGCTTTGTTGTAGATGATGATTACCGATTAACATCAGGTGGGTCATCTGCCTGTTCAACCAATAATAAGTGTTCAAAAAAGTTGTAACAAGGGGCACCATTCGTCATCATCATCCGAAGTCTTAATTAGCCCACTGCTGGGAAAGCCTTTATCTGCTCGTCCACACTGCCATTCCACACGATCTTGGGCTACCTTCATCCATCTACCATAACACAAGCTTTGAATAGCTTACTTTGGGCCTAGATGGTGCTGTGTGGATTGTCCAACATTATTTATTTATTTATCTACGGCCTACACTGACAATGTCGTCAAGCCATCGTGTTACTGGATGTCAGACGTTTCTCCTCCCATTCCTCGCTCTTGGCCAGTTCATGTTTTATTGAGTCAAAACATCAGATGGTTTCCACACAACACTATCTTACCCCAAACTAAGCCACAGCTTGTAATATGAAAATCTCTGATATCCTTCCTACTAGGTACTTATTATAAACGCGTAAGTTTGTAAGTATGGATGTATGGATGGATGGATGGCTGGACGGTTGTTACTCTTTCACGCTGGAACGGCTGAACGGATCTGGATGAAACTTGGCAGAAAGACAGAGTATAGTCTGGATTAGCACATAGGCTACTTTTTATCCCGTGAGAATACCGGGATTTAAATCTGCGTGGGTGAAACCGCGGGGCGCAACTAGTAGATAATACATAAATAATAAAAAACAGGTACAGGTATATCTTCATCACACAAATGTTTGTTCTTGGTGGGAATCGAACCCACGACGTACGTAAGACTACTACCAACGCAGCTGTGAATTCTGAAATATAGCATTTATAGTTTGTAACTTTCTTAGTAAATAATTGATTTAGCTAGTTTAACTACTTCGAATGACAATGAGCCTTGAGTGTTTGCGTGTTACAATGCCGAAAGCTGACCTAGCTCGAATTCAAGTTCACATGAATTAGTATGGTGAGCTCTCGCTAACTAATCGAAACACACGTTTGATGAGCGCGTATTATAACATAATAGGTATAATGCTGGGTATCGATGACGTTAGAGATGCGTAATACTAGTAGTAGACTCTGCAGAGCAAAGCGTGTTTACATAATATGGGTTCAATCAAACACCACCAACCTACCCGTATATTATAACACATGGGCCGAAAGGTGGGCCTGGTGACCTGTTAATAGGTTTTAATTTAAAACCTTACTGGGCACCAGCTCTCATATGAGTTTAACAAAAAATCGTGTTCTAGATTTAATATAGATTTAACTAAATTATCTTAGATCTTGTAAGCTTATCTGAGAGAAATAAATAAATAAATAAAAGCAATGTCGCATTAAATAACTCTCAAGAAAAAACAGATACTTATAACTTAAAAAATACTCGTCAGATATGACTCAATTCTAAATGGGACCTAATGACAAACACCCAGCTTTCGTCAAAAAAGAATCATCAAAATCGGTCCAACCAGCAAACAGTTATGAGGTTACAAACATAACAAAATGTACACTCGAAAAATACCCAACATTAATAATTTCTAAGTGTTACATTACAATTTGAGAACCAAACACTTGACAACGTACACCGCACACCTAGAGCGCAGTATTTTTCTTACTTGCAATTGGCTGGTTTAAAACCACAATCTTCTCTCTTTGCAACACATGCATGTAACTAATCCAGCTACTTCGTAGCAGTACTTTGTGGTGACGGTGTTTTTTTATACTTAGCTATTTTATGGCCTATTTAAGGTGACGACAAGAGCTAATGTACCATTCGCTCGCAGGTTTCGCGACATGTTGAAAGATATAAAATTTCCAAAAGCATTTTTTTTAAATTCCGGTCTAACGAATACGAACTTTATTAGTTATCGTTATGCAAACTTTTGAGTAAGAAAACTGGTTTCGATCAGAATGAAATTTTTACTAAATTGTGTGCAATGCGGTGCAATGTGATTGCACACAAAGACTACCAGTACCTAGGTTGATTTCGATTTAAAAAAAAAGTTTAGGGATTTTGTATATTCAAAATGTCGAAACGTGAGACCGAGAGACGTACAGCTCTTGTCTTTGCCTTAAATGTAGAGGACGTACTCAGATCATTGTCCTCAGCAGATGGGCAGGCGCAACTGTGTCGACGCAAGTGTTTGCTCACAAGGACCTTTTATTTCCCACCCAACGTATAAAAGTAAAAATAATGGTGCTACACAAATCCTATAATGTACCATATATTATACCTACCTAAAGGGCGAAAGTTACAATGTTTTGATATTTGTATGAATCAATATACTAATATAGTACTAACCTAAAAGGTACTTGGTGACCTTCCCGTTGTAATGTCATCCAAAATTATATATCACAGGTTTGGTTTAATTAAAATATGACACTTTCCTTAAATTTGCCGTAATATGTCAGCGACACTAACGAATGGCAATACCGAATACATATTGTGTGTTGTAAATTAAAACATGGGGTTCGTTTCCTGGCTCGGAATATAGATTTTTCGAAAATCAAATGATGCAAATGTTTTAGTTTTCATAAAAATTGGGCCCAAGACTTTGAGTACTTCTCACTCTTTCACATAGTTCAGATTTGGCCATGTACTCTTGAAAAATGACCCTGCATATAGTCTGCGTCTGTCTCAACAGTGTAAATTAAAGATGAGAAAATTTACTCATAATTTAATAGTATTTTTCCACTTTCCAGGCCCAAAATGGCTTTGATGAGCTCCGTCGATACGTGAAGCAAGGCAGTGACTTCAGCAAGGAATTAGCCGCAATTTTACAAGAACGGTAAATATCATCTACACTATTTTATAGAGATAGAAATAGAAAGAACACAACGTAATTTATTTAGTCCCTCCCCATTAGCAAGGGATTAAATATAAATTAAGCTGACTAATAGCCAAATAACCGCATTATGTTGTTGTTTAGGTATTTCGTAGTGCTATTAAAGTTATTAGGTATTGTGACGTGTACTTTGCAGGAAGGTATATTCATGGAAGTACATGTTATGTGGGCATTATTCTCATACCCAGCATAACTGTGCTAACTAATGTTTTTCGACCTTCAAAAGTCAGTGCGTCGACGGTCACAATAATGGCTTTAGCCACACTATCGAGGCTACGTACAGTGCATTACACTTCATTGTATTGTATTGCACTCGCGCGGGCCTAGCTGGCAGAACAGATTCGCGTGATTGCACCAAGCGTGCCACGGACCACTGGTCCAGCCAGCCACTGCATTAGTTAGAGAAACTAGCTAACCGGCTTACCATTTGGCCAAATATAGGGAACCAATCGTGCTGATTCAGAACGTTTATAATAAAAGAAGTAAAACTATTAAAACTAAGTATATAAATGTACTAATGTTATGTTTTTGTTTAGAACACAAACTTTGGAACAAAACCTTATTAGCCTCTGCGTTGACTCCTTGCTCTATGTAAGTTAGAAATTGTATGTAGATGCGAGGTATTGGTTTTGGTTAGTTTGATCGGGGCTGTTTGGGTGGTTTATCGTCATCCTCATTACTCATCCACTGCTAGATTTCACTCGAAGTTGGGTAGGCTCAATATGCCTTTATATATGAGCCATTTTTTCTTGTGTTAGTATTATCACAATCCAGGTAATGTCTACTGTGTTACGTCACATGGTCTGCCCATCTCGCCACAAGACAGCAATAGCTTCTGTTCAATTCTTTGTGCCTTGTCAAGTGCGTTCCAGTTATATTATTTACTAGCTGGTACCCGCAACTTCGTCTGCGTACTTTTAATCTCTTCATCTCTTTTTTTCGCAATAAAAGGTAGCCTATGTTCTTTCTCAGGGTTTAAAGATTGTCTGTGCCAAATTTCATCAAAATCGGTTGAGAGGTTTAAGCGGGAAAGCGTAACAGACAGACAGACAGACAGACAGACAGACAGACAGACAGAGTTACTTTCGCATTTATAATATTAGTTGGGATATACACCTTTGTTTGACTTCGAATCTCATCAAGGATACGGTATTTTCGTATTGCCGCCGTATAGTATGGCACGCTCCATGTCTTGTCCCACAGGAAGTCCTAGCGTCCTGAGCTTTGCGTAACTAATGAATACACTAATACCTATCAAAATACAAATAAATTACGATACTGTTAGCAGTGAGTATAAGCAGGCAAGTGACGTGAACAGGCTGCCGGCTGCCTGCTTTCTATGCTAATGCGTCTGTCATGCTCGCGATATAGAGATCTTATCGGCACTTCTCTTTACTTTCTAGTCGATAAAACAATGTAGGCAACCTTATTGTTCACTCGCCAGCCAGAGGTTGGCGTTCGCCATCCTTCATTCCACAAACAAGTCCGATAATCGTGGTTTTCAATGAATTGTAGTCGTACATACTCATACAATGTAGAGTAGAAGGCTTTTTAGTCGACTGGCCCCGGAAAAGACTGGCCATACTGGGCCAGTTGACCCAACCTAACCTGTGCGTGTGCACAGTACTCTCAACAATGAAAAAAAAAACATCGTGAGGAAAACGGTAGTTATGTCGTAAATCCCAAGTGTCTAGGTCTAGTGCTCGAGAGGAACCCTTTGTGAGAACCTAAAATCCTTTCACCACAATATTTTGGAAATAAACTAGTGACACGGCAAGATCTTTCCACAGTCAGTCATACCATGTGCAGTCTACGATCGACTATATTGATCAAATCCTACTAATATTATAAACGCGAAAGTTTGTAAGTATGGATGGATGGATAGATGGATGGATGGGTGTTTGTAACTCTTTCACGCCGGAACGGCTAAACGGATCTGGATGAAATTTGGCAGAGAGATAGATTATAGTCTAAAATAGCACATAGGCTACTTTTTATCCCGTGGGAATACCGGGATTAAAGTCTGCGCGGTTAAAACCGCGGGACGCAACTAGTATACCATAAAATAATCAGTATATTTGATTGAAGTATCCAGTGCAAGCTCTCAATCTAAGGGATCAGAAAGTTTTCGTCACGCTGCATAATTGATTAGGTACCGCATTGTTCGCACGCGCAAGATAGTCTCTTCAACTTTCGCTACGATCGAGTGCGTCACATGTATAGCATGTATAGCACACAGAGGGCGCGGCAATGGCCCGATTATAAATAGGCGACACGTGGGTTCCGCCAAGTGGGCCAGCGCAGACAAAAATACCCAAAACTTTGTTGTCTATGTCTTGTGTAGATTTAAATAAACGAATGCAAGCATAAGCATCCTCCAGTCTGTTTCGTTGAGTGCCTCTATCCTCTAAAAAATACATAGACTGGGGGTCATCACGCTTTTAAATGACTGCGCCTGATTGGCTGAGGCGGCACTATCAACCGCAAAGATTCCGGCACACGTCGAAACAGCACATTACGACACAATGACTATTTCCTATGAGTGTTCGCTTTCTTGTGTTGTGAAATTGTACACTTATTTACCATCATAGGTACTTTACTTATATTCTACTTAGCGGGAAAGTATAAATTTCCACCGTACACCCGGTAATTTGCCAAAGTACTTAGGAACTTCTTCTTGTTGGATAACTTGTTTTCGAAACAGTGTGGCGAAAGGATTTTAAGTGCGCCTCAAAAAGAGTCTTTACTAGCAAATCAATTCAAAGCATGTGTGCTTTCGAGGATTTGAATGAACTTGCCTTATTTGCCCAGGTTATACCTGTATTCTTGTTTTACAGAGTGGAGGCTGAAGTGTACTACTCGAAATGCCTGGCGAAGCTAGGTTCGAAGCTGGGCAAAGCATGCAAGGAGAGCGTCGGCTCTTGCGCAGACGCATGGAAACACGTTGCGCTCGAAATGGAAAAACGCGCTGAGATTCACAGGTACCTAGACTATTTTACACTATGTTTTATGTTGGGGCACCTAGATTCATCGAAGCGTACAATTTAATGTCATGATGACATTGCAGCATTGTCCTGTTTTCATCGCCACCACTGGAAATATGAGAATGGGCTGGCCATGTCGGCCGCTTGCACAACGATCTCTGGGCAAAATTAACATCTGAGTGGTGCAAGCCAAGACTCCGCGGCAGACCAATAACTAAATGGCGGGATGAGCTATATAGGTACCAGCCGGATTGGAAGACCACAGCACAGGATCGCACAGAGTGGAGGGAAAGGGGGGAGGCCTTTGCCCAGCGATGGGACATAAAAGTAATTTTAAAATTCAAAGTAAAAACTTTTTAAAAAACAAGTTTTGTACAAACGTGTATAAAAAATTTCAGCTCAACTGGTTGAAGATATCAGTTCAAAATTGTGTTGCAAGATTCCACCGACAAACAACGACGCAAGTTAATAAAAAGCTTGTAAAATTGGGATAGAACAGGCTAGATGATGTTATAAATGTGTACTTATACATTGTACGGCGCAGTCCGATTACTTTACAAAATTCAATTTAGCCTAAATATTATGTATTCGCTTTCAGGAGTTACTCGAGTGCTCTCGCCGATGAGCTGGTGAAGCCGATGAAGAATGTGATAGACAACCAGTTGAAGCTTAGAAAAAAGGTGAGATCTTAAAGATGCCTGTCCATTAGCGCGGAGCGAAGCTGCGGAGCGGAGAAACTGAGAAATAATAACCTTTGAATTTAAATAATAACATTTGGATTGCATAAAATCTCCGTTCAGCTCCAGTTATGCAATCCTATTGGCGAGCAGTTTTTGAGTTATTGTAGTAACACACAAGAGAAGTAGCAGAGCTCTTTGTGAAGGGCTCGTCCGGGGAAGTACTCCACTGCGCATTTTTCTGCTGCCAAGCAGCAACGCTGTGTTTCGGTTTGAGGAGTGTGGTCGGTGGTGTAAATACAGGCACATGCGGCTTAACATCTGATGCCTCAAGTTGATGGACGCAGGGCAGTGCATCGTAGGGCACGTTCCTATCGTGCGTGACTAAAGAGGCAATGCTTTGTTATAGGTGATTACCACTTATCATCAGATGGGCCATCTGCTTGTTCCATCAGCTAGTTGTATAAAAAACATACGGTTTCTGAAAGCTCGATCAACACTATCGGCTGTCAAGTCGCTTGCTATCTCAATCTAATTTGAAGTAAGTAGGTAAAAGCTGAAATAGATCGAGCTTTCAGAAACAAGGGGTAAGTGTATTTTCCAGTGCAATTGAAGTCGGTTTTTTGTTGAAAGATTTATTAAACTTCAATTATTTTCTTGGCTTACTAATACAAACTCTCCACTACTTTCCAGGTTGAGGGCAACGTGGACAAAACATCCCGAGCGCTGACAGACTGGCGGACCGCAGAAGCTAAGTCCAAGAAGCATTCCCATACAGCGGCCAGAGAAAATGAGAAACTGCAGGATGCGTCTCTGGACATTAGGTCTGATAACTAGCTGTACCCTAAGTCTGAGTTTATTCGTAACGTCAAGCCTTTTTTGTAATACTCGTATGTTCTCAACTCGCCCGAAGGCGTGTAGCGAGGTGATTAGCACCTCTTACCACGCGTCCGTGTCCACTGATTGGCTGATAACAGAATACCGTGGAGGGAGGTGCTACTTGCCTCAATACAAGCCTGGTGCGAACAAGCTATTAACGAATCTTATCAAAAAATGCCTTACGTTACGAAATACGATAAACAAAACTCAGACTTGCGGTAGGTAGGTACTGACGCCAGTGACTATAAGTGTACCAGTTTAAAGAACTTTGATGACACCAAAGACACTATTTTGTTTATTTAAAGGCAGTTCTTTGGCTCGTCAAGGTAGAAGGATCCTTCAGTAGAGTTCTCGTATAAGTACAATGCACTGCAATGCAAAGCGAAATTTTTAAATTGCGAATGTTCGAATATTTATCACAAGATAATAGGCACAAGCATATATATCTTGTAATACGCACAAGCGGTATTGGTGTCGATTCTGTTGTTGCATAATCCTAAACTAACATAATCTGACAGCTCTAAAGTTATAGCCGTACTTGTTGTTTCGGTCTTTTAGAAAGGGAAGGCAATATTTTTAGTGCTGTCAAATTAGGTTAAGTTAGGAAAATCAAACAACAGGACCCGTACCTACCTACCACCATCTCTTGAAGCATTCTTATTTCAATATTACTTTTATTTCAATGTCATAGATCAACTGCATAGAGTCAGCTTTATGATCAAAAAGTAAAGTAATATTGAACTATGAATGCTTCAAAAGATCGTGGTTGGCCCTCTGAATATTCAAAATTTCTTTTTTTAACTCTATGACATGTGTTTGTGTATCGGTTTCGTAGTGGTGTTCACAGGAATAATGAAAATATTATGATCGTTCTTCCAATACTGACGACCGTAAAACTTTTAGCTCGCATTTTTCAACATTGTTTCAAAAATATAAATTTGCTGAACATGGTGGATTGCTATTTCAACCGACTTCAAAAACGGAGGGCGTTCTCAATTCGACTGTATTTTTATTTTCAAATTCAAAATATGTCTATTCAATATAATCACATGGATCATCTTGAAACGTCTTAAGGGTCCGGTGACAGCGGCTCGCAATTTCAAGGTGCGATTGGCTATTATTTCATTTTATTTCATTTCGGGGAGGTTATTTGAAATAATAACTCTAAAGAAACACGCATAAATACTGTTCGAACACAAATAATACAATAATATAAGGGAAATGTGCTTGAGTCAGAAATCATTTTGGTATTAGGTAAACGTAAGACCAAACATACTAATACCAAAATGATTTCTGATTCGGGCATGTTTCCCTTATATTATTGTATTATTTGTGTTCGAACAGTATTTATGCGTGTTTCTTTAGAGTTATTTTTTCAAACAACCTCCCCGAAATGAAATAAAATGAAATAATAGCCAATCGCACTTCGAAATTGCGAGCCGCTGTCACCGGAGCCTTAAAAACTAGTGCCAGTTTAATTCAGTTTTAATGATTGCTACCTCGTAACATTTTACTGGGTGGACCAATTTTGACCAATTTTGAAAGCTGTTGCTTGTCATGTGGTCCCATTTAAATTCAAGTCAGATCTGACGAGTAGTTTTAAATTAGTTTTTAATTAGTATGAGTGTATTTTACAGTGTATTTGAAGATGATATTTTCTTGAAGGAAAACCTAAATAGTTCAGTGATTTTATCCCTCGTCCTACAAAACGGTGCGTAACTTTAGACAATGTCTAAAAATAGCGCTGCCTCTGTTTTCCCATATACATTGGTAAGAGATGGCATTAGTTATTGGCATTAGTTTATCGTTTGACAATTTTTTTGTAGTCAGGCCAAAAAGATGTTGGATGGTTGTCAGCTTCAATCAAGCAATGTCATTGTGTGAAAAAAAGAGTACTTATTAATTTTTGTTTTGGGATAAATAAAGGCTTTCCCCCACAGGCGCGTTCTGCGTCCTTGCGTTCTGCGATTGAGTTTTTGCGATATCTGTTTTCAGTACATTTTGTATTAGGTCGCTCACGAAGCCAGTTACACACTGCTGCGATAATAACGCGCGTTATGTGTAAAATTCAAACGCGCGTTATTATCGCGCCTGTGGGGGAGAGCCTTAATTCGTTTGTTTCTGCGAATGTATGGCCTGTATCATAAACGTGTATCTTTCACAGCCGAATGTCTCGAAGCTCAAGTATGGGCCACATTCCTCATTCGCACTCCATTCTCAGCGCTGCCAGAGCGGAGCGCTTGGTTCCCACGAGTGAAAGAGACGCAGCTAAGCTGCAAGTGAAGAAGAGAAAGACGGAAGATGCGGTTAAGAAGACTGAAGTCGAGTATTACAATGTTTGTGTCCACGCTGAGAGAGCAAGGTAAGCTTGCCTACGCAGAATAACATAGGTACCTACCTCGTTCTTCGTTTCGTTTCCTCGTTCTTGTCACTAGTTTATTTCGAAACATTGTGGTGAAATGATTTTAAGTGCTCCTTTCGAGCACTTGACACATGTTATAGAACTTGTTAGGTTCTATAACACCTTTTCTATAACCTACCTCGTGCTTCCAAGGTGAAGAGTTTGATCCATTGGTGCATTTCTGCGGCCCGATTACGCTAATGGCTAGCTATCGAGATGGCTTTTAGTTTGACATTTGATTCCCATCCATCCTATACAATTGCTATTACAATGGGAATCAAATGTCGAACTGAAAGCCATCTCGATAGCCAGATATTAGCGTAATCGGGCCGCAGAAGTGCACCAATGGATGTGAAGGGAAGCATCGTGAAGATAACAGTTAGTATTCAAGCGGCGATGGGCTTGCAACCGGTCACGCGTGGAATACCAACTATTACAAAATGTGGGTGCCAAATGTACCTAATATACAATTTTTACGCTCTTAGAGAGATCTTACACTCATTACACCTGTGACCCCATAGACCCCTACAGAAGAAACTTGAGTATTAAATCAAATCAAAATCAAACGACACCCATTATATCCAATAAAACCTGCATTCATGGTCTAATGATGAGTACCGCTCTCCACACTGGTAAATCCGCGTGTCCAAAGCCTAAAGGCTATATCTGCAAAAAAAAATCTTAAACACCTGGCAACCCTTTGACACTGACTCATTTCGTTTAGAGATAACATATATCAATGGGAAGCTATGATGTTTTAGCTTTTGGGAGGGTGGGACTTTCTCATCCCAGAATAATTACTTAAATAATCAGGATAGAACATCACTCAGGTGAGTTCGTTTAATCCTGTAATTATTTTTCGTAATTATTCTGGGATGACTTATGTAGATCTTTAGAGGGATGAACATAGAATAACTTACTATAAAAATCACATTACCTATTTATTAAAATAAACATATTAAATAATTAACATCATCATGCACCTAAACTGTGTGAAAGCAATAAATGTGTTGTAAGTTTATTGATTACCTATTGACTTTAACAGCGTGCATGATGTGTTCAGGTTAGAATGGGAGACGTGTGTGGTAAAAGGCGCTGGCATGCTGGAGACGATTGAGGAAGAAAGACTGGCGCAGCTAAAGAGTTCTGCCGACTGCTACCTGAGACTCACAGCTGCGGTGCCTTCCCAACTTGTAGAGGTGAATATTACGACTGGTTCCCTTTATGTCGAGTCCCTTTACGTCGTGTCTAGGAAGTTCTCGCTTTTATTACTCCTATGTCGAGTTTCTCGCACAGATATTTTGAAAGAACAATAGACTCTCAGACTCGACGTAAGAAGACTCGACATAAAGGAAACCAATCAATTTGACGACCCCTGTGGCGCAGGGGGTGAGAGTCGGGCGACGCAAGATGTTGCGAGCTCGATTCCCGCCTCGGAACAAATTTGTGTACGATCTGCAGAAATTTGTTCCGTTGGTCTGGGTGTTTTCTATGTGTAATAAAAAATATCTATCTATGTAAGTATATAATGTACATATATCAGTTATCTAGTACCCATAACACAAGCTTTGAGTAGCTTACTTTGAGGCTAGCTGGTGCTGTGTGGTCCAGCATTATTTATTACGAGATTAGCGACCCGCCCGCGCGCCCTGCTTCGCACGGGTGGGTGCACATTGTTTTTCTACTATATCATGCATGTATTATACATATAACCCTTCCTCTTGAATCACTCTATCTATTAAAAAAACCGCATCGAAATCCGTTGCGTAGTTTTAAAGATTTAAGCAAACATAGGGACATAGGGACATAGGGATATAGGGACAGAGAAAGAGACTTTGTTTTATACTATGTAGTGATTAGGAACTCTAGAACTCTTAGCACACTCTTACATTTGTAATACCCAGAGACAGTTGTTTAGTCATGAGCTTATTTTATTTAATACTTTATTGCACTAAAACAGAGTACAAAAGGCGAGCTTAATGCTAGACAGCATTTTCTACCAGCTTATTTAATGTTCCAGGCGACAAACACGATAGTAGCTCCGATCCAGAACGCGAATGCTAACGTGGACATGCGCGTGGTGAGAGGCGTGAGGTCAGT
The DNA here is from genome assembly GCA_963576535.1 of Plemyria rubiginata. Lineage (NCBI taxonomy): Eukaryota > Metazoa > Arthropoda > Insecta > Lepidoptera > Geometridae > Plemyria > Plemyria rubiginata. The sequence continues at coordinate 6,567,249 of OY754905.1, forward strand.
GCCCGCGGGGGCGAGCGAACAACTACTACCGGACTTCTACTGCGAGCATACCACGCTCGCTATGAACAAGGAGCGGCGCAAGCAGGTACGAAGGCGTCCGAAGTCCCGTACGTACAGTACAGTAGGTACAATGCAGTACAGTACGATACGGTTCTGTTCAGTACAGACAACAGAGAGCTAGGGCTAGAACTTGCTGTTTCGCTCGTACGTACGGTACAGTACAGTATGGTACGGTACGGTTCTGTTCAGTACAGACAACAGAGAGCTAGGGCTAGAACTTGCGGTTTCACTCGCATACTACTGATTGCAGTAAAATTATATATAATACTAGTTGCGCCGCGCGGTTTCACCCACGCAGATTTAAATCCTATGACCACGGGATAAAAAGTAGCCTAAGTGCTGTTCCAGACTATAACCTATCTCAGAAAAGTTTCATCCAGATCCGTTCAGCCGTTCCGGCTGAAAGAGCAACAAACATCCATCCATCCATACTTACAAACTTTAGCGTTTATAAGTAGTAGTAATATAGGCGTTTTAGTTTTAATTTTATATCTTCAGGCATTACTGAAGATCCTACAGCTCGTGAAACAAGACATCGATAGGGAGCGCAAGTCGAAGCAAGGCTTGGAGAAGCTATCAATGGCGATCAAGCAAACCCCCACCTTCGGAAATGATGACTCGCAGCAAAACGTCGCAGACAAACTTTACCACGTGAGTTTCATCATCTTCATCATCAGCAAAAGTACTATGCTGGACATAGGCACGTTCATAGTTTATAGTTTATTTATTTACTAGCGACCCGCCCGCGCGCCCCTGTTCGCACGGGTGCAAACATGCATGTATTATACATATAAACCTTCTTCTTGAATCACTCTATCTATTAAAAAAAACCGCATCAAAATCCGTTGCATAGTTTTAAAGATTTAAGTATACATAGGGACATAGGGACAGAGAAAGCGACTTTGTTTTATACTATGTAGTGATAACGGATAATAGGTACATGTCATAAAAAAGCTTAGTACTTATATAATGATAGGTAAAAATCTCAAATTCTTAAGTGATAATAAATATAAAATAATAGTAATAATAACATTCTACATTTAAGGCAATAAAAAATTATACATGTCAACATTGAATAATATAGGGCATTTTTAAGTAAATATTTAATCAATATTATTACAGGTTAATAAATACACGTAATATTCTACCCAGTTATGTGGGGTCTCGGCAGATTAACTCGTCGCAGTCATAGAAAGATTGCTCTATGAGCCATTTTATCAGGAAACATTTTTTCACATCTCCAGGAAGAACGTTTCTGAGCCCTTTCCATCCACCGACTTCCCGCGATCATAACAATTTTTCTTTCCTGTAGGAACCCGATAGACTGACAACATTGTTACGATTGCGATTAGTACCACCGATTTGGCCCACCTGATGTTAAGTGGTAACCATCAGGTATAACAAAACTGCCCCGGACAAGCCCTACTCAAAGAGCTCTACATACATTTTTTTTTACTTATTCATGATTTTTTTGAAAATAAGTAAGTATATCTTCATGAAGTGTACTTTTATGCATAAAATTATTAGCTTCGCAACTTTGATGAAAGTTATTAAAATACTGGTGTAAAGGGACTAACTTCCGTTCGGTGAAGTAAGACAAAAACTTTCAACTTTACATACAAAAATGTAAACAGGTGATTTCATGGTTTCTATGTAAGTCTCGAAATTCTTCTAAGAATCTCATTCTTAAATCTTCATTATCATCAAAAAAAAGTAGTACTTAATGGGCTACTTTGGCCAAAATCGGCCTTTAAAGACAACGAGGTGGAAAATTCTTAAAATTTGCCACCACATAAAAACATTATTTTGGCAATTTTATCATCCCTAAGGGTAATTAGACTTATTAAAATGTACTTGTTCATACTTACAGATGAGAAGCATGCTTACGTACCTAGAGGCGGTGCGGTACAAGATTGCGGCGACGCTGAACGAACTCGACAGCCGGCCGGCGGTGCAGCATCCGCTCTCCACGCATATACAGATAGTGCGGGACAAGCAGGGCTTGCAACAGAGTATACTAAAGGTATTGTTATTGCAAGCTAGCAGCTCTCCTGGCTTCGCAATCGACGTCGGTCTAAAGCTAACTAGACTAATAGCTTCTTCTTTTTGCCTCACTCACACAGGGAGAGGCTTGTTATTTGTGTGTAGGTAATGCTATCTTTATTTTTGAAGTATTTGTTATTTACCTACTTACACAGTAGGTAAATAACAAATACTCTACCTACTGCCTTTTTTCCTGTACTTTCTTGTCTGTATGCTTCTTCTGTGTGTTGTTGTCAAATGAACTTATATTCTATTCTTCTTCTTATCGTGTCACTAGTTTCTTTCGAAACAGTGTGGTGAAAGGATTTTAAGTGCGCCTCAAGAGGATCCTTTCGAGCACTCGACACGTGTTAAAGAACTTGAGACTAACTGCTAATTAGCCTCAATGCTTATTTAAAATGACGTATAGACGAAACGCTATATTGTCTCACTACAAACTAGGTATAGGTCGCGTCAACCAAAAAGAACGCTGGAAAACAGTGAAGGAGATGTTTTGGCGCATACAAAACACTCGCGCTATCCCCCTCCCCTCCCTCCTAGCGGCGTTCTTTTTACGTGACGCGCACTATACCTATACAATGATAAAGCGTATTTACTCAGGGATAATGTACCATTCTAATTGTGAAATATTTTTATTATAAGTATTTTTTGAGTTTCATTATTTATACTATGCACTGCTGTCTTTTTACAGATTTATATAAGTAATACCGTAAATATGTACGTCCAGGTCCCGCCATGGCTCCAATCAGACTACCAGACCGAGGTCAACAAAAACCTGCAGCCAAATTACACGGCGCTGACCAAAAGCGTGAACGGCGGCGAAGAACGGGAGCGGAGAGACTCAATCATGAGCCGGGCGTCCAGCAAGTTGAGGATAGAGCATCTGTCCTTCAGGAGGAATGCTGACAACAAGAGTGCGCCAGGTGATTTGCTTAAATTTATTGTTGGTAGTAGCTCTGCCTTTATCGCGAGTTCCAGTGCCGACCGCGATCGATCGTAGATCACACCGATAGACACCGCATTCCAAGGAAATTCAAAATTATATGTTATTCTTATAGTCTTATTATATTATTATTATATTATTTTTATGGTATTAGCATTCTTTGTGAAGCTTCACTTCAGCTTCTCAAAGAATACGCTAGATGATTTTGATGAACTTAGATGTTTGTTCTCTGTTTTAAGGCTCCGGCGACAGCAGCTCGCAATTTCGAGGTGCGATTGGCCATTATTTCATTTTATTTCATTTCGGGGAGGTTGTTTGAAAGAATAACTCTAAAGTGACACACATAAATACTGTTCGAACACAAATAATACAATAATATAAGGGAAACATGCCCGAATATTATTGTATAATTTGTGTTCGAACAGTATTTATACCCATAAGTATGTATAAAAAAAAGTATTTAAGTATTATATCAGATATCTGGGTGCCAAATCACAAGCTTTGGCTTACTTTAGTGAGAGATTATAGAGATATTAGATTAGATAATAAGTACTGTTTATTTTCCTAAGAAATAAAAATAAATAAATAAATAAATTACATTTATTTAAAAGAAAAATGTAACTATCTTCAAGGTTTGCTGCAAGAGAACTCTTTTTAGGGTTAAGCTCGCCTTTCTACAAATTTTATTATTTAAGTTTACCAATGTTGTTTCTGTGTGCAATAAAGAATAAAGAATAATAGGTATTTACAAAATGTACAAAATACATATGAAACAGTTGAGCTATCTGCTGCAACCACAGTAACCGAGAAATGGTTACAGATTGACCAAATGACCTTTGTATAATAAAAAATATCTATCTATGTAATTATACAATGTATTAAATATATCAGTTATCTAGTACCCATAACACAAGCTTTAGTAGCTTACTTTGGGGCTAGATAGTGCTGTGTGGATTGTCCAGCATTATTTATTTATTTATTTATTATTACATTTTTAGGTTTTTAAATGCCCATAATTTTCAAACTGCATGGAATAGATTTTTTTTCTGATTTTTCTCATGATGTTTACAATTAATCCTGTCGCCCCGTTTCGGCTTGACGTTGAGTTCTGGGACACACTGTATACATTACATTAAATTACAATTTATATATTTGAAACAGCTTCACGACTTTGATCCCCAGGTACGTTAGTCCCTTCAGATCTCCCAGTACCAAGTAGGTACTAATTCAAGATTCTTTGAGGATGTCTAAGGGGGGTAGTCAGAGGTACGTCCAAACATTACATTTGGCACATACCCACATTTTGCAGTAGTTAGTATTCCATACGTGACAGGTTGCAAGCCCATCGCCGCTGTTAGAATACTAACTGGTTTCCTCACGATGTTTTCCTTCACCGTTTAAGAAGCACTGGCATTGCGCACATAAATTTTTCGATAGAAAAATCCATTGGTGCACGACCGGATTCGAACCTGCAACCTTACGATGGGAAGGCGGGGTCACTCCCACTAGACCACCGGTGTTCTAGCTATATATTTATTGATTATAATTATGTATACGCAGCAACGCCGATCAGCATGGAGGCGCCGCCGCCGCTGGCAAAGGCGCAGAGTATGGACGCGGAGCCGGCAGAGAGTCCGCTGGAGTGGGGCGAGCGCGGCGCCGGCGACGGACTATCCAACCAACAGGACAGCGACAGCGGTCAGTGATAAACAACAAGACACTGACCACCATCTCTTGAAGCATTCTTATTTCAATATTACTTTTATGTCAATGTCTTATATCAACTGCATAGAGTCAACTTTATGATCAAAAAGTAAAGTAATATTGAAATAAGAATGCTTCAAGAAATGGTGATTGAAATAAGAATGCAACAACAGACACCAGTGCCCGTACCATCATCTCTTGAAGCATTCTTATTTCAATACTAGTAGCTCCATGCGGTTTCACCCGCATAGTTTTATCTTTTTATCAATGTATTCCCACGTGATAAAAAGTAGCCTATGTGTTAGGTATTCCAGACTATAATTGACCGAGCGAGCGAAGCGTCTCAGTTTCCACATTGGCCAAAAATGCGTTTGTCTGGATCTCCTCTACAGGTCGCATTTTTCAACCGATCTGGACGAAACTTGGTACACAGGTTATATGACTTATTAGATTTTTTTGTCGTCAGGGATTTTTGATTGGAGGTGTACTTCCCCCAAAAAAAGGGCAAAAAGGGGGCTATTTGATATACTGGATATCTCCATCAAATGAGATCCGATTTCGATTATTCTTTTTTTATTTGAAAGGTAGTAACTATAAGATGGTCTCATAAAAGTTTGGCGAAGATCTGATAAGGATCTTCAGCATGATGAACAGGATAGCTCATCAAACAATCGATGGTTTTCAATCAAATTTGAGAGAAACACAAAGGACCTCATTCTACACAATGCAAAAAAAATCAAAAAGATCAAAAAAATCAAAAAAATCACAAAACGGAAAATGCACTTGCACATTACATTCCTCAAAAATTTACAAAATTAAATTGAAAAAACATCATGGGATTGGTATTTTCTACTTCTCTTCAACATTGATAGGTTTCTTTCAAAACTCTGAAATAGCTTTTGCTAAGGCAGTAAATAGCTCACTTTTAGTATGCTCGCGAGGTCTACACCTCCCAGAGCCACTAGTATATCTCTGTGCCAATTTTCACCGAGATCCGTTCAGCCGTTCTGGAGTTATAGAGTAACAGACATCCATCAATCCATCCATCCATCTATCCATAACAAACTTTCGCATTCATAATATTTGACCGAGCGAGCGAAGCGTCTCAGTTTCCACATTGGCCAAAAATGCGTTTGTCCGGATGTCTGTCTGTCTGTTCTCCTCTACAGGTCGCATTTTTCAACCGATCTGGACGAAACTTGGTACACAGGTTATATGACTTATTAGATTTTTTTGTCGTCGGGGATTTTTGATTGGAGGGGTACTTCCCCCAAAAAAAGGGCAAAAAGGGGGCTATTTGATATACTGGATATCTCCACCAAATGAGATCCGATTTCGATTATTCATTTTTTATTTGAATGGTAGTAACTATAAGTTGGTCTCATAAAAGTTTGGCGAAGATCTGATAAGGATCTTCAGCACGATGAACAGGATAGCTCATCAAACAATCGATGGTTTTCAATCAAATTTGAGAGAAACACAAAGGACCTCATTCAACACAAGATGATGCAAAAAAAATCAAAAAGATCAAAAAAATCACAAAACGGAAAATGCACTTGCACATAACATTCCTCAAATAGCTCACTTTTAGTATGCTCGCGAGGTCTACAGCTCCCAGAGCCACTAGTAGTAGGATTACTTTACTTTTTGATCATAAAGCTGACTCTATGCAGTTGAAGTCATTGACATAAAAATAATATTGGAATAAGAATGCTTCAAGAGATGGTGGTACGGGCCCATAATATTGGAATAAGAAGGCAACAACAGAATGGACACCACGGCCTGTACCACCATCTCTCGAAGCATTCTTATTTCAATATTACTTTTATGTCAATGTCTTATATGTCTTTACTTTTTAATCATAAAGCAGATTAGCAGACCCTATGCAGTTGAAAACATTAGGGTCACAATAGGGTTAGAATTTTCAAAATGTTAAAATGTGCGATCGAGAGGTAAATTTGCAAATCAATCATTGTCTTCGCTATAACAGATCCAATTCAATTAAAACCCATACCCTCTTATTCATAATACCTGCCATTATGAAAAGACGATTATGAAGGGCCTATCTCCACGCACACAAGGAGCCTTATTCACTATGACCATTTGCACCGCGATCACAGCTAAGACTGCAGCCGGTGTCATACGGTCAGGGCAAAGTATCTCCTATGTCATAAAGAATAAAGCCCAACATCAAGTTTTGACGTTTCATGGTTTGGGGCAAGGAATCTCCTATTTTCATAGTGAAAAAGGACCCGTTCTAAATTCCTTGAGTCCATTTCATCCAACGGTTGTAGAGATCGCTACTTAGCGATAAGGCCGCCCATTGCACTTTTAGTTTTTAGTTTGTTTTTTGTTGTATCCTTAAGTTGTGTGCAATAAAGTATTTTCTATCTATCTATGTTCACAGATGAGTTTTCGTCACAAAGCGGCAGTTCTTCGGACCTCACTGACATGAAGAACGGAAGCGGCAATGGGACGCTGCCGGTGCAGTCCATTGGGAAGTGTAGAGCGCTTTACGCGTACGAAGCGAGGCTGAATGATGAACTTACTCTATCTCCAGGTAAAACACGTCATTTCACACAGGAAAAATAATCTGAAGCAAATTTATTAAAAATAATACTTCACAACACACTTCTTAAACTAGCGACCCGCCCGCGCCCCTGCTTCGCCCGGTGCACATTGTTTTTCTGCTATATCATGCATGTATTATACATATAAACATTCCCCTTAAATCACCCTATCTATTAAAAAAATCGCTACGCAAAATCCGTTGCGTAGTTTTAAAGATTTAAGCATACATAGGGATATAGGGACAGAGAAAGCGACTTTGTTATAGTGTTAAAGTGACTTTGTTGTTGTGATAGTGATGTGAGTTTGGATGTTTGTTACTTAATAACGCCGGAACGGCTGAACGGGTCTGGATGTAATCTGGCACAGAGATAGATTGTTGTCTGGATTACGGGTTTCACCCGCGCAGATTTAAATCCCGGTACTCCCACGGGATAAAAAGTAGCCTATGTGCTATTAAAGACTATAATCTATGTCTCTGCCAAGTTTTATCCAGATACATTCAGCCGTTTCGGCGTTAAAGGGTAACAAAAATCCATCCATCCATCCTCATAGTAGGATATCATGAAACATGTTGACATGCGCAAGCAAGGAGTTTTTATTGGTAACCGGGCGTGCAAGAGTTACTGTGACGTGTGATATTTTTTTTAGGTGACATCTTAAACATCCAAGAGAAGCAGGATGATGGTTGGTGGACTGGAGACCTGAATGGATGCTACGGCATCTTTCCCTCTTCGTACGTCGAAGAGATCACTACATGCATATGATCGGGGCCTCGAGGCATGCACTACGTGTACTCTACCAAAAGCAATAAAGTCAAAGTTTAAAAGTGTTATGAAAACTAGTATTGTTTCATCTTGCATATCAACTTTGACTGAGAAGTAAAAATAGTAAACTGACCCCCGGTTTCTGAAAGCTTGGTCTAATGGGATGTCAAGTCACTTGCTATATCAGCGTTTACTTCAAATCATATAGAAATAGCAAGTGACTCGATCGAGCTTTCAGAAAACGGAGGTTAATGTTACAATGGTGATAAATTTCAAAATGTTACGGCCTTTTTTTGCACGAGTAGGTAAGTGCAGACACGTGTATCTACACGTATCTAGTATCTACTAGTATTCCCTTGAGTAGAAAATTTAAGTCAAATGGTAAGTATATGTTCTGTTGAAACAGATTTTTTGGAACATGTGAGGTGATTCTTGGGGCTATATTTCACCGGGACACCGTGGCGCAACCAGTCGCTGCTATAAAATGTTTATTGGTAGCGGCGACTAGTTATAGAGGTAGAGATAAACCATTCTAAAAATGCACGCCCCTCTACCTGCCTTCACCCACACAAGCAAAGCAAAGGCAGGTAGAGGGGCGTGCATTTTTAGAATGGTGTATACACCTATAGAGAGCTACTCACCTGGTGACCGTTTGGTGGCGCAACCAATTAGGCGGCGCGACCAGCTCAGTCGCGTGTTCACATTGTTACTGGTCGCGCCACCACTAATTACTATAGCGCTGTATGGTGTCTCTCTCACTATCACTTTCATGACAACGGAAAGAGACAGCAACAGACTTATCGCTTTTTAAACTAATGAAGCGAATAAGACCATTAAAATATAATAAAACATACAGATATAGAACAAACATCTATGTCAATCGCACAAATTGATTTGCTATGAATCATCGTACAAACATCTCACAACTATATCACACAATAGCGGAAGTTCACCAACTTTGCCGCGTTGTGCTATTTTTTATTCAGGTACGCGAGTGAAGCCTTGGGCGAATCTTGAAAAAAAAACGAAGTTTAACCCCCGGTTTCTCGATCAACACTAATCGGCTGTCAAGTCACTTGCTATCTCTATTCAGTTTGAAGTATATAGACTTCAAACTGGATAGAGATAGAGAGCTGTCAAGTCACTTGCTATAAGCAAGCTTATAAGCTGCTTGCAGCTTATAAGCTGAAATAGCAAGTGACTTGACAGCCGATTAGTGTTGATCGAGCTTTCAGAAACCGGGGGTAAAGGTACTGACACACGTGCTCAAAAATAAGCATGCTTATTTTATTTTATGCTCAAAATTCAACCGACATATGACCAAATAAGCATGCTTATTTACTAGCACGACCTGTAGGTACACACGTGTTTTTATTGAGCAAGTCTCGAAAAAAGCATGCTTTTAGCTCTAAAATAAGCACGTGAGTCAGTACCTTTATTGTTTGAAAATAAGAGAATAGTATAAGACGCAGACTACCATCGTATAAATCCATGCTGCTCAAATGAATCTTCTGCTTGTTGTTTGCGATTTTTCATTTACCTCGAGTGATTTTGTATCTGTTCTTATATACTAGGTATTATTTTGTATCTAATTTTGAATTGTGCGAAGTAGAAGTTGTTTGACGGTCGACTGAGCATTATGAGGCATTAATGCATTTGGTGTGAACGCGGCCTTATGGCAGAATAGTTATTTCATCAGCACTACATAATTATAGACTTTATAATATTTTACTTATTATTATTATGTAACAATTATTAAAAATAATGAATGTATGTAGCTGTAAACTATCTAATGCTGTAAGCATGTTATAAAATTGAAATACCTACATAAGTGAATAAGTTTGTAGGTGTCTAAGGTCTAGTAACACTAAAGATGTATGTGTAATTATTAGTTAGGTAATGTCTTAAATTGAACCAAAGTGTTGTTAATATGTGGAATCTTAATAAAATATAAATTTACCTAAATTTGTTGTTTTCATAACATGTCATTACACCAAAACCTTGGAATGCTAATTTCTTTCAGTCACTCTCAAAAGATAGCTCGAGGTGCATTTACTACGTACCTATAACTTCTAGGCTTTTTTCCCAGCAATCTTTTGAGTAGAAAACTTGTTTCAATTAAAAAATTGGACTCAAAATCGTTGATTGCGGTTTTTCCAAAATGGATATAGTGATTTATACATATATTTCAACATATCGAAACGTTCGAAAGAGAAGGTGTTCGATGACTATCAGCCTCTACATGTAGTTATTTATATCCAAAGTATCGATAAGCTACGCAGACAGCCTTCACAGCTTAGTTAATAGTTAGTAGATCTGCCTTCTGTGCGGCCGGGGGTTCGATCCCCACCGAGAACAATATATTTATGTGATGAACATAGATGTTTGCTCTGTCTGGTTTCCATATTACAAGCTTTGGCTTAGTTTGGATCCAGATAGTGCGGTGTGGAAATTTCACTTATATTTATTTTTTAATTTAAGGCCCGTCTAGGTGGAAGGACCTACATTTAGCATAAAGCCTTCTACATGATGCCGTCATCACGGAGATAGCCAACTTAGTTTTGTATTAGAAATAATTAGAAATAATTTTCAAAATTGGAATGTTTAGAAAAAAAAACTAGGTACCTACTTACATACTGTGACTGACAATGGGTACCATGAAATAAAGACACAATTAAGTAAACGAAAATATCATTTATTTCTACAATAACGCACAGCAACTGAGCGCACGCTTAGTCGCCGCCCGTGGTGCTTCTCACAATATTTATTAATCAGTAATTATTCACCAAGTAAATAAATACAATGACGCCGCACAAACGAGTACGTCTTACCGCCAAACATGTATCTATGTTGCCGTCTAAAAATAGATCATTGTGTTTACAGATTAAACTTAATCACACCTATATAAACAATAAGGTTCACATTAAAATTAGGTTTAAAAATTTAGCGACAACAATAACGTTACATTTTAATAAAGACGTAGTGAGGTAATGATTCGGTAAAACTGCGGCCGCGGTAGCTGCCCGCGCTTCCTCTTAACGCTCCAGCCTCTATTCTATTGCATTCGTCGTTCAAGCGTAAACGTATACGAAAACACTATAACAAAATAAGGCATCACCGACAGGCGTTTATCAAGCGCTTGTTATCTTCACGCATATAAATAGCACTTTCGATAGCAAATGACACTGTCGATAGACGCTCTTCTGTAGACCTTATTCCTTTATTGTACAGCACTCAACCAACACACAGAAGAAATTAATCGTAAAATAAATAACAGGTACCGATTAGTGATGTCAAACGTGATGTGAAGTTATCGTTGTGTGCATTGTAATGATTCCGCGATGTAAAATGTGCGGGTCAGATGAAGCGCGAGCTGCTGACTTGCCTTCACGGCTTTTTGGGTATTTGCTTACTGAATATGATTAGATTACAAAGGTAAGTAACGAGATGCGAGGGTAGAAGCCATGCAATCCCGAGTCGCGACCTCACCGTCCTCAAACTATTTACAGTAAAACATCAATAGCCATTTTTATACTCTATGGTATTAGATAATATTATCAACATCGAAATGCGACATTGCATTGGTATTTGCCAGCCCACATTTTCCAATTTAACAATAACCATTTAAGAAAAAGACCATGTATGCCTCGCCCTATCTATATGTACAATTGATAAAATAGAACTAAGACTGCTGGTGAAATAAGAAAGTTTGAAATAATAGCTTAGAAATGTTAGATTATCAACTAGTATGAACTCTCAGGCAGTGGCCTGTCGGTTCGCTCAAATTCACACCCATCTCGCTCATTGAAAGAATAACATACACACAGACATCGATTGAGATTAAACCTAGCTTATCGTTAATGAACAACAGTGGTTAACTAAACGAAGTGTAACGCTCACTCACGCGCCGCTTGGCGATTAAACGTTATTTTGGAATGTGTGCGGCGCGCCTCGCTCGGGCCCGATCACTTAACATACAAACTTGACAGAAAGGTAACTTAAGAATAAACGGTGTAGCTTTTTGAAGATTTAGGAAGCGAATCAGCGAAGATAACTGACTGGTGGTCAGAGGTAGGATTGTGTAAGATTGAGTTGCGTTTACCGCGCGAGCGAATCTGAGCGAATGAACAGTGCCTAAGTCGAGCCGAGTGGTGCGCACTCGCCTCTCGCAGCCGCGGGCGAATAGCGGACAAGCACCCCCCGCCTCTGTCTATGCACTTGTAGACAACTTAATCTTATAATCACTTACTATCTAATTGAACTCAAAATGTACAGTTACATAGAACACTCATGTGTATCTTAAAGTTAAAAATACTTATCATTTTAATTTATATAAATATAGATAGTACTTACCTACATAACACTAACTTACAGCATCTGCTGTTACAATACAACCTAACCTTAGACGTACTTAGTAGGGTTTACATTTAACATGAATAGATTATTCAATTATGTACTTATAGGAAATGAAATTGGAAGTTTATAATTAAACTCTTAAAAGTTAAAGATAAACGAGAAAAAAATCACTGAAAGTTAGTACAATTATTTTGCCTAATGAACACTGGCACCATACAGTACAGTTTTAATCTAAATTGAGTTTGTCATTGGAAGAAATAAGATACGCGTTATTTACGATGCTTGAAATGTATGGCCGGTGTAGTGGACCGATTTAGTGCAAGCAAACAGATGCAACTTTACCTAAGCAGTGTCACATCAAACGCATGTCTATATTCCCAAATGGCATGTTTGAATTCGGTAACAGGGTTGACTGACTGATTGACTAAATTACTATCTAGTGAATGTCGTTTGTAAGTAGGTCCCGTGTCATTTTGTATATTATGCTCTTTCATACACAATCACACAACTTGGTACTCAGTTTAAGTACAAAATATATTTCATGTAACGCAATATTAGTAAAATAACAATAAATGTTTTAAAACTTTATAAAATACTATAAAAGTAAACCAGAACGACGTGCAATGATACTAAAAAAGGTAAAATATAAAAGTGCACATTACTGTAAAAAAATGATTTAGAAGTTACTCTATTCCTCTTATTAGACTTGTGATTTTCACAGAATATAGGTATAAAAATAATACTGTATTTATAACAATTATTCGTGTAGGTAGGTACAAGTACAACAAATTACTAGTTATAAAAAATGGTAACAAGTTCGGTAATTTGAAATCACAAAACTAATAAAAGAAATCATAAGTTGAGGTATCAACGGCTTCCAAATGATTCTCCAACAAAGAGTTAATCCAAAGCATGCTAACATAATTCCCTGCTGTCAAAGCCATCCTATAGGATGGCCACTCGCAGACGTTTTAAACAGGACACAATAATGATGTCTTATAATTGTCAAAATTTTATTATGACTCATTCATACAGCCATCTGTTCCTTTCCTATGTTACCATGATCACAGATCCGCTATGCTTTTATGCGCTCGCGCAGTTGAAGCTGCGCCACGCAGGTCTAGTTTGCTTTGCAAGTGTGTGCTGGGCTTTACCGTCTTATTTTTAATAACTGCTCCTTGTACTTTCACACCACACAATATAAGTTCCTTATATTAAATTTCATATTTATTTTTGATTATATAATAGATTTTAATTCGTTGCAGTATGTACACAAAGAAGAAACACTTACGTCTCATTCTAATATTATCAAGTTGATCATTAACATTGAATACATAATTGATTTTATATCTATTAATTTACATTACATTATCTTAGAAATTGTAGTACCACTATATTTCGAGGAACTTTTTATCAAATATATTCAATTCAGTAAAGCATAATTTTAAACAGTTGATATTATCCCATTTGTAGGCAATACTATCCGTCTTCACTTCGTCACTAGATAAAATCATCATTAAAAAATTATTATATATTTTAGTTAACTTTTCTGTAATATCATCATAATTTTGCGTAGGAATAAAATTACTGTGTGTTCACTGGACGGTATTATAGAATAAACACGGCGCCTATGAAACGTAGCTAAGTTACGCAACTAATAGAAATTTATTGGAAAACCACTAACAAATTTTCATTGTTACAAACTACTCGTTGATCATGCAGCCTACTTATCTAAATATACGCACTTGGTGCAATGATATTATGATAAAAAAAATTACATTCAATTTAAACACATACCCACAATCACATTATCATATAATTTAAATAGATCATTTGCCTAAATAGTACTTGAATTAAGAGTCAATTTCTCATGGTGGTCAACGAGGTACCTAACAGCTATTGAAGCGATAGTAATAATCTGATTTGAGTGAACCGTACGTAACAGGTTTTTCAAAGTTATAATTCCATCGTTGAAAGTACGTATTTTTTATACTGCTCGCTGATGAAACAACGGATTCCGGGTTGTTTAGACATTTACGTATTATGTCTGATTCTATTAATCGGTACTGTTATAGAATACCTACACCTACATAAGACTCATGGATTAGTTCATACAGTTGTTTAATTATTGTATAAGGACATCCCGGATTTATTCTATGGAGCACACTTAAATATTTATAGGCTTTATACATTGTCATTAAATAACAAAAATAAAACACAGGAAGCAAGAATGTTTTTTAAAAAGGTAATTACTGAGCTGTCAGATTATGTAAAATGGCCCTTGAAGTTTCAATGTCATCCATGATTTTCTCACATAATGTAGAATTATCATTCTCATTTAATATAATATTTATTTATTTTTTTTAGAAAAATATGAAACAATGTGCTTTCAGTTAACATATTATATATGTTAATAAAGACAAATATTTTTTATATAAAAATACATCGTCGCCGGCTTTCTGCCTGCAGACGCTAGTACTATCGATCTCTTCAAAAATCTAGGATTTTTAAGGCTTCTTCCACGTATTTCCAGAATTATTTTACATAACTACACTTTTAAGTAGATTAGATCACTGTATATGTTCTAATAATGTTATTTACAATTACAAATATTTTTATTTTGTACTGGTATGGCCGATTTAATTACCTCAATATTGGTTTGAAAACACTCGGTTTACCTTATATATTAATATAACGTAGAACAATCTTTGATTTGAATAAGATATTAATGGATAATACATTATGACATTAAAACATTAAATATTATAATTTAATTATCAAATATCAACTTGAAATAAAATTTTGAAACTTGAATGATGAAAGCCAATAAAATTAATTATTCATACATAGCGTCGCGATTGCGACTTGTCACACATGTCTCACAAACGAACCACTATCAGCATAACAAAGACAGAAGCCACGAGACCGAACCCCTCTCGTAATGAGGGAGGCCGGTAAATAGTTACATTCGATCACTTACACATTCATAGGTGCTTTTACTTTAAATATAAAAGAAGACGGAGAATTGTAGTGCAAGCAGAGAACCGCGGCCGACTCGCGTCAGCAGTCGCCGCCGCTACTTCGTCGATGCTACTTACATTCAGAGGCACACCTATTAAACTAACAATCACTGTAAAACCATTAATCTACATAATAATAATGATCACCACGACTAACATTAAAAACAGTTTTCATCAAATTTCTTCGTTTATAATCACAGACGCTTCCCTAAAATATGTAGGTAATAGTAATATTATTTCTTTTGCTAACGCACCGGAGCTAAAGAAATCTTAATATACAAAATTATAAGCTTTTGACGTTAAAACAATAAAGATTGCAAAATAAATTAACTGTAGCTACACAAAACTGGTGCATTATGTTTGTATATTATGTTACGATAGATAAATATTTGTTTATCTGTATACGGACTAGGCATGCGCGGCACCGCCGGCGCTCGGCGCAATAACTTAATATAATCACACACCAAGTTATAAACTAAAACTAAATAAGTAATATTTTGTATAACTCATAGTTCGATCGTATGTGGTGTCAGGGGCGCTTCGCACGTACGCGATCTCAATGTACTCGGCACTGGGATTCAAGATCTGAAAATATAAAGTACAAAGGCATTATATTCACCGGCGAAGCAATGAGGGCACGCCGTACGTAATAATGTTTGAAATCTAGCAACTCCGTTCTAAAGATTCACGTTTCACGGAATATTTCGACGAGAGGTATAAATATATTATCGGATGCTATCTGTTGAGACTATTACTTGGACGTTTATGTGTAAAACGTTATTCACTTCGCAACACGGTTGCGAAGGCGCGGTTAGACTACGGGTTGGTTCATATGATATGTGGGAGCATCGTTTTCCCAAATGCTGCTTATTTCGACAGCCTCTGTTACAAAAGTTGCCACTTTCAAAGATTTCAAGGTTTTATGTGCAGTTTTTATACATTAGTGTTATAAATGCAATAGGTAGGCAATAAACTTTTATATATCGCTGCTTCGTCATTATAAATGCGATAGTTAATTAAAAGCATAATGTGGAAATGATCACGCGACCAATCACCTGGTGCCCTAGTTACTGCACAAACCGATATATAAAATAATTACTCCATCCACTGACACGTGAGCCGACATTTTTACATGATAAAAGAAAAGGTATAATATAAAATATTTGTACTTTCCACAGCATTTAAGCCTCCGTCCATTTGGTAGATAAGTACTTACTAAATGATTTTGTAATAATAACTTAAACAGTTTCGACCGATCAAGCCACATTCTTCAATTTGAACACATTATCACGCACATTAAATTGCCGTCTCGCTCTTTACGGTACCAGCCACTATTTTGATAAATGTATTTTATTGTTATATTATTATTATGTAATGTAGTAACTTATCAACTTAAAGTAATCTAACCTTCTTACTAGTAAACGTTTGGATATTCATGAAATAACAATGTTCTGTCTATTTCTAAGAAATGGGCCAGCTATAAGTTATAACAGGAATATTAACATTTATTAGTAAGGGGGATACTTGTGAGAGAGTGCCGTTATTATAAGGTTGGGCGTAAGTAGGTCCACTTACAAAAGAGTGCGAGAAAGGCGTGCATATTTATACTCAGGCAGAATGCTTACTCTATATTGGCGAATGAGGCTCAATCGTGTCGCTGGGCAGGAATCCGCACCTGACACAAAGAGCATTCACTTATAAATCTAGACTAGTCGAGATGCTATAGTATACTACTTCTAGAAATCTAGAAATGAAACATTGCAAACATTCCAAGTGAAGTTTAGCTGAGTGGCTCATGGCGTGCGGTATTGTAATGAGTAAGGTTTTGCTCAGTCCTATGGTTTCGGTGGTTATCATAAATGTATGACTAAAATATAGTCTTTAAGCGCGGAAACAATCATATAATCAATTTGATCTTCGCGAGCATATTAAATTAAATATCATTTATTCCAAATAACTAAGTGTTCTACAAGTCCCTTGAAATGAATTTAATTGAAATGCCTAGTCCACAATAGATGATAGGTAGCTTTCAAAAGCTGACATGCATTATGTTTGGTATTATCTCTCTTCAACCATTTATTGTTAAGTTATGGATAGCTTTTTTAATGGTTAATAAGTACCTAACGAAGTACAGGATATTCCCCTAGTTCGCGAAGTGCAAAACTGGACAGCAGATCAAATACAAAATATTTGATCTGCTGTCCAGTCCAGTCGGAATATTTATTTTAATTGGTTTTTTTTTTTTTTTTGATGTTTGGACAAAAGTTTAGTTTATCAATAAATGTAATTTAAAATTTGTTCATTAAAGCTAAAATAAGTGTTAGTTTAAAATAGTTAAGTAAACCAAATTTTCAAACTTTTCGAAAATAAATAAGTTACTACATTTTTAAACAAATTTTACTCTAAACATTTTGTTATGTAAACTAATTGTTATACCAATTCTCTAGAACCCCATTCTGAGAAACCATACAAAAATTTGGATTGTCTAGCATTGTTAACCAACATCAATAAAGAAGTATTCTCAATTCGATTGAGTTTTTTTGAGTTATAGTAATATGAGTGTACTTTGCAGTGTATTTGAAGTCGCTTTTTGTTTGCAAAGAGTTATGTTCAGTTAGTTACTTGTAGTTTGTCTCAAATTGTGATTATGCGTATAATAAGTTAAAAGCTAAACAAAATATTGGAGGAATATTTACACAAAGCCATCTTGTCTCAAAGTAAAGCTCAAAGATGACCGATGTTAATTGTGTGCAAGTTAATACGTTGGTGTTTATTATTAATATATGTGCATAATGAAATTGAAAAATAGGATCATTTATAACATGTAAGGTAGTAAGATACACAAAGGTATTACATACATTTATTTGGCCAACTTTTTGCAATGGCTCGGAAGGACAATGGGCAAAAATGTACGAAGCTTGGACCAAGAAAAAACGTCTTGAGATTCCAGAAATGGTCATTATTTAAAGGTTACGTAAGTTTGACAGGATGCACGACTTGTAAGCCCTCGCAGCTTTCTCACAGATGAACGTATAAGACAAATTTTTCGAATTCAGAAATCTCGTACCTCTGACTACCCCCCTCAGACATCCTCAAAGAATCTTGAATTAGTACCTACTTGGTACTGGGAGATCTGAAGGGATATCTACCGTACCTGGGGATCAAAGTCGTGAAGCTGTTTCAGAAATCTATGTGTGAAAAATATTCCTTTGGATCCAATAGCGTCTTAGGGCAAGGCAGGGCAAGATCAGGACCACAAAACCACATAAAATGTACTGGGACTATTGATTATTTATTGTAACCGTTACTCTGATATTGTTATGCATCTAAATCTACCATCTATGTTAAACGACCACTTCGTTCTGAAAGAAGTATAAAAATAAGCGTGTTGAATAAATATATATAAAAAATTCACACAAAAGTTGCCAGACGGTTAAGTCCGAAACCGAAAATGATCTGACAAACGTGTGAAGACCTTAAAGTTAAGACCCACAACCAAGGCCCTGGCAACTCTTTATGTTTTGTAATTAGTGATTCGTGCTGTAGAGGTGATTGCTAAAAGGTGGTTAAGATGGTGAATAAATAAAATACATAAAATATGATAAAATATAGGATAACGTACAATCTGTCTAGGGTTGATGTGTGGTCGGCACTCCGGTTAACCATTTCGCCTCCATTCGGCCTAGAACGAGAGTAGGCGTACATTGTCTCAACGGTCGAACGATGAAAACATATATTTTTTTGCAAATGATCCACTTTGCAACGGTCCGCTGATAGCTCAACTGTTTTATATATTTTTATACATTTCTTAATACTTGTATTCACTGCAATTTTCTTTTTTAATAAAAAGTACATAAATATACAAACTTCATAAAAATAATTATAAGATTTGACCTTCGACGCCAAATCCTTTTTATTCTTTAATAATATCGATCAAATTTTTGAGGCTTTCACAATATACATATGCATCGAGCTGATGGGCATCATCGTAGAGCACGTTCCTATCGAACGTGACTTGCGAAGCAATGCTTTATTACTTGGTGATGGTTACCACTTCTATTAATAAGTGGTAAGCATCACCAAGTTTGCCATTTGCTTGTTCCAACAGCAATTTCCATAAAAGAAAATCCGCCAAATCATAGGCGACAACCTTTTATATCGTGGATCAGATATTTTTGAGGCTTTCCTCAGTAGACTTGCAGGGTTTTTTTTAATGTTTGATTCAGTTTAGAGTGAAGTGCTTTACTGCTACGACATATCAGTTGTTTCGAAACAGTATCATGAAAGATTTTTATAACGTTCCTAACGTTATTACCTGAGTGGGATTGGAATCCACGGCCCTTCCTTGATACGGGGCAACACTCTAACACCAGAAAAAAAATTAGGAAAACCAGTGTATTATTATACAACTGGCTGATGGAACAAGCAGACGGCCCACCTGATGTTAAGTGGTAACTAACAAAGCATTGCCTCGTATGTCACGCACGATAGGAACGGACCCTACGATGCACTGTCCTGCGTCCATCAACTTGAGGCATTCAGATGTTAACCCTCACGTGCCTGTAATTACACCGGCGACCGCACTCTTCAAACCGAAACACAGCAACGCTGCTTGGCGGCAGAAAAAGGCGTGGTAGTAGTACTTCCCCTGACGAGTCCTTCACAAAGAGCTCTACTACTCTTAAAAACACTTAAACTCTTCTTCTTAGTGTGGTGAGAGGGTTACTTACTTGCGCTTAGCGTGCAGCATTTCCATCAATAGCGTCTGCGTGGGAGCTTGGCCTGCGCAATGTCTCTGGTATAGGTGCTCTTCGCCGCGCGCTGCTAACGCGTGGATCTCAGGTACCACCATCACTAGCTTCCCGAATTTGTCCTGAAAACGCAGAAAAACCTTATAGAATTTATTTTCTCGTCCTTTGTCATGGAAACGCCGAAAATAGCTGACAGGCTTTGTTTTCTCTATCTTTTTTAAACTTTTTTGCTCTCGTAACACAAAACGTACATAAACAAATTGATTTTGGTCTCCTTTTATTTAACTTTTTCAGCTTGAAACATACAAATCTGGAGTTTTTTAAAGGTAAGATAAAACTTTAAGATTAAACTTTTTAAACTAACTTTAACTTTAACTTCGTACATTTAGAAAGTCGTACTTGAGTAAAAATAAACCAGCGTTAGTAGGACGTAAATAAGCCTATAAATGCGCTAAACATTATTTTGCCTTCTCCTTGGTCCAGTCTCCGATTTTATTAAATTACAAAAAAATTTGTCAGCAGGTGTCAAAAGATAAGGTTCGTTCGATGATAAGTTAAACATGCTAAGCTGGCATTCCATACTTATAGTTGTATTTATTTACAAAGAATATTACAATGAATGGGTTCAATTATTAACAAATAATTATCAAAAATTATCTCTACCTTCTTTATACAAGTAGTTTAGTAAATAAAGCTCGTCATACAAGGTACTTACCTGTATCGCAGGATAGCATGAGAGAGTGTAGTCGAGCAGAGCAGCCGTCACTGTCTGGTATCCGTCTCGCACACACTTCACATTCACGATGCCTCTCACCTCTGAAACGCCAAGAATACTCTTCAAATAATTAAATTGAGATCAATATTGAAAAACATACAATAAGTTTCACATAAAAAAACGCAACATTCGCAATGGCACGCAAATAATAAGATGACATAAACAGAACAATAAAGTAAAAAGTGAAACACTAGGATACTCACCAGGATTGAGGAGCAGCAAGAATTTGACGCAGATGTAATCTGGAACGTCGAACTTGAGTTCTGCGAGCTTGTTTTGCAGCTCGTTGAAGTGGTCTGCCAGAGAGGGCACTCCAAGTAGGCCCAAGCAAAGGAGGTCGAACTTCTGCCCGTTGTGTAGAGTTGTCTCGTCAGGCAGCCCGTTGTGCATTCTCTGGTGGAGATGGTCCAGCACTAGCATGTCTGACCAAGAGTGCTGAAGCAGTTTCATTTGATCGTCAACCTAAAAACAATTGAAGATGCGTTGCTACAAATGCGAAGCAAAGAATCCACTTCGCAATGATACAATTATGCAGAATATGAACTTATCGGGTGCCATACTGGCGTAAACGAATATCGGAGCAGTTGTTTCCTGTTACCTAATAAATCTTTAATGAGCGTTCTATTGGTTACATTCTTCAAAACCGGAATATGTGCAATGATTTCGAAATTTAATTGCTGTTTGATATTTTACATCCGGACTTCGGGAAAAGTTAAAGTCACTGCCATGTAAAATATCCTGTTAAAACTATGAACTAGCTACAGCATCTCCTATCCAAAGTTAAACAATCCTACTTGCAAATATTTAAATGGTATAATTATTAAAGTTATTGTTAGTCGCCAGCAACTTTTTACTAAATTTTTAAAAACTGCTTCGTTATTCGTTATTCGCTTCACGATATATTTAATTGATTCTTTGTTTGCCGTCTTTGATTCTTAACTTCGAAGTGGTGTAAAAGATGTGAGTAAATCTAATTCTCGTCATTCATTATAGGTTTCAGATTTAAATGTTTATTAATTTTATATTGTCACAAAAAATATGAATTTTACTTGTAATGTTTATTAAAACTAAAATTCACAATTTTTGTGATTCTTTGCATCATTTCATCGACGATTTTGGACTCATGTCGTTTTATATTCTTGAACTAGGTTTAACCTACATTCTGAGAAAATGATTATGATTGTTTTAGTGAATAACTGAAATACCAGCCGTGATTTAGTGTAGCCGCGAGTGTACGCCGAGTGACTGCGACGTCGACGATGACCTACATTCTGCAGAGTTGCATTAGAAAACAAGGGGCGTTGCTCGAGCGCGTTAGATTTGCCGTTTACGAAATGTTACAACTGAATTTTAGATCTCAGAACTGTTACCACACGCGCATTGATTGCTAAACGTGATGATTGCTTTATTACGTTGTTTAATTAATAATGTGGCTACCATCGTAGATGACTTGGACGTGTCAAATTAGTTCATTTCCTAGTGAAGCACAGCGATATCAATGTAAATACGCGCACTAAGTTACTATTTGTTTGAAAAGTCACCGCAAACATAGAAACTAATGTGATACAATACCTGCGATACCTATATATTTTTAATCCGCTTGAGTAACGCGCTTGTTTGGTAACATTAAACAATGTCTCATCATACTGCGTTTTTTTGTTACCTACCTTCTCAATTAATCGAGAAAAATCAGTTATGAGCAAGGAAATAATAATTATATCGTTAAACAATACGTATTCATACCACAAGCACAATTAGATAATTCTAAGAATTCTAATGCCGTTATTTTATCATGATATTTACCTATATAATTAATTATATGATGTGGTACGGCACCAATGAGAAGCAAAATCTACTTTGAAAGAAGCAAGAATTCGCATTATGCCTTTTACCTATGTTTTCCATAGTAATATTTTGGTTCTTAGCCCGACGTGTTTGCGGATAATCGATATCAAACCAAATCGTTAAAGTAAAAATAGAATGCGTTCATATAAACTATAAAATAATCAATAGTAGCATCCTCGATAATAAAACGTCATTGACCGCTCAAGTTCATCGTGCGCTGTTATGTGGTGTGACTAATCGTAATTGGTAAGATGTTATGTAAGAGAAAGCGAAGAAAGGCCGCATAACTCGTTACGTCTCCGCGGCTGGGCGGCAGCGGCGTGGCGGTGCGGCGGCGGCTGTCGTGGTGCGGCCGATTACGCGCCGCGGTAAAAAGTGCTTTCTCGCGGCAACTCGGCCACGGCCAGTGTGTCAAGTGCGCGGACGAAAGTGCAGCGTTGCCGTCCCGCGTGCTCATACCGTTACATCATATCCGTCTGGAGAAAGCTCGGGTCATCAACACTGGCTGGAGCGCTCTAGCGCACCACTCGATGATGCCCGGCCCGGTCGACCTATTACCGCTTGATGTTTATTACTGACCGCTTTCTTAATTGAACTGAACTGTTTGGCCTAATTTCAGGGAAAATAAACTTTAAACGACAAACAATACAGTGACATCCATCTATGATGATCGTTGTCGTCCTAATTCTTAGAATGAATCGTAAATAAGTCACGTCATTTTAGCACAAACAAAAATTATTGTTAGTTGTGAAGTAGGCACCTAGTTAGCAGGCGGAAAGGAGATAGGCAGATACGCACGGTGTGGCAACGTCGCGCGACCACGTGACTGACTCTTGCGTAAGCGTACGAGCGACGACCACGGTGCGGCGCGGCCGCGACCACCATCGCGCCTCACTACACTACTACGCCAACACGCTCGTTCCTTGTCTGTCCTTTCCTGCCTGATGGATAAGACCGGTTCCGACAGGATCATCCGGACTAAGACATCAATAAGTAGGCAAGCCTTCAACTTAAAAGATATATTGATATGACAGCGCTAGTAATTAGATTTTTTATAATGTTTGAGAGATTGTTTCTAGACAATATGGTTTGGGCATCTGAAGCAATAAATACTATACAAATTAATTTTATATTACTAGATGGTTAGGTTGATACTAGGTAGAGGTACTAAGCCGTAGCATCGGTAGCCGGCATCCGCGGCACCGAGCACCGCACCGGTACGCTTGTCGTGGGAACTTGACCTAGTTGGTGCCGTACGGTGGCAGCGCGGCGAGTTCTATCGATTGCTAGAGGCACCGCGGCGTCGTCATCCACTGCGTCACATGCGCCCTTACTCACACTATCACACCACAACGGAGTACTATTTGTTGGTACCCAACATGGTGCCAACAACACTAAATTTACAATAATAATTCGCAAAGCAAACATAGAATCAAGTAAAGCACAGCAATGCAATGCGTCACATTCGCAAAAAATGGTGTACACCAGGAGAGGGTTTGAGGATTCGGGACAGGAACTCTTATACTTATCCTTCAATTCACCTTTAAATACTTAAAGAAAACGGTGTTTCTCGCCCAGTCCACTTGTGAGAATAGGTTTTGGTCCAGCACTTTGCACATTAACTCGAAGAGATCGACTTCACACTGATTGTAGGTTTGGCTCTGCAAGAGTCCAAAAAGGGAATTCTGCCACTCGCGATCATCAATAGTTTGCACGAATTCCCTAATCATTGGTGAGACTACTCGAAGTGCATCCGAGCTCGTGGCTTCTGCCGTGCTGGATGGAGTGGCGGCAGCGTTTATAGGCGCGTCGAACTCGAAGGCGTCTGGTGAGGCCGAATGGGGCGAATGGGCTTCCCATTTGTCGTGAGACTGAGCTGGGAGCGGCTGGGGCGGCTGC
The DNA here is from genome assembly GCA_963576535.1 of Plemyria rubiginata. Lineage (NCBI taxonomy): Eukaryota > Metazoa > Arthropoda > Insecta > Lepidoptera > Geometridae > Plemyria > Plemyria rubiginata. The sequence goes on from OY754905.1 coordinate 6,591,980, forward strand.
GGTTGCGCCGACATCATGGCGGGCCCTGGTGAAGATTCCGGGGACGAGGTCAGCGAAGATACTTGTGGGATCTGGATCTCTTGCTTGACTGGCACAGCCGCGTATGGCGTACCGAAACCCAGCACAAGTCCTCCGTCCCCGAGAGAGCCTCGTAGAGTCTGGACGGCAATCTGCCTTTGTCGCATCATTTGCAACTTGCGAGCACGGTCTCGTTTGTACATGGGACCGAATTTGTTTCTGCCTCCACGCATACGGTCGGCTCGCACGGCTGAAACAATAAATAGGTTCAGTAAGCGCTTTAATTTATGGATACAGAATGTTACTAGACAAACTGAAGTAAAACGTGGAAGCCAGATATACTAACGCATGGACACTTTGGGAAATACATTTTGGCAGCTGCTAGTACATACACGAAAGTAAGATTATTTTTATAAACTGTTCTACCTAAACTGAATATTCAGTAATTTGTACAAATTATGTGTATTACAATTGTTTCTGGGTGTTGTTCTATCATGTAAAGTAAACCCTACCAAAAATCCTTACGCAATGTACGTACATTACTGATTGAACTTATTGATGGTGATGTGATGTGATATTACAATGACATAAGACTACGAGTTGTGGGTTAACTGCAGAGATCATTCAATATTTAATAACTTGGGCCTGAAATTTAGGGCAGCGGCCTCATACATAACGGACTTAGCCGTTCTTTATGATTCTGGCTGAATTCCAAATTCCAAACGGAGCACTCGTGTTAACATGGGAACTTTATATGAATAACAACAATTCATATAAAGTTCCCATTTTTTGACATGATATAAAAAGAACAAAGTTGCAGCTTTTAGTTAAAATTCTAAAGAAGAAGGTGGATGCATTCAGCAGTATTATAACAAAAAAAAAACTACTAAATTAATTAACGTATCATCAAAACGACCTTATGATCAATTAAATTATTTATTTATAAGAATACATTTATACTAAATAATAATTGGTAATTATTTGAGTAACTGTCATGCTTCAATTATGCTCAAAACATGCTCTGACTGATTTGCCAGGAACGGAAGCAGACTTTCAGTGCGTTGTTGGTTCACCCAACCCACGAGTTAAAAATAACAAGCAGTTTTTATTATAGCCGACGCGCCTTTGAACGATAAAGATAGAGTTATAGGGTTTCTTAAAGGGTTTAAGAGAGACAAATAGCGTAACGGATTTGAACATTGCTGTGTGCAATTCTGAGAGTATTGCAGACATTTGCAGACGAAATTACTAGGAATGTTAGCGGCAATTGGCAGACGTTTTACGGTATAGCTGCCAGTATTTAAATCAATATTTTTTTGATAAATGTTCTTATAAGTATCAGTATTAAATTACCCATAAATATTGTACATTAACTTGATTATGAGCAAAATAGTTGGGTAAACATAATATTTTATAAAATGATAAGTATAATATAAGTATCCGCATGAGATAACGACAAGATAGTTATGTTAGCTCATAATGCAGCCACATAGACATTTATGTAAATTTTTTCCCAATTAATCATATTTACCTCACTGAAGAGCACAGGTGGTCTAGTGGGAATGAACCCGCATTCTGATCGTAAAATTCAGATCCGAATCTGGACGAGCACCAATAATAGTTTTCTCGGTTAAAAAAAATTGTGTGCGTAATACCAATTATCTTAATATTTTAGGGAAAACATTGTGAAGAACCCAGTTAACAGGAATCATATGTACCTATACCAAATTTAATGCGGTGTGATCCTTTCTACTATTTTGTTTTAATAACGCGGATCTAAACGCTCCCGCGATTTTATTTATTGTCATTAAATAATAAAATAAATAGATAATACTGGACAATCCACACAGCACTATCTAGCCCCAAAGTAAGCTATTCAAAGCTTGTGTTATGGTTATTATTACGTTATATTGTTGAGACAAAGCGCTAGTGCAGCAAAGTAATGATGTCATAATTATATCTGTGATTTCGACCACACCTGGGAGAGATTACAGCTCTAGGTAGTTTAAACAGGGGACACGTCAATCTAACCAAAATCACCACTTAAAGAAAACCCTACACATTTCAATCTAAGGGAGGCATCCTTAAAAAATGCATTTAATTCTACAGAAAAGAAAATCTGCCAATAAAACGATGTTGACTAAGGACAAACCACAGAAATAGGTATTCCGTGGGACAAACAGACAAACCGACGGCACGTTTCATAGGTGTCTGTTGGTCAAAATGGCGAAAAAAAATTGCGAGTTTTTCGAGGAGTGCCATAACGACTTCAGAACTACAACATTTTTTGTCTATAAACAGCTGGTTTATCTCGAAAAGTGCTGTAAATATTTAAATTACTTACATTTTTAATAATTTAACAAAAAATTTAATAGTAGCCTCTTGATAGTAGGCGGCCAGCTAGTAAGTAGAAAGTATACATTTATCTACGTTTTATATAAATCATTTGTTTTTATTTTTAACTTGTTTGGGTCCTGTTTGTTGTTCATACTGACACAATATATGGCTTCTTGCTTACATGCCAATCCATGGTATACCTACGTACTTCGTGCTTCAAATGTACCTACATAATGTAAAGTATTTAAACGTTTTAAAACTATCGTGGTGATTGGTGTAGTTCGTTCGTTGAAATTTCCCCTACTATTGCATAATCTTTGAACTATCAAAAAGTATAAATAGGGATAACCTTGTACCATTATTACTTTTTTTCTGGGGCTCGACTTCCAATGTTAACAGTCTGTCCATATTTAAGAAGCTTTAATTTATTATTAACGGGACACAAAATAATTATAATTTACCATTACTAATTAATTTGTGTCCTTAAAATAAAGCCACTTCACACTTGATTGCATGTGGTGGACTACGAATCGAACCTTGATTAATGATGAACATTCATCTGTGATTCTTCTCGCATTTATTGTGGCGATAGTATGTGATATTGATTAAATAAGTATAGATTTATTTGTATAAATGCTCTACTTTACATAAAACAACCGTATCCAATAATGAGCAAATAGGCCATTTGGTCCTGCCCTGCTTTTAGTTTTATGATTAGGACTCTTTATAGGTCAAACCAGATAGATTTTAATAAACAGGCATTTGATACTCATCTAATTAGGCACGCTATTACTATAGCAGCCGATAATGCGGTAAACGAGGTCAGTAGTTTATTATTATTACAAGTCTAAAGTGGATCAAGGTCAAGGTCATTTTTACAAATCAAAAACATACGTTGCTTGTGACTAATAAAAGGTAGAGGTGCAGAAATAGATACATACGAATGTGTTCAACTCGGCATCTGATGTTATTTGTGGATACTACGTCCCTCTTTATGACAGATAGGTCAAGGTCGACCCTAGCAACGAGGTCACGTTTGTTGTACATCTTATCACTTGCATGCACAGAGCTGAGGATGCGCTGTTTTGAAAAAATATAGCAGAACCTATTAATCTGTTGACCTTGGTGATCCAATAATCAGGGCCATAGAGTGAAGTAATCGTGTCAACGAGATAAAATGGTATTTACCGAAAGGACGGGAAGAGGTGGGGATCGATCCTTGTACCGCCGACCGTCCGACGACGAGTCGGTGAAACTTGGTCAAGGCTGGCTGTGCCCCACCGCCCCCTCCCCCCAGTTACGAACGAGGCCGATGACGACCGAGTGGAAACGAACGCGTGTGGCTACTCCGACGACATGATCGTGCGCCAAGCCAAGCTAGATAACGACAGCGACCGTGATTTCATACAGTTGAGATAAATCATTTAAAAGTACTCAGTCATCATCACCTGGTAATGTCACCGTAATGGTGTCAAGATCACTATAGTACAATTTCAGTATTATCTGTTCAAGGTGGAAATTCTAAACAGAAAATCCTAGCGGGTCCTTAAAATTAATTTAGTTCTTTCTTCTTTTAATTCTTTCTTTTTATTTTTTTTATTAAAGTGTTGATTAGACAATTCCTAATGAAAATTACAATGTTGCACAGATATTGCGCAGTTTTTTGTAAATATTTTTATGTTTTCTTTAATATTGTAGACTAGAACATTCTTTTTGTTTTACTGTCTATAATTTTTGCAGCACATGCGACGAAAAGCCTACGTTTTCTGGTAAAAAAAAATACACAATGGGTCACATTTTCGAAGTTTTAGTAGGGATCTATAATTTTTCTAGTACATAATAATTAGGTATAGCCTAAAGATAGAATAGAATAGAAAACTCTTTATTGCACACCACAAGGATAATAACACATTAAAAGCAAATATAAGGTTCTAAGTTTAGTGAAGTACAATGGGCGGTCTTATCGCTCATAAAGATGTTACTCAGGGATAATGTATCATTTTAATAGTGAAAGAATTTTAGAATCTGACCAGTAGTTTTTGAGCCTATTCGTTACATACACTAATTCAAATCTTTCCGTTATAAAATATGTGTAGATCATTTAAATTGGATTGTAACTCCGTCCTCATCATACGTGAAGGAGTGATGCGCCCGCGCATAAAAATCCTTGTAAGATTGCTGAGCTCATAGTTGTGTCGTAATAATACGACAGGTAATGCCTAAAAAATAGAAAGGCCCGGTGTACGAGGCCGTTCTGTCGAAACACTCGATTCGGGTCAAGGCAGCGCGCCGAAATAGTCGGCTGGCGTCGCTGCGCGTTTTTATTGTGATCTAACATCTGTCGCGGTTCAGACGGCAAATGCGCCTGATTCAGCTATGTGATTCAACCATGCACGTATGCCAGCTAACAAGACAAGCCTGCTAAGAATCTGCTTGTACTGTTTAAATCTTATAAGAAATCTATGGACATTCAGTAGGAGAACTGATGATGAGATTCATTTTTAATAAATATAAATACGACGCATCCGCTGCATGCTATGCTGCGCTTTATATATGTAGGTCTATCCTTAAGGCTCCGCAATTTCGAAGTGCGATTGGCTATTATTTCATTTTATTTCATTTCGGGGAGGTTGTTTGAAAAAATAACTCTAAAGAAACACGCATAAATACTGTTCGAACACAAATAATACAATAATATAAGGGAAACATGCCCGAATCAGAAATCATTTTGGTATTAGTATGTTTGGTCTTACGTTTACCTAATACCAAAATGATTTCTGACTCAAGCACATTTCCCTTATATTATTGTATTATTTGTGTTCGAACAGTATTTATGCGTGTTTCTTTAGAGTTATTATTTCAAATAACCTCCCCGAAATGAAATAATAGCCAATCGCACCTCGAAATTGCGAGCCGCTGTCACCGGACCCTTAATGCGATACTCTGAAGAGCCAACTAGGTAACTAACTAAGTACCTACAATACTAGCACATGGAATCAAATTACGTAAGGTAGCGTGCTCAGCTCACTGTGGGCAACGATGCGTATAGTTACAGTCATTTTGTGTCATACCACTGAATTGCCTTTTGAATGTCATAAAATAGCGTAGTTGGTAGAGATACACGAGAGCGTGTAAACAACCATATGGGAATTAAATCTTTCCCATAGCAGGACACTAAATAAATGTTTACAGTCTACTTTTCGCCTGTAGTCTCCTATCGTTTTCTATGGCTTCAAATTAAATAGACAATACCTACAGCAAAATATAAAAAGTAAACGCAAACGACAGTGCAGCAGTTTCTTATTACGGCTAATGTAAGCTATTATGTGTACTTCTTACTGACATACATACTGAGTGGATAAGAAAATACGATACGTGTTCAGGTCACATTTGGGTAGTCCGTTGCGACAGGTCGACCGAGCGTCTTGTGAAACGGCGCTTGCGCAGCGTACCCCACCGACGACGGCTGATTGTGTCGAAACAGTCACTGGCGCACGCCCGATACACAACCCTCACTCGATTCTATCCAAATTGTTAGTTCGTTTTCAAATAACTAACCAACATATCAATTGGTCACGCTTCCTCTGGCTTTTTTCTGAGCTCTTCCTGAACACTTCCAATGAGAGCTTGACATATTACTGAAGTTCTGATGGTGGATGAGCAGTCGATAAACTTGGTTACTCTATAATTCGTCAATTTCGATTCTCTCACATAGTAAAACTCCATCATAGCTCTGTCCATAGCCCGTAGTGTGACTTTAAGCTTACGAATGGGGCCAATACCTAATTGTTGTCTACGTTTTAGTTCCATAAGTTTTCCATCAGTCGCAGCACACACTGAGGATTATAGATATAGATTTCGTCGAGTCTCCGCGATAACTGTGACGAAAAGATGTGGCGTAATAAACTTATACCTACAGACTGACTTATGTTCAGCTTACAAACGTCTTCAGGTTGACTTCGGCATTGTCGTAATGGTGCAACCGCGTGATCCACTTCGTTGGTGGTGGCTGTATCCATCTCCAGCTTATTTTCTTGTTTGTGAAGACAGATGTTATCAATTTTCGTTTCGTTAACTGATTTGATCAGTTTGGTAATAATATGCGTAAGAAATACTAAATATTTTACATACACATGCAAAGTTTTGTGCACTGGTAAATGAAAACACCACGATGAGGAGACCACATTGTATTCTAGCAGTGTTTTTAAACTAGCAACCAATCATAAATGGAATACCAGCTAATGGAAATTTTGAACATCATCATCATCAACCTGTTGCAGTCCACTGCTGGAAATAGGTCTCTCCCATGGTGCGCCACTGATCCCGGTCTCTTCCCATCCAGTTGCTGCCCCTTACCCTTCGCAAGTCGTCGTCCCATCTAGTCATCCACCAATGTCCACCAATGTGGTTTTGATTACTCAAAGGCTCTTGACTGGAGTAGGTATGTCAAGTACCAATCTGAAGGGACGTCTATAGTATCTCATCAATTCTCATCTGAATTATAATCACAACTTTAAAAAGGAAACGCCAATGGCTGTAGAACCACAAGCGTGTTTTTTTTCATGGATGATACCTTAAGCCCCGATTGTCACTTCATTAGATCCTCCGTTATTGGATTATCAATTCCAGAACCACAATTGATGCTCAGGTTTTATCTTGGGCTAATTATTTTGCAAGCTAAAACTTATTGCAGAATTTTAACAATATAATGATTCTTTTGATCGAGTCAGTGAATAATAAAATACCTTGATATCCCCGAGCCGATGTTGACATAGTAACCTAACTGCTATCCATTGAAATAGATAAATAAATATCCCGAGCAAAGCTGGTTACTATGTTACAACTTTTGAGTTCATTCTGATGCCGGGAGTGTTTACGTCACACATGGATAATTTTAGCGTTCAGTAATTAATGAACAATCATCATTACTCATGTCCTCGCACATGTACATTGTTTTACAGATAGAACCTACAAAGCATGTAAGGATGGAATATTTTACATACAAAGTAAAAGGTTTGGTTTAAGAACCCGGTGACAGCGGCTCGCAGTTTCGAGGTGCGATTGGCTATTATTTCATTTTGTTTCATTTCGGGGAGGTTGTTTGAAAGAATAACTATCCAGTGACACGCATAAATACTGTTCGAACACAAATAACACAATAATATAAAGGAAACATGCCCGAATCAGAAATCATTTTGGTATTAGTATGTTTGGCCTTACGTTTACCTAATACCCCTTATATTAATAAATAAAATAATAAAAATAATAAATGCTGGACAATCCACACAGCACCATCTAGCCCCAAAGTAAGCTACTCAAAGCTTGTGTTATATTATTAATATTATAAAGAGATCCCCCCCATCCTCCAATGGGGGGGAATGCGTAACGCATTTTTCCCAGCGAAAAAAAAAAGAGGCCGTACGGGTGGGGAGTCAATGTCAAGAAATGAAGTCGGCTCCCCTACGCAACGGTAAAAAGTTAAGTAATAAAAATAAAAGTTCATTAAAATAATAATGTTCAAATTTTCTTTATACTTTTCTTTTTTAGTAACCTAACGCAAATAGAAGGGTTTATGTGTGTGTATCATAATTTTGAAATTATTGTTAAATACCCGTGCGAAGCCGGGGCGGGCCGCTAGTATTTTATAATTAAAAAAGTTTTTATGCATCACTTATCACTACATAGTATAAAACAAAGTCGCTTTCTCTGTCCCTATATCCCTATGTCCCCATGTCCCTATGTATGCTTAAATCTTTAAAACTACGCAACGGATTTTGATGCGGTTTTTTAATAGATAGAGTGATTCAAGGGGAAGGTTTATATGTATAATACATGCATGAAGTGGGCACCCGTGCGAAGCAGGGGCGCGCTAGTGATTAATATTCCTAAGACTTGACCTTGAGAAAAGGAATGACAAGCAGACGTGCAGACAACTAAGGATAGTGAACAACATACTGGAAGTTGAACATTGGTACTTTGCTAATCGTCAATAATTTTTGAAAACTTAAACTGCGCAAAGTAAAACTCGGAAAATGGCGGCTGTATGAGTGGAGTCAGAGGTTTGGTAGTGGCATTACACAAGGCTTGCAGGCAGGTCGGTCGGGCGGCGCGAGCCTCTCGCAACCGCGTCGCTATTCGGGTCAGCCAGCCATTTGTGTGAATTGTGTCATCTGACAATTCTGACATATGCTTGCAATAAACGTATTACATGAAGGTGCACAATGTACCGCGCAAATACATTTTTGTAGCTAAACTCATCCGTTTTGTGCTCCATTCATTTAATTTTTGGTTTGGCGTTCTATAATTTTAGACCCCCGACTATGAGTGCCTACGAATGCTCGGATTTCGATGCGGCAGGTATCCTATCCTACTAATATTATAAACGCGAAAGTCTTTTAAGTATGGATGGATGGATGAAAGGTTGTTACTCTTTCACGCCGGAACGGCTGAACGGATCTGGATGAAACATGGCAGAGAGGTAGATTATAGTCTAGCATAGCACATAGGTTACTTTTTATCCCGTGGGAATACCGGGATTTAAATCTGTGTGGGTGAAACCGCGGGGCGCAACTAGTCTTCAATAAATCTGTTCATTCTGAGATGGTTCATAAGCTAATATAATCTTTAGTAGAAATCGGTGAATGCAGCGTTTCCCATGTTCTAATGGTGCAAGCTGTGCCGGTTTTGCCGAAATCTATACCTAATAATAATTGCAGTTTAAATTATTTTATTAATTTCAAAATCATTAGAGTATGGACTCTATTAATTTCAAAATCATTAGAGTATGGACTCTAATTATTTTGAAATTAATAAAATAATTTTTTTTTTTTTTTTTAATGTAAGTATCAGACCCTGACGTATGGACGTCAGGGTCTGATACTTACATAGGTTAAACAGACAGGACCCAGGTTTACTAGTTATTTTTTTATAATACCTTTTCTTATTTCATTCCATTTCCACGAAATAAATTTAGTGCTACCTTTATAATTTGTGATGATAAACATCAGCATGGATAACCAGGTACATAAGCATCGTCATAGAGTGCAATAAGTTGACAGAAAATAAATTCAAATTCATTTATCAATGTAAAATCGTCGACGTTTTGGCTTTTTTGTGAATTGAATTTATGAATCATGGATCTATTTACGAGTACGTTGATCTTATATTAGAATACTCACACTTAATTTTACAAGACACCTGACAAAAGGTGGATTGAGAGATAAGTATGTAAAACATATTTATTTATGCACCTGTACCCGATCTTCAGTGTAAGATAAAGACATACAAACTGTAAACTGTTTTATTCATATTTATTGAAAGAATAAACATGAAGTAATAGAATGGACCAGCTTTAAGCCTTGTATTAAACTTTATGATACCTAACTAGAAAAGGACACATGAGAAAGTGTTGCAATATGACCTTGGCCTTGAATATTAAAAGCCCAAGTCACACACATAACATAACACAACCAATCACGCTATCTTGACGGACTTTTGCAAACGACTTTAACTACTTGCCAGTTTCTTTAAGCAGGTAGAATAATAAATCTCGGGGTAAGAAAGAAAGTACTTAATACCATAGACAAAAAAAATATTTGTCCATCTATGCTAATACCTAATCGACACTGATATCAGTTATTTAGATTATTAAGTCAGTGAATTACCTATATCATTACTGTTTCTAGTTACTGCATAAGGCATAGAGGTACGAGGGCATTTCAACCTTCTTAATTGGACTTGTCCATGTACTTACAGGATTTTAATGAGTCGGATAATATGTTTTTTTAAATCGGCCACTTACAACGAAATATAAACTGAGACTTGTTTCATAAAGGGCTAAATCACAAAGTTATTAAGTAGTGAGACCTATTCTAATTTGCTGAAATTCTTGAATAAATTTAAAATCTAGTTTAATAACAATAAAACCACGGCATATCTGGTTAGGATCCTTGTAGTAGAAAATATTGAAGAATAACAAAAGTGCGAGAGACGAGAGCGGAATAGCGAGGCGCTCACGCACACTAGAGCGTGCGGTGATCGCATTCAGCGTGTGCACGCACAAACAAGCAGCGCTCGCGCCGCATCGCGGCCCCGCTCGCAAGTAGGTCAGGGCGCTCTGCGGCCGTGCGCGTTTTAAATTTAGAACGATCGCACTTCAAGCTCCGCCCCACGCGATCGCCTAACTACAAGATAATGTGCGAAACCTTCAAAATATTCACCTGCCGGCACGACAGACCACACCCTTTATATTCACCCTTTCAGTTCAGTCCAAGGCCCATCACCATCTCTTGAAGCAATATTACTTTTATGTCAATGTTTTATATCAACTGCATAGAGTCAGCTTTATGATCAAAAAGTAAAACTAGTGGCTCTGGGAGCTGTAGACCTCGCGAGCATACTAAAAGTGAGCTATTTGAGGAATGTAATGTGCAAGTGAATTTTCCGTTTTGTGATTTTTTTGATCTTTTTGATTTTTTTTGCATCATCTTGTGTAGAATGATGTCCTTTGTGTTTCTCTCAAATTTGATTGAAAACCATCGATTGTTTGATGAGCTATCCTGTTCATCATGCTGAAGATCCTTATCAGATCTTCGCCAAACTTTTATGAGACCAACTTACAGTTACTACCTTTCAAATAAAAAAAGAATAATCGAAATCGGATCTCATTTGGTGGAGATATCCAGTATATCAAATAGCCCCCTTTTTGCCCTTCTTTTGGGGGAAGTACCCCTCCAATCAAAAATCCCCGACGACTAAAAAATTCTAATAAGTCACATAACCTGTGTACCAAGTTTCGTCCAGATCGGTTAAAAAATGCGACCTGTAGAGGAGAACAGACAGACAGACAGACATCCGGACAAACGCATTTTTGGCCAATGTGGAAACTGAGACGCTTCGCTCGCTCGGTCAATAAGAATGCTTCAAGAGATGGTGGTACGGGCCCTAGCGTGTTCAATTGGGTTTAAGTCGGGTTACTGTGCACGTGCATGCTAGTCCAAAACCGCGACATCATGTTCCTGAAGGGCAGCTGACACCAATCGCGCAGTGTGTGGAGGTGCATTATCATGCATGAGCTGAAATTCCTGGCCAATTTAAACTCTGTGAGGGATGATCACATTTAACTTTATTAATTTAGTTAATTCTTTAATAAACCAATGCTACAAAACAATCATGTTTCGAGTATTCTGAAGGTACCCAAATGTTTCGTAACTCCAGCCAGAGTTATTGGGTATTGCTTCACAAATATCTGCAAGAAATTCTCAATCTAGCCAAAATTACAAAATATAGTTTTGAATTATCTAAGTTAACCCTGTTCTAATTAATTAATGGCAGTTAGTACATACTGCAAAAGGCTACTAAGTAGTCACAAGTCAATCAAATTAAATACCAGTTGGCTCTACTTAAATATTATATACATATACGCATGTAGTAGTATAGATTGTTGCAAATCAAGTTGCAAATAACGTTGTTTTAGATACTTTGTACCAATTTCACTAAGCTATAAATACTGTTTCAAGCTGTTGTTCAAATCAGAAAAATGCAACTAAGTAGAGCATTGAAAAACTAATTGTTGGTAGCGAATTCGTCCGCGTTTTTAATATAAGTACTGATCTATAAAATTATCCATAGTTCATAGCAGATCAAAGGACTCTACAAGCACATGAATAAGTTAATAAATGAATAGAAAATCATGCTTTACGGTGAACAGCGGACCAGAACCTCAGATATTTTTTTAAAATATAAGCCCAAAAGTCTAACTTTCCTTTATTTTAACAAATTCGTCTTCTGATCAAGTCTCAAGTTTCTTTAGAACAGTGTGGTGAAAGGAATTTATTAAGTGCGCGTCAATTTTATCGGATGAAATTGGTGTTAGTTTTTGGATGCCTTGTGGGCAGGTTTGGAAAAGCGTTAATATTCGGAATGAACCGTTTTGGATGTGTCTGTCAGGCAGGACTTGTAAATAAAAATTTAATGATTTAAAAGATAGAAACTATGTAAAGCTACTCATATAGGAGCTAGATAACAGATAGCTCCATAGATAGAATAAAAAAGTTGAGGAAAAAGCTTGATTTTGTTAAAATGTGACCCAAACTACATAACGAAAATTCCATACTGAAAAATTTATTAACAACGAAATCATAGCTGTAAGTGGCAGAGTTTCATAGGTGAATCCAAAGCACGAAAACGGAATCGACATTTTGGCACACCGGCGACCACACTCTTCTAACCGAAACACAGCAACGCCGGCCGAACCCTTCGCAAAGAGCTTTACTACTGTTGATATTGACACCAACGCATGCATTCATTTTGTTACTGTTTTGGAATGTTGCGAATATGTGTCTTCTAGACTGTTCTGCTTCAACGTCGGCAACAACGTCCCTTTCCATCCATTTCCAGGTGTGTATGTAGTCAAAGGTCGGTCTAATCAGTAAAAGAATACGAATGTTATTTATTGCAACTTTTAAATCAGATCCCATCCATAATCAAAACATTGAACATTATCAAGATAGGTACCATTTTCTGAGGTATCTTTGAAATTGTGAAGTAAACAAATATTACTTATTCGTGATATTTGAATTGGGCACACGGCGCGGCGGCGCGGCGGCGCGGTTTACTCCTAAACTATGTGCAATGATTACTTTGGTTACCGTCGGAAGGGATGCCGTGTAGCAATTCCAAAAATAAGAAAATCGTATAACCCTGTGTCTACGGCCAAACATCTAAAAGTACTGTATGGATTTCACTTTATTTGACAGTCACGCAACAATGATTCCTAGAAACCTGTATTGATATCAATACTTATATTATTTATACTTTCAGACAATGATTATTGGTATTCTCTGGGTTAATGAGGCTTAAAAAACGCCACTGTATTTTTTATTCAGCCTCAATATTTTGAAACTATATTTCATATTTTACTTGACGTCGACAAAAATGTCAGTGTGAAAGAAGAGCCAAGAAGTATTAAGCAATAAGATATGAACGTTTTTTGAATAGTCAGTGCATTGATAATTATTATCACTTAGCTATGTACCTACCTATATCACATCACATCATGGTTTAGATGTACCTAGCTCTGCCGACATTGTGTAGGTTTTTGCATATTATCCATTTACGATTTGGAATAACTAGGTAATTTTTAATATAGCTTTGTACAGTGAACCACTCAAGAGATTAATAAATTTCAGTTATTTAACGGCCATGTTCTTTAGATTTTGCCAAGAAATGGCATTATCGGTTGGCAGATAATCTTGACTCAAAGCGGATCAACAAATACAGTTCAACACTGGTCTGGGTAAATAATTTCTTAAACCAAATATCTTATTTAACTTGAACAGAAATGAGGCTCTACTGTTGTCGCTTCACTTGCTACCATGTACAAGTTTCTTTAACATAATTATGTACTTTTTTAGCAGAAATAAGTATTTTTTAACACTATTCTTGGTATTTCTCAGCATCTACATATTTCTAAATTCAAAAATATTCTTGACAAAATATTTTTTTAACCTCTGTAACGATTTCAGCAAGCTTGTTTGAAGTGATCTAAGATTATTGTGGTTGTTTCTGAAGTCCTTCTTGCTTTAGCAAAAATTATTAAACCTGAAAAAATATGATAGGTAGTACGTACCTAGGTAATAGCAAAAATCCAAAGTCAGTACCTACGGATTTGGCTATTAGGTACTACATTGAGGCAGGTTATGTTCTAAAACTTACCTTCAAGTTTCATGCCAACATCCAAGCATTTTTGGAAACGGCAGAATGGGCACCGTTTCCTTTGCGTTTTGTCAATGTGACAAGCTCTTTCTGCAACGCACGTATAGACCTTCTTATTTTGAACGGTCCTCTTGAAAAATCCTTTGCATGATTCGCATGTGAGAAGTCCATAGTGGTAGCCGCTCACTTTATCGCCGCAAACTGGACAGAGTTCCTCGATCACATCCTTGGTGTCGGTTTGGTCACAGACGGTAGCTGCTGCTGGTAGATAAGCGCCGGAATCAGCTCCACCTCCTGTTGGAAACAGATATGTGGGGTCCAAGTTGGCGTAGCCAAACGATTGTTGATCGGGTTGGCATTGGTATGCAGCACCCTGAGGCACGTATTGTTGGGACTGTACCGAGGGTCCGCCTGATCCCGATCCTTCAGGACCAGGACTCAGGTCGAACGGGGACATGTTGAGGGACATGAGGCCTGTCTGCTGGTCCATCGTCATGCTCGGCCGCACTGGGCGGCTGCTTTGTATAAATCCCTACAGCGGCGTTCAACCGCAACAACGTTCACACAGTCACCGAGTACACTAGCGGTCTGACCGCACCACTTAACCAACGCTCGCAGGTTGCACCTGTTCTAGCACTTTAGTAGGAGGCACACAAATCCAGCACATTTTGTTCTACACGAGTTTTAGGAATGGCAGGCGGAAGCCAAGCACCGGTTATGTCTCTCCACCTGTAACGTTCCAACGAATGTGAACTCCACGCAGTGTATTACGATCGCGTATAGTTAGTAACTGTCAGAGGCGGCAGCCCGGACCCGCGTGCCGCTGGCTAGACGTTCCGCGATCGACTGTCGGCCGGCCGGCGACAACGACGCGCGTGCCGGCGCCTCCCGCATGCGCGCCCCGCCGCTACCCGCCGCAAGCCCCCGCTCGCTCGCACAATGGAAAACGATTAGGAGCCCATGTAATAAGTGAAAGTGAGTCGGTGACCTACTTTCCCGCGATCCAGGTCTATGTTAGTGCGCGTTCGCGCGGTTGCGCCACCGCGCGGGCGGAGGTCGGCGCGGGGGGCGGCCCACTGACCCAGTTGCGCGCAGTGCCGCAGCAGGGCAGGGTTGCCGCGAGCAAGCAAGCTTATGTTTACGTTCGCTCGGCATTCGTCAACGATTTCCGTCCGTGTCGTGTAAATATCATTCGCACATAAAATGCTTCTGCATACATTGGCTACGACATTACATATACGACTATCCATTTTACTCGAATTACGACTGTTTTAACATGACCCGTGCTTTTGGAATTTTAGATAGTACCTCGACATAATTATGGTTTTATTAATTTTAATTTAATGATTATGTTCTTGTGATGATTCCAGCTCAAGAGACAAAGCGAGATTAGGCAGGTGGTCGGAGACGAACAAAGCGTGCCGCGATCCAGTCACATGAAAAGCAGCGAAGACAATTTCGACATATTGTATATGGCTCACTTTCCAACTTCGTAGATCGAAAACCGTGTTTATCTTATTCGTTTCCTTATTCTACTATTATCCTTTTCAATAAGGGATGATTTTATTAGACCAAGCCATGCCCGGGGCGTGCCGTGAACGTAGCCCCAAAGGGGGAGACGGATTTGAAACGTTACATAGGTACATTTCGTATGAAGCACTTTACATGATCCGTGTCGCGTCCGGGTCCGTCTACTAACTCCATCTACTAGCTCCGCTCCGACCCGGGAGCAGCCCGGTCGAATATAAATCATACCTTACTCCACCTAAAAGAGGTCATCCGCGAAGATGTAGCGTAGTGGTACCATTTCCCGCTCAAGCCGAACACATTAGCCCTACGGAGAAAATACGCGAGAAGCCTTTCAAGTCTTACGTTGCCTCAAGCCTCGACAGTCCTTTGACTGACTGACAGCCTATGCACGATAAGGCGACGAAACCCGGACGGACGCGGAGGTACACGGCAGTGTCTGACGGAGCACACAGGGATCCAAGCAGCAAAGGAGCACAACCGATCGCATCGTTGATAAATCTATTTAATTTAACCAATATGCATTGTAAAGTTACGGTACAATAATATTCCAGAGTGTATCGTTAAAATCTTACAAATTTGAATTCAGCAAGTAGTAGTATTTAGCCAGCAAACCTATTATTTAAATAGTTATAATAATATAAATAAAGTTCAGATATAAATAGGTAATATAAAATATTTGTTACTGGGTCAACATAAAATTAACCGAAATATTAATAAATTTATTTTCAAACCGTGCCAACCCTGGATGAGGAGGTTTTTACAAATCTCCACTATACAACGAAAATGAATCATAAGAAAAAAAATATATAAAATTATGCTATCCCCTGTTATAATGATCGATGACATCATCGTAGGAATATCCTAGGTTTCGAAACCTAGGATATTCCTACGATGATGGGCGTACTAGAAAAATGAACAAACATTAGAGAAGACCTAAAAAAATTAAGTAGATAAATTGGCAATTGACTAAATTCAAGAGCTTTTCTATATTAGCCAATTGTACGACGCTATAGTTTAAACTTTAAATTAATTCTTAAATTTTATTTTATTTTCTTGTGGTGTGTACAATAATGTTTTCTCTTTCTTTTTTATTTCCTTTTTTTTGTATTATCTATTAGCTAATTAATCATCCTAAATTTATTAGGAAACCTTAGTATGATCTTCGTGTACCATCATCGTATATTATCATCTGCGGCATACTGCCTCGTCTCTGTTTCATACTAAGCACGTCGGAGCGCAAAAATATGAAAATTGAAAAATATGAAAAAACCAATCCTTTTTTAATTTACCTTATTCATTCTCATAACGAGAGCTATTCAATATTAAAGCAAAATAAAGATCTTGACCTGAATTTTGCAGTTAAATCAGTCAGCAGGTCACGAACGAGTGACTGTCTGTGACAGCCTTGTATTCGCAACGTAATAATATGATTCGACGTGATCTCAAGCGAACACTAAGCACAACACAATCAGTATCCAACGCTGGTACTTCTCAGCCATGAGGGTTGTGAACTCTACATGCATTTAAATAAGCCTATGTAAGGCCGAGACTACGTCAACCCCGTTTGAATGAGTGCAACCGCTGATAATGCCATTGGCATATAGCCCGAGGAACATTAAATACCTAATAAGTATGTCTGTTTACTTTTCTCTTTTCAGTTTCTAAAATATCATACTGAGGTACGTATTACTTAGTAGTCAAGCCATTCCTTTTTAGTGTAGTTATTTCGGGTAGGTACATCGATTTCATCTGCGTGGACTTCAGTTTCTCCACTCTAGAATGTAGCTTACATTCTAGAGTGGAGAAAGAAATTCTAAGGGTCTAAGGGAAAGTCCAGAATTTCTAAGGGTTCATTTCACAACATAATTACCTCTATATAAGATCAACAACATAAATACAACTACAAATTCTACATACTATAAGTAGCCAATTAGTTTATTAGAAATTATAGTTGTATCTTTCTTTGCTCGGCAAACGCTGAAACAGGCATAGTTCTTTAAGTGAGAAATCTTCACGAGAAGAAAACTCAGCAAATTTCAAGTTTCTAGGAGCATCTGTTTAGGCCGTGCCTATCACCTTTACCGATATCCATCTTTAGACTTTTTTATCTTATAGTATTTGTTGTCACATCAATAACTCAATAGTTACTGTTTTATAATCGAGACCTGAATACCGGATGAAAAAGCGACAGTAAAAGTGGTTACATACAAAGTGTGTCATTTTCGCTATCGTTCAGACATCGCGGCCTCGAACGAAAGCAAGAGTGCTCACGAAGTCGCACGCGCAGCTATGCTTTCTTTGCATGTGCGCAACTGACGTCACACTTTCTCCGCGAGTCCAATGCCGGTGACGTGCACTCAGGTAATACTACATAATATCACCGTAATATTGTAAGATGGCCAGTTCTGATGCATGACTCATTGTTGCATAGCTTGATTTTATTAAAAGTCGATACGTGATCGTGTGTACGGTCTACACTACCTACTAGACGATTATTTTTTATTACTATATTATTAGTTATACGTTGTCTGGAAGGGATCGCTATTAGCGATAAGACCGCGCATTGTACTTGATTATCGTAACTTTCTGTATATTTACTTTGTGACTTACAATACTGACGAAAGTTTAAGATTTAAGATGCGTATCGATTTTTTTTCCCCATTTCACTCTGACATTTTCATTCTTATAGCTTCTCTTTAACTTATGTCCAAATCAACTACGAAAATGTAATCGCAAGTGTGTGTGCTGACTTTTGGAACCGGGACATGGTTGCATACTAGTGGCTTCATTAACAAGCTTAATGTATGCTATACATTAACGGACTATGGAGAGAGCTATGCTGGGAGTTTCACTACGTGATAGAATCAGAAGTTAGGAAATCCGTAGAAGAACCAAAGTAACCGACAGAGCTCGGAAGAATTAGCAATTTTAGTGGCAATGGGCAAGCTATAATATATTTTGAAGAACTTACAACCGGCTGGGGAATAAAGGTTCTCGAATGGGGACTACGACAACATTATGAGAATTGCGGGTAGTCGGTGGATGGGAAGAGCTCAGAAACGTTCTTCCTGGAATTAGTAAGGGAGGCCCTATTTCCGGCAAAGGACTTCTTCTTTAAGTTTGTATAATGATGATTATCGACAAATTAAGGTAGAAAACATAAAATTTCCAGCCGTAATAATACTGATTGATTGATGACTGGCTGATAGTTTCTTCTTAAAGAGTAAACATTCTTAAGGTACTGACACACGTGCTTATTTTCGAGCTAAAATCATGCTTTTTACGAACCTTGCTTAATAAAAGCACGTGTGAAAAGTAAAACCAAATGGTTTTACTTTACGTTTTGTATACAAAAAATGGGAAAAAAATTTAAACGTTAAATTGATAATCATTGTTCGTGATCATCACCCACCGCGTACCACAGTACCCCGCAGAATAACACGGCCTTTGTTTTAAGTAATTTTGTTTATTGTATAAATAACATAATCCTATTAAGTATCTTAAAATAACTCTCTATGACACCAGTTCCTACGCGCCCTGCGCCCATCACCTTGAGGCATACAGATGTCAAGCCTCAAAACGCCTGTAATTTAATCTTTAACCAGCACCATCACTTACCCTTCAAACTGAAACGCACGCATGGACTTTAAAGCTCTGTGAATAAGCCTCTAAGAGGTGTGGCCCCACGTGTACGCAGTATACTTTTTGCATGAAAGTAGTTGAAGCCTGATAAAAGCTGCGCTTGTAGGTAAAGTACAGAGGGCCAACCGCGATCTCTTGAAGCATTCTTATTTCAATATTACTTTACTTTTTGATCATAAAGCTGACTCTATGCAGTTGATTTAAGACATTAAATTAAAAGTAATATTGAAATAAGAATGCTTCAAGAAATCGCTGTTGGCCCTCTGAAGTCTTACTCCGATACGATATGATAAATTGATATCATCCATGTATCTATGACACGCACGCAATACAAGAACACAACATAATATTAAGATATTATATTAGGTGTGTTAAAAAGTATTTATTACCGGTACAGATCTGTATCTGAACCGGTAAGGTTTATTTTGCATTGCTAGCTGGTTCGTGAGATACTGGCAGGGGCTCGTGTTTAGTAAATTAATTGCACTCATATCGAGCAAGGCAAGCATAAGGGGCAAAGTTAATCTTTTCAATCGCGCCCTAAATGTGAATTCTTTACCATTAATTTTAATTCGTAACAAAATTATCACGGATGTCTCGATACAAGATTTTTGGGAGTGTTTCGCAAATAAGCCATTCAGTTGAAGATGCAGATTTTTCTAAATGGCCTCTGTAGTTAGGTTTAAGAAGACTGTCCTCTATTTATTGATCAGATGTAAAGTTACTAATTACACGGTGAATGACTGCCGCGGGGTGCGCTGATACTGCGCTGATAGGGATGGGGGTTGAATTTCAGGTTTGTGAGTCAAGCTCATTGGGTCAGTGGGTCAGTCACGTGATAGCATATTCGTTAAGGCGATTCAGGTTAATTGAGCCCTTTTTAATTTCACTTTCAAACTGAGCTAGTACTATCAACTCTTAAAAATACTCTACTGTTAACCCTGCAAAAGAACTTAATGAAAAAGTTAACATAATATTATGTTTAACTCCTTGTTAAAAAGGAGTTAACAATAACTTTAACATTCCAAAGCTGAATCTTCGTCACTAAAAATACTACGTCACAAGCATGTAGGTACACGATTGTACTCCAAATAGTGTGACACAGTTGATTAATTCACGCAATAATAATACGAGTTGTGGGTGCGTGGTGCGTGATGCTGAAAACTGTCTGGCGTTTCAAATGTAGTCTATTGATAAATGACATGACCCAAGTCCCATCAATTATATTATACTAGCGGCCTGTCCCAGCTTTGCATGGGTGGACATACATTTTTTAAAAATTAGGATTAACATTTAGACCATAGGCTACCATTCCATAGACTTGCACTCCCTTCTCCCACGCTTCGTTGCCCACTGCGCTGAGTGAAACCACAGTGCATTCGCTTTAATTTTTTGTTTAGATTATCATTTTTAAATTTGTAACATTATTTGAATGGAATGTCCGATTTGAATAAATCAATAGTGATCTACAGACACACCCCGTTTAATATGAAACTACGACTGATGACTACTACTACTACTAAATGATGAAAACATAGTTTAATATGAAATTATTTATTTGGATAAGGATTTTAAAGTAATGGAATTGGAAGGTAGTTTTTGAAATCGGACTACGAGTATGTAACATACAAAATACAAATCTTTTCTCTTTATAATAACGTCCTATTTTCGTCTCTGTTTGATCAAATGATCACAGTTAGTAATAAGATTGTTTGCAAAAAAAACATTTCGGGTAGATTACCTAATCGTTTTTCCGTACAAAATGTATGGGGACAGTTTTTGGCTATCTTTTGGCCCCTACATGAAATAACATCGATAGTAATTGATAGGCATAAAAAATAGTTTTTTGTCTTTTTTTTCGCAGACTGTACCTACCTTTTTTCCTTTACTCCAGCGCGGAAGGCCTTGGAGCGTCTTTGAGGGGCACTTAAACTCCTTTCACCACACTGTTTCAAAAGAAAATAGTGACACGACAAGAAGAAGCACCTACCTGGATGATCCTACAAATAGATACATGTAAGATATATTCAATTTGACTTGACGAAGTAAAAACGAGAATAGAAAATACCCGGAACTTCATACTATAAAGTACCGACAGGCAATGTTCTAAGTCATAACGGTAGTTCTTACAATAAGGTTCTTTGAAGTTTTTGAATTAGGGTTCATTATTTATGGAGGGGTCTTGTTTGTTGTCAACGGTTTATTTTGTACGCAGTTGAAAAGATTATTGTTAAAGGGGTTAAGAAACCACTTCTCGCTCATACATTTCAAAATTATTATTTTAGTCTCTTTATTAAAACTTCTTTAGTATATTTTACGTCCGATATATTTTAAAAGGTACATTTTATATCTACTACGTAAAGTTTTATTTCTTCTGCTCATTTATGGCTCCCGTCCGACATTTTGACATTACAATCTCATTGTCAGTGTACCAGAGCACTGGTGGGCAAGTGGTAGCAGCCTCGCCATCCAATCCTAAGGCCTAAGGTTCAAAACCGGTCGTGCACCAAGGAGTCTTTCAAGGACCTTGAATAATAAGTATTCCAACATAAAAACTAGGATAAAAATACAAACCTTAACCTATTTTTATTAACATTATCAAACAACAAAATCTATGAGCATCGATGGAACACTCAAGGTTTTATTCTGTACTATGTAGATTTTTTTCTTTCAAGAATAACACAATTCTCTGGATACCTCTTAGTAAATTTGGTTAGTGATTGAACTTGAGTGTGTCTCTCGGTTATTACGAATAATTGATTTTTCTCCCGCTACCACAGCGCAGTACTTGACTAACCCATTTAATCTATCCTTGATGAAAATCTCCACGGACTAGGATAAGTAACTACTTCACGAGGACGGTGTGCGCGTAGACATGACGCAGGTCTTCAGAAGTAGAGCGAACTTGCTTCACCGTAATAATACGAGAGCCCACGACCAAAACCATGTGTCTCATAGCAATACGGCCGAAACTGTATTCTAGAACTAATTCTGAACCCGACTTAGGTGTATAACGGACAGTGTAACAACCGCAACTAGCTTATCCGACCGCACTTATTCGACCGTATGGCAGATCTTATCCAAATTTACTCGTAAAGAACATAATAATATTCAGACGGGTTGCTTTAATAATTTTTTATGGACAAATTTTTAACTTTTGTAACATTTTTAAGTGAAACTTTGGGCTCGTGCTACACTACTGACTTGTGAAAAATATGTTTTCGGTATCTTAGAGCAAACATGCAACTACAGTCTGAAAATCAGACAGATTGCTTCGATACAGTTTGGTAAAATTTGTTGACATTTTTAAAAATGCGGTATTGTCAAACGCTACGCGGAAA
This sequence comes from Plemyria rubiginata, assembly GCA_963576535.1. Taxonomy (NCBI): domain Eukaryota; kingdom Metazoa; phylum Arthropoda; class Insecta; order Lepidoptera; family Geometridae; genus Plemyria; species Plemyria rubiginata. The sequence goes on from OY754905.1 coordinate 6,614,563, forward strand.
ATGTCTGTTATTGGTGTATTCGAATTCTGAATAAGGCTAAGGCCGCACCACGGTTAACCCGCTGCGGTTTTTAATCGCCTGAATTTGTGCCCCTAGACAACTAATACAAGCGGCCGCGTCTGCGGTTCAATGTTTCTAGGGGCACAAATTCACGCGATTAAAAACCACAGCGGTTTAATCGTGGTGCGGCCTTAGCCTAATCGAATCTATCATTTTGATGCGACTTTGGCTGTGTTGCTTGGCTGAATGCTAAGTGTTTTTTGTTGCCGTGGGCTCTCGTACTGTAATGTATTGTATTCTGTACTCATTTGTTATCCTTTAAAAATCAGTTCAACGCTTTGCCAATCAGATACTTTAAATAAAATGTTTATAAACTCAAATGCTACTGCATTTGTTTTGCATAAATATAAGATATATCCATCTCAAACGGAATACTTAGCTGAGTTTAAATCATAATAATGCGATGATGACCTAGTTGTTTAATAAAGGTTTGTGCAGATAAGCGACGCCAGCGCATGTGCCAAGTCACTTCTGGCGCTAGATGACATGACTGACATGCCACACCTGTTTACCACCATCTCTTGAAGCATTCTTATTTCAATATTACTTTTATGTCCATGTCTTATGTCAACTGCATAGATTTATGATCAAAAAGTAATATTGAAATAAGAATGCTTCAAGAGATTGTGGTAAGGGCACTGAATCTGCTAGTAGTAGTAGTAGATACACAAATATTTCAGCCCTTCAAATAGATAAACTAAGAATTGGTAGAGCGAGGGAAGCGAACGAAGTCTTAGACATTGTAGTATGTTTCTCTTATATGACTGTAGTTCTGGTAATTCGATTTACATGAAATTTGTTGAGTTGGCTGTTAGTACTGGCAAGATATATGTATAAATGTATAATACAAAGAAAAAAAAACACATACAAAAATTTCAAAAAGTTTACTTTCACTTCTGGCGCTAGATGACATGACTGACATGCCACACCTGTTTACCACCATCTCTTGAAGCATTCTTATTTCAATATTACTTTTATGTCCATGTCTTATGTCAACTGCATAGATTTATGATCAAAAAGTAACGTAATATTGAAATAAGAATGCTTCAAGAGATTGTGGTAAGGGCACTGAATCTGCTAGTAGTAGTAGTAGATACACAAATATTTCAGCCCTTCAAATAGATAAACTAAGAATTGGTAGAGCGAGGGAAGCGAACGAAGTCTTAGACATTGTAGTATGTTTCTCTTATATGACTGTAGTTCTGGTAATTCGATTTACATGAAATTTGTTGAGTTGGCAGTTAGTACTGGCAAGATATATGTATAAATGTATAATACAAAGAAAAAAAAAACACATACAAAAATTTCAAAAAGTTTGGTACAATGGTGTCAAATTTTGGTATCGCTTACCTCTTCCAGTAAGGTTCATAACATTACCAGCAAATGTTGCCATTTAAAATTTAACTGAAAGGGTTGTTAAGATATCGAGGTCCAATAAAAATAAAAATAAAAATAAAATAAATAATGCTGGACAATCCACACAGCACTATCTAGCCCCAAAGTAAGATATTCAAAGCTTGTGTTATGGGTACTAGATAACTGATATATTTAATACATTATATACTTACATAGATAGATATTTTTTATTATACATAGAGAACACCCAGACCATCGGAACAAATTTCTGCAGATCGTACACAAATTTGTTCCAAGGCGGGAATCGAACCCGCAACCTCTTGCGTCGCAGGCAGGCTCTCGCCCGCTGCGCCACAGAGGTCGTCCAATAGAGGAGTAAAATACAAATACAAATTATATGAAGCGAGAGATCTAAAAAAACCTTTTTATTCTAAAATTCTCTGGTCTTTTTAATAGTTGTGAAGATACAAAAAAATACTTATTTGAAAAATGAATATTATTATGCTCTCATTTGCTAGAGTTTAATATATCTATTTATGTTTTAAAGGACGTGGGTGGGTAAAACATCGCCAAAGTATTAGTACCCATTCCCACCGCAGTTTCCCGGTAAAACGGTTTTACCTGTTTCAAAGCAAATCTGAAAATCGTAAGTAAATAAATGGCTTTATGTCCTCTGCCTTATTGTTCCACTTTTTAACTGAACAACATTGTATAAACCTGACATATTAGTAGTATACGTCAAGCTAATGTATTCTGTATTGTATCTTTCCACTCCGGCGCAAACGCAAACAAAAAGTGGATATTCGGGGTTATTTTGATTTACCTATTCGGTATTCGATTCTTTACGGAAAGCCAATTTTTGAATTTATATACGATGGCTGCCGAAAACCTTTGTCGGAAACGAACCTAACACGATTTTGTCATTTTCATACCTTTTTGACATTAGGATTCGAAAAGATAACGAGTGACTTTCCGCCAGCTATTCGGTGGCGGAAACCTTTTCGCAAAAGGGTTTGAGGTACTCCTACTATTTACCAAGTATTGAAACAAGAGGATTCTTGGTATAATTCTAATCTATCCCCTGGTAAAATTAAAATAAAATATTCCTAAAAACTCTTACATTATAGCGATTAGAAATTTTTTATAGAAGACTTCTAGGTACTAAGTAGTACAGAACTCTTAAAAAATATTTTTAATAGCTCTAGATGGAAACTGTAACACCTGATGGAAACTATAACACATGATGGAAACTAAAACACATGGTGTCACACAGTGATCCTACGTCTCTACGTAGACTTAGATCGACTGTAAGCTTGGAGTCACTGATAATTACGCGAAGTATTATCCAGTCAAGAGAAAGAACTTGGTATTTCAACCCAGAGAAGAGATCAATACTCCATGTACGGTGGGACATCTGCTTTGTAGGTATAGCATAGGTTTTTGAACCAGGGCGCGTGAAGTACCGACTGTGTCTATTGTGGACGCCGAGTTTATTTTAAAAGGCCAGTTTGGCCTTCCCATCCCAGTGATAGCGGAATTGGACGACACTAGAAATGTGGACACCGAGGATTTTACTATCTATACGTTTGCGAGGAGTACTTAATGTGTAATTATTTTGAGTTTATCATATTATGTTATTATGATGTTTTAGTGGGTTACTTTTACATGGTATAACATGCATAGTATGTATGCCTACGTAGGTACCTAAATTTCAGATTGATTAAATTTCAAATTTATAAACTCATCTTACTCATGTTGATATCCCATGGAACATGATGCACATACCTACCTACGCTTATAGGTTGAGTGATACTGCTATTTCTCACGTACATGTAAATAAGCCGGGCCTTGGCCTGGTTACCACGATTTTAGCGGTATTACAAAATAATATTCGAATGATGCGCGACTGCGCGCGAGTCGGTGGAAACGCGCACATTACGACTTGTATGTTTGGTGTGCTCGCTCGCTCAGTATTGATATTATGTATGTATAAAAATAATATAAAATAGTCTTACAAATTACAAAAGATAAATAGGTATTTGCATCAATTGACAGCCTTCACGGCTCAGTTTGTAGTAGCTCTGCCTTCTGTACCGTACGCCGTGGGTTCGATCCCCACCGAGAACAAACATTTGTGTGATATAATATTATTTATCTATCTCTCTGCAATAAAACGCTAGACTTTGACCGCGCGTTTGAGCCTCGCGGGTACCTTATCCTTTTACCTATTTCTACACAAAGTGGCCCTCTCCCGCAATTCTCCGGCACTGAGTGCCCCTACACCAGCCGCGGCGCGGGGTAGCTTAAATTATTACTATATTACCGTTTTGTTTAGATCACCATTTTTAAATTCCTTATTCATAATGGTTGCTGAGCGCCATTAGCTTATCAGACCAAAAAGTCTGTTGCTGTCTCTTTTCGTTGGCATGAAAGTGACAGTGACAAGAATGCTCTATAGAGCGGCTATAAAATTATTATGAATAAGAGGGTTAGTATTTATCTTTTGAACGGAAAGTACGTATAGATATTTATATGTTTAATATTGTAAACTATGTTTTGTTATATCGTCAATGGTTTCCGCAGCGCATGCGATGTGATTTTCCATATCAAACAGATGTCAGTCTCCAGAATGCAAGTTATCTCTGTGTTAAACTTCACCTCGATCGATTCAGTGGTGGCGTGATACAAACAGATGCACTTTTGCACGTATAAATTGGTAAGTACAGAACGGATGGATTTATTATGTTGGTATTAGAAGAAATCGTACAAAAAAGTAATGGGAATACAACTTTTTTTTGCGTCTAATGTGCTATCTTACATAATAATATTCACCATGTGGCGCTCCCACACACTTTTCAATTATAACTTAACTTTCAAAATTTCGGTCAGAAAAATAATCTAATAAGCCCACAGGCTTACGTTGACGACTACAGGCTCATACAGGCGCATATCATTGTTGTGTAAAAGAAAAGAACAAAAGATTTTCTTCACTATAAACAGAGCTGTATCCGTGAAACATATTCATTGGCGCGCGTATTGCGCCATCAACACGCGTTGCGCGCCGCCGCCGCGCCGTGTCCCACTTACCAAGATAAATTGAAATTCAATTTCGCCAAAGGGCAACAATCGTATGCAGAGGCAGAATACTAAAGCTGTTGTTTAAGTCCCGATTTACAACAGTGTTCATTAGGACGCGAATATGGATGTTATAAAAATAAGCACTAGTCTAGTTGTAGAAAGTGCTAAAATAAGTTTGAACTTGTTGGCACTTTATCACCTATTACCCATAAAAAGAAAAACTAACGAACGCAAGTTTATACAACAGATTCGGCATTATCGTATGCGCATACTTTTTTGAGCAATACGTGTTTTTTGAACGAGGACGCGTATCCATTTACAAAATCCTTTGTTCCTCGAATATCTGGTTGCACATCCGAGTCAACTGTTGCACAACGCTAACCTTCGAAATGGAAAAGAAACGCGCTGCCCACGCCGCTTATCCGACCACGATATTAAGAAACTGCGAATTATTAAATTTTAGGTGCCTATATTTTTATTTAATAATTATAAGTAGTAGTAGCTCTACCTCCTGTGCCGTAGGCCGTGGGTTCGAACCCCACCGAAAACAAACATTTGTGTGATAAACATAGATGTTTGTTATCTGACTGATCGTTGTATTTTATCATAGGTAGTAAGTATATTTACAAAAAATAATGTATATAAGTATTAATATGCTATTTGGTTTCTATAGTAGGTACAAACTTTGGCTTAGTTTGGGGCGAGATAGTGCTGTGTAGCATGTCCAGTATTTATTTATTTATTCAATAAGAACTAACCTGTAACTATAAAGCCTAACCAAATAGCTGATATATTATTTTGGTCTGTGAGTAAATTTATAATACTCAGATAAAGAACATACATCTACGTTTAGGAGTATGTTCATTAGGTACTCAAATGTTTGTTCTCGGTGGGGATATTCGCAGGTGGGGATAGAATCCACAGCTCAAAAGGTGGACTATGCTAAACAAAACTTCATTGCAACATTGTTTAATATTAGCCGTTTACTGTCAGCTATTGCTTTTTAGTATGGGATAGACAGGTAGTGGCTTTTGAGAACTCTTATTCATATTTCATTAATCACCTATTTACGGTATATTGTCCGCATTTAGATTAGGTTGTTTTGGAAGGCGATGCTTGAAAGTTGGTATGGTTAATAGCATCTTGGCTTATCCCCTGTCGGTTCAAGCATAATTAGGGTTAATTAGGTAGGTAAGTTTTGATAAGTGGTGTGTTTTTTTTAATGTTGTATTAAAGGGCAGTGTGGTCACCTAGCGACAAAGCCTTTTAAATCCTACTAATCCTACTAATATTATAAACGTGAAAGATTGTAAGTATGGATGGATGGATGGATGTTTGTTACTCTTTCACGCCGGAATGGCTGAACGGATCTGAATGAACTTGGTAGAGAGATACACTAGTGGCTCTGGGAGCTGTAGACCTCGCGAGCATACTAAAAGTGAGCTATTTGAGGAATGTAATGTGCAAGTGCATTTTCCGTTTTGTGATTTTTTTGATCTTTTTGATTTTTTTTGCATCATCTTGTGTAGAATGAGGTCCTTTGTGTTTCTCTCAAATTTGATTGAAAACCATCGATTGTTTGATGAGCTATCCTGTTCATCATGCTGAAGATCCTTATCAGATCTTCGCCAAACTTTTATGAGACCAACTTATAGTTACTACCTTTCAAATAAAAAAAAATATCGAAATAGGATCTCATTTGGTGGAGATATCCAGTATATCAAATAGCCCCCTTTTTGCCCTTTTTTGGGGGAAGTACCCCTCCAATCAAAAATCCCCGACGACAAAAAAAATCTAATAAGTCATATAACCTGTGTACCAAGTTTCGTCCAGATCGGTTGAAAAATGCGACCTGTAGAGGAGAACAGACGAGAGACAGACAGACAGACAGACAGACAGACATCCGGACAAACGTATTTTTGGCCAATGTGGAAACTGAGACGCTTCGCTCGCTCGGTCAATTATAGTCTGGAATAACACATAGGCTACTTTTTATCCCGTGGGAAAACCGGGATTTAAAACTGCGCGGGTGAAACCGCGGGGCGCAACTAGTAAATAATAAAGAGATAACGACCAAATAATTTATATACGTACAATACAATTTCAGGTCATTTAAAGGTCAATTTTAGGTTTTTTTAGGTCATTTAAAAGCTAATGAAGATATTAGCTACCACATAACAAATTATATACCATGTTTCTTATATGATATTTATTGTTTAAAAATAACCCGCTGATGTAATAGAACACCTTTAATTCTGCATCTTAATTTTTCTATTCATGTTACTTTGAATACCTTAGATCCTGATAAAAGTTTATCTCATACTACAATACGCAAGAATACAATCTGATCTATTATGTTTAAATGTTGTCGTAGTTGACAGATACTTTGTAACCTTGGCCTATAAAAATGCTTTTGTTCACTGATAAGATACAATGTTTGTACTACTACTTACTAATTTATTTATCTACAAACATAACAAGAGTATCTTCAGTAAGTTTTTTCTTTATTTTGTAGGTACATTGATCTAAAATTCAGGCCGCGTAACAACTCACCCCTAACGACACGTTGATAGATCGCTGAATAGCAATAACAAGCAACCCCAAAAGAGTGAATTATAGCATGTTAGTAACTAGTGGCTCTGGGAGCTGTAGACCTCGCGAGCATACTAAAAGTGAGCTATTCGAGGAATGTAATGTGTAAGTGCATTTTCCGTTTTGTGATTTTTTTTATCTTTTTGATTTTTTTTGCATCATCTTGTGTAGAATGAGGTCCTTTGTGTTTCTCTCAAATTTGATTGAAAACCATCGATTTTTTGATGAGCTATCCTGTCCATCATGCTGAAGATCCTTATCAGATCTTCGCCAAACTTTTATGAGACCAACTTATAGTTACTACCTTTCAAATAAAAAAAGAATAATCGAAATCGGATCTCATTTGGTGGAGATATCCAGTATATCAAATAGCCCCCTTTTTGCCCTTTTTTGGGGGAAGTACCCCTCCAATCAAAAATCCCCGACGACAAAAAAATTCTAATAAGTCATATAACCTGTGTACCAAGTTTCGTCCAGATAGGTTGAAAAATGCGACCTGTAGAGGAGAACAGACAGACAGACAGATAGACAGACAGACAGACAGACAGACAGACAGACAAACAGACAGACAAACAGACAGACAGACAGACAGACAGACAGACAGACAGACATCCGGACAAACGCATTTTTGGCCAATGTGGAAACTGAGACGCTTCGCTCGCTTCGCTCGCTCGGTCAATTATATCAGTAATCTCATGTACCACATATTAAAATACCTAGTTAAAATCAGTGTTGTCGATAAATCATAACACTTAAGGGTCCGGCGACAGCAGCTCGCAATTTCGACGTGCAATTGGCTATTATTTTATTTCATTTCGGGGAGGTTGTTTGAAATAATAACTCTAAAGAAACACGCATAAATACTGTTCGAACACAAATAATACAATAATATAAGGGAAACATGCCCGAATCAGAAATCATTTTGGTATTAGTATGTTTGGTCTTACGTTTACCTAATACCAAAATGATTTCTGACTCAAGCACATTTCCCTTATATTATTGTATTATTTGTGTTCGAACAGTATTTATGCGTGTCACTTTAGAGTTATTCTTTCAAACAACCTCCCCGAAATGAAATAAAATGAAATAGTAGCCAATCGCACCTCGAAATTGCGAGCCACTGTCGCCGGAGCCTTAACTTTGAGAATGTTTTTTTTTTCGTTTGTTTTATAAACCATTTATTGTATGTTGAATTCATTTAGAAATTAGAACATGTTGTGGTTGCCAATAACTGAAAGAGCACTTGATGTTATCCACACTGTATGGAATCTCTTGTTGGCAATCCTAAATAAATAAATAAAACATTCATTGATATTTTAATACACTTAAAATCAATTTTTTTAATGGCATAATCTGTTTTGTGATTTAACTTTGACGCTAATGGCTAAGAGCATGTCGGACCTAGGGAAGTTCAATGTCAATATGGCTGCCTTATAGTCTTCACTTATTGTACGCATTTTTGTGACAAAAAATAAACGTTTCTAGATTTGATTTACAACAAAAAAACGATCTTCTTAATCATTTGAGTTGTAATATGGAAAACCTTAAAAGGGAAGGCATGGTTGGCATCTTGGCGGCAAAAAAATATGATGGACCATGTTATGTAAAGTCAAAATAAATTGTAGACAGAGTAAATATTAGTAAAAGTACATAATTTCTTTTTCTTTTCTTGGTTACTTGGCTTCTGGTTCTCGGAATAAGACGCACTAAAAATATAGCGCAGTATAATTATATAGATTACCTTAGTCTTCTGCCTCATATAAAAATATGATAGCCCATGTTAGGTAAAGTCAAAATAAATTGTACATAGAACAAGACTGCACTAAAAATATAGCGCAGTATTCTATATATAAATTACCTTAGGCTTCTCCCTCATTATAGGAATGTTAGTTTTATGATATAAACTCGGTTGCAGTTCTGAAGCGGCAGGACCTTGGTGGTGTGGGAGAAGGGGGGTAGCGGAGGGGTGGGGCATGGTCGCAGATGACGCGCGCCCTACTGGCACACTGACACACTTACCCAGTGACAGTGGTACTGCTTTTGGTTCGTCGAGGTCGGCACGATGCGTTCTACCTACCTTACCAACGACGCTAACACTAAACGTGTGTATTATTAACGTACCTATGTCAACACCGCGCGATAGTCCAACAAACACAAAATTTTATCATTCATTTTGACGAAAGCAAAACATCAACCTATTATTGACAGATCTTTATTGTCTGCTAACGTGAAAGTGATAATAGTCTATCGCTGGCGAGAATATGAATTTTAGCGCGGATTCGAGATTATCGTATAGAAATGAAGTGATATGACACTTCTCCCGAGATATTTCTAATCTCTATTCGCTATCACTAATGTAAGTATCGCGCCGTAAGCATTATTCATATTGTTTATTGCAACGTTTTTTTTTATTTCAGTCACAACGCGATTTGGCCGACTTAAAGTAACGCTATTCGTCAGATAAAAAATCTTTCCGTCTTTGATTTTACATGTTTATTTCAGTCTCTACCTTAGGGTAGAGACTGAAATAGATAGCTAAACTCGCCTTCAATGAATAATTTACCCGCGCTTTCTAATTCTAATGTCCCTCCAAAATACTGTGAAATATTTAGGATTAACAACTTTGACGTGAAAAGTTAATCTGCCAATATTTTTACACTTTGCTCCAGTTTCATCGGAATAATATACATTTCAATGATCTGAATTCATTATGAAAAACTTTTTGATTTGTGTGCTAATATGTGTATACATAATGCCTTGCCTTTGTCTGAACACTCTAACCATAAATTTTGCATTCGTTAGCCATCAATAATAAAAATCAGGCCATATGTATAATGTATCACCCAAAACATTTTCTCTCTTGGCAACCAATGGATTTAATAATTTTACAATGTTTCTACTGATTAAAATACTTACTACACGAATTGTACAAAACACTAGGCTTATTGTGCGTTACTCACCAGAATACATTATAATTGTTGCACAATAATATTTATTGAATTAAAATATTATTTTATTACTTTGATTGAGTAAGGTTGCGAGTGCACCTAACCTTCGGACATGTAAACAATTTATTTTTTACTGTTTGATTTAACCTACTGCCGAAAATAAATCGCAAATTCTATTAATTGACGAAACATTTTCGGGTCAAGGTGAAATCTGTTGCATAAAGTTGAAAGGTAAATCAACATAGTTATTTCAACCTTGCTGAATATGTATTTAGCAATTAAAAGACTGATGTGGTCAACACAAATCTAGTGGTAAGATATTCGAAAATACTCATTTAGTATACGTTGCGGACTTTGATTATTTAGTCCCGTTGCGGAAAGTACATTGATATGTGTACATCAATGAATTATTTTAAGGCATTTAATTATATTACATTAGTTTCCTCCACAATTGTTTTCATCGATCAAATGAGTAGCAGCGTGTTTCAGTATATGATGTTTCGTGAGAAAGAAAAGGGTAGTTGTGAACAGGACATGAGTGAGTAATAAGTTATTGAATAAAATAACAACAGGTTGACTGAGCAGAATTAGGGCTAGTTCAGACACGGCGGGAACCGCGCGATTATAGAATCGCATGGAAATCGCGCGGTTCCCGCCGTGTCTGAACCGTGTCTTAGGGCATAAAATCTTGGGGTATTATTTACCCCCGGTTTCTAAAAGCTCGATCAACACTAATCGGCTGTTAAGGGTCCGGTGACAGCGGCTCGCAATTTCGAGGTGCGATTGGCTATTATTTCATTTTATTTCATTTCGGGGAGGTTGTTTGAAAGAATAACTCTAAAGAAACACGCATAAATACTGTTCGAACACAAATAATACAATAATATACGGGAAATGTGCTTGAGTCAGAAATCATTTTGGTATTAGGTAAACGTAAGACCAAACATACTAATACCAAAATGATTTCTGATTCGGGCATGTTTCCCTTATATTATTGTATTATTTGTGTTCGAACAGTATTTATGCGTGTTTCTTTAGAGTTATTCTTTCAAACAACCTCCCCGAAATGAAATAAAATGAAATAATAGCCAATCGCACCTCGAAATTGCGAGCCGCTGTCACCGGACCCTTAAGTCACTTGCTATTTCTTCAAATTAGATAGAGTTAGCAAGTGACTTGACAGCCGATTAGTGTTGATCGATCTTTCAGAAACCAGCGGTTAGTGTTATAAACATCCAGTAAAATCACTCATCATTCAATTATTCCATGCGTCAGGTCCAGTGAACGCATTTGCAACACATTTGGTTAACACTTCCAAATGTCGAAATAATTTAAACTATATAAGCTTCCTTTTGATTCTAATGAAAAACTATAGTGAGTTTCAAATTGAAAGAAAAATTCACATTACTTACATAAATAATGTCAGTCTGCATATGTATAAGCCAATAATTCATAAAATCTCAAAATAAACAGGATAGGCATGTCAATACAGAAACTGGCGATCCCACATTCATATTTATTTTACCTATACTAGTATAATGATTATGGGATCCTTAGGTAGGTACCTTAAGCATCCGGTCGTCGGTATGTCGCTTGCTACATTTTTAGTAGAAGCGTAATATTTCATTTTGATTAGGAAAATCACGCCCATCTGGCAAACTGCAGTACGCATTGTGGTTATGTCGGACAATGAACTCAATTTATTTTGTAGGAAAAACATTATATATCTGCCTATTACTTTGTCTTTAAAATTGGCAACGGCTAATTTACCAATAACTGATAGATAAGTACTTTTTGAGATTTGATTACGCAAGAAAGTTCCTGTAATATACAGACTTGATAAACTCACTTGATAATTTTATCTTAGCCTGCATCCTTATCTGATTCTGGTTAGAATTTTTATTTGTTTTTCTACCAACAAAATAAGCTGAGTGTGTTTCCTTCTGGAAATAAGTCGATACGCAATTAAAGGCGCGCTATACAATCTAGCTTCAGTAATTTAATCATTATCTCCTTGGGGAGGCATAGGTTTCTCGGGATAGATAAAATGAGTGCTATGTTATTGGCGTAGTGGAAAGTTGGGTGATTGGACCAGCGCACTTTTATTGAACCTCCGAGGTATTAACCGCGCAAGCTGCCAACATCCAATTATTGAGTATCCATAACCTGATACGGAGCGGTTGAAGGGACTAAACTGCAGTTAAAAATCTTGATGAAATGATTTTTTCCTTTGCCTTCTTCTGACCATGGGCACTTTGTCCGAAGTATTAGTCCAGATTTAGTTTTCGTCATATAAATCAAAAAGCTTTCACCCGAATTGTTGTGCGTTTGATATAACAAAGATTGGTGCTAAGAAATAAAAGTAACAAACTGGTTTTATTTTATTACTTTTTGATACACGAGGTAGCAATGTAATGTGGTCCATTCTTAGCAACCTTCCTCTATTAATCTCCTGATCTGACGCATCGGTGGGCCTTGACATGAATTACGAAGAGAGAGTAGGAGGCAGACCTTCATCAACTTAAAATCCCAGAACCCGCACAGAACTTTTACAATAAGTATTTATGTTGTACTAATAATAATAACAATCTGCAAATAGCTCAACTGTTTCACATGTATTTTGTATATTTTGTACATTTTGTAAATACCTATCAATTGTATTGTTTTTGTAAACAAACCTTTTCATAATATAAATAAAAAAAAATAAACAATATAAAAAAGATGAAAGCCGCGGGTTCGAACCCCACCGAAAACGAACCGTTGTTGTCCGTCTGATTGTTATTTTATTTATGTATTTACAAAAAGTATTTATGTAAGTGTTATATCGGAAAGGTCAAATTCTAATGATTCCGATCGGAAAGTTTCCGAATGTTTTACAATAGCCCGGCTGGGTTCAGCATTATAACCAGAACCATGGTCATTGGACTTGTGTGAGTGAACCTACAGGTAAAGCCAGACTTCTGAGTACCTGTAGGAGAAATGCACCGATTCCAATCTAAGTCGGTAGGTAGGTAGGTTACGTTGTGGTAAAGAACATGTCTATGCTACACTAACTAAAAAGTGTAAATATACTGCTTTAATGGTGTAAAATAATTATACATAAGTAGGTAAGTAATAATCAGGTAGGTAGCTCTTCACCTTAGTAGGTACAAGTTTTCTTTAGTGTGTGTGTGTGGAAATTCTACCAATAGGTATTTATTGATTATCTGAATAGCGGAACTGAGAACAGTCTATTTACATTTTTCGGAGTTAACATAAAAAATTGTTGTTTTACTTACTATTAGCTGCTTATAACTACTAGCTGCCGGTTGCCACGTTATTCAAAGTTGTTTTATTATTATTTGCCTCATCTGTAGCCGGGGCGGGTTATGTACATTTATGTACGGTTTATGTACATTAAACAGCCCTTTTATTTTTTACCCAATAACTGAAAAACTTAGGCTTACTTATTCATAATGCTCGCTAAGCGCGACAATAGGTTATCAGACCGATAAGTCTGTTGCGGTCCTTTTTCCTTGGCATCAAAGTGACAGAGATAAAGTATACTCTAAAGAGCCGTTATAAAATGAAGGGATGATGAATAAAGGGTTATTAATTTAACTCACACCAGTAACAGTCTGAAGTACAAGCTATCGACTTTCGTTCGGATTTGATCAACGCTGCAACGGTTTATGATCTATAACCCGACAAACATACATACATACACATGCAATGCAAAATCGCCCAAGTTGATGGTGATCGTCGTTCTCTTCGCTCACTCGATCAATAAGAAATAGGTTTATGTTATTTTATTGAATGGTGTAGTGACCTAATAAAATACGTAGTTTTATATGACGGAGTTCATATTATTATGTTCTTGTTTTACTTAGAATTGTCGGTTACTGTACGTTACTTCACTGTGATTAATTGACTTGTCCGTAGCTGGGGCGGATTCTAGACCTAGAATAGTATACCTAGATATAGGTTAGGTTTCTCATTGACTGGTGTCCTAATAATTTACTAGCTCGCAAACAGGCACCTGTTGCTTTTTCGAATTACACGACAGTGGTATACTATTAGGTATTAGAACTAGGTCAATTCCTCCGCGTAGTGTAAATTGTAGATGCTCAGACCAAATAAAAAAGTAGATGTAAGTTTTATGAAGTATGTTAGCTATAGCTGCTATAACATTTATAAAAAAAAAAGAAATTATTGAGATGGGTCAAGCAAAACAGCGATTCAGTAAGTCAAATAGAGTACGTACTTGAAGTAAGTAGTTGGTAAACTGAGCAGCGTTTGTTCTAATGCACCATAATGAAACGTCCAAGGTTTTGCTCATTAATTATTTTCCCGCAAGGTTTTATATTGTTTTCCATTGTCCATTAAAATTTTCTCGATGTCGCTTCCTTTGAATTCTGACTCAAACAATACTGGGTCAGGGGCATTATTGTACCCGCTTTAACTCCATGAAGCAAATACGTGAATAACCTCATTCTCTCCATTTTACTATTGTTTTAATGACCTTTTGAAGGATTTTTTATTAATTCCTATTGTTAGCATTATTTTCCTATGCGATGTAAATTACTAATAGAGAGAATGAAGCCAGAGGTTTGTAGCGCTCGTAACAAGTGGAAATGTGTAGTTTCTGCATACCTATATGGGCTCAAACGTCTAACAGCTCCGACGATTTTCATGAAATTTAATATGCAGGTTTCGGGAGCGATAAATCGATTTAGCTAGGATTTATTTTTATTTTAGGAAAATGATTTTTTAACCGTGTTTGTTTTGTTAAGCAACCTATGTCACCCAAAAATACGATAAAATATGTTTTTCGATGCAAATACCAAGAAACTATCTAGATATATACACAAATATTAGTATGGTTATAATAAGAGGCGTAAATGTATCGTCATACGCACACACACCCGCATAGATCACCGCGCACAGCAATTCACAGCATAGAACACCCATGCCATCATATTATACGTGTTATATAAGGTAGTTTAATATAAATCAGTATGAAGATCGTCTGGTGTCGTTAGTAGCTAGAATGTAGGTCAAGTTTATACGAAAGTAGGTCAGGGGGATTTAAACAACTGGGAGTTAGCGATCATTCTCGGATGGATATTTTTGTACTGTGTACGTTTTATAAATATGTTTGGAAGATGATTTTATAAACTGACTCACATTGCACAAGGAAAAATTAATAATAAGTCCGAACCAAAAATGAATTCAAATTTATCATTTCCTATGTTTTAGTTATAATTCAGAAAATGTATAATAGTCTAATTAATTTAATAACTAAACGCTGCAGGCCGTGGGTTCGATCCCCACCAAAAACAAACTTTTGTGTAATGAGTTTTCTGTCAGGGCGTCATATTGTATTACAAGTACCTATTAGGTATGAGTTATCTGGCACTGGTGGTCTTGTGGTAGCGGCCTCGCCTCCCGATCCTGAATATGTGGGTTCGAAACTGAGCCTGGACCGATGACTTATTATGCCTAAAAGTATAATTATGCGCAAAGTGTCAGTACTCAAACGGTGAAGGAAATCATCTTGAGGAAACCGGCGCCGGCGTGAGATCTAAATAAGTGTCAAGTGCTTTAAAGGATCTATGGTGCACCCCAAATAAGTTCCTTTCCCCACACTGGTAATCTGAAGGCCGATTGGCCTTTCACCACACTGTTTCGAAAGAACTAGTGACACGGCAAGAAAAAGAAGAAGCTAGATAGCTTCTACTACGGGAAACAGTGTTTCCCATAGTACAAGCTTTTCTTAGTTTTAAGCTGAATAGTGCTGTGTGGAATGTCTACCAAATATGTATATTATTTATAGTTCCACTTATGACTTTGCACGGAAACTAGAATAACGGGGTCAAGATCAAGTTTTAAAGTGGGTCAGTAGGAATCGCATTCGTGCCCCCTCGTTGCATGGGTGGTAGGTGGCGGGCAGTGCCTCAGTGCCCTTGGACCTACATCTGGAAACTGGAGCCAATTAGAAATCGATACAATAAGAGAGAGGCGAATGTGTGTACTATTCCATTCATAAGCCTATGCTATACACTATAAATGTTTAATATAGCGTTTATTTTTAAAAATCCTTTTAGCACACGGTTTCGAAAGAAACAAATTAGTAACACGACAAGGAAAAGTACTTTCTTTGCTTATACTTTGGTGGTCACTAAGCGCCTGTTATAAAAAAGCTACAAGGTAAAAAGTTTTGGTTAAATTTCGAATTAGTGTTGTTCCATAAACAAAAACAAATCATCTAGTCCGTAAAAACTCTAAGCTACCAAGTTTTACAAGCTAACAGCCTAGACTCTAGTTTGTTAGTTTGGAAAACTTGGCAGGCTAGGCTAGACTAGACCAAAGAGGGTAGGTGCTTTTCATCAGCATCTGCGAAGCTGGATATTGAATGGAAAGTGCACGCAACAAGTGCATTAACAGCGTTACCCTTGATGCAACCGTGAACGTGTAGCATAGCATGAGTACCAACTACATGCGCATAATCATGTTCAACCACTTTACAGTGCATTCATGTAGGCAGTTTATATGTATAATATAAACTTGCACATATACTGCGGCAAGTGGGTCAAGTTTGCAAAAACCAGCACAGAGGAAAACATACATCCAGTTGACACTATTAATGTGTAGGTCACACAACGCACGTCTCGTTGGCAACTTACACATTATTTTGATCTATTTTCTTTCCTTTATTGTGTTTAGTAACTTTTAATTCATGAGTTACTTACCTACTTATATTCAGTGAAGTCTATCAGCAGAATGCACAATATTTTTTTAGCATAGTCACCTCGTCTAAAAGTGTTTGAACTTGGCGCTTTACATTTTTTGTAATAATTTTTTATGTTTGTTTTTCATTTTATTATAAATATAACAAATATCTGTGGAACACTATAATTTAGATTAACAAACTCGTATTACTATCGCATCAACAAGAAAATAAATTGCTGTGGCATTATAAGGGTTTCGTTCCGAATAAAGGAAAATTATGAAAACTAGGTCACGAGAGACTCAGAAGCACCAAGCACCGTAAATATTCCTTCACATCTCCCTGGTTGCACAATGCGCATTGCATTTGGAATATACTTACGTTTGCAATATACCTAGGTAGGTAGGTATATCTAGATAAACCTCATATAAGGTTAGGTAATGGTTCGATCAGAGATCGATGCTCTCAAATGCCGTTCACCTACCTAAACAAGGCGATGCCATAATAATATCTACCTCCTAGATGTTGCTCATTTGAATCTGCATCGGTTCATTTGAAAAAATCATAAAATGTAGCACCATTTTATGATTTTTTCAAATGAACCGATGCGCGGATAAGATCTTGGGCGGAGTAAGATCTCCGATCATGTGCTTGAGTCAGAAATCATTTTGGTATTAGGTAAACGTAAGACCAAACATACTAATACCAAAATGATTTCTGATTCGGGCATGTTTCCCTTATATTATTGTATTATTTGTGTTCGAACAGTATTTATGCGTGTTTCTTTAGAGTTATTCTTTCAAACAACCTCCCCGAAATGAAATAAATTGAAATAATAGCCAATCGCACCTCGAAATTGCGAGCCGCTGTCACCGGAGCCTTAAGCAAAATAACTTTAATTTTTATATTCTCAGGTAAAACTCAACTATATTTTACTTGTAAATGTGCGAACGCGTTTTACTTTGCTACGCACGTGCTACGCGACAGTTTGCTACGAATACGCTGTTGCCGCAAAAACTAATGAGCCTAATGCAGTTATCTAATAAAAACAAGGTCACGTTAGTGAATGACACACGCTCTCATCCACAGCTTCCGCATCCGCAACTGTTTTAGTATAGAAAATCGTGATAATTGATACGGTAAGTATTTTTTAAACTTCGCGAAAGTTTAAAATCATAACACATACTTATTTTGAAATATTACACGTATTTATCACGTCGGGAAAATAGAAAAGGTAATACGTGATAAATACCCGTGTAATATTTCAAAATAAGTATGTGTTACGGTTAGATCAAAATCAAATCGAATGTTTATTTTAATATTTTTTTAAGTACCTACTTACCTAGTGGTTTTATTTGCAGTTTATAGAACACCAACGAGTGTTTTAGGCCATAGAATTCGTAAGAAATTTGTACAGAATAAAAATCTGTTACAAAATAAATCTTTCTTACATTTGACACACAATAAGATCTTTTGTAGCATGCAGGTTAGGTACCTGGGGAAACGAAACATATTTATCCGTGAGTGCTATATTATTTAATCATCACTCATTTTATCTTCTTCTTTTTATTTTCTTATAAGGCAAACAATAAAACGTTGCTAAAGTTGAAGACGTAAGACTCAAGATACCGACCGAGGAAATACGCAATTTCGTATTTTCATGAAATCAAAAGGTATTAATGTTTACTTAATAAAATCACAATGATCACTTTGAAACGTCTTAAAGCTATGTGACTCTAGGTGCCAGTTCCACGTGACCAAATTCTAGTCATAACAGAAGAGGCAGTCAAATTCAAAACACATCACACGTTACGCATAATATAAAGAGATAATATAAGGATGCCTCGATCTCGTATACCGGTGTAGGTACTTCCGACGGATGAGGACTTATCCGTGCTGCTCTGTGATTGCATTCGCGTAACCGGCATATATATATAGGCACCGTACAATACGATATCTAGATAGAGCAATAAGCGGAGACACGAGTATCGCATGACCTACTTTTGCTATCTGTTCTGCAATATAAATTGCATCTATCTCTATCTAGCTAGATGAAATAGACTAGATTGTAGACGCTGGCCTGTTGTAAGAAAAAACATTAAGCAAACAATGTAGCGAGTATTTCACGCTAGTAGGTATCCAATTATCGGCCAATGTTTAGACAATCTAATAAATAATACGAATATTTCTTGGTCGACTGCAGTAGCTATCCGAAAAGCACATAGCTATTAAAATATATTATTTTTATAAGTATTTATTATATATTACATAATTAACATCTGAAACTTGATGATATCTCTGGTTGGACCGCTGGCTAGGTATACTACAAACTCAACTTTGTTTTTGAAATTTAAACACAGTTTTAGTGTATTCTATAATGAATTTTGTGTGATTTTTTGGGATTAAAACACGATCGAAAATTTAAATCTTGTCTTGATAAAAAACACAAAAGTTTCCTCAAAATCCATATTTATTCGACTGTTATTATTATTATTATATATATTACATGTTTATTGTATTATACTGAGAATAATTCGCAGTGAAATAGTGCGTGGGCTGATCTGTCGACTCTGTCGCTCCTCTCGCTCCCTTTAGTCGATTACGATTATTCGCTGTTGATTAAAAGTTGCGGATAAATACTTAATTAAGTACCCATAAGCCCGCATTCCGCATCAGGCTTACAAAAAAATCAATGAATTTACGTAATTCTAGCACGCGCGTTAATTCCATGCATGTTCTATAATGTTTTTGTAATCAAACAAACCTGCTCCACTTCTGAATTAAAAGGTCCAAATTTTATCTAACCAACATAGAACTCGGAATAATATTGTAGCAGCCAGAATTACTGTTTGTTATTATAACATCAGCTTATCTTTCTCCATACAAAACACAGGCTGTGTATTGGGGCGTGGCACATTTCGAACGATATTTTCGTTTTGCGTGTAACACGTTGTAAAAATACTATATCAAGTTCATCCTCTAGCTTATGAGCTTGTAATGCCATGATAACGATGTTTATCCATTTGGCTCGTATTCTAAAATAATGCACAATCAGTGTTGTTTTAGTACTTCCCCGAACGAGCCCTTCACAAAGAGATCTACTATCCTTATTCATTTGGTAGTACCACCTTCTGCCATGTAGGTTGTGAGTTCGATCCCCACCGACGGCAAAAATTTCCAAGATTCGCTTAGTAGTGTGAAATGTACGCCAATAATCATTATCTGTCTTGGTAAGTTCACTCTTGCATAGTATGAAACTCTAGGGAATTACATATTCTAATTCCAAAAAAAACATCCTTTTCCCTTTAGGGACGACGCGTAGGTACTATTAAAATATAAAAGAAAAATATATAACGAAAGATAGTAAAATAAAAATATATAATAATCAAAAAATTAAAGGTACATAGGTAATGTAGGTAGAGATAAACCATTCTAAAAATGCACGCCCCTCTACCTGCCTTCACCCACACAAGCAAATGAGGTGTATAGATGCAATACATGCCACCAAGCAATTTCATTCGTCATTCAGTTTCCCGCCGAACGTGAAAGTGACACTTTCATGTCTGGCTGGCGGGAAACTGAATAACGAATGAAATTGTTTGGTGGCATGTATTGCATCTATACACCTCATTTGCTTGTGTGGGTGAAGGCAGGTAGAGGGGCGTGCATTTTTTGAATGGTTTATCTCTACTTTGAAATCACGGAGAGATCTACTCGTATTATACCTAGATGGTTTGGTTACCTATTTAGGGCACACCGAGCTGCACGTGAATTATGACGTAAGGATGCCCGCTGCATAATGTTGTACTCACCACAACGGTATTGCATTTAGAGTGATGGCTATTTATTGCACGACCTACTTTACTAAGTTTTATCTTATTTTGGATATACGAACAATAAAAATACTCTTTCTTAACCTCCTAGCAGATGGGAAATTATTTTTGACTATAACCTACCACTGGGAAATTATTTTAGACTGAAACTTACCACTTCCTCTATTAGGTGTTAATTGTTGATAAAGCTCTGAAAAATATAAGTGAAGGTTCTTTCGATTCGGAATGACGTCTAGAAAAATGTATAGAAAGTTTTTTTTATACAACCACCTGATGGAACAATCTGATGGCCCACCTGATGTTAAGTGGTAACCATCACCTATAACAAAGCATTGCCTCGAAAGTCACGCACGAAGGAACGTGCCCTATGATGCACTGCCCTACGTCCATCAACTTGAGGCATACAGATGTATTAGCAAATAAAAAAATGCAATTGTTTTTAACAATTTAAGAAAAAAACTAATATTTAAGGAATTTTGAAAAAATATCCTGAAAGAAAATTAAATTTGTAATAAAAAGTTATGACTCCCGGAACTCTATCTCTATAATTTATTAATTTTAATTCAACTTCCAAAATAGGGCCCTGCCCAGCCGCAACGATATAGGCGTACTAATACGGCTAAAGAAATACTCAAAATAAATATAGTACATAATATGTAACAATTGTTAATTAAAAATTTAATTTCATTGAATATATTTATGGTATTCCATCTTGCCAAGAAGTTTAATTGTTATACAAGTGGCGCAACCTCACAACTAGTACTACAGCTTTGCCCGTACCGGATTGGTCAAATAAGCCAAGTAGGTAGGTAAGCAACACCTATGGCTTCTCTGATTTGAAAATAGAACAAATGGCTACGTTACCTAGTTAGGTGGCCAGTGTTAATTGTATTGGTTGCCATGCCACACAGAGTACGAGTATGTTTGAATGGTGACTTCTACCCAGGGCCTGGGTACATTATCCATGAAATACAAAATCATAATCAAAACAAGTCGTCTCTATTTTGTTTTTAGAATATTAACTTAGTTAATACATTGAGTTGTGAACGATCTTCCTTAAAAAACAAATCAAAGTACATATTATATCTACTTATATTCTAGAATCGTGACAACTTTTTTATATTTGACTAGATACTTTTTTGAATTTGACAACCTCAGTGGCGCAGCGGGAGAGAGTCCGCCTGCGACGCAAGAGGTTGCGGGTTCGATTCCCGCCTTGGAACAAATTTGTGTACGATCTGCAGAAATTTGTTCCGTTGGTCTGGGTGTTTATGTATAATAAAAAATATCTATCTATGTAAGTATATAATGTGTTACATATATCAGTCATCTAGTACCCATAACACAAGCTTTGAGTTGCTTACTTTGGGGCTAGATGGTGCTGTGTGGATTGTCCAGCATTATTTATTTTATTTATTTTATTTTATATAACTAGTTGATTGAACAAGCAGAATGCCTATCTGATGTTAGTGGTAGGAAACTATCAACTACAAAAAAAAAGCTGGTAAGTCACGCACGCTCTGCCCTGCGTCCATCAACTTGAAGTATACAGATGTTAAGCCTCATGTGCCTTTAGTTTCACCGGTAGGCGGTAACGCTGCTAGGCGGCAGATAAAGGCGTAACTTCTCCGGACGAGGCCTTCATAACACAAAGAGCTCTACTACTCTTAAATTCTACTTAAACTTGATGTTCTTGCTACAGTAGTGGTAGCCAAAAAAGAGCGATTCAAACTGTTAATGATACAGCTGTTATTTTGACACCCTTCGCAGCTCAGTTGGTAGCAACTCTGCCGTTTGCGTCGTTGGCCGTCGCGCGTCGGTTCGATTCCCAACGAGAGCAAAGATTTGTGTGATGAACATAAATGTTCGTACTGTGTCTAGAAATTATGTAATATTATAAGTATGTATTTACAAAAAAAGTATTATATTAGCTATATGGCTCCCATAGGTACAAGTTTTGGCTTAGTTTGGGGCTAGATAGTGCTGTGTGGAATGTCCACTTCACCTAGCTTTAGAACGTTCAAAGTGATGCTTGTGATTAATGAATAAATTCGTAATCAAATAAATTCATTTTAAAAAATACGGTTCGACTTGTCATAAGTTTCTTGGTACGCCTTTAGTGAAATTACCGAAAATATCTAAAAATTGTCTGTGGTTCAATCGGTTCAGCTTTGCGGTAACAGAATTTGACTAAGTATTTCAGTCCATTTTTAGTCGCAAAACTTTTAAACTTGCCGTATGATCTTCAATACCAAACCTAGAGTTACGCAATTAGCTGGCTGATTTAATTTATGTATTTTATTTAGAAAAATTAATATAATCACATTGGGGATGATAGCTGAAAATAGCACGCAACGCCAATCGCGTGCGCCTCACTTCATTTAGCTACAGATGATGTCATGAACTGCTCAGACAATGCCGTGGATCAGTCAGTTTTTAAATATTAACATATAGGTTCCTAATTTTTTATACACCTAATGAAATAAATACTTGTATGTTATTGATTATGAGCGCAGTGAACGAAAATCTTACGGTGAACTCGAGCGTTTTGACATTTTATGTGCCTATCTATGTTTTTTATGAATTGTATGTTTGTCAGACCTTAACTTTCGAACCATTGGTTCGATGGGATAATAAAGGGTATAAATTGGTAGTTTGTACTTTAGAAATTTTCTGGTAAGTGTATGAGTTCAATCGGATAAGGAGTTATTAAGATAATTAAGGTAATTGTGAAGGGGGCCTAAATAAAAAAAAGTTTCACAAAAAAATCAAGTTACATGTCATAATTATTATGAAAGAACTTTGCACACCATTTTAATTTTTTTTCTAGGACGGCCTGTTTAAGAGATATTATGTAGGTACAATATAAAATTAAATTACCAACCAACGATCCAAGAGTTTCCATTTCTAAGAGTTTCGTTGACATCAAGGTTTTTCTACTGGCCACCCAGATCCTCTGCTTTTTCTTATTTTTTCTTGAAATTAAATTAAGAAGTTCTCACAAAATGGTGATAGCGTTGTAGGCGTGATAGGTTTGCTGATGGAACCAAGGTCTGTTCAACGGAACTGTTTAATAAAAAGGCTAGTGGAGTTAAAACTTGGTTGCCATACCTTAGTTAGCAGGCGGTAGTCCAAAACAAGTCCAAATATAATGTTTCGACTTGTTTGCTCTGACGACCATTCACTTAATTTTTGGAGCATCACAAGATCTTAGCTCGGTCGGAGCAAACCATGGTTTTTTTCTATGGACATGACATGTGTCTGCCATGCAATTGTATATTATGATTCTTAGTCAAAACGATTTAAATTTTAAATTGTAACAACGACACGAAAGAAGCTGGTAATACAAAAAATAAAGCAACTAAGCGCGCTCGTAGCGAAAGCTACGCTGCTACGAGATTGCCTGCATCCTACGAAATTCTTGTTCCTAGTGTTTCAAATTATTGGCAAATTCGAAAATTTCTAAATTAACTGACTTTTTCTCCTTTATTGTATCATAGAACGCTACCACCTTCTACACATAAAACAAAGGTTAACTGGAAGAAAATGCTAATTAGCATTACGTTCGCCTATGTATTTTATTGATGAGTGAGCAAAGCCAACGAAAATCTTACAGTTAACTATAGGTTAAGTCTCATGTGCCTGTAATTACACCGGTAACTCTTTAAACGGAAACACAGCAACGCTGCTTGGTGGCAGAAAAAGGCGTGGGGGTAGTAGTTCTAAGTAATTCAGATGAGAGCCCTAATAAATAAAAAGAGCTTTATTTTATATACACTAACTAGCTGGAACCCGCGACTTCGTCTGCGTACTTTTAATCTCTTCATCTCTTTTTTTTTTCAATAAAAGGTAGCCTATGTTCTTTCTCAGGGTCTAAAGATTGTCTGTGCCAAATTTCATCAAAATCGGTTGAGAGGTTTAAGCGGGAAAGCGTAACAGACAGACAGACAGACAGATGGACAGAGTTACTTTCGCATTTATAATATTAGTTGGGATTACACTAAAGAAAAAACATTAATTATGCTATTACATTAAAAAAAATTAACATTAAATGGAGAGTTAAATTGAGAGATAAAATATATAGATGATAGCTCTTAAAATTAATAAACACTGGAATTGTTACAATACAATAAAGTTTTTCACGAAACCGGTTCGATGGCCTTACTTCTTTTTTATTACGAAATCTCAAAAAAACTACAGCGTTGCGCAATGTAGCCTCTATAAAAGTTTTCCATTGCATATATGCATAACTTTTGTGAGCATTAAGTGTGTCACCGGGCTCGCTCCAGACTGACCGGGATTTGTTGTTTACCAACTTTCAGCAGCACCTTTAAAATGCACATAACTTAGTGAAATCGATTCAGCAGTTGTCATGATGTTGACATGCGAATGCGAATAAGCAACGAACCAAGTTGCAAAATACCACGTCAAGTTTGTCTTGATTTCGACACTTCTGAATAAGAGGTAGGCATTTACTTTAAGAAACTGGAACGCATACGTTTTGTTGTTTTGCAAAACAACGACTATATTACAGGATGGGCCCCTTTAATATTTACAACCTATCTTACAAAATAAAAATCAAACAAATATTTTATTACTTACTTCTTTTGATTGCCCTAATAAATTTTAAGTTAACTTCTTGTTATTTAATTTAATAATGTGTAATGCTTATTTTATTTATAGTTTTTAAGTAATTTGGATCTCGTGTTGTATTAAAGTTATATTATTATTTAAATTTTACATTTTGTCTCTCACTAGGCGAGAAGTTTACGTGTTTCGCGGGCCGAACGAAAATCGTTGACGACGAGAGATAAAACCTTGCGGACAATTGCGGCAAATGCAGCCTTTTGGAGTTGTATGTAAAAGCCATAGGAACCGGCGTTTTATTTCATAAAACGCGCAGACTACTATATTATATTATTTCAATTAAGTAGGTAAATGACGCAGATTCATAGAATGTGTGTATGTGAATCCATGTGTATACCCGTTGTGCATTGTACTATGCTGCTATATATTTTTATCTGTTTGTTATAAGATTACCAATAATTCCTATTTTCATTCCAATAGCTTAAAAGGTGCTAGTAAGCCTGCTAAGTGTTTGAAAAGATTCACTGAACGGCTCGATCCGAACGAGCGGGTAAGTAGGCGAAGGTCGGCCGCCATTGTAGTCAACGTGAATATAGTGACGTATCCCTAGTGACAGACGTGAGTACCGACAAACTACGCCAGCCTCCCCATTCTCCCGTCCTACTTGGAATCCTTTACAAAAGTTCCACTACTTATTGTCGTGCCACTGGTTTCTTTGGAAGCAGTGAAAATATTTTAGTGTAGAACCCCTTAAAGGGGCTCTTTTGGAGCACTTGACAGATGTTGTAGAACTTTTTAAGTTCTACGACATGCCAGTTTCCTCACGATATCTTCTATCACCATTTGAGTACTGGCATTGTGCACATAAATTTCTGAACATGAAAACTCTTAGGTGCACGACCGATCTTGACCCACGATCTTAGGATCTGGAGGCGGAACCGCTACCATGCTGGTGTTAAATTATTATTATTATTAGTAAAACCGATACCGATGCAGATGCCGCTTCTAAAAAAAAGGAGGTTGGTTCCATCTATAGCAGTCGCTAAGATCTAGCAAGGATGGGTCTGGTAGGCAGCGTTCTCGAATACACAACCAGCACTGTAGCTCACAGCTACTGGCTGTTTACAAAAGGTCTCCCTACATCACCGAGATCCCGGATGTAATCCGATTGGTGACTGGACTGATCTCATTTTTCTCAAGATAATATATTTCCGAGAAGAAAAATACTTTAGTTAGGTATATAAAATGTTGTATGCGCCAAACGTGTACCTCTGACTACTCCAGTAAGATATCAGGTTTAGGCATTTATTTTCTCAAAAAGATATCTTCAAAGAATCTTAAGTTGGTAGGTACTTACTTGGTGCTAAGAGATCTAATGGGGTATTTTCTGTGACTGGGGGAAAAGTGGGTTTACCTTATAGGGTAGGTTATATACCAAGTAATTGTTGCCTTTGAAATGTTCTAAGCTTAGAATACCAAGAAGGCAAACATTCAGGGGCATTATTCACTATGAAAAAAGGGGAGTTTCCTTGCCCCAAACCGTGAAACGTCAAAACTTGATGTTGGGCTTTATTCTTTACTAGCTGGTACCCGCGACTTCGTCTGCGTACTTTTAATCTCTACATCTCTTTTTTTCGCAGTAAAAGGTAGCCTATGTTCTTTCTCAGGGTCTAAAGATTGTCTGTGCCAAATTTCATCAAAATTGGTTGAGAGGTTTAAGCGGGAAAGCGTAACAGACAGACAGACAGACAGACAGACAGAGTTACTTTCGCATTTATAATATTAGTTGGGATGGGATGGGATGACATAGGAGATACTTTGGCCTGACCGTATGACACGGCTGCCTTGTCTTAGCTGTGATCGCGGTGCAAATGGTCATAGTGAATAAGGCTCCTGAGTGGCTAGTGGCTATGTAATATGAGTCCTTCGAAATTATCGAGGGCGCAAAGTTATTTTAGTCAAACAATATTATACTAGTGGTTCGCCCCGAATTAAGATCTCTTATTGGAGTTATTATACACGGGTATATACGAGTTTTACCTTTTTTATTTCCCCGAAGTTTCGGCTATGTTGCAATAGTTTAAAAACTAAAATTATTTTATGAACTTAATTATTAAGATTACCTGAATAAAAAAGGTTTATTATAAATAAAAATAAATAAATTAATAAATAATGCTGGACAATCCACACAGCGCCATCTAGCCCCAAAGTAAGCTACTCAAAGCTTGTGTTATGGGTACTAGATGACTGATATATTTAATACATTATATATTTACATAGATAGATATTTTTTATTATACATAAACACCCAGACCAACCGAACAAATTTCTGCAGATCGTACACAAATTTGTTCCGAGGCGGGAATCGAACCCGCAACCTCTTGCGTCGCAGGCGGACTCTCGCCCGCTGCGCCACCGAGGTCGTCATCACTATCGTCGTCGTTATTATTGTTTACATTTCAGTTTTTCCGGCATTCTAAATTTTTTTAGAATGTTTTATTTACTGAATCTTAACTTAGTTAGAACTTTCTTTTATGTAAATAATAAAAGTACGTCACAAGATCCGGCTTACATTACACCATGTGCAAGTAATTTTGAGCAATTTATATCGTAGATAATTTGGAGCAATTTATTCGGAACAACATAACAAAGGGGCATAACTTGTATAGCACCGATTTTAAGAGCACTGGCTTCAGTGACTCCAACACTCCCATGAACGCCTAATTAATTAGTCAAATCTCACCTTACTGACTCATCATGGAAAACTATGTTGGTATTTAAATAGTTTTGCTAACCGACTCTGAACTAAAGTGACTTATTATGGTTATAGCAGCGACCTTAAGTTTACGTCGTAGTCGTCGCAAACAAATAAATTGTTAACAAACAAAATGTATGTGTGCAACGCAACATACGGCTGACCACACCGCCGACCACCAAACAAGCCGTCCATACAACATTCAACATTTTGTAGTTGAGTAAGGTAGGTTTCGTTACATCGCTCTCATTGTATTGGAACTTCAAGCATTCAATGATAAGAACCAGCAGCACTCTATAAACCAGGTATTGGAGTCGCGAGGTGGTTATGACACTGACTGCCTGGTTGTTTTCCTCGACCTAGTCTGCTGCTGAGCCATCTAAGGATAGCTATCGAGAGCAGGGTCACCGGCTCTTAAGGGGACATATTGTTGACTGTGTTTTAAATATTTTTATTCGTATCTTAGAAAAAACACGAGTGCTTTGGTGTTAAAAGGAAAGGCTGTTTCATTTTTAAAATTAGGATACGGGTAAAGGTGTGGGTTAGGTAGGTACCTTTTTTTCGCGGGAAAGTCCGAACGGGTGATTTCACGCCAAATGAAGTAGGTAGGTACGGAAAGATTAATTCGAGCATACTGCTAAATCTACACATTTTTTCTACTCGTAAAGCAGTTCTGCAAGGGGTGTCTGTGAGACTCATGAAGATGATTTCTTCTCACCGGTCACTATTAACATAATAAAACCAGATTACCGCCTCAATCACTCGTATTGTGTACGATGCAGACGGACAAGTTTTGCAACAAAATCGCAATAATAAAGTGAAATTTTGCTACTAAGTCCCGACACGTAAGTTAAGGATACAGTTCAGATTGTTTTGGCTTGGAAATGTTTCTACCTATGTAGTATTTCACAGAATAAATACAATCAGCAATAAACGATAAAGTTGGTTAAAGTTTTACAAAACTCAACGCGTTATCGATATAAATTGTGCATTGAAAATTGTTTTGCCAAAGTCAAATATTAAAATTTAATACATAGTCATAGTCAAATATGTATGGTTAAATTATGATCATGAGAAGTTGTCTAAATAGAGATCATAACATCCAAGTGTCGGCTTCAGATGCTGATTTTACATTATTTGAAATACTTGCAAGTAAGCGCGTCAGCATGCGCCTGATGGGGCCTCTCTGATAGAGTTTTAGGACCTAGGTATGTCGTTTCCGACTATTATAATGTGGCCTACATTCGACATCTCGAGGCATGGAATTTTTCACCAATCTAATTCTACTTACTAAATTTTGAGTGCAGTGTAACATGTTTGCTATTTATTATAAAAGTATATCCTTCATTTATTTTTAACCACTAAACTATACTGTCTATAGAAGAGGCAGGTAGTAGATCTGCCGGCCTATAGGTATAGGTTATAAGGGATTTTTTATAGCTGATAGTAAAACGGAAACAAACGGTATACCTAATGCCAGTAGTCAGGTACTCAACCCAATAATCTTTTAACTGACAAACATTACTACTTAGTTACATTGAAGTCGAGATCGTGGAAAATTTTCCATTTAGGAATTTCTCAATATACATGTATTTCGTTCTCGGAATATTCGATCCAGAAAGAGATGCGATTCTAAGAAATTGCCTCATTGAAATATTTAATAGTTTAGTTTTCCCTGCGTCACAAAATTTTACAAATATCTCATTGTTTACGATCTACAATTTTAAATTATGGTTAAACTTTAAATATACTAAAACCACGAGTGTCACTCGTTGCGACACACTGAGTCGAATTAATTACCTACCTCGCAACTGGGCGTAGTATTAAAAAACCAGCCAAGTGCGTGTAAGGTATGCGTACTGAAGGTTCCGGCTCACCAAACAATACAAACACTGCTCTTTAATTAAAAAGATATAGAAATAAACATATATTTATAATTCTGCTTAAAGGTTCTTGTGTGAGTCCTTATAAGCGTGCTAAACCGTAGACCGCATCGTTACCTAACATCTGGTGAGATTGCGGTCAAACGTTTTGCCTAATAAAAGTAAGAAAAAACAGTTAATCTAGATCAAGTAAACGCATTCTTTTTGGCATTATAATATCTTAGTATATACAGGGTTACAGGAAAAATCGTGCTAGATCCGTTAAGGGCGTGGAGTACCCATCATTTCTGACTTATTTCACTATGAAACACCCTACCCTAAACATAACCCTTTTCAAGCAATTCGACTTTTAATTTTTTTATTGAAAATTTTGTGCACCTTAATTATTATTATTATTGCATTTTTACATGTGTAATAAGATGCTTTAGGATGTCAATCATTAAAATAGTGCATAAGTTAATTGAATAGACCGTAGTAGACAAGTGAAAGTTAAGAAATAAGAAAAAATACTAGAAAGTTTATTTTTCTCTAAGGGATATCTAAAAAAAATATTATGGCAATTGTTTGTGAAATAAGTCAGAAATGATGGGTACTCCACGTCCTTAACGGATCTAGCACGATTTTTCCTGTAACCCTGTATATCATTAAGTATTATTATACAAGTCACTCTTTACAGGCAAAACATCCAAAGATACAACCCATGCAGACGGCTGCGTGTTCCAATCGGCACTTTGGATACGGTACCCTTAGAACACTTTGCGCAACAGTCGATCCGTACCTTGACACAGATACAGCTCAAAGTGTCGTTTTGAATACACAAAAACCGGACGCAGCCACCACTATTTGAAATTTATTATTTTCAATGTATTATACTTTTGTAATTTAAGTGTATTACAGGACTGTCTTCTAATAAACAGCCATGCATGTGCATGCAATACACTTGCGTGCAAAAAATAGGTTGTTCAAAAACGATCGAAACTATGATGATGTGGATTTAATACTTAAATGGCCTTTTCTGGCATATACCTATGTACATATAATGTCACCGGATCTATGTGCCATAGTTTGGGTAATTATCTATATAATATAAATAATATTATAAATAAATTAAATAATAATAATATAATGAATATTATAAATCCAAAAGTTTGTAAGTATGGATGGATGTATGTTTGTTACTCTATAACTCCAGAACGGCTGAACGGATCTGGGTGAAAATTGGCACAGATATACAGGGTTACAGGAAAAATCGTGCTAGATCCGTTAAGGGCGTGGAATACCCATCATTTCTGACTTACTTCACTATGAAACACCTTACCCTAAACTAAACCCTTTTCGAGATATTTAGGCTACTAATTTATTTTTGTTTATTTTGTGTATCTTATTATTATTATTATTGCATTTTTACGTGTGTAATAAGATTCTTTAGGACGTCAATCATTAAAATAGTGCATAAGTTAATTGAATAGACCGTAGTAGACAAGTCTTTCACTTGTCTACTCTTAAGAAATAAAAAAAATATATTAGAAAGTTTATTTTTCTCTAAGATATCTAAAAAAATATTAAAATATAAGATAGTGAAATAAGTCAGAAATGATGGGTACTCCACGCCCTTAACGGATCTAGCACGATTTTTCCTGTAACCCTGTATATTACAGTCTGGAATAACACATAGGCTACTTTTTAACCCGTGGGAATACCGGGATTAAAATCTGCGCGGGTGAAACCGCGGCGCGCAACTAGTATAATATAAAAGGCACAGTGAT
Source organism: Plemyria rubiginata (assembly GCA_963576535.1). NCBI lineage: Eukaryota > Metazoa > Arthropoda > Insecta > Lepidoptera > Geometridae > Plemyria > Plemyria rubiginata. The sequence continues at coordinate 6,646,130 of OY754905.1, forward strand.
TGACTGATAATAATATAAAAGCACAGGCCAAACCCGGAAAATTTCGCATACATATTCCCATTACAACGTAGGCATCCACTGAGGAAGGATTATTCAAAATTGAATCCCCAAGAGGGTGAAATAGGGGATTAAAGTTTATATGAAACTTTGTATTCCTTGGACATAAATTTTCATGAAATTTCGTATGAGTATATATTATTATATTTCGTATGAGTATACTCTTTCCGTACTATAGTATAATTGAGTACGGAAAGAGTAATTTCAGCGTTTTCCAAAATTCAACCCTGAAGAGGATAATTTTAATGTATGAAAGGCAAATGAGCGGTCCGCCCGACTATGTAGATTTTTTAATAAAGTACCATAAGGGTTAAAGAAGTTCTAAAGTAAAAGTGCGCGAGCGAAGCCGAGGTAAGAGCTAGCACATCTATACAATCTTAAGTAATTGACCGAGCGAGCGAAGCGAGCGAAGCTTCTCAGTTTCTACATTGGCCAAAAATGCGTTTGTCCGGATGTCTGTCTGTGTCTGTCTGTCTGTCTGTTCTCCTCTACAGGTCGCATTTTTCAACCGATCTGGACGAAACTTGGTACACAGGTTATATGACTTATTAGAATTTTTTTGTCGTCGGGGATTTTTGATTGGAGGGGTACTTCCCCCAAAAAAAGGGCAAAAAAGGGGCTATTTGATATACTGGATATCTCCACCAAATGAGATCCGATTTCGATTATTCTTTTTTTATTTGAAAGGTAGTAACTATAAGTTGGTCTCATAAAAGTTTGGCGAAGATCTGATAAGGATCTTCAGCATGATGAACAGGATAGCTCATCAAACAATCGATGGTTTTCAATCAAATTTGAGAGAAACACAAAGGACCTCATTCTACACAAGATGATGCTAAAAAAATCAAAAAGATCAAAAAATCACAAAACGAAAAATGCGCTTGCACATTACATTCCTCAAATAGCTCGCTTTTAGTATGCTCGCTAGGTCTACAGCTCCCAGAGCCACTAGTTTTTAGGGTGTGATTACACTGCGTCCTTCCTAACCATGACCGTAATATAATCTTTTATTTCTTGTAATGGACTTTGTTTTATAATTGATCTTAAGTATGAGTTTGTGTTTTTAAATTTGGACACTTTTGATTTTATTTATTAATTATGGTTTTACTGGGGTGTAATTTTTTATACTTCTTGCAGTTGCAGTAACGCTGCTTGGCGTCAGAAAAAGGCATGGTTTCGTTCGCTTCGTTCACTCGATCAATTTATGTTACCAAGCAATGTCCTCATCAATATCTATTCATCCATTCTACCTTTTCCCATGCTCAATAAGGTATATACCACATGCTGTTATTTTATCCAAGAATGTATTATTAATCCTACTAATATTATAAACGCGAAAGTTTGTAAGTATGGATGGATGGATGGATGTTTGTTACTCTTTCACGCCGAACGGGTGAACGGATCTGTATGAAAATTGGCAGAGGGATAGATTATAGTCTGGAATAACACATAGGCTACTTTGTATCTCGTGGGAATACCGGGATTCAAATTTAGACGACCTCAGTGGCGCAGCGGGCGAGTCCGCCTGCGACGCAGAGGTTGCGGGTTCGATTCCCACCTCGAAACAAATTTGTGTATGATTTGCAGTTTGTTCCGTTGGTCTGGGTGTTTTCTATGTATAATAAAAAATATCTATCTATGTAAGTATATAATGTATTAAATATATCAGTTATCTAGTACCCATAACACACGCTTTGAGTAGCTTACTTTGGGCTTAGATAGTGCTGTGTGGATTGTCCAGCATTATTATTATTATTATATTAATCTGCGCGGGTGAAACCGCGCGGCGCAACTAGTAAAATATATTTTATACCAAGAAAAAGAAGCAATCACCTCAATTATGGGGTCCAATGGAACACAAGTATTATATGTATCATCTTACGTTTGGAAGCAAAAGGTATAATCCTGGAATATTGGTTTACTCTTTATAATAGCGCTCATCAGGAGCCCGCTGAGATCTGAACTCAGGACTGGAGCCATAACATGACGCCATGTAATGAGTTTGAACCGACGCCGACGAGAAAATGGCATGAACTTTAATATTTTCAATAGGTCCGTAAGTGTGACGACCTATTTATTTTATGCTATTGAGGGCACTCGTGGCCTAGTGGTAGCGGCCCCACCTTACCTAAGTGAGTTCAAAACAGGACGTGCATCAATGAGTTAATCTGTTACAAAAATTATGTGCACAATGCCAAGTACTCTCAAACGGTGAAGGAAAACATCGTGAGGAAACCGGCATGTCGTAGAACCTAATAAGTTCTTTCTACATGTGTTAAGTGCTCGAAAGGAGCCTCTTAAAGCGTACTTAAAATCCTTTCACCACACTTTTTCGAAAGATAGAGGAGATAATGACTGGACTGGCAGTAAGAAAGGAGGCATTTACCCAGCACTCAGCAGTGGGTGACACTGAGCTAAAATGATGATGATTCTTCGTTTGATCAATAGTTTGTGAGAAGAGGAAGATTTTGACCTTTTTGTGGCTTCTCTGACGAAATTCACAGAAAGAGCCTTGATGTCTCTTAGTAGATATAGTTAATGTCGATTTAGTATTTACTGTTACGGCATTGAAAAAAGAAAGTAATAAAAAAGGTACCTACGTAAGTAATAAATAATGATATCACACAACACTTAATTATTTTGTTTTATTCACTGCTCATACGATAAAATGGTACCTAAATATTATTCTATTTAATCTGAATTAAATTCAATAATTTGATTGGTTTTTAGTTATTTTGTCGCTGCCTTACGCCTGCTTGCCTGCTACGCTGCCTTACAAAAAGTACCTACTAGCGCATCTTCAATGTCTATTTCAATAATCAAATATTTTTTATGAAGTCTAAGCTAATAAAATTATCGACGCTTACTTTATAGAGTAAAATAGTTAAAACCTTTATGTCCGTTAAGAATGACGGACATAAAGGTTTTAACTATTTTCAAGAGCTTATTCACCCGTTGAATTAAATTATACATGTAGTACCTTTTTTATAGTCTCCCTTCTTTTTTTAAACGCAAGTAAAGATACTCTTGAGAGCTCATTTGGTAGTTTTTCGATACCTACTCAATCTATTTGGTTCCTTATTATTTTTTATTACATATATTTGGCTTCTTTCCTGTCAACTTGTTGCCTAACTCCTCCTCCTTCCAAAGACTCAACAACGTAGCAACAAGCCTGGCCTTCCTCAGATTACCTGATGATGAATATGAAAACCTTTTGTACCGCGGCCATCTTAGATTTAAATTTTCACTCTTAGAATTTCAGTGTACCTATATTACTTATTACTAGTCAAATCCTTTCATTTGATATCTATAATAAGGTTCTGAAAAAATACGTACAGGGCAATTTATCTACTTTATATATATCTATCTCGTTAATAAAAAGGGTTGCTCATATAAATGAAAAAAGTTGGCAGTCTTTTTCGAGCCTAATAATTATTCACTAAAATCCACGCCACGTGTGGACTTGCGTAAGCAATTCGTCTTTGAGCCCGCATTTATTGGTACATATGAGCCCACATCATGGATCTGTTCTCATTTAGGCGTACCTATCCACAACATTTCTTATTAAATTCAAAAAACAGATTACAATGGAGTAAGCAAAAAAATAATAGATACAATTCATTCATAAATCTAGATTCAAATCTAGATCAAATAGGTATTAAAGAAAATTGTGATCTTCGTCGACGCTTCAACTAATTAGGTAGTTTCGGTTTATTACAAACACAGACAAGTCATCTGTTTTGTTTTGTTTTTAATCTAAGAGTGGAAATTTTCAAGAAAATGAAATATTTTATATTTACTACCTAATATCTATCGCGTGTTTAAGGACCACGCGGTTGCAGGTAATTATTTTAAGGACAGGGCCTGGTCACAATACTGTATAAACAAGCAATTTAACATTATACGCTTCGTCTAGTCTAGCGCGGATACTGTCTTTATTGCATTTTCTACATAAATTCTGTGCATCACTATCTCTACATAGTATAAAACAAAGTCGCTTTCTCTGTCCCTATATCCCTATGTACTTATGCTTAAATCTTTAAAACTACGCAACGGATTTTGATGCGGTTTTTTTAATAGATATAATGATTCAAGAGGAAGGTTTATATACATATATAATACATGCATGATTTAGTAGAAAAACAATGTGCACCCGTGCGGAGCAGGAGCGCGCGGGCGGGTCGCTAGTTTCCCAATAAACAAGAAATCATCGGCGCGCTTTTTTTATTGTGTTCAAGTCGATGTTATTTATTGTGTTCAAGTCGATGTTTAGCCTTAATTTATGTTTGTTATAACCTTCATGAGGGACGTATAGTTTGAACTAAACTTTTAAATGGCTTCCTAGATGGAAAACGTAGGTTGGTTACCAAGCTGATTACCGCGTAGTAGGTGTAGCGTACCTCTGCTTACATAACGAACTTTGTTTTCGATTTCATGTATGTGTATTTTATGTATATATTTAAAATAAGCGCCATTGTGCTAATGTTCCCAAAATTGAATGGATCGCGACTCCTGACAAAAAGTATTAAGTTCGAGATTTCGGGGGGGGGGGGACGTCCTCCCGTGCGAAGCCGGGGCCAGCCGCTAGTCACTTCATAGTATAAAACAAATAATAATAATAATAGTTATTTATTTCAGACTATAGTCCATTATCACACAACAAAGTCGCTTTGTCTGTCCCTATATCCTTATGTCCCCATGTCCCTATGTATGCTTAAATCTTTAAAACTATGCAACGGATTTTGATGTTGTTTTTTTAATAGATAGATTAATTCAAGAGGAAGGTTCATATGTATAATACATGCATGATATGTGCACCCGTGCGAAGCAGGGGCGCGCGGGCGGGTTGCTAGTATGTAATAAAATTGAAAACCTCATTTTTTAGGTCATTTAAAAATTAATAAAAAAAATTTTGGGTGTCGTGTAAGTTGTCTAGTTACTTAAATATTAAATTACATATATTGCGTCATCGTATGGGGTACCCTATGATTCCACTATGATTGAGCACCGTATCCTAATAGAGATTTCGTAATCATAATACGCCTCCTCGCGGTGTTTACTTATACCGTTTTAGGAGTGGTTGCAAGTCGACAGCCGTTTGCTACTCTAACTCTCCAACTCGTGGGCTCGGAGTGCTATAACATGTCAAATAAATGTTGCTGTCTACAACACATTAACACCTGGTTTCTGAAAGCTTGATCAACACTAATCGGCTGTCAAGTCACTTGCTATCTCTATCTAATTTGAACAAAATTCTGAAATAGCAAGTGACTTGACAGCCGATTAGTGTTGATCGAGCTCTCAGAAACCGGGGGTAATAGATTCGTATTTTGACATTTTGTGAAGCAACAGCATTTTCATTATAATTGTTTTCTAGTGTTATTTTGAGTTGTCTTATGTAATTTTGGTGGTATTTTAACCAACATTAATTAAGGTCTAACAATTACCACAAAGTGTAAGCATTTGGAATGAAAGTGTATTAGGTATGTGATATGTATCGTTTGACAAAAATGTTTCGAATATTTTGAAAAAACCGCCTCCATAGTCTTAAACAAATGACGGCTGACTTGACTATGGACTTGACTAGAAACTATTTGACTATTATCACTTCACACTGGCAAAATTGTCTGTAAACACATGAGCCATAAAAAAACACATAAAAAAATAACTCAACAAAAACCTCGTGAGAAAACTAGTCGATATTCTAGCAACGGTCATGACAAAACTACTGAAAAATTAAATTTTTTAGTAGTTTTGTAATTATTTAATTAAAATTCGCAAATATTGCGAATTAGGCTGACTATCAAGCACTGTCACACAGAAATGGTAATTCTCCTACATATTTGCATAATTCAAAAGGAAATATTCTGCTCCAACTTTTTGGACGAAATTACTCGTATATTGAGTAGTACTACATACATAAAGTAAATTCTATTTAAATATACCAAGTAATGTGTACGTCACTCGTCAAGAAAAATGAGGTTGGCGATGTTATTGCAATTATTGAGGCGTTTAATTACTTAATCCTACTTACAGTACAGACGAACACATTTTATAAGTTATTTGTTTAACTATTAGGTACTTTCAATTTAGGCGTAACGAGTTTAGTAACTTTATGGATGACATGCCGCGAGTCTGCGATGGTATAATTTCTATCCTCTGTTAGGGTGCGTACACACCAAGCGTAGTCACCGACTGAGCGAGGTTTACGCAGTCAGTTGCTTTTCCGTCGACCTATTCAATTTATCGCTCGCAGTTCGCACCAAAACGACAATATGCGCTCACGTTTACGATAGATCAGAGCTGACTACAGACTTTATATCGGCCGATATTTTGATCTGGCTGTCAATCAGTGTGTAAAGAAGAATATAGGTACCAAGTGCGAACACTAAAATTATTCATCCGGCCGCATTATGTGCTGCAGACCAACCCAACCAAACTATCGGCCGATAGAAATCCGGCGTCTACGGGGCTCTTTTTCGCCTTTTTCCAGCTGTGGGACTGTGTAATTTTTATTAGTCGCATTCACATATTACTAGCTACTAGACAAAATTCCAATACTTGCTTGCTTAAAAACTCCGTAGACATATTTTTGTAGTTGTACTTTCTTTCTTTACAAAAGATTTAAACGCGCTACTTAGTACCTTACACTACAGTAGGTATGTATAATATTTGCGTGGGGTTTTCGCTCATAAACAATCAACGGTTCCTCAAAAGCTATTAGGTAATTAATCTCCCAATTTTCCGAAAGGAAGACGTCTCAATTTCAAATAGAATCGTTGCCATGGTTCTGATCGATCAGAATTATTTTAAGACCGAGCCGACGACGAAGACGCTGTATATTTCGTGTTTGGGGTAAATTAGGAAAATTTCAGCATGAAAGTATGTCGCAGTTGTTGGCACCAACTGATGTATGTCAGGTCACCGGGGCTGGGCGTCATCCGGATTATTTTTATTAGCACGCGTCTCACTCAAAACAATTTCGTTTACTTGTCCTTCGTCAGCAAGTACACAAACATGGATACAAATGAAGCCACACAAAGCCAAAGAAAGATGACGCTTACCACAAGGATATAAAAGCGAGCAGCGTAGAGCCTGATGTGTTCCTATCCAGTTTCGAGGAATGAAGTAATTATTTTGTCCGACTTCGGCGGTATTTCGTTCAAAGGTCTCTACACCTGCCTGGAAAATTCAGTTCGTGGTTTATGGTTACGATACAAGTATTAAATTATGGACGTACCCTCGCCTCGCACGAACGATCTATCAGATAAATAAACAGGTTTAACAAGTAACTAGAACATGTTGAACTATTGATTCACTATTGTATTATTCCCGAAGACAGCTCTTAAGCATATTTTTATGATGCTCCTTATCGTAGACCTACGAGTGTATATGGGTTTGCAGCTTACGAGTATGTCTTTTTAGATTATTATGAGAAATCTATTTTTTACATACATTTACCCCCGGTAAGCCCGATTAAAACTAATCGTCTGTCAAGTCACTTGCTATCTCTATCTAATTTGAAGTGGAAGCTGAAATAGCAAGTGACTTGACAGCCGATTAGTGTTGATCGCGCTTTCAAAAACCATAATACATTGATAGAGATCCAACAAATACAGCGCCAAACTGGGATTCAAACTATATTTACATCACACTAGCTGAACCCGCGGCTTTGCTCGCGCCAAGGATTTCAAAGTTTCATACAAACTTTCATCCCCTATTTTATCCCCTTGGGGGTAGAATTGATCAAAATCCTTTCTTAGCGGATGCCTACGTCATAACATCTACCTGCATGCCAAATTTCAGCCCGATCCGTCCAGTGGTTTGGGCTGTGCGTTGATAGATCACTATGTCAGTCAGTCAGTCAGTCAGTCAGTCACCTTTGAGTTATATATATTTAGATATACTCGAAGGAATAAAATATTATCCACAAATGTATCAAATATAGAGCAATTCAGCAATTCAGAGGATTAAATCGCAATAAGACTTCATGGTAGGTACGGACTCGGTCTGGGATCGCCAATGCTCAGTTAATTGGTTCATACCAGTTATCAGGCCGATCAAACTGTGAGTCTTATTTGGATTCCTTCTTAAAAGGTCTCAAAAGCAGTTATCAAGTATCTTAATTTTGCAAATCTATTTCTAATAAAACACCAATGAGACATGCTCGTTCGATGCATGAAACTTCTATTGTTCTCGGTTCCAAAGGATTCTAGAAATTCAGCCGTATTTAATATTTTGTCCATGGGGAAATAAAGATCAGCTTCAAAAGCCATTTTTGAAAAAATACTTTGTGGTAGAGGTCCCAGGTTCGAATCAAGTCTTGCACTAATGAATTATTTCCTATCGAAAAATTTGTGCACAAATACCTACCAGTGCTCTTAAACGGAAACATCATGAGGAAATCACTGTAGTATTCTAACAACGGGGATGGGCTTGCAACTTGTCACACGGAATACCAACTACTGCAAAATGTGGGTATGTGCCAAATGTAATGTTTGGACGTACCTCTGACTACCCCTTTCAGATTTAGCTGATTTCATATTAAGCGAAGAGGTTAGTTGTTATAACAGGAATTTTGGCCAGAATTCAGTGTACTTATTTTACTACTCACTTATAGAGACCTTTTGTTTTCCTAATCTAATGTTCCTTTCTGCGTTTCGTCATAATAAAATCTGAATCTTGTAAGAAAGGTAAGTACTTAAACTATCCACTGCAAATAATGTAGCTACTAACAACCTAACAGCTAAGCTTTCTGCGTGTTTCAACTACAACACAATATCTCAAAAAATAAATATTCGAGTTTAAATTAATTTATTATGCAACAGGCCCGACTGTGTTTATCTCGATGTACAACACAAATAACTTGTTGGCATATCTAAACATCTACAGTACTCGCTGATATAACAGAATCTGTGTCAATGAGCTTGATGTTGGATCTGGCTGGCCAATTTATAGATTGTCTACTTCAAGAGGCCGTCACTGTGTATTGGTATTTGAGAGAGCTGAAAAACATTCGTTATCTATTTTAGATCTTGAGAGACTGATGGATGGAGGGAGAGTCCTTACGGGTTCTAGAGAAATAGTTGGTACCTATTTCTATACAAATACATTAGTAGATATTGGTATAGAAATACCAACTATTTATCTAAATAGGTAATTATTTTTCATTCAAATTCAAACTATAAATTCAATTCAATTTATTTTATCCCATTTTGGTACATTTGGTACGCTTGGAAATGTCAAATTTTACAAAAGTCAAATAATATAGTAGTAGGTGAGTAGGTACACATAACTAGTTGTGATTGTACATACACACAAACAAACAAATAAAAAACTTATATACTAAAATCATCAGCCAAGGCTTCGTCAACAGTATAAAAAGACTTTAACAACAGAAACTCCCTTATTTTGACGCTAAGCTCCTTAAACTCTAAATTTTGAGTGTCCTGATTCAATTTATTAAAAAAAGTAATGCTTTTGCATAAGAAGCTTTTATCAACTTTAGCGAGTCTTCGTTTTGGGACAACTACATTGCTTTTATTGCGTGTATTGTGATTGTGGATGTCACTTTTTAATTTGTTATCGTCAATATGCAATTTAGCGTAAATTAAATTTTGAAAAATAATATATTCACCTGTAAATGTCATTATATTCAATTCCTTAAGCCTACCCCTACATGATTCAAATTTGTTAAATTGCAGTATGAACCTAATCGCCCGCTTCTGCAATATAAACACTCTTATTTGATTGTGACGCATTTCCCCAGGCTAGTATACCATACGTCATCAACGAGTGAAAATAAGCATGATACACAGCTCTGGCTGCACTTCCATCACTTATCTGTCGTATTGTTTTTTTTTGCATAAGCGGCCGACTTCAGTTTACCCACGAGATTCTCAATATGACTGTTCCATGTCAGTTTACTATCAATATTGACATATTGACACCCAAAAATTTCACTTCTTTAATAGAATTTACTGCATATTTATCAATTGTGCTTTGTACTGCTTAAAATATTTCCCAAAAAGAATCTCATAATATTTGTTTTATCAACGTTTAATAGTAAGTTATTTGCTCTAAACCAATCATTAATTGTTAAAATCAATTTATCTAGTTTTCCACATACATTTGCTTTATTTTTGTCACTTATTATAATAGTAGTGTCGTCGGCAAAGAAAACCGTGTCTGTTTCGTTTTCAACACATGTTACAAGGTCAAATACCTAGGTCTTTGCAGTACTTAGTATATACTTAAATAAAAAAAATTGTTAAACTATCTTTGGCGAGTTTTACTGTGTGCCGGTTTTATTGATAATTGAGAATTAATTTAAAAATAAATGAAAAACGAATACAGCTTTAACCCAGCGTCATGGGGGCTGGGTCAAAATGACCCGTGATGATATTGTTAGCTTGTAGCTTCGTAGCTACATAAGGGACGTTGCCACTTTTATCAGTAGCTGGAGTCTATGAGTTGCACTAAGCATTTTTGGCAAATTATCCATTGGTCGAGCTACGTGTGCCCAAAGTTGAAAAAGGTAAATATGACCCATCCCCGTACTCGGTGTAACAATTTTGCGCCATTTTTTTGATAGTATATTTTTAAATGTTGTAATTTCTTTTGGTGTTTTTTTAGTGTTATATGCTTGAACGATGTTTTTTTAATAATATATTTCTTTTTTGCACATAAAAAATAATGGATCGGGAGGAAACAGAATGACGGCGTATTATTTCAATTGTTGAAGATTCTCACTTGGATCTTATGTCATCTGATCCGAAGTACGCCGATGAAGAGGATTCTGTTAGTGTCAAAAGTCATCTCAGTGACACAGAGCAAGACATCTCAGAAAATTATGACTACAATGTCCCACTGTCTGCTGTTCGAAGTCAAACGCAAGATATCTCAGAAAGTGATGACGACAATGTCCCACTGTCTGCTGTTCGATGACGAATATTGTCTTTTGTTTTGACACAAGTCTTCCACCTCCGCAACAGGAGCAACCACCATCGGATTCAGATAGTTCTTCGTCTCATCGTCGCAAAACTACCCACACATGACAAATATATTTGCCCTGAACATGTCGTACCTATCTGCAGTGATTGCATTTACGACGATGATTCTGATTAGTTTTTGGAATGTTTTTTCTAAAGATATTGTAGTTAAGTTTATAAAAGTTCCATAAAAAATTAAATACATTAATTAATACATTAATTAATTACATTAATGCTAAGAAAATTTAGATATGACTAAGGAACGCAAATTTTGTTGATTTTTAACGTGTTTTTTATTTAAAGTTTTAAAGGTATTATAAAATATGTTTATTATACAAATTCTCGTTTAATTTACTATAAAATATACTATAAAATAATAAAAATATTATCATTAAATAATTGATAATTTCGTTTAAAATTAGAGAAATATCGTAGGTCAAAATATCGGGTAATATTGGCCCACCCCCATGTCCGTGTACTCATTTTCCACCCCCATGACGCCGGGTTAAGTATCTACGATTATTAGTTAGGTAGTAGTTTTTCTGCAGTATTCACATCTCGATCAATAAGTATTCTTTAAGAATTGGTTGACAAATATTGTGAAGATAAATGGGATTAACGTAAAAAAAGGACTATTAATGTTCTAAAAGTAATAATTAATCCACCAGTCCAGTCATCACACCACTCTCTCCTCATCAATGTAGAGCAAGCATTGATCAGGCTCAAAAACAAAATCAAGGTGTCCGTATAATTTCTATGCAGTCTCCAAAAATGGGCTTATCCTCCTTAAGTACCTAACTGCCCTCCAGGCACCATTAAAAGTACCAAGATTCTTAAGACCTGTAAGAATATCTGAGGGGACAGTCAGGTAAGCGTCTTGTCAAACCTCCTCAGAGAATTGAGATTTGTACCGTTTTATGGGTAGGTACCTATTACAGCCGTGGCCTGTGACCCACTTCATTTCATTGATAGCCTATAAAGCTGTTAGTATACAAAACGCAATTATTTAAATTAATCTATTTAATGTGCAATAAGCCAATAATAAGTCAGTCATATTTGTAGGCTTATCGTTGTATCTTTAATAATAATACTGGCTGACCCAAATCACACAACTTTGTGGTATTTAAGTACCTACGTGTACTCCAGTACCTTCCTCTGTTAAATCACATGATGTCATCATCAGTTGTATAAGAACGAGTTAAAAAACGATTTTCCTATTTTACCAAACTTAAACGTTGCCAAAACATATATAATGCAGGAATAATTTCTCTGTTTGACAACTGTGCGACATGACGCGTCTATGTAGACTGCTGGCTGCAAGATTTTACAAACTTTTCAGATCAATATATTAGGTATTACTACAGAAAGAATGTGTAACGTTTTAATTAATTGAAGTAGGTATGTTGCGTGCCTATGTGTGTATTCACCGACTATTAAGTACGTACGCTGGTAGGTATTATACTGGTGAACGATACAAGCGATTACTCTGCCGCGTAACTAGGTCAGTAGGTCACAGACGAGGTCCGCTGATAGTAAGAGCTGCTGTTTCCCAAACTGTAGAGGTAGTTCTCTAGGAAAAAATACACTGTTGCAGTAATTAGGCACTTATTTACAAGGTAAATAAAAAGCCACTGCAGATCAGACCAAAAACTAGGAAAGACTAACGAAGCCTAGCGTAAGTGCAGTGCAATATAAGGTGCGGTATTGTCTAACAAGAAAACATATTGTCGAACAATTCAAAATTTTAGGTAATATATATGCAGATACCAGATAATACAGTTTAACCCCATTTCTTTTTAAATAAATATAAGTAATATATGCCATGATACAAACCGATTTTCTTGAATTTTGTCTACCCTCAATAGTTCCTATAATTTAGTTGCCATAATTTTCTATTAGATGATAAGATGATAATTTTAGGTACATTTTAATGATAATAGATTATAGGGCGAATTATAACTTTAATGTTTCACTAAATTTTAAACATACCTATACTCCAGTGAGTAATCTTTTCTAAGCTCCTATGTCGAACCACTCATTTTTATATGGGAACACCTTTGTTGACAAAATATCTTTTTTGGAATTACCTACTATGATATTACCTATTATGATATTTTTATAGACCTTTTTTATTCTCAGAAACTTAGTAGTTTCCGATTTTTCATAACAACCTTCTGATTGATATTTTCCAGAACGTTACAATGTGTAAGCGAAAAGTTATTAGACGGTGGCATGCGTCTTAATTTAAGGGAGGTTCATAATCGGGGTGATGATGAAGGCTCTTCATTTAATGACACTCGCTAATATGATGCTAAACACCCGTCTGTTGTGTAAGAATAATCAGAATAACGTACGCTCTACCATCTATCTGCTGTTATTTTGTAAATATCTGGTATGTGTAGGTATGTCTGGATTCACACTTCTTGAACCCGTTTACCTTTGTAGCAGATACTTGTTTAACGGATTTGTAAGATATCACCCCTTCAATCGAAGATCCTGACTTTATATTATAAAGTAGGTTTTTTTTATGCGGCTATTTAAGAGTAAGGCATATTTTAACCGTCATCTTACGTAGGTAACGGTAGTTAGGTACTGGACATCCCCATAAGAGGAAAATTACAAATTCGGTTCTTCGTTCAATGCCAAAATTAACCGACTCTTTTATGGATGCAAATACGCTTTTGAACCACCTGTTGTTAGTGTCCAAGTGTGAAGATAATAGGTAGATACCTATGGATATTTGCAATTCAAAAGGAAAATTCATGGGCTCACGAATGACTACTCTGCATAAAAAGAGCGAGCCGAAGATAACTTCCGCAGAGTACTCTCATAACGAAATAGCTTATTGCTTCGGTACAGTACAGATAATTCAATTCAATTTATTTATTTCAGATGTCAATCCATAATTTGTTAGTAAACTTAATTAAACATGTCAAATGTGTTAGTACAGTATTGAGTTACCTATTAATAAAATTACTAAAATTAAAATTTATTATGTATTTATTTTGTGTCCTTCACTGAGTCCCGGTCAAATAGACTCGTAGGTAGTCTATCCAACCAGAACTCGAATGAAGAATTTAAAAATAGGTGAGTCGTACCTGTCCGCCATGACGTTCAGGATGGTGTTGGTGCTGCCCCGCACTCTGCTGAGCAGTGAGGCAGTCTTTTTGCGGACGATGGCATGAAAGCCATCGACTCGCGCCTCCGCAAACATGCTCGAAGCGCTGCAGAAGCGAGGCAGCCCCATCAGCATCCTGAATCCATTGTTATATTGGACACGCAGTACATTAAGCGACTTTTTCGTATGGCTGACCCACAGGCTGCTCGTGTAGACGATATAATGATATGACGATACACCTAGCTTTTTTATACAACAAACTAACCCGGCCTGATGGAAAGTGGTTACGGTAGCTTATGAACGCCTGTAATACTAGAGGAATTAGGAAACACCTTAGCAAGATTGTATTGACATTAAAAATCGACGTAACAGACGACAAGCATTCAGCCAAACATACAGGGTTACAGGAAAAATCGTGCTAGATCCGTTAAGGACGTGGAGTACCCATCATTTCTGACTTATTTCACAAACAATTGCCATAATATTTTTTTTAGATATCCCTTAGAGAAAAATAAACTTTCTAGTATTTTTTCTTATTTCTTAACTTTCACTTGTCTACTACGGTCTATTCAATTAACTTATGCACTATTTTAATGATTGACATCCTAAAGCATCTTATTACACATGTAAAAATGCAATAATAATAATAATTAAGGTGCACAAAATTTTCAATAAAAAAATTAAAAGTCGAATTGCTTGAAAAGGGTTATGTTTAGGGTAGGGTGTTTCATAGTGAAATAAGTCAGAAATGATGGGTACTCCACGCCCTTAACGGATCTAGCACGATTTTTCCTGTAACCCTGTATATACCTATAGGTACAAAATTATCTGCGCTTTCTATAATAAATATGTAGTATCACTCATAGCATCATCGGTAGTGACATCTAAACCAATTTTTTTTTGTCCACTTCCGCCCAAATGACACTTTTAATTTTAATGTAAATATGTACTGACATTTCGGCCAACAATGATAAACGCTGTGTGTCAGCGACAGTCAGCGAATAAACCTAAACTGCCAAGACAAATTTCCTAAACAAATTCATGAGGCGTTTGGATTATACGAGGTGATAATGTCATTTTTTGATGCGGTACTGGCAATTACAGTTAGACCATGTGTTCTAAGTAGACCATCCAGAACTGACGCACAACATTTGCTAACTTCGAAAAGAAACAACCATGGGTAAAGAAACTTCTGGTTCCCATGATTGGCTCCTAGCTTCGTATTACACACCGTACCATTTCAACAGAAGTAGGTGATGTTGTAGTATACCTTATGTATGTAGGTAGTATTCAAGCAGCAGTGACAGGATTGCAAATTGACACATTAGAACTCATGCGGCCTAAGGATAAGTGGGCATGTGCCAAATAAAAACGTATTTGTAATAGGTCAAAATTCTATTGTAAAAAATATTAGCGCTTAGACTGATAGCGCTGTCTGATATTACGTACCGCTTAACAGTCAAATAATGTCAGATGTATGACAGATACGAAACCAGTGAATATTTTGTATGGGAAAGTGCCTTTTCTTTTATTTTGTTTCTGCGCATTTTTTTAAATTTATTTAAATGTAAGAACCTTCCCCTGACAATAGTAAACAAAAATAAGTACCTACATATATTTTTAATGTTTTAGCACCTAGATTCACCTACCTAGTTAAAAGGCGTTTCAAAATTATCTTAGTGATTTTATTGAATAAATAAAGCAAAGCTAAAATGTTTTAGGTATCTGATGGAAATTTTTACGTGCTTGGAAATTAAAGATGTAGAGATATGAGTCTATTTCGTTTGTTTCATAAAGTAATGCTTTTCAACTTCGCCCTAACGGCGTTTTAGCGACTTCTCTATCTTTTGTTTCTCAATAGTAGAATGAGAAAAAACACGCTATGAACGTCTGATAACGGATTTTTTTAGGAGTGAGTAATGAACTAATTATGATTTAGGTCACTCGTTCTCAAGAAATGTAATAATTGTCTCAATCCAATGGGTCTAAGATTACAATAATGTTCTACCTAAACAACCAAATTTCGTAAATATTACTTACTTTTCCTGTTATTTGTTAAACGAACAACATTTATTTACAAACAAAATTATTTTAAACCACTAAGTATTGACTAAATGTAAACAATACCCAATGATATAGTTTAGTTATCTTCAGAACGGCAACTGATTTAGACATAGCTCGACTGATCCAGATCAGAAGTCTTCTCAAGACGCTGCCAGCATTGCATATAACTCTAAAAGAAATAAATATTTTAGCGATTCTCTCCCCATTTTTTTTCAAATTCACTCATGTTCGCGGGTTCGCTCGCGATTCGCGTAAAATTTTTAGTTTTCTAAAAAATGCCTTTTATTTTTTTTAATACCCAGAGGGGACATTTTTTATTATTTTTCTGGTGACCCTTGTGACCACCCCTATCACCCCTCTTCCTAGTTACGTAACCTTTTGGGACACCCTGTAGATCGTCTATATCATGTAGGTAAGTATTTGTTGTATATTTTATTGTTAGTTGAACGCTAAAAACTCACCTTGCTCTACATTCAAGAATACAATTAAACAAACCAGTTAGACACGAGGCTTTCTGTAAACCTTTTTTGGTAATTTTCTTAAATAATGTTATTGAATACGAAACGATTAATTAAGAAATGGTAAATTTAATATTACGGATATTAAAAAAAATCTAGAACCCTCCGTTTTTTTTTAACATAAGAAGAACCAAGATGTTCTTGCAACATTAAAGAAGGCCTGGCAACCCTTTAGAAAAAGTATTTTGCAACATCGTGACGCGAATACCCTGGAACGCACCGCATGAAAGAGATAGTGCCTTACGTTTTAGAGTTTATGTCTCACTCTAACTTGTAGCATAAAGTAGGAATAATTTTTTAGTGTCGTGGAACAAATTCACTAAGTTGAATTGAAATAGCGAGTGTTGATTTTTTTTGCTTGATTTGAAAACCACACGGTGTTTCGACTTCGTTTCGCGTTGTTCGTAATTTCGTTGTGCTTCGTGTGTTTTGTTGGTCTGCCATTGACGTGATCTCTAATATATTTTGACATTTGAGTTGGTGTTTATCGTGTTTATTCCGAGTTGGCAAATCACTTTGAAGTGACGAGAATGTCCGGTCAACCTAACAGTGAATGTTTTTTTGTTATTAGTGTTGCCGTGCTGGCTTCTTTACATGTTTTCTCCCTCAAAACATTTTTATAATTTTTACGAAAATGGAGGCTCTTAAAAATATGAGTTTGGTCTAATCAAGTAGTCTAATTTATTTGCTTTCTGCTTGGGTGTTTTTCATACTTGATCAAATTACTGGGGAATAAAATACCACTACTGACCGTATCCTTTCATCGTCAAAAACCCTTCAATCTTTTCATAAATCTTATAAAATTATAATCGAACATCGCGAGACCTGATGATTGTCAGTCTCTTAAAACTCTAGACACTGACAATCGTCATGTTTTTCCATTACCGATTCTGTGACCAAACTTGCCATAGGTATGGTTACTTGTATTGGACTCGACGGTGGTCCATTACGCGTGAGGGGTATTCTGGCTACAATTGTAGCCAGCCGAACACCTCTCAAAAGCGCAGAAGCTTCCTGGGGGCTTCACAGGCTTGGAGGAGTGACCTAGGGGTTCCTAGGATTTCCCGTTGGGAGGCTACACCACTACGCCCTCGCATTCCAGGACTACGTGGGCTCTTAGGTCTCGTCTGTGTAGGTTCATTAGGCAACGTGTTTAGCCTAGGTGTGGTGGCTGGTATTGCTGCTCTTGACTGTATGCAGGTAGTCGTCCGCGTCCAGCGTAGTTTGTGTTGGTTTTGATAGTGTTGTCGCATCCTTGTGCGTAGCTGCGAGAATGGCGGAGGGACGAAAGATGCTGGTCCTTCGATTAATGTTTCCGATCCTCTTCTGGCCAGCTCGTCAGCGGCGTCATTTCCAAGGGATCCACTATGTCCTTTTATCCATTGTAGAGTCACCTGTTTTTGGTGGCAATTCTCTCTAGGACAACGTGGCATTCGTGTATGAGCATGGAGTTGCAGTTGTGGCTCTCCAAGGCTCGGAGTGTTGCAGTGCTATCGGAGAGGATACGGATGTTTTAGTTGTCGATTCCTCTCCCGTTGATTGCTTTTGCATCTTCGGTTATGGCTGCAATTTTCCAATGCGAATGGCATTGGAAAATTGAGCTGTGTGCGCCTAGTGTTATTGTTATGTTTATATTGAGATCCATTGAGTGCAATCCGGCGCCTGTTCCCTAATTTGTTTTTGACCTGTCGGTGTAGACTCGGACTTCGTTGATGCCCGATTGATCTCTTGGGTTTTTGTATCCGGTATTGTTTCTGGAAACTGTTGTTTGGGGATCTTATCGCACGGTGCTGCTATTAGCGGTACGTGTACGCTCTTTCCAGAATAGATGCGTTTGGGTTTCTGGTGGTTCCCCAAATGTTTAAGTGTTTGAGTCTAATAGCAGCCGTCGTTGCTTCTTGTTGTATGCGAAGGTCAAGCGGTGCTAGGCCCAGTATGATCTCGAGGGCCGCCGTTGGTGTTGTTCCCATGCAGCCCATTATTGTAGAGCATGCTTGTCTCTGGAATCTTAGTAGCTGGCTAATCACGGTGTTGCGGACAACAAAACCGGTTGGGATTTTACATAAAAACTACATTCAGTGATTTTATACTTAAAAAATGTTCATTTGTGCGAGATAGCGCCGTATGGCCTCTTAAGAGTATAAATTTTTTGTAGGTACGTACCTAGATAGGTAGTAAATGAATTGGGCGTAACCTTATGGTAAGTTTGGTCACAGAATAGGTATGGAGACATGACGATTGTCAGTGTCTTTATAGACTGATTATCTGTTCCGTTCCGATGTTCGTAACCATACAGTAAGTATGTTCGTAACCATAGGTCCGTACGTACGTACATACCTACGTACTAGACGTAGGAATGGTATCATGGTGAGTTCGATACGTTTATTATTATGGATCACACACAATCTTCTATTAGGTACGTTTTTCTTGCTATATGGTTAGGTAATTGTTTCTTGATACATAGGTTGATATTTATATCTGTACTGAATCTGCGAATTCGTTAGCTAGGTAGGTACCCACCTACCTAGCTAACGAGTAGATATCTATCCCTAATAAGATTCTTCTTGTCAGAATCTAGTGAAAGAACCGATCTGAACATTGCTCAGTTCTTAGAACTATAGCCAGTAGGTAGTTGCGTCACGCAATAAAAACTCCGGTAGGACGGTGGTGGTGTGATGGCGCTCCACTGTTTTCCAGCGTTCTATTTGGTTTACGCGACTAATAGGTAGGTACCTAGGTAACTATAATCTTATCGACCATTATGACTGCGGTGATGTGTAAAATATCAGTGTTGAAGTACTGGTAACCTAGACCTAAGTACCTAGCTAGCTACCCCACATGCTGGTACTGGTAGTGAGACTCGTAATTTGGTTTTATGATGATAATATGAATACTGTGTGCTGCGTCCAGACTGATAGATAAAGTACCTATTTCTTAATGGTGTAAGAGATCGCACCGCAGTCTGGCTGCAGCCCGCTGCCCAGCTAGCGTGCCCCACTGACACCAAATGAAATCAAAATGCGACGTGTCGTAGTCGCGCCGCCTACTGCATACGAAACACCTACCTAGCATACATTAGTTATTTGACCATACACAAGTAAGTAGGTACTTACTTACACTCATTCACCGCAATGCGGCGTCTAATTATACAATAAAACTATTCTCGAAACACGTTTTGTGAGCCGCTATTCAGTAGTTCTCTCCGAATACAGTTTCACACAGCTAGTCGCCGGAATCTATCGCAGCGCAGAGGATAGCGCAAAAAAATCCAATGCGGCGTTGCCACACCGTGCAGCCGAGCGTACGAGCAGCAGGTAGCCTCTACGCCTCTACGATGCATACAACCAACATAGGTAGTTTGCATTCAAGGTGTATGTTATTACCATATAGGTAATTAACTCTTTTTTATAACTATGAACCTATTAAGAATAATAATTTTTTGGCAGTTTGAGGCCCATTGACAAGCCTCATGTCCCATTAAGAAAAACAGACTAGTCTTACTGGAGACCAATTTGATTATCATCCTATATTAAATCCTGGAAACAAATTAAAAATTAGCAACCTGTTGAATTAAATATGGTAAAGCGCAAGTGTTCGAAAAGACTCAAAGATCCCAGCTGTTATTAAAACCAGGTTATTTTTACTCACAAAAATAGACCTCAAAGTAGGTACTTACCTACCTAGGTAATTTGGTCATGACTGACTTGTTCCAAAATTGCAATTAACTTACCGCTAGCGGGATCTACGTAGGCTATCTTTAGATCCAGGTTTATATTTTCCGGCTGCTTCTCTTCAGTGGAGCTCATGACGTATTCATTTGCTACTTCAATCACGATATCACTTTTCGGCTGGCTTGTTGAAGCAGCCAGACTATGTGTAACACTCATTTTCGGAGCGTCGTCGTCGTCGTGCATAACGCACAAATTTAAGACGAGGCTACCAAGAAATACCGCCCTCAATAGTTCAATGTGATTATCTATGATTTAGGATTAGTTCTATCTCAAAAATCACCCAATATCGACGATAAAACTTTTTAAAACAAAATGTAGGTCTCTAGGCCACTTCACATACACTTTGATATTCCGACCGACATAACTACTGGGTTCAGTGAAGCCACTGTGTTCATGACTGACATTGAAATAAGTCGGTAAAGGGCAGTAAGATTTATAACCTATTTCGAAAAATCTGTGTCATGACCTATTTAAAATTATTTATACATGTACATACGTGTTTAACATGTGCATTATCAGGAAATGATAATGTTTAAAACAAATGATTATTTATATTGCTAATAAGAAGAACTTGTCGAAACTAAGAAGAAAACAATCAGAAAATATTTTACATTTTAATTAAAAAGGTTACATACGTGTAATCTTGAAAGAATCATGATGTAAATGATGCAAAATGACTACGTTTGCTTATGAATACACAGTGTTGTGTAATAAATGACCGTTTCTATTGCACAATCCTTTCACAAGGGCTCCGAATGTAGGTCAATCATTATGGTGTTTATGTATTGAGCTATGGTTTACGAATTAATTAATGTAATGTATTTCATTGACAAATAAAATAAGGCATTTGTTTTTCAATACAAACTCAAATCAAATTTCTAAAATAACACCTAAATAAACATCATCAGTAAAAATAATGCTAAAGACACATCAACGACTTCCGTCGGCCGCAGCGCCCTCTAGTGAAACCTTAATTTTGTTTAGTTCCTTAATTATTTACTAGATGGAGTTTACATGGAGTCTTAATTAGTAATTAAGTCCGTCACGTAATAATTAGGTCTATAGGTTCTTCAGATTTGTAGCAGTACATAATTAGCTTATTGTTCATTTTTATGATTTTAGTAACTTGTCAAGAATAAAAGTGCACCTGTTTTTTTTAATCTGAACAAATAGGTAAGCCATACTCGTTCACGTGCCATAAGTTTCGTTTTTCGTTCGATAAGCGCCTCTATCGGGCGTGCTAAGAACTCACCAGTTTTATAAAACAAAACTCGGTAGATTATTATATTCTACTACTGACTGCACTAGTTCGCCCCCGAACTGAGATTTTGTGATGCGACGCGAACGTTCTTAAAATATAAGTATGTGGTAGTCAGAGGCAAGGCAAAACATTGTGTTTAGACTTGCTTCTGGCTTTTATCTACAAACCCCCGGTTTCTGAATGCTCGATCAACACTATAATCGGCTGTTATGTCACTTGCTATTTCAGCTTTTAGGTACATCAAATTAGAAAGAGATAGCAAGTGACTTGACAGGCGATTAGTGTTGATTGAAACCAAGGGGTAAGGATGGTAACCAAGTTACAACTAAATTGGCCTACCTATTTATTGAAGAGTTCCTTCGAAAAGACCTTGGCTTCATCATCAGAACAGGTCGCTATCACCATTCTAAGAGAACTGAGAACCTTTTTATTTATTTCAAGAAAATAATATGAAAAAGCAAAAGAACTGGCTGACCAGTAGAAAAACCTTGATGTCAACGAAACTCAGATGGGAGCTCTTGTATCGTGCATCTCAAAAACCAAGCGATCCAGAAAAAAAAGTTATAATTGTTTTGGAATGTCCAAACAAAGTTCTTTCGACTTGTAAGTTGATATTTGTCACTTTTTTTATTTTTGCCCCCGTAAAAATCCGACACATAATTATTAATATCTGGGTGATCGAGCTCTGCTCGGTTGCCGATCGATTTCGCCCCCGAAACCAGGGAGTTTCGAGGGCGATAAATCGATCGATTCTCATAAAATACTAAATTTCATGAAAATCGTTGGAGCTGTTTCCGTTATTCAGATTATAAATAAGGACTAAGTAGATGAAAACCCGGCTTTGCTCGGGTGAAATATTTTATTCTGATGATGTCTTCTAGATGTTAGTATGGATACTATAAAACATGAAAATGAAACATAAAACTGACTGGCCGTCGCGTCGGTCGGCCGCGTGATCAAGCAATAAATACATATCGCAATAGTTCATCATCATCATCAGCCTAAATAAGTCAACTGCTGGACACAGGCTCCCATATACGTTTCCAAAAATATTCGAGGCCTCTCCATCCACCGACTTCCCGCGGTCCTAATAATGTCGTCAGTCCATTAGGTTGGAGGGCGTCCCACGCTTAGTTTTCATGTTCGTGGTCGCCATTCGAGAACCTTTAGTCCCCAGCGAGCGAGTTCTTCGAGCTTTAGGACCAGCCCGTTGCCACTTCAATTTGCTGATTCTGAGAGCTATGTTGGCTACCTTGGTTCTACGGATTTCCTCCGTATTCTATCCGATGATTCTATTCCGTAGTAACGTAGCTGCCCAAGATAGCTCTCTCCATAGCCCGTTGTGCGACTTTAAGCTGCTTGATGAGGCGAATATACTACATAAGCAACCACGCATAGCATATAGCACGTCTATTGAAAGAAAGAAGAAAATGAGCATTATAAAAATTACGTTGTTCGTCGCAAAACGCAAGTACCGTTCCTATCAATCGCTTAATTGACATTTAGAATCGTCAAATTTAGTTAAAAATAGTTTCATTCAACAATGAATAAAATCATTTTTAACGAATTTTGACTAATCTAAATGTCAAATTAAGCGATCGCTAAGAACGGTACTTGCACTGCTGGTCTTCCATCGGAGCCGTTCGGTGATGCCACCGACGATTCAGCACGATAAAGTACTATTAAATCGCAGTATGTACATAGTTAGCCGAGAGTATATAACGCTATAGTTAGCGGCTGCTAACTCCTAACTCGACAAAGAGTAACTGACAGTTCTTCAACGGCACACATTTCATGACACGTTGCCATGGCGACGAGGAGTTCCGACTCCCGGGGAGAATAGGCTCGGGGTCTTTTGACGAACTACGTAGGTAGGTGTACCTAAATATTATTTACTAGTTGCACCCCGCGGTTTCACCCGCGCAGATTTATTTCCCGGTATTCCCACGGGATAAAACGCCTATGTGCTATTCCAGCCAGACTATAATCTCTCTGCCAAGTTTCATCCAGATCCGTTCTGCCGTTCCGGCGTGAAAAATAAACCTCCATCCATCCATACTTAAAAACTTTCGCGTTTAAATAATATTATAGTAGCAGGATTCGTAGCCTAAATATTATTTATAGTAGCAACCAACGCGTAACAAATTTATGTATCTATGACAGGGCCAATAAGCATATCAGTGGGTATATTTTGTAGATAAAAACATCGATAGGTATTTGGATATTTTTATATTGTTGCATAATTTTATAAAACGTTACGATTTAGTTACTTAACTCTATATCATATTACAAAGTTTCGGCTGGTAAACATTTTATTATATTTATATTTACCTTACAACTAATAATATAAATTTTACAGTAGGTATACCATAACCGCATTTAGTTGTCTTAAATATGTACCATCGAAAATGGAAGACTTCAATGTGATAAGATATAAGAAGAAATAATCTTGAAATATCGTTGCTTGTGATTCTTAAAACAAATCAGTATTACTTGATGTAGGTAAAAAATTGAATAGGGTGAAAATGTAATTTGACTATAGAAAATTCAACAATTTTCAAGCATTGGACTGTTTTGCAGCGGTAAGAATCTCTCTAGAGATGATGATTCTCTGGATCTGCGATGTGCCTTCGTAGATCTGGTATATCTTGGCGTCTCTCATTAGTTTTTCCACAGGGTACTCTGTGTTGAACCCATTGCCTCCGAACACTTGGACGGCATCTGATGCCGCTTTGTTTGCGATCTCAGAGGCGTGACATTTCGCAACCGATGCTAATACAGTGTTCTTTTGACCTGAAAACGAAAAATTCATGAGTTAGACGGCGATTGATAGCTCAATGGCTTTATGAATTACAGATCATTTTGACTGACCTAAAACATACTGATATCCTTCAGGACAAAGACCGTATGGTAAATAGGTAAGAATTTCGCAACACAATGGAATATTATACAGTTGACTACTTTACATTAGAAGAGAAATTATAGTGTGTAGAAATACGTTCTATAAATGAACAACAAAAGATTTTTTATTTAAAGTTAACCTCAGTGCTAATCCATGGCCTAAATCTAACAGTGTACTTCTCACTGATGATGAACAACTATACATTATTTCGCAATAGTGTGTGAATTACCTCTAACTCATACACTATAAATAAAACAAATAATGCTGGACAATCCACACAGCACCATCTAGCCCCGAAGTAAGCTACTCAAAGCTTGCGTTATGGGTACTAGATAACTGATATATTTATTTTATTTATTTATTTATTTATGTATGCGGGTATAATTTAATATGGCGTCTTACCATGATCGACCATCCAAGCAGCCTTCTGCCACGCGAGCCTTGCGGTCTCGACGCCGATAGCCATATCGGCTAGGATGAAGGCGATGGCCTGGTGGTAAGCTATCGGCACTCCGAATGTCTTCCTCTCCAGCGAGTATTTTGTGGCTTCGTAAAGAGCACGGTTGGCCAGGCCGGTTGCGCCAGCGCCTACCTATGTAACAAATACCAATAATAAAATTTTATTTCAGACAAAAAAATTACATTTATGGTCCATACTAGTTACGCCTAACGGTTTCACCCGCGCAGATTTAATTCCCGGTATTCCCACGGGATAAAAAGTAGCCTATGTGCTATTCCAGACTAATATATCTCTCTGAAAGAGTAACAAACATCAATCCATGCACCCATCCATTCTTCCATACAAACTTTCGCGTTTATAATATTAGTAGTATATATTACGAAAGAGCGAGCAATGTTATACCTGTCCTTAGGCGATAAACCTGTAATTTTCCGTAGAATTTGTTACTAGGGTGACGACCGTGCCGATGTACCTGCATGCTGATTGATCGAAGTCTTTATGCTGGATGTTATTTATTCAATCAGGTCGCAAGTGGCGTTGCCAACATCCCAATATAACAGTAAAATTTAGTGTTTTACATAATAAAATCAGATCAATATACTGTTCGAATCGAATTGCGAAATTTGGTCATTGTTTTTTTGGAATAAATATAAATATCTTGGACGTAGGTATTAATCGTGTCATGTCATGCGTCTTAGGTTAGTAGTCCTAAGTAGTAATAACACTATACAGTCATATCCTGAAAAATGCTCAAATCTTAAGCTAGAAATACTTATGTTTACTATAGTATACTATATGCGATAATTTTTAACGAAAATCTATAATTACTACATAGTATAAAACAAAGTCGCTTTTTCTGTCCCTATATCCCCATGTCCCTATGTCCCTATGTATGCTTAACTCTAGAGTCTGATGCGAGATGAACGTGCTCTAGAATGCAATGCTTTGGGATGTACTCGAGGCATACAGATGTTATTATGTTATTATGCGCGAGGAAACCAGTTAGTATTTTAACAGCGGCGATGATCTTCCCGGCAATAGTACAAGCCATTCGGAAAGAGCGCTACTATTTTCTTGCGATGTCCAGTGGTACCCAAAACAACAGAAATGCCCAAAACACAATTATTAGCTCTCAATTATAATAATGAAACAAAAACCTATCGCTAGGTCACAAAGCAGGTTTGAAATCTAACCCCGCGTAAAGCGTACACAATAAAATAAAAAACTACGTACAGGTAATTTCACGGTGTACACAAATCTGCAGTTCTCCTGCACCATTTATCAATATAAGTTCATTGATTAGAATACTGTTTCGATAAATAAAGAAACTTACACCAGTGAGCTTTGAATAAATCCATTTTATCATCACATCTATACATGTCATTGACTAAAGATGAAAAATACCTTCTAGGAAAAAATCCATTTCAATAATCCTTATTCTCTGACGCATCTACGGTGAAGAACCTAGAAATGGAAATCCAGAGGGGACAATGGTTTGTTTACATTTATTTACTAGACTTTTTATTTGCGCGGGACAGACGGCGAGACGACTAGGCATTTATTATTAACTAGCTGCGCCCCGCGGTTTCACCCGCGCAGTTTTAAATTCCGGTATTCCCACGGGATAAAAAGCCTATGTGCTATTCCAGACTATAATCTACCTCTCTGCGAAGTTTCATCCAGATCCGTTCAGCCATTCCGGCGTGAAATTGTAACAAACATCCATCCATTCATCAACCATCCATCCATACTTACAAACTTTCGCGTTTATAATAGTAGTAGGAAGTTTTAGTACCGGTGGGCGAGTTTTGTCGAATGCTCCCATGGCGATCTTGAAGCCAGATCCTTCGCCAATGAGCACATTCTCCTTGGGAATGCGCACGTCTTCGAAAGTTATGCCGCGGGTATCGGAAGCGCGTTGTCCCATATTTTGTTCCTGTTTAAATACACGATGTTTACTATAATACACAGAAAAATAAATGATTATGATTGAGTTCCTCACATAAGCCCTAGTGCTACTATGGAAGGATCACAATATAGAAACTGTTTGTTATTCCAGTAATAGACATATTCAAGTAAATAAATTAAATGTAAAAACCTGTTTTAAAGCGTACTTTTACTAACCATGGACTTCCCTATACCTAGCCTAGCCTGATTTGTGGGAAAACGCCCAAAAAGGTACCAAATGTGGGTACCAGTGGTGGTTTAGAAATGAGTGCATTTAAAAATCTGAAGACCTGGAAAAAGTCGATATCTAACTTTTTTCGCAGCCAGCTGCGTTCAACTAAGTCAAACGACGGCGATGGTCCATCAGGGAGCAAAGATAATTTTGAAGACAAGGAAATGAGCCCAGAGCAGAAGTGGCAGTCTCTGGGGAAAATCTTTAGACGCCAAAGTTTTGCAGAACATTGGCCTAGGTCATCAAATCATCACCAGGAAGAGACCTCATCACAAAACAAACGCTTGGCTGTGAGAAAAGTTCTATCTAGTTATTTTGGGAAAGCTCAAAAAATACCATCTGTTGCAAATGAGGAATAAATCATTGATATTATATTATTATTATTATTATTATTATTACAGTTTTTGTTTACTTTTTATGCTTTTATTTAATGGGGAAATAATTACAATTATACTTTTTATTTTATGGGGAAATAAAAATTCTAAAATCGCAAAACCACTATTTCTGTTCGCGTCTTTTTACATCCAAGAAGCTTTGAAAAGACGAGCCAAGTCTGCTTTGATTGTTCTAAAACTCGAAATAGGTCATCAATACGACTTTGTTCAAAC
Organism: Plemyria rubiginata; assembly: GCA_963576535.1. Lineage (NCBI taxonomy): Eukaryota > Metazoa > Arthropoda > Insecta > Lepidoptera > Geometridae > Plemyria > Plemyria rubiginata. The sequence continues at coordinate 6,674,019 of OY754905.1, forward strand.
AAAGCCCTTTACATAAATAAGAAAAAAAAAACTTTGTTCAAGCTAACTTTGATAGTGACAACGCAGTTTACCTTGCGACCAGGGTTGACTCCAGGCCACTCCCGTTCCACGATGAAGCCGGTAAAAGCCTTGCTGGCGGGGCACTTCGGGTCTGGATTAGTGCGGGCCAGCACGAAATACCTGCAATGTCCAAGTGAATAATAATAAATAAATAAATAATGCTGGACAATCCACACAGCATCATCTAGCCCCAAAGAAAGCTACTCAAAGCTTGTGTTATGGGTACTAGATTACTGCTATATTTAATACATTATATACATACATAGATAGATATTTTTTTTTATTATACATAAACACCCAGACAAACGGAACAAATTTCTGCAGATCGTACACAAATTTGTTCCGAGGCGGGAATCGAACCCACAACCTATTGCGTCGCAGGCGGTCTCTCGCCCGCTGCGCCACTGAGGTCGTCACTGAGGTGAATAATGGCTAAATACTAAAATGATATGCAGGATTAGTAGGACATAGGCATCCTCCATATTTGGAAGTGGATTCCTGTAGTCACGACGTGAGGCAGGCGCATTTTTTTGTATACAAGTTCTATAACATGTGACAAGTGCTCAAAAGGAGTATCTTGAGGCGCACTTAAAGTCCTTTCACCACACTGTTGCGAAAGAAACTAGTGACACGATAAGAAGAAGAACGTTGGAAATAACTGGTGTGGAGTAAGATATCGCTAACCCGTGGCTTCATTCGTTTGGAACCTTGATAAAAAGTAGGCTTCTTAAATCCTTTAGACCTAGTACTTTTTTCTCAACCTACCAGTTGGCAACTCCTCCGTTGGTGATCCACATCTTCTGTCCGTTAAGGATCCACTCGTCTCCCTTCTTCTCGGCCTTCGTCTTGATGCCAGCTACGTCAGACCCCGCACCGGGCTCGGTAACACCGTAAGCCTAGGAATATAGATAAAAACGTTAAAAGTACTTATGCATTTAATACAACGTGTATTTAACATAGTAAGGCCGCGTATAAGACCACCAGGATGAGCGAATAGGACTTTCAATCATGGTGTGTTTAGTTTCATATCGGAATAAAGTTTAAAGGCATTTCAGATATGAATACCTTCGAAATTTAAAAACTTAAGTTGTCCTCCATGACCAGCAGAACACCCTGTTTCTTGTTTAAAAGAGGTAATATGTTAGATGTTAGACGTTGTATAAATATAGTAAGTACTGAAAAGCACATTCCTATGGTACACACAACATGCAGTCTTCACACTGATCTGTATTATACAGTGGCACTAATCAGTGAGTCTTTTTTTTTACCACAAGCACTTATTAGAAAAAAAAGGTTTAATATGTGCTAAATAAATAAATCCTGACACTATATTTTGACTACACATACTCATAGTGCCATCTAGAACGCGGGTTATGTACTTAGCAAATCCATACAACGTCATCTATCGGCGGACGCCTCAACTGTGAACATTTTATAAACGCCTTGGCTTTGGCCTAATAGAAGATATTTTACTGAATAGTTCAAATACAATTTATAGCAATAATATGTATGCCTTTACTATTTATCATAGATTGATTTCGCCATAATTACGCGAAGTTTTATAATAAACGTAAAACTTACAGCTACCAAAGGCTCGTCGATCAACCTTCCCAGGTATTTCTTCTGTTGTTCCTTGTTTCCGGCAATGATGACTGGGGTTTGCTGAAAATATCGTAATTTAGCTGTAAATAACATTCTCTTGCCATTGAAATAAAGCCCTTTACAAATTCTATCCCGCTATACAAGCGTTTCTTATTATCACCACACCTGTTTGTTATAATAATATTAATTATAATAAAATACTTTGAGTATTTTATTTAGAAGCAACCAATATAATGTACGACATAAATACATCGTGGAAAGACTATTGAGTTACATATTTTTTTTAATGTTGGACAATCCACTCAGTACCATCTAGCCCCAAAGTAACCTACTCAAAGCTTGTGTTAGGGGTACTAGATAACTGATAAATGTATTTAATACATTATGTACTTACATAGATAGATATTTTTTTACTATAGGTACATAGAAAGCACCCAGACCATTTCTGCAGATAGTACACAAATTTGTTCCGAGGTGGGAATCGAACCCGCCACCTCTTGCGTCGCAGGCGGATTCTCGCCCGCTGCGCCACTGAGGTCGTCTTATATATTATATCCTCTAAAATCATATAATACTTAAACGTACGTTATCGTATTGTAAAGGCATAACTAACGTGTGAGTACTTACAGTTAGAGTTGTTAGTAAAATTAACAAATATTTATGGATTATTTGGACAAAACAAAGCCCCCATGTGGCAACAAGCATGTTAATAGTGAAGTTGAAGTTTTCATGGAGTTAGTTTGGCGTGAATTCATGTTATGTAATAAACCATTTCAAACGATATTTTAAAGGCATGACTATGTAATTGATTTTTAAACAAAAACTAAGCTACATAGCATAGAATATTGACCTAAGCCAATTGTAATTTACATCCGATAAGACACCAATATCTGCGTGGCATTCGTATATTTAGTAAAACGTGGACTTTGATGAGTCCGGAAACATAAAACACATGCTCAAACAGGACAATTCACTCACGCCCAGACCACTGGCCTCCATTGCAGTCATTATGCCAGTACATCCGTAGGCTAACTCTTCAGCGACCAAGCACCCCTCAAAAACACCCATATTCAAGCCACCTGTGAAGTGATCCAAGGTATTGACAAAACTGAAATAAGCGACATAAGTTCCTCTAGCTAGAGAGGTACCAGGCGGGCATAACATATTAGGACTATCAGTATCAGCAATGCTGCTTGCCATACAACTCAGCGACAGAATTTGTTAGCTTTTGCCCGGTTTATTTTATGCGCAGTAGAGTATTTTGTATCTATCCTAGAAACAGTTAAGTACTTCATTTAAATTCTATACTATTATGCTGAATATCTACGGTTCACGCAAACGTTTTCTAATGAGTCGATAAGTAGGTATATTCGTACTTAGAGTCGTCATTAAATTGTTATGTTATGTATGACAGATGACAGATAATTGACCGAGCGAGCGAAGCGTCTCAGTTTCCACATTGGCCAAAAATGCGTTTGTCCGGATGTCTGTCTGTCTGTCCGTTCTCCTATACAGGTCGCATTTTTCAACCGATCTGGACGAAACTTGGTACACAGGTTATATGACTTATTAGATTTTTTTGTCGTCGGGGATTTTTGATTGGAGGGGTACTTCCCCTAAAAAAAGGGCAAAAAGGGATTTGATATACTGGATATCTCCACCAAATGAGATCCGATTTCGATTATTCTTTTTTTATTTGAAAGGTAGTAACTATAAGTTGGTCTCATAAAAGTTTGGCGAAGATCTGATAAGGATCTTCAGCATGATGAACAGGATAGCTCATCAAACAATCGATGGTTTTCAATCAAATTTGAGAGAAACACAAAGGAGCTCATTTTACACAAGATGATGCAAAAAAATCAAAAAGATCAAAAAATCACAAAACGGAAAATGCACTTGCACATTACATTCCTCAAATAGCTCACTTTTAGTATGCTCGCGAGGTCTACAGCTCGCAGAGCCACTAGTATAAAGTATTCATTACGTTATTTTTAGTTTAGTTATTTTTAGTAGTTTGGATGTAAAATAAACTTAAACCTAAAGATAGCACTTCAATTGCGGATTTAAGCCGGTACCGAACCTTTATCTTCGTTATCTCGGAAAAGTGGTTTTATCAAGAATTTTTAAGCGCACACATTTTTTGAAACAGCAATAATGCGATACAGACAAAAACTGACATAAAAATCCGATAAAATGAGAGCATTTGATTCCCATAGTTTAATAGCAACATATGGATGGATCTAGTATATTCCTTGGATGGATGGGAATCACATGTCAAACTGAAAGCCATCTCGATAGCCAGATATTAGCGTAATCGGGCCGCCGGCGCCGGTATTGGTAAGGAAAATTTTATGGGATATATAGATTATTTCGGATCGGAGACTAATTATTTCCATAGTTAATCATTGCTAAAGTACAAATGGACTCCCGGACGGAAGGAATGTCAATCCTCTTTGATCTGTTTGAGTTTTAAGTTTCTACGTCTAGTATAAATAAATTTATACATGATTATGTTAAGTTATTTATTCCAGGAAACGTTTTCCTGGTTTGTTAAATAGGCTAAGCAATGCGTGACAGACAGTACCCACAATGATAGTGCTATATACAATAGGTGTCAATTTACTTACATAATTTTATAAAAATGTACTTCTTTTGTAGTACTAAGTTCCTCATTAATTTACTATTTTATGTACCAAAATGATATCAGTTGATGAGTTATGATGGAATATGTTAGGTAATTTGGGTATAAATAATTGTATCAGAATGTCGCGAAGTCCGTTTCCTAATATAGTTGCAACAAAAGGTAAGAAGGAAGCTGTACGTTTATGCAAATAATTGAAAATATATCGTTTGAAATATACAATGGTGGTACATAACATTGATAACATTAAAAGCGGGTATCCCAAGCTCCAATCGAATACGATCGAAGTTCCCAAAGCATGGGGAACGTAAGGAAACTCACTCCTAAACCTGTGCCTCCGATGGCGGTACAGATGCCTGTACATCCGAAGGCCATCTCTTCAGCGACGATGCACTCTTCAAACACTCCCATACCACCCATGCCCCCTGAAATGTCATCAAGCTCAAATTCCGTGCTCACAAATATTAACTGATGCAAACAATTTGAGTGCTCCCACAAAACATGTTATTGACTCTTCAAGCTCTCTTATAATCAACTCAACTCATTATGCCGGCCCCGGAATATTAGAACAAGCACTATGATAGTAGCCCTCTTGTAAATTAAAAACAAGGCCGGCACCAAAATATGCTCACTCCGACATCAGTGATAAACAGCGCTGCCATAATGCCTGAGCAGCCAAAAGAAAATTCTTCACAGACTAGACAAGCTTCTAACACGCCTAGACCAAGACCTCCTGTGAAATCACCGTAACACAGCAAAAAAATAATAAATATGGGCTTTTAAACAAAAAGTTTTTTTTTATATAACTAGTTGATGGAACAAGCACATGGCCCACATAATGTTAAGTGGTAACCATCTCTTATAACAAAGCATTGCCTCGTAAGTTACGCACGAAGGAACGTGCCCTATGATGCACTGCCCTGCGTCCATCAACTTGAGGCATACAGATGTTAAGATGTGCCTGTAATTACACCGGCGACCACACTCTTCAAACCGAAGCACAGCAACGCTGCTTGGCGGCAGAAAAAGACGTGGTGGTTTTACTTCACTGGACGAGGCCTTCACAAAGAGCTCTACTACTCTTATAAACTTCTCTTCTTCTTTCTCTTTTTGTGTTGTCTGCGTCATTATTATCACAGCAATAATTTATCGGTATCTATGTATACTAGGACTTTGGATTCGAACTAAAATTAATTCCTCCTTCACTTATCATAACATTTCTTTTTACTTTAGACTGTAAGGTACAGATTATGTTCCTCAGAGACATTACTAGAGGCACATAATTTTTGTGAATTACCAACAATTTGAATGCATTCTCGACTTACGATGTATTATTACTACAGTGGTGTAAACTAACTAAATATTCGCTAATCCAAACCAACTTATGCATGTAAATACGAAAGTGTATCTATTACCTTTTCACGACAAAACAACAAAACCTAATGATTTAATTTAAAACTAAGTGGGTTTGTCATATACCTACTTACATCATTCCTTGCCATCACAGTTCACCAAATACGTTTTGGTGTGATTTTAGTAAAATTTATGTATTTTCGTATAGTTACAATTTAGAATTTAAGGTTTTCGTTTTTTTATTAATTCTTTAGGTGTTGTAGAACCATCCATGAAAACCTCAGTATTACCACAGCTTCATTCAAGCGACAATAAGTACTTCAATTTTACAATTAGAGTACTTACACCTATATTAGAGGTCAAAATGGCTGCTTTGACACCAGCACAGCCGAACGCTAGTTCTTCGGTGATGAGACAAGAATTGAACACACCTAGCTCATTGCCCCCTGTAATATTTTCCGTTAAAATTGAAAAGTATCCATGACTGACTTTATTATTAACATTTTGACGTCATCTAACTGTGAGTTTCCAGTGCCGAAACATCGACACAAAAACATATCGTAAACTACGTTTTTGCTAATGTATCGAACAGTATTTGCATAGTCATAGATACAAGCGTACACAACTAATCATGCGATATATTTAACATTTCATAATAAACAGTAAATATTGATAATTTACTGTTTCGGAGTGCGAACGTAACCACCTACAAAAAAAGTTGTGCGGTTCGACCAAAAAACATAATACCTATTATGATTTGTTTCTTGGTGCAAACCCAGACGGAATAGGTTTTCATGCTAGTTTTAGACCCCTTTAAGACGAAGACAAGAGCCAATGTGAATCACGCTCGCACGTTTTGACTTGTTGAAAGACATAAAATCACTAAACCCATTTTCGAAAAATCACAAACAACTATTTTGTGTGCAATCACATTGCGCACAGTTTAGTAAAAAAAATCATTTTGATCGATACAAGTTTTCCTACTTAAAAGTTTGCTTTTCTAGTTTTCGTACTCAAGCAAACTTTTGAGTAGGAAAACTTGCATCAATCAAAAATGAGCGCATAGTTTGGTAAAAATGAAATTTTTACCAAACTATGCGCAATGTGATTGCACACAAAATGGTTGTTTGCGATTTTTCAAAATTGGAATTTGTGATTTTATATCTTTCAAAATGTCGAATCGTGCAAGCGAGAGAAATATTAGGTGTTGTCAACGCCTTAATACACTTTAATCTAGCCCGCGCGGTTTTTACTACCTTAACTAGGTTAAAGATACTTATATTACCTACTTTTATAACTTTAATGATCACGATTGTTGGTCTATCATCTACGCAACTCAGATTTGAGCACGTCTCAAGTGACGAGTTAGTGACGGAATTTCATTAAAAACTGTCAAAAAACCACGACTTGAGATGTGCTCAACTCTGAGATGCGTTTGAATATTCGCGGGATATTATCATATTTTGCTTCTACTAATATCATGTCTCAACGGAGAAGAAATGACTCCACGTAAAATATTTACGTAAAGGAGCCGATTTTTTTTTATGTGGCAATTGCCGAGCTTTTACGTAAAAAGTACATTACCGCAGTGCTCAGGGATGTGTCCGTTCATTAGGCCGACTTCCCATGCCTTCTTTACGATGGGCCAAGGGTACTCCCCGGTCTTGTCGTAGTGTGCAGCGGTTGGGATGATCTCCTCCCGCGTGAACTTGCGCGCCAAATCTTGCAGAGCCTTCTGCTCATCATCAAGCTCTGGAATCAGAAATTGTTTAAACCTTTAAAGAAAATACTTCACCAACTCTGGTACCAAATTTTAAACCCTCTATATGGTTTAAGGCGAGAATATCCCAGAACCTCCAACCTCCAAGACGCCTCGGGGGTACTGGCTGCTTCTTGAACAGCTAAATTTCGTTAGATTTTCTTTTCAGAGATTAATAATAATGAATTTTTTTTCACACAGTGCTAGTAAATATTAATCCCTATCTTTTGATATAACTTTGACATGATTTCAAGAAAAAACTCTCTTAGTAATGGATGTTTGAAATATCGATTTAGTGTCATCTTTATGTTTTTTTTTATCGAGAAAATTATCATTATTTACGTTTCTATCTTTACACAGCGCTCGAGTACATGTTCAATTTTAAAGTTTTCGTTTTTTTTCATGTATTTTTTACATTTTGGTAGATTTACAGCTGTTCAAAGACCGTCCCGTCCCGCCTTAAGCCCTCATTTGTGGCATAGCAACTGATAAAGACTGACTGATTAATCACTGAAATCAGAAAATGTTTTGCACCTGTAAAGAAAATACTTCACCAACTGTGGTGTCAAATTTTTGAGATGGTTAATGCCCTCGTATTCGTGGCATAGCAACTGATAAACACCAACTTAATCGCTCTTCTAAGCTATTTGTGGATTGTTGTAGGTCCGGTCAGTTATTTATATTTATTGCTTTATATGAACCAGATCACTAATATACTACTTCTTCTGCTGATATACTACTTCTATACTTTTCTTGGTATTTATAATAATTATATAACACCCAGACAGTGCCAGACCCAGACATCATGAGTGCTTTTTTTATTTTACATCAGAAACCTGTGCTGTTTTCTCACAATTCAAACCTCGCGGGGGTTGAGGTCTCAAAGCGCGTGTTGTTTTAATCGCGCGCAATAGTAATCAGCGTCAACCATAGGGTAACTTTAAAAAGGTACATGTTATTCTTTATCATACTGTAAAACCTTTTATCTTATTATGTTGTACATTATGCATCAATAAAATAGATAACATTTAAGTCTTTTATCTATTATCCACAGGTCAAGGTTTACATCTTACTAGAATTATATAACATAGCTATAATCCCTAATAATTGTAATGGTCACATCCAAGAAAATATATATCATAAAGGCCTCTACACACCGAACCCGCCGGCTTTTCCTGGCGGGTTAGGCCGCTAGGCTTGTTTTGCATCAACACCAAACCCGCCGGGTTAAAGCCGGCGCGAGGCTACCCATCCAGTGCTAGTACAATCCGTTTTGTCATGATGTTTTCCATCACCTATGAATTAAGAAGCTGAGGTTGCTACCTTTGCTGTTTGGGATAGTGATCAACCACATTTATAAAATTCAGTTTTTAAGTCAGGGTGACACCACTGATCTAGTCCTTGCACTATTTTTACCATTGAAAATTACAAGGGAACGGTTTGGGTTATCCCCAGCATCAATTGTTTTATTTTCATTAAACTTAATGAATACCTACTTAACTTATACAGCGTGTAACGGAAGGGGGGTATCAACCCTGAAGGAGGTGAATGTGCTCATGAAACTCAACAACTTTCCCCAAAGAACATAAGTCGACATATGAAAAAAAAATATGGCCCTCCCTTACAAAACTGACTACCAGCTGATTGATTTACTATGGGAGGGCCAAATTTTTTTTTCATATTTCGACCTATGTTCTTTGGGGAAAGTTGTTGAGTTTCATGAGCACATTCACCTCCTTCAGGGTTGATACCCCCTTCCGTTACACGCTATAGAATGTAATAAAATAGAATTTACAATATAATACCAACCAAAACAAAATCCTGTTGTTGGGATTGGCTTGGCAGCAGAGTTAAGAGTTGAGGTGGTCGAAATCTTGCGGTAAAGTGGGCGGGCCACCCGAGCAAACTGAAATAAAGTAGGTAAGTCTGAATTTCTTCATGTATTCATATCACTAAGTAGGATCAATTTGAAACATCTTATAAACTAGGTAAATCTAGGAGTCAATCACTTGTATGCAATGGTTATACATAGATAAAGAAGTTAGTGGAGTTAGTTTAAGCCACAACTTATTTAAAGGTAAGGTAACTTGTAGGAAGGCAAGTTCACCAAAACCTTAACAGACAATTTCAAGGATGAATGCAACCTTGGTGTGCCAACCCTTATTCAGTGTGGAAAGGGTTGTGAAGACAGGAAAATTAAATAGGTGTAGTACTATTAATTTATGATGTGAATATCCCAAGAAGCAATTGAATGCAGGCTCAAACCTACCTACCTATTATTTTATTGTATGTAACCTGGATTCACAAACAATAAATGATTTAGCAAAATCATATTTAATGACTTCTTCAGGCTGATGATGATGATCAATAAGACATGCATTATAAACATCCAGCTGTTAAAACCATTGATTGTTATTACTATCTAAGTAGGCCAATTACCTAGGTACTGTGGGCACAATAATTATGCCAAACATGGATTTTTTTAATAAAAGGTTCATGTTTTGAGAAGCTGGGCAAAAAAATCGTTAGGCGATCGTAGGTATACTATAACAGTAGTATTCGCACTTTTATTAACTTTCACTATCATAATAGTCTGACTGACCAGTGACTCTGAACTTTGGACTTTGGAACATTATCTATAATTACTGTGTTGTACTCAGGTGTAACGTTATAAAAGGGCTTGACGCACTGCACACGTAGATTTAAGAGCCCCTTTTCTCAGAATGGAGTAATTTATTCTAAAATAAAGTTCAAAGATATGTAAAAACAGTGTTTTATTGATGGGTCAAGAAAGTTGAGTAAATATTCATAGTAACTTACATGTGAGACGGGATTCATTATGATCAGCTTGTTATTTATCTGTCCACTGATGTTAAGTAATTATTTAGTTTCCTTCGAAATAGAAACCAAACCAAACGTCCAATCGTTTACAAGTTACGAAAGAAATTGTAGCTCTCTTTTGGGTTTTTTTACCACCCTGACGCAGCAAGGAACGTTAAAAATTTTGTATGGACTTAGCACGGCAAATAATGGCTGATTGACTGATTTGACATGATTGTTGCTTGAATTGCTTGATTGACACTGATTGAATGGAACGAATGATCGTTCCATTCAATCAGTGTTCTCTCGTTCTTTCACAACTCACTCTCTTCTTCGTCTGTCTGCCTTGTTTACTTGTAGCTTCCACTCGTATTTTGTTTGTTTTTGTTTTCTAGCAGATTTATCAATAATTACGTCCAAAAAGGAAGTCTAGTTTCTTTGGATGAGGCTCGGTAAACATTGAATTCGATATTTTAGTGAATACAATCAACGAACAAACAACATGCATCGTATTGAAAAGAGATTTTATGGATTTACTAGAGGTAAATACTGAATATTCGTGTTATAGTGATGTACCTAATGTAATTATCGATAACTGTGTCGGACAGTTCTTTCTATGCTAATATCCCATTATAACGTGCACATCTAGGAGGCTACATACACAGTCTTACAAAATGGGCTTTCCGCGGTGGCTAATAGTAATCAAGTAATTGTTTTTTTTTTAATTTAAAACTTTTCCCTACTAAATGCACAAATTCATGATTATCGGGTTATATTATTATATATATATATATATATATATATATATATATATATATATATATATATATATATATATACCGAGGGCTTACTAATATCGGTAGTGGGTACTAACCTTTTCATCTTTAGCCTGGATTTTTCACTGGTAGTATCTGCAATATATATATATATATATATTATATATATATTTTCACTGGTAGTATCTGCAATATATATATATATATATATATATATATATATATATATATATACAGGGTTACAGGAAAAATCGTGCTAGATCCGTGAAGGGCGTGGAGTACCCATCATTTCTGACTTATTTCACTATGAAACACCCTACCCTAAACTTAACCCTTTTCGAGATATTCGACTTTTAATTTTTTTATTGAAAATTGCCGATTTTTAGGTTACTAAATTTATTTTTGTTTATTTTGTGTATCTTATTATTATTATTATTGCATTTTTACATGTGTAATAAGATGCTTTAGGACGTCTATCATTAAAATAGTGCATAAGTTAATTGAATAGACCGTAGTAGACAAGTGAAAGTTAAGAAATAAAAAAAATATTAGAAAGTTTATTTTTCTCTAAGGGATATCTAAAAAAAATATTATGGCAATTGTTCGGCAGATGTTTTTTAAAATATCTACGTTTCATCAGCTATCTAACGAGGTATAATAATCTAGGGTTTTATTCAAATGCATTGAAAAAAATTTAGTTTTATAGGCGACAGTGGAGAAGAAAATTTATACCTAGCCCTAAAAAGTAAAATAAAATAATAGGTAAGCATGAAATGTCATTTATTAAAGATTTTCACACAACTTTTTCTTATTCTACAGTTCATGTTCAACATGGCCGCCTCTATTTCTGATACATTGTCGCATCCTTCTACGGAGACCAGTCTTTACTACTCCAGTGGTTAACGTGGTCCTCATTTTATTGGCTGCATCCACAATCCTTTCTCGTAAGTCTTCCACAGACGAAACTGGATTCGGCTCGCTGTACACAAGACTTTTCATGCACCCCCACACGTGAAAATCCATGGGCGTTAGGTCCGGACTTCTTGCTGGCCATGGCAACGGTCCACCTCGTCCTATCCATTTGTTTGGATAATTTGTGTCCAGCCAGTCTCTGACACTTCTCCTGAAATGGGCAGGGCAGCCATCGTGTTGGAACCACATGTCCCTGATCAGGTTGAGTGGCAGATCATCCAGCAAATCACTTAAGTCTGCTCTCAGGAAATTTTCGTAGCTTTCCCCATTTAGATTATCCGGGAGAAAGTAAGGTCCAATCAAATGATTGGAGATAATGCCCATCCACACATTCACGCTGAATCTTCGTTGGGACCCCTTCACTCTTTTCTTATTGGGATTCCTTAGCTCTTTTGGGGCCCAGTAATGGGCGTTGTGATAGTTAGTTATGCCATCTTTATCAAATTTGGACTCATCCGTCCACAAGATATTTCTTAGAAAATCTGGGTCTTCTACGTCAGCATTTAGCATAAATCTGCAAAAGTCCAATCTTCTCGCGGGGTCTCCTTCTTCAATAACGTGTACCGGCGTGTAATGGTACGGGTATAGGCTAGCAGTATGCACTGTAAACCACACTCTCCATTGCGAAAGTCCCAGATCACGGGCAACAATATTAGTGGAAGTAGTCGGATCCGCTCGAAAGCGTTGCACTATCTCATTGTCCTGTTCTTCGTCATCAATTCGTGGTCTTCCCATGTCTGTATTTCGTCTCAAAACAGAGCCAGTTTCTCGAAGTCTTCGATAGACTCTGTCAAAAACGGCCACATCCGGCACTCGACGACCGGGGTAGCGAGTTATGTATTCGTTGCGAGCTTGCGCAGACACACAATCGCAGTATCCGTAACAAATAAGCATATCAGCATATTCCTCAGGTGTGTAGGACGTCATCTTCAACACTTCCGTATCACAGGTACAAATCAGAGTCCGGTTAGCAAGCACAGTAGTCACAAATCAGAAGAAATAGTCCAGAATCACAGCCAAGTCGAGAAAAAGAGCAAAACGATATCACATCTACTATGTACGAAGCACAAAAGCAGACTGACAACCAAAACTGTTGTACCCCCTGTTGTATCCCAGCCCTAACCGGTCTCTACACATTTTTTCTTTCATTCGCACTTACATAAATCATCACTTGTCTCGCTCGCACGGTGCGTCTTAACTTAAAGGACAATAGGCGCGGGACCGTTAAAACTGCTACCTGGAGCGTCCCAACTACTTTTTTTCCACGAAATGTAATACAAACCCTAGATTGTTATACCTCGTTAGATAGCTGATGAAACGTAGATATTTTAAAAAACATCTGCCGAACCATTGCCATAATATTTTTTTTAGATATCCCTTAGAGAAAAATAAACTTTCTAATATTTTTTTTTATTTCTTAACTTTCACTTGTCTACTACGGTCTATTCAATTAACTTATGCACTATTTTAATGATAGACGTCCTAAAGCATCTTATTACACATGTAAAAATGCAATAATAATAATAATAAGATACACAAAATAAACAAAAATAAATTTAGTAGCCTAAAAATCGGCAATTTTCAATAAAAAAATTAAAAGTCGAATATCTCGAAAAGGGCTAAGTTTAGGGTAGGGTGTTTCATAGTGAAATAAGTCAGAAATGATGGGTACTCCACGCCCTTCACGGATCTAGCACGATTTTTCCTGTAACCCTGTATATATATATATATATATATTGCAGATACTACCAGTGAAAAATCCAGGCTAAAGATGAAAAGGTTAGTACCCACTACCGATATTAGTAAGCCCTCGGTCACATACCTACTGTGGTAACAGTTACGGCTTTGATGACATACCTAATAAGAACTGTGAGACTGTGAAAGTAAGTTGATTTTTATATTTTGCCCTCATATTAAGTACCCACTTATTCAGAAACAAAAAATCGATGGTAAAGATGACAATAACTGGGAGTTGCAAATAGCTTAATAAGTTTGTACTGTTAAAATTATTATAACCTTTTCAAGAATATGACGTGAATTCGTCTTTTAAACTTATGCTCTAGGTACAATACTTCTTAAAAAAACTACTGGAAATTAATAAAAAATACTTTTTACAGAACATGTCAAGCTCACCGTGTCCGTCCTGCTAATACTAAACATTGTAGTAAATGAAAAAACAAATATATATAATAAAATGAATAGGTTTAGGTACAAAAATTATATGTACTAATGCAAAGAGCTTTTTATTTCATATCAGATCCATATTTAAGTCCAACCTAGGACTTCAGGACCTAGGTTGTACTTAAACGTGGGTACACTATATAGGCTGATAGGTTGGTAAAACTGTTGTTGTTTGACGTACATATTCGTTGTGTTGGTATTGAAGTGCCATGTAAAAGGATCCCATTGGCTCTTTGCTAATTCCCGCCTCTTCTCGTAGTTTTACATTGTCTTTGTTTTTTTACTTGGAAGCTGCCCACAGACTGACTGAATAGAACAGAACACTATTCGCTCGCCTAGCTCTGCCTAGTTTGCTGCCTAGTAGCCTAGCCCTGTTATTGTATGAATAATCTATGGGCTAGCTAGCCGAGCTAGCGAGCGTCAAAGACTTTGTACACAAAGTCTTTGGCGAGCGTATGGTAAATAAAGCGGGCTCTACACTCGCGAGTGTAGAGCCCGCCTTGCGGGCGAGGAGTACTCGCCCGCGCATCGCGCGTGAACACGGCGGCGGGCGCGGCGGCGCGAAAATATAGCCCTCTACACTCGTAAGTTCGCAAACGTAAGCATAAGCCGTGCTCACTTTGGATACGATTTCGTCCGAATTTCATTCGTGCGTAAACATACAGGGTGTTTGGTGCATGGACCGACAAAATTTTTTGGGGGGTTGGGGGGGTTATTTGCAAGTTTTCCCCGGCAGACCCGAAGTCCTAAGTGTCACGGTAGTTTAGATTTGTTATTTTTTTTTTTTTTTTTTAAATCACCTGGATTCTTGCCTTTAAACCGTCATAACTTTTTTGTTTGTGGTGTAATACCACAAAATGACTTATGCTTGTATTCTGCAATGTATCCTTACTCTAAATAAATTATTACTTGATACAATTAAAATTATGCTATGAATGACAGTTAATGATAGATACCTAGTTGACAGTCAGACATA
Source organism: Plemyria rubiginata (assembly GCA_963576535.1). Classification (NCBI taxonomy): domain Eukaryota; kingdom Metazoa; phylum Arthropoda; class Insecta; order Lepidoptera; family Geometridae; genus Plemyria; species Plemyria rubiginata. Next base: position 6,689,159 of record OY754905.1, read on the forward strand.
TTATACAAGAAGTATTTAGTACACCACATTATGTACGAAGAGTTACTCCGATGCACGAAATTTGACCATAGTGTCGTCCCACTCACTCAAATATTGTTTGACAGGAGGGAAAAATGATTGCAGACAACCCACCACCTAACCCTCAATGTACTTACCAAAAAATTAAAGATTGGAGATTGGAGAAAGATTTAAGAAAATATTTGCATAATTTTTTCAAACAAATGGAGAAGAACAACTCTTTTGCAAACATTACCCAAATGTCGCTGTTTTTAATATTAAAAACGTAAATTAAAACTTTTTCCTTTTTTTTAAGCAGTCGGTGCTACGACCCAACTTTGGTCAATTTCCTTAAGCCTGAAATACATGTTGGCCGAGCTACAGCCAACGCGAGCGTAGGCAAATCGATGCAAGGCAAGTGCTACCGTCTAGACGTTCGGCAAGTCTACGCAAACTATTGCAAGCGGCCAATGTAGACGAGTTTTCTGTGAAGCTGCCCACACGTTGGTAGCCGTCAGTTCTTGTTGTGCATTCGAACTAAGTGGTTTTAGGTAAAATGGAACTATCTGGTGTTCTGTAATTCGTCATAATATTATTCCTACCGAATTTGTACATCATCATCATCATTTCCACAAACTAAATATGTTGAATTCTATGTATCCTCAAAGCTAATGCAGTAAAGATTTATACCGCCATAATATAAATGTTGGCTAAAGTGCATTAAATAAAATGTCATCATCTTATAATCATTTCTTGACAATGCATGCATAAACATTATTTAGATATCAATTAGTTATGAAATTATGCTCACATTTTTATTTTACGAATCAGAAAGTTTAAAATGTGAAAAAAGACCGAATGAAAGTTGAAAAATATCGGTGGATAAATAAATACGTGCGTGCGACGGTGAACGACACCAACCGCATAATGGCGGGCTGACAAACATGTGGGCACGATTGGCCGAGCGCTGACAAGGGCCTTTGATATGTGCAGAAAAACCGACACGGCTCCGAAGTGAGGCGAGTGGCCGCGAGCGACAACGAGTGGTGACAAGACACTGCAAATGACCTGTATACACGTTGGTGCTTATATTCACTCGGCCAGCTAGGCGAGCGACACCAAGCGATGGCAAGGCAAGGCAAACATACCGTCTAGACGTTGGTATTGGCTCTCACTCGGCAGCGTTGGGCCAACATGTATTGCAGGCTTTAGAAACACGGCTTTTTCACTTCATGTACACGGCCGGCCGCCTAAAAATTTTCATTGGCATGGCAAATGGCAACACTGATCGCTTTGCTTGCTTTGCTGACAAATTGATAATTTGACAAAGCGTTGAAAAAAAGAAATCCCCAAAACAAGTAGAACCTAATTAATCAGGGTTCCGTCGTACCGTACAACAAACTTCCAAATTAGTCTAGTAAGGGGTCCTAAAGAAGGTCAAAGTTCTTGTGATTGCAGACACCAAGTTTGGCTGCCCTAAAAAAAATTATGACATCACGTCAAAATCCCTGATTTACTTTACGAGGGGCGTGATGTTTGAAGTGGTAACATTAATTGAATATGCCTTCGTGCAAATGGGGCAGGCAGATTTGTAAGTAATTACTTGGGAAGCTAATCGAATAGTGAGACTGGTAGGTATTGTAAGTTCGGAATGTGGCACAGCCAGGCAGTGTTATGAATGAGGAGGCCCTGCTGGCACGTGCTGCCGAAGAGAGGGAGCGTATTTTCCAGCGCTACGAAAGAGGGCGCGAGAACCTCGCGGGGCAGATCGATCCCTGGGAAGACCCCGAGTTCGAGGAATACCACAAAACTGACAGGTTGGTCAATGATTCTTTAGAACATCTATGATAGGTAAGTACATACCACTAAGTATTGAATTAATTGCTTGAGCCCTCGGACAGAGAAGGTACAATAAAATTATGAAGGTTTAGAAACTCAACTGTTTGTGGCATTTAGAGTATTATTATTGTTATAAGCCATTTATTTCCCAATTTCAGTATTTACAATTCATTTAGGTACAGTTCAACACATATAAAAAATATAAATAATCCAATAGAGGTAGGTACATGGCACAATTATTATTCCACTATTAATTATTATCTTTCTCAATTGTAATCATATTATTTTGAACATATTATTGTAGGGATGCCCAGTTTTGGGGCATTGGCCTCCTCCAACCTTTTCCAGTCAGTCCTTTGTTGGGCTAGACGTGTCCATGTAGCACCCACTGCACCCATAATGTCGTCGCGCCATGGACACTTTGGCCTTCCTCGCGGCCGTGTTGTGTTCCTGGGGTACCAGTGAAGGACTCTTTCACTCCATCTATCATCTTTTACCCGTGCTACATGTCCAGTCCATCTCCACTTTAGTTTACATGCCATTTCTGTGGTGTCAATAATGTTGTGTTACATATGTAGCTGTTTCTCTTTCTGTCACTGAGTTTCAGTCCCAACATCCTACCCTCGGCGGCTCTTTGTAAGACTTGAATTTTGTAGATAGTATCTTTATTAAGTGCCCAGCTTTGACATCCATAGAGTAGAGTAGGCAAGACTATGGTGTCCATAGCTTTCTTCTTCAATTTGATAGGTATTTTTGACTTGAATACTTCTTTAAGCAACCAGTATGCACTCCATGCTTTCTTTATTCGTCTCTCTAATTCTCGGCGTGTAGCATCTTTGAACGAAATGATTCGCCGTGATTTAGAGTATAGTGTCACTAAAACAGGCTATGAACTTAGTTATGTATGGTATGTACATTGGTACATATTATAATGACGGAGTTTAAAACTATTCACTACTATGTTATAGTATATTGGCTGTATACCTATGCAATTCTGGGGTCACTTTCCATTGAGCAATGAACATAACAAGAACAGAACAGCACTATTCTACTAAGCTGTTTCAGTTTAACATAAGCAGAGCTTTTCATAAAGCAAAACAAATAGGTATGCCTTTTGACTTATGACAAAAGCTGTTAGCCTTGCTTATGACTTTTTAGCATGATGAATATTCTAAATCAACTACAATGTAGGTATCATCTGGAGCTTTTGCACCCATGACCAGATACAGCAGCATCTGGATCCCACTTTTAGATAGAATATGCTTATCTAACAATTACTATACCTACCTACCCTATTCAGCTTTATCCATATAGCAAAAAACATGTTAAATATGATTTTCCTTCACTGATTGAAAGTAAAAGCATTGTCAGCATCTTTCTTTTTGAAAATTTTCTAACTTAGGGGATTAATATATAAACCCCAATTATTATCTGCTGATGAAATCTACTGAGCATGTTTAAAACCAAGCAACATTGTGAGGTTTCAAATACTTACCTAAATAGGTACAATTCTTATTAGGTACTATCTAATCAGAATTATGAAATATTTATCCTAGTAGGCTAAAGTAATGCAGTACTTATCTTTTTCGGAATACAGAAATATTATGTTTCAAACTAGGTATTTGCATTTTAAATAGGTAAGTAAGAAGTAGGTAAGTACCGGTATTTTTTATCATAAATTGTAATAAGTATTCACTTAGTTAGTTTAATGTGTGTGTGTGTGTGACCACATACTGATGTCAGTAGGTAATAACTATACATAATTTTTGTGTCACTATCCCAACTTCCCAACTAATATTATAAATGCGAAAGTAACTCTGTCTGTCTGTCTGTCTGTCTGTCTGTCTGTCTGTTACGCTTTCCCGCTTAAACCTCTCAACCGATTTTGATGAAATTGGGCACAGACAATCTTTAGACCCTGAGAAAGAACATAGGCTACCTTTTATTGCGAAAAAAAGAGATGAAGAGATTAAAAGTACGCAGACGAAGTCGCGGGTACCAGCTAGTGTTCGAATAAAAATTGTTGGTAGACAAATGTCTGCCCACACTTTTTATACAATATCGGAGCCAAATTTTTACGCTTGCTCCTATTTACGAAATACGTGGTAGTAGTGCCCTGGAAAGGTTTTAAGGCGTAGGTATCGGAAGGGAACAGGTTAGCAGTAAGTAGGATTGCCCAGCCTACACCACAGCCTAATCTACGATAAAAATATAGTCAACTAGTTGCGCGCCGCGGTTTCACCCGCGCAGATTTATCCCGGTATTCCCACAGCAAAAAGTAGCCTATGTGCTATTCCAGACTATAATCTATCTCTCTGCCATGTTTCAACCAGAACCATTCAGCTGTTTCGGCGTGAAAGAGTAACAAACATCCATCCATCCATACAAACTTACAAACTTTCGCGTTTATAATATTAGTAGGATATGTATGAAGCTAACAAAGCCATGGGTTTCCTTGCAATGTTATCCTTCACCATTTGAGAGCAGCGGTTTTTTTTAATATTTTTTTTGTAATTAAATAAATATTATACTTAAGTGGTGCTCGACAGTACACATTATTACTATTATAGTAAGTATTATTATAGTAAGTAAATCCATAATATCTGCTTACTCCTATGGAAAACATGCGTATTTATGTATGAGACAACATGGCGAATTCTATTGATTATTTTTTTTGTTTCACATAAGGATTGGAAAGAGGGGTTTGCACTGCTAGATCTCCTGTAGTTAGGAAGGATCTGCTGTAATAAGTTACTTAGTTGCTATATTGCGATGCCATGCATGTATCTTTACGTTATATTATTTAGTGATGCTAAATTTACTTACATACTTAGTGGCTGAGCGTTTTTTATTTTGTTACTTTTACTAAATGATACTTAAGTCAAACTCATGGACCTGTGTCTAATAGTAAACTTGTTTAGGATAATGACCGGAAAGTTCCTTGACATTTATGCATAGATATGAATTTAAGCTCCTTCCTTTCCTCATATATTTTTAGGAAGAACGATTCTGTGTCGGTCTTGGTATTTTTTTTTTTTAACTTAATAGACCGTTCTTTGGCTACGATCTCGCCTGGTGGTAAGCGACGATGTAGCCGACGATGGAACAGAACGCTCCAGAAGACACCTATTCACTCTTGCCTTAAAGACACCCAAATTGTATTAATCAGGAAAGACAGACGACGGCAATGAGTTCCAATCCTTAGCGGTTCGCATGATGAAGGTAGAAGCAAAGCGCTTAGTGCGAATGGGTGCTAAATTAACCAGGTAAGAGTGGTACTGGGCCGTACGTCTACTCGTCCTATGGTGGAAAGGGGATGGTGGTATGAGATCGTGAAGTTCCTGGGCACATTCTCCAAAATGCAACCTATAAAATATCGATAGGCAAGCAACTTTGCGACGGTGTTGGAGACTCTGAATCTTAGTCTCCGCCATGTATTGCTCCCCTATGAGCCTAAAAGCTCTTCGTTCAATCGAGTCTAAGGCAGCAAGCTGGTGCTTGGCTGAGCCATCCCAGAGATGACAGCAGTACTCCATACCAGACCGGACTTGTGCTTTGTACAGATTAAGAAGCTGTCCTGGTGTGAAGTACCGCCTTACCCTATTTAAGATACCAAGCTTCATGGAAGCTGTTTTTGCCCTAGACTCGATGTACGAGCCAAAGTTAAGAGCAGGCGTTAGTGAGGCTCCAAGAAGTTCCAGATGGTCCTGTATACTTATAGGTACATTTTGGAAAACAGGAACGCGGAGAAACGGACTTTTCTTTGACGAGAACAGGCAAGCTTGCGTTATATCTTTGGTATATCATATCATTTGAATTGTTTTCATACAAAAACTGTGTAGACAATGATTTCACTACTGGAGAATAAGTGGATAGCCAGGAGGCTTACAAGTACCTAGGCTTAGCATTAATCATACGAGTATTATTTTGTTTGACTTGTTACCTATAATACTTAGTCGCTATCTTTGTTACTACACATTTAGCTATATTTTGTTCTGAGCCAGTTTTTTTTATTGTTGCTTTGCATATATGAACTTTATTTAGATTCTGCTTGTATCGCGATTTTATCTATTTCACTATCAGTAAGCAAAGCATTGCAATAACGCCCAGCAAAGGTTTCGCTTCCATTTTTGTCAAACAACACAGTCAACTTCAAAAAAATCTAAGTAACTTAGTAAGTAAGTAGCAGAATTTTTCATAAAACTGTTTTGTTTACTATCTCTCAGAATAGTCTTGACAAAACCATTTCGCAAAAGTTTATCATGACCATTTACTTACAAGTTACTATTAAAAAAATATCAATATAAAAAAGTAGGTATGAAAACAGACATTAGACAACAGAACCCGCTTGTCTTGGCTCCGTATGGGTGGACATTTATTTTAACATTCAACTAAGTAACTAGGTATAATGAACTGAACTAAGTAAGTAAGCTTATTTACTCAGTGATAATGTTGCATTCAATGGTGAAAGAGTTTTTAAATTAGACCTTTTTAAACATTAAATTAGAATGTATTCAACACCACCATGCAATGCTAATAGAAAAATCCTTTTCACTCACGCAGTCACGGGTTTTCCCTTTGTAAATTTAGTTTATTATATGTACACTGTAACATTCCAGGTATGGCTTCATCCACGATGAGCGGTTGCCACAAAAGACGGCGCCGCAAAAGATTAACGTAGAAGTTGAAAGAGAGAAGAAATGGGTCAAAATGCTCGGCGCATGGGACATGCCGGGAACTAAAGAAAAACTTCAGAGACGGATATTTAAAGGCATTCCAGATTCACTCCGCATTAAAGTGTGGTGTAAACTGCTAGATGTCAACAAAATAAAGTCTGATAACCCTGGGAAGTACCAGGAGATGTTGAAATTAGCCAAGCTCTGGTCCACAGACGTGAGGCAAATTGATTCCGATGTGAATCGACAGTTCCGTGAACATCAGTTCTACAGGGAAAGATACTCGGAGAAGCAATGCTCACTCTTCAACGTACTGTGCGCTTATAGTATATACAACTCCGAAGTAGGGTATTGCCAAGGCATGTCGGGCTTGGCGGGCGTTCTCCTAATGTACATGGACGAGGAAGACGCTTTCTGGGCGCTGGCAATACTTCTTTCAGAGAACAGGTATTACATGCACGGCTTGTACGTCGAGGGATTCCCGAAGTTGACGAGGTTTTTGGAGCACCATGATAAGATACTCACAAAATTTATGCCGAAATTAAAAATCCATTTTGATAAATTTGGCTTGGACGCGATACTCTACTCTCTTAAGTGGTTCTTCGTCTGTTTCGTGGAGCGTGTACCGTTCAGCCTCTGCTTGAGAGTGTGGGATATATATTTGATGATTGGAGAGCGAGTTATTACTGGAATGGCCTATACAATACTCAAACTGCATAAGAAAGCTATTATGAAATTGAATGATATGGATCTTATTGTTAACTATATTCAGGTAAGGGCCATGACAGTTACTATTGAGCGATAACTTCACGAATCCTCTGAAAAATTGTGCGATTTCTTGTTAAATGTTAGTCAATAATCTTCACAATTTACAGGTGAAGCTTCATAAAGACTTTGGGTATGAAGACGACATAGTCATTTACAATTTAGAAAAGGCGATGGAAGAGTTGAAGAGAGCTAGGCTGGACTACCCCGGTGCGCCACCGCCCAAAGAGCTGCCGCAGCGCAAATTGGGGATGTTTGTAGAGCCCGATAAGAAATCTAAGATCGGACAACGCGCCGAGAATTTTTCTGAGACTGAAAAACAAGCCAGAGCTACTGTGATACTGAGGTGATTATTATATTTAAGTCCAGTTCACCATGCGTTTTGTAATAAAACCAGTTTTTAATGTTTCCAATCGCATTCGAGTTTGACCCTCGACATTCACTATTACGAATTTAAAACTCCTTGTTCGTCTCCTCTAGCTACTATCTGATATATCCTTAGAGCATTTATGCTCTAAGGATATATCTGATCATCTGATCTACCAGAATATTTCTATTGGGTCTATGCTGGTCTAAAATTTGATAAATTCATCTTGTTTGCGGACTGATTTGTTACAAAAAGAACCTTCCTCGACATGAATTTGAAATAGATTCACGGTTCATTTCAGAAGAGAGAAGGCGGCAATCGACCTACAAGACATACGCGTGTCACAGAGCGACACAGTCTCAGGTAACTTGGATAGCTCCATATCCTCACGTACCAGCTCTGACGAGAGTTTTGGCTCTGATCATTTTACACATTTATAATGTTCAATACGACACAGTGGCACAATATTTACTATTCGACTAATTTATTATTCTCGTATCATAATCATAATGTGCTTAGTTCTTTGAGCGTCAGACTCTTGTCTGTAGCGCGCAATAAGAAGCCGCAGATTTATAGAGTTGCAAACATAATGCTAATAACACTGTTAGTTGCTCAAAACACTTTTTTAAACCACATAATTATGAAAACATTATACAGATTCCGTTTATAATTTCCCAATGATTTCAGCATTGCAATAAGTCATACTCCTTCATATATTGGAGCAGACTATGCACCTAATCCAAATATTATTTCATTTGCATTCGTATGAAACAATACCGGTTTTGAAATGTACCATGCTAATGTCTTCTATAAATAAATAAATAATGCTGGACAATCCACACAGCACCATCTAGCCCCAAAGTAAGCTACTCAAAGCTTGTGTACTGGTACTGGATGACTGATATATTCAATACATTATATACTTACATAGATATTTTTATTATACATAAACACCCAGACTAACGGAACAAATTTCTGCAGATCGTATTCAAATTTGTTCCGAGGCGGTAATCGAACCCGCAACCTCTTGCTTCGCAGGGGGACTCTCGCCCGCTGCGCCACTGAGGTCGTTCTATGTTACGTCATCGTTTTAACGAGGTGTTTAATTCGTTTCAACGCTCGGTGCGGTTCCTAAACCGTTACAAACGGTTGTCATTCTATTTACTTTATAAGCAGGGTTGAGTGAAAACCACTATTACAATATTAAAGGTTAGTCGGCAGTGTGTTAATTTAAAAGTATTTCAATAAAATCATAAGCATCACTTTGGTCTGGCGAATCTAGTCAAAGTTAGGCTAGCTCTACGAGAAATGCGCCGGTCTACGTCCCTGTGCACCGTTTTTAGTACTTATCAAGTATTTTCTGATCCTTTTTAAGTCAAGTTCGTTTAACTAGTGATTGAGTCATTGTGCCGTGTTGAACGAAGTAAAAATTCTAGAACGTAATCGCTTACTGCGCGAAACGTATGCAGTAGATAAAAATTATCAGCAGGAAGCGGAGCACTCTAAATTGCACATACATATTATCATGTTACAAATTATCCATGCTCAAAGTAATAATACATTCTGAAGCATGCTTTTAAATCTGAAAGATAAAATTCACTTCATAGATCATTTTGACTTGATTGTTTATGTTGCCTGCTTTCATATGTCATATGTTGTATAATATTATTGAATTGAGGATGCAGTCCTATGGTTGGTATATTTTCGCTCTCATCAGAAATAAATTATTCAAATAAAAATCGATTCAGCGCATATTCTAAATCAATAGTCAAAGTATTTTTGGACTACTTTGTTGTATTTTAGTGTTACGTTTCGTCCGTAAGTATACATGCTGTAAGATAAAGCAATAGCTATTTCAAATAGCATAGCAGTTAATAGAATAAAGAAGAAAGTACAGAATAGTAGTCCATAAAATACTAGCGATTGATTTAGAATTACGCTAAATGTTTTTTAGTCTGCATTTGCTTACCAACTACTGCGGAATGTATGTGTGAAATTTTATATTTAGACTTGGTACTAAGATAACAGTTATCTATACCCTCAGATATATCAGGTAAGAGTAACTCTTACCTGATATATCTGAGGGTATATCTTCCGCGCCTGGGGAGGGGATCAAAGCCTTGTAGTTGTTTCATTTTCAGTGGCTACCTTTAACTTTAAATAACTAATTTCTGATGTGGGCGCCAGATCGCAACCTCAACACATGCATTCTAATGCATGAACACAGATTATGCATGAGTTTTGAAACGTTGTTGTATGAAGTGTGTATAGCCATTAAGTTTTACGGTTTTACGTCACTTGTGAATTATTTTATTTTTTCTGAAGTAACTGTGAATACAGTTTCGGTACTAAGGAAAATCTTAAATAACCTCTTAATCTTTCCTGATAGTATTAAACGAAAAGATATTGATTTTGTGATGCCCTTTTTAAATTAGTGTATTTAATGTCGTTGTAATAATATGAGGCCTAACTTATGAAAATCTGCTAAAAAAATAAACAATGCTCGAACTATTGCCATCTCCAAAACACCAATGGGTATAACCTATTGACAATGTATGACCGGGTTGCTCAAGCAATGTTTAATTTTTAGTAACGTTTATATATGGGTGTAGTTTACTTGTAAATAAGTCATGCATTATCTCAGACGACTTAGTAAGTGTACAAATCGACACGGCCCAAACAAACAAAAGTCACAAAACAAAATAAACCATAAGATTTTTCACAAATGCTACATTTTTATTAGAGTATTTTTATCAGTTTTATGGCTCGTATTTGTATGTTCATCACACAAACATAATAACTTGCGATATAAGTAAATTTTCCTGAACGTAGCTAAGACTGCATAGCAGCAATGCAGTTTCTATTATATATTATATTCGATTAGCCTTAGAGAAAGCTAGTTTTATCGGTAAATAATAAATAAAGCATTTGTAGATAAATTAGCTTTGTAACATAGCAAGCAAGAGTGGATACTCGTGTCACCCAGTGACATTTACAAATTTCATGACAATTCATTCAATAGTAATAATAATGCTGGACAATCCACACAGCACCATCTAGCCCCAAAGTAAGCTACTCAAAAGCTTGAGTTATGGGTACTTACTAGATAACTGATATATTTAATACATTATTTACTTACACAGATAGATATTTTTTATTATACATAGAAAACACCCAGACCGACGGAACAAATTTCTGCAGATCCTACACAAATTTATTCCGAGGCGGGAATCGAACCCGCAACCTCTGCGTCGCAGGCGGAATCTCGCCCGCTGCGCCACTAAGGTCGTCAAATTCAATGCATTTAAAAACAGAGATTACCAACAATAATGTGACAAATCCTTAAAATCATCAAAATGGCGCCTAGAGAAATGATTGCTTTATAAAGCAGTAACGAAGTGTTCTGTATTGTAATCGTTGATGTTTGTTAAACTTTTATTCAAGCTGCACAGAATGTCATATATTATAGTTGCTTGTATCATTGTGCTATGGTTTTACTATAGTAAAGCACCTATAATCGCTTGGTATATACGCATCCAGGACCTAAATTCTGTCTGTCGACTCAACTCTTATACATCGCGTACGTCTGGTTGGTTTTCGGAGATTCGTTGTTTTATACGATCACCTCCTGACATTTGTAATAAATATTTGCTATGGATGGGTTTTGAGGTATTCTCAATATCGGTACAGATAGTGCCTTGAGAATGTCCCCTTTGACTAACGATTTATCTAGAAGGGTTGAACGATATTAACGTGTTGTACCTAAATTGACGACATCATGATTTAAATAATGTACGTAAGATTTACATAGTGTACGAAGATTTATATAAAATTCTTTTAAAAAATGTGGTCCTTATGTAACGACTCATAATTCAGGTCCTGAATGATTTTAATATACCCTCAGAATAAGTTATTGCACTGGCATGAAGTGGTGGAATGGAGGTGGGTTTATGACATTAACACAAGGAGAAGACTGCCTTAACACGCGCATTTATAAGATATGAGGAGTTTTATCTATAGGTTGAGTCGAATGCTTTTTACGTCATACAATAACAACAGTATTATGAAGTACGATGTATGAAAAAACTGCCCAGCCGTGGTTTATAGGTAGGCCAAGAAATGAATTTCAGAAGCTTCGGGGTGAAAGTTTCTAATATATAGATTCTATGAATGCTGGAGCTAACCGGGTTAAACTTTATTTTTAACTTAAGGGGTTTTTCCGGTGCGGGATAAATGTTGCATAAACTGTATCTATGGGTTTTGTGGCTTACGAGAAAATTTGCGCTGTTCGTCAATTTCGAATGGATACATTATTTACTAATATAGTTATTTCATGTTTCCAACCAAAATACACGTTCTGTGACTTTCACCAACCTGACTTCATTTATAATACTCCTCAAATCTTATGTTTCATTCAGCTTGGCGTTTTTGTTTTGATAATATGAACATAAAACTACACATTTCAAAATCATAGGTACTTAATCTAATGTTTCTTTTATACACTGTTTGCAATTAAAATGTTTTACCAATATGATGAACCTCTAACAATGAATCTCTGCTCAATAGTTTTAATAATGTTTATTGCATAAACCCACCCCCTATCATCTATTTCATTTCACTTCTAGAATATTTTTTAGACTTAATATTTAATCTAAGGACTTGAATACCTAAAGAAATGCTATTTAAATTTAGGTTACCATCGATTAATTTAATAAATTCGTACTAATTAAATTAATTAATTGTTTTCATTGTCCTTGGCAGCCAAAAACTAAAAACTAAAACGAAAAATAAAATGATTTTAATTTATTTTTAGTTTTGCCTCCTGTGGTGGTTTGAAGAACACCAATGTAATTTAACAATATGACGTGCCAAATCCGTTACATATCATGGTACGTTTAGCTATAACATCACATTATTTACACAAGCACACGATATTAAGCTTATTAGCAGATCACCATAGTGTCGATGTCACATTTGTAGATTTCAATGTTGAGAGACCGACTAGCTCACTATCGGCTTGTTCCCCTTCAGATGAAAGAGCTCCCGGCGTCCCCTTGCACACATCCCAAGCCTCTGTCGATATACATCTCGAGTCTCCCATCCATCATCCCGTCAAGTCCACCTCCGAACCCAAGTATAGCCCCACCTATCTTATGAATAGACGTCCTAGAAGAATAAGAAAACGAAAACATTGATTTGTAAATAAAGATGTTAATTATATTACGTGTTTCACTAAACTATGAGCAGAGATTTCTTTAGACGGTCATGTCGACGCATGCTTTTTGTGAACTAAAGGAAATTGCTAGAAGTGTGTGTTTTTTGTTCAGACTGGGTGAGTACTTGTTACTACAGTTTTTCTCCTAATATTATTTTGCATGTGTTTTTCCTTTGCAATCCATTTGTGGCACCAACTGTTTTATTGTAATATCCAAAAGCTGATTACATAAATGGAAACTGACGACTATGTACATATATTATCTAATATTATGTGTCTGGGTTTCAATACTTTGGAGCGTCTTGTTTTGTTTATGTAATCATCTCCCAAAATCAAATAGGCTTGATGCTATCTGGGTATTCACGTGCATATTATGATATAACTATTAAATAAAACAATTGTTTATGTTATTTCGTTCAATTTATTTTTATTGACCACTTGACTCAAGCCTAAGTTGTGTTAACTTTTCTTAAGACCTGTGTGTTAAATATAATACCAAATAATAAACCTTTCATTCTATTATCTAAATGTATATAACTCAAAGGTGACTGACTGACATAATGATCTATCAACGCACAGCCCAAACCACTGGACGGATCGGGCTGAAATTTGGCATGCAGGTAGATGTTATGACGTAGGCATCCGCTAAGAAAGGATTTTGATCAATTCTACCCCCAAGGGGATAAAATAGGGGATGAAAGTTTGTATGAGATTTTCAAAGTAAACGAGCGCGAGTAAAGCCGCGGGATCAGCTAGTAATCTAATATAATTATTCTGTTTGTTTTTCCAATGAAATTATATAAAATGCGCTCACTGTAGCGGAGCCCTTTGAGTCGCCTGCCGCATAATTATGTTCTGGTGAGCACTGCTAGCTCATCGTTCACCTTCTCTCTTTTCTTTGCTAGGATATAGAGAGGGGCCTAGTTTTTGTGGGGTTTTGGTGAACCCAAACTACTGTTCTAATTCCCTAATTTAACGCTGTAAAGATCTTTCATCAAAGTCAAAAGTCAAAGTCAAAATATGATATCAATTCAACAAAATCACAAGGGTCACCTTGCAACGTCTGAAAACTAGGTGACTCTAGGTGCCAGTTCCACGCGACCAGAGCCGAGAAGGCAACTAATTCGGCTTGGTATCTACCGCTCTTTTGTATGATCCTCGTTACAATGTAATATCTGTTACGTCAGCATTTCGTCCATTCGAAAAAAAAACAACCAGTTAATAAGTTATTTTATACTACACCTGCTTGGAAAGTACCTTGATACTTTATCAAATTTACGGTAGAAAGTACGTCATTGCATATCGAACAAATATGCGGGGAGAAAACGCATCTGAGCGGGAGAGCAAAGTGTATGAAAATCCATTTCTTACGTGGTTATTTTGGGTAAGACTATGCGCCGGTAACCTAAATATCAAAAGCCAAAAAGTTTTTACAATGAGTTTTTATCTCCAAGTTCGCAAAATGACACTGGCCACTAGCTGTGTGTTGGATGGTGTCGGGCTGGCAGTGCGACCCTACGGCGGCAGGATAAACAATTTGAAAAAAGAACATGTGAAAATTGCAGACGCCATTGGCGCCATTTTCAATTTGTGTGTTGTTTGAGAATTCAGTTTTAGTTTTTTATTTTCCTCGTAGGTGTAGTATAAAGCACTATGTATCATCACTCGAGAGAAAGTGCGATTCCCGATCTCGGATGTTTTAAAGCCCTCGCCTACGGCTCGGGCTAAAAACGACACCCTCGACGGTAATCGGTCACTTTCTCCTCTCGGTGAACAATGTACTATTTTTATATAGTTTGTCGGTTAAGCACACAGGTCTTAAGGTCACAGGTTATACAACAAAATCAGTTGCTGATACAACTTCCTTTGATAGATTTGGAAACGTCGGCAGATCACAGCGGGGTGGCGGGTGCGCGGTGCGACGACTCCGTGTCAGCGCTGGGATCGCGTCGCTCGTTGGCGGACACAAGTGTTACCAGCACAGCTGACCTCAGCGTGTTCTCCTCCGGTCGGTCGCATGCGCCCGACAACTCGCTAGACACGCATAGCAACGTTTCCGACGACGGCACTGGGTCAGATGGGTGAGATGTTTTAGTAGCGGCTCGGCGCGTTTAGCATGTTACTCGAAATAAATCAACTAATGTCTAGGATTGCTTTGTATCCCTTTAAAAGGGTCGTAAAATACGTTATTGTAGTCAAAACTAGCATGTTACTCGAAATGAAAATGTACTTAATTCAGTACAATCACTAGGATCGCTTTGAATCCTTTTAAAAGGGTCGGAAAATTCGTTAGTGTAGAACTATACGCTATATGGGCCCACCAGCGGCCTATACTTGCGGAAACCAGTCCGCTCACCAAGGAGCAAGTATCAAAATCTATCTATCTATCTATTCAGCCTGTAAGCTCCCACTGCTGGGTATAGGCCTCCTCTCTAAAACGCCACTCTCTCCGGTCCTGTGCCAGTCTTTGCCATTGCCGCCCAACTACTTCAACTATATAGTATCAAAATACAAACACAAAATATTTATTCAGTAAACTTATAAACTATTACATTTCATGGGTTTGAGACCCTATTTTAAGTATGGGAATACCTGTGTTTGAGAGTCTCGCTCTTCCATAACGGATAGTCTCTTAACTTAATATATTATTCCAATAAAAACAAGAACAATAAGTGGTTAAGCACCTACTTTAAGTAATAATAATGTATCAATTCATATTTTCGACCCGTATCTCGGCTGTCTCTTCAATAAAATGTATAACACATATGACTTCCAGTCAACGTAACAAACATACTAAACGTGACCGTAAAAGATTTAAGTTCTCGCATTTTACCTTTCCGATTCAACTAAAATTGTTTTGGGACTGTTGATTTTTTTACTTACAGTTTATTCAATGTTCATCAATAACTACGATTGATATAATAGTGTTCTTCCAAACAAATTTATCTTGCAATTCACTGCGATTTCTTGAACTAACGAGAACTTAAGTCTGAGCCTTTAGAAATCCACGCTTTGCTTGTGAACGTCTGCTCGCTTGAAGTTTTTTTGGTTCTGAAGCAAATATTTGCAGTAGGCTGCAGTAGGTATTTAAAAATAATGCTATTGCGATACAGATACACTAACTAGGAACTGTTTTCAGCTCTGGGATTTGCGGCTTGAGCATACAACGAGCTCCGTCTACAGCGCATTCCACCCCCCGCGCCACGCCTCACCCCCCTTCAGTCTCCCCTCTGTCTGATGACGTAGTACGTATACACGTAACGTACAATCCGTTAGCCGCTAGCCCTTCCCACCTGGGTGTGATCACACCGTCAAAGTACAAAGGCTATGATGACCACCATCACCACAAGCCGGCCTCTCTAGGCTTCTACACTACCAATGGAACGAATCTTCCTTCAAATAACAGAATAAGGATCCAGGTCCCCTCGGAAGAACTTCTCACTCCCGTAGTAGACTCCGGCAGAATAATCTCCCCGCGATATATTGAATCTCACTCAGAAATGTTCGATCTGAAATGATTTTTGTTATACTTAGGTTACCTACTTATTATTGAGTATTTGATATTTACAAAAATGTATACCTACCTACGATGGGCCGTATAGCAATATTACCAAATTATTTGCAACTTGCTCAAGAACTTTGATGGAATCGACAAAATTAATGATGTTATAATATTTTCACCCAAAAGTATTATCATGGGCGTGCATGTTCAATCTAATTAAAACTAAGGTGTTCATAAAGTAGAATGATGTTTAAAAGAATCTCAAATAATCACAAAAATAGATAAAGATTTTTTCTTGATGTTATATTGTACATACTCGATGGATAAAAGCTAGGTCAAAGTCTAGCATATATTGCAATTAAAAGGTTAAATTTGTGTATAATCGGAATAGACTTTATTCAAAGATACGCGTATTTAACTTGCGCACAATATATGTTGGTACAGTACAGATGATGTTCAGAAGAGTGAAAAAACTGAAAAAAGCAATAAAATGTACAGCAAATAGCTTTACTGAGGTTACTCGAAAAAATTTAAATCTCTTATTTATAAAGTAATATATTTTTAAGTGTCTGGTATCCCTTTAGTCCACGCTAGGTGTCCTTTAATTAAATAAGAATATCACGGAAATTATTGGGACGCGACGCGGTAGCTTGTCAAACAGTTTTTCCCCTTTTGACCCGTGACTGACGTAGGACGTGAATTGCGCGGAACGAAATTTATGCAAACTTACTAGCGACTATCGTGGCATAACCACGACAGTCGCGTGGCTTACTTTTACCACAAAAGCAGGGATAGCTAAATAGCAAAGTCGACAACGACTCTAGCGTAGCCGCAAACTGTTATCCTAGAATGCTCTGCCCCTTAGAAAGCTCGCGTCATTTTGATAGGTACAAAATCCTGTGGTTGTGTGTTTAATTATTTACCACAAGAACTACTTCCTTCAATTCGCTATTATTTTTTTCGGGATTGTGTAATAAATGCCATTGATGACAGGGCTGCTCAACCTTTATTAGTTTCGATTTCTCCAGTCGCTCGCTTTCCCCAGTGTATAATACTAGTAACTGCTAAATAGTTACTAGACGCTAATACTTAAATTATGGAATATATTGAGATTTCGGAAATGTCTGTTATTTGATAATATTGAAGAGTTGCTGAGAGCAAATTTGTAGAAAATTTTAATGTGGCAACAAAGTTTGATAGCAATGTTTTATTGTGTTTGAAACAGATTCCGTTCTTACCTAAGTTATTTTATTATTAGTAGGTCTAGAGCAAATTAAGATATTGATAACTTTTTTTTAATAATTATAAATTTCATATTGTTTTACTATTTAATTGCGGATATCGACTAAATCAGTAATCACCAAACCTGTAGATGGCGCTACGGTCGCTGAAGTACCGTTAAACTCGCCTTAGGCGGTTATTTATATGTCGGGTTGGAATAGCTAATACATTATTTGATACGCGGGTAGGTATCAAGTATCAATTATGACTTGGGATCCACAGTCTAAATCTTTATTGAAATAGTCATTGAGGGTAACTGCTGAATAATTCCTCATATTATGTAAATTTTAATGTTTGAATAAATTGAATATTTTTAGTGTTAATAATATTGTGAAAGTAAATAAAGGTTGAAAGTTTCAGTGAGAATTTGCAATAACGTCAGTGAAACTGCGGTTTACTTTAGTTGTATGAGCTACTCTTAGAAAAAAATGAATTAGTATTTAATGTTGCCGGCGTAGATGATTATAATAAATGAATTGAATAGCATATTATAATAAATTGCTGCAATGATTACTATGATAACTAACCAGCTGCTGTGCTGGACTAAATAAATATAAGTACTAACTCTGGTGAAGCTCTAGATAAATCATAGTTTCTTAAATTATCATGTTGTAGGAAACAATATTTATAGAAAAAGAAGAGTTATTCCATGTAAAATATATCTGTTGACGTTCTATCAACATATCTATGTATAATAATATGGATTTTATTAAAGATAGTTGTTGAAGTTCTTACGTCTTTTTGAATGCTGTATGTGTATTTTTAAGCGTAAGATTTTGATAAGATAAGTACCTACATCGGAAGTCAGATGGGTTTTAATTAAACTGAGCGTACAATAGAAAGTTTAATGATCAGACTACATACTATGGAACTACTTCTTTTATAATAACATCGTTGTATCAAAAGTTTAAAGAATGAAGGCAAATAGCTATGTTATACTTGTTAGAAATCAATGTAATGCTATCTGTGATTTCATTAGAAAAGATTTTGGCATTTTTAAATACTCACTGTTCAACAATTTAATGTTATTTATTTAAATAGTTTCGAGTTACATGATTAAACGTCTATACTAGAGTTTTGCAAAATCAGTGCCATTTCTAAATTAAGCGATGTTTCATTTAATATGTTTTGTAAGCATTTTTGTACGAGATTTCTTTATTCCGTTGATATTTAGTTTTTTTTTTACATTTTATGGTTAAAATAATCTTGTTTAATTGTACTCGAAATAGATTTTTTATGTGTTTGTATGTGCCTAGCGATAACTATAAATGTTTTTAGTTATTATTGGCCTGCCTCTGATGTATGATTTGCCTGTTTTTGTATTTTTCTATACTACTAAAATAGCAGGGGCATCTAAAGTAAAAGCATTTTAGATGTCTCCTCTTGAGTTTGGCCTTAGGTTTAAGTCTGGAGATTAGATGAAATGGATTATTACATAACAAATAAAAATTTTAGGTAGGTAACATACATAAATATAAAATTTTAAAAGACAAAATAATGTACCTATGAAATATTCTTTCAATAAGGTGGTAATTTGTATGAGAATCTTATTTATTGGTAGCCACTGATTTTGAACGTAGGTTTAGCAATGGTGGTAGAAGTCACCGTCCTCTAGGTACCATTCTTGCTTTTTGTAAAAAATTGATTACTTTTCAAATGAAATAAAAATAATCATGTTCAGATTAGAAGAATTTTATGCACACGTGTACGACTCAGTGTGTTTCTTCCCTTCATTCCATTCATCTTCCATCTCATTCATCATAGACCTAACTGTTCCATAGATATGGTAGCAGAGCCGGTATAATCATTGAAATAATAATGACATTAGTACTATTCTCAGTATGTTAGGACGATACAATTTTATTTGCATTTTGTTTTTGTCGAAATATTAAAGTAGAATTAAATGCTTAGGATACGTTCACCTTGCTCAGCTTTTATTATTTATGGGCATTTTTTAAAATAAAATATAATTATAATGTTTTTACTTTCATCAAAAGTTGTTGCATGGCGGAAAATTTGTGTGTCCAATGGATTATTATTTTCGAACGTTTAGTCGAAAAGTTGAGTGTTTTGCGTTTAACAACAATAAGTTACAAAATACAAATACAAAATATTTATTCGGTAAACTTATTAAGTACTTAGTACATTTTATAGGTTTCAGACCCTCTTTTAAGTAGGTATGGGAATACCTGTGTAGAGAGTTGCTCTTCCATAAAGGGTAAGTTGTTGAGTAAGATTATAAGTTGTGTCAGAACATCCGAAACGAATAAATGTAGCAGATATAAACGCATAAAAGCCCTTATTTTTTTTACTATATTTTTTTTTAATTTTAATAATTGAACATTAAATTTTGTCAAAAGATAATCAGTGTTTAAGGGTCCGGCGACAGCGGCTCGCAATTTCGAGGTGCGATTGGCTATTATTTCATTTCGGGGAGGTTGTTTGAAAGAATAACTCTAAAGTGACACGCATAAATACTGTTCGAACACAAATAATACAATAATATAAGGGAAATGTGCTTGAGTCAGAAATCATTTTGTTATTAGGTAAACGTAAAACCAAACATACTAATACCAAAATGATTTCTGATTCGGGCATTTAGTTTCCCTTATATTATTGTATTATTTGTGTTCGAACAGTATTTATGCGTGTCACTTTAGAGTTATTCTCTCAAACAACCTCCCCGAAATGAAATAAAATGAAATAATAGCCAATCGCACCTTGAAATTGCGAGCCGCTGTCGCCGGAACCTTAAAGGATTACCATGTCTTACAATTAGTAATACAAATGGTTACAGGGCTAAGGTTAACTTTAAGCAATGTTTAAACCTGAGTAACGTTTTTATGTAAGAACGTTTGTATTTGTATTTTACATGACGTCATATTCTTCGATTATTAATATAGTTTTAGTAAAAATATTCAACTCTACATACGATTGTTCTACGTAGACTTCGGCTACGTATAAGCTTTTGAAAATTCAGTGAGAATAGTGCCTGCAAAAATTCCATTAATTATTACTTACTTTTACATTAATATTAAAATGTCATTCGAGGCCTTAGTATCTTCGGGCTATTATGACGTCCTGCAGTGGGATTCGTGGATGGTATGTTTAAAAGGTTAGACTAGTTAGCACATGCTCGTGGTAGTTGACACAAACTAAGACCCCTGCAGACTACAGACTTCCTATCAGCCTATAGTCTGGAGTCGTAGGAGTATGCAAGCGCCCATATTACAACGATCCATTATCGACCGCAGTGTGTACTCCGTCGGCTACTACTGTAACTATCGGCATATAGATAGTTTACGTGTGTGTGCTGGTAGATGAAAAGCTGAAAGATAGGTGTTCACTTACAGCACCAGGTGAAGTGCGGACTGTTATAACGACTTACCTTTAAATGTTTCTGCTTATAGTTCTATGATCTGTAAATACTTGTTTTGTTTATGTGTCTTGTGGTACAGTCACCGTTAAAGGTTGAAGCCTTTTTTCGAATTTTTAAATGTGTGATAGATACAGACTAATTTCTTGAAACAAAGCCTGTATCGCACAGTATCGGAACTAATTATTCACAATTAATTTATAAAAATTATTAAAATATTGTTATTATCTTAATTATAGATCGATAAAAACTAAGAAGAATGTTTCAATTGATGATTTGATAATCATTTACTTTTGACGTTGACTGTATACTGCGCGACACCATTATGCAATTTTGGTACCCTCACGACATAGTGAGGTCAGGCCGGCTAATATCACTGTAAAAGTGTTACTTATCTATTTTATCGTATAATAACGTTTATTTATAATATAATAAAGTATTTTTTTATTATTATTATTTAAGTTTTAAAAATGTAGAGCACTTTTATTAAGATCTATATAAAAGCTTATTCTACCTTATTTATTATCGTTATTACTGCCAATAGTTTCTCTTTTAATTATAGCGAAATTGAAAATTAATAGATAAGATATGGTATGTTTCGGTGAATTGAAATGTGTTATGTATTAGGAATTATAGTAATTATCAGAACGTAATATTCCATGAATAATATTGATTGGATTAGTTAAAACAAAAGTTTTTATTATATTTTGTGACGTGTCCATACTTTATAATAATATAACATACTCAGAGGTGCTAATGTCTCTTTATTCGGCTGTTAAGAACAACTATTAGTGCATTATTTGATTTTGGCCTAAAGAAGTTTTATAAATCTTATCTATCCACTATAAATTATAGGGATGCTGTTTTTTTATAATTTATCTAAATACAATAATTCTGCTCCAGTTAATATGTAGGTACAAATGTACTAGCGAGAATATTCTTTTCAATACATCTGTAAACTTTCTTTGTGTTTTGTAAATATTTGTGTCCTCTTCATTATTATTAAATAAAATGTAATAGTAAAGAGCCTTTTTGACTGTTAGTCCAATCTATTCAAAAATAAATAAATGATAATTCACACGCGATGATTGTACTTTTTTATTGGCTTCGCTTTTGCTCCTTGATTCCAGAATAATAAAAACAAGCATTAACAGAATAAAATATGTAGAAGGTCCTAAAAAAATGAAATCAAAATTCTCTTGATAGGGTCAAGTGAATTTTATTTCATGTCATTCTACACTTCAGACAAATCACTCAGGCCCCTGTGTACTATATGTATCTCCGTAACCTTTGAATTCTAGTACTTGTTGCTCAGTGCTCACTCGAATTTTTCAGTTCAGACCGTTCATTTTTGTTGTCAAAACATTGCGCTATGAACATAAAATGAAACTAGATTTAATGAACTAATTTAACAATGTTGGATATTTGGCAATCGGCACCTTTCACTCTACTCTCAATGAACAAAAATGAAAGGTCTGAACTGAAAAATTCGAGTGAACACTGAGCAACAAGTACTAGAATTCAAAGGTTACGGAGACACAGATTACAGATGGTACAGGGGCCAGGGATCTGTAATCTGATCAAAGTAATTTGATTTGAAAGTATTTTTTTACGGAACAGGAGCCATAGCAAAAAAAGATAATTCACTACAGGAACGACACGGCACTATTGAACGATTATGTGCCTCAGTAACAAAAATATCAATAACAAAGAGAGCAGAAAAAATATTTTTGTTTTCTGATCTCAAGTTCCTGAGAACACCTGAGAAACCTGAGATCAGAACCCTAGGTAAAACGTTAATGCAAATAAAACTAGAACTGTCAAACCACATAGCACAGTGGTTTAGAGAATTACTTAAATCTTGGCATAGAATTCCAGGCCTTACACTCGCGGGGCCCAGGGTTTCAGTGTAAATTTAGTTTTCTGGTTCCCACACACCTCCCTACAAGCTTTGTTTTGGTTGGGACTAGAAAGCTTTGTGTGAAATGTCCTAAAATATTTATCTTACACCTCTGGATCAATTTATAGGTATCATTAGGTATTTTATTTATGACAAACTAGAACCTGCCTCGGGTGATTTAAGAAAACACTGAAATCAAACAAAGTTATGAGCTCGTACATAACAATATATTTTGTATTGATTACATTTTCAATCATTAGTAGAACTATAATAATTACCACCCAACCGAAAAAATTATGAAGTTAGAAGTTGTGCAATGTTTTTAGCGATCACGCTGCAAACATTGAATTTTGTAAAATCTAATTATGAATACGAGAGAATAGGAACTTAATTTTAAATATTGTATACTTTGCGTTTCTTGCCAGGGCTTCAACTATTATGCTCAATATCTGTAGGTATACCTTTAAAAATAACACAATATCGCCCGTTCGATACAAGACTGTTAGGCTATTAAATTTAAGTATATATAACTATAAAATAGTTTCTGTTATCATATGTACTATATTTATAGATTTTGTCAATGGTCCCACAATGATACTAGGTAGGTACCTATTCGTTTTTATTTAATACATTTTTATTAAATACACCAATAAAGGCATTATAAGTACAAAAAATATATGTAAAATTCGTTTTAAATGAAAAAAAGAGCTAAGATTTTGAAACATGATACGTGACACTAATAAGATCTATTGTAACACAGAAAATAAAAAAATAATAGAAAAGCTTAGCTTAGGTACACTCACTAAATGCAAATTAATTAACCTAAAGCAAGTTAATTGTTTATAAAACTAAGTACTATGACATCAAATTTACTGTAGGTTAATTAATGGGTCTACTTTCGGCAGGTCAAACATTTGCTCAAATAATTAATCCTGCCTTAGGCAAGATAGACTTAAAAACCTGTATAGGCTGCTACCGTCACTTATCTCGCTAACCATTACATTGTATAGCTATAACAATATGTTTTTGGTCAGTGTAATACAGGTATAATATCACAAATATTTATAATTATCCAATTGGTACTTATTTGTTTCATTTTGTAAACCTATCACACAGTTGGTAGCGTATTTCTCAATATCGCAAAAATATTATTCGCTATAAATATACCGTACGTTTTAGAAAAACACACACAACACTATTCTGGGCCGGGAATGTAAATTTAATTCAATAATTTTAGGAGTTATTTAGGGTAATACCGACCGAAATACTTCAGCAATTATCTTAATACCTACCTAATAGACTAACATTGAGGCTAGAGGCATTCTTCTTTCTTCTTTTTATGGCTCCTGTCATAGACAATCTTGCCAATGTCAAGTGATTCAGAGATTATACTCTTTGTAGTTATGTTTCTAGTCACGTCAGTCCAAAGTCGAGTCAGTCAATTGTTTTGAGAGGCTAGAGGCAAGATGATAACAAGATTTCTGAAGTTTTCAGCCTTCATTGTGACACTTGGGGCCTTACTACAAAACGGTGTCTAACTTTAAACAGTATCTAAAATTAGCGCTGACTCTGTTTGCCATTATGCAATGGCAAGAGATGTCAAAAGTTTAGGCAGTGTTTAACGTTTGCCTATTTTTTTGTAGTAAGGCCCTTGAAGTTTACGTTCAGATAATTAAAGGCCTAAACACGAATGAATTTGTACGATAAGTTTAAACCCACAAATGTAAAATCTGACCTTATTGTGTTGTAGTTAGGGCTACGATACGTTTACGCCCGAAAGTCAAATTATTTCGTGATAAAGGCCCCAGACTTCTTATTTGGATACCTACGTGCTTGTACCCCAAATAACTCAGTTTGTAGTTTGTACCCAGAATACAATGGCGCAGTTAATAAAGTTTTAACTAACCATCTTAATAACAAACATGCGTTTCATGTAGCACCAATGTGCTGCCCTCAACACGTGGAATCGAAATGGGAATGGACACAAACAATTCCGGTACTTCATACAATATTAGGAATATCTAAATTTCAACCATAATTTAAATCATCATGACATTATTAGTAGATGCTGTTCTCAAACTGGTGAGTTGTAATGGATTTGGGCATAGATGGTGCATTGTTGAAATTTGGGTAGGTACCTAGGTAGGTATACTAAAGCTTTGACGTCCATTCTCATTTAAGTTTCGCGGTTATGTCGTCGGTGTGACCTACATGTATCGAAAACTGTGCTCTACACACAACATTTGGGGCATAAGTCGTTATCCGAATCTATTATCACATCAACACAACTGCTCCACCTATATAATGAAGAGCTGTATGTTTGATCAGGTGATTATGCAACAAACCAAATAAACCTTCGGCTATCGTTACGTTTTGTATTTACTCATGTGACATAGACAACAGATGCTTAGGTAAGTAGCTAACCTATACACTAACTTATCACACTTATAACTCTGACTTCCATGGAGTCATTATCTATTTTGGTGCAGTATATTCGTGAATGATGCTGATGACAGCTTCCTTAGTGCCAAATATGAGCGCAAACATTCCGAAAATCAGAACAAGGATATTTTTCCAGATGATGAAATGGGTGCGTCCAAATCCGATGTCCCAGTAGGTGATGATTTCGATGAAAGCTGGAGCGATGAGGCCAAGGATTGAGAAACAGAAAGCTCCGATAACTCCCATGAAGGGCGCGATGGTAGGCACGGCGACAGCGAGCATCACGCAGATCGTCACCAGGATAGTTCTCAGAACGTAATCGGCAAGGTCGGGTCGCCTAGTGAACTTGTCCTTGATAGTGTTCCACGCGATCTCGATGCACACGAAGAACTGAAGACCAAACGTGCAGTACACGGCAATAGCGATGGAGACTTTGACAATTTGAGCGGTTCTGGAAATAAAAAAGAAGGCTTTAGAAAATTCTTCGATAATTTTCAGTAAGCATGCAATTTGTTCTTATCAGGTGGAAGGAAGAACAGATAGGGAGCTGTGGAAAAGATGGAGGAGGCCTTTACTCGCATGTCATAGATTTACGAAAACTCACATTATCACTAACAACTAGGTTTTACATGTAATACTAACACTTAACCAACATTTGAAACTTGTAATACCTATCTTTAAAAGATGTAAATACAAGGCTATCCTACTAATATTATAAACGCGAAAGTTTGTAGGTAAGTATGGATGGATGGATGGATGAATGGATGGATGGATGGATGGATGTTTGTTACTCCTTCACGCCGGAACGGCTGAACGGATCTGGATGAAACTTGGCAGAGACATATATTATAGTCTGGAATAGCACATAGGCTACTTTTTATCCCGTGGGAATACCGGGTTTAAATGTGCGGGGCGCAACTAGTATTATTATAAGCATGCCATTATTTAACTGAACTCATAATTTGGCAACTGCTATTTAAATCAGCAGTGGAATACTTACATTCCTGTGCCAAGACTGAGTGTGATAGAGTCCTCTACACCCTCTCCGTAGCGCAAGTAGCCGAGAAAACCGAGTAATATGTACACCAGGGTGACACCCGACATGCCCTTGTTGAGCACACCGCACAGCCCGAGCAAAGAACGAGGCGTCTTCATGGCATTCTCCAGCGGCATAACCACGCCGATAGCCTCCATCGCGAAAATACTCAGAGAAAAGAACTCCGGCCATTCACTGGGGTGCTTAAAAAGCATGTTATTCATGTTGTCAGTTTTCAGCTCTCCAGTTCCGACGAGGTGGTAGAAGGTGATGCCGAGGCCAACGGCCATAAAGATGTTAGCGATCATGGACACGGGAGCCAGGTACTTGAGGTTCCTCACCCACGCCATGAATATCAGGGGCGGTAGCAGGCAGGTTATGAATATTCTTATTTCAACTTCTTCTTCTTTAACACCCATATACAGTGCTACGACCTTAAACAAAACAATAAGTCTTTATTCATTAAAATAGCAACAGTGATTATAACTGACCGACATCAACGCAGCTTAAACCTTCTACAATGAAATTCATCCGTTACCGTTTGGATTTGTGATGGAATAAAATTAAATATCTATCTGAATAAAGGCAATTTTTTAAAACCATAAAGCTGAAATAAATATATTAAGTACCCACTTGTATAATATAGTAAGCGGGTGAAGTTAGCTGTTTTATTATAATGATTTTAATTCGATTTAATTACTGTCCATCCATTCAATCAGCCGGTAGCACGGCACTCTTTCCTTTCCTGCGCCGACTAATACCCATTTGACTTCCACTGACCTAACGATGATATTATCATCAGACCACCTGGCCGTTGGTCTGCCTCGTGGTCTAAGACTCGCGTGGCCACCATCCAGTCATTCTCTTTTTCATCTACCGTCTGCCTGCCTAGCAAGTGTCCTGCCTATTTCCACTTCAACTGATTTGTCCTCCGCCTTCTCAAGTGTGATTGGTAATAAATGTACCGTATTTAAATAAAAGATAAATAACTTACTTGAACGATGTTTTTGGCGATGAGGACTGTATAAACGGAGCAAGTTCCAAAGTACGTCAGAAAGAGACTCACGAGGATGAAGATTCTGTAATTTGATAATAATATTTTAATCTTAATTTTGACAAATAAGTAACCATGTGATAAAAAAATATACAAATGAACGTGATCATAAAATATTGATTGTATCAACAAAATGTGATTAATTGTTCTTTTAAATCAATCAATTATAGTCAATTCTTATCAATAAATGATAAATATTGATTGATCTGAAAAATGGCAGCTAACTTCCGTAGGAACTACCAGTGCAAGTAAGAATTGTTCTCTTTTTATTAAAATTTTCGAGTCCAGTAAAAATGTTTTTGACGATGTATTTTAAATGACAATTTATTATCATCGTAGGGCACGTTACTATCGTCATACACAATATAAACGTGCCCTACGATGCACTGCTCTGTGTCTATCAACTTGAGGCATACATTATGTTAAGCCTCATGTAAATTAACCACCAGCCGCACCCTTCAAATCAAAACACAGCAACGCAGACGGCATCGGTAATTGGCATGGTAGTAGAGCTTTCATAAATGGCTCTAATACTGTTAAGATAGGATGTTATTGTGATTTACCTAAATGTTTTTGCCCATCCCCGTAAGCATTGCGGGCCGTTCTCGAGTGCTGCCTCGCCCACTTCTGGGAAGGTCATGTTCGTTCTTCTAGTTTTCTTGTACAGTACGTGTGCGCATTTTATCTGTAAATTAAACAAGTAAATGTATGTAAATGAATATGGTCATTTTCACACAGCGCTAGATAATATCATTACACAGTGATACATGGGAACATTGGTGAGTTCTAGTGGTTTAGCTGTAGTGGCTCACACTTTCGATCGTGAGAAGATAGTGGGTTCAAAACATGTCTCGCACCGATGAGCTGAGGGGTTATCATGAGTTTGGTGCCGATCGTGGATCGCAACGATCTACACCGAATTTCAAGGAAATTAAACAACGGCATCTAGTGTATTCTTTGAGAAGCTTAAGTGAAGCTTCTCAAAGAATGCGAATAATATATAATATTTATAATAGGAATAATGATAAAAATAATAAGAATTTATTAGGAATATAAGAATAATATATAATATTGAATTTCCTTAAAATGCGGAATCTGTCGGCGTGATCTACGATCGATCGCGGTCGGCACCGGAACTCGTGATAGGCCCTCTGTTCCAAAATATAATGTGCCCCTCAGTGCCAAGACCGGTGAGGGAAAACTTCGAGAGGAAACCGGCATTTCGTAGAACCTAAAAAGTTCTTAAGTTGTCTCTTGGAGGCGCACTTAGAATCCTTTCACCACACTGTTTCGAAAGAACTAGTGACACGAAAAAGGGAAGAAAAGCTGTAAAAAGAGTGGAATTCCTTACCGGCGTCTGTTTTTCCGGATGCCGATAGTTTGGATGTTTTCAAGAGACGAGTGAAAGGTATCTTCTAGGTAAGCGTACTAAGCGTGCTACACCGTAGATCGCATCGTCACTTACCATCAGGTGAGATAGCGGTCAAACGTTTTACCTATATTGTAAAAAAAACTGTCGTAAAATGTAATTGACTTACCAGGATGTAAGAGCAGTGGGTGCAAATGACGGCCACAAGAACCGTGAACATTATGCCGTTGACGAGACCAGCGCATTTGAAGGCTTTCGGCATGGCTAAGATGCCAGTTCCGAGCGAAGCTTTCAGAAGATGGGTCAGTGTATCATTGTTTCTGAAATATTGTAACAAAAAATTTTAACAAGTTCGAACGCTTATGTCCTTACAGTAGTTCAAATAATGTATTTTATAGACATTCGCACATTTAGATATGAGTCTGAGTCTAGTCTGAGTGTGTTCTTTATTAAACAACAGTCGTGCCCTGCGGTTTCACCCACGCTGATTTAAATCCCGGTATTCCCACGGGATAAAAAGTAGCCTATGTGCTATTCCAGACTATAATCTATCTCTCTGCCAAGTTTCATCCAGATCCGTTCAGCCGTTCCGGCGTGAAAGAGTAACAAACATCCATACAAACTTTCGACTTACGCGTTTAAAAAACTACGAGTAGTTGCGCCCCGCGGTTTCACCCGCGCAGATTAAAATTCCGGTATTCCCTCGGAATATAAAAAAGCCTATGTGCTATTCTAGACTATAATCTATCTTTCTGCCAAGTTTCATTCAGATCCGTTCAGCCGTTCCGGCGTGAAAGAGTAACAAACATCCATCCATTCATACTCACAAATTCTCGCGTTTATAATACTAGTTGCGCCTCGCGGTTTCACCCGCGCAGATTTAAATTCCGGTATTCCCACGGGATAAAAAGTTCTATGTGCTATTCCAGACTTTAACCTAGGTATCTCTCTGCCAAGGTTCATTCAGATCCGTTCAGCCGTTCCGACATGAAAGGGTAACAAACATCCATCCATCCATACTAACAAACTTTCGCTTCACTACACAGTATAAAACAAAGTCGCTTTCTCTGTCCCTATTTTCCCATGTCCCTATGTATGCTTAAATCTTTAAAACTAAGCAACGGATTTTGATGCGGTTTTTTTTAATAGATAGAGAGTGATTCAAGAGGAAGGTTTATATGTATAATACATGCATGATATGTGCACCCGTGCAAAGCAGGGGCGCGCGGGCGGATCGCTAGTTCGTTTATAATATTAGTCCTAAAATTCGTTAATCGCTTAGTAGAGTACATCTTTCGTTGTACAATATAGCCAATTTCAGCTATAACACCCATCGCCATTGTGACAAAAACAATTTCGCTATGTCTAGACGCATCCGCAATTTGAAAGCCTTTGTTGTCTGTGCCAACGATTTCTATTAGATACCTGACACTAGAAACTACCTCTACACTAATAAAATAAAACATAGTTGAACTAAAGAAATAAAATAATGTTAGTAGATAGCATAAACAAAAAAAGGATGAACGATGACGAAACTTTTGATATCATAAAAGAGCTTGATCTGCTTATGCTATTTCCAAATGGTACCTATAGGAGGCAGGTCTTAATTCTCGTAGAACATAACGCATGTAGCAACGGTAAACATACATAATTACTATAATTATCACTTAAAATGGGATGATTGATTTTTAAATTATTTTTTCACAATTTTTGATGATATATTGAAAATCAATCACTCATAAATCATAATATCCCGTTTTAAGTGAAAATTATGATCATAAAACAATAATGGTAGTTTCATATTATAAACTAGTAGCGTCCCGCGGTTTCACCCGCGTAGTTTTAAATCCCGGTATTCCCACGGGATAAAAAGTAGCCTATGTGTTATTCTAGACTATAATATATCTCTGTGCCAATTTTCACCAAGATCCGTTCAGCCGTTCTGGAGTTATGGAGTAACAAACATCCATCCAAAGGTTGTCTGGAAGAGATCGCTCTCAGCGATAAGAGCGCCAATTTTACAGATATTTTTATTCCTTATTTCTTTTAGTGTACTTACTGTTATTTTTTATGGTGTACAATAAATTATTTTCATTCATTCATTCATTCATTCATCCATCCATTCATCCATACTTACAAACATTCGCATTTATAATATTAGTAGGATGAAGAGTACTTACGATGTAGGGTTGTCCAGCTTGCGTTCTGCAAACGGATCGTATTCCGCCGACTCTGCATCTTTGCTCAAACTGTATCTGTACGTAAAACACCTGGGTAAGCATTTTTTTTACTCTCGCATGAACTCACAACAATTTGCCGAGTGGACAAAATGAGATATGCAACACAGTTTCAGCACGTTTTCGGTGCCAATGTCATTGAATCTGACTAGGTAAATCTAGAAACGGTCATCATAAAATAAAAATATCGGACGTAATGTAACCTAGGTACCTATATCCTCAAAAATAATACAAAATTGCAAAGCAGCACATTTACAGGCACAGACTGGAATTCATTAGTCAATTCTGGTATAATCAAATCTGGCTAAAAAAATACTGAACTTTTAAATTAGGTAAACCTTAAGAAAAACCATTAAATATAAAATCACTGATCATATGGCTCAATAACGCTAAGCCGATTTGGATGAAACTTAGAAAAAATATAGTTCGTAACCTAGATTATCATTTACGCTACATTTTTCTATCCTGAAAATTACCAAGAACGGAGAAGAAAACATAAAAAGAAGGTCCGTTAAATATTGCAGCCGATGTCTGCTAGAAATATATCTTTATCTAAGATGACGTTTCAACGTGATCCTTGTGGTTTTATTGAATAAATACACTTTGAATTTGTAAACAAAAGGGATACACGTACTTGCTAACAATTTTTTCATTCTTCTTATCCTCTGCAGACAGAAACGTCTCCAACTCTTGGGCAACAGGTGTACTGCCATTGGTTTCCTGCAAAATAACAAACGTATCGTATCAGAAAACCGAATGCCAAACTACCAAACTCGGGCAGGGCCGCTTGCACTACGATCACTAATTGTGTTTACCAAGCCAATAATCGCATCGGAAGCTAATCACGATTAAGGTCTTGGACAAGAAAAATAAACCGCCGAACAGTCAGACAAAATGGAAAATATGGAAATATGTTTATGCTTATTGTGTGTAGTATGGTAAGCACAATTAACATGAGGCTTAACATCTGTCTGACCTCAAATTAATGGACGTAGGGCACGTTTCTATTGTGCAGTCTTACGAGGCAGGGCTTTGTGAGAGATGATGGTGTTACCATGCCATCAGCAAGAGCTATCGTAAAAAATAGAAATAAAAACAAAATGTTTAATGATTATGAAATCTTGCTAAGTGGATAATTCTTGAGAGCTACTTAGGAACCATGAAATCAGTCTAGATTTTGAATTTAAAGTTAAATTTGTCACTACACCAATATTTTAATAACTTACCTACCTACCTGCGTCAAAGTTAAGTGGCTGATTGTTTTATGCATACGTACAAAAATTACAAAATTATTTATTTCCATAAAAATGTGCGTACAGTATAAAATAGCAGACTCTGTCTTCTATTTTAGTTTAAAAACTGTGTTACAGACAGTACGTAGCTATTGTTTTTATGTACAACTATGAAGATTATACCTAATTATAATTATTATGAGCCCTCCGGGTCCCACTGCTGGGCATAAGCCTCCTCCCCCCATTCCTTCAACACATCGCAATCCTGGGCTATGTTTGCCCAGTCCGTCAAGAAAAATATAGTTGCAAAAACCAATGTCTACTACTTTTCTTATTATTTTTTTCGGATCGGATGTTCTCAATAAATCTGAAAAAATAATCAACTCGAAAATTAAAAAAATCGCGGAACATACATGGGCATGATACGGTACCTAAGTGGTGCTCTACCTTTGGACTTCCGCTTGACACTATTTCTTGGGGCATCCTGTATATTATTATCAGCGCAGCGCTAGCTAGCACCTACTAAGGCGGTCCAACTCTAGATAAAATGGGTTATGGGGCAGAGAGAAAAGCTTTTTTTATAGTGAACCTTATCTTACCCGTTTTGGTCGTATCTCCTCACCGTTGACCATATTGCTGCTTTATATCTTCTCTTTTTAACTGTGAACAAAGAAAAGAAAATATTAGCGAATCCGAATGAAACCTTTTAGACCCTGTTAGGTTACCAACACATTAGTCTTAAGCCGGTGCCAGATGTTATGAACTTACGTGATCACTGAGCCGCACGCTTAGTGAGGCACGAGACAGTTAATCTCGTGCCTCACCAAGCGTATCACCTAAGTGATCACCTAAGTTCATACATATCTGGCACCGGGGTGAGATGATGAACTTTACGAGGTTATGCAATCGTAAGGTATGCAATTGTTACTGGTAGAGGTGACCGCTCAGCATCAGGTGGACCAACTCCTTCGTCACTTCTCATAAAAAACAATATTTGACTTGCTTTGGTAGCCTTAAACAGTTTAGTCTTTATATTTGTAGGTAAACGTTACTTATTTTAAACATTGGAATAAATTTGCTATGTCATTGTTTGCCATGTCATTTCCGATACGCAATAGTTTAAAATTGATTATTCTTCATCTTACTAAGGTATCATAGGTGGTCTATATATCTATATACAATATTCTATATTATATAATATCTATAATATCTAATTTATATATTATCTACATATTTAATTAAAAAGGCATAAGTATTTTCAATACCTCTGTCTGTGTGTCAACAATCAAAGCTGATAAGCTTGACACCACTTTATTCGCATATCAGAGCAACATAACACCGCGGCACTTCGCCCAAGCCTTTTATAAAAATTCCTCTGATTCAGCCATCATTACGCTGACGAGGTTCATAGATTGCTGGGCATATGCCACACACATTTCTAGGAATGATTTTGAACCTCTTCAGCAGCAAGACATCGTACTACAAAACGGTGTGTGGTACTAACTTTTAACAATGTCTAAAATTAGCGCTATCTCTGTTTGCCATTACGCAATGGTAAGAGATGGCAAAAGTTTAACCCGTAACATTGCATAGTTTATCGTTTGCCTATTTTTTTGTAGTAAGGCCCTTTGAGTTCTGTCGTCGGCCTTCGCGGCTATGCTTGAGTTCCGGTTTGGCCCTATTCGAGAACCTCTATTCTACAGAGCAGCGGTGGTCTAGTGGAAGTGGCCTAACCTTCTGATCGTTAGATCGTGGATTCGAACCCGGTCGTGCACCAATGGATTTTGAAAATGTTTATGTACAATGCCAGTGCTCTCACTCAAGCGGTGAAGTAAAACTTCGTGTGGAAACCAGTTAGTGTTCTTGGTGGCAATTGCAATTTAATTGCAAGGTATGGAGTAGCGACTACAGATAAATGTAGGTGTGCTCAGACATAGAAGATGTCCCTTTATCTCCAGGGATCCGGCAGTCGCCATTTACGCTGTAATGTTGTAATAGTAACTAGTAAGTATTCGAGCTTTACTGGGCTGATAATAAAGTAAATATCCGGGTAGATTAGTGTACATACAGGGTGTGGCGTAAAGAGTGGATAATCCTTTACCTACGTGTAGGGGATATAATAGCTATTCAGAAAAAAGAATAAAATTATCCAGCAAAAATTTCACGATTTTTGAGTTATTGAATATTTTAGAAATTTTAATATTTTTTTACCCTTTTAGATGCCAAGATTACAAATCAAGGTATTTTGTCAGTCTAGTTTTTTGTAGAATTCTGGGATATCTGCGCTATCAAATTTTAACTATCATTTGTGTGTCAATGGAAAAGTTTTTTGTAAGAAAAATGTTTAGCATAAAAAAAAATCTTTTTTTTTTAAATAGAAAAAATGTAGCACTCATTCAAATGGGTAAAGGTATGGTCACTCAGGTGACCCTACGTTTTTATACCATAAGAGGCCAAACTTTAGGAAAAATATTGCTGATCATTATTTAATGCAAAAAAAAATTACAACGGTAAAAAAAATATTGTTTCTAGTATATCGAAGAACCTGAAAACTGGCTTTTTACTGGGCACAATTATTTTTACTTTTTTTTATGTTATCCCCTACCGCCGGTTAAGGATAATCAACAGAAAAAAAAAATTATTTATTTAGTTGGTCACTCAGGTGACTGTTAATTTTTTTTGCTCCACAGGCGGTTAAACTTTTGGAAAAATATCAAATAATATTTTTTATGTAAAAAAAATCTAATAAAAAATCTGTTCCTCTGACACACGTATGTCAGTTAGCATTTGATAGCGCAGTTATCCAAAAATGCTACAAAAAACCAGATTGAGAAAATACTTTGATTTGTGAACTTGGTATCTAAAAGGGTAAAAAACATTAAAATTTCTAAAATATTCAATAACTCAAAAATCGTGAAATTTATGCTGGGTAATTTTATTCTTATTTCTGAATAGCTATTATATCCCCTACAAGCAGGTAAAGGACTATCCAAAGAATCAAAATAATTAACTTTGTGGAAAAAGGCATGTTAATAAAACAGGCCTTGGTCAATCTTTACAGGAATATTCTTTTAATTAAAAGCTGGAAATACCAAGTGCATACCATTTCGGAATCTCATTGAAGTGGCCAAGTTTTTTATTAATTGGTCACTCAGGTGACAATGTATTTTTTTTAACACACAAATGGCAATTGGTATTTAATAGCGCAGTTATCCAAGAATGCTATAAAAAAACAAATTGAGAAAATAGCTTGATTTGTGATCTTGGCATCTAAAAGAATGGACACGGGTGAAAAAATATTAAAATTTCGAAAAACTCCATTAACTCAAAAACCGTAAATAATTTATCTGGCAAAATTTCAATTTTCTGAACATTTATGATACCCGTTGGTAAAGGATTATCCACTCTTTACGCCACACCCTGTATAACGCACGAGAAATTATTAACTTGGACAGAATAAATAAGTAGGTACTACATAGCTCAGGGCGTATCTAGGTATTTACTTTGATTTTTATTAATCATTATTCCTGTAGTAAGTTAGTGTCTATACTTAATGTATGTTTGCACATAAAGTAAATATGAGATATTGCTTATTTTGCAAGTCATGTTTTATATGCCATAAACAGATTTATCATTCTGTGAGACTTGTATCATGAAATTCAAAACTGACTTATTATTCGTATGCTGAATTATCTCGTTTAGCCTTAGAGAAGCAAAGGTATCATTCCATTTCATATTCAGAGCTTGTCTTCTCTTCTTCTTCGGTCGGCCAGACGCCGTGCTAATTATTAGCACAGAATAAATTTACCTAGTTGTTATTAGCCGTGATTCCTGCCTAAAGCTGATAAATAAATAAATAATGCTGGACAATCCACACAGCACCATCTAGCCCCAAAGTAAGCTACTCAAGCTTGTGTTATGGGTACTAGATAACTGTATACAGATATTTTTTATTATACATAGAAAACTTCAGACCAACGGAACACCTACCATCCATATCAGCAATGTGAGCATCACTGGCTGTAAGTTCCTTATACTAACTCTTTAACTTAGAGCTACTAAAACTTCATTTGGGAACAATCCAACCCAACAAAAGACAGTAGGAGGTGATTGACCAGAGTATATTGCATTCGTGGGACTAAGCTTCATAGATTAATTAAGACGTGGCTCCATGATCCATAAGCGGCGACGATGAAGCTCGCTCTATCAATTGCTTGTCTGCATGCTTGACCATAGTAATAATTACTCAATTATACCGCTAATGCATTGCAATGCAGAATGCAAATGGTCTAGCGACATTTATGGCATCCGACACACACCTTACCTAGTCTCGCGCGCCACAAAAGCCTATTTTAATCAGACTTGTAAGAGAAGTCAATGGTCAAATTCGGGGGCATATAACATGTGTGTAGAGGGCTGTCCCGTGGAAAATAAATCTCATTTACTTATAAAACGACTTAAACGACTTATCTTAATAATTATTAGTTTTATTATTCCACTCCTCAAGTAAATAAATAAATAAATAAATAAATAAAATAAATAAATAAGTAAAATCTGAAGGTAAATATTGAAATTTATCTTGTATATTTTATATCCACATGTGTGCGAGCCCTCAACATATATTATGTAAATATGTGTATGAAAATTGGCGTTTGGTTGGAAGGCTTTTGCATCTGTAAACGTCTGAATCCTTGTTTTATATGCGGAGATGAATAAAGTTAAGACCAAGCACTAGCAGTACCTATCTATATCTTTTAAAAATGAAATAAAAATTTTAATCATCACCAGTAAATTTTCTTGTATGTTAGCTCCCGCTCGTTGCTTCCTACTAGGGAATAGCATTAGGTTCCTGCTAGCTAGGTAATGCTGTTTCAAGTTTTACCAAAATCGGCTATGCTTAGAAGCATCATAATAATCGCGACAATACATTTTGCAATGAGACAAAGTGCCGGAGCAAACAGAAACCTACCCTATGTTGACCTCTAAACCTTGCCCATAACGTGCATATCATAAGTGCCACTTAGGGAATGCAATCCACAAGATAACATAGAAAGTGGATTTTGCCATAGAGAGAGACGACCAGACCCATCTGAATCTCTATTGAAATATATTTTTTCGGTATCAGAGCTACCACATGTACAACTACTACTATCAACTACAGTCTGAAAATCAGACAGATTGCTATGATACATGGGTTTGGTCGTCATCTCTAATCCAGGTATTTGCTAGTTCCGCAGGATCCGGTAATTGCGGATCCCACATGGTGGAATTTGACAAATCCATCATAATAAATACCTATATAATAGACCTCGTTCTTATTGTTTTAATTTTAGCCCATATGGTTTAAGTTTAGACTAAACCAATAATACAGAGACAAAAGAACAAAAGTCACAGGACTTAAATAAACCATGAAGTAACTTTTATAAATAAATATTAATACGTAAATTGTTACAACCACCTAAACATCAGAAACATAACATTGATAATTGAAATAAGCATGTGATTTAAACACCAGAAACATGCATTTACATTAGCCACATAAAATTATAATTAAAATTACCTACGCGCCGCTGCATCACAGACTAGTAGGGATGCTTACGCGCTGCATGCTGAGTTGCACGTATATCGATCCACACTTCTGTGTTTCAGTCAAAACATCCCGGATGTTTTGACTGAAACACAGACGGGATCCCGCAAAAATTTCGAGAAGATTAGTCCCGCAAAGTAAATGCAGGATCCAGGTATTTCGGGATCCCGTTATACCGGGATTGCATTCCCCAGTGACACTACGTCTACTAATCAGGTACTCTCATGAGACTTCAAAAAAAGATCATGATCTTTGTTATGTTATAATTCCATTTTATGGTGTTGATTATGCATTCCCTGTTTCCTGAAGAACCCTTTTGTCATGAGACTTGGTGTGCCATTAAAATAAGAGACTGACAGAAACCTTGGCAACATGTTAAACCCATAACGCCGTCAGGATTGCGAATATCAAATAATGTAATTACAATAATGTTTTAAAGATACGTTTATAAATAATGTCAAAGTAGCCACTAGTGGTTTTTTAACGGTGAGGGGTGTAAAAGAGTCTCGTATATTGAAGGTTTATGCTCAGCCACGTCAACAACTTACATAATGGGTTGTTTTTTAATTGTGAGAATCAAACTATTGATTTGGGAGAAGTAGATTACGTAGGGCTTCCCACTTTTTTAGTAATTACCAACTGTATCTTTACAATTGGTACTACTTGTTCAATTTTACATGGTTTCATGATATTACATCACTGTCGCATACCAAAATTTGATATGCTTCACCGGCATAAATGTCGTAAAGTTGTGTAATTTTTTTATCATTCTTTTGTAAAATGTACCTACAAAACTGTGTTAAAATAATTCGTGTCTAAATAGTGCTTTGATGATGAATGATTTTTATGAAGACTGTTGTTAAGCGACATTATTACTTATATTTTGCTAATAAAAAAAGTAAACAGATGCATGAACATGTAATAAAAATATTAATGGAAACAAAAACCATAGGTACCTAGTCAATAATTCGTATATTACCTAAGCTGTAATAATATATGCAAACGACCATCGAAGTGTTCTTGTACGTTCCGATTCGACTGTTCCTTTTATTTTATTAGTTAGTACTACATAATCCTTCCCCGAAACGTTTTCAGTGCGATTTTCTAAGTCTATTTTTTCAACTACTTTAAAGCGTTGACGTTGAGCGTCTTATGTCTCTTTTGGTTATTTGGGTATGTTTTTGGTCTGCAATGTCATTATCTGGTTATTTTTTAATTAATTTTAAGATAAAGTTGTTATTTTGTAATAGGTTTTATTAGGAATATTGTTTACAAAACTTTCAGTTATCACAGATCCGAGTAGGTTGATTCCATAATATTTTTAAATAAGTAAGATATACATTTGTTATTTTTATTAAGTTTCTGCCGTTATTGTGTTTTATTTACTTATGTATATATTGCTTTAATTAATATGTTTTGTAATGCTTGTCTGGTACTCATTAACCGGTTGTATTATTTACACGTAATATAATAATATCTCATTGCAGGATACCGACATTTTGTATTATGTTTTTTAAATGAAAATACTTACTTCAGTTATACAATTTGTTCACAGAGGTAAATGATTCAAAATAGTACGATTTAGAATAATTTATATAATTTTTTAAAGGGATTTAAATATTAGTAACTTACATGACTTCAATGCGTATTCTGCAAAGTGGACGTGTCACCTCACCGATTGCTTGATCACGACTGACTGACAAGACAACGTTCGACTTATGATTAGGAGAATTCAGCAAATATACCTACCTAGGTAGGTACCTACGTACGTTGCGATGTCATCATCATCTGAATATCAATACCTGATGTCTCGGCCCGGTGCGGTGCTGCCCGCGAACCGTGCCGTGTGGATATTTGTGTATATTTTGCCCACAAATCGCGTCAATCAATAGATTACTAGGTTAGCGTAGTTGTTGACAAAAAGGTCATAATTACACTGCAGCCACAGAATACATAATAATACTTAAAGCGCGTGAAGTCAATGGATAAAGAGGGCTTGAAAACCGTTTTTCCTGGAAATACAATTTGGCCAGGCTTGGCTCAGTAGTGAATTTTTTTCACGCTTATATCAACACTCTTGACTCTATATTTATTACTAATCTAGAGTCGGGACAAATCTTGGTCTAGTTTTTTTTTCTTATTTTTATTCGGAATATCTGGCGTCTTGGGATGTTAGAGGTACGATATAGTGACCTTGCTCTTTGCTCTCGGGTTATAAATTTATTCCTATAGGTACATACTAAGGTTGTATTTTCATAACCGATTTCAAAACAGGAGAAGGCTCTCTTACGCCGATATTAAAATAGTGAGAAAGTACATAGCAGATTTTTAGTAATATTTTATAAAGCGCGGTAAAATGAACACACCTCTTGAAGACCTACAGACTTTTCCCAAAACGCGAGAAACAGGAAAAACGCGAGTTAACGTTTTTATATTATTTTTTTGCACTAATTAAACATTATTATCCGTTGAGGTTGAAGACGGGCTTTGAAGGAAAGTGTACTTGAAGCACACTTGGAGATAGACTGAATTAAGCTGAATGGAACCGAACTGATTGACAGAATCTTAGCCCTAACCACAATCTCTTGAAGCATTCTTATTTCAATATTACTTTTATGTCTATGTCTTATATCAACTGCATAGTCTGCTTTATGATCAAAAAGTAAAATAATATTGAAATAAGAATGCTTCAAGGGATGGTGGCACGGGTCCTGGTAAACTGATTTCTGAGCCCTCGCCTGCGCATCACCTGTTTATCTACTGTAGACGCTGATTGACTATCTTCGAATATCAGTGTGATATTATTGTACATACGTAGGTACTATATTTAAGATAAATAATTATGTTTTTACTGATTACATAGGGGACAATCGGCTAACAGCCACGTACGAATAGAGGCACTAGTTTGAATTGTAACATTTATTTCATTCACTCACATTATTCGTGCTGACTAACAAATCAATCAAATCAAATCAAATATTTTATTTCGGAACTTATAAAATCGAAACAAAGACTTCTTTTAGTTTTATACAAGAATTATTATTATTATATACAGATCCAGTTCTAAATCTTAAAAATAGGTATTGCACGGCTTGTAGGTCTACTATTGTACTCAAAAAGACAGAGCTTATCTACCTACCTACCCGTATATACCTATGTAATAACTATTTCATTTTGTCGCTTTCATCGGCTAATAGAATAATTAGTAAGTAGAGATAGTTAGGTACCATTTCAGTCACCTACTTAAACCTGGTTTTGTTATTCAAACACGGTTTCCGATTGTCTGGAGATACGGTAGAAGATCGAATTGCTTGCACGAGTAACGTCTCCACGTTTGAACTTTCAGGGGGGCTATCATGAGTTTAGTGCCGACCGCGATCGATCGTAGATCGCAACGATCTACACCGAATTTCAAGGAAATTAAACAACGGCATCTAGCGTATTCTTTGAGAAGCTTAAGGGAAGCTTCTCAAAGAATGCGAATAATATATAATATTTATAATAAGAATAATGATAAAAATCATAAGAATTTATTAGCAGTATAAGAATAATATATAATATTGAATTTCCTTGAAATGCGGTGTCTATCGGTGTGATCTATGATCGATCGCGGTCGGCACCGGAACTTGTGATAGGCCCTCAAGAGATATTTTTGGAGATTCTTTTTCTGAATAGGTTTTCCTTGATCACCGTTGGTTTGAGGCCCCCTAAGGCCTTATGTACACCCTCTGTTTCCACAAGGCTACTGTATATAAAGTACCAATATGATTGTACCTATGTACAAACAGTATACACGTTTGACCTTTCAGAGATATTTTTGAAGATTCATTTTCTCAATAGGTTTTCGTTGTTCCCCGTTGGTTTGAGGCGCCCGAGGTCTTATGTACACCCTTTGTTTTCACAAGGCTACTGTATATAAAACCAATATGATTGTAGGTACAATCAAAATTCCCCAAAAAAGGCAAATTTCCATGTTTGTACATAGGTATGTACGAACAGGGAAATTTCCATCGTGCCCGGGGATTAGGTACCTATTCGTGAAGCAGTTTCAGTAATTTTCAGACAGGGATTCATAAAGCCACCATTATATTTACGCGTGATTCTTTTTTGAACATTTGCATTGGATTTCTATAGATACCTTTTATCGCTGCAACAAAGATATAATTATTTTATCTATTCTGAAATAAATATATCAAATCAAATCATATCATAAAACGATTATTTTATGTCACCAAATCAAGGCAAGATGCAAAGAACAATATTGGTTAGGACTACAAAAACGATCGTCACTCAGATTGTGTCAATACTGTTCGAAGCACTACTGTAAAATGTAACATTGGCTTTCGGGACGCCACCGGGTATAATTTTTCATGTTACTCCATATCATATTATTGGTCCAAGTTTATACTAGTGAAATCTGTGTCAATAAGTAACTTAGTAGTTTTTTGAAATGACGATGACAAAAACATTTTTTGTTGGTCTTTACGATGCAGTTTGCTTAAAAGAGTTGCACAAAATGTTTACGCTCTGTTATTTCTGTACGTGGTTCCTTATCGCCAATTTCCCATTTTCGACATTATCTTAACCACTAGTTTTTAGGTAGGTAGAGGCTTGAGTTTATTTTTAGGAGTAATTTTGTATTGAAATGTCGAAAATATAATTTTTATTTTATGAACTTAATAAATAAATAAATATAATATATAACTACTTATGAATTTCAGGGAATATCCATCATGACTAAGGGAAAAATTTGAGACACGGCGGCCTTATCTGTTTTTAGTTGAGCCTTTATTTTTGCCTAATTTTACATAATCTACTAAAGCGTGTTTGATGCATTATAACATTTATAACTTGTTTACTAAGACAGTTATCATACAGCGGGTAATTTTTACTTTTATAAAAACTTGTGTTACATTAGCGTACTTAGTAATATGAGTATACGGTGCATTTTGGGTTAGCTTAAAGACGGTGCACATTAACATGTGCACCATCTTTAAGCTAACCCAAAATACAAATAGTGATGAGAGTTATCTCATCACTATTTGTATTTTTGGTACAGTTCTCAAATACAAAAAGGTCTTAGGTATTTCAAAATGAATTCAACTTTCTGAAATGTTAAAAAACTTAAACCGTCGAGAAAACTGAAAACAAAAAAATTATAAACATTATTCTAAGAACTAAGTTATTAATGTTAAATGAAAAAGGTTTATTATTTTTTGGTTTCCTGTTTTTTTGGCGGTTTAATTAGGTATATTATGTTAAAAGATTTTATTTCATATTTTTTTGTGGCCCTATTCTATTTTTTTCCAATTTTATATGGGACCAACTTTGAAGTATACTCTACCTATCCATAAACAGAATTCAAAATCAGTTTACTCGGTAAAAAGTTATACGTGTTCATATATAGCTAATCTTTATTGACAAAGAAAATTACAACTAATAGTTACAATTATTTACAAAATGTACAAAATATACAAAATACATATGAAACAGTTGAGCCATCTGCAGACCGTTGCAAACGATCTATAGATAGCTCAACTGATCCAAATCAGTGCCAGTCGGAAGCGTACCTAAGATACTGGCTGCATTGCCACGCTGAATGGCAATGCTGATACGCTGAGCCAGATACTCACCAGCCCTCGGGTCACGCGTCGCGTCGATAAGTCGCCTGGATAAAATTTTGAAGACCCGGTAGGCCTCGGTACCCCACGGACCTAGAGTCTCAACCCCAAGAGGAGCAAATACGTATATAGCTTGAGTTATGGGAACCAGATACCTGATATATTACTAATATATATTTTTCTTTGTAAATATATACTTAAAATATTATATAACACCCAGACAGAGAACAGACAAACATCTATGTTTATCGAACGAAACGAATCCACGACCTATGGCGCAGAAGGCAAAGCTACTACCAACTGAGCTATGTAGGCTTAGGAATAGTTTTTTACCCTTTCCAATAAAAAAGATTTATCAAAATCGGTCTACTCTATAAAAAGTTATACAAAGTCGTACATAAAAACAAAAAGACAAGTATACGCGTCGACTTGAGAACCTCCGTTTGTTTTTCGTCGGTTAATTTAGGCACTTCATAATGGTCACTGAGGGCGCCAATAGCTTAACAGAACAATAAGTCTGTTGCCGTCTCTTTTCGTTTGCATGAAAGTGACAGTGACAAGAATACTCTATTGAGTTGAGCCTCTACAAAATGGCCAGGGATTATGAATAAGAGGGGTAGTGTTTTACACTTCACTCAGCCCGCCTAGATCAGCCCTAGATCAACGACGTCGGACGGCAAGGAGTGGAGCGAGTGGTCAGTTATCACAAGTAACGGACGAGCGAGTAAAACCGCCGCCGTCCACCGCGTCGGCATCGGTCCGTACGGAGCGGACGGAGCGTCGT
This sequence comes from Plemyria rubiginata, assembly GCA_963576535.1. Classification (NCBI taxonomy): domain Eukaryota; kingdom Metazoa; phylum Arthropoda; class Insecta; order Lepidoptera; family Geometridae; genus Plemyria; species Plemyria rubiginata. The sequence continues at coordinate 6,733,439 of OY754905.1, forward strand.
ATTTACAAAATGTCGATAGGGTGCGTCCACTGCATCCGGATTTTGCATCGGCACTATCGGTATTTTCAAAGCAATCAAGTTCGCCTGTGCACCAATATTTACATTATGTCGGACTAGTTGCACCCCGCGGTTTCACCCGCGCAGATTTAAATCCCGTTATTCCTACGGGGTAAAAAGTAGCCTATATGCCATTCCAGACTATAACCTCTTTGCCAAGTTTCATCCAGATCCGTTAAGCTGTTCCAGCGTGAAAGAGTAACAAACATCCATCCATCCATCCATACTTACAAACTTTCACGTTTATAATAGTAGTAGGATAGTGACGAGATCCGAATGGCGCGTTCACTGCGGAGACGTCATCGGCAGAAATACCGATCTCTGGTGCTAAAATGCCGATCCAGTGCACGCTGTACCACACAAATCAATACAAAGCAACAAATCCGTCCGCTCCGTACGCACCGATGCCGACGCGGTGGACGCTTAGCTTTATGGTTCGTCGGTAAAGCTCTAGTCCTTTGACCGACGACTCCGAGGAACCATAAGACCGCGGTTTTGCTAGGTTCTGCGATGTCTATATCATGATGTTATCATGCCAAGCGCATTCCTATTGAAATAAATAGAGATTATGCAGGTAAAACGTAGTTGTAGTCTTTTGTGTAGTGTTACTTTATTGTATTTACATAAATTTACCTATAATGTTTGTTACGTAGTATTACTGAGTATTGCCATGCCACTCTGTCAACTCAACTGTACTATCTAGTAGTAACTAGGTAGTTTATCAACCTATTGATGTCTTTGTAAATCTATTACTATACACTATCTGTTATCAGCTTATCTTTATTAACCAACATTGCGAAGTAAGTTTGTATGAACTTGGCCGTCTCTGAGACTGTGGTGGATTTTCGATCAAGCTAAGCTACAGTTTGCTTGATACGGCGACGAATCTGGAATGCTATTCTGACAACAAGTGAGGGAATCCGCGGTGAGTTTTCAATTTGGCATTCTGTAATGCACCCACCACCACCCGGGTGAATGGTTTGGCGGTGAAATGCCAACGTGAGTGAGGCGGAGCTTGTGAGCGAAGTCAGCGCGGATCTACTGGGTGATAGGTACCCCCTTGAGTTTATTTTTTATGCTGCGGCTACATTAGCGGGCGAAGACGAAGATTTGTGTCGCGTTGGCGCGCTAAATCATCGTGTACGGACGGGCACACGCGATGTTCTTGGCTACGGGCGCCCACACATAACAACGAATTCGTTCGAATTCGCATCGTATCGCAAATATCGAGAGAGAGCAAATATCTGCGAGCTCGCAGAGAAAGAGACATCATCGTATCGCATCGCAGTTTAGTGTAGGCACCTTACATTAGCGGGCGAGTGAAGATTCGTGTCGCGTTGGCGCGTATACGGGCCCCGGAATACATCGTCTTCGCTCGAATACTACGTGTGGCAAAGATCTGCTCGGCCACACCCATCGCGGCCGTAGCCCGCTGATGTAGCCCCGGCATTACGGAATAGCACTACAAGCTACGCCACAAAGCGCTTCATTGGTTTCACTGTGAAAGTAGGTGTCGGTATCATGTTTTATTTGGTATCTGTTTACAAACGTTTGAAAGCTGAAGCCGGACTTATGTTACGCACTGAAGACGCGAAGCCATGCCGTGGTAGTTCGTAAGCTGGCCATTGTGTACCAAATATGGACATGACCCAAAAAAATTTGTGCGTGTTTTTTTATATACTTGCTGATGGAACAAGCATATGGCCATCTGATATGATGAGTGCTACAAATAAATACTATCGATGAGTGGCAACCGATACCCGAATCGATAACCGAACAATAGAAGTGCATTAGAAAATTAAACTAAACATAATAATAATAAACTAAGCTAATAATGTACTACGGCTATAAAATGAGCAAGTAACAGTTTTATTTAATGAAAACACTAATTTAGAGACTAGCAGTTTTAAAGTTTTTTTATCAATATCATGGTAGGTACTATCGTTGGCTAACCTTCCGGCTAACACATCACGCTACACATCCTACATGCAGGTCCAACGCTACGTATATACAATATTGAGATTATAGAGTACAGGAAAAGGACGGCGCGTAGTCGGGTGAACAAAATAACAAAAAACCATGTATACCTATATCGCACAAAAAAGCTATTGAAATCTGCGCCCGAGAAGTACTTAGTATTATCAATTATTGACGACCTCAGTGGCGCAGCGGGCGAGAGTCCGCCTGCGACGCAAGAGGTTGCGGGTTCGAACGCCTCGGAACAAATTTGAGTACGATCTGCAGAAATTTGTTCCGTTGGTCTGGGTGTTTATGTATACTTAATAAAAAATATCTATCTATGTAAGTACAATATGTATTAATGTATCAAATATGTATATCAGTCATCTAGTACCCATAACACAAGCTTTGAGTAGCTTACTTTGGGGCTAGATGGTGCTGTGTGGATTGTCCAGCATTATTTATTTATTTATTAATTTCGTTCAAGTAAAGTAATTTTTATGCAAACATCAACCCTTGAATTTACTTATCGAATCCCCATTAGCAAGTAATGTTGCGATTGGAAAATCACGCATTTATCTAAACAAGAATACAAATAAATTACAAACTTGAAATATTTTAGGAGGAAATTTAAAAATGATGTTAGAATGCTCTTTGTTTTTCCTTATCCAATAGCTCAATAACTTGTGTTTATAAACAGGCGCTTTGCGTCATCGATACCCAGTGTATGATTTGTTGGACGAAGTTAGAATTTGATGTATTATTATTTGTACAACAAATTGTATACCTGAACAAGTTATTTGAGGTACAAGCACATGAGGCTTAACATCTGTATGCCTCATGTTGATGTACACAGGGGAATGCATTGCACACGTTTCTATCGTAAGTAGGAACGTGACTTACGAGGCAGTGCTTTGTTTTAGGTGATGGTGTGGGCCATCTGCTTGATGGACCGGAATGAATGGACCCTAGATGAAGTACGTATAAAGACGATCTAGAGATCGTCTCTATACTTTTTTTGTGTATGTTGTACATTTTACCAAATAAGAAAAATATTAGACCAAACAGAAAATTACAATTACTAATAAAAGCTGTATGTATAGGTATGACAACCTCTGTGGCGCAGCGGGCGAGAGTCTGCCTGCAAAGCAGGAGGTTGCGGGTTCGATTCCCGCCTCGGAACAAATTTATGTACGATCTGCAGAAATTTGTTCCGTGGGTCTGGGTGTTTTCTATGTATAATAAAAAATATCTATCTATGTAATTATATAATGTATTAAATATATCAGTTATCTAGTACCCATAACACAAGCTTTGAGTAGCTTACTTTGGGGCTAGATGGTGCTGTGTGGATTGGCCAGCATTATTATTATTATTATTTTTGCAAAGATTTTTATTCTCGAAATATGACATTTCGGTATAAGTAGAGCGCACGGGCCTAAGCCAAGTGAGCACCACTATCACTTTATATTGGGTTCGAGTCGTCCTGTAAGAACTTTCCTACAGGTCCTACAGGTGTTTAGGATTGCAGCTTTCTGCATTGTTAAATAAATGTTTTCATTCAGATCTAACATTTTGAGGTAATGCTGTAAATTATTTGGAATTACTCCTGTACTTGAGAGCACCAAGGGCACAATGAGAACTTTATTCATTTTCCACAGTCTTATTATTTCTTCTTTTAATTCTGTATATTTGTGTATTTTTTCAGCTATTGTTTTTTGGAGATTATGAGTGTTAGGTATTGCAATATCTATTATATAAGTGATTTTATTCGTTTTATCTATTAATGTTATATCAGGCCTATTGTTATGGACTGTCTTGTCTGTTAGAATGGCTCGGTCAAAATACATTCTAAAGAAGTCACTCTCTAGTACAGGTTTGGAGGCGTATTGATAATATAGGGTACAAGTTTTTCTGGAATGAGTTTATATTTAATAGCAAGTTTTTGATGGATTATATGGGCAACCTGATTATGCCTGTGTGTATAATCTGTTTGCGTGAGACTTTGGCAGGCACTAGTGATGTGTTGAATGGTTTCAGGCAGTCGGTGGCACTTTCTACATTTATCATTTTGGCTGTTAGGGCTTTTCAAGATGGACTTTTTGTAATTTCGTGTGTTTTTACCTGATCTCGTATTGCAATCATAAAGCCCTCTGTTTCTGGGAACAGCGAGCCAAACCTCAGCCATCCATTCGAGGCCCGCAGATCAACAAATGGCTGTTCCAAATCAAGAACGTGTCGCCCTATTATTATTATAGGTATTTACAGCATTTTTAAATATAAATTCAATTTTAGGCGCCACAAGATGTCATGACATCTTTCTTGTGCCGCCTAAAATTTAATTAAAGACTGCGTTCTCTATTTAGTTCAAGCGTATTAACATTTTGACTTTGTTACGAGCTGAAAATTTTCGTGTTTACTCCTTACAAGGCCAAACAAGAAATAAGATCAGAATAAGTGGGTCGGCGCACAATGACATTATTTTACAGAGGCTTTGTTTAATTATAAACGTTGGCTCGGTCGAGTACAAAGCTAAGTATCATTATTATTTTGCCCCTGTTATCTGAACTGAAAACTTGTAAATGAAAAACTAATTTCTTTTTCTGCCGCCAAGCAGCATTGCTGCGTTTCGGTTCGAAAAGTGCGGTTGCCGGTGTAATTAATAACACTTGAAACTTGATAGCAAAGTAGGATTATAAACAGAGTAGGCTGAGTGGAGAGTATAGGTATGAGCCTTATTAAAATTTTTGTGACTTTTTATGTATTAAGTAGGTATAAAGAATGTATGCAGATCGGTTATCTTAATAATAATGTAAAGGGAGGATCTACTAGAGGGCAAACCTAACTCATTGGAAATAAGGTGCTACTTATCCAGAATTATACATGCCTACACAGGATACATTTTTAGGATTTATTCTAATGCATTAAGTACTCTTTATAAAACCGTTAAAAGGTAGTTGAAAAGGTTTACAATTCACAAAGTTGTAACAAAGGCGAAGAACGACCTACTCGGGTTTCGTACACGACATTCACGAGCAGTACAAAGGTGAGCTACCTGACCCTAAATATTAGTTCGAGATGCTTGTTGAAAGAGCCCCTTGTGACGAGGTTTAAAAAAATAATATGTAGATTGACATTTGTTGAGAACTTTACCTGCAATCTAAGGGCAAATCTAAAGGCAATCTAAAGGCACATCAATGCTTTCGATCAACGATTAATCGATTTGTGTGCTTACACACTTAGGCGATGATTCCCGACACCATTTTAGATATTTGATGTCATAAGAATTATTTTAAGAAAACATAATTTAGATATTTAATCGATAAATAAAAAAAAGCCCACTTTATGTTTCCAAGATTTGTGTAGCGCTTACTAATCGAGAAAAAAATATTTTTCATCCCACCATCTCGGAAAGAGTATTTTTGCTCTTCAATATCTGAGTGCAAAAGCCGTTTTTATTCTCTAGAGGATAAAGTAAATTGAATTTAGAACATCGTGTGCACTAAGTTTGTGAATTAAAAAAAACATTAAACCTATTTACTGCTACCTCTATGGTGCCGAATATATCATACAACTTTTTTTTAATTTGTTTAAAACTCAGACTCGGAACCTTCTTGGTGTTTTTTTTTCAATTTGCTTTCTACGCGGTTCTTTAGGCGGCATTTTTTCACTACTTTCAAAATTTCTTAATTATACCTTAGTATTATTTTGTTATAATTTATAGATTATTCTGTAATACTTACCTGTCATAATGTAGTAGTTAATACCTAAACTGAAATAAAAGTACCTATCTTGTGATTGTAAACTTTTTTTTTGCATTTAGTCATTTCCTCGCTGAGGTGGAATGAAAAGTTACGTGTTGCACTCGAGTGCAAAGATTTTTCACCTCGTGCTCTTTTGATTCCCTCGCTAACGCTCAGGATTCTAATTTTGAATCACTCGCTGCGCTCGTGATTAAATTTTAGAATCCTTCGCTTGCTCGGTCATCAAAATTGAACACGCGGTTAAAAAGCAACTTTGCACTCTTGTATAACAAATAACTATTGCAGTGTTTTTTTCTATGCAATAAATGTCAAAATTATACGAGTACTATACTAGCGATCCGCCCGCGCGCCCCTGCTACGCACGGGTGCACGTATCATGCATGTATTATACATATTATTATAAACCTTCCTCTTAAATCACTCTATCTATTAAAAAAACCGCATCAAAATCCGTTGCGTAGTTTTAAATACTTAAGCATACGTAGGGACATAGGGTCATGGGGATATAGGGACAGAGAAAGCGACTTTGTTTTATACTATGTTGTGATTAATAATCTCTTCGTGCTTCATGCTATGTATCTTTGATGATATTCGATTAAAATCAAATATTAATGTGATTTTTTTTTCTATTGAAACCTAGTCTAAAAATAAATACAGCATGTAAAATAATGGGACCATGCGTTTTTTTTAAACTAGGCATAGCAAATTACCCAGAAAAAGCTCGATGTGTCATTGATATTGCACTTCATACGCTACCCAAGACTTCGAAGGCCGAATGATTTGTATCCGGGAACACCCAAATGATACATCATTGCACCAGTTATGCATAATGAGGGATCTCATATAAAAACATCACTTGCTACTGTCACCAATAACCTCACTTATCAAATTTTAGGATTACTAATTAATGCAGTAAATTACCTATTGGGTTAAATTGGTAAATTACGAAATAGCGTGGTTATAGTACGTTTACCTAGCTGGCAAGCATTTTGGTCTTCCGTCTGCATTTTTGCTCTGTTGTGATGTGCCTGAGATTTCACGCAAATAATCCTACTATCCTACTAATATTATAAATGCGAAAGTTTGTGAGTATGGATGGATGTTTGTTACTCTTTGATCTGCAGATCATCCTTCATCATGATGAAGGATCTGGATGAAACTTGCCAGAGAGATTATAGTCTGGAACAGCACATACTTTTTATCCCGTGGGAATACCGTTAAATCTGCGCGGGTGAAACCGCAGGGCGCAACTAGTATAACCATATTCCATTCACTTAATTTGTAACATCATCCAAAATTAATTTGGCATAGTTTCGAACATACCGTTTGTTTAGTTGTTAATTTTTTATTGCTTTTTGCCATATCAGTCCGTATATATGGAAATAAAACAACATACTTCACATAAATCTAACCTACGCCATGAAACATAATTTCTTTTCAGTCTTTTAATGCATTAGAGTATAAAGAAAGAGGTGCTACCGGCTATACCCTCTATGTTTTCGAGTAACAAAAACACAGTCGGATTGAGAACCTTTTCCTTTTTTTTTAAGTCGGTTAAAAATGGCTCTGTCTGACTAACGACATACGGATACAGATTTGACAGAGGATGGGTGTGTTGGGTTCTATTTCCAGTTTTAGGAGTCCGAATATGAAAATAGAAGCCAAGTCTGAATGTCGGACTACTTCTAGTAGACTAGAACCTTTAGTATTAGTACTTATTACAGTATGGCCATATTTTGTTTTTTGACGTCATTATCTTATCTTATTATTGCCACTCCAACTAATTCTGGGAGCTATACTACCTTTATATTATCTTTTACGGGTTTTCTAATTTCTGATTCTATCCAAAACTACTACAAAAAGTGTGGAAAACTGTAAATATAGCTGTTTACTACAAATTAATAAAGCTATACCTAAGATGTGGCGTGCGTTGCCGCAGATAGCAAGCGATATCGGTGGTTCGCTTGACAGAGGGATGATCTAGGCCCTAGATACTTGCCCTTGTATTTTAAAGTCATGGTACAAAAAGAGGTTGTTTACTTGGTCGATTGCGTTTTTCATATCTTCAGTTTTTTTTTAAATAGTGTAATGTCCTAGCGAAAATGTTTGACTTGTCATTCCCTTATGCATATCTATCTATAGCCTAGACACGTGGCACTATTTCTGTGACCCCTGAACGGTCCGTTAGAGACGAACCCACACACGATAAGATAAATATAGTACCTACCCACAGTCATGTATTACATAAGAATGAGTACCTAATCTAAGTGAAACATTGACGTCTACATTCTTGTTGGGTTTTAGGACATGAAACTTGACGTATGATTGTACACATGACTGTATGATTGTACACATGACTGTATGATTGTACACATGACTGTATGATTGTAATTTTGAATGCAGTCAGTTTTTAAGTTATTCCTTTATTTATTATCGGAAAACTTAAATCGTGGCTCGAAAACCATTCTTCAATCGTCAATTCGTCAAATCTCTTTGGTGCCCACTGTACCTACTTATTACTAAACACAAATACATAACCTACGCTAATTTGCTTCAAATTGTACCGTTTAAATTAAGAGTAACCTAATCATGATGAAGCTTGTTATGGTGCTTCCGTAGTACAATTATCTCTGTAGCCATAAGCGACCACTCGTTTACGGTTATTTATTGATTGTTTTTTTTTACAATCAAAACATTACATCCGTCACCGTATCTCGCGACAAGTCTGCGACAAGCTCATCTGAAAGCTTTGAACTATTTAGTAAGGCCGTTTTTCAGGCTCCGGTATAATTATACTGTAAGTTTCACGATCACAAAAATAAAAGCAAATAAAAGTCTGATGCCTCTTAAACAAGAATCATGGTAAAACAAAAAATATTGATCATTTTCAACAAATTAATAAATTAATTTGTAGCACACGTTTTCGTAAAATAAATAAATAAATTTTGGTTGACATTCCACACAGCACCATCTAGTCCCAAACTAAGCCAAAGATTGTACTATGGAAACCAGGTTGCTGATATACTCGTAATACATACATAATTACTTACAAAATAGGAAGACTGGTAGACAATGCTATTAGCATTAAGTCCTCCTAGCACTACATTGTTTTGTGAGAAAGTTTTCAAATAAATAAATAATTGCGCCACAAATATCCAACGATCGTAACTAGCAGGATAATGTTTCCCCTATTTATCTTTTAAATATATTATTCTCCTGGAATGCTATTGTGGAAATATACAAAGGTTACGCAATTATCAGCGGGTCGTCTACGATCATCCCTGAACGTGACGTATCATGTCGCTATCAATATCCGTCAGAACGAACTTCTTTTATTATCTGCGACAAGATATCCGCGCGTTCGCAGATGCATAACTAATGTAAAGAAAATAAACACACTTCGGTTCATTGTTAGTACCTAAGCCCCCATTGTAATACTTCGGAGAAACGGAAGGAAGAATAATGAAGGTTTTATTTGACGACTCTGGAAATACATTCTTTCCAAATGTGTGGTCTTTGTTCTTTTGACTAAGTTTTGTTTAAAAGACGAACTGAAATGGTAATTCGCACCACATGCCAATGATAAAAAACAAAAAAAATGCTGGATAATCCACACAGCACCATCTAGACTCAAAGTAAGCTACTCAAAGCTTGTGTTATGACTGATATATTTAATTCATTACATAGTTACATAGATCGATATTTTTTATTATACATAGAAAACACCCAGACCAACGGAATAAATTTCTGCAGATCGTTCCGAGAATGATAACAGCTTATGTTGTTATTTAGGGTTATTTAGGTCAAAGTCCGCCTGCTTGCTGGCCCATCATGGGAGCCGTTACAAACTGGTATATGTCGCGTCATGAAAAGGAATGCTAGAAAAAGTGGAGTTTTTTTTGTAATTGGCATCTCGAAATGGCACTAACATAAAATTAACCTGTTGCCCTGATTAAATGGAGGGGGTGATGGCGCGAGTGTAGTGTATGCGCAAACACCCCTCCCCTTTCTTCCAGCGTTCTTTTTACATAAAGCGACCTATAGCAACTATCATGTAGTGTAGAAAAATAGATCAAGTGCCTATCTCTACGTACCCCTACAAAGTGAGTCGAGTTTTGTCTTCAGTAAAGGATTTTTTAAGGTTCCACATGTGAAGAGAGGGTTAATTTTTTACTGTATGGCTAGGGTTATTAGATTAAATAGTTTTTAGACCATTTTTGTTTAAAAGCTATGAAAACTGTAGTGGCCATTTTATGTTAGGGTCTCAGCCCCGCGTCCTTCCTTTCATGTAAATATTTCGACACGTGCTTTAAAATTTTGTGATAAACTGACTGTATTAGATATACATTTCTTAGTAGATCATTTTATTAATTCCAAAAACCCTGTCTATTATGAGTTACAAATGATAAGTGAGATCAAATTATAATAGTAACTTCGAAGTTGCTTGCCATGTCGTTGCTCAATCAATTTATTTTCATTTGTACCCGCAAATTATTTTTATTTGTATTATCTACGTTTACACATTGTTATTTCTTTTTTACTTTATTTTGCTAAAGCGTCAGAAGGACGTGTTATCCTTCTGACACTCGTATTTACACTAACTTACTTATAACTAAATACCTAAGACGCCATTGTTTCTCTAAATAAGTGAATTGTATTCTTCTTAGAGAAAAATAAATATCTTAAACCTGAAGTTCCCCCAAGGCTATTATTACTACTAGACAAATGTGTGTAAAATTTTAATAAGTAACGGTAAGCACTAGCGGCTGTACTGGTAGCAAAAAATGGCGGTGCAAAAAATTGTAACCATTCCAAAAGTAACGGAACCGCGCGTGTACGAGGACGAGCCGTTGGCGATCACAAGCCGTCTTACTTTTTTCGAATGGGTAAACTAACTAAATAGTGAAGAGGCTGACCAAAAAAACCGTTTACGAACGCTCCCCGGCTACATTCCCAGAAAAGGGGCGACATACTTATTGCGCTTAGAATGGTTGCGCGAATTAACGCTCGTCGATAAACGTGTCGCCGAAAATACGCTCAAGAGATGGTTTTCATTCCAGAATATCTACTAGCTACATAATATACATTAAAAGTGTATGAATATTTAAAAAAAACTGAAAACTGAAACAGCTTCACGACTTTGATCCCCAGTCACGGTAGATATCCCCTCAGATCTCTCAGTACCAAGTACTAACTCAAGATTCTTTGAGCATGTCTAAGGGGGGGTAGTCAGAGGTACGTCCAAACATTACATTTGGCACATACCCACATTTTGCAGTAGTTAGTATTCCATACGTGACAGGTTGCAAGCCCATCGCCGCTGTTAGAATACTAACTGGTTTCCTCACGATGTTTTCCTTCACCGTAAATTTTTCGATAGAAAAATCCATTGGTGCACGACCGGATTCGAACCTGCGACCTTACGATCGGAAGGCGGGGTCACTTCCACTAGACCACCGGTGCTCTATAAAATTAAATAGCTAATAATATGGATTTTGATTTGGTCCAACTTCTTAGATCTTCTTCTTATCCAACATCCTTTTGCTTCACAACTTCATTCGTGAAACTTCAGTTACAAAAGATCTGAGGGTTTTTTGTGCACAGGAACGAAACACCTAATATATGTCTAAAATACTACTTAATTAACATGTTGTATAGATATACGTCTTTTAGCCATTATAAAAAAAAAGGAGCTTAGCGCGTCGGATTTTATAAGCCCGCCGCGCGCCGGCGCCGGGATGTAAGTGGAATTGTCAACGGGGCTTATTGTAACGCTGCACTAAACAGGTGAAGTGGCAGGTACTATTTTTAAATTCAACCTCATGATTTTGGCCGTTTTTTTTGACGTTTGACCGCAATCTCACCTGATGTTAAGTGATGATGCGGTCGACGATGTGGCACGTTTACCTAGAAAATACCTGCTCACTCTTCTCTTGAAAGCATCCAAATTATAGGTTATGTGTAAAGACTATCGGGCGGCAAATGAGTGCCATCTTATTCTGTTGAGCTACTTATCTCGAATTTTAAGATAAGATTAATAGAGTAGAGCTCTTTGTGAAGGGCTCGTCAGGGGAAGTAGGTAGGTACTAGAAGTAAAAGACTTCCCGAAAGATTATAGCAAGCTATGAACAGACACTCGACCTTGGCGTGGGCACTAATGGTATGGTGCATAACATGGAAAACATGGAAAAGACACTGGGGTCATAGACGTATGAAGCGTGGTTTTGTTAACGGCTAGCTTCATACTGTCACGGTTATTTAATTCTAGGTACACGTAAGTAGGGCAACCAGTCGCCCGGACGCAATACAATTAAACAGTCGACTAATGCAATGGACTGATCATTATCATCATCAGCCTAAAGGAGAGGTTCACTTCTGCCTCCCCCATACGGAATACATTGCCAGAATGAGAGTGGCTTCTGGCGATATTTACAATGTCGATGGTCCATCAGAGAGAAGGGCGCTTATATGCTTCATGTTCTTTCTTGGTCGCCATTACGACCTTTATTCCATCACAGTAGTTTTCGGCTCTACGAGTTCTGCTGCCCATTGTGACTTCAATTTTGCTAGTATGATCTGCCCATTGTGACTTCAATTTTGCTAGTATGATAGGTATTAGTAAAATTTAGTACATGACCAAGTTTCGATTATTAGCGATGGTCACGTTTACAGTAGGTAGGTAGGTACTCATCGTCATTACCGATATTGCAAGATATCGTGTGGGTAGCGCGTATCGTAATTAGCAAAGAAATCATGCGACCCAGTTACTGAGATCGACAGACTGAATGTCGGTAATAAGATGTTATTCGTAAAAGAAAACCTTTCAAGTAATGAAGCCGTGAAAAGAACGCCATAATATCTTGAAAGTGTTGTAAAGGTGAAAGAATTAAGTATTCTCGACTGGTAGACTCTTCAAGGACATTCAATAAAACCTTCCCATAAAACAAACGCTACCATAACCACCTATAGCAGATCCAATCTGTTGATTACACATAACGCAAAGCTTACGCCTTGGAATCCGGTTAGATCTAGTACATTATGCTGGATAATGTTTGCCAAAAGTACATAACGTACCTAATGTACATTGTCACGCACGAAGATTTAATGATCTCATAAATTAGCTATCTGCCGAACTAATTAGAAGGGGCTTATCACAATGCAAGTCTTAACTGTGATAACGGATCATTAAAATGAAAATTAAATTGGAAAGTTTTAGGTCAGAAGAAGTCCTTGTGATATTGAGACTAGGTAGGTTCCCTTTTTTTTTTATAGTTCTATAGCAATGCGTGGAGTTAGCACTACTCTTGCTATTATAAGAGTTTAGATAGATACCTACCTGACGGGGTAGGTAATAAGGTGATTATGAGCGGAAGAGAAATGAAGAGTTTATTTTTAGCGGAAATGAATGATATAATGAGATTTATGATAGAAGGATAGAAAGCACTAGATACAGTAAGTAGATAATTAGGTAAGTTACAAACGGAACACAATAATAAAGCGCGCGCGTGCGGTAGGTGCGAGAAGCAAAAGCGTAATGTAGTGTGCGTGTAGCTCGCTGCCGCCGTGTCGTCGCGGGCGCCGGCAGGCGCGGGGCGCGCGGGCTGAGGTCCGCACGAGTACCAAATTGTAGGGGGCTGGCCCAAGTGCAAAATATGTTGCAGTATTGATAAGCGATTAGCGTAATCGCTAATCGCTTTTAGCTGCGTTTAGCATTCCGCCACATATTCCCCCCTGCTAGACCGTAACTACGGTCGATAAAAATCGGGGAACCGTACTCTTCGTCCTGAACGGGTTCTTTTCTCATTAGGTGGCGTTGCTGAAGTATTCGTCGTAGCACTCGCTGAGGGAGTCGTAGTCGTCTCAGTAGTAGTAGTAGTAGGCTGAGTTTCTTTCACCGTATACGCTGGCTTCAACCTGTCGACAGTGACGTTCGTCCTCTTGCCTTTAACGTCCAGGGTGTAGAACTTAGGTTGTCTGTGGAGTACCTTGTAGGGGCCGGCGTATGGTGGTTCCAGTGAGCGCCGGACGTGATCCTGGCGCAGGAACACGTAAGCAGAGCTGTTGAGGTCACGTGGAAAGTAGAAGGGTGACGTAGTATGCCACGAAGTAGATTTGGGTGTCAGCTTCAAGATATGCGATCGAAGACGTGACGCATATTGGGTGATGTCATCTGTGGTGCAGTCATCAGTAGGAGAGAGGAACTGACCAGGTAAGCGTAGCGCCTCACCGTACACCAGCTCGGCGGCAGACGACTGGATATCTTCTTTCCACGCGCTGCGCATTCCAAGGAGTACCAGTGGAAGAGCTTCAGTCCACTGTAGAGTAGTGTGGCACATTATTGCTGCCTTTAGTTGCCGGTGTAGACGCTCGACGATGCCATTTGCTGCAGGATGGTAAGCAGTGGTGCGAAAGTGACGCGCACCAACCAAGGCAGTGAGAGATTGGAAGAGGTGACTCTCGAACTGGCGTCCGCGATCAGTGGTCACGCGAGCGGGGCATCCGAATCTGGCTATCCAGCCAGACACCAGGGCAGCGGCGCAGGTTTCCGCTGTTATGTCCTTCAATGGCATTGCCTCAGGCCATCGCGTGTACCGGTCGATGACAGTGAGACAGTACCTGTAATCATGAGAAAGCGGTAAAGGGCCGACGATGTCGAGGTGTATATGAGAAAACCTCGAGGAAGGAGTTAGGAAAGAGGAAAGGGGAGCTTTGGTGTGTCGGGTAATCTTGCTTTTCTGGCATTGCAAGCATTGCCTAGACCACTCTCTACAATCTCTGCGAATCCCTGTCCACACAAATCTTTGTGTAACCAGTCGCACTGTAGCAGTACCTCCAGGATGATGTAATCCGTGAATCATCTCAAAAACCTGTTTACGTAGCTGTGGAGTGATGTATGGACGAGGTGATGATGAAGTTGAAGTGTCACAGTAGACTGGTATATCGCTATCTATTGGTTTTAGCTTTTTTAGTTTCAGGGTGGAGCCATGAAGAATCAGGTCTTGCAATTCTGGATCTGTATCCTGAAAACGTGCAAGTACCTTGTAGTCTATGGTCGAGATACCTTCAACGCGAGAGAGAGCGTCAGCGACGACATTGTCTTTCCCAGGTATGTAGCGAATTTCAGTCGTAAACTGAGCAATGAAGTCTAAGTACCGAAATTGTCTTGGAGAACATTTTTCTTTGTTGATTGAGAAGGCAAAGATAAGCGGTTTGTGGTCCGTAAAAACTGAAAAATTTCGGGCTTCCACCATGTGTCTGAAATATTTTATTGCTTCGTAGATAGCCAAGAGTTCTCTATCATAAGGACTGTACTTCTTTTGCGCGTTGGATAGTTTATGTGAATAGAAAGCGAGGGGCTGCCAGTTAGCATCTTTGCGTTGCTGAAGGACAGCTCCTATGGCTGTATCAGAAGCATCTGTCACAATGGCTAAGTCTGCCGTAGAATCCGGATGAACAAGAAGAGTAGCTTGCGATAGCGATGTCTTGCAATCCTCAAAAGCACGCGACAGATCTGCAGTCATCTCAACGGGATGAGAACCTTTAATCTTGGGTCCAGCCAACACTGTATTCAAAGGCGCTTGAAGTTGAGCTGCATTCGGAATGAAACGTCGATAAAAATTGAGCATTCCTAGGAAGCGACGAAGATCCTTGACTGTCTTGGGAACAGAGTAGTCCTTTATAGCCTGAACCTTAGTGTCCAGCGGTCTAGTTCCAGCTCCTGAAACCTGGTATCCCAGAAAGGTTACCTCTGGCTGTCCCAATACGCACTTAGAAGTGTTTACTAGAATCCCGTATTGCCTGAGACGTTCGAATAGTTGACGAAGATGAGTCTTGTGTTCTTCTTGAGAAGATGAGAAGATCAAAATATCGTCAATGTACCCGTAGCAGAATTCCAGGCCAAGAAGTACCTCGTCTATGAACCTTTGAAAGGTCTGCGCTGCATTTCGTAGGCCAAAGGTCATGTATTGGAACTCGTACAATCCGAAGGGCGTTGTTATGGCGGTTTTGGAAATATCATCAGGATTAACGCTGATTTGATTGTATGCCTTCACAAGATCTACAGTTGAAAATACAGAACATCCTGACAGCTGATACGAGAAATCTTGGATATGTCGGATGGGGTATCTATCTGGAATGGTCCTAGAGTTAAGGGCTCGGTAGTCGCCACAGGGCCTCCAACCGTCATCTTTCTTCTTTACAAGATGAAGCGCAGAAGACCAAGAGCTCTCAGAACGTTTGGCTGTGCCGTTTGTTAGCATGTCCTCAAATTCCTTCTTTGCTATCTGGAAACGAACAGGATCGAGACGCCTGGGCTTGCAAGAAACAGGAGGTCCTGGTGTAGTCCGGATATAGTGAAGGGTATTGTGTTTTGGAACAGATTTCATACCCGCTGGTCTTGTGATCTCTGGATACTCACGTAGAAGCATGTGGAATTCAGATTCACCATTGACGGCTCTGATAGATGGGTAGTCGCCGGTCGCATCGCAGTAAACAGCATTAACGGAGAGAGAAGTGATGCTGTCAATCAATCGTTGATTCTTACAGTCCACGAATAAGCCGTAGAAACTCAAGAAATCAACTCCGATGATAGGCCGGTTAACATCAGCGATCGTGAAAGTCCAGGTAAAAGCGCGTCGTAGTCCAAAATTGAGCGATAGTACAATGGGACCATAGGTATGTATGACCGTGTTATTCGCTGCTACCAAGTCATACTTCGTCTTCGGGCAGGGCGTCTTGATGCATGACCGTGGAAAAACACACAAGTCAGAACCAGTGTCCACTAGGAACTGCGTTTTTGAAACACTGTCAGTAACAAAGAGACGGCCTGTAGATGAGGGGCAGTCACTGGCCGCTACTTGCGACCGCCCTGAGAGTTTTCCGACGACGAGAAGTTGCAGGGCTGCTTGCACTTTACTGCTTCGGCTCCATACGTGAAGTGGTAAAAGCAGTGAGGGTGGTCAGGTGGTGGTTGTCTCGGTCGGCGTGAGTTGGAACGTGAGCGAGACCGGTAGTTTCGTCTATTCTGGGATCGCGAGCGCTGATCTCCACTCGACATCTGTGCTGTAAGTTTGGCTACCTGTTTTGTGAGTTCACATACTTGCTTGTACAGATCATCCTGTGATGAAGAAGCTGGAGCTCTGGAGGATGCTGCCACCTGAGGAGTTGCAGGGGCTATCTCGTGCACCTTGTCCGCCAGCTCGGCTAGCTTATCTAAAGCCAAATCAGATTGTGAAGCTATTACCGTCTGTATGTTCTGGGGTAGACGACTTGACCAAATCGTAGTCAAGAAATCATTGGCAACCGTCGGTCCCGCTAGGCTCTGCATATGACGTAGGAACTGCGACGGCTTCCTGTCGCCAAGCTCCTCGTGCATGATTAGCTGTTTCACGCGTTTTTCCTGCGAAGCTGATAGACGCTTTATTAGTTCAGTTTTCAGTTTAAGATATTTATCCGTTGGAGGAGGACACGTGATTATATCCTTAACCTCAGCTGCATACTGATGGTCAAGTTGAGAAACCAAGTAACAAAATTTTGTCTCATCAGTAGATATCTTAGATAATGTAAACTGACTTTCTACCTGGGCAAACCAAAGTGCCGGTTCTTCAGGCCAAAAAGGTGGTACTCTAACACCTACTCTCAGTACTTCAGGTCCAATAGCCGCTTGGGCATCGTGAAATTCATCACCTTCTTTAGACATGTTCAATGAAAATAAATGCTCACCACTTTTGACTTGTACCACACCTCAAACTTGCGATTCCTTTGTTCTTCGTATGTTCTCGAACAAACCTTCGAAATCCAAAAGGCGTCGTCCAAATCTTGGTGATGAGGCTCGTCGTAGGGTCACCAGTTATAGCAATGCGTGGAGTTAGCACTACTCTTGCTATTATAAGAGTTTAGATAGATACCTACCTGACGGGGTAGGTAATAAGGTGATTATGAGCGGAAGAGAAATGAAGAGTTTATTTTTAGCGGAAATGAATGATATAATGAGATTTATGATAGAAGGATAGAAAGCACTAGATACAGTAAGTAGATAATTAGGTAAGTTACAAACGGAACACAATAATAAAGCGCGCGCGTGCGGTAGGTGCGAGAAGCAAAAGCGTAATGTAGTGTGCGTGTAGCTCGCTGCCGCCGTGTCGTCGCGGGCGCCGGCAGGCGCGGGGCGCGCGGGCTGAGGTCCGCACGAGTACCAAATTGTAGGGGGCTGGCCCAAGTGCAAAATATGTTGCAGTATTGATAAGCGATTAGCGTAATCGCTAATCGCTTTTAGCTGCGTTTAGCATTCCGCCACAGTTCCCATAAAGTTTCCGATAACCGGCTTATTATCAATCTATTATTACAGATTTAAATGACATATACCCTAGAAATAAATAATAAGTCATTTATTCGCTTTTGTTTACTATTTACTATTTAGCTTTGTGTAGGAAATGACTGTAATGTACTTTTAGTTGATAATCTTTGTTTGCTGTAGTTAGGTAAATAATTGATTAGAGCAATATTGTATGTCCAGAATGCGCATTTTATAACTAAATTACTTACTGTAGGTAAGATCTTCTTACACAATTTTTCAATTATTTATTCTTATTCTATTTCGCAGGTTTCACCATTCAACTCATTTTTTTCCACAACGAAAGAGTAAATCTTCTCAACTCTTCTGTGCCTATGTTATAGCTTTTAAGGCTCCGGTGACAGTGGCTCGCAATTTCGAAGTGCGATTGGCTATTATTTCATTTTATTTCATTTCGGGGAGGTTGTTTGAAAAAATAACTCTAGAGAAACACGCATAAATACTGTTCGAACACAAATAATACAATAATATAAGGGAAACATGCCCGAATCAGAAATCATTTTGGTATTAGTATGTTTGGTCTTACGTTTACCTAATACCAAAATGATTTCTGACTCAAGCACATTTCCCTTATATTATTGTATTATTTGTGTTCGAACAGTATTTATGCGTGTTTCTTTAGAGTTATTATTTCAAACAACCTCCCCAAAATGAAATAAAATGAAATAATAGCCAATCGCACCTCGAAATTGCGAGCCGCTGTCACCGGACTCTTAACATTGTTCAACGACTAACATCGAACATCGAGAGGAAACCGGCATTAGTACTTAGAAAAGTTTTAAACATGTGTTAGTTAGTGTACGAAAGGAGCGTCTTTGGCGCACTACAAATCTTTTTAAAGTAGAAGAAGTGATCATGAAAGTTATCCAATGATTTGAGTTGGTTTAGTATAAATTCCTTGAAGCTATTACAGTCTGACCTCTTTGTCCCGATGAACGCCGAACACAAAGCTTATTAACCTGTTGCGTGCCTGTGAGGTCCAATTGGATCCCGGAAAACAGTTTTCGAAATCTTGTGAATCAAGAGTTCCAACCTCGTTCCAACCCTTGTATACCTACCTAGTGTCACTTGGTCTATATGAAATAATAACAAACTTCAACCACAGCTATGCATGTTTTAAGTAAGTCAATAATTATTCAAATTATATTTTTCGGAAGTGATCGGCCATATGGCACAGTTGGCTAGACGGTCAAACGCGTGTAGTATGCTACGTAGGTTGTCTGGTGGGCTCGACCCGACTCACTCCTCAACCGGTTTTATGCACTTGCACTCTAGGTATGTAGGTACCTATAACTTCAGCACCAGTCTTTACGGCGTCGATCGAACGCGTGCGTGGGGCATAACAGCTGTCAAAGTTTACGACATTTCAGCCACGTCAAAGATAAATTCCAATAAATGGGAAGCACCTTTATGAAATGAACGAAATACGTACTTTTTAACAGCCACCTAGTTCCCACGTTATAAGCTGCTTAGTTTGGGACTAGCTGATGCTGTATATGTAGTCTTCCAATATATTTTCTTTAGTTGGGTAAGTTTAGACTTACCTACCCAACTAAAGAAAATATAATGGAAGACTACCTACTAGTTAAATACTAGTGCTTATGGTGCTTAACGTCAAGTTATCCTTAGTGGAATGTTAAACACGGTCCATCACCAATCGCACATTTTGCCTAAACATTGTGTTCAATAAAATGTAGAGATAAGAAATGTTGTGTAAAATGTGGAGCAGTAACAATCAACACTATTTATTACTATTTAGGTGTATGTATGTATAAGCTTAGTAGTATTTTATTATGCTAAACTAATTAATTAAATGAGATTAATACAGGATTGACCTTCGCTAATACAGAATATACCTACCTAGCTACCGTACAAAATGTTTATAACCACTCATAACGGGCTGAAAATAAAGGTTACTTCACTTTACACCTTGTTGGTGTCAGAAAAGCTTTCGTACGAATAATTTTATTATTTACGTCTCATATTGGATAGTGAAACATAGTTGGGAGACACGGTAGCGAAAAAAATAAAAGAAGGACTTACTTGAAATATTTTTCTCGTTATTTCCCTGGGGCTGGCGAGGTTATGAGTGACACAGGAGCACTTAGCCACGTGCTTAGGAGTTACGACGGCAAGCGCTACAGGCAAGCGTCTTGCTCGCGAGTTAAAAACGGAATGAACGTGAGTAGAGTAGTAGTGAACGAAGCGAGCCCTATTTGAAAACGCGTGCCACAAGCAAACTTGAGCATTGTTGCGTCATACATAGCGAGCAGCGGTCTCACTCTACGTACGATATGAAGTGTAGAGCCAAATGCGAACGCACTTTCTTTACGTGATTGACTGCATCTTACGCGTCAATATTTTCTATGAACCGCTTGAAATATTGTCCTTTGTTTACGTGGAGTTCGCTTTATTTAGGTAAATGTGCCGGATGATATTATAATGTTTGGACGTCCCTCTGACTACCACCCTTAGACGTCCTCAAAGAACCTAGAGTTAGTACTTGGTACTAAGAGATTTGTGCGGATATACCTAGGTAATATATATTGTACCGGGTCAAAGTTGTGAAGTCGGTTATATTACTAACTTGCGATCCGCCCGCGCGCTCCTGCTTCGCACGGGTGCACATATCATGAATGTATTATACATATAAACCTTCCTCTTGAACCACTCTATCTATTAAAAAAAACCGCATCAAAATCCGTTGCGTAGATTTAAAGATTTAAGCATACATAGGGACATAGGGACAGAGAAAGCGACTTTGTTTTACACTTTGTGTGATATATGGGTGACCGAGCTTTGCACGGCGCCATCTAATGGAGTGGCATACAAAATAATAGTATTAATATTATAATAGCCATTTATTTATCAATTGAATAAGTAGTAGTTATATTTAAGAAATAAGTCAGTAATACCTGTTATTACTTACTGCCAAAAGATGTCAGGAAGAGTCATAATATATTTTTCAAAGTAGAGTTCGTCATTGCAAAATGGTCTAAAGCAGATTTTTTTTCTGAATATTACAATGAGTAAACGAATTTACAAATACATATGAAACAGTTGAGCTATCTACAGACTGTTGCGAACGATCAGCTTGAGCCCAAACGTTATGGCCGTAAAAATTTATAATAAGATTCTAGAAAAAATTAAAGTCCTAGAAAACTATAACACATTTTTGAACAACCTGAAGGATATACTATTACAAAAATCTTATTACACACTAGAAGAATACTTAAATGACTATGGTGCATGTCTTTAGCGTTAAATAAATTTGGATGATGGTTCATATTGGTCCGCTTCTCTGTATTGCAACACCCTAACAGGGTACATTATGTATTGAATTAAAATTATTTAGTCATAGTCCTGACAATGTAAAATCTACATACATACATACATAATAATGCAATAAATATACTGAATATACTGAATATCTAGAGATATTTCAACGGATCCGAATCAGGGCCAATGGGAAGCGTAATGTCATTGGATTAGACCACTTCATCTGATTGATTTTTATTTAATGTTTCCAATATAGTTCAATAAACGATAATTTTGAAATTAATAAAAAGGTGAGATCACCTTAAAGATTGATTTCCAAATTTTTATCATATGGCTTAGACGAGAGAGATCAAATTTTATTTATAAGAAAGAAAAGATTCGCTATTGACGTGGGCATAGCAAAATAAGCTCGGGGTGAACTACTAGTTATTAGTAGCCGCGCCGCCAAAACGACTGACGTACGGAGCCATTGCAGTTTGTTGAGCCTCCAGGTAGCCATGGAGACGCGACAGCTTTCCAATAGCGGCTGTGTTATGGCATTATCTAACGATGAATCATAAAGCTAACACACTTGGCACAGTTTTGGTATCACTCCAAATTTATCTGCGGTGAATGACACTGCGTAATTTTAGACCGTCATACCTATACTAATAGTGTCAGTAGCCGTTCGTCATTCTATCTTTACCAATGTAATTTTGTTCAATTGTAACATGCGCTACTTTTTTAGAGAGAGATGTATGTAGGTATATGTATAGAATAATCACAACATCAATCAAAAGACCTACGTACTCAGATTCTGATGTCTTACTGACTCTATTGCTTAAAATCCTTTTAGCAAAAAAATAATTAAGACAATAATAATAACCATCTATATATCTATATCTTCTTCATCGCGACTTTCCTCGACCTTTACTATATCAGTATATTCAGTATATTTATTGCATTATTATGTATGTATGTATGTAGATTTTACATTGTCAGGCCTTATGACTAAATAATGTTAGATCAATACATAATGTACCCCGTTAGGGTGTTGCAATAGAGAGGAGCGGACCAATATGAACAATCATCCAAATTTATTTATCGCTAAAGACATGCATCATTTAAGTATTCTTCTAGTGTATAATATGATTTTTGTAATAGTATATCCTTTAGGTGGTTTACTAATGTGTTATAGTTTTCTAGGACTTTAATTTTTTCTGGAATCTTATTATAGATTTTTACGGCCATAACGTTTGGGCTCGAGCTGTGTATACTTAATTTGGATCTTTATTAATACACGAGTTTAACGCGTTTTACCTTTTACCTATATTCATAATGTCGTCAATCATCGTCATGAATGAGAGACGCTTCGTATTATTCGTGAAAATACAGATACCCCACGTTCATCTTCATATTTTCTTAAATCCGCAGTCTTGTCCACACCCGTTTTTTTTATTCATCTTTTAGTTCGCATAGTGCGAATTGGCACAGCTTCCGAAGTAACTGTTTCAGTCGAATAGTGTTTTTTTCGCATGCAGTTCATTTGTAATTTTGGTCGTGTAATCAGCTCAGTCACTTGATAGTATTAGCTTTAAGTAATCCTAGACAGAACTACCATGTTCCAAGCCAGCGGCCCGATTACGCAAATGTCCGGCTATCAGGATGGCTTTCAGTTTGACATTTGATTCCCATAGTGTAACAACAATTAAATCATCCATCCTGGATGGGAATCAAATGTCAAACTGAAAGCCATCTCGAAAGCCAGACATTAGCGTAATCGGGCCGTAGACAACTAGCTTCCTGCCTAGCTTTAAAAAGTAGCCTGGCATTTCTGATGGAACAGATTCAACAAAAACATCATTTTTATCTAAACATTTTTACCAAAACTAAATTGTTGGGGGTTTGGTTTATAAGAAAAGTGCCGGTTTAAATTTTTTATTTTTTGAAAAAATCCACAGCTTTTAAAAATACACTATATGTATATACTTAAATTTCTAGCATGCATCCAATAACGGATTTACATTATAAAATTATGAAATAGGTAACAAAAATCGACAACAGTTAAAAACACCACAATAATATTTTGATGAATATTGACAAAACATAAAGGAAACAAGCATTTTAACAATTAGCAACAATTAGGACCTATTAGATTGACACCTATTGAAAAAACATAAAGGAAACATTTAATAGCTTGGAAACAAGCATTTAAAAAGAAATTGGTTTGTAAGCACAGATAAATGTGCTATGTGCAAACATAAGTATTAGTACATCATACATCTCTGTGTTTTTAAGTAAAACGTTACGGTAGTGTGTGTTGTATATGTTTGAGTTTCACCGTGTGTGTGCGTGTGTGTGTGTGTATGCTTGTACATAATTTAAGTGAAGTTTTTCGTTCCCTGCCGAGAAATAAATTTTAATGTTGACTGTGCGTGTTCGCAGTGCGCGCGGTATAAGACCCGGCTGACATTAAATTAGACACTTTAGATGATGTAATTTTATTCTAATATTTCTTGCAGGTGGATGGAAAAGATGGAGGTAACGAATCAGTTACATGACCTACATATTACATGTACCAAACTGTTTTGATTGCTGGTTAAATGGTGTTTGTCTAAGTTTGGCATCAATGTAAAGGCCCAGTTTTAAGGCTCGTCGGTACAGCTCTATGGACGGGCTAGAGCTTTACCAACGCCATGTATACAGACCGCGGTTTTACTCGCTCGTCCTGTAACAGACATCACGAGATCAGTTCCGGGCGAAACTCTAGTTTATTTTATGGTCCCTGGTACAAGGTTATACTGTAAAACTAATTGGATTATAAAGAACTGCACAACAACAGGCTGTTGCGAAAGCGCGAAGCTGGGAGTTACACTACGTGCTTAAGCTAGAAATTAAGAAATTCATAGAGGAGTCATAAGGCAGAATTAGCAATGGAAGTGCAGGCTGGGCAGGCCATATACCTCGAAGATAACCGCTGGTTAGGTTCTCGAATGACAACCAAGGACTGAAAGACGAAAGTGTAAGATGTCCTCATCAATGGTACAGTCTATGGTACCACGGTAAACAAACGTTCTCACCCAATGGACCTACGACATTGTGAAGATCGTCGTATGTCGGTGGATGGAGAGGATTAGAAACGTTTTCGTGGGAAGGCCTATAGCTAAGTGCCCAGCGGCAGCGTACTTCTGCCCAAGAGTACCTATATAACGCTACGCTAAACTTCTGCAGTGATTCATTGTCACTGACTAGTTCCTAATATTTATATTGTAGGTACCGAGAAGCGTTTTGCTTACGTTTAACTACATCATGCGAACTGCTAAGGAATGGAACTCGTTACCGTCGTCTGTTTTTCTTGACCAATTTAATCTAAATCTCTTCAAGACAAGAGTGAATAGGTGTCTTCTAGAGCGTTCTGTCTGTTCCATCGTCGGCTACATCGTCACTTACCATCAGGTGAGATTGTAGTCAAAAGACGGGTTATTATTTATTTAAAAAAAAACCTAATTAAACCTAAAATGAAAACACGTTTAAAAATGAGGACAAATTTATTTTGCAATTTTTACCAACTGTACTGAATTTATCTGCTTGAAATCTATGGGCAACATCGTGGTTTTTTGACCTTTTTCTTCTTAGGCACGGCGCCGCGGCAGGTGCGGCACGGTATGCAGCACGGAATGTCCTCCTCTTCGCACTGGATTTGCTTGCACGAGTGAGTTGCTGGCTTAGATTTGGCAGGCGCACGTGGAGTGACCAGTTCCACCTAAAAATAACAAAGGCATGTAAGATCTATTCCTAAAGGGTTTTAGGAACATCAAAATTCCTTGTGCCTTTTAGGTTATCTTCAGATTTAAGTTAACGGTCACACTTTTGTGCCTGGAACAATTTAGAGTACCTAGCTGGGAAATCTTGAGTTATATTTTTACTTATAGTAGTACTAGTTGCACCCCGCGGTTTCACCCGCACAGATTTAAATCCTGGTATTCCTACGGGATAAAAAATAGCCTATGTGCTATTCCAGACTATAATCTATCTCTCTGCCAAGTTTCATCCAGATCCGTTTAGCCGTTCCGGCGTGAATAAGTAACATCCATCCATCCATCCATCTATACTTACAAACTTTCGCGTTTATAATATTAGTAGGATTTATTATAGTAATATTTCAATGCTTTAAAATGTTTGGGAGCCTTCGTCCTAGTATTAAAAGCATTATTTCTTGGATATTTGAAAGTGGAGCAACATACATACCTACTCTAAAACAAGGATTTGAACTATAGCAAAGCTTACTTCAATGTTCCCGGTACGATTAGGCTCATCTGTTTGCTTGCCAATCTTCAGTATGAAGACGTCTTTGTCCGGATGCAGGACTTTCTGCGCTTGGACTCCTTTGGGTGCATCCTTTGGAGTGACGTTACAGACGTGGCAAAGCGTGTCGTGAGCCTCCTTCTTGCTGTACACTAGCTCAGAGTTAAGCTGGGTTCGGTTGGTAAGAGCTTCGCAAATGTCGTCGGGTATCTGAATTGTAAAAATTGATGTCACAAAAATAGCTAGTGCGGTACCTAAAGTCAGAGTTTTATTTTCTGGTTCGTCTGGCTCTGGTTTTGTATTGTCACAGGTGGTGTTATCTATGGCGTGCTGAGAACTCTTGTGTATCTATACCTCCCTAACCCGGGCTCGGAATACGGAAAATCAAACAGGTTTCAAACGAAAGTACGCAGTCTTTATCTTTTGTTAATTTGTTAAGGAACTGGAAAAACAAGATGAAAATTTCTTTCTAAAGAAGCCTTCAACCACCCTAATACTCATTGACTGACCGCAGGCCACAATGCTTAGATTTTACTTGACATTCAGGGTGGCTTGTTGCGGATTTTGCCAACGAATGCATACAAGTAGGTAATACTTATTTGGCGCCATCTAGCATTGGAAGGGTGACCACGACCACTAGTTGCACTTTCACTTAGCGTTACTGACACGTCATCAGCCTTCGTATGGTAACTTCAAAACTCTATCACCAGAGACAGCTCACCAAACAATAAAAATACCTGGAAGTTTAGGCTGTTGCCTCCACCATTATCATCTCCCGGCCGGCCACATGTCTCCGAGCAGACGGACTCGTCATCGTCACACGTGCACTGCTGCTGCAGCTTCAGCTGAGATGGTGTAAGCTTGGGCGGCTTCGAGGTGCTCTTTGGAACTCTTATTTTAACCTAAGGAACGGTATTTTATGAACTGGGACCCACCGCACTGTTCGGTAATAGATAAAACTTTAAAACTAAAAACGAGCAATATAGGTACGCCTTAAAGAATTAACATATTTTGTACACTTGTATTGATAGCTATGAGCGGTGGTGTGGTGAGCTCCTAGGATAGGCTAATAAATATTGTTATTTTTGTGATAAAAAAACACCAAAATGAAAAACGTGCTGTACGTTGAGACTGATCATTGTATTTCCTGTGGGGGGACTTGGCTGAGAAGATAGCATAGGTGCTAGGCAAGACCACATAAAACAAGGGCACTATGTACACACAAATATGTAGAGGTCTGTCCTACAACCAAAAGTGTGCGAGTTTGAAACAATTTGTACCTATTTTCTTCGTTTCTTATAAAAACCTATAGGTACCATTTCATAACCGTCTCGTTGCAGACCTTTGATCATATATATACATGTGAGATACATACCTCATTACCGTTGAAGATGGCACCAATCTCTTCATACGGTTTCCGAGTCCGTTTAGGACCGTCGCCGGCTTTTCCCATGGTCGTAGAAGAAACTTACTCCCAATTTAAATAAATATTGAAGAAACTGCAAATCTATATGCAATTTTGCATATTTTTGTTTTTATTTCAATTTGGACTCAAATCATAGGATCTAAATTCCTTGTATTTCATAGATAATTTTCTTGTCTACAGATCAGTGGCCAAATTTTTTAATCCTCTTAAAAAGAGGATTACCTAAAAAAAAAAACCGTATATATATCAAGAGTCATTTAACTTTTGCATTTAATCGTGATTTAACATTTCCCAGTGCAGGTGCCCCCAATGTGGGGTCATGAATCTTTTTTTCAGCTTCTTCAATTCAACTTCAATGGTATCACAAGTCCGTGTCTCCAAATTGGGACTACGTTTAGTGATGCATCACTAGGAAAATACAAACTAACTAGTTGTGCTCCGCGGTTTCACCTGCGCAAATTTGAATACCAGTATTCTCACGGGATTAAAAATAGTTTGTGTACTATTCCAGACTGTAATCTATCTCTCAGCCAAGTTTCGTCCAGATCCGTTAGGCCGTTTCGGCGTGAAAGAGTAACAAACATCCATCCATCCACCCATCCCTCCATACTTACCAACTTTCATGTTTATAATAATAATAGGATATAGTTATATCTTTCGACAAATCGTAAGGTTTGTCGAAATCATAGCACAACACTAAGAAAAACAATATTCAGGTTGACAAGTTCATGTTTTCAATCTGGGGCCACACTAATTTACGATGATAAGTCCGGGTCCCCAAAGTGGAACCACACACACAGAATCATTTTGTATGTTAGCCCGAACCCGTTCTTCTTGATTGAACACTGAATCACTGATCTGTATTAAACAATGTGCACTGAATAAATCTGCCTCCGCCACCCCCAAAATATGGAAAGGCTAGGCTTACGCCATAGAAGATACAATTTTACTGTGCTTACGTTATAGATCAGTGGCTTACGCTATTCGAGTCCCACGCAGTATTTTCCATCTCTTACTTAGTTGTTTTCCAGGAGATGGCTTCTTTTCAACCTTGGGTTTTTATCGCCGCGGCTCTTGCTAATGCATATGCTAACGTGGTTCTTCAGAAGGTTCAAGCACTTGGACCAAGAAGTAGTCTGTCTTTATGAAGTGTTTCAAGAACCACTTAGTCATTATCCAAATAAATCTAATATAAAAATTGGATGGCCATTTTCCTTAGGTTTAAATGGAGAGTTTGGACAAGTACAGTTGCGTATTGTATTGAGCTTATGAGTAATTGAAAAATTATGGGTGGTTTGACAAAATTCTGCCTCCTAAAAAATTACAAATTACCTATCTAGTAAAAATCCAATCATTTTTGATTGGGTTTTTAAAATAAGAAAATCACTGGATAATGACTACTACTGCAGTAGTCGTTATCCAGTGATTTTCTTGTCTTCAAAATATTTCTTGAAAAAAAGGGAGCAAGATCGATTATTATGCCTCTCAGGTACTTATGTACCTTTTCGCTTACAGAAATATGAGGGTTTTCTCTATTCCGTGTTTTTGCTAGTGAAGGCGGATGCTATGTAGGTATAAAGACGATAATGCGATATTTATCTTAATCAACATTTTAATTGTGGTAGATGATGAGTGGGGAATAAAGATTGGTATTACAAATGATATTAGAACTATGATTGGTTAGTTTGAGTTTGCACTATGAGTAAAAATTCTATTTTCTCTTCTTTTTATTAGATTTCATGCAACAACACGCTGATGGAGGATCCGGGTCACACTGTGTCTCTCTTGTATCAATTCGGCAAGGAGCCTTCTTCTCAGGGCCTTTAGGAGTCACCAGTTCTAACTCCATTTTACAATGACGATCACCTGTGGCACCCACTTTGGCTACCTGTTGAAGCAAACACAGAAATTTACTTACCCACGTACAAATTAGAAAGAGAGACAGAAAATTACTATTGGCATTAATGAACGATAAAAATTTAATTTTATATAATAACTTCAAGAAGTTACAGTAGAGTTCAACCTAAACACTGCCATTTCCCTAACTAATACTAGTTGTATAAAATAGTGAGGTAACTGCATCACTAACCTTTAGAAGGAAAACGTCTTTCCTAGGATGTAAGACACATTGTGCAGAACCTGGACTAGGAACATTGGTCGGAACTTGGTTGCACAGCCACGGGCATGGTCCAGTTTTGTGACCGGATTTACCAGGTTTACCTTGAACCTGAGTACTTTTAGCGTTCTTTTTAGACATTTGTAATAAATGCAACGACTGGAATTTTCATATTTTGGTCGAAAAGGAAACAAACTTGGAAAGTCTATGACATTGAGAAATAACGCGGGGAAGTCTCATGACAATGTCATAGTCAAAATAGAACTTAGAGGAGTATGTAGGTATATTTCATAGACATTGGATACTCCTTGTATAATCCCTCGCTACCCGATCTTACGGCGGTGATCACGCGCATTATTCCTTGATCACGCGCCGCCGTGAGAAAGGGTGAGATCTTACGTATCTAAATTCCTTGGAGTCTAAGAACAGCGAAGTATTTAGATTTCTTGCTTGGAACATACTTATATACTTTCATGACTTTTAATACGAAAGGGACAGGTACAACAGCCGTAACATCAAAAGTTAAATCACGCTTGGCACTATCCCTAAACGCAGAATAGGCCTACTACTACCAACAGATAACGTAGGTACCTAAGTACCAACTACATTTACGGTTCAGAGAGAGATCAAGAGAGTAGACGCCCAGTATTATCTACACTTGCTATCATGCGGGTTCGATCACGCACGCTTGATTGCCCTGCATGCTCGCAGATATACCTACAGAGATTTTGCGTGTGCTTTTTTAATACAGATCAGTGTGCGATGCTATGCCAATATTACCTACCTCCCCTTCCTAATATTCTAGCTGTAGGTCGTGGTAGCCCAGGACAATCAAATACTTTCTCGCTCGCACTTATGGACGAGAGCTTTACCGATGAGCCATTAGAGCGCGTTTGACTCTCTCGTCGATCAGGGCCTTTAAAAGTTCTAAAACATCTTTTCACTTAAAATCTTACTGCATACTGTTTTAAAATTAGTGACAAAACAAGAAGTAACTCAGAAGCAAATTAGTATATTATCCACAAGGACACGACGGGAAACTTCGTCATACCACAGTACGCTTTCATTGAATAGCGTTTATCGACACTGAGTTTTGCTGGTCTTCTCAGTTCTGAAATCATAAGCGTCAAGAAAAATCTGCTAGGTATCTAAGCTACGTACCTACCTAGTTATTTACTAGGTCAAATAGTTTGATAGTATCTACAGAAGGATTACGTGTCTCATTTCTATGAAGCAGAAAATTAAATTAAATTAAACCCAGTCCCAGTCAGCACGAGGACTGGGCACACTCATCATCAGGCATAGCATCTTTTGGCCTAACAATCAGTTAGTTCTCATATAGGTATTTGCTAAAGTCAACGAGTCAACTTTGTCTTCAGCACTTTACCTAAGGTTCGAACGAACCATTAGGTACACAGCGCAGCGGAGAATCGATGCATCGATGAAAAATATTCGTGAGAAAACTCCAATAAGTTTACTAATCAAAACTTTTAACAGGAGTTTCAATAATAATATATTTCTTTATTATTTATATGTATAAAAAAATAAGAACTTTAACCCCCGGTTTCTGAAAGCGCGATCAACACTAATCGGCTGTCAAGTCACTTGCTATCTCTATTTAATTTGAATTAAAAGCTGAAATAACAAGTTACTTGACAGCCGATTAGTGTTGATCGAGCTTTCAGAAACCGGGGGTAAGTGTTAATATCTGGATGACGAAGCTTTGCGGTTGTTTAACAACGCCATCTACTAAAGTAGCTTAAAAAATAATAGTAATACTTCTCGCCAATATTATTATATCAGGAAGAGTCATATTTTTCGGTAAGTAGGTATGTTGTTCATTGCCTGAAAACACGGATAAAAAAATGTCTAAATGAATCCTAGCTAGATCGATTTATCGCCCCTGAAACCCCCTGCATACCAAATTTCATGAAAATCGTTGGAGCCATTTCCGAGATTCAGATTACAAATAAATAAATACACAAGAACTGCTCGTTTAAATAGCGATTAGATAGATATATAATATCAGCTTTAGATAGATCTCATTCATAAACATAATACAAAAAAATTACGGCCAAACAGTGCCTGCCACTACGAATAAATAAATTCGTAGGCCTGTTATTATTTGTATGACTGATAGGAGAATGAATGGAGAAAAGTATCGTACGAACAATGTATGACACGCAATCCTTTGTTAAGACGAAGACAAGAGCTAATGTGACTCTCGCTCGCACGTTTTGACTTGTTGAAAGATATAAAATCACTAAACCATAATCACATTGCGCACAGTTTAGTAAAAAAATCATTTTGATCGATACAAGTTTTCCTCCTTAAATGTTTGCTTTTCTAGTTTTCGTACTCAAGCAAACTTTTGAGTAGGAAAACTTGCGTCAATCAAAATGAAATTTTTACCAAACTATGCGCACTGTGATTGCACACAAAATGGTTGTTTGCGATTTTTCAAAATTGGAATTTGTGATTTTATACCTTTCAAAATGTCGAAGCGTGCGAGCGAGAGAAATATTAGGTGTTTCCAACGCCCTAAGATCAAAAATGGTGCAAAAAGCCGTCCTTTGCCATGCCGTTAAAACATTTAAAAACAATATTATTGTGTGACCGTTTATTGATAGTTTCAATTAGCTAGCAAACTGTTTTACCCGCAGCAAGTTATGCACTTTGAGCAGCTAATTTTGCAACACTTGGGAGTCTTGCAAGGCGCAACCGAACAGCATTTTCGTAGAGGGCAAGGCGGACCGCAACAACCAAAGCAAGGCCCAGGGACACTTCGACAGCGTACAACAGGGCAAATCTTCGAGCGATTGCAGCAAGGCGATACACGCTTTCTGTGTGATTTAATGCGAGGCTGACTTCGAGCTCTGCGGGGCTTCTTACGTCCGACTGGACATGGTCGCAAACAAGGCGAACTTTTGCATGGTAAAGTGCACGGAAACTTGCAGCAAGGAGGTGAACAGGGAGACCCGCAAGGAGATTTGCAAGGAGACGGAGCACAGGGTCTGCATTTTGGAGGAGGTGGGCATGGTTTACACGGTCGACACGGTTTTGTGCAACTAGATGACTTATAGCATTTTTTGCATGGCACAGAACGACATGGCATCGGACCACATGGCTTTTTACACTCTTTTTTGCAGCATTTAGGTTTACAAGGCGATGGTCGACATACTATCATTCTGCATTTTGGTGGACGGCAAGGACCAGGTGGAGAACATGGAATTGGACAAGGTGAGCCGCAGGGAGGCGGCCTGGACGGCGGAGGAGTCCACTCTAACATTAGTTCATTCTTGGCAAGTGGGGCTCCAGTTATTCTGCGTATAACTAACTCAAATACCCCTCGTCGCGGATTTGTTACCGTTGATACTTTTACAGGAGCCTGTTCTTCGCCCGATGACGCAACAATACATTTTGGACCTTGGCAAGGATCTTTACCATGCACTGAGCAAGGTTCTCTGGGTCCGATACGAATATGCGAAACTGTCGCGACCATATCTCCTTTCGTTCCTCCCGCTCCGGGGCAAGGTCCTCTATCGTGTTTATCATCTTTGATTGACACAGCTTTTCCAGGGCACGTACCTATTGAACATCCGCGTGCTTTTTTCGTTTGGGAAAATGCCGAATTACTTTGAGATTGAGCTTGAACGCAGGCTGTACCGCTTACGTTAGGTTTCCCTTGTTCACTTTTGACTGGTACAGCTGTGATGTTTGTTGGTCTTTGAAGTTTTGATTTGGAACCGCAACATCCCATCCCCGATTTGGATTCTTTTTTTCTTCCAAAAAAATAAACATCAGAATAGTGAATTTTTCCATCCACGCCCTTTGTATTTAATTTTTGTGGCACAGATGACATAGTAGATGTGGAACAGTAATTTGTGTTAAGCTCAAAATCAGCATTTGGAAAATTATGGTCATCATCACAATCACATAAAGCTTGTAAACATTTGTTAACTGATGCTGTCGCCTGCGTAGAAGAATTGCGTTGGTGGGAAAAATCATCGAATAATGTCATGTATACAGTGGTTTCTCGTTTTCCAAATAAGCAATATTCTAAACTGTCTTCTAATGAACTTTGACTGCGAGACTGTGACACGCAATCCACAGTGTCTGAAAACGAAACGCTGCGTTTCTTCGACCTCATTTTATTCAAGGACGTGGATGAAGGGCAGTCGGATAAAATAGAACCAACGTTGTGATAATTAACTGGAAGCTTTATATTCTCAAAGGCAAAGTTTAAGCACTCATTGACTATTAAAGTAGCATGCGAAAGTGAGCTTGTTGTACTGTTTTTCCTGTTTACACTGTTTAGAAGATCGTCCTGGCAGGTTTCCCCTTCAATCCAAGAAGCTACCATGTCTTCTTGTTGCTCCACTGTCAATAACTGGCAGAACGGCAATCTCGGCAGTGTACCTATGAGGATATTTATTTGTTAAAACGTATAAATTAGGTACTAAGGTGTGTAGGGTATCTAAGTGAAGTAGGCATTTGTACCTACCTAAGTTATTATTTATCCATAATAAAAACAATTAGCCTTTTTACAAGAACGCTCTGGCTTTTGATGTCATACACAATTTATTGGGTAGGTACCTACCTAAGTAATACTTGATCAAAGTGTTTGACGTATAGAAGAACAGTAACTGGTCTCAGAATACACCTTATTGTGTTTATATAAATTTCAAAGTTATTTTTCTTTCTACTTCCAAAGAAATGTGTTTTTTAAAACAAAATCGTCAATTGTCAAAGAAACTTAGGTACTTATCATCCATTGTATGAACGTGGACTTACTGTAAGTATAGACGTCCCTACCTACCTAATTAGTAAAAAAATACTGATTTGGCATATTATTGGGTTTAGAGGCTAAACATAAAGTAAGTTTAGTTTTTGCATTACCTCAGCAGTTTTGCTGTTGCTTCTTTGCCCTGATTTTTTCTTATTTCTCGATGTGTGTTTGTTTCGATTGTAACTCGTAGGTTCGTAAATCAGCTACCTAGTGCACCCTAATTGTCTAACTCTGGTAATCGTAATCGGCACAGATGAGGAAATATGTAGTATTGTAATGTGGCACAGATGAACTTGATTTTAGTACAGAAAGTATAACACTTAAAACCCAGAACATCGTCATGGTAATGAGCTTCAAGTTAGACATTATGGCCCCGGGCAGTCAAATCGAAAATTTCAGAATGTGGCCCCACCTGCTATCGATTTGCTTGCAAACAAAAATGACAAACTGCATGCCGTTTTCGATCAGAAACGTTCTAAAATGTTCCTAGAGCCCTGCTAATCTTGGGTTTTTATTGCTCTTTCAAACAAAATATATTAAATATAGACCTACTAAACTTAAGTATCTACGAGTACCTACCTACCTAGCTCCAATGTGTGTAAAATGAAATGAAATAACAAGAAAAGTGCGTTCTGGACAAAACAACATTTATTGAACATGCGTTAACTTACAAAACAGTTTATATGATTAAACAAACCAGAAATATTATTTTCGCTTTGTTAATTTGGAAGGGCAACAGTCAGGACAACAAGGGACGCATTGCGAAGTACGCGTATCTATAACAGGGACCACCCGCTCGTGTGTTATAGCTGGGGTAACAAACTGATACTCGAGTTTAGACTTGCGGCCTGGCATCTCAACCACTTTGCCGATTCGCAGCTTAATCACTTGCGGTGGTAAGTCATAAACAACTCCAGGATAGTCTTCAGCAGTGGGAGCCAGCTGTTGCCCAGGCTCATCTCGCGCGACATCTCCCACTCCGTCAGAGTTGAAGTTAAAATGGGCTCGTTGTCGATGGCCCATGCCACAGGAGTCCGACGGCATTTGGAATATCACCTTGTTTCCCGTTGGGCAGCAATCTGCACAATTTTGTGATCATTATCAGGCATCAAAAAAATTCTAGGTGTTTTATATTCTAAGCTTTTGACTGTTTTTAGAGTACGTAGGTACTTAGAAACGTGTGATAAAATATTTCATGTTAACGTCTCCTTCTCCCTTTAGATTTTTTAGGTTTTCTAATGCAACATTCGCAATCAGGTTCAGACTGCATTTTTGTGTTAACTTTTCGAACAGGTTGTTTTTTATCAGGCCCCTTAGGAGTAACGAGCTCAACTTCCAATTTACATTTCCTGTCACCCTGCATTGCAGTTTTAGCTACTTTTAAAACGAAAACGCCTTTGTTAGGAAGCTCTTGTTGTTTTGTATCACCCCGAGCAAGTGCTGCTTGTTGACCGTGTTTGGAAGCCTGAGTGCAGCCTTCGGTTGTGCAAGTAAACTGTGTGCCAGCTGGTTGGGCTCCTCGACAGCACGTAGCTTCACTAGGCAAAGCAAGGCTGATTTGGTTTTTTCCACACGGCGGCGCACAAGGGCCGCCGTCTGTTCCTTTAGTATACGGACATTGCATGGCACAATGAGTTTGGCTTATTTTCTTGATGATAGACGCGCTGGCAGGTACTTTGATCTTTAGTTCATTACCACCCAAGTTTGTTCCTATCTCTTCGAATTGTTTGCTGCGACCTGGCAAAATTTATGTGCATAGATTTTTTGCTAAGACTTAACAATGCTTTAAATAAAATTTGTCCAGAATGCAAATTAATCTGACGTAATGATAAGGGCTAATAATACTTAGGTATAAGTGATCGTTTACAAGTGTGTACCTAGCCTACCTATTACCTACTCAGTATTATCTAAACTAGTTTGGTTACCTAAGTGGTAGCCACGATTCTATAAAACTAACATGACGTGTGTGATTAATTAATCAAGTTTCATTACCCACAACTATTTTGAGGTTGACTATAACATTCTGGTACCTGGGTTGAGGGTTGGGGGTAGGGGGGCGCAAGTGGGGGTAGATGGCAAGTCCTATCCATGAGTCTTCTAGGAGTCCTCTCCCAAGTCTAGGAGATGAACAATTATAACTTCACATTTTTAGCTTACGCAGAAGCTCACGAAAAAAGACTTCTTCATCACGTGAACGTCGAGGCCATCCAGCTCCTCGACATCACAGACAAAGTGAGAAGACTCAAAAGAACCAAACCTTTTGAGTTAGTGCAGTGACAAACCTAATATTGTGTAGTGATAGTGCTACTTTTAATGAACACAAGAACAATGTGTCGCCTTAAGTACTTAGAGACTGTAAGAAAAGTGCCAATGGACACATTCTTAGTAATACTTATTCTATAAAATTAAGTCAAAACAAAATTACTCATTAGCCTACTTGGCTAGATTGTAATGATATTAGGGTACCGCATCTCATGCGATAAACTAATTTAGTAAAAAAAAAAAAAAAAAAAAACATTTTTAGCTGGATTTATGAAGTGACTCGAAATTTATTTTTCAACACAGGTCTTGTTATTGTACGATCAATAATATACATGACATTGATGTGGACCATCTAGAGCCTGATAATAGGAATCCATTAGAACTTTCCAAAAAGATGCGTCGTCTTTTGAGATATAATTAAGTGATTAGTCTAAATAATTGGATTCCGTCCTGTACATTACTGGAACTAGAATAACAGGACTCTGTTTGTAAAATGTCGAGTCGTTTCATAAAACCAGCTAAAATAGTGAAGTTAAAGTTTTTCATTCCCTAGACAAAGGGACTCAAGGGAAGTAAGTCCCTTTTCCCCAACTTAGATACCAGAATGCTATAGGTTTAGTCTATTTTGTATAGTGTACCTAATTATACAGTTATCAACAACTAGTGAATAGGTTTACTAAAAGGTCCTCACCTTTTGGAACATGAAGACAGTACTGGTCGGTATTCCTGCACTCCATCTGTTGCTTAGCGGCTGGCTTAGGGCCTGAGCAAAAGCAAGGGTCATCCGGATCTTCACATGGCATACTGTTGTAAGGATCTCGCGCTGCTAGAAAAATACACAAAATGTTGACTATCCTATCCTATCAGATGCGTATTTTGTATAATATATGACATTTTCGCCCGAATACTCAAACGCAACTCAGATTTGAGCATGTCTCAAGTCGTGGTTTTTTACAGTTTTTAATGAAATTCCGTCAAAAACTCGTCACATGAGACGTGCTCAAATCTGAGTTGCGTTTGATTATTCGGCCCATTGCTAGATACCCGTAGGGCAGGATCCAAATCCACCACCAGATTGACCTGCAGCACTACCAGCAGCAGCACTTCTCGCCGCTCCACAAACACATGGATCCTGATTCGTTTGGAATGATTTTTGAGGGTTACAAGATCGATCAACAATAGCTGAACTTCTGCCGCCGGTACCCAAACTCGGTGGAGCACCCGCGCCTTGAAACCTTGTGATAATCAGTTTGCCGAAGCAAGATATTCTCAAAAACATAACGATTTCTCCAGTTTCAGCTCCATCTGTTCCGACGATCCGGAAGGAATCCTTCAGTGCTTGATAGCTTACGTTGTTAGGATCTTCTAAAAACTTTTTCCGTGCTTGAACAAACTCTTTGGTCATATCTATTGATGCCTCTCCCATGACTATTTTGGTTGGCAGGCAACCACATGGTAGCGATTTATATACTGATACCTTTATCGGGAACTTGCTCATAGCTTTGCTAATGTCTGCTTCTTTCAGTGAAAATAAACAAGACTTCCCGTTGTTAAAGGTTTTTACGAAAGGTCCACCGCTTTTAGCAATGCACGCCCCTGGGTCATCATCACAAATTTCTAGGGGTTCGACGGCAGGACATTCAATATTGACACATGTTCTGAAATCCTTATCGGAGAAACAAGGACTTTTCACGAAAACTATTTTGTCAATAAGTACCTCGAGGAGGAAGAGGCCATCATCTTGCTTCGCCATGTTTACTATTCTCGGGGATGGGATTTTTCTATTTTTATAATATTTTTTTATGTGCTAGCATGCTAAAAATTTTGACATGTCTAATTGAAAAAGAAAGAACAAAAGCAGAATGTAGCAGAATGTGCATTTTTAATATTCTTTTTCAGGCACGTGAAAATTGCGAAGGTTTTATTCGCTTTACGTAAGGTACCTAGCCTATGTAGGTAGATATTTCTTCTGTGTTTATTTATCACCTGAGGTCAGTATTATTTATCTACTTAATTTTACTTTACGAAGCGTGTTGTTACATACAGATGTAAGTACCTACTTATAGTAGGCACGAGATCCTAGATAGGTACCTTGGTAGAAGCAAAACGCTTATTGCGAATAGGTGGTATGCTAACCAGCTATATGGAAGAGACCTACCCGGCCGTCTATGTATAGGCCGCGTCGCGTCAACCAAATAGAACGCTGGAAAACAGTGGAGAGGATGCGCTTAGTAGAGTAGAGCGTACTTGAGCTGTGTCGGCCGGGGCACATACGGACGGCACGCCACTATCTCACAGTCTGTGCATAGACAAGTCTGCCATAAGCTGACCACAGACTTGAGTCACGACAGTTATAAGACAGACTATTGCTTTACAAAAATTATGAAAACGCGCAAACTTGAAACAAAACGTCTCATAGACAGAATTGTCTAATACCCAAGGAATTTGAATACCTTGCATAATACCTATAAGAAATGCACGACGACAAGTCTGATTACGATTGTCTGCTTCCCTTTTGTATGTAAGTATGCGGGCGCGCACATCAGACAAAACAGTCTAGCGAAGTCAAGGAAGGAATTTGAATACTTTATTACTATACAAATATTGTTTGACAGGAGTTCGAGAGGAACGGCCAAGGAATTTGAATACAAGGAACAGCACTTTATAATGTCGAAATGTATAGGTATATCAACAGCAAAAATGATTGCAGAGAACCCATCACATAAATATGATTTTTGTTCCCGTATAACATCAAAAAACTTTTATCCCATTTTCTCGAGATTTACAGTTTGTAGTAAAGTAGATGTGCCCTTTTGCGGTAAGACAGCAGAATAGCAAAGAGTATATAGCAAGCACGTCGCCGTCGCCGTCGTCGTATCACTCAAAAAAATGGAACCACAGACTAGTAGGATAGGATGCTATGGAGCATTCTGTCTGTGGAATGAATGGCGATTGCCGAGAAATAAATTACGGACAAGTGCATTTTTGTTGAATTAAAGTGACTCATTTCAATTGGATAAACTGTGATAACACTTATGAATAATGTCTAGGAATATTGTTTTTGAGGGCTGGCTAACAAAATCGCCACCAACAAAGCGTATCTGGCGCACAGTAAGTACTTTAGTTTCAAAGTTTTGCAGGTACATTACCTTTGTTATTATGATTTGTGATTGCGTTATTGGTATTCCATACTCTATTCGGATGGAATAAAAATAGCTTAATATAAAGAAGACTTCAATAGTAATGACTTGTAGAATATAAACTGTCGAAACGTGTGCAAACGTGGTTTTATCATTGCTAGAAATGGCGGAGAAGGTGGTTTACCTTGCGCCAGTCAGGAGAACTCCCCGGACAATTCTTCTTGGACTACTACGCGGACCGGAACTGCAGACGGCTCAAGGGCACTATCAATTTGGATTTATGTGAACAAGTAAGTCTATGTAACAGCTGTGTACATTTTTTGGCAAAGCATTCTGTTTATTTGTACTGCAACAAACTCCTATAACGTTATTTAACATGTAAAAGATACCTACCTGCCTATTTAAATTACATGATCAATAATACATGATTAGAATAAGTGTTATTTCCAATCTAGCAATTGTGTCACCATTTTATGGACTCCTTATCCTGACTGACTTTCTAGCAACTGTTGTCTAAAAAATAATGTCAATGTTTATTTTCAAACCAGGTTAAAATGCATTTTGCTTATACATTAATAATCATAATAATATTCAAATATAAAACTCACTGTTCCTACTTAGCTCACTAATGTATGCTAATATTTTTAAGGGCCATTTTATCTTCATTGCAAAGCCACAATTATCATTAGGTCAGTTGTAACATGCTTAAAAGCTATCATGTGCCTGGGTATACACAAGGTTACTTTTTTAAGCTAGACTAGCAAGCTAGTGTCAGTTTGGCTTTGTGTAGACAAAACTAGCTTAATTTCTAAGCTAGTAAGTAGAAGCCGAGCTTGAAAAACTTGCCCCATGTATCCCGAACATTATTTATGCCGTGCTTCACAATGGCATAAATTATTTAATTTTAGTATGTAGTTTTAGTTAGTTTTGTATTTTTGTGTTTAATAATTTGTACTACTTCGATGGACTTAGTGGTCTGAAATAAATGATTTTTTTTTTTTTTACTAAGCAGTAAAATGAAAATGTTCTTTGAACGTTTTATTTCAAGTTGTGACACTGGCTTCTACAATCACCAAATTTTTAAGAGCTTTGTTACAATGTTTAATGTTCCTTGTTATTTTAAAGAATAACACCAATTTTGCTCATGAATCTGACTGTCAACATTGGATAGCATAGCTATATGTGTAGTTAGTCTCTGGAGAGTTGAATAGGTTAATTCAGTATGCTAGTTACTCTGCTGCATACATACGGGGCAATGTTTTGTTTATAGGTGATGGTTACCACTTAACATCAGGTGGGCCATCTGCTTGTTCCATCAGCTAGTTGTATAAAAAATAAATACATATTTACATATTAGATTATCATGCTGCATTCATTTTAAATCTCAGTTGCTCTTTGACCACCATTCTTAAGGGTTTGTTAGTCCTTATATTTTAATTCTCAGAATAAATGTACTTTAATTTCAGTGTTTTGGTGAATAAGTGAATGTTGCGAGATAATTAGGTATATTGAATTCACTTCATATATTTTATTATGTTTTTTGGCCAGCGGTAAGATGGAAGCAATATCACATCTGGGCAGAGCATAGGTATTTTCCTCAACCAAAGAGATAAAACATTAAATACCTAGGTAAAGATTACCCTGAGATTGACTACAAGTGGTAAACTTATGTGTACATATGTTAAAAAAAATTATCAACCCAAAATACAGTGAAATCGGTAAGGAATGTGACAACATTTATTAAATATTAGTAATCTACTGATAAGTTTACGATAACATTCATCAGATTGTTAAAGAAATTATCTAGAATGAAAAGACAAATTATTGGTTATTCATACACAATTGCTTTGGTTTATTTTGATCCCCCCCCATTTAATTATACCTAACAGCATGCATTACATAAATAAAATGTATGAGTATAATATAATTTAAATGAATGTAATGTATCTAAATAATTTGCTTAAATACCTTTATTTCTTTCTTTATTCTTTACTGTACCCAGAAACAACATGCAAAAACTTAAATAATAAAATATGTACAAAGGCGAGCTTAACCCTAAAAAGAGTTCTCTTCCAGCAAACCTTGAAGGAGACCTTGCTATTTGATTGAAATTTTTTGCTCTCATATGACATTTTGTATTTTGTTTGACTAAAATACTAATAATTTTTTATGACCACTCTATTGTATTAGGTCTTACCTGCGATGATAGATGAAATCTTTGAAATAAATACAAATAACTAAATAAATAATATGGATGATACCTTTAAAAATTTAGCACCATTTAAAAATATACTTTAACCATCATAAATGTAAAAAAACCTGTTAGATTTTATTTTTGTTAGTTTAAACACATGCTGAACAGGAAAGTACGAGATTTAATATTATTTACATTATTTTCCCGTCAGTTGTTAGATTAGCTGTAACATCCATTTTATGTTTGTCATTATTATTTATTCATTTGGCTGACAAACCCAAAGCCATTTTTTAGAACAATAGAGGTTGTTCTGAAATTAAACTGTAGAATTGTACTTAGATTTGTAGGCACTTTCTATTAATTGGTATGTCATCTATGATGTAGCTTGATCATCAAATAAATTCGAAGGGTTAGCTAGAGTGCAAATTGGCTATGTATGACAAACTAAACTATTGATTATAATGAATTTTCAAAACTGCCAAATTTTATCATGTCATATGAAATGCTTCATTTTTAAATTGTCATTGAGATGAACCATTCTGTTCACTAATATTTAAAAATATTATAAAAATAAAAGTGTTTTACAGCTTTGATTAAGATATGGGTATGTTGACCAAATATTTATCTAATATGTACATGTATAATTAGAAGGGGAGTTTAAAAAATAATAATTATAAAACAAAATATCAAAGTATTTCAAGTAGACTGTTAATGTAAGTACCTTCTTTTGCTTGTCGGACATAATGATTCACCACAAATCTCTTTACTTTCCAAGGTGGATGCTGGTCTTCATATGGAACGTAGTGGCTCAGGATCATTAGATCCAAAGCTCCGTGGTTCAGTATTTACCATCCAGACTCATTCAAGAACTTACCACCTTGAAGCAGACTGTGAGTCAGAGATGGAGAAATGGGTGGACGCTATCTGCCGAGTGTGTGGTTTGCGGGCTACACCGGAATCTTCCCATGCACTGGGTAAGTAAATATTTATAACATGTACTTTCAGCTCTTTCATAGTTAGTTGGAAACTCTTAAGAATTATACAGCTCTTTTTGAAGGGCTGGGGGGAAGTACTACCACCACGCCTTTTTCTGCCGCCAACCAGCGTTGCTGTGTTTCGGGTTGAAGAGTGTGGTCGCCTGTGTATTTACAGGTACATAAGGCTTAACATCTGTATGCCTCAAGTTGATGAACGCTGGGCAATGCATCGTAAGGCGTACCTATCGTGCGTGACTTATGAGGAAATGCTTTGTTATAGGTGATTGTTACCATTCCTGACGACCTCTGTGGCGCAGCGGGCGAGAGCCTGCCTGCGACGCAAGAGGTTGCGGGTTCGATTCCCGCCTTGAAACAAATTTGTGTACGATCTGCAGAAATGTGTTCCGATGGTCTGGGTGTTTTCTATGTATAATAAAAAATATCTATCTATGTAAGTATATAATGTATTAAATATATCAGTTAGTACTCATAACACAAGCTTTGAATAGCTTACTTTGGGGCTAGATAGTGCTGTGTGGATTGTCCAGCATTATTTTTTTTTTTAATTTATTTATTTGACATCAGTTGAGCCATCTGCTAGTTGTATAAAAAAACTGATTTATTCACCACTTAGACATAATACAGAATCTTTTACACTGAACATTAACCTGGTTCAACCTTTGAGCTCCCCCAGGCAATCATTATATATTCATATTCATATTGTATAGTAGTCATGATAAGTGCGAATGGCTTTTGGCCCATCACATGTAGGTATCTTATTTCAAATTACTCTAGGTTTGGTCAAGTGTTTGTTGCCAGTGATGACACATGGAACTGAGACGTTGTCTCTTACTATTGGCCCCATCAACACACTCAAAGTCGCACAACGGGCTATGGAGAGAGCTATGCTGCGAGTTTCACTACGAGATAGAATTAAAAATGAGGAAATCTGTAGGACAATCAATCAAGGTAGCCGACATACTCGTAGGTCTCAGAATCAGCAAGTTGCAATGGGCAAAGTGCAATGGGCAGGTCATATAGCTCGAATAACTTACAACCGTGCGGTTATAAGAAACGTATAGAGGAGGCCTATATCCAGCAGTGGGCATCTGTAGGCTGATGATGATGATTACGACTCTAGCTTACAGGATAACCTGTAGGTAGCTGAATCACACTGCAGTTTACTACCAAATTAGTCATTAAATTATAGCTCTGAATTATTACATTACTTATGTCACTTTGCTTGAAATAAACTAGGGAATACCAAGATTCATGTCAAATAAGAAGAATAAAAAGTGTTTATATATTTTATACATATATATACCACCATATCTACTGTAAAAAACAGAGTAAAACCTTAACTATGCTAAAATTTGTGATTATGCTAATTTTGAATCTGTTACACATAATTGATGCAAATGGAAATAACTTTCACTTTTTGATTTTGCAATTGTGGATTTTTTCGTCTTGCATGCAGGCATGAGGTCAACAAACCTTTGTTAAGTAGTATGTATAAATATGTGGTGCGAATGAAAACCTTCGCGAGTTTTCAACTTGATTTATTTAATGTGTCACGATCATGTGATGATATTGCCTGAAGTTGAATAATAGACAGAATATGAGTCAAAGAAAATAATTTTATAACTGTTCGTGATCAAAGTTCAAAATAATTCAGATGTTTGACTATGTATCAGATAATTTTTCACTCCTCTTGCTCATAAATACGTCATAAGTAGCGTACCAGAGCTAATAAGATAAAATAGCCTGAGATGAAAGAGAGAAATAAGATGAAATAGCCTGTAATAAGATAAAAATATATTTTATACTACACCTGCTTGGAAAGTACCTTGATACTTTATCAAATTTACGGTAGAAAGTACGTCATTGCATATCGAACAAATATGCGGGGAGAAAACGCATCTGAGCGGGAGAGAAAAGTGTATGAAAATCCATTTCTTACGTGGTTTTTCTTTTTTAATTTTGGGTAAGA
The DNA here is from genome assembly GCA_963576535.1 of Plemyria rubiginata. NCBI lineage: Eukaryota > Metazoa > Arthropoda > Insecta > Lepidoptera > Geometridae > Plemyria > Plemyria rubiginata. The sequence goes on from OY754905.1 coordinate 6,778,028, forward strand.
CTATGCGCCGGTAACCTAAATATCAAAAGCCAAAAAGTTTTTACAGTGAGTTTTTATCTCCAAGTTCGCAAAATGACTGGCCACTAGCTGTGTGTTGGATGGTGTCGGGCTGGCAGTGCGACCCTGCGGCGGAAGGATAAACAATTTGAAAAAAGAACATGTGAAAATTGCAGACGCCATTGGCGCCATTTTCAATTTGTGTGTTGTTTGAGGATTCCGTTTTAGTTTTTTATTTTCCTCGTAGGTGTAGTATTAAGCACTATGTATCACTCGAGAGAAAGTGCGATTCCCGATCTCGGGTGTTTTAAAGGTGAGTTAAAAACGACACCCTCGACGGTAATCGGTCACTTTCTCCTCTCGGTGAACAATGTACTATTCTTCCCCTAGGAGGCTAGGGGAATAACTCTTTCGAAAAAAACCGACTTCAATGCTCTGGAAAATACACTTATCTTAACTAAAAAAATACTCGTCAGATCTGTCTAAAATTTAAATAGGACCACATGACAACCACCTTCTTAATCATTAATTCGAAAACTCAGACATAAAATATCAGACGAATTGAGAACCTTTTTTTAGATTCGATAAAAAAGTTTTTATTATTTTTCATACCAACATTGTTTACAACACTTTATAGTACTTTGGTAATATTTTTATGTCATGGATAGCATTAATCTGAGATGGTACAACCAACACTTAGCTTTTTATTATTTAGGTAGTTATATTTAGTAATTGTGATTCCGATTCGGATAACTAGACATAATTGATTGAGTGAGCGAAGCGAACGAAAATCTTACAATCAACTTGGGCGATTTGGCATTTTATGTGTGTATGTATGTATGTTTGTCCGACGATAACTTGAGAACCGTTTATCCGATCTGCATGAAATTTGGTAAGTCGATAGCTTGTACTTGAGAAATTTACTGGTAAGTATATGGGTAAAATCGGATGAGGGGTTATTAAAATATGGGGTTTTTTAAGGGGGCAAAAATTAAAAAAGTTACCCAAAAAAATAAAGTTACGTGTCATATGAAATGGCTTAGCTTGGACATTCCAAAACCATTTTTTTTAGATACAACAAAAAAGTTAAATTAAGATAACCAACGACCCAAGAGCTCCCATTTCTAAGAGTTTCGTTGGCATCAAGGTTTTTCTACTAGTCGGTCAGTTCCTTTGCTTTTTCAAATATTTTTTTCTGAAAATAAATTAATAAAGTACTTGGTTCTCAGTAAATTGTGATAGCGACCTGTTCTGATGATGGAGCCAAGGTCTGTTCAACAGAACTCTTCAATAAATAGTTGAAACTTGGTTACCATATTTAGTTAGTAAGTGGCAGCCAGACGCAAGTACAAAGACAATGTTTGGACTTGCCTCTGACTACCACTTACTTATATTTTCGGAGCGTCGCGTCACGAAATCTCAGTTCGGGGCGAATTGCTAACACTTGACTTTCTTTTCAGAAATGTACCAGAACACACTAACCGCAACATACCAGAACAGTAATAGTTTACAATCAACAATGTCTGCCATGAATGACCACTATGACTGTGGGTATAGCACGGGTCCTTACATACCTATATCGGAGTGCATCACAGGAGTCAGAGCTCAGGTAATAGATCAGTGTTACCCCGGTGCCAGTTATGTATGAACTTACGTGATCACTGAGCCGCACGTCTAGTGAGGCACGAGAAAAACTCTTCACTGTCTCGTGCCTCACTAAGCGTGCGGCTCAGTGATCACGTAAGTTCATACACATCTGGCACCGGCCTTAGGCTGTGGTGGTTGCATGGAATTGGCACTTAGATTCATTTCATTCATTTATCTTCTGACATATTTACAATGTTCTTAGACACATACAGTAGGTACAGTTTTAATATAATAGAATCGAAATAAAAATTAAAATAGCACAATAATGAAATACAAATTAAAACAATCCAAAAAAGGTCATCATTCATCCAACTTTAAGACATTTCAAAGTGATTCAATTTAATAGAGTTCTATGACCAGCAACCGACAAAAAATATGTGCTAGGTATTCTAAGTACATTAGCATCTGAGTTAATTATATTCTGAGTTTATCATATGGATATTGCCACACGGTAAGGTATATAAGTTAGGTATATAAACTACTTATAAAATTAATATTTTGATGAGTGTTTCTTTAATGGTGTGTTTGTATGTTATCACTGATAAGTTTGAAATTTAAAACGCCGTTTAACTAATGTTAGTGCAATTCCATATACAATCTTTTGTTTTAAGTATTCAATTCTTGTCAACACAAAAAAAATATTGTTGGACATTCCACACAGCACTATCTCGCCCCAAACTAAGCCATAGCTTGTGATATGGCAACCAGACAGCTGATATACTAGGTACTTAATATACTTTTATTTGTAAATACATACTTATAATATTATATAACACCCAGACACAACAAACATCTATGTTCATCACACAAATGTTTGTTCTCGGTGGGAATCGAATCCACAACCTACGGTGCAGAAGGCAGAGCTACTACCAACTGAGCTATGACGGCTGTCCAAAGATACAAAGATGCAGTGTTGGGATGAGCTAGATACAATTCAATTGCAAATCATGCATTGATGCATTTCTGACTTTGCTTTCACTTGCAAAATGCAATTCTAACTCCATTATGTAATGTTTTTGATTTCAGGATGAGCAGAGGGCATTCACTTTTGACCCAAAAAACATAGTGCGGAGTACTAGAGTGCCCTTTGATAGAGTGACCGACAGCAGAGCTCATCAAATGTACACAAGTCAACCGCATATAAGGCTGAATAACACAGACTGCTCTGAAAATGAGTCTAATCTGAGCGACGAAGAATGCAAGTCGCTGAATGCTAGTCAATCAAACATAAGTTAGTATGCTTATTAATGTTAACTAGTTGCGCCCCGCGGTTTTACCCGTGCAGATTTAAATCCCGGTATTCCCACGGCATAATCTGTCTCTCGGCCAAGTTTCACCCAGATCCGTTTAGCCGTTCCGTGTTCATGTGAAAGAGTAACAAACATCCATCCATTCGCCCATACTTACAAATTTTCGCGTTTATAGTAGTAGGATTATGGTCTTGCGAATTAGTATTCATTATTTGTTGTATTCATTTTATACCTATAAGTAATCCCATTTAATTAAATCCCTGGTATGGTACATATCCCTCTTTGGTTCTAAGTATCTTAAACTTTTGAAACTCACTGGATACATTATGGAGTCGGGAAAAATATTTTTTTTTGTGTTCTATACGGGTATCAAGGTGTTGAAGGTATCTAAAGGCAGACGTACATGCTGATATAAAAATCTGCGCATAATCTATTTTTATATTATCTACATTTTGCATACGTAACTCAGTATGTGTATGAATATAGATGTATAAATTATTTTTGTGAACATTTTCAGGGGACTGGCCTGTAGGGAAGTCTTTCACAAAATCAGCACATAGTCCAAAAAGAAATGGTGTCCCTGAAGACGGTATGTTTCTGCTGTTTACTTTGAAAACGTGATTAATAAAACAAACATTTTGCCTTTTAGCTTTTTGACGTTCACATCAATTCTGATGTTTGAAAACTAACCTAATTTGACGGCCCTTTACATCATGTCGTCTATTTTATAATAAACTAAAAGAAAGCTATAATTTTTAGCTACCAGTACCATTGTTTATCGTTTGTATTTAGCAATAGTTTATATAGTTTGTATTTAGTTTAGTTGAGCAAAAATAAACTGGTGGCGTATTTTCATTTCGTTGTGATGTAATTTGCAATTTAACAAGAAGGTTTACAGCGATTATATTACACATTTACGTATAGTAAAGTTATCTTTTGTCTCTAGGACCACCAGTTCCCCCTAGACCTCCAAAAACGTTTGCTCTAAGCAAAGACGCAGTACAAAAAGAAACATATCACGGCCCAAGAGTACAAGAACCAATAGAAACACAAGAAAATGTATCTGTAAGTAGCATTTATATTACAAACTACAATACCACCCGTCCCACATAAAACGTATAGGGCCCGTACTACCATATCTTGAAGCATTCATATTTCAATATTACTTTTATGTCAATGTCTTATATCAACTGCATAGAGTCCGCTTTATGATCAAAAAGTAAAGTAATATTGAAATAAGAATGCTTAAAGGGATTGTGGTACGGGCCCAGGACCTAGATGTCTGAAATTTGTCTGAAACTAGTGAAAAAGAGGCAGTTTCATCTATACAATAGAGATCACGTATGGTTTTCTCTGGTCCATGGAGATCACTACGACACATTATCATGACTGGTTAAAGTTTAGTGTCTATAATATTTTTTTGTCTTTTGAATGTATTTTTTGTTTGTTCTATATACTATGGAATGTTGAGTTAATTTCATTTCATAGAGCATGCTGTGGTTGCCTATAGTTGAAAGAGCAGCTGATGTAATCCAAACTGTATGGAAGTTATTGTAATTTTGTGTATCCTTTGTTAGCAATACTTAATAAATAAACTAGTAGTAGAGCTTTTTGTGAATTGCTCCTCTGGAAGTACTACCACCACGCCCATAATAATAACATACATTCTTTGTTTTGATGGCGACTACATTATGTGGTTAGTGTAAATTTTGTGGCACGTTCGTACAAAAAAAATGTCCGTTTGATGTGCATTCTACAACTGTAAATGTCATTTAATAAATAAAATACAGGATCCTCGCTGGGTAAGTACTTAAAAAAATATGCTAAGGACAAAAAAAAATATAGACACTAAATCTTTACAACTTCTGTAATATTTTAGTATAACATCCACGGAATAGGGGTAACATCGGACATAGACACAAAATTTTTACAAGTTCTGTAACATTTTAGTATAACATCCACGGAATAGAGGTAACATCGGACTGCCATAATATTTTTTGTTCTTATCTAATTTTATCACAGCCTCATTCCATGCCGTGGATGCGAGTTCCACGCCGCATGTCTCACGGAGCGCCGCTGTCGCCGGGTCGCGCTATGCTGGTTCCTCGCTACACAGACGACGAAGAAGACTACTCACCAGGACACCATGTAAGTTCTTTAGATAGAGAGAGAGAGATAGATTAATCCCACTGTCTCATATGTTCAATAGTAGTAGAGCTACCACTGGTAAAATCTTTGAATGAATGATTCGTGAAAGGGTGCGTCCAGGGAAGTACTACCACCACGGCTTTTTATGTCAACAAGCAGCATTGATGCGTTTCGGTTTCAAGTTCCCGTTGATATTAATGGCACGTGAGGCTTAACATCTGTATGCCTCAAGTTGATGGACGCAGGGCAATGCATAATAGGGTACGTTCATATCGTGCGTGAGTTATACAGTGCTTTGGGTGGTAGTTATCACTAACATCAGGTCTTTGCTTGTTAAAAAAAAAAACAAAATAACCATAATACCAAAAAAAAAAAATAACTCGAAGACTGTCAATCCAAAGAGAATTTTAAAGATGCATATTTCTGGGTTTTACATATTATTTATTTATTAGAAAACCAACAGTTAGTATAACTTAAATAACATACATGATATAGAAACGAGAGAGCCAATTAAAGGTTTTCACGGATAAAAAACATGGTGAAAAATAAATTGTGAACGCCGTAGTAGAAAGGAGTAGTGAATCCTACTTCCTACTAATATTATAATCGTGAAAGTTTGTAAGTATGGATGGATGTTTGTTACTCTTTTACGCCGGAACGGCTGGACGGATCTGGATGAAACTTGGCAAAGAGTTAGATTATAGTCTGGAATAGCACATAGGCCCACATAGGCATTTATCCCGTGAGAATATCGGAATTTAAATCTGCGTTAAAACCGCGGGGTGCAACTAGTATGATGATAAATGTGCAACCCGGGCGAATTAACATGACACCTGGCTCGGAACTCGATACTTCCCCCCGCTACACCGCGCGGCGCCCCGCTACTGCCCTCGCAAGGCGACGGCGAGGCGCCGCGCGGTGTAGCGGGGGGAAGTATCGAGTTCCGAGCCAGGTGTCATGTTAGTTCGCCCGGGTTAATAAATAAATAAATAATGCTGGACAATCCACACAGCACCATCTAGCCCCAAAGTAAGCTACTCAAAGCTTGTGTTATGGGTACTAGATGACTGATATATTTAATACATTATACGTATAGATAGATATTTTTTTATTATAAATAGAAAACACCCAGACCAACGGAACAAATTTCTGCAGATCGTACACAAATTTGTTCCGAGGCGAGAATCGAACCCGCAACCTCTTGCACAGGCGGACTCTCGCCCGCTGCGCCACTGAGGTCGTCTTGTTGTTGTACTAATGTACTGAGGTTGTATGTACGTTCTATTATAAGTGACGTTATGTTTTCAGTCGATGCAATATTCCAACCTACCCTCACTGCCGCCCGCCGTCGATCGAGCCTTGAAGCCGCGCCGTTCCAGCCACAGCATAGGACACATTCACCACCTTATTGGACTGGTAATAAATACTAATACCCTATCTCATTATAACAAAAATTATAGATCATATTTTTTTTTACCTGAAAGTATGAGGATTATGTCTAGAAGTGGCGTTCTCTAGGCTGATGATGAACCGTAGCGGTAAAGTTGCGAATACTAAAAAAATATCGCGTAATCAATGTATTGTCGTGCTTGACTTACAGGACAGGGATTTGTTACGCGTATTAACGCGTATGTGCAGGGAGTAGATGATTTTATACTGGTTCTATAGAAATCAAATATTAAACGTACATACATTATAATATACATTGTAATACTCTTAATAAGTACAATACCTAGTATTGAATCTTAAAATACTCAGTCCTAAGACGTGACAATGTTAAATCCACCTAAATATGTATGTACGTTTAACATAGTCACATTCATTGTCGTTTTCAATAGTCATTGTCATTGTAATATTCAATTGTATTGCCATGTCTTACGACTGAATATTTTTAAATCCAATATATAACGTCCGTCCTCAGTAAGGGTGTTGTAAAAGCTACGGACTAGATATAAAAAAAACAGTTGAATTGAGAAACCCCTTCTTTTTTGAGTTGGTTAATATCAGCCTGAAAGTAAGGAAAGACGATTGAGGTACATTGTTACAAGTGTTTAACGCATTGCAGTACCACACAATACAGTGTCGGTGGATATGCTTTGTGTGGTAATACAACTGTTTTAGGCAGAGGTTTGATCTTAACATCTTAAAGTGTACTCTTTTATATTTAGCCTCTAAGTCAGTCACAGAAATTTGACAATGCCCTGCCTCTTGCTCAAGCTTGACTCTAATTAGAATAATCCAAACTGTCACTCCAATAACTATCCAAGATCGATCCACACATTGGAGTGTTGGATCCAACAGTACCTACAACTTGGAACCAATGCAGCCCATGTGAGGCGCCAAAATTTATATAGACACAGACGAGATTTAAGTTCTGATATGCCTGTAATTGCACCACCCTCGAGATCAGAACTGCGCAAAACGATACCTATCACTACTTAAGATCGCAGGGTAGATAATATTTAACCCGACGCACCCTACCACAAAGAGAAGAACTATAGAATAATACCAACATTTCGCCTTTGTTACACCTGTGACGCACAAGACAGATAAGACGAATAATAATGCCATTGTGTTGAATAGTAAAACGCTTACTTTATATTACAGTCGGGTCTGCAAATACATGACGACATGAAAGCGGACGCCCTTCAATATTTGGACCTAGACCTTCACACCTCCAAGCCAGTTTCGACTAAGGTGAGCTAGTGGTGTCGATTCTGTTGTTGCGTTATCCTAAACTAACCTAATCTGACAGCTCCAAAATTATAGCCGTCCTTGTCGTTTCGGTCTTTTAGAGAGGGATTTTTAGTGCTGTCAAATTAGGATAAGTTAGGAAAATTAAACAACAGAATTGGCACCAGTACTACTGTACAGTACTGTACAGTGTGTGTGTGTGTGTGTATATGTGTCATGAATACAGTAGTACTGTATTCATGACCGTTTGTTTAATTAACCTACCTAGCTTTTAAAATTAACTAATAATAAAGCTTAGTCCACCGCACCAAATTATGGTGATGAGCGATCTGAATTTTCACCAACAGTATACTCTATGGAGCCGCTATAAAATGGCAGGGAATATGAATAAAGGCCTAAAGTTAAAACAATTTGCAGGCACCCGAAGGCCCGCGTAAAAGGATAGACATCGCACATGGTAAGTCGCTCTCTGCTGTCGAAGATTCGGCATACAAAACCGTGGACTTCCTCAAGACTGAGGCTTTTAACATCACTCGGCAGGACGCTGAGGCCTCAAGAAACAACCACCATTAATTATTGTGTACAAAACCTAGTTTACCAGACCCAGGTGATCCATATTGGGAAATAGGAATGTAGCGTACATTCATATTTTAGTTTAGGTGTTCTAAAAATGTGCCGAAATATGGACCGTATCACGCGGAGTACAAGTCATCGAATCTAGAATGAAAGAAGAAAGAAAACGGTTTATTTATCACCCAAACATATGCAGATCTTAACTTTGAAAGCTAGTAACTATTAATTAGTATAAATAACTTAAATAGACATAAAAGTAAAAAGAAAAGATGCAGAGTGGTCTTCTATATGCCAAGTGTGACAAACAGGTTCCTGGTTAATCTGTCAGATTGAAACAGGTAGTGAATTTGATCGCGATTAGACGTGATGATACGACTCTTGGTCCCTGGAACCATATTTTTTTGACTGATGCATCGCATCAGGTGAATGACGTCAAACAAACAACGAAACCCATCACAAAACACACATCGATATTCTCTATCTCTCTTCTAGAATAATAATATGTTCTCGGTCAAAATTAAGTGAAATAAAATGTGTCCGTCACCGGTTGTGGTGCTCTATTATATTGTTTATCTATGGTTGGTCCATTATTGGTAGTATGTATTTTTTTCGTTGTGTCTGACTCCCATATATTTTTTTTCCAAAGTCCCAGATTGTAAAGACAATAAAATCAAAGGCGAAATATTATTTAAATTATTTATTCAAATGAGATTCCTATGTATATAGTCCACCATAAATCCCACTATCATACAGATAGGACTAATTGTTCTATGTTTTAATTTAAGGTACCTACTTAAGATAAATGATCGAAGGCGGGTTTTACTATCTCTAAGTATTATGAATAAAAATACACCCAACTACTTAAGACTTGACATCAACATCACGAAATTATCAAACACAAAATTTTAGTTTACGTACATTCGTTTTCTGAGATGATGAAACCCGCCCTTATAGGTATGAGTTTATTGCGCTGTATTAAACTGCCTAGCAATACCAGTGTCCCATTCCTGCCTGAAGCAAAACTGCGATATAAAATAAATAAATAAATAATGCTGGACAATCCACACAGCACTATCTAGCCCCAAAGTAAGCTATTCAAAGCTTGTGTTATGGGTACTAGATAACTGATATATTTAATACATTATATACTTACATAGATAGATAATTTTTTATTATACATAGAAAACACCCAGACCATCAGAACAAATTTCTGCAGATTGTACACAAATTTGTTCCAAGGCCGGAATCGAACCCGCAACCTCTTTCGTCGCAGGCAGGCTCTCGCCCGCTGCGCCACAGAGGTCGTCAACTAACTGAGACAAGACTAAATCACTAGGCATAGTGTATCTAGCTATTTTTTTTTTACGCTCATGGTGATTTACAGTGAAGTCATATCTATAAGAGGTTACTGACACTATATTAGACTATAACTGACCAAGCGGTTGAAATGTAATGAAATAAAACTTATTTATTTAGTGAGCTTGATATTCTAAACATACACTGTTGTTGCGATAACGACTACCTTATTTCGTACTCGTATAGATAGGAATTATAAAGGCTAATGTTTTTTTTTTTAATAAATGGAAGTTTGCGACAGAATTGTGGCTAAGCCAATTTAAATTAAATGTTCGTGGCCCGAGTACTATGAAAGCTACTTTTTAACTGGGTACATACTAAAGCGAATCCGATATAGAAGTGAACACGAGAAAACAAGTCAAACCTAAAATAATGAATTTCTGTTTTATCGAAGTCTTCCGGTTTTCGCAAGTACTTGATGAATATACATATTATCTTGATAAACCAAATATTTTCCAATAGAATGATTGTGTCTCAACTATTCTAAAAAACTACTTAAATATTGAACTGACTTAAATATTTATCTTTATTATAAATGCAAAAGTGTATGAAAATGTACGTTTTTACGGTTAAAAACAAACACAAACAAAAAAAACTGCATTCTATAGGGATGTAGGGTATTTTTGCAAAAGAAAAAAAAAGAGACAACCTGTTATTATTATATTACTAATAAATATTAAAATTCATTCCGCAGGTGAGTATCTTATAAAAAAATTCACACATCACAAATCTTTCTATATAAAAAATTACTATTGAACAAAAATGACATCATCATCAAACATAATACATCTATTATAAAAACTATGAAAAAATTTAACTTCTTATTATACAATACATTCTTTTCATTATACGTTTTTCATTATATAGGTCCTATCTTAAAGAAAATTTTTACTTCTGAACAATGGATTGTTCAAAAACATTATTATACTTTACATGATAGATTGATTTTTCATGACACATTTTAACGTCCTATCATTTCCTGTTCAAAATGTATGCTGCAATTGTGTACTGTATTGCAACAATTTGCAAGACTTACATTTTACAAATAAAATTATATTGCCTTTAAAAATTATATTGATTTTGATACCTACTGTGTGAACTAATAATATCTATAATGATAATAATCTATAGTATCTATATTTAAACAGTGGAAAATAACACGAACACTGCCATTAAAAACGATATCTTATTCACTTGCAATAAAGGTTTCGTTCTTCGTAAAACGAACTAAAATGAAGTTTTTTTTTCTATTATTTATTATACTTAAATAAATATTTTTGTGTGAGTTTTTGACAAAGTAAGGATGGAATGATTGAATACATTTTTTTACTTATACTTACTAATTTGGTCCAATCCAACTTAAATGGTATATTTTCAAGTAAATGTACCTACTTAAGTATTCTTCACAAAGTATTTCAGATAGACATTTTAAGGTTTATTGACAAGCCATATTGCTCATTATATTTTCAAATTTCGTCTATAGTTAGTTCGTATTATTTATACTATATTTGTTAATAAGTATTTAAATCGATATATTTGTCATAGACTGTACTTAAATGTATTATCACAATCCATTTCACTAGGCTAAAACAATTTAATATTACATTTTGTTTTGTATACATTAATTCAATTTTGTTAACATTTGTATTACAATCAACAAAATTAAAAATACACACTGGAAGGTATTAAAAACTAGAAGTAAGAAAGTAGTATACACAAACGAAAATTGTAGTTTCTGTTGAAAATATTTGTTTTCTGTCTTAGCACATTCTGTCATAAGCTATCGATATAATTTACAAACTAGTTACACTTAATTAATTTTCTTTACACTACTATTGTAGTTGCTCTAAATCTATGACTGTATGTACGTTATTTGTAATATTATATATTTTGTTACCGTTATTTAGTGTTCAGTCTTTTTCAGTATTCTGAAATTTGTTTTGTCTTCAGTCAAACATTGATTATACATCAAGTCATCAGGCAAATTAGTTTTGGTAATACCAATATGCCTAAGTTATTACTGAGACTAAGCTACCTCATGATCTAATGTTATTACACACTAAAGACTCTAATGATTGTCTGAAGGAAATTTAATAATTGATTTTATTTGTAGTATTTGTTTAGGTTAGTAGTTTTATTCGGTCGGTCGGATATGTTGCCGGAGTGAGGTAGATATATTATAAAGTAGGTCTTCTTAAAAGCTCACATGCAACGCACAAGTAACATGTTATTTAATATTAGATGTAAGCTAGCAAATAATAACTTAATATTAACCATATTCACAATTACTTCATAACCTTATGCTCGCTTGAATCGTTTCCCTTGACTACTTGAACGTCGATCGATAGGACACCTATTATGTCTGGACGCTACAATCTAGAGGCTCAATCGTAGTGCACTTTAACATTTTTCAAGTAGGATAATGATGGCTACCACAAACTGCAAGGCGAAGCCCGATAGACCTGAAGACAATGTTGGTCGCGGGAAGTGGCTTTATGAAAAATGTCCGATATATTTTAAGGATTGACTACACATGCGCGACCAAAGCGACTGCGAAGCGGGAGAGGCTGCCGCGCGGCTGACGCCACCCATACCTTATCACACCTACGCGACAACAACGCGGGAAAAATTTTTTCACGCTTGACGTTTCAAATTTAACCCTCCCGCAAGCGCAATCGAGCGCGCTTCCCGCGTTACTAACGCGCAGGTGTGGTCGAAGCCTTATCTTGTAAAGCTATGGAAAAGGCATGTAAGCTGCAGTACATAGATTTATACATTCTAATGTAAACTCAAATAATGAAAGTAGTATGTACCAAAAGAAAATACTATTTATAAGTAGTTCATTTTTCTCAAACGTTAAAAACGTAGTATTGTCAAGCAATTGTGAATATAAGAGAAATTATTTATAAATTGATAAAAATTTTTAGTTATGATGTTAAGGTAACTGCGTAAAAGGAGTTTTGGGAATATAATGCACCTTAATATTATGATAATGATCGATCATTATAAGACGTAAATATAGAAAGAGAAAAAATGATAAACACTAAAAAAATGTCGTTTGTTGACTACTCAATCTCAAAGTTTAATGCATACTATTCAAATAAAGCACAAGGTAAACCTGAAATTGATTGTATTTATTGTTTTTGTAAAGCGAGAGAACTGGCGCACCGTCTCGTATCAGTGGCATAACATTTTCAACCGCATGTCATAGTGCTTAAGGTTTAATTTAAAATGATTTATTCTCAGTATCTTCGCCTTGCCTCCGCTAGTTTGCCTTTCAGTAGCAGCAGTGCCTTTAGTTCATCATAGGTATATATCTACAAATATAAATGTATCTGCTATTTCTGATGCGCATAGCATTTTTTTATGCATATACACAGGTATTATTATGTTAAGGTATGAACTATTTTAAGCATAAAGTATTCGCTTTTCGTTACAAATTGCAGGTGCAAATATTGTGTACCTAATGTATAATCCTAATGTATAAGTATGTGAAGTATTCACTTTTAAATAAACATATATTCGAAATCAATATATATTTTGTTTTATCTTATTTACACAACCTGCCGTAATTATACGTTTAATTGGAATTTCATCGGAAAATCCTAATTGCATTCAAATCAACTTTGATTAGGTTTATAGAAATTGTAAATAAAATAAAATAAAAATAAATAATGCTGGACAATCCACACAGCCCAAAAGTCCCAAATCTAGCCCCAAAGTAAGCTACTCAAAGCTTGTGTTATGGGTAGGTACTAGATAACTGATATACTTAATACATTATACTAACATATAGGTATAGATAACTTTTATTATACATAGAAAACACTCCCGATCAACGGAACAAATTTCGTACACAAATTTGTTCCGAGGCGGGAATCGAACCCGCAACCTCTTGCGTCGCAGGCGGTCTCTAGCCCGCTGCGCCACTGAGGTTCATTTGTAGTTACTAATGAGTCAAAGGCTGAAGACTGGTAGAAAATGCTATTAGCATTAAGTCCTCCTAGCACTATATTGTTTTGTGTGAAAGTTTTAAATAAATAAATAAATAAATAAAGGCTTGTTTAGGTAGGTATATCCGGGTACCTCGCTAGCAGCAGCTCTCACAAAGCAAACCAATACTAGCTTGGTTTAACAAAGACTCACTTGAGTCAAGGATGGAATATCAAGTGTGTTCCTACTTTACCTTCGCTTCGCATGTTTATATGCGAATCCTACTAATATTATAAACGCGAAGTTTGTAAGTATGGATGGATGGATGGATGTTTGTCTCTCTTTCACGCCGGATCGGATCTGGGTGAAACTTGGCAGCGAGGTGGATTATGGTCTGGAATAGCACATAGGCTTTGTATCCCGTGGGAATACCGGGATTTAAATCTGCGCTGGTGAAACCGCGGGGCGCAACTAGGTAACTATATCTACACTAGCGTGCAAAAAAATAGGGCCAACCTTAATTTTTATTATCATTCTTTCATAACATACGAGTATCATAATGTTGGCATGGAGCAAAAAAAAAAGATTCAATGAATTATTGCAAAAATATCAAAAAATACCATTACCCTGCGGTATGTTCCTCTCCTAATCAAACTCAAAATCATTTTAATGCCACACAAAACAATTTTATTATATTACTAGCTGATGGAACAAGCAGATGGCCCACCTGATGTTAAGTGGGAACCGTACTTCCCCGGACGTGCCCTTCACAAAGAGCTCTACTAGGAACTCTTAAATCTAGGTTTTATCAATTAAGGTAAAAATGATAAAATAAGTAACTTTATCTGGGGTTTATCAATTAATAGGTAATATAAGAAAACAGGTAACTCTTTTGATAATAATAACTAAGCAGAAAAAGTCTGCAGTTTTTGTAAAAGTGGGCACAGAACGAGGTGAAGCACAAAGGTCCACTTACATTGGGATTAGAAGTCATCACGAAGTAGCTAGTTAGGTACCGCTTAGCCGCCGCACTCGTCGGCCGCCCGCTCACCCGCCGTGGATCAATAATGCTGTGTTTGCTGCGGACGAGTTGGTAAGTCATGAGTGATGTGATGTTCTTGTTTGTCATCAAGATTTTTACCAATTTAATATCATTATACTGTAAGTAGGTACGAAAAATAGTGAAACAGTTTTTTGGGAAGAAAACTTCTTTGGATCAAAATTCAATCTCTTCGGAACCTTTGTTTTTATCTTCTGATCTTTAAAAAAATCATATGGCGGTTGTCTGTATGCGTACAGGCATTGCGTAGTTTTTTCGATAGGAAATAATCATTGGTGCTCGACCGGATTCGAACATACGACTCCAATTGGAACGCCGCACTCTCACCCGCTAGACCAACGGTACTGCGTAACTGACTGATTATACCTAATGTTATATTTAATGGATATAGAGGTAGGTAGGTTAATGTAAGCTATTAGTATATATAGTAAATTAAATTGAAAACAATCAAACTATTAAAAGTCTCAGGTTTTCTCGATTCTACTTGTGACAACGCAGCACGAAAACATACATATCTCAAGATGTCGGAAAACGTTCCCTAGATGGCGCTGCGTACTGGCCTCATTGCATTCACAGGTTTTTGCGTTGGGGTCTGTCAACAATAACTTAACGTAGCATTCAGCCAAGGAATATTGAATACTACGTGTTCTTAGCATTCAGCATTGCACGATTGTCTGTTGCTAAATACCTAGACTGTCGTACGACGTATTGTTCCGTAGCGCAGCAGCGGCTGAGAACTAGAGGTGCAGGCTATATTTGAAAGAAAACTGAAACACTGGGGTCGATTTTGTTGTTGCATTATCCTAAACTAACCTATCTGACAGCTCTAAAATTATAGCCGTCCTTGTTGTTTCGGTCTTCTAGAAAGGGATGGCAATATTTTTAGTGCTGTCAAATTAGGTTAAGTTAGGAAAATTAAACAACAGAATTGGCACCAGCTTCACGACTTTGATCCCCAGGCACGGTAGATATCCCTTCAGATCTCTCAGTACCAACTACTAACTCAAAATTCTTTGAGGATGTCTAAGGTACGTCAGAGGTACGTCCAAACATTACATTTGGCACATGCCCACATTTTTGCAGTAGTTAGTATTCAATACGTGACAGGTTGCAAGCCCATCGCCGCTGTTAGAATACTAACTGGTTTCCTCAGGATGTTTTCCTTCACCGCTTAAGAGCACTGGCATTGCGCACATTTTTTTGAAGATAGTACATAATATTGATAGATTCAGGCTCGTGACGACAACGACGGCGTATCTGACAGAAAAATTAAGATCATTTTTTCAGAACTCCCATTATTTTGTAATCATTACTTACTTCCATGGGAGGGCCTCAACACTGTAAAATACATGGATTGGCTACAAAAATAAAATGTCTTTCATTTTCATTTTCAAAAACGTTCTACTCCGCAAAGGCCTTACATCATCAAAATAATTCTATACTCTAGGATCTAATAATAGTAATAGTCATAATAGTTGCGAGTAAGTGAGATGACGAGCGTAAAGTTAGTGGCTCAGGTGCACTTATTTGATAATTTACCTTAGTATAATTACCTTCCGACAGACAGGCTAACGTTTAGTAAAATAAGGCACGCGATAAGCTCTTTGTAGACATTTTATGGAGAACAATCTTTGTAGCCAAATTATAAAAGATGAACGTATACATCGTCATCATCATCATCAGCCATTTCAACTTGGGTTCTGAGAGCTATGTCGGCTTGGTTTTACGGAATACTACGGATTTTCTCACTTGTGATTCTTTGTGCGACTTTTATCTTGTTGTTGATAGTGTAAGAGTGCATTGATTATGATTAATTAGCATTAAGTTTGCCTATGTACTTTATTTTTGTGCAAGAAAGAATTTTCTTATCTTAACAATTTTATATTTCTATGTTTCTCCGCTCCGCAGCCTCGCTCTGCCATCAATGGACTGGCACCCTTAAAACCCGATGCTCTGATGCCTTCATGAGAGGAAAAATTAAACAAAAGAGTATCCTATAGCAAACAAGTTTAGCGGGGGAACTTCATTGGCGCTGTGATTCCAAACACAGCCATCCGTCGCATTTTCTTCTTATCGTGTACCTTATTTCTTTCGAAGCAGTGTGTTGAAAGGATTTAAAGTGCGGATCAAAGAGGCTCCTTTCGAGCACTTTACATGTTTTATAAAACTTTACAATATGCCGGTTTCCTCACGTGAAGGTAAGAACCTTCACGTCATCACGATGATTAATTGTGATTGACTCGTAAATTCTCTGCTGAAATTAATGAAGGGACGTATATCCCCATATCACTCCTACGGAGATCGCCGTAGACCGAGCAAGAAAACCCGTGGTAGTTTCATTTCAACAAATAAGTCAAGTAACGCTGACTTGGTGTACCATACTAGTTGATGCTCGCAACTTTGCCCGTCGTTCCTACCAAACACCAAACTTTGTAACCCTTTTACACTCCTATTCTTCTTCTTCTTGTCGTGTCACTAGTTTCTTTCCAAACAGTGTCGTAAAAGGATATAAGTACGCCTCATGAGCTTTTGAGTGCTTAAAGCTAAAGCATGCTTTTTTCGAGCCTTGCTCAATAAAAGCACGTGTGTACAGGTCGTGCTAGTAAATAAAATAGGCATGCTTATTTGGTCGTACGTCGGTGGATTTTTGAGCATGCTAAAAAAAAGCATGCTTATTTTTTAAAGCATGTTTATTTTATTTTTGAGCACGTGTGTCAGTACCTTGACACATGTTATAGAACTATCTTACTTAAGATCCACGACATGCCTTCACCGTTTGCGAGTAGTGGCACGGTACACATCCATTTAGAAACAGAGAAACTCAACTAGGATTTAGAATCGTAAGGCGAGGTCGCTGCTACTTATGAGCGGATACTACAGGATACACACCGCAAGCTTTGGCTTAGTTTTGGGGCTAGATAGTGCTGTGTGGAAAGTCCACCAATATTTATTTTAGTTTTTATTTACAAATTTTAACACCCCGTGGCCACAGCTGGTTACGAATAATTTGTGAAAAAATGTTCCAGATTCAATTTTGTTGGTTAAATAGATATTTTTTAATTTTTTTTTGTCAGTCGCAAAAAAGGAAATAGTTAAAGGTATTTTTTTTCATGTAATATACTATTGAAAAAAAAATATTATACAGGCCTATTACTCATCAAAGCACTCACAAATAATAGTGTATACCTAACTTCATTATTTATTGATACTAAAACTAAAGATATAATTGTGCTAATCTGCTGTTACTGGCGGTGATAACAGAAGCGGCATAAAAACCCCATAACCGCGGAATGTTTAAGGGTAATTAGCTAATCGCGGAGGTTCGGGAGACGCGACAATGCCAGTCGCGCATGCGAAGGGTTTTATGTAACGGGGGGCCAAAGCGATCTTAACGTCCGTTAGGAAAGTTTACTCATTCATCTTTTCGGCAAAAGCGGGGCGAGGGGTTGGCGTTGCGCTACCCGCTTACGTAACCGAGGCGAGTCGTGCCTGACTGGCCTGACTTGGAGTTGGGAAGCCCTCGCGAGCGCTCCACTGTTCCCGCGCGTATCTCACTCGCTGACAGTTACACTCTCCCGCGACCGCTCGTGCCAGACAGCCGCGACCCGCGACTAACTTTACCACCCACTTCAACTCTACTCATCTGCCGAATTGGTGAGTTATTTATGTTTACTTACCAAATTTTTATAATTTTTAAATCATTTAAAATGTGACACTGACTTATTTTATTTAAATATATACAAATACTTATAATTTAAGCTTCTGATTACCTATTAATTCTTGCTTCCTTTTATTGTTTTTTTTTATATTTGCAATATTTATTTATATATTTTTTTCAGTTAATAGATATTCATTTAAATCTTAGATAAATATTTTAAGGATGCCGAGCACGCTATGCGCCGCGACATTGAGACAGAAAAATATATATAATAATAATTATTAAGGTTATACAGTTATACAAACAAAATTATGTGTACCCAAGTATTTTTAAACTAAAAACGTAAAAAATTTAAAATTTAACGCGCGGCACTAAAAACTAAAAATGCTTCTATTGGCATTGCTACGTCTTAGAATAGCAATCACGTAAAACACTTTGCCGCCTCTAGACGTAACGTTTATGGGTTTCAAACACGCAAACATGACAGGATGCTCCTCGTGCTGTTTATTATAAATTAACGGGAACGACTAACATCAGTCGAAGCATTATTTTTAATTAAAACGTAAATACAGCTGGGGAAATTGTAAATTCGGCGATGTGCGGAAAATGACTACGGTGCTACGAATTTCTGTAGCGCGTAGCGGCCTCGTAGGCCCGTAGCGCTCCCGCCCGTAGAGCTTTGTTACGCCGATATATGGGTATTCGCAAGCCTCCACCAAAACCCGGGTTCATGATTAACGTTCTTAGGGACTTGCTCCACGCAGCGCAGTATTATATAACTTGCTTTATGTTTTGTTCCGCGCCCTTAAGTTCCGCTTTATTGGCTGAAAAAGTTCAGCGATGAAAAAGAGGCTATAATTTTTTGGCGTCATATTTCAGTAAAAACAAACATTATTTCCACGATAAAATGAGTTCTTACCTCAAAAAATAAACGCAACGATGAAAACTTTCATTTGGAAAAGAGCCATGAATGGAAATACAGCGAAAATAAAAGTCGGTATCTACTTTCGTTCGCAATTTAAGGCGGTAAACACACTGGTTATTTGCACTTAGTGATTCAAAATGATAATTCACTCTTGGTATAAATCAACACGTCCTACTTGCGTCCACGATGTCTTCTTAGAATCTTAGATTCTTAGAATCTTTATAAAAACACGAGAGTTTCCTAGTGGGTCCGAGCTCACTTCGATCACGATCTTGGCGTCATTTCGTCATTTTCATTCACCAAGATACTCATGCAGATGGTGCTAGTGATGGGTTGATTACAAAATACTGACTCTGGATTCCGCGGTCATTTTGACTAATGTTGTTTACGGAATTATCGGAAATCGTTAAAACGATTCGTTTCAAAGTCAAAGTCAAAGTCAAAGTATATTTATTTGCTGAATTACATGTACATGAGATGTTAAATGTTTATATTGACCAGTGTAATTCGACCATACACGGGCATGCAAAATTATAATTTTTAAACAATAAGTCAAAATAAAAATAACAAATTATATAAAATTAAAAACTAATAATAAAATGGGAATAAAAATGACAAAATGAAAGAATGATATTATAAATTATGATTAATTTCAAATTAATGTTTATAAATATATACGATTCTATCTTTCTTCTTCTTTCTTTCTTTCATTGAAAAACGATAAATGATGTGAGAAAATGACAGCTGTCTCTTAGGGTATTCTAACCAGAAACGGATTAAGCTAAATAAGGACTATACTTCGCCATTTATGTGATTGAGCAGCTCTATCAACTGCCGATAAAACCTCATGTTTACTGTGCGTACAATCGATGACACAACTCTGGGGTGTAAGATCTATTTCTCAAAAAATAATAACATAAAAGTTATATGTTTTTTAGTGACTAAGAGTAATACGTTTTCGGGCTAATCGTCTTTAAAAATAGGAATCTGTTTCATTTTACAAACAATATAAAAAATACAAATTTTAATAGATAGGGTGATTCAAGAGAAAGGTGTATATGTATAATATATGCATGATATAGTAGAAAAACAATGTGCACCCATGCGAAGCAGGGGCGTGCGCGCGGGTCGCTAGTTATATTATAAGTAACAAAATGTGAGCAACTTAAATAGCAATAAAATTATGTTTATCGAGATAGTCCAGGGTGCGCCCATACCTTTAATCGATTTTGTCGCCGCTAGTACGAGTTTATTTGGGAAAATGGAGAGCTGTTTTACGATTCAAGGTCCTTTCGCTAAATCCGAGTTTGTTATTAACGCAAGTGGAGCGATAGGCTCTTATCTGCTGATTTATGAGACTTGTTCAATTATTTTTTCAAGTCGATGTCTGATGGTTCGCCACACGAACTACAACACACCGTTGGATTTAAAACAAGATTGGATCTTTCAGCGAGGTTAACAACGCCATTTTAGGTGTTATAAAACATTTAAAGTGAAGAGCAGTGGATTATTTATGGAAAGACACGAATTCTGAAAGCTTAGTGTACTAGGACGAAACCGAACCGAAATAGCTTTACGATTGATCCCAAGGCACGGTTGGTGCTGGTAATATAAATATATTTATATTAATATATAATACTTTTTATCCCGTGGGAATACCGGGATTTAAAACAACGCAGGTGAAACCGCGGAGCATAGCTAGTAAAAAATATATCCTCTGATTTTGACCTCAATTTTGTTATAGTAAAATACATAGACAGATTAAAACTTACAGCTACAGCTGTAAGCTAAAATCTATCTATGTTTCTATGTACGGCTATTGTAATATAGCCATAATTAACGTAAAGTAATACGCGATAAATACCCGTATATATATACGCTACAGCTTACAGCTTTTTATCAGACATCGTTCCACTGAAGTCTATTCAAGTTCCGAACGTGCGAACGAAATATTACGCGTGTTGTGTATCTATAGATACATACATACTGGTGCCTATCACATCACTAATAAATTTACACGGATTTGGCGTGGCTTAATCGTATCAGGCCTTCCTGAACCAAGCTTTCCGGTTCTCCCATTTTCATTGAACAGTTTTAACAGACTCGGTAAATCCGTTTGCAAACGATGATAAAGAGCATTGCATTTAACAAATTTTGATGGTCAGTTTACGGCTTTTATTTAACTAAAGTCATATTTATTACCTTATTTATTATCTATATTAAAATTAAAAAATATTATAATATTAAAATTACATATCTAATTTTACTTAAAATACTACATATAAACTTTACTAGGTACATTAACAAAATACTTCATTTACTTAAAATACTACATTCAAGACGAATATTCGTGATGTACCGGGTTATTAGACTAACTCCGGTTTCTGAAACTCGATCAACACTAGTCGGCTGTCAAGTCACTTGCTATCTCTATCTAATTTAAAGTAAAAGCTGAAATAGTGAGTGACTTGACAGCCCATTGATTGGGCTTTCAGAAACCGGGGGTTAAACCTCCCTCCTCTTAGAAATCCTCAGAAATATCTGGAGTTTGTATTTGGCACTTATGAGATCGGTGATAGCCGTGGAGCTGTTTCAGTTCTTTTGTTTAAGGTCCGAACAAAACAATTGAATGTGAGCTCCGTCTAGGGTTTGGGTCTCGGGACGTCTCGTGTCTCGAAGTCCCGGGACTTTTGGTAATTTTAGTTGTCTCGAGTCCCGGGACTTTCGTGTCGAGACTCGAGACGAGACAAGATTGTAGAAATTGTTGGTAAGCATTTTGATTTTTGAAATGATTGAAGGAAAAATAATTGAAAAATAAGAGCAAGATTAAAAAAGTAGTTTTCGTTGTGTGAAGAAACCGAAAAACGTACAGGTTTGGAACTAGGTACTGTTTAATTAAAGCTTTAAACACAATTAAACCTATATCTGTTTGTCAGAAACAGATTGTCGGACAAAGCTGTTGACGCTCTGATTTTTTATAAGGTTGTTATTATTATTTACAGTATTAAGATTATTTATTTGCTTACTTTTGAAACAAATGAAAAAAAGAGTTATGAGAATTAACAATGTTGTGGCTGAAAAAGTGGATCTCTGATTAATGAGACGGGAATAAACGTTAAAGCGTTAAGATTTAATTTTCTGTTAAATAAATGTTGAATTTTACAAAAATCCCTTTTTTAATAATACTACTACTTTTAAAATTCTTCAAAAAAATAATTTCCCTCTTAAAAAAATAATTCCCGGGACTTTGGTTGTAGGCTGTCTCGTGTCCCGGGACATTGAAATTGTCGGGAATCCCCAATCCCTAGCTCCGTCCCGTAATAGTTTTCCATAAATACCTATACAATAATATTGCCATGCCAACGAATGATAGTCTACAAAAAATACATTTGAATTGCTGCCATTAGCCGGGTCACGTTATGTGAAAGGGCGCCGGAAATGTTGTCCCACAAACCTACTCAAGTTGCTCTTTATTTGTATAGTACTTTTTTCAGCCAGGGGTTCTCTCTTTGAAAGCGTCTCTGGAATTTAGGAACTTTTCAATCACATATTTTATTACGAAAACAGTTAAAACAATTGAATGATGGCGATCTAAGAAATCTCAACTTCAACTGATGCCCAAGTCTTCATCATCATCTAATACACTCCAGCTGGGTAGGGATAGGCCTACATCACTTTCTTTCAACCTCCTCTGTCTTGTTCGTCTTTTGTTAGCAATTACAAATAAAAATTGTCATCATCTTCCTGCCCTTATCCCACGCTAAGTGGGGTCGGCACAACAAGTTCTACTCCTCCACTCTCCTCTATCATTTGTCATCTCGGTGCTCACTCCTTTCTTACTCATATCATTCTTCATACAGTCCATCCATATTTTCTTTGGCCTACCTCTTTTTCTAAAACCTATCACATCCATGTCTAACATTCTTCTCGTAATATGACTTTCTTCCCTCCTCATAACATGCCCATACCACGCTAACCTATAACTCCTCAACTTATCCTTCACAGGCGCTACTTTCAAACTTCCTCTAATAAAACAAATAGCAATTGGTAATGTCAAATATTTACAGCGCAAATTTTAAGCAGTGTTAGAAATATGGTGAAGTTGTTTTATAGTTAGATTGTTTTTGTGTTCCCTATTACGTAGGAGCGGTATTATGTAGCACATAAACCGCACATTGCAACGCCTAACGCCTAATATCTGGCCCATGATTATACCTTACTAGTGTCAAGTATGTACCTACTATGATTTACTCGTCACTACAAAATGACTAAATACGACCTTTTCCAATCAACGCTGGCATGTTGTGATGTCGATTTTACATTTTCGCTTGCTACTAGAGTTTCTGAAAAGAACGAGCTGGCTGATAGCCAACACTGACATCTAAAAAGTAGGTTCATATAAACTGGGGTCAACCATGACCAAGTGACGTCACCTGTGTTTCTAACACTGATCTGAACATACAATAGAGATCAGTGGTTGCTAAATCTATAAATGTTATGATTGAAATAGTAAACTTTTCTTTTGAGTAATTATTCTGGCATTGAGCTTCAACGCAACACATTTCTTTTGTTTTAGATCCGTCAGTTCATAATCTCCATTAAAGTTAGCTGTGCCATCCGCAACAAGGGCTTGTTTACTCAATAGTTTGGTGCTTATCAAGCAGGATTGATGGCGGGCTCAAAATTAATTAACAAATTTGTATGTCTGATAAATGTTTGTGTGTAGATAAATTGACTTTTATAGTTTATGTTCAGTTCAAACTTTCAACTCTTGATCATAACAAACTACTATGGCTCGACAAAGTCGCCAGGTTATTTTAGCCAGTCTAATTGTATTGATACATTGACCTTGAAGTCCCCTGCGCCGCGCTTGTGAGGGGAGTGTTCTGTGACCCACCAACAGGGGTACAATGGTCATTTGTACAAAACATTATCGTCATGAATCAAGACTAGATGGCAGGATCAAATTTGTACAGTACCTGAATCGCGCTGACGAAATCTCACGGCATCTTACCGCCTTCATCCGAAGTTTTTAACCGTTAACCTATGTTTGTATGAACTTAGCTCTAAGTAGCTACTTATTTAGATTACTAGTAAAATTGGTTAAAGTATAAGTGGAGAAGAACTAAACAACTGTTTTTGTGAGCCTTGATTGGCTAATATCACTAACTTTTAGTGTAGCTGTTTCGTTTCATAAATTGATCCTTCTAGTTTAGTTTCCATTCATGAAAAATCAAATGGGGTGTCTTTAGATGTAATAAGGCGGGCCGCAGGTTGGACAGAGAACTCGTCAACATTTGCTAAATATTACAACAGGCCAATAATTAGCACTCCAGGGCTATTTGCCCAGGCTGTACTCAATGGAAATTAGTATAAATTGTATACATTTGAGATTTTAAATGGATTTATGGATATTTTACCAATAATAAACATGGTACTGACATGTACAAAACATAATTTATGTTCAAGTATACCTATCAAAAGTAATAGGTATTACTAATTCATTTTTAAAAACTAGAAGATATTGAGTTTAAGTTTTTAAATGAAAGAATTTTAATTTGATTATAAACATGTTTGTTTCTACTCTATCAGTATGTACAAGCACCTCAACTTTACCAATATTATCTCTGAACATCTGCATGTTGAATATATCGAGAATAAAGTCTAGTATAATAAGTGATCAAACAAGCTTACCTTGTGATGTTCGATCATTATTATACGAAGAACTTTATTCGAAGATATTATATGAACCCTGCCCACCCGACCCATTGGTAAAGTTGAGAATTACATAGGTTCTTGAGGCTCTAAAAAGAATGGCACTGACAGATAAATAAATAAATAAATAAATAAATAAATAAATAATAAATAAATAATGCTGGACAATCCACACAGCACAGATAGAGTTCATAGAGGATTGATGTGTGCATTTAGTTTTTTTTAGGGCTGAGAATCTGAAGTGCGTTGGTTGCCAGCTACACAAAAGGAAGCTGCAATACAATACATATCAATATATAATGTACATATACATATTATCTTATGACTTGTATGTAATGTGGCATCACTCTCAAATCGAGCACTTATTAGCAGATTTTTATACGTCATTTTTTAAAATGAAAATGGGTACATTTATACCGCAAATAACACCTTACATCGCAAGCAACACAGCAACCGGCATGCGCTAAGCATACATTACATTGCATTGGATATCAGGTTTTTTTGCAAAATGATAAATAAATAGACTCCCATTGAATACAGAAAATACAGTAAACGCAGTAGGACATTGTATAAACTTAAAACATAATACATATTGATGTTAAAGGTCAGGTTGAAGTTCCAACCTCGACAAGAATTGAATAAATATACAATTTCCAAAACAAAATTTCATGAATATGAACCAACAAAACTAAAAGGAAAGCAATTTACCATCGGTCTAAAATGTGTCTTAACTTCTAATCAACTTTTAAGTTTCTTTTTCAACATTTAGAAATCTTCACGACTATGATCCCCAGGCACGGTATTCCCTTTTAATCTTTAAGTGCCAAGTTCTAAGTCCACATTCTTCGAGGCCGTCTAAAGGGGGTATAGTCAGAGGTGAGTCCAATACTACGCGATTATCGGGGTAGTATAAAAAATATTGTAGAAAAGCAAGAGTTTTATGAAAGGCCTTTATGCCTCCACTTTTGTTATCCATTAGCTAGGTAATGCGCAGCTATCGGTCCTTTCAAGTGTAGTCGCATGGAAGGAGCGAGTCACGGCTCGCTAAGTAGTATTACATACTAGTTGGTCGGGCCCCTACGGCTGCCAGATTAAAAACGAACACAACGAGTAATATTTTTCATTACAATAGCTATGAAAAAGTTCATCATAAAAAAACTATACTTTTATCGGCTTTTTTATACTTTTATCAGTCCGCAACAAAATAAACATGCCTGCAATTTTTACTATTTTACCATGAAAATAAAATAAATTTTCTTCAACAGTTTTATAGTTCCTGCAAGTTACTTGCAGCACCAAAAATATACAAGTATTACGACGTTTAGATATCTTCTTCTTATCGTGTCACTAATTTCTTTCGAAACAGTGTGGTGAAAGGATTTTAAGTGCGCCTCAAGAGGCTCTTTTCGAGCACTTGTCACATGTTATAGAACTTGTTAGGTTTTACAACATGCCGGTTTCCTCACGATGTTTTCCTTCACCGTTTGAGAGTACTGGCATTGCGCACATAAATTTTTGACAAGAAAAACTCATTGGTCCACGACCGGTTTTGAACCCTCGACCTTAGGATTGAAATGCGGGGCTGCTACCACTAGACCACCAGTGCTCTCAGACGTTTAGATATAACTCAAGAGAACGCAAGTTTCACATTTTTGTCAACCAAATATACGAGTGACACGTTATTCTTACTGAACTAGTCTACCAAGTCTCGTTGGCAAACCACATCCCAACTTTGTGATAAAGGACGTTGTACTATAGTTTAAGCCTACAGCTTTTCCCAATGCCATGCCATCAGGCGAGTGCCAAAACTTTTATTTTTTATACAACTAGCTGATGGAACAAGCTAGTGACTCACCTAATGTTAAGTGGTAACCATCACCTGTAACAAGCTTTGCCTTGTAAGTCACGAACGATAGGAACGTGCCTTACGATGCACTGCCCTGCCTCCATCAACTCGAGGCATATGTTAAGCCTCATGTGCCTGTAATTACACCGGCAACCACACTCTTCAAACCGAAACACAGCGTTGCTGCTTGGCGGCAGAAAAAGGCGTGGTGGTAGACCTTCGCCGGACGAGCCCTTCACAAAGAGCTCTACTACTCATAAAAACATGACTAGCTCTGTCATTCACACGGAAGTTAGAAGTTCTTATACAATCGTTCTTGAACACACAATTATTTATGTAACGATCTAATAAAATAAAGAAATGAAACTTTTTTATTCCGTTGTAGGAAAACCATAAATAAATAGGTAGCATTTATTTACGTCACGCGATGAAGACACAAAACTATTGAAGCTAGGAAAAGCTTTGTTTTTGCTTGTGTGGGGAGAATCTCTCTTTTGTTCAAATAGAAACGTTACATATTTAGTATGTTTTATGATTGTATCTGAATAAATCAGTTTTTTTCGTCTATTTATGCTACCATTTGTTTACCGTTGTTTATAATAAGGCAGGTTATTATAATTATAGTTCATGCTATATAGAGCAATGCTTTTGAACACAGATATAGATTATCAACTGTCTTTCAAGAATTATATATTTCAAGTTTCACCGTAATCCATTCAGCCGTTACACAGATGAGTGGAAACTTACAAAAATTTACTTACCCACTCAATTTTGCTTTTACGTTCAGAATGCACGCTTACAGTTTTTGAGATCCCATGTGACTTAGCATGTTGTATCCCTGACAATTTTATTGTTACTTTAATTTTATTTATACCCGCAGTCAGAAAAAGCGGAGGGCTTGCAACCTGTCACGTATTAAATACCAACTACTGCAAAATGTGGGTACTCGTATGTACCAATTGCAATATTCGGACATACCTCATCTCATCATACCTCACTACCCCCCATAGATACCCTCAAAGAATCTTGAATTGGCACTTGGTACTAAAAAATCTGTGGAGATATCTACCGTGCCTGGGGATAAAAGTCATGAAGCCGATTCTGTTTCTGTTTAGAAGAAGATGTTTACATACTAGCAACAATTTCAAGAAATCGTTCAGGTAGAAAGCATAATTTGCTGTCTTCCAAGAACTTCAGACGATTTTACAATTGAATAAATACCTACTCGTGATTATAAGTGGGACACTCTACATACGCAATAAGATGGGAGGCACGCTGGGATGAGGTTTAAGGGAGGGCTACGAAAACAAACATACCTACTTGCATACAAATCACCGCATTTGAGCAGTGAACGGCGCCCCAAGCCAACATCTCGACCTGAGTGAAAATGTGGATTTTTTTCCAAATGCAGCACTCAAACAGCAAGTCACGATCTCAGGGTAAAAATAGACTAGAATACCAATCAGTATTATTATTAAAAATGAACAGATATATCTATTAATACCTTTATACGAGTAATTCTTGTATATTATTTTATTCATATAGGTATATAATCGGAATATCAGAAACTGCTCCAACGATTTTCATGAAATTTTGTATGCAGAGGGTTTCGGGGGCGACAAATCGATTTAGCTAGGAATTATTTCTAAATAGAAAATGTTTTTTATCAGTATTTTCAGGCAATGAAAATCCCAACGTCAATATGAATCTTCCTTACCTATTATCTATTGGCGAGTAGCCCACCATCTAGATATTAGTACGTTAATACAGATATTTGACTAAGAATCTAATTTTGGATTTTGCAACATACTTATAAGAAAACCAAAATGTAGAACAGAAAGAATAATAAATGAGTAGCAGCTTACAACTAGACAATTTTTTATATAATATTTTAATGGAACAAACTGATGCCCAGCTGATGTTGAATGGTAACCACCTCGTAGATACGCACGATAGAAACGTGTCCTACGAAGCTTTGCCCTGCGTTCTTTTTTTTACTTGAGGCATAATTTGCCTATAATTTTACCGGTAACCACACTCTTGAAACCGTTTTTTCCTGGACGAGCCCTTCATAAAGAGCTTTTCCAACCCTATATGGGGTGAAGCCGAAGGCAGCTTGTGGGTGGCCAGTCATTATTACCCCGATAAAGAACGGCCAATAGCGCAGTGTCGAAGGTACGTAGGTATAATCAAGCTGCTCGTCGCTTTTTTCACTTTTTAATCCCTGTCAATAAAAGGTGGTATAAGTTAGAGGTCTGGGAGGTGCTAGGCTGGCTACAATTGAAGCCAGATCACCCCTCACGCATAATGGACCACCTTAGAGTCTAAATGCGGATGCAGGAGTCCAACACAAAGTTAGAGGTCTTTGTTTCGGCCTGCGGCTACGTTGCTCCCAAACCACTCAGATTTCAATTGTTCTTTGTAACAGAGCTGTCAGTCTTATGATGTTTTTCAGCTACTGGGAGATTCCATGATAATTTCCAAATAAAAATATAAGACACGGATTATTAAAGCAAGCACACAAAAATACCTTTTGCTTCACTAGCTAACAGCAAACGACAATGCGCTGTTTCATCTTTTACTAATGGTATTAGTAAAATGACAGGGTTAATTTTAGGCAAATATTTTAATACTAAACTATGTTATTAGAACTCAAGAGTCTTTTCTTTTCTTTCGAGTCTAGTTACACCATTGAATTACAATGTATTTTATCAGCGTTATAGGATACTTACTACTGCATTCATAAAAAGGAGCTACTCGTAGGAGCCAAACTACCAGTTTAGTGTTACCAAAGGGGAGAGTTGACACCTCTACACTGGAAAGCTGTGACGTAAAGAAAGCTGTGGCGACACAACGCATTGGCAAAAGCAAAGCCGGCGTGACTCTTCTGTCATTTTCGCTCCCAGGGTTTATTCTTGATCCAAGTTTTCAAATTGGTTTCATTCAAGTTATTGACATAACTGCGTCATCGATTCACATGCATCTTTCGCATGTGTTTTCTTTCATTTTGTTTGATATGAATACTGCGTTTACACTTCGTTCAAATGCGCAGGTACATGGGCAGCGACATGCGCAATGCGCGAAAGGCAACGCGTGTGGTAACGCGAGAGAGAGAGAGAGGCAGAGAGAGCGTAGACGTTCGCGTTGCCACGGAAATGAGCTGAGTGTAAACGCTGTATTAGAACCTGTCGTATGATCTAGTAGAATTTATGTGGTATTTTGAGATTAAGATTGTCACGCAATACGAAACCATATCTGATCTATCACATGATGCTTCGTAACTGACCGGAAGCCTCTGAATTAATTCAATGTAATTCAACGGAGTAGAACCGGGCCATGATAAAGATTTATGTGTTCAAGAACAGTGAACAAAGATAAGGAGGTACCAGTTTTGGCCTTGAGAGTTCTGTTATGGGGTTTCCTGAAGAAATTTTATTAGGGAATAAATAAAACCCGCTTTGCTGACCCTACATAAAGTGGGTAAGATTTTTCAAATAATATTCATTTGATATTCAAATAATATTTTTCCTTAAATTTTATTTTATTTTAGAAAAACTTACTCTAAAGTTTTAAGTTTGCTGAAGGTCAATTGTATTTGTTCGTTTTCCTGTCGATTCCGTACTCTTAGTCTTTGTCGAGATATGTTTGTCGTTTTTTGTTGTCGGTATTTTAGGCCGCTGTTTTATGGAGACTCGCGAGTCCTCAAAGCACTGGACAGAAGCATTGAACAAAACCCTGACCTCCAGGTACTGGGTCTGAGTCAGTCAACTTTACTATTTGCAATGTCAAGGAGGTGAAAGTGCGAGAGAGAAGTACATGGCGGTTGTAAGCGTCATAGTTATGGGAGTAGGTGTCAATACCTAGGACATAGGACCTAGACCTTTAATATGATTGCACATTTAAAAACATTGAGAGATCAATGAAGAGTATAAAATAACGTCATGAATATTAATCATTAAAATATAAAAATATATAAAATAATGTAATGCTGGACAATCCACACAGCACCATCTAGCCTCAAAGTAAGCTACTCAAAGCTTGTGTTATGGGTACTAGATGAATGATATATTTAATACATTATATACTTACATAGATAGATATTTTTTATTATACATAAACACCCAGACCAACGGACCATTCATTCTATGTTTACATTTCAGCAAAATAAGGCTTTCAGGCGGGGAATCATTGTAAGACCCCTTTCATTGTTAGTTATGCGGACTCATTTTGTCCATTCATATTTATTCGTTAATTTAATATAAATTGATTATACTTACTGTAAAGTGTATGCTGATTGTATTGTACTGTAACTACGAGAAGGGCCTACAGTTTGAATAGATTATACACACATAAATCCTACATTTATTCTTAGCATAGGTACATCTGAAGTTCGATAATTGAATAACCACAGTGTGCTATTCCATAAAAAAACTAAATCCCGGAATTATCACCTTCCTCTGTATGAAATAAAATGCGTGGAAATGTTTAAACTGTGTGGTTTATTGAAATTAAAAAAAACTGTCGGAGCACACAGCCATTAGCAATCAAGGCAAAACAGGAAAAGAGAAAATTATTGCCACAACCCAGACAATAATTTCATAAATGTTGCAAGCACTCAAACTAAAACTATTTCTATTTATTTAGGTTACTTTCACACTATCACTCGTACTACAAAACGGTGCCTAACTTTAAGAAATGTCTAAAATTAGCGCTGTCTCTGTTCGCCATTACGCATTGGTAAGAGATGGCAATATTTTAGGCATAGTTTATCGTTTGGCTTTTTTATAGTATGGCCGTATTTTTATATTGTTGTTGTCCTTAG
Source organism: Plemyria rubiginata (assembly GCA_963576535.1). Taxonomy (NCBI): domain Eukaryota; kingdom Metazoa; phylum Arthropoda; class Insecta; order Lepidoptera; family Geometridae; genus Plemyria; species Plemyria rubiginata. Next base: position 6,809,652 of record OY754905.1, read on the forward strand.
TGGATTCGCGTTCAATTCGATCACGAGCTTTGACTCACCCACTTTGGCATTTCGTTTTCACCTCAAGTTAGAAACTCACTCAGGTGTTCATCCAGCTTTTTAATTATCGATAATTCCATTAGCAATGCTCTAATAAACCATAATAATTGACAAAGCGCACGCAAAGGACTGGTCTTATTTATTATGTTTAATTAATATTTTGGTTAATGTAATGTTTGGACGTACCTCTGACTACCCCCCTTAGACAACCTCAAGGAATCTTGAGTTAGTACTTGGTACTGAGAGATCTGTAGGGATATTTACCGTGACTGGGGATCTAAGTCGTGAAGGTTTATTTTTTTTATTAATATCAGTAATATTTTGGTATTATTTTCGCGGTTGTTCGAGTATTTTCTGCAAAAATTATACAGAAAATACGGGAATAATACCAAAATTCAAAAGCCGGGTAGGTGGCGATGGGTAGAAAGAAGGATGGAAAGGAAGGCAGGACTAGTCATTGTCTAATTACACGGGTCATGAGCGACCGGCTCCCGAGATATCTCCTGTACCGCCATTACTAATATAACCTTTCTTAAGAATTTCCATCTCGATCGACAAGCTTTATACAGTATTTATACAGTAGGTATACTTGTACTGGGTTATAACAGTTTCGCTTATCAGCGCGTTTTTATCGCCACTTGCGTTGGAATATAATGGTAATCTAATCTATGATGAAGTCAGTGCGTAATCATGATTGCTTTATTTTATCACTACGACATTATAACATTATAAATCAAGTAACATTGATAAATCAAACTGTAAAGCTATTTTGTGAGCACAGAACGAGCCTTTTTTGTTGTCAAAAACAAGAGAGGTGGTAGAATTGAACTCGCCTTCAAAAATAACGTGCGATACTGAAACGAAATGGGGTGTTTGCTTTCTTTATTCTGCAGTTTTCGAGCGGCTAGACGTTATTTCAAACAGGAATTGACGCGGATATTGTTCGAAGAAAATATAAATCCAAACGTGTTCAGATATTATTCTCCACAATTGAAATTAAAGCAAAACATCAAACCAGACGCATAATATCGTTTAGAAAATGGTTCTTCATAATATCGTAATACATTCTGAAGGACAATATACATTTAGTATATCGTTATCAGAAAACGAAACCGGGAAAAAACTCTTAGAAACTTTAGCTAATAACTCGTACATAAAAAAATGCCCGAAAATCATTGTTATTTTTACTAACTTATTGTAAATTGGACTCTAAACCTTGTAAGTTCTAGCTATTTTGTATACAAGCTTTAGCCGGAAGATACCAATGATACCAGTTTATCCTTAATTTATATAATAAACACTGCACCCTATTTGTAACCCAATTATGTACTTTCCTAATTGACTTGAAGGAAAAAACAAACAAAGATGAAGTCAATGGCGTGGTAGGAAAACCACGCTTGCGGAAAACAGTACCTACTCAGACTCCTAGTTTTTCTATTATACCAAGATTTTTTATTAAATCGATACCTAAATTTTCCGTTGATAATAGAATGGTTATGCGTTTATTAAATTCATTGTCAGAAACACGTGACGTCATAAATGTTCTTATTTTAAATTAAATGACGAATTTACTTTGAACAAAACATTATAAATAATGTAAGTCGGAATCTAACTAGAATCTAAGGAATGTTTTTTTGATGTACAAAACGTGTAAAGGTAAATTCAGCGCTGATTTTCACCTATGTAGTTTTTTAACAAAGTTTAAAGTTTATACAAGTTCAGGAATATGAGGCCGTGCCAGGATTTTGATTCGCAGAAGCTTATTTTCATTTTACTGTAGATATAACACTAAAATTTTATGGCTTCATCTTTTGGGACTTCCTCAATCGAGAATGTCGTTTTAGATTCTTTGACCCAAATATGACCGAATCAGTTTTGGTAATATTATGTTGTTGGCTAGTCACTGGAAGTACAATGACTTCCGGTTCCCGAAAGCTAGCCCATCCAAAGTGTAAACTTGGCAACGCTGATTTATTTTCTCATCCTTGCAATCCGGATAGTTTTGACAACTCAATTGTTTATTGCGGGAGAAAATTCGATTCTAGTGTCTAGTTTCTATTACCTACATTACTTAAAGACACGAATACGCAACGCTTTGCAACTCTTGTAAGAATATTAGTAAACCTACGTTGATGGAAGGCTTTTCTCGAATCATATATTCAAGTCGTACTTTGCAAGTTATAACAAGAAGCAAAAAAAATTTATCGTAGTCTAAAGGTGTTTCTCAAGTCAAGATTCAGTTGAATTACAAGAATCGAAACGTCTTAAAGCTATGCACAGGAAATTAGGCGTCAGTTCCCCGCGACGGTTTTGTCTTAGAGATGAAATATTACTACCAATTTTTTTCATATAAAAAAAAAAACCCTAACCTAACTAGTAAACTTACCTGAAAAATTAAATTATTTTTTTTCATTTCCTAGAAAAAAGGACTCAAGGGGAAGACTTGCCATCTACCCCCACTTGCATCCCCCCTATCCCCAACCCTCAACTCAGGTACAAGGATTGCTATAGCCAACCCCCCGCGACAAAGTCCAGAAGAAAAAGCAGGCTACGAGTAGGCAAACATTTTTAGACCAATATCTTGCCTACCTAGCTTTGTTACCTTTGCAGTGTGCTTTTCAGTGTAAAGTCGTGGCCTTCTTCCCCAAAAAATAATCAAATCGCCGTCATCTTCTTATTCGGCTGAACCAAGACAGTGTGGGTACTTTATGCTTTCACAATGCTAATTCGGATAAGTGCTTACACAACAACCCTTTGTAAAGGGGCATAAATTTTAAGTGGATAAATCGATATTCACATCCAGCTAATTGACATTCTGGCGGCTTCTTCGCAGTGTTTCGTGCCTGCTTTTTGGATTGCTTTTACGAACTATTTACTTTGTATACAGGGTGTGGCGTAAAGAGCGGATAATCCTTTACTTACGGGTAGATACCTGTTCAGAAAATTGAAATTTTACTCAATAAATGCCATTCACATCATAAAATGATGCCAAGATCACAAATCAAGCTATTTTCTCAATCTCTTTTTTTTAAAGCATTCTTGGATAACTGCGCTATCAAATGCTAACTGCTATTTGTGTGTCAAAGTAACAGAATTAAAAAAAAAAAAAAAAAGTTTAAACTAAAAAAAATATTTTTGATATTTGTTCCAAAAGTTTGACCTGTGGAAAAAGACATTAAAAAAAACAGGCCTTTCTCAATCCTTACAGGAATATTCTTGAAATTAAAAGCTGGAAGTACCAAATTTTATACCATTTCGGAATCTTAATGAAGTGGCCAAGTTTTTATTAATTGGTCACTCAGGTGACCATGTATTTTTTTTTGCTCCACAGGAGGTCAAACTTTTGGAAAAAATATCAAAAATATGTTTTTTTAGTTTAAAAATTTTCTAAAAAAAAATCTGTTACTTTGACACACAAATGGCAGTTAGCATTTGATAGCGCAGTTATCCAAAAATGCTTTAATAAAAAAGAGATTGAGAAAATAGCTTGATTTGTGATCTTGGCATCATTTTATGATGTGAATGGCATTTATTGAGTAAAATTTCAATTTTCTGAACAGGTATCTACCCGTAAGTAAAGGATTATCCGCTCTTTACGCCACACCCTGTATACAAAGTAAATAGTTCGTAAAAGCAATCCAAAAAGCAGGCACGAAACACTGCGAAGGAGCCGCCAGAATGTCAATTAGCTGGATGTGAATATCGATTTATCCACTTAAAATTTATGCCCCTTTACAAAGGGTTGTTGTGTAAGCACTTATCCGAATTAGCATTGTGAAAGCATAAAGTACCCACACTGTCTTGGTTCAGCCGAATAAGAAGATGACGGCGATTTGATTATTTTTTGGGGAAGAAGGCCACGACTTTACACTGAAAAGCACACTGCAAAGGTAACAAAGCTAAAAATTGCTTAATTTGTGATCTTGGCATCTAAAAGTATGGACAAGGGTGAAAAAATATTAAAATTTCGAAAAACTCCATTAACTTGAAAACCGTAAAAAATTTATTCAGTAAAATTTCAATTTTCTGAACAGGTATGATACCCCCTACCCGTAGGTAAAGGATTATCCACTCTTTACGCCACACCCTGTATACAAATACTTTTTACCGCAGTTTCTGCTTGATTTTGCCATTGCCAAAACAATGCCAAAGAAGATCGACTTGCCAGAGCAGCTCGCAAGCGATGGATATCACGTTTCGATCTTTTAGCTGGCAATCGGACGTGCTTTCTTTGGCAGCATTTAGATTGGTATCCTAAGTTTGATATTCAAATTATATCTATCCCTATTGGGCTCACGGAAATGAAAGGAAATGCTGCGATATGAAACTGCATAAAACCATAATATATCTTAAGCCATAATAAAAAATATTGCTGTCTGTCTATTACATTTATTTACGGTCAAATATTTTAACCCCTGCTCTGAAAAAGCGATATCTTTTACATGGATCTACCATGCATACTAAAAAATAACGTTTAAATTGGTATCATAAAATGAAAATGCTTTGGAAATATAACTTTGAATGACACAATAAAGCTAGCAACTTTACGGTCTGAGTTCCGAGAAATGTTAAATTGATGAAGTTTTACGCTTCACTGAAGAAATTTAGGTGCTTACGTAATAAAATCTACTTCGGCAATTGCATCCAACTATCTGGTAGATTCTTTGAGCAATAATTTTTTTTTATTTTTTTTCTATAATCTCTTCATCCTAATTATTCTTACGCCTTATGAAATTCGATTAAGACCACACTGGTACCGAGTGCCTGAATTGAGAACGTCCTTAAAAACTTTCACGGTTGCAATATTCAATTTTATTTTTTTCATCACGTGTGAATTGCTTGCTAAAATTATCGCGAACAAAATACACACAATTAATTGATATTTAAGGGAAGCTCCCATACAATAAAAATTAGTTTTATAGACGGAACCCTTCATGCGGTCTGACTCGCACTTGGTCGGTTTTTCATACTAATATACATGCTGATGGAACAAGCAGGTGGCCCACCTGAAGTTGAGTGATTCAAAAGGAACGTGCCTTACAAATCGTGCAATCCAGAAGAGCACCCACCCCTCAAACTCGAAACGACGCTTCTTGCCGGCAGAAGAGGCATGGTAGTACTTCCAAACGAGCTCTTCACAAAGCTTCTACAATCCACTTCTATATAAGAAAGTGTTAGCTATACAGGGTGTACCAAAAAATATAAAAAAATAGTGTCAAGTGAAAATCCAGAGATAGAACACCCCTTGGGGTACCCGAATTTGGGACACCCTGTAACACACCCTGTAACCCTGGGAAATCTTAAACTGTTCACGTTATTCCGTTAAGAATAATATTTATTCACGTCGACAGTTTCCATGGGCTTAGTCCAATTTGTGCGCAGCAATAAAACAATATTTCTGATGTTTTTCTATCATCGAATTCGTGCCGATCCTTATTTACAGTTATCCCCAAAATAAACAATCACACACCGATATATCCAGTTAGTGGCGATTTTCGTTTTTATAACTGTAGATAGTTTGACGACTTAAGGGGCAGCACACGCGTGCCGCTATCTCGCTCGCATAATTGAACATTTATGAAGATATAAAATTACTGAATGTGCTTAATGTACAATCGGAATCGGTTACGTTGTTATTGATGGCAAAAATAAAATTTTGATCCAAGCAAGTATTCACACTTATTAATATTATTTATGTATGTAACATTGTTGGTATAATTTTTTTTTTATTTTTGACAAATATTTCCAATGCCAAATTGTAACACAAAAGCGAACGTGTGATGAACGTTTCATGTTTATTTTGCACCTGGGTGTAATATCAATATCAATCAATAATATCAATTTACAACCATTGATATTTACATTATAACTTGATAAAAGAAATAGCGCAGAGAATATGTACTCATTTTATTAGACTGGACTCAAATCTACAATTAAATAAAATAAAAGATGTTTTCAAATCATTGACTATATTTTGTTTGTTGATAAAAAATTACCCTCTTATTCATTATCCCTGTCATTTTAAAACGGTTCTATAGAGTATTATTCTTACTGTCACTTTCATGCCAATGAAAAGATACAGCAACAGTCTTATCGGTCCGAGCTATTGGCGCGCTCGAAGACTTATGATTATGGGCCTTATTAATTTTCTTATTTTTTTAATGAGAATAGGGACAGTACCAGAATATACCTCAAATGATGAAACGATTAGATTATTTAAGAATAGCGACCCGCAAGCACGCCCGGCGCCCCTGCTTCGCACAGGTGCACATTGTTTTTCTACTATATCATGCATGTATTATACATATAAACCTTCCTCTTCAATCACTCTATCTATTTAAAAAACCGCATCAAAATCCGTTGCGTAGTTTTAAAGATTTAAGCATACATAGGGATATAGGGACAGAGAAAGCGACTTTGTTTTATACTATGTAGTGATTATACATCGGTTCTGACTTTTACTTCAAGATAATGATTGGAATTGAAAGAGGCAAAGTGAAAAGACAAAATGGAGTACGTTGTTAGCACAAAGCAGAGGGCCCATAAGCTTTAATGAGAAAGAATCGCCGTTTTCGTCAGATCAATAATTTCAAACTCACTATAAATTCCGAATTTCCACTGTTATGACAAATGAATAACAGCTATAATTTCCACTGTTATGAGCGTTATACATGTATTTTTTCGTTCTCAACTTTTAAAAGCATACCTAAACACGATAGAAATCTTAAGTGGAATATTGCATGCAAGTATGTAAGCTAAGTACACCAAATACCGCATAGTTTACATGAAAATAAAACATTGTCTTAATTATAAAAAAATAAAAATACAGTACCAGTAAACACAAAAAAAAACTACTGGACATTCCACAAGGCATTATCTAGCCCCAAAATAAACAAAGCTAAAATAACATAACGCTTTATGAAGAATGCCATCCACTTCTTCTTCTTCTTCTTATCGTGTCACTAGTTTCTTTCGCAACAGTGTGGTGAAAGGATTTTAAGTGCGCCTCAAGAGGCTCGTTTCGAGCACTTGACACATGCTATAGAACTTGTTAGGTTTTACAACATGCCAATTTCCTCCTTCACCATTCGACAGTACTGGCATTGGGCACATACATTTTTGAATAGAAAAACTCATTGGTGCCCGACCGGTTTTGAACCCACGACATTCGGATCGGAAGGCGGGGCTGCTACCAACTAGACCACCAGTGCTCTCACTGATTTTCATACTAATAACAACACAATAAAGGTCACGTTACGTAAAAAGAACGCTGGAAGGTGGGGGAGGGGCTGAGATTGCGCGAGTGCTTTGTATGCTCAAACATATCCCTTCCACTGTTTTCCAACGTTCTTTTTAAATGAAGCGACCTCTACTTACTCATCAAAGGGAAAGATTGAACTGGACTAAGTCAGTTTTAAGAGCTCTTTGTGAATGGCTCCTCCAGGGAAGTATTTGCTGTGTTTCGCTTTGAAAAGCGTGGTTGCCGGCGTAATTAGAAGCACATGAGGCTTAACATCTGTATGACTCAAATTGATGGACGTATGGCAATGTTTCGTAGGGCAAGTTCGTATCGTCCGTGACTTACGAGGTAATGCTTTGTTATAGGTGATGCTTACAACTTAACATCAAGTGGGCAATCCGATTGTTCCATCAGCTAGTTGTTTATTTATTTATTATTTATTTTCATAAAACCCCAACTATTTGAAGCAACTGATCCAGACGGAGTGAAGTATACCTACATAGTTCGACTACGACGGAGATTAAACGAAGCATTCCATTTTGAGATAAAACTATTTGTGGGCGAGTGAGCAATCCTTTCGTGGCTAGGGCCCTTCATTGTATACTCGAGTCGACCTCAAGCACCGCATTGAGTAGGGATTGTTATCACGATCATAGGGTTCAGTAGCCTGTTCTGTTTGCAGTTTTTACAACCGATATATTTTAAGCCTTAATTTTTTAATTCTCTGCTATTCTGCCTATATACTACATTTTTTTGACGTTGACTTTAGTAGCTCTGCCTTCTGTGCCGTAGGCCGTGGTTTCGATCCCCACAGAGAACAAACATTTGTGTGATAAATATAGATGTTTGTTCTCTGTCTGGGTGTAATATAATATTTTATGTAGATAGATAGATAGAAAATACTTTATTGCACACAACTTAAGGATACAACAAAAAACAAACTTAAAACTAAAAGTACAATGGGTGGCCTTATCGCTAAGTAGTGATCTCTACCAGACAACCGTTGGATGTATGTATATCACAAGCTTCATATCACAAGCTTTGGCTTAGTTTGGGGCGAGATAGTGTTGTGGTATGTCCATCAATATTTATTTATTATTATTTATTTTATAGCGGCTCTATAGAGTATACTTGTCACTGTTATTTTCCTCTCAACGAAAATAGACAGCAATTGACATCGGTTTGATGTTTGGAGCGCTCAGCGACCAATATGAATAAGACCGTGTAACCATATGAATCGTAGAGCTTGCTACGGCGTAGCCGCCTACGAATAGTGGAAAGCATTTCTCGGTCGTCAAGGAAGAGATTATGTCTTCAGTGCCTGGGCTTGAATAGAGGCATATAAAGCGTGCTTCATCCATTGTACAATTTTCCTCTTTACTTTTTATTCAACTGCGTTCCTGTATAAAATGTGTTAGGTTTAAGTTTATGTTTATTTTCTATATTATTTGTGTTTTATAAAAAGTAAAATCAAACAGACAACTGAAAACTCTGTTAATATATTTCTCGACCGCAAAAACTTCAAATTCGTCAAACGAAATTGTTTGATAGTCATAATATCGTGCCTTTTTAGAGTTATAAGAAACGAAATTCTTCTATCATAGACTTTTGATAGCTTTTTTCTTGGTTTGGAAGACAAAAAATGATGCTACTTTATATATTGTATACCATATTGGAAACTTACAAACATAAACGTTATAGCAATGTATGTTTAAGAGAGATCAGTAAAAATTTGTAATTTTATACGGGACTAAGATAACAAATTTTCACAATCTATTATATAATGTACTTTCAAAAATTATAATTAAGAAATACTATGAAGGTAGCAGTGTGTGTGAGGTGCCTGTGGTGTAACCGATTTAGATGAAAGTGGGTATGAAAAAAAAAATTATCAAAATCAATCTACTCTGTAAAAAGATATGCAAAAAATCCGGACGCGTGTGGATGATAGTTTCCTTTAATTTCAGGTAATTCTTTTGGCCGTATGAAAAGGGATTCTAAAAAAATAATCTACACGGGCTTCAATTTCCATTTGAGATACAGAAAACATAAACAAAAAATTAAATAAAAATATAATAAAGATATTTCTGACGGTAATAAGGATACTTGTAAAATGTTTGATCCTCACAATTTATTATATAATACAAACAGACTGGTAAAGTCAAAGGCAAAATATGTTTATTCAATAAAATCACAAGGACCATCTTGAAACGTCTTAAAACTAGGTGACTCCAGTGCCAGTTCCACGCGACCAACACCGAGAAGAACAGGCAACAAACTCGGCTTGGTATCTATCGCTCTTTTGATCCTCGTTACAATGTAATAAAATACCTACACTATTGAAGCTATATAACCAAAAACAAAGTGAAAACTTTATAAGCGAACAAATCCGTTGAACCTCTTTTATCTTACTAATTTTGTACTCGACTGTCCAAAATTGCTATAAGTCAAGAGGTGCTCGAAACGCTACTCAGTTCCAATTAGTCAAGTCAGCCTGTTTAGCTTGAGTAATTGGAACAGCACTGGTAAAGTCAAATTTTATACGCCGGCCGTCTACACTTAGCTCAATGCGCAGGGACATGGGCAGTGACGTTGGCAATGCGCGAAGGCAACGCGTGCATGCGGAAACGCGAAAGTGAGCGAGAGAGAGAGAGCGTTGACGTTCGCGTTGCCGCGGACATAAGCTGAGTGTAAACGCTGTATTTCAATGGTGGTATTGACATTGACAGTTCTAGCAATGCCAGCACGGATTCATAAAGGGCAGAGGCGAACAAAGGCCTAATCGCCAGGATGTCCCACGGCTCAGTACACTCCTGTAGAACTCGCTCGTTCCATTGTTCAATTACAGCGAGCATGAGTCTGTCGACCATTTCAAACCTAAGGATTATGCGGATATCCAGAATATGCTCGTGGATGCTCGAAGTTTTATAAAGCTTAACATTTATAACGACAGTACTTTCTTTTGTTTCTTTTTATAATGATTATCACAACAATACAACTAAACGAAGCCCCAAACTAAACGTAGCTTGTATTATAAGAACTAAATAGCTGATAAAATATTTATATACATTGTTGTACAATTACATAGTTATTAACTATTATAACATCCAGATAACTAAGTGCCGCACAGTGAGGATTAAACCCACGGACTGTCAAATTGACACATCACTCAGGACAAAACCTAGATTTATTTTTACATCATCAGAAAGATATAGATTTATTTGATGCCAACACTTACATAACATTACATTACTTACATTTGTAAAAGCTTAGGTCTTAAAGTGCACAGACAGCGTGAAGGGCTTTGTGTCAGCATCAAGTCCCGAGTGGTCCTTCCTTCGCCACTATTTACTTTTGTGATTTTTTCAAACGTGAAATTTCATACTTTTTTGCTACTAGAAAGTATACGTAGGTTTTTGTAAGCGCTGTAAATATTGTTACTATAAAGGTTGATCGTTATGTACCCGGGGCATGTTTCGAACGCTATAATGCTAAAACAGTTCTCGCGTTGAGAAAACATCTGAAATTAGGTTTCGTTTGAACGGAAATCGAATTTCACCTTTTCGATCGACGAGATTCCATTTGAAGCCAAGGCGGACAACACGGAGGCAACAGTTTTGTAAAATAAAGTTGCCTTTTTCAATAAAGGTTAGCATATATACTTTTATTGTTTATTTGGAAAAATATTGGAATATGTGTATTATTCTTTGAACGTAATGACTACGGGACTAGGGATCCTATCTATTTTCCTTCTAAATTCTTAATTCCATTGGTCATTAGATTTAGATCATGACTGAGGCCTTACAGTGGCGTCAAACCTCCGTCACAAGAGTTGGTTAACTACAAGCAAACTTTAAGATATTTCTAGGAATTACTATTTTATTTTTTTACAATCTATAGGTTGAACATTTGACCGCAATATCACCTGATGGTAAGTGATGATGCGGTCTACGGCGTAGCACGTTTACCTAGAAGAAATCTATTCACTCGTCTCTTGAAAACATCCAAATTGTCTTATGTCTAATTTGGTTGCTTCTAACATATTTCGCTTAAATACAACTATTCGTGATTCCGATGCTTATACAGAAGTTCGACTAGGTATTATAGGTAAGTACGTTCTCGTACAGCGCCTGTCAGCATTAATTCCATGCGACCGACCATAGCGAGCACATGGTACCCGTATGACATACGTATTGAACGCATAGTGAACGTGAAGTAAGAAAAAATATGCCAGCCCGGCTTTGTTAGCAATGTTCTTAGAGGTAACTGTAGATAACAAGCAAAATTAATTTAACAATTAAGCTTTCACTTGGTAATTAAAAACAGCTTAATACAAAGGCCCTTATTCATAATGGTCTTTGAGCGCTCCATTAGCTTATCGGATCGATAAGTCTGTTGCTGTCTCTTTTCGTTGGCATGAAAGTGACAGTGACACATAGGGAATACGCTATTGAGAAACAGAAACAGCTTCACGACTTTGATCCCCAGGCACGGTAGATATCCCTTCAGATCTCCCAGTACCATGTAGGTACTAAATTCAAGATTCTTCGAGGATGTCTAAGGGGCAGTCAGAGGTACGTCCAAACATTACATTTGGCACATACCCACATTTTGCAGTAGTTAGTATTTCATACGTGACAGGTTGCAAGCCCATCGCCGCTGTTAGAATACTAACTGGTTTCCTCACGATGTTTTCCTTCACCGTTTAAGAGCACTGGCATTGCGCACATAAATTTTTCGATAGAAAAATCCATTGGTGCACGACCGGATTCGAACCTGCGACCTTACGATCGGAAGGCGGGGTCACTCCCAATAGACCACTGGTGTTCTTTACGCTACGCTATCTAGCCGCTATAAAATGGCAGGGAATATGAATGGGCGGGTAAATGTATGTCCACGACTATCCCGTGATAAAATATTCTTCTTCAATCTGTTATTTCAAAAAACAACATTATGTTTGGATTACAAAAATCTACTGGAGTCTGTTCTTTAGAATCTGAATACACTTTTATCCAAACTGCTTACACCTTTAAAAAAACCGAAGCAACTCTGGAAAAAAATAAGAATGTAATGTGAACTTATTGTTAGTTTTAAAATACTCTACTCGTAGTTAGATATGGATTTTTAATCAGAACGCTGGACATTGGCTTTGGTAGATTTTACAACTTATAGGTAAAACGCTTGACCGCAACCCGTAATTTTAACCTTCCTGCTATTTTAGTCCAGGGGTGCAGTGTACTGAACCAAGCCCTTGAATAGTTCTTTGACGTGTCGCATAATCTAAGAATCCGTCCGCTCCGACGTCCAATTGATCTCATGCTCTGTGGTATACAGGGTTTCTAACGAGGTAACTATTCCCGCCCAACATCATGGCACCGCATGTTTTAGCGATATTGCTTTTGGCCACAGTAATATACTGCATAAAAGGTATCCAGCTAAACAGCTTAAAATAGAGGGTGTAAAAATAGGTTTCCATAATTATCATATTTCAAGATTTTTGATTGAATGTTTATTCGATGTATTCTGTAGTTGTTCTAAAAGGTTATCAATGCAAATAATTGATATTGATTTTGAATAACAATAATTATTATTGTTTACTGTGATATCATCCTGCGTTCATTTTGGCCGTACAACTAATTAACCCGCCGGTTAAATTGTATTGAGAGCTAGTAAGGTCACCTTGTAACCGCCACCAAGTCGGCGTGCTTGGTGACGTTTCGATCTTATCCAAGCTTCAGTTCAGTTGTTGCCTGTTCTTCTCGGTGTTGGTCGCGTGGAACTGGCACTAGAGTCCCCTAGTTTTAAGACGTTTCAAGATGGCCTTTATTAAATAAAAATATTTTGACTTTGACTTTGACAGTAGTTAGAAGAAATGAGACGTGACGCAATGATCTAAATGCAGGCGTGAAATAATCTTCGATTTTGAGAAGCTCCGATCGTCACTTCAATATTTTTTAGGATTATCCCCTTGGGGCAACAATGAATGAATGAGATTCAATTTGCAGAAAATTTTTCAGCTGTGGTTTTGTGAGTCCTGAACAAACAAGAATTCTCAGTTGCTTAGTTTGTTTCGGGCTGCAAAAATGTAGGTATATCGAGAAAATAAAATTTTGGTTGGGCCATTTTGGTTTGACGTAGCACAATTTTTTATATTTCAACACATGTAGAAAGTATTTTAATTGAAATGTTCTGATATAACTTTAATTGTCATTTCTTGATCAAACGAATTTGCGGATATTAGCCAAAATGTAATCTCTAAATGATAACCGAATCTTTGCTTTTATGTAATATGACGGACCTGTTCACTATACGAGTACTGACATCTATGATTATATTATGTGTACCTACGACTTTAATTGATTAATTTACTTTTAAATAATTTATTTTATTGTACTAGTTCGGTAACCCTTTGACATAATATACTTAACAATCAATGAACTATTTCATTCCGAGTAATCTAATTTGAAAGATAGAAAGACTGCCTTGATACGGAGAAAAATGTGGATTCGATTCGTGCCAGCGCAGACTTCCAGAGTTGCAACTTGCAGTTGCTATGTAGTATATAGTACATAGTAGATCCAATGTAAACAGAAAGATATATATAATTTTAATTCACGACAAAACAGTGAAAGCAATTTACCTTAACAAAAGAAACTTTACTTAAAGACGGTATAAATTGCGTGTCCCAAACAATCTTCAGGTATACTTACCCAGGCTATCTGTTGTCATTACCCACCTTTTGAGCCGAAACAAAAACATTAACTCGATAATAGGCCTCGGAGCGGAAACTCACGACCCTGCCTTGATTTGGCGAGCAGGTGGCGGCTCCTCGCATTAGAAGCCAAAGGTTGAAGAGAGAAAGAAAGATGCGTCTCGGTAACGCGTGCTTCCAAAAGCTGCGTCATCTGGGCGAAATCGATGCTGAAGCTTTTGGCACAAATTGTTCCCTTCAGTGTGGGTCGTCCACTGTAGCCAGCTTTGTTCGTATTTACCTAGTAGAATTGCGTCGATGTACGCATTTCGGCGAGATTGGTGTGTATTGTTTACCTAAAACCACACACCGTGCGAGTGACTAAATCGCCGGGTTCGGTATTCGCGTTGGGACATTGTTCATAGTTTGGAAACCTAAAATAAATATTTTGAACCCAGATCTATTCATACTCATTGGCAAGAGATTTATGTGATAACACCGCTGATTGTTCCTCACTATAACTATTGATCACTACTAATTCATTAAAACTATATCCCGCTTGGAGATTAACTAACCATTATAAAAATATATCTGGAATTTTTTTAACACCTAACACTATAAAAAGTAATAAAAATTTAAACAATTGAATTTGACTATTGTTTTGTGTGCAATATGTTTTCTGTCTCAATTATCCATCGAATAATTGCTTACATGGCTTAATTTAGTTACATTCATAACTATTTAGGTGTTAATACTCTGTATGGATATAGCAACATGGGGACAGGCCGAGCCTTATAATCATTTATTTTAGCAATTCTTGTCACCATGACACAAAACACTAAATTGCATTATAATAATCAAACCTAGTAGATTGTGTTCTGAGTTACATGAGTGAGCTGTTTACAAAATACAGTGTTTCATAAAAATACCCAAGATAAATGATATTGCTGACGTAGACTAATAACCTAGAGCACACGTGTTACCAAGCTCGGTGCCTCAGTCAGTCGGAGCCTTAAGTGGCTTCAGGATAGTCAATTGGTCAGCTTTAGAAGCAGAGGAATGATTAATATTATTATCACAAATAAGTAATTAATTTTTAGCAAAAATATTTTAAGAAAAACATTTTTTCATCTAAAATCCTTTTGGTTTTTAAACGACAGTCGCTAAACGCGACTTTTTCTATTTGCGTCACACGTCACAAAACCATCTAGTATTTTCTCACAATTTGTATCTCGCTGACATAAACACAAAGCATATTGCATGTTTCAAGTTTATTTTCCTAAAATTATACGCGTTGGAGAGCTCATCTAGCAGAACTAACCGCCTTAAGCACCTGAAATATGGTGTATTCTGTGGCAAGAATTCCCTCTGACAACAGGTTATTAGATTTCAGTTGATGAAATAAACACGTTTATAATGAACAAGTGGTTTCACGCGAATTATAATATCGCGAGAGAATATCTAGCATAATGTGAATATTATTATCACCAAAAATTCATTGCTACTGAAAAATAAAAAAATGGGAGGTGAAGTAGTATTGCTCGTTCAAGTTTGCTTCTTACAATTGGATTATACCTGCTCACACTATAGTACTTATGGTTTTAGGTAGGTACATAATAAATAAATGATAAAACATAAATTTGAAGTAAATATAATATACCTAATAGGCACTGGTTTCTTAAAATATAGGCACGTATTTTGTGTATTCTAAAAATTTAAATCGATAGTTTTTTATTGTCATAGACGCGGGCTGTTTATGGCCCCCTTGGACATTTCTGACAAAACACAGGTGAATTATAGATGAGAATCCAGATAGCCTTAACCCAGTTTCTTTGATATCAAGCAAGCTGTCACGATATATGGTGATTGACGACACCGACCCCCTTTTGTTATGTAATGAATCAACCCAATTTTTTTTCGTCTGTGTATTAGAATACTGCGAACAGCGACGCAGTTTTTTTACACAACTAGCTACCATCAGCTACGAGTAACTAACCATCATCATGCATCTGCTTATTCCATCCATGAAATAAAATATTAATTATGTGGTGTTGAACCATAATTGCAGGAGCTAAGACGTAAATGTCTTGCCTGTTCTTCTAGGCTTTGGTCGAGGGGAACTGGCGGTAGATTCATCTAGTTCACGAAGTTTTAAAGCTATTATTTATTTAAAAAAAAAAGTTCGATCTGCTAGCAACCAAATGCTTTATAAAACGTCCAACGATACCCGGTTGCTACTAAATCCGTTATAACTTATATCTTAGTAGATATAGTAATTTTCTGTTCATAAAAAATGCCAACTAGAAATAATTAATTCATATTTTTTATGCGCGGTAAAGCTTTAGTAGCTGGTAGTTTAAGGATAATTTCGAAGTTTATTGCAACCCGGTTTTATGGTTGTTTCTAAATAAATAATCCATTTCTCTGTATTAACATTAAATGGCGAACTATGTGAAGAACCATAGTATAAGTTAATGTATTATTTGATGGGGATAAATCCTTTTTATGAACATTCCAGTCGACATGCAATTTGTGTTCATTCTCGTGTAAATAAAGTAGCAGAAAAGTGTTACATACATATAAGAGTTACTGTCAAATAGAAGTATCTACAAAATAAAATGTAATCATACATAATACACTTAGAGCAATTTAATCATAGTAGCATACCGCTTTCTGCAATTTAAGTGCAAGGCCGACTGATGATACCATTTTTACGATCACAGGGTGTTCCTGAGGGACACCTTCCTTCCTACAGGAATGAGGAAATTATTTACAGGGCTGAGTTACGACCTACACCGTCGCTTGACATTTTTACGGCTTTTATTTAATATGCTTTGTAGCACACTTACGATGGCAATGTGCCGTTTTTTCTACATGATACTGGATTGAAATTTACCGTTCATGCGAAGTTTTTTATAACTTATTTTTTATACTTATACTCAAAGTATATACTTTGCTGGGTTTAGTCACATCGGAGGAAAGTGTTCATATTTAAATTGAAACTGATAACTAACAGTCAATATTGTCATAATTAGATGTGCATTCATAATTAATCAGAATTCGTCATGCTACTGACTGTTCACGCACTCTATTCTCGCTGTTGAACTTTCCTACTGCAATTCAAAATCATGCTCGTGAATGTCTGCTACTGAAACTTTATGTAGGTTTTATCAGAATTTATACGGATTAGGGGGTTTACCAAAGTAAGTGTACGTAGTAATAATACTCCTGACTAGATTTGTCGCA
The DNA here is from genome assembly GCA_963576535.1 of Plemyria rubiginata. Lineage (NCBI taxonomy): Eukaryota > Metazoa > Arthropoda > Insecta > Lepidoptera > Geometridae > Plemyria > Plemyria rubiginata. The sequence goes on from OY754905.1 coordinate 6,826,868, forward strand.
GAAATAACGACAGGAATATTTTTATTCGCTGTAATATGTTGAACCCATCTTTAGAGTAATTTTATATACTTAAGCTGATCAATGGGCTTAGAGCACGAACGGTAAGAGGGGTGGGTGGAACTGAGGACGGAATAAAAAGAATATAATTTTTATCTAAGAAGCCTCTTAAATTATACAAAAACCAAAGAAGATAGGTGCATTTAAGAATAATAGAGCTTTCTGGGAATAGCTCGTTCGGGGAAGAACTATCACTATACCTTTTTCTGCCGAAGCAGCGTTTCTGTGTCTCAGTTTGAAGAGTGTGGTTAACGGTGAAGTCAACACAGGTACACGAGGCTTAACATCTGTCCTCAAACTGATGGATGCAGGACAGTGCACTGTAGGACACGTTTGCAATGTTTTGATGGTTACCACTTCACTACTTCAGTCAACATCAGATGGTCATCTGGTTCCTCAGTAAGTAGTCTTAAAAAAAAGAACCCTAGTTGTTTTTTGTTTGTGACGAGCGGTTTTATCATCAACTTTTACCTATAAAGGTGGATAATAAAACCGTTCGTCACATTCAATAGCGTAACTTGATAATCCGCCTAACACATGAAAAAGGCGAAGGTTGAAAGCTAGTTATTTAAGAGGATCGATTTTTCAATACCACGTAAGGCTTCTTTAGAAATTCAGCTCTTCAGCCCGCTCAGCCTCATTCACCACGCTTGATGGAAGACTCAGGCTTTTTAGCTTCATTTCAATTGCAAATATCGAAGTGGAACTCTTATTGCATTTTTATCTCAACTGATCCACTGTACATACTCGTGTTCTAGATAACATCGAGACACTTTTATACATAATTTCTCGCAAAGCGTTGACGCGGTCGTTTCATTTGTAACGCACTCGCAGGTAAAGTTATTCGTAAATACTTTGTTCAACTCTACAAAGTTGTGTTTATCTCTTCTCAATTAACTTTAACGATTTTTTTGATTGCGGAGTACATTATCGCTTTTCAAGATATCTCCACGTACGAGTTTTTTGAAATATGCTTATTTGATCGATGATGACGCGAAGAAGAAAAAGTGACGCAGGCCAAAGAAAGGATGGATGGGTTGTGTGAAAGATGACATGAGTAAGAAAGGAGTGAGCTGATATGACAAATGATAGAGCAGAGTGTAAGAAGAAAACCTGTTGTGCCGACCTCTCTTAGCGTGGGATAAGGGCAAGAACAAGATGATGACGTAAACAAGGAGAAGAAGCACATAGACTCGTATTTCACTGAGAGATCACGGTTGCTAAACCCAGTCGCAAATGCCACCAGCAAAATGTATTCAGCTCTACGAAAGATTCCTCACGGAATGAAACTGGAGGCAAGCTGGTTGCTTTACCACAAAAGTATATCGTTATTCAAGATCATTTATTTATTTATTTACACTGGTAGCCCAACCAGTCGTGCAACTGATATGGTCTCTCAAAATATGGCCCTTTTTGTATCGAGCGGTCAGCGGACGAAAGCCACAATACATTATAGGACATTGGACATGCAATTTGGGAAACCGTACATGTAAGGCTCAAACGGAATGGTGTATTATTTGTTACTGTTTTTATTTCAGTGGATGTAGGTATTTCTGTCTACAGCTCGATGGTTCTAGGCATACAATATTGAGGTATTGTATTTAGTTTTATTCGCACTGCTATACGTTTAGACGGACTATACGTTGTTATCAAAGTAACCACTAACGTAGTATAGAGAATAAGCTGCGGTATGTTTCAAGAAATTACAAAATACAAACAGCAAAGGTTGTATTGTGTGTGTTCCTATTTGATGTACATTAAGCTAAAGAAGGCTCAAGCGAGGCATACGTAACCTCTACCTGGCTAACGCTAACTGGCGGTGGCTGCCTCACCTAACCGCGCAAGTTCACTTAGTATTCCTAAAAGGGTTGTTGTGTTGTATGCATTACACTCATAAAGGAAAGCGCAGTCAAAAGCATTTTTGGTAAATTGACTTGGCGTTATTCTTGGAACTTTAAATTGTATTTTCTAGATGTGGTTAGATAAGTTACAGCTAACTTAACTCAGAACTAGTCGAGACAGAAATAAGTTATTCATTTAAATAAGGGTTTTGTGCTCAAAGTTTTTAAGTTAGACGTGATCTTATGCTGAATTGCAGCTGAGTAAAAAGTAAGCAATTTAAATGTGTAATGGTTGAGCACTATCTTATATTTCGTGATTTCTACCTGTATTAGTATTAGTCGATTGCTTCAATGCCTGTCCCAAAACCAGGCGCGGCTTTATATCTTGCCTTGGTATGTGAAATGGGGACGTTACCGTTACTAATAATACTACGTGAATAAATTCAGACAGAATATTTTAAATTCCGCTAGCTTTTCTCAGCTTCACATCTTTGGTGCTCAGGTGGATAATCACGGAATCGTAGTTTTTCCGCAGTCCTTTTGCAATTTCTCTACGAAATCGAGAAATAAGCGTTTTTTTATCAGACAGACCTGTCCGTAATATATCTTCGCAAGTTTTGGTAGTTTTATTTCCTGCTAGTTTCTTTGAGAGCGAAATAAAAGATTGCCGTAAAATCCCGCAGCAAGTGTGCACCGGAGAAATAATAAAAGAGTGTGGGTGTGTGACATCCATCATAAACATAACAATTCACTTTATGAGAAGTCGTAACTTTAAACTTACGTAAATGTTTTACAGCAAGCATACATACATAACTTTACTATAAATAACTAAAACAAAATAATGGCCATTATAAATCTAGTATTAATGTAAAAGGAGCGTTGCTTAGACTAAAAATAAAATGGTGTGTGGGTACTTCCTAAAAAAATACTGTCGTAATGTCGTAGTTGTTGATCAGCCATTAAAAATATACCTAAATAGTTACCTTGAAAACCCTTTTTAAAAAGAGCTGATCGGCATTGGTACCGCTCTGCAATTTTATGTGGCGTTGGGTGTTTGTTTTCAACAATGTTAATGAATGATAATGGAAAAGTGCTTATTTGAGACCTTACAGTTACGATAGTAAATACATAAATGGTTACGGCTTAAAGGTAGACACGAGTCGATGCACTTTTTTTAAAGATTTTCAAATTGTAATGTATATCTAGGGTGACTGAGCTTTGCGCGGTTGCAGAATCCTAGCTAAATCGATTTATCGCCCCCGAAACCCCCTGCATACCAAATTTCATGAAACTCGTTGAAGCCGTTTTCGAGATTCAGATTATTTTTATATATACAAGAATTGCTTGTTTAATAAAGGTATTAATAGCTAGGTGTGAGCTTGTGAGGTGGTGAGCTTTGCTCGGTTGCCAACGCCATCTACCGTAAGTTGAGGCTGAAAACACTGCCTTTTCTTTAGTAAAGCAAAATGTTAGTAGCTATTTGCCAAAAATATAATACTTGGACGTACTTCTGACTTTTCTTAGATATCCTCAAAGAATCTTAAGTTGGTACTTGGTACTAAGAAGTCCGTGATGACATCTACAGTGCGTGGGGATCAAAGTTATGTTAAAGAAGTCCATGGCTAGACAGGCTTCCTTCATACTGCCCCTGTATGAAGGAAGCGTGTCTTCCTGTGCTTTGTCTTACTAGGGAACAATTCCAACAGTATATTAAAACGTAATTATCTCGTAATATAACAGTTAACTTGTACTGAAAAAGTATGTTAATTATTATTTCCTAAAGCAATTTGTTCGTGCCGTAATTACTACATTTAATTTCTGTATCGTAAATGACCAACACTGTAACATGCAATAGTAAAATTAATCTTTTCGCCTTTCTGTAAACCGTGTAACCGAATGAATAGAGTAATATAATTCTACAACAATTTATACGAAGGCTATAGGTATATACGCCCACTAATTTTGATATTTATTAGCTTCTGCTTACCGTTTCACTCGTCTAACCGGTAAAAAGGCCAATCGCGATGATTTTGAACAAATCAAAATGGCAACTAAAATTTTGCATTGGTAGTTCATAGTACATCTACAGTAAAAATAAAACATTTATCTATCTAAAAAAATAAAAAACCCGACTGCCTGAACTAGAAGGATAAATAAATAAATATTAGTGGACATTTCGCACAGCACTATCTAGCCCCAAACTAAGCCAAAGCTTATAATATGGTGACCAGATAGCTGATATAATACATAATAATACTTTTTTTTTGTAAAAACATACTTATAATATTATAAAACACCCAGACACAGAACAAACATCTATGCAAATCACACAAATGTTTGTTCTCGGTGGGAATCGAACCCACCGCCTACGGCGCAGGAGGCAGAGTTACCAACTGAGCTGTGAAGGATGTAAACAAGATAATGTTTTAATTACTTAATACTTATTGATGGTTAAATAAATCCAGTTGTTCAGTCTTGACGAATGAATAATCGCATAGGCAGTCGTAGCACATAGGTCCTAGCAGTTTAATAACGCCTCCGACCAAGCTGACCAAAGGGTTTCACTACAGAAGATATAGATTTATCCATAATAGATGCCACATTAACTTCACTACATAGTACAAAACAGAGTCGCTTTCTCTGTCCCTATATCCCTAATTTCCGTATGTCCCTATGTATGCGTAAATCTTTAAAACTACTCAACGGATTTTGATGCGGTTATTTTAACAGATAGAATGATTCAAGAGGAAGGTTTATATGTATAATACATGCATGATATGTGCACCCGTGCGAAGCAGAAGCGCGCGGGCGGGTTGCTAGTTTTTTTATAAATTAAATGATTACCTATAGCTGCAATGAGCAAGGGGGTTACCATTATAGAAGATCATTACACAAGGGACTTTTCACATATTTGGGAATTTTTATTAATAAAAACCTTTACAAGGAAAATTGCTTTGCATTTCTTAAAATATATAAAACAAGACACGTCCAGAAAGCATCAAGCAATGGGACTTGACAAACTTACTACGGTCGGGACTATCTACTATCTCCGAGTAATAATCCGTCAGATAAAAATATTTCCATCTTTGTTTTGGACGAGACTCAAGTTTTGTTTTTATTCTACTTGCTCATGAAAAGAGAAATAGTGGTATATTATATAGGTATATTATTCAACTTAAGCAAGGGTTACACCATTGCGTATTTTATTATGATTGAGGCAGAAACAACCATACAAAGATTTGAACACATAAATACGGTGTTTAAAATTACTAGTATAGGTAACACTGTATTTCAAGCTAGTAAAGGGGTATCATTCACTCTTTTGCAGTAGGTAGGAGGACCTATATAGGTATCTTTTGTTCGAGACAATATTAACCCATTAGTTGCAACCCAGAAATGCCAACAAAATACTCGCTATAATCATTGACACTCAACAGCAACCCGAGTCCTGTTTCGAACACAAACCAAAGTTTGACGATGTTGCTAAACAAGTTGGGTAGAACCCTTCGACCCCCGAAATAACTTTTTGTGAATGTTTTTGCCCTGAACGCAAATTGTTCAAAACGTCCATTATTATTCAGAGTCAGAAACACGGTATGTAGGTACACATTGACGGAATTAAAACCCATCCTAAATAAATCCCCCAAAAAAAAATTGGTAGACGCTTCCTCTTCGGGGTTCAAAAACAACGATCGTCAACAATGGACACAAACATTTGTTTGTTATACTTATATTCTAAGTAGCGTAGCGTCACAACGCTATCTGCATTATGTGAATGTGATAAGATTTTAAACCACGACGCACCGTCCCGATACATCTTCATCCACTTGATAATCATCGCATTCGGAATGCACCGTTAGATACAGTTCAGTAATCAAAGTGCAGGTTTTTCACGAGCAAAGTCCTTTGATACTGTGGTTCTGCATTTCATAAGCTTATACGGTTACAGATAATATAAAGTTTTACAAAAACAGAAAAAAATAAACATAGAAAGAGCTTTACGCTTTGATCCCCAGGCATCCCTTCAGATATCTTATCAGTACCAAGTACTAACTCAAGATTCTTTGAGGACGTATAAGGGTCAGTGGTACGAGTACGTACAAACATTACATTTAGCACATACCCACATTTTGCATTATTATTCTATACGTGACAGGTTGCAAGCCCATCGCCGCTGTTAGAATACTAACTGATTACCTCACAATTAGATTACATAATTATTATTCCTTTGTTTATTACGAATTAATAATTATGCCCAAGAAAACACCTTAAAAGGACCTACCTTGAAAGGATTTTTAAGGGCCACTTATCTCTTCTAACCCGTAAAGGATAAGACACAATTTAATGAATGGAGAGAAAGGTCCAACGATTCGTTGTTGTGTAATCCTGGTTTTCTTTCAAATTAATTGGATTGTGTAGGTAATTCAATATAAAATTATGTTATAATGATATTTGGTAGTGAGTAGGTACCTACTTAATTCTATTTAGCATATCTCACTACAAAAATTCTTGGTCAAACAATATTAACAGCTAGTTTTCACATAATTCATTCATAGTTTAAACTCATATTTTAAAAGTTTTACTCATATTTTCAGACCGAAATCTCATGGCACCTGATGCTTAGTGATGATGGTCGGTAATTAGTCTCGTTTTATGAAGGCACCTAATATACACACAGGCAAATATCCTCCAATTGAAACAAGTATCAGAAAGAAAGAAAATACATTTATTTTGGACACAACACTTTATACACGTAATACATACATAGGGATACATACATTGGGAATTTTACTACTTCCTCTGACTACTCCTTTATACATCCTTAAAGAATCTGGAGTTAGTACTTGGTACTCTGATTTGAGGTAGATGTGCCTGCCTGGGGATCAAAGCCGCGAATGTTTTTTAGTTTTCTTTTACTATTTTATGATATTTTGTAGGAGGTATTACTTAGGTACATTTTTGAGAATATTTATGGGAAGGATAAACACTAAATCCAATATTTTCAAACCATATCCAAATATTGCAGTTAATGGTATTCCATACGTGACAGGTTGTAAGCCCATCGCCGCTGTTAGAATACTAACTCGTTTCTATTGAAGTCCACTGCAAAAATATGTATATACACAGAATTCTCATCGACATAGATTGCGTACCCAAGCTTTGTTGAACTCGTTATTACGTTGTAAATGTAAATAATCGCCGGTCGATACACAATGACAGTGTATAAATTTAGGCCATTTTGGGTGCTCACGCTTTGGTCAGTTTGGAAAGCCTGCCTACAACGACACGCATGCGTGTTATTTATGCATAAGTGGTAGTAAAAATGTGTTTTAAGAGTTAGTGTGACTCTCGCTCGCACGTTTTGACTTGTTGAAGGATATAAAAACACTGAACCCATTTTCGAAAAATCGCAAACAACCATTTTGTGTGCAATCACATTGCGCATACTTTAGTAAAAAATTCATTTTGATCGATACATGTTTTCCTACTTAAAAGTTTACAAACTGTGTTGCACACAAAATGGTTGTTAGCGATTTTTCAAAATTGGGCTTTGTGGTTTTATATTTTTCAAAATATCGAATCGTGCCAGCGAGAGGTGTTTTAGGTGTTGACAACGCCTTAACGTTTTTTAATGGGACAGTATGGGATCATCCGAATGCATACCTAGAAAAAATAGAGCAACTCTTAGGAATATTATAACTATTTTGACATTGTGAAGGTTCTGGTCAAGTGCGAGTTGTGCAAATGAATGACACAAACAAAATCGATTAGTTCCATCTAAGAATTAATTCGAGGCATTCCTCGTAGCGCACTGAGATGAAGCTCACCAAAGTACTTCCACGTAACGCACCCGTTTTGGTGCACTTCATTCAGGTATAAAAACTTAACAATTATACCAAAAAAATTATGTTTGTTTTATGTGTGAGGCTACACGGACAGAAATTCGGTCGCAGAATTGGTTTCATACAAAAATACGCGAGTCGCAACTTTTTTGTATGAAGCAAATTCTGCGACCGAATTTCATGCCGCAGAATTTCTGCTCGTGTGGCCTCACACTAAACGTTATGATTATAAGGAGAAAATGGCACCGCTCTACCGCAACCCGCGGAAGAAAACGCGGGTGGCCGTTAGTATCAAGGGCTAAGGGCCAATGACGGCGGGTGACGGATATAAAAGTAGTATTTTCAACCATAACTTAGCTCGGGAGAACACAATCAGCGATTTATAACTACATATGTACCAGAAGAAACACAAGATCCAAGTGACTACAAAAACATCATCCCGGAGCCACGGGCTCATGTTTTTATAGTCACTATGCTATGTTATGTTTAAATAAAAACACGTTTGATTTATATCCGCAACTAACGAAGATAAAATCAAAATAAAAACGGAATGGTGGTTGCGAGTCCCTCGCCCTCGAAATTGCAAAAACCGACGTCCTTATAACAAAAATGGTAGCACATATTTTTGGCACGCCAACGTGGAGCTGATTACGCTAAACCTTTATTAATTTTGCGTGAAGTACGACCCTACTTCCAAGTGGGGGAAGTAATGGGCAGAAGAAAATGTGTGCTTGTATAGGTGTGAAGGCTAGGTTGTGGTTGTGAGATCAATGGAAACACTGAGTGGAAATTACGCTTTTTATTAGAACAACAACGTTTTGTAATTGACAAGGGTTTGAGCTGATTACTTTCGTAAACGAGTTGTTTCGGACCCATAGAACTAAAAACTTATATAATTTTATTTCTAAGAATCTATTTGTGTTAAAATTTCAAATAGAGAAAACCAAAGATCTTCAATCACAGAGGTGTCATAAAAAAAAACAAAATAACCTATTATGTGTGTGTATAAGAACAACTTATATCATTTTGGGCAAAAAAATAAAAAAACGCAATTAATCGATATTCAAATACTACATGAATATGCTTTAAAATTAGTTACTTATTACCTATGTTGATCGAGGAAATTAAAGCTATTTTATTTTTTACTAGCTGGTACCCGCGACTTCGTCTGCGTACTTTTAATCTCTTCATCTCTTTTTTTCGCAATAAAAGGTAGCCTATGTTCTTTCTCAGGGTCTAAAGATTGTCTGTGCCAAATTTCATCAAAATTGGTTGAGAGGTTTAAGCGGGAAAGCGTAACAGACAGACAGACAGACAGACAGACAGAGTTACTTTCGCATTTATAATATTATATAGTTGGGATGTAGCATCCCTACTTTGCTAACATTATTTTACTTTTTAGCAAATTGTGTGATAATCGTTTAAACTAAAATCATATCTGGATATGAGATACATACACACCACTCTGGTGAACTATCACATCATTAGATATATACGAGTATGTGCTTATAAAATATATCCTGCAAGGCTCTCGTAACGATGGCGCGACGGGACAATTGGCTTCGTCTACCGCACTCGATAAATTCAGTTATTCCTAGTGAGTAAAGTCTTCGTCTCATTAATAAAAACTACCTCGTTATTCAATCTCTATAGGTATCTCTTTAAGGACTTTGTAGCGCAAATAAATGCGGAATTTCATTTGCATTCGGCCGACGAATTGTGTAGCTTCGGTGTTTTCAGTGAGCTTAAGCATAATTTTCTTTTAAAATGTTATGCTCTTAGCTTCTTAAAACGCGACCTGCAGCAGATGTCCAGAATATATTTCTAGGTTATGCATCTATCCATGCTACGGATATACTAAATGTATCTAGATAATTACTTATAGTGGTTTAAAATAAACTTTTTACTATTATTATTGGAAAATTACAATAAATACTAATATTACACGAAGCTGTTGATCTATCTGCAAAGCGTTACAAACGATCTAGAGATAGCTTAACTGATCCTAATTAGTGCCAATCAGAAGCGTCCCCAAGCCGCTGGCTGCTATGCGGAATAGAAAAGCCAACTAATCCAACATCTCAACAATCAAAAATTGGAGTTCCTTAAGGTTTCGGATTGAAATGAAAAATCCCACAAAGGTTCCTTGGTTTTTCATTAAAAATATTTCGCATTCCATCGACAACAAGTAATCTTATAAAAAAATTAAAATAGGATTTTATTCCTGCATTGTTTCTATTTGTATTAGGACGAAAACAGAAACTTCGTAATGTTTCGTTTTTTAATGACCTAAATTAATTTATAAGAGTAGGTAGCAGGTAGTAGTTGGTAGGTACACAGGGTGATTCCATTAGGAAGGTGCGGCTCACGATACTTTGTCGCAGAGGGACGCTACTTGTATGCCACTCAGAGCCCTTGGCACCAGTTTTTGACACTTCCAAGACACTGGCCTGTTACAAATTAATATAATACTATTAACAATATTACAAATATAGGCCAACGCTCTAGAAATCTTCTATATTTCTTTAATTTTAAATATTGGTTACCGTTATACAAATATAACTCGCAAGCGAATTGATAACGTCAGAAACTCGTGGCAAAGCTACACTTTGACGCCCAAAAGTTTTCGTTTTACGACTACTCGCTAAATTACCAAGTTTGCCGCAAACATTAATTATAATTTTACGGTATAATCATAGGCACCACAATGTGCTTTTGTCGTAAATAGTCTGGCAAAAATCAGGCAACGTAGAAGTAGACATTCGTTGCAAAAATAAACTTTTAAAACAAAAGTTGGTGGTGTGATGATTTCAAAAGTAATAGAAATAAAAATGATCACTAAAGAGAACAACTCATGGTATAAGGTTAATTATAATAATACTAGATGAAAACCCAGTTTCGCTATAATGCACAACGATATTCGGCATGATGTGTGTACCTACTTAATCTGGAAACTCGTTGCTGCTACGCTGGGTTTCTACGTAGTACTCTACCTTAAGACAGGGATTATCCTACTAATATTATAAACGCGAAAGTTTGTAAGCATGGATGGATGGATATCCATCCAGATGGATTGATGGATGGATGGATGTTGTTAGTCTTTCACGCCGGAACGGCTGAACGGATCCGGATGAAACTTGGCAGAGATATTGGTTATAGTCTGGAATAACACATAGGTACATAACTACTTTTTATCCCGCGGGAATACCGGGATTTTTATCTGCGCGGCTGAAACCGTGGGGCGCAACTAGTAGAAATATATATGGGAAATATGGCGGTACTGTGCCACACCCAAGGTAATTAGATTCCTACTACGGCTAGGCCGGACGCAACTGTTTAGATTTTAACAAAATACTCGAAAATCCGTGTTTAGCGGTGTCGTCGACTCAAAATCATTATTTTTACCTACATTTTATTATTCAGGTAAGGTTTCAATCGAGTCTACCTTTTTTAGCTCTTGACAGAATCAATAATTTAAATTTAGGGACAATTTGTAATTTATTTGAGTTCACCATCTTCTTAAGAATTTTATATTGCATAAACACATAAAATATAAGGTATTCTATGTCAGTCTATGCACTCGTAATAGCAGTAATCGTTTTTACATTATACAAGAGTGGAGTATCCATGAAAAATGTAATAAAATGTTCACCGACCAATAATTCATGAGTAACAAATATCAATTTCCTTGTGACTGTATTACACGTTATACGAGGCAGAGTATGTAGGGACGTTTATTGAATATCTGAAATGTCACGTATACCTCAGATCCCTACTATATAAATGCGAAAGTAGAGTTACTTTCGCATTTATATAGTAAGTCTGTCTGTTACGCTTTCCCGCTTAAACCTCTCAACCGATTTTGATGAAATTTGGCACAGACAATTTTTAGACCCTGAGAAAGGACATAGGCTACCTTTTATTGCGAAAAGTACGCCGACGAAGTCGCGGGTACCAGCTAGTACAATAATATTTTTACATTTTTATCTTGCTTGGTCGCGCCGAACTGGTACATAGATTGGCCTAGTTATAAAATACGTAGGTAGGTATCCTTGTAACAGAATAGATACCTATATTTGACTTTAACTCACGTTACGAGTGGACTTGCACTCTGTTCCGTGCTTGCAACAGCTCCATTTCTGTAATTTTTATTAATTATTACTAGCGACCCGCCCGCGCGCCCCTGCTTCGCAAGGGTGCATAATTATCATGCATGTATTATACATATTAACCTTCCTCTTGAATCACTCTATCTATAAAAAAACCGCATCAAAATCCGTTGCGTAGTTTTAAAGATTTAAGCATACATAGGGACATGGGGACATAGGGATATAGGGACAGAGAAAGCGACTCTGTTTTATACTATGTAGTGATATTCCGTTTTGTGCATCACTATGTTTGCCTCAAAAAGTAAAGCTTGTACTATGGAACTAGATAGCTGGTATACTTAATGGCTATCTTTTTTAAAACTTAGTTAAAATTGATTTTAATGTAAATAACACAAAAATAACTTTGTGTTCAATTCACAAATAATTGTTTCCGTTGGGAATCAAACCCACGCGCAGAAAGAATGTCACTAAGTACCCTGAGCGGTATTGCTGTCTGGCAATTTGTCAGTATCCAGTGAAATAGTAATTATCCTTTTTACAGTTCATAGTAAAATCAGCAAACAATTTCTTTTGTAAAATAGTTTCTTCTTCGTCTCCAAATTATACGAAAAACCCTTCCGTTCGATCAAAAAATCGAGTCTATTTGTTCTTTCTATTCGTTTCTTTTGTTTTAGACAGACTCTATGATATTGTAATTCACCTTATATCTATGCTCTTTATATACAACAAATCGTCGAAATCGATTCATTGTCGCTGTAAATGCAAAAGATTTTAGCAAATGAAATCGGACAGCTCTAATGGATTAATCTAATAATACACCTATCATTCGTAGTTAGGTAGATGGCAATTTCCAGATCTGTTTTATAAAAATAAGTTTCTTCGACGAGTATTTCGATTATTGAGAGTGCGTCTATCTCATTAGGAATTTTAATAGACCTGAGAAGTAGTCTGAGGAGTTATTTTGTCAGGATAACAATTTTATTGAATGATCATCCTACTACTATTTAAAGGCGAAAGTTTGTAAGTATGGATGGTTGGATGAATGGATGGATGGATGGATGAATGGACGGATGGATGTTTGTTACTCTTTCATGCCACGAAACGGCTGAACGGATCTGGATGAAACTTGGCGGAGAGATAGATTATAGTCTGGAATAGCACATAGGCTACATTTATACTGTGGGAATACCAGGATCTGCCGCGGGGCGCAACTAGTAATAATATAATTATTGCTGTAGTTACAAAGAGATCTGAGAAGTTATCGTGCAAATTAATATTCCGGGCGTAATTAGTATCTTGAGATTCGTATTTTTCTCGTTATGACTATTTTAGAAATTTATTTAGCGTTCCTAGACAAGTGAGATGACTGCTAAGATGTGTCATAAAACTGTTTCAAACGCACTCAGTGGAAGACGGTTGACCTGTTTACCAGTCTTTCGGAAAAGCGTTCGTGCTCTAGTTAAGAAGTATTAAAAGTCTTCGTAAATGTTTATGATAGAGCATCATGTTACACCTTATGTATCTTTATAACTTACCTTGATTATAATCATAGACACTTTAAATTTTAAGCAAAAACTTACAAATGAGTAGACTCTCAAGTGGTACCAAGGCTGGAAGAAAATATTGGGAAATATTGCTAGCTATTGATGAAAGGGAAAGGCGGGGGTTCAAGTCCCACTCGGCTTATAACTTTTGGGAAAGTATAAAAATCTTTGTGAATATTGCTTACGTACTTAAGTACAGTCAGCTGCATTAAAATTCATGTAAGTCGTTACTTTCAAAGTGGCACAGCATTACAATAAACAGAATGCAAATACTTAGAAAAAACTTACTTTGAATTTAAAATCAATAAGCTGTAGGTCTTCCTAAAAGAATTGGGGAACCGTCAACAGATTTAATGATTATTGACTTTTTGCTGCGGAAAAATTGTAGATAATGCTGTGACACCAATTAGAACTAAAGTTGTGCAGCTGACAATTCTGCTAAGCTCGTACTACTTACAGAGTCATGAGGCATGCGATACAAAGATTTAGATGAATAAGGGAAGCGTAGAGACTCTTCAAAACCGCTACGTGCTACAACCAATAATCTTATCAGATATACCAGTCGTGTGGTATTCTTGCATATCCAAACAGGTACGGGTACGGAATAAATAAAAGTAGATACAAGCAACAACTAAGTTGTTGAACATTCGATGATTACACCTTGTATAGGTAATCCGAAACCCTCATGGTCTAAATTTTGGTAAATGTTTAAAATGATCTATATAAATCACATAAAATTACCATTTGATTTGCTAGAAGAAAACTCTTGTTAGGATTAAGCTCGCCTTTGTACATGTCTTTTATATCTGTCATGATCTTAAGTACCTATTGTATTGTGAGCAATAAATAACTAAGAATTAAGAACCTTTGATCAAATTCTGTTACAGACTGTACTTGAGATCGTACCGCTTTTTACCGCAAGTATTTTGTAGTTAGATATAATTGTATGGAAGTCAAATCTTGTACAAAGTGCCTTTATCAAATTATCTCATGACTATCAGATATTTATTTGATACAATTTATAATCAAATATTTGAACTTTGATGTGTCATACCGACCCTTACAAAATACCTGCTCTGATTACCGACCAACTTAAATGGAAGTTCTTCGTATGTGTTCGTGTGTATTTTTTCCTTTTATCACACGTGAGAGATCACGTGTGATAAAAGGGAAAAATAAGTCTCGGTTTCTTATAAAACGACGCGATGCCCGAAAAGTATTTCTAACAATAATAATCATATAAAAATAATTTCGGACACCTACAAAATAACATTTCAGATCCGTATTTTTCGAACAACGTGCCATCGAACGCCCACCTGATGTTTAGTCGTAACCATAACTTATAATGAAGTATTGCCTCGTAACTTAGGCTCGATAGAAAATTCTAGTTCCTCCAGCGAGTAGAATAAACAAAAAAATGAGGAGAGGCTCTATGTAGCAAGTGAGTAAGGTCGAATAGGTCGACGCCGTAGCGTGCGAGTAATGGGTCCTATCAATGGGACCACAAAACCCATTCTCTTCAAATTTTATGCCAAAACGACATCATATAGATGCCGATTGTCTAAACCTACTTTTCTCGTGCTTAAAGCCGGCTTTTGACTATCATCATCATCATCATCAACAGCTCACAGAAGTCCACTGCTGGACATAGGCCTCCCCTATCCGCTTCCAGGAAGAACGATTCTGAGCCCTTTCCATCCACCGACTACCCGCGATCCTAACAATGTCGTCAGTCCATCGGGTAGGAGGGCGTCCCACACTTCGCCTTCCTGTTCGTGGTCGCCATTCAAGAACCTTTATTCCCCATCGGTTGTCAGTTCTTCGAGCTATATGACCTGCCCATTGCCACTTCAACTTGCTGATTCTGAGAGCTACGTCGGCTACCTTGGTTCTCCTACGGATTTCCTCATTTCTGATTCTATCTCGTAGTGAAACTCCTAGCATAGCTCTCTCCATAGCTCGTTGTGCGACTTTGAGCTTGGTGATGAGGCCAATAGTAAGCGACCACGTCTCAGTTCCATATGTCATCACTGGCAACACACACTGGTTGAAGACTTTCGTCTTGAGGCTCTGCGGTATGTGTGACGAGAAGATGTGGCGTAATTTCCCGAACGCTGCCCATCCGAGTTGGATTCGTCGGCTGACCTCTTTATCGAAGTTGGACCTACCTAGTTGGATCGTCTGACCCAGATACACCTAGTGGTCAACAACTTCGATGATATCGCTCCCAACATGTACCGGTACGGGTGCGACATGAGCATTAGACATGATTTTCGTCTTGCTCATGTTCATCTTAAGACCCACCTGTTGGGAGACAATATCGAGGTCTCTGAGCATTGTGCCTAGATCTTCCAGCGATTCCGCCATTATGGCTTTTGACTATGGGATGTAAATATGTATATAGTACACCCCTAGATGTAATATTTTATCGTTCATCATACATTTTGTACGAGACAGTTCACACTGTACTCTAATATTTATTACATTTCTATAATAGAGTACAGTGTGAACGGTCTAAAACGGACAAAATGTAATATATATTATTTATATCTCATAATCAATAGCCAGCTTTATTGTATTCAAATTAAATAAATCACAGCATGGATAAGTTAGTAGGTGTAACCCAATAAATAAAAGTCTAAAAAGGGCGGCGTAAACTAATAAAAAAATATTCCTCGGGCTTTAATAAAGAAATGGCAATATCGGTTGGGTCGAGGCGGATTATCAAAATTAAATAAAGTTTAAGGTTTGTAAAGCGAGGAACTTTACAAACAAAAAATGTTCATCATCATAAAAAACATAGACATATTTTTTGCCCTTTTTGGCACCTATTGTGGTATATTATAAGGCATCGATAAATTACTTGTTAGGTACCTACTTAAACAGAAATATTTACATACTTACAGAAATATTTGGGCAGTCTAACTTATTTAGGAGCAATTAGCGACAAAGTTTCAAAAATATTGTTTAAAAATAAAATTAGGGTAGCATACAGAACGAACAACTCATTGAGACAAATTTGTAACGGTAAAGATAAATTGGAAAACAATAAAAAAGCGGGTATTTATAAATTGATTTGTGATGAATGTAATGGTGTTTACATAGGTCAAACCGGTCGTAATTTCCAAACCAGATACAAGGAGCACATGGCGGCTTACAGAGGCAATTGTCCCGAAAGATCTCATT
The DNA here is from genome assembly GCA_963576535.1 of Plemyria rubiginata. Classification (NCBI taxonomy): domain Eukaryota; kingdom Metazoa; phylum Arthropoda; class Insecta; order Lepidoptera; family Geometridae; genus Plemyria; species Plemyria rubiginata. The sequence goes on from OY754905.1 coordinate 6,843,448, forward strand.
TTGCAAAACATCTAATCGAATCCTCTCATTCACTAAATAACAATCACACTTATAAAATATTACATACCTGCGATAAAGGCTTTAGGATGTCTGTTTTAGAATGTTTAGAAATTACAAAACACAATACACAAAACTACACACTGTTGAATGAGCAAAACACATTCACAAGATCACCGTTGTTACGTATTTTTTCGAACGGTGCTGTAAACAACGATCGACCGTCCGATGACTCACCAACAACGAGTCACTATCACTAATCGTCGGCTACCTGGCGGCGCAGGTATAAATAGTGGGGCGGGCGAGTATTGACTCACTTTCAGCTCAGCGCTCGACGAGGTAACACGTTCGGTGCACAGCGGGTCAATTTCCTGAAGATGCTTCGTAGAGAAGTGAAACACGTGTCGAAGTCTAATTAAGTTTATTCCAGCTTAAGGAGATTAGTTCAGCGGATAAGTACTACATATTGCTTTGTTCGAGTTAATTTATAGGTACCTACTTGTTACTTTATCATTAAACTGGGGATCAGACAAGGTAATTTTGGACCCGCAAAGCTGGACTACGACGAACTTTCAATATTTGTCAAAATTATTAGGTTTGATGTTGGCTTATCGACAAAAGCAACGGGTGCAAAAGGGCAAGGACAATGCTCGACCAAAGTGACTTTCCCTCATTCAGCTTAGGTAACAATTGTAAAAGAACTGGCGACAGAAAGCCTAGACAGCGATAACAGTAATAGATATAACCAGTTACGCACTATTGGGGAATAATATAAGAAATTATTCGCGAACTAAGGCCGTATACTCATGTGCTTATGTACCTATCGTTTTGTAATAGTACCTATTCGTAGAAGCTGGTACTAAAGCTAAGTATCATATGAAAACATATTTCCAAATCCTTTGCTGTAGTTTCCACGTCCTCAAAATATGAAGAATAAATTTTCCCGCTCGTTTTTCTCACCCTTTACGTAAACATGAATGGATCTTTTTACAAAGGTCGGTAATTCCTAAATCTACAAAACAATTTGAACAACATTCTTAAAAAAGTTTGTTGACTTCTTTGTTTGTTTCTGTTAGAAACGGTATTCATAAAATTAGGCTTCACGTAATATTTTAATGAAAAGTTTTTAAATAAACGCGGGTTTTGAGGCTTTTATGAGAATCTGTCAGATAATAGTGGTGACTATAAAGAGCATTAAATTCCCCTATTTTATAATCTTACTTACCTTACCATTATATACTTCGCCTTGAACTGAGTTCTAGTGATGTCCGGGATATTGAAGAATACAGACAGACTGCAGGACTAGTTATATTTCCTTTTCATTTGTTACGGGTAATTATTCATGTAACAAACTATGATAGCTATATAGTTTCATTCAGAGAATTTCAGCAGATAGGGCATGATCCAGCTTTAAACAACCAAACATCATACAATTGGATCTTTCGCATTCATACGATTGGATTTTGTATTAATGTACCTACATGAACATATCACCACCTACCAACCCTCAGAGGAGTAAATAAGTGCCTTGTATAAGTTTTAGGACTGGTTTCATAATTATGTATTTTGTACATTTTGTAAACAATTGTAATTATTAGATGTAATTTTCTTTGTAAATAAATTGAATTCTTTAAGATTTTAGTTTATTAAGAAACCAAGATTATAGCAAAATTAACTAATATTTTAAATTAATAATGTGCTGCCCACAAAGTTCAATGCAATTCCGATATAAGCGAGGTCCCTGTGTACCTACATTGGGAATTTGTGGTAAGTTATATCGGAATTGCATTGAGCAAATTAATAATTTAAAATATTAGTTCTGCCTTGGAACTTCGAAGCTTGAAGTTATTTCATATTTGAAATGGAGGGGTCGGGCTTGGAGCGCTGAATTGGACGTCTATAAGTTGGTAACGCAAACAAATAAAGCACTAGGCAAACTTACCAAATACGAGTACTAACAGAACATCAATTTTACACAAGGATCAAACAAGTTTTCAAGTTTTCTAGCCAATTACTGGTTATACAGGCTACTGTTTGTTCTAAGTTTCATCTAGATTTTCTATGTTACCCTAACGGGCGTGATTGAGCTTCACAGCTCTAAAACGTGTCAAGTGCTCGAAAGGAGCCTCTGAGACGTAAAATCTTTTTTGAAAGAACTATTTTAAAAGAACTTAGTCTTCTTGTCGCGTCACTAGTATGGTGAAAGAATTTGAAGTGCGATCTCAAGAGGCTTTTTTTTATTTAAACTTTTTCATTTAGGTATATAATTTATCTATTAGCCGGTGCGGTGTGTTCCTTTGACAGAGAGTGAATTTTGTATCTAATTATGTACATACAGATCATAACGCATTGAGCTTTTGGATAGCTAATACTTGTCTGTTATTACAGTTCGAATCTGAATTTCCATAACTCTCCAATCAAAAAATACGTGATCGAAAACCTATCACTGTCATTGGTCGTTAAAAGCATTGATTTAATAACCCATTTATGATTTTGATATAAAGCCAAATATTTGTTTACCCAATTATTTATGTACTTACACTGGCAATTTTGACTGCTGAGTTGACAGGCAGGTGTCATAATAAGTGAAGGCGAATAAGCTTGCGAATAAACCTTACCTTTTAGATTTACCTTTTTTTTGTTTTATTTTTGGGCTTTGAATTAGGCGACCACACTGCCCTCAAAGTACTCCTGCCATACATCATTACAATTATCCTTGATACTAACTACTTGAACTTACTAAAGACCGAAAATAGAGGCGTCACAGAACATGAAAGCCTATAAGTATATAGACCCAAATGTATACGACCCCACTTCAGTTTTAACTAACGTATTCGAACTAAACAACATAAAAGTGGAAACATAAATAGTCTACCAAACCAACTCCAATATTCAATTCGATAAATCACTGTTAGATAGGATTTATGGGCAACGAGCTAACGTCTGTTATTCCTGCAGATATGGAGAAATCAAATGGAACATCAGCCGAGTACCCAGTGTCGCTCTTTTTCAGATTGTATAACAAGGCTTTATTTACAACAACAACTTGGATCATACATCCATATATCCCATGTATATGTGTTAATTTTTAAGGGGGTAATCTGTCAGAGGTCATCATGCTCTAAATCTAAACAATTAAGCACTTTTTATTCTACAACTCGATCGATACATTGCAAGTTGAATAAAAGCTTGTAAAATACATAGATATCCCGTATCGATTACTATCGATACACACTAGAAAATTCTTAAATGCATAAAGCAGGTGCATCCGAAATAACTCATAGCTGGTTGGTCCGACGGGTTTTTTATCAATGCTACCTCATGTTTATGTATGCTACCACCAGCAACAGTCCACTGTGTTCGCTAATGAGGACGTAGTTGGCAAATTAAACTTTACCCGGATCGTTAAATGTAGAAACGATTTGCTTGCGTGAACAACAAGCGAGAACTTTAAGTGTCTTAACTGGAAAACTGCTAAAGTTTTTGCTTTGATTAATCATCTCAGCCAATCTGAAGTTGCAGATAGTCCCCCCGGCTTCATTTCCGCATTAGCAGGCCTATGCGGATTGTACATTGTCATCTCGTCGTCTGATCCAATTGAATCACGTCCCACCTTCAGCTGCTTCTGAGAATTGAAATCGACGAACGATTCAAATTGTAAATGTTTTGAAGCTGCAGCCTGATATATAGCCCAGATCTGATGTCTGGTTCGGCAACAGTATTCATGAACCTAACTTGCGTGACCGGGCTTAGTCCGTATTTATATTGGTCCCGCGCTTCCCAAACTTATTTATACCATGACGCTTTGAGAATCAGATTTTTTTAAAACAGTCATGATTTTTATCTCAAAACGTGTTACATTGCAAATGAATTTTAAATTGAGGACATTTTACTGTCAGTAAATTTTTATTACAGTAGATGACACCCAGGAACATTTAACTTTCAAACCCTTTTGATCCGTAATGCAAAAATTATATGTTTGCAGCAAAACTCAATTTTTGCACATCATTGTGCAATTTTGTCAGTAGGTAAGTGTAAAATCACGCGTGATTGCGTGATTCATAACTACAAGTCTGAGTACACGGCCTTTGGACAACCAACGAGAATTGCTATATACCTAAGTGATCTAGTCTTTTCATGCCTTCAGGTAAAACTTTCTTGTTATAACTATAACTAAATAACTAAATCTACTTTCTCTGATGTACTCTGAATGCCCGCGTGGGTCCCGAAGGCAATAAATTAGCAAACCCAACCTTAACTTGAACAGTTAGAATTAGTAATTATCCTACTAAATTAAACAAAGGTACGTGATCTCGCAGCAAAACATGCCGGAATTAACTTTGGGCTCTTTACTACATGTGGATCCTACTTCTAAATAGTAGGAACTTCTAATAGTATAGAAAATATTTGCAACCATAATATTAAATCAAACTTTCTGAAGCTAATTTTGGAAAATTCTTAATGTTAGAACGTAAGTTTGCTGGCGACCGCACACAAAAAAGTTTATTTATGATTCTGTTACTATCATCACAGAATACCTGATAACACGAGTCACGTGACAGCCTGGCTCAATGCCTTACAAAAGTAGGACTGTTTCCTACAATCTGTAAGCAGGTAAATTGAATTCATGACTCGTAAAATCTTTCGAAGAGCCTTACAAAATAAACCCAACTATGTCTAATAAATTATTCAAATCACTGCTCGGTTCTACTAGTGGGTGGGTAGGTACAACCTACATTACTTAATCTACTAGCTTTGTTTTGCATTCGTAGGGTGTTAAGGCTATTGACTGTCGTTGAATATTAAAGGTATTCATGGCCCGTTTCAAACTCAAACGAATTTTCTTTTTTGTTGTTTTTTTCTGCGATTCATTCAGAGAAATTAACTTAAACTTATCTTTATTTATATACGACGTCCACTCTCTCAAATAGTATCAAAAGCTCCGAAACTACACAGCCTCTATAGAAATTTAACATGAAATATATGGCATAGACACTCACCTAAAATTTATCCATAAGATTCTACTGTTTAAACACCATTTTCATTTGGTATGTTTTAATACCAAAACAGTTTTTGACTCGGGCCCTATTTTTATTTTATTTAATACCTACGTAAAATGTAGCACAAACTTTTTCCTTTTTACCACGGATATTTAATTTTGGGTTCTTGAAAGTGTCCACTGCAAGATTATTAATTCAGGTGAAATTATCGGCACCCGAACATACCTGGTCAGTATTGAACTACAAAAAGGACGAGTAGAATTTGAAGTAAAACAGAATAGGAACATTTGAATATGAATGGACTGGGTCTACGTAGAGGACGGCAACGTAATAATATGCAAAGTCAGGCCATGAGATGTAGGCACTGTCCTTTTTATACTGTCACTAAAAATTAAAAAATTTATTAACCCCTAGAGGTCGCGCGGGCTGTCAGTAGCTTTAATATTAATCCCGAGGCAAAATCGCTATCAGAAGTTGGCGTTTATTTTTTATGTTTAGTTTATGATGTAAAGTTTGTGAATCAAATGTTTAATATTGTTCTTCAAGTTAAACTGCATATAGCCTATCTAGTAGTTTCTTTATTTTACGTCAAGTTATAGCGCACTTATATGATCTTGTTTGTCTGTAGACAATAATAAAACCGTAGATCTATTATTTGCCCGTAGGCCATGATGGTTGCAGAAACAAATGAACCGGGTCAGCTCCTTATTGAAGTAACACGAATTAATCAGAATAGTTGCCAATTAATTTTAACTATTTTGCAATAGTATATTTCATTACAAGTGTGGAAAGGCTGTAATTGCAAAGAGTTCCGACAAATGTAGGCGAAGGCGAGGGTTGACAGTCGGAACAAGTTGCAATGACGGTTCCGCACGTGTACTGAACGACTATTTTTAATACAGTTGCGAAAAAATGAAACAATTTAATAAAATCCGATTATCACTCACGAGTTCCGGTGGTGTTAATTCAAAAAAACTAGGGTCGAAATTACTCATTTTGTGCAACATTAACTAAACTCGCAAAGAAAATTTCTGAAAAATGGCGCCAACCGTAGAATATTAGCAGAGATTTTTTTATTCACCCATTCTGGTAGGCAAAAGGAACTACGCCCATACAGCCAAGTCTTCAGTGGAATTTTTTTATTGATATGAAATGAAAATCAAATTTAATGAGATGAAATGAAATGTAACCTAACAAAACAAATTAGTAGTTTCTTTTTAGAAATATACGTATTTGCATAAATCTTAAAAACTTCTAAGGTTTTTTTTTTTAAAACTTCATGGTTGGTTTTTCTTTTTAATAGACATTATTTTGACAGTTGGGAAAGAGAACGCACGAGTTCGGGAAAGGTAAAAAAAAAGCACGAGTACGTAATACTCGTAGCCCACATCCCGAACGCTATACGTCCCTGCAATACGCCACTTTTCGAGCAACTGTATTAAATTATATTTTTAGCCATTATGTAGTACGAATTGACCGGATATTAGTATTCGAAACTTATTTTTGAAAGAGGTGGTGTAGAATAGCAAGTCCACTGGTTTTAATTAAAAGTGGAGTAATCTTGTGCCGCTAATTTCCTTTGCGTTATTCTTAACACAAAGGAAATTAACAGAGACTTAAATTTCTACATGATTGTTTTGCTGAAATAGTTCCAATACACTAGCGTGCAAATAAAGCGGGCCACCCTTAAATTTTTATTTCATTCGTTCGTAAATGATGATTGATAGAATTATAAACGAATGAAAAAAAAATTATGGAGAGTCAGATTTTATTGCACGCTGGTGTAGTTTCACGAGTGTCCCTAGGTACCTACAGTTTACAAAAAAAAGCTCCTGAAATCTCTGGGGTTTCAAGATGAAACAAATAAGAAGAAAATAAATCGTCTTTGTAGTTGTAGTTAGTGTACAAACATGTTTTTTTTCGAGACAGGAAACGCACATGCCTTTGTCTTGAGTTGCTCTCTTTATAACTGGCAGAAACATGTCGCAGAATTTCATCACTGTTTCCTCCATTGGTTAATATCCTCTCGTTTCATAAAGAACGACAAGAAGATCCATCCGATATTTCACCCTTTTCACTGAATTACCTTTCTACTCTTCGTTTCTTACAAAAACTTTCTTCGTTGCTCTTACAAAAACTTACGAAGTTGGATAACTTTGGAGATGCTTGCCCACAAATATTCTTATAAAGTCGACATTCTGTATAAACAAAGAATTTTCTTTATCGCGATGATCAATCAGTTTAGATAGGTAACTTAAATGGTGTGTGTGTCTCCAGCTTCCTCATATTGAAAATGTAATTTCTATAAATGCCAATATTTAAAGCATAATTAGTGCACTCATAGATTTGAATCATAATTTAGCTGCCAAATAAACAACGATGCTATAAGCTTATAATAGTGTGTAAGCTGGAGTAACATGTCTCCAGCTGCCTCAGTCAGTGTGGGCAAACGGCTAATGATAGAGATATATAGTAAACGCAAGGATTTAGTACCAAACGAATTAGCGAGGTACCAAAAATTTCAGGTCTGTAGCTCGGAAACTCTTCGAGTTATAAGACTTGATCAACGTGTAAGCTGGAGTAACGATACGTGAAAAAGCATATGCTCGTTCTCTGGAATGGCTGGAGCTAGCAGGTTGCTTTAAGTCTCCAGATTTAGTACCAAACGAATTAGCGAGGTACCAAATATTTGAAGTGTTTCTGTTCAAAACTCTATGAGTTACAAGCTTTTCCAGCTTTTTTTGTTTGTCCAACTTGCACATGTTGGATCTCAGCAACCACAATAGGTACAGACTCGGTTGATGTCTCTGAACCGAGCTATGAATTAGTGCACTCGGTACCAAAAATTTGGAATCTCTAGGACAAGCAGTTCTGTTGTAATCAGCAAAATAACATCCAAGGAATTTGAATACAGACAGATATATTCAAATTCCTTGATTGCATCAGTAGGTACGAGTGTGACGCATTCGCTGTAGTGACAGAGATAGAGCTACTATCAACTGAAGGCTGGTCGAAATGGAACTATCTGGTATTCTGTAACTCATCATAATATTAGTTATTTTGCTGATTACAACAGAACTGCTTGTCCTAGAGATTCCAAATTTTTGGTACCGAGTGCACTAATTCATAGCTCGGTTCAGAGACATCAACCGAGTCTGTACCTATTGTGGTTGCTGAGATCCAACATGTGCAAGTTGGACAAACAAAAAAAGCTGGAAAAGCTTGTAACTCATAGAGTTTTGAACAGAAACACTTCAAATATTTGGTACCTCGCTAATTCGTTTGGTACTAAATCTGGAGACTTAAAGCAACCTGCTAGCTCCAGCCATTCCAGAGAACGAGCATATGCTTTTTCACGTATCGTTACTCCAGCTTACACGTTGATCAAGTCTTATAACTCGAAGAGTTTCCGAGCTACAGACCTGAAATTTTTGGTACCTCGCTAATTCGTTTGGTACTAAATCCTTGCGTTTACTATATATCTCTATCATTAGCCGTTTGCCCACACTGACTGAGGCAGCTGGAGACATGTTACTCCAGCTTACACACTATTATAAGCTTATAGCATCGTTGTTTATTTGGCAGCTAAATTATGATTCAAATCTATGAGTGCACTAATTATGCTTTAAATATTGGCATTTATAGAAATTACATTTTCAATATGAGGAAGCTGGAGACACACACACACTTAAATGCGAGAGCTATTTTGAAAGTTCCGAACAAAACGTAACTCTGTTAACAAATAAATATCTTCCTCTGTCTTTGTAATGCCATCTTACCCTATTTGCAGTTTGCAGGCTACTGGGACCACAATTTCACCCGAAGTGGCCAAACTTTGTCTTGGGTAATATCTCATAGAGTTTCCGGGGACCGGAGAAATTAAGATAGGTATTTTAATCACTCGATTCTCCATTTCCTGTAGAAATAAAAATCCATTTTTATTTTATAACAGACTTCAAAAAAAGGAGGAGGTTCTAAATTTGACTGTATGTTTTTTTTATGTTGTTTACTACGTCATAACTTTTTACTAGTTGGACCGATACTGATGAATTTTTCTTTAATCTAAAGCTGGTGTTTTTCACTTTTCATTTGGTCCCATTTGAATTTGAGTTAGATTTGAGCATTTTTTTTTAGTTATGTAGTATGAGTGTATTTCCCAGTGCATTCGAAGTCGGTATTTTTTTTTTCAAAAAGTTATTTATTATGAGCTTGTAAAGCGGATCTACTTCACGCTCTGATGCTGATTTTCACATCCTTACTTTGTATAACAAGTCCTTTTTTTATATGATGTGTTTTAGCCCCTTCTCGCAGCGAGTTGTAAAGAGTTGAATACGAGTTTTTTTTGTGCATTCAGTACAAATTGCTTGATATTATAACCGCGGTAATTTAACAAGCTTTTTCACCGTAAAAATTTTAAACAAATGAGCGGAAGAAAAAAATAATCATCCCTACAGACTTCCCGGCGACACTTGATAAATTCCTTGGCGTGGGCTGCGCTTAAATAAGTTTGGCATTATTTTTGTATCGGCGGAAATAAAAAGAAAATTGTCGCAAAGATAAATGGGCCGAGGCGTGGCTCATCAAACACGCAGAAAGTTGAAATGAAAGCCTTGGTTACAAAAATTAGGCGAGTTTTTAAGACTGTGATTAGCTCGGAATTTGCCGCTAGATAAATAAATAATAAATAAATAATGCTGGACAATCCACACAGCATCATCTAGCCCCAAAGTAAGCTACTCAAAGCTTGTGTTATGGGTACTAGATGACTGATATATTTAATACATTATATACTTACATAGATAGATATTTTTTATTATACATAAACACCCAGACCAACGGAACAAATTTCTACATCGTTGTAGATAATAAACAACAAAGTCAAAGTCAAAATATGTTTATTCAATAAAATAACAAGAATCATCTTGAGACGTCTTACAACTAGGTAACTTTAGTGCCAGTTCCACGCGACCATCGCCGAAAGCAACAAACTCGGCTTGGTATATCTATCGCTCTTTTGTTCGATCCTTGTTACAAAGTAATAAAATACCTACGCTATTGAACAACAGGATATAAATAAAAAAAACTTAAGAATTTTATCTGCACTCGAACTAAAATAAAAGTGAATTTAGTCAACTGTGTTGCGCAGTATCATTCGCAATCTTGCTCTCCGATCCTGTCGAGTTTTAGAGACTGTCTCCAAAGTTGGGGCGACGTTGAGACTAGACATATGACGGCCAAAGACGGGACGATTGTGGAAAACTATAGTGGAATTGTATAGCAATTGCCTAATTTAGCAGTCGTACAAAGCTAATATACCCTACACTTTGTTGTTCTCATGATTAGGTTTCAGTTGTCTCCATTATTAAAACTAGTTGCGCCCAGCGGTTTCACCAGCGATTTAAATCCCGGTATTCCCACGGGATAAAAGTAGCCTATGTGTTATTCCAGACTATATACATCTCTGTGCCAATTTTCTCCAAGATCCGTTCAGCCGTTCTGGAGTTAAAAAGTAACAAACAACAAACATCCATCCATCCATCCATCCATACTTACAAACTTTCACGTTTATAATATAAGTAGGATAAGTAACTTACGTTTCTATTTCTTATTTAATTACATTTAAAACTAATTCATCAACCATCACAGTCATTTTATAGACAAGATAAATTACGATACAGTCAGGTTACATAAAAAAACGTTACATGATGTTCTACAAATTGCAATTGCGAAGTAACTGGCGAACTATTTGTGTTATGTGCATGGAAAGCGTGCGAAAGTCTAATTGTAGATTTTATACTTGTAAAAGCGATGGCTAATCCAACGCGTTCAACCTGCATCACATGGTGAACTTTTTACAAATGAAGAGCATTTTGATGTGGCTTTGTAGATTCTCTTTCACACCGGCCCAGGACCCGTACCACCATCTCTTGAAGCATTATTATTTCAATATTACTTTACTTTTTGATCATAAAGCCGACTCTATGCAGTTGATTTAGGACATAGACATAAAAGTAATATTGAAATATGAATGCTTCAAGAGATGGTGGTACGAGCCCAGGTAATTTTAGACTTCGTGTTTGGCTCGTTCTGGGAATTACCTACTAACACTGCCTATTTCTGCCATCAAGCAACATTACCTTGTTTTGGATCGAACGGTATGTATGCCAGTGAATCTGGATACCTCAGCATCGTAGAGCACGTTCCTACCGTGCTTAACTTGCAAGGCAATGCTTTGTTAGGTGATGGTTACCACTTAACAACAGGTAGGCCATCTGTTTGTTTAATCAGCAGGTAGTACTACATTTCTATACTACTACTGAAAAAATATTTTAGAAACAGCTTCTTTTTGGAATTACCTAGGCCGTGCACGGGGTTATCCCGGGAAACGGGAAAAAAAGTTGCAATGTGTAACAGGCGTTACCCGATGGGAAGTTTTTCCCATTGAGTCACAGTGTGACTGAAAGGTGTTACTCAACAGGAATACCCCGAGCCAGGTAATTCCCGTTGAGTAACACACCTGTTACACATAGCCACTTTTTTTCTTCCCGTTCAGTAACAGTGTGAACGAACGGGAAAATAAAAGTCGCAATGTGTAACAGGGGTGTTACTCAACGGGAATAACCTGGCTCGGGGTATTCGTACTATTCAACGGGAAGTTTTCGTCCCATCCTGTCACTGAGAGGTGGCTGAAGTGTGACTGAAAGGTGTTACTGAATGGGGATAACCCCGTTTACGCAACCGTGAATGCCTGTTTAACTCATAGTCATTTGCGTAACCGAAACTTTTTAATTAAGACGTAGTAGAAGACAACGACCAATTATTCCAATTAATCATCATTATTAAATTAACCATTGCACGGACAGGTAAAGATATTACAGTTTCAAACTGCGCACCCCTCTACCGAAGTGTTCAGATGTGGACGCAGATGTTTCAAACGAATCCTTGTGAAGTCAACTATTGTTAATTAATGTTTTATTAGTATTTACTAAAACAGTGGGATGCGGAATCAACAATGAAAAATTGCTAGGCATTTATTAAGCTAGCTAACACATTACACACTACACCAAACAACGTAGTGAGTGGGTTATCCTACCTAACACTTAATTTCACCAATATTTAATAAAAATAAAATTGATTATAGATTTTTATACAAAAAAGTACGATTTATATTTTTTAAAATATTAAAAATATGCAAAGAATACACATGAAACAGTGGAGTTATGAAAAAAACAATAAATATATCTGCATACCTTTGCGATTGATCTAGAGATGTGCTATTTCTATATAGAACTAAGGAACCTCCTGATCCCGATCAGTAGTGCAATATCCAATCGTAAGATGCATGGCTATTTACGCATACTGCATGCAAAGTTTAATGCCAGGCATGAGTTTTATCAGAGGATCACTTCGAGTTGCGATAAAAACGGTGAATTTTAGCCAGGTCCATACATAACTCTAAATGTATCTTTAAATAAAACGTGTATGCCATGCCAATGAACACAGTGAAGAAAAAAGAGAACACAAAAAAACAAAACATATAAAATATTAAGTATCTCCACTTATTCTTCTGAAATAAACAGACTGTTATTGGCTGAATGACATCAGTTTACACGAATAAAATCCTAATCTAGACTTGGTTATAAGTTTCACAGAAATAGCTGAATTCCACTTTCCATCAGGTGGCCCGTATGCTCGTCTGCCAGCTTTGGCATAAAAAAAAGGTGGTGACGTGTGCGACGTCGTTACAGTAAAACCATGAACATATCGATTGTGGAGCAAAATATTTTAGCAGTGCAATACCTATAGAATTTTGGTTGCTTCTGGCAATAAGCCACAAGGACGGCTTGTGGGTATCTGTCTTACTTAAGGTTCGACCACACCTGCGCGACCAAAACGACTGCGAAGCTGAAGCGTCTGCCGCGCGGCGGTTATGTCGCTGTGGACACCTACGCGACCACAACGCGGGCAAATTTGTTAACGTTTGACGTTTCAAATTTGACGCCCTCGCATCGCACCCGCTTCCCGCGTCATTGACGCGCAGGTGTGGTTAGTTAGGTATAGTACCTATTACTGAAAGACGAAGGTAAAATTTTTCATACCACAGTTTCACTACCGGTAGGTATCTAATCTACTCACATTCACCGACGGTATTTTCTTGCGAAATCTAATATTGTGAATGGTATTTTTTATGTTTTTACATCAGTGTATCAAATTAGGGGATTATGGTTTTTTTGAGGTTTTTATTTCGTTTTATAACAGTAGTTTAACGAAGAATAACAACAAAAGTAACATTTCTCTGCTAGGACCAGGAACGCGCACGTTACATGCATCTGGTATGGACAAATAAACGAACGATTATCAGATTTATTTGTCCAGCAGATACATTTGAAAGTAACTAGATACAACGTGAATCAAGGTGCAAGCTCATGCAATCTTTGACATCAAGCTACAACTATTTTTTTTGGCAAAACTATTTTCATCAAAAAAGATTGAGAGCTTGTCATCTTAGTTCACTTCTTAATTTTTCAATACAAAAATGTGCCAATACATGCGAATATTAAAAATATATCTGGCGTTTTATCTCTGGCGAGCGAAAAAACAGCGTTTTAACGGGAATTTCTCCTCGTTTCAGATAACTTCACAAAGACGTATATAGAGCTTTTTAACATTAGTGTGAGACGATGTAAGTGTACCGTAAGAGTGGGATGGAGGGCCGTACACACTTATCCCGCCGGATATACACAAAAAAAATACAGTAAAAGGTAATAAGAAGGAATTACTACAGTAAAATATTCATTAGCAAATATAATAACACTGCGTTAAAAAGACAATAGGATAAAGATATATTTAATGTATTAATGGTACATTTTTGCGAAGGCCGTTACATATGAGTTGAGTTTGAAGGCCAAGCCGCAGGCGAGGACTTCACTATTGTGAGACAGGCAATTGTCATTTTCGCACAGGCATATTATGTATAGTGCTTTTCTCAAAAGAATGCAGGGAAATAAAACATACTTTTTATAAGTTATATTTTCAAGTCATAGTGCAATTACAAAAAGAAATTGTTATTGATTTCCCAAGCTCACCTTAAACTTTGAAATATTTTTATCCCACCGCATATCGGTAATAGTACTATTCATTTCATGGAAATAGACTATTTCGACAGATTTTATAGTTATGTGAAGTACCTGACGATAAAGGTTCTATTACGATTGTATTGCTCGTGTAATGATTTTTGCCCCTAGTGGTATTTACACACTATTGTGTGTGTTATACAATTAGTGGTATTATACAAATATTTCAGAAAATATAATATATGGATTTATTTATGATCTTATTATATAAGATCTTTTGCTTGTTTGATCAGCAGTCTGCAGATAGCTGAACTTTTTTATGTATACTTTGTACATAGACTGAATCAATATGAAATAAATTAACAGGTTTATGTGGACATTTCACACAAATCCAGGCGGCAATTTACCATTAAAATATTGGTTGTTTTAATTCAGATAGATAAACTATGAAGGTATAAGTATGCGGAGAATATTTGTTATATACATAAGACCATAATAAACAACAAAAATTTTGTGCAATCAATTGATGTGTTTCGGTTTTGTTTATTTACGTGTCATTGTACTATGTAATACTGAAATACGAGTCATACTAACGTAATCTTCCTACATATGTATAAAAGCATGAAATATCTACAACTTGATTTATCGCTATTATATAGGTACATAAATGGCTTGTTTTCGCGAAGATACGCCAAAATAAGTATTTCGTTTACGTCTCACCGCCCGGCCCATTCGCTACTCACCCTACAATATTCAGGAGAAGGAAAACAGCCATTATTTTTCAGAGAGAGATGGATATATAGAAACAGTAGCTTTAGAAAGAGAGGGTGAAGCATAAAGTGCTGATTAACTCAGCATCGTGCAAATTGTGACTACGTGACTATAATATTATTATTGTCTGTAGGTAATGCAGGAAATATCGATCGTAATACCTACAAAGATTTTACATTAATTGTGACAAGTATAGGAAAGGCTTAAAGTAAATGTCGTTTTCGCAGGTGGTGACAAGTTGGGGTACGAATAATATGTAAAGGCCACAGGCGTGTGGCCATCCAGACGTTATTCGTCCAGTGTTTCTGAGTAAGCGGCGTCTGCGAGACCAAAGCGAAAATGGGAAAGAAGAACTCGAAACTAAAACAAGATACCATTGACCGGCTGACGACCGCGACATACTGTAAGTACTTTTGTTTAGCACTTTATTTAAATGCACTTAATTTATGTGTGTAATTTTTTGCGCAGAAATCACTAAACGACGAAACACAGAGAAATAATAGTAAAAAAAAATACTTAAATGTTAAGACGAAGACAAGAGCTAATGTGACTCTCGCTCGCACGTTTTGACTTGTTGAAAGATATAAAATCACTAAACACAATTTTGAAAAATCGCAAACAACTATTTTGTGTGCAATCACATACAGTTTAGTTAAAAAATCATTTTGATCGATACAAGTTTTCCTACTTAAAAGTTTGCTTCCTAGTTTTCGTACTCAAGCAAACTTTTGAGTAAGAAAACTTGCATCAATCAAAATGAATTTTTTACCAAACTATGCGCAATGTGATTGCACACAAAATGGTTGTTTGCAATTTTTCAAAATTGGAATTTGTGATTTTATATCTTTCAAAATGTCGAATCGTGCGAGCTAAAGAAATATTAGGTGTTGTCAACGCCTTAAAGAATTTACTTGGATGCGAACATAAGTTAATATTACATTGACGTAAAATAATTAATCCACAAATCGATCGAAAATAAATTAAATAAAAAAAGCTGCCTATAACCTCGTCTATGGGAATTTACTGTAACGCAGCTTTTATTCTAAAACAGGAGACAGACTCCCGGTTTCTGAAAGCTGTGAACATTGACTGAAGTCATCGTTTTTCATTATAATACACCGAGAATTACGAGGGATTCACAATCACAGAATTGAAAACACACTCAAATTGTTCATCATTCGAAACCATCACTTAAATTTCGATAGTATTCAATCAGCTTACATTTCGCATTCGTAACAATTTCAGATATTTAATGCTCTTCATGTTTTTACCGGAATCATCAATCAGCCTAATTTCAGTGTAGTGTAGTGTAGCCTTTAATATAATAGACAGCTTTTACAGCCGAGTTGGTAGTAGTTCTGCCTTCTGTGCCGGGGGCTGTGGATTCGATTCCCACCGAGAACAAATATTTATGTGATGAACATAGATGTTTGTTCGCGGTCTGGGTGTTACAGTACAATATAAGTTATAGGTTACAAAAAATTCATTTACAAGGTATTTTTTTTTATTTTTTTATTAATTAATATACAAAATACACATGAAACAGCTGAGCTATCTGCAGACCGTTGCAAACGATCTATAGATAGCTCAACTGATCCAAATCAGTGCCAATCGAAAGCGTTCCCATGACACTGGTGTAGTAGGTAGATCAGATATCTGGTTTACTCAGCAGTGGGACAGCTCTTTAAGCTTACAAAATGTAACTTGAGCATAAGTAAAAGTATAACTTAGCACAATATGACTTAAATTAAGGCATTTAATAATTAAAAAAGTTTAAAAGTTCCACAAAAACAAACCTTTTATGTGGGAAACTCGTCTAGGTATATTAGACAGGAAATTCCATAAAACATTACATAAATGCCTCTATGTAAAGTCGGCTATTGTACGTTCCCCGTTTTTAATCATCTGCGGTTTCTATCGTTTATTTCCTGCTATTGTAATCAACTGGTCTTGCGAGTTTTGTTTAGTTGGAGTAACTAATAATCGTGGACCTACGTTCATTTATTTACATACACGTTGAAACAAAAAACTTAACTAAAGATAAGGTATAAATATACCCTCTTATTCATAATCCCTGCCATGTTATAGCGGCTGAATAGAGTATTCTTGTCACTGTCACTTTCATGCCAACGAAAAGAGACAGCAACAGACTTATCGGTCTGTTAGGCTATTGGCGCTCTCAAAGACAATGAATAAGGGCCATAAAATCTAACCTAACGAGCTATTATTTTATACAAAAATAATTTGAATACCGGAAATGGTTCCAACGATGCTTGAGCTGCTCTAAACCTCAAAATTGTGTCATTTATATAAGACAAAATGAAAAAAGTAATTAAGAATTTTTCTCTCAAGTGAACGACATTTCCTCATCTTTCTCTACCTACAAAAAAATATACTATTCCTTGAACAACGATTGATGATGAAATACAGTATGTACACCGTCACAAATGAAACTCCCTGAGCATCGCTTCATTAGATACGTAAACGTATAAAATCATCTTGCTTCGAGAAACAACCAATCTACTGACCCATATTATTCGATTCGCGAATCCTTTTCGTATAGATGGCGTCTTACTATTACAATGAACTGACATTGGTGTCGATTCTGTTGTTGCATTATCCTAAACTAACCTAATCTGACATCTCTAAAATTATAGCCGTCCTTGTTGTTTCGGTCTTCTAGAAAGGGATGGCAATATTTTTAGTGCTGTCAAATTAGGTTAAGTTAGGAAAATTAAACAACAGAATTGGCACCATTGTCTCTTTTTGAGTAAAACTAAAGAAAACCTCGATACTAACGTAACATGAAAGTTAGTGAGCAAGTAACCAAGCAGGGGGCCGATACCAGCCTAGTGACTTTTTTGCCACGGTCATATATCACAGTAATTGTCAAATTTCAATGAATGGTTTACGATTTGCATTAAAAAATCAAAAAACTAGTTTCCAAATATCTCAATGATGGCAGGGCGTCAACTGGTATACATGTTATATTTATGCGTGTGTGTCAAATAAAGGGAAAACAAGCTTTCTCTCTCGAAAACTCTATTGAAACTACAGTCACTGTGATATATATCTACCGTGACAAAAAAGTCACAGTGTTCTGAAATCGGCCCCCAGTCTTGTCTTATTTTACTTGAATAAATATTTATTTTGTTCTAGAGTATGTAGTGATATAAACTGTACGACGATGAACCATTCTGCGACACGTTACGGCGTCTGAGTCTGTCTGCATGAGTCCATGTCATAAAATTAATAATTTACCACACAAATTAGCGTATGAACACAAGAACAAGTAGAGACTGAAAGAAAAGTACTAATGGACACATTCTTAGTAATACTTATTCTATAAAATTAAGTCAAAACAAAATTACTCATTAGCTTACTTGGGCTAGGTTGTGACGATATTAGGGTACCGTATGACATGCGCTAAACTAAATTAGTAAAAAAAAACCACTCAAGCTCGGCCGAGCTGAGTGCGTGCCGAACCATTAAACTTGAAACGGACAACCACTCCGGGATCGTTGTAATCTGTGTGCAAATTATCATTAATATCAGGTCAAGCATACTGTAATGCTGATAATTGGAAGTCAAAATTATCTTTTTTGGTTCTAATTGCAATTGAAAGATATTTTCAAATCGTTCAGCGGTTTTAATAATCATTTAATCGAGCTTGGACATTTATCCGTAACGAGAGCTTACATCGTTTAATCCGAAAGTTCATTTTAGTAATATTAATTTTATAGTATTGAATTTCGTTCTCAATTTTGTAGATTTTATAGATTTTTTTTTATCAAGCTGTATTTTATGTAATTCTAAGGACTAAGTTTTAGATACACTAGGTTTGTATGTATATTTTTTTATTCTCAAAAATGTGCAATTTTATTAAGAAATAATATTTTATGTCTCAATATTTGTTTTCATACAAAGGTTGTCAGGTTGTACTCTGTAGTTTTCAGTTTTTTTGTTATTTCTAATGTGTGCTTAATAAGTAGATAGATATAAATAACTTAGTAAAGTATTTTTTATCTATCTATCTATTTATTTGTAGTCTCGAACTAAATTAATAGTACTCGTACCTTGAGATACTCTAGGAAGGTAACTGTCATTTTTATTTAAATTTACGGCTCTTCAAAATGTTTTCAATTTCTTTTCATTCAAATATACGGGAGCGTAGCGAAACAGTCCAACCGAATAATGAAATCATTCGGATTCGAAGTTAGTAAATCTCGTTTGTCGTTTGCCGGTTCGGTCGGCGATTGCAGTGTCCATGAATAAGTGGTTTTATGACAAAGTTCAGCGGGCAAGTTAGGTTGGCGAAGGCGAACCCACAACTTGTTGTAAACCACAGATGAATTTATGCTACTTCTAAAGTATATTGTATTTTCACGGATTTAAAATGTTGCGTACAAACCTTATATAGATTGTCTATTTTTACGATCGATTGGATATGCCTGTCTTTTCTCTTTATATGGCTAAACTATCGCCTAGTTTATATAAAATGCAATAAACGCTTAAACAGCCATTTGAATTTACTATATTTTAGTGCAAAGTATAATGTCAATATGTTTCTTAAAGGTCGATCAACGGTAATTGGCTGTCAAGTCTAATTTGAATCTTATTCTTCATCTCTATCTAATTTGAAGTAAAGGTTGAAATAGCAAGTGACTTAACAGCTGATTAGTGTTGATCGAGCTTCCTGAAACCGGGGGACAGTCTATCTGACTACCTTTTTGTCATACAAATGTAAAAATCAAGCTTCGAAGAACAGAGCCAAGTGAGTCTATTGGGAATAAACGCCGTATGTTATACTCAGAGCAATACTTTGCGCAGAAGGAAAAATATTGTGTGTAGCTACGATGAAGGGTCCCCATGGGGATAGTCTATGGGGTGACCATGCAAGCCTTCAGAATAAATTTTCTCGTGATGGTTTTTTAGGGTTCCATACCCAATGGAAAAAACGGGATCCTGTTACTACTCTCTACTGCTGACTCCGCTGTCTGTCTGTCACATGGCTGTATCTAAAGAACCGTGATAGTTTGACAGTTAATATTTTCACAGGTGATGTATTCCTGTTTTCCTTGTAACAAAAAAATACTAAAAAAGAATAAAATAAATATTTTCCCCCTTAAATTCCATATACAAAATCCCAAAATACATAAAGTCTCATACAATAAACGTGATTTTTTTGCCGTTTTCGTTCTTAGAAGTGCGGTTCAGCGTTACTATTCGAATGATAAACATAGACTGAACAATCTAATAATGTAAATGTAATGTTTGTATTTGGTAAATACAAATATAATTATATTTATGTGGATATTACTGTGGTAAAGCCAAACACATTGGGGGACAATAGATTATAATTAATTCTCAAAGTGAGCGCTAGACGAAATAAGTTTGAGAGCAAGGGATTGAAATATTAATCCCCGAGTTGCAATAGCAAGATATTGCTAGAGATGATACAAAATCCAACTGAGGAAAAAATATAATATGAGAACATTTCGCGCATTGATTATGTTGAGCACCTGAAATTTCCCACCTTTTTGAAGTAGGTTGCATCTGCATTGCGGTTTCAAATCCCGGTGCACATCATCCTTTCATATGTTATGCAAATAGAGTGGTTAGTTTCACTGCGCGTATATAATATATGCATATACTACGTTGGTTATTTTACACGTCTGCAAATAATATAAATTTAGTGCTCTGGTAATATTTCAGGTTATAAACAAAATATCAAGTTAATATCCTACTAATATTATAAGCGCCAAAGTTTGTAAGGATGGATGTTTGTTACTCTTTCGCGCCGGAACGGCTGAGCGGATCTGGATGAAACTTGGCAGAGAGATTGGTTTTTTAGTCTGGAATAACACATAAGCTACTTTTTATCCCGCGGGAATACCGGGATTTAAATCTGCGCGGGTGAAACCGCGGGGCGCAACTAGTCAGGTATAATTTACCAGGTATTTCATATTTTATCAGGTGGTCCATCTGATTGAGCACCAATATGTTTAAAAAACTATCCATACTTAGTATCAATTGGTTATGATAGTAAGTAAATTTTATAGGGAATAATATAAAAAAACACGAGTGCCAATGTCAGAAAAAGCAAAAAGCGCTTCTTCCAACAAATTTGTTTATTCTAATAACTGAGGTAGGTATAAATAGAAAACCAATGAAGTGGTAAGCTGTGTGATTGGTTAATAGGTCCCCAGCTCAGTATCAGCTTTACTATAAATGACTCTGATTGATGCTCTGTCCATTAATTATCGTAGTTTGTTTCTTAATATTCTGTGTTGATGAGTTGATTAGATTTGGCTACCATCAACCATTATTAACCATTCATGTATTAACATGACTATCCTACTAATATTATAAACGCGAAAGTTTGTAAGTATGGATGGATGGATGGATGTTTGTTACTCTTTCACGCCGGAACGGCTGAGCGGATCTAGATGAAACTTGGCAGAGAGATTGGTTATAGTCTGGAATAACACATAGGCTACTTTTTATCCCGCGGGAATACCGGGATTTGAATCTGCGCGGGTGAAACCGCGAGGCGCAACTAGTATTACATGAATATTGCCTTTTGTATTACCTGCCAGTAATGTACATACATTCGATTCGATTCGACAATAGTGCCGAAAATTAATGTTTTGTGCTACGGCGTAGGATTTCGTAGCAATAGACGTAGTTGTGTGGGCTAGTTAGTAGTTTTTAATAATTACCAACATCTGCCTGTAACTTCACTCTCGTGGTACCTACAGGGATAAAAACCCTTTATGTATGTTAATCCAGGTTATAAACTATGTGTATTGTAAGTTTCATCCAAATACTGCAGCAGTTACGGGGATAGATGACACACACAAACTTCCACACTTGTAACATAATTAAGAAGGTAGGACAATATTGTACTGAAACTAAAATGAAAAACTGTTGCATATGTAATGTAGCTTCTGCCTTCCTTCATCTTCATTACGGTACTGTCGTTATTTTGTAAATAGAAACATGCCATCCTTCGGGGTCGGCTAATGGGTTGCGTGTGAACTTTCAGCCCTGAGGTGTCCGTATTATGTACCCGAGAGCACAGAATATGACAAAGTAGTTACATAAACAACACAATGACCTAAAAGGACGTTTTAGGCGCCGCGCGCCTGGTGATATTCTGTATCTTTGTCATGATGCATTATAAAAACAAATAAAAACTCTTGTGGTAAATTGGCAGGTTGGCAGCTCGCAAGACTTTAGCAAATTGTGGCATGAATAGGTAAACGTTTTCTGTAGTTTTGTGTGTCATTTTCTGTCATATTTTTGTCGTCGTACGTTGATAACGATTTTGTAGGAAAAATAAAAGCCGCAAAAATGCCCCAATATAATTCTACTAACAACGAAGCATTATTTGATATTCCTCGTAGACACCGCTCCAGATATTGTGTATTCCAAAATCGGTATCTATTTAAGTCAATATTCTAATGCCTCATAAGTTATACATACCCAATTTTATTATTTATATTCATTGGTCAAGTCAGTCCATAGTCAAGTCGGCCGTCATTTGTTTTGAAGAAAATGGTGGTTGTTATCAAGGAATTTGGATTAGGATTTGGAAAGGGACTATTAAGGAATACAAGTACAATTCCTTGGCCGTTATAGTCTTCAAGTTGGTATGAAATTCTGAACTGTGGTAGACTGTGACATACTCGTACCTGAGCAGTGTCAGCGACAAAAATAATTACATGCCAGCATGCCAGGGTTTTATTGTGATTGCGCACATAGCTTCTATAACTTTTATGTTAATTCGTTTATATAACCGTGGTATTCTTAAATGTGAGTCCAGAGATTTAAAACCACATTGAAGATTGACGGTAACTTACTATTACTAATTTACAATAAATTTGGTTCTCCTAATATAATGTAAATATTCTCTAAAGAAGGTACCTACTGACACCAGAACGCTCATAAGTTTTAACAATATTTCTACGTCAAGAATGAAAAAATATCTGGAGCCCAATTCCAGACTTATGACATTTACGTTAGAGATAGACATCTGAAATGTCACGAAAATCATCAAATGTTTATACGACATATATCTAACCTCGCCAAAATACGTATTCTAGCTACCGATAGACTTTGTGCCACCGTCTGTCTGAAGTTAGCCGATTGGGGCATCTTCCATTCGCTATTGGCCATTTAGGTACAAACAGCTAACCTCAGACCGGTTCAGGTGGCTATGTTAGTAGACATGTCATAAAGAAGGTTCATTCATAGAGCTTCCACAGACTATCTCGCACTATAGAATGCCAAGACAAGTTCCGATAACTTCCGTTTCTCAATAATTGTATGTACGATGGTACATACATACAATGTCTTCAATTTTTTTTTCTAGTAATTTGGATTTATTATGCGTTCTTGTTGTTGTTCATAAAAGATTTATTTTAATCAGTGTAGTTTTCGTATAAAATATTAATTACAGTTTTTAAACTTGTTTACATTATTCAAGGAATATAGAGTATCAAAATTATTTAGCATTTTTAGAAAACAGAACATATATCTTTCAAAATTTCAAATCGTGCGAGCGAGAGATACATTAGGTGTTAAAAATATGCACAGATTATGATCATTCAACATAGTAAAAGAATCGTACAATTACTAAGTCCGTACGATTTCTGTGATTCGATCGTACAGTTGTAAACGGGAATAAATCGTACGAATACGATTTAAATCGTACCTACATCTGGCAACGCTGGAAAAAAGGATAGTTAATAAAGCTTCCACAGACTGTCCCACACTAGAAACGGTCCGTTTCGATCTCTATAGAATAGTTCGGTAACACTAACTAACTCTGCACTGTCTTCAATTAAATACATTGTCTAGTACTTAAACTGGGTTAATAATGCGTTCTTGATGTTGTTCATAATGAATTAATTTCCATTATTACAGCAATGTCAGTGGAGTGCATATAAAATACTAGTTACAGTTCTAGAAACTTATTCGCATTTTACGAAACGGAATGTTAGGTAGGTAGATATAAAAAAAAACTGACTTAGATCTGGCATCCCTACTAATCTGTGATTAGTAGGCGTTGCCAGATGTAAATTGTATTCATTTAATTTTTTCCCCGTTTTACTATTATACGCTCGAATCACAGGATACGTACGTAAATGTACGATTCTGTGCTTCTTTATTCTATGATGGCTTTCAAGCGGTGGTCTTAGAAAGTTCAGCAGTCAATGTCATTTACATCCATCAGTCTTGCATTATGTCAAATCAAGCAATCAAACCTTATGGAACTTTAACAAACCAAACTACACACTACTCACCATGAAGTTGTAGATAAAAATGGAGGCCACACTTGGAACTACAACTTGAGTCAAATACCTACGTATGTCTATCTCGCTCTCTGTGGGCAGACCTCTCTTTTTAGTGTGGACTATAGTACTAGTATAGTATTCTCTTATCTGTGACTATAGTATTGCTATCTATCTATTTAGAAAGAGAGGGTCTGCCCACATAGAGCGAGATAGTAATACATAGGTTATGCTTCAAGTAGGTATTCGAAGTGTGGTCTCCATTTTTATCTACAACAAAGAGAATGTAAAACTACGAGAATCTACAACTTCATGCTACTCTCACCATGTTTTTTAATGTTAAAAATAAAATAAAATTTAGAGTCTTTATTGGTATGAACAATGTTTTACACAGTATAAGATTGATATATTTGCTATGTATTCGAACGAAAAACAGTCGTTTCTTAGAGAAAAAAAAAGAGAAAATAATTTATCTGTGTACCGTGTTGTTTTGGTTGTGTTGATGAAGGTGGGCTCTAAATTTGACATTTTATCAAGGTAAATGGATGTTTTATGGAATATTTTGTAATAATTAGGGTACGGTAAAGCTATTTACGTCATTGGATTTGCGAATTTCGTTGTAGTTTTCTTGTTTTCGACATTACTGGTATCAAAATTTTCATTTTTTTACGTATTCATTATGTTTTTGTGTTGTGGTTTGTACATTTTGGCTTACAAAAATGATAAAACTTATAGAAATATTATTTAGGAAGCTAACATCGTTTACAGAACTTAGATACGTGGTCTAGTATTTTTTTATTTAATTTTCATTTTCGTAAAATCAAAAATCGGGGAGGCGCGCGGTGCGGGGCGTGTGATATTGTTGAGCGCCGTATTCGCTATAATTCATATGCAAAAAAAAAAGATTCAAAAAGTTAATTAATTATTTATGAACCAGCAAATGAAACGCTCAATCTGATGTACATAAAAAAATGTTTATGACGTAACTTATTTTATTACTAAATTTTCTTACATAAATTAAGTACCTATTTACGACTTTTTTTTTTAATTTTTTCTCGATCGGGAAATCGGGTTTTCTAAACACCTTGCGTACGATCGATATCACTCGATTAAAAACATCTGGCAAACCCTAGGGATGCTTACGCAAATAGTTTTTGTATAATCTTTGATAGGTTAGGTATTGTAATTTGTAGATTGCATATCAGTCAGTCAGAATGAAAAAAACTTGCTAAATATCAATTCAAACAAAAGTTGTTGATATGTTGTTGGTTAGGTACCTTAATTAAACACACACAATAATAATGAATAATAACGACGACGTGGTGAGAGTGCGGAAAATATATCCGACTGCAGCCCAAACTATGAAACTAATATGTCAGTCTCTCATGAACATGTAGTGTAGAGTAGTCAGTGTCGACCGCTGCTGACCACTCGATACGTATCTACCGGCCTACGCTCGACAAATATCTACAGTGACATTGATAAATACGAAATCTGTTGAAATTTTAGTGTCTATTGAAATTTGACAGTTACCGTGATATATGTCTACCGTGGCATGCCAAATGTCTAGTGGTGATGTCACTCGACAGTACATGTCTACCAGCCTACGCTCGACAAATGTCTAATGTGATATTGCTAGAATACAAAATCGATTGCAAATTGTCGTGTCTATTGAAATTTGACAGTTTTCGTGACATATGTCTAATGTGACAAAAAAGTCACGGGTCTAGAATCGGCCCACAGGAGCCCAATTCCAGACTTATGACATTTACGTTAGAGATAGACATCTGAAATGTCACGAAAATCATCAAATGTTTATACGACATATATCTAACCTCGCCAAAATACGTATTCTAGCTACCGATAGACTTTGTGCCACCGTCTGTCTGAAGTTAGCCGATTGGGGCATCTTCCATTCGCTATTGGCCATTTAGGTACAAACAGCTAACCTCAGACCGGTTCAGGTGGCTATGTTAGTAGACATGTCATAAAGAAGGTTCATTCATAGAGCTTCCACAGACTATCTCGCACTATAGAATGCCAAGACAAGTTCCGATAACTTCCGTTTCTCAATAATTGTATGTACGATGGTACATACATACAATGTCTTCAATTTTTTTTTCTAGTAATTTGGATTTATTATGCGTTCTTGTTGTTGTTCATAAAAGATTTATTTTAATCAGTGTAGTTTTCGTATAAAATATTAATTACAGTTTTTAAACTTGTTTACATTATTCAAGGAATATAGAGTATCAAAATTATTTAGCATTTTTAGAAAACAGAACATATATCTTTCAAAATTTCAAATCGTGCGAGCGAGAGATACATTAGGTGTTAAAAATATGCACAGATTATGATCATTCAACATAGTAAAAGAATCGTACAATTACTAAGTCCGTACGATTTCTGTGATTCGATCGTACAGTTGTAAACGGGAATAAATCGTACGAATACGATTTAAATCGTACCTACATCTGGCAACGCTGGAAAAAAGGATAGTTAATAAAGCTTCCACAGACTGTCCCACACTAGAAACGGTCCGTTTCGATCTCTATAGAATAGTTCGGTAACACTAACTAACTCTGCACTGTCTTCAATTAAATACATTGTCTAGTACTTAAACTGGGTTAATAATGCGTTCTTGATGTTGTTCATAATGAATTAATTTCCATTATTACAGCAATGTCAGTGGAGTGCATATAAAATACTAGTTACAGTTCTAGAAACTTATTCGCATTTTACGAAACGGAATGTTAGGTAGGTAGATATAAAAAAAAACTGACTTAGATCTGGCATCCCTACTAATCTGTGATTAGTAGGCGTTGCCAGATGTAAATTGTATTCATTTAATTTTTTCCCCGTTTTACTATTATACGCTCGAATCACAGGATACGTACGTAAATGTACGATTCTGTGCTTCTTTATTCTATGATGGCTTTCAAGCGGTGGTCTTAGAAAGTTCAGCAGTCAATGTCATTTACATCCATCAGTCTTGCATTATGTCAAATCAAGCAATCAAACCTTATGGAACTTTAACAAACCAAACTACACACTACTCACCATGAAGTTGTAGATAAAAATGGAGGCCACACTTGGAACTACAACTTGAGTCAAATACCTACGTATGTCTATCTCGCTCTCTGTGGGCAGACCTCTCTTTTTAGTGTGGACTATAGTACTAGTATAGTATTCTCTTATCTGTGACTATAGTATTGCTATCTATCTATTTAGAAAGAGAGGGTCTGCCCACATAGAGCGAGATAGTAATACATAGGTTATGCTTCAAGTAGGTATTCGAAGTGTGGTCTCCATTTTTATCTACAACAAAGAGAATGTAAAACTACGAGAATCTACAACTTCATGCTACTCTCACCATGTTTTTTAATGTTAAAAATAAAATAAAATTTAGAGTCTTTATTGGTATGAACAATGTTTTACACAGTATAAGATTGATATATTTGCTATGTATTCGAACGACAAACAGTCGTTTCTTAGAGAAAAAAAAAGAGAAAATAATTTATCTGTGTACCGTGTTGTTTTGGTTGTGTTGATGAAGGTGGGCTCTAAATTTGACATTTTATCAAGGTAAATGGATGTTTTATGGAATATTTTGTAATAATTAGGGTACGGTAAAGCTATTTACGTCATTGGATTTGCGAATTTCGTTGTAGTTTTCTTGTTTTCGACATTACTGGTATCAAAATTTTCATTTTTTTACGTATTCATTATGTTTTTGTGTTGTGGTTTGTACATTTTGGCTTACAAAAATGATAAAACTTATAGAAATATTATTTAGGAAGCTAACATCGTTTACAGAACTTAGATACGTGGTCTAGTATTTTTTTATTTAATTTTCATTTTCGTAAAATCAAAAATCGGGGAGGCGCGCGGTGCGGGGCGTGTGATATTGTTGAGCGCCGTATTCGCTATAATTCATATGCAAAAAAAAAAGATTCAAAAGGTTAATTAATTATTTATGAACCAGCAAATGAAACGCTCAATCTGATGTACATAAAAAAATGTTTATGACGTAACTTATTTTATTACTAAATTTTCTTACATAAATTAAGTACCTATTTACGACTTTTTTTTTTAATTTTTTCTCGATCGGGAAATCGGGTTTTCTAAACACCTTGCGTACGATCGATATCACTCGATTAAAAACATCTGGCAAACCCTAGGGATGCTTACGCAAATAGTTTTTGTATAATCTTTGATAGGTTAGGTATTGTAATTTGTAGATTGCATATCAGTCAGTCAGAATGAAAAAAACTTGCTAAATATCAATTCAAACAAAAGTTGTTGATATGTTGTTGGTTAGGTACCTTAATTAAACACACACAATAATAATGAATAATAACGACGACGTGGTGAGAGTGCGGAAAATATATCCGACTGCAGCCCAAACTATGAAACTAATATGTCAGTCTCTCATGAACATGTAGTGTAGAGTAGTCAGTGTCGACCGCTGCTGACCACTCGATACGTATCTACCGGCCTACGCTCGACAAATATCTACAGTGACATTGATAAATACGAAATCTGTTGAAATTTTAGTGTCTATTGAAATTTGACAGTTACCGTGATATATGTCTACCGTGGCATGCCAAATGTCTAGTGGTGATGTCACTCGACAGTACATGTCTACCAGCCTACGCTCGACAAATGTCTAATGTGATATTGCTAGAATACAAAATCGATTGCAAATTGTCGTGTCTATTGAAATTTGACAGTTTTCGTGACATATGTCTAATGTGACAAAAAAGTCACGGGTCTAGAATCGGCCCACTGGTCTTGGCTGATTTAAAAAACTCAAATACTATTTTTTTTATGTAATTAGAGTGCCGTGTTTAAAGGTTTTATTTAAGTAACGATACCGCAACGACGCCACGATGCCTACGTCACGAATCTCTAGTGAGAGAGATTTATGTTCAACGAATCTTGATATTGAATCATTACATAGTATAAAACAAAGTCGCTTTCTCTGCCTCTATATCCCTATGTAAGCTTAAATTTTTAAAAGTACGCAACGGATTTTGATGCGATTTCTTTAAATAGATATAGTGATTCAAGAGGAAGGTTTATATGTATAATACATGCATGATATAGCAGAAAAATGCGTGTGCAAATGCAATGTGCGTGCACCCGTGCGAAGCAGGGGCGCGCGGATGGGTCGCTAGTACATATTATTTCTCAGTCTTTGTAAAATGCACGGGAAAACACTCATGCTACTATAACTCAAAAATGACTCGTCAGATCTAACTCAAATCAAACATCAATTTAATGGGACAACGACAATTTATTCGACGACCTCTGTGGTGCAGCGGGCAAGAGCCTGCCTGCGACGCAAGAGGTTGCGGGTTCGATTCCCGCCGTGGAACAAATTTGTGTACGATCTGCAGAAATTTGTTCCGATGGTCTGGGTGTTTTCTATGTATAATAAAAAATATCTATCTATGTATGAATATAATGTATTAAATATATCAGTTATCTAGTACCCATAACACAAGCTTTGAATAGCTTACTTTGGGGCTAGATAGTGCTGTGTGGATTGTCCAGCATTATTTATTTATTTTATTTATTTAACGTGACAGGCCCCAGCTTTCGATTAAAAAAATAATCATCAAAATCGGTCCACTCAATGCAGTTGAATTGAAACCTTTTTTGAAGTTGGTTATTATCAGAATAAATTAAAGGTACAGTCTTATCCAAAGTTATGGTTCTCTACGAAAATAACTGTACTTACCTCGCCAGTTTGTCGGAGTTTTTCTGGTTTCAGAATTCCTGTCCAAGTTCGGAAAAACGGAAACCGGGAGATTGTTTTTGCAGCATCTTCCTTTTTTATTTTTCTAGTAACGATGCTACGTCCGGAACGTAACTTTCCATTAGCGATCTCCCTCTAATCGATTCTCTTTTATCGGTTCGGATAAACGAATTCACATAAATCTCCTAAAACGTAGTTTCGTAATATTACTTACTATCCTAACTGGAATCATGTTTTGCCTCTTGGGCAAATTTTACCCGTTAGAGTAAAGATATATTTATTCTTTTTATGCGGTTCAATGAACATTCATTATTATTTTAGTTCAAGTAAGTCTGTTTTTTACGCCATTGTCTTGATAAAATATCATCCCCTGTCGGGTCAAGCCAATATGTTTTATAGGTTGGCAGAATTATGGTTGATAAGGTAGCTTAAGCTTTGAATTTATTTTATAATGAATGAATAATTATGAATAATAATAGATTTTATGATAATGTATTTATAGGGCAGTGTGGTAGCCTAGCGACAAAGCCCTTTAAATAAAAAATAATATACTACTTATTGATGAAAGATGCCTTTGGCCCGTTGGTCCAAGGTGTCAAGTGGTTAGTGATATTTTCAAAATCTAATAATATTATGCAACAGCGTCATTTTCCACCCTCAGACCCCTCTTATTTGCCTACATTCTTACTAAGTAGTGATATGATATTCAAGCTGATTTATGACATTCCTTACGAGTAGAGAAAGTAAGTAATAAAGGCAATAAACATATCGACTTCTGCGAAGGTCGCAACCCAATCTCAATACAAAGTTACAAATCATGGATAAAACAAGCTTTACGATGTCTCCCCGTCCTAAACATGGACCCTACCTTCTTACTATTCAGCATAAAACTCCTTTATTGCCAGAGCTCCGCTATTTTCATAAGAATTCAGTTAGCATGTAAAAATTACGAAGCTTCATATAAGACTAAGCACTGATCTGAAGCAGGCAAGCGGGTATGTCGCTAAAAATGTTTAAATAACACAGCGCTTCTAAGCAGTGCAACAATTTCTTATAATTCATAGTTTAAAAATGTTTTATTTATCAATAAGTAACTTTTTTGGCCCACAGAGATTATTACTTAATAACTTTAGTAAGCATAGAACATGGGTTTCTATTAATAACAAACTATTGTTACATTTTTCTATTATTAGCCTACTTTAGAAAAGGAGGAGTTTCTCAATTCGATTCGATTATGGTTCCCTTCACTAAAATCTATGTTTTGGTTTTTCTAATGAAGTATGTGTAATCGAAATAAGTGTTTTTGCAAAAAAAGTAAATTAATTGTACTTCCTTTTATTTTTTTTATAAATCATGACAGACAAATATCGAATAGGTGGCTGCAAAAAGACCAACACTTAAGACTATTTGCAGACACATATTGTGATAAAAAACTTTCATGAAAACAAAATACCCCTATTTCGCAAATAAACTGTAACATTAGCGTTATTGACTCAGTAAATAAAAGAGCTCAACAAAAGCATTGAGCCTAATAGCACCACTATAGGATACATTTACATAACTAAAAGACTTAAAAACTGCATCGTGCCAAGATGTTCCCTAGATACTTGATTTTAAGTTTTATATTCGGTTGCCCAGCGGCGTAAAGAATTAGAGCCTTCCACTGTAAAGTTATGAGTCAATAATGTTAGCTTTCATGCTAGGTAGCATCGATCAAGTGCTCTCTCAAGTTGAAAATACGGAATTACTCTTGAACAAAACATAAACAGAAGTTATCCGACGAAGTGAAAATGAATGGTAAAATACTTTACAAAAATCACATTCGTGAAAAACAGAAGCATTCAATAATTTTCGCTGAAATGATATGATAATACCAATCTACAATTCATTCATATACTTACTGACTGTAAAAAGAAATGCTTGTAAAATAGAGGCATGATCGAGCTTAATTCAAACCTAACGACACTAACAACCTTCAAAGACTTTCAAAAGATCTTGCAGTAGGTTATGCCTATTACCGATAAAACATTTTTTATCGTTTCGAGATTATGCAAAACCGTTTGAATGCAGAATAGCATGTGGGTCATTGTGTTCGAAATTCGAATCCACTATTTCGTAATACCAGTTCGTTCACTGTTTCTTTATAAATTATTCATAAAACAACAAACAACATAAAAATATTCGGAACTAGCGCCTCGTTCCGGCTTCGCACGGGTGGACTATTGTTTTTTTATCTTATAACTATGCTACTCTACTCAGCTGCATGCTACTCAAGGATAATGTAAAATTATAGAATGTTTGGTCTTATCATAAGTTTTTGAGTTTATTCGTTACAAACATTAAAAAAATACAAATCTGTTCATTTGTATAAATATTATTATTGTACCTAATACCTATTTTATGCTGCGGTCTGAGAAATAAAATATTATTATTATTAATCTTTCATCTTAACAATATAAGTGCCAAGCTATTCTTTATTCATTAAAAAGTTGCACTAAATGATTTTTTTTCCTACTTTTGTCGATGACTGTATTTATAAAATTTTGTATTTTCTGTATCATGTCTGTATCCAACTGGTCGACTCGTCCAGTAAACGAACGCTTAGATAGAGGGTTGAAATGGTTTTTCGTTTTTCGCACCTGAGTCCAACTGGAGAAACCTTCTGCAATTTGCACAAGGTAATTAAGCTTTTGTTAATTACCTTGTGCAAATTAGAAAGAAACTTTAAGACAATATTACGAGTATTTGTACAACATATCACAGAATCTTGAAATCTTCAAAACCTCCTTTTTAAGGTTGTGTATGGTACTGTTATACCCAAAAGATATTCCCTTTTTTATATCAAACTTTAATCGAAATCAGTTCACTTGACTTTTAAAAGTTGTATTCGTACAGCCAAAACTATTGTAAAACAATCGAAAACCAAACATAAACATGAAACCATACAACTTAGTAACTTATAACCTCGACAGTTACCATGTATCTACTCCCACATTGATGGAAAGCAAGAATACTTATAAATGAAATATTACAAGTTATTTTGGCAGAGCAACAAAAAGCCCGTATCCGTAATCCGATCTGGGTACCCACTTACTTAATGGCTACGTGAAGTTATGATTAACAGAAAAAGCTGAAATTCAGCAACTATGTATATCGATTCGCAATTCCCATGCGCGGGTACTTGCCGTTCTTTTATTGTTTTTTCCGAATAGTTTGGCATTTTAACAGCCAGCTCATCTTTTATCTTCATTGCATTAATTGTACCTATTCAGCATTTCATTTGGCCTCTAATATTATTTATTCGTTTCTATGAAGATTCTATCTTTGAAACGAAAATATCGAGCGGATTAGTTAACCACCAATGACATTGGTACTTTTTTGGCGGGTTGCCAACACTATGTCATTTCATGCTGGCCCGGGAAAGGCAGGACCTCCTACGCAAACACCAATTTTATCGTATTATGCAAGCCAGCCTGTTTTACACGACTTTGAACGACTTTCAGATAACACTTGGGTTTAGCTATTCCAGCTCCCTCATTCCACACCAAGTCTTTTGGTAAACGAGATAAACACGTCTCCAAATCTCAAATACTTCAACTGGCTTTGTCTGGTTTTAGTTAGGACTAGTTGCGCCCCGCGGTTTCAGGTATTCCCACGGAATAGCCTACGTGCTATTCCAGACTATAATCTATCTCTCTGCCAAGCTTCATCCAGATCTGTTCAGCCGTTCCGGCGTGAAAGAGTAACAAACATCCATACATCCATCCATCCATACTTACAAACTTTCGCGTTTATAATAGTTAGTAGGATTAGTAGCGAAACATTTTAAAATGAGCAATAGATAGATCTATTGCTCATTTCAAGTTCTCTTCATTTATGTAAGTTTAAAACCAATTGAAGAGTGCGTCAATATAATTATACCTCATCAACTGACCGTTTATTTAGAGGGATAGATAGATAGGAGATATTTTTCGGTGAAGAGGAACCCAAAACCTAAAAGTAAAAGTTCACGTGTCTCGAAATCCGTTCAACGTGAAACTTGTTTGGGAAACAAGATAATAAAATTCAATGACCTGTTACCAACACTATGTTATAACATTTATGATCACCTTTTATATCTTGAATCTATCTCTATAAACACGACTTACCATTTTTCAAAAAATTTAATATCCTGGAAACTGGAACTAGAGTTCCCTATATAATGTCCTGACCTACCTACATGAATCCTTTTAAGGAGTAATCATAACTGGTGAAATCACATGTAGGCATGTAAGTCGGTGGAATACCCAGACCCATGTCTAAATTATTAATGATGTGTCTTGCGGTATGATGGATATCGGAAGTTTTATATAATCATTTCGTCACACACGGCGGCCGGAGAGTACTAAAGTCACGTGATTGGACTACCTCATGCAGCTGCTACCTTATGCAACGGTGAGCCTGGAGATTGTTCACCGCGTGTTACAATCACAGTCCGAGCGAGAAAGGACCCGCTCGATCTCGGATCTCGATCAAAATCGCCAGCGCCCTCGGTCACGACCGATGTGGAGCGCCGCCGCCGCCGCCCGACAGCCGCAGTCTACACGGTGGCCACCTTTCACGACTACTTTCGGCAAAGAATGACGTAATTTTCCATTCCGTTCACTTTAACTCAATTAGGTGTCACTTAAATGAACAGAGTTAAGCATCACATTTGGTTTTATTATAAAAATAAAAAGCTATATTAAAATACATAACATAACAGTCGCAATATCTCCTTTCGAACTACATTAACACTGTGCACTAATAACGAGTAGAGATGAGTGGCGATGATGAGTTATTATCTAAATGGTTTGCGTCGTGCTTGAGCCCGCTGGCGAACGTGGAGCAGTGACTATGTACAGGCGTTCGGCCGCGAGCTTCTGCCTTGTGGTCGGACTCGGATTTAAGTTTTACTGATATCTAACACAAGAAGTAATAAATAATCTCAGAATATCCGGTGCCGGCCACATTGACATA
The DNA here is from genome assembly GCA_963576535.1 of Plemyria rubiginata. Lineage (NCBI taxonomy): Eukaryota > Metazoa > Arthropoda > Insecta > Lepidoptera > Geometridae > Plemyria > Plemyria rubiginata. Next base: position 6,878,351 of record OY754905.1, read on the forward strand.
ATTTTTCCAATCGTTTAGTGAAGAGGACCCGCAACGTGTCCAGGAGGACCGTACTGAGAGCTGGTGGCACCGCCATGGCCGGAGCCCGCGCTTTCATCGCCACCGCTGGTTCCGAAGTCACCACTGATTTCAGCCCCACCGTGTCCGCCGGAGCCAATGCCGCCGCCGATACCAGAGCCGCCACCGAGAGCGATAGCGCCCAGCTCATCGCCACCGCCGATAGATCCGTCTCCGATTGATCCGCCACCGATGGATCCGCCTCCAATAGAGCCACCTCCGATGGATCCGCCACCGATACCACCCTCTGTTTGAGTCTGGTACTTGATGAAGTATACTTCTGGTTTTGAGGGTTGAGTAGGTGCAGCGGTAGGGATAACGATGTCGGGCTGTTCCTCGGGCTTTTTGACGAGAACGTACACGAGGGTCTTCTCTTCGTTTTGGGGCTGGACGGGGATGATGGGAACAGCGGGTGCGGGAGGTGCCGGTGCCTTGATAAAGATGATCTTGTAGTGCTTCTGAGGAGGTGCGATGGCGGGAATGTTAGGGATTCTTTGCTGTTCAGGTTCTGGGGGAGGAACGTGGACGTAGATGTGTTTCTGGACCAAAGGAGCGCCAGAGAATCCACCAGAAAATCCTCCACCGAATCCGGAATCACCACCTAGACTGAGTCCTCCTGCTCCAGCGCCGCCAAATCCTCCAGAAGAGCCACCAAAGGAGATTCCGCCTTCAGAAAGACCACCAGATGAGTGACCACCTCCGAAAGAAAGGCCTCCTCCAGAAAGACCACCGGACGAGTGACCACCTCCGAAGGAGAGGCCGCTAATGGCACCACCACTGCTGTGTCCTCCTCCTAGGGACGCAGCCGAGTATCTGGTGCTGGGAGCGGAGTAGCTGTAGCCGACTGGAGGCTCTGGGCGGCCGTAGGCCATCGCCACGCAGGCGAGCAACTGCAAAGAAGGAAAAGACAAATTAATATAAAAAGAAAACACTGTCACAATAGCAACGACTGAAAAATAACGAAATGACTACTATGTTGTTGACATCATTCAATTCATTCTTAATTATAAAGGACTAAGCCTTAACGACGATATCAGCCGTTGTTGATATCATAAAATTTATATAATTACCTAATCGAATTAACGCTAGCAGAACGTACGTAGTACTAATATTTTATTCTGTGCTAGTAGGCATGGATGATGGTTGATCCTTTAACCTCGAGTTTCACATATGACTCTCAACTCTAAAATACAAAGCAATAACGAAAATAATACAAACAGCACAGCAAAATCAGTTCGCTAAGCATACGCAAAAGGTGTAGCAAAGATGAAAGCAACTTCTGAAATGTAATAAAAGATGGCAACACAATCGGAAGTGACGTAAGACAGATAGCTCCGTATGCGGCACTTGTAAACAAGTTGGAACAATACACATTAATGCAAGACCAGCTCTGGAATTATTTGAGTTTCGGAACCTTGCGAAATAGCAGAGGATTTTTAGACACTCATCAAATAAATGGGTTTCCTACTATTTATCGAGTAGGCACTTTAGGCATGATGTGTGGAAATGGACCCGACGGAATATAAATCGCACTCGGAATAATGATCGAGTGCTCTTTTCGCGAACTTGGTTGTGAGCCGTGAATTGCAATACACGTTTTGCGCCAAACGTAAAATAGATGTTGCGTAAATGATTTTACGATAACAGGGGAATTTATATTGGTAATGCATACGTTTTAGTTTAAATTAAGTATGCTTATGGAGAATCTTGAAATATTAGAGAATTTATTGATTAGGACTGAATATTAATAATTCTCAAAACCGGGGGAATATTAGTATAACTGTAGCCAGTCTTCCTAAACATTGCTTTTGTACTAATTAGGGTAAAATTGCAACTTGAAAATTCCGAGCAACATTCACAAGCACTTTTGTATCACAAATTGTGAACCACTATTTGGCACACGTATCACATGTCACTTCACTTCATCCATGAATTTACGCCTGGAACGTAGAACTAATTACAACAATTATAAAAAAACATTACAGTAATTATCGCATGTGCCAGATAGTAAATTAATTAGTTTCACTTGGAGTCGTGGGCCAAAAGGATCCTTACCACAAATGCGCGCATATTGAGCTTGGGAGTGACGGCTTCGCTGTCTTAGGACCTTGCTGGTGGCGCTACTATAAGCACCAATTAAAACAACGCCTTTAGAGATGTTCCTGTACCGAAGATCTTGTGTTAACTGATGACATTCGCTATGCCACACCGCTCTTAAATACCGAAGTGCTTATCTCGTCAGAACACTCCATCCCTACGAACATTTCACTGGGTAACGTGCAACTATCGTCATTATTTAACAAGTATACGGTCCTTTCTTTTCGGCGAGGTCCACCGGTGGCACAGTGCGCATTCGATACGCTGCTTTGGCGACCACCACTTGCCTCCATGCATCGCCTTTCGACACAACAGAGCCTTACAGTCCACTTTTGTCTACACGTACAATGCACTCGTTGTTTTACGATTAGGCACGGCCTTTTGCTAATAGCTGCTTTAATGCATCCGCTTCGATGTTTCAAAATCGATCTTACATATAACTCAGTACCAATCATTTTCGTTCGAATAAGTTTTTTTGTGATATAGTTACTCTTTCAAATAGCAATATGTGGTCAGTATGAAAAGTCCCACAAAACCTGTAAAAAAGCAACACAATTTTTCAAGCTTCGTTTGTTATTGAGATTCAATGAACTGCTACCACTGCTAGTGAAAAAGCAAACTGAAATCTAAATTTCAACGACTTTTCATTGTTGAAATAGAGGGATTTTTTTGAGGCTAAGGGAATAATACAATTATAGCGCGTTAAAATAATTAAAATACACACAAGGTATGTAACTACCTCCACTTACGCATACCAGGGTAAGCGTACATAGGGTCTGAAGTAAATTATTTTGTGTTGGTAAGCTCATCAACTGAAACATGAAATTAATTAACTCTGAAGGATAAGGAGTTGTTAAGCTCAAAATAACTTTCAAAAGTCTAGGCATAATTCTTTTGAACTTACCTCCACAATTATAAACTTTGCATTAAACAGTGTTAAATAATAGCCCTGTTAGCTACTGTTGCAATTCACCCCATGGTTAAAGATGAACTGTGAAGTTATGCAATTGTTAGGTAGAAGTAACCGCTTAACATCAGTTGGGCCGTCTGCTTTTTGAGTAGGTTTACTTGTAATTTTATGCTTATTTATCTTTTGACAATTTTTTATAAGAAATCCTAATATTGAGATGTCTTGAACCAAGGAATTTTAATTCCTTGTCTTGAACAGTGATTAACACAGATAAAACTTCAAACGGTTGTCAGTCAAATCAGGTACTTTCGTGTCTTCCAATTACTTTTTTATATAATTTAGTGGTTTAATTTTCATGGCGTAAATTTATGAATAAATTATGGTAGCGCTCTACCTGATGGACTGGCGACATTATTAGCACCGCGGGAAGTCGGTGGATAGAAAGGACACAAAATCGTTTCCTCCCCGGAAACGGGGAGACCCATGTCCAGCAGTGGACTTCTTTAGGCTGGTGATAATGAGGATTAATGGACTTTTAGCTTCGAAAAAGTTATGTGTGTAATGCCAGTGCTCTCAAATGGTAAAAGAAAACATTATTATGAAACCAGTTTGTATTATAATAGTTAGTTATTAGTAATAGTAAACGATTGCCATCTGTCACACATGGAGTACCAACTACAACTACTACAAAATGTACAACTACGCCCGTACATCCTGAAAGATAGATTCTTTAGCTAGTACTTGGTACTGAGCGATCTTAGGGGATATCTACCGTAGGAGATAAAAGTCGTATAGCTGATCTGTTTTATACCCCTATAGTGCTCAAAATAATGTCACTAATATTTTAGGTATCATCAGTGCGTAGGCCCGACTTGCCCTCAATATAATGGGTTTTACCAGAACTGTTACATAACTATACAGCTAGTAATATATTTTAATAATGCTTACTATTAATATTAACGCTGTTATGTTACTAAGTAGAATATCGCAATGGTGATAAATCACTGTGCGTTTGCGGTGTAGCTCATCCGCATAAGGTTGCCTAGTTCCGATCGCTTCTCCAATAAATCGCCTAAACATAAGCTATGATGCTGTACGGCTGACAAACAATAAACTAAAACCATAACCATTAAAGGCAGTAGCGTCACGGATAGGCCTAGGTGTCTCAGTCAGTTTTAAGAGTAGTAGAGCTCTGTGTGAAGGGAACTACCACCATACATATTTCTGCCGCCAAGCAACGTTGATGTTTCGGTTTGAGGGATGTTGTTGCTGGTGAAATTATAGGTACCTACAGGTTGCGTCAACCAAAAAGAACGCTGGAAAACAGTGGAGGGGATGTGTTTGCGCATACAAAATACTCGCGCTATCACACCTCCTCCCTCTCCTTCCGGTGTTTCTTTTTGCGTGACGCGCACTGAGGCTTAACCTCTGCATGTGTAGGTATGCCGCAAGTTGATGGTCACAGAGCAATGCATCTAGGGCACGTTCTTATCGTGCATGACTAGCGAGGCAATACATTGTGTAGGTGATGGTTACCACTAAACATCAGGCGGGCCATCTGTGTTTCTTCAATCAGCAAGTCGTATAATAAAGTTAAAGTTAGTATTTCTTGGACTTTCTTCTTTCTGAACCGAACTTCGATTGCCGAACGTAGGTACATTTCAACGCTCAGACGAGTCTCTCGCAAATCACTCTGGAAGTAAAGAAGCCGACGTCGCAGCGTGTTGGTTTTGTAAACATTTTCTTAATGAGAAAAGTCTCAGGGTAAACTCCAAAACTTGAGTGCTATCTTTCAGTGTTGCTTTTCGACCTGTTTTTAAGTAAACAATGCGTAAATTTTTTTAAGTGATGTCGTTATGTTTCGACGACGTTGAAGTTCTGTGCTTATAGTGTGCCAATGCGACTCTGTACGACCCATACAACTTGGTTTTTGTAACAGATCAAACGTTCATGTTGTTTTACCTTTATCACAAAGATCCTCTTGCGTTAGCCGTCACGTATGTTTTTTATGTAGTGACAGTTCTAATCTTAAGAACTCGAGATCAAAGTGTTTTTCCTCTTACTTAATTAAAGACAGTTAAGCAGAGTGCTGTTGATCACATTCTATAAGTAAGTTATATAAAACTATGTAGGTCAAAGTTCAATCGCTCTTTAGCTGAGTTTAGCTTTGTAGGCTATATCGTAATGTAATCAGTTTCATGAGACTTTTGTAAGCGTCCATGGTCAATGGGCGCTCGCTACTCTTCACCTACACTCCAAATGTTTCATCATCATCATCATCATCAGCCCACAGAAGTCCACTGCTGGACATAGGCCTCCCCTATCCGCTTCCAGGAAGAACGATTCTGAGCCCTTTCCATCCACTGACTACCCGCGATCCTAACAACTCTAAATGTTTATGAGCCACAAAGACGGCAACAGCGATTCAAAGTATGGGTTCTGAAGACAGCTCATAAAATATATTTATATTATTATTATTCATGAAATAATAAAAAAAAATCATAATTTTTTGATAGTAAGAATTAATAAATATAAAATCTTAAACACACAGCCTTGGTGAGATAGTGAAACTGAGTTATACTATTCTTTAGTCATCTTCTAAAGGTGCGCTTACACAGGCAATTATTTTGAGCAATAATTGCTAGGCACGACGAATGACGAATGGATCAATCTGAAGTAATTAGTGGAGAGATGTGCAGCAACTTAAAAAAATGCGACAGTTGTTCCGGCAATATTACTTATAATTGCTGCCATGAAATTGCTTGCTGCCTTGCCTACCTTGAAATTGCTGCATATCGCTCCACTTATTACTCCAGATTGATCCATTTGTGTTGCCGAAAAATTGTCCGTGTAAGCGCACCTTAACAGAACTTACCCCTCAGTAAATTATCGTTAATCATCTTGTCATAAACTCGCACTGACACTACGAATACATTTATCAAGGAATTTTGAATAAATAATTTATTCGTAGCACTGACATCAAAATGACGTTATTTTCTTCACTGTCAAATATGATTAAGTGAGCTTCAAATTGAGTAACCACTAAGATAAGAGTGGTTTGACATTGAGTCAAAATCTTTTAAACCAAGATCGGTAATTAGCCTAGCTCTCCTTGAACTATAACCCTCGTAAATTATAGGCAACAGCTTCGTTAAGCTTTTCAAACCATTGATCTATTGTATAATAAGCAATATCTATCTATGTAAGTATAATATAATAATGTATTAAATACATCAGTTATCTATTACCCATAGCACAAGCTTTGAATACCTTGGGGCTTGATGGTGCTGTGTGGATTGTCCAGCATTATTTATAATTTATCTAAGGTCGTTGTTACCAGATCCTTAAAAATGTGCAACTCTATACCGCATTCAGTAAATATCACGTTTAAATTAGCCCTGTCAGAGACGCTAATATATAATAATGGGTAGTAAATTGCTGCTTAGTTTTGGCTTTTGGTGCAAGGTTTCCACCTACCGCTCTTTCGTGCACCTAGTGGAGCTTGCCTGCAGGGCAATATTTCTTCCTTAAAAACACTGCAGAGGGTTTACTTCACTAGCCGCCGGTTTCTAAAACCTCGATCAACCGTAATCGGCTGTCAAGTCACTTGCTATCTCTATCCAATTGAATGACAAGCTGAAATAGCAAGTGACTTGATAGCTGAACAGCTTTGATTAATTGTGCTTTCAGAAACCGGCAGATGAAATAGAATGCTTATTAGTCTCGCTCATCGATAAGTGCGAATAGGTGTGAAGCACAGCCAATGGCGCAACCCACAGCGCAACCTTAATCTTTCGCTTAGCTTGTCGTATTGCAGGTACCTAAAATGAAAACCACAATGTATTGAATTTCCTTCTTTACTCTGTACTTTGGCTCTTGCAGTTCCAACAAGCGCTAAAGTACAGAGTAAAGAAAAGCGCGCCAAAGTACGAGTCGAACCGTGTAAGTTTATGTGCGTCTTTTGTACACCGGTGAGAAGGTACGGAGTTAGTCTTTGAGCAGACTAAATAGATGGGGTATTATGTTCTTGTACCAATAGTAAATACCTTGCGGTTACCTTGTGTGGTTTCATTCAGTAGTCATTTATTAGAATGTTTGATTTTAATGCACTTTCAAGAACATGCAATTAGATGCAATACATTCTTTGCTGGGGTCAACAAGTGCGGCATTGTTGTTTCTTGAGGGTATGGCAGTTTCAGAGGGTATATAAATTTTAATTTTCGTGGACGGAGTTATATAAAATACAAGAACTGGGATTTTTAATGAAGTGGAAGACGTCTTAAAATAAAAATTAATAAAAGTCGTATAGTTCAGGCACGATTTGTAAAAAATAAACCCATATCACAAATAAAACAATTTTTTAATTAAAATTAAACTTCTTCTAAGTCTTAGACGAGACCCACAGACATTGAATTGAGCTTAGATACGAGTATCGCAGGGGTGCATTTCATATTGCACTAAAACTTATGAACTGCACGGTGTAATTGCACTCAATAGAGAAATAAAGATAAGCGCGCAAAGAGAATAACGTCTAGTTTAATCTATGTCTGACCTTCAACGTAGGTATAGGCGCTAAAATGCGGTCACCGCTCTATTGTTTCCGATGCGGGTTTATTATATTGCGTAATGCTTTCTCATATCAGTTGTAATAGGTGGATGTACCTACCTACTTAGTTATGGCCAATAAAATATTACATACAAATTATCAAAGAATGTTTAGTTCGTTAGAAAGCGCGAATTTGAAGATATTGTATAACTGTTAATTAACGAAGATGATAAAATCACTTAAACTTCTCACCTGCGTTGAGTTTTATGGGCTTTTATTGAAATGCTATTAATCTAATCGTACGTTTTTTATGTTCATTCAGATTATTTTTTATTGAGCCTATTCCGTCTAATTCTGGGCAAAAAAAATTGCGTTCTTTCGCGAATCTGAAAATATTTGGCAATAAAGTTTTAGACATTGTTAATTACATTAAATATTATGTATGTCATGCGTCAATATTCTGCTTTGTATTTTATTATCATAATAATATTTTAGTGTAGTCCTCTCAAAATACTCGTAAGCAGGTAGGTACTTTAATTATTTTCGTTAAATAAGTAGTTGTGTCGTAGTTTATTCTTGGTCATGCAATTAATAAATAATCTTGGTTCCACCAGTACCAGTTTATTAATGTTACTTATCGATATGACCTACTCACATAATGTGAAGTCAAACTCTGTAATTACGGGGACGTAAGTTACTGAGTTCAGTGTTGACTATGAAAATATTAGAGTGAATTTAGCTAAGCTATATTTAGCTTCCCACTCGGTACAAGGCTTCTTGTTTTCACTGGATGTTTGCATGTACAAAGGCAATTTATAAACTGTAGTAGCATTAAAATATGCTTGTGTCTGATAAGGGCTCGATGGATTGAGGCTTTTTATAATGCCTGGCAAAACATGAACTTGAATATTTTTCTTTTCTTGAATATTTCTTACATAATTTTCATTCAAAGTAAAAGCGAATTCAAAAACACAAAAACCTGCTAAAGCTAACAAACCAAAACTGCGTATATTTTTTTATGTTGATTTGTAGCGAAGCGCTAAATCAATTTCGATAAAATTTATATGGCCTCAACAGAATCCAAATCAGTGCTAATCGGAAGCGTACCCAAGACTGGCTGCATTGCCACGCGGAATGGCAAAATTTAATGAAGGGTTATTTTTAATAAACCTAAAAGTTTAGTAAATTAAATAAATTAATCATGAATATCTGTATCATACGATATGTAGAGTCAGCAGTAGTAGTCATCACATAATTTCAACAGAGCTTTAGATAATTTTCCTCAGATGCCACGCACCGTTTTTATCGAATGTGTGTCATGAACGCTGTATTTGGCTTCTTTATCTACCAGTTTATGGCAAATACGAGTAAAATCTACAAACACATCCACACTCCAACGCTAAGTTTTGCCACAGCACACCTACTTATGCAATACGAGACTTACCTACTTTACATTATTCTGGGCAGATGGACTAAATCCCATCTTTGAGGCAACTGCAGAAGTGTACGCGACTTGCATCGTAATTTCACAGTATATTATATTCTATGCGGTAATAGTATCTACTATTTTTCCTCACGTGGAAACTGTTTAGAAATCTGGTACATGATTTTGCGCAGTAACGTATTCATGCAGATGGACGTATAAATGGTACGTCCAATTATTAAATTTTTCACCTATCCATCCCATGCACCGTTATTATAAATCTGAAAGTTTGGATGTTTGTTACTCAATGACACCAGAAGGGGTGAACGGATCTGGATAAAATTTGACACAGATATATTTAATCCCGTAGGAATACCGGGATTTTAAAAACTCGCGGGTGAAACCGCGGGGCGCAGCTAGTATGGATATGTTTATTTTAAAAAAATCATGAAGAGCCGTACATTTAAGTAGTCTAAAGATTTATAATGGGGCAGTGTATGCCATTACACTGGTGGCGTCTGATGGTTATATATTTGGGCTTGTTATATTATAAAGTAAAAAAATACGAGCTAGCCCCTTTCTCTACGAACTCTTCGATCGGAAGCCATAAGGCGTACGTATTGTCCGTTAACTTTATGTAATCCAAAACGATCGCAAGCGCATGTTGAACGAGTTTACTTTCATTAGAACAAATATGTGGGACGACATGGGTCGGTGCCGTGAGCAATTTATTAAGATATAATCGCCGAGCCGGACAGAAGCTCGCTGCCTATATATAGCGCCGCCGTTCACTGAGCCAGCAATTATCTCTCCATACATAAAAAAGCGGTGCGTCATGACAATGTATATTTAATAAAGGCTGTTCCGATCATCTCAGAATAAAGCTATGAGAAGTCTTAAGTAGACGGATAATATAATTGAAACCCCTCACCTAATTAGTGAGGTCAGCGGTGTAATTACAGGCACATGAGGCTTAACATCTGTATGCTTCAAGTTGATGTACGCAGGGCAGTACATCATAGGGCACGTTCCTATCGTGCGTGACTTACGAGGCGATGCTTTGTTATCGGTGATGGTTACCACTTATCATCAGGTGGGTCATCTGCCTGTACCATCAGCTAGTTGTATAAAAAAAAAAAAAAAAAAACTTGACCGTCAGTCACTTACGTAAATACGTAATACTTACCTGCTTTTTTTAAATCTTCAAAAAACTTTTGAAATTAGCAACCGAGATTTGACGGAACTCATCTCTAAAGCATATTTTTTATGAGCTTTGTTATGTTGCTATAAAAGCTCAATATGAATTGAACGTAAACATAAACATGTGCGCGTAGCAAATTTTTATTTAAAAAAAATTAAATAAAGCTGTTTGTTTTGTTATATTGTAGGTTCATGAATGAGACGTCAACTATTTACTCTAAATGAGACAACATTTTGAAATACTCGCCTACTTCTTCCACTTCTAAGAACCAGCCAACACATTACCTTCGTTTTCATGGAGGTCAGCGTTTGGCAAAATGTGACTGCTTCATTGAAATTTGGCGATTTCATTGCTAATGATTTAATAATTTATGAACTTAAAACGTTTAGTGCCTTTTGTTGGACCTGCGGCCCGATTAAGTTAATGTCTAGCTATCGAGATGGCTTTCAGCTCGACTTTTGATTCCCATCCATCCAAGGAATTTAGCATCCATCACAAGGAATTTAGATACTAGATCCATCCATATGTTGCTATTACACTATGGGAATCAAAGGCTCTCGTCAGAGTATTATATTCCTTGATCAAATGTCAAATTGAAAGCCATCTCGATTGCCAGACATTAGCGTAATCGGGCCGCTGTACCTACTTAGTTGAATACTGAAAGTATTTTCATTGCCAAAGATCTGCGAGATATTGCAATATAACTTGCGGTGGGTTAGATTAATTGTAAAAGATTTGATAATTTGCACAACCTGAAACAGTTTTCGATTTTGAATTATGTTTTTTATTGCAAATAGTTGACACACCTCTTCTAAGGTGATAATCACCCCTTCCTTCCCATCATAAAAAAGCATTACCTTGCAAGTCATACACGATAGAAACGGTCCTACGCATGTCTATGAGGTGGTCTAGCATTTATCACAAAATTTATCATAAAGTCAACAGGGACCACCCAAAAAAAATCTTCGTCGCTATTTTGAATGAATCCTGTCATTACATAGGGCTACCTACCGAGCGCCAACGGCACATACTTACGCAATATGTGGCTCAACCCTACAGCTACATTTGTAAGTAATATCCAGGGCAATAACAGCAATATTCAGTGCGCGGACCAAAAACTGCAGACAAAGTGGCAAGTCCACTTTCGCTCTCGAGATTTCGGGCGGTTACGGCCGCGAAGCAAACCCTCGCTAACATATACATACTCACTCGTACCATAGATAAGTGATGAGTACCTTTTTAGCTAGTATGTATATTTATGTGTATAAAGTGGAAAAATTAAGGCCTCATTTTAATGGCGTATGGCGCGGCCATGGCGCGGGCGGGATCCTATTCCATTCTTTCATACAAATGCATGGAAATAGGTTAGCACGGCAGACATCTGACGAACGTCAAACGTTCGAGCAACGACGACACGGCTTTAGCCTAAATTGTGCTTTATTTCTATACATATTGCATGAAATTTAAATGGAATAGGAAGCCGCCCGCGCCTTATCTGCGCTATACGCTATTTAGATGTGGCCTGCGCCTAAGGCTTGTGAGGATTTACAATTACAGATCGTCCGAGAAATATTATGTCTCTAATTTAGTTTTTTTTATTTTAGACTTCAATCTGTCATCAATGTTATTCTGAGATGGTAAAATCTGCCCTAAATGCGGCGTGACCTTTCGCATCTGAATGATCGTCGTTCGTAATTATTATGGTTAAATGAAAGATATAAATACAAAGATTTTTTTACAAAATGTATTAAATTTAGATGAAACATCTATTTGCAAAATGTAGTTGAGCTATCTCCAGACCATAGCGTACTATTTAGGGATAGCTAAACTGATCCAAGTCAATGCCGATCGGAAGCGTTTCCGGGGCGAAAGAGAAACAACGTACAAACTTTATAATATAAGCTTACATAATATTACAGAATGAAATATCGCATAACAAATACCTACTCATCTCCGTGACTACTCATAACTGGATTTGGTTGCATTCAAAAGTAATGCCTACAGAAGCCCACTTTCAAGATTCGCGTCAAAATCTGCTTCTTTTTTTACTTCGTGTATCTAAAATTCTGGTTATAAAAGTGTTACTACTCGTTATTATTGTACTTGTATTGTGCCTTGATAGTTACCGCTTAACATCAGGGGCGCCATCCGCTTCTTCGGAGCAAGTAGCGAAACAAATCACTCAAAATCTAAGATTTTTTTTATTCTTGGCTAGATTTTGAAATACGAGGTACCTACTTTTTAGTAAATGTATAAACCAATCTACGTTGATCATAATTTATTTTAATATGATGCAGAAACCGAATCTTAATTTATTTAACCAAAAATACATCCATTAATTTTCGAAGCTCAACGTTTGGTTCAACTATTGGTTGTGATCACCTCGCTTCACCGCGGGTAGTTTCATTATTAGATTTAAATTTAATTTCAAAGGCTTAGTGGTAGTTAAAATTTTAAATAAATTTTAAATGATCTAGTTGTACCCCGCGGTTTCACCCGCGCAGTTTTAAATCCCAGTATTCCCACGGGATAGAAAGTAGCCTATGTGCTATTCCAGACTATAATCTCTCTGCCAAGTTTCATCCAGATCCGTTCAGCCGTTCCGGCGTGAAAGAGGAACATACATCCATTCATCCATCCAACCATCCATCCAGTTACAAACTGTCGCGGTTATAATATTAGTAGGATATATGATCTATATATATAATGTATGTATATGCAGTGACTGTTTTAAATACTTGGGTGGCACTAGTGATAACTAAATATGCGTGTTCACGTTGGTTGAAAGCGCGTGCGCGAGTGCGGATGCGGTAGACGTGTCGCGAGCTGGCACGCGCGATTCGTAAGTGAACACTTGGATATTGCATCATATGTTTGATATTTCGTGACCGCGCCCGCGACTTCAACGTGGGTGAGCAACTTACAGAAACACACACCTGGGTGAATGTTGTTTACTGATGTTGTTTCTACCTTTCTGAGGAATAAAGTAGAAACCGAGACCTCTGAAGGCACAGGATAGAAATAGTTACCTACATAAAAGGTATTTGACGTTGAATAATGTATGGGCGGGAATAAATTCGATGCGTCCTAATTCTTACAGGGAGAGGTCATTTTAGCAGAGCATGCCTGAGACGAGTTGACCCAAAGAGTATTCACGAATGTTACCTTTACCTCTTGTTGCTTATATTTATATATTTCATTAAGTTATTATGAGAGAAAAGTACATCAGTTAAACATAACGCGAGGTTATTATTAAGTATTGTATCACATAATCTTATTGTATTTTTGAAGTACCTACCTTAAAAATAATAGTTTATTTATACGCCAATATGTCAGGGTCATATTTTTCAGTTATGATTATGTCTTTCATTGCCGGAAAACACGGATAAAAACATGTTTAGATTATGATATAATAATCATTTTTTATTGCGTAGACTTAAAACTAGGGACCCCTTTCGGCTAAGCTCAGGTAGAGTAGGTAGATCTCAGATACTCAGTACTCAGTACATGAGAATCTCAACCGATAAAATGAAAGCTTAAAAAATTGCACACTATCTGATTTTGCACACACGTAAATACCATAAGCTCTGGATATCGGCAATATCGGCGAAGTGTGCAAAAACTTAAGCGTTTCTTATGTGCAGAATAGGTAGCTTTCTTGAAATCCTTTTGATAGAAAATATTGTCTCCTTCAAGTCAAAAAATAGAAGGTACAACATTTTTTGCCTTTAATGTTGTTTTAACTTAGTTTATATTATGTACAAAATAGTGGCTCCCACGGTTTCACCCGCGTAGTTTTAAACCCCGGTATTTCTACGAGATAAAAAGTATATATATAGTAAATATATAGTAATATATATAGTAAGTATACATATAGCCTATGTGCTATTCCAGACCATAATCTATCTGTATGTCAAATTTCATCCAAATTCGTTCAGCCCGTCTGGAGTTATTGAGTAACAAACATCCATCCATCCATAGTAGGATAACAAAACTGAAAGAGAGTGTATTAACTTTAATGCAAAACCAATCAAGTTAAAATTATTATTAATACTCTACTACTGAAATACCTACTTCAAATACCCGTAGTAACTAATAAGTGTATACCTACTGATGATGTGGTATTAGCTATCCCAGTTATCGATTCCAACGTTGTGTTGTGTAGTGTGTTAATGTATTATCCCAACTAATCCCAACTAATATTATAAATGCGAAAGTAACTCTGTCTATCTGATGCCCGTGAACTTAGCAGAGCATTTTCTAGCAAATCAAAAAAAAATGTGAGTTCTATTCGCATGCAGCATAGTTCTATAGTTCCTGATACATTTCAGGAATAGTTCTGGCCTGAAAACCTGAAAAAAGTTACTTGAAAAAATGCTCTGCTAACTTCCGGTAGCAGAGCATTTTTCAGCAAAAATAAAATAAAAAATATTTTCTGACTTATACAGCTCTGTTCTATAGTTCCTGATACTTTTCAGAAATAGTTCTGTGCTGAAAACCTGAAAAAAAAATGTTTAAACAAAATCACCTCCCAACAAAACGTAAATAATCATTTTGGAATTTTAACGTTTCAAATCATTATTGCAAACTACAACTACGTCGTTTCTCATAAACCTGCTCAAGAACTAAAACCAAGAACTAGATTCAAGCCCAGAACTCACGTAAAAATGCCAGAAGAACATGCCGGAATAGTATGAGTTCTAAAAATCACGTCCAAACGCCAGCAGAGCAGGCCTAAACATATAGTTTTCATGGTTTCAAACAACTCTTAGAGCCTAGAACTGTTAAGTTTCTGATAGATCTGTGTAAGACCTACAATCTAGATTTTTATTCAAATCTAGACCTCACGTTAAAGTGCCAGCAGAGCATGGTACAAAGTTAAAAATTATTTTTTTATGTCCGCAAACTACACCTAGATTCTAGAACTGTCAAGTTTCTGATAGATCTGTGTAAGACCTCCAATCTAGACTTTTATTCAAATCTAGACCTCACGTTAAAATGCCAGCAGAGCATGGTACAAAGTTTTAAATGAAATTTTCATGGACTCAAACTATACCTAGACGCTAGAACTGTCAAGTTTCTGATAGATCTTCATAAGACCTACAATCTAGACTTTGATTAAAATCTAGACCTCACATTAAAATGCCAGCAGAGCATGGTACAAAGTTAAAAATGAAATTTTCATGGACTCAAACTATACCTAGACCCTAGAACTGTCAAGTTTCTGATAGATCTTCATAAGACCTACAATCTAGACTTTGATTAAAATCTAGACCTCACATTAAAATGCCAGCAGAGCATGGTACAAAGTTAAAAATGAAATTTTCATGGACTCAAACTATACCTAGACGCTAGAACTGTCAAGTTTCTGATAGATCTTCATAAGACCTACAATCTAGACTTTGATTAAAATCTAGACCTCACATTAAAATGCCAGCAGAGCATGGTACAAAGTTAAAATGAAATTTTCATGGACTCAAACTATACCTAGACCCTAGAACTCTCAAGTTTCTGATAGATCTTCATAAGACCTACAATCTAGACTTTGATTAAAATCTAGACCTCACGTTAAAATGCCAGCAGAGCATGGTACAAAGTTAAAAATGAAATTTTCATGGACTCAAACTATACCTAGACCCTAGAACTCTCAAGTTTCTGATAGATCTTCATAAGACCTACAATCTAGACTTTAATTCAAATCTAGACCTCACATTAAAATGCCAGCAGAGCATGGTACAAAGTTAAAAATGAAATTTTCATGGACTCAAACTATACCTAGACCCTAGAACTCTCAAGTTTCTGATAGATCTTCATAAGACCTACAATCTAGACTTTGATTAAAATCTAGACCTCACATTAAAATGCCAGCAGAGCATGGTACAAAGTTAAAAATGAAATTTTCATGGACTCAAACTATACCTAGACCCTAGAACTCTCAAGTTTCTGATAGATCTTCATAAGACCTACAATCTAGACTTTAATTCAAATCTAGACCTCACGTTAAAATGCCAGCAGAGCATGGTACAAAGTTAAAAATGAAATTTTCATGGACTCAAACTTTACCTAGAGTTTAGAACTGTCAAGTTTCTGATAGATCTTCATAAGACCTACAATCTAGACTTTGATTAAAATCTAGACCTCACGTTAAAATGCCAGCAGAGCATGGTACAAAGTTAAAAATGAAATTTTCATGGACTCAAACTTTACCTAGAGTTTAGAACTGTCAAGTTTCTGATAGATCTTCATAAGACCTACAATCTAGACTTTGATTAAAATCTAGACCTCACATTAAAATGCCAGCAGAGCATGGTACAAAGTTAAAAATGAAATTTTCATGGACTCAAACTATACCTAGACCCTAGAACTCTCAAGTTTCTGATAGATCTTCATAAGACCTACAATCTAGACTTTAATTCAAATCTAGACCTCACGTTAAAATGCCAGCAGAGCATGGTACAAAGTTAAAAATGAAATTTTCATGGACTCAAACTTTACCTAGAGTCTAGAACTGTCAAGTTTCTGATAGATCTTCATAAGACCTACAATCTAGACTTTGATTAAAATCTAGACCTCACATTAAAATGCCAGCAGAGCATGGTACAAAGTTAAAAATGAAATTTTCATGGACTCAAACTATACCTAGACCCTAGAACTGTCAAGTTTCTGATAGATCTTCATAAGACCTACAATCTAGACTTTGATTAAAATCTAGACCTCACATTAAAATGCCAGCAGAGCATGGTACAAAGTTAAAAATGAAAATTTCATGGACTCAAACTATACCTAGACGCTAGAACTGTCAAGTTTCTGATAGATCTTCATAAGACCTACAATCTAGACTTTAATTCAAATCTAGACCTCACATTAAAATGCCAGCAGAGCATGGTACAAAGTTAAAAATGAAATTTTCATGGACTCAAACTATACCTAGACCCTAGAACTCTCAAGTTTCTGATAGATCTTCATAAGACCTACAATCTAGACTTTGATTAAAATCTAGACCTCACATTAAAATGCCAGCAGAGCATGGTAAAAAGTTAAAAATGAAATTTTCATGGACTCAAACTATACCTAGACCCTAGAACTCTCAAGTTTCTGATAGATCTTCATAAGACCTACAATCTAGACTTTGATTAAAATCTAGACCTCACGTTAAAATGCCAGCAGAGCATGGTACAAAGTTAAAAATGAAATTTTCATGGACTCAAACTATACCTAGACCCTAGAACTCTCAAGTTTCTGATAGATCTTCATAAGACCTACAATCTAGACTTTAATTCAAATCTAGACCTCACATTAAAATGCCAGCAGAGCATGGTACAAAGTTAAAAATGAAATTTTCATGGACTCAAACTTTACCTAGAGTCTAGAACTGTCAAGTTTCTGATAGATCTTTATAAGACCTACAATCTAGACTTTGATTAAAATCTAGACCTCACGTTAAAATGCCAGCAGAGCATGGTACAAAGTTAAAAATGAAATTTTCATGGACTCATACTTTACCTAGAGTCTAGAACTGTCAAGTTTCTGATAGATCTTCATAAGACCTACAATCTAGACTTTGATTAAAATCTAGACCTCACATTAAAATGCCAGCAGAGCATGGTACAAAGTTAAAAATGAAATTTTCATGGACTCAAACTATACCTAGACCCTAGAACTCTCAAGTTTCTGATAGATCTTCATAAGACCTACAATCTAGACTTTAATTCAAATCTAGACCCCACGTTAAAATGCCAGCAGAGCATGGTACAAAGTTAAAAATGAAATTTTCATGGACTCAAACTATACCTAGACCCTAGAACTCTCAAGTTTCTGATAGATCTTCATAAGACCTACAATCTAGACTTTAATTAAAATCTAGACCTCACATTAAAATGCCAGCAGAGCATGGTACAAAGTTAAAAATGAAATTTTCATGGACTCAAACTTTACCTAGAGTCTAGAACTGTCAAGTTTCTGATAGATCTTTATAAGACCTACAATCTAGACTTTGATTAAAATCTAGACCTCACGTTAAAATGCCAGCAGAGCATGGTACAAAGTTAAAAATGAAATTTTCATGGACTCATACTTTACCTAGAGTCTAGAACTGTCAAGTTTCTGATAGATCTTCATAAGACCTACAATCTAGACTTTGATTAAAATCTAGACCTCACATTAAAATGCCAGCAGAGCATGGTACAAAGTTAAAAATGAAATTTTCATGGACTCAAACTATACCTAGACCCTAGAACTCTCAAGTTTCTGATAGATCTTCATAAGACCTACAATCTAGACTTTAATTCAAATCTAGACCCCACGTTAAAATGCCAGCAGAGCATGGTACAAAGTTAAAAATGAAATTTTCATGGACTCAAACTATACCTAGACCCTAGAACTCTCAAGTTTCTGATAGATCTTCATAAGACCTACAATCTAGACTTTAATTCAAATCTAGACCTCACGTTAAAATGCCAGCAGAGCATGGTACAAAGTTAAAAATGAAATTTTCATGGACTCAAACTATACCTAGACCCTAGAACTCTCAAGTTTCTGATAGATCTTCATAAGACCTACAATCTAGACTTTAATTCAAATCTAGACCTCACGTTAAAATGCCAGCAGAGCATGGTACAAAGTTAAAAAGGAAATTTTCATGGACTCAAACTATACCTAGACCCTAGAACTCTCAAGTTTCTGATAGATCTTCATAAGACCTACAATCTAGACTTTAATTCAAATCTAGACCTCACGTTAAAATGCCAGCAGAGCATGGTACAAAGTTAAAAATGAAATTTTCATGGACTCAAACTTTACCTTGAGTCTAGAACTGTCAAGTTTCTGATAGATCTTTATAAGACCTACAATCTAGACTTTGATTAAAATCTAGACCTCACGTTAAAATGCCAGCAGAGCATGGTACAAAGTTAAAAATGAAATTTTCATGGACTCATACTTTACCTAGAGTCTAGAACTGTCAAGTTTCTGATAGATCTTCATAAGACCTACAATCTAGACTTTGATTAAAATCTAGACCTCACATTAAAATGCCAGCAGAGCATGGTACAAAGTTAAAAATGAAATTTTCATGGACTCAAACTATACCTAGACCCTAGAACTCTCAAGTTTCTGATAGATCTTCATAAGACCTACAATCTAGACTTTAATTCAAATCTAGACCTCACGTTAAAATGCCAGCAGAGCATGGTACAAAGTTAAAAATGAAATTTTCATGGACTCAAACTTTACCTAGAGTCTAGAACTGTCAAGTTTCTGATAGATCTTCATAAGACCTACAATCTAGACTTTGATTAAAATCTAGACCTCACATTAAAATGCCAGCAGAGCATGGTACAAAGTTAAAAATGAAATTTTCATGGACTCAAACTATACCTAGACCCTAGAACTCTCAAGTTTCTGATAGATCTTCATAAGACCTACAATCTAGACTTTAATTCAAATCTAGACCTCACGTTAAAATGCCAGCAGAGCATGGTACAAAGTTAAAAATGAAATTTTCATGGACTCAAACTTTACCTAGAGTCTAGAACTGTCAAGTTTCTGATAGATCTTCATAAGACCTACAATCTAGACTTTGATTAAAATCTAGACCTCACATTAAAATGCCAGCAGAGCATGGTACAAAGTTAAAAATGAAATTTTCATGGACTCAAACTATACCTAGACCCTAGAACTCTCAAGTTTCTGATAGATCTTCATAAGACCTACAATCTAGACTTTGATTAAAATCTAGACCTCACATTAAAATGCCAGCAATGTAATTTTCTTGTATTCAATTTTAAAAATTATGATCATGATTAATACCTAGAACCTAGAACTGTCACGTATCTATTGGCTTAAATTCCTTGTTTGGCGCCGACTCAAAAATACTTAGGTATAATTTTATTCGTTTCAGAACAGTTATTAAGTTTAAATAAAAATAGGTTTATTAGTTTTTGCTGTTCAGTCATTCCGGCGCGGTAATATTTTTTGCGAAAAAGTTTTTTTTTTGTTGGTATAATCTACTTATGTGTTACGTTTTTTGGAAAGGGTATACCCTGGAGATTGTCCCATTTAAATTTAGAAACAAACCTAGGGTAGGAAAATAGGGATGTTTGATTGTTCACTCACTGACTGATTGACCACGCGTAACTTCTTACATAGTAATCCAATTTTCATAATTCTCTTTATGTGACCAAACTAGAGGTACACTCTATCCATTATAAGAAATATCTAAATCATTTTACTCTGAAAAAAGTTATGCGCGGTCATACAATACAATCAGTGAGTGAACCATCAGTCCCTGTTTTTCTACCCTATAGTGAAGGAATAATGTACACAAAACACCTACGTATGTAAAATTATTAGCATCATTTACCTACCTATGTATGTAAGCTAAGAAATAAAAAACCCATTTATTAAGTAGTGTAGTTTTTTTTATTATTTAACATTACCTCAATAATTCCAACGAATTGTTCTATTTTCTGCAAAAACTAAGATGACAATTTAAACATTTTTTTGCGCATATTGTAAATTCAAAGTATTTATGTAACTACTATCTAAGCTTTGCATATTCAAATTTTTCAAGTATTTAGGTTTTGCCAGAAGTAGTGACATTTTTCAGTGGCGAAATACTTGAAGAAACAAGAAAGTACAGAGCTCTTTATAGTTTTTAAAAAATAATTTGGTCTGATCTACAATATATTAGTTATAGTTGTTTTCTAATTTTTGCAGAAATCACAAATCTAATAAATAAAATCACTGAAAAAAATTACTAGAAAACACAATATAAGTATTTTATGAAATGAGTTACACCACTCATCAGTGCCTCAGTGCTGCTTGTAGATATTACAAAACTATGAGTTAATAAATAATCACTAATAAATATACTAGAAATCACAATAAATAATCCAGTGATTTATTTACCTATATTTTTATTATATTATATTATATATTTTGTAATTTCTGCAAGCCTATTCTAACTGCCTTCCTGTGTTTTTACTGAACGTTTTGTAACTTCAAAAAGGAATTATAAATCGATTAGTAAAAACACAGGAAGGCGTTACACTAAGCTTGCAGAAATTACAAAACTATACATAAAAAACACAAAAGAAATAAATACATAAAAAATACATACATAATAATACAATAATAATACTTACATAAAAAACACAAAAGAAATAAAAATCACGAGTATTTATTAAAAACACAAAAAAAATTAGTAACACAGGAAGGCATTATAATCGACTTGGTAAAATTACAAAATTATAACTTAAAAATTACTGAAATTAAGTTAAAACACAGGAAGGCGTATCAATAGACTTGGAGAAATAACAAATGTATGAGTATAAATAATCACTAAAAATATACTAGAAATCACAATAAATAATCCTGTGATTTATTTACCTATATTTTTATTATATTATATATTTTGTAATTTCTGCAAGCCTAGTCTAATTGCCTTCCTGTGTTTTTACTGACCGTTTTGTAACTTCAAAAAGGAATTATAAATCGATTAGTAAAAACACAGGAAGGCGTTACACTGAGCTTGCAGAAATTACAAAACTGTACATAAAAAACACAAAAGAAATAAAAATCACGAGTATTTATTAAAAACACAAAACGATTAGTAACACAGGAAGGCGTTATAATCGACTTGGTAAAATTACAAAATTATAAGTTAAAATCACTGAAATTAAGTTAAAACACAGGAAGGCGTTTCAATAAACTTGGAGAAATAACAAAAGTATGAGTTAATAAATAATCACTAAAAAATATACTAGAAATCACAATAAATAATCCTGTGATTTATTTACCTATATTTTTATTATATTACATATTTTGTAATCTCTGCAAGCCTAGTCTAATTGCCTTCCTGTGTTTTTACTGACCGTTTTGTAACTTCAAAAAGGAATTATAAATCGATTAGTAAAAACACAGGAAGGCGTTACACTAAGCTTGCAGAAATTACAAAACTATACATAAAAAACACAAAAGAAATAAAATTCACGAGTATTTATTAAAAACACAAAACGATTAGTAACACAGGAAGGCATTATAATCGACTTGGTAAAATTACAAAATTATAAGTTAAAATCACTGAAATTAAGAGAACACTTGAGAAAAATACACAGGGAGGAGTTAAACTGGATGCAGAAGTTTGTGTATGAAGATTATTTGGAGAAATAACAAAAAAGTTGTTTTTTATTTGTAAGCATTTTTATATTACCACTTACTTACTGCAGATTGTATATACAATCAGATGCGGAGTTATCTTAGTTCTTAGCGTTGCTGAAGCACGTTTTTTTACTAAGCCATCATATTTATGCCAAAACTCGCCCGTTAATCCGTACGCGGTGTAATGTTTTTTTTCTTCACTGAAATCAACGATAGCAGCTATCATATAAGTTTCTCCACCAACCTCAATTGTTTTTTTTATCGCATCCAACCTAGGAACAATGATGCTGTCTTTATTAGGATAACCTGGATCACTTATAACCGTGCTATCGATAATCAGGTGCGACCCATACCTATTAACGCAAGGAATTGTTTTTTTGCAGTTGAAGCAAGATCTTTCTATGGTCATGCAATCTTCTATTGCTTCCTGAATTAGATGAAGACCCCGACACAAAATGATGTCAACATTGACACTTACAAAAGTGTATTTTTTCCGGTTCTTATATCCACAGGAACAATCTACGCTAGACTCATAGCTCGGTTCTTTTTCAAAAAGGTACTGCGCTAAATGGGAAGCATTGCATTCCACGTCTAATCGCTTGATATTTTTCATGTAGGTCGTGACTTGAAAAATTTGTATGCCTGATAATATTTTGGCCCGCTGAGCATAATGTTCTCGTAAAATATTTTTTTTATCATATACACTCTGGGCCATTTTTATAATGGGGCAGTGTGATGATTTTAAATTGTCAGCGTAGGCTTTACTAGCCAAAAGTCCAGAAAGAATTAGCTGAAAAATTGCATCAAATGCACAAGTTGAAGTAATATTGAAATATTCATTATTTAGGCGCACAGGTCCTGCGATGTTTCCATTAAGAAGAACTGGAGCGTGGGCAGTTTTCGAATTTTTGATGAAATCCCACTCAGGACAATCATCAAAACACGTCGGTTTTGCACGCTTTTTGTTAAGTGAATCTTCGTTTTTATGAAATCCTCTCCATTCTTCTCGAACGTTCCAATCGTTATCAGCAATATTTTCGTGGCTTGATAACTGAGCTGCTTTTGATCTTTTTTTTGCTGTAGAATCGGAAACCTTCTGTTTTTCTTTTTTGAATACCCCTCTCCATACATCTTGAACGTTCCAATCGTCATCAGAAATACTTTCACTTTCCGCATTTATATCAGCTGAATCCGAAAGTGTGTCCGAAGAATCAGAAGCTGTAATCACTGTACTAACAGTCACTATCGCAGCAGATTCAAGTGGCTTCACTTTTGGCTCGAGACTGGGTAAAATGTTTTTCACATCAAATGACATTTCCTCAGACTCAAGTGTTTTGTGTTGAAGATCGTTGACTTCTTCAGCAAATACAAATCGGGGTCCCGAAAATTCATTGAGGTTGGTGTTAACCGGGGCTTTGGATTCTAAATCATCTCTGTTTTGTGGTGAACCATCTGACACCTTGGAGCGCTCCTTTATTTTGTCATCGATTCGCTCAAGATGTTGCATGACGAATCTGTCAATCCGCATTGGAATTTCACCTCGAAATTCACGCCGTTTTAAATCAGAAAATTCGGATTCAACTGACGCGGAGGTGGCGGTCAATGAGCCTCTCCCGAAAACAGGCACCATGATTGCGGTCCATAGGGGTAAGTATGGAAGGAGGGACCTTTTCAACCGTTTTGCGAAATCGGGGTTGTAGCATGCGTTGATCGTATCGCCTTCCGACGACTGATCAGCTATTTGGATTGCTGCGTCATATAATCCATCACACCACGATTTCCAGCCTGGTTTTTCTATTTCATTTTTATCAGCACTATTAAAAGCAGATTCTTCGTCGGTGCTGAGACCAGTTTCTTCGTCACTGTTGTTTGTGTTATGCTCATCGTAATCTTCATGATCGTCTTCATTTTTTATTTCGTGTCCTTTGATCTTATTGTTCAAAAAACGAAGTCGTTCAACTGATGGCAGAAGCTTGTCATCTGGTCCAGACCCAATGCATTTACTTAGCACAACGATGAGAACGGATTCTAGGAAGTAGGATAAGTCTTCTAGATTCGAGATCTGGCAAGCTTTTCCAACGCATCGTTTATAAAATCGCCGTACTAATGTCTTATCTTTTCCTTTCAAACTGGGCCATCGTGTTATCATTGCCGATAGATGACATACGTCTAGTCGCATAAATGTCGACGGTAGTAACAAGGATTTATTCACAATAGCATCGTAACACTTTTGTAAATAATCGTTTAAACTTGCGCATTGGCCAAATATTCGCGCTACCGCAATGAGCAAAGACCACCCAAAATCGGTTACAACGATTGGTGGAATAGGAGCGTTTGCAGCAAGGATGTGGCCAAAAAACTCCGCGACTATGATAGAGCGTTGATCGGCTGATACCATCTGGAATGTTGGCACGCTACCATCTTTCGTCACGAGCACACACTGGTACAGAAAAATGTGCGGCTTATGTGACTTATCAGCACGCTTTGCAACGCCACCTGTAGCATCTATTGCTAAAGTTGCATTGTTAGGGTCCCTTTTACAACGGGAAATGTATATTTGGAGCTGTTCAGGTAGCCAATATATACAGTTAAATTGGTACAATCCGATGGATTGTATACAACCAACCAACTTACCATGCTCAGCGCTATTGAGTAGATTCAATGCAGGATTTCCGAACTGCAATCCATATTTATTTAATAGTCGCTGCTCTTTGGCTTTTCGGACGACTTCATTACTCGGTAATATTGGCGGATCTTTACCTCCAAATTTCTTTATACGACCAGCTTCTTTACGTCGCCATGTCACCGCATCTTTACGGCCATTGATGAGATAGTCCGCCACTTTGAGGCGACGAGCGCCCCTCAATTGTCTTCTTTTTTTTCTCGAATGAGATTCTGGCTTAATGCCATCAACGTTGCATTGAAGGATTACATCAACTCCTTTTTTAGGCTCTTTTAACAGGGTACAATGAACCTTTGCGTTGCATTCGCGGCATAACCCTTGTATTGTTAAAAAAAACTTTGAAGATGCACTCATATAGACATTGTGGTTTTTGAATGCAACAACACAATCTAAGTGGTGCTGAACCCATAAAGCTTCAGCAACCACGTCAGCCCACCCTCCGCGTAATTTCCAATAAACGCGTGTACCGTAAATCTTTTGTTGGGGTTTCATATTCTGCCATTTTTTTTCCGATATTACCAATTTTACGTTCATTGAAGTCAAACTGGCATCGGTGGTCTGGTCTACATCTACACAGCTTTCCATGGAAACGCTTAAATCTCGTACTTGAATATTAAACACTTCCACTATGAAATCTTTAAACCCAGAGCGATTCTCATTAATTATAGTATAGATGTGTTTGGGCGTAATCACGGACCCTTTATCCGCCATCATGTTTGAAATTGTTTGATATACCTCATGAGAAGGAGGAAAAAGACGTCCGTCATCATCAATGGCAAGACAATTAGCATCTGATAGAATTTCCCTCAGAGCATTTTTATCATACGCTGGTTTGGAAGACATTTTAATTTGACTTTTTAGCTTTTTATAAGTGAATTACTTAACAAAAAAATTCCGAAAAATGGGTTGAAAAAGGTGAAGAAAAATGAAGAACAAAAAACAAATCGACTATTTCTTAAAACCAGAATGACAGAAGATGCTAATATTAAATTTGTTTCTGAAGATCGCCGAAAACAGCCTTGGGTACTACAACTTTTTCCTACAAAATTTTTACGTTTGAATTTATTTTGTGCTAATTCCTAAAGTTTTATTTTGCTGGGTCAAGCTGGCACACCGGGCGATGTTACTTTGACTGTCACAATGGATAATAATGGTTGAAAATAACTAAAAAAATACAATAAAATGTTCTATTGATTAATTTTTAAAAATGTTGAGAAATCGATTTAAAACCTAAATTAAATTGAGTGACCGGAAGTCACAACGACTTGATAATATAGTTAAAAAAAACTAAGAGATATCGCTGCGTATCAAAAACTAAGATTTTGAAAGCCAAAATATGAAACTTGTTTCTGAAGATCACAGAAAACAGCCTTGGGTACTACAACTTTTTCCTACAAAATGTTGACGTTTTAATTTATTTTGTGCTAATTCCTAAAGTTTTTTTTTGCTGGGTCAAGCTGGCACACCGGGCGATGTTACTTTGACTGTCACAATGGATAATAATGGTTGAAAATAACTAAAAAAATACAATAAAATGTTCTATTGATTAATTTTTAAAAATGTTGAGAAATCGATTTAAAACTTAAATTAAATTGAGTGACCGGAAGTCACAACGACTTGATAATATAGTTAAAAAAACTAAGAGATATCGCTGCGTATCAAAAACTAAGATTTTGAAAGCCAAAATATGAAACTTGTTTCTGAAGATCACAGAAAACAGCTTTGGGTACTACAACTTTTTCCTACAAAATGTTTACGTTTGAATTTATTTTGTCCTAATTCCTCCCGTATTTTAACCCTAATTCCTCCCGTATATTAAAACTGTTTGTGAAGATCACAGGGAATATAGCCTTACTATTACTATTTTACCCTGCAACATGAAGATATTTCATTTTCTACTAACTCGAATTTCTTTTGCCAACATTAGCCAGGATACTAGGCGATGGTGTTTCTGTGTACTATAAAACTGTGTTATAAGTACTAGAATAAAAGTTTCTTTCTACTTTCTGATCTGATTTTGTTGTTGTATAAAGTACAAACAAAACAAAGTTACCTGAAGATGAAAGAAAGAGAAGAAAATAATGAAAAGGTACATAGTTTTCTACCCTCAAATATTTGATAGGTTTTGTTTTATTGGTTTTTGGGAGTACTGATTGCGAATCGAACATTCAGTTATAAATCTAAGATGGTGGTTTTAATTTTTTTTTTTTGGCGATTTGATTTCTAGAATGTTTGATATAGTGGTTTTATAGGTTTTTGGAAGCGCTAATTGCGATTTTTGTCTAGATTGTAGGTCTTATGAAGATCTATCAGAAACTTGACAGTTCTAGACTCTAGGTAAAGTTTGAGTCCATGAAAATTTCATTTTTAACTTTGTACCATGCTCTGCTGGCATTTTAACGTGAGGTCTAGATTTGAATTAAAGTCTAGATTGTAGGTCTTATGAAGATCTATCAGAAACTTGAGAGTTCTAGGGTCTAGGTATAGTTTGAGTCCATAAAAATTTCATTTTTAACTTTGTACCATGCTCTGCTGGCATTTTAATGCGAGGTCTAGATTTTAATCAAAGTCTAGATTGTAGGTCTTATGAAGATCTATCAGAAACTTGACAGTTCTAGACTCTAGGTAAAGTATGAGTCCATGAAAATTTCATTTTTAACTTTGTACCATGCTCTGCTGGCATTTTAACGTGAGGTCTAGATTTTAATCAAAGTCTAGATTGTAGGTCTTATGAAGATCTATCAGAAACTCGAGAGTTCTAGGGTCTAGGTATAGTTTGAGTCCATGAAAATTTCATTTTTAACTTTGTACCATGCTCTGCTGGCATTTTAACGTGAGGTCTAGATTTGAATTAAAGTCTAGATTGTAGGTCTTATGAAGATCTATCAGAAACATGACAGTTCTAGACTCTAGGTAAAGTATGAGTCCATGAAAATTTCATTTTTAACTTTGTACCATGCTCTGCTGGCATTTTAACGTGAGGTCTAGATTTTAATCAAAGTCTAGATTGTAGGTCTTATGAAGATCTATCAGAAACTCGAGAGTTCTAGGGTCTAGGTATAGTTTGAGTCCATGAAAATTTCATTTTTAACTTTGTACCATGCTCTGCTGGCATTTTAATGTGAGGTCTAGATTTTAATCAAAGTCTAGATTGTAGGTCTTATGAAGATCTATCAGAAACTTGACAGTTCTAGACTCTAGGTATAGTTTGAGTCCATGAAAATTTCATTTTTAACTTTGTACCATGCTCTGCTGGCATTTTAACGTGAGGTCTAGATTTTAATCAAAGTCTAGATTGTAGGTCTTATGAAGATCTATCAGAAACTCGAGAGTTCTAGGGTCTAGGTATAGTTTGAGTCCATGAAAATTTCATTTTTAACTTTGTACCATGCTCTGCTGGCATTTTAACGTGAGGTCTAGATTTTAATCAAAGTCTAGATTGTAGGTCTTATGAAGATCTATCAGAAACTCGAGAGTTCTAGGGTCTCGGTATAGTTTGAGTCCATGAAAATTTCATTTTTAACTTTGTACCATGCTCTGCTGGCATTTTAACGTGAGGTCTAGATTTGAATTAAAGTCTAGATTGTAGGTCTTATAAAGATCTATCAGAAACTTGAGAGTTCTAGGGTCTAGGTATAGTTTGAGTCCATGAAAATTTCATTTTTAACTTCGTACCATGCTCTGCTGGCATTTTAATGTGAGTTCTAGATTTTAATCAAAGTCTAGATTGTAGGTCTTATGAAGATCTATCAGAAACTTGAGAGTTCTAGGGTCTAGGTATAGTTTGAGTCCATGAAAATTTAATTTATAACTTTGTACCATGCTCTGCTGGCATTTTAATGTGAGGTCTAGATTTTAATCAAAGTCTAGATTGTAGGTCTTATGAAGATCTATCAGAAACTTGACAGTTCTAGACTCTAGGTAAAGTTTGAGTCCATGAAAATTTCATTTTTAACTTTGTACCATGCGCTGCTGGCATTTTAATGTGAGGTCTAGATTTTAATCAAAGTCTAGATTGTAGGTCTTATGAAGATCTATCAGAAACTTGAGAGTTCTAGGGTCTAGGTATAGTTTGAGTCCATGAAAATTTCATTTTTAACTTTGTACCATGCTCTGCTGGCATTTTAATGTGAGGTCTAGATTTTAATCAAAGTCTAGATTGTAGGTCTTATGAAGATCTATCAGAAACTTGAGAGTTCTAGGGTCTAGGTATAGTTTGAGTCCATGAAAATTTCATTTTTAACTTTGTACCATGCTCTGCTGGCATTTTAATGTGAGGTCTAGATTTTAATCAAAGTCTAGATTGTAGGTCTTATGAAGATCTATCAGAAACTTGAGAGTTCTAGGGTCTAGGTATAGTTTGAGTCCATGAAAATTTCATTTTTAACTTTGTACCATGCTCTGCTGGCATTTTAATGTGAGGTCTAGATTTTAATCAAAGTCTAGATTGTAGGTCTTATGAAGATCTATCAGAAACTTGACAGTTCTAGACTCTAGGTAAAGTTTGAGTCCATGAAAATTTCATTTTTAACTTTGTTCCATGCTCTGCTGGCATTTTAACGTGAGGTCTAGATTTGAATTAAAGTCTAGATTGTAGGTCTTATGAAGATCTATCAGAAACTTGAGAGTTCTAGGGTCTAGGTATAGTTTGAGTCCATGAAAATTTCATTTTTAACTTTGTACCATGCTCTGCTGGCATTTTAATGTGAGGTCTAGATTTTAATCAAAGTCTAGATTGTAGGTCTTATGAAGATCTATCAGAAACTTGACAGTTCTAGACTCTAGGTAAAGTTTGAGTCCATGAAAATTTCATTTTTAACTTTGTACCATGCTCTGCTGGCATTTTAACGTGAGGTCTAGATTTGAATTAAAGTCTAGATTGTAGGTCTTATGAAGATCTATCAGAAACTTGAGAGTTCTAGGGTCTAGGTATAGTTTGAGTCCATGAAAATTTCATTTTTAACTTTGTACCATGCTCTGCTGGCATTTTAATGTGAGGTCTAGATTTTAATCAAAGTCTAGATTGTAGGTCTTATGAAGATCTATCAGAAACTTGACAGTTCTAGACTCTAGGTAAAGTATGAGTCCATGAAAATTTCATTTTTAACTTTGTACCATGCTCTGCTGGCATTTTAATGTGAGTTCTAGATTTTAATCAAAGTCTAGATTGTAGGTCTTATGAAGATCTATCAGAAACTTGAGAGTTCTAGGGTCTAGGTATAGTTTGAGTCCATGAAAATTTCATTTTTAACTTTGTACCATGCTCTGCTGGCATTTTAATGTGAGGTCTAGATTTTAATCAAAGTCTAGATTGTAGGTCTTATGAAGATCTATCAGAAACTTGAGAGTTCTAGGGTCTAGGTATAGTTTGAGTCCATGAAAATTTCATTTTTAACTTTGTACCATGCTCTGCTGGCATTTTAATGTGAGGTCTAGATTTTAATCAAAGTCTAGATTGTAGGTCTTATGAAGATCTATCAGAAACTTGAGAGTTCTAGGGTCTAGGTATAGTTTGAGTCCATGAAAATTTCATTTTTAACTTTGTACCATGCTCTGCTGGCATTTTAATGTGAGGTCTAGATTTGAATTAAAGTCTAGATTGTAGGTCTTATGAAGATCTATCAGAAACTTGAGAGTTCTAGGGTCTAGGTATAGTTTGAGTCCATGAAAATTTCATTTTTAACTTTGTACCATGCTCTGCTGGCATTTTAATGTGAGGTCTAGATTTTAATCAAAGTCTTGATTGTAGGTCTTATGAAGATCTATCAGAAACTTGAGAGTTCTAGGGTCTAGGTATAGTTTGAGTCCATGAAAATTTCATTTTTAACTTTGTACCATGCTCTGCTGGCATTTTAATGTGAGGTCTAGATTTTAATCAAAGTCTAGATTGTAGGTCTTATGAAGATCTATCAGAAACTTGAGAGTTCTAGGGTCTAGGTATAGTTTGAGTCCATGAAAATTTCATTTTTAACTTTGTACCATGCTCTGCTGGCATTTTAATGTGAGGTCTAGATTTGAATTAAAGTCTAGATTGTAGGTCTTATGAAGATCTATCAGAAACTTGAGAGTTCTAGGGTCTAGGTATAGTTTGAGTCCATGAAAATTTCATTTTTAACTTTGTACCATGCTCTGCTGGCATTTTAATGTGAGGTCTAGATTTTAATCAAAGTCTAGATTGTAGGTCTTATGAAGATCTATCAGAAACTTGAGAGTTCTAGGGTCTAGGTATAGTTTGAGTCCATGAAAATTTCATTTTTAACTTTGTACCATGCTCTGCTGGCATTTTAATGTGAGGTCTAGATTTGAATTAAAGTCTAGATTGTAGGTCTTATGAAGATCTATCAGAAACTTGAGAGTTCTAGGGTCTAGGTATAGTTTGAGTCCATGAAAATTTCATTTTTAACTTTGTACCATGCTCTGCTGGCATTTTAACGTGAGGTCTAGATTTTAATCAAAGTCTAGATTGTAGGTCTTATGAAGATCTATCAGAAACTTGAGAGTTCTAGGGTCTAGGTATAGTTTGAGTCCATGAAAATTTCATTTTTAACTTTGTACCATGCTCTGCTGGCATTTTAATGTGAGGTCTAGATTTTAATCAAAGTCTAGATTGTAGGTCTTATGAAGATCTATCAGAAACTTGAGAGTTCTAGGGTCTAGGTATAGTTTGAGTCCATGAAAATTTCATTTTTAACTTTGTACCATGCTCTGCTGGCATTTTAATGTGAGGTCTAGATTTGAATTAAAGTCTAGATTGTAGGTCTTATGAAGATCTATCAGAAACTTGACAGTTCTAGCGTCTAGGTATAGTTTGAGTCCATGAAAATTTCATTTTTAACTTTGTACCATGCTCTGCTGGCATTTTAATGTGAGGTCTAGATTTTAATCAAAGTCTAGATTGTAGGTCTTATGAAGATCTATCAGAAACTTGACAGTTCTAGACTCTAGGTAAAGTTTGAGTCCATGAAAATTTCATTTTTAACTTTGTACCATGCTCTGCTGGCATTTTAACGTGAGGTCTAGATTTGAATTAAAGTCTAGATTGTAGGTCTTATGAAGATCTATCAGAAACTTGACAGTTCTAGAATCTAGGTGTAGTTTGCGG
Source organism: Plemyria rubiginata (assembly GCA_963576535.1). Taxonomy (NCBI): domain Eukaryota; kingdom Metazoa; phylum Arthropoda; class Insecta; order Lepidoptera; family Geometridae; genus Plemyria; species Plemyria rubiginata. Next base: position 6,910,529 of record OY754905.1, read on the forward strand.
ACATAAAAAAATAATTTTTAACTTTGTACCATGCTCTGCTGGCACTTTAACGTGAGGTCTAGATTTGAATAAAAATCTAGATTGTAGGTCTTACACAGATCTATCAGAAACTTAACAGTTCTAGGCTCTAAGAGTTGTTTGAAACCATGAAAACTATATGTTTAGGCCTGCTCTGCTGGCGTTTGGACGTGATTTTTAGAACTCATACTATTCCGGCATGTTCTTCTGGCATTTTTACGTGAGTTCTGGGCTTGAATCTAGTTCTTGGTTTTAGTTCTTGAGCAGGTTTATGAGAAACGACGTAGTTGTAGTTTGCAATAATGATTTGAAACGTTAAAATTCCAAAATGATTATTTACGTTTTGTTGGGAGGTGATTTTGTTTAAACATTTTTTTTTCAGGTTTTCAGCACAGAACTATTTCTGAAAAGTATCAGGAACTATAGAACAGAGCTGTATAAGTCAGAAAATATTTTTTATTTTATTTTTGCTGAAAAATGCTCTGCTACCGGAAGTTAGCAGAGCATTTTTTCAAGTAACTTTTTTCAGGTTTTCAGGCCAGAACTATTCCTGAAATGTATCAGGAACTATAGAACTATGCTGCATGCGAATAGAACTCACATTTTTTTTTGATCTGCTGGAAAATGCTCTGCTAAGTTCACGGGCATGTCTATCTGTCTGTCTGTTACGCTTTCCCGCTTAAACCTCTCAACCGATTTTGATGAAATTTGGCACAGACAATCTTTAGACCCTGAGAAAGAACATAGGCTACCTTTTATTGCGATAAAAAGAGATGAAGAGATTAAAAGTACGCAAACGAAGTCGCGGATACCAGCTAGTGATTAAATAAATAAAATAAATATTGGTGAACTTTCCACACAGCACTATAATGCCCCAAACTAAGCCAAAACGTGTGGTATGGGAACAAGATAGGTGTATACTACTCAGATACTTTTTGTTTGTAAATACATACTTATAATATTATATAACACCCAGACAGAGAACAAACATCTATGTTCATGACACAAATGTTTGTTCACGGTGGGAATCGAACCCACGACCTACGGCACAGAAGGCAGAACTACTACCAACTGAGCTATGAAGGCTGTCAAATTACGCAAATACTTGCCCTCAAACGTTGAAGGAAAACATCGTGAGTACCTACATAAAATATATTTTTTTGTTAGTTTGTAAGTGTATCTAATTAATTTATTCATTCATTTACGAAACACAGCCATGACCCGCTGTGATTGAAAGACAAAAGGTTCTGGGTTCTGGCACTTTTCCATGCCCTGAAAATCGGACATTGTATGCATATCATAATAATATATACGCAAAGTTCGATGTAACCTACTAGTTACTTTGATCTCTCATTTTTTATGCAACTTGCTGATTGAACAACATTTACTGACAATTAAACAATTATTGGAACAAGAAAATGGTCCACCTGATGATAAGTGGTTACAATCACTTAAGACAAAGCAGTGCCTCGTAAGTCGCACTTGCGTCCGTCTACACACTGTTCAAACCGAAACATAGCAACATTGCTTGGCGGCAGAAAAGGCATGGTGGTAGTAATTCCCCGGACGAGCCCTTTATACTGTTAACCAGTTAAACCAGGCTAAAGCTTTGTAAATAACTAATTATTTCAGCCAAAGTCAAAGTCAAAATACCTATGTTTTATTCAATAAAATCACAAGGACCATCTTGAAACGTCTTAAAACTAGGTGACTCTAGTGCCAGTTCCACGCGACCAACACCGAGAAGATGAAATGAAGAGCTAATATGAAATGTTTATTTCATAAGCATGTATTATAGTTATTGCCAAGTTGTTTTATGTTCTCATATTTTTTTTATGGCAATTAAATGTTTCAGTGTCTGCTAATCTTGATGCACCTTTCACTAAGGAATTTACAGAAACTATATGTCAGTGTCTGCAATGCGAGGTTTTCTGTCATCTATCGAAGCAACATAGCATTTTCATTTTAATTGTTTTTCTAGTGTTTTTTATTAGTTGTGTTGTGTAATTTTGGTGGTATTTTAACCAACATTACTTGTGGTCTTAGCACAAAGTGTAAGCATTTGAAATGAAAGTGTATTATGTGATATCGTGATTTAACCGAAAATGTTTCAAATGTTTTGAAGAAACCGCCACCATTTTCTTCAAAACAATTGACTGACTCGACTTTTGTTTGACTGACGTGACTAGAAACATAGCAAAGAGCATATTATCCTATCACTTGACACTGGCAAGATTGTCGATAGACAGGAGCCATAAAAAAAAAGCTATAGTCTTCATAAAATAGTCAAGCGCCATCTATCGAATCAGTATGGAAACGTCAAGTATCATTGTCAAACACTTGGATGAAGTTTTTACTCAGAAGAACAATTTGTTCTTCTGAGAGTTTTTATCATTTGGGTTGATTATAAGAAGAAGAATTAGTTTGGTCAAGCATTATTATTATAGCAGAGGTCGTGGTCATGTTAAGACATGCAAGCGGGATTAAATTAATGTTCTGTTTTCTGTTACTTGAGTTGTACGGTCGCAAAGCCCACTTGATATTAAAATCATCGCGTTTCCATAGTTTGATGAGTTTAATCCTGAATTATCGGTGCAATCATTGTTTGTTTTTGGGGAAAGACAATTGTAATCGCTTAATAAATGTGTGAACTATATCGTGAGTCTTGTATTAATGATTTTCATCAAGCCAACTGACAGGGCATGGATTCGTCATATATATCAATAACTTAAATTCTTTAACATAAATAAGAAAGAAAGGTATAACAGTTAGTGTTAAAGACTTTTCGATGAGGTAAGGCACGATAATCAACAAATATCAAACAAAAGAACTGGGTTACAAAAATGTTAAATGTTTGTACCTAAACATTTTTTCACAGCAGTGCTTTCTAAATAATAAAATAAAATAACCTTTATACCTTCACACACTATTCTTCTGTGAAGGTGTCTAGTTAGAGGTACCTCAAAACATTTCATTCTGCAATAGCTCTTCTCGTTCCGTAATAATTAATTAAATTCTACCAATCGTTGTTTTAATTCATAGAAACTCGCCAAACGTGCAAGAACTATTCAATTTGAAAGCGAGCTAATTTGAAATGAAAAATATTAGGTACACTAATTAAGATCCAAAACCTGCATAATTTATTTACGAGAATCCAGGCACGCAAACTTATTTTCAAATGCGTGGACACACTGTACAGGCATATTTTTAATAATTTAAAAGTCAAGACTTGACTAATGGTACCGAACACTTAGTGTTCGGTGCCATTAGCACCTGGCCATTCACTTTTTGATCAGAGGTGTGGTCAGGTGCCACAGATGCACGCAAGGATAATCCTTGCATAATTAATTAGCTCCTAATTATTAATTTGTTATAAACTTGCATGCTTAACGAAACCAAAGTTGCTCTTGCTGTTTTATGCTCGCAATAGTTGCTTGAGCCACTTGTCTTAAGGCGTTGACAACACCTAATATTTCTCTCGCTCGCACGGTTCGACATTTTGAAAGATATGAAATCACAAATTCCAATTTTGAAAAATCGCAAACAACCATTTGGTGTGCAATCACATTGCGCATAGTTTGGTAAAAACTTCATTTTGATTGATGCAAGTTTTCCTACTCAAAAGTTTGGTTGAGTACGAAAACTAGAAAAGCAAACTTTTAAGTAGGAAAAACTTGTATCGATCAAAATGATTTTTTTACTAAACAGTGCGCAATGGAATTGCACACAAAATTGTTGTTTGCGATTTTTCGAAAAAGAATTTAGTGATTTTATATCATTCAACAAGTCAAAACGTGCGAGCGAGAGTCACATTAGACATAGACATAGACATAGACATTTATTTATTATATTTATTTTATTTATTTACATTAGCTCTTGTCTTCGTCTTAAGCAACTATCTACGTCATGTTTTTTTGATTATCTAATAAGATAGCCTCTGCTGGGAAAGGCCTTACCCAGAATTAGAGTATTGGACAAAATGGGGGACATTCTGTCTAATTCTCTAATTCAGTGTAATGTTCCAGCCTGACCATAACGGTAAGCTCATCTCGGTATACCGTTTCGGCCTGCCGCGTCACCTCGCTTGGTGAGGGTGCCACTTGACGAGCGAAGTGACCAGCACAATGTGGATTGAACATTAAATATGTATATGAATAGGCAGAGAAAGTATATATAAGATTCCGTCCTTTTCACTTTTGAATTAGACCAACAACAGAGGTTTTTGTACATGAATGTCGATATTGTTGTGTTTGGAATATTATTCCGTGCATAACTACTCAGCTCATTTATTTATCATGCTTATGGTTGGGCTGGCAAAGCATTCCTAAAATATTCATACGAGGAGCCTAATATGTAGGCTTACAGCAAGTATGAATCACAAAATTGGTGCAACAAATTGAAATTCACGATTACGTAACGTGACAATGACGGGCGTTTTCATCGTTGCTGCAGCAACGGGCTGCGGCTTCTAAAATTGGATGAAAATTTTAACGAGGGTTATCCAAGAGATTAATTATTTTATTCGTTTTCACATATCAGTTATCAGTTTTCACATGGTAATATTTCGTTGACAAGACAATTTAGATTCACTGCATTGTATCGATCTATATACGTCATTGACACTTTTATTAAATAAATACTGAATAGTTAAGGACATTTTTAACCATGCCTTTTCACAATACGTAGTGCCGGAAATTTGATTTTAGATAATTATATACTACATATTAATGGATCCTGATATCAAATGCCAATCGAAAACGTCTCAATGTTTTTGATTAACTTTTTTTGGTTTTTATTCAGGCAAATAAAATTTATTTAGAAAATACATATTAACAAGTATAACATTTTTACAACTATTTAAACGGCTGGAAGGTATTACAGGTAGATAACATTTAAAATCATTATTGCTCCGCGTACATTGGTACATTTGGTTGTACTGGTGGATAATAGCAATATTCTGTGGTAAACCCTTCACTGAAACTCATTAATTACCATTTAAAAAGTCAGTTACGTCACAGCACAATTGCAAGCCACACACCAGTAGACCACTGATTTACCTCAGACCATTAACGTACATTAGATTGCTGGGTTCTACCTTCTAATTGAACACAGACTTACCTGAGTCATGCAAACCACAGTATTTAACATCATTAGCTTTTATACGGTAAGAAAATCATTAGCTATCCCGTGTCTAACTGACAATCAAAGCGCAGCTAACTATAGGTCTTCGAAGCAATACGGGGTAATTTTATTGCCTGGAAATGTATTGGTAATCCGAAAATTCAACCCTTAAATTATAAACTATCATCCTACTACTATTATAAACGTGAAAGTTTGTAAGTATGGATGGAAGGATGGATTTCACCCGCGCAGATTTAAATCCCGGTCTTCCTACGGGATAAAAAGCCTATAGGTACTGTGCCTGGGGATCAAAGTTTCTTTCTTTTTTTTACAAAACCTATTTGAAACTTCCGATTATCATTTTGCTTGGATGTTGTGTCATGTTATAATAACCGCTGTTATTATGTGGCGCGTTATGCAAAGTATCTAGCAGTCCTAATAAAGATTAAACGTTGCCAATTTATAAAGGCGAATTGTCTGACTATTTGTTACGTTTTCACGCATAAAGCACTGAACCGGACGAAATGCAATTTGGATCATATATTGCATTAGCTAGACATTGTTTTTGTATGTTTTTATAGACTTTATAGAAGCAGTTCGTTTTCAATAAACCGTAAATACATCGTTCCTCGTCCTTATAAGCTAACGCGTTTTGTGAATGATTTAGTTTAGTTTTGACAAAGATAAAACTTTTGTATGCCTCAAGCTGATGGCCACTGAAGGCGATGACAAGAGCCTAAGTTTTCCTGCTCAAGTGTTTGCTTTACTAGTATTCGTACTCAAGCAAGCTTTTACTTTTGAGGAGGAACTTTTATCTAACAAAATAATTTTTTTACTAAACTGTGTGATTGCACACAGCTTGGCTGATTGAGTTTTTCCGATATATCTTCCAACAAATCGACGTGCCTAACCTATCGAAACGTAGGCGAGGGGTACATTAGCTCTTGTCTTCGCCTTAACATCCGTGGGGCATATGCTAGCGCATGTAGTACAAAAGAAGACCGATTGTAGCCGGGCGGTACCACTGGTTGGAAATTAATTATATCTTACGGCTGGATAACATGTAATGCATTCGTGGTCGGAAGCGTGTGAATCAGTGCTTATTATTTCCTTACCTTACAAGTTTAACGTGGTGTATTTGTAACCGATTCGACGCTCGTTAATCCTATACCACAATACGCAAGTTCCTCTGGATTACACGATTACATCACAGATACAGAGATTGAATAATAAGGTATCGCTTACGACGTAGGTAGTTTTACTACTCGGAAATTGGAACCGTAAAACCAGTTGCTGCCGATGTAAGATAGCGAAAAGTGAAGGCGAGGGTTAGCCCCAGCTTTATTGAAAAGGAGAGTAAAGCTTTTTTATTAAATTATTGAAACGCCCGCGACTTTCTGAAAACTGAAACAGCTTCACGACTTTGATCCCCAGGTACGGTAGATATCCCTTCAGATCTCCCAGTACCAAGTAGGTACTAATTCAAGATTCTTTGAAGATGTCTAAGGGGGGTAGTCAGAGGTACGTCCAAACATTACATTTGGCACATACCCACACTAATATGAACCCGCGACTTTCCAATTATGATATTTTATTTTAAGTAAAGTTTTATATTTATGTGCCAGATTATTTGTCTTATATCCTAAAACATGTTGAATTGTAGGTTGGTAGTAAAACATCTGAGGTATTTCTTCCGTGCCTAGGGATCACAGTTGGCTTATCCCACAATCACCATAATGTGTGGGCACCAGTGGACATGGACGTATGGTGGGAGGTGCTACGTGCTACTCGACCCGCTACTTGACCAGTGCGAACCAGCTATTCGCACTGGCACGCTCTTTTATTTGGTACCTAAGCAACCTGCACATAACACCATTTTTAGGTGATTTACAAAGATCCTGCGAAAATTTATTTAATAGTACGTAACTAAGTACGAATAGAAATATTATTCTCTTAAAATTTGTTGCTTGGTTCTTTCCATAAATACCTTCAGTAATTTTATAACGTCAATATCATAATGTGTGTGGGAAGTTTTTTACGAGCACCAGCCTCGACCATATCAGACATACGCATCGCTTCACTCTGTATCGATTGCAAGATTTGCAAGCTTATTTTAATAAATGGGTAGAGAAAAGCAATCTATTCTACTTCGGAAAGAAATCTGCAAGTATGCAAATAGCTGGCTCATCGGATCGCGTAGGTTGGATTCAATTTATAAATTCACATCTTGACATCGAGGAGATTGGACCAAAAGGTGAAAGTGAGCGAAATCTTTTCGATTTATTTAATTTTTTATGCTTTCGAACAAATGCCGAATTCAAATAGGTCACAAAAAGGATGATGGATAGTATGTATTTACAAAAAAAAAGTATATAAGTAGTATATCAGCTATCTGGTTCCCATATCACAAGCATAAGCTTAGTTTGGGGCTAGATAGTGCTGTGTGGAAAGTCCACCAATATTTATTTATTTAAACTACAATTACATAAAATCAAGAAAACTCAGATTAATAAAATAAAGTAAATAAAATTTCTTCTTAGCTAAAACGTAATTCATCAACCGCTAATAAGTTCAACATTCCGTTAAACGTTTGCATGGGTAGTAATGCACCTATCTATTTATTAGAAAACACGTTTTTAAAGTTTTAGATTCATAATAGAAAAAAACAAAAACAAACAGCTTCACGGTTTTCATTTCTGTAGATATGGTAAATAATCCCTCAGTATTTAAATTAAAAAATTAAATATTCTCTAACCTTGTCTTCTTTTCGTGTCTAAACACGCTTAACTTTTTAGACCAATATTCTGCCACTTCAATAGCCCTACCTCTTATCTAGTGCAATATCCATATTATTCTTTGTATGTGGGGTAGTCAGAGTTACTAAGTTCAAAAATGACATTCATTAAGTAGTAGGTAAGGCCAATTACAGGTTTCCACTTCAGATTCAAAGATTACAAGAACGATTACTTACAGCAAGCGTTTTCGCCCTTGAAAGAGACCTCGCCATTGTGAACGGAAGTTCTTACATAAAAGCCAGATCAACGTGCAACATTTTAAGTATAACCTCATGCAGTATGAATAAGCACGACCATTGCATAGCTTCAACCTTGATACGGCGTAACTACTCTGACCTTCTATTATAGTCTATCCAATTTAGATAATTCGCTTTTCAACGAATTTGTGTACATTATCCAGCAATCTATTGATCAATTTGTAAGATTTTTTTTTAAACAAACCACCCTTATCTTTTTTGGAGGTTTCTACCTGGGGCACTGTGAGTACTTCACTGTACTAAACTTTTACGAATGCGTAGGTATGGTAGGAGTCTTTTTTTTTCGCTGGGAAAAATACGTTACTCATCATCCAATGGGGGGAATATGTGGGACTCCCCGGCCCGTGAGAGCCGGTATACCATGGAGGGGAACCGGGTAACTGGCAGAGCCTTTTCATCCAGTCCCCGATACCTAACCCAACTTTGAGAATAATACGAACAACGAGGACACCTCGCGATAACTTAATGTACCCAAATAATAGGTACCTACCCAAATGTATGTTATCGCTTCATCTCAAAATGCATAAATTACTTTTCGTGCGTTCTGGACAAAATCTACATATTAATGAGGCAATAATGGAATGCATATTACCTATGCATATTCTGAATAATTATTTGTTAATAATATTATTTTATGCAATTATGCGACACCTTTTTTGTAGGTGTTTATTTATTGTTGATTGTTTTGTTTTGATACCTACCATTTAGAATTTTTTGTTTCAATAGAGCTAAAAGAACTTAAATAAAACTGTAGGTAATTATGATTTGCTCACATTATTATTTAATCTTAGTGGTGTATGTACTTTTCTTTTTTCTAAGCTTTATTGCAATGAAATTATTGCCTAAGATGCACTTATACTAAACAATGGATTATTTATTGAAAAAAAAAACTTTAAATAACATACATTTTAGCGGTGAGTTATAATAGGTAGTTCTGATGAATTTAAACCTACACTACTCATAATTGTAGAGTTACTGTTGTAGGTTTATACAACTGGGAAGCTTCCGCAGTCTCTAATGCCTATTAGGAGGTTCTAATGTTGGGTCAGGAACACCTACGTATTATGACTGTTTGGAGTTTCTAGCAACGCTTATTATTTTATCCTGCTTTGTTGTATTGTAAGGCAATAAACTAAACTTTATTATGTGACCTTTCAAATCCGACCTTATATACTTTTAAATAATTTAAATAATAATGTGTTGATGTTGTAAACTTTTTTTAATGAATTGTTTATTAAATATTGTTATGTGCCCATTGATCGTAACAAATGGAAGATTTGCAGGACGGATGTGAGAAACACTAAGTTAAAAAAAATACAGCTAAAAACAAAAACACATATTGCATGACACAAAGCGCGTTGTTTGGTTTAGGTCGCTTTCAGACGGGGCGTTCAATATTATTTTTTCAAAGTTCGGCCAACTCAGAATAACGATATCCATCAAATACAATATTTCCTACTTTATTATTATTATTTTATATCATATTAATTCCTTTTCAATAGCTATCAAAGCCGTTGAAAATTAAATATTGTATATAATTAAATAATGGTGCCATGTTTTGTAAATTTATATATAAATTTACTAACCAAAAATTAAATATTAATAAACTAATCAATGTGCTCTATCTACACCACATAACCGTGTGATAGCAACTGTAAGTTAATGGGATATCACAGAGGTTAACGTTCGTTTCAAAATAGTTTGCAATTTTGCCGGCGAAATTTTTTTTTTTTTTAAGAACAAGTGGTTTACTAGTGCAATCGTGCCAATGTCAGCTACTAAAATACGAGTTTATTTACGATGATGAAAATCTTTTTATGCAACATTACCTTTGTAGATTGATGTGATAGAGTGGCGTGATTTTATAATTATGAAATAGGTGTGGTGCCGTATGGTCGGCCAATGAGTTAAATACCGTGAAGCTAACCACAGTTATCCTACTAATATTAAAATCGCGAAAGTTTGTAAGTATGGATGGATGGATGTTTGTTACTCAATAACTCCAGAACGGCTGCACGGATCTTCATGAATTTGGATAGAGATAGATTATAGTCTGGAATAGCACATAGGCTTTTTATCCCGTGGGAACACCGGGATTTAAAACTACGCGGGTGAAACTGCAGGCGCAACTAGTAATGATATCGGTGCAGGTAGTAATGATGCGGCGGGCCGATTCGCTCGTCGTACCTACCTATAACTGTGCCTGGCTTATAATAGGGTATCCCAACAGCCGGAGATTGTGTGTACCTAACCAGCGCGAGACCTCGTTATTTGTTTTATATAAGAACTAGCGACACCCCGCGCGCCCCGGCTTCGCACGGGTACACATATCATGCATGATTATACATATAAACCTTCCTCTTGAACACTCTATCCATTAAAAAAACCGCATCAAAATCCGTTGCGTACTTTTAAAGATTTAAGCATACATAGGGACATGGGGACATAGGGATATAGGGACAGAGAAAGCGACTTTGTTTTATACTATGTAGTGATGTCGTATACCTATAGGTAGAAAGTACACGGACGATTTTACGAGTTATCTAACTACACGTGAGGGTCGTAAAATGAGGAACAGCCGTGGAGGTGACCCATATACGGATGCTTCTCTAGATAATTGCCGCCTATAAGAGCCTTGCCTGCAGTTTGACATTTTAACGTTTACCTATACGTGCAAGAATGAACACTTACCAACTAACAGTGAACAGTGAGTCGGCTACTGGGTTTAAAGCCATCAGTAGCCAACTGTTTTTGATTAATCAAAGCGGGTAGGGACTGTTAGTCTTAGGTATGCCTACATTCAGTGCAACAAAGTTACGCTTTGTATTCAGTATAAAGAATCAGAATAAAGCTTTGTCGACGCGTGTAGCTTCAACTTCAAATTACAAACGTAGCAGTAGGTGCCGTTGAATTAAAGTTCATAACAACACTGCTTTTGTGTTGACGACCACTATAGCTACGGTCTAAAATGTGACAAAATTGAAAATTTACGTGAGTTTTGCAGACAGGAAACATACAAAACGCGAACATTTACACTTACCTAGCATTTTAAATCAAATACAGCTTTTTTGGGTTTTTTCACATGTTATGTAAAGATTTAGCTCGCTACTTATTTTACACATAAAATATCGATATGCATTTTGTGTTATAATAAGTATATGTAAGTAAATCCTAACGTGAAATATAAATTTGTTAAATAATTACGTAATTACATATAGAAAATAGGTATTTAATATTTTCTTCAAAACATTTTACATACATAAACACTTGCCATAATTTAATTCAAGTTTATTCTCAAAGGATTTATTGGCTAAGATAATAATAATTCAGTCTCAGCAAGCTTAGCCTAGCCATGTCTAGTCGAGGACCTTTTGCTATTGTATCCCACAGAAACACGCTTCTTCAAGTATCTTTCATATTAGGTACACGTGTATAAGCTAAACATCTATTTATTAAACTTTATTGATTCCATCACTCCTACTTGTCTTGAAAAGTTGTTTTGTTTGCTTCCCCATAGCATGATGGAGGCAAAAGCTATTTTAGGGCACATCCTGCAAATAAATTTTACCGTTTTTCCTGTGATTGCGCTACTTCATAATTGTAACGGTTTGTGAACCTATTTTTAAATTTAACGAATTTAGCAACTTCTTTACTCTTCAGTCCAGTCACAGTTCGGTTGCTGTCTATAATCAGTATAGGTTCCACTCTATCTTTTGCCTTTAAGTCTGGCAAGCTACTGTGTTTTCTCACGAAGTAAACTGAAGGTATGTTTATTGATTTGGCGTCGCTTGCATCTTCTTCTGGAAACACAACATACACCACCAGAGGTTTTGCATCAGGTCCGGAGATTTTGACGTTGGAAGGGGCAGTGGCAACCACGATTTTGTAGTCATCGAATGTCTGTTCAATGATTGGAATATTTATGTAAGGAGCATCCAAAAGCAACGAGTCATTTTCACTAGAGTTCTTAAAGGGGAAAAATATTTTCGCTATTTGGTTTTTACAGCCGGTTCCGAGCTCTGAGGTATGTGGAAAATAAGCTTTGGACGGAATTTGTCGTATGTCGGCGGCGTCTATCGATTCTTGATGATTTTTTGCGAATAATGCACCAAACGTTTTTGGTTTAATTTCTTCTTTTACAGAAATGGGATTGAATTTCAGAGTAAATCCATTATTTATGGGCTTGCTCAGAGTAACTTTGTTTACAGACACAATCACTAGGAGTGATATTATCTGAAAGAAAATAAAAACACTTTATAAATCACAATAACCAATTGCAATCGTCGGGGCCCTTCAATCTAAGCTTTAATTTCAGGCAGATGGCAATGAAGATTCCAGAAATTAATCAATTTACAAGCGTTTGAAACGGTGACCTGAAAATTGTAGGTCATTTAAATGTTAATCCTGCAAACCCATAACAACATTTCGAAATCCAGAAATGTTTATGCATTATTCCGTACAGAGGCATGTAAACGGGCTAGTAATTGCGGCAATTTCAAGCTGCAGCTTTATCTATTTTGATCACGCAAATAGATAAATTACCAAAAAACTAGCACAGTTTACCGGACCCTTTAGAACCTATTATAATACATAACACAAGTTTCATTTGACAGAAATTTATAACAGCATCGAAGTTTTGACCATGTAAGTTTTGAAGTAAGGATAATGAATAATCATGTAGGTACTCGTAAGTAAATAATAAATGAGGCAAAGTGAACGCTCTGGTGTAACATTGATATCTTTTGTTGCTAATACATATGTTGTGTAAAATTAAAACAATAATCTATTTTGAAAATAAATATATACAAATTATACATAAAATATAAAAAATATATTGGTATACAAATTAATACACACAGCACTTTCTCGCCCCAAACTAAGCCAAAGCTTGTGATATGGGAACCAGATAGCTGATTTATTATTTACCTATAATATTCTTTTTTTTTGTAAATACATACTTATAATATTATATAACACCCAATTATATAATACTTCTGGTGTGAAACCTATTGGCTTACTTGTTGCATTGCCGAGGTAAACTCCCAGGAACGACCTCTTGCGAATCCCAGCTCAAAATGATTGTTACATCAACTATCAACCACATCATTGTTCTGTTTGTTTTGGAAAACAACTAAACCATGTGGATGTTTAACTGAATTTGACACGCTGAAGGCAAACACTACCTAGTTCTTCGTTTACGTTTACATAATATAGCGGCCCTCGCTGTTTGATAGTTTCGGTATCTATACAACAAAGTCATAGGTATTTGAAGACGCACTCGTTTGCAAAGTTTGACAAAACAGCAGTGCAAGTACCGTTCTTATCGATCGCTTAATTTGACATTTAGTATCGTCAAAATTCGTTAAAAATGGTTTTATCCCTTGTTGAAACCATTAGTAACGAAATTTTGACGATTCTAAATGTCAATTAAGCGATCGATAAGAACGGTACTTGCACTGCAGATCCTTATGCTTGGATAATCAATACAATAAAATTTGAAAATTTTGTTGACAAATTCTAGATAAATTTGAATAACGAACGAACGTGTATTATACAAAAACAGCCATTTAAGTAAGCATGTTAATTTTGTCGTATAGTACAGATGATCAATGCTCGAGGGGCTTCTTAAAACTAAAAAATAACCTTTCCATACATAGCCTGATGCGAGTGCATATTTTCAGTTTTACACCTCTTCTTATCTTTCTTAAAATAAAAATGATTATTACAGCTTTCAGAATAAATAAACATTTTATCTCTAACTCACAGGGCAATCTGACTGTATAGAACTGTGTGGCTACATCGTATCATAATTAGAGAAAAAAGTAGATTGTTTACACAAAGGGTTAAAGTATGGTATTTTGGTAATGGTCGGCATTAAACCCAGGTTCACGTTTCAAGGTACTAAACCCTTGGCTTGTGTAACAATTTTCTATTCTCTGTCAATTTTAAAATATTCTTTTATTCTGTGAATGCTCATTTTTTTCATAAAACAGTTGTTTTTAAAATCGCTTGTTCAGACAACTTACATTACAATGTTTTCCACATCATTTATTCAAACATCAATTAATGTAATATTCTACTAATATCAATTAATTTAATATAGTTATTAATATTTATTTATTACTTCATTTTTATTAAATAACCAATTTCTCGGTTATTTAATAAAAATGAAGTGAATGGCACTCAAAATGCATGTTGAATATTAGTTTACATAATTATAATATGACCCACGAAGCTCGATTGTGTAGTCGTTTAAGAACGCTCCTGCGCGATTGGAACAACAAGGCCGTTTTTCGAGCTTGAGTTATCCCGTGGTGTAATTACAGTTTACTTTTCACGATCACAAAAATAGAAGCAAATAAAAGTCTGATGCCTCATAAAAAGGAGTTATAGAAAAAAAATACTATTTTCAACATATTAATAAATTTATTTGTAACGCACGATTTCGTAAAATGGTACTCTTTGCCTTTGTATTGACCCACCATACACCCGTAAACTAAGTCACATTATATTTGTAAAAATGCAATATAATTAAACAGTTTGCATTTATTTTTATGCATAGAGAAAATATAAAAAAATTCAAATAATTGTTTCTAAAATAAAATGTTAAAAAACGCCGCTCTGGCGCAATTTTACGCTTCAAACTATCTGTTATTTCTTCGATGTTACGAAGTCTAAAACCAGAATACGTATACCACATGGAAGAATAGACTAATGTTTATAAATAAAAAAAGATAAAAATATTCTAGCTCACACTCATTCATGTTCTACTCATTTTTATAAATGATTTTTTAAAAACTTCACTTTTATCAAGCTACGCAACGCGCCCAGCTCTCAGTCCGCGCCAAACGCTCGACTTCGTTCGATTGGGCGACGGACCCTTAAGGTGCTCTCACACTGCTGATTAAAACTGTTTTCAAACATTTTCTAACACTAAAACATTTGCTAACAATATTAAGAATTGTTACATTCTGTTAGGATTATTAAATTTTTTGAGGGATCCTACACTGACGAATAATGTTTAGAAATATTTCATAACATTTACTAACATTTGAAAACAAGACATTGGCTATTGTAGCTTGAATTTGGACCTCGAAAAATTTTTTACGAACAAAATGTTAGCAAATGTTTTATTTCCTTACAATGTTGTTAACTTACAATTAAGTTTAGAAGTGTTACATTACATGAAAACTTTCTAACATTGTGATCAAATGTTAGCTAGAAAATGTTAACATTTTTTTTACAGCAGTGTGCGAGCATAATCTATACCTACGTATATTCTCTTATCGGTGCGTATATTCAAATCACATACCTACCTTTATGAATGCATATTGGGAGACTTCAGCATTACCTGTTCCTAGTAATACTCTCAAATCATAGGATTTATGGAAAGCCAATATCCCTAGCGTATTACCACGTAAATTTCAAGTTAACGCTAGGTGACATATTTATTACCTCTGTGGAGTAATTTATAACGTCAAAGATAATCAAAGATGCTGTCATTTGATTTTCGTGCCAAGGTTTCAGGAAATTATTATTATTTAAACGTAGAAGCCTACGTTTAAAAAAACGCTTACAAAAACGCCTCAACTTTAACACAAAGTAGGTACCTATTACCTACCTAAAAATATTTAGTGTTGTCGATTTTATTTCGAAGTTCAGCTTATTTTATATATTGGACTTTTGTCTACCACTTACTACGAATAAATAATAAGTCGTCTATACCACAATATCCGAGTCAACAAAGAGAAAAAAGCAATTTTATTTCGGTCGCTTCATTTTCAAATTGTCATCAGCTGTTCCAACGTTTCCAGAAAATAAATTAATTACACAAATAACTTATATTGTTTGTTTGGTTTTTCAATTGAATAGTTTCAGCGTTTACGATAACGTACGTAGGCGCATTCAACGCATATCTTAGTTTTGGTAATAAGCACATAGCAACATAGCTGAAGATTGATTATAATTCTTTAACTTTTGATCTAATTTAGAAACTGTCTAATATTAATGCATTTATAAAAGCAATAAAACTACTATACAAATTTTTAAGCTTTTAAAGAAAAAAAATAGCACACGTATACACTCACGTTTCTGACTCCAATTCACTTTCCAATACAATAATACGATGGTAGAAGGCAGGGAATTGAGCGCAAATAAATAGCTATCTAAAAGCGAGGGACTTAAAGTGATTGATTTTACAAGTTTTCGCTGGAGCTTCTATAGTAGAATTCAGGAAAGTGACTTGCTATTTTATACAATACCCATCTAAAGTTCGGCAGACATCGTGCACGTTAATCTATAGCAAGTTCTTGGCTCGCCAGCTATGTAGGTAGTCATTGAGATTAAAGTGCCACAGTAAATTCCTTGCCTAAACAAATGGAACACGAAACTGCTTAGTTGGCTGCTTAGCTACCAAGTAGGTATAGGTCACGTCAACTAAAAAGAACGCTCGAAATATGTGGAGAGTGTTTTGTATGTTTGCGCATACAAAACACTCGCGCCATCACACCCCTCCTTACAGCGTTATTTTTGCGTGATGCGACTTATACACACAGATCAAGCTGCACAAAGACAAAGAAATATGATGGTCACGTGTTACAACCGCGGCTCGCTCGGCGAGGGCACCATAACAGGTTTTTGAAATTGTTCTTGAAAGATTTTTCCTGTGCTAAGGTTTATGCTGTCTTTTATAAAAATGTAGATGTCACTATATAACAATAAAAAACTATTCCTATACGCAGAGCAGTGCTGTTACATCATCCATAAAATAACTTAGTTTGTGGGATCATTAACATTTTTTTCAAATAAAACTTTCCATATGATTCGTGACAGTCGAAATACTTTCTGAACACACTTTTTCCAGTGCGATCGAATATGTTATTCCATATTAATATGAAAATGTTTAATCAAAATAAAAATCTTATAAATAAATACAGTATAATTTAATCTAAAATGTTAAAAGCTAAAACTTAGATTTATCTAAGTCAAACCAAACATTGTATCAATTCGCACATTAAATAAAATACTTAGCCACAATTATTATTGTATACAAGAAAGCAACACCACACACAAGATTAGGTATTTATTTATACTAATAAAAGCTAAGGGTATAAATAGGGCAACAGCTTGGGGGTTGGATAATTTAACTAAATAATTTATGGTACCTATATAACACAAGTATATGTACCTATCGAGGCACCACATGAATGCCCTCAAGGCTTTCCGTTTGCGAGTGCTCAGAAATATTTTCAGGAAAGTGATCTTTCACAATCTCGTTTCTGACTTCCGTTATGTCTCCAAGTTTGGTTTGGTATTTCACAAAAAACACTTCTGGGCTCGAAGGTTTTTGTGTATACGTTGAGGGAATCACTTGTAATGGATCCTCTTTCTTAGAGAGTACATAAATCAATGTTTTGTCTTCGATCTGCGGTTGACTGTTTTGTACTTGTTGGAAGTAATTGGAATTCTGCTGCTCTTGACTCGGCGCTTTAATAAACACTATGTTATAAGTCTTCTTTGGTGGCAGTACGTTGATTGGAGCGGGCGGCGATTCCTCGAATTGCTGGTCTGGCACATAAAAGTAGATATGCTTGAACACCTCAGGCTCAGGTACATTTTCAAAGCAGGGTTCTGGAAAATCCTGATAGGCATCGCTTGGAGCTGGACTTCTCTTCATCACAGTGTCTGATTTAGACACTTTCTGTGAAGGTCCATTCTTCGCTACATCATGGTGACTGTGAGAATTTGTATGCTGATGCTTTTCATCTGGTGATGCAGTGTTGAATCCAGGAATCGGATTATACGGAGAATCTTTACCTTCAACTTTGTGCCGATGCAGATATTGGTAGTCGTTTTTTGTAATAGAGTATGATACAGATTTTTCAGGCACTTTTTGGCTTACTTGAGCTTCATTAGTAATTTGGTGATTGTGTGTTGAAGGATAGAATGCTTGTTGAATATTTGCCGGACTAGGGCCGATTACTGCATGGTTGATTGGTGATGGACTTAAAACTGCAAGTGGTGGTAGAGGTATCGGGGAAGGATTGATTAAACCTGAATTAAAGACTCCTTGGTGTAGGTGACCGCTATTTGGAAAAGATCCTATAGATGCACTTCTCAGCCCTACAAAAGGCGATATGTGAGGAATAGTAGGAGTGCCTATCGCTCCATGACTGATTGGTGCAATGTGAAGTCTCGGAGTAGTTCGAAAGTTTGTAAGAGGTCCTATTTCTGCTTGTCGAAATAGTGGTGAGTTGAACAACGTAGGTGTTGGTAGAAACGTTTTGGGAAAAGCTTGGCCATAGTTTGTCAGTGTAGGATTGAATCTTAGAGGATTTGTGAGTTCGGAGTTAATGAGAACTTGCCTTGTAGGATTAGCCAGGTGGTAATGTCCAAACCCAGTGTTAAATGGATGACTGATCCCAGCATCGGTTAGGACTACTGCAGTGAAAAACGCCTAAAACAATAAATTTCATACATTAGCACACACTATACAAGGTCAATTATCTTAGACGAGCTCTCGCTAGCGCGTATGGTGGATTTATAATGGTCCCTGAAGGCTTCACTAGCTAACATATTTGTAAGACTGTAGTCCTATATTTTCGTGAACATGTTGAATGAGAGTGAGAGGTGAGTGGTACGAAAATATAGCACATTATGGTAGTTATATTCTAGTTGAATCTATGCCTGAGGAGCCAGCCCAACCCTTCAGTTCTGAAAATAAATAAATAAATGGACTTACCAACTGAGCTAGCATGTTGGATTCCCCGACGGTCTCCGTCGTTATGATGGCTTATCTTCGATGACAGTATTTATAAACACTTTCTCAGCAATAATTTATTTGTGAATATTGATGTTTCTCATGTTCTAACTTTACATAAAATATTCGGTTGGCTTTCGTCCGTTATAGCCAAATTTATGGAAAATCTCTATAAAACTTCCTTATAAATACATAAATTGGTGATCTGTTGACCTCTGATGGTTTTGAATGGAGTCAGACTTATGCGAATCTGCGGTAACGTATGTCGTAGAATAACCCCTTCATAGTTCATAGTTTATTATATTTCAGTGCGGTTCCTCTGGTGTAGGATTTTATTTTACCAAATAAAAATCATACTAATGGAAGCTAATGTCATACCTATTGATTCGTGTTCTATTCATTTAGGCTTAGCTATTGTATATGTATACTTGTGATTTTTTTCAGCGGTGATATTTATTCTTTTTACTAATAACTTCACTTTCTGTATTACCTACTATCTTGTTTTGTTTGTTACAGTTACTGAGAAGGAGATACGGCTGTGGTATGTTTCTCTTCTGTATAAATCAAGATACTAATTAATAACGTGAAACTACTATTTTGAATTATCATTGATGTATGTTCATGTAAGAGAGGTTTGGTAAAGTATTATAGAAGCACCATACAAAGTAAACAAGTTAATGCTTGCGGTTATAAGAGGATGGGTAGATTTCTTTGGAACTACAAAATTATACCTATTTATAACATTAATTTCATATTTAACTTTCTACTAGGAAACTTGAAATTACAAAACAGATGTCAAATATTTGATTGATTTTAATAAATAGTTAGAAAACTATTTTTTTTTTGCAGGCATAAGGGTTTCCTGAAGGACTGCCCGAACGGTCTTCTGACCGAGCAGGTATGTACAAAATCAAACTAAGAAGTAATTATCGCGTTTGTAGAGCTTTGCTCGGTATTTTTTTTTTACCCGAGTGCCGCGAGGGTTATGTGTTTGGTGTGTATCGATCCATGTATCCTTCCTTCGATATTTCCTTTATGACCACGTAGCAACCAAACGGCCGGATGGATTTTGATGATTCTGGTATTAAAAGATTCGTCGCAACTTCCCAAGTGTCCTTAGAATAAAAAAAAAGTCACGTGGGAAGGACCTTCTTTCTTTGTCTTGTGTTGTCCTCTTGGTTTGTATGTATGTTGTCTTCTTGGTTTGTATGTATGTTTGGCCTTACGTTTACCTAATACCAAAATGATTTCTGATTCAAGCATATTTCTCTTATATTATTGTATTATTTGTATTCGAATAGTATTTATGTGTGTCACTGGATAGTTATTTTTTCAAATAATTTCCCTGAAATGAAATAATAGCCAATCGCATTTTGAAATTGCGAGCTGCTGTCACCGGGCTCTTAAACAATTGATTTTCTTGGTCTAACCCACGGAACAGATAAATATCCCTCTAACCAAACACTCACCAATGAGTGTTTGGTTAGAGGGATATTTATCTGACCAAGAAAATCAATGGTCATCAACAACGCCATCTACTAGCTAGTTTGTTAGTAGCTTTAGTTTGATGTGTCGTCAAAGCAGTAAAAAAATAGTATTATTACTCACCTCGCTCAGTTTATGTTTTCATTGCCTGAAAACACGGATAAAACGACATTGAATAGATCTAGATCGATTTATCGGCCCCGAGACCGCCTAGACTAAATTTCATGAACATTTCATGAATAATAAATTTCATAAAATAATATTGGTGGACTTTCCACACAGCACTATCTAGTCCTAAACTAAGCCTAAGCTTGTGGTATGGGAACCAGATAGCTGAATACTACTTATTTACTTTTCATTTGTAAATACATACATACATATAATATTATACAGGGTGTGGCGTAAAGAGTGGATAATCCTTTACCTACGTGTAGGGGGTATATAACTGTTCATAAAATTGAAATTTTGCGGAATAAATTATTTACGGTTTTCGAGTTAATGGAGTTATTCGAAATTTTAATATTTTTTCACCCTTGTCCACTCTTTTAGATGCCAAGATCACAAATCAAGCTATTTTCTCAATCTGTTTTTTTTTATAGCATTCTTGGATAACTGCGCTATCAAATACCAATTGCCATTTGTGTGTTAAAGTAACAGATTTTTTTTTAGAAAAATTTTAAACTAAAAAAAATATTACTTGATATTTTTTCCAAAAGTTTGACCTCCTGTGGAGCAAAAAAAATACACTGTCCCCTGAGTGACCAACTAATAAAAAACTTGGCCACTTCAATGAGATTCCGAAATGGTATGCGCTTGGTATTTCCAGCTTTTAATTTAAAGAATATTCTTGTAAAGATTGACCAAGGCCTGTTTTCTTAACATGCTTTTTTCCACAAAATTAATTATTTTGATTCTTTGGATAGTCCTTTACCTACTTGCAGGGGATATAATAGCTATTCAGAAATAAGAATAAAATTACCCAGCAAAAATTTCATGATTTTTGAGTTATTGAATATTTTAGAAATTTTAATATTTTTTACCCTTTTAGATGCCAAGATCACAAATCAAGGTATTTTGTCAATCTGGTTTTTTGTAGAATTTTGGGATATCTGCGCTATAAAATTCTAACTATCATTTGTGTGTCAATGGAAAAGTTTTTTGTAAAAAAAATGTTTAGCATAAAAAAAATCTTTTTTTTTTCAAAAATAGAAAAAATGTAGCACTAATTCAAATGGTGACTTTTAACACACACACACAATGTGACAATTCAAGGTATGGTCACTTTTTATACCATAAGAGGCCAAACTTTTGGAAAAAAATTGCTGATCATTATTTAATGCTAAAAAATTTTACAAGGGTAAAATAGTTATTTGTTATACAAGAGTGCAAAGTTGCTTTTTAACCGCGTGCTCAATTTTGATGACCGAGCAAGCGAAGGATTCTAAAATTTAATCACGAGCGCAGCGAGTGATTCAAAATTAGAATCCTGAGCGTTAGCGAGGGAATCAAAAGAGCACGAGGTGAAAAATCTTTGCACTCGAGTGCAACACGTAACTTTTCATTCCACCTCAGCGAGGAAATGACTAAATGCAAAAAAAAAACGTTTACAATCACATGCTGGCGTCAAACAAACTTCCTCGTCGCTAGAATCACTCATTTTAGATTTTTCACTTGTTTTCAAGTTTCTCGTTTTTAATAAAAGGTTTAACAATGACGTGAAAAAATGCCGCGTAAAGAACCGCGTACAAAGCAAATTGAATAAAGAACACCAAGAAGGTTCCGAGTCTGAGTTTTTAACAAATTAAAAAAAAGTTGTATGATATATTCGGCATCATAGAGGTAGCAGTAAATAGGTTTAATGTTTTTTTTTAATTCACAAACTTAGTGCACACGATGTTCTAAATTCAATTTACTTTATCCTCTAGAGAATAAAAACGGCTTTTGCACTCAGATATTGAAGAGCAAAATTACTCTTGCCGAGATGGTGGGATGAAATAGTTATTTGTTATACAAGAGTGCAAAGTTGCTTTTTAACCGCGTGCTCAATTTTGATGACCGAGCAAGCGAAGGATTCTAAAATTTAATCACGAGCGCAGCGAGTGATTCAAAATTAGAATCCTGAGCGTTAGCGAGGGAATCAAAAGAGCACGAGGTGAAAAATCTTTGCACTCGAGTGCAACACGTAACTTTTCATTCCACCTCAGCGAGGAAATGACTAAATGCAAAAAAAAAACGTTTACAATCACATGCTGGCGTCAAACAAACTTCCTCGTCGCTAGAATCACTCATTTTAGATTTTTCACTTGTTTTCAAGTTTCTCGTTTTTAATAAAAGGTTTAACAATGACGTGAAAAAATGCCGCGTAAAGAACCGCGTACAAAGCAAATTGAATAAAGAACACCAAGAAGGTTCCGAGTCTGAGTTTTTAACAAATTAAAAAAAAGTTGTATGATATATTCGGCATCATAGAGGTAGCAGTAAATAGGTTTAATGTTTTTTTTTAATTCACAAACTTAGTGCACACGATGTTCTAAATTCAATTTACTTTATCCTCTAGAGAATAAAAACGGCTTTTGCACTCAGATATTGAAGAGCAAAATTACTCTTGCCGAGATGGTGGGATGAAAAAAATATTAAGGTTTCTAGTACATCCAAAAACTTGAAAACCGGCTTTTTACTGGGCACAATTTTATTTTTATTTTATATGTATGTTATGATATCCCCTACCGCAGGTTAAGGACTATCCACAGAAAAAAAATTTTTATTTATTTAGTTGGTCACTCAGGTTCATTTTTTTGCTCCACAGGCGGTTAAACTTTTGGAAAAATATCAAATAATATTTTTTATGTGAAAAAAAATCTAATTAAAAATCTGTTCCTTTAACACACGTATGACAGTTAGCATTTGATATTTATTGTTTTTTATTAGTTGGTCACTCAGGGGACAGTGTATTTTTTTTGCTCCACAGGAGGTCAAACTTTTGGAAAAAATATCAAGTAATATTTTTTTTAGTTTAAAATTTTTCTAAAAAAAAATCTGTTACTTTAACACACAAATGTCAATTGGTATTTGATAGCGCAGTTATCCAAGAATGCTATAAAAAAACAGATTGAGAAAATAGCTTGATTTGTGATCTTGGCATCTAAAAGAATGGACAAGGGTGAAAAAATATTAAAATTTCGAAAAACTCCATTAACTCGAAAACCGTAAATAATTTATTTCGAAAACGTTCAATTTTATGAACAGTTATGATACCCCCTACACGTAGGTAAAGGATTATCTACTCTTTACGCCACACCCTGTATAACACCCAGACAGAGAACAAACGTCTATTTTCATCACACAAATGTATATTGCTAAGTAATCTACATAATAATTGCTGACTATATTATTTATAAATGCCAGGTTTAAACAAATTCCATGTCAGACGTTTTATGAGAAGTAAATGTTAATTCTCTTAAATTAAGATTTTCCTCCAAGGCATTCCAGTTCCGATCTAATCTACACGCTCATCGTTCCTCTGGGACTTTGTCTAGAAGGGTCTATCTTGGGAGTCCTTTAGTCTTACCTCGCAATCACAAAGGAATTCCTCAGTATTTGTTTAAATAGAAAGGTCACAGATCTTACAGATCTGGGTGGGTTTTGCAACCTCTGGGTGACGCTATTCGTCCGCAAATAATCCGCTTCCGCGACATGTCAAAATCAAAGACGATAAGATTTTAAGCGGTTGTCATCACAGATCATCATCTACTTTCTGTGTTTAAACCACGGAATAGAGAATATTTCTGTGGTTTAAACCGTTACTCTGAGTATGTATTTTATTTTACATAAATTATAGGTATGTACATCTATATGCTCCCTGGTCTAATTTAAACTTAAATCAATATATTTAGAGAATCATAACATAAATTCTGTCACTATAATAAATTAGCTTTGCTGGGTCGGTTGACAAAAATAAAAACACAGATATAAATTCATTTTCTAGAAATAAATTACCTATGTTATAAATACGCTTTGCTAGATCGATTTATCGCTCCCGAAACATCCTGCATACTAAATTTCATTAAAATCGTTGGAGCCGTTTTAGAGATTCAGATTATATAGGATTAAATAAATATACAAGAATCGCTCGTTAAAAGGTATTAGATATATTTATCAATATGTTGGACCACGTGTACAATGCGAGATGGTCAAACCTGCCCTTAGTATATTTGCCTTCTTTAGACTCTATGTTAGTTCTGCCTTTAATAAGTTCAAAAACAAACATTGGTTTAGTTGGCGGAAAATTTTTGCCATTGGCTTTTCAACTGAGTGAGTCAGAATATTTCCAAGCAATTCAAATAATATGCCGTGTAGTTTTTTACTTCATCTTATATTACATGCCTCTTACTTTAAACTGCATCTAAATCAACGATGATGATAATAAGACCTAAAAATTCGCTTGATAAATATATTGTGGAGGACTTCAAGTGCAAAGAGCAATACCTTTCACTGCGCTTATGTAGGCACGTATATGTCCAGGAGGTCGGTTATGTTTGTGTAACTAAGGTAAGATTTTAAACCTGGCAATACTAAGTAGCTACTAATCATCTACGTACCAAAACCCCACAGTATTAGTGGAAGCAGGGGTAGTGGCGATCATGTCGGGTAACGCTCACTCCAATAACTTATTAAATAAGATGCCTTAAAACACAGCGAGCACGCTGCAGCGCAGGGGTTGTGCAGGCAGTCTCTAAACCTCAAAAGTAACATAAGACAAATGAAAAAACAAGCAGAGCATTTTTCTCTTAGGTGATCGGCATTCCCCCATCTTCCCGTACTAGTTAGTCAGTGGTGTTATTTTGAACACAACTTGTCACGTAGCAAGGTGCTACACTGTAGCACCCCTCGTAGACATCCATCATCATGCCAAAACTAATCTGGTATTATAGTTCTGAAGTTACGATACCTACCGCTGCGTAAAATTACCCTTATAATTACAACGGAATGAATGAAATACTGCTGAATCCTCTATTTAATTTCATCTTGTAATAAATATCGTGCAAAGTTAGTATGTAGTGGGCAGAATTTATCCTGATACCTAACATAAAATGCGAGGCGCTCCAAACCGTGTCCGAGTCTAAATGCTAACACGCATTGGGACTTCTTCATTGCGTTAAAAAGCCACGCACAGCAGGTACGAGAATAACTATAGCGGGAAAAAACAATCAAAATGTAATATCATTAAATTTACAGGGCTTCATTAAGATCTACAAGCAGTTCTTCCCTCAAGGTGACCCGAGCAAGTTTGCGTCGCTCGTCTTTCGAGTCTTCGACGAAAATAATGTAAGTTCGAACTAGCTATTTATTTTTGTTGAAACTTAGTCAGCTGAAATATTTTCAGTTTAATAGGTAGTAGGTTATTTATTTATTTGTTTTATATTTTTGGCCATGAAAAATATATTTTTATATGGAGGTGGTTTAAAGCTGTCCAAAATAAAACGGTGTTGAATAAATTCAATTATTAAAAGCAAATTGAGTTTAAATGAGTAAGTCTGTCGGACATTTTTAGATTACAATGTAAAATCCACACATTTTTATTTTATTCGTGCATTCTTATTTGACATTTATTTTTCTTAAGTATTATAACAACTCATTTCCCCTCAACATGCCTATATAATTGCCTATTTGGCTAGGTATATACTAAATTAGGTATAATGTGTTTGTAAAGAGATATACAAACAAGAAAAAGTGGAAATTCCTACCGGGGCGTCAGTTTTTCCGAATGCCTATAATTTGGATGTTTTCAAAAGACGAGTGAATAGGTTTCTTCTAAGTATACCTGTAAATTGTAAAAAAAACATGATTGAACATGAACAGTGACCTACAAATGTGCCTACCAGGATATCGTTTGTTTGTTTCTTTTGATAGACGATAAAATGCTTTCCTTTTCATGCTCCTTTATGTTTATGTTTTTAGAGACTCTTTCTATTTACAATGGGAATAATCACTCAGAATCATCTTTTTTTAATTATCATCTTAATCATCCTGAGGTAGCAGTACCGACGTGACTCCTCACAGATTTCTGGTTTGTTTTTGTTATTCGGGTACCTTTACTGTCTACCGTTTGTCTATAATTATAAATAATGTTATACTTTAAAATTTTTCAAGTGGGCCTTTCGTTCGTCCATTAGTTCGTCTACAGATTTTATTGTTTCGAAGTTATTCTACCTTGTCTACTGAGACTTCCAAATTAGCTCTAAAGGTCGTTGCGTGACTTTCAGCTTGTAGATAAGACCACTACCATTAGCCAGTCTCGGTCATTAGAGATTAAATGATTTGAGGTATCTGTAACTTTTAGGTGTGATGTAATTTCTGTAAGTTAAAGTTAAAGGTATTTATTCAGTTGATTCACAAGGATCAAACTCAAAGTCAAAATATATTTATTCAATAAAATCACAATGACCATCTTGAACCGTCTTAAAACTAGGTGACTCTAGTGCCAGTTCCACGCGACCAACACCGAGAAGAACAGGCAACAAACTCGGCTTGGTATCTATCGCTCTTTTGTATGATCCTCGTTACAATGTAATTAATACCTTGAAACGCCTTAAAACTAGGTGCCAGTTCCAACCAAACTTATTGAAGAACAGGCAACGAACTTACGACGCTACTCTCAAATCCTACTCTACTTTACTCTAACGCTAACCATCCCAGGTTTAACTTGTTCAGTGTGTAAAACCGCAGCACTTATCAGACTAAAGAGTGTTTGAAAACCCTATTCACTCGATTGAATATTCATACGTGTGAATCAATCATGAGGTAAACGATTGTAACTTGTACTTTTGTTAGTTAGTGAAACCTTTTCATTGCAAACACCGGCTGTAAATCAACTGTTCAAATCTTTAAAGACTAGAGAGGAATAAACATTTCAATAAAACATGGACACTAACTGGTTTCCCCACTATTCTTTACTTTTAGTTCCCAATGAATTCATAACAAATCCGAATATTGATGCCAAGGCATGTTGGAATAACAAATAGCACTTCTGTGGCCAGCTGTTAATTAATTTATACCAGTTCACTGCAGTTATTGTACAGTAAATAACAAGAGCTGGTGCCAATTTAAATTTGTCACGTCAAGTGTTGCATAAGCACACTACCGCTTTTATGAGCTTTACCTACTTTTTATACGGCGCCAAACCTCAGAATTAGGTACTTATGTATACTTGCACTCTTAAAGTGCATGTATACCGAAGTACCTAGTTCTGTTATAATTAGGTATACTTGCTAACTTAGTTATTAAGGTATAAAAAAGGTTTATTATTTTTGGTTTTGCAGTTTTTTCGCCGGTAAATTTTTATGTTAAAGATTAGGAGTTAATCATTAGTCTAAAACAGCGTGTGCCTTAGCAACCAGCATCGATTGGTCTGGACTTTGGCAAACAGTTTGCCATTGATTGGATTGCCTGGAGAAGGGTCTTTACACACACAGTGTAGAATAGGTACATGTACTAACGACCAATCAACTGCAATCTAATTGCCTAAAAGCAATTGCTATCTTACACGATCCGATACGAAAATCCCTCGAAAATACTCATCAGCCTAAAATATCGACAAAAAAATGATAAAACATCCTTACCATCCCCTATAAAGAAGGAAAATACATGATCAATATTAGGTATTTTCCTTCTTCCAAATTCCCGAAAAATTTACAATTTCGTTGAACAATGGAGCTTCCTTTTAGATGGTGGTCGCCTTTGGTGCCTTTTGATTAGAGTCACTTTAGCTGGCTAATACTGAGACCTACGTCAGTGATCTTGGTTCTCTTAGTAATTAGTTTAGGAACCTCTATAGAAAAATATTATCACTTACGTGTATTGTTTTTCCAGGATGGCTCAATCGAATTTGAAGAATTCATTAGAGCCCTCTCTGTGACGTCACGGGGAAATTTAGACGAAAAGCTGCATTGTAAGTACCTATATCCCTATATACCTCCTATCCTAGCACAACATTGTTTTGTGTAAAAGTTTTTAAATAAATAAATAAATTTATATGTCTAAGAAAAATAGAAATTCATTCAGGGTGTCCCAAGACACAACGTCAAGCCGAAACGGGGCGACAGGGTTTATTGTAAATATCATGAGAAAAATCAGAAGAAAAAAATTGAAATTAAAAAAAAAACATTATTTTTAACTGTGATTCTTAGAAATATTATTTAGGGTTCCAAGGTTAAAATGAACAAAAATAATAAAAATTAACCACAATAACCGAAAAATGTTTACAGATTGACCAAATTTTTAGGTTTTTAAATGCCCATAATTTTCAAACTGCATGGGATAGATTTTTCTCATGGTGTTTACAATCAATCCTGTCGCCCCGTTTCGGCTTGACGTTGAGTTCTGGGACACCCGGTATAAACGGGGCGTCAGTTTTTTATATTGTAATTGTATATTTAAAACTCAAGTTACCAAATTGACAGCCTACGTAGCTCAGTTGGTAGTAGCTCTGCCTTCTGCGCCGTAGGTTGTGGGCTCGATGTATTTACAAAAAAAAAAGTATACAAGTAGTATATCAGCTATCTGGTTCCCATATCACAAGCATAAGCTTAGTTTGGGGCTAGATAGTGCTGTTTGGAAAGTCCACCAATATTTATTTATTATTTATTATTAAATTCAGTAGCGCTATTCCGTACAAACATTCACTCAAGGGGCCGCAGATTCATGATTATTTTTGTAGTACCTACCTGTAGTTTTTAGATGAAAAGTTGGTTGATTGTAGATATTTGAAAGTGCTGAGACAGCTGCTGAGCCGCACAGTAGGTACCAATAATTTGCGTTTGAATTAGTTCAGTCTGGGCAGAAAGTTATTCACCAGTAGGTAAAGATGAACGAAAAAACCCAACTTCCAACGAATATAATATTGTTTATCCTATTGGGAAAATAATTAGATGCGCTTCTAGACTCGCTTCTGCATTTAACATTTTAGAGATAAAGTTGGTTGGCCAGATAACTCGAAAATTTTGCCCATTGGAATCAACACGGGATTTTCCTACTCCAAATCTGTTTAACTTTTGCAAAATAGACAAAACAGTGCGATAGAATCCCGTGTTCCTACTTCCTTCCTTCCCCGCGTTCCGAAATACGCCATAATCGATTTGAGCGCTCACAAACCCGTACCGAATTAGCGTGAGCGCGATAACGGTGACCCATGAAACGTCATAGATGACGTCATGACATGCGCCATCTTGCGATTACGCCGACCATGCCATATTCTAATATCACTGTGAGCGCTGTCAAAAATGACAGTTGTGTTTTGTTGTTATTTGTGATGAGGTTACATGTTTTCAGTCGCATTATAGTCGTTATAGGGTATAATATGTTCTGCGATCATAAAATAACAAATCCAGAAAATATCCAAGCAGTCCCAGTTGGTTACACAAGGTTTGATGTTATGATTCCTAGGGTGTTTCTGTGAGTGCGTTTACGAGCGTTTCGAATTGTTGACAGCTCTGAGCTGTCATAATCGCAATATCTAATTCGGAACGCCTGTGAGGTGATGTGATCGCTGTGATCGATTATAGCCATTTCGGAATGCGGCCCTTGTTTCCTTATAAACATACTCTTCTTCTTCTTCTTTTTTGGCTACTGCGACTGATTGTCACAATTCTGCCAGTGTCCGATAAACCGACGTGACAGTTGGCTCATGTTTGGTTGATTGATTAAATTATGACAACTTAGCAATAGTGAAGAAACAGCAATAAAATTGCATCAAAATTTTTGTTTCCACGATTATACTTAGGTAAATAATGATCACTGATCATGATAACATACATAAATGATCAATGAGTATTTTTTTCTCCTACAAATAGTTTGAAAGTAGGTACCTACCTCGATACTTTCAATAAATCGACACTATATCAAATCAAAAAGTAAACGAATCAGACAGAAGGTTATAACATCGCGTAGGTTAAACCCAAAATAACCGTAAAGTTAAACCCAAGTCTACGTAGGTTAGGTACAGTACTACTGTAGAGAATATTCATTTATAAATGACTATGTAAGACAAAAGCACAAAAGAAGACCTTTTATACAATCTAAACCACGCTATTCTGTTCTGTGTGTGCGTTGATTAATACTTTCATAAATTGTGAATCACTGTTTGGTACCCACAGGCTGCTTTTTCTGGTGCTCAAAAGGAGCATTTATGAGGCGCACTTAAAATCCTTTCACCTCACTGTTTCGAAAGAACTAGTGACACGACAAAAGGTCAGTCAGGTTAACTAAAGTAAATCAAATCAATCGTGTTTTTATCCGTTATTTCTACTGCCCTGTCACTGTTGGGACATCCTGTGTATGAGATTAATTGTTATGGTTCTTACGCTGATTTATAGCGGCTGAATCGGTAGCGATATTTTAGAGCTGTATTAAACGTTTAGTGGATATTCGGTTTGTATCATATGGACACCGTTTATAAAGGATAAAAAACTGTGCTGAATTTTTTTTTAATAATTACATGAGTTAGTCATTGATAATCTCTCAATTAGTATCAGCTGCTACCTAAATAATAAATCACGAATATTTTCATAAAAAAAACTATCATAAACTATGTATTTTTTTGCAGAATTAGAAATATTATTGCATATTAATCATTAATTTGATTATCAATGGCGGAGTAGGTAGGTACTGTGGATGTTTTTTTATGAAAACATTTTTTTTCTCATAATGCGTGAATCTTGTTTTTAAAGGATAAAACTTTTACATTAACTTTATACTTAATAACTTTTACAATCTTTCCGTTCCGATGATTAGACACGCTTGTGATTGCCACATCCTGTCATGTAAGTACTAGGTGCCTACATGATATTATATCCTGCATGCGAGTAAACCGTTAATCACGCGGACGTGTATCCTCTGACCCATGGGGAGATTATTGCCTACCTACGATTTATGCGATACATTAAGTAATTTAATCACAAACATACATTACAGGGGCCTTCCGTCTCTACGATGTCGACAACGATGGCTACATAACCCGTGACGAGATGTACAACATAGTGGACGCTATATATCAGATGGTGGTAAGTATATTAGCTAGGTATATTATTATGCTATATCACAGAAGATAAATATAATAGTAGCCTTCGTCATTCACTTCGACGCATTTTGCTTACCCATAGCAATATCCAAAAAGTTTAGTAGATATATATATAAAATATATAACCTGCATAGGTACTGATTGGTACAATATAGTGGCTATATTACGAACGTGGCGCCAGAAATCGTAGTGAAACGTAGCTACCGTATCTTATGGGGAAAAGTAGGCGTACCTATTTAGGTATTTTTCGCTCGCACATTTCAACCTTTTGATAGATAAAATCACTGAACTAAATTATGATAAA
Source organism: Plemyria rubiginata (assembly GCA_963576535.1). Lineage (NCBI taxonomy): Eukaryota > Metazoa > Arthropoda > Insecta > Lepidoptera > Geometridae > Plemyria > Plemyria rubiginata. The sequence continues at coordinate 6,942,342 of OY754905.1, forward strand.
TTTGAATCTTCCAGTTCAGCAGAAAGAATATATTCAACCAAGCAAGTTTTCTTTCCTACCAAAAGCCCGTCACAGATGAAATAAAATTACGTCAAATGTCTCGTGCTTACAATACATCGTCCTTCCAGGGCCAGACTCCGCAGCCAGAGGACGAGAACACTCCGCAGAAACGTGTCGACAAGATCTTCGACCAGATGGACAAGAACCACGACGACAAGCTGACGCTGGAAGAGTTCCGCGAAGGCAGCAAGGCCGATCCGCGCATCGTACAAGCGCTATCTCTCGGCGGGGATTAATCTATGGTCATCCTCTCGCCGGAATTCACCTTTACTTGAACTGCAATTGTATCCGCCGTGTGTGCTCAAATCCACTCACTCTCAAGCTGCAAGGCACCGCCATCGCAGCATGATGAGAGACAACAACCTAGGCTCTACTCCACAGGCGCGTTCTGCGATTCTGCGCCCTACGATTGCTTTACATTACGATTTTACTCTACCTTTTAGGTGACATTTACGTTTTACATTGCTTGTTAACAATATGACAAACAGATCGCGCGTCCGGACGCGTTTAGATCGCGCCGTGGGCGAGAGGCTTTATCCTTTACATCAGTGTAATGATAAGTCACGCGTTAAGATCTGATTTTAGATGCTGGCATAGCTGTGAGTTCGATATTTGAAAATTAAAATAATGTACTATTTCATATCTCTCTTGAACGCCGCCGGTCGAATTATAAATTCATTAATGTTGGCTAAGGTAAAAACAACAGACCTACCCAATATGAGTTCTAGGTATTGTTATAGATACTCTAGCACTTATACGCTAATACAGCTTGTAGAGGCAGGGTTTTACAGAATTACACGGATTTTACCTTCGATTCGTACACTGTTATGTACCATGTTATATCTTGTTAAGAAATCTTATCTCTTCACTTTTTTGGAAGCGGATTTCTGTCCGTTGTGACATTGTTATTTGTATTTTAGGCCTGTATTAGAGGTACCTACGTAGATAAATGTTAGACCCCTGGTTTCGCATGCACCTCGCATTAAATGTTTTTTTTTATGAATAAACACTAATGTTTTTATAGATATTTACTTCTGTACTACACAATATCGAAGGTATATTCTTCCTTGGTCTCGAACGAATCGGACTATATAGGAGATGGTTCAACACGCGGCGGAAGTCAATTGATCATTTATTTAGGATATTTGCCAATATGATAGGCAACGCGAGGCTTCATGATTTGTAGAATATTTTAAAATATATTACCTACATGTATTTATATTAAATTTCAAAATTTTCCATTCAATAGCAAACATACCTAGGTATTCAGAAAACGGCAGTCCCTACTACCTTTTAACACTATATTGAATTACTCTACTTTTTTTTAAAATAATAGACCCTGTACCAATCTATTGAATTATGTCAGGATTGTATTATACTGTAAATATAATTTAAAACTGTATAGTATTACAAATTATAATAATACGGCTGTGTATGTGCCTCCTATATACCTACATATATATTTCACAACCTCGCCATCCATTTCATGTTGGCAAATCTGAGTTCTTTCTCAAGTAAATGATGAATGCGCTTAGGTTGGGTGAGATAAATATAAACACTTTCCCTATCATTTTTTCATATAGCTAAGTTACCCAACACAAAGAGCCGAGCGAGAGATTGATCTGAGGATATATATAGCAAGGTAGGCACCTACACCATCAAGTTGTAGCACTCAGTTTTAAATACTTACCTTGAGAAATGCTATTGGACGTAGACCGTTGGCAGCTGCATTAATTGAAACAAACATGATTGAAATTACAGGCAAAAAATTACAGTAATCCGGACATAACTTTTATCACTTTAATGTTATCGTTAATAAATGAATAGGTTTAAGAGTTGCGCCCCATTAACTTAATCTTTTGCAAAAGACCTTTTCGCATACCGAGACATTTTGGGGTTTGTAATGCCCCCAATCATTTTATTTAAAACCAATATCTAGTGCTGATTGCCATATATATATAGTTTATATATATAAACTATATATATACTATACTATATATATATATAGTATATAGTTTTGAAACCTGTATACACTACTACCAAACAATTTTGTTTATATTTTTTGGACTGCTCGACAAGATAATACATGTATCTTATTAGATAATATTTAGTAAACTTACGTAAGAAAGGTGGTAATGAAAGATAGGATAAATTTTGATTTGATGAACAAATAGTTATGTATTTGTTCAATATACTTACTTAGGTACAATATTTTCAATGAAGTATGCAATTGGAAAAGCAATTTGATAGTGATATTATAATGTTTTGGGTAAAGAGCGAGGTTGTGTTGAGGCTTGAATAGTGTCGCGCGCGACGCGGTCGTGGGCTATCGGAAAGCTATCGGAGGATCCATTGGTCAGGTTTTATTCGAAGAGACAAATAAATCTTTATACCTATGTATAACCTAAGCGTATATAAATATCCGTGTTTATAACAACAGTATCTACTAACTAGAAGGAAGTAGTATTGTGACATTATTGTGTAACGGTTCGACTTACCCACTCTTTAATCTATTCGAGCAGATTCTCTCGGGAAGCCTGCCTTCCCTTCTTTGCCAAATGCAGCATACGGACTCTGGTCTGGATCCCTAAGGATGCTTCGTCTCCTCTATTCTTAATGACGAATTCTGAAAACATATATTTTGGAGGACTTTTGGATATTTCCGTTAGCGACTCTCAACGTAACTTAAGTCATTATGGGTAAGAATCTATTTTAGCGTAAGAAACGTATATTTAAAACGGCTTTTTAGGAACGTACTTAGGTACCTTATATTGTTTGCGTATAAAACTAAAAACATTCTTATGCTACTCGTACATAACGGATTTCTACTTCGGTATATTTAAATACGAAACATTTTGCTATTTGTAAAGTTTTGCTAATTACTGAAGAGTAAAGATGTTCTTTTGGATTTGAGAATAAGATACCTTCCTAATGTTTATCGATAGTTTTGAATTGCAAGTCAATTTGTCTCGGAAAGAATTTGAAGCATTCTGGTACTAGCGCTAGCGTAGGAAAATTGTTACGGGCTGTGCATCTCGTCTAGATTTAAGTACCTAGCTGATGTTACAGTGTGATAATTCGTTATTAGTAACTTGAAAATGCAAGCAATGCTTGCTTGTTGCTTAATTGTAATTTATGCTATAATAATGTATTTGCGATTTATTTTTATGTTAAACTATAGGCAATTATCTGGCAGCAGTACAAAGTTATTTTTTGCGTTGAGAAAATTTCAAATGTGGCTTTTCAGAACTGCTTAAACTATTTCCCGTTTAAATGTCTTAGCACCGGTTTCTGGAAGCTCGATCAAAACTAATCGGCTGTCAAGTCACTGCTATCTCTATCTAATTTGAAGTGAAAGCTGAAATAGCAAGTGACTTGACAACCGGTTAGCTTTGATCCAGCTTTCAGAAACCGATCGTTAGTATTAGGTATTCATTCAGGGTTTGTTATAACCTCATTGTAAACATGTTATTTAAAAGTATATTTTTAATCTTACTTTGTGCTTTACCTACTTTTAGTTCACCAGTAAGATGTTTTTCACAGCACCTTTTAGAGGCATGGGTACCTAGCTAGTAGCTACTTACCTACCTACCTAGTATTTACGAAACGAAAATGTACACCCTGTTACTAGGTACACTTATGAACAAAATACCTCCTAGCCTGAAGTTCAGGCTAGGTCTGAGTTGTTTTTCGTTTTAAACCGACTTCAAAAATGAGGTTTTCATTTTGACTGTTTGTATGTTTGTTATGCGATGTTTGAAAAGAATCAAGATTATTCTCATATTGTTAATTATGTTGTTGATGTTCGGAATGCACGCCACTCCACTGTTTTCACCATGGAACAGAGAAAACCCTACAAAATGAGGATACGTTAGCATCTGTGAAAAAGTGTGTGTATAGGTAAACGCGTAATAATGGCACCCGATAAATTGTCGGATATGAATGAAGAGTACCGTAAAACGGGGTGGATAGAATTCAAGGGGTGAATGAAAATGACCCCAAAAAAGCAATTATTATATAAAAACACCAAATTCTATGTAGAATTTGGTGTTTTTATTTGAAAATGTTTGTTAATAATTGCTTTTTTGGGGTCATTTTCATTCACCCCTGGAATTCTATCCACCCCGTTTTACCCCAAATTCCTGGGTAGGTAGCATGCATTGCATCTATAATCCACCTCTTTTGCTTGTGAGGGTGAAGACAGTGAAGGGGCGCGCATTTTTTGCACTATTTTTAGACTGAAATTGAAAGATCTTATACCTACTGATTTTTTGTTTACATTTCAGTACAATTAGATATTTGAATGAAAACTTATTGTTAGTACCTACTTACTATACTAAGTAGGTACCTAGTTAAGTACATACCTACCGAATCTCATTCATTTTATAACTTCTTTATTTTTCCGAAATTCAATTCGCTTTTTATAGGTATCCTTCCTTTTTCTTTCTAAATACTTGAGAAACCCAATTTTTCTTACCTTTATGGTAATATAAACGTATCCAAATTTTGCCATGTCTAAAAAGGACTTTCATAACTGATAATAACCTCCCAAGTAAACTTTTAATTTCGAACAAAAATATATATATATATATAATCCCATTATTAATGTGTGTGATAATAATTCCATTAGCGAGATGGGGGCGCGCTGTATGCTGCCCCTTAAGCCGCAAAATCATTTGATTTTATCTTTTCTGCAGTTGACACTAGATATTATGTAGTGTACCTTCATACGGTTAAAATTAAAACTTTTTCTGCTTTAGGTAAAAGGCTTAATTACACTATGCACTAAGACAGTCTTAATAAGACTGTCTAACTAAGACTAAGTCTTACTAAGACTGTCTTAGTCGGAATATTAGACAATACCGCTGACTCATTTGCAAGGCGTAGGAACCTACCTACATGGCTGGTGATGGTTGTCGCGCGGGTGTCATGTGGGACGACTTTCGAAGCACCAGAAAATCGTCATCTAGTGTGCAAAAAAAAGACATGGGTGAAGAAGTATTTACGTACTTAATAGTTACCTACGGGAAAATCGGAACCAATTGACATAGGAAACAATCTTAAGAGTAGGAGTTGCTGAGTTTGAATATCTCATTCTGTTTAAAATTGTTACTCCTTAAATTCAAAAGGAAAATACGCTTCTGCACTTCCGCTGCCGCTCGCTGAAGCGAAGTCATATAACACTGCGAGTATTCAGCAAGCAAGCAAGTACGACTGTACCCATTCGGTCTGTATAGGTACTTAGACAGACTTAGCGTCGGTTTCTGAAATCGGCTTTAAAGTCACTTGCTATATCAGCTGTTACTTCAAATTAGATAGAAATAGCAAGTGACTCGACAGCCGATTAGCTTCGATCGAACTTTCAGAAACCGGCGGTTATCTTGCTACCAGACTAAATCCTCATAGGTACACTACGCTAAATCTTAGTAAGACGTTCTAATACTGCATAGTGTAATTAAATAGGCCTTTTAATATGTTGGGTGCTAAGACCTTATGTCCTTATCCTTTTTGTCTATTCAATAATAATGTAGGTGAACCCTGTACGTAAATCTTTCTTATTGTATTTTAGTGAACTTCTATGTTTATAGTAGGTAATTTATTACTCGCCTACTTTACTAGATACTATGATAACATTCACTTTTAATAAAATCTAATGATGATTATTTAATAAACGAGGTTGAAACAAAGTTGTTTTTTTTTGTTAATTTACCCAGTTGCTTTCCCATCCGGCTCTATCAGCTATGTAAGTACCTAATAATGGTTGGTACATTGGTTGTGAAGAAAAAATAATGCCAAAAAACCTAGCCTTAAAAATAAAGAAAAATAGCTTTCAGTTTGACATTTGATTCCCATCCATCCTATACAATTGCTATTACACTATGAGAATCAAATATCAAACTGAAAGCCATCTCGATAGCCAGACATTAGCGTAATCGGGCCGCCGGCCGGCAAACCGTGATCGACACCGCAGTGGAAAAACGAAACCCCGTCTGTTTTGCCGTGCCGTCGAAAACCGCCCGAAATAGGTATACAAAACAAACAAAGTAGTTGTAATCGACACATTTTATAAAATACCACACGATAAAATAAATTACATATGTAGGTAATACTTGCGTTGAAAATTTTGCACAGCAATTTTCACACAGATTACGAATTGTTACTCTTTGGAAGCCAGTAAAAACATATTCTACATCTAGATACAGTATAAATAATAGTAGGTAGATATAGGTTAAAAATCTAGGAATATTAATAAAGGTAGGTACACAAAATATCACATACCTAAACTAAACCTAAAATTTTATTAGGAAGCATGAATAAATTACAAAGTTGAATCTATACAGCGTGTAACGGAAGGGGGGTATCAACCCTGAAGGAGGCGAATGTGCTCATGAAACTCAACAACTTTCCCCAAAGAACATAGGTCGAAATATGAAAAAAAAATTTGGCCCTCCCTTACAAAACTGACTACCAGCTGATTGATTTACTATGGGAGGGCCAAATTTTTTTTCATATTTCAACCTATGTACTTTGGGGAAAGTTGTTGAGTTTCATGAGCACATTCACCTCCTTCAGGGTTGATACCCCCTTCCGTTACACGCTATATAATCTTTTAAACGAAATTAGTCTAATAATTTGAGACAAAAATAAGAACATAATAGCTTCAGATGACACTGATATTGAGCAAAACTTTACAAAATTGGTTCTAGGTATATTGCTTTAACTGCTTGAAAACAAGGATAATGTACGATAAGTTGTACAAGTAAAAGAAAAATAGCAAATCTTTAGGCCCTATGTACAACCCAGAACCAAACCTACACTGCAGTCTTGTTTATTTTAAGTTTTATGCTTTACTTGAGAAATACATATGAAATAATTCAGTGCGTTCTAGAGAACTAAATATGCATCAACAAAATAACTGCATAAGACGAAGACAAGAGCAAATGTGAGTCTCGCTCGCACGTCTAGACTTGTTGAAAGATATAAAATCACTAAACCCATTTTAGAAAAATCACAAACAACCATTTCGTGTGCAATCACATTGCGCACAGTTTAGTAAAAAAAACATTTTGATAGATACAAGTTTTCCTACTTAAAAGTTTGTTTTTCTAGTTTTCGTACTCAAGCAAACTTTTGAGTAGGAAAACTTGCATCAATCAAAATGAAATTTTTACCAAACTATGCGCAATGTGATTGCACACAAAATGGTTGTTTGCAATTTTTCAAAATTGGAATTTGTGATTTTATATCTTCCAAAATGTCGAATTGTGCGAGCGAGAGAAATATTAGATGTTGTCAACGCCTTAAGAGGCCAGCGGAGGGCGAATTTCCCATACAAACCTAATACCAAAATGATTTCTGATTCAAGCATATTCCCCTAGTAGAAACCGAAGCCAATTCAAAACCATTCGATCAATTTCAGATAACAAGATATACTACATAATCATTCCTACCTGCAAGTGAAGGCAAGCCTTAATAAAATTAAGTACCTGCCAATTTTTTGAGAAAATCATACATAAAAAAAGGAAGCATACGTTCAATATTGTTTTTAAATGATAAAATCTAAGTAAGTTTTAAGACACTACATAAAATGGGAAAAACATGGCAAGGATATAAAGAATTTCAAAACAACCGTCTTCAAGTAGGTTTACGTCATTTAAAATAAATAAATAACGCTGGACAATCCACACAGCACCACCTAGCCCCAAAGTAAGCTACACCAAGCTTGTGTTATGGGTACTAGATGACTGATATATTTAATACATTATTACATACTTACATAGATAGATATTTTTTATTATACATAGAAAACACCCAAACCAACGGAACAAATTTCTGCAGATCGTACACAAATTTGTTCCGAGGCGGGAATCGAACCCGCAACCTCTTGCGTAGCAGGCGGTCTTTCGCCCGCTGCGTCACTGAGGTCGTACCTGTAACTTACCTACCTAGGCTAGGTAGGCTTTTGGTGGATACACACGTACGTATATGCTCGACGAGCATGTTTCATCCGAGCATGGATATCTACAAACATGCTCGACGACCCTGCGTACTGGCTTCGAGCATTTGTCTTGAGACTTGCATGGTACACACGTTCGTACTTGCTCGAGATCGAGCAAGTTTATCGAGCAAGTACGTACGTGTGTACCCACTATTTGGTCGCGTGGAACTGGCACCACTGTGGAACTGGCACCACTGTCACCTATAGATGATGATGATAATGATATAGTGAAAACCTAAGATGTAATTAATATTGCTTCATGCACAAAGTCACAATTTTCTTTATTACAATTACTTTTTTAGATTGATGTAGGCGCATGAAACGAAATAGGAGTAGGTCTTACATATAATTTTATAGATAAATTAATATGCTAATCGAATAGACCAGTCAATAGTATTCTATTTTGAATTTCTATTTTTGTAACCTACAAGAAATTTTTATAACGAATATTAATAATTATTAATAATATTAAAATATAATGTCACGATTATGTGATAATAATATATTAAAGATAATAAATCAGGTATAGATAATAGATTAGGTGGTCAAATTAAAAAAAAGGAAAACACACACAACACTATAATGGGTTTAAAAAGTAGTCTAGTCAAAATAGGCAAGAAAAAAACGATGGTCAGATGGTCTTAGAATTTAGAACAACGTAGTGACCTAGCGCCATCGGAAAAAAATGTTTATGGCAAAACTAGTGTTTTTTTTAAAAGAACTACATTAAAATAAGCAGTATTGTCTCAGGCTGTGATGATTTAGGAAGGGCATTGCCTAAGGTGCTCCGAATCAAAGAAAACCACCGTCACAGTCATGTCGTCCCGGAACATGCGGCTAACGTCAGGCGAGAGACTGAGTAAATGTGCGAGCCTCGAATGGTCCACACCGTATTCCGTCCCACCAATCGCGTGCCGGATCAGGTGAGTAGCCGCATTCCTATCCTTCGGCTTACTCTTCAAACTCTCCTTCCTATGTGACAGGAGCTCAGCAATGTCTCCCAACTGCGTACTCTTCTTAGGCAGTTTCAAAGGATTGAAGAAGATCTTCCCTTTCATATGCTCACCGACTAACTTGACAGATTGCAGCGGTGTCATCATGTCCCAGATGCCATCAGAGGCGAGGATCAGGAACTTATCTTTGGGTGTCAGTCGGTGGTAGTAGATATCCGGTTTCGCTGTAAGGTACGGTGGAGTATGGTAGTTCGCGGGAATCGCTCTCTGGCCGACAACCGGCACTGCGACTTCAGTCAGAGTCTTGACGGACCACTTGTAACGGTAATCGCCGAGACTGCGGAGCGGGGCTAGCTCTCCGAGCAGTCTATCCCTCCTAATGGACGTCTTCCTTTCGCTGTCCGGATGCTCGTTCCATATTCTCTTAAGCTCGTCGTAATTTTCAGTGTTGTGCTCCTTGGTGATCTTTTTAGCGACCCATTCATCATCTTCGACCATGGTGCCCACAACCGCATTGCAATCGCCGACGTTCGCTACGTACAAGTGAGGGCCGTTGACATGGCACACACATGCTACGGCGCCGGACAGTGCGACCGATAAAGTTTTTGGATTCACAACACCCTTTACATTGTATTGATCTACCACTTCTTTTGACAGATCACTGTCTAATTTTAAAATACTATTTTCCAATGATGAACCAATGTCTTGCCCTTTTCTTGAAATATCTGCAAGCTCTATTAGATATTGTTTGAAACTATTTTCATACTGTATTTTAAGATCCTCGACAATCTCGACCTGGAATAAACATATTTCTTATTTTATTTTTCCTCTTACATCCTGACCGACTATCCTATCCTACTAATATTATAAACGCGAAAGTTTGTAAGTAAGGATGGATGGATGGATGGATGTTTGTTACTCTTTCACGGCGGAACGGCTGAACGGATCTGAATGAAATTTGGCAGAGAAATAGATTATAGTCTGGTATGGTTACTTTTTATCCCGTGGGAATACCAGGATTTAAATCTGCGCGGGTGAAACCGCGGGGCGCAACCTAGTACCTACATAAAATCACGAGGTAGGCAGAGATTATTATATTATTATTATTATCATGTATCCTGACGAAAGCTCTAGAATCCTTATAGAGATTTTTGAGCCTGGACTAGGTTGGGTGTCTATTCCATAAAAAGACAGCATGCACCGACCAGTTAATTCCTCATCACTTTGTCATAGGCCTTTTTCCTAATCTACTAAAGCGCAACAGAAGCAACAGTGCAAGCAACAGAAGCAAGCGCAGCAGTATTTCGGTTTGAAGAGTGTGTATGTATGCCTCAAGTTGATAGACGCAGGGCAGTGCATCGTAGGGCACGTTCCTATCGTCCGTGCCTTACGAGGCAATGCTTTGCTATAGGTGATGGTTACCACTTATCATCAGGTGGGCCATATGCTTGTTCATGCAACAGCTAGTTGTATAAAAAAGAGACTGTGCAATAAATGTAAGTGGTTATTAAGAAGAAGCATTAATAGTGACTAACCCGATCGTTGAAAGTTTCTAGTAATGTTTCCCTTGATGCATCTTCCTTGTATTTCTTAAGCATATCTTCTGGAAGCAGAGATGCAGCAATGTAACTGAGTAATCGCTTGGAGACTACTTGAGCACAAGCTGGGCCACCATGCCCATCAAACACACCCAGGAGCAAACCTGGAATAATTTATTTTAATTTTAATTCTAGATCACATTTTTTACTACCTACACTACACTTTTTTTTTTGTTCAGTGTGTAGATAGTTAATTGAAGACCTCAGTGGCGCAGCGGGCGAGAGTCCGCCTGCGACGCAAGAGGTTGTGGGTTCGATTCCCGCCTCGGAACAAATTTGTGTACAATCTGCAGAAATTTGTTCAGTTGGTCTAGGTGTTTTCTATGTGGGGTGCGATGGCAGGCAACCTTCTCGAGCGCCCGTTATAGATTGGACGTGCGGATTTCAGTAGCTTAACGGGACGGGGCGCCCGTTACGGACTGGTCCGTGCGGCACCAGTAGTATAACGGGACGGTGCACCCTGTTACGTCCGAGACTCATTCCACGGTTGATGGCCTCTTCGGAGGGGCATCCACCATCAATCCGGAATCAGTCTCGGACAACGAATAGCCTGTCGGGAGAGGAGGTTTCTTCACGCGTCCCTCTGATCAGCAGATGGCGCATCAGTGAATGAAGCGGGACGTGCTCAGCGTGCACTCACACTGCCACCGAGTAGGCACAGGAGAAGTTTTCATAGAAACCCTTGCCAGCGTCCAGAGCTCGGAAATCCACGTGGTCTTTGATCATGTGGAACTGAGGGTCTTGGCTTAACCGCCCGGGCTGCGAGGAAGAAAACCTCTATAAAAAATTACCCGCGGCGTAACACCGAGGGCGATGGGGTGGTCGTTTCGTAGTGGGACTACTTAACACCACCTCCGCAACCCTTGCGTCGTCATGGGAGAGTGATGGAGTGGTTCTGCCACTTCCGCAATTCACCCAATGGTATGATGGTGGCCGCTAAGTGAGATCGGCGACCTAACTGACCTGGACCGATCTCACTAGGGATGGGGGCGGCAAAGGGTTGCAGGCTCCAGCAATCTTGCGCCACCTGCCCCGTGAAGGGGCAAGGGATAGCCTCTGAGGGCATTGGCCTAACCACCCGGGCTGCGAGGAAGAAAACCTCTATAAAAAATTACACGCGGCGTAACACCGAGGGCGATGGGGTGGTCGTTTCGTAACGGGACTACTTAACACCGCCTCCGCAGCCCTCGGGTCGAGTAGTTACGGGAGAGTGATGGAGTGGTTTTTACCGCTTCCGCAACTCTTGCAACAGGCATGTTGGTGGCCGGGTGAGTTTTGCTTTGCCACCATACAACATGTCTGGAGGCCGCTGAGCGAGATCGGCGACCTAACTGACTTGGACCGATCTCGGTAAGGATGGTGGCGGCAAAGGGTAGCAGGCTTGTCCAGCGATCCTGCGCCGCCTGCCCCGAGAGGGGGCGAGTGGTAGCCCCTGCCAAACAGGGGCCTTTTCGGATCCGTGGGCGGTCGGAGTGAGGGCTCCGGCTGGTCGTATGCGGATCCCGGGAAGGCGGCAGCACCTGGTGGAGGGTGTCGCCGTGAGCACGGGGATGGCTGTGGATAGCATTCCTGGGATGTGCTCAGGCAATTTGCGAGAGGGGCACCGATATGTTCTTTTAAGAGTCGACGGAGCCCCTTGACATGCAACGAGGCCGGCCACCGGGTTGGTTTTAGTGAGTCGACGAGTCCGTCATCCTCACACTACCCTATCGTATCCCTCGATGCGGTAGGTGTGTCTGTGTGCAGATTTCCCCGCGACAACAAAAAAAAAGGTGACATAGGTAAAAAATATTGATCTATTGGAGTTGTACTTATTGCATTAAATTAAATAGGTAGTTATCTAGTACCCATTAACACAAGCTTTGAGTAGCTTACTTTGGGGCTAGATGGTGTTGTGTGGATTGTCCAGCATTATTATTATTATTTTTAATTTAATTATGTGGATTTTTAAAACATTAAGACATGTTGCCCCGCCGTTGTTACTTAACAGAATATATTCAGCTCTCGTTGAGTCTACTCATCCCTGTGTGGGGTGGAGTTGCTAAATCTAAATTCATAACACTAGAAAGGGCTCAACGATCACTCATTAAAGTAATGTATTTCAAATCATACAGATATTCTACAGATCTCCTTTACACATCTTGCCAGTTACTAACTGTTCGTAAAATATACTACTCTGTCAAGAAAGTACCGGGAAAAGATCAATAATACACAAAATGTTAGTTATTCATCTAAATTTATTTTATCGCCTTCAAAGTATGCTCCTTCAGAAACGATACACTTACGCCAACGTATAGTCCAATCATCAAAACATTTTTTAAACGCTTTTTCCGGAATTGAGTTCAGTTCTCGTCGCGAATTCTCCTTTATGTCTTCTACTGAATGAAAACGTGTGCCACGAAGTGGTAATTTGAGTTTAGGAAAAAGGAAGAAGTCGGCTGGAGCCATATCTGGTGAATAAGGTGGTTGCTCGATAGTATTTTTTGAGTTTTTGGTCAAAAATTCGTTTACAATTATGATCTTGTGCGAAGGCGCATTATCGTGATGCAAAATCCAAGAATTGTCTTTCCACAAATCTGGCCTTTTTCGCCGAATTTGCTCTCTTAAACGCCGCATAACGCTCAAATAATATTCTTTATTTACCATTTCACCTTCCGGCAAGAATTACGAGTGCACAACACCTCGATAGTCAAAGAAAACAGTCAACATGACTTTAACTTTTGATCGACTTTGGCGTGGATTTTTCGGTTTCGGTTCAGTTGGGAGGCGCCACTCCGAAGCCTGTTGACTAGTTTGCATGTCAAACTCGTAAACCCACGTCTCGTCACCAGTAACAATGCGTTTCATGAATGTTGGGTCGGAATTCACTCGTTCTAGCATGTCTTCAGCGACTCTTATGCGATTGAGTTTTTGGAGAAAATTCAGGTCTTTTGGGACTAGCCGAGCAGCAACATGTTTCATACCCAAGTGATTATTTAAAATGGTGCGGATCGACTCGTGAGACACAAAAAGTTCAGCGGCTATCTCTCTCAAATTCGAATGAGGATTTTCAGTCACTAATTCCTTCACTTTTGCGACGTTAACTTCAGTTGAAGATATTGATGGCCTACCAGAGCGAGGCAAATCTTCTATCACATCTCAACCTCTTTTAAACGTTTTGTACCACTTATAAGCACGTGTTTTTGATAAAGTCGATTCACCGTAAGCCTTCTGTAACATTTTCAGTGACTCCGAACACGAAATTCCGTTGGCGATGCAAAATTTAAGACAAACTCTTTGTTCGATATTTTTGTCCATAGTGAAATTCGCAGTACACACTAGATATGATCTAACTAAAAACAGCACTATAATAAATATAAACAACAGATTCAACTCAAAATCCGCGCCAAAATGGAAAACAGTTGTGCCAATCAAACAGCAAAAAAATAAACAAAAAATTGAATTGGGAACCATAGACAAATTGTCTATTCCCGATACTTTTTTGACTGAATGTATATTCTACAAACTATACTTAGACTACATAAAACATTAGTTTTTGACCCTAAAACATTGACTCGAAGAAGGAAAGATAAAGCTGTTAAAGACTATGCCTCTAAAACTTCATTTGCTATGAAACAATACGCTAATCAATTAGCACACCTTTACAATTCTATTAACAAAGTTTTGGATATCTACCCTAAACTTTACTATGAATGTCCACTTCGAGAGCCTACACCAGGAAGAGCAGGATGTCCTTAGATCCTTGAAGGATATATTTGGAAAGGCCAAGAAAATTATTCTCAACAACAACGACACGGACTTACTGGAGACCTTCGACAGAGCGCTAAAGTATAATCATCGGGAGGAGTTCGTAACACTAGATAGGTATAAGAAATAGTAGCACCTGGGGAGAGAAGCACTTACCTTGCCGTAACACAGTTTTTAACTAGCAAGGAAGGTAATGTTCCGTAACCAGAGTGTGCCAGATTGCCTGATAAGCTAAAATCCCTAGAATAAGACCTCTGTATGAGTCAACTCATATGTATCTCTTTTTTGTCTGAAATAAACATTATCTTATCTTATCTATCTTATCTTAATGTAAAACTACTTTAACTGGATGGTTACTAATAAAACCATATGAGGAGATTGAAGCGCTCCTAATTTATATAACCTAAGATCGTTATTAACTAAAAGCTATTTAAACTAACCTATGTACTTTGTCTACTAATAAACTATACTTTACAAATTTAAAACCCTTGCAATATAATCTAAACAAATCTACACCTATCTACTACATTTACACAATAACCTCACATAATATTACATTATCGACATTACCCTATCTAGTGACAATACGAACAGTCAATTTACTTACCTTATAATAATAAACTATAATTTTTTGTTTTTATAAATAGTCACTACATATCTATGGATTGTACATTTAAACTTTTAGGAACCCGATAAACGATAGCATACTTTTAAATTATTTTCTATCTACGTTTGCAAACACTTAGAAATGTAAAATTTAAACATAGTAGGTACAGAATGTAAACAAGTGGGTAACATTTTTACTATTTTATTTGTAACCATATGGATATGGAAGAGCGAGGCTCCCTCACACAAGTATTACATACTTATAAGAGGGCCTCAACACTGTAATGTATAATGGTTACAGAAATAAAATATTTTTCATTTTCATTTTTTTCATTTTCAATTTCAGTAGAAAATGTTTTGCACAAGTTAAAAATGAATTCAGTAAAAAGAGTTTGCTCTACATACTATATTATACTATTTTAATGCCTATGTAATTCTTACCTGGTGTCATCTTGCATAGTGCTTCACTTCTAGTATCTTCGATTGGGTCATTAGATGCGAGTTGATTTGAATCGTATGCTTTAACAGACCCAGAAGTAAAATCTTTGTTGAATTCATTTTTCCGCAGAATTAAGGTGACCTGAAATAAATAAATAAATAATGAAAGACAATCCACATAGCACCATCTAGCCCCAAAGTAAGCTACTCAAAGCTTGTGTTATGGGTACTAGATAACTGATATATTTAATACATTATATAGGTACTTACTTAAATACATATTTTTTATATAGATAGAAAACACCCAGAGTATTGGAACAAATTTCTGCAGATCTTACACAAATTTGTTCAGAGGTCTTATAATAAATAATTAGTTTCATATAAAAACTGTTTTTGGTTCTTTCTTCATTTACATTGGTGGAAAATGGTTATCATGAACATAGCTCAACTTAAAATAGTGTTGCAGTTTCCAAAAGTTTTTAGAATTATATTGCCAACTTACAGGAAACTTTTCTGTTAACAATTTAACTATGAATACAGTTGTTGAAAGGGATGAACAAAGGCAACTCTTGAATACTTAACACCAAAACATAGGCCACCAACCCTGCTGCCAGGAGTTGTGACTACAGCAAAGTCCCAGAACATCGGGAGGCAGGCCTATATCCATTAGTGTACTCATTCAAAGTGATAATGCCATTGATGAGTGTTGATTAAATAAATAAATATTGGTGGATGTTCCACACAGCACTATCTAGCCCCAAACTAAGCTAAGGCTTGTGATATGGAAACCAGATACAGTACGGCCGGCGGATCTAGACCGGTCTGAAGTTGCGCTTTCGGAAATTGTGCGCAGGTACAGGCGAGACAAAAATAGTTTAAACATTTGAAAATTAGTCTAAAATCTACCACATACCTATCTCAAAGTGACACCCCGCGCACCCCGCGTCTTACCAACTATTCGACCCTAAAAGTGACTACTGCGCAGCGTTCCGAACGAACTTAACGCCGGTCTAGATCCGCCGGCCGTACTGTATCTGATAATAATACATGCATACTTTTTTTTTGTAAACACATACACATTACTAAATAACACCCAGACAGAGAACTAACATATACATTCATAACACAGATGTTTGTTCTCAGTGGGGATCGAACCTACGGCCTACAGCGCAGAAGGCAGAACTACTACCAACTGAGCTGTGAAGGCTGTTAAATTCGTTTGGAGACTACATGATTCTCTTAAAAGATTGTTTTACTTGCCTCTTGCGGGGATGGCAGAACTGTAATGTCATCTTTGTGCGATTGTGCGAACCCGTCAGACGAGCAAAAGTTCCGAGAATTATAACTAGAAAAAAACTGGGATTTTTGAAATGCCTGATTGTTGCACCAATTTTGTAATAGTTTTTGACTATACCCACGCTCTACTCTAAAGCACGCGTTTATAAGATTCGAATAATTCATAGTTGCTGTCCAAAAGATGATTGTCGAGAGAACCGGGAATCACGAGCATGTTATGCAAGAACAGATTTCTAAAGCTTTTTGTAGATTAGAGTCAGTATCTACAGCAGTAACAAAATGTTCTTTAAACATAGCTAATTTAAATTATTTATTTACAGCACTAAGCAATTTACGCATGCACGCACAAATCCATCCAGCTAGATCCGCCGAGATCACAAGTCAATATTTTATATCAATCGATACGAAGAGTTGACTAGAAATTTCACTAAATTCTATGAGAACCATAAAACACATACAATAATCACAACGCTGGCATCAAGAACAATTAATTATGTACATTATTATAAATGTGTACTCAGAAAAATTGAAAAATAAGAAATGCTAAAAAGGAAAGGAATTCAGGATTATTCAGGCAGGAATTTGTTGAATGGGTGTGTCGTCTTCTTTTATATTGGCTCACACAGACTGGACGTAGACATGACTCCGATGTCCGATCTAACAAAACGTAACTTAAATCGGATATGAGTTTGATATCATATCAAATCGATATGTTTATCAACAAAGCCGATTTTATGATATCTAGCCAAAACAAACTGATAGAAACACGATCAAAACGAAAACTACACAAACCAAACGATCATTATGAAACATACACCAAATGATTCGCTACCACCCTTTCTAATTAGGAATGGTTTAACTGTTAAAAAAGAGATGAAGCGAATATGATGTATCTAACCTTCCCTAATCCCTTCATCACTATCACTACATGGTGTAAAACAAAGTCGCTTTCTCTGTCCCTATATCCCTATGTATGCTTAAATATTTAAAACTACGCAATGGATTTTCTGCGGTTTTTTTAATAGATAGAGTGATCCAAGAAGAAGGTTTATATGTATGTACATGCATGATAATATAGTTGAAAAACAATGTGCGCCCGTGCGAAGCAGGGGCGCGTGGGCGGGTCGCTAGTGATTATTAAAGCATGAAGGGAAATCGCCATAGTTACAAGAATCTAACTGATATCGATGAACGAATTAGAGATCCCTATAAATGTAGCTTGTTACTCAAGGTAAATAATGTAGCTTTTTTATGAATGACGCGACATTGACAACTGACATTCAGTGTCAGTTTGATGATTGAAACAAGGAATTTTAATCTCTCCTCGGAACAAAGGATACGGTCAGTAGTGGTATTTTATTCCCCAGTAATTTGATCAAGTATGAAAAATACCCAAGTAGAAAGCAAATAAATTAGACTACTTGATTAGACCAAACTCAAATTTTTAAGAGCCTCCATTTTCGTAAAAATTATAAAAATGTTTTGTGGGAGAAAAACATGTAAAGAAGCCAGCACGGCAACACTAATAACAAAAAAACATTCACTGTCAAGATGACTTGACATTCTCGTTACTTCAAAGTGATGTGACAACTCGGAATAAACCAAGGAATTTGAATACAAGTAATAAACACCAACTCAAAAGTCAAAATATTTATGAGATCACGTCAATGGCAGAACAACAAAACACACGACACGAAGCACCACGAAATTACGAACAACGCGAAACGAAGTCGAAACACCGTGTGATTTTCAAATCAAGCAAAAAAAATCAACTCTCGCTATTTCAATTCAACGTATTGAATTTGTTCCACGACACTAAAAAAATATTCCTACTTTATGCTCCAAGTTAGAGTGAGACATAAACTCTAAAACGTAAGGCACTATCTCTTTTGAGTAGGTCGACGATCTACAGAAATTTGTTCCGTGTTGGTCTGGGTGTTTTCTATGTAGGTAATAAAAAATATCTTTCTATGAAGTTTAAAATCTATGAAATCTATAAGTTATTAGTACCCATAACACAAGCTTTGAGTGGCTTACTTTGGGGCTAGATGGTGCTATGTGGATTGTCTAGCATTATTTATTTATTGCTTTACTTTAAAAGCATATCTGAAAAACCGTGACACCTAGGACTTCGGGTCTACCAGGCACAACATGCGCATGACCCCCCCAACGACCCAAAAAATTTGGAAGGTATTATATGTACCGACTTTTTTTTTCTCACAAATCCGGTATTTACTGTCAAAACTGACATTTCATATTGTCAAATAACAAACTGCTTGCTTTTGATTGCTAAGAAGTTATTCGTCGAGCGAACTCCCTCCCTCCTCTCCCGAGTCCTCCCTCCATTCCAATCGGCAGCATAAAGGCCCATTTACATGATGCCATTTTCTTGTAGGTACGTACAAGAGCAATAATTGAATGCAATAAATGAAGCGCAATAATGACCTACGAGAATTGCAAGCAACTGTTTACACGCGGATACTAGTAAAAAAGTTGAATGCAATTATTGAATGCAAATCTTGACAAGAAATAATTGCAGCTCTTTTGTTTACACTGTAGGAAGGGGCCTATGGTAGGCCAGATGCTACCGTTGAACTCCTGGTTGTTGGTCTGATTGAGAGAGATCCTGCCTGCTTTCCTATTATCCTATTTCTACCTATTAGTCTAGATAGATTTTGGGAGTAAGTAGGAATTCAGTGAAACGCCTTTGAAGTCTTGAATTGGAATAATCTATTTACAGATTTTCCTAATATTTATACAAAATAGATAAAATACCAAAAATACATTAGCCAATGAGCGCGCGAGAATTATCACGCGATAGTCTGGGTTAGCTCCGCCCTTACTACTTATATTGTAATCCACAACGGCGCGCGAGCTCAGTCTTCGGGTGACAGCGGCTCGGCAAACTAGTGTAGTGAAGATTGGTGCGTGCGCGCAGTGTTGTGGCCGGTCGCGGTATGTTCCAGTGCAGAAACAACGAGCTTGAAGAATCGTGTCTTCGTATCTTCAAAGATGGTGTGCACCTGCTTCAACCTTCCAATGTTTCGTTGATACATCAAATGTTTCCTTTGACTGTGCTTCATACTAATGTTTCCGTTGACTTCTAAGTGTTTCAGTTGGCGATGATAAAGTTATTGTCTCTTGGTATGTAGTTTCATTTCCCGCCGAATAAAATATGAGCTTGCGTTTTCTTTACTCCTTATCCATGATCCTCTCTTTCCCGGTAATCCTGGTATGGTATTGGTATTGCGAGGTAAAGGTATTGTGTTGGTAAAGGTATTCGGCAAGGTAAAAGGTAACTGTGGCAGGCAGCTACAGGACTCCTTCCCTAGCGAAAGCGTACCGGAAGTGTGATGTGGCGTCCTTGCCGTGTTGTCTTCAGTATTGATGATGGCATTTGGCTTGACGCTGTACACGGTGCTTTCTGGCTTGCTGGTGGAAGTGGTGAAACTGCTGAGGTAACTGGCTGGCTGTGCGCTGGTGAGGTAACTTGCTGGCTGAGCGCTGATGATGCTGATGAGGTAACTTGCTGGCTGTGCGCTGGTGATGCAGGTACAATGTTCTGACTGTCCGTAGATGTAGGTAGGTCGTCATCGTAAGTACTTTCGCTGACGGTGTAGGCAGGCTTCAATCGGTCGATAGATACGACTGCAGAACGTCGTTCAGGTAGCTGTATCTTGAATGTTTTGCTGTTCCGCTCGATCACCTTGTACGGTCCTTCGTAGGTAGGTTGTAGTGGCTTCTTCACGGCGTCATTTCGAATGAAAACTTGCTCGCATGTATGTAGGTCTTTATGCACGAAAATCGGACGATTGTTGCTGTGTGAAGTAGGTACGCTTGGTCTTGCGGAGTTGATTGATGCGCGGAGTCGGCTGACATAATCAAAATCCATGTCCGGGTCCGTTGATGATGGTGCAGTGAAGAAGTCGCATGGCATACGCATGTTGTAACCGTAGGTAAGTTCTGCTGCGCTGACGCCGGTGTCGGAACGGGCTGCTGCGCGAAGTCCCATGAGAACTGTAGGTAGCTCGTCTATCCACGTTGTATGTAGTGATAGACGGGTCTTCAAGGCTGTCTTGAGCGAGCGGTGCCATCGTTCGACCATGCCGTTTGCTTGAGGGTGGTAGGCGGTGGTTCGCGTCTTCTCTGTTCCCACTGTGTGCAGTAGCTTGGCAAATAGCCGACTTTCAAAATTTCTTCCTTGGTCGGTTGTCATCAACTTGGGAGCGCCGAAACGAGTAATCCAGTGTTCGTAGACGATTCTTGCTATGTTCTCAGCTGATGTGTCGTCGGTAGGTATCGCTTCGGGCCATCTCGTCGCTCTATCGATCATTGTGACGAGATATCGATGTCCTTGAGGTGAAGTAGGTAGCGGTCCCACTACGTCGATATGCACGTGTTGAAAGCGGTCCGAAGGTGCAAAAGTAGATAGGCTGCTCATCGTGTGTCGTTGCACTTTGCATCGCTGACATTGAATGCACTGCTTGGCCCATTCTCCTGCGTCTCTGTTCATCGACGGCCAGAAGAACTTTTGGCTGATGAGCTTGCGTGTTGTCCGGATACCAGGGTGGCTGATGCTATGTAATGCATCGAATGCTGCTCGTCGAAACTCTTCCGGTAGGTACGGTCGTACGTAGGAAGTTGAAGTTTCGCAGTAGATTGGTTTTCTTGAAGTAGGTATCGTAACTTGCTTGAGCGATAGGTTACTTTGTTGTGCGAGCTGCTCTATTGTAGTGCTATCTCTTTCTTGTGAATCCGCTATTTTGTCGTAGTCGATTGATGTCGGACACGTTATACTCTCGATCGGTATGCGGCTTAAGGCGTCGGCGACTACGTTTTGACTTCCACTGACGTGTCGAATATCTGTAGTGAATTCGCTGATGAAGATAAGCTGTCTGGCGCGTCGTGGTGTCTCAGATGCTGACGGTGGTTTCTGTAGCACGTAGGTAATCGGCTTGTGGTCGGTAAAAACGATAAGGTTGCGCCCCTCGAACGTTTTTCGAAAATGTTTTATCGCCAAGTAGATAGCTAGTAGCTCTCGATCGAATGTACTGTAGTTGCGCTGCGCATCAGAGAATTTCTTCGAAAAGTAGCCAAGTGGTTGCCATTTTTCGTCGATAAATTGTTGAAGTACAGCTCCAGCTGATGAGTCTGATGCGTCACTGAAGATTGCCAAGATTGCGTCGTGTGATGGATGGGCTAGCATAGCGGCGTTTTGAATAGCTACTTTGCTTGCTTCAAATGACTTTGTTGCGTCGTCATTCCATTCGATAATCGATCGATCTTTCTTCTTCGAATTGTGTAGGTAGGCGTGAAGTGGCGCTTGAAGTTCAGCTGCTTTAGGAATGTGTTCTCGGTAGAAGTTTATCATTCCGAGGAAACGTCGGAGTTCTTCGATCGTCTTGGGCTTCGGATAGCTGCAGATTGCGGCGACTTTTTCGACAGGCGGTTTGATGCCTTCTTTGTTGACGGTGAAACCGAGGAATTTAACTTCTGGCTGGCCGAAGACACACTTCGAAGGGTTGATCGTGATACCGTTGTCTTCTAGTCTTTGTAGTACAGTGCGAAGGTGGTTTCGATGCGTAGCTTCGTCTGGGCTTGCGACAAGTAGGTCATCGATAAATGCGTAGACGAAATCTAGTCCATGTAGTACTTCGTGGATGAAGCGCTGGAACGTCTGGCCAGCATTTTTTAGACCTGGGGCCATTCTTGGAAATTCATAGAGACCCATGGGAGTTATCAAGGCTGACTTCTCTATGTCTTCATCGCGTATTTTGATCTGCTGGTAAGCTCGGTTGAGGTCAATGGTACTGAAGATTGTCTTGTTCGCCAGCTGGTACGTGAAATCCTTGATTCTAGGTATTGGATAGCGGTCTGGCACTGTGATTGCGTTAAGTCGTCTGTAGTCTCCGCATACACGTAGATCCCCGTTCTTTTTAGGTACGATGTGCAGTGGTGAAGACCACGGACTTTTGCTAGGTCGACATAGGCCTTGCTCGATCATCTTTTCAAATTCTTTTCGTACTTGCTCGTAGCGGTGCGGTGCGATAGGTCGGGTTTTACAATGCAGTGGTTGTCCAGTAGTTTCGATGAAATGTTCGACTTTATTTTTCGGTGTTAAATGCATTGACGTCAATCTTGTAGTTCCGGGAAAATCCGCTAGGATGTCGTGATACGATTGGTGAATGTCGATGCTTCGTATTGTAGGTATGCTTGTAGCTTGTATGATTGAGTTTGAAGATAGGTTGGTAACAGAGTCGATGAGTCTTCTGTTCTTCAGGTCGACTACGAGTTGGTGATGTTCCAGGAAATCAGCTCCGATGATTGGTTTGCTGACTTTGGCTACAATAAATGTCCACTTGAATGGTCTTCGTAGGTGTAAATCGAGTTCCATTGCCTTTTCTCCGTATGTAGGTATGACGGTGTTGTTGGCAGCGTAAAGGTTAAAATTTAGTGGCTTCGGCGTCTGTCCTTTGCTTGGAGGTAGGACAGAAATGTTTGCACCCGTGTCGATTAGAAATTGCAGTCCCGATTTCTTGTCGGTAATAAATAGACGGTAAGACTTGTCTGTTACGCCGGAACCCGCCTCATCGAGCGTAAGGTTTAGTTTTCCGGCTTCTCGTTGAAAGTGCACGGTGTAGTGCAGCGTCTTGCATCTTTTCCGAATCTTCTATGGTAGTAGCAGTAGGGCGACGGTGTCTGGCTGCGTGAACGGCTGCTCGAGTCACCTCTATCCGTCGATCTGCCTTGGCGGTAGAATGGACGACGGCTTTGCTGGTACTGCTGCTGATTGCTTTGTGACGTTTTGAGAGCTGTGACTTCGAACGATAATTTGCGTATCTCTTCGACGAGAAATTGCATGTCGGATGTTGCTGGAGCTTGCGCCGAGGTAGATGCAACTGCGGAGATCTGAGTGGTCGGGCTGGTCTCCATCATCTTATCTGCAAGCAATGCTAGTTCGTCGAGTGCGGTCTTTGTGCTGAAGGTTTCGCTCACTGCAAGTACAGATCGGACGTGTGGTGGAAGATGATTGGTCCACATCATGCGAAGAGTAGAATCGGGAACTTTATCGAGTGCGAGGCTTCGCATTCTTCGCAGCAGTTGCGTAGGCTTTTGGTCCCCAAGTTCTACTTCGGAAAGTAGCTTCTGTAGTTGGCGGTTGTCGGACTCTTCATAGGCGGAAACTAGTCGGTTTTTGAGAGTGACGTACTGCTGCGTAGTTGGTGGGTTATGCAGTAGGTCGGCGATTTGTTCGATATCTTGTTTTTCTAGCTTGGCTATCACCATCTGTGCGAGTTGCGCTTGCCCTTTGTTTAGGTCTGCTGTTGCGGCTTCAAAACTGATAAACCAGAGTCTTGGCTTGTCCCTCCAGAACGGTGGTATGCGCATTGACAGAGCAATGCCGGCGAGCTCGTGTGGGATGGCGGAAACTTCTTGCAATTGCTGTCGCGGCGGTTGTGTA
Source organism: Plemyria rubiginata (assembly GCA_963576535.1). Classification (NCBI taxonomy): domain Eukaryota; kingdom Metazoa; phylum Arthropoda; class Insecta; order Lepidoptera; family Geometridae; genus Plemyria; species Plemyria rubiginata. The sequence goes on from OY754905.1 coordinate 6,966,501, forward strand.
GAGTGATTCTGCATTCGAGGTTGAGGCTGAGCTGGCGTTCCTGAAGAGGATTCGTTTGGAGCGTTTTGTGAAGGTTCCATGGCGGATGTTGATGGACGCGGTGGAGTTCGTGGCAACATGTGTCTTCCCAGTAGATTTGAAATGCTCCGTTCTTCTGAGGATGTATTCTTGTTTAGGGTCACCAATGTAGGAAGGGGCCTATGGTAGGCCAGATGCTACCGTTGAACTCCTGGTTGTTGGTCTGATTGAGAGAGATCCTGCCTGCTTTCCTATTATCCTATTTCTACCTATTAGTCTAGATAGATTTTGGGAGTAAGTAGGAATTCAGTGAAACGCCTTTGAAGTCTTGAATTGGAATAATCTATTTACAGATTTTCCTAATATTTATACAAAATAGATAAAATACCAAAAATACATTAGCCAATGAGCGCGCGAGAATTATCACGCGATAGTCTGGGTTAGCTCCGCCCTTACTACTTATATTGTAATCCACAACGGCGCGCGAGCTCAGTCTTCGGGTGACAGCGGCTCGGCAAACTAGTGTAGTGAAGATTGGTGCGTGCGCGCAGTGTTGTGGCCGGTCGCGGTATGTTCCAGTGCAGAAACAACGAGCTTGAAGAATCGTGTCTTCGTATCTTCAAAGATGGTGTGCACCTGCTTCAACCTTCCAATGTTTCGTTGATACATCAAATGTTTCCTTTGACTGTGCTTCATACTAATGTTTCCGTTGACTTCTAAGTGTTTCAGTTGGCGATGATAAAGTTATTGTCTCTTGGTATGTAGTTTCATTTCCCGCCGAATAAAATATGAGCTTGCGTTTTCTTTACTCCTTATCCATGATCCTCTCTTTCCCGGTAATCCTGGTATGGTATTGGTATTGCGAGGTAAAGGTATTGTGTTGGTAAAGGTATTCGGCAAGGTAAAAGGTAACTGTGGCAGGCAGCTACAACACCAATACGATAATGTTTCGGAGATTATTGCTTTCAAGTCTTGCTTTGTCTAAACACAGACTTGTACGTGCGTGAACAATTTTTTGGTGCGTTCGTTCAAGTATTGCTTGTATTTGCGTTGGCGAATTTTTCATTCAAGTGTTGAACGTTTTAGATTTTTTTTTTCATTCATATTTTAGAATTTGGTTCTGCTGATTTAATAAAGTTTATTGAGATTTATCGGATACCTACACAATGAAATTTTTTATTACAGAACCGTGATGCACGTAATGCTGCACTAGCAGCATTTGGAAAGGAATTCGGAGTTGAAAGGTTTTGAACATATGGAAATACCAAACAGAAATAAAAAAATTGAGCATCCAATTGAATACAAAAATTGCATAACAAATTATTGTACGTGCTGTTTATATCAGGGACAATTTTGAATGCAATAATTGTTTACTATAGCAAGAATGTGACATGCTGTACAAATGATTCCAGCCAATTATTGCTATAATATTATTGTATGCAACAGGCAATAAACTTGCATCGTGTTAATGGGCCTTAAGCCTAGTTTGCCGTCCTAGGATTTCTAGGCCTGCTCAGCCTGGTGGTAAATCCACCACTGCGTTCGAGACTAAATGATGATCTACCCCTGATGTAGATAGGTAGGTACCTACCTAGGTATTTCTTCGCCCATCAACAAGTTCACCAAAATCGAAAACATAAGTAGGTAACAATTTTCAGAAAATACCTAAGTAGCATTATACATGTACAAACATTCATTGCGAAATGTACTAGGTAGGTACCTACTTACTGAAATTTCGTAGCTAGTAAAAAGTACCTAAATATCACGGAACGGAGTAGACCCATAAATATCTAGATAGGTAGGTAGTTATCTAAAATCTGGTCACGGGGCAGGGAGAATTACGTAGGTAGGTACCTAGGTATGGTTGCAGAACGGCGCGGCGTGGCGGTCATTGCATCAGTAGGCACGAGTGTGACGCATTCGCTGTAGTGACAGAGATAGAGCTACTATCAACTGAAGGCTGGTCGAAATGGAACTATCTGGTATTCTGTAACTCATCATAATATTATTCCTACCGACTTTCTAGATCATCATCATCATTCCACATACTAACTATGTTGAATTCTATGTATTTCTCAAAGCCAATGCAGTAAAGATTTATACCTCCATAATATAAATGTTTGCTAAAGTGCATTAAATAAAATGTCATCATTTTATAATAATTTCTTGACAATGCATGCATAAACATTATTTAGATATCAATTAGTTATGAAATTATGCTCACATTTTTGTTTTACAAATCAGAAAGTTTAAAATGTGAAAAAAGACCGAATGAATGTTGAAAAAAGTCGGTGGAAATAGGAGCCCCGTTAAACAAAACATACAAACCTACCTAGGAGAAAGTGAATGAAGTGACTTAGAACTCTGATAAACAAAACGGACTTGGCGAAAGGACTTTGTATCCAAGCCATCACAAAATTAAAAAAAAAATGCAATCTTGGAATAGAATGCAATGTACGCAACTACGCAAACGCAATGCGCATGTCGTTGTCGCTCGTCGAACATCGTCGTCATTCATTGTTCGTTCGTTGGGTTCGTTCTCTTGCCTAGTTTGCCTGGCCGACATCTCGGAGTAATTGTTTCACGACTTGTAATCTGCGAATTTTGAATTTGAAATACTACAAATATAGAATTACAATATGCCTAACCAGGTGTTAACTATAGATCCACAAAATGAACTTAAATTTAAAGGTAAGTGCCATCTTTTTGGAGTGCGTAAGATGCGACAGCCGCATTGAAACTTGGGCAGCATACGTCGCGAGCTAGCTGCTGACAAATGGAGTTTCTATTTCCAGATATCGGCGTTTTGTTAGGGTGCGGTTTTTTTACATTTTCCTTATTCATTGTTGTTGTAAATCACGTTTTATGCCATCGGGGCCACGTGTCCTTAAAAATCGCAACGATTTCCCTATTAATGAGAAAAACCAACCCACCTAGGTGGGTTGGTTTGATTTATACATACCTACATATTGTAGCTGCAATCTCCTAGAAGTCACTGTGCATCAAAATGAAATAGATGTAACTTCAATGTAAATTCTAATGAGACCTACATACCTTCATCATTTGTACCATGTTAGTAATGTAGCTAAATGTACCTATCTGCTGTCATGGAATGATAATCAATTTTAGTACCTACTCACCTTTGCCTTGTCACCTAGGTAAATAAATAGCACTGCTAACCGGGCCTAATCTATATTCTCACTGAACTAGAAACTTTACCAATCAATCAAGATCAAGCTTGGTGCCACTGCTCAGCTCAATACAGATAATGATGCATTTGTATGTTTTTTTTTTATTGCTGCATTTAAACTTCTACTAAAATCTATCCGCTGGTTTCTGAAACCTCAATCAAAGCAGGCTATCAAGTCACTTGCTTTCTCTATATAATTTGAATTAAAGGCTGAAATAGCAAGTGACTTGACAGCCGATTAAGGTTGATCAAGCTTTCAGAAACCGGTGGTAGGTGTAATAATCAAACAGCCATAGTTATTTGTTGCTATAATAAGAAATATACCTGCTAGTATTATTACTCTTACATGAATTACTTACTCATGAATACAGTTTGAAAGAATATCCTGTTCTAAGAATTATCTCAACCAGGCAATCTTTGAGTAGATGGGGTCTAACTAAAGAGTAGTAGTAGGTAGGTAGTTATAATGAAATCAGCACCCAGCCAAGTTTTCTAATGTTAAACATACTTGGATATACTTTAAGTTAAACAACCGCAACCATAGTAGGTAGTTTATTGCCTCAAAATCCTGGGCCTACCAGCTGTATTATATGCCAAGACTTAATCTTGGTAGTAATTTAGTATTTCTTTAAATCATTTTAATTTGAAGTTAGACAGTTATTTGCATTTATGTGTGCTCTAGGGAACAAATCTCAAGCCCCTGTGCATCTTCATAACTGAAAACAAAGTATTAGTAGATTTTTGTAGTGGATTACTTTTTTGTTAGGTTTGGTCTCTTGTTTTCCGTGGATCTTTGTAACTAGGGACTCTGGAGACTCTGTCAATAGCTCAGTTTGCAACTGCGGTTTATTTACATATTTGCTTTGTTTTTTTTTTTGTAATTTTAATAGGAACTTGAAAACCGCTTATTTACACATTAAAAGGCTGTTTTGGGGAACTACTAAATCTTAGCATATAAGCCAGATCTGTAGCTCCCGGGGCCCAGGGTTCTTGTAAGCTAATAGTAACATGTAAAGTAGAATCGAATATACATATTTATATTTTTGTGAAGATTTTAAATTTGAGTGTTTGTAAATATTCTGTGCAGTATTTGCATAGCATACAAATAAAGCTATACTTTCTATATGTTACTTAATAAAAATGCCTTTATTTCAACTGCAAAATGTTTAAAAACATCTATAAATTTTAATTGTTTTTGTCTTGAGTAGATGTCTCCTCCACTGTGTAGGTATCTCTCCCTTAGATCTAATCACAGAAATTCTAATTGTATCCATTCCGCTGGCCTCTTTGTCTGCCTATTGTAGTCCAACCTAGTTCCATTTAAGACCATACATAGTTTTAAAAATAAACTTACTAATATTTTTTTTTTCTTAACTTTCACTTCTACTACTGTCTATTCAATTAACTTATGCACTATTTTAATGATTGACGTCCTAAAGCATCTTATTACACATGTTAAAATGCAATAATAATAAGATACACAAAATAAACAAAAATAAATTTAGTAGCCTAAATATCTTGAGAAGGGTTAAGTTTAGGTTAGGGTGTTTCATAGTAAAATAAGTCAGAAATGCTGGGTACTCCACACCCTTAACGGATCTAGCAAGATTTTTCCTGTAACCCTGTATATCCATGTGTAGTTTTATTATTCGGAAGTTGTTATTAGTTATCCAGAAGAACTATTATTAATATTAATACAAGTCCGTTGAGTAGTAGTTGAGTTGAGTCCCGTTGTTGAACCAAAGCTTCTCCCCATTCCCGCCAGTCACTGCGATTCATCAAACAGATTATTCAAATTGTATTGAACAGTAGTTACTATATTATTATTTACATTTTAGTCGACTTCGCGGGGATGTTCGAGCAAGGCTGCACCAGATACTTGCGGTTGGGCAACCCTACCAAGGACACAGTCCTCTTCAAGATAAAGACAACTGCCCCAAAAAAGTACTGTGTTCGCCCGAACTCTGGCTCTCTGAAGCCAAACTCCAAAGTTGAAATAGCAAGTAAGTAAACATGTTGCTGCTGCTTGGCGACTGACTTACAGTACCAACTCATCTGAACCGGTCTGAAGCTAGCCGTTTGGGGCAGCTTCTTTTCGCTATTGGCCATTTATGCACAAACTGCTAACCTCAGACCGGATCAGATAAGTTGATGGCACTATACATGGTGATTTACGTGAGTCAGTCAGTCATGCAGACTTGCTCAAGGATTTTGACTATTCTCAGAGATAATAGATATAAGGTATACATTACATGCATCGCTCTATGATCGCAAGTACTTCCTCCCGCGTACTCTAAGGTTGTGGAATGCGCTCCCCTGCTGAGGTTTTTCTTAAGACTATAGAATGGGATTCTTCAAAATAGGCCATTTTTAAAAACTTTAATGCACTTTACAAGCGTTCTTAAGCTGTGTTAACCGCTTCCCATCAAATGTTCCGTACGTTTGTTTGCTAACGTTGTAATACCTATACAAAAAAGATGTCGCCTTTTTTCGTAGCAAGTTCAGTTAATTTAAAATGACTATTTCGAGAGTTTATAATTTCGTGGTAGTTGTACCTTACTTAGATATTGTTATAAATATGTCCATTATTGTAGGTATCGTCCACGCTTTGCTATTGTAACATTTCAATGAACAACAACAATGGCCAGATAAATACGACTTTTTCTCTAAATATAAACCGGAACGTTTTGTAAAAAAATATACAATTCATAGGTACAATTAATTACAAAATACAATGAAACAGTTATCTGCAGACCGTTGCAAACGATCTGGACATAGCTCAACTGATCCAAATCAGTGCCAATCGGAAGCGTTCCCAAGACACTGGCTACATTGCCACGCTGAATGGCAATTCTGATGCGCTGAGCCAGATACCCACCAGCCCTCGGGTCGCGCTTTGCCTCGATAAGTTTTGTATGATTGTGAATAATTAAATCCGAAATCGCATCAAGGTGTTTGACAGCTAAGTAGTGATCGATATGGGACTTTAATTAATATTTTTTTACAGTTACACCACAGCCAGTATTCATCGACCCCAACGAAAAACATAAACATAAGTTTATGGTGCAAAGCGTCGTTGCTCCGGAGGGAAATACTAATATCGATCAAGTAGTAAGTAATAGTACATTGTTCACCGAGAGGAGAAAGTGACCGATTACCGTCGAGGGTGTCGTTTGAGCCCGAGCCGTAGGCGAGGGCTTTAAAACACCCGAGATCGGGAATCGCACTTTCTCTCGAGTGATACATAGTGGTTTATACTACACCTACGAGGAAAATAAAAAACTAAAACTGAATCCTCAAACAACACACAAATTGAAAATGGCGCCAATGGCGTCTGCAATTTTCACATGTTCTTTTTTCAAATTGTTTATCCTGCCGCCGCAGGGTCGTACTGCCAGCCCGACACCATCCAACACACAGCTAGTGGCAAGTGTCATTTTGCGAACTTGGAGATAAAAACTCACTGTAAAAACTTTTTGGCTTTTGATATTTAGGTTACCGGCGCATAGTCTTACCCAAAATTAAAAAAGAAAAACCACGTAAGAAATGGATTTTCATACACTTTTCTCTCCCGCTCAGATGCGTTTTCTCCCCGCATATTTGTTCGATATGCAATGACGTACTTTCTACCATAAATTTGATAGAGTATCATATCAAGGTACTTTCCAAGCAGGTGTAGTATAATAGTACATTGTTCACCGAGAGGAGAAAGTGACCGATTACCGTCGAGGGTGTCGTTTGAAACACCCGAGATCGGGAATCGCACTTTCCCTCGAGTGATACATAGTGCTTTATACTACACCTACGAGGAAAATAAAAAACTAAAACTGAATCCTCAAACAACACACAAATTGAAAATGGCGCCAATGGCGTCTGCAATTTTCACATGTTCTTTTTTCAAATTGTTTTTCCTGCCGCCGCAGGGTCGCACTGCCAGCCCGACACCATCCAACACACAGCTAGTGGCCAGTGTCATTTTGCGAACTTGGAGATAAAAACTCACTGTAAAAACTTTTAAGCTTTTGATATTTAGGTTACCGGCGCATAGTCTTACCCAAAATTAAAAAAGAAAAACCACGTAAGAAATGGATTTTCATACACTTTTCTCTCCCGCTCAGATGCGTTTACTCCCCGCATATTTGTTCGATATGCAATGACGTACTTTCTACCGTAAATTTGATAAAGTATCAATGTACTTTCCAAGCAGGTGTAGTATAAAGTTTGTTCCTTTATCTTTAACGCTTGTTTTTAATCTTCAATCGTGGATGCAGCAAGCACATAACTGAAAAGTGAAAATAATTCTTAGAACCATATTTTTTTTTGCAAATATCATAATGAAATTTTTCGCCGATTGGTCATCCGAGATGTGTAATTTCTATACATTATTTATGTTAGCCATTAAATAATAATCTTATTTAGTTAAAATTTTAGTAACATGATCACCTTTGCTCTATTTCAGTGGAAGGAAATTAGTCCTGATCAGCTAATGGACTACAAACTGAAATGCGTCTTCGAGACACAACGCATTGCCAACTCCAATCTCAATGTAAGTGCCCATCCCTTTAATATCTATTAATAAATACATTAACTGTAAAGAATAACATGCCAATTTTTTCAAATACTTACTAATAAACCCTTCCGCAACACAGTTTAAACTAGCACGGAGGGTACGAATTTTGTAGCTACCTAATCATCATTGTATTATAGCCCACCTATGTATACCTACCACCACTACCACCTATATATATATATATAATACTTAACTAATTTTGTACCTATTTCTCTGTCTTATTAAATCATCAAAATATTTTGTTTTATATAGCCTCTCTACTACCTTCTCTAGCATAAGTACCACTAGTATGTAAGTTACATGAATTAATTTAAAAAAAAATCGTTGGGTGATCATCAAAAATCACGAAAACATGCGATCTAAAGCCGGGTCCGCAGCGCCGTGTTTTCGTGTTTTCTAACATCTTAACATGTTTACAAAACAAAATAGGGGCGTGGCTTAACAGTTTTGTTAGCAAAAACACAAAAACATGTTTGCCGAGACAAATGGATAACATCACCCGCGTTCGCCTGCGGGGAGGGGAAGCGTCACATTTTATGTTATATAATAATAATAATAATTTATTCCAAAAACTTAAGATGTACACACACATGACAAAAAATAGTAGTATAATACTAGGTACATACAGTTATTAGCTTTGAGTTTCGTGTCACATGTGACCGATGTGGTAGCTCACTAATCTCCACCCTAGGAAAAACCTGTGTTGTGGAGGTTAGTTCTGTCTTGTAGTAGGTATGTGGGTTTTGCTTATAGGTATATATTTATTGATTTGTTCTTATTTAGTAGTGCTTAGTTAATGTAAGTTGGGTTAGTAATAATGAAGGTATGAAGTTTTAGTAAGTATTTGTATTTAGTTATATGTTGTGGACCATTAGGTATTGTGTTATATGGCTGTGTACTATGTATGTGCTTGGTTTCTCCTGATAGAACTGGTCTCGTTAGAGCCCAGGTACCAGGAGAAGCCGCATACTGTTTGAGTAGGTTGAGATTTTAATGAATGACATAATATGTAAGTAGGTGAACGTGCATGTTTGGGTGTGTGAGTGTAGATGATTATGGACCGAAAAAGCCGTTGATGTGGAAGATGCGTTGAGTAGTAGGGTTTGTGTTTCTCTAGTTAATTATTCTATTTTATTAGCTTGTATGAAAGACTATTGGTATTGACTATATATGAGGTCGGCACGGTTGAGTAGGTTTGTTAATGAAGTTATATAATTATATTTTTTCATTCATGTTGGTGTTATGAGAATTTTTTCTGTGTCGTTGTAGTTTTGTGTGATAAGCCATGCTATTGCGAGCTTTTTACATTTCTTTGTAGTGTGAGTCAGCAAAGTTAGTTGTCTGTTTAGCTTTGTATAGATATAGGGCCCTAGGTAAGAATTTGCTCTTTTTCCAAAACTAGTGAGTACTTTGGGAGTCTTCCAAACTGTGCGACGCTTACCATAGGTTTCCGCTGAGATTAGCGGGGCAATTTTATGAAATTTTGTTAGGATGGATAGTATGAAGGTCTGCCGAACTGATAAGCGCTGGGTTTCTTTGTAAAGTGTTATATATATGTGTAAGCTTCACGTCCTCTTCGTCGGAACTCATTTTTGAAATGAATTGGAATGAAACAAAAACAATAAACAAAACAGAACACACCAGACGGGCTGTTTTAAAAACATCTTCTGTTTAACATGTTATGTAACATGTTTTGTTAGAAAATAGGCGCTGCGGATCCGGCTTAATGACGACCGATCATCTGTTTTGTTAGAAATGAATGACGTCATCGGGACGGGCTGTCTTCGGCCTTCGAACTAGATGATGTTATAAATGTGCGCTTACACGGGCAATTTTTGAGCAATAATTGCTCGGCAACACGAATGAAAAACTTGAGTTGAATTTCAAAAGAATGCGGCAATATTCCTTCTAATTGGTCCTTTATTGAATTATTGCTCGAAAAATTACCCGTGTAAGCGCACCCTAAGCGAAATAACATAAATTTAGTACTACTAGCGCAAACCGGAACAACACGGCAGAGGATTTAAATGAAGAATGGTCATCATCCATACAGAATTTACCCAGGAACGGCGCAAACGAAGAATATATCAGTTTTTTTCTTATTTTATGTAGTTACATTGAAAATCAGTCCAGAGCTCGAACACATTTAATTTATTGTGCAATCTGATATTTTGTGGAATGGGGCATGGCTACGCGAACTGTTTGGATAGGCCAAGGTTTTTTTTACTTCAGGGGCATTATTCTCTTTGACATAGGAGATTCCTTGCCCCAAACCGCGAAACGTCAAAACTTGATGTTGGGCTTTATTCTTTATGGCATAGGAGATACTTTGCCCTGACCGTGTGACTTCACAACGTGATCTAAACGCAACCGCGGTTGCTTTGGTCATAGTGAATAACGCCCCAGTATTCATAAACTAAGCAAAGTTTTAACTCTGGAATCCAGATAACTGATAGAATATTTTTTTGTAGTACTTACCACAAAATAAACCAACAATCACTTCATCACATAGTAATTTAACATTATTGATTTTTTTTTCTCTAAAACAAATCCTATCCTAGTTTTAAGAAGCTAAGAAATAAATGACTCACCTTAAACTTTTTTTTAAGGATTCCGGCGACAACGGCGCCCAAAATGATGCAACCAAAAAGCGAGTCATCGAAGAAGCCAAGCCGGCGGCAAAGGTCTATAACTATACATAGTACTATGAAATATATATTTTGAATGTTTCATATAATATATAGAAAAGTTTAACCAAATACTCACTAAAGATAAACGCGCATTTGTCCGCGACGAACGTCCTAACGTCTCAACGGTTTTTGTGCGTCGAATACATCTCAGAATTCTTAGATGATCTGCGCCTTAACCATGATGTTTTAAAGCAGAACATATTTCGCGTCTGATCAGTTCATAAAGTAACTTAATCAAAACATGGACCCTATTACTATAGAATAGAGAACAGATTTAAGGTTTGAATGAAATCGCAATAAGACGTCATAGTGCGGCCCATGGTATCCGTCCGATTTATCCGATTAACCCCGCCGACAAGGGTTAAGGCCCCTTGCACATATTAAGATATTTTCTTGTGTCTTATAAGACAATGTTTTAAAAGACATTCAACGCTTGATTGTTTATATGAGACCATACACATTACAGGAACTTTTTTGTGCCAGATAATTTTGTCTTGTCTGGTTTTCGTGTCCTATAATGTGCATAAGGCTTTGAGCTCGCACTTCGTTATCAACGTTCGGCGTGGTTCTTTCAAATGCGCGTTCACCTTAAATGTATGATTGTGTAAGAGATCCTTAGTGCACGATCTATGTCGCCTTATCGTCTTCTTGTTATAGTGTGCTTCTTTGGTTTTTTATTTATCCTTTCGTCATTGATCCGTGTCGACTAACATATCGGATTATGGAGAGTGCGTTATGATCGTAACATCGCTTCATTATTTCATGAAAATACCGCAATCGAGGCCGGGAGCACATACAACTCGATGTCCCATCGGCGCTGGCTTGGTGCCGACAAATCACTCCAAGCTTGGCATGTCTTTGAATTGTCTTACAGGAAGCGGTAGACAATCGTATCCACAGTGAAGTCAAGACACTGAAGGACGACGAAGGTTGTCCTGGAACTTTAAGCGCGAAAACGGTATTACAAGTATTTATAATCTCCGCTACTGCGCGACTATTGAAGCAGCCGGTGGATATGCGTCAAGCACGTTTGCACGAGCTTACTGATAAGGGTCAGCGCTGGTGGACGTAGTGGCAGTGAAGCGCTTTATTGGAATTATTTCTGAAGTAGATTTAGTTTCTAAAGAGCGTACAGCTGAAATACTAGCGAATAGAAAAAACACGCATGCTAAAAACGCGATCGAGAAGCTAAATGTGGAGAATCTTATTCACTGCACCAACGATGCCGCGCCACTGCCACTCTCCCAACTGCGTCATTGGAGTCATCTGTCAGCGCTGCTTTTAAAATTTGACAGCTTTTCTATTACAAAAATTGCGTGATTTCTAAAATAAATTTGCTACTCATTTCTTACGCTTACTTCTTCATAAAATAGCATGCTTGTCCTTGAATGAGCCAGGCGGAACGGTTTGGGTTTGAATCTTTTTTTTAAATTCACTTAACGACAAATACGAAATGTTTCATTACAAAACGTAACATTACCTAATTAAAAAATGCTTGAATACTTTGTGGTCGCATTGTATTTTAAAGTCCTTCAAATAACTCGGGTGCTGTAAACCTTCCTAATCATGTATTTTCTTAAGGATTAATATAGGCCCGTACGTAGCATAAAATAGATAACAAACACTGTAACTTACTATTTTAGTAAACAAAACCCACCTAGTTATTTCTTAACTAGTTTATTTACAAGATACTGAATAATTAAATTTTATCTGACTTGAGCATAAAGCAGAAAAAACATTCAAAGTACAATAGAAACATTTTTTTAATTTTTCCCACGATTCCTCTATCAAATCCACTCAACCTTGTCTTCTTAACACCCAGTTCCGCCTAACAAAGCATGTTTTTTATTAATTTGCAACTCTAACCCCATTCTAAACTCTTTACCAAATCCATTTCCGGATTACTACTATTTATTTTTGTTTTAACCTTTTTTTATTTGTAAATTTTGCAGAACTTGACTTTCCCAAAGTCGGAAAATGTGGATATCGATCGAAATTCATCCTTAGAAGTTGCACAATTGCTCGAGGAAGAGTCTAAATTAAAACATGAAAATCTTCAATTAAAAGTGAGTTTCCTAGACAAAAGCTTTTTTCAATTAAAATTTATGATACGGCACACAATAAGATCTATCAGTTTAGTAGATGAGGAATGGGCAAATCAAATGATCCATGCCTGGGGATCAAGGTTGCGAAACTGTTTTTTCAGGTCTTAGGTACGAAAGGTAAGTGGCTATTTTGATTATTAACCTAAGTAAGAAGCTAGAAATGTTTCCCTATTTTTGTTTTACCTGTATTACGATGTCAATGTTAAATAACCTGTCTGCGAATGTATGTTTGGATGAGCTGTTGTGATGTGAGATGCAAGCAATAAATGTGCTGCTTTTGTGTGATTTGTGTTATCCTATTTAAAACACTAACCATCGGTTTTTGAAAGCTCGATCAAATCTGATCGGATGTCAAGTCACTTGCTATCCCTAATTTACCATTATGTACATAGATCAATCAAATTATATCGAATCTCCCTCTGTTCTCTGACTTCATTCTATCCACACTCCACTACTTCGTTTGAAACTCAATGATACGCAACTAGCATGAAACGGACTCAGGCAGGAATGTGACGACTAGTCACAAAAGCCACTAAAAAAGAAGTCAACTCAAGGCAAGCAAGTGACTTGACAGCCGAATAGCTTTGATCGAGCTTTTAGAATTCCGCGGTAAGAGCGGTTGCAGATGGGCGTTTTGCGATGCTTTTAGAGCTTTCCTACGATGAATTTCCTCTTTCCAACAGACACATGAGTGTGTGTGTGTCAATATAGCTCAATCTGTAACAGTTAAAGCCTCGTATGCCGTAACCGTGTGTACGTAAGCGGCAAGTCGCGACCTTTTGGCCGTCGCCACCACTTTGGTTCTGAAAGCTTAATTCGCACTTGAAAACCAAGAATAGAGAAAAATAAAAATGACCGTCTCATTCGCGGCAGGATGATTTAGTATAGTTCTGGGCCCGTATCACCATCTCTTGAAGCATTCTTATTTCAATATTACTTTTATGTCAATGTCTTATATCAACTGCATAGAGTCAGCTTTATGATCAAAAAGTAAAGTAATATTGAAATAAGAATGCTTCAAGAATAGGTACGGGCCCTGGAAGTGCGAATCGATCTTAACAGTCGAAGCCTCGTTTTTTTGTTGATCTGTTTACTGTAGCGACTACACACGCATAACCGATTAATATTATTCCAAATTTTGCTGACACACTATGTACCATGTGGATAAATCAACGAAAAAGGTTTCCATATAGCATGGGGTTCGATATCGTCAGTTTGCTTTTCAGTGTTTTCCACAATACATAGTAATAGTTTGTGAAACGACTCCTATACAGTCTTTTTTGCGAGTTCCTGTGTTTTGGTTCTCTCCTGTGAATCAGGATCAATAGACAAACTTGTGTCTGAAAATTCTTAACTTTTTAATAGGGGAAGCAGGGGTAGTGGCGATCGTGTCGGGTAATACCGCTCACTCCAATAACTTATTAAATAAGGTGTCTTGAAACACAGCGAGCACGCTGCAGCGCAGGGGTTGTGCAGAGCAGGCAGAGTCTAAACCTCAAAAATAAGACAAATGCAATAACAAATAGAGCATTTTTCTCTCAGGTGATCGGCATTCCCCCGTCTTCCTCTACTAGGTAGACTATTTTATTGGAAACGAATTGGCTAAGCTCAAAAGTATAGCTTGTTAGCTATAAGGTGATTTTATAAGGCATTTCCATGCAACTGCAAAAAACAAGCTATTCTTTTGGTTACTAGCATTTATTATGTTCGCGCAAAACCTCGCACTTTGAATACCCAGATCCCTTGCTGATTGTTTTAAAAGGTAACCAATAAATAGTTTATTTTGCACTATGCGCAGTAAGATGCACGAGCACAGATTAAGAGAACTACTAAATACCTAATTATTCTGTAAGACAGAAAATAACATCAGTCATATTCGGCACTTTGGTCGTCTGGCCCCGGAAAGTAATAAATTAACGGTAGCTAAAAGTTAAAGGTAGTCTAAAGGCCTTATACCTTTCGTGAACTGTTTCCGTACGGCCAAAATTTTTTCGGGCTCAGCAGACTATAGAGCCGTTATTGAATGGGTCCTACACGGCAGTAAACAAGCCATTCTACAGAGGAGCTTATTTAAACAGCGCCCACGCGGCAGAAATTAAGCAAAAATTGGCAGTAAACAAGCTCCTCTACAGGGGTGACCTCTGTAGAATGGCTTGTTTACTGCCGTGTAGGACTCCTTTTAAAATACGGTTGGGTTACATAATGTAGTACAAGTTTGTAAGAACAGTCTTTATCAATTGCGCTATTTAAATATTTTACAATGAATATACGTCATATTTTACTTTATCAAGCAATCCGTCTCAGTATAAAAAAAACCTTCTTTTAAAACACACAAACACTGCTTGGGCAAATTGCTATGCTTAGGTTATTTTCCTTTTATAATAGACTAGCGACCCGCCCGCGCGCCCCTGTTTCGCACGGGTGCACATATCATGCATGTATTATACATATAA
Organism: Plemyria rubiginata; assembly: GCA_963576535.1. NCBI lineage: Eukaryota > Metazoa > Arthropoda > Insecta > Lepidoptera > Geometridae > Plemyria > Plemyria rubiginata. Next base: position 6,981,527 of record OY754905.1, read on the forward strand.
ACCTTCCTCTTGAATCACTCTATCTATTAAAAAAAACCACATCAAAATCCGTTGCGTAGTTTTAAAGATTTAAGCATACAAAGGGACATAAGGACAGAGAAAGCGACTTTGTTTTATAGTATGTAGTGATTAAACATGAGACATTAAAATCAGCATAATTTTCCCTCGAAATTTCCCTGGAAATATTTGCTAAAATAAATCATACTAGGAAAGTAAATATTTATTGAGTAGCTATGTATTTTTATTGTTGTTGTTTAATAAAGGTGTTTCTCCTATTGTATCATATAACAATAAATAATGCTGGACAATCCACACAGCACCATCTAGCCTCAAAGTAGGCTATTCAAAGCTTGTGTTATAGATACTACTTAACTGATATATTCAATACATTATATCCGACTAATATTATAAATGCGATAGTTTGTAAGTATGGATGGATGATGGATGTTTGTTACTAACTCCAGGACGGCTGAACGGATCTTGGTAAAAATTGTCACAGAGATATATTATAGTCTGGAATAACACATAGGCTACTTTTTATCCCGTGGGAATACCGGGATTTAAAACTACGCGGGTGAAACCGCAGGACACTTTACATGCTTTGAACGTAAAGCATTCGCTGACTTAAGTTCCAATTTTGTGCCAATTTTCTACTGCTGGACCAATCATCCAGAACAAATGCTTGCAGACACGTAGCTATTGTTGTGATTAATGATTTTTTTTGACACATAATATCTTCCAAGATTTTTGAAACCACAGAATTCAGACGAGAGGTATAGTTGTTCTATCTCACGAAGGCGAGTGAGAAATGCTTGTAGTTGTGATGTGTAATAAGTATGTGTATGACAGCTCGGGCGATACTGAAGGCTTTCGACCTTACGCACACAGAAACAACGTGCATTTGCATCTACACACACAAATAAGACCAAACTGCCTTCGTGAGAACAACTGCAGCTAGGTACGGTAGATTTCCGTGTTATGTGGTTTTAAACATTTGTACCTATGTGTTTGTGAACACACTGAACGCTAATTATGTGTTTATTAGTGGTTTTTGTAAAATAAGTAGACAATATTGATACAATGTTTTAATAATTGCTAATGCGCACTACTGCATTTTTAACTATGCTAAGAATTAATATAGAATTGAGCAAGATTACGCTACTATGTTGTTTTTATAAGCGATTGTTTGTTGTATTATATTTTGTTGTGAGTGTTCGGTATGAATGTGAGGTGACCAAAGAAATGATAGATGGATTGTGTGAAAGACATGGGTAAGAAAGGAGTGAATACGACCCCACGTTAAGTGGGATAAAGGCAGGAAGATGATGATCATTATTATCCTAACACTGCTGGACATAGGCCTCCCCTATACGTTTCCAGGAAGAACGATTCCGAGCCCTTTCCATCCACCGACTTCCCGCAGTCCAAACAATGTCGTCAGTCCATCGGGTTGGTGTCCCACGCTTCATTTTCCTGTTCGTGGTCACCATTGGAGAAACTTCCCATGTGGTTGTCAGTTGAGGATGATGATGATTTCTCATGCAATCTTTCTCAGATTTACTGCATTACAATCTAAAATTTTGAACTAGAAACGTAAAGTTTATCATGCGATTTAGTAACCCAGCGAATTTATTAATTATATTAGTGAAACCTTATGCTACCTATGGGTCTTACCACACCAATCGATCGATCGCTGATAGACGTAGACTGTAGTTGATTGATCGGATTAGTGTGGTAGAAACTATCGATCGACGTCGACTAATACAGTAAAACCCTAAGATTGATCAATATTTCATGTCACATAACAGCTATAGGTGTGAAATCAAAAGATCCGTTATTGAAATAATAATAATATTTATTTTCAAAAGGGTTTACATTTTATAGTTGCTCACTATACCTATTTTAAAAATAATTAGTTACCTACAAAATCTTAGATAATAGATATGTTTGAGTGGGTTATAGGTACAATAAATAAGTTTTAAGGTGCACTCGTAAACCTGCTTATAGTCAACTGTCTGACTCCTTGCTCTAACTAAGTAGAACTTGTGTTTAGACGCAAGGAGGGATCACTGCTTCGGCTATTTGCGATGTGGATGGTGCTATTTATTATAACTTAGGTGTTATGTTTGTTTGTTGTATTCTCTATAATGAGTGAGTTAACCAATTAATAAGATTAAAATGAGGTAGACAGGCCAACTATAAAGAAAAAAGAAAAAGCAATTAACAGAAAGATGCGTTGCATGTGATACAGAGTTATTGTGGAACCGTATGCTACCTATAAGATTGATCAATATTGTATGTCACTTATCAGTTGTTGTGAAATCAAAAATCTATATTTGATGTCACGTATCAGATAAAAGTGTGAAATGAGCAGATCCGTGAATGAGATGATTGTTTTGCGTGTTACAGGAGGAGTTGTCGCGGCTGCGCCAGGCGATGGGCGACGGGCGCTCGCAGCGCAGCCACGTGTTCGGTCCGGACAAGCAGGCGCAGGCGAGCATCGTCCCTTGGCTGGCCACGGCTCTCGCCATGGCATTCCTCGGCATCATCATCGGCAAGTTCTTCATGTGAACTGCCGCCCGCCGCTGCCGCCACCGCCATCGCCTCACGGATACCACACGACTCCCGGTGCGACCCTCGCACGAGGCAGCTTCACCATCACCTTCCAACATCAGGTCGACGATCTTAATATAACTAACACGTAGGTGACGTAGGCTTTCGTTCATAGACAAGTATAATCACGTCATAAAGGGTTCACGATAATAGTTTTAAATTGGGATTTCACTTTTAGTTTTCGTGATTGTCGATCTACAGGAGACCTCTACGAGCTTCTGCCATATTTTATTTATTGTGTATTACGAAATATTGTTCCCAAACTTTTTAATAATTATTAATAATTATACTCCTAAATGCTTGTATTTATGTCGCTGGGGTGTTAATTTGCAAGAGTTTGACTTTATATGAATTATCATATAAATACATATAATGATATCTGATTTTATTGTAATAGTAAAATCGCTTAATTGTGTTTTGACTTGACTAGATTAGATTGACTGTATATACACTCGTAAGCTAAAAAGTCAACTCAAGCATCGCTACTGTTAAAGGGTCTCCGGCATAATATCCGAACTTTAATTTTGAGTTTTGTTTGGAGGTACGTAAGTTTAAATACAATCAAGTTTCTTAAAATCGCTCTATCCTTCAAAAGTACCATATTCTTCCAGCACTCAGTTGGTATCTGCTAAAGTACCGAATAATAATAATTTAATAATATTTTATTTATTTGGCACACACAAGATGGTTACAAAATGGTAGCGAAAACTGAATAGTCAGCGTACAAGCAACTTCACATCGCCATAGGGTCAATTAATGAGCACTATTTGTAATCAAGTTCAAACTAAAGTACCTATCACAACGCATTGTTGGGTTATGTGTGAAAAATGCTACCATATTTCACACGGTTTCAAAGCTAAGCTATTACTAACAAAGGTGAAAATATTGCTTTAGATATATGCCTGAAGCCTTTGACGGCGACAACGCTGCTTGAGTCAACTATTTTACGGGGAGCGTATTAGATTAGTGTACACGTGCTCATTAGAAGCAGCGTTAACAATCTTTCCCATTCCGCTGGTTCCACAGCGGTACTTACGGGGCAGCATACTGCGCGCCGCTATCTCGCTTGCTGAACATTTTGAAGATATCGAATCACGGAATGTAGTTATGTAAAATCGCAAACGGTAAAGTTGTGGTCGAAGGCATTACAAAGATTCAGCGAAAATAACAATTTGATCCAAACAAGTTTTCACACTTAAAAATGGGACTTTATATTTTTCAAATTTTTATGTATAAAATCCTGCATGCATCAAAATTTTCTCTTTGCGAAATCTTTGTAACGCCATTGACAAAAACTTAACCAATTGCAGTTTTACATAACTACATTCAGTGATTATATAAAAGATACAAAAACAGTGAAAAGCATCAGCAGATGCCCCATACTTTAAAGATTGGTCATATTTCTTGTTTTCCTTCCTAACATTGCTTCTTAAAGTATTGATATAAAAATTAAAAATCATCATAAATGACGCGACCTGCGCAGGCGACCGGAGTACACGCACACACGCACAGGTACACCGTACGGTGTCACTCGAAAGAATTGATTTTCGATCTTGCGTTGGTCGCCTGCGCATGGTCAAAAAACACAGGTCAATTCCCACACACATTCAGGTCTACCTGCGCAGGCATACCTGCGCAGGCATACCTGCACAGGTGGACCATTCCGATGGACCGTAGTATGTATGGCAGCCATTACAATCCCTACAACAAAATAGCACTATTAAATAATACTTAGTAGTAGATATTTGGTACCGTGGTGTGCTTTATTCGTTTTACTGTTAGCTTTTTCCCTCGCGTTGGGTAATAGATTCCTTCGGCTTTTATAACATAAGTTTATGCCCATTCCCCGCGTGCGAATCGTATTCATATTAATCTACGAGCGTGTAAATATAAAACGGATGTATCCTTCATACGATGAAACGGATTTAATTGGTTTTGTACGTTGTTGTACGTAAAATACTTGTATTCTGATTTTATTGATATATCTGTCCTAAGTAATGTAGTATCACCTGAGTATATTTGCAGTAAATTCTGCAATATAGGTACTGTTTAGTGAACGTGTCTACCTACGCTGTACCTATATCGCTGTGGCCTATTTCTACATAAAGCTTTGTTTCTACTTTCTTCAATAATTATGATGACTTGAAGAAATTGATGTGTTCTCTGTTATGTACGTTAATTTAACAAACTACAAATAAAAAAAATCATCAATCTTTTGGCCACAACGGGTTATGGGTATCAACGAATTAAAATGGATTTGTGTAAAATTAAATACAGTTCACGCCTGTCTTGTTGATTCACCCAGTTTTACCGGTTTGTTATTCGAATAAAGCTTGTAAAGAAGTTTGGCGATAATATACCTTATTTTAAAACGTTAATTAAATGTTGTCGAATTGTTCATCTAATTGTACTGGAATTTGCGTCAGGTAATTAAAGGTACCTAGTAGTCAAAAATCTGACTTGTTATAATGTTATCTATGATTAAATACTTTCTTTCAATTAAAATGTACAATTTACTCTCACCTTTAAAAATCTATCACAAATTACATTAGAGCTAATCGAATTTCTTTTTTATAGAAGGTTTACTTACATAGGAAGCGCTGTATTCACAACACTAATTTAATCATTTAGCTAGCTCAACAAAATAAGAGTTTGATACACTTTTTTCTCCTAACTGCATGTCTGTATACCCTTTCTATCAGACTGCTGGATACGTTTGTTGAGTTTGTTTTAATTATATACTTATAATTGAATAACCATTCATTACACCAAACCGGGTATGAAGGAATCTAGACATACCTATATCTGTGCTTGATATGCTCATCCACAACTCTGACAAAAGACAGCAAGACAGAGAGAAACGAGGGTCATACATTACTTAGGTTCTAATAATGGCATTTCTATACAAAAGTAGGTCCACGTCTCATATCTAGATGCAAGGTCAGCCATCTCATGAACACTGATGTACCTTGATGTCTTGTGATTAGTATTACCAGTTGCAACGCTGTTATGAGAGGAAAAATTGACTATAGGGGAAACTGTAATTTAGTAACAAACTGTTAAAAAAAACATCGGTAAATAGATGCAGCGGAAGTAGAACTGGCGCATATAGATCAGATTCTCTCTTGCATTGTATTTGAAGTTGTGAAGGACGATAGGATCAGTGGCAAAAGCTTGAGCTGTCTGAAAAGCTGCTGTTTGGGAGTCACAATCGCTTGCATATAGTTATGACGCCAACAGATCCAAGTTTCAGCTGATAAATTAATCATAAATGGAATAATGTTTTCGGCATCGCTTACAGCGTTAAGTTATCTCGAAGCTCAGCTAGTGTCGAAAAGGAGCGAATTGCGATACCATGAAAATTGATTAGTAAGTAATTAGGTACCTAAGTATTGTAAAGTACCATGACTATATCGATACGGGCTTGGGCAAGTCATAATTTTATAGCACATTTATCTTAGTTTTGTGTCCGTGTATTAGAAGAGCATCACTATGGTTTATTGCATTTTATTAATTTAATTTGGTGTTCGGTTTATGTTATATCTGAAGAGTGTTTTTGTTAACCTACGAATTTTCGTAGATTGTGGCCCGATTTCTTATGTAATTTGCAGCGAGTAATCAACCACTGATCCAATGACCACTTCTTTGTTTATTCTTCGTTATACTTCGTGTGTATGTAAATTGTCTGCTAATTTATATTATTTTATAATTTTATGATTTGATTGAATACATACTGATTATATTCTCGATTGGCATTTATCTTGAACTACTAGTTTGACAGTTTTACCCATCCGACACAAACCTACATTAATTTAAGGGTCATGTCCTTAATACACTAACGGTAAGTGTTAGTTAACTATCGCATCGGTTCTATTCCAGTTAATTTATAAAAGAACTGGTTATGCTTACTTTGTTGGAGAAGCCTGAATTAATGATAGCTGGGCCATTGTAGCGAGGATGTACTTATCTGGATAATTTAAAATAATTACTACGACTTGGTACATACATACCTGCTGTGTTTTTAACATGTGCATCAACCCATAAGTACCTATCATAATTTTTTTATTGGTAGATCTAAAAGTAACACCTAGATGTTTTAATATTTCCGTGCGTAAGTATTGTAATGTTGTTAAAACTATAAGCTATATTGTATCGTTTTCTGAAATAAAAGACTTAATTTATGAAATATGTTATCTACCTACCTGTCTATATGTACAGGTACATTATTTATGCAGATTTCCTAGCCTTCGTTCCTACTTCGTGAAAACTAAAATAACGTTGCTATGAAAGTAATAAAATTAGTATTTTTTATTGGTTATCTTAAAAGATCGCAATAGACTAGGCACTTTATTTCACTAGCATCCGCTTGAACAGTTGCTACCTCGCGCTTGGACCTACAGCGCGCAGCGGGCTTTCAATGTGTCTGGCAAGATGTAAAAACCATTAAAACTGTCTGGCTATTGAGGTAACATATTTTTATGAGTCCCTAAGTAACATATAATATAATGTTACTTAAAGGATATCTATATAGTATAATTAAAATTTATTAAAGTTTAGGGGTGTCTGGCAAGGGGTCGCAACTGTAAAAAGTGTTCTGTGTTGGAGGCATACACAGAGAAACTTTCAGCTTTTATAAAATAACGAAGGTCTGGCCGTCATGGGCTCTTGGGCTACTACTGTAACGTGCCTGGCGTTCCTTGTCCGTTGTCCACCTGGTGTACTTGAACTCCCTCGCTACGCTCAAAAAACACTCGCCGTCAAAATAGTTGTTTGCCCCCTTGGTTAACAATCTACTATTAGCTAGGCAGTCTGATGCTTCTCGATTCGTGTCATTAAGCTTGTACATAAAATTAAACTTATAAATATAACAAAAAAAAAATAATAACAACCTCTTTTTCCTCTCTTTTTCGTTTTTAATAATCCTCCTTCTTACCTTCCTTTTAAACAAATTACCGGAAAAACAATTGTCTAATCCAAAATTTAAAAAATAAACTCCTGTATAAAATCGCAGGAACAAAAACCAAACCGGTAGTTTGTTCAAAAAAACAAAAAAAACCTAGTTTAAGTCCGTAGATAAATGGTTAGAATCAACACAACCTAATTGCAAGGAATCAGACGAGAGACCTATTGTTTCGAACGAGTGAGCAATGTATTCAGAACTACCGGCATCTTAGATTTGTTTGTTATTTTAGTTTTTTATGACGATTATGTAGGCCGCCAAATTTTAACAACTTTTATGTACGTGAAAACATTCGCTTTAAACTGTATAACTAACAAATTAAAAGGCTGCGTTTTGGGGAACGACTAGGTAAATCATGCCATATAATCCAGGTCAAGACCTCGCGGGGCCCAGGGTTCTGATGTCAATTTATTATCCAGGATGGTTCCTTCCTATTCCTACCCTACATCATCAATGTCCATAACGTTTGAAGATTAATAATTTTTACCTACCTAAGTATGTACTCGTGTTTTTGTTTATTATTAGTATGTATTTGTTCCGTTGGTCTGGGTGTTTATGTATAATAAAAAATATCTATCTAAGTATAATTATAATGTATTAAATATATCAGTCATCTAGTCATAACACAAGCTTGAGTAGCTTACTTTGGGGCTAGATGGTGCTATGTGGATTGTCCAGCATTATTTATTTTTAGAGGAGTTAGCTAAGGACGAAGTAGTAGGAATTCGAAATACACAAGTTATCTCTATTAATTAAGTGTTTATTTCATTTTCACAATAGCAATCATAAATTTTCTAAGGAATAACAGCACTTATATGCTAATTTATTATCTAAATACCTACTAACGCATTGCCGTTTAGAGATTGAGTCATACGTTTACAACTTTAAATAAACTATTTCAAAACTTAACCAGGTAATGAAGACCATGGCCATTACGACACTATATTAAATGGCTGATGCATACCAGAAATCCTATACCAAAAATACTGCAGTGCATCTTAGAGATCAAATGGAAAGTCACTAAACCTAGTAAATAGTGACATATTTTTTTGAGACTACAAAATTACAAAGGTGGGCACATGAACAAAATGGTATGTCCAGCACACCATACAATTCATAAAACACATGAGAAAATAAACATATTATAGATCAAATTTATGTCAAACTATAGTCTAAATTACAAAATAGCATATTAAATACAATAAATCACAATAAATGTAATAGTGTTTCAATAAAGTAAAACTGATAAACATTTTAAAGGAATTTTATGTACGTAAAACCTAGTTGTAGTTCTAAAAATGGGCCGAAAATAAACGCACTATTATTCTTATTTTTACTTATATACACTTAACAAAGAATTTGCTGTGTTACTCTTGAAAGCTTTAATTTACACGAGAGGAAGATTACTACGGACAGGTGCAAGGACTATATTATTTTGTTTGCTATATTATAATTTATTGGAATTTAATTACTAAAGCAAATCTTTATACTGCCTAATTATTATGGTTATATTATATATTAAGTTTGTTTGCAGGATGATTGCAACAATATGGATTGTATCTAAATAGTAAGATAATCATTAATCTTTTTTACAATAATATCTAATGCATCTAGACTAGAAGGATACTAAAAATAGAAATTTGATTTAGTTAATGTAACAGGTATACTTAAATAATATAAAAATAATTTAAAAATAAAATATAAATAAGAAAAACTGGAAATAGCTAGAAGGATACCTAAAATAGAAAAGTGCTTAGTTTAATAATCATACAAATATGAAAAATGGTAAAGGTGGTCGGTAAAGCAATGGACAACCCCAGTACGAAAAATTATCATGATATTCATGCAATAATAGATTTAATAGAAGTTTGAAAGAAGTACGCAACGTAGGCAGAGATATTGATTATAGTCTGGAATAACACATAGGCTACTTTTTATCCCGTGGGAATACCGGGATTTAAATCTGCGCGGGTGAAACTGCGGGGCGCAACTAGTATAGATATAATGATTGGTATTATTACAAACTACTAGTAAATGCAAACCTATAATGTACACACACAAGGTTATATTTTTAAAGCCGAAGTAAATATCCACGTACACAAAAAAAAATGATAATTTAAGTATTTCCGGTGAATTTGGGGATTCTTGAAATTTAGTGAACAATTTGAAATTAATAATAATTTATGATAATTATATGGGCACTTATTTTTTGTCTTCTACCTGTACGCTTTTCAAATGATAATACACAATATTATGCACCAAAGCGCGTAAGAACATAGTGAAATAGAGTTTTATATTTTTTTATGTTTTAAATCTTTCTTAATAGTACTTGTACTTAAAACTAAAAACGAGAGATTCGCCCCGAACTGAGATTTCATCCAGCCGCTCCGAAAACTATAGTAGGGAATAGTCAGAGGCTAGTGTTTCGACTTTCGTTCGTTTCGCTCACTCAATAGATAATAATTAGTCACAAAAAAATTAAATTACAAAGTCAACATTTTATAAGTAAGATATTTTAACATGTCATATATTATGCTATTTTAATAATGTGCTGTCAGAAGAGGGAAGACGATTGGACATCTATAAATACGATCTACGACTATCTATACGACATGACATAAAAGTAAAATGAAAAGATTAGTGGTAATTCAAAAAACAGGAAAAGAAACGGTATTACTCAGGGTTGTTATCATGCCATATTTATAGAGGTCGAATTTTCCACAAAAAGAAAGCAGAGCTATGCCTAACAACATCGACAAGTACACAGACATTTCTTAAATTAAATGACGCTGGACATAATTTTTATCACAACATAATACTTACTCGTCAATGTCGATGTTAGTTGTTTTATCGCCGAATGTGGGTTCATCTTTCAAGAAAGTGCCTGATCGTTCCATGAGGGGTATATCGGAGACGTTAGGAGAGCCCGGCAGGGGCTTGCCGTTCTTCGCGCTTTCTTGTTTTATGCTCTTCGGGTGTGGCGGAGGGGTTTCCTTTTGCATTTTGGGGACCATTTTGGCCGAACTGGATTTCGTAGCCATCATAAGAGAGCCGCAACTGCGGCGTGTTTGTGACATCGGAGAAGCGCGCTCGACGCCGTTGCCGCCGCCGGATGACGTCGACATGACCGCCGCCGTTGTCGCCGTAGCCGCCGTCGCAACCGGCGAAGAGCGTTTGCGCGGTACATTCTGATAAAGGTACACTGGAATCTTCGTTGCTCTTGTTTTATTGCAATGATTCGCGTTTGCGTTTGCGTTACATCTCGATGGCTGCTTCTCTGAAATAGGAAGTTACTTTTTCAGATACTATTATCACTCGTCCAGTATATGTATAAAACCTGAAACGAATGGCATGAGTAAATACTCACGGGGCACGTCCTTGCGCGGGGGCTTGACGTAGGTGGCGTACTTGTTGCCGTTGATCGATTCCGTGGAGGGATCGGTGAAGATGCGCGGGCGCGTGCGCGTGCGCTTCGCGGCCATCGGTGGCGGCGCGCGCGGCAGCACCGGGCTCGAGTTGCGCGACGACTCGCTCGACGACAGCTGCAGCCGGCCGAGCGGCTTGCGGCGCTGCGCCGGCTCGGACGTTGCGGCGGCGCCGGCGGTGGCGGGCGCGGGACGCGGCTGCATGTAGCGCGGCTGGGCGTTTAGGAAGGCGGCGCGCACCCTCTGTGACTTGCCGGTCGGCTTGGCGGCAGGACACTTGTTCATGTTGAACTTGGCCCTCTCCTCCTGCGCCTTCGTGGTGCGCACGCGCGGCGGCCCCGAGCCCGCGGCGCGGCGCGCGGCGGGTGCGGGTGCGGGCGCGGGCGCGGGCGCAGGCGCGGGCAGGGCAGGCGCGCGGGGCGCGGCGATCAGCAGACGGCTCTCGCAGCGGCGTCGCAGCGCGCGCGTGTCGAGCGCGAGCGCGAGCGCCTCGTCCGCGCCCTGCAGGTGCTCGAGCGCTCGGCGCAGCTCGGCGTGCGAGGCGCCGTCCACTGCGGCCGCAAGGCAGGCGTCTAGCGCGCGCACCGCGGCCGCCGGCACGGCTGCTCGCGCCGCGCCCGCCGCGCGCACCACCTCCGAGAGGCGCGCGGCGGCGAGCGCGGTGGCGGCCGCGGTGAGCCGCCGGCACAGCCGCGCCACCACCTCGGCCCAGCGGCAGCGCTGCAGCGACGCCACTGCAACACGAGCCCCGCGTTCATCTCTATGGGACTAGGGTAGGTAGGTACACGTACACGCAAGTGGTATATAGGTACGTACCTGCGAGCGCGCAGTCATGCACCGTGTCGACGAGGCTGTGCGCGGTTAGGTTCGCCACCTGCTGCTGGAAGCACTTGTCGAGCAGCTCGGCGGGCAGCGTCGCGAACGCCTTGGTGGGCCACACCGTGCGGAAGTAGCGCGCGATCCAGCGCAGGCAGCGCCGGTACAGCTCGTCCAGTCCGTACACAGACGACAGCGGGAAGCATTCCACGACCCCTGCCGTGCACACCTGGCAAGGCTGGAATACGGCATCTCGATTATAATATGCTTGTCACTATCGTTCTTAACGTTCTGCAACTGTCATATCGTGGAAACCAGCAAAGAGTTGCAAGAGTACCTACTTTTTAGGCGATGGAAGATGAGCTAGTCGAGAATAGCATACCTCGTGGAAATGGTGACAGTAATTAGCTTTGAGTGTAAACATAATCGCTTCTTTCAATCCTTCCAGGCTCAACATGTCTGCGATAGTGGCCAGTTCGACAATGCTAATAGAATCCGGAATCGTAGATATTCCAGAGTAGATGTGACAAAGGGCAAAGTGCACCACACCAAATGAAAATCTGAAACAAAAAAGCTATTGTTTTAAAGGCAATAAATACGAGGCGTAGCATTAGTCACTCTAATTTATGCTGCTATGATTTTTTTTATTCCATCCGAAATAAAACTGAAACAAGCAGCGTTTTTTTTTCATTAAACCATCTTTTTTTTACAATAAATACTACAATACCTAGGTGTGTCAAAAAGTTTCTAAGGCAGTTTTGCTATATATTCTATGGTTTTAGATTTCCGGATACTATTTCAGTTAAAATAACACACTCTTTACTTACGGTGGGAGAGAAATGACGTTTCCAGCGCTTTCAACCCAACCACCGCTCAGGATTCCAGCAAAGTATTGACACCTGCAAGAAATAACACAATTGGAAAATACTGTGGACGAAAGCAACCTCTTCAGCTACTTCCAACTGAGCTGCGCGGGCTTCACTGTTCACTTGCAATAGTCCGATTTAATGTAATTGGCTCATAATAATATGTACCAACTCTTTAATGTGCTATAAATAACTCATTAAAAAGTAGTAAACAACACTAAAACATCTAAATCATTTTAATTAGACATAGACAGACATTTATTTGTCAAAAAACCACACATTGTAACGAATAATAAAACTCCGTACACCAAGAAGGCCAACAAACTAAATTTTAAAAGAGAAATAAGCTGAATTTAATAAAAAGTAAAAGGGGAGTACACTGTCAAATAAAATTCTTAATTCGGGCGCCAGACAGAGCACTAAAATAAAAAGGGGAAACACAATAAAAACTAACAAATTACCGGGAACTCAGGCGCATCATTGGACCTTTAATCTAAGGACGGGGGAGCTATAAGATAAACTAAAGTTTTAATACGGAAAGATATTTATTTCAAGTTGCTACTCCATGGCATCCTATGGGAAATGACTCTACTGCCTAATGGGTGGATATGTCCTAATAATAGTATAAGTTTAATTTTGTATAATGGGAATTTTGAGTAAATGTAACACCTATCCTGTTGTTACTGCATCAAAGAACAATTAAATTAATAACAATTAGGTCATCTAAATACCTGTTGCACAAATGCAAACCCTTTTAAAATTACTCCTGGCGGCGGGCGGCTCCAGCCAGGTGGTCTTCACCAAAAGTAGGGGGTCCCATCCATCCAAATTGGGGGGGATCAATAACAGAATTTAATGGTTATCAAAATTTGTCTTGAATGAAAAGTATAGTAAAAATTTAGGTAGTATAAAAAAAATAGGTAAGTTAAAAAGGTAGATAAAAAGTGTAGTAAAAAGGTAGATAAAAAGCGCTTTCGCTGTAACAAAAGAAAATGTCCATTGATTATCTGGAATCATGTAAAAAATCTAATTGGTAGCTTCTAATTGCCAAGTCACTCACCGCTTTTTAATGAACAAAAGGCATGGATCCAAAATAGTGCACAATTAGCACGCGCTCCATGTCCAAAACTGTAAGAAATCAAACCAAAAATTTGGTCAAAGAAAATTCCCACGGCCACATTGACAAAAAATAACGCAATCGTATCGAAACTTACCAAATTATCAAAATATCATCGGCCACAGCCTAAAGAGGCATTATTAGCACGAATTAGCTAATCAAAAAGTTATTAAAACAAATACTAGCCCCTGATGGGGTTCGATTTAATTAAAATCAAAGACTTAGACCATCTTTGTTGCTGGCAGGGAGAAAAGTGTCGGACCTTATCCCTCTCAAAAATAGGGAAGCCCCTCTGTACCTTTGGTACAAAATAGAGATGGGCTCAGGTACAAGAATGCACCACACAACCGAACGTTTATTGACTCAATCAAGCTGTCAATCCGGCAGACAAATGTCATCCGGGCTTCGAGCGAACGTCAAAATACGTCCAAGCGTCTCAGCTGTCAACCTCAAAGCTGTCAAAACCGTAAACCAAAACAAAGAAATAACCTAAAATTCGAAACAAGGTTCTAACCCTGTAACAAGCAGAAATGCGATGTTACATTACATACCTTCCCGAAAAAAATAAAAGAAAGAGTACTTTCTTTTATGCCAAAACTTAGCAAAAAGGTAACAAAATCCTAACACAAACTCTATAAAACTTTACCAAAAACTCTATGAAAACTCCACAAAACTTTATAAAACTCTACCAAAAACTCTACAAAAAAACTCTACAAAACTCTATAAAAGACTCTATAAAACTCTATAAAAAACTCTACAAAAAACTCTATAAAACTCTAACAAAGACTCTACAAAAGACTCTATAAAAGACTCTATAAAAAACTCTATAAAACTCTAACCAAATATAATTTTAAGTTGTCAAACAAAAAGCAAACAAAGTACAAAATCTTGTTGAAGAAATCCGACTAGAATCTTAAGATCCTAGCAATCATTCAAACAACAAGGCAAATAAACAATAAAACCAAATACCAAAAGAGTACGGGTAACAACTCCGTCTCATAAAATCACAAAAAAACTAAACTAAATTAAAGTGCGGTTAGACACAAACGTCGCCGACTCAAAAAAGACTCCTTCAAAACTTACTCAAAAAGTGCGGTTGGACACTAACGTCACCGACTCTAAAACTCTCCTAAACTTCTCACAAAGTACGGTTGGACACCCTCGTCACCGACTCAGAACCTTAGGCTTATTTATCGAGTTTTAACCGCTCGGAAACTTAATTCACCAAAAAGTGAAAAGACCCTCACAACGAAAGTTGTGCAAGTGCAAAAATCCTACCACCGTAAAACGTGGGGGAAAAACAAGAAATGTACTGTGATCGGCACAACCCCACCAAAAATTCCGGGCACAGACATCCTCAAAAAATATGGAAACGGGGGAAAAACCGATAACCAATACAAAATTTGTATATCGTGATTGGCATAACTCCACCAACTTACCAGGCACGATAATACAAAAACAAACATAGAACCGGAGGAAAAGCCGAGAACTATTTAACAAATATAGAACCGATGGAAAAATCGAGAACTATTTATCAAATCCAATAATGTCACCTGGGGTCTACACTAAAAGGCAGAGAAAAATCCCAGTATGTGAATGTCAAATCAGGGTGGTACCAAAAATTTGTTGTCATATCCGTGAAACTAAACTACGAACAACACAAACAAACCAAACAAACAAATATTGTTGCGAAGGCAACACTAATAAGTAAAACAAACAAATAATGAAGTTGTGCAAACAACCCTAAACAAATGTCGAGGACACAAAAAACTTCCTCTAAACAAACAAATTTACAAAATAATTTACATGAGATCTTTTTCTGTTGGAAAAATTAATTTGTGAAATAAAATGACCTAAGTTTTAATTTAGAACTTCAAAATCTCAAAATTTAATGTTGTTAAGAAGTCAACCTAACACTACATCATCTTTCAGGGCTAATATCTCATACTCCTTTCATACATCAAATCTCATTCTTTTCACTCATAAAGCCTAACTCCCAACGGTTATCAAACTCAAGTTTAAAGTATAAAGCCAAAAATTAGTATTTTATAATATCTTTAACATGGTAACGGCCTGAAGTATTTTTACTTAAATCTTTCAAAACATAGACGTTATCTGAAACTTTTTCAATAATTTCACATTTAACAAACTTAGGTGCTAACTTAGCCGAAAAATATGCCGGTGCACTAGACTGAATAAAACTCCTTCTCCAAACAATATCACCAACAGAAAACGAAATGACTTTCCTCCCTAAATTATAATAATGAGCATTACGCTTATAAGCTTTTAATAAATGAGCTTGTACTTTAACAAAAACATCACCAAGTGATTTAAGAGAATAAGCAAAAGAATTCCTATCTCCCATCTCAACTTGTGACAAAGTTTCTAATGAATTACTAAAACGATGTAAAGAAGCATCAAAAATTAGTTCTCTTCCAAACATGAGAAAATTAGGTGTATAATCTGTGGCAAGACTAACACTGTTATTTAAAGCTAATTGAACATGAGGTAAAAGTTTTGACCAAGTGCGTTGATCATCTTTAACAAAACATGATATGCAAGTTTCTATTGTCTTATTATACCGTTCTACAGGATTATTCTGAGGTGTGTAATAAGTGTTATAAAAGATTTTAATAATGTTGTAACTTTTCATAAATTCTTTAAAATATCTAGAAGTAAATTGAGTTCCATTATCACAAACTAAGATTTTAGGACAACCAAATTTAAGAAATATCTCTTTTTCAAATAATCTACAAATTGATAAGGTCGTAGCTTTAGCCAAAGGAAAAATCCAGCAAAATTTAGTAAAAACATCAACTACTGAAAGAATATATTTATGACCCGAATAACTTTTAGGTAAAATTCCTATTATGTCTGCAGAAAGCATGACCATGGGTCTATCTACTTTTTTAGGATTAACCATAATTCCAAAAGGGGGTGAAGTACTATGTTTATAAGCTTTACAAATATCGCAAGATCTAATATAATTTTGAACGTCATTAAACATTCCGTTCCAAAAATAGTGTTGTTTTAATTTCTTTAAGGTTTTATGAATTCCAAGATGACCAGAATTAATATCATCATGATTTGATCTAATAGTATCTAATATATTTTCCTTGGGAATAACTATTTTCCAATTCAAACGACTATCAGGGTTAAATTTACTTTTACAAAATTTATATAAAACATTACTTTCAACTCTAAAGTTTTTATATCTAGCAGGAAACTTTTGACAATTAATGAACACTTTTCTAAACCAAGGATCCTCTATATCTTCGTCAGGAGAAACTATCTGAACAGGTGTAACTAATGAAGCTGTAATTTCAATTCTCGACAATGCATCAGGTACTAAATGTAAAGAACCTTTTTTATGGACAACATGAAATGTAAATTGAGAAATTCTAGCAGCCCAACGCGCTAAACGTCCACTTGGATTATTCAATTTTAATAACCACTGTAAACTTGCATGATCTGTAACTACTGTAAACTCCATTCCCTCAACATACGGTCTAAAATGTTCTATCGTATCCAAAATTGCTAATAATTCTCGTTCTGTAGTACTGTAATTGCGTTCACATTTGTTTAATGATCGGGAGTAAAAAGCGATGGGGTGTTGTTCTCCATTATCATCTTCTTGACTCAAAACACTACCAATTCCAACAGAACTAGCATCACAATGTAAGAAAAATGGTTTTTCAAAATTAGGACATTGCAAAACAGGTGAAGTAACTAAAGCCTGTTTTAAACTATTAAAAGCTAATTCAGCGTCATCATTCCAAACAAGAGGTTTTTTAGAATTTTTACTACCAGCCGTCAATTTAGTAAGAGGCGAAGCAATATCAGCAAATCTATCAATGAATCTACGGTAATATGAACATAAACCAAGAAAACTTCTAAGTTCTTTAACAATTCCAGGGCGTGGAAAATTCTCAATGGTATCTAATTTAGATGGATCAGTATGTAAACCTTTACTGTCCACAATATAACCAAGATAACGAAGCTTATCTTTGCAGAATTCACATTTCTTTAAATTGACCGTTAAACCAGCATCCTTAAGGGTTTTATAAATTTTATTCAAATACTCTATGTGATCTTTAAAATTATCATTTATCAAAATTAAGTCATCTAAGTAACAAAACAAAACGCTCTCAAATTCAAATCCAAATAATCTGTCTACTAAGCGCTGTAATTCAGCCGGTGCGTTTGTTAGGCCGAAGGGCATTCTAATAAACTCAAATAATCCTTTGCCTGGGACTACAAATGCAGTCTTCTCGCGTGAAGATTCTTCAAGAGCTATCTGAAGAAAAGCTTTAGAAAGATCAATGGTTGTAATGAATCGAGCTCCTCTCAAACTATCTAGTATCTTAGAAGGATACGGAAGAGGATAAGAATCTCTAATTGTAATTGAATTCAAACGGCGTGAATCTAAACATAAACGTGTGCTACCGTCTTTTTTATCAACAGCTAAAACAGGTGAACTCCAAGGAGATTTAGAAGGTTGAATAATATTTTCCTTCAATAAAACTTCCACTTCATCAAAAAGTTCCTTTTGCTTAGCTGGACTTAATGGCCAGTATCTTTGTTTAAATGGTTCCCCAGTTACATTAATTTTATGTTGAACAAGATGAGTAAGTCCTAAACCTTTCCTTTCATAGGAAATGTCTTCAAAAAGAGAAATTGTTTTGTCAAGTTGCTGTTTCTCAGAAGGAGACAAATCAGCAGCTGAAGTAACTGAACATTGAAATCTTTCAATGTTATTAACATAAATTACATTTTTCCATAAATCTTTAGCAAGGTCAAATTTCATCCAAAAGTCAAATCCCAAAATAAACTTATAATCAAACAAAGGTATAACTACAAATGTAACAATTTTGGTAACGTTATCACAAGTAATCGGAAGGTCCATAGTTCCTATAATCTTCTGAGCAGATCCATCCGCAGTATAAGCAGAATCATGAACAGAAACAGGTACTGGTTTCATTTCATAACCTAATTCCAAAAACTGTAGGTGGCTGTTCAAACCAAGAACGCATTTATTCGCACCACTATCTAATAATCCGGAAAATTTCTTTTTACCAATTAAAAACTGTAAAAATGGTCTTTTATCATGATTTTTAACAAAGAGAACAGGTGAAGCCTTATAAACGCCAAAGAAAGTTTTTAAATATTTTAACCAATCCGAAAATTCATTTTTAACTATAGTGTCATCAGGTTTAAATTTGTGTCTAACAATTTCCTTCTTCGAGTCAACTCTAGTTTTTAAAGAAACCGGTGCTCGAAGTGACCTAATCAGTTTTTTGACTCAGTTGAGTTTTTCTTCGCCAAATTGCACACATCACAGAATTTTGTGGTTACACCTAATTTTTGACACTGAAAACAAATCATGCCCGGAATGGCAGTGCAATCTCTGTAAGTATGACCAGCAGCCTTACACTTCAAACAAATCAATCCATCAGCCTTAACAACACTGGTTTTAATTCCTTTGTAAGAATCCTTTGGGAGCTTTCTTTCCACGAAAGCCTCCAACTCCTTTCCCAGAACGATGAAGCTCTCCAAAGAAGAAATGTGCTTACCTACCACAAAAGGGGTATAGATGGGTAACATGTTGTGTTTAATAATGGTTATAATCACTGACTCGGAAATGGGAGCAACGAGACGGCTAGCCATGTCCATCAATTCAGTTATGAAATCTGGAAGTGACTCACTAGACTTTTGCTTTCGAGTGCGAAGCTCGTATTCTAAAAAGTAGTCAAATTCAAGCTTGTCAAAACGCTTGAGCAATGCGACTTTAAGTTCAGTCCATGAAGCTATTTGGAAACGAATGGTACGGAACCACTTGGCAGCAGAACCAGACAGTAAATCCGAAAATGAACCAACCAACAACGATTCGTCAAAATTCTTGTATAAGAAATACTCCTCAACTTGTATAATAAACTCACGAACACAAGTCTTTCCTTCAAAAACAATCCTACTCTTCTTCAAGTCCGGTAACTTAACACTCGAGGAGGGCAAGTTTTTTCTAACAAATTCATTCATTTTATTGAATGATGGTAAAGTTTGGGCAGCAGTAGAACTGTGAGCGGGCATATCATTATTCAAGAAAGGATCTGTAAACCCAGCCATATTAATTCCTCCTTGATTTATGGTATCCGACAACTCAGTTGTAGCCGGTGGATTATCAATAGAACCCAAGGTAGTATGGTTTTCCACAGAAACGGGTGGAAACTGTACCGCCTTATCCATGTTAAAACACAGTAAAAACTTCCAAATCAAATCAATAAGAAAGAACTAATTTAAAAATAAAGTTAAGTTTTTTTAAATATTTTAAATTGTCAAAGTTAAGTTTTAATGTTAAATTGGGAGGGTAAATTTTCTAAGTTTAAGTTGTATAAGTTGAATAGTTAGAGTTATGTTATCAAAGGTAAACTATAATGAAAATCAAGTTGTTCAAAAGATGCAATAACCACTTACAATGTTGGGGTCAATAACCTTGAAATGTTCTGCCTATAGTATTGTTTCCTATCAAAAGTTCAGTACAACAATTGTTGTCAAAGTCTTAACATAAAGCAACGAACATGTAAAATGTTGAATATGCTTTTTAAAAGTATGCCATGGTTTGTCACAAAAGGTTTCACTTAAAAATATGTTCACTTAAATTAACACTGTAGAAAAGTATTTGTCAACGCACAGATAACATGTGTTATGTTTGTTTTGTCAAAGTAAAATAAACATTGTGTGGAAAAAACACAAAGTACAAAACAATGTTGCTAAATAGCAATAATAATCGCACTAAAAATTGTACCAAATAGTACTAAATAACATCTAAATGTTGTAAAAATAACACAAAATTCAAAACAATTGTCATAAAAAATGACCAAAGTCAGATGCAGTAACAAACAGTAAACCTAAAATGCCAAATCAGTCCCTGATCGCTAGGCGCCAATTCTTTAATAATGTAACGAATAATAAAACTCCGTACACCAAGAAGGCCAACAAACTAAATTTTAAAAGAGAAATAAGCTGAATTTAATAAAAAGTAAAAGGGGAGTACACTGTCAAATAAAATTCTTAATTCGGGCGCCAGACAGAGCACTAAAATAAAAAGGGGAAACACAATAAAAACTAACAAATTACCGGGAACTCAGGCGCATCATTGGACCTTTAATCTAAGGACGGGGGAGCTATAAGATAAACTAAAGTTTTAATACGGAAAGATATTTATTTCAAGTTGCTACTCCATGGCATCCTATGGGAAATGACTCTACTGCCTAATGGGTGGATATGTCCTAATAATAGTATAAGTTTAATTTTGTATAATGGGAATTTTGAGTAAATGTAACACCTATCCTGTTGTTACTGCATCAAAGAACAATTAAATTAATAACAATTAGGTCATCTAAATACCTGTTGCACAAATGCAAACCCTTTTAAAATTACTCCTGGCGGCGGGCGGCTCCAGCCAGGTGGTCTTCACCAAAAGTAGGGGGTCCCATCCATCCAAATTGGGGGGGATCAATAACAGAATTTAATGGTTATCAAAATTTGTCTTGAATGAAAAGTATAGTAAAAATTTAGGTAGTATAAAAAAAATAGGTAAGTTAAAAAGGTAGATAAAAAGTGTAGTAAAAAGGTAGATAAAAAGCGCTTTCGCTGTAACAAAAGAAAATGTCCATTGATTATCTGGAATCATGTAAAAAATCTAATTGGTAGCTTCTAATTGCCAAGTCACTCACCGCTTTTTAATGAACAAAAGGCATGGATCCAAAATAGTGCACAATTAGCACGCGCTCCATGTCCAAAACTGTAAGAAATCAAACCAAAAATTTGGTCAAAGAAAATTCCCACGGCCACATTGACAAAAAATAACGCAATCGTATCGAAACTTACCAAATTATCAAAATATCATCGGCCACAGCCTAAAGAGGCATTATTAGCACGAATTAGCTAATCAAAAAGTTATTAAAACAAATACTAGCCCCTGATGGGGTTCGATTTAATTAAAATCAAAGACTTAGACCATCTTTGTTGCTGGCAGGGAGAAAAGTGTCGGACCTTATCCCTCTCAAAAATAGGGAAGCCCCTCTGTACCTTTGGTACAAAATAGAGATGGGCTCAGGTACAAGAATGCACCACACAACCGAACGTTTATTGACTCAATCAAGCTGTCAATCCGGCAGACAAATGTCATCCGGGCTTCGAGCGAACGTCAAAATACGTCCAAGCGTCTCAGCTGTCAACCTCAAAGCTGTCAAAACCGTAAACCAAAACAAAGAAATAACCTAAAATTCGAAACAAGGTTCTAACCCTGTAACAAGCAGAAATGCGATGTTACAACATACAAAGCAATAAATTAAATGAAATGGATGACAGTTCACAATTAGGTATGTAGGTAGGTGTTTGTGCTGCAGCAGCAAAAGGGTCTCGACTCAGCGTATGCCTAACCACAATTTTTCTGCCGAGACCTTATACATTAATTATTGGGCGAGCTCATAAGGCTCCTAGTTTAAGGATGTTACTGTAGAAAATAGGTGAAAATGTAAGGTTAAGACAAGAGCTAATGTGACTCTCGCTCGCACGTTTTGAAATGTTGAAGGATATAAAAACACAAAACCCATTTTCGAAAAATCGCAAACAACCATTTTGTGTGCAATCACATTGCGCACAGTTTAGTAAAAATATCATTTTGATCGATACAAGTTTTCCTACTTAAAAGTTTGCTAAACTGTGCGCAATGTGATTGCACACAAAATGGTTGTTTGCGATTTTTCAAAATTGTGTTTAGTGATTTTATATCTTTTAAAATGTCGAATCGTGCGAGCGAGAGGTAAATTAGGGGTTGTCAACGCCTTAATGAAACTTACCTCGACGCTAAAATGCATTTGTGTGCTTTTATACGGTGTCCTGATACTTCGACTATTACGTCAGTAGCAATTTCCTCATCGAACATTCGGAGCAGATCTTGTCCAAGGCGAGACTGACAATTAACTATTAAGCTTGATGTATGACAGCTATCTTCAGTTGTACTATTTTCTAGAAAAAGAAAAGATACTACTTAATACAGATAGTAGGATATAAAGTAGTATAAGTAAGGTAACTGCTGAATTCTAATTAAGACTGCGCCGAGCAAAAATGGCGGATGAAAAATAGGTATTCATTGCAGCAGTTGTGTGCACAGTAACGCACGCAATAATAGGTTCGCATGACGCCATTTGCGCATAATGTGACAAAAGTTGATATCACATGATTTGTAAAATTAAATACATTTTAATTAGTTTGATCGAAACGAATCGGCTGTCAAGTCACTTGCTATTTCAGCTTTTACTTCAAAATAGATAGAGATAGCAAGTGACTTGACATCCGATTAGTATTGATCGAGCTTTCTGAAACCGGCGATTAGAGAGACGAATATTGTTTTATAAATTACTAGCGGCCTGTCCCAGCTTCGCATTGGGTGGACATAATTTTTTTCAACATTTTAGGATATGTGTTCTAAGGAAAATTGGGAAAGCGAAGAGTAAGGTATAATAAGAAGAAGAGTGGCGCTATGTTCCGGAAAAAAGGAAAAAGCGTTCGTCAAAAAATGTATTGTACCTATTAGTTTTCTACCCTCAATTTGATAGGTTTTGTTTTATACGTTTTTGGGACCGGACTTTAAAATTTATGTCAGTATTGCAATCAGCGCTCCCAAAAACCTGTATAACGATAGCCATATAAAACATTTAATAAAAAAAAATCCACTAAAATTATTGACAGTTTCACAATGAGCACTCTCAAACACCTATAAAACGATACCTATATCAAACATTAAAAAAAAAAAGAATCCGCCATATTGGATCTATAAACGAATGTTCGATTCGCCACCAGCGCTCCCAAAAACCTATAAAGCAAAACATATGAAATATTTGAGGGTAGAAAATAATTTATAGGTACATACTTTATTAGAGGGGCCTTTTTTTCCGCCACCATCCGCTACGCCACTCTTCTTCTTAATTAATGTCACTTCTCGCTTTCCCATTTTTCCCTAAAACACAGGTGAAAATAAAAACCTTTGCTTTGAACCGTAAAAAATACAACAAAACCATCAAAAAATATTTACCTCACTTAACTGCCGTCTTACCAGAAAAAGGGCACATCAACCATTTTTTTTCAAAATTTGAAAAAAGGCACATCTGACAAATAAAAATAATCTATCTCAATCCTGCATTGAGTTATAGTAAGCCCAAATAGCACATCTGCAGTTTTACCGTTTTTATCGATCACCTAATTGACATTTAGAATCGTCAAAAATTCGTTAAAAATGGTTTCAACAATGGATAAAACCATTTTTATCGAATTTTGAGCGATCGATAAGAACGGTACTTGCACTGCTGTTATATTTTTTAACTTAAGGCGAGGATATCCCAGAACCTCCAACCTCCAAGACTTGCAGCAACAGCTAGATTTCGTTAGATTTTCTTCTCAAAGATGTAATGTAGTAATGAAATTTTTTTTTTTTTTTTACACAGCGCTAGTAAATATTAATCTCTATCTTTTGATATAACTATGACATGATTTCAAGAAAAACTCTTTTAGTAATGGATCAGATAATAGAATACTATACTAGTACAGATACCCCATCCCATACATTGAAACGGGACCGTTAAAACTGCAGATGTCCTAAGTGGGCTATTCTTCGGCCTATTTTGTTTTGCCCGCAAATCTAAGCAAAATAGCCCGCACAGCCACTAGATGTCGCTGAGTTGCGTTGCGAGCAAGTGGCTGGCATCTTGTAAAATGCACTTGCAACCAATTTATGTATTTTTTTTATTATGTAGATAGGACATTGGTAATTAAAATATTACATACATTATTGAAATGCCTGAACGAAACGCAAAAAAATCGTTTACAGCAAGTAGCGCCATCCATCAATACACAAAACAAACTTTTGGAAGCAAACAACAACGTAGTACAAATTACAGCCACCAGAAAAAGTGAGATCAATATTGATTTTCAAAAACATAAAGATTTTGATAAAAGCATAATTCCTCATCTTCCCGTGCTTATGGGAGATTTTTTCACAGTATAACTCAGGCTATTCATTACCATAATTCTTCTTAATTGGACTAAAACAAAAACCTATATTTCAATCGAAACCTGTATCGCCATCTATTGAAGTCTATTTGGAACTAAAAAACTGTTCCTAGAGATAGATCGAAGAAATATCGATTTAGTGTCATCTTTATGACTTTTTTATAGAGCAAATTATCATTTACGTTTCTATCTTTACACAGCGCTCGAGTACATGTTCAGTTTTCGTTTTTTTTTCAAGTATTTTTTACTTTTTAGTAGATTTACAGCTGTTCAAAAACCGCCTTAGGCCGCACGGGAGGTTGGGGGTTCTGGGATATCATCGCCTTAAGCTATCATTCATGCCTTAAGCAATCATGATTTTACAAAGAATGAGAATAAATAAAATAAATATTTCTATATCAATTTAATACGTATATGCAAGTAAATAAATTTTTCATCACATCTATTCGAAAAGAACGACTTGGTTCGCCTTTATGTGCACCCAAAGGTGGTGTTTTCTATAAGAAACTATAAGTGCGCGGGAAAGTACACCGCGCACTTTTTGAATTTGGAACATCTTCAGTGTTCAGCGCCAAAGAAATCGAACGCAAATATTGTTTGAATAAAGACTGGCTGGTACGACGTCCCATAGACCGCCATGCCGGCTTGGTAAAAAAAAAAACAATTTAAAAACGCGCGAAATACAGCCCGCGTTTTCGTAAATTTTCACGGATTGTTAGAAATTCATGGTTTTGTTTTGAAAATCAGTTCTTCAAGTGACAGTGAAAGTATAGAATTAACTCCTGAAAGTATTAGAACTGACGCAAGAAATGTGATGGATAATATTATTACCTACAAAGTCCCGGGATAAATATATGAAAGCCTAAGGTAATTTTATTGAATGGAGAAATGCAAGAGGCGCCAATAATTTTTCAATATCTGTGTTTTTGGCCTCCTTCTTGTACTTAGCCAAAACGAATAAAATATGAGGTGCCTTTTATTTTCTCATAGTGGGTGATGAAAAGTAGAGTGTACTACACGGGAGCAAAATATATTTTTGGCTCGGGCGACGTACTTTGAATCCCTCGCTACGTTCAGGATTCTACTAAAGAATCCCTCGCTAAGCTCGGGATTCTACTTTAGAATCCTTTACTTCGCTCTGGATTCAAAAAAGCGCCCTCGCCGTAAAAATATGATTTCGCTTCCTTATGATACAATCTACTATATTTTTTCTGCACATATATACATTCAAATGATTTTTATTTCCGAAAAACATCAAAAAACTTTAAACCCATTTTTCTCGAGATTTACAATTTGTTAGATGTGCCCTTTTTGCGGTAAGACGGCAGCTGTTTACAATCTGTGTGTATACATATAAGATCGCGAGTAGGTCCTTGGCGCGTGTCGCTCCGCAATGAGACGGAACCTCTCTCTGAGCTTCGGTGGTCGACTGAATTTTCGAGCGCGTTCGACAGGTATCAAAATAAAAACGGAATATAGTAGACCAAACATTTGAAATCAATATGAATTTAAGTTTGTGAATAAAATCAATAGTTTGCTTTGACAAAGCCACAACGCCGTTTGGTCTTTTGTTCAACTTTGCGTCATTTTGTTTAATAAACTATGCATAAATTGATATTTTTGCCACATAATATTGTAGATACGTGCATTCTGGTACTTATTAAATAGTTTTATATTAATTACTGCAATAACATTGATAAAATCGACTTAACAGTGACTGTTGTTTTGTATTATTTTGCTCGGCGCAGTCTTAATAAATTAATTCTGTGTATAAGATTATTAAAAAAAATGTCCTTACCAACGACAGACCGGCACACACTGCTTTGGACACTGCTCATCTCAGATAAGTCCGAAGCCGGCTCGTCTCTGTCTGAGCTCGAGGACACTGCGAGCCTCAAAGGAGACTTCGTCCTTCCGGAGAGGGAGCCCGGCATGCTTCGGCTAAAATCGTTCTTCAAGTGAGGAAACAGCCTGTTCAAACTCTGTGCGTTCTCTGAGTGGAAAGAACTTATTATGTCGGTAGATCTAGTACTGTTGCGACACGAATCCCCCCAGGTGCAGGCGTTGGCAGGAATAGAGCGAGTCATTCTCTCGTTCGGCGCGGCGCTCGAGGTATCATTCTGGGGTGGAGCTGGGGCTCTGTCCAAGTCAGACAGTCTGACAAAACTATCAGAAAATTGTTGAGTGTCAGACTCTTCTTTGATTGTTGGTGCAATTCCATCTCTTGTTAATTTCCGTTGGTTTTCTTGTGTTTCATGTTCTTTTTCCTGCTTATTAATTTTCTTTACCAGTGAGGTTTGCAGTATTTCGGATAAGGACAAATCTGAAGAATTACATAACGTTTCAAGTTTTTCGAATGCGGTTTCGCCATTCATTGAACCATCTTGAGTTTGATTTCTAATGGGTTTAGAGATTGAATGTCTGTCTTCCAATCTGCTATTCTTTTTTGTATTAAAAGAAGACGAGAACCTCGCTGGCATTTCTTTAACAGACGAGTTTTCGCCTAGATCTATAAACATTGAAAAAATGTTTTTCTTTTCCATATTCGCCGTATTTTCAGTGTTTAGGTCAGGTGCCAGAGCATCGGGCAATGTAGATAGATCGATGTAGAACTTGTGGGTGGATTTCTCACTGCTATCAGATTCAACAGAACCTCTGCTTTTGCAACCTTCTGGGTTACTGCTAGACTTCGAATATGATTTTAGGCGGTCGCAGGTGTTATCGCTTGGTTTTTTATTATTCATGTTTGTTGCAGCGGTATGTATTGTAGGCATTTTAGACATATCCACGACCCATGTAGTAGCAGAATAGCAAGGGGTGATCTTGGGAGTTGATGCTATTAGACCCTTCATTGGTAGAAAATCAGTTTCACGAGGCTCTGCATGGTAATGTGAGTATCTTGGCGTCATATTTTCATTGATAGATATGTCTGGGGAACTTTCGTTGATTTCATTAATTTTTTCAAATAGAATGTTCTGTCGAGCGGTGTTCAGTTGCGGTGAGTTCCGGTGTGTTCGCACTCTCGCGTCTTCTCTCTCCAACAGATCAAGTGAACTACATTTATTTTCTATATTTCCTGTGTCATTGTCAGGTTTAGTAGTGGAATCAAAGAAAAGACCTGGCACAACAGTGTCACCATTGCTTTCAGGACTGACAAATGAGCTTATAACTTGTTTAGAGTCATAAGGCATTAATAAACTAATATTTGCAAAACTTATGATTTGTTCATCAGGCCTTTCCTTTTCTTCGTCAAACAAGCTGGAAGCATCTATAAAACAACTAGACTTAAAGGAACATTTCTCTTCCGATTCTAAACATTGTAACGCCATTGTATTCGTAGCGTCTTTAGCCCTAATTTTGAAAGCAGGCTCGATGGAGTATTGTTTTTCAATATTAATAAATTTTTCACACATTTCTTTTTCCGGTATCTTTGGAGGAAAAACGGATTCCCAAGAGCCCGTCTCTGATGATAAAGACGACGATTCCAAATTGACAATCTCTTCGTTTTGTTTTTGCTTCTCATCCTTGGAAGAGCGAACGGTCATTTCTGCAGTCGGTAGTTTATCCGCACTCGAGACTCGTGAAGTGCTCGGTTTCGGTTTAGGCAAATGCGACGCAGACTCATTTCCCGCCGTTGCTTCATCATTCAGCAATTCGTGAAAAGTGCTTTCCGTAAAGGAAACATCGGCTAGCGTCACATCTGTATGGCTTTTAAGACTCTCATTCATGCCATTGTTATCGAAGCCGGAGTCCGATACTGTGTTTAAAGTGTTGTCCATTTTGGAGAGATTCTCTGGATGGCTGGAGAGCGCCGTAACATTCGGGGCGCCAGGAGAGGCGGAATGCGCTGCAGACAAGTAGTCCGATGAGGAGCTGGGCTCGTCCGCGATCAAACTGTCCGGCGAGTACCCGGCACCTCCGCTTGTTTCGCAGCTGTTAGCCTTCTTCAAAGCGAGTTGCGTGCTTTTTAAATGATTACGAACTTGACTAGTAGCGCTATTAATTTTTCTTGTATCGTTCTCGAACAGAAAACTATTTGAATCGATATCTTTCAAGTCTTTCGAAATTTCACAGATCAAGGAATGTTTGTTTATTTCGGAACTATTACAAGTATTAAGAGAAAGAGTTGTCCGTTTAATGCAATGTATGATTTGATTGTTGTTCAATTGTTCAGATTGCACATTAATGAAAGAATTGAAACCGTTGGACAACTCGTCTTGTTCTACTAGTTCTCTGTCAAACGCTTGACCTTCTAAGGGCACAAGCGCGTAGTACTCTTTCGTCAACTCTGTGCTTGGACTCGAGCTTAATGTTTTTTGCAAGCTGTCGTCCGGACTTAAGCTGCCGGGAGTTTCATAAGCATCAGAATCGTTCAAATCTTCTTGTTTGTTTCTCTTTTCGCCTGACGAGGGATTAAGGTTCAGCTTTTCATTCAGGTAATGGATAATCTCGGATTCTTGGTGTTGAATATCACACTCCGTATACGCGTCACTATAATTAAATAAACATATTGTATTCGAAATGAAAATGAAAAAAATTTAAGTACTTTACATAAATAAAAATCAATAACCGTACCTTACGAATGAATATATTTCATCGAAAGTGTTACGCCCGATATTCACATGCAAAATTGCTCCAAGCTTATGATAGAATTGATGGGTACGTGCTTTTAGTATGCAAGAATGAGTTAGTATTTTTAGTTTTCCACACACCACTTCTAGATCAGAGTAAATAGATTCATCAAATATTCTGCAATAAATAGAAAAAATAAATCTTACTTACTACCTGTGTTAAACCACAGTTATAACTCACACTAAAGGGATAAAACAAGCTTCTTATTATTTACGTTAAAAACCCTTTTTTTAATTAAATTAAGGATCAAACCTATGATAGTTTTAAAAGTCATATATTATAAATATAAATTATAATATTGAAAATTATAAAATGTTTTTATAAAATATATATATAACATATACAGGGTGTGGCGTAAAGAGTGGATAATCCTTTACCTACGTGTAGGGGGTATCATAATTGTTCAGAAAATTGAAATTTTTCCGAATAAATTATTTACGGTTTTCGAGTTAATAAAGTTTTTCGAAATTTTAATATTTTTTCACCCTTGTCCATTCTTTTAGATGCCAAGATCACAAATCACGCTATTTTCTCAATCTGTTTTTTTATAGCATTTTTGGATAACTGCGCTATCAAATACTAATTGTCATTTGTGTGTCAAAGTAACAGGTTTTTTTTTTAGAAAAATTTTATACAAAAAAAAATATTATTTGATATTTTTTCCAAAAGTTTTACCTCCTGTGGAGCAAAAAAAATAAACTGTCACCTGAGTGACCATCTAATAAAAAACTTGGCTACTTCAATGAAATTCCGAAATGGTATGCACTTGGTATTTCCAACTTTTAATTTAAAGAATATTCCTGTAAAGATTGACCAAGGCTTGTTTTCCTAACATGCTTTTTTCCACAAAATTAATTATTTTGATTCTTTGGATAGTCCTTTACCTCATTGTAGGGGATATTTATTTAGTTGGTCACTCAGGTGCCTGTTCGGTCAACTAACTGGTACACTGTTTATATTATGAAGATCACTAGTGCATGACCAATAGTCAAACACTTATATTTAACAAATTTTTCGCGTATAGTCCTACTGTAAGTATCATTTATTATTTATATTAAATAAAAAGTCCAGAAAATAAAGAAATTCATAAACACAAATCATTTATCAGATTGGTCACCTCTGGAAAATTGATTATGTTATGATCCAGTATATTGACCACCGAAAAAATTAGTTTCCACATAGTAATCGAATAAAATTTTCTCACAATATAGAAGCACACACATTACACTACCTGATAAATACGAAATCAGCTCAGATTTTATTACAAAAACATGACTAATTATGGGTTTAAAAAACCATCTTCGATTTCGAAGTCGTTGACGCGAACGATAATAACTCCCAACGAATGGCTTTATAATAATTCAATATTCTATATTATGGTTCACATTATGTCTAAGAACATGCTAAATGCTCAGTTACTGGCGCGAGAATTCAAATAAGCTTATTATTTGAAGTTTTAGTTGATTTAGGTCAATAACTGGTGCCTGGTCAGGGACTGGTACATCCACCCTACTCTAAGATCAAAACACAGAGAGGACTTTTTTCTGATAAAATAAGCATATGCCTACACCTATAACAATGCATTGATGGTAACCATAAAGCATTGCCTCGCAAGCCACGCACGATAGGAACGTGCCTTACGATGCACTGCCCTGCGTATCAACTTGAGGCATACAAATGTTAACATCATCATGTGCCTGTAATGGTACGCGTTCACCGTGTCCGCGTCGCTGCGTACGGAGCGGACGAAGCGTCGGCATTTACAAAATGCCGATGGGTGCGTCCACTGCATCCGGATTTTGCATCGGCAGTATCGTTATTTTCAAAGCAATTCCGAATAGCGCGTTTACTACGGATGACGTCATCAGCAGAAATACCGGTCTCTGGCGCCGAAATGCCGATCCAGTGCACGCTGTACCATACAAATCAATACAAAGCAACAAATCAGTCCACTCCGTACGCAGCGATGCGGGCGCGATCGACGCGCACCTTAATTAAACCAGCAACCACACTCTTCAAACCAAAACACAGCAACGTTGCTTGGCAGCAGAAAAAGGCGTGATGGTAGTACTTCCTGGACTGACCTTATATTAATGCGAGTGACTGGCTATTTTATTTCTTTGACTACGTTGATGTATTAAATATTTAAAAACAATATTCATGTAGTTATATATACATATTTATACATATATATATATATATACATATTTTATTTATACATATATATACATATTTTGCATTTGCTTGCCTTTATACATGTTTTTTTCCATAAGCATAGTTATAAATGTTTGTATGCATACAATTAATTGCGTCTATAGATGAATAATTATGATACTACGTAATCTGTCTGTGTATACTTACATGATTTTTCCTTTGACTATACATATAACTAAATTATACCTATCGCATCAACTTTTAATTTTTGAATGCAACCAGCAAACCATTTAACCCACCAATTTACCAACGACATTTCATGCAGATATTTTATATGAATTGGTGCGAATGTTATGCTCAGACAAACCTGCGTAAACACAAAGGCCGTCAAGTATCTACCTATTCAGGGATAATATAATGCTCAGTAAACAGTTCTGGTTGAAAGAGAACATACCTTGCTATGTCTTCCTCCAGCTGCTTCTGGAGGTGTAGCTCCAGCTGCGAAACCTCATCGAAAGATGACCTAGACGACAGGCTCGCCGATAGCGGCTTATTCCTAGGTCGCGCACCCGGCATCAAGCATCACATAAACCTGATAACAACATAATACATAAATAACGGTTTTCCATTGGACGGCACGGCGACGGCAACGGCAAAGGTGCCGGAACCGGCACCAGCCGCCGGCGCCGGTGAGGTGTTGAATTGTAGCCGTGTGCGTGAGCGCGCGCGTGGCGGCCGCGGCGGGTAGAAACGAGGACGGCAAACAGGTAGGCAAATCGTGATCGACACCGCAGTTGAAAAATGAAGCCGTTGCCGTTTAATCGAAAACCGCTCAATGCTAGCAATTGCTGCATAGATAAAAATTATATAGTCATAGTAAGAAAAGTTACTTAAGGGCCCGGCGACAGCGGCTCGCAGTTTCGAGGTACGATTGACTATTATTTCATTTTATTTCATTTCGGGGAGGTTGTTTGAAAGAATAACTATCCAGTGACACGCATAAATACTGTTCGAATACAAATAATACAATAATATAAGGGAAATGTGCTTGAGTCAGAAATCATTTTGGTATTAGGTAAACGTAAGGCCAAACATACTAATACAAAAAGGATTTCTGATTCGGGCATGTTTCCCTTATATTATTGTGTTATTTGTGTTCGAACAGTATTTATGCATGTCACTGGATAGTTATTCTTTCAAACAACCTCCCCGAAATGAAATAAAATTAAATAATAGCCAATCGCACCTCGAAACTGCGAGCCG
This sequence comes from Plemyria rubiginata, assembly GCA_963576535.1. Classification (NCBI taxonomy): domain Eukaryota; kingdom Metazoa; phylum Arthropoda; class Insecta; order Lepidoptera; family Geometridae; genus Plemyria; species Plemyria rubiginata. Next base: position 7,014,443 of record OY754905.1, read on the forward strand.
CTGTCGCCGGGCCCTTAATGATGACCAGAGAGAAAGAAATTAACAAGATAACTATAAAATGTTGAAATTGCAAAAGAACTGTGCAGCCGGGATGTAGGTAATGTAGGTTCATGTAGGTTGACAGAGCATTGCTATAAACAGAGCCAAAATGAAAACTGTTTTGTGACTATTTGACTATCCTCGCCTTCCGATCCTAAGGTAGTACCTAGTTCAAAACTAGTCGTGCGTGCACAATACTCTCAAACGGTGAGGGAAAACATCGTGAGGAAACCGGCATATTGTAGAACCTCACAAGTTTTATAACATGTGTCAAGTGCTCAAAAGGAACCTCTTATGGCGCACTGAAAATCCGTTCACCACACTGTTTCGAAAATAACTAGAGACTCAACAAGAAGAAGATTATAAAGAGGAAAGCTTTGTATTTTTGTATGTAATGAATAGGCTCAAAAACTACTGCTTTGATTTCAAAAATTCTTCCACCATGCAAAAGATACATTATCCCTAACATATGCTACATTTATTACTGGAAAAAATTAGGGATCCCTACTAAAACATAAATAATGTGTCCTAAGGTGTAATAAAATTGATGTCTTTCATCACATGCCGCTGCAGAAACTATTGACGATAGAACAAAAGAATATTCTACAACATTCAAGAACACTTATATATCTATATAAAAGACAAAAATAGTATAATGTCTTACATAAGTACATTTTTCATTTTAAAAAGCTTATTATTTAGAAAAGTTGATAGAAATGCTGACCAAAATCAGACCATGATCTAATACCTTTTTTTAATCCTTAAGCATATAAATAATTTTGTATGCAAGGCTGTTTCAATACCTGTAGATTACTTTTGAAATTTTTAAATCAGACATGTAGGAAACATTACAATTTAGTAGCTTAGTCAATGAGCGAGTCGAGTCAATTGATTTTTTATTAGACAATTTTGCCACTTGTCTTGCCTTTCACATGAGCTAAGTGTAAACGAGATATAAGATGGAGCCAAGATAATCATCAACAGTCTAGAGAAAAAAAATTGTGCAGTACCTATGTTTTTCATGCATCTGTGTACAACAATGTGTAAGTGGGTAATGAAGTTATAGGTAAGGTTAAACTATAGCTACCCTTGTACCTGAGTTGAGGGTTGGGGATAGGGGGGATGCAAGTGGGGGTAGATGGCAAGTCTTCCCCTTGAGTCCTTTTTTGTAGGAAGTGAAAAAAAATATTACTTCAAATTTCTTAACTTTAAAAAAAAAATAACCCTAACCTAATGAGAATTCCTTCCCTTGAGTCTTTTTGTCATAGAGATGAACCATTACTACGAATTTTCTTCATATAAAAAAAAACCCTAACCTAACTAGTAACTTACCTGAAAAATTAAAGTATTTTTTTCATTTCCTAGAAAAAAGGACTCAAGGGGAAGACTTGCCATCTACCTCCACTTGCATCCCCCCTATCCCCAACCCTCAACTCAGGTACAAGGATTGCTATAGCCAACCCACAAAAGAAACCAGCATTGCAATGTACCCTAGATACCTATTGAACATTATTTAGGATAGTCTTTAAATATTTAGAGAAAGAAATGAGCAATTAACAAATTTATCAAACATTTGTGTACAGAAATGGGTAAGCAGGTAGTGTAACTACGAACCTATGAAGTTTATAGTGGCCTATTCTCTCATAATCTTACACTGTAGTACAAAATCATGTAAATTCAATATGTACCTAACTACCTAATACCGGTGGAGAAGCAGTTGCGCTAGAACCAAGACCAAAAAGTTTTTCTAAATCTACCTCAATTTTAAGTTTTTTTCAAAAGACACGGCCAAGAGGCTCTAACCGTTTTTTACTGATCGCTGCGATTAAACGGGAATTTTAGCAAATAATTCAAGTAACCAGATAGATAAACAAGATACCAGAGCGCAAAAAAATACTTCATCAGGGTACTTTTACATCTTAGCCAATATTCACTGCGTTTTCGCCGCGTGTTTGTTGAAAAACTTACCAATTAGTTTTCTTAACTATTCTCTGCACTTGTTGTAATAATAAAGACCCCAATCGCTAGCAAAAAGCTTCAAGAAAAACGATCAATAAAATACCTGACTAAAATATTGTGCGTCGCGCTCAGCTCAGCTCAATGCTCCTTCTTCTTTCTTCTTTTTATGGCTCCTGTCATAGACAATCTTGCCAATGTCAAGTGATTCAGAGATTATACTCTTTGTAGTTATGTTTCTAGTCACGTCAGTCCAAAGTCGAGTCAGTCAATTGTTTTGAAGAAAATGGTGGCGGTTTCTTCAAAACATTTGAAACATTTTCGATCAAATCACGATATCACATAATACACTTTCATTCCAAATGCTTACACTTTGTGCTAAGACCACAAGTAATGTTGGTTAAAATACCACCAAAATTACACAACACAACTCAAAATAACACTAGAAAAACAATTAAAATGAAAATGCTATGTTTCTTCGTTAGATGACAGGAAACGAATCCCAGCTCAATGCTCAAAATCAAACCAAATAATTCAATCCAACATAGAGTTGGGCTTAATTAGAGTTAACTCGAGTCGTTAATTCCTAACATGAGTTTTGTCACACATAATTAATTAAATTAAAAAAATTACTAGTTTTCGAGAAGCAAATTTTATGGATATGGATAAATTCTAATTTTTCCCTACAAATTCTACAAAATGCAACTACAGTAAAACGGGGTGAATGAAAATGAAACCAAAAAGCAATTATTCTACTTATGTAGAATTTGGTGTTTTTATTTGAAAATGTTGCGTATTCAAATGTTTGTTAATAACTGGTTTTTTTGTTTCATTTTCATTCACCCCTTGAATTCAATCCACCCCGTTTTACGGTAACACGAGATTTTTGCTGATCTGACAGTGACTTTAACATAATTAAATAAGTTTCCACAAAATTACGGGATTTTCGTAATCTGACAGTAATGAGTCACAGAACCGACACAGAGCCTCCCGTCATCGTGAGTAGGTTAGGTTTGAAATTTGTGACCGCACCGACACAGAGCGCCCCGACTCCCACTTAGTCTTCATGTCCCTCCCTACCCCTAGTGTATATAAAAATTGAGAAGCTAGAAGCTTACATTGAGGTCCTGGGTTCTGGTACTGGTAAGCCCGCAAAGCCAAGTAGAACGAAGGGGAGAAGTGGCAAGCGAAGTGAGCCAGCGACTTCCGAAGCGGAGCGATGCGATGATGATTGAGTGGGAGAAGTGATGCTCAGGGGTGACCCCGCGAGAGTTCTGGCTGAGCCATTCCAGAGTCAAACACGGGGCACCCAAACTTGAGTAGTTTAGGTTCGACATAATAAATAAATATAATTTATTTATTTATTTATGGGTACTAGATAACTGATATATTTAATGCATTATATACTTACATAGATAGATATTTTTTTTTATTATACATAGAAAACACCCAGACCATCGTAATATAATGTTTATTAATAGGTAGGTATCGAATAAATTAATAACATAAAAACAACACATCTCCTCGGGAATCTTACTTGAGGGGGAGCTTCCCTCTACCACTCCTTCACTTCCCCACATTTTGCATATTTTTACCTACTCGTATAAAGAACTTTTTCTTCTCCGACACTAAAGCCTTTTTGGGGGAGGGTCCCCTCACCTTCCTCTCCCCTTCCCCCTTCCCACCCCCCACTCTGATCTCGCTTTTTGGAAAGTCCCACATTTTCGTGAGAATGCTAGAAAAACACGAGAAAGAGACTACGGAACTTCGTTTATCGTCTCTCGAGTCACTCGAGTCGAGTAACTCGAGTTACCTGAATTTCAACACGAGTAGGAGTTTATCCGGCGTTGGCACATCCCTAATCCATCATCCATCCATTTGAGTCCTGTCATTTTTTTTTCTAGCTGTGGAATGTATTCCTTTTGCCTAATGACAAACTTGCAGTGCCACTGTTCATGTTGCCAGATTTTATAATTATGTAGGTATTACGATTTGCTTATTTTTTTAAGTTTTGCTATTTTAAATTCAAATTCTCTAATTAAATAATAAAATGTAACATTACAGAGCGAGATGCGAGATGTACCTATGTATTTTTTTATCACATCAATTCGAAATGACCTATACAGGCAGCAAAATAGCATTAAGTGTTGCCAACAATAATTTTGAGATTCCGCCGACTTTATTACGACATTCCGTTAAAAATCCGTTAAATCTCGTATTTTTCTCGTCAGTAAAATTCGTCAAATATGAAATGCAAAATCACTGAGTTTTATATACGGGTTAGTGCCAGCGGCATATTTTAACTTCTGACCAAAACTCTATAGTATTGTCAACTTTGTTATAGGTCTACCAGAATCTCATGGCAAATGGCAATAAAAATTTGTTGCGTGCAATACTGGGGAAATTGGATTAAACGATCTTGATACTGTTTAGAGTTAAGAGTTTAGAGTTAAGAGTTTAGAGTTAACTCGAGTCGTTAATTCCTAACATGAGTTTTGTCACACATAATTGATTAAATTAAAAAAATTACTAGTTTTCGAGAAGCAAATTTTATGGATATGGATAAATTCGCTTTATCTGTCCCTATCCCTATGTCCCTATGTATGCTTAAATCTTTAAAACTACGCAACGGATTTTGATGCGGTTTTTTTAATAGATAGAGTGATTCAAAAGGAAGATTTAAAATATCTGCATGATATGTGCACCCGTGCGAAGCAGGGGCACGCGGGCGGGTCGCTAGTGAAATATAAATCAATCGTACATTACTATAAGTAATAATTTATTATATATCATTTCAATCTTACAAAACTTAACACCTCATTCAGAACTAGAAAACAATTCCAAGAGCTCCAGTTACATTTCTTGTTCTTCATATTTCTACTTACAGCGGCATTATTACTACTTACAGCGGCTAAGTACCTATATCTTTTCCTCCATAAAACGGAAAGGTAATTTGAATTTGGAATGCGCAAGAGTAAAACGTTCCAAGTTCCGTAAAAAGTTCCAATCACCAAAGAGATCACGCACGAACACTAACAAGCAGGTTGTATGTATGATAAAAAAAAGTAAATACACGCGAAACCATTTATTACCATTATACCACCATTCATTTATACCACCTGTGTTCAATCCAATTATTTAACTTCAGATTTATTTAGTTTTATAAAAAATGTACAATGAATACATGAATAAGATTAAAGGTTGTGATTATGCATAAGTAACTGTGACCATGTGAATATCGTGACTTCTTGACTTCATGGCTTCGTGACCTTTTGACTTATCGACTTCGTGACTTCGTGAATTCGTGACTTCGTGACTGTGTGACTTCGTGACTTCGCGACCTCGTGAATTCGTGACTGTAACTATTCATAAGTTGCAAATACTTATTTTCTCATTGAGGGTGATAAAAAGTAGAGTGTTCACCTCGGGAACAGCACTATTTTAAAGCCCGAGTTAAGTACTTTTAATCCCTCGCTACGATTAGGACTCTACTCTCGAAAACCCCTTGCCATGCTCGGTATTCTACTCTAGAATCCTTCGCTCTGCTCTGGATTCATAAAACACTCTCGCCATCAAAATATTTATTTGCTCCCTTGGTAAACAATTTACTATTTTCGTCATCTTTTTCCACTCGTGCTTTTTTTACATATACCTTACTAAACACACTGTATAGGGGTTAATATTATTATTATACCAAGCGCTATATACCGGGTGTAATCGTTAAGTGTGCACAGGCGATTATTCCGTATTCTATTACAGATATCAAAAAACTTAAAAATTGATATCGAAAGTACTTTACATAAGGTAGTAAGTAAATATAAGTAAATGTAAGTAAAATGACCATAATAACTTTTTTTAAATATAACGGGAAACATCCAAAATATTTACATTAAACACTCCCATACATTCAGTATGAGATAGTAGAAAGTTTTAGTTTCCTTATTTTAAGTGGAATAGTACCAACTCATTTTACGCTTATAATTTTTACTTATGTATGATAAGATATTGATGAATTTCAAGTAGATACACGTGTAGATTAATTATATTGCCACTTCAAATTAATATTAATAATATACCTTGTTTCAATATCGTATTGATTTGAACTGGTTGAAAAGCAACATACTAAATATAATCAAAAAGTTTTAATTTATTTAATTTAATTACTCCGCAAATTTTAAAAGTAAAATGTATGGGCGTGTTTAATGTAAAGTTTTTGGATATATCTCGTTTTATTTTTAAAAAGTTATTATTTTCAGTTTACTCCTTGTAAAGTACTTTCGATATCAGTTTAAAGTTTTTTGACATCTGTAATAGTTACGGAATAATCGCCTGTGCACACAACGATTACACCCTGTATACTCTGGGCTGCCATTTACCCACACGACGCGCGCGGCAGCCCGAATTTGGTGTTTTTTTTGTGGTTAAGCAGCAAGTTATTGTATTGTATACTCTTTGTTAGGCAGGGCAGCACAGTATTAGTCCTTTAGGACTATACTTATAAATCTGTGACAGTATTCAAAAACTGATCAAAGCAGGATGCAAAAATGAAAAACTCAGTGAGCTTTGTGCTGGTTCGGTGTTAGGAAAATGATAATTAGAACATTGTCACTCTTCTATAAGGCAACTGTATTTCTAATCGATACAGCAATAACTACGTAAATATTCATGAATAGTCGCCTTTTTCTACTTTGAAGAACTGGGTTGAGATCATCGATTTCTGACTATGGTTTTCGCTATTCTGTTTTAGTCTTGCTAAGTCTTGTTATGGATTCTTCTTACGAAAGCTGGGATCCAGGTATGTTTTAATTAAGTTCTCTATCTAGCGAAAACACCCTGTATTGATTTATTTGTATTTGATTTGAATCTTTATTATTAGGTATTTTATTTACAACCCTACAATCTGAGAGTCTTACAACATAATCTAAATAATAAAAGTCTTATTGCTTACAACATAATGCAACAACTGTATTAATCACCCCAATACAAAAACCTAGTATTATTAATTTCCAATACCAAAGCACAGTGACCAAATAGTATGTTTGCTATTTGTCTCAGTACATGTAATAAATAATAGCAGCTTTTATGAGTAGCAAAGCATACATATTGTACATTTAATTTGAGTATTAGGAATGTTTTATGTATTTTATATATTATACACAACCCTACAAAAATTTGAAAGTGTATGTAATCTGAGAGGTCTTATTGCTTACAACTTAGTGTCTCAAATTTTTTGCAGCTCTCCTTAAATTACTGTCATCCCTGAAGGATGTTGACAATGGCGAAGATGTAGCATTTCTAAGCGAACTGTTGCAATCTAAGCAGTTGCATGCACTTGTTCAAGTTCATAACAGGATTGTTGCAAAGGGCAAAGATGACAAGTTTTACCCTCTGCTCTCTAATGCCATGCAAGTCACCTTGGAGGTACTGCAAACCCTCAGTGGAGTGCATCCCATGTGTAAAGAGTATGAAGAGCTCCTAAGTGTGCTGCACAAGCCTCATTTTCAAGTGAGTTTTTCAACTTTGTTAATATTTTCCTTCAATCATCTTTTGGAAACAGAAGGAGTTTCCAATATGCGAGATCAGAGCGGGGGCGGGAAGGGGGTAAATAAGCAAAATGTAGGGAAGTGAAGGAGGGGTGGGGGGGGAAGAAAGCTCCCCTCTGAAGTAAGATTCCCGAGATGTGTAATTTTTTTAAGTTATTTTTATTTGTAAAATTAAAACAAAGAAAAAAAGTAAAAAAGTGATTTTTACTTTTTTCTGTGCACTCTTGTTTTATACCAAATATAGGTATATTTTTGATAACTTCATTACGCTTTTTACGTAAATTTGCAACCATAACGCTTAAAGGCCTATTTACATGATGCCATTTCCTTCAAGAATTGCAAGCAACTGTTTACACATGGATACTAGTAAAAAAGTTGAATGCAATTATTGAATGCAAATCTTGACAAGAAATAATTGCAGCTGTCTTTTGTTTACATCAATATGATTATGTTTAGAAGATTATTGCTTTCAAGTATTGCTTTGTCTAAACACAGACTTGTACGTGCATGTACAATTTTTTTGGTGCATTCGTTCAAGTATTGCTCGTATTTGCGTTGGCGAATTTTTTATTCAAGTGTTGAAATCAAGTTCAAGAGTTCAATTTTTCTTTTGTTCATATTTTAGAATTCGGTTCTGCTGATTCAATAAAGTTTATTAAGATTTATCGGATACCTACACAAAGAAAATTTTAATTACAAGAACCGTGATGCACGTAATGCTGCACTAGCAGCATTCGGAAAGGAATTCGAAGTTTAAAGGTTTCGGACATATGGAAATACCAAACAAAAATAAAAAAATTGAGCTGATTCAATTGAATACAAAAATTGCATAAAAAATTATTGTACTTGCTGTTTATACCAAGAACAGTTTTGAATGCAAAAATTACCTACTATAGCAAGAATGTGGCAGGTTGTACAGACGATGCCAGCCAATTATTGCTATGATATTATTGTATGCAACAGGCAAGAAACTTGCATGGTGTAAATGGGCGTTAACTTTCCATTTTCTTGGACCCCTTTCATCTTCCAAATAAGAGAGAGTACTGTACTAAGATTTTACAAAACTTTTTTTTTATTTAGGTACTTAGATGTTCATGGGATCCCTAAAATAGTAGAATATGGGATAAACAAAAAGCTAAAATACCTGGATGAAAAATTACCTACTTATATTTTTGTCCATAGGCTATCTTATGCACTCATGATGCTGTCGCACAAAAAGACTACTACCCCCACTTACCAGATGTGCCCACAGACACTGATGATGAGGAAGAAACTGTGAAGATTGTTCAGCTCGTCAAAAGTGATGAGCCACTTGTAAGTTCTTTGTAATGATCTCTTACTACAATTGACAAAACATATAGAAATAGCAGCTACAGATATCAAAAGGAATAAGCTAAACAAAAGTAGGTAGGTATACAATATATTCATAAATATGTCCCAAACACTATCTTGGCATTCAACCTGTAATTCAAGCTCATTTACTCAACCAACTGCTTGACTTCTTTCTCAGATGATTAAAAGTTTTCCTATGATTGTGTTATTGGTGTAATTGAAATTGTTTGAGAATTGTTTGGATGATGTTTTTAGTTTTCCATAGTAACTCAATAACAATAGGTTACCCATCTGTTTAGAGTAACATAACTATGTAATGATTTCGTTTGGTCTGTCGCATTCATGTATTAGTTGCAACGTACGGATGTAGTAGTGATACTCCATCACTACTCCTAGAACTGTCTACCTAGTTTAGATGGCCAATCTACTGTCAAGTATCATTATACCACTCCATGCCATGCGAATGCCAAGGTGCTGCTATTTAAGTATTAATATATTTCATCTTATTGAAGAATAGTATTTATAAGCATACATAGGTACACTTAGCATAGTATTATATCATGTGTTTAACTAATGCGCGTTTTTTGTTATAACATACTCAGGGTGAAGTGATGATTGATTAAAGTTCTGTAATACATTCTTAGAAGTCAACTTACTACAAAATTAACTCATTCTGAATTTGAAAACAGTTTGCCTAAAAACCTCAATTTATTCCTAGAAGCAAGTCAGTTTTATTAGTCTGATAGATTATAATTATAATTTTAATTAGAATGAATTTTATGATCCCGTTTACTTGACAAATACATTATTTGATATAATAGGCCTACATTTCTTTTAAGGAGCATATTATGCAATTTGAAATGCAGTATGTTGCATTGAAAATGCCCTCGATTCGGCGCCTCTATATACCGACTTCGGTACTTCTTAGATTTCAATAAAATACGGTGTGTTAGATTTCAATAAAATACATTGTGTTGTGTATAAATTTGTATGTGTATGTATCTATTTAATATGCATTTTTCATTTAAAGAGCTTTTTATTCGTAAATAGGAAATGTGATATAAAAACATTTTTATTAAAAGGGTGGAGCATTGAGTGCGGAACCTATAGTGGTAAGTATGCATAATGTATTGTAGGTAGAAGTATTCCAAATTTTGATTTTATACGCTTTTTATCAATCCGTATGCTTTTGATAACACAATACAAGTGCAAGAAGATCACTAAAAATAATCTTGATTTATTAAATTTACCTACCTATCCATGAATTCAAATATACTTGGCACAATCAATAATCATGTACACCTGTGGTGTTACACCATACCATCCCTAAAGCTTTACTCCTTGTTCAATATAGTGACCTGAACTCTTTGTACCCTATTCTTGTTTTTCCACTATGAATGAAAGACTAGCTGCTATCTCTAGATGTAAATGCAATACATACTGTGTCAGCCTCCAAGTAAGTAAGGTTGCTATTATTTATAGTTCACTCGAGCTCCCACGTTTGCTTAACTTGGATTGGATGCCGCGTGATTGTTCCTCTCTCCTTCTTTATTAATATACTGATACTATAATTATGCTTGTAGGTATAAAATTTGTTTATATTGCTTACGGATTCATGTCAGTTTTTTTTAAATTCACTGGTGCTAAATATGTGCAATTTCATGTTCAGTCTGAAGTGGTCTGAAAAAGAAGGCCACACTCAACCAATATGCAACATATACAACCCATCCAGTAGATAACAGTCGTGTTTAAAATTAGATCACTCGATAAAATCGGCGAAAACGCACAATTTACTTTTCATATGGTTTCGAACCTAAATGGTAAAACGGAAAGGTGCGGCTTCTTCCATCATGTCTGGTCTGCCACGGCTGATCATTTCAGGAACTATTATAGTGATCGGCATAAAATTTGGAATACTACCTAGCCCAATCCAAGTAGAAAATAAAAAGTATTTAATTTTTATTGTGATACCAGTTGAAATCAGCATTTCAACTGGTACAAGTTTGTGGTTATTTCTTTAAAAGGTTTCTATATTATTTGAACTAGAGCGAGTCCACTTGTTTTTTTAGATAGAGATGTTCATTTGGCACCGTTAAAAGTAAATCCGATAACAGCATCACTACAAGTTAGGTTAGGTTAGGTTAGACAGTGGCACGACAATGGTAACTTAACCTTGAAAAGCTAGGCTGTGGGTCGGTGTCCATTTCTTTAAATGTCATCTTCCAGATATGAACCACTTGGTTCCTAAGTGGTAATAATTGAAATAATTATTCAATTTATTTAATTATGCAAGAATTTGGGCTTCCCATCAGCTGTCGCCATTACCTGGTATGAGACGGAGTAGGCTTGCTAAGCACTCATATCATACCATCTATCCATAAACGTTGGTTGAAAGGACCTATGTTTTTCTGACGAAAGACATCATAAGGCCAGTCTACAAAATCATCTACTACAAAATGTATGGAAATACAACATGTAGGTAATTTAGATTAGTATGGTACGTCGTTGCTCGGACGTCGGACATCTTACCTTGCTAACCTACATTTTGCTTTATTTCCATGCGTTTTGTATGAAATTTGAATGAAATAGGAAGCCGCGCGCGCCATGATCGCGCCATACGCCATTTAGATATGGTCCGCGCCTATGTCATCACAAATAAGTAAGCGAATTCACTTACTGAGTCTTCTTTTTGTATCACAAAATCTAGCTGAACAATGGACGTTTGGAGACTTCAGTTCACTCCGTTCGCGATAAACATACACAACACCAGATCGAGGAATCACTCACTACGAACTCACTAGTCTCTTTGCCCATTAAAATGGAGAAGTTAGAATAAATGACTATCTAGATTATTATCTTCCAGGGTGCAACAATAAAGACGTGTGAAGAGACCGGCAAGATCGTGATAGCGCGGGTGATGCACGGTGGGGCAGCTGACAGGTCGGGCCTGATTCACGCCGGCGACGAAGTCATAGAGGTCAACGGCATCAGCGTTGAAAACAAGACCCCAGCTGACGTTCTGGCTATTCTGGTAAGCATGAGGATAGTCCTTACAACGTAAACTGGTGAAAGGTTCAATACAAAATAATTTATTTATTGCACACCATTTATAATCACAAAATCTATAAATAACATTTACATATTTAAAAATACAAGAATAGACATTGAAACATACATACATTCGTATTCAGCATAAACGTTACCATAACGCTGGTCTTCCGTGATAAGGTAACGCAGCAACAGCGAATTATGTCTCGTGGAATATTATTCTTCGGTATCCGATATTGTGTATACACCCATATTTTGTAACTACCAGAAAAAATACGGACTGTTTCAGCAGAGGCTGATAATACCACGATAAAAACATTTTTTTTAACTTTATTGGTAATTTAGCTTTGTTGTTTTTATAGGCACAGGTTAGAAAATACTTCTCAGATCAACCTCATACGCAATGCGTACGAGGTTTACTTGTGAAATGTTTTGGGAATAATTCTTGTAACATTTGTCGCGTTTTTGGCTAAAAGCAAACCTCGATAACTTCATGGAAGATAAAGATTTAAAAGTTCTGACGGCGCTACTATCATTCTTTCTTTATTCTTTATTGTACACAAAGTGATTTACACAAAATAATACATAATAGTCATGTACAAAGGCGAGCTTAACCCTATATAGAGTTTTCTTCCAGCAAACCTTAGAGGATAGAGAGAGCTGATTATAGTGGTGGGAAGGTGTACAACATACTTAAAAGAAAAACATTGAAATAATAGGAGAGAAATCTTAATAAATTAGATACAGTACCTACATGCAAAATGAATATAATTATACATACATATATATATTATATACACATATAGATAAATATATAAACATAAATACCTAAAATATAATAACTAGTCTTATATAGATAGAAACATAAATAGACAAAAAATAAATAAATAGGTAATATATACATACATACTAATAATTTGATTACAAGGAGAGATAATGCTCTTTAACTTTGCGCTTGAATATATACCTAGTGATGCACTGGCACGAATGGAGTGGGGAATAGTGTTCCACAGTTTGACTGCGTGGACAGTGAAGGAGTCACCATAGCGAGAGGAGAAGAAGGAGGGGGTTTTAAGAAGAAGGGACATGGCTATCATTCGTAGCCTCGGCTGAAACCGCCCTTAAATTATTTCTGGTAGTTAAAAATAGAGGTGTGTATATCTGAAATGCAAACAAAGAAGATTTTGCAAAGATGCCTGACAAACAATACCGCTTTTATTTCAGCAAAGCTCTGAAGGAACAATAACGTTTAAACTGGTGCCATCGTTCGGTAAAGGGGGATCGCGCGAGAGCAAAGTGAGGGTTCGGGCGCTTTTTAATTACGACTCTTCCGAGGATCCCTACATACCATGCAAGGAGGCTGGACTCAACTTTAATAAGGGCGACGTACTTCACATCGTGTCGCAAGACGACGCCTACTGGTAATTAGTAAATAATTGACAAGTAATAAGTTGAATACTGCTTAAAAATTACCGTTAGTCTTATCAAAAACTAGTTGCGCCCCGCGGTTTCACCCACGCAGATTAAATTCCCGGTATTCCCACGGCATAAAATGTAGCCTATGTGCTATTCCAGACTATAATATATCTCTCTGTCAAGTTTCATCCAGACCCGTTCAGCCGTTCCGGCGTGAAAGAGTAACAAAGATCCATCCATACTCACAGACTTTCGCGTTTACGACGTTTGACGACCTCTGTGGCGCAGCGGGCGAGGTTGCGGGTTCCATTCCCGCCTTGGAACAAATTTGTGTACGATCTGCAGAAATTTGTTCTGATGGTCTGGGTGTTTTCTATGTATAATGAAAAGTATCTATCTATGTAAGTATATAATGTATTATATATATCAGTTATCTAGTACCCATAACACAAGCTTTGAATAGCTTACTTTGGGACTAGATAGTGCTGTGTGGATTGTCCAGCATTATTTATTTATTTATTATTTATTAATTTATAATACTAGATGCACCCCGCGGTTTCACCTGCGCAGATTAAAATCTTGGTATTCCCGCGAGATAAAAAGTAGCCTATGTGTTATTCCAGACTATAACCAATCTCTTTGCCAAGTTTCATCCAGATCCGTTCAGCCTTTCCGGCGTGAAAGAGTAACAAACATCCATCCATACTCATAGACTCGTTTATAATATTAGTAGGATTTAAGGTAATCTATACTTCCGATCTATACAGATCGGAATTATAAGTATTTTATACAAAAACAATTTTGATGGCAATATTATCGTTTATCTAAGTAAATGAAATAATAAGCATGTACTTTCAGGTGGCAAGCGCGACGTGAAGGCGAAAGGGTGATGCGAGCTGGCTTGATCCCGTCACGCGCTTTACAAGAGGGCAGAGTACTTCACGAGAGGCAGGCTGAGCCCACAAACGGCGAAGGTAGCTCTCCTTCATATACTATTGCTTGTAACAGACAGAATAATAATGAGTTGCCATAGTAATTAAAATGCTATTACCAATTCTCACTTAGACAAATCTTCAGAAATTTGTCTCTGAGGATCTGTCTAAGAATTCTGTCTGAGGGTTGGCTGTGTCTTAAGGCCAAAATTAGTTTTTTCTTGCTTTGCTATATAACCAATTTAACTTGTAATAAGTAATGCTATAGCTATATAATCGTTTTTTTTCTGGCGCTGGAGTCTAGTCCTTTAGCCTAGTCTTATTTAATGTAGGATAGTTTCTACTACCTTATTCAAGCTATCTCACCTAGTAATAAGTTTGTTGCGTAAGTCAAATATGAATTAAAAAGTTGCTACCGCCTCTTATGGGCGTAGGTATCCCCAAAATTGTTCACGACTATTGTTCACGACTTAGGCATGGTATATCTACCGTGCCGGGGATCCGCCGAGGGACTGAGGCACAACGATTCCAAGAGGGGTAGTCAGAGAGTTTTTTTATACAACTAGCTGATGGAACATGCAGATGACCCACCTGTTGTTAAGTGGTAACCATCACCTATAACAAATCATTGCCTCGCAACTCACACACGATAGGAACGTTCCCTACTATGCACTGCCCTGCGTCCATCAACTTGAGGCATACAGATGTTAAGCCTCATGTGCCTGTAATTACACCGGCGACCACACTCTTCAAACCGAAACACAGCAACGATGCTTGGCGGCAGAAAAAGGCGTGGTGGTAGTACTTCCCCGAACGAGCCCTTCACAAAGCAAATGAGGTGTCATGTATTGCGTTTATACACCTCATTTGCTTGTGTGGGTGATGGCAGGTAGAGGGGCGTGCATTTTTAGAATGGTTTATCTCTACTAGCTTATACAATGTTGTCCCTACAAGCTGTACTCTTGTTGGCAGGTAAGCCCGCGCTGTGCAGTCCATCTTCGGCCAGCGAGTGCGCGCCTAAGACGCCTTGCTCGCCGACGCCGTCTGCTGCCGCCGCCGCCGCCGCAGTCGCCCTGCTGCCTTGCAAGTCTATGCCGAAGGTCAAGAAGGTCATCTATGATATCACAGGTACATCAGCAGTATCAGCATATTTTTTTTTAATCATAAGTACCTATCTGATGGATCAATCTGACGGATCACCTGCTGTTAATGTTACTGTACACACACATAAACATACACACACCCCTACGCACACACCGTCCGCAGCCGGCGCAGCGATCTTGCTACTGTCCTGTAAGTGAATGCCGACAGCCCAGAAGGTTATCTTCATCTATGATATAACAGGTACGTTAGATTCTTTTTATAATTCATAGCTGAGTGGTAATGATAAGTGGTCACCAGCAACTATGACAAAGTATTGCATACACACATACCTACACGTACACGCCTATACACATATACACCATACTCACACACGCACACCCTACACACATATAAACACCCCCTAAAACCTACATACACTCCCCTTAAACCAAAATACTGAACACACACACTTATATATACATTGCTAAGATGTAGCTGCGAAACATAATAAACTGAAAAAAAAGCTTGGAAGCTCGAAATTTTAACTTATTTTAATAATCAACAGTGCAAAAACAGTTGAAAGATTCTCGATTGACTTTAATCTGTGCTGTATGGAATGTCCACCATTGATGATTCACAAATTCTCAGAGAACGACGACTTCGATCGCGAAGTGATCCCGACTTACGAGGAGGTGGCGCGACTGTACCCACGGCCGGGCTGCGTGCGTCCGCTGGTGTTAGCCGGCGCACCCGGCGTCGGTCGCAACGAGTTGCGTCGTCGCCTGCAGGCCACTGACCCCGACAAGTTCATCACGCCGGTGCCGTGTAAGGGTCTTATGCATAATCCCTGCCGTTGCACTGGGTGTTTTATATGTACAATAAAAAGTCATCAAGGCAAGAGTGAATACGTCTCTTTTAGACCGTTCTGCTCCATCGTCGGCTACATCGTCGCTTACCATCAGGTGAGATTGTGGCCAAAAGACAGTCTTTCAAATATATTCATAACTAGTTGCATTAGTTAGTTAATGACTGTTATTATTCATTATATGTTTATTTTCGATTAAATCTTTGTTTTTCTCTTAGTCATAGTATAAAATATAGTAAGCAACTCATAAATAAAGTGGATTTATATCGAGGGCCTTGAAATTAAAACACTTGCGTCGCTCCGGATTCTAGCACTTGAATCACTCGCTGCGCTCAATCAATCCTTCACTTGTTCGTAATTCATCTATTGCCCTCGCTTTAAATCCGTCCTTCATATTCTTCATATATTGCATAATATTTTATTATTCGCAGTCACATCGCGACCGCAGAAGCCTGGCGAACAGAACGGCAAGGAGTATAAGTTCCTCAGCCGAGAGAAGATGGAACAGGATATAGCGGACGGCAAGTTTATAGAGCACGGCGAGTACAAGGGTAACTTGTACGGCACTTCGGCGGAGAGTGTCGAGGCTATCGTCAACGCCGGTGAGGATACTGCTACCTCATGAAAGTTCATCTATTTTTTGGCCTGCCTCTCCTGATGACGAATATAAAAAAATATAGCTGGGTAATGGGTATACCTATATGTTTCTCGTATAATAAAGTTTGTAACAGGAAACAAATAATTAAAATGAAGATGGTTATTTACAAAATTATAATTATTATATAGTTATATTAACGGTATGGTGATGGTTATTTTTAGAAAATGAAGATTATTTACAAAATTGTAATTATTATAGGTATAGTTATATTAACGGTATGGTGATGGTTATTTTTTTTACAAAATTAAAATGTGTAATTTATTATATCGATAACAACGGGAATGCTCTACTCTAATGGAGCTATTCGACCTTATTCCGGCCTCGAGATGTTATCACCGCTCCTCTCGGCACCGGGATCGCGGGATCGAGCTCACCACACAGTATTTCCCTGGGTCTCTCGTACTCTCCGTTTTTCACGCTCATTTCTCCCCCATAACCCATAGGCTGTGGAATGAGTTACCATCAGAGGTGTCCCCGCCAAGATTCAACATGAAGGGCTTACAAAAAAAATTAATAACGTCCTTCAGGGTAGGCGACGCACTGACGCCCGTGGTGTTGTTGATGTCTATGGGCGACGATGATCGCTTACCATCAAAGTCAAAGTTAAAATATGTTTATTCATTATAATCACAAGGACCATCTTGAAACGTCTTAAAACTAAGTGACTCTATTGCCAGTTCCACGCGACTAACACCGAGGAGAACAGGCAACAAACATCGCATCAGGTGGGCCGTTAGCCCGTTTGTCTGTCTTTTATATAAAATCTCTCTTAATTATTTGTAAAATATTATGGGTAATAAAAGATAGTATTGCACAAAATATCCCTTATATGCTATAATGTAAACTGGCTTTTAATTCAGGTCGTGTTTGCGTGTTGAGTCCTCACTGGCAAGCGCTTAAGATGCTGCGCACCCCTCGCCTGCGGCCGTACATCATATTCATCCGCCCGCCATCACTGGACAGATTGGTGGCAACGCGCGCCGCTCACTGTGCGCGTTCGTCGTTCGACAAGGAAAACTCGAGAGCTTTCTCTGTGAGTATTTTCTTACCCCGGTGCCAGATATGTATGAACTTACGTGATTACTTAGCCGCACGCTAGTGAGGCACGAGACAGTGAAGAGTTTTCTCGTGCCTCACTATATATGCGTGCGAATAAGTGATCACGTTAGTTCATACATATCTGGCACCGGCCTTATTCGTTCTTCGCACACCCTTCACAGCTCAGTTGGTAGTTGCTCTGCCTTCTGCGCCGTAGGCCGTGGGCTCGATCCCTACGATATATATTTTTTTGATGAACATAGATGATTTATCTCTGTTTGAGTGTCATTTATTATTATAAGTATGTATTTACGAAAAAAGTATAAATGTAGTATGTAAGCTTTACGGTTCCCATATTACAAGCTTTGTCTTAGTTTGGGGCTAGATAGTGCTGTGTGGAAACACCACCAATATTGATTTTTTATTATTTTTTCATTCTTGTTTGAATGCCCTGCGTCCATCAACTTGAGGCAAACTGATGTTAAGCCTCATATGCCTGTAATTACACCGGCGGCCACACTCTTCAAACCGAAACACAGCGTTGCTGCTTGGCGGCAGAAAAAGGCGTGGTGGTAGTAGAGATCATCCATTCTAAAAGTTCACGCCCCTCTACCTGCCTTCACCCACAAATGCAAATGAGAGATGCAATACATGCCACCAAGCAATTTCATTCATCATTCAGTTTCCCGCCAGACATGAAAGTGTCACTTTCACGTTAGGCGGGAAAATGAATGACGAATGAAATTGTCAGGTGTCATGAATTGCGTTTGCATTTGCTTGTGAGGGTGAAGGCAGGTAGAGGGGCGTGCATTTTTCGAATGGATGATCACTACATCCCCGGACGAGCCCTTCACAAAGAGCTCTTAAAAATTTTTAAGTTATAGTACGAGTATATTTGCCGGTGCATTTGAAGTCTTTTCCTTGAAAGTGTTGTTTGCAGAAAATATATTAACATTTCAAATGTTATTGCAGGAGGAAGAATTCGGAGACATAATTCGTTCGTCGGCCCGCATCAGTTTTCTCTACGGATACATGTTTGATGAAGAGATAGTGAATGAGGAGCTGGGCAGCGCACTATCGCTTCTTCTCAAGGCGAGCTGGCGCGTGCAGTCGGAGCCACTATGGGTACCAGCATCCTGGGTTCAGTAGACAGTAAACTTCACACAACGCTTTAGCAGGATGCAGGTTTATCATGAATTAATTTAGACATTGCTCGCGTTAACGCATCCTAGCTATGTTATTTTAGGAGTAGTAGAGCTCTTTGTGAAGGGCTCGTCCGGGGTACTACCACTACGCCTTTCTGCCGCCAAGCAGCGTTGCTGTGTTTCGGTTTGAAGAGTGTGGTCGCCGTAATTACAGGCACATGAGGCTTAACATCTGTTGCCTCAAGTTGATGGACGCAGGGCAGTGCATCGTAGGGCACGTTCCTGTCGTGCGTGGCTTACGAGGCAATGCTTTGTTACAGGTTAAGATTACCACTTAACATTGGGTGGGCCATCTGCTTTTTCCATCAGCTAGTTGTATAAAAAAATATTCAAACTTATTTATTTATTAGGATCCCCAAGAGATAATACACAAAAATTTATACTAGACAAAAATAAATAAACATCCTGTCCCGCGCTTGTCCACGCAACCACAGCATGTTCTCTAGTATTTGTTCTAAAGGAAACCAAAGCTGTATTCTGTTGTAGTTCTGGCTTGCAATGTCATGTATGGAATACTAACTAGTATGTGCCAAATGAAATTGGACATACCTCTAGCTACCGCCCTTAGACATCCTCGTATAATCTGAAAGTCTTATTTGGTACCAAGAGAACTGAGGGGATCTAGCGTCCCTGGTGATCAAATTCTATTTTATTGTTTATTCCACTTAGGGATACGATGCGTTTACGCGACTAACGTGAAATTCGTTCGTGATTAGAGTTCATGGTTGGATATTGGTGACGATTCTGTTGTTGCATTATCCTAAACTAACCTAATCTGACATGACAGCTCTAAAATTATAGCCGTCCTTGTTGTTTCGGTCTGTTAGAAAGGGATGGCAATATTTTTAATGCTGTCGAATTAGGTTAAGTTAGGAAAATTATACAACAGAATTAGCACCACTGTCATAGGTAAGTAGGCAAGCATTTAGTTTACGTTTGAGCTAAAATGGCCATCTCAATGTGTTCTCTAGCCCTCAGTGGGTCGTTGACCTCCATGCATTGTAACATACCATGAATGTAGTGACGGAATGAAAAGGTTCAAGGTGGCCTAAGGAACCTTTTCATTTCGTGACTGTACATTCATTATGTACTATCGTCAAAATTTCCGCCTTATCACTTTTGAAAAAGATTCGTTTGGCAAGTTGCTTTCCCAAAACACAGCAGCAGGGTTAACTCGCTCACAGGAAATGTGCCCTTAAGGTGGTAAGGCGGAACTTTTGTCGATAGTACTTTCATGCATAGGAAGTGTCATCTATCTATTACAAACTGATCATATTTACAAACTGTAAGAACAATAGCATTTTTATAGGCGTTCACCTGTTTTCTGATGATCGCGCTAATCGTTCATCTTAGTCGAGTCATAGCTAGATTATTATATGTACTAAAAAACTGCTTCTGTAATCTTCAAGATCTACCTATTACCTGTATTGTAAAATAATATAGGCAAATATTGCAAAATACTAAAACCGCTACTATGTATTTGATTCCAAAATACGTTCTCGATTTATTGTTATTGATGTTAATTGTATTGTAATGTTTTTTTGTATTTAATATAAAATGTGTTCGATATGTGACAATGGAAGATAAGTTCTAAATTCGTTAAAATTTTAAAGCGTAGTACATTCGACCGACAACCGAATAGAGCACTGATCTCACTGATCTGTAATAAACAAGTACTGATCTCCACATACCTATCATAGAAATGTTAAGAATATAGAATTCGCTTTGTATAAAAAGCCGTGATTCGCCTATCGTTTTGATAGCGACACCGTGACAATACGAGCCCGCCCGTAGGCTGTGTGGTGAAATTGTATCGCGACACCTTAGTTTGTACTTTGTGTTACTTAATTTAAAAATGTATTTGATCGTGCCTGATTAGTCGAAAGTTAGGGCGTTACCACACCAATCGATGCTATCGACGGCATCGATCGATAGTAGAATGGATTTATTTTAATTTATTTTTTTTAATTCTTTATTGCACTAGACAAAGTACAAAAGGAGAGCTTAATGCTAGACAGCATTTTCTACCAGCTAACCTTAACAGGTAGAGAAATATGAGGTTTGCGTGCTTAAATACGTGGATTAGTCGACGTCGATCGATAGTTTCTACCACACTTATCCAATCAATCAAATTCAGTCTACGTCTATCGGCAAACGATCGGTTGGTGAGGTAACACCCTTACATAGGGGACACAGATATAGATTGAACTAAATACCTACCTATACCTAACCAAATTAAAAGCTTTAACATGGGTACAAATGGAAATGAATTATCATAATATAATTGTCTTGCGGCATCTACTTCAATCTACATTTGTGTGTAACCCTATTTTATATACTCACCGTCTTATTCATAACACTTGTTTGAACCTATAGCTGAAATGTCAGATGATATATTTATTCCTTTCTCTTTTCTTTGATATTTTTTTATATTTAACAATATTTCTAATTAAAATATATATTCAATTAGACCTTAAACTAAAAACCTTAAAAAATATAATAACTAAAATATATTATTAAAAGGAGTCCCTTTGGGCAAGGATCCGAAGATATTATAATGACACAGAAACAAATATGATAAAATTATCATTATTATTTGATATAATGACAGCTATTATGAATAAGGCCAAGTTTGTTGATTAAATTTAAATTAATGAATAGTTCTTAGTTGTTTCGTGACACTACCTCAAACCGTGTTGTCTTATACCATAGACGATGTAATATTACTTTGTATATGCTTAAATCCAGTTGCTTTATTCTAGTAGCGTTCGTTTAGGTACTTGAGCCGTTAATTAAAGTCCTAATAGACGGATCGAACTCGGTGCGAACGAACCACGAACGCGCCGCGCCTTCGAACCATAATGCTATCGTGTGGCGCACGGTATTGTTCGCCGAACATTATTATTCTACTTCACTACATAGTATAAAACAAAGTCGCTTTCTCTGTCCCTATATCCTTATGTACTCGTATGCTTAAATCTTTAAAATCACGCAACGGATTTTGATGCTGTTTTTTTAATAGATTGATTCAAGAGGAAGGGTATATGTATATACATGCATGATATTGTGCACCCGTGCGAAGCAGGGGCGCGCGGGCGGGTCGCTAGTAATATTATAAACGCGAAAGTTTGTAAGTATGGAATGATGGATGTTTGTTAGGCGCGTCGCCGACTGGTTAGTCGAGGCGGGGGCGCGGAACAGGCGGCGTGGAGTCGAGGCGCGATAGCGGCGTTGGCTCAATGTGGAGTCGAGGCGCCGGCGGCTGTACTTCCTTCTCACATTTTGGACCGAAAAAAACGAAACGGAATGACAAAATGGCGGTAGAGTCGCGGCGCGGGTGTGCACGGCGCCCTCGCCGCGACCCCCCGCCTCGACTCCGCCTCGACTCCGCGCCGCCTGCGCCTCGACTCTAGTATGTGAGCGCACTACGATTCAATTCTTAAGAAAACGTAGAAGCCTTACTCTCACGCCAGGACGGTGGAACGGATCTGAATGAAACTTGGCAGAGATATAGATTATAGTCTGAAATAGCACATAGATTTAAATCTGCGCGGGTGAAAGTGCGGGGCGCAACTAGTTATTAATGTCGGTACGGGGCGGTTCGGTTGGCACGCGACTGCAAGGGTTCGGAGCTCACGCACCCACCGCACGGTTATCAGAGGGCGCAGTCGCAGTTTTTGTTGACACATTACACGCGTGTATGATGTACACTACACGCAGTTTTTGTATGAAAATAAGAAAAGCGCCCCTAGCGGACACGACGGACTTTTCTTATTTTCATACAAAAACTGCGTGTAGTGTACATCCTACACGCGTGTAATGTGTCAACAAAAACTGCGACTGCGCCCTTTGGTTCGGTCGCACCAGCTTCGATCGTCTATTTGCACTATTAGCCTTGTGACTCTGCGGATTATTGGCTGAGGGGCACTTCACTGCAATATCAGCCAATGAGATGAGAGATTATCCGACGGGCGACAGTATTTAGGTATATTCAGAATATAAAAAATCTGGTATTAAATTCGGAGAGTCCCTAAGTACAGTTCGAGCGGCGAATCTGTGTACACGTGAAGATAGCCGTTTACCGCTAAGCGGCAGACAATTAACTACCTTATGATGTTAGTCTTCCGGCTAAATTCACGATTGCCTGGAACCACCGAGCGTTTTAGGGTTAAATATAGCCAGTCCAGTCTATTCATTATGTAGGTTAGCTTTGTTAAGATGCATATAATATTTACTACTATACTGATCATATTGTTTCGTAACAAACTTACATAATGTTAGTAAATTAATAATCGCAATAAGCTATTTATGTAGATCAATAGATCACGTTTTTGACGCTAGTGCCTAATTTATTATTACAACTAGATACAATTAACACAAATATAAATAATTTAAATCATAGTATAAAGTCACTAGCTACCTTTATAAAGTAGATGTAGAAAATAATCAAGAGCTATGAAGTTATGACACACACACGTGTCAATAAATTTAAATCATATTAAAGTTTTATGAATGACCTAATAAAATTCTAAATAATATTTAAACTAGACCGTTCTAAAATAAATTAATTCCATAGTAAAGTAGATCAGAAATGTAATCGGTTTATGTAATAAATTAAACTTATTTATATTCGGCAATTAAAGTTCAAATGAAGGTGAAATGTATGTGCACTAATTGGTTTTAACTTTTATTTGCCTAACAAACTATTTCGCTCTGACATATTTCCCTGTTTTGTTTTACCACGGAGTAAATAAATTGTAGACATAACTAGTGATATGGTATGTTATGTGTTATCTTAAGTAAATAAACAAAGCATTATGTTTGTTCAATCTGTTACTCAATAGCTCCTGATTTATTTTGTGTCTATAACTAGTCATTATTTATTTAGTCAAGTAAATTGCTTCAGGTATTATTAATAAATTATCTAGTCATTTATTTATTTCAAATATTGCTGGCTTTGCAAAGATGATCAAATATGACTTTGCTTCGATCATTAATTTACCCTCTTACTTGTCCCTTTACTTACACAAGTATATTAATACACCTTGTTGGAATTAACCGTTGTTCTCCATAACACCTAGGTACACATTTTCTTTTTACCATTTCTATATTTCTGCTCTTTATAATTACTAGATGTAAATTTTAAAGTTTGTTTGCTTCTAAAGCATGATGTAACCTAGTTTTACATTCGTTTTATTTTAGGCAAAGCATTACTTTTAAGTAGTATGGGTACTTAGTATTTCAGTATATTTTTGTTCGATTTATTTAATTTTCTGATGGTATACAATTATTCTCGGGAGGCCTTATGCAGTACTAGAAAATGTGAAAAGATTCATAATAATATATCCACATTACTTGTATTACTGGATGTATTTAGTGTTTATAATGTCAGCCGTAACTCTGAGCTAGATACAACTGTAACTTTCAAAGATTGGTATAAATAGACGGGTACCTACTTGTAAATACATGGATAAAATATAATACCATCAATTATTGTTATCCAAATCTATACACCTATAAACCTATCTTCTTGAAAAGCCTTTGTGTGGTAATCATTTCTGAAGCCACCTGTCTGGACTTGAGTTTTAACTCATTCGATCTGGGTTATCCTTACTAACAGAGTAAACCTCATAAAATGTAAATGTATTGTAAAATGTCAAGGTTTACATTCAAACCAATTCTCAATTAATGTTATATTAAAGCTCCTTATATTCAGTTCATTTTTAATTGGGGTCTCATGTGCGGCTGTCTAATTATATGGTGTGTACCTTATTTAATTTAATATGTTGTATGTGTGTAATAAAGAAACATCAACCTAAAACTTTTTTAATTTATCTTGTTCAACTTTCTTTGATTGCGATAGTCAGGCCCCTTTGTAATGATACCCCATTTGATCTATGTGCCTAGTACATTTAAACAGCATCCTAATGCAAAGTAGAGCACAGTCCTCCAATATGAGTCACCGCATGGACATGAATATCGAACAAACTCGGTGATAGCACAAATTGATTGTGTCACAAAAAAATAGGCGAAACTTATAGGAAAAATCAGTATATCTATTTATTTAATACCTACATTTAAGAGAACACTGGTGGTCTAGTGGGAGTGACCCCGCCTTCCGATCGTAAGGTTCCGAGGTAAAGGTTCGAATCCAGTCGTGCACCGATGGATTTTTCTATCGAAAAATTTATGTACGCAACGACAGTGCTCCTAAACGGTAAAGGAAAACATCGTGAGGAAACCAGTTAGTATTCTAGCAGCGGCGATGGGCTTGCAACCTTTCACGTATGGAATACTAACTACTGCAAAATGTGGGTATGTGCCAAATGTAACGTTTGTACGTACCTCTGACTACCTCCCTTAGACATCTTCTAAGGGGGTTAAGAATCTTGAGTTAGTACATGGTACTGAGAGATCTGAAGGGATATCTTTCATGTAATCTGTATTTTGGAAACGGCTCCAACGAGCCAGATATCATATATTATGATACACTTTCATTCTTAAAATGCGGTATAATTTGTGACCTCAAGATAATGTTGGTGATAAAATAAGGTAAAATAACACTAGAAAAACAATTAAAATAAAAAAGCTGTGTTGCTTCATTGTGTGTCGTAGAAAAAAAAAGGTAATAAATAAAATTCCGTAGTATTCAAATTCCTTGATTGAGAAAACCATGAAGCTATAAACCTGCTTATTGGAAAAGAATAGACAAGATGCAAAAGGTAGGTGGTCAAGGAATTTGATACTAGAATTTGAATACTAGAAGGTAGATCCCGTAGACAGCAGAACATCGTCAAAGATAATATTTATTCCATCATTCCATCCAAGGAATTTGAATACAAATACATTCCTTGAGAATAATAACTATATTTACCCAAGAGTATATAAATGTACAATACAATAACTTCGTTTTATTCAGGCGTATGGTACATGCGTAGCGTTATATACTCTTGGTGGTGCATGTATTCAAACAACATGCAAAGAGTATACAAACAACATGTACCTAATGTTTTTATTTTTTAGATTATTATTACTTTGCGTATGTACAGTATTCGTAAGTTCTGATTTCTGTAGCTTCAATAACGATGGCAAGTTGGTTCTTAGCCCAGTAGAGCTTATTGATATGATCATTAAAGAACAGAGGAAAAACACCCAGCCACACGTAGCGCGGGCCACAGCGAGCCTGGTTCATCGACCGACGACGGAAAGTGCTGCACCTGTAGGTAAGCTCAACTAAGTACCAATGTAAGTAAAGTAGGTAAGTAGTTACTTACCGTTAGGTAGGTACTTGTATCCTGCTACTAATAAAAACGCAAAAGTTTGTAGCAGGGATGGATGGATGTTTGTTACTCTTTCACGCCGGAACGGCTGAACGGATCTGGATTAAACTTGTCAGAGAGATAGATTATCTGTGCGGGTGAAACCGCGGGGCGCAACTAGTTATTTTAATAAAAGCAAGAACCGTAACGTGTTTATTTCACATTCCTAAAGCGCAAAAATCATGAGGTCTTCATTGCGGTCTCGCTTGTTTATAAGATTCCCATACACCTATTAGGTAATCCCAAAAATGCTAGGACCTGAAAAATTCAATTTTTAAAGTTCCATTGATACAGTATGTTCTCGATGAGCTTGGATCTGAAAAATTCTGTTTTTCAAGTTCCATTTGTACCTACGACTATGTCCTCAAATGCTCTTAATTTGCCTACACACCAATCAATTGTTTCTGTTCGCAGATCTAAACGATGATGAGAGTACGTTGAAGCGGCGCAAGGTATGGAGCCGGTGGGGTAAATGGGGGGAATGCACGGTCACGTGCGGCAGTGGGGTCGTGACACGGGAGCGCGTGTGCGCCGAGGGACGATGCGCACGCGGCGAGCGGGAGCAGCAGCGGCGGCCATGCGTCCAACAGCCATGCGACAACCTGGTGTCGCTGGTGCTACGTGACACGGAGTAGAGTACGGGGAATGCCGTTCACCTGAGAGAAAGATGCTCTATTTGTTTTTCATGTGTCTTATGTTAGTTTTGAGGTTTAGAGACTCTGCCTGCTCTGCACAACCCCTGCGCTGCAACGTGCTCGCTGTGTTTCAAGGCACCTTATTTAATAAGTTATTGAAGTGAGCGGTATTACCCGACACGATCGCCATTACCCCTGTTTCCCTTAATAGGTGAAAATACACATTCCCGTAGCACTTGCATGCAAGCTACAGGCTACTCTAATTGGCATACCAGTAGTAGTTAGCGCAACATTATATTTCCGGTCAGGTGCTGGCATGCCACGAGGGAACGCGGGGGCGACGAAACCGGCATGTGTGATTGTCGCGACAGTTACAGGCATGCCAGTTAACTTGCAAATGTTAACAAATTCCTGCATGCCTGCGTAACTTGCATGCCCGCTACTGTTCTATTTGGCATGTGTATTTTCACCTCAAAGGCGCCTCCAAATTAGCCACAGTCACATTGCCAAAGTGCCGACTACAGCCCTGCCCTACCTACAGCTCGCTGCAACCGCGCATCAGTCAGTTCATAGATCGACTAGTGACGACGCGCACGTAATTTTTGTTTGAAGAATTTATCGATGAGGTTGAGAATCCATCGTGAAACAACGTGCTACACTGTGATGCTACCTAGCGGTTAAAGCGAGGCGGCAGCGCGGCACTGCGGCTAATTTGAGCGAATATCGTGGCACTAATGTCTGAATGAATCCTGAATTTGTGATGAGCGCAGAATATGAATCCTCCTGCTGAACTACAACATGAACTTAAAATAATCCAACACCCCTTATTAAGGCTTTAGCTTAGGCTGATTATCTCAGCCTTTGAGACCACCAGTGTATAGTTGGTTTTATTCGTTCTACCTGTTGTAATCTAGATTAAATGTTATGTTCTCTGTTATCCTTCTCTTAATAATTAATCCAATAGCCTCATTGCTAGGAGCTGATAGGTTTGATTTTGATTTACATTTGTTTAAAATCTCATTAAACAAAGTTCTACGATGTTGCTACGAATAATTGCTAGCGCTACGAGCCCGCTACGCTTCCGTAGTGTTCGTAGCATTTATAATTATGACGACGACGTTGCTCAAAGGCTCTTTAGAGTATGGATGGCATCCTTTCTAAAATCATCCGGTGGCTTGCTTTATTTAAATGTGATTTTTCACTAATGCGAATACCTACGTACATCTACTCTCTACCTACAGGTACAAAACATATTATTTATTTGTAAAACAGATTTATACCCTTTACGTAGTAATTGCTCTATATAAAGCCCGACAAAGTACTTTGACCAGAGATACTTAATACTTACCTACCTACTAGGACCTAGGTACATATACTAGTAGGTAAGTTTATTATAGTTTTGCGAATATAAGTATTTAAAAAGTAAGTATAAGGTCGTATGAGACGAGTAGATATCTGTCATGTCACTCTAGCTCTGAAACGAGGCGAGAAAAGGGTAATATTTAGTAATCCTATGGTAAAAAAAAACTATAGAAAATGATACGTTCGAGAAAGTTTTAAGGTTGTACCAATTACAGATAAATTATTATCACTTTTGAAATCACCTTGGATGTTGGCCATATACAAAGACGTACCGACGGACGACCATGTGGTGCAACTTGCGCTGAGCCTACCTTCTGGAAAGAGAGGCCGACTGAGGTCACCCACCAACATGCACCTGGTGGACCAATTTAAAAAGAGAAATGCCAAAGGGATGTATTGAGAGAAATACCCACTATTAATCTACTAACACATAGTTCTGAAAATATGACAAGCCACACACGCAAAGTACCTACCTACCACTATTCCACAAAGGTATGCAATTGCATTTGACAAATATGTAGAGGAAGACGGGGGAATGTCGTTCACCTCTGAGAAATATGCTCTAGTTTATTTATTCATTTGTTTTATATTATTGATAAAATTTTGAGGAAGATTCGAAGTAAATATGCATTAGAGACTTACCTACGTAGGTAATTTATCTGGCATTTGGTGATAGCATTTGAAGATACCTATAGGTATTTTTTCATCATCGTTCGTTAATTCTTAGGTTCGTGCCTTACCTACCGTATCTATGTAGGTACGTTTACATGAATGGTGTTTTAGGTATCTGTACCCTTTATAGTGCTGCGACATAATCATATATGTGCATATTGTGCCTAGGCACCAAGTTATTGCAAAGTGTTGGGGTTGCATGCCCAATCATTGTTGGATCCGCTTCAATGCAAGTGCAATGACTCATTGGACCAATGAGAATGGCTTCTCTACCCACCCCTTTCTCTGCGCCTGCGGACTGACGCGCTGTGGTCAACAGCAAACGTCATGAATGATGCGGTTTCACTGCGCTCTGTAATGAATGCTGTGCAATAAGCAACTCTATTTTGCATGAATTAAGAGTTCAATTGCGCGTACAGGCTAAATGTAAATAGGTTCCTATTTCCTCTTATGTATCAGTAGGTACTTAAAGGAAATACTGTAGGGTTTTTTTCTATTCCGTGGAAATACTGTACCTATGATGCAACCGTTCTATTATTTACGGCGATTAGTAAATTTCATAATAAACAGTTCTATTGAATTGCAAACAATAGCGTGAATAGAGCACAAAACATTGAATTGTTCATAACATTACCTACGCGAGGTGATACCTACCCAAGGACTCAAATCTAGTTTACCTAGAAAGTTTATGCAGAAGCATCGTTTCCCGTTGCATTTTACGATTTTTCCTCTCTGAGTGACAATCCTTTCATAATAATGAAAATGTTTGTAGAGCTGTGTCTCGTTCTGCGAATAGTGTTGAACGAGAACCATGTTTTGTTGAAAAATGTTAGCACCGTACCTTGCCAAGGTAAACATTATTTTTCTTGGAATACTTTGCAAGGTTTCATAGTGGAAGCCGTGAACAAAGGCAGCAGTTTAATAGTGATTTTCTCGCTTTCAAACGTGCAATTTAAGTACGTTGCTTGTTTATACTGTAGTGATAATAATGCTCTATATTATTTCCCTAACAATGCTCTCCGTTATGACTGATCTATGTTGGTGTCAGAGTAAGTGATTGCAAGGTTTATAATCTCACCATGATTTAATCTATTGCATTGGATTACCACTAGTTAACCACTCGGTAGGTAATTAGAGATCAGATGGTAACGTAATTCATCAGAAAATAATATTTCCGTGTCTTTTTTATTCTACTTGCAGATGTAACAAGCACCATATGTTAAGTGGTAACCTAGCTAGCTTGCAATGCGCACAAGATATAAACGTGCCCTGTGATGCACAGGCACCCTTTCAAACTGAAATACAGCATCGCTGTTGGGGGCAGAAATAGGCGTGTGGTAGTAATTTCTTACTCGTATAGTATTTACTGCATTTAAGGAAAATCACTATGTATCTGTCGTTGGTGTGTCGAAATAAATAAATCACAAAAAAATGTCTCCCAAAAGTTATGAGTGGGATTTTCACCTTTCTACTAAGCCAAGGTGGCGCTTTGTACATGTTCAGAGAAATCTTTTACCTAGGTAGGTACTAGGTACACCTCTCAATACCTACCTATCTAAAGAGAACGCGAGAAGATCAACCAATGTGCGTAGAAAAATTAGTTTGAGATTCCTTCGCTCATTGAGCTCTTTATATTTCAGCCACAAGAGAACCTTCAAGAGACGTCCCGCAGGATACCACAATAAAAACACACGGCGAAGATAGAGTTACCGTTTCTCAAGATGGAAATGCGAACTTAAAAGATTTGTGGGTGTACAGACCACTTGCTCAAGTGAGTTGACGCCATAGCCCTACAATGCAATATATTTTTATTCGTAGAGCATTTTTTGAAACCGACATTCACTTTTAGGGGAGACTGGGGATACATGGAAGCCCATGCACAATTCACAAAAATAAACATTTTACATTTTACACCTTTTAGGGGCTCTTCTAGTTTCCGAACTTATAACTTGTTTACCTATATCATATTATTATATTTGCTGGCTGATAGCTATTTTGGATAACTCTGTGAATTTATATGTTTCTAACTGTTGAAATATATGAGCGACTAGGTATATTCTTCGCATTAGTGAAGCCTTGCCGAAAGGCAAGTAGTAGAGTAAAGCTCTTTGTGAAGGGCTCATCCGGGGAAGAGCTGATATCTATCTCTCTGCCAAGTTTCATCCAGATCCGTTCTGACGTTCCGGCGTGAAAGAGTAACAAACATCCATCCATCCATGCATACTTACTATCGGCTTGAACGATTAATCTAATTTGTGCGCTATTGCTTCTAAAACGGATTTAATAATGAGGTATACCTACGAACAACATAAACATTTTTTCAGAGTGGTTTTTCGAAAACTGCCAAATTGTTCAGCCGTAAGTTCTTTCTAGTTCATAGTTCCACTCCTTGGCGTTTTATTCTTTTCTTTATGTAAAATTCAAATTCAAATCAATGTAAAATAAATTCTTATTCAGGAATTACAGGCGGCCGGAGGAGCAGGCGGTAGCGAGGACTCGCGGATTGTGGAATTCAAAGCGCCACATTCGGTGACCAAGTTGGCAAAGACTATGGGTTTGCCTTACGGGTTCGACCCATATTTCAGTAAGGTAAGGTCAAGAATAATTGGTTTTACCTACGGGTTTAGGTAAAAGGTACCTGTTTCTGTTCTTAGTTAGGTCGATACTTTCTATGCGCGCTCTCAGGCAGACCGCCCGTTAGATGGGTTTCATCAAAGCAGAATTATAATAAATGTCTTAAATATCAATGTCTTATTCGGTTTAACTATATTATTGAGCTTGACATTATTACCTATACCTATTCAAAAAAGTTTACTAAACACCCACTCTTCAGGACGCACATTAATAAATGGTGTCTAATATTCCATAAAAACTACCTCTAGAATGACTAATAAAAACTCGATCGAAACCACCAAAATAACGAATTAAAAATCGTTTTATATATTTAAATAAAATATTATAATATTTTTGACAAAGTTACCAATTCTTAGTCACGGATTTATCCTAAGTAAAAGTTATTTTAGTTTCGTGTCAAACTGTTTTAAACTGTGGTCGGCTTAAGGCGAGGATATCCCGGAGCCCCCAACCTCCCGTGCAGCCTAAGGCGGATTTACAGCGGTTTTTTAACAGCTGTAAATCTACTAAAATTTAAAAAAATACATAAAAAAAACGAAAACTTTAAAGTTGAACATTTACTCGAGCGCTGTGTATATATATACATATATAGAAACGTAAATAATGATAATGTTCTCGATAAAAAAAAATCATAAAGATGACACTAAATCGATATTTCAAACATCCATTACTAAGAGTTTTTCTTGAAATCATGTCAAAGTTATATCAAAAGATATGGATTAATATTTACTAGCGCTGTGTAAAAAAAAATATTATTATTAATCTCTGAGAAGAAAATCTAACGAAATCTAGCTGTTCAAGTGCTGCAAGTCTTGGAAGTTGGAGGTTCTGGGATATCCTCGCCTTAAACTAAACTCCATTATAACTTATGACAAGTACGACCCCGCTATAGGTAGGTTCTGTGAAAGCGACTTCAGCACACAGCAAGGTCTTTAAGAAAACTGTCATAACCAGAACATTCTTAGGATCGAATTATTAATCTTAACATAAGGTTAATGTCCTAGTAATAGCAAGATAAATTTGCATGAGTTGTTTTTACACTGTTTGGCGAAGACAAGAGCTAATGTAATGTAGTGTAGGTACCTCTCGCTCGCACATTTCCACATAAAATCACAAAATCATCAATCAAATCCATTTTCGAAAATCTCACTACTCAACCATTTTGTGTGCAATCACATTGTACTGCATACAGTTTACTGACTGAACTCTTTCAAAAATCGCCTTCGAATGTCCTGTAAAATAAACTCATACTATAACTATATGTAGGTATACTTGAACTCAAAAACTACTCGTCAGATCTGACTAGAATTTCAATGGGATAACATGACAAGCACTAGCTTTCGATTAAAAGAAGGATCATAAAAGTCGGTTATCCCAGTAAAAAGTTATGAGATAACAAACATAAAAAACTGAGAACGTCTCTTTTTAGAAGTCGGTAAAAAAATAATTTTCATCGATACAAGTTTCACTACTACTCAAAAATTTGCTAAAGCACAAATAGTCACACAAAAAGACACAACTTTTTGTATTTAGCAAACTTTAGAGCTTGCTAATTTTATAACATTTTACATGTCGAAAGGTGCGAGCGAGAAGTTGTTTGATGGTTAGCAGCCCCTTAATAACGACGTTCCTCCATTGCACTGATGAATGCATGTCCAAAGTGCATCGCGTAACGACTTCATATGCGTCAGTTATACAATGCATTCAGTTATTCATCTCTGTCAATTGTCCTCAATTGTTATCTACCTCTGCGTGCGTGCGTCTCATGAATAAATATGTATAAGTAGCCCTTTCTAGCTGCCAATCAACCGTTATGCAGAAACAACTTCACAAATCTGAGGCTTGGCAGATAATCCCCAAAGATCTCTTAGATAATAAAAACATATTAATTATTTCGTCTATCAATACATACTCGTAGTTAGTCATAGTCAATAATAATTAGGTAAATTAATAGTATTCGCATGCAACAATTTTATATTGACTGATTTCGATTTTATATTACTATGTAGGTACATACGTATGTTTATTTTCATTATGCTTTTTCCTTATTTATATTATATTTTACTGATTCGGTAAAAGTTATAAATAAATAAATAAAATAAATAAATAATGCTGGACAATCCACACAGCATCATCTAGCCCCAAAGTAAGCTACTCAAAGCTTGTTATGGGTACTAGATGACTGATATATTTAATACATTATATACTTAGATAGATATTTTTTATTATACATAATACAAACACCCAGACCAACGGAACAAATTTCTGCAGATCGTACACAAATTTGTTCCGAGGCGGGAATCGAACCCGCAACCTCTTGCGTCGCAGGCGGACTCTCGCCCGCTGCGCCACTGAGGTCGTCAAGTTAATTTACTGTTTCATCAGGGTTACTTTGAGCCCTTCGAGCGGCGTCCCAAACTAGTCACCCTAGTTTCCGTCAGGAAGAATGGACAGATACCACGTAAAACTGTACAGGTAAGCTATTTTGTTAAGTACATAAACTACTTAACTGTAATTGTTATGCACAAATATTTATTTTCCATTTCGACGGGGTTCGACGACCTGCAAGGAAAGGGTTTCTAGGTAAAGGTACCTAGTTTGTCTACGCTTTTCTTATATCCCTATTTTTGTAACCGTCGCGTAATGTCATCTTTTTCAGTTTGGGCTGTTTAGTTAGATAACACGTCAATACACTTTTAAGTCCTCGTGTTGTCACAGTAAACCCTGGATAATATATTTTTTTTTTATTTATTTAAAGGGCTTTGTCGCTGGGCGACCACACTGCCCTAAATGGAAAATATGTACGTGCTCTTGCATACTTCTCTTTAATAAATTGTCTTGAACTAAAATATCTAACCACTGAACTCTGTCTGAACTATAACATATCAGATAGGTATATCTACACAGAGGGGACTCGTATATTTTATTTGCTTACCTAGCTTTGTTGAAACCTAGTATAGGTACCAACTAAAAGGTAGGTAGGGGTAATAGGGTAAAGGTAGGTAGGTACCTAGGTACCTTGTAATTCCATTTCTATGCGGGTTTGATGTTTCGCAAGCGTAACGGTGCAAGCGACATCTAATAATGTAGGTATTTAATAAACTTCGTCTCAAGGAATGGTTGAATCTGTCGATGGCATTTCGCTAGAATCGCCGCAAGATTGTGAGACGAGGCATAACAATTTGCATTCTTTTTGACATCTAGTAGATGTTAGATAATAATGAGAAAATGACAACAGAAGTGCAAAAATCTTATTTCAACAAAGCGCATAAGCAAGTTAAAAATGAATCAATATTTCTAGATTTTGGTTAGGGTGGTCTTTAGCTTACGTCTTTGCTTCAAGGTTGGTGAGCGCTTGCTTCATGTGCGTTCTCTCAGTGATTGTAAAGAAAAACAAACTCAGGTATACATTATGCCAGAATAACCTACTGATAACCCCATGCAAATTAACAATACATAACCTTCCAAATAAATGACATGTAAATGTAATTATATTGCATTTTCAGGCTTCAGAAGAAAGATCTTCGGAAGTAGCAGAGTTGCAGTCACCATTCAATAGCATAAGTAACTTCTGGATGGATGCGCCGGCAGAAAACATCGCCTAGATCACCTATTACCTAGCCGATATTATTCATACCTAAACACGACCAAAAGATGTTAACAAAGTATGCATAGGGAGGGAGCAACGTCACTCATGCAATTGCCTACTCGTAACTTACACCGGCAACTCTTCGGCACACTCTTCGAACCGAAATACAGCGTTGCTGCTAGGCGGCAGAAAAAGGCGCCCTACTACTCTGACCTAATCGGCTGTCAAGTCACTTGCTATTTCAGATTTTACTTCAAATTATATAAAGATAGTAAGTGACTTGACAGCCGATTAGTGTTGATCGCGCATTCAGATTTTACTTCAAATTATATAGAGATAGTAAGTGACTTGACAGCCGATTAGTGTTGATCACGCTTTCAGAAACCGGGGGTTAATGTCACATGACATCGTTGTAATGATAAGATGTGTATAATGCCGCCAACATTTTTAATGCGATCCCGGAAAAATAAAGATCGAAGTAGATGCTTAAAATAAACTTAATGTAGTACCTACAATACCTTTTTTTAAAAGCACCCTGTGATGATTAAATAATAGAATAAATAAAAAACAATGTGTCTTTTAAATTTATAAAAAAACATGATTTTATTATCAGTCCACTTTCAACCAGTAAGAGCTGGGTTCCTAGTATATTAAATTTGTCCTAAAACTTGACAATCTGCATACATAATGAGGCAATAAACATACTGAGTACTACTAAATTTGAGTGTTATTATCTACAATAATAAAAGCTTTGTATTTTTGTATGTTACGAATAGTATTTTTATTAATACAATTTTTGAAATTAAGGCTACATTTATTACTGGAAAAAATTAGGGCTCCTTACTAAAACATCAATGATGTAACTCAAGGTGTAATAAAATCCTGCTACTATTATAAACGCGACAGTTTGTAAGTATGGTTGGATGGATGGATGTTTGTTACTCTTTCACGATGGAACGGCTGAACGGATCTGGATGAAACTTGGCAGAAAGATAGATTATAGTCAGGAATAGCACATAGGCTACTTTTTATCCCGTGGGAATACCTGCATTTAAATCTGCGCGGGTGAAACCGCGGGGCGCAACTAGTTGGCCATAAAATGTCTTTCATCATAACTGCGAAACGATTGACGATAGAACAAAAAAATGTTGCACAATATTAATGAACACATAAATATCTACATAAAAGTCAGCGATAGCATATCGCATGTCTAACTATTGTAGTTATGTTACTATAACTACTTTACTACATCTTTTAAGTTGATGGAAATGCCGACCAAAATCAGACCATGTTATCCTTTATAGTACGAATCATTTTGTATTCAAGGCTGTTTCATTCAATACCTGTAGATTACTACTTGATTTTTGTGATTATCCGGATTATAAGTTATAACGAAAAAGTTTTCTAAACTTATAAAGAAAACCACCACCATTTTCTTCAAAACAAATGACGGCCGACCATGGCTATAGATTACTGGAATAAAAATACTTTAGGCCGCTTGTATACCTACGTCCGTTTTTTTCATCGTCAACAGACCGTTTTTTTAGCCTGATTCGCGGTGGTTTTTTTTGGTGGTTTACTTATAATGAAAGTGTGTACATACACCGGACATTGGTCCGGCGAACATTTTGTCCGGTACATGTACACACTTCACTATCACTACATAGTATAAAACAAAGTCGCTTTTTCTGTCCCTATATCCCTATGTCCCCATGTCCCTATATGTATGCTTAAATCTTTAAAACTACGCAACGGATTTTGATACGGGTTTTTTTTATAGATAGAGTAATTCAAGAGGAAGGTTTATATGTATAATACATGCATAATATGTGCACCCGTGCGAAGCAGGGGGCGCGGGCGGGTTGCTAGTTCATTATAAACCATACACCACCGCGAATCCGGCGAAAAAAACGGTCCGTTGTCCGGTGAAAACAACGGATGTCTACAAGCGCTCTTAGGAAAATACTTTATCTATCTACTACACTGGCAAAATTGTCTGCTGAATGACGGATATGTACCAAAAACGATGAGAAGATAAGAAGAGTGGAACTGCCAATCAATATTGCCAACAATAACAATAATGTA
Organism: Plemyria rubiginata; assembly: GCA_963576535.1. Lineage (NCBI taxonomy): Eukaryota > Metazoa > Arthropoda > Insecta > Lepidoptera > Geometridae > Plemyria > Plemyria rubiginata. The sequence goes on from OY754905.1 coordinate 7,051,854, forward strand.
TTCGTGAGAGGTACCTAATGATAAGCCATCAATTGTATGTTATCGCAGCTGCTTGACCTTAGGATGGAAAGGATCAAAAACATTAAAATAGCCAAAGGCAATATGTCGCAGTGAACCCAGTTTCGCACCATAAAGGAAAGGTTATTGATGAAAATCACAAGCAACAAAAGGCAACAAACAATGCAATAAAATAACAAGAAACGTTTTGAAACGTGATAATAATCTGCCATGCGCCATGTCAGTTTCACGCAACGAATTTTGCCTTCATAAAAATTATGTAATTTATCCAACCATTTACCAATACAATTTCAAAAAATTTAAATATTTACAAAATTTAAAAAATACGGTGCTTAAGAAACAGTTAAAACATTTGCAGTAAGACCGTTACAAATGATCTGATCCAAATCAGTGCCACTGCCAGTGCTCACTGATCTCTAATAAAACAAGTGACATTGGCTGCATTGCCAAGCTGAATGGAAAAAAAATCTAATCTACTTAGATTAGATTTTTTTTAAATATAGGTACTTACCTATATTTATTATTATTACCTACATAGGTTTTAAATTACATTTATTAAAAGACCGTTTATTACCTACTTGTTGACCTCGCGCTAAGAATGGGGTCACCAACGGCCGCATCGCATCCCGACAGCGGATTAAAAAAAATGTTCTAAGGTATGAGTGGCACGTCCAAAACCTTGAATCTGGCCGGCAAGCTTGAGGGACTCAGGGTCACCATATTCGGGATTACGGGTTTTTATTTTGTTGAATTCGCCAAGTGCGAGTAAACCCATGCGGTGAGTGTTCCGGGACTGGTAATTTTCTGATACACATATTAGATTTTTTTTATATTAGGTCTATACCTAATAAAATAAAATACTACCTAAAATACTAGTAGTACCTATGTACTACTAGTATTTTAGTGAATTTTTGCAGCTGTAACTGAAAGTACAAATAGTTAGTATTAACGCCACTTTTGTTGTCAACGTGCGATGTAATAATATCCAATGATTAGACTACTATTTCCAAGAGACCCGATGGAAGCCTCCCATACGACAAACGTGATCCTTTGCCGTTTTATAAGATATGGTACGAACCCTTTGTGCGCGAGTCCGACTCGCATTTGTCCGGTTTTTTTTAATAAGACTTCTATAGATTCGTATTTTTGCAGGTAGGTATTATTAGTTTGCAGCGTTGCGTGTGCTGTCTTATGAATTCGACTGCATTTACCTTTTTCCATTACGACTTACTAAATTCGACTGCTGGCACTGGAGCTTCGATATTGTACTATAATAACATTGTAAAGGAGATCATACAAAAGAACGGTAGGAACCAAGCCGTAAGTTTCTTGCCTGGGGCATTATTCACTACGACAATAGGAGATTCCTTGCCCCAAACCGTGAAACGTCATAACTTGATGTTGGGCTTTATTCTTCATGACATAGGAGATACTTTGCCCTGACCGTATGACACCGGTGCCTTGTCTTAGCTGTGATCGCGGTGCAAATGGTCATAGTGAATAAGGCTCCTGTTCTTCTCGGCTAAGGTCGCGTGGAACTGGCACCTAGATTCATCTAGTTTGAAGACGTTAAAGTGATCCTTAATTTTATTGAATAAAAACCATTGACTTTGAATTTTAGATCATTTAGTTTTTTTTCGTGAACGAATGACTAAGCAAGCATACCTATACGATTATACTATACGTTTTGATAGGTAAGTGCGTACCTATACCACAACGCTAGTGCGAATCGATCGCCATAAAATATTACTGTTTGCTCGCGATAACACCATTATTGCCTAGGTGCTACCTACCTATATACCTAATATGATCCAGTTATGACTGTGCATAGGAAATGTGCAATAGTTTTAGTGATTCTGTGCGCAAATAGATGCATGGCGCGATCTGCAGGAGCTGACATTACAAACAACAACGTGAGCGAAGAATCAGACGATGAAAACATAAAACAAGCTTTGGTATTGGTCAACTTGCTAAAGCACGGTAGAGTATCAAGAAAACTGTATCAAATACCTAGACAATTAATTTCAATTTGCAGTGGGTTAAATATCCACCTAACCATTGAAATTGTGAAATGTGATTAGAGGTGCCTTCGGCACTTTTCAGGATTTAGCGCGGTACCTATATACCAGCAGCGCAAGTACCGTTCTTATCGATCGCTTAATTTGACATTTAGGATCATCAAAATTCGTTAAAAATGGTTTCATCAATGGATAAAACCAGTTTGAACGAATTTTGGGCTATTACCTAATAACAAGCGATAGGAATAGCGTATCAGTAACACAGAGTAAAGGCTTTTTTAATAAACAATTCTCATTGGTATCGTGATGCAAAAAAGCTAATAAGGCTCATCGATTTTCTGATAGAGAGCAGTCTTCAATCGACTGGCCCCTTTGATGGAAATGTATTAAAATCAACAGCAACGGTACCTGCTATTGCGATAGCTTGTTATCAGGTCCCGCTGTTTAGTAGAAGAACAAAGAATACTAAATAGAATTTGCAACACCAGGCAGTTTATAGAGATGAAACCTATTGATACAGATTATTTAAAATAGATTTAGAATTCGTTTGGTACTTTGACACTTTACATTTATGTTTGTCTGAACAACACTTTGTCTAAAAAAAGGTAATACCTAGAGTAATTAGGGTGATATTGTATGCTTAAGGATCTCAGACGCGAAGCGATTTTCTAGGAGCATATAGCAGCGTAAATGGTAGACGAGTTAGGGTTGCTGACCCGTATTCCATTAAAAGCACCTCCTACTTAAACGATGCAAAGAACCATTATTTATCACAGAAGAATTAATAAGTTTTATTAACTTATATATTAACAAAGTTCATGTCAAATTATTAATCTTCAAAGTTTCCCTGGTGGAGCGAGCAGATTTTTCCAACACTTAGTGGTCAAACGCGTGGTTGTGGTAGGTCGAAAACCACGTAAACTGTATATAGTTTTTTAGATGAAATAAAAATTGCTATACATAATATATTCCAAATTATACAATCAGGTTTCAATGACGGACGGACGGAAGGATTCAGGAAAAATTTTAATTTTCGGCACGGAAAATGTTTTTTTCAAAACTATAAATAAAACTACAAATAATATAAACAAACAGTCGCGTACGTTCGAGTATGTAATAACTCCATGATGCAAGCTATCTTACTAGTTAAATGTGCATCGGTTCAGTGCTATAACGTAACAAACGGAGAAACACATTTTCACATCGATAAACCGGTATTAATTTGCTACTTGAATAGTTTACTTCAACAGCACTCGAACTCGAAATATTACTTTTCTTTTGCTTGCTTTACTTTTGCTAGTGACGTGCCACCTTTCCGGAATCTATTCGTACACCGGAAATTTTAAATGCAACGGAGAAGTATATAAGTAGGTTAGGATGGTAATTGATGGTATGGTCATGTTATGCGAAGAGAAGACACCTACTCGATCAAAACCGTTGTAAGCATCCGACGAAGCCCCGTGGTAGAGGTAGATGAGAGACTGTGACGGACGAGAGGTGGTCCAATGTGGAGAGAGAAGTCAAGGCCCTCAACCTCCACCACAGAAGAAATAATAGAAAAAACTATTCAGATTAGATTGTGTTCCAATTTAGTGTCGTTAAATGAAGAATAACGTACGTAACGTAATGAACGTTGTAGATATACATTCAGTCAAAAAAGTATCGGGATTGGACAATTTGTCTATGGTTCCTAATTCAATTTTTTGTTTATATTTTTTTGCTGTTTGATTGGCACAACTGTTTTCCATTTTGGCGCGGATTTTGAGTTGAATCTGTTGTTTATATTTATTATAGTGCTGTTTTTAGTTAGATCATATCTAGTGTGTACTGCGAATTTCACTATGGACAAAAGTATTGAACAAAGAGTTTGTCTTAAATTTTGCATCGCCAACGGGTTTTCGTGTTCGGAGTCACTGAAAATATTACAGAAGGCTTACGGTGAATCGACTTTATCAAAAACACGTGCTTATGAGTGGTACAAAACGTTTAAAAGCGGTCGAGATGTGATAGAAGATTTGCCTCGCTCTGGTAGGCCATCAACATCTTCAACTGAAGTTAACGTCGCAAAAGTGAAGAAATTAGTGACTGAAAATCCTCATTCGAATTTGAGAGAGATAGCCGCTGAACTTTCTGTGTCTCACGAGTCGATCCGTACCATTTTAAATAATCACTTGGGTATGAAACATGTTGCTGCTCGACTAGTCCCAAAAGACCTGAATTTTCTCCAAAAACTCAATCGCATAAGAGTCGCTGAAGACATGCTAGATCGAGTGAATTCCGACCCAACATTAATGAAACGCATTGTTACTGGTGACGAGACGTGGGTTTACGAGTTTGACATGCAAACTAGTCAACAGGCTTCGGAGTGGCGCCTCCCAACTGAACCGAAACCGAAAAAACCACGCCAAAGCCGATCAAAAGTTAAAGTCATGTTGACTGTTTTCTTTGACTGTCGAGGTGTTGTGCACTCGGAATTCTTGCCGGAAGGTGAAACGGTAAATAAATAATATTATTTGAGCGTTATGCGGCGTTTAAGAGAGCAAATTCGGCGAAAAAGGCCAGATTTGTGGAAAGACAATTCTTGGATTTTGCATCACGATAATGCGCCTTCGCACAAGGCCATAATTGTTAACGAATTTTTGACCAAAAACTCAACAAATACTATCGAGCAACCACCTTATTCACCAGATATGGCTCTTGCCGACTTCTTCCTTTTTCCTAAACTCAAATTACCACTTTGTGGCACACGTTTTCATTCGGTAGAAGACATAAAGGAGAGTTCGCGACGAGAACTGAACTCAATTCCGGAAAAAGCGTTTAAAAAATGTTTTGATGATTGGACTATACGTTGGCGTAAGTGTATCGTTTCTGAAGGAGCATACTTTGAAGGCGATAAAATAAATTTAGATGAATAACTAACATTTTGTATATTATTGATCTTTTCCCGGTACTTTCTTGACAGAGTAGTATTTATATTGTGGGAATATGGAATCAGAAGAGTCTATTGTAAACTGTTTCAAATCTATGATGGCGGTTGTATAAGTGGAACATCACTCACTACTCGAGTTACATATTGGAGGTAGATAGATAATAAATTGCATCGAGCTCAGTCCCCTATAGCACAAGCGGGTATTATTCCCTCACTACGCGAAGCGCACCCCTCGTGGTTGCCATGCAACACAATACTGTGCCACCCGTTTCAATCTTATATTAGGACAGTGAGATGTATATATATAAATTAACCTAACGTGGGTTATAGATAATTAAATAAACTTCTAGCAGACTCCCACCCTCTCTTTTTATGTTCAGTCATGTCCATTCAAAGGCAGCCTGGAAGAGATCGCTGTTAGCGATAAGGCCGCCCATTGAATTATTACAATTTTTAGTTTTTAAGTTAAAATGTTGTCTTTATTTTGTTGTGATAATCAATAAAGAGTTATCTATCTATCTATAATTTTATCATAGTTATAGGTTTTATTAGGTAGGTGCTTTATTTGTAGAAAGCTCTTGAAGGCAAACTGTAAGAAAGAAATGTGCATTTCATTAGAAATCTAGCTAATATTATATGTATATGTGAAAACTTGGATGTATGGTATGAATGTATGGATGTTAGTTACTTTATAACGCCAGAACGACTGAACGGATCTTGATGAAATTTGGCATAGTGATAGATTATAGTCTGGAATAGCACATGCTAATTTTTAGCCCTTAAGTATAACGGGATTTAAAACTACGCGGGTGGAACCGCGAGGCGTGGCTGGTGTTCAATAAAGGGGTTATGTTGGTTTATCATCATAATGAGACTGTAGAAGTCACGGTATAAGTTCAAATGAATGAGAGAAAACCCTTCGCTGTAAACCGACCTTTCGCGATATTCACGATGTAGTCGGTTCATTTTAAGGCGTTGCAACACCTAATTTACCTCTCGTCCAAAGTCAAAGTCAAAATATGTTTATTCAATAAAATCACAAGGACCATCTTGAACCGTCTTAAAACTGGGTGACTCTAGTGCCAGTTCCACGCGACCAACACCGAGAAGAACAGGCAACAAACTCGGCTTGGTATCTATCGCTCTTTTGTATGATCCTCGTTACAATGTAATAAAATACCTACACTATTGAAGCTATATAATACATTAAGTAATCTAACAGAAAAAAAGTAAACAGATTCATAAAAGAACACACGTTTCAAACTAATAATACTAATGCATAAGTAAGAAGTGTAGTAAGTCAAACAACAATAAAAAATAAAATATAAAATAACCTAATAGTAAAGACATTGCAGATAATTATGTTAGCCGTCGATGGGCAGAGCGACCGGGACATCTCTCGCACGATTCGACATTTAAAAAACATCACTAAACACAATTTTGATCAATCGCAAACAACCATTTTGTGTGCTATCACATTTCACACAGTTTGGTAATAATTTTATTTTGATTGATGCAAGTTTTCTTACTGAAAAGTTTGCTTATGTACGAAAACTAGAAAAGCAAACTTTTACTATTTGATGTTTCTATTTGTTATATTCAAACTATATAAATGATACCTGTTACTATGAATTCCAAGCCTAATTATGTATATGTTGTGTGTTCTTTGTAGCAAATAAATAAATGTATACATGTCTAAACTTCTAAACTATCACCTATTCAGTAACCTGGCTGCTTATCCTCAGAGTACGTGAAAGCGATAAGAGAAAACCATGCGCTTCGGACGAGGACCACACTCACTGAAGAGTCAACTTGTGCCCCTGGCGATAGACCGACTTCGAGTGAGTTACCCGACTGATGCTTTCAATAATTTCAACAAAACAAATAAATCATAATGCTGGACAAACCACACAGCACAATCTAGCCCCAAAGTAAGCTACTCAACTCAAAGCTTTTGTTATGGGTACTAGTTATCTATATAATTAATACATTATATACTTACCTAGATAGATATTTTTTTATTATTCATAGAAAACACCCAGACCAACGGAACAAATTTCTGCAGATCGTACACTTTGTTCCGGTGGGAATCGAACCCGCGTCCTCTTTCGTCGCAGGCGGACTCTCGCCTGTTGCGCCACTGAGGTCGTCAAAAAATAACTAAAGTAGACCAACAGCATGTTTTCTAAGCTCTGTATGTAAGTAGGTCCTTTTTTTTAACACTGTATTCTTTAGGTATACGGAGTGTAAAAAGCCAGCATAAAGTAGTACTTTCTGGGAAGAGCGATTGGCTTGCAACTCGCAGAATATGGTAATTATTATCAGTAAGTTAGGAGTCATTTTAACAGTGCGTATTAGCTACGCGTATCCTACTAATATTATAAACGCGAAAGTTTGTAAGTAGATGGATGGAAGTTTGTTACTCTTACACGCCGGAACGGCTGAACGGATCTGGATGAAACTTGGCAGAGAGGTAGATTATATAATAGTCTGGAATAGCGCACCTAGGCACTTTTTATCCCGTGGGAATACCGGGATTTAAATCTGCGCCGGTGAAACCGCGGGGCCCAACTAGTCTTAAATAATGCAATAAAAAAATAAGATTAATAAATAAAAACATAAAAAAATATGACTAAAAAAAATACATCAGAACCAATTAGTTGAGGGATCGAGGATCGATCGAGGGTCAAGTCAATAGGGATCTCAGGTCCAATTTCTTTTTTCAAAAAGTTTTTGTTTTTGCGTTTGTGTATTGTTCGCCCTGGCTAATAGTGGCTTATTCCAATATTACCATGCAACACCCCTACCCCTTGGCGTCCCCTGCGGGTGCCGGCAGGGGAGTTGTTTAGTCACGAGAATTCTCGATAGGGGCGTTTAAGCGTCTCTATACAATTTTGATATCTCGCAAAAAAAACAAAAAAGTAGGATTCGATACTAGAGGCTAGTTTCTGAAAAGCTCGATCAAATCAAAACTATAATCGGCTGTCGAGTCACTTGCAATATCTGAAATAGCAAGTGACTTGACTGACAGCCGATTAGTTTTGATCGAGCTTCCAGAAACCGGCCGCTAGTATCTGGGAAATTACTATTGTCTTGAATATCCAGAATCTGGATATTACAATAGTAATTTAGATTGATTGATTGATCTGGATTCCAGATTTCAGAATAAAATTGAGGGTGTTGAGGCACCTAAATTCTCTTTTTGATGAAATTACTGATATTCTCTTACATCTCTAATAAGATTAGCAATTCCAGGACTCCATAGCTCTTCTGTAAATACAACTTCCGACAGTAGGGTTCAGTGAACCCGTCGTATACTGGAAATTAGGTAGGTATTTTAAACAACAACCTGAATGTTGGGTTAGATGCATGTCTTTTCATTTGTCTTGTGATTTTACTTCCTGTATCTATAATACGTACCTATTTATAAGTCTAGATATTTATCAACATAATATACATCTTACTATTACCTGCTATTGCATATTGCAGTGAGTGAATCGGTGACAACGGACCCAAACCCCAGCACGCCACAGCAACCAGCACCGATGGCCATGAGTGGGCGACGGTTTGCAGTAGTGACGCCTTTTCAACAATCTATGGGACGAAATGGCTCTAAGCCCTATTGTAATCGTTATTTTCACATAATATACATACGAACATCTGCAAGTACCATCCTCATTTCGTCGATACTATTTTTGGGTACATGAGATCGATATATTTTCATCACATCTATTCGAAAAGAACGACTTGGTTCGCCTTTATGTGCACCCAAAGGTGGTGTTTTCTATAAGAAACAATAAGTGCGCGGGAAAGTTAATTCCGTCGCTCTTATTTATTTAAATAAGAGCGCCGGAATTAACTTTGCCGCGCACTTTTTGAATTTGGAACATCTTCAGTGTTCAGCGCCAAAGAAATCAAACGCAAATATTGTTGAATAAAAACTGTCTGGTACGACGGCCCTTAGACCGCCATGCCGGCTTAGCAAAAAAAAAAGAAATCAATTTAAAAACGCGCGAAATACAGCTCGCGTTTTCGTAAATTTTCACGATTGTTAGTAATTCATGGTTTTGTTTTGAAAAATCAGTTCTTTAAGTGACAGTGAAAGTATAGAATTAACTCCTGAAAGTATTAGAACTGACGCAAGAAATGTGATGGATAATATATTAGGTACCTGCAAAGTCCCGGGAGAAATATATGAAAGCCTATGGTAATTTTATTGAATGGAGAAATGCAAGAGGCGCCAATAATTTTTCAGAATCTGTGTTTTTGGCCTCCTTCTAGTACTTAGCCAAAACTAATAAAATATGAGGTGCCTTTTATTTTTCTCATAGTGGGTGATGAAAAGTAGTGTACCACTCGGGAGCAAAATATATTTTTGGCTCGGGCGACGTACTATGAATCCCTCGCTACGTTCAGGATTCTACTCTAGAATCCTTCACTTCACTCTGAATTCAAAAAAGCGCCCTCGCCGTAAAAATATGATTTCGCTCTCTTATAATACAATCTACTATTAAGCTTTCTAATCAAAGTATTTAAGTAAGGACACATTGGTGGCGACCTACAAGATAGCGCTAAAGTTATAGCCGTCCTTGTTCTTTCAGTTTATTAGAAAGAGACTGTAACATTTGTATTGCTGTCAAATCTCCATTGTTATACTCGGATTTCCGCCTTTTTATTTTAAATCTTGCAACTCGACATTGGCAAATTCGTCGGTCTTTAGCCCAATATTGAACTTTACTGGTGTGAAGGGTGGAAAATCAAAAAGATGGTAGGTACGTATTAAGTAGGCATAAGCTTTACCATTGTTTTGTACGTATTCCAGATTTATACAGACGTCGTCGTGTTCCTGTCGATTATTACTATGGTAGCGACGCCGGCGCCAGCGTCCTCGGAAACGGTAGGTACAGCGACATCTCATTTTCAGCTTTTATTATTCAGGCATTCAACTTTATTGAGGCGTTTTGTTTTCCCACATACGTCTTGGGTTTTTTAAGATTATGTGGCTAAAGAATATCCAGTTGATAATTTTCGTAGACAAGGTATATATTATTAGAAAAGAAAGAATTTTACTAGAACACACTACATGACAATTATCCCAAGGCTTTGCGTGCCACTGCGCCACGAACATAAACTGTGGCATTATTCTCTATGACATAGGAAATTCCTTGCCCCAAACCGTGTAACGGTAAACGTGGTCTTGGACTTTATTCTTTGTTACATAGGAGAAACTTTACCCTAACCTTGTAACGTCACAACGTGAACTAAACGCAGACGCGATCGGATTGGTCATAGTGAATAACGCCCCCTGTAATGGGATATTATTATGCTAATTATTACCACACCTCAGTCACCACCAAAGTGTAGTTGCAAATAATTAAGAAACACTTAATTATTGAAATCTATTATTTTAAATTATTGCATGTATACATGCAATAATTTAAAATAAATACATGATTTACTGGTATTCGTCAGTGGAAGAAAAGATGGATGGACTGTGTGAAAGATGACATGAGGAAAGCAGTGAGCCCTGAGATGATGAGTGACAGAGGAGAGTGGAAGAAGAAAAGCTGTTGTGTCGACCCCACTTAGCGTAAGATTAAGGCAGGAAGATGACGATGATGATGTATTCATCAGGCGAAAGCTCTACCACCACTATTTTATGGTTTATATATCCTGCTTGGATTTAGAAATAATAAAATGCAAAACGTATTGCTTTGTGAAGGTAAAAGGGTAAGAAGGAATGACGGAGTAAGAATGATGCAAATTACGAGTAAAAGTAACTGGTTACATTATGAGCTGAACGTCAAGTAGGTCATTTTAAATTGTATGGAAATGACAACTCCCAGCATAAATCTCTCCATGGCCCGTTTAGTAAGTGACCACGACTCCGTTCTATAGCAGCACGCACTGATTACGAATATATAGACTTTTGTCGATTTTAATATCGTTAGCAATTTTAAAACAACGTCAGAGAAACTGAATACTTATGTAACATTTTCTCCTAGTTCTCTACCGGCGACAAGGACCTACCGAGGCAAGCAATAAACCACCAGATCCAGTGCCATCAGATAGTGATATACCTGATGGTACAACATTAGATTCTATCCCACCAAGTCCTGTCCCTTCGGATCCTGACGCGCAGGTTCCTGATACCGCAGAACCTGTCACACAAGATTCTGATAAACTAGACCCCGACGACGCTACTGAAGCTGACGCCACCGAACCTGACGTCGCATACCCTGAAGGTAACATTATCATACATTGACACAAGTAGTCGTTTAGCAACGACTTCCACACTGTTACTGGACTGAGTTCTGGACGAATAATCGTTTATTTTAGTTGATTACAAAAATGATATAAGGTAAGCAGATCCAAAATGCTTCCAATCTTAATTTTAAACTTAATTATAAATCCATCTTTTAATTCAATAGTAATAAAGTACAAGCACCCATCAAATATACTATTTTATTGGTACAAATAGTTTTTATTATAAATAAAAGCGTGTGAAGCTTTACGTGTATTGCTGATACTCTTTGTTGGATTGTATTTTCATTGTTGTTTCGGTACGGAATAGCACTGTAGCACTGCAATAGGTTGGTCACTTAGTCAGTTTGTCGTGCATTACTGATACTCTTTATTGATAGCAGCTTAAATCAATCAATCAAAATGGTGAATGAACTTGCCTCGAACAGTTTTGCTTCAATACAACACTACCAGACAAATCCGTGCCACAAATACTGCTCCTAATGCGGTCAAAGTGGCTCGACAGAGGGCAACTTGTACTTATTATTATAACCCTACCACGAGTGACGGTTTCTACAAGAATGGAGTTTGACTTGCTGATGATTGACGCACGAATAACGTTCAGTTAGCGCAAATATATGCAGTAGACGACGCAATTACACTATTTTAAAGTCAATGTATAATTTTAGTTGTGCAAGCTTTGACGCATACGAATATTGTATTGAGATCACGTCACTCAATCACAGTGGACAGACCTCACAGCTTAAGCGGTAGTAGCTATGCCTTTTGCGCTGTGAACAGTAATAAATGTATGAATGTGTATAATTGGAAAATAATAAAGTTTATAATAAACCATCTAAAACTTGGAAATATATAGTAGGATTTGTATACTTTCCAGGCTACATATCTCAAGTACACTTTTTTTGTAGATAGGAAGGTATTCTTAACATGACTTTTCGATAACTCTCAGGTTTTCAGACTTAGCCTCAGTAGCCCTTAAAAACTCACCTGTAGAATAAAGTGTAAGGTCGTGTCGTACATAAGGGTATGGAGTAAACGTAACGGCGGGGCTTGAATACGATGGATTTTTCTCTTCGGAAAGTGTATTAAGTAATGCTACACTACTGTTTTTTTTTTCGAATACATAATATAGGTCACTGACCTTAAATTTTGAGGTAGGTAAAGCTCTAGTCCGTCCGTCGTTGCCTTGGACTAGAGCTTTACCGACGAGCTTAAGACCGCGATTTTACTCACTCGTCGATCAGGGCCTGTACGGTGTAAATAATAACCCACTCATGTGATAATATGTATCATGTTTCAGAGGCTGAAAACACATTGGATGGCATAGAGGAAGATCCAGTGCAAGCACAAATTAATTCCGAGCTCGAGGTCGAACTGAAAGCGACGCTAAAGGCAGCGAACACCCATGTCGCTGTTTCAAATAGAGTGACTGAGAGAACAACAAAAACGTATTTTATGAAGCCTACTCTGAAAGTTTATTTAGGCGGAAGCACCAGATACCCCATACCATTGCCTGAAAATCATGCATTCTGTTACACCAATCCTAGAAACCCACTTTGTCGGACAGCAATATAAATGTAATTGTGTGCTTCCCTGTCTACCTACTTATTGGTTTATTCTGCCGCACTTGTCTTCAACCTGGGCACCATAATTACCTATGCAAGGTACCAACTTATCGCGTTAGGGCTTTAACTGCATAACTAGAAACTAATAAAAATATTAAAGAGTTCAATAGGTTTATAGTACCACAAAATCTAGTTGAACTTTCCTGAGCATCTTAATGGGCTGAACCAGGACTTAATTGGATAGGATAATAGGCACAGGATTAAAAAAAAAGAATAATTTCCATTCTTTTATTACGATAAGAAACCTAATTTTGACATTCCATTTACGTTTAAAATAGCATTCTTATACCATATTGAAATTTCATATTTTATTCTGTATCGAAAACATGCACAAAGATAATCATCATATTATTCATTTAGTAATATTGAGGTAGTTATTAGTTTCAGAACTTATACCAATTATAAATGGTTCTAAAAATAACAGTAAAATCCAAAGAAAATTGGTTTTATGATAACATCCAGTAATAATAATATTAGTATTATAATGAATAAAAACAATACATATAGGTAAAATGTGTAGATTGTTTAAAATGGTTTCAGAAGCAACAACAACAGCTTTCAGAATATCTAAACATTTAAATTGAGTGACGAGTCCCACGGGTAAGAGGTGCGCATACGAGCGCACCTTCCCCGCCTAGTGCTGTGCTGATCTGTGCTGACCTGTGCTGATCTGTGCTGTGCTAGCTGTGCTGTGCTGCACTGCACTCGGGACGCACAACCTCAAGCGCCGCACGGGACTCGACACGACACATAGTATACTATCCCCTCGTATAGGATACATTAAATACATACGCGTACAGTTCATAAACACTATCTATAGACTCGATGAAACTTCAATAATAGTAGTACATTTAATGGAGGGGACGGGTGTTCTATTATCACACCAACAGAAATGAGTGCTCCAATTCCCCACTAAACAAGTCAACAATTCAAGGTAGTGAATTATTTGCTACATACAGCTATGTGTGCTTTACGCTTAAACAACACCACAGATTTAATGAAAAATACCAATACAATATCGTTATCTTATACAATATATAAGAGAACTATTAAAATACATTCATGCTGAATAAAATGAAATCGATAAAATTAGCCGCTCACACGCCAAATACATAAAAAAGTGGTTACACACTCGATGAAAGTAATATTAAAATGTAATGTAATTAATCGTAGAACCATCAAACAAGGATGATAGCCATAGCGAGTGCATAAAGGACGCGGAGGCGCGACGGCAGGGGTGTAGTTCAGTCTCGTTTCCGCGCGCCTCCCGCCTCGCGCGTCTGCTCACAACTTAAACTAGGTACCTACTTCAAAACGATACTAATAAATCAACTAAAACTATTTCTGCATCATAACGCCACTTATCAAAAAACGTGCATTAGAAAGGAATAACCACATGCCTATTATAGGTTCCTGTCGCGGTGAAAGTAAACCGTAATCACCAACATTACAGCACACGGATAGCCGGTGCGTGTGATGCAAGCGGAGTCGGCTGAGTCGGCGCAGAGCGGCGCACACTTACTATTACCCACCCTCCTTTCAACCAATCAATTAGAAAGATACACTAATTTCCATTTATAGTAAGTAAATACATTTAGAGAACACACATTTAATTCACGTCAAACATTGAATAAGTATATTAATTCTACTAATGGTACGAAGCCGTATTATAACGTAGTAGTACATTCAGACATGTAAGACTGTTAGGACAGTGAATAGAGCCTACCTATATTGTACATTCTTAGTGTGGCCACACTGGCCACCGAGCAAAGTCAGATATACAACATGATGTTTTTCTATTCTACATTATGTCGATCTTTTAGCAAACGATGTTTTTGGAATGTTTCGTACGCTGATCCCTCCATGCGATTTGGTAAATATTTTTTAGTTAATTTAGTACCAACGGAACTCTTGAATCGAGAAAGTAATACTAATCCTGCCTCCTACAGGACAATCGAGCCAAGAGCCCATGATAACATATTTAACACAATTCATGTTCAAATGCCTTTCGATCGCCTTTGACGATAGTCTATTTATCAATATTTCTAAATATTTTTATTATTCTGTTCGTAATATAGCGGATAGTGGTAACTTGTTAAGTGACAGCTATCTATCATTATAAAATCTATTAGAGGCGCGTGGCGCACACAATGTTATAAGAAATATTATCAGTCTTGTATGTATATAGGTTTCATTGTAAGATAAATGAACTCTACTATACAAACAAACTTTAAGAAAAAAGCAAATGTCGAGATGGATTTGATTGACCGTTAGCCGTTAATTGTAAATGCACTTATATATAATTGCTATTGCATTTATACATTAGGTGCATACAATACATTCGTAGCGTGTATTATACCTATCATGTACCTATATACGCAACTGCTAACAATATACTTCGGCCCTTTTTATAGTAACACGTACATACCTATTATCATTTAGCAGTTTATTGGTGGACACATCACTAGCGTATTACCGGTATCGACCAGTAAGTTTTTGTATCATTTAATAATAAATCTGTATGAAATCTATGTTAAGCTCTTATTAACGCGACATTAAGCAACCTAACTGAAGTATACAGTCAACAGAAGGAATTATTCCATGCTCCCATCCGGCCGCTATCATTAGCACTTAGTAGTTCAGAGACAGTTCTTAACAACAATTTGACAAAATCCCAGACAAAGAACATTTCATGAGCTATGTGCAAAACGATTGGGCAAGTGTGGCAGCAAGGGAAACCGTTAAATGGATAGGGAACACCCTAGCTTGCACAGTAAAGGGAAAGGTTCGCTGATACCTACTGGGCCGATGCTAACGAACATTAACTGCACGCTATAGTGTAATGCACTCAGCTAGCGAACAGCAAACATTTGTACAAACCAAGTAGGGCTTGTACGAATGTTTGCTGTTCCTATGTTATTGATCATGTTTAAAAAATCATAACCAATAACTAGCATTAAAACGATTACTTTGCACATGTTTCGAGCGTATTGCTCCGTGATTTATCTTAAAGGATATTGTTATGATAGCCTCAAAATAAATGAGTACCTATGTATGTTAATAAGTTCCGAGGTTTGACGGTGCAAAGTAGTCATTTTAGAGCTAAGTCAATTAGTGCGCCCCTTTAACAGATGTTGGATACGTTAGGACATGCTGATAATGTCCAGGTCCGAACTGGGTGCCTTTCTAAAGATCTGTTTTAGCATACAATATGATTGAAACCAGTTCTTTTAATCTCTCATATGGCGGAACGTAGATTAACGTGAGACAAAGCTTTTTCTATTGTGTCTGTACTGGAGATCCGACATATGAGAGGTTAAATAACGAACAGTTGGCGCTCGAGACCTAGGCCAAGAAACACTTTAACAGCCCCGTCTTCAATAAGCGATTTATTTAGTGCCCCTAATTTTCTAACATTTTACATATGACTGATAAGTTTTCAATAGTACAACTTCATGGCAAAGGATGGTGGGCACATGCGATCTGAACCCCAGAAACTAAATATGACGCTGACAAGGTTCAAGTTGGATAGAATCTGAATACCTACAGTAAAAATTATTTTGTAATTTCAATTACAAAAGAATATTTTAGCTTGAAACTCAACATTTAAATTTAGTCGTGTAGTCTTTCCGCGTGTAACTCTAATTTTGATACAGCCTTGCAAGCCATGTTAATTCCAAAGATGTTGCTTTGAGAAAATAGCTGCCCACCATCATTTGTACCTATTTGCTTTCAAATTGAAATTTCGATGAGACTGGTTCTAACCTACAAAGGTCCATAATCTTTTAACACTTCGTGTGAGCTCTTCAAGTAATTATGAGGTAGAATACTGTTTACAAGATTATGCTCCAAAACATATTCTTGAATTGCGATCATGGTCGTTATTTCAAAATTAATACAAAACCTTGCCAAATATGAGATTTACAATAAATAATATGTGGAAGCTGTACAATTTTTCGTCGAAATCAATGTTTTTTTTTATAACTGGGAAAAGGAGAAAATAAAAGAAAATAAAGGAGTTGGGGTGGGGATAGAGAACACCAAAAAATAAAATTAAGATAAAATTACGATAATATTTATGTACCCTTCTTTCGCACTCGGTGGATAGTTAACGAATTATATTGGTTTAGATGTATTTGGGACAGATAGGTTCGTACGCTAGAAGACTTGAGAAAGACGACTCAGAGCCGCACAAGCGGCGAGCCGATCCGTTAACTGCCTTAACAAACCGCTTCGCGTTTTAATTTTATCATAATCTAACCTAAAAATTAGAAATTGGAAATAAGAATGTAAATCATCATTTTTGCCAAAACTTCCATATATTATTATCACAATTATAAATATAAATACACATCTAAGCTTCCATCAATTTTGATATCATTCACTTAATCTTAATCTCTCATATTTAAAATTATCTCACTTGGCACAATTGTAACGCAAACAGTAGGTAGGTACATGGAATAATAATAAAACGTTGTACCCAAACTAGACGGAACCGAAATCAACGACGCTCACACTAGGCGTCATTAATCGCTACGGTATCGCCTTCACTTTAAAAACATTTCATTACATTTGAAGAAAAATTACAAAGCTAACAAAGACAAAAAAAAATACAAAAGAAAACGATCAACAAATGTCACTTACAAATTAAAACTTTTAAGTTTTCTTCTTACCTTCCAACAACCACTAGTATATCAAAAATATTTATATCCATCATTGGTGGATCGCCATTTCGTGACATGAGTAAGTGGCTCCGGCCTCGTCTCGTCTCATGGAGTCGATACGAGAGGCTGGCTACAAGCGATCGCCCCTTCTTTGGATTCGTTACAAACACCCGAAGCACGCGTAAAGCGCGCTGGTACCTTGTTCCTTTTATGCACTAATTCCATATTTCTTTGACAAAATCTTAAAATGTTATTGCAAAAGCTTTCGTAATTTCGATGAGCCTCCTCGTTAAAGCGAAGCTGTATTTATTTAGAGTCCCAGTCGATTCATATCCCACACCCTTCTTTAAAATTACAACATGATAAATGTATTGATATCAACAGATTAATCTATTATAACAACAAAATATGAACTCTGTATATTAAATCATGGGGAGCTATCAGTATAATGCTACTAACATGTGTATAATATTATGGTTGTATAGAACATAATAATTATCAACTATTGCAATCTGTAATAGATAACTCTGTATAAAATACATAGTAGTTAACTGTGTGAAAACAATATAACAATCACTATCTTTAAATGTGTATATGAATATAATATTTAAATATGTAGGTATGTATGTAATCAAGTTAAACTATTTTTTATAAAGAACGTTAACGGTTCTCACAATTTTGAATGCCTTACCAGACCGATAAGACATTGCCAATGAAAAATAGTCCAGATGGACTTAAGTTTATAGAATACTTAAACAATTAATATTAAAACTTTTGATATTTGAACATTAACGAACATCAATATTAATACTACCAGAGATAAAATGGCTTTACTTCTCTAAACTTATCTTAACAACGCATGGTGTATGCAAGAGCCCGCCGCATACGGTGCTCGCAATATGCGCTGACTGGACGGGCTGGCTGGCTGGTAGGTTGCCTGGCCCGCGGGCCGGGTGGCCGGCGGCTGGCTGGTTGGCTAGCTGGCTGGGTGGGTAGTTGGTGGCGGATGGTGCGCGGTGGATGTAGGGTGCAGGATGCGGGGTGTGGTGGGCGAGGCGAGGGTCTGCACGGCTCTACTGGGGCGGCTGCGCGGGCGGCGGCGGCGGCGCGGCTGCGGCACCGGCGGCCCGACGGCGGCCGGGAGCGCTCGCCTGCGCTACCATCGCGCGGATGCGTCGTTGAGCAGACTGTGTACAAACAACGACCACCGTTTAACCACCATACCATCAGCTTCTTGTTTTATAAATGAAGCAGCAAGGTTATATCTAAATTAATGCGCCCTATTATCATGTGGAAATGTTCAATAAATGTTAATAGTATTGTAAAATCGACAATACAATTGACAAACAGTAATATCTCTTATAGATGAAAAATTATAAATAAGATATACCTACATTATAATGGGTATATAAATTTAGGTCACACTTATTTTCTTATAAGCGGCGCATGCTTTCAAACACAACTAAGGATAGTAAGTCGCATCAAAAAATAAGCATTAAATTAAATATAAGTAAGCATAAGTGACACCGTTGCACTAGCATTGGTGTTTGCAATCGCTGAGTGGTAAAAAATATAATTGTCAATTGATTTGCATAATTAGTAACTAGATACCCTTGTATAATATTAGCGTGCTTGTGGTGTAGAATAACGATACCACAGCAAAATCCTGTCGCAAAAGCTTGTCAACTTAATCAGCATACCTATGTGAATACCTATTAATGCGGAAGTACCAGTCGATCTTATCAAACTTCAAAACCATCATGAACCACCATGAACTAAACCCATCATTGTAATCTATACCTATTTAGAGGTATTAATTTAAATGAAAATGTCTAGTATCACAAGTTGCTTGCAGTTATAGCAGAACATTCGCTTCAATTCAACAGTCGCTTAAGCAGAGCGCATGTAGAAGACTCATTTGTACCTCGTGTTGGCAGCAGTGTCTACGTTTGCGCAGCGCCATAATGCTTATTTACGCAATTTACTTCCTACTTAAATAAAACATGTGCAAATAAATCAAAACACGCGTAAAATGAAAGCAGAAACTTAAAATAAACTCTAGCCAAACTGTACCATCACATACAAAAATATACTCTTTCCCTATTATTCATTCATCCCATTATAAAGAGCATTTTATTATTATTATTTTACTGAGTATTCTTGTCACTGTCACATTCATGCCAAAAAAAAAAACTAAAAAAAAAACAGCAACAGACCTAAAGCAGCTAAGCTATTGGCGCGAACAGCGACCATTAAAAATAAGGGCAATTGCTTAATTGTTATTATTACAACATATAAAATCATCTAGAGCATTCCGTAATCGTTCTTCCTAGCGTTTTGTTTTATGTAGAGAATGACTGTCCACTCCTAACCAATACAAACATGCCGGTCTTAGATATGTGAATATTTTTAGCTTTTCCAATTAAAAACTCAGTATCAGTTTTATATCGTCTATAACCAAGCACAATGTACTATTAGCAATCATTCCTACTATTTGCAGTGTTTCACGTTAAAAAATTAACATTAAATCTGGACAAGCATCTTAATTTACTTTGCAGTGCACACAATATATTAAAGCAAAAAACTTATAGCACTCAGCTTACTTAGAATAGCTAGCTCAGCCGAATGTATATCACTATCTGCACGTTCTTTTATTTAATCGGAACATAAATAACATTGAAGAGGTATCAAAAAGATAAAATATTTTGCATATTACATTTTCACTGCTGGGCCATGGTCCCTTCCATACATATTATTATCCAATCCGATCATCATTACGCCTTCCTTATTATTTAATAATAGCTATAACCGAAACCTGACGTAAGTCACAAATATCCAAGCTTTGTTGCAGCAAACACATAGTTTGTATAATATACGAACATGTGTTTTAACCTGAGTTAAGCAAGGTTTTTCTTGAAATCGAAAATGATAGAAATAACTAAAGAAAGAGTTTGGAATGTTACGCTGCCCTGTGAAATGAGTATAGGTTGTATTATGTGTGTTGTTAGCTAGCACCACCTAGGGTGTTGTGTATGTGTGTATGTGCGCGGATGTGCTGTTTACCTGCACGCTGTAGAAGGGTCCGACGATGTGCACCGTGGTGTCGTGGTCCGGCTGCTGGCCCGGCTGCTGCGGCTGCTCGGGCAGCTTGATGAGCGAGCCGGTGACGCGCTGCAGTTCGCGCACGTTCTGGCCGCCCTTGCCGATGATGCGTCCCACCTGCGACGACGCCACCACGATCTCCACCGTTAGCCGCACGTCGTCCGAGCCGGACATGAAGCCCTCCTCCCGCATCTTCTCGAAGATCAGATACTGAGCCTGCAAAACCACTATGGCCTTAAAACACAACACAAGCCTCCACCTAACATGCTGGCAATTCCAACTCTAATAGCGAATTTAGAATGCTCGAAAAGCATCATTTGGTGGCTCAACGACTGCTTTACCCGGGACCTGGAAATGTCACTAGCCGGTAGCTGTCCTAAAACGGAGGTTGATTCATGACACTAGCACTGTCATGTGGTAAGTACGAACTATACGTATAAGTAGTGTACCTTCCATTGCGCCTCGGGGCTGCCGACGATGGTGACCTTGCGCTCCTGCTGCAGGTTGTTGGCGGCCTCAGCCTGCTTCTCTTGCTCGAGCGGCGCGATCTTCACAGAGGCCTTGCTGAAGCCGATGATGTTGCGGATGTGCGAGCCCTTCGTGCCGATGATTGCTCCCACGGCGTTATTCGGTATGTACAGGTAAGTTGTTTCCTGCGCAATAACCCATCAGCTATAGGTTTGCAATTTCATATGATCAATAATAGTGCAAGAAAGCTCAGGTATTGTAGGAACCTGCGAGTCGCCAGCGCCCTGTTGCGCGCCGCCCTGGCCGGCCAGCGGTGCGTAGATCGGCGGCGGGAACGACGGCGGAGCACCGCAGAAGCCGCGCCCAGTCGACATCATCGCCATGGGGTGCAGCCCCGGGAACATAATGCTTTGCGGTGCCAGCACCTACAACAAAACTCTTAATCAGTTACTAGTCCGTATAGGTCAGGGTATTTTCAAACGAACTATTTAATCCAGACTTATTCACTGTTGTGAATAAAAACACTAGAGATGCTAACCTGCAGATCGTTCTCATAGCTTTGGCGTAATTTAGCTGAAATTTGTGACTCCGCTTTCGCCATGTTCTCAATGACTCCCTTTACAGTAATGATGCGCTCTAAGTTGAAGCTGTTCATGTCGTTTATAGATGAAACTGTTATCTTGGTGTCGGTCTCTTGCATGATCCTCTTTATGGTGTTTCCTGATTTACCAATGATGCGGCCTATCAGGTTGTTGTGTGCCAATATTTTGAGACAAATCTCACTGCAAAGACAATTAGAAAATGGTTATTAAAGGCTTCATAATAAATATAATTAAATAGTTAAGCCATGTAGTAAGTATTATACCTATGTAACAGAGGAGGTTCGAGTAGAACTTACCCCTTGTTGGTATTATTAGCCTCCTGCTGCATTACATCGAGAATCTTCCTGCATGCGTTGGTGCAGTTATCTGGGTTGCCGTAGATAGTGATGGCCTTCTCTAGAGAGCCGACATTGTCCTTGCGGTGCACGTCGACGCGCGCCCGGCTCTGCTGCGTTATGAGGCGAATGGTGCTGCCCTGGCGGCCGATGATGGCGCCCACCATGTCACTCTGCACGAGCAGACGCAGCGGGAAGTCGGTGGGGCGCGAGCCGCCGGCTGCGCCGCCACCGCCGCGGCCGCCGCCGGGTCTTCCGCGGCGTCCTCCACGGCTGTTCTGCTCGGCCGCTTCCACTTTCATTCGACTGCCTTCTATTTCTACACCGTTTAGACCGTTTATTGCTCTGCAACAAACGATAAACGCATTCACATACAATGCACGATATTAGGGGCGAAGTTAAACCTTGAAATTCTTGAAATAAAATTATTAAGATTCAATATATGAATCATTCAATTTTTCTACTCCAATTGTCCTAAAGGAGGTTCTATGACTCGCATATCTAAAACTTTATCATAATCATGTTAATGCGGAGTACGTATGTACTGCGCCTAGTTAGGGCATGCTCCCGGTACTGATCAGTAGCGAAATTCCCGGTATTTGAAGATCACACGTGGTAAATATTTTGTTAAATCGATGCACTTACGTCTCACTAAATTATCTCTTAATTTCAAAACAAGAAATACTAAAATATCAATCAAATTTTCAATTGTGACAACTAACAAACATATAAATAAAATGGGGTAGTATAAAAAAATATATTAACTAGGTACTTCTAAGAGAGGTCGCGATATTTTCAATACACCTGGTATATCTGTAGTAAATGAATAACTAGTAACTACCTAATAATATGTATTATTGTTTTAATTAATCAGCGTAGTTTCTTGAGTTTGATTCATTTGATGATTATTCGTTTTAGCTTTGATCTCGCCTATTCTGATTGTTGTATAAATGTGTACTTAAGTGATATTAATGTTATAAATCATATAAAAAAACGAATAATCTAAGTTATTGTATGTACTCCAGTTTTTTTCATTGTATGCCTGTACGGTAAGTCAGCTTAATTAGAACAGTATCGAGAGTACCGGGAATCAGCGGTTCTGAGCTAGTATTGGCTGAAAATTACCGGTACTGAGGATGGTACCGATACTGCATGCGTACGAAACAGTATGATCACAAATAACTTTTTTACAAACTATGTTAAGGAGGTACATTATCATACAGGTCGTAAAAACCAAAATATCGTGGAAGGAAATCTTGAACACCAAAATATTTAAGGAACCCGTCGTGCGTGACCATATATTTGATTCCAGTTTTTCCTATAACTACGTTTGAAGTTTTTACAGTTCCTTCCCAATTTAAGGCGTTGACAATACCTAATATTTCATTTCATTTTGTGTGCATTCATTTCATTTTGTGTGCAATCACATTGCACACAGTTAAAAAAAAAATTGACTTTGATGCAAGTTTTCCAACTCAAAAGTTTGCGTTTGTACGAAAACTAGAAAAGCAAACATTAAAGCAGGAAAACTTGTATCGATCAATATGATTTTTTTACTGAACTGTGTGCAATGTGATTGCACACAAAATGGTTGTTGGCGATTTATCGAAAATCGGTTTAGTGATTTTATATCCTTCAACAAGTCAAAACGTGCGAGCGAGAGTCACATTAGCTCTTGTCTTCACCTTAACGCGTTTTTAATTAGGCACTTAAAATTACTACAACCCTTTTATGAGCTAAAGCAAAACACAATCAATCATAGTACACGTCAATTATTTCATGCAAAAAGTCACTACGTAACAATATCTTACTACCTAAATAACCCAGTATATTTTTTTTATATTCAATACTCGTGCGTACATGGCAAAGTAAGCTAATAAACCTGGCTAGATTAATAAGTAAATGTGTGATACACGTTTCAAATAAATTAGGCAAGTAGGTTAGTAAGATTATGCTGGTAGAAGACTGGGCCAAACTACATTATTTTATGACCAATTCTTAGAAACAGTAGCCACTAGCCACCAGGTTGATGCTTCAAGCTGCATCAAGCATTGATGCTTAGGTTAGCCGTACGCTAGTGGAGTCGAGTTAGTATGTTCACGAATTCAGTGCTATTCAGATTGAAGGCATTTCGTGCCTGCCAATACACCAACACCTTTAACGAGCTCAAAGGAGCTTAACATAAATAGCATCGTACGTGTATGTGTACCAAACAACCAAAACTATGTAGAAACAATCGTGTCGGAGTCATGTTTCTGAAATACAACCAGATCCAGAAATAGGAAACCGAAAGACATCACACAGTTTATGAAACATGCAAGAATAAGTGCAGCAGGTATGTATTATAGATGCGAAACAGAAGAAGCCAATCCAAGCGTTTCCCGCCCGGGCCACAGAACCGAGAAGGTGCGTCCCATGAAATGCAGTCACCTTCAAGCAGACAAAATACTTACTGCTGCGCCTGCTCCGGAGTCTCGAATGTGATATACACCGCTTGGGTGCTGGCATCGCGCGTGTTGGCTTTGTCGCAATGCTGCACGTTGCCATACTGAGAGAGCAGCGGCTCGATGTTGTCGAAGCGGACATGGAGAGGTAGCCCACTGATGAGAACCTTTGACGATCGGCTGCGACAAGCGATATACACCACTTGTAGATACTCGTTAAAATATGCTTATATCATAAGGTTTAACTGTTCGTGGTGTGGATGGTATTAAAACAGAAGCGTTAACTCTTACATGTTTCAGTAGGTAAAGCAGATTCAGGTCAGTTGCTTTTGCTTCCAAATTGATATTAAGTTATGCACTTTATAATTTTCTACTAATAACTAACCGCCGATTTGAAGTACCTAAACAATAAACTACGAGTATTGGTCATGACTTTTAATGATCAGATTAAAAGGAAAATCGCGATATAAACATTAAAAAAATTACTGCTGGACAAAACCATATACAATGTAAGCGAGTATCTAGCTAATGACTACACGCATTTTAAGGACGAACTATGTTAATTGACTAGCTATATTACTTTCTAAAACACAAGTTTTTTTTTTTTTTTTTGATCAAATTTGTTACCTACCTACAATTTGTTATTAATATCACTTTTGCATTAAGACGACGACGCCCTTTTACAGCTGACACTATTGATGTTTTTCATTGTTTTTATTTTGTGTGAACTGACAAGGACTAAAGCCACAATTCTATTAATTATTAATGTTTATGTGTTTGCTTTAGATCAATAAATAATTTTCATTTCAATTAATATTTCAACAAAAAAATACGTTCTATTTTCTGAGAGCTCAAAACTATGAAGTTTTCGAAAAAAAATTTTTTTTTTGATATCTAATGTTGAAGTTTCATTGTGAGTTAAACTTAGTATAATTGAAGCTTGTGATAAACTTAGTATTATGTTTAACTTCTGTGTGAGCGAGCTTTGCTCGCTTGCTTAGGAACACCATTGGCATTAGATTCGCCAATATAGATGTCAGGAAAGGTCAAATTTTCATATGTTTTTCATAGCCTGAAAACACAACAAAAAAACATTTTCTAAAAATTAATCCTAAAAATTGTTAATTAATTTTCTAAAAATTATTCTACTGCAAAATGTGGGTGTGTGCCAAATGTAATGTTTGGACGTACCTCTGACTACCCCCTTAGACATCCTCAAAGAATCTTGAATTAGTACCTACTTGGTACTGGGAGATCTGAAGGGATATCTACCGTACCTGGGGATCAAAGTCGTGAAGCTGTTTCAGTTTTTTTTTCAGTTTATTCCAGATCGATTTATCGCCCCCGAAATCCCCTGCATACCTACAAAATGTCATGAAACTCCTCCAACGAGTTTTATGAAATTAGTATGCAGGAGGCTTCGAGGGCAATAAATATATCTAACTAGGATTCACATCACAACCGAGCCACCCAGATATTAAATAAATAAATATACAATTTCACACCCCAGTATGCTATGTTTTTTATCGATTCAATCGTTATACATATAAAACCTATGTGAATTTTTAAGTTTTTTATTGTGTAAAAATTTTAATTTTTTAATACTTAGTCATTTTTTTTAATCGCTCCTGCTTTTCTGCATAGTAATCGTAGGCAAGGACTACATTACCCCATAGTGTAGATAAATCACTAATTAATTGCACACTATGAGGGGGCAAATGCAGCAGTAAGTCATTCATCCATTTCAATTAAATCAACAAGTAAAAGGGTGCATGCGGGCGGGCAATGATAAGTGGAGGTACCTAGGTAGGTACTAATGTAAAGGTTTCACAGGTACCCGGGAATCGATCAAAATGCATGACATAAACAACTTATAAATATTTCGTCATCGTCACTTGAAATCGAACGCCAAATTATTGTGCTGAGCATAGTGACCTACAAACGCACACGGGTAATAGGGGCGGTGGAAGGCGAAGCTTGGCGTGGCGCGCCGGCACGTAGGATCGCTCGCGAGTACAAAATGGCGGAGCGGAGTGGAAGGTGATGACATCATGCAGCACGCTCCAGCGGGGCGGCGCGGCGCGCCATGTTCACACCGGCGCCCCCACACCCTTCCTCCCCCGCCATTCATAACTAGCTCCGATTCCGTTGCACCAGCCGGCCGGCCGCACCTCGGAACGGCATCGGTGCGGCGTGCTGAGGCAGCGCGGTAGGAAGTAGCCGATCGGCGCGACGTTCGTTTTCTGTCCTCGTCGTCGCGGCTGCCTGCGCCCTGCCACTATCACAGCTGAGCTACATTCATTGGTATATCGCTTACTAACTTTGCGCAAATCGTAGTAACGTAACGAAGAATACTACGACCTAGTGTATGAGTGAGAGTAGCATGTAGTAATTATTTTGTAGTATCGATTGACTACCTTCCTCATTCAATATGAGGGCGGCACTCGTCGTCGTCGTCACCTGATACGATGTTGCATACAGCATTTGAGGATCCTGCGTGGAATCTTTCGAGAGTTCTGAAGCACCAAGTAACGCGAGCCGCTTTTTGCTCTTCACAGAGCGAATGCGGTATCCATCGGGAAATCAACTTTTTTACACCTAATTGTTCATGCAAGATTATTTGTATTAGACTCATACTTTAATAAAAATCAAATCGTGCGAGCGAGAGTCACTTTAGCTCTTGTCTTCACCTTAAGATAGATTTCTACTAAGTCACTTGGGCTGCTGAGTCCTACTCGTATTTTTCACGGCTTGAGTGCTCTTCATTACCTTACCATGCATACGTCCGAATACTCAAACGCAACTCAGATTTAAGCACGTCTCATGTGACGAGTTTTTGATGGAATTTCATTAAAAACTGTCAAAAAACCACGACTTGAGACGTGCTCAAATCTGAGTTGCGTTTGAGTATTCGGGTGATAGTATGACAAATGACCCGAAAATCGGACGCCCCCATTTTATGATACTAATCGAAACTTAAAGCTGTTTTTAATGCTAGAAGAATAATTTCAGTAGTCAATTCAGTTAAGAACAGGAGTTATGGTTTTATATTTATTTTCTATGGTTATCAGAGAAAACTGCCTGCATTAATACATAGAACCTCCTCCTTCAAATTCCTGAAGGATTTGGGTAGGAATTTTTTTTGCTTCCGGTCCATAAGAACTTAATCCCAAAATGTCTGATATCGGTACGACTTAATCTCGCATTATAAGTCGCATAATTAAGCATATCAACCTAGTAATAAATGCACAAATGTTATGCAGTGGGTACTTTTCATTTTGCGTCTTTCTGAAAATCATGGATTTTCTTTAAAAAATACAATTCGAGTTCTAAACTGAATTGACTTCTGGAAATTCTGCTCTAGCATTAAAAACAGCATTAGTACGAGACGAGTATCATAAAATGGGGGCGTCTGATTTTCGGGTCCATTCAGTGCTCTTTGAGCGAACTGGAAAGTTAATTTATTTCATTTTTTTACTTACTATTTAATTGTTATTTTAATTTTGATCTTTTTTTACGGTTTTGATTTGAATTTGGAGTTATGATTTTTATTTGTTTTAAGTACCTAATTGTTTGCTTAATTATAAAAATTGTATAAGAACTGAATTACAGTATCGTATTAGGTTAAACCTGTAAAGATAGGAGTATGGATGATGGTGAATTAATAAATAAATTAGGTATAATTATTTAGAATGAAGTTATTTAGAATTTGTAATACTATGCCATGGTCGGTTAAGGCGTTGACAACACCTAAGATTTTTCTCGCTCGCACGATATGGCATTTTGAAAGATAGAAAATCACTAAAGTACAATTTTGAAAAATCGCAAACAACCATTTTGTATGCAATCACATTACACACAGTTTAGTAAAAATTTGACTTTGATTGATACAATTTTTCCTACTCAAAAGTTTGCTTGTGTACGAAAACTAGAAAAGCAAACTTTTAAGTAGGAAAACTTGTACCTACCGATCAAAATGATTTTTTTACTGAACTGTGCGCAATGTGATTGCACACAAAATTATGGTTGTTTGCGATTTTTCGAAAATTGGTTTAGTGGTTTTATATCCTTCAACAAGTCAAAACGTGCGAGCGCGAGTCACATTAGCTCTTGTCTTCACCTTAAAGCTCTCACTTAAGGCCCCAGCGGAGGGCCATTTCTCATACAAACCTAATACCAAAATGATTTCTGATTCAAGCATATTTCCCTTATATTATTGTATAATTTGTATTCGAATAGTATTTATGCGTGTCACTACATAGTTATTTTTTCAAATAATTTCCCTGAAATGAAATAAAAGCCAATCGCATTTTGCACTGTTTTATGCTAAAATTTACAAGTTTTCTTCCTACTTATTTCGAATCAAAAACAACAATATCTCAAATATTAATTCTAAAGGAACATAGCTTACATTGTCTAGTTACAGAAAAAAAATACTATGTGAAGAATACGAAAAGTTTTCAGTCATCATTTTTGGTATTAAGGAATACAACCAAAATCACGCCAATTTCAAACTTCTATTAGTGCTATCGCACCGTGCACGAAGAGGGGTAAGCTGACGGGAAACTATGGTTGTGTGTGTGATCGCTCGGACATGACAAGTTCGCACGCACACACAGACTGAAGCGTCTGAATGAAACGTGTCTATTTATGCGCCGCCCGCCCTGCCGCGCCACCGCCGCGCCGCCTCCACGCCGCCGCCGCGTTGCTCAGGGTCTGGAGCGCGGCGGGGCTCATTCGGAGGTCATCGTTGGGGTACCTACACCTAGGTACTGTGGTATGAGAGGCTATTGTTATGTGTTATTTTCTAAATCAGTGTCCTGACAAGCTACCTACCTACTGTGTTGTGCGTGCGTGCGTATTTGTTTGTTCAGTAATATATTGACTGTGCTGCTGGCTTGGATTGAGATTTCCTGCTTTGGTTGTTGGAAACAAAAAGTACCTACATAGGTACTGCGACCTGTTTATTTGTAGCTTTGTTTACGGACTTCGATATTTTTCAGTTCGTTTGGTTCTTGTTATGAACTCGGAACGTATGGGGGATCTCATTATACCTACCTCACTTAGGTACCTACTCTATTACATAATTTACTTACCTAGTTGTTTTCATATTTAGAGTAAATATGTATTTACGTAGGTACCTATCTATCTAACATGTTGTTTATATAGGTATGTGAATTAGGGAAGTACCTACCTATTACCTAGGGTTCGATTCCCGCTCCGGATCAAATTTGTGTACGATCTGCAGAAATTTGTTCCGTTGGTCTGGGTGTTTTCTACGTATAACAAAAAAACATCCATTATTGTAATAAACCAGTAGCACCCCGCGGTTTCACTCGCGTAGGTTTGAATCCCGATATTCCCACGGGATAAAATGTAGCCTATGTGTTATTCCAGACTAGATATATTATATCTCTGTGCTCATTTTCACCATGATCCGTTCAGCCGTTCCGGCGTGAAAGAGTAACAAACATCCATCCATCCATACTTACAAACTTTCACGCTTATAATATTAGTAGGACTAGTAGCGCCCCGCGGTTTCACCCACGTAGTTTTATATACCGGTATTCCCACGGGATTAGCATAGTAGGATATTAGTAGGATAAGTAGGTAGGTGCCTAGGCTATGTATAGTGCGTACACGCAAAAAAAACGCCAGAAGGAGAGGAAGGTCCATACCTAGGTACTTCGCGTTTATAATATTTGTAGGATAATAGGATAATGCTGGACAATCCACACAGCACCATCTAGCCCCAAAGTAAGTTACTCAAAGCTGGTGATAAGGGTACTACCTATATAACTGATACAATTATAGGTATTCAATTTAATACTACATAATTATACTTACATAGATAAATACTTTTTATTATACTTACATGGAAAACACCCAGCCAGACTAACAGAACAAATTTCTGCAGATCGTACACAAATTTGTTCTGAGGCGGAAATTGAACCCGCAACCTCTCGCGTCGCAGGCGGACTCTCGCCCGCTGCGCCACAGAGGTCGTCAATTTCATAACTTGTTGTTTCTCTAACGCGTTGTTTGCATCTGACTATTTCGTCTAGCTCGTCATCAAGTTTGGTGGCTTGGTTCGTCGAGTGACTGCCAAGCGGCGCAGCAGTCCGAGTTCAAGTCCCACCGCAAAACTCACTTTTTGCACTAAAATTTTTTTTTTTTTTTATTAATCTTTTTTTTTGGAACTTTATCTACCATGGAGTTTATGAAGATTACATGCACAGGATGTAAAAAAGCAATACCCGGAAAGGAATATCTCCTACCTACTATAATATACCTACCTACAATACCCTAATTGTATGCTGTGTGTTTTTGTGGCCAATAAAATACTGTCTATGTCTATGTCTAACTTCACAATAATAGGCAAGTAGGGTAGGTATGTAGGTACATACTCGTATTTTATTCTTTTATAGGTACCTATTTTATTGCAGAATATAATAATAATAAATAATAAATAATCGAGTATCTCGTACCTATGTGCAAACTTATCTCCTCCACTGTTTTCAGCGTTCTTTTTGGCTGACGCGCACTATATCTACTTATGTTCCTAGGTAAGTGAAGTAGAGAAGTAGGTAGGTACCTACCTAGATACCTCCGTAGGTAATTATTATGTATAGTGCGCGTCACGCAAAAAGAACGCTGGATAGAGGGGGAGGGGGTGTGATTTCGCAAGTATTTTATACCTATGCGCAAAGACATCCCCTTCATTGTTTTCCAAACTTTGCATAGATTACGATTAGGGAGACACAGAATAACGTGTACGAAGCCGCAGACTGGGGCTTGTAGGTACCTATTTTATTTAGTTTGGCACCGAAGCTGTTGGCAGTTTTAAACTTTATCGTCATAGCCATAAAGTAAGTAAAAGTAAAGTTGTCAGAGAATCTGAGCTCTGTTCAAGCGATTCTATGCAATAAAGCAATGAGCAAAATGTTTAAAATTATTTACACCGAAACACCGCCGCTTCGTTGCTGAATTGAGCCATAGTGTCACCAGGCGATCAGACTCGTGCGGAAATGTCTGGATTCTTGAGTTCTTCTTGGGCACGATCCGGATTTCCCTCCACCTTTAGTTGTCAAATTCCCTATTACCTATAGGGTGTCTAATTGAGGTACTAAATAGTTCAAAAAAGGTAATAAATATTGATAGTTTCCAAACATAACCTTTGACGACCTCAGTGGCGCAGCGGGCGAGAGTCCGCCTGCGACGCAAGAGGTTGCGGGTTCGATTCCCGCCTCTGAACAAATTTGTGTACGATTTGCAGAAATTTGTTCCGTTGGTCTGGGTGTTTATGTACTTATATAATAAAAAATATCTATCTATGTAAGTATAAAATGTATTAAATATATCAGTCATCTAGTACCCATAACACAAGCTTTGAGTAGCTTACTTTGGGGCTAGATGGTGCTGTGTAGATTGTCCAGCAATATTTATATTTATATTTATTTTATAAAAAATCGAACAGTTGATGGACGCAGGGTAGTGCATCGTAGGGCACGTTCCTATTGTGCGTGACCTACGGGGCAATGTTTTGTTTATAGGTGATGGTTACTACTTAACATCAGGTGGGCCATCTGCTTGTTCCATCAGCTAGTTGTATTAAAAAAAAAAAAAAAAAACATGGTCCAGTGGTTCTGATGCTTACCATTACCTAAAGGGTGTCTCGGAAAGGTAGAGATTGATTGAAATGCAAATTATATCATTTTCCTGCAAATATCATTTTCCTTTTTTTGATAAATAAATATTTTTTTTCTTTCAATGAAGTCCATCCCAACTGTTGTATTTATAATAACTATTAGTGTGATTGACGGTACGAATTATTATAAATAAATGGTAGGTTGGTAACTTTCTGAACACGACAGAGAAATACAAAGCAAATAAAGTTGGCGCAAGCACGCAACCTTGCTTCACTCCACAGGTGACGGAGAAGAACTCTTCAAATTAGATAGAGATAGCAAGTGACTTGATAGCCGATTAGTGTTGATCGGGCTTTCAGAAACCGGGGGTTAGTAACCTTGCCTCATTCCGTACTTTTCAATCGAAATTATATAATAATAGGTAGATGCAGTCTAGCTACATATCAATGTTTATTTTTTTTAAAGGTCTATATAAATAAATAAATAATGCTGGACAATCCACACAGCATCATCTAGCCCCAAAGTAATCTACTCAAAGCTTGTGTTTTGGGTACTAGATGACTATTTAATACATTATATACTTACATAGATAGATATTTTTTATTATACATAAACAGCCAGACCAACGAAGTATAGTTGGTACTTACTTTAGTTTCAATCAATTTTTTATAATGACTGTACTTTTATGGGCCCGCGAGTTGATGACAAAAAAAATAGGTAATAACCCGCGAGATGACGAACAAGCCGTAATATCTCACACTATATTTTTTTTTATCTACCATTATAGGTAAGTACATGTCGTAGTGTTTTACCGATATGGTTACCCCACAAGGCTTACCTCAATAGTAAATTGATTCGGTTGTTTATACTTACCACTACCTAATTTTAAATCGATCTTTTGTTTCCTTATCTTATATCACAAATATATAAAAAATATACTAATTTAGGGTTTTATCTCGGGTGGAATGCGCGAGCGGCGTCAAAGGCGCGGTGGCTGGCGAAGCGTGGGGCGCCGGGGGGGGGGGCCTTAGCGGGCCGCGCGCCGCCGCCTCCGCCAAGTTGGGTAGGTACGGTACAACTTCAAATTTGTAGGTAACTGAATACCTACTCAGGGATAATGTAGTTTTCTATTAGTAAAATAACTTACTGAACTAAATAATCAGTTCAGCAGTAAGTAATTAAAAGTATTATAACTACGCATTTAATTTTACGGAGCGTGGCCCACACGGAACAGAGAAAACATATTTCCGTGGTCGCACACGTCCGTCACGCACCGGCTCTAAATCGGAAAAACCCGAGTACACTGTCGCGATCCATAACTTTGATCCCCACCACTCAGTCGATCTAAGGTTACCTTATGGCGCATCCACACATGCCCGGCGGCACGCGCGGCTTTCTTTCGTTGCCGGCGGCAGTTTGCTTGCTTGCTGCTTCGATACGGAGTGGTATTGTTGTCGTATTCATATATAACATCATTTCATATAAATAACGAAATGACAGAATTTAACTGGGATGATAGTGCAGTACTTTTATTTTTTACTTTTATTTTATAAGTCACAACACTACTGCGAAAATTGCAACCGTATCTGCTGGCCGCCGGTAAAGCCGGCGGCAGGGCGGTCTGAAAGCCGGCGGCATGTGTGGATGCGCCATTAGCGATGAGTGCGACGCATATTTTTATCGAAATTTCATATTTTTTGCGCTATTTTGGTAACACAATACGCGCGGGTGAAAGCGCGGGGCGCAGCTAGTCATATCATAATTTCATAATAATAGGTAGGTATGTACACTAGGTACCTACCTACTCGTATTTTATATAATCCTATTTTAGAAGCAGATCATAATTTGACGAATTATGATGAACCTACCTAGGTAGGTACAGTTCAGCCAAATTCGGCTAGTTTACAAAAATGTCCCACCGAATTTGGCTGGACTAGAGGTAGGTTAGGTACCTACCTACATGGGTAAGTACCTATTTCCTGATAGATTGATAGGTTTCTTGAGATAGGTATAAGTGCGTAGGCCTTGTCAAATACCTAACTTGAAGAAAAAAAAGCAAACTATAGGTAGGTATTCACTTTTATATTTTTTAAAAATAGGTAGGTAGGTAGGAGTAGGTACCAAACTTTCACAGTGCACTTTTCTAAATGTAAGCACCTACCTACCTATGAAACGCAAAAGGTAAGCAGTATAAACATACTACACACATGACATGCCCAAAGAAATAGTTACCATGGTGAGTGAGTAGGTACCTAACCTACCGCTTTCGAATTGTTATCAATGGCAGAGGTTTATGGTACCTACCTACCTTTCGTAGGAAAAATAGTACAACCGTAGCGGTGCTTGAGTGTGTGCGTGTATACGTAGTACCTCGTTCCTGCCCCACACGCGCCTGCACCAGCTAAACAGAGATAGCTATACACAGATCGATTTTTGGACTCGTCTCAAATTGAAATTGCGAGCTGGGGTCACCGGACTCTTAAGTCTCTTGATAGAATAGGGTCCTCCCGAGATGTCATATGCGACTAAAGGGACACCCGAAGTGGGGCACAAGCTAATTCTCCCACTAGGCCACTCTAAAAATCAATATAAGTACCTACTAATAAATTATGTATCAGTATGGATCAAAATTATATTTTTTCTGAATCCCTAAGTCTTCGTTGTTTGTGATTTTTCATAACTACCTAGTTGCATTCAGCGACATTGTAACTTTAAAAAGTTCCCGTTACAAAAGTAAGTTGAAGCCGGTGGAACCTGTATGCGATCCGCTACACGTCGTCGTAGAACCTTAAGGTTCTGCGTTGCGTACTTAGGTACGGTAGGTTCTACGTTATGCGGACATGCGGTGCGGGGGCAGCGGTAGTCAGTATTCGGCGCCGCGTCATGGATACCAGATCCAAAAACGCGGGCCGGCCGGCCGGTGCGGCGCGTAGCGTTCAGGTCAGATAGTGGTTCACATGAGTCATGCATGCCACCATGCAATGGATGGAACGCACGCACATGCTGCGTTCGCCAGCGCCGCGCCGCGCCACGCCGCGCCGCGCCACGCCGCGCCGCGCCAGCTGTCACAATGCCGGCGGCGGCCGGGCCTTCGCCCGCGCCGCCATTTTACATTAAACGCACCACGTGTTCGAAGTGCATTCCATTTGCAAATTGCAGTTTTGTTGAATGATCTTACATTGCACCAAGTACTGAACGAGTGCAAGGTACCTATTTAGTAGGTATGACGTCTTAGCACCTACCTAACGAAACATTATTCATACCTACTGGTTAATAAATTTGTATTGTACCTAGGTATTACATAATATAAACTGATAAATGATAGGTAGCAGTAAAACACTTATGTATATGTATAACGAAGAGCAATGGCCTCGTCGACCTCGCCGATCGAAACATTTGAATAATCTAGTTAACCTACTTAGTGCCGGCCGGCACAATGCCTAACTAAAGGGTGTAATAGTATGTGTCTAACCAAGCTAACGCATAAAAACTTGTATGATCGTTTGTAACTACATAAATTATTTACATTAACTTTGTAGGTACTTTTGCTATAAATAATTCTTATTGGAGAATGTTACACACCGAAATAAAGCTATCATACCTGCTTCGATATTTATTAGCCATCCTGTACGCCATTTAACTGCTCAAGACACGGAACTCGAGTTCGATACTTGATGCACTCGGTGAGTTATTTCGGCACTATAGACAGACTGTTCACTAGGAAGAAAGTTCTCGGTGCAAATTTCGCAAAATTTATGTGCGTTCTCGGATAACCATCACAAATTTGCAAAACCTGTGGCGCAACTGCGAATGTTGCCGTCTGACTGGTGGGTGAAGTGAACTGAACGAGCTGTGTGGCGCGGCGGGCGCAGCGCGAGTTCACGACGGACTTGCATAGTGCAAAACGACCGCACCGCACAACAAGCGCCCTACCGCTCCGCCGCGCCGCGCCGCGCCACCCGCGCCCCTGCCCGAGCCGCTTACTCACTGATAAACCAACACAAACAACCCATTCACTAAATACCTATCTTCTGCTAGTCTACAATATCAGCATCCAACTAATTTTTAGCCGCGCAGCGCGTTTTTACAATTTTCTACATCAGATTATAGGTAAAATTAGCAGTTTTAGTTTTAGTAGGTTGACCTAGCAAGGGCTGGGGAATCCCTCAACGACCCAAATAAATAAATATATTTTCAATCTTCAAAAAAAGAACTAGCTACAATCGCGGGAGGTACCTAAAAAATAAAAAAAAATGGTGCTTTTCCAAATAAATAGGTAGGTATACTCGTAGCACTGACAAATTATTATTTGATCTCACCCGGCCAATAACCGTTCTATAGTAAATACTACACTAAATAAAATCACAAATGTATCGTGGGTTTAAAATCCCACTCGGATAATAACTTTTGGGACAACATAAAAATATTTGTTTGTGGATCCCTGTCAATCACTATTATTGTGTGACGAAAGAAACGATGAAACCAAAAGAATAAATGCTAGATGGCACAAAAACAACTTGCATTCCGAGTGCTCCATAAATTATGGGGCAAAAGTTTAAAAGGTGAACCTTACGAGAACGTTTGGCCAAAAAGAAAAGCTCTTATTGTTGAGATGGATACTTATATATTGAGTGACGTATACAGATAAGTAGGTTCAGAATGAATTTCTTTCTAAGGGAAACTGAAAAGGGGACTGAAAACTGAGGAGCAAGGAGCAATACTACTGATAATACTTGTCAGCTAGCACACGCTCTATTTTTAATTCTTGATCCCTTTTTGATAATAATAATTAAAATATCTAATATTTAAAATGCTAAGTACAATACTTTATAGAAGAACAAAACCGTTCATTACACATAAAAAAAGCTTCTGAAAAAAATCGTAGTCAAAATGGTAGTACTCGTACAATGAAAATGCGTTTGAAATGTGCTACATGCAAAATGCTACTCTACAGAGAATTTATAAAAATAAATGCTTTTATAACTGCGAACAATAACTGCACATACAGCGTACACAAAAGTAAGCTGAACAGAAAACACCGTATGGTTTTTATTATTAACAGTCGCGAAGGTTTAGTACAATACAAAAACTTCATTATGTGGCAAAAGGCTTCCGACTGCATCGGAAATTTTCTGACAGACGTTTTCTAATACTGCCAGCCTAAAACATCACGTCCAAGAAGTAATCAAATATCAGCAGTTGAAAGGTGGGGGGCACGTGTGGGGCACCGAACTAACCACCTGTCAGGCAGCAGGTGCAACAAGAGCCTTCGCGCCCTGCCTAACCACCTGCGCCTGATACACAAAGCCGGCTAAAGGCCCACCCCGTTTCCCGCGTCCCGATTTTTGTTTCATTTCTGCCGTGTGGGCGCTGTTTCCCTACGAATACCAGAAAAAAAATACAGTCATAAATTGACAAATTTTTAGCTCACGTAACCAACTAGAACTTGACCTTTTGATAGAAGTAATAAATTAAAATCCAATTCTGATAACTCTCAGTAATCTTCTAGTCTAGTCTTCAATTTGAAGCCGTCGGTAATAGGTAACGGAGTTTCACAGGGTATAAGTATAAACGAACAGTTTCCTGAATTGCCACGAGAAACGTTATTTTACACAAGAAAAAGCTATGCTTGGGCGCTTTACTTGCACAATGCAGTGCTACCTTGTTTCGGCTGTTGAATCTAAATATATATAACTCAAAGGTGACTGACTGACTGACTGACTGACATAGTGATCTATCAACGCACAGCCCAAACCACTGGACGGATCGGGCTGAAATTTGGCATGCAGGTAGATGTTATGACGTAGGCATCCGCTAAGAAAGGATTTTGATCAATTGTACCCCCAAGGGGATAAAATAGGGGATGAAAGTATGTATGAGATTTTCAAAGTAAACGAGCGCGAGTAAAGCCGCGGGATCAGCTAGTTGGAAATATGTACGAAGAAAAGAGAGTGACTTCGAAGCCTAGTTCGGTTCAATCAACCGAACAAAATGGTCTTCTTGAGACCGCGGTTACACATTTGTTTTTAACGAACCGGTAATCGGTATAGTAAGAAATACAATAAACGAGATCTGCCAGTGGCAGGATGTTGAGATATAAAATAAAAATTAACAAGACCCCAAGTTATTTGTTTCAAATTTTTTTTCTTTTATGATATTTTATAAAAAAAAGAGAAAGCTTCCAGTAGATCAAAATTCCAATGTTGAGTAATTGCCGCAGAAGTTTCCCACGTCCATCATTATCAGAGGAGTTTAGTTAGGATCAATGACCTCAAATGATAAGTTATTATTATCAGAGGTCGGGGTAGGTAGAATGATTTAACGTAAATACTTGGATCAAGGTTTATTAGCATGTATATGGCTCTTTTTCCGGAAAGTTCCGATATTTTACGGATTAATTAAAGTTTTAAGTAACCTAGAAATTAAGTAACACCTAAATTTGAAATTTAAAGAAAGGGACTGTCAAATCAATCGTATAAAGGTAAGTATATTGATTTTATTAACCTGTCGAATAAAAAACTATCGTAGTGATTTGATTTGTAATCGTAGTGATCCTCGATGTGAGTTTTCGTAAATATTCATCCAAATGATTTGAAGCTTTTTTTGAGTTGCTGTGTGTACATTTTTAACGTTTTCTACGCAAATGCGCTGAATACACGTTTCGGAGGTTGGCGTGGCACACGCTAAGGGAGGCCTATACCTAGTAGTGGGTGAAGTTAGGCTGCTGATATTGAATTTTTTTTTACTTTATGCCTCCACTTATTATTTTTAAAATTCCGGAAAAATTGTCTGGATAATTTTAAAATACCGGAATTCCGGAAGACATGCATATATCCATCCATACTAACATATCGTTTGAGTCATTGATCCAAATTATTCTACCTACTCCGACCTCTGGTTTTTATGCAATGCTTCCGGAATTCCGATATTATAAAATTATAAAGACATTATTAATATTAGGGGCAGGCGTAAAGTGAGATTGATTTCTCTAATATATATAATAGGTATCATCCGCAGCCTGACTTCAACCACTGCTGGGTGCAGACCTCTCTTAGGATGCCTGTCCATAGACGCGGAGTGAGGCGGCGGAGCGGAGATTTATTGCTTAAGATCTCCGCTCAGTTCTAGTTATGCAATCTTATTGGTGAATAGGTATTTCTCCGACAGGCAGCCTAAAACGCGAGTGAGGGATAAACGGAGAAATATTAACCAATAGGATTGCATAAAATCTCTGAGCGGATATTTTCGCTCAGAGACCACCGCTCAGAACCATTTGTTGGCTAGTCTGCGCATTCGCGACCAACCCAACTGTTTTGTTGGCACAGTGTGCGCACGAACAGGCCAACTCGACTAAACTCTCGGCAGATAGAAAGTTTGTAGTCTGCGGGGACTCTAAGTGAGATTAAATGCGTAGAAAACGTCACAAATTACACACAGCAACTCAACAAAGCTTCCAAATACATAACTAGAAGAATATTTATGCGCATACGGCGGAATCAAAAACTACAATATTTTTTATTTAACAAGTTAGTATATGTATAATAGACGTTTAACAATCGCATCCTTAAAAATTTGTATATATAATAAATAAAATAAAAAAACCTGTTTATTCCTTTACTAGGTAGGTTTTACATTGAAGTTATTTTACGTTTTGTATACATGTATAAATAAGTATAATAATATATGAAATACATACAGGATGTCCCAGAACTCAACGTCAAGCCGAAACGGGGCGACTGGATTGATTGTAGACATCATGAGAAAAGTCAGAAAAAAAGACCCCTCTCGGGGAAAAGGCCTCCTCCAGCTCTTTCCATTGGTCGCGGACTTCTGCCAGTTGTGTCCAGCCAGATGCCTTCTTTATATTGTCCGACCAACACGAGCAAACGGTCTTCTTGTTCCGGGGAAGGACCAACAGTCCTTCACAGTTTGTGATTCTATTTGCCAATTTTTCTTTATTCATTCATGTTCTAAGGCATAAGGTTTTTTTTTTCAGTTTTTTCTAAGGCATCTTAAAATAAATCATAATCTTACTCAATTAAACGAACAAAGTAGGTAGGTATATTTAAGAGTACCTAAGAATAATTTGAAATGTTTGATTGTAATATTTAACTTAAACCGGTAAATATCGGAACATTCCGCAAAAAAGCCATATGTACATGCTATGAAACCTTGATGCAAGTACGTAAAATCATACGACCTACTCTGATCTCTGATCATTATCATCTAAATCGGAACAAAAAAATGCGAGCATCGCTGCATAACGATAAAGAAAACAAAACAATGAAATGGCTTGACAACTTTGATCTCTTTGAACTTGAGGTTTAGGACGATGAACCATGATGTAATTTTAAGGTAATACCTACTGCATTCAATGATTCTATACGTAGGTCAGGGTGGGTTCAATCTCAGCGTGAAGATATCCGTCAAGACGAAAATGGGTATGGCCGCCAAAAATTTTACTATAACAATCGTGAATTGGTAACACACGGTAACATTCGTGGGTAAAGGAAACGCACGTGGTTTTTGTAAAGCCTCGTAAAGATATCCGTCAAGACGAACATGGGTATGGCCGCCAAAAATTTTACTATAACAGTCGTGAATTGGTAACACACGGTAACATTCGTGGGTAAAGGTAACGCACGTGATTTTTGTAAAGCCTAGGGTACATGTGAGAGAAGTTCCTTAATTCTCGATAATACTACCTCCATTGTCGAAATAAAACGCCGAATAAATCAAAAAGTTTTAAATCAGATTGATTTATTATGAAATACGTGGTAAAAATGTAAGGAACCAGTTGAAAATGCAATAAATATGTCTTTTTTAATCTATATGTGTACACTCAGCACAACAACAGTTCACGAATGTTACGTAATACATTAGCTG
Organism: Plemyria rubiginata; assembly: GCA_963576535.1. Classification (NCBI taxonomy): domain Eukaryota; kingdom Metazoa; phylum Arthropoda; class Insecta; order Lepidoptera; family Geometridae; genus Plemyria; species Plemyria rubiginata. The sequence goes on from OY754905.1 coordinate 7,092,858, forward strand.
TTTGATTTATCTTTCGTTTTATTTTGACAATGGAGGTAGTATTATCGAGAATTAAGGAAATTCTCTCACGTGCACCCTAGGCTTTACAAAAATCACGTACGTTACTTTACTCACGAATGTTACCGTGTGTTACCAATTCACAACTGTTATAATACAATTTTTGGCGGCCATACCCTTATAGGTACTCTCTGAATACGAAACTTAAATAAATATTAACTATTGTAATGAATGGACAAAATCCTGCGCTACACGAATATATATATATGTTATATCATAAAAACACAAGAGGGCCACCGATTTTTTTTTTTGAAAAGTATAAATTTTCGCGGCCATACCCAAATATGATTTTTATCGATAGCGTTACTCGGACATGATAATAATATCCTTCATCTTGAAGATTGAATACATATTACATACCTTATATCTAGGAAGTCTTCGTGATCAAATATTTGATCCTCATCGTCTGGAGACAAACTCAAGTCACTATACTTTTCAATGGAGTTTGACATTTCTCTTCTTAACATTCAGAAATTTCACATATATTAGAAATTAAAAAAAAGGTATTTGCTTCAATTCAAACCGTTGCCGTAAATTTTAAACAAAATGATCACTTTGGCATCACTACACGTTATAACGTTTATTTTAAGCGAATCCAGGTAATGCTTTGCAGCCGAATCTAAAAATTTTGCAGGGAACTTCAACTCAAAGCATCCACAGAAATGAATAATCAAATATAGTAAGTAGGCTTGTATGTTTTTCTTTGAAGAATACGTTAAACCTAGTCAACGCGGCGGCGCGGCGCCACTGAGCGAGTAACGTACAAAAAGGGGAGGGAGCTATTTCAGATGCGTCACCCTTGCTCAACAGGGTTTTGAGTTTTGGGAAGGGATGTTCGTTCCCGCATCCCGCAGCCGACACCACGCCGCGCCGCGCCGCTCCGCTGCTGGGGTGATGGAACAATGCACTAAACACAATATGAGCTCATTGTTTTTCATATCAACCTTAAAGCGTGCCAATTCGTCGATGAATAATAACATACGAATACGAGGGCGGCACTGAAAATTTCGGGAATCAAGGAAGTGACACAACATTACTATTTAAAAATGTATTTATTTCTTTTCGAAGTATTCTCCGCTAAATTTGACACATTTTTCCTTACGATGGAACCAATCATTGAAGCAACCATTCCATTCGGAAGTTGGGGTCTCCAAAATTGCCGTTTTGTAGGCGGCCACATCTTCTTCACTCAGTTTCGAACACCCAAACTCGTGACTGGATTTTTGTTTCGGGTTCGTACGCGTATATCCAGGATTCGTCACCTGATACGATGTTGTATACAGAATTTCAGGATCCTGCGTGGAATCTTTCGAGAGTTCTGAAGCACCAAGTAACGCGAGCCGCTTTTTGCTCTTCACAGAGCGAATGCGGTATCCATCGTGAAATCAACTTTTTTACACCTAATTGTTCATGCAAGATTATTTGTATTTGACTCATGCCAATGTCTAAAGTTTTAAAATTACTTACTCTAAGCCAAAATATTAAACAACCAGATTAAAAATAGTTAGCTATCCACAATATATCACCTTTTTACAAAATTCCTAGCACCTATCTAACCCCATCAAATGCAGAAATCATCCGGTCAACACACTGTTTTTGTGTTAAACCACTTCGAAAGTCATAATAAATCATCGCTCTTAAATTTTCTCTAGTCAATTCCATTTTCTGAACGACTAAACAAGTTTTACAAAACCTTGTGACAAGACCGAGAATCTTTTTTTAAATAAATAAATGGTATTCGATTTATAAAACCAAGGCGTTTTCAATTAAAAAGATTTTAATATGATGGGAACAGTGGAAATATTCCATTCCCGATACTTTTAGTGCAGCCCTCGTAATACTAAATAAAAATGTACCAAAAAATATCATTTAATTTCGATTTTACTAGTAAAAGGTCATGATCATTAAGAATTTAAATGTAATCATTGACATCTTGCCGATGAAGTACGCAGGTAGTAGTGGTATACGACGCACACCACTTTGACCCCTGCATGTGGGGCATAACGTTACCAGACTTGAGATTTACTAATAAAGGGCAGGTCAGAAATGGGAAAACTACTCACCCCCTCACATTAAAGATAGGAAGTATTGATAAAATATTCAGGTTATTGGCGGCTTACCACATCACAATAATGATATAGGAGAATAATCGAATGGGTGTTTTAATAACAACTAGGTAAGTAAATCTTAACACTGGAAGAATCCAAGTCCTGCCTGACTGACATATTATACGAGTAGACAACGCACGCACAGCCTAAACCGCTACCTAGTCCTAGAGACTTGAAATTTGGGGAGTACCTTCACAGGTCTTAGGGCGCATAGGTGTAAGAAGAAAGAACTAAGATACTAAGTGGTTAGGTATAAAGGCAACTAGATTTTTGGTAACTCAACCCCTAAGGGTGTAAAAAAAGGTTGAAAACGTTTGTATGAATAAAAATTTTGTTGTTGTTTGTTCCTTGAACCCACAAACTTGAAACTTTGAACATAATATTAGCCTCAGATATATTTTTTATACAACTAGCTGATGGAACAAGCAGATGGCCCACCTGATGATAAGTGGTAACCATCACCTATAGCAAAGCATTGCCTCGTAAGTCACGTACGATAGGAACGTGCCCTACGATGCACTGCCCTGCGTCCATCAACTTGAGGCATACAGACTCTTCGAACCGAAACACAGCACGCTGCTTGACTGCAGAAAAAGGCGTGGTGGTAGTACCTACTACTACTACTTACTCGGACGGTTTTTCACAAAGAGCTCCTCCTCTTAATATATTTATCAATATTCCAAGGCTAATCCTGCCAAGGCCCTGCTTCAAGCTGTTTTTACGTGACGCGACCTAGGTACCTGTAAGTTACTTTCAAAAAGTTCGTTTTTTTTTTTGTTGTGTAATACACCTACCTACATATTTTTGATTTTTCATAAAATGCATTTTATGATAATACTACCTTTTTAAACAAGCGGTTACATGTTACCTACATTGGAATAGCGTCTTGTCTTGACGGCTGATCTGCGGCCCGATTACGCTAATGTCTGGCTATCGAGATGGCTTTCAGTTTGACATTAGATTCCCATCCATCTAAGAAATTCTGAACCCATCCCAAAGAATTTAGATACTATATCTATCCATATGTTGCTATTACACTATGGGAAGCAAATGCTCTCGGCAGAGTATTATACCTATTCCTTGATCAAATATCAAACTGAAAGCCACCTCGATAGCCAGACATTAGCGTAATAAGGCCGCTGGATCGCACTCTTCCACAATGGTATTAGTCTGCCTTATTTTACGAATGGACTAAAATAGTTGTATGACGATTGCCGACGCGAGAGTGCGTTACCGGGCTACGGTACCAGTCCAGTCTGCTCTACCCCTAAGTGTTTTTTATAAGCCGGAAGCGCGGAAGGAGGGCAGACCCCGCCCACTGTAACAGGCGCTCCGGCTTGCACGGATGCCCGTGCCCAGTTACATAAATGCGGAGAAGCTGCGCTTCCCGCAGCGCCGGCGCCGCGCCGGAGACTTGTAGGTATCAAACAAAGTCGGGTTTTATTCACAGACACTTACAGCCTTATTATAAACAAATCAAACCTGGGTTTAAACCTAGCTCAAGTCACGTTTTCTTATTATAAACAACTTAAACCTGGTCTATCTCATAAATTTAGGATCATCTCAGGTTTAGCATTTTCGTATTACAAAAGACACTTTAGTCGAAGACTACATAGTACCTGAGATAGTCCATGATTCATCATCACAGAACATAATCATTCAACAAATATCCACAGACTATAACAAATTATGGCAATCAATCGTTCATTCATTTTGGAATCACCAACTTATCTGAGCCGGTCTGAAGTTAGCCGCTTGTGCATAAATGGCCAATAGTGAATCGAGAATTCTCTAAACAGCTAACTTCAGACCGGCTTAGATAAGTTGGTATAACTGTACTCTCTTGCCGCAGGCTAAAGTCATATGCGCATACTATCTCGTCTTTCGTTTTAACGAATCAATTTTTAGTTTCTCTTCTTGACTCAGATCTCCGCCTTTTTGTTTTAAATCTCGTTATCAACTTGATATTGACAAATTCGTGGCAACCCATGCGTTTTGACATTTCAAATATAGATCGGAGTCTAGAGTTTGAAATGTATGTTGGATAATGCAGTGCTACAAGTTGTTTTATTGAATAAACTTATGTGGGAGACCAAATAAAATTTGGCAAAATTAGATTTTTATTAGTTAGACCATACTTAAACTAGGGGTCGTTCGGGTTTATCTTTAAACCTTGGTTTAGGGGATAAACTCCGTTTTATAATAACGTCTGGTCTAAGTCTTTGATTTTTCTATAGAGCAGGGACCAACTTCGGTATCAAAGTTAGACCACGGACCAGTTGGTCCTGGCTTAAGCCTAGTCTAACTCACATTTTTATAATAAGACGGTTAGAGACTAGGGACCTGTCCCAGCTTCGCATGGATGGACATAATTGTTTTCATCACTACATCACTATCACTACATAGTATAAAAACAAAGTCGCTTTCTCTTTTCCTATGTCCCCTTGTCCCTTTGTATGCTTAAATCTTTAAAACTACGCACCTGATTTTGATACGGTTTTTTTTAATAGATAGAGTGATTCAAGAGGAAGGTTTATATGTATAATACATGCATGATATGTGCACCCGTGCAAAGCAGGGGCGCGCGGGCGGGTCGCTAGTTTTAGGATAAATTAAGGCGGGCGCCAGATTTCAGTTTCGAAGAAGTGTTCACTTCCTCGGGCAATGTACACTGAAGTGTACGATCATTCGACGTAACCTGCCAGACCTTCTTCGCGAACCCATTTCTGCACAGTATGCCCTTGCGTAGAAATCGCTGGATGGACAGCGATTTCGTGCATGCTGCGCCTTTATTATTTACTAGTAGCGCCCTGCGGTTTCACCCGCGTAGTTTAAAATCCCGGTATGCCCACGGGATAAAAAGCCGCCTATGTGTTATTCCAGACTATAACATATCTCTGTGCCAATTTTCACCAAGATCAGTCCAGCCGTTCTGGAGTTATAGAGTAACAAACATCCATCCATCCATCCATCTATCCATTCATCCATCTATCCATCCATCCATACTTACAAACTATCGCATCACTACATAGTATAAGACAAAGTCGCTTTCTCTGTCCCCATGTCCCTTTGTATGGTTAAATCTTTAAAACTACGCAACGGATTTTGATGCGGTTTTTTCAATAGATAGAGTGAAGGAAGAGGAAGTTTTATATGTATAATACATGCATGATATGTGCACCCGTGCGAAGCAGGGGCGCGCGGGCGGGTCGTTAGTTTATAATATTAGTAAGGATGTGCATTGTGCAACAAAATGTATATACCAAATAATAAAAATATTGATATTTTGATGATAGATAATATTTTGGACAGTGGAGGTGCCCTTTCCGGACAGGCTCTAAAACGCCCTTTCTGGACAGGCTCTTAGCATTTTATAGCGCAGTTATCCAAGAATGCTACAAAAAAATAGATTAGAGAAAATAGCTTGATTTGTGATCTTAGCCCCTAAAAGAAAGGCCAAGGGTGAAAAAAAAAATCTTAAACTCCAAAAACTCGAAAACCGTAAAATATTTACTGAGTAGGTACTTAGGTACAATTATTTTTTCAATTTTCTAAACATTTATGAAACCTACCCCTACCGGTAGGTAAAAGATTATCCACTCTTAAAGACACATCCTGTGTACCTATTACGGTCACCGTTTCAATCTGTATATTACTAGTCCTGGAGCGGACTGCAAAAAACCCTACATGATAAAATAATGTTAATGTTTTGTTTATAGGTGATGGTTACCACTTAACATCAGGTGGGCCATCTGCTTGTTCCATCAGCTAGTTGTATAAAAAAAAATACCTACTCTGTAGGGGTAGCTGACTTTTAGTAACTGCGACTGCTCTTGGTCGGCCATGGCTTATCTTACAAAAATTTATCAAAAAAACCTCATCGAAAACACATAACCGCGTTGCGGCGCCGCGCCGCGAGAATCGTCGGTAGCGGCACCGCCGATTGTAGCGGCGCGGCACCGCATCCATTGTATGAATGTGTGTATTCAGGGTTTCAGGAAGAATCGTGCTAGATCCGTAAAGGGCGTGTAGTACCCATCATCACTTATTTCACTATGAAACACCGTACCCTAAACTTAACCCTTTTCGAGATATTCGATTATTGTGTATCTTATTATTATTATTACATTTTTACATTTGTAATAAGATGCTTTAGGACGTCAATAATTAAAATAGTGCAGAAGTTAAATGAATAGACCGTAGAGTAGACAAGTGAAAGTTAAGAAATAAAAAAAATATTAGAAAGTTTGTTTTTTTTATTTTGTTTTATAGTTAAGACGAAGACATGAGCTAATGACTCTCGCTCGCACGTTTTGACTTGTTAAAAGATATAAAATCACTAAACCCGTTTTCGAAAAATCGCTAACAACTATTTTGTGTGCAATCACGTTACGCACAGTTTAGTAAAAAAATCATTTTTATCGATACAAGTTTTCCTAGTTACAAGTTTGCTTTTCTAGTTTTCGTACATAAGCAAACTTTTGAGTAGGAAAACTTGCATCAGTCAAAATGTAATTTTTAATCTTTGAAAATGTCGAATCGTGCGAGCGAGAGAAATGTTAGGTGTTGTCAACGCCTTAAATAAGTCAGAAATGATGGCTACTCCACGCCCTTGACGGATCTAGCACGATTTTTCTTGTAACCCTGTATACCTATGTATCTATTCTTTGATATTTCCTTTAGTACCTACCACGAAACAATCAAACGGCTGGATGGATTTTGATGATTCTGGTATCAAAAGATTCGTCATAACTTCCCAAGTGTCCTTACAATAAAAAAAAACAAGTCACGTGGGAAGTAAAGCAGGAGCGACATTCTCTCACATTAAAAACAATCTTTTCGCAATCACAGCAATATGGGCATCAAAATAAAGAGAGTGACAGTGTTTTCAAATTATGTATTAAGGCCTATTTAGATGGGGAGAGTTTCTCGCCTCGAAGATACGATTATCGAAGGAATATAAAAAAATTTTTTCGTCTAAACAATCGCTTTCCTCGCTCGTTGCCTTGGGCGACAATCGCCTTGCAATGGAATATTATTATGTCCGTGTAAACAGAATTGCAAAGCAATAATCGTATTTAGAGATTTTATGCCAGTTGCTACCTACCATGAGTGCAGTGCGCGAGGGTGTTTTAATTATATCTGCTCTTCTAAGGCAAGAATTAATTAAACGGAAAAAGAAGAAAAGGTGTTGGGTTAAAAAATGGATAACGAGAAGAAATGATTTGGGAGCATCTAACACGTTGTGCCTCGAATTACAATTGGAAGATGAAGAGACATTCAAAAATATGTTTCGGGTTACGAAATATGACACACAATACACAGAGAACACAAAATAAGAGACACAGACATGAAAAAATAAACAACTATGTACAACAGACAAAACAACTATGTACTCGACGACTATTAACTCGACTGACAAATCTCACACTAAAACGATTCAAACTGATTTGTACGATACTCGTATCAACTTGAAAATATGTCACGGGAGATCGTGTTTATACAAGTCGAGACTCTCATAAGCAAGAATCTGCTTACTATACTTTTGTCGTGTAAACAAACATAGGCAATTATCGCCTAGCGATAAGTCATATGCGAATCTCGTATGACATAATCGTAGGCAAGATTTTAGTTCTTGCCTGTATGTAAACATTTTGATACGATTGTGTTATGGCGATTATTGCTTGTGATAGTAGCGTATGGTTTCTCGTAAGGAAACGTACGAGAAACTCTCCCCATCTAAATGGGCCTTTAGTCTTTGATTTAAAGTACCTAAACCCTCAAAGACAAAACCAAAACGCAAAATTCGTTAAGTCACTTTAGCGAACTAGGCCATATGTGATACTAAAATATATCATAAAAACCTTCTCTATGGTCATACAAATCGTTTAGAAAAAACTGCATCAAAATCGATGAAGCCGTTTCGAAGATATTAAGAGTTTTGTTATAAGAAATGTGAGATCAAAATGAGTAACCACAGGCGTCAGTAAACTGCTAGGACATAATTATAGGTACTAACACAAGAAACATGGAAATTTTATGTTTTAGAGGCCCACCGCTTTTTTTGAAAAATACAATTTTTGGCGGCCATACCCAATAATAAAATAAGCTTGACGCTGATGATTTATACATCGACACGCGCCTTACCTCGTGCTTCGTCTCACCACTCGCAACTAGAGATGGGGTAGTGGGTAAAAACCCATTCTCCCCATTTGGGTATTAACCGGGTTGTTTGGGTTTTAACCATTATCACCCATTTTGCCGGGTGAAAATTATTTTTTTTAATAAAATGTGTATAGTGTTATAGTTTACTTATAAATGTAGGTAATGTAGTGTTATATTTTAGCTAAATATGATATATATGTATTTAATGTTATATTTAGCTAATTTAGATTTGCAGTATTTGTGATCGTTTTAAAGTTCACTTGACCTTGGCGACACCATACGCTAAAATAGTTTCTTGCGTTTTTTTATTAGTCTAGTTTGACCTTGGCGACACCTTATCATACTCAAAAATAGTTTTTTGCATTTTTTTATTACTCTAGTATATTAACATAAATTAAGATTTAAGTAGTTATAAATGTCGCGTCAACCAAGCGTAGGGCACGTTCCTTGCGTGATCTACGAGGCTATTCTTTGTTGTAGCTAATGGTTACCACTTAACATCAGGTGGGTCAACTGTTCGTTCCATCAGCTAGTTACCTAGTATAAAAAAGTTATAAGTAACCAAACTGATAAATAACTTATGATTTAATATCCTCATACCTACATCGATATACACTTTACTTAACTGAATAAGTTTACGTTTGTTTATTTATTATTTATTTATTTAATACTTTATTGCACTAAAAAACCGAGTACAAAAGGCGAGCTTAATGCTAGACAGCATTTTCTACCAGCCAACCTTAACAGGTAGAAGAACATAGGTTGGCGTGCTTAGTTATACTAACATTCACAATAATAATATGGTAGCATATTTCCTAAAACTATAAACTAAATATAATATCTAATAAATAAAAAACAAATATATATATATCTATCTATAATATACTTACATATACACTTACAAAAATATAATAAATAGTATTCATGTGGTCGAAAAATAGAAGTCATGTACAAGGCGTTTGAAAACGGGTTTTGAGGACGCCATTTTTATACTTAGGGGAAGTGCATTCCACAAGCTTACAGCCACTACGTCAAACGAATTACCACGATAGCCGGAAGTGTTTGGGAGTAGCTAAGCAGAGAGTGTCTGAGGATCTCAAGTCACGCTCATGACCGTCAGAAAGGTAAGAAAACTTAGACTTCAGGTACTGAGGTGAGTTAGGGTCCTTCAGAATCGAGAAAAGGAGACATAAGATTCTCATATTTCTTCTCTGTCTGATTGGGAGCCACTTCAACTTTCTTCGATAACCGGACACGTGGTCATATTTACGAAGGCCGTAAACAAAACGGATACAACAGTTCAGCAGGCGATCCAACTTGTTAAGGTGCTCAGCTGTAAGATCGAGGTACGCTACATCTGCATAATCTATTATAGGGATTAAGAGGGAATTTACTAACGAAATTTTTGTTTTCTCAGGAAGAAAGTTTTTAAAACGTAAAATAGAGTGGAGACAAGCGAAAAACTTCCGTGATACCTCTTTTACTTGAGCGGACCAACTCATATTCTCATCCAGCAGAATGCCAAGGTCTTTTACTACAGGTGAAAAAGGAATAGCAATAGAGTTGAAACGCAACGATAATAGATTAGGGCGATTGACTTTTGCTAACTGGCGGGGGCTACCAATGATGATTGCTTGACATTTGTTGGGGTTGACTTGAATTCCATAGTTAGCCGACCAGGATAGAAGTTGAAGAAGGTCATCATTAAGAGCATTAATGATATCGTTTAGGCGATCAACTTCGACATGATGGTATAGTTGAAGGTCATCAGCATAGAAATGGTAGTGACATTGTAATTTAGAAGAGAGCATGTTTATAAACAAAGAAAATAATAAAGGAGAAAGTATACCTCCCTGCGGGACGCCTGCCTCCAGTTCACTCCAATCTGAAAAAACCTGGCCATTGCGAACCATCTGACGGCGGCCTGAGAGGTATGATGAGAACCACTGAAGGGATAGGGGAGATAAATTAAGATGCCTCAACACAGCCAGAAGTAGTTCATGGTCCACAGCGTTGAAAGCGTTACTAAAATCGACTAAAACTAGAACAGTAATCATAGAGGGTTCCATGCTACTCCTTTTGTAGTTTTGTTATTAGTTTGCATATCTAAAAATCATGTATCGTAAGCTAGCAACCCCTGCGACTGATATCGATATCTGAAAACTGTTTTCTATGTCAAAATCTAGGTATCTAGAATCTATGTGAATCTATATCGATATGCAAACTGTAGGTTCCTATATTGGTTACATATACCTTTTTTTTCGTTAGCGAGAAAAATGAAAACGCCTATGTCTATAAACTATGCGAGTGATTTCCGCGTCCTTGCCTGGCCATAGCGGGTTTGCACTCGTTCAGTCATTTGTTCATCGTTCCTTCTATATTTGATATCCTGGCGCTTCAGCGACCGCTCTCGCCGTCTTACGCTTGTTAACCTTTAACTGGTGACGTGAAATTTGTGTAGTGGTGACGTTAGGCCTGACAGGCCTCTATCTATATCTACACTAATATTATCAAGAGGAAAACTTTGTATGTATGTATGTTTCGAATAAATAGGCTCAAAAACTACTGGTCCGATTTCAAAAATTCTTGCACCATATGAAAGGTACATTATCCCTGAGTAACATAGGCTACATTTATCACTGGAAAAAAATTAGGGATCCCTACTAGAACTTAAAAAATGTAACCCGAGGTGTAATTGACCGAGCGAGCGAAGCGTCTCAATTTCCACATTGGCCAAAAATGCGTTTGTCCGGATGTCTGTCTGTCTGTTCTCCTCTACAGGTCGCATTTTTCAACCGATCTGGACGAAACTTAGTACACAGGTTATATGACTTATTAGAATTTTTTTGTCGTCGGGGATTTTTGATTGGAGGGGTACTTCCCCCAAAAAAAGGGCAAAAAGGGGGCTATTTGATATACTGGATATCTCCACCAAAAAAAATGTTCTACAATATTAAAGAACACATCATTATCTACAATTAAGTCAGCGATAGCATATGTCTAACTATTGCAGTTATGTTACTATAACAACTTTTCTGTATTTAAAATGTTGATAAAAATGCCGACCAAAAACAGACCATGTTATCTATACCTTTATATTAATCCTTATCCAAATAAATCCTTTTGTATGCAAGGCTGTTTCAATACCTATCGATTACTTCTTGAATTTTTTAAATCGGACATTCCATTCAAAAGATATTACGAAATTAAAAACTTCAGTGCGCCTTAGAAAGCGCGAAAGCTAGGCGAGTTCTCACTCAGCGTGGACACAAAGGTGAAAATACACATGCCCGTAGCTGGCACACTTGCATGCAAGCTACAGACACATACGCTAATTGGCATGCCTGTACCTGGCATGCAAGTAGTTAGCACAACATTCTATTTTAGGTCATCCACGAGACGGAGGGGACTCGGGGGGGGGCTACCGGAACCGGAAACCGGCATGTGTGAACGTCGCGACAGGTACAGGCATGCCAGTACCTGATGTGTTGGCATGCCACGTAAGCTAGGGGTCGCGGGAGGCTACGAAACCGGCATGTGTGAACGTCGCGACACCTGACCTGACGAGCTAACTTGCAAATGAATCCACAATGTGCCCGTAAATCCTGCATGCCTGTAACTCAATGCTCGCTACTGTACCATTTTACTGGCACGTGTATTTTCACCTTCGTGTGTTACGAAGCGCGGGAGTCTAAGTTTATGCTAAAATGTTGAAAAAAATTATGTCCACCCATGCGAAGCTGGGACAGGCCGCTAGTTAAATATAAGTATAATTCACGTTGTACATAAATTAATGACTGTAGCCTTCCTATTTGTTTTAATATGGGTATTGAGGTATTAAATAAAACTAATTTGTATTCTAAAAATCACTTTTATGTAAGAAAAGACATGTCAAACTTAGCTCTCGTATTATTAGAAAAAAACGACTTGAGTTCAGAATTTTGGTGATAAAAAACAAAAATCAACTTTCTTTTTGATAATAATTATAATTTGATATAGTATAGACTTGAACCATCTCATAAAATAACATAAATCTCATCAAATTTATAATCACAAACTGACAATGGGTAAACTTCACGTAATCGTGGTGGTTGGCCGCTTAATATTGGTTTGTGGGTGGGTTCGTGGGTCAAGAGATCCAACACCAAAATACAAACCAACGTTAGGTTTCTTGATCGCAGTGGTGGGTATCTCAATTGCAGTGACGTATCCATAAACCGTCAGAAAATTTGGAAGAATTTAATGAAACTCCACCAGAGTTTCATTAAATTCTTCCAAATTTTCTAATCTGGTGTCGGTTCTAGGCGTATCATTCTAGGTGCCTGTTCTGACTATCTCTCAACAGTCTCTTTAAAAAATATATTATGTCCCAAAAGTTATTCTCCGAGCGGGACTTAAACCTAAGACCTTCCCCTTGATACGGATCTACGCTACTAACTGCGCCATCGGAGTCCGATCACACTCAACGAATAGCCTGTTTTAGTTCTTTGGAGTGTCGTTTTCGTAGCTTCCATATCACGTTCGCGTAATGTTTTTCTTTAGATCTTTTGCTAATCTTTAAGTTTTATGGTATAGAGCTCAGTGATTTTTCTTCGTTTCTTCATCGGTTCTTTTCTATATTACTTAGTTTTGAGTCTTTTTTAAAAGCAATTTCAATAAAAAAAAATCATAAATAATTCCACAGCTTAAAATCACCAAATATTTTGTCATGAACTTGAAATCAGACATCATAAGCATCATACTGACCTAATAAAATTCAAATCTCTTAAAAACTTACCAAGATTCCCGCCGCAACGCTGTAGAGCGACAATAAACCCACGCGCACCCGCTGAGATCTTACTGCAGGCTGAGGGCCGGGTAAATCGAGGTAGGGTTTGTCGGATCATACCAACAAAATATTAGACAATAATCGCCTTAGATGACACCAATCTAGGCACCATCTCTTGATAACGGTCATGAATTTTTATCGGTATCTGTAGAGCTGCTGTTTAGAACAAAGTTTAGGACAAAAGTTTAGATGCATGAATAATATATAATTTATGTGAAACTTTTATAAATGTTAACATTAAACGTAAGCTTATCCTTTTCTAAATCATAATATTCGGTGAAAATGCTGTGCTTTCATACATTTTTTTTTGAGAAACGTCTTATATTGTTTCGTCACCTAGGCCTGGGGACACATGTTTTTTGTATGGATATTGCTTATTCTCTACTGAGTTACCATAATAAAACCTATTTTTTTTCTATAAACTGTAAAAAAATAAAATAAACGCATTTTAAAAAGAAATACAGATTTTATTGCTATTTGCATGACAGGGACACAAAAGGAGTGCCTTAAAAGTTTATTCACCCATATATGTATACGTAGCCGAGATACTAGAGCTACATAGGTACATTGCGTCCAGAAGCACTCGCGCGTAACCCAAATTGCGCGTAAAACGCGTGCAACGCGCCGGACTCTCGACTCGCGCGTGCTACGCGCAAGCGCCATGCGAGAAGAGATACTCGGGGCCATCAGGGCCATCAGTGTTGCCAATGCTACGGCAATTGCCGTGTTCTACGGCTTTCAGGCCAAAGAATCTCAAAATCTACGGCCTACGGCCGCAACCTTGTGGCCGTAGCAGAATCTACGGCTTTTTGCAAATTCTAAGGTAATTAATTAATTCACGGGTTGTTTTGTACGAAGAGTTACTCCTATGCTTGAAATTTGACCATAGTGCCGTCACACTCACCCAAATATTGTTTGACAGGAGGGAATTCGAGAGGAACGGCACTATAATGTCAAAAAGTAACAACAGCAAAAATGATTGCAGAGAACCCAACAAAAAGCTGGGCGCGAGTGGACGTATTAAGAACGAAAATGGAAATCGATAAATTTGACACGGAAATTTTTATTGACGAAGTTGAAATAAATGAGAGTGGCCATAGGGAATCTATAAATTATTCCAATAGAATGATAGAACGTAGAAACTGGGAAGAATTACCTAGTAAAAAAAAATGTCCGAGTCCATCCCTCCAGAGATGGGTTTTCATCCGGGTTAAAACCCAAACAACCCGGTTAAAACACAAATGGGTAAAATACGTTTTTACCCACTAGGTAGGTACCCATCTCTATCCCACACACGTCGCGCCTAGGTACCTACCTACCTAGGTACGCGTGTAAAACGCGGCGGCATCTGGACGCAATAGACTCGCGCCTTCTGGGCAGGATCTTTACTTACGCAGAAGTCTTACCAACTGAGCTAGGTATGAGGACTGTCAACTTACTAGGGCCCTTAATTTTTATTTTTTATAATTGGTCTAAATAAGTACCTACCTAACTATTGAATGAACCAACAATCAATAGTTTTTTTTATAATTGTTTAATAGAATCTCCGTAATACTCCGTATGACAAAAAAGTCGTATCGTTATTTTTCCGGCCATAGTGTTGTTTCCAACCGTACTACCCCGCAGCTCCGCCGCTACTCCGCCAGGTCACAACAAGAAAATCGCCCTATTGTTTCGTTTGGAGTGATACCTACCTATCTAGTCATATTTTCAAGCATTCAATCAACAGACTACAGATTACGTTCAATCACTAAAAACGATAACAGTTCGTGAAGTATTTTTGTTGGTAGATCCGTGTAGCGGCGCCCCGCGGCCATGCGTTTTCCACAGCGATTGCCCGGCGCCTGCGGAGGGCGGTCGTCTGACACCGCCTACTTCGTCTGGTATAAGCGTCACCAGTCTCGTGTCCCGCATTACCTCCAAATTCAGTTCACAAGCATTCGGAGCTGAAGAACCATCCAAGGAGAATAGGTATAGTGTCCTTCACCCAGGTACCATATTACGACCCTACCCGTGGTACAATACTTAGGTACCTACCTCAATGTCATAATGGCATTAATTGCTAACTGACTGCAAAGTAATGGGTTAACGAAACAAAAGGCCAACTTTTAACAAATAAAATGTCAAAATAACTTACGTAACTTTTTATTTATTTATTCAGACAAATATTTTTATAAATGCAGAGGATGTCTAACTATACGTGCGTTCGGACGAAGACGGCAAGCCCACTAACCAAAGTTCATTCACACTCACTGCCCGCAGCCAGAATGCTGCTTACACTACTGGCAACAGAAAAACGTCTGCTCTACGTCATGCCATGCATGACAAATGAAGTAAATTACCTAAGTAGGTAGATACCTACTTGTCAACGTTGTTAGTGAGGGAGGAGGCTAGGTACCTAGTTACGTACCTACATAAAGGCTGATTCAATGATGAGATAGGTAGGTAGTCTTCATAAATAGGTAGGTAGGTAAGTAGGTAGGGTAAACGTACGGGTTTACCGACCACTACCCCTTTCCGACCACACGTATTTTGACCTAATAGGCGGTGTAAAAGACAGCTCCTTTCTAATTTCGTGCCATTCGATCCAGACAAACATCACGGTACATAATCCAACGGCATGACCTGGAAATTTGCGTATTGAGCCCACTATCGCCATTTAAAAATGTGGTGTGTGGACGCGTGTCAAATTTAGCGAAAAAAATAGCAGGTGGCTTGATTTTCAAAGGTAAGTTTTTAAGTGTTGCTGTTGGTTTATTGTTTATTGGTTTGGTTTGTGTGTATTTAGAATGTTTAATTTCAATATTCCAGTGCCCAAACTCATCAAACTTTTCATAATTTGTGATATTTTTGGTGGTCGGGAAATAGGATAACGATTTATTTCAAAATCTACTTTCCGACCGGGTGGTCGCATAACAGGTTTATTAACTTCATTTAACTTTGCTTTTATTGGAGAAACCTTAAATTCAACAACATAGATTCCATTATATTTGTGAACAGCTAGAATTTTGTAATTTTACAACTAGATTCCGGCCGCCAGTATACCTCATATAATATTCAAAGATATGACCGAAAATATCGAACGTTTAGCGGCCGATAACTAGTAAAAATAAAACCTGTTTCCGACCTTCGAAAAAAGAACGGCGATAATTAGGAAAAAGTAAATCTGTTTTCTACTTAGGAAATTGTGCCACAGGTAGCACTTGCTCGGAAAGTGGTTCGTGACATTGAAGAAGAGGGCGAAATGAATAATGGCTGTGATCAATGCTTTCGTTGGTATCTTTTAAAATACACGAAACTAAAGAATTTATCATACAATCAAGCAGCTACCGCAACATACGATTTTTATTTATAAATCTGTCAATATATTAATTGTTTTACTTTTTTACTATTACAAACCCTATACTACTACAGAATAAGAGTTGTTTTTCCACCGTGAATTAGGTGGCCGATAGCCAGTGCGCTGGTGGACGATAACTGAGTGAAAAGGCCGCTAACCGGTATATTTGCTATTTTTACGAATATTATATTTTTTATAAATTATCTATCACTGATACGTCTATAAACTTAAGTTTTATGAAACTACACTATTGTAGGACAACATGATTATTTTTTGAAAAATCTTGGGAGTACAGCATTAGGATAGAAATCAACTCTAAAGTCAAGGAGCCGCTTAAATGGTCGATAGCCGGTACTTTTACCCTACCTAGTACCCATGTAGGTAGGTGGTAGGTACCTACCTAACCTAATTTAATAAAAACCACTCTCTAGAGATGTAAAACTGTCACCATTTTCAGTGTTTTGTTAGGGTACCCACCTAGGTAGGTAGGTACCTACCTATGATGTAGGTAGTAGGTATGTTTGTCTGACGACTTGAGAACCGTTTACCTATTCGATCTGCATGAAATTTGGTAAAATAGGTATTATATTGTTATATACCTATTTTACCAAACCTAGGCCGGGGGTTTTCTAAGGGGGCAAAAATTTAAAAAGTTACACAAAAAAAATAAAATTACATGTCATAGGTACCTTACCTATGAAAGGGCTTGGTTTGGACATTCCAAAACTAATTTTATTTTTTTTCTAGGTAGCCCGGTTTTTGAGATACCTACCTAAAAGTTAAATTAAGACAACCAACGACCCAAGAGCTCTCATTTCTAAGAGTTTTGTTGGCATCAAGGTTTTTCTACGAGTCGGCCAGTTCCTTTACTTTTTCAAATTTTTCATTGGCGTGTAGGTAGGTATATCTACCTATTGTAAAGGATATTATGTGCATTTTTGTCAAACAATATCCTGAATACGTACTTTCGAAAACATTCAGAGGTTCTCTCAGAGTTCACTCAGAGGAACACATTTGTGCCTGCCAGTACTTTTCATCAAACATTGCTTCGTATAAAAAAGATCGTAGGTAACCTAAACCAAATCGGGGGAGAACGGACCGGGTGAATACGGGACTGGGTAAGAACGAAACTAAATCTAATTTAGCATATCTAAATAAGTGACAAGTTGGTACGTAATATACCTACAAGGTGGCCAAAAAGTCGTGGATCAAACGCAAGTAGGGGTTGGATGAGGTCATCAGCTGCAAATAGGTAATTGTTCAATTGGAGGTCCTTATGGTCAATCCGTGCAGAGTTATAATTTACTAGCAGCGCCCCGCGGTTTCGACCGCGTATTTTTAAATCCCGGTATTACCACGGGATAAAAAGTAGTTTATGTGCTATTTCAGATTATCACATTAATATGATAAATGTTAAAGGATGTATGTATGTATGGATGTTTGTTAGGTACTCTCACTACAACTACTTTTTATCCCGTGGAAATACCGAGATTTAAAACTACGTGGGTCAAACTGCTACTATATTTCCAGACTTCGATCTATCTCTATGTCAAAATTCATCCAGATCGGTTCAGCCGTTCCAGCGTTATTGAGTAACAAACATTCATACATTCATCCAAACTTTCGCATTTATAATTGATTGAGTGAGCGAAGCGAACGAAAATCTTACAATCGACTTGGACGATTTGGCATTTTATGTATGTTTGTTTGTTCGACGATAACATGAGAGCCGTTTATCCGATCTGCATGAAATTTGGTAGGTAAGTCGATAGCTTGTACTTGAGAAATTTACTGGTATGAGTAAATGGTGGATATGAGTAAAATCGGATGAGGGGTTAGTAAAATAAGGGGGTTTTTTGAAAGGGCTTGGTTCGGACATTCAAACACCATTTTTATATTTTTTTCTAGGGTGCCCGATTTTTGAGATTTAACCTTATGGACCTCCCGTAGGACAATTTATTGCAGCTGATGACCCCATCTTACCCCTAGTTACGTTTGATTCACGACTTTTTGGCCACCCTGTATAACTCTTTCTTAGGTTTCAAAGTCAAGCGAACAAAAAAAATGTTACATACCTATTTTTGAATTAACTTTATTTTGACATTAACTACGAGATACGAGTAAACTAACCTACCTACTTTTTCATTTTAAAAAAAGGTCGTGTCAAGGCATTGAGTTAAAATGTACTAGGTACGTAGCTAATTTTCGCAATGACAGATATTTAATTATTTCGCTCGGTTTTTCACTTGGTACCTATAAAATATTAACTCAGCTTGAGTACCTACCTATCTTCTACCAAAATAATAAAGTAAAACATCCCTTTCGGTGGTATGCAAAATTCTTTACCCCTTTACTTAGGTATAACAAGGGTCAGCGTAGACATGTGGTGTGGCGAAATGACTAATTTGATAACATTTTGAAAAACGCCCCTTTGAAAAACGTTCTTGAGAATTTCGATTGAAGTGCCGCCCGCTCCGTCGCGTAGCGCGTACGAGAGGCTTGTCGAGCGAGGCTCTTGCTTCGGTCAGTATATTATTATCACTAGATGCGCCCCGCGGTTTCACCGCGCAGATTTAAATCCCGGTATTCCCACGGGATAAAAAGTAGCCTGTCTGCCAGACTACAATATATCTATCTGCCAAGTTTCATCCAGATCCGTTCAGCCGTTCCGGCGGCGTGAAAGAGTAACAAATACCTATCCAGCCATCCATACAACCTTCCCCTTTATAATAGTGGTTCTGAGCTAGAACCACACCCTCACAGGGGGTTCACTCTTGTCGGCCACTTCACTCATTATCGACTAACCCAAATAAGTCTGCATCGAAACACGGGAAAGTGTGGAACGCTAGATGACGTAGGTACGCGACATTGTTAATCAGCTTTGTAGCTACTAAGTAGGTATGTAGTGAGCTAGCAAATCATCTGGGCTTTTGAACTCATATAACCTCACTCCCGGAACCATTGTAATCACTTATTGTGCAGTGCAGTTCTATGCCCGCCCGCAGCTCTCACAAGCGATGCTGTCCTGTTCGGAAGTGCGCAGTAACAAGCGACAATTGAATACAATTTAGGTAGATTATGTCCCCTATACTGCAAGAACTACGCTGATTTAGGCCAAACTGAATTCTATATCGATTTATGTTTTACTAGTTGCGCCCCGCAGTTTCACCCGAGCAGATTTAAATCCCGGCATTACCACGGGATTAAAAGCAGCCTATGTGCTATTCCAGACTATAATTTATCTCCCTGCCAAGTTTCATCCAGATCCGTTCAGCCGTTCCGGCGTGAAAGAGTGCGTCCATCCATCCATCAATACGTTTACAAACTGGCGTTTATAACATTAGTAGGATGAAATGGAATTACGGAACCCTTCGTGCGCGAGTGCGACTTTTACTTGGCCGGTTTTTGCAGAAAACTAGTTTTTTTAAACTATCCTACTACTATAATATTATAAACGCGAAAGTTTGTAAGTCTATAGACCAGGGACCAGGTTAAAAACGGTTAAAGGTTTTTAATTATTTTTTTGTAAAAGATAAAACAAATAACTTGGTTTTTTTAATTTTTCACATAAATTTTAAGGTCATGTGGAAAAAGTATATCTATGCATACAAAAGTTTTAGATCTTTTTATTACTTAAGTACCTACAACTTTGCCATTTGACTTTTTCCACAGGATAAACCGTTTTTTACCCTTAAAATTTACCCCCTTCCCCTTCCCGACCTCAAATCGCCCGTTAATTATTTTTCCTTTCATTTTTATAACATTCTCCTCTTTTTCTAATGGTTTTCATCCTGCTAGGTATATTTTTTTGGTTTAAAAAATTATCGACCCTGGTCTAGTATGGATGGATGGCTGGATGGATGTTTGTTACTCTTTCACGCCGGAACGGCTGAACGTATCTGGATGAAACTTTGCAGAGAGATAGAATAATATCTACGCGGGTAAAAACCGCGGGGCGCACATAGTATTCCATAATTACGTACCTATACGTAGGTATTTCTTTTATTTTTGTTCCCCACAGGACCGCAGAGAGTGCCGTTTTAAGGCTCCGGCGACAGCGGCTCGCAATTTCTCCAAAGGGTCCGGCCCTTAAAAGAGGCCTTTTTACCCTGCAGTATTTAGTGCATAACGAGGATCCGTCACGTTTTTAGATAAGTATGTAGATTGATAACCGATACCGAACCATGACATACTGTGAAAAAAATATTCAAATCGGACAAGAAATGACAAAGATACAGCGATTTTACTGCAGCTGTTAGAAAAACACCAGCGAGTACGAGCTGCGAGCGTGTGACGTCATTATATACCAGCTCGGCGCGTTTTGTACGTATTTATAGACAGTATCCCGCGCAGTTTTTGAGCTGTGCTTGACCCAGTCGCTTTGTTGTGGATTTATTGTCGTTAAACTTTCATATAATACCTACCTTATCATCCTGATGCTGCACCATTTCAGTGCGTCGAAACAAAAACCTACGGCGTACTCCCGGTCTATAATGTTTAGATGAACTTGAGACCTGCATCGGCATTATATGACAGAGAATTTATGTTGTAAGGTGGCTATCCAAGCTCAATTTATTTATTACATTCCTAGTTTACTACATATTTTAAATCAGTATAAAACCGAAGTACTGATGAGAAGCATTTTTTTTTATACAACTAGCTGATGGAACAAGCAGATGGCCCACCTGATGTTAAGTGGTAACCATCACCTATAAACAAAACATTGCCCCGTAGGTCACGCACAATAGGAACGTGCCCTACGATGCACTGCCCTGCGTCCATCAACTTGAGGCATACAGATGTTAAGCCTCATGTGCCTGTAATTACACCGGCGACCACACTCTTCAAACAGAAACACAGCGTTGCTGCTTGGCGGCAGAAAAAGGCGTGGTGGTAGTACTTCCCCGGACGAGCCCTTCACAAAGAGCTCTACTACTCTTAAAAAGCATTAGTAGGTATTAAGTTTTCAGGATTAAAAAAAACGGTTGTCTGGAAGAGATCGCAACATGCGATAAGACCACCGATTGTAGGACAATAATAAGTATTCTTACCGTTACCGTAACGGTTGTCTGGAAGAGATCGCAACATGCGATAAGACCGCCGATTGTAGGACAATCATAAGTATTCTTACTGTTACCGTTATCGTTATCGATTATAATTAAAATAAATAAATTAAAATAAATAAATAAATAATGATGAACAATCCACACAGCACCATCTAGCCTTAAAGTAAGCTACTCAAAGCTTGTGTTATGGGTACTAGATGACTGATATATTTAATACATTAGATACATAGATAGATATTTTTTATTTTACATAGAAAACACCCAGACCAACTAAATAAATTTCTGCAGATCGTACCCAAATTTGTTCCGAGGCAGGAATCGAACCCGCAACCTCTTGCGTCGCAGGCGGACTCTCGACCGCTGCACCACTAAGGTTGCTATTAGCGCGACCACCGAGCGTAATAGGTATGAAAAGTGATTGACTTATGTACCTATCTGTTTTGTGCCGGCGCACTTACTGAATCGCAATAAATCATGCCTGGTTATACCTACATCTGCTTATACCTAGGTTATTTTTTATTTTCACATTACTTACCACGGATGAAGGAAGGAGGATAAGTCTATGTTACTTACCTACCTTCCGTACTGCCATGTAAATAAGTAGGTATAATCCTATACCTACGGGTAGGGGGTATCATAACTGTTCAGAAAATTGAAATTTTGCCAAATAAATTATTTACGGTTTTCGAGTTATGGAGATTTTCGAAATTTTAATATTTTTTCACCCTTATCTGTTTTTTATAGCATTCTTAGATAACTGCGCTATCAAATGCTAATTGCCATTTGTGTGTCAAAGTAACAGATTTTTTTTAGAAAAAATTTAAACTAAAATAAATATTATTTGACATTTTTTCCAAAAGTTTGACCTACTGTGGAGCAAAAAAAATACAATGTCACCTGAGTGACCAACTAATAAAAAACTTGGCCACTTCAATGAGATTCCGAAATGGTATGCAATTGGTATTTCCAGCTTTTAATTTAAAGAATATTCCTGTAAAGATTGACCAAGGCCGGATTTTTTTTTTTTTTTTTTTACTGACTGACTGTCCTTTTTCAAATACATCTTCCAATTTGTTGCTTATTAATAAAGAACACAGAAACAATAAACCTAAAATGCATAAAACTTCAAAAAACCGACGGTGTTCGCTACTAAGCTACTAACTACGAATATGGAGTACTGGACGAATGCGATCGCGCGTTCTCTATAATCTGACGTCAGAGGTATCCACGGGCGGGAGGTGCCCGTTTCGAAAGGGAGCTACATAAAATATTAAATAACTTTGCTATTTATGGACGGATTTCAAAAAATCAAAAACCTGTGTACTCAGACAGTTATAACGCATGCAATGTTATAGTAAAATTGGATTTTCCCGTTGTGTGACTGATCCTCACTGCATATGTAGAGGCTGAACAGATAAGACAGATTTGTTCTGTTCTGAGTTGTCGGCGACTGGCGACGTTGGCGACGGACGCCGCGTCGGTTGTTGATACCTTAACGTCGTAGATAACCTACCTATTTCATTTGTAGATTGTGATACCTACCTCATACGCACTTTGATCGTACATATTATCAATTAACACGTTCACTGTCGAAGGAAAAAAAGTGGTTTTTCCATCGCGACGCCCACCGCGACCCGCGCGTCAGAGGAGTTTTAGATCTGTCCCAACAGGCTGGCGGACATTACTAGCGTACAAATTTGAATGAAAGCAGACCCGCCTGGCCTCCTAGTATCTCCATGAAACATGGTTCTTACCTACCATTAATAGTCATTGATAAATTTTGATTTTTGTGACATCGTCACATAACATGCGTCATTACGAATTATGCTTTCTTATGAATGAAATTTAAGTGAATAACAACACACCAAATTGTAGATTATTATTACTAAAAATAGATATCTTCGTGGCAAGGACCTTGAATGAGAAAGGAGTGCCTGGGAAGTAATGTGCAGTTGGTTCGAGCTATGTATAGCCGAGACGAACACACGTTTGGTCGGAAGCTGGCGTCACCGCCAAGTTCAGTGTGGCTGTAAGTTTGCACCAGGCGTCGGCATGAAGCCCATATTTGTTGCTCCTGATTATGGATGCGCTGACAACGAACAAACAGGAAGAAGCCCCCTGGTGCATGCTGTTCGCCAAAGACATTGTTCTTGTTGGTGAAGATTTGAGGTCCAGAGCAGGCTGGGAAAATGGCAGGAGAAATTGGAGTGTCGGGCTGAAGATCAGCAGGACTAAAACCGAGCACTTATTCTGCGACTTTGGTGGTCTCTCCAGTTTCACCTCTATTGCCTTAGACGGGGAATCCCTACCAGTCTGCTGCGACAGCTGCTTCGGTACCTCGGCTCATCTATCCAGAACGACTGCGATATTGACGTGACGTGAAAAATAGAATAAATGTGGGTTGAATGAAATGGCGACAGGTATCAGGAACAACATTGTGATCCACGAATGCCCCTAAACTTAAGGGGTAAGTTTACAAGACGATCATAAGACTTGTAGAGCTGTATGGATCTGAGTGTTGGGCAACTTTCACGAATGTTGAGGTGGATGTGCGGAGTGACAAGGATGGAATGAGTATATTATAGGAAGTTTCAAAGTAGTGCCAGTGACGGATAAGTTGAGAAGCAATAGGTTACCGTGGTATGGTCATGTCATGAGGAGGGAAGAATGTCATATTAATATGAATATACCTGGGTCACACTCACACACCCAACCTGCTTGCTACTGCTAACGCAGGCATATTACCAGCTTTCTTCACCGGATCTGAGAGAACTGGACTAAGACATCGTCCAAGAGTGGTTAACTCAGACCAGCATCGAAACCCTGGCTAACCTCGAGGTGGCAGACTCCACGACTCCCAATATTACGAGAAGAGTGCTAGAAATGGATGTGAATACTTTTAGAATGAGAGGCAGGCCAAAGAAAAGATGGATAGATTGTGTGAAAGATGACATGAGTAAGGAAGAAGTGAGCACTGAGATGACGAATGATAGAGGAGAGTGAAAGAAGAAAACCTGTTGTGCCGACCCCACTTAGCGTGGGATAAAGGCAGGAAGATGATAAGTCTTAAAATTAGTCAAAACATTAACAACAGCCACATTTAAAATCAAATCAAAGGCTAACCTAGCACATCCCGTTTTTCACTAGGGAGATGCGCGCGGGTGGTTGACGCATTGGCCGCGCGGCCCCGTGTGACGGATTTTCGTTTTTTCTTACGTGGGGGCCGCGACGGACTTTGCTGACCGGCGCTCATTATCTCGGTTTAAATCAATAATACAACACCAGTGTTAAATAAAACACATGTTTTTTTTATCATATCTATCCAATAAACCTAAAAAAATCACCGGTCAAATTTGGCAAATTCTATGTTTTTCAACTGGCTTCGTGGGATAATCTTACGCCGGGCACCGAGTAGTGACGAGTCGATGCAATGCGATAAATTGCGTATACCTACCTAGTTAGCGTGGCAAGGCGGGATGGATCAACAGTATTGCATAGCACACAGCATGCGTCCCGAGGGTGAGGGGTGTGGCTGTCGCGCTATTGGCTCGTAGATAAGACTACTAGGCGAAGGGTTGCAACCACTGCTAATACTAGAAAACGGTGTCCTTATTAACCAATGACCCTAATTCGAGCTAGGAATAATTACGCAGCGATATAGGTACAGTTCAATTTTAAAATTAAATGATTTCATTAAATGAAAATAAATAAAGTGTTAAATAAAGCGAGCCATTTTTTTTATAATAGGTAATTACTTATAAAATAGCCGCAGCATAAACTTTGAATTAACTTGACCTTAGCGTAAGTAGTTGGGTAACTCCAATACATAATGCTAGTGGCCTTCAAAAGACAACGCCCAGCTCGCTCTCAATAGAAATGAATGTTACCCTAAAATCTAACCGCGCCGGCCGGCGGCCGCCGCCATCGCGCCATCTGCGCCACAACAGTCTGTTTTAGAAGCAATTTTTTTTTCATAAACCGTGTAAAATCAATTTTTTGACAAACAACGCTGATCGGACTTAACATAATGATTAATTAATCATTGATCGAATGAATAATCATTGTACTCTGCTCTTCATATACCTACGTACCTAAGTATACATACCTACCTATAATAAAACGTACCTACAACCCGTGGCTGGTCTGGCTGACCTCAGACATCCGGAATGTCTTTCTGAACTCATTCAGAAAACCCGGAATCCATACAATTTATCCATTCTCCACAAACATTCTGATTTTTTTCATATTTTGAATTAGGTATCAAATCGATATGTAAGAATTGACGAGCCTTCTGAATTCCTGATCGGAATATGAAGATTCTGAATTCAGAACGCGCGTACACATACCTACTGAAATCCGATAGGTACCTACTGAATATTCAATTTACATTGCAACCGTTTGCTTGTGCTGTGTGTGATCTACGAGACTACATACCTATCAATCTGAATAGCCAAGGTGCCGGAATTTAGATTCTGAATTCCGTTCCTGAATTTAGAAATATTCCGGATGTCTGAGGCCAGCCTTAAGACTTCTTGAGGAAGGGATTTACTATCTAACTCTTTCTGGTTACTTATAAACCAAAAATAAAATTAAAAATGTGCGACCAGGACCATTTGAATATTTAGATATTATCAAGCTTTTATTAAGGCGTATATATGAGCTGATTGGTCTTATCAGGAGGCTTTCTCCTCATAGAGGAGCCAATATTTTGCACTAAATAAATGTCAACGAATGATTTAAAAAGTTCTACCTGTTTATTTACTATGTGAAAAAAAAACTTCAAAGTTTACGACTTTTTTTACTTGGCAATTAAATATTTTTCAATAACTGCACGCGTTCCTGTGTATAAATGTATTTTTTTTTTAACATTAAACAACATGCGCCCAAGGTCATCGGCTCCTACACGCGCCTTAAGATTAATAATTTAATCGGAATTATTTCAACCCTGACTCACATTTTATAAAACTGGTAGTAACGGTACATCAGCAAGGGAGTTTTAATCTATTCAAAATTTAAGCGCTTACAAGTTACCCCACAAAACAAACGAGTTCTCAACTTTGTTTTAGTTAGTATATAAATATAACAATAAATGTACCCATTGTGGTAGGTATAGGTATACATTTGTAACCTTTAAGTGAGACTATTAAAAATTAACGCGGTTCTTTTAAAATAACCGGTCATGCATGGTTTAGTATGGTACCTAGCAAGGGAAGGACATGCAGCAGAGATCTTCCTTACAAAAACATTATATTTTTTATTGGCTTTTTTTATAGTGTTTACTGCACTCAAGGAAATTTCAAAGCTTTAATAATATGAGCGGAATCCCGCTCGGAGAATAACATTTGGGACATTATAAAATCTTTTTTTTTGCTATAGGTATGGGTGGACAATAAATCATTTGATAGATCCATTAGAAGCATAATATACCTACCTACCAATCAGAGAAACAGTGGAGTAGCTTTCACTGTTTCTCTGATAGGTAGATACCTATTATGTATTACTTTATATAAAATTCAAATAACCTAGACCTACTTAGGTAATGATTTTACAAGTTACCTAGCTCAATTTAGTATTGATTGATAGTTTAGATGGATTACAACAAGATTACAACTCTTGGATTTAATGTAGGTAACTAACCTACCACATGTATACAGGGTGTGGCGTAAAGACTGGATAATCCTTTACCTATGGGTAGGGGGTACGAGTATCATAGCTGTTCAGAAAATTAAAACTAAACTCTACCTACTAAATATGTTACGGTTTTCGATTTAAATAAAATAAATAAATAATGCTGGATAATCCACACAGCACTATCTAGCCCCAAAGTAAGCTATTCAAAGCTTGTGTTATGGGTACTAGATAACTGATATATTTAATACATTATATACTTACATAGATAGATATTTTTTATTATACATAGAGAACACCCAGACCATCGGAACAAATTTCTGCAGATCGTACACAAATTTGTTCCAAGGCGGGAATCGAACCCGCAACCTCTTGCGTCGCAGGCAGGCTCTCGCCCGCTGCGCCACAGAGGTCGTCAATGATTTAATGGAGTTTTTCAAACTTTTAATATTTTTTCACCCTTGTCCATTCCTATTAGTGTATTTTCTAGTGCATTAATGTCGGTTTTATCTTGGAAAAAAATATTAGGAACCAACAATTATGCTGAATCAAAAATAGCACCTAGGTACCCACCTAATGGTAAGTGGTGGTGGTGGTGAATAGTAATAAGGTACCTACGTCTCAATATTTGCATTGCACGTGTCAGTCACGTGGCTTTCCCCTTACTCCTGCAAATTTTCTTCAAAATTAATACAACCTACCGACATAACTTTCTCCATTTTAACAACAGAAACCCGTTCACAATCCTTTAAGAATTAGGTATTTATTGCTCTATAGAAATGATTAAAAGCCGGTCCCTTTGCCACTCTTGCACGCGTTAACAGTTAGGTAGGGGAAGTAGAGGGCAAGGGCAACGGGCGAAAGTATACCTACCAATAAAAAATTGGTGGGTAGGTATTTTATCAATATTATTATACCTAGGTTGGTAGGTAACCTATTGAAGGCATCTACGAAAGTTATGGTAGCTACTAGTTAGTACCTTTCTAAATTATCAGTTAATAAATATTATTCATGGGAATTAAAATAAATTATTCATTTTACGTATAACAAAACAGTAAATCTTATTAATTCTGATTACTTTGGAAGAACTAAAATTATAAGATTTACTTATAAGATATACCTATTACCTATAAGATTTGGAAACATCAAACAAATATTCAAATCTTCTTCATCTTGTTTAATTCTATAACTTAGGTAACAAAACCAACCACCGTCTATTAAAATGAACTTGAATGAATGAACTTTGTATTTTAGGACACGTTGCAATCACGCGCGGACTGTATCGTGGTGGGACAAAACTCCAAGTTATCCCCACCCCAGACACGGCAAATATGGCCTCGAGTGTCAAGAGGCCTTATGTACCAGCAACACACGAATAAATCTGACATTAATTGTAGGGTAGGTAAGCGTTTCATACGAACGACATCCACCATGCCTACCTTACCTAGTTAGTCATCTTTTTAAAACACGAAATACCTACATACCTACGTTATAAATATAATATATTATTATATTCAAAAAGTGTTGTTTATTTAAGTAAATAAGATAAGCTTGCTTTCTGTGAAATGTCGGTCAATATTTACCAGGTTTACCACCTTTTTTATTATTTACTAGCACTAGCAGCCTGTCCCAGCTTCGCATGAGAACTCGTCGTAGTTTTCTTCTCACTCCCGGTTTCAGGGCTATGCCGTCTCCGTCCAATTCTATGGACGGGTCTATTGGGTTGTTAGGTTTCTTTGAGACGCGCCCCTAAGTGCCGGTGTGATCAGGCCCTGCCGGGTGAGACCCTTGATTGCTCAGGGGAGGCCCAGCGAGCCGATCAGCAATCGCGGCAGCGGTCGCCACCAGCGACGGCGTTCTCGTCCTGTTTGATGTTTCTTCTATGTCTTTGAATGGTAATGTCTCGTTTAAAAAATTCAAGGCTATTTTAATGCCTAATATTATAGAACTAATAATAGTTTATTAGTTTATTAGTTAAACATATTATTAGTTTATTACAATATTATTAGTATATATCATTATTATTATTTTGTACAGCAAATGATAGTAACGCCCAAATACGTATTTTTAATAAATTCATATCCGTTACACGGGGCTTACCGGGAACAAGATCAAAGGCCAATTGGCTTTATAAAGCTTAATTAATAATGTTCAACATATAAATGGAAAAAAAAAATTAATTTGTGACACATTTACCCCACATGGCCCAAATGAGCATTTTAAATAAATTCATAACTTCGAGCGTGGACGGTCCCGGACCATGGTTAAAGGTTGTGTGGCTTCCTTACATGTTGGTTTATAATACCTATAAGTTTCATCCCGACCGAGCGGGAACGAAAGGAGTTACGAGTAAAACAAAATCCATTTTCATACATTTCAAATCTATAAACCCATTTCTTTATAGTTTTTATTAAAAAAAAGTCAAGTGGCTACTATGTTATAACATGTTTTTGTGTTTCTAACCAAACTGCATACTCAAAACATCAAAAAACGAAACTTTTTTTTCAAAATTCCTATGATACGGACATCGAAATTATCGACCACTGTGCGGCGGTGTTACCTCGATGAACCCTATTAACCTAGGTGAAATCTTATTGATTTTTATAATCCGAACTAGGTATGTAGGTGATTAAAATATCATTAATAAGTTTTTTTTACCGTTATTTAAATTTATTTTTGTAACCAGACCTCTAACTTTGTGGTGGCGCTAGTACTAAGCGCCCGGCGCCGCGCTAGAGCGAATAGGTACCTAGGTATCGACAAAATTTTAATTCGACTAAATTACCTATTACATACCTACCTACCTACCTACGTGTATAATTTGAAGTTGCACGCGTCATCGAGGTGTTCATCTAGCTAGCAGAACTAACCGCCTTAAGTCAAGAAGCCGATGACCGGGGGCCGCCCGCCTCGCGCCGCCGCCGGCCGTCGCGTCGCCAGCGCATTCTAAATAAGCATTCGTACTTTGTAGTCACCTAGCTAGATAGGCAGGCACCCACCACACACCTACCTACCTTATCTATAGTCTGTCTACCTACATAGGTAATTATTAGTTGCGTTGTTTGAAACGAAGCATGAACCCAACTGACCTGTGTGGAGTGCATCTGCGCCTGTCTTTTCTAAATTGTTGGCGTGTGGAAATACGCTAAGTAGAATAGGGCTAATAGGCATGTAAGTAACGAACAACCGGACCCTCAATTTTGTTTAGTTGAACAACGAACGACACAGTAAAATATCACCCACTGAATCATCATTGAAATAACACCATTCCACAATCCACGTTAAATAACCTATTTTAATATTAAATACGTCTTAGCGAGGCATGTTACTCAATCTAATAAAACAGAATTCTAAAAGAAAATGAAGTGTTACCAAGCACTTACCTATCTTCGTATGTGGGAGTGGCATCGCCAGAAGCTCCTTGCGACAAGTCACCGTCCATAGTTGTTCGAGATGGTGAAATGGGCCTCCACACAACTTTTACGGAACGGATATGTTGGCACGCGGAATAAACCGGTGCGCACGAATAGCGTGTACTGAGCGGAGTGGTTCGCGCCGCGCGGCGTGACGGGCGTGAGCGTCAGTTGTAAGTTGGCGGTACAATGCGAGGAATGAGGATGGCAACTATGGCAAGGCAAGGCGGAGGCGCGCGGTGCGGGGAGCTCGACAGCAGCGGGGCGGGTGCGGGCGCGGGCGCGGCGGGCGGCGCGGGTGGCGAAGTGAGGCCCTGGAGCTGGACACGCCGCGGCCCGCGGCGCGCGCCGAGCCCGGCTCGGGTCGGCGCCGGCACGGCCACGGGGCGGCTATCTCTCTCCTCTACAAGTCTACAACAAGCGTTGCTTTGCTTGCTTCCTCTTGCATCGCGCCGCGCCGCGTCGGAACGACAACAAAGTTCCACAATTAAAAAAAAACTTTTTGCAAGAAAAAGCCTACCAAATGCAATGGAAAATACTACCTACTAGGTATAACTTAAAAATTACTCGTCAGATCTGACTCATTTAAATGGGTCCACTGACAAGCACAAGCTTTCGATAAAATAAAAGGATCATCAAAATCGGCCCTCCCAGTAAAAAGCTATGAGTTGGGTACCCTACCTACCTACCTCGGCAGGCCCTTGCCGTTACAACTTTAAAGGTCGTTTTAGTACCTAGTTAAGAGGTAGTACACAATTAGCCGAAGTAAGCCTATGGTCACCCACGGCACGGCAGCACTTACCTCCATCCGCCCTGTGACGAGTCATTGCTGCTATCCTTCAGCTGTGTGGCACTGGCGCTTTGCAGATTGGGAACATTCACTCTGAAACAATAAGTTGAAGTTTGAACCCAAGTTATACTTCAGTCAGCCTGATGAAGTCTTCTGGTCTAGCTGTTGGAAGAACCGGCAAAAATGTAGTCTGGTAGCACATAGGCTATTTTTATTCCGTGGTAATACCGGGATTTAAATCTGCGCGGGCGAAAACGTGCAACTAGTAGACTATAATTTTGATTCAAAAAGGGCTATCCTATCAAACAGTTTGAATTTAAGTTGCGAAAACTCACGAACGTTATACCTACTCAATCAAGGAGATGAAAATTCAAAAAGTTGTAATTTTACACCTTTGCGCCCCCTATCTATCGACGCAGATATCCTACCCACACGTGATCTGAGGGCCTATCACGAGTTCCGGTGCCGACCGCGATCGATCGTAGATCACGTCGATAGATACCGCATTTTAAGGTAATTCAATATTATATATATAATGTAATGTAATGTAATGTAATAGGACTCCTTTTTCCGCACTTAGACTCAAGGTTGGTCCATTGTGCTTTAGGGTGTGCTGGCTATATCTGTAGCCAGCCCAACTCCTCCCAAAAGCGC
Source organism: Plemyria rubiginata (assembly GCA_963576535.1). Classification (NCBI taxonomy): domain Eukaryota; kingdom Metazoa; phylum Arthropoda; class Insecta; order Lepidoptera; family Geometridae; genus Plemyria; species Plemyria rubiginata. The sequence goes on from OY754905.1 coordinate 7,124,907, forward strand.
AGAAGTTTCCTGGGGGCTTCGCAGGCTTGGAGGAGTGACCTGGGGTTGGCCAGGATTTCTTGTCGTTGAGTTGCTACTACCACGCATTCCAGGACTACGTGGGCAGCTGATTCTTCTTCTATTATATATCTTATATTCCTAATAAATTCTTATTATTTTTATCATTATTCCTATTATAAATATTATATTTTATTCGCATAACCCCTCTGAGGGCTTATCATGAGTTTAGTGCCGACCGCGATCGATCGTAGATCGCAACGATCTACACCGAATTTCAAGGAAATGAAACAACGGCATCTAGCGTATTCTTTGAGAAGCTTAAGGGAAGCTTCTCAAATAATGAGAATAATATATGTATAATATTTATAATAAGAATAATGATAAAAATAATAATAATTTATTAGCAGTATAAGAATAATATATAATAAGAATTTCTTTGAAATGCGGTGTCTATCGGTGTGATCTACGATCGATCGCGGTCGGCACCGAAACTCGTGATATACCTACTTCTGAGCGAAAGATAACATTACTGTGCCTGAGCAGTCTACATAGGTACGTACGTAGATCTCGATAGCCACAACTAATTATTTTCCGATAAATGACACAATGCTTGTAGGTGGTACACAGTGTGTGGTGTTAGTTTACTCCTACCTACCTAGACTAAACAAGCAATCGAACTACGATTGCTTTGTGGCTGGTCGTATTTTCTGTATTTTAAACCTTCCTTGTATTGGCCGCTGCGTCCCTTCGGTACAGCAGCTTCGCATATGTATACATTATTTTTTTCAACATTTTAGGATAAACATAGACCTACCATAGGCTACCTATTTCAGAGATTTGCACATTTTGCACATCCTTCTCTTCTCCGCGCTTCGGCGACCACTCCCTCATCCTGCGTTGCTGTTGCGCTGAGTGCTTTAATTTTTTGTCAATCAACATTATTTTTAAACCAGTAATGGTGTCAATTCTGTTGTTTAGTTTTCCTAATTTAACCTAATTTGACAGAACTAAAAATATTGCCGTCTCTTTCTAGAAGACCAAAACGACAAGGATGGCTATATTTTTATTAGGATAATGCAACAACAGAATCGACACCAATCTTTTGATGTAGGATGAATGTCCGATTTAAAAAATTCAAGATTTGATCTAGAGGTACCTATTATAATAGGTAAGTCTTGAATACAAAATAATTTATTTGAATAAGGATTGAAGAGGTATGGATAACAGGGCCTGATTTTGGGCGGCATTAGGTACTAGGTATCATCTTTAAAATTTAAAAAAGTACGTAGTTCTAGTAACATATACAATAAGTAGATAGACATAATGCTATCGCTGACTTATTTGTAGATGTGTTCAAATAATATTGTATATTTTTTTTGTGCCATCGTCAATACTTTCCGCAGCGCATGCGATGAAAGACGTTGACATTATTGGAACGTACTAAAAACTAAAAAAACTAGCTCAACATAATAAACTAAGTCAGAAATCTTTGGGAAGGGTTCGTCCGGGGAAGTCTACAAGACACAATGCTTTGTTATGGATGATGATTGCCACTTAATACCCACTCATACCTAAAATCAAGTGGGCCATCTGCTTATTCTATCAGGCTGTTGTATTAAAAAAACATATATATCACTACATAGTATAAAACAAAGCTTTCTCTGTCCCTATATCCCTATGTCCCTATGTATGCTTAAATCTTTAAAACTACGCAACGGATTATGATGCGGTTTTTTTAACAGATAGAGTGATTCAAGAGGATGGTTTATATGTGCACCCGTGCGAAGCAGGGGCACGCGGGTGGTCGCTAGTAACGTATATAAATATGCAATACAATAACGTAAAAAGCAGAACGTGGTCATTACCTACCTAGGTACTACTCGTAGTAGGTATTCATATCGGGACAGACAGAATAAATTAGTTTCGGACAAACAATTACTTTTCTGCTGGAATCCCTGCCAGATCATATATTTTCGAATCTAGAAAATTATTATCAGTTCATGATGTGACTATTGTTTCAGTAACCACAATGAGTTGTTAACGCGCGGCTAACAATGCTGGCGCCATGTATGAGCCCCCGCAGGTACCTACCTATCAGACTTTTGATCGTTTGTGCAAGTTCGACAGATTGGAAGTCTTTTTTTAACAAGAAGATGGACCACCTGATGTAAAGTGGAAACCATCATCGTCTATAACAAAACAAAGCATTGTCCTTATCAAAATATCTAATATCCTAGGAAGGTAAAACCTGTCTTTCTTATTTGTTTTCTTGAAATAAATAAAAAAAAATACTTTATGATTAGGCGTGGCAGATTTAGACCGAATAATCTGAATATAAATAGAGCCTATCTTTATTATGCTGCTAGGTATTCATAGGTTGAAAGCAGGCCATAGGTCACACCATTCTCGAAGACATTCTGTCTAGGACGCTTCGAAGGTCCTCTCTTCCCAGAGGATTTTTTATTCAGTTTGTTCTATAATTCCTACTGATAGCTTAGGTAAAGGCCTAACGAAATAAGGCCTGTGCGAAATGGTTGTTAGCGATTTTTCGAAAATGGGTTTTGCGATTTTATATCCTTCAACAAGTCAAAACGTGCGAGCGAGAGTCACATTAGCTCTTGTCTTCACCTTAAGAAGCTGCCAAACCACTTCGTACCTACTTACTAAATTCGCTCGCTCATTTCATCATTATTGAAGTTTAAAAAATACTGAAGTTATGAAAGCAGCCATGCCTGCTAATATTAGAATCTAGATATAATAGACCAGGGTCGATAATTTTTGAAACGCTTTATTATTTTTAAAAGCTTCTACCCTGGTCTATATATATAAACGTGTAAACTAAAGGTACATGAATTAAACACTTACAGTTTTTTATTGGCGACCGATGGCTCAACTATCAATGGCAAACCGCAATATGAATACCCTGAAATAACATAAATAATATTGAGCTTTTAAGAAAAGTTGAGGAGGCCTATACTCAGCAGTGGGTGCAAACGGGCTGAAATGATGATGATGATGATAAGATATGTTTTTGGGGTAAAGTTTTTTTGCATTTGTAATGAATTTTATAGGTAGGTATTCTAGCAAAACAATTTTCGGGTTGGCTAGCAATCCTTGTACCTGGGTTGAGTGTTGGGGGTAGGGGGTTTGCAAGAAGGGATAGGTGGCAAGTTCTAGGAAATGGAAAAATATAATTTTACTTTTTCAGCTATAATAGGTACTACTAGTTAGGTCAGGTTTTGAATTTTGATTAAAAAATTGAAAATTTAAGTACCTAATAATTTTTCATATCTTAGACAAAAAGATTTAAGGGAAGGATTTCCCATTACACTTTTTTTTTGAAAAAATAAAAATGTAGAAATCTGAAGTTATAATTTTTTCATTTCCTAGACAAAATGACTCAAGGGAAGGACTTGCCATCTACCCCCGTCTACAAGGATTGCTATGAATAGTTTAACCGTTACTCTCCCTCCCTCCGTTGGCGCGGTTTGGGGTTGGCATCAAATTTTGAACATTTTATGTCTCCTCGTTTTGGAACCTACGAAGATTGGTAAGTACCTACCTACCTACAAACTTTATCGAATCCGGGAACCACCCACAATTTAGATTTATTTAGTCCTGCTCCGAGGCAATGGGTTTCAACAGGATAGAATCAGAAATTATAGTAGGTCTACTTATAAACTGTATACCTAAATTATGCCAAAATTACAATACTACTTACTAACCTAATTTACTTTAGTGTAGGACAACAAATATTGGTACACTTACCGTGAAGTTTGTCGATAGCCCGATCCGCCGCAGACTGGTCGGGAAAGTCGACAAATGCATAACCACCTCTCTTTACAGAGATTTCAGCAACGGTAAGGTTTTGTTCAGCAAATAGTTGTCTCACTGCTGCTTCGTCAGCTTCAATCGGCAAGTTGCCTATGTAAAGTTTATTCATTGCAGAAACTGTTTTCAGCTGCTCGCTCATTTTTAGTCTTTTCTTCGAATTTATTTTTTTATCCAGAAAATCTACGGATCAGAAATTACTTACATAAATCGTCAAACGTCAGTCAGTCACTTTCACCTTCGTAAAGCCAATCATGCATCGATTCGAACTTCTTTTGTCAATTTTTTTCCCAGCTATTATATTCAAAAATCGAAAAATAAATCAAGAAGGATTTATGTGAGTTTTTAAACTCGATGGCCATGTATGTCATTTTATGGTGTCTTGTTGCTCTGTCATGCTGCCGACCAACTAGCTATTCAAACAAAAAGGTATATGAACATGATTTGTTGAACTACAAATATTTATTTCATCCCTTTGATGTGTGTCGTAGCATATCTGTTCTGTCCCCCTCTTTCGCATGAGTTTGTATAGGCGTGGGACCGAAACGATCGTTTGGTAGATAGTACAGCCTTATGGCACATGACACATTTACTTTATCAGTTGGTATGGTAGGTACCTACTTACTACACTCACCAACTGAGCCGTCTTAGGACTTATTGTATTCTTTGCTCAGCTGTAAGGGACAATGTACAATAAACGGAGCTTGAGATTGCAGCCCCGCGGAATTACCTTGCAAATCCGAAAGCCTACCAAGCTGGCAATATCAAGAACGTTATCGCTCTTGCCTGTTTAAAGTTCTCGGAGCTAACTCAGAAAAAAACAGGCGTATGAAATTAAAGTAAGCAATAAACAAGTCAAAATGACGGATCAACATTTATTTTCGGTGTTATAATCATAAACTAAGTAGACAGGTACATAAAATACAACAAATCAAATATTTTTATTTTCTAACATGTTGGTTAAATTAATATGAGGAAAACTAAAAACACTATAAACGAAGGAATAATAAATATCACAATGGGTAAGTATATTCTCAATTTAAATCTAGAGATACTACTATCTAATACATGATAGAGATGTTACGTTGTTCATATACTTAATACTATTGAATACCTACATCGAAGTTTGAATTCAAGATAATTTACAGAATACAAACATTCACGCCAAGACCGATCTCTTCTTAATTAGCACTTAGATTTCATCCCATGCCTTAAATAATTGGGTAAATAAAAAAACAAGTGCAAAATAAATTAATCACAATAATGTTGTACTTAAAATTCCCAATAATCTCAACCGACACCGGGAAACATAATGGCAAGCAATAGTTTATAACAATATTTTACTACACAACTTAATTCTTATATTATATTTCAACAAAACACATTATTATATTTTGTAACATTAAAGTGGAATAAAGATATATTATTATATTATATAAAATTATTAACATTGATTTATATAATTATTCATTAGATAAATACTTAAAGCAGGTTATAATTTATTATTAAGATACACTGGAAATAAAGGAAAGGGCTCAACTTCAGACGGTGTAAATAAATATACGAGTATGCAGCGAATTTTGGTGGTTTGCAGAAGTCGGTGTTTTACATGAGAGTCCATCGCCGCTGCTACAATTCTAACTAGTATATAACTTTAACAAGTACGAATAGATTGTTTAATTTTTATAAAAAGGATTTGATTTTAGGCTCGTTATAATACTACCTTATCAGTAATGGAATGTACACTTGTCATCTGTCGCTTTGCTGAGCCGTGCTTTTATGGCTTTGTTTTGTACCAAACACTGCTTTATGATCTTCGATGAATAATTTCTTAATATTTTCCACCCGTCCATCCTGTGAAGATGTGTGTGATAATAAAATAATAATAATAATAATAAATAATGCTGGACAATCCACACAGCGCCATCTAGCCCCAAAGTAAGCTACTCAAAGCTTGTGTTATGGGTACTAGATGACAGATATATTTAATACATTATATATTTACATAGATAGATATTTTTTATTATACATAAACACCTAGACCAACGGAACAAATTTCTGCAGATCGTACACAAATTTGTTCCGAGGCGGGAATCGAACCCGCAACCTCTTGCGTCGCAGGCGGACTCTCGCCCGCTGCGCCACTGAGGTGATGCCAGTGAAGATGAGATGCCACTTTCTTTACAAATAAAATACACATAAAGACACAATTTAGAGAACGACCTCCGTACGTTAGATCAATATACCATAGATACACGATTATTCAGGTTACAGTTAAAACAGTAGTTTATTTGGACATTTGGAAGTTTACGTGAGGACGGCTTCCGCGTTCAGATCTTGATGTTTAGGGAACTTAATGACCCCGGTGACTTGTTGAACCATGTCCAATCGGGCTTGGACTCTGAAGTGAAGCCGGGTCTCCAAATTGTAGCCTGAATACTTTTTTCTGGAAAATTAAGAGAATTTTATTATTAGTGTCGAGGAAGAATGACTGCTGATGATAAATATCGTGATCAAAAGAAGAAGGAAAAGGGAAAGGTTCTTGCATAGAAATCATTAGTTTTTTATTATTTTACAAATTATATTATTTATCGAACGAACTTACTACTATACATATACTTACTTTGCTTCAATCAGGTAGTTGTAAGCATTTTCCATGTCTCCCATATTGAAATGGCACATAGCTAACTCGCAGACGGCGTATGGCACGAGAAAGGCGTCTTCTTTGATCAGGCTTTTTAATCTAAAAATAATATAAATGTCAGTACCTACTGTTTAAGTCTAAGTTAAAGTCAAAAAACTCTTTCTTATCATTCTTAGGCCCATAGTCAAACTGATAAGTCTGTAGCTGTCTCTTTTCATTGGCCTGAAAGTGACAAGAATACCCTATCGAGCCGCTATAAAATGGCAGGGATTATGAATAAGAGGGATATTTTTTAGACATGTGTTAATGATAAACTTAACTAACATCCGTTAGTTAAGTTATTCAACTAACGCTTACAAGGAAAAGGCTAGCGGCCCGATTACGCTAATGTCTGGCTATCAAAATGGCATTCAGTTTGACATTTGGTTCCCATAGTGTAATAGCAATTGTAAAGGATGGATGGGAATGAAATGTCAAACTGAAAGCCATCTTGATAGCCAGATATTAGCGTAATCGAGCCGCAGCTTTGGATGAGAGATGAACAAGTTTACTTACTCGACAACTCGCTTCAGCTCGCGGATCGCTTCATCCGGCAGTTCTGCCGCGGACAGCGCACATCCGTGAATAAAGTGCAACATTGCCGTGTTGTCTGCTCCGTAAGCGCCCATCCAATCGCGCGAGGAGCTCGCCTCTTGCTCCTTTATCGTCCTCTCTACCAACTGCCGACACATACAATTTCACATAGGCCCGTTACACAGTGGCGGTAACCGCGAGGGCGACTAACCGTTTCCTTATACATTTCCAGGAAGAACGATTCTGAGCCCTTTCCATCCACCAACTTCCAGCGATCCTAACAATGTCGTCAGTCTAGGAAGGCGTTCCACGCTTCGCTTTCCTGTGGGTGATCGCCATTCGAGAACCATTTCCCCAGCAGTAGTCACATATTCGAGCTATGACCTGCCCATTGCCACTTCAACTCGCTGATTCTGAGAGCTACTTCAGCTACCTTGCTACTCCTACGGAATTACGGATTTATACGATCGATCTCTCTTCTCGATCTATTTTACGGAGGAAATCTGCCAGATAGTTAGCAGCTGGTATTAAAAAATACTAACCGCAACAAGTTTGTGCACCAGCGGCTTGTCATTAGCCAGCGACGGGAACAGGTTCCAAATGCACATGAGTTCGAGTCCGGGCAACAGCAGACGCTTGCCTTGCGCGTGGTAGCGCGCGCAGCGACGGATCGCAAATTTCTCCATCGGCAGAGACTTGCCTGCTATGCGCACCTTGTATATCGGCGCTAAACTGCAACACAAATATAATACATACGGCGAATAGGCTGCCTAAGCTATCCACTAAAGAATTCTACTGCTCTATCGTTTTGTCAAATCCAGTCCATCCCAAGGATGTCTGGAAGAGATCGCTTTTAGCGATAAAACCGTCCATTGTATATCACTCAGAGTTTTTTATTGTTCTGTTATGTGTAATTATTATGTGGTGTGCAATAAAGTATTTTCTATCTATCTAAAGTGGCCGCGGAGCGGAGAAACGGAGAATTTGTTTGACATCTTCTCATTCACATGTATTTTAAGATTTCATGCAATAAATATACATTGACTTTGGAGAAATATTAACCAATAGAATTGCAAAAGGTCAGTTGCCCGCTCCGCTCGCAGTGGAAAGCCGACAAAATTCTTGATAAATTTGAATAATGAACAAACAAAAAAATACAAAAACAGTCGTGCAAGCATGTAACTTGTCAAATATCGAATCGATGATCCATGCTCGAGGGGCAGGGGATATCTACCGCACCTAGGGCCTTATTGTGTAACTTGAAGCCCATTACCATGGCGATATTCTGAGTTTCAAGTGTCAAACTTTCTGTACTACATATCATGTTCATCTGTGACATTACGATAGTACATATTCCCTCACCTGTGCCGATTACGATTACCAGCGAGTTAGAAAATTAGACTGCTGGGGACAAAAATCGTGAGCAGTATCTATTTATTTACCGTATCAATTCGTTGATGAGCGCTTCCTCTCCTCGGCTCAGCTGATTAATGTCAGTTTCCATCAGCATGGCAGCCTCGATGTAGCAGTGAGTGGTCTTGGACCAAACATTCTCATCTATCAACTTGCCGGCGAAGCTTGCAGCCATTTTGAAATCCATCTTCAGTCTGAAATTAAATTATTAGAAAACACATGTGAATCTAAGAATATAGATTATGATTCGATTAACAGGTTTTCTTGAAAATTTTAAGCTACTTCTTCTTGTCGAATCACACTTCACACTTCTTTCGAAACTGTGTAGTGAAAGGATTTTAAGTGCGCCCCAAAAAGGCTTTGTACCCTGTTTAATAAGCAATTTAGAATCTAAATTTTTTAAGCAACATACTTGCATTTTAGTTGCACTAAGTATTTCATTTCAATTTTGGGGAGATTGATATTTCATAGTGAAGTATACATAAAATATTGCATAAAAACCACACATGTATAAAACATTAATAAGAAAGAAAAAGAACCACCAAGGACTTGAGACAAGACTTCCAACTTGGCGACGGTTTGGCAACGTCGACAAAGTCTTCTAGACCGTTCTGCTCCGACGTCGGCTACATCGTCGCTTACCATCAGGTGAGATTGCAGTCAAATGACGGTTTATTCACTACTAGTTGCCCCCCGCGGTTTCACCCGCGCATATTTCAATCCCGGTATTCCCACGGGATAAAAAGTAGCCTATGTGCTATTCCAGACTATAATGTATCTCTCTGCCAAGTATCATCCAGATCCGTTCAGCCGTTCCGGCGTGAAAGATGACAAACATCCATAGATCCATCCATACTTACAAACTTTCGCTTTTATAATACTAGTAGGATAAAAAAGTGCGATTTCGTCTACATCCATTCCTGACGATGTAAATGAACTGAACGTCGAGACGCCATGGCCACTCAATTTGGCAACCTCCTGATGCCAAAACGCCTGCGCTGCCATGGCGACGGAGCTAGCGGCCGGAGGCAGAGCTCTATATGATTTATGATACGCACCCATGGATCCACATGAGGTCCCAGTAGCAGAGCAAGCGGAATTGCCTCAGGTCGTCTTCTTGTTGCTTGATAGCGCGGGTGTAAGTATAAATGCCTTCGTCCAGCTGGCTTTGTAAATACTGCTTGCGGGCTTGAAACGCGAGAAACCACACACTGTCGGGGTAGTTCTAGAAATAAATCACATTTTTAGACCTGGTACTAAAGTAAAAAAGAATCATCTTTTATTTCCTAAAACATTTTTTCTTTCTTGATTGATAAAATATTATATTGATATTGATTATATCTATAACTATAAGAAGTCCTGAGTGACTGACATATAAACCGCTGGTCGTAGAGACTTGAAATTTGAGGAGTACATAGTTCTTACAGCGTAGACGTGTACTAAGAAGGGATTTTTCAAAATTCAACCCCTAAGGGTGTAAAAAGGGTCGAAAACCATTGTATGAAAAAAAATCGTATTTCTTCAACCTAGGATCTTGAAACTTAGAGGACATATACCCCAAAGTCAATAATTAAGTTTGTCATTTTTAGTTTTTAAGAACTACCCCCAATAAGGGTGCAAAGGGGTGTTGTAGTTTGTATGGGAGTTTTTTAACGAGTGGTTCAATTGATTTCAAACTTGGAGTATATAATACTTCTAAATAAATAATTAAGAACGACATTTTTAGTTTTTGTAAACTACCCTTAATAAGGGTGCAAAGGAATTTTGGTTTTGAAAATTGAAAATTGGTTTGAAACTAAAAGTAGATAAATAACAAAAAAATATACTAATTTAGGGTTTCATCTCGGTTGGAATGCGCGAGCGGCGTCAGAGGCACAGCGGTGGCTGGCGAAGCGCGGGGCGCTGTATCTAAGTACTTAGGCTCAATGTTGTCGATGTAGCCTATTTTCTTTTTCACGTAAGACTATAGGTATCATCACTACATAATCAACTTAGCTCCCCGTCATAACTGAGGTAAGTAGGTACAGGTACTTGCCTAACTTTTCACTCTGTCGATCCAAGCTTACCTTAGCGATGAGTGTGATGCATATTTTTATCGAAATTTCGTAATTTTTGTGACACAATACGCGCGGGTAAAACCGCGGGGCGCAGCTAGTGTATAATGAAATAACTGAACATAATTACAATCCTATCCTACTACTATTATAAACGCGCAAGGTTTGTAAGTATGGATGGATGGATGTTACTTTAAATTGAATTACTCGTACTTACTCGTTAAATGAAAGAGTAGAAAGGGAACTAATTTGACAAGCAGATATTTCGCATAGGTGCGAGCAAGACCGCATGTGAGTGAAAAATGTATAGAAAGTGGCGCACCAATTTTTTATAACTCTTTTCGTACAATCTGTAAATGGGTTCTTGCTTAAAAAGGAGTATATGAATACATACTAGTTACCGTATTACACATAACCAGCGCCACGCGGTTTCACCCGCGTAGTTTTAAATCCCGGTATTCCCACGGGATAAAAAGTAGCCTATGTGTTATTCCAGACTATAATACATCTCTGTGCCAAGTTTCATTCAGATCCGTTCAGCCGTTCCGGAGTGAAAGAGTAACAAACATCCATCCATCCATACTTACAAACTTTCACGTTTATAATATTAGTAGGATAAGTAGGATTTTGCTTATTTTGAACCACAATAATACCTTGAGCAAGCCGTTGAGACGTATCTCCGCGTACTGGAGATCGCCTCGTCCGCCGATGAACTGACAAATGATAAGGTGATACGCCAGCAAAGTCAGGTCGCAGAGCACAGCACGCATGCCGGCGGAGTTTGCACCTTTGTCCAGTTCTGCCAGACCGTAGTCCTGCAATACATGGAAGCACATATTGTTTTGTCAAGCATTTCAAGAGTTTATTTACTTATTTATTTGTTTATGGAAGACTAACAGCACACCATACGTATAAATCAAGAATAAGTCTCCACACATCCTAACTAATATTATAAATGCGAAAGTAACTCTGTCTGTCTGTCTGTCTGTCTGTTACGCTTTCCCGCTTAAACCTCTCAACCGATTTTGATGAAATTTGGCACAGACAATCTTTAGACCCTGAGAAAGGACATAGGCTACCTTTTTGCGAAAAGTACGCAGACGAAGTCGCGGGTACCAGCTAGTATGGATATAAAATAAAAAACTTATTTGAGCACAGAAGAAACAGGTACATGCTACATACACACAAGAAAAATAAAAATATCAGAAAAGCTACATAATAATATGAAACAATATAAAATATATAAATCTTATCAGGCGAAGAATTGACTCATTATGCGCCTCATCCGCGAGCAATGCGAGTTGTGTTATTGGAAAGGCTTATTTATTTATTCGATCTATCACGTGTATATTACCCCTATAACCCCAGAAGGTATTCTATAAAGACCTTTGGTTTTAAGACTTAAAAAATTCGTAGGCGTTCCTCCAATATGAAACTAAACACACCATGAAGGAGCCCGCATTGACAGCCGGCTGTACGTTCCGTGTTGCGTGACCTTGGTACTTAGGTTAACAGTATTGCAAACCCTGGGGTTGCAAATTTCTGAGACAATATTAATTTTACTGTTGTGTTAAGAATAAGATACAACTTTTGCACACGTCAAAGCTTTCCAGTGCTTAGTCTAATGACTTGATGTCTTGGCCTTAATATTCCCCATATGTTACACTAAACGTAAACATAATTTGAATGATTGAAGAAATTTGAAACCAAGCCCAGTGTGTTGCCTGTTCTTCTCGGCGTTGGTCGCGTGGAACTAGCACCTAGTCATCTAGTTTTAAGACGTCTCAAGGGAATCCTTATGATTTTATTGAATTAACATAATTTGACTTTGACTTTGAATGGTGACTCACTTTGTCGGCGCTGAATCCCACGAATTTCAAGATGGCGATAATTTTGGCAGGCAACAGCGAGATCATCAAGTTAAAGGTGGCTGTGCCAAGCCGCACGCCGCTTTTGAAGTGCAGCTTTGAATTCTCAGACTCCCACATCTTCGCCTCAGTGAGGTTCCAACACAACCTGACAAAAGAAAAGCATTTATTATTAGCATTTTTTATCATATCTATTCGCAAAGAGTTAGTTCTACGTGAACACAGAGCAAAGTAGCACTTTACTAGAAATGAAAAGTTATTTGAATTTGGAATGTTGATATTGTGAGTCAAAGATCCAATTACCGAAGAAATCAATCACGAAATATGAACAACTAGTAGCGCCCCGCGGTTTCAGTATTCCCACGGGATAAAAAGTAGCCTATGTTCTATTCCAGGCTATAATCTATCTCTCTGCCAAGTTTCATCCAGATACGTTCAGCCATTCCGGCGTGAAAGAGTAACAAACATCCATCCCATACTTACAAACTCTCGCGCTTATAATAGTAGTAGGATATGACATAGTAAAGCGGACGCGAGCCGGTTCTAAACGTGCCCTCCGAAGCATAAAAGCGCATTGATGTAAAGCCGCTAACGGTCACCAATCCGACTGATGATCAAGCAGAAGGTTGCGTTGCTTCTTAGTTCATCGGTGTTAAATGACCAAGCATTGCACCCCACGAGTGCTTTAACATATCATGCATAATGAATGTAGACGTAAGAAATTACATAATTTCTAACGTTTATTACGCCATCTTCTGTAAATTGATATTTATAAGCACTAGACAAAAAAACTTAGTAAACCAGTTTTAAATTTTTTGCCAATGTTAAATGCCAAGGTGTTATAAATTTTGATGTGCTAGCGATTATGCGGAGCATTGTCTGAATGTAAAGTTGTATATGATTAGTGCAACCGTGCATCACATTTTTTACTATATTTAAGAATAGTATTTTTTAAACTTTCGCGATCACATACTCATTTTGAAATATTACACGGGTATTTATCACGTAAGTACGTATCGGTAATTTCCCGATGTTTCGGCTATTGCAACATAGCCGAAACTTCGGGAAATTATTAAAGGTAAAAACGTGATAAATACCCGAGTAATATTTAAAAAAAGTATGGGCCTTACTACAAAAAAGTAGGCAAACGTTAAACACTGCCTCAACTTTTGACATCTCTTGCCGTTGCATAATGGCAAACAGAGACAGCGCTAATTTTAGACACTTTAAAGTTAGACACCGTTTTGTAGTAAGGCCCTAGTTTAAGAACTTTATCAATCTATTGAGAACCCTCAGCTCAGTTGGTCACAGCTCTGCCTTCTGCGCTCTAAGTCGTGAGTTCGATCACCATCGAGAACCGCTCGTGAAACGGTAAGTCATCTACAATCTACAAACGAAAACACAAAAAAATTATAACTCTGCAGGGGTTGACCTTATAGACCTCTCATAGGACAATTTTTTGCAGCTGATTACCCCATCTAACCCCAATTAGTTGCGTTTGATCCACTACTTTTTGGCCACCTGTATAGAGCCAATACAAAGTTTTGATTTCCTGATATGAAGCGAGCGAAGCTGTGTGTGGAAGCTAGGGTATGATTTCACTGAGCTAATAGGATAACAGAGCGTCAGTCTTATATTACACAGGTCATATGAATAGCATGTCAAGTTAATAGCGTGACCATCTTATATTACATTGCACTCTAATCAACCATCTTATTCTAGGTCCCTCTCCATCCAAAGGTTGCTTGGAAGAGATCGCTTTTTGGCGATACGACCGCCCATTGTACATTTGATTTTATGTTATAGTTATAATTTGTCAGATTTTGTTAGTTTTAAGGTGTGCAATAAAGAATTTTCATTCATTCATTCATTCATCTTACTGGTAAGAGTTGTAGCAATTTTTCACTTTGAGCGTGCCCATAAGTACGCTAGTCGCATCTTCGTTCCCAAGGACAGTCAAGGCGGCTTGGAGGAGCAGGGCCTCGGCGTAGCATAATTCTGCGTGCGCCTCTGTATCGGAGTACGAGGCCCACTTTGGCTGGAAATAAAAATAATATAAAAATAATCCTGGATAATCCACACAGCATCATCTAGCCGTAGTAAGCTACTCAAAGCTTGTGTTATGGGTACTAGATGACTGATATATTTAATACATTATATACTTAAATATATAGATATGTTATTACACTGCTTCTTTAAAAACTATCACACACAACACAAGTTGTGTGTACAACCAGATGGCACATGGATGTCCATGTGTACAAACACATGGACATCCATGTGCCATCTGGTTGTTTCAACAGCTAGTTGTATAAAAAAATTGAACTTTGTACAAGTAGTGTTTTAACTAATTGATATTAGTTACATAAATACATACAGACGCATTAGCTGGTTTGTTTTCATTATCGTTTTGTCGTGTTCGTTTGGTTGTTAGTTGATTGATAACTATGTTTTTATGACCGACTTCAAAAAAAGAGATTTTTACATTGTCTGTTTTTTTATGTTTGTTACCTCATAATTATATTATTTAATTGACTTCGATCAGCAAACTGACTGCGCTACGAATTGTGTGACATGTATAGGTCGCGTCAACCAAAACGAACGCTGAAAAACCGTGGAGGGGATGTGTTTGCGCGTACACAATACTCACGATATCACACCCCCTCCTCCTTCCTTCGTTCTTTTTGCGTGACGCGCAATATAGTAGTAGTTGTAATGTATGTAAGCATGTCACTGTGCTCTGTACGTTATTATAGCGTATTTATATGAAAATTCAATACGAGTCCTCCTCCGGACGTCAATAAAAACATTAATTCTCAAGCCGGAAACCCGCTGGAAAACTTAATCCGTAAAAAAATAATATGAAACACAGCAAAGACGTAAAGGTGTCGCAACGCGGTAAAGTTGAATGAACTGCGCTTTGATCTATTACACTTTTTTTATTACGTCATTAATTTATAGAACCATGAAATAATCTAAAACAAAAAAGCACCTACACAAGATTCCGGTCAGTGATCAAAATTCTAGCTTGGTCTCAAAGCTATTTGATTCAATGCGTTGATATTAAAACCAGTCTCAAACTATTATGTACATAATTAACATTTCGTTCCTTGATGCTGTTCTTATAATGAGATATGCAAAAACTTTCCACATAGACGACCTCAGTGGCGTAGCGGGCGAGAGTCCGCCTGCGACGCAAGAGGTTGCGGGTTCGATTCCCGCCTCGGAACAAATTTGTGTACGATCTGCAGAAGTCTTGGCCTGGGTGTTCTCTATGTATAATAAAAACTATCTATCTATGTAAGTATATAATGTATTAAAAATATCAGTTATCTAGCACCCATAACACAAGCTTTCAGTAGCTTACTTTGGGGCTCGATGGTGATGTGTGGATTGTCTAGCATTATTTATTTATTTATAAGTATTGCACTGGTACCTTTTTGATAATCGAGCCAATGCTCTCGACAAATGTGAATTGCCTTCTTTTCTTGGCGCAGATGGTTACACAATCATCGATGGCAGAAATTGCAGCTTTTATCTGAACCGGGTCAAACGTCAGTATAGCAGGAATGAACTCGAAAATGGCCACACCCAGACTGTGGTAAAGGGATGTACCGGACCTGTAACCAAATCAAACACAACCAGTATATTATAATATATACAGGGTTACAGGAAAAATCGTGCTAGATCCGTTAAGGCTCCGGTGACAGCGGCTCGCAATTTCGAGGTGCGATTGACTATTATTTCATTTTATTTCATTTCGGGGAGGTTGTTTGAAAGAATAACTCTAAAGAAACACGCATGAATACTGTTCGAACACAAATAATACAATAATATAAGGGAAACATGCCCGAATCAGAAATCATTTTGGTATTAGTATGTTTCGTCTTACGTTTACCTAATACCAAAATGATTTCTGACTCAAGCACATTTCCCTTATATTATTGTATTATTTGTGTTCGCACAGTATTTATGCGTGTTTCTTTAGAGTTATTCTTTCAAACAACCTCCCCGAAATGAAATAATAGCCAATCGCACCTCTAAATTGCGAGCCGCTGTCACCGGACCCTTTAGGGCGTGGAGTACCCATCATTTCTGAATTATTTAACTATGAAACACCCTACCCTAAACTTAATCCTTTTCGAGAAAACATCTAAATTCTAAGGGCGCACGAGTGACACCTCTGGTTTTGCAAACTTCCATAGGCTACGGTAACCGCTTCTCATCGGGTGGGCCGTACGCTTGATACGCGAATGACAACGCTGAGCCAGATAGTCACAAGCCCACTTTACTATGTATTATATTAAAAAAAAACTTTGAGATCTTGCCTACTATAACAACAAGATCTTTAGATCAAGTAAGTAAGTTTCCTATATAATAGCCATGTTATATAACATCTGCCATGGTATGTATATGGTAGCCATGGTAATAGGTATAAGATATAGTGCGCGTCACGCAAAAAGAACGCCGGAAGGATGGGGAAGGTGTGATGGCGCGTGGATTTTGTATGCGCAAATACATCCCCCTCCACTGTTTTCCAGCGTTCTTTTTGGTTGACGCGACCTACTTAATTTTAAATTAGACTACTCACATTGGCTTCATGATAGCCATAGCGCCCTTCATATCGTTGTTGAAAAACTTTTGCATTGCAACGTCGCAGTCCCTGAAAGACTGTTCCAAATCGAATGATTCACTGTAAAAAAGTAGTAAAATATTTTTTTTTATGTTATAACATTTAAAATTAAACTAAAAAACTTCTCAGAAATGACAGCCACAGCTCAGTTGGTAGTAGCTCGTCCGTAGGTCGTAGATTCGATTCCCACTAAGAACAAATATTCGTGAGATAAACATAGATGTTTGTTCTCTGTCTGTTATATAATATTAAAAGTATTTAAAAAAAAAGTACTTAAGTCGTATATCAGTTATCTGATTCCCCTATCACACACAAGCTTTGGCTTAGTTTGCACCAAACTAAGCCAAAGCTTGAAAGAGTTGTGTGGAATGTCCAGTCCACCAATATTATTAATGTTGATGCTGTTCTGTATCCGAACGAGTCGAACCCAGCTGATGCCGTTTATAACGGTTCTTACAGCCTCTGACCAATAGTGGACCTCAGCTGCACGCGATATCGGCAGTAACTAATGACAGGGCCGCTTCATCACGTCATATGCGCTTACTCGGGGAAGCGACAAGCCACGCGACAATTCGGCCCGATTACGCTAATGTCTGGCTATCGAGATAATGGCTTTCAGTTTGATATTTGATTTCCATAGTGTAGTAGCAATTGTAAAGGATGGATGGGAATCAAATGTCAAACTGAAAGCCATCTCGATAGCCAGACATTAGCGTAATCGATGTTCTTCCTGTGGCCATATTTAACTAGTAGGTATTATTTAATGCGTCAATCTGTATATTTGTAACACATTAAATTTGTACAAGTTCAAAGTCTATTTCAATTAATCTTGTTCCCTATACCGAACAATTATTATCATGTTATTAAAAGTGAGAATTAATTAATTAACTGCTATGTTTCACATTCACTTTGTAAAAGATACGCGAAATTGACCACTTTATAATTATGATGGACAGATAAAAAGCGAGAGGGTGTTGTAGAAAAGAAAGATAATTACGAGCATTACACGCTTTTATTAAGACGCTGACAACAGCTAGGGTACTTGTCTGTCACACAAAATACATATAACATTTATAACAGCACTGAATGTAGTTATGAAAAATTGTGTTTAAAAAAAAAAATTAAAGTTTCAGAAAAAATATGGTTCAGATCCAAACAAGTTCTATCAAAAGAACATTAAGTACGAAAACTAGTTATTTAAATTTAATCTACGACAAGCTTTTTGTATACGATTTTTATTTTATTTTATTCATAACGAACAAAGATTTCATATCTCCTTATTCATTACATTAGCGGTTGTCAGCCACTTAAGCAACTCTTGATGGTTATACTTACGCCACGGGTGGACTATAATCAGTTGCGTCCTCAAAAACATCCTGAAAAATATATTTCAGTAAGCATAGGTACATTGACATAGTGACCATACAATTAAATAAACACAAACAGCAAGTTTTTAAAAATATAATACCTAAATATTATTTACGTAGTTAACCATCAAAACGTTTAAACGCTTGAAGGATGGTTTGTTCTGACTGTACTAAAATGCATCACAAAAACTTGCGGGACGAAACAGGAACTCAAAAATGGACCAAACACGGAAAAATAATATTAAAATATCCATAAATTAATTTCGGGGCGAACAAGGAATATAATGTGGGGCGAATGCGGAATTTCACATGTGGGACGAAACTCTGCGGGGCGAATGCGGAACAAATCACAGAAAATACATTTTACATATTGCTTGATATTAGTTACTGTTTATTAATTATTATATTCATGTATATTTTTTATGCACACAAGCGTAAGACCCACCTGATGGGAAGCGGTAGCGTATTGTAAATTTGTAACACTAGG
Organism: Plemyria rubiginata; assembly: GCA_963576535.1. Classification (NCBI taxonomy): domain Eukaryota; kingdom Metazoa; phylum Arthropoda; class Insecta; order Lepidoptera; family Geometridae; genus Plemyria; species Plemyria rubiginata. The sequence continues at coordinate 7,143,777 of OY754905.1, forward strand.
GGTACACCACATAAAAGCCAAAATTATTTTGTTTCTTCGTATCAATGTACCAAATAGGAAGCCATTTCAGAGGTGGGTGTAACGTTATAGGTACTTACATCTTCGAATTCTTCGCATGCTATTGGAGCAGATTTGGAGGTCGAAGGCAATTTGTCCGGTGCCAGGGCAAAAGACATCTCACCAGCTGTCCCGTTGCTCTCTTGTGAGGTGCTCGCCGCCATTTTATCTGTTCAATAAATCAATAAATATAGGCGGACATACAATGCCATCTAACCCTAAACTTAACAGAGTTTAATGGGAACCAATTTTATTTACCGGAAGTATATTTTAAAACATGTTTATAGTTTTAGCTAGTAAATACATACTTAGAATACATTAAGTCAAATAGATAGAATATCAAGGTTTATTTAAGGTGGGAAACGAACCTGCAACCTTCAGCAGAGAAGCAGACAGTACTTCCGCGCTGATCCTAATCTCACAATATAAGTACGATAATAGTACATTGTTCACCGAGAGGAGAAAGTGACCGATTACCAGTGTCACCCGAGATCGGGAATCGCACTTTCTCTCGAGTGATACATAGTGCTTTATACTACACCTACGAGGAAAATAAAAAACTAAAACTGAATCCTCAAACAACACACAAATTTAAAATGGCGCCAATGGCGTCTGCAATTTTCACATGTTCTTTCTTCAAATTGTTTATCCTGCCGCCGCAGGGTCGCACTGCCAGCCCGACACCATCCAACACACAGCTAGTGGCCAGTGTCATTTTGCGAACTTGGAGACAAAAACTCACTGTAAAAACTTTTTGGCTTTTGATATTTAGGTTACCGGCGCATAGTCTTGCCCAAAATTAAAAAAGAAAAACCACGTAAGAAATGGATTTTCATACACTTTTCTCTCCCGCTCAGATGCGTTTTCTCCCCGCATATTTGTTCGATATGCAATGACGTATTTTCTACCGTAAATTTGATAAAGTATCAAGTTACTTACTTTTTTATACTACACGTCTAGCTGATGGAACAAACACATGGCCAACCTGATGTTGAATCATCTTTGACAAAGCAACTATTATTAAAATTATTGCATACTAGTAGCGCCCTGCGGTGTAAGCCGCGTAGTTTTAAATCCCAGTATTCCCACGGGATAAAACGTAGCCTATGTGTTATTCCAGACTATAGTATATATCTGTGCCAATTTTCACAAAGATCCGTTCAGCCGTTCTGGAGTTACAACAAACATCCATCCATCCATCCATCCAACAAACTAACAAACTTTCCCGTTTATAATAGTAGTAGGATAGGATAAATATGCGATAGTTATATAATAGGTTTTTTATTATACAACTAGCTGATAAAAGTAATTTATTCAAAAAATAAAAATTTACACACACATGACAAATAATAGTAGTTTTTAAGCTTTAAGTTTAAGTAGGTAGGTTTTTTGCATGTATTTTTTTTTGTTTTTCTCATTTAGTAGTCCTTAGTTAGAACAAGCATATGGCCGACCTGGATGTATGTATAGGTGATGTAACATCAGTAAAAATGAGAAAAGATATCTAGTATTTAGGTCATTTTGGCATGCATTAATACTTGCCACGTCAATGAGAGAGTCTATCCAATTATAAAAAAAAGCCTTTATTCAGCTGCCTTTGACAATTACTAGGTATTTTACTATTACTACTTAATTCTACACTTTTTCAACTAATAACTATAACTATCCTATCTCCTCCTCCTCAGCAGTTGTCGCAGGCCTCCCCTAAATCTTTCCACTCGTCCCTTTCTCTTGCCTTCCTCATCCATTCCGGTCCGTATCGTTGAGTAAAAATGTCCCTCCATCTCATTTTTGGTCTTCCCTTTTTCCGTTTTCTTCCCGTGGGATCCACTCTGTCACCTTTTTTGTCCACCTAGCATTTTCGAGTCTGCATAAATGACCTGCCCATTTCCATTTAAGAATTCTTATTCTTTTCTTTAAATCTGTTATTTTAGTCTTTTTCCTTATAGTTTTATTTTTAATTCTGTCTGATACGCTTAATCCTAGCATGCTTCTCTCCATTCCATTCCTCTCCTTTGACAAACAGCTAATTTTTCTTCGTCTTCTTTCCTTAGGGCCCAGGTTTGGCAGCCGTATGTCAAACATGGAAGTATAGCCATATCAAACACCTTTTTCTTTAGTTTTACTTGTATATCTTTACTCTTCATTATTTCATTTGAGTCCAGTACTTCCTCCATGCTAGAGCGATTCTTCGCTGTATGTCTTTTTCAGTAGAGCTACTAAAAGAGACAAATTGCCCGAGGTAGACATACTCCTCAACATACTCTATTTTCTCCCCCTCTACAATGACTTCTGAAATATCTCCGTTTGATATTATTTTTGTTTTCGACCCGTTTAGTGCCAACCCAACTTTTTTACTCTCACTTGCAAGCTCGTTAACCATCGTCTCAAGCTCTGGTGCGCTTTCGGCAAAGACCACAATATCATCTGCGAAGCGGAGGTGGCTTAGCATCTCGCCATCAATCCTTATTCCCTTGCTCTACCATTTAAGCTCCCTGAATACAAATTCGAGTACAGCTGAGAAGATTTTCGGAGACAACGGGTCGCCTTGCCGAACGCCTCTTTGTATTGGGAACTCCATGCCATCACGTTCAAGCCTTATTTTAGAATAAAATTTCGAATAAATGCTTTGGATTAGATTTATGTACTTTTTATTGATGCCTTGCTATCCAATTATATAGATGGTTAAAACTCTGTGACGTAGCTACTAGCTCAACGACTCGTCAGCGTCAAACAAAAAGAACACTGGAAAACAATGTGTTTGCGCATACAAAATACTCATGCCATCACATCCCCTCCTCATCCTTTCGGCGTTCTTTTTGCGCTGACGCGCACTATACCTGTGAGAAATGCCATGACATGTACCATCTAATAATATTCAAGAGGCTTTCGTCTTACGGCCGGTTTCTGAAAGCTCGATCAAAAAAAGTGATTGCTGTCAAGTCACTTGCTATCTCATCTAATTTGAAGTAAAAGCTGAAATAGCAAGTGACTTTACAGCCCATTAGTTTTGGTCGAGCTTTTAGAAACCGGGCGTAAATCCTACTCCTGGATGTTTGTTACTCTTTCACGCCGGAACGGATCTGGATGAGACTTAGCAGAGAGATATAGTCTGGAATAGCACAAAGGCAACTTTTACCGGGATTTAAATCTGCGCGGGTGAAACCGCGGGGCGCAACTATTCAGTTATATAAGGAAATAACATTTTACTATCTACCTAGCTAAGATTATAATTTTACTTGACTGCCGTTCGAGGTTGAACGATAAATTAATATTTAAAGCACAACATTTGTAAGTAATTTTATTATCATCATTTTATCAATTTTATCTCAGAATCTATTAGTGGATCCGTCTAGTTCCATAAGATGTGCGAAATAAAAAATGCACTTAAACCCGTTAGTTAAGGGGCTGACAACCATCAAACTACTTCTCGCTCGTACGTTTCGAAAGATCATTTCGAAAATGGGTTAAGAGATTTTATATTTTTCATCATCGAAATGTGCAAGCGGAAGATTACTCTTGCGTTCGCCTATAATATGGCGTACCTAAACACAATTTACTGAGTACAAAAAATAATACTTTATTTAATCAAAATGTAATAGCATAGTTGACATTTGTAATAGCATAGTTAATAGTTCACTTCTGTTAGACATCTTACTGGCCTGCAGTTGTAGTGAAAGTAGTCCCCACTGGACTCACCATAACACTTTCACTACCTACTTACGCATTGCGTCTTTCTTGCTCTCAACGCGTACTTGACGCATAAGAAACTTAAACCTTTTCTGCTGGGAGGCAACAGGCAGCAAATATTATGAACTTTAAGCCTCAAAACATTATGTAAAAAAAAGGTCCCATACATTTTTTTAGGACCAGTATGTTCCAACTTTTACACCTCATATCCTTGGATAGACTTCCAAGGATATGAGATGCTAATTAATTACACCAGTTCATTAATAAGCTTCGATTCAGGAATTTATCATTTTATGAAAATTCTCTTATTCTATCATGTTTTCTCTTTTTTTTTACATATTATAGGTAAAACTTTTAAACATAGGTCTCAATGACTAGATTAGAAAAAATTGTTAAAAATCTAATAGTACTTAACAGAGAAACCCCCGGTTTCTGAAAGCGCGATCAACACTAATCGGCTGTCAAGTCACTTGCTATTTCTATGTAATTTGAATGAAGTAAAAGCTGAAATAGCAAGTTACTTGACAGCCGATTAGAGTTGATCGCGTTTTCAGAAATCAGGCGCAAATCTAAATGAAATAGTTTTTTTTCGTTGGCCTATTTCGTTCGTCCCACTGCAGGACAGACTCTCAATTTCTTCAACGAAATAGTTTTGTAAATTAATAGGTAATATAGTGAATCATTGCCATTTATAGTTGGGCAACGTCAGACAGATTTTGAAATGTTTAGATCGAAATTGAATGTGGAGTGGAGTGGAGGATATGTAGATCTCATAATAGCTTGGGGTTTTGGCTTTTTCTAACTTATAACAATAACAAAGACACTAAATAAAAAATTCTAATAATAATACCTAATTTCAACGATTCAATTTCATATTTTTATAATTTCAACAATTTAAATTCAATTTTTAATAATTTCAACACTGTTACGTAGACATATCAGCAAAAGCTGCTCTTCTATAAATAAAATAAATAATTCCTACAACTAAATTCCTTAAACTAAGTTTAGCCCAAATATCTAGCAACCTAGCTGTTATTTTTGCCTGATTTTCTAGGTTTGTTAGGTTCACATGCATCTGGTTCATTAAGGATGGTTAAGTAATTAATATTCCTAATATTCCAGCTTTATCACTACATAGTATAAAACAAAGTCGCTTTCTCTGTCCCTATATCTTTAAAACTACGCAACGGATTTTGATGCGGTTTTTTTTAATAGATAGAGTGATTCAAGAGGAAGGTTTATTATGTATAATACATGCATGATATCGTCGATGGAAATTTCAATTGGCGTAAAGGACAAAACCCAACTTTTCAGGAGAGCCAAAAAACACTTTTTTTTATAAAATATTTTTTAACTTTATGTATATTGTACTTACAAAAAACATTTCTAAAGGAACTATATTTTATTTGACAAGCTCTATTAGTTGATATTATTAAAATTGCTCTACATACTATATTAAAAAAAAAATCCTTTACGACGTAGCAATTTTGCTAGTTTTTAGACATCCGTCGTCAGACATTCTATTAAATAATATACCTGAATTTGTGTCTTAAGTCCATAATTTACTCATAATAAATTAGCTGTAAAGGACAAAATTTTGGTTTCAAACCATTGTATTTCAATAAAATTAAGATAATTCCCACGTTAAAGTAAATAAAATAACATCTGGTATAAATCTCTTTTATTGGTAATTTTTGTGAAATTTTTACAGCAATATTTTTGCACTAAAGAAAGGTATTTAATAAAAATAAAGGATATTTGTTTGAAAAAAAAAAACACTTTACAGAGGTAAGACAACACTGCATTTACATTAGTAATTAATCGAATGCAATCTTAAATAAACTTATTTAATTGAAAGCTCAGAAAAATGAAGTTTTTTTGCCTTTGTGTCAGAAGTACCATTGATTGTACAAGTGACACAACTTTGTATCATTAGTACCAGTAAAGAAAAATGAGGATATTCCCCCGTAATATTAACCGAAAACTTTGGAACTAGTGACACAACTTTGTATCATTAGTACCAGTAAAGAAAAATGAGGATATTCCCCCGTAATATTAACCAAAAACTATGGAACTAGTGATACAACTTTGTATCTTACTTAACTTTGTATTTAGTATTGTCACAAAGATATAAAATAAAAAATATAACCGAAACTTCTTAACGCAAAGAAAATAAAGTTACACAACTACCGGCGTAATTTTTCTAGAAATAGTGTCACATTAATTTCACCATTAATGAGCTGCATTTAAACATGCTGTATATTTATTTTATTTTATTTTTATTGTCTGGTAGAGATCGCTACTTAGCGATAAGGCCGCCCATTGTACTTTTAGTTTTAAGTTTGTTTATTTGTTGTATCCTTAAGTTGTGTGCAATAAAGTATTTTCTATCTATCTATCTATCTATATATGCACTTCGCTCGATGACGGATTTTGACCGTTTTATAAACGGCATCGTTGTTATCGCTCTTAAAGCGGTGAATGCTGCATCTTCCTTAAGCGTTTTCAAAAGATGGCTTATTGTTGTGGGTCTTCTCTTAAAACTTTTGTTAAATTGCCCATTCCACCCTTCGCATACGTTATTTGTCCTATGTCTTTCGCCAAAACAACACCACATTGCTTTCTTCTGCATCCAATAGTTTTGAATATAAGACAAGAATGGTCCGAGGTTTCGATGCGTACCAATAACTTGGCTTTCTGCAAGCACATAATTCCAGATATGCCTATATCAGGCTGTGTTGAAGTTATGTAAAGTTCACAGTTTGGAAGTGACTTGAGTAAAGATTATTATAAACTTAAGAGAGCGATTATTTCTCATGGCTAGACGTCACCGTTTGCTTCCACATTAATATGCGTACCTACTGTCAAGGAGTGGAACTGTTTGCCGGAGTCAGTGTTCCCCGAAAGTTACAATCTGAGTGTCTTCATGTCTCGATAAATATCTTCTAGGTGAAAGCGCGCTCCATCCTAGACCGCATCGTCACTTGCCATACGGTGAGATCGTGATCAAACGCAAAACTATTCCATATAAAATTAAACAAACATTACCGTAACAGTTCCGGTGCATTTTCCAGATTTTTAAAATTTTTTACATTACCAGATACAGTTACCATTTTTATATTTGGTACAAATACGCTTAAATGTGAGAAACATCGCACATTAAGTTTAATTTCACAAGCCTCTAAAATAATTCTGAAAATAGTACAAAATCGAATAAGATCAAAAGTTGAAGATAACTTAGGCGAGGACCAGTATGGCTTCACGAGAAACAAGGGAACAAGAGAAGCAATCTTAGCCTTGAGAATGATAGTGGACAGAAGAATATAATAATAATAATAGACGTAGGACTAAATACCCACATAGCATTTATAGATCTTGAGAAGGCTTTTGATAAAGTTAACTGGAAAAAGATGACACAATTGTTAAGAGACACTGGATTAGATTTTAGAGATAGAAGAATAATATACCAGCTATACAAAAGTCAAGAAACAATCATAGAAGTAGGAAATGAGCGGGAAAGGGCTAAGATAAGACAAGGATGTTCACTATCACCATTAATCTTTAACATATTTATAGAATCAGCCATAAGAATAATAAATGAAAAATCAACTGTAGGGGTAAAATTCAATGGGGAAATCGTAAGATTCATAAGATTTGCAGATGATATAGCAGTAGTTGCAGATACCCAGAGTGACTAGCAAAAACTACTAAACACAATGGATACAGTCTTTAAAGATTGCTCTCTCAAAATAATTATAAATAAAACGAAAAATTAATAACATCCAAGACAGAGGACACCACAGCCAACACAATAATGTTAGATAACATAGGCATAAAAAGAGTTAATACCTTCAGGTACTTAGGGAGCCTCATAACAGCAGATTCCAGATGCACACCAGATATCAAATCCAGAATAGCAATTGCAAAACAGGCATTTAATAACAAAAAACATATTTTCACATCCAAAATTTCCAACACTGTCAAGAAAAAGTTTATAAAAGCATATGTGTGGAGCATAGCACTGTATGGGTTTGAGACGTGGACAATGACACAAAAAGACGAGAATTTTTAGAAGCATTTGAAATGTGGTGTTGGAGAAGAATGGAAAAGATCAGCTGGACAGAAAAAGTTACAAATATAGAAGTATTGACAAGAGTAAACGAGGAAAGAGCCATTATAAAAACAGTTGAGAGTAGAAGAGGAAAGATGATTGGCCATCTTGTAAGACATGACAGCTTTACAAGGAAAATAATCGAAGGAAATATAGAAGGAAAGAGAGGCAGGGGTAGACCCCTTTCCTAGGATAAGCTACATGAGCCAAATAAAAGCGAAGGTTGCCGTCGTGTCTTATAAGGAGGTCAAGGAGGTTGCCCTGAAAAGAAACACCTGGAGAGAAATGTACTTCAAATTATAAGTGGCCAGTACTTGGCGTTAATGTAATGTTAATGTAATTGGACTCCTTTTTCCGCACTTAGACTCAAGGTTGGTCCATTCAGTACTTGGCGTATCGTAAGTATAGTATTTTGTATCGTAAGTATTGTATTTGTAAAAACTCAGGTCCTAAAGGACATGATGACAAAATTCATGTCCTTTACAACCTTTAAACCAGAGTGCATTTAATTAAGCGTGAGTTCATAAAGGACAAGTATAGGCCATCACAAAAAAAATAAGTTTTATACAACCATCCCTTTTTGTTGTGATGTTCTGTACACCCATATTAAAAAATTGCCAGAACTTTACACCACAAAATGTATTTTCTTTTACCAAAGTATGCCATAAAATGCTTGGACGTAAAGGTCATAAACATTGGAATTTAGAAACTTTGACTACACCATTCGATAGATCTCGGCGAGCTGATTACGGCAATATATATAACTCAATATCGCCATTTTGTCCTTTACGCTAATTGAAATTTCCATCGACGATATGTGCACCTGTGCGAAGCAGGAGCACGCAGACGGTTCACTAGCTTATAATGTAGGTACATTTAAAAATTAAGATTGTTTTGATTTTGAGTATCAGATACCAATTTAAGCATAGACTGATAGAACAGAGGTGAACATGAGTTATATAGGTATTTATATAATTCTAATTATGTTGCTATCACCTCGCAAAAAGTTTTTTTTTTTTTTTTTTTTTTTTTTTTAATACAACTAGCTGATGGAGCAAGCAGATGGTCCACCTGATGTTAAGTAGTGACCATCACCTATAAACAAAACATTGCCCCGTAGGTCACGCACAATAGGAACGTGCCCTACGATGCACTGCCCTGCGTCCATCAACTTGAGGCATACAGATGTTAAGCCTCATGTGCCTGTAATTACACCGGCGACCACACTCTTCAAACCGAAACACAGCGTTGCTGCTTGGCGGCAGAAAAAGGCGTGGTGATAGTACTTCCCCGGACGAGCCCTTTACAAAGAGCTCTACTACTCTTAAGTGGCTTAGTGTCTCAGCTACCTGGTTACTAGTTAATTTATGTAATTCTGCATGACATGAAATCCAAGCATCAGTTCTAACAATGCAATCTCAGGTGCATTGCAGTGGGCAAAATGTCCTCTGAGTCAGGTGGAGGTTAGGGGTAAGAAATTCATAAATAGTTAAAAATTTGACAATGCGTGTATGTTGGTTCTTTCACAGCACTGATATATACTGAACATTTGCAACTCAGACTCATACTTTATTTTCAAAATATTGCAAGTACCTACCTGTGAATGTACGACGACGGGATGCAGCCTCCCTCCTTACCTAGAACCTTTTCTTTGAAAGAATAAGTAAATTGCGTTGAGTTGTGTTTGAAAGTCATGAAAATTCTGGTTCTTGGTGTCTTTCTTTCTTTCTTGTGTTTGTTTGTCTACCTCACTCACTCAAACAAAACTAACTCAATCAATCAACCCAAGGAATTTGAAACTCAACCTAACCTACCTTAATAACTAGCAATACCATACTCTTTCATTCATCTGTCATCTTTAATTTGTCTGCCTGTCAGTTATGCATCTGTCTTGTAATCCTGCTTGTCTGTCCTGCTGACTTGACGCACACACAGCTTGTGAATACTAAATAATGGTTCTGTGGTAAAACCACAGAACTCGTTAGTTAGCCCGTGTATTCGTTCTATGCCCGTGTGGGTCCGTTTTTTATGAATTTATGTAAAGGGCTTTGTCGCTGGGCGACCACACTGCCCTTTAGTAAAACATCAAAATAAAATACACTACTTATTCTACTTAGTTAACCTTAATTCTGCCAACCTATACATCATCTTGGTTGGCTTTACCCGACTATACTCTGGCTACGATAGATCAAAGAGTATACAATAAATAACTACGTCGATAGATGAATGAAATCAAGGAATTTGAATCCTTGAATGAAACTAAAACGGGGCGCCTATGTGCACCGACTTTTTTCAACTTTCATTCGGTCTTTTTTCACATTTTAAACTTTCTGATTCGTAAAACAAAAATGTGAGCATAATTTCATAGCTAACTGATATCTAAATATATATGTTTATGCATGCATTGTCAAGAAATTATTATAAAATGATGAGACATTTTATTTAATGCACTTTAGCAAACATTTATTACGGCGGTATAAATCTTTACTGCATTAGCTTTGAGAGATACATAGAATTCAACATAGTTAGTATGTGGAAATGATGATGATAATCTAGAAAGTCGGTAGGAATAATATTATGATGAGTTACAGAATACCAGATAGTTCCATTTCGACCAGCCTTCAGTTGATAGTAGCTCTATCTCTGTCACTACAGCGAATGCGTCACACTCGTACCTACTGATGCAATGACCGCCGCGCAGTTCTGCAACCATACCTAGGTACCTACCTACGCAATTCTCCCTGCCCCGCGACCAGATTTTAGATAACTACCTACCTATCTAGATATTTATGGGTTTTCTCTGTTCCGTGATATTTAGGTACTTTTTACTAGCTACGAAATTTCAGTAAGTAGGTACCTACCTAGTACATTTTTGCAATGAATGTTTGTACATGTATAATGCTACTTAGGTATTTTCTGAAGCTTGTTACCTACTTATGTTTTCGATTTTGCTAAACTTGTTGATGGGCGAAGAAATACCTAGGTAGGTACCTACCTATCTACATCAGGGGTAGATCATCATTTAGTCTCGGACGCAGTGGCGGATTTACCACCAGTCTGTGCAGGCCTCGAAATCCTGGGACGGCAAACTAGGCTTAAGGCCCATTTACACGATGCAAGTTTATTGCCTGTTGCATACTATAATATTATAGCAATAATTGGCTGGCATCATCCGTACAGCATGTCACATTCATGCTATAGTAGGCAACTATTGCATTCAAAACTGTCCCTGGTATAAACAGCAAGTACAATAATTTGTTATGCAATTTTTGTATTCAATTGGATGCTTAATTTTTTTATTTTTGTTTGGTATTTCCATATGTTTGAAACCTTTAAACTCCGAATTCCTTTCCAAATGCTGCTAGTGCAGCATTACGTGCATCACGGTTCTTGTAATTAAAACTTTCATTGTGTAGGTATCCGATAAATCTCAATAAACTTTATTAAATCAGCAGAACCGAATTCTAAAATATGAATGAAAAAAAAAAAATCTAAAACATTGAACACCTGAATGAAAAATTCGCCAACGCAAATACGAGCAATATTTGAACGAACGCACCAAAAAATTGTACACGCACGTACAAGTCTGTGTTTAGACAAAACAAGACTTGAAAGCAATAATCTCCTAAACATTATCGTATTGGTGTAAACAAAAGACAGCTACAATTATTTCTTGTCAAGATTTGCATTCAACTTTTTTACTAGTATCCGCGTGTAAACAGTTGATTGCAATTCTCGAAGGTCATTATTGCGCTTCATTTATTGCATTCAACTATTGCTCTTGTACGTACAAGAAAATGGCATCATGTAAATGGGCCTTTATGCTGCCGATTGGAATGGAGGGAGGACTCGGGAGAGGAGGGAGGGAGCTCGCTCGACGAATAACTTCCTAGCAATCAAAAGCAAGCAGTTTGTTATTTGACAATATGAAATGTCAGTTTTGACAGTAAATACCGGATTTGTGAGAAAAAAAAAAGTCGGTACATATAATACCTTCCAAACTAAAACTAGCGTAGCGAGCGTTATATACTCTGTGGCTGTGGATGAAATCACCAACGATGAAATGAAAATTCTAATTTTCTTCGAAAAAATCAACAAAGTTCACCTCATCGCGACGGGTGACCTCACCACAGCAATACTTTCGGGTCGGTCGCAGGACAGGCACCTGCAGGCACCATTGATGGTTGTACTTTACAGGGTATCTTGTGTTGTGTTGGTACTTCACCGCAAGTTGTGATTTGTTTACCGTGCTGTACAATGTATGTGCGAGCTCGTCTCATCGTAGATTATTATCATTATCATCCTCTTTGTGCCTAGCTGTTACATCCATGCCCAGTTGTCGGCCTAATACTGACTGCTCCTGCCTGCTGTGCTGAACACTGCGTATGTTCAGCGTGTCCTAATGAGGGATCTTGTGGTTTTCGAGATCTGTCTCGAACACAATGCCATCACCACGCACCATCATGATCTATTGTGAGCAAACACGTTGTTGGCGAAATGTTTCTGGATCTGCGCATTGCTTTATTTTTCAGTAATGGGTTTTGCCCAAATAATCTGTGATGATCTCTGTGTGACATAATTTATGCTCATCTGGTTAAATTGAAATGGGAGCTTCCAAATTCTGAATAGGTAACTTTGCTATTCCGTTTTGGTTTCACAAAGAAAGCATTGTTACATTAGAAATGAAAAGAGAAGCAATTGAAAAAAAATAAAGCAAAAAAACTCCCTGTGATAAAATACAGAGAAACTACAAAATGGCATCCACAAATGAAAAGATTGAAATAAAAATTGAAAAACTGTGTCGAACATGCCTGTCAAAGGAGAATGAATTAAACTCTTTATTTGATGTAATAGTTGGAGATGAAACTCTGGATTTTGTGGTGACTGCAATCACAGGACTAAAGGTTAGTGCATATTTTCTGTCTGCTAGTAGGTATCTACTGTAAATACTAGATTATGTCTAGGTAATCTGAGTAAAGAATTTAATTAAAATTACTAAAATAAATTGTTGGATATAATATTTTTTTAATGTTAATGAAAGCAATATGTATTTACAAGGTGCTAAAAGCTATTATGGCACCTTGTAATTACACTGATTTCTATCAAAAATAGATAAAATTATAACTGTAGGTTTAACTGCTCTAGCAACCACTGTGCCATGATAAAAGCCATATGTTGTCCTCTAACGTACAAACTTACTTTTCTCTGCAAAGCTGAAGTTGTTGAACAATATTTAGTATTTATTTGTAGAGTGCATGAACAGTGAGGAACAAGGAGGGGGCCATCTGCTTGTTCCATCAGCTAGTTGTATAAAACAAAGTATTGATAAGTTGTGGAAAAAAAATTATTCGTGGTTCATGGTCTGCCTGCCCCGATGGAGAACACTATGATTGTAATTTTATCTATAAAAATCTGAACTTTCTCTTTGTATGCCTTTTTCAGCACAGTCTAACAACTTTATATTCATAGAACATGTGTTTAAATGCCCATCCAATGTAATATAATATAAAATGTAAGTTGTAACCATCATTAGAACATGTGCTTAAATGCCCATCCAATGTAATATAATGTAAATAAATGTAAGTTGTAACCATCATTCTATGTATAATAAAAAATATCTAACTATGTAAGTATATAATGTTTTAAGTGTATCAGTTATCTAGTACCCATAACACAAGCTTTGAATAGCTTACTTTGGGGCTAGATAGTGCTGTGTGGATTGTCCAGCATTATTTATTTATTTATTTATCATAATGGGCAGTGAGCACTCTCTGCATCAATCAATTTGAGGCATAATGGTACTGACACACATGCTCAAAAATAAGCATGCTCAAAATTCAACCTTTGTTTGTGACAACCAAATAAGCATGCTTATTTACTAGCAAGACCTTTTCACACATGCTTTTATTGAGCGAGGCTCAAAAAAAGCAGGCTTTTAGCTCGAAAATAAACATAGCTTAAAAGAGCCATATGTGCCTGAAATTTTACACCCATCAAACCAAAATACAGCAATGTTGCTTTACACTTCCAGATTCGAAAAGGAGATGGGTTGCCTACAACAATTTGCTGTGTGTGCAGGGACAAAGCAGAGAAAGCTTTTGAATTTAAAAAGAAGTCTCAAGAAGCTTATAACTCCCTAAAAGACCTTATAAAGGATGAAAAAAGCCTAATATTTGACTATGATGATAATTCTACTCAGGTAAATTTGGCAGCTATTTTTATATCTCAGTGAATTCTATTACTCAAATATTTCAACAACTCACTTATGATCAAAGTTTTTCTTAAGATTTAATTTAAGATCCACCTTGAGCTATACAAGCAAGTTACCGTTTCTTTGCTAAATCCTATTCCATATTTAAATAAACAGTACATTGATTTACTGAAATTGTCAATCTGCTTACCTCCCTAGAAAAAACATAGGGTTGGCTATAGCAATCCTTGTACCTGAGTTGAGGGTTGGGGATAGGGGGGATGCAAGTGGGGGTAGATAGCAAGTCTTCCCCTTGAGTCCTTTTTTGTAGGAAATGAGAAAAAATAATTTAATTTTTCAGGTAAGTTACTAGTTAGGTTAGGGGGTTTTTTTTTATATGAAAACAATTGGTATTAATATTTCATCTCTATGACAAAAAGACTCAAGGGAAGGAATTATTTTCATTTCCTAGAAAAAAGAACTATAGGGAAAGACTTGCCATCTACCCCCACATGCTTTCCCCCTATCCCCAACCCTCAACTCAGGTACCAGGGTAGCTATAGTTTAACCAAAACATAGCCAATGTATTATTATACCAAACTAGTAATGTAATGTGTTTTTCATTAAAATGTATTTCCAGGTTTTAAATTAAATTATTTAGATATTATAGTCTATGAATGTTCCCACTTGGGATCAAAATGTTCATATTCAAATATGTACTATCACATTTATAATTTATATTATTGTAGTGTGATGTGATGTTCAAAACTTTCATTGCAGAAATCTATTGATTTTAAAACAGAAGATTCACAATGCAGTGATCACGATGATTATTCTGACGCCGATTACTGTTTGCCTATCAAAAATGGACCACTTGATATTAGAAATATGCGTAAGTGTTCTCAATAATCATTTGGTGCTTTATATTATTCATTTAGGAACAAAAATCTAACATCTAAAACTAGAAACCTATCTTAAAGAGTAACTAAATTGCATACCTGACTTTAGACTTTAAAACTGAAGGTGGTGTAGTTACTAACGGAGAATATAAACATTTGAGGACCTATATACTAATCATTATCTAACTAATCTACTGGCAATGTACTTCTTCAGGCGGTATATCAACTGAACATCTTTCCTCTTTCAGAAATAAAGGTGAAAGTTAAACATGAAGGTTCCAGTCGAGAGTATTATGAATGTAAAAAATGCTGTCTAATATTCCAAACTCGAGCTAAATATCAAGAGCACAGGAAAAGAAAGTGTGTTAAAGGTAAATAATATTTGATTGCTTTTCTTATGCATTTTATGCAGCATGGTACCAGTTAACTAAAGCTATTTTTTCAGTTTTTAAGGCAATAAATGTGTTTCAGTTGAATTTGATGACCAGAGCGGGACACATTGCCCTATTTGTGGCACAAGCTATGATGGTGCTAGCAGTCTGTCAAACCATATGTGGCAATTTCATGCTGACGTAATGGGTCCGAAGAAAAGGGGACGACCTAAAAAACCTATGACTTCAGTATGTAATCTTCTTTAATTATTATTGGTCTGAGACTTGTGATGACTTTTCATCACACTCTTGATCACTTTTCAAAACTAAACAATATATTTAGTTTTATTATTTATTTTATATTATCGTCCTCAGTGCCTCACAACGGCATAAATTATTTAATTTTAGTTAGTTATATATTTTTGTGTTTAATAATTTGTACAACTTCTATGGACTTAGTGGTCTGAAATAAACGATTTTTATTTTATTATTTATTATTCAAGAAACCAATGCCCTATCTCAAATGACTTAATTGTATAAACTGTTAAAAGATATTCTTTTTCAGGCCATACTAAGTAAATTGACCGAAAATGGGTTCTTTATAAAGACTCTTCACGGGAAAAAAACAAAATGCGGCTTCTGCAAACAGCAAGTTGATGCCAAAGAAGATTTGATGTCACACATGTTTAAACATAGCGGTTAGTATGTCATGTAGTTTTCCTGTTTGAGTTTATTTACGATGTGTGTAGGACCTATGCACACACCTACAAAATATGTACCTACACTGTAGGTACATACTTTTAATATGTATAAAATCAAATATTTAAAAAACAAATAATATAATAAAGCAAATAAAGTAATGACTGATGGAAATGGGGTGATGCACTATGGGCTAATAGAAATAAGGAATTTCCACAACAATTCAAACAGCATTATTTTTCATATTGTATACCTACTTATTTACTCCGTATTCAGAATATTTATTGAATTATTATATATGTATGAAGATTTAAAATTGTCAGGAGCGGAACAGCATGGGGGTGAGACCTGTGCCAAGCAGTCTGGGACAGTTAAGATATTTATACATAAATGTCCAAACGTGGCAATTGATTGCTGCCATTGTTCCTGCTTACGATTTATTTGCGTGAACAAGACTGATTTCAAAGTGATCCCTGTGATTGTACTAAATAAAGACACAGTTTTTGGTTTCAAGATACAGCTGCAGCTTGAAATTGCCGCAATTTCTTTAACAGAACTTTCTAGCCCCTTTAATGGCGTAAAGGGGCTAGAAAGTTCTGTTAAAGTTAGTAGTAGTTACTTAAGTTTAACGACAAAGTCCAGAAGTTACAGTGTGATTGAGACACAGATACAGTTTCAAAGTGTATTCATTTTTATTGAACTATAATGTACTCACATGGTTTCTGTTACATTTTAGATATTAAAATTTTATGCTGCATTCAATGTAAGAAGATGTATGTGAAGAAAAAAAACTTTGATGCACACCAATGTGAGGATTCAACTAAAACAGCCTCAAGCATTGCTGAAGTATGTGTATATTTGACATTTTTTTTGAATTGGAATTTTAATAAAAAGTTTATTAAATTCTTTTTATCTTACAGGAAAATGCACCTGGCAGAGCAGTTGGGAATGCGCCTATTTCGACGGAAATGTATTTACAGGAACTATTTGATCCAGATTGGGAAACGGTTTGTTTTAATTTTATACCAATTTCGTTGTGGGTTCTGCTTCGAGCATACTTACAAACTAAAAAGAAAGAAAGAAAATTCACTAAACTACTTGTGTAATCATGGGATCGCGCCCATGCGAGAAGACTTGAACAGGGGCACTTTTTGTACTGCTACTACTATACAACCATACAACCACCTTATATTTTAAACAGTTTAGAACAACCATACTCAAGCTTTTTTTATAGAGGCACAAATACGTTTCAGTCATGGTGTCGCAGGCCGCAAGCAAAAATTATTTATTTAGGTTTACAATAAATATATAACTTTAGATGGGCCAATAACAAAGGGGCCGCAGGTTGAGTATAAGCGGTTTAGAATATTCTGATTCCTAACATCATTATCTTAGCCCGGTGTCACGCACTGCTAGGTGTATATCTCCTTCATTTTCTGTCAGCCTCCTTTGTCCTGTGTGTCTTTTGTGCAGATATTTCCTGCTACTGTCGCCGATCCATTGCGCTTTTGGTGGGCCCAGAATTACTTACTAAACGTACTTACGTACTTAGCATACGATACTTTTCCAGAATGCTGGTTTCATTCAAGTTTGCAGCTCATGCAGCGCCGTGTTTTTAACGGATGACGACCTTCAAGGGCATAACGATGCAGAGCATCCGGAACTATCTTTAAGATGTAATCATTGCAGCAAGGTTAGTAGAATAATATCCAATGCAATACAAAATCATTGAATAATGCCATGCACAACCACTATGATTTATAAAAAGTTGAAGAATAGACATTAAAAAGAAGCAGGTGACAGATTGCCGTCATCATATCCTAACTTTCCTTCCTTCTTTATATAAATTCTAAAGTAAGAAATATTTCGGCACAATCACACCCTAATCACTGAACTGATAAGGTTATAATTTATAACAAATATGAATAGGCCGTTACCGGGATTAGCAAAGTTTTTTATGTCACAATTTCCACGCACAGCTGTCAGGCAATTTCTCACTGAATATTGTCAGAAACTTTGGTGCTTGCAATTTTTTATCATTACATTCAGCCGTTAATTCAACACTTTCAAAACTTTAGTCATAGGTACATATAATTGGGCCTTCATACAACTTTTAGTATTATTCACTAAATTTGTTTCATTTAATACTAAAAGCAATCATAAGAACGTTTGTCTGAAACTTTGGTGCTTTAAATTTTATATCACTTCCATAGATAAAAGAATACTATACTAGTACAGATACCCCACGCCATACATTGAAACGGTCCCGTCTTAAGTCGGGCTATTCTTCGGGCTATTTTGTTTTGCCCGCAAATCTAAGCAAAATAGCCCGCACAGCCACTAGATGTCGCTAAGTTGCGTTGCGAGCAAGCGGCCGGCATCTCGTAAAATGCACTTGCAACCAATTTACGTATTTTTTTTTATTATGTAGATAGGACATTGGTAATTAAAATATGAAATATTACATACATTATTGAAATGCCTGAACGAAACGCAAAAAAATCGTTTACAGCAAGTAGCGCCATCCTTCAATACACAAAACAAACTTTTACAGCCAAAATTACAGCCACCAGAAAAAGCGAGATCAATATTGAAAATAAAACATTTTCAAAAACATAATGAATTTGATAAAAGCATAATTCCTCATCTTCCCGTGTTAGGGGAGATTTGTTCACGGTATAACTCAGGCTATTCATGACCATAATTCTTATTAATTGGACTAAAACAAAACCCTATATTTCAATCGAAACCTATATCGCCATCTATTGAAGTCTATTTGGAATTAAAAAACTGTTCCTAGAGATGGGTGCCCATGATCACTACAGCCATTTTAAATTCTCAAAAATGTTAGAATGTGTCCGGTACGTTAGCGTCTTCATGAATATTTGTTAACTTGTATATTTTCTGCAGGTATTCGCTTCGGTGAAAACGGCTGCCCGCCACAGGGCTATGTGCAAAGATATTGATAGAACACATAGGTGCTCAACTTGTGGCCTCAAGTTTGCCTATGAGATATCACTAAACAAGCACATACTGCGATACCACCAGGGAGAAAGGGTTTTTGTTGCACATCACGGAAAACCGTCTAAAATCATGGACAATGTACAGTATCAATGCGATACGTGCAATAAGAAGTTCCAAAGGTAGGTCACATTCAAATGTGCTTCCAATAATAGTACCAATGCCATTTTTTATATTAACTAGCAGCTTCACCCTCGTAGTTTTTTCACTCGGCATTCCCACGGGATAAATACTAGTCTATCTGCTATTCCAGACTATAATCTATCTCGGTGCCAAATTTCATCCAGATCTGTTAAGCCGTTCTGGCGTTATTGAGTAACAAACATCTATACATTCATACAAACAAACTGTCACATTTATGATATTAGTGAGATTTATGACATGACATATCAATTGCCAGCTATCGACCCTTGTGTTAATTTAATGTCGCCATTGTAGCCATATTAATAATAATAATAATCCTACTAATATTATAAATGCGAAAGTTTGTAAGTATGGATGGATGGATGGATGTTTGTTACTCTTTCACGCCGGAACTGCTGAACGGATCTGGATGAAACTTGGCAGAGAGATTGATTATAGTCTGGAATAACACATAGGCTACTTTTTATCTCGTGGGAATACCGGAATTTAAAACTACGCGGGTGAAACCGCGAGGCGCTACTAGTACATTAATAATTTAGTGGAACTTCTAAAACGTAAAAAATATATTTCCAGGAAAGAAGCGCTCGCTAAGCATGCAAAGTTGCACATGCCCAATCAAAAGCTATTCGAATGTGAAATATGCCAACGGAAGTTCAATAGGAGTGACAATTTGCGGTAAGTCGTCTGCACTCATTATTTACTAATAATAATTGCTAATCGTTGTTTCTTTTTTGTAACATACATACATACATAAAATCACGCCTATATCCCATAGGGGTAGGCAGAGACCACGGATTTCCACTTGCTACGATCCTGACATACCTCTTTCGCTTCATTCACTCTCATAACATTCTTCATACATGCTCGTCGTTTTAGGGTACTCTTGACCTGGCCTTTCTCTATAACATCTGCTATCTGATCTAGATAGATCCGCCGAGGTCTTCCCCTCCGAACAGTCCCATTCACACTCGCTTGATGCACCTTTTTCGTCAATCTTCTTTCATCCATCCTCTCTACATGCCCAAACCATATTAGCATACCTTTTTCTACCCTCATCACTACGTCTTCTTGCACTCCACATTTCTCTCTGATCACACTATTCCTCATTCTATCACTCAAATTCACACCACTCTTTTTTGTAACAATATCAACTTAAAGAGATATATTATCCGTCAAATAACAAAAAAGAGATATACATAATATATTACCTACGTCCCGCAATTCAAAAATGTTTGAAGAAAAAAATCACTTAATCTAATTGCGAAACATTGTTTAAAACTTTCGAACAATCAAGTTTGAAATCTGAAGAATATCATTTCCAAAAAATATCAAACATTTTGATTACGAAAACTACCTAGCTGTTTTTTGGCGATTGCCCAAATTCTTTCTGTTCCTAATCATTTATAAAACGAAAAATAATCTTACTTCATACTTGTACTTGCGACCCGCCCGCGCGCCCCTGCTTCGCACGGGTGCACATTGTTGTTGTTTTTCTACTATATCATGCATGTATTATACATATAAACCTTCCTCTTGAATCACTCTATACTACTAATCTATTAAAAAAAACCGCATCAAAATCCGTTGTATAGTTTTAAAGATTTAAGCATATATAGGGATATAGGGACAGAGAAAGCGACTTTTTTTATACTATGTAATGTAGTGTAGTGTATATTTTCATATTTGTTTCAGTACCCACAAACGCATTCACGACGCTGACCGACCGAAACCGCCGACTAACAACCATCTGTGCCTCTATTGTGGCAGAGGATTTTCCAACTCTTCAAACCTCATTGTGCACATGCGAAGGCATACCGGCGAGAAGCCTTACAAGTGTGACTTTTGTGAAAAAGGTATTTACAAATTGTAGCAGTATGTAGGTAGGTTAGGTTAGGTTTTTAAGAGTAGTAGAGCTTTGGGAAGTACTACCACCACGCCATTTTCTGCCGCCAAGCGGCGTTGCTGTGTTTCGGTTTGATGAGTGTGGTCGCCGGTGTTATTAAAGGCACATGAGGCTTAACATCTGTATGCCTCAAGTTGATGGACGCAGGGCAGTGCATCGTAGGGCACTTTCCTAAGGTGCGTGGCTTACGAGGCAATGCTTTGTTATAGGTGATGGTTACCACATAACATAAGGTGTCCCATCTGCTTATTCCATAAGCTGGTTGTATAAAAAAAAATGTAGGTAGGTACCCCAAGTCTGAATTTGGTTTTACTTGGGTGCTTGGAGATACTCGCCTTAAGGATTACAAGTCATACAAGCATTCATTTATTGAACATTATTTACTTTTTTCTTAACAGGTTTTCCAAGGTCTTCTGATCTCATGGTCCATAGGCGCTCTCATACTGGAGAGAAGCCTTGTGTTTGCCGTCTTTGCGGAAAAGGTAACCAAACAAGACATACCTATTATTCAAATAAAAAATTCTTCTGATTCTGAAATTTACTGCAATAACTTTGGTTAAAACGTTTGGACTCGTCATTATAGAATAAAGGAATATTGGTGGACATTCCGACATCGGCTCACATCATAAGGCTCGAAGTACTATCACCACGCCATTTTCTGCCGCCAAGCAGCGTTGCTGTTTTGGTTTTAAGAGTGTGGTCGCCGGTGTACAGGCACATGAGGCTTAACATCTGTATGCCTCAAGTTGTTGGACGCAGGGCCACTACCCTAAGTCACTATAGGAACGTGCCCTACGATACACTTATCGTAGGGCACGTTCCTATCGTGACTTACGAGGCAATGCTTTGTTATAGGTGATGGTTACCACTTAACAAAAGCTGGGCCACCTGCTAGTTCCATGAGCTAGTTGTATAAAAAATAATATATGTAACTTTTGTTCCAGCGTTCTCTCGCAGCAACAAGTTGTCTCGTCACATGCGCGTGCACACGGGACAGAGGCCGTACAAATGCACGTACTGCGACAAAGCTTTCTCGCAGAGCAACGACTTGACTCTCCATGTGCGCCGCCACACCGGCGACCGCCCCTACATATGCAATGTCTGCGGAGACAGGTTTATACAAGTCAGTATTTTTTAGGTCAGTCAAGACGTACCTCTGACTACCCCCCTTAGACATCCTCAAAGAATCTTAAAGTTAGTACTTGGTACTGAGAGGTCTGAAAGGATATCTACCGTGCCTGGGGATCAAAGTCGTGAAGCTGTTTCAGTTTTTTTTTTCAATCATTTTCTAGATAATTGCAACCACATGAGGCTTAACATCTGTATGCCTCAAGTTTACAATCAGCTGTTGGAACAAGCAGTAGGCCTGATGTTATGTGGTAACCATCACGTATAACAAAGCATTGCCTCGTAAGTCATGGATTATAGGAACGTGCCCTACGATGCACTGCCATGCGTTCATCAACTTGAGGCATACCGATGTTAAGCCTCATGTGCCTGTAATCACACCGGCGACCACACTCTTCAACCCGAAAAACAGCGTCGCTGCTTGGTGGCAGAAAAAGGCGTGGTGGTAGTACTTTCCCGGACGAGCCCTTCACAAAGAGCTCTACTACTCTATTTTTAATATATTAGTGGGATGATAATGTTATATATTTTTTTTATTAATGAATACTAGCGACCCGCCCGCGCGCCCCTGCTTCGCACGGGTGCACATATCATGCATGTAATATACATAAAAACCTTCCTCTTGTATCATTCTATCTATTAAAAAAACCGCATCAAAATCCGTTGCGTAGTTTTAAAGATTTAAGGATATTCATAGGGATATAGGGACATGGAGACATAGGGATATAGGGACAGAGAAAGCGACTTTGTTTTATACTATGTAGTGATAATGTGGTTTATTTCAGGGCACTGCATTGCAGAATCATCGCCGAGCGCATGGACATTATACTGAGCCGGCGCCTCCTGCTTTAACGAATCCAGTGCAAGCCATTACGTACACGGTATCTAATATCACACATCCTGATGACTCGCATTTATCTAACACTATCGCGTCGATATAAATATTCCTATCGTGGCACTTCATGACAAATATCTGTGAGACGCGGTGGTTGCGCTTTCGTAGATTTGTAAAAGGCCTATGACAAAGTGGTGAGGAATTAACTGTGGTCGGTGCTGTCTATGTATGGAGTAGACAACAACCTGGTCCAGCCTCTAAAATCTCTATGAGGATTCTAGAGCTTGCGTCAGGATAAATGGGTGATATACTGAATGGTTTAGCATCAAAAAGGGTGTTAGACAAGGATGTGTAGCGTCTCCATGGTTTTTTAATCTATACATGGATAGTTGTTTACAAGGTTTGAAAGATAGTGAATGAGGGTTGAGAATGAATGAGTTACTCGTCCATTACTTGCGTCATCGGCGGATGGGTTGCGGGAGATGGTAACAATTATGTATGGAGCTTTTGAGAGCAAAGTAATGAAAGTGAAGATATGAATGTATGACAGCATGTACATGTATGTACAATATTTTAAATTATGTAGAAATAATGAAATATAGATTTTATCTTTTAACTATGTAAACAATGTTTATTCATAATGTATTATGTAATTTAGAATTAAGACATTTTATCAAAGTAAATAAGTAATAATTAATCTCACAAGGTATGTTGAGTAACATCAATGTTTTGCGTATTGTTATTAGAGGAATACATGAGTTTGAACGTGCATTTCGCTTGGCGAAATCTTGTTTGGTTTGTTCGCTTACTCTACTAAAAACAGAGATCGGAGTTAGAATGATTTAGAACCGATGACCCCAAATGATAAGTTTCAAATTAATTTAAATGAATTCCGGTAGGTATTTTAAAATATTCAAGACATTTTTTCCGAAAATCCACAGATCGTGGAAGCGTAAAGTGAGATATCGGCTGTAATAGCAAGTGACTTGACAGCCGATTAGTGTTTATCGAGCTTTCAGAAACCTGGGGTGCGTATAATATTTATCATAATCTTGTAAATATGGGAACTTTCCGGAAAAAGGCCATGCTATGAAACGTTGATGCAAATAAAATCGTTCTACCTACTCCGATCTCTGCTAACAACACGCAGAAAATCATGCAGTGTCAGTGAGAATTCTCCATGTATCTGAGATAAAATAATAAATTTTAATGCACTATACCATGCGTTTTCATTCTATTTGTTTTTATTCAGTAGATTTTATTTTATTCATACTTGTCTATTTGGTCTTTGGCCGAAAACACGACGTCCATCTTTTAGATTTTAATATTGATCAGTCTACGAAATTCGTAATTAATTCGTAGCGATCAGTGAATTTATTTTCCGAAAGAATAAAAAATGCGGCTATAATATTTATAAATACAGAAAAACCATGATGTTGATAGAACATAATGTTCTAAATAAGATGTTATCCATAGATGACATATTTTATTGGATCTCCCTTCACGTGTTCAATAGAAAATAATAATTCTTGGTACCTATCTATATATTGTTACAGAAATAACAATTATTTTGAGGTGCTTGGCTTATGCGGTGCTCGTTTGTTCACAGAAACGTCCCGAACACTGAAATAATAATATAAATTGAAACAAAAACACTTCTTTCCTAGGAAGCTTATGTTCGCATTTTTGCTTGCCTACTTGGATAAATTCTTATCCTACTAATATTATAAACGCGAAAGTTTGTGAGTATGGATGGATGTTTGTTACTCGCACGCCGGAACGGCTGAACGGATCTGGATGAAATCCGAGGATTGGCAGAGAGATAGATTATAGCCTGGAATAGCACATAGGCTACATTTTATCCCGTGGGAATACCGGGATTTAAATCCGCGCGGGTGAAACCGCGGGACGCAACAGTATAACCTATATTTCAAGCCACAAACTAAAAATATCCAAATAATTATGTAAACATTCGAATTTATAACAAAAGGTTTGCTTAAAAAAATTTAGGCATTATCAAACCCCTTTTCTTAGAAAAAAAGAGCTTGTTAAAATAATGAAATAAAAAAGGTCCACGATTAAAATGATGGAAGATGTGGACAAAAAATACAACTACGAGAAAACACCTGTATACAATGGAAGGATCTTGTTATAATAGGTACGTACTTTAGACTCGCAGGAGCCTCCAACACACTGCAAAAAAAAAGGTTCCTACCTTCGTCAATTTATGACAGATACACACAACGTCATAGAAAAATAATGCACTTACACCTTTATTATCTATAAATGACTGAAGCTTTTCGCTGGACGTAGTTAGGTCAAGGAATTTGAATTTATCTATATTCCTTGAGTTAGGTATTCCTATTAAGGCTTTTCTATATTCAGAACACGCCTGAAGAAAGGTTAAATTGTATGAAAATTGTATTACCTTGTTAGATGCTCACGTCCAACTAATGTCATTTCCATTCAAATTTTCTATTCGCTGAGGCGTGTTCCGCAAACGAAAGTGAATCATGTTTAGACAAAGTGATTTGAGTATCCTGCTGATAAAAACTGAAAAAAACGGCAGTGATCTTACGTGAGCATGGCAGCGCGTCGAGTAACACTGAAAACAAAGCAGGTATCGTGCGCGTCAACCAAAAATAACGCTGGAAAACAGTGGAGGGGATGTATTTGCGCATGCAAAATACTCGCGCCAGCCATCACACCCCCTCCCTCTGGAGTTGTTTTTGCGTGCCGCGCACTATACCAACTATTAACACTCAATGTGGTAACAGCAAATAATGCTATGATTGCTATATGTGCCTAAGTGTGCATTCATCTTTAACTATAATGATCTAACATAGATTCTGCTTGGCTTATATGAGTATTTCTCAAACAAAATGTACGTAATGAAAAAGGAAAACGTTACGAAAAAGTACTTTTTCGTAACTTTTCTTCCTTAAGTTCCTAGAGTTATGTTACGTTTCCGTTAACGTTCGTTCCGTTAACGTTTTCCTTTTTCGTTACGTACATTTTGTTTGAGAAATACTCATTTAAAGATTTCGACTTTTCACAGATTTTTCATTCCTTATATAAATTGCAATACTAACCTCAGCAACGCATCCAGTTCCCTCACACTGCAATAACATTAGGAATATTAATCGTATGTATATAAATAACCCATAACATAGATGGACTCAAACATTTTGTTGAAATAAAAGCTGAATTGGTTAGTGCAGTCTATCAGAATTTATTTCTTTAACTTTTCCAAATTTGATATTGTGAGTTCAAGTCAGATGTTACCTACCGTTGATTTGCAACCATCTCCTGTACACTGTAATTACCAGTATTCAGTTATTACCTGCGTTAGTCTAGTTTTTTTATTAATAAATAGTCTAGTGTTGCCCTCTGACAAGGGGTCGGTCTATTTTAAACTTATAATTTTACTAGCGACCCGCCCGCGCGCCCCTGCTTCGCACGGGTGCACATATCATGCATGTATTATACATATAAACCTTCCTCTTGAATCACTCTATCTCTAAAAAAAATACCGCATCAAAATCCGTTGCGTAGTTTTAAGAATTTAAGCATACATAGGGACATGGGGACATAGGGATATAGGGACAGAGAAAGCGACTTTGTTTTATACTATGTAGTGATTCCTAATATTTCGTCCTTTCCTTGGCGTTAGCCTAGCTACATACTAGCAATGCGTACGACTCCACACTACAGTCAGCTGATATGCGATAGACCAAAAGCGAAAACTTCCCAAGAAACCAAGTTATTACTTTATCATATTAAAGTAGGTACATAATAAGTAGGTATATTCCTATTAGGTACATTTTATATCTTACATTCGAATTGCAGTTGTGACCTTGACACTGAAAAGGTAAACCAAAAACGCTTGTATTTTTTATAAGATCAACCGTATTATGTTAACAGACTGTATACTAACACTTGACGCTGAAGAAATTCCCTCACTCTGAAAATATAGAAACATGATTATCAAATAGAGATGGCTGCTGAATATGGTAAGTGTTAATTATTTGCCAAAGCCACTGAAGTCGGGATTTATTAGGGACCTATACATAATACATCATAATCGCTTTTTTTAGATTTAAGTTAACTTACGTGGGTTAGACATGATGCTGAGTGGCACTGAAACATGGGAAATGAAATTTCATTTACACAACCGATGATGATGATGATAAAGAGAGCCAGACAGTGTCTTTCGTATTTGGAAACCCCCCCAGGTTATTTATTATTTAATATAATATTAGTAGGAGTAGTAGGTGCCTAAGTTGTTATCGATATTATATATCACTTCGCCATCTTTTCGTTATTTATTTCTTCTTCTTAGAGTACCTCTCCACTACTGAAGGTTGGCATCAGTCATCTCTTTAAATTTCTCCTTATATAGGGCAAGCCTACATAGCTCTTCTACCTTCCTGATACCAGTCCATTGCCTGATGTTGCGTAGCCATGTTGTTCTTCTTCTACATACTCCTCTCTTTCCCAACAACTTGCCCATCATTATAAGCTAGAGCAGATGGTGACGCTCATTCTTCAAAACATGTCCGGTACGACGGTACGCAACTTTTCTCTGCTTAATAGGTAGTACGCACAAAACCGGGCTTCTTGATTATTATTTGCGTTATTTATTTGGCTAACTGTGTTTAATTTAGTAAGCTTTCTACGTACCCAACTTTCACAACTTCTTCCGTGACTCTGAAAATGATTTCACCGAAATCCATATAGGTATTCAGTTTCCCGCCGAACGTAAAAGTGACACTTTCGTTCATGTCTGGCGGGAAACGAATGACAAATGAAATTGCTTGGTGGCATGTATTGCATCCATACACCTCATTTGCTTGTGTGGGTGAAGGCAGGCGTGCATTTTTAGAATGGTTTATCTCTACCTACTTAATAACAGACCATTTTTATTAACTAAATGAATGAGAGTTCGGTAAAAATATTTACATATAGCTCTCAACACCACACAAAACGCGGTGGGTTTGGCGTAGATGCAAAAACCATACAAAACAAGCCCAGCGGCCTAACTCGCCAAGAAAGGTCGGGTCGGTGAGTTTGGTGTGTAGAGGGCTTAATATACCTAGTAATAACTTACTTTGGCCATGCAGACGTTCATATAACCATCGCACTAAAACATATTTTCAAGTAAGTTATGTCAATGATGTAGGTTAATAATTAACGATTGTGATAAAAATCATTGCTCAATGTTTATTTTGATGTCATCCCATCCTCGTCGCCAAATGACGTATCGGAGGGTAGGTATTAAGGAAACGACCTTTCTAGTGCAAGGCAAGTTTATTACTGAACCACAAACAAGGTAGCGAGTAGATATACGTATATACAGAACGCTTAGGTAGGTAGACTAGATAGTATTGCTACGTTCATACACATCACTTATATAATTTGGTTAATGTGCAATAAATTATGTCTACTTTTGTATTGGCATCATAGATCCACTAGAACCAAGGAATTTGAATACCTTGACTAGAACCAAACGTGATAGGCAGTGATAGGCACCTCACGTTTCTATTTTCAAAGTCCTTTCACATTTCTGAAAATGGTAAAACTGTATTAGTCCATTCAAATAAAAGATTTACTGAATCATTACTTACAATGGCTTTACAGAAGTCCCCATAGCACTGAATCATAAACAGTTTTGTTGGTTATTACCTAATATATAAGTTTTTCTGCTAAAAGTCTTAGTTTGAAAAGGTATTTTGCTGTTGATACTGTATGCAATGTACACAGTTTTGTTGATTACGGTTTACTTAATTGTTTTTTTATGGTAAATACAATTACGCATGAATGTGACACTTCACATAACTTTTTGTTTAATAGGTACTAGCGACCCGCCCGCGCGCCCCTGCTTCGCACGGGTGCACATATCATGCATGTATTTTATATATAAACCTTCCTCTTGAATAAAAATTCCTCTATCTATTTAAAAAAAACCGCATCAAAATCCGTTGCGTAGTTTTAAAGATTTAAGCATACAAAGGGACATGGGGACATAGGGATATATGGACAGAAAAAGCGAATTTGTTTTATACTATGTAGTGATGATTACGCGTATAGCAGAGGATCCGTAGGTAGTAGAACGACCTTCACCCATCTGTTTAGGTTATGGATGAAATAATTATATTCGAGATTTAATTTTTTAGAATTTTTTTTTCAAAAAATACCACGTATTTAATTCGACGAACAAGAGCAATACGCAAACGAAAACTCGAAAACTTAAATGACTAAACTGTGTTCCCCATTGGAGATAGCTTAGCTGAAATATAATTTGGTTTGTGTGCACACAACTTGGTTGACAGCAAATTTTCTTAAATAAGTTTAGTGATTTTATATTTTTTTAAATGTTGAAAGATGAATTACTCGAGCGAGCAAGCGAGAGGTAAAAGCATATCTGTACCTCAGAAGTAGCCAAATCTCCGTATGTCTGGAAGTAGTGATAGTTGATAAAAATTAAGCAAGATGACAAAAAAATTATCTAAGGACTTATAAAAACAGTACATAACCTTCGCGGTCGCGTTGAAGCCCATTGACTGAAAACAAAAGAATTACGCAGTCGGTAGGTAATAGGATAGTACAGCACTAAAGAGTGTACATTGATTTTTATTTTATAATAATAAAATAGTACCTACATACCTACGTATCACAGCATTATCTTAAGTTACTACTCGTACTATTAAATTATAAACGCGAAAGTTTGTAAGTATGGACGGATGCGATGGATGGTTGGATGGATGGATGTTTGTCACACTTTCACGCCGGAACGGCTGAACGGATCTGGATGAAACTTGGCAGAGAGATAGATTATAGTCTGGAATAGCTCATAGACTACTTTTATCTCGTGGGGATACCGGGATTTAAATCTGCGCCAGTGAAACCGCGGGGCGCAACTAGTGTTCAATAAATTTAAAGAAAATAAAACGAAAAATGACATTTTATTTATTTATTTGCTATTAAAATATTATATTGTTATGTTGCAACACACACGTCATTTAAGCATTAAAAAAATGCACTTTACCATTGCTGAAGACATTGACCCCGTACACTGTAAAATACTCAGTTTTATTATTCATCTACGTACGATCTACTTACGCTATGTTCTGGAAAATGGTATGGTTTAACAAACTAAACAACATATAGAATATGTGAAAAAGATTTTTTCCTCAATATTCGTGAAAATAATAACAATTTGATTACAGTTGCTGGATAACTAACAGTTTTATAATACAATGTCTGGGGTGACCAAGTTTTGCTTGCCATCTACTAAAATAGCTTAAAAGATAATAGTCTGAAATAGCTTAAAAAGATATAAATTTAAATAGTATTATTACTCGCCAATAAATGTTAGGAAGAGTCATATTTTAAAAACCTAATAATGTTTTTATGTATAAAAAAACATTGTATACATATAAATCCTAATCCTAATAGCTATTAGATCGATTTATCGCCCCTGAAACTCCCCGCAAAATAATATGCATTTCATGAAATCGTTGGAGCCGTTACCGAGATTCAGATTATATGGGTGGCTATATAATATTATATAAATATCTACTAGCATTGCTCGTAGGAGGAGATTATTATAGGAAATTTCAGAGTGATACACTAGCTTATGTCATTTTTTCATGTAACTTACATAGGAGTTGCAATCACTTCCCGTGCACTGAAAAGTAATTACGTACAGCATGTGATAAGTATTCAATCGGTTAGGTATCTGGGTCGTATATTTTGTTATTTAAAACTTGAAATACTTGTACGTTGATAAATGAGTTTTGTTTATCTTACCTTTGAAGAGCAGTTCCTCTAATAAAGAAATTCAACTAAATCAGTCAAATAAAGTAGTGTAAGATTTTAATGGTTCTGCAGACAAATTGTTCGCAAATGGGTACCTATTGCTTCGTGTCTTACCATACTATCTGGAGTCGCTTCTTGAGAGTCCACCATTTTCTACAAAATAATAATTTCATACTTAGGTAGGTGCCTATTTTACGATTATAATAAAGGTACATAATTTAGAATACATTATCAAAGTAAATTATGAAGCAGGTTAGTGTAACATTTTTTAATATCTATTTCAATATAATCACCATAGCATAGTATCCAATTGATATCACAAAAAATACAAATAGATCAAAGTACATTTGAATTTTTTTCTAATATTTCGATTAAATAATAGGTGCTCGCTCATCGAACGCTTAGTTAGTCTCAGTGATTTGATTGCACAGAATAATTGATTTTTTATCAGTGTGGTCATCGATTAACTTTATTACACCTATACCTCAACGGTACCGGTGGTCTAGTAGGAGTGAGCCCGTCTTCCGATCCTAAGGTCGTGGGTTCAAATCCAGTCATGCATCAGTTGGGTTTTTCGTATTATCGAAAAATGTAGATACCTCTAGGTATGTGTGTAATGCCAATTGCTCATACAGTGAAGCATTGTGATGAAACCAGTTAGTGTTCTAACAGCGGGTATGGGCTTGCCACCAGTCACGTATGGTATACTTATCAACGACTAAAATATGGGTAGGTAGGTGTGAAATCGTGTGTGTATGTGCCAAATGTAATGTTTGAACGTACTAGGTACCCCCTTTTGCCGTCCTCAAGGAACCTGGAGTTGTACTTGGTACTACTAAAGAGATCTGAGGGAATATCTACAGTGCCTGGGGATCGTGGAGCTGTTTCAGTTTTAGTTCTACACTGGCATCGGTTAAGTTTTATTGGTTTTTGTTATCTACCTGCTTGTTCTTGTAGATTTTTTGAATTTGTTAAGGGCCCGGCGACAGCGGCTCGCAGTTTCGAGGTGCGATTGGCTATTATTTCATTTCGGGTAGGTTGTTTGAAAGAATAATAATAAAATAATAATAATGCTGGACAATCCACACAGCATCATCTAGCCACAAAGTAAGCTACTCAAAGCTTGTGTTATGGGTACTAGATGACTGATATATTTAATACATTATATACTTACATAGATAGTTTTTTTTATTATACATAAACACCCAGACCAACGGAACAAACTTCTGCAGATCGTACACATATTTGTTTCAAAGGCGGGAATCGAACCCACAACCTCTTGCGTCGCAGGCGGACTCTCGCCCGCTGCGCCACAGAGGTCGTCAGAGGTCGTCGTAGAATAACTATCCAGTGACAGGCATAAATACTGTTCCATTCGAACACAAATAACACAATAATATAAGGGAAATGTGCTTGAGTGAAATCATTTTGGTATTAGGTAAACGTTAGGCCAAACATACTAATACCAAAATGATTTCTGATTCTGATTTCTGATTCCCTATATTATTGTATTATTTGTGTTCGAACAGTATTTATGCGTGTCACTGGATAGTTATTCTTTCAAACAACCTCCCCGAAATGAAATAATAGCCAATCGCACCTCGAAACTGCGAGCTGCTGTCGCCGGGCCCTTAACGTTCTTCAGTTATTTTAATATCCTTGATTGTGAATTTGTGACCTATCGATCGGTTCATACTTACTCCTTTGGTAGGATATGTCAAGAATGGCTTTCACATAAAATAAAATAAGAAAATGTAGTGACAATAATATTTATTTTTGAGTATCTACTTATTTCTGTTGATATCTACATTTGTAATATAAGTAGGTACTTAAGTTGCTGTTGAAGTCTAATGACCAATAAATTATAATTTTCTTACTAAAAAATGTACCTACCAAATCCGTGGCAACACCATAATATAATAACAATATAGAGTATCTATAATATTTAGTTAATCATATTCATCGTATTTTGGTCATTAAGAAGAAATACTAGGTATGTATGGTTTGTATTTTTTGGTATTTTTTACGAGTAATGTTTTTTAAGCACTACGAGTAGGTATTTACAATAATTAGATTATGCCTATCTTTTGTAATGAAATGAAATGATTATTCACACATCACTATTTACAATTTTACTAACAATAACATTGGTAGAGACCGGATCTTACTTACTACTTCGCCATTAAATTATGCTGGACTTGCTGGACAATACAATCCACACAGCACTATCTAGCCCCAAAGTAAGCTACTAAAGCTTGTGTTATGGGTACTAGATAACTGATATATTTAATATATAATATAATTACATAGATAGATATTTTTTATTATACATAGAAAACACCCAGACCACTGAACAAATTTCTGCAGATCGTACACAAATTTGTTCCGAGGCGGGAATCGAACCCGCAACCTCTGCGTCGCAGGCGGACTCTCGCCCGCTGCGCCACTGAGGTCGTCAATTAAAGAAGTGGACCTACGAGCGTAGGGTGCTTGTAGAAGTAGACCAAGTCTAACAACAACGAGAAAAAAAAAATGTTAATGGCACGATAGGGTGCAAGTAAAATAGATTAAAATAATAATACTATGCTAAAATTTTAACCCTGCCAGTGTCGAATCCTCGATTGGTAGGTTCTAAAATTGGTATTGCATTTCAATTAAATCCGGTCTCCATAAATGTTTATATAATTACGAATAAAAGTAGGATGGGAGCCGCATAGAAAACAAATACATATTTTCTTATCTTTTTAAGAAAATACGATTTAGGTACTCCCTACGTTCCTACTACTTTCGATTAGCACGTCTCACGAAAAGTTTTGCCGATGCTGACAATAAATGTTCGTAATTTCTACTTGTGGTAGGTAGGTACAGTGTTGTTTTGATATGAGATAGTGTCAGATAAGGCAATTGAAAAGCGCGAGCCTAGGAATCACATAGCACATCTAGGGTTTTTTAAAATCTCAAACTCACTCGCTTACATAGGTTATCATTAGTCGTTTCTTGCTAACCCACTTGTACATACCCCTTAACTAGAAACTAATTGATCCCACTTACATTATACACAGCTCTTTTTCCACCAGTCTACACCATTTCTAAGATATATAAATAGTTCATTGCTCTTTATACCTAAGACGTGGAAACGCTACGAGATAGTTCGAGTTCCGAAAAACAGTGACACTTTGGCAAACAGTATCCAATAGAGTGCCGACATTGTTGTACACACACGGATTTAATACCACTTGTTTCTAACGACGGAACTCAATCGGCGTCCCCACATGAGGTGGTATCATACGATCGTTCCCTGCAAGTGTTGCGTATCGGGCGCAGGCGCGGCCGGCGGCAGCGAAGGCCCCAGGGACGTGGACGGCAGAGCAGCGGCCACTTCTTGGTAACCAGTCAAAGGAAAGCCGTGTCCCGGTAATCTATCGGTCGGTTCTTCAGGTGGAGTAACTTCCAAGCCAATGCTTCCGTTCAATGATATCTTTATTGCATTTTGCTGCTGCTGTTGTTGTTGGTGTTGCAGTAAGGAATTGAAATGAGAAATTCCTATCTCTTCAAGACTGCTCTTCCTGCGTTTACCGACACCGCTAAGGCCTTGTCGCAGTGAATTGGATCTACGCAGTAAAATATCGTCGGCTACTCGAAGGGAATTCGAGCGGCCTCTGAAGTCAGAAATTATAGTTGGACTGTCGGGAAGCGATAGTGAGTTAGCTTTAGTTGTAGCAAGGGGTGGAGCTCGTGGCTGGGCGAAGCTAGCGCCGATGGTGGAGCCGCGGCGACTGGCAGCACCCGCTTGCGCTTGAATGAGGGCTTGTGAGCAAAAGCTGATGTTGGACTTGCGACGGCTGTTATGGCGTTCGAAAGTTTTTTGAGCCGAGAAAGGTGATGGTCTTACAAGATATCTGTAAGAAAGAAATAAACGTGGTTTAATATTGAAAAACCTGCACAAGGTTTTTTTTAAAGCCGTTTATAGTGATCCGTAATAGTTGTTGTATTTCGGTTTCGGGTGTGGATGGGTGCAGTTAATATTACTTGCACAAACTTCTGTGGACCCTGACGACGTAGGTCTGTAAGACTTGTGAAGCGCGGAAGCGCTCAAAATTCAAACGGTGAATGCCCAAAACGTTGCTGAAAATAATAGATTGGATCGGAAACCAGGCATTTTACGCCACGACTACCTACTCCGAAGAATTAAAATATTTCTAGTAGTAGTGGTTCAATTTAGAAAATAGGAGCTCATCTAAATTGATCTCATGAGCTTAACGATGCGAGTTCTCAACTTATACCACACTGGTTCTTACACTCGCATTCAACTTACACCAGCTTTAGGTGCAACATGGCCAATTTATTTTAAAAAATGAAACATATTACTGAACATTACCCGAACAATAACCGTGTATTTCGATTAATCCGGTTAATATTTAATACTTATGTGCCATGATTGCCAAAGATTATAGAACAACTAGTTGCGCCCTGTGGTTTCACCCGTGCAGATTTAAGCCCCGGTGTTCCCACGGGATAAAAAAAGCCTATGTGCTATTACAGACTATAATCTATCTGCCAAGTTTCATCTAGATTCGCCGTTCAGCCGTTCCGGCGTGAAAGAGTAACAAACATCCATCCATAACATCATCAGTAGGATAATGAGGAACCAGTATGTAGGTACTTACACAAGGTCTCCTTCTTGTAAATTAAGGTCGCAACTTGGATTTATGATGACGTACGACAAGCTATTTCGCTTTTCGCTCACGTCGTCATAATCAATGCCCGTCAGGTTCAATGATTCCATCCGCGATCGTACAAGATTGGCTATTTCCGCCCTCTCGATTTGTTGCACGTGGTTGTCCCTCGCTTCGTCTTGTAAACTCGTCGAACACTGTGGAAATGTGCAAAGCCTTCATTATTAAAAAAAAATAACGGAATAGAAAGGTACCTAATTAAAGGTAAAGGATGTGTGAACTAAGAGGTGGAGGAAGAATGTATTTTTTAAAGATTTAAAATAAAGACAAAAGGTTGCAGGTACGACTTTTCACTGCTAGGTAATTTAAATTACATTTTTCTAATTTTCGTAACTCATTAATTGAAATGAATATAAATTAATTAACCAATAATGGCAAATATATTTTATTATTCTTTATAGTTCATCACACAGGTACAAAATAATAGGGTTAAGGTAGGTTAGGGCACATTTAGGCAAAAAAATGGGTGACCTTATCGCTCAGAGCGATCTCATCTAGGCAACTTTGGAAGGAACAACAGTCATTCACGGAAAATATTTAAACTTTTACTTTAGTTACATTTAACATTTTAACTATTTACTTACATTTCTGATAATAGCAAAAATTTTATAAGAAGGATGTGTCATTTGGTGTAAGATGGTGCAGCGGTGAACGCATTCCCCTAAAAAGGGCACAGTTATGAGTTCGAATTCCACTCAGTCGATTACTTTTATGTATCATAAAATGATGTATAGCAAGCGTTGTAGAAAACAAGAATTATTGTGGACATTTCACATAGTGTGGTCTGCGCCCATAACCTAAGCAAAGCTTGTAACTGATCAGATTTAGCACAAATGTTGGTCCTGGGTGGGAATCGAACTCACGACCTACAGCGTAGAAGGCAGAGCTAGTACCCACTGAGCTGTGAGGTAAAATTTATATCTAATTACTACATCTTAATGCATGAATATTTTATTATTCTCTTGTTTTTATTCTCTTATATTCTTTATTTGTTATCCTTAATTTACGATAGGTATTAAATAAAAAATATTTATAAAGTATATTACTTCTTGGTACATAAACATGCGTAAGAAGTTTTTTTTTATAAAAATGCGCGATATCTTTCTTTTTTGATCAAAAACCACTATGCCACCAAATTCTAAGCAGTGGCTTCTAGTAACGGATTTTGTGGGTTTTAAAATACCTTGAACTTTCAAAATTGCTCTCATATTTCTGTAGCCACTCATTTCTTCTGATAAGGCGGTCTTATAGACTCGCAGGTGGTCCATTATGCGTGAGGGGTGATCTGGCTACAATTGTAGGACAATTGGAGGACATAGAGGTAAAGGACATACTTTTTAATCGCGGGTAACACCGCGGGGCGCTTCTAGTCTCTATAAACAAAGAATAGCATGAATCTATTGTTTGTAATTAACCAAGTTGAAATCATGCTATGATGCCTTCCGATAAAAAGGACCGTTGATGAAAAGTATCAAGTACTTATGCGATGATCAACATAATTATCCATAATGGTCCCCAATTAAAGTCGACGGGCTTTAAATTGTTTATTTAATAAAATACCATATTATACGGTAACTACCTACCCTTAGCTTCACAAAGACTGATCTGGGCTGTGATTATGATAAAGCTAATGTTATATGAAGAACTAGCATTTTTTTTGCAAGAAAACGATATTTAATACTGTAAAATGAAAACACACCAATTTGTTACAAACGACCGCTATGTAGTAAAAATACAATCAAAACAGAGATATGTAAGACTCCTACGAGCTAGCTCGTAGTGTACTCGTTGTGCTCTACGCTCGAATCAGGCATACTGTTTGCGACTATTCCGATTCAGATTTTGAAAACCCATCTAAAATAATA
Organism: Plemyria rubiginata; assembly: GCA_963576535.1. Taxonomy (NCBI): domain Eukaryota; kingdom Metazoa; phylum Arthropoda; class Insecta; order Lepidoptera; family Geometridae; genus Plemyria; species Plemyria rubiginata. The sequence goes on from OY754905.1 coordinate 7,181,247, forward strand.
TTTACCTACTAACTTTATTACTATTATGTTTATATCCATCAATTTATTCAACTGAACTCCACCAACTCCTAAGAGAAAACTTAAACTTAATTTTAGGATTTATTCAAATGTTCTGTTGCCCGCGACCGACGACGACGTTGTTTTGTGACTTAGGTACTTGAAGATACATTTGGATTCGGAGATGTATTTCATAGAGTTCGATTTATCCGTGGTAACTTTACAAGAATACAGACATCCGAGATAAAGATCTGCACGCCAAAATGTCTATTTTACAATCGATTAATAACTGCCAAGTATAAAAAATAAACGAGAATTATTTATTTTAAAATTGTGTAAATGGACCTTACTGAGGTAACTCGTTCAAGTAAGTTCGCGGCTTGCATCTTGGAGATGTTGATTTCTGACATGATAACACTTTCTAGTTAACACCATAGTTGATGGTGCCGAAAGGAAATGTGAAGTCACGGCGGTTGCGCTTCGTCTTACCGCTGGCGTGCGCTCCCCGTAGCAGCCGGCGAGACATCCCGCGCCGCAGCGGCGCGTGCGCACACCCGATTCGCCGCTGCCGCCTTCCTCCTGCTGCAACTATCGTGTCAGGGTACACCTAAACCTTCACAACTGACGACGGCCTAACGCAGTGAACCTGTCACAATGATGAATACACAGCGCTCGTTTCACACTAAATTTAGATTTTCATTTAACACGTATTAATCAGTATTAATATAGCTTTCCACCCTAACAAAAAATCACATGAAAATAATGAGGAATATATTGTACTCGTAAAAACATGCATCAAGCGGATAAGCAGTGGCAGAGACCTCGTGAACTTCTATCGTTTTGTTTTGAGGAAAACTATTTTTTTCCACTATTTTCTAAATGCTCTTTCTGTTTGAGTTGATTGTATTGTAATGGTGTAGGTATTCGTTTTATCATGCGGCAATGATTAAACGGCTACTAAAAAGTCAAACAGTTGTTACCTATTGCATAGTGAAGTACGTCGAACCATGAAAGACGTATGTAGGTACATTTAACCATCCAGGTTCATCTAAGTCCTTGATACCGCGTCACAATATTTAGCTATTTCAAATCATGCATTGCATACCTAGACACACTACAACAACAACAACTACACTGAGGCGGGATTGCGATCATCGAGTTATTTATTAGTTTATTTCTAGTTAGAACACCAATTCACTCAGCCGTCTATAAATATTTTTATTATAAATTTACGTTTCTTGTGTACGCGCATAAGCAAAGTCCTTACTCTTCTGGCTGTTAGCAGTTTGCAAAAATTATAAAAGTTCAAGCACGTGAATTTACAAGGAAACGGATCGTGTGAGAATAGAATAAGTATTGTAATGTAACTAGTTACGGAGACACACCACAGGCTTGTTTATACTGTTTGGTTAAAAAAATTATTACAGAAATAAAAAACTTAAAACAGTCCCCTGCCTTGAGACTTTTGTTATGTTAACAAGCTAGATTTTATAAAATTTTAAAATTCAATAGAAAATATAGTGAGAAGGAAAGTAATGTTGCTATAGCGTTCAGGCGAATGTAATTTATTAAGGAGATAAATCTAAAGAGAGTAGGAGTTAGCCCAACTCACCGAAAACCGCGATGGTCGCATTCTCGCGAGGCGTGACCAGAACCAGTTCGTAGGGGTCCTTGGCGACATACTCACGTGGTGAGATGCATCGGCCATGCTTGTGTCCTGTGTCCGATAAATCCCTATTGGGATTTCACAAGTTGTTGAACACAACTTTTGGTATAAACGACCATATGTACGAATCCACATATCTTCTTTACTTATTTTCATCTGTCAGTGTAGGATAAAATTCAAATCAGAAATACTATTAAGGTCCATCTCTTAAATTAAGATGTATAACAAACTGAGATTGAATGCTAAAGTAAGCTTTATTTTAGTATATTCCTCCCAGATAAGTCCACCAATATTTATATTTATATTTATATATCTCGAAGTGTAGATATAAAGTAGAAAAAAACCGGCCTAGTGCGAGTCGGACTCGCGCACGTAGCGTTCCGTACAATTGCCTATAAAATAGGAAAAAATATCACATTATTTGTACGGGAGTCCTCTTTAGTTTTATTTTAATTTGATTATTTTCTGTTATAGTGGCAACAGAAATACATCTGTGGAAATTTCAACTGTCAAACTATCACGATTAATGAGATACAGCCTGGTGACAGAGAACCTTCAGAGAACAGACAGCGGAGCCTTAGTAATAGGGTTCCCGTTTTATCCTTTGGGTACTGGACCCCAAAAAACAAATAGGACCACAAAGCTTAATTGTGCATTCAAAGAAACCACCTAGAAGAAGCTAAGCTAGATTACGCGCTAATGCTTGCTCTCGCTCGCACGTTTTGACATATTGAAAGATATAAAATCACTGAAACCATTTTCAGAAAATCGCAAGCCCCCATATTGTGTGCAATCATATTGCGCACGGTTAAGTAAAAAAATCATTTTGATCGATACAAGTCATTGTATAACTAACGAATTAAATAAACACTCACTGAAGTAAGGAATCCGGAACCAGGAGCTTGGTCTACTCCTAGTAACAAACGGACGAATGTTATCACATAATCTTTGACAAACGCCTGGTAAAGTAGCGTGTCCAGCATAGAGGCTGAAAACACCGACCCTGCAGCGAATGGAAGTCTGAACATGTACGAAATATGTGAGCCACGTTCTTTTTCCCTCTGAAATAGATAATCTGTAATGTCACATCCACTCTATATTACAAAAGACTACCTCTAGGATAGGAGCAGAAACGATTACAGGGATTTATTTAATACAAAGTATAGCGTCTTTTACTGGTTTGGTCCAATACACATACTTAGTTAGACTTGCATCACACGCAAATATATATCCGGAATCATCAGTTAAACATTACAGTCCTTTTTGTATTGAAACCTGATAATATATTTATTGAACTAATATGCGACAGATTAAAAAAACAACCAAACCTTACATGGCACAGGCACACTGAAACATAAGGCCTACAGATCCTACCCGCAGGATTATTACTCAGTACAATAGTTTTATGTCATTTGTGATGATTTTGGATAAATTCGCGTGTGTCCCCAAGTCTAGACTTTTCATTTACGTTCGACAGATAAATAACAAAAGACAAACACATTAGTTTATGCAATATAAAAAAAAACACACCTTTTCCATCTTCGAAAGATGCAATGCGTATTTATCATGTGCACGGAATTGCATAAAACGCATATTGGAGGATTGAGATAACTCTGTGATTGATTTTATTGAAGGAAAGAATCTGAAACATAATTGTAAGTAGTGGAGTACACAGGTGATAAATTATAACGCCAGCTGCAGACCAAAAACACGAAAGCAAGCTAAAGCGTAATTCCTGCTCACATTTAATTCGCTTGCTCCGTACCGTTATTATGTCGCAAGAGCGCTGAAAGTCTATAAATATTAAAGTAATTGGTAGATATTTGGTCTTATACTTCTTATCTTAATTTGTGTACAAAACCATGTTTATGTGACAAGTAAATGTTGTTGTGTACAACCTGCGTTTTATCTGAGGAAGTATCTAAATTTTTGACTGATGACAATCGCAACGATTACTCGCTAAGGCTGCACAAAGAATCTATACATAAGTATCCATAAAAAAAACTTTACTTGAACATTGTCTGTACTGCTACTATGGTGTTGCAATCTGCGAGGCTATCCTCTTCAGCCGAGTTGGACAGCTCTTTATTTACCACCACCACATTTTCCGCCAAAGTAATTCCAGCCCGTAAAAGGTCGTCTAAGCTGTAACAGATTTCAATTATATTGTTTATAAGTATTAAGATTTTAGTTAAACATCCTAATAATAGTAAAACATAGGTTTCACGTATATCAGTAACGGATAGGTCTGTATTAAATTAATCTCGTGTTTATTTGTTCAAAGTCAAATGGAATGTATTTAATCAAATCACAAGGATTCAGAAGGATCAAGAAGGACTTTAAAACGTCTAAAAGCTAGGTGACTCTATATAGGTGCCAATTCCACGCGACCAAAGCCTACAAGAACAGGCAACAAACTCAGCTTGTTGGATGTTCAACAAAGTTTAAAAGTCTAGTAATATTTGCACTTACCAATCTATAGAACCGAGCATCCAATAAACTAATGGAAAGTACGAAATAGCGTCTAAAAAGGCAATGTCTGGGCGGCGTTCCAGAAGTAATATGATAGGGTTCAGCGAGGTCTTCGATCTGAAGTGCGCCCGCAGAGGAATTATGAAGTTGTAAATTCCATTTGATGCATAATCCGCAGCGAGGATTATCGTTTTGTTCTGCCATTGGTATTCCTTCGCATTTCGGTATGCGCAATGTTCGCATACTTGCGCGAGTTGCAAGCAGCATAACGGCTTTTTCTCCTTCAGGAGGTAACACAGAGTTGGACTAACTCCTATGAACGGCGACACTGGCGGAAAACCTTTTACAATCCTGAAACATCTTGTTAAATTGTAGGAACTCTTATAAAATACAAACGTCTCTGTCTAAAGGCAGTGCGCCCGGTTAGGAAAGTTCCGTACCCAAATCACCCCAAATACTGCCAACTACATATTTAGGGAATTACAGTTTAAACGTATTTTCGTTTTGATTACATGGCTACTTGAAGTTAAAGGAATATCAAGTACCTAAGTACCAAATAGTTGGTTGGGATCTAATGACGACTTGGAAACGTGTAAACCAGACATGAATGTAGGTACTTTGATACCAATATTTTCCCCAAATATAATATTCAGAAATTGAATATCTGAAAGTCATCCGAAATCGATCCCGACTATAGTGAGTGGTAAGTATTTAGTGAAATACTTACTTGACTCTAATTATTTAAAGCCTACATTCAAATATTTGAGTAGATTACGTGCTCGATTTCGCCTTTTTCTGATATCAAATATTTCAGACAAACAAAATATCAATTGGCAATTGGCAATGTGATATTAAATGCTATTATCACAATAATTATCGACACACAAATAGAACAACATTGTAATTAATTTTTGCTGGTTTAAAATCAATGAGATCCCATTACTTGGACCTAATAGGAAGGTGGTATACATTTCGGAGTATCTGATGCTATACAGCTGATTGAAATAATATAGATGAAATATTCGATTTAAATCTTTATGAAGTTCTGGTAAAGCTTCCAGCAACAACAATCAACCCGATAATCCCGATAAGAAGATACTTCTTGATCGCAAAAAATTGCGATAATATTTTTAATTGGATATCTGTTACAATCTGTTTTGTTTGGGTACCTACACGCTAAAACACATGATCAAACTAAAAAAATGAGTGCTTTTAAACTAAGGTTCTATATTTTAGTTCAGCTAAACATTCACCTTGAACAAAAAAAATCTCAGCTTTATTGAGATTTAAGTTTAAGTTATTGTTTTACAAAAACTATATTATTTAAGGGATACTAAATACATAAAAAGAAAGCAATGATTTTCATGTACATACATTGATTAAAATTGGCGACCGAAAACTTATTTAACCAACGTTTATACAAATAGGTTATACACAAATTATGTGACCCACGTCCAAGCCTGCAAAATATTTATTTAGATGATTTTTCGCTCGCATATAACTTTTTGAAAATATAAAATCACTGACTGTATTGTTGTAAAAAATCGCAAACAACTAATTTACGTACCGAAAATAGCAGGCTATGCAGGTTTAGCCAAAATCAAAAGTTTCAGTTCAAAACTAGTTGGATTTGTGATTTTTCACAACTACATAAAGTGATTCTATATGTATAATAATGTTGTAATGTGCGAGTAAGAAAGTGGCGCTCGTAGTAAACGTCTTCAAAATCATGAAAATAAATATTGTTTAGGTAACTTTTTACCGCGTATTTTACTAATTTATTTAACAAATAAAGTTTTCGGTTACGGCTCACGATAAACAAAATTCTAGATTTATACATGTATAATATTATAACACAATAAAGTTTTGTTCTAGGAAAATTTAAGGCAAAATTACGCCTTACTCAAAATAGTTTAAAAAACCGGAATTTATTCTTGGATTATTATTTTATTGAAATTTTATACCTCAAAATGTCAAGCTTATAAATTAAACAAAGCATAAAATTTCATTTGAAATCCAGAATCCAGTCTTTCATAATTATTTTATTTAGGTTTATATCTCAAAAATCAAAACTCATAGAAAGGTAGACCTTCTAGCACACAGTGCCACGTAGATACAAACTAATGTTTGTGCCTTTTATTTATTTTTTATTTATTATAAATACATATTACGATGCATTAAAATGCTGATGAAGCAGCATTTGCGTCATGCAGCTCACTGACCTAGTTGCTCACACGGCATTGAATGTTGAATTACAAAGCGAAAAGATAACAAATATCGAGTCGAAATAAACGTTTCACATACTGAATGTTTTCAGAGTTTTTGAACGTCTACCTTATTTGAGTTAAGATAAATGAAGGGCGAGGTGGAGGCTTACCTTGTGAAGTCGTTTCGCCAGGCGCTGTGCGGAACGTCACTGCCGGCCAGCGACGTGAAGCTGCTGGTGGTGGCGTCGTCACTGGAGCGCACGGGCCGTGCAGTTGGGATTTACGCAGGGGTTTTACAGATACACAATGCACACAATTGCACAAGAAAATAAATCAATCTCTTTATTAAAAGATCAGTGTTACTACAAATATCGATACGCTCCTAGGGTATGCTCTTTTGGTGCATTATGGGATGAAATAATTTACCACATGTATGATGATAAAATTAGATTAAATAAATTATTAACTATGAAAAAGAAATATAATTCAGGAATTGAGTAATCTAAAATACGATTAACATTATTAAAAAGCAAAGCGGTTTAATGTTGATAATAATATAAAACAATTGATTTACTCGTAGTAACGTCTGACATTACATGTCTGACGTTATCTTAGACAGTTTAATAACTTTAATTTAAAATAGCTACCAATAAAATAACATACCAGCAAAATTGTGAACTATTCAAATACAATTTAGTAAAAGCCAAACACTTACTGAAACAATGACGGATTTTGTGCAGTATCTATTCGCATGCATCTTGCGTGATCCAGATCAGGTATCTAATAAAGGAGTATGCAGTGAATGAACTAAAACAATTAAATGATTTGCAGCTAATTATGCTTACCTATAGGTACCTTAGCCATTTTTTTTACGTAGGAAACGTGCGAGCAAGCAGTTTTTAGACGGTTATCTGTGTCTGGTCTAAAGAAATGCATTGTCAGAATTTATTCCCCGCAGGCTAATTGTTCTTATGTATAAATAAAAACCATCAGCGACAGATAGATGCAATGTGACTTAATTGCGGACAAAACAAGTCAGAGGCCTGAGATGTTTGACGACCTCTGTGGCGCAGCGGGCGAGAGCCTGCCTGCGACGCAAGAGGTTGCGGGTTTGATTCCCGCCTTGAACAAATTTGTGTAAGATCTGCAGAAATTTGTTCCGATGGTCTGGGTGTTTTCTATGTATAATAAAAAATATCTATCTATGTAAGTATATAATGTATTAAATATATCAGTTATCTAGTACCCATAACACAAGCTTTGAATAGCTTACTTTGGGGCTAGATAGTGCTGTGTGGATTGTCCAGCATTATTATTTATTTATTTATGTTTGAAATTTGAAATTCTTCAAATCTTATCATCAGGTGAGATTGTAATCAAAGGACGGTCTATTCGATTAAAAAAATATTTTCTTATAATACCAATGATGTATTTCCAAAATACGATGCACTTCTTTGAAATAATCTCAGACCATTACGTAATTTTTTATTGCTAAGTACGTAATAATTATGTTTAGCTGACGAAGACTCAGATAATATTAAAAGTTCAGTATCAAATAATCGCCAAAAGGAACTTTACTTTTCCTACATGTGATATGCCATAAAAAAGTTTTATATTGATGATTCAGTCGGAACTTGTTCAACTTCTTTCAAAACGTCCAACTTGCTCAACTTCCAATCTATTCTAATTTATCTGCGGGGTTTGGGCTAAGGCTGAACAATAACTTGCACAATGGCTTGAGATAGCTTGGGTGGCGTTTTTACCACTAGGTATTTGGACTGTGATTGATGAAATGTTGAAATAATACAAAAGTGAGCTTTATTTATAACGTAGAAAAACGAAGGAAGGTAAGTTACGTACGTTTTAAAGATATAAGCATTAATTAATTCAATCGTTTCTAAATTACGTATTATTCAACATTTTCGAGTTGTAATCTCATTCATTGCAAAATAGCAACTCCTTTCGCAGATGCGTCGGAGGACGTTCAATATTGCAGCTTCAACTCTTTAAAACGTGAAACTCACTGTAAAATACTATGTATAAAGGTGAGGATACTTAAAGTGCGTGCATGTAAAAATGTATTTTAAGCGTTCTAGTCAACTTATAATTCGCTTACGCTATTTTCTCTGACGGCGATCTCCAGGGCACATCATCGTCAAGTTCATCCTCACTTTCATCTACCTCGACCTCTTCATCTTGATTATCAGCCAAGATATTGAGATTACTTGTGACCACATCAGGTACGGGCAGTATAGACGGCCTACGACTCCCTGTAAATACATTATTGATTGAAAAATTACAGGGGTCGCATATTTTGGCTATCGAGAGACAATACAGTGTGTCCCACGACCATGCTACACGGAGGAAAAGTACTCTAAATATTTAAGTTGGAAAGTTTAACTAATTCAAGATTCGAGTCTTATTTAAAAGTACTTATAAATGTTTAAGGTAGGCAGTTTTACACGGTTCAACCAAATTGAATCACTTTGGTTGAACGGAGCAGAAATGAAAAGAATTCATTGAATTGAATGATTCACTTATTATGCTAAGGTTCAATTTGGTTGCTTCATCCAAATTGAACGGCAGAAGTAAATCGTGTTATATTGCCATTGAGCATGGCTTTGGAAGACCATATTATTATATATTATATTGTATCTCAGCTCGACCTTAAAATAGCTCAATGCAAGTACCTTTTCGATGATTTGGTGCGTCTGGGCTGAGTAAATTAGGATTTTCATGTTTCGGCAATAATAGATGGCTGTCTGTAGCGCTATCTGTGCCCGGCGAATCTCTTGGACACAGTCGAGAATCAGTTGTGGACATGCCCTCGCCGAGTTTACCTAAGTGGAAGCTAATATATTATTACGAAACAGCACTAACTTGAAATTTTATTGATTTGTAATTTTTTTGTATGTTAGTAAGGTCATTAATGCCAATGATTTTGCCAAATCAGTAGTTATGCGGATGCCATGTTATCATTTAAGGTCAGAGGTAGAAGGCTAGATTGAAGAAACCCTTTTTAATTTATGTAACTTTCGTTTCATAATCGTTTAAGCTATAGTGTCTAATTGACTTACATATTTGAATTCATTCCTTTTTCTTTAAGTGACTTCGATCTTTGACCTTAACAAAATTAAGGTGATTTGTATAATTTAGAAAATAAAAGTAGTAATCTACTAAAACACCAAAAATTACAACACTGGACAACAGTTTATTTGACGGCTACTAAAAATATTATTTTTGTTAATTACATTTTGAAAAAATAAAATAAAATCTGTATTTGCTACATACTTTTATTGATTACAAACCAGAATGTAGGCATTCTCTAAGTATCCGAAGGATACACAACATGCAATACATTTTCAAGTTTTATTTGGAGTTTATTTTGTCTCGGGTGCTCTAAAGATTACGTGGTATTCTTATAAAAACCGTCAAAAAGCATGTTAACCAGTGCTATTCGTTCTAAAACCAAATAATTGCCAATTACTAACAACTAACACGTAACTTTCACACATTTTGACAGGCAACAGTTGATTGAGTGTTTGTACAAAATATACCTGGTTCGCATTATATAAACGATACTATTTGTAGGAACACGGTTCACGTTCTACCTGTCTTAAAATCTGAGAACAACAAAAATCATTAAGTACGTTAGGATTAAATTATTTGGAGCTTGTCAACAATTTCTTCTTTATTTAGCCTGTTCAATAATTTTATTTATTACAACTGCTTAAACCAGTTCCAACAACTATAACCCTCCTTCCTTTTGTGAAAATAGGCACAGGTAGGTACATCACATCCATAGATCATTGGATTAATTGACTCCTACTAAATGTTTTCCTAACAGCAAAATAATCAGGCAAAAGATGACTAAGAAATAAAAAAAAATAGGACGATTAAGCGAGGTCTTGAAGTAGAAACAGAAACCAAATAAACGTACAAACTTAAAGACTCAAATTTCAAACAAATGAAGCACATTCGATTCCCACCGACTCTTTCTGCATGCGAAAAACAAAATCATTTGTTATATATACAAATTGTCTGTCCTAAATAGAGACACAGAAAGTGAGTGAATTGCCCGGTGTCTGAGACGCGAAGGTATTCCATTTGACTGACAGACATCGACCAACTAGTACAATTCAAACAAAAAGTAAACCGAATTACATAAATTGTAGTGAAGAGCAAATATTGATAAACTCGGTTTATTTTTCGTGTAAATCAAACCATGACACTCACAGCTAGCAACAATTAAATTAGCGGATGATACGGTAGCTTGGTTGATGCGTGATGGCGATGCGTTGGGTGTGGAACTCGAGGGAGCTTGCAGAATCACTTGTGGGAGTTCGTACTGAACGACGTTACTACCGTCTGGTTTCTTCGGCTGCAAAGAGCCCTCCTCGGCATCACCTGATTTCTTCTCGTTGGAGAGTAAACTACATGCAGTTTGATCTTTAGGTATCGTTGGTCTCGGATCGATCTGTTTTTCTGCTACGACAAATGCAGAGTTTTCTTCTTTCGTTATACTCATGTAATAGCAAGTGTCGCTTTTTTTCATTATATGTCTCGGCCCAGGATTCAATAGAATTGTTTCTTCATAGAATTCTGGTAGTTCAGATGGTCGTACCCCTACCAAAGCCACACCATACCTAGAAAACGTTGGCATTGTTCATATCACAATCACACACCTGTCTATTTTAAAGTGTAAGAGGTGAATGAATACTGTACTTTCTATGAGAATGAAAACTGGCATAAGTGAAACTTTTGCCTTCATATTCTCCAAAAAAACGACTGTCTCCAAGAACTATGTGATAGATTTCGTTTCCAGAGCATTTCCCGTACAGACGGTGCCATTCCTCTGGTGATTGCTGACCTTCTCTGAAAATATTAAATTTAATAAAATCAACGTTGTTTTGAGTGTGCGCTCATTTACATGTAATATCGAGAACTAGCTCTAGTAGCCGAAGACCATAAGCGCATGTCGTTTCGGCCCCGCAACTTCCGAACTCATGCGCAAGAGCGGGATAGATATATACACAGTAACGCACGGAATTATTGAATATATATATAAATATAGCCATTTGCCTCGTGAAAAAACATTGCATCACAAATTCATTTGTACCTCTACCTTTCCCAATATCTATGTAAAAGAAAAATGAAAAATCTATGTCGTTAAAGTAGAAGGAATGGAGTCGAAAACTTTGAAGTTTTTTATTTTTATTTCACATAGTAAACAAACAGGTAGAACATGATCATATCCAGAAGACAATTTTATGTCAATATTTAGTAAGAACAAAATGTCCTAGTAGTAAAACACAACGGACCTGACTTTCTAGAACAGGGAGAGATCCATAAAAATCTAGATACTTACTGTCCCCTGCTTGTGTGGAGTAAAAGAGTCACCAGCGTGGACGCTCCAGGGCAAGTGCAGTTGTTAGCCAGAAGAGCGTACTTGAACTCATCTTCACAGACGACGAACTCGGCAAACTTAACATGCAATTTATTTTCTGGTCGGAAGATTTGAACGTATTGTGGTACCATTGGCGCGAAGTCCTTAACAGCCCACGATCTAGACCAGTAAATGTACAGTCAGCTTACTATCAGTTCTCATCGATCGGTGCTGCTGCGCTAGATAAGTACAGGCACACAGATTACGCAGGCTGATGCTTGATGCTACAAGGCATTAGCCGGCGGGATAGATAATAGCTCGTAATTCGTCTCATCGACAAAATACAAGACACTGATAATTTAAGAACATTTTGGGACTGTACCAAAGAGAAAAACATATCTACCACTAAGGCAAAACTGATTCAGGAAGTAATTTTTTCCCTTATTCGTCACACACAACACATGTCTCTTATAAGAATGGTCATGTGGGCGGAGCAGGAGTATTCTTAATTCACAAAGTTAGACAGAGATCAAATTAAATCAAATATTTTATTTTGTAAAATTTTAGGTACATCGTAAATAAAGATGTTCACAAATTTCATTTGAATGAATTGATCAAGTAAAAAAATATACATAATTTTACCTTAGAATGGTGTGCTCATCGGCAGCTGTTTTATCGGCGTAGTTTCTCGCCGCCAATATAAAACAAGCTTCTGCTTCACTCATGCGGGCACGAATTAAATCTGTGTCTTTGAGACAGGATCCTTGGATATAAATCACTCTCTGTGCCCATATTGGTACCTGAAATGTATTTTTATTAACGCGACTAAAGATGTGTGGTTCGATTGAGTTAGCGAAACGAACGAAAATATTACAGTTAACTTGGGCGATTTAGCATTTTATTTGTATGTTCGTCGGCCTATAACTTTACAACCATCGATAAACCGTCGAGAAGTCGATAGCTTGTAGCTAGGTACTTGAGAAATTTGTAGAGTAACTGTAGTCCTCCATATGCAGCGAAATGCATGGTACCTAAGCAGCAGATGACCACACACTTACTTGCAAAATCATCCTCATTGTAGTGTCTAGTTCCATAGGCGACAGAAGAACCACGTAGTAATCCTGAAGAAGCGGATGGGCGTAAAACTCGTTGAGGAAATCCATAATAGTGTCAGCGTGGAGGGTAGTCGAGCACACAACTACGTGTTTCTCTGACTGTGCGCGATGGGAAGAGTAGGACCCACCTAACTTCTGCCTCTCCATCCACGTAAACGCCAGTTGCTCAAACTGAAACATAAACAATTCAACAAAAAGCATTCAACACAACTTCTCGTTGCTACGTCTAGTATTGCCTTTTCCGAATAACATGTTAGACCAACCCATCGTGCAGTGCATCGTGCATCTCTTGAAGTATTCTTATTTCAATGTTACTTTACTTTTTGATTATAAAGCTGACTCTATGCAGTTGATATAAGACATTGACATAAAATTAATATTGAAATAAGAATGCTTCAAGAGATGGTGGTACGGGCCCAGGATTGAGACCTACGCACAATGCACCTTATTTCGAAAACATTCGGTCTAAGAATTATTTCATACCTGCGTAGGTAGGACAACAAGAGCTACTCCAATCATAATGACCATGAACAGCTGCGAAGGCCAAATGTCAGGGACAAAGTCTCCATAGCCAACTGTTGAGAAGGTGACCACCACGAAGTACGTGGCTTGGAACAAGTTCAAATGTCGATGACCTGCGCGTTGAAAATGTTGTATACCGCATACGCTGAAAACAAATACTTTACTTATTTTCATCATCATCATCAGCAGCCTACAGAAGTCCACTGCTGGACATAGGCTTCCCCTATCCGTTTCCAGGAAGAACGATTTTGAGCCCTTTCCATCCACCGACTACCCGCGATCCTAACAATGTCGTCAGTCCACCGGGTAGGAGGGCGTCCTACACTTCGCTTTCCTGTTTGTGGTCGCCATTCGAGAACCTTTATTCCCCAGCGGTTGTCAGTTCTTCGAGCTATATGACCTGCCCATTGCCACTTCAACTTGCTGATTCTGAGAGCTATGTCGGCTACCTTGGTTCTCCTACGGATTTCCTCATTTCTGATTCTATCTCGTAGTGAAACTCCTAGCATAGCTCTCTCCATAGCTCGTTGTGCGACTTTGAGCTTGGTGATGAGGCCAATAGTAAGCGACCACGTCTCAGTTCCATATGTCATCACTGGCAACACACACTGGTTGAACACTTTCGTCTTGAGGCTCTGCGGTATGTGTGACGAGAAGATGTGGCGTAATTTCCCGAACGCTGCTCATCCGAGTTGAATTCGTCGGCTTACTTATTTTAATTTAATTTAATTTTTATTGGATTTTAGGTAGGCAGGAATGCTAAGAGAATGAAATCATACACATTGCAGTGTGTATTGAAAACAATACACACTGCACCTAAATGATTTGCAAGCTTGAAATGTCACGTTAAGATCACTTCAAGTAATTTACTTACCTTGTAAAAACGAGGCACAGAAGCGTTACGCATAAGATCATCAACTGTTGTGAAAGTGCCGATTGCGATTTTTGCATTGCACGGTGAAGATCATTCTGAAAAAAGTCATCAGTTAAAAAAAAAGTCCTAGCTAGTCATAATAGCTAAGTCATAGCTCCTTCCAGTTAAATTGAAACACTGCACTGCACGAAAATCGGACCCACCTGACGATAAGCACGATGGAAGGGTCAGAATAAATTTCGGCGGTCAACATTCATAATGAAAATGAATCGGTCTAAATACATTGAACTCGTATTTTTGAACCGCCGTCCGACTCACTGCCCAATACTCCAACGATAATTGACGCTCATGTCCCCAAAGGACAAAATATCCAGTGTTAATAGAGGACATTGAGGTGCACGTCATATTATTCGCTGACTAGAATTCTCATGGCTACGTGTAACTATAAGTATTCAAATTCCTTGAGCTATAAGTACGTACGTAACCTTTGTGTCAACAGAATTGTCAAACTGTCGGAGTTGTTTGACAAAATGGTAAAAATACTCCTCTAACAATAAACCGTGGCTTGATTCGTTTTCTGTCATCTATCGAAGCAACATAGCGTTTTCATTTTAATTGTTTTTCTAGTGTTATTTTGAGTTGTGTTGTGTAATTTTGGTGGTATTTTAACCAACATTACTTGTAGTCTTAGCACAAAGTTTAAGCATTTGGAATGAAAGTGTATTATGTGATATCGTGATTTGGCCGAAAATGTTTCAAATGTTTTGAAGAAACCTCCACCATTTTCCTCAAAACAATTGACTGACTCGACTTTGGACTGACGTGACTAGAAACATAACTACAAAGAGTATAATCTCTGAATCACTTGACATTGGCAAGATTGTCTATGACAGGAGCCATAAAAAGAAGAAAGAAAGAAAGAAACCGTGGCTTAAATGTTCAAGACCGTATATAGAGATCGTAGATAGAGAACAATCAGACATAGTTGAGGGGTGTGACGTGACGATGGATGACATTTGGGGGAGCATTTCAAAATTTGAAAACATTGAACAAGCAATAAGTGATTGTGCATTTAAGGTAGGAAAACGTTTTTGGATCAAAATATTGGTTTACAGACAGTTCAGTCTGCATTGTATTCACATGGTACAAAAACTTGGTTTAATTGCGATTTTTCTCAAATCACTTCAGTGATTTTATCTTTCAAAATGTTGAAATGTACAAGCGAGAAGTAGGTACATTAGCGGTGGACTTCAACTTAAGTTACTGATTGGTGGCCAAGAGGGGTAAATTTGGACGGCTCGTAGTGGATGGGACGACTTAGTTTAAGTCACGCGCTGTAAATGAAAGACACTAACCCAGAATAGTGATGGATGATACAAACTAATAGAAGCCAATATCTTGGTGATGTAGGACTGGGGATAGTAATGCTTGAGGTTAAGCTCCTTCATATCCAATTTAGGGATATATCATGTATTTAGAGTTTGATAGGTTTGTCTTCATGAGGTTTTTTATTATAATGACAATATTTATATTAGGACAGCATTGCGATTCAATACAATAAACTTAAACCGTCTTATTATAAAAATGTGAGTTAGACTAGGCTTAAGCCAGGACTAACTGGTCCGTGGTCTAACTTTGATACCGAAGTTGGTCCCTGCTCTATAGAAAAATCAAAGACTTAGACCAGACGTTATTATAAAACGGAGTTTATCCCCTAAACCACGGTTTAAAGATAAACCCGAACGACCCCTAGTTTAAGTATGGTCTAACTAATAAAAATCTCATTTTGCCAAATTTTATTTGGTCTCCCACATAAGTTTATTCAATAAAACAACTTGTAGCACTGCATTATCCAACATACATTTCAAACTCTAGACTCCGATCTAAATTTGAAATGTCAAAACGCATGGGTTGCCACGAATTTGTCAATATCAAGTTGATAACGAGATTTAAAACAAAAAGGCGGAGATCTGAGTCAAGAAGAGAAACTAAAAATTGATTCGTTAAAACGAAAGACGAGGTAGTATGCGCATATGACTTTAGCCTGCGGCAAGAGAGTACAGTTATACCAACTTATCTAAGCCGGTCTGAAGTTAGCTGTTTAGAGAATTCTCGATTCACTATTGGCCATTTATGCACAAGCGGCTAACTTCAGACCGGCTCAGATAAGTTGGTGATTCCAAAATGAATGGGGTGCCAGGAAAGCGCAGCCACGGAATGTACAACCATGGATTACACGACCCCGGAATTTGCGACCATTTTGGTTGCAAATTCCATGGTTGTGTTTTCCGTGGCTGTGTTTTCCAGGCCGTACAAAACTATGCACACCCCCGGAATACGACGCCAAGAATTTGCACAGAATGGTCACCAATTCCGGGGTCGTACATTCCTGCCACGTGTCAGGAAAGCGCAGCCAGGATTTTGCAACCATTTTGGTCGCAAATTCTCGGGTCGTGTATTCCATGGTTGTACAATCCGTGGATGGACAATCCTGACACGTGTCAGGAAAGCGCAGTCAGTATTTTGCAACCATTTTGGCCGCAAATTCCTGGCTGCGCTTTCCTGGCTGCGCTTTCCTGGCTGTGTTTTCCGTGGTTGTGTATTCCATGGTTGTGTATTACCCGGACTCCATGGACTATCTCAGGTACTATGTAGTCTTCGACTAAAGTGTCTTTTGTAATACGAAAATGATAAACCTGAGATGATCCTAAATTTATGAGATAAACCAGGTTTAAGTTGTTTATAATAAGAAAACGTGACTTGAGCTAGGTTTAAACCCAGGTTTGATTTGTTTATAATAAGGCTGAAATTATTTTAAAGTACCGTTTTCTGTAATCGCTTCAATGTTTAAAGCAAAATCACAAGATTAACTTAATGCTAAAAGTATCCATCATCAAGGAATTTAAATACTTCAATCGATTAATGTACTTACAAACAAATTCTCCAACGATCTTTTCGCCAACCAACAGTTGAGGAATACTGGTATGAATAAATTACGTAGAGGTGGAAATAGTAACTGAAATAAAATAGCACGTTTTATATTCTATAAAATTTTATAATTGAAAGGAGGACATCGATTATTGTAGACAGCGGACAGCGATTATTGTACAGTAGTGATCAGCTAAGCGAAACCGAGGCCTAATCACGACCTGACTTGACGTTAGACGTATTTAGCGTAAACGTATACTGCAAAATATTAAAGTCGAAGATGGCTATACGTTATGGCGACCAATGTCAAAATTCATTCGTGATGCCTTCACCGACTATAAGGACGGAATTCGTTTACTTGATTTGGAGACGACGTGACGTTTCAAAGAGAAGGGCATGTTAGGCAGGATTGCTTTTTATTTTTGTGTTTATATAACAGCAGTTGCTTATATACATGCATAGACAGTGGGTACTTACAGTCAAGACAAATGGTATTGTATTCATCATTTCCAAAATGAAATGGAAAGATAAAACTTGTTGCCATATGTTACCCTGTAAATAAACGTAAATTAATTTTGTAGCATGTATATTGTGGGTTTATAATTATAAACCTGTATAACCTGCAAATGAGTAGTATTAGAAATGAGTTTTATGTCTGTGTTTTGTTTTTCGTAACGTCAAGCCTGTTTGTATCGAGATTCGCTAAATGCCTCTATCCGGTGTGCTGAGAACTCACGAATCTCTAAAACGTCTGACGTTACTAAAACTAAATACCAATACAAAAGTCTTGTGTTACAGCATTCGAAATATCAAACGTACCTTATAGCCCAAATAGGCAAGTAGTATAGCTTCGGTAAACGAAATCATAGCTAACACAGCTTGTACGATCCACAGATATAGCGGTCTGTTGACCCATATAATTCCATCCCAGTTGATTATGGGATGCTCTTGAAATTCCTCTTCTGTCAAGTTGGCCGAATATTCAAATTCAGTCTTATTTCCTGCTCTGCAGCCGAAACTGTAAAATTCAGTTTAGGAATTTCACTGAAGCTTTTCTACCTCTCGTCTGCATCTCGATCATATTTATAAATAATATATAAATATTGGTGGACTATCTCGCCCCAAACTAAGCCAAAGCTTGTGATATGGTAACCAGATAGCTGAGCCGATGTACTACTTGTTTGTATACTATTTTTTTATACGTATTTATAATATTATATAACACCCAAACAGAGAACAAACATCTATGATCATCACATAAATGTTTGTTCTCGATTGGTATCGAACCCACAGACTACGGCACAGAAGGCAGAGCTACTACCAACCGAGCTGCCAAGGCTGTCAAATTAAAATAAAGTATGTAGGCTCCAAGGAATATCGCACGCTCTATCATAATATAAAAAAGGCTTGCGAGTATCGATACAGTTAAAACCAAAAATTACCTGGCCTAAAACATTGCTAAAGTAATTTGATTTTATATTGGATTTATCTGTATCTTTACTGGTAGTATTACTACTGTTGTTGCATGTCTTTTTTACTCATAAAAAAATATGCTGTTTATACGCGTATGTATATAAAGCAAAATCGGTCAAATAATGCTGACCCAGTTAAAAGAATTTTTATTTATGACGATAATCTACCTCTTATTGACCTATGAGCAAGCTAACCTAAATTTGCTTTAAATCCATTTCTGGAAAATGCTGGCCTATGAAATTATAAAAATCGGCCTAGTTTCATTCAACTATTCATTATTGACTAAAATCTTAATGCAGCAACAGAAACATGTATATGGTAGTACTTAATATCATGTTTTGATGTTTTTAAAATCGAGATCTGAAAGGCAAGTGATCAGAGCTTTTGTTTTATATTCAAATATTAAGTAGTAATAATAATTCATAATAAGTACGTTATCATGGTTAAAAAGGATCTTGTGACCATTTTCCGTTTACATAATCAATCAGATAACGAATTTCAGCTCGATCGAATCAGAAGTGAGTCTCGATTCGATTACGAGATTTGATTGTTACACTGCTATACATAAACAGAATCTCTTGTTATACATTTGATTACAAAACATACAGCTCTTACATATAAAATAAAAAAAAAACAAACTTAGGTATAACAACAACTTACAACAAACAAACACAATTTACATTTTAGAAAATTTTTTTTTGCCTCTAGTGTCTACCAGAATTTTCACTTGTTCACTGCGTGAATTAAAATAAGATCATTAATAAAATTAATCAGTGAAAACTGTTTGACTAGTAAGTTAGCTTGAACGACGCTGGCCATAAATCAAACAGTTGGCCCTAATGTACATAGTTTCATGCATTCTAAATGTAGGTACGACTTATATTTAGTTAGGTTAGAAAACTAAATGAAAGTCCTAAACAAACAACGACCTGACCGAACTAACCCTGCGCTGCGCTGCAGTGCCTTATATATAGCAAACGTATTAGTCATCTAACTAATTAATATAATAAATGTGAAAGTTTGGACGGATGAATGTTTGTTGCTCAATAAACCAAGGACGGCTGAACGGATCTTAAAGAAATTTAGCACAGAGATAGATTAAAGTCGGGAATAACTTTTTATCCCGTGGGAATAGAGGGATTTAAAATTACGCGGGTAAAACCGCAGGGTACAGCCAGCTATACATGATGTGGGTACCCAGTAGGTAAAATGTTTCTGACTATCCGTGCCTTCAACCACACCTGCAAGTCAATAACGCGCAAAAAGGGGGGGGGGGCGATACGGGAGCGGACAATTTAAACGTCAAATGTGAACAAATTTGCACGCGGTGTGGTCGCGTAGGTGTGGTCGATCCATAATACAATAAATGCCCGGACCACTCATACGTAAACTTAATTGTATAGGATAGATGGGAATCAAATGTCAAACTAAAAGCCATCTCGATAGCCAGACATTAGCGTAACCGGGCCGCGGAGTATCTGTTACTCACCATGAGGCCGAGATAGGATCCCCGTCGGCACAGACACGACATATATACAAAACGCAGGCTAAAATCTTGAATATAAGGTTTGCTATTCTAATGCGTAAACCTGTAACAAAGCAGAATATGTTAATCATTACAAAAAATAAATGTGAAGAGAATCGAGATCGAGTATCGATATAAGGCTGTGACTGAATTTACATAAGCAAGAAAAGGATAACTTCAAGTAACTAAAAAACCTAAAATTGTTTTATATAAAAGCTACTAAAATACTTGGTTACCTATAGAATCTATAGTTTAAACTAGATATCTGATATCAGGTTTCTGCGTTGTGGGGTGAGAGTAGGGGAAGATGCGGGGGTGGAAAGGAACTCTTCTGGAATCATTTTCTTCCGAAGTTGTTTGTCAATTAATAATAAACTTTTAAAAGCATGTCCAAATTGTACTAGTATTCCGTATTAAGGTACACACGTGCTCAATAATAAGCATGCTTCTTTTGAGCATGCTCAAAAATCAACCGACGTACGACCAAATAAGCATGCTTATTTACTAGCACGACCTGTTTACACGTGCTTTTATTGAGCAGGGCTCGAAAAAAGCATGCTTTTGGCTTGAAAATAAGCACGTGTGTTAGGGTAAATATTAAAACATTTCTGGCACTTCGGCGGGACGCCGCTGCAACGGACGCTCGCTTTCCTCGCTCGCCTCATGCGTAATTAATATTTTTCAACATAACCTAACCAATCCAAGTCAGATCTGCCCTATCTAAGTATTTTATGAAACCTTGTAATCGCTCTAATGAAATTTATTATTGATATGATACGTTTGGCACCGAATCCAATAAGAAGCCTAGCGAACTAAGAAGATCAGATCAGAGAAAAATATCAGATTAATTAAAATAATCGAATTGCCGCCAACGCTGCAACGGTATGGGCTGTGAAGTGTTTCGTGTCACGCATTTATTACGTTACAATCTCTTTTAGAATCAGTCTCTCAACATTGTAAAAGTTGACAAAATTACGTTCAGTTTTAATCAATTTTTATAATTATTTTGTTTTCATCTATTCAAGACGCATTTCCTGCTTCCCAGCTCGATGAACCCTAACAAGACCCCTATATTAAACTATAGTTATAATAAGTTACCGGATATCTATAGCCAACCCAGTTACTTAATAGTTTGCTCAATGCACTGTTAATTCAATAGAAATCTTCGTGAAGTGACCACGTAGTAAGACAGATAATTAACACAAGAAAACACAATTCAGATCATTAGAGACTAAATAAGCATTCGAAATGTCATAAAAAATACTATCGTTCTCATCAAAATCCAAAAGAATGGCTTGCACTATGTTATTTTTTGTGTATTCGTTTAAATTTCACATCAGTAACTTCTGAACGAAAGGGACTAACCGACTTGAGAGATAGACAGCGAATACGGCGGTGTATATTATCCCTATTTCCTTTTGAGGTAAAAGGGATGAAATATAATAATTTCCAAGTAAATCATATGAGGGTAGTGACTGTCACAGGGTATTTGAGTGGCTGTCAAATAATGAAGTGTCGACAAGTTGACATATTGTAGATACTACTTGCAGAGGGCGTAGTCGCAGTTTTGGTTGACACATTACACGCGTGTATGGTGTACACTACACGCAGTTTTTGTATGAAAATAAGAAAAGCGCCCCTAGCGGACACGACGGATTTTTCTTATTTTCATACAAAAACTGCGTGTAGTGTACACCATACACGCGTGTAATGTGTGTACCAAAACTGCGACTACGCCCTCTGTTAGTAAGCAATTGAAAAGAGTAGAATCAATATTCGTTTTCTGTCATTTTACGAAGCAACATAGCATTTTCATTTTAATTGTTTTTCTCGTGGTGTTAACACTAGAAAAACAATTAAAATGTAATTTCGGTGGTATTTTAACCAATATTACTTGAGGTCTTAAGGGCCCGGCGACAGCGGCTCGCAGTTTCGAGATGCGATTGGCTATTATTTCATTTTATTTCATTTCGGGGAGGTTGTTTGAAAGAATAACTATCCAGTGACACGCATAAATACTGTTAGAACACAAATAACACAATAATATAAGGGAAACATGCCCGAATAAGAAATCATTTTGGTATTAGTATGTTTGGCCTTACGTTTACCTAATACCAAAATGATTTCTGACTCAAGCACATTTCCCTTATATTATTGTATTATTTGTATTCGAACAGTATTTATGCGTGTCACTGGATAGTTATTCTTTCAGACAACCTCCCCGAAATGAAATAAAATGAAATAATAGCCAATCGCACCTCGAAACTGCAAGCCGCTGTCGCCGGGCCCTTAACGCAAAGTGTAAGCATTTGGAATGAAGGTGATATCGTCATTGATTTGACCGTAAATGTTTCGAATGTTTTGAAGAAAACTGACACCATTTTCTTCAAAACAAATGACGTGACTTGACTATGGACTGACTCGACAAAAGCATCACTTGACATTAGCAAGATTGTCTATACGGACCAAGGATACGGACAGAAGCCATAAACAAAAAAGAACAAGGGTAGAAATACAATAGTTCTGCCCTACGAATAAATAATTAGGTTTCGCCCTTAGACAGTTACGTTATCATTCCGCGATACTCGAAAATAAATTGCACTGCACTGACTTGTCCTAGTTTTGAAACATCAATAAATCTATTTCTTACAAACAGTTGCAGTCGTTATCGACCTGATCGACCTATTACGCGGTTTTTATGTTTGTAACCTTGGTATTTTATCTGAGGGGTGGAAAAATAATTAACTTTTAAGTTGAACAAATTACATACGTTGAAATATTCACAACTTTTAAAATCAATAGATAATGGTACTGTTCGTGCGCGAGTCCGACTTGCACTTGGCCGATTTTTTTATAAATTTATTATTTTTTCGTTATGTGTATATGTATTGGAATCCGATGGCGCAGTTTGCGCAGCCCCGGTTGCGGGTTCAAATTCCGCTCGGATAATAACTTTTGGGACATTATTAAAATCTTTGGAACCAACAGAATATCATTTTGATTAAAACAAATTGTCTTACGAAAAAGTTTGCATGTACAAGCAAAACATCTTTTTGGTAGGTAAACTTGCTATATCTAATTAAATTCCTTGCAAATTATTTTTTTTGTTGGTTAATAACTAAGTAGGTATTACAGTGATTTTCATAGCCTTGCTAGCGATCAAACAAGGTCATTTTATGAGCTGTGAATGCGTGGTATAATTATGCGATGATCAATAAAAGGAAAACCGATAATAGTAAATTCGATTAGACTCAACGAAACAAAGACGATAACGTGTTATAGGTACCTACCCGATATTTTATCCTTGGGCTTGATGGGCTTGCAACCTGTCACCTATGGAATACTAACTACTACAAAATGTAGTTATGTGCCAAATGTAATGTTTGGACGTACCACTGACTACCCCCCTTAGACATCCCCAAAGAATCTTGAGTTAGTACTTGACACTGTGAGATCAACCGTGCCTGGGGATCAAAGTCGTGAAGCTGTTTCAGTTTTAAGTTAATATTTTATCTGTGCTGTGTTCTATTTTAGCAGTGAGTTTTCCAGAATTAAATAATATGATGGTATTATGCTATTTTTATGGACAACTCACACTTGACTAAAAATTTATTGGACAAAAGTTATTTTATTCAAAAAGGAAGCAAATGACAGGTTTTTGGAATGTCCTATTGTATCGGATTTCTTTACACATATAATTATTATGTGGTTACCAGTACCTAGTTATAAAATAATATATTAAGCAATTATAGGTAGTGAATAAAGGACGGACTTAAATCGAGGGCCCTAGATGAATCACGAGCAAGTGAAGGATTCTAACGACTGAATCACGACCGTGGGGAGTGATTCATGATGATTGAATTACGAGCACAGCGATTGATTCAAGTGGCAGAATCCTGAACAACGCAAGTGATTCAAGGCCCTCGATATAAATCCGTTTTATTCAAAATAAAGCTTATACCATGACTACGAGAAAAAGAAAGATTAAGGCGAAAATAAACATTTAATGAGTCATTTTATAAGGTATTATAAAATTACTCATTAAATGTTTATTTTCACTTAAACATTTAATGAGTAATTTTATAAGGTATTATAAAATTACTCATTAAATGTTTATTGTTGTTATTGTTAAATGGTTATTAAATGTTTATTACTCATTAAATGTAAATTGAACATAAATCGGAATTTATTCAAATGTTGACCAATCAAATCAGTTTTCTTTGTGTATTCTGTATTTTTTGCAAGGTATTTTTTGGCAATAGTATTGAAATGGAGTAAAAGTGCTTGGTCATGGTCGTGTATTGGTGCGCTCTATATTTTTTTTGAGCGAGAAGAGACGGAGAATGCTTTTACTCACAAGTGAGAAAAAGTGCTTTTTATTCACGATTTTCAGTGACTGAAAAAAGCTTTTTACGGGTGAATGGTATAAACAAAATTTTGTGTTAAAAAACTTACTTGATCTTTGGTTTTTTATAAAATATAGTTGCAGTCTTTCTTTGAAAGTGTTTTCGTTCACATAGTACTCCACGCGTACTCTGAAACAAAAGAGCACAAATGTTAGTATCAAATTATAATACTTCAACAACATGCTGAAGCATGGCCCTTGATGTTAAGTGGTAACCATCAACTGTATGTTTGAACATTGCCTCGTAAATTCACACCCGATAGGAACGCGACGATGCACTGCCCTGTATCCATTACCTTGAGGCACATAGACGTTAAGCCTCATATCCCCGTTCACCGGTGCAACCACACTCTTCAAACCGAAACAACAGCGTTGCTTGGCGGTAAAAAAAGGCTGGTATTTAGTACTTCCAACATAATGAGCCCGTAACAAAGAGCTCTACTAGGTATTCTTAATATGCTATAGACCTACAGTACTAGTTTCAGAAGTCCGTTGGCTGTACAATGTACATATTATTATATACTTTCGTTACATAGGTACATGAAATCCCATAAAATATATTTTTTAATTATAATTTGAATACTCAAATGTTCCTAATTGCTTAGTGACCTATATAGGCCGCTGTCACTCGTTATAAGCATTGCGTTGTAAATACAGTCAGGAAATAAAGTTTATTATTGAGATTTAAAACATCAGGTTTTCTTTGTGTTATGTCCATAATAGTAAGTGTACCTTGAAAACTTTCTTCAGATCTTTCAGCATTAGCCATTTTTTTTATCATCTACTTACTGCAGACAGCTAACTGTACTGAGATGCGAATTATAGTGTCTACTATACTAGATAGAAAAAAACATGACAATTTGCCAGTATTTTTAATTCATGTACAAAAATAAGTAGCATTCTCAAAACGGTCCTTCTTGACAAAACATCAATCGGTCCTTCTTGAAAAAGAAATCTGAGATATCCATCCCACAGAAAATAGATTTACTATCCCGAAAATAACAACACCCTGAGTGACCCTAAAGCGTCGGCACTCTTTATTATGTGACATCAAATTCCTTCTTCAAAATCAACACAGTCTTTCAGTTCAACCACAAAGATAAAGTTATTATTTAAAGCGAAGTTCCTCGCGATCAAAGCCTTCAAGAATAGGCAAGAAAATTACGCGTGGCGTTTCTTTGTAATAAGTAATTCTTCTGACAGTGATGTTACTTTACTTTTAGTTCATGTAATGTAATAGAGCAGCTCTTTCAACTCCAAGCTTTTACGTCTAATACAATATATATTTTAAAGTAAGCTTTGTACAAAGTTTACTTCTTACAATGTTTTTGAATTAATAAATATTTATTTACTAGTCACGCCCCCGGGGTTTCACCCGCACAGATTTAAATCCTGGTATTACCACGGGATAAAAAGTAGCCTATGTGCTATTCCAGACTATAATGTATCTCTCTGCCAAGTTTCATACAGATCCGTTCAGCCGTTCCGGCGTGAAAGAGTAACAAACATCCATCCATCCATCCATACTTACAAACTTTATTCGCGTTTATGTGTAGTGGGATTTATCAATAAGTTTTTCAATTTCTTGCAGGGTTGAGTTTTTTAAGGTTTAGTTTAGCTCAAAAACGCGCTCTGACGTAAAAAAGTCACGTAATACCAACAACGGTTTATCTGCAATTTTATGTCCAAGCTTTCACCAAACTAAGGGATTACAAAGAACCCTTGTCTACCTTTTCGTTAGTTGGCTAAATTAGGATTCTTAATGGAGATTTGAGCCTATTTCCGTGCATGTAGGTAATGTTTGTGGCAAGTTCTAACTTTCCAACTATCTACAGTGACAAACTGGATCTGCCAGGTGGTCCCTTGGCTTGCCGAAGTTTTAATAGCTATCGGAAAACAACGTTCAAGAGACTTAGACTTCAAGTTATACCCTCATCTTGTGCATGGTTTTTATTGTAACAACAAAAAACTTGCGTCGTACTTTTGTTCTAGCAAGTTGCATTAATGGCACTAGAATGCAATTTATGTCGATGTAATTTTTTTATATATAAATTCGTTATTTTTACTTTAGATGGCAAATTTAAATTACTTTAAATGGCAGCACCAGTAAGCGGTAAAGAGGTGCCTACGGGGGTTAGCTTTTATCTTAATTCCTACCCTACATACAGGCTGACCTCCGTAATGACAGAATTTAACTGGGATGATAGTGCAGTACTTTTGACGAAAGTCACAACACTACTGCGAAAATTGCAACCGCATCTGCTGGCCGCCGGTAAAGCCGGCGGCAAATTCAGCGGCAGGGCGGTCTGAAAGCCGCCGGTAAAGCCGGCGGCATGTGTGAATTTCTCTTCTTCTTGGTCGTTGCACTCTTGACAGAGCGGTCGTGGTCGTCATATCGGGGCAGTGGCTCGCTTGACGATTCTTCGCCACTCCTCTCGCACCACTGCTCTCCTGGTGCATTTGTTGAGAGGCACATCAATGGCTGTCTTAATTTGGTCCGTCCATCTCATGGGTGACCTGCCGCGTGATCTTTTTTTTTTTTTATTTTTTTCAGTATCTTCAAAAATGTTGAAATGTACGAGCCAGAAGTTGTTCGACGGTTATCTACATTTTTAACCGACTTTCAAAAAGGAGGAGGTTCTATGTTCGACAGCTAGATAGGTATATATTTTTTTAAGTTGCTAGTTTAAATCTAGGGTAGGTACGGTAAATGATTAGACCACAGTAAATTTTATTTGGCTTTGTGTAGCTTGATCTGTATCCGAATGTACAAATCATTTACAATAGATGTAAAAGGGCTTTTACCTTTATTATTATGGCGCTGACATACTAACATTAAAATGGGCTTATTTAAGCGCTTGCGTGACTTGCTCCAAGCTACCTACAACACTGTGCCCATCGGGAATTTAATATGGGCCAGTGTGAGTCTCACAGAGATAACTCCGTTATTTTAACATCGGAAAGCGTTCGGTAGAAACTAATGTTTTTTTCGTATTATTCTTTCTTTATAGCGTAAAAGTCGGCTTATAAAATCTCATGAAGATCGTAGCAAACATGAAATGTCAAAAATTTATTTAGAAATAGCCTCTCGATTAACGGGTAAAGGGGTAAGTAAAATCATTTTTAACCAATCGATGAAAATTACTTGAATGTTCCGTGCTGTCTTTCATTAATTGATGTCTTAAACCGTTGTAACAAAAGCAAATAAATACAAATTGACACACGACGTAACAAAAATGCCTATCATAGTAAAAATTACCATTTACCCAAACAGTAAAAAAAGTTTGGGTTTGTGGCTCTTTTTGTTGGGGGGTAGTGGGGATTACATTTTACTTGTTTTGCATTGTAATTACTTTCTAACGATCGCTTTCAGCGCTTTGTATTAAATTGTGTTAAAGTATTTTTCTAAAAATTTCTCCTATGACTAGAGAGCGCTATATTTTCACTTAGCCCTTGGATTACGTATGCTGAGGTTCATGAATATATTTTGCAGCGCGCTATCCTCAGTGAAAGGATTTATGTAATAAAATGCAAGATGTAAAATCATTCAGTTACTCCTAGGCCACCCATACGGACACGCTGCTATCGGATCATGCGATCTTGGGTACTTTTTTAACGGACTTCAATAAAAGGAAGTTCCCAAACCGACTGTATTTTTTTAATGTTTATTACCTCATAACTTTTTTACTGAGGAAACCGATTTTGATGATTCTTTTTTTAATCAAAAACTGGTGCATGTCACGTGATGTGATGTGGTCCCATTTAGTTTTGATTCAACTAAGCGATGTCAAATTCTAAACATAGATCTAGTGGTTTCTAAGATAGTTGACCCGTATTTTTTATGACGGATAAGACAGTTTAAGGGTAAATATGCTGATATACTGCTTCTCTTGGGGATCGATACTTAAAGCTGTTTCTTATTTCTAACTAAGTAAAAAATGTCACATAACTACCGGGCTAGAAAAATTTAAATACATTATACACCCGAAATAACCTGTTGCACATAGTACTAATCCAAAACAACATTTCAAATTATATTGATAATGGTAAAACTATCAATCAGAGTTTCACACTTCAATAGTTCAGCAGTAATGAGTGCCTATACCCACACCAGGAAAGCAACCAAGCCGCGTAAACACATTTTACTGAAAGCTTTTTAATGCATTTTCACGGCGCCGGCGGCTCAAAAGTAACCCAATTTCAAAAGCAACTTAGCAGTCAGCACTTTATAAACAAGATGTGGATTAAAAGATTTTACCATAGATTTCGCAAAAAGTTCTAAGTTATACATATTTAAATCAGATTTCAAAAATGCCCTGTGACAATCCCTCGCGAAGGGATTTTTGTTCAAAAACTAACTTAGAGTGCCAGCAGGGAACTTTATTAGTGGCAAAACAATGGTTTATTTTAGTTCATTTTAACAATTTTGGGAAAACTTACGTCCTGAGTCCTGAGGGCCAACCGCGATCTTTTGAAGCATTCTTATTTCAATATTACTTTTATGTCAATGTCTTATATCAACTGCATAGAGTCGGCTTTAGGATCAGAAAGTAAAGTTCCTAATATTGAAATAAGAAAGCTTTATGAGATCGCGGTTGGCCCTCAGGTCATAGTAAATATGCAGCGTATAGTTGCTACACATATACTGATGGCCAATTACAAGTTTCCGCGGATAAATCGTATTACGAGTGGTCATTGCAAATAAGATAGAACAGCGCAAAAATGTTTAAAATTCATTACCTCGGTATTTTATCATAGCTGTCCCAGCCATTCAAACAGTTATACGAACTATATCGACTGATGCCTGCCATCTGCAGCAACGTCCCGGGTTCTTCTTTGTACAGTGAAATGCTTTCGTCGTCACTAACTTGCAATTTAGATCAATTTTAAATATTTCCAAGCGACAGCTATCACACTGCTAAAATTTGTATTTTTATAAAACTAGGTGTTTCTGTGTAGGTATGTATAGTATCAAAAGTAACATCATCATCATCATCACAAGCAATATTATCGAACGCAAATAAACCAGCTATTTTTTGCCTTATATACCAAATATATAAAAGTGACATTAGTGACACGTCAAATAAAAACAAATTTGAAAATATATCTCAAATACGTAGGAACAATGTATAAGTCTAGTCTGTAGCACTACGGCCAATTAATTTGCCTATGCAACGAGAGACAGTCATTAACTAAAATTATGATGCCATCACTACAAAAACCCAATCCAATAAATGAAATAATAGGCGTGTACAATGGACTAAAAAAGGTATGAATTTTACATGCGTTTTAATTTAAGTGGATGTCCTATATAAAGTTCGAGAGTTGTTTTCTTACACACTGTAAGATAAATGTATAGTTAGTTAGCTGAGTTCACCTATCTGTAAGCACAAAACATTTGCTTTACTTCAAAGTTTGCGCAGTTCAGTGTTTACAATATAAACTTTAATATGCTAAAAGCTTTTGCATAAATAGCAATCTATCCAATCCATCTGCAAACTGAAAGCAAATATATGGCTTTATAATACCTATTAGCCGAACGATTGCTATGTATACCGTTCCATTGATCCAAATTAAAACTGTATGCTTTTTTAAAAAAGGGTTTTGGCTTTTCGATTAGCGTACAAATTTAACACTTTTATTTATATAACTAAACAGAGAACAAAACTAGTGAGGCAATTAATATTTCCTGTGTTATCGAGTCGAAAATAATGGCGGTTAAAATGTTTAGTTTAGCCATTTGTACGATAGTAGGTAATGTATCACACAGTCACCGTGCAAATTACTTCATAATGAACGTTGGCATATTCCGACACTAGTGTAGCACTCCTAATTTTGTTAATTTTGTTATACTATTTTAATCCTTAAATTATGTTAATAACTTAAAGCGTTTAAAATAATATGAGTGTGTAGGTATGTTATTATGTGTTATTCCAGGAACTAGTATTATGTGGATGCGTCACATTGCGTTGGAAAGTGTTTTGTTTTATAAAAAATAAGAGGTTTACTGAGAGTAACAGGGCAGGCGTCGCGATGCGCGCTTGTACACGACTGAAAAGCGACGGAGACGGACTCGGACGGGCAGCGAGAGGCGGTGACGCCGGGCGGCGGCGCAAGCCTAGGGCTGGGCGGCCAGCGAACTCTTATTTCAAATCATACTAACGATACATTATATCGTTGGAAGCTCATCCCACCAATTATTAGTATGTAGCACTTTATACTGAGTTACACTATAGACATTCGCTAGGTCAAGTGAAAGTCTCGTACGTTGAGTTTTGAAATGCATTGCATGCAATCTTTACCTGCGCCTGTAGAAAAGTCACATCCTGTAAATTACGTAAATATACGTTAGTAGAAAGTAAAAAACACGGTACTGCTGTGGAAAAAGTAATATAAACTCGTTCTTTTTAATCACTTACTATATAGTTGATTTATATCTAAATTTATAATATATATTTTAATCTAAAATTATGACGTACCTAGGTGTTTATCATTGTTTAAAATTCCTAGTAAAATAAAAGCCTCTATCATCTACTCTAATATTCTAATGAGGAAACCTTTGAATTTTTGTATGTTTTGGATAGGCTCAAAATCTACTGGTCCGATTTCAAAAATTCTTTCACCATAAGAAAGCTACATTATCCCTGAGTAATATAGGCTACATTTAATACAAAAAAATTGGGGATCCCTACTAAAACATAAAAAGTGTAACCCGAGGTGTAATATAAAATGTCTTTCACCGCATGCGCTGCGAAAACTATAGATGATAGAGCAAAAAATGTTCTACAATATTATAGAACACATCATTATCTACAAATAAGTCAGCGATATCATATGTCTAACTATTGTAGTTATGTTACTATAACTACTTTTATACAGTTTAAATGTTGATAGAAATGCCGACCAAAAACATACCATGTTATCTATACCTTTATATAAATTTTATCCAATTAAACAAGGCTGTTTCAATACTGGTAGATTACTTCAAAAGTTTTTAAATCGGACATTCCATTCAAAAGATATTACGAAATTAAAAACTTTAGTGCGCTTTATAAAGCGCGAAAGCGAGGCGAGTTCTCACTCAGCACGAGACTAGTCTATGTAAAATGTCGAACAAAATTATGTCCACCCATGCGAAGCTGGGACAGGCGTGCGAACATCATTGAAGGAGGCTCTAAGGGCTGACAGAATTGAGCAGACACTGGATTATTCTAAAATAGGTTGATTTAGATAAATCTACAAGAAATATTACAACGAAATAATTATGAACCTGGGTATCTGAAGCTCGTATTCGTCCATGATGTCGACTGGCTCGCTGAACGGGCGCTCGAGCAGTCTGGAAGGAGCTGTAAATGTGTCTGAATTCGTGTTTGGTGTATTATTCTTGTTTTTACTGTGATTCTTTCGGTTTTCCTCAGCGCGTTGGAGATTGCGGTATCGAAAGAAGAACATTGACATTATCAGCGTTTTTGAGATACACTTTAAGATCACAGCCTACAGGATTCTGGAAACTCTGTCCAGTTTGCTCAAATTTCACGATAAATCTTCACTGATCACTACTCACACAACGGTAAGGTATAGGCTTTAATCAAAGGGTATAGGCACCAGGAAAACGAAATATGATTTAGCGGTAACATTTAAGGCGTTGACAACACCTAATTTACCTCTCGCTCGCACGATTCGATATTTTAAAAGATATAAAATCGCTTAACACAATTTAAAAAATCGCAAACAACCATTTTTTGTGCAATCACATTGCACACAGTTTGGTAAAAATTTCATTTTGATCGATGCAAGTTTTCTTAATCAAGTTTGCTTATGTACGAAAACTAGAAAAGCAATGTTTGCGATTTTTCAAAAATGTGAGTAGTGATTTTATATCCACCAACAAGTCAAAACGTGCGAGCGAGAGTCACATTAGCTCTTGTCTTCACCTTAAAGAAAACATGACTAAACCATACTTTTGAAATATTTTAATGTTGGAAAATAAAGATGTAAAGAAAGTTTTTGTAAAGACTTATATAATCATCAGACTTATATAATAGAGCTGTAAATTCATACTTTTATAAGTAATAGTTAATGTTGTCCAGCCAGGAAACATCGAAATGATTATACATAAACCCAAATCCAAAAGATACTATAATGTATGCTATGATTTTAATAAATTTCAAGTACTTCCCTTATCCGTGTACTACCCCAACTCATCTTTTTCCCACAATACACAAGATAAGGCACTATAATATTTGCCTTTGTATAGTTA
The DNA here is from genome assembly GCA_963576535.1 of Plemyria rubiginata. Taxonomy (NCBI): domain Eukaryota; kingdom Metazoa; phylum Arthropoda; class Insecta; order Lepidoptera; family Geometridae; genus Plemyria; species Plemyria rubiginata. Next base: position 7,214,077 of record OY754905.1, read on the forward strand.
TTTTATGAGCAGCACGTACACGACAATTATTTTTTATACATAAAAATTTCACCGGTGATCTAGTGGGAGTGACCCCGCCTTCCGATCGTAAGGTCGCAGGTTCGAATCCGGTCGTGCACCAATGGATTTTTCCATCGAAAAATTTATGTGCGCAATGCCAGTGCTCTTAAACGGTGAAGGAAAACATCGTGAGGAAACCAGTTAGTATTCTAACAGAGGCGATGGGCTTGCAACCTGTCACGTATGGAATACTAACTACTGCAAAATGTGGGTATGTGCCATATGTAATGTTTGGACGTACCTCTGACTACCCCCCTTAGACATCCTCAAAGAATCTTGAATTAGTACCTACTTGGTACTGGGAGATCTGAAGGGATATCTACCGTACTTGTGGATCAAAGTCGTGAAGCTGTTTCAGTTTTTTCATAAAAATTTGCACTGATGTTTTTATTTCTGCTAAAGGATTGCGTCTTTGCGTTCACATCTCGGTTCATGCGTGAGTAGGATAGGTATATATATGGTACTAGCTGAACCCGCGGCTTTGCTCGCGCCAAGGAATTCAAAGTTTCATCCCCTATTTTATCCCCTTGGGGGTAGAATTGATCAAAATCCTTTCTTAGCGGATGCCTACGTCATAACATCTACCTGCATGCCAAATTTCAGCCCAATCCGTCCAGTGGTTTGGGCTGTGCGTTGATAGATCACTATGTCAGTCAGTCAGTCACCTTTGAGTTATATATATATGGTATAAACTGGATGTAAACCTTTCTGGCATCATGACATGACCTACATTACATTTGGGAGCGCCGCTGCCGGTTTCAGGATACATAATTTAGATCTTGATCTATTCTCAGATGCTACCTCTCTGTTTCGGAGAGGTTTGAAACTCTGAAACAGCTTCACGACTTTGATCCCCATAGATACCCCTTCAGATCTCCCAGTACGAAGTAGGTACTAATTCAAGATTCTTTGAGGATGTCTAAGGGGGGTAGTCAGGTTTGAAACTCATAATAAGTTTATCGCTTTATCGAATATAGGCACGCTTGCTCATAAATGTATTGTCTTTCTAGACGACCTCAGTGGCGCAGCGGGCGAAGGTCGTCCGCCTGCGACGCAAGAGGTTGCGGGTTTGATTCCCGCCTCGGAACAAATTTGTGTACGATCTGCAGAAATTTCTCAAATCTAATTAAGTATAGAATGTATTAAATATATCAGTCATCTAGTACCCATAACACAAGCTTTGAGTATCTATTACTTTGGGGCTTGATGCTGCTGTGTGGATTGTCCAGCATATTTTTTTTTTCTTTAGGTACTTATGACAGTTTTAGCAGTCATCAAACTTGATGGGTACAAAACTCATCAAATCTGATGAAACAACAGCGCTTAGATCAGAAAACCAATGTTATTTATCATGCTACGTTATATAGGAACGCCGCCGCGAGTTTATTAGGAATTATGGCAAATGAGAAGTAATTTTTTTGATTAATTTACGCATTTTTACGATGATTTTAAACGCAGCAAAAATTCTGTGACCTCTTTTGTAAACAGCCTAACGTTCGAACGCAGATTATCTACATCATGTTTCATATTTTGTGACAATTTTCTCTGTGCCCTCTAGAAAATTATTACTACATAAATACTACGAGTAGTAGAACTTTTTTCTTATGGTACCTTTTTTCTACAATATGTGTCCCATAGCAGTAGACTAGACACTCAAACGCAAACAAAAAATAATAATTGAAACTGATGAAATGATGTAGTTATTTCAAGTAACTGTAGTAGGACACTGATCTGTATTATACAAGTGTAGTAGGAGTAATAATAAATTATTTTATTCACAGAACCCGGTCCGTTGAACACGCCACATGCATTATATCGAACAAAGCACGGTCCGGTTGGCAGTTCTATGCAATCATGAAGTTAGCCATGGGGCCTCAAATATTAATATTAGAGTAATAAGAGTTGGAGACCTCTCATACGGGGAAGTACAGTACTAACAGCATGCTTTTTCTGCCGCCAAGCAGTTGTGTTTCTGTGTGTGTGAAGCTTTGTGATGGTACCACTTGACACTATTTCTTCTTACACTCTACTTTACTACTTACTACACTACTATACTAATTTCAATAGTTTTTCTTGATACTTGAGGTGGGACATCTGCTTGTTGCACCAACAAGTTGTACGTAAAAATGGTTTTGTGCCACTGCATACGGTCGTAAACCGTCTAATGGCTAATCTCATGTTTCCCTACTTCCGCCGCCCGATTTGTAGGTACCTGCAATGCGAGCATCAATCACTAATTAGGGGCAGAAGTAGGCACAGTGGTAGTATTTTCACGAGAAAACTACTTCACAAATAGGTCAAGTCCTACTAGGAGAATTGCTTGGAGGTTCATAAAATACCGGGGCAAAGTTCAATGTCAAAACATATTGTTTGTTATGCATATAGAGGAAGACGGGGAAATGCCGATCACCTGAGAGAAAAATGCTCTATTTGTTTTTTCATTTGACTTATGTTAGTTTTGAGGTTTAGAGACTGCCTGCTCAATCGTTACAACCCCTGCGCTGCAGCGTGCTCGCTGTGTTTCAAGGCACCTTATTCAATAAGTTATTGGAGTGAGTGGCATTACCCGACACGATCGCCATTGCCCCTGCCTCTCCTAGGTATGTATTTAGAGAAAAATAATGTTGGCATTTAAGTATTTACTGTTACCTGGATCCCTTTGCTAAGTTTGGTTGGCCTTGGATGGCGATGTAGAATGTCTGCTACTATTCATTCACACTACCTTTCTTACTTCCTCTTACTTCTTAGTTGATCTCAGCTCGGGGCAAACTAATCGTTTATTACCTTTTTTGCTAACAGAACATAATTACGTAATTACTTTTACAATATCGTGAAACCTAGAGAGGTACTAAATAGTTTATTCACTATTGAATCTCGTATACCAATTCTGACCGATGTCTTGGGAATGTGGAAGCAACTCGTCAGATCTAACTCAATTAAATGGGACCACATTACAAGTACCAGCTTTCGATTAATAAAGAATCATCAAAAACACTTCATCAGGTAAAAAGTTATGAGGTAACGAACCTCCTTCTTTTTTTTAAGTCGGTTATAAACAGCCTGACGATACGGAAAACGAAAAACAAAACAAACTTTTTGGGACAAAGGGTTTTCCATTATATAATAATGTTGACTAGGTATACAGGTTGGCCCAGAACTCAGCGTCAAGCCGAAACAGGGCGACAGGATTGATTGTAAACATCATGAGAAAAATCAGAAAAAAATCTATCTCATGCAGTTTGAAAATTATGGGCATTTAAAAACCTAAAAATTTGGCCAATCTGTGACCATTTTTCGGTTATTGTGGTTAATTTTTATTATTTTTGATCATTTTACCTTTGGAACCGTAACCCTAGATAATATTTCTAAGAATCACAGTATTTTTTTTTTTATTTCAATTTTTTTTTCAGATTTCTCTCATGGTGTTTACAATCAATCCCGTCGCCCCGTTTCGGCTTGACGGTAAGTTCTGGGACACCCTGTATACCTAGGTATATGATCTTGTATTCGGACTCCAGTCGTCCAAGCATGCTTTCGTACACAGAGCTCTGCAAACAAAGGCGGAACGTCGAGTCCAGGTGAAAGAATTGGACTGGAGTTCACTGCTACTTACATTATTTTTAAGTGCCGCGTGTTTGAGTGCAGTATTGCAGTAGCAGGTACCTTTAGATAGTTACTTTTGCTTACGGACGACAATAGCAACATTCGAAACTTCTTTATAACAGAATACAAAAAAGTTTGGGTTTTCAATCCGGCTGTATTTTTTTATATTTGTTAGTTCATAACTTTTTACTGGGTGGACCGATTTTGATAAATCTCCTGTCATCCCATTTCTTTATTAAATTTGAATCAGATTTGACGAGTAGTTTTTGAGTTTTAATAGTTTGTGTATTACTTACTTCTCCAAATGCACTGGCATTGGTCGCAAGTCGGTTTTTTTCTTTAGATAAAATAATATTGAAATAAATTCATGATCGCAGAATCAAAATCAAAATCCTTTGTGTTGGAGGGTCCTATTATATGCAGGGAACATTCAAGTAGATTATTCAAGTAGAATGTTTTAACAAGCTTTCACTCAACATTGGTTGTTTGTAAGTTTGTATGAATGAATCTTCAAGTATATTTAAGCCAACAGATCGAGCTGAAGGCATATGTACCCATTTTCGTGTATCTTCTGTCTGAATATGTTATCTTCAACTTTATCGTCACCTACTTCAACGTAAGTATACGAAGTAGGATAAAGTAATTGGATGGCACCAACAACAAGACCATTAAGTTAATAAACCTGACAGGACCATGTACCTATCTACTTACATTAGTAAAACTTTCTAAAATTAATGAAACTATTATTTCTGAATGACGTATTCGATGACAATTCTAAAATATAAACGAGCTGCTCTGATGGAGAGTCAGGAGTCGGTGGAACTCCCCGTTATAGGTATAGAACATTGAATATTTGTGAATTTTCCTTATTATTATCACTATAGCGTATACTTAATAATAAGTCTGTTGCTAATATGACACGAATCTTCAATACTTTTGCACGCCTATTGCTATGAACATTTTCAGTAGTATATTGGGTCTAGACATTATCGACTTTTATAACCTTTTTCAAAATGTCATTTTCATATCATTAATTTCCCCCCGAACTAATTAAGGGCGACAATAATCACTAATCGTGTTTAAGGAGCCATTTATCGCATTGAGGACATGTATCACGAATAACGTTTTACACAAGAAAATACATTGTATGAGCCGCTAAACATAATTAGCGAGATATCAGATAAAAGAAATGCTCTTTCTAGTTAGGTTTAGCTTGATGAATGTGCTTAACTTGCCCTTGCACTAGTAGACCTCCAGTATCAATTTTACAGGACATTTAGTGATAAGCCCCACCTTTCGTTCCTAAGTTCAAAAGTTTGTGAAAAAACTAGTTTACCAATGAGTTTTTCGCTTAAAAATATAGAATTTTATAACAAATTCATAAAATTGTGTTACAGAATAATAAGAGAAGGAGCAGGAAAACTTACAAGAAAATGAATAGAAAGCATGTTATGAGAAAAGGAAGCAAAACATGTGCTTGTGTCTGGAGTGCAGTGTCGCTTCACAATAGTCTATTTTCAGTCAAGTATACGGGATGCAGGCGTGCACGAAGGTAGTCTCAGGCTAGTTGACCCCAAAAAGCAGTGGAAACTCTCAAATGCGAGACCTTTTTCATTTTAAAAGTAATGCATGGATGTCGCAATAAGTAGGTAGGTACTATCTATTTATTTCTCCTGTGGACTTAGGTTACTATGATATAAGTTGTTATCAATTGTCAATCAGTCGTATAGCTGCAAGGAAAATAAATACTATGTTTTATTCTCGTTCTTAGCCTAGCTGTAGCAGAATAGTAAGTAGTAGTAGCTTATCTTAGCATAAATTTCGCAAAATTAATAAATATTAAAATAAATATTGGTGGACTTTCCACACCGCACAATCTAGCCACAAACTAAGCCAAAGCTTGTAATATGGAAACCAGATAGTTGATATAACACATAACACTTTTTTTTAAATACATACATACCTACTTATAAAATATAAAAACTTCCAGATATATAACAAACATCTATGTTCATCACACAAAATGTTTGTTCTTGGAAGGAATGGAACCCACGGCCTACAGCGCAGAAGGCAGAGCTGCTCTCAACTGGAGCTGTAAAGGCTACCAGGTTGTTTTAGGTATTTATTTTCATAATCTTTAGCAGATAATTTTTAGTGTTTGCTGCCTTCTCAAACAAACCCCTAAAAACTTATTAAAAGCAGTTATTTTAAAGTTCAACTTCGAATTAAAAAAAATACAACAAAAAATATTATGTTCTTATAATAATATGTCTTATTAGGTATGCATATGTCCGGGAATCAAAACCTGATTTTCTGCTTAAAATTAGATTTTCTGCTTAAAATTATTACATGCCATTTTTTGGCGGTTTTTATTTATCGTGTAGGTTGTAAGGACGGTTGTAAATATTGACATAGCATGCGCATTTTTTAACGTTTTTCTGTTTTATATCGACTCGTGGTGCAAAAAAGACTAATTAATATCATGGTTTTACTCTATCATCGCATACCTTACTTCATGTAAGAAGGGCTTAAAACTTGCCCTTGGAGGAGGTATGGTACCTATTTCAGACAGAATGTTAATGCAGAGCATCATTATTATATTAAACCCCATATGAAGTGGGATAATGGCAGGAAGACGATGATCATTATTATATCAGAATGTTTTAGAGACAAGTCAAGCGATACTGATGCTTTCCATTTGATCTCAATTTATATAAATAGGTGAATTATATTACAGGTTGCAAATTATAGTGGTTATTGTGCACAAAATATTTTGACGTGCACAAAATATACCAAGATATTAAGGATCCTGAATACAAACCCGCTGCGTCCGTAAATGAAAAATATATCATCCCCTAATTCCATAACAGCACTATCCATAAAAAGATATATGAGAAGACTTTAAGGTTTAAAAGCCAAGCTGACGAGAAAATGCTTAGCAGGTCAAGTGGAACGGAAAGGAATTAGCTTAGTTAGTGCTGTTTTCGTATGCTGAATTAAATTATAAATTATTTTCTGGGAAGATTAGTTCACTTTCGTGCAAATTCGCGGCGTATGAGAGGTGAAGATTGTGGGTCGGAGCACCAGGGCTCGGATGCTCGCACTGATCCGGCCGCCCGTCGCGCCGTACGTTTTCCGCCGACACCGTAACACTAAATGAGATTTCCGCTCGCGTGACTCACAAGGGACTGCCCTCCACCCGCGCCCCGGATCATGCTATTTAACCCCGCACCTTCAGATAGTCATCTTTTCTCAATCACACTTGCGCCTTATTGTAGGTTTCTTCTTGTGAAATCAACGCTCTCTCAAAAGTATTTCAGGTACCATTTTCATTAGATCAAAGTTCAAATCTGTGTTTGTGGTCGGCCGAAAGCGCGCTATCAGAAGTTCCGCTTGGTTACAACACCGCTTTCAAATCTTGGCTATGTATTCTCTTATCTGTGGCTGACACCGAACTTGGAATCCGTTCAGTGTTTTGTACTTACGGAACTTGGCAGGTTTTAGATTTTACAATTACGGTTTATTGGGTTTTAATTAAATAAAACACAGACCTACACGTAAACTGTGACTAAAAACAAACCACTCCCAAGACGCCAAAGTTCTTTGTATTATGGTACTGACACACGTGCTCAAAAATAAGTATGCTTCTTTTGAGCATGCTGAAAAATCAACCGACGACCGACCAAAAAAACATGCTTATTTAATAGCACGACCTTCTCAGACGTGCTTTTATTGAGCAAGGCTCGAAAAAGCATGCTTTTGGCTTGAAAATAAGAACGTCAGTACCTTCACGGACTTTTATCGTACGGAGGGGGGCACAGTGGTCGTGTGGAACTGGCACGTAGATTGTCAGGTTTTAATTCCATCCTTATGTATTCACCTAACCCTTCCGGCGTATAGGCCCGGGAGGATACTGATTTCCCGCCAGCCCGGCGAAGGTGGACAATTATTCTACAACCTAACAAGTTTCTAAGTCTAGAGCACCTATAGTACCTACCTATTGCCAGTAGCCTCCTGTGATGCTTGTGATAAAAAAAACTTTTTGACTTTGACTTTGGGCGGCATAAAAAAAGTGAGCAAAACAGTCGTCTTTTTAACTTGATGTTGATGTAACAAGATATTCTTCAATCATAGTGTGTTCTTCAAAATTTCAACTTCTAAATTTCCTTCAGAAAAAATTTTTATGTATAAAGTAGCACATTGAAAAGTAAAAACAGGAGATAGCATAAAATAAATAAACTCATTTCACTCACGATGTTTTTTGGGGATTCGTTTGTTTTTTACAAAGGTTTTTTGTGTGCCCGGGTGTGATAACAGAGAAATGACTGACACGTGTGTGGTAGTCATCTGCCACTCACTACTTTTTAGATGGATTGATTTTTATTTTGTTTGTAGCGACACTACACCATTGAGGTACATAACGAGTGATTCATTCGGAGGTATTTTTTTAACATATAGAAAAAATCGTTATGGCATTAAGTTAATACATATTGTTCTGTGCAATAAAGAATAAAATTATATCTCTCTATGTACTTTTTGTAAATTATTTCTTTCAAATGTTGTCCGTAACTGCGGTTAATGGTCCATTCTGTAGCGCGTCCGATCATTTCGAGTGGAATTCGGCGAATAACGCGAGAAATATTATCGTGCCATGTAAGGGACTGTTTGTGCCTGAAATTAAACTCCGAGATCTCCAGGATATTTGGTACAAACAAGACGGCGCGACTTGCCACACAGCATTTGAAACCATGGCTATTGATATTTATTACAAATCATGTGTCGTTAACAAACAGGGCACAGACTCGGAAGTAGGTTAAGTTACTAGCTGCACTTCACCTACAAGCGAATGTTGCAGAGTTTTATCTAGGCGTTTTGTCATCACATTCACACCTACCCGATTTATAATTAACAACCTATCTAAATAGCTACCTACACATACACCATGACACACTACCTACACTACACATTTCATTATCACGTTTTATTTTACACATTGTTCTTTTTTTTTTTGTGGTCAACTTTATATTTGATGTCTGTTTTATTAGTTAACTTTCACCTCATTATTTTTGTTTGTCTTTTCAGTATCATCTGCCTAACATAAGTTGCTTATAAAATGTAGATTCGTTTTGGTTTATGCACAATGTATATTATATAGTTTATATAAGACAATAAGAAAACTGTGAATCTAAGAATGAATAAATAAATAAATAAGTTCTTCACACATTTATTCGGTGTCGGACAATCGTCCATCTGATCTCAGTAAACGCGGCTCGAAATGCGCATGCCAGATCTTACTGAAGTGTCGAAGAATGCGTCTAACTTTTCTTCTACTTGATGAGAATGGATGCGATTATTCTTTTGGTGAATGGTAAATCCCTCTTTATAAAATGAAATAAAGGTCCTAAAAGAAATGCACGGTCTATCTAACACAAATTAACATTTTTATTTCCTATTTTAGTTTTGCGTGGTAATTCCCCCCTGGACCTTTTTATTTATATTTTTTTCCTGAAAACCCTAAGGCGCTCGTAAGCATGCTAGTTTAGTGGCATTCCTTTCTATTGGTGCCACAAATTGTATTGACCATCTATGAACCCTTGGCATAAATCGGACAACTCGGACAATCGGGCGAGAGTCCGCCTGCGACGCAGAGGTTGCGGGTTCGATTCCCGCCTCGGAACAAATTTGTGTACGATCTGCAGAAATTTGTTCATTGGACTGGGTGTTTTCTATGTATAATAAAAATATATATATATATATGTAATTAAATAATGTATTAAATATATCAGTTATCTAGTACCCATAACACAAGCTTTAGTAGCTTACTTTGGGGCTAGATAGTGCTGTGTGGATTGTCCAGCATAATTTATTTATTTATGTGCATTTAAAGTTCTGCGCAAAAACTAGCTAATTTACAAGCACCTTTAGTAAGCACACCAGTGTTTTCAAAGCCTACAAAACAGAAAAACTAGACACGACAACGTTGAAACAAACGTTATAAAACAAAATTTGTGACTGACCTTTCTTCAAAACGAATGCTGGACCGGCTGATATCACTCCAGGCACTCATAGAGCGCCCACGACCGCGATGGTACGCTGCGCTGGCCAAAGCAGTCGCTGTGGGACGCCGCTCTAACTCCACTTCTGGCGGAAAATTCACTTTGGTTGAGGCTCGCGACGAGGGTCCTTCGACGGACTCTCCTCCGGCTGAAAGCTCCATCTCAAAGGCGGCGTACTCCGGGGCGTCGTCAGGTTCTCCGTCGCTGCCGTCGCTCGCCGCCGAGAGGGCCTCATATCCGTAGCCAGGGCGGCCTCCAGCGCCAACGCCTACGCCGCCACTGCTGGCGATAGCACTGCCGCCGCAGCTGCCGCGACCGCAGTCCGCTCCAGCAGCCAGCCTCGGGGCAGCCTCGATACGACTCAATGACGCTGCCTTTACAGATTGCCCTCGAACGTTCAATGGTGAACTCCTCGCAGGCAAATGGTTTGAGTAACGTAGCTTGCTGTGACGAAACGTGGTGCTGCCTTATTTTATTCTGCTTATATAACAGTGGCCGACGCTTGGACAAGTTGATACCGAATGTTTATTTTATAATTATCACTGGATATGTTCCACTTAAGACACATCAACAAACTTTCGTATAGATGTTGGGTTCTAGTACAGAATTCACGGCATCACTGTTTACCTCTAAACTTACTGTATTCATTTACTGTAGATATTCTTTCACATGAATATAGAAAGATATGTTCAATTTATCACATAAATTACGCTATATTGGAGAACAGCGATCTGAAGTGACACAAACGATTAATGAACCGAATAAACTGAAAATATATCAGACAAAGACAAAGGAACGTGTCATCACTGCCTCTCTCGATTCTATTGACCAGTGACCTTTATGCCGCCAAACAGTGACAAGTTTGTTAATGGGGCTGACTAAACAATAAGATCGTATAGATACTACGTTTCATACATTGTGTAGGCAGCTTGAAGTGAGCGAACGATCGCACCACTAGCGTGAAGTTGGAAACAAAATTTGGGGCGGGGCAGATCGATAGGATTTCAACGTCGCACACTTTGGGAGTTTCTGATTTCCACCACCGCAGCGCCATACACGCGTGTATACGTATAGCGCTGCGGTCGTTGAAATCAGAGGAGCTTAGGTATATGACCTTGTCTGCATACCAGTCATACAATACATATTAAATGTTGACTGATTGGCCTAGCTTCGCAAAGTTTATGTCATGCACTAATATAATTAACTGGAAGTTAATGTGTCTTTTGAAAATATAAGTAAAACCAAATGTATCAAGATTCCGGTGATACAACAGACCAACCGACGCGATGACGATCTGATGATGAGCGCTTGCCTTTTTTGCCTTGCCAAAAATACAAGAAATTAACATACTACGAAATTGCATGCTACGACAACGCTACGATGTCCTACGCCGTAGCATGCTACGACAACAAGCTAGTATGCATTTTTGAGTCGTTTTTGTAGCATGCTACGATTTACCAAACAAAAATGTAAATACTTATATCGTCTGGAAGACATCGCTTTCAGCGATAAGACCACCCAGGAAACTATTTTTGTGTAGGTACTTTTGTTAAATTTGGTGTTACAATAAATCATTATTTACTAGCAGCGCCCCACGGTTTCGCCCGCGTAGATTTTAAATCCCTGTTTTCCCACGGGATAAAAAGTAGCCTATGTGCTGTTCCAGACTATAATCTATCTCTGTGCCAAATTTCATCCAGACCCGTTCAGCCGTTCTGGCGTTATTAACTTACATCCATCCATCCATATTACTTACAAACTTTCGCGTTTATAATATTTTTTTATACAACTCGCTGATGGAACAAGCAGATGGCCCACCAGATGTTAAGTGGTAACCATCACCTATAAACAAAACATTGCCCCGTAGGTCACGCACATAAAAACGTGCCCTACGATGCACTGCCCTGCGTCCATCAACTTGAGGCATACAGATGTTAAGCCTCACGTGCCTGTAATTACACCGGTGACCACACTCTTCAAACCGAAACACAACGTTGCTGCTTGGCGGCAGAAAACGGCGTGGTGGTAGTACTTCCCCGGACGAGCCCTTCACAAAGAGCTCTACTACTTTTAAATATTATTAGGAAGTAGGATAGTGTGATTGATTCAGTATATTCTTGAAAATAGAAAATATGTAATGAAATGATGAGATAATAAACACTTTCCGATTTTAAAGTCACATCATTTTATAAAAGCAGAATGTATGGGATTAATAAATAAATAAATAATAAATAATAATGCTGGACAATCCACATAGCACTATCTAGCCCCAAAGTAAGCTATTCAAAGCTTGTGTTATGGGTACTAGATAACTGATATATTTAATACATTATATACTTACATAGATAGATATTTTTTTTTATTATACATAGAAAACACCCAGACCATCGGAACAAATTTCTGCAGATCGTACACAAATTTGTTCCTCGGCGGGAATCGAACCCGCAACCTCTTGCGTCGCAGGCAGGCTCTCGCCCGCTGCGATTACTCATTTAGCAGCTTAGTTTTTGTCGACAATAACGTTATGCCGCGCACGTTCTCGATATAACTTTCCCCACTGCCGTACTAACCCAGTGCCTATACGAACCTACATACATTTTACAGCCTTCACAGCTCAGTTGGTAGTACCTGTGCTATCTACGCCGTAGGCCATGGGTTCGATCCGCACCGATAACATTTGTGTGTGATGAAAATGTTTGTTCTCTGTCTGGTTGTTATATAATCTTCGTATTCTGTTCGTATAAATTTAATAGTTTTTTTGACATTTTTACTGTCTTTTACCTTCTTGTTTAATATTTAAATTGATTATTTTAATTTTGTGTAATTTTAACTTCTATGATTAATGTAATTGGTTCTCATCGTGTTAATTAAAGTTAATAATAATTAAATAAATAAATAATATATATATATATATCCAGTTCCCAGACTAAATCTATATTATATGTCCAGCCCCAAACTAAGCCAAATCTTGTAATACAAGCTTTAGCTTAGTTTGGGGCTAGATAGTGCTGTATGGAAAGCCACCAATATTTTATTTATTTAATATCTGGGTGACCGAGTTTTGCTCGTATTTGTTACTCGTCAATATGTCAGGAAGAGTCATAATTTTCGGTTATGTTTTTCATTGCCTGAAAACCGGTAAAAACATTTTCTTAAAAGAAATTCTAGCTAAATCGATTTATCGCCCCCTAATGGTAATCGTTGGAACTGTTTCTGAGATTCAGTATTACTCGTTTAAGGCTTCAACCACACCTACCCGACAGGAAAGGTTCGCCCAAACCTGCGCGTCGACACTGTACGGAACAAACTTAGTCTCAGGAGGCCTTTGCTCAACAATGGGACACCATAGGCTAGTTGTAGACTTAGTAATTCATTATATTTTATCTCCCAAAGTTAATTTTATTCATAAAATGTTGACCACTTTTGTGACATGAAAACTCTTTGCTAAGATTTAAAAAAGTACCGTTTGGTTTACACAGAGCATCTTGATAAACCGTTCGGTTTACCTTCAACTTCCTTGGGTTTACCTCATTAAAAAAAAACTCGTTCGTTTTACAGTAATAAGATACAATACGATATTGAAATTGGTGAAACAAGAGACCCTATACGAGCAATATATTAAACATGTTTATTGTAATAATGACAAAAACAGGCAATTTTAGGACTTAGTTTGACTAATAAACCGTTCTAGACATGTGAAATGTGACTTATTTAATTGGCCAACTTATAACTATAAAAGCACCAAACATTCATTTAAAACGCATGCATTTTGACAGAAACCTTGTTAGCGTATGTGTGAGCACTGTGCACCTTGGAATGTATTGTCATCATAACAAACAGTCTGAAAATAGCATTCCTATGGGTAAAACTTCCGAACAAACATTAGTTTTCTGCATTCAGCAGTTCGATTTTCGTCATGGAGACGAATACTGTGCTATTTCTGGTGGTGATAGCTACTCCTTTTACAAATGTAAGTTGAACTGCAGACTATTTTTGTTGATAAACGAACTTACCTAACGAGACGTAAATGATGTACCGTAGAGGATTTCCATGTTCGAGAACTGTAGGACAGATTTAGCCGTTCCGTTGTCAAGGCGATGCATGACCAGCGACCCGATTACGCTAATGTCTGGCTATCGAGATGGCTTTTAGTTTGACATTAGATTCCCATCCATCCCTGAATTGCTATTACACTATGGGAATCAAATGTCAAACTGAAAGCCATCTCGATAACCAGACATTAGTGTAATCGGGCCGCAGTTGTAGGTACGTCTTTTCTGAATTTTTACAACGTGCTACACGCTTAAACCGATCGACGTGATCATCTCGCAAAAAGAAGAAATCGTAAGAAATAAGCCACGCCCTAATGCACAGCCTGTGTTTTGTATGGAGCCTCAGTTCTCAGTTCGCTTACCTTTTTTCATACAAAAGTAGCAGTGTTTTGGAAGCGTTTGAAAGATTTTTTAGTTTTGCGAGGTGATGATCACCTCGATCGGTTTGTACGAGTAGCATGTTGTAAAATTCAGGATATACATCGTACTTCTCGCTCGCACGTTTCGGCTTGCTGAAAGATATGACATCATTAAAACTAAAAAGACAGCATACCTACAATATAGTTATAATTTACACCTATTTAAGTTTTACTACTCCAAATATTTGCATAAGTACGAAAACTAGTAAGGCCAACTTTTGAGTAAGAAAACATTTCTTCGCCTTAAGGGAACTGACAACGTTACCGTAAAGGTATACCTACATTAAAAGTTATTTTTTTGTCATTCATTCAGGGGGCCATTCCGGGAACGTTCTTTTGGAAGCCGCGTCTCGGTATCGATTTGGCTATACCCACAACAGGTTTGTAAGACGCGTGGAATTACAAATTATCCACAATGTTGTTGAATGAAAGGTAAAAACAGTATACAAATTCCTTGCAATACAGAGGCGATTGATTGAGCCACATCTAATCTCTGACTTCCGACTTCTATAATAGGCTGACAACCATGAAACAAATACTCGCACATTTGAAAAAAAATCTGATTAGAGCTACGGAAAACAAAGGCTCTCCCCACAGGAACGATAATAACGCGCGTTTGGATTTTATTACATCCAAACGTGCGTTCTTATATTACCCCTTAAAATATATTATTATTATTTAAGCGTTTCATTGTCCTTCTTACAGAGACCTCTGCAATCGTTGCCTTGCCAACCAAGAGTAACATCCAAGAAGGGTTGGTAGTGTTGGTGAACGGCTACCAAGCTGGAATGACTATAGTGGCGCTTGCTTCGGGAATATCCAGTGCAGTGCCCCATCCCCATATGAACCCCGTGTCGGCTTACTTCTATACCAATGGTTACCGATGGGCCTTACGGCATTTAAGCTTGTAAGTGCGATAAATCTCTGTTGGATAAACGTAACGTCGTAATCATAACGACGGTAGGGTATTCTCTGTTCCGTGGATTAAGGTAAAGTCGTAATCGTAACGTAACAAAGCGCTTTTTAGAGGCTTCCGTCCAGCAGTAAATCGACCACACCTGCACGACCAAAGCAACTGCAAAGCGGGAGTTTCTGCCCATACTTAGTTACCAAATTTTTTCACGTTTGGCCTTTTAAATTTGACGCTCGCGCATCGCGCCCGCTACCCGCGTTACTGACGCGCAGGTGGGAAGCGCAACGCGATGTGAAGTGTCACCTTAACTTCACTAAGACTTTACATAACTATTTTGGTATTCACGTTTTTTTTACTGTACTTACTTTTATTAATTCGACAGAGTAATAAATATACTATACTTACCTCCGGTTTCTGAGAGCTCGATCAACACTAATCGGCTGTCAAGTCTCTTGCTATTTCAGATTTTTCTTCAAACTAAATAGAGATAGCAAGTGACGTGACAGCAGATTGTTGATCGCGCTTTCAGAAACCGGGGTATAGTATTACTAGTGCATTTTTTAAATCTCTTTTATTCAATACTAGCGCCTCGCCCCTGCTTCGCAAGGTTGCACAGTGTTTAATGTATTATGCATATAAACCTTCCTCTTGAATCACTCTATCTATTAAAAAAACCGCATCAAAATCTGTTGCGAGTTTCACAGATCTAAGCGTACCTAAGGATAGACAGCGGGAAATAGCGACTGTTTTATTGTACATAGTACTAGTAGGTATAGTGAAGTGAAATGGAGCTTTACCTAAGTTTAAAAAAAAATTTCAGATTGCCTAATTGGCTTGGGGGAACTAGCGGCAGTTACTGCGACACCCACAAAGTTTGGCGGAGGAGATTCTTCTACATGGACGAGGTTGTACCAAAGTGGCTGAGACACCTCTTCCCTTACATCCACGAGGAAGAGTGGGAAAAGGAAGCACAAGAACTGAAGAGATTTAAAAAATACGCCGAGCCTGCGTTTGGAAAGCACTACAGATATCCCTCAAAAGTTTTCAGAAATTTCAAGTCGCTAGAAACAACTGAAACTGTAGAAAACTGGGCCACGTCCTCCGAGTCAAAATAATGAAGTATTCACTGCGACCGCGTTCAGGGTTCCTTTCGCCATGCCAGTCTCAATCTCAACCCTAAGTCATTAGGTTTGCGAGTAAAACTAAGCTTACGGCACTACTTCGTTCCTAGGTAGGTACTCTACTAATCCTATCAGGATCCTATCCTACCAACATACCTACTATGAATGGAAAAGTTATGATATTCGGTTGTTTGTGACTTAATCAGGCCTTAGGCTTTCCGATGATTAGATAGTTTGTGGCTTGGACTAGCTAGAAAAAATTACATTAAAATTTTCATTCATCTTTGTTTGGCTGGAACGGAAGGCCCAAAATCAGGCATGCCAATCCTTGTCCACTATTAAAATTAGTTCAATACCCAAGAAAGTAAATCCAGAAACTCACAAGATCTAGCCACTAGCATACACACTTCCTTTTTTAGTTAGCCCGTGTTCGAAATTTAAATTTCTGTAATCTTGAATACTAGGGATTCTACTACTATTATAAACGCGAAAGTACTACCTATAAAATAAATAAATAATGGATGGATGGATGGATGGATGTTTGATACTCTTTGACGCCGGAACGGCTGAACGGATCTGGATGAAACTTGGCAGAGAGATAGATTATAGTCTGGAATAGCGGGACTTAAATCTGCGCGGGTGAAACCGCGGGGCGCAACTAGTAATAATATGAATGATCTAGAAATAATAGACTGGATCTTAAGGGGTTAACTGATATATTCACTTACACAAGACGACACACATTAAAATGATGACAATGTTATTAGTTCAATCACACAGCGGTTTGTTCAAAGTTCATATTTCTTTGGTATGACTTATTGATAAAATTATTATCCACAAGCTATTGGAATATAACGTAAAACGAAAATTGACAGCAATTGTTACAGACAGTCATATTATAAAACAAACGATATTGGTGTCGATTCTGTTGTTGCACTAACCTAACCTAGTCTAATCTAACAGCTCTAAAATTAAGAGGGATGGCAATATTTTTAGTGCTATCAAATTAGGTTAAGTTAGGAAAATTAAACAACAGATTTGACAACACTTTTTTTAAAAAACTCTAATATTTTAAATGCATCGAGATTTTTTTAATTCTATTACATAATAGAAATATTACCAAATCCTTAACTATGCTTATATATAAAGTTTCTTATTCATGATAGGAGTATTCTATAGCCACAGTTGCATTATTTCGGTGGGTTTAGTTGTTGTTTTGCCTCACGGATCTACGAATGAGATCATAATGTACCGGGTGCCCTTCGTGACTTTCAGTCCTTCATGGAAGTGCGTGAGGCGGCCGGGGTGCATCAATAGCCAGCCTTGCTTGGTATCGCGCACGGAGCAATTGTACCTCAGGAAATGGCAACCGCCGCCTTCGTAGTCCACAGCTGAAACAAAAACGAGACTGTTTATAATTTGTATTTCATTATTTATACAGGGTGGCCAAAAAGTCGTGGATCAAACGCAACTAAGGGTTATCGCAGCTGCAAGAAATTGCTTATTGGGCGGTCCTTGATCAACCCTACAGAATTATAATTTATTTTGTGTTTTTATGAGAAAATTGACTGTTTTACTAATTCTTAGAAAAAATCTACTATTCACCACTACTATTACCTTACAAACTAACAAAATAGGGAACATATAATAACAAATAGAGATATGCACAATGGGCGGTCTTATCGTTAAAAAGCTATCTCTTCCAGACAACCTTAAAGAAGATAAGAAAAGGTCGCTCTGTTATGATAGTATTATAAATAGTGATAAGTTTGGAATTTATATAAGTGTGTATACCTATATAAAGCGAACCCACTGCTGATTATAGGCCTCTTCTTTAATACGCCCTCTTTCCCATGCGAGTCCGTGTGTAAGTATCAGTATGATTTGTGATCTTTAAGTGTAGTAAACACTATAAAATTAAAGGATGTGATTTGTTACTGAAGATGGTGAAAAAGTATCGTATCCCTAACGATTGGTTCCCTAAAAGTAGAGTCCCTTTACGTCGAGCCTATAAAGTACAAAACCTAGTTCTCGCTTTTATTACCCCTATGTCGAGTTTTTCGCACCGATAATATTTTAAAAGAACAATAGATTCAGACTCGACGTAAGGGGACTCGACACAAAGAGAACCAATCTCCCTAACTACAGCAGAATAAGGTCGAATATCACAAAGATACGTTAATATGTTACAATGTATTAGTGATCGCAGCTAAGGTTGCTATTACTTGGTGTGTTGAGAGCCAAGTTGATGGTGTAGGTTGACGAGTCGTGGTGAGGCCGCAGCGACGGCTGCTCGTCGGGACGGTAGCGCACCACGAAGTTCATTATCGACTTTGGCGGCTGAAACCAATTTTTTTTTTTTTTTTTTTTATTGGTGGACTTTTCACACACCACTATCTAGCCCCAAACTAAGCTTATGCTTGTAATATGGGAACCAGATAGCTGATATACTACTTATAATACTTTTTTTTTGTAAATACATACTTATAATATTATATAACACCCAGACAGAGAACAAACATTTATGTTCATCACACAAATGTTTGTTCACGGTGGGAATTGAACCCACGACCTACGGCGCAGAAGGCAGAGCTACTACCAACTGAGCTACGTAGGCTGTCAATATAAATATAAATGAATTAATTAACAAATAATGCTGGGCAATCCACACAGCGCCTAAGTAAGCTACTCAAAGCTTGTGTTATAGGTACTAGATAGCTGATATATTTAATACATTATATACTTACATAGATAGATAGTTTTTATTGTTTTATAGTTTTTATTTAATGGCGGGAATCGAACCCGCAACCGCTTACGCGGACTCTCGCCCGCAATACCACACATCTTAAAGCATTTCGCAATTATTTTTATTAATTTTAAAAAATAAAACGTTATTCACTTCTATGAAAACAATTTAAAGTAACACACAAATTAAACGGGCTCGTCTTAGCGGTCTAACTAATATTAAAATAACAAAAAATATTATTCGAAAATTCGCAATTGCTTTATTTTAATATTTAAAATTTACTAAAAATATATTGTATGCTTGTGGAAATTTATATCGTGTTAGCTGGTTTCGAAACAGTGTGAAAGTAAGAAAGACACACATGGTAAAAAGAGATCTGACAATTGTAATAAAATATCTGCTTCAAAATTGAGTTACAAGATTCCACCCGAACAAACAGTCACATACATACAGGTTGCGTCATTTCAAAAGAACGCTGGAAAACAGTGGAGAGGATGTGTTTGCGCATACAAAACACTCGCGCCATCACACCCCCTTCCCTCCTATCAGCGTTCTTTTTCGTGATGCGACCTATACACACATTGCAAGTTAAATAAAAGCTTTAAAAAATAGGTATCATTAACTATTTACCCAGTTACCCTCTTGGGGAATTAATAATAAGAATTCATAATCCCTGTCATTTTATAACGGCTCTATATTTGTCATTTCATGCCAACGAAAAGAGACAGCAACAAGTTATCGGTCTGATAAGCTATTGGCGCGCTCAGCGTCCATTATAAGGACCTTAGGTTGTACGACATGCCGGTAGTAGGTATTTACTGATTTAGAGTTCTGACTGTTTTGAAAAGAAGGTACTCAGTATGTACTCACATTATGATAGTATCCCGTGAACACCATTTCCTGCAGCGGACGCACATACTCTTTCAGAATGTGCAGCCAATGCCGCTCTAACCCGACCTGCGTCATGTGAATGTCGCGGGTGGGTACTGCTTCATACCCCGTCTCCAGCCTCTTGTCCTGCGCCAAATCAAAATGATCTTTATTAAGTACCAACATAAGGATCACTTTGAAACGAATCTTCAATCTCTAGCATCTTATCCTGCGCCAAATTAAAATGGTCGTTATTTGGTACACTCACAAGGATCACTTTGGAACTTCTTATAATTTTACTAGCCGATTGTAGTATATTGGTTTCATTATTTTGAATTTTACTAGTGTTGTATGTGTAAATGTTTTGTTTCCTACTACATAGTTCATATTCATAATACAATAAGTATGTTGATATCAATAATTAAATATTTTGTAAATAGATCTTACTATTATAACGCATTTAACGGGATATGTATTGTTACAGTTATTAATAAATTAAGGTTGAATTATATCCGTACCAGAATAAAAATTGCAGACTTAGCTTGAAGAATCAGTAGCGGGTATGTCATATTCAAATTCAAATTGTTTTATTCAGTAGTATATTCTATGTTTACATTTTATGGGTTTGAGATCTCCTTAGTAAGTAAATTTATACCTGTGTTAGGAGATCTCGCTCTTCCGTAATAATTATATTAGAGACTAAGTACTGCTAAGTTATATTATAATGTTTATCCTAAATTTAAAATAGGTAAATGATAAAAGATTAAGCTCTTGTATGTCATATAGCTCTTGTGTCGGGACAAATGGAAGAGTCTGGAGGAGGCCTATACCCGAGAGGGGTCCTAACATAATCATTTCTAATTTTAAATTGTATTTTTCAAGTGTTTTCTAATTTTTAAGTAATTTTTTGTTAACTATGTAATTTTTTGTGTTAGGAATAAAAAGGCTTTTTTTTTTAATTTATTTATGTCATATGGCTCGAAGAACTAACATCCGCGGGGAATAAAGGTTCTCGACGCACTTGTCACTTAAAAACTTAGAGATGCGTACACTTACATTGTTGGAGCCGTCACTCCATTGGCCGAATGCCTCCATGATAGCGATCCATTCCACGCAGAATCTTTGGGACATTAGCGGAAACCAATACACGTCTGGGCATGGCTGAAATATGTGCAAAGATATCATTAGATTATTTATACCGTATTTAATAATATGTTCGAAAATACTGTGTGTTTTGCTAATCTATCTAAAACCTGCAAACGAGCGATTCTTGTACGTCTATACAATAACAAACATCCATCCATCCATCTATCTATCTATCCATCCATCCATCCATACTTACAAACTTTCGCGTAGTTATAGTAGGATATCAAAATAGTCTGAATGTCGGAAACGGCTCCAACGATTTTCATTAAATTTGGAATGCAGATGGTTTCGGTGGCGATAAATCGATCTAGCTAATCAACCTATCTATTAGCTCTAGCTATTAGCAACCGAGCAAAGCTCAGTCATCCAGATATTAACATTAAACTGAGCAATACATCTCCTTCACTGGGGAAGATCGTAGGTTGAAATCTCACTTTTGAAACATTATTAAAATCTATTTTTTTTGTTCTATCTAGTTAGCACTAACAAAGCATTCCCTAGCTAGTCACACACAATATAAGCGAGCCCTTTACAAAAAGCTCTACTACTCTCAAATATTCCAGAATTCCATAGGCGTATGTATGCATACTTTGATTGACGACCTCAGTAGCGCAACGGGCGAGAGTCCGCCTGCGACGCAAGAGGTTGCGGGTTCGATTCCCGCCCCGGAATAAATTTGTGTACGATCCGCAGAAATTTGTTCCGTTGGTCTGGGTGTTTATGTATAATATAAAATATCTATCTATGTAAGTATATAATGTATTAAATAATATATCAGTCATCTAGTACCCATAACACAAGCTTTGAGTAGCTTACTTTGGGGCTAGATGATGCTGTGTGGATTGTCCAGCAATATTTATTTATTTATTTATACTAAATATCGAATAAAAAAAATTACCATAGCATGTTTGCGTTGCTCTTCGAAATTGTCAAAGAACTGCGCGTTGAGATATCTCGTCTCCCATTCGATTTTGTTCTCGAATATCTGGTACACGTCGGGATTGGTCCTGCTTATGTCGAATGACTCGGGGTTCACCAAATGGCCATGATCTTTTTCGTTGCTCACGTGCATGAAAATACCCTGGAATGACACGAAATAAATATAACATGCGCAAAGGATTATTTGGATCTTGTATTTTTATGTGAAATCAACAGAGGGAGGAAGCACTGTCACGTAGTTGCTGTAACGTAGTTTTTAAAAACTAAAATAGCAGACAGAGTTTACTATATTATTTTTTGCTCACTTTTTTAAGAAAAATAAATATTTGTATTTCAGGCGATGATAATAATAATGCTAATGTAGTACGTTTACAACATAAAGCTGAGTGACCGATATTGCCGTCCTAACCAATATTATTCTTTTTATTTCGCCTATGTTTTTGTTACACAAAATAAATTATTATTTATTAAGTAATTTCATTTAATGAACCTCTCGCAAGCATATTTGAACATTTTAAAATACGAAATTCAGAAGGCAGCATTTGTCTCTCTTCCTCCTGTTGTGTATGCTTATAAACAAAGACAGAAACATACTTTACTACTGTGACGTCACAGTCTTATTAGTGAAGGGATTCATATTACTAGTAATATACATACCAGCTCCCTGAGACTGGAACAGAAAGCCATATCGGGATCTAGATCCTTCTTCGAGTATGTGACGCCTTTAGCTGCTGGTGTCCTGAATATAGCCATTTTAAGCAAGTAACAGTTTGTGATGAACGGCACATTCCATATTCCTCTGAAACAAAGAGATATAACCTGTAGATGGAGCCACGATCGCACCAGTAGAGATCATCCACTCTAAAAATGCACGTCCCTCTACCTGCCTCCACCCTCACAAGCAATGATCTCTACCGTAGTTGTATAGGTAAAAGTTAGACTAACAGGTTTACTGCCCACCAGATGGTAAGCGGTCACCGTCGCCCATGTAACATATTCTTAGTAGTTAATTAAAATAGAGTCGGCAAATTTCTGCTCAGCGCTCGACGAGCGAAACGTCCTAATTTCAGTGCACAGCAAGTCTATTTCCTGAAGATGCTTTGTAGAGGCGATACACATGTAGAAATCTTGTTAACTTACACAGATTAGATTGGCGGATAATTTGTTTCAGTTAATTCATATTTAACAAAAGAAACCCGGAAAGTCACGTCTGAATCAATTGATTTTCTTAGTAGTTCATAGTTCCGGGGAAGTACTGCCACCACACCTTTTTCTGCCGCCAAACAGCGTTGCTTTGTTTCGGTTTGAAGAGTGTGGTCGCCGGTGTAATTACAGGCACATGAGGTTTAACATCTGTATGCCTCAAGTTGATGGACGCAGGGCAGTGCATCGTAGAGCACTGCCTATCCTGCGTGACTTACTGAGGTATTGAATCAAATTTTCAAGCGTAACTTTTCTTTCTAGAAGATACTGAAGCAATGACCCTTGCGCTTGAATATAAATCCAAAGTATTGTCACACGAAATGCGAAAGGAAATGGCAGTAGCTACTGTAGGTATATAGGGGAGACAAGGGCCCTGCCAGACCTGTGTCATTAGCCAATTGAGAGATTGGCGCGATGATCGCGACAGTTTCACTCAGACCTCAAGCACGAGCAAAGCAGGACACTAAGCACTAACGATTCGCACTTGAAAAATAAAAAATGATTCTTATCATCAAAATCAGGCTGTTGCTCGGTTTGCTTATACTCTATTGGTTTCTATTCGAATGTGAAGCGCGACGTGGACGCACTAGAAGCAGATCAAAGTCAAAGGTGAGTTGAATTATAAGAGCAATACGTTATCAATTTAGTAAAACAGAAGAATAATTAAAAATAAGTGAGTTGTTCTATTGGCTTAATGTAGGTATAAGTTTAGTGCTTATCTGGCCTTGCCTGTGACTACATCTATAAGACATCCGCAAAGATCAAGTTAGGGGCATGTTTATAGCGCCCCTGGGTATTACAGTCGATAACCTATCTTAACTTCATCCTTCGTTATCATATAAAGAAAATGCGTGACGAATATTTCATAGGTTTATTTTACAACTAGGTACCAAGAAGTTTCATAATTGTTTACATAAACCAGAAGTGCAAACGGGACCAAAAAAGTGTGGAAATTTCTGAAAGCCTTCTGCTTACACTGCTTCTATTTATATTCATGCGCAACTTACAAACAAAATGCGCAAAAATAACGTTACAAAAAGGTTTTTGTAATTGACCAAAAACATTTGTTTCAGGTCCAAATCGGACTTCCCATAACCGGAAAATATCGCGACCCGGAATCCGATCAATACTACAACAATAAAGATGTAAGTGTCCAATGTGGTGAGTTCTTC
The DNA here is from genome assembly GCA_963576535.1 of Plemyria rubiginata. Lineage (NCBI taxonomy): Eukaryota > Metazoa > Arthropoda > Insecta > Lepidoptera > Geometridae > Plemyria > Plemyria rubiginata. The sequence continues at coordinate 7,238,377 of OY754905.1, forward strand.
TTCCTTTACCATACTACCTATTAACCTAAATATTATGCGATTAGAGCAAGTGCTTATTGGATTTGGTAGGACTATAGCTGATTATAGAATTTTCTTCAGGTAATTTTTGTGATTTAATGGCTATGACGTATCTGGTTTATTTTATACCAGTTCTCCGGTTTGGTTTACTCAGGACGTGATCGCTAAAGGAAAAACCGTGATAACAATAGACAATAATATATCAAAAGCGTATCCTGGGCCCGTAACACCATCTCTAGAAGCATTCTTATTTCAATATTACTTTATATTTTGACTCTATGCAGTTGATAAGACATTCACAAAAGTAATATTGAAATAAGAATGCTTTAAGAAATGGTGGTACGGGCCCTGAACTTTGTGCGCTAATTTATCTTTTGCAAAATGCAAGTTGCGCTGGCGATTTATGGCTGTTGGTGAATTGTGTTGAACGCTTTTTGAGGCAGCGCGGCGGCAACGTTCAAACATTCAAACGTTCTCACACTTGCCTTCTAATAATAAACACATTCTCCCAACGCTGTCCCCCTATGCAGCTATCAGCATAGTAAAATCGGGTGCTGGCAATGACACACGATACGAGGCAATCAAACTAGGATGTTTACTAGCCAGCGACGATAACTACCATCCATTAAATAGGTACCCCAACATCAATCGTTGATGAAATTTCATCATTGTCCGGGAGGAGAGATTACACACGTGGTACTTGACATAATTAATTGAAGATAGAAAATACTTCATTGCACACAAATTATAGATAACATAAAAATACTTTAAACTACAAAGTCTGATCATATCAGACAACCGTTGGTTGGATGAAATAAATTCATGAAATTTAGAAGGGGAACTTATAAACATAATATTATAAGAATACGTAGTATTATCATCTAGAAATATAATCGATTTTGTTTCGATATTCACTGTTTGAATGTACTGACCTAGAAAGACCACGGGTAGTTCTGCTTATTTAAAAGAAAGTTTTGAAACAAAAAAGAGCGAAACGAAGGAAATGGTGTCACTAGTTCACTCGACAACTAAGGCTAAGGTCGCACTACGGTTAAACCGCTGTGGTTTTTAATCGAGTGAATTTGTGCCCATAGAAAAATTTCAGGCGATTATAATGCGGCCTTAGCCTAAACGGAGCTATAGTAGCCAAGTCACGTTCATTGCGACTTGACGACGACAGTAGAAAAGTCTGAAAATGTCCTATGTCTAAGTCACGTTTGAACTCTAAGATCCCATATTCAATTTCAATTCATGATACATGTGATGACCTGTCCATAAATCACGTGTCTGCTCGACGAAAGCTTTAAAACAATTAACATTTCAGGGTGCCAAGATCCTTTTGGCGTCGCACTTCGACCTTGAATATGTTTTGGGACACAAGATAGCATTTCTCTGCATTGCCAAAGGGTCGCCGCGACCACATATAACGTGGTTCAAGGATGGAGTGGAAATATTCGCTCATCACTATTTGCACGTAAGTGAATTATCGCATAATAAGATTCATGACTTAGCTCTGTTCAGGTCATTAACTCCTGAGAAAGGGCTAGTCCAGAAAACTGTAGGCTGACAAGCAATAACATGAAAAACATGATAGTCCTTACCAAATCTAAATCGCAGAAAATATATACGGCGTTACTATGTCACAGCAATTGAAGACCACTACAAATAAATGTGCGTTTAAACAGCACATCTGTTTCATTCATCCGTTCGTTGTAGTTCAAATCAAATACGTTGTCATAACGGGTTCAACCCGCTCTATACAATCGTACTCAATTGAAATAAAATAATCATAGGAATTGACGGAGCTGACCCGTGTTTGTTTGGGGTTATATTAATGTCCTACCTAAGGCATACGCCGGGATTTATCATATTAGTAATGCTATTCATCAGATACAAATATTTCCGTCCTTGTTTTTAGGTTTAAAGTAGAAAAGTAGCGATCACATCTAAGCATGAGTCGCGTGAACTAAACGCGTTATCCTGTTCAGTGTTCAATGATTTATCATTTGTCTTTGAGATTGCTATCACAATATATTTCACATAAATGTGTAACATCTCGAAATCTCAGGATCCCGCGATTTAAGCGATATTATCTGTACTGGCGATAACGTATAAGGTTATTGGCCGTAAATAGGACCGTCAATTCTGATTATTAGTACAATATGACTTGTGTTAACTACAATGACTATGCGTTGTAATGTGATTTAGTGCCTGTTACACCATCTCTAAGTAACGCTATCCTTCAGATAAAAATGTTAACATTTTTGTTTTTGACGATATTTATGAAGAGACAGAAATAGGTATCTTATATTGAACTACGTTTGCAACCAAGGCGTTATAATGGTACGAAGGCTTTTTAATCGTAAGGTCCCAGAAAGCTATGGGTTCGATCCCCATTTTACCAAGAAGAAACATTTGTGTTGTGCTATGTCAAAGTGTTATTGTCGTACTAGTTGCGCCCCGCGGTTTTACCCGCGACGATTTAAATCCCTGTATTCCCACGGGATAAAAAGTAGCCTATGTGCTATTCCAGATTATAATCTATCTTTTTGCCAAGTTTCACCCTGATCGGTTCTACCATTCCGGCGTGAAAGAGCAAAGAAACATTCATCCATCCATCCATACTTACAAAATTTCGCGTTTTTAATAGTATGTAGTAGGATAGTAGGATTTATTTTATAAAAGGGATATAAGTATGATATCAGCTATCTAGTTGCCATATTGCAAGCTTTGGCTTAGTTTGGGGCGAGATAGTGCTGTGAGAAATGTCCACCAATATTTATTTGTTTATGGAAAGCTTCATTCTTACTGACTTTTCAGATCCACGAATGGCCAATAGGCACTGACCGCGTGAAATCCAAGATCGAGATAGATCCAGCCACTCAGATGGACGCTGGTGTCTACGAATGCACAGCAGACAACATGTACTCTATAGATAGACGCTCCTTCAAAACGGACTTCTCTATAGCATTCGATTAATTTAATGTTAGAAGCACTTACGCCCAGAGGCTAGAGGTGGCGAAGATTCCATGCCGCTTTGTGTACGTGATAGTAATTAGGCTAAATGTTGGTTTTACACTGTATACCTAAGTCATGTTTATTATAAAAACAAATATCATACAAAAGCAACGTATGTATTCAACAGTTAATATTCGAATAACAATTTACTGTCATCATGTTTCTGTATTAAACATTTTCAACATTGTATGATTTATATACGTATATAATAATTAGTATGCATATTTCAAAGAACACAATCAGTTACGTCATCCTCATAAAGGACATGAAAATAGACGGTGCATTTTAGGTAATAGAAAAAAATCCTTCAAAAACAAGAGTGAATATAATTTTAGGTCTAGTCGTATGAGATGTAAGCTATATAATCGGCTGCGACTGATGCCCGGCCCAGTTCAAATTTATTAATATAAGGTTCACAAATGTTTACTGCTACCACGAAAATTACATAACCCGGCTAATTTGTGCAGTACTATAATTATTATTGATTGGAAATAAGAACATAATAAACTTTTTACCTAAGCAGCCCCTTTAATCCTTGATATTATTTGCTACATAGCTTTTGGAAGTTTTTTTTAATACCCTGTGAATGTGACTGTAACCACAGTTACTTTCACAAGCTAAAAAAGCATAAAATATAACGGATCTATCTAATACACATAGAAATGTGTGTGTGTCTCCAGCTTCCTCATATTGAAAATGTAATTTCTATAAATGCCAATATTTAAAGCATAATTAGTGCACTCATAGATTTGAATCATAATTTAGCTGCCAAATAAACAACGATGCTATAAGCTTATAATAGTGTGTAAGCTGGAGTAACATGTCTCCAGCTGCCTCAGTCAGTGTGGGCAAACGGCTAATGATAGAGATATATAGTAAACGCAAGGATTTAGTACCAAACGAATTAGCGAGGTACCAAAAATTTCAGGTCTGTAGCTCGGAAACTCTTCGAGTTATAAGACTTGATCAACGTGTAAGCTGGAGTAACGATACGTGAAAAAGCATATGCTCGTTCTCTGGAATGGCTGGAGCTAGCAGGTTGCTTTAAGTCTCCAGATTTAGTACCAAACGAATTAGCGAGGTACCAAATATTTGAAGTGTTTCTGTTCAAAACTCTATGAGTTACAAGCTTTTCCAGCTTTTTTTGTTTGTCCAACTTGCACATGTTGGATCTCAGCAACCACAATAGGTACAGACTCGGTTGATGTCTCTGAACCGAGCTATGAATTAGTGCACTCGGTACCAAAAATTTGGAATCTCTAGGACAAGCAGTTCTGTTGTAATCAGCAAAATAACATCCAAGGAATTTGAATACAGACAGATATATTCAAATTCCTTGATTGCATCAGTAGGTACGAGTGTGACGCATTCGCTGTAGTGACAGAGATAGAGCTACTATCAACTGAAGGCTGGTCGAAATGGAACTATCTGGTATTCTGTAACTCATCATAATATTAGTTATTTTGCTGATTACAACAGAACTGCTTGTCCTAGAGATTCCAAATTTTTGGTACCGAGTGCACTAATTCATAGCTCGGTTCAGAGACATCAACCGAGTCTGTACCTATTGTGGTTGCTGAGATCCAACATGTGCAAGTTGGACAAACAAAAAAAGCTGGAAAAGCTTGTAACTCATAGAGTTTTGAACAGAAACACTTCAAATATTTGGTACCTCGCTAATTCGTTTGGTACTAAATCTGGAGACTTAAAGCAACCTGCTAGCTCCAGCCATTCCAGAGAACGAGCATATGCTTTTTCACGTATCGTTACTCCAGCTTACACGTTGATCAAGTCTTATAACTCGAAGAGTTTCCGAGCTACAGACCTGAAATTTTTGGTACCTCGCTAATTCGTTTGGTACTAAATCCTTGCGTTTACTATATATCTCTATCATTAGCCGTTTGCCCACACTGACTGAGGCAGCTGGAGACATGTTACTCCAGCTTACACACTATTATAAGCTTATAGCATCGTTGTTTATTTGGCAGCTAAATTATGATTCAAATCTATGAGTGCACTAATTATGCTTTAAATATTGGCATTTATAGAAATTACATTTTCAATATGAGGAAGCTGGAGACACACACACATAGAAATTCTAACGAAAACATAACTTTCATATGAAGCTTGAACTTGAGGTTGAGATTGGAGGTTTGGATAAACAAAGAGTGAGAAAAGGCTCTTCTCAAAACTGTACCCCCTGAGACATCCTCAAAGAATGTAGAGTTAGTAATTGGTACTTAAGAGATTTGTCGAGATATAAATGGCATGCATACTACAGTTTATATTACGAGGGGCGTTCAATGTATTCTCGATATCGAGGTTTTTTACTTAAGATGTGGGTAATTTTACTTTCGCATAAAATTAAGACGTTATCTGAGGGTATAAACACAAAATTTCACAAACTTGTTGTCATTAGTTCCCTAGTTATCCTTATTCATCCACAAACAGAATGTCTGACGCGACAATGTTTAAGAAAATCGAGTACCGCGCTGTGATTAAATACCTACAAAGCAAGGAAAAAGTCAAAAAAATATTCACGAAGACCTGGTGGCTGTTTACTGAGATTCTGCGCTTCGTTATCAACAGTTAAAAAGTGGTCAAGTGAATTTATAAGGGGTAGAGAGAGCATCGAAGACGACCCTTGCTCGGGCGGGTCCGTTTCCGCCGCTACAGAGGAAAATGTTAAAAAAGTAGAAAACTTGTATTGGAAAATGTCCAAATAAAAATTAAAATATTAGCAGAAATAAAACCTATCCGTCGGCACCACACACACTATTCTTCATGACCTCCTGGACCTTTCAAAAGTCAGTGCAAGATGGGTGACGCGAATGCTGCGGCGCCTCAGAAACAAATGCGAGTTGAATGCAGTAGGGAGTTTTTAGAGCTCTGTGGTGAAGATCCATCAAGTTTTTTCAATAGAGTTTCTAGTGGCGATGAAACGTGGGTTCACCATTATGATCGTGAAAGTAAGCAGGAATACATACAGTGGCACAAGAAGGGTGCAGACCCCCCAAAGAAGTTCAAAGTCGCCCCGTCTGCCGGAAAAGTCATGACCACAGTCTTTTAGGACTCGAAAGGAATTTTGCTTATCCAATACATGGAAAAAGGTGAAACAATTAAGGCAACATGTTACGCAACCACTTTGCGTAATCTAGAAGACGCTATTAAAGAAGAAAGACGAGGAAATCTGGCCGCCGGTGTGTTGCTTTTTGACGACAATGCGCCAGTTCACACCGCACGGATTGCGAAGGCTGCTGTGCGAGATTGTGGATTCTAAAAAATTAACCACCCCCCAAATAACCCGGACCTAGCACCCAGTGATTACTTTATATTTCCTAATTAAAAAAAAAAAACCTTCGTGGAAAGCGATTTTCTGGCAATGAAAAGCTGAAGGCGGCCATAAATGCACATTTTTCAGACCAGGAGGAAAGTTATTATTTGCTGGGCATAGAAAATTTAATTTCGAAATGTAACAAGTGTATTGAGGTTAACATTGAAAGATAAAAAAAAAATTGGTGAATTAGCGGTTTTCATGCTTTTACCGAGAATACATTGAACGCCCCTCGTATAATCTATTGAGACACAGTCCAATTATTTTGAGTAGTAAGAGTAGTTTCAACTTCTACTTACTTATTAACTTCATACACGATGTCCATGTAATCTGAAGATCTGGCGTAGAAGCCGGCAGAGTTGATAGCTCCCCAGAAATTGGACCAGGCCTGCTCAGGACGGACCAGCATCGGCGCGACCACGTCGTAGCCCGAAGAAAGCAGGTCGCGAAGTGTCCAGGCTTCCAGACGAGACATGCTGTCTACTGAGAACAGGTAGTCGCAATCACTGCTGATGCAACGCTCCCTGAAAAGCAAAGTTAAGAATTGCGCGGTCTGTTTGTGACTTTAAAGATCGCGTCACGTAAAAATAACGCTGGAAAGAGGGGGAGAGGGTGTGATGTAGCGAGTGTTTAGTATGCGCGAACGCATCCCCACCACTGTTTTTCAGCGTTCCTTTGAAACGACGCGACATCTACTTGACATAATTCACAGACACTACTACCAACTGTGAATTCTGTCATGTAGCTCTGTGTACTACGTTGTAAGCCGTGGGTTTCAATTTAAACCCTTTTAGCTCTCTCTCTTCTGCTTTGTGTGATTCCAAGTCACGATTATTATAAATAAGGATCGTATACCTTTATCCAAGCTATAATCTACTTTGATACAAAATCCATTCTGCCGCTACGGGAGTGTTAAACAAACAAACATATAATTCATACACACAAATGAGTGGCAACTAACAAACATACATACACACATGCAGAATATACTCCATTGCGGGACGTCCGTGCAGATCTCACTCCACCACCACGAATTAGAATTAGACACGGGGTGTGTGAATGACACACCTCGTCCTACTGACGTACTCACAAACATAGGAAATAGATTTAGTAGACTTACATAGCGATTTTCCTGGCTTCTTCCTCGGTGATAAAGTCACTCGGCTTTATGCGCTTGGCCGTGGCATACTCTTTGAAATGAGATTGAAAGAACGCGTCCACCTGCTTTTCATGGTAATCTACAGTGTTCCTCAGTACTAGATGAATTTTGGACTTCGGATAATCTGTGTCTGAGATTTGTTCAAGAAACTCTTCGATGAAGGGTGTAGCTTGTTCTATAAACACTGCCATCATGACATTCGGCAAAGCTTCTTCCTAAAAATACATGAAAGTTTAAATAACGTTGGACAAAAGTGTGGCCCAAGTTGTTTTTAGAGTATGAGAATTTGTCAAGATACCCTGAAAATATAAATATAAATAAATAAACAAATACAATGTAAGAAGTAGGTACATACAATGACATGTATAATAAATAATAACTAGTGGCTCTGGGAGCTGTAGACCTCGCGAGCATACTAAAAGTGAGCTATTTGAGAAATGTAATGTGCAAGTGCATTTTCCGTTTTGTGATTTTTTTGATCTTTTTGATTTTTTTTGCATCATCTTGTGTAGAATGAGGTCCTTTGTGCTTCTCTCAAATTTGATTGAAAACCATCGATTGTTTGATGAGCTATCCTGTTCATCATGCTGAAGATCCTTATCAGATCTTCGCCAAACTTTTATGAGACCAACTTATAGTTACTACCTTTCAAATAAAAAAAGAATAATCGAAATCAGATCTTATTTGGTGGAGATATCCAGTATATCAAATAGCCCCCTTTTTGCCCTTTTTTTGGGGGAAGTACCCCTCCAATCAAAAATCCCCGACGACAAAAAAATTCTAATAAGTCATATAACCTGTGTACCAAGTTTCGTCCAGATCGGTTGAAAAATGCGACCTGTAGAGGAGAACAGACAGACAGACAGACAGACAGACATCCGGACAAACGCATTTTTGGCCAATGTGGAAACTGAGACGCTTCGCTCGCTCGGTCAATAAATTATCTGTAAGTATTGTCACAAAAAATACTTATTTTATTATTGAGTGATGTTTTGATGAAGTATTTGTATTTAGAATAATGGCCATGGATACCCACAGCGCTTTAAATGGGCGCGCGCGGGGGCGATGTGGCCCGATCGTTGTTCTGTGTGGATACCCATGAATTAATTTTAATTTTACCTGTAGTGTAAGTATTTTGTTTTCTCTTACAAATTTATATGAAGTAGGTAGGTATATCTTTAGAAAGGAAACCCAAAATTGTTCTGCAACAAGGTATAGGAACTGGTTTACCTTCAGTTGAATCCTCTTCTCTGAACACATTGTACACCCTTCCTTAAGAGACCAGGATTTGGCTAAATAGTTCCCGAAATGATTGAGCGTCAGTTTCGATAACCCGTTTCCGTGGATCACAAGAGGTCTCTCTTTAGTAATGACATTTTCTAAATAAGGCCAGTCTTCAGTTGTGTTGGATTTTAGTTCCACATCAGCTGTAACATGATAAATGTGTATTTTGAATAGTACTACTTAACTAATACTTTTTTAGAGTAGTAGAGCTCTTTGTAAAGGGCTCGTCCAGGGAAGTACTACCACCACGCCTTTTTCTACTGCCAAGCAGCAACGCTGTGTTTTGGTTTGAAGGGTGTGGTCGCCGGTCTAATTACACGCACATGAGGCTTAACATCTGTATGCCTCAAGATGATGGACGCAGGGCAGTGCATCGTAGGGCACTTTCCTATCATGCATGACTTACGATGCAATGATTTGCTTATAGGCGATGGTTACCACTTAACATCAGGTGGGGCATATGCTTGTTCCATCAACTAGTTGTATTAAAAAAACCTGTACAATAAAGGTCTTAATTTGTGTATTAGGATAAATTTGTACTTACAAAGAGCCCCATTAAGGTTTTGGAAAATGGCAGAGTTGTGGTCCAGTGCTATTTTGAGCGATTCCCTCAAATTTGTGTCGAGATACGCATTTGTGTAGAAAAGTTGATCATCTTCTTTGTGTTGTATTGTTTTGTAAGAAAGCAATTTAATCAACTCTGGCAAGTAACCTATAAAAAAGAATCAGTAGATGAAGTGTCAGTGAGAGGGTCATGGTTCATGAGAGGTCAGTAAATGTATTTCAGAGAACAATAACAAGGCTATCATCATTATCATCAGCCCGAACCAGTACCTTAGTTATTTCATAGACATCTAGTTCCACCTGGAAATAACTAAGGTACTGGTCCACCTGGAACTAGATGTTATTGTTTCATAGTTTTATGAAATGGTTTTAGTTGCCTTGGTGCATTCTACCTACATATTTTTTCAAGAAACAATGGTGTTGTTTAACTTTCGTAATTTAACCTAATTTGACAGCGCTAAAAATATTGCCGTTCCTTTCTAAAAGACCGAAACGACAAGGATGACTATAAATATGTGGAACCACCAACCTACCTACTAAGAAGTAACTTTTAACCATATTTCTCGCAAATAAGCATTTCATTTCATTTGGAAGACCCCCTGCCCCACAACCTTTTTATAAAGGTACCGGACATCTATGTTTCCTGATGAACTTTTATTCACTGCCTTCTCGCTACAAAGTACTTATATAGACCTAGGTTATTTCAAAACACTCAACTTACCAATAAAACCACCAGAGTTGAGATAAGGATTAGGGCCCTCAGTCTTTGGGTATTTAGTTGCAAGCTCTGCATCGGGCCAACAAAATTGTTCAGCGGCGAATACAACCCTTGCATCGGGAAAAGCATGGAACTTTTTTGAGATCTGTTCTAAGCCTCCAGTAAAAATTACATCATAACTGAAAATAAAGCCATTTGACGTAAAAATATTTTCATTATTCTTTTCTAATTTTTGCCCGTCTGTAATTATCTTATTGAGTAGGTATCGCCTACTCAAAATAATAGTAATTACATCTAAAAGTTTTAGTTGTCTAAACTGCATGTAAAGTACCCAAAATAAATCATCATAGGGAGATTGAATATTAAGTATCTGACTGGTCATTATACCTATCTAATCATATGCCAATGACCTAAACTAGTATAACTAAATAATCTGCAGATTCTAATGTAAGAAAATAATACAATGAACAAACCTATCAGTAAATAACACAATTTTTTCCTTGTTTTCCAGCTTAACCAGCTCATTCAGTTTATCTTTCAATAAATTAACTTTTTGACCACCACCAGCATGGTTCATATCACCACCCAGCCATTCCTGCCCTAGGCCTAAGACTTCCACATCAATGTCATAGACTTTAGCCGAGCGTAGGAATCGCTGAAGACCATGGTTGTCATCGGTAGCTACAGTTAGCACAAGTACATCCTCTGAAACATAAAACATGAATTCGTTAAATATTTCTAGTGGTAGCAGAGAGAAGATACACAATATTTGGACAATCTAGTAACAAACTGCAAAGTTTTTACTTTGGAAACTATATCTGACCAAATATAATAATCCAATATATTTTCCTGAAATACCGATCATCTACCCCAAGTCTAAATAATTTAGATAAGTTCCTCATAACATTATGAAAGAGTAATCTATTTTCATAACTTACATAAAACAAATGGAACCAACAGGTCACCATGAGGTCAAATGATTATGATTCTATTAGGTCCATTCAAATTCTTTAATAATGGCTAGATTGTTACCACTAAAAAAAGCAGACTTTAAAACTTAATAGGTATAATACTTAAGTTAAGTCTCACCTGCACTTGCAGCTGAAAGTATGGTTTGTAAGATAATTGCACAAGTAAGTTTGAAGACCAACATTATTCTAGAATGTTCCATCATAGAATGTCGAGATGAATGTACACGTTCGCTAGCACATTAAATTTGATCGTTAAACAGCGCGGTCGCCGTCTAGAGCGACACTGGCTGGACAAATCAACGTTGCTCCAGATACCGGGCGACCGGGCGTTCGCTGCCGAACCAACCGATAAGCTCTCAGCGGTAGGTACACAGCGAACGGGAAGTGACGGGAATGTGTCGTGGCGTTACGTACGCTAGGTCAGCATCCTTCCTCTCGCCGAGCCCGCCTGTTCCCCTTCAGCAATGAGATCATCTAAAATTCATCTCCAGTCCAACTTTCGTCCCAAAGGAACGTTCTTGCATGCATGCTACTTTCTGCGCTTCCTACCGCGATAAAATTAATGACGGCTGGTGTTCCAATCCAGTTGATAATTAAAGAGCAAGCAATAAATAACACTATCTAACTAAGCTAGTTATGGTAGAGAACTTGAGGACTTTTAGTTTTCAAGTACACTACAAAATAAACTTTATCTCTGTAACCAACCAACCAGAGAACGCTATGTTTTTATTTTGATGTTTTTTTTTATGTTCGCCTAAACGCGGGCACGCTAAAGTCCTATAAACCATACTACCTACGTCGTTCGTGATTATGTGACTAACGCAAAATTTTAAAGCATTGTTATAGGAGATTGCATTATACCTACCTTTTTCGGGTTCGATTCCCACCGTGAACAAACATTTTTGTGATGAACATAGATGTTTGTTCTCTGTCTGGGTGTTATATAATATTATATGAATGTATTTACAAAAAAAAAAGTATAATAAGTAGTATATCAGCTATCTGGTTCCCATATCACAAGCATAAGCTTAGTTTGGGGCTAAGATAGTGCTGTGTGAAAAGTCCACCAATATATATACCTAGTTAACAAAAGATATAACGAAATTAATTTAGTTCGCTTTAAAATCGTGAACGCGCGGGAAACGAGGCGCGTTCTCAGGCGGCCGAGGGCGGGGACACCGAAGTATTTTTTATACAACTAGAAGATGGCCCACCAGATGTGAAGTGGTAACCATCACCTATAACAAAGCCTTGCCTCGTAAGGCAAGCACGACATGAACGTGCCCTACGATGCACTGCCCTGCGTCCATCAACTTGAGGCATAAACCGAAACACAGCGATGCTGCTTGGCGGCAGAAAAAGGCGAAGAAGCGCGGCAGAGAAGTGCGGGAGAAGTGAGTGCACTGCGAATCTATGCTTAAGTTTATCCCAAAATGGTGAAAAAATTTATGTCGCCATGCGAAGCTGAGACATGCCGCTAATACAAAGATAATTTCGCAAATTCACGTACCTTTTAAATATAGTTGGTGCTTCTTACAGTCTGGTTCTTCAGCTTCCGATTTCTGGCTACAGAACTCTTGGGATGTAGACCCGAGCTTCAGTGCCATGAAAATGCCCAAGGCCCAAACGCAACATTTTAGAGGAAAACACCGGTGTCTTAAAAGCATGTTTTCACTGAAGCTTCCGATGGAAGACTGTTTAGTGTCACGATTGAATCTACCAAATTGATTTATCGAAAACGTGAGCGGAAAGTTGGTAGGTAGGTATCTACCCACCATCTACCGTACTCTATTTTATTCGCTTTCAGAAAAAGCTAATACACCGTGAAATGAAAGCGATTTGAACAGGTAAAGAAACTTGGCTACCGTTACAGAAAGTAAGTAGGCATAGGTAGGTAGAGGTAAGTGCGTAGATGTCAGTTTATTATGTTGTGGTTCAGTGGTTACCAGGTTACTGATATTTTCCTGGAGATGACGTTTAGATGGGGCGTTTAGTGAATTGGACCATCGAGTCTATTATTACATAATAATACATTCTTCTTCTTCTTGTCGTGTCACAAGTTCTTTCGAACAGAGTGGTGAAAGGATTTTTGAGTGCACCTCAAAGAGGCTCCTTTCGAGCATTCTCGATACGATTTTTTCCTTCACCGTTTGAGACTACTGCCTGCCCCAAACATCCAGGGCGTACCAATCTGAGCCCTCTCAATCCACCGACTTCCCGCGTTCTTATAAATAAATGTTGTTAGTCGATGGACTGACAACATTTATATAAACGAAGCCTGGGACACCCTCCTACCTACCCGATGGGGTAGGTAGGAGGGTGTCCCAGGCTTCGTTTTCGCGCCATACGAAAACCTTTATTCCACAGCGCTTGTCAGTTCTTCGAGCTAATGACCTACCCATTGCCACTTTAACTTACTGATTTTTACAAGCTATTTCTGTTATTTTGGTTTACCTACGAGATGTTTTAGATGAGAAAAATCTATGGTGCACAAACGAATTCGAACCCACGACCTTAAGATCAGACGGTAGAGTCATTTCCACTAGACCACCGGAGCTTTTGTACTAAACAAAACTTGCAGGTAACTTGTTATGCAGGTTACAGAACGAAAATTTACAGTCCTATTTTTTTATAATAACATATACCTAAGGGTAGGTAACTAGTTTTACTTACTTGCACCATAGGCAGGTATATAGCTACTATACCAACTCACACAAAGTTTTTGTAAAGCAACAATGATAGCGATTGTAAAAAGGTAAGTAAAAATTTTGTGAAAGTAACCGCATCTAGGACGCCTGTTGTGGTTCAATAACTTGCATTCAATGTTGGACTGTGCAGCCACGATATCTAGCGTTGTCCCATCTCCACAATCCGTGTCTCAGCAAGCACTATGGTGGTATTAGGAAAAATAATTACCCACCGTACCACCCCAGTGGTACCACCGGTGGCGGGTCAGTACCTATAATGTTCACCACACAGAAACATAGCACAGGGTCAAAGCATACCTACCTACATTTAGGTTGGGTAAAACAATGGGCGAATGAAAATCAGTTTTTTTTGTGGCTAACTTAGTTCAATTGCCTTAATTAAATTAGCCTCAAAAATAACTATGCTGATTTATAGAATAACAAAAAAACCGAGATGTTTCGTTTGCGGCGGGCTTGGGTCAGAAATGAACTAACTTCTTTTCTCAAAAAAAAAATTACCATAGTAAAAAAAATGGAATGCAAATCTTTATCAAGACTGCCTATTTAATTAACGGATAAACGGTGGAACGCTCCACGCTGGTCAGCACTTCTAGAGCTTCGCTGGGAACTCTAATCCAATTTGAGTAACAAGCTTAAAGCAACTAGAGTAGAGTAGTGTAACTCGTCCAGTGTGGTCAGGTCATTACAGACCTGTGTGCCAGTGCTAGCCCGAAAAGATTATTTTCTGTGCAACATGCCGAAGGAGGATCCTGAAACCACGGCTCTCAAAAAGGAATTGACTGACCTGATCGCGCAACTAAAGGTAATACTTGATGTTGTTGTTGGTTTGGTCTGGAACCTAGAGATACCTAGAGCGTTTCAAATTTTCAATATGATTTTACTGTATATAAAAATCGTGTGACTTAGACTAATGGAATATAGCGGTACCTACAGCCTTTTATTAACAACTCAAAATTCCCTCAAAGGTAAATTCACATATTAAATTTGGCATAGATTATCGAGCTTTGAGAAACTGGGGGTAAATTAAATAACACGACCCCTTTTACTTTAAAGAAACAAGACTAATTATAACGCGGACAGTGAAGCGAAATATAGTAATTATTGTTTTATAGGCAGACCAAGAAAAATTTAATGATTGCAAGCTGGCTGAAAAATGCGGCGATCTAGGAGACCTTGCAAAAATAAGGTTGCAAGTGAAGAAGTCGCTGAAGGGGCATATAAACAAAGTGAACTCTGTCCACTACAGCGGCGACTCCAGGTAACATTAAGTAAATAAGTAGTCTTTAAATATTAATAAAAGTGTCAGAGCTCTTTGTGAAGGGCTCGTCCGAGGAGAAATAAAACCTCAGACTTTGGAATGTCAGTAGCTCTACTTACAAGCTGTAGGTAGGCTATGGGTTAGATTTCCAATGAGTATAAACATTTGTGATAAACATAGATGTTTACTCTCTGTTTGGGAGTTATAAAATATAATAAAAATGCTTATACAACAAAAAGTAAGTAAAGTATTATTATAGTCAGGTATCGTTGGTTCCCATACAATCTTCGGCTTCGTTTGGGGCTGGACAGTGCTATATGAAAAGTCTCCATCAATTATTATCACAAACTATCACACTATGGGAATCAAGTGTCCAACTGAAAGCCATGAATGCGGGAATCAAATATCAAACTGAAAACCCTCTCGATAGCCAGACCAAGAGCCAGACAATTAGCTAGCGTAATAGGCCCCTGGAGTTGTGAGAGCTGTCTAATACTTAAAGATAATCTTGATGTGTTGATATAGCCACTGTGCATATATTAATCTCTACGTTTGAAGCCGCCTACCCTGACCTAACCCTGAAAGCCTACAAACCGCTCGAACCCGAAGCCTACAATCCTCTATATCTCGCCTACAATACTCTTGGAAATTTCTTGGAAACTCTTGGAAAACTTATGGAAATATTTCCAAGATTTTCCAGTTTGACGACGGGCTCGTTACCTGATTATTTCGCTGGTATCACAGGCACTGCGTCACGGGCTCTCTGGACGGGAAGCTGATTATCTGGGACACGTGGAGCGGTAACAAGGTTCAGGTGATCCCGCTGCGTTCTGCTTGGGTCATGAGCGTGGCATTCGCGCCTTCGGGCAACTTCGTCGGTGAGTAACTTTAGTACGAGAATATATCCACTATGACGTTCTTAGATGAAACACCCATTGGGCTTCACAAATCACCCCTTATGGCTCCCAAATAACAGCTCTTTGTGAAGGGCTCGTCTGGGGAAGTACTTGCACCATGCCCTTTTTTGCCACCAATCATCGCTGTTGGCTTTCAGATACAGATACTTTATTGGTAAAAACAGTTTACAAGTCATGGTAGAATTTTAAATAATATTACATTACCTACATACTAAACATTCAATATTATTATACATTATTACTATATTATATATTATCAGCTGCATATAAATTCGCTGACCGAATAATATGCTTTTTCTACTAATAGCTTTTTTAACTTATTTTTGAAGATGTCGTCGGATTTGAATAGTATGAAACTACAATTATGCCTCAAGCTGATGGACGCATGGCACGTTCCTATCGTGCGTGACTTACGAGGTAATGTAATGGTTACCACTTAACATCAGGTGGGCCATCTGCTTGTCCAATCAGCAAGTAGTATAAAAAAAGGTTTTTTGCAATTTTTGGAAGTTAACATTTTTTTACTTAGTAACATTATGTCCAGTCGGAACCTACGGGTTTTGGAGTGTTTGCTGAAAATGAAGGATTATAGTTTCAAACTCTTTTATTGCTGAAATCACACTATTATTAACCAATGAATGATACAATTACAATATTCTTAAAAACGCGTAAGAATTTGTCTCAATTATTCACCTAAATATGATCGATTAATCCTTGCAAGAATTGCAAGATAATTATCTTTAATTCTAAAAATCGCATAGCAAACTTACATGGGTAATTCAGTGTGCCAAGCAGTGCATCTATGGACCACTGCTTACCATCGTTTCTAAGGGACACCATATTATTATTATCATAATTATAGCCAATATACCTAGTAGACAAAATTGTCCCCGCTGAAAAACTTGGCCGAACCAAAATACTAATATCTGTTGCTAACTATCCGTCTATTCTAAAGGGGTAGGATAAACTGATTCTGACTGTACTTTCCTTGTTGCGCAGTAAGGAAATCTCCCTAGCACGTGCATTTCACGAACCTGTCATTGGCATTGTTCGCAATTGTAATTCCCTTGGATGCCCCAGCTTGCGGTGGGATGGACAACATGTGCACAATCTACGACGTGAATAACCGCGACTCGACCGGCGCCGCCAAGATGGTGCGCGAGCTAGCAGGCTACGAGGGCTTCCTTAGCAGCTGCCGGTTCCTTGACGACACGCACATCCTCACTGGCTCAGGAGATATGAAAATGTAAGATAAACAGCTGGTTTCTGAAAGCTCGATCCAAACGTCTGCCAAGACTTGCATCTATCTAATTTGAACTGAAGTAGCAAGCGACTTGACAGCCGATTAGTGTTGATCGAGATTTCAGACACCGCACCGGGGTAAACTGAGTCTGTGTCTGATTTCTCCATTTCGTATTGCATATTTCGTAACGTAACGCCTTTTTGTATGGATGGGTGTTTCAGTAGGTACCTACACCCGATAGAGGCGTTATCGAATCTCCATAATAAAAAGCCTGAAGTTACGAAAACCAACATCGATCGTAAAATATAAACTCAGAATAGGGGTACAAAACAAACTATGAATTGCTATAAGCTGGCCGCCCTCTGACTTTCTACATAATATGTCCAAGTCCATTCTTGTATGTATATTTTGTACCCATGTGTATTTTGATTTTTACTATAGTTAACAGCGAAGTTAGGACACCAATTATAGTAATTAAAGACAACTGAGCAATAATATAAAACTAACAAAGGCATATGTAAAAAAATTACAAAGTTTGAAATAATAATTTGTTTAAAAGAAGCGAAAACAGCTTCACAACTTTCAGATAAATTTATTAGGTAATTTAGGGGTACTTATTAATCTCTTCTCGTCAGAGATTAAATTTTTTGTAATTGACTGTGGTGTTCTTGCAACCCGTTTTCCAGTTATAAAATGATATCGGGAAAGTATTGTTTAGATGCGTCTGGGATCTGGAAGCTGGCAAGAGAGAGATGGAGTTTGACGCACACGCTGGAGACGTAGTGACCATTTCTCTGTCGCCCGGTAAGTAACAAGTAGGTACCAAATAATTTTACCGGTTTCATGGATTGGTTTGCTACCATTACACCATTTTTTTGGGGCATTCCTCGAAGCGCACCTAAATGAAGCGCACTCAGACGAAGCGCACCCAAGCACTTCTTCGAAGCGCACCCAGACAAAGCGCACCCACCCACGCTTCGTTTGGGTGCGCTTCGAGGAATGCCCCATTTTTTCACCAGAGGTATAGGTAAGTAGGTTAGGAAACTAAATTAGATCACATTAATAATAATATACTTAATTATATGTATAAGTATACATAAACTAGCTGTAGCACCGTATGCAAACGGATGAAGTAGTCACGATTTTGTGTTTTTCTGTGAGGTGATAACGAGGTGACTTGACTTGCTCGGTATAGTGTTCTTAGCTATAACTCATTGCTTGTTCAGCCGTTCTAAGCTTTTATCTTTTTACTAAATTACTAGGTTGGCTGTTTTTTTGGTTGGTTCCCTCCCTTTGTGTCGAGTCCCCTTACGTCGAGTCTGAGAGTCTATTGTTCTTTCAAAATATCTGTGCGAAAAACTCGACTTAGGGGTAATAACAGCGAGAATTTTCTAGGCTCAACGTAAAGGCACTCAACTTATAGGGAATCTATAGTTTTTTTTTATTATTATATTTTCAGACATGAAATCGTATGTAACCGGCTCGGTAGACAAGACCTGCAAGCTATGGGATGTCAGGGACGAGAAGGCGAAACAAACATTCTTCGGGCATGAGGCTGACGTCAATAGTGTTTGTGTGAGTCTTACATTCTACCTTTATAATCAGGTAGGGAAGGGGTTGCAGTATAGCTAAAGTAACCACAGTTTCAATGGCTAAACCATGGTCATAGAAAAAGAGGCTGACAACCGTGAAAGTACTTCTCACTCGCGTTTATCCAAGCCGCAATCAACCAAGTTAGGTATAACCAGATTGGAACACAGCATTTTGATCTAAACAAGTTTTCCCAAGTACCTCTGCATAGTTATTCAAACTTTTCCATACTTTATGTATAAAATCATAGATTTTTTTTGAAGACGAATTGGCAGTGACATGGTAAATGCGCGAAAGGAAACGCGTGCGGTAACCCCGTAATATCCAAATTCCCTGGGAAACCCGAAAGAGTTTTGACGTGCGTGTTGCCACGGACATGAGCTGAGTGTAAACGCAGCATAACGTTTTAGACCGACAAGAAGTTATTTGTGTTTCATCACACAAATATTTGTTCTCGGTGTACTTACTGCTTACTGCAGGAGTAGGCTACTACCAAATGAGCTGTGAGTTTGCGAGAAATGGATGGTCATTGATTTCAGTTCCACGCCAGCGGGCACGCTTTTGCCACCGCCTCCGAGGATAAGACGGCGCGCATGTTCGACATCCGCAGCGACCAGCAACTCGGCCACTACACGCCGCCCGGCGCTGGCGGATTTACCAGCTGTGGTCAGCGGCTTAATCACTTTTTTGTCAATTTAAATTGCCTGCTATTAAGAAAAAACTGCTAGAAAAACTGCTATTAGGAAAATCCTACATACAATACATACAAGGTGTAACAACATAATGTCCCTATAAACCCGAAAAGGGTTATAGGGCTTTATTAAACACAAGTTCTTTTAGCTAAAAAAATGTAGGTATAACCACACGTAGACTAAAGTTTTTCGCAATGACGCATGACGTGTGGAATTACTACTCCCTTTTCGGGCTTATAATGTAGGGAATTAGGGACATTAGTAATACCCTGTATATCCCACAGTTTACGGCCTAATCAGAGTCAAAGTTACAAAAATTACACGTGTCACTTTGAAACGTCCTTAGGTGACTCTAGGTGCTCTCGTTCCACGGCCAAAGCCTAAAGAGAGACTAACCTGAAAGACATTTTCTATACACTTATACAACAGATAAGAGAATAAACCTAGTATCTATATGCGTAGTGCTGGCTATAACGCGGGTTTTCCTATACCGTTTGAACTTATCGAGCAGGACTCTTGATAGTAATAGTCAAACCTGTTAGATGGAGCCACGGTCGCATTAGTACCGTAGTAACATGTCCAAGAGTTATTCGTCGAGTGTGATTAGTACTCCGGTGGCGCAGTTGGTAGCGCAGCCCCGTATCAAGGGGAAGGTCGCGGGTTCAAATCCCGCTCGGAGAATAACTTTTGGGACATTATAAAATGTTTGTGATTTCCTTAAGTGTAGTAAACACTATAAATCTAATAAAAAATTGAAATTAAGCACGGTGACATCTCTCGTCGATTCAACTGAATGCAACTTCAGTTATCGAGCAGGACTCTCGATAGTAATAGTCAAACCTGTTAGATGGAGCCACGGTCGCATTAAGTACCGTAGTAACATGTCCAAGAGTTTATATTCGTCGAGTGTGATTAGTACTCCGGTGGCGCAGTTGGTAGCGCAGCCCCGTATCAAGGGGCAGGTCGCGGGTTCAAATCCCGCTCGGAGAATAACTTAGGACATTATAAAATCTTTATGCACACGAATCTTTATCGAATGAAAAATTCTATAGGAACACGACCACTATTATTAGTCCCCGGCCCTAGGGCTGTATAGACCCGCCTTCCGACTCTAGGGTCGGAAGGCAAGGTTGCGTTGCTATTGAATTTTATATTCCTCATCAACTTAATTTTTATGCTAATGCAATAATAATTGAACACGCAGTGTGGTTACCGGTTAATTTCACCGGCAACAACACCATCAACAGATGGATGCAAATCTGTGCAAATTCCCATTGAGCTTGACTTACGATGAAACTGTTATAGTACCACCTGTTTATAGTACCACCTGTTATATACCAGTATGGTTACCACTAGGCCATCCGCTTCTTCCATCAGCACGTTGTATTTAAAAACATCTTGTTCCTACATGCAGCCCTATCTCTGAGTGGAAGATATCTCCTCGCTGGTTCTGATGACAACGCTGTTCATTCCTGGGATACCCTAAAAGTCAGCCACACGGGTAAATTTATCTTTTTAGTCCACAGCATGCCTACATCTACCCTAAAGTCCTCGATAATCACTACTGAGTTCAAGTGAGATACCTCACTCAATCCCATGATTCGGCATCTCACTTGATACTCAGTACAACTGTGAAATTCAACGCATATATTTAAATTATGAACCTTAGATACCCAAATAAAATTACGGAAATGTGACTAGAATTTCATCAGCTTTGACGCATGTTGACGTCATTGACTAGTTCGCCAAGGCAGTTTACTGTGGCATAGAATATTATGCTACTGTGTCTCTCTGTGTCACAAGCTACTCTACTAAAGTGAAACTAAAATGAAATAAAAACAAGTTTATTTAACTTCGTTTCTTCGATTAACTCATAACATGTTTACAAGTACTGAAATGCACAATTACAAATTACTTTTCAAATATGAAATTATAATTGTAACCCTCTGTTAATTCCACAGGAACCCTGAACGGCCACGAGAACCGCGTCACCTCCATCGCAATGTCTCCTAACGGCGTGGCCATGACCAGTTGCTCCTGGGACCAAGGTGTCAAAGTCTGGGGTTAAGCCATCCAGTTTGTTTAAATAAAGCAATGCAGAAACTATTGGAGGCACTCTAACTTAGCCAGAGCTGTTTGATTTAAAGATCCTGTCGTAAACGGACAAATCCGCGATAGGATCGCTTTTCCTAACTCGTCAAATCTTCCATACAAACTTTGTACCCTTTGCAGTTGTAGTTTTCAAATATTAAAAACGTGATTCTAAATTACTCATTGTGGAATATGTTAACTTAAAAATCTGTTTCAAATCGATTGCACTACGCGTTAAAAATCTCCCATACTTTTACAACTATTCCACCCTTTGCAAGGGTGCTATCAAAAATTAAAAATGTAACCAATTCTCAATTAAAAAAAACAATTAAACAATTTGAAAAAAGAACATGTGAAAATTGCAGACGCCATTGGCGCCATTTTCAATTTGTGTGTTGTTTGAGAATTCAGTTTTAGTTTTTTATTTTCCTCGTAGGTGTAGTATAAAGCACTATGTATCACTCGAGAGAAAGTGCGATTCCCGATCTCGGGTGTTTTAAAGCCCTCGCCTACGGCTCGGGCTTCAAACGACACCCTCGACGGTAATCGGTCACTTTCTCCTCTCGGTGAACAATGTACTATTTTTGACAATGGACATGCGTGGCACAATCTCGCTTCGCTTGGTCGCGTGTATCTTACATACAATGACGCAGTTGGTATGCAAAAACAATGAGATACCTATACTTACTGCTTAACAAATGCAAAGTATGCAGACATAATTACCTACCTACCTACCTGTCTTGTTTTCATTAAAATGTTTACAAACTTTTAACAGAACTTTATTGAATCTCGATATGTCCACACCTTCATGCAGTCTAAAATAACGAAGATTGGTTGATAAGTTGATAAGATCGGTCGGTAAGATCGGCACATGTTTTTTGATAGTGAAATGTTTTCTTGTAACAAAATTAATGTAAACATATTTAATATTACCAAAAAGAGATATTTAAGTTATTTTTTTCTATTTAATTTAGTGCTGCTCTGTTTTTTTACTATAAATACACGGTATAGCCTGATTTATATGCACGAGGACAAAAAACACAAACCAGTTCTTATAAATATACGTAGTTCAATAAATATAAAATCTCACGATTATGTGAGTGCAACCAATGGTTTGACTAAATACATCCTTCTTTGGACGAACCCTAAACGTTTTCCATTCGTATACTTTGGCAAAGGTAATGAAGTATTCCTCAAAAAGAGATGCAAATGGAAGAACTGCTACGTGACCGGTGACCGAAACTTCCTAGGAAGCTATACAGAATTCGATGTGATCGCTTTTAATGGGCCTCAGATATCGTTCATGCTGTACAATAATGATTTGCCATGGAAGAGAAGTAGCCACCAAAAGTATGTTTACGCCAACATAGAGTCCGCGAAGAACTATCCCATACGCACTGACCGATTAGAAGGATTTTTTAACTGGACGTGGACTTACAAACTGAATTCTGATGCAGTATGGGGGTATTTTGTTGTAAAAGACGCAAATAATAATGTCATCGGGCCCAGTGAAAACATGCATTGGACGAGTGTGGATGTAATGAAACCAATCGACGAAAAGTTAAAATATAGACTGCAGAGCAAAAATAAAGCAGCTGTTTGGTTTTCATCAAACTGTTTAACAGTCAGTCGGAGAGAGGAATATATCCACTCACTGCAACAATACTTGAAATACTATAACTTGGACGTAGACATATACGGCACGTGTGGTCCAAGTCAGTGCCCAAAACAAATAATGCAGCGTTGCCTCAAGATGGTACGAAAAGATTACTTCTTTTACTTGGCGTTTGAAAACGCATTTAGCGATGATTACGTTACAGAGAAGGTTGTATATGCACTGAACCACGACACAGTGCCTGTGGTGTATGGTGGTGCTAACTATTCCAGGTCAGTAGGTACCTACTATCACATACCGTGTGCAGGTGCACACGGGCGTTTATTACCTTAATATTGCTCAATGTTAGTAAAAAAAATTAAACACAACGAACAAGGCGGTACGCTAAGTCATGCTAAGTGAAAATAAAATAACACTTAAAAGTCACAATGACATGAAGCTAGATTATTTACCTGTGAATGTTATGGTCGTTATGGTAAGGTTACCTTACCTAAGTACCCATGCGAAACTTGCCAAGTCCGAAATCTGGCGTCTAAACGCATCAGGATTGCCATCCTGCGTGATAATAATGCTTGAGGGCCTTTATGTTTTTTATTGGTCTAGATCAGTCGATCTGTAGATTGTTTGTAGCGGTCTGGAGATACCTACTCAACTATTTTTTGTGTATTTTAATGTTTATAATTGGTGTAATATTCAGGACCTATATTGTTACAGATTTCTTCCTGAAGGTATATACTTGGATGCGGTAAAATTAGGTCCAAAATTATTAGCAAAGACAATGTATGAGATCATTCAGGAGCCAGAGCGATACTACAACTTTTTTCGGTGGAAGAAACACTACTCCTTTCATTTCAAACATGAAACTCCCGATACGGACGACTACTGCAAATTTTGTGCTATTGTGAACAACAATGCAATCATGACGTCATACAGCGTGTATAACCACTTCAGCGCCTGGTGGATGTACAAAGACAAGTTGATGACAGTACCAGACACTGCAGAGTGATCTACTAAATTGCAATGTTGGTTTTTTTTTGTCTCTACATATTTTATGCCTTTTTATGTACGAGTACATCTCCTATTTTTACCTTTTCATCATCTTCCTGCCATGCTTGTAATTTGGTCTCCAAGCTGAAATATGAAAAATTCAAAGAAAATCCAAAGTATGATGCCTACTAAAACTTATTTATTTTCTTCCGTAATAAAGATAAGAATCATCTTTACCTTCGTAAAGAAAAATTTTTGTAAAAATCCGGGGTTTTCAATTCGGCAACACATTCCCCCACATAACCAGCCACATAGCACCACTCATGGGTGTTGTTGTGGCTATGAAAATGCGCGGATCAAATAGGTGATACTCCTCGCGATATTATTGTTCACGGAATAGCACTTCTACGAAAAACCTTTTGTTCTTCGTATGGTATTTAAGATGATATCATATTTTTCCGAACTATTTCAAACCAGCTGTTTTGTCAAGGTCAGTTCCAAGGTTTTTAATAAATTAGTTAGGTACACGAAGTTGGACTTGAAACAGGTGGGATTTCCCAAAGCAAGAACAATTTTGTAGTGATCTGAGTTTATTAAAACAAACTAAGGTAAGGTATATCAAACAAATACTTCATGAAAGCCAAAGCATCGTCTGGTATACTAGTGAAGGGTGCAGGTACTTAACAAATAACTTTAAACACGCATTTACAAAATTGCCTATTCTAAAACAACAACAAATATATTTCAGGTTCGGCGTCAGGTTTCAGTTCACTCACACTACTCTACAGGACACTAATTTAGACTAATGTTAGTCTGTAAAGTAGAGACATACCTAGGATTTAGTTCAAGTTTCTTTAGATAGATTTTGTAATGCAGGAGCAAGCCCACCAAAACTAAATCATCTATTCCATGTCTTTGGAGAAAAAACATTGTATAACTTCGATATGCCCCTCGCCAATAAAAAAATCTAGGTCTTAAGGTAATCTTTAGGTACCAACCCCCTACTGTAAACTGTATTATATTGCATTCGTACTCCTACGACACAGGTTTGTTCTAGTGCGGGGACCAATGATAACAAATGTATTAAATGCTTAGGCAAGATTATTTGGCAAATAAATAAATTTGTATTATTACCTCTTACTCTACATATTATTTACAACAATATTAGTAAGGATACGTGCGTGTAAGAGGTACCTAACATTTTACGCTTCTCTATTGGCTCGGGTTATACCTACCTAGTACACGGCTGTTTATAATTCGTCAATGAATCTGAGTTTAGGTATTTTATGCCACATTGGCACGGTTGCCCAGAATCGGGACGATGCTGCTAGGTTCATCTCCATCACGGATTCAACGTCGATCTTTAGGTATTCCATTTTGTCTCCACTGGTTGCAGGCTTCCATTTCATAGGTATTGTTACAGGTTCGTTCGGGTTTCTGAAAATGACATTTCGTGAGTGTATGCCCTATACGCGCCAGCTCTACCTTCGGTGCAGATTGTGGGCTCGACTAGCAAGAACTAATATTCGAATTACGAACAGTACCTACCTACATGTTTGTTCAGTGTCTGACGTCATTATGAAAAATAAAATGTACATTAATGCATTTTAAGTATTTATTACTAACAAAGTGCGTCTACAGGGGATATGCCTTTTGGCATGTACAAAATGTTTAAGTAGGATTCTACTAAATCAGTTCCTTACCAGCTTCGTTTGTGGTTTTAGAGGGAATGCTTGGAAATGATATGCTCAGATATTAGATTTGAAACAGCTTTACAGCGGCATAACATACTAGAGATGGTAAACCGGGATTTGCTTCTAGACACATCATATTTTGTTTATTTAATGTATTTAATTAAATAAACAAATAGTGGTGTCGATTCTGTTGTTGCAAAATCCTAAACTAACCTAATCTGACAGCTCTAAAATTATAGCCGTCCTTGTTGTTTCGGCCTTTTAGAAAGAGACGGCAATATTTTTAGTGCTGTCAAATTAGGTTAAGTTAGGAAAATTAAACAACTGAATTGGCACCATTGTTGGACATTCCACGCATTACATAGCTTATCTGTTTACTACTCTGGCATATTGATAATTCCTCGTGGATTATCATTCCACTGCAGTGATACTCGTAATTCTGGCTTAGATAAACATTGGTTGTGTTGTATAGAGTGCCAGTAGTTAGTATTTTTTTAGAACAATGATAATATATACCTACACCACTATTTAGTAACTTCCAAAAAAATATACTACTATTTCAGCAGAGGCTACTAATAAATGATAGTAGTTCCGTCAGAACTTTTAAATCTCTATCTACCTACCACAAGATATCGAGGTTTGCTTTTACCCAAAAACGCGACAAACGTTACAAAATTGTTCCTAAAATACTTCACATTGCGTATGAGGTTGACCTGAAATGTATTTTCTAGTACTGTGCCTAATTGGTCCCGTTTTTGGCTAAAACTACAATAAATCCCAAAAAACTAAAAAAAATATGTTTTGATCGTGCTATTATCATTAGTAGCCTCTGCTGAAACAGTCCTTAATTTTTTACTGCTAGTTACACTAGTTACAAAATATGGATGTATTCAGGCAACATGTTTTTGTGTTAGAAAATCAGCCTCTAGGTTCTAAATTCTAATATAGGTACCTACATATATATTAATGTAAATTATTTTAATTTTAAACGGGAGGCGGTGGGGCGCCTCGGGTCGACCACAGTGTCTGTCCTTTGACCAAAACTTGTAGTCAAGCAGCGTTGCTGTTTCGGTTTGAAGGGTGTGGATGCCGCCGGTGAAATTACAGCCAACGAGAGGCGTATGCTTCAAACAAATTGGACGCAGGCCGTTGACTTGCGAGACGATGATTTGTTATTATAGATGATGGTTACCCCTTAACATTAGGTAGGCCATCTAAATGTTCCAACAGCTAATAGTATTAAAAATGGCAATGGCATCAAAGTGATGGAGGCAGAGTAGGTACTCCACAAAGGGTGGATATGTCACTGTTGTGGACGTGCTCTATAAGGTAATTCAATTCTTGTTGTAGTTTAGTTGAACTGCCATAGTACTCGTACTATCAGGTAAACTATGATTCAAATTCCTTGCTATGAGCTATGAGAACTGTCACCAAATTGTGTTGACAGCTCTCTTAACTGAGTTTACAGTAGCTTCAGCTATTTAGGCCCATGGGTCTCATCCCCACCGAGAAAAATGATTGTGAAATTAGCATACAAAAAAAATATACCTGTTTATAAAAAAATAATAATAATAATAAGAGCTGTCTTGTTGCCATAGTTCAAGCTTGCTTACTTTGGTTATCGCCTAGATAATGCTGAGTGGAATGTCCAACGATATTATTTCATGCCTATCAAGCACAAATAAAGTTATGACAATGTGTGTGTGCTAGTCATTGGCTTACGAACAAAAAAAGGCCAAGAGCGAGTCGGACTCGCGCAGGGCTTAGGGATGTTAGAAAGTAATTACCTAGTAATCTGTTTTCTTAGATTCATCTTTGAATTTTTGACATAGTTGAATAGTTTTAGTTAATTTTACCCTTATGCACTAGGTACATACTCCTAACAATAGTTTTATATTTTTAATTCAGTTTTATTCATCAAATGACTAATAATCAAATCACAACTTTTTCGTGCATGCTAGGTATTGCTTTGAAATATAAGTGACTAGCGACCCGCGCCCGCGCGCCCCTGCTTCGCATGGGTGTACATACCTACCATGCATGTATACATATAAACCTTCCTATTGAATCATTCCATCTATTAAAAAACCGCATCAAAATCCAGCGCGCGCCCCCTTAAATATAAATTCATTCGATTTTTAGTAGGTATTTGTTGTTATAGCATAGCGGCGGAAAATTTCAACTGTCTAACTACCACGGTTCATGATATAGGTACAGCCTAGTGACATACGGACAGACGGACGGACAACGGAGTCTTAGTAAGTACGTCTATAATCAGGGTCCCGCTTTACCCTTTGGGTACGGAACCCTAAAAACAAAGCATTTAAATACAATATCTGCCCTTTTAATTTACCTACCTATTCTATCTAATCTACCTAGTACCACTTATCTGATACTAGCTAATGGTTTGTTTATCCACAAAGCCACAAATGCCTAATGCTTAGAAAAAATACCAAATGTTAAAGTACATACCTACATACCTACTACTAGGTACCTACTACCTATGCATATAAAATTGGGCGTGCTTCGTCTAAAACCTGCAACATACCACCTTCCTAGGTTAGGTAGAGCTACAAGTCTATTACATAATAATATTTTTATTGCGCAATCGCAACGAAATTGAAGATGTTTGTTGTTCGAATTAGAATATCGTGTAGTCCGAACTTGATTTGCTGAGAAATTAATAGGTAACACTGACATAGTTAATTGACTCAGGCGTGACTTTGCGGAAGTCCATTGTCAAATATAAATTAACTTGAACAAAGCAATATGTAGTACTAATCCGCTGATCTAATCTCCAGTGTGGAGATTAGATCAGCGGATTAGTACTACATATTGCTTTGTTCAAGTTAATTTATATTTAACATTGACATACTTCATTTTTTGTCGCGTGCGCGTTGATGTCTTTTGATGGAGAGAAGAAAACTTAGCGGACCTCTGAGAAATCTCATATTATCAACTTGCTTATTCTAAGTGTTCTGGCTTTGGATATCCGCACCCCTATATTCCCAACTCAGTCTTCATTTTAAAACGAGGTTGGAAGATGAAATAGTCTTAAAGGTACCAGATATGGCAATTTATCTCGAATGTGAAATCTTTATTTTAATAACTATTATACACTTCACGGCGAACACAAATGCGAAAATAAAATTTTAAGTACCTACTTACTCTAGATTCTTTGACCCTATGTCCCTATGTATGCTTAAATCTGTAAAACTACGCAACGGATTTTGATGCGGTTTTTTTAATAGATAGTGATTCAAGAGAAATGTTTATATGTATAATACGTGCATGATGTAGTAGAAAAACAATGTGCACCCGTGCGAAGCAGGGGCGCGCGGGCGGATCGCTAGTTACGAATAAAATTATCAGGTGTCATGTATTGCGTCTATATACACCTCATTTGCTTGTGAGGGTGAAGGCAGGTAGAGGGGGCGTGCATTTGCGTGAGTGGAAGATCTCTACTAGACCTACTAACCTGTGCTGGATGTTGTTTATCTATAATTTTACTTACCCACTGCTAGCGAAGTTAGTCCATAGCGTTATTAAAGTTTTGCTCATGATATTATCTTCGAACGAGAACGGTTTCGATAAGAAATGAATCGGGAACAGATGCATCAACTCATCAGCATGGCACACACCTGAAAGTAACCGACATACATTCTGTCAAAAAAGTATCTAGTATAAACTACGAGTACTATAAATAAAATAAATAAATAATACTGGACAATTCATACAGCACCATCTAGCCCCAAATTAACCTACTCAAAGCTTGTGTTATGGGTACTAGATTACTGATATACCTATTTAATACATTATTCAAAATTAACCTACCCTATGTGGGTACCAGTACTCTACCATATTATTCATTTGTTTTAGACATGGACCTACATAGCAATCAAATGTATTTACCTAGTAAGTAAGTTCGTAAGTTAAATTTTTTGTGCGTTTCAAGGTTAGCAATCAAAGCGAACATGTATTGTGTTGGTAGGTACAGCTGCTATTTAAAGACTTGTTTAATATTTCGAATGTAATGAGAAAATTGTAGGTGTGTTGTTAGGTACTAGCTTTCGTCTATAAACGCATTTTACTACCCACATCTTCGATCATTCGATCTTCGATAGCAAAACTTTTTTTGATAATTCTTTTTTTAATGGATAAAGTACCTCTTAGTTGGTCCTATTAGAATTATTATGAAATTGGATTAGTGTTTTTTAAACTTTCGTGTTCACAACACATACTAATTTAAAATATTACACGGGTATTTATCGCGTATAGGTAAGTACATAAAAAAGGTAAATACGCGATAAATACCCGTGTAATATTTTAAATTGAATTAATCTGTAAAAAGTTACGCGTGTAATTTAGAAAAAAATACATAACTCGAAACCTATGAGCAATCGCAGAACATACATGGGGGTACGTGTTTCGGATACCCCATGATTACGAGGTACCTAAATTTTATACATATTTGGACGTCACTGTTCCGGTCACCCTGTATACGGGGTACAGTGGAGTTGACAGTTAAAAAATCTCACCGTAGTCCCCTTCAGGGTCACCAAAAATTTGAGAAAAGCTGTTTGTAGCTCTATATGCCAACTCGTACAAGTAGACCGGTTGTTTCGTGTAATTAAACATTTGTTCCACTGCTTCCACTGCTGGGTAGTTGAAATACGAATCCGAATATATCTAAAACAATTATGATATGAAGTATATAGTATAATATGAAGAAATGCGGTATAGGGTACCGGATTATAATATTACAATCTAGGATCATTATGCTATTAAGTAATTTTATTTTGGCTTTATTTTAAAGAAAAAAAAACATTTTTATACCTTTCAAAAAATAAAGTAAACTTAAAAAACTTACTTCCAAGATCTTCGACTTGACCGTTTCAACGTTAGAATCTTTAAAATATCTCTCAAGTATCTTGTTCGTTATAGAATCGACGTACGGGGAATTTTCATAGTAAAACGTCACCGGCGCAATTGTTTTGAATCCAGATATGAATTCTTCAAATCTTGTGGCATTCGCAGAAATCCCTGGAGCCAAAGGAAAATGGAAATTAGTATAGTATATTTTCTGTCTGGGAGAATTTCCCACACGCAGCATTACTTATTACAAGGAAAATACAGCTTTATTTTCTTTCTGATGGTACACAAATCTAAAATACTTGATTGTAGAGCCGTTGTACAATTTGTACATGCAAATTCATAAAAAACCAACAGAAACATGACAAGAGAACCAGAAAAAACGAAAAAAAGTTAATGAAAAGTAAATGATGATCTAACTGAGAAATACAATCATAAACTAAAAAGAAAACTTGATTTAACATGATGGAAATAAGCAGCTGGAAGCTTCAGAAGCATGGCTCCAGATATAGACGTTCTGCGGCCCGATTACGCTGATGTCTGGCTATCGAGACGGCTTTCAATTTGACATTTGATTCCCATCCATCCATTATAATTGTTATTACACTATGGGAATCAAATGTCGAACTGAAAGCCGTCTCCATAGCCAGACATTAGCGTAATCGGGCCGCTGGTTAGGGTACCTCTATAACCTGACAGTTTCAGAACACTTCAAGGTATTACGAAACAATCTCATCAGTACCAGTTACTTACCACTAAGTACCAACCATGTCAGCTAGACATACTGCACTTTGGACTGACTGTACTTTGGTAGAAAAAACCGCTGTTCTAATATAGATAAGTAGATTCAACTTGACACCGCGATTCCAGATGATGAAGACCGATATTTTAATGTTAGGTTATTTACGACTAGTAGCGCCCTGCGGTTTCACCCGCGTAGTTTTAAATCCCGGTATTCACACGGGATAAAAAGTAGCCTATGTGTTATTCCAGACTATAATATATCTCTGTGTAAATTTGCGCCAAAATCTGTTCAGCCGTTCTGGAGTTATAGAGTAACAAACATCCATCCATCCATCCATACTTACAAACTTTCGCATTTATAATATTAGTACGAGTAGGATTTATTCTATTGACAGTGATTACCGTTCTAGATCCTAGGTAAAGTCTTCCTATGAGGATAATGAGATGTGACCTAGAGTTTAACCATTTAATCCTTGTCACAACCACCTACAATTTGGTAGTACGTACAGCTGTAGATTATACCTACTTACCTATCTAATGATGATGAGACTAGTTGAATTATAGTTACTCCTAATAATGATGATGTGATGATGACACATAATCAAACTTTACAAAATAACTAATGTGGTGTAATTTGATAGCCTTCATAGTTAGCTCTGCTTTCTGCGCTATAGACTATGGGTTCGACCTCCACGAGAACACACATCTGATTCTGTGAAATGAACAAACATTATATGTATTATGATACATATATATAATACATTATATGTATTATATATATGTATTATTCTTGTAGTACTAGCTTTGTTTTTGCTTAGTTTTAGACTACAGGGTGGATTTATGAGACGAGGCATCAGGGTAGGTGTACCATAACCGATATCGTTACAGGAAAACGTTCCTAGGAGACCATCCATAACTAATTGAGATATTCTGAAGAGCATTCACAGATTTTGTCAGCGAAAATAATGCTAATATATACCAAAATATCTTTTTGATCCTGTAGGCCGACCGCCACCTCTAGAATTGATCTGTCAATTTTAGCATTTCTGATCTATCCTATTTCATGTAGGGACCAAAAGAACATGGGACCATTAAACCTTAAATTTTAAGGTATGAGTACTAGAAATGACAGAAATCATCTAAAACATCATTGTACGGAAAAACGATTAATCAACCCGAAATATTTGTGACGATGTGTAACACATCTGTGTTCCACGAAAGCAACGCGAGGGTCTGATGAGATCATCAGACCCTCGCGTTGCTTTCGTTGAAGACACCAGTGCAAGTGTGCAATTCACTGTCTGTAGATAAAGGTAGATATGTTGTAGGTGGT
The DNA here is from genome assembly GCA_963576535.1 of Plemyria rubiginata. Taxonomy (NCBI): domain Eukaryota; kingdom Metazoa; phylum Arthropoda; class Insecta; order Lepidoptera; family Geometridae; genus Plemyria; species Plemyria rubiginata. The sequence goes on from OY754905.1 coordinate 7,271,187, forward strand.
AGCTTGCACTCACAGACAGACTTCAAGCAGCCCTCGTCCTTGTTCAAGCCGGTCATCCAAGGCACCGCCGGCACGTCTGGTTGCTTGCGTGGACTTCTAGTTAAGAACGCGCCTGGTAAATCTGGTTCTACCACAGCTTTGAAAGGAGTCATCGGCTCGTAGTCCCATGCCTGAAATAAATAAATAAATAAATAATGCTGGACAATCCACGCAGCACTATCTAGCCCCAAAGTAAGCTACTCAAAGCTTGTGTTATGGATACTAGATTACCAGCCGTTCTCGAGCCGAATGGTCTGTTACGTGACGATGGTAAACGGCCCGACGGTATGACTCTGGTTCCTTGGGAGTTGGGAGGCCCATGGTGTGGGATGCCACTTGTGTCGACACACTTGCGCCTTCCCATCTGCCGAGGATATCCGTCCGGCCGATTCAGCTGAGGATCTCAAGAGGCGCAAATATGCAGGTCTCGACAGGGCCTACGTAGTTGCTCCTCTTGGGGTTGAGACTCTAGGTCCGTGGGGTACCGAGGCCTACCGGGTCTTCAAAATTTAATCCAGGCGACTTATCGAGGCGACGCGTGACCCGAGGGCTGGTGAGTATCTGGCTCAGCGTATCAGCATTGCCATTCAGCGTGGCAATGCAGCCAGTGTCTTGGGCACGCTTCCGACTGGCACTGATTTGGATCAGTTGAGCTATCTATAGATCGTTTGCAACGGTCTGCAGAGAGCTCAACTGTTTTATATGTATTTTGTATATTTTGTAAATAATTGTTTTAATTCGTTGTAATTTTCTTTGTCAATAAATGTCTTTTTTAGATAACTGATATATTTAATACATTTTATACTTACTTAGATAGATATTTTTTATTATACATAGAAACACCCAGACCAACGGAACAAATTTCTGCAGATCGAACACAAATTTGTTCCGAGGCGGGAATCGAACCCGCAACCTCTTGCGTCGCAGGCAGGCTCTCGCCCGCTGCGCCACAGAGGTCGTCAAAAAAATAGATAGCTAAATTTATCATGGGCCACTAGACCTTTGTTTCGAGATAGTTTTTTTTTCATTCATGTGATGAAAGAGCTCTACAGATCGACAACTCTCTGACTGCCTCTCTCTTTGATTTGCCTCATACAGCAGCCCCAGACGGTGTGCATGCCTCCAGCTTCCTCATATTGAAAATGTAATTTCTATAAATGCCAATATTTAAAGCATAATTAGTGCACTCATAGATTTGAATCATAATTTAGCTGCCAAATAAACAACGATGCTATAAGCTTATAATAGTGTGTAAGCTGGAGTAACATGTCTCCAGCTGCCTCAGTCAGTGTGGGCAAACGGCTAATGATAGAGATATATAGTAAGCGCAAGGATTTAGTACCTATTTAGTGCACCTGGTACCAAAAATTTCAGGTCTGTAGCTAGGAAACTCTTCGAGTTATAAGACTTCATCAACGTGTAAGCTGGAGTAACGGTACGTGAAAAAGCATATGCTCGTTCTCTGGAATGGCTGGAGCTAGCAGGTTGCTTTAAGTCTCCAGATTTAGTACCAAACGAATTAGCGAGGTACCAAATATTTGAAGTGTTTCTGTTCAAAACTCTATGAGTTACAAGCTTTTCCAGCTTTTTTTGTTTGTCCAGCTTGCACATGTTGGATCTCAGCAACCACAATAGGTACAGACCCGGTTGATGTCTCTGAACCGAGCTATGAATTAGTGCACTCGGTACCAAAAATTTGGAATCTCTAGGACAAGCAGTTATCTTGTAATCAGCAAAATAACATTTTACCGCCAAAAATTCAAAGCATTTCGACGCGACCATAAAAATGATGCGTTGCCGCTCTGAAGGTGATACTACGCGCCAGTCACTGGTTGCGTCTATTTTATTTTTTGTTTTTGTCACATCCGCATGAACATCCGCATTATTGGTGCGATGCGGATGTCCAAATCGATGCGGAAGTAACATACATAGATACAAGAGGTGCGTTTTTACTGGTAGGTAGCCCCTTTTTTTACCTTTTTGGCAGTGTTAAAATAACGGAGTTGTATCTGTATCTACATAGGTACCTACTCAAAGCGCCAGTTCTTTAACACCTACCACAGTACCCATAGGAGAAGTTAAATAGTAAAACTAATAAATGATTAGGTACCTACGTAAATCTAAATTTACCTAGTTATTTATTTAACTGCTACCTACCATAATACTGGTTTATATAGGTAGGAAGGATTCGTTTTTGCAAATCGAAAACCTCTCAAATTAGAATGACTTGACTTAGGTCTGATGACGATTCACTTGACATGACACTAGCAAGATTAGATTGGCTGTCAAACTGTCAAAATACGGACGGACGGACGTGCTGCTCGCTCCCTGCCTTGCCTGCAAATTCTGCACTATAATTGGTATATTTTATCAAAAAAAAATATAAAATGTCAAACCATACCAAACTATTTAATTAGATATGGCAACACACAACGCCCCTCTTCAACGCACATCGGAAAGAGAAGGGTATAATAATTATGCCTTCAGAAATTTAAAGGACTGAGTGCATACAAAAAAGACTCTTATCGCGGGTAAAATACGTTCAAATCCGCAGAGCGTAATATCACCTTCAGAGCGGCAACGCATCATTTTTATGGTCGCGTCGAAATGCTTTAAATTTTTGGCGGTAAAATGTTATTTTGCTGATTACAACAGAACTGCTTGTCCTAGAGATTCCAAATTTTCGGTACTTAGTGCACTAATTAATAGCTCGGTTCAGAGACATCAACCGAGTCTGTACCTATTGTGGTTGCTGAGATCCAACATGTGCAAGCTGGACAAACAAAAAAAGCTGGAAAAGCTTGTAACTCATAGAGTTTTGAACAGAGACACTTCAAATATTTGGTACCTCGCTAATTCGTTTGGTACTAAATCTGGAGACTTAAAGCAACCTGCTAGTTCCAGCCATTCCAGAGAACGAGCATATGCTTTTTCACGTATCGTTACTCCAGCTTACACGTTCATGAAGTCTTATAACTCGAAGAGTTTCCTAGCTGCAGACCTGAAATTTTTGGTACCAGGTGCACTAAATAGGTACTAAATCCTTGCGTTTACTATATATCTCTATCATTAGCCGTTTGCCCACACTGACTGAGGCAGCTGGAGACATGTTACTCCAGCTTACACACTATTATAAGCTTATAGCATCGTTGTTTATTTGGCAGCTAAATTATGATTCAAATCTATGAGTGCACTAATTATGCTTTAAATATTGGCATTTATAGAAATTACATTTTCAATATGAGGAAGCTGGAGACATGCACACCCCAGACGGTTTAAGCAATAGGTACCACAATAGGTACTAACTTGCAGAAGCAATTTCATTGCTGACTAAGGAGGTAGGTACCTATTATCGGCCGATTACGGCGTGATCCACGAAACTAACAAAAAAAATGTTCCCAATCTAAACTTTAGCGTGGATCGAGCGAGACCAAGCATGAGTAAAACTAACATTTTGTGTAACATTCGTATTGTGTAATTTCATTAGGTAAGTAGGTAATCACTACATAGTATAAAACAAAGTCGCTTTTTCTGTCCCTATATCCCTTTGTATGCTTAAGGCGTTGACAACGCCTAACATTTCTCTCGCTCGCACGATTCGACATTTTGAAAGATATAAAATCCCAAATTCCAATTTTGAAAAATCGCAAACAACCATTTTGTGTGCAATCATATTGCGCATAGTTTGGTAAAAATTACATTTTGATTGATGCAAGTTTTCCTACTCAAAAGTTTGCTTATGTACGAAAACTAGAAAAGCAAACATTTAAGTAGGAAAACTTGTACCGATCAAAATGATTTTTTTACTAAACTGTGCGCAATGTGATTGCACACAAAATAGTTGTTTGCAATTTTTCGAAAACGGGTTTAGTGATTTTATATCTTTCAACAAGTCAAAACGTGCGAGCGAGAGTCACATTAGCTCTTGTCTCCGTCTTAAATCTTTAAAACTACGCAACGGATTTTGATGTGGTTTTTTTAATAGATAGAGTGATTCAAGAGGAAGGTTTATAATATGTATAATACATGCTTGATATGTGCACCCCTGCGAAGCAAAGGCGCGCGGGCGGGTCGCTAGTAAATTATAAAAATGTGATAGTACATATTTGAATATGAACATTTTAATCCCAAGTGGGAACAAAGAAAGTCATTTGCTGTACTGGCATTCGATTTCGACTGTTATTAATATGAAACAGTAGAACAGTGCTGGCCGCACAGCAAATGTGAAGAACTTACCTAGTACAAACATTTATTTATTCTGCTAAGTAAAAATAAAATAATAATAATAATAAATAATTGACATAGACAATCATTTACTTATTATTTACTACGTAGCACACAACGTACAAAACATAATACTGAATTATTGAAGACCTCAGTGGCGCAGCGGACGAGAGTCCGTCTGCGACACAAGAGGCTGCGGGTTCGATTCCCACCAATTTGTTCCAAACAAATTTTTGTACGATCTGCAGAAATTTATTTCTGCGGTCTGGGTGTTTTCTATGCATAATAAAAAATATCTACATAGATAGATATTTTTTGTCAAGTATATTATAATGTATGAAATATATAGCTTTGAGCTTACTTTGGGGCTAGGTGGTGCTGTGTGGATTGTCCAGTATTATTTATTTTATTTATATAAATATATACTTCTCATTAGTTTGTAACGGAATATGCATTGGATAGGTAAGGTAGGTGAGGTGATGCTACCCGAATTGCACCAACCAAACAACTAACCAATACTCACATAGAAACGGAACTCCGTATTGATGATGTCGTAACTGTCTTTGGTCCGGAGACAGGCAAGCATCGTCTCCGAAGGTGCTTGGGGACAGTCCAGGAACTTGGCCAACCGGAATGCATTCTTCAAAGCCTCGCCAGGTGGAGCTTCGGCCCACGGAACCAAAGCTGTGCCAGACTCCGAAATGCCTTTGTGGAATAGCCCTGTCACAGAAACGATTATTTTTAAGAGAAGTATTTATTACAAGAAAAATTACTCTTGGCTCATCCACTTTAAAAATACTCTTTCCATCTTTTTAATAAGCATTCATCACATTTCACAATGTTGCCATTCTGGTCTCTGGTCGAGTTCAGCTCAGGCCTCTGAGTTTTTGCTCTGGCTGAACGAATGGATATCCAGAAAAACTTAATGTTCGTCCGGAAAAAAAATATGGTACACAGAAACCAAATAACCAACCAACAAACGGTATAAATAGAATCAGGAAAAATATTCTTTACTAATATATTAATAACTTTTCTAATCGTTTAGACTTGATGGAAAAGTTGAGGTTTGCAAGTAAGTTATCCATACCTGCACTAGTTTTTGATATCATATGGTAGTGGACACTGGCGCCCCCTGCGCTTTCTCCAAATAATGTGACGGATTTCTTGTCGCCGCCGAAACTTTCAATAACTTTTTGTAAGAACCGTAGTGCCTCTTGCTGGTCTTTGAGTCCATTGTTACCTGGGCAATGCTCGTCTTGAGTTGAAAGGAATCCAAGTGGACCTGCAAACATTATACTCCTATTAATATGTCAAAGGACATTAAATAAATAAAATAAATAAATAAATAATGCTGGACGATCCACACAGCACTATCTAGCCCCAAAGTAAGCTATTCAAAGCTTGTGTTATGGGTACTAGATAACTGATATATTTAATACATTATATACTTACATAGATATATATTTTTTATTATACATAGAAAACACCCAGACCATCGGAACAAATTTCTGCAGATCGTACACAAATTTGTTCCAAGGCGGGAATAGAACCCGCAACCTCTTGCGTCGCAGGCAGGCTCTCGCCCGCTGCGCCACAGAGGTCGTCAAAAAACATTGAACGCTACTCTGTGCGGTAAATTATGGCCTATTTCAACATCCCTTAGTTACGCCGCACAATAGAAATGGTAAAGCAAAGTAAAAATATAACCGTCCCGTCTAAAGTAACGACGTAAGTATTTTTATTTCGCAGGCAGAGGTAGTGAAATATTCGTAGTAGGTAGATGATGCGTCCAAATTCTACTAAATATTATAAATGCGAAAGTTTGTAAGTATGGATGGATGGATGTTTGTTACTCTATAACTTCAGAACGGCTGAACGGATCTTGGTGAAAATTGGCACAGAGATATACTTTAGTCTGGAATAACACATAGGCTACTTTTTATCCCGTGGGAATACCGGGATTTTAAACTACACGAGTGAAACCGCAGAGCGCTACTAGTTATTGATAATCCGAAAATAATACTCCTAAAGGATACAAACTAAAAAAGAAACGTCGGGACTGTAAAATCGATAGCATAACTAACCAAGTCTGTAATTAATTGTCACCAGAAGGACATCTCTGTCCAGGATGTACTCTGGTCCGTACATGCCGGTGCTGGCGTCTCCGCACATCCAACCGCCTCCGTGGATGAACACCATAACTGGGAGCAGCTTACCACTTTCGCCAAGATCCTGTAAAGTAGAGCAGCTTCTGTGAGAGTTGTATGAGGTAACGTTCGTTTTTCACGTTTTTTTTATTCGTTACCAAGAACGATTAAAAAACATGATTTACCTGCCTAACTTCTTTACATTTGACCAAAATCTGGCTAGTTAAGATACTCACTACTCTACACTAGGGGTTCCCAATTTTATTTGGCCATGGAACCCTAATCTAATTGATCTACTTTTTTTGGCGGAACCCTAGCTGGCGGTTTTGATAAGTTTAAATTGTAGTTTGAATATATGCAGGTTAGACACGGGAGAACGAACAAATTATGATATATAATTGATTGAGTGAGCGAAGCGAACGAAAACCTTACAATACACATGGGCGATTTGGCATTTTATGTATGTTTGTCCGACGATAACTTGAGAACCGTTTATCCGATCTGCATGAAATTTGGTAAGTCGATAGCTTGTACTTGAGAAATTTACTGGTAAGTATGTAAGTAAAATCGGATAAGGGTTATTATAATATAAAATGTAGAGTCTACACTACTAGCACAATAAAAAAGAACTCACATTATTTGCGACCGGTGAATAAATATTCAAATACAAACAGTCTTCTTGCCCTACTATTTCCTTCTGACGGGTATAGGGGTTTCTCTGGACGCAGACGGGCATCTGCTTAGTTGCGTCATAGTTTCCATCCCATGGTGATGTGGGAACCGGTGCCTGAGAGAAAATAACATACATTTCCTTAAATCAATAAAATTCTTCGTATTGTCTCTAAGTAAATAAGTATAGTATAAGTATAGTACATGAACACTTACTTTACTTATTTTTTAATATTTTTTTTAATATGTATTTTTTTTTTAATAATGCTGGACAATCCACACAGCATCATCTAGCCCCAAAGTAAGCTACTCAAAGCTTGTGTTATGGGTACTAGATGACTGATATAATTAAATACATTATATACTTAGATAGATATTTTTATTATACATAAACACCCAGACCAACGGAACAAATTTTTGCAGATCGTACACTTTGTTCCGAGGCGGGAATCGAACCCGCAACCTCTTGCGTCGCAGGCGGACTCTCGCCCGCTGCGCCACTGAGGTCGTCAGTAGAGGGAGGTAGTGAGGTCGTCAGTTTTATTTATACATAACCTTTAAACAATTTAACCCCCGGTTTCTGAAAACGCGATCAACACTAATCGGCTGTCAAGTCACTTGCTATTTCAGCTTTTACTTCATATCAGATAGAGATAGCAAGTGACTTGACAGCCGATTAGTGTTGATCGCGCTTTCAGAAACCGGGAGTCAGTAGTTTATTTTACACACATATAATAAAAAGATGCAGTGTAAAAATATATAGGTAATTTAGTCAATAGTGAAATGGCTGTTGTACTTATGAATATTTGACTTTTTATGGCTAATTTTATTTACACCTTGGGTTACATTAATGAAGTTTTATAGGAATCTCTAATGTTTTTCTAGCAACAAATATAGCCTATATTATACTTCAGGGATACCATATGTAAAGGTCGCGTCAACCAAAAATAACGCTGGAAAACAGTGGAGGGGTTTGCGCATACAAAATACACGCGTCATCATACCCTCTCCCCCTCCTTCCGGCATTCTTTTTGCGTGACGCGCACTATAGCTTTCTAATGGTGAAATATTTTTTGAAATCAGGCCAGTAGTTATTGAGCCTTTTTGGACATACAAAAATACAATTCCTTCCTCTTTAAATTATGAGCATAGATGTAGGTAATACAAGAAACGGACGTTTTGTGTTTATTAATTATAGATTACAAGCGACAAAACTATTATAGTACATTATGGTACTAGTGTGGTAGGTACATTGGTGATTACCGCTGAGGCGCCATTGAGTAATCGGTAATCATCAATCCACACGTGTATCATACGACGTTTTTCAACACAATTGTGAATAAAATAATAATAAAAACTCACAGAACAGATATTTTTCCTTGGAGTTTTCAGGTAGTAAAGTTTCCATACGTTAAGGGCTTCACATCATAAATCGGGCGGTGTACAACATAAATCATTTTCTTCGTAACTAGTACTTATAGACATTTTAATTAATAAATAACTATAATTTCAACAGTGAAAAGAAAAATGTTTCGCTTCGGCGGGAAAAATTAATCAGTTTTCGCCACAGACTAAAGGGATGAGGTTTTTTTTATTTTTCGCGCATAGGGTTTGCGCGTTTGCGCCTATTCTGCCACGTACAAAATGGGGAATTTAATTTTTCTTTTATTACAGAGAAAACAAAAGTTATATTTGAGTGAATGTTTTACTTATTAAACACGTACGAGTTAAAATTATCTATATATATAAGAATTTGCATGAAATGATCAAGCAATAGGGACATTAATTTATTTGTTCTATTGAACACGATCTTTTTTTTTTAATAAAAACTTTTTTAGGAACAAAACAACTCAACCAATAAAATTTAAAAGAAAATCTATAACTCACTTGTGAGTTATAGCAATGAAAAAGTCACAGTTTGATCATGGGTGTCATTCTGTGCCTAATTGCGGTGACCGTAGAGCCACTTTGTGAGCAACTGTGTTGAAAAAACTATCACGCGTTGATGTCTTTTTGAGAAACTTGCGCTATATTGGTCAACGAACGGTACTTTTACAAATAAAGAACATCAAATGATCATTTCGTAAACATAAAAATACCTATTTTAGATGTAGGTCAGTAAGTTGGTACCTACTACACAATAATATAAATGTTTCTGAAGTAGTTCGGGCCTTACTTATCACCAAATAAACAATAACTAACGATTCTTCTACTATTATTTAATAAACGCGAAAGTTTGTAAGTGTGGATGGATGTGTGTTACTCAATAACTCCAGAACGGTTCAACGGATCTTGATGAAATTTGGCATAGAGATAGATTGTAGTCTGGAATAGTACATAGGCTACTTTATATCCCGCGGGAATACCGGGATTTAAAACTACGCGGGTGAAACCGCGGGGCGTTGCTTGTGTAGTATAAAAATGACTACTATACATAGTACTTATTATGCTATGGCTGCTTGGTGATGACAAATCACTGATCTCGGACGAATTTTGAAGCAACGTTTATTGACTATAAATGAGATATGAGGTCCTACAAGGGGCAACAGAAATAAAATAATACACAGTCATATAAATTAGTATTGTTTGTACATTCCAAAAATTTTGAGATGCGATCAAAAGAGTACAAAGTGAAAAACCAATATTCATCATCTATAACACTAAGTAATATCATAATGGTGTAAGCTTGGGTGTTTGTTAAATCAATAACGCCAGAACGGCTGAACGGATTTCGATGAAATTTGGCACAGAGATAGATTATAGTCTGGAGTAGTACATAGGTGTTTTTATCCCGTGGGAATACCGGGATCTAAAACTACGCGGGTGAAACTGCGGGTCGCAGCTAGTGTGTAATAAAAGTAATTTGATTTCATAGTTGGAGTAGCTGTAATACATGCAAACCTAGTTTTTTTTTTATCTGAACGATTCGAATTTTAATATATGCCTTTCACGTAGTGAACCGATTTTAGAGCACCGATCTTGTTCTTAGTGGAGCTCCAATAAATAATAAATATTGAGAAAAGTGCTCTATGAGGGGTATTAAAATACTTCCTCATAGAGCACGAGGTGTAGCTTCGCTGCCAGACATCGCAAGATGAAGATAGGGGTTCAGAGAATATAACCATCTAATATTAGGTATATACGAGTATGTATATGATACTTAATGCATTAATAGCGATAAGGTCGCCCATTGTTTTACCTTAAATGTATGTTTATACTCTGTAATATGTTTCTGTGTGGTGAACAATAAAGAGTTATCTATCTATCTACATTCAACGTTAGTTTATATAAAAGTGGATAATGTATTTAAATACTACCTGTCATATCAGTGCAAAAAATTCGCCTAATTTGTTTTTAAAAACCTGTTTTGTAGATCGTAGGAAGGTCCATACCTACAACATAGGTACCTACACAGCAAGTTCCTGCTATAACGACTGAGGTATACGGTGGGGTATACTGGTGCTACTACTCTATTACCTGCTACTACAGAGTCCGTTCGTTATCATAATTAATAGTTGGAATAAAAATAATAGAATCTCTCTAAAATTATAGCCATTCTTGTCGTTTCGGTCTTTTAGAAAGGGACGGCAATATTTTTAGTGCTGTCATTAGGGAAAACTAAACAACAGAATCGACACCAAAATCAAGTATCAAAGCATCAAACCCTGCCCAACCCTGTCCTGTCAAGTTTCCTGGAGAAGAGATTGCCATCAGCAATAAGGTCGTCCATTGTTTAAATAACCTACCCTGTGTACCCATGGTAAACGATAAAGAGTTATCTTATTCTAGAGAAGAAGGCTTACCTTAAATCTCAAGTTTCCGATTGGGGGTGCAGCGTAAGGGAGGGCTGTAAACGCAGATATCTGCCTCCCTTCCCGCGTCTTCATATAGTATCCGGTGACGTCCCCCATAGCTGTGCTAACCACAGGCTTGCTTTCGCCTTTCACATTACTGACACACAACAAAGTAACAACGAACAGAAACATGAAACATCTATTATTAAAATGCTCGTTCACGAATTGTAGGAACCCGTTTGGCACGACGCCGGAGGTCGTCATCGTACTGGCTTCAACAAAAACGAAATGAAGACATAAGCTCGGGCCTCGAGTATTTATTACCTATCCAACGGATTATAGGCAAATGATGATGAACTCGGTAACTGCTCCTTCACCGCAGCGCTTCTGTAACTACTCGTGCGGCGGCGGGCTCTGTCACTATTTTGTCATAATATAGGTACCCACGTGAAGCGTTGAACCGTGGCCTTTCTTAAGTGGAAAATGGCTATACACAAAACTTGCGTTGTTTTCCTGTTATTGCACGTTATGAGAAAATGTTATTACCCTACGCCACTGATATGTAATAGACAAGTATACATAAAATGTAATAATAGAGATCAGTGCCCTACACTAATCTTATGTAAGTATCAAGTACCTATATGTAAACGATGCACAGTGTACAGACCAAAGAGCTTGCGCAGTGAAGGAATTCCCTAAGTCATGTCATCATCGCATAGAAACAATTGAGACACATGTACATAACAACAGAAATCATTATGATATACAAACATGGGAAACGAGAAAACAACCTAAGCTCATACAGACCAATAAACCTCCTGCCAGTTATGTCCAAACTCATGGAGAAAATGATACTTAACAGGCTAAGACCAATCCTAACAGAGAGGAAAATCATACCAGAACATCAATTTGGCCGAGAGAACTCAACTATAGAACAAATACATAGAGTATGCAACAAAGTGCGACATACACTGGAACGGAAAGAATATTGTTCTGCTGCCTTCCTGGAGGTGCAGCAAGCATTTGACAGTGTGGCACAAAGGGCTGCTCTGCAAAATAAAAATGTTCCTCCCACATACCTACTTTAACCTATTGAAATCCTATCTCTCAGACAGGTTGTTCAGGGTTAAGGAAGTAGATAGTTACTCCAAACTTTATGACATCCAAGCAGGAGTACCACAAGGCTCTGTGCTTGGACCAGTATTATACACCATTTATACAGCAGACATACCACAAGCACAGGACACAACAGTGGCCACATTTGCTGATGATACTGCAATCCTGTCTAGCAACAAAAACCCACAAGTTGCGTCGAACAATCTGCAAGCAGCTCTGCACAAAGTCTCACATTGGCTGGACAAATGGAGAGTTACCGCAAGTGCAGCGAAATCTACTCACACAACGTTCACGCTTAGGCAAGGAAACTGCCCACCAGTAAAACTGGGAAACACCAACCTACCACATAAAGATTGTGTCAAGTACCTTGGAATGCAGTTAGACAGACGGCTTACATGGAAAGATCACATCAAAACAAAGAGGGATGAAGCTAATCATCGCTCTAAAAACTTGAACTGGCTTATAGGAAGAGCATCTAATCTATCTCTGCAAAACAAGCTACTAATATACAAAGCTGTGATTAAACCCATATGGACTTATGGAATACAACTCTGGGGTACTGCCGCTAACTCTAACATAAGTATAATCCAACGACTCCAGAACTCAATATTGAAACCAATGTCAAACGCACCATGGTTTATCACAACAGAGGAACTGCATGAACACATTCAAATTAGCACAGTAAAGGAAGAGATTCAAATAATGGCAAAATCCTATCAAACTAGATTAGCAAAACATCCCAACCAACTGGCTGTAAAACTACTGGAGCCAAACCCACGGAAAAGATTAAAGCGCCGAAACATACTAGAAGCAAACGCACAAAACTAACTATATACATAACAAAGCAAAACACATTTTTTTTTGCTCTCTACGTTCTCCCGACTCTCCTCTATCAGCCGTCATCTCAGCAGTCACTCCTTTCATACCCATGTCATCTTTCACAACAGTCCATAAATTTTTTCTTTGTCCTCAACTCCTAGGTATATCCATCCACTTTCATCCCTAGTATTCTTCTCGTTACATGACATATCAAACTCACCATAATTCTGTTGAAGTAGGTCCTATAAATTAAGATACTTTAAGATATTATAAGTAGTAGAGCTCTTTGTGAAGGGCTCGTCCGGGGAAGTACTACCACCACGCCTTTTTCTGCCGCCAAGCAGCAAGGTTTGAAGTGTGATCGCCGGTGTAATTACAGGCGCATGAGGCTTAACATCTGCATGCCTTAAGTTGATGGACGCAGGGCAGTGCATCGTAGGGCACGTTCCTATCGTGCGTGACTTACGAGGCAATGCTTTGTGTGTAGGTGATATGGTAACCACTTAACATCAGGTTGACCATCTGCTTGTTCCATCAGATAGTTGTATAAAAAAATGCAGGTACCATCGAAGTCACAAAACAGATGATCTGTTAGGTATGAGTAATCCTGCTGATCTTCAATCCGACACTCCAATTTCCCTCATTTTACCAGCCTGTTCTGACCTCAGTAATAACCTTAGCTTTGAAAAGGGTCTGCCAGCTCCCGAAGACGTCGTTGCTTATATTTTATTCCCATTTTCTTTTATTATACACATCTAGCCTTCATAGAGATGACATTGGATATAGATTAGCCTATACTAATGATATCAACACGCTGATATATATTTGTGCTAAACACACCCACCATCCACACGTCATATCATCGAGAACAGCGTTACCTTATACTATTGTCTTCTTGTTTGTGAAAATTGGCAAATAATAAAGCATAGCGTCGCGTCGCGTCGTTGGGAAAATGAGACGAAGTAACGAATAACGATGTGAACTACCTGCAAAGAGTATAGGTACAATAAAATAACTAACTGCCATTTGCCACCAAATACGTCACGCGGGCTCTTCCCTCATTACTTTTTTAAGGGGGAAAATGCCTTTGCATTTCCCTTTTTTCCCTTCTGCCATAGGGTTGGCGGAAGGGGGTATGTGGGGCTCGAACCCACTAAAAACCTCCCTGTGAGACATCCTCCGCGAAAGGTGTAGCGAGATGGGGTCGCGTTAGCATTCACCATCTTTCCCTGACATACTGCGCTAGTTTTATGTAGTACTAGTTGCGCCCCGTGGTTTCACCCACGCAGATTTAAATCCTCGTATTCCCACGGGATAAAAAGTAGCCTATGTGATATTCCAGACTATAATCTATCTCTCGGCCAAGTTTCATTCAGATCCGTTCAGCATGAAAGAGAGGATACCTTGGAGTCAGTTTTTTTTTGTATTGCGAACCAGGGTTTTAGATCCACGAGAGTTCTTATCACGAGCTCCCCGATAGAGGCGATAAAGGCACTTATCGGCCCTCGGACAAGTTGAAAAATCGACTAGATTAACATTTAGCAAACAACTTTACCTATTTGCCTACAAACCGAAGAAGTGGCACTATTGGGTTTCGGGTATTTTTGTATGGTCATTGGTCACTCTCGATGATAAAAGCTAGCGGATTACTGATTTCTATTTTTGTAGGTTAGGTACCTAGGCGTTGGTGGTGTTTTTAGATGTAGTTCTAGGCACCTAGGGGGAACAGGGGTAATGGCGAACATGTCGGGTAATACTGCTCACTCCAATAACTTATTAAATCAGGTGCCTTAAAACACAGCGAGCACGCTGCAGCGCAGGGGTTGTAACGCTTGAGCAGGCAGTCTCTAAACCTCAACATTAACATAATAAGACAAATGAAAAAACAAATAGAGCATTTTTCTCTCGGGTGATCGGCATTTCCCCATATTTCCGTACCTAACTGCAGAATAAATATTTTGTAATTTGTTGATAATTCTATACCGAATTGCTTGAGAGCTCTAACATGTGCTCAGGTGCAGCAGGCGCGTAGGGCAGGAGTTAGGTTAACTACTCTAGGGCTAGAGCTCTACCAACAACTACCTCAGGCACCAACTTAACGTGAAAACAAATAGAATTCAAATCTTAGTAAAAAGTCTGTGGTAAATTCAGGTTTTTATTAATGTCTTTTTCTCTGCGCAGATGACGCGTTTGTTTTCCTGTTAAGCAGAAGAAACATTCTGTTTAAAAGGTAAGACCTCCTCCGCGTGTGATATCGGACTGTCTTTTGTGGTGCCGACGACGTCATCGGCTTGTAGTCGTTCTCCATAGACTTGCTGGATCTCTGGATAAAATTTAAGTTTCTTTTGCGATAGCTCTGAGTGGTGTGGCCGCAAGTTTTCGTTTCGCAGCGTTTCCTTTTTTCAAAATCATCAATTTTCCGCAATAAGTAGTCATTCTGCTTTGCTATTCGATCTGTAGCTGATTTTATTTGCGCCAGTTCGCTGTTTATTTTCGTCAGTTGAATTTTGTTTACGATCTCAAATTTTTCAGTTAAGTTACTAATAGCGTTTAAAATATGTTCCTTCGAGTTATCTGGTAACTTATTGGCAGAATTGTGGCAAAGAGCACACTTCCATTGAAATCCGCGGTCGCCGCATTCTCGAGCATCCTTGTTGCTCTCGGAGACACATTTCAAATGGTATTTTGACTCGCACATACCACATTTCAAACCATCACTGCTCCGGAGAGATCGTTGACAACGCTGACAAATCATCCTAAAACAATTTTGTTTTGATATTATTATTTTTGCTACATTTAATGTTTACATAGACACACTAGTGCACAGAACTGTATCTACTATGCATGCACTACCTAGTGGTTCGACTCAAATACCTAGGTCGTCAGTCAGAGGCAAGCCCAAACATTAGTTTGCTAAGCAGTAGTAGTATGGGGGGCTGATTTTTGGTAGGTTATTTTTGGTACCTAGCTTATTTTTTCATTTCCTTGACAAAAGGACTCAAGGGAAAGGACTGCCATCTACCCCAACTTGCAACCCTCCTATCCCCAACCCTCAGCCCAGGTAAAAGGAATGCTATAGTTTAACCGTTACATCTCATAGACAAAAGGACAAGGAGGAATTCCTTCAAGGGAAGGACTTGCCATATACCCCCACTTGCAACCCTCCTATCCCCAATCCTTGCTCGTCCGAGCAAAGAGCCGAGACAGTAACTAGAATCACAATTTGTTTGCTAGACCAAATACTTCCCTCCTCGCCTGTGTGTAATATCAACGCATTACTGCTCGGCATAGTTCTGATGTAGGTATGAAGCGAAATGAGCGTGGAAGGTAATTATAGGTAAAGGTAACTTACTCACTTACTTACAGATGTTTGTTCTCAATTTTCCGTTTCAAACAGGCTGCTCATACAACCAATGTACCCAACTATACCTAGGTACTATAGGCTTTAAAGGAAGTTTTTTCCCAGGGGTCCACGGCAAACTATAAATTTAGATTATTTACCCGTGTCTACTTATTTCTGAATAGTAATAATATAGTTAAATATAATAGTAAATAAAAAAAATACAAAACCCATCTTTAAGAAGACATGACTAAGACTGACACCAAAGAGTATAATTATAACGCTACGCTTAGACCAAGGAATTTAATACTCTCTGGCGAGAGGCTAACCACCGGTTTCTGAAAGCTCGATCAATACTAATCGGCTGTCAAGTCACTTGCTATTTCAGCTTTTAGTTCAAAGTAGATAGAGATAGAGTAGTAGAGCTCTTTGTGAAGGGCTCGTCCGGGGAAGTACTACCACCACGCCTTTTTCTGCCGCCAAGCAGCAACGCTGTGTTTCGGTTTGAAGAGTGTGGTCGCCGGTGTAATTACAGGCACATGAGGCTTAACATCTGTATGCCTCAAGTTGATGGACGCAGGGCAGTGCATCGTAGGGCACGTTCCTATTGTGCGTGACCTACGGGGCAATGTTTTGTTTATAGGTGATGGTTACCACTTAACATCAGGTGGGCCATCTGCTTGTTCCATCAGCTAGTTGTATAAAAAAAAAAAAAAAAAAAGATAGCAAGTGACTTGACAGCCTATTAGTGTTGATCGCGCTTTCAGAAACGTGTGTTGGACTGACACTACATTTTTTATAAGTAGGTATTAGGTACATAGCACGTACATAGGTACTCTAGTGACAAAAAAATAATCTTTGGACTAAGTAATATATTATGATGGATGCCTAAACCAGCGCCTCCTTGAGCGCCTTGTTGTATAGGTAAATACCTATCTGGACAAATTTTCAAAATCAACGCCCTGGCTATACTATCAAAATCAAACTGAAACTGAAAAATGTTCACGACTTTGATCCCCAGGCACGGTAGATATCCCTTCAGATCTCTCAGTGCCAAGTACCTACTAACTCGAGATTCTTTGAGGTACATAAGGGGGTAGTCGGGTAGTCAGAGGTACGTCCAAACATTACATTTAATTTTGGCACACACCTACCCACATTTTGCTGTAGTTAGTAGGTATTCCATACGTGACAGGTTGCAAGCCCACCGCCGCTGTTAGAATACTAACTGGTTTGCTCACGATGTTTTCCTTCACCGTTTAATAGGCATTGCGCACATACATTTTTTTTATAGAAAAATCCATTGGTGCACAACCGGATTCGAACCTGCGAAGTGCTCGCAATTCAGGAATTTAGATAGGTACTACGCTCGCAATACAGCAAACCAAAAACAAGCTTTCGCACACTTGGGGTTTCTCTGTCTACGGGGTAGCACCACTGTAGGATCTGTATTATACAAGACGTGGTAGGACATCGTAAACAGCTCTGTCTAAGGGTAGGACATGGGTACTGGGTAGGACAGATCAACGCAACGCAAACATCTTCGTTCGCTCGTTCACAGCGAACTCGTGGTGGTCACAACATTGTCTATTTATCTCGTGGTCTAAGGCCGGTGCCAGATGTATGAATTTAAGTGATCACTGAGCCGCACGCTTAATGAGGCACGAGAAAAACTCTTCACTGTTACGTGCCTCACTAAGCGTGCGGCTCAGTGATCACTTCACACATATCTGGCACCGGGGTAACTACTATGTACATCGCACTTGACCGACTTAAATAAAGTACATACCTACATACTCGATCAATAATGATATATAATGAAGGCCTTTGGCCATTCTACTCGGAATTTAATTAAATAAAAAAAGAACACTGTTTTGTACCATTTATTTTAATTCACATACGTAGGTAAGTAGGTACACGAGTAATAAGGTATAAAGTACCTATGTACATAGGTACTAGTAAGGATAAAATACAGTAGTAGAACAAAAATACAATACTGAAATACCTATGTAAATGGTAAATTAAAAAAGTCTTACGCCAGCAAAAATAATACCCTAGGTACAAGAAACAAGATCTTTTTTATAAATATTTCCATACAATAGCTATCTACGACCTCCTTAGAAACCATCTTAGCCCATTCCCTATTAATTAAGCAATTAAAGTAATTAGTCAATAATGTAAATCACCTACTTACTAATATACATACAGCACCAATCATCTTAGCAGAGCGAAAGTTTATTTGATTTATAAATTAGAATGATACTTCTTGTGTGGCGCCAGCCCAGCAGCGATCTGGCTACCCAAGTCCGGATGCACCTGAGTGAACATCTTAATAGCTCTCTCCTGAATAAATCCAGCCGCATCCTTCAGGTTGCCGACAATGTTCGCCACAGTGCGTTTCTTCTCTTCGAGGTCGAAAACTTTGTAATAGAGATCGGTAGCCTGTGCGAAGTTGTCTTCGGTTTGTCCGCTGTCGTAGCGGTCGACGTCGCCGCTGACGTGATACCTCGGTTGGAGGCGCTGCGCGCGCGGGCACTCTTGCGGGCCCGAGAACGAGTTGGGGAAGTAGTTGGGGCAGTCGTTCTGGTTATGCAGGGCTTGCGGGCCGTCGCGCTGGTAGTTGGACACGGTCACGCGGAACGGGCAGTTCACGGGGATCTGCAGGTAGTTGGCTCCGAGGCGGTGGCGGTGCGTGTCGCTGTACGAGAACAGACGACCTTGCAGCATCTTGTCGGGCGACGGCTCGATGCCCGGCACCAGGTTTGCGGGACTGAACGCTATCTGCTCCACCTCAGCGAAGTAGTTCTTTGGATTTCTGTCCAAAACCATTTTACCGACAGGAATGAGAGGGTACTCCGAATGAGGCCAGACCTTGGTCAAGTCGAACGGATTGAATTTGCAGCTTTCTGCTTGCGCCATGGTCATGACCTGTATGTAGAATGTCCAACTCGGGAAGTCGCCTTTCCCTATGGCATTATAGAGATCCCTGATGGAGTAGTCGGGATCCTGGGATGCTAATTCGGCGGCCTTTTCAGCTTTCAAATTTTTAATACCTTGGTTTGTTTTGTAATGGAACTTGACCCAATGGCCGACACCCTGAGCGTTGATGACCTTGAATGTGTGGGAGCCGTAGCCGTTCATGTGCCTGTACCCGTCGGGGATCCCGCGGTCCCCGAATAAGTATAGAGTCTGGTGGGCAGTCTCCTGTCTCAATGTCAAAAAGTCCCAGAACATGTCAGCATCTTTCAAGTGTGTAGCCGGATTTCGCTTTTGTGTGTGAATAAAACTAGGGAAGAGAGTTGGATCTCTGATAAAGAATATGGGAGTGTTGTTACCCACAAGGTCCCAGTTTCCGTCATCAGTATAGAACTTTACTGCAAACCCTCTTGGATCTCTGACAGTGTCAGCAGAACCACTTTCACCCCCAACAGTTGAGAAACGGACTGCAATAGGTGTTCTCTTTCCGATAGTTTCAAACACCTTTGCTGCGCAGTACTTGGAAATGTCGTGGGTAACTTCAAAGTATCCAAAAGCACCAGCTCCTTTAGCGTGCACTACGCGTTCCGGGATACGCTCCCTGTCAAATGAAGATATTTCATCAAGGAAGTTGACATCTTGCAACAGAGCGGGACCATTCTTGCCAACACTTTGGATGGCAGTCTTCACACCCACTGGTGATCCAGATTTTGTAGTGATGTAACCAGGAGAGTCCTGAAAAAAAATCAAAGAAATTGTATTAGGTATAGGCATAAGTACAAATGATAATTTTCAATCTAAACGAATTGAGACTCAGTACCTATATACAAAAAACTCCAATGCCGTGAATTTATAAATTTAAGGTTAAAGAAAATTAACACTTTAAATTTTACTAACAAACTTTTTTATTACCTACGCAATTGTATTTTAATCTTTATATAGGTATTTGTTCCGGTTTTGGTATTTGTTGTAAGGTACCAGTCGCATGGTAGGTAGGTACTGGTAGTGTGGTGCTAGGTATATCAGAAATATCTCTGTCAGCTTGTTGGAAGTTTATTTTTTGTTTAATGATCTGAATAACAATCTTTTAATTTAAATCAAAGAATTACCCAGTATTTAAGAACTTAATTGCTATGTCACCTAGGTATATGATAATGATAACCGCTCAGCCAGCCAGCCAGAGTAACCTGGTGTACCTAACACAGAACTAATATTTGCAGATCAAAACCCTAGCTATTTTAGGCTTGAGATTTGGCTTATAGACTATGGGCTCAGCTGTATGCCTGTATTAACTGTGGGCATCAGTGTTGAAATGATGATGATGATGATTGATCGGTTTTTAGAGAGAAACTAGGTACCTAAATATTTGTCGTATTTATAAAAATTATAGGTAGATAGGTACACTATATTTTCACCTTTTTTTTATAGTTCCCCTTTGTAGGGATTTGTTCTTTAAAATTACGGTTTTGTCAATGCTGTTTACTACATGACATATAAAAAAAATTATTTTATGAACTTAGGTAGGGACAGCTCTGAAAATTTATGGGTTCACTAATTCTTGCTGAAAATTATTTAAGTACCTACTTACAATTGCACTGTTAAGTATGCTGTGTGTGACACCATTTTGTAGAATGTTAAGATTTGTAATCTTAGTTCAGTCAGCTGTACAAAACCCTGACTTGACTTTATTAAGTAGGTAGGTACCTACATATTCAAACTGTACCTACTTACTGAATTGACTTCAGATTTCATATTTACAATATTTATTGTTTAAGTACGTACTGGATAATGTGTTAGCTTCTAACACTCAGCAAAGAAAATAAAGAACTGACCTTGCAGTGTCAGATTTGATTAGTTTTAGTAGGTATATCTACCAAAATAGATTAAAATGGATAATTACCTACCTAAAATTTATGATAACGATATGTTTGCATGTTCTGAATAAGTTATTAGGGATACACATTCATTTAGCTCATTCTAATCTAATTATTATGGATTTGAAAACCAATCCTTCTTATCACTTATCACAAATAAGGTTCCCCTGATAGGTAGGTATTAACTTCACCAACATAAAAATATACCTACCATATACCTATTACTGTAGTAGGCTCTTCATACCTACTTGATAGTAGGTATCTAACAGATTTAACTGGGTAGATGCAGATATAAAATGATTAAGAAATGTAAGGAAATAACTTCATACCTACATACCTATGTGTAGGAAAATATATTAAATACCTACCTAGTATGTGGTACTAGATAACAGAAGCAAAACAAAGTTCAAAGTACAAACTCATTGCTGAGAAGACCATTTAGCTGTATTAGATATTTACCTACTTAGCATGCACTATTTAAATGGAATGGTTCAATTAGGTAGATAGACCTATATACAATAGGTAGGTACCTACACAAATACATAGGTGATTAGAAAAGTGATTAGTAGCTACACAGATAACTGGTGATTATTTGTAAGTTCTGGATGTTTTGGTATGTTGCCTACTTCTAATCTGCTGTCGATAGTAACATAAAGTAACAGGGTAGGTACCTAAGTAGTATAAATCCATGAACCTAATAACTTTGGTGCTGCATATTTTTTAACTTACCTGCCTGTTCAGTAAAAAGAGGTAGAGAGGCAGGTGAGTAGATACATTACATACCTAGTATGTAATGTAATCACAAGTACAAGTACAAGGTATTAATTCATGCACAATCATTGCATTAGCAATTCAAGGAGGACAACTTGCAGAAACAACTGGAGTAGGTACCTACCTAGCTACAACAAATTTATGAATGACTTTCAGAATCGAAGTTGTACCGGAAACGTTATGGAACTTGTGAACCAACCTTCAATGATTTCTTGAAGTTGACGAGTTGATCAGTGGACGGGTCCCTTGAAGCCATTTTGTAAAGTTCACAGACTGCTTTCACGACGGAACAACGCTGGACGCGTCCGCGAACGCAAATACCGGCTGTGTCGACTTCGGCCCTCCTTATATAGAATTTCCAGCGGAATGATAAACAACATGACATTACCTACCTACAGAGAAACGAGTGCAACCGGTGGGTGGTAGTGGTAATAAGTTTAATTAGGTGTGTGGTAGGACTGGTAGGTACCTACATAGATTTAACCTACTACGAGTAGAAGGTAACCTACCAACCATTATTTAGGTAGGTACCTACCAAGAATAGTATTCCGATACATTGAGTTAAAATGTACCTACCTACTACATCATAGGTACTCAATGTTCCGATATTTCGTATGTATCTACTCTTTGATTGATCCTCACACGGTATCCATATTAGTATAGTTAGCTGTGTGGTGGTATGGTAGGCTTTGTTTTTTATCAGTCGATTCAATGATGATATGCGTAATGGCCGCCATAGACGTACAAGTAATTTGATCAAACAAGCTAGTTCAAACAGTTTGGTCAAATTGGCATGACCTTTCAAGCGACCACACACCATCAGGCAGACTTGAAGCGGTGTCAGTTCAGTATCGAACCGGGCGAAAAGTGGTAGTGCTTCTTTAAAATGTCTACAGATGATGCTTTAGCAATTGTTGGTTTAGTGTTTGCTTTGAAGGCCCACAAAAGGACAAAAAAACGTTCTGTATGGTGTAATGTGTTATGGTACTAATCTTTATTTTTGTTGTTCAGGTTTCATTTCGATATATTTGTATGAATTCTTGGCCGCCATATACGTTCAAGTAATTTGATCAAACAGGCAAGTTCAAACAGTTTGGTCAAATTGGCATGACTGTCTGTGGTAAAATTTGATCAAATTTAATGAGAAATCAAATGGAAGGAAGAAATATGAATTTTCGTATTTTTATTTGACCAAACAGTTTGTTCCAACTATTTAATTTAAATTTTGAGTGTGTGTGTTGCGGGCGCTCAGTTGTTGCTACGGAAGTGTTCCCTTGCGGACGTGTTGTATTGCAATATGTCGAACCGCGATGTACTAGAAGAATTCATACAAATATATCGAAATGAAACCTGTTTATGGAACATCAAAAATAAAGATTACCATAACACATTACACCATACAGAACGTTTTTTTGTCCTTTTGTGGGCCTTCAAAGCAAACACTAAACCAACAATTGCTAAAGCATCATCTGTAGACATTTTAAAGAAGCACTACCACTCTTCGCCCGGTTCGATACTGAACTGACACCGCTTCAAGTCTGCCTGATGGTGTGTGGTCGCTTGAAAGGCCATGCCAATTTGACCAAACTGTTTGAACTAGCTTGTTTGATCAAATTACTTGTACGTCTATGGCGGCCTTAGAGCATTTAGAACTGGAGATGTTAACGCAAGGCGTACCCCTCTGCCGGCCATAAGACGCGACTTGGCCATGCACGTTATATAAAACTACTTCACTCATCACCGCGCGGCCATTAGTTGTCGTTTCGTGTCGCGAAGTAGTGCTCAGTAAAAATGGTGAATTGTGCGGTATTTCGGTGTTAAAGGAGATCAGAGACATCAAACTTTAGGGAACACGGTATTTTCTATCACAAGTAATTGATATTTTAGTCAATTGTTTTTGTAATTACGTTTAATTTATATTTAATGGAATACCAGTTACGACAGTTTTAATACGACGCCAACGTCTTGGTAGGAGGTGTCGGTGAATTTATATTCCTTGGTAGAAGGCATAGTGTGGGGACTAGTTGAGCGAAATCGATTGAATGAATGATGGAATGAACGTAAAATTAGAATAAAATGCGATGTTTTTTGTACCCATATTTAACCGATTTAAAAAAAGGAGGTTCAGTATTGGACTCTACAAAAACTGTCTCTGTCATTCTGCCTTCAATACGTCGCTTTATGGAGCTCCCTTAAAATTTTAGTTGTGCTGTGGTTTATTGCTATTTGCTTTGTACTTTTTGAACGCAGAATCGTATAAACGTGATTTTTGTATAGCTGTAGTATGTTAGCTGGAGAGGGACATGGGCTACTTTTTTATCGTCGTCGTCGTCGTCGTCTAATAGAATGCGTACACAAAATTTCATGACTGTGCTGTTGACCGTTGAAGAGTTCTCTCATTAGGAGTCATTCTTGAGTTCAGCAGCCTGTCATGGTGGAACTTATAACCGGCTATCGTTAATAAAATGCGTACACAAAATTTCGTGACTGTGCTGTTGACCGTTGAAGAGTTCTCTCATTAGGAGTCATTCTTGAGTTCAGCAGCCTGTCATGGTGGATCATCTAAACGGCTATCGTAATAGAGTCCGTACACAACATTTCGTGACTGTGCTGTTGATCGTTGAAGAGTTCTCTCATTAGGAGCCATTCTTGAGTGCAGCAGCCTGTCATAGTGGATTTTCTAACCGGCTATCCTAATAGAATGCGTACACAAAATTTCGTGCCTGTCCTGTTGACCGTTGAAGAGTTCCTTTATCTGGAGCCAATCCTGGATGTCCGTTGTGGTTATGCATACCTACCATAAAATGCATTATCATCGTCATTGCAAAAATTCAACTCCGTAGGATAGAGGAAGTGGTTCTCCGAACTAACTAAATACATTGCCGACGTATAGTAAGTACATTGCAAGTTAGATAAAAGCTTGTAAAAAATACGAAATTTAATTTTAAAAGCCAAACTACTCAACCGATTTTGGTGAAATTTCTATGGGACCAATCTGAAACTATAGGCTATAGTTTCAGATTCAGACAAAAAAAAAAATTTTCAAATTGGTTCATAAATGACGGAGTTATGCGGTAACAAACATAAAAAAACATAAAAAAAAACATACAGCCGACTTGATAACCTCCTCCTTTTTTTTGGAGTCGGTTAAAAAAAAGAAAAGTATATGATTTTGAATCACCCTGATTTCATTCATATGAAATCATTCATTTTGTCGGTCTTTTTACAACCCATCACTACTTTTTTGTGTTAGTGTGTAACTAAACAAAAGTGTAACAACAGTAATTCTTTAATTGTGTTATCATTTTTGTGTTGGTGTACAGCTTTTACTTGCGTGTGCGTTTATAGGGACGCTTATTTTTTCTGCATTAGTATGCGTGATTATGTAAATGTGTTCTGTACCGTACTACCTCGCCCCCCGCGAAAACCGGCAGAAAGATTTTAGTACTAAAAGTAGCGCTTGGCTACTCCCGTTCTAAATGCTCTAAGATGGCGGCCATAAGCGTAACGTAAGCTATTCAAATTCCTTGACTATATCAAAGAGAATGTAAAACTACGAAAAGAGGCGGGACTTAGTACAGAACCAATGGGATCCATTTACATGGCACTTTAATACCAACAGAACAAACATGTACTTCAAACAACAACAGTTTTACCAACCTATTAGCCTAAATAGTGCTGCGCGATGGCCCTCGCTTTTATATCGATATCGATAAAATCTGCGAGATCGAAAACGAGGTTTTTTGTAATCCATTTATTGACTGAATCCACGTTTAAGTACAACCTAGGTCCTGAAGTCCTAGGTTGGACTTATATATGGATCTGATATGAAATAAAGAGTTTTTTGCATTATGACATCTAATTTTGTACTTAGTAGGTACCTATTCATTTTATTTCATTTTTTTTTTCATTTATTATAATGTTTAGTATTAGCAGGACGGACACGGTGGGCTTGAAATATTCTGTAACAAAGTATTTTTTATTCATTTCCAGTAGTTTTATTAAGAAGACGTACCTAGAGCATAAGTTTAGAAGAATTATTCACGTCATCTTCTTGAAAAGGTTATTGTAATTTTAACAGCACACACTTATTATGCTTTTAGCGACTCCCAGTTATCGTCATCTTTAGCATGGATTTTTTGTTTCTGAGTAAGTGGGTGCCTAAAATGAGGGCAAAATATAAAATTCAACTTACTTTCACAGTCTCGCAGTTCTTATTAGGCATGTCGTCAAAGCCGTAACTGTTACCACAGTAGGTATGTGACCAAGGGCTCACTAATATTGGAATTAGGTACTAATCTTTTCATCTTTGGCATGGATTTTTCACTTTGGTAGTATCTGCAACAAATATAATTATATGATACAAGCGACCCGCCCGCGCGCCTCTACTTCGCACGGCTGCACATTGTTTTTCTACTATATCATGCATGTATTATACATATAAACCTTCCTCTTGAATCACTCTATCTACTAAAAAAACCGCATCAAATTCCGTTGCGCAGTGTTAAAGATTTAAGCATACATAGGGATATAGGGACAGAGAAAGCGACTTTGTTTTATATTATGTGATAGTGATAATAATATAACTCGATAATCTTGAATTTGTTCATTTAGTTAGAAAAATCTTTGAATTTTCAAAAAAAGAAATACTTGATGACTATTAGCCACCGCCGAAAGCCAATGATGTAAGACTGTATATGTAGCCTCCTGGATGTGCACGTATAATGGGATAATAGCCTAATAATAACTGTCCGACACTCTTATCGATAATTACATTAGGTAGGTACATCACTATTACACAAATATTCAATATTTACCTATAATAAATATCTAAAATCTCTTTTCACAGCGATGCATGTTGTTTGTTCGTTGCTTTTATACACTAAAATATCTAATTCAATGCTTACCGAGAATCATCCAAAGAAACTAGACTTCCTTTTTCTAATTTTTTACGGCTCGCTTGATCTCCACATTCGCACGTTATGAATCGTTTTTTGGTGGCATCGCCGTAAAATATTACGTTCACTGAACAATAACGATCACTTTCACATTTATGGACGAAATTATTGATAAATCTGCTAGAAATTTACAAAAACAAACAAAATACGAGCGGAAGCTACAAGTACAAGGCAGACGAAGAAAAGAGTGAGTTGTGAAAGAACGAGAGAACACTGATTGAATGGAACGAATGAACAGCCGCCATTATTTGCCATGCAAGCTCCATACAATATTTTTGTCGATCCTTGTTGCGTCAGGGTGTACAATATGTGTGTATCCATCTTTCTTTATACAGCGTAGGTAGTATTCAAATTCCTTGGTCCAACCAAGACCAAGAGTATATGACGCTACGGCCTAGGTAAGCAAAGAATATACACAGTAACTACGTTAGTATGGTAATCTTGATCTTAGTCCGCGCGCCGCGCCACCACTGAAGTCCGACAGACGCTACCTGCCATCGCAGAACTACAGCTGGAAGTACAGGAACTTTACAGGGTGATTGGTGCATGGACCGACAAAATTTTTTGAGGGGTTGGGGGGATCATTTGCAAGTTTTCCCCGGTAGACTCGAAGTCCTAAGTGTCACGGTAGTAGATATGTTATTTTTTTTTAAATCACCTGGATTCTTGCCTTTAAACCGTCATAACTTTTTTGTTTGTGGTGTAATACCACAAAATAACTTATGGTTGTATTCTGCAATGTATCCTTACTCTAAATAAATGATTACTTGATACAATAAATATTTAAAAAAAACTTATGTGCTTTCAAAGTGGGAAATCTGTGTAAATGTTATAAAAAGTGACAACTTTTAAATTCATTATAAAAAAACTAAAAGCCATTTTGAATTTAGCTTTCTTTTAAAAAGTTCTTTAGTTATTACCCTTTCCAACGATATGCTACAAGACAGAAATCATACACAGGGGTCGGCATAAAAGATACTTGGTTGCTAGAGTCAAGATTAAGAAAATACTTTTTTGTGTTGATTATGTTTTTATTGAATTTAAATAACAACAATTGCTCAAATTGGCCGCCTCCACACCTTATGCATGCACGACACCTTTTTCTAAGTTCATTGGTTGTGGTAAGAAGCCGCATTTCGTCTTTCATTTTTACAAATGCGGCGTTGATTCTTTCCATTAAAATTTCTTTTGTGGGCACCTCCGTTGCATAAACTAATTCTTTTGCACGTCCCCAAATGTAGAAATCCAGAGGTGTAAGATCTGGGGACCGCGCTGGCCATTGAATAGGGCCAGCTCTTCCAATCCACGAGTTGGGAAATGCATGGTCTAAATGTTCTCGTACCGTTTGTTGGTAAAGTGCCGGACAGCCGTCAATTTGAAAAACAATTGGCACATCTTCTTCTAAAATTGGTAGTACCAGTTCCGGTAAATCATTTTGTAGAAGTCTAAATAATTGTCTCCGTTCAGTCGTTCTGGCAAAAAATATTTTGGCCGACAAGATTTCGCCCAATAACACCAGCCCAAACATTAACGCTGAATTTTCGTTGAAACGAACTCTGCCTTTTTTTGTGGATTTTGGTCCATTTTTCCCCAGTAATGCAAATTGTGCAGGTTCACTATGCCTTCATGGCTAAAATTTGACTCGTCAGTCCACAAAATTCGTTTCAAAAAGTCACTATCTTCAACATCTGTGTGCAATAAAAATCGGCAGAACTCTAACCGTCTTGGATTATCACCTTCTTCGAGACCTGGAAAAATTAAATGAAATCGTGAGTTAACGCAATACATTTTTATCTCTAAATTAAGCTCACGCAAGGAACTTAGCTGATAAACAGAGCAATAAAGGAAGACAACAAAACAATTAAAATTATGAAAAAAAAAGTGACAACGAACATATTTTATTAAGTTTTGAAATCGGTTAAAATGTTTTAATGTCACATTTTAAATAAGTACGTAGTTACCTTGAACAGGAGTGTAATGAAATGAGTGCCTTCCATCTGCCCGAAGAACGGACCAGACTTTCCAAACTTTTAAGTTAAGTCTGTCAGCATCAACTCGTATGCTTGTTGTAGGAGCGTCATCAAACGCTTGAAGGATTCGCTCATCAACTTCAACATTATGTTGCCTCACACGCACTCGGAGCTCCCGAAAATGTAAGTTACCGGTCTCCCTCAGACGTCGATAGGTAGTTGAGAAGGTCTTGTGGTGTGGTAAACGTCGATCAGGGTATCGTTTTTGATAAACTCTTCGCGCAAACCGGTCACATTGTTAGAGTGCGTGTTCAGCCCTGGGGCCTGGCAAACGATCCTTATTTTGACCGCCTTATGAACGATTAATTATGTCATGTAGCATATCGTTGGAAAGGGTAATAACTAAAGAACTTTTTAAAAGAAAACTAAATTTAAAATGACTTTTAGTTTTTTTTATAATGAATTTAAAAGTTGACACTTTTCATAACATTTACACAGATTTCCCACTTTGAAAGCACATAAGTTTTTTTTTATATTAATTGTATAATAATAATATAATAATAATATTAAAGCCGTATATTTCCTTACATCTAAGTACATACATAGGTTACTAAAAAATCTTATAAATAGTTGTATTCCTTATTATTATATGATATTGTCGTAGCTATATTTACATTGGTAGATTTATATTCGATGTAAGGACCCCTCTTTGGGTGAAGGCCTCCTCCAGCTTTTTCCATGCTTCTCTATTTTGCCCCAGATTCATCCAGTTTTCTCCAGCACTTTGGACTATGTCGTCTGCCCACCGTCTCATTGGCCGGCCTACGTTTCTTTTTCCTGCTGGTCCCTTTCATTTTGTAATATTAATTGTATCAAGTAATAATTTATTTAGAGTAAGGATACATTGCAGAATACAAGCATAAGTCATTTTGTGGTATTACACCACAAACAAAAAAGTTATGACAGTTTAAAGGCAAGAATCCAGGTGATTTAATAAAAAACTAAAAAATAACATATCTGAACTACCGTGACACTTAGGACTTCGGGTCTACCGGGGAAAACTTGCAAATAACCCCCCCCAACCCCCCAAAAAATTTTGTCGGTCCATGCACCAAACACCCTGTATTTTCATTACATAGCTTGGATCTTGTATTCAAATTCCTTGGCTTGGATCGTGTGTCAAGTTGACTTGACATATGAAAAAAAAACCATCCAACATGACAGAACATGACACGACGATTGCATCGATTATGCTGTCAAACAATGAGTAGGGATGGACTTTATCTATTACTCGATCGTTTTTTCATAGCGTTTTGGCATCGATTGTCAACATGGTCAACGATGTATTGTAATTTATAATTTGTATCTGTATCGAATATCGTCATCGAGTTTTCTCTTTTACTTTGATGATAATAATAATTTTGCAGCTCTCGTAGAGGTCGCGTAACGCTGGAAAACAGTGGATGGGATGAGTACATAGCTACAAAACACTCGCACCATTACACCCTTCCCCTTTTTTCCAGCGTTCTTTTTACGTGCCGCGACCTATACCTACGTAATTACAGCTTGACAAAAGAGTAGAAAATAGTAGGGGAAGGGTCACTTTGGATGGTGTCACTTTCCATATCTACATTTTCGAATGAACTTTCTCTTCCTTAAATGCTAACAAACAACTTACAACTTATTTTTACTTAATAAAGTGAGCCCGTAATAGGTATCCCACTGCAGGACAAAGGCCTCCCATTTTTCTCTCTCCAATCATTTCTGCTTTGGGTGAATTCAACGTATTTTATCGTTGTTTATATTAATAACATTATCGTCGCTAATTACTATTTTTAGGTATACATATACAGGGTGTCCCAGAACTCAACGTCAAGCCGAAATGGGGTGACAGGATTAATTGTAAACATCATGAGAAAAATCAGAAAAAAAGCTATCCCATGCAGTTTGAAAATTATGGGCATTTAAGAAAAACCTAAAAATTTGGTCAATCTGTAACCATTTTTTTGGTTATTGTGGTTAATTTTTATTATATTTGTTCATTTAAACTTTGGAACCGTAACCCTAAATAGTATTTCTAAGAACCACAGTCAAAAATAATGATATGTATTTGTTTTTTTTATTTGTTTTTTTTTTCTCATGTTTACAATCAATCCTGTCACCCCGTTTCGGCTTGACGTTGAGTTCTGGGACACCCCACCCTGTATATTATTTTATTTATTTCAGTATAATCTGCTTAGGCGGTGCATCGATTTAAAACATCGAATGTTTCTAGAATGCCGATTTGTATCGTCTATCGCAACATCATCGAGCCAGACGACTGCGATTGTATGCTTGACACATCTCTAGTCATGCCCTACCTTACCTACCTACCTACATCCATCTTGTCAACACCCTGACGCAACAAGGAACGTCAAAAATTTTGTATGGAGGTCGCATGGCAAATAATGGCTGATTGACTGATTTGACAAGATTGTTGCTTGAATTGC
Source organism: Plemyria rubiginata (assembly GCA_963576535.1). NCBI lineage: Eukaryota > Metazoa > Arthropoda > Insecta > Lepidoptera > Geometridae > Plemyria > Plemyria rubiginata. The sequence continues at coordinate 7,302,373 of OY754905.1, forward strand.
TTGATTGACACTGATTGAATGGAACGAATGATCGTTCCATTCAATCAGTTCCCTCGTTCTTTCACAACTCACTCTCTTCTTCGTCTGTCTCGTTGGGTCCGGTTAATGTACAACCATGTAAAACGCAGCCCCAGAAATCACAGCCAGGAATGTACGGGCAGGAAAACGCTGCCAGGATTTCACGTCCAACATGAAATCCATGGTCGTGCTATCCTACCTAATGTGTGCAGGGAAGGTACGCCAGTTTCCACATGTTATTTTTGTGTACCTGTAGAAATCTTTCCAAAGATGTACCGTTTTTTGGCGTTGCGTATCATTTGGTTGCACTTATTTCGAGCTTTTTTATAGAGTGAAAGGCTCTCCGCACTTGGCTCCTTTCTGTTCTTTCGATATAAGTGGTCTCTTCTTGCCATGCACTGTCTAATCTCATCCGACAACCAGGGAGCGAGAGCTCGCTTCAAACGAACTGGATGCAGCGGCGCATGAATGTCATACAACTCAGTAATAGTATTGTTAAAGAAATCCATTGTTCTGATTGGTCAAAAGCCTATGCTTTATTTAGCTGGACTAGTGGTAAAAACTGTACTATCCCATCGTTCAGCGTCTCATTTCACGTCACATTTGTATTTTTCAAACTAGTTCATCAACATCAAACTACTTGCGCCCCGCGGTTTCACCCGCGCAGATTAAAATCCCGGTATTCCCACGGGATAAAAAGTGGCCTATGTGTATGTATGTCCAGGCTTCTTGTAAATATTTAATACCTACACACCGTATGGTATGGCTATACCGTTGCTCATGGAATTACTGAAGGTGCTTCAATATTATACAGGGTGGGGACCTATTGACGACATTAAATTGGTGGACGTATAGTACTAACTGCTAGAATTGTTATAAAAAAGGTTTTATTTTAATTCGTCCAATAATAAAAAAAAAAAAAAATCTATCAAACTAAATATCAAATAAAGAGCAAATCGATGAAACCACCTGTATAAAGTAGGTACTATGTTTACCTAAACATAGCACCGTTCATTCATAAATAAGTTCATTTATTACGTGAAATTCGACCCTATTGCGAAGCGGCAACTTCACGCGCTCATCGCAGGCAGCGCGTATGTACCTACCTTTAGATCGGCTTTCTTTGATATCTGACCGCTCACTTTTTGGCACGGGCGGCCGTCGCGTCCTCAAAGGCAGCGGCAGCGATGCAATAGGTAGGTAATAAGAAAATATTATCTAGTTTGGTAACTAGGTACCTACATACACGTACACTTTAATTTTTTAAGTTCTCTATGTGTCCGCGCTGTAGAGCTCCTATTATTGTTCGGGGGTTTGTAGGGCATTGTTTTGTTTCGCTGTACCTTTTCCGATAGGTCCTCATTGCTAGAGCTGCATTTTGGTTGCAGTCTCCGTAAATGAAGAGCATGTCAGCGTAGGTACTCGGTCGCCGAATAAGCACGGTTAGGCATTGCACCACACAAACACCTCACTAAACAAGCGCCTGTTTTGCAGAAGGTACTACCTACTTAAATAATTCAAATAACTAAAATACACCAATAAATTAAAACGAAATAGGTAGCGCTATTTTCGGGGATAAGTCAATGGGGTTATCAAGAAAAATAATAGGTACACTCATCACACTAACACAAAACAGAAAGCGTCTTTTTCGTAGCTAGACAGTTTAAATTAACGTGCGCTTTGCAAAGTTTATGCAAAGTATGTCAAAGGTCGCAGTGCAAAACGATGACTAACTAGCTAGCTAGATCTTGATGAGAGAACCACCCGCTCCCGCGCACCGCCGCACCGGCGCCGCACCGCGCCCTGTCTATTTGGTGAGCAGAACAGTGCTAACGCTAGCTGTCTTTGTCACACTCGCCTATTATTAGCGGGGGGTGCTGTGTCTTGTTTCTGACTTGTATCAATTCTCTTTCGAATACGCGTAAACACGTATTATCTTTCCCTCGCGTTTTAATTTCATTGATAAGTCATATGATTTCGTGACTCCTAGAATTTGACCTCTTCTCTTGCGATTTTACGTACAGGTTGCTTAAAAATCATTAAGTGGAAATGTATCGATTACTCGATAAATCTTCAAGCTTTTGATGTAAAAACTAGCTCTATAATCTGAAAATACGACTGCGAGTACGTGGTTTTTTTTAATGTCGTCAATAGGTCCCCACCTTGTATAAAAGCAGTCGGGCCCATCTTCTATCTAGGTGCTTAATTTTCGATTAACATGTTTCGATCAACGTTTTAGAATATGATACTTAGCTCTTTGGTCATTGGAATGTACACCCGCGGATTACACAGTCATGGAATAGGCAACCAAATTTTACATCAATTCCGGGCTGTGTTTTCCAAGGTTGTGCAATACGTGGTTGTACATTACTGGCTCCCTGTCTCGTTTACTTGTCGTTTCCACTTTGGTTTCTACTCATTTTTTTGTTTGTTCTTGCAGATTTCCAGCGGATTTATTATTAATTTCGCCCTTATAAGTGAAAGTGTTTGAACATGTTCAGTGAACGTAATATTTAACGACAATGCCCCCGAAAAACTAATTCATTACGTGTGAAATATGTGGAGATCGATCGAGCCGAAGAAATCTACAAAAAAGGAAGTTTATGGCAAAGTTTCCTTTGGATGAGGCTCGGTAAGCATTGAATTAGATATTTTAGTGAGTACAAGCTACGAACAAACAACATGAACCTCTTTAGATTGATTTTTAATCAAAGTTATGCAATTTTATTGTGTATGTACTAGTGATGAAGTGTAATTATCGATAAGTGTGTGTCGAACACAGTGTGAGATTTTGCCGTAGATGCGGACATCCTCAGATGAGGTGATCCTACAGGCTACAGCTAGGCTGGTATATTTTAGTTACTTCCACAGTGTAATGTCCTATGGTATCTTGCTATGGGGTAGAGCTGCTGATATACAAAGTATATTTGTACTTCAAAAACGGGCGATACGTGCCATTTATAAAATGAAACCACGTGACTCATTGAGGGAGCGTTTTAAGGAAATTAATATTCTCACAGTAACTGTTTAGTATTTGCATACTAATTAGCATGCTGTCTCGCTCACACTCTCTTCAAATTTCGATTACAAAAGGTAAATGGCTCGTTCATGGGGAACGGTATACGCTTCTATAATAAACTTCCAGAAAGTGTCACTGGGCTTCCTATTAAAAAATTTAAAGTGTACATTAAGAATTATCTGATAAGGAAAGCTTACTATACTATAGATAGTTATATTAATGATAAAAGTGCGTGGCCTGATGTCCCGGTCGCTCTGCCCATCGACGGCTAACATATCTGCAATGTCTTTACTATTATGTTATTTAAAAAAAAATTTTTTTTTTTCATTGTTGTTGGACTTACTACACTTCTTACTTATGTATTAGTATTATTGGTTTGAAGCGTGTGTTCTTTTATGAATCTGTTTACTTTTCCTTTTCTGTTAGATTACTTTGTATTATATAGCTTCAATAGTGTAGGTATTTTATTACATTGTAACGAGGATCATATAAAAGAGCGATAGATACCAAGCCGAGTTTGTTGCCTGTTCTTCTCGGTGTTGGTCGCGTGGAACTGGCACTAGAGTCACCTAGTTTTAAGACGGTTCAAGATGGTCCTTGTGATTTTATTAAATAAACATATTTTGACTTTGACTTTGACCTCTTTTCATGTGTTTTTTAGAAAGATAAAATTCAAACACAACTCAGAATAAAATTCTTGTGTCTCTATCTATTATACTTAGGTAAAAAGAAAATAAAAAAAAAGAAATTTTGTTACAGAATATACCTGAGTGAAAACTACATAATATGCTAAAGATGACAACTGGGAGTCCCAAAAAGCGTAGGTATATTTTTTGATACTGTTATTTTAATTTATAACCTTTTCTAGAATATGACGTGAATTGCCTAGTCTTTTATACTTATGCTATAGGTAAAATTTTGTGCCACGAAAGTGGGTGAGCCATTCTTGTAGTTATAATGTGTATAGTGGATCTTTTGCTTTCTTTAAAGAGCTACTGGAAATTAATAAATTAATACTATGTTACAGAATATGTCAAGCCTACTGCTGCTGCTGAGTGTCCATCCTGCTAAACTAAACATCGTATTATATGAAAAAAAGGAATATTATGTACAATGTTTATTTTATTTTTTGTTTTATGTACAGGTTTGTCGGCTAAAAATTAAATGTAATAATGAAAAAAGATTTTTGTTTCATATCAGATCCATATTTAAGTTCAACCTAGGACTTAAAAACCTAGGTTGGACTTAGACGTGGACTCGATCAAAATTTTGAATACGAAAATAACCTCATTTTCGATCTCGCATATTTTATCGATATCGATATGAAAGCGAGGGCCATCGCGCAGCACTATTTAGGCTGATAGGTTGGTAAAACTGTTGTTGTTTGACGTGCATATTCGTTGTGTTGGTATTGAAGTGCCATGTAAAAGGATCCCATTGGCTCTTTACTAAGTCCCGCCTCTTCTCGTAGTTTTACATTCTCTTTGCTTGTCAATTGCACTGACGGAGAGCAAGCAGTGAACATCAAAGAGAGGTCGTGGAGGATTTTACCATCTAGCCACCATCCATCGCCGTTCGCCAATTACACCATGGCTGATACCGAAAAGGCACCGCAGCCACAGCCCCAACAGCAAGAAGACTCGGAACAACCAGCCCAGCCGCAAGCAACCAAACCAGCAGCCAAACAAAAGCAGATCATTGGTAAGCGCCGCTACGCCATTTTAGATCTGCGTGCGCCGCCGGCATCGGCCTTTGTGAGCACATGGTCTGCTAACTCCAAAATCCTTTGGCATTTCCACCTATTTTGGTTTCAAAGCTTGAAATATACAATTACATCGTTGAAATATTGAACCCTGGGTGTCGTATTGTCACTAGATCTGTCTACATTACAAGCTTGAATTGAGTGATTTGAGTCTGGTCTAGCGTTTAGTTGGATGTGTCACGCGCGGACGGACGGCGAGGCGCGTGGGACAAATCAATACCCGCGCGAAAAGAGATGCGTCGTAGATAATGGCGCAGTTTGCGAACAAACATAGCTGCCTATGGGGAGTCGTTTAGATATAACTTCATCGTTTTTACGGACACAATGCATTCAATCGAGAAGCAAGTTCATTTCTGTAAGTGGCTAGTTAGCCGACGCCTGCCGTAGTGTATACCGCTGAACCGCTGACATCACCGCCGATTTTGATTTTACTTCGAAATTAAATTGGAGTTGCATTTATGTTACATTTTAATAAGTCTAAATGTCTGTAGGTACCTAGTTCACCTTCATCATACCTATAGGTTTTTAATATTTTTGTTAAATGATAAGGTTAAATTATCTAGGTTGACCTAAATCCAGTTGATTTTTTCAGCTTACCAGCTTGATACCTACACCCTCTCTGTCTGATAAATTTTAATATTTTCCAGTAGATACAGTTATTTTTTGTGCTAAACCTTTTATTTATATCTGCTAGTTTATAGGCAAACAACATCAAATTAAATGTATATTTCAGTGGAAAATTATAGATTCTAATGATGTGATTGTTTTCATAGCATAGTTGTTTTACACATACTTGCACAAAAATAAGTTAACAAGGTGGGCTTAATGATATGAGCATTTTCTACCTGCCAATCTAAAAGGTAGATAATGAATGATGTTGGCATCCTATCATATAAAATATGCAGTTACCTATCTACTTCAAAATGCAACTGAAGATACCTAGCTGATGTTGAATTTTCTATAATTACAGCTGAAAAAGTATCGGGCACTGTCAAATGGTTTAATGTCAAGAGTGGATATGGGTTCATCAACAGGTATGTTCTATTAATTAATTTATTTTTGTTGCAGCTTTCTAAAACTATTACAGAATTCAAATTGCAGTATAACTACTCTGTATCATACTCTGTAATAAAAAGTCACTGATCAAAAAGAGGTTCACCTGATTTTGAATGATTACCTCTGCCTATGATAATAATTGTATTATCTCACAGCATGCCTATTTTGCTGTCCTTACTTAACTCTTGTGCCTGTTCTATACAGTGCTAATATAGCTGGCTTGATTTATTCAGTAGGGTTATCTGTCTGTCATACCCTAGAAAAAGTGTACCAAATGTACTGATTTCTCATGATAAAACTTCATGCCACACAAAAGGCTTTCTTCACAAGGAGTTTCTTTGGTTGTTTATTTTAATTTTCAATTATTATAAGCAAATTGTCAATCAATCAAATTGCAATATTGTAATGCCAGCTTCTACCACTATTTTGATAGAAATAGGTTTAATTTGTTTAATCTTTGTGATTTCCCTAAGAGTAGTAAACACTATAAATGTAATAAAAATTCCTACTTGGTTTTGTCTACCCAATTCATGAAAGCATAATTAGATCTACTTTTGAAGTTATAAGTTTAATTAAATATTTCATACAGTACACACATGTTTATCTTCTTTTATTTATAAAAATCTGTAAACGGAAAACACAACTAATGCTTTTAATAACAATATCTTGAAGTACCTTCAGGTATAATAGTTGTTTTCCGTATGCAGGAACGACACCAAGGAGGATGTGTTTGTGCACCAAACCGCTATCGCCCGCAATAACCCACGCAAGGCTGTGCGTTCGGTCGGCGACGGAGAGGCGGTGGAGTTTGCCGTGGTCGCCGGGGAAAAAGGCTTTGAAGCAGCCGGTGTGACAGGTCCCGGCGGCGAGCCGGTAAAGGGCTCGCCATATGCAGCCGACAAACGTCGCGGCTACCACCGCCAGTACTACCCTCGTCAAGGTGGACGAGGCGGTGAAGGCGCTCCACGCAGCCGTGGAATGGGAAGACGTGGACCCCCGCTCAACCCTGGGGGTGCACAGGGAGACGAGGGAGTGGAGGGCGGCGCGGCTCCAGCGCAGCGCAGCTACTTCCGGCGCAACTTCCGTGGAGGAAGGCGCGGTGGCGGCCCCGGGCCCATGAACCGCGGCGGCTTCCGGCGCCCACGCCCGCGCAACCAGGATGGCGTGCGCCAGAATGGAGAGGGCGAAGCCCTTGGCGTTGACACCGAGATCAAGCCAAAGGCTACCAGCAAGCCCACTGGCACCACCATAGAGACCACCACTAACGAGAGCCAGGCTTGATGGATCCTCAGCCATGGCTCCAGCAGTGTGGCACAACCTAACGTAGTTAAAGTTAATTATAGCAGTGCCACGACTGCCACAACATGTCTCGTTCATTCATCTGAGTGTTTACTGTTGAGTCACACTAATGTTGTAAGAACAATGTATTTACACCAATCATGACGAAGTGTTGACGTGGGGAGTATTATATGGAACTGCATAGTATCATGGATCAAAGATGTGATATTTTAATTACTATTATGAAACGTATTGTATTGTTTGGAGTTTTAACCTAATTTGGTTATATACTAGATTGTGTATAGTATTTTTGAACTAAAAAGTAAATAAAATTTATGTATGTTTATCAAGCAACTTGCATGTGCTTCATTATAACTAGGTAATGACATTGTTAATGAGAAATGATGGTGCAGGTTCCAGTGCCCCAAGACAATGGTGATTAAATATTTATAATAATTTATTTATAAAAAACTAAAGTGTGTGGTTACATACCGATCAATGGTATGTGTTTTAGTTCCCTAATGAAATGATGAATTGAATGTTTTAATAATAGAATACTTCTCTGTCTTGAACACTCTCAGAAAACATTAAATTTCTTTTACCTGTGTGAAAAAGATATTTTACTTAACTGTCATAAGTACTAGAAACTCTTTAAAAAGGCATGAATTTTCATTCATGTAGCACCCTAGATAGATGGTATTAGTAGGTTTCAGTAGATAGGCATTCATATTCCATAGATTTCCTTTCATTCTATTGATCTGGGATAGATATGTAGGTACTAATCCATCCTGGATCAATAGAATGTAAAGAAAGTGGCTTTGTAGCTTTGCAGCCAGCAGCAGCAGGGCTATTTTAAATAGCTTATTCCCAGAGGTCCATCGTTCTATTATTTTCTTTTTCCTAACGAATTTTTTAAGTATGGATGGATTTTTGTTACTCTTCACGCCGCCGAAACGGCTGAACGGGTCTGGATGAAATTTGGCTGAGAGAGAGATAGATTATAGTCTGAAATAGCACATAGGCTACTTTTTATCCCGTGGGAATCCCGGGATTTAAATCTGCGCGTGTGAAACCGCGGGGCGCAAGTAGTGGTAAATTATTATGATCTAGGTTTTTTTACTTACTAATCAAAGTCTTGATTTATTTAGGTATCCAATCCATTGTCTTTTACTAAAAAAACATCTTAAACTTTTGCATTGTACCTACAAAACAATATTTTATTTTCAAAATCTAAGAGATTCATGGCATTTATTTTTGTCTGAATCCGTCATGGATAACTTAGTGTATAAATTGGACCTACCCAAGTAGTTGGGTCAGACGATCCAACTACTTGGGTAGGCCCAACTTTGATAAAGAGGTCAACCGACGAATCCAACTCGGATGGGCAGCGTTCGGGTTATTACGCCACATCTTCTCGACACACATCACCGCAGTCTCAAGACGAGTCTTCAACCAGTGTGATGACTATGGAGCTGAGACGTGGTCGCTTACTATTGGCCTCAGCAAGGAGCTTAAAGTCGCACAACGGGCTATGGAGACAGCTATGCTGGGAATTTCACTACGAGAATCAGAAATGAGGAGATACGTAGGAGAACCAAGGTACTCTCAGAATTAAGTTGAACCGGGGAAGAGAGATGTCGGAGATAATCTTCGCCCAACGATGATTTTACTAATTAATAATAATAATATAATAATGCTGGACAATCCACACAGCACTATCTAGCCCCAAAGTAAGCTATTCAAAGCTTGTGTTATGGGTACTAGATAACTGATATATTTAATACATTATATACTTACATAGATAGATATTTTTTTTTATTATACATAGAAAACACCCAGACCATCGGAACAAATTTCTGCAGAACGTACACAAATTTGTTCCACGGCGGGAATCGAACCCGCAACCTCTTGCGTCGCAGGCAGGCTCTCGCCCGCTGCGCCACAGAGGTCGTCAAAAAAATTATACATTATATGAACACCTCAAACTGTCTAATATATTTACAACTAGTTGCGCCTTGCGGTTTTATCCGCGCAGTTTTAAACCCCGGTATGTATTCCCACGGGATAAAAAGTAGCCTATGTGCTTTTCCAGACTATAATACATCTCTCTGCCAAATTTCATCCAGATCCGTTCAGCCGTTCCGGCGTGAAAGAGTAACAAACATCCATATCCATAGGTACTTACAAACTTCCGCGTTTATACCTAACTAGCGACCCGTCCGCGCGCCCCTGCTTCGCACGGGTTTTCATATCATGCATGTATTATACATATAAACCTTCCTCTTGAATCACTCTATCTATTAAAAAAACCGCATCAAAATCCGTTGCGTAATTTTAAAGATTTAATCATACATAGAGATATAGGGACAGAGAAAGCGTGCTTTGTTTTATTGATCGAGTGAGCGAAGCGAACGAAGATCTTACAATCAATCAATTGGGCGATTTGGCATTTTATGTATGTATGTATGTTTGTCCGACGATAACTTGAGAACCGCTTATCCGATCTGCATGAAATTTGGTAAGTCGATAGCTTGTACTTGAGAAATTTACTGGTAAGTATATGAGTAAAATCGGATAAGGGGTTATTAAAATATGGGGTTTTTTAAGGGGGCAAAAATTAAAAAAGTTACACAAAAAAATTAAATTACATGTCATATGAAAGGGCTTGGTTTGGACATTCCGAAACCATTTTTATTTTTTTTCTAGGATGCCTGCTTTTTGAGATACAACAAAAAAGGCAAATTGAGATAACCAACGACCCAAGAGCTCCCATTTCTAAGAGTTTCGTTGACATCAAGGTTTTTCTACTGGTCGACCAGTTTCTTTGCTTTTTAAATATTTTTTTTTACTGAAAATAAATTAAGAAGGTACTTAGTTATCATTGAACGGTGATAGCAACCTGTTCTGATGATGGAGCCAGGGTCTGTTCAACGGAACTCTTCAATAAATAGGCCAATTCAGTTGAAACTTGGTTACCATACTTAGTATGTAGGTGGCAGCCAGAGACAAATCCATATACAATGTTTGGACTTGCCTCTAACTACCACTTACTTAAATTTTCGGAGCGTTCGCGTCGCGTCACGAGATCTCAGTTCGGGGCGAACTACTAGTACTATGTAGTGTAGTAGTGATTAGTACAATACAGTGTAGTGATAGTAATAGGATTAAAAAAATCCCATAAAATAATTTGGCGGGTTTTTAATCAAAATACTCGTATGTGCGACGTCGGCGTCGTCGCTAGTGCTGTGCTAGGTACTGCTTTGACATTGACACACTCAGCAGTGAGCGGTGGTAGTGGTAGGGTAACCACGGCCGGTGCGGTGGAGGCGCGACGCGGCGCGGCATCAGCGCGGTGTAGGTACCTAGCCATCCTCAGTCCCGCGCCATCACTTGCCTCTTTTGGTAGGCGGACCGCGTCCGTTAAATTCGCGCTCTAAAATTCCATGGAAAGTATTGCATCCAAGTAGACATCGGAGATTGTGACCTACAGGTTGGTGGTATACCGAGGTGACTTACAGGAGGTAGATGGAATATACGTACCTAATAGGTACCTGGTTACGTGGATCATATAAATAATCACAGCTGGTACTAACCAAACAAGGTTTGGTTCCCCTAGGTAGGTATATACCTGGGCACCTAGGTAGTTTCTCTACGTATTTCACAACTAGGTAGGTAGGTATAATTTATTCGCAAACTGTGCATTCGCAGCACATTTGGGCTTACACCCTAGGTAGGTATACAATGATCAATGTAATTTGATGACTATAAGGCCTAAGTAGGAAGGTGCGTTTATTTCATTATTTGAGTCCAAATGAAGAATGGTCACGTTAAATACCTCCCTATACAAAATTTTACAGGGGCGGCTGAAACTAAATTCTCAGTTCTTTTAGTAAGTAATAGGTAAATACCTAGGTACAACATTGAAAATCAGTAAATAATTTTTGAGGCTTAGGTATTCAGTCTTAAAGAAGTAGGCAAGTTAACAAAAATTTCATAATGTCCAAAGGGGATTCTCCGAGGAATTTGTAGATACAATCACGGACGTTATTAAAATCTTGGAAACTAATAAAAAATCAATTTAACTAGTTAGCCATTATAAAAAGGCCTTCCAATGTATACATAAAATAACAAAAAACTGAGATGTTTCGTAACGAAACCCTTCGTGCGCAAGTCCGACTCGCACTTGTCTGGTTTTTTATTATGATTTTCTGAAAAGCAAAATGTTACCTACCTAGTACCTATATTTTTTGCTGAACCTTTTATAACATTTTCCAGAACTTTGTTTTTTGCTATGTTTAATGATTACACTCAGTTGAGCTGTCAACCGATTTTATACTATCGTCTACGCTATAATATAGGTACTTACGTATTACTATACAAATACGTAACCATCATAACTATTGTTAATTTCAAGTTTATTTATGTTAGTGGTCAGTTTATACGACTCTTTAGTCGACTGACCCCGAAAATTAATCAATTAAAAGTAATATGTCAACTAACCCCCTAACGAAAAGTAATAAATTAAAAGTATTCAACTGCAGGCTGATCACGTAACTTTTGTTGCATTCAAAATCCGGTTGCATATGTCAATTTTGGCAGTTTTTCGATCGCAAAACTGCCAAAATTGACATAGGTATGCAACCGGATTTTGAATGCAACAAAGGTTACGCGATCAGCCTGCTGGCCCCGTACGGCCAAAGTTTTTCCGGGGTCAGTCGACCTAAAGAACCTCAGCACGAGGTCTTTCTTGGAAATAAAAAAATAAATATCTTCAATAATATTTATATTATTAGTTCGTGTTTGATGACTGTGTTCCTAGCAATGCATGACTGGGGAATTTTTCGGATAAAATTTCTTCTGCCACTTTTCTGTAATAGATTTTATCGTAGTCTTCCGGTGAGGAGGCTCCCTGTGTTTCCCAACATGTTCCTGAAACATTATCAGTCAATTTTGGATCGACACACTGTAAAAATCAAGCAGCGATGCTGTGTCATCCATCGGTTTGAAGAGTGTGGTCGCTGCTAGTGTAATTACCAGGCACGTTCCGAGGCAATGTTTGTTACGATGCATGGTTACCACTTAACATCAGGTGGGTTATCTGCTTGATCCATCACCAAGTTGTATAAAAAATAGTGTTTTGACGATTAACAGCCCTATAATAATTAACTTTCGAACCAAATAAAAATTGAATAATCTTCTACCTCTGAAGAGCGTGGACTTTCTTTTGATATGTGTATCTTCTGCTGTGCATCTTTTGTTGCGGACAGTTCCTCGACATGGTCTTCAGAACTGCTTGAAGAACTTGAGACCTTCAAAAATGAGAGAAAAATATTTATCAATGTGGTTCAGTGACAGAAAAACAGCAAAATTTCGATACCTTTGGTTTGTTTAACTCGTAGGTATTATTGTCCAGGCATTTTAAGTCGGTTAGTGAGTTATGATCGAGCCCCCCTACTTCCCCTCAGCACTAAACGCACGTGAGATTTTTAAAATGTGTATTTTTAAAAGTTAATCTGAGCTTGCAGGCGATGGCTGACACAATTTTCCAATTTTTTTTATAAGACTGACGACTCTCCTAACGATAAAACTAACGCCCCGGCTTTACACGGGTGGACTCTACCCCCGAGATTAGACGCCCCGATGCGATGTATGGTTTTTTTAGGTACGTAATATATTTACCTTGTATTTATATTATTGGAGTTTTAGCTAAAACTAAAAGATATAGATCAAATCGGTCTAGTACCTAGGTAGTTTCGGAGCCTATTCAATACAAATAAACAATCAAATCTTTCCTCTTATAGGTACCTAGGTACTTAATAATATTTTTAGTATAATTATGTGTAAAATACCTACCTACATAAGTAGGTAGGTAGGTACAAATGGTACAATATAAAAAAAATGGGTCATTAAACTACCTAAATATTATTTAAAAAAACGTGACATTTAACCCTCTTGACCTTGCCCTCTAGGGACGTGAGATTGGATGAGGTTAGGTTCAACTCCCTCTCCCCCTATACGCCTCACGTAGCTTACCTCCGAGTTGCGAGCTGCATTGTAGAGGTAAAACTTTCAATTCGATCGAGATGTCGACCCAAACGGGGCCTCTCGCCTTCTCGCGAATACTTATACCTTGGTAGGTACCTATTTCGATGCCGATAGTTTCATATCTTTGATGGGCCAAATTTCGGTCAAAATACCTGATTTTGACCCCCGAAATTTTCGGGACTACGTATGTAGTCTTAATTTGTAGACAGATTTTTGCAAAGATAGCCCACAACTGCGTTACCTAGGTAGGTACCCATCTACCGACCATCACGGTCAGGTCAGTGTTTTAGTGTAGGGGAGTAGGGGTAGATTGATGCATGGGGCAGATAGATACAGTCGCAATAAAATCGAACTGAGTGCAGCCTAAACTTGTCGATACACACGTTCATACTATACAATCACTGTGCTTGCTTAATTTCAACCGTTGTTGTCTGTTACTGCTTCGCTCTCGCTCTCGGTAAGGTGAAACGTGTTTTGAGTCTTGTGAGGCATTGAAATAAAAATATTGTGCATTTTTTTGGTTGTTGTTTTACCGGTTTATTTTAATGGATGGAGTTGTTTATTTCGTTACCTATATGGTTAGTAAATATATTATAGGTTTGATAGATTTGATGTGAGTTAAAAAAGATTTTTCATAATATCAAGCTTACTGAATTTAAAAATGTACCAATTTTATAATATAACTATGGTTTCGAGAACATTGCTGAATCTTAACTAGATCGATTTATCGCCCCCGAAACCTGTCAATATCAATGTGCCCCTGGCATATGTATCAAAGCACCCCATGCATCCTTTATCATTTTATCTGTCATGGTAAAACTGAAATTAGTCAATAAACTTACTTTGGTAAACACAGGATGCTACTAAATAGTTTTTATTTAATTTTTCAACGGATTTCCTACCTTTTAAGCCTCTGAAAAAACTTAATCTGCCCCAACTAACCGTGACTAAACTAGTGGAATTTGAATGAGGGTCTAAACTAGTAGTTCGCCCCGAACTGAGATTTCGTGAAGCAACGCGAACGCTCCGAAAATATAAAGTAAGTGGTAGTCAGAGGCCAGTCCAAACATTGTGTTTGGACTTGTCTCTGGCTGCCACTTACTAACTCAATATGGTAACCGAGTTTCAACTGAATTGGCCTATTTATTGATGAGTTCCGTTGAACAGACCTTGGTTCCATCATCAGAACAGGTCACTATCACCATTTAATTAGAGCCAAGTACCTTAAATTTCTTAATTTTTTTCAAGTAAAAAATAATTGAAAAAGCAAAGAAACTAGGTTAGGACTACTTTTTTGGTAACTTTTTAAATTTTTTCCCCCCACAAAAACCCCCATATTTTAATAACCCCTTATCCGATTTTACCCATATACTTACCAGTAAATTTTTCAAGTACAAGCTATCGACTTACCAAATTTCATGCAGATCGGATAAACGGTTCACAAGTTATCGTCGGACAAACATACAAACATACATACACACATAAAATGCCAAATCGCCCAAGTTGATTGTAAGATTTTCGTTCGCTTCACTCACTCAATTAACTAAAGGCAGATGGTACTTACCGAACGAGAGTATAGGTACCTAAAAACTAACTAGGTAACCACCTAAATAAATAAAAATAAATAAATATTGGTGGACTTTGTCGACCTTGTTTTTGCTATTTATGTCTAGCCCGAGAAGCTACAAGTATGAGAACTAACCGGTATAAGTGAAATCCTTTTTACTTTATCCATGGTATCAGGCCGGACCCCCGGAGATTTGAAGACAGGATCAATGCATAATCTATTGTCTTCATTCGCGTTAAAAATGAAGAAGGAACTGGCCAGTGGAGGCAGGCACCGCAGGAGGACATGGCCGGCAGCGAGCAGCGCGCATATGATCGCTGCCCCGACAGCGATCACCGGAGCCAAGCCAAGTTTCTCAATGGGCAGGTTGCAGCCTGATTTTCGCTCATCAAACCTGCGCAGGAAAAAAACGTGCGGATCATTCATCACGCGCATCATTATCATTTAGCAGTGAGGTCACACTGTGGACTAGTGAATGGAACGTGCAGTAGCAACTGCTCTTTTATGAACAAATGATCACTTTGAGAGTCTAGGTCGACTGAGCTTAGAAGAACATGCGACAAACTTACGGATATTAGCAGGTAGGTAGGTAGGTATATACTTTGCTCACAGCTACGAATGCGCAGTTGATTAAGTGCTGAAAAACTATGTCTCGTCGGTAGGTATTCACACATTCAACATTTGCTGAAGGTTTATTACTCAAGTTACCTAAGAATATCGATATCAACCTTTCGGGGAAAACATTACCCAGCGCAGCAATTTTTTTTTCATATCAATCCAAACAATTACCAATCTGTGACACCACAGTTGTTGATTCCATCGCACACGACACCCGTTGTGAAACAGAATTCATAGTTTCCGACGTTGCAAACAGTCTCATTCGATTGTTTGCAGCCTGTTTCAGGTTTTACCCGAGCCGATGTTACAGTCACTTGATAAAGATTGGCCTGAAAATAAGCAATAACATCGTATTTAGTTTTATTAAAATTGCAAGGTTTATCATTCGATAGGTAAACATAAAAATATCATCTCTGTCAAAAGTGGTACAACACAACACAACCTGTATTTTCTTTCTTTTATTTATTTATTTTTATTTAATGCTGTAGCCTGTAAGGTAGGTACGTGTGTTTGAAATTACATGCGATGAGATGTTTATCTACAGGCAATCAGTCTCCGAGGTAGGTAATAAAAAAAACTAGTTAATTACCAACTTTTATATCAGAATTGATGCTGCTATTGCTTAAAAACTGGAAGCGTATCCTCCCCCTGACAGCGGCGACATAGTAAGAAGAATGCACGTCTCTATCCCCGATCGAATCACAGACACGGATGCAGCCATTTTTCTTCATAACGATAAAGGCGTCAGGGTTCAAGGCGCAGTTCAGGCTTACACTACTCGGAAATTTGATGACCATGATGATGGAGACGTTTTCAGGCTCCGTGACAATGTCCACTGAACATTGGTAGTCGATTTCGCTTATCGTTCGAAATACCTGCATCATAGAATAAGAATAGGTACAAACAAATAGGAAACATTTACCAAAACCTACATAAAAACCTACAAAAAAAATATAATAAATTAACCATAATAACTAATAGTAGTTTATGAAACTGTTGAAAAATGAGGGGTATTAAAACTCGAGGGGGTGTTTAAAAACCGAGCCGAATAGTATCCCACGAGAGTTTTAATACCTAGTTATGTGCTGTTTCATACACTACTTTATCTACTCTCATACATTAGTGTTGAACCTAATAAATAAAATATCAAAGTTAGTAAGAAATCCAGTTGACTGAAACAAAACGTATCAATTGGCGCCAAACCAACCGTGTATAACAGCGCATGCGCGCGCTGCGCCGCCGCCGCCGCGCCGCGCCGTCGCCACAGACTATCAAACTGTTTGGCTGTACGGTTTCAAGACCCTTGCCTTTTCCAAAAAGAAAAAGAACTGTATCGTTATGGTAAAAAGTTATTTTATAAATACAACTATCTTTGTTTTTTAATTTGGTTACGGTAAGTCAAAGTCAAAGTCAAAATATGTTTATTCAGTAAAATCACAAGGACCATCTTGAACTTACAACCTTGGTATTGCGTTTATAAAGTATATCAATATGAATTCGTTTTGACGTTTATAATTCGAATTTTATGACAATATGAGAGTAGATAAAACATATTATTAAAAGGAGTCCCTTTAGGCAAGGTACCGAAGATACTGGCAGCATTCCCCCTTTGAATTGCCAGACTAATTCTTTGTCCGAGGTAGCTGCCAGCTCTTCGGTCTCCTGTGATGTCGACAAAAATTTAATTAAACTAATTTATTTAAAAATAGCTATAAAGTAGTTTGCCACATATATAAATTGATACCCACATCATTCTTATACTAAATATAATAAATGGACAACAATAATATATATAAAAAAAATATAATTTTTTATAATGTATACAATACTGCATTACTTTAAAGCTACCTAACATACTTACTAATAAATTTGATATGGATAGATTAAAAAAAAGAGCATGCTTGCAACATTTTTTTAAATTAAATAATAAAATGTATATTGTAACATATTTAGTAATTAATCTAATTTGAATGTTTTGAAAAATACAAAAGTATTTATAATCAAAAAAGTGTAATACGTATCAATAAGCAATCATCTAGCTAATCTTATTTCATAAATGTACCTACCTACTACTTATTCAATGGATAAATAAATGGCTTTATTATTATTTGTTTTTCTAGTCTGAAACTACTCGGTTTTAGAAAAAAACCGGGGCTAACTGAGATGCACGGGCCTAAGCCAAGTGCACCGCAGTGGAACGTGGAGCTTCATTAGGAAGTTCAGTTTGCAGAAACTTTCTGACTATTCTGCACGTGTTTAAAATTGCGGCTTTTTGTAAAAGAATGTATGTGTGTTTGGTAAGTCTAAATGGGATAACGATTGAAAGAGCTGCTTAGGGATGACACCGGTTGATGAGAGGACTATTGGTACTATAGAAACTTTTTGCAGGCGCCACATGCGAGTGATTTCATTCTTCAAATCAATATATTTGGAAAGTTTCTCTGCAATGGTGTTCTGTAGGTTGTGAGTGTTGGGAATGGCAATGTCGATTAATTGTGCTGTTTTGTTAATTTTATCTAGAAGAGTTAAATCGGGTCTATTGAAATGTACAGTTTTATCAGTTAAAATCGCTCTATCAAAATAGTTTAAAATATGCATTCTCTAGCACGGTTTCTGGGGTATACTTGTAATAGGGTGTTGGTTTTCCAGGGGTGTCAATAAGTTTATGTTTAGCTGCAAGCCTTTGGTGAATGATGTTAGCGACTTGGTCGTGCCTGTGTTTGTAGTCAGTTTGAGCGATTGCTTTGCAGGCCCCCGTTATGTGCTGGATTGTTTCAGAAGAGCTGTTACATCGTCAGCACAAATCAGTTGGCAGGTTGCGTAGTTTCATGATATGTTTCTGGTAATTGCGCGTCTCGATGACTTGGTCTTGAATGGCGATCATGGATCCTTCGGTCTCAGGAAAGAGTTCACCCCGACTGAGCCATTCGTTCAACGCCTGTATGTCGACGGTGGGTTGACTCAAATCGTGATGGTGCCTCCCGTGGAGAGACTTACGGGCCCATTCGAGGATCATTGTTTTTCTGTCAGTAAGCTGTACATTGTTTTGTTTGTTACAGTCATTCAAGTTAAGCGGAGTAAGCTTTGGTCTAATCTGTTCGCTGACCGGTGTAGAGTTGAGGTTTTGTGTGGAAATATGTTCTTAATGTTGTTATTTGTTTATTGTGTAGGTTTTGGATGTCAATGATGCCTCTGCCACATGTTTTCTTTGTTTCGTCATACTGACATTTATCAAACGCTGCAGGTTTTTCAATTTAGTCTTTGTCCAATTAATAACACCGAACGAGTAAGTGAGAACTGGGATGGTGTAAGAGTTAACTTTTGTAGTATTTTTGTTGTGTTTAAAATTTTGTGTTAATTTATTTTTAATTTCTTTGAAGTGAATTTGTTTTGATTGATGGTAACCGAGATACTTATATGTTTCAGTTTTACACAGATGATCTATTATTTCACCGTTTTCCATCTGATATGAGTGCTGATAGGTGTTTCCAGCTTTGACTGAATTGATTTTGCATTTTATTATTATTATAATTTAAAAATAGAAAACATTAGACCAACAACATTTAAATTTGATTCCCATAAATGCTCTGTTATCAAGACTGCTGAAACTTGCCTTCAACTCGCAAAAGGAGCAGGAGAGAGCTATGTTGGGAGTTTCACTACGCGATATAATTATTAGAAATGAGAAAATACGGAAAAGAACCAAGTAACCACCGACATAGCTCGCTGAATTAGCACGTATGACCTGCCGATTGCCGCTAGGGGTCATAATGCTCGAAGAACTGATATGCGATTAGTAATAAGGTTCTGGAATGGAGACTACGAACTACGAAGACGAAACGTGGGAGGCCCGTCACCTGATAAAACTATGAAATCGTTATAGTAGCGGGAAGTCAGTGGATGAAGAAGGCTCAGAATAGTTTTTCGTGGAAATATAGGGGAGGCCTATACCACAGTAAGATAATAAACCTATCTAGGTCCAGGCTGATGATTATGATTGTGAAGCAATGCAAGCAAATAAGTAGGTACATGTAGTGACTAGGTACTCATTCATCTCCATTGCTTTACAATAAAGGTTAGGTACCACGACAATAATAATCATGCAACAAAGCACGACACAGTATCTTCCTTTGACCTATTCAGAAAGGATGATGTAATCAATTTCCAACGAACAGCAAGGTAGTCATGTTGAATACCAACCAAAGTCAAGGTGTCGGACATACCCATGCCGAAGGATATGTCGAATCGAAGCCGCTGGGAGAAAGCGCACTCGCTGCTGACGTCTTGAGGTCGGTACAGAAGCAACATGCCGTGGCACTCCACTTTGTAGAAAACCAAACAAAAAATATACGCGCGGATCATTTGTAACAGAAATCTATACACCCATGGCTGTCAAGTCCAGCTCCCCCATATTAGACAGTGGTTCGCCCTGAATAAATGATTGACCGAGCGAGCGAAGCGAGCGAAGCGTCTCAGTTTCCACATTGGCCAAAAATGCGTTTGTCCGGATGTCTGTCTGTCTGTCTGTTCTCTACAGGTCGCATTTTTCAACCAATCTGGAAGGAACTTGGTACACAGGTTATATGACTTATTAGAATTTTTTTGTCGTCGGGGATTTTTGATTGGAGGGGTACTTCCCCCAAAAAAAGGGCAAAAAGGGGTCTATTTGATATACTGGATATCTCCACCAAATGAGATCCGATTTCGATTATTCTTTTTTTATTTGAAAGGTAGTAACTATAAGTTGGTCTCATAAAAGTTTGGCGAAGATCTGATAAGGATCTTCAGCATGATGAACAGGACAGCTCATCATACAATCGATGGTTTTCAATCAAATTTGAGAGAAACACAAAGGACCTCATTCTACACAAGATGATGCAAAAAAATCAAAAAGATCAAAAAAATCACAAAACGGAAAATGCACTTGCACATTACATTCCTCAAATAGCTCACTTTTAGTATGCTCGCGAGGTCTACAGCTCCCAGAGCCACTAGTAGTAGGTACAGTTAGATCTCGTGATTATCCGCCCGTCTTTCATTATTGACCGAGCGAGCGAAGCGTCTCAGTTTCCACATTGGCCAAAAATGCGTTTGTCCGGATGTCTGTCTGTCTGTCTGTTCTCCTCTACAGGTCGCATTTTTCAACCGATCTGGACGAAACTTGGTACACAGGTTATATGACTTATTAGAATTTTTTTGTCGTCGGGGATTTTTGATTAGGGGGGTACTTCCCCCAAAAAAAGGGCAAAAAGGGGGCTATTTAATATACTGGATATCTCCACCAAATGAGATCCGATTTCGATTATTCTTTTTTTATTTGAAAGGTAGTAACTATAAGTTGGTCTCATAAAAGTTTGGCGAAGATCTGATAAGGATCTTCAGCATGATGAACAGGATAGCTCATCAAACAATCGATGGTTTTCAATCAAATTTGAAAGAAACACAAAGGACCTCATTCTACACAAGATGATGCAAAAAAAATCAAAAAGATCAAAAAAATCACAAAACGGACAATGCACTTGCACATTACATTCCTCAAATAGCTCACTTTTAGTATGCTCGCGAGGTCTACAGCTCCCAGAGCCACTAGTTAAATATAGGCCACACACAATGACTCGATTTGCTTATGATAATCCCTCCCTTCTAAGTAATTGTTCATAATACTTATAGAAAACAATAACTAGATTGTCAAAATAGAAATTTCCAAAAATTATATGCTCTCAAACTAAAAAGGACACCAATATTAAGCCTCTCGCCCACAGCCGCGATCTAAATCCGCGTCCGCACGGGCGTTCTGTTTGTCCTATTGTGACACGCATTGTACAATGTCAATCGTTAGTGTACAAATGTGAATGGTGAACCTATTTTGATGATTATTTTTTATTTGGAAGCTGGTGCTCTTCGTGTGGTCCCATACTTACTATACCTATAATATACTTTCATTGGAATTTCTTGATTTATATTTACTATAAATTTAATATAAAAAATATTAATAATAATATTGTTAGTATAAAATAATTATGTATGTAGAGATCGTCTACTCTAAAAATGCACGCCCCTCTGCCTTCATGTCTGGCGGGAAACTGGATGACAAATGAAAATGCTTCGTGGCATGTATTGCATCTATACACCTCATTTGCTTCAGGCATGAAGGGTGAAGGGCGTGCATTTTTAGAGTGGATGATCTCTACGATCTCTACCAAGGAATTTGAATACTACATTCTATATTCCTTGATCTCTACTTACTTACCTACTTTATTTAATTTACAGTTGACACGAAAAGGAAGCAGTTATGGCGGACAACGAGGCCAACTTCACCTACAAAAAGGATTTACGAACAGCAATGCCTCAAATCTTGGCCGTGAGCGTCAAGAATCTACTACTTCTAGGTAAGTTCATCATCATCTTCTTGCCCTTCCCACTTCATGTGGGGTTGGCACAACAGAATAGAATAGAATAGAATAGAATATAATAGAATAGAATAGAATAGAATAGAATAGAATGTAAGTTTATTTGACGACAACACACAGAAGAAGCATACATACAAGAAAGAACAGAAAAAAAGGCAGTAGGTAGAGAATACACAGTTTGTAGATTAAAAACAGGTTTTGTCTCTCTAATTTCCTTTATCATCTATCATTTTAGTAGTCACTCCTTTCCTAGAAAACTTATTAATTCGGTTTAACCAAAGAGTGTCCCTAATTAGTTGACCACGACTGTATATATCACTAGCTTTTGCTCGCGGCTTCGCTCGCGTTAAAAAGTATTATTATTATTAAAATTGACAAAGTTTCATCCCCTATTTCATCCCCTTGGGGGTGGAATTCATCCCCTTGGGGGTGGAATTGATCAAAATCCTTTCTTAGCGGATGCCTACGTCATATCATCTACCTGCATGCCAAATTTCAGCCCGATCCGTCCAGTGGTTTGGGCTGTGCGTTGATAGATCACTATGTCAGTCAGTCAGTCAGTCACCTTTGAGTTATATATATTTAGATAGATAAGTTATATTTATATTTAGATATTTGAAATACAATAATCGTGGTTTTTTGCCGTTTTTATAATAATGGTAGTACAGTGACGGTTTTTAAATGTTCTTCACCTTAGAGCCGGTTTTTGCTTGCACCACATTGCAAGAATAAATTTTTATTGTACCAACATAATACCAGTAAGAGCACCGGTGGTCTAGTGGGAGTGACCCCGCCTTCCGATCGTAAGGTCGCAGGTTCGAATCCGGTCGTGCACCAATGGATTTTTCTATCGAAAAATTTATGTGCACGCAAATCTATGCATCAGGTATATCTATGGTCTAAAGAAATTTGACCATGTCTCTATGTTTCGACGACAGCTAAGGTGGCTTGACATCAGAGCTCGTCGGGATGAGCACATTTTAACCCTCCTCTATAACATTCTCCATAATCCTATGTCTCCCCATTACCTTAGTGAGCGTTTCACGCCCTTATATGCAGACGACAAACCAGTTCGCTCTTGCCAGCGACTACAATTGGTAACTCCGCAGCATAAGACTTCGGCCTATAGCAACTCCTTCACAATTACTGCTACTCATCTCTGGAACCACACTCCTCTTACAAATCGCGTAGCTACTTCAGTTGAGGTGTTCAAGGCTAAAATCCATGATCATCTCTTTGGCAAACTGAACGAATGAGCAATTTTGAATTGACATTATCATATCCCTATCATAATATATTATATTATATATATTATATATACCTATATGTATCGACAATATATGTATGTTTGTAATGTATGACAATGTATGTATGTTTGTACTATTTAGTTTGTTTTATTTATTTTATTATACATATTTAGATTTTGTATGTAATTTTTTACAACTTTTTAAATGTATTCGGTTTAATGTACCTATCTCTACGTTTTCCTCTCATGTGCACTACTGACACATCTTATGTCCACAATACACAAAGGTTATCTGGAAGATAATGCTTTATAGCATTAAGTTCGCCTTTGTACTGTTATTATTATGTGCAATAAAGTATTTTCAATCAATCAATCAATCAATGTGCGCAATGCCAGTGCTCTTAAACGGTGAAGGAAAACATCGTGAGGAAACCAGTTAGTATTCTAACAGCGGCGATGGGCTTGCAACCTGTCACGTATGGAATACTAACTACAGCAAAATGTGGGTATGTGCCAAATGTAATGTTTGGACGTACCTCTGACTACCCCCCTTAGACATCCTCAAAGAATCTTGAATTAGTACCTACTTGGTACTGGGAGATCTGAAGGGATATCTACCGTACCTGGGGATCAAAGTCGTGAAGCTGTTTCAGTTTTAATACCAGTGAAGTTTCCTAGTAGGAAGAAACAGTTCTGCTAACATCTAAATAAATGTGACGTTTGCAATCGAATAAGGTTTTGCTTGTGTGCATCACCCACAAGACGAGAGCATAGACCAAATTTCCAAATAATTTGGCAGAGCCTCCTTGGTCCTTTCATCTGTATTGTCTCATAAATAGCATATTGATAAACAAGGGGCTAAAATGATCTATTATAATTTACGAGATAGTTTTACTACGGAGCTTGAGTGAGGTGGTAATTAGAACAGTTATAACGGGTTTTTGCGCCCGTGTATTACACTGTATTTTTAACTACGATTGTGAGCAAATAAAATAATTAAATAGCTACAGTATTTTTCTGTTGTAAAAATTAAATATATTAGGTACAGTCAACAATTCAATTTGCAAGTAGAGAAATATTTAAAAGTTTTCGCGAAAATTACTAAATAACTTTTTCCCCCAAGTTGAAAAAACGCAATTTTATCCCCGCTTTGTTACGCTACTATGACGGTCTTTTTGAGTAAGAAGAGTGAAAAATTATCTTGTTGACAAAATAAACAGTCAAACATCATTGATCTGTGATTTTGAACTTTGATTACGAAAAGATAAAACATTATTTTCTCTAACTCAGTGTATTGTGACTATCTAGTTTCAAAAGGTAATATGTGCTCGTGATACGTTGAATGAATCAAGTTGAAATCTGACGAAGGTTTTCGAACCATCACTGTACCTTTAGTGCGCGCGTCCGGCTCGCACATAGGCGGTTTTTATCTTTGTTTTGATTTCTCAGCTCATTTGTACGAGTATCGTTGATGACCGACACTCAGCATTATTGCAATTATTACGTAACGTAAGACTAACATAAGTACCTACGTTACGTAGGTACTTATGTTAGTCTTTTGTACGTACGAGTCCTATAGGTGCAATGACATTCGGTTTGATTTCACTAGACTAGATAAAATACTACTAGGTATTTATCTTACTAATATTATAAACGCGAAAGTTTTTAAGTATGGATGGAAGGATGGATGCATGGATGTTTGTTACTCTTTCACGCCGGAACGGCCGCACGGATTTGGATGAAACTTGGCAGAGAGATAGATTATAGTCTGGAATAACACAAAGGCTACTTTTTATCCCATGGGAATACCGGTATTTAAAACTACGCTGGTGAAACCGCGGGGCGCTACTAGTTACCTATGTTTATTTTGCGAAGGTTGGTTGCTTGGTTGCCGATATTCAATCGCTATAAATATTCATAACATTCGAATGGAAAACAAGTATAAGCCGACCGGGAGGGATTCCGGTTTAGACGGACCGATTTAGAAATGAAATGGGATCAGAAGCTTCAAGAAGATGTGTTTGAAGATATTGTATTCAAAGAAGAAAGTAACCATCACCATAACAAAGCATTCGTAATGCTCTACGTCCATCAACGTGAGGCATGCCTATGTCGTCATGTGCCCTTATTTTCACCGGCTACCACATTCTTCGAACCGAAAAGCATTGCTGCTTGCCGGAAGTAAAAGGCATGGTGGTAGTACTTCCCGGGCGCGACTTTCACAAAGAGCTTCTATTACTCATGTTAAACTCCTCTATTTCAGGATACGGCATGACACTGGGCTTTCCTACGATACTGATGCCAGCCGTTAGAAATCCCCGGGAAGGCGAAGTTTTGTACTTGGAGAAGTCTCAGATATCTTGGATCAGTAAGTCAGTTTTATGTAACTTCTTCGAAATCGGCTACCGTGAGTAGTAAAATTTGCCATTCATAATGTGACTAGTGAAACGACGGATAAGCCTTTAATAAGCGTAGCAAGTATTTTATAAATATTTTCAAAATGTATTAACAGCATAACGCCTGCCTAACACCTTGCTCATTGTTTCCATCCAATATCTAATGAATAGGTAAAAATTACGTAGATAAAATTGAATTACGCAGATAGATAAGATAGGTTGTTACCTACTACTTAATTTTTAAATTTTTAGACTAGGTTTATCTATATTTTCTAATTATTTTTCTGCACTGCTTCTTTATTTTCAGGTTCAATAAACCTAATCGTGGTACCGATAGGATGCGCTTTGTCTGGCCTGGTGACGGCTCCCATTGGCCGTCGGAGAGCCATGCAGATTGTTAACCTGCCCTTCTTTGTGGCCTGGCTCTTGTTCTACTTCTCCAATACCACTGGGCACCTGTACGGGGCGCTGTTCCTTACCGGCCTAGCGGGGGGCTTACTGGAGGCACCAGTATGTACGGCTTCTAGAAAGCTTTGAGTAGGCATCAGTGGATATACCTTATACTCTCGAACTGACAACATCGTGAGGAGAACGGTATTTCGTGGAACCTAAAAAGTTCTATACTATGTGACAAGTGCTCTAAAGGAGGGAAAAAGGTCAAGAGGGATTTCACCACACTACTTCGAAAGAAACTAGTGACATGACAAGAAGAACAGAAGTCGAAATTGCAGATCAATGTAGGTACGCGCATCTCAGCATCTGCGTACTTACGAGCAAACAAAAATAAACGCAAAAAAAAATAATACCGACAATTTTAGCGGCATTTTTGTTTTCTTCATCAATGTATAATCTGATGTAGTAGATAGTTGAAGGTAGTTTGCATAAATGCATACTTTTGAGTAAGCACCTCTATTATTATTAGTGTTTTCTTTGGTCCAGGTCCTGACATATGTAGCGGAGATAACGCAGCCGCATCTCCGCGGGCTGCTCTCGGCCACCAGCTCCATGAGCATAATCCTGGGGGTGTTCACACAGTTCCTCTTCGGCTTGTTCCTGTACTGGCGAGTCGTGGCACTGCTCAATATTGTTTTCACGGTAACGCATTTGCTGGTTATTTAAAGAAAGGGGTTGCTGCGGGGCGCATTCCGTGTGAGTTTGTCTGACTTTGATAGGTTTGTAACAAGGGGGAGACTGCTGACACCACTTATCTTTTTTTTGAAGATATAAAAATACCTTAGGTAGGTACGTTACGCCGCCGGTGAAATTACAGGCAATGGCAGTGCATTGTATAGGTACGTTCTTTTATAAGTGACTTGCTAGGCAAGTATCTGCTTGTTCCAGCAGCATGTTTATGAAAATAAAAACCGGGTATCATAACCGCAACGCGCTAAGTACTCAAGATAATTGCGGTAATTGATGACACACTGCCTAGATTACAATGACATCTAAGTACCTACTATACAAAATTTAATTGTTCACAGATTCTGGCAGTAGTAGCCCTTTTCTTTGTTCCTGAATCTCCACATTGGCTGGTGTCCAAAAAACGCCACGACGAAGCAAGAAAGGTAAGATGTTAACTGTTTTTCTAAGACTTTTGCCGAACAGTCGACGGCAAAGAAAGTAGGTATGGTCTTGTTTGCGAAATAAGAAGAAATCAAACATTATTTTTGTAGGTTTGAATCCGGTCGTGCACCAATGGATTTTTTCATCGAAAAATTAATGTGCACAATGTCTGTTAAACGGTGAAGGAAAACATCGTGAGGAAACGAGTTAGTAGGTATTCTAACAGCGGCGATGGGCTTGCAACCTGTCACCTATGGAATAAGTACACCCCCTTTAGACATCCTCAAAAAATCTTGAGTTTAGTACCTACTTGGTCTCGGCGTAACATTGCAGGCGGTGCGGTGCCCGGTTTCCGCGTGCTCGATACCTACACGACTTTCCCTTGGCTTGCAGGCGGTGCCCGGCTTCCGCGCTCACCCAGGCGATTGTAAACTGTTTTTATTGAGTTAAGAGTCTATATTGGTATGAACAACTTATAACAGAGTATTTGTGAGCGCTCAAATCGATTATTTATAGCGTATTTCGGAACGCGGGGCGTGTGTTGTGTTGTTATTTTGGTTTTGACTGCGCTCTATAATTTGTGATTTTATCAAGGAAATGCATGTTTTATGGAATATCTAGTATATTTTGTAATAATTAGGGTACCTACGATAAAGCTATTTACATCATAGGACTTGTGAATTTCGTTGTAGTTTTCTTGTTTTCGACCTCATTATTTGTCATGTTTTTTCGTACCTATTTAGTCTGTTCTTGTGTTGTTGTTTGCATGCAAATATTAGCTTACATGAATAATAAAAACTTATAGAAATTATTTAGGAAGCTAAAACCGTTTACAGAACTTAGATAGTATTTTTTTATGATCCTTTTTTTCTTTCTTTTTTTTTCTTTTCAGAGCACCGGTGGTCTAGTAGAGCACCGGTGGTCTAGTGGGAGTGACCTCGCCTTCCGATCGTAAGGTCGCAGGTTCGAATCCGGTCGTGCACCAATGGATTTTTCTATCGAAAAATTTATGTGCGCAATGCCAGTGCTCTTAAACGGTGAAGGAAAACATCGTGAGGAAACCAGTTAGCATTCTAACAGCGGCGATGGGCTTGCAACCTGTCACGTATGGAATACTAACTACTGCAAAATGTGGGTATGTGCCAAATTTAATGTTTGGACGTACCTCTGACTACCCCCCTTAGACATCCTCAAAGAATCTTGAATTAGTACCTACTTGGTACTGGGAGATCTGAAGGGATATCTACCGCGCCTGGGGATCAAAGTCGTGAAGCTGTTTCTGTTTCTGTTTTCCTTTTTTTCTGAAAATCAAAAACCTGCGAGGAGCGCGGTCCGGGGGGCGGGCAAAGTCCCCCCGTGTTTTCAAATTCATCATTTCCAAGTGAAAGATTATTTCTTATAAAAATTTTGTAAAGCAGAGAAGTATTTTGCGAGACCGCTTGTTAATTTGATAAATTTAAATATCAATTAAGATAAATCGGTCTCGAAAATAAATGCTAAAACTATCATTCAACTACAGTCTGAAAATCAGACCGATTGCTATGATACATACCTAGATTTGGTCATCACCTCTCTAACATCGATGTAATTAACAGGATACCTACTGATGAGACGAGGAAGCTTTGTACCTACTTACATAAAGATCAATCAAGATTATGATCCATCCAATTTGTTGAGTCCGAACCCATTACCTATAGGGAAAGTGTAATATGACAAAAAAAGAGATGTCGGTCCCTATTTACGTAAGTTATAATAAGATTATAAGTTGCATAATTTTCTTTTCAGAGCTTACAATGGCTGCGTGGCTGGACCACTCCTGAAGAAGTTGAACCTGAATTAAAAGAGATTCAAGCTTTGTTTAATAATGGACCTAGTAAGTAAAATTTACCTAAGTATAGGCACTGATTTGGGCAAACAATGCCAAATCGTCCAAGTTACAACAGATTATTTAATTTTGTTCGCTTCACTCACTTGATCAACTAAGAGTGGACACCACAAATTCTCAGTTTGGGGACATTAGTTAATATGATGCAGCCATTATTATTAACTTAGTTAGGCAAACCTTCAAGGCAAACCACTAGTCAATCTACTTATGTACTTACCTAGGTATTACAAACTTACAAACGCTGATTTGCCTTGACAAACCGCGACTGTGACTGAAAGCTCGATCAAAGCTAATGGGCTGTCAAGTCACTTGCTATCTATTCCTACTACTATTTTATAAACGCGAGTTTGTAAGAATGGATGCATGGATGTATGTTTGTTTCTGTTTCTGTTTTGTCTGAACGGATCTGGATGAAACTTGGCAGAGAGATAGATTATAGTCTGGAATAGCACATAGGCTACTTTTTATCTCGTGGGAATACCGCGAATTAAATCTGCGCGGGTGAAACCGCAACTAGTATGAAATAAAAGCTGATATAGGTACCTAGTGAGTGACTTGACAGCCGATAACCAATTAGCTTTGACCGATCGAGTTTTTATAAACCAGAGCGGTAAGAGATCTATTTAGTTCATTAGCTAACTCGATCAATAGGAGGTTTGGTAACAGTAGGTACCCAATTGTTTTATTTCTGATTGCAGTAAAAGCAGACGATTTAAAGCAGAGTTTCGCTGATGAAGTATCGCTCTACCTCAAAAGAACTTTCCTTGTCCCTTACTTCTTGGTGTGCTTTAGTTTTTTCGTTGGTCACTTCAGTGGAATGACCACGCTTCAGGTTGGTATGGTACCACCACGCCTGCTTAAGTAATTTTTTTTGCTATCTGTACTCCAGGTCTGAGTAGTTTGTTTTTCGTATTGTTTCGTAGAGTCCGCCTTTTTGTAATGTAAATTACATTAGAAAAGCCACTTCGAAAAAAAAAACTCTGACTTGGGGTCATTGACCTCAATTAATATACCTTGGGGTACAGAACCTCAATAAGCTAGCGATGTTAATTTGTAATCTAGATAATACTCGTTAATCGTTTTTTTTTTGTGTGTGCTGCAGACGTATGCAGTGTCAATTTTTCAGATGCTCGAAGCCCCTATAGACAAATACTACGCAACTCTTATTCTGGGGATCCTGCAGATTGTTGGTACGGGGGTTTGTGTGATACTCGTCCACTTCACCGGCAAGCGCCCGTTGACGCTGATTTCCACAGCTGGAGCAGCCGTGTGTTGCTTACTGGTTGCCACCTACGATGTTTATATTCGAAATGTAAGTTGCGTGTACTATACAAACACCCTTATTCATAATCCTTGCCAGATTGTCACAGTCATTTCATGCCAACGAAAAGAGACAGCAACAGACTTAACACTTATCGGTCTGATAAGCTATTGGCGTGCTCAAAGACCATTGTGAATAAGGACCCAACCTCCGGTTTCTGAAAGCTCGATCAACACTAATCGGCTGTCAATTGCTATTTAAGGCTTTACTTCAAATAAGATAGAGATAGCAAGTAACTTGACAGCCGAATAGCGTTGATCGAGCTTTCAGAAACTGGGGGTTAGTGTTTCACTGCATCTACTGTATCACTATACCTACGCTACAGTAGTGCTGTAGGTACTTTTTTTCATTCTTGCAAAAAGTGCTTTCAAACGAGAACACAGTGACAGGACCGCTTTGACATACGGTTTCAGTACCTAACTACCTAGCCTAAATAACTATAAAACCGTATTTTAATAAAAATAATATCCATAAAATATCGAAAAGGTAATTATCTGTTTACTTTGCAGTTTGACGTGCCAGAAGTTACACCTATGAACAGCACAGCCACAATATCAGGATCAACAACTGAGAGTATGCTAGCTGCTTCTGTAAGTAACAGGCTGAAGCGGGGCTGTAGTCTAGCCCCTCCGCGGAATTTTCGGAAATTTCCGGGGATTTGTATTAAAAAGGTTCAACTTTTAAACGAAAAAAAAATCCCAAAATTCAAATTTTGCTAATCACGTCATTCTTACCCCCGGCCCCGGTATCTGTACTAGTATAGTATTCTTTTATCTGTGCCCCCGGTTTCTGAAAGGCCACAGATAAAAGAATACTATACTAGTACAGATACCTCATCCCATACATTGAAACGGTCCCGTCCTAAGTCGGGCTATTCTTCGGGCTATTTTGTTTTGCCCGCAAATCTAAGCAAAATAGCCCGCACAGCCATTAGATGTCGCTAAGTTGCGTTGCGAGCAAGCGGCCAGCATCTCGTAAAATGCACTTGCAACCAACTTATTATTATTTTTCATTGGTTATAAAAATATGAAACATTACATACTATATTGAAATGCCTGAACAAAACGCAAAAAAAATCCTTTACAGCAAGTAGCGCCATCCATCAATACACAAAATAAACTTTTGGAAGCAAACAACAACGTAGTACAAATTACAGCCACCAGAAAAAGTGAGATCAATATTGAAAATAAAACATTTTCAAAAACATACAGAATTTGATAAAAGCATAATTCCTCATCTTCCCGTGCTTATGGGAGATTTTTTCACAGTTTAACTCGGTCTATTCATGACCATAATTCTTATTAATTGGACTTAAACAAAAACCTATATTTCTATCGAAATCTGTATCGCCATCTATTGAAGTCAATTTGGAACTAAAAAACTGTTCCTAGAGATGGGTGCCCATGGAAAGGCCGAGCAGCACTAATCGGCTGTCAAGTCACTTGCTATCTCTATCTAACTTGAAGTAAAAACTGAAATAGCAAGTGACTTAACAGCCGATTGGCGTTGGTTGATCGGCCTTTCAGAAACCGGGCGTTAGTATGTTATGTCGGTATAGTACAGCAAAGATGTCCAAAATAGCCTCTCGGGTCAGTCTGACTTTTGTTGGTGCAATATTTATTTCTCTATTTCAGAAAAGCCCATACTCATGGATGCCGACTACGCTTCTCATGCTGCTTGCTTTGATCACACACACAGGGATAAGATTATTGCCATGGATTCTTATTGGCGAGGTAAGCCATATAACGTGGATTTTTGGGAGGGGGCAGTAAAGGTAGATACATTAGAAGTCGTAGTCATCATAGTACACAGACGTAAATAAGTAGCATTTAGGTTATCTAAACTAATATTATAAAGAGGAAAGATTTGATTGTTTGTTTGTTTGTTTGTTTGTTTGTTTGTTTGCATTGAATAGGCTCCGAAACTACTTGACCGATTTGAAAAATTCTTTCACCATTGGGAAGCTACACTATCCCCGGTGAACATAGGCTATATTACATTTTCAAAAAAATTTGGGATCCTTACTAAAATTCAAATAATGTAACCCAAGGTGTAAAAAAATTCGTAAAATATTCTTTACATCGCGTGCACTGCGAAAACTATTGATGATAGAATAAAATAATGTTCTACAACTTTGCAGAACACATCATTATTTACAAAAAGTGTCGCAGCAGTACATGTCTAACTCTTATAGTTATGCCACAATAAGTGTTTTTTTATTTTAAAATTTTAATTGAAATGCCGCCGCTATAAGAGGCTCTTTATTTGTATCTTGGTATTAATCCTTATCAAAATAAATTACTTCATATTCAAAACTGCTTCAATACCTTTATAAAACTTTTTAAATTATTCAATTCGGACATTCCATTCGAAAGATATCACAAGTTTAAAAATGTAAGTATTAGAAAAAGGTCGCGTGGTAGCCGCTCACCCTGCTTGGCGAGCTAGGCAGCACCTTAGGGTAGGGGCCGCACGGGTCGGGGAAGGAGCTTTAGTGAGGCAGCGAGCCTGGCCTCGGCTGGCGGATCCTTGGTCGCAGGAAGGATCCGCCGGCTTGGATTAGAGGTGGCGCTGCACAAGACCGAGGCCGTATTTTTCCACGGGCCTCGGCAGCGCATCCCCAGTGACGCCCACATTATGGTGGAGGGCGTCAGGGTCGAGGTGAAGGCCCAGATGAAATATCTGGGCCTGGTGCTTGACAGCAGGTGGCGCTTCGGCCCGCATTTCAGCGGGCTGTCAAAGCGCTTTCTTAAGGTTGCGGGAGCGCTTTCCTGGCTGCTCCCAAATTTGGGCGGGCCAAAAGCGCGATGCCGGCAGCTATATGCCGGCATCTTGAAGAGCATGGCCCTTTACGGGGCCCCTTACGCCGCCGCACTACGGAGCCCCCAAAGGGCCATCGCGCAGCGGGTCGCAAGAGCCTACCGCTCGGTGGGCTTTGCAGCGGCCTGCGCTCTGGCGGGCACCCCTCCTTGGGAACTCGAGGCGTGGGTGCTCGCCAGAGTATACGAGTGGACGGCGAGGCGTAGGGCGCTCGGAGAGCGCCCCGCCTCGGAGGAGCGGGAAGCTGTCTAGCGGGAGGCGAAGGATGCCATCGTCCAGCACTGGAAGGTGGACCTCGCCTCCGCCGCGTTTGGCCACCGAACCTTGAAGGCACTCGAGCCAGTCCTGCAGGACTGGCTCGACCGGCCTCACGGCTTTTCATCATTCCGTCTGGTGCAGGTGCTATCCGGGCATGGATGCTTTGGGTCGTACCTGCACCGGATCGGAAAGGAGGGTGCCCCGTCCTGCCACCATTGTGGCGCAGTGGAAGACACGGCACAGCACACCCTCGAGGTGTGCCCGTCGTGGGCCGAGCCGCGCCGCGACTTGGTGGCGGTAGTTGGGCCAGACCTGTCGCTCCCCAGCGTGGTGAACTCCATGCTGAGGGACGCGACAGGCTGGGCAGCGGTCGCCTCCTTCTGTGAGGACGTAATGTCCCAGAAGGAGGCAGCAGAGCGCGCGCGGGAGGCTGACCCTCAGGCGCCGCTCTGCAGGCGGAGGATTGGTAGGAGAAGACGTCTTCCCTCCCCTCAAGGTGATGAATAGCGGAAGATAGGCGTGGAGGCGCCATCTCTCGCATTGCACTATTCGCCACCTCCGTCGAGCGGAAATGATCGAGCACTCGCGGTCGTTCCCGGGCCTCTCCCTCCAGGAAGGGCGTGTAGGCCCCGCTATCAAGGCGGGCGGTCGTCGGCGGGGAACTGGACGAAAAGGCTCTGCCAGTTTCCCAGTTCCCCTCCATGGTGACGACGCGGGAGTGCCACTGGGTCGTTTAGTGGGTATACCGGCCCTCACAGGTCGGGGAGTCCCACATATCCCCCCCATCCTCCAATGCGTAACGCATTTTTCCCAGCGAAAAAAAAAAAGGGGCCATACGGGGGGGGAGTCAATGTCAAGAAATGAAGTCAGCTCCCCTACGCAACGGGTAAAAAGTTAAGTAATAAAAATAAAAGTTCATTAAAATAATAATGTTCAAATTTTCTTTATACTTTTCTTTTTTAGTAACCTAACGCAAATAGAAGGGTTTATGTGTGTGTATTATAATTTTGAAATTATTGTTAAATACCCGTGCGAAGCCGGGGCGGGCCGCTAGTACGAAATAAATTGCTCAAAATTACATGCGGGTGCCTGCGTGTAAAGTAAAGGAAGACGGGGGAATGCCGATCACCTGAGAGAAAAATGCTCTATTTGTTTTTTCATTTGTCTTGAGTTAGTTTTGAGGGTTACTAAGTATTACCCGTTACGATCGCCATTACCCCTGCTTCCCCTAAGTGCGATCTTGTGACTTACCATAGCCTGTACTCAAATTTCAGTTGGCTTAAAGAGTTTTTTAATTACAGTTACAAATAGAATAGATTAAAAAAAAACTTAATATACCATCTCATTTGTCTAACTCATCTAATTTGTCTCAGATTTTTAGCGCCAAGACTCGTTCGGGAGGTGCGGGCCTAGCCAGTGCAGTGGGATACATTTTTGGCTTCCTCACAAACAAAATGTACATCAGTATGGTAGACAGTATGTCTATATGGGGGACGTACGGCTTGTACGGATTAATAAGGTAAGACCATGGTAGGTAGGTACTTTTTTATAATACATTTTGGTCATAACTTTTCTTTAAAAAACCGACTTCAAACACGTATTTATAGGTTAGGGGAAGGGAGGGGGGGGGGGGGTGGCCCATCGCGCCTTCTATAGGTGTGTTTATTTGTTTTCTAAGTATGCGTTAACACCTCGTTTTTGATGTGTCCGGGGCTTCCCGCCGCGCCGTCCGGGGCCACCCCTCCTTCCCCTAATACTTATTTTCACTACATAGTATAAAACAAAGTCGCTTTCTCTGGCCCTATATCCCCATGTCCCTATGTATGTAAATCTTTAAAACTACGCAACGGATTTTGATACGGTTTTTTTAATAAATAGAGTGATTCAAGAGGAAGGTTTATTGTATAATACATGCATGATAAATGCACCCGTGAGAAGCAGGGGCGCGCGGGCGGGTCGCTAGTGAAAATGTAAAAAGCAATAATTACTATTTCATTTACTTGGATGAACATAACTTTTTACTGTTATTTTGATTTAAAACCCAACTGCTGAACATTGGGACCAGCTTGATAGTACCTCTAAGAAATGAATAGAGATCCTCCTTCTATTTTTGAGAGATCAATAAGATAAGGTAGGCAGTTCGAATAATGAGACGTTTGCGCTTTTTCATGACTAGATTCACTGATTTTTGATTATTAGATTTAGATTGTTTTTTAACGTTTGTCTGTGCCTTACTACAAAATATTTATTTCTTTTCCAGTACAATAGGGTGTGTGACTTTTTACTTTATCCTGCCTGAAACCGAAGGGAAGAAGCTTAATGAAATTGAAAACCACTATGCGGGGATCAGAAAACTCACTAATGACGTGTATCGGTCAAAAGTAAGTTACCTATAGGTCGCGTCAACCAAAAAGAACGCTGGAAAACAGTGGAAGGGATGTGTTTTTGCGCATACAAATATTATATTCGATGCAATGCTTTGTGATGGTTTCCATTTAACTTCAGGTGGGAAATCTGCTTGTTCCATCAGGAAGTTGTATAAAAAAACTATAATTCTGGCGCTGCAAAATCGAAGAGAACGACCGAACGGTAGAAACCAAGCCGAGTTTGTTGCCTGTGTGGACGTTTCAAAGCGATCCTTGACATTTTATTGAATAAACTCGCGGCCTGTCCCAGCTTCGCATGGGTGGACATAAATGCATAAAAAACTTAGATTGGCACACACGTGCCCCGCGCCGCCCTCGGGTGAGAAGAGAGCGCCCTGTTGCCCGTGCGCTCGCGTTTTAAAGCGAACTAAAGTTTTTAAATTCGTAATATGTTTTGAATGGAATGTCCGATTAGAAAAAACAACATGTAATCTAGGTATTGAAACATCCTTAAAACAAAATAGTTTATTTGGATGGAAGGATTCATGTAAAGGTATGGATAACATGGTCTGATTTTATTTCGGCAATTTTATCAACTTTTAAAATGTAATAAAGTAGATAAAGTAACATAACTACAATGGTTAGACAATAATATGCTATTGCTGACTTACCTACCTATTTGTAGATAATGTCACGGAATAGAGAAAACATTTCTGTGACTGTAGCTGTAGATGTAGCTTTCTTATGGTGAAAGATTTTTTGAAATCAGACCAGCACTTTTTGAGCATAATTTTGTTAAAAACAAAAAAAAATAATTTGAACGCCCCCGCTGCTGGAGCTAATTTTTCAGCAGTCCCGTGATCAATTTCTCTCTCTCTCTCTTAAGTTAAAGTTTTTTCCATGTCGTAAGGCAATCCTTAGCCCCCAACCCAGCACCCAACCTAGGCTTTCTGTGCCTACCTCAATAGGTAGGCACAGAAAGCCTAGGTTGGGTGCTTCTACATAAGTAACGCCGAAATATTTATCTCAGGTTTTCTTACAGAGACGGTCGATCCCCGATGTATCAAAAATGAAGGACCTGAAAGGAACAACAAATATGTCTTACGAAGATGATGTAGTGAAATAAAAGCTATGGTTTCTGTTCCCATTAGAAACACAAAATCAACGACAGTAGGTAGTTGCACAAAATAACGCCTATCCTACTGGAAAAAATGTTTTCTAGTGTCCCATTGAGGATTTTGTTTTAAAAATAACTTAGGTAGGTATCTTAAAATCCATGACACTAAGCCAGAATCAATCAATATTGTGCCTCCTGTGATGAGTGCTTTATGGCGAAGATATCCCAGAACCTCCAACCTAAGGCGGCACGGGAGGTTTTTGAACAGCTGTAAATCTACTAAAAAGAAAAAAATACATGAAAAAAAACTTTAAAACTTTAAAATTGAACATGTACTCGAGCGCTGTGTAAAGATAGAAACGTAATTAATAATAATTTTTCTCGATAAAAAAATCATAAAGATCAGAAGAGAAAAGAGACACTAAATCGATATTTCAAACATCCATTAGTAAGAGAGTTTTTCTTGAAATCATGTCAAAGTTATATCTGGTTATATTTACTAGCGCTGCGCGCTGTGTAAAAAAAAATTCAAATTTCATTATTATTGATATCTGAGAAGAAAATCTAACGAAATCTAGCTGTTCAAGTGCTGCAAGTCTTGGAGGTTGGAGGTTCTCGGATAGGTATTCTCGCCTGTCGGGTTTTACCCTTTTTGAGTTTTTTTTAATAAAATATAAATGATCAGAAAAAAATGCGCTTTTTTTGGTCTAACCCACTTTCTCTTACTGCTTTATGTAGTTTCGGCGATAATTGGGTGCATTGCACCTATACTTTTTGATGCTCGAATCTGAATTGCTAAAGATAATAAATATTTGTATAATAACATACAATAACAATATATTTGATATTATTTTTTAATAAAAATTAAAGTAGGGACAAAATCTCGAAATGTCAGAAAATATACAAGGTTCGGTAAATTGTGTTAAAACTATTATTTACGTTGCCATGACTTTATAAAATGGCCTTTTTACAACTTAACTGGTGACAGCGGCTCGCAATTTCGAGGTGCGATTGGCTATTATTTCATTTTATTTCATTTTGGGGAGGTTGTTTGAAATAATAACTCTAAAGAAACTCTTTTTTTTGGTGTGGGTAGTCTAACTGACAATACTAAATATTATTAGCTCCTCATTTATTTTTGTTTTAAAATTATAATCGGGACTAACCTGATGCTAATTGGTAGTGATTAGCAGTATATAGTCTCCCCCACACTTGCCAATATATAAATCTCCTTTCCACTCTCTCAACACACTTCCTATTCAACAACAATGGACCTGTATGCAATGCTGTCCTCTAACATGGAGGAGCTAGCCTGCTCTTTTGACTCCAGGATGCGTGAATACGAAAGTAACCTCAAGAAAGTCTCCAACACTGATGCTACACAGGCTCCACATAAAGAATTAGCCGCACTTTCACGTGAGTTTACAGACTTTCGAACAATCATGTGGAAGACACTACACTCCATGAAGGTGCAGTTGGAGCTTCTTGTACAAGGCATGGACCGCCAGGAAACTACATCACGCAGGAAAGTGCTACTGTTTCACGGGATTGCAGAGTCCAGTGACACCCCCGTTGAAGACTCAGTCATGATAATATTACGTGACCAATTCAAGATGTCTGATATCACT
The DNA here is from genome assembly GCA_963576535.1 of Plemyria rubiginata. Classification (NCBI taxonomy): domain Eukaryota; kingdom Metazoa; phylum Arthropoda; class Insecta; order Lepidoptera; family Geometridae; genus Plemyria; species Plemyria rubiginata. The sequence goes on from OY754905.1 coordinate 7,340,746, forward strand.
CCTGAGTCTTTTGCCGCGTGCCATCGCCTGGGGTCGAATTCCAGTAAGCCCAGACCCGTAATAGTGCGTTTCGCGAGCTACGGTGTCCGGTGTGCCGTGTGGAATGCGAAGACAGCATTGAAAGGTTCAGGGATCACTATCTCTGAGTTTCTAACTAAAGCTAGACATGAAGTTTTTGTTGCCGCGCGAAGGCACTTTGGATTGAGGAAGTGCTGGACATCAGAGGGCAAAATTGTCATCTTGTTGCCCGATACCAAACGCCGGCGCATAGAAACCATGTCGGAGTTAAGGCCGCTACTCTCGGATCATCCAATGGCACAGTCTGACGTTGAAAAGCAGACTCCCGGGACGTCTCAGGGCAAGGTAAAGACTCCCTCACTCCCTGTAGTGAAGGCCGGGAAGATTGAGCCCAGAACCAGGCGTGCGTTGAAGTGAGGATCGGATGCTAGCAGCCTAATATGAAAGGTTCATTGTTCATGTTCTACCGGCGTGTTCTTCATAATTCTGCAGTATTACACAATAGTACTTTTCCATTATTGTAACTTTGCGGTAGAACTGTTTTAATTTACGAAAAAACTTGTAAACAAAGTCACGTCATTTATGTAAGTTTGACTCTGCCTGCTCTTCTTCTTTTTTTTTTGTTTCACATCTTACATCAGTCAGTTTGAAGTCAAATAGGTTCAAATGTCAAAGTCAATCAAATAGTTTTTTTTTTTTTTTTTTTTTTTTCCTTTTTCGTTTTTAGCATGTATAATTCGGTCAATAGACACGAATCGGTAAGATTGATTGATACTTAGCATACAAAATTGTTACCAGTATGTATGTAGACTTTCTTTAAATGTATTTTTTGCCACTTCTATTGTTTTTTCTGTATATTTTTTGTGTTTTCAGTTGGTTGTGTTTCTCTTTCAGCAAACTGGCTTGTGTGGTGACTATTTAGTGTCTATAGTAGTATAAAGTAGATAGGTACATACACAAATTAGTAATTTTTATTTATTTTTAGATTTATTTAGATTAGGTTTATATTTTGGTAGGTATATTTATATAAGTAGGTAATATAGTAATTTATGTCTATTGTATTTGATGATAGTTTTTTCTCTTGCTCTTCATCTTGCTCTTCTGACAATGACTATGCCAGTGCCTTTAGCGATGACTCACTTCATTTGCGAGACCAGCTTAATACAATTTTTTCTGTTTTTTCTGGTAACTTTAATATTGTTCACATAAATGCGCAAAGCATACCATCACACTTTGACGATATCCACTCCTCTTTCGATTCTAAAATGATTGATGCAATACTTGTTTCGGAATCATTCTTGAAACCGTCAATGCCTTCCACTCAATACCCTCTCCCTGGCTTCAAACTCTTTAGAAATGACAGAGTGGGCAAGGGGTGCGGTGGGGTGGCCATCTATCTACGTGCCGATATACCCTCTAAAATCGTGGATCATTCTCCTTCGGATTACTCGAACTTTGCGGAACACCTTTTCTTAGAGATCACTGTTAACCACTCCAAAATTCTCCTGGGCGTGTATTATCCCCCTTCATGCAAAATTGATTACTTCTCTTCTCTGGAGCTCAAACTGGATTCTCTCACTCCTCTCTATGACCACACTATTCTTCTTGGTGATTTCAACACATGTCTGCTTAGAGGTGATTCACGAGCAAACAAACTTACTTCACTGTTTTCATCTATCAACATGTCTATTCTTCCGCTCTCTGCCACTCACCATGCTCCCAATTCTTCTCCCTCTCTTCTTGATTTAGTTATAGTTTCTGATCCTCGTCGTGTGGCTACACATGGTCAATTAGCTGCTTCCTTCTCCTACCATGACCTTTTGTATCTGTCCTATAAAATTCGCTGCCCCAGGCCTAAGCCAAAATTTCGTTTTATCCGTAGTTTCAAAGATATCAATCTTGACAGCTTGAAACGGGATGCAAATAATATTGACTGGAAACCCCTCATAGATGCAGTTAGTATTGACGACAAAGTTTCTACTTTTAACTCGATCATCGTTGGTCTGTATGACATTCACGCCCCTCTTAAACGTGTCAAAATTAAACATCCACCAGCTCCCTGGTTGACACAGCCTATTAAAAAGGCCATGGCTGTACGGGACAAAGCTAAGAGGCTCTACAAGAAGTCGCCCACTGAGGAAAATTTTACCGAATTTAAAAGACTTCGCAACCGATGCACCAAAATGTGTAGGCATGCAAAGAGACGCCATATTCACTCCTCCATCAATAACTGCAGTCCGTCTCTCATGTGGAAATTTCTCAACTCCTTAGGAATTGGAAAACACTCCAATGACACCCAAATTTCTTTCAACTTAAATTCAATCAACACTCACTTCTCTAGTTCACCCGTATTCTTAGATAATCGGACCAAGCTTTCCACCATTGACCAATTATCTCGCCTATCCAAACCTAACTGTCCTGCTTTTATCTTAGATGGGGTTACTGAGGGGGAAGTGTTAAAGCTGATTAATTCCATATCCACGAAAGCTGTCGGTGTGGATGGCATTCAGGTCAACATGCTGCAAATCCTCTCCTTAGAGCTCGTTTCTGCAATAACTCACATTATTAACTTTTCTCTTGAAACGAGCTCATATCCTTCCATCTGGAAAAAAGCTTTCGTTACTCCTCTCCCTAAAACCCCAAATCCCACTACTGTATCCGAATTCAGACCCATATCCATCCTACCTTCCCTATCCAAAATCCTAGAGCATGTTGTCCATAAACAACTGTCCCACTTTCTCCATCGTAACAACCTTTTGAGTCCCTGCCAGTCCGGTTTTCGCCCCGGCCACAGCACTGTCAGTGCCCTGATAAAGGTATCCGATGATATTCGTTGGGCTATTGACAATCAGTTGGTCACTGTTCTGGTATTACTTGATTTTAGCAGTGCCTTTAATTCGGTTGATTATGACATACTTCTATCCATTCTTTCCTCTCTTAATATTTCTCCCTCAGCAATCTCCTGGTTTAGCTCTTATCTGTCGGGTCGCTCGCAGTGTGTGCGGTCTGAAGAGTCTGTCTCTGAATGGTGTGACATCACTGCGGGTGTACCACAAGGGGGTGTTCTCTCCCCTCTCCTTTTTTCTGTCTTCATTAATGCTATCTCTCAAGTAATTTCTTCCCACTATCACCTTTATGCGGACGACCTGCAAATTTATACTCATTTTAAAGTCGACGAGATTTCCTTAGGCATTAACCGAATTAACGCTGACCTCCAAAATATCCACTCGTGGGCAAGTGCTTTTGGTCTCCTGGTTAACCCATCGAAGTCTCAAGCTTTAATCTGCGGTAGCCCCTATATGTTGAATATGGTTCGCAAATCTCTCCCTCCTCCTTTGTTGTATGCTGATTCCCCCATCTCTTACTCCCCTAACGCTAAGAATTTGGGTGTAATTTTTGACTCTCAGCTATCTTGGCTAAGTCATGTCAATGGAATCAGCAAAAGAGTACACTTTTCTTTTCAATCCCTTAAGCGTTTCCAGAAGTTCTTACCCCACGAGACCAAAGTCACTCTAGCGCAAACTCTTTTGTTACCCCATCTCGACTATGCAGATTCCTGTTTCTTAGACGCTACGGAGGAGATCTGCAATAAATTGGAACGTCTTCAGAACTTATGCATCCGATTTATTTTCGGTCTGCGTAAGTATGATCACGTTTCAATGTTTAGGGCCCAGCTAAAATGGCTGCCTATCCGTCGTCGACGTGATCTGCACATCCTGTCTCTGCTCTTTAACATTCTCAACAACCCTCTCTCTCCTTCTTATCTCCGTGAGCGTTTCGATTTCCTTATCCCACATGGTGAGTCCTGCAGAACATGCAAATCTCTTTTACTAAAAACACCTCTTCACTCTTCAAGTCGCTATGGTGGCTCTTTTACTATCCAGTCAGTCAAATTGTGGAATTCTCTCCCTCATTCTATCCGCGCTAGTCCCTCGCTTGGTATATTTAAAGCTAAAGTCAAAGAGCACTATCTTTCCCTTTGAGTATGTATATTATAATATGTATATATTTATCATATATATCGTAAGTAGGTATATATATTATATATTTTGTATATAAGTATAAACAATATATGTATGTTTAAGTACATATGTCTTGTGTAGATTTAGGTATTTATTTTATCTTGTTTTTTAATAGTTGTAGTAGTTATTAATATAATTTATTTATCCTCTCTCATTTTGTACACGCACCCACCTCTAATTTCAATCTCTCACAATCCTTCAAGGTTTGCTGGAAGAGAACTCTTTTTAGGGTTAAGCTCGCCTTTGTACATGTATTGTTATTTAAGTTTACTGTATATTTTCACTGTGTACAATAAAGAATAAAGAATAAAGAATAAAGAAACACGCATAAATACTGTTCGAACACAAATAATACAATAATATAAGGGAAATGTGCTTGAGTCAGAAATCATTTTGGTATTAGGTAAACGTAAGACCAAACATACTAATACCAAAATGATTTCTGATTCGGGCATGTTTCCCTTATATTATTGTATCATTTGTGTTCGAACAGTATTTATGCGTGTTTCTTTAGAGTTATTATTTCAAACAACCTCCCCAAAATGAAATAAAATGAAATAATAGCCAATCGCACTTCGAAATTGCGAGCCGCTGTCACCGGAGCCTTAAGAATCGGTGTTGCCTTTTCTGACGTTGATAACACATCTGCACCGGTTATTCATACTCAAAATTAGGGTGTGAAAGTCTCGCTGGGGTATGCGATACCATGTTCTTTTTAAATGCCAAAAAAATTGGTCTTCTGTGGTCAAATTTGACGGCAAATTGCTGAAAGCCCTTTGCTGCAACATGTCCCCGCAGAACATAATATCATGTCCCACCCAAGCGAGTTTAATTCGGTTTAAATCGGGTGACTGTGCAGGCCAGTCCAAAACCGCGACATCATGTTCCTCAAGGGCAGCTGACAACAATCGCGCCGTGTGTGGAGGTGCATTATCATGCATGAGCTGAAATTCCTGATGGCAAATTTGAACTCTGTGAGGGATGATCACAGGTTCTACGACCTCGTTACGTTATTTTAGTGCAGTCATGCTGCCTCTTATCCAATGTCCCACCTCGGTACAAATCGCTCTTGTGGATGCTGGAAGCGACTTTCTCTGCCTGAGGGCGTAGTCGCAGTTTTAGCTGACACATTACACGCGTGTATGGTGTACACTACACGCAGTTTTTGTATGAAAATAAGAAAAGTCCGTCGTGTCCGCTAGGGGCGCTTTTCTTATTTTCATACAAAAACTGCGTGTAATGTACACCATACACGCGTGTAATATTTCAACCAAAACTGCGACTACGCCCTCTGGAACTCTCCAAACACGTGTTTTTCATGAATCGGGGTGGAATCCAAACCGAGACTCATCAGTAAAGAGAACCATTGGCCATTGTTCCTTATCAAATGTTCTTGAGCCCAAAGAAGTCGCCTTCCGCGATTGCCTCGTCGTAGAGCTGGCACACGAAGCGGCCTATACGAGAATGAAGATCGACTTCAGGTAGCCTTCTTCTAACGGTTGACTGACAGCTGATGGTCTGACTGAAGCCTTTGCACTAATAAGCTTTGCTGTGAGATTGGGTTCCTTCCTGGCGGAATTTTGGAGAAAAAGATCCTGTCTAGGGGTGGTTAGGTACCTACTCGTATTTTTCCAGTGTGGCGCTCTCTTACATCCCTAGTAGGTAATACGATAACGTGACCATAATCGAGAAATAACGTTTTGATTGGTGTTTAGGATATTGGCAACCACGCTTTGAATAGCACCAGCTTGTAACATGCCTATCGCTCTTATCATTTCTTCTCTGCATAAATATCGACGTTCCATGACATTACGAATATCTCAAGATCCGTTAAAATTAAAACTGACTTAGATAGCACTTATTGATAGCTAAGTAAAAGTTTATTTATCTTAGACAAAATTAACGTTGTTTAATTTAAATCGGAGTCCCCATTCTTTCTTTTGTTTATTGCGTTCTATTTTTTCAAAATTTTGAAAAGGGAACAAAAAAGGTTTGATTCGATATTTTTTTTTTCTAAAAAGCAAATAGTTTGCAAGCAAATCATTTCGAACTGGAATATCCCTAGAAAATGGGGCCAATTCTGTGGATTAATTTTCCTAAAATAAAAATCATAAAAATAGTTAAAAATAAATAATACGACGTATATATTCGTCGTCGATTTATATATCATCGTTCTGCTGCTGGGCCACCACCTAAAACGTGTACAAATGATTAGGTAGGACAAAACATTATTATACATGGTAATTTAAGTAGGTTAGATACATGAAAATATGGGTAGGTAGGTAGGCATGTTTTCAGTCTGCTGTTACATGGACACAGACTTGTGTGTCCATTTTATCTGCAGCAAAATACTGTATGTATACCTGATGACATTGGTAAGAAAAATGCCAGAAAGGAAGAATCTTCTCTGAGGATTCATAGAATTCAAACAGGTTTGTTTATGTCCTACCTTTTTTAAGTAAATCTGTTCTGTGTTGTTGTAAAGTAACCATCAAAATAACAACAACACAACAAGCATCAATACTGCGCAATACAATATTGAGCGATATGGCGCAACTTCATCAACTAGGTTACTAGGCAATACTGTCCTACACGAGCATTTCAGTATTCGCTCGCTACCTATGGACGACATTGTTCTTGCTGCGACTTCCACCCGACCTCTCGCTCTCCACGCGGAAGCAAGACGGCAAGCCGCAAAACAAACAATTGCGAATGAGATATATACAAAAATTGCTAGGAATTTCCAAGCCCATTGGATATTCGTCAATTCGTATCTGCGACATTGAGCGATTTGAAATATCTGGAGCAATCAGAAGCAATATCGCCGAAATAATTGCTCCAATTATTATTAATTTCCAATTATATAATTGCTCCATTAATTGCTCCAGATCGGTCCATTCGTGTCGCCGAGCAATTATTGCCCTCGTGTAAGCGCACCTTAAAAGACCGAAACAAAAAGAACGGCTATAGTTTTAAAGCTGTCAGATTTAGACCTAATCAGGTTAGTTTAGAATAATGCAACAACAGAATCGACACCAATGTTGATGTGTGTACATTAGCATCACCGTTCTCAAGATTAGAAACTATGGTATTCAATAAATTCGTTAACGAATACCACTATAGATTAGGTAGGTACGATATATTTATTTACACTGATTAAAAAAAAGATTATTTATAAAGATAAAAACAGACTTTTTAGAATATCGAATAGAAGTTGTACGATCAACAGTCAACCTCCTTAGAAGAAACATTGGTAGAATGACACCGTATTCATTTGCAGATTGCCTCGCATATAATAAGGAGAGTACAAAAAAAAAAAGTTATCTATGAAAGACGTAAATTAGCGGGAAAAAGTACCTAAGTGAAAATTTATTTTTAATTACCAGCGGGAGAAAACAAATGAAAATCATGTTTTTTGATGAGAGTCCCCTGGTGGAAGATGAAGTTCTGAATAACGTTTTGCGTGTTGCTAATAACGAGGCAGAAGTGTACGACGGAGATGCCAGCTTGCCGACGATTTGGTAAGGGTTTGAAACAATATGTACCTAAGATAAGTCATGAGATAAAGTAGAGATAGCATAAGATCCACAGCCTCGACAACAAGCAAACAGCAGGACCCCGTTGGGGTTTAGTCGGTAGAAGTCCGACATAATCCTTCCGCTATCCCCGTGGCGGAAGGATATCCATGAGGATTCCCCAACGTAAAAAAAAGAAGAGATAGCATAAGATACTGCAACCCCCCTATCCCCAACCCTTAACTCAGGTACAAGGGTAGCTATAGATACTTAGCATGTTACATACAGTGCCTAGATGACCGAGGTTTGCTCGTTTTTTTATAGGTACTTATTATATCAATAATGGTTTCTGAAAGCTCGACCAAAGCTCGGTTCGGATCGGCTGTCAAGTCACTTGCTGTCTCTAAAAGCTGAAATAGCAAGTGACTTGGCAGCCGGTTACTCTTGATCGGGCTTTCAGAAAAAGGGGGGGCGGTCTCATCAACATGAGGCCGCGGGCGATAGAGGGGCGTTTTGGGGGGTCCAGGGAGGTCAGGGAAGGATACGTAGGTACTTTGAAATTTTAATCGTGGGTAACACCGCGGGGCACTGCTAGTGTAATTTATTAAAACACTACGTTTTAGCGAGAGCCTGGCTCAATGGGTGACCAGTGATGACGTCAGTGTGAGAAGACCCCTATCTTTGAGGACTTCAGGGCTACTGATAAATGGAGCAGCCAAGATCTATAAGAATCAAACGGAATCGCTGTTAAAAGGTATTATGAACTTACACGATCATCATATTCCAAGATCATAAGAGCAGTAGAACTCTTTGTGATGGGCTCGTCTGGGGAAGTACCTGCTACCACCATGCCTTATTCTGCTGCCAAGCAGCTTTGCTGTGTTTCGGTTTGAAGAGTGTGGTCGCCGGTATAATTACAGGCACATGAGAGTTAACATGTGTACCTATGCATCAAGTTGATGGACGCAGGGCAATGCATCGTACTTAGGGCACGTTCCTATCGTACGTGACTTACGAGGCCAATTCTTTGTTATAGGTGATGGTTACCACTTAACATCAGGTGGGCCATTTATCTGTTCCTTCAGCTGGTTGTATAAAAAAACCGACCATTTTTAACCCACTTCAAAAAAAGGTTCTCATTTTAACAACCTCAGAGGCGCAGCGGGCGAGAGTCCGCCTGCGACGCAAGAGGTTGTGGGTTCGATACCCGCCTCGGAACAAATTTGTGTACGATCTGCAGAAATTTGTTCCGTTGGTCTGGGTGTTTATGTATAATATCTATGTAAGTATACATATAATGTATTAAATATATTATCAGCCCAGACGACCTCAGTGGCGCAGCGGGCGAGAGTCCGCCTGCGACGCAATAGGTTGCGGGTTCGATTTCCGCCTCGGGAACAAATTTGTGTACGATCTGCAGAAATTTGTTCCGTTGGTCTGGCTGTTTATGTATAATAAAAAATATCTATCTATGTAAGTATATAATGTATTAAATATATCAGTCATCTAGTACCCATAACACAAGCTTTGAGTAGCTTACTTTGGGGCTAGATGGTGCTGTGTGGATTATCCAGCATTAAAAAAAAGTCTTCTAGTACCCATAACACAAGCTTTGAGTAGCTTACTTTGGGGCTAGATGATGTTGTGTGGATTGTCCAGCATTATTTATTTATTTATTACAACGTTTTATTTTTTTATGTTTATTACCCCATAACTTTCCACTGGCTAGACAGACTTTGATGATTCTTTTCTTATCGAAAGCTGGTCCAATTTGAGTCAGATCTGACAAGTAGTTTTTTATAAATAAAATAAAAATAAAACTTACAAAATTATATAAAGGGTTCTAAAACATGTTTTAGATGTGGCGAAATTGGACCAAGAAATCGTTTTCGAAATAGACCGAACTCCAAATATAGAGAAGGTAAGGTCTTTCACTAACAGGTCCAGCTTCTCATAAGCTCGGTCGTTAGGTAGTAAATCGGCCTTGTGTATTGTGGGTTCGATCTCCACCGATGACAAATACCTCTAATCTAAAGAACAGCCGCTTGTGGTTGGATATCACGTACTTTATTAAGGGGATGACTACCGTCAAAAAACTTCTCGCACCCAGATTTTGACATTTTGAAAGATTCTTCTTTGAATGGTACGTAAAATTAATAAAAACTTTAAAACACCCGAGATCGGGAATCGCACTTTCTCTCGAGTGATACATAGTGCTTTATACTACACCTACGAGGCGCCAATGGCGTCTGCAATTTTCGCATGTGTTCTTTTTTCAAATTGTTTATCCTGCCGCCACAGGGTCGCACTGCCAGCCCGACACCATCCAACACACAGCTAGTGGCCAGTGTCATTTTGCGAACTTGGAGATAAAAACTCACTGTAAAAACTTTTTGGCTTTTGATATTTAGGTTACCGGCGCATAGTCTTACCCAAAATTAAAAAAGAAAAACCACGTAAGAAATGGATTTTCATACACTTTTCTCTCCCGCTCAGATGCGTTTTCTCCCCGCATATTTGTTCGATATGCAATGACGTACTTTCTACCGTAAATTTGATAAAGTATCAAGGTACTTTCCAAGCAGGTGTAGTATAATAGTACATTGTTCACCGAGAGGAGAAAGTGGTCGTCGAGAAAATTGCAGACGCCATTGCCGCCATTTTCAATTTGTGTGTTGTTTGAGGATTCAGTTTTAGTTTTTTATTTTCCTCGTAGGTGTAGTATAAAGCACTATGTATCACTCGAGAGAAAGTGCGATTCCCGATCTCGTGTGTTTTAAAGCCCTCGCCTGCGGCTTGGGCTTCAAACGACACCCTCGACGGTAATCGGTCACTTTCTGCTCTCGGTGAACAATGTACTATTCTTTCTTTCATTGTTTATGTTTGGGGCTAGATGGTGTAGTGTGGATTGTCCAGCATTATTTATTTATTTAAATGTTGTACCTACACAACTTGGTTGATTCTTGGTGCGATCGAACGAGAAGTTGTTAAACGGTTGTCAGCCCCTTAAACTTATGGCTTCGCTAGCATAGTAGGTAATATACTATTGCATCTTGTTTCTAACTCTACCGGTATTTTTTGTTTTCGTGTCGATAGTTTCTTTCGAAACAGTGTGGTGAAGGGATTTTAAGTGAACCTCAAGAGACTCCTTTCGAGCACTTGACACATTATATATAGGTTCTACATCATGCCTCAAGATGTTTTCCTTCACCGTTTGAGAGTACTTACTAGCACTGCATAAGTTTTTAAACAGAAAAAACATTGGCGACCGGTTTTGAACCCACGACCTTAGCTACCACTAGACCTCTAGTGCTCTCTCTACTCTTCCGTTAATTTCAGGATACAAACTCCAGAATATAGAGTCTTCAAACTCATCTACTGATGATCAATCCTCAGAACGGCTGATGCGTCAAACTAAAGTACATGCAGGTAACATTTTAATCTTTGATTTTTCTATTATTTTATACAAATAAAAAAAAATCGTCTCATCGTAGACAATCGCGCCACGATGAATAAATTATTTAAAAATATAACAATGATTTTGATAAAATTTTATATAATAAAATAATTATGTATCACATTAATTATGTATATCTATTTTATACCATACTAGCGACCCGCCCCGGCCTCGCACGTGTGCTATACATAAACCTTCCTCTTGAATCACACTCCACTGTTTTCTGAAAGCTCGATTAAAGCTAATCGGTTGTCAAGTCACTTGCTATCTCTAATTTAAAGTAAATGCTGAAACAGCAATTGACTTGACAGCCGATTAGCTTTGATCAAGCTTTCAGAAACCGGCGGTTAATCTATTAAAAAATCGCATCAATATCCGTCGTGTAGTTTTAAAGATCTAATCATATACATAGGGACAGACGGACAGACAGCGGGAAGCGATTTTGTGTTAAAATACCTACTATGTAGTAATTTAATTTTGTTTAATTTATTAAAGTTAAAATGCATTTTACCTACTTTTTTTATTAATTAATTTTCTTTGACAAGTAGTCGTTACTAAATAAAAAATTCATCGTTTATAAAAAAATACATAATATACCTATAATACCTACTGTTTTTGTTGTTTCCAAAAAATACTAAGTAGATAATAATATATCCTAGTATTTTTTTCAGTTCAATTTGTCTGTATATACGAATTTACTTCTGATTCATTTTCAGATGACTCCATGGAAGAATACACAAGAGAGCCATATTTCTCCCCTCAAGCTGTAGTCAAACGCCTTTCATTCTGCACTGGCTACAAAGATTCGTCTTCCAAAAGCACAAAACGCAACGAATTTGGCCGATATAATAAACAATTGCCGAAAAAACGATCAACAAGCTTTCAGTCAGAACTTGAAGATTGTTTTAATAGCCTTGACATGGACCAAGAAACAGATGACGAAGCATCTGATAGCGAGACTAATACAGAATCAGACAAATCAACGCAACAACCAAACAGTCTATCAGAAACGCCACAATTCTCTGTTGATTCACCTGATAAAAAAGCTGAAATTCGTGCAGAATCTGACAATCCAACTGCTCAGCGGACGATCAGTTGATCAGAAACTGTTATCCAACAAAATATTAAACATTCTGATAAAAAATCATCTGAATTTCGAGAAATATTGAGCTTGTCAAATCACCATGAAGTCAAAATGAGTCCTACGTTTGCAAATGATTTTGATTATGTTTTTGGACTACCAAACAATGATCTAAAACATATATATGTTGATGTCAGAAATACCTCTACCGATAAATCAACTGTTGACAGAAATTCAGATAGCAATGTCAATTCACTATAAATAAAATCTGATCGCAAAACTGATTCTGACACTAATAAGAGTTCTTGTCTAACAAGTGAATGAGGATCCTTCACACAACTGATTTAATAAATGTTAGATTTCTACACGTTCATATGAGTTTTTGACAACTCTAACAAGTGAATGAGGAAAATTTGATCGCAAAACTGGTTACAAGTGAATGAGGATCCTTCGCACAACTGATTAAAAAATGTTTGATTTCTACATGTTGATTTGAGTTTTTGACAATAACGCTTACCTATCAGTGTTCTTTTCTATAACAAGTTAATGAGGAAAATTTGATCGCAACACTGACAAACAACTAAATAATAAATTAGAAACTCTTGCAAGTGAATGAGGATCCTTCGACTGATTTAATAAATGTTTCATTTCTACATATTTTTTTTATTTAAATCCTTTAAGAAATTACGAAGTTATTAAAGTTTTGTTTTCGGCTAGATAGTCGAAAACAAAACTTTAATAACTTCGTAATTTCTTAGAAAAGAACGCTCGAAGCTTCGCTAGATAGATACGATGATGTGAATCTTCGCCACCCGTACAAAATGACCTTTTAAATAATAAATTTAATTAATATTAAAAGTTATATTGCTCATGTTAGGACAATTATTGAAAGAAAATGTTATTGTTTTTCCAGGTGTTCGTTTGTTGTATTTCTGACGTTTGCGGCTGGGAATTTGATACTTGGTCAGTGGTAGGTGGCTGGAAACTTAATTGCTGATTAGAAGTGTGCTGTTGTGGCTGTGGACTTGATAATTGGCAAGAGGTGAGTGGGTAAGATGTTGTTTCCGAATCATCGCAATTTTGATGTTTTGGTTAATTTTATTGGTTATCTCAGTTTTATTTTCAACAGAATCTTCTATTTATTTTATTTATTTATTTATTTATTACATGTAGCCTTCAGCCACTTTATCAGACTTCCAACCTCCGTGTCTTTTTAGAGTAGTTAAATTCGCTCCCGAATCAGCAAGAAGAGTGGCTGAAGATCTGCGGAAACAATGTAACTGTAACTATGTAACTGTCTGTGGCTATACGATACGGCTATACAGCCACGAGAACACAATGTGTACGATAGATGCAAAAGTTCTAAATTCAAACAGCACACCGTTTCATACAAGATTGCTGCCGGCGCGCTCTTCGTTCCAAATTCAAATAGGTAACGCGCCGGGAAGTGATTTTGGTTTTTCAGTCTACTTAAATATGATACGCGCGATACATGATCGCGTGCTCTTTATTTAAAATTGATTTAAAAGTAATGATATTGTTCAGCGCATGTTTAAGAAAAGTTTTTTTTAAAGTTAGGAATGAGCCACTGTCTACTATGGATGGGGTCGACACAGTGGCTAGGTAGGCCTTAAATATACAGTGGCTCAGGGATACGCAGTTACGAAGAATAAAACAATTTCATGCAAAATCAATCAGTCTATTCGTTCAATTAGTCAAATCTTAGATGCCTATATTCTGATTCTATTTCTCCGGTGAATGGGGAACATACGTAAAAAATTAACTATACCTACCTAGGCACTCTGGTATAATACAGGTCAGTGACTCTTGAACACTGCTGCCAACGCGCAGTGTGAGATTTTGCCTTAGTTGCGCACGTCCTCGTTTTAAGGGGCAGCATACGGCGCGCCGCTATCTCGCTTGCACAATGGAACATTTTTAAAGATATGAAATAATTGAATATAGTTATGTAAAATCGCGATCGGTCAAGTTGTTGTCAATGGCATTATAAAGATTTAGCGAAAATAAAATTTTGATCCAAGCAAGTTTTCATGCTTCAAAATGAGACTTTATATTTTTCAAATTTTTATGTATGAAAACTTGCTTGGATCAAATTTTTTTACGCTAAATTTTTGTAATGCCAGAACTTGACCGATTGCGATTTTACATAACTACATTCAGTGATTTTATATCTTTAAAAATATTCCATTGTGCGAGCGAGATAGCGGCGCGCCGTTATCTGCGCCTTAATGGGTTTTTAGAAAGATGATATTCAAACAAAGCTCAGAATAAAACTCTCGTGGCTCTATCTATCATAGTTTTAGAGAAAATTTAAAAATCGAGAAAAGTCCATAAAAACCATAGAAACGGATTATCTCCTTTCCTGTTAACGTTTTTTTCTAAAATGTTTTATATCATGATAGAACACCCCTAGAAGCATAAATAAAAAAAAAAAGGCTTTCTTGAGCGACAATTAACATTTTGCTCTGATTTCGTATGAATTTTTTTCTGGGTAATCTGTACTAATTAGCATTTTATTTTATAGCCAATTACATTTATAAGGTATTAATTACCACATTAAAAACCAGACACGAAAACCCCAGGACTTTGGAAATATTGAATTTTTAAATTTTAATTTAGGGTTGACAACCTATAATATTTTATAATGCACGTCTTGCTTCACTCACATCTTAAATTTAACTTCTTTGAGAGTATTGGTGATCTATTGTTTGTAAGCATTGAATACTGATTTCAATGTCCCTTAGTTCAAAAACATAGAACTTTCATACCTACAAACTTGGGGTTTGTTTCGAAGTATTTCGAGTCAATCTATTCGTCAGTGAAAGAAATATGTACCTACTCATTTATAAAATTAAATATAGACAAACATAAATAAATATTGTACATAATACAAACCTATTTCCAAAGAAATTAAAAAAAAACTTAGAAACGTAATATCTCAGAGATCCTGCAAGATTAATATTATTTTTTTCTCAATTCGATAGGTACATTTATACAGGGTGTGGCGTAAAGAGTGGATAATCCTTTACCTACGGGTAGGGGGTAGGTATCAGAACTATTCAGAAAATCGAAACTTTGTTTTTCGAAATTTTAATATTTTTCACTTATATTTTTTTTATTTATTTATTTGTTTATGTTTTCGATTTTGTTCAATATGGTTACCACGTGAGGTCGGCCATTTGCCATTAAGGTTACGCTCACTTTGGATACGAATTTTTTCGTACGTGAACGTACGAGTAGGTACTTTTAGCACGAATTGGGTGCTCACACTGAAAACGTTTTTCTCCTTCAAATAGGCAGTCGTGTACGTGAAGTCATCTTTCGTGTGAAATAAATCTGTATCTTCAAAATACTTACCTAGTCTTCTTCTACATCGGCTACCAATTACCATACAGAACTAGCATCGCTTTGATCCCAAACATTTTGTCCGTAAATCAAGTTAATTACCTATTTTTTCGACATCCATTGTACCTATCCATTTTATAAGTAAAACTGAACAAGTGCGTGATAAATCCCAACAAGTTCGGATTGTATTCGGACGTTCGTAAACGTACGTGTGTATACCTACGTATGCCAAGAGTATATAACGCTACGCTAACGTATGACTGATCGCATGCAGTGTAAGCGCTCCCATACCTCCCATAGTCCTTGGAAGAGTTGGAAGGTCGGGATCATTCGTGCGTAGTCGTACGTTTACGCACGAATCAAATTCGGACGAAATCGTACAAGAAAGATTTCGTCCGAATTTGATTACGTAGTTATTGTATACTCTTTGGAATTCGTATCCAAAGTGAGCACGGCCCTATAAAAAATTAAACGTCAAATTACGGCAAATTGTAAAAAATATGTAGGTACCTATTATACCTACGATAGATATAAATTCGTACAAGACCTATTAAAGCAATATAGGTATTCAAATTCCTTATATTACATCCAAGGAATATTGTATTCAAATTCCTTGCACCATACCTTGACCCAAGGAATTTGAATAAAGAAACAAATTCCTTGCCTTGACCCTTACCTTGACCATACCACGTGCATGTAGTTATTGTATACTCTTTGCACGTGCATACCACAGACTAGTAGGTACGGATGTGCTCAAGAGTATATAACGCTACGGATGTGCGTGCACCATACCAAAAAACTACATCTGACTAATATTTGCGATTAAGTACTACGTATTATGTACTTAGATACATCGATACCACCTTGGCAGTTTTGCTGTACGTAGTATTCAAATTTCTTGTAGCGAACGAAGCAAGCACACCTCACCTCACTTCATTTCATTCATTCACTCACTTCAATCAAACAAATCAAAATCATACATGCGTGACGTGCGTGACGTGAGTTGAACATACGTGAACAATCGGATGACAGTTTTACTATTAGAAAATATTTATTGACGTTGATATAGAAAATACTATATTTTTACATATTTTTATTTAGAATCAAACAAGAGTTCGAAACAGCATCGAAATTATATTTGTGTTGTGAAATTAACTTATTTTCAGTTGACAGTCACGTTTGTTTATTGGTTAACATCCGCCATTTTGTACTGAGTGTCGTTTGTTTAGTGACTGGCTTTCAATCTGATGCTGATAACATTTCACGGAAAGCATAATATTGTGTAATATTGTGCTGGAGGTGTACAATGTTTTTACTGGAAACTTTACTTACAGTGGCTACGAATTAAATCGTGTGACTAGCCAAACTGACGTCGGCATATAAATTTTGCATAGGTGCCGGATGTGTCCTACAATCAGCTAGGGCGATTTTACGTGCCACCTTGAGAGGTGTACGTGTCCCAATACCTATGCTGCCAAGAATATGAGTGGCAACGGGAATCAGGTGCCACTGGCACCCAATCAGCGAGGTCCTGGACCGTATCCTTTTACTACTTATCAAAATTCACAGTATTTTTTTCATGTATTTTTTACGTAATATTTTTTATGCCACTTCAGCATCTGTTTGTGCCGCTTTGCGAAAAATTCTGTTTTTGTTTTATTTTGTTTTTTGGGAAAAGTTTAGTATCATGGTACTAGTTTGTTACATTCACCAATAGGTGCATTGTAGTTAAATAAAAGAGAAAGCATGTTTTAAGATTAGCATTTGATGGCTTTGTTTGTATTTACATTCCATTTTGATGATTCATTTTATATCTAGTAAAACTATAGGCATTGGAATGTGTAGATACTTAGTTTGAAGTGCAATGCGATAAACCAATAATAGATTAGTTTTTAAAGCGAAATTAAATCTCATAAAAATCCAAATACCTAGGTAGTTGTGCTAATATTTAACTCTTATATACTAATAACTCTTTCGAGAAAAAATCGACTTCCATGCACTGGAAAATAACAAAAAACTACTTGTTAGATCTGACTCAAATTTAAATGGGACCGCATGACAAGCACCAGTTTACAATTAAAAATAAATTATCAAAATTGGTCTAATCAGTAAATAGTTGATGTAACAAAAAATACCAGTTGAATTGACAACCTCCTTTTTTTGAAAATGGTAGAAAACTTATCATAATGCATGTTATGATAGTAAATTATAAGTATTTAGGTATAATATTATTACACAAAATTACATTATTATTTATTACCAACCTATTTAGTATTATTAGAACATTTTAAACCAGCTTTTAAATATCTATTTAATTTTGCATATCACTGATACACACTAAACTTGGTAGTACATGTACACATTGTTAAAAATACTACCAATGTATCAAATTGTAGGCTAATTATCATTATTTGATTACATAAAAGGATTGAACCATTTTATGATTTAAACTGAAAGTTAGTCGGGTTAGATGGGTAGTCAGAGGTACGTCCAAACATTACATTTGGCACATACCCACATTTTGCAGTAGTTAGTATGATTTGATAATGATAAAATTTATAGGCTTCTAAGAAATAATAACGCAGCAGAGTAAACATTACAATGCATTGGCAATATAAATCAAATACAGACTACAATACAATAAATAGTATGTAATATAATAAACAATAATACATATGAATTCTAAAATAATAATATGTTCAATGGCCAACTTTAAAATAAGCATAAGTAATATATAGGTATTACCTATATATGTTCTTTTATAGAAATATCATTCAAGAGTATCCTAAAAGAATGAGCATGTATGAAAAATGTTATGAGAGAATGAAGCCGAGGAGTTATGACTGACATTTTAGAAAGTGGAAATCTGTGGTCTGTCTACTCGGGAATTAGGTGTTATACATATATATGTATTTAAAGTTGTTCTATCTCATGAAGGTGGGTTAGGTTAGCTATACTTGTAGTTGTGATGTGTATATACACACTCTTGTGTGTTTAATTGTAGGTAATGTTAGCAAGTTAAGCTTTATTGAACAAAATAATTTAGGCAAGACAATTGTGTTTGGTTTTTTGTAGTTTAATTAAGCACATCCAATAATATTTTACTTAGTCAACAGAAAAAAGGCTTTTCTGCTTTTAAATACAAGATTTTACCTTTTTTGCTATTAGTGAGCTACCATAATCATTGTGTATCTGATTCTTTTGGTGTGATGCATTGTGATTCTCAGGATGGAGCCTTGTTTTATGTACCTCACCCTGTCTGTTCAGTCAACAATTAAAAATAAAATCTCCAGCTGCACTTTTACCATATTACTTAAATGTTTTATTAAGTTCAATATTTTGAAACTTATTATTTGTTTTGAAAACTACATTTGTTAGTGTAGTCACCAATCACCATCCCAATCAGCCCCCACCACCTCAAAGTAACACTATCTGTCAGATTAAATATTACCGACTTTCTTTTACATTCTATTTAATTTCCATTACTACCTACTATAGATTATAGTCTAATTTTCTAAATATATATAAATAGATCTGACAAATAGCACTACTTGGAAAAACCACCCATAATGATGCAACTCAGTAATTCATTGAGTGAGCGAAGCGAACGAAGATCTTACAATCAACTTGCGCGATTTGGCATTTTATGTATGTATGTATGTATGTTTGTATGTTTGTCCGACTATAACTTGAGAACCGCTTATCAGATCTGCATGAAATTTGGTAAGTGGATAGCTTGTACTTGAGAAATTTACTGGTAAGTATATGAGTAAAATCGGATAAGGGGTTATTAAAATATAAACACAAAACAAAACATGTTTTTTTTTTTTTTTAAATATGGGGTTTTTTAAGGGGGCAAAAATTAAAAAAGTTACACAAAAAAATAAAATTACATATCATATGAAAGGGCTTGGTTTGGACATTCCAAAACCGTTTTTATTTTTTTTTCTAGGATGCCTGCTTTTAGAGTTACAACAAAAAAGTTAAATTAAGATAACCAACGAACTAAGAGCTCCCATTTCTAAGAGTTTCGTTGGTATCAAGGTTTTTCTACTGGTCGGCCAGTTCCCTTGAATTTTTAATAAAAAAAAATATTGAAATAAATTAAAAAAGTTCTCAGTTCTCATAAAATGTTGACAGCGACCTGGTCTGATGATGGAGCCAAGGTCTGTTCAACGGAACTCTTCAATAAATCGGCCAATTGAGTTAAAACTTCTTTACCATACAAAGTTGCAGTCAGGGGTTACAGTTACACAAAAAAAAAGCAGTTACAGCAGTCAGTGGGTACCATTTAGTAGGTAACCTTTCTAGGTAAGTATACCAAGTTAGTGGGGGATAATCAGAGGCAAGGCCAAACAGTACATCTATGTACTTAAATTTTCGGAGCTTTCGGATCGCATCACGAGATCTCAGTTCGGGGCGAACTACTAGTATAAATCTGATAAGAATAAATTATTTGGTATACCCATGAGGCCAAACCCAATGCGATGTTGTGACAATAAAATTGGCTATGCCAGCCATTATATAATATATTCCACCTCATCACATATATATTTAATAAATATATACTACCTTTTTTGTGGTGTCTCTTATAAGAAAATATTGATTGCTGAATATAATTAAGAATTTATGTGTGATGAGAAGTACCTATTTTTTGATAATAAAGTTTTACTGTAAGATACTTAGTTAATAAATTTGATTTAGTGTAAAAAATTTGCATCTATGTACTAACTAAAATACCCTTACATAATGTTCTTTATAAAAAACATACTTCAACAAACAAACATGCACATTGAGGGTTAGAATGTTTTTTTTTGGTTTTTAGGACATATGAGAAGCAATATTGTAATATGCAAGCAATATTGTGAGGAGCAATAAGTTAGTTGGTCTAGCATATTTGACTTTGACTACCATTCTAAAGCCGGTGCTGAGACGTTTGAAGCTATATTTGGCGCCCGGGTAATATGACATGCCTATGCCTTAAATATGAAATGCCTATGCATCATATTGCATCAAGGAGTAGAATGTCATATTAAGACAAGAAGGGCCAGAATGAATGTTGACTGGTTGGGGCCTACCTCTATCTACACTAACTAGCCTACTAACTAATAAACTAATAACAGAAATTATTTGCGTGAAACATGTCGATGCAAGTTTACCTACTCAAAAGTTTGTAAAAAGTAGGTACGAAAACTAGAAAAGTATTTAAACTTTTTTTTTAGTAGGAAAACTTTTAATTTATCAAAATGAAAACACACAAAATGGTTGTTTGCGAATTTTCGAAAATGGGATCAGTGATTTTATATCCTATTTTGCCCAACAATGGGACACTTTGGGCTAATAGTAATATATATTTACTAGCTGCGCCCCGCGGTTTCACCCTCGTAGTTTTAAAATCCGGTATTCACACGGGATAAAAGTAGCCTCTGTGCTATTCCAGACTATAATCTCTCTCTGCCAAGTTTCATCTAGATTCGTTCAGCTGTTCCGGCGTGAAAGAGTAACAAACATCCATCCTAGGTACCTGTACTTACTTACCTCAGTTATGACGGGGAACTAAGTTGATTCAGTAATGATGATACCTATACTCCTACGTGAAAAAGAAAATAGGCCACATCGACAACATTGCGCCTAAGTACTTAGATACAGCGGTCCCAGCTTAGCGGCCCGCTAAGAGCCCCGCCCCGCGCTTCGCCAGCCACCGCTGCGCCTCTGACGCCGCTCGCGCATTCCACCCGAGATAAAACCCTAAATTAGTATTTTTTTTTGTTATTTAACTACTTTTACTATTAGTTTCAAGTCAATCGCACTACGCGTACAAAAATTCTCGTACAAACTTTGACATCCCTTTGCACCCTTATTAAGGGTAGTTTACAAAAACTAAAAATGTCGTTCTTAATTGACCGAGCGAGCGAAGCGTCTCAGTTTCCACATTGGCCAAAAATGCGTTTGTCCGGATGTCTGTCTGTCTGTCTGTCTGTTCTCCTCTACAGGTCGCATTTTTCAACCGATCTGGACGAAACTTGGTACACAGGTTATATGACTTATTAGAATTTTTGTCGTCGGGGATTTTTGATTGGAGGGGTATTTCCCCCAAAAAAAGGGCAAAAAGGGGGCTATTTGATATACTGGATATCTCCACCAAATGAGATCCGATTTCGATTATTCTTTTTTTATTTGAAAGGTAGTAACTATAAGTTGGTCTCATAAAAGTTTGGCGAAGATCTGATAAGGATCTTCAGCATGATGAACAGGATAGCTCATCAAACAATCGATGGTTTTCAATCAAATTTGAGAGAAACACAAAGGACCTCATTCTACACAAGATGATGCAAAAAAAATCAAACAGATCAAAAAAATCACAAAACGGAAAATGCACTTGCACATTACATTCCTCAAATAGCTCACTTTTAGTATGCTCGCGAGGTCTACAGCTCCCAGAGCCACTAGTTATAGATGAGAGCACACGGGAAGCACCAGCTTACAAATATCATCAAAATTGGTCGAGTCAACAAAAAAAACGCTGGAAAAGAGTGGAGGGGATGTGTTTGCGCATACAAAATACTTATGCCATCAAATCCCTTCCCCCTCCTTCCGGCGTTCTTTTGGAACCCCCCCCTCCCCCAGAGCGCAGTCAATAATAATATTTTTATCACATCAATTCAAAAAGCCATAGTTTGCGCCCTAAAAACAGGCAGCAAAATAGCATTTCGCTCATCTAAACTAATATTATAAAGAGGAAAGATTTGATTGTTTGTTTGTTTGTTTGCATTGAATAGGCTCCGAAACTACTTGACCGATTTGAAAAATTCTTTCACCGTTGGGAAGCTACACTATCCCCGGTGAACATAGGCTATATTACATTTTCAAAAAAATTTGGGATCCTTACTAAAATTTAAATAATGTAACCCAAGGTGTAATCAAATTATTCATAAAATATTTTTTACATCGCGTGCACTGCGAAAACTATTGATGATAGAATAAAATAATGTTCTACAACTTTGCAGAACACATCATTATTTACAAAAAGTGTCGCGACAGCATATGTCTAACTATTATAGTTATGCCACAATAAGTGTTTTTTTATTTTAAAATTTTAATTGAAATGCCGCCGCTATAAGAGGCTCTTTATTTGTATCTTGGTATTAATCCGTATCAAAATAAATTAGTTCATATTCAAAACTGCTTCAATACCTTTATAAAACTTTTTAAATTATTTCATTCGGACATTCCATTCGAAAGATATCACAAGTTTAAAAATGTAAGTATTAGAAAAAAGTCGCGTGGTAGCCGCTCACCCTGCTTGGCGAGCTAGGCAGCACCTTAGGGTAGGGGCCGTACGGGTGGGGAGTCAATTTCAAGAAATGAAGTCGGCTCCCCTACGCAACGGTAAAAAGTTAAGTAATAAAAATAAAAGTTCATTTAAATAATAATGTTCAAATTTTCTTTATACTTTTCTTTTTTAGTAACCTAACGCAAATAGAAGGGTTTATGTGTGTGTATTATAATTTTGAAATTATTTTAAATACCCGTGCGAAGCCGGGGCGGGCCGCTAGTTTCAATATAAGTACGTACTTTTCCTCCCTAAGGAAGAAAAGTAAGTACTTAGCCGATTTGAATTTGGAATGTGCGTGGAACGTTCCAAGTTCCGTAAAAAGTTCCAATCACCAAGAGATCACGCACGAACACTATGAACAAGCAGGTGTATGATATGTAGTAATGTAGTATGTATGATAAAAAAAAATTAGGTAAATGCGAAACGTGCATTCCACCTTTGTTCAATCCAATTATTTGCTTCAGATTTTACTTAGTATTATAAAAAAATGTACAATGAGTTCATGAGTATGGTTGTGGTTATGACTATCGTGAGTTCTTGACTTCTTTTTGATTTAGTTTATAATTATTATAATGCCTATTATTTAATGAAACTATTTTGACATTTTATTCTCCAGTTTATAATTATATTGCCATTAGTAGGTATTTAGCATTTTATAATAATTATACTTTTTAGTATTTATAATTTTTTTGAAATTTCTATTATCTAAGAATTTTTCAAATCGGTCCAGTAGTTTCGCAGCTTATTCTTATTCAATACAAAAAAAAATCAAATCTTTTCTCTTTAGAATATTAGTATTAGGGATACGTAGTATTAATTATCATTATTTCTACTGTAGTATAGAAGTTTCTATAATATTTCTATAAAAACAAAATAACAATATACTAATTACATGGTGTTAAACAAAATTACATTGTTTCTATGTACTCCAAGACTACTAAAATTAGGAAAGGCATTTTTATCCCATCAATTCAAAAAGAGTTGTTTGCGCCTTAGAAACAGGCAGCAAAATAGCAATCGCATCACTTTCAATGTAAGTACGTACTTTTCCTCTCTAGGTAGGAAAAGTAACTACTTACAGCGACTAAGTAGTTACTTTTCCTCCCTAGGGAGGAAAAGTGATTCGAGTTTGGAATTTGATTATGAGTAAAACGTTCCAAGTTCCGTAAATAGTTCTAATCAGTAAAGAGATCACGCACGAACACTATGAACAAGCAGGTTGTATGTATGATAAAAAAAAAGTAAAAATACACGCGAAACGTACATTCCACCTTTGTTCAATCAAATTATTTACTTCAGATTTAATTTAGCATTTCTTAGGACACCGGTGGTCTAGTGGAAGTGACCCCGCCTTCCGATCGTAAGGTCGCTGGTTCGAATCCGGTCGTGCACCAATGGATTTTTCTATCGAAAAATTAATGTGCGCAATGCCAGTGCTCTTAAACGGTGAAGGAAAAAATCGTGAGAACACCAGTTAGTATTCTAACAGCGGCGATGGGCTTGCAACCTGTCACGTATGGAATACTAACTATTGCAAAATGTGGGTATGTGCCAAATGTAATGTTTGGACGTACCTCTGACTACCCCCCTTAGACATCCTCAAAGAATCTTGAGTTAGTACTTGGTACTGAGAGATCTGAGGGGATATCTACCGTGACTGGGGATCAAAGTCGTGAAGCTGTTTCAGTTTTTTTTTATTTAATTTAGTTTTATTAAAAAAAATTAAGAAGAAGAAAAAAGATAAGAATATAGCTGTGGTTATGACTATGTGACTGTGATCATGTGACAATCGTGACTTTTTGACTTCATGGCTTCGTGACCCCGTGACTTCACGACTTTGTGAATTCGAGACAGTGACTGATTGTGACTATGACAGTGACAGTGACTATTCATATGTTGCAATTACTTATTTTCTTCAAAAAACACTCGCCATCAAAATAGTTGTTTACTCGCTTGGTAAACAATCTACTATTTCAGTTTTTTAAAACTACCCTAAGCAAATGGATGTCAAGGTTTGTATGGGAGTTTTTTAATAAAAGAAATACTTAATTGAGAATTACACTAGATTTTTGATAACTAAGTGTGCAAAATACTTTCAAAGGGTACAAAATGCTTTCAAAGTACACTACCCTTTAAATACTATACTAATAGTATTTAAAGGGTAGTGCGATTAACTTTAAACTAAAAGTAATTTGTTATTTATTTAATTATTATCAAAAGAACTCATTTAGTGTTCTGTTGATAATAAATAACAAAATTCAGTTTTCGAGAACACCTAAAACTTTACCCTCCTTCGTTGCACTCGTGTAAAAAGGCATAATAATATCCTTTTTACACGGCGGCGGGCGATGCTGTTTGTAGGGCACATTTTTAAAACATTAATCTTAAGTTGGTACACAGAGACCTGAAACTATCTACCATGCCTGGGCACCAAAGTCGTGAAGCTGTTTCGTTTGCTCGTGGGATGGAAAGCAGGAACAATTATGTACATATTATTTCCCGTATCAGGTAGGTATATTTGGGCTCTTTGAGAGCGGTGACAGACGCCGGAACAAAACATGCCAGTTTTCCGTTTTGATTTCAAAATTAGTCCCATTTTATGTTAGGTTAAACAGTGGCTTTATTTGGAAAAAAATGTTTAAATCAAAATAATGTTTAGTCCAGAAGTTTGATATTTTGTAAGTCTTCTTCGAAAATAAAACGTTCTATAACGCTTACGCCTCAAACGTTACGGTTGTAGGTACGAGGTAACGTTTGAGGCGTAAGCGTTATACACTTAATTCTAACTATCAGAAGGTTCTGATAGTTAGAATTAAAAGTACGTGTGGAACTGTTTACAGCGGAATGCGGAGTTCTGACCAAGACATGCGCAGTTCATCGCAGCCCGGACTAAAAGAAAGTCTTAACCCCATCACTATTGCAATAATAAATTGTGACGTTTATTTTGCGGTACAGAAGCGTCTCTGCTCTATCGAAGCTACCTACGGAGAACAACTATTATTTATTTAGTCTTACCTTTAAACGAATAATTCTTGTATAGGTATATAAATCTTTAGTAAAATTATAATCTGGATCTTGAAAACGGCTCCAACGATTTTCATGAAATTTGGTATAGGGGTTTTGCGGGCGATAAATCGATCTAGCTATCTTTTATCCGTGTTTTCAGGCATTGAATGAAAAACAAACTAAGAAATATTACTGTTCGTGACATCAATACTATTATTTTTTTAAGCTACTAATCCGTTACGTGACGATGAATCGATTTTAAAAGGATTCATCCATCGCTTCGTACGTTTAAGAACAACCCTCGTCAATCACCCCTCGGCTGTCACCCTTCACTACTAACTTGTAGTAATTATCTTATCGCCGGAGAAATACTTTAGTGCGTCATCCATTGCGGTTTTCTTACGGGGTGCGTCGAACAGTGTTGGTGTAGCTTGATTTTCTTAAAGCAATGTACACATTGCAAAGTCATTCAATCGTTCTGTTTTCAGTAATGGTACGGGATACGTCGGGGAACGCCCCGAAACGTGAAGGTGTACAATAATATACGTTCATCTCTTTCTCTCATTTCTATCCCTTACTAACTACTTTGCAGGGTGGTCAGTCACCGGAAGATTTTCCCGTTTATAATCTAGCTTTTTACTGTATAAATATTTAGAATCAAGCTAAATAATGTGAAGAAAGCTTATCTTAAACAAATACCTAGTTCGGTTTGAGAAGGTGAAGTTATCACGGTGCTATTAATCTGACTCAAGTGCGAGCGTTCGACAATGTAGCAAGGAACGCGCGGTTTCCTTATCGATTTTCTCTATGCTGCATTAAATGACTACTGAAATAGCGAATTCGGTCGGCAAATATTTTAACAAATGCGTGGTTTTAAGGTGATTTGTTATGAAAGCTCTGATTCGGTTTGGTGATTATATCGTGTGGTCACGTGACTTTTTACTCTTTTGATGAAATAATCAGAAGTACGGCTGGATTGTGTTTAAAAGATGGTTGCCCAATGGGGCTTGTAATATTTATGTCAGATATGGCCAATTGAATGTCAGATCCGATGATAGTGCCTCCCATGTTTTGGGAATGGTTCAACATTTGGCTTATACAGTTTTTGAAAGATTTATATCATGAAATTAAGATGATAGGTCTAAGAGGAGGAAACAATACAAACAATCCTTACTCACATACATGTGCCAATCATGGATCCCAACCAACTGGAATCGATATGACCCTGAATATTCCAACTTCGCTGACTATGTCAAGCCCGGCTGGGGCGCCGCACTTAACTCCAAATCAAATTAATCTTCAATCCTTGAGTACGGTATCGCTACAATTCGTACCTTCGGCGCCACAAGTCAATCCTGGCTCTCACAACCATCATAGCCACAGTCATCATAGCCAAAACCACCACAGGCACAGTGCTAACCAGAACCTAAACCATAGCCATGTCAACAATATTGGTCTAGGCGGCAATCACAACCATACAAACAGTCTTGGATCAAGCGGCAGTCACAATCTTACCAACAGTCTTGGATCAAGCAGTCACAGCCTTACAAACTGTATTGGCCTAGGCGGGAATCACAACCATAGCAACAGCCTAGGCTTCAGTGCTACCAACACTAACAACCTTGGCTTAGGCAGCGGGCAAAGCCACAGCAGCACTTTGGGATTAAACAGTAATAACAGCCTTAACACGAAGCTCGGCTTAGGAGGCAGTTACAGCAGCAACCTTAGCGCAGGCGGAAGTCACAGCCATTCCACTAACCAAGGCTTAGGCGGAAGTCACAGCCATACCATTAACCTTGGACTAGGTGGGAGTCATAACCATACCACTAACCATGGTTTAGGCGGAAGTCACAGCCATACCATCAACCTTGGCCTAGGTGGGAGTCACAACCACACCACTAACCTTGGCGTAAATGGGAGTCACAGCCATACCATCAGCCTTGGACTTGGTGGGAGTCACAACCAAACCTCTAACCTTGGTCTTAGTGGGAGTCACAGTCACTCTACCAATCTTGGGCTAACCGGGAGTCACAATCACATCACTAACCTTGGTGTTAGCGGGAACCACAGCCACACTACCAAACTTGGTGGGAGTCATAACCATACTGTTAATCTTGGCTTAGGAGGGATTCACAGCCATACCACTAACCATGGCCAAGTTGGGAGCCATAACAATACTAATACCAACCCCAGCTTAGGCAGCAGTCACAGCAGCAACCTTAGCTTAGGAGGCAGTCACAGCAGCAACCTGGGCTTAGGCGGAAGTCATAGCCATAATATAAATATTGGCCTAAGTGGAAGTCAGATTCACGTAAATAACCTTGGCCTTAGTGGAAACCACGATCTTGGCAGCAATCTTGGCCTAAGCGGGGGCCTCAGCCATAGCACCAACCTTGGCATAAGCGTTAATCACAATCTTACTAGTAGTCTTGGTCAAAGTGGCACTCAAAGCCATACCAGCAATCTTAGCAGCAGCCACAGCCAAGGAAACAACTCTGGACTAAGCGGAAATCATAACAATACCATCAAGCCTGGCTTAAGTGCAAGCTATAGCCACAGCAACAATATAAATCTAGGGAGCCACAACGTCCTCATTAACAGCGTCGATCCCACCAGCAGCGTCAATCCTATGAGCAACGTTAATCCCACTATTAACCACAATCTCAGTACCAGTCTAGGCCCGAGTGGTATTCATAATCTAAACAGAAGCCAAAATTTGAGCACAGCTCCAAACCAGCAAAGTAACCTGCAAAATCTGTGCAATACAACCAATAGCAATCAAGCTCATAAAATCGAGTCTTCCCGGTATGCCACGTCCAACTGTTTGCTGTCGCCGCAAGCTCAACAGTATCAATTATTGAATCAAACTTGCAGTAAGTACCTACCACACGTAAGTTCAAGTATGTTGTTTTAATTTTACAACCTATTGCTTTCATGAACAGACGATAAAACTATGTTATGCGTAACAACAGATGCTGAAGTTTACTTATTAAAATTTCCTTTCCATTTTTATCCTACAATTGTTATCTTTAGCAATATACAGTTACCCTCGGGCTTCTACACCTCACAGTGAGTATAATTATCTTTTCATCATTATCATCAGCCTAAGCGGTCCATCGCTGATCACAGGTCTCTCCCTATTTCCTGAAAAAAAAAACAACAATTTGTAGCTCCTTCCATCTGACTTAAATGTTGTGTTACTGTGTTCTTGACAAATTCTATCATCGATGTTTCAATTGATAATTGTTTTTTTTCATCACGACAGACGTATTTCAGGATTATTATGTTTTCTATTACTCAGGACCGGTAGAATGTTACCATCAAAGTGGCGCCACAGCTGCCGCGTACATGCCCAGTTCCACTGGTGGGACACAGTCCTCGTCCCAGGCGTCGCTTAGGGTGCAGCAGACCCCACCGCAGCCATCAGCGCCACCTGCACCGCAACAGGACGTCTCTAAAACAACAATGGTTAGTAGGTGCAGTGCAGTTACTTGTTAGGTATATCACCGTCACTCACATCGTCTGCTGCCGATGATATACCTACCTCTGAATAACCCTCTGAGATATCCTTAATAAATCTTGAGTTTCTACTTGGTACTAAGAAATCCGAGGGGATATCTTCCATGCCAGGGGATATAAGCTGTTATATGTTTATTTTCAGTTTACCTTTAGCACCACGGCGCAAAAAAAAAACATTTTAAAATCCGTCCAATTAATATTCCATACAGGCACATACTTCAAGAGTAGGTACATGAAAACTGTTTAATGGAAGTATTTTACAATAAGTAGGTAGGGCTGGTTAAAGTATAAGTTAAAATATAGTTGTATTTTATTTGAATATGTATGTGGTCCACCATATTCTAAAATCGGGTAAATTATAATTAGCCGCGTCTCCACCGAGCGCATGGGCTCGCGAGTCACAATCGGGCGAGCGGTTCGACCGAGGCTGGCTCGTGAGGCAGCCTCGTAGTTTGCCGGAAACATCGAGGCGGGGCTCGCGAGACAAGCCGAGCCATCAGTTCCTCCGAGCGCACTACCGTCCCCACCCAAACGCACCGCCTTTGAGCACGCGCGCTTTACCGACGCCGCCGCATGGCTCGGCTCCGAGGCACGCTCGGCTGAGGCACCGTGCGCTTGCACAACCCCGAGGCACGTCTACATCGACCGAGCATTTCGCTCACCAGGCTGCCTCGCCCGAGCATGCGTCCGGTGGAGACGCGGCTAATTCAAATTCAAATCATTTATTTTCAGACCATCAAAGTCCAATTCACACACAAATAAAAACTTAAAACTAATGTTAGTCTTATAATGTTATTATTCAATACCTAAATTATTATATATTATCACAAAAAATTATTGAAAACCCCCTACAATGTCAGACCTGAAAAAAAAAACAGCTTCACGACTTTGATCCCCAGGCATGGTAGATATCCATTTAGATCTCTCAGTACCAAGTACTAACTCAAGATTCTTTGAGGATGTCTAAGGGGGGTAGTCAGAGGTACATCCAAACATTACATTTGGCACATATCCACATTTTGCAGTAGTTAGTATTCCATATGTGACAGACCAGACCAACCAGACCTACCTGAGTTTATTTTTGTTTGTCATTACATGAACCATACAGCAATGGTTCATGTAATGACAGTCAAACCTACTGGCGAACACGCTCAGGATGGTGTTGGAGCTGGCGCGCACCCGGCGCAGCACTTTTTTTTTTTTTTTTTTTTTGTACAACTCGCTTATGGAACAAGCAGATGGCCCACCTGATGTTAAGTGGTAGCCATCACCTATAAACAGAACATTGCCCCGTAGGTCACGCACAATAAAAACGTGCCCTACGATGCACTGCCCTGCGTCCATCAACTTGAGGCATACAGATGTTAAGCCTCATGTGCCTGTAATTACACCGGCGACCACACTCTTCAAACCGAAACACAGCGTTGCTGCTTGGCGGCAGAAAAAGGCGTGGTGGTAGTACTTCCCCGTACGAGCCCTTCACAAAGAGCTCTACTACTCTTAAACGTCAGTCTTAAACTCTAACGACGTGCAGCGCTTGCGCATACTGCTGTGGAAGCTGTCCACTCCATACCATAAGCACAATAGTGTTATTAAAATAGCCAACCCGATACATCCGTGGGTGTCGTAAAAAGCGACCAAGGGATCGCACCAGAGGATCGACATCATCTTAACACCAACACTGCGATCGCCAAGCGTGGTTATTAGGGAAATTCCCTATATCATGTGGGAGGGGTATATCCAGTATAAGACTGGTTCAGGATGATGATTATGGTGCTCCCTCCACGTTTTTCAGAACGATTTAAGATTAACTTATTTGATTTTTTTCAGACTAGCCACAATTTTGTGTCGCAAACCCAGACAACACCTCGACCGCAATTCAATTTCCAGCAATATCGAGCAACGCAACACGGATCGAGGCCTAATTCCATTCCAAGGTGAGTTGAAGATTTTACCCAAAAAGCGTAAAACAGAAAATCCAACATAAATATCATCCACCCTTTGTACAATGTGATTCGGTAGTCTGTACTCACAGATATACATATCAGGCTATCACTGATCGTGTTTATGTCCTTGCAGTAAGTAAGCGTAATTTATGTTTGGATTTTGTAGCTTGATGTGAATCCGTATGTGGGTAGGTATCTCTAAATCCGGATCAAAACTAAGGTTATTAGGGTTTTATAGGGAAGAGTCCAGAAAAAAACCTGCAGTGCCGACCTCACCATGAAGTTGAGATGCCACATGGGCAAGACCCTCAAATTTAACAACGGTTATTTTGTCTTTTGATTCATATAGAATTTTTTTATATATTTTGAGCTAAGTTAAAACAAGATTCTCGCTCTTAATCATTTTGTGAGGTTTTTACGACCTGTTACAAAGATATATTTCGTGATATACACGTTTTTGCAGTGATGAAGTCTCAACATTGACCCACATTACAGTGCTGCTGGCTTGTACAACATTATTTTTATGATTACAGGCAGCAACAACCCTTCATTCCTGGCGCAACGTCTTCCACGGGTCCAGTCATGTACCCGACTTTACTCTTCCAGCCAACACACATGGGCATGCAGACTTATCAGCAACAAAGATCGGGGTCACCCGGGTAAGTAAAAAGGTTTTTCATTAATTTACGTATTATTGTTCTACACATCTAGGGGAGTAGGTCTTTTAAAAACCTTAACGTATCTACGCGAGAAAGAAAGCGCGTCACATATTTTTGGGACTTACCTTTTGCTAAATGTCGTTGGAAGAAACCTTTACTCAGATACAATTAAATCCATATACACAGGCAACCAGATATACTTTTGTGACCTGGTTTGTTTTGTTTATAGGATAGTTGCATTATGAGTATTCTTATTACATAATTTGTTCTATTTTTTCGATTTTCACAGATACTATCCATCATACCATGTGGGACCTTACATAGGTTATAACAACCCACCGAGTCACAATTCTCCATGTAAGTTCACTTTACCTTTCTAGCTTTTGGTATAATGTAATATGTAACTTAGCATTATTTATTGTAACTTTTACAAACAACGATGGCTGCATCCTGTGTTGTCTTTTTACCCGAGTGCCGAGGGTTACGTGTTTGACGTGTATCTATCCATCCTTAGAGTTCATTTAGTACCACGTAGCAACCAAACGGCTGGATGGATTTTGATGATTCTGGTATCTGGTAGATTCGTCGCAACTTCCCAAGTGTCCTTAGAATAAAAAAAATCAAAAAGTCACGTGGAAAAGAAAGCAGGAGCGATATTCTCTCACATTAAAAAAATCTTTTCGCAATCATAGCAATATGGGTATCAAAATCAAGAGGGTGATAGTGTTTTCAAATAATGTATTAGTTTTTGATTTAAAGTAAACAATCAAAGACAAAACCTGAACGCAAAATTCGTTAAGACACTTTAGCGAACTAGGCCATGAGTGATACTAAAATCACTACATAAATAAATAAATAAAATAAATAAATAATGCTGGACAATCCACACAGCACTATCTAGCCCCAAAGTAAGCTATTCAAAGCTTGTGTTATGGGTACTAGATAACTGATATATTTAATACATTATATACTTACATAGATAGATATTTTTTATTATACATAGAAAACACCCAGACCATCGGAACAAATTTCTGCAGATCGTACACAAATTTGTTCCAAGGCGGGAATCGAACCCGCAACCTCTTCAGGGGTCGTCACATAGTATAAAACAAAGGCGCTTTCTCTGTCCCTATATCCCTATGTATGCTTAAATCTTTAAAACTACGCAACGGATTTTGATGTGGTTTTTTTTAATAGATAAGAGTGATTCAAGAGGAAGGTTAATATGTATAATACATGCATGATATAGTAGAAAAACCCGTGAAATACATGCATGTGCAACCGTGCGAAGCAGGGGCGCGCGGGCGGGTCGCTATATATATATATCATAAAACCTCTATGGTCATACGAATCGTTTAGAGAAAACCGCATCAAAATCGATGAAGCCATTTCGAAGATATTAAGAGTTTTGTTATAAAAACTGTGATTGTTGGTAACCCCCAAAGTTATCAAAATAAGTTAAACAACCACAGGCGTCAGTAAACTGCTAGGACATAGGTACACGAGCCTCCGACTGCATGCGATCATTACATTTTATCATTCATCAAGACTGAAGAATGGATTTAACTATCAAAAGTACCAAATTCAAAACAATTATCTTATATACCTACATATTTTTAGTTCGTGCAGTCTGGTTTTTTATTTTTAATAAATCTTATTGTTTAGTAAAATTTTAATATGTTTTTTTGCAGATTATGGATATGCGGCTAATAGTCAGCAGCTACCAACGCCGAGCCTCCAGTCGAACTCTTCTGGTGGAAGGAACAACCCTACCACACTGGGGCCCCAGACGTCGCCGGCCGCACCCGCCGCGCCTGCCGTCTCTCTTCCGCACGCGCAATCTCCTGCACATCACCAAGCCATGGCCGGTAACTAATTATGATATATCCTACGTACCGGGTGGCGCAATATTAATCATCCAGGGCCCTTACCACAATCTCTTGAAGCATTCTTATTTCGATACTAGTAGCGCCCTGCGGTTTCACCCGCGTAGTTTTAAATCCCGGTATTCCCACGGGATAAAACAAATAGGCTACTATGTGTTATTCCAGACTAATTTATATCTGTGCCAATTTTCACCCAGATCCGTTCTGCCGTTCTGGAGTTATAGAGTAACAAACATCCATCCATCCATACTTACAAACTTTCGCATTTATAATATTAATAGGATTAGTAGGATTACTTTAATTTTTGATCATAAAGCTGACTCTATGCAGTTGACATAAGACATTGACATAAAAATAATATTGAAATAAGAATGCTTCAAGAGTTGGTGGTATTTATGTTTTTGAATAACTTTTTTTTACTAAATAAAAATCATGTTTAGTGAGAATTCTTTATAGATACCATTAGCTGCTTTTGCTCTACCCATTTTGTGACATTTTCCATGACTATCCACAAGATTTTTAATGTTTTTTTTTGTTATTATACATAATTTTATGGTTATTGTATTTTATATTATTATGGAACTGAGACTATTGACTATTGGCCTCATCACCAAGCTCAAGAGAGAGCTATGCTGGAAGTTTCACTAAGAGATAGAATAATAAACGAGGAAATCTGTAGGAGAACCAAGGTAGCCGACATGCTCTCTGAATCAGTAAGTTGAAATGGCAATGGGGAGGCCATATAGCTCGAAGAACTTACAACCGCTGGGGAATAAAGGTGCTCGAATCAGGAACAGGAAAGCGAAGCCGCCGTCTGGCTGACGACATTGTTTGGTAGGATCGCGGGTCGTCGGTGGATGGAAAGGCTCGGAATCTTATTTTTTAAACTTTCGCGATCATAACACATACTTATTTTGAAATATTACTCGGCCAATACGGCCACGGCACTGCTATTGCAACATAGCCGAAACGTCGGGAAATTATTAAAGGTCAAAATAAGTATGGGCTCGGAATCGTTCCTGGAAACGGATAGTGGAGGCCTATGGCCAGCAGTGGACTTTAGGCTGATGATGATGATAAAAACTACTACATTTTTGACTTACAAAGGCACACTGTTCGAACAACGGTTTCTGTCGTAGTAGTTGTTTAGATTAGTTTATTATAGTCATTGAAATGTGTATTGCTTTCTTCTGTTTAGGTATACGCCCAGCTCCAGTTCCAAAACGTAGCCACAGACTTGCAATTATAGATCCTGTCACCCGTAAGTAGATATTGGTAATTTACTTTTAAATAAATATATAAGTAAATTAGATAATACATTTAAATAAAAATTATATATTTTAAATACGCTTGGTTACTTTATTTGCAGGACAGGATATATTTTCTGATTTATATCCTGCGAGTAATGAATATTTTTTAAGTGGGGAACAAAACGACAGACAAACGCCTCAGCCTGTAAGTATATTAAAAATGTTTTTAACTTTTGAAAATAATAATAGTGCGATGTCTTTTACTGTGTTTCCCCTGTGTACCCAGGAACCACCGACACATAGTATCGCTGAAGAGTTCACTAGAATGGTTAATGAAGCGGCAAATCAGCCAAGCCTTGAAAATACAATAAAAACGAATTTTGTACCTAAGAATGTTGAATTGCCCGTATCTTCCACAAGTATCGCTCAACCTCAGAATGCAATAAGCTCAATGAGCTCTATTAATAATAATGTTATAAAGTCTGATTTAGTAAATTTAAATGATAATAGAAGTTTGGGACCCGATACTGCCGCAGCGCCTTGCGAAACGCCAGTCGTCTCGGCGATATCAGACAGTCCCGTCATAGTGCCTAAAATGACGTTAAATGTCAAACCCACCCAGAAGATTGAAACGACTGTGCAGTCCATTGTCATAGATACAAATAAAACTACGCAGATCAATAAGCAAAGCAATAACAAAAGTAGTTCTCTCCCCACGGAGAAGGTAGGTAAAGAGAAAGATATTTGTAATCCGGGAGATGCAAGCGCGCCGGTAATTGTGGCGACGACGGCGACCGCGATCGCGACCGAGACCGCGGCAGCAACTTCGACGACGGTGAGCGCCACGAGCTCTCCGCCAGCGACGCCGGCGCCCGTGGCGGCGGCCACGCCTGCGCCCGTGGCTGAGCCCAGCGTG
The DNA here is from genome assembly GCA_963576535.1 of Plemyria rubiginata. NCBI lineage: Eukaryota > Metazoa > Arthropoda > Insecta > Lepidoptera > Geometridae > Plemyria > Plemyria rubiginata. The sequence goes on from OY754905.1 coordinate 7,376,723, forward strand.
CTGCCAGAGCAACCGCAACCGCCACCGCCACCCATCACCACGGCCGCGCCGCAGCCTCAGAGGGTACCCCGCGAGAGAATCCATAAATCTGAAGATAAAGAGAAACACAACAAGGTTGACAAGGAAATTATCATTAACCCAAGCAAACAGAATGGCCCTACGACCACTCTATGTAAGTACCTTGGTAAAGCTCTAAAGCTGGGTAAACTTATTACGAATAGAATTGTTTGATTTAGGACCGCAAGTGACTGCAACATTTTACTAGTATGATGAAAGTACTTTAATACATAGTGTGTTTAAAAACAGTGTTACCTAAACAAATGGCTTACGTTTTACTAGCTGCACATACATACGTAGACAGTTGACATCCATGCCGGACACGCGCTTACAAGAAACCGTAATAACCGATTCATTGGAACCGAATATATTTGCCGGTCGCTCCTTGCAAAGCCACCTGCTCATTGGCGGTATTCTCGTACAGATCATCACGTTGACGGATGTCGAGTCCGCATGTTATTTCACAGACCATCATCAACAGAACATCAAGATGCATCATGCGACACCTCATTTTGCCATACAACTTGTAGCTTAGAATTAACTAGTCAACATGCTAGGATTTTAGATTTACATTACCTATTTAGGACCATATTTTGGAGTATGAAGCTGTAGAGCTAGCAGCTAGCTTAGTAAAAATAGCAAATTAAATAATCTGTATCCACTTTATGCTTGCAAAAAAACTTTTATTACCGAATACTACGACGTTAATCGACATTTCTCGTTACCTTCTGTTATATTTTTTTCCCAAACTATTGATTGATATCATTGGCGTTCAACATTTTTATATGGCGTATTTGTACTTACTTCAAAAAGTCGTCAGCTATAGCTATAGGTACTTATTATCCAATAAATAAATAAAAAGTAAAAGTTACATACTTATTACATTTCTAAAAGTCGTCGCCATAACCAACTACTTGTATTAAAATATACGAAATAAATTAATATAACTTTTAAAATAAAATAACTACGCATATCATTCATAGTAGGTATAGGTACTACTTCTTGTGATTCTTGAGAAACCGATCGCTTGGCACTATTTACTGGCTGAGTCTTAGAGAGAGGACCGGGGATGAAATCATGCTTTTTTCCTTACTTCCGTAAAGTTTCGACGATATGTTAATTTGGACTCAAATATGGCCAAGTCAACGTAACAAAAATACTTTTCTGCTATTTTGTGGCAGCTGAGACTTTAAACAACCGACAAAAGGCCTTCGATATGCAGGTCGCTTGACTGGTGAAAAATACAGCCATATAAAACGCACTGTAAGTAAAATCATTTTACAGAAATGTAAATTATATGAATTTTTTAAGATGTGTACCTATTCGAATGGGAATAATAAAAGGGGAAACGCTGTTGAACATAAACAGTGATCTTGAATAATAATTTGAACATAAATTGTTAAGTCCTTTTGTTCCTCACCTTAAGTCAGACCAGACGCATCTACCTACGACGTCAAAGTACAAATGTGTTGAAAATGTTATGTCTGTTTTTTCGATAGTCGGACAGCTAAGACGGAAAACCATTAATCCTCTTATAAAAGGTGAGTATAAATACGTATAAATGTCTAGCATGGAGCTTTTTAGATGACGCCTCATTTATTTTAGACTTGTTTAAGCTGAACTCGGTGTATCGTTGTAGCGTTTGTTGTGACTGGTACTTAATTCGAATTTAGTCAGAAATATAAAATAAATAAATATGTAAAGATATGCCCATCTAAAATATGCTCACGGCATCAGCATCCCTCCTGCATGGTAGATAATGTATACATATACTATACATACTCGGATCTTTGACTATGCTTATTTAATGCCCGGTTATAATTCTAATAACGAATAATCTGTCATCATCTTGTTTGCTTGTGATAATACTATGTTGTTGCTGATAATATTATATCAGCTAATGTGATGCCAGATTAACAGAAGAAAACGACCTTAAGTGGACTTTTATAGATTCCAGGGACATTAGAATTTAGGATTGGCTTGGCAAATCTATATAAACTACAATTGCCCACTTATTCCTTATTCAAAGTATTTAATATAATTATAAAAAATCAAAATGCACAACCAGAAATATAACATTATTAAAGTTCAAACTAACTACCGAAAGATAACAATATTATTTAAGAGAGTAAAACTAATAAAACGAATTACCTAATGACATTAAATCATGCGATAACATTAACTCGTTGAAGTCAAAGCTCAGTAAACACGTCCGCACTTTATAACATACAGCTGTCCTAGTCATAAAATTGTACCTACTTGACTTACCTATCTAGAAACTACCATCCAGAGGCAAAATATCTATAGACTAGTTGCGCCCTGCGGTTTCACTCGCGCTGATTTGAATCCCGGTATTCCCACGAGATAAAAAGACGCCTATGTGCTATTCCCGACTATAATCTATCTCTCTGCCAAGTTTCATCCAGATACATTCAGCCGTTCCGGCGTGAAAGAGTAACAAACAAACATCCATCCATCCATACTTGCAAAGTTTCGCGTTTATACATTGTTATTATAATGCCGCCATACTTCTTATTATTGAACTGTTATGATTCCAACCTCCAACCTCTGGAACGGTCTTGAACAGCTGTAAATATACTAACGAGTAAAAATACATTAAAAAAACGAAAACTTTAAAATTAAACATTTACTCGAGCACTGTGTAAAGATAGAAACGTAAATAATGATAATTTTCACGATAAAAAAAATCATAAAGATGACATTAAATCGATATTTCAAACATCCATTACTAAGAGAGTTTTTCTTGAAATCATGTCAAAGTTATATCAAAAGATAGGGATTAATATTTACTAGCGCTGTGTAAAAAAAAAATAAAAATTTCATTATTATTAATCTCTGAGAAGAAAATCTAAAGAAATCTAGCTGTTCAAGTGCTGCAAGTCTTGGAGGTTGGAGGTTCTGGGATATCCTCGCATTAAGTCTAAAGGTGTAAATGTGTCGAAACGTGCCCAAATATTCTTACCTATGGCTTCTTTTAAAAACTTCCATGGTCATAATCACACATACTTAATTATTATAAGGAAATGCATATTGCGGGCAAAGAAATATAGAACGACGACGGTTTTTGATTCCTTCAGTAATTGGTTCTGGGAGGAATAATGCAATGATAGTCATTCCTGGCCGGGGCGGCCTGATTACGCTTATCTGGCTATCGAGATCGCTTTCAGTTTGACATTTGATTCCATGCGCAAACACATCCTTTCCACTGTTTTCCAGCCTTTTTTTTAAATGACTTGACCTCTACCTACCCTTATTGCCCAGTCCCAAAAATACACCTCCCAGCTTAGTAGGAAAAAAATCATAAACTGCCTGTTACTACATAGGTACAAATGATCTGAAATTGATAATTATATTTGGTTCATAGTAATGTAGGTAGTTAGCAGAAACTTTACCTCGCTGACGCTTGGGACCTAAATCATATTTTGTGCTATGGATATTTCGTCAGCTAAATTGTGTATGTGAATACTCTTTTCGCTTTTTTTGATTCAATATCATTTTATAGACAGCCTACGTAGCTCAGTCGGTAGTAGCTCTGCCTTCTGCGCCGTAGGTCGTGGGTTCGATTCCCACCGTGAACAAACATTTGTGTGATGAACATAGATGTTTGTTCTCTGTCTGGGTGTTATATAATATTATAAGTATGTATTTACAAAAAAAAAGTATATGTTTAGTATCAGCTATCTGGTTCCCATACATACCATAAGCATAAGCTTAGTTTGGGGCTAGATAGTGCTGTGTGGAAAGTCCACCAATATTTATTATTTATTTATTTCCTAATCCAATCTTTGTAAGTGATAAAATATCAGCATAATTTTACATACAATAGATTTTAATAGTTAAATAACGTTGCTCATGCACGCTTTATCATATTAGAATGGGTATTGGTAAGTACACTCGCGGTCTGAAAATGTTTACCACCTTAGGGTTGATAATTGCATGCACGAATCTTTGTCACAAAGTCGATGATGTTAATATCTAAGGTAGATAAAACCTTTTGTAAAAATATGATAAAAATTATCTGGCTACGGACATCAGGACCAAAAATATCAAAAGTACAGACATCTTGTTTAATACAGATCAGTGACAGACATTCACCTATTCACCCAAGCGAGTTCGAACTTATTACTAACAATTAAAAATAGGAAGAAATATTCAAGAGAAATTGAAAATATCTTTATATTTTAAGAAAAATGACAGATATTGTTGTAATAACTAGTATAGCCTCCATCCGCAGCTATGACGGCACGTAGTCTATCTCGCATAGATGCAACAAGGCGCGCGCCTAGATCAGTCCCCCTGATGTCATCCCAAACCTATGCACAATGTGCTCTGAGAGCTTCAGGGTTTCTTTCGTTCTGACAGTCCCAGCGTTGAACCATAATTCCCCACAAATTTTCAATCGGGTTCAAATCCGCTGACCGAGCTGGCCATTGAATGAGACAAATGTCACGTTGCAAGTTGAACCACCAAAGGTTTATTCGTCAGTAAATATAACATTAAACCAATCAAAATCTAAATATTCTCACGCAAATTCAGTCGATCAATTTTGTGGTGAGGTTTGAGTTCCACTTTAAGGCGTTGACAACACCTAACATTTCTCTCGCTCGCACGATTCGACATTTTGAAAGATATAAAATCACAAATTTTAATTTTGAAAAATTCGCAAACAACCATTTTGTGTGCAATCACATTGCGCATAGTTTGGTAAAAACTACATTTTGATTCATGCAAGTTTTCCTACTCAAAAGTTTGCTTATGTACGAAAACTAGAAAAGCAAACTTTTTAGTAGGAAAACTTGTATCGATCTAAATGATTTTTTTACCAAACTGTGCGCAATGTTGCACACAAAATAGTTGCGATTTTTCGAAAACGGGTTTAGTGATTTTATATCTTTCAACAAGTCAAAACGTGCGAGCGAGAGTCACATTAGCTCTTGTCTTCGTCTTACCCCGCGTTCCGAAATACGCCATAATCTATTTGAGCGCTCACAAACCCGTACCGAACTAGCGTGAGCGCGACAACGATGACCCATGAAACGTCATAGATGACGTCATGGTATGCGCCATCTTGCGATTACGCCGACCATGCCATATTATAATCCCCGCGTTCCGAAATACGCTATAATCGATTTGAGCGCTCACAAACCCGTACCGAATTAGCGTGAGCGCGATAACGATGACCCATGAAACGTCATAGATGACGTCATGACATGCGCCATCTTGCGATTACGCCGACCATGCAATATTCTAATATCACTGTGAGTGCTGTCAAAAATGGCAGTTGTGCATTTGCGTTTTGTTGTTATTTGTGATGAGGTTACATGTTTTCAGTCGCATTATAGTCTTTATGGGGTATAATATGTTCTGCGATCATAAAATAACAAATCCAGAAAATATCCAAGCAGTCCCAGTTTGTTACACAGGGTTTGAGGTTATGATTCCTAGGATGTTTCTGTGAGTGCGTTTACGAGCGTTCCGAATTGTTGACAGCTCTGAGCTGTCATAATCGCAATATCTAATTCGGAACGCCTGTGAGGTGATGTGAGCGCTGTGATCGATTATAGCCATTTCGGAATGCGGCCAATATCACTGTGAGCGCTGTCAAAAATGATAGTTGTGCATGTGTGTTTTGTTGTTATTGTGATGAGGTTGCATGTTTTCAGTCGCATTATAGTCGTAATAGGGTGTAATATGTTCTGCGATCATAAAATGACAAATCCAGAATATATCCAAGCAGTCCCAGTTTGTTACACAAGGTTTTAGGTTGATTCCTAGAATATTTCTGTGAGTGCGTTTACGAGCGTTCCGAATTGATGACAGCTCTGAGCTGTCATAATCGCAATATCTAATTCGGAACGCCTGTGAGGTGATGTGAGCGCTGTGATCGATTATAGCCATTTCGGAATGCGGCCTTAATGGCATGATAGTGTAGCCCCGTCCCGTGCAGAGCTCGTCGACGCGTCCAAGTATTCACATCATGCAAAGCAGCATAATGGCTGGTTGGTGTGAAGCAGTGTTCTTCGTAATGTCGAACAATATCAGTTATTTGCGCGGGGGGTTAGTATCGGCCGTCGTCGTCCAGAATTGTTTCCATGATCGGTTATTTGGCCTTCTTCACTATGGCGCCGAATCCAAAATCTCACGGTGAATCGAGATAATTATGTTATCTTGATAAAGCGCTAATATTCGAGCCATTTTCATGGAGGAATAATATTTAAGCTCTGTGCTGCAGGGCTAAACTTGCCATGTTATTTTCTATTATATTTCAACCCACTAGAGAAGTATTATTAATTTTTGCCTAGTATATTTTTGATAGGAAGGTAAATGACATTGTAACATGTTAATGTGTCAACTTATAGATTATGAAATAAGTTATATCATCAAAAAGTCATGAATACTCTTTTTATTAGAAGAATCGATGCTAATTATAAAAAGTAATATGTATCGAGATATAGCATTTTAGACTTTACTGCATACCTTAGAGCATTTATAACGGGAGATGCCAAGCGCTACTTTTAGTACTAAAATCTTTCTGCCGGTTTTCGCGGGAGGCGGGGTAGTACGGTACAGAACACATTTACATAATCACGCATACTAATGCAGAAAAATTAAGCGTCCCTATAAACGCACACGCAAGTAAAAGCTGTACACCAACACAAAAACAATAACACAATTAAAGAATGACTGTTGTTACACTTTTGTTTAGTTACACACTAACACAAAAAAGTAGTGATGGGTTGTAAAAAGACCGACAAAATGAATGATTTCATATGAATGAAACAGGGTGGTTCAAAATCATATACTTTTCCTTTTTTTAGCCAAGCTTAACAAACGTCTACCTGTCTAGCCTAGTAGGTATTACTAAGTAAATAGAGTGCTGGCACCGACTCCAAAAATATCAGTAATTGTATAATGTCATAATAATAAAATTATAAGATTTGTTGAAAAAATGGATACCTATTTGTAAGTAGATTGAAATATAAATCCATAATGCAATTATTTTTAACTTTTTAGTGTATTTTTCATAAAAAATGGGATAGCAGTTTTGGAGTCAGTTTTTCTTTTGTAAAAAATATTTTATTAAGAGTTTGTAGAGCGTAATCTCTGAAACTACTGAAACGATTTTATAAATTATTTTACAAATAGAAAGCTACACTGTTGTTGAGTAACTTTAAGCTATATTCTATTTTCTCAAGTAGTAAGTAATCTTTCAAGTAAGTAGTCTTTCATGAATGCATTTTTAGATAAACATATTGTTTCTTTATTGGTATGATGTGTCCAGCAGTGGACTTACATAGGCTGATGATGATGATTGGTATGACAGGGTGAAAAAAATGAAGAGCAGTAGAAGAATAGCGGCTGTTAACAAATGCTCATAGCCCATGTCCCTCTCCAGCTAACATACTACAGCTATACAAAAATCACGTTTATACGATTCTGCGTTCAAAAGTACAAAGAAAATAGCAATAAACCAACGACACAGCACAACTAAAATTTTAAGGGAGCTCCATGAAGCGACGTATTGAAGGCAGAATGACAGAGACAGTTTTTGTAGAGTTCAATACTGAACATCCTTTTTTTAAATCGGTTAAATATGGGTACAAAAAACACATCGCATTTTATTCTAATTTTACGTTCATTCCATCATTCATTCAATCGATTTCGCTCAACTAGTCCCCACACTACGCCTTCTACCAAGGAATATAAATTCACCGACACCTCCTACCAAGACGTTGGCGTCGTATTAAAACTGTCGTAACTGGTATTCCATTAAATATAAATTAAACGTAATTACAAAAACAATTGACTAAAATATCACTTACTTGTGATAGGAAATACCGTGTTCCCTAAAGTTTGATGTCTCTGATCTCCTTTTATACCGAAATACCGCACAATTCACCATTTTTACTGAGCACTACTTCGCGACACGAAACGACAACTAATGGCCGCGCGGTGATGAGTGAAGTAGTTTTATATAACGTGCATGGCCAAGTCGCGCCTTATGGCCGGCAGAGGGGTACGCCTTGCGTTAACATCTCCAGTTATAAATGCTCTAAGCTGCATACAGTGTGCTAAAGAATCTAATTTGAAAACTGGTAAACACTTTCAGACCCCTATCGTACTCCTACTACATACAATGTGATACATACTCTAGAAAAAATACAAAATAACAGAATCATTCATTTCTGAGCAGAATAATCGATCAATTCGCGCACAATAGAGAGTTGCGCACATCACTAGTAACTCCGACCGCCTGTCCGCCCGTCCCGTACCCCTATCTCCGCATGGAAAGATCCAACATGGCGGCCTTTACTTCACAGTCGCTTTGACTATGGCTGCGTTATAATTTTAAATCTTCTAAATAATATCTTTTTACACACAAATCATCTTAATATAGCATTTTTTTGTGATACAGTTTTATTAAGTTATTGATTTAAGCAAAGTGGTTCGAGTTCTAAGTCTTAAAAAGTCGGACATTCTAGATCCTTGAGTGACCTTTCGGTTACCTAGACTTTCTTTATCCATATTGCAACGTTTACGTGTCTGTAATCAAGTTTTGTGAAGTGATTTTAAAGATTTTTTTAGTTTAGTAATTGTGATATTACAGCTGTTAGTGCCACGTAGTTACAAGTCTGAAAATCAGGTACTGTGCGAGAACTCCCACGTGGAAATACCTCACGACTCTATTTTTAGATCCCAAACTTGGTTCACATCACAAGTAAAGATAGTCGAGATTCAAAATCAAATATGTACCTACCTACATTAGATATTATGTATTTTAGTTCCCTATCGCATAGTTAACATTTTAGCTAGTACAGTAGTAGGTAGGTTGATCAATCTAGTCACACCCAAAGATATTCCGTGTCCTTAATTTTGTTCTTGTAATCGTGTCGATAGTTATTTGCGAATAGTGTACGTAAGAAGGATATGCCAACAGTTGTTACTAAAAATGTCGTAGTTCACACTCAATATCTACAGTAATTCCTAAAAAAAACAGCAGTGTCCTAACCTACCTACTTGTTCTTACCCTCATCAAACTTGCGCTTACATCATACACATGTAAATGTTAGCTTTGTGGCAGCCAAAATAATTTGCTGTACCTATGTAAAAGTAGAAAAGGAAGTTCACACCTGCTACTTAATTATTTATTATATAAATTCATAAAGGTTGCCCCTTTTCTTCATGTAGTTTTTTCTGGTTGTGAGACACTTTATTTTCACTATGAGTATCTTTAGGTCCATCAGTGGTTAAGGTCTGGTTATAATGATGACAGGCCTATATCTCTACCCAAATCTATGGGTCTATTATTAAACCAGTTGAAGCTTTTGTATATAATTTAAAATACTAAAGCCTTCTCTTATTTTACAGTGATTAGTGCACTTGATAGTTTTGAACAAGCTATCATTCCTCCAACTAGTCAAAACATTCTAAATCAAGGTGCTTCTTCAAAGAAAAAAGCTATAGCAAAACAAATAGTACCTACTGAGCTTGCAAATTTCCCTGCCACTGAACAAACATTAACTGCCACGGAGCTTTTATCTGCAAGTATTGAAAAATTTGCTAGAGAGGACACATTAGAACTGGAACCAGTTACAGAAAAGAAATCAAGTGCATTTGAAGCACAAGCGAAGCTAACACAGAGTATATCAAGTGTTTGTCGAGCTCATCAATCTGAATCTAAAATGAAAGATATTAATCCTAACAGTAAGACTACAGGTTTGTATTAGTAACAATATTCAATAAAAAATTATTTTGAACTTATTTGTATATTTTTGTTTTGGTTTTATTTTCCATTTTCTAGATCCTGACACTGCTAATGGGAATGCAACGGAAGGAATAAATGTTGATTCTGTTAAGGAAGATATTAATAAGAATGAAAAATCTGTAAAGAATACTAAGAATAACAGTAAGAAAGCTGTAAAAATGGCCAACAATGATGTGATTGTGAAAGATATGGAATCTTGTGAGAATGGCAAAGATGAGACTGATAAAGTAATTAATGTAGAGCAAGAGGTCACCCCAAGTCCAGCAGAAGAGGCTGAGACATCTGTATCAGAGGTAAAGGCAGTGGATGATGCACCCATGCCACCATCACCAACTGTGTTTGTGCCCAAATACAAATACTCTGAGGGTGAGTTGAAATTCATACTTGTAATGTTACTTTAATTAATTTGCATAACTTTAAATTCAATTGTTATACTTATCATATATATATATACATTGTTATACTTATCATATATATATATATATATATATACATTGTTATACTGGATATTTGAAATTAATAACAAATCTTATGTTGTACAGAGCAATGGTCTCCACTAAACAAATCTGGCAAAAAGTGCTATGATATTGGATTATTGAAACAAATAAAGGAGGATCCCCTTTCAAAGAACAAGCCTAACGCACCTTTACTGGAAGCATGTAATGTCATTAGGGTAAGTAAAGAATAAAGAAACACAAAAACAATATACATATTTGTTTATTAGGTGCATAATTAAAAAAACATTTATTTTTAGACTTCTCCCATGCAAGAGCATAATATGATATTTACTCCTATCTCAAGACCGAACAATGATGACCTGTTTCCTGGATTCATGAAGGCTGGTTCTGGAGGTCCTAGGAACACCTTATCAAGAGATCCGAAGAAAGATGGAAGGAATATGGCAGTGACTGGTTAGTGAAATTCGATATATTTCAATGAAATATGATATAACATATTCAGTGATAAACAAATAAATTGTGCTTCATTTTATCAGGCAAAGGCAGCATCAAACTAAATAATTCGCAACCCAGTAACAACAGCTCTCACAAGCAAGTTATTCATGTGTCCTTGTCATTGAGAGAGGATGTGAAACTGAATGAAGTAGACTCAGCTTGGAAACCTACTAGATTCAGAAGAGAGAATCTTGCAGAAGATGAAATAAAAACACAGGTTTTGAGATATATATTTTTCAGAATTTTCTCGTTGTATTTCAGGGACTACATTACCTTACATTCAATTCTTTTTTTAGGAGCTTTACAAGAACTTTAGAGGTATTCTGAACAAACTGACTCCTCAAAAATTCGATACTCTGCTGGAAAAAGTCCAGGCTCTAGAAATCGATAATCAAAAACGAATGGAAGGTGTTATCGATCTGTTGTTTGAGAAGGCTATAGAAGAACCCAATTTCTCTGCAACCTATGCAAACATGTGCAGTAAGCTTGCACAACTTAAGGTATTTGAAATATTATGTTCAATTAATGTGATTTTTTTGTGTGCCTCTTTAATGTTGTTGCAATTTTATTTCATAGAGAACAATTCAAGATACTGAAAATAATATCACTTAATTTTTTTATAGTAGGCTAAATGCGCGGGAATGAGATTAATGGAAAGAAAGGCCTTTTCCCAACAGTGGGACATAGAAAGAATAAAAAAAAAAACAATTAAGAAAAAGTTATGACTGCATGTTAAAAAAACAAAGACATATAGCAATCATAAATAAAATTGGATCTTATTTCTATGTAATGTATGTTAACATGATATAGAAACTAGAGTGTCAATAATAATTAAAGGTTTCCGAGTGCCAATTAAATCCTTTGGTTGAAATTGATAAATTCTGTAAGTATGTCTAAGAGGGCTAATCAAAGTACATACGTCCAAATATAACATTCGGTAGTTAGCCACATTTCGCATTAGATGGAGTGGTTCCATATGTGACAGGATGCAAGCCCATCACTGCTGTATATCCAATATCAAAATATTTTTCAGGTGCCATCTGACGTTAATCCTGAAGTTCAGGTCAACTTTAGAGGGCTTATTATTAGTAAGTGTCAAAATCAATTTGAGACTGAAAAATCTGATGAACAAGTTATAAAAATGGAGAAAGAGTTAGCTGAGACCACTGATCCTGTAAGTAATATTTAAAATTGAAATTTGTTGCACATAAAATACCTACATGTTTTGATGTATTAACCGAGTCCATAATATATGGTTGGAGTACCAACCCACAACCTTTGTAGACAACAGGATGCGCTAAAACTTCGGCATCGACACTGTATGTCGCGGGACTCGCGACATAAACGCTACAATTTTTGTGATATTAATACATATGTAATGATGATGTTTAATAATTATATACTTTTTAATACTCATTCTAGGCTAAGAAAAAAGAGCTTCAGGCAATGATAATTGAAGAAAACAGAAAAATAAGGTTGAGATCTGTGGCTAACGTCAGGTTTATTGGTGAGTTTATTTCCATTTCTCACAGTTATGTTTAACACAAACATAAGTTTTTTTAATTAATAGGGCTGTGTGCATAATGAAACGTATACTTCTGTCCCAGTATAAGATTTTGGTGACTCAAATACACAGAACAGGAGTCATCTCACTCAAAACAAAAGTAACTAACCGCCGGTTTCTAAAAGATCGATCAACACTAATCGGCTGTCAAGTCACTTGCTATTTCAGCTTTCACTTCAAATACTATAGAGATAGCAAGTGACTTGACAGCCGATAAGTGTCGAATGCGCTTGAAAATAAAAGACGTTATTTTCATCTATATATTTAGATAGTCCTCTACAAGGGTAACAGACTGTAATATACAAGGGCTGAAGTAAGAAACTATTAAATTACAAACCTGCTGTTGCTATACTCTGGTTTTTACACTACTTCAAGTCACTTGAGAGACTTGTGTCGAGTGACTTGAAAGCCATTTAATGTTGATCGAGCTTTCAGAAACCGGGGGTTAGTCTGCCGGCTGAGCTATCGGGCACCTACGTTGTTTTTATTTGCATTGCGAACGATTGATTCGCTAGCATTGATTTTTAAAAAAATCTTCAAAGAGTGCCTTTTTAAATTATATTTTACTACGTAATCGCGAAATGTTTTTTGTACTCTAGGGTATTGAAACCATTTTCTGATACCGAGCCGCAAAAATTTATAAATTCAAATTAACTTATGAGAGAAAGAAAGAATTAAGGTAACTAAATATGGCAATCAAATACTTCCAATACCTACCACTAATCAATTAAGGTTCCAAGGCTGCAGCGAATCTTGTTTCTAGTCTCGGCGATTTTGTTTTGTTTTGTACTTGTCATTGTTCATAAAAGTTTGTAACAAAAGTGTTGAAAACAATTGTAAAATTAAATAACTTATACAGGTGAGCTCTACAAATTGAAAATGCTGACATGCAAAATCATGGACTATTGTATGAAGCATTTGATCGAAAAATTGGAAGAAGAAAAACTTGAATGTCTGTGCAAGCTTCTCACCACTATCGGCCAACAATTCGAGAACGATGGTATGACCCAGCTAGATAATATTTTCAAAAAGATGCAAGATATCGTAGATCGTAGATCTAACAAGATCAGCAGCCGAGTCAAATTCATGATCCAAGACGTCATAGATCTCCGAAGAAAAAGATGGGCTACCAAGAGTGTTGTTGATTCACAACCCAAGATGATGGATCAAATCCAAAAAGAAGCTGAGCAACAGCAGCGTAATATTGAAGTAAGTTTTCAAAGTATGCATAATGTCAAATTCTAGTCTCTATCATACTTTTTTAAAAATATGGGTATTTATCGCGTATTTACCTTTTTTATATTCCCGACGTTTCGGCTATGTTGCAATAGCCGTGGTCGCAGGCAGACTGGAGCATTGAAATTGAGGTCTACCGTCACTGTGAAGCAGTTGTAAAAAAAGTGTTGATAAATACCCGTGTCATATTTTTAAATAAGTATGTGTTATGATCGCGAAAGTTTAAAAAACACTAGTCTCTATCAGTAGTCAAACTCATTTTTAGGGGTTGTCCAGGTAACTACTACCACCATGCCTATTTCTGCCGCCGCCAAGCAGCGTTGCTGTGTTTTGGTTTGAAAGGCTGTTGAATTGACTGACACCTTATGCCGGCGTCACACATTGGATTCAACTTTGCGTCCAAGCTTGGCTATAATTTGGTTGAACCGAACTTTAGGTCCAATAACTGTGCAAGATTGATACACACATTGGAGTGTTGGATCCAACAGTACAACTTGGAGCCAACATAGCCTATGTGAGGCGCCAGCATTTGGGTGTTACCACACCAATAATCGACGTCGATCGAGGGTAGAATGGATAAGTCGAGTCAAACGATAGTACTCGTATCTACCAGACTAATCCAATCGATCAATTTCAATTGACGTCGATTTACGATCGATCGGTGTGGTAACACCCTAAGGTTTTACAAATAAATATATCAAGTTGATGGACACAGGGCATGTTCCTATCATGCTTGGCTTGCAAGGAAATGTCTTGTTTTAAGTGATGGTTACTACTGTCCTTGTGCAGCCTGGCGTAATGTAAAAAGATCTTTCGACTTTGATTTTATATATATTTTATATATCTTTACCCTTGTTTAGTTGATTAGTGAATTGTTGAATTAGTGATGCCGACTACAATTTACCATGGTAAATTAGATATCAATATGGAATTATGTTGTACATTCCTATTAACTCTGTTTATAGGAACTGTAATCGGAATTGGCCTGTTCTGATTCTTGAGCTCTTTTATTAGAGACACCGTGAACTTCGACTATTTTTTGTACCGAAATTTTCCCCCTTTGTGTTAATGTTGGGATAAGTAATTATAATCTAATGCGATATTGTGTATTTGTTATAATGTAGCTGATGAATGCCAGCGGTATGGGAGGCAATGGAGGCGGAGGTGGAAGCGGCGGTGGCGGCGGCGGCGGTGTGTTCCGCCGTGACGATGGCGGCCGTGGTAAACGCGGCGATAACCGACGACCAAACGCATACGATAATAATTTCTCCCGACCTCCTCAGAGGAATGTGTTCAGCGTAGATAGATCAAAATTAAGAGGTGTTACGCAGCAAAAGGTAAGTGGGTTCTTTAAAGCTTATTCATCCTAGCTAGATGCAACTCTATCATCACCATCATGTGAAAAAACTTTAACTAGGCATACCTATAATATCGAAGCAGGTACCAGGTCAAACATTTGTTCTACAACTTTTTAAGTTTCGACGTTTTTAATTATACTTTTGTCCAAAATGAAACTAAATGCACCATGAGGCAGCCTTATTTAAGCTGTGCTCTTTTCCAACCTATAGTTGTAAACTGTATCTAGAACTCCCTGTCTGTCATTGGTTGCATTCAATAAACGACTAACGAGGTATCCAATCAGGGAGGTTGACGACTGGCCAGCCGGCCGTTGTCCGCCCTGATTAGGTATTGCTTAGTAGGGAGTCGATTCATTGTTCTTAATACATCACAATGCATTTTTTTTACAACAAAATATCTTTCGTTTTAGGATCTGGAGACCCTCAAGCTCGCGCCAGCATACTTTATGCAAGCAGCAGGCGCCAAGCCTCAACAGGCTCAAGCTACTAGTAATATAAATATTAGTAGCAACATGTACAGTGTTCTTGAGCACGTGCAAGGGGATCCATCTTCCATAAGAGGTAAATTAAACTTTTTCGTAAAAGTTTGGAACAGAAATCTATAAAAGTAAAAAATCAGACATGATTACAGCTAACCGAGACCCTGCGCCCGCGTACCATGCGAAGGGCGCCTCAATCGAAAGATCTACGTTCAACACGAAAGGAGATTATCGTGAGTATAGAAGTATATTTTGAATATATAATGTCAATAAAATAATTGCACACACAATATTTTTGTTCCTATCGCTTAGCCGATTTAATATCTTGTAAGGAATGGGATCAAGTTGTTTGAGAAATCTTAGCACTTCGCTTGCTCTATCGAAAAGGGGAACGGTTTTCGTGCAAAATGAGGTTTTATAAAGTGATATGTGAGGTTTTTCAGAGTCCGGCGCAGGTCGTTCGGGCAGTGTCGGAGTGACTCGGCCCGTCTCGGGTGCCGCCGCCGTTCCCGCGCCGGCCGAGACGCCCGCGCCCGCGGCCGCACCCGCGCCTAGTGTGCTTCAAGAAAGCTTGCTTGATGAAAAGATGAGGAAGGCGGTCAAATCCACGATCGATCAATCTCTCATCAGCCCTGACGACGCAGAGTTAGTGGCTGAAGTGAAACAGCGGTTCCCGCCGCAGTATCACGCTGCCGTTGTTGCTGAAATACTCAATGTGGTCCTTGAAAAGTAAGTTTTTTATACAGTTCGTGACAAAAATAGACAATCAATTTCAGGTATTCATTCATTGACCATTGAATATGGATTTATCAAAAAATCGCAATTTCAGTTGCAGAAAGAAAGTTAGCAGTTTGTTGTTTTGCAGAAAGTGTGCTCCAATTCCAGAAACAAGTATTTGCTACAATCAGAACATGCTGGTGATAATGCGTTATGTTTGCTTGCAGGAATGTCAAGGAGGTTAACATGATCACCAAGTCATTATTCCATCTGGTAGCAACGAAAACTATCTTGCCTGATAACTTTGTTGCTGGACTAAAGGAAACGTTTGAATTCTTACCGGATTTATTCATTGATATCCCTATGTTATACGAGAACCTAGGAAAGATCTTAGCACCTCATATTGAAATAAAGGTAAGAATGACATACAACCCAACAACATTTTAGGTGTGATTTAAATCTACATGATGAGTTTGGTTAGATTTTTCACACGGAGATAAGCACATGCACACAGCATAATTATCATATTTGATTTATCGTCGTTTACAGCATATCACGCTTGAAAAGACGCTTGACCTTTCCGAGACTGTTATCTCAGCGAATCAAGGTCATTTTCTTCTAAAGGCAATCATTAATTGTTTAAATGAAAGTATGGGGCATACATTTGTAAGAAATAAATGGCAAGAATCTGGGCTACAGCTAACCCATTGGATGCCTGAGGATCAGGTTAGTAAACTTTATAAAACGTTTTACTACCTATTGTATACACCAGTGATTTTATGTGTTTATGCCTCACATGTAAACACTAACTTTTTCATACAACAATAACAATATCTTATTAACATTTAATTTCAATTTACAGATAAAGAAATGGATAGCTGATAACAAATTTGAGTTTCTTGAAGGAGGTTCTCAGGCAAGTGAGGAATCGTCGAAGATATTAACGCCTGCTGAAACCCAAACCAGATTACTACAACTTATGAAGTCGGATGAAAACTGCGAATGTATCAAAGGATGGGTGCAGGTAATAAATAATATATGTAATCTATTTCTATTTTCTCTTATACTTCTATCGCGTGAGGTAACGCGCCAAAGTTACTAAGCAAAACGTGTACCATATGTTATGTATGTATCAAAAGAACATCATAAGGTCTAGATTTTCACGATTTTTTTAAAATGAATTACTTTATCTTATAAATCCTTAAATTATTTTTGTTTTCTGGGAACGTCGGCTGGCGTCGGTTTCAGGGACACTCTTTATTATTATTTCGCTCATAAATGTTAATTGATGTTTTTATCTGGTGTGTCAATGAATACCTTTCAATGGAAATTTGTTTTTAGGACAAACTTGGTAAGGCATCGAATGAAGATTGGTTCATGCGAGCCCTTATTCAGGCTATATGCGAGCAGGCACTTGAGGGTCTAGACGTTGCACATGTTAATCAGGACCGCATGCTCAAATATGCCGGGCTTATCCACGAGTTCGGCGAGTCCAAGGAATCCAGGGAGGCGAATTGCTTGTTCGGAATCCAACACCTAATACACAGGCTAGAACACCCACAAGGTATTTGCAATACTTTTTTGCATCAGGTTTTGAAATAATTCTAGAATCCGCCTATGGCTATTTTTTTATATTGGTGTACACAGTGCACATTGTGAACTTTTTGTAATTTCAGGGGTACAACTAGCAATATTCCAATGTTTGCATGAGCAATACTTGATTACCTTGGATGGATTTTTAGCATGGGAGGAGTCCGAGAAAGAGCCAGAAGGAAAAGGTTAGTGCCACTTACTTAGGAAATAGAGTAATTACAGTGAGATTAAAAAAGATTAACACTAAAATAAATAAGACTACATAATCTCAATTAAATATTTCCTTGTGGAGTATGCGTCATTGAATGTGAACCATAACTCCTCAGTATATTAGGATGTCAGCGTCCATCCAATTTAAAGCAGTTGCATATTTTTTGTCTTAATGCATGAACGAAAAAGATGAAGTGATAGGTGCTAGGCAGTGCATCGTAGGCAATGTTCCTGTCATCTCCATGTGTTACCATCTGCAAGTAGAATAACAACGTAAATCTGTCACAATGCTCAATTTTATTCTTCTACGATGCTATCCCCAGTTATCCTTATGTTATTCCACTAATTATCTTAATACCTTTACGCCTTTTTCTAAAAGCGCAATCAACACTAATCGGCTGTCAAGACACTTGCTCTATCTAATTTCAAGTAAAAGCTGAAATAGCAAGTGACTTGACAGCCGATTAGTGTCGGTCGCGCTTTCAGAAACCGGGGGCAAGCAATTCTTGTATATCGTCCGAGGTAGTAAAAAACGTGGTGGTAGCCACGTTTTTTTCTACCGCCAGGCAGCAACGCTGTGTTTCGGTTTAAAGAGTGGTCGCCGTTGTAATCACAGGCACATGACTTATTATCTGTATGAGTCAAGTTGGTGGACGCAGGGCAGTGCATCGTAGGGCACGTTCCTATCGAGATGGTTATCATCTGAATCTCAAAAACGGCTCCGTATAATTTTCATGAAATTTAATATGCAGGCAGTTCGTGAGGCGATAAATCGACCTAGCTAGGATTCAGTAACCGAGCTAAAGCGCGGTCACCCAGATATTAGACCTTTAACCATATTACTTACCATAAAGGTCTCAGGGTAATGTGGTCAGATAGACTTGCTTGAATAGTTATTGAAAGAAAGAAAGAAAATACATTTATTTTGGACACACACGATACATACACTTATAATAATTAAAACAAGAAAATACAATAAAAACATTAACAGAAGCACGACAGAAAAGTAAACACGAGAAGACAAAGAACAACAATTTCAGGATAAAAACAGTAAGTAGAATAAACAGGAAAAGTAGAAAAAAAAACAGAGAAGGACGTATGTAGATAGGTGGAATGTGCAAATCAGCTCGTGCCAAGTGCATGTGCGCGCGATCCAAAACAGGCCCCATCTCAGCTTATTGCCGCTCCACAAGTGAAGCGGCGCTGGTTTTCAGATGGGACCTAGGCGACTAAAACGTATGATAATATAATATGCTCAGTAGGTAGGTACTAGGCGACTTCACGGCCGTCAAGGTAACAGATGACAGAGTAGGTACTTTTCTAGTATGAGCAAACCAGAAATAAAGGAATGAATAGGTAGGTACATAAAATATATTAGGAATGAGTAGGTACCTAGGTAGGTAGGATAGTAAGTAGTACATAGTTATAAGTAGTAGGTAGGATATGAAATAGTTAGGTGGAGTAGGTAATAAAAGGTCACAGAAAAGTAGATACATACAGAAAGGATAAAAAAGGAGTAGGAATACTTTTGAGACAATACAATATAAAGTGTGCTGTCTGTGGCTGAAAAGTTTCTCGTACGTCGTACGTAACAAATCGTGTTGGCTGCGTTTTGTTCGTAGCCAACGCGTTGGCTAGTGTAGCGTTTTTATCTGTGGCGGTCGGGGAGGAAAGCGCGGCGCGTAAATAGACAAGTTCAAACTTGTCCAAGTCCAACCAAAACGAACCAAACAAACAAACAAACAAACCAAAATGCAAAATGCTTTCGTATGTTTCGCATGCGATTTTTTCGTACTCAAGAGGTTAGGAGGCGGTTTGATTTGGTGAAATCTAAAAGCGTGAGAAATTGGAAGCACAAAATTGCATTATTTTATTTATTTTATTTTTTTATTGGAATGTAATATTTGATCGTTCTTTTAGGTGTGATGCTGAAGGCGCTTACGTCTTTCTTTACGAACATTAAAGAAGCGGACAACGAAGACTCCGCCAGCGACAACTAACGTGGGTCAGATCGGGCTGCGGGCCTGCCCTCGGGCGGCGGCGATGCTCCCCTTCTATCACTTCTTTTCCCCCCTTAGCCCACGCCTGCGCCATAGACTTGTGCCTAAGACACTATTGCTACACAATCCTTTATTATGTCATCATGTTATTTTATTGAACAAGATCACGTCGTTGGGAGTGTTTTTAATAAAGACCTAGAAAAAAATGTATCTACACTGTTGATATATATTAAAAAATTGGCTTTTGTGCATGACACATCAATCGTAAATACGGAGTTATTATGTGTGTATGATATTATATTGTTTGGCTGTACATTTCTTATTACGAAAATATTAATTATTTGAAATATCTATTAGCTAAAAAAAATACGCTAAAATATAATGTCCTATTACCGAATATCTTTGTATGTTAAAATATTTTGTAGAAAATTGTTATTTCCTATTTTTTGGTGCTGCTTCATGAAACTACCGACTCAGTTTTAGTAAAACTTGAAAGACGATAAAAAAGGATCGTTATTAAATAAGTCATGACTGGTTTTCCGTCGTTAATAGGTACAGCATCATCGTTTTGGTGTATTTTATCATGAACTACAATTGTATTCATTTTCAGCACCAAAACACTATAATTTTGTGATTCATAAGTTATGTATCATGAAAATAATCCCTATACTTCTTATATATTGATTTGTACTTACGTCGTAATTAACACGAGTAGGTATACCGTCGCCGCGTGTCAGCATTGAAATCATAACTGTTATCAATAAACCAATGAACTCGCTAAGATACTTAAATTTACACTCATGAGAACAAGACTGACGGTAAACGACTAGTCGAATTCTTACTTACAATCTTGCTGGCACGCTGCAATACGAGACGTGCTAACACAGCACACCGCCCTGCCATTAACCCTGTTTGCATGTATATGCTAAATTTATCTTCGACTATGCTTTCTATCATTTTTACCCCGTGTTACCTCAATGAGCTGCCAGTATTTTCCAAATTTTCATATTATTTTTGACTATCAAAATAAAAATGAAATCAAAGAATCTTGTTTATTGACACAACGCAGATTACATGATAACAGGCAATAAAATCAGAAATGTACACTTTAATTTTACAAGTTTTATAATACATAGTAGTATCGTAATCTTAATACATAATCATTGTCTATTAATTATAATAAAACAGTTAATGTACCTACATCTACTGTCATGGAACTATAATCGCTGTTATTCTGTCTCTCCCCATGAAGTGTAAAGTATCTATGAAGTGCTAAAAGCCATTAACGTCAAAGAATAACTTCACAAATTTCTAATGCACTTTGTTTTTTTATTGTACTGTAATTATTTCTTTATAGCTAGATATATTATTGTTTAGTTTTAACTATGATATCAACTCAGTTAGCATTACAGTAAGGATTCTTAAAATCAAAAGTGCACTTGGGTGGGTAACCAGAAAAGCGATGCCGTGTTGAGTTGTTGTGGTAGAAAGAAGTGGGTAAATGGTGCGATTATACAACCTCGTAAACATCTCGAGCTGTAACGATGTTTTCTGTAACAGCTACTGGGTTTATTTTTAATACTATAGAGACATTTCAGTTATGTACCCATGTTATGTAAATAAAGGTGTTAAAACAATTCAATCTTTATAAATTTTCCTATACTTACGCAAAAAAAACTGTTTATAATAATCTGCAAATCGTATGTGATTTTATTTACAGAAGCCTAAATCATTACATATTTTGTTGATAAATATAGTTATAGAAAGTAGAAACAGAGCTTTTATATTCCATTAAATAGGTATTCACCGATCATTACTGGTTACTTTATTTGATAATCAACATAATTTGGGTTATATTTATTATTAAAAAATATAAAAATAAATCTCTGCTAGAGGTTATTGTACATAATTGTTGTTTCAATTGTACCTTGCAGGGTCTTAGACTGTGTTAGAAATATGGTTCTAAGTAGGTACATAGGTATCTACCTAATCTTAAAATTGTATTGCATAGAAATTGTATTGTATTGTCATTTTGGTACAAATGAAGACAATTTGTTTTGACTAGGACCTAAAGAAAAACATCGTCATAGGATGGTGTCTTCCAGAGAACAGTACCTGTAGACGACGCGCCTCGCGAACCTAAAAACATAAAATAAATATAAAATTAAATCACATAAAATATTAGTAAAGAAGTGAACTAACAAATATAATTAATTATAAAGTGTTGGTAGATTCGAAAATATTGTTCTTAGTACTTACTTTTTGTTAATAAAATAAACCGAAGTCTACCGCCGCGCCGTTTTGCGCACAGTCGAGAGCATTCTGACGCAACGCGCGCGATACGGTTCTTTTTTTTAAAACTTCCAAATATTTGTTTTCATTTTATACCCACGACATCTCACCACTCCACGGAACGATCCCCTACAAAGTCCTACGAGCCGGATTATACGTGGAACATTGTGTAGAAGTCGCATAAATGTTCAAAACTCCACCGCGACACAGCCGCCATCTTACAACTACGGTGCGGACACGCAGTGCCTGGAAAAAAGAAGAACTCACGATGAAAGAAGACCCGGCGCGCGACGTACAGTCGGAAATATTGAAAAAAGGAAACCCTGAAACTGCGTTTAGTGTCATCACACGACCTAAAACTAAAGGCGATTGTCTGAAAAGCGCCCACAGTTTACATCCCGTTTCCTCCAAGCAACATTCAAACTCAACAACCGCTAAGTCGATGGAAGCGCGAAAAAAGCTACTCGAGTTTGAAGCCGCTAAGGCGATGGCTGAAATCGAAAGACAAGCCATCAAAAAGAACGCTGAGCTGGAAAAGAAAGCTGCTGAAAAGAACGCAGAACTGGAAAAGAAAGCTGCTGAAAAGAACGCTCAACTGGAAAAATCTTTAATTGAACAAAAGTTAGCCGCAGAAATAGCAGCCTTAGAAAGCGCATCCAAAAGCCGACGCAGTTCTTTATACCAGCCTACCGAAATAGACTCCATCGGAAAAGTGCAACAGTGGTTAGATAAAAGTCACTTAGCTGAAAACATGAAAAACTGTGCCAAGGACGCGGACCGCGACGGCGCGTTTGACGGCGCCAGCGGCGGCGGCGGCGCAGGTAGCAGCGACCAGATGCAAAACCTTGTTAGTGCCATTCACCAGTCTAATCTGCAAAATAAACAATTAATGTCAAGATTTGCTACATCAAAAGACTTACCTCAGTTCCATGGAGATCCTCTCGAGTGGCTGGCGTACAAACTTGCATACGATGAATCTACAAAAATATGTAAGTACAGTGATGCCGAAAATATGTGGAGATTACGCAAGTCTTTAAAGGGAGAAGCAAAAGAAACAGTTTCTTCACTTCTCATCGGGACCACGGCTCCACAGACCATCATTGAAGCACTCGAACTCCGCTACGGCAGACCTGAAACAATAATACACAAAATTACATTTCAACTGAAGAAAATACCACCACTATCGCAAAACTACCACCACGAAATTATATCATTTTCAATAAAAATCAAAAACTTCGTGGCCGCAGCAAAAGCAGTGAAACAAACTGATTACCTACGAAGTCCCGAGCTGGTATCTTCTGTGCTCGCTAAGTGCCCTAGTGCACTCATCAACAAGTGGGCCGACTATTACAGCTTGAACTGCAACATAGAAAAAGCTAAGTTAGAAATGCTAGCTGAATTTCTATACAATGAAGCGAATAAAATATCAGCCGCCGGTTTGACTCACTTACAAAGTCAATCAGATTATCGAAAAAAGCCCGAAGAGAGAAAATCGCAGTCCGTTCTACTCGGCGCTAAAAGTGACGAAAAAATCACCTGCAAGTTCTGTAAGGTCAGCCGTCATAAACTACCTGAGTGCGCGCGATTCAAACGAGCATTGACAAAGGATCGATGGCGCTTCGTTCGGGTCAATAACCTGTGTCATAAATGCCTACTTGCTACTCACAGCCGTGACACCTGCTCTGCTGCTCCCTGCCCCATCGAGGAGTGCGGGCTACCTCATCACCGTCTTCTGCACTGGAAGCTCAAAGCCGGCGCTAAAAGTGAAAATAGCGAAAAAACTGAAAGTGACAAAATACTTACCAATAATGACAATAGTTCGATAAACAGTGACAATAAAGTTGAAAAAGAAAATAGTGACTGCTTAGTGAGTAGAGACTGTAACTCATGCGATGAACGATTCAACATCATGTGTGTTTTTGAAAGTGGTACCCGTCAACATCCACGGACCGAAGGGTGTGATCCGTACCCATGCGCTCCTTGACGACGGCGCGACGGTATCCTTGATATCAGCTGATATCGCCAACAGTGTCGAGTTACATGGACAAAAACAAACCCTGTTTGTACGTGGTGCCTGGGACTCGGAACTTACGTGTGAAAGTGAAAAAATAAAGTGCCAAATAACAAACATAAACAATCACTCATTCGAACTTAGTGCAAGAAAAATAAACGAACTTAATTTACCGTTACAAAAATTGTCTAATATAAAAATCAAGAACTATGCGTACCTATTTAAATAAACTGAACAATTACATTTCGTGCAGTGAAAATGTGAAACCAAAGTTATTA
This sequence comes from Plemyria rubiginata, assembly GCA_963576535.1. Taxonomy (NCBI): domain Eukaryota; kingdom Metazoa; phylum Arthropoda; class Insecta; order Lepidoptera; family Geometridae; genus Plemyria; species Plemyria rubiginata. The sequence continues at coordinate 7,401,258 of OY754905.1, forward strand.
ATCGGTCAGGACAATTACCATCTTATCGCGCCAATAAAGACAATAATGCGTAGCAAAAATGAACCTTGTGTCACACTGACACCGCTTGGTTGGTGTGTGCACGGTGTTTGTCCAGTAAAACGTAAAAAATCAAGTTCAACGTCAGAGTGTGCAATGATAACGGTGAATCAACCGAGGCGCTCCCTTGCCTCGCACTCCAGCTGCCTACCCCGCTACGCCTGCACCTGCGCCGCCGCCAACACCTTCCCACTGGTGGGCACGCAAACAGGCGCCTGTGGGATCACAGCTGATGTCTCATCGGACTATACACCCACAAACGTAAATACAAATGAATGCATTTATTGTTATCGCCAGGACGGCTCGATACACACGGACTCAGAGAATGACGAGCGCTTGAATGATATGGTTCGAAAATCTTTTTTGTTCGAAAGCATTGGTGTCCATCATAAGCCGAGACAAAACAAAGACGATCTAAAAGCCGTAGAAATCGTAGAAAAATCTGCAAGAATAATCGACGGAAAATGGGTGGTCGGCTTACCGTGGAAAGATGAAAATGCCAAAATGGAAAGTTCATTTTCGAATGCTTATCGTCGATTAAAAACCATAGAAAGGAAAATGTCATTAGATCAAGGATTTGCAACAAGATATAAAGAAAGAGTGCAACATATGTTCGTCAATGGCTACGCCTGTAAAATCGAGTCAAATGAAAATACCTGGAAATCTACGATAAAATGGGACGAGCAAATACCTACAAAACAGTTTGAATTATTTCGTGATTGGATATCTCAGCTACAAGAAATAAAAGATACTCGTATACCAAGATGGTACTTTCAATCTAAAAACAAGTTTCATGTGACGATATCTGTTCAAGCAAAAAAATGGAACTACACTTATTCTGTGACGCATCGCCTGCCGCATGTGCCGCATAAGCCGCTGTAGCCTACTGGCGCGTTCACACAGATAACACGCATGTGTGCGTGTCATTCATCGCAAGCAAAAGCCGTGTTGCACCGATAAAACCTAATTCCCAAAAAAAAAAAAAAGAGTTATAAATTAAACAAAGATTGTGAGTGGTTCCAAGGTCCTGGTTTCCTGTTCGAGAAAGACAGCACCTGGATGACGACCGCACCTGAAAAAGAAAAAAAGAAAAATTAATAAAGAAACCTTAGAAATGGTACACTATGTATACGCTACTGAGAGCGCTAACTTACCTGTTCCGGTACCAGAGAAGTTTTCGTCGTGGCTTCGTCTTTTGAGAAGCACTGCTGCTACCGTCCTATTGTTCCTGGAAAAATAAAGACCAAGTCTGGAGTGTTAACCCGACCCGTTACTCGCTTGGCACTGCTTCCTGTTGATAATCCGTGTCCCTGACGTGACACTGGGCGGAGAATGTAGACGACGCGCCTCGCGAACCTAAAAACATAAAATAAATATAAAATTAAATCACAAAAAATATTAGTAAAGAAGTGAACTAACAAATATAATTAATTATAAAGTGTTGGTAGATTCGAAAATATTGTTCTAAGTACTTACTTTTTGTTAATAAAATAAACCGAGGTCTACCGCCGTTTTGCGCACAGTCGAGAGTTAGCATTCTGACGCAACGCGCGCGATACGGTTCTTTTTTTTAAAACTTCCAAATATTTGTTTTCATTTTATACCCACGACATCTCACCACTCCACGGAACGATCCCCTACAGTACCTAAGCATATTTTTTTCTTGCGTGGCATTTCATGACACCGCGATATAAAAATAAAACCAGCCAAGTACGAGTCATTAATTGGTACAGGTGATTTTTGCATTACTTTAAACAAGGAATTTGCTTTGATAGTTTTATTGCTTTTTTTTACGGTTATGTGCGTAATGTACCTAAGCAGCGTTGCTGTGTTTCGGGTTGAATCTCGCGGTTGCCGCTGAAATTACAGGGACACGACGGGCAATTACAAGCAATATTGCCGAAACAATTGCCGTACTTTTTTTTTATTGCTCCACTAATTACTATAGATTGATCCATTCGTGTTGCCGAGCAATTATTGCTCAAAAATATGCCCGCGTTGCCGTTTTTGTTTGATGGACGCAGGGCAGGGCATCGGGAAACGTTCTTTCGTAGTACCAAATTTCATGCAGTTCGGATCAACGCAATGGTTCTAATGTTATGGCCCGATACCTTCTCTCAAATCAAAGATTACGATTACGGTGTATGTAATCGTTGATCGAAGCCAGATACCTGTACCTACCTGTCTAATTACATAGGTTCTTAAAATGCCAAATCTTTTATATACGGTACACATTTAAGTAGGTAGCTAGGTAGATACAAATAATAAAAATGTAATTGTGAAAACTTTAATTTTTATAGACTGTAACACGAAACTTGATATCGTACAATCGCATAATATCGGCGAATTCTGATGCTAGAGAATCGACAACTTGTTGCCAGTAATCTCTTCTAAATTCTTCATCTTGTATCTGAATATTTATTTGTTTGAGTTCTTGAAAAAAAAACGAGAGCATGTTAATATTATAAATAAGAAAGTTTGTATGGATGGATGTTTGTTACTCTTATAACTCCATAACGGCTGAACGGATCTTGGTGAAAATTGGCACATAGATATATTACAGTCTGGAATAACAACATAGGCTAATTTTTATCCCGTGGGAATACCGGGATTTAAAACTACGCGGGTGAAACCGCAGGGCGCTAATAGTAAGGTAGGTACATAAACTGGTAGAAAAGTTAGAGAAATTTAAGAGAACTGGACTGGCCTTATAATTACTAGTAGGGGAAATAAAAGTTCTCGAATGGCGACCACGTACTGAAGACGAAGCATGGGACCTACATACCTACCGACCCAATGGACTGACGACGTTGTGATGATCGCGTTGATGTCGTTGGATTGAGAGCACTTGATGGTGAGTTGATCAGGAGTTAAAATTACCAGAACTAATAATCTTAACCGTGGCACTACGATTAGTTCCCTTTATGTCGAGTCTCCTTACGTCGAGTCTGTGAGTCTGTATTGTTCTTTCAAAATATCTGTGCGAAAAACTCGACATAGGGGTAATAAAAAAGAGAACTTTCTGAGAGAGGCTCGACGTAAAGGGACTCGACTTATAGGAAACCAATCGCCACTTCACGCTGTGTGAATTATCGAGGAATTGTTATCCCGTGGCAATAACAGACCGTGTGTATAATTTTGTCACATGCTGATAATATAATGTTGGTAGGTACCTACTAAGTAATGTATGTAATTACAGGCACATGAGGCTTAACATCTGTATGCCTCAAGTTGATGGACGCAAAGCAGGGCATCGTAAGGCACGTTCCTATCGTGCGTGACTTACGAGGCAATGCTTTGTTATAGGCGATGGTTACCACTTAACATCAGGTGGGCCATCTGCTTGTTCCATCAGCTGGTTGTATAAAAAAAAGGTAGTTAATGCTATATTTGAGAAAACGTAGATACCTAATTTCTCTAATATTGCACGCGTCTCGAGATGCTCATTAAATCATGAAGCAGATAAATAAGCGGCCCGATTACGCTAATGTCTGGCTATTTATTGAGATGGCTTTCAGTTTGACATTTGAATCCCATCCATCCAAGTAATTTAGCATCCATCACAAGGAATTTAGATACTATATAATATGCTGTACCTATATATGTTGCTATTACACTATGGGAATCAAATGCTCACGTCAGAGAGTATAATATTCCAAGATCAGATATCAAACTGAAAGCCATCTCGATAGCCAGCCATTAGCGTGAGTAATCGGGCCGAAGGTTGATAAGGTATATAATTTATTTATTTATTTATTTATTTATTTTTATTTCTCAGGAAAACAAACAGTACTTACAGACTAATTATAAATTCATGAAAATAGCTACAGACCATTAACACGTTTTCGCATAGTGAAACTATAAAAAACAGCTTACCTGTTAATCAAAAAAAGAAAAAATTAATTAAAGTTTAAGAATGAAGAGAAAAACCAAAAAGAACAATAAAAATTAAACAAAATGAAATAGGTTACATTAACAAAAGAAATAGAGAGCCTAGGAAGACTCATCAAACCAGCGCTTCGTTAGGGTATCTTTGATTGTCGGTGCTTTAGAAACGAAGAGATCCAGTTCGGGGATGTCAACCAGGTTGTTATGTGTAATTACTGCTCGACTAAAAAAAGTATTTTGCCTATAATTTGTTGAACTGAATGGTATTTCAAGGTGAGTTGGGTGTCTAACTGATCTGTTCGGAATTTTTAGTTTTATATTCTCTAGAAGTTGGGGAGAATCTATTTTACTCTGAGCAATTTTACTCAGGAAGACAACATCAGCTATTCTACGTCTGTCCTGCAGTGGTAATATATGCTGTCTTCTACACCTTTCAGTATAGTTATCATCATAACACTTACACTTAAATTGCAAATACCTCAAAAATCTACGTTGGACCGACTCAATTCGTTTAATATGAATATCATATCGAGGACTCCATACCTGTGAGCAATACTCGAGGATGCTACGTACATAGGTGCAGTATAATACTTTGATAGCCTTAATACTTGAGAACTGAGAGCTTACTCTCATGATAAACCCTAGAGCCTTGTTAGCTCTATTGGCAATGTTGTCGATGTGCTTATCATAAGCCAACGTAGAGTCCTGTAAAACACCAAGATCTCGTATCTCATTTACTACCTTAAGCGAAGTACCTTTGAGCATATAGCTGTATTTGGTGGGTTTAAACTTTCTGGTAAATGTGATTGTAAAACATTTTAACACGTTGAGGTCGAGTTTGTTTTGTGTACAATAAAGCTCAAATCTGTTTAGATCATCTTGTAGGAGATAGCAATCGTCAACATTTTGTATTTGCTTAAAGACCTTCATATCATCAGCATATAGAATAAAATTTGAGTCTAAAAAACAAGCACCAATATCGTTAAGAAAAATTATAAAAAGCAGGGGCCCAAGCAAGGAACCTTGAGGCACACCTGATGGTACCTCAACCCAAGCAGAAGAAGAAGAAAATCCGTTTACTACTACAGCTTGTGATCGGTTGTTTATGTATGATGAAAACCATCTAAACAAATCGCCATGTATTCCGGCACTCAAAAGCTTCTGCAAGAGTAATTGGTGATCTATGCGGTCGAAGGCTTTGCTATAATCACTGTATATTGCATCCACTTGTCCACCAGAGTCCATATTTTTCGAGACATGGTCAGTAAATAATAGCAGATTGGACGTAGTAGAGCGATTTTTTATAAATCCATGCTGTTCCGGAATAAAACTGGCTGATAAGGAAGAGTATACTTGGGCGTAGACAATCCTCTCAAATATTTTAGCGAAAACACATAATTTAGAAATAGGCCGGTAATTTTTAATATCGTTTCTATTACCGTTTTTATGAATAGGGCAGATAAAAGCCGATTTCCAGATTTTAGGTACAACACCCTCCCTGATCGATCTTTTGTATAGGATTGTTAATGGATTGGTTAGGCTATCTGCACATTTAACTATAAATGTAGGCACTATGCTATCAGGTCCGGCTCCCTTTGACACATCAAGTGACTTAATTAATTTTAATACCGTGGCCGAATCGATTTCAATGTCACCAATTGAGCAAGGATAATCGTACGTCGAAGGAACATCCGATAGAAGATTAGATCCACCTTGGGATGATTGTGAACAGGATAAGAAGGTGGATTGGAAATATTCTGAGAATAGGTTACATATATTTTTGACAACCTCTGTGGCGCAGCGGGCGAGAGCTTGCCTGCGACGCAAGAGGTTGCGGGTTCGATTCCCGCCGTGGAACAAATTTGTGTACGATCTGCAGAAATTTGTTCCGATGGTCTGGGTGCTTTCTATGTATAATAAAAAATATCTATCTATGTATGTATATAATGTATTAAATATATCAGTTATCTAGTACCCATAACACAAGCTTTGAATAGCTTACTTTGGGGCTAGATAGTGATGTGTGGATTGTCCAGCATTATTATTTATTTATTTATTTATTTATATATCCTCGCCAGAATCGGCCGATCGCCCTTCATAGACTAAAGTTGATGGCAGAGATTGATTGCCCTTTTTTAGAGATTTTACATATGACCAAAAAACTTTAGGAGCTTTTATAATAGATTCTTCGGTATTTTCTATAAAAGTCTTATAACACGTTTCTTCAAGAGCTTTAGCTCTTTTTCTTAATAATGAGAATGACTCGTAATCCGAAATATTGCCATATATATTATATTTTCTGAGATATTTGAATTTTTCTTTTAACATTTTTTTTAGGGGTGCATTGTACCATGGAGGGAAAGATGAGGAATGAACAAATTTATGAGGAATGAATTTATCACGCATTTCATAAATAGTAGCGTATAAAAAGTTAAGAGCGTCTTCTAATGTCTTGTTATTAAGTTCTACACTCCAGTTAATATTGTTAAGGTAAGAGTTTATGCTGTCATAATCACCGGAATGGTACAAATATTTTTTCCTAGGGTTTTGCCTGAGAGGCTCACTACCCTCACAGTCCAGTGCAACTATTAGGGACTTATGATGCGAATCTTCCGGCACAAGGGGAGCGCTACATGATGAAACCGAGATATCAACATTACACAAAACATAATCAAGAATAGATTCATTAATGTTACGATAAGTGTTAAATTGATTGAGATTATATACTGATAATGTATCAAAAAAATAAATTTGACTGTCGCCCGCTATGCCTGATGCTTGCAAAGTACCCTGGTTACTCAACCAATCAACGTTGCTCATGTTAAAGTCACCTAGCAATATAAAGGTATCATTGGGACAGGAATTCATTATATAAGTCAGTTTATCTGTATAATTTGTTAGCTGTGTATTAAATGAATTGCCTAGGTTTTCTTTACAAAGGTATAATGAACAGACGTGGATTTTGTTCAGAGTGCGGTCTTTGTTCATTGTGGTCACGGTTACCCAAATGTCTTCTGCTGACGAACACCACTCAGGGCGATCGACTGAACTTAAATCCCGACGTACTGCAATGAAGACCCCCCCGCCAAACATTTCGTGGGTTGCTGAATAATCTCTATCCCGTCTCCATATGACGTACCTGTCATCGATGAACTCGCTATCATATATACTATCTGGTAGCCAGCTCTCTGTAACCACAATGATGTCATATGAGTTAAGACTTATATTACGTTTCATTACATGCGTTTTTGTACGTAGTCCTCGAGTATTTTGGTAATATATGTTCAGTTTAGTAGCCATCATAAAGCCTGAGTATGTAAAAACTCAAGCGAAACAGTATTAAATGGTGATAGCAATGACGAGAGTCGATCGTATGCAAAAATAGAGGTATTTCATGATAGTTCCTTATTGATGATTCAGAGAATGCGATATAACTAGTTTGCTGAATATAGTAAAAAGTACAAAATTTAGTAAGCAATAGCAGAGTAAATACTAAATAAATATCCAAACAGAAACAGTTTTGAGGGTAAAATACGGTAATAACAAAAAAGCAAGCAGTTAGAAAAATAGTTAGGTAAACAACCAAACGTAAAAAGTAATAAGCGCAGTAAAGAGTGCAAGCGAATATGAGCCCTATGCACTGAGCGTCGGCGAGCGCAGGCGGCATGCGCACAGCAGCAGTACTTACGGTAAACCGGTTGGCGTCCGCGCACTGCGTATTGTAACTCGCAAGAACAATAGAATTGTCCGGCAAACAAAAGACACTGGTTTGTTGGCATGCGTTTCCCAAACTATGAATGCGATTTAACTGAACTAAACTTTAAGTGGCTATCTACTCATTTAGACTTTACCTAACCAACCCAATCTAAACTAATATTATAAAGAGGAAAGATTTGATTGTTTGTTTGTTTGTTTGTTTGTTTGTTTGTTTGCATTGAATAGGCTCCGAAACTACTTGACCGATCTGAAAAATTCTTTCACCGTTGGAAAGCTACACTATCCCCGGTGAACATAGGCTATATAACATTTTCAAAAAAATTTGGGATCCTTACTAAAATTCAAATAATGTAACCCAAGGTGTAAAAAAATTCGTAAAATATTCTTTACATCGCGTGCACTGCGAAAACTATTGATGATAGAATAAAATAATGTTCTACAACTTTGCAGAACACATCATTATTTACAAAAAGTGTCGCGACAGCATATGTCTAACTATTATAGTTATGCCACAATAAGTGTTTTTTTATTTTAAAATTTTAATTGAAATGCCGCCGCTATAAGAGGCTCTTTATTTGTATCTTGGTATTAATCCTTATCAAAATAAATTACTTCATATTCAAAACTGCTTCAATACCTTTATAAAACTTTTTTTATTTTTTTTTCTTTATAAAATTATTCAATTCGGACATTCCATTCGAAAGATATCACAAGTTTAAAAATGTAAGTATTAGAAAAAAGTCGCGTGGTCGCCGCTCACCCTGCTTGGCGAGCTAGGCAGCACCTTAGGGTATAGGGTAGGGGCCGTACGGGTTGTGCAACGGTTTGCAACGGTAAAAAGTTTTTTAGTGACCTAACGCAAATAGAAGGGTTTATGTGTGTGTATTATAATTTTGAAATTATTGTTAAATACCCGTGCGAAGCCGGGGCGGTCCGCTAGTATTCAATAAGGTCTATCACTTACTATCGCAAACACCACAGGAAAAGATGAGAAACATCCTTTTCAGGTCCACGTCATCCTCCACTCTTCCGATGTAGTGAAATCGCACTAATCTTGGCATGAGCTCGAAAACACGACGTAGTGGAAATACGGCAAACCGCCACTGGTGGATACTCAGCGAAACTAAAAAAGGCATAAAAAATAGGAAATAAGCTGTTTTTGTTACTTTTTAATTTAGTCTGAGATTTTTGTATGACTTTTGACTGTTTGGTTTGGTATTGATTTAGAATGGCACCTAGATCCAAGAACAAGAATAAAATACATATAAATTCCTTGACATTGATACGGTCTAATGCCCTCAGATCTTTTAGAACTCCGAAACATTTTTTGATGAAGCCTTAGAGGTATTCAGAGATTCGTCCAAATTACTTATCTACATTTGGCGCATATCTACATTTGGTGAATACCCTACCCTGTTTTTGCAGTACCTACCTTTTACAGAAAGCTTTATTCGAAGAAACTGACCTAGAGTGTTCGCGTAGCGATAAGCGATGTGCCGAATGAAACTACTGAAGTCGGAATCTTGTCTTTGCGCTTTCTGCAGGTCTATGACAAGCTGCAGATGAATCTCTCGCAATGGAATACTGGGAGCCAGGAAGCGACGTATATTGTCGTAATCACGTATTCTAACTGTAAATTCAGAAAAAAACATTAATAAATAATAATGTGTCTTTTGAGTTAAAACAATAGTCAATTCGCCTAATAATTAATTAATTTACAAGTAGGCAAATAGAGTTTGGTAGAAACGGTAACGAATCTCTAAAACATTTAGCTCATGAACAATTAAAAATGAGGTGAAAATCAATCAACTAAGTTCATAACTAACTAATGACGTGGTTCCTCTTGCCTCAAGCGATGCTTGCCTTACTTACTGGTGATCTAAGCACTACGTTAAAATATGACCACTTATTTAAAGAAATGTCAAACAGAATGCCATATGCAGGTAAAGATCAGGGCAGGCAATGTTCACTCGTCGCCAAGCCGTATCTGGGATATCATAGCCCCCGGTTCCTAAAGCTGCGTCTGCACGACCCGGCGTTTGGTCCTCTCGGCATACCAACTTAAAAAAGAAAGTGCCACTCATTGACGACCAAACTAAATCACATTTTTCTTTACGACTTATGTACTTACTTAATGCGAAGGCAAAGATATAAAATCACGGGGTTATTCCCGTTGAGTAACACTTTTCAGTCACACTGTAACACCTATATCCTATATGAGGTTAGCAGGGGGATAATGCACAATACACCCCATTGCGGGACGTCCGTGCAGATCATATTCCCCCATCACGAATTAGAATTACAAGAGTTACGCCCGTACTGTTTTTTGTCCCCGTGAAATGGTTCAGGACAACTCATAAAAGTACTTTCTCCTTAAAATTATGTTAGTTCACAAACATTTTGCCTCACTTCTTCTGATCAGTAGGTATAGTAAAGGGGTGGCACAAAGGGAAATTTTCTTCCCATTGTGCCACAGTCGCTGAAAGGTGATACTCAACGGAATAACCCAAATCACGTAAGTATTTATGAAAATTCACGATCAACGAAGTTGTGTACAATTTTTTTTTTCGAAAAAGTCTTCCGTTATCGTTGGACAAACATACATCATCAAATGCAAAATCGCCCAAGTTGATTGTAAGATTCGCTTTCTTTTCTTGTAAGGTTCGTTCGCTCACTCAATCAATAATGTATTTTTTATCACATTCAAAGATGATAGAACTCAACAAAGACTTTTCATTTGCCCACAATCCACATCACCCAAGATAGTTACTACTGGTATCTATCTACAATACAAAACATATTAGCAGCCCTACGATTATGCCCTTCTGGACTAGGTAGGTAGGTACTATCCGTGGCCCAGTAATGTTGTGTGGAACATTACAGTGGATGGACTCATCATGTATTCTTACCTGTAACCGGAAATGAGGGCGCTTAATTACGGGCAAGAGTGATAGCAGCGCACTGCCAGTACCATCAGCTATGTGAGAATACTCCAACGCCAAAATCCTTAAATTTTGTAATACCCCTAGGCTTCGAAGAAAGCAATGTCTCGAATCTGGTCGTGGAATGTATTGACCACTACCTGCAATGAAATAAAGATTTTTTTAAGTCTTTAATAGCATACTTGATATTGATGAAACGATTGTTTCCCTATACGTCGAGTCTCTTTACGTCGAGCCTAGAAAGTTCTCCCATAAGTCGAGTTTTTCGCAGAGATATTTTGAAAGAACAATAGACTCTTAGACTCGACGTAAGGGGACTCGACACAAAGGGAACCAACCGATGAAGCCTATGTGTTATTCCCGACTATAATCTATCTCTCTGCCATGTTTCATCCAGATCCGTTCAGCCGTTCCGGCGTGAAAGAGTAACAAACATCCATCCATCCATCCATACTTAAAAACATTCGCGTTAATTGATTAAGTGAGCGAAGCGAACGAAAATCTTAAAAACAACTTGGGCGATTTGGTATTTTATGTGTGTATGTATGTATGTATGTTTGTCCGACGATAACTTGAGAACCGTTTATCCGATCTGCATGAAATTTGGTCCGTCTTATTATAAAAATGTAAGTTAGACTAGGCTTAAGCCAGGACTAACTGGTCCGTGGTCTAACTTTGATACCGAAGTTGGTCCCTGCTCTATAGAAAAATCAAAGACTTAGATCAGACGTCATTATAAAACGGAGTTTATCCCCTAAACCACGGTTTAAAGATAAACCCGAACGACCCCTAGTTTAAGTATGGTCTAACTATTAAAAATCTCATTTTGCCAAATTATATTTGGTCTCCCACATAAGTTTATTCAATAAAACAACTTGTAGCACTGCATTATCCAACATACATTTCAAACTAAACTATAGACTCCGATCTAAAAGAGTTGTTCAAATTTTTCATGGAGGTTGGTATAAAAATAAACTTGAGCTTGAAGCAAGACTGTGTGCTATTTTAGTGAAATAGCATATTATTTAAATAATATTACGGATATTAAAAAAAATCTAGAACCCTCCGTTTTTTTTCTAAACATAAGTAGAACCAAGATGTTCTTGCAACATTAAAGAAGGCTTGGCAACCCTTTATAAAAAGTATTTTGCAAACATCGTGACGCGAATACCCTGGAACGCACCGTATGAAAGAGATAGTGCCTTACGTTTTAGAGTTTATGTCTCACTCTAACTTGGAGCATAAAGTAGGAATATTTTTTTAGTGTCGTGGAACAAATTCAATACGTTGAATTGAAATAGCGAGAGTTGATTTTTTTTGCTTGATTTGAAAATCACACGGTGTTTCGACTTCGTTTCGCGTTGTTCGTAATTTCGTGGTGCTTCGTGTGTTTTTTTGTTCTGCCATTGACGTGATCTCATAAATATTTTGACTTTTGAATTGGTGTTTATTACTTGTATTCAAATTCCTTGGTTTATTCCGAGTTGTCACATCACTTTGAAGTAACGAGAATGTCAAGTCATCCTGACAGTGAATGTTTTTTTGTTATTAGTGTTGCCGTGCTGTCTTCTTTACATGTTTTTCTCCCTCAAAAAATTTTTATAATTTTTACGAAAATGGAGGCTCTTAAAAATTTGAGTTTGGTCTAATCAAGTAGTCTAATTTATTTCCTTTCTACTTGGGTATTTTTCATACTTGATCAAATTACTGGGGAATAAAATACCACTACTGACCGTATCCTTTGAAATGTCAAAACGCATCACTAGCGCGATCTACCTTTCGGACACTTTTACTAGCGCCATCTAGTTATAAAATTGGTATTTAGGTGTTAAAGCCTCTGCTTGACCCATTGTGAGATAACCTCTTTGAATTTTGTATGGATGCAGTGTCATTCTATCCATAAACACCTAATGGGATCACGTGAATCTGTCACAGCTTGACGCTGCCATTGCCTGGCTAGTCTATTCTTCAGTACGTCTTTGAATTTTTGACGGTGCAGTGTAAAAATAAAAGAAAAACAAAAGAGAGAAAATTGTGGAAAATATTTTCCATTGATAAATTGTTATCTAATGTAAGTACAAATTAATTCGTATTTAGTGTGATAAAATAAAGTGGTTATTCCTACTTTATCAGCGCTTTTCGCGAATGCCCGCTCTTCGGACGGCAGACTCGCAACAAAGCAAGCTTCAAAGGGCTAAGCCCTGAGGCAGATCACTCTTGATCAAAGCTGCCATCTCTTAGATTAGCTTATGATTCGGGCTATGCAGCCGCGATACTGGCTATGCAGCCACGATGCTGGCTATACTGCGCTATACCAGCTATGTGCCACTACACCGGCTATGCAGCCGCGATACTGGCTATGCAGCCACGATGTTGGCTATGCTGCCGCGATGCTGGCTATGCATGCAGCCGCGATGCTGGCTTTACAAGCGTGATACCGGCTATGCAGCCGGATAACTCGATAACTAGATAACCTCTTTGAATTTTGTATGGATGCAGTGTCATTCTATCCATAAACACCTAATGGGATCACGTGAATCTGTCACAGCTTGACGCTGCCATTGCCTGGCTAGTCTATTCTTCAGTACTCTCACAAGCCGGCAAGAAATGCAATTTTAATGGGTCAAGCTTCGGCTTAAACCTAAATATTCGTTTTCTTCCCTTCGGGGGGAAAACGGTTATATTTAGGTTTTAAAGCCTCTGCTTGACCCATTGTGAGAGGTGTTTATATTCTGCCGGCGATGGCAAGGCGTACTGTGATAGGACTTATAGGTTTATGGTAAATAATATACTAAAAATTTATCAAAAGCGAGAGAATATTTATTATGTAGGTATACACACACACAGTAGACAGCAATATATATAATTAACTTAAAGATCCTTATTTGTTAGCAAAATTAAACAGGTAAAATACCTCACCGAAACCATGTTTCTACTTTACAAGGGCATAAATGACGCGCTTACACAAAACTGATTCTGCTGTGGTGTTTTCTGTGGAACCACTTTAAAAATAATATTTTAAGAAAGTGTCTTTACTTCTCCAATTTCCTCGACGGAGAACCTCATCCAGATTTAGGTTTCTATTAGACCAGTTGTCAGAATTTACTGCTGCTCGAAAACTGCCAGGGGTAGCTTTTATATTTGCGGACTTGAAAAGATTACGGATCCAACCAGCAATAATTGATTTCGAAGCAGCTTTAACTTGGCTCCTGGTCGTTATAAACAGTCTAGATGTTTTATTAGCTCGGCGAATTTTACTTACTGCAATTAACTTATGAATCCAGAATACTACATCTAGTTTTTGTGTGCTATTTCGAGTAAGTTTCCATCCCGATTGTCTAAAACTGGCTGAATCAGTTTTCGAACCAAATTGAGGCCAGAATATTACAAAATCATCATATATTTCAAAGTTATCAGGACTAATATCAAGAAGTGTTAAATCATGTAATCTTCGCCCTGACGCTAAAAGAAGTAATGCAGATACATGACGAGATACCTGAAATAAACTATTAGGATCTACCTCATAGCTATATAAGTGGTCTATTAACTGACCCACTTCCCAAGATAACGGTTTTTTAGGCGGTGGTTTATTTGCAAAAACCGCTTTTAGAGTCCGTTTCACCAAGGGATGATTGCTAAGCTTCTCACTATTTTCAGGGTTTGCAAAGGTAGTTACCACCGATTTGTGTAGGGCGATAGATCTAGATGCTAGCTTGACGATCTTGTGAAGGTAACAAATAAATTTCGCGACATTTTCGGGTTTTGGGTTGTCTAGCTGGACATTATTATCATTCGCCCAAGATTTCCAGCGTAACCACGCAGGCCTGTAAGTTTTCAAAGTTGAACCACGCCATGAAGATTCTAGAAGGTTGCGGTTCTCTTCCGGCCAAGTTGTTATGTACCGGGTCCAGCCAGTACCTTCCAAACCTGCAAACACATGTTTTTTATCGCAGGAGGCGGTTTGCCGGTCTTGAGATCGATCAGGTTCTTGGCCAAGTTGGGAATCGTGAACGGGTCTCCCACGGTCCTCTGCTTCAACTCTGCCTTCCAGAATGTCCTCTCCCATTTCGGGGCGACTAGGAGGTATGTTCCCGAACATCGCGTTAGGTGCCTTAGAACTTGTGGTATAAGCGCTGGGGGAGGAAACAGCCAACCCAGATTGAAGTTCCACTTGCGACTGAATGCGTTTACAAATAGACACTTTGGATCTGATGGTGAATCGGGGAAGATTGAGTGAGGTTTTGCAACCACCACATTAACTCTTCGAAGACGACAGTCGGTAACGGGAACCGTTTGTGTTTAAGATAACCTCTTTGAATTTTGTATGGATGCAGTGTCATTCTATCCATAAACACCTAATGGGATCACGTGAATCTGTCACAGCTTGACGCTGCCATTGCCTGGCTAGTCTATTCTTCAGTACTCTCACAAGCCGGCAAGAAATGCAATTTTAATGGGTCAAGCTTCGGCTTAAACCTAAATATTCGTTTTCTTCCCTTCGGGGGGAAAACGGTTTTATTTTTTTAAACAACTTCGGCCTTATTATATAAATGTGAAAGACTGACTGGTCCTCTTGCCGCAAGCTAGTCATGATCATGTACATACTACCTCGTCTTTCGTTGGACATATTTTTTCTTGAGTAGGTATGTACTTATGATAAGTTAAAGCACAAAATCCTGATGCTACATTTTCTTTACCTACTTTAGATGATATATTATAAAAAAAAGTATGTAGAAGTAAATATCAAGACGACAGCCAGCTTGTTTCACTTGTTAATTTGTTTGTGTCGTTGCAGTTTGCGTAATTTATTTGATTCAAAGCTTCGATAATCACAGCGAAGTTATCTGCTGTCAGATTTTTTTGAGTAATTCGAGCCACGAGCAAGCGAGAGGACCTTGGTTGCCGGGGACAAAGCACTGTCTGTCCGTCATTCGATAGACTTCTTTCTTAAAACTACAACGAAAGACGAGGTAGTATGCGCATATGACTTTAGCCTGCGGCAAGAGAGTACAGATATACCAACTTATCTAAGCCGGTCTGAAATTAGCCGTTTAGAGAATTCTCGATTCACTATTGGCCATTTATGCACAAGCGGCTCACTTCAGACCGGCTCAGATAAGTTGATGATTCCAAAATAAATGAACAATTGATTGCCATAATTTGTTATAGTCTGTGGATATTTGTTGAATGATTATGTTCTGTGATGATGAATCATGGACTATCTCAGGTACTATGTAGTCTTCGACTAAAGTGTCGTTTGTAATACGAAAATGATAAACCTTAGATGATCCTAAATTTATGAGATAAACCAGGTTTAAGTTGTTTATAATAAGAAAACGTGGCTTAAGCTAGGTTTAAACCCAGGTTTGATTTGTTTATAATAAGGGGTAAGTCTATCTTGTACTTGAGAAATTTAGTGGTAAGTAGGTATATTAGTAAAATCGGATAAGGGGTTACTAAAATATGGAGGTTTTTAAGGGGACGAAAATTAAAAAAGGTACACAAAAAATAAAGTTATATGTCATAATATGAAAGGGCTTGATTTGGACATTCCAAAACTATTTTAATTTTTTTTCTAGGTAGCCCAGTTTTTGAGATACAATAAAAAAAGTTAAAATAAGATAACCAACGACACAAAAGCTCTCATTTCTAAGAGTTTCGTTGACATCAAGGTTTTTCTACTGGTCGGTCAGTTTCTTTGCTTTTTCAAATATTTTAATTTCTGAAAATAAATTAATAAGGTATTTTGTTCTCATTAAATGGTGATAGCGACCTGTTCTGATGAGGGAGCTAAGGTCTGTTCAACGGAGCTCTTCAATAAATAGGCCAATTCAGTTGAAACTTGGTTACCATCCTTAGTTAGTAAGTGCGGCAGCCAGAGTCCAAACACAAAGTTTGGACTTGCCTCTGACTACTTATTTATATTTTCGGAACGTTCGCGTCGCGTCAGGAAATCTCAGTTCGGGCCGAAGGCCCTCCTCTCATGGAGCTCCTCAAAAATGACGGAACTAATCAGTAATTACAATTACAAACCAATTAGAAACTGTACCTCTCACACGACGCTACTCAAGTTGAAAGGTTTCAGTCACTTCTGTAATTTCTGTTCACAAAAGCACATGGTTAACAAGGGGAAATATATATAAACTCTGGTAACCAGTAGCGCGGCGACCGACACGACGGTTCCTTCGTGATCAATTAGGTACTACCTAACGCGTTACTGACCGGTTGGTGACTATTAGCGTCGCGTGCGAACCTCTATGAGAATGTATGTGCAGTGCCGCTCAAGCAACTCGTTAGTAATTTGAGTTTGTAATTAGCTATTTTTGAGTAGCTCCATGAGAGGAGGGCCTTATTCCCGAAGGCCGCTTCGAGTACAATAATAAAGTGTGTGCGTAATTGCACGTCAACCCATAATGCTAGAATGGTAGAAAATACATTGGCTTTCTTTTAGCCCTCCTATTGTAGGTCTACCTAGTCTAATATTGCGTATTTTATGCAATAAAGAATACGACCTACCAAGGTTTCACCCGCGTAGTTTTCCCGGTATTCCCACGGGATAAAAAGTAGACTATGTGTTATTCCAGACTATAATATATCTCTGTGCCAATTTTCACCAAGATCCGTTCAGAGTCAAGAGTAACAAACATCCATCCATACTTAAAAACTTTCGCATTTATAGTTAATACCTATATTACCTAGTAGGATTATATACATATTTATATGCTGCCCCAAACATTGTAGGTATTCAGTTCGGGGTATAAAGGGTAAGGACGAAAAAAAAGGTTTCCGTTTTATTCAAGTAGGTACCTAGTATATTTCTGGTACCAGCTAACTACCCAAATGTATGTAAATATAATAATAAATACCCTACGTAAGAATTAGAGTGTAATAGGGGTACCTATGAAACATTATCCACGGAGATTCCAGTGTCAAAATGTTATCAACCTAATTTTTTTTGCTGTATTTATTTAAAACTCACAATAATTAAGTACCTGCATGCAAGTAGAATAAATATATTTTAAATATGATCATGAATAAAACAAAACATTTAAAAAAGATGTTCAGCCACTTTAGCTCCAGGCTTGGGCTCAAGCTCATGGGCACCAGACAAAATAGCAGTTGCAGTAGTATTTTCCACTTTACGATACTGGAAATTAGTTAAATTTTTCTTTGCAGCGTCAACAGTTTCCCTAAGCCTGTCTCCTGAAACAGGAGGAGAGGCTAGAGTCTCTGCCTGGCATTTTTCCACCAGCTCTTGCATTTCTAAAGGTTCCATTGGAGTAATAAAATGGGTAGCTTTTTCGACATGCTGTTTGAGCTCATTATCGATACGAACTAACTTTTCTTTGCTAGAATTAGTTCTCCATGGGCGTTTAGGGTCTGAGATTGGTTTAGCCGCTTCATCAGTGCGTTCTTTCTTAGCTCTGGAACATTTAAGAAAGGGGTTATTCCTAGAAGCTTTGGTAGGTATCTAAGTAACTCATCTTCTTCTCGTGTTCTCTCAAAACTGTGTGGTGAAAGGATTTTGAGTGTGATCAAAAAGGCTTCTTTCGAGCACTTCTGATGTATACAGTTTAGCACTAAGGTTCTAGAAAAAAGGTAGGTTTAGTGCTCTAGTTTTTAAAATAAATAAATACATAAGTACATATAGTTCATCAAATTAATCTTCGAAATGATTAATATGTGGTTCCTTGTTTGCAATAATTAAAACAGAATGTACCTGCAAGCAACAATGAAACAAACCTTCTGCATTCAGAAAGCAATTCCCTCAGTTTCTTTTCATTTTCTTCAATAAGGTCCCTGTCAGCCCGATAAGGATTTTGGTACACTTCTTCCATCAGGCTGGATTGTTCTTCCTCATCTACCTCTCTATCAAACTTTTGATGGAAATCTCTAATCAGCTCTGAACAACGTTCTGAAAACTTTGTCTCAGGTACTTCTATACCTTGCAATAGTTTTGCAATGCGGGATTTCTCTTCGTCTGTAGTCATGATGATGAAGAGCTTTGTCTTGACAACTTTACGTAGTTAAGACAACTTATTGATAAACTTCAGCCCGGTGGTTGTCATGACTACCGGTTTTCATGTTACCGAAACGTCGTGATATCGAAGAACGATGTTTCACGTTGAACATGGGCCATGTGTACCAAACAGAAAATATTTTATCAATAGTGTTACGGTTTAAAATGACAGTCTCCATAAATTTATTTACTTTCGTATAAGTGGCATTATGGACACTAGATAATACACCTCCTGCGTACACGCCCATTGTTATGAAAAGTGCAGCACAGGGAAGCAGGATACAGAACAACTTTATGCTTGAACATAGCATTACTATAGGACTGTAGTCAGCCATCGCTGCTGGTTTTTTATTGATTTTTTGTTTATAATATTTTTTGTAAGTTTTAAAAGTTATTATAAAAATGAAAACATGTCAAATAGGTACCTATGTATGCCAAATGCCAAATAATTAGCATGAAGCATTAATTTTTTGTATGGAAGTAGGTATGTATGTATGTAACATAGCTTTTTTTATTTATTTTTTAATTTCACTAAACTATTATGATTAATTTTTTTAAACATATTTATTTACCATATTAATACAAAAAATACTTAGGACTAAACACTGCGTTTAGTTAAGTTTATATAGGTACTAGTAGCGACCCGCGGTTTCACCCGCGTAGTTTTAAATCCCGGTATTCCCACGGGATAAAAAGTAGCCTATGTGTTATTCCAGACTATAATATATCTCTGTGCCAATTTTCACCAAGATCCGTTCAGCCGTTATAGCCGCTGAGTTATAGAATAACAAACATCCATCCATCCATCCACACTTACAAACTTTCGCATTTATAATATTAGTAGGATCTAACTCTTATCTAACTACAACTTATCAGGCAGACGCCTCTAAAATAGTTTTTAGATAAAATTTATATAAACGCACACTACAATCGCACGCCGATTAGTGTTGATCACGATTTCAGAAACCGTAGGTAACCCCCGCTTCCTGAAAGGTGGATCAACACTAGTCGGCTGTCAAGTCACTTGCTAGATATATCTCTATTTAATTTGAAGTAAAAGCTGAAATAGCAAGTGACTTTGACAGTCGATTAGTTTTGTTCGAGCTTTCAGAAACAGCCGTAAGGTAAATAGGTAGTCGTTAGGTCATAAGTACTGAATTTCTAAACGCCGTCTAGAATAAATAAAAGTGTAATTAGGTAGTGAATACGAATCGAAATCTTGATTCGAGTTTCCTGTTACCAGAAATCATAATCTTACAATCAATCTTTCTTTTACAATAATACTTATTACCTACTTTCGAATAGGTGTACAGCTACACGGTGGGCGTCACTGAAACTGAAACAGCTTCACGACTTTGATCCCCAGGCACGGTAGATATCCCTTCAGATCTCTCAGTAACAAGTACATACCTACTAATTCAAGATTCTTTGAGGATGTCTTAAGGGGGGTAGTCAGAGGTACGTCCAAACATTACATTTGGCACACTTACCCACATTTTGCAATAGTTAGTATTCCATACGTGACAGGTTGCAAGCCCATCGCCGCTGCTAGAATACTAACTGGTTTCCTCGCGATGTAAATTTTTCGTATGGGTGTGTTGGTGGGTCACAAAATTATATAAATAGTCAATGATCTATGTAATTCGTTTTCGTGAAAATCAACTACCTACCTATATTTAAGTAAGCTCATACCAGTTATGTAAGAGTAGTTTATCAGCAAGGGGTTTTCATTGGGCAAGACAAATCGCCACAGGAACAAGTATTTAAGGGTGTCCGCGTTGAAGCACGCTAGTTGCTGGATAAGCCTGACCCCCTCGAGTCGCTTGCAGCATAGGTTTTCAAGCGACACTAGCTGCAAGCAATCCTGGAAACTATTTGATGTATTAGATTATTTGAGCAAAATGACACAGCACGTAAAAACTGTTTTTGCTGATTATGTATGATCGCTAGTTAATTGCCCCGCGGTTTCACCCGCGCAGATTCAAATCCCGGTATTTCCACGGGATAAAAAGTAGCCTATGTGCTAGCTATTCCAGATTAGATAATCTAACTCTCTGCCAAGTTTCATCCATATCCGTTCAGCCGTTCTCGCGTGAAAGAGTAACATACATCCATCCATCCATCCATACTTACAAACTTTCGCGTTTTAAATATTAGTAGGATTAGTCGGGTAAGAGACTGCTGGAGAAAAAAACTACCTATTACCTCATGATGTTCATTAATATTCTGAAAAAGGTTTTTCTTTTGAACTCATCAAAGCGGTTAATTTTGATCAATTGATCACTAATTATTAGGCGACTCATTTGAGCTTCTGTTGCTTCTAATTTCTGTAACAATAACTTTTTGATTGAGTGAGGGAGGCGAACGGAAAACTTAGGCGATTTGGCATTTTATGTTTATGGCAAGCAATGATGTATGTTTGTCGGGCCATAACTTTAGAACTTAAACTCATAGAAGAACTAAATACGAGTATGTCCATGGCGTTTTGTCATCACATTCACACCTACCCGATTTATAATTAACAACCTATCTAAATAGCTACCTACACATACCTACACCATGACACACTACCTACACTACACATTTCATTACCACGTTTTGTTTTACACATTGTTCTCTTTTTTTTTGTGATCAACTTTATATTTTATGTCTGTTTTATTCGTTAACTTTTACCTTATTATTTTGGTTTGTCTTTTCAGTATCATCTGCCTACCTACATAAGTTGCTTATAAAATGTAGATTCGTTTTGGTTTTTGCACAATGTATATTATATAGTTTATATTAGACAATAAGAAAACTGTGAATCTAAGAATGAATAAATAAATAAATAAATAAATAAATAACACCAGAAACATTATTACATGTCCTATCATGCTTGGCTTGCAAGGAAATGTCTTGTTTTAAGTGATGGTTACTACTGTCCTTGTGCAGCCTGGCGTAATGTAAAAAGATCTTTCGACTTTGATTTTATATATATTTTATATATCTTTACCCTTGTTTAGTTGATTAGTGAATTGTTGAATTAGTGATGCTGACTACAATTTACCATGGTAAATTAGATATCAATATGGAATTATGTTGTACATTCCTATTAACTCTGTTTATAGGAACTGTAATCGGAATTGGCCTGTTCTGATTCTTGAGCTCTTTTATTAGAGACACCGTGAACTTCGACTATTTTTTGTACCGAAATTTTCCCCCTTTGTGTTAATGTTGGGATAAGTAATTATAATCTAATGCGATATTGTGTATTTGTTATAATGTAGCTGATGAATGCCAGCGGTATGGGAGGCAATGGAGGCGGAGGTGGAAGCGGCGGTGGCGGCGGCGGCGGTGTGTTCCGCCGTGACGATGGCGGCCGTGGTAAACGCGGCGATAACCGACGACCAAACGCATTCGATAATAATTTCTCCCGACCTCAGAGGAATGTGTTCAGCGTAGATAGATCAAAATTAAGAGGTGTTACGCAGCAAAAGGTAAGTGGGTTCTTTAAAGCTTATTCATTCTAGCTAGATGCAACTCTATCATCACCATCATGTGAAAAAACTTTAACTAGGCATACCTATAATATCGAAGCAGGGTATGTACCAGGTCAAACATTTGTTCTACAACTTTTTAAGTTTCGACGTTTGTAATTATACTTTTGTCCAAAATGAAACTAAATGCACCATGAGGCAGCCTTATTTAAGCTGTGCTCTTTTCCAACCTATAGTTGTAAACTGTATCTAGAACTCCCTGTCTGTCATTGGTTGCATTCAATAAACGACTAACGAGGTATCCAATCAGGGAGGTTGACGACTGGCCAGCCGGCCGTTGTCCGCCCTGATTAGGTATTGCTTAGTAGGGAGTCGATTCATTGTTCTTAATACATCACAATGCATTTTTTTTACAACAAAATATCTTTCGTTTTAGGATCTGGAGACCCTCAAGCTCGCGCCAGCATACTTTATGCAAGCAGCAGGCGCCAAGCCTCAACAGGCTCAAGCTACTAGTAATATAAATATTAGTAGCAACATGTACAGTGTTCTTGAGCACGTGCAAGGGGATCCATCTTCCATAAGAGGTAAATTAAACTTTTTCGTAAAAGTTTGGAACAGAAATCTATAAAAGTAAAAAATCAGACATGATTACAGCTAACCGAGACCCTGCGCCCGCGTACCATGCGAAGGGCGCCTCAATCGAAAGATCTACGTTCAACACGAAAGGAGATTATCGTGAGTATAGAAGTATATTTTGAATATATAATGTCAATAAAATAATTGCACACACAATATTTTTGTTCCTATCGCTTAGCCGATTTAATATCTTGTAAGGAATGGGATCAAGTTGTTTGAGAAATCTTAGCACTTCGCTTGCTCTATCGAAAAGGGGAACGGTTTTCGTGCAAAATGAGGTTTTATAAAGTGATATGTGAGGTTTTTCAGAGTCCGGCGCAGGTCGTTCGGGCAGTGTCGGAGTGACTCGGCCCGTCTCGGGTGCCGCCGCCGTTCCCGCGCCGGCCGAGACGCCCGCGCCCGCGGCCGCACCCGCGCCTAGTGTGCTTCAAGAAAGCTTGCTTGATGAAAAGATGAGGAAGGCGGTCAAATCCACGATCGATCAATCTCTCATCAGCCCTGACGACGCAGAGTTAGTGGCTGAAGTGAAACAGCGGTTCCCGCCGCAGTATCACGCTGCCGTTGTTGCTGAAATACTCAATGTGGTCCTTGAAAAGTAAGTTTTTTATACAGTTCGTGACAAAAATAGACAATCAATTTCAGGTATTCATTCATTGACCATTGAATATGGATTTATCAAAAAATCGCAATTTCAGTTGCAGAAAGAAAGTTAGCAGTTTGTTGTTTTGCAGAAAGTGTGCTCCAATTCCAGAAACAAGTATTTGCTACAATCAGAACATGCTGGTGATAATGCGTTATGTTTGCTTGCAGGAATGTCAAGGAGGTTAACATGATCACCAAGTCATTATTCCATCTGGTAGCAACGAAAACTATCTTGCCTGATAACTTTGTTGCTGGACTAAAGGAAACGTTTGAATTCTTACCGGATTTATTCATTGATATCCCTATGTTATACGAGAACCTAGGAAAGATCTTAGCACCTCATATTGAAATAAAGGTAAGAATGACATACAACCCAACAACATTTTAGGTGTGATTTAAATCTACATGATGAGTTTGGTTAGATTTTTCACACGGAGATAAGCACATGCACACAGCATAATTATCATATTTGATTTATCGTCGTTTACAGCATATCACGCTTGAAAAGACGCTTGACCTTTCCGAGACTGTTATCTCAGCGAATCAATGTCATTTTCTTCTAAAGGCAATCATTAATTGTTTAAATGAAAGTATGGGGCATACATTTGTAAGAAATAAATGGCAAGAATCTGGGCTACAGCTAACCCATTGGATGCCTGAGGATCAGGTTAGTAAACTTTATAAAACGTTTTACTACCTATTGTATACACCAGTGATTTTATGTGTTTATGCCTCACATGTAAACACTAACTTTTTCATACAACAATAACAATATCTTATTAACATTTAATTTCAATTTACAGATAAAGAAATGGATAGCTGATAACAAATTTGAGTTTCTTGAAGGAGGTTCTCAGGCAAGTGAGGAATCGTCGAAGATATTAACGCCTGCTGAAACCCAAACCAGATTACTACAACTTATGAAGTCGGATGAAAACTGCGAATGTATCAAAGGATGGGTGCAGGTAATAAATAATATATGTAATCTATTTCTATTTTCTCTTATACTTCTATCGCGTGAGGTAACGCGCCAAAGTTACTAAGCAAAACGTGTACCATATGTTATGTATGTATCAAAAGAACATCATAAGGTCTAGATTTTCACGATTTTTTTAAAATGAATTACTTTATCTTATAAATCCTTAAATTATTTTTGTTTTCTGGGAACGTCGGCTGGCGTCGGTTTCAGGGACACTCTTTATTATTATTTCGCTCATAAATGTTAATTGATGTTTTTATCTGGTGTGTCAATGAATACCTTTCAATGGAAATTTGTTTTTAGGACAAACTTGGTAAGGCATCGAATGAAGATTGGTTCATGCGAGCCCTTATTCAGGCTATATGCGAGCAGGCACTTGAGGGTCTAGACGTTGCACATGTTAATCAGGACCGCATGCTCAAATATGCCGGGCTTATCCACGAGTTCGGCGAGTCCAAGGAATCCAGGGAGGCGAATTGCTTGTTCGGAATCCAACACCTAATACACAGGCTAGAACACCCACAAGGTATTTGCAATACTTTTTTGCATCAGGTTTTGAAATAATTCTAGAATCCGCCTATGGCTATTTTTTTATATTGGTGTACACAGTGCACATTGTGAACTTTTTGTAATTTCAGGGGTACAACTAGCAATATTCCAATGTTTGCATGAGCAATACTTGATTACCTTGGATGGATTTTTAGCATGGGAGGAGTCCGAGAAAGAGCCAGAAGGAAAAGGTTAGTGCCACTTACTTAGGAAATAGAGTAATTACAGTGAGATTAAAAAAGATTAACACTAAAATAAATAAGACTACATAATCTCAATTAAATATTTCCTTGTGGAGTATGCGTCATTGAATGTGAACCATAACTCCTCAGTATATTAGGATGTCAGCGTCCATCCAATTTAAAGCAGTTGCATATTTTTTGTCTTAATGCATGAACGAAAAAGATGAAGTGATAGGTGCTAGGCAGTGCATCGTAGGCAATGTTCCTGTCATCTCCATGTGTTACCATCTGCAAGTAGAATAACAACGTAAATCTGTCACAATGCTCAATTTTATTCTTCTACGATGCTATCCCCAGTTATCCTTATGTTATTCCACTAATTATCTTAATACCTTTACCCCTTTTTCTAAAAGCGCAATCAACACTAATCGGCTGTCAAGACACTTGCTCTATCTAATTTCAAGTAAAAGCTGAAATAGCAAGTGACTTGACAGCCGATTAGTGTCGGTCGCGCTTTCAGAAACCGGGGGCAAGCAATTCTTGTATATCGTCCGAGGTAGTAAAAAACGTGGTGGTAGCCACGTTTTTTTCTACCGCCAGGCAGCAACGCTGTGTTTCGGTTTAAAGAGTGGTCGCCGTTGTAATCACAGGCACATGACTTATTATCTGTATGAGTCAAGTTGGTGGACGCAGGGCAGTGCATCGTAGGGCACGTTCCTATCGAGATGGTTATCATCTGAATCTCAAAAACGGCTCCGTATAATTTTCATGAAATTTAATATGCAGGCAGTTCGTGAGGCGATAAATCGACCTAGCTAGGATTCAGTAACCGAGCTAAAGCGCGGTCACCCAGATATTAGACCTTTAACCATATTACTTACCATAAAGGTCTCAGGGTAATGTGGTCAGATAGACTTGCTTGAATAGTTATTGGAATGTAATATTTGATCGTTCTTTTAGGTGTGATGCTGAAGGCGCTTACGTCTTTCTTTACGAACATTAAAGAAGCTGACAACGAAGACTCCGCCAGCGACAACTAACGTGGGTCAGATCGGGCTGCGGGCCTGCCCTCGGGCGGCGGCGATGCTCCCCTTCTATCACTTCTTTTCCCCCCTTAGCCCACGCCTGCGCCATAGACTTGTGCCTAAGACACTATTGCTACACAATCCTTTATTATGTCATCATGTTATTTTATTGAACAAGATCACGTCGTTGGGAGTGTTTTTAATAAAGACCTAGAAAAAAATTTATCTACACTGTTGATATACAGGGTGATTGGAAGGTGGGTGCAAAGCTGAAAGGGGAAGGTAGTCTAGACCATTTAGAACCATTTAGGCCATAGTTATGTTCTACGAAGTCTGACCATTTTTTTTTTACCGATTTTTTTATCTTATTCTTGATAAAACCCGAAATTTCACAGTTAATTGCTAATACTTGCCAGGTTTCTTGATAAATGTTTTTTTTTATATTTTTTTAAATTAAAGTAATGTGTAAGCAATGTAACAAAACATGGTTTAAGCATTTGTGTCATCAGACATTTTTTTGGCAGACACTTTAAGCTACGAAAATTTTCAAAGATTAAAAGAGACAGGTTTTTGACGCTAAGTTAAAAAAAAACGGATGGTGCTTTTTTCGTTCAAACTTTTTGGAAACATGATTGGTTATTACTCTTTTATTTGAGATATTATTTACGCGGTTATGTTACAAATTAACAAAATTGGGACCTAAAAACCAGATTGAGGGAGAAAATTTAAATTTTTAGGCAGACTAATAAAACAGCATTTTAATTTAAATTAATTATTTATTGGTGCTCAAAATGATTTCCGTGATTCCTTACACAAGCACGGGCCCGATGTCTTACTTCTGTTGTTGTAATTTTTAACATCATCTCCAGCTTCATCGTTTGAAACGCTGAAATTATTCGTTCTTTTAATTCTTCTTTAGTATTTATCTCTACATTACTGTAAACAAGTTCTTTGGCACGACCCCACACAAAAAAGTCCTATGGGGTCAGGTCTGGTGACCGAGCGGGCCAGGGGATTGGCCCATCTCTACCGATCCAGCTGTGTGGGAAGCAATTGTTTAGGTGTTCCCTCACAACTAACGTCCAATGAGCTGGACAGCCAAAGAACCATTGCCATCTGCTCTGCCGTACATAAAGATGATATCCGCATATTCTTCATTGGAAAAAGTAGCCATACTCGCTTCACAATTCAAAAGCAGCGTAGGAGCGCACTAAATATCAACTCAAAAAATGTCAATTCAACTTAATCACAACACAATAGTCTGAGATCAACACGTCCAGGAGCGCAAAGCTAGGGCAATGGCTACGACTGGACACGGTGAAACAAAATTATCCAATACACAAGATATCAAAACGTGCAGGAGCGCTAAGGGCTACAACTGGACACGGTTAATTGCGAATTAGCGCGAATACGAAAATAACGTCAAGTCACAAGGGCACTTGTTAATTGACTAACGAAAAAAAAACAAAATAAGATAAGAACTAAGTCGACTTTGCTATAAACTAATGCATTCTCCCTCCCTATTCTCTATTCTATTCATTGGGCATGGGTACCTGGTAAAACGCTTTATGGCACCGCGCGCGGCGGTCTTTACCACCACGCGCTGGTTCTCGCACGTGCCTAATTCTTAGAGTTCTTAGAATTAAGTAGCTCTGTTATCATTTTAAACTCACAAAGTATGTTTTGTTGTTTGCCTAATGTGATGATGGTGTACTTGTGTAAGGAATCGCGGAAATCATTTTGAGCACCAATAAACAATTAATTTAAATTAAAATGCTGTTTTATTAGTCTGCCTAAAAATTTAAATTTTCTCCCTCAATCTGGTTTTTAGGTCCCAATTTTGTTAATTTGTAACATAACCGCGTAAATAATATCTCAAATAAAAGAGTAATAACCAATCATGTTTCCAAAAAGTTTGAACGAAAAAAGCACCATCCGTTTTTTTTTAACTTAGCGTCAAAAACCTGTCTCTTTTAATCTTTGAAAATTTTCGTAGCTTAAAGTGTCTGCCAAAAAAATGTCTGATGACACAAATGCTTAAACCATGTTTTGTTACATTGCTTACACATTACTTTAATTTAAAAAAATATAAAAAAAAACATTTATCAAGAAACCTGGCAAGTATTAGCAATTAACTGTGAAATTTCGGGTTTTATCAAGAATAAGATAAAAAAATCGGTAAAAAAAAAATGGTCAGACTTCGTAGAACATAACTATGGCCTAAATGGTTCTAAATGGTCTAGACTACCTTCCCCTTTCAGCTTTGCACCCACCTTCCAATCACCCTGTATATTAAATTGGCTTTTGTGCATGACACATCAATCGTAAATACGGAGTTATTATGTGTGTATGATATTATATTGTTTGGCTGTACATTTCTTATTACGAAAATATTAATTATTTTAAATATCTATTAGCTAAAAAAAAATACGCTAAAATATAATGTCCTATTACCGAATATCTTTGTATGTTAAAATATTTTGTAGAAAATTGTTATTTCCTATTTTTTGGTGCTGCTTCATGAAACTACCGACTCAGTTTTAGTAAAACTTGAAAGACGATAAAAAAGGATCGTTATTAAATAAGTCATGACTGGTTTTCCGTCGTTAATAGGTACAGCATCATCGTTTTGGTGTCTTTTATCATGAACTACAATTGTATTCATTTTCAGCACCAAAACACTATAATTTTGTGATTCATAAGTTATGTATCATGAAAATAATCCCTATACTTCTTATATATTGATTTGTACTTACGTCGTAATTAACACGAGTAGGTATACCGTCGCCGCGTGACAGCATTGAAATCATAACTGTTATCAATAAACCAATGAACTCGCTAAGATACTTAAATTTACACTCATGAGAATAAGACTGTAAACTGTAACACTAATTACTATAGATTGATCCATTCGTGTTGCCGAGCAATTATTGCTCAAAAATATGCCCGCGTTGCCGTTTTTGTTTGATGGACGCAGGGCAGGGCATCGGGAAACGTTCTTTCGTAGTACCAAATTTCATGCAGTTCGGATCAACGCAATGGTTCTAATGTTATGGCCCGATACCTTCTCTCAAATCAAAGATTACGATTACGGTGTATGTAATCGTTGATCGAAGCCAGATACCTGTACCTACCTGTCTAATTACATAGGTTCTTAAAATGCCAAATCTTTTATATACGGTACACATTTAAGTAGGTAGCTACGTAGATACAAATAATAAAAATGTAATTGTGAAAACTTTAATTTTTATAGACTGTAACACAAAACTTGATATCGTACAATCGCATAATATCGGCGAATTCTGATACTAGAGAATCGACAACTTGTTGCCAGTAATCTCTTCTAAATTCTTCATCTTGTATCTGAATATTTATTTGTTTGAGTTCTTGAAAAAAAAAACGAGAGCATGTTAATATTATAAATGCGAAAGTTTGTATGGATGGATGTTTGTTACTCTTATAACTCCATAACGGCTGAACGGATCTTGGTGAAAATTGGCACATAGATATATTACAGTCTGGAATAACAACATAGGCTAATTTTTATCCCGTGGGAATACCGGGATTTAAAACTACGCGGGTGAAACCGCAGGGCGCTAATAGTAAGGTAGGTACATAAACTGGTAGAAAAGTTAGAGAAATTTAAGAGAACTGGACTGGCCTTATAATTACTAGTAGGGGAAATAAAAGTTCTCGAATGGCGACCACGTACTGAAGACGAAGCATGGGACCTACATACCTACCGACCCAATGGACTGACGACGTTGTGATGATCGCGTTGATGTCGTTGGATTGAGAGCACTTGATCGTGAGTTGATCAGAAGTTAAAATTACCAGAACTAATAATGTTAACCGTGGCACTACGATTAGTTCCCTTTATGTCGAGTCTCCTTACGTCGAGTCTGTGAGTCTGTATTGTTCTTTCAAAATATCTGTGCGAAAAACTCGACATAGGGGTAATAAAAAAGAGAACTTTCTAGGCTCGACTTATAGGAAACCAATCGCCACTTCAAGCTGTGTGAATTATCGAGGAATTGTTATCCCGTGGCAATAACAGACCGTGTGTATAATTTTGTCACATGCTGATAATATAATGTAGGTAGGTACGTAGGTACCTACTAAGTAATGTATGTAATTACAGGCACATGAGGCTTAACATCTGTATGCCTCAAGTTGATGGACGCAAAGCAGGGCATCGTAAGGCACGTTCCTATCGTGTGTGACTTACAAGGCAATGCTTTGTTATAGGCGATGGTTACCACTTAACATCAGGTGGGCCATCTGCTTGTTCCATCAGCTGGCTGTATAAAAAAAAAGGTAGTTAATGCTATATTTGAGAAAACGTAGATACCTAATTTCTCCAATATTGCACGCGTCTCGAGATGCTCATTAAATCATGAAGCAGAGATAAGCGGCCCGATTTCGCTAATGTCTGGCTATTTATTGAGATGGCTTTCAGTTTGACATTTGAATCCCATCCATCCAAGTAATTTAGCATCCATCACAAGGAATTTAGATACTATATAATATGCTGTACCTATATATGTTGCTATTACACTATGGGAATCAAATGCTCACGTCAGAGAGTATAATATTCCAAGATCAGATATCAAACTGAAAGCCATCTCGATAGCCAGCCATTAGCGTGAGTAATCGGGCCGAAGGTTGAAGTAAGTGGCTATCTACTCATTTAGACTTTACCTAACCAATCCAATATTCATTAACGTTCTATCACTTACTATCGCAAACACCACAGGAAAAGATGAGAAACATCCTTTTCAGGTCCACGTCATCCTCCACTCTTCCGATGTAGTGAAATCGCACTAATCTTGGCATGAGCTCGAAAACACGACGTAGTGGAAATACGGCAAACCGCCACTGGTGGATACTCAGCGAAACTAAAAAAAGGCATCAAAAATAGGAAATAAGCTGTTTTTGTTACTTTTTTATTTAGTCTGAGATTTTTGTATGACATTTGACTGTTTGGTTTGGTATTGATTTAGAATGGCACCTAGATCCAAGAACAAGAATAAAATACATATAAATTCCTTGACATTGATAGGTTAGATACAGTTTACGATACTCATACGATTTTGATCCCGAGAGTCTAATGCCCTCAGATCTTTTAGAACTCCGAAACATTTTTTCAGGTATTCAGAGATTCGTCCAAATTACTTATCTACATTTGGCGCATACCTAGGCACCCTACCCTGTTTTTGCAGTACCTACCTTTTACAGAAAGCTTTATTCGAAGAAACTGACCTAGAGTGTTCGCGTAGCGATAAGCGATGTGCCGAATGAAACTACTGAAGTCGGAATCTTGTCTTTGCGTTTTCTGCAGGTCTATGCCAAGCTGCAGATGAATCTCTCGCAATGGAATACTGGGAGCCAGGAAGCGACGTATATTGTCGTAATCACGTATTCTAACTGTAAATTCAGAAAAAAAACATTAATAAATAATAATGTGTCTTGAGTTAAAACAATAGTTAATTCGCCTAATAATTAATTAATTTACAAGTAGGCAAATAGGGTTTGGTAGAAACGGTAACGAATCTCTGAAACATTTAGCTCATGAATAATTAAAAATGAGGTGAAAATCAATCAACTAAGTTCATAACTAACTAATGACGTGGTTCCTCTTGCCTTAGCGATGCTTGCCTTACTTACTGGTGATCTAAGCACTACGTTAAAATATGACTACTAGTTAAAGAAATGTCAAACAGAATGCCATATGCAGGTAAAGATCAGGGCAGGCAAGATTCACTCGTCGCCAAGCAGTATCTGGGATATCATAGCCCCCGGTTCCTAAAGCTGCGTCTGCGCGACCCGGCGTTTGATCCTCTCGGCATACCAACTTAAAAAAGAAAGTGCCACACATTGACGACCAAACTAAATCACATTTTTCTTTACGACTTATGTACTTACTTAATGCGAAGGCAAAGATATAAAATCACGGGGTTATTCCCGTTGAGTAACACTTTTCAGTCACAATGTAACACCTAAATCCTATATGAGTTAGCAGGGGGATAATGCACAATACACCCCATTGCGGGACGTCCGTGCAGATCATATTCCCCCATCACGAATTAGAATTAGAAGAGTTACGCCCGTGCTGTTTTTTGTCCCCGTGAAATGGTTCAGGACAACTCATAAAAGTACTTTCTCCTTAAAATTATGTTAGTTCACAAACATTTTGCCTCACTTCTTCTGATCAGTAGGTATAGTAAAGGGGTGGCACAAAGGGAAATTTTCTTCCCATTGTGCCACAGTCGCTGAAAGGTGATACTCAACGGAATAACCCAAATCACGTAAGTAGGTATTTATGAAAATTCACGATCAACGAAGTTGTGTACAATATTTTTTTTTTCGAAAAAGACTTCCTAATCAAAAGTTTAGTCGCCCGATCGGATAAAGGGTTCTCAAGTTATCGTCGGACAAACATACATTACATCATCAAATGCAAAATCACCCAAGTTGATTGTAAGATTCGCTTTCTTTTCTTGTAAGGTTCGTTCGCTCACTCAATCAATAATGTATTTTTTATCACATTCAAAGATGATAGAACTCAACAAAGACTTCATTTGCCCACAATCCACATTACCCAAGATAGTTACTACTGGTATCTATCTACAATACAAAACATATTAGCAGCCCTACGATTATGTCCTTCTGGACTAGGTAGGTAGGTACTATCCGTGGCCCAGTAATGTTGTGTGGAAACATAACAGTGGATGGACTCATCATGTATTCTTACCTGTAATCGGAAATGAGGGCGCTTAATTACGGGCAAGAGTGATAGCAGCGCACTGCCAGTACCATCAGCTATGTGAGAATACTCCAACGCCAAAATCCTTAAATTTTGTAATACCCCTAGGCTTCGAAGAAAGCAATGTCTCGAATCTGGTCGTGGAATGTATTGACCACTACCTGCAATGAAATAAAGATTTTTTTTAAGTCTTTAATAGCATACTTGATATTGATGAAACGATTGTTTCCCTATACGTCGAGTCTCTTTACGTCGAGCCTAGAAAGTTCTCGCTTTTATTACCCATAAGTCGAGTTTTTCGCACAGATATTTTGAAAGAACAATGACAAAGACTCTTAGACTCGACGTAAGGGGACTCGACACAAATGGAACCAACCGATGAAGCCTATGTGTTATTCCCGACTATAATCTATCTCTCTGCCATGTTTCATCCAGATCCGTTCAGCCGTTCCGGCATGAAAGAGTAACAAACATCCATCCATCCATCCATACTTAAAAACATTCGCGTTAATTGATTGAGTGAGCGAAGCGAACGAAAATCTTAAAAACAACTTGGGCGATTTGGTATTTTATGTGTGTATGTATGTATGTATGTTTGTCCGACGATAACTTGAGAACCGTTTATCCGATCTGCATGAAATTTGGTAAGTCTATCTTGTACTTGAGAAATTTACTGGTAAGTAGGTATATGAGTAAAATCGGATAAGGGGTTACTAAAATATGGAGGTTTTTAAGGGGACGAAAATTAAAAAAGGTACACAAAAAATAAAGTTATATGTCATAATATGAAAGGGCTTGATTTGGACATTCCAAAACTATTTTAATTTTTTTTCTAGGTAGCCCAGTTTTTGAGATACAATAAAAAAAGTTAAAATAAGATAACCAACGACACAAAAGCTCTCATTTCTAAGAGTTTCGTTGACATCAAGGTTTTTCTACTGGTCGGTCAGTTTCTTTGCTTTTTCAAATATTTTAATTTCTGAAAATAAATTAATAAGGTATTTTGTTCTCATTAAATGGTGATAGCGACCTGTTCTGATGAGGGAGCTAAGGTCTGTTCAACGGAGCTCTTCAATAAATAGGCCAATTCAGTTGAAACTTGGTTACCATCCTTAGTTAGTAAGTGCGGCAGCCAGAGTCCAAACACAAAGTTTGGACTTGCCTCTGACTACTTATTTATATTTTCGGAACGTTCGCGTCGCGTCAGGAAATCTCAGTTCGGGCCGAAGGCCCTCCTCTCATGGAGCTCCTCAAAAATGACGGAACTAATCAGTAATTACAATTACAAACCAATTAGAAACTGTACCTCTCACACGACGCTACTCAAGTTGAAAGGTTTCAGTCACTTCTGTTATTTCTGTTCACAAAAGCACACGGTTAACAAGGGGAAATATATATAAACTCTGGTAACCAGTAGCGCGGCGACCGACACGATGGTTCCTTCGTGATCAACTACTAACGTGTTACTGACCGGTTGGTGACTATTAGCGTCGTGTGCGAACCTCTATGAGAATGTATGTGCAGTGCCGCTCAAGCAACTCGTTAGTAATTTGAGTTTGTAATTAGCTATTTTTGAGTAGCTCCATGAGCGGAGGGCCTTATTCCCGAAGGCCGCTTCGAGTACAATATAAAGTGTGTGCGTAATTACACGTCAACCCATAGGTAATGCTAGAATGGTAGAAAATATATTGGTTTTCTTTTAGCCCTAAGCTCCTAATGTAGGTCTACCTAGTCTAATATTGCGTATTTTATGCAATAAAGAATACGACCTACCAAGGTTTCACCCGCGTAGTTTTAAATCCCGGTATTCCCACGGGATAAAAAGTAGCCTATGTGTTATTCCAGACTATAATCTGTGCCAATTCTCACCAAGATCCGTTCAGAGTTAAGAGTAACAAACATCCATCCATACTTAAAAACTTTCGCATTTATAGTTAATATCTATGTTTACTAATGTTTAGTATTACAATGTAGATCTAAGATTAATTAATAATTAGTGTAATAATGTACCTACTTTAGGACCACAGAAAAGAGGGAACTCTTCTAACACAGGTTCAAAACTTAAAAGAAGAGTCCCAACCCTATTCATTACCTCCTTAATTTACAATAAAAAGATTTCTGATTTTTTTTTTTTTTTTACCTATATTACCTAGTAGGATTATATACATATTTATATGCTGCCCCAAACATTGTAGGTATTCAGTTCGGGGTATAAAGGGTAAGGATGAAAAAAAAGGTTTCCGTTTTATTCAAGTAGGTACCTAGTATCCCCAACTCAACTAATTTATTCGCATCTTCCATACAAAAGTTCGTTAATGACCATCATGGAACTGTCAGATTCGTCTGGGTGCGGGCGCACGCGGGGCTTGTCGGGAACGAGCAGGCAGACCAAGCAGCTAAAGAGGCGGGACAATCCCACAAAGCTCTCGACCACTGTCAATTTTCGATAAGTCATGTGAAGGCAAAGGTTAGAGCAGACTCAGCGGTGGAGAGCGATCGGCTGTACCAGACCAGCCAGCAGGGCACTCAAACTCGCGCGTGGTGTCCGGACCTGACTAGTGTGAGATTTCTCCTCACAAAAGTCAGGCCCGGATTTGCACTAACGCAAGTTTTGACTGGGCATGGCTGGCACCGAGAGTACCTCCACCGCTTTAAAGTCAGCCAAACTGATCTTTGTCCTTGTGACAACAGCAGTGTACAAAGTATAGACCACCTTCTCAGAATTTGCCCTCGCTTTGCGAGGCTAAGGTTCGATCACACTCAACAATGCAATAACCTCAGAATCGACCCGTTCAATCTCCAGTCTATTTTAAGTAAAGAAAGTTGCACCAATTCTTTTACTGAATTTGTAAATCATATTGTAAATAACCTAAAACAATTTAATAAATCTTGAAAAAAAAAAAAAAAAAAAATTACTTAACTTAACTATTTTTACATTATATATTAATTATATAAAGTACTCCTTACTCTTTTTCTTAATTACCTTATTTGTATTATTATCTCTTGTCGCTGTAGACCTAGTTGATAGACCAAATCTTAAGATTTGTATCAGTGTAAACTCAATTAACAGCGTCAATTTAATAAGTTATTCAATTTAAACTTGTACATAAAATTAAACTTATAAATATACAATAATATATTTTTTCCTCTCTTTTTCATTTTTTTTAATAATCCTCCTTCTTACCTTCCTTTTAAACAAATTACCGGAATCTTACAAATTAAATGTAATATAACTATTATCTAAAAAACAATTGTCTAATCCAAAAATTTTAAAAATTTAACTCCTGTATAAAATCGCAGGAACAAAAACCAAACCGGTAGTTTGTCCAAAAAAAAAAAAAAAAAAGTATATTTCTGGTACCAGCTAACTACCCAAATGTATGTAAATATAATAATAAATACCCTACGTAAGAATTAGAGTGTAATAGGGGTACCTATGAAATATTATCCACGTAGATTCCAGTGTCAAAATGCCAACCTAATTTTTTTTAGCTTTATTTATTTAAAACTCACAATAATTAAGTACCTGCATGCAAGTAGAATAAATATATTTTAAATATGATCATGAATAAAACAAAACATTTAAAAAAGATGTTCAGCCACTTTAGCTCCAGGCTTGGGCTCAAGCTCATGGGCACCAGACAAAATAGCAGTTGCAGTAGTATTTTCCACTTTACGATACTGGAAATTAGTTAAATTTTTCTTTGCAGCGTCAACAGTTTCCCTAAGCCTGTCTCCTGAAACAGGAGGAGAGGCTAGAGTCTCTGCCTGGCATTTTTCCACCAGCTCTTGCATTTCTAAAGGTTCCATTGGAGTAATAAAATGGGTAGCTTTTTCGACATGCTGTTTGAGCTCATTATCGATACGAACTAACTTTTCTTTGCTAGAATTAGTTCTCCATGGGCGTTTAGGGTCTGAGATTGGTTTAGCCGCTTCATCAGTGCGTTCTTTCTTAGCTCTGGAACATTTAAGAAAGGGGTTATTCCTAGAAGCTTTGGTAGGTATCTAAGTAACTCATCTTCTTGTCGTGTTCTCTCAAAACTGTGTGGTGAAAGGATTTTGAGTGTGATCAAAAAGGCTTCTTTCGAGCACTTCTGATGTATACAGTTTAGCACTAAGGTTCTAGAAAAAAGGTAGGTTTAGTGCTCTAGTTTTTAAAATAAATAAATACATAAGTACATATAGTTCATTAAATTAATCTTCGAAATGATTAATATGTGGTTCCTTGTTTGCAATAATTAAAACAGAATGTACCTGCAAGCAACAATGAAACAAACCTTCTGCATTCAGAAAGCAATTCCCTCAGTTTCTTTTCATTTTCTTCAATAAGGTCCCTGTCAGCCCGATAAGGATTTTGGTACACTTCTTCCATCAGGCTGGATTGTTCTTCCTCATCTACCTCTCTATCAAACTTTTGATGGAAATCTCTAATCAGCTCTGAACAACGTTCTGAAAACTTTGTCTCAGGTACTTCTATACCTTGCAATAGTTTTGCAATGCGGGATTTCTCTTCGTCTGTAGTCATGATGATGAAGAGCTTTGTCTTGACAACTTTACGTAGTTAAGACAACTTATTGATAAACTTCAGCCCGGTGGTTGTCATGACTACCGGTTTTCATGTTACCGAAACGTCGTGATATCGAAGAACGATGTTTCACGTTGAACATGGGCCATGTGTACCAAACAGAAAATATTTTATCAATAGTGTTACGGTTTAAAATGACACAGTCTCCATAAATTTATTTACTTTCGTATAAGTGGCATTATGGACACTAGATAATACACCTCCTGCGTACACGCCCATTGTTATGAAAAGTGCAGCACAGGGAAGCAGGATACAGAACAACTTTATGCTTGAACATAGCATTACCATAGGACTGTAGTCAGCCATCGCTGCTGGTTTTTTATTGTTTTTTGGTTTATAATATTTTTTGTAAGTTTTAAAAGTTATTATAAAAATGAAAACATGTCAAATAGGTAGGTACCTACGTATGCCAAATGCCAAACATTTAGCATGAAGCATTTATTTTTTGTATGGAAGTAGGTATGTATGTATGTATGTAACATAGCTTTTTTATTTATTTTTTAATTTCACTAAACTATTATGATTAATTTTTTTAAACATATTTATTAACCATATTAATACAAAAAATACTTAGGACTAAACACTGCGCTTAGTTAACTAGTAGCGACCCGCGGTTTCACCCGCGTAGTTATAAATCCCGGTATTCCCACGGGATAAAAAGTAGCCTATGTGTTATTCCAGACTACAATATATCTCTGTGCCAATTTTCACCAAGATCCGTTCAGCCGTTCTGGAGTTATAGAATAACAAACATCCATCCATCCATCAACACTTAGGGCGTCCGCTGCCTTACGCGGGTTCCCGTCGCGGGCACCCGCGTGGCGTGCCGATTAGTGTTGATCACGATTTCAGAAACCGTAAGTAACCCCCGCTTTCTGAAAGGTGGATCAACACAAGTCGGCTGTCAAGTCACTTGCTAGATATATCTCCTTTCCTTTCTTCTTTTTATGGCTCCTGTCATAGACAATCTTGCCAATGTCAAGTGATTCAGAGATTATACTCTTTGTAGTTATGTTTCTAGTCATGTCAGTCCAAAGTCGAGTCAGTCAATTATTGTTTTGAAGAAAATGGTGGCGGTTTCTTCAAAACATTTGAAACATTTTCGGTCAAATCACGATATCACATAATACACTTTCATTTCAAATGCTTACACTTTGTGCTAAGACCACAAGTAATGTTGGTTAAAATACCACCAAAATTACACAACACAACTCAAAATAACACTAGAAAAACAATTAAAATGATAATGCTATGTTGCTTCGTTAGATGACAGGAAACGAATGAAGATATATCTCTATTTAATTTGAAGTAAAAGCTGAAATAGCAAGTGACTTTGACAGTCGATTAGTTTTGTTCGAGCTTTCAGAAACAGCCGTAAGGTAAATAGGTAGTCGTTAGGTCATAAGTACTGAATTTCTAAACGCCGTCTAGAATAAATAAAAGTGTAATTAGGTAGTGAATACGAATCGAAATCTTGATTCGAGTTTCCTGTTACCAGAAATCATAATCTTACAATCAATCTTTCTTTTACAATAATACTTATTACCTACTTTCGAATAGGTGTACAGCTACACGGTGGGCGTCACTGAAACTGAAACAGCTTCACGACTTTGATCCCCAGGCACGGTAGATATCCCTTCAGATCTCTCAGTAACAAGTAGGTACATACCTACTAATTCAAGATTCTTTGCGGATGTCTTAAGGGGGGTAGTCAGAGGTACGTCCAAACATTACATTTGGCACACTTACCCACATTTTGCAGTAGTTAGTATTCCATACGTGACAGGTTGCAAGCCCATCGCCGCTGCTAGAATACTAACTGGTTTCCTCGCGATGTAAATTTTTCGTATGGGTGTGTTGGTGGGTCACAAAATTATATAAATAGTCAATGATCTATGTAATTCGTTTTCGTGAAAATCAACTACCTACCTATATTTAAGTAGGCTCATACCAGTTATGTAAGAGTAGTTTATCAGCAAGGGGTTTTCATTGGGCAAGACAAATCGCCACAGGAACAAGTATTTAAGGGTGTCCGCGTTGAAGCACGCTAGTTGCTGGATAAGCCTGACCCCCTCGAGTCGCTTGCAGCATAGGTTTTCAAGCGACACTAGCTGCAAGCAATCCTGGAAACTATTTGATGTATTAGATTATTTGAGCAAAATGACACAGCACGTAAAAACTGTTTTTGCTGATTATGTATGATCGCTAGTTAATTGCCCCGTGGTTTCACCCGCGCAGATTCAAATCCCGGTATTTCCACGGGATAAAAAGTAGCCTATGTGCTAGCTATTCCAGATTAGATAATCTAACTCTCTGCCAAGTTTCATCCATATCCGTTCAGCCGTTCTCGCGTGAAAGAGTAACATACATCCATCCATCCATCCATACTTACAAACTTTCGCATTTTAAATATTAGTAGGATTAGTCGGGTAAGAGACTGCTGGAGAAAAAAATTACCTATTACCTCATGATGTTCATTAATATTCTGAAAAAGGTTTTTCTTTT
Organism: Plemyria rubiginata; assembly: GCA_963576535.1. Lineage (NCBI taxonomy): Eukaryota > Metazoa > Arthropoda > Insecta > Lepidoptera > Geometridae > Plemyria > Plemyria rubiginata. Next base: position 7,441,230 of record OY754905.1, read on the forward strand.
GAACTCATCAAAGCGGTTAATTTTGATCAATTGATCACTAATTATTAGGCGACTCATTTGAGCTTCTGTTGCTTCTAATTTCTGTAACAATAACTTTTTGATTGAGTGAGGGAGGCGAACGGAAAACTTAGGCGATTTGGCATTTTATGTTTATGGCAAGCAATGATGTATGTTTGTCGGGCCATAACTTTAGAACCTAAACTCATAGAAGAACTAAATACGAGTATGTCCATAACACCAGAAACATTATTACATGTTAGAAAAGGTATGGTGAGAAAAATCACTACGCGCGCATGTTACAGAAAAAACTACTGTAAGTACCTATAGGTAGGTAATGATAATTAATAAACGAATGGTTCTCCCCGAACGAACTCATCTAGAGTTTTCCTTTGCAGATCGTCATCGTACCTCGCAGGACGACCCCTTTGTTTTACCAAAAGGATTTCGGTACATCATATGGGTAATAGGTTGCTACGAGTACATACCTATCGCTATCGTCACTACCTTGAGTGTAAGCCTTTACCTTGAGTGTGACTTCCAAAGACCTGTTAAGTTCCTTCTGATAGATGGCTGAAGGTAGTTTTAAAGCAGCGTTTGCTCTCCATAAATAGCTGCCAAGGCCAGATGGCATCCTCAAATTTGGATACTGGTACGTAAAAAGCACTTTTTCGCAGTGCAGGTCACCGATGAAATACCTTTGCACGTCGTGAATTGACCAGTAGCGAGTATCAGTGCTCCTGTATAGGTAATAATAACAACAAGAAAGTCCATAGGTATAATTTTTTTTGGTTATTATTTCTGCGTTTCTTTGCTCCGCAGACTCGTTGCGCGTCCATGGATCCAGCCTCTTACACTGTACTTTCACTACTACGATTAGGAGAAAATAAAATGATCCAATAAAAAAAACTGTTTTATTTTATTATAAAAAATTTCACAAAAATGAAAATGATGAAAAATTAAAAGCTTTTCATCTCAAAACAATCTAGCCAGTGTTATTAGGTACAGGCATATGAGGCTTAACATACATAGGTAGTTACTTAGGATGCAATAAATAAATAATGCTGGACAATCCACACAGCACTATCTAGCCCCAAAGTAAGCTATTCAAAGCTTGTGTTATGGGTACTAGATAACTGATATATTTAATACATTATATACTTACATAGATAGATATTTTTTATTATACATAGAGAACATCCAGACCATCGGAACAAATTTCTGCAGATCGTAACACAAATTTGTTCCAAGGCGGGAATCGAACCCGCAACCTCTTGCGTCGCAGGCAGGCTCTCGCCCGCTGCGCCACAGAGGTCGTCAATGCTTTGCTATAAGAGATGGTTACGATTGGTCAGTCTACCATCTGTTACCATACCATCTATTTGTTCCATCAGCAATTTTTCTAAAAATAGAGATGGAGAAGACACTATGTCAAACTTACAAGAGCACATCTTCATCAGCCAGAAGGCCGTCCGCACTCTCAACGTAATGCAGCCAGATGTGTGGATTGCGTGTCCAGTCGCCTAGGGACAGGTCGCCAGGACTAGGTTCGTAAGATCGAGGCCATAACAGCCACTTAATAGCCTCGAGGTGCCCACCGATCTTTATACATTTGCAGTCCTCTAAAGAATATGAGAAAGCTGTTTATTTTACTACATATAGGTAAAACCTGTGACCGTAGTCTCACCTTATGTAAAGTGATCAACGGTCGACGGTGTGGCACGTTTAATTTAAAAATACCTATAAGTATTCACACTTCTCTTGAAAAGAAAAGTAAGAAAACATCCCTAGCACAGACATTCGAGACATTCAGAAAAACGGACGCCCGCCGCGCCGCTGGTACCGAATTCTATTTTTTGGCTGGTAGTGGTTTAGTCACCCATGAATGGATATCTCGTATAAGTGAGTGTTTTCTTACTGTGTTGTTGCAGGCATGTTTCAGACTTGTAATGGCTGAATTTTCTCTAACCTTCACATATTACAAGCTAGGTGGGCTCGTATAGTGGCTTACTCGCAATTCTGATTAAGTATTATTCAGGTAAATAATAAAATCACAACAAACATCGCTCAGCTGGAGTACCTTTGCCTTCTGCGCTGTAGGACGTGGGTTCGATCCCCACACAGAACAAACTTTTCTGTACCTAATAATAAACCATGATGTTTGTTCTCAGTCTTGGTGTTATTTGTATTATTGTAAGATTTGATGAAAAAAGTATCACATATATTTTACATATCCAGGCTATTATAGGATACATTGTAGATGTCCTACAATCTTTATTTAGTTTGGGGCTACACAGGTCAGTGTGAAGATTTCTACAAAATATATATATTTAATTTAAGCTGAAGGTCGCGGGTTCTAATCCCGCTCGAAGAATAACTTTTGGGACATTATAAAATACATAATATCTATGTTTGTTTATTAGGCTATGATCACTTTGAACACATTGAAATATCATACCTTCAGTACTCATTTTAGAGTTTTGTGGTCGGTATTGATTACCTGTTCACTTTTTTTATATTATGTAAAAAACTATACAAAATGTTTGTAAATTGTTTACAAAATTAAAAGTCAAGAGTATAATAACGCTACGCTAAGAATTAAAAGCAAAACCCAAGAGTTATAAATAACACGTAGCGTTATATATACTGTTGGGTATATAGGTACCCAAGGAATTTGAATAAGGCTGAGGAATAAGGCTGCTAGATAGAAAGGAATTTGAAATTTGAATATGTTTTATCTGTATTCCTTGCTATAGATAGGCAGCATAACCATAGATGATGATGACAAATATTCGGTATTATGTACCCCACGTAGTATTCAAATTCCTTGTGTACCCCCAAAGAATTTTGTACCCCACATAATTTTCTTACAAATACAAAAATCTAATTTTCTTAAAATAACTCTACGACGCGACGTCAAATACCTAAAAACATGTCGGGAATCCTACCTAGGTGTTTGTATGAGATTTAAGACTGGATAGTAGTGTGCGGTTTCTACAATCTTTTTTAAGAGAAATTTTACTGGCAGGTTTTTGTGAATTAGATAGAATGCATGTAAAGTATATATGGGTGGAAAACGTTCGTTCCTGCTGTCTCCAAGAAGGCTATTGAACATCACCTACCTCTATTCGACTCCAGATGGCCCAAGCTAGGCTGCAGGCATGCACGGCACGCCTCAGAGTTCAGGTAGGTTTCCAGGATAAGCACGGCAGACCTAGGTTCTACAGGTCTTGGAGAAAGCACACTACACGGCAGTGGGTCCACAAACACTTTACAGGTGTTAGAACGTCTAACGGTGAGGATTCGACACGTTTAAAAATGAGTGGGAAAGAACGTCCGTCCAGCTCAACGCGCTAAAGCTTCCTGTCGTTGCCGCTATGCCAGCGGCACACCGTCGTCGATTTGAGTTCGGTGATGAATTACCAATCTACCCTCAATTCAACAGCAGATATCGAACATACCCCCCACCGAAATCAATATGATTGATTTCCCTAAATGAATGAATAGTGTAGGATATGTATAAAGTGTGTAAAAGTATACAAAAAATATAAATCAAATAAACTTACGAAGCTTATAAAAGTCTAATATAAAGTTTTCTAAAAGTGGAGTATACCTATCTAAAAGTATTTCTTAAAATAAATAAAACTAAATATTTTTTAATGTAAAGTAATTAATTTGCATAGGGTAATGGACAGACCTTGTTTGTCGGTCTTTGTATTAAACCATGTTTAGTTCTTAAAGTTAAAACGCGGTTAACTTTGTCAACGCCACTATGTACTTTGTCAATTCGAGCTAGATTCCACTGAAGAGGTTTAGTCAGATTTGACTTTAGCAGAACTAAATCACCAACGTTCAAGTTAGGTGGAGATTCAAACCACTTCGCTCTCTGCTGGAGAGTGTGAAGGTAGTCATCTGACCAACGCCTCCAAAATGACTGAGAAGCCTTCTGAATGGATTGCCAACGTGACAATCTGTTCTGAGAAACACCATCAAAATCATATTCCGGTACAGCTAATAAACATTGACCTATAAGAAAATGACCCGCGGTCAGAACTTCGAACTCGTTTGGGTTGTCCGATAAGGAACACAGAGGGCGTGAATTTAAAACAGCTTCAACTCTGCAGAAGACAGTACTTAGCTCCTCAAATGTGAGAGAACGATCACCTACTACACGGTGAAGGTGATGTTTTGCAGATTTTATTCCTGCTTCCCAAAGTCCACCCATACTTGCTGCATTGGGCGGGTTGTTACGCCATTCTACGTGACGAGTTGTCAGTCCATTGATAATCTTATCTTCATTATCCCTATTACGTAAGAAGGTTACGACTTCTTTTAAATGCTTGGCTGCCGCAATAAAATTAGTACCACAGTCTGAATAAAGGCAACTGCAAAGACCGCGGCGAGCCACAAAACGATCAAATGCTGCTAAAAAGCAATCACAACTTAAATCAGTTAAAACTTCCAAGTGCACAGCTTTAGTTGAAAAACACACGAAAAGGCACAAGTACGACTTGTAAACCTTTGCGTTACGCCTCAAACTTTCCTTTACGAAAAAGGGCCCACCCAAATCACAACCAACGTGGTTAAAAACCTTGTCTGGTTTTAGCCTAGGCGCGGGTAACGTACCCATAGCGGGCTGAATTGAGCTTGGTCGGCATCGAAAACAAATCTTGCACTTGGATAAAACAAATCGAATAATGCTACGAGCACTAACTATCCAATATTGTTTACATAATATGCCTTGTAACGTACGCGGCCCTATATGTAAATACAATCGATGAAGATATTCAATGATCAATTTGATCGTGTGACATTTGGGTAAAAGCACGGGATGCTTCATATTGTAAGGTAGGTCGGACTGCACGAGCCTACCCCCCACCCTGAGGAATTCATTGGAATCTACAAAGGGTGAAAGCTTACGCAAAGTAGCTACAAACTTATTTTTACGCAATAAAGCGATTTCATTGTGAAAATGATTCGTTTGCACTACTCGAACAATGGTGTCATGAGCTATTTTTAGCTCAGATGACCTGAGGGGTCCATCTGACCGAGCAGATTTTTTTGATTTTAAATTAAATACAAATCGATGACACCAAGCCATAATTCGTTGCAACCTATTAAAAGATGAGAATTTATTAAAAGTTTCTTCTAAGTCATTTTTTAAACTCATACTTTTATCATCCCATGAATTTAACACAAATGTATCACAATTAGATTTTATTTCAGGAAATTTGAAACCATCTTTTACATAAAATGCCTTTATTGGCCATTTTGGTTGATCATCATATAGCCACTTGGGGCCGTGAACCCACTCCGCAGCGCCTTCTACGAAGCGAGCCGGCATCGCACCGCGCGAGCAAACATCGGCAGCGTTATTCTCGCTGTTCACGTGAAACCAACAATTCGATGGGACCACGGCGGTCACCTGACTAACACGGTTAGCCACAAAAGTTTTTAATTTATAAGGTGGTGTTTGTAGCCACGCTAGAACGTTGTTTGAATCACCCAACGCGATGATCGAAACTTTAAAATCATTTAAGTTTTGAACTACAAAACTAACAAGCTTTGAGAGGAGCACGGCTGCCTCAAGTTCAAGTCGAGGTATTGATAAAATTGGATTTAAAGGTGCAACTTTAGATTTACTCGTCAGCAACCTTACCTTTACGTGACCATCCCTATCTACACTACGTAGGTAGACACAGGCTGCATAGCCGCGCGATGACGCATCGCAAAACGCTATCAGTTGAACTTCATTGAAGTTCGAAATTAAAACATGACGCTCAATTCGCAAATTACCTAACGCTGATAACTCATCAATAAACCTGTTCCACTGGAAAGTCAATTCAGATGGCAACTGATCGTCCCAGCCCAAGCCAAGTTTCCAAAGATCTTGCATGATACACTTCGCGACAAAAGTACATGGCGATATAAAACCTACCGGGTCGAATATACTTGCAAGCAGTTTTAAAACGGAACGTTTGGTTTGTTTCGCGTCAGTCAAGTTATAATTAAAAGAGAATGAGTCACAAGAGGGTAACCAAGTCAAACCTAGAACTTTGAGAGATGACGATAACGTATCGTCTTGAAAGTTGATAGCAGTAACTTGGTCCGATTGCATTCTAGTGAGCAACTCGGGACAGTTACTTGCCCATTTTCGTAAATCAAAACCACCACTTTTAAGAAGTGTGGTTAAATCATCTTGCAACGTGCAAGCTTCTTCCTGGCTTTGACATGACCACAAAACGTCATCAACATAACACCCTTTTTTTAGGATCTCGGCTGCTTTAACTCTTGGCTGTTCAGCGTGAACCAGCTTACCCGAGGACAGCTGAGGCAAATTCCTAACTGGCTGCTCATTGCGAGCCAGCTCATCCGACGCCAGCTGGTGTAAAGTGCGTACCGCGACAAATGGTGCACTACGGAGACCGTAGGTATTTCGAGTTAGCTCGTATGTACGTACTGGTTCCGTAGGATGGTTCCGCCAGAGAATGTGCTGATACTTCCTATCAGCTGGATTTATGATCACAGCTCTGTACATTTTAGAAACATCAGCAGTAAAGCACACATCGTACAATCGGAAATTAATTATTATTTTAAGTATATCCTGATGTAGCTTTCTGCCGGTTAAGAGTGCATCATTGAGTGAAGCTCCAGAAGTGGTTTTAGCGGAACCATCGTACACTACGCGCAAGGGCGTCGTAGTACTTGACGGTCGTAACACACAGTGGTGTGGAATAAAGTAACCTGAGGGCTCGGTTCCCTTATAGGGTTCCATGTGACCGAGGGACTCGTACTCCTTCATGAAGTCGACGTAGGCCTTACGAAGGTCCGGAGATCGAGCGAGACGGCGCTCGACCTGTGTGAGTCGCTTGAGGGCAGTGTCATACGAGTCACCAAGTGGTTTATGCTCAGGGTTCAATAAAATCGGGGAAACATATCGGCCGATTTCATCTCGATAATGTTTCTCAACATAGATACGCTCCGCTAGCTCTTCTAACGGATCGATCGGAACTTCGCACGGCGAAGCTTCCACTTCCCAAAAACGTTTGAGAGTTTCATGAAGTGAATTCTCTTCAACGGTGTACGACACCAGCGATGTTGTAGACGCTACAACATGGCAATTGTTGCTAGAAGATTGCATTTCTAGTCTTCCCGTCACGACATACCCAAAAACGCTACCTAACGCCATTGGAACATCGGGATTAATAATTAATTTCTTCCCATCATAAATATACGGAAAAATATCAGCAGCTAAAATAATATCAATGGGAGATTTTTTATAGAACCACGGATCAGCTAATTCTAAATCCTTATAATGATGAATAACATTGTTAGGTATTTGAACAGTAGGTAGCTCAGAAGTTAAGCGTGATAATATAACTGCATTTAAATCAAAACTGGGAGCCGCGCAGTGGCGTGGCTTTATGGTACACGATACCATCCCATTAGTTTTCACGTTTTCGCCACCTAGACCATAAATATTGTACGGGCACTTTTGAGCAGATAATCCTAATCGTTGAAAGCAGTCAAGTGTCATAAAATTTGATTGCGCACCAGAATCAATTAAAACACGGCATGTTTGGTAGTTGTTAAATGAATCCAAAACATGTACAACAGCTGTTCCTAATATAACTGCATAGTTATGTGTAGACGCAAGGTGGTTGTTACTATTTAGAGCGGACGCTTGGTTATTGCACGATGACTGCTCAGACCTCACTCCCGTCGTCTGCGGCTCAGACGCAGCGCTCTCCGAATAGCAAACCGGTTTTGGTACACTATCGCTCGACTCACGGTGCAATAGTATGTGATGCGACTGTTTACACACGTAACATTTAAATTCACTTTTGCATTCCTTTGATGTATGATTAGGTTTTAGGCAATTGTGGCATAACTTCAGGTCATTAGCACGGCTAATGCGCTGAACGTTGCTCAGATTACGAAACTTATCACAACGGAAAATCATATGATTTTCTCCACAATGAAGACATGCCAATTTTGGGTTCGAAGAAGATGCATGTGAATAATTATTTTTACCCTGCTTAGGTACAGTGAATTTACGTTGGTTACTTTGTTGCACGTTTGAACTACCTGAATATGATGAAGAATGATCTAAAACTTTGATATGATTTTGAACGAAAGTAATTAAATCATCAAAAGTTGGAATTGATTTTTGATCCAATTTTTGTTCAAAGTATTTACGCGTGTAGGGATCTAGGGCTCTCAGTGCAATGTGACACATTACGTAACTACTCAAGTTATCAATTTCTAATGCTTCTATAGCTTTGTATGAATGGTCAAAGCTCTCAATGAACGAGTTTAAATTATCAGAAGATTCTTTTTGAAGCGGCGAAAAACTTAGCATTTTATCTAAATACCTACCGACCAACATTCTGTTATCTTGATATTTATCAAGGAGACTTTTCCACACGAGTTCATAGTTACTACCTGAAATAGGTACGCTTTTTACAATATTTAATGCAGAACCCTTTGTACATGATAATAAATAGTGGAATTTGTCTATTTGCGGAATACTCTTTTGATTATGTACCAGAGAACAAAATGTCTCGAAAAATGTATTAAAATTCTCAATGTTTCCATCAAATGTAAAAAGTTCTAACTTTGGAAGACGTGGTCGAGATTCTAATGAGCGAGTGGGAATACCCTCCATAATGCAAGGGGCACTAGGCTTACATTTCGATGCACGCAATTTGACTCGAAAATATAACTCATCAAAACTCTTTAATTCATGACTACGAAGTAATGATTTTGGATCAATTTCAAGTTCTTTCTCTAAAATTTTAAAGATTACGCTCTCGAATGAGCCACGTAATTTATCGATTTCTGACACGTACATCAAAAATAAATCAATCGACTCAGAATCTGAAATATTTCTTGACAAATCATACGCTCGTTGCATTTGCTCGAACATTCGTTGTTTTCTATGAATTAACACGGTTAACTCATGATTTTGAACCTCCTCATCAGATTCAGAATCTGTCTTTGTCTTAGAACTTTTAGCGGGAGGCGCCATTTTGATTTACTAACGACGCAGTTAGCGTGGACAAGTAAATGTTCAAAAATAACGAAAATTAACGAATGAAACGACGCAAATTAATCACAAATACACTAAATAATATATGTACGACAAATATATAAGTGTATAATATGAAAATATATAAATGTGAAGCTGCCAACAAAATATTTCTTTGTTTAATGAATTTTGGTATGAAAAAATATATAAATTCTAGCACGGCTAGAATAGAACTACGAGTTCTGAATTCACAAAAAACCAATCCGGCTGACGAAGGACCAATTTGATTGTGCGGTTTCTACAATCTTTTTTAAGAGAAATTTTACTGGCAGGTTTTTGTGAATTAGATAGAATGCATGTAAAGTATATATGGGTGGAAAACGTTCGTTCCTGCTGTCTCCAAGAAGGCTATTGAACATCACCTACCTCTATTCGACTCCAGATGGCCCAAGCTAGGCTGCAGGCATGCACGGCACGCCTCAGAGTTCAGGTAGGTTTCCAGGATAAGCACGGCAGACCTAGGTTCTACAGGTCTTGGAGAAAGCACACTACACGGCAGTGGGTCCACAAACACTTTACAGGTGTTAGAACGTCTAACGGTGAGGATTCGACACGTTTAAAAATGAGTGGGAAAGAACGTCCGTCCAGCTCAACGCGCTAAAGCTTCCTGTCGTTGCCGCTATGCCAGCGGCACACCGTCGTCGATTTGAGTTCGGTGATGAATTACCAATCTACCCTCAATTCAACAGCAGATATCGAACAAGTAGGGTTTAATGAATATTAAAAAAACAATGATTTTACTCTTAGGTAATTTAATGGAATTTTACTAATTATATTGAAAAATATACAAAGAATCAAATGTTTGTTCTGTACAATTTATTCATAAATTAAGCTAATAAATGCGTTATTTAGGTATGATGTAGGTAGAATACCTATTACGTACCTACTTATGCCAATTTAGTGCATTTTACAAATAGCCCTTACTTTGACATAGATGAATTCTATCTTGGGCCAGGTCTATGTAGGTACACTAGGTAGGTATTGTATATAGGTACATATACAGGGTGTCCCAGAACTCAACGTCAAGCCGAAACGGGGCGACAGGATCGATTGTAAACATAATGAGAAAAATCAGAAAAACAATTGAAATGTAAAAACAAAAATCATTATTTTTCACTGTGATTCTTTGAAATATTATTTAGGGTTACGGTTCCAAAGTTAAATGAACAAAAATAATAAAAATTAACCACAATAACCGAAAAATGCTTACAGATTGACCAAATTTTTAGGTTTTTCTTAAATGCTATAATTTTCAAACTGCATGGGATAGATTTTTTTTCTGGTAAAAATAAAATATTTTCCTACCCAAACTGGTGGGGTGTTCAATAAAAGCTTTTAGATTAATTAAATAATCACAATAACATTAATGATTTTTTTTATTATCTAAATACTTTGTTAAACAAAAAGTCTTAAGAAATATATTTTGGATGGATAGATAGGTTTGGTGATAGATATCCACTAACTATTACTTATTTATCACTAGGTTCACCACATCTACTCTAATAAAATTTATCTACAAGCTTATCTACAATTTATTGGTAGGTTGGCAGTGGTCTTTTTGAAAAATATTATAATTCCTGAAAGAGCTATGTAAATTATTCGATATAACATAGCTGTAAATACTCAGTCAATTTGTATCTCATAAGTACTTCTTCCTACGGATGACCTCAAAACGCGGTACTTACTATTTTTATTACGTTGTAAACTTCAGTCAGTGATTAAACACATGATTAGCAAAATTTCTTTGGTAGTAGCGTTTAGTGCTCTGCTAATATAAGTACTACTACCTACCTACTCTCATAATTCAAACCTGGCCACCGCCTTTTTACCCGAGTGCCGCGAGGGTTATGTGTTTGGCGTGTATCTATCCATGTATATATGCATGTATTTATGTATCCTTGCTTCGATATTTCCTTTATTACCACGTAGTAACCAAACGGCTGGATGGATTTTGATGATTCTAGTATCAAAAGATTCGTCGCAACTTTCCAAGTGTCCTTAGAAATAAAAAAAAACCGAAAAGTCACGTGGGAAGGAAAGGAGGAGCGATATTCTCTCTCATTAAAAAAATCTTTTCGCTATCATAGCAATATGGGTATCAAAATCAAAAGATTGATGAAGTCTTTTCAAACAATATATTAGTTTTTGATTTAAAGTAAACCCTCAAAGACCAAACCAAAACGCAAAATTCGTTAAGTCACTTTAGCGAACTAGGCCATGAGTGATACTAAAATATATCATAAAACCTTCTCTATGGTCATACAAATCGTTAAGAAAAAACCGCATCAAAATCTATGCAGCCGTTTCGAAGATATGAAGAATTTTGTTATAAAAAAAATATAATTGCTGGTAACCCCAAAGTGATCAAAATGAGTTATACAACCACAGGCGTCAGTAAACTGCTAGGACATAGGTACACGAGCCTCCGACTGTCTGCGATCATTACATTTTTATTATTCGACGAATGATAAAAATGAAGAATAATGACTACTTACTGAAGAATGGATTTCAATATTAAAGAGTACCAAATTGAAAACATTATCTTATTTACCTACCTACATACTTTTAGTTCAGGCACTCGGGTTTTTTTTTAATAAATCTTCTTGTTACTGTTTTTTTTATAACCGTCAGAAACAAATTCACATCTCCAACATAGTAACAAGTGCTTTGTAGATTGACGACAGACACGCAAAAGTACCTCGAGTCCGAGCTTTTCGATTTTGATGTTGGGTTTTTCCATAGCGAGTCTGGGTTTCGTATGAGCCTAGTTCTCAGCAAGCCCGCGAGGCGCTTCGAGTCTCCATATAAAATCCGACCAGACGGTACTGAAAACTAGAAACAAAACTCAGACTTCGGGTACAGTTTGTTCTTTATTAATGTATCCACTTTGCTCCCAGTCCGAGTGATACACTAACCCCCGGTTTCTGAAAGCTCGATCAAAGATAATCGGCTGTCAAATCACTTGCTATCTGAATCTAATTTGAAGTAAAAGCTGAAATAGCAAGTGGCTTGACCGCCGATTAGCTTAGATCGAGCGTTCAGAAACCGGGGGTTAGTGTTTTACTATTACCGCCGGTAAATATAGGAGATTATTTCCTATTCATTCATGGTGATTATATAAAAGCAAATGATGGCACTCATGAGGAAATTTTCACGTTTTCTACAAGTTGGACCTACTATGTAGGTAGGTACCGTATATAAAATTCTACTTATCCTACTACTACCATAATATAAAATATTACAATTGCTATATTTTGTTTGCTGTATAGTGAGTAAGTGTGTATTGTATTTGTCCCACTCATCTATAATAATGGGTAAACGGATTCCATTAAGTTTGGTATGGATGTCGATTATACTCTGAATTAAACCCTTAGGTCAATAGCAATCAAGAAATAGGGATGTGAGGGTCCTATACGAGCAATTAGATTTAGGTTTATGTTGCTATTACTAACATATAGACGACATTTTACTTTTTTCAACTTTTTATTCCAAACGGTCCCGTTAACGTATACATGTGCAAATCCAGGTGTTTGAAAATACCTCTGACTACCTACTCCCTTCAAAGCTGACCGATAAGACACTTCTCCTTCGCAGATTTAAGATAATAACAAAATATCGAAAACTTCGGACAAACAAGGACAGAGTAAATATTCCCCAAAAATATTATTAAAATTAAACAATATTTTCTGGCAATATTGGTATTATTATATCCCTTTTCAGCAATAAAAAATATTGTTAGAGAATGTTTGCTAATTTTATAGTATTTAAAAAGTATTTTGGTAGGATAAAGGTTGCCAGCGTCTTATTAGCATATACCACAACATAATGCATTAGAGAAGATTTACAATATTTATAAGTACCTACATTTATACACATTCATACTACTTGGTGCATCTATTATTATGCAGTACTTAAAATATGAGTTTAATGATTTTTAGGGCAGCGGTTTCAAACTGTTTTGCTACTCTACTTATCATATTATACATCCTACATATAGGTTACATAGAGAGGCATACAAATATGTATATAAAAAAATGTAAAAAAGTCGCGACACGTTAATCAGGAACATAGTAAGTTATGAATTTGACAAAACTGCAGCTAATACTAAACTAATAACATTTTGCAAATCCACTGGTGTAGGTACCCAAGACTTCGGCCAGTTTCAGGAGCCGATGATCACCAATGAACTTAAAAAAAACAATACTCTATAGTAAGTTATATAACTATACTTTTTCAAAATAGCACCGCCATTAAGATTAATGTCATTTATTTATAACACTGTTAACGATAACAAGTTTCCAAATTGGTCATTTACCAGTCACCATTCCTAACACACTTTATGGTCGATTTCATTAAGTCCACTTCCCTGTACCCAGGCGAAAGGCTCGTACATATGATGAGCCTTTCGCCTGCCACATTTCAGTCAAAACGTTCATAAAACACTAGTAAGTTTTCAGCACTGTAGGTACCGGTGAGCTCATACATTTATTCAACTCGAAACGAATATAAACTGCCGCCGCTACTGTTATAATGCATCCAAGCAGCGGAGAATATATATTTTTCTAACGAATCAAACTTCGAAAATAGAGCGATTACTTCGTCTATTTCTTTTGCAAGTGTTCCAATCGCAGCACAAGATCCACGCCCAGGTATTACTAACAAATGTCTGCGGCCCCCTGGGCCGGGCCTCCTCTCAGACGGTCGGCTGCGGCTGCGGCTGCGAGTGTGGGTGCGGGAGCGGATGCGTGGAGAGATGCGTGGAGTCGCTGCGGCGCGGCGGCGCGGGCGGCGGCCGCTTCTTGATCGGCGGCGGCTGGTCGCGGCGGGGGGGCGCCCCGCGCGCGCACACGTTCTCGTAGAAGGGGTCCTCGTGCGCGGCGGCGGCGGCGGCGGCGCCATAGTGCTCCTGCACCCACATAGACACGCTCGCCTCCTTGTAGTCCTCGGCGAGCGGGTACTCGCGGAAGCCGAGCACCTCGTGCGGCGTCGTGGCCGGCTCCAGCTTGCACTTCTGCGCGACCTGCCACTTCTTGCGCATCACGCGCTGCAGGTCCTTCAGGAAGTCCTTGGGCGGGTTGCTGTTCGAGTCCGCCAGCTTCTTTGGGGGCGTGAGCCGCGTGCTCTCGTTGCGCTTCGGCGGCGGCGGCTTGCGCGGCGAAGCCGGCCCACCGCCGCCGCCGCCGTCCGCCAGACTGAACGAAATTTTCTTATGCTTCTTTTCGATGGAGCACGTCGGGAGGTCGTCGGCAAAATTGACCTTTTTGATCGAGGCGGTTCGCTCCTTCGTGCCTTCCTGACCGGGCTTAGATGGGCCGGTGGGGGTGCCGTTGCTCAGCTTCTTCGTCTGGAGCTCGACGAGGCAGGCGCCGTAGGCGACGCTCTGCTGGCCGTAGAGGGTCTTGTCCGAATGGAGGGAGGAGGTTCTGGAGGCCTCCGACACGACGCTGTCGAGCGATAGCTGCCGCGGGAAGGAGTTGATGGTCGTGGGGGCGGGGGCGGGCGCGTGCGGCGGGGCGCGCGCCGTCAGCTGGTGGACGATGTCGAGCACGCGGCCGGCGGGCGCGTCCAGCGCGTGCTCCGGCGGCGGCGGCGGCAGGCTCAGCTGCGAGCCGGACAGCGAGTCGAGCGCGTCCAGCGGCGGCGGCGGCGGCGGCAGCGAGTCCAGGCTCAGCGTCGAGCTGAACATGCTGGCGGCGAGCTCGTCCGCGGGCGGCGGCGGCAGCGGCGATTCCGCCGCGCGCCGCCCGCGGACGATGGTGTCGTATATGGTGGAGTAGCCGTAGAGCCCGCTACTGCTGTCGCTGCTGTCTCGGAACGAGGAGTCGCGGGATATGGTCTCGTAGAGCCCGTACGAGGGGGAAGCGGGCGCGCCTGTAGCGGGGCTGCCGACGCTGCTGAGCCGGCTGGCGCTCGGGCTGCCGTGCGACGAGCTCGCGGTGCAATCTGTAATCGAAGGTTTTACTCGTAGCTTTAAAACTAGTCACATAACAATGCCTACCGGAAATGGTTTTGATGACATGTCAAATGGTCAAAGAGGAACTTAAACGGCGTCTCCAACTGTTTACATAATAGTATCGTGCTAAATTTTTGCAGTTGATTTCTGTTTTTTGTTTTCTAAAATAGAGTGAATTGTGCAAAGTCTAAAAGGCCAGCACGCTTAGCCGCCTCAGTTATCTGGCCATTCGTGCCAGGAGATCAATGCTTGTGTCGGGTGCCCAACTGCCCAGTGCGTACTGCCAGCTTACCTATGGTGTGATGCCGCTTGAGCGTGGAGTCGTCGCGCGCCGCGCGCGGCCGCCTCGTCAGCGTCCCGGAGTCTCCGCCGGCCGCCTGCTCCGACGCAATCTCCCCCTCCTTCTCCACCATCTCTTTTAGCTGCCGCGTCATCCATGTCAGAGGTATGTTCGGTTTCATTGACGGCTTACGTTTTATTGTACCTAAAATTTAAATCATTATCCATGTAACTATTTGATATAAATCAATTTTTTTTTTACTAGAACTGTTTTTTTTTGGAAGTTCGAAGAGTTCTTTTGAACTGTAACAATTTGTTTAGTAAGTTCTCTATCAAGTTGAACATTATTGGTGAAAACAACAAACTTCAGTGTCATACTAATACTATGGTTTCATGTCGTCGAATACACTTTAGTCTATTATTAGCAGAAAGTAGTTACCCATGGGAAATTCGCAGTCAAAAGCACTTTCGGAAGCGGTGCCGCCATCTGAGAGACATCCACTGGAGCTCGACGAAGATGCACGCGAGTGCCTGTTCAGTATTCAGCAAAACACATCTTTATTACACATATTCATTTCCAGTTTACTAAACTAGGTAAAGTATTATACAGGTATAATAAAATAACATTAGAACTAATATTGCACAAAACTATAAGTAATGAGTTCAGTCGACACGAAAAACAGGTAGCAGGTCATGCTTTGCATTAAAAACTATGGTAAGATGTCGAAGTTCTATAACTATAAATAATCCTAACTTTTATTGGTCTTACTGCTTAGACCTTTGTCATTCCATAGCAGTGAGACGAAGGCTGCAAAAACTAGGGGAAAGGTTAGCATAAATGCAGTCGTGAAATGTTGAGTTCAAAAAAGTACCTGTAAACATTTTAGGCCCTTATTCATAATGGTCGCTGAGCGCGCTAATAGCTTAAGTCTGTTGCTGTCTCTTTTCGTTGACATGAATTTTCGTGACAGTGACAAGAATACTCTATAGAGCCGTTATAAAATGACAAGATTTTAAATAAGAGGGTAAATTTGCAGCTTCATTTAGGTGACACACCGGTCAAAACACGAGTTCGATCGATTTACATATAACACGCGCCAATAATGCTACGGATTTAAATAGGTGCATAATTATTACTTCTTACTAACTAAACACTACCTAGTAATCTCTCTCGCTCTCGTGAAAGGTTCTCTCGTGAAATACTCAGATCCTGCAAAAATTTGGTCTCTCCCTGACGTAAACGATGCACCTCTTGCGACCGTCAGCTGCGCCACATAGCTTGTCTTTGAAAAAAGAACTAAAAATCGCAATAGCAAGCACACAGCACACAGAAAACCTACCCTCATTGTACTAGCTAGCACTTGTTTGTCTAGACACTACTCATACACTAGCTCTCGTTAAGCTTGTACACACTTGTACAAGCTAGAAAAACCATTACCAGTAGGTAATGGTTTTACTAGTAAGTAAAAGCGGCCAATAGCGAGTCGGACTCGCACACGAAGAGTTCCATACCATTATCTATAAAAACTGATAAAAAATCACGTTTGTGTTGTGGTAGCCCCCATAAATATTTATTTCATTCTGCTTGTTAGTATTTGCTGTTATAACGGATACAGAAATATATCATCTGTCTAACATCAGCTTAGTGACAAACAGACAGACGGACGGACGGAAAGACAGACAGACGGACGGACAGCGGAATCTTAGTAATTGTGTCCCATTTACCTTTTGGGTACAGAACCTTAAAAACAGACATACCATTTTTTTTAAATAAACACAAACTATACATAGTTTCAAACAAACCAAATGATAAACAATAGTTAGCTGATAATGATACTGACCTGCCACTACTTATATCTGAGTTGGCAGCGCTGATGTTGCACGATGCTCCTTGCACAGGCATAATGTTAACGCCTGCAGTATTAATAATGTTCGTTTTCGTGGGAATCGATGTTATCTGCACAAAAACAATTTATTTGTATTTAATTTCAATTTATTTTTTAACTAGCGACCCGCCTTCGCGCCCCAGCTTCGCACGGGTGCACATTGTTTTTCTACTATATCATGCGTGTATTATACATAAAAACCTTACTCTTGAATCACTCTTATCTAAAGATTTATGCATACATAGAGACATAGGGATATAGGGACAGAGAAAGCGACTTTGTTTTATACTATGTAGTGATTAACAGGTAACCTCTTCCTAGTTTCACTATGCGAAAATGTGTAAATGGTCAACAACTATTTTTATGAATTACAACAGCTATTTTTATGAATTATTAATTAGACTATAATAATATAATAATAAATAACAAATGCTAAGTATAAGTTCTACTAACCGAACAGGAACGGGCGTGAGCCAAGTGATCGAGATCTTCCTGTGTCAACTCTTCAACTAAAGCACGGTGATTTTCTAAGAGCTGCCTCCCATGCTGGAATACAAGGAACAGTCAAGCCATCTGGCAGACGACACAATACCATACGTAAGTAGGAAGAGTTCCGCTTGGCATACTCGTACATACCTTGGCTATGCGCATGGCGGTAAGCCATCTCTCAAGAGTGCGCTGGTCATCCGCACACAAAAACTTTATAAATTTAACACTCTTGGGTTGCTGAAGTCTCGGGTGCTTTATCGCAAAGCAGTAATCAGTAGGGGACTTGTACTTCTTCTTCCAATTTAGCCCTATGTAAACTTCATTATTGTCAAAAGTCGCCAAGCATACCAGTTCCTTCAAAGTCTTCACTTTATCTTTTGGTGAGTAGTAGAGTCCTATTAGGAAAAATAATTTATTTTATATTCTAGGCATGTGAAAACAAACTCTGAAAGCAATGGAATTAGGTGCATTTTCGCATGGGCATTTCGCATGGCAGGAGTATAGTGTGGCCACACGACGCCAGCATTGATTACTAACCAGATGGCCTCAATACGCAGTAGATCTTCTTCCATCCTTTCTTGGCATCATTTTTGAGATAGAGTGGCCCCTCCATGGGTGGGACTGGATGGCCGGACACTGATGAAACCGTGGTTGGAACACCGTTTTGGACAAAAAATTCTTCTATAATAACCTGCCGGGAGTGCTCGTCGTGTTCGCTCGATCGTCCTACACAGAATAGTACATTATTGCAAAGGCAGCGAAATAGGCAATTGCAGGTCGAGTATGAGTTTGAAGGCCGAGCCGCAGGCGAGGACTTCAATAATACGAGACAGGCAATTGCCATTTCGGCCGAGGCATATATAGTGCCTTTCTTAAAAAAATGCAAGGAAATAAAAAATAAATTTAATTAATATTAAATAAATAAATAAATAAATAATGCTGGACAATCCACACAGCACCATCTAGCCCCAAAGTAAGCTACTCAAAGCTTGTGTTATTTTATTTTATATTACTAGATGACTGATATATTTAATACATTATATACTTACATAGATAGATATTTTTTATTATACATAAACACCCAGACCCACGAAACAAATTTCTGCAGATCGTACACAAATTTGTTCCGAGGCGGGAATCGAACCCGCAACCTCTTGCGTCGCAGGCGGACTCTCGCCCGCTGCCTCACTGAGGTCGTCAAAATATTAAAAGTTATATTGCTCATGTTAGGACAATTATTGAAAGAAAATGTAACTGCAACTATGTAACTGTCTGTGGCTACAATGTAACTGCGGAAACAATGTAACTATGTAACTGTCTGTGGATATACAGCCACGAGAAAGAGTTCTAAATTCAAACATCACACCGTTTCATACAACATTGCCGGCGCGCTAACGCGCCGGGAAGTGATTTCCGGTTTTCAGTCTACGTAAATATGATACTTCGCGTGTTCTTTACATAGAAGTAAAGACAATATTTCCGCGCATGTTTAAGAAAATATAATTATACTAGCTGTGCCCCGCGGTTTCACCCGCGACAACTATAGGTATGTTAAAGAGAAAAAAAAAACGTTTTCCACCCGAGATAAAACCCTAAATTAGTATATTTTTTTGTAATTTATCTACTTTTACTTTTAGTTTCAAGTCAAAAATTCTCGTACAAACTTTGACATCCCTTTGCACCCTTATTAAGGGTAGTTTACAAAAACTAAAAATGTCGTTCTTAATTATTTATTTAGAAGTATATTTACTCCAAGTTTGAAATCAATTGAACCACTCGTTAAAAAACTCCCATACAAAGTACAACACCCCTTTGCACCCTTATTGGGGGTAGTTCTCAAAAACTAAAAATGACAAACTTAATTATTCACTTTGGGGTACATGTCCTCTAAGTTGCAAGTTCCTAGGTTGAAGGAATACGATGTTTCATACAAACGTTTTCAACCCTTTTAACCCCTAAGGTTGAATTTTGAAAAATCCCTTCTTAGCACACGTCTACGCTGTAAGAACTATGTACTCCTCAAATTTCAAGTCTCTACGACCAGCGGTTTGAGCTGTGCGTTGTCTATATGTCAGTCAGTCAGGACTTTGATTCTTATAGTTATAGATTAACATTAGCTTTTCGTTAGGACAACGTAACCATCTAAACATAAACAACCATATTTACCTTTATCGTCTTCAGTAAGAAGAAACTTTTCAGGAGTTTGGAATAAGGATATCTTGTCCGGCCTCTCAGCAAAGAAGATTTTGTTTTTAGATTCCCTCGTCCATAGCATTAAATTATCGACTAGCATTTCATGGTCCTCGTACACGCGTTCTGAGAAAGAGAAAACAAAATTTTGGTAATCTAAGAATTAGAGGTATCATATCGCCATGCGGTAGTATTGAATGTTTTACCCATGTGAAGATCGGGCAAATGCTCTATAACTGCCCATTTTGGCTCCATGGTCACGTGGTTTTTATCAGCTAGCAGTCTTGTAACATATCCGCAAGTCATCTTCTCGTCCACCAATAAACTTTTAGATGAGCCGTCCATAGAGAAAGCTTTTATAAAAAGCTTTTTAACATTCGCTTCCCGCATACGCTCCAGAGCCAACTTTATTTTGTCGGCCTTTTGTTGGAAGCTCGCATCCTACGGAATATCAGTGTTGTAATGTTTAAATATGATAAAAACATAAGTGTACGTTTGTAATAAGGACATTAAAAAAAGCGGTTCAAATTTACCTTTTGCGTTGGGTGAATGTTTAGTTTGAGAGCTTTGCATTTGGAGCTGGTGCTGCTAGATGCAGACGATTCACTCGAAAGCATTGATACCTGTAAATACTCATAGTTTAGACTCTATCACAATCTACAAGCCGAGAGATTAGAGGTCTGTAACTGTAATAGATACATACAGTATCACTAAAAGCAGAATCGTTGTCGGGTGAGTCCGTGCGTGCTATGCTGGAAGCCGCGTCACCTGGCTCTTTCTCCTGACTTTGAACTTCGGCGGATCCTTCTCTTTCTGTAACCAAAACACAGGTATTTAACAAACCTATACATTATGAACGAACTGTGTAGGTAACGCCTCATACGTGAACGGTGTAGGTGTTTTTTTATACTACCAAGGTAGCAAAGAGCATACGTCCCACCTGATGGGAAGCGGTTACCGCAGCCTATGGACGTTTGTAACACCAAAGGTGTCACACTCGCGTTGCTGACTTTTTAAATATTTTAACACGCCTTTTTTAAAGAACCCCGTACTGTATTCTCCAAGAAAAACACCCGCAGGGAGTGCATTCCACAACCTTAGAGCGCGGGAGGAAGTTCCTCTGAAAACGAACAGTGCGCGACCATCCTCGCTCCAAGGTGTGTGGATGAACCCCCTGCCTATGGCGAGCAGTGCGCTAGTAAAATGAAGCTGTGGGCATCATGTCAAACAATTCTTCAGAACACAACCCATTATACAAGCGGTAGAACACACACAGAGAGGAGAAGTCTCTCCTCAAACTTAAGGGTTCAATACCGCTTGTTATAGGTTCAGGTCACAAACCGCAGTAGACCCCTGGCAACATAACCTCTTGGAAAGGTTACACTAATTATCAGTCGTAGGTATACGCCAGCCCTTCATCACTTGTTTCGCCCACCATAGCCTCTTGGATAATTAGATATTAATAATATGGGGAACAAAACTTTCACCTCGTTATTTAACTTAAACAAAAGCTTGTTTAATTTCCGACTGCTGCGAACCATATTTCATGAGCAGCGATACTGATCGCCTGCACGACTGATGGCGACGGTGCGCGATTACGTCACAACACTTGCTATTTTTCGCTTATCTTTTACAAGAAATACCAAACGACATGGATCTCGTGGAGCCGGTGGTGGCGGGTAGCCGGTCTAATTACCCGCTGCAGATGAGTTGTAACGCAACGAAGTCTTATTATTGAATTGTGAAAAGCAAGTATATATAAGCATGAGATAATTACTCAGATAATTTCATCATCATCATAGTCCGACCTCGCCTTCTGCTGGGTATAGGCCTTCCTGAGTTTGTGCCATCTACCACGATCCTGTGCCTAACCCATTTCCGACGTGCGATTTTAGTTATGTTATCCACCCACCCATCTAGCTGTAAGACGTCTTATTGCCTCTGCATTTATTATATTGTCGTACTACTCCACTTGTCATCATAACCACGTCTTGCAATGTGCCCTGCCGAACTCCATTTGAGTTCCGTATTCTGATATCCGTCGAGGATTCCAGAGGTTACAGTCCCATAATTATAGTATAGAGGTTCATAAATATTTCCTATATGAAGAGGTTTCAGGTTGCCTGGAAGAGATCGCTCTCAGCGATAAGGTCGCCCATTATTTTGCCCAGATTTATGCATTTACTCTGTATTTTGTTTCTGTGTGGTGAACAATAACGAGTTATCTATCTATCTATCTATATGAAGGACGCCTTTTTGTGTACTAGTTCAGTTTTGGAAAAAAAACGGTAACCCTTATTGTCTCACTCGGGTCTCAGAGCTAAACAAGTAAATTGGACAGCTATACTTACTTGCAGATACTCGGGATATTTCTTCATCGTACTCAGAGTCTAAAGCACAGAGTTCCCCTAGGATCGCATCTAGATCAGCATCCTGCGTCTCCTCCAGATTGGCCATAGAGAACCGATAGGTGTCGATGCGAGGAGCAACTATTTCCAACGGCCTCATAGCTGAAGCCACGTCACCGGATGAGTTCAGACCCTGAAAACAAAAAGTTATAATCTTCAATATGGGAAATTGAGCCCTAAAGTCCAGTAAGGTTCCCTAGACTAAATTATGTAGTCGGAAAATAGAGATGGTTCGAAATAATTGTTCCTGTAAATCACGTCGTGAGTTTAGTTTTTCGTAACGTCAGGCCTTCTTTTTGGGAGATTCAATAAGCGCCTCATTCGGACGTGCTAAGAACACAGGAGTCTGTACAAAAAAGGCCGTTACGAAAAACGAAATACTTTCGAATGTTTTTTTCATCTGAGGGGGACCCACTTTCTGTTTGCTGAGCACGACCTCGGAGCGATAAATTGTTTGTAAAAAATTGGCGTGACAAGCTAATGTGTCATTAGCTTGTCACGCCAATTTTTATACAATGTACCTATCGGTCAGGTATATGTACATACTTATCATTGTAGTAGGGTAAATTAAAAAAATAACATCATCATGAACCTGAAGGAGGCACTACAAGCTAATGATTGGCATGGCGTCAAAATGCGTTCTTATAAACTACTTTCTGAAGGAACAACCATATGGCTCACCTGATGTTTAGCTGTAACGATTACCTATAAAAACGCTTTGCTTTGCAAGTCACGCACGAATTAACGTAGGTACCCAGGGTACCCTACGCTGCATTGTTCTACGACCTACCTACATCCATCAACATGAAGCATATTAAAATATCTACTACCTAGTTGCGCCCCGCGATTTCATCTGCGCAGATTGAATTTTTTTTTAATTAGTGTAAATGGCTGTGGCGTTCTGATTAAATAAATAAATAAATAAATTAAATCCCAGTATTCCCACGGGATAAAATGTAGCCTATGTGCTATTCCAGACTATAATCTGTCTCTCTCCCAAGTTTCATCCAGATCCGTTCAGCCGTTCGGGCGCGGCGTGAAAAAGTAACAAACATCAATAATAAATATTGAATTTGTGTTGTCCTCGAACGTGCCTGTTTTTTTACTTGAAACCCTGCATTGACATGTCTTAAAATTATATGGAAGAAAATTAGGAGCAATAAAAGGTAATCGGAAGCACCATTACTTTGAGGTTAGTCTCAATAAATAGGTATTTAATCAAAAAAATACTTCGGTAGGCCTACCTACGAGTACATACCTACTACACTGATTAAGTTTTGATTTGAGATTCCATTCCCTTCCAGTTTATTTTTAAATTTAACTGCCTATGTTTAGGCAGGTACCTACCTATTTAATACCTAGTCCGGTTTTTTGCAAGAATGTTAATTATGGTTTGCATTAAAAAAATGTCACCATTTAGACAGTAGGCACCTTTTACAGCCACTTTTTACAGCGTATCTTATGGCACTAGTTAGGAACATAGGTAGTGTTTATGTACCTCTATATTTTACTAACACAAACATATAGGTACAAAACATAAGTTATATTACCTATCCGGTAAGGTGTGTACTCTACCTCTTGTTTACTTAAAAAAAACTACAATACATATTCTACGTACCGTCGTCATAGTATCCAAGGTGTGTTCCATAGTTATGGTTTCCGTTGGTGAATTATTAGCGCTTTTGGACTTTCCACCAGCCAGTCGAAAGCTTCTGTTTAGCGAAGACAGAAAGCCACCGCGTTGCCACTTACTTGGCTCGTTGAGTTTTACATCCATCATTTGTTTCGTTTACATTGCAGTTGCAATGCAACGTCCAATGACTCACGAACCAGCACTTCACGCTATTAGAAAAGTGTGCCAAAAGGCCGGCGCCACACGTTGCGCATTCTGCTCAAAACTCCTAAGTAATCAACACGGTCGAAGCTCAAGATAAACGACTTGCGGTCACAGAGTTGGATTTTACTAAACTGGAATTTAAATCTTTATAGGTAGTTACATTCATAAGTGCACAAGACGCGATGTGAATAGTTACGATAACGAGTTTAAAGTTCCACCGCCTTCGAAGTATGAATGCGCGGGGCTGCGCCACTAATGCGGGATACCATTACCCTATCCACAATAATAACAGTGTGAGTGACCTCGTCCTTTCACTGAACTAAAACTTTGTATTCGCGCACAAGTTTATGAAACTGATTTTATACTGCAACAACAAAGGATGCTTTCGATTATTTATCAATAGCAAGAGCACGTTAAAGCTCCGCAGCTCAGACCACAACTACTAGTCGGCTCGGAGCAGAGCAAAGTGAAGTGAGTTGTATTACAAAATGAGCCGTGAACGCGGAGCCAGGCGAGCACAGGCGACCACGCAAGGCGGGGGGGGGGGGGGGGGGGGGCGACGAGCGTAGTACCCGCTCCGCTAGTATTGTGAAACGCACACGTGTGTGCGCTACGATGATGTTTGCCTCCAGATTGACGAGAAGTGGCGACTTTATGCTGGTGTGCGTTTCGGGCCCCTCTCGTTTTGAAGACACCCTCCGTACTTTTTGTCGTAGTTTCGGCGCGTGGCGCGTGGCGCGCCCTTAGCAATTCAATAGGGATTCTGTGCCCGTAGCCCGAGTCGACGCGCGACAATCGTACACTAATGAAGAATAACCCAAATCTAAATGGTCTGCCATCAGCAGGTCAACGCCTAAAAAAGGCGCAAGAAGGCATACTGTAAACCTAAGACCTCCTTCACACAGCTCAGTTATTAAGCTCTATACCCTATGCCCTAAGTTTACATCAATAAAACAAAGTCATTTTCTCTGTCCCTATGTCCCTAAAACTACGCAACGGATTTTGATGCAGTTTTTTTTAATAGATAGAGTGATTCAGAAGATTTTTTATGTATAATACAAGCATGATACGAGTATGTGCGCCCGTGCGAAGCAGGGGCGCGAGGGCCGGGCGGGTCGCTAGTTTCGTATAATTTGTTGAACCACCGAACACGTACAATCTTATGCACTTTAGAATCCTTCACTACGCTCTGGATTCAAAAAAGCGCCCTTGTCTTAAAAATATTATTTTTCCCCTCTAAGATGCAATCTACTTGCCGCGCACTTTTTTTTTTTTTATGCCAAAGCAGGCAGACGAGCATACGGGCCACCTGATGGGAAGTGGTCACCGTCGCCCATGGACACCTGCAACACCAGAGGCGTTGCTGATGCGCTGCCGGCCTTTTAGGAAGAGATGAACCCGCCTTTTGAAGGACCCCATGTCGTAACTCCGAGGGAAAACCGCAGGGGGAAGTTCGTTCCACAACTTACTCGTTCGAGGTAAAAATGACCATGAGAAACGAGTAGTTGAGGAGAACCAGCCATCCAGGTGGTGAGGATGGAATTTTGTTTTGCGGCGTGTGGTGCGATGGTGAAATTCAGCAGCGGGCACCAAATTAAACAATTCCTCAGAACACTCCCCATTGTACAGACGATAGAGCACACACAGAGAACCCACGTCTCTCCGTAGACTTAGGGGCTCTAGGTCGTCTGTGAGCTTAGGATCGTTGACAATCCGAGCTGCCCTACGTTGTATCCGGTCAAGTGGAAGGAGTTGGTATTGCGGCGCTCCAGCCCAGAGATGTGAGCAGTACTCCACATGCGGTCTGACTTGTGCTTTCTTATAGAAACACCACCATTGGGTGCACTTAAACGCGAACCAAGTCGTTCTTTTCGAATAGATGTGATGAAAAAGGTGTTTTATATATACGCAAAAGGCAAATGATGATGATGACTGCCACTGTGACTTCTTTCAAAGCATGAAAGTACGCGGTAGAGCACTAGCGGTTACCCATGACCATATTGATCATTGCTTGATTAGTGGATAGTGGTAGTTAATCAGTCACGACCAAACAGGCCTCACCACGACACTGCTATATGATTGTACTTTTGGCGCGGCCAAAGCGAGTATAATATGACCCACTTTTATTTTACATTGTCCTACTTTTCTACCGTAAAACAACTGCACCCACACTTATTTTTATTGTTGACAGTGTTTATTGTGTACTTTTGGGGCAACGCTACGAGAGAAACTTCAATATAATGTATGTTTTACCATTTTGAACAATAAGGTCCATGTATATAAATCAGACACAACATTTGCAATGGTATCATTAAATAATATACCATAAGTTATTATTACTTGTCTATTTTATAGAAAACCAAGGTTTGGCCGAAAGGTGTCATCTACAGACGCTTCCGTGGGGGTCTGAGAGACACCGTGTCACTGCGGAATACGGCGCGGCGGAGACATACCTACCTACCGTTTGTTTTAGTTTAGAAGATATTTAAATGTGGTTATTTTTATTACTATAAAGGGAGGTTTAATAGAACAGTGCTAGAACCTTCTTCTTTCATGCATTCTTGCTAAATGGTGATGTGTGGATTGTCCAGCATTATTTATTTATTATTTACTAGCGCAGATTTAAATCCTGGTATTCCCACGGGATAAAAAGTAGCCTATGTGCTATTCCAGACTATAATCTAGCTCTCTGCCAAGTTTCATCCAGATCCGATCAGCCTTTCCGACGTGAGAGTAACAAACATCCATCCATCCGTACTTACAAACTTTCGCGTTTATTAGTAGGATTTAATATTTATGCATCTGGCGCCGAACCCTTGAGCTTGACAGAGGTGGATAGTTTGTGAATGTGAAGAACCTTGGAGTTCGCTGCATTCAGCTTACTACATGGTATTTCCATTTTATCTTCGCAGTAAAGATTATCTATGGGTACTACCTGCCACAGTTTTTGGACATAATAAAATGGCCATTTATGTTACAAATTGTGTTTAGAAGATAACATTTATTGTTGTTACCGTTATACGACTATTCAGACCCTGGCGTCCATTGTTTGAGCGTGGCACTCGCAGTTTTCTAAGACAGAGCAATAAAATTAAATAAATCTGTCGAACACATTATGCTAGACCCCCAAGAAAAATTAATTTTTTCGGTGAAAAATATTTAGGTACTACTTAGTACCAAATTTTTTTACTATTTGAAAAAACATAACACCAGGTATTATGTTTTTAAAATAGTATAAAAAAATGTGAAACAAGTACATACATAGCCTTTAATATTTTGCCTTATATTCGCAACTTGTATTGGCAAAGCTTTAATCAAAGACAGAGAGAGAAATACATAAATAATCAACATTTTATATCAAAACAAACAATAATTATAAGTTTACTAGTTGCACCCCGCGGTTTCGCCCGCGCAGATTTAAATCTCGGAATTCCCACGGGATAAAAGTAGCCTATGTGTTATTCCAGACTATAATCTATCTCTCTGCCAAGTTTCATCCAGATCCGTTCAGCCGTTCCGGCGTGAAAGAGTAACAAACATCCATCCATACAAACATCGCGTTTATAATATTAGTAGGATAGTAGGATAGAATCAGTTGAGTAGTGACTACCGACGAACCTCCTAAGTATTATAAAATAAATTATACCTACAATCCGACCTTCCCTGCCTCAAAAGTAATGTACAAAAAAAGGGAAACAGGTGGTTCGAGGAAGCACCTGCTTGAGCCGATTCGACAGATGCGCGACTCATTGTTGGCCCATTCGGCGTACCCAATAACCACTTTTCAGAACTTCTGCAGTAAAGAAAATAAGCCCCGAAATTATTGAATGGTAATTGGCGAAGGCAGGTGTCTTGTTATCATTGTGATGTGAATATGACACACGCATAATTACACTTGATCACAAAGCAATGGAGACTACATGAACCTATAAATTATAATTATTTAAACATCGAAGACCTCAGTGGCGCAGCGGGCGAGAGTCCGCCTGCGACGCAAGAGGTTGCGGGTTCGATTCCCGCCTCGGAACAAATTTGTGTACGATCTTCAGAAAATTGTTCCGTTGGTCTGGGTGTTTTCTATTTATAATAAAAATATCTATCTATGTAAGTGTATAATGTATTAAATATATCAGTTATCTAGTAGGTAGTTTACTTTGGGGCTAGATGGTGTTGTGTGGATTGTCCAGCATTATTTATTCATTTAATAGATAAAGTCGAAAAATCATACTTCGATAATTTGAGGCTAATTAATACTAAGTAGGATTGATCGTTAGTTAAAAACGAATAATAAATAATGATAGCCATAACCATAAGCCAAGAATATTATATCACAACACAAGGTGCTCATTGTTCAGCGCGGTATTTTCAACAGCTCAATGCTAAAACGAACAAAAGATAAATTCAACCCCCAATCTTCAAGTAGTTTTTTTACCGAGTGAAATACTCTTCTTTATACTTAGCAACATGTTGAAGATATTCGTGTTCCGTCCGTCTTTGCGTCTGTTAGTGACAAATTAACAAAATTGATTTTTATACACATTTTCAAGGTTTTTATCAACCAGAAAGCCCACAGCTAAACATAATTATGCTACCTATTATTTATGTGATTTGAGTTAGAGTTTCGATAAGTGTGGTGAAATATTTTATTTTGAAGCTAGTTATAGTTACCTTTATTCAATTATTACAAATTAGTATTTGAGAACACCGGTGGTCTAGTGGAAGTGACCCCGCCTTCCGATCGTAAGGTCGCTGGTTCGAATCCGGTCGTGCACCAATGGATTGTTCTATCGAAAAATTTATGTGCGCAATGCCAGTGCTCTTAAACGGTGAAGGAAAAAATCGTGAGAACACCAGTTAGTATTCTAACAGCGGCGATGGGCTTGCAACCTGTCACGTATGGAATACTAACTACTGCAAAATGTGGGTATGTGCCAAATGTAATGTTTGGACGTACCTCTGACTACCCCCCTTAGACATCCTCAAAGAATCTTGAATTAGTACCTACTTGGTACTGGGAGATCTGAAGGGATATCTACCGTACCTGGGGATCAAGTCGTGAAGCTGTTTCAGTTTTTTTTCAGTTTCAGTATTTGGGGTGGATTGTGAAATTGTTTTGTAATTTAGTAAACAACAAAAGGTCTGTTGAAAATCCTGTTTCGTGCATCAGAGATGGATAACTTAAGGCGCACGACTCGATCCCAAATCTTGGTAAAAGTGCCATATGGTGGCGAGCACCTGTCTGCGCCCGTGACAGCTGCCACGCACACGTGTTCGAGCCGTGATGCAGCATCACTTAGCCTCTTAAACAACCTTAGATTTTTTCTTTTGCATTAAATTTACACGAACAAAATTTTTTGATGTACAAGACATTTTAAATTTTGTCATTTTCATTTTTTTATTTCCTATTAGAAAGAATCATACACTCACATTCAATTTTACTACTTGTTATTTTTTTAGACCTAAAACACATTACCAAAGAAAAAATCCAGTCTAATGTACCTGCCTAGTATATAACTTGTGTTTATTTGTTTTATGGACTTTTTAAATTATGTTTTTTGTATGAATTAAATGTATAAATGTGTCCAATCTTTAATTTTTCTTATCTTATATTTCTCTAATCTTTTTAAAAGAACAAAACATAAAGCCTACTACTATTATAAACGCGAATGTTTTGTAAGTATGGATGTTTGTTACTCTTTCACGCCGGAACGGCTGAACGGATCTAGATGAAACTTGGCAGAGACATATATTATAGTCTGGAATAGCACAAAGGCTACTTTTTATCCCGTGGAAATACTGGGATTTCAATCTGCGCGGGTGAAACCGCGGGGTGCAACTAGTTTTGTATAATTCTAACAAGTTTTCGTCCCTTTGGTTTTGATCACGCTAAAGTTGGCAAAACGTTACCGCACTACTAGGCGCAGTGTACAAGCCACAAAGTTGCTTTCACAATCGTAGTTACCGACTTTAAAAAGGCCCATCGAAATAGAATACTTAAATTCTACATAGAACAATTTACCAAGCGAGTCGTAGGCGAGCTAAAATTGCAAGGCTGTATTGGATCGTATGTTAACGAACTGCAGTTTCACCAGATGGGACTCCTTACGAATAAATGTTTATTTTTTGCAGTACAGAGGTATTGCTCCGTTCCTATTTTCTTGAAGATGCTTTGAGCTTACGAATAGGGTATGGTGAAACCATGTGAACTAGGTGACCAACAGCGTTTATATATTTTTTCCAAGTATTGTATAGGGGTTTGAGACAATATCTAAATGAAAAAAACTGTTTTTTGGGTAATTTAGTTAATTTTTGGCCTCAAGTTGATGGACGATGGAAGAATCATAGAACTAGTTCATATCGGGCGAGGCTTGCGCGGAAATGCTGGTTATAGGTGACTTCCTTAAAATGAGGTGGTTCATTTGCTTGTTCTTTTATGCCGTGCCTAGCAGTAAGTACACTTACCGCTGTAAGCACTGTGAGCTCTCCAAGCCACTCGTTCAGCAGTGCCTCGGGATCGTCTGAGGCGGCGCCGGCGGCCGTGCCACTCTCCTCTACCAGCGCCATCTGTCAAATAAATTAATTTATACTAATAAATAAAATACTAAATTTTGGTAATGGCTTACATATCTGCAAAGTTTCTTATATTCATTTTAAAAGTAATTAGTGCGGCCTGTCATATTTCCGGCGCGCCTGCGATGTCCTCATCCGATTTGTAAACCACTGCGGTACGTATAATATGTGTGACACTGAATTTTCTAAACAAAATCATTATTTATTTTTTCAGTGTAACTTTTCCTGCCGTTGTTCAGTTTTTCTATTTAATTGCACCCACACATGGAAGCAAACTAATTAGGTCGGTATGAGTAAGTTTAATCCACATGCCTTATTGAGATACATACAAAATATAGCCTCCAAGTAACTTCTAGCCACCAGGAAACTCCTAGTCTCCATTGTAGTGCTTATTCGTTTATGTCGGAAGTTTACCCGTGGTATCTTGCTTCATTGTGTTGTAAAGTTCATAAACCACGGCCTAAGAAATTGTATAGCAGTTTAGAAAGTGCACATTACCAACTATTATTTATTGTAAACCTGTAAATAGATCTTACAGAGGTAATTTTGTTCCAGCAGTCTACCTCACAGTCTACCTATTTCGGGCATACAATATTGCTATACTTTCCTTATATCCTTATAATATATCCGTGAGCGTCCATTACAAATAATGAATTTACAATAGGATATCTAAGATTAGTCCAAGGAGGTAATAAGGTACTGTATAAAGTTAGGCAAGTATCCGTTTTCAGGTAGCTTTATATTGATATAGGTAATATAATTGTTAAACAGTACATAATTATACTTATGCCCTTTCAGTAACCCAGACATGGTTTGTTTTAAATAATATTGAAAAGTCACGTTTTTAATAACAGGAATAATGTTATGGCTTCGCATAATCAAAGCGGCTTCGCTCGACTATTTTCAAAATATATATTAATTTTACTCATAAATTCGCTCGCTCTTGGTTTCTAACCTCATTGGTGCACTTTAGTACAGCGAAAACTTAAATATATGAGGCACAATCATTTGGAAATAGTTTTGTGTTGGTCTGGCTGGACAAGGAATCTAAATTCCTTGTGGCTGGCATATTTTTTAAATATTAATAAAATCTGGATGATTATGTATGACTTTGACGATTGCCGGCAGACCGTACCGGACTCAAGGAATATACGTAACTAGTAGCGTCCCGCGGTTTCACCCGCGTAGTTTTAAATCCCGGTATTCCCACGGGATTAAAAGTAGCCTATGTGTTATTCCACACTATAATATATCTCTGTGCCAATTTTCACCAAGATCCGTTCAGCCGTTCTGAAGTTATAGAGTAACAAACATCCATCCATCCATACTTACAAACTTTCGCATTTATAATATTAGTAGGATACTCTGACTACTGGCGAGCGCAGAAGGCACTCTGCCATACAAAATGGGTTTTTGTTATGGTATCCAGGTTTGTTACCTAAGAAAGCGATTTTCAGTCAGGCACGTCGACGGTGGGCCCTTTCGATTCCGTTTTTGCCCAAGTATAATAACTTAGGACGCAGAGGAAAGTTATTTGATGTAATATAATAAAAAATAATAACCGTATTATAGTACACAAAAGAGCGCGTCGTGATTCGCATGCAACTGGTGTCACGGAAGACCATGACAGCCCTCACAGCTTAGTGGCTCTGCGTTTTGCGCTGTTAGGCTGTGGGTTCGATTCCCAGCGACAACAAATAGTAGAACACATACAAACTAAGCAAAGTTTGTAATATGGAAACTACATAGCTGATATCTGTATACTTTTTTTTTGTGGAAATAAAATACATCACCCAGACCGAGAAAAAACATGTTCATAGCATAAATCATTGTTCTCGTTGGGGATCGAATCTATGAAAAGGGGTTATTCTACACCAGATTTTGATTTTAAAACGATTTTTAAATTATACGTCAGTTTGTGTTTTGTTTTACTGCTGACTTTGGATACATTTTGATAACTTGGTATTTGTTGATGCTACGTCGAAGCCGTTCGGAGGTCACCTAACAAGGAGATTCGCTCTAGTTATCTACGCCCCGATACCTCGTAACGTCCAATTTGCAACTCCCGACCACAGCAGTTGGTTAGCTATTACTTTAGACCAATTATCACTTTTAATCATAAGCTATTGAATATATGCAGACCTGTACCCTAAGTCTGAGTTTTGTTTTTCGTACCGTACGCCCCTTTTTGTATGGAAATCTGTTTCGCATTAGTATGGTAATTTAGTCGAGGAGCGAGTATTTTGGTGTCTAAACGTATGCGACGAACCACAACAATTTAGTCGAGTAGCGAGTGAACGATCGAATCGAGTCGATCTATTTTATATTATTTTTAACGAGTAGCGAATACTACTCGTACTAGTAGGGTACTAGTACCCTCTCATCACGTGTCCGTGCTCATAGGATTACAGTTTATACAATTCCGAACCTTGTAGAGTTTTCGAAAAAATATCTCTTGCAAAACACCACTCACTTGTACGAGTACTGTACTCGACCGTAATGCGAACGATTTCTTGGCGAGTAGCGAGTAGTTCTGGCGACTCGCCTCTCCTCTTTCAGAATCCGACCGATAGACCACCAGTGCACTTTATAGCACTCGAAGCAAAGTAGTTAAATTTATGAACAGCAGCAAAGCTTTGCTAGCCATATAAAAAGGTTAAAAAACGTGGCATGGCAGTAAAAACAGTCATGGTTCCGCCTTTAAACTGCACTGAATGTAAACATGCACGAGCTGTGTGCGTTTGCCTCGTTGCAGTGCAACCATTTATTTCAGTGCCTTTGGTGGTACCAGCTCCCAAGTTGAAGTTATGGATTGTTTTGAGGTGAATGTTACTGTATCTTTGGGTGGAATCCAATGCTAACGTTCCGCTCCGCTCCCTTTTCTTTGAAAGGATCCAAGTGATACAACACACTACAGAAGTAGTATCCGAAACAAACATTAGATCATCTTTTCAACCAGTAAATGCCTGCAATCAATGACGGACCGCATAAGATAAACAGCTCGTACAAGTAGGAAGGCGTTGAATTTACACTATCGATTCCACTCAAACCGTGCGTTGGTTGTATGGTATATCTACGCATTAGTTTATAAACTAAAACGCAGTGGGAATAACCAGTAACAATTGGCTGTTTTTTATATTGTAAGCGCAGTTCTCAACTTCAAGGTTGTTATGACTTCACATTTCGATTGATCAATTACTTCAACGGTGAATGCATGTTTTTTTTATTACAACTAATTAATGGAACAATCAGATGGCTAATAGGGAATTGCCTCGTAAATCACGTACTATAAGAACGTGGTTACGATGCACTGCCCTGCGTCCATCAACTTGAGGCATACAGATGTTAAGCCTTATGTCCCTAAGTTATTACACCGGCAACCACTCTTCAAACCGGAACACAGCGTTGCTGCTTGGGTGCAGAAAAAGGCGTGGTGGTAGTACTTTCCCGGATGAGCTCTTCACAAAGAGCTCTACTATTCTCAAAATGCGAGCGAGATTAAATAATATTCGAAAGATGCTTAATAGATGTTTGACATTATACAGGATACCCAGTTTATCTTAGTTTTTTGTTTGATTATTAACATCACCGAGGAAAGGTAAGAGCATGGCACCCCTGCCTTCCGCAACTCTCAGATTTCGAGAACTTCTCCATTGTAATGAGAATCAGCAGGAGGTACTCGGTCGGTACAACTTTCAGATTACGTTGCAGGTTATTTGCTGGGGGAATTTATTTTATTTACTGATATTTTCATCTATTATTCACTCGAAGAGATTGCGACACAAAATTTTTACAATTCCCGCTCGGCACGTCGACATTATTGAAAGGGAATTGGAAACTCAGAAATCATTAGAATTATGAATAGGAATAGTTTCCTTAATTGTTGACTTCGTGTAAGTAACCTTATCTTAGCAAAAGTTAAGTAGGTTTCTAAATTGTTAACTTAGTAATATTACCTTAATTTTTACGTTTTTTGTGCACGTAAACATGAACACGTGCCTTTGGCTGGTCTGTAGACTAAAAGTTGAGATGGATTTCGATAAGGTGTCGTTTGGATTTGTTTTGTATCTTACAAAAACAATATACACAGTTATCATTAACCAGGAATGTAAGATCGACTAGACTCATGATCATTCTCTAGCCCTAATCCCACTTCATGCGGGGATGGCAGGTTCCTTCTCTCCACTCTCTCTCCCCTCTATCATCCTCAATAGTCTCCAAGCTAAGTCTGAGTACTACTAGTACCTATTGCTGTAGTCAGTAAGGTCGACGGATTATCTATAAAAAAATATTTTCAGACGCCTACAGTTTACATGTATAGTCCTACTCGTATTACACCATTAGGGATCTGCGGTTTTTTCTTTTCCTAATATAATGCCTATTTCTGGGCTGTACTATGTACGTACATACCATTACTTGAAACTTTTTGGCTCTGTTGTCATCAATTGTTTTCGGTCTATTATTTCGACTTTATTCTGTATAGGTAAAGTTTTATTGTGAAAATGTTTAGATACTTCGAAATGGCAACGTAAAATTACCATTTGGTCACGATATCCGATATTCACGAGCAAAATTCGATTCGCTTAAATTAACTAGTACAATTTGCAATGCTCTCAAGGTTATTTTGAAAATGCTTTTAAAGGTTGAGACTGAGACTGAGACCTACAAGTAACCATTACCTACCAACGAATTTGGCAATCTGTGAACATAAACATTGGTAGGTATTTCGGATGTAGTACCTTTTCTAAGAGAAAAGGTGTCCGATTGCACCCTCTGGTATTGAGTGGTTCCAGTTGTGGTATAACATCTTATATGTATATTACACCTGCGCAGATTTAAATCTCGGTATTCCCACGGGATAAAAAGTAGCCTATGTGCTATTCCACACTAAAATCTATCTCTCTGCTACGTTTCATCCAGATCCGTTCAGCCGTTACGGCGTGAAAGAGTAACAAACATCCATCCATCCATCCATACTTAAAACTTTCGCGTTTATAATAGTAGTAGGATTATTATTTGGATGACCTCTTAGGACACGTCCCTCAAAGTATTGCTTTTTTTTTTCATTCAATACTTACCTATTTTGGAAAAGTGGATCGACCACCACAGTTGAGTCTAGTTAGAACCAGAATGTAGTCAAATTGTCGTTTGGATGGAGTACGAACAAGCGAGAGAGCCAACAGCGTATCAAGTAAAGTAAATTACTTACACCTACGCCAGCTATCGTTCAGACTATATCCGGCATTACTAAAGATAGAGGCAGGTAGGAGGATGCTGTAACCAATCCAAATAAGGCTTAGTGCATATAGTGCGCCGTATAGTAGCTATACTGCATGCTACAAAGAACACAAAAGCACATTTTATTATAAATAAAAATAAAATAAATAAAATTATGCAGTCATAGTTTGAGAGAAGATTTGTTGTATCAGCTATGAACCCAATCTGGGTTCATAGCTGATATATATACACCAGTACACGGAAACAGCTGCACTGATTTCTACGTAATATAGCTACGATTTCTTTATTAGACTGGCACACGATCATGGTAGATGGCACAAACTAAGAGAGGCCTGTACCCAGCAGTGGGTGAAGTCAGGCTCTGGATGATGATGATTAAGGCCACAAAACTAGACTTGATAAACTAGTAAAGAGCAGATTAGGTTACTATGCACATAGGTAATATGGTACTGAGTAATTTTTGGGTAACTCCCTTTCAAATTTCTAATTTTTCTTTATTCAATAACCAGCGACCCGCCCGCGCGCCCCTGCTTCGCACGGGTGCACATATCATGCATGTATTATACATAATTATAAACCTTCCTCTTGAATCATTCTATCTATTAAAAAAAAACCGCATCAAAATCCGTTGCGTAGTTTTAAAGATTTAAGCATACATAGGAACATGGGGACATAGGGACAGAGAAAGCGACTTTGTTTTATACTGTGTAGTGATGATAAAGAAACTACGAAGCGTATTTCTCAACTACATAGGTATAACTGCAGATTACGCTTTGTTCTTAATATGCTACATACACCTATACAAACGAGATGAATGTGAAAACATCTGGTTATTAGTACCCAAAACTAGCTCGTAGAGCCACAACAAAACAAGTGAGCACACACATGCGACTGCGAAATATTAACACATGTTTTTTTTGAGGTTAAGATAGCTTACGGTCGATATAATATTCCACGCATTAGCATAAGTAAATAGGTGCATTGACGACAACTGAGCACTGACGCAGTATTAATCAACATCTTTGTAACGACTGCAAAATTTGGGTATGTGCATGTAATGTTTGGACGTACCTCTGACTACCCCCCTTATACATCCTCAAAGAATCTTGAGTTAGTACTTTGTACTGAAAGATCTGAAGGGATATCTACCGTGCCTGGGGATCAAAGCCGTGAAGCTGTTTCAGTTTCTTTATTATGTTATATTAGTTTTGTGTAACTTGTGTCCGAATGACAGCTTTGGGTTTGAATTGCAGAGGTACGACCATTGAAAATGCAGATGCACTCGAGCGCACGTGCAGTTTCGATAATCCACTGCATGTGCTCATCAATAGCAAACGGAAGTTTAAAAGCCCCATCTTTGGGTATACCTACTACGACGAACAGACATTCTTTGATTCAATTATCTTATTTAGGCTGCTGTCAAGCATATTACAACTGCGAAAATTATGACAGTTCCGGTTACATACGATTATAGCTATATAGCTATAGCTCTAAGACTGAGCAAGGAAATCTGAATTATTGACCTACGAAGTAGGTAGATTAATGATTTTATTGTTTATACAGAATATAGGCAGGTATATAATTTCTATGGTTCAATACAATACTTTCGAACTTGTGCTTGCCCTTCCGTTGGTTGCATGAATCGTAATGTCTGGACGAAAAAATACGGATTTGTTACAATCGGCGGTCTTGTCGCAAGTAGCGATCTCGTCTAGACGCTAGTAACTAAACCCTTGATCACATTTGGTTGAGACTTGGCTT
This sequence comes from Plemyria rubiginata, assembly GCA_963576535.1. Classification (NCBI taxonomy): domain Eukaryota; kingdom Metazoa; phylum Arthropoda; class Insecta; order Lepidoptera; family Geometridae; genus Plemyria; species Plemyria rubiginata. The sequence continues at coordinate 7,478,929 of OY754905.1, forward strand.
TGGCTGAGACAGCGTGTATTTCAATGACCCCTGCTGCGTACGTTGTGTCAACGTGTCTTGGGTCCTAACATAGAAATTCAAAACATATTATTATAATACGTGAAATATTTTTTCACAATAAAACGTAACGAAACGTATGCAATATACGGTATACCATACGTGACAGGTTGCAATTCCTACGCCGCTGTTAGGAAACTGACTGGTGTCACCACGATGTTTTCCATCAACGATTGAGAGCACTGTCACACATTTTAGGCACATTAATAACACTTTATCAACGGCTAACGAACACGAACGAACTTCTCTCACGTTCCAAGATACAAAGACTTGCTCCCCATAGCATAATATGATACCCAACCCCATGCTGGAGACACTGTTAGCGGCAAAAGACCATCATTTACAAACAAAAATACAAAACACCTGAACACTAAACCTTCCATAAGTAAAATACGAGTAGGTACAAAGTTTAATAGTTATTAAACTCAGTGATATGCCCAAAAGAGCAGAATATTCTTAAAAACGTTTTTTAGTTAAGCATTTTTGTAGCATGGTGTTTAGCAACTTATGTATTTTTGGTGGAAAATTGAAACTGAAACTGAAACAGCTTCACGACTTTGATCCCCAGGCACGGTAGATATCCCTTCAGATCCCCCAGTACCAAGTAGGTACTAATTCAAGGTTCTTTGAGGATGTCTAAGGGGGGTAGTCCAAACATTACATTTGGTGGAAAATTATTTATGTATAAATAAATAAATAATGCTGGACAATCCACACAGCATCACCTAGCCCCAAAGTAAGCTACTCAAAGCTTGTGTTATGTTTTGTTGTTTTGAACAATGGCATGGCCTTCTTTATATCACAACGTGCGTTTGTTTGTTTGGAGTGAGGAGAGAGAGAAAGTAGTACTAAACAAATACGTCTCACCGATCGATGAATGTTAAATTCGTAAGTATTTTGGCGCTTGTCACGTGTTCTTTTCCCAAGCAAACAAGCAACCGTTGAAAAGGTGCGACTGATTGTTAGCAGTAATAAACCGCTGCGCGCCTGAAAGAAGTATTCGTATAACGTGGTTTTTTAATAAGTATTAAGCTAATTTAGTCGCTTAGATATGTTAATATTATTATAGTTTAATATGGTTAGGTATTTATGGAAGGTAATGTTGTCCATTTATTAAAAATATTTTCTGTTCAGCAACTTTCGTTGCTCACTGCACACATTATTCACTTGTCCAGCCTGGGAAATGGTTGGCAACAAATTGTACCTACTCGTTTGAAGGCTGGCCGTTTCACCCTATTCGCACCCACCGGCTTGCGATGCCTGCATGGTTACCCCCATACGTGAGCGGTGTTTGACAGCACTTCATTACACTGTGCAACGTCGATGTTGCAAAAAACCAAGTTATATCTCTCATAAAAATAACAGCACAATGTGATGGTAGAACATAGATTAATTACATTTTTATTACTTTAGACTTTTTCCCACACCAAAATATAACCTTTGAAATTACAGGCACATCTGTATGCTTCCAGGTGATGACGCACATTATTTGAAAGAACCATCACGTATATCGGTACATCGGTATATTATACCACGACCTTATACCTGGAGATTTACAGCTGCATCTTCTGAGTAGTGTGTAACATCTAGGTTTGGTGTGAGTGAATATTTAATACACCTATCAATTACTATGGCATATACCTAAAAATGTCCAATGGACAGAGATGGACTTATCCAGACCTCGATCCAGATTGATAATTAAGGTAATCGAAGCACCGCGCCGTGTCAAAATCTCAATTCCAGACCCTCTTGGGCAGTATAATTATGCTCATCGGCGCTTAACGTGTTACGGTTAACGCTCATGACATGGCACGCGTGCATGTAGGGCACGCGTGGCCTACGCCCCTACTAGTACTGAGCTGTCCAATATGCTGCATTAGCTGACACTCACTGTTGATAATAGAAAACAAAGAAGTCAGGTGCATTGAAAACATGCAAATAATAGGAATCCTCTATTGTCTCCTCATTTGTGGGGCGCCTGGCGGTTAGATTCCCGTAGTAGGGGTGTGAAGACGCGGTTGGGGGGTTGGTGTGTTGGGGGTGGGGGTTATTGATCGGTGCGGGAGGACTAGGGTGGCTCATGCACCACCTGCTTGTTGGCAATTGCAACAAGGAAAACTAGCTTTTCTTACGATTAACCTTATAAAAGGTGCCGGTCGTTCGGTTCATTAGAAAATAATATAATAATTTGCCTTCGTGTTAGACTCGAATGACTTTTGATGATAAAACATCGATTTGATTGTCGTGCAAAACAAGTTGGCTACTTCAAATTCCCTTCGGTGGAGTGGATTGCCGAAACCTGATGGGCTGTTATGGATTTGAGTCCGGTAAATCTGTATGTGAATGTATGGATTTGGTGAAATATGTGAGTGCCTACTAAGAACTAACCTTTTACCATACTTCTCGCAAATAAATGAATGTATACTAGATCTACGGAGGATCGACGGCAAAACACCTGCATGTACTCTGCGAGTGTGATGTTTGACAATGCTTGATACATCACCTAAATAATGAGTCATCCACTTCGTGATTCCTTGCTCATATTAAACCGGGCGGGTACGAAAACATCGCTACGTGTTTCTAACTTCGTTAGCGCATTGTGCAACCGACATTAACCAACCGTTTCGTCGATTCCACCGCAATGTAACGTGGTAAAATAGATTAGGTATGCCGTAAACTAGCAAATAAATAATAAAAATAAATATTGGTGGACTTTCCACACAGCACTATCTAGCCCCAAACTAAGCCAAAGCTTGTGGTATGGGAACCAGGTAGCAGATATACTACTTATATATATTTTTTGTGAATACATACATATAGTATTATATTAACACCCATACAGAGAACAAACACCTATGTTCATCACACACATGTTTGTCCTCGGTGGGAATCGAACCCACGACCTACGGCGCAGAAGGCAGAGCTACTAACAACTGAGCTATCAAGGCTGTCAATTAGGTTCTCATAATATGTTCTCTAGTTTTTTGTTACGAATTTATCTATTATTCGTAGCAGCTTCTATACCCGGTACTTGTCAACCTGAATTGAGTTGTAGAGATTATTTTTAAATGTACTTATAATTCCAGGCTAAAAGGTTCGCAATACTCGTAGTACGTATACATTATACTTACACCCATTGCTATCTCGCTGCACACTCTTTTTTAAGAGAGGTTTTGAAAAAATGTAGTTTACAATCAACTAAAAATAAACCAAGTCGTCTTGGGAAGTCTGGTGCGCTAGTAAACTTTATAGGCGGTTGGTGGTGGGTGGCAGAAAAGTTAGGTATGGGTTGAGGGCCGCAGTTCAGGCGTAAACGCCGACCAAGACCTTCAACTAACGGTGCTATTGACCTGCCAGCGGATTCAGAATCGTCGTGTGAACGTAATCGAGCGATAACGAGTCGCCAGTTTGGAACCTACCTACTTACATATCGACATTATCACCCATCAACTCTAATAGTGACTGACGCTCCATCCTGGTCGACTGACCGTTGTTCTACTCCGCAGATTATTTCAAATTGCTCTATCCTTGTTTCACTCCTTCCGCGGAACCGACTAGGTAGGTAGTCATCTCATCTACTTGTACGTCCTACATTTATGGGCTAATTTTGCACGAGGATCCAAATAAAAATTTTGTTATTTTTTTATATAATAATGCCAGGCTTGCTACATAGGTACTTTACTTTTTCATACATACGGTATACTGTTTTGCTATAATTAGTATTTACTTGGGAAAATCATAAGAAGTAACATGGAAATGTATGGATGGAGAGTGCATTACCATCATCAAACCTAAAAAAACAATGTGAAAGTTTTATTTGGATATTTAGATGTTTATGACTATGGAGGGAACAAATATAGGTCGTGACTTACCGTGCCCTTATTTATCCGGACACCACACCAGCGTAGCCGCGGGTTAAAGCTAGTAGACGTATCTAATTCGTCGGTGAGACCGATAGACACACAGGAGTTGATACAACAGGTTTAGTGAAGATGAATGCTTTATCAATTTGCGGATGTTAGGAGAGATGTGGTCGCTCCCTCGGCTAGGCTCGACAATGGTGCGAATTGGTAGCAGTGTTCCTTCCGGCAGTGCGCACAAGGTCTGGGTTGGCCGGGCCGGGTCGTCGCCCTGGGCACGCGCCCCCGCGCCCCGCATCCTCGCCAGCTGTCTCCGCCCGGTTATATTTAGACCGGATGGCAGAGCTCTCACTGAAACAGTTTCTCCCCTCTGTTTGCATAACGTACTAAATTGTTTGTTGGAATGAATCCTTTATTGAAGAACAATAGTGCCGAATGCGCTGGTGTGTCCCCTGAACCTTGTGGGATCGCGACGCGCTGCGGTTGCGATTCCGTCGCCGATATCCGCACCGCACCCTAAATGAACTCCGCTTTTCGGCTAAGTACAGAAAAATCGATTTTCCAATGTACGTTTTGGTGCGGAGCGGCCGGCACCGGCATGCCAAACTTACTCGGTCAAAGACATAAAGGCTGATTTATAAAGGGTAAGTGACTGACTCCAAATTCGAAACAAGTCAGTACTGACCTGAAAAAAAACCCGTTCCAAATTGATTTGAAGTAAGTGCAGGCGCTGCCTTGTAAAATTTGAGGTCAGTAACACTGGCGTTGTACTGACTTCTGAACTTACCCTGTATAAACCAGGCTTAACAATGGGAGAGGCGCTTAGCACCAAATTTAGAAAATACAGCCTATTCTTGCCTAAAAAGGGCGATGTCCCGTTACTCGGCGAATGCAGTTTGATGCAAACGAAGACGCGTGCGCCGGCGCCGCCGCGCCGATACACAGTTAAGTACACAACACTACATGACATATCGATGAGAATCTCGGTGCCGCAAACACACAGACATAGTGATGGGTAGGACACGGTTTCAAAATGAGTTTGAGTGAGGCCCTCGTTTTATTTCGTGAGGTGGGACAATATCATGCTTCAAATGTCATGTCACATAGGTACAAAATGTCATATTGTTGAAGTACATAATTCTAGTTCGCTCTACTCATTTCATTTGTCATTGAGGAAAATCTGTCACACTGCGTCACATCAACGATACCATTTCATTCAACGTGATACGACCCCTCATTTCGGTTATACATTACTCACTCACTCACTTCTTACAATGAAATTTTCCTCGTTCGTTCGTCCCGCTCGCGCAAGCGATGTCGTCTCAGTCAGACAGTGAGCGACTGTATGGAGCATGACAAAAATGAGTTGGTACATGAATTGAAAACGAGGACCGGGACATTTTTGAGTGAATGAGTGTGACAAACGAGGTGCCTCACGTATGTCCTACTCATCACTACACAGACACTGGCAACCGCATTCAGAAACTTTTATACTATACTAGCGACCCACCCGCGCGCCCCTGCTTCGCACGGGTGCACATATCATGCATGTATTATACATATAAACCTTCCTCTTGAATCACTCTATCTATTAAAAAAAACCGCATCAAAATCCGTTGTGTAGGTTTGAAGATTTAAGCATACATAGGGACATAGGGATATAGAGACAGAGAAAGCTACTTTGTTTTATACTATCTAGTGATAGTGATGTGTGACATAATAAAAATATATCAAGAGATCTGAGGAGTTTGTCTACTGTGCCGGGAGATTACAGACGTAAGCATATTTCGTATTAAAAAAAAACACGTTTATCTAAACTCGAAAGGATTAGTTAAAATTTTATTGCTAGGAGAGTCAAAATTATACAGAAAACCTATATGTGTAGAATATAGGTACGATTGCCTGCTCTAAATTACTGTAGAGATGTGTGCGAGATAGTCGAGTTAGAGACTGTAGTTCTTATCTTCTCAGTGCACCGGGTTATATCGATGATTTCATTAGAATGAGTGAAAACGTAGGTAAAAACCATACCTATAAAATGTCATGTTCTCAAGGCGAATGACTCATAGCTGCTATTATTTTGTTGACATCATAACCGCCATATTGGACTCATTGGTGTTATGGCATAATGTAAGAAAGGTGTTGCTCCTTCACTATATTGAGCTAATCTGAGTCTGCCCTACGTAAACATTTTTTTTTACTAAATTAGTTTAGCGCATGAGATGCGGTACCCTAATTTCATTACAATCTAGCCAAGTAGGCTAGTGAGCAATTTTGTTCTGACTTAATTTTATAGAATAAGTATTACTAATAATGTGTCCATTGGCATTTTTCTTACAGCTTTTCATTGTTTTTCTTTAATATCTCATACAAAATCTAATATTATTGTCTTGGTCATAGTGATTTATACAACGTACCTACCTACCCTACTACTTACCTAGTGTTTAGAGCACACTAAACCAACACTCCCCTAAATACTGATAACAGACATTAGTTCTACCGTTAAAAAACAGTGTTTTTTACACGACCTATATAGTAATACTAGCTTTTGCCCGCGGCTTCGCTCGCGTTTAGAAGTATTATTATTAATTAGGCATAGTTTTTGCGGCTTTACTTTTGTTAAGCGTGTGCAAAAAATTGGAGGGTAGAATTTATCAAAATAGTAGTAGTAGTGGTTCATCATAGTAGCTCCAATCTTTAATTTCAGTTCAATCAGTCGAAAATCTAAGAAGATTTATACAAACTTTCATCCCTATTTTATCCCCTTAGGGGTGGAATTTATCACAATCCTTTCTTAGGGGATGCCTAAGTCATAGTAGTTTAATGCATGCAAAGTCAGCCCGATCGGTTAAAAATTGACAAAATTTCATACAAACTTTCATCCCCTATTTCATCCGCTTGGGGGTAGAATTGATCAAAATCCTTTCTTAGCGGATGCCTACGTCATAACATTTACCTGCATGCCAAATTTCAGCCTGATCCGTCCAGTGGTTTGGGCTGTGCGTTGATAGATCACTATGTCAGTCAGTCACCTTTGAGTTATACAGGGTTACAGGAAAAATCGTGCTAGATCCGTTAAGGGCGTGGATTACCCATCATTTCTAACTTATTTCACTATGAAACACCCTACCCTAAACTTAACCCTTTTCGAGATATTTAGGCTACTAAATTTATTTTTGTTTATTTTGTGTATCTTATTATTATTATTAATGCATTTTTACGTGTGTAATAAGATGCTTTAGGACGTCAATCATTAAAATAGTGCATAAGTTAATTAAATAGACCATAGTAGACAAGTGAAAGTTAAGAAATAAAAAAAATATTAGGAAGTTTATTTTTCTCTAAGGCATATCTAAAAAAATATTGAAATATAAAATATTGAAATAAGTCAGAAATGATGGGTACTCCACGCCCTTAACGGATCGAGCACGATTTTTCCTGTAACCCTGTATATATTTAGATTAGAAAAATTAGAAAACTTAGATTTAGATTAGATTAATATTTAGATTTAGATAGAAGATAGATAGAGATTTATACAAACTTTCATCCCCTATTTCATCCGCTTGGGGGTAGAATTGATCAAAATCCTTTCTTAGCGGATGCCTACGTCATATCATCTACCTGCATGCGAAATTTCAGCCCGATCCGTCCAGTGGTTTGGGCTGTGCGTTGATAGATCACTATGTCAGTCAGTCACCTTTGAGTTATATATATTTAGATTAGAAAAATTAGAAAACTTAGATTTAGATTAGATTAATATTTAGATTTAGATAGAAGATAGATAGAGATTTATACAAACTTTTATCCCCTATTTTATCCCCTTAGGGGTGGAATTTATCAAAATCCTTAAGCCTACGTCATAGTAGCTTTATGCATGCAAAGTCAGCCCGATCGGTTTAAAATTGACAAAATTTCATACAAACTTTCATCCCCTATTTCATCCCCTTGGGGGTGGAATCGATCAAAATCCTTTCTTAGCGGATGCCTACGTCATATCATCTACCTGCATGCAAAATTTCAGCCTGATCCGTCCAGTGGTTTGGGCTGTGCGTTGATAGATCACTATGTCAGTCAGTCACCTTTGAGTTATATATATTTAGATTAGAAAAATTAGAAAACTTAGATTTAGATTAGATTAATATTTAGATTTAGATAGAAGATAGATAGAAGATTTATACAAACTTTCATCCCCTATTTTATCCCCTTAGGGGTGGAATTTATCAAAATCCTTAAGCCTACGTCATAGTAGCTTTATGCATGCAAAGTCAGCCCGATCGGTTTAAAATTGACAAAATTTCATACAAACTTTCATCCCCTATTTCATCCCCTTGGGGGTGGAATCGATCAAAATCCTTTCTTAGCGGATGCCTACGTCATATCATCTACCTGCATGCAAAATTTCAGCCCGATCCGTCCAGTGGTTTGGGCTGTGCGTTGATAGATCACTATGTCAGTCAGTCACCTTTGAGTTATATATATTTAAATAAATCCCAAATTTGACGAATATAACTTTTCAAAAAATAGCATATTGTACTTAGTTTATTTTATAATATTTACAAAAACATATTTTACTAACCAAAACAGAAATGTGAAAATGGGCCAAGTTTGAGTCAACCGCCGGTGTCGCCGAGAAAAGTGTTGAAATTTGAAAGAGTGTCAAGTTCTATGGCAGTTCCTATAGGAAAATACAACGCATAGGTACTATTAATAAAAAAAATTAACAATGCTATTCATAAAAAAATACGTTTGTTGATATTGTGTAGGTATTATATTACATTGTTACGAGGATTACACAAAACCGGTTCTTCTAGGCTTGGTCGGTGGTTGGTGGAACTGGCACCTAGAGTCACCTAGCTTTAAGACGTTTCAAAGTGATGCCACCTAGCCACTTTTACTCCAAGGCTAAGTTTTGTTTCTCGTAAGCATAATTTATTAAATTATTGTAACATTTTACAATAAAAAAAATTATGATACGCTTTGGTATAAAAAAATACATTTCTTCTCTTACCTTTTCAGACGAATTACCGCATCCTCGAACAGTAGACAGTGCACCTAAAACAAAGTAATGTTACATGTTACAAAATGTAAAGCGAATGAAACGCTCGCTCTAACTAAAACTTTGATCACTCGAAAATAGGTCCCTATTTGATAATTTTCCCCTCGGTAATTAGATTAGTTAAAAATGAATTTTATTCTGTCACGCACAAGCGCTATTTTACCACGAGCTGGAAGTATAAATAAAAGCAGTGTATACTGCATACTGAAGTTATGGTAAGACGAGTTGAAGTTACCATTAATGGAAGTCGGATAAACATTCAAAGCGTCTTGACTTGCAAGCTCGGAAACGACGCCTGTGTATTTGATGCAGAAAGATAGAATATGTATAGATGCAGCTTCGCTTAATATAACAAGTCTTTAAAAGAAACGTTATTTTCTTAAGGGTCCGGTGACAGCGGCTCGCAATTTCGAGGTGCGATTGGCTATTATTTCATTTTATTTCATTTTGGGGAGGTTGTTTGAATTAATAACTCTAAAGAAACACGCATAAATACTGTTCGAACACAAATAATACAATGATAAAAGGGAAATGTGCTTGAGTCAGAAATCATTTTGGTATTAGGTAAACGTAAGACCAAACATACTAATACCAAAATGATTTCTGATTCGGGCATGTTTCCCTTATATTATTGTATTATTTGTGTTCGAACAGTATTTATGCGTGTTTCTTTAGAGTTATTTTTTCAAACAACCTCCCCGAAATGAAATAAAATGAAATAATAGCCAATCGCACTTCGAAATTGCGAACCGCTGTCACTGGAGCCTTAACGCACATTTATAATCCCTACTTCAAAAGCGGTGTGTTGGAATTAAAAATCACTTTCACAGATATCTATTTCCGATGAAAAAAATATTTCTCTACAAGCGACATTATCATTAAAAACCTCTGCAGTCAGGTATTTTCCGTTTTTGGTTCAGTTTTTGGTTTGTATGAATACGTAACACAAAAATTTAGTACCTAATAGCTAATCTCGTCATCTTCCTGCCCTTATACCATTTCATGTAGGGTCGGCACAACAGGTTTTTTCAAGTTAGATTATGTAATATGTATTAAAAAAACAATTTTTTTTACAGCCTTCACAGCTCAAATGGCAATAGCTCTGCCTTCTGTGCCGTAGGTCATGGGTTCGTATCGTTCGTATGGTGGGTGGTATCGTCCACACAAACATTTTGTGATGAACATAGATGTTTGTTCTTTGCTTGGGTTTTATATAATATTATAAGTATGTATTTACAAAAAAAAGTAATATAAGTACTATATATATCATCTATCTGGTGCCCATATCACAAGCTTTGGCTTAGTTTGGGGCCAGATAGTGCTGTGTGGAATGTCCACCAGTACATATTTATTTATTAAAAATGTAGGTTCGTGTTTATTCGGTAGGTACATGAAATATTCGCCCACGATTCCAACATCCTGTGTTATTTCTAGTAGTGTACCAAAAAATTTAAAGAAAATTAATCATTTATAAAAATGATTTTATTCCATAGTTAAATCATGTATTTACCTTTAAAAAAACAAAAATTTGTTACGACCCCCTCTGGGGTATTATAGGCCTTCTCCAAATTTTTCCAACTGGCCCGGTACAGAGCTAAATCTAGCCAATTTACTGTTTTCCTCCCATCGTATTTCATTCCTAAATATTATGTGCGAAACTAATAAAAACATGATATACGAGAACAATAGAAGTCGACATCTAGTGACGCAAGTATGTGTTCAATAAAACATCTAACTGCTTGAATTTACAAACATTTGTCTGGTATAATAAACTCATTTATATCATACAGCAGACAAAATGTTTTTTAGGTACCTAGCCCAGCTTGTCTCCATGACAACGTGGTGACATTCAAGGTTAGAGGGTAAACGAATTTCCGTTGACTAACCGCCTGCTGTAGGAGATATCAGAGCTAGTGAGATAAGACATCCGCTATCCGTTTTGCGATATACATTTACATTATTATTCACAGATCTATTCTACCTATATCCATATCGTGAGGCACCCTCTCTTGGAGCCTTCAAATCCAAAATATGTGCCCATTACCAATCCCTCATGTTGGGATCTTATACCAATCAATAGTTTTTTTTAGGTTTCCGTATTTCCCTGTTGCTACATGTGAGCTATGTTATATTACCTTTTAATATAATTTTCATGTTTAGTTAAGACCTAAATTTAGTTTGTTTATTTTACTCTTAGTTTTCTACTTTGTTAAGTAATTTCGCTTAAATCTTTGCTTTGTTTCTTTATTTGCTATCTTTGTCCTTATCAAATATGCACTACCCAAAAATGTTTTCCCATTACCCAAAGGTTAGCTGGTAGATAATGCTATCCAGCATTAAGCTCGCCTATGTACACTGTATTTTTGTGCAATAAAGAATTTTCTATCTATCTATCTATCTATATCCTACTTAATACGCGTCATCATCATCAACAGCCTAAAGAAATCTACTATATTTAAGAGCAGTAGAGCTCTTTGCGAAGGGCTCGTCTGGGGAAGTTCTACCACCAAGCAACAACGCTGTGTTTTGGTTTGAAGAGTGTGTGTGGTGTAATTACAGGCACATGAGGCTTAACAATTTCATGCCTAAGTTGATGGACGCAGAGCAATGCATCGTAAGGCACGTTCCTATCTTGCGGGACTACGATGCAATGCTTTGGTGATGGTTACCACTTAACCTGACGATGTAACTTGTTCCATCAACGAGGTTAAAAAAAACCTTAAAACTGCGTTTTGTTTTTCGTTTTCCGTATCGTCAGGCCATTTTTGCATGAAGACTCCGATAGAGTAGTAAGTAGGGCCGATAGTGGTGCTGATCGAGTTCATTCAAAAACTAAAAATAAGTCCCAAGTCTGACAGACTTGGGAGAGACTTGGGGCACAGCAGATGGACGAACCAGCTATAATAGAGAACAAACGTTATCAATGTAATTTTTTAACCGACTTCAAAAAAAGAGGTTCTCAATTCCAAATATTTTTTTAATGTTTGTTACCTCATAACTTTTACTGGGTGTACCGATTTTGATGATTCTTTTTTTAATCGAAAGCTTTGTTTATCAGTAATAATTTGAGTCAGATCTATGTCTAGTTTTTGAGTTATTATAGTCTTCAATCAAATATACTGGTTTATTTGATTGAAGTCGAGTGTATTATCCAGTGCATTTGAAGTCGGTTTTTTTTTCTTAAAAGAGTTACTTATAGCAAACTAATAATGCGGCTTTGTGTTAAAACATGTTTTAAAAGTAATCTCGTTTGTCTTATGATGAAAGTTTGCCTATTTACGATTTTGTAACCTACAACGTTCCGTACAGTGCCACCAACTTATCTATTCTGAATCGGTCTGAGGTTAGCCGTTTGCGCTTATAAGGCCAATAGCGAATGGAAGATGCCCCAAACGGCTAACTTCAGACCGGTTCAGATAAGTTGGAGGCGCCGTAACGGAAATGCCCAGGCCTACACAAACAGCGCCCGCGCCATACCAGTGTACCAATCGGTGTGGTGTGGTGGCGAGAATACGTGCTGACTGATTTACATAATATTATGCACAACAATAGTATTATAATCCTACTACTATTATAAACCCAAAGGTATGTATGGATGGATGGATGTTTGTTACTCTTTCACGCCGGAACGGCTAAACGGATTTGGTTGAAACTTGGAAGAGATTTATATTATAGTCTAGAATAGCACATAGGCTACTTTTTATCCCGTGGGAATACCGGGATTTAAATCTGCGTGGGTGAAACCGCGGGGCGCAACAAAACAAGCGACTTTGTTCTATACTGTGTAGTGATACTAATCACTACACAGTATAGAACAAAGTCGCTTTCTCTGTCCCTATGTCCCCATGTCCCTTATGTATGTTTAAATCTTTAAAACTACGCAACGGATTATGATGCAGTTTTTTTAATAGATAGAGTAATTCAAGAGGAAGTTTTATATGTATAATACATGCATGATATGGTAGAAAAACAATGTGCACCCGTGCGAAGCAGGGGCGAGCGGGCGGGGCGGGTCGCTAGTGTCATATAATTATGAAACCGTATCGTACTTTTGACCGGTGTTATCGAATATGCGAACCCTGTATGTATATATATCTATATATATATATACAGGGTTACAGGAAAAATCGAGTACCCATAATTTCTGACTTATTTTACTATTTTAATATTTTTTTAGAGAAAAATAATCTTTCTATTATTATTTTTTTTTCTTAACTTTCACTTGTCTACTACGGGCTATTCAATTAACTTATGCACTATTTTAATGATTGACGTCCTAAAGCATCTTATTACACATGCATCTTATTACAAATGCAATAGTAATAATAATAAGATACACAAAATAAACAAAAATAAATTTAGTAACCTAAATATCTCGAAAAGAGTTAAGTTTAGGGTGGGGTGTTTCATAGTGAAATAAGTCAGAAATGATGGGTACTCTACGCCGTTAACGGATCTAGCACGTTTTTCCTGTAACCCTGTATATATTAAAATGAATTACTGTTCGTTAGTCTCGCCAAATCTCGAGAACGGCTGATCCGATTTTGCTAATTTTGGCCTTGTGGAAGTCCAGAGAAGGTTTAACAGGTGAATAAATATAAAAATGCTCGGAATTATCGATTGAGGCAGTGCGAAGTCTGCCGGGTCAGCTAGTCTAATATATAAATCGAATATTTACTAGAGCTTTTGCTTCTAAATACTACAAAATTAGTACATACCTATATACGTACGCATCGTGCATCCATCAAATCCCAACTTACCAACGTAGGATGCTATTTCCGTAACTTGCCACACTCAGATTAAATTCGTATTACCTGTGCACTAAATATACAAATCTCGTTACCCAAGAAATGCGTAGGATAGATCTACCTGCTCCCACCCACCATTCTAACCAGAAATGCAGGACTTGGCCGCAGTAATTCTTGGTCGATTTTATGTAAGCGTGGTATTAAGGTTTAGGACGTAACATAAAATAGGTTGGGTTAGTAGTTTTTCGATATTAATAATATAAGTAAGCAGGCCTTTTGCATCAAATTTAAATGATCCCTGTGTCTGAATCTATAATGCCTGGAGGATTTTAGATCTTTACATCTTATTAGTCGGCCGAACTCACAAGAAAGACATAATTATGTTTAAAACGTGCGAAGTTGACTACCAAAATGACTTGATTCAAATTCGTGCCCTTTGGATCAGAGAACGGGCTCGGTAGTTGGTACCACTAGACCAGTGTTTTCTTATTTTTATCAGACTTCAAAAAAAGGAGGTTCTCAATTTGTCAGTTTTGTTTGTTTGTTAAAAGTACCTGAGTAAAGTAAAAGTTATAGGTACATAACTTTTTATTGGATGGACTGGTGGATTATAATGATTTTTTTTTATCAAGAGCTGGTGCTTGTCATATGGTCCCATTTAAATTTGAGTCAGATCTGATGAGTAGTTTTTGAGTTATGAGAGTATTTGAAGTTGTTTTTTTTTTCTTGAAAGAGTTACTTGATATTCACACGTACATTCTAGTTTTATGCTTTACTAACTCCGTGTTTTTTTAATTATTTAATAAGATACGGATACTCATAAGGCTATACAAACACTCATCGCTTTTACATCGTTGTACTAAGCGTAATTTTTACTAAAATATACACACACTATGTACCCAACGCCAAAACTGTGTAGCTTCTACCAAGGAATTTGAATACTGCTTCAACTGTATCTTTATATCCGTGTGTACATCCTTTGAAACACAAAAACTTCACGGTTTTTTATCCCCAGACACAGTAGATACCTATCTCTTCAGATCAGGATCATTAGGACCAAGTACCAAGTCAAGCTCCTTTGAGAAAGTCCAAGGTCCAAGGAATGTCCAAATATTACATTTAATTTTGATATTAGGAATAGCGAAGTACCTATGTGTGCTGTGCCGATCTCGATGTAAGTGTAGCTACGTACCTTAAGGACCTCGTCGACTGCCATGTTCTGATTTGTTAGCTTTTTATTACTGATTAAACTGGTAAATAGTGTCCAAAACGTTCGTAATTATTCACAATCCTACAGGTTATGAGCCCCGTGCGTGAAATACACAGTTTTGTAAATAATTGTCTCGATTTACATTGAAATAAGTAACTAAGCGTAAACAAATTATTCGTGCATTCCTGAAATTGACGCTGTGATCGGCAGCTCGTGTGACACTACGTGTGCTATGCTTTGGTCTCGCCGATTTTGTTTTACCTCGGGGAAACATCGTTACTAAAGTGTTATATATTGATGATTTGGAGACTTTGGAGTTGAAGGAACTTCGAGATGGCTGCTTTTATAAAGATCGAACCACTGTCTGGCGATAATTATGATACCTGAAAGAATCAAATGCTATTTTGAAGAAAAATTACTTGAGGGAATAGCCGTACGTATGTAACAGGATCTTTGCTAAAACCAGATACAACGGATTTAAAGTATGCCGAGTGGAATAAAAGTGATGGGAAGGCCGAATCGGATATATTGTTGGCCGTGAGTTAATTGCATTAGATGGCTTGGAAACTTCAAAGGATAATATGGGACAAATTGAAGTCTTTGTACCAGTCGAGCGGGCCTGCCTGGAAAGCCTCATTGTTGAAAAAAAAAATGTGTTAACTTCTATGCAAGAATGCAAGAAGAAAATGATCTGAAAAAGCACATAGCAGACAATGAACTCATTTGTGTTAAATAAGCAATACCTATTGAAGACATGGCAGCAAGCACACGTGTATTCCATGCGCAAACCATACATGTGGTATTACATTCGAATCACACCTCTATTTGCATTGCACGAGTCCAGATACCGCTACTGATAACTCCAATATGTGTGAGTATGTCCATTGCATAGCTTACTATGATACGCTACGATTCTATAAAATTTTCTTTCTTTATTTATTGGTTACAGCGTTACATGAGTAGGTAAGTATAATTGATTGAGTGAGCGTAGCGAACGAAACACTGGTCTCCTAGAGACTTGAAAGAGGATAGTACATAGGTCTTGGGGCGTAGAGGTGTACTAAGAAGGGGTTTTTTAAAACTCAATCCCTTAGGTTGTAAACAAGGTTGAAAACATTTGTGTATAAAATTGTATTCCTTGAACCTACAAACTTGAAACTTGGAGTACTCCAAGGCTAAAAGGAAAAGCATTTTTTCTAACTACTTATAATTGTGTAAAGAGATGTCAAAGGTTGACACATCGAAGTGTGAATCGTGCGAAGCCTCTAGTTAACTGTATTCAAACAAAAAAATATTGTTGGGGTTTGTTTTACTTACATGTTACAAATACCAACCGTGTTGTAATATTAACAAGCGTCATTGATTTGTACACAAATTGGTTAATGTTTGTTCAATTGAAGTAAACAATTAAATAATAATAATTGGTGTTGTCTAAACATATTCCTTATAATGTATAAATAATAAACAATATTCATTGATCAAAATTGTCTCGTTGATTTGAATCGGGCATATTCAATTTAGTTAGGAAGACAGTAGTAGGTAGGTACTACAAATTAGGCATAAACAACAAGTTTTTTTGCAAGATAAATATTAGCAAACAGGTACCTTACGTACTGACGTGGCATAGTCCCTCCCCCACAGAAAAAAACTTTTCTATACCTACAACAATAAGATAAGGCTAATGTTTGTGAATAAGAGACGAAGGAGTTCGTATTTTCAGGATCTCTACGGTATTGTGTTTCAAATGCATATTATTTGTAGAACCAGATACTCGTATATTGTATATTCCAGGCATGTTTCAAACATCATCATTATTTTCTTGCCCTTATCCCGTTTCATGTGTGTGCATAGCATTTGATAATGAAAATATTGCTGCTCTTCAATCAACCTTCATCTTGGTTCACTTCTTTATTAGTCATGTCATCTACTACGATATCCAAATATCCATACCTTTCATTTATCTCGTTACCTACATGACATTCTTCCCTTCAAATATGAAACAAACATTCATATTATTATACTCGTGGAAAACTTAACACTTCTATTGTCAAGACGTAAGTCATCGCGTAAAAAAGATTCAAGCTCACCCCTGCCCCTATCCCATAAGATTAATCTTGTAAAAAGAACGTGCTATGTATTGAACGTGCTGCCGCAGTTTTCTCTGTTCCGTGCGTGCTACAATTTCACGTGATGTTATGGATGGGACTCACTCTCAATATAATAATTTCAATAGTTTATTTGATATGACAAACGAACAGGTGGATGGTGAATAGGGAACGTGGAACTTTCTTTTCATAAAAGGCTGTATAAAAGAGACACGTTTCCGAATGTTTTGAAATAGCGTTTCAGGAAACATTTTCGAAGATCGCTAGCTGTGTCGGTCGGTACTCGGCTTCGGAGGTCTGTCAGATTATAATCGTGTGTTGACAGTGCACCATTTAATTAATCTTGCTATGTAGGTAGCTACTTAGTAACAATCTATTTAGTTGTCCTTGTAACAGATACGGCATAGTTCAGTGAATCAATTGAGTGTGTGGTCGGTCGGTGATTATTAACATAGAGTAGAGACAGATGTGGTGACGTCATGAACGTTTTTAAAATTGTATGTTTGCCTGTGTTTACGCCGATTCATTGATAACAAAGCACTGTGTCGGTACTATCATGTATCAAACTCCGTGTAGTTTTGTTCTGGTTTCCCTCAGGAAAGCGCAATTAAGTTAAAACCTCTATGTAAATGCAAGCCTTTTAAGGATTCACAATGTTTTATGGTTTTAATCCTTGCGGATAACAACCCTTTTTTTCAATTTCCTTCCTGAAATTACTTTTTTTTAGAAAAGCTTACATGGGGTACTTACAACAATATACATGTATTCATTGTAAATAATTCGGTGCCTAAAACATAATTATACAACGAAAGCAAGCTATCACTATATTACAATATGCGAAACGTTATAACGGCCAATAGCTATAATATGTATATTTCACTATGACCAATTTCATAAAGTACCATCAGTTAGACTACAAGTACTGTTTGTTTTCCTAAGAAATGTAAAAAAACAAATATATAAATATCTGCACTTCTGTTGCTCACTATATTCATATTGAACTAATTTAGCGTCTTCGCTGCATCCATAACCACAATGAAGGGGCAATATTTTGATTGCTTTGCCAGTTGCCCAGATGGGCTGGTGCACGCAAACTGAATTCACTTCATTTAGATGGCCATTCGTTTTCATTGAGTTTATGAATTGCGTTACAATTTCTTACATTAAAAAATAACTATATTTAGTTGACAGCTTTTAGTCCTCCTAACTATGTACCTATATAAGTATGTGTTATGATTACCGACCTAGAATATTTATTCCTTACTTTTAACATGATTTCTTGTTGAAGAGTAACTTTAACTAAAGGGGTTGTTAAAATCGGGCTGGAAAGGAAAAAAAAAAGGTACACTAACCAGATAAAATAATTTTTAAAAAGATAATATTTCAAATCCTACAATTCCTACAGCATTTTCATACATAGTTTTGAAATTAGCAAGAAGTTTCAATAATTCGAAACGTTCTCAGATCAGTCAAGTCAAAATTTGGTCTCCACAAGATTGAAGACCAATTTTTATACGAGTAATCCAACAATTATGTAGAAATATCCGGCAGAGCCAACAAGCAAATCCAAACAAACCATTTGACGGAACATATAATTATACTTGTGTAGCATAAATGTTATAATTGACGAAGCTCACAGTCTGATCACGTATTATCGGATTGTCGGGCACCAAAACCGCCGGAAGGATGTCCCGAAGGTGCGACGCGTGTGATGCATTCATACTAGACACTACTACCTTATGCTCCTCTCCTTTCAAAAGTAGTAGAGCTTTTTGTTAAGGGCTCGTCCCAACTACCGACATGCCTTTTTCTATCACCAAGCAGCGTTGCTGTTCGGATTGAAGAGTGTGGGGACACTCGGACATGGTAGATGGTATTGGAATATTAATTTGACCGGAATTTAAGCGAGACATGGCAAATTTAGACATCACAAAAAATAGAAACATGCTGTTCAATTGTTTTACCTAACTATGAGGCAATAATTATTCTTCGTTAATAAAATCTCACTAAAATCATAGTTGAATCCATTTCGAGGTGGAATTTCTGGAATAACTTTATTTTTTCTACCTTTCTAAAGTACATTATACCTTCTTCAGGCCGTGTTACAGATTCTTTTGAAAAAGTGTCGTAAAAAGTATGGCTATGTATAATACTAAAATATACTACACCATCGATAAGCTACCTTGTTCCAAAACTACTTCATCTAAGGTAGACAATACCTAGTTTCATACAAGGAATATAGGTATTCAAATTCCTTGGTTTCATACTTATCTATAGATTCTCGAACGCGTCCGTGACTATGGTTTGTTAGTAAAAGATTGTGTGATCAAAGATTATGATAAGGCATGTCTGCAAGTTACGTGAGACAATTCGCTGCGCGCAGCTCATATTGAAGATGAGTTCTCATCTCCCTCTAAATTTCCGTGCACAAATGATGAGAGTTTCGTTTCGATCCACGGTTATAACACGTAGTATTCAAACTCCTTGGTTATAACAATGATACGAAATAGTTTTACGTCAAGGACGTAACTTGTCGATACTATAAAACTTCATGTTAAATATACTCCGTGTCGGATTTCAAAGGATGTTTGCCAGCAAGGAATTTGAATCTTAGGTTGGCAGTTTTGGCTCTCTGCAGAACTTTCGTTAGAGTATTGTATTCCTTGCTGCAGAAGAATACAAAACTGAATCAAAGCTTTTTAGGTAAGAAAACTGGATTGGATAAAAATGATAGTTTTGCTGAACCTTTGTTAAGTATTGTACTTTGTTATTTATAAATGCCTTCAGTAACTTGATATCTTCAAACACGTTGAAGCGCGCGAGCTACATTATTTTGTCATCCTCTGATGTTATGCTAGCCTTGTTATTTGAGCAAGCATTTCTTACACCGAAAAGGAGTGTGATCACGGATCAGTTTCGTTACCATATAATACTAGTGGCTCTGGGAGCTGTAGGTTTTTAGAGTAGTAGAGCTCTTTGTGAAGGGCTCGTCCGGGGAAGTACTACCACCACGCCTTTTTCTGCCGCCAAGCAGCAACGCTGTGTTTCGGTTTGAAGAGTGTGGTCGCCGGTGTAATTACAGGCACATGAGGCTTAACATCTGTATGCCTCAAGTTGATGGACGCAGGGCAGTGCATCGTAGGGCACGTTCCTATTGTGCGTGACCTACGGGGCAATGTTTTGTTTATAGGTGATGGTTAACACTTAACATCAGGTGGACCATCTGCTTGTTCCATCAGCTAGTTGTATATAAAAAAAAAAAAAAGACCTCGCGAGCATACTAAAAGTGAGCTATTTGAGGAATGTAATGTGCAAGTGCATTTTCCGTTTTGTGATTTTTTTGATCTTTTTGTTTTTTTTGCATCATCTTGTGTAGAATGAGGTCCTATGTGTTTTTCTCAAATTTGATTGAAAACCATCGATTGTTTGATGAGCTATCCTGTTCATCATGCTGAAGATCCTTATCAGATCTTCGCCAAACTTTTATGAGACCAACTTATAAATAAAAAAAGAATAATCGAAATCGGATCTCATTTGGTGGAGATATCCAGTATATCAAATAGCCCCCTTTTTGCCCTTTTTTTGGGGGAAGTACCCCTCCAATCAAAAATCCCCGACGACAAAAAAATTCTAATAAGTCATATAACCTGTGTACCAAGTTTCGTCCAGAGCGGTTGAAAAATGCGACCTGTAGAAGAGAACAGACAGACAGACAGACATCCAGACAAACGCATTTTTGGCGAATGTGGAAACTGAGACGCTTCGCTCGCTTCGCTCGCTCGGTCAATTAGAATCCCGTTTGTTTATGTTATAAGTTAGAACAAAGTCAAAGAGCACAGCCAGCTACCCTCGCTTTAAGCTACGTATAGACTGAGGAAAGCTAACAAGCAACGTAACATGAAAGGTTGTATGGAGACTCGTTAGTTCTTAGCACGCCCGTGCGCTTATCGAATCTCCATGAAAAAAGGCCTGTCGTTATAAAATATTAAACACAATGACCACAAGTGCGCCCCTTTTGTGTCCGTTCGAAAAACCGACAAATCCCAGAACTCTCCGCGCGCGACTTGAAATTCCTGTAGCATGCTCATGAAATGCATAGGGCCTTGATTACGAAATAGTTTTGACATTTGTGGCGTAATCCTAGTGATATTCGACTTCATTATGTTGTAGTTAGGGATACGATACGTTTACGCGATTAACATTAAATTCACGCTCTCTAGGCACACTATTATTTGTTACAAAGTGTGTAACTTTGCATGATACATTCCATTAATGCGGATGACAAATTCTTTCATCTTCATTCGATCATTTAATGTTACGTTGCGTGTCTGTCCGCAGCTTTAGAGGAGACAGGTCCTCCCACACGATGCCGCGTCGTCGGTGCCGTACTGCGCCCACGGCCGCCCGCTGCACCAACCGATCCCTTTCACAATGCATTTGGAATAGACCTTTCCACTGGCGCAAGGCTTCCCAAACTTATTTATACTAAGACGCTTTGTGAATTACATTTTTCCTTTGCGACACCCTAGCCTAGTTATCAGAAATACTACATTTTTGCACATCACTCTGTGATTTTGTCTGTACGTTTGAAAACTTTGCCTTTGGACAACCAGCGAGTTCCAATCCCAACTAATATTATAAATGCGAAAGTAACTCTGTCTGTCTGTCTGTCTGTCTGTCTGTTACGCTTTCCCGCTTAAACCTCTCAACCGATTTTGATGAAATTTGGCACAGACGATCTTTCCCAACTAATATTATAAATGCGAAAGTAACTCTGTCTGTCTGTCTGTCTGTCTGTCTGTCTGTCTGTTACGCTTTCCCGCTTAAACCTCTCAACCGATTTTGATGAAATTTGGCACAGACGATCTTTAGACCCTGAGAAAGAACATAGGCTACCTTTTATGGCGAAAAAAAGAGATGAAAAGATTAAAAGTACGCAGACGAAGTCGCGGGTACCAGCTAGTAATAAATAAAAGAGTGCTAACTCGACTCGGTAGCGTTAACACAGACTACGTGGATCGCTTTGACGCCGCGATGCCCGGCCCCCGGGATAATGCTGCAACGCCCCAAGGCGTCGCGACGCACTGTTTGGGAAGCCGTGCACTAGCGTTTCTTTTATAAGGTCAATGTTATTTTTGACGCTTCACGTTGCGTAGGTATCTCGAGTACCACTATCAAGCCGTAGGACATAATCTAACATACATGTTTTGAATAACTAAGTCGATATTATATGCTTGCTGGTTTTGCCAACAAAACAAACAATGCTTGACTTATAGCTTGTAGTAATGATAATTATAAAACCTGTAGGTATGTGACATGCAGCCTACGCATGTTACCTCGTATGTTAATTTTATAATTAGATATACTGAAAAAATAAACAATTTGAGTACAAACGGAGGGCTTACGCTAATAATTTTTCTACCAGCTAACATAAGTTAGTATTAAGGGCCCGGCGACAGCGGCTCGCAGTTTCGAGGTGCGATTGGCTATTATTTCATTTTATTTCATTACGGGGAGGTTGTTTGAAAGAATAACTATCCAGTGACACGAATAAATACTGTTCGAATACAAATAATACAATAATATATGGGAAATGTGCTTGAGTCAGAAATCATTTTGGTATTAGGTAAACGTAAGGCCAACCATACTAATACCAAAATGATTTCTGATTCGGGCATGTTTCCCTTATGTTATTGGGTTATTTGTGTTCGAACAGTATTTATGTGTGTCACTGGATAGTTATTCTTTTAAACAACCTCCCCGAAATGAAATAAAATGAAATAATAGCCAATCGCACCTCGGAACTGCGAGCCGCTGTCGCCGGGCCCTTAAGAAAGATGAACAAATGCGAAAAACTTAAATATATTAAGAATGATTCATTTTAAGCCTTAAATGTTCACTAATTTTTTTCATAATATCATCTCTGTATTATGTTTCATGCCGGTTGCCACAAAATAAAACATGTTTTTTTCCAGATTAATCTAGTTTTAAAAACTTTTGGTGGACACGATTACCTATATTTAAAACGACCTATGACAGACAGACGTCCACAAAAGCTCTCCACAAGGAAAGAATCATGACCGGTAAAAGAAAAGTGGTGCAGAAAAATGAGCAAAATCATGTGTGTACCCGGTGCCCTCGAGACGAGAAACAGAAAAAAAGCAGGCCGACCGATCATATGACGAGTTGGTCTAATCAGTGGGGATGACGTGGAAAAGGGAAGACCAGACAAAAATACCCGAAATAGAAGAGTGGAAGCAGTTGGTAGGTAGTCCTTCTTGTCGTGTCACTAATTCCTTCTTTCTTGTACAACTCGTTAAGAAAAGTAGTAGTTATTACTATCACTATCATCACTACATAGTATAAAACAAAGTCGCTTTATCTGTCCCTATGCCCCTATGTATGCTTAAATCTATAAAACTACGCAACGGATTTTGATGCGGTTTTTTTTAATTAAAAAGAGTGAGTCAAGAGGAAACTTTATACATATGTATAATACACGCATGATATAGTAGAAAAACAATGTGCACCCGTGCGAAGCAGGGGCGTGCGGGCGGGTCGCTAGTCAGTTAATAAATCGTGTTCGCGACACTGCCGATAATTTACGTACCCTAATAATATTGCAGAATCAGTTTTTAATTGATAAATTGAGTAGGTACTTATGTACCTAACAATAAACAATAGGAGCATTATCGTGTTACATCACCTATTGTTTGAGCCGTTTTGTAATAAAAAACCGATTGGCTCGATTAAGTACTCATCGGCGCGAAGATGAACGAAGCTAGGTACTTGAGCGAACACCTAATCGATCAGTTCATAAATTAAAAATAACATAATATTTTTGTAGGAATTTTTAAAATCCATAATCCGTAATTTGCATAAATTTTTGTAAACAAGTATATTTTACAAGATAAGCCCCTGACCTTGTCACTACATAATTATGTAGTATAAAACAAAGTCACTTTCTCTGTCCCTATATCCCTACGGATTTTCATGCGGTTTTTTTAATAGATAGTGATTCAAGAGAGAGAGAGATATATATATAATATATTATTACACCACGGAACCTTTTTAGTCTTTAAAAGTAAAAGTTTTACCAAAGAGTATGTTAGTATTTTGCTGAGTTAGTGTTATAATCCAGTCAAGGGCTATTTGCACACGCGCACACATAGCCAAAGACCTGTGCTGTTGCAGGACTTGCAGGCGTTTATAAGCTACAGTAACCGCTTTACATAAGGCGAGCTCTAAGTTGGTTTGTGTATAACAAAAGTAAAAGCACACAGATAGATGTTACAATGGAGACCCCATTAATTAGCATCCCTCGGACACGGAACCCTAAAACCTACACCGATTGTATGTCAGGCAATATTGGATATCATTACGTGATATCCAAAACTTTTTTTTAAATGAAGGAACCTATACTGCCTTTCCTGAGTAATAACATGACTTGTACGCAGTTAAAAATAAAATAATTATTCAACTTCCAAGCGGTACTGAACAATGCCATTTGTACTATAACATAATTCACATTCCTTTCTTTGTCCAGCAAGGAATAGAACAAAACATCAAAGCATTAAAAAACATGGAATTGTTTTCCTTTAAATGGAAGCTCATGTTTTTTTAATAATTTTCAGCCTGACCTCCGTATTGAGAGGCTCTTGTGAACGGCTCGTCCGGGAAAGTACTACCACCATGCTTAAGTTGGCCGCCGAGCACCGTTGATGTGTTTCGGTTTGAAAGGTGTGTTTTCCGGTTAAATTTCAGGCACACGAGGCCTGTCTCAAGTTGATGGACGCATGGCAGTGCATCGTATGGCACTTTCCTATCGTGCGTGACTTGAGAGGCATTGCTTTGTTTTAAGTGAAAAAAGTCGTGTAGTAAATTTCACAAGAGGGACTTAAGAATGCATCACGGGCAGTGCGCAACACCATATTCTAAGGACATTAATCGATACTGGGGTTGCCAATACGCTTCGCAAGCGTGACTACGGCAAACCCCCTAAAATGTACCCCCATATTTTATAAGTTCCGAAAATATTTGATTTGATTTGAAATGAGGGAGGCCTATTTCCAGCAGTGGACTTATTTAGTTTGATGATGATAATACACACTCGGAACACTACATAGGTTTACTCGCAACTTCTATTTTGCTTCATTTCGGTTTTCTGTTAAAATACCTACTCGTATGCTACCGTCATTAGGTGGTTAACTAGCTGACGCCCGCGGCTTTGCTCGCGTCAAGGAATTCAAAGTTTCATACAAATTTTCATCCCCTATTTTATCCCCTTGGGGGTAGAATTGATCAAAATCCTTTCTTAGCGGATGCCTACGTCATAACATCTACCTGCATGCCAAATTTCAGCCCGATCCGTCCAGTGGTTTGGGCTGTGCGTTGATAGATCACTATGTCAGTCAGTCAGTCAGTCAGTCAGTCAGCTTTGGGTTATATATATTTAGATTACCACACCATAGACGCTGACAGCCGAAAACTTTAAGGTCTCACGTTCAACCAAGGAATTTGAATACAAGTCAAACTCCTTGCGTTCAACATTTAATATTATAAAAATTAGTAGTGCGCGTGCCATAGATGACACGCGTGGTATTGGCCGCCATCCCTGATCTAGGGTTGACCGGTTTGAATGAGTTTATAGGATTAGGCAAAAGTAGCGAGCTAGGCTTTATCTGAATCTGGGAATGGAATATCTGGCGACCTCGTTCGGCGGTCGACGCCCTTGGCTATCTTGGGACGGCGACGCCACGCTTATCTCAGCTCTACCACACACATTTATATAATTGATTCTGATTGGTTGCACTGTTTAGCTAAGTAAATAGACAATATGGAACTAAGGCAGCGTACGAAAACTGTAAAGCAAACTGTTTAACAGGAGAAGACTTGTTTGGATCAATGATAAATAATAAATAATATATTTGCAGAACAGTAGTACAATGTGTATCAACTTGGTTGATTGCGATTTTTCATGTATAAATTCAGTGATTTTATAACACAAAATATTAAAGTGTGCGAGCGAGAGGTACTTCAGCAGTGGTCTTCGCAAGTACTAGGTCGAGTACCTAAGTACTGTTATAGTATACTTTGGTATTTATTTTTAATGTTTGAAATAACATTAATATGATTAGATCACCTTAGTTGTACTCGTATTCTTCGAATTCAAATCTCGTCTCTAGCGCTTGAGAGTAAATTGACCTGCAGCGCAAATACTTAGGTCGAGTACCTTGATCGAGTTACTAAACGTAACATGCCTCCCATTACGAGTAAACTTTTAGTGGGTGGGCTAATCATGCAGGGTGCGCTATTTGTAACTACATATAGATAAGCGTAGACACCCTTTATTCGTATGCAATGCAATGCAATATTTATGAATCGTAGCTGAATATACAGGCGTCCTGCAGGCTAATAACTTGACTGACGTCACAACGAATTCTACGATAATGGTAGATACAGCTTTTTAATAAAAATACACATATTTACAACTTATCGACCCAGCCTTTAGTACCAAAGTTTGAGTTTCGACAGGCTAAAATTATTATGTTAAATACCACCTCAATTATAGGCGCAAACGATTAATACAGCAGTAATGATAATGCTTTTATACGCTGAAACAAAACCTGCGAGGGAACCAACCACCCACTGCAAAATGCATGTGCCAAATGTTGTGTTTGGAGAAGCTCCTGACTACCCCCCTTATACATATATCCGTCAAGATCCCTTTCGAGTTAAATACCTACTAAGTTAAAGAAGGAGCACCGGTGGTCTAGTTGGAATGACCCCGCCTTCCGATCGTAAGGTCGCAGGTTCGAATCCGGTCGTGCACGAATGGATTTTTTCATCGAAAAACTTATATGCGCAATGCCAGTGCTCTTAAACGGAGAAGGAGAACATCGTGAGGAAACCAGTTAGTATTCTAACAGTGGCGATAGGCTTGCAACCTGTCACGTATGGAATACTAACTACTGCAAATCGTGGGTGTGCCAAATGTAACCTCTGTCTGACTACCCCCCTTAGACATCCTCAAAGAATCTTGAGTTAGTACTTGGTACTGAGTGATCTGAAGGGATATCTACCGTGCCTGGGGATCAGTCGTGAAGCGTGAAGTTTCAGTTTTTCAGTTTCAGTTAAATACCTAAATTTTTATAGTACTAGCTAAGTACCAAACTATCTAATGAGATATCCACCGTATTTTGTGGATTACAGTCGTGATACTATCGACTACGTTCGTTTACTTCACAATCGCAGAAGGAAGAATAAATACGTATATTTTCAAATGTGCAGCAACAAAGAGCTCCGTCCGCGTACCTGGTCGGGTGCTATCTCTATCGGAAAAATCGGCATCGGCAACCATACAAGAAAGTTTTCTTATTCGTAGCGCGTGTGAGTCATGCCGACGGGCGGAAAGAGTTTCCGGCTACAAACATGCTTCACGCCCTCGCCCAACTAACTGTTTCATATTCCATGCGCCGGATAGAATACTGATATCACAGATAACAGAACAGTTAGTAGACGTGTTATGACGATTCAACGTGGTATTGCTCCGTCCATGCTACTTTATAAGTATGTATTCTGTATTTGAAGTAGTGAAGGGCTACATACGAATATTCGACCGAATTTTCGGTTAAAAGTTTACCGAACCGAATATTCAGCCAAGCAATTCACTACTAAGATCTCGGTAGGATAACCCGCGCTTTTATTTGTCCTGCATTGCAAAATAGCAAGATTAGCATCTTGCTATTTATATATATATTATATTATATACTATTATATATCTTTTTATAATATTGATGCTTAGATGAGTTCGGTATATGAACAGTTTTCACTGACCTATCACTTTTATTTAATCTTGCAATGACTCAAAATAATTTATTCTAGATCTTTAAATAAATGAGTATCTTTTTTAATGGGTATCTATTTTTTATTATATTTTTGATCGGAATTTTTACCGAATAATCGGCCAAATACGAATGTTCGGTAAACCTGCCGAACATGCCGAATACTGAACATAAAACGAATATTCAGCCCATCTCTTATATGAAGCAGCAATATTACTCTCTGGGGCCGCATGGCGTCCGCAATCAATACTTCATTAACAAGCAAGCTGGACAAGTTGTCCCTTGCATATAAACAAGGCTGCGAACGTGCTCTAACAATGTTGCTTATTTCTATCATTGTCTTTGTGGTGTCGAATGATGAAAGATTCTTCCACCATGCTTTGCTACAGACAAAATACATTGCAAACGTATTATTTGTTTCAGAATAACATTCTCTGTAGGAGGTACCGTCACAAGAAAGAAAGAAGAAAGAAAAAAAGAAAATACATTTATTTTGGACAGAAGACGTTAATATACACCTAAAAAAAAACATTTATAAGGGACCTACTCAGACGAGTTAGATACAAGTAGGTTACTAACTACAGTTATACCTACTTGTAAGGCTACCACACTATGCGGTCAAATAAGTAAATTTAAACGAATAGAAACGCGAAAGTTTGTAAGTATGGATAGATGGATGGATGTTTGTTACTCTTTCACGCCGGAACGGCTGATCGGATCTGGATGAATCTTGGCAGAGGGATAGATTATAGTCTGGAATAGCACATAGGCTAAAACCGCGGGGCGCAACTAGTTATTAATAAACATAAAACATAAACTGTAGACATTTCGCACATCGATACCTCTATTACTAGTTAAATTAGTCCCAAATAATATTAGACACCCCATTTTATTCTACCATTTGTCATATTCAAAATTTGATTATAATAAGTGGTAGGTACATCATGTTAGAAACCTTAAAAGCTCTAAACTACCTCGTAAGGAGCCTGTTTTTGGCCCAATTAAAATACTTTCACCACACTGTTTCGAAATAAACAAGTTAAAACAAGAAGGATAAAAAATAAGCGTAATAATTTAGTATATTATACATCTGTATCTTTATAATTTATTAACTAATCTAGCATTATGTATCTGTTGTTGGAGTGTCGAAATAAATAAATAATAAATCTGTTAAAACAGAAATGTTGTAGGAGGAACCCAATTCGGAAATTTGGTGGTTAAAGTTTAAATATATGCATACTAAAGCAGAAACTTCTGCGGAAAAACCAAATAAATTTATGTCATACAAGTTGAGTTATCGCTTTTTTATTAATTCCATTTTAGGAGCTTTTAGATTTGAGTGCTTTTTGGTGGTGTACGAACAACGAAGTACCAACCCTACATATATAAAAATATATATATATCCTCAGATAAAAAAGAAGTGACAAGTTTACTATCGCCAACCATGTATTCTTTAAAAAGCGCAACGTGGTCTCTACATTAAAGTTAAAATAAAAATTACATTGAAGGTAAAATGAATCAGTACCAACTTTTGCCTATTCTATATATAACGTATGTAGTTAATTTCATTGATTTAAATATTTGGTGCGTGATAAAATAATGCGTGTGAAATCGTTTTATTAAACTACTGATATTTTTGTTATTATAATAAGATATTGATAATATCACGTACACGATGACATGTCGCGAAGCTGTTTTAGCTTTTTTTCTATAATATTCAATATTTGTACAATGGGATAAGGGCAGGAAGATGATGATGATTTGTACAAATTGTATTATTACAGTTTGTGTTTTTATTTGTTACATAACAACGGAAATAAAGTGCTTTAAATGTTCGGTATCATTGTAGCCGCTGATCCATTATCCATCGGAACGCTCAACATACTATTATTGGTTTTATTCTCCGACTTTACGCACTTTTAATGGAATGTTTCCGGTGAACTGTGCGCAGACGCATTCGCGGCGATTGGTGCCGGGTCAAGGGTTGGCCTTTTATCAGGCCTATATCACGTATAATGCTAATGATTTATATAACGCCAGGGCACATAGGCCACTAGTGATATGGAGTTTATTGTAGCAAGGCGTGACGGAATCCGCCATGACGAGAGCATTTAATTCCCATAGTGTAATAGCAACATATGGATGGATCTAGTATCTAAATTCCTTGGGATGGATGCTAAATTCATTGGATGGAAGGGAATCAAATGTCAAACAGAAAGCTATCTCGATAGCCAGACATTACGCGGGCCGCGGGTCATCGTTGGTAACGTAGGGGGGAAGAGATCTTGCGGTATAGCCACAACTAATAAACTGGCTTGACTTCTAGGAATACTGCAGAAGAGCGACATGATGGTACGGCCATCAACAGATAGAAAGAAAGCACTGGGAGTTAAGCCGTCCTCTCCAGTACTAGAAAGACATCCTGCAATCACGATCTTGAGTCGATTAAGTGCCAAACACAGAGAAAGAGAGAGATCTCTATAGCCTCTTTAACCTCTAACTAGGTACGATACTTTATACCTGTAAGTTGATAAATCTCTATACCTAACATTAACATTATAACCTAACATTAGAAAAACCAAAAAAAAACTCAGGTCAAAAGTCATTCAAAGTATCTTAATAATACTTTTTTGAAGTTATATCCAAACCTTTACCTATTGCAATTTCACCGATGTCAATTAATGATTGTGAATAAATCTTTAGTGCTATGGTATTTATGCACTCGATTATGTAGAAATAATACCATCTGGTAACCTTTTTTAAGCCTGATTTCTGTTTTGAACACTTTTTTTACAACAACAAAGTCATCAAAATAGAAGCGCTCTTTCGGTATGAAATCATTGCTTCTTCTAACCGTGTCAATCTTTGAAAAGGTGTGTGGTGAAAAGATTTTAAGTACGCCTCAAAGAGGCTTTTTAGAGTAGACATGGTATTGCTAGAATACATAGGTATATTGGATAAAAAACATTAAATAATAGAATACGTAAGAATCTAAAAGTTTTCTCTAGAAGTCTAACATAACTTTTAAAAAGACGAATTCACCTACCTGGTTGTAGCAATCGAAAGTACAACGATTGCATAATATGGTATCTCAGTATAATTCTCAGAATAATTCCTAGTAGCATTGAAATGTAATAGCTCTGTTGTTTATTCTGTGCTTTTATTGTTCGACTATCGATAAGCGAGGCGCCGCAGCCGTCATACCACTTTACTGATGTATGTACTACATATATACAGTACACAGTGCAACGAGTTGCGTATTCTACACAGTATTGCAAAATGTTTATAAACAAGAGAAAGTTAAGTCCGGTCTAAGATATTGTGGGTAGAGTAATGTTCGAAGGCAAGAGTAGAGCCAGTTCGAGTTTGAATAGCTAAATTGCGAATAATGGTAGCTAGATTTAATGATAAATTAAATACGGACAAGTGCCTGTTTGACTCGCCCGAGGCGACCGTAGCGTTATTTAAACCTAATTGACTGCCACTTAAATTTCACATTCAAATTCTAGACTTATCCATTAAAATCTGGGAAAGTTTAGAGGTGAAAATACTCAATGGAGCCCAAAGGCATACATTGTTCAAAAACTGCCTCTAAATATATCTTAGATCTAAGACTAAGTCTGGAAGTAATTTTGATATTTTACCACACATGTGATTTTCTAACCCTTTTTACTTTGGCTTGTTCGTCATCTCGCGGGTTTCAAACTCGCTTGAATCCGCGAGATGGCACCTTCCGTTTTTACCTTTTTTTGTTGTCATCAACTCGCCACGTTTTCCTAAAATCTGGGTGGCCGAGCTAGGGTGGTAGCTTAACAACACCATATACTAAAGTATCTTAATAAAGAACAATATACTACAAATAAATAACTATACCTAGAAATAACAGCACCCATACATCTCACACCGTGTTTGTATTTAAAATATCTAGCGCTCTGAAATGAAACAACCTTACCTTATGTATTTAAATAAATGTAAAACATGTCTAACAGTCACATTTATTACAAGATAACATTGCATGATTAATTAGTAGTTAGAAGAAAAATGGAATTAGCTGAGTTTGTAGTAACAATTTATTATTGTTGCTACAAACTCGGTATAAAATGCACGAACTAATATTAGCGGTCCTACCAGATGGACTGAAGACTCGCGGGAAGCGTTAGGAGGGCTCAGAATCGTTCTTTCTGGAAATGTATAGGGGAAGCCTATGTCGTAACAAAGCCAGTGGACCTTTGTTACGACCTTTCTGATGCTAAGGGGTGCCACGGGTAATGGACACTCCCTAGCACGAAGCCCGCGTGTCGACAGGGAAGGCAATGACTAACAGTGACTCACACAAAAGGTTATCTACTTAATACATTTTTTTGCCGAATTACTTTCAGAACACGCACATGCATTGGGATATTTTTGTGTGACAGACCATGCAAATGTCCGTATTAACCACAAAACTAGTTATTTGTATCAACCTCCTTAAATAAAATTTTAATGCAATTTTAAATACTTAGTTGGCCTTCTGTAAAAACTATTTTTTTTGTATAACGTAAGTATACAGGTTAACTCTTTTAGCTCTGAGCACTACCTGCGTAGGTTCCATTTGGTTCAGACAATTTAACAAATGCAGAAGGCAGCGTAATTACCATCCCAACTGAGCTGAGGGATGTCATAATAAAACAACCTAGTTCATATTTGATACCAAGAGATCTGACGGGATATCTACCGTGCCTGGGATCAAAGTCGTCCTGCTGTTTCAGTTTTCAGTAACCTACGTACGACACAAGCATAAGCTACTATCTCTCAAATGGATCAAACTTTATCTTTTCAGAAAATGAAGAAAAACCTACAGAACGCACGTCTTATTTTGACTTCAATTTAGAACTAGATCATAAAAGGTATTCAATATTTCTTGCCAGTTGCTTTGCTATGCTGGCCTAGGCGCCAGACATATTTACATTGATAAATTAAGCAATCAGCTCTGGTTTCACTCAAGTATCGGAGTGTTTAATTAAGTCTGAAACTGCATCGGCTGACAACGCGCCGGCCGCCCCGGTCAGTTATCGGAAGCGATGGCCAAATTGATTTGAGCGGCCGCAATTTGCCTCTGTGAAAGCCCCTTGTAGGATATTAGATTGGTTAGTAATAGTCGGTACTAGAGTAGTACCTAGTTTATTGGAACAAAATTGTTATTTTTGCCTAACTTGCTTGATTGCGATTCGTCATAAAATTAGTACAAACATTGATTTTATATCTCTTAGGTTGTTTAATAAGCAAGCGATATGTATTTTGCCGGTGCTAGCATGAAGTTGTTTGACGGTTGTCAGCCTCTTAACCCAAACATATATGAGAAGAGTCCAGCGGAAAGATGTGAGACCAAGAGTACTTATAATACGCAGTACGCAGTTGGAAGTACCTACACTCCACCGACATACAAATTTTCCCCCATTGTTTTATTGAAATCCTACTAAAATTATAAATGCGAAAGTTTGTATGTATGGATTGATGTTTGCTAATGGCTGAACGGGTCTCGGTGAAAATTGGCACAGAGATATAATAACACATAGGCTACTTTTTACCCGAGTGCCGAGGGTTATGTGTTTGGCGTGTATCTATCATGTATCCTTCCTTCGATATAGAATAGAATAGAATAGAATAAGTTTATTTGCAACACATAGAAAAATATACATCAAACAGTTTTTAAATTAAAAGGCACCATAGGCATGTATTATTTTTACAATATTGGCATATAGGTACCTAAGGTAGTGCATTTTGTGCTGCAAAATGGAACCTAACATATTTCCTTTATTACCACGTAGCAACCAAACGGCTGGATGGATTTTGATGATTCTGGTATCAAAAGATTCGTCGCAAGTGTCCTTCGAATAAAAAAAACCCTAAAAGTCACGTGGGAAAGAAAGCAGGAGCGATATTCTCTCACATTAAAAAAAAATCTTTTCGCTATCATAGCAATATGGGTATCAAAATCGTGATAAAGTGTTTTCAAATAATGTATTAGTTTTTGATTTAAAGTAAACCCTCAAAGACAAAACCAGAACGCAAAATTCGTTAAGTCACTTTAGTGAACTAGGCCATGAGTGATACTAAAATATATCATAAAACCTTCCCTATGGTCATACAAATCGTTTAGAAAAAACCGCATTAAAATCGATGAAGCCGTTTCGAAGATATTAAGAGTTTTGTAATAAAAAAATGTGATTGCTGGTAACCCCAAAGTGATCAAAATGAGTTATACAACCACAGGCATCAGTAAACTGGTAGGACATAGGTACGCGAGCCTCCGACTGTCTGCGATCTTTACATTTTTATCATTCGTCAAGACTGAAGAAAGGATTTCAATATTAAAAAGTACCAAACTTAAAACATTATCTTATTTACCTACCTACATACTTTTAGTTCGGGTTTTTTTTTTTAATAAATCTTCATGTTATCCCGTGGGAATACCGGGATTTAAAACTACGCGGGTGAAGCCGCAGGGCACTAATAGTAAGCTAATAAGTAACAGATTGCAGATAAACCTTATAAAAATAAACGGCGCTAATAACAATCGAATAAGTTAATCGCTAAACTATGCCTAGTATTCGTAAAGTAACAGCGTTTGCTTTGCTAATCATAATCATCGTTATCATTACCTCTAATGCGTTGCGTCAGACACCAAGTCTAGGAATATAATGACTAGCGGCTCGTCCTAGCTACGCACAGGTGGACATTTATTTTTTAAACATTTTATTGTATGTTACTCAAGCATAATGTAGCATTCTATGAATTTTTTAGGTTTATTCGTTACAAACATTACGATCAAATATTTCCTCTTTATTATATTAGTGTTAGTAGACTGATAAAAAGCTTAACATATCCATTATCAACATAATTTCCTAATAGATTCCTTGTATTATTAGTAAGCTAAGATCCCTTGCGAAGTTCCGAAGAAAGGGACTCCATTGCGAAGTTCTTATGCTTGGACTACATTAGCGGGCTATGGCGAATATTCGTGTTAACGCGATAAATGTGGTCGGGTTCATCGTGTCATCGCGTAGTATTCGGGCGAACACGATGTAGTATCGGGGAGCTGTCGGTAAACTAGCGCGAATCAAAGGGATTTGTCGCGCCAATATTCGCTTAGGTGGCTACATCTACGTTATTTCAGTGTCGTCCAGACTTTGAAGCGAGACGGACGTGCATTTAATTTTTTACACTATGGAGTGGAGTAACGAAAAAGTGTTAGAATTCATTCAATTTTATGAAACTGAGAGTATTATATGGAATAATTTACTGACATATAATGCAAAGCCACTATTTCCTCCATTTTTAAATTACCGCCCACGTCTCGGCCGCACAACAAACTGAACAACACAATCCGGCACGATGCATCGCGTCAACTCGACACGAATTTTCGCCCGCCTTAATGTAGACAAGAACATCGCCTATACCCGAATACGATGTTTTTGTCTCGCCAACACGATACGAATCTTCGCCCGCTAATGTAGCCGAAGCATTATGGATAGTTTTTTGCTACACATATTTAGTATAGCGATCCGCCCGCGCGCCCCTGCTTCGCACGAGTGCACATAACATGCATGTATTATACATATAAACCTTCCTCTTGAATCACTCTATCTATAAAAAAAACCGCATCAAAATCCGTTGCGTAGTTTTAAAGAGTTAAGGGCCTGGCGACAGCGGCTCGCAGTTTCGAGGTGCGATTGGCTATTATTTCATTTTATTTCATTTCGGGGAGGTTGTTTGAAAGAATAACTATCCAGTGACACGCATAAATACTGTTTGAACACAAATAACACAATAATATAAGGGAAACATGCCCGAATCAGAAATCATTTTGGTATTAGTATGTTTGGCCTTACGTTTACCTAATACTAAAATGATTTCTGACATAAGCACATTTCCCTTATATTATTGTATTATTTGTATTTGAACAGTATTTATGCGTGTCACTGGATAGTTATTCTTTCAAACAACCTCCCCGAAATGAAATTATAGCCAATCGCACCTCGAAACTGCGAGCCGCTGTCGTTGGGCCCTAAAGCATACATAGGGATATAGGGACAGAGAAAGCGACTTTGTTTTATAATATGTAGTGATAGTGATAACCCTTATAAAGTACCTAAGCCATATTGATTTCGGAAGCCTTCTGTGTCCGATAGCGGCTAGACTTTAATCATGAATAAAAATACTGAGCATTAAAAATTTTGCGCAGTATACACCTACATATTTTTGCGTCTTCTTTTGAGGAATATAATGTTGGTACTCTGCTGAAATAGGCGCATCTGGCGTGGCGTGTCAATTGGTCACGCAGACTTTATGTACCTACCCACCACCACATGGATGTACTGAAGATTGCGCTATTGAGGTTAAACAACTGTCATAAGCATACCATATTATCACTGTTTATGTATGGGTCTACCTATGGAATGTAATACTTTGCTCGAACACGTCAACTAGATGTACCTACCTAACTCAATGAATAAAATCAGCACAAGGTTCGTTGATTATCGAACTACGCTAGGTAGGCCTGAAAAACCTAAAATTCCCTAAAATCATGAATATTACATTCGGTTGGATCTTTTTCGATTTAAATCATATTTTTGCTGAACCTTCATATCATAGGTAAAAAACAACCATAAATCGGTTGTTTTGCGACTTTTCATAACTACGAACATTAATTAGTGTTTTTGATACCTTACTTATAAAAATTGAATAGGTAGGTATACAAGCGGGAAGTGGTTTAGGGGTGGTGTGCTGCTATTCTTCATGAACATTTTTCTTAACTTTTTTATGTACTTATTTACATACACACATACCTACCTATAATACATAATACATTACATACCTAGGTAAGGTACTAGGTACCTACATCACTGATGAACTGTGTGAATGTTGAGAGTAGATTAGGTCCTGGGCCATTACCACCATCTCTTGAAGCATTCTTATTTCAATATTACTTTACTTTTTGATCTTAAAGCCGTTGATATACCTACCTAAGACATTCACATAAAAGTAATATTGAAATAAGAATGCTTCAAGTGATGGTGGTACGGGCCCTGAACGGAGATGATGGACGAATGATTGAAGAGTGAAAGAAGAAAACCTGTTGTGCGGTCTAATCCCATTTACCTACCTTGTTTTGTTTGCTTATCCTAAGAAAGGACGGCAGGAAGAATGGAGATAGGTACATCACCGAGAGCTATGGTTTAGTGGGAGTGATCCCGCCTTCCGATCATAGGTACGGTCGTCGTGGGCTTGAGTCGATTTCGTGCAAAAATGGATTTTTCTAAGTGCGGAAAGCCAGTGCTCCCAGTCGGCGAAGGAAAAGAAAAATGGGTTCAAAGTTTTTTGATGATTTTCGGGAATACTAAAAATCATTTGAATGTAGCTATTAGCACATCTAAAAAATTTTAAATCTAGAGAAAAATGTCTTTGACCAAATAGGTAGGTAGGTATGTACTGGTACCTACCTAGGTAACTATTTAAGGATTTTCAGGCAAGCTGACAACGAAGGTTATAGGTAGGTACTCGGTAGCTGTGTAGGTACCTAGGTATTTACACTACCCTATCGTATCCCTCGATGCGGTAGGTGTGTCTGGGTGCAGATTTCCCCCCAACAAAAAAAAAAGGTAACTAGGTATTTAGGTATTGTTGGGTTCAAGCTGTCAGACGCCTCCGGGAAGCCTAAATACCTAATCCATTACAAATGGTCAGCTCATAGGTAGGTACCATGCCCATATACATAGGTAGTAGGTAGGTAGGTACCTAGCCTAGGTAAGGTAGGTAGGGACCTACATATTTTATAAACCCTCACACAATGGTTCTATTTAGGATGATTCTTCTTGTAGACCACCTGTATTTAGGGCGCCTGTACTGTACCTACCTAGTCACTAGTAAAAGTATATTATTGTACCTACTATGTAGGTACTGTACTCCATATTCTATTTTTTAATAAAGATTTTGATTTTAGGTACTATTTATTAGTGAGTTAACAGGCGCTCTAATATTTTAACTTCAGCCAGTTTATGCCTCTTCAATCATGTGGATGATTTAGTCTGACGTAGTAGGTAGGTATGCTTTACCTACAAAGAGGTTGTTTTACAGATAATAATACATAAAAGCCTGGACACTGCATGTACTTTCATATAATTTGAGTCAAGACTTACTTCGGAATCTTCAGACGATGCCGGCAATCCGAATGCAGTTGGGTTGGGAGGCCAAAAATCTTCACAAATACAACGCGACTAGGTTCGACATAATTATGCAATTATGAGATGAGTCTACCTACAGTTAGTGTGACTAATGCCCTCCACTTATTTACACAGTTCAGTGAGTGTTAATTTCCGTCAACAACGCAGGATTAATTGCACGGTCGTGTGTTGTGGCTGGCAAAAACGCGCACACTTCGCCGGTATCTCTCGGAACGACTGACGGCGACGTACGTACGACGACCGACGGACGGAGACGGGGCGGCCGAGTCGGGCGACCGACCGACGACGAGTGCCGACGACCGACGACGGACGGCGCGGCGGCACCGCGCGCGACGTGATATAATAGCTTACAAGCAAAGCAAGCAGGCACAGGCTGCTCGCTCACTCCTCCTCACCCAGACACCCACCGCACACATCGTAACATACACCTACTAATATTTCTTCTGTACCTACGTATACGTAAACTGTACAGTACAGTGCGTAGACGGAAGCGCGAGACGCGGCGTACTATGCATACACAACACACCTTAGAGTGCTCTAAGCAACACACGCACGCTCTCTTTCACAACGCCATCTGTGTTTTTGATATAGTTTTACTCTAATTTTGGCTGATGTAAAAATGTAACCTAGCTAAAACCTAGGGTAGTAGGTACCTACTTACATAGGTACTCATAGCTGGATGGACTGGACTAGACTAACTACCCAAATCCAGAAGTAGAAGAACATTTTGATAGGTACCCTATTTTATTCGTAGATAAGATTCTACTGCCCAAACTAGGTACTTACATAAAATTATATTCATACTAGCAAATCAGTAAGATCAATCAAGACTTCTGGTAGGTACCTACCTAGGTTGTCGGTACTACCTAGGTACTTTAAGTCTGAGTTTTCGTTTGTAGTCCAGTCGAGATAGACATTTAAATAGAAAAAATTCCGGGTAGCGATTTTTTTTTAAGGTCTGGGGGGGTGGTTGGAAGTATAAATCTCGATTTGGGAACTAATCCCGGTAGAGGGTTCACCGCCATCTTGTTTTAAAGTTTTTCTGAAATAACTCGTTTTTCAACTTTAGAGCAAAAATGGTAATGGCAAAGTTGTTGGAAATTTAATTTCTCACAAGTTTGGTCATCATCATTTTTACGCTAGGATCAATATTTGCAGAGTTATACTATCAAGTTTGTCAAAAATATCGTACCTAATGGGTGGAATTTTATTTTGTTTAACTTTTTATTTCTCGCACTTTTCTTACTCCACGATCAATATTTTCGGATTTATACTCAAATCGGAGCTGAAATTGTTTTTATTTTTCATATATTTTATATTTAAACATATTTAATTATATTTAAATTTATAGTATAACTCTGCAAATATTGATCCTAGCGTAAAAATGATTATGACCAAACTTGTGAGAAATTAAATTTCCAACAACTTTGCCATTACCATTTTTGCTCTAAAGTTGAAAATTAACGAGTTATTTCAGAAAAACGAAAAAAAATTACTTTAAAACAAGATGGCGGCGAACCCTCTATCGGGATTAGTTCGAAAATCGAGATTTATACTTCCAACCACCCCCCCGACGTTTAAAAAAAAAAGTCGCTCCCCGGATTTTTTTCTATTTCAGGCTAGTTTTATGTCTGCCCCGACTGGACTATTGGAGAGAGACTCACTAAGTCTCAGCACTCGATGCGCGTCCGTATACCTACCTAGTACATTCGTTGTTAGGTACACCTACACGACGTTAGGTCTCTCGGAAAACTCGGAAAACGAAAATGAAACTCACACTTAGTAGATAGGTAACCACTTGGACTTGGTACTGATGTAAAACTGTATACTGTTGCTGTGGTTGTACAGCTTATGTTAGGAGCCTAGCTTTACAGATTTTTTACCACTTAGAGGCTCGCGTTTATTTCGTAAATAGTGCCATCTATGAGAACCTGATTAAACTAACTGCTGCTGCTAGCTTATCTAACTTGTCGGGCTTTATATCTTGTGTGATGTGTAAGTGTTGCCTTAGCTTTACATTAGATGGCAGCATATGTATCTGGCCAAGGTGTAAAATAAAATAACTAGTACTTCGCCCCGAACCTAACCCGA
This sequence comes from Plemyria rubiginata, assembly GCA_963576535.1. NCBI lineage: Eukaryota > Metazoa > Arthropoda > Insecta > Lepidoptera > Geometridae > Plemyria > Plemyria rubiginata. The sequence continues at coordinate 7,519,123 of OY754905.1, forward strand.
ACTGAGATTTCGTGACGCGACGCGAACGCTACGAAAATATAAGTGGTAGTCAGAGACAAGTCCTAACATTGTGTTTGGACTAGTCTCTGGCTGCCACCTATTAGGTATGGTAACCAAGTTTCAACTGAATTGGCCCATAGGTATAATTAAGAGTTCCTTTGAACAGACCTTGTCTCCATCATCAGAACTGGTCGCCATCACCATTTAATAAAACCAAGTAAGTACCGTTTTAATTTATTTCAAGAAAAAAAATGTAAAACCAAAGGAACTGGCCGTGACCGTGACCGTTTGATCCCGAGCCACAAGATGCTCTAGATTATTTTAGGGGGTTATCAGAGGTACGTCCAAATATTATCGTACAAGCATCTTTGTAATAGGTTTCGATTATCTGTACTTGTATTGTTTTCGATTATCTGTACCTAGTATGTAAGTATTTTCCTAACTTTCTTACTTGTATTATCCGATGAAGATGACCACCCCTACTTGATTGCCCATTATGATTCCATGTCTGATGGAAAGCCAAACGTTTAACTTAGATGCCTAGCAAAAAAACTATGAATGTACATTACCTACCAACTTATTGATCTTGGGTGAGAAGATGGTCGTGATGTGCTCAGAGGACAATACTCTCAGGTCAGGCGGCAAGCAGTTTAACCGGTATTTCTTGAAATCCCTGGTCGCTAACGAGATACCTACAGAACAAACGTGACCTAGAACGTTTAACTAACTATTAATTCAAAATAAATTGCTCTTTTCAAAATATATTTCTTGTCTATTTATTTATTTGCAATCTGAATCTCGGAAACGGCTCAAACGATTTACATGAAATTTAGCACGCAGGTTTCGGGGGCGATAAATCGATCCAGCTAGGATTCAGCAACAAAAAAAAAAGCTGCAATTTATTGTTTTGTAGACGAACCAACGCAAAACGCACCAAAACGTCTCAATTCTTACGCAGCTGAAAGTTAAGGATAGGCTATCCACGATCTGTCACCGCCGTATACTTTCCTACTTCGGTCACATTGCAAGACGCGGCGACGGAAATCTCGAAAAGCTGGTCATCGTTGGTAACGTGCAGGGAAAACGCTCTCGCGGTAGATCCCCAACTAGATGAACGGACCAGCTTAAAGAAGGGAGATACCAGTTCTGCGATGTGATCTGAATGGCCACCAACAGAAAGCGCTGGAGACAAGCAGTCCACTCCAGTACAGGAAAGAATATTTGAGTGACCACGATCTTCAGTTATGAAGTGCCGACCACAGAGAGATTGTTTTGTAGGGTACTTAGGTAAATTCAATTTCATTCTCTTCTCTATCATACTTATCGGCATTATGACACTGCATCGTCTACGTTACGTATAACTGGACAGCATTCACATCAGTCTTTAGGCCTCCCTCTCCCGGATAGTGGATGGATGGACGAGGTACGGGCGCAGCGGGATCGTACATCGGAGCGGGATCGGTAGACGATTACCTTCAAGCTTAGCTAGATCGATTCGCGTTAATGGAATAATCGATTATGATAGGTTTTTGACGACCTCTGTGGCGCAGCGGGCGAGAGTCCACCTGCGACACAAGAGGTTGCGGATTCGATTCCCGCCTCGGAACAAATTTGTGTACGATCTGCAGAAGTTTGTTCCGTTGGTCTGGGTGTTTATGTATAATAAAAAAAACTATCTATGTAAGTACATATATAATGTATTAAATATATCAGTCATCTAGTACCCATAACACAAGCTTTAAGTAGCTTACTTTGGGGCTAGATGATGCTATGTGGATTGTCCAGCATTATTAAAAATATTAAAAAAAAGGTACTTAGGTAGGTACCTACATGAAAATGTTTACTCGTGCGACTTGTTTGTTCTCACGAAAATAGAACTTCATAATACGAGGTACTCGTAGTTTAGGATAATATGTACGATATCCCTTGCTAAGCTCGGGATTCTACTCTAGAATCCTTCACTTCGCTCTGGATTCAAAAAAGCGCCCTCTCCGTAAAAATATGATTTGGCTCCCTTAAGATACAACTACTATATTATAACCTAAGTATTTATGAACACCGATATAAAAATTAAGTAAATGTATTGTGTAAGATTCCAAATGAGTGAATGTGTGTGTTGGTATGATGATGATTGATGACAGTAGGTAGGTAAGTTGATACCACTATTTATGGAGGTCAGTGGTTGATACTGATTGAACAGATATTATTTATTCAATTGTTTGAGAAAACATTTTCCTTAAAATCCTGTGCATAGAACCTCCTTTCTTGTGTATGTACATGTAACTAGCTATAATTTATGATATCTCACACCGAGGAACTAAAGGAAATGGAAAATAATAGGATATTTCTACATAGCGCGTTGGCTGGCTATGTTTTGCGGAAACGACGTGACCACTGCTCATTGGCATGCAACGGCAGTCTTTCAACGGCCTTACCTTACCTGAACCACTGACAACAAGGCTGGTTATTTCATGGCATTTCTTGTTTACTTGATGCTCTCTAAATTAATGGTAACCACAACATCATCACCGACTACCATTACCGCGCATTTTTTTATTATTTACTAGTTGCACCCCGCGGTTTCATCCGCGTAGTTTTAAACCCCGGTATTCCCACGGGATAAAAAGTAGTAGATGTGTTATTCCAGACAATAATCTATCACTCTGCCAAGTTTCATCTAGATTCGTTCAGCCGTTCCGGCGTGAAAGAGTAACAAACATCCATAACATCCGTTTATGATTTTATGCGGATTGTTTTTTGCTGAACGTAGCCTTGAAACTGGGAGTTTCCCGAATTTGCGATATTACCTACACGAGGCACCCAATTCAATACTGCACAAAAATACCTAGGTACTTACGTACTCGTATTTTATGAAAATACACACTACACTTGTGTAAACATAGTCCTTGCATGTTCCTGATGTTAAAATAAAAATTATATAATATACTAGTTGCGCCCCGCGGTTTCACCCGCGCAGATTTAAATCCCGGTATTCCCATGGGATAAAAAGTAGCTTATGTGTTAATCCAGACTATAATGTATCTCTCTGCCAAGTTTCATTCAGATCCGTTCAGCCGTTTCGGTGTGAAAGAGTAACAAACATCCATCCATCCATCCTTCCATCCATCCATCAATCCATAGTTACAAACTTTCACGTTTATAATATTAGTAGGAAGTATGATTACTAATAAGCTATGTGTTTTCCACAATCAACAAAAGTATTTTATCTGTACATTTATCTTTACATACTTTACAATAAAATTATGAGAATACCAACAGTAACTGGCAGTTGGTACAAATATTCGCGTGGAACTGACTCCTATATTTACCTAGTTTTAAGACATTTCAAATTGATTTAATCCTTGTTGATTTAGTCCGACGAAGAACAAGGTTCGAAATTTTAAGGGTTAGAAGAGAGAAGAGGAATTAATAAAATATGTACCTATACTATACATTTTCAACTTCACTATCACTACATAGTATAAAACAAAGTCGCTTTCTCTGTCCCTACGTCCCCGTGTCCCTATGTATGTTTAAATCTTTAAAACTACGCAACGGATTTTGATGCGTTTTTTTTAATATCTATTAAAGTGTGCGAGTGATTCAAGAGGTAGTTTTATATGTATAATACATGCATGATATGTGCACCCACGGATGAAGGAAAGGAGCGTGCGAAGCAAGGGCGCGCGGGCGGGTCGCTACTGCAAAATAAACAAAACTTATCAATAACATTATGAAGAGCTGTACCTACATATAAATAATTAATAAGGTTTATGGGATTTGACGTTTCAAAATCCACATCCATCTTGATTTTCGAATTTTCAATTTCATGGTAGAAAATAGGTTTTTAAGTTAAAAGAAACCCGGAACTTACTTTGATTTAATACTCGAAGGTCGATCGAGTTGCATCTCTTTTATCTTTTACAGCAGAAACAGCTTTATGACTTTATTCCCAGGCACGGTAGATACCCTATCAGATCTATTTAGTTATCATCATCATCAGCCTAAAGAAGTCTACTGCTGGACATAGGCCACCCTATACATTTCCTGGAAGAATGATTCGATTCGTTATGTACTGTATGTTATGTTAACCCCCGGTTTCTGAAAGCTCGATCAACACTAATCGGCTGTCAAGTCACTTGCTATCTCTATCTAATTTGAAATAAAAGCTGAAATAGCAAGTGACTTGATAGCCGATTAGTGTTGATCGGGCTGTCAGAAACCGGGGTTAAGGCTATGAGTGCATAGCCAGATTTGAACACACAACCTAATGATCATAAAGAAGACGTGAATGAGACCTGGGCTATATTCTCTATGACATAGGAGATTCCTTGCCCCAAACCGTGTAGCGTCAAAGCGTAATCTTGGGCTTTATTCTTTATGACATAGGAGATACTTTTCCCAAACCGTGTGACGTCACAACGTGATCTAAACGCAAACGTGATTGGATTGGTAATAGTGAATAACGCTCCTGAATGTTTGAATGGCTCTATCTTATCATAATAAACCGGGTAGCTCCAACCTGTCCACACCGCACCGGTCTAATGAGATCACTTGAGATGCATCTAGGTGAAATCGAACACTATTTTTATGATCTTGGAAAGCTAAAAATTTTTTTTTAATGATTATATGATGTCCTTAAGGCTCCGGTGACAATGGCTCGCAATTTCGAAGTGCGATTGGCTATTATTTCATTTTATTTCATTTCGGGGAGGTTGTTTGAAAAAATAACTCTAGAGAAACACGCATAAATACTGTTCGAACACAAATAATACAATAATATAAGGGAAACATGCCCGAATCAGAAATCATTTTGGTATTAGTATGTTTGGTCTTACGTTTACCTAATACCAAAATGATTTCTGACTCAAGCACATTTCCCTTATATTATTGTATTATTTGTGTTCGAACAGTATTTATGCGTGTTTCTTTAGAGTTATTATTTCAAACAACCTCCCCAAAATGAAATAAAATGAAATAATAGCCAATCGCACCTAGAAATTGCGAGCCGCTGTCACCGGACTCTTAATAGGAGGTTGTTCAACTTGGCAAAATTAAAATATTGAATGCAGCTTCGCTCACATGCATAACAGTAATAAAAGTACGCATGCGTGATAAGGTCTGTCCCAAGGTTGTATGGAAGAGATCGCTCTTAGTGATCAGGCTGCCCATTTTAATAAGTACTACAAATTGTTGGTTTTTAAGTAAAAACGTGTATTATTTGTTTTGTGATAAAGTAATGCTAAAGTGATGATAAAGTGATAAAGAGTTATCTTTTCATCTATATCCAGACTCCAGAGGTAGAAATTGCGGCAATTTTAAGCTGCAACTCTATATATCTGCCTTCTTCACGAGAATATCATATGCAGGACAGCTATACAATTGCCGCAAAAAATGGCACAAAACTAGCCCGTTTATAGGACGCTTTATAGCTAGTTAATTAATATACGCTCCTATTTTTTTCAACGAAACTTAGGTATAAACTTAGAGAAAGAAACTGTTTTGATGTAATAATATTTATTTCAACACAAAAAGTTATTTTCAGCCATAGACTTATAGACTCCTTTCCTTCATCCGTGTTTTCAGCCAAACTGTAGTCAGCCCAGCGCATTTGGCGTTTGTCACTGTACATCGGTACCATCGCTTCATGAATTAATTCTTTGCCCAAGGTTTGCTTAGCACAGAAGACATAAATTGTACGAGTAGCATTCATTAGAATGCCAAACCATCCAACAAACTAAAGTTACTACATACTTAGCTAAACTGAAATTACATTGTTTATTTTATTTATTCATTTACTTTAATTACAACGGTTATCAATTACAGTTTAAAGACATATCTAATAAATTACATTGTTGGACTTCTCCAATCTTTTTATTGTTACGAAAATTAAACTAACATTGTATCCTACTAATATGTGAGTATGGATGGAGGTTTGTTACTCTTTCACGCCGAAACGGCTGAACGGATCTGGATGAAACTTGGCAGAGAGATTGATTATAGTCTGGAATAACACATAGGCTACTTTTTATCCCGTGGGAATACCGGGATTTAAATCTGCGCGGGTGAAACGGCGGGGTTCAACTTGTTTTATAAAATGACAAATATGTACGTACCTACATTAGTTAGCGTGTTATGTTGGCCTTTACCACTGAAAATAAAATAAATTATCTGTGGACTCACTCACCTGGAAAGAAATGAATGGTAGCTAGGTAGGTACATTCATTGTTTGTCATGTCAAGGAATATAGATAAGACATGGAAGGAGTGTTGTTTGTTCTAAAGTGCGCGACCTTGCTAGATGTATACCTATCTCATACTTTCTTAATGCGTAGTGCAGTAAGTGCGAATAAATCAAAAATTATGAATCAGTTACGACTTGATCTGTCATTAGCGTAAGTGTGCTGTGCTTTAGATGTGTGAGTGTTGCCTTGTCATGTCTCTATCCTTCCAAAAAGAAAAGTCTTGAAAGAAAGAGAGTAAAGGCCATGAACTTGAACCTGTTTCAATTGAAATGTCATTGACCAGACCAATCTTAATTTTGGTCGTATTATAAAGCCACATTTGATCGTGTCAAATAGTGTCAAATGAAGGTAAACAATAATGGTATTTTTTCTGAAATATCCATTATTTTAATATTATTTCATAATAACAAGCCACAAAAGCGATGATAATGTGTTTTATAAGGTGAATTGTTTGTATGTGGATAATGCCTTGTGGGTTAAAAGGGTGATTTTCCCATGTAGGACGAAAAGAAAATTGTCGGGACTGATAACATTTCATCGGTGTGTATTATTAATCTTATTTGATAAAATGTTTCTATGTAGGGTTAAAACTACTTGTGATTCAATCTAGTTTTAGTAAATCTTCATAGAATTTGACTACCTGCCGAGTTTTTGCTATTTTTAGTACTTTTTTGATAGAAGGAATATTTTGCATAGAGATGGGGTATGTATGTTGGTTTTAATGACTGATATCGATATCTGTCGATACATCATGTTCGAAATTTCGGTTTTAAGACTGTATTATAACATAAGACTGTATTTGACGGCCTCAGTGACGCAGCGGGCGAGAGTCCGCCCACGACGCAAGAGCGGGTTCGATTATCGCCTCGAAACTTTGTGTACGATCTGCAGAAATTTGTACCGTTGGTCTAGGTGCTTTCTACGTATAATAAAAAAATATATCTATGTAAAAGTAGTATATCGAACTGTTGGTTTTAGCGGGACAGGTGTCACTAGATTTTTTCCACCTAGCAGGATATCGGCAAGTGCACAAAGAGAGGTTGAACAAGAATAAAAGTGGCTCTTTAATGTAAATAGGCAGTATTTTACAACGAAAGGAGGAAAGGCATCTGGACCAGCAGCCGAAGAGAACCTCAGACGAAGCCATGCGTCGTCTGAGGTTCTCTTCGGCTGCTGGACGTATATCTGACGCTGAAACGCATCATATCAAACATGTATCTTCCCCAGCCAGCTAATAATTCTCCTGCAGTTTTCTCCGCTTCAGCAGCATCTAGATTGGGTATCTCGCTAAGAAAAACGGAGCCAAAATAGTTGGCTAACGCAGCCACTGCCTCCTGGCCAACTGCTGGCTTTCCATTAACAGAATAATTGTCTTTATGATTCCTATCTTTGCGCCTATCTCTCACATATCCCCAAAATTGCCAGTGCTCTTAAACGGTGAAGGAAAACATCGTGAGGAAACCAGTTAGTATTCTTTTAGAGGCGATGGGCTTGCTTGCTTGCTACTGCAAAATGTGGGTATGTGCCAAATGTAATGTTTGGACGTACCTCTGACCCCTGCCTGAAGGGGGGTAGGTACCCTTAGACATCCTCAAATAATCTTGAGTTAGTAGGTACTATGTAAATTAACTTGAACAAAGCAATATGTAGTACTAATCCGCTGATCTAATCTCCTTAAGCTGGAATAAACTTAATTAGACTTGACACGTGTTTCACCTCTCTATGAAGCATCTTCAGGAAATTGACTCGCTGTGCACTGAACGTGTTACCACTTGAACAACTTGTGAAACACGTGTCAAGTCTAATTAAGTTTATTCCAGCTTAAGGAGATTAGATCAGCGGATTAGTACTACATATTGCTTTGTTCAAGTTAATTTATATTTAACAATGGACTTCCGCAAAGTCACGCCCGAGTCAATTAACTTTAGTAGGTACTGTAGGAATAGGTAAGTACTTACTCGATTATGCAAAATACCTCATTAAATCGTAAGTGGTATAGTGCACCAACTGTACACTTTTGTATAAATAAATGTATGTTTTCTATACAACATTGTGTTATATTTGTCTATAATAAATCGGACCCTAGATAGGTGCAATCAATGGAGAAAAACACTGCTGAAGGATGGTGGCCTAATTTTGGTGACATAGCTGTCCAACTTCATACAAAATTAAAAAAAAAATACAAAAAACAAAAGATAAAATGACTAATACTTAACCACCTATAGAGCACCACCAACTGGATTTAGCTTTGCCCGTGCCTCCTTATTCGTATCTCAAGAACGTACAAGTATAGTATTTTCTTATCTGTGGTATTGGTTAGCAGTTCATGTAAAGATTCGTTGTCTTTAGCTTTATTTTGACTTCAAATAAATAATTAGTTTTTTTTTTGTGAGTTGAAGGGTGTGTGTGGGTGCCGCTGAAAGTTGATGGACCCAGGGCACGCACGTTCCCGACGTGAGTGACCTGCGAGAGTGCGAGCCAGTGCTTTGTTATAGTTATATACCACTTAACATCAGGCGGGTTATACGTATTGTTTCATAAAAACATCTTTCAGTTAATAGTTGGTTATTTTAACCATAATAGTTCTCAGGACTGATTTTCAGTAGTGTGATTAGCGAAACTATCGACACTGTAGCATTCCCAGGGCTGATCAGTCGTCTGATTAGTAAAACTATCGACATCAATACTATGTCGACACTGTACCATCACTAGCGTAAAGACCATTAACGGCAACAGCTCGAGGTGTCAGGGCTTCCATGTACCTACATGTATTCAAATTCCTTGGTTAATGTAGTAATGTACAAGGAATATAGATAAAACATAAATTCCTTGGTAATGTACACAGATTTTCTCTATTCCGTGGTAATTTACGACCCTAATAAGCATCCCATCCCAACTAGTCCCAACTAATATTATAAATGCGAAAGTAACTCTGTCTATCTGTCTGTCTGTCTGTCTGTTACGCTTTCCCGCTTAAACCTCTCAACCGATTTTGATGAAATTTGGCACAGACAATCTTTAGACCCTGAGAAAGAACATAGGCTACCTTTTATTGCGAAAAAAGAAATGAAGAGATTAAAAGTACGCAGACGAAGTCGCGGGTACCAGCTAGTAGTCTATATTTGCGGGATGGTCTCCGTCTTCAGTCGAGGGCACCAATCCGGTCCTAACCACTAACCTATGGATTTAACACTTCGAAAAATATATGTGGAAAGCTAAGTGGTGTCAATTCTGTTGTTTAGTTGTTTTTTTTAGTTAATTTGACAGCACTAAAAATATTGACGTCCCTTTCTAAAAGACCGAAACGACAAGGATGGCTATATTTTAAGTTAGTTTAGGATAATGCAACAACAGAATCGACAACAGTGTCCTCAAACCGTTCATGATGGAAACGTGGTGAGTTAACCAGATACTTATAATATTCTTATATCGGGATGGGAACCTGTTACATTACAAATGGAATACCTAAATACTGCAAAGTGTGGCTATGTCAATGCAATATCTGGTACTTCTTACTACCCCTTTCAGATATCTTCAAAAAATCCTGATTTGGTACTCCGAAAAAAAATATCTGCGAGTATATCTACCGTGCCTGGGGATATTAATCGTAAAGCTGTTTCTTGGGGCTATGAAAATCTATGTTGGGTGGCTGAGTTATAGGAGAGGAGAGGTAAAAGGCATCGGCCTTCCTCAGGCTGATGTAGGTGAACATTTCCTGTTAGGTAGGTAGTGTTGTCAATATTTTAGTTTCGAAAACCTAACGGATTTTTAATAAAATAAAGCGGCTGAGCAACTTTTTTATTTTAGCCGTTATCTATTTTATATTTTACTAGCACACTGTTCTGTTTCGCCTTACGCCTCACAAACCGGCATATCTAAACCTAAACTATTTTGAAAAAAGAGAAGAAAAACATACAAAAGAACGGTAAGCTTGTTGATCTATGCGCTTGATCACGTGGAAATGACACATACCTATTAACGTTTTAAGTGATCGCTGCCATTCAAGATTAAGAACTAAGTTATTATCCGTGTGACTTAAACCCATAAACACTAATAAAGTTAAGAACTACCTATAAAACGAATAAAAAAAAACGATTTTCAGGCTATACTTGCTGATAACCTGTCAACCACTATTTATTAGACTATCCCATGGTTTATTGATGTCGCGAAATACCTATCTAGCTGGTTATAGCTTTCTGAAAGCTCGATCAACACTAAACGGCTGTCAAATCACTTGCTATCTCTTCTACTTTGAATTAACCTCTGAAATATTAAGTGACTTCACAGCCGCTTAGTGTTGATCGAGCTTTCAGAAACGGGGGGTTAGTCTCGTTGGAAGCATCATTATTACTCATTACAAGCGCCAGGGATATAGGGAAGTCATGTACCTATAGAGAGTTTAATGGAATTAAGAAATGTAGGTAACTACCGTTTTCTTTTGGTTTCATGGAGAAAGTACAAAGCAATTCACTTGAAACTTGATATTATATTAGAAACATTAATAGTCCGAGAAAGATGAGGAACACTAAACTTGTATTTATAAATTGGGATCTAAAATACGATAACTGTTAATAACCGTGTCAGGATCAACTTTGGTAGCTTCTCGTAGCTTGATAAGCGATAATCCCCATTTATCTATATTTCGAAACCAGCAAATAAAACAAGAAAATGGTAGTATAGCGGAAGCCAGTTTTATAATTACTTTAAATACCTAAATATTAGGTAAATTTTTATACCTTAGGCTAACTAAGTTTTTCATAATATTTGGTAGAAAGAGAGCGTGGTCGATCGACCATTTTCTATAAAACAATGTCCTAACACCCGGATGGCGTTACGCATAGTGCAGCCGTCACGGGTCAACGGTATCCAGGACCCTGTTCTGAAAGAAAAATGTTGAACCCTTCAAGTAGGGGAAATATATAAAAGTGAACGGTGTCGTCTCGTGCGACTCAGTCGCACCGCGGTCGAGTCGTAGCAATAGCCGCATCGCCAACTCCGAGCACTCAGGTGAGCGCGTAAGAAACGCGTGTACGTAACTACGTACCCGGCAGTCAGCGGCTCCGCTGCGCAGCTAGCAGCACCGGAGGCTTCGCGTCCGCCGGTCAGTCGCTCGCGATCCACGACCGCCTTCTCCCGACTCCTCGGGCCGCGCCGCGCTACAAGCCGCCGGACTAACTTTTTCGCAACATCAATTACTCCAAACCCCGACTCGATGAGGTAAGTCCGCAAAAAACAATCAAAATACTTCACTCTCTTTCAATTTGCGATTTTCTTAAAAAAAACTACTACTCGTATACAAATACAAAACGCCTCAACATACCTATTTAAAGCAAGACGTACTAAATTGAATTATTTTTAATAAAAATTATCTCACGAGAATTAAAAAATCAGCGACGGGTCATAGTTTATCTGTAAGAATAATGACAAGAAGGAAACTCCTAAAGATAAATTCATTCGGAGTGTTTTAATACAAAAATAACTTAGGCAGTGTGAATGACGCGCGCTTGCAACTAATTATAAATATAGTTGCGCCCCGCGGTTTCACCCGCGCTGATTTAAATCCCGTTATTCGCACGGGATAAAAAGTAGCCTATGTGTTATTCCAGACTATAATGTATCTCTCTGCCAAGTTTCATTCAGATCCGTTCACCCGTTTCGGGGTGAAAGAGTAACAAACATCCATCCATCCAAACTTAGTAGGATAATTATTATGTAGGTATAGGTAGCTAATATCTAGCCTGTAGACCTACTTAACGAAAGTTAATGAAAACAAATGAACGTAACATTTTAATCACCTCGATCATAAACAGGAGAAAAGGCAATCACTACGCAACAATGATAGGTAATAACTAACTTATTAGTTTGTGATGCAACAAGTTTCAAGTGGGTTTTACCTATAGTGTAATCAAATTACTCTACCGGTACCTGCATCTGTTATGTTGTATCGTGTTGTTTTTATCCGAATGAGCACACAATTTCACTGAATTTGTATTATGACTGTTTATTACATAAATAAATAAGTTTTCAGTTAAATACAAGCATTAATTAATGTTACCCCCTTTTTAGTTTATTTTTACAGGCTTGTGCTTTTCACTGTACCTTTTTACGTATGCTAAATAAAGAATTATTCTATTCTATTCTATTGTATTGTATTGTATTCTATTCTATTTTTATTTCATAGAAAACTTATCTATCGTTCTTTACTAGTGATCCTCTTTGAGGCACACTTAAAATCCTTTCACCACACTGCTACGAGAACTAGTAAGAGTATAAATACAAAAGTATCTCAATAAAAATAACGTAAACTCTTACTTACATTATCTTAACCAAATGAAAGTATATATAAAAAAAAGTATATAAAAGTATATAAAGTATATAAAACCGTGTAAATCCAAATAATAATAATAAAATAAAGGTTACAAGTGTAAATAGGGTTGTACTGAAATTACAATTGATTAAGTTAAGTTTTTTAAGGGTCATGTAATATGTTTTTCATGTACAATTATGGCAGCCCTCACAGTTGGCCCTCACAATAACGCTCATTTCAGCATTCACACAGAGGGTATTTCAGCCGTAAATACTAGCATATTAATTAAAATATTTTTATTATCTCAATATTTTTTGGGATGTCTCAGGAAACTTCTCGAGACATCCCAAAAAATATTGAGTTGGTGGTATTAGTACTTCGCTGATGATATCAACCAGTGCTTGTGGAGTGTGATGTTTAATTTGATTATTGCTGACATCCGTCTCGCAAATTTTAACATTTTTGAAGATTACTTACTGAAGTATCTATGAAAATTTGCAAACAAATTAATTGATCTATTCTGTGAACTGGCTTCAGATTGTATTGTATTGTATGCAATACCATGCAAAGTATTCATAATATAGTAGGTAGGTGTTTCAATAGGTATATTTTTGGGACGAGATAATAAGGGTGGGGTACCTTTACCGTCATTAGTTACAGGAAAACGTTCCTTTTTAATATATTCTGAAGTGCTTTCACAAATTTTGGAAAAAATGTCAACGAAAAAGAATGCTAATACACCAAAATATTTTTTTTGATGCCTCATTCTTCCTGCCCTTATCCAACGCTAAGTGGGGTCGGCACACACAACAGGTTTTACTTGATGCATCGATGATCGATGATTTTTTTATGTCAATAGATTACATATATTTTAAGTAGGGATCAAAAGAATCTTAGTTGACTAGATATGACAGAAATCGTTAAAAACTTTTCCCATACATTTTGTGCGGCAAAACGATTAATCAACTCGAAATATTTTTTGTTGGCATACGACAATTTTTTTTCCAAAAATATAATAAACAAAAGACTAACTTACATTAATCACAAGTGACCCTTAGTATTCAATTGGATAATTCCCTTGTATTTTTCGTTGATCGCCACCTAGCACGCCATGCGACCGTAGAACGCAAGGTAGAACGCGTTGACATGCTCAGCGCTTTCGAAGTGGTTTGTTTTGATGTTTAGTTTGCGATAATGCATTGTAGGCCGAAGCCAGACTGACACTAGCTTGCTATCATAGCTTGAAAAACCAGCCTTGTGTATCCCGGGCATAATAAATATAAATATTGGTGAACTTCCCACACAGATAGCTGATGTTTTTTTGTAAATACATTACATATATAAATAATATAATAACACCGGCAGGCAGGTGGTCAGAGATACAGGCTTATCTTGCGGCTCAACACTAAAGCTTCTGCGACGAGCCGCTACATGTTCGATCATAAAAATGACTATAATTTTCTGAGCGTAATCCATTCCATAATCGTAAAATTGACGCGCGGCAATAAAAGCATCCGTGTGCCCTATCCCATAAAGGCCTCTAAACACCAAACCCGCCGGCCCGCGCTTGTTTTGCGGTAATTTTTCATGCCGGCGCTGCAACCCGACGATGAACGGGGTTTGCTGCCAGCATTTTGTGTTCGCTCGCTCAGTTGCCTGCCGGCTTTTATACGGCTATAGGCTAGCTGCTGAACGGTACAAGCCGCAGATGCCGCGGCCCTCATGCCACCGAAAAACCAACGCGGCCTAACCCACCAGTACCAACCCGTCAGATAAGACCGTCGGCGTCGGCGCGGGCCGGGCCGGCAGGTTTGGTGTTTAGAGGCCTTAAAACATCATTGCATGGAATTATCTATTCAACTCTGTTTTAGCATTTCGAGCAAGGTTGCCTTTCCATTAACGTTACCTAATAAATGATCGATCACGCGAGTTACGTCTGGATATTGTGTTTAGCAAGAACATACCTAAGTACCTTATGTATAATAGTATGTATATAACGTATAATAGTAGGTATATTAAATTTAAAAAAAATGGTAGGTAATGGACAATAATTGTAGGTAGGTATGTAGGTTTTTTGTTATTAGCTTCTTTGTAACTAAATATATACAATAAAAATAATTCTAGGTACCTCATCTAGGTTCGCGTTACGTAGGGTTAATCAGGCTAATGAGCTAGCAAATTATTTTTTATCCAGAAAATGAATAAGTATGCCAATAATAGTTTTTATTTATTTCATCTTTATTTCCTACTTTAAAATGTTAAACTATTCTCGACTTTTGGACCTATTTATATAACAACTAGCTCAACTAGTGATTTTGAACCGACATAAAACATAAGGTTTTCGCTTTAACTTTTTTCTGCGGTAACTGCCAATTATTAATTGATTATGATGGTTATTTGTATGATAGGTACGTAATATTGGGGTGTCAGCGTGTCATTCTACCAGTCGGCTGTAACAGGCGGTGGAATGACTGTTAAAATCGTTGACAGCCCATAAACTCTCACCAGTGGCTCCAAGAAGCTGTCCTGCATGCAGCGGCCACACCCCGGTAACCACGTCGGCTCGTGGGCTAAACCTGGTGAGGGGGGCTTGCATGTCTAACATGCAAGTCTGTGCGGATGCTCCCCGTTAAGTGCACTAAGTCTACCCTGGCAATATTGCAACCCACCTTCGGTGGCAGGGTAGCAAGGCAATGTGGATGGCCTTAAAGGCGACGATGGGAGCCATGTAGTCATCGTCGGCTAGATACAATCGCAAGTATTCCCAAAGAGGGTTGATGTCAGGCAGGCGGCCGGTCATAAAACACCACCAGCCAAAACTCTTTTACAACATGGATTTAAGAATAAATGGAATGCGCGATAATGCTAGGGCGTCCCCCCAAGGCGACGCGCAGGGGCAGCACCCGGCACCTGTGAGAAATGGACTAGGGTTGTTGCATCAGGGACGGGTGCAACGTAAGAGGCAAGTCCGGGAAGTAAGATTGCGGTTTGGAAGTTGGAATGTTGGGACGATGACTGGAAGAGGAAGAGAGTTAGCGGATGTTTTAGAAAGGAGACGAATAAATGTGGCTTGTTTGCAAGAGACGAGGTGGAAGGGTACGAAAGCAAGAGAAATTGGAGCGGGATATAAATTTTTCTATTGTGGTAGTGATGGAAAGAGAAATGGTGTAGGAATAGTACTTGACAGTGAGATGAAAAAATGTGTGACGGATGTCAAGAGGATGAATGACAGAGTGATAGCTGTGAAGTTGTTGCTGGGAGACATAGTTTTAAATGTAGTAAGTGTGTATGCTCCGCAGGCTGGATGTGATGATGTAGTGAAAGAGAAGTTTTGGGAGGATTTTGATGCAGTGATGATTGATATTCCGCAGAGTGAGGATGTATACATCGGTGGTGATTTTAATGGGCACGTGGGAAGAATGAATGGAGGATATGAAAGAGTGCATGGAGGGTGGGGCTTCGGAAACAGGAACCGGGAGGGAGACACGCTATTGCAAGCGTCGGCCGCGTTTGATTTGGCGATAGTAAACACATTTTTCCAAAAAAGAGACCAACATCTGATTACGTACAATAGCGGAAACCATAAGACTCAGATAGACTACTTCCTTATCAGACGAAACACGATTAAAGCGGCCAAGGATTGTAAAGTCATACCGAGTGAAGCCTTAGTCTCCCAACACCGCCTTCTTTTATTGGAAATGAAAATAAAGACTCAACTTGTTAACAAGAAATCAAAGCCCCAGCCAAAAATTAAATGGCATCTCATGGAAAAAGAGGAGTTTGCGAAAGAATTTCAAACAAGAGTGGTAGATAAGATGGTTGGAATGAAGGATATGGCAGATAAATCAGTGAATGAATGCTGGAATGAAATGGCAAACTGTATTCGAAATGTTGCAAAAGATGTCTTTGGCGAATCGAAAGGGAAAAGAAAAATGGATAGAGATACTTGGTGGTGGAGTGAAGATGTACAAAAGTGTCTGAAAGAAAAGAAGAATGCGTTTAAAGAGTGGAAGAGCGTGGAAGATAGTAACATTAGTGTAAAAGAGAGTAAAAGGGCAAATTATTTAGTATGTAAGAAGAATGCTAAAAGAGCTGTGGCCGTGTCAAGGGCTCAAGTCCAAGATAAACTTTACCGATCTCTGGACAGCCCACATGGACAAAAAGACCTCTACAGGTTAGCGAAAGTGAGAGAAAAGAATGGAAGAGATATTGTGCACATTAAATGTATAAAAGATGATGGAGGAAAGGTGTTGACAAAGGATGAAGAAATTAAAGAACGTTGGAAGGGATATTTTGAACGGTTGATGAATGAAGAAAATGACTGGAGTGGTGTTTTGGGGTACGCCCCTGTAAACATAGGTTTGGTAGAAGAGGTAAGAGTGAATGAAGTAAGAAAAGCTGTACAAAGTATGAAGAATGGAAAAGCAGTTGGACCAGATAGTATACCAGTTGAAGTATGGAAGTGTTTAAATGCAGATGGATGGAAGTGGCTAACTTTATTCTTCAACAAGTTGTTAAGAGATGAGGCGATCCCAGAAGAATGGTGCAACAGTTCGCTGGTGCCCATTTTCAAAAACAAGGGTGATGTACAGAACTGTAACAACTATCGAGGAATAAAGCTTATGTCACATAGTATGAAAGTTTGGGAGAAAGTAATTGCGAGACGAATGAGAGAGGAGAGTGAGGTATCACAGAACCAGTATGGGTTTATGCCTGGTCGTGGGACAACGGACGCCATATTTGCTCTTCGCCAACTGTGCGAGAAATACCGCCGTGCACACAAGAACTTGCACATGGTGTTCGTTGACCTAGAAAAGGCGTACGACAGGGTACCCCGTGAGGTTCTGTGGTGGGCTATGAAAGATAAAGGAGTGCCTGGGAAGTACCTGCAGCTTATACGGGCCATGTACAGCCGAGCTAGTACACAAGTCAGGTCCGAAGCTGGCGTTACCGATAAGTTCAATGTGGCTGTAGGCTTGCACCAAGGATCGGCTTTAAGCCCCTTTTTGTTCCTCCTGGTAATGGATGCATTGACATCGGACATACAGGAGGAGGCACCTTGGTGCATGCTGTTCGCCGACGACATTGTTCTTATCGGAGAGGACGCAACTGAGGTCCAAAGCAGGCTGGTAAAATGGCAGGGGAAATTGGAGAATTTCGGTTTAAAGATCAGTAGGACCAAAACAGAACACTTGTTTTGTGACTTCGGTGGTCCCTCCAATTTCGCCAATATTGCCTTAGATGGTGTATCCCTACCAGCCTGTTCCGATTTTCGGTACCTCGGTTCAGTAGTACAGAATGATGGTGAGATTGACAGGGATGTAAAAAGTAGAATAAATGCAGGATGGATGAAATGGCGAGAAGTCACAGGAACAACCTGCGATCCAAGAATGCCCCTAAAACTAAAGGGGAAAATATACAAAACCATTATAAGACCCGTCGTTTTGTATGGATCGGAGTGTTGGGCCACAAAAGGGACGGATGAAAGAAGAGTGCATGCAGCGGAGATGCGAATGTTGAGATGGATGTGTGGAGTGACGAGAATGGATAAGATAAGGAATGAGTTTATTAGAGGCAGTTTGAAAGTGGCGCCAGTGACCGAAAAAATGAGGAGTAATAGGTTAGCGTGGTATGGGCATGTTATGAGAAGGGATGAATGTCATGTAACGAAAAGAGTGTTAGGAATGAATGTAGATGGATTAAGGAGTAGAGGCAGGCCAAAGAAAAGATGGATGGATTGTGTGAAAGATGACATGGGAAAGAAAGGAGTGACTACTGAGATGACGAATGATAGAGGAAAGTGGCGAGAAAAAACCTGTTGTGCCGACCCCACATAAAGTGGGATAAGGGCAGGAAGAAGAAGAAGGTACGTAATATTTCAGAGGCTGACCCATATACATTGATTTAAATAGAATCAGAGTAAAAAAAATAGAATTTGTGGTCATTGTGGTTCCATTAAGGCGAGGATATCCCAGAACCTCCAACCTCCAAGACTTGCAGCACTTGAACAGCTAGATTTCGTTAGATTTTCTTCTCAGTTTAATAGTAAAGTTTTTTTTTACACAGTGCTACTCAATATCAATCCCTTCATCTTCATCAATCTTTTGATATAACTTTGACATGATTTCAAGAAAAACTTTCTTAGTAATGGATGTTTGAAATATCGATTTAGTGTCCTCTTTATGATTTTTTTTATCGAGAAAATTATCTTTATTTACGTTTCTATCTTTATACAGCGCTCGAGTACATATTCAATTTTAAAGTTTTCGTCTTTTTTCATGTATTTTTTACATTTTAGTAGATTTACAGCTGTTCAAAAACCGTCTTAGGCGGCACGGGAGGTTGGAGGTTCTGGGATATCCTCGCCTTAAGCAAAAGTTTTGTTATATTATGGTGTGTGGAAAGTCCACCATTAGTTATTATTTTTATGGTTTTTAGTCTATTTGAATATTAGTTGCCTTTTTTCCATAAAATGTATGTTATTATCGAAGGTAAGTTTTCTGAAACTTGTTTAGGTAATAACTAAATACTAACTTATAATTGGCACTGACTAAGGTTTCGGATCCTTGTTAGAGAACAAAGTTGTTCGTGTAGTAAGGATAGAATTGGTGTCACAGGAATTTTGAAAACATTCAAAACACGCTCAAAATTAACAAGCCAACAGCGGCTGCCGGGACTGGGGTAGCGAGGTTAATCAACTTCATTAATTTTAATAAAACAAAGTTGCGTACTACTAACCTAACCTCAAAATGTAGGGTAAACCTTTTGGAACCATAGCTGGATTGGCGGTTTGTTTTGGCTTTCTGATATTTTGTGCGTTCCCTAATTAGTGTGGTACAGATAAAAAGATATGAGATGCTCGTTTTGTTACTTTGTATAAAATTAATATCTATTAAAAATAATGAAATACATCTAAGTTCCAAATTAATCTAAATTCGTATCCAAAAGCACTATCTAATCTATGAAATAGTTTTATTTAAATCGATCGATATTTTTTTGGTCATTTATAGTGGCTAGGAAAAAGATCTTACGTGTTAGTATATTTTTTTAAATTGGTCCACGTGTTTTGATTTGCTAGACATAGATATTATTTAGAAAAGGTTCTAAACTCTATTAGATTGCTGATGCTGTGGCCGACGCTCATAGATTATGCCTTTCTGATACAAAATTGCGAGTAGGTAAGTAATTACATCTTGAAACCTGTTGGTAGGTACTTGTATTATGCAAGCCACAAGCTATCAAATGCTAAATATTTAGTTATATTCATTAGAGATACGCCATGTAAACCGGTGTGCGAACAAGGTAGCGTATAATGTACGTTTACAATACAAGTAGGTACTATATCTTTTTTAAATTACAGTGTTGTGTATATTAAATTTGTTACTAAATCCAATCCACTACCAATGTATATTTGTTTAAAATATAGAGTTTAAAAGATAACTGTATACTGTATTCGGCCTACCGCTACACAGGCTTGTCATAGTGCGGGGACCAATGGTAATGAATATTTAAACACTTTGGTAATATTATTTGGTAAATAAATGAATTTGTATTTGTTGAACATCCGTACACTCAGCTGATGTAAAATTGAGGTTGGAACGGTACGTATCAAAACTATTTGTTTAATTGTTGAATGCTGTCGGCAAATGGTATCGATCATTGATATATATATCCTTGACATTAAAATTATATCAGTGATATCTTATACCTATAAACGAGCAACTGTTGTACATTTATTTATATATAACCTGAATCTCTGAAACGGCTCCAACGATTTTCCTGAAATTTTAAGCTATCTGCAGACTATTGCCCACGATCTAGAGATATATGAACTGACCAGAGGAGTGTTAATAGGAAGCGCCCAAAAGCCACATGCAAACAAAATGAATTAGGTTTATCCAAGAGTTGCCATCAATAATATTAGATCTCTCTATAATAATATACTACAGGTATTATATAGTGATGTTATTTGCGTAATCAAAGTCTCTCTGAAGTCAGGCACCAGACGGACCCTTGCTTACCTGCGGCCCGATTACGCTAATGTCTGGCTATCGAGATGGCTTTCAGTTTGACATTTGATTCCCATAGTAATAGTAATTGTATAGGATGGATGGAAATCAAATATCAAACTGAAAGCCATCTCGATAGTCCGACA
This sequence comes from Plemyria rubiginata, assembly GCA_963576535.1. NCBI lineage: Eukaryota > Metazoa > Arthropoda > Insecta > Lepidoptera > Geometridae > Plemyria > Plemyria rubiginata. The sequence goes on from OY754905.1 coordinate 7,539,829, forward strand.
TTAGCGTAATCGGGCCAAGCTGAGGTTAGAGATAAGATGCAGGCGCTCACTGTACCTACTAGCTAACTTTAGATCCATTGCGTGCCGCTATACCTGCGTCGGCTACTTTGTCGTTTTCTACCAGGAGGGATCGATATAAAAAAATTGACGAGGTACAGATAATAATAATAATAGGTGTGAAAGAAACCTTATGCATGATTCTGTCCATTTATCACCGAAGTCAAAGTTGTTCTAATGGTTAGCACTGTTGTACGAAGCTTCGCAATCTTATTGTTGTAGTTTTTTGTGTGAAATGGGACGTCAATGTTGTTTTTAAAGCATTTAATCAATCTGTAAAACATATATTATGGTGCATTCGCAAACAATAAAAAACATCAAAACGAATTTATATTTGTAAGTGTCAAATCATGTTAAACAAACATGCAATAATTAAAAAACAAACGCAGTTGAATTGAGAACCTCCTCTTTTTAAAGTTGGTTTCAAATTTCTAACATCCAGCACCAAAATGAAATAAAAAAAGTGCGCGGCAACATTTCAAACTAAAAAACAAACTACTAACTATCATAGAAACCTCGCGGTTTGGTTGTTGAATTGAAAACTGTGTATCCTACTACTATTATAAACGCGAAAGTTTGTAAGTATGGATGGATGAATGGATGTTTTTTACTCTTTCACGCCGGAACGGCTGAACGGATCTGGATGAAAGTTGGCTGATAAATAGATTATAGTCTGCTGAACGGATCTGGATGAAACATGGCTGATAAATAGATTATAGTCTGGAATAGCTCAAAGGCTACTTCGTGGGAATACCGTGTTTAAATCTTCGGGAGTTAAACCGCGGGGCGCAACTATATCATTATTTTGTTATTGCTGCATGCGTCACCGCTAAGGCAATTTTCCGCTATTGCAATTTTTACCAAATATACCAGACAACCTTTGTTTAAGTGCCGTACAAAATCAAACCACGAAAAATGCCTAAAACGATATGGCAATGATGGTGATGATGAATGCGATTACGCAAACACGAGCCGCCGGCAATGTAAATAACTTACGCAGTTAGTTAGCAAGTTTTGATTTGACGAAGCTTAGGTACCAACATGAGTACACACGGGTTGAACTGGATAGGTATATGCGCTGGGCTATACAATTCTCTAATTGTAAATCACAAATACAGACAAACAAGCACAATTTTATTTCTAAACATTAAATTACGAGGTAATTGTAGGCACATTTCTTTTTTTATTTATTTATTAGGAAAGCAAATAGTACATAAAGTATAATTAGTCAATTATAAAAAACAAGTATTGACGAATTTTTATGTTCTGCAGTTGAAAGTTCTCAAAAATACTGAAAAAATAAATAACCCGAAAACTTTCAAAAATCGTGAAACATGCATAGGGTGATTCGATTCAGTGATGTTCTATCTCTGGACCTCCGCTTATCACTATTTTTGGGGACACCCTGTACAAAGGGTAAATTATTAATATTATTATTAGTTGCGCCCTGCGGTTTCACAAGCGTAGTTTTAAATCCCGGCTTTTATCCCGTGGGAATCCACGGGTTAAAAAGTAGCCTATGTGTTATTCCAGACTATATCTCTGTGTCAATTTTCACCAAGATCCGTTCAGCCGTCTGGAGTTAATATATTATAATATTAATAGGATAAAAAAAAAGTGCACAATACACTCTAAAATGTTGAGTTACTATTCACACGTGTTAGCCATATTAAATTATGCGCAGTCCTGGTTTCGAAGTAAAGTAGGAAACGACTCATTTAGGCACCGGGTGTTGGTTTCCAGATTAAAGCGTTTAAAGTAGTCGAGTAGGTATACCTTTAGTGCTTGTGTCAACGTCTTTTCTTTCCACCAGAGTCTAGATCATCTTTATGTTTGAGGAATACGGTCTTCTACATCTCCGTTTATGGCGTCATTCGACAGACAATCTTGCCAGTTTTAAATTAAATACTTTACTTAAAGTTATGTCAGTATAAGTCGGTCAAGTCAAGTCTGCCGTCATTTTTTTTGAAGAATGCGGTGACGAATTCCTTGAAAATATACGAAAAATTTTTGTTCAAATCATCATCATTGGCATTTTATATCTATAAAAGATGATTCAAATCAGGCTTTCCATAATATACTTTTATTCCAAATTAATACTTTGAGCTAACCTTAAGAAATTACACAAGACAGCTCAAAATATCACAAGAAAAACAAATAAAATGCAAAACCTATGAGGTTTCCCAAATTGACAGAAAACGAATCCGGAACTCGCCTAAAAACTACAATAGTTTTAATTAATTAGAAGTATGAAAATTACAATAGTTTGGCGTTTGCATATATTACCATTATAATCTATCTAATATAATCAGTCGTAAATGTCAAGCTATCGTTTCTCCAATTCTATACCAATAGTTAATTTAAAATACCTAATATATTATGTTCCCTGAAACTCCCTAAATCGTTTGAATAGGCTGAGCAATCGTTCGGTTAAGAAATTCATAAAAACGTTCCAGTTTTAGGTGGTTTTATATAAATCGTATTGTGATTAACTTAAATACAGTTCCATCAGTGCTGTACATGCCACAGATACAAGCAAATGTTTGTACAGAATGAGTCTCTTCGCTCTTCGAAGATTGACCTCGAAAAATCATTGATGACCGGATTCAAAGAGAGAGAATCTTCAAGGCAGTCGATATCGTATAGGTACATTTATACAAATACTTACGTGAAAACAGTAAATCATATTGTTTCACAGAAAGAATTGAGTGTGAATAGAGACTGAACAAAAACAAAATACTCAGCTGCTATTGGCTACGGGACGATCATCAATATACAGATTAAAAAGTCATAAATATTCACGTCAACTAGGCTAGGCATTATTGTCGGCTAGTTGTGGCACCTGTTTCTGAATTTAATGAATAGCTACAAGTGGCGGCAGTAGACCATCGGCGGTGGCGCGGCGCATGTCGAATCGTTCTTTAACTGTATTGTTCAAGTAAATAATTAGTGGATATTGCAATCAAAATTTACAGACACCACGTCATGTCCAATCGCGGCGGATACAGTGCCGAAAAGTGCGTGAATTGACCCATTTGATTAAAATAAAAATAATGTGCATAGTGATCGTAAATAACGCATTGTAAAGGATGTCTAAACTTTTGAGTAACGTTATGAAGAAAAGTAATTACTGAATTTGTTTATTTACAGTGGAGACGCAGAGTACAGTCCAACTCATTACGACAGCATGAGGAACAACGTGAAGTGAGTACTAACATATCATACGAACATATTTTTATATAAATACTAGCTGACCCGGCAAACGTTGTTTTGCCATATAAATTAAATTACTAAAATGGCTATTAAAAAATAAGAGTTGATCGTAGAAGGGTGAAAATTGAGGATTGTATGTATTTTTGTATGTTGTATCATAAAAAAATAGAAATTAAAAATTTTGTCTAAAAAATAAATTTAGGGGTGGACTACCCCTAACATTTAGGGGGATGAAAAATAGATAAGATAAGATAATGTTTATTTTAGACAAAAAAGAGATACATATGAGTTGAGCCATAGGTACAGAGGTCTTATTCTAGGGATTTTAGCTTATCAGGCAATCTGGCACACTCTGGTTACGGAACATTACCTTCCGTGCTAGTTAAAAACTGTGTTACGGCAAGATGTTGGCCGATTCTCATAGATACCGGATAAGCACAAAAAATTTCATCAAAATCGGTCAAGCCGTTTCGGAGGAGTATGGCAACGAAAACTGTGACACGAGAATTTTATATATTAGATATCATATCTTTATGTACCGATTTTATATCTTTACTAGCATAATATGCCAGTTGATTGGAAATTTAAAGTAAAGGAAATTTGGAAAAAAAAGAACTCAGTTTAGTTGTCGTATGTTCTCTGTCTTGATCACACAGCAAACAACGTGAGGCAACAGCAAGCAAAATACCTCAAACACAATATTAAAACCATTATTTTAAAAATTAATCTTATATCTTTAGGTAAGTGAAGCAGTTGTGCGCGATCTGTAGAACATTGCAAATCTAGATCGATTCTTCATTCCTGTTTGTTTTTACCATCTCTGTCCGAGTCTAAACAAACTTCTAGGCCACCGGTATACGATAACCAACTTAATGAGAAAACTAAATATACCTAGTTAAAGGGAAAACGTCACAACGCGTCACTGAGTTGGTATTTTTCCTTGGAGACAAAAATAATGGGGACCGATGAGAACAGTTAATTGATATTTATCGCCTTATTGCGAAAAACAAGGTTTTCACAAACCACAGAAATAGTTTTGTTTTGCACTAGCCGAAACATAATAAACATGCATGTTTTGGACACATTTATCCCTACGTGCGATGAACGTATTAGGCTACTACGACTAGGCGACACAGAAGGGCTTGTTGTGTGACCTGGATCATTTAACAAAATTAAATGAACTACCGTTTATCGTTTGCACCTATCCGCAGATAGCTGTGTATTTGCAAATACTTTACCTTCACTTAAATTTTCGTAAATGTTTGATTTATTCGTCACTATACAAAATGGTACATAATTGATAAACATTTATTAAACGATTTCTGAACGGTTAATAATATGAATTTTATTTTGGTATAATGTGGACACAAACACATAGACAGTTCATTCAACTTTTGAACTCGTGGCTTACCAGATAACGGTAGGTCTGCATTAAATTCGAATAATCCTGGTGCCAGTAGGCCAGCCCTGCGGTGCCGGCTCTGGTAGCTGTGACGTCACATGTGCCTTGTGCCGTACCGTTACTACATCGCGTTGACAGACCTCATTTAGAATTGTTTAGTCCTTCATTAGAAGGCAGATACTTTGTTCGGCAGTTATATTAGCTCCAAGCTTTGTTAGTTATCACGAAAGCGCCACCACTTTTTGTTCGATGAATAATAATGTATTTATTTTATTTTATTATTCTTAGGAAAACTTACAGCTATTAAATAATACACTAGTAAATGCGCTTTTCTAGACTGAGTATTGCATCTGGATCCCAAATCGCTTACGCCGATACTCCTACACCAAATTTCAAGACGCTTCTCGATTGGATGAAAACCAAAAATAGCGATAATCGTAAGTAGGGTTTTACTTAAACTTGATACTAATTTGACCGGTGGTTTATTGACCTTTCCTAAAAGACAACGAACTTGTTGGAACCGGTCTGTGACAGAAAATAATGTTCACTATCCGATAATTTGTATATTACGACTTGCATAGCCGCTTGCGCAAGTTACAAGTAAGGTCCAAGATTGTCTTACACCTTAGCCTTAATAGTTTTATCGATTAGCTGAGTTTAAGTAGGTACTAATTGGGATCCACATACTATAAGAATAGAATGTTTATTTTTCTATAACAACTAGCGCGTACCTATTCTCTACTATGCAGGTTACTATTTACATAACAATACATAGTCCGTCCCGCGCCATTGTGCGTGAAACGAACCCAACAGTAAAGGTACTTGCGAATTTTCTTTTGTTTCTAAAGTCTTTTTGATCTCTATTATTATTGGCATCTTGAACAGTGAAGTCATATAGTGGGCAGGAAATAAAACGTGCCTTTTAACTAAGGTGAATTACAATAAGGGTATCCAAATCAGATTTTTATTTATGTATGACTTTATTGTTTTCATTTCATTGTTATAGCATCGATTCATTTTGTTTTTGCCCTTGATGATAAAATAACCGTGGCAGTTAAATGTGCCTGTTTTCCTCAGAAGGTAGGTGTTTGTTTGTAGGAGCCTGATGCCATATATTTAGTTCCCCCAAGTGGATTCCTAAGCCTTGACGCCTTGAAAAGCTCTGATCTGACACTACAACGATGTCCACCAGTTAGTGTCGTAGTGTTGGTGACGTTCTGGCTAAATATTGAACTCTTCTTATTCTTAAAATCAAATCAAATCAAATATTTTATTTGGAAACTTATAAAATAATGAGGTAGGTAACACGAATTGGATACGAAGATAGTTACAATAATTAAAAACTGTGACGTAACCATCAACGCCCACCTCTTAGATTTAGGTATGGAGAGTTCCTTAAAACAGCATGTTACAAAGTATCAAGATGAAAAACTATAATAAATCAAGGGTACAAAATGCTTAAAATTAAATTAAATGAGAAATAGGAGCAATTTTACTAGGTTAATCAGGGAGCATCTGAAAAGTGTAAAGGGGTATAGGTATTATATTAGAATGAGGCTGTGGGGACGGGGGGGCTGATTATGTATATTTAGGGTGAGCGTTGTGTAAGTGCCCGTGTATGAGTGTGATGGTGTGTGTGGGGTGTGTGTGTTATGTCAAAGTGTGTGTGTGAGAGTGTGTGTGCGTGTGTTTTATACTATCGCTTTCAGGAGGTTTTCTGTTTCATCGTAGGAGAGTGGCTGTAGCCATGAAAGCAGTTTTATTTTACATTTATGTAGTGTAAGAGGGTAGATATTGAGATCTTTGTTTTAAAAGTTTTATATATACACAAAGATTTTTATATTGTCCATAAAGTTATCCGCGTGTAATTTGAAAAAAAAAGGAAATTTTGCTTGTCATTGTGAGATGGATTTTGTTTGTTACCATTATTAAAGAAAATAACTTTTGATAAGTGAGATAAAGAAATGGGTTATAGTAGGTACTACTCATAGCAGGATCAAGCTAAGAGATGGGGCAAATCAAGCTAGTGCTGTCGAGGCCATGGAAGAATGATAAAACGCACCCCCAGCCTCGACAACAAGCAAACTGCAGGACCCAATTGAGGTTTAGTCGGTAAAAGTCCGTCATAATCTTTCCGCTATCAACGTGGTGGAAGAACATCCATGAGAATTCTCCAACGAATCAACTAACATCCATCCATCCATTCTTAAAAACTTTAGCGTTTATAATAGTAGCAGGATGTTACTATGTATATTATCAAAGAGAAGACAGCTTATAAACAAGAAGGTTAAGGGTTATTATAGAAGGTATGTTATTATTATAAGATGATGCCTGTCGATGGGTGAGCGAAGATCAGAACCACCATCAGTTCCTGACGGACCGGACGGCGACCTCGTGGTCGGCCGAGAGAGCGCTGGCGGGACGATATCGATGCCTTTGAAGGTAGACGGTGGGAGGAGGCTCAGAATAGGGAGAACTGGAAGTCCTTGGGGGAGGATTTTGACCAGCAGTGGGACGAAATAGGCTACCTAAATAAAAAAAAACAAAGAATAAGATTACCAAAACCATAGAACGTCAAATAAGACCGTTTCGGTTTACTATACCTTCTTAAATATTCTGAATAACCCTGCTGAAGGCAATGACAGCTTATATACAAACTACAAAATATTATACAAACTAAGAAGAGAAAGAAGACACACAGGTACAGATTAAAAGAGAGGAAGAAGAAAAGAGAAATTATGTAAAAATCACTTCAACTAGGCATTTATATCAGCAGGAGCTTTTTGTTTACTTATCTAAGGTTAGCAGCTTGTTCTATGATTAGACAAAAAGATAAGGAAAATATCGATAGGAAATCCGTGGTCTATTTCAGTTCATCACGTGGTGTACGACCATGTTCGTAATTAGTCTCAGAAACTTGCTTGCGTTTTTTCTTACCTAGCCAGTGTACCTAAGCCAGTGATTTTGAATGTTCAAAAATGCTGATTAATGAAAAATGCTGTTATTCGACGGTTGTCAATATTGATTCTCTTGTATATTTTTTTATCTGACGATATATATAAAACTAAACCAGCGACCCGCCCCAGCTTCGCACGGGTGCTATGCGTAAGTACCTATTATACATATGAACCTGCCTCTTGAATCACTTTATCTATTAAAAAAACCGCATCAAAATCCGTTGAGATCGGACGGACAGAGAGACCGCGGGAAGCGACTTTGTTTTACGCTTATGTACTGATAAGACCCAAATAAAAATCCACAACCCTTCAAGGTTTGCTGGAAGAGTACTCTTTTTAGGGTTAAGCTCGACTTTGTTCATGTTTTATTATTTAAGTTTACCATATGTTTCTACTGTGTGCAATAAAGAATAAAATAAAAAAATTTCCGATTTGTAAAATACATATTGTAGATAGTATCGTTGAAAAATATATTACTTGATTATTTCGCTTAAAGAAATAACTAAGAAAAATTTATAGAGAGTTTTATTGAATGTGGGTGTAAGAAAAACAAACAAAACGCGAATTTGTCTAAAGGTTGAAAAACGTTTTAGTGGAAGCTTTCAGTTTGTATATTTGCACAGACTTTATTAGAATAGAAAGTACTGAGATTCTTGTTACAACACAACAATGATTAAAGTACCTAAAAAAGTTAAATGTGCTTTAGAAAACTCATACGTTTTCAGTGGCGCCGAAAAACATGAGTATTATCATAGTAATAATCATGAATATTATCATGGATTTTTTAACAAGTGAATTGTATTGATGGTAATAATGAAGGTTTTATATAAACATACAACTTAAATAATGGCACAGGTTAGGCATCATTAGCACTACTGATAAACCCTTTGTGAAGGTCCGAAGATAACATAATATGTATTGTCTTATGTTATTACCTCACAAATTTAAAGATAAGGTGTGATTTGTTTAGATGACGCAAACATTGTACATTATAAAATTAAATGTTTGTAATTGCTTTTTGTTCCCTTCACTGAAATACAATAATATATTGAGAATACATTTCCTGATGTGTATGTATGTGTATACATAGTATAGATAGAGGGCCATCCCGCATAAACGTGTTTTTTTTTGCCATTTTTATAGATAGGTAATGGTACCGAACGAAAGAAATGATGTGTTGGCTGTTTTTTTATAATATATCAGTGTCTATCTGACTGACTATCAGTGTGTTCGTAATATCCGAAGAGTAGTTAGTAAAGTATGATATAATGTGACCCATGTTATGACAACAAAGGACCGAAAACACGACATGGCTTTTCACAGCATATGTCCGATATTATTTAAACAGCAAAGGAAATGAAGTATAATATGTACCAACGAATTATTATAGTTAGGCAATTACTATTTTATGGATATCCAGGTGGCATTGTTTTTAAACAAAGGCATGCTTTCCGTGCACCGTCCGTTATGGCTTCCGTTTTGGTTTCGTCGCAGCAACAATAGTATTTAATTGTTGGTACTGCCAATTGACCTTTTAAAAATTGAATAGAAAAAATATATTATTTGGCACATAATTATACACGGGTTTAACGGACTGCAAAATTATTGTAACCTCTGTGTTATCTCTCCTAAGTCGCGGGGCGACTTCGTTAGTGAAATTTTTTTTTATGAAATTATCAATCCAAAAATGTACAAAATGACGTTTCTACCACTCACCCTCTCAAAATCCTGTTTTATTCTCTGTAAATCGTGAATATAAAGTATCTCTCCACTCTGGTGTTTGAATACAAAGTGTACCAATACACGACCTCCATCTCATTGCTAATATACAACCTCCTTGCAAAAAATACTAAATAACTCATCGAGATTTGATTGGTAAACATTAGAATCAAAACCGGTTTTGTATTCTATTTTAATTTATTTATCCATATTCATTAATGTTTATTTTAGCATAAATCATTATTTTTCTCGTAGTCCTGGTATAAAGTATAGTATGCAACTCTTGATTAAAACGGATTTATATCAAGGGCTTTGAATCTTAAAATTTTACAATTACAAATAATTTTATACGTGTAACTAAATAACTCAGTTTCCACGAAATACTGTTATTTTTACTACTACCTGGGTGAGACCCTTTCTTCAAAGTTTTTTCTAAGATTTCTGATGATACTCTAGCTTAATTGTTATACCTTGCTGGATAGCAAATGAAAACGTAGATATCTTTATGGTATATGACTGTCACAGACATTTGTTTAAATATTTCTGAGAATATTTTTTTATTGTCTATTGCAACCCTCTTGGTTCATTTTCTGAAATTTTAGTGTTAAGAATATGAAAGCAACTCAACTACTATACAAAAATCGCAGTAAAATCCCGAAAAAATAGACGAGAAGAAAAAATCCGGTATTAAAAAAAAAAATTCAAAGTCGAATATTTAAAAACGGTTGGGTTCCATAGTCAAATCAGACAAGAATTATGGAAGCTACAACCCCCTTCAGGATCTACGTCGTTTTAATTGTAACCTTGAATAATATAAACTTATATCATGTCATCGCAGCTGTATTTCCCCGCTATCTAAATCTATAATATGACAACGTAGGTATACATAAATTTTAAGTCAGTCCTGACTGAAACGAATTCATCTCGGGAAGGGCTCGTCTGGGAAAGTACCACCACCATGCCATTTTCTACCGCCAAGCAGTGTGTCGTTTTGAAGTAGTGGGCCATCTGCTTGTACCATTCACTAGTTTCATAAAAAAAAATGTAGGAATGGTGGTAGAGTACTTCCCCGGACGAGCCCAAACAAAGATCTTCTACTCGTCCGTAGAGCCGACTTCAGTTCTACGAAACCATATAGAGCCGGGCTTAAAACCCAGTTATAAAGATTTGGGTGGCGTCCAAAATCTTTTTCCATCATTTATTGTCTCAGTGGTCTCGGTAACAAATCAGGTTGCTACATTTGCTTCTACATTGATTGCCAATGAAATATTTTAGTAGACGCGGCCGTTCAAGAAAGAAGATAAATAAATAGATATTGGTGGGCTTTCCACTCAGCACTATCTAGTCCCAAACTAATTAAAACTTTTCATAGGGGAGCCAGCTAGCTGATATAATAAAAAAAAAAAAGTAAAAAAAAAAAAAAAGTCTAGTTGGTAAACTATGTTGTGAGGCCTCTAACCTACCTAAGATACCTGATTGTCATTAGTTGTGAGTATGTGATACTTAAAAAAATGTAAAATATTCATCTTTAACAATTGGTTAACACCCAAATTATTTGTAAATGATTTGTAAGGTGTCAGCCTCTAAAAAAGTACACCAAAGAAATCACCCGGAAATTATATAGATAAATTCTTTATTGTACACAAAGTAAAAAGAAAACACATACAGAAACTTGAAAAAAAGAATAGGTACAATGGCCGGCCTTATCGCTAAAAGCGATTTGGATGGAAAGGAAGAAAAGAAGTTAGGTATAGTTAGTAGTGGTTAGTTAAGGAAGTTAGTGTTTTGGCGAATCGAATTGATATCTAATTACTTAAACTACGAAGAGATTGAAAAAAGTGAATGAAAGAGTGAAACAAAAAAGTGCTCACATTTCTATTTATTTACGTAAGATTAAGATTACGTAAGAATCGTCACGATCCATACAAAATTTACCCAGGCCAGCAACCGCCACCTCGAGAAGTGATCTGTCTATTTTAGCAGTTGTGAAAACATTATTGAAAACAACTGAGCAAAACTGGCTTGTATAATTTGAAAGTAAGCACAGGGGCATTATTCTCTATGACATACGAGATTCCCTGCCTCAAACCGTGTAGCTTCAAAACGTGATCTTGGGCTTTATTCTTTATGACATAGGGGATACTTTGCCCTAACCGTGTTACGTCACAACGTGATCTGAACGCAAACGCGATTGGATTGTTCATAATGAATAACGCACCAGTTTAGAAGGCAGAGGTACCTACTACCAACAGGCCGTGAAGCAAGTGGATACAATGAATTGACGACATCTTTGCATAGATCGATTTAATTTTATGGACGTGGTTTTGTACTTGAACGTTAATTACTGTCATTACTATCACTATCAGTCATTAGCGTCGGTATGCACTAGTGTAGATAGCCGTCAGCTATTAGCTGATACTGAGGCTAGTTGCCTCAGTACCAGCCAGCCAGCTATAAAGTACCAACTAGTAATAGTACACACACTAGTACATTTCAACATTTTGAGCTATATTAAATCGCAAAAAGCACAGTTCTGGCGCGCTCAGCAACCATTACCAATAAGCGCTTTAGTTTTTACCAATGCATATATAATTTCAATCGATTCTAATGTTTCGGAAAAACGACAAGCTTTTTGTTAGATCAGGGTTTTGCTAGAAAAAAAATCAAAATATTGGTTGTTTTGTTCATGAAAACGGGTTTTTGTCTAAGACGAAATCCAAAAATATTTTCTCTTGATACTCAGGTGGACCAACTGGTTATTCAACAGCTGTTGTATAAAAAACGTCATAGACATAGTCTTAGGTATCAATATATTATTATTCCGACTGCGTACATCATATTTTCATTCTATAGGTACATTTGAACGTATTTAGTAATTTTCATTTTGGCCTAACGAGAATGGAGCGGGCATCCCTCCGGATTTCTTCTTGTCGTTTGCCCCAAAGTTGCGAGTACCCACAGTAAATTGGGTTACCAAAACAAATTGAAAATTTCGAGGTAATTTTCTCCTTCAATAATAATAACTTTTGAATTCTTACCTTACACAATTTCAAGTGTTTTTATAATTAAACGGTTCACAACGGTTAAAATTGTAGTAATAGCTATAATTTTTCTGCCAACCTCTCAAAATAATTCATAATTTTCATTATCTTTGTTTCAATTATCTAAGTAAACACGTTTTTGCTTGTGGGTACTTCGAAATCAACCTAGTAATTTTTTATTTTGACAGCATGTCACCCTGCGAGAAACTGCGAGCCGCTGTCGCCGGGCCCTTAATAAAGCTCTGCCATCTGGGGGTTCCGTACCATCCTACTAATATTATAAACGTGAAAGTTTGTAAGTATGGATGGATGGATGGATGTTTGTTACTCTTTCACGCCGAAACGGCTGAACGGATCTGAATGAAACTTGGCAGAGAGATACATTATAGTCTGGAATAACACATAGGCTACTTTTCATCCCGTGGGAATACCGGGATTTAAATCTGCGCGGGTGAAACCGCGGGGCGCAACTAGTTTTCTATAGAATCGACAAAAAATAACATTTGCTGTATGGGAGCCCCCTTAAACATTAATCTTATTCTGTTTTTTAGTATTTCTTATTGTAGCAACTGAAATACATCGTCAGACAACATTTCAACTGTCTATCGCGGTTCATGAGATACAGCCTGGTGACCGATGGACATACCGACAGCGGAGCCTTAGTAATAGGGTTCTCGTTTTACCCTTTGTGCACGGACTCTAAAAATCAGTTGTGTGATGAACGTAGATATTGTTCTGTGTCTGGGATGCTGCTGAGTGGAAAGTCCACCCACATTTTTTTATTATATGTTATTAACATTTTGTTTCAGGCCCACGTTTTGGAATAAGCGGTCAGCGATGGAAAAGCGACTGGTGGTATTGTCTGCTGTAGCTAGTCTACTAGCCGTGGTCTTCCTCATCGCGTTCATATCGAGCATGCTTATGAACAAACCAACAGATGAAAATGGTACGTTCACGTCTTACTATAAACGCAGGTGTGTGTGTCTCCAGCTTCCTCATATTGAAAATGTAATTTCTATAAATGCCAATATTTAAAGCATAATTAGTGCACTCATAGATTTGAATCATAATTTAGCTGCCAAATAAACAACGATGCTATAAGCTTATAATAGTGTGTAAGCTGGAGTAACATGTCTCCAGCTGCCTCAGTCAGTGTGGGCAAACGGCTAATGATAGAGATATATAGTAAACGCAAGGATTTAGTACCAAACGAATTAGCGAGGTACCAAAAATTTCAGGTCTGTAGCTCGGAAACTCTTCGAGTTATAAGACTTGATCAACGTGTAAGCTGGAGTAACGATACGTGAAAAAGCATATGCTCGTTCTCTGGAATGGCTGGAGCTAGCAGGTTGCTTTAAGTCTCCAGATTTAGTACCAAACGAATTAGCGAGGTACCAAATATTTGAAGTGTTTCTGTTCAAAACTCTATGAGTTACAAGCTTTTCCAGCTTTTTTTGTTTGTCCAACTTGCACATGTTGGATCTCAGCAACCACAATAGGTACAGACTCGGTTGATGTCTCTGAACCGAGCTATGAATTAGTGCACTCGGTACCAAAAATTTGGAATCTCTAGGACAAGCAGTTCTGTTGTAATCAGCAAAATAACTAATATTATGATGAGTTACAGAATACCAGATAGTTCCATTTCGACCAGCCTTCAGTTGATAGTAGCTCTATCTCTGTCACTACAGCGAATGCGTCACACTCGTACCTACTGATGCAATCAAGGAATTTGAATATATCTGTCTGTATTCAAATTCCTTGGATGTTATTTTGCTGATTACAACAGAACTGCTTGTCCTAGAGATTCCAAATTTTTGGTACCGAGTGCACTAATTCATAGCTCGGTTCAGAGACATCAACCGAGTCTGTACCTATTGTGGTTGCTGAGATCCAACATGTGCAAGTTGGACAAACAAAAAAAGCTGGAAAAGCTTGTAACTCATAGAGTTTTGAACAGAAACACTTCAAATATTTGGTACCTCGCTAATTCGTTTGGTACTAAATCTGGAGACTTAAAGCAACCTGCTAGCTCCAGCCATTCCAGAGAACGAGCATATGCTTTTTCACGTATCGTTACTCCAGCTTACACGTTGATCAAGTCTTATAACTCGAAGAGTTTCCGAGCTACAGACCTGAAATTTTTGGTACCTCGCTAATTCGTTTGGTACTAAATCCTTGCGTTTACTATATATCTCTATCATTAGCCGTTTGCCCACACTGACTGAGGCAGCTGGAGACATGTTACTCCAGCTTACACACTATTATAAGCTTATAGCATCGTTGTTTATTTGGCAGCTAAATTATGATTCAAATCTATGAGTGCACTAATTATGCTTTAAATATTGGCATTTATAGAAATTACATTTTCAATATGAGGAAGCTGGAGACACACACACTAAACGCAGCTATGGCTAATTGTGGCTATGTAAAAACTAATTAGATATCATTATGTAAGAGTCCCAGCAGCCTGCAGTGGCAAAGGGTCCTAATGAAACTAAGATCCTTAGAAAATAAAAGAAACTGTTTTTGTGGCCTGTTTTTCCACCTAAGATTGTTAAGTATATTTAAATTTTAAATGTTCAAGAGAGTAGTTGAAGATGCTTTCATTTTGGATGCCCACTTATTGCAATTTTAGTTGCTGATTTCCTTTTGTCGCCGTAAATGTACAGACATCGCGCCCATATAATGAGTTTCTTAATACATCAAAATACGAAATTAAAAATTTCATAAAAGAATACGACCGAATTTATTTACAACCCACTAAATTCGCTAGGATCAGCAAGCGGGATTGTTCTCACTAGTCCAGCAGCGCTCTTTTTATTGACTTCACTCTTTTTATTGACTGCATAATCAGCTTGGCTTGAAAAACCACCCTTTGTCACTGCTTATGCAAATTCGAATAATTTTCTTACCTTATTATGCATATCACCTCATTAGCAGCTCAATTAAAGTGATCTTAAAAATATGGCTTCTCTACACGTTTAGTCAAGTTGGGCCAATACAGATTAGACCATGAGTCCTAAGCTTTCCGTTTCCTTTGTTGATAATGTTTAGTCGAAAAACCGACATCGCGGCAAATATACCCCAACAGACGCCAATAACGGCCCAATACCAGTTAATTAGCCCAAACACGCGTCTTCTTGGCTTGTGTTGAACCAACTTAAGCAAGCGTGTAGAGGGCCCCATAAGACTTTTGTTCGTCACAAGTCTAGCAGACTAGAGGTAGCCGTACCTATTCAGTGAATGAAAGTTAGAGGCTAATAAAAAATATATATTATTTTATTGTCCAATCCTTTTGTGGCCGTGTTGCTATTAAATACAGCAGGTCAAGGATAGGTTTTAAATAATTCTGTATTGGTAAAAATTTCATTCATTTGAACGATGGCGAAAGCAACTTCAACAGACACTATAAACACATTTCATCACGCACAGTCGGTAATAATAACAACAATAGAATCACGTTTTGCCATTTTGTTGCAATGTGAATATCTACCTAAAATAAACTGTTATTATGGTCGGTCACCGAGAGCGCCACTGATTGAAATTAATTGGAAATAAATACATTCTTATTATGTTCTCTAAGAATTATAAAATACATACATTCAAGTTCAACCAAGGTTGAAAATGAAATCGTTGTTGTCAATGGGTTGACGTGCATGAATTACAATTCGAAGGTGTGTGTCAATGGAATATGTAATTGGAGAAATTCCATCTGATTAGGATTCTATTTTCTACACTGCCAAACTACGACGAAATACTGCCAAATGTCCACTTACGGATATTATATTTATATTAGGATAGATAGTGCTGAATGGAATGTCCACCAATACTTCTTGATTAGAAGGACAGTCAGCGATCAATAAAAAAGTCATACAATAAACTAATACAATCGTTACTACTGGCCTACTACTTACGTCCTTAGTACCTACCTAAAATCTCACACATGAGTTGAACATAGTTTATTGGCTGTAATGAAGCGAATACGAACGTGATTAAACTTTTTTAATGTAGAAGGTACAATTCACCATGGAGTTTCAACGATGTAGAAACAAAGAAGCTATATTATAGTAATCAAGATGTGACTATACAACGCAAGGAATATAAACATTAGAATAATAATGAATATGAAATAATTAAATATTAGATAGAACGTGGCTTGACGACGTCATTGAAATTTGCACATCACTGCGCAAGTTTTATCTTTGACACGTCAAAAAATCTCACGGATTCAGAATCAAATTATCGAAACCCTGAAAAGTAACAGTGCTATTACGAATGACACTTACAAAATGTTAATCACGTTATACGTCGCAATCGCCACGCTTGGTCGCACGTTCTATGCCCATTCGTTTTGATATTCGCAAATAATAGTAAACCTCTAGAAAGAGGTCAGGTAGGTAAACATTTTGTATACAGAATTAGGATTGTAATTTCATTAAGGACGATACTTCGTGAGTTCCAATAACACACTGTAATAAGCAATACCTGCAAGCAGTCGATAGCTTTTCAATAAAGTTATTGCTCGACAGAGCGTAATAATAAACGCTTTATTTCCAATAATATCACGGTCCAGTGTACAGAGATAATTGCAATAAAGGGTTGGTCGGGGTTACAAAAGTTTGTTGCTCGTACGTATGTAAGTTTGATGCCTAAGTTCTGTTGCATAATATGCTTTATATATTATAAACAAACAGTTAACTGCTGATAGGTAGAGCGGTGGGACCACGGCAGTTTTATAATAATACAGCATAGAATTAACAAAACACTATATCACAAGACTAAGTTCAGGCAAAAATCCAGGTCATTATCAACAAGAAATTTCAATAAAGAGCAATAACATACAATGCATTACTTCAATATTTTTCTCGATTTTTTCCTGCATCTTGTGCCCTTCGTCTTTTGACGTAAAAGTTAAGGTCAATACACACGACTCCGTTTTATTCTACTCGTAAAATTGGGGAAAATCAGGCGAGTAAATCATTCGATAAAACCACGATTCTATACTATATTACAAAAAAATATTTTGTTTCACTCGTGAGAAAATAAAATTAAATACTTTGAATAACAGTCATTATCTATCCCAACGAGGAAGTAGTCAATGGTTTAGAAGTTTTGATTCTTTGTTTACTCGGATAGGAAACCTCATATCTATTACAATAATAGAATATTTTCATAATATTGTTTATTGCTATATTGTAACGACTTGTTTTATTCACATTTCTGTTCTTAGATTACCTAAAGATTTATGTTTTATCATTTAAAACATACAAAACGAATTTACAAAGCAGCTTCATCGTTTACGCTTTAAGCAATGCAATTAGTTTTATTTTCTATCATAAACGAATAAAATGAAACAAACTGTAAGGTTTAGGTACTAAGAATTATCTTTAAACTCTAGTTTACAAAATTTTTAATTACAGATTCTAAAGTTAAATGTCGTAGGAATCTTAATTAACAAACGTCTGTAGATACAGTCAGCTGCACTAGGCCTAAAACTCTATTTGATGAATTCATATTTTTTTAGCATATAATGTGATACCATTTTGAATAATTAAAAGTTTGGTGCCACTAAAATAATTATCTGCTTTGTTTTTCGTTCGACAATATTGGCTCAATTGTTGCCATATTTTAGAGTTTTAGAACCGACATGTGAGATAAAGATCAGTTTTTAAAAACAACGACTGAAACAATGGATGGGTTATATCTGAAACACAGCCTGAGTGTACCACTGTATAATACTTACGGTGCTGTAACTACAGAAATGAATACAATAAAACCATATTTAAACAGTATCGGAGCTATCAAAATGCGCAATAGCCAATGGTTTAATTGACACGTACTTGCAAATAATTACGATAAACATAAATGCCGACCACAGGCTAGTTTTCAGATATTTAGGTGTGAACGATTCTAGCGTTTACAACATTCTGACGCTAACAAGGAAAACGTGGGTATTTTTTTACGGTTTTTACATATATGTCTTTTACTTATGAGTCGTGTTGGACCAAAAGAGGCAAGATGACCATTTTTGTGAAAATATCGGCGATTATTTTTTGGAAACAAGCAACATTGCTGACGTTTATTATGTTTTACGATTTAATTGAACCCAAAAATAAAATATCACACTATAAATAATAATAATATAAATGGTTTTAGTAAGGGTCCGAGGTTTTCAGATGACCCTTCTTAAATAAAAATTGGTTAGGTTCATAGGACCTCAACGAGGAATTTATTAATACAAATTTGAAAGAAATACGTTTTTATAATGTACCTACGAGTACATCAATATTATGACTTATGTAGGTAAGTGGCGGAATAAATTAAAATGAATAATAAAAAGAAGCATTGTTTTTGATTATGGCTTTGATGAAAAATACGTAATAATATGTATAATGTATCTGACAGCCATGTCTGAGCGTTATCCACATTTCCACGTTATTACATATTTTACATAAATTGCACCACTAGGGTACAGTAAATTATAGAAGGTCAGCAATCATACTGTGTCAAGGGGATGGAACGATTGGAAAAAGCTTCCACCGACAGGTGCCATGCGTTTACATGAGACCTGCGTGCGTGGTTGCACTATGTAATTGAAAACGCGCATTGCTGCGAAAGCCCTTTGGAAATAAACCACTTTGTAATTTCCAATTATCCATACACGTTCTAGCTGTTGAAAGTTTATTGAATACTGTCAAACATGTCATTGAGTCCAGGAAAGTTTTCCCACAATCCCCATTATATATTCATAACTTTGTTATTTGTTTAGCTGGATAGCTATTGCAACAAAATGGCATTGGTTTGCATAATATAAATTAGCCTTATGAAAGGCTTTTGTGTTTTTGAAAAGTTTTTATTCATTGTGTTTTATTGAAGTATGTTAGGTACTCTACTTACATACCTGCATACATCCTCGATCACAAGCTGTCTGTTCAGGTTCGAAAGAAATTGATGAAATAAGAAGAGAGAATATAGCTCACAACTTCGTGTATAGTTTGCGGAGTCATACATATCTAATTAGAAGACCGACTCTAGTTAAACTATGCTATTTTAATTTGGAATAACTTTAATATATAAGTACCTGCCTAAATCGTATTCAAATTAATTTTATTTAATAGATTTTCAGAATATAAATCAAACTCAAAGACACACATAATATATCCAAGATTATTATGTCTCTTTCTAAGGCTAATATTTCAAATATATTGCATTTATAACTAATAGATGATTACCAAAATATGTTTGGTATGTCGTGTATTACTTTTGGAGTAAGGTTATTGAAAAACCTAGGCAGACGTTTGTGATCTTCGTCTAACACTGACTGTCGTGTGCCATTTCCTATATTTAGCTTTGTATCTGCATTATAGAAATGCCACAAACTAGTGAACTGAGACTTTCTTCATCCATGCCTCCTGCTGTTATCGCTAAAGGCGACGTAGACGGCAAATGGTGCAGCAGCTCTGGATGCGTTCACACAGGTACCGAACATGAAACAACAATATTTGTTTGTGCGTCTAATCTTCTTCCTTCCTTTCCAATTCAAACGGGGTATCCTAGAAATTAATTTTAATAAATGTTGACAATTTGGTGTTTTGACCGTTGAGTCACGTAAACGGAATGAACATTCAACTGCTTATGTGTGTAAAATAAATTCCTATACTTGTTTACTTTTCGATATTAACTCCTAGGATACCCGATGACTTCTTTCATAAAGACTTGTCTTGGATTCATCTTCTTACCTACTTCAAAACCTATGCAGAGTTGTTGTGAATGCCTTACTAACTGGAGTCTTGCTGTTCTTGGAGTCAACCATCGCTGAGGTTGCTATAAGGGTGGTGGTAAATTTTCCAGTAACCGCGCTCTCACCGATTGTGTAATTACAAATATTGTTTCTGTTATAGCTTCGAAGTTGCTTCTAAACATGGATGACAAAGTTGACCCCTGCGATGACTTCTACGACTTTGCGTGTGGTTCGTTTGTTAGGAACACACGCATTCCTGATGACAAGACCTCCGTGAATACCTTCTCCATCATCTCAGACCAGCTTCAGGAGCAAATCCGCGCGCTGCTGGATGAGCCCATTGCCCCTGAGGAACCCAAGCCATTCGTTCTTGCCAAAACACTATACCAAGCCTGCATGAACAGAAGTAAGTCCGGAAGTCTCAATAATAATTTAGCGAATTTGTACAATTTCTTATAATCAACTAAGAAACTCTCAATTAGCTGCCCAATATTATCGCAAAGAACATTATTAACAAATAAGTATTTTATCTGTCAGATAAAAATATTCATAGTATTAGGAATAGCTCTTTGTAAAGGGATCCTCCGAAAAATATATCCAGAAGTCAAAAGTAGTATCAATCATAATATTATCTCACAGATAGCGTTCCATGCTGAGTTAGACACGCCCTAAGTTTGCTTACTTGAAAAATGTAGAGCCTTGCTTGAGTAATAGGAGATTTCCGTCTCCTATAATCGCAAAATTGTTTAATTGCAACAAAGTGTCGTGTCACAGAAACCTGTTTATAAGTGAAAGTGAATCAGCTTCCGCTATTTGCACAACACTGACGTAAAATGATGGATTGACTAACCCCAGCTTCAACGAACAAATTACTAAGAAACTATAATATAACCTAAGAAAACAAACTAAAACTGAGATCTAGCTCCTACCAAGTCATTGATTGGAACTCTAACAAATTGCGAGCGAGCACACATTATAAGTAGGTTTTAAGTATTAATTTATTACTCAGGCACACTAAAATCTTTTCATCACAATGTTTTGAAAGAAACTAGGGACGATAAGACAAAAAGAAGCCTATATAAAAGATATTGAATGTATTTTATAGTTACCTACATTAAGTAAATTTATTTTAACTTCTTGAAACCTCTTTATTCTAACAACCATATGGCTGATCAACCTCATATTCCTAACTCTTGATATGCATTGGTCTAACTGTTTGTTGAGGTGATAGCAACAGAAAGATTTCAATTGTGGTTTTATCTTGGTTAGGCGCGAGCGGTCTCCAGTGCAATAATACGGCTTTCAACAAAGTCGATATTTTATAGTTATTTTTGGAAAGTTTTGGCTGAAAGATATCAAGTTCAGGTTAATAATACAACGCCTTTCAATTATTTTCATTATACAACAGGATATAAAAGTGGTACACAGTCTTGATCGTTAATACACATAGGTACACTATACCTACGTCTGGGCTTGCAACTGAAAAATGTGGGTATGTGCCAAATGTAATGTTTGGATATACGTTTACCCCCTCAGATGTCTTCAAAGAATCTGAAAGTCCTATCAGTCCTACCTTGGTACCAAGAGATCTGAGGGAATATCTACCGTGCCTGGTGATCAGTCATGAAGATGTTTTAGTGTTTTTTACTAGGTACACGTCCATCCAAAGGTTGTCTGGAAGAGATCGCTTTTAGCGATAAGACAGCCCACTGTACCTCGATTTCTGTTAAATTATGAACTTTTATGGTCTAAAGCTAATTTATATGTCTAACTTTATAATGTCCACCTGTTTTAAAGCATTGTTAATTCGCCAGGTGCAATAGAAGCCCGCGGCTTGGAGCCATTGCTGAGTATGCTTCGGCGGCTCGGTGGCTGGCCAGTGCTGGACGGGAACACCTGGGACGAGAGTACCTTCACGTGGGAGCAGTCGGTGTACAACTTCAGGGCAGCCGGCTATTCCGTCGACTACTTCCTCGACTTTTCCATCAGTGTCGATGTGAAGAACTCTACCAAGCGAGTGATTGATGTAAGCAGTCATCTTTTTGTATTGTAGTGTGTCTATTAGACTGTGAAATTATCTGAACGCCTCGCTGGATTGGCTGTGCTAGATGAACACTCCTATAAAGCTTAGATTTTACTTCCCTGCATATGGGTATTTCTGAAACTGGACATAAAAATTCCAGTTTCAGAAATACCCAGTGCTGGTGTCAATAGGGCAAGCGATATATAAACAACCGGTTGCTCAACGATCACTAAACATGTTTAGCAAGCGCTTAATCGCATTTAGGAAGCTGATAACGATTAACGCGGTATTGTTTTGCACAAGACTTTGTGAGAATATTTGCGAACTATCACGAAAATTATTATAACTTAATTCGTTTTATAGTTTGGCTGCGCAAGCGGCCACTCGGGATTTTAAATTTATTTATACATGTATATATTAGTACTTTATTTATATAAAGTTGCATTATAATATTGCTCTTGAAAATCTAAGGAGCTTCTAACAGGAGCCAGGAGGAAGAAATAGCTATGCTCAGCAGTGGACTTTTGCATTTGGTCGTGGGTTCGATTCCCACCGTGAACAAACATTTGTGTAATGAACATAGATGTTTGTTCTCTGTCTCGGTGTTATATAATATTATAAGTATGTATTTACAAAAAAAAAGTATATAAGTAGTATATCAGCTATCTGGTTCCCATATCACAAGCATAAGCTTAGTTTGGGGCGAGATAGTGCTGTGTGGAAAGTCCACCAATATTTATTTATTTATTTGATGATGATGTTCAGATAAAATTGACCTTATTGCCTATGCGGATTGCTAAATGATCTTCACATTACAATGTTATTATCTAAACGATTCCAACCTATTATTTGTTCTAATTGCCCAACAGTGTGGATAATTTAACTACTGTACTGACACAACAATAGTAACCACCTACCTAACAGCTTTATTGCAGCGAACTGTGCCCAGCGATCTCTGATTGTGCATTCTGAATTGCGAAGTGAAGTGCGCTTACGCTATAATTTTGTTGTCAAGTGGTGTCGTACCATTACAAAGAACCTAATTTACTAGACAAATCACTGTAATACATAACATTGTAATGATTGAACAAAAGAACCAAAGTAACCTGGTTTTCGATTCCTGAAGTCTGTAAATACACACCCTCTTATTCATAATCCCTGCCATTTTATAGCGGCTCTATAGAGTATTCTTGTCACTATCACTTTCATGCCAACGAAAAGAGACAGCAAATGAATAAGGGCCGAGTATAACTAAACAGTTGACGTCTACGGATTATCAAACGGTGTAGGAAATTATCGTGAGGAAACCGGTATGAACTGGACTCTTCTTTTTAGACGAGTCAGGTGCTCGAAAGAAGTCACTTTGAGGAGCACTCACTTTTTCGCACGAACTTGGTAAGTAAGTGCCATGACAAAACTTTACTGACAGCGCATCATGTCTAGTGTTGCAAGTGTCCATGGCCAATTTCTATCAGGTACCTAATAGCCCATGCAGCAGTGTTGGCATATTTTTTACTTAAAATTAAGTAAGTATGGTCTGCCAAACCCAAATCCATATATATAGGTACCTAGGTACAACAACTATGCAAGTGCAAGTGTATAATCTAATAATATATTGTATAGTTTTATGTAATAATCTGTAAGCTGCGACTGCATGTCTTTCAATAAGAGTTGGTATATAACATAACATCTACCTCACAGCTGGATCAAGCCTCTTTGGGGCTGAGTCGCGAGTACCTGAACCGCGGTCCGACTGACAAGCTAGTGCAATCCTACTACGAGTACATGGTAGACATCGCCACACTCCTCGGCGCAGAGCGGTCCCGTGCTGAAAAGGAGCTCAAGGAATCTCTCCAGTTTGAGATTAAACTTGCCAACGTGAGTAGCACCTTCTCTCTTTTTCTGCTTGTTATTTTTTCCTGCATATTGAAAAATTCTCTAACCAGACTCTCTTTCACACAGACATATCCAACACTATATTTCTGAGATGTTTATTAATATAAACAAATTAGCCAAATTTTTGTACACAACCTCACACTGTACTGTTGATTTTCTAATTGTTGCCAATAAACCCATATACCTACCTACTTAATTATCGTTGACAAAATCACCGAAATCAATAGCAGCAAAATATCTCTGTAGGCTAATAGTTGTAAAATCTAGGTATTATAACCCACAGATAATTGTAAATCTGTTTCGTGGTAGGTATAACCAGTTTTCACTACATCTTGTTAAAAAAGCCTATCTGTTAGAAACTTGCATCATCTCCTCAACAAGCGTTCGATCTCCGCTCTGTCGAACTAAATAACATCCAGCCTGGCAACATCACAGTAAGTAACTAACTTGAGGCTTGCACACTTTGCACAGGATATTAGTTATCCATTTGAAGTTGTTAATCTAGATTGTTTGAGACGTATAACCTAGTTCAATGTAGAACAAACATTTCTGAAATTAACAGAGATATTCGTTCTCTGTTTGTTGAATAATGTTATGTTATTGGCATGTGTTTATAAAATAAAAAGTATAAGCACATATTATATCTTGGTTCCCCCAGTAGGTACAAACTTTGGCTTAGATTGAGGCTAGAAATTTCTGTGTGAATTTTATGTCCACCGCTATAATATTTTATAAAAGTATATTTAAAATTAGTAAGCCAATTATTTTGATGTAAGAGAGCTTTAGGGATCGACCACACCTGCGCGACCAAAGCGAAAAGAAGAAGCGGGAGCGTCTGCCGCCCGACGGATGCTAACCACCTTTACAATAATAGTTGCGCCCCGCGGTTGCACCTGCGCAGATTTAAATCCCGGTACCCCAACGGGATAAAAAGTAGCCTATGTGCTATTCCAGACCATCTCTGCCAAGTGTCATCCAGATCCGTTCGTCGTTCCGGCGTTAAAGTGTAACAAACATCCATCCATCCATACTTACTAACTTTCACGGTTATAATAGTAGTAGGATTATGGCGTTGGGCACACCTACACGACCACAACGCGGGCAAATTTGTTCACGCGACGCAGACGCTCCCGCATCGCGTCCCGCATCCCTACTGTCGCGCAGTTGTCGAAGCCTTATACAGCGTGTAACGGAAGGGGGGTATCAACCCTGAAGGAGGTGAATGTGCTCATGAAACTCAACAACTTTCCCCAAAGAACATAGGTTGAAATATGAAAAAAAAATTTGGCCCTCCCTTACAAAACTGACTACCAGCTGATTGATTTACCATGGGAGGGCCTAATTTTTTTTTCATATTTCGACCTATGTTCTTTGGGGAAAGTTGTTGAGTTTCATGAGCACATTCACCTCCTTCAGGGTTGATACCCCCTTCCGTTACACGCTGTATAATAGCTAAATCATATTATCACTATTACTATTATATCTATTAAAAACAAATAGTATCAAAACTCCTTTACAGTCTCAACTATTTAGTAGGATTAGTCAGGTAAAAATACCAACGTACATTTCAACTCCACCTCATTGGGCCCCTCGTTACGACAAGCTTTATGGTGCCAGTAGGAATCGCATTTTACGAGCACTGACTTTCATGTAAGAAAAATAAATCACCCAGAAGGCTATGAACAATTTTATGTCGACCGTCCATTGACCATAACGGGTTACCGTACCTACATATAGCCTGGGAGCCAAGTGCAGTTTACATTGCACTATTATAGGCACGGCATCTTCCCGTAGGGGAATGAATAATAAAAAACAGGCTCTTGGTGTAATGGCTCTGTCCCTGGCAATCAATGGTCGCATAATTTTATTCAAGGTCAATAATTCAGCTTGGGTATTATTTTGTAGAGGAGGTTGTAACTAAGACTAGGAACTGAATAGGATTTATATTGATTGACGACCTCAGTAGCGCAGCGGGTGAGAGTCCGCCTGCGACGCAAGAGGTTGCGGGTTCGATTCCCGCCTCGGAACAAATTTGTGTATGATCTGCAGAAATTTGTTCCGTTGGTCTGGGTGTTTATGTATGATAAAAAATATCTATCTATGTAAGTATTAAATATATCAGCCATCTAGTACCCATAACACAAGCTTTGAGTAGCTTACTTTGGGGCTAGATGGTGCTGTGTGGATTATCCAGCATTATTTATTCATTATTTATATTATAGGTTCTATGACGGCATGCTTATAATGTCAGTCAGTAGATCGTGTGCAATATCAACACAATACATAGGTAATACCTATGTCATGTGGCGTCTGAATCTTGCTCATAAGTCTTGAAAAGCTCAGCGCCCACGTTGCTTTCTAATATTACACTTTATATGATATTACACGATATATTGACAAAGTTGGAGTAAGTACTTGGTACGGAGAGATCTGAGAGTATGTGGGGATCAAAGAGTAAAAGCATTATCTTTTATTGCTTTTCATAAGACAAGACTTTAACCACCCTCTTTGCAACGCATGTGGTGGTCAATTGTAAGATGTTTTCTTCTGTTACAGATTTCATTGCCGCTTGAGAAACGCCGTAACGCAACTAGCCTTTACAACCCCATGACTATTGCTGAACTGCAGGAAAGGTTCCCTAAGTAAGCTCACTTCTGTTTAACCCTTTCTTTGGTTTTTTTAATACAACAAGCTGATTGGTCAAGCAGTTTGCACAGATGTTAAGCCTCATGTGCCTGTAATTACACTGGCGACCACACTCTTCAAACCGGAACACGCAACGCTGCTTGGCGGCAGTAAAAGGCGTGGATGTTATTCCCCGGACGAGCCCTTCACAAAGAGCTCACTTTTAAATATACCTGTCATTTTCAGCTCTCCGAATGCCGGATTCATATTCGACAAAATTACTAAATTTTCTAACGCATTTTTTTGAAAATCTTGAAGAACCTAGAAATAATATGGTAGTAGGTATTCTTATAAAAAAACAATGCGCACCAAGGGTTTTTTTTGCCAAATTCTAGGATGGCTGAGCCATCATGCTGCAGTCTGACGCAAGCTTCCATACTTTGACAATCCTCTCCATCCAAACGTTGTCTGGAAGATATCTCTTACAGCGATAAGATAACAACCCCCAGTTTACTCCTACGCCCATTACTGTCTTCCACATGATATGACATTGTTGACTACTTTCAAACTACAAATAACTTTGACGTACCTAGGTAGAATTCAAGGAAGAGCAACCTATTTATTTTGAAGTTTCCTTGTAGGATCCCATGGCTGCGATACATCAACCGCCTCCTGGCCCCACATGTGGGGGTCGGCCTGGATGAAGTGACCATCGTTAGCGTGCCGAAGTACATTTCAGACCTTGAGGTTCGTAACTTTAATATTTTACTTTACTAGCGACCCGCCCGCGCGCCCCGGCTTCGCACGGGTGCACATTGTTTTTCTACTATATCATGCATGTTTTATACATATAACCTTCCTCTTGAATCACTCTATCTATTAAAAAAAACCGCATCAAAATCCGTTGCGTAGTTTTAAAGGTTTAAGCATACATAGGGATATAGGGACATAAGGGGACATAGGGGGATAAGCGACTTTGTTTTATACTATGTAGTGATATTGATTTTTTACAAGAAGTAAAAACACTGCGCAAGTGTCAAAGTTTGAACACCATAGATAAAGACACGAAGGAAGGTCACAAACAAACTTATTATTTAATTAAATTAGTTTCCATTTCCCCTGTCGCTGCAAAAGTTGCATGAGTAGGTAAACATAACAACTCAAGCGCGAACTATAACTTTGTTCAGGCACCTGTCCCATATAAACAAAACTAAATATTCAGCGAGTAGATGAAGCTCATATAAAGCTTCGTGGGATTATTCAAGGATACTTTAAAATCAGAATTCGGTGGTGGATGGATTTATTTATTTATTTCAACTTACATCTATCTAAATTTGAGGCCTATGTCCGGCAGTGGTCTTCCTCAGGCTGATGATGATGACTTTTAAAATTAAAACACGATCCATGCAATAATGAACATGATGTTTGAGGCTGTTGCGACCTTTATTTCCAATGTGATAGTTCCCAGGGAATGGATATAGACTTGATGTTGATTGTAATTTAACCCGATGTAGACCCACATACTCGTAGGTCAATAAAATTGCTAGGTGTCTCTAGGTGCCAGCTCCAATCGATCAAAGCCTAGAAGAACATGCAACAAACTTACGGCTTGGTTCCTACCGCTACTACCTTAGTGATCTTCCAATGCAAAAAAAAAACATAATTTATCAAAAACATGATGTATTTGAAATAAATGTAGAACCTGCTGGAAACCACTCCGAAGCGCGTGCAAGCGAACTACGTGATGTGGCGCGTGGCCGGAGCCTCCGTGTCCTACTTAACGGAGACCCTGAGGCGTCGTCAGCTCGCCTACGTCACCACCCTGACTGGCAAGACAGAGCGCGAGAGCCGCTGGAAGGAGTGCACCGATACCACCAGTGCCAGGTACAACTATATCTTTATATTTTTTGACGTTAACGTTAGATGGTGCAACACCCTGAGAGTTATAGACGTAGAGCTCTTTGTCATGGGCTCGTCTGGCGAAGTAATACCGCTCATCCCAATAACCAATTAAATACGGTGCCTTAAAACACAGCAAGCACGCTGCAGCACTGTGTTGTGACGCTTGAGCATGATGAGCTTGTGAAAAATTAAAAAAGTTAATAGAGATTTTCTCTCAGATGAACTGCATTCCCCCGTCTTCTTCTATTGAGTATGCCGCCATGCCTTTTTCTATCGCCAAACAACGTTGTGGTGTGTCGGTTGAAAGGTGGCTGCCGTTGAAATTACAGGCACATGAGGTTTAACATCTGCATTACTCAAGTTGATGGACGCAGGGCAGTGCATCGTAGGACAGGTTCCTTCCTACCGATTGAGTATTACGAGGCAATGCTTTGTTATGGTTACCACTTAAGATCAGGTGGGCCATGTGCTTGTTCCATTGGCGAGTTGTATAAAAAAACATAATTCCAGACATCTACAGTTTTATATTGGCTCACTAACCGTCTCCTTACGGTTGATTGTTGATCGAAGCCTTTTATGTAGAATTCTCATGAAGAATTAACTCCATCCATCACAAATATTCAAACAATAGGATCAACTCGGTGTGATTATTCAGAGTGGATTAGCAATTTGTTTAGAGTAGCGCAGAAACTGTTATTTCCTTCGCCGCATGCGACTAAGAGCTTTTTATGGTCCGATGTTACTTCTCTGAGGTTTTGCCGAAACTCGTTCTCTAGGATGGCCATGCCTTATATATGCATGATAGTGTGCACTACTTTCGACAATTACGAAAAATATATATTATATATAATCTATAACATGTCTACAGACAAGTGAAATTGATTTCAGCGTACTTGATTTTACCTCTAACCTGTACCTTTGAAAGTCAATAGAAGCTATGGCAAATTGAGGAGACATGACGTCGTCTTCACAATGGTTATCTTTACACATAGATTGTGATGTGATTTTACACCAAAAGCGCTTAGAAAAGAATACAAAAGTTCGAACGACGTTATAATTTAAATGTTTTTTTATTTAAACGCTTTGTAGCTTTCCGTTTCCTGAAGAGGGGTAAGTTAAACGTAAAGATTGTGTCTCCACGGTTTAGCAGTAGGTTCCACAGCACAAATCTTGTTCAACCCATAGTTATAAAATTCCTTAACCCTTAGTACCTCAGGTATTAGGTATACAGCAATAATGTTTGTCTAATCTACATAATAGTGGTATTAAACGAACTAATAATCAGTATTTAGGTACACAAATACTAGGTAAGTTTATCGAATGTGTTAAAATAAAATCGTAAAGTGAAGTAAGATTTCTTAAATTTGAAACCTCTCATAGCTTTCCGTTAATTGGAGACAGGTATGTTTTGAAAATAAATATTGGTGGAGATTCCGCACCGCACTATGTAGCCCCAAACTAAGCATATATTTTATGTGGGAACCAGATAACTGAGTTAAAATACTACATAAATGCATCCTTATATATACCTACCCAGACAGAGAACAGACATCTGTGTTCATCGTACAAATGTGTGTTCTCAGTAGGAGATCCGATTGAATTGCCTAGCAGTGTGAGTCTGCGCCTGCCTGTTGCACCCAGAGTAATTGTGCACCCAATGTTCCTGTTTATAAATGCCTTTACACTCAGGCAGCGGATTACCGCCGATCTAGCATTTGAAAGATTTGAATTCTGACTTCAAACTGTATTCAAAAGCACAGACAATTAAATTGCAAAATTGGCAGTAAGTCGTTCCTGAAAACCCCTGAAAATGTGACGAATGGTCCCAGAAAAGGCAGTTGCATGTGGACATCGGTGTGCTTTTTAACTCCATAGATATCCTCAGAAGAAAATTGTGAATATAGTTATTACTTTTATAATATCCGACTCTGGCTGACCTTAGCTCACAACGCACGCACTCTGGTAAAGAGCAGAGAGTTAATAAAAAACATACCTTCAAATGATTATAGAATTTATTTTGGATAAGTTTTTAAGGTCCTATTCTAAATAGGTACAATAGTGAAACAAATCTTTTGCTAGTGTTATTTTTACACCCTGCATAAGCTAGTTAGGGCTTGGGTAACATACAATTTACATAATTCTGAACACACCTATACCTCACTTAGTTGGATTGGCACTACACTGAAGCTTCTACATACATTATTTTGTTAAAAGGATAAGTTTGTTGTTCATTTTAGCATGGTCGCGTGGAACTTGCACCTAGGTTCACCTAGCTTGATTGTGATCTCATAGATTTCATTATTGTCTAGGTATAAGCAAATGTAAAATCCTTCTATAAGCAATATTTAATAAAAATGAAATTATTCAAGATATTTCTTTAATTAATTAACATGTTAGAACGACTTACATACTCGTACGCAGGTGCGGTAGTTATTCCTTTAGATCCAATATTGAGATTGTGTATATTGCAAAGTTAGTAAACTTGCTATAGTTGAGTAGGTAAACTAAGCTAGTACTAAAACTACCGCCATCAGTTTGAAAATTTTACCAACTGTAGAAGTAGGAAAGTGATAAGACTGGACTTATCAAATCAAATCAAATCATTTATTCTCAGACCATCCGAGTCCAATTTGTTAGTACACACACAAATAAAAACATAAAAACTAATGTTAGTCTTATAATGTCATATAATCAATACCTACAAATTACAAATTATTGAAAACCCCCTACCTTAGTTTATTTTTGTTATGTATAGTCAAAAATGGTTAGAGTAGTTACACACAGGTGTCGCATACCGACACTTTTTACATGACGTGTGCTGTTTTTTCTATGAATTTTCGCTTTCTTCAAATCTATACGAGCGACGTCCTGTCTTAGAGGGAGGTTTTGTAGTTTTCCCTAGACAATTACGCAAGGAAGGGGTAATGTGTTCCGTACTCTAGTTCCGATTTCGTTGTAGCGTTCCTTAGTACCACGTAGCACCCTAACAACATTTGTATATTTAAACTGGTTTTTAAATATTGGGTTATAACTTTTTGTATCCCACAGCATGTCCATCGCAGTGGGGGCACTCTACATTCGAAAATACTTCAATGAGAAATCCAAGGCCAACGCACTCGAGATGGTCAATGATATCAGGTATGTGTATTACAGTCTCTCCTGTATTTTACATTGCAAGATTTTTCTATCAAACAGCCCAACCAACGAAATACAAGATTTCTGTGTTCTGCCAACCACACATAGCCATGGCCATAGGTGGGACAGCAGTGCTGCCGCGCCGAAGCCCAAGAAATTTCACTTTTCAAAAAATAAATATTGTGCCATGTTGTCGATAGGCATCAGTTCCGCCAAACGCTGAACGAAGTTGACTGGATGGACGATAAGACCCGCAATGCAGCGCTTGAGAAAGCAGACGCCATGGCCTCTCACATTGCCTACCCCGCCGAGATGCTCAATAATGACAAACTCACCAAGTTCTATGATGGGGTAACGTATTCAATCGCAATTGTCACCTAAAAGAATGTTATCTTACCCATATCTATAGTTCAGCCACGGACTCGATGGGAGATAGTGAAGCCCTACAATCGAAAAAGTCATGTAACTTTTTTAATTTATATTTTAAGATGAAGATAAGGAAGATGTTAAGGTACTGTAATTCATAAATATTTTTAGGATACTGTTGGACATATCGAAACAGCAGATGAACAAGACAGTTTTTCAGCATTTTCATGTGTAATCCTTGCACAATGCTCTTTCAGTGCTTTTAAGATTCTGAACTGTAGTTTATCCCTTGTAAAATACCACCCTAAAAACTTTATCCCCAAATTTTTTACAAATTCAAGCACGAGCTTTTTACATTACAAGTTACTTTCAGCTGGAAATGTCATCGGACAAGCTAATGGAGTCAGTGCTTAACCTGACGTTGTTCGGAACGGAATACTTGTTCGGCAAGTTGCGAGAGCCCGTCAACAAGACGGACTGGATCACGCACGGCCGTCCCGCGGTCGTCAACGCTTTCTACTCATCTATCGAGAACAGCATCCGTGAGTAAAAGATGCAATTAGTTCGCCTCTATAATCGAACTGTGGGAGCAGGTAGCACCTAGATACACTCTGATCTCGGCGAGATTTTTTTTTTTTTTTTTTTTTTTTTTTTTTTTAACTGAATAGACCGTCCTTTGACTACAATCTCACCTGATGTTAAGCGACGATGTAGCCTACGGTGGAGCAGAACGGTCTAGAAGACACCTATTCACTCTTGCCTTGAAGAGACTCATGTTATAATGGTCAGGAAAGACAGACGACGGTAACGAGTTCCATTCCTTAGCGGTTCGCATAATGAAGGTTGAAGCGAAGCGCTTCGTGCGAATTGGTGGTATGCTAACTAGAAATGGATGGTATTGAGCCGTACGTCTATTTGTCCTGTAGTGGAATGGAGATGGTGGAATGAGGTCATGTAGTTCCTGAGCACATTCACCGAAATGTAGCCTATAGAAGATCGATAAGCAAGCAACTTTCCGACGGTGTTCGAGACTCTGGATTTTTGTCTCCGCCATGTGTCGCTCACCTACTAACCTGAAAGCTCTGCGCTCAATCGAGTCTAAGGCAGCAAGCTGGTGCTTTGCTGAGCCATCCCAAAGGTGACAGCAGTACTCCATACCAGATCGGACTTGTGCTTTATAAAGACTGAGAAGCTGTCCCGGTGTGAAGTACCGCCTTACCCTATTCAGGATGCCTAGCTTCATGGAAGCCGTTTTTGCCCTAGACTCGATGTATGTGCCAAAGTTGAGAGCAGGCGTCAAAGTAGCACCGAGGAGTTCCAGGTGATCCTGTATAGCTAAAGGTACATCTCGGAAAACAGGAACTTCGAGAAACTGACTTTTCTTGGCAGAAAAGAGACAAGCTTGCGTTTTGGAGGCGTTGAATTTGACCAAATTAGCATTGCCCCAGTCGGACACTGCCTTCAGTTTCAAATTCAAGCGCTGCAGCATTTCGTCTCTCTCTTGCTTTATCACATTCTGTCTGGCCTGGGCATTAGAAAAGTATCTTTCCACAACTGTGCTGTCATCTGCGTACCCAAAGATACCGGGCATGAGCAGATCGTTAATATGCAGCAGAAACAGCGTGGCAGATAGCACCGATCCTTGAGGTACACCGGCATTAATGGCCAATTGATCAGACGAGCAGCCATCAATGACTACTCGAATGGATCGTTCCCTCAAGAAGTCGGCAAGCCAAGAACAGAATTGTACTGGGAGTCCGTATGCAGGAAGCTTGCCAATAAGGCTCGCATGCCAAACCCTATCAAATGCCTTCGAAACGTCAAGAGAGACCGCTAGTGCCTCACCATACTTTTCGATGGCTTCACTCCAGATGTGCGTGGCATACGCAAGAAGGTCCCCAGTTGACCGGTTTTTACGAAATCCGTATTGGCGGTCACTGAGGAGATCATTCTCTTCAAGGTATGCGAGGAGCTTTCCATTCAGTACACGCTCCATACACTTACAGAGTATGGAGGTCACCGAAATCGGGCGGTAATTTGATGGGTCAGCGCGACTACCTTTCTTGGGCACAGGTTGCACATTGGCAAGCTTCCAAGATTTGGGGACTACTCCAGTTTTAAGGGATAAGCGGAAAAGTCGAGTTAGAACTGGAGACAACTCAGGTGCACAGGTTTTTAATACTACAGCTGGAATACCGTCAGGACCACTAGCTTTATTCACGTCTAAGCCTCGAAGGGTTTTGAGCACTTCCTTCTGCTGGATGCGAATTTCCGCCATTGACGCTTCACATCGAGGAAGGCTAGGAGGTGTTTCACCCGAGGTGTCAAGACGTGAATTTTCAGCGAATTGAGTTGCAAAAAGATTTGCTTTCTCAATCGCAGCGTGAGCTAGAGATCCGTCCGGTTTCAGTAGTGGGGGAAGAGAAGGGCGGCTGAAGTTCGCTTCAACCGACTTGGCCAGAGACCAGAAGGCTTTACTTCCCGCAGGGTATGTGGCAAGCTTGGCCCCCAGTTGGCCAATCCGGTTGAAGCGCGACTTCCGTATCACCTTTTTGCAAGACTTGGCGGCTTTGTTGTAGGCTTTTTTCTTGTCCTGTGCATCCGCTGCTTTCGCGTTTCGCGCATCGGCCCACGCAAGGTAAGCCGCATGCTTAAGCGCTTCTGCGCTGGCGCACGCGGGACCAAACCATGGGCGAGCACTGTTCGAAGGTGAAACATCAGAGAATGGAATAAAGTACTCCATTGCCCTTTTTATCACCTCCGTAACGGCGTCAGCAGAAATAGATGGATCAGGAGAAGAAAAACAGGTTTGTCGCCAAGGATAAGACGCGAAGAAATGGCGCATCTCATCCCAGTCTGCTGACTTATATCGCCATATTCGCCTACTTCCTCTAGGAGAGGGATCGGGTGGCGAGTATGACGACACAGACCTCACCACACAGTGATCTGAAGTGCCCAAAGGAGGCATTACTGATACCATGTGACGATCTGGTTCATTCGTCAACAGTAGGTCTAAGCAATTAGCTGTGTGGCTCTCGACGTCTGGTACCCTGGTTGCTTCACCAACCAGCTGGGTGAGATTAAGGGTTAGAGCAAGTTTGCGAGCCTCAATTCCAGCATGGTCAGTAGATTGGTATGGGAATAGCCACTGTTGGTGGTGGGCGTTAAAATCCCCTAAAAGAACCAATTGAGCATCAGGGTACCGTCCCTGAGCCACATCCGCCGCTTCACTGATGTAGTCAAATAACCTGGTTGTCTCCAAATCTCCAGAGTGACTGCGATAAATACCAGCATAGATGATCTTATCTATGCCGGTATCCACCAAAACCCATATAACAGAGAAATCGGACTCTTCAAGGTCACGTAGACGCAGGCAACAAATGTCATCCCGAACATACAGACAGATACCAGCTTTTTGTTTGAACTTGTGCTCCAGTGCATATCCTGGGTATGTGAGGTACGCTGTGTCGGGGGGGCACTGAATCTGCGTCTCCGTGAGGAATAATAAGTTAGGCTTATTGGTCTCAAGATAGTGGTGGACCGGATCGAGATTTGAGTGCAAGCCTCGAATGTTAGAGAGGTGCACTTGAAGTGAGAGGACGTGCTTCCGCTGTAAGCACAACTTATTATATTTCGACATTTTCATGATGAGTGGTATTTAGGTTTTGGGGAAAGACAGCAGTCGAGCGAGGCATGGTCATGCGAGCTCAGCGGCACTCAGCAAACTCCTGCGCAGATGGTGGGCTAGACTGGAGACTGCGGGGACGCCCGAACCCCCCCAAGAATGGCCATCGGATCCTCTCTTCCGGTCGCCAACCGGCACGATGGAGCATTCCGGGATTTTTCGCGAGGCGGCGGGGCAGCCTTTCACGAGTGGCTACTCGCTAATTGGGCCCCCTACAACCTGCGGTCGGCCAGCGGAAATAACCGTGCTTCGGATCCCGCTACCCTCCAAATCTAGCCATCCGGCGTATTTGTTTAACTGAGTTGGCCCCAACGCTCAAGCTTGACTCGCATGCAAGAACTGCTCGGACCTGTCACATCCACTTGTGTCTCTGGCTACACCGGACTACATCCCGAAACACGACATTGTCGCTTCACGGAATGACTGTGTCCGGTGGGTGGTGACAAGCCACGGCCGAAGCCTACCACCAGAAAAGTTGTTACCCATTTGGCACTACCCAGGGGTCACGTGTAGGGTCTCAGAAAGTAATCACCTACGGACGTGGGTAACTTTAACCCCTAAAGTAGTATACATAGAAAGTCTGTTGTGTTTGGATAGCAATCGCTGCAGTTCAAAAGTTAATTAACTACCTAATATGACCTCCGCAATAGGTTATTTTTTCTATACCTATGTTTAAAAATTAAGCAATCAAAGATTTCCTCTTTATATTTTTATCTTTGCAATATACGGACGTAAATACCTAACATTTAGCTACAGGTTTCTTGTTTACCTGGTAGGCAACGTATCTTTTTTGGTATCTCATCTCGTATTCAGGGGTCGTCAGTATCTACCGGTTATAACCAGATGTGTCGACTTGTTTTCTTACGGTTTCATTCGCGCAGTGTATCTGCACAAGTACCTACTATTAATACGTAGGCAGGTACCTATGTGCCGTCCATGGAGCTCAGGAAACATTGACCTTTTCAACCCCTTTAAAAACGGTGTACCCTTAGTTTTGCGCAATTAAACAGAGAAACAGTGTTTCTCCCCTGGAAAGGAGTTAACTCCTTTCCAAGGGCCTCGATAAAATATATTCCTATAAAAATAGAATCCCGCTTTTTGGTAAGTTGGTATACAACAACAAATGACACGGCTGTGAGGTTTTTATATTTTATAGTGCCATTGCTGATCGATGTTTTTCCCTAAAGACAAAGACATTCAATTTTCGCTGTCTTGTGCTACAACCTATAAATAAAGATATACCTTGAAATAATAATGTTACCTTGCAGAGTTCCCCGCCGGCATCCTTCAGGGAGCGTTCTTCTCTGCCAAGCGGCCCGCCTATATGAACTACGGGGCCATCGGGTTTGTCATCGGCCATGAGATCACGCACGGTTTCGATGACCAGGTGATCTTTGCTAAGTTATCTTTTAATTTTTTTGAACTCTGAATATTTACAAAATAAAGATAAAATGCATTAGGTATTACCTATACATAACATTATTTTAACACTAACACTGTTCTAATGATAAAATCGATATATCATCTGTGGGCTCGATCCCCACCGAGGAACATTTTTTTGTACCTTTAAAGATGTTCGTTACTGTTTTTTAATTATGTTCTTTATGTATCTGGTTCCCTTATTACAAGCTTTGCAGTTTGGGTCTAGATAAATGTCCGCAATTTTTTTTCTGAATCATCGTGGTCTCGCTGTTCAATCACAAGGACCACATTAAAATGTCATGTAGGTACTATTAAATCCAGGCACCTTTGCAATGGTTATACTTTAATTTTCTGATAAATTGTGTACAGGGTCGCCAATTCGACAAGAACGGAAACCTAGTGGACTGGTGGCAAGAGACGACCAAGCACAAATATTTGGACCGAGCTAAGTGCATCATCGACCAGTACTCCAACTACACCGTAAAGGAAGTCGGACTCAAGGTAACGCATCGAAACCATTTACCTACAGTAGGTGGGTGTTCAAGAAAAAACTTTGATGATTTTTTTTGGAATATGAACGAGCAGCGTTCGGCCCGAGACCATGGCGCATGCAACTGTGTGAAATATCAGGAAACAATCAAACTCATAAATCGTGGTATATCCCTTTTCAAGTGATAATTTAAGCATTTTTATAACATGATACGATAAAACCATAGTTAATTAAGTTTTAAAAACTTGACTGCTTGTAAAAATAATCATAAAAGTTTTCATTCTCATTACCATTTTGGTGTCGCGGTAAGGCAGCTGAACGGTTGGGTTCAGCTGCCTTACCATTGTATGCAATGAAGGCGTGGTCGGGTAACACTAATCTACCGTCAAACTACACATCTAGGCTCTCTTGAGATTAGCAGCGTATTAAAACATGTCATTGAACTCACGAACAACGAACTTAGAACAATGGGTAACTGTTGCCTGTATTGCTATGGGTACAAAATACATACCTATATACAGGGTGTCCGGAAGGTCGATGCAAAGCCGTGAGGGGGGGGGGGTAGGTCACCTCGGTAATTTTTTTTAATTTTTTTTTGTTTTTTTTTATTAATTTTTCACCTTGGTAAATTTTTCAAAAATCATGGATATATGATAACTTGGAATTCGACGACATTGGAATAAGGTAATCTAGCCTGAATAGATGCGTAACGAGGTGACCTACCCCCCCCCTCACGGCTTTGCATCGACCTTCCGGACACCCTGTATATGTTCTACCTGATGATCTGAGACTACCACCGGTGTGCTTTACTAAGTAATTGGTACCGATGTTCAGCCCTCCATATTTCCGATTAACTTGCGATCTTCGTAAAATCGGTTGGTAACTAAGTACGATGAATAGTTAATACTTAATTAGGATTATGTTATTCAGTGGGTTAGGTACATCAAGTCTTATGTTTTTATTAAACAATATCGGGCGTGTTGAGAGCTCACGGGTTTCCATAAAAAAAGGTCAGACGTTACGAAAAACAAAGCTCAGACTTGGAGTACCTAGGCACTGGAGCGGGAACGGCTCCAGTACTAGGTACTCCGAGTCTGGAAGAAGTCATGGAAAAATAGTAATACTTACCCACGGCCTCAACAACAAGCACACAGTAGGACCCCGTTGGGATTCAGTCAGTTCAACGCAGTTAAACGACATAATCCTTCCGCGACATGAGGATTCCCCAAGAAAAAAAAAGGTACTGCAATCGTTCGGCTTGAGGTTACAATGTTTTTTTATTTTTAGATAAACGGCGTGAACACCCAGGGTGAGAACATTGCTGACAACGGTGGCATCAAGGAAGCATACTACGCATACCAGGCATGGACCCAACGCCACGGAGAAGAACCGCGCTTACCCGGCCTCGAAAAATATACACCAAGACAGGTAATTTAACTTGACACTCTGATTTCGTGAAAATCGGAGCCATGCTATTTCCATAACAACTAAGAAGGGTTGCTGGTCCACCTCTGGTTGAGCGAATCTGAAAAAGAGCAGATGTACCTATAAAAACCAATTGATAGTCTAAAGAAACTAATTCAAATGTACTAGGTATCACAAATAAAAATATAGGTAATTGGTAAATTACATACAATACAAAATTTGTACAAAAGTACCTATCGTGGCGCTATGCAAAAACCCTTCTAAGTACTATTATAAACGCGAAAGTTTGTAAGTATGGATGGATGGATGGGTGGATGTTTGTTACTCTTTCACGCCGCCGGAACGGCTGAATGGATCTGGATGTTATAGAGATCTACATACAACAGACACACGCGTACCTAACTCGGTAGTTTTGAACTAGCAGTTTTGTTGTTTCAGCTGTTTTGGCTGAGCGCAGCTAACACCTGGTGCGCCGTATACCGCAACGAGACCATCAAACTGCGCATCACCACCGGCTTCCACTCGCCAGGCCGCTTCCGCGTCATCGGCCCCATGTCCAACATGGAAGAGTTCGCTAAGGACTTCCAATGCCCCCTAGGCTCCCCCATGAACCCCGCCGGGAAATGCAAAGTGTGGTAGACGCGCTATTTATCGCTTCTAAACACTCGTAAATCTTTCAGACTTTTAAACCCAGTTTCAAAACACACACCACAATTTTAGAATATCGCTGCGAGGCGGACAACTGGCGCCTGTGATGGTAGCTGAATGAAGGTCGACCGCGTCGTTACCTTTGCAAGTTGTAGACGTAAATTTCTGTTTTGTTAGGGTGTATTAAGACATTTTGATGTTGTACATAGATTAGTTGATTGTTATTTTTATTAATTAGTATTTTATTATCACACAGCGAACGACAGTTTGTAGCTTCTATTGGGTGAGAATTTAGACTGAGCACAACACGTTAGTTATTCGACTGGTATAAATAATAACATTTTAAGAAATTATTTACTTTAAGCCTGTAGGTACACGGGAAGTACAAACCCTTATTTAAATGTTATACTGTCAGATCTTTTTTGTACTTACCTAGTTAAAGTTTTATCATCACACAGTGGAGCACGGCAGTTTGAAGCTCTTAATAAGAGTTACTTTGCAAAGCTTTTCCATTTTAATCTAAGTACCTTAAATATTTATTCAGTGCCGCATTGGCAGTGCACCGGCTAAATGTATTATTCGAATTTAATTATTTATAAATTATCGATACATTTCCTAAGGTTATCACTATCTCTGCAGGTGTAGTTATTTGAATTTTACCTACTTTTGTACTGTATCGAATCTCACGCTAGGTGGTTATGAAACGAACAGTGATAATTAACTTTAACGTTAGTAGATTAGAAATGTTGTTAGGAAACGTTTTGGATACGATTGTATTGAAATAAATCATTGAAACACCTACAAATAAAATCATTTATAAAGACCATTTTTATTTCAACATGTTTTATTTGGTAGGTATCCTATAGGAAGTGTTTTTATAAGAAGTTTGGCAAAACTGGATGATATATTTGACGGTCTTAGCACTACTTATCACAAGACGTTAGGTCTATGAATGAACTGATTGGCAATATTGCAAAATAGCATTAAAGTTTTTTACCATATTTAGGTATCGCGGCAAGCGCCGCAGAGGTAAATGAGGACGCATGTATAGTTTGTTAAATATAGGTAGGTTGATACCCGGGACATAATTAACAAACTGGTAGCAAAACGTCCTCTCTGAGGGGATATCCAAAGATATACACAATATTTGTTTATTCGTCACTTTATTTGAATATTAACATTTACCTACAGAACGTTACAAAACTTACCATAAATAAATAATAATAAATAATAATAATAAAATATACAATGCAGAATAAATTATATTAAACGCAAATTATTCCAATAGCAGATTTTAAAGAACTGTTCAACGTAAAAACTAAACAGTTTAAAAAGGAACATAGAAATAATAATACATGCGATACATAATACAAATTAATACAATAGGTAAATAATTTAAGTAGGTACCTACCTGTTTATAAAAAGGAGATGCTGATCTTTCTTGTGAAGCTGAAATTTAATACATAATGGGGGCATAATGTTCAGACTATACAATGTTAGTTGTAGCTGCAGATAGTTACTTACGCATGTAGGTACCTACTTTAAAGCGACATTTTAAATACGACCAAAACACCGATTTAATAGTTGAGTTAGACAATCTAATTCACAACACCAATTCAGACATTTACTTATTATTATTAGGAGTTATTAGGAAAAATATTATGGACGAACAAGAAAGAGGATAAAGGGTTTCACCCACTGAACTGTGTACAAGTTGTCTATTACAGATCAGTGGTTTCGCCAAAAAAAAATCCAACTCCATCATTTATACACTGCGCATGCGCATAACAAACTTGTTTTTTTATTGACTATGAATAATTTATCTCCAGAGTCTAAGTAATCTCTGAGCAGATTATAATCAATTCAGCAGTAAAGAATGAATACATATACTAAGACGTAACATTGGCAAGTGTGAACTTTGTCTAATTATTATTTATTTACTTAATTAGCACGGCTGCCAGATGTCAACCACTTACATGAAGTAATAATATTTAGGAATTAAAATAACTGATGCAAGTCAGTGACTGCAACCAAAAAACCTGTTTTACATCTCTCATATTCGGTAAGTAGGTCCTTATTACCCCCAAATGGGGCTTGTAGGTGACCAATTAGCGGTCTAGGGTAATAATGTATCTAGAAAAACCCTAGGGCGGTAAGTAATTAAAAAAAACACTTCACTCTTTCAAAAAGTTGGCGTACATCCAACCATCATACTGGAAATAGACATCATTCATTCAGCCTAATGACAAAAGAGGTCGCTTTGCTATTCAGCCTTGTCTACGTATGAGTATAGTATAATAGTCATCAATTTTTCGTTCTTGAAAAAAAAATTAAAAAAAAGGTGAAAAAAGCGGGAATAGAAAACTTTTACTTTAAATATTGTTTGTTTTTGAGATTTTTTTATAATTAGGTACGTGCTAATTAGGAAAAAAACAAGAGTTCTGCAAGTGATGAAGATATAAGCTGCACTCCCGATTCAATGAAAATGGAAGATGTTTTAATTGTTGTAATGCCGGTTTTTTCTACTTACCTCATAATCGAGATGTAAAGCAGAGTAGTTAGCTCGGGTGTAAGCATCAATTGCACCCTCGAACTATAGGCGCCCTCGCTGCGCTCGTGCTAAATATCTCGGACTGCAATTGATGCCTTACAGCCCTTGGCTACTAATCTACTATTAATGACTTTTAAAACACAGGATCATATTTCTAGCGAAGCTGCCTGCATATGATATACGCCATAGTTACCGTAGCTAACACCGCGATGACTTGATTAGTTCATTTTAAATTAAACTGGATGTTATCCTCTTTCCTGTTTTTTTCTTTTTAACATTACCATTGTTTAATTAATTTTTAACATCAAGTCAATTTCGATTATTAATAAGGTATAGTAATGCGTTCTTATAATTCGCTGTAAAAATCACACAGATTTGATATAGGTAGAATAAAGGATATACACCGATAGTCATACCGCGTTTACACTTAGCTCGTCAAGCTTACTAGATGCAAAATGTGAAACGTCAACGAAGAGCCTTTTGTATAGTAGGAAAATGGTCGCACAGAGGTTCCATCTTAGATTATGTACTAATCTAAGGGTTCCATAGGTCGTCGCCAGACGTGAAACTGACACTGTTGAAGTCTTTCCGCCACACATTCTCCACGTGTCAGCTCTGGACGAATTATAATAAAAATAATCATGACAGAATACGGGTTGCCTACAACAACATTTAGCACCTGATGGGCCTGAAGCGCTTCAGAAATGTATGCGAATGCCAGGATCGATTCTTTTAATGCAAGACAGGGAAAGCAGATAGCGTCTTTTATCTCCAGAGTTGACTCGTGTGGCAACATTATCATCAGGAGTCTGGCAGAAACGCTTACACAGACGAAAACTTCAAAACGATGGGTTGATATTACACCATTATATTATTGGATATAGGTACACCTACCTACCTATTTATTATAATTTTTTTAACTAAAATGTACTAGCAATTGTACTAAAAAAATACTCATTAATACTTGTATAAAATGTAAAACACACGTTGCCGGCGACGCAGACGCGGTCATTATGGCCGGCCACATTTCCGTCCACGCGAAAGTCTAAATGTAAACGCGGTATTAGATAAAACCGACACATTGAATTGGACAAATAGGTACCTATAGTATTAGTATGTTTATAATATTAAAAGTTGTGGTAGAGATAAACCATTCTAAAAATGCACGCAGTTAGTGTATTCAGTTTCCCGCCAGACACGAGTGTCACTTTCACGTTCGGCGGGAAACTAAATGACGAATAAAATTATCAGGTGTCATGTATTGCGTCTATACACCTCATTTGCTTGTGTGGGTGAAGGCAGGTAGAGGGGCGTGCATTTTTAGAATGATTTATCCCTACATGCGTCTACATATTGGATACTGTATATGATTTAATAATATCTTTACTAACATTACACTTATTTCAATTAGGATGGGTCATGCCAACCCAACTACGGAATATTTAATACTTTAATGGAAACAATACAGGTTTTCTTAGCTACACTAATATTATAATATTTCAGAAATGTTCTATAAGTAAAGCTTAGTGACTAAAAATATCGTAACGTAAGTTTTCTAAAGAAACGAGATCAGTAAACTTACAATTATATAAAATATATACATAAATATCAAGTGGAGTACCAAAATCTTTTATTAAATTAATGTTTTGACTAGGGAGTGCCAGATAAGGGCTGGTATCTACTGCCACACTACTGCAAAGTTTGTGAACAATCTGAAGAGGGAAACTAGGGGTTAAATACAATTTATTTTCTAATAACTAGGCTTGTAGAAAAGAAGTTACAGGTGCGTTCCGTGTAATTAGCCACATGATAATCTAACACCATAACATATTTTAGACACAACTTCCTTGTGTCCTACCTACTACAATATCAAATAACAATAATATTTTGTAAGTTTAAATGCCTGCTTTTCACCATG
The DNA here is from genome assembly GCA_963576535.1 of Plemyria rubiginata. NCBI lineage: Eukaryota > Metazoa > Arthropoda > Insecta > Lepidoptera > Geometridae > Plemyria > Plemyria rubiginata. The sequence continues at coordinate 7,584,048 of OY754905.1, forward strand.
TGTAACGCTATCCGTCACTACCGACTCGTCAGAAATAAAAGAGATGACAGTAAAACAGGCGAAAGTATAGTTTTTTAAAAGTTATATAGCAATAGAAGGAATGCTAATAAATGTGCATTCTATATTAAACCAACCTTTGACCAGTGTGGTAAAAACAGTGAGCTGAATCGCTTAAACACTGCATAGGTACACATCACGGTAAGCTAATCGGATGTCTAAAAAATGATTTTATTCCAGATAAAAGGATCACGTAATTTAATCCAACCCTTTAAAAGAGAGAAGTATCAAATATTCTTCTTCTTCCTGCCCTTATCCCACTTTATGTGGGGTCGGCACAACAGGTTTTTTCTCGCCACTTTCCTCTATCATTCGTCATCTCAGTAGTCACTCCTTTCTTTCCCATGTCATCTTTCACACAATCCATCCATCATTTCTTTGGCCTGCCTCTACTCCTTAATCCAGCTACATTCATTCCTAACACTCTTTTCGTTACATGACATTCATCCCTTTTCATAACATGCCCATACCACGCTAACCTATTGCTCCTCATTTTTTCGGTCACTGGCGCCACTTTTAAACTGCCTCTAATCCAATATTATTGAATCTAAAACTACTCTACATCACAATACCAATATAAATTTAAAATTCTCCAAAAATTTTATTCATGACGAAATTGTATGTGATAAACTTTAAATATACATAATATTTATTAATGTAGGTATAATATAAATTATCTGTTTATTCTAATAATTTTTTTATGAAAATTCTTGATTTAAGAAACGCCATTACATAATTTTATATAAAAAGTAATGTTAAAACTTAAAACCAAAAAACAGAAAAGTTTTCTTTAACGTACAATTTTAAGAACTACGGAATACTCACGTATAGTTGAAATTGTATTCGATATATCTGATAACATTCATTTCATAATAAAATTGATTAAATTGGCCAAAGGTTGGACACATTCGAGTATTTGAAATAAGTTTCCAGCTAACAAACCTTTCACAGCCAGGCTACGTCCTATCGAATATCTTAATTCAAATTTCAATAATCAGTCAAGATTCCTGTTTCTACCCTATGAGTTGAGACTCATTATTGATGTTTAATATCAGATAATATATTCCTTCTCGTTTTAAAAGCTGTTGAATCCATTACATTCATTCCATTCCTGACCTGTTAATTCTTGTGTTTTACTCCATTTATTTAGGCCAGAGTTCATGGTAATAAGTAGTAGGGTTCATTAGTATATAAGTTATAAGGCCGTTTATTGTTGTGGCCATTTCCAATGTCTAATTACAATTGTACACTGTAAATACGAGTTAGAAGTCGCAATCTGGGGCTCTTAGAAACATTTCTCAAAACTCTTTATAAGAACCACGAATTCATTCAAATTTCGACGCAAAAAAAAAAAAAAATACCGCTTTATTCTTAATTGAATATAGCGGTATTTATTTGTCTGAGATATGACGTCATAAACCCCAAGAGTATTATTTGTAAGTCCCCGGGTGGTTTACATCTCCGTTTCATCATATCACACTGTAAAGTGTGGTTTAATCTTCAGGATCTGCCAGCACCGGTTCTGAATCCGGTTCTGGTTCATCTTCGTCCGAGTCCAGCGTATCGTCCATTGAAGCCACGGCGACATCTCCAAATCCTTCCTCGGTATCGTCCAGGATCGTCTCGACGATATCATCGGCTGCATCCTCCAGGATATCGACGGCATCTTCGACCGTGTCTTCGATATCTTCAGCTGCGTCTTGTACCATAGACGCGTGGGACTTTAGGTAGATCCAGTAGGCGAGGAGACGATCAGACTCCGCGTTTTGCCCGCTGTGGACATGTACAGTCAGTATTGACAAACTACAATCATTATTGAAATTAAAGTATGATTTTTCCTTACCCGATATCCACATCCAAAGCAAGAGCAGCTTGATGCGGCTTGCCCTCCTCATCGATCCACCTGGAAGATTTTTTGTAATTACTTAATTTTTTTAATTAATTACTACCACTACCACCACGCCTTTTTCTGCAGCCAAGCAGCAAGGCTGTGTTTCGGTTTGAAGAGTGTGATCGCCGGTGTAATTACAGGCACATGAGGCTTAGAATCTGTATGCCTTAAGTTGATGGACGCAGGGCATTGCATCGTAGGGCACGTTCCTATCGTGCGTGGCTTGCGAGGCAATGCTTTGTTATAGGTGACTAGTTGCGCCCTGCGGTTTCACACGCGCAGGTTAAATCCCGGTATTCCTACGGGATAAAAAGTAGCCTATGTGTTATTCCAGACTACATTCTATATCTCTGCCAAGCCTCATCCAGATCCGTTCAGCCGTTTCGGCGTGAAAGAGTAACAAACAACCATCCATCCATCCATACTTACAAACTTTCGCGTTTATAATAGTAGTGGGATGGTTACCACTTAACATCAGCTAGTTGTATAAAAAAACGTTTCACACAGCAGTTTACACGAATAACAGTATAAAGTGGTGACTTACGTGTCGGCACAGCCCGGAGATGTGGACGGCTCAGAGCAGAAGTGCCGCGGGCGACGCATGTCCGCCTGAGGGGCGTCAGACAGCGCCAGCGCCGAGGTGATGGTAGCTCGCACCACGTGCCAGTACATCCGCATTGGCTGGCTGCACGCCACCTCAGTCGCTTTAGCGCGCTCGATGCGCACCCAGCCTGTACAAATAAGGTCACTCCCTATAAGAAAAAACAGACTTCATGCACTGATAAAACACACACTACTATTACTCAAAACTACTCGTCAGATCCGTTTCAATTTTAAATGGGATCACATGACAAGCACCAGCTTTCGATAAAAAAAGAACCATGAAAATCTGTCCCCCCCCCCCAGTAAAATGTTGAGGTAACAAACATCTTTTAAAAAAGTGGCTTATCATTTTTGTTCTATATTATTCAATTCTTATTAATATTTTTTTTTATGTTATTCTGTATTACCAATAAATTACTACTAGTGGCTCTGTGAGCTGGTAGACCTGGCGAGCACACTAAAAGTGAGCAATTCACTGGCTTAGCAGTAGGTAGATATAATTTTTCCGATTTTTGATTCTTTTGATTATATTGATTTTTATTGTTTTTTTTTAATCATCTTGTGTAGAATGAGGTCCTTAGTGTTTCTCTCAAATTTGATTGAAACCCGTCGATTTTTTGATGAGCTATCCCGTTCATCATGCTAAAGATCCTCATCAGATCTTCACCAAACTTTTATGAGACCAACTTATACCTTTCAAATAAAAAAAGAACAATCGAAATCGGATCTCATTTGGTGGAGATATTCAGTATATGAAATAGCCCCCTTTTTTGCCCCTTTTTGGGGGAAGTAACCCTCCAATCAAAAATCCCCGACGACAAAAAAATTATAATAAGTCATATAACCTGTGTACCAAGTTTCGTCCAGATCGGTTGAAAAATGCGACCTGTAGAGGAGAACAAACAAACAGACAGACAGACAGACAGACATCCGGACAAACGCATTTTTGGCCAATGTGAAAACTAAGACGCTGCGCTCGCTTCGCTCGCTCGGTCAATGAACTAAAAAAAAGTAAAATTGAAAACCTCCTTTTTTTAAGTCGATTAAAAATAAACAAAAAGATGCAAGAAATATTGCCTAGGGGCATTTTGATGTCGACTAAGTTCGGGTGAAGTGGCTTACCGGCATATAGCGAGTCGGCGTCCGGGTGGCAGCTAACGCAGAAACAGTGGACATTGCCGCCGGTAACCACCTCACGCATGTCAGAATACGGCGCGACGATCTGGTTCCAGAACTTCAGGGCGAGATGCATCACCTCGCAGTTGCCGTTAGTCTCAGAATAGAAGACCCAGTCGCGGTGCTCGACGCGCGCGCCCGTGATGCGCTGGTCCCAGCAGATAATACCGTTCAGGTAGTGGAGGTTCTCGATGGTCAGCCCGTCGGCCCAGTAGTCGTCGCGGCGGGTGGTCGTCGATTCGTCCACAGACAAGGACTGCTCCTCGTTCAAGTCTGGCATGTTGCTCGTCTCCAAGAACATCGCATCGATGAACATATTTTCGAAGTTATCATCGATAGCATCACTCGTGTACCCTTCGTTGGAGTCCATCTCGTTAGCCTCCGGGTACTGGTCGTTGTGGCGTATGTTCGTGTCGCACGCGTCTCCTACCTCATCGGGGCTGTCGGAGTCGTCGTCTAGAATGTGCGAGCCCAGGCTCAGCGGGTTGACCAAGGAGTCTCCAGAGCTGGACTCGGTATCGGAGTGAGACTCTTTGTGACGCAGCGGCGAGTCTAGCCTGCTTTGCGGAAAATGCTGGGTAGAGTGGCTCTTATTCAAGCCGCGTGATTCAGCGGCTAAGTAATTGTCGGCGACAACCGACTCCTCATTTAGCAGCAGGCTGTGATGTAGAGACGCCTTAGCGGGCCAGGAGTGACGGTCCGAGTGGAGGGCTTTTATCTCGGAGTTCTTAGCGTCGTTCCCATTGTTAGAGTTCTGGGAGGCGCCTTCGTGCGCATTGCTAGGGCCCGCGTCGGGCTCATAGCGCTCGTAAACTTGAATAATCTCCTGAACTTCGACGAGAGGGTTGCTGGCATCGTCGATGGGATTGCTGATGACGTCATCGATTGCGTTGCTGTTGAGATCATCGATACCGTTGCTGTTGTCATCGTCGGCGATGTTGCCCGACTGGTCGACGTCGTCGTCAATATTGCCCTCGGTGTCATCGATCACGTCACTGTAGTTTACTCCACGCATATGTTGATGATGATGGTTTGTGTAGGAGAAGTCCTCGTCCTGTTCATCAGATGAGGGTGTGAAGTCGTCGTGGAGATCGTAGTCGGGCGGCGCGATGGCGTAGCGGTTGGCGGCTTCGATGTCTGACTCAGAGTCGGTGTCGGAGTCTGGCTCCTGGTCATCGTCGTCCAGACTTTCCTCATGGTTCTCCTCGATCATCGGCAAGTCTAGAGACGTGCCGCCCAGGATCACGTGGGGATGCAAAAGGATTGATACCTGAAAATCATTATAAAGGAGTAAGGCACGGTGGCTATCAGGGCGAATTTATGCTTTTTTATGAATAATTTAAACAAATACCTTTTGTTCGGCTGTACGTTTTTTTTAATACAACTAGCTGATGGAACAAGCAGATGGCCAACCTGATGTTAAGTAGTAACCATCACCTATAACAAAGCATTGCATAGGAACACGCCCTACGATGCATTGCCCTGCGTCCATCAACTTGAGGTATTCAGATGTTAAGCCTCATGTGGCTGTAACTACACCGGCGACCACACTATTCAAACCGGAACACAGCAACGCTGCTTGGCGGCAGAGAAAGGCGTGGTGGTAGTACTTCCCCAAACGAGCTCTTTACAAAGAGCTCTACTACTCTCAAAAAAAGCTTACGTTCAGTGCATACCTGAACAATCCTGCCGTACAGATCGATAACCGGATAGATATCGTTGAACCGGCGCGGGATGGTAGCTATGACGCCTCGAAGGACACCGTCGATCTCAAGGGTCAGATCGCTGTTGAACCTGAAGTGTAGCGTGAGGACAGAGTTCTCCGTGATCTCTTCAAGCTTGCGACCGATCTCGCTCAAGGTCTGTAAAGGATGCCGCATATGAGGAATCTGGAAGCGCGCTGGTCCCACAGGGTGAAAACGACAACTTCCAAAAACGACAATTTCCGAGAACGTCTATTCTAAACTCCTAAAATCCTAAAGTCCTCAATTCCGTGACAATTTCCGTGAAATACATTTTGACTGCGCAACAATCAACTTCTTTTTTTTATACAACTAGTTGATGGAACAAGCAGATGACCCACCTGATGTTAAGTCGTAACCATCACCTATAACTTATTTTTTTTTTACTAACCACATATGGATTCATATTGACCGAAATAAAAGGTTTTTATTTTTATTTATTTTATAACAAAGCATTGCTTCGTAAGTCAAGCACGATAAGAGCGTGCCCTACGATGCTCTGCCCGGCGTCCATCAACTTGAGGCATACTGATGTTAAGCCTCATGTGCCTGTAATTACAACTTTTCGATATTTGACATTGAACATATTTCCGATAAAACTCATGATATTAAAAGGTGAGTAGTAACGTCATAGAGTACGGTCCAGAGGAAGTGACCCCGCCTTTCGATCGTAAGGTTGCAGGTTCAAATCCAGTCGTGCACCTATTGATTTTTTGTATCGAAAGATTTATGTGCGCAATGACAGTGCTCTTAAACGGTGAAGGACAACACCGTGTTGAAACCAGTTAGTATCCTAACAGCGGCGATGGGCTTGCAACCTGTCACTTAAGAAATACCAACTAATGAAAAACGTGTGTTTGTGTCAATTGTAAATTTTGGACGTACTTTAGACGAACCCCCTTAGTCGCCCCCAAAGCCGACCTCAGTGGCGCAGCGGGCGAGAGTCCGCCTGCGACGCAGAGGTTGCGGGTTCGATTCCCGCCTCGGAACAAATTTGTGTATGATCTGCAGAAATTTGTTCATTGGTCTGGGTGTTTTCTATGCATAATAAAAAATATCTATCTATGTAATTATATAATGTATTAAATATATCAGTTATCTAGTACCCATAACACAAGCTTTAGTAGCTTACTTTGGGGCTAGATAGTGCTGTGTGGATTGTGTCCAGCATTATTTATTTATTATTTATTTATTTATTTATTTATTTAAAGCATCAGGAGTTAGTACTTGGTACTAAGAAATCTGTAGGGATATCTACAGTGGCTGGGGATCAAAGTCATAAAGACGTTTTACTTTTTTTTCAGAGTAACATCAAATGTATTGCAACTACTATACCGAGACACTAAATACTGTACTTTGCAATGCGTTACTAAGACATACATCGTGCCAATAAATTTACCTGACATGGTAAATTTAGTACTTACCCATCTTGAAGATCATTGCACCACGGTGTTTAAGCATCTTACAACAAACACTGACATGCTAAACGGGGAGCGTCAAACGGAGTACTAGGGGCACCCTTATCTTTTGATTTTTAAAATTATTATATTCCAGTGACATAAAGCTAGTAAAACACCGAGGCGTAGAGATAGAGAAACGAATCATACTGCATTAGCTTGTACTGTTCGAATAAACTATCTATACACAGCGCGGTCGGTTGAATAATAAAGTACAAGCTATTATAATGAAGACTCACTCTTTAGGAGAAACAAAACTTGAGGCACACAGATGTTAAGCCTCAGATGCCTGTAATTAGACCGGCGACCACACTCTTCAAACCGAAACACAGCGTTGCTGCTTGGCGGCAGAAAAAGGTGTGGTGGTAGTACTTCCCCGAACGAGCCGCACACAAAGAGCTCTACTACTCTTACTAGTCTATGTCAGAATCAGTATTCATGCTTCAGCATTGTTTCGGAATACGGGGATTAAGTAGGTAAGATAGAATTACGTAATCACACCAACCAGGAGCCTTATTCACTATGACAATAGGAGATTCCAAGGAGATTCCTTGCCCCAAACCGTGAAACGTCAAAAGGTGAAGGAAAACATCGTGAGGAAACCAGTTAGTATTCTAACAGCGGCGATGGGCTTGCAACCTGTCACGTATGGAATACTAACTACTGCAAAATGTGGGTATGTGCCAAATGTAACGTTTGGACGTACCTCTGACTACCCCCCTTAGACATCCTCAAATAATCTTGAAGTTAGTACTTGGTACTGAGAGATCTGAAGGGATATCTACCGTGCCTGGGGATCAAAGTCGTGAAGCTGTTTCAGTCAAAACTTGATATTGGGCTTTATTCTTTATGACGTAGGAGATACTTTGCCCTGACCGTATCACACCGCCTGCCTTGTCTTAGCCGAGCTCGGGCTGCAAATGGTCATAGTGCATAAGGCTCCTGCTGGTGTGACGATTAGGTTCTTTATTACAACCGACCCCAGTTTATTTTATTAGCAACATGTCGACCATGTTTTTTGTTAGGTCGGTGGAGTGCCCAAATCACTCACGTATACGCCCCGGGTGTACAACACATCGCTTGTAATCACCCAGCAAGGCATTGAGAAGTGGAGCGCTGTGGATGGCGGCATCTCTGTAGGAAGCATCGCTAGAGCGCCGATGCACACCGTGCCTTCCCAGTCGTCAGATACTTTGTCCACGCGGAACTGAGAACAACACATATTAGGATGGTTATAGGCGTGTCGGATTCTTAAAATTTTTAATGTTTTTTTTTCAATAAAATATACAGTACGACGTGTAACATAATACCCATATAAAGCCAAAAAACATATGATCAGACCAAGAACTGGACTACTTTGACGTATGCAAAGGTATAACGTTTTCGAAATTTCCATATAAGAGTAGGATTTATAGTCTCAGAAATTTGAACCACCCTGATAACGCTTACGTGCATAAGTAGTTACCAAGGTCACACACACGGAACGTACAAACAGCTATGAATAAGGCTTTCTTATGGTGTTGTGTTTAGTTTCATGTTGACGGAACGTTTAAGAGGTATTCCATGAATAAAAAACTACGAAATTTAAAAGTCGTAAAAGAAAAGGCGTTCGCCATGTAAAATACCCTGCTGCCGGGGTTATTGGGTTATTATGTTTCACGTTGTATCCATGCGGAATGCTCATGTACTAAACATATTTCGACCAAATAAATTGATACATACTCGCTGTGTCAGCTCAGCTGTTAGTAACACATAGCTCTTACAAAAATGTTATAAGAATGTTATAATGTTAGTTTGGTCGCGCATGTCTGTTTGGCCTTAAGACTAGTTTGATAGATGAACTTAAAATAATGTTAACATAGAGAGCGGTATGAGCCCTGCAATATTTATTGATTTTCCAACTTTTCCTTTTTTCTTCGAATCACAAATAGTAAATAAAAATATAGACAACATCCCTCTTCAATTTTGATAAACAAGGATACCGAAAACGCTCCAAACCTAACCTATTGTCAAAGTTCAGTGAGATTTGAACCCAAATCGGCGTTATCTTTGTAATGTTGCCACTAAGTAGTACACTAAACTGCACTAACTAAAAAACTAAAACAACATGCCATGTAAAACTAGTACGGATCAAAATTATATTTTGATGCACTGTTGATTACGGTTTTCCATAAATAAGTACAGTGATTTTATATCTTTCAAAATGTTAGTGTTCTAGCGCGATATTCATTAGAAGTTGTCATCTTAACTACACGAATAAGGACAAAGTAAAACAACGTACAAGACGCCCAACAAACGCGCACGCGTCTATATGTTTTCGCAATGATAAAGCGCAAGCTTATGCTATACAGGTGGGCTATTCCAGACTATAATTTATCTCTCTGCCAAGTTTCATCCAGATGCGTTCAGACGTTCCGGCGTGAAAGAGTAACAAACATCCATCCATCCATACTTACAAACTTTCGCGTTTATAATAGTAGTAGGATTGTGTTCATCCAGACAGTTTATTACTAAAAATTAAATACTCTCTGGTTTACAATGTCTAGCATGTTAGACATCCGCTAGCATTAAATATTTATGATAGCAATTACAACATAACGCGAGAAATACGCGTTGCTCGGGCAGTAGCTTGTCACTACATAGTATAAAACAAAGTCGCTTTCTCTGTCCCTGTCCCCATGTCCCTTTGTATGCTTAAATCTTTAGAACTACGCAACGGATTTTGATGCGGGTTTTTTTAATAGATAGAGTTATTCAAGAGGAAGGTTTATATGTATAATACATGCATGATATAGTAGAAAAACAATGTGCACCTGTGCGAAGCACGGGCGGGTCGCTAGTTACAAATAAACTAAAACTTAGTTAAAAAATTGCTACTTGCTACCAACGCCACATAAGATAAATCAGTTACCTAAAACAGCTGATTATTTTAATAAATATCTAAATAAAAACCACAATAGTTGCAATAGTGTTCTTTCTGTTGTTTTTTTTGTCTTTAGACTAGTGATTTGTTTGGAAGATTTAGAGAAGACAACTAAGAAAACTGTCTGCCACGGCAAACCATTCACCACTAGTACAGCAGAATCATCGAGTATTGCATTGCACTAACTAAGTGATAAATAGCTTAATACCTTGCAGTGTGCTTTAGCGTTGCGCAGTTCAACATTGCTGTTTCGAGTTTTGGTTCTTCTTCTTGTTGTCGTTTCACGAGTTTCTTGCGAAACAGTGTGGTGAAAGTATTTTAACGGCTCCTTTCGAGCACTTGACACGTATGTTTAATCGTATGGAACTTATTCGATTCTATACAACATGCCGGTTTCCTCACGATGTTTTCCTTCGCCATTTGAGAGTACTGGCATCGTGCACATATATTTTTGCACAAAAACTCATTGGTGCATGACTGGTTTTGAACCCACGACCTTAGGATCGGAAGGCGGGGCTGCTACCAGTAGACCACTTGTGTTCTCGTCTTGAGTTTTAGTAATTTGAAGTATAAACAGCGGCTGTTATTCATACAAAGCGCAAATTTGTGATATAATTATTTATGAATTTTCATTTTTATTCTTAAACATTCGCAAATAGCAAGGCGCTGATTTTGAAGTCATATAATTTAGTCGTGTTTATAATTAACACATAATAACTAGTAGTTCGCCCCGAACTGAGATCTCGTGACGCGACGCGAACGCTCCGAAAATTTAAGTAAGTGGTAGTTAGAGGCAAGTCCAAACATTGTGTATGGATTTGTCTCTGGCTGCCACCTACATACTAAGTATGGTTCAACTGAATTGGCCTATTTATTGAAGAGTTCCTGAGTTGAACAGACCCTGGCTCCATCATCAGAACAGGTTGCTATCACCGTTTAATGATAACAAAGTACCTTCTTAATTTATTTTCAGTAAAAAAAAATATTTAAAAAGCAAAGAAACTGGTCGACCAGTAGAAAAACCTTGATGTCAACGAAACTCTTAGAAATGGGAGCTCTTGGGTCGTTGGTTATCTCAATTTACCTTTTTTGTAGTATCTAAAAAGGGGGCATCCTAGAAAAAAAAAATGGTTTTGGAATGTTCAAACCAAGCCCTTACATATGACATGTAATTTAATTTTTTGTGTAACTTTTTTAATTTTTGCCCCCTTAAAAAACCCCATATTTTAATAACCCCTTATCCGATTTTACTCATATACTTACCAGTAAATTTCTCAAGTACAAGCTATCGACTTACCAAATTTCATGCAGATCGGATAAGCGGTTCTCAAGTTATCGTCGGACATACATAAAAACATACATACATACATAAAATGCCAAATCGCCCAAGTTGATTGTAAGATCTTCGTTCGCTTCGCTCACTCGATCAATTATTTTGTTTGCAAGCAATTATCATACTCTATAAAGTAATATATAAAAATTTGCAATTAAATGTTTAATTGCTTTGTTTTAAAATAGTAGATTTTTTTATTATCTATTTCCTCAACAAATAGTCTAAGCATAAGACGTTAAAACATTATTGCCGCAAAATCGCCATTGATAACAATCGCATTTGAACCTATTGTAGATTAGTAAGTTGTTGGTAACTATTGTAGAGGTCGTAATAAACGGGCTAATTTTGTGGCAATTTATTGCTGTCCTGCTTACGATCCTGATACGATATCTACTTGCGTGAAAAAGACATACTGCAACTGTATGTCTGTCTTGTTCACGTAACTTCACTTTATTTCGACGTTCACTTGAAATTGCCGTAATTTCTAGCCCGTTTACAGGCTCTTAAATTGCGTAAGTTTAGGTTTTATTTAAAAACTAGAAGCGGTCGCGTCTTAGTTCAGGTGGTACGTATTTCTACAATCTTGAACTCCCGTTGTCCCGTTGTAAAAGACACAGCTGAATTCTTACGCAACTCTTAATTATAATATTACCAAACGGAGAACGCAAGCAAAATCAACAATTATTACATAATTTCGCTCTAAAATAAAATACTATGTAGGGTTACGGCTTACAAAAAATAAGTGAACGCGGCTTATTGTATTATGAGTAGTAATAGGAATATATACTTGAACCTGTTTTTAAAAGGAAATACAATTTGTGACTAAGAAAATGAGGAGTGTATGAGTTGGTTAGCGTGGTATGGGCATGTAATGCGGAGGGAAGAATGTCATGTAACGAAAAGAGTGTTCGGTATGAATGTGGATGGATATAAGAGTAGAGGAAGGCCAAAGAAAAGACGGATGGATTGTGTGAAAAATTACATGGGTAAGAAAGGGGTGACTGCAGAGATGACGGATGATAGAGGGAAGTGGAGAGAAAAAACCTGTTGTGCCGATCCCACATGAAGTGGGATAAGGGCAGGAAGAAGAAGGAAACACAATTTAAGCTTCATGGACAAAAATAGCCTCAAGTATATCTACGAGTGTAGATGTATTCATACAAGCTCAGCGGTGCCAAATCACTTATTTATCTGAACCCGAGTCAAGGTATACCCGGAAAGCTTGGCCTCGACGGAGTGGCTGGCTCGCTACTGCCACAGCGTCGCTGTACCCACGAAAGCGCAGCGCCACAGTATCTGAAGTATTAGAAAAGCCATGTTATGTTTTTTTACCTTTCTCTAATATATTAATTAAAACACCAGACAGTCAAGTATATACGCAAACTCTGCTTACCTTTACCTGCGTCATTGCAAAAGGCATAATAAACAAGCTTGAAATGAATATTTTATTATAATGCAAACCTTTTGTCCCCGTGCAAATATCTTTCGTAAACTAAATAATTAGGTATTTTTTGCAATAAGTATCCTGAAATACAATAAATTTCAATATTTTTTTTATTATCAGTAGAATCTCGCGCGATTTGCTCGTGTTAAATTTTTCCCTTACTTTCTGAATCCCTAGAGGAGACTTGAGATTAAGTTTCAAGAATTCCTACCGGGAAACTCCATATTATACACTCCTATGGCTTATGCTTTAGGATGTACAAGATTGTCAGTCTATCAATGATTTTATATAAAAAACTAGCTGCGCCCCCCGGTTTCACCGGCGTAGTTTTAAATCCCGGTATTCCCACGGGATAAAAAGTAGCATTCTAGACTATAATCTATCTTGGTGCCAAATTTCATCCAAATCCGTTCAACCGTTCGGGCGTGAAAGAGTAACAAACATCCATCCATCCATCCATTACTTACAAACATTCGCGTTTATAATAGTTAGTAGGATTACCAGAGCTGCAAAGTCGAATGTTGTTTCCGGTCATGAAGTGGAAAGTATAAGGCAATGGCGCTCGGCGCTGGCGCACCACTTCCATCATCCCAGCAGAAGTGGACGGAACGGCATCTTCGACCGGCTTAGTATCGCTCTCTTGCTCTACGGGCAGTGCGCATGCGTTCTCCGCTTCAGGAACAGCTGGAGTCTTCTCAGGGCTTGTTTCCTCGGGTAGGTCTGTTTGAGGCGGGGTCGGCGGTATGTCAGCCCTTTCCACGCCCGCGGGCGCGTCTGACGCGTCGTCTGAATCAACCATTACCGGCGCGTTTGCAATCGGTAAACCAGCCATGGCAGCGCCTTTTGCTTCGGGATCGCTAGTCTGTGTTTCGGGTTTGTCGTTAGGGACTGAAAGTGAGTGAGTGTGTTAATGTTTACATACTCGTTTACTTTTTATTTTTATGAAGCATTTACATAATAATATGTACTTTTGATTTATTTTTAAATTTGGAAATAACCTGCCATGAGGGCGTTACTGGCTACGACACAGTTTTATACTTTTGCAGTCAGCATCGTTAACCTCTTTTAGTTTTAACTTATACCCTAGTTCCAAAATAAACTTTTACTTTACAAAGTAATAATAAAAATTAATATTTAGCCTAGCCTTCATAAAGTCAAGACAGGTAACAAAGCGCAACACTCGTCGAGCTAGCTTTCTTGTTTTACCCAAGGTTAGGACAAACTACGGAAAAAAGATGTTTACGTTTGAAGGGGCACAACTTTATAACGGACTACCCTCAGTTTTGAAAAATGTAAGATCGCTTCACGCATTCAAAACTAAACTCGCAAAATTTATCATTGATAGCAATTGGCACACTATTTGAGTTGGATGAATACCTGAGGCGAGTCAGCGATCTACACCTACCTACCTACCTATGTCATGATGATTAATTTTTTTTTTGTACCTAAGTGACATGCGTAACACCTTTCTACCTTAAACTTATTGTTAATTGTACGTAATCGAACGGCTACCTACTAACTACTGTTATTTTTCACTGTTAAACAACTATTTACATGTAAGTGACTTATGTCTTTTTGTAAATAAATTCTTTAAACCGATATTTGGAATAAAAATTAAATATAAAATGCAAGTTTCATGTATTTATTCTTATTACTTGTTTGTTGGTTTCCAGGAGCGACGTTGGTGCCGCGGGAGACTGTCTGGATTTTAGTTGTTGCACCATACAACTCCATCAACACGTACACTTTCTGAAATATTAAATATCAGTGTGTGAATGATATTATTGATTAAGCATATTTTTTCTCAAATTATATAATAAAAAATAAAGATATAAGATGTGTGTAAATCTTGTTACTTACATCAGGAACCTTTTCGAAGGCAACCTCTAGCAGTTCCGAGTTGTAATAAACAAGAACTTTGGAATCTGCGGTTTTTTTCAATCCGATCCTATCGCCGGGGCGCAGCCATTCAAAGGAGGGCACGAAAGAATGCAAATCTTTCTTCCCTGTCTGATCGGGACGCGTATACTTCAGATATTTACCTGGGAAAACCAAAAGAAAACTTGATACTACAATTTTATTCAACTAAAATCAATTTTTTGTATGAATCTTAATTATACGGAAATTTCATATACATACACGCCTAATTTAGATTACTATGTAAGTTGATAGTTGACCTAGTAAGCGATGACGAAAACACAAGATTCACTATTTCAGGTATATTGTATAAGTTACACGATTTAAGTAGCAAATAATTCCGTGGCAGTTCCTATTGCGCGAGTAGGTCACGTATTACAGTACAGGTGATAATATGTGTAAAATGTTATGTTATTAGAATTAAAGTGCAGCGCGTGCGACCTACAGAAAATCGCCGCGTGCGTAAAAGTACTGAAACCGTACAGTCTGCTCAGTCTCTTGCCCTCTTTTTATTAACATGATATTGACAGTGACACGAATGATTTGTAATACCGATATAACGCGTCGGGAATATGAATAAACAAGAATAAGAGAGAGGTACCTACCAAACCATACAGACAGAACTAAAGACAAAAAAATATAAATTTATCAAGTTAAAACGGATTTGATAATCCCGGCTCCCAGCACCCCCAACAGAAAACTTTCATGTAGGTACAAACTCAACTATTTCAACTTTTTAGGCCGGCATGCGAGACATTAATAATTCCGTGGTTATTTTTCCAAAAATCGGTCACAAGATAATAAGTGTTTAGTTAAAAAGGCAAAAGTGATTGACTGATGACAACTCACAGGCCAAACTCTTAGGGCTAGTTACTTAAAATTTCGGACTAAAGCATTTGAGTGTTTGCTAAAGTTTTTTTAAGGAATACGCCTTTTATGCAACTTTTATCCGGGCTCAGTGGCGGGTCTTGGGAGAGACCTACGTCCAGCAGTGGACTAACATAGGTTGATGATGATGATTCCTTTTATGACGTAGGCATCCACTAAGAAAGACTTTTCCAAATTCAATACACAAAATGGTGAAATAGGGGATAACAGTTTGCATGATACTTTTTAAGCCTTGGACATTTGCATGAAATGGCAAAAGCTTAGATATTTTTTAATAAAGAACCTATAAAAAAGATTAAAGAAGTTCTAAAGTTTACGTGCGCGAGCAAATCAGTGGGTACAGCTCGTTAAAAACATTTGCATCCCACTAGTTTGCTACTAGTTGCAGCTAGTTTCTTACTAGTTGCACCCCACGGTTTCACCGGCGCACATTTAAATCCCGGTATTGTCGCGGGATAAAACGTAGCCTATGTGCTATTCAAGACTATAATCTATCTCTCAGCCAAGTTTCATCCAGATCCGTTCCGACGACGTCAAAAAGTAACAAACATCCATCCATCCATACATACAAACTTTCGCGTTTATAATAGTAGTAGGATCTTACCATCAATATAAGCTGTAAAATGTGGTAACCACGACGCACAGAGGGGCAGGTGTCTGTTTATGTTGGCATTCAAAACGTTGACATCAGTAACGCCCATGCGAAAGTTTCCGGCATATGAGTGTTTGCACTCCAAGATCTGGATCTGCAAATAAAAAAAAACACCCGTTACGTACAAAAAACTCAAATCAAAACGATTATTTCATGTTACAAAAACATTGGATAAATACAGAAAAACATTGGATAAATACAGAGAACAATATTAGATAACAAATTCGGATATCAACTGAGGCTGATATCCTCTTCATACACTTCCTCTTCATAAAATTGGACAGTCTTCACGGCTCAGTTGGCCGAAGCTTCTTCCTTCTGTGCCGTAGGCCGTGGTTCCGATCCCCACCGAGAACAAATATTTGTGTGATGAACATAGATGTTTGTTCTCTGTCTGGGTGTTTATATAGTACTAGTTGCGCCCCGCGCTTTCACCCGCGCAGATTTAACTCCCGGTATTCCCACGGGATAAAAAGTAGCCTCGTGCTATTGCAGCCCTGGTTCAAGCACTGGGGCGTTATTCACTATGACCAATCCAATCGCGTTAGCGTTTAGATCACGTTGTGACCGTCACACGGTTTGGTCAAAGTAGCTCTTATGCCATAAAGAATGATTCCCAAGATCACGTTTGACGTTACACGGAATCTCCTATGTCATAGAGACTAATGCCCTGTAAACGTAAGAGTCACCTTGTCTAGAAATAGATCTTACCTACTTCTTGGACTTATCAGTAAGGTTGCTGTTACCTAATTAGGATTCAGGATTTATAAACAGAATATAACATGTAGTTCGCACCGAACTTAGATCTCGTGAAGTCCGCTTCAATCTTATATTGATGCCAAACACAATATTTGGACTGGCTTCTGACTACCCTATATACTTGGTATGGTAGCCAAGTTTCTGTTCAATTAATGTATTTTTTTGTATGTTTCGTTGAACAGATCTTGGTTTCATTATCAGACCAGCTCTCTACTTTATACGTCAAAAGCCGAGTTGCAAGTTTCAATTCTGATGACGATAGTAGTTACCGGCCAAGTGTATCGATCGCAAAAAGAATCGGAACTTCTTTTTAGGGTTCTGTACCGAAAGGGTAAAACGATAACCCCATTATTAAGGCTCCGCAGCCCGTGCGTCAGTCTGTCTGCCTGTCTGTCTACCCTCTGTCACCAGACTGTATCTCATCATGAACCGTGATAGGTAGGCAGTTGAAATTTTCACAGATAATGTCAGAAAAACTAATTATTTCTATATTTAAGGGGGCTCCCATACAACAAACGAGATCTTTCTTTTTTTCTTCAGAAGCCTTCGTTCGTTGAGTTCGACTCGCACTTGGCCAGTTTTTGTAAATTATTGTGGCACTGGCATTAACTACAATAATTATCTTATTTTTTATGTGTATACCTTAGGTACACAGGTACATTATGAAACTGAACCGGCGTTGCATGGAAATATTTGATTGACAGTCACCATCGAAGCATTAATATTTTTACCTATATAGATATAACGCTGAATACCTACGAATACATAGTAAGTCCTGAATACGCGTAAATCGCTGACTGGCAAAAATTTGTCATTTCCAGCGTGCATTCAAAAACTTCATTTTAAATAAGAGTACTCGTATTTAAAATGAAATTCAATAAGCATTTCACTTATAGATTTTAGCATTTCGCATTGCTATAGGACCGCGGGAAGTCGGTGATAAGAAAGGGCTCAGAATCGTTCTTCCTAGAAATGTATAGGGGAGGCGTACGTCCAGCAGTGGACTTCTTTAGGCTGATGACGATAATTTCACAGATATTCACATCAATTTATAAATTTGTGTTTCTATGTATGAATGTGACGCGAAAAAATATGATATTGACGGGCGTTTGTTTGTCAACTTTTTCGGAAAACTTTCGATGCTCTGAATAATTTTCTAATGTACCTAACTATAAATAATATGTAGTAACAAAATCAACTTACTATAATCAGCTCAATGAAGATCACTGATAGGCTTATTGAATCCTCTCGTGACTCGAAACTCCTGCCAGTGCCTGGTAGGTGTTCGTAACTCGACCGGAGAAATTCAACTGACGGAGAGTGTAATCACGACCCACCGTATTCCACGATATAATCCGGACAAATGAAGAAGTTCTGACGCAAATTTTGCCCACACTAACAAGAAACGTCAATCTATCAGGTAGGTAACAAAAATCCATGATGTACATACTTTTTACTATTGCATTATTTTAGAAAAAAATACATATTCTCAAATATGGGTTTAACTGTAAGGGAAGGGAGCATCGCGAGAGTAGGCAAGGGTGTGATTTTACTAATAGCTTTTGTTTTATATAAACGGCTCAGACGGATGGACGGACATAGCGAAAAAGTGTGTCTTCTGTTTAAACACTCAGCAAAGTTTTTTAAAGTCCGATGTAGGTGCACGATCGACACTCGCCAGTTTAATGTTTTATTGACAGTAAAAAAAATGTGAGTGTTGGTATAGCGAGGTTTATTACTAATAATGTATATTGATTAAAGCAGTATCGAAGTGCCACTAAAATAAAATACAGGATGGTTCTATTTTGTATTTGTGTCGTTTAATTATACGACATTCAATATTAACTAAATGAAGCTGTACTACTTTTAAAAATGGAGGTTTTTTCTTTCATAAGTGCTTTAATTTTCCATTAATTTCCGTACGATTTATGAACACATAGAAAATAAAAAAAAATTGTATGACTAAAAGAATAATCGTTTGCAAAGCCTGCAGCATGCTAAGTGATAGTAATTTTTATCCATAGTTTATGTGCCTTATGTGTGTCTAGCAAGCTTTATTTTAGAGATCTTAGAACTTAAGACAGTCGTAGATGGGCCCATTAAACTTTTAACCTGTTTCTGTTATGCCTACGCCTCACTAAGTTCGATTAGCACTACACTGGAGCTCCACAAGTTTATAAAATACAAAATCATTTATATATGCCACACGTAACTACAAAGTTTGTTATTTTATGTGCTCACATTGTAAATCAGTAATTTTTAGGCTAATTTAGTTAAGACGCCTCACAAAAGAATGCAATTTAACTAAGCCACAAAAAATTTACTGATTTTCAATGGCAAAAATAACAAAAAACGGAGATGTTTCGTTTGCGCTGGGTCTGGGTCACAAATTACTATTCTTCTTTAGCTATATTGTGATAAGGATCATACGAAAAATCGGTAGGAACTAAGCTTGTGTGATGTAAACAAAAACCGATTAGAAATTGAGAATGAAACCAGTAGTAGTGTCGTTTTCAATATGATATTCTAATTACGAAAACGACACTACTACTGGTTTGTAAAGGGGGTACACCAATAAAATCTGATTTTACTCGTTTAATTCGACCCGTGATCATGGCGCATGCAACTGTGCCGAAATATCGAAAAACAATCTATCTCACAAAATCATGGTAAAAATCCCGTTTCAAATAAAAATTATGTTCATAACCAAAATAGTTTAAAAAGTTATATCGCGAACCAGGGGCCAGATATCGTTTAAGTGGAGAAAAATTTTAGGGACTTGCGTAAAAGGTGTGGATGTTTTCGCGAATCAGTAGATTTTTTGGTAAAATGTCGAGACGCAAAACGAATAACCAGTGTGCTTGCGTATTGAATCTCGTAATTACATTCCCAGATCCGCGTGTATTGTAGGATAAACGAGTGCAAAATTACTGCATAAATCAATATGGTGCCCCGCTTCTGTAGTGCGTCAGGGATGTTTGCAGAGTACCAAACGAATGGCTTCCTAGCCATCCTCCGCAAAAAAACGGCATCCCTGATTCGCAGAGTGCGGGTCAGCCAAAACAGCATCCTGAAAACCATATCGGATAGGTTTGGCTCTCCGATATGGAAATCCTTTGTGCTGAGAGTGATAGGGCTCACCTAGGGTCTAACTACCTGGGTGGGCTTTATCACTGATCAAATTGTATAAATATTCATTTGAATTTTTGTGTATGTTAGTTTTAAGTAGGTATATGGATATGAGTGAATCTGAAATAAAAGCTATTTATTTATTTTATTTATAATGTTATTTTTGCAAAACCCTTTTTCATAACTTTTATGTCTGTGACTTTTCGAACTGTGTGTGTGTGTGTGATTTTATATAACTACTTACAATCATAAATATAATGTTGAAATATAATACGAAACAGTAGATATAGACACGCGTTTTGTTCGCTACAAAAGCTGCATATAGGGTACATTTAAAGTGCAGTGAAATACTATCACTTGCGGATTTTGATACGTGTGATCGAATAACGTACGTACAAGCTCAAAGGTCTCAAGAACTAAGTGCAAATAAACAAAGATGTTAGTTCTAAGAATTGTTACCTAAACAAATCGAGATGTCCCCTACCAATATAACTCACATGCAACTGGAACGGTTATCGATTTGTCTGGTTTTGGAATGATTCTTCTGCTCTCAAGGAAAGGAAGAGGGTTAAATTTGGGTCCTACCACAAAATGCATTCCCTATGAAAAAGTGATCGACAATGTAGAGGAAGTGATACGGTACAACAGGATACCAACCAGGGATGCAGACTATTTGAGGCAATGGGTTGGCTATAGCTATCCTTGTACCTGGGTTGAGGGTTGGGAGTAGGGGGGGTCGCATGTGGGGGTAAGTGGCAAGTCCTTCCCTTGAACCCTTTTCTCTAGAAAATTAAAAAAAATTTCTTCACCTTTTCAACTAAATTACTGATTAGGTTTTGGTTTTTTTTAAAGTGAAGAAAATTGAAGCAATAATTTTTCATCTCCTTGACAAAAGGACTCACGGGAAGGACTTGCCAATAGGTTAGGGTTTTTTAAAAGTGAAGAATGAAGTATCTATAAATTTTTCATTTGCTAGACAAAAGGACTCAAGGGAAAGACTTGCCATCTACCCGTACTTGTAACCCTCTTGTCCCCCAGCCACAACCCAGGTACAAGGATTACTATAGCGAACCCGAGGCAACACATTGCTTTTGTTCTGCGACATGCAAAGCTGCCTGAGTATTGTGATATTTGTATTGCAAGTGAAGAAGTGAAGTGCCATCAAATAGTTGCGTCAATACACAACGACTTAACGACTTTATGGTACTTTAGGTTGATATAGGAAACGCTATGGTAGTCATGGATACTACAGAACATGGTAACTTTTCCTTATCACCGAAATTTGCATCCTGTCATCGTAATCCACACAGTTCAGAATTTTTATTATATTAACTCACCTCGTACAGCTCGTTGACGATAAGGTGTGCAGAGCTGAACACAAGTCCGCCCATTGGGTCCGGAGAGAGGCGGCGAGCGATTGTATAGTCCTTTGACAGGGTCACATTGTCGCCGTGGTACTCGGAAAAACTCCTGTTAAAAATATTAAAACTATTAAATTAACACAAGTTCTTTTTTAAAACTTTCAAAATAGGAAATAACCTAGGGCAGTATGGTCGCCCAGCGACAAAGCCCTTTAAATAAATAAAAAAACCGCCCTTATTAATATTCCCTGCCATTTTATAGCTGCTCTATAGAGTATACTTGTCACTGTCACGTTCATGCTAACGGAAAGAGACAGCAATCGGTTTATCGGTCTGATAAGCTAATGGAGCGATTAGCGACCGATGACGACTATCTTAGTAGGTTCCAAAACTATTGCACACTCAACAAATTAAATCTGAATGTATCCGAGTGTTATGCTCTTTTACATGTAAAACAACATAGCTGATTTATGACTATACATTCTATGACTCACCTCTGACTAGAGTAGACAAAATTAAAGATGTAACATTTGATTCCACGTTGTTATTTGATAATCATTTCAACAATATAGTTAAGAAGGCATTTCGTGAACTTAGTTTCGTGTTTAGAATGTCGTCATCGGAATTCGCAAGTATCAAAACATTTAAAATCCTACACTGTGCCTACGAACGTATATAGTCACTTGGAGTATGCCTCATATGGAGTCCGCCTCATATGGAGTCCGCTACTATATTTACTCAACTCATGGCGACTAGAATCTATTCAAAAAAGATTTCTACGATACCTAAAATGGTGTCGATTTTATTGCATTATAAAATCCTAACCTAATCTACCTAATTACTATTACTAATCTAATCTGTCAGCTCTAAAATTATAGCCGTCCTTTTTGTTGCGGTCTTTTAGAAAAGGATGGCAATATTTTTAGTGCTGTCAAATTAGGATAAGTTTGAATAATTTAACAACATAATTGTCACCAATACCGAACTAAAATCGACTTACCCGATGGTTTTGAGATAAGATGTAAATATCATTTATTAAGAAAGCGTTTTAGCTTATTTACTCAACATTGCTAATGGTAACGTCGATTGCCCGGAACTTCTCGAGCACTAAGGATTGCGCACTAACACGGCTGCATTGAGAAAATCAAATGTTCTTTATGTTCCTCTAGTTAGGACAAAATATAGGCAAAATATATTTCTTATCCGAGCAAGCTGATCGTTTAACTCTTTGGTAAAAGTAAGCTTAAAAACTTGCTTTGAAACAACTTTTTTCAATCATGAACTTTAATTTATAAATGTATGTGCTATGTCGTCAAATGTTACTGTTTTTCATACGTACTTTTATATCCGCGGTATCTTTTAATTGGCCAATGGGGATAATGGGACCAATGGGGCCTCTCTCAAAATATCAGAGGCCATCTGCTTGTTCCATCATCGAGTGAAGTATAAGATTTGTCTGTGTGAAAAGTTTGTTTACCAGTATGGCGGAGGCGGCGTAGGCACGGCGCGGGGGTTGTTAAGAATGTTATGGTCTGCGTTGCATCCGTTGTAATTGAACGCTCTCTCTTCGTTCTGAAGTATGGTCACCTGTTAGAAAATAATAATCATTATTAAACACACAAATTATAATAAATGTGATATGAGCATGACGTGTAAAGATTTTTTAATAGTAGCGCTCTTTGTGAAGGGCTCGCCCGAGGAGTACTACCACCACGCCTTTTTCTGCCGCCAAGCAGCGACGCTGTGTTTCGGTTTGAAGAGTGTGGTCGCCGGTGTAACTACAGGCACATGAGGCTTAACATCTGTATGCCTCAAGTTGATGGACGCAGGGCATGTATCGTAGGGCACGTTCCTATCGGGCGGGTCTTACGAAGCACTGCTTTGTTACAGGTGATGGTTACCACTTATCTCTCCACTCATCAGGTGGGCCATCTGCTTGTTCCATCAGCTATACAACTGTATAAAAAAAAGAATTGTGTAGTACATACCTGAGTACACTGTCCATAGAGGTCAACCACAGCGTAGATGTTGAGATGCGGCACATACCACGCTTTGCCCATGTCCATGCCGTCTAGATAGTAGTGAAGGCTGCGATCCGCGTGCCACATCATACCTATTACAAAAACCTATTTAGCATTCTTTCTTCTTCTTGTCGTATCACTATAGTTTCCTTCGAAACATCCCCTCGAGCATGGATAATCGATAAGATAAAATTTGACAGTAACTCTCGACAATATACATGTATATAAAAGGCAAAAGTGATTGACTTATGACAACGCACAGGGCAAACACTTAGAGCTAGAAATTTTGCAAACGTATTCCTCTTATGACGTAAGCACCCACTAAGGAAGGATTTTTCAAATTCAATTACCAAAGGGGTGAAATAGGGGATAAAAGTGTGTATGAAAAATTAAAAGTAAGCGAGGGCGGGCGAAGCCGCTGGTTTAGCTAGTTCTCGATAAATTTGAATAACGAACGAACATTTATATACAAAAACAGTCGTGCAAGCATGTAACTTGTTAAATTTTACCGTATCGATGATACATGCTCGAGGGGCTGTGTTGTGAAAAAAAATTAAATGCGCCTTGAACAGGTTCTTTTTAGGTACTTGACACATGTTTCAGAACTTTTTGGTTCGATGACATGCGTTACATGCGTTTCCGTGGTTTAGCTTAGGGTACGACTAGTATAAGCTAGCTTATGTAATAAATATAAACCGTTGTCAAAACTTAAAGAGGCCTGTAAACGGGCTAGAAATTGCGGCAATTTCAAGCTGCAACTGTATATTTGGCTTGTTGCGGCGGATGCTAGAACATTGCTGCCCAACAGTCCTGCTCCGCTACATTAAGGAGCTGCGCTGCCTGGGGTGAGGTTAGCAGGGTGATAATGCACAATACGCGTCAGTGCAGATCTAACTCCCCCACCATGAATCTGAATCTGAGTGTGTCTTATTATTTTTTCTGGAGTAGGTTAGAAAGGTCTTTAAGTACTAACCAACTCTGCTGCCGACGGTCAACGTATCCAGATCCAGAGGGTACCCGCTTCGGACGCACTCTCCGTCCTTCATCATGGCAGACCCGCTGAGGATGTATGTGTCCCAGGACAGGTCGGTGGCAGTGCCAGCTAGGGCACCTAGGCCGCCGTCTAGGTCGTCCGGCCGAATCGCAGTTACGCCTATTCAAACATAAAACGCCAATCAGCAGTATTTCGGTTTGCGTGGCCTTTGTTCCCCAGCGGTTATCTGTTCTTCGTCTACGTCATTGAAACACAGAAACCGTCCCCTGAAACACAGTTTTTACTTCGTGGCCGGTGGATACCAAATCCGCTCAAACTCGCAGTCGGTGAAGCAAAACATACTTAGAACTAAACTGTAGTAGAGATCTCTTCCAGGCAACCGTTATACTAAAAGGTTGTTAGACAAACCCACTGTACTTTTACAGTTTCGAGCCTTATTTATACAGTCCTCAATAAAATTATTATTAATTTATTGACATGTTTCACACCAGTCAATCAAAGCCAAAGTCCAAAGGTATTTATTCAATAAAATCACAAGGATCACTTTGAAACGTCAAAGCTAGGTGACTCTATACTCTATCCAAACATTTTGACGTTGATTATTTTACAGATTTTGCATTTTTTTTCGATTTGCGATCTTGTTATAATAGTTAATGCTCACAGTTATTTCTTATACTCGACATTCGAGAATTTTCGTATTTTTTTCAATGTAGTTTGTTTACTAACATTTCATCTTGAGTTTGGACGGAGCATAGGTGCCAGTTCCACGTGATAAGTTGTTGATTGAAAGAAAATTTATTTATATATGACACGAAATTCAAATTCAAAATATCTTTATTCAATAAAATCACAAGGATCATCTTGAAACGTCTTAAAAACCAGGTGACTCTAGTGCAAGTTCCACGCGACCAACGCCGAGAAGAACAGGCAACAAACTCGGCTTGGTCGGTTGGTGGACAAAAGCTAATATAACATTTAAAAGAAGTATGATGCAACGGCTGACTCACCAATTTCCAGGCTGCCAATCCAGCAATCCACCATCTTGTCGATACGTATCTCGAACATGTCGCACTCCCGCAGCGGCCGCGAGCTGAATAGCACCGCGTCGTTGAACTCAGAGTAGACGGTAGCGCGCGACGCAGTCAGCCGAGTCCGCGTCAGACGCGCGTTGTGTCCGTGCACTCGGTGGAAGCACATTTCTCTGCAACAAATACATTATATTGGTGGGCTTTCCACGCAACACTATCTAGCCCCAAACTAAGCCAAAGCTTGTGGTATGGGACCCAGATATCTTATATACTTATATACTTTTTTGTAGATAAAAATCTAAATATATATAACTCAAAGGTGACTGACTGACTGACTGACATAGTGATCTATCAACGCACAGCCCAAACCACTGGACGGATCGGGCTGAAATTTGTCATGCAGGTAGATGTTATGACGTAGGCATCCGCTAAGAAAGGATTTTGATCAATTCTACCCCCAAGGGGATAAAATAGGGGATGAAAGTTTGTATGAAACTTTCAATTCTTTGGCGCGTGCAAAGCCGCGGGTTCAGCTAGTAAAATATAAAAGCCTTTATTGTTCTTTAACAAAAATTAAATAAATAAAATAAAATCTAATATACTATTAACTAAGAACCCCTTGGCGGGTGGGTATAGGCCTCCTCCAACAGCTTTTTTGTAAATACATACTCGTAATATTACTAGTTGCGCCCTGTTTCACCCGCGCAGATTTAATTCCCGATACTCCCGGGATAAAAGTAGTCTATGTGCTATTCCAGACTATAATCTATCTCTTTGCCAAGTTATATCCAGATCCGTTCAGCCGTTCCGGCGTGAAAGAGTAACAAACATCCATCCGTCCATCCATCCATACTTAGAACAAACATCTATGTTCACCACATGTTTATTCTCCGTGTAAATCGAACCAACGACCTACGACACAGAAGGCAGAGCTACTACCAACTGAGCTATGAAGGCTGTCAGTCTATAAATACATCGGCTTTTTCTTGTCGTGTTACTAGTTCTTTCAAAGCAGTGTTCGGCCTCCCGCGTTACAGGCTTGTCCTAGTGCGGGGACCAATGGCAAAATTATTAATGTTTAAACACTTTAGTATAATAAATGAATTTTGAATTTTTTTTTTAATTTTGAGTGTGGTGAAAGGTGGCTGGCAGCCAAGCGACATTGCTCTGTTTCGGTTTGAAGAGTGTGGTCGCCGGTGTAATTACAGACACATGAGGCTTAACATCTGTATGCCTCAAGTTAATGGACGCAGGGCAATGCATTTTATATTTTTAATATATAACATAAAAAATTATGTCATGTTGCATTTTGTCTTTCGACTATGAAAATTGGCTTTTGGGTGATTAAAGTCAGAAGGCAAAGAAGGCAATGTATCGACTCCAAAATTAACAATGTCACGTTTTATTTATCAACTTTGGACATTAGCTACTATAGGGTGATTAAACGATATATACTATGATGTACGAAATGGTAACGATAAATGATATATGGGTGATACTTACGGTAGAACGGTTGCATTCGACTCGAAGGAAACCGGCGATTCAGGCGAACTGACCGGCTGTGGCGTATAAGTATCTACGATGGTAGCCTGTGCCACGCGTCCATATAAATCTGCAAATAACTTTATTATTATATTTCTACCTACAAGTCAACAAGG
Organism: Plemyria rubiginata; assembly: GCA_963576535.1. Taxonomy (NCBI): domain Eukaryota; kingdom Metazoa; phylum Arthropoda; class Insecta; order Lepidoptera; family Geometridae; genus Plemyria; species Plemyria rubiginata. Next base: position 7,611,081 of record OY754905.1, read on the forward strand.
CTAGTATAAGCAAAGATCAAATCATCAAAATAAGACAAACCAGTTGCGCCCCGCGGTTTCACCCGCGCAGATTTAAATCCCTGCAAAGTTTCATCCAGATACATTCAGCCGTTCCGGCGTGAAAGAATAACAAACATCCATCCATACTTAAAAACTTTCGCGTTTATAATATTAGTAGGATGTCGGATGAAAGCGAGAAGTTATAGAAATAGCAGTGAAAGAAAGGCTTCCAACTGACTGACAAAGGCATTTAAAAGCAACTTACCAACAATACCGAACACATGCTCCGGTATATTGAACGCCGCGGGGCCCTGATCGACGCCGTTGACGAAAAAATGCAGAATACCCATCTCTTTGCGCATCACGCCGACTGTATCACCTTCCTGAGAACAAAATATAGCCAATGTACCCGGCGATTTTTGCAAATCGACTTTTGGAAAAAGACAATTGGTTAATTTCGGGTAACTTTCGTAAAGTGTTATCTCTATCGCACGAAATACTAAGAGCTAGAGCCGGTACCTAGAACTGTTAAGACACATTATGATTTGCTTCTTTTGATAGTTATTTTAGTCGATATGCAATATTTACCTATCACCGAGTATTATTTACCTTAATAGCAGTTCTCCCCGATATGAGATCTGTCACCCCAGGTCTTTTTTTTGTTTGAGGTCAAATACAATGTTCTGACTTACTAATGGATATGGTAACTGTCAGCTTATTTATTGAAGAGTTTCAATCTTGGCTTCGCCATCCGACCTGCTTGCTCTCACCATTTTATATTTACTACATAACCACTATGTATTATTTTAAAAATACCAAACCAAAGGGACCCAAGGAAAGGGAAACAAAGAGACTACGCGACCAGAAACATAGCGCTCAATTAACGCTGATGCACATACAATGACAAATCGCCCAAGTTCTTTGTTCGCTTCGCTCCATCATCAATAAGTAACAAGCTGATAATTTCTTACCACAAGTCTGCTCAGATTGCGGACGTATTGCGGTATGATTATAGTGCCATCTCTGATGACGTCTTCACCTGTAATCCCCCAGGTGCCAGATCTAGAATACAGAACGTCATTTTATTGAACACAGCAGGTCACTGTGACAATTTTATTGGACAAAAACAGCTACTTTTCTAGTTGCAACGCGAGAAAAGTTGCTGTTTCAACTTCATGACAAACTAAAAAAAAGTACATATTTGATAGTTATTAGTTGCCATACCCTATGCAGGGTCCATGTGATACTTACTAACACCTAACATCTATGTATGTATATGCATATTCGATATGGGTCTGCCACAGGAACCGATTGCGTATCCAACTGACAAACTTTTCATGAAACTAATTTTGCAATCTAAGCAAACGATAGATTTTCAGTTTTTTTGTTGTTACTGTGATATTCAAATGAAGAAAGAAACCGATTGAAAAGTATGTTGGTAGAGGTCACCACCAAGGGTATAAGTTTGCGAATCTAATTTAGTTTATGTCGTCACCTGATGGATGCGCTGATACTTACGTTGCGTTTATCATTCGGAACGGAAATTTTATATCGTTTGAGGAATGCTGCGTGACCCCGATTTCGATACTTCCCGCCCACTTTGGTATAACTAGATCTAAGCGCACTTGGAATAACTCGTTCGTCTTCAATGTACGGTTTGTCATTACAAATCCGTTATTGAAGATTTCGAATGCGCTGTGAACAACAAAAACACATTTTAATAATATCTTCTCCTTTTAATTTGTCGTTTCGAATGCGCTGTGGACAACAAAAACATAATTTATCAGTATTCTTCTTTGTCTTGTCACTAGTTTTTATCGAAACTGTGTGGTGAAAGGATTTTAAGTGCGCCTCAAGGAGAGAAAGAGACTTTCGAGCACTCGACAGTTCGACACATGTTATAAAACTTTTTAGTTTTTCCTCGCGATGTTTTCCTTCACCTTTTGAGAGTACTAGCATTGTGCGCATAAAATTTTGAATAGGAAAACTCATCGGTACACTGTGCAAACAGTGGGTCTTTCAGCTGAACTTTCGAGCACTGGACGCATGTATTAGAACTTCAACAATCGACAAGGAACACTTAGAAATAACATTTCAGGGTGAACATTACTAATTTAGATTAAACTTTATAATTTGACATGGTCAGAGTCCTAAAATAGCATATAAACTGTATTGTATCCTACGAATAAATAGTAGATTGTATCCAAGAACCGGGTGGGAGAAGCAGAAAACAGAAGCTAGTATTCATCAATAAACAATACTTACATTATGTATGGAAAATATTACAACTATTGTGTATACTTACTTAGGCCTATGAGCAGTTCTACCATCGTTAATAATAATAACATGCGAATCACGCAGCGAATGAAATAAAAGTTCCCCTTCCTCTAGCAAGCCGGTGCATCCCCCCGGTGGCTCGTACGAACCTGGAAGACGAAACAGCTTTTTAGATTCCGAAACTGGTTTAAGGGGCAGCATACGGCGTGCCACTATCTCGCTCGCACAATTAAACATTTTTGAAGACATAAAATCACTGAATGTAGTTATGTAAAATCGCAATCGGTTAAGTTGCTGTCAATGGCATTACAAATACCTATTTAGCAAAAATGAATATTTTGATCCAAGCAAGTTTTCACGCATAATAAAGGGATTTTATATTTTTCAAATTTTTAGGCAAGGCTGAAAAACTTGCTTGGATCAAAGTATTTATTTTTGCTAATAAGTTTAAACTCTGTTTATCATAGCTGCTGTTCCTTGCTAATAATCCAAAAAATATATGCTTACTTGTCGACGGCTGTGGCTCCAAGAGTTCTGCTGGTATCTGCACCGTCGTCTCTGAACTGCCGCCGGCCGCGTCGCCGACGGCAGCGCCAAGTGCAGTGGAAGAGCAAGCAACCGCGAGCGGAGAGTTGGGCGACAGGTGTACTCCTAGCGCAACGCCGCTGATGTTACTGTCCATCTCACCGCATGGATCCACCACTGTTACCTGCAATAGACCCAGAAATGTAATCACCAGCCAATTGCTTTCAAATGACTTCATTGTGGTTCCTTAGAAGCCTTTCTTTTACAGATATTTCTATTTAACTTCCTTTAATTCGAAAGATTCGAAAGACGACCTCAGTGGCGCAGCGGGCGAGAGTCCGCCTGCGACGCAAGAGGTTGTGGGTTCGATTCCCGCCTCGGAACCAATTTGTGTACGATCTGCAAAAATTTGTTCCGTTGGTCTGGGAGTTTATGTATGATAAAAAATATCTATCTATGTAAGTATATAATATATCAGTAATCTAGTACCCATAACAAAAGCTTTGAGTAGCTTACTTTGGGGCTAGATAGTGCTGTGTGTATTGTCCAGCATTATTTATTTATTTAATTTGTATTATTTTTATCCATACAACTTTTCTCACAAAATAAATGAAAAAATTTCAAGATGCTTTGCCATCAACCACTGTTCCCTACAATAAATTTTCGAATTTTAATGCCAGTCAAGTCCCAGGACTCTTGAATAGTGAAGGAAAACATCGTGAGGAGACCGGCATGACGTAGAACCGTTCATTATTTTCAGTCTGGTGAATGCAAAGTGGCTTGACATTTTCAGTGTGGCTATTTTAAAAATATCAATTATGTCATGTTCTGGTTCTTAACATAGGCAGTCTGTATGCCCAACAAAAAATGTACGTATGTAAAAATGTAAATGTACAGAAACTACCTGAGTACATAGGAGAAAAGTTCGTTCGTACAGCGTTTTTGGGAGCACCGCGCTCGAATCAAGCTAAAATTATAAATGAAGAATATGTGCCAAATGTAATGTTTGAACGTACCTCTGACTACCCCCCTTAGACATCCCCAAATAATAAATAAATAAATAAATAATGCTGGACAATCCACACAGCACTATCTAGCCCCAAAGTAAGCTATTCAAAGCTTGTGTTATGGGTATTAGATAACTGATATATTTAATACATTACTATATACTTACATAGATGTATATTTTTTATTATACATAGAATCTTGAGTTAGTACTTGGTACTGAGAGATCTAAAGGGATATCTACCGTGCCTGGGGATAAAGTTGTAAAGCTGTTTTTTTTTTCATGAAGAATATGGATGAGCTTACTTTGACAGTCATGCCGTACAAATCCACCACGCCCCAAACTTGGAGCGGCACCTTATCAGTGGCCACGCCCTGATCGACTCCATTGATGAAGTAATGTAGCTTGCCGTTGCCTTTTCTCATCATACCCACTGTATCACCCTCCTGTAACAATTAGCAACAGTGATCAAGCTATTCACAACTGACAACAGTCGTTTTATTGCAAAAATCTATTTATATTATGTATATAATCCTACTACTATTATAAACTCGAAAGTTTTTAAGTATGGATGGATGGATGGATGCTTGTTACTCTTTCACGCCGGAACGGCTGAAACTAGGCAGAGAGGTAGATTATATTCTGGAATAGCACATAGGCTACTTTTTATCCCGTGGGAATACCGGGATTTAAATCTGCACGGGTGAAACCGCGGGGCGCAACTAGTAATCTATAAAATGATTGTGTCCATCAAACAACCCGAGTCCACTTACCCGCAGCTCATCCAGATTGAAGTTCCCGTACTCCATACAAGCACCCTGTCCATTCATGAGCACTTTACAACCCGACATCATTATAGTTCCTGTGTCCATGTTAGTCATGGTAGACGGGAATCTTATGGTGGCGGGGTTGTGGGCCGATACTCCGACCTGTAACACGGCCTGAATTTAATGTAAGCGTTTAAGCCCGGCCTAAGGGGTGTTTTGTCACATGGAGACAGTACGTCTCACGGTGTCGGTACTAAAATGATATAGAATCTAGAACATGTGACTAAGAAGTGCCGTTCGTCTGGATTCCCAAGGGGTGAAAAAATGTTACACATATAATTATATTAGATAGATGCACCTCATCTTTATGTGAATAATACTATATAAAATTTAATCGTTACATAAATTTAAAGCCATAATAATAACACAGGGTTGTCCTAGTTTGGGTACCAATTTTGTTCAACCAAGAAATATCAAAAATTTCATACATTTAAACTCTATTTAATTAGATACTGTAATGTTTGTTACTGTTACAGAAATATCATTTCAAAATTTTATTTCATTTCTAGTATTGGTGTGGTGTAATGCCTGAGAATCATAATCTTCCCTTCGTATATTACCTCGATGCTCCCACTCCACTTGTCGACGAGTTTTTCAATGCGAATTTCAAAGAACTCATTGTCATAAAGAGGCCGATGCGTCATCACGACCCCGTTGTTATAGTCGTCTAAAGGGCGCGCCCTTTCCGCTGACCTGTAACGCACCAAATACAATCAATAAAATCGGTAATCAACCAAGTGGGACCATTGTGGCCTCATAGTTCCGTTGCTATTTTGTACGCTGCTGTTTGTATAAACTCCAAATAATTTCATACGAGTGTGAGTGAGTACCCACACAAACCACTAGAGGTTTATAAGGTACACAATTATATAAATAGGTATTCTTGTAGTTATTAAAGTTCGATAATAAAAAAAATAAAAAGTTGGTAGCCCTGCCTTTTGCGCGTTCGGTTGAATTCCCAATGATGTTAAATAAAGTCAGCTCGTATGAATAAGTGGACTTAGACCGCCTGAACCACACCTTTGTCACGGCCGAACATAGAGCTAGGACCGCGACCACTTACCGTACTCTTTGAAGCACGGGAGCGCATGTACATACCTAAATACCCACATCCAGCGGTTAGCAAGCGGCCTATAATCACGAATACATTTTGACATATGTTGCGTTAATGTATCTTAGCGATAATCTACCTTATTCTGTTTTAGTTAGGGATACGTTTACGCGATTAACGTCGCGATTTCGGCATTTCACTTAAAGAAACTGTCACATATGTCGTGTTGGGTGATATAATAAGTATTTATTAGTAAGCTCTTTGTGAAGGGCTCGTCCGGGGAAGAACTACCACCATGCCTTCTTATGTCGCCAGGGAGCATTGCTATGTTTCGGTTTGAAGAGTGAGGTTACTGGCTAGTTTAATTCTCAAGCTGTAAAAGATACCTACATAGAAATTGTTGATAAAATTATAATGATACTTACTTATTATTGTTGGAAAGCTTCACCAATATTCCACATCTGGGATGGAAACGCAAGTTATCTCGAGTCACTGAAAAATATAAGCAATTTGAATTACCAAATCCAGAATTTTCATATCAATTCCATGTTGAACATAAATTTTATTGGGCATACCAAACGAGCAAGTTAAAGGGATCTGGATAGGAGTTTCTCGGTTGGATCTCGGTAGAGCACAAGCTCCTGCCTCAGAGCTTGTGCCTTCGGAGGGCTGAAAGATTTTGGTGTGATATAGATACAGAACCATAAGTGTATATGACTCCACAAATTCATAAATTCAATAATCGTGAGTTCACTAACCTGCTCTGTCACAGGCCTTGGGTAGTTGCAATGAATGATGGAAACTTGGACACATTGCCCATACAAATCTATTACTGCAAACAATCTTGCAGGTAATTCTTTTGCAGCAATTCCGAGGCATCGGCCATTGACAAAGAACATCAATTCTCCCTGCAGACAAAGAGATACAAAAAAGTTATAAATCACTCTGATACTGTAGAGATCACATGATTTAAAAAAAACGCTGGAAAACTGTGGAGGGGATGTGTTTGCGCATACAAAACACTCGCGCTATCGCACCCCCTCCCACTCCTTCCAGCGTGCTTTTTACATGACGCGACCTATACTTACCTAATTATATTCAGGTATATAGATACCAAAAAAAATCATCATGTAGGTATCAATGTATATGATCAAAGTCAAAAAATATTTATTCAGTTGAATCACTCTGAAACATCTTAAAACAACGTGAATCTAGGCGTTAGTCACGAGACCAAGCCTAGAATAACATGCAACTAACATATGGCTTGGTTCCTATCGTTCTTTTGTAACAATATAATACCTATTGAAGCTGCAGTGTAGTGCGAATTACGTGTGTGCGTAGTACGAATTTATAGAGCCATAAGCATAACAGAAACATGTAGGTATAGATAGGCAATCAAATTCAGTTAAGTACCTTACTGGAGCGGGAAACCGCAAGGGAATCCCCTTCACGCAAAGAGTCCAACTCAGGTCCGTAGGAGTTGAGAATAGTAACGCCATCTTTAACAATCGAGTTTCCAGACAATATCTGAAAAAAAAAACATTTGTGATATCTTAATACCTACATAAATGTTTACACCGGTAAGTAACCTGTATCAAGAAATGAAAATAAATGTAGGTAAGTAGGTAATAAACCAGAAGAAAAATAAAAGAGATGTGTCTATATTGTCACATAATGTGTTTTGTTTAGCTATTATTTATTATGGGGTATCCTGATGACAGGTACCTATTTATGTATAATATAGATCTATAACATGCATTAGGCTATAATATAATTAGGGAGCATCAGGTTATACATGGCTTACTCACTTTTATTTTTTTGTTGTAGTAATCATAATTAATTTTTGGCTTTGTGTTGAGTTATGTAAGTGGTATGTATCCATGTGTTCCTACTTATGATTCAAAACTGTTTTGTACTAAGGTTTTTATTTACCCAAGCAGTATTTCGCAACTTCGTAGCTGTAGCAGGAAGCTCCAAAAACTCGGGATCCAATGTTGTTACCCCAATCTCAAGGCTCCCATTCCAAACGTTCACCTAAAAAGAAGGTGATTTTACCCATAATATAATCTCATAGCCATAGTGAGTAGGACTCGCATACGAAACTCTTTACCATTATCTATAATTTCGACGACCTCTGTGGCGCAGCGGGCGAGAGCCTGCCTGCGACGCAAGAGGTTGCGGGTTCGATTCCCGCCTTGGAACAAATTTGTGTACGATCTGCAGAAATTTGTTCCGATGGTCTGGGTGTTTTCTATGTATAATAAAAAATATCTATCTATGTAAGTATATAATGTATTAAATATATCAGTTATCTAGTACCCATAACACAAGCTTTGAATAGCTTACTTTGGGGCTAGATAGTGCTGTGTGGATTGTCCAGCATTATTTATTTATTTATAAAAACACACATTTGGGTGTATGGGCATTGTAATAAAAACTATGGGTTCACATGATTTTTTTGCCGTTTCCATGAAACATTGGTTTTATTCGGTTTTTTGCTGTCATAGAGGCAACAGAAATACATCATCTGTGATAATTTTAACTGTCTAAGTAATACACATAATTTCTATTGTCTGGAAATACATGAGTCCAGAGGTAAGCTGCTTATTTTTAAATCAAATCAAATCTTTTCAATAGTGTCACAAAAACATAGAAGAAATACACAGAGAGAACACTATTAGTTATATGACAATGAACTCTGTTACTTTGTTCATTAAATTGTGTGATTTTGTGAAAACCTTTTTTCCCATGAAAACCAACTGACAAGAAATTCATTCATCGAGTCCTACTAAGCTATGTAGCAGCCCTAGAAAGCCCTGGGATTACCGGGTTGAATAAATACATAGGTACCTACCTAATTAATGAGAAATATCAAAGGATTGCAGTACTAACCTTTCTATCAATACGCACTTCGAACAGGATATCATCTGTTAGTGGATCAGCACTTAGAATCAAGCCATGATTGAATTCTACGAAGTTCCTTATAGCCGTAAGATTTTGGTTCAATAATGTTACCCGGTCACCACATTTTCTATGAAACTTGTTCATTTTGTCGGTTGTTCAACCATTCTAGACAAGAAATCTCTGCTCTTGTCCTAAGGATTTGAGGTCAGCAGATTTGGTTACCTACTGTGTATTACCAACACACAATACCTAAGCACAGTAGTAAGTTTATTCACAGTCCATAGGCTCCATTGTGCAGCACAACCTTAGCATGTATGTAACACTAAAGATTTTAGTGGGTTATAAAACCAATTTAAGCTCAGATCCAAAATATCTTCCTTAATGGGTATTCTCCGCCCAGTAGTTAAGTGTTTTCCAAAAAATGTCAGACTTGTCATCTACAACTCTCTTGTAAAATCAAACCTAGAATATTTAATTGAAGTATGGGGGACAGCAGCAAAAACGAATTTAAAAGAGTTACAAACTGCCCAAAATAAAATAATTAAAGTTTTATTTCACTATGACTTTCTGACACGCACACAAAAACTTTACAAAGAAACCCAATTAATGAGTATAAATCAAATGTACACTTATAACACTTGCTGCTTAATTCGTAAAATAATTTCAAAAGACATACACACTGATTTATCATTTAAACGAAAAAACCAAATACACACATACAATACAAGAAGCTCTAAAAATTTTATACTAATACCACCTAGGACAAACTATGGAAAGAAAAACATTACCTATGAAGGAGCACAACTGTTTAATAAATTACCTAATAGCATTAAAGAAGCCACAAGTCTACACTTATTTAAAAAAAAATTAAAGGAACATGTCATAAAACACATTGCCATATTGTAAGCATACCCACTGTAAACCTACTCCTACTCTCAATAGTTACTTTTATGTATAGCACTGTTACCTAGCTGGAGTCAAACCAGTACACTGTGTACACACATTCTGTAATATGTATATTCTCTGTAAGCGAACTTTGTTCTTTGAGAAATAAATATCTTTAACCAGATTTATTTAGTAAAAAATTTGCAAATAAATAGGTAGCAGGAATGTAGGTCTCATCTTTCTAACGAAGGCGAAAAACAGTAGATGGCGGATATAGTTTCGTCTTGTTGGAAAGCAGCTGGCTTCTATTTTATGAAACAGTCTCTCCTTGCTCGGCAAAGCAACGTGTGAGAAATTAATAATTCGCTGGGACAAATTAGTTACACACGTTTATACTGAAACGCCCGACCGCCGCGACACGACGCGACAGAGGCTCGTGGGCGGGTACACTCGCGCAAATCGCGGACGGAATGCAATGCATGCATTGATCGATCGAGCAAAACTAGGGACGTGAGCAAGCAAAGCACAAACTGTGCAAGAAGATGAACGAACACACAAACAAACAATGAAACGAAAGATGCCTCGTTTTCACGTGCGAGTGGCCGGGGGGCGAGTTTTACATGTGCTGCTGCGGCTCACAGTGGTCGATAAAATTGGTGTGCCTTTCGTAGGAATATTGAAAAAAAATGTTACTTATTATGATGTTTTGAGTAGGTATGCAGTTTGGTTGGAAACATGAAAAAATTGTATAATATAGTATTTATCTGCCTTTTTTTGTAATAAAAACCATAAAAATATGGGTTTATTGGTTTTAAATGTATGAAAATGGATTTTGTTTTCCTCATAGCTCCTAAACGTCAGTGTTTGTCGGGATGAAACTTATAGGTATTATTAACCAACTTGTAAGGAAGCCATATGACCTTTGACATTTGTCCAGAACCGTCCGATGTAGAAAGAAGATATGAATCAATTAAAAATACTTATTTGGGCCATATTACTATGTGGTTAAATGTTACTTATATAATATTTTGTTCGATTTATATTATTAGACATTATTACCTAACCTTTCAAAAAGCCAACTAACTTTTGACCTTGCTCCGGGACCGTTCGCTCTAGAAGATATGAATTAATTAAAAATGCGCATTTGGGCCATATTACCATGTGAAGTAATTTTTTTTTTAATATGTTTCACAACTTGTACAAATATCTTGAGAACCGTTTATCCGATCTGCATGAAATTTAGTAAGTCAATAGCTTGTAGGTACTTGAGAAATTTACTGGCAAGTATGTAAAATCGGATGAGGGGTTATTAAAATATAGGCTTTTTAAGGGGTTAAAAATTTTAAAAATTACTAAAAAAAATTAAGTTACATTTTATATGAAAGCTCTTGGTTTGGATATTCTAAAACCATTTTTTTCTAGCTCTTTTAGATGCAACAAAAAGGCTAAATTAAGATAACCAACTACCCAAGAGCTCCCATTTCTAAGGGTTTCGTAGGCATCAAGGTTTTTCTACTGGTCGGCCAGTTCCTTTGCTTTTTGAATTTTTTTTTCTTGAAATAAATTTAGAATGTACTTGGTTCTCATGAAATTTACTTCACATAGTAATATGGCCCAAATGCGCATTTTTAATTAACTCATATCTTCTAGAGTGAGTGTGCGGGTCGCGCCGGTCAGTGTACAATACAATGACTACATTATTCAAACAGCAGCCTACAATACAAACGAGGATTTTTCAGAACGGAATTTCTTCTTCTTATTTTGCACATGTCCGACTCCAGTCTGTCATTTCGACGAATAACCTTGCTAGTGTCATTAAATTATCGCTTCTCGGCCTTTTGGCTAAGATCAAAGTGTAGTGTAGTGAAGTCAGTCAATAGTAATGTTAGCTGTCATCAGTCAGCTTGACTTTGAATGCCAAAACAGTAGTTATTACACTTCTTATACTGACCTCAATAAATTTATTGAGGTCAGTGATTTCAACACACTTTCTTTTCTTTTTAGGGTTCCGTACCCAACGACGGGTAAAACGGGAACCCTATTACTAAGGGTCCGCTGGCACAGTTGAAATTTTCACGGATGATGTATTTCTGTTGCCGCTTTGTTTAACAACAAATAAATGAAATAAAAATTGTATTTATGGGGGGATTCCATACAATAAACGTGTTTTTTTTGCCGTTTTTATAGATCCGTCTGTCGCGAGGCTTGTATCTCATAAACCGTAATAGAATAGAATAGAATAAGTTTTTATTTGCAACACATAGAAAAATATACATCAAACAGTAATAAGTAGTTACAGTTGAAATTTTCGCTGATGTTATTTTGTTGCCGCTCTATGTAGGTACCTACCTACCTAACTACCTATATAAACACAAATACTATAAAACAGGAGTTGGCTATATCAATCCATCCTCGTAGGTACCCTGGGTTGAGGGTTGGGAGTAGGGGTCTCAAGTGGGGGTAGATGGCAAGTCATTCTCTTGAGTCTTTTTTTCTAGGAGTTTTTTTTATCTTCGATGCCGTTGAAGTCTTTTATTTGTGACTTAAATCCTTAACGCCCGAATACTCAAACGCAACTTAGATTTGAGCACGTCTCATGTGTCGAGTTTTTGACTAAAAACCACGACTTGAGACGTGCTCAAATCTGAGTTGCGTTTGAGTATTCGGGCGTAAATCTTAATGGTCGGCCTTATTGAGTTTGTTTTTCATTTGTTTTACCCACAGACTAGGATGCTTACGTTTTACTTAAGGCAAGTTACGTTAGTTAAGGCAGAGTTTGTAGCCGCGGGGTGCTAGGTCGGGTAACCTCCTCGTGGTGCACCCCGGTAACACCATGAAACACGCCCGCAGAGTACTGCGGACGTGTTTCATGGTGGCTAATAATCCGACAAGGTGGGTCTCTCCACGTGTCCCTCTGATTAGCAGAGGGCACAGTGTGATGAGGCGGGGCAGACCTTTTAGTCTGCCCAGGTGGGTCAGGGCTGTATAGGCAGCCCGGACGGACGAGGCGGTAGAGCGCGCGCGAGAGACGCCTTAACTTCTCGCGCCGCTACGTGGTGAATAGCGGGAGAAGACCTGGGGGCACCTTCTCCCGCATTGCACTAATTCACCACTCCCGTCGGGCGGGAACGGCCGAGCACTCGCGGTCGTTCCCGGGCCCCTCCCTGCAAAGGGGGAGGGGGCGTGCGGGCCCCGCCGTAAAGGCGGGGACATTTGCAGGCCCCGCTGTAAAGGCGGGCGGTCGTCGGCGGAGGACTGGATGGAAACGGAAAGGCTCTGCCAGTTTTCCAGTTCCCCTCCGACAAAGACGACGCGGGAGTGCCGCGGGTTGTTTAGTGGATATACCGGTAGCGGAAACCGGGGAGTCCCACATATCCCTCCCATCCTCCAATGGGGGGGAATGCGTAACGCATTTTTCCCAGCGTCAAAAAAAAAAAAAAAAAAGATTTTGTAGCCGCGCGGATTTTGCACGGAGACTTGTGAGTTCTTAGCACTCCCGATAGAGGCGCTTATCGAGTCTCCTTATAACTCTCAAGAAAAACCCGACTTCAAACTCTAAACATAAAATATGAAACTCCTTCGCTGGGTTTCTAATCTTATTGTTTCAAATGCAGTGGAAAATACACTCATACTACTGTAACTTAAGAACTACTCGACAGATCTGACATGACAAGCACCAGCTTTCGATTAAAATAAGAATCATCAAAATCGGTTCACGCAGTAAAAAGTTAAATGAGGTAACACAATACATAAGAAAAACAGTCGAATTGAGGACCTCCTTTTTTTGAAGTTGGATAAATTGAATGCGGCCATTTCGTCAATACCTAATGAATATATTTTTAGATTTTTTCAACAAAAAACGAATGTATAGGTAAAGTTTTGGTTGGTGGTTCCCTTCATGCTGTTTTAAGTTTTCTTTCAGTGCAGGGGCATTATTCTCAACAACAATAGGAGGTTCCAAGGAGATTCCTTGCCCCAAACCGTGAAACGTCAAAACTTGATCTTGGGCTTTATTCTTTACGACTTAAAAGAGATACTTTGCCCTGACCGTATGACACCGGCTGCCATGTCTTAGCTGTGATCGAGGTGCAAATGGTCATAGTGAATAAGGCTCCAGGTGGAATTTGAAGATGGATTTATTGCAGAAAAGATTTATTAGTTTGGCGAGCCTGGGTTCTGTGTGGAGTGACTGGAGTTCTCAGCACGCCCAATATCACTGTTGACTTCTCCATATATAAATCCGGAGTCACAATATAGAAAACCAAAAACAATAAGGAATAGGAAAGGAAATGTGCGAGACCGAAGTACACCTTCGCCTTGCGAGTTTTAGACGCATAACTTCAGTCTATATTTTCATAGATAGAAGTTTTCATGGATTTTGTATATAAGGGTAATTTTATTTTTCTTATTGCATAACAATACACAGAATGGGTACTTAGATACAATGGAAAAATACATCTAAAATCCTACATTTTTGTTGACTTTGTTATCGTCGCGCCGGCCGCGTCGCGTCGGGCGTAGACACAAGTGGAACTTTTACCTTTATGTTGAAGCAAAAGCACTTGAGTGGGAAATAAATAACGAGATCTAGAAGTTTGTTGGGCCTGAGCTACAGGCTACCAACGGGGTCCACAGGTGGCGGATAGTGGAACGACCACCAGATATAAGTCTGGTGGGACAGGCTTGCCTATAAAATGCTGCATTTTCCTATGACAATCCTGTGACATGGCGATCAAATGCCGCCAGTAAATAGGCATTCCCCTGATACTGGGCAGCAGCTGTATCAGTACTGGCAGAAGGCCGAAGAATAGTTTTCTGGAAGGGCTTCTGACTGGACATTAAAGGGCGGCACGCCGGCCTCTAAACTGCGGTGCAGAAAGCAAGGGGAAACTACTGCACAACACCTTCCAACAAAAAGTACAACAAAAATGCACAACAATTGATGCATCAATTACGCCGACAAGAGCATTGCTCTTAAATTAGAAGAAGAAGAAGAAGAAGTTCCAAGCAGAAGAAGAAGGCAGCTCAATACTTAGGCACATGTAGGTACTACATAGGTAGGTACATAATCTGGTTTCTCTCTAATGAAAAAATAGCTGGAAAAATGAAAGAGCCTTGGGCTTGCTCCACAAATTGGTGTAGGACGGTAGGCGGGAAGTGGCTTTCGCTTTCAACGTTCACTTGTTTCCTTCGGATAAGTATAATATGAAATTACAGGTAGATATATACATAGATCTATTATCTTTCATGAGCGCTGCCAATTGATTGTAGGTACGTTTAGAAGATTGTTTTCATAGATTTTGAACATAATTTCGTATCAAACTAGAAACTGCCAAAGAAACGATGTAGGTATGGATTGTTTGAAAGATGACATGGGAAACAAAGGAGTGATTGCAGAGATGACGGATGATAGGGGGGAATGGAGAGAAATAACTTGTTGTGCCAATCTGTAAACAGCATTTAATATTCCTTGTGCCGACCCCACATGAAGTGGATAAGGACAAGAAGAATAAGAAGAAGGAACCTGCTTCTACTTCATCTAGAATCCTTTTTCTAGATGTAGTTATTCCTTGAAAATAGGTATCCTACCTAAAAAGACTCCGCTGTCCGTCCGTCTTCTGTCTGTGTGTCAGTTTGTCTGTCTGTATGTCTGCTTGTCCATCTGTCACTAGGCTGATCTAACCTAACTGATCTCATGAACCAGTTGAAATTTTCACAGATGAAGTAGGTCAAGATGTAGGCATTTCAGTCGCCGCTAAATTCCAATGTTTAAAAGCAAGTAAGTTTATTAATTTATTTTACAAGACGAGACGACGAGCACGTTTAATCGTCAAAACGGCACTAGCTTTTAATTTCAATGGAACATAAGCTCTCTCTGGATTTTAGGTACAGTGTAATTTAGTCATTTTAAATGGAACTAAGAGGGGCGTTAGGTTGCATTCAAAATATAGTTTGAGCAACTCGTTATTACATTTCTCAAAATTGCAGTCAGCACTACCGTTGCTTTGAGTCAAAGCTTTCAGAAGTTCATGAATAGATACGGCTGCTGCTAAAACTTGCAGCTATTATGAAATGAATGAAATTGAATGAAACAAAAAAATATGAGTGTGATGTGATACACTCAGAATGAGACCTCAAAATGTGATATGATTGGAGTATAGCTTTTTGTTATATTCGTTTTTTAGAACTTCGTGTTATACTGCACTTGCAGTACTCCTTTCTTTTATTCTTTACTAGCGGATTGTCCCAGCTTCGAATGGGTGCCCAAAATTTTTTTCAACATTTTAGGATAAACTTAGACTTACTCATACATCGTCATACATCGCAAAGCGCGAATCGATTCAACATATAACCCGACGACACCACCAATCAGTACGAGTTTCTTGCCTGCTTTTCTGGAAAATACTACAATATCCCTGAGTAACATAGGCTACATTTATTACTGGATAAATTAGGGATTCCTACTAAAACATCAAAAATGTAACCCAAGGTGTATAAAAAATGGGGCGCGCGGGCGGGTCGCTAGTATTACCTATTATCAACGCGAAAGTTTGTGAGTAGGGTTAGTTAGGGGTAGTTTGTGAGGATGTTTGTTATTCTTTCACGCTGGAACGGCTGAAGGAATCTGGATGAAACTTGGCAGAGAGATAGATCGACAGCCTGGAATAGCACATTGGCTACTTTTTATCCCGTGGGAATACCGCGATTTAAATCTGCGTGGGTGAAACCGCGGGGCGCAACTAGTACGGATTAATTTTTGAGCTAATTAAAGTTACCTATGCTTCAAGTAGAGTACGTAGTAAATACTCGGTAGATTGTATAGTGTTGATAGTTTAGTAGATATGAATACATTTCATTGAGAAATATTGTTTTCTGATCAATCTAAATATTAATAAACTATAGTTTTAAAGTATTCTCGGTTATACTTTTAACGCAAACATTTACTTTCACCAATATTTTTTTTAAGATTTATATCCCTATCCGATCGCGATCCCGGGGAAAAAAGTAAGCATTATAATAGTTATAATCGGTATGTTAGTTACAGTTCGCAAAGTGTAGATAAGTCGTTTTGGAAACAAGCGGGGGGCAATTTGATGTGGGCGGGAGTATCGATCGACGCAGGCTTGCTTGCGCTCACAGTGTGAAGCGAGGAGCCTGTTAAGCGGAGCGACATCGCTCCACAGAACACTCGCTTGCCATTACTGCCAGCAGACCGAAAGCTGCGAACCATCTGGCCGAACGGCTGACCCGCGATCGCGATGCATTCTCTTTTCGCGCTCGTCGTCGCCACTCTAACTGCGAGTGCCATTGCACTGCCTCCTGGTAACTAAACTTTAAAAATACTTTTGAAACTTTGTACTATGGTGCAAAATATATACTCATGCTCGCTCAGCCTTATCGTAACTGATAAGAGCTTCCCGCAACAAGCCGTCGGAGTGGCGAAGTTAGTTATTTTCAGTCATGTCAGCCTTTGCCAGTGCGATCATGATCAACAATTCAGTAAATAAAAAACGTTGTAGTGCTGCATCTTGTTCCTATGCGGTGGCAAGCCAATTTGTAGTTCCACCTGTTACGCTCAACGTTGTTTGTCTACCTACGCGATGCTTAAATGCCTATTATTTCATCAGGTATGTTTTTAAAGATCTGGGTGAGCAACACGCCCATTATATTCAAATAATATAGGTAATATATAAATAATACCGTATTGATTCTCTACATGTTTTCTTATTGTAACAATGTGCGATGCAAGATGCGACAGCATAATAAAACCCGTAAGGCACGTCATCTCATCAATTCATCTAGGTTGACCTGTGAGCTTGACCGTCTCTGCATGCTTTTTATTCATGGTAGGTAATCCTATGTTATTGAATCGTATTTGCTCAAGTAGCCTTAATTAAACTTATACATTAATATTACTAGCACGTATTTCAAAAACTTTGAGTAAAAAAATAATATAAAAAATGCGCTACCTACGTCTTGTGAGTAGGCAGGTACTATCTAAGCAGATTGAACAGACTACGTTACCCACGCTGGTTTTTAAAATTATATTGTTGATATAAGAAAGAAGATATTCTTAATTCGAAATAAACAATTTGATATTTAAGTGGGTGTTTTAAAATTATGTACCTAATATCATATAAATACATTTAATGTTTAATGTAAGAAGATGTTCATTTTTTACGTGCGGTTCTCAAATAATAAATCCGTTTGCTGCAGCATCCGTGTATTAAATGTTTCTAGAAAAGTATCCAGTGGGATTACAGGTTAACTGATGGAAGATGCTACCAGTCTTATAAAATCCTATTCTTACGACGACGTCCACCTCCATTTGTCCGAATGTACTGTGTTGTACGTTTTGTTTATTCTCTTGCCTTTTATTTACTCGTGATCCTGAATAAAATCGTAGTAATAAAATGAAAAGGATATTATTGTGAACAAAACGCGAGCTAAAAAATATTCTGCCATTCTACTTATTAAAATATAAAAAATAACTTAACTCTTAACTCTTTGGGCGGGCGGTTTAGTGTTCAATAATATGAATTGTAACCTGAGTTAAAATTCATATTTATTTATTTCCTCTTTACCATAACATGTAAAATAAACTGCGGCGTATGTAGTTTTCAAGTTCATTATGTCGCCGTACATTATGGTCGCTTTGCCACTGTTCCATGAATTTGATAAACATGAAATTTATTCATGTTTTAATTTCCATACTTGATTGTGATTGACTTGGCACCACTGACAATTTTGGTACTAATAATGAGATTTCAATAGAAAAAATGATTATTTAATGGCCGTAATTGAATAATCATTTGCGATGTGTATGTCGAACAGAAAACTAGACTTATATACCTACTAGCCTAGTTATATACCTAGCCGTTATTTTTTAATATTCAGTAACACTATTTGAAAAAAAAAAACATTTTGCCTACGCCTCACTAAGTTGTTGGAACCACAATGGAGCTTCAATATTGTTCTAGATTAAATTGTAACAAGGATTATAATAGAGAACGGTAGACACCAAGTCGTGAATTTATTCCTTGTTCATTTAGGTATAGGGCACCTGGGTTCACGGAACATTATTTGAATACCATTTTTCTCTATAGTGACACTTGAGGGGCGTACTCAGGCCATTGGGCTTCCGAACCGTTGGTCCTTCAATGATTTTCTTCGTCCAAGATACCTGAGATCGCAGTATGTCGCCACAAAAAACCACGCTCGCATCCCGTACCCACCGCGTCCTCAGCCGGAGCCACCAACTGATTGGCTGAATGAGGTAAGCACAACCAATACAAACCTTGCACATTACTATGAGCATTACTTATTCATAACTCATGTACTAGTCTCTACTTGTCAAAGACAAAGACAAGAATTTATTTTAATGTATCATTCGTAGTTATTTTATTCCTAATCCTCTAACTTTGAATGAATGCAATGAGTAGTCGAACCCAATCATAAAAAAAAATCGGAAGCATTATCGTGGAACAAGATTATTATTGATTTGATTTCTCCTGTGTGTGTATTTTTAGATAAAACAAAATTAAAAATAGGCCGAAGGTGTAAAAGCGTAGGTACACTACCTATTGATGAAGGGGTTTAAAAATATCGCGAAGAAACTAGTTCGTCTTTAAGCAGCTACGAAAGCGTGCAACCTATCACGTTCAGAATCATTGTCAGCTTCGAACTCTTTTGAGTATAGGACTCCTTCATAAAATTACAAACTTATATTTTTCCTTAAAGCTTGTATGTATTTTCAAGAAGCCTAGCCTAGCCTTATTAAAAGTTTTTCTGACCTACTTCGAAGTGTGTGTCACAAACGGTAAAGCGAATAAACTTTGCCTCGCGCTGGAGCCGAAGTATCGGTTATCATCAGTAGGTAGCGGAAGCAGGGGTAATGGCGATCGTGTCGGATAATACCGCTCACTCCAATAACTTATTAAATAAGGTGCCTTAAAACAGCGTGCACGCTGCAACCTCCGCGCAGGGGTTGTGACGCTTGAGCAGGCAGAGTCTCTAACCTCGAAACTAACATAAGACAAATGAAAAAACAATTTTCCCTCAAGTGATCGGCACTCCCCCATCTTCCTCTATGGTAAATTTATCATTAAGCTACTAATAACTTCTTAAAAAATGCACAGGAAATCGACCGGATTAGTGAGATGAAGGATGAAGGTCCTCGAATTGTACCAATGAAGCCGGAGTTTCCCCGTTGGATAACTCACGAGCCCTACAATCGCATAATGTTTGGATCGACCGGAACTCACCCCGCGCGCAGTCGCTTGCCGTCGTACTTTGATTACCCTCCCTTTCCGTTGGCGATGATGAATGCCGGCAACGTTCCTCGAAAACACCCTAAGATCTTGTACCCCGCGTTGATAACCACAACTGAAAAGAACTTAATAGAGTCCGAAGAGGAAAGTAAGGTTTTTGCCCTCACTCCTACCGACAAAGGATACTTTGAGGAAACAGAAAAGTATACGTCACGTAAGTAAAGTGTGAAATGAGAATGAATAGCTAGAGGTTGGCAGCGACACATAAATCTTCCTATTTTTAGATGTGCCTGATGCGCTGGAAGGTCCTCATGAGGGTGGGGGGCATCAGGATTTAGAGGATCTAAATCCGCGGCGGCAAATTCGTCAAAACCCTTTAGGTCGTACCAAAAACCTAGTCGCAGAAGATGTGGACAAACTTAGAGACGGATTGTAAGTTTATTTTATGATTAGCCAAAATGTCACACGGTGAAAACATAGCCTTTTCATATTACAGTCAGAATAAAATGTGAGATCTGTATTCATGTTATCAGTAATCAGCAAAATATTCAACTTTATTTTATAAATTTATTTTAGTTTTTCTTTTGGGTCAGTTTTCATCTTAGCAGTGACTTAAGTGTTCCTCGAATAAACTACTTGACCACTATTAGGTTTATTGTATAAGTAATATCTTTCTATTTTTACTTGGTACTGAGAGATCTGAAGGGATATCTACCGTGCCTGGAGATCTTTCGACGCAACATCTATAGGAGAATGCAGTCTTTCATCTTCTAATATAATCAACTACTTTCATAAAGTTTTGATAAAAAAAACATCAAAATCGCAAGGTACAAAACGTACGTCAATATACCTACATACATATATACAATATTTTTGTATGTACACTGTTGAAATATTATGGTAGGTAAAAGGTTTTTTATTTATACAGTACCTAAAGTAGGTACCTACTTAATTTTTTTTATATCGTAGAATAGCTCACGCTCGTTTTCTGAATTGTATTAACATTGATCAATGGTATCTCTACGAGATTTATTTCTCTTTGAAGTACCTATTCGATCGCGTTCGTTGCACCGTTGTTACCCTTATGTGTGAGCTTGAATATTTTACTTATTTTACTCTTCTATTTTATTCATCCTCTATTGCGTCTGGTATTCAGTGAATGTCTAGTAAGTGACTGAGAAATGTGGGTTAAACTTGCTTGAAATCTGACTTCTCTGGCTTTTCTCGTGTTATGCCTATTTATTATTTAGTTACGATGCATACCAAATAATTGGCCACATGACACAAATATTACTACAATATTAATAAACGTATTATGTATCTATAATAATAATAGTTGCAGTCAAATTTGGCCAGAGATTTTCTTTCTAAACTATAGAGACCGTTCTTTGGCCACGATCTCGATTATGAAGTACTCAAAGTATCAAGTGTTTTTATACCAACCGACTGCTAATTTTATTTTCTATTAGGTACAATACAATCCAGTTTTGTTTCAGTGTTAATGTATTATTTTATTAACCAATTTACTGCAAAGTAAAATTGTTAGTCTAATTAGTTTCAAACCACCCGGTATTGCTACAAAATGTTAATTTAATGTTCAGACCTAAAATGTATATACTTTCCAGGTCTAAGCACCAAATGCGCGTGCCGGTATCACTGATACCGACGAACCTAAATTGGTTAAAAATAACCAAAGACAAACAAAATAATTTAAAGTAAGAAATAACTTTACGTATGTACTTAGAATACATCTTGTTTGTTACAAAACCTTTAGATGAGCATGTAATTTTCACATTACCTTATCCTCACATTTGGAAACATTACTGAACTCATGGTAATTCGTATTTTAAGAGCGTGTTTCACTTGTGCCACCTTTTTTATGTTTAGGAGAGCACTCAGAGTTATATTTTGCAAAGGACAACTAACTCTATAATTTATGTGGAAAAAAGCATCAGGTACATCCTACAACACCACCGCACCATCCTTTGGTTTTTAACTTTACTATGGAAACTATGTTATTATGATCAAGCAAGCATTGGTGACGTTGCAGGCATTGAACTGACAAATTTTATAGTGTGTCACAGGTGATCAATTTCTAATATTAGCTTACTTTGCCAGGGTCGTTCTAAAAATATCTACCTTCAGTGTGATATCAGATGTTGAACGCTTAGAATAATTGTACCTATTTGAAACATGATAGGTATAGTATAATAAACATAATAGTTTTAAGCTCGAATGAAATAAGAATGTGACAAAAATACGTATTGCACGTTTCTTTAATGCCGGTCCATGTTTAGATAATTTATTAGGCGATGGTGCTTTAAATGTACCTCGCTCACTTTATTAGTTTGTTGAACATAGCAGACATTTCATACGTTATAATGTAACATTTAGTGTGCCAGCAATTTTGTATACACAATTGTAAACTACTAGTACACTTTAAAACAAAAAAATCATTTTAGTACATAGTGTGTCCGTCGTTCTATACCATTGTCAGGTTTATTTTCGACTCAAATAACAATAGCTTATACTGTAGGTATTTATCACTTCTTAGATTACAAAGGTAATTAAAATACAGGGTGTCCGGAAGGTCGATGCAAAGCCGTGAGGGGGGGGGGGTAGGTCACCTGGTTACGCATCTATTCAGGCTAGATTACCTTAGTCCAATGTCGTCGAATTCCGAGTTATTATCCATGATTTTGGAAAAATTTACCAAAATCATATGCTTATTTGTTCATAGTGTTCAAACAGACAGTTACTAGTACCTAACAATTTGTTTGTGTCCTAGCATGATGTGTATACAATAGATATATACACACAAAAAAAACCTGAATAGATGCGTAACGAAGTGACCAACCCCCCCCCCCCCCCCCCAATCACCACGGCTTTGCATCGACCTTCCGGACACCCTGTATTTTTAAATTAGTCAAAGAGGTATTGTGAAAATAAACTGATGGTATAGTGAGAAATAGATGATTTTATCAAATTGTTGCGTCTCATTTTACTGCTTTATTTTAAGTTTCCAATAGACTTAGAATAGAACTCGTGCGTGTCACAGTTCAGGCGTAACCATATAATGCTTGCGGCTGTACACTAATAATGAGGCATAGTGTTGTAGTATGATGCTAGATTGTAAACGATATATATTTTTGTGTGTATCACCGTAGCTTGTGTGAAGTAGTAGCTAATCGAATTACCGGATTACAGTGCAATGGGCATTATTTGAAATTTCCAAAATTTGTTAATTTAATGCAAACCATCAATTATCCATTTCACTAATTGTATTGTTAAAATCTCTGTTATGTAACAAAGCAAGGGTGCGTTTCCACTGATGAGAAAAGGGTGCGGATATAAAACAAACGGTGCTGTCAAAAGAGTTGGGTGCAATGGTATTCATAGTGAAGCAGAAACTATGCGAATTTCAATTATTCTTCTGGGCTATTTTTGCACGTTTCTGCACCCCACCATTCCGCTCACCAGTAGAAACGTAGCCTTAATCTGACCTATTTCCTGCTTTAAAATGTAACTGTTGAAACACTATACACACGTAGATTACTTTTTCGATCAGCTGTTGCTATTTGCTGTTGTTAGCTTATTTGCTGATTTTTATATATAAGTAATGGAATGTTTTTTGTGTGTCGTTCGTCATAGTGAGTCGGAGGCCAAGGACAAGCCAGATCATATCCGCATGCTGGGCAGCCAATTCGCCACCGGTACCATTTACGCGGTAGGCATCGCTACCGGCGTTGGAACCGCCATATTGTTGGCTATATTCGGAATCATCTTTGGGTGGTATGCGTAAGTACATTTTCATTAATTTTGACTTTTCTTTTAAATCTTTTTTTAGCAAAATATTGGTAGCTCTATGGAAAACTTGCATCTGTTCCGCTCGTTGTTCGATTATTATAGTAAATAGTCCTCAATGTACTTAAGTTCTTTCAACAAAGGTATACAGGGTGTTAAAACAACACTGAAATCTAAGGTGCAAACGTACCAACCATTAAATAACCAGGTTAAATAACTTTTCTCAAAGAGCATGTTTAGATGCTGTTTAACCAAGAGTTAACTAAACTCGAAAAGTGAACTCGAAAGTCGTTCATTATCATACATCTTTTAATTGATCTTGTTTTTTTTATTTTATTTACACTGAGTAATATCATAAATTTAAAAGTTCGGATGTCTCTTACTCAATAACGCTAGAACGGCTGAACTAATCTGGATGAAATTTGGCACAGAGATAGATTATAGTCTCGAATAGCACATAGGCTAAGCTAAGCTTTAAGATCCTGCTATATTCTGGTATATACAGGAGTAAACTTAGAGCATATAATTTAGAATCATGAATTCTAGATTAATCAAAGTCAAGAATCATTATATTCTACAGAATCACAAGGATCACTTTTAAACGTCTAAAAGATAAGTGAATTTAGATGCCAGTTTCACGCGACCAAGCCTAGAAAAACAGCCAACAATATATACAAGAATGAATATAAATGAAAAACATGAATATTGGCCACCACTCAGCATTAAGCAAAGTTTACTATAAGGCTAGTCCTCGGTGACATCAGACGTGTACGGTACGTGCTTATATAAATATTGGTATTTTAAATAAATAATAAATTAATAATGTTCAACCGTCTCATAACATTAATGACCAACAGTGACATGACACTATGCTATGGTAGTAATGTGCAGCATAACTATAATGCCTGTTCCTACGAATAATATGGCCCATTCGTAATCCAGTTTCTAAAGAAGTGAAACACAGTAGTCTATTATTGGATTGTGGCCTAGTTATGAAGTAAAAAAAATTGTAGGTACGTTTCGAAACTCCGTTATCCAAAATAATGCAAAACTTGTATCTTGTAAGTTATTGACTTAACTTGATCAATAACTTACAAGATAACATGCTTCATCATAAATGCATTCACAAAATTAAGAAATAGGTTTGTAATGTAACGCATAAAATATTTAGGGCTATAAATAAGGAAATAAAGCTATAAAATGTTGACAGAATGAGCGCAATCAAAACATTTATGCCATATATCCTATACAATTCATTATACTATTTCACAACACGATTCTCATTGGTCTAAAATTAACTAAGTAAGTACTAGAAATCTCATTCATTGGCTGCTAATACCTATATCGATGTGAAAAGCCACAGGTGGGAAGAAATACTGAGACTAGGTCATCAAATGCGAGCCTAGACGAGTTACGTGAGTGGTGCATAGCTTTCATTATTATGCTTCAGTATTTTACATACATAGAGCTTTATAAGTTGTAATGATTTCTGTCAGAGATATTCGTTAAAAAAAATCTCATGCAAAGTAAGCACCTATGTACCTTCTGCTATTAAAATACAATAGTGTAAATTAGCTTAAAAGCGACTCTGTAAGCTACGGCGTAGCAAATAACGTATCTCGTAGCATATATGTAGATAGGTACGCAGGGTTATGGATATTGTTAAGTGTAAGGTTTCCTTTTGTGCTTCGTCGCTTCCGTACTTTTGATATATAATATGTATGTTTTACATCTCACTGAGGGATCATTAAAAACTATTGAGAACAATTACAAACATTACGTGAACAAATAAATTTGCTTTGAAAAATATATTATTAGAGAGGGTGGGGGCTAGAAATATAAATGCAAAGGTATAAAGCAAAGTAAACAAGTCCTTATTAAACGTACCTACGTCACGTTTTTGAAATTTGGAATCGGTACAGAATTGTTCGTGACCTACATTAACACAACTACTTTAATTTACTTCTATTTTTAATTAAATTATAAGTTTTGTATTTGTTTTTTTAATACAACTACTTGATGGAAAAAGCAGATGGCCCACCTGATGGTAATGGTAACCATCACCTATAACAAAGCATTGCCTCGTAAGTCAAGCACTATAGGAACGTGCCCTACGATGCACTGCCCCGCGTCCATCAATTTGAGGTATACAGATGTTAAGCCTCCTAAGCATGTTATTGCACCGGCAACCATACTTTTCAAACCGACACAGAGCAACGCTAGTTGGTGACAGAAAAAGGCGTGGTGTGGTGTTCCTCGGTCAAGCCCTTCACAAAGAGCTCTGTTACTCTTAAAATAAAATATTTATCATCTGACTAGCTGGTACCCGCGACTTCGTCTGCGTACTTTTCGCAATTAAAGGTAGCCTATGTCCTTTCTCAGGGTCTAAAGATTGTCTGTGCCAAATTTCATCAAAATCGGTTGAGAGGTTTAAGCGGGAAAGCGTAACAGACAGACAGACAGACAGACAGAGTTACTTTCGCATTTATAATATTAGTAGGGATTATAAACGTTTTCAAGACAAATATTTCATATGATATTTTTCTGTATATAGTATCTTATAATTATAATCTTATCTTATGTTTTTCTTTGACACCCCTCACAGCCAGTTGGCAGCTTTGCCTTCTGCTCCGTAGGCCGTGGGTTCGATCCCCACCGAGAACAAACACAGTGTGATGAACATAATAATATATGTTTGTTCTCTGACCAGTTGTTATTATAATACATAAGTATGTATTTAAAAAATAGTATATTATAATATTATCTATCTGGTTCACAAGCTTTTTATAGTTTGGGGCTAGATAGTTCTGTGTAGAAATAAAACAAAACCACACTATTATTTTTTCCGCAGTCCAGAACGGAACTGCTAGACGATTATAATTACTGCGATTATTTTATTCAAAATTATATACGACCCTGGGGTCATTTGACAGTCTCTCAAAGCGTGCTAAAGCTGCGGCTGACGTGGACTACCCGGCATATGGGGTCACTGGACCGACCATGGATACGTCTGGGGACCGTAAGCTCGCGCATTCGGCCCAGATGTATCACTACCAGCACCAGAAACAACAAATTATTGCTATGGAGAGGTAATATCATATCCATCTAACTTTCAATCATCTTAGAGGATAGGTGACAATTGGCATAACTGATAAAATTACGCAGGCTATTAAAAATAAAACCATTCCATATATTCTCAATATAATTAAGATCTAACTGAACATTAATAATATTCATTTTTTAATGTCCCAAAAGATGTCTTCCAAGCGGAATATCCGCTCGGAGAACAACTTCTGGGACAATAAAAATCTTAGTGATTTCCCTAAGTGTAGTAAACACTATAAAACTAATAAAAATTGAAATAAAGCATTATAATAAATCGTAGTTTTTCAACATTGTACATCTTAACTTTGTTTCTTTCTTTCTTTTGTTTGTTTTAAAAGAAACATCTTTTATCAAATCCTAACCGTAATGAAAAAATAATAATCATTACCATTAATTAAATCATAAACCAATCTTAATTTTTTATGCTTAACTCTCACGACCGATCGATTCGAGCAAGACGGAATCGAACGTTTCGAACGAGACTAACTAAAATTATCTTAGAATATTTTGTATGTACATAATTTGTCTTGCATAATTTTTAATAAACTTTCATTAGGTATACGTCGACTACATTGGCAAGTGATCGTGAGGTCTCGAGTCTGTTATGCCTAATAATGTTTGCTTGAAAACAAATACTAACAATAAGAAACAGTTACTACATAGCTTTACTCGTAACTATGAGATTTGCCTCGACGGATGCAGGCGAGTCAAGCCAAGACGTTTTATATTATGGCAGACTTAGGTCTAAATAGAATTTAAGTTATTTTTAAGATGTTTTTTTTAGTTTAAAATAGAGTAGTGTGTTCGCTCACCGACAAAACCCTTAAAATAAATCATCATGATCATTTTAGACTGATTTCTGCTGAGTTTAGGCCTCCTCTTTAATACGCCACTCTTTCCGGTCCCTTGCGAGTCTCATCCATCCATTTCCAGCATTTGCTACTAAGTCGTACTAAAAAATTAAAGAAATTTATTAAATAATAACGCTGTCAGATGAAAGCAGACGAATTTTAATACAGATGGTATACAGAAAATGCAAATGCAAACAATGCAGAGTTCTCTCGGCTCAGTCAATTTTATTTTTCAAGTAGTTTTTTTATGCTAGTTCATTGGCAATCATTCGGCGCTAAATTGTAAATAAAATTTATTTATTTGCTTATAAATTTATTTATTTATTTATTTGCTATGTGCTAGCCGTGGGGTCTCGGCTTAGAATCGGACCCCTCCATCACCTCCCGTGGATGTCGTAAAAGGCGACTAAGGGAATACACCGGGAAATGGGCAGCAGCATTTCCTGAGAAAACAACATCAACACTGCGGTCACCAATCCGCCTGCCAAGCGTGGTGACTATGGCAACCCCCCCCCCCCCAATGATGAACACGATAGCTTCCTGGAAGCGGATAGGGGAGGCCTATCATCAACAGCCCACAGAAGTCCGTCCCGATTCTTTTATTTCTTTAGGTCTAAATTAATAAATACTAAAAATGCCTCTTTAGTATGAATCTAACATAAACAATATGTATTCTGCTTTGAGTATAACACATATTGTTGTTTTAACGAGCTCTTCTTTCTCGTTTAAGAGGTTCACTAAGAGTTACTTAATTCTATTCTATGAAACGATATAGGTCGATATAAGCTTTGTTGAGGATATTAATTATAGATGTATAAGCTAATAACTACGTCATTCTGTTATGGTACGGCTACAATAGACGAAGGGCGGCAGTATACCGTCACTGTCGTCTATTGTTTTCGGTTATGAACTATTTGATATCTTGTCAATCGGACAACAGGTGGCTATTCTTATACAAACGCTGGGCCGCGCTGTCTAAATTTATGGGCATAATACACATTTTCAATTGGTGAAAAGTATGCCTGATTTTCTAATTGTAAACGTTACGGCTTAACGTTGTATAGTGATGATAAGACACTATCAACACACCATCTTAGTATGGGTGTGTATGGAAGTCTCGTCTTATTTAGTTTTGTTTATGGAAATTATTTTATTAGCCACGATTTTTTTTACAATACGACATCTTTGCCCTGACAAACATTTATAAGTTTTACCTTTCGTCACCATGCTTTTTTAGCTTGTATATAAAGTAATACAATCATTTAAATAGTGTTTTAATGATGCTAAAACCTCGAATCTAATCATTTAAGATTGAATTATCTAACCACTATCTAACACAAATACTAGTTTTAATACCAACAAATAGTTTGTAATTCTCGCACATTCAAAGTTAAATTGCATCCGGCAACAACTTTCCCGAGCCGTTCACTTGGATGTTATTTCAAGTGAATGCTTCCGGTCGTTGTGAAATATTTACTTGAACATTTTGGATCAGCTGTTGGTTGAGCCAATTTAAATACTCAGAGTCGACGTGGGTTCGGGAACTTTGTTTTGTTATTGTACTGTTTGAAGGCGATGTTTGAAGATCTCTGATAATGAATTATTGTGTTTGCTGTTTAGGAACCACACTGAACAACGGAACGGCTCTGTTTCGGACCCGGAATCTGAGGAAGAGAATGAGGAGGGAGATTACACCGTGTACGAGTGCCCTGGATTCGCTACGGTGAGTTTAGTAATAGGTGGCATTTTCTTGATTTGGCACAGACTGTGTTCTCGTGGAAAAAACATAGCTTCCAGAGTTTAAACAAACAAAGATTTTTTTATTTATTTTTATTTATGGTAAGTATATTTCTAAGCTTCTTTTTCATTTCCCAGACTGGTGACATGGAAGTGAAGAACCCTCTGTTCCACGGGGAACCGACCCCGGCCACTCCAGCCACCCCTGGCAAGACCGGAGCCGCCAAGTTCGAGCCAAAGGAGTAATTGGATAGGCATAAAACTGTTTTAGTATATAAAACACTAAAACATGTTGCACCCCTTTATACTGTCTCTAATCATTGTCTATACATAGATCCTACTACCATTCTGTATTTATGTAAAACTGTTACTGCATTTGATTTTTAAGATTGTTATTTTCAGAAGATAAAACACAAAAGAAAAAAATGGTTTTGGCATTATGATGCAGCAACATACCCACTCTAAATCATTGAGCTACGATATGACAATTTTTTTTATTTCTCGTATTTGCCTATATTTGGAATGAAAATGGAAATAAGGAAATGGAATTATATCAACTGTATTGTGATATGCACCTTGATTGGAGTTTAGATAGAATTTATACTGTCCATCTGGAGGACTTAGATAGGATACTGTAAAGAGCTTTTGGGAATGTCAAAGTGTGTCAAACTCAAAAATATTTTTTTATTCAGCCCGGCATCTATTATTTGCTTAATGTTATTATTATTACGTCATTCCAGTTTTTCATTTCCTTTTATTTATTTATTTTTTCCTACTCGAATGTTGCGCGTCGCCCAAGTTAAATTATTTTGAACGCAGCTATGAACTGTTCGGGCGCCTTACTACAAAACGGTGTCTAACTTAAAACAGTGTCTAAAATTAGCGCTGTCTCTGTTTGCCATTACGCAATGGCAAGAGGTGTCAAAAGTTTAGGCAGTGTTTAACGTTTGCCTATTTTTTTGTAGTAAGGCCCTTCAACTCGATGTCTTTTACTTAATATTGTCTTATACTTAATACTAAATATTATAATTAATATTTACTTATATAACACACTAAAATAACAATTTTTACAACATATTCTTTTCAAGTTTTAATTAATTAGAATTTCTAGTCAAGCATTTAAAAAAGGTTTTAAAATCGTGTTCAGGTAAAACCTGTGCTTACTCAAAATGTATTTTTTTGACCTATTTATGTATACAATGTCCTCTCGAGTGCCACGTAAATTGTATTTGTAAAATTAATGAATTTAATGCAATACTTGAAGTTATACACAAACCTGCGACTGCCTATCTTGTTACATTATTACTGTATTTAGTTTTACGGACTATGCCATCAAATTTCTAAGTCATGAATCCTCTAATGTTGTGCAACTGAATACATACATATAATTAGAATAAACTTTAATCAATGTCTGTTATCTCACTCACTCTAGCAAAGTAATATAGATTAAACTTACATAATGATATAATATCGTAATTATTATAAAATATCTATCATATTATAATTGTAAGTTGCATGTTGTAGTTATAAAAATATAGTATAATATATATAATATATACACAGCAATTGTTGTTTTTTATTTAGTCTAAACTATCTTATTAAACTACCTTAAAATATACCAACAATTTTGATAGTTCTCGTAGTAGAGCTCTTCACATGTACCTACGCCTGTTTCTGCCGCCAAGCAGCGTTGGTGTTTCGGTTTGAAGATTGTGGTAGCCGGTGCAATTACAGGCACATGAGGCTAAACATCTGTATGCCTTAAGTTAATGATCTTATAAACTTTTTTTGATATTATAAACCTTCTATTTATAATACTCATAATAAAGCCTACGTTTGTTACACGGGAATCGTACCCATAACCTTAAGTGCAGAAGGCTAAGCTGACAGAGCCTGAGCAGTGAGGCTAATCTAACTCTGTCGTAAGTCTTAAGTCTAAGTATTTCACTCACTGATTACATTATTTCTATTATAATAACACTATCTGAGGTATTCAAGATACACTTTTTATATACGCCCAATACGACAAGTTAAACTTTAAGAAAAACAAACACTTTTATTAAGCATTTGGAATGAAAGTGTGTCTTAATATGATATCGTGATTTGACCGAAAATTTTTCAAGAAACCTCCACCATTTTCTTCAAAACAATTGACTGACTCGACTTTTGACTGACGTACCTAACAGTTTATAATGTTTATAGAAACATAATATCCAGATCACTTAAAGCCGGGTCCGCAGCGCCAATTTTCTAACAAAACATGTTACATAACAAGCAGAACATGTTTTTAAAACAGCCCGTCTGGTGTGTTCTGTTTTGTTTATTGTTTTTGTTTCATTCCAATTCATTTAAAAAATGAGTTCCGACGAAGAGGACGTAGAAGCTGCAATAGCTATAGTGGATTTAGTTCTACAAAGACGTAACCGAAATAGATTCCGGGTCCGACCCTACCTCAACCTCGTTCCTTCAATATTTATGAAGAACTGAAAATCGATGATAGATTCGGAATACAAAACAACTTATCACATACTAAAAGATTTAAATACTCAAAATTATGGCGAACGCGGGTGATGTTATACATTTGTCTCGGCAAACATGTTTTTGTGTTTTTGCTAAAAAAACTGTTAAGCCACGCCCCTATTCTGTTTTGTAAACATGTTATGATGTTAGAAAACACGAAAACACGGCGCTGCGGACCCGGCTTTACACTGGCAAGATTGTCTTTATACAGGAGCCATAAAAAAGAAAGGAAAGGAAAAGTCCCCAAAAGTCATTATCCGAGTGGGTATGAACTTTGTTATTTCTTTGGAGGTAAAATCAATTTAGAAATGAAATTAGCTTGACAGATGCTCACGCCATGCTAAGTCATTTTATACTACACCTGCTTGGAAAGTACCTTGATACTTTATCAAATTTACGGTAGAAAGTACGTCATTGCATATCGAACAAATATGCGGGGAGAAAACGCATCTGAGCGGGAGAGAAAAGTGTATGAAAATCCATTTCTTACGTGGTTTTTCTTTTTTAATTTGGGTAAGACTATGCGCCGGTAACCTAAATATCAAAAGCCAAAAAGTTTTTACTGTGAGTTTTTATCTCCATGTTCGGTTCAGGATAAACAATTTGAAAAAAGAACATGTGAAAATTGCAGACGCCATTTGCGCCATTTTCAATTTGTGCGTTGTTTGAGGATTCAGTTTTAGTTTTTTATTTTCCTCGTAGGTGTAGTAGAAAGCACTCTCGAGAGAAAGTGCGATTCCCGATCTCGGGTATTTTAAAGCCCTCGCCTACGGCTCGGGCTTCAAACGACACCCTCGACGGTAATCGGTCACTTTCTCCTCATGAACAATGTACTATTCCTGTTGCAAACAGAAAGTAGTAGATATAAACATTGGTGGATATTCTCACCCTATAGCTCCAAAGCCAAAGCTTGTGATATGGGGATCAGATAGCTCACGGAATAGAGAAAACCTGAGATAGCTGATATACTACTTCCATACTTTTTTTTTAATAATAAATAAGTTCCGTGCAATTCGTGTCAGCAATGACAATTTTGACATAATTCAATTCTGACACAAAGAAAAGTCGATTTACTTTCGTATCAGTTTCAAAATCTTTGGAAAATGCTGATGTCAACACCAGAACATGACAAAATACTAAGGGGCCTCGCTAGCGTAGCGTTGTAGGTATACCTACTCTTGGGGCCTCGCTTGATTTAAAACAGTTTTCAATCCCCTTGTGTAAAAGTTGTTTTGATGAAAATAGAGTCGCTTCAAACCTTTGTTTGAGAATTAAAACAAAGCAATACATGGAAGCTTACCTCTCGCTACATTACTCAACGCGACCTGAATACCGGTGGGCGGAGCATACCGACTGCCACGTGTGCGAGTTCGGTTCGCATTTGATAGACAATGATACACACACCTACTAAGCTCCAGAAAATGGAAAGCAGCTGACAACTTCCTCTTTTTGTCGTAACACAATGTAGTTCTTTCGTTAGTTTTAATTAATTTTTGTTGTGGTAATCATTAAAGAGTTATCTATCTTTTGAATAGTGTGGTGAACGGACAATTTTTTTGTCGAATATAACGTAGCCTTATACAAAATTCTATCCTAATTAGAAAAATATCTAGTTCGAGTTATGAGGTATATGGCCTACTTTTAGCCACTCATTTTGGCGTGTACGTAAACTAAACATAACGATCAAATTTCGAATAGGATCGTAGAAAAATAAATTGAATAGACTCGTGACTAGTTTATTAAAAGGTTTTTAGGCGCGCTTCAAAGATGCTCAATTCATTTCATAAAGATTTCTTCATTTCTTAAATTTCACGTGGTTAAACTCCCGGCATAGCCCGTTCTTCACAATTATAAGGACGTGTTAATGCATTTTTCAAATGAATAAAACTATTCGTGCACGCCCGAGATTTGAGCTGAAGCTCGAGGTACTTCCCGCTCGGGCAACACGGCTCTCTTTATTTAATTAATCCTTTCAAGCGAACCTTCGCATACTTACCTACGGCGAGTGTCCACAGTAATAGCATGGCCTCGGCCCGTCCTGTGAGATTTTATTGCGATTCAGTTCCCTGCTATTTTTTCGTTTGGCAGATTTAAATATAATCACTACATACTATAAAACAAAGTCGCTTTCTCTGTCCCTATGTCCCCATGTATGCTTAAATCTTTAAAACCTCGCAACGGATTTTGATGCGGTTTTTTTTAATAGATAGAGTGATTCAAGAGGAAGGTTTATATGTATAATACATGCATGATATGTGCACCCGTGCGAAGCAGGGGCGCGCGGGCGGGTCGCTAGTTATTTTATATTTTGGGCTGTTGTTTTAGGAAAGCAAATACTGCTATTCAATGGGGCAGACCTGGACAAGAAATTCTAAAAATAGAGAGGAGTGAAAGCGGTTGTAGGAAGCCTTTGCCATAGGGCATACTGATCCAATTCCACAACAAAAAATAATAAAGATAAACTATTTATATAAACTCTAGAATCTAATATTATAAAAAAAACTGCTCAATAAACCTGAATACGCGCTCCTATAGGAGACTACATATAATACGGGATACATATACATAATAATATGTGATGCGTTGGCCGATGCGTTTCACGAAATACATAAATATTTAAAGTTAGACATGATCACTTTCCGGTACTTTCTGCTCAATAAACCTGAATACGCGCTCCTATAGGAGACTACATATAATACGGGATACATATACATAATAATATGTGATGCGTTGGCCGATGCGTTTCACGAAATACATAAATATTTAAAGTTAGACATGACCACTTTCCGGTACTTTCTGCTCAATAAACCTGAATACGCGCTCCTATAGGAGACTACACTGAAAAAACGTGATTGTTGAATTTACTAAACAAGAGTTGGTTGACGCTTCAGGTCGTAAAATCAATCAAATTCTTAATTGGTTTTACAACCGCCCATTGTTAATTATACAATACCAGTAATGGTTGAAAATTACCCTGTCTATGTTTAACAAAAATTACAAAACCTTAATGTTGAATATACTGAAGTTAGTTTTGTAAGAAGAATCTCGAGACAGAACAAGTTCCGGTACCGCAATTTCTTGTCAAATTTACAATGTCAAATGTTGATTTTACGAAACACAATTCAACGTCGACAGTTTCGTAAATCCAATTAAATTTAAACGTAGAATTTACATAAAAACATTGATGTAATTAACCAAGAACATTAGTAAAACTTACTTTCAAGTTCTGTAAGAAGGTTCTCGCGAACACCGTCAGATGGCGCATGTTTCGTTACCGCAATTTCTTGTAAAATTTACAATGTCAAATGTTGATTTTACGAAACACAATTCAACGTCGACGGTTTCGTAAATCCAATTAAATTTAAACGTAGAATTTACAGATAAACATTGATGTAATTAACCAAGAACATTAGTAAAACTTACTTTCA
Source organism: Plemyria rubiginata (assembly GCA_963576535.1). Classification (NCBI taxonomy): domain Eukaryota; kingdom Metazoa; phylum Arthropoda; class Insecta; order Lepidoptera; family Geometridae; genus Plemyria; species Plemyria rubiginata. The sequence continues at coordinate 7,646,272 of OY754905.1, forward strand.
AGTTCTGTAAGAAGGTTCTCGCGAACACCGTCAGATGGCGCATGTTTCGTTACCGCAATTTCTTGTAAAATTTACAATGTCAAATGTTGATTTTACGAAACACAATTCAACGTCGACGGTTTCGTAAATCCAATTAAATTTAAACGTAGAATTTACAGAAAAACATTGATGTAATTAACCAAGAACATTAGTAAAACTCACTTTCAAGTTCTGTAAGAAGGTTCTCGCGAACACCGTCAGATGGCGCATATTTCGTTACCGCAATTTCTTGTAAAATTTACAGTGTCAAATGTTGATTTTACGTAACACAATTCACGTTGACGGTTTCGTAAATCTAATTAAAATTAAACGTAGAGCTTACAGACAAACATTGATGTAATTAACCAAGAACATTAGTAAAACTCACTTTCAAGTTCTGTAAGAAGGTTCTCGCGAACACCGTCAGATGGCGCATATTTCGTTACCGCAATTTCTTGTAAAATTTACAGTGTCAAATGTTGATTTTACGAAACACAATTCACGTTGACGGTTTCGTAAATCCAATTAAAATTAAACGTAGAACTTACAGACGAACATTGACGTAATTAACCAAGAACATTAGTAAAACTCACTTTCAAGTTCTGTAAGAAGGTTCTCGCGAACACCGTCAGATGGCGCATATTTCGTTACCGCAATTTCTTGTAAAATTTACAGTGTCAAATGTTGATTTTACGAAACACAATTCACGTTGACGGTTTCGTAAATCCAATTAAAATTAAACATAGAACTTACAGACAAACATTGATGTAATTAACCAAAAACATTAGTAAAACTCACTTTCAAGTTCTGTAAGAAGGTTCTCGCGAACACCGTCAGATGGCGCATATTTCGTTACCGCAATTTCTTGTAAAATTTACAGTGTCAAATGTTGATTTTACGTAACACAATTCACGTTGACGGTTTCGTAAATCCAATTAAAATTAAACGTAGAGCTTACAGACAAACATTGATGTAATTAACCAAGAACATTAGTAAAACTCACTTTCAAGTTCTGTAAGAAGGTTCTCGCGAACACCGTCAGATGGCGCATATTTCGTTACCGCAATTTCTTGTAAAATTTACAGTGTCAAATGTTGATTTTACGAAACACAATTCACGTTGACGGTTTCGTAAATCCAATTAAAATTAAACGTAGAACTTACAGACGAACATTGACGTAATTAACCAAGAACATTAGTAAAACTCACTTTCAAGTTCTGTAAGAAGGTTCTCGCGAACACCGTCAGATGGCACATGTTTCGTTACCGCAATTTCTTGTAAAATTTACAATGTCAAATGTTGATTTTACGAAACACAATTCAACGTCGACGGTTTCGTAAATCCAATTAAATTTAAACGTAGAATTTACAGACAAACATTGATGTAAATAACCAAGAACATTAGTAAAACTTACTTTCAAGTTCTGTAAGAAGGTTCTCGTGAACACCGTCAAACGGCGCATGTTTCGTAGATAAAAGTACCTATCTATCTATCTTAAATAGTTACCTATACCTACCTACCTACAACACTGGTTGCAATACTTGCAATGCAATACAAAATACATAGGTAGTTGGTATGTAGGTATTTTCATCTTGTAAACTCAGGCCTTCGATCAAGAATTACTGCGATTACCTACCTAGTTACCTATCTACCTACGGGTATCAACTCAGTTAAATAGGTACCTACCTACCTACTAAACAGGTATAGGTACCTACGAAGAAGATGAAGAACTAGAGCCTACAGCACAAAAGGCCAGTGCATCGATAGGACGCGTTTCTAGTGTGACTTATTTCTGATGATAAGTACCTAGGTAGGTACCTAGTATGCTTTGTTATAAGTGATGGTTACATGAGGTGGGCAATCTGCGTGTTCCATGAGCAAGTTGTATAAAAATTTATGAAATACTAACAACGGCCTGTCCCTTTTATGCTGTTACTTATTACTACTCTTATAGCTTGATCCTTAGACGATAGCTTATGCTTTGGATCATAATTGCATCATAGTATGACCTTAATGCAATATTATCGCTGAACGTATTCAATCAGTTCGTCGTCCATACTTGCACGAGCGCAGCGTGACTGGCGACTCGTCAGAGCACCAGACTGGCGCTTGCACATTAGTCCGACCCGTCGTCGGTCATGTCTCTGGCGGGCGTCGTGTCACGCACGTCGCCGTCGCCGCTTCGCTGCTCAGCCTTCCGCACCCTGACGCGGACCGGGATCGCTTCTGTCACTCACGACACAACAGTGGCCGTCAGCACGCACTGCGTCAGCGTAATGTGAACGGTTCCATAGGTAATGTATGAAACCGATACCTATATGATGCATCGCGACAAGGCACGACAGCCAATTAATGTGAATCTAGCTTAAGGGCCCGGCGACAGCGGCTCGCAGTGCATGCCCGAATCAGAAATCATTTTGGTATTAGTATGTTTGGCCTTACGTTTACCTAAGACCAAAATGATTTCTGACTCAAGCACATTTCCCTTATATTATTGTATTATTTGTATTCGAACAGTATATAAGCGTGTCACTGGATAGTTATTCTTTCAAACAACCTCCCCGAAATGAAATAATAGCCAATCGCACCTCGAAACTGCGAGCCGCTGTCGCCGGGCTCTTAATGCCTCGCGCTGAGTGAGAACTCGCCTCAAAGCGCACTAAAGTTTTTAATTTTGTAATAGGTACCTCGGTATCTTTTGAATGGAATGTTCGATTGAAAAAGTTCAAGAAATAATCTACAGGTAGGTAGGTATTGAAACAGCCTTGCATACAAATTGATTTATTTGGATAGGATTCATTTTAAAGGTAGGTATGGTTAATTAAATGGTCTGATGTCAGTCGGAATTTCTATAAATTTTTTTGGGGCATTCCTCGAACCGCACCTAAATGAATCGCACCTAGGCGAAACGCACCCAAGTACTTCCTCGAACAGCACCTATTTGGGTGCGGTTCAAACAGTAGGTATAAATGTTAAGTTTTACTTCCTCGAACCGCACCTATGACAATTTAGGGTCTAGTGATGGGGTAAGCAAGTATTATTCACATTTTAATGCATAACTACTTAATTAACTTATTAAAGCGTTATCGACTAGTTAAATTAATGTTAATAACTCTCGCAACAGCGCACGCGCTATGTAAGGGAAGCATTTACTCATAGCGAGCGTAGCGCACACCGGCTTAGTGTAGATTTGAATGCATTTGACGAGTCCATCCGATTACAGCCGAAAGCTCGCGAGCCTTGTTTACGTCGCATGAACGACACTCGTACCAGGCTAGGTACCTACTTACTTACTTTAAGCACCTGTAGAAAAACTAACAATACTGTTGAAATCAGCCTACGTAGCTCAGTTGGTAGTAGCTCTGCCTTCTGCGCCGTAGGTCGTGGGTTCGATTCCCACCGTGAACAAACGTTTGTGTGATGAACACAGATGTTTGTTCTCTGTCTGGGTGTTACTTATATAATATTATAAGTATGTATTTACAAAAAAAAAGTATATAAGTAGTATATCAGCTATCTGGTTCCCATATCACAAGCATAAGCTTAGTTTGGGGCTAGATAGTGTTGTGTGGAAAATCCACCAATATTTATTTATTTATTTATTTATTTATTTATTTATTTATATAATAATGCGATTACTTTCATATGATTACTATTTTTAAAAATCGTGTCAGGTTTAGATTAAGAATAATATAGGTAAGACTGATTGTTAAAAACGAAAGAAAAATAAAATAAAATAAAATAAGTAGGTGTAAGTACTTAGATATTAGAAGGTAACACAAATAATTATGTAAACCTAATAAATGTGATTGTAAAATAATAAACCTAAGTGTTAAGTGTGCTCTAGTTTTCTGTAAGACTGATTTTCTAAATAATGTGTATCCTCAAACAAAAATAAACATTTTAAATTATACTTAACACTTTCTATTAACTAGTCGATAATGCTTTAATAAGATAATTAGGTATGCATCAAAATGTGAATAATACTTGCTTACCCCATCACTAGACCCTAAATTGTCATAGGTGCGGTTCGAGGAAGCAAAACTTAACATTTATACCTACTGTTTGAACTGCACCCAGATAGGTGCTGTTCGAGGAAGTACTTGGGTGCGTTTCGCCTAGGTGCGATTCATTTAGGTGCGGTTCGAGGAATGCCCCATTTTTTGGGTCATTGTGAAAAAGTAGTTAATGTAGTATTATGCTATCGCTGACTTTATTTAAGATAGGTAATAATGTGTCCTTTAGTATTATTGTAGAACATTTTTTTAATTTCCGCCGCTCAAGCTATGAAAGACATTGGTTTTATACCTACCTAGTTGGTAACTACCTATCTAGTACACCTAGGGCTTCTTGGGTTACATTATTGATGTTTTAGTAGGGATCCCTCACCCCTAATTTTTTCCAGTAATAAAATGTAGCCTGTAGAGATACCTAGTCAGCTTTCTTTTGGTGAAAGATTTTTTTTTAGGATGCCCGCTTTTTCAGATATGTACCTAAGTAAAAAAGTTAAATTAAGATAACCAACGACTCAAGAGCTCCCATTTCTTAATTTCGTTGGCATCAAGGTTTTTCTACTAGTTGGCCAGTTCCTTTGGTTTTTGAATAAGTTTTTGGGTACCTACTTACCTAGTTCTCATTAAATAGTGATAGCGACCTGTTCTGATAATGAAGCCAAGGTCTATTCAACGGAACTTTTCAATAAATGGCCAATTAAGTTGAAACTTGGTTACCATACCTACTTAATTAGTAAGTGGCAGCCAGAGTTAAAAACACAATGACATGTTTGGACTTGCCTCTGACTACAACTTACTTATAGGTATTTTCGGAGCGTTCGCGTCGCGCGCGTCAAAATCTCAGATCGGGGCGCACTAGCTATAGGTAGGTACTAGTCGGTATTAGTGTAAAAAAACATGCCAGTAAAGCAAAAACTACCTAGTCACTGCTGAACGTAGGTCTGTAATTTCATTAGGTTCCTACCTACCTACTAGGTGGTACCTCCGGTACTACGGCACCTATATTTCGTAGAGCGTTCTTCGGCCGTCACTTCACTACCTTGCTCTAGGGCGGCATCACCTACCTCCGCTAGGTATGATACCTACCTACCTACGTATTATATTATTCTGTGCACTTACCCAAGTACCTACCTACCTAGGTAGGTCGTGGGTGTAGGCTAGTATAGGTACCTAGATAGTATGTAGACCTACATAAGGTAGATAGGTATAGGTACCTACCTTGTACCTATACCTACCCACCTAATTTTGTGCAAACGCGGTTTTCGTGGTCTCGCGCCTCGCGCGTGAATCGCAGTCAGCGGCAAATCGGCTTTCATAGTACCTACCTAACTACCTATACTGTAATCCGTAATTTAAGCTTAAAAAATATTGTTTCTCAGTCTGATAATATGCATAGATTTTAATCAAACATCTTATAATCGGTAGTGTTTTGTTCAAAGAAACATTAAAAAAAATTTGGTCAGGATCTGTTTCGGCAAAATATTTCAATCCGGCTATTTAAATCTTCAGGTCTCTCGCCTACACACCGCCTGACAATCCAGCGCGCTCCATTTTCGATAGGTACCTAGGTACAGGTATAGGTATAATATAGTGCGCGTCACGCAAAAGGAACGCCGGCGCGCCGGAAAGAAGGAGAGGGGGTATGATATAAGCGCAAGAGTATTTTGTATTATTATCATCAACAGCCTAAAGAAGTCCACTGCTGGACATAGGCCTCCCCTATACGTTTCCAGGAAGAACGATTCCGAGACCTTTCCATCCACCGATTACCTACTTAGGTACCCGCGGTCCTAACAATGTCGTCAGGTCAGCCCATCGCATCGGGTAGGAGGGAGTCCCACGCTTCGTTTTCCTGTTCGTGGTCGCCGTTCGAGAACCCTTATTTGCCGATTCTGAGAGCTATGTGTCGGCTACCTGGGTTCTCCTACGGATTTCCTCATTTCTGATTCTACCTCGTAGTGAAACATCCAGCATAGATCTCTCCATAGCCCGCTGCATGTGCAACTTTGAGCTTGTTGACACAACCAGTGTTGCCAATGCTACGGATATTGCCGCGTTCTACGGCTTTCAGGCCAAAGAATCACAAAATCTACGGCTCCCAGCCGCATCCTTGTGGCCGTAGCAGAATCTACGGCTTTCTGCAAATTCTACGGTAATTAATTATTTCACGGGTTGTTTTGTTTTTAAATTCAAGATGGCGGCCAACGTACCGGCAAAATTTGCTCGCCATTTTGGATTTAGACTTCCTGTGACCCCCCTTAAAAGTTGCAGCAATAAAATTGCTGCCGGGAATTTTTGTAATTTCAGGCCCTTTATTTTTATTAACCCGACTGGGCTAATTTAGTAGGTATTTTCGCCGTCTGTGATGCCCGTTAGGTATAATAACAACAGTGTACCTACCTACCCAACCCACACATAAACAGCTAAAAAGGTATCTCGGTATCTAGGTACCTACCTACATAGAATTTTTACAAGGTTTTGAAACAGATTCAAGTTCAACCTAATCACAACCATAGCCTTGGTGAGACGAATGGTGCCGATAAAATCGATAGGTATGTAGGTACATAATGTATTTACTATATGTACAATGTTTTATTTTAAACTCAACGCTTTTTGTAAGTCGGTAGGTATGTATTGAAAATCCACGTTTGAAGTATTGTTTTTTTGTTTTGTGTTGTGCCTTATTTGCTTGGCAAAGTTGGCAGCACCGCGGCACGGGTCCGTTCGGCCAATCAACTTTTCCCGCGCAATTTGTACCAAGCAAGCGTGGTGCGGAGTGTGTAACGCCATTTCCATTTGTGGTAGAAAAGCGAGCGTGCGTGAGCGGTTTAGTGAGCGGTTGATTTGATTTTCTTGGACTCCTGTGCTGCTGTGTATTTTCTTGTTATTAGGTACTTTGTGGAAGAAATGCAAGTGTAACGAAAATCTGTCAGAACAGGCATGTTCTGCTGTTATAGAACTTCTAGTTAGCTGGAATTTATCTCCCAGTGCTGTAAAAGCTATTATTGGTAAGTGAAAAAAGTCAATTTACAAACTTTTGTGTTGGTATGGCATGAGTGCGTGGTTGCATTGGGTTAATTTGGAGCCCTATTTTGTTTCAAGTATCACACCGTACCTAGGTAGGTACCTACCTAATTACTTTACCTATCATATTTTAAAACTAGAATGTAGGGTAAGGTACCCTACCTACCTAGTTAGGTACCTATCTTTGTTAATAAATTCATACCTACCTACCTTGCGAGCATCATCATTTTCATGGTTACAATTGAATACCTACCTAGGTAGGCTACTAATAAAACCAAATGTTCTAGATTGTTCTTAGCGGCTGAAGCCTTTTTCAGGTCCCCATCATTGTTTTTCCGTAGGATTATGAGGTTTTACTCGTTAGGGAGGAGTACCTAGGTATAACCTATCCAGCCCAATCTTTTAGACTCATCAAAACGAATCATTTAGCTTGAAAGGGTTTCTAGTCGCGGATTGGCTATAGGTAGCAATCCCTGTACCCGAGTCGAGGGTTACATAGGGCACATAGGGGGGTTGCAATTAGGGGTAGGTGGCAAGTCCTTCCCTTGAGTCCTTTTTTCTAGGAAATGAAAAAATTTACTTCACTTTTTCATGTAAATTACTAGGTACCTACAGTAGGTAGGTACTTAGTTAGGTTAGGTTTTTTTTAAGTGAAGAAAATTGGTAGGTAACCATATTTCATCTCCTAGGCAAAAGGGAAGGACTTCCTTTGAGAGAGATTAGGTTAGGGTTATTTTTTTAAGTGAAGAAGTTTGAAGTAAGAAGTCTGAACTGCCAGCCAGACAGAACTACTAGCGTGGGGGGCGGGCGCTGGCGCATCAGCCCACCCCCCGCGGCCGGCCGCCGGCTTCACAGACCGTTCGATGCTCGGATTGGACGCACGCAAGTTTTAAACCCGCACGAATACTAGTTTTCAGAACACAGTACCTACACAGTAGTAGTAATCCAGACCACCTAGGTAGGTACCTTCCTATACCAGTGTGATGTGAACATTGATTTGAAATAACAATAAATGTTTCTTATGTGAGTGTAAAATCTAAGGACGCGCGGACTCCATTTTGGTAACTAGGTATTTCCTTGCTTGATTCATAACGTATTTTCCATCCGTTTCGTAGGCGTCCCGTCATGGATGAACGAGACGACAATTTGCTGGATAGAAATTATGTTATGGAGTTACTGAATTCGTGGGGTATCTCTCAAGATACTCGGAGAGTTTTTCAAGGTAAGTTTCCAACTTATAAAATATTCACAATAAACCATGCACAACTCTGTGGAGATATCGATTTGCGTTTCCACCGCCAAACCTAGTGCATGTTTGACATTTTGAATCTTGTGCTGATGGTTATAAGGATTTTCTTGATTGTAAAAAATAGTTTGTAAGGATTGTGTGTAAGGGTTTTATTGTGAATGTTTTTAGTCGAAACGCGCAGTAAGAACCTACATTAAACTTGGCTCAATTTACGAGGTAGGTATACGTACCTACCTCTCAAAATACCTTCCTAGGTAGGTATACCCTTAGATAGGTACTTTTAGTAGATCTACACCTACCTAACTAGATACCCTACCTAGCTACCTATTTAAGATTAATAATTTTGTATATTTTATGTTTTAGAGCATGATCTGGACATATTCTGCTTAGAAAATATATCGGACTCTGATATTAATGAACTCATACCAACAAACAAATTAGAAGATACAATTAAGTTTAATGCCGGCTTTTCTCAGTTCCGAAAAGAAAACAAATTATTGGTAAGTAACCTACCTACCCACTTAATAACTACCTAAGTAGGTACCAAATACATATAGGTGCCTAAGTGCCTAGGTTAGGTACCTACTTCTTTTATTTTATTGAACCCACTTGCCACAGGTAGTGCGACGTTTTTACAAAATGTTTTACTGGGATAATGAATACCTACATAGCGTTGACCACCACCGGTAGCCGGCGGTAGTCAGCTACCAGCCGCCACTGACAAATAGGTAAATAGGTATCTTTCATACATCTGAGCAAGCAGAGCACCGCCGCCGCGCCGCCCGCCTGCCCCGTTGCTAACGGCATCCTAGTTTGAATTCTTTTTTCATCTCATCTATTCGAAAAGAACGATTGGTTCGCCTTTATGTGCACCCAAAGGTGCTGTTTTCTCTAAGAAACTATAAGTGCGCCGGAAAGTTTGCCGGAATTAACTTTGCGCCGGAAAGTTAATTCCGGCGCACTTTTTGAATTTGGAATATCTTCGCTTTAAGGTCGCCTATGTACTTCATTTTTGTGCAATAAAGAATGTTCTTATATCTTATAATATCTTATTATATCTTATATCTATTATCTTATATCTTATAGCTCATATGATATCCTATGATATCTTATGATATCTTATGATATATTATGATATATTATGATATCTTATGATATATTATGATATCTTATGATATCTTATGATATATTATGATATCTTATGATATCTTATGATATATTATGATATCGTATGATATCGTATGATATCGTATGATATCGTATGATATCTATGATATCTTATGATATCTTATGATATATTATGATATCTTATGATATATTTTGATATCTTATGATATCTTATGATATCTTATGATATCTTATGATATCTTATGATATATTATGATATCTTATGATATCTTATGATATCTTATGATATATTATGATATCGTATGATATCGTATGATATCTTATGATATCTTATGATATATTATGATATCTTATGATATATTATGATATCTTATGATATCTTATGATATATTATGATATCGTATGATATCGTATGATATCGTATGATATCTTATGATATCTTATGATATCTTATGATATCGTAAGATATCGTATGATATCTTATGATATCTTATGATATCTTATGATATCTTATGATATCTTATGATATCGTATGATATCGTATGATATCTTATGATATCGTATGATATCGTATGATATCTTATGATATCTTATGATATCTTAGGTCTATATCTTACCTTTTCTTATATCTTATCTTAATATATTATCTTATCTTAATATATTATCTTATCTTAATATTTTATCTTAATATCTTATCTTAATATCTTATCTTATGTTGGTACCTACCTACCTAACACGACATTAATAAAATTGATTTTACAGAGCACATGTTTATTGGATACAGAATCTATTTCATCACGTGAGATAGAAAGACTTGAAACTCAATCAGGTGTCTCCAGTGGATGTGCCAACTCAGCCCAGACCTGTTCTAATCAAAAGGTTAGTGTCAGCCATATACCACAGATCATATTATAATACTATACTATTAATACCTACACAAAATATAATCTGAATTGACTTAATTAATAACAGTATTTTTAACCGACTTCAAAAAAGGAGGAGGTTTTCAATTCGAATGTTTTTTTTGTAGTTTGGCAAATCCTTTAGACGTTCCAAATGCTTTCTTGTTTTCGTTCTAGGTTATTCATAGTTCTAAACTATATAGATTTTGAGCTAATAGGTAGTAAAATTTGTAGGTAAAGTTGGTAATATCAGTGTAGGTAGGTAGGGTCATTGCGCTGGTTTCCAATTTAATACCGATTATTCTGTATTGATTTGCTTCTATTTCAGGAGACATATTATATTCCCAGTCGAAAATATGGCAGAAAGTCCTATATACCGGCCAGAGGCAAACTGGTCGACAGATACCATAATCAAAGGCGTGTGTTGAAAAAATGTACACCCAGAGCTTCAGTAATTGTTGAAGGTAACCCGATATTCTTCAAGTTGGCGCAATAATTTTAAGTACCTTCAAATTCAAGAACAGTAATTACGATTGGATTCATTTTTAGAAACACTTAATTCACCTACATTACCTAATTCATCGGTCGAGGATGAAGAAGAAAGAAAGCTGTGGCTCAAATTTAACAAAGAACCATGGGTTGAAATAACTGAGAAATGGCGGCTGTCATATAACCTACGAAGCCAGGATTTGTCAGCTAAGGGAAAAACTATTCAAGGCATCTGCAACGAGTGGCCTCTACTGAAGCCCAGCCTAGGCTACAAGCTCGTAAGTATTGTTACTGTTTTTATTTTTTAACAATAAGTTCCATGACAAAAGTTGTTTCATATTGATGGATACTCTCTGAAGTTTTTAGTTTTTGATTTATATATATTTATTTTCAGATTGAATCCGATTTTGACGTTGTACATCAAAACTGCGACTTAAAGTTGTTTAAAAAATGGCCAACGTTTTCGGAGAAATCATTACAAGTCTTCAAAAAAATAAAATCGTGAGAAGAAACGCTGAAGCTTCTAGAAGACGATCCAACTGCAGGTAAGCTAACATTCCAGTTTTCTGTGGCTGTGGATAGTGGATACCATGAGTTTTTGACAAATTTAAATCCCAAATGACCATTGCAATTTGTCAGATTATGACAGACTCATCTTGTATCAAAAGCCCCGCAGCTCGCTGTGGGCCTGTCGTGTTAAAAATAATATTTATAAATTATAGCTGTAGCTGATACCCGCGTATCGTTTATTTAGTAGATCTGCATATTTCGTTGTCTATAATTTAATTTTAGTTTTTGACTTTTTACAGTTTTATAATACCTATTATTACATAGGTATATAGAAGATGTTGTATAAGTAGCAAAAATAAACATTATTTTTTTTTACAGATGTCAGGGACTATGTCTTCCTGAAAGTTTTAAGTACAAGAATGCCTCCCATTGTTAAAGTGGCGTAAAAAGTGATAATAAAGATAGTAAAAAGAAAAACTTATATAAACCCAGCATAGCTGAATCGAGACGAACATCTGGCGAAAGGACTGAAGTGCCAACCAGTGATAATTGCGGTAGGGCCATCAATGAAAGAAGTGACTGAATTTTACGTAAAGTTTGAAAGTATCATGTACAAAATTGATACTTTACTCAAAGCTGTAGATGTATGTTTTAAAATAATACATGTTTTCAACGCAGAATACCCGATATAGGCTATTAAGGGTCCGGTGACAGCGGCTCGCAATTTCGAGGTGCGATTGGCTATTATTTCATTTTATTTCATTTCGGGGAGGTTATTTGAAATAATAACTCTGAAGAAACACGCATAAATACTGTTCGAACACAAATAATACAATAATATAAGGGAAATGTGCTTGAGTCAGAAATCATTTTGGTATTAGGTAAACGTAAGACCAAACATACTAATACCAAAATGATTTCTGATTCGGGCATGTTTCCCTTATATTATTGTATTATTTGTGTTCAAACAGTATTTATGCGTGTTTCTTTAGAGTTATTTTTTCAAACAACTTCCCCGAAATGAAATAAAATGAAATAATAGCCAATCGCACTTCGAAATTGCGAGCCGCTGTCACCGGAGCCTGTCCAAAAATACTTTTGCGAAATCGATTGCAAATCAGATAGGAAGATTTCAAGCGTAGCTAGTTTCATCTCGGACCTTTCGTAGGTAAATGGAACACAAAAATGTATTTCTGTTTTGTGTGTTCTGCTGGTTTAGACGATTACAAAGCTCTTTTATCACACTTGAAATGTTGCCATCAGTTAGGCCCTAAGTCGATATATCACTGTAAACAGCATAACTGTACCAGAACATTTTCACATATTCGCTCATTTCGTCGTCACATAATTACCTCTCATGTTACAACACCGAATATACCTTCTGAAGTTTCTCCACAAAACTGCGATGATATGAATAGTATTCAGCTTTCGTGTAGTAGTCTAAATATAAGTGATAACATTAACAATGTTGATATTACTGCTATTGAAAATTGCAGTAACATCAAAGACTGTTTTCAAAACTGTACGTCTGCTTTCGCACTTTCACTGTATAGTAATCTTACAATCAATCGTAAATGTGCCCAAGAAGTAATTAATAATGTTTTAAAGCAAATAACCGGAGTTATCAGTAGCATGCTAACTGATTTACTGCCGAGCGCTTCCGAAGCAAATTTCAATAAATTAAAAAATGTTATTCAAACTATTTCACAACCATTTGAAAATTTGACGACGGAGTGTCAAATCATCGATCATTTTTCTAGTCTTGACATTTATATTCCTCCTAGAAAGTTTCTTATTGCTGAAAATACAACTGTAAACACTGGCAATTCTTCAGTAACGGTGAGACCAAAATCTGACTATGGAGCTATAGTACCATTGAGAGTAGTAATATTTAAGAAAATTTTTCAATTACCCGGTTTTATTCAATCTGTTTTAAATATACCTACTGCTGAAGCACATTCAATATCAAACTATACCCAAGGAAATGTTTGGAAAGAAAAAATATCTGGAAAACAGGGTAATATTTGTGTACCCTACTTTTTATACACTGACGAATTCGAATGTAATAATCCACTGTGTAGTCATGCTGGAGTGTATTCGATTGGCGGCACATATTACCAATTTCCAACTTTAGGAGGTGAACACTTGTCACTGTAAGAAAATATTTTTGTTGCAATGTTGCATAGGTCGTCCAGTACTGCAACTTTTCATGAACTTATTAAAGAATTAAAGCATTTGGAGGAAAGTGGTGTTGAAATAGAAACATCGGAAGGTACATTCAGAGTATATTTTATACTTGCAATGATCATTGGTGACAATTTGGGACTTAACACTGTTCTAGGTTTTGCTAAATCATTTTCTAGCAACTATTACTGTCGAATATGTAAAGGTGATAAAACTTTATTGAGAAAACAATGTAAACAAGACGACAACTTGTTGAGAAACCGAGATAATTATTCCCGTGATGTTGAAATCAATAATGTTGCGATCACAGGAATAAATGAGCGTTATGTCTTTAATAACATCAGTACTTTTCACGTAGTGGATAATTTGTGTGTCGATGTTATGCATGACATTTTTGATGGAGTCTGTCACTGTGACCTTGCGCACATTTTTTTTTTTTATATGATTTAATTAAAGTAACGCCGTTTGTCCACCAACGCCGGTTCCGGCACGACGCCAGTATTGCACTTCGTTTCGGCACGGCACTTATGCCTTGGTAGTGCATTACCGGTGCCGCGCCAGAACCGGCGTTGGTGGACAAACGGCCTAATAGTTTTTTATTTCTAATCGTGTCATACCTACTAGTTAAGTAAATATAATTTAACAGATTAATTTTCAAAAATACATATTAATATCATTGGTAAATTGGTAATTTTTTTGATTTGATTTAATTAATAAACTTATCTTAATAAGCATAATTTGTATCATTTATTACTTTCCCGCTACCCTTATCAAATAGGTATTTCTTTAAATCGTAACATTTAATCATTTGTAAATATAATGTCAATTTATAATTAAGTAGGTATATTATTGTACTTTTTGTTTATATGCTGTGTGTATTTTGCTCCGATTTTTTTTCTTGTACATTTTACGAACTGGTAATTGATTTATGCATTTTCTTTCGTTTGTTTATATAACGTTTACTTTGGTATGTTCTACTTGGAAGTAGTGTGTGCTATTTACAGTATTCTAAAATGTTTTGTACCTATAACTTTTACTTGCTGACTTGTCTATAATTCACAAATATTTGTTTTTTATGATACCTACACCTGTTTTCATGTTTTAGTTGCTTTAAATCTGTTAGGTAATTGGCAATATTGACCTGACGGAACAAGATTGCTATTACCCAAGAGGTTTATTATAAAGCAGCTAAAACAGGCGCGTGTCATAAATACAATATGGGTGAAATATACTAAAGTGACCAAGTAAAACAACAGTATGTACAAACTTACTAGGGTTAAATTTACAGAATTTGTAAAGTAGATTATACTAAAGTAATACCTGTAAAACATACGAAAGCAAATGAGTAAGTAAACAAACCGATTTCGTAAAATGTACAATATTAATAATAGTAATTTACATGAAACTAATTTCGCAAAAAATACAATATGAAATAGGTATATTATACAAAACAGATTTATTAAATATTACAAAACTAGTGAATAAATAGTATGATAAAATATACAAAGCTGACTATAGCAAAATATACTAAATATGGCTCGTAAATTATACGAATCCAATTGATTGAATGTTACAGAAGTAGGTATCGTTAAACATCGTATATTCTACAAAATACATTAGTCAAATATACCAAACTGACTATAGGTAAATATACTAAAGACTACCCCTAAATTGTACGAAACATATTAGTTAAATATTACAATATTAGGTTCAGTACATAATACAAAAATTTGTATGTAGAATATACGAAGCAGATAACAGTAAATAATACGAAACATAAACCTTAAGATAAACGAAACAGAATCAGTAAATATTACAAGACTAGAATCGTAAATTTAACTTCGTATAAGGAATAATATATACAAAACGAATTTGATAAAAAATACTAAACGCATAGAGCCAATTTCACTAAATATTTATATAAATATTACTAAACTAGTATCATACAAAACACTACACTCTGTTCGTAAACTATACGAAACGTAATCAGTAAATAACGAAACATGTTTCGTATATTATACAGTATTGGTAGGTTATTACTATACATAAACCTTTGGCAAAAAATAAGAAACGAATTAGGTCAATTCTACTATATTAATTTCATAGATGATACAAAATTACTTCGTAAAAACTACTCATTTGGTTTCGTTTATTTATGAAACTAGTTTAGTAATATTTACCAGTTAGGTTTTGTATAAAAGGGATATTAAATTGTCCCTACCACAGGTCCAATTTTTACAATTTAATAATGTTGATAGTACAGTTTTATATTTCGTATTTATTTACTAAATTAGTTTTGTAATTGGCCTACCATTATGTGTTTAGTAAAATCAACAACGTAAGTGTGTAGGACCGTTTTTAACCCTTTTCTTTTGTAAACATTACCACGAATTTAGTAAAATCAACGATTATATTTTTTCAGTGTACATATAATACGGGATACATATACATAATAATATGTGATGCGTTGGCCGATGCGTTTCACGAAATACATAAATATTTAAAGTTAGACATGATCACTTTCCCGTACTTTTTTGCTAATTTGCACAAATACACCTGTTTGTCAGAACCACTTTTTATAGGTGATGAAACAATGAATATTTTAAATGTGACTTGCGGTAAAAATTGGCTTTAATTTTTTTATTCTTATTTTTGTGTTCGTTTATGCCTTGCGTTGAAGCATAACTTTTCAACCTCCCTACGAACATCTCAGTTCAGACAAGAACTTACACAATAACAAGCACCATAAACTAAAAATAAAAATACACTTTGTGTTAAAGCTAAACTCAGATTTTCTTGTGTATTCTCAAGAGTAGGAGAGCTCTTTGTGAAGGGCTTATCTGGAAAGTATAGGTCGCGTCACATAATAAGAACGCTGGAAGGAGGGGGAGGGGCTGTGATGGCGCGAGTGTTTTATATGCGCAAACACGTCCCCTGTACTGGGTTCCAGCGTTCTTTTTAAATGACGCGACCTCTACTACTAACCATACTTTTCAGGTGTCAGGTGTTGTGTTGTCAAGTGCAAGGGAAATAACAGGCACATCTGCTCTGCTATATATTAGTGGACGCATAGCAGTGCATCGTAGGGCATCACAGCATCTGGGGAGCCATTATTATTGCTTGTTCAATCCTCAGAAATGTTAATAAAAAGAGATTTGTAGGGCACGCTCCGCTCGTGCATGACGTAGTAGCTAGGTAGGTACTGCACGTAAAATGTACGGTTCAGTATCCTTACGTTGAAAGTGTAAAAAACACACGTGCGCGCTTATAAATTGGTTTTGATTAAGCCAACCCCCTACCTCGTGAAGGGTTTCCATTAATAAAAGGAAAGTTACAGAGTTTCTCTGTCTTATAAAGGCTATTATACAATTTCAACAAGGCTTTATCACACCTAATGTTTGCATTGTTGATAAGCTACAACTTTGCCAGTACAGTTGTCACGTTGCAAGTTAGTAGGTTAGTTAGGTTATCTATGTTCCTTTTAGGTATTCGTAGGTAAGAGCATAATTATGTATAATTTTTCATCAACAATAATAGGTTTCAGCAAGTGTTCTAGTCGAATGAGTAAAATACTAGGCATTCTACGAGTATGTACGGTGCTACGTGCTACGTAGCTACGAACCGTAGCATAAGTTCTTACGGCGGCGACTTTGCTAAGACAAAGCACTGCTTCTGCATTGAAAACTTAAAAAATACTCTTAGGAGCTTTCTTTTAGTGCTCTTTTACTTTCTAGGCATTTCAGAGTATGTAAATGTGTTGATGTACATAAATACAATAATAATTCCATAGACAATTTTGTTTTTCATTTGTTGGAAGAAACTATTGATACGACAAAAAGTTCAAGACTTGTCTTATGTGTGTGTGTGAGTACTGTTTTGTTTCATATTCCTATTACCTAAAAGTACTTCTAAATAAGTAGTAGGTATATCAGCTATTTACCGATTTACCGTATCACAACACAAGCTTCGGCTAAGTTTGGGCTCAGATAGAGCTGTGTGGAATGTCCATCTATATTTATTTCTTTACCTATATTTTCACTACCATGCTAGTAAGTTAAACAACAATAGAACCTTTGTTTTATAGTTTAACAAACACATGAAATATTAAATTATATATTGTTAACTAAGCCAACATACAATAAAAACACAAAAGTTAAAGTGGAAAGACAATTAACGCACAAATAAAGTAAAGGTTTGCACCGTTTTGCCAATTAGTCTCCTCTGGGGTTTGTGGGTCAAATCCATCTCGGCATTGAGAAATTTAACTTTCTCGTTCTGGGTACTTTTCCAGTAATTTCCTTTTTACCGCTTTCCACTTGCTACGCTAACGTGGAGCCGCTCTTGGGAGGAAGGACGAAGCAAACACAATTTGCGTAGCGCAGCGCAGGAAGTTAGCTGTAATTGCGTTAGTTTCTAAAATACCAGCATCCGTTAGTAATAAACAGAATTTCAACTTCAATCCACCGTATTTGATCATTGAAACTAAATTTACTATTGAATTTCATTTCAGTTTTAGCCTGTCGTGCCGTAAAATTTAATTTCACGTCAAGTAGCCAAACTAAGTGAGAATTTTGCATTGAACAAAGTGTGGAGGAAACGTAAGAAGCTACCTCATCTACATTGTTTTCTCGTCGAAGATAAGTCGGTACTCGAAGACTAGTAAAGGCTTTGTATTTGCGTAGGTAGATACAGCTCTATACTGCGATAATTAGGTGGCACATGTTTATTTCCAGAATGTAAGCTATCTCTGTATTTTATTTGGCTTAGCGGAATACAATAACCGAACTTAATCAGGCGAACATACACTACCACTTATTACCCACTTATTATAAAACGTCGTCTAAAGATAAATCAAAGATGTAATAGACATAAACCATTAGACTTTTGATCAAGAAACCGTAGATAACCTATCTCCTAAACCATGGTTAATTTATGGTTTAGAGATAGACCCGAGAGACTCCTAGTCAAACTAGTGAAACTTTCAATAATATAACTTCCTACTCACTTTTGTTCCTGCAACGTCTTACTGTAAGTCATGTTTACCGGCATGGCGGCTTTAATCATAACCACGCTCGTAGAAATGAATAGAACAAAAAAAATATTTATTTATACATGGCTTACATTAGTTTAATTTCACTCGCACTCATGAGAGACATATTGACATCGCCGCAATTATATAGAATTTGTTCTTTACGGGTCGGGTTAACCCGTTGGCGTTGACCCGAATTGACGGCAAAATGTCTTGATTATTTAACGTTGACGTCAAACTTACGTCATTGAAAATAAATTACCTTACTTTATACTCGATCGGGCAAGCAAAGATTTCTCAGACGACTTGAGTGAAATTTGCCCAAGCATAATACTATCCGGATCATTGAGTTTATGAAGCAGAAAACTATAAAATCACTTCTCATTCAAACATTAGGTAAGTACAACATTTTTAAAATCATTGATTTTAGTACCTACCATGCACCATGTATGTTAGAGAAGTTTTTAGAGTCTTCTTATAAATATCATTTCATTTCAGTTCGACATGGTTTCATCGACAAGATTTACAGTTAAGTTTTGCTTTTAACCACGGTATCAGAATAATATTAATATCGTAATAAAAAGGCATTGTTTAAACATTACTAAATTTTGTTCATTTTTATTCAAGGTACTTTATGTGTATAGAAAGATAATGAAAATTGTAAAATTTATGCCTAGGTATGATGAGATCTATAAATGTTCGAATTAATTCATTCCTAAGTAAAATTGGCAACTTTGCGGACATCGCACTAAGTAGGTATATCAGTTCGGTGCGAACTGTATCGCCCGAGATCTAATACCTATAACTCGTAATTGACCCGTAACATCTGACACAGTTTCCTCACATGCACTTGCGAATGGACACATGTTCTCTCTCAAACCTATTTATTACCTTCCTGTATTGATCTGGCTTCAAATAACTTGGTAGCTGCACTACTAAGCTGTATTGATTGTATCCTGATTGTTATCCAATATGACACCTATGACATATGACTATAATAGACTATATGACACGTATTCTACTACCTACCTAACGTGTCTGTTTAATCTTGTCAAACGCCATATACCTACGCAGCTACGCTCTGAACAAATATTGGCAGAACCATTGCATTGTTTCAAACTGAATACGACACTATTATGTGACGTCAGTTTTCACTTTGATATACGGTATTTTACGAATAGATTTCTAGGTAAAAGTGAATGAGTTCAGAAAAGAGTGATTAACGTGTTTGATTACCAAGGATAGTTTCGCCCTGATTATGTAAACGACTGAGCAATGGAACTCATCGTCCCCAATAGTGTCCCTAATTTCGTTCGATGATTGGCACTAGACTCGATTATAATCTATCATATAATTTTTGGACATTCGCCTAACTTCAAAATGTATCGAAATTTATCTAATAATATAATTTTTTCTCTATAATTTCTATCGAAAAATTTATGTGCGCAATGCCAGTGCTCTTAAACGGTGAAGGAAAACATCGTGAGGAAACCAGTTAGTATTCTAACAGCGGCGATGGGCTTGCAACCTGTCACGTATGGAATACTAACTACTGCAAAATGTGGGTATGTGCCAAATGTAATGTTTGGACGTACCTCTGACTACCCCCCTTAGACATCCTCAAAGAATCTTGAATTAGTACCTACTTGGTACTGGGAGATCTGAAGGGATATCTACCGTACCTGGGGATCAAAGTCGTGAAGCTGTTTCAGTTTCAGTTTTTTTCAAAATGTATCAAAATGATTCTTTTATTAAATACCTACCTCTTGACAGTCTTTTTTTGGCAATTACTCAATTAGACTGAAATATTATGTTTAGTTTAATATTACATGCCTAAAGTAGTTTACTGCTGGACATCGGCCATCCTAATATCCAGTAAGAACGGTTTGAACCCGTTTTGTGCCCCACTACAGGGAGATTATACTTACTTTATAGGTGTTTTGATAGTCTAACTTGTCACCACCCAGGTCATAAAGGTCTAATAAAACAAAATTTCCTGTCGACAAATAAATAAAACAACTTTATCAACGGCGCATTTACTAAATAAGTTAACAAATTATTTATAGCTTGAAGAAATTAAAATAAATATTTCTAAAATAAAATTAATCTAAACACAGCCATTGATTTGAGGAATGACAATTTGCGCATGAAAAAGCAGAATAGCTACCACACTTAAAAATTATACATATCTACACAATAATGTACTTGTAACCCTAAAAAAACCTACTTGAAACATAAGAAACAAATTGGCTATGGCAGCGCTAATTATGGGCCCTTTTTGGGATTATAAGGGCGTTATAAGCGCTTATAACACGGCATTATATGAGTGAGAGTGAGTGTTAACGCCGTATTAGAGTGAGGGGTAGGTATTAGCGCCGCAATCTAAAATTAGTTTCTTCCTCAGGGTTATAAATTTATCTCATACAACTATGAAACTTTAATCACTTATTCTTTCTCAGGTTCGTGATAAAAATGAACGCTAGAAACAAACCAGGTGGCCTATCATTCATTTCGCGTTGCTTATGTTAATTGTGGGCACACTAAATAAAAAAAACAAACGGAATCAAATGTGCGTTTAGAAGTTCTACTATACTATCGGCACTGTATGTAAACTACATACTTACTACATACAGGTAGCTATAACCTATAAACAAATGCAATTACATTTTATCACTCTACAAAAATACATAAATATATTTATCTAAAATATGTTACCTCAAGTAAATATTCTTAAATTATCGTTGTAACACCTCTATCAAAATTTCAATAAATATGACGCCAAAGTTTAAGAGAATGTGTCTATTTTTTTTTCTCCGTCATTATCTGGGCACCTACTTATTATGCTATAGGTAGGTAGATAATAGTCAAGTAAGAAAAAATTATGACGACATTAATCTAACATACCTAATCTTAATAAAACTTTTCATTGAGACATCCCTTAGATCTACCAATAAAAATGGTACCTATGTAGGTACTTATAAAATTATATATACATACACACTTAACTACTTAAACATTCAAACTTTTATAGAAATCTAGATCATATAGATAACAATTTATAATGATATGGAAACATTTATTGCACATTTAGCTACCATTGGTAGAGAGATCATCATTTTATTGTCAGGAAATGCACTTTTATAGGCTTGTGACATTGCACAGTAAAACAAGCGAGCAGGGGCCTTATGCTCACTTCGAGCGAGATTATCTCACAGTGGAGATGTCATCAATCTCGATCGATTACTCACTGACGTTGCGTCTCGCATAAAATTTGAACGGTCTCACCGTGTACGGAATTTGTTTGTTAAAAGGGCTTTGTCGCTGGGCGTCCACACTGCCCTAAAGAGAATGGGGATGAATTAGTTGTCACGAATTATCGAACGAGATCACCACCGTGAGATAATCTCGCTCGAAGTGGGCATAAGGCCCAAGAGCACACTCACACCACTCAGTTATTGCTTTTGCCATTTACTACATGAGTAGATTTAGAAAACGTTACGTTATGTCGTAACTGAGGTACACCTCTGCAGAGAACATTAGGCTAGTCACGAACATACTCACAAAAGCTTATTACGCAGGTGCAGTACCCGCGTCATACCAATTAGGTACCTTATCCCAATATGCATGTTGCATTTTACAAGTCTGACGCACTTGAAGAGACTGACACTACCCTAAATATATTTAAAATTTTTATATAGTTTGATTTGTAATTAACTGGTAATTAGGTATAGTTAAATAGTTGACACTGTAACATTTTGACTAACATTAGTATTTAAATGTAAATAACATGCAAATATAATTTTTTAACAAGAACAGGAGAGAGATTTAAAAATTATTACAGTTAGCAATATTTTGATACATTTATTAAAGCGACCCCCGTTGTACCAGTAGTTTTTAAATCGTCTATCAAAATGATGCCATATGGCCGTTTTGAATATATCGAACTTCTTTATTACTTTTGTCTTTAAATTGTCTTTAAAATGGTCACCAAATGCCGCTCAAACCAAATTTATTAAACAAAATCGTATTGTTCTCTTAGTGACACATTTTATTCAAAACTTTACTGTTTAGGTACTTCCAATTCATGCACACAACCGTTGGATCCAACACTGCGACGCGATGACTGCGATCAGACGAAGGCTTCACCGACGCGGTAGCTGCGCGCACGCGCGGGCGGCGGCAACTCGTCGTCCTCCTCCTCGATCAGGAACCGTCGAGCGTTCTGATTGGCGCTTTGAACTGTGGGGTCGCTGTAGTCCTATAAAAATCTAAACGGCATTCGGGTGAGTCTATCTCAGTCATCGTTGTCCATGCCCAGCAACTCCGCCTGCAGACGGCCCTTGGTGCGGCAGCAGGCGGTCAGGCAGAGGATGCGCAGCGCCAGCCGGAACTGCGGGCTCAGCGTGAGCATGATGACGATCTTCCAGAAGGAGTTCATAATGCCGAGCCAGACCACGCCGAAGTGCAGCATCGGCACCTGCAGCTCGCGCCCCACCACGTACTCGTAGAAGCGCACGCCGGCCCACGGCGTCCAGCTCAGCCAGAAGGTGCTCACCAGGACGAAGCTCATCCAATGGCTGGGGTTCGAGAGGTTCTCTGCGAGCGCGGTGGCGTACTCCTTGTCGTGGATGGGCGCGCCGCTGTGCAGCTTGCGCTTCATCGAGAATATGTACAGGTAGTTGTACACGATGGAGATGACGCTGGGCCCCAGCACGAGGATGGCGAGGGTCGCGGTGTACGCGTACGTCGTGCCCCAGTCCAGCATGCAGATGTACGTCTCTGCGTCGAAGTACGCGTCCTTCTTGTAGCCCAGGAGAGGCGGGCAGCACAGCATGGCCGCCGACACCCACGTGAACACCATCCAGCACTGGCTACGAGTGCGCGTTTGTACCTGACCGACAATCACCCAACAAGATACCTTATATTTGTTACAAGTGAGCGGTAGACCTAGCTTATACGTACATTAGCATTCAATTGATCAAGTTACAAGTAGGTATTAAATAAGTATTTGTATTAAAGTTTAGGCATTGCACACCACTATAAAAGTGAAATCTACGTTTTAGAACAGTTACTTTCTCAAACCCATGCTTGGCTAATCCTCAATTCATGATAATAATAAAGGAATAATTTATATAATCGAAATGCGAATGGTTCAAGTCGAGTAATTTACAAATGTAAGTGCTCGTAAGGACGGAATCTATTCTAGACTTCATTAGATCGAGGGAAACAGTCCGCCGTCTACGGATGGGAATCGCTTTTTACTGAATGTACGTATGAAGCTGAAGGAGATAACAAAGATAATGAAAGATAACTACCGTCGAACTAACCGTCTCGTAGCGGAGCGGCTTGCGGACTGCGAGATATCGGTCCACGGATATCCACATAAAGGTATATACTGAGACGGACCAGAGGGTAACTTCCACATAACCTGCCAGCCGGCACATCAGGTCTCCGAACATCCAGCGTCCGGTTAAAGCCGGGTATACTGACAGTGGCACCACAAACAATCCACATAGCAGATCTGCCACTGCCAGTGAAAGAAGGTAATAGTTTATCACTTCGCTAGAGAGACCTGAAACAAAAAATGACAATTACCTACCTAGTTAAAAAATCGATAGCAACTTTTCACAACTTGGCATGAAACTTTATTACTTGCTGTTGCGAAAAGGGAATTATAGATGACTAGTGACCCACCCGTGCGCCCCTGCTTCGCACAGGTGCACATTGTTTTTATACTATATCATGCATGTATTACACATAACTATAAACCTTCCTCTTGAATCACTCTATCTATTTAAAAAACCGCATCAAAATCCGTTGCGTAGTTTTAAAGATTTAAGCATACATAGGGGCATTGGGATATAGGGACAGAGAAAGCGACTTTGTTTTATACTATGTAGTGATCTTAACACCATTTCATGTGTCATGTGCTTGTTCCATCAAAGTAGTAAAAAAAGAGAGGATTTTATTGGCATTACTGGGCGTCCCACGGATATGCCACATGGAGAGAGAGCACTGGTGGTCTAGTGCAGTCCCGCCTTCCGATCCTAAGGTCGTGGGTTCGAAAACGGTTGTGCACCAATGAGTTTTTCTGTTAAAAATATATGTGCAAAATGCCAGTACTCTCAAACGGTGAAGGAAAACAACATAAAAATAAACAAAAATTTCAACATACAAGTCAAAACATCATCGAAATTGTACTAAGTAAATAAGTAGTATCAACATTTGATTGTACTCGTTACACAAAAGAACCATTGAAAATGGATGCACACACAACCCAATATGGCTTGTCTAATGACAAGTTTGTGCTGAAGCATCATAGTATAAAATTAAATGACGTAGTGTCGAAGCAGAAGCAGGTGAACGGTTGTACCTAGTGCAAGGAAATACGACAGTTAATCGTCGGATTAAGGTACTTACTATCCCTTACCTCCAAGGTGCAAAGCTTATGAGAAGCCACAAAGTTTTAATCCATTTCTAACAGATTATAAAGCGAGTAAGACCTATGATTTTGTAATACATATTTTTCTTTTAACTTTTATCGTATGTGGGCAACTCTATTACGACATGCTCCCCTTTAGGCGCCCATAATAGTTGCCCACATACGAAAAAAGTTAAAAAAAATACCAAAGTATTACAAAATCATAGGTCTTAGTCGGTTAAAATAAATAATAATAGCGCCATCATGGCGTGAGAAAATCTTTATTCAAAGTCACAAGCGCAAAGTATCTGATTGAGTTAGAATTATAAAAAACCTAGCAGTCACACAATATTGTTTTTGTATATTGAATGATGAATGAAAATATTTTTTGCATAATTTCTTGCAAGCAAGCAAAGCAAGTGAAGCAATTCTGTTGGGAAACCTGGCGGTGTATACGTTTGTTTGTAAATGATCTGCATAATATGTAGTTAGTTCTAACTACATTTCAGCCAGTTGGTGGTACTGAAAATATTCTCTGGTGAGTAAGAATATTTTTTAAAACTTAAATCAAAAAATCAATCGATGCCGTCGAATGATCGATCAATTGGTGTGGCAACACCCGAATGCAGAGCTACTACCGACTGAGCTGTGAAGGTTCAGTTACCTTTGAAGTTGAGAAAGGAGGCGATGATCAGCAGGTTGGAGACGACGATGGCGATGCCCATGCAGGCGATGACGGCGGCCTGCGTCAGCGACTCTAGCGTGGCCAGCGGGCTGTCAGCCACCGACACCTCTGCGCCAGCGCCGGCGCTGCCCCGCGAGCCCATCATGCGAGCCGGCATCTTGGCTGAAACCACCTGTTTATCAGCTTTCAAACCACCTGTTTGTCAGCTATGAAACCAAATTTGTACTTGGTAAATTTAATTAATTTAATTAATTTAATTTAATTTGTATTTGTTTTGTAAAGCGGCTACACACGAACACCCTTTCATTTTACCAATTTGTTGTTCAAGTGAAATTTATATAGCAATCGTTTCAACAAAATATGTGATCACTTTTATGAACACAAAATATCTAGGTACACTAATATTATAAAGAGAAAACCTTTGTATTTTTGTATGTAACAAATAGGCTCAAAAACTACTGGTCCTATTTCAAATATTCTTTCACCATAAGAAAGCTACATTATCCCTGAGTAACATAGGCTACATTTATTACTGGAAAAAATAGAAATGGTCGGAGACCGGCCATGGTCAGAAGGCATAGCCCTGAAACCTTCTCCCCATTACCCCAACGGGGATTGAGAAGAAAACTATGACGAGTTCTCACTCAGCGCGGGCATAAGGCGGCCGAGGGCTTGGGCTACGAAGCGCTGGTGTCTAAGTGTAAGTTTATCCTAAAATGTTGAAAAAAATTTAGTCCTCCCATGAGAAGCTGGCACAGGCCGCTAGTACAATATATAGCTGGCTTTTTTTAAAGTTTTACTATAAGAGGGTTCTACCATCTCAGAGAGCGTTCAACGTTCCATATATAGTAAGCTAAGCTCTGAACGGGACGGGACTGTTCCTGTCCGTTCTGTATTTCTTCTTTTCTTTTTTTTTCTGTATGTACTTATGTGTGTCAAATAAATGTATTTTCTTTCTTTCTAAGCTGTTTCTTTGATTTCAGAGCGGAGCAAAGGTTTCTAGAGTAAAATTTCAAACGCAGCGAAGGATTCTAAAGACACACGTGCTCAAAAATAAGCATGCATACCTATTTTGAGCATGATCAAAAATCAACCGGCGTACGACCAAATAAGCATGTTTTTTACTAGCACGACTTGTTCACACGTGCTTATATTGAGCAAGGCTCTAAAATAGCATGCTTTTAGCTCAGAAATAAGCATGCATTAAGGTACTAACACACGTGGTGTTAGTACCTTAACGCATGATCGGGAGCGTGTGGCAAGGGATTCAAATTACGTCATAAAAAAAAAGGAATACCTATTGGGCTACTTTGGCTTTGGCAATTCTGATGATGTATTCTGGATAGATACATGTTAGTATGCATACCTACTATAAAACATGAAAATGAAACATAAAACTGCAAAAAAAATCTATAAAGTGAAAACTGGCCTCTAAAGACAAATTAATATTTGGCCATTTTATCATTCCTATGATTAATGAGTTTGTTAACTAACCAAAAATGACTGAAGCTGCGAATGTCAATAAAAAAATTTATAAAAATATAAAGTTTCTAAATTATACTTAATAAATTACAGTCAACAAGGAATTACTCATTTCACTGGTACCGATAGTTTTAGGTAATAACCTTGCATCATGTGCCATATAAACAACCGGGAGCTGCAAGCATTTTAAAGACTAGCTCCATCGGCGCGGTTAAACTTTAAGCGGGGAAGTCCGTAAACTATTATAACTTGGCTCGAATAAGACCCCTTTAGAAGTTTTTTCATCATGAACGAGTAATAGATAGTATTAAGTGGGTTAGACGTAGTCTAGTTATTATGTTGGTAATAGTTCCCCATATTTTTTAATATAAACGTTTCTGTTCTGTGTTTCTGTTCGGAGAAACGTTTTACTTGTACTAACCGAAAAAATAAAAAAAATATCACAAAAAAAACATATGATATAGTAATATTTATTACACAAACCCAACCTAATTAAACCTACTAAAACTGTTCAAACGCGAAACCGTTTAAATTAGTAGGTAATAAACTCTTTTACATATAAGTAAGGTTTTTACAGAAATTAATAAAAGTAAGCGAAAGAGCCTTTTATTATTTCCCTTGCCTGCTCCCAATTCGTTTAGCTCTGCTCTCGGTGAATTACTACCGAAAAATGTACGAAAATAATTCAATTACTTAAATTAATGCCAGCTTACTCACCAGTGCAGCTTTCCTCGAGCAAAATATTTTATTATTGGTGGGTTGCAACACCACACACATCTATCATGATCCGGGCTCAAACCTGCATGAAAAACTACATTTGTAAAACAGAGAAATACCAATCACTTTGACACACAACGTGATATTATTTTTGGTTATTTCGTTTCATTTCATACGCATTAAGTTTTCAATTTAAAATGTATTATTGAAGATAAGTACCTATTGTATTTTATTTAATATTTTTTTTATCTCTTACAATCCCACGTCATGTAGGGATCAAAAGACACTTCGGCTATTTAGAAGAAAGAAAGACAGAAAATCTATTTACTGGTCACACAAAATAACTTCTAAAATGGTGCTATCTGTTATGCCAAATAGGTCCGAGTCCTTAGTCAAAGAGCTTGTTCCGGCATACCCTATTGATGCTAAAATTGCACCGTGGTCTCGACCGTTGCACTCGGAACGTATCTTTAAAATACCTTTTTTACCTCATACCTACATTTATTATTAACTCACATCATTATAATCTCAAATTGGAAAACGAACGTTTATATATTTACCATACCCAGGAGCTTTTGCTCACCACATTAAACCCATAAGAAGCGCCAGGGACTAAACATTGGTCCTTCGAGCCGGATCAATGTTTAGTTCCTGGCGTCCTTTGACTATAATCTCACCTGATGGTAAGCGACGATGTAGCCTACGGTGGAACAGAACGGTCTAGTAGACACCTATTACCTCTTGCCTTGAAGAGAATGTCTGCTGCCAAGCAGCGATACTCGCGTTTCTATGTTCCAATTTGAAAGTGCTGGCCGTTTCAATTAGAGGCCATAAGACTTGCGAAGGAATAGCATCGAGGTCGAATGACCACGGGATGGGTGGAAAAATAATATACTAGAGCTTCATCATATTATTGCGTTTATGTGATGCTTTACTGCGTATTTATGAAGCGCAGATGTCATTGAAGACTAAGTAAAAGAGCTGTCCATTCGTATGTATGTAATGCAGGAGCCTAATTGCGACTGGATTTAAATTTAGTGGCGTTAACGTGTCGTATCACTGACCCCCGGTTTCTGGAAGCTCGATCAACACTAATCGGCTGTCAAGTCACTTGCTATTTCAGCTTTTACTTCAAATTAGATAGAGATAGCAAGTGACTTGACAGCCAATTAGTGTTGATCGGTCTTTCAGAAACCGGGGGTAAGTACAACACAATCATACGATACTTTAACACTATTTATTTCTTCTCTGTTATACGCTAGTGTACTCTTGACAGAGGGATAAAATAATCTTAGAACGCATCTAAGATTCCATTCTGCCCATTTAATATCTTGGGCAGAGGCTAGATAGCATTCCAATTGAAGCCAGTGCAATTCGCTTTGTTTAACCCCGGCATTCATCGGAAATGTGGGAATGTAGATCGTGTGGAGCTTTCTCAAAATGATTAATGAAAAGCAAGTAATTAGTAGTGGTACTTGTGTTGTTTACACACAGGCAGACTCACTGCAGTAAGACCATGGTGTTACTTTTTTCTAAAACAATACCGGATCACTGAAAAGTAAGTATGATCAACCAAAATTAAATATCCAAATGGTTACTAGCTGTTAGGTACTGATAGGTAACCCTTCTCATATTTTTGGTGCTTCTTTTTTTTTGTATGCCAAAGCTGGCAGACGATCATACGGGCCATCCGATGGGAAGTTGTAACCGTCGCCCATAGACACCTGCAACACTAGAGGCGTTGCTGATGCGCTGCCGGCCTTTTAAGGTGAAGACAAGAGCTAATGTGACTCTCGCTCGCACGATTTGATTTGTTGAAGGATATAAAATCACAGAACCCGTTTTCGAAAAATTGCAAACAACCATTTTTTGTGCAATCACATTGCGCACAGTATAGTAAAAAAATCATTTTAATTGATACAAGTTTTCCTACTTAAAAGTTTACTTTTGTAGTTTTCGTACATAAGCAAAACTAACAAACTTTTGAGTAGGAAAACTTGCATCGATCAGAATGAAATTGTTACTAAACTGTGTGCAATGTGATTGCACACAAAATGGTTGTTTGCGATTTTTTTAAATTAGGCTTAGAGATTTTATATCTATAAAAATGTAGAATCGTGCGAGCGAGAGGTAAATTAGGTCTTGTCAACGCCTTAAGAGGAGATAAACCCGCCTTTTGAAGGACCACATGTCGTAACTCCGAGGGATAACAGCAGGGGAAGCTCATTCCACAACTTACTCGTTCGTGGTAAAAACGACCGAGAAAAACGAGTAGTTGTGGAGAAACATCCATCCAGATGGTGGGGATAAAATTTATTTTTGCGGCGTGTGGTGCGATGGTGAAAGTTAGCCGCGGGTCCAAAACTAAACAGTCACAGTAACAGCTTCATACCATTGCGTATGGAATCGAATGTTATCTAGCCGACTTGTGAAGACTAGCACCAGTCCAAACAAAACGCAACATTACCAACATAGTCACTCATGCCGTGACCTACAAAAAGATCAGTTGTGCAACGAACCAGATATTTGTAAAAACCATTTCTATTTCATGAAATTCTGTTTTACTCTTGTCGTATAAAAACCAATCTATTTGATTTGTTTATGGAGCTAGCGTGCTATAAACTTGTGCTATAAAAAACATATAATAGGTGTTCTATTATATCATATTTTATGAACACAAAACATAATAACACCCACTATATATAACATAAGCTTTATTAATGTTTTACTTTGAAAAAAGCTTGAAATTAATTAATATTCGTGAACAACACCAAATTACTTTTTCCGGGTATCACGAGTAGCCGCGGGCGTATAATTACCCCGTGAAATATGAAACTGGAAACCAATTTTTCGTTTCACAGTTTTTGTTTATTTTTTTCAGTCCTTTTCATTGGTGTTCGTGCTAGTTCAGAGAGTTTTCCAATATGCTTCACTAGTTACGTATCGCGAGTCTTAAGCTGGATTGGTGTTAAAACAAAAGTAATGAAATATGTACATAACTGTTTCGATTTTTAATTTAAAAGTTAAAAATGTAAGTCATACTTCATCACAAGTAAACTATTCACTTTACACAATACTTCAAAAAAATTAACGGGTATTTAAATAATTTATTTAAAATTTAATTTAAATTTAAATTTAGGTACCTACGTCGTAAATTTTTTATCAAAGTTACGAAGCTATTTGTTTTATACATAAAACTACAATACTTATTATACAATACAGTTGCAATTATAAAATAGTAAGTCTTCTAGTTTTCTTTTTAGTTTTTTCAAGTTGGTCATATTGAAACAGAAAGTTCTCAAAATATCAGAAAAAAAAACATAACTAGAAAACTTCGGAAAACACGTGGGGGAATTCGGGTACCACAAATGTTGCTCTAAGTTTATTTCACTTACTTTTAATGTCTATTCTTGTATTTTTATAAATTGTACTGGCGTAAATAGTATTCAAATTCCTTGGCGTAACTTAAATGATTTCGTATTGTACTTTTCTTTTTTTTTTGTTTCCTGCTATCTTGCCAGTGTCAAGTGATTCAGAGATGAAGTTTCTAGTCACGTCAGTCCAAATTAAGTTGAGTCAGTCAATTGTTTTGAAGAAAATGATGGCAGTTTCTTCAAAACATTCGAAAATTTTTCGGTAAAAAATAAATGATTTTGCATTGTATCGTATTGTATTGATCACTTCATCCTAAGGAATTCAGATACTGTTTTAGTCTGCTATTTGTCGTCGAAAAACAAAAGGATTTAAAGCGCGCTTGAAAGAGCCTCCTTTCAAACACTAGACACTACGCAGAAACTGAAACAAAGTGTTCTCAAGCTTGGTGATATACGATAGACAACTCAAGTGGATGACATTACACAAAGGGCTCTATAGCAGAGAGCCGGCCATGTTTGCAGTAGAACCAACAATCTTTGGAGCAATGAATAGTTGAGATCGCTAGCGTAACCAACTCGAAATATAAATACTTTTCACAATCACACTATCATACCTTCCGACATTTTCCCACGTAAGTAGGAGTTATTAGCTTATTGTTTATTCGTAGATTCCTAGTTTATATATAGATACCTAGATAGTTAGACAATTCTTTATTGCACAAAATATATCGTACATAGGCGATTTTAATTCTGAAGAGCATTACTTTCAATTCGCACATTTCAACATTTTCAAAGATGTAAATAACGGCGTTGCTACGAGCGCTTACTTTTACATATTTGATATCAGTGCTACGCCGTAGCAGCTACAGCAAAATGTCTTGGTGCATCATCGCGTCTAGGAATAAACGACTTCGTAGTACTAATAAAACAGAAAATTCGTAGTAATAATGGAAAATGTACATCTGACAAAGTAGGTTTTTTTTTTGCATTGTGCTCGGTGCTGCTTTTTAAAATTTTGCACTTTTATAAAACACCGGAAGAAACGTTCTAAATTATTCAAAGTGCAGTCAAAGCCAAGTTATTGCAAGTAAATAAGTTCTAATGGCTCTTAACGTTTATTTCCTATGTTTACCTAGTTTGCAATAGTAAATAAAAAACAAATAGCGAATAGCGATGTGAAGTGCCACTATGACCCATCCGGAATGCAGTGTTACCCGACTGCCCGACAAGAGGAGCGCATGTATACACAAATTAAAACTAGATGTCACTATTTGCCAAAATAAAACGTGCTTTCGTTGTAAGTACCTATATTTCCTTTATATTTGACTTACTTGCACATGCAATGAATTCTCAAATATGATTTGATTAAAACTGGCCTGGCAACAAGGAGCAGTGTGTTTGTATATATCTTGCAGTTTATGTTCTAGTCTAGTAGATAAAATTATGTGGCTTTTCGCAACGATGTTACTTTTCGTTCGAAAATAATTCGGAAGCAAGTTTTTTTTTATAAATGCTTAAATCAAATTTTAACCAGAACGCACACTCAAAAAATACCTATTCATAGGTAGTGTACGTACAGTATACGTTAATTTTCGTGAAACTCGAAACCGTTGAAACTCATTATGTTAGTACAAATCTAGTAGTATAACTTTTACTATATAACCATTTCACGAATGTTCGAATCGATACAACATACACTCGAACGCGAAAGAGGCAATGTGGTCTTAGAAACGATTCCTGGAATGAAAATGCACACACTTGCAACTGGCAATACAACAAATATGCCTCGAGTACAAGTATCAATGTCTATCCCGGAATTCAGGATCAAAGCATGAATTCTATCCAACTGCAAACAGAGGTGAGACAAGGAGATGTCATTTCTCCGAAACTGTTCACGGCACTGCAGTACGTCTATGTCTTTAAACTGGTGTCCTGGAGTAAACCTTATGGCACCAATCTTCGATTTGCCGATAAGTATTGATACGAGGAAGTGATATAACGATATATCACTTCTTCTACCTAGAGATCTAGGTAGGTAACTCTATATGTCGGTATGTAAAAATAGATTATTGCTTATTTAAATTTTATCTGTACATACAACTGCCTACTTATTCGTACCTCCTCTTGTTTTTATCTTACTTATTTTTTCTTGTCTTTTATATAGGTACATTGTATCTAGGTATCTACCTACCTACCTACTGATTTTTCTTGCTTTATTTATGTGGTGTGTCCATTTAATATGTATAAATTATATATAGTTATAAAAATAATTATATATATAATAATATATATATAATATATATATAATATATATAATAATAATATATATATATAATAATAGTGTTCTTTTTTTTCTGTAAATTTTGATGTACAATAAAGAATTTTTCATTCATTCAATAATCTGAATCTCGGAAACGGCTCCAATGATTTTCATGAAATTTGGTATGCAGAGAGTTCCGGAGGCGATAAATCGATCTAGGTAGAACTCAGCATCCGAGCAAAGCTCGGTCACCCAGATATTGTTTAATTAGTACAGTCATGGACAGTCATTCGTTTTTGGGTACAGTTGCGCCCCGCGGTTTCACCCGGGCAGATTTAAATCCCGTTATTCCCGCGGGATAAAAAGTAGCCTATGTGTTATTCCAGACTATATTTTATGTCTGTGCCAATTTTCATTAAGATCCGTTCAGCCGTTCTGGAGTTGAGTAACAAACATCCATCCATCCATACTTACAAACTTTCGCATTTATAATATTAGATAGGATTAATAAGTCGAACAAACAAATTGTTGATATTAGGTAGTCCTTTCTAATTTTAAAAATAAAACCCAAATAAATCAAATGTAGTTTTGTGGTGCCAAACATGTTTGTGAACTTTAATGGCGATTTATTATTAAAACAATAGCCTAAATCTATTCTTATAAGTGCCTTTGACTGTAGATATAAAAGATACGAAGTAGCAACAATGTTTGCATCGCAGTAAGTGTTTAAAATAATCAATACTCGTGAAGGTCAACTAGGTTCACGAATTTCACTCACCGTTCAAGCTGTAGAAACCTAGTAGTTATAAGCTTCTAGCTAAAACGTTTGTTTTGTCCAGTAAAGACAGCAGATTGGATTTAGCTCTTACTGAACTTTTGATCAGTGCAATTTTCGTGTAAAACAACTATTGCAACGCGCAGATGCAAGTCCAAGGTCTAACTCACAAGGCTGGCTGAAGGTCTGGCTCTTTGGAGCATTATCGCAACAATGTAAAATTGGAATCGACACCTATCTTCCGGCTCTTCCAATATTAACTCACAGTCAAATCCATGAATGGAACTTAATGATAAAACCTAATTTTAAAGTATTTGTTTATTTTGTTGCCTAACACCCCGTAACAAAATATATTTGGTCGGTATTGGGTGGCTTTTATGCAATTCGCCTTATGATTTTTTTTAAACTAGTAAC
Organism: Plemyria rubiginata; assembly: GCA_963576535.1. Taxonomy (NCBI): domain Eukaryota; kingdom Metazoa; phylum Arthropoda; class Insecta; order Lepidoptera; family Geometridae; genus Plemyria; species Plemyria rubiginata. Next base: position 7,680,946 of record OY754905.1, read on the forward strand.
TCTAGGACTATAGAGTTCACTTACCGGTTCACATGATAGGCACTCACAGACAATCCGTTGTATTAGGCAAAATTTATAAGAGATGAGAGATTTAGAAAGCGAGGTTCGCGTAACACTAACGCAGAGATGCGAGTGCGCGCGACGCGGGCGGGGTGTTTTGTTGGTGCGGGGGGAAGTACGGGAGTCAAGGGCGCCTCGTGGGCTACCCGACGACAACCCGGCGCCCAAGGTCGCCACACTACCTTTTCATAGAATCGATACTATGATCATACACGCTTGCGTTAATATTGCATTGTAGGTTCACGTTTTATAATTGTTTTTAGCACAACTAACGTTGCCGAGCACGGCTCTAGTAGTAGTCGTATCCAAGGACTACTAAAAACTACAGAGATCACTCTAGAAGTCTACGTCACTGCGTAATAATGTCCCATTTCTGAGAAAACTGGGCTGAAATTAAAAGAACAACAACACTAGCCGACGATGTGTCATTGTATTTTGTTTTTTTTTTGTAGATTTCCGGGTTACTTCGCTAGAACTCAGGGTTGAACTCGCTAGAACGCTGACTCAAGGACCTGCAGAAGCTGTTTCATTACTTCATTCTCAAGGGTACAGCGCCAGAAGTATGGGGCATGGGGGTGTGGTGGTACATCCTTAAAAAAACCTCTTAAATAATTATAGGCCCATCTCGTCTCGCTGCAGAGCCACATTCATAAGCTGTTTGCAAGTAATTATCAACCGATTCGTGGGTGAGTTCGATGACTTCCAGCCTTCCAGCGAAGTCGTTTTTATGAAAAAGCTTTAGCACTAAAGAACTCTGTAAAGTAATGTTACAATGTTATATCCGCCTTCATCGTAGCACGCATCCAATTTAACTGCAAAAGAAGTGAGGTAAGGGGATGCCATTTCTCAAAACTTTTCACCTCTGCACTGAAGAATGTTATGAAGCCCGTTTCATGAAATATGTATAGCAGCAACATCATCGAACACAACCTTCGATTTGTCAACCATAGTCATCATGGCAGAATCGATGAAAGACCGAGGCACAATGCTGAGAGATTTCTCTCCCAATAGGAGGTCTTAAAATTAACTTGTAAAAGACGAAAATGACACGTGGCAAGAAGGAATGGCGATTACGAAATGATGGCCCAGAGACGCTCAGCGACCACGAGGCAGACCACCCGCCCAATGGTCGGATGATTTAGTTGAAGTAGTTGGGCGGCTATGGCAAAGACTGGCACGGTCCTGTGCCAGTCTGCCATAGCCGGAGAGTGGCGTTTTAAAGAGGACGCCTATACCCAGCAGTGGGTGCATACAGGCTGAATAGATAGATAGATAGATAGACGAAAATCATAACTTATGCTTAGCTCATGTCACCAAGCATGTGGCATGATAGGTACCTACACGTTGGAAGCTATATTATCGAAGTCTTTATATCAACTAGGTACTGCAAAATTCAACTATTGCAAAAGGGTATGTTCAAAATGTAATGTTTGTTGGACGTACCTCTGACTATTCCCTTTAGACGTGCTCAAACAATCTGAAGTTAGTACTTGATACTAAGAGATCTGAGGTGATATACCATGCCTAGGGATGAAAAATTATATAAAATTTTTCTTAGATTACTTTGTATGTCTGGGCCAAATGATTCAAGAAGATTTTTGCAAAGAGGTTAACAGAAGAATCCAACTTGGACAGACAGCGCTCGAGAAATTACGTCAAGTCTTCGCGTCGTAGGTATCGCAGTCTCAAGATAAAAGATGTAACCAGTATGTGTTGCCAGCGATGGCTAGGCCCTATCACCATTAGTCTTAAGTCGACGAAGTCTACTGACAGGTTTCGATGAATACCTGAATACGTACCTTGCACTTACCTTGGTTTACTTACCTACTTCATTGAAGTCGTGCTCGTGTACTTAGGTGTCCGGTGGTCTATGTTGACGCAACTATATCTACGAATCCCCAAAATCTATAGGATTGGACTATCTATATCTATAAATCTATTTATCTTTCCACTTTGTTCTGCACCTGTCAAGATTGGCTGGTAGAAAATGCAGCATTCCTTCAGCTCTTCAGCTCTTCTTTTAACTTCACAACATAGAAACTATGTTTGGTGAATTATAGAATTGAATAAATAAATATCGATATGGATATCTTGCTTTACTATGCAAACTTAGTCGGAAAACTTGTTAGGATCAAAAGGATATTTTTCCTGAACTGTGATTGCACACAACTTGGTTGACTGCGATTTTCATAAGTTCAGTATATCTTCAAAAATGTTGAAATGTGCGAGTAAGAACACATTTGCAGTTGTTTTCGCCTTAACCTAATTTCCTCTACGATAAGCATAAGGCAAAGCTTTGCTCTGCTTGTACTCGTAATTACTGAAAACGCGCACAATTAAACAGCCAATTGGCGCCACGGAGAGGGAGCGCACCAGCCAGGCGACAACGGCGGGCTCTCGAATTTCATTTAATCGCCTTGTGCTTCAACTGCATTGTGGGCTTCGAAGGCATTGCACGCTTCTAACAGCAGCATTATAACTCGCAACGAGCCTTTTGATTTCTATACAGTCAATCCATTTAGTTCAAACAGGGATAAGTAGTTTTTTGGATGGATTAACTTTGTCATACAAACTGATTTAATTTCAAGATCAGTTTTTAAATCATGAAAGCCTTTTAATCAACCAAATATAATGTTTGACTTTGCGCAGTGTATCTCTACAGTTGTTTATCGTCACGTAACCGTCTGCGTCTGGCATCCCCTTGGCGCCCTGCCAGCCTCCACCCTATTTAACTATGGTGCTCGCATTACCACTAGCTAGCTATAAATGTATACCTATTGCTGCTCTCATGACCTTATTTTAAAAGTATGATAAATGTATTCTCATCAGCCAGTATAAAACTCCGCTATTTTGCTGTTTTTGGTTAAGTATATTGCTACTTTATAAAAACTTTATTTCGAAGCACTATTATACCTATCGCCAATGGATCAAAAACCATTAATCACCGGTAAAAATAATAAAATATCAATAAAAAAGTTTTGTTAGTAAAGTACGTGGTACATAGTGTATGGTAGTACAAAGGTCTTTAATTAACTTAAAAGTAAAAATTTGTACACAAAAACATTTCCATCCTGTAATTATAATAAATTTATTTTTAATAATATAATTAATTTATTTGTAATTTATTATAACGGCAATTTTATACCCACCCCGATTATGACATTTCTGTTATAAACAGTTAAATTAAAACACGGACAAAACCTTCAAAGTAGAAATATATATTTTTTAATTGAATCTCACTATTTCAGCCATCTCGAGGGAAGACCATTAATGCATTTTTAGCTAATGTATAGCGTAGACTTCTACTTCGTAATAGGTACCAGAAGTAACAAAAATATTTTAAATTAATATTTAATCTGCAAGTATTAACCGTTTGAACCGAATTTATAAATCAGAAATACGGGCTATTGATAGCGTTTTAGACCTAAATATGCACGCCTATATAGTATTTTATTTTAGCTGAATGTATGAATTGGCAAGTAGGTAATAGGTAGGTTACTTGCAAATACTTTGCTACGTGGTACTTTAATAATTTTATTTTGAAACACATTTTTTACCAATGCTTTGTTTGTTAAAAATCTTTGTTTGTTAAATTTCATAAAAACTGATGCCGCCATAACCCTAAAGTATCACATGTCAAAAAGTTTTCAAACTACTAACAGGTGGAATTATAAATTAAAGTGAGTTTAAAAGTTCAAAAAAGTACTTACATTGTGATCTCTTGAAGCCGCAGAGTAGTCAGCAGACAGCTGGAGGCGCCATAGTAGAGAATGCAAACGTGCAAAGTGTCGGATTATATTCAACGAAACCTCCGACCGTTTCATGCGGAGTGACTGCTGTGTAGGGCGCTAGCGGCTAGCGTTTCGTTGCGGAGAGTGCTCGCGCAAGCGCCCGCCCCACCTCCGCAACACATACACCATCGATTCTACGTTTAGCCACTTTTTGCCCAAATCCAAGGCAACGTCTACGAATTGGGTCACTTGTGATTCATGGAAGGCGAAACCACCGTCGCTTGTCCCGCCGGGTTCTGAAGCCATAGCGGCAAAGGCAGGCGCGCTTTGAACTCGTCACATCGCAACCGCGCACGCCCGCCAGGCGCGAACACCTTTATTTAAATACTACATACAATATGCATTCACCAAAGTTTTAAGCGAACTTTCAAAATTATTTAGATTTTTCTGAATATTATTCTCACTAGCAAAGGGCTCTTTACTTATGTGTATATATGTATCACTAACAAAGTATAAACTCTCAATAATAATAATTTTGTGTCGTAGTAACATTTATAGTATTTGTGATATAAACATAGATGTTTGTTTACTTTCTGGGCATTAATGTTATATTGAATATGAGTGAACAATAACAAAGTATAATAAGTAAAATTATTAAAGAAACGTTAAAACAACAAATTTAAGATTTGATATCAATCAAAATAAGAAAAAAAATGCGCATTCGCTTTTAAGCTAATTCGAACTCCATACTCCCAGGGGATAAATAACGAATTTCATGATTTGACTAAGAAGAATAGATTTGTAAGTGAACGAAGTGTTGTTAAAGTGTATGATACAAATAATTTTTATTTGATGAGTGAAGAAATATGTTGAAAGATCAACAAGGAATGAAACAGGTGTAAACCGACCGAGTTTGAATGTCTACAAAATCCGGCGCGCTATGTAATAAGTTGATTTTCGTTTTTTTTAATTAATACTTTTAGCATGTTCAATTTCACCATCATCATCTTCCTACCCTTATCCAAATTCATGTGGGGTCGGCACAACAGGTTTTTTCTCTCCACTTCCCCCGACCAACAGTCATCCCAGTCACGATCCCAGTAGTCACTCCTTTCTAACCCATGTCATCTTGTACACAATCCATCCATCTTTTCTTTGGCATTCCTCTACTCCTAAATCTATCCACATTCATACCTAACACTCTTTTCGTTACTTCGTTTCGTGACATTCTTCCCTCCGCATGACATGCCCATACCACGCTAACCTATTACTCCTCATTTTCTCAATCACTGGTGCCACTTTCAAACTGCCTCTTACAAACTCATTCCTTATCATAGCATGTCCAATTTATATACTTACATATTTTTGTTTTTGAAGAATTGGTGCAACGCGTTGAACAAGGTCCCCAGCGGACACAAAAATTACCTCTCTTTATACACTAATGCCTTGTAATTTTATTTCAGGTGCGTCGTTTAAAAAAAATATGATTTCTCTATAAATTTATAACTATTCTGAACACGTCGTCACTATAACGTCGTCCTTTTATGACGTTATACGACGTCACACACTAGGTACCACTCCATGAAGTATGTTATTTTTTCGCTGGTAGTAAGTAGACCTCAGTGCTGTATTGATGACTGTTACATAACATTGCAAACATAAATTAAATATCATTACTTATTATTATTACTACCATTATTACTTAAATGGAGTACAAAACACCTCCCCTCATGATAATTAAATAATACTACGGAGAATTAATAAATCTCTACCTCTTTGATAATCACTTAATCTTTTCCTCTCTTGATCTTTAATATTTTCCTCTTTATAATCAATTTGCTGGCGTCATAATATGTTGCTGACTAGGCTGTAGCCGTGCACCACGACAGTAACCAGACGTATCAACCAATAAAAACCCAGCTGATTTTACAAACAGTGCTACGGAAAATTCTGAATATGATGGTTTTGTTTAATTTTATGATATTTTTACCTTGATTCACAAACACATAGGCAGCCTAAGGTGGATAAACACTACAGCATTTTTTTCGAGCTTTTTTATGTTATGTAACGTTTCTGCGAATGCTTGGCGTAATGCTCACAGCGAGTGTACATTTACCCGTAACATTTTGTTGACCTTGCGTTCACTCTTTCTTGAAATGTTGCATCGCCCGCGCTCGTACAACTCGACGAAATGTACAAGTGAATGCTCTAGTCTAAATTTACTGAATAGAATGCCTTGCAAGGCAAACAAATGTTCCGTACCGGCCACCTGGGAGTGCTAGAAATAAGATTTTACTCTAGAGTTAGAGTACTCTATAGTGGAGACCTCTATACAGTTAGAGCTCTCTACTATAGAGGTACCGTTTTTGTATGCCGTCTTGTTTATTACAGGTATAGCGATTTTAATAGAACTACAGTGTACGAGAAAATATTAGCTTTTTTACCCAGGGAATTCACTGTGAAATGCATGGTAGAGTAACTAATGTCGAGTATCCTTTTTAAAAAATCATCACTTACAGGATGTGGTTTCAAAATGTATAAAATATTAAGTGGATGTCTTCAGATGGCCTCAGTGACTACAATAATAAAAATAATAAACCAAGCCCAATAAATAAAATAAAAACCAAATAAATTATTCTGAAAAATTTAATTAAAATAAATCATTTTTAGGTACACTTGGCAACTTGACAACATTTGGTAATTTTGGCAACACCTTATGATTAAATTGTAAAGGTAAAATGATCAATTGCCGTGGACATGTTTATTTGCAAAAGTTTGTATATGTAAGCCGATAAACGATAAAAAGGGGCTTCCCTAACTTGTTATAAATACGATGGTGATACAGAAAGCGTGGGTGTGCTCGTTCACTACATTTTTGATCTTGTTACAGAATTAACCCAACGACTGTGGAGCACGCGTCCTGAATGGGCGTTCAGCTGAATGCTTTGCGATATCACGTTGTCGAGATCCCCCACTTTAAACTATTAGAATTCTCTTTATATCTACACCGTTCGTTTATTTGATATGCTATACGATGTTATTGAAAATGTTCAATACTTACGTAAAAATCTACGTCTTGACATAGCTATGAAATCATCATCATCACCTCAACCCGATATCACCCATTGCTGGATATAGGCTTTCTTCATTTTCAGTCTGTCTTCTGTGTTTTGTGAACTAAATAGATTTTCACAAAGCATGTTATAGGTATACAAGTAAGAACACAAATCACGAAAAATTAAATTAAAATTATGCTAAAAATTAGCGTCAACCTCAATAACTATTGAAGTGGATTATAGTCGATCGTTTATAGTTAACATGAAAAAAAAACTGAATACCTACCTCAACTTATTCTACAGCATTAACAAGGGCTTTACTTTATCAAAATACAGTGCTCTTTCAAAATGTGTTTTTTTGTATTTACAGCTAGAAAACGCTTACTTACCTTTTTAAAAGTTCCGCACGACATAAGTTTCATGTTTAGAGAATAATGATATTATAGTGAGACCACGAGGTCTACGTAATGTCATTACGTTCTCTCACGCGAGCCTTTCTTTGGGAAAAAGGTAAAACACACAACATTTTCTATTAATATCTCAACGGATTATTTAAAAAGTAGACCGTGTTAAGTAACAATAATAAGTAATAAACACTTTCACAAATAACGAGTTCTTTTCATAAGTTGAACGGCACAAAAACGAAATACAGCATTGCTTCTTGGTGAATTTATATTTTTCGTGTAAAAATGTATTCCAACTTTTCAAGCTAAGCGACTCAATTTTAATCAAAGTTAACCAAGACGATTTCAGCAAACACCCTGTTTAAGGTGGCAATTATTATTTAGGTACATTTAAACTCTTTTTAACGAAAATAATTGGCTGAAAACTAGGCTGGCAACTACCAGCTAATGAAAATAATATATCATAGTAAATCTCTCTGACAAGTTTTCAGTAGAGATATATTTTTTATCTAAAACATAGTTCTACTCTGAGATAATAAAATTATATAATCTGTCATCCAGTGCATGCAATGTAAGTCTGTAAGTATCCTACAACGTTTCAGTGCGCCTGCCACACTGCCTTCGTCTACAGGCGGACCGAGCAAATAACATGAAATAATAAATGATAAGTCGAAGGATTTTTTAAGAATTTTATTGAACACAAAGGCACGGGTTGTGCCGTAAATAAAACACATGAGTACCTACCTAGTTGATAATAAGAAATAATCATGCTTCGACTTCAGAATGAGTCCAGTCAACACGCTCAGAATTCTGATATCAACTCTCAACAATATAAACGTAAAAAATAATTATAGTTACAAAAAACAAAATAACTTATGTATCTAATACCTAGATAAATGGCAGATAAATATTTTAATAGATATTGTATGATAGCATGAGTGTAACGCAGAGACGGGTTCGAATTGTTTACAAACGACTCACAAAGGACGGAGCGGAATAAATTTTTAACATAGATAAAAATAACTATTAAACCATAACGTATTTATTGAGCTCGTTTATTCCCTTTTAATGTGACATAAACATGGAAAACTACAATCAGCTTATGGAGGATGTATAATTTCACTAGTTTGCAAGTATTAAATGCTCTCAATTCTGCCCAATCTGAATCGAATGTACTTCGTTATGCAACTGCACTGAACTTTATAGAGGAGGCGTAACTTCTAAAGACTATGTTCATGTTTCGACAGCTCCCAGTTCCGTTATTAACAGATTGCAGTTTCTAACTCAACACGTCTCTACTTTACATAAAATTTTAGACTAAACACTAACTTGCTTTCAAACCATACACAGATAATGACTGTATTAAATATTAAACAGTATCATCAGTCAAATATCATATAGCCTCTTAAATTTTACAAAACAGTGATTTTGTAAGAGTAAATAATAAAGTACCTAGCTTTGGTAATTTTTGCAATTATTAATTGTGCATTTTATGATCATAAATAGAGACATAAAATTTGTCCGCTTACGCCCGATTTTTATGATATACGAACATTCGTGCATCCGTTGGTTATTTTTTTCGAATGGACTAAATGTATGTATTGTCGTACGACGATTGCCGACAGTGTTACCCAGGCTATTAGCGCAGAGGGCGCTTTACTCGTACCATACAAAAAGATGTTGTTTGGCAGCAAACAAAAGGCTGTATTACTTTATCACCACAAGTAGGAGAAGCTTTGTCACGCAGGTATGAAGCATATAAGAAAGTTAAATTCAATTTGTATGAGATGAAAGCTTATTCGACGTTCGAAGCTATTAACGGACACTCGTATATCATAGTAATCGGCCTTGATGGATGTGATCAATAAACTTTTAGCTCATACACAATTTTTGCCCTTCAGATGATTTTGTACACAGGTGTCTGAAAATTATCGATTAGGCTAAACTTAAGTTAAATGGTAAAAGTCCGGTAAATATGTTGGGGAAACATTTTCAGGCTATGTATTAAAAGTTGTGGTCATGCGTTGATATTTTGATTCTTGTAGATTATTAATTTAATGCAGATAATTTAACAGCAATTTTCTTTAAAAAATAGAAGAAATCTTCTTATTTCGTTCATATTATTATTCTTTAAGGAATAGCAAGATTTATTTAAAAAATAACAACCGGAACAACTAAATATAACATGAGTGACATGTTTCTCGGGCTATATTGTACCTAATACCAGTACTAGAAGTCGCGTTTAGATACCACGACAACTCTCTCTGGATATTGTCCTTTTCATGCTTATCCAATAAGCAATCCAATACAGACAACCTGCAGTACAGTGTCATAACATCGTATTGTCTATATACCTACGTACATAATTATGTGTGGAGGCGGAAGGGCATATACCTACCGTTGGTATTGGAAGATGATAGATCAATGTAATCTCAATGTTCTTCAAAATATTTGTAAAATCTTATACCTAATATGTAAAATAGTAGTCGAAATTTGTTTTAAAATTGACATACAAATAATGTACTTAGTCGCAGTTCTCGCACCCGCTTCATAATTGGATTGCGGGAGACCTGACCTGGAAGTGGAAGCAAACTGATGCCTAGTAGCGGCATTCTGTCCAATGCGAAACATTTTCTAGAGGTTTTTTCTACACGGCCTTTCATATAATTATACAAAATCTTTGGAATTAGGAACAGATTCTAGTATTTTAGTGAAAAAAGCAAGATACAATAAATAAATCTAGTCTAAGCCTGAAATAAACTAAAAAAACAAATAAGAATAATTTTCTCAAATGCATATTATTTTTTCAAATACCGCAGAGCCTCAAGAAGAAAGTATTCAACCAGTGTGTGTTGCCAGTTATTGTCAGTGATGACGTATGGAACTGAAAGCTCAGCCGCATAATGGACTATGGAGAGCTTGCTGGGAGTTTAACTACGGAATCAGAAATGAAGAAATCCGTAGGAGAACCAAGGTAGCCGACATAGCTCGCATAATCAGCAAGTTGAAGTGGCAATAGGCAGGTAATATAGCTCAAAGAACTGATAACGGCTGGGGCATAAAGGTTCTCAAATGGCGACCACGAACAGGAAAACGAAGCGAGGGACGCCCTCCTACCCTATGGATGACGACATTGTTATGATGGCGAGAAGTCGGTGGATGGAGAGGGCTCAGAATCTCTTCCTGGAAATGTCCTTCAGGCTGGTGATGATGATATTGACTGATGACTTGAAGACTTTTTGTAGACACCATTTTCGAATATGTTTTCTATTATACATACATGATCTTACTAGTCAGTTCACTAGTTTTGAAGATGATTGTAAGTTTATATGGCAAGCCGTGAGAAATAGACCTGATAAAACCATCACGGCCACGACAGGCATCCTAGCCCCGGTGCCATATATGTATGAACTTAAGTGATCACTGAGCCGCACGATTAGTGAGGCACGAGACAGTGAAGAGTTTTTCTCGTGGCTCACTAAGTGTGCGGCTCAGTGATCACTTAAGTTCATACATATCTTGCACCGGCCTAAAAATATTACAATTAGGGATAACACTTTATGTGCTCTCTGCACATAAAGTTCTAGCTATCCTGTAGGTAGAATTAAACGGACCAGGTAATCTTTCAGACGTCATATGCGAGATTACCCGGTAAAACCGCTTTTCATAGCATTGCTTTTAGCAGAGGTGATATTCGTTTGCACAAAGATCAAGCTGCGATAGGGTTCGTTGGTATTTCCAGATGTAGGAACGTTCAAATAGCGCGTAATAACAAGACCAGTAATAAAGACCAGAGCTTTTTTCAGCGCAGCTTTTCGCTGAGACGGGACCTGGTAATTTTAAAAGGCAGCCACGTCGGAATTATACCTCACTATATAATTTTTTGCAAGAACAGATTTATCAGCTAACTTTAGGAATGGCTAAAATAGGAAACAGATTCTACGTCTTTTCAATTAATCCGCAGTTTCTGAAAGCTCGATCAACACTAATCAGCTGTCACTGTTCTTGCTATTTCATCTTTTACTTCAAATTTGATAGAGATAGTTAGTGACTTGACAGCCGATTAGTGTTGATCGCGCTTTCAGAAACGGGGGTTAGTCTATCAAAGTTCGTAAATTAAGAAATATTTAAAGAAACCATCGTCGTCGTCGTCGTCTTTTCGTTCTTACAGTAACTTACACAACCAAACCAAATTTTTTGGTCCAGCATTAAATATGAAATGACCATCTCCGGAATCGTAACGTCTTATAAGAATCAGCACCTAGATAGTGACAATCAGTTGAATCAGTAGGATAATTAATTTGAAATATTATACGGGTATTTATCGCGTTTTACCTTTATTAATTTCCCGACGTTTCGGCTACGATTAATATTATAAATGAAGTGCAATGATTATGTATATGTCCTCTGTACATAGTTATGCTTGTGAATAAACGTTACTTTCCTTTACTACAATAATTCGGCAATATAAAGTTATAGCAAGCATTTAATATTTAATAACGTTTCCGCACGTATTTTAAAAAAAGTTTTAATGACGTTGATAAATAATCTGGGGAGCAGAATTTCACCAATAACAACAATTCTGGCTCAAAGCTTTAAAACATCATCGTATATCTGCAATGCAATTGTAGGTAATACCTATGAATACCTATGCGTCGATTCAATAACGTGGATCTCGAAAATTCAATATCGTTACGATTGAATTTTAAATTGTATCAACTCTCTACCTGTAACTGTATTGACTGAAACGTACTCGTACCTTTAGTGGAGTGAGACCTAAAGTTCCTAATGAAATACATTTTTTATAACTCAAAAACCACGAAATCAAATATTATTAAAAATAAAATATTATTTTGGTTGATCATGAAATTTTAACACATATAATTAAAGTGATTTAGTTACGGGACTAGATTTACGCTTAACCACGCTGGGTTCGATTAAAGTTAAAACAAAGTTGGCCTGAAATCTTCATTTTCCTCTAGGAGCAAGTCGTTCGTTTGTCATGTCATAAGAGATATTCTGATGTAAAATGGATTACATTTCTGTTAAGAAGCTTATTTTATTTAAAAAAATTGTATTGAAGTTGCGCGCGAGCTTGTCATATTTCCGTCGCTTCCGCGAATCTTTGTTTGTCACGTCTTAAAAGATATTATAGTTACAATTGTACATATTAATAATAGCTATATTATTATGGCACCATCCAAAATCAATTAATTGAAGCATTCAATCCGGCGAGGGCTTTTTTTACGACTTTATTTAGCCTTGAAATGAGAGCGTTACGTAGTATGTGTGGTGTGAATTTGAGTAATAGAGTGAAGAACAGTGTGATTAGAGAGAAATGTGGAGTGAAAGAAGACGTAGTGATGAGGGTAGAGAAAGGTATGTTAAGATGGTTTGGGCATGTAGAGAGGATGGATGAAAGGAGATTAACAAAACAGGTGCATCAGGCGAGTGTGAATGGGACTGTTGGGAGGGGAAGACCTCGGAGGACGTATCTGGATCAGATAGCAGACGTTCTCGAGAAAGGCCAGGTCAAGAGCACCCTAAGCAGACGAGAATGTATGAGGAATGTTATGAGAGTGAATGAAGCGAAAGATCGAAGCGAAGATGTAAGGATCGTAGCAAGTGGAAATCCGTGGTCTACTGCCAACCCCTATGGGTACAGGCGTGATTTTATGTATGTATGCGCGCCTACACACTCAATAAGTCAGTTTTATTTTTAATATTTTAAAATAGACAATAAGAATAACTGTGAAACTAAGTATTAATAAATAAATAAATATGTCAAACAGCAGCAATTGCTGAAATTCTGATAAAAAATGCTTACTTATAGTCCAGTCGGGGCAGACATTTAAATAGAAAAAAATCCGGGGAGCGATTTTTTTTTAAACGTCGGGGGGGAGGGTGGTTGGAAGTATAAATCTCGATTTTCGAACTAATCCCGGTAGAGGGTTCGCCGCCATCTTGTTTTAAAGTTCAATTTTTTTCGTTTTTCTGTAATAACTCGTTAATTTTCAACTTTAGAGCAAAAATGGTAATGGCAAAGTTGTTGGAAATTTAATTTCTCACAAGTTTGGTCATCATCATTTTTGAAACTTCAGTGAGTAAACTTGAGACATCCCTATCCTAGGGTGGTATATACATACTACCTCTAAACTATGCTAATAAGGCATACAACGTGGATTGTACGATTTAATACAATATATTAATACATCATCACGCGTGCCTGAATTAATGGTTTAAATGTGTTATGTGTTGTTAGAATCTCATCTCACATATTTCACCGTCAGATTGCGCTGTAGTTTCCATCTCATTTTGTTACTTTTGTTAGTTCTGTGTTAAAATTATACCAATTCTATGTTTTTTAGCCTTGTTTTTTTGTTGTATATTTGTTTTTTTATATTGTATTGTTATTATACTTTTCCGTGCTGTTACCCGCTCTAGGACATGGCAGAATACTAGTGTTGTACTGTATCACCGTGGGTCACGCCACAAAGCGACTGTGTGGATGGCGTGACTCACACGGGACGGTCGATTCAAACGAGTGTTCATTCGTATAATCTATCTAACGAGATATCATTACTCTCTAAGGTGCTATGCTCAGTAGGCAGTAATATAGAGCTAGTGATTCATCTAACGAAAGTATGGTAATTGTTATAGCTATAAAATGTCAACTAAATGTTTCTTAAGGCCCTGATAGACAAGCGAGTAAAACCGCGGTCTTATAGCTCGTCGGTAAAGCTCTATCCGTTCGTCGTCGCCATAAGGACTAGACTAGAGCTAAAGCTCTAGTCTAGTCCTTATGGCGGTAAACCGAGGAACCTTAAAACCGCGGTTTTTCTCGCTCGTCGATCAGGGCCTTTAATAAGTTCTCTAGTAAATAGGTAGACATGCACAGATTGTACAGTGTAAAATGACGTTAAGAAGACTTAGATAAAAAAGTTAGGTTCAGGGGTGATAGATCTAACCTTTAATTTAAAGGTTATATCTATCACCCCTGAACCTATCCACCTACCCACCGCTAAATTAAAGTTTAAAGGAAAACGCAACACTCAGTTTAAAACTAGTCCCGAGGAAAGACAGAGTGAAAAAATGTACCTAAGTACCGAAAAGTGAGAAACTTTTACTGACTGACTGACGCGGAATTCAAATTTGCTGAGGTATTAAATAATTGGTTTGCTAGTTCGAAGGGACCTTCTTCAACTTCTTTCCGGTTCTTATTACATATTTCAAACTCTGTAAGATTCTAATTACATGGCATTGCTATAATTACGTAGTAATTGTATATTCATCAGTCGGTGATAAAAATATTTTTAGGTTTTGACTAATTTTCTATTGAGTCTCGTATTCCATAATATTTTTTTCTTATATTAGTAATACAGCTAGAGTATTGTGACTGAGATATGTAATAGACTTTTCTACGTTTTACAGATCTTCTATAATAATAATATCTTAAATATAGTTTCTGTTTCCCATTTAGTGGCACTTTAGTTGGAGGAACTCTATGAAATTGAGTATTTAAATAACAATATTGTTGAACTCTATCATATATTACGTAACTATAACATGGAAATAGGGATTATAAAGTTTTCATTAATGAAATAAAAATAATGTGTTAAAAAAACATGGCTAAAGCTACCTACCTACTTTACTAAAAAACTAAAAATGTTCACAGAAAGCTTGTATAATGCACTCAACATGAAATAATGTACCTATTGTACCGTAAACGAATATGAGATTATGTAAATAAATATGTACATTGAACGAAATAATTACGATACGTACGGTGTCCGTTTCATTTCCTATTCGAATGACATGAGATTTGCCGGGAGAGGCTTCATCGTTTTGTTTGAGACTTCTTCAATCTTCTTCACCCACTGTTTTGCCGCAGGCTCCGATCCAGTTCTGTAGAAAAACTATTGATTAACGAAGAGGTCTAGACCCAGTTAAAGAAGAAAGGGGTTTACTTAAGATAAAACAGGAGAGGAAAAATGTTAGGGCATCTTCTACGACAGAATGAACATCATTGAAGGAAAGGTTGAAGTAAGTGAAGAAAAAAAAGCCAAGAATAAGGTACGTGAGACAGAGAAAAGAATAGGTCACTGTTATTTCGTATATAAGAAAGTTCGGGGTCATGGGAGGGGGGCACTTATTCAATCCCAGGAGATGAAACCGTTAGTCATCTCGCCATCTCATATACTTGCCTAGAATGCTACTAGTTAAAATATCTGCTGTTGACTCTAATGTTTTATTTTATTTCAGTCAGATCCCATTTCAGATTGTTTGTAAATATAACAAATGACCTATACGCATAAATGAGCGTAATATTTTGTATGAGCTTTTCCAGATTTTAATTAAATGTCGAATTGCCGCACAGTCAGTTTAGTAATTTTAGGTTATATATTATCAAACATGGTGGATGAGGATTGTTGAGCTGAAGAGCTATGGTCCAGCAATGGACTTATTGAGGCTAACGACGAAAGATTAATTAGAAGTATAGAATGGCCTACTGTAGCCATATTGTACATTATCAAACAAGCGTTTAAAGCCGGCTTTTTACGTCAATGCGGCCTGCATCCGCGCTTCAACACTTCAGGTTCCACTTTAGCGAGAGTTTGTCCCACTTTCAAGCGTATCCCTCGGTTCTTAACGCGCGTTGTTCGCCCTTATTTGTATAGAATACATAGGGAAGTGAATCCACCTTCTCTCCTTTTAGCGTTTGTTACCATTTGCTAGTTATTGTTGCTCACTGCTGCCCATACAGATCTAATGCGAAGCTTTAAGTTGTTTTATGAGGTAAATAAATAAATAAATAATGCTGGACCATCCACACAGCATCATCTAGCCCCAAAGTAAGCTACTCAAAGCTTGTGTTATGGGTACTAGATGACTGATATATTTAACACATTATATACTTACATAGATACAAATTTTTTATCTTCTAAATATATATAACTCAAAGGTGACTGACTGACATAGTGATTTATCAACGCACAGCCCAAACCACTGAACGGATCGGGCTGAAATTTGGCATGCAGCTAGATGTTATGACGTAGGCATCCGCTAAGAAAGGATTTTGATCAATTCTATCCCCAAGGGGATAAAATAGGGGATGAAAGTTTGTATGAAACTTTGAATTCCTTGGCGCGAGCAAAGCCGCGGGTTCAGCTAGTTATACATAAACACCCAGACCAACGAACAAATTTCTGCAGATCGTACACAAATTTGTTCCGCGGCGGGAATCGAACCCGCAACCTCTTGCCTCGCAGGCGGACTCTCGCCCGCTGCGCCACTGAGGTCGTCAAAAAAAAGTCGTCAGGTATCTTGGTTAATCCTGAGTTTGCATGCATTACTAGAAGTTATGAACGAAAAAGACATTCGAACGGATCAAACTCTGTACCATAAACTAGAACAGGGTCAAAACCATGGCACGGCGTGCCCTATACTTGTGCGGTCCGCATTACGTATTTAAAAATAGTTTCGCTATAAAAAGATAAATAAGTTTGTTACAAAGTCCAGCTTTCTGATAACACAAATATAACAGAAATAAATTAATGAAAACATAATTAAAATTAAATTACATATAGTTTCAACGAAAACGTCAATCCGTATGGAAAATTTGAGTTTTAGCATGAACAACTATAATTATTGATTAAAAAGTTTCAGTTTCATGCTGAACGCGACGTTTTGAATGGGCACAACTGGCTAGTTGTTACTTTAACCCGCTATCGCAGCCGTCATGCCAGGACAAAGACCCTGGACATAAAACATAGTCACTGTAAAAACCGCAATATAATAAACAGTTTGCGCTAAAGTTATCTTCCAACTTATGTCAATGCAGAATGAAAACGTGCAGTTTATCACATATTTACTTAAAATTTCTAGCACCCATGCTAGGAAATCGAAGAAAATGTGTGTTATGCAGCGTGTTTGTGGCCAAAGTATTTCTTATACTCGTAGAGAGCAGTGTCTATAAACTCAGTTGTTTACAACCTTTCCATGCCACTCTGGCATGTCTGTATAGTTTTGTTTACACCAAACTAGTGTCAACTGTTTGCTAAGCAGAAACGTTAAGAGCCTGTCCAGAGCTCGCGTTTTGAAAATGCGAGCTTCTGGACGGGATGTATGTAGCTCTAGTACCTCGGCTACGCGCGTAAGCCGCGCCTTCTGGACAGGCTCTAAGTATAAGGATACCACCTAGCGAAAGATCAGTGCTAAAGCTTATTACACTCTAACGTCAAACTTTTCCAGTTTGAATGGTCATAAAACACAGGCGCTGACGATGAGTTCCACTCCATAGCGGTTTGTTTAAAACGCAGACGACCGTCAAACTACTTCTTGCTCGCATACTTTAACATATTTGAAGTTATAAAATATTGAATATAGTTGTAAACAATCGCAAACAACCTAATTTCGGGGAATAATATAACAAAAACTCAGCGAAAATATAATTAACCTACAAAAAACAGTTCAATTTGTTTTCGTACTTAATCTAACTTTTAGGTACTTATGAAAACTTGTTTAAAAAAAAGAAGAAAGAAAGAAAATACATTAATTTTGGACACAACACATTAATTAATATACACTTAGAGGTAAAGCACGAACAGATAAAGCTCACAGAACATTTAGAAGGGCCTGTTGATACAAGTAGGTACAGAAATCATAAGCAGTAGGTAGGTGCAGTAGATAGGTATACAACAGTTGATAACAAGAAATAAATACCTAGGTAAAAAATTACAGACTAGAAAATAATAATATCAAAAGTTTGGTCACTTGCTATTTCAGCTTTTACTTTAAATTATATGAGATAGCGAGTGACTTGACAGCCGATTTCCTTTGATAGAGCTTTCAGAAGGCGGCGGTTAGTATTTTTATAAAGTTCAAAACATAGCAAGCTAGAAGGTATTTGATGACTGACAGCCTGTTAATGAAGGCAGACCCTAATTACTTGGTATAAATTATGGTGTTTATTCGAAAGGATACAGATTCGGCTATTTAGGTTTATACGATACGGGCTAACATACGATTTGAACGCATGTTGACGCTCGCCTGAATGTTTAATGTCGCAGTTGAATTTAGCGATTAAATAACCCAATCAGCTTTAAGCAGTTCGTGCGTAACTTTTTTAATTTTGATGGACGCAAGAATGGCACCTTGCAGGTAGGTCATGTGCCGTCGTCGGTGTAGTTAAAAAATGCAACACCACATTCTTGTCAGGAAATTCCGCGGTTAACATTACTCGGGACGTACGAAATTTAACATTATTCGTGGTGCACAGAGTCGTGAATCGCTCGAGCTCAGCATCAGTCAAGAAAAGATTTGGTTAGAAAATGTGAACCTGAATAATGCATTAGAACCACGAGTATGAATTGTGTAGGTGCAAGTTTAATCAAATTCCATGCTCATGTAATTTTTTTATATACAACTAGTGGATGGAACAAGCAGATGTCCCACCTGATGGTAAGTGGTAATCATCACCTAACAAAGCATTGCCTCGTAAGTCACGCACGATAGGAACGTGCCCTACGATGCGCTGCCTTGTGTCCACCAACTTAAGGCATACAGGTGTTAAGCCTCATGTGCCTGTAATTACACCGGCGACCACACTCTTCAAACCAAAACACAGCGTTGCGGCTTGGCGGTAGAAAACCAAAACACAGCGTTGCGCCCCGCGGTTTCACCCGCGCAGATTTAAATCCCGGTTTGCCCACGGGATAAAAAGTAGCCTATGTGCTATTTCAGACTAAAATCTATCTTTTTGAAAAGTTTCATCCAGATCCCGGCTGAGCGGATGAGAGTGAAAGAGTAACAAACATCCATTCATCCATACTTACAAACTTTCGCGTTTATATAGTAGTAGGATTAAGCCCATAACGCATTCGACATGCGGCAGACGTGGCCTAAACGTGCGCGTCCACCGCATCCGCATCGCTGCGTACGGAGCGGACTGATTTGTTGCTTTGTATTGATTTGTATGGTACAGCGTGCACTGGATCGGCATTTCAGCGCCAGAGTCCGGTATTTCGGCTGATGACGTCATCCGCAGTGAACACCGATACCGATACGGCCGATGCAAAATCCGGATGCAGTGGACGCGCCCCATCGACATTTTGTAAATACCGACGCTCCGTCCGCTCCGTACGCAGCGATGCTGATGCAGTGGACGCGTACCTTAACCAATCCCACCTCAATTTACCGGAGGAAGAGTGCACTCACTTGAATTTGTAGAGCGTGCCAAGGCGGTGGTTGATTAGTTGGAAGGCGTCGGGCGCGTCCGCGGCCCACCTCGCCCGCCAGCCGTCTAACGGCAGCACCTTACAGCGATCCGCACGGAAGTCGCTGCGGGCGCTCCTGTAACAAATCATCATCATATGACGACCTCTGTGGCGCAGCGGGCGAGAGCCTGCCTGCGACGCAAGAGGTTGCGGGTTCGATTCCCGCCTTGGAACAAATTTGTGTACGATCTGCAGAAATTTGTTCCGATGGTCTGGGTGTTTTCTATGTATAATAAAAAAAAAATATCTATCTGTGTAAGTATATAATGTATTAAATATATCAGTTATCTAGTACCCATAACACAAGCTTTGAATAGCTTACTTTGGGGCTAGATAGTGCTGTGTGGATTGTCCAGCATTATTTATTTATTTATTTATTTATTTATCATCGACGACCTCAGTGGCGCAGCGGGCGAGTCTTCGGAACAAAATTGTGTACGATCTGCAGAAATTTGTCCCGTTGGTCTGGGTGTTTTCTATGTATAATAAAAAATATATATCTAAGTGTGTAAGTATACATATAATGTATTAAATATATTAGTCATCTAGTGCCCATAACACAGGCTTTGAGTAGCTTAGTTTGGGGTTAGATAATGCTGTGTGGATTGTCCAGCATTATTATTATTATTCTTATCATCCGTCAATTATCAACATCCACATGAATGAATTTGAATGAATTTGACAGCCTTCACAACTCAGTTGGTAGTAGCTCTGCCTTATGCGCCGAAGGTCGTGGGTTCGATTCCCACCGAGAACAAACATTTGTGTAATGAACATAGATGTTTGTTCCCTGTCTGGGTGTTATAAGGTCCCCCGCGCACTAGGCAGCCTGGCTGCCGCAGCCTGGCTGCGGCAGCCAGAATTTTTGCGCAGCCAGTTATAGCAGCCAATCAACGACTAGTCTAGATCCTTCCGTCGAGCAATATGGACGTGGAAGAACTTATAATTATTGCTTACCTATCTCGTAAAAAACGCAAAACAAAGAAAAGATACTGGATTCATCCTCTTTTTCTAGAAATACACTCAAAAGGCTTATTCCAAACCTATTTCGAAGATATTCGCGCATTCCCAGACCCGAATACTAAATCCCGATCACTGTATTCTTCCGATGTTATATCCCAAATTGCTTTACGGCTTTAAATTTCCCGGATAAATTTCTCTGTATCGAAAGTCATCAAAGTTCGGAACGCAAAATACGTCTGGCTGCTACAACTAGTGCGCGGAGACCGACCGCAGCCACATACATTCGCCTACACACGTTCTGGCTGCGCGCAGCCAGCTGGCTACCGTGCAAACAGGCGCGTCTCATTGGCTGCCGAGATTTCGTGGCTGCCTAGTGCGCGGACTCCCATACAACGTCATATGTTTGACTGGCTGCCGCAGCCTGGCTGCGCAGCCATGGCTGCCTAGTGCGCGGGGTCCCTAAGTAGATATTTACAAAAAATAAAGTATATAATGTATTATATCAGCTATTTGGTTTCCATATTACAAGCTTTGGCTTAGTTTGGGGCTAGATAGTGCGTTGTGAAAAAGTACACCAATATATTATCTTACAAGTGGATTTTGTCATAAATGAAAGATTAACTTACCCTTTGAAAGATTTAGATGCGTAGAACACAAGAATATTTTCAGACATTTGCAGCCAATATCTTTGCCACGATGAGAGCGATATTTTTCTTCCATCTTTCAGCATTGTCTTCCGTCGCACGAAGCCTTGGAAATCACATGGCGCGTCCTCCAGTTTCGATAGACTGCTGGAAAATGAACAACTTTGAATTTCATAGATAACGTGAGAACAATCTTAAAATTTTATTGACATTTCGTTTTGGACAATAAATAAATAAATAATGCTGGACAATTCACACAGCACTATATATAAGCACTATATATAAAGAGTAGTAGAGCTCTTTGTGAAGGGCTCGTCCGGGGAAGTACTACCACCACGCCTTTTCCTGCCGCCAAGCAGCAACGCTGTGTTTCGGTTTGAAGAGTGTGGTCGCCGGTGTAATTACAGGCACATGAGGCTTAACATCTGTATGCCTCAAGTTGATGGACGCAGGGCAGTGCATCGTAGGGCACGTTCCTATTGTGCGTGACCTACGGGGCAATGTTTTGTTTATAGGTGATGGTTACCACTTAACATCAGGTGGGCCAGCTGCTTGTTCCATCAGCTAGTTGTATATAAAAAAAAACTATCTATGCCCAAAGTAAGCTACTCAAAGCTTTTGTTATGGGTACTAGATAACTGATATATTTAATACATTATATACTTACATAGATAGATATTTTTTATTATACATAGAAAACACCCAGACCAACGGAACAAATTTCTGCAGATCATACACAAATTTGTTCCGAGGCGGGAATCGAACCCGCAACCTCTGCGTCGCAGGCGGACTCTCGCCCGCTGCGCCACTGAGATCGTCAAATTAAGTCAATAGTTTCTATTATCAAACAAATTAAGGGTAAATAGACAATTTTTGACGTTATCAATTGGAAAGGTTTTGCGAAAGTTTTAAAATAGCCTTGCTGTGCTCTTACGTTTTTGAACAATTCTGCTAATATTATAACTGTTACCTTGTTTTTTTTAATAATTAGCTGAATGAACACATGATATTAAGTGGTAACCATCACCTATAAGCATTGCCTCGTATATCACGCACGATAGGAACTTGCGTTACGATGCAGTGCATTTGTCTGTAATTACACCGGCAAGCACACTCTTCAAACCAAAACACAGCAACGCTGCTTGGCGGTAAATAATAGGTTCAAACTCTAACTAACCTCTTAAGAATATAACGTATTATAGAATTTTAAGAGTAGTAGAGCTCTTTGTGAAGGGCTCGGCCGGGGAAGTACTACCACCACGCCCATTTCTGCCGCCAAGCAGCGTTTCTGTGTTTCGGTTTGAAGAGTGTGGTTGCCGGTGTATTTACAGGCACATGAGGTTTAACATCTGTATGCCTCAAGTTGATGGACGCAGGGCAGTGCATCGTAGGGCATGTTCCTATCGTTCGTGACTTACAAGGCACTGCTTTGTTATTGGTGATGGCTACCACTTAACATCAGGTGGGCCATCTGTTTGTTCCATCGGCTGGTTGTATAAAAAACATTTACGTCCAATATTCCAAAGATAAGGTTATTGGAATGGGCCTTTTTTTGTACTTCAAGAAATCAGTTATCAAAGTGATAATTACCAAGGCGGGAAAGTTTGAGACAGTTTATCGCCCGACACTGAGCCCGGCGACTCCAACAACGTGTCGTCGAGAAGATTCACAGAACCCGCTGGGGTCTTCTCGTCCGTTTTCTCGTCCGTGTGACTCTTGCCGAAAATGCTACAACATCAACACAGAATTACAACACCCTTTAGCAAATTGTATACAGAAATAACATTCAAGGGAACTCTCAAACTTTTACAAAAAAGTACTTATTTGAGATTTTTTTTATTTTTTTTTTATTTATTTATCATTTATTGCACAAAACACAAAGTTAAAGAACAAAAGGAGGGCTTAATGCACAAGCATTTTCTACCAGACCCCCTTAGTGGTGGTACAAATTAGAGTTGACGTGCGACAAATATTGTTAGCCTAAAAACAAATATATAACTATAATGCATATTAAATATATATATA
Source organism: Plemyria rubiginata (assembly GCA_963576535.1). NCBI lineage: Eukaryota > Metazoa > Arthropoda > Insecta > Lepidoptera > Geometridae > Plemyria > Plemyria rubiginata. Next base: position 7,704,104 of record OY754905.1, read on the forward strand.
TATATATATATATATATATACATAAACCTAATATAAACCTAAAAAACATACGTCATACAATTTCTCAGTCTTGAAAAGTCTTACAACATGCGTTTACATTACAGTGTCGGTACTTATGTACCACGGTATGTACAACTACCTGATCACAAAAAAGTCTCTAAGCGTATAGTTTACTAAGGTATTGCTTACGAGTTAGACCCTTAAGAGATTGTACGGATTCTTCTACGTTGAGCGAAGTTTTTCACTCAGATTGTGAAACTTTGCTGTTTAATTTTATAGTTGTAATCAAGTTTCAATTTTTTTTTACTATTTGTGTTGTAAAGTTTTTGTTGACGACAAAATTACCTTTAAATAAGTTTAAAATTCTTATTACCACGCGAGGTTCACCTATTTGACCACGCGACGACGTTGCCTCTAATGAGCTTAAAACCTTTATAGTTGGACTTGACTTCCATAGACTATCTTAGATTTCCTGTAGAAATCATTTGGTGCAGCACAAATCTATCAACTACTAAGCAAGAGTGTTAAGATTTACAAGCTACGAGTGGTACTACAAACCTAAGTGATTCTGACAAAATGTCTAACTTTACTTATCAGCATACTATTAAGACTAATGGCTTACGGATTCTAGAGCATTAACTAGCGTAAGAGCCTTACAACTAAAACTAACTAAGAATTTTGATGAAATAGTCTAAAGTGGTTAGTTGAGTAAAGGAAATGCGAGTCATTTTGTGAAAGATAGGTGCGTGGATATTTTTTAAAAGCAACGGCATGCAAGCATCATTAATTTTCGTTATCCAGCAGACATAATCATCTTTAATACAAGCTACCTTTACATTTTAGAACTACATACGTTTCATTATGACTAACTTAATAAATCTTCTTCAAATGCTTATATATAGAATTACTAGCTGGTACCCGCGACTTCGTCTGCGTACTTTTCGCAAAAAGGTAGCCTATGTCCTTTCTCAGGGTCTAAAGATTGTCTGTGCCAAATTTCATCAAAATCGGTTGAGAGGTTTAAGCGGGAAAGCGTAACAGACAGACAGACTAGAACATAGTTAGGATTAGAACAGTTACTTGTTGACCGGACAAACAACGCACTATCTAAAACATAGGTCCTACAAGCAAGGGAGTGTAATATCCTTTCTTGATATTAAGGTGAAAGGACTTCGAGAAATTCAAGCTTCAAAGGCTGCATCGCGGGTGGGTTGAAGTCTGTATGTAAATAACAAACACCGCCCTAATGAAGTGTCAGGGATTCTACTAATTACGTACAGTCAGCAAAAATAAACTGTTTACACTTATTTCCGATATACGTTAGCCTAATTTAAAAATAAAAACATTTCTATCTGGCAGACTCATTTCACAGAAAGGGCCTCTTATTTACCACATAACATTCAGATTTTATGATCGCCGTTTTATTTACAAAGAAAGCAAATAAAACATGCTCTCAACAACAACAGTAACATAAAATATAACCTACTTACCTAAAACATATTATTGTGAAATAAACAGCTAGCAGTTTTGTTTCTTGTTGCCAATCCTAAATAAATAAAAATGCAAGTTGGGAACTTCTGCTGCTAAAAGTTATTGCATACTGTATGGCCTTAGCGTGCATATTCATCGGTCAATGTAATATTGCTTATTTTAGGCGCAGACCAGGATCATATCATAACATAGAATTATGTAACTAAAAACATCGTTGAAATAAGTTAAAAACTGAACGTAAGTATTGGTGCTATTCTCGGACATAATACAGTAAGTACATCAAAGCAATTGAACGCATTACAAATCCCGATATTCGCTAGCGAATCTGGTATGCGTCTACAAAACAGGAACCTGCTTCTTCTTGGTCAGTGGTCAACCGTCCAAGGTGCAATCTCATTTTGTCATGTTCCAAAGCATGCTCTCAAGTATACATCGCTTTCTAAATGTATATAAACAGTATACATACATATCTACATAACACAATACAAGCCTTCGATTTCATGAACCAGTAAAACAACTCACCCAACACCAAAATTGACCTTGTGAAAATTTCTTGGCAAGCTCGCGCTACGAAACCTATGTACCAATTTTAAAAATGTATTTATAATGTTTAAAAAACATGATTATGTCTCGGAGATTTTCATAAAAAAATCGTTGCCAATCGAGCTTTACAAATCCAGCAAAATATTGTGTAATGAGTTGACAGTGTCAGTAAAGAGAACGAATGTTTAAGAAAAGGACATCGGAAAAATTAATTAAGTCATTATTTTTGTAGGTAATACCAGGACCTACTTCACAAATCGTTCCATATCAAAAAGCCATATTGGAAGAAATTCTTTATTATTTTATTAGTCATTAATTTTTACTGTCTATTTTCTGTTTTATTGATTAGCCTTATTAGGTGCTATCAAAATTGTATCCTTACAAGTGAATCAAGATCACGAAAATAATTTATCACGTGTTGAAATTACAAGTAACTTAATTAACTTTTCATCATAGAACGTGTTAAAACAGAACTACCCAATGATATCGAGTGTTTGTTTAATTCATGATTGCATATATTTACTTACTTTGACCCTAGAGACCGGCATTTCCTGTGCGTGGGTACAAATCGGCCTTGGTGGCATGAACCTTGCAGTCGTAGTGAGCCTGAGCCGATTTTTGACGGCGATTCGTTGATCGGGCCGGCGGCCGAGGCTTGGTAGAGGCCATCTTTGACGGATTCCTTAGAACCTGTGCAGCTGCCCATTGGAGACGGTGGCTCCAATTTTAAGGACAATCTGGGAAAGAATAATTTCAAACATCAGATTTTTAATCATATCATATAAGTAATTCTCTTGCACAAGGTACACTGCTTGCGATTAACCTACCTTACCTATAGTGTAAGTGATGTGTTGTGTCAAAATGACTGAATTGTTAGAACAAGCTGATAGCCCAACTGATGGTAAGTAGGTAAACACCACCTATAAGATAGCATTGCCTCGTAAGTACCGTACCTACGAAGCATTGCCTCGTTTAGCTTAGGGTAAACGTACCCTATGCACTGATACCATACTGATGTTAAGCTTCATGTGCATGTAGTTTCAGTCACTCTTCGAAACGAAACACAGCAGCCGCTTGGCGGCATAAAAAGGCATGGTAGTATACCTTCACGGACGTGCCCTTCACAAAGAGCTCTACTACTCTATACTTACTGGTATTGGTTTATATCCTAAGGCCCTTAATCATATTGGTATTAGAGCGTGCCAATAGCTTATCAGACCGATAAGTCTGTTAAGCTATACTCTATTGAGAATAGAGAATAGAATACTCTATTGAGCCGCTATAAAATGGCAGGGATTATGAATAAGCGGGTTAGTTTCTCTTACTTGAACTGATCATCCACAAGAAACTTCTGCAGCTCCTCGATGTACCGCACGCTGTTGAGATAGTTGGCGACGTGTGGCAGTATCCCGATCTCGTATTCCGATGTCTGGTATCGTTCCAAGGCTTTCAGTACAACCGCCATCTTGGCGGCGCGGTGCGGCGACCCGGCTGGGTGAGCTATGTCGATATACACTAGATCCGTCAGGAATATACCTGGAAAAACGCACTATATTATACAAGTCCGTAGGTATTGTCGGGAAATATTTATTAATATTGATTTTCTTGTCCAAAGTTCAGAGCACCAAACTATAGTACGCTTGTATTGTAGTTTTCAGTAGTAGCTTGTATTAGCTCTACACAAAGCTGTGTAACCTTCTCTTTCTGAACAATTAAGGTACTGACACACGTGCTTATTTTCGAGCTAAAAGCATGCTTTTTTCGTGCCTTGCTCAATAAAAGCATGTGTGAACAGGTCGTGCTAGTAAATGAGCATACTTATTTCGTCGTACGTCGGTTGATTTTTGAGCACGTGTGTCAGTACCTTAAACAATTATTATCATACCAACCCTTCAAATCTTTTAGTAACAATTACAAACTCTAGATTATTTTGATGTGTAAAGCTGAACGTAAAACAAAAGATAGGCACATGCAAGAGACCTCTCGTCTCACTTTCAGACTGCAAAAATGGCAACAACTATTTTATATGAGCCCCACCCACTGCACACGTATTTAGGTATACAAACGCATGGACGACTAAGCCAAATACAAACGTCACCCTTTGCTGTATAAAATTTCGGTAGTTCTATTTGCTACAGTTCAACAAAATGCATGGATGAATAAACAAAATACAAACGTTACTTTGCTGTATAACATTTCGGTAACTATTTGCTACAGTTCTACAAAACGATAAGTGTGCCGATGCTGTAAGTTTCTATAAGCTAATGGCCCACTCTGGCCGCACCTATAAAAGAATTCCGCGCAAACGACGCGCGACGTCGCGGGCGAATCAGCTAGTCAAATGTATAAGTACCTACTCTTGTGTTTTTATTACGATTCGCTAGAACATGCTATATTCTATCATTAGACGAGTAATGGATATTTGTAATGACAAGAAAATATCAATTACATGTATTTGTACATAAAAAAAACACGGCTCCCAGACAAGATAAATATAACACGGCTCCCAGGCATGATAACATGGCGACAAAAAGATAAGGAACAATGCGCCAGTGATTAGTTTCATTTATGATTACAGCTTCGTAGAACTAATGATAGTCTCTGACAAACATGATCCGGATGACCCTTAAACTGAGATAAGGGTGCAAACATCAATATTGCAAGTCTTACCTAACAAAGTATTAAGTATAAAATGTATCATGTACATTGTACATAACATGATATTTTTTAACATTTTCTTACAATGAAGTATACTAGTGGCTCTGGGAGCTGTAGACCTCGCGAGCATACTAAAAGTGAGCTATTTGAGGAATGTAATGTGCAAGTGCATTTTCCGTTTTGTGATTTATTTGAACTTTTTGATTTTTTTTGCATCATCTTGTGTAAAATGAGGTCCTTTGTGTTTCTCTCAAATTTGATTGAAAACCATCGATTGTTTGATGAGCTATCCTGTTCATCATGCTGAAGATCCTTATCAGATCTTCGCCAAACTTTTATGAGACTAACTTATAGTTACTACCTTTTGTAAGGTTTAATTTATTTTAGAACGGAAATGGTATATTTTTAAAAGGCTAGCACTGGCCACACTGACGGCGGAAATGTGGTAGTTTTGCGGTAGGGGGCGCACCGGTGGACTGAGAAGGTTGGCAGACGGCATTCGGCGAGAGACCGCTAGTCGGAGCGGACGAGACGAGGTGCTAACTTGTAGAGTTGTTATATGTGATAGTCTATCGAGGATAATTATACATTAATAAGTGAATACAGTTGTTGTCATTTGCTGAGAACCCTACACTTTCAAATAAAAAAAGAATAATCGAAATCGGATCTCATTTGGTGGAGATATCCAGTATATCAAATAGCCCCCTTTTTGCCCTTTTTTGGGGGAAGTACCCCTCCAATCAAAAATCCCCGAAAAAAATCTAATAAGTCATATAACCTGTGTACCAAGTTTCGTCCAGATCGGTTGAAAAATGCGACCTGTAGAGGAGAACAGACAGACAGACATCCGGACAAACGCATTTTGGGCCAATGTGGAAACTGAGACGCTTCGCTCGCTCGGTCAATAAATATTGGTGGACTTTCCACACAACAATATATAGCTAGCCTCAAAATAAGCCAATCTTAAATCTGCGCGGGTGAAACCGCGGGGCGCAACTAGTATTTAATAACACCCAGCGCCATTACCCCTGCTTCCCCTATACATATTTTCGTATGTTTTGTGTATTGATATTTGCGGAACAGAAAGTGGATGTGGTCTAGTTATTCGGATATTTATACCCCCTTAAGACTAGATTTATCCCCTCTTGCTTACCCAGATATGGTATGCATGGCAATGAAATGGATCTCAAATATTCTCGTAGCGCAATCCAGTTGTCTTTTTCTCCAAATAGCTCGGCTAATTTATCGAACTGCTGCTTATCCTTTTTCGATATGCAAGTCCAAGTTTTCGTCAACCTGAAAAAATATATGTGGTGGTAGATTACAACAACCTGGATTTCTTAAAACATTGTTAGTCTTACTTAGATTTTTTATAGATAAACAATGTTTAAACTAATGCAATCTGTTACCAATGGCTAACTAATTAAAGAGTGGCTCTTATAACATTTTTCATTAAGAAACTAATCTTCTCTCACTCAATATGAATACAAATATATGTATATAATGCATGCTTATAAGGTTAATAATATACCTATAAATGCCGGCACTCTGCAAAGCTGATATTACAGCAAACAGAGAATGCAAATTGTTAAGTTCATGAAGCTTCTTGGCTACTTTTATAAAATGAGTCAGTATCTCCGCTCTTTCTTTCGCCGATTGTCCATTGAGTATTTCTTGTACAGTCCAGAAACTCACCTGTCAAAGAAATCATTTCTCATGAATATTCATTTATACTAAATCATAATAATCCAAACATAAACTTTCTCAACACAAATAGTGCCATCTCGCTATAGCCTATACCTACCCACCACACAAATTCACGTTATTATTTCATTCACCTATTTGGTTCCTATAGTACAAGCTTTTCTAACCAGAACAACAATATAGATTTACTTTCTAGATTTTCTAATCCGTCTGTGTACAAACTTCGTGCCATCCTAAGTTCCATGTTATCAAGCCCAATGTACTTTGGAGCATGAGTTTATTTTATACTTATAACGCCCAAGCAGACCTTCAAGGATAAGTAAATGATTTTTTCAAACAACATCCCTAACAATAATACAAAATGTGCATGTTGGTACACGGCTTCACCATTTGTGATGGAAATTGGTTTAATATGGTAAATAAAGAAATTACAAAAAAGCGTAGCGAGGGGCTACGCAGACGCTGCTAGGATTTTACTTTAGAATCCCTCGCTACTCTGGATTCAAAGAAACACTCGCCATTAAAATAGTTATTTGCTCCCTTGGTAAATAATCTACCATTATTTTTTAAGCTACTTCAGTAGATGGCGTTGTAAAGCAATCGAGCAAAGTTAGGTCACCTTGATAATTTTCATAAAACTAAGTAAAGCATGAATTTGAGTGAATAATTATGAACAAAGATGGAATGTGCGTTTCGCGTGTTTTTTTTTTTTGTCTTAGTAGCTTTTTACATCATAGAAACATGTTCATACGAAATACTATTTCACTCCCTGTTTACGAAGAGCAAACTATGTAACTCTTTATGAATTGATGTGGTAAAAAAATAATTATCATCAATGTAGGTACACTCTGAACAGGAATTATAAACAGTAACTTCCTCTCAGTTGGGGATTCACCTCTGATAAGAAACCATCAACAACAGTGGCATTGAATAATGCCATTTATTATTGAAATTTTGTATGTACTTATAAATTTTGTATGTTAGCAAATGAAGAGCTTGGTGTAGTACTAGCAAGTAGGTACCAACAGGTGATAACATTTACAGATATAATTACAGTAATGGTTCACCCTGAACTGACATCTTGTGAGTCTTACATAGATACCAAAATAAAATATATGGCTTGAAATGAAACTACCCCCCTCCTTACTTGTTATAAGTTGCTGCTTAAGGATCCGGTGACAGCGGCTCGCAATTTCGAGGTGCGATTGGCTATTATTTCATTTTATTTCATTTCGGGGAGGTTGTTTGAAAGAATAACTCTAAAGAAACACGCATAAATACTGTTCGAACACAAATAATACAATAATATAAGGGAAATGTGCTTGAATCAGAAATCATTTTGGTATTAGGTAAATGTAAGACCAAACATACTAATACCAAAATGATTTCTGATTTGGGCATGTTTCCCTTATATTATTGTATTATTTGTGTTCGAACAGTATTTATGCGTGTTTCTTTAGAGTTATTCTTTCAAACAACCTCCCCGAAATGAAATAAAATGAAAGAATAGCCAATCGCACCTCGAAATTGCGAGCCGCTGTCACCGGACCCTTAATTGGTAGTTTCATCGAACAGATTAAGCACACATTAACAGATGTTGACATAACTATTTCATATTATTTACTTAGTACCCTATATATATCTTGTTTAACTATAGCTTTATGAGTTGAGTAAACAAGAACCAAGGCAAGCTGTCTTCACTACAAAGTATAAAAAAATAAAATATATAGTATAAAACAAAGTCGCTTTATCTGTCCCTATATCCCCATGTCCCTATGTCGCTATGTCCCTATATCCCTATGTATGCTTAAATCTTTAAAACTACGCAACGGATTTTGATGCGATTTTTTTAATATACAGAGTGATTCAAGAGGGAGGTTTATATGTATAATACATGCATGATATGTGCACCCGTGCGAAGCAGGGGCGCGCGGGCGGATCGCTAGTAGTGAATAAGAATCTAATAGATTTCTAACTCAAAATTTAAACGACATGACAATTCACATTAAAATGTGCAGTACCTGTTTTAATCTGTACCCATCTGATATTGTGTGATGTCTGGTACACCAAACACAATGTTTGGACTTGCCTCTGACAACCACCAGGTATATGATTGGTGGTTTAAAGAGGTCAAATTAATGCTAACAATTGTATACTAACCCTGTTAAATCTTTTCGTGAATGCCACAACATTTGGTGCAACAGTTAGTTTGTTCAATTTATTCCACCCACACGTCGTGAGTTCTTCTGGGCGGATGTTTTTGAAACATGGCAAGTCAAGTAATGTCAGCTGATTTGCAATTTCTTCTGGTGTCAGTCTTAGCGCTGAGCAAACTATGTTGTCCCATGATTGATTCATAGATGATGCAGCAGGCAAACTACTCGTTTTGTATTGATATACCAGGTCATTTTGTCGGCTAGCACCATTTTCTCCATGCCTGTAAAAATTGTTATTTGAGCTTGTGTACAATTTAAAGCCAATGAACATTATTAACTAAATAGTTTTTCCAATACTTAATGTAATTAATAAGTGCCATAGTAATAATCTTAATAAACTTCTCATTAGTCTATTAGAAGTGTTTTATTGCAATTTCATAACTAATTGGTTAGGTCATCAGCTTGCTATTATTAAGTAACATAAAGGAGCGTACAAATTGCGAGCCGATGTTGATATGAATTTCGTAGACCGCGGCTGCCGCGCCTGGCACGCGATCCAGCCCGAACAGCCCGCGGCGCGGCGGCGGATAGCCATTCTACGTATTTGCCGCGTGAGTAAAACTCTTTGATGACGTTTCAAAAACCGACACCGAGCGGATCGCCGCGCAGCACGTTCGTCCGCTGCAATATTCGAACTTTCGCGCGCACCAATATTCGTGGCTTTTAAGGTGCGTAATTTGTACGCACCTTAGTCTAGCCTTACTGCTATTTCAGATTTATTCTCCCAAAACAAATCATTGAATTCTCACATCATCATATCTTTGGTAATTACTTACGCATAGTTGTAGTAACAAGCACAATCATCTTTTGTGTAGGGTTGCTGACTGTTTAGCGGTATACTAGATGGCTTTTTGTGGCTCTGTCTACATGGAGGCTTTTCATCAAGAGGCCAGTTTTCCTCATCTTCATGCTAAAGTTTATAAAAAACTGATTACATAATTTATTCCTGGTTAATTAGTTATTTTTTGCCATAGAAACATATAAAAATAATACCTCCACTATACGCAGCACGGCCAAACTATCACTTAAAATATCCCTTGGCATGGTTCCTTCTATGGCACATTATTTAAATTGTTTGGTTATTATCTACAACATAAAAAAGAACATATATATATAATGAGTATAAATACAGTGGGTGTGTGCCTGCCTTAACAAGCATAGCTACTATTATTATTTCACCCTGTACCATCTCACTGCAGAGCAAAGACAGCCTTCACAGGTCAGATGGTAGTAGCTCTGCCTTCTGTGCTGTAGGCTGTGGGTTCTATTCCCACCAAGAAACAAACATTTGCAAAATATAGATGTTTATTTTCTATTCTTTACAGTCTTAGATAGTAAAGCTACCTTAAAGTTACATAGACAATTTATAGTAATTAGACATTATTTCTATTACACTCTATTCTAGAGAAAGGCCAGGTCATGAGTACCCTAAACTGACAAGCATTGTATGAAGACTGTTATGAGAGTGAATGAAGCTAAAGAGGTATCTCAGGATCATAGCAAGAAGAAATCCGTGATGTCTACCTACCCCTTTGGGCAATAGGTGTGATTTTATGTATGTATTACACTCATATTCTATTTCTACGTGGTGTTGTTTCTAGGCTCATTTCACTAAAAACATAAATTTGAATCACAATTTACACTGCAAACATTGTGAAGAAAGTCATAAAGGTGGTTCAAATCTTTATTATGGAGGAAAATTACAATGTAGACGTCACTGGTAACAACCAGGAATTCTAATATCGAACCTTAAATATCTTTCGGAAATTAGCAGTGAGCACCCACCCAGGGACATTTGTTTTCAACAAATAGTCTGCATGGACGTAAATGATAGTAGATTTATCACGAATTTCCGCCCATCTTACAACGTACGTACCTTTCGTTTGTCGATTTCTTAAAAGTAGCAAAATTTATAAACCACAACTAAATATACTACGGCATGTGGCAGAAGATGAAATTTTGCAAATTGAATCGAAAAGAAAGAAAGAAAAATGTTACAATACATACAATCGGCAAACCACTGGCAAGGAGGAGAATGTAACCACTGGTCACAGAACACATATATCCTTACGGACGGCCACTGGTTTAGTCTTAGAGCATTTATAAACCACAGAACATAATATCCTAACGGAAAGAAGTCCAACACCATACTTCAAAAGTGGTTCGTTACTAACTTCACTCGGTTCAAGTTTCTCATGGGATCCCGATAAGAGGGCACTAGTGAGCACTGTGAGCAGTGACGTAGCAGTGACGTCATGCTATGGCGCCTAATTTGAATCCACGCTCCTTTGGTTTTATTTTTTATTTAAGAATTTTTAATGAATTATAAACTGTCTTCAAATTTCTGTATTCTGTGTATAGAAATTCGAAGAAAATTTATAAATCATCTGCAATACCTAGGTACTTACTGAAATAGAGGAAAAACAGGAATAGAAAAAAAAACAATTACATATAAAAACTTTCATATTTTAAAATATATAACAAACATACAAGGATATAAAAACATGGACACCGTCACCTATCCAAATCTACTACTACAAGTTTTCGTACATATGAGTATTTCTCAAAATACATGTAAAGTTGAAAAAAAACGTGAGTCATCGATGTTTTAAAAGAAATACCAACATTAGCATTCAATTAAACAACTGTAAATAATAAATAAATAAATAACGCTGGACAATCCACACAGCATCATCTAGCCCCAAAGTAAGCTACCCAAAGCTTGTGTTATGGGTACTAGTTAACTGATACATTATATACTTACATACATAGATTTTTTTTATTATACATAGAAAACACCCAGACCATCGGAACAAATTTCTGCAGATCGTACACAATTTGTTCCAAGGCGGGAATCGAACCCGCAACCTCTTGCGTCGCAGGCAGGCTCTCGCCCGCTGCGCCACAGAGGTCGTCAAATAAGAATATTCAACAGAAAAAATCATTAGTTTCCATAATTAACAACAAATATAAGTGTAATCATAATATTTATCGTAAAAAAAAACTTTTTCATAGTTCTGTTTTTCCTTCTCATACAAAATCAACTTGAGACATCCTCATAAAATACGAAAATTTTACGTTATTTAAGGAGAATTTTCTTGTATATCAGACGTATATTGTATGTAGTTCGCATGTAATAAGTGAATTACAATGTGTTTTCATAGTAAAATAAATAATAAAATGAAAAAAAAACACAGTGAGTCATATCGCATTACTTTTTCGTAACAACTATATATAGCGATTTATATATACTTTAACCTTATTTCTGAACTCATCCGTTAATATTTTGACACGGGGAGCACCAGAATCAACCTGATTGGCTGTTGTTTTGGCATGATTTTTTTTGCAAGCTAACTAATGCTCGCATTTTTTTTTAAACAAGTTCGTTGATTTTATATATTTCAAAAGTTTAAAATGTGCAAGTGAGCGAGGGGAACATCGATGGTACTCTGCTTCGAAAATTTAAAATTTTGCAATATAATATTGTGTAAACAATATTATTGTAGTTTACCTACACGTGTTGCAAAATGTTAATTTTTCTCTTGAGGCTTGCACGTGACGCTTCGTCCGAAAACATTCTATTTTTCTTTACACAATATCTGTTAATGCAAATATGAAATACACAATTCAGTATCGTACTAATTACCTCCGAAGAGTGAGCTTCACATTTTGTAAGGAAAATAAAATTAATATTTTCTCTTAAGATATTAATTATATTTTTTTTTACATTTGGTTTGTATGCATTGTTTTCTAAATAGCTATATAATATTGAAGCACACGCCTCTATACATGCGACAAATCGCCACTCGCATATTTTAACCTTTTTTTGTCATCGTACTCTTTGTTTAGCACGAACAAGTGCGACGAATTCCAATCATCCGTTGACAATGACTCTAAACACTGACAGCAAGATGTATTCATTCTTTTAATGATATATCCGCAGACGTAGGCACAAGCTTGCTCTTCGCTTCCCGTAATTTCTGGATCAAGCATCTCAGTATTGCAGTCTGCGAATATACCAACGTTTTGTACATCTTCTTCAGATAATATTTCATCTCCAGTATTGTTACGTCCGTATGATGTCTTGCACGTGAGAAAGTTATTTAAGTTACTCATAATATCAATATTATCATCCTCGCAGTTAGTGCGCGTGTTCGTATGAGACAGGCTACTTATAATTGAGGTTTTGAATCCAGCCACAAACTGCGCTACGGTAGGATTGACATTTGAGCCACAATTGCTCCTCACGCAGCCAAAAAAGTTTTCAAGGGGATCTTGTTGGAGGCGCCGTGTCGCCAAGCTACCTATTTGAGTCGGATATTTAGCCTTTATGTTCTTCCATAGCCTTTCCACGCCAATTATCGTTTGGATCCATCCATCTTGAGAAGGAGGTCTCTGTCTGGCTCCTAAAAACTCCAAGTTACGGATTTCTTGTACCATCTCTTTGAAGACGTTTAGATGAGGGCTTCGGTCCGATAAGTTTTGCGCTAATTTTTTGCCATTTTTTAAGTCAGTGGAGTCAGCGTTTAATGCGTCAAAAAGACTGTCAATTTTACTTATTAAATTTGCCGTTGCAACAGCATCAGCAGTCAGGATTCCTGAATTCCTTGTTTTTGGTCTTTAACTGTTTTTTCAAATTGCAAATCTGTCGTAAGTATCGCCTACACCTATTATACAAACGTTTTGATTTCACCTGAAACAAGTATTTATAATTATTCATCCATTTCAAAATCAAAATGGTCTTTATTCTGTACAATCACAGTGATCACTTGGAACATTAAAGTCCCACTGCAGGGCTAAGAGAGGCTTTTGTACTAACTGCTTCAAATCAGAATGCGATAGCTGCTTGTAGGTAGGTGAGTACCAATAGAATAAAAATAAGATTAAGATTCAATTAATATTGAATAGACAGGCAGTGAACTAACATTTGTGTTCATCGAAAAAATGTTTAGTTCTAGGTGGGTGGGACCTACAGATAGCAGAGCTTAACCAATTTTTAAGCTGTGAAGGCTGTCTTATTTGATGTATATTGATGTATATTTTTTTTATAGGTACCTACTTAGTAAAATTATTGATTGAGTGAGCGAAGCGAACGAAAATCTTACTATCAACTTGGGCGATTTGGCATTCTATGTATGTATGTTTGTCCGACGATATGGTGACAGCGACTTGTTCTAATGATGGAGCCAAGGTCTGTTCAACGGAACTCTTCAATAAATAGGCCAATTGAGTTGAAACTTGGTCATCATACGTAGTTAGTAGGTGGCTGCCAGAGAGAAGTCCAAACACAATGTTTGGACTTGCCTCTGACTACCACTTACTTATATATTTTCGGAACATTCGCTTTGTCACGTAATCTCAGTTCGGGCTAGTTATAATAAGTATTTAGTACTTACAGCTGCTGTAGAAGCATACGGCTCTTGCCTTTGGCCAGCACCCACGTTAGAATCTCTTGCGCAGTAGTTCTGAGACATAGCTTCTGGCTCAGCATGTGACACCTGGAATTTTTACATTAAATATATTATAATCACCATTGTATTGCAAGTTTCTAGGTTCTTAACATGGATGCAAAAAATACTGATAACAAGTTCATTCCGCTTCTACACTTATTGATTGAGTGAGCGAAGCGAACGAAAATCTTACAATCAACTTGGACGATTTGACATTTCATGTATGTATGTATGTTTGTCCGACGATAACTTGAGAACCATTTATCCGATCTACATGAAATTTGGTAAGTCGATAGCTTGTACTTGAGAAATTTACTGGTAAGTATATGGGTAAAATCAGGAAGGGAGTAAGGGGTTATTAAAATACGGGGTTTTATGAGGGGGCAAAAATTAAAAATGTCACCCATAAGTAAAATCCAACTACTGGAAAATCAGATAGATTACTTGGAGCGGCAGGCTAAAGGGACCTCCATTGAGCTGAGGAACGTGCCACAAGTTGCAAAAGAATCTAAAGACGACCTTAAAAATATTATATAGATATACATAATGTACAATTTCCTCACACTCACAATGCTACTTAAGAGCCTACTACCTATCTACTAATCTACACATACATAATACATCCTAGAAAAAAAATGGATAATATTGACATATTGGAAGATATTGACAATACCCAGCTCACTCAAAGCATCGCTTTAGCTACCAGCTTACCTATAAGCAAAACCCACATACCTACTACAAGACAGAACTAACCTCCACAACACAGGTTTTTCCTAGGGTGGAGATTAGTGAGCTACCACATCGGTCACATGTGACACGAAACTCAAAGCTAATAACTGTATGTACCTAGTATTATACTATTATTTTTGTCATGTGTGTGTAGGTACATCTTAAGTTTTTGGAATAAATTATTAAAAATTAAAAATAAAACGGAAATTCCCTTCAAATTATATCACGAAATTAAAAACTTTAGTGCGCTTTACGTGTAAAGCGTGAAAGCGAGGCGAGTTCTCACTCAGCGCGTGACATAAGGCGGCCGAGGGCGGGGGTTACGAAGCAGGGGAGTCTAAGTTAGTGCTTAAATGTTTAAAAAAAATATGTCCACCCATGCGATGCTGGGACAGGCCGCTAGTATATATTATAAATTTGAAAGTTGGTTGGATGTTTGTGACTCACTCACAGTCTAACTGCTGTACCAATTCGGATGAAATTTAAAATAGATACAGTTTTTAACCCGGATTAGCAGAAAGGCTGCTTTTATCCCGAAAATATTTTTTTTACAGGAACGGAAAAACTATCACCCGGGTTTAACCGCGGATGGCCACTAGTTCATAGGTACTTAGTAAATTACTATATTATAACTAGTACTTACATCTGTAAACGCACACGGCTCTTGCCCTTGGCCAGCACCCACGTTAGAAACTCCTGCGCAGTAGTTATTAGGCATAGTTTCAGGCTCAGCATGTGACACCTGGAATTTATACATTAAATATAATTATTATGATCACCATTGTGTTACAAGTTTGTAGTTTATGGAAAGTTTATTCTACTATTCAATTTTTTTTATAAATAAATAAATAATGCTGGACATCCACACATCACCATCTAGCCCCAAAATAAGCTAATAGCTCGTGTTATGGGTACTAGATAACTGATATATTTAATACATTATATAATTACATAGATAGATATTTTTTTTATTATACATATACATTGAAAACACCCAGACCATCGGAACAAATTTTTGCATATCGTACAGAAATTTGTTCTGAGGCGGGAATCGAACCCGCAACCTCTTGCGTCGCAGGCGGACTCTCGCTCGCTGCGCCACTGAAGTTGTCAAATTCGAAAGTTAAGATATTTTTGACTCACTCACACCCTAACTGCTGTACCAATATGGATGAATTTTTAAACAGATACAGTTTTTAACCCGGATTAGCAGAAAGGCTGCTTTTATCCCGAAAAAAAATAACAGGAACGGAAAAACTATCACCCGGGTTTAACCGCGGATGGCCACTAGTTCATAGGTACTTAGTAAATTACTATATTATAACTAGTACTTACATCTGTAAACGCACACGGCTCTTGCCCTTGGCCAGCACCCACGTTAGAAACTCCTGCGCAGTAGTTATTAGGCATAGTTTCAGGCTCAGCATGTGACACCTGGAATTTACACAGTAAATATGATTAAAACTTAATAAAAAATATACCGACCTATAAATAATTTCCAGTTTCGCCAAACAACATAATTATATATACACTAGTTGCGCCCCGCGGTTTCACCCGCGCAGATTTAAATCCCGGTATTCTCCAGGGATAAAAAGTAGCTTATGTGTTATCCGACACTATAATGTACCTCTCTGCCAAGTTTCATTCAGATCCGTTCAGCCGTTCCGGCGTGAAAGAGTAGCAAACATCCATCCATCCATACTTACAAATTAACGTTTATAATATTAGTAGGAAGTAGGATATACTTACATAGAATAAGTAGATAATAATCCATTTAAAGGTATGGAGAGAGGTAATAAGAAATATTTATCGTAAAACTGTGTAAAAAGAAGATGATCAGCTAGCTCTTAGGCTAAGAACTCACGAAGCGGTTTTCACCCGTGCCCGCCGCGGTGGCGGAATGGAGTTTTATTTTCAAAACTCACGAGACCGGAGTTTTGTGCGGTTACGCACGCACAAAAAGCCGCCGGTACAAGATGACTGCCGGTGCAGCGGGAGCCGCAAACAATCGCACACGCCGCGGGCGTAAAACGCGTCGTGAAATGTGGTTTAATTTTTTACTTAAATATCTGTATTCTACAAAGGCTGCGGGCCCGCAACCGCGGCGGGCACGGGTGAAAACCGCTTCGTGAGTTCTTAGCCTTAGGTAGGTACATTCTACCGACTCATTGACGACCTCAGTGGCGCAGCGGGCGAGAGTCCGCCTGCGACGCAAGAAGTTGCGGGTTCGATTCCCGCCCCGGAACAAACTTTTGTACGATCTGCAGAAATTTGTTTCGTTGGTCTGTGTGTTTTTTTTTATGAATAACCAAAAAATATATATCTATTTATTATATAATTATGTAAGTATATAATGTATAAATAAATTTAGTCATCTAGTACCCATAACACAAGCTAGTAGCTTATTTCAGGGCTAGGTGGTGTTGTGTGGATGGTGCAGCATTATTTATTTTATATTTTACTTGTTGCACCCCGCGGTTTCACCCGCGTAGATTTAAATCCCGGTATTCCCACAGGATAATGCACGGGATATAAAGTAGCCTATGTGCTATTTCCAGACTATAATCTATCTCTCTGCCAAGTTTTATCCAGATCCGTTAAGCCGTTCCGGCGTGAGAGAGTAACAAACATCCATCCATCCATACTTAAAAACTTTCGCGTTTATAATAGTAGTAGGATTTATTTATTAGTTACCTCTTAGTAACATTAAGTAGCCTTTAGTTTGTTTAGTTGGTTGACGAGTATATAATTACTTACTGAGGCTTGTGGTGCTAATGGTCTTAGCGCATCTTCGCAAGGAACAGCATGCCTGTAAAGCTTTCTTGCAGGATAATCCATAAACGACTTTTTTGAAAAATGGTCTTCACAGAGCATTTTGTGGCTAGAATAGAGCTTGCGGTGAAAAGCTTTACTGGTCCATTC
This sequence comes from Plemyria rubiginata, assembly GCA_963576535.1. NCBI lineage: Eukaryota > Metazoa > Arthropoda > Insecta > Lepidoptera > Geometridae > Plemyria > Plemyria rubiginata. Next base: position 7,721,817 of record OY754905.1, read on the forward strand.
TTCATTAGGAGCGAGGAAGCGAGCCCAGGATTCGCAACTGAAAATATACGGTTTCACTTAGCCAACGCAGTTGGAAACTCATAACTGCGCATCAAGGAGTTTCTCCAACTTACAGCACGTTGAAATGCATTGAATAAAGTAAGACGTAGGTCATCGCAGAACTTGAAACCTCGAGATGTGCGTTATTCATAAACTTATGTTACTTACCGGTTAACACTTGAAGTTGATCGTGGAAAACGATACATTTTCAGGTTTTTATGTATGACTGTCGATTTTCCACACTTTGCACGCCTAGGATGGATGTTCATCGTTAATTTTAGTAATAAGTATTCCAGTTGCACGTTGCAGAAAAACGTTACCAAACAATGGAGGTTTAGGCGAAGGGACAAAGGAAATAAACATCGTTAGTTTTTTAACTACCTTCAAATAAAATAACATTGAACTGTGAATGTGAACTGAATCAGTACCACAGAATAATTAGTTGTTAGTACTGACGTCGCGTGACGTATATCCTGGGATCCTAACGAACGAATGACGAGAAGTGAATGTAAATAGATTGCCGTCAATCGCGGTAGCTGTGTTGACGGCCCCTGTTATAAACGCTCTAAAGGGTTTAGTCTGGTTTAGTAGCGAAGAGTATACAATATAAAGTAGTGGTGGGGTAGGGTGATTGATTGATTTGATTAATTGTCTGTAAGGAATTTGAATAAGACACTTGTATTCAAATTCCTTGATTGTCTGGCTTCTTTCTTCTGCTTCTTTTTATTACCACCCCATTTAAAAGATTTTTCTTCTGTCGCTGCACGGTGTGGTATTTGACCCTAAAAGGTGGTCAATATTATTTAGTACATCTAACAACTACAGACGTAAACTTTAGAGTGAATTTAACAATGTGAGATGAAAATGGCTTTGTTTTCTTATTTGTACACTTCAATCCAGAATATTCTGTAAAAAGAATTAAAAGATAAAAAATAGGGGACTCGGGGATCTTATTTATTTAGAATTGTGTTATGTACTGAATTCTTCACATTAATCAATAGTTTTTGTAGCATAGATATGTAAGTAAACCATTTTGACCAGGTTTTGGGATCAAATACCAGTCCATGCGCTGGCTATACTTTTTCTTTGATCAATATCAAGGAATATAGAAGTATTCAAATTCCTTGATCAATATAATGCACGGCATGTTATTGTACGGGATGATAAATTCCTTGGGGATGATAATGTACACCTCAATAATACACACCTAATAATCGCACGGATTATACTTTTTTAGCTGGATTACGTGTTTTTACCAAATTGGCTTCCAATATCGTTCTGTACATTAACATGTTGTACAATACAATAACCGGACTTTTTGGTTGTCATCATTAATAGGAATGGCATGGATAAATTCGTTAAATTTAGCCAATAGGAATCTACCATAGATACAACAACCCGGAAAACAGTTAACCAAACTATCAACACTACAAATTTCTGGGATACATCTATTTCCTTTGTCTTCTAACATTTTAGATCTTATTTTATTTATAGGAATCGAACTTGTATTTATTTGCTCAACAATGAACTTGAAAAATATAAATCATTTAATTATTTTGAAAATTTAGCAGTTGAAGTTTGAAAACAGTTACAGAAAATATTATTAACGCCATAAAGTAATTGAAGTGATTCATCGACTTGTAGGGACACCATCTAAAGTAAACTGCTATGGCGTTTGGTTCGATACACAACGCATATTATTAGACTTACCTCAAAATAATAAGAAAACACGTTGAACACATTAAAAACAATATGTATACTATATAAATAACAACGATTGTCGAAGCGACGTTGTTAATCCAGACAGTGAATCATTTTTAGGTTATGTTTCCATCTTATTGGTATTTATGTGGGTTTCAACTAGACGGGACATAATTGCGTGTATTTCTCCCAGTCTGTAAAGTTCATGGAAATGTCTGAATGAATTTCTCACAGTTCCTTACGGTTCAATCATGGTGGGAAGTGCCCAGTATTGCTTACTTTTGTTCCCTATTCAGGACTGCATTCAAGCTTCTGGATTTTGACATCGAAGTGAGTGCAAACATTTTACGTAGTTGAAGTTCATTATTGTATTCTGCAGAACAGCCGTGACTGGTTTTGTAACGAAATTACAGGAATTAGAGGAAGCTCTTTTAGCAGATGGCTTGGAAGAGTCTGCCAGTTCCCTCCTGACCGAACTTATTGTACGCCTCCTAAATGGATGTTTGGGCAACAATGACATTTCTGCTTTTAATTATCAGGTAAGTACATGACGATTTTCTTGCTCAGTAGAATATAATATTGTATATGAGCAAAATTAGGTATGTAATTGTTTATTGTTTGTATTCCAGATGTATTTGAGGCGTATATTCAGGCAAAAATGTCAAGAAAGAAGCCGATATAATCCATTCAATACTGATATTGATTTCCAGTTTCTTCCCCTACGCACTAAGGTGGAAATATTATATGCTCTATGTGACTTCCGATTGGATGCTGAAGATGTATTAGATTTGTTTAAAAATCTAGAAGCCGAAAGTTTGAGAGTAGAACCTCTAGGGTAAGATACTATTTTGTGTAGGGATGTTAAGACATAACAGCAAATTATTCAAAAACATTAATCCAGACTTAAACATTTAATGATTTCTATAGATAAGTCACAATTGTTTACATATTTATTACTTACATATTGAATGTTGTATTATATATATATATTTCACAGTTTTGATGATGATTGCTCAGCATACTGGTATTTCTATGGCACAAGATTGTATCGGGAAGATTTAAAAAAGAAGAAAGGGAAGCACAAACGAAAGAAAAAGGAAAGTGGCAAGTGCTGGTTCTATGGTGATGACTATCTTGATGAGGACAATACTGAGCGTGTGTGGCAAGTGGTCTGTTTCACGGAAGAGGACTGGATTCACCTGACAGAGAGATTTCGCAAGGCCACCAGCAAAGTTGAGAAAGAGTTGTTTCGCTCCCTATCACAAAACTTCTTGCCTGAAATACCCAGACTCTTCCAAGAAAAAGAAAGGCTGCAACGCAAAAGGTAATATAACATTTAAGCAAAGGCAACAATGTGATCAATTGGTGTTCTTAGACACTCACAGTGATCACTTATGTACAAAGATTTTACTGGTATACAGCTGCTGATCAATTGTTTGTAGTTTATAGAATGTGCCACTGGATGCAGATTGAACACATTGTTTTGACTTACTGTAATTCTATCAATAATGCATGAAGCATATAATCCTTGTAAACCTTTTTGCACTTCAATGACAAAAGATGAATATTGAGGTCAAAAGCTGTACTTGTCTTTTCCCAATCTTGGAACCAAATTTAATGCACAAGCTTTGCGATGGCATTGAAATAGTTATTGTGTTTTGTAATTAATAAATATGCTTGAACACACATACTAAAACCTTTATTGCAAGTTTGCGAAATATTAAGTCAGTATTAAGAAAAAGGGTTCTAGAAAGAATTAAGATTAGTATTTCTTAAGTCTTCATGTTGTGTCACTTGTTGTTGTCACTTGAAACACTGTAGTGATAGGATTTTAGGTGTGTCTCAAAGAGGCAACAATTGACTGTTTTAGAACTTTTTAGGTTCTCAACATCCCTGTTTCCTTCACCGTTTGAGAGTACTATAAATAACATTATACAAATAACAACAACAGAAAAACTGATTGTTGTTCTATATATTGTGAACCTTTAGGATCAGAAGGCTGGGATGCTACCATTACAGATCATGATAATATTCCTGCCTTCTGAGCATTGAACCTGTTCCTGTAGCATATAGCTATATAAAACAAGTTTTATTTTTATGCAGTTCCAACTAGAGAACACATTTTTTTGTTAAGGTTTGCTGTATAAGCTTAACATTATTTACTTTATTTAAACAAATGCTTAGAACCTAGGATGTATATGGAAAAGGGTAGATAAACTAATACATTAATGGCATATCAGATCATAGAATGCTAAACCAAAGAAAATTTAAAATTATAGGCCTGGTTTCACTTCTTATGATCTTGCATAATAATATAATCAATGAATTAAACTTTTGCTATCACCTGCCAATGGGTGACAGTGATGAGGTTAATTTTAAGCAATGCATAATAATGCACCAGCTAAGGTAGGAGTATGTGGTTTGTTTATATATTAACACTAGGCTTCAGCGCCGCTCGCCATGTATACAGATGTTTACCGAAGCTCTATAAAAAGCAATCACCCTAATTATGTTACTTACACCTATGTACCTAATTATGTTACTTACTCAGTTAATTAAGAGAAATTGCATGTTATCAATTTAGTATGTATTACAAAGAGCTTTTGCACGCGACGACTTTTCGACGTGAACCTGCGTTCACAGCGTGTTTGTGGTACTATCGTGTAACTGCACTTATGTAGTGAGCTATTCTATAGAATTCTCGTACGCGCCTCAAATACGCTTAGAAAAGTCGTTCAGTGCGTAGACTATAAATCTTAATGGTTCTTAGATGTTTTAGCAATTATGTTATGCTGGTAAGTATGCACTACAAATGTGTTTGGCTTTTCACTTTCATTCACTTTATTATAGTAAAACCTTTCCAATCTATTTCTATCTTGACACCTCTTCAAAAGAGTAACCTCAATCATAATAACTGTGACTACACTAATGAATAAATAGGATTTTTATGATACGGGAAGGGTGGGTAGCCCCGGACGGCGGGAACCCCTGGACACTTCAAATATGAGGTGTTAACGAATACTTAGAAAACAAATAAACACACCTATTAGATTTTGCAATTCAACGTGCGATCTATAGGTGTGTTTATTTGTTTTTTAGGTTTGCGTTAACACCTCATTTGAGATGTCCGGGGGTACCCGCGCCTCCGGGGCTACCCACCCTTCCCCTACATCTATTATCATACCTAATCCATGCCATCTTTAAACGAACCTAAAGTGCGCACGTCATAGTAAAATGATTTAAATTTTAGTCGATCAATATTTATGTATTGTCAAGTGTCGAATGTCAATTAAGTGATCAAATTTTAGCATAAGTCAAGTACATGTACCCTGTTGGGCACTGCAATGTCATAAAAGGCAAAATTAATAGTATATAAATTACTTGAAATTAATAATCAGTAAAAACAGGAATGTGTATGAAAAATTAGCAAATTTAAAATGCCGGAGGGTCAGTCAGCACTTGCACATAATTAATACTAACAGATCACATATCAAAGTTAAATAAAAAAATGATAAAGTATTACACAAGGATTGGCTAGGAAGGAAGGCTTGCCATGCGCGCGCAGTTATGAGGATATGTAAAAATCTTGGAGTCGCTGCGTTCATGCTTATTCAGTAACGGCACAGGTTATATAATAGCGACATATTTCTTTTTACATATTACTTTTTAAGAAAAACCCATTTCTGACTATCCAATACGCCACTCTTTCCGTTCCCATGCTAAAGAAAACTAAAAAAAACTAAAAAAAAGATTTATTGATTGCTAAATATTTTAAATTGGCCTTGAGCGAGGTGCACGGTCACATCATCCATTATTGCGGCGGCGATCGTCAATATTATATTCATATTGATTCCTAGCTGGCTCGCATATTAAATGTGTTTTCTGTATCGTTCTACTTTAAAGTCTGGAAAGTGCCTGATTAAAAACTAAACGCCACGGTTTTGCTTGTTATTTAGAATGAAAATTATGCCTAATGCATGCAGCTGCGCTATAAATCTATGCTTATCTATGGCTATTTTTATAATTCGTACCGCCTTAACAGTTAATTTTAAGAATTTTCCACCTTGATATCTTTGCAAGCAAATTTTATCCAAAGGAGCAACTCTAATATTTTCATAACTTTCATCAAAGTAACGAATATGATTGTTTTATTAATAAAAGTACAACTTATACAACACACGAGACAAAAGTCGAAAAATATGACACTTTTTTTTGAATTATTGTAATTTGCTAGTTGCTCAGGTCGCAGAACATACATGAGGGTGATTCGGGTACCCCAAGTGGTGCTCTATCTCTGGTCTTCCGCTTATCACTACTTTCTGGGACTCTGTATATGTTAGATTAGCTTTATTTGAAACTAGCGACCCGCCCGCGCGCCCCTGCTTCGCACGGGCGCACATATCATACATGTATTATACATATAAACCTTCCTCTTGAATCACTATCTATTAAAAAAACCGCATCAAAATCCGTTGCGTAGTTTTAAAGATTTAAGCATACATAGGGATAGAAAAAATAGTCCTATACCTACTACTATAAGTATTTCAATTAATGAATTCAATTATCAAGTTTAGTACATACGTTAGTTGTTAAGCGCTTGCTAAACTGCGAATTCAGTCTCAAAACTATTGTATTGCATGCCTATATAAAGGCGTGGACTCCTTTAGGCTGATAATTATTGTATTCTAACAATTGTGAAATAATTTCAGCAATGGTACCGCGTAGAGCCTGTTTGTTGTTCAACAGCTACCTCAATAAGCTGGTTCTTTAACTAAATATTGTTTTAAGGTTGATTAATACAATAGCCCCGCGCCGCGCATCCAATCGCGTTCTGAAAAGAGTGAAGCAGATAACAGAGGAGAGCAAACAAAAGACAGATGACCACAAGAACCGGGACGACGAGCCTACGTGCTCGTCCGGCGCGCGGGCCAGCAGAGCCAACCGACGCAATCTGATACGGTAAGGCTTTTTAAAGGCTAGCATCGGCTCGTGATTTCGCTTTGTTGCTTGACAAAACAACGCCGAAAGAAGGAGGACGGGGTGTGATGGCACAAGTGTTCTGTATGCCCAAACACATCCCCTCCACTGTTTTCCAGCGTTCTTTTTGGTTACACTTACTTATTGAAATAAATATTATAAATTAAGATAAGTCCGTGGTTTGCAGTCTACGAGAAATTGATCTAGGTATATCATTACACATTTTTAATCAAGTGCTTTCAAACGAGAGTCATGCTGTTACACCATAGTGACTAAGATTCTTCAAAAGTATTTTGTTATTCACACAGTCAAACGCACAAAACAATGCTAGTTTGACGAAAACTCTCAAAAGTCGTTAATGGTTTCAAAAAAACCTAGGTACTGCATTGATGGTGGCCCATCCTTAAGAAAATACAAATTATTAAATTGTTAAATGAAGATAAGTTTGCTATAATTGAAAAAGAACAACTGATTCTCTCTCTCTCGTCTTCTCAGAAATGTATGCCAGCCTGGCAAAATAATTTGTACAAACTTTGAGACTGATTTACATGATTTGTTCATGATGCAAAAGAAATGTTTGTAAATATAAATTTGTTTACCATGAAGTTGCAGATCAAAGATATTGTTACGAATGTTTATAACTAGTTGCAACCCGCGATTTCAGCCGCGCAGATTTAAATCCCGGTATTTCCACGGGATAAAAAGTAGCTTATGTGCTATTCCAGACCTTAATCTATCTTTCTGCCAAGTTTCATCCAGATCCGTTCAGCCGTTCCGGCGTGAAAGAGTAACAACCATCCATCCACACTTACAAACTTTCGCGTTTATAATAGTAGTAGGATTAATTATATTTATATTGCTAACCTTACCCGCGACGAACAAGTTTTGCTAGAAATCCCGCTATAATGGGTTTGGGCGTCATGTGATCAGTGGTTTGCTAGGTTTACGTGATGCCCCCAAATGTGTAAATGTGAATAGTGACGTAACCCTTTTAGATATGAAAATAAAATAAAAAGTTTCCTGGGTGGCTGACACCCCTGTCACTCGCACGCACGGACTTATCCACTCATTCCCTGACATCCTTTATACTAGGAGCAAACTAACTCTTTTCGAAATGATGTAATATAAAAATATTAAACTTTTAAAAAATGGAACACAGCACTTACCTCCTACTGTTGGAGGGGTTAGTGGTGTGTATGCCGGGGGTGAGGTAAGTCAGGTGACTTATACCTCACCCACGCGCAAGATTCTATTGGCTTTTATTTGTTACGCCCACGTGCCTTTTTCTCAAGATATCACAAGCAATGTTTACGTAGACTGAGTAGAAGTGGGAGTAATAATAAACTGTTTTATTGAATAGCTATTTTCACAGATTAATTAATTAGAAAGCCTGTTCGCAACCACTACTTTTCTTTGGCCGTTGAGATGTAAACGGAGTCTCAAGTTCCATAGCATAGTTCTTTCCATAGCATAGGTAGGTATATATGTATGTACTTTTTCTTAGAATAACTAAAGACTACAGAAATTATTTACTGTACTACTTGTTTTGAGTGAATTTCAAAAAAACTATTACATGGAACAGACTACAGCTCACGTACTGTGAAATTAAGTTGATGGACGAAGGGTAGTGCTCCGTGGACGTTCCTATTGTGCGTGACCTACGAGGCAATGCTTTGTTATAGGGATGGTCACCACTTAACATCCAGGTGGGCCATTTGCTTGGTCCATCAGCCAAGTATAAAAAAAATAGAAATTGCAAATTGAATCACTCACTCACTCACATAGTATAAAACAAAGTCGCTTTCTCTGTCCCTATGTCCTCATGTCCCTTTGTATGCTTAAATCTTTAAAACTACGCAACAGATTTTTTAATAGATAGAGAGATAGAGAGTGATTCAAGAGGAAGGTTTATATGTATAATACATGCATGATATGTGCACCCGTGCGCAGCAGGGGCGCGCGGGCGGGTCGCTAGTATTAATATAAAACATTATTTTGAGAAACCGCTTCCATGTTTCTGCAGCCTTCGTGACGAAAAGTGTTAGTAAACTCGATTTCTTTGAACTTGATATCTGATCACGGTGATTAAAAAATGTTAATAAATCCAGATATTGAATTTGCGATGCCTGGTCGCTCTACTGGTTGTTCTAAGGGTCACATGCTGCATGGACCTACAGAGTTCCAGGCTATGTCAATCTAGATTTTACCAAATTGTGTACGTAGTATGCACCTGTGGAAAGCCTGCGTGGTAGTAAATCGATGCAAGTAGTGCGAGGCCCAGATGAGCTCGACAGCTTGCTGAATACGGTAGTTGCTATATAGGCGTCGCGCGCCGGGCTGCCCGCGGTTCGCCGGTGTAAACCAAACTGTCTATATTATGTTTTATATCATGCATTGTGTTTGCAGTAGGTACATAAGGTTTTGATGTTTTTTGGAGCAGTTTACTATAGTGTTCGTGCTTTGGTTCAGTAAAATGTGGCGTGTCAAGTATGTGTTAAGTATAAATTCTAAATGTAAATATTGAAAAGTAATGTTCGTATACTACCTATAATAAAACATGCGGAGGCGGTAAGAGGAGGCTTTTACCTTGCACTACGAAAATAACGGCTGAAAAATCAATACGCCGGGCTGATTTGGATGGTACTTGATAATTTTTCGAATACCATCATTATCATCAGTCTGGTTATGAAGCCCCCTATACATTTCTAGGAAGAACAATTATGTGCACTTTCCAACAACAAATTTGACCTGCTCATTGTCAATAAAACTTATTAGAACTGTAGTTTGGTTAAACTATAGCTCTGGGGGTGGTAGATGGCAAGTCCTTCACTTGAGTCCCCAACCCTCAACTCAGTTACAAGGGTAGCTATAGCCAACCCTGTCATTTTATTATGGATGTCAGATTGGCCAACTCCGTCACGGAGTCTTTAGACGGCCACAAGGCATTTGCCATAGCATATCGCCTGCTTCGCACGGCTTCACCTATTTGGCGGGTAGTTGAAATCAATATTTGAAGTCAAACGATACATAGGGTCAATCCATGGTGACAGTCGGGAAAGGTTTTCTCCATTTTTTTACATACTTTTATCTGTAACTTAGTAGTATCTGTAACTAGTTGGGCTTGCAACCTGTCACGTATGGAATACTAACTACTGCAAAATGTGGGTATGTGCCAAATGTAATGTTTGGACGTACCTCTGACTACCCCCCTTAGACCATCCTCAAAGAATCTTGAGTAAGTACTTGGTACTGAGAGATCTGAAGGGATATCTACCGTGCCTGGGGATCAAAGTCGAGAAGCTGTTTCAGTTTCAGTTTTCAGTAACTTAGTAAATAAGCGAAACATAACCAAACAGAAGTGTAAATAAATACTTATATAAAAACATCGTAGGGGTTACAGGACCTAGTATAATTTAAGCATTTTATTGTGTTAAAGCGGCTACACACGACCCTAAAATCACTGGCAATATCGGGACACTGGTGGGGAGGGCCCTAGATCGTATCATAAAACGCCTCGTGTGTAGGCAAATCCTACCCGATTTTTATCGTCCCTAAATCGCTCCGAGCGAGCTCACGATTTAGGGACAATTATCGTCTAGGGAGCGTTGTCAGTACGTGTGTAGCAAAATCAGGATTGATTTCTACGCAGTCTGCACTTGAGTGCCGCGACGATACGACGTGCTTGCGGCTATAATTGTTTTTTTCGCGCGAAAACATGGCGAAGGGGAAAGATCGAGAAGCATGGACCAAAGCTATCGATCTTTTCAAGGATTTACCATATTTGTGGGATAAAAAACATAAAGATTATTTCAACCGCGACATGAGACAGGAGGCATTCAAAATGCTATTGCATGGTTAGGGGGCACCGTAGTAAGTGCCAAAACAATGCCTATTTTCTGCTGTTTTGTGAGAGTCGGCGGCATCTCGGAACAACGAGCAGTCTGTTGCACGGTCGGTTTCGTACTGACTGGCAGGGACGTGTGTAGAGTAGTGCCGATTTCATCCCCACTACCGCTGTCCCGATATTGCCAGTGATTTTAGGGTCGTGTGTAGCCGATCTTAGATGTCAACTCGAAAATGTCTGGCGGTCGGGACAAGTCGCACATACACACCCTCTCCAAATTTCAGCATACACTTAAGTCAGCCCCCCTAGAAGTGTTACAGGTTCACTATTTTGTTTTAAGGTTCTAGATTAGATAGTGGTTCTAAAGTAACTAGCAAATCAAACAGTATCCTGTAAAAGGATTACCTAGGTATATTTTTTCTAAAAGCTCGGCGTTCGGGACAATTGTCAGTGGCGGCCGGGACGAGTTCACAAAACAATTATATATTTATAAAATCAAATAGTTTTATAAATAACGCCTATTTTAGCCTATTTCACCCGGGAATAGTGTAGCTTCCCAGCGTTGTAGGATTTTTTCAAATCGGTCCAGTATAGTTTCGGAGCCTATTCAATGCAAACAAATAAACAATAAAAAATTTCCTCATTATAATATTAGTACCTATAGTATAGACGATTCAGTTTAATACTAACTATTGAAGTATTTTTTGATTGTTGTATCAATTTGTTGTGTCAAAGGGTACATGCATCTCAGGCTCTGTCATAGTCGCCATGAATAAAGACATAAACATAATTTTATTTCCATTAAAATTTCTCACATTCTTGTAGCTTATAATCCTACTAATACACAAGAACCCCTTCAAAATTTCTTGAGTCCATTTCATCCAACGGTTGTCTGGTAGAGATCACTACTTAGCGATAAGGTCGCCCATTGTACTTTTAGTTTTAAGTTTGTTTTTGTTTTAATCTTCGGTTGTGTGCAATAAAGTATCTTCTATCTAATATTATAAACGCGAAAGTTTGTAAGTAAGGATGGAGGTTTGTTACTTTATAACTGCAGAACGGCTGAACGGATCTGTGTGAAAATTGGCACGGAGATATATGTATTATAGTCTAGGAATAACACATAGGCTACTTTTTATCCTGTGGAAATACCGGGATTTAAAATTACGCGGGTGAAACCGCAGGGCGCTACTAGTTTATTATAATACCTAATGATAGACAGGAAGCTACACAAAACAAAAAAGCTTCTAAAGTCGGGTTCGCGGAAACAATATTTCACAGAAATAACTCTGCAACATTTATCAATAAATTCTTTTCATAAAATGAAATTGCTATTGACATTTTATTTCCCGTTCCAAGGACTAGGATTATATAAAAATATATAAAAAGCATTTCAAAGGATTTATAAAATGTTACAGAAAAAGAGAAATTTATTTTCGAATGGGCATTCGCTGCTGGTTTTATATTAACCTTTGGATATGGACTTCGATTGAAGGCTCGCGGCCACTCAGTAGGTATCGCAATTGTTTTCGGTTGCTAGTACATAGTTTATTTTAAAGGATGTCGTGTACAATCCATTGTATTACGCAAGGAATATAAATAATACTACGTTACGTGCTGTCATCTTTATTTTTTTTCCCTTGATTTTAATAATTCTGTTTTTAATGCTTAATGTTCGTGATTGATACCTTAGATGGGCGTATTCTCATAGATCCATGGTTATATTGTTTTTCTTACATTACTTTCCATAGGTCCATGAGATTTAACTGAAGTACAGTCAGTTTGAACAATACAAGAGTATTTCATAGGGAAACTATTTGTTTAATAAAAGACAATGGATACCTAGATAAATCAGGACTCTTTCTTTGATTTGTAAGTAAAAAATACCTAATAACCTTGTAAACGTCTATAAAGTGGCCACGGTTTTTATTTTCATAGACGTTTATTAGTTTATTAGGTATTTTTTACTTACTAATCAAAGAAAGAGTCCTGATTCATATATCCATTATCTTTTAATAAACAAATATTTGGCCTAACTTATCCAAACCGTTATTGCTTACGTACCAAACAATTTCATGGACTCGTTGGGAATGGTAATTAATATTATTAAATTTAAAATGTGCCCCGTAGGGAATCAATGTATAAACCTAAGTATAAATATAACCACTAAAGTATAAATTATTATGATCTCAGTCTGGTATCACCCACAGCATATTCATTCTTTCATTTTCTGACAGCCTCCTCTGTCTTGTGCGTCTCTTGTCCAACGATTTGCTGCGACCTTTACTATATCGTCGACCCATTGTGCTTTCGGTCGGCCTGAATCACAGTATTGTGTAGGTACTCCATGTAAAAATGCCTCGCTCCATGACCCTTTGTGAAACTCATACTAAGTGCACAGTTTCCTCAGTGAACGTCCATGTCTCGGCTCATTCGAATCTATTACTGTTCGAATCTGATCTGTTTTATTTCTTGCTTCAGATCAAAATCGGAATCATCATCCAGCTCTGAGAGTGCAAAAGAAATGCCACAAAAAGTGGCCAAAAGGCGCACAAAAAGTCAAGACAAGCGTTCAAAAAACTCATCAGCAACTCACAAAGGCGAACCACCGCCAGATCCGCCGGTTAAAAGTGGACGAAAGACGAATAACTCTCTGGCCTCAGCTACTGGACAGATTGTAATACCTGACAATGACGAGCCGGCTAGCAGCACGCGGAAGAAGCTCAAGACTTCGCAAATGTGAGCTATTTCTTTATTTTTTAGAATTATAGTTCGTTTTTTATAAAATTATGTACCCATACAAGCTTAGCTTTATTGGAGCCTGATAGATAGTGCTGTGTGTAATATCTACCTATACCTATATTTATTTTCATAATTGCTGTTTACCAATAAAAAGAGCCTCTCTGAGCCGAAGTTATAATCCTTTCACGACGTTGTTACGAAAGAAACTCACAACAATCATAGAAGGCTATCTTCGATTTACATTTATAAATGTAAGAGTGAAACCAGCTTTTCTGATACACTCATATCTTTAAAAGTTAAATATTCATTAATTTTGCAGTTTCAGTCGATCCGAAGAAGACATCAAAACGGACATGTACAAAGTCCTGGAACAGATCACCGCTCACGATGATGCCTGGCCCTTCATGGACCCAGTGGAAGAGGAATACGCTCCAAATTACTATGCGGTCATCAGGCGCCCTATGGACCTGCGCAAGATGGAAGAACGACTGGATAGCGGACACTACAGGGACTTTAATGCGTTTAAAGCTGATTTCAAACTGATTGTGAACAACTGCCGCTTGTATAATGGACAGGACAATGGTGAGTGCAAATAGTAAAACATAGTTTTTTGTTACACATACCTGTATTGGACTCTCATATCCGCATTTAGACTAGGGTGGTCCATTGTGCGTTTTTACACATGCAAAAGGGACTAGGCTACTTGCACTTCACTTTGACATCCCTAAGTAAGATTGATGATGAGTGCAGATGAACATTGGTATAAATTTAAGTGTATTCTAAAATTTTAGCTTTACACATATAAAATATGAAACTAATTCACATAGCTACAGTTTAGTGCTTAACATGGGCCTATGAAGATTCAAACTGACATTTTATTATGTTTTGAAATATGCAATAATAAATAAAATATAAATAAATATTGGTGGATATTCCATACAGCACTATCTTGCCCTAAAATAAAGCTTGTGATATTATGGGAACTAGATTGCTGATATATACTACTCATATATTTTTTTTGTAAATACATACAAATATTATGTAACACCCAGACAAAGAAGAAACTATGTTCATCACACAAATGTTTGTTTCGGTGGGGATAGAACCCATGGCCTACAGCACATAAGGAAGGGCACACTACTACTAACTGAGCTGTGGAGGCTGTCAAAATAACAATTTGATGATGTGCATATTTTAACGAATTATATTATGATAAAATTTTGTCTTTATTTACAAACGATTTCGGTAATTTTACAGAGTATACAGTAATGGTGGACAGTTTAGCAGCAGCGTTTGACAGACTAACAGAAAAATACATGCATAGACTTTCATCTTCCGATGAAGAAATTGCTGTGGAATTTCAAATCCCGACACCTTCGCGCAAACACAAACTAAAGCGCAGCGAATCTCCGCAAGTTCCACAAAAGAAGAGGAAACACAAATCTCATTCTGAATCAGGTACATTTTTGTTTCACATAATCACATACAATTAAATGATTTATAGCTCGACCTATGTAAACACGACACTCCTGTTGGTATGGTCCCCCTTATTTTTTGAAAGGGGAAAATGCGTTCACATTTCCCTTCCGCCATGGGGATGACGGAAGGGGGTATGTGGGGCACGAACCCACTAAAAACCCACCTGTCAGACATCCTCCGCGAAAAGATGTAGCGAGATGGGGTCGCATTTGCATTCACCATCTATGGTATGGCCCCTGCCCCAGCATCACGCATAGCATCGGGAAGGTCGACTTTACGGCGGTCGAGCTATAGATGTCGTCACTAATTGTACCAAATTTTGATACCCTGTTTCAGACCCGAAGTCCAGCTCTGATTTGGTTCCGGCTGCTGAGGTGAAGGGGGATCCAGAAACGAAAAAATCCAGGCAATCTCGTAAAAATAAAGACGGCAAGTGCAAAAAGAAGCGCAAGGGGCATCATCGCCGCGGCAAACACTCCAAGAAGAGACGAGAATCTAAATCCGGAGAAGGAGACGATATGGAGCGAGAGGAGAGAAGGAGGAAGAAGCAGAAAAGCAAGAATAAGGAGAAAAGGTTGAAGAAGAAGAAGAGTAAGCATCAGAAAGTAGTGGTGGAAGTAGAGCCGCCTCCGGTGGTGGAGTCGGCGGAGAGCTCCGGCCGTAGTCGCAGCGCTAGTCCGCTGCCTTCCATACGCTCCGAGTCACCGGCCGAGCTAGAGCCTGACGACCTGCTCTCCGACCCAGACTTCGTCAAGGACAAGTATGACAAGATCAAGGAACGCCGCCGCGGCGCTGCCAAAGACGTCTGGGAATCATTGTTCGATTACAAGCAGAAATGTGCTCTTGACAAACTCAAGAACCTTGCTGCACCCGAAAAAGACAAACACTCAAAGCTCAGGGAAACAATTAACAAGTTGAAGGCCAAACGCGACAAATACAAGGAGACTCCTGCTTCCAAACACTTATCCACGAGCCATAGCAAATCCAAGAAGAAGGACAAAGATGCCAAATTAAAGGAACCTAACTCAAAAGAACAGAAGTCAAAGGAACCAAAATCTAAGGAACCAAAATCTAAACAAGGAAAGTCTAAAGAATCACAATCAAACGAAACGAAATCGAAAGGTTCAAAGTATCAAGACAAAGATACAAATGAGATACATGAAATCATGGATGACTCAGCTGAAGATGACGAGCCTATAAAGAAACCGATAAAGAAGAAGTCTACAAACAAGAGAGGACCTAAAAAGAGTTCCGCCAAGAACGAATCTGCTATGGAAGCTTTGGAGGAAGCTGCCAAAGACATGACGAAATGGTTTGAGGATGGCCCCAAAGGAGCTGGGGCTGCTGTCAGTTCGCCTGAAGACAGTTCGGTACAGACCATATCCACCGAAGAACAAGACAGTCGACAAGACGATGAACTTTCGCAAAACGATAAATCGACAACCTATAAAAAGGACTCTTCTACTACTCGGAAACGACACCCTTCACGTGAACCTAAAGTGCTGAAGCGCAGGGAGATTCAACGAACCATCGATAGGCTGCAGCCTGGCAAAAGCAAGGGTAACTTACTTACCAATGTCAACAAAAAATGTGGGATGGATTTAGAAAAGGAAAAAGAAGAATTGGCGTCACTCGGAGCGGTCACCAAGATACGTGAACCCACCAAATCCGAGGAAGCTAGCCCTAAACTAAGCCTCGGCTCTGTGCTGCCGACTGTCGGGTTAACACTCGGCAAAGAGCTCAAGTTTGACAAAAAGGAAGCGAAAGTAGCAACCGCAACAGCTACTGATTATGTCGCACCCGCGGAGGAGGCGAAACCTCAGGAAACAGTCGAGAAAAAAGAAGAAGCAGTCGCTTCAGTCGAGGAGAAGGAGGAAGAAGCTCCAGTTCAAGTTACTAAAAAGGACGTCGAGGTGGAAACCGACCCTCAGGTGCCCATAAAACCGAACCAAGCCACCCCTAATCTCAGCGCTTGGTTCAAGGCTTTTGGTGCTCCGAAAACCACTCCGCCGGTCCCCGGTACTGTGACTAAAAAGAAAGCCGAAGAAGGTGATGAGGAGAAGACGTTAAATAGCAGCCCGACGGGCGGCGAGGTGCCTCCGTCTGTGGAGGGTTGCGAGAGCCCACTGCGCGTCGCTACGCATACGCCGCGCCAGCGTCGTACAAGCACCGGCAGCTCCGTCTCAGAGCGCTCCTCTTTCAGCCAGGACCTCGATTCGCCACGTCACCAGATGTCGCTTACGTCTCCGCTGCTGCGCTCGCCGGCCTCACCTAGAGATGACTTCCAGAAGATCACTTATCCGATTATAAACGGATCCGTGCGAGCTGGCTTCTACCAAGATACTACATCGATAAGAAGCAGTCCCGAAAAGAGCTGCAGTCCGCGCGAGGGCCCGGCTTCCCCTTACTCGCCGTACAGCCAACACGTGTACGCGGGAAACAATGCGCCCGGCTCTGCGACCCCCCAATACTTCGCCGACCATAACAAGAGCCCTCTACCCACCTACACCCAGAACCCACCCCCATACTACGATACGCCCAAGGCGACTGCCAACAAACCTCGGGCTCACGAAGACTACACTTCACTAGGTCCCGACACATTCCAACCGAACCAGATTCCACGTGCGTTTTCGCCAGTTTATTCTCCCTATACTCAAACGTCTTCCAACTATCCCCCAGTTCAAAATCTGCCTCAATCAATTTCTTCCAATACTTCTTTTAATATATCCCCAGTGACTGTAGATACTTCCAGCAAATCTGCAAACTTTCCTATGAAAAAACGTATGTACAATGATCCTGATCAGTCCACTATATCGCCGACAAAGTTGACTGAAAACAAAGATCTCATTACTGCACAAAGCAAGAATGAACTGGCCAAGCCAGTGCACTCGACCCCGGCACCGCCTGCGTCTGTCGATGACATCGCACTAGCCTTGACTGAGAAATCAGAACTCGCTAAATTGCGCGAAAAGAATGCGGCTGACAATGTCGTCAACAACGAAAGACACATTGAAGTACGACACACCGCCAACATGGACCAAGTTGATTCCGAACGTGAAATAAAGAAAGATGCTAACACAAACGGAACCAAGTCGTTCGATTCTTCTAATAACGACAACATAGACATGGTAAATATGGGATACATGAATCCCGATTACGAGCGTAGGATCAGCGGTGAAACTCGCGAGGGCGACTTCTCTGCTATGCGAGAGAAATCCAAGCAAAATGCCAATTCACAGCATAAAGTATACGATGTTGACACGATCGCCTTGAATCTTGGCATTAACAATCAGCCACTGCATAAGACATTGGCTAAGAATACAATGAATGTGCAAACTCACACCCAGTTGCCAGCAGCGCACGGCCAGCTGCCGGCTCATACGCAGCCCCCCTACTCACAGCCTCCTCCGCACACGCAACCACCCCACACGCAACCACCCCACTCGCAGCAACCGGCCCATACCCAACAACCGGCTCATACTCAACAACCGGCTCATTCTCAGCAACCTGCTCATAATCAAAAACCGACTCATACTCAACAACCTGCTCATACTCAACAACCCGCTCATACTCAACAACCCGCTCATACTCAACAACCAGCCCATACTCAACAAGCAGCACATTCTCAACAACCCGCCCATACTCAACAGCCGGCCCATACTCATACTCAACAGCCGGCCCATACACAACAGCCATCCCATACTCAACAGCCGGCTCATTCGCAGCCGGCACACACTCAGCCTCCGCCACATACGCAACAGCCTGCGCACTCTCAGCAGTCGGCACACACCCAACATTCTGCCCATACTCAACAACCGGCTCATTCCCAACATTTGACTCATTCCCAACATCTGGCCCATTCTCAACTACAAGCCAACTCTCAGCCAGCTCATTCTCAACCTCCAGCACATTCTCAGCACTCGGCCCATTCTCAGCATCTGGCACATTCTCAGGGCGCGCACTCGCAACCGATGGCTCACTCGCAGGCAGGCGGGTCGCGTTCGCAGACGCCAGCGCATGAGCGCAGCCACAGCGAAATGAATATAAACCAACACGCTGCCCACACGCACCATCTCAGTCATTACGAACATTTGTCTGGCGTACAGGCCATCGGCAACTTCTCTATGAGCGACATTGAATTAGCAAATAAAAAACTGTATGCCAGTAGCGCCGCCCCGTCATCGGCCGCCATCGATTACGGCAATTGGAAGCTGAGCCAGATGCGCAAGCAAGAAATGTTGACTCCTTCGGATTACTCCGCGGCTTACCAACACAGCGTCAATCAGAACGAAAAACATAAGCAAGACATGATGATGTCTTCGAACTATAATAAAAATTTGCAACAACAATATAACATGTATAATGTTTCAAGAAGTAATTCGCAAAGAACACAAGATTTGCAACAAAGTTTGCCTGCCGAGTTAAGGATTCCCAATCCTCGTGGACATCTGAAGAACGACCATATGACCACATCTGGGTCCAGTAATGAGGACCCAGCCAACAAACATATTGATAGTACAGCCAAAAACCATAAAGCTGAGAAAATGCTACAAAGCCATCCTCTAGTTACTTCGAATCCGTACAAGACGGCATACTCCAACCAGGCTCTACAACTTGATAGTCTACGCAACTTGCAAAATATTCCACAGATGTTGGAACGCTACTCTAACGATGAACGGTTTATGTCGTCATTCGCCACCAGCAGCTCTGCTCTCTACGATAAGCAGTTTCAAATGGCTCAAATGTTCAATAAGAGCATGGCATCTGAGATACCCTCATCCAGCGCTTCCACAAGCATCTATTCACAGCCTTCGATGGCGCTCAGCAAAGACAGCTCGATCTACAAGGCATCTCACGGGCCCGCGCCTCAGCCGGATCCTAAACCGAAGCAAAAAAGGAAAAAGAGAACCTCCGAGAGCAAATCGGCTCAAATCACATCGAATCAGCCGTCATATCACACGCCAACGGGCACTGCAGATTTACTGTCATCCGTTAAATCAGGGATGATGCCGACCAGCTCCTTTAATTTCGGAACTTCGACAAACATGGCGACCAACATGGCGCTCAGTAGCGGAATGTACGGTGATAATGCTGGTTTCGCGGCGGCGAACCAACTCATGGCAGCTAACTATATGGTGGCGGCCGTTGCTCACCAGCAACGAAGCAGCGCCGAGGCGAATGCCGCCGACAAGGTGGGTAAGCCGGCGCATCAGGCGGCGCGCGATGCGTTCCCCTTCATGGGCCACGGGCACGGACAAGTGCGGCCCGGCTACGGCTTCGTGGGCAGCGGCGTGGGCGTGGAGCCGGGCTCTCCGCTCTACCAGCAGTACTTGCAGCGCCAGGAGGAGCTGCTGCGCCAGACCGGCGCGCAGATCATGGGCCTCTATCCGCCCCCCTACCCGCCCTCGCTCGGCGTCTCGCAACCGTACGACACTATTAACATGAACAGGCACTCGTGGCTCTGATATCTACTTTATTGCTATCATAATAGCATCCCCCCGTGAGTCCTACGAACTCATAACTGAGTGGCCCCGTATATCTTCCGCTGCTGTTATTAAAACCAAAGTGACATGTTGCAAATGGACATACATAATATTCTTACTCCACTATGAACGTAAAAAAATTATGTTACAAAATAATTGTTAGTCACGATTGTTATTATGATAGAAAATTGTAATTTATGTTGTTTGTAGATTTAACGGCGTAGATTTTGTGAAAATATAAAGTTATTTACATAAAATTATGAAAGTGTGACTAGTTTCGTCTTTGAAGAATGAGTTATTGATACTTAGTATAATGTGTTTATGATTGTATTGACACTTAGCCTGTGATTGTTGTAGTCCAGACTGCTTCTCTACAGTTTACACTTGTTACTTGTTATGTTATTTAAATTGATGTATATTAATAGTGCAAACTTCTATTTCCTCCACGGTTGATAAATTCTAAATAATTTAATGATATTGTTAAAAATAAAATTATGATATTTTATAAAGTAGCTAAATATGACTTGCTATTGGGGTTCACTCTGCACAGAATTAGTCCTAATATGAAGATTTCTGCACCAAAACATTGCTATGTTTCTAAGATATCTGAAATAGAAATTTATTTATGGATGAAGTTGTAACAGGATCAGCAGCATGGCATACTTAATTAAAATACATAGCTAAATATTTAAATACAGGTTAAATTTAATTATGTTTAATAATGCTTACAGATTTTAGAAGCAGTCTTGCTATATCACTAGCTATTTCTAATAGCTTATAAAAAATCAATGTTAATACATAATATAAATAGTTATAAAATTATTTTATTGATAAGATCTTACCTACAAAACTTTCGCTGGTAAGCATAACTTTTAGTAGCTTTAAATTACTTTAAATAAAGTACATATATACTCTTATATTATTATTGCTTTGTTCTGTGAGGTCACACTAAATCGAATTATTTGTTAAGCATGGATCTACAAAATCATTATTATATTATATGTTTAGTTACTTAAGTTAGATTGTTTTGTAAATATATTAGTATTTCATTTACAATCAGTGTTTTTAGCATTTTTAAATTAAGATTTATTAATACATGAATGTATTATGTACCTTATTACTAAGAAAGTTGTAAAAGATATTGAAAACAGTTCTTGTGTAAAAATGAAAATAAAGATTTTCGAAATAAACTTCCGGCAGACTTGTATTTTCGTATAAAACGCAAAATTTACTTACCTACCTAACGGAGGAGAGGAGAAATTTAGGTACTTACTACTACTATGTTTATTTCTCAAGTACGTACATACCTACTAAATTTCATGCTGATCAGATAAACACTATAAATTAAAGTAGGTGGTAGTCAGACGCAAGTCCAATTGTTTAGATTTGTTGTTAAAGTCTATGCCTCTAAAACTTCATTTGCTATGAAACAATACGCTAATCAATCAGCACACCTTTACAATTCTATTAACAAAGTTTTGGATATCTACCCTAAACTTTACTATGAATGTAAAACTACTTTAACTGGATGGTTACTAATAAAACCATATGAGGAGATTGAAGCGCTCCTAATTTATGTAACCTAAGATCGTTATTAACTAAAAGCTATTTAAACTAACCTATGTACTTTGTCTACTAATAAACTATACTCTACAAATTTAAAACCCTTGCAATAATCTAAACACATCTACACCTATCTACTATATTTATACACAACACATACATAACTACTACTACATTTACACAATAACCTTCAAGAGTAGTAGAGCTCTTTGTGAAGAGCTCGTCCGGGGAAGTACTACCACCACGCCTTTTTCTGCCGCCAAGCAGCAACGCTGTGTTTCGGTTTGAAGAGTGTGGTCGCCGGTGTAATTACAGGCACATGAGGCTTAACATCTGTATGCCTCAAGTTGATGGACGCAGGGCAGTGCATCGTAGGGCACGTTCCTATTGTGCGTGACCTACGGGGCAATGTTTTGTTTATAGGTGATGGTTACCACTTAACATCAGGTGGGCCATCTGCTTGTTCCATCCGCTAGTTGTATTAAAAAAAAAAAAAAAAAAAAAATTCACATAATATTACATTATCGACATTACCCTATCTAGTGACAATACGCACAGTCAATTTACTCACCTTATAATAATAAACTATAATTTTTTGTTTTTATAAATAGTCACTACATATCTATGGATTGTACATTTAAACTTTTAGGAACCCGATAAACGATAGCATACTTTTAAATTATTTTCTATCTACGTTTGCAAACACTTAGAAATGTAAAATTTAAACATAGTAGGTACAGAATGTAAACAAGTGGGTAACATTTTTACTATTTTATTTGTAACCATATGGATATGGAAGAGTGAGGCTCCCTAACACAAGTATTACATACTTATAAGAGGGCCTCAACACTGTAAAATTTTTACTTATAATGGTTACAGAAATAAAATATTTTTCATTTTCATTTCATTATCGTCTAGATTTGCTTTTGACTAGCATCAACTTGGTATGGTAAAACCAAATTTCAATTTCCTTTAAATGCGGTGGGAAGTCGCTGCGATCTACGATCCCAAAGTACCTAGGTAGGTACCCGAAATAGTTCCCCCTGATCTCTGAAGTTAGTAAAATCCACCATTATTTGGATAACTAAACTAACGACTAAAGATTAAGGATGAACACAATAAAATCTATTTATTTAATCTCATACAAATGGATTCTTATTTAATTACTAGTTGCACCCGGCGGTTTCACCCGCGCAGATTTAAATCCCGGTATTCCCACGTGATGAAAAGTAGGCTATGTGTTATTCCAAACTATAATCAATCTCTGCCAAGTTTTATCCAGATCCGTTCAGCCGTTCCTGCGTGAAAGAGTAACAAACATCCATCCATCATCTATACTTACAAACTTTCGCTTTTATAGGTAACTAGCTGGTACCCGCGACTTCGTCTGCGTACTTTTCGCAATAAAAGGTAGCCTATATCCTTTCTCAGGGTCTAAAGATTGTCTGTGCCAAATTTAATCAAAATCGGTTGAGAGGTCTAATCGGGTTTCGCATTTATAATACCTATTAGTAGGGATAGATAGACAAATTATAGTAGGTAGGTACATACTTACTTAGGTACCTACAGTTAATTACAATTCTGAAGCAAGCATTAATATAGGTAGGTAGCTATGTTTTTCTATCTAATACCTACTAGGAGATACACCATACGAGTTTTTATTATAAATAACAAAGTAAACTTGAATTGCTTTTGTTTATGATTCTCAAAATAATATAGGTATATTTTTTATGAGTAATTTATTGCTGAGTAATAGAGACCACTATTTCAAGCACCTCAACAACATGCTACCTTTATGAATGGAGAGGAGTAGGCAGAAGAACATCATGGCTACACAACATCAGACAATGGACTGGTATCAGGAAGGTAGGAAGAGCTATTTAGGCTTGCCCTAGATAAGGAGAAATTTAAAGAGATGACTGCCAACCTTCAGTAGTAGAGAGGCACTCTAAGAAGAAGACATATGTTTGCCAAAACCAATTAGGTATAAAAGCAATATCAAAATATTTACCTCCCTAGATCGTTTTTTTTGTTAATATTTAGAGAATTTACTTCCAATTCAAATTCAGTGGTAAGATCTGCACTGACATCCTGCAGTGGGGTGTATGTAGGTTACTTTCTGTCGCTCCAGTCTTCAGAAGATGGTAATTGGGATCACAGTGACCTGTGATGATGCCCACTATCAGCCTTATGTCTTTGCTTATCATCTATAATACTATGTTTGTCACAGGAAGCATTGTTTTCGTATGTTTATTAAGCTCTATCACAATTATATCAATCATATACTATACAATTACATATTTGAAAGTACCTAATCAAATTTTAATAAATTTTTGTGCCCAGGGATGATTAGGAGATAGGTAATACTAGGTATGTTTAAATTAAATTACTTACATTTTTGTAGAATATTTTATTAAGCTGGGTCTAAGCATACCTACATGCATTACTTACTTAATTTATAAAAAAAATTAGTGACATTCTTATTAACAGTAATAAAATTATTTATGTATTATTTTGATAAGCGGTAAATTAAGGTATTAGGGCAATAGCAACTAGGTAGGTACTGTTGCTAATGCAATCACACATTGATTAGTTGACTTTATTTTCACTTTGCTCTTTCCTCAGCTGCACCATTTCCCTGATGTTGTCTTGACTTTCTTTAAGATTTTTTTCAAGATACACTTTGTTCTCATTTAAATCCTTTATCAGCACGCCCAATTCTATTTTACGATCATCAAATCGCTTTCTTAGTTTTTCTACATCTCTGTTGAGAAACATTCTGCCCACAGCTTCATAGGTTTTCGTTCCCTCTGTTACGGAAGCCATTCCAAGTGAATTTAATTGAACTTGTTCTAGCAAACGGGTCAGAGCAGTCTTTTCCGTGTCAATTTCGTGTATTTTCTTGCTCGTTTCAATCATTTTTACTTGCAATTCCAAAAATGCTTTCTTTAATTCGAGGTCTACTGGTAGAGACATTTTGGATGCTACAACCAAAGATTTAGCGGACTAAGAGGAAGATACAATGTCACAGAACTAGTTATGAATATATTTAGCTAAAGCGATTCAACCAAGCCAAAGATCACCTCTTTTTTAAATAATTAATTTCACAAGAGGTTAACTATATTCTAGACAGTTTTTCGTTTCGTGCTATATTTTGTACGCATGTGTCATCCATTCCATCATACATACATAGATAATCGGGGCGCCTAATTCCACCGACTTTTTTCAACTTTCATTCGGTCTTTTTTCACATTTTAAACTTTATGATTCGTAAAACAAAAATGTGAGCATAATTTCATAACTAATTGATATCTAAATAATGTTTATGAATGCATTGTCAAGAAATTATTATAAAATGATGACATTTTATTTAATGCACTTTAGCAAACATTTATTATGGCGGTATAAATCTTTACTGCATTAGCTTTGAGAGATACATAGAATTCAACATAGTTAGTATGTGGAAATGATGATGATGATCTAGAACGTCGGTAGGAATAATATTATGTTGAGTTACAGAATACCAGATAGTTCCATTTCGACCAGCCTTCAGTTGATAGTAGCTCTATCTCTGTCACTACAGCGAATGCATCACACTCGTACCTACTGATGCAATAACCGCCGCGCCGTTCTGCAACCATACCTAGGGACCTACCTACCACACTACCTACGCAATTCTCCCTGCCCCGCGACCAGATTTTAGATAACTACCTACCTATCTAGATATTTATGGGTTTTCTCTGTTCCGTGATATTTAGGTACTTTTTACTAGCTACGAAAAAAATTTCAGTAAGTAGGTACCTATCTAGTACATTTTCGCAATAAATGTTTGTACATGTATAATGCTACTTAGGTATTTTCTGAAACTTGTTACCTACTTATGTTTTCGATTTTGCTGAACTTGTTGATGGGCGAAGAAATACCTAGGTAGGTACCTACCTATTAGATCATCATTTAGTCTCGGACGCAGTGGCGGATTTACCACCAGGCTGAGCAGACCTAGAAATCCTAGGAGGGCAAATTAGGCTTAGGGCCCATTTACACGATGCGAGTTTATTGCCTTTTGCATACAATAATTTATAGCAATAATTGGCTGGCATCATCTGAACAGCATGTCACATTCTTGCTATAGTAGGCAATTATTGCATTCAAAACTGTCCCTGGTATAAACAGCAGGTACAATAATTTGTTATGCAATTTTTGTATTCAATTGAATGCTCAATTTTTTTATTTATGTTTGGTATTTCCATATGTTCGAAACTTTTAAACTCCGAATTCCTTTCCAAATGTTATTACGTGTCTATGCATAGATTGCATAGAGTTCGTATATACATTTTATCAAGAGGAGTCTGTACCCTTAACATCCCCCCTCAAGTTTCATTATGTCCAAGAAGTGATGATGCTTGGGTGCACACAGTGCCTTGGTCATTATATCTGCGACGTTATCACTCGTGGGGACATAAGAAACTTGCAATATCTTCAGGTTCACTAAGTCCTTGATAAAATGCGCCTTTATGTCGATGTGCTTTGATCTTCTGCTGTTTTCGAAAGATTGGATCATTGCTATTGCATTTTGATTGTCCATCAGAAGATAGCTCGTAGGATAGCACGAAGTAAAGTCATGCACAGCCCCTCTTAGATAAAGCACTTCTGCGCCAATCATGGCTGATGCGAGATACTCTGCTTCTGCAGTCGATAATGCTACGCATCCCTGTTTCTTTGAGTACCAAGATATCAGATTACAACCATGAAAAATTGCTCCACCGCTTACACTTTTTCTGTCTTGTTTATCACCAGCCTAGTCAGAATCACTGTATGCATATATATTTTCTGAACGGTCTCCCTTTTCATAGCACATCTTCTTATCAAGTGTGTTTTTAAGATACCTCAATATGCGCTTCGCTGCAGTCCAAAGCTGCTCAGTGGGTTTGTCTAAGTATCGACTCAGGAAAGATGTTGCAAACGATATATCAGGTCGGCTCGTAGACGCAACGTATAGTAGACAACCAATCAACTCCCTGTAGGGTACATTGCTTACTACCGGATAAGTCTCATCGACAGTAAAGTTGTTTTCCATTGGCGTATTTGCCCCCTTGCAATCATTCATTTTGAATCTTTCTAGTATAATATTGATCATTTTACTTTGTCCGATCTCTAATCCATCTTTGGTTTCAACTATTTCTAATCCCAGGTAACTCTTTAAGTTGCCTAAGTCCTTCACATTAAATTCTTTCTTCAAAGCATTTAGAATTGGTTCATAGTTTCCCATCAGTAGAATATCGTCAACAAATACTAATAACCAAGTGTCTCGATTCTTGTATAGACAAAAGTCAGATTTAGATTGTTCCATTCCCAATGACGTTGTGAATTTGTGGAATCTAGTATTCCAACATTTTGGTGCTTCTTTCCACCCATACAACGATTTTCTAAGTTTGAGTACTTTCCCTTTTTCTACTTTTGTTCCTTTTGGTGGCTTTATATATACATCTGTTTCATGTACTCCATTTAAAAATGCAGTAGGTACATCCAATTGTTTTACAATTAGATTAGTATTCACTGCTTGGCTCAGCATGAGTCTTATGGTTGATGCCCTTGCAACTGGTGAATACACGTTGTCGTTATTCTCTTCTTGATATCCTTTTGCCACCAATCTAGCTTTCTTTGTACCATCTGATTTAGTTTTGAAGATCCATTTGGTACTGATTGCTTTAGTATTCTCTGGTAGGATTGCCTGCTCCCAAGTTTTTAGTTTTTCTAGCGCCGTTAGCTCTTTGTGGATTGCCTCATTCCAATATTCATCTTTGGCTGCTTCTTCGTATGTTTTTGGATCGTCACCAGTGCATAGGCAGTATACTGTTTCATAAGTGTATGATTCTAGATAACTAGGTCTCTTTATTTGTCTTCCATATCTGCTTGTTGGTGTCTCTTCTTCTTCTCTTTGAGATCTGATTCTAGGTTCTTCTTGTCTTTCATGTTGCTCTTCTCTTTGAGGTATGATTCTAGGTTCTTCTTGTCTTTCCTTTTGCCCTCCATATTCTTCCTGTTCATGAACTTCTCTTTCTTCTGTATCACTATAATTTCTGTTAGCGTTTCTTTGATTTTGTAGATAATATTCTTCTCTTTCTGGCTTTTCTATATACTTAACATCATTTTCGTCGAACTTTACATCTCTTGATAGTTTAATTATGTTTTCTATCGGGTCCCATAGTCGATGTCCCACTTTTCCATATCCTACTAATCTCATTTCTCTGGCTCTTGGTTCTAACTTGTTACCTTTTGGAAGAATGTATGCCCACGCTTTGGACCCAAATACTCTCAGTCTTTCTAAATCTTTATGGCCATACATGACTTCGGTTGGAGTCCAGTAATCTATGGCTCTACTTGGGCATCTGTTTAGTTGATATGCGGCACATTTGACTGCCTCGCCCCACAAGTGTTTTGGTAATTGACTTTCTAGCATCAAAGTTCGAGCTTTGTTTAGTAATGTTCGGTTCATTCTTTCGCTCACTCCATTGCTTTGTGGAGAGTATGGAATCGTTAATTCCTGGATTATTTTTTTTTCTTCACAAAAGTGTTTTATCCTATTTGCGGTAAATTCTTTCCCATTGTCACTTCGTATGCGCTTGACTTCGAAGTTGGTTTGTTTTTCTATCAGTTGTATGAATTTAATCAAGTTTTCCGTCGCTTCACTTTTGTTCTTCAGTAAGTATACCACACAGAAATGTGAATAGTCGTCAATGATTGTTTGAAAGTACCTCTCACCATTGTATGTCTCATTTTTCATGGGGCCTGCGATATCAGTGTGGAGCAGTTCAGCCAATGCCCTTGATCTAGGTTTGATTGTTGGAGTAAAAGGAACTCTTGTGGCTTTCCCCTTTTGACATTCATCACAACATTTTAGGGAATATGGTAAATGTAGTATTCCTAATGATTTTCTATTCAAGTGTCCAAGCCTTTTGTGCCAAACATCATCACAATTTTTAATGGTGTTACACTGCTCTTCTTTGTGTCTTATTTCTGCGTTCATGACATAGAGCTTTCCTTCAATACCTGCTTCATGAAATAAGTTCGTACCATCTTTGTAGATTTGAACTTTATCTTTTTCAAAATGTACTGCAAATCCCTTTTCGACTATCGATTTCACTGAAACTAAGTTCAAAGATATTCCTTTAACAATTAAAGCGTTTAACAGTGTAATTTTATTCCCCTTGAAGAACGTAGCTAGATTTCCAGTCTTTTCTGCGATTACCCAGTCTCCGTTTTGCAACGGTTATTTTTGCTGGTGTCTCTAAATAAGTTATATCTGTCATATACTTTTCATACTTTTCTTGCACAATGTGTTGTGTGCATCCTGAGTCTATCACTAGCTTAATATATCCTTCTCTATTGGCATTAAGTGCCATCTGTGTTGTTACAATCGCGCTATCGTATTGTGAATTTTCTTCTTTCTTTATTCTTTCTTTATTCTTTATTGTACACAGAAACAAAATACGAAAACTTAAATAATAAAGTATGTACAAAGGCGAGCTTAACCCTAAAAATAGTTCTCTTCCAGCAAACCTTGAAGGAGAGAGACTAGTAAATTTAGAGGTGGGTATGATGTGTACAAGATGAAAGTTAGAAAAAATGAAGTAATATAAAATAAATAAACCTACAGATTACTTACTAATACATACATAAGATAAAGAAATTACATAAATAAACCTAAAATAAAATAAAATATATAAACCTAAATAATATATATTATATATAATATACATACCTATGTATTTAAAGGGACAGATAATGGTCTCTTACTTTACCTTTAAATATGCCAAGCGAGGGACTAGCGCGGATGGCATGAGGGAGAGCATTCCACAGCATCACCGATCGGACAGTAAAGGACCCACCATAGCGGCTTGTCGAGTGAGGGGGTGTTTTTAGTAGGAGAGATTTAGATGTTCTGCAAGGCACACCATGTGGGACAAGGAATTCAAAACGCTCACGGAGATAGGAAGGAGAGAGAGGGTTGTAAAGAATATTAAAGAGAAGAGACAAGATGTGCAAATCACGTCGACGGCGGATAGTTAGCCACTTTAACTGGGCCCTAAAAAATGAAACGTGGTCATATTTACGCAGACCAAAAATGAAACGAATGCATAAATTCTGAAGCCGTTCTAATTTGTTGTAGATTTCCTCCGTGGCGTCCAAGAAACAGGAATCAGCATAATCAAGGTGAGGTAATAAAAGAGTTTGAGCTAAAGTAATTTTAGTCTCAAGAGGGAGAAACTTCTGAAGACGCTTAAGGGATTGGAAAGAAAAATAAACTCGTTTGCTAATTCCATTAACATGACTCACCCATGACAGCTGAGAGTCAAAAATAACACCCAGATTCTTGGCAATAGGGGAGAAAAAAATAAACGAATCAGCATAAGACAAAGGAGGTAGGGGAGATTTCCGTACCACATTCAGCATGTAAGGGCTACTACAAATTAGAGCTTGAGACTTTGATGGGTTAACCAGGAGGCCAAAAGCCCTCGCCCATGAGTGGATATTTTGAAGGTCAGCGTTAATACGGTTAATGCCCAATGAAAGCTCGTTCACTTTAAAATGTGTATAAATTTGCAGGTCGTCAGCATATAAATGATAATGGGAAGAAATGACTTGAGTTATAGCATTTATGAAGACTGAGATAAGGAGAGGGGAAAGAACTCCACCTTGTGGTACTCCCGCAGTGACATCACACCATTCAGAAATGGATTCCTCAGAACGTACACACTGCGAGCGACCCGAAAGATAAGAGTTAAACCAAAAGGAGATTGCTGAGGGAGAAACATTAAGAGAGGATAGAATGGATAGAAGTATGTCAAAGTCAACTGAATTAAAGGCACTGCTAAAGTCTAGCAACACCAGAACTGTCAGGAGCTGGTTATCCATGGCCCAACGAATGTCATCAGATACCTTTATCTTTATTAGGGCACTGACAGTGCTGTGACCTGGACGGAAACCGGACTGGAAGGGACTTAACAGATTGTTTTGATGAAGGAAGTGAGACAGTTGCTTATGGACAACATATTCTAGAATTTTGGATAGTATAGGTAGGATAGATATGGGCCTGAAATCTGATACGGTAGAGGGATTCGAGGTTTTGGGAAGTGGGTTGACAAAAGCTTTTTTCCAGATGGATGGATACGAGCTCGTTTCAAGAGAAAAGTTAATAATGTGAGTGATTGCAGAAACGAGCTCGGAGGAGAGAATTTGAAGCATGTGGACATGAATACCATCCACACCGACAGCCTTCGAGGAGATAGATTTAATCTGTTTCAACACTTCCCCCTCAGCAACCTTATCAAGGATAAAATCAGGACAGTTAGGTTTAGGTAGACAAGATAGGTGGTCAATCGTTGAAAGCTTAGTACTGATATCTAAAGAAATGGGAGAACTAGAGAAGTGATTGTTAATGGAATTCAAGTCAAAAGAGATAGAAAATTCATGAGAGGTTTTACCAATTCCTAAAGAGTTAAGAAATTTCCACATGAGAGGGGGACTGCAGTTATTAATATGGTTGTGTATGTGACGTCGCTTTGCATCTCTGCACATTTTGGAGCAACGGTTGCGAAGCTTTTTAAAATCAGACAGGTTCTGTCCGTTCTTCATTAGTCGTTTGAGCATGCTGATTGTGGGATCCATAGTTTCCTCTTTGATTACCTCGTTGTCTATTGTAGTTGTTAGATTCTCCTCTCCCTCTGTTGTAGTTTTGTGAGTATCCTCTTCCTCTATGTCTGTTTTCTCTTGTGTTTCCTCTATAACTGCTTGTTGCGGACTTAGATGGGCAGTCTCGTGCTAAATGCCCGGGCTTGTTACATGCATAGCAGTTTGACCAAAATGCGTTTTCTTGTACGCCCTCTGTATTTTTGTCTTGAAGCTTTATCTCGGCATCTAGTAGTCGTGCTTTTACAAAGTCAAGTTTCATGTCTGTAGCAGTTACACTCATTGTTTCTATAGACGTAACCACTTGTTCATATTCTTCTGGTAATGAGCATAGTAGATAGCAGATCTTATCTATAGTTTCCAGCTTTGTACCTGTCACTTCAAGCTCTGTAACTAGTTTGTCAAATATTAGGAAATGTTCTTGAAGGTTTGTTTTGCACCTAAGGTTTATCAGTTTTCGTCTCAGATATAGTTTATTTACAATGCTTTTTCTTTCAAATATATCTTCAAGAAGCCTTATCATGTCAGCGGCTGTTTTAGCGTTCTTTACATAATCTAAGAATTTGTCTGGAAGGGAGTAAACAATTACGTTACGTGCCTCTATATCCTTGCTTTCGACTTTTGCAGTTTTAAGTTCATCTATCGTTTTGGACAGTACCTCGCTTAACTTCTTTTGTTCCAATATAAGCTTCACTCTAAATTTCCAGTGGCTGAAGTCATCTTTTTCTAGCTTAGGATAGACTAACATCACCTCTGATGTTGTCATTTTACCAGTTTTAGCTCCTATCTTGCGTGCAATCGCCCATAACCTTTTGAATTGTGAGCAGAGTCCCTACTTACATGTATTTGCTTGCCTTCAATAAACCATTTTTATTTATTCTATTATGCCAGTTGTCAGACCTGTCATAATTGTTATTACGTGTCTATGCATAAATAAATAAATAAATAATCTGTACCCTTAACAAATCAGCAGAACCTAATTCTAAAATATGAATAAAAAAAAATCTAAAACGTTCAACACTTGAATAAAAAATTCGCCAACGCAAATACGAGCAATACTTGAACGAACGCACCAAAAACTTGTACACGCACGTACAAGTCTGTGTTTAGACAAAGCAAGACTTGAAAGCAATAATCTCCTAAACATAATAGTATTGGTGTAAACAAAAGACAGCTGCAATTTGCATTAAATAATTGCATTCACTTTTTTACTAGTATCCGCGTGTAAACAGTTGCTTGCAATTCAAGAAGGTCATTATTGCGCTTCATTTATTGCATTCAATTATTGCTCTTGTACGTACAAGAAAATGGCATCATGTAAATGGGCTTTTATGCTGCCGATTGGAATGGAGGGAGGACTCATGCTCGCTCGACGAATAACTTCCTAGCAATCCAAGGAATATAGATACTTGTATTCAAATTCCTTGTAGCAATGAAAAGCAAGCAGTTTGTTATTTGAAAATATGAAATGTCAGTTTTGACAGTAAATACCAGATTTGTGAGAAAAAAAGTCGGTAGATATAATACCTTCCATAGATAATGTATATTATACTCTTTGGTATGTGTAAATATTGAGTGGTGGCAGTGTTGCAATTTTAAGGCGGCCGCACCGCGCCGTGTTCATGAGGTAAAAAAGCCTTGTTTATAAGATGGGCCATGTCACAGCTAAAATTAAGAGAAAAGTTTCATCGTCGTTATTATCATTAAAAATATTAAAATAGCGCCATTTGGGTACCTACTTTTTGTAAAAATGTTCTCTATTTGTTTGAAAAAAAAAAAAAATACGAACCTTGCTCTTTTTTTTGTCATTTTGATATAAATTTAGGTCCCCCCACCTAAATTTATTTGAAAATATGAAATGTCAGTTTTGACAGTAAATACCAGATTTGTGAGAAAAAAAGTCGGTAGATATAATACCTTCCATAGATAATGTATATTATACTCTTTGGTATGTGTAAATATTGAGTGGTGGCAGTGTTGCAATTTTAAGGCGGCCGCACCGCGCCGTGTTCATGAGGTAAAAAAGCCTTGTTTATAAGATGGGCCATGTCACAGCTAAAATTAAGAGAAAAGTTTCATCGTCGTTATTATCATTAAAAATATTAAAATAGCGCCATTTGGGTACCTACTTTTTGTAAAAATGTTCTCTATTTGTTTGAAAAAAAAAAAAAATACGAACCTTGCTCTTTTTTTTGTCATTTTGATATAAATTTAGGTGGGGGGGTTCTTCAATAATTTTTGCTGTTACTACGTTTCAAAATTATAAGTGCCATTCCTCTCGAACTGCTGTCAATGTTTAGGTAAGGGGGATGGCACTACAACAATCAAATTACCTGTATATTAATTAATTATTAGAATCTTCTACTGCCACAAGGATGCGATGCGGCCGTAGGCCGTGGATTTTGTGAGGTCTGAAAGGCGTAGAGCCGTAGAACACGGCAATTGCCGTAGCATTGGCAGCACTTAGGTATCGTGTATCCACAGGCTAACAAAACACAGTAATAAAAAAAAACAGCCTAAAATTTTATGTTTGATTCCTTCTATCCACATTCCATTCCATTCCATGCACCAAAACCCAAGAGTTTAAAACGCTACCAAAACAAGGATTTCTTGATTGAATGTTGGTTGGCTGGACCAAGTAATTTGAATACAAGTACATCAAATCCTTCTTGGGCTGGACAATAACGCCCATAGCCGATTTTTTTTATTCTGTTGGATGTCTATCTCGTTTCTTTAGCAATACCTATCTCTTTCTTAATTACTCTGTGGTTTTTACCTATCTCTTTCTTAGTTACTCTGTGGTTTTTCTTGAATTGAATGAATTGAATGAATGTGACATGGCGTCCATCAAGAAATATCACGGCCTTCTGTAATACTGTTTTACAAGACAGTGGTCTGATTTTGCAATTTATTAGTGAGGCCGTTACAAATCGTATAATTGCATTGATGGTAATGCATGCAAGGAAACCTCTAAAGCGAATAAGCGATGGGTATGTTAGGGTTTCCGAATGCTTTGCCTTACCAACTCGGCCCGTACCTATGGCGGTCGCCGATTCAGATGTCTGTAATCTCATTTTAGAATATAGGTATACGTTTTGTTTGATTTCAGGTACTTTGAGAAGCATCAAGCCCATCCGTATCAGGTAAGAACCAGCAACAGTTGTGAATCGAATCGATTCGATAGGATGGTACTGTGCTTTGAGTTTGACTAGGTATTTTTCTCTACGTAATATCTGCTCCAGACTATTGTTTTCCTGTTTTGAATGACTATTCCATGCATCGTGTTATCAGTCTAGTTTGGCAAACAGAGATGGTCGCAGAATTCACTTGGAATAACAAATACATAGTTCAACAAACTAATAATGTCTTCCATCAATGTAAGCTGTCCTAGTTACACGTTAATGTATTAGGGTCATTTTGTTAGTATTCTTTAGTGTTGAAAAATATAAAAAATATTTACATCTACTAGTAGCTTTAAGAAGATTAAAACTGCTGTTCTTGCCATAGATTTTTGACATTGTTGTTGTTAGCCCTACTTAAAAAAATCTCTTATGGACAAACAAACAGTGGCAGGGTTGACTTTAATCTATGTTTCAACTTGGGTAACATTACTAAATATGGTAATAATTTATTTAAACACCATTTTATGAACAAATGTTTCCTTGTGCAGAAATATTCTTCAAAGAGTGATAGAAGAGCCACCAATGACTATGGATCTTCAGATAATCGCTACACCCCACTACGTTCCCCAAATGGTAATGTCACATCACATGGCCATGGAGCACACACAGGCCAGTCCAGCCATGGACACCACTATGGACATATGGCTGAAGATAGAGGATATGCAACACCAAGGAATTCCTATACTCAAAAAAGTTCTGAAAAGGAGAGAGATAGAGACTACAAATCCTCTAGAAATAAATACACAGGT
This sequence comes from Plemyria rubiginata, assembly GCA_963576535.1. Lineage (NCBI taxonomy): Eukaryota > Metazoa > Arthropoda > Insecta > Lepidoptera > Geometridae > Plemyria > Plemyria rubiginata. Next base: position 7,757,266 of record OY754905.1, read on the forward strand.
AAGCTTTCTATTTCACAATAATTAAAAGAGACTGCAAATCCTCTAGAAATAAATACTCAGGAAAGTTTTCTATATCCTAATAATGAAATTATAGATCAAACGTTTAGTGAAGGGGTGTGCATTTTTAGACTGAAAGACCAAATAAATAATGCTAGACAATCCACACAGCACCATCTAGCCCCAAAGTAAGCTACTCAAAGCTTATGTTATGGGTACTAGATAACTGATACAATTAATACATTATATGCTAACATAGATATGTGTTTTTTATCATACATAGAAAACACCCAGACCAATGGAACAAAATTCTGAAGATCGTATACAAATTTGTTCTTGCATCTCTTGCGAGCTCTCGCCCGCTGCACCACTGAGGTCGTATTATATAAAAAATAAATATTATTGACATTCCACACATCATTATGTGGCCCCAAACTTAGCAAAGCTTGTACTATGGGAACTGTAGAGCTGATTCTTATATACTTTTTTGGTTCTTAATAGTTTGGTAAATAGTAAAAGTCCTTTAGTAATATTAATTATTGTGGACTAAAAACATGTAAAAAATATGCACTTAGCATAGACAACACATAGCGATACAACATATAGTCGTACAATCGGTGGTCTTATCACTCACAGCGATTTCTTCTAGACAACCTTGTGCTCAACCTTAAATGTATCGTGTTATAATAATTTATAATTGGTGATTATGATTATTGATTTAATGTTAGGGCTTATCAGGTTTATTTAATGTTCAAGTTAATAATTAATCTATTGTAAATAATGTCCCATCATAAGGCAATTAATCCAGCGAAGATGTGTGAATGGTGATGATAAATACATATATTAAAATAGAATAGAAAGATTTATTGCATTTATGTTGTTGCAGGATCTTAAAGTACTTAGGTACATTGTTGGTTTCAAACATGAACCCTGTTAGGTTACACCAATATTCCACCAGGGGCGCTATATTACTCTAGAAAAGGCTAGGGCACTCTTTTCATTGGGTAGGCTTCATTGAAATATGTTTTATGACACGCCTGCACCAGGCCGCCTCGATTCCTTTATGACTTTGGCCATCTAAAGAGTGAATGTTATATATTATTAGCCATCCAAATACTGCAACATGTCAGTCTTCTAATAAAATAAGCTACTTCTAAAACAATATATTAAGTAGGTACCCATTGTGTTGCAAAGCTTTAAATTTTTGCCTACACCTTTACTCAGGAACATAGCCATGTATAGTTTCCTATTAATTTTAAATATTAATTCTCCTAAATTAAACCATTATTCCTGATAATGATCAGGAATAATGGTATCAGGATTATGGTCCTGATGATTTGAGTTTATCTTAACCCATACATGGAACAAACACACAAGAAATGATTTAGTACTATGTACACAACTTAAACAATTACAGAAAGTGTTCGCTCACCAAAAGAACGTACCAAGGAAACTGACAGAGAACGCAGTAATCATGAACGAAATGAGAGTCAAGAGAAAAAGAGCAGTAGAAGTAGTGGCTTGAATCCAAGCGCTAGCAGGAGTAGTAAATACGACAAGCGCAGTACATCGGGCACCAACGTCCCGCCAGGACACGAGTGGTCCGAACACATCAGCTCACATGGCAAAGTTTACTACTACAACTGCTTAACAGAAGTGTCGCAGTGGGATAAACCTAGAGATTTCGATTTGCGTAGGACATCATCCAAAGATTCATCATATTCATCTAGAAGCAGTGAGTATTTTCATGTATTGTTTTTAGTTTACTACCTGACTCATTGTGAAAAATAAGTTTAGCACCTAATTGAAGGAAGAGTCATGTTTCATTAGGGTAAGTTGGTAGGTATATAATCCCGTTACTTTGATTATACTAACATTTTATTCAAAGATCGCGAAAAGAGGTCAAGATCCCGATCGAACCGGCGGGAATCTGAAAAATCTAGTAAAAGGAGCAATAACGCGTCCGATAGATACTGGAACAGCAACCGCGACGAGGAGATCCACGATAGAACAAGACCAAAACACAGTGCGGGTACCAACGATGGAAAAGGTAGGCGGAGTATGTAGACCAATTCATTTTTATTACTATTTGCTTTTTTGAAAACTTGCAGTACACAAAGTTTGAGGTAGTAAAAAGTTCATGCATTGCTATTTGCCTATTAACTTAGGGGAGATGTGATGTTATAACATGTGGTATGTCTTTCATTCAGAGGGGCAGTCCAGTCAGGATATGGATATATCCCCGGACCGCAGCACGCCGATCTCTGAGAGTTCGTTTGGCGCGCGCGAGGCGCAGGCGGCGGCTCGTCGCAACACTGACGGCACCGCCGTTACTGCCCCTCCTGTAGTCGTGCTCGACAACTCCAACCAACAGGTACTACCTACTATAAGTACTATAGTACTTCTTAGTGTTAAATTAGAGTGGCTGCGAGGCAACCTTATATTTGCGTTAACTGCCAGCAGATTCCGCTACCCGCCCCGCTCCCACTGTAATTTCACGCTTAGTGTGTCACTAGTTTCATTCAAAACAGTGTATTGAAAGAATTTTTACAGCGCCTCGCAAAATGCCACGCCCGTATTTAGTATGGAGACGCGAGAGTTCTCATAGGGGCGCTTTTCTTTTACCATACAAAACACAGGCTGTGGTGCAACTTATCGCCTAGTTATCACTGTACAAACTGTGAATAAAATTTGTATTACTAAACAGGCTGTGCATTTACAAGACTTTATGACGAGACAATATTACACGGCCCGATTATGTACACCCCAATCATTGAAATGTGATGGATACGCGCAGACTGGTTCGTTGCTGGCGGCCGCGCTGCCCCGCATAGTGACGTGCGTGCCTGCGGCGGCGGCCAGTGTCGCCAGCACGTCCGCCGCCAACAACGGCGGCGCGACGCCCACGCTGTCGGAAGCGCCCGCCGGCGACGAGACCCCGCGCTTCGACGCCGGCCCGCCGACGCCCACGCACTCGGAGAACACCGACCCGCACGCGCCGCCGCTTCATCTCGACGCTGCGCTGCCGAGGAAGAGTAAGCTAGCTCTGCCAATAATTCATTGTACAATCGCAATATTATTATATACACTAAACATATAGTACCTGGGTGACCGAGCTTTGCTCCTTTGCTTAACAACACCATCTACTGAAGTAGTTTACAAAATAATAGTATTATCACTCACCAATTAGATGTCTGGAGAGCAATATTTTTCAGTTTATATTTTTCATTGCCTGAAAACACGGAAGACATTTTCTAGAAATGAATCTTAGTTAGATCGATTTATGGCCCCCGAAACGCCCGGCCCTGCATACTAAATTTCATGAAAATTGTTGGATCCATTTCTGAGAGTCAGATTGTACAATTACTAGCGGCCTGTACCAGCTTCGCATGGGTTAAAATATAATAGGCGAACTGCTGAGGAGTGGAACACATTACCGTCGTCTGCTTTTCCTGATTGTCTGCTTCCTTCTTGATTGTCTGATTGATCAGCTCGAAAGGTTGGCTTTTCGAGCTTTAGTTGATCATTGTTTTAGGCCAAGGATGGTCTAATTATTGTAAAAAAAAGTATACCGTTTTATTATAGGTCATCGTCATCTATATTTCTGTCCTTATCACACTTTTTATACATCTAGCTGATGAAACAAGCAAATGGCCCGGGGCCCACTTGATATTAAGTGGTAACCATATAGCATTAGCAACCATAGCATTGCCACGTTAGTCACGCACGATAGCAACATGCCTTCCGATGCATTGCCCAATGCAATGCCCACTTCATATTGGGTCGACACGACATATTTTTCCTGTTAACTTCACTCTATCATCCGTCATCTCAGTCGTCACTCCTTTCTAATCTACTTATTAATTTAAATTCACAAAACAGATTACAATCAAATAAGCAATAATAAAAAAGTTACAGTTCATACTTTCTTAGATCTAGATTCGTAATCAAATATGTAAATATGACAATTGTATAGTGTTGCAACGTCTCAATTCTTACGCAGCTGAAAGTTAAGGATATAGGCTTTCCACGATCTGTCACCGCCGTATACTTTCCTACTTCGGTCACATTGCAAGACGCGGCGACGGAAATCTCGAAAAGCTGGTCGTCGTTGGTAACGTGCAGGGAAAACGCTCTCGCGGTAGATCCCCAACTAGATGGACAGACCAGCTTAAAGAAGGGAGATACCAGTTCTGCGATGTGATCCGAATGGCCACCAACAGAAAGCGCTGGAGACAAGCAGTCCACTCCAGTTCAGGAAAGACATCTTTAAGTGACCACGATCTTCAGCTATGAAGTGACGACCACAGAGATAGTGTTGCATGCAATATTAATTTCCCTAAAACGAAAAAAACAGCAAAGGGCATTAATTATTATTAGTGGATTCATAATATTTCGTTAGCAAACTGTAAACACACCGCTTATACCTGCTAACGTTACCATCAAAAATATCTACATTAGTAAAATTGTTTGAATTTGCCAACTCGTTGTAATAGACGACACATACGTGGTAAAGGACCGTGAAAAGAAACGTTGTTTCTGTATACTTTTAGGGTAAAGGTTGCGGGATTACGATATCTATAGCAAATATTCATATTAATGGAGGATAATAAACTAGGACAATCAATAGTGGAATGGAGAATTTTGTGAAGATAAATGAGGTTGACGTAATCTCTTCTATATGATAAAGAATCGACCTTTAAGTAATTACACCTGCTTTTATATCCCGACAGTGACCGTCCCAATTTGTGACGGTAAGAAAGAATTTTCCGTTCTTCTTATATTATTTGTTTTCGAACAGTATTTATGCGTGTCACTTTAGAGGTATTCTTTCAAACAACCTCTCCGAAATGAAATAAAATAAAATAATATCCAATCGCACTTCGAAATTGCAAGCCGCTGTCGCCGGACCCTTAAGCTATTAAAGAGATAAAGCATGCTATCTGGCTTTTTGAAACCTTTGGTGGTTTTGGAAATGAATCCAAGAAGTTTCGAACTCCTTTCCACAATATAGTCATAGTGACTTCTGAAAGATAGATCCATATCAAAATAGATGCCCAAATCCTTAGCAATGGACTTATGTTCCAACCGTATGCCTGCTATGGAATAATCAAATATGGTTTTTAGATTTTTCTTGGTAAAGGTGTTAACGAAACATTTGCCAATATTTAAAAACATACGATTTCGGGAGCACTATTCAAAGATCATATCAAGATCTCGTTGCAATTTGACACAATCGACAATACTGCTTATTTTAGTGAATACTTTTAGATCATCGGCGTACAATAACGATGGGCATTGAAGATTTTTTGCCAGATCATTAACGAAAAGCACAAGAAACAAAGGTCCTAAGTGAGACCCCTGAGGGACTCCTGAATGTATTATCATAGCTGATGAAGTGTGTCCTTTGATTGCCACAAGTTGACTTCTTTTGTCGAGGTACGAGCGAATCCAACGCAGAAGACTGCCATGAATACCATAGTAAGCCAATTTAGAGCATAATATAGAGTGATTGACCTTATCAAATGCTTTACGGAAATCCGTATACACAGAGTCTATTTGCTCACCCGAATCGAATGCGTCACAAAGGAAACCTGTATACACTAGAAGGTTGCTAACAGTAGATTTTTGTTTGACGAACCCGTGTTGATTGAGAGATATAAACGGCTTAATGTGAGCATATAAGAAGTCATAAACAAGTGACTCGAACAATTTAGCAAAACACGAAAGAATACTTATGGGTCGGTAATTTTCACATAGTGTCTTGTCACCCGATTTATGGATGGGGATGATGTAGGCTGTTTTCCACCTTGCAGGAAAAGTTCCTGTTCTCAGAGATTTATAAAAAGTATAGTAAGGGGAATAGTTAGTTCCAAGCCGCATGTGATAATGAATACGGGTGGGATACCGTCAGGACCAGCCCCCTTGTTTTGGTCAAGTTGTTTTATTTTTGCAATAATGCTAGATTGACTAATATCTAAAGTTGATAAAATACCACCACTTGCAACAGCAGGAAGTAGATATGGTTGAACGGGAATATCCGGTGAATCGCCCTTTTCATAAACAGAGCCAAAGTATTTTCCAAAGAGTTCGCAAATTCCCACGCTGTCTGTTGACTGATGGCCATCATAAGTCATGACTTGAGGTATGGTAGCGGAACCTTTTTTATTTTTGATGTAGTTCCAAAAGCCCTTTACGTCACGAACCAGTCCCTCCTCTACAAAAGATCTGTACTTGTTATAGCATTCGTCTATGAGTTTTTTGCTTCTCGTGCGGAGTAAGGAGTAAGTGTCATAGTCTCTAGGGTTTTTATACATTTTGAAGCGTTTGTGATATTTAGATTGTTGCTTTAGAGATTTGATAAGACCTTTGCTGTACCACGATATTTACCAGAGATAGGCTTCATGAGTAGAGAATTTTTACGTATGGATGTGTTAATGATGGAATAAAAAAACGTCAGTGCAGGAGTCAATATCCATATGCGAAGCCAATACCACTGACCAATCTATCTTTTCTAGGTCTGCCTTAATAAGTTCATAGTTACATTTCCTATAGTTAATTATGTCTGTATTATTTGATTTAAAGGATTTAGGTGTTTGGTTTAGTGATATAAGAATTGCGAGAGACGGATGGTGACTCAGGTCTAGGCGACTGAAGGGTTCCGCACCATAGACACTTATGTCTTCTAAGGTTGTAAAGATCAAGTCTAAATATCTATTGTTGCTGTTTGGAATGTTATTAACGTGAGAGAGGTTACATACTGATACAGTGTCCAGAAGTAGCCTAGCTTTTTTATCCGAGGGATTACTGGGCAACATGGTTTTTTAAGTTACTAGAAGAGGTCCATGTAACGAGAGGCGTGTTAATATCACCAAGTATAAGGAACTCGTCATTGTCCTTTGCTTTTAAAATTCCTTTGTGCAAGTTGTTATAAAATTCTTCCAAAAGATTTGATGGTAGATCTGGAGGCAGGTAGCCGACGTTTATGTTTGGCTTATTACTATGACAAGAAAGAAGAGTTAACCAGATGTCCTCAACCTCACTTTCCCACTCCAACCGACGAATAACCCTTAGTTTTTTGGAGGAGGCTATCAACACAAGGGGGTGGCCCTTCTGTTTTTGGTACGCTAGTGCTAAAACGATCTCTACGGAAGAGGTCGTACCGAGTGTCGAAGAGCTCTCCATCAAATACACTGGCATTAAAATTAGTCTCCGTTAGGCAGATAAGGTCATAATTGGAAGTAGATGCGTTTAAGTATACATCTCTTAACTTAGTTCTAATTCTATTAACATTTTGGTAAAATATGCTAATCATAATTAAATGAGTGTTGAAAACCAGATACAAAAAAAAAATCCTAAGATTTTAAAACATTACTGGAGTGACTGGAGGAATTCGGCAGTCTTGACGCGTACAGCATTGGAGTTATCATCTTTTCGTGGAAACACTTGGCCATACTTAACCCAGGCATACTTGTAATTGTTCTTACGAGCAAATTTTCGTGACGCTGCGTGTATCTGCTTTGTTTCTGGTGAGATGTGCTCGACAACATAGACTCTTCTTGAGTCAACTGTTAGACCAAGGTGCCTGGACCTCAGCAAATCTTTAGCGTGGGTTTTATTGAAGCGGTGAGTAGCAGACAGCAGTAAGTCACGAAGACGAGGGGAGGATAAGGTAACAATAATGTTCCTTGGCCTGTCAGTAGAAGCGTCCATTTTAGCCACTCTACGAAAACCACGGATGTTGCTGTCCGAGATGGGAGCTGAGACAGCTTCGCAAAGTGTTTGAAAAATTGCTAGCAAGCTTTCACTGCGGCTTTCTGGAACCCCTTGAATTTGGACATTATGGTCGCGCGATATCTTTTCAACTGCAGACAGTCGTCTGTTCATGTTTGTGATTTCTCTTTTAAAGTGATTACTTTCGATCTCAAGCTCCTCAATTCTTTTATCACGAATAGCAATTTTTTTTTATGTCTGAATGTTCCGCTGTAAGAAAATCGGTTGTATTGGAAAAATCTGCCATCAAGCAAGTCACTGTAGACTTAACTTTAGCTGCCACAAGCTCCTTGGCATCCTGCCCTAAAGTTTCCCGTATATTAGAGAAAAAACGTTGGAGCCAGTTTTTCGTCCAGCAATTTACTGATACTATCTAGAGTTAATGGAGCGAAATTGTTCGGATTAGAACTAGCTGAAGACGAGGGTGAGCTCTCGGTGACAGCGCTATCATAATTTTTACGACGAGTGACTCGAGCACGCAGGGCATTTTAAGGATGCCAGTTGATTTTTATTCAGTGTTATCACTTTGTCTGCACCAATTCTAAGGCAATCATAACAAAATGTCGCTTTGCAGGTGTCACAGGATAGACATTTCTGGTCTATGTTTTTATTTGAACAGCCACTACATTTCATGTTGACGTTGCTTCAGTTCTCCCGAAAAAGTGGGAAATTAACTTGCGTTGGCAACCCTCACGACTAGCTCTGACAGTGTCAGTTTTATTGTTGTCAGGTGATATGATATGACAATGTTGTAATGTCAACGTCAACAGACGAGTTATCTATTAGGATTAGTAAATTTTTAGTAGTTAATTTTGAGGGTAGCGAAATTTTATGATCACTCACTGTGCCAGTAATTTCCAGTTTTTAGCCGTAAATCGATGATCTTCGGTGTAAATAATATAACCACGGCTTCCACCTTTACGTCGGCCAGCTCAATCAAGCTAGTGCGTGTACTAAATACTGCTTTAAATATTTTCGAAAAGATACAGAGCTTCTTCTTGCCGGTTCCAAAGTTAAAGGGAGTACGATACGATACTTATCTAAAATAAGTATAATTATGTTCGCCTTCCTTTTGTGTATTCATTGTGATCATACAAAAGAGCGATATAGCTGTAACTTTCTGCTCTTCTTTTAGGCTTACCTGCAGTTGCTGAAAGCTCGATCAACACGAATCGGCTAAGTCACTTGCTATTTCAGCTTTTACTTCAAATCAGATAGAGATAGCAAGTGACTTGACAGCTGATTAGTATTGATCGAGCTTTCAGAAACCGGTGGTAATGCTGGCACCTCAATTCACCTAGCTTTAAGATGTATCAAATAATGAATGATAACTCAACTAAATAACATTTTGACGTTGACTTGATTCATTTATATCAATAGTCAGTTTATACAATACCAAGAACAATACAACACACTTTTACACAAAATTTTACATTAAGAAAAGCTGGCTAGCATCAAAGTACAGTAAATCCTGGCAAGCAATGTGTTGATGTTGTGTATTGTTTGTCAGTGGAATGCCTCGGTAGCTACTCGTCGGTGGTGGGCGGTACATTGCAACACGCCGCACCGATGCTGACGCCGTCGTTACAGAACTACGTGCGAGCCGACCTCACGACGCACGTCACCGGCTGGCCAGCAGACATCCTCGAGAAACAGGTCAGAACAACAACAACCACCTCTGGGGTACAGATACCTTTTTTGGTATGAACTCTCTATGGAGTTCTTAGCACGCCTGATCGAGGCGTTTAACGAATCTCCATACAGAAAAGGAGGAGCTGGCTTATATCGGTGCACTGCAGTTTCAGAGGAAACTGTTTATCCTATGCATGGTGGACTGTAACACCCAGTGTAAATTTAGCAAGTGTGATAATTATTATCAATATGTAAGTGATATCTTTAGATATTTTGTTCATAAAAGTTTTTGTATTTCAGGCCAATAAATTCACAGAGGAGGCGTACCAGTTAGGATGCCTGCAATGCACACGGGTCTCTGCCGAGTTGAAGTGCTCGCGATCGGTGGTGCGTCAGACCGAAGTACAGGCTACACTGCAAGAGCAAAAGTATGTTATTAATACACTCAACTCACGGAGGGAGTTATGTACATTCTTGCAAGTTGCCAGGCGTCACAGAATCATAAGCAATGTATTATTGTGAGTGGAACATTGGTTACATGTATAATCGGTACATACTTAAATATTTGTTTGCTGCCTGGGACTCTTGGTGTTATAATAATCATAATAGTAAAATTACAAATTAATAATCAATTAGGAATATATAAAGCATGCTGTAACAAAGTGTTTTCACGGTTTGTTACATGTCATGTTTATGCATCCACAGAATAATGTACCTGCGGCAGCAGATTTCGCGCCTGGAGGAGCTCAAGTCACAGAACTCGTTTATGTCGGATGAATAGGAGTTGTGGTGGGGGGCGGGGCTGAGAGCGTGCCCCTCCCCCCCGGCGCTGACGTCCGCGCCCGCTTCAGCGTCCGCGACCGCAACCGCGCCCGCGTCAGCGTCGGTACCCGCGGCAGTGGCACTGGCAATGGCGCCGTCCGTCGTCGACTCGCCGGCCTCGCCCACCAATCCGCGTGACATGTACCCAACGCACTCACCCTACTCTCCGATTCTACACCACACACAAAAAACTTCATTCCGTTCCCATTCTATGTAATTTAGATCGATTACTATTGTGTGGTGTGATTTGATGTTAAATATTAAGAAATAACTGTTGTGGGACTTTTCCGAATTCTTTTAATGAAAAAAAACTGAAACAGCTTCACGACTTTGATCCCCAGTCACGGTAGATATCCCCTCAGATCTCTCAGTACCAAGTACTAACTCAAGATTCTTTGAGGATGTCTAAGGGGGGGTAGTCAGAGGTACGTCCAAACATTACATTTGGCACATACCCACATTTTGCAGTAGTTAGTATTCCATACGTGTCAGGTTGCAAGCCCATCGCCGCTGTTAGAATACTAACTGGTTTCCTCACGATGTTTTCCTTCACCGTTTAAGAGCACTGGCATTGCGCACATAAATTTTTCGATAGAAAAATCCATTGGTGCATGACCGGATTCGAACCTGCGACCTTACGATCGGAAGGCGGGGTCACTTCCACTAGACCACCGGTGCTCTTCTTTTAATGAAAACTGCATTATTATAATAGTTGGACTTGCATTGTTTGAATGTAACTATTCTTGATTTCTAACTCTATAACTTCTTGATTTTTCACTTTATATGGATGTTATCATTGTAATATGCTGAGGATGTGTGGTTTTGTGAAGTAACGATGTAAGTGTAGGCTAAGTAAGTAGTGTGAGCCACTCTAATCGGCCGTCTCGCGACCTTTGTGACGGCAGAGGAACCTTTCTTTAAGTATTGGAGTTGACATACATTGCATAACGGAGTCTGTATGATATACAATTAGAGTTAGGGGTTGTGGTGTTTGTTCATCAGTCACTTCCTAGTTTTTGAATGGCGCATCCAATCCAAATGGAGTATTTACCATCGTTTGGTTTGAGTTAGGTGCAAGTTTTCGGCTAGGTTCTGTAAGCATAGAATTGTGCGGCTACAGATTCATTGTAAGCTCTACCACTGGAGTGTTGAAATAGCTGAACCTAGAAATGGGTGAGGTATTAAATTTTTTTATACTTGATAATTTCTGTGTAAGTTGATTGATCAATAAAAAAATTGACATCAGAACCCTAAGTAATATGTAACTTCAAAAATATGAGCTAGATCCTGCATTACTATTGGTTTGAAATTAATTTGAGTTGCTTAGCCACATAAGAGAAAACTTCATATCTTTAGTGTTCTTTTTAGTGAGATTTCGCGTTAATGTTATTCAAAGTATAGTTTTTATGATCTACAAAGCCTCTACTACATGGTATATAGGGGGTCGAATAACTTTAAACACCTCCCATTTAGTCAGTTACATATGTGGATACAGATGATTGTTTTGGTGTTTATCGATTGAATACACATCATGCTAGGACACAAACAAATTGTTAGGTACTAGTAACTGTCTGTTTGAACACTATGAACGAATAAGCATATGATTTTAATAAATTTTTCTAAAATCATAACTCGGAATCCGACGACATTGGACTAAGGTAATCTAGCCTGAATAGATGCGTAACGAGGTGACCTACCCCCCCCCCCCCCCCCTCACGGCTTTGCATCGACCTTCCGGACACCCTGTAGAATTCAGGTCTCTTGCTTGGGCCTAGGGTTCTGATGTCAATGATAAAAAAATATAATTATTGTATTAACTGTGAGTCACTTCATGTTATTTTTGTTACAGTTTAAGACTACAGTGTTTTTTAGTGTGTTTATTGTAAAGTAAATAGTAATATTATCTTAATACTTTCCTAGCAAATTTAGTTGTATAGTTTTAAGTGATTCAGTGGATTTGTACGTTGTAGTGGTCTCTTGGCTAACAGATTGTAGGTTGACCAAATGTCATACAACCAATCAATCATTGTATGTAAACTTTGTTAAACTCTCTGGTGTTTTATATAAATAGTATAATCTGTAATAATATTTGATTAATCATGCTTGGATGTCAACATTATACAAGCATTGTTCAATGAGTAGAATCCGTTGATTGACTGTTCACTGCACTGTGGATGACGTTATGTAATCGTTAGTTAGTCGCCACACACCAGTACTAGGTCTTGTTTTCAATTAATGCAAATAATAGGCGTTATTATTTAATGAAGAGACAGATTGTGTGTCTTAGATGCATTTACGCAATTATATAGGTCACTTTGAATTTTCAAGTTTAGTTAGTCAATAATTTAATGTTAATGATATTTGAACACTATTACTTTAATATTCCTCATACTATCATACTCCAGTAACGTTTCAACTCATGGTGGTAATGGAACTCTTCTGCTACCATATAATGGCACAAAAAATAAAATGACCATGAGTTCTTCATCACTGATAGTGATAACATGTAATGACAGACTGGTCATGTCATGGTCATGCTTTGAAGTTATGTTAAACCCATGTTTATGAGTTCTACATTGTTTTAGTGAACGCAGGGCTCAATCTGTGATTAAGTTTAACCTTCAGTGACTGCTGGTCTCACTGGATTCCCTAAGTTTGCAAATATAAAGTGAGATTTTATATTTTCTGGTAATATTGGTAAACGTTGGATGTTAGAGGTACTAAAGATAAGTTATAATAAAGCTAAGTACCTATCCATTAATAAATTTAATCAGAATACAGAATTACTGTGATATTCATTCAATTTCACTTTTAAATGTTCATTCAGCTCTGTGTGGAGATCATAAATTTAATATAGTTAGGGAGTGCATGCTGTGTATGGTTAATTTAATTATTGTGTGGTGTTAGGTGTCAGTTCACATACAGTGTCAAACTATATGATGTGTATAGTGAGGGGCGCATACGCACACTGCGCCTCGCGCTCGTCCGAGCGATGGCGGCGCTGCCGGCCGGCGGGGCCCTATAAAACACCCTGTATAAAACATGCGTATGCATCTCCGATCGCCCGCCGTAAACTTAGCATAATATAAGAAAATCATTTGCGATGTATGTCGCCTCCACCCAGAGCTCGATCAATAATGATTCTGTTTCAATGTTTGTTCAACTTTAAATTAAATAAATCTGTCAATAATCAAACGTAGTATCTGTGAACCTGTTATTTTGTTCTATGTAGGTTTACCAAACATGGCATTGTTCATAGCATTAATTTAATTTATTATTAAAGTAAGTTATTTCTTAAATAGTGTGATTTAGTTCTACTTATTACAAGGCTTCAGAAATGTAGAAGGCACTTCATTTCGTTCGAGTCGTTGCTTTTTGATAAAACTAACTGCAACACTTTGATTCTGGTCTGTACAGTACAGTAACTACTGTAGAAATAACTTACAAGAAAAAACCGACTTGAAAGCACTGGAAAATACACTCGTCTAACTAATATTATAAATGTGAAAGTTCGGATGGATGGGTGGATGTTTGTTGCTCAATAACGCTAGAACGGCTGAACGCATCTGAATGAAATTTTGCACAGAGATAGATTATAGTCTAGAATGGCACAAAGACTTTTTATCCGGGTAAAGTGTATGGTTCTCGTGTGATAGGTTTGTTTTCATTTTTCATAGAGCGAAGGATCGACCTGAATTTTTGCATATGCCTATGCAGTAGTAGTAGTAGTAGTTTAGGGGTCCGAAAATGACAGGCATCTTTTATCTCGGTAAAATTCGCGGGTATCAACGCCGGGCGTAATACTACTATGACTCAAAAAGCGGTCCACTTAGTTGTAACAAACATTAAAAAAACATTCGAATTGGGAATTTACTCCATTTTGTAAGTCGGTTTTTTTTTAGTATTGGTATTCCGGGATCAGCCAGAGCAGTAAATTGCCCAGAGTTGATCGAGTGCGTGAAGCGAACGAAGATCTTACAAATATCTTTGACCACCGAAAATAGTCTTATCGTTTTGGCGTTGTATGTAGGTATGTTTGATGAGCCATAACTTTTAAACTTTTTTAATCCGATCTGCATGTGGTAAGTTGATATCTTGTAGGTGGGAAGCAAATTTACTAATAAGTTATAAGTTAAATCGGATCCAGCGGTTGCGTTTGTTGTTAATTGATTGAGTGAACGAAGCGAACGAAAATCTTAGGCGATCAAATCTTGGGCGCTAGGCATTTTTGTTTATTTTTCCGGGAACCGTTGATCCGATCTTTACTTAATTTGTTAAGTCGATATTTTTTTGTTTTTACTGCCTTGATATAGATAAAGTTACTTTATTCTTGGTCGCCCGATTTTTGAGATACATAGGTACTTACAACAACAATTAGGATAAGCGACGATCCAAGAGCTCCCATCCCATCTCGAGTTTCGTTGGCACTACAAAGGTTTTTCTACTGGTTGGCCAGTTCCTTTGCTTTTTCTTATTTTTTGTTCTTGAAATATAAAGGTGTGTACGTACCTATGTAGGTACTCAGTTCTCATAAAATGGCGGTAGCAACCTGATGATGGAGCCAAGCCAAGGTCTGTTTAGTGGAACTCTTCAATAAATAAATAGGCCAATTCAGTTGAATCTTGGTTAACATAATTATGTGGTAGGTACCTACTTAAAATTTCCGAGCGTTCAGATCACATCACGAAATCTCTGTTCGGAGCGAACCACTAGTTAAGTAGGTACCTAGGTATTTAACTGGCAAAAAAAATGTTTACCATTAATACCTAGGTACCTAATTAAGTTTCGTTCAACATACCTACCAGTCTTGAAAAGGTTTTGATAAAAATGGTGAAAGCGAGCAGGTCTGACTGTGGAGCCAAGATCTGTTAACGGAACTCTTCATCAAAAAGGCAAATGGAGCTGAAACTTGGTTACCTTATTAAAAAGTACCTAGGTAAGTAGATAGTGAGAGTTCGCGGCTAACCACTCCTAAATTCACCCCGGTTCATATTCCGAACCCTGAACCCCGCGAGCTACAGCCGATTGCGCTAATGTCTGGCTATCGAGCGAGATGGCTTTCAGTTTGACATTTGATTCCCATCCATCCAAGGAATTTAGCATCCATCACAAGGAATTTAGATACTAGATCCATCCAATATGTTGCTATTACACTAAGGTAATCAAATCCTCTCGCCAGAGAGTAATAAATTCCTTGATCAAATTATACTTTTGTTATTATGTATGTCCGAAAACGTAACCATGGATAAATACGGGGAAATCCGTGTATATGGCACCACTGCGCGTAACGGAACGAACGAATGACCGGTTGTCGTCATTATATTTATCTATCTATCACACTCCCGCCCAAAGACTTTGTACTTATAACAAAGTATATATAAGTACAAAGTCTTTGCTCCCGCCACAGCGCGAACGAAACCAGCAAGCAATCAACCACAGAACAGTACTATCCCAACCAATCAAGCCGCGGAGCGCGGGTGGGCGGAAAGAGCACCGCTCCAAAAGGCGGGAACCAGTCTATCTACCAAGAGTATTTTATCGCCAGTCTAGCTAAGTTAACTAGTCTAGTCAGTCGCCACGCCACTCGCCAGTTATTGTTGATCGCGAGCCATCGCGTTCAGTCAGTCGCGTTTTGATTACCAATACAGTAAAGGACTTAAATAACGTAAATAATATATTGTGAAAACAAAGTCACTGACTGTAGTGCTTGTGTGATTTGTTTATTATTAGTAATATTGGATGGACTATCCAGTTCGCAGCTAAATTCGATTCGAAGTAAAGTTTGGAAACTCTAAAAGAGGTAGGTTAGGTAGGTACCTACCGTGTTGTTCATAAAAAGATAAAAGCCCGCTATTTTGAGCTTTGTGCGCGGGGAAAGCATTATTTTCCTTTTTTTATTAAAAGTAAAATAATGCTTCGATATATTTTTTTAGCAGTTAAGTACAAACAAAATGTATTAAAACAGGGTTTTTACATAGTTTTTCAACGACAGGTAGGACTTGCGACCTTCCACGGAAAGGTTTCCGCCACCAAAGCGTAGCGTTTTGTAGGTACTCTTGGCCACCAAATAGCTGGCGGAAAGTCACTCGCTATCTTTTCGAATCCCAATGTCAAAAGCTATGTGTGAAAATATCAAAATCACGTAACGTTTGTTTTCGACAAGGATTTTAGGGAGCCATCGTATTCTAAATTCAAAAATTGTATTCCGTGCCGAATTCGACACCGGCGGGAATCAAAGAGTATACAATAGGCGGGAATCACTAAAACCTTCATCTGAAAAACATAAAAGTAATTTGATTCCTATAGGTAGGTATATTATGTAGGTAGGTACGCAATTAGAATTATTATAATTGGCCTTATTACATATCCGTTCTAATTATTTTGAATAAATAAATAATATAAACACACAAGGTTTTCAAAAGGTAGATAGATATCTTAGGTAGGTACCTACAGGTAGGAGGTACATAGTGTTTAATTACCTACATAGAGCAGTCCGGGTGTTCAAAATTATATAAGTGAACATAAAGCTTCTTTTGGTATGTAGGTAGTAATTAGTTTTACCTGTAATAAAACATACCTGCTCATATTTAAATTGTGTTTGTTACAGTGACATGGCGACTGCAGAACAGAAGCTGCCTCTCTGGCCTGCATTCAACTTGAACAACGGTCATAACTTACCGGCCATCGGGTGTAAGTAAATTTATACCTACATAGACATAGACAGACATATTTTACTGGACATACAAAACAATAAAATAAATGACTAACAGCTAAAGGTAGACTAGTTGCGCCACGCGGTATCACCCACGCAGTTTTAAATCCCGGTATTCAAACGGGATAAAAAATAACCTATGTGCTATTCCAGACTATAACCTATCTCTCGGCCAAGTTTCATCCAGATCCGTTCAGCCGTTCCGGCGTGAAAGAGCAACAAACATCCATACTTACAAACTTTCGCGTTTATAATATTAGGAGGATAGTGTTAGTATGGATACTATAAGACATGAAAATTAAACATAATAATAATTACAGTAGGTACCTAGCTATGTATGTGCTGCAGCAGCAAAAGGGTCTCGTCTCAGCGTATGCCTCACCACTAGTTTAGTATTAGTATGTAGTTATAGGCCCTGTTATCCTGGCGAGACCTTCAGCCAATAAACCAAATAAATAAACTAAATTTAACTTACTACTTATTGTTTTACCCGGTAATGTTACGGAGAAGCTTACAATGTTTAATTATTTTTTCAGTGGGAACGTTTACAATAAAAGATCGAGACACAATTTTTTATGTGGTAGACGCTTCCCTAAAAGCTGGTTATCGGTCATTTGGTAAGTAGCTACCATAATTTTAGTTATGGGTACTAGGTAAAACTGATATATTTAATACATTATATACTTACATAGATAAATATTTTTATTATATGTACATAGAAACACCCAGACCAACGGAACAAATTTCTGCAGATCGTACACAAATTTGTTCAGAGGCGGGAATCGAACCCGCAACCTCTTGTGTCTCAGGCGGACTCTCGCCCGCTGCGCCACTGAGGTCGCACGATAATTTTTTTGCTTTTTAATTACAGACACTGCTGCGGTGTATGGCAACGAGCGCTTTATTGGAGAGGCACTTGAGAAATATCTACCAAAATACGATTTGATGCGTGAAGATATTCACGTCACTTCTAAACTAAGTAAGCAGAGTAGGTTACTACTATCCAATTAATGGATTATGGTGACAACATTCAGAGGTTAACAATATTTTTTCTAGCTAATGCTGACCAAGCCTGTAGAAAACGGGTGATGGACGGCTTCGCTAAGACCGAGGCGAACCTGGGGTTCCCGCCCGACTTGTACTTGATTCACTGCCCTCCATCAGCGCTGCTGACGCCAAATGATAATAAAAACAAGGTGCATCGCCACACCGCCTGGCGCGCTATGGCCGAGCTCTACGACACGGGATGTGTCAACTCAATTGGCGTCTCCAACTTCACCATCCGCCATCTGGAACAATTGCTCTTGGAATACCACAGCGATACTCCTGTGGTCAATCAGGTAACTGTCTGACATTCACAATAACAGTCTAACCCGCGAATATTCAAACGCATCTCAGAGTTGAGCGCGTCGCAAGTCGCAAGTTTTTTTAACAGTTTTTTATGATTCCGTCAAAAACTCGTCACATAAGACATGCTCAAATCTGAGTTGCTTTTGAGTATTCGGGTGTATGAGTTTTTCTTTTAATTTGATTTGAGTACTAGGTACTTCACTTTATACTTACACTCGCGACCCGCCCGACTATTTATTTATTACTAGTAGCGCCCTGCGGTTTCACCCGCGTAGTTTTAAATCCCGGTGTTCCCACGGGATAAAAAGTAGCGTATGTGTTATTCCAGACTATAATATATCTCTGTGCCAATTTTCACCAAGATCCGTTCAGCCGTTCTGGAGTTATAGAGTAACAAACATCCATCCATCCATCCATCCATACTTACAAACTTTCGCATTTATTATATCAGTAGGATTTATTTATTTATTATAGGGATATACGGACAGAGAAAGCGACTTTGTTTTATACTATGTAGTGATAGTGAAGCATACCTACCTATATTTTTGTTTAAGGTTGAATGGAACCCTTTGCATCACGACGATACTTTACTGAAATATTGCAACAAAAACTCGATTCAACTGCAGGGCTACCACTGCCTGGGTGGTACAGAATGCAACAGCCAATTGCTGACGAACTCTGTATTACAAGTAATCGCAGACGATCATTCCGTCAACATCCCGCAGGTACTTCTGACTTGGTCCTTGCATAAGAGAGTTGCCGTGACTCCCAAGTCGACTTGTTTGATGCACATTGAAGAAAATTTGAATATCAATTTCACCCTTACTCCGGAAGAAATACACACCATCGACACATTAACCCAAAGTCGGAGAAGTTCGCTTGGGACCCCAATTTTGTCTTCTAAATATCACAAGCAGTAAATAGTTGCAGCGATAGGACTGCAACTAGGTATATCTTTATTTGATTCTTTGCGAATATGTGCCGATCCTCGAATTATTTATTAGCCGGAGCATAATTAAAACTATGATTAATTTCTTGCTGCATTCCTATCTATGGCTGTTAGTTTAAAGTCAATGCGATTTCTTAAAGCACTCATATTAGACGAACTTACTCGTTTAGATGTAATTCTCATTAGTTATGTAGTACCTATGCCTATATGTGATTGTTCTCGTGATAATATCTAGTTTAGTTGATTAACAGTACCTATTTCGTGATCCGGTAAAAACCATAATGTTTTTGATTATAATTTTGATAATATTTAAATTAGTCTATTTATGTAGCGCATCTGTTGTTTTATTTGACCCCCGACTAAATGGGGCGTTATAAGTTCAATTAAGTGGTGAGGAGTAAGTAGACGCCTGCGGATGATTTTATAGTCAGATGTTGTGATTATTTTTGAATCTGATTCATTAATATTCTAAACATACATGCGTATTTTCCTTTTTTTCTATTGTATTCTACAATATTATTTCATCAATGGTTAAAATGTGGTGTTGTGTTATTTATTTTTAATATTTTGATAAGTTGTTACCCCTGACTAAATGGGGCGTTATAAGTTCAATGAGTGGTGAGGAGTAAGTAGACGCCTTCGGATGATTTTGTAGTCAGATGTTGTGATTATTTTTGTATCTGATTCATTAATATTCTAAACATACATGTGTATTTTCCTTTTTTTCTATTGTATTCTACAATGTTATTTCATCAATGGTTAAAATGTGGTGTTGTGTTATTTATTTTCAATATTTTGATATTTGTCGGTTTTGTAAGAATTTATGTACATAAGCGATTGAAATTAAATTTGATCTAAGAGGTTTTGTATAAGTGTTAAAATAAAAATGACAAATGAATATGTACTATAAGTTTTTATTATCTTTCACCTACTCAACGTGCAAGAAAACCTCTCTAACATAACTATGAATTCAGATTAATATTAGAATAAGCACGGTTACATAAGTCAGTACATTATAAAACGGTTTTTTATGGGATTAAAAATACATGCTATACAGGCTGGTACTCAATGGGTATACCTACCTATCGCTTACAAATAAACAGCAAGTGGCATATAAACATGTTTGCATCTAAAAACGCGTGCACACCATAGATCTGTATAGTGCAACGTTTTAGATTGATAAGTGGCATGCACTATCAAATAATCCGACCCAAATGTTCAATAGTAGTCCAAGTCCTTGTATTCAAACATATCCGACCCAAATGTTCAATAGTTTAGCAGTCCAAGTCCTTGTATTCAAACATATCCGACCCAAATGTTCAATAGTTTAGCAGTCCAAGTCCTTGTATTCAAAAATAATCCGACCCAAATGTTCATTAGTAGTCCAAGTCCTTCTATTCAATCAGTAATCTGAGTCAGTAATGCCGTGGCGCGTATGATCCAGAAAGCGGAGGGCCGGCTGGCCGGCAGAAGCACGGGTAGCACGAAGTTAGTGCTGTGGCCGGTTGTGGAGAGGGTACCGGCGCGTTCCGACGTCTTGTAGAGAGGCGCGTCGTAGCGAGGGTCCGGCCGCGGCAGCTCCAGCACTGGCTTGAACCATACCACCGGCAGAGGGGGGTTCATCAGACCTGACAAATAAATATAAACATTGCTGGGACAATCTACACAGCACCATCTAGCCCCAAAGTAAGCTACAAGCTTGTGTTATGGGTGCTAGATGACTGATATATACATTAGTTTTAAATACATTATTTTTTTACTATTTGCAATCTATTATTTATTCTCATAAATTTTATTTTTATTTTATCGATTGAAACACTGACTTGTAATTACTGTTACCAATAAATTGATTATTCTGATTATTCTGATTATTCATTATATACTTACATATATAATATTTTTACCTTGGAAAAATAAAAACAAACAAGAATTTAACAGTGAATAGTGTTACATAATATATTGCGATCATATATTATAAATAAATAAATAAATAAATAAATAATGCTGGACAATCCACACAGCACCATCTAGCCCCAAAGTAAGCTACTCAAACTTGTGTTGTGGGTACTAGATGACTGATATATTTAATACATGATATAATAAATAATAATAATAATTAAATAATGCTGGACAATCCACACAGCACTATCTAGCCCCAAAGTAAGCTAACAACAAACGACAGTCGGCGAAAATAATGCTATGAAATACGAAATATGGAACACATCCCATCGTGAGAAAACCGGTATGTCGTAGAACCCAAAGTAAAACGTGTGTCAAGTTTCAAAAATAAACTAGGAGATATATTTAGAATTCGTTCAAAGTTCAAACAGGGTAGTCTGATGGATAGCTATGCGTACTTCCCTACTAATATTATAAATGCAAAAGTAACTCTGTCTGTCTGTTACGCTTTCCCGCTTAAACCTCAACCGAGTTTGATGAAATTTGGCACAGACAATCTTTAGACCATGAGAAAGGACATAGGCTACCTTTTATTGCGAAAAAAAAGAGATGAAGGGAGAAAAAAAAGGGTTGAAATAGAGGTTGAAAGTATGTATGGGATTTCTTAATTTTAAAAGATAAAACCATGAAACTTTATGTTTTAATATAATCCATAATATTCAAATTAAAAGTACGCAGACGAAGTCGCGGGTACCAGCTAGTACTCTATAAATACCAAGATATAGGCAGATTATGACTCGCACCTGGTATAGCGTCTACGAGGCAGTTCTGTTCCATGTCCCAGCGGCCAGCGTCGATGAATAGGCCGTGAATGTTCAAACCATCAGCTGGAACCTCCAACTCCCCGTAAACACTCGGTTCGCTGTCATCCTGTTGTAAATATAATTCTGTATAATCTGTTCATTCATCAAACAAATAAATATTGGTGGAAGTTCCACACAGCACTATCTAACCCCGAACTAAACCAAAGCTGTAGGTAATATGGGAACCAGATAGCAGTATAACACGTACCTATATACCCACTTCTTTTGTAAATACATACTTATAATATAATTGTAGCACGCAGACAGAGAACATAATAATATATCTATGTTCATCACACAAACATTTGTTCTCGGCGGGGATCAAAACCACCTACGGCGCAGAAGGCAGAGATACTAGGTGTCTACCAAATGAACTGTGGAGGCTGTAAAATAAATAAATAAGTACCCATTAAGCTTGGTTCATGAATACAACATCGTTGATCGGGTCCGTTAGTACTGATTTTTGTAACTATTACCTAGTTAGTACTATCTCGGATTGAAACATTCTTACCTTTTCCCGAAATGACTGATCTTCTAAATGCCTTTGTTCTTGAACGTAGTCAATAAATTATGCCTATGCCGAACTAAATTCGATTGGCACCACACATGGAGCTGTAATTATGTTCTACTAGTTGCGCCCCGCGGTTTCACCCGCGCAGATTTAAATCCCGGTATTCCCACGGAATAAAAAGCGTATGTGCTATTCCAGACTATAATCTATCTCTCTGCCAAGTTTCATCCATATCCGTTCAGCCGTTCCAACGTGAAAGAGTAATAAACATCCATCCATACTTATAAACTTTCACGTTTATAATATTAGTAGGATGATACCTAGTATCAAATGGGTTATTTTATACAACGTGAAAATATGATCTTTGTGCTACGAAGCGCGTAGCTTCGTAGCACTGCTACACAGATACCTAAAGGGTAAGGAAATATCGTAGAAAAAACAAGCCCCAACGTTCAATTACGCACCTTATTTTTTCTTTTGTTGTATTTGTACACGTCATCTTGAGACAAAAAGTATGGGATTGGCTCGAAATCGAACAAGAGCGCATCGATGGGGACTCTGTAGCGTCGCGCGTAGGACTGAAGTGAGCCCGTTAGCAAGCCTTGAGGGAAGAACAGCCCTGACACCCAACTGCTAGGTTGGGAACCTTCCAGAAGCCATTTCTGGAAGCATGGAATCAATTTATTTTGATAAAATACATTACTTTTGCCAAAAATAATACTACTAATAAATATCTACTCAAAATCAAGCAAAAAAAAAACATTCCGTTTGGAGCATGCTAATTACGATGAACTAGTAGCGCTTTGCGGTTTCACCCGCGTAGTTTTAAATCCCGGGATTTCCACGGGATAAAAATTAGTCCATGTGTTATTCCAGACTACAATATATCTCTGTATCAATTTTCACCAAGATCCGTTCATTCGTTCTGGAGTTTGCAACAAAATCCCGTTCTCTTCCTCGATGACTTTATCACAGCACATAAATCAGCAATATTTTGCACAAAACTTTGCGATAGTTATAGAGTAACAAACATCCATCCATCCTTCCATCAATCCATCCTTCCATACATCCATTAATCCATGCAACCATCCATCCACCCATACTTACAAACTTTCGCATTTATAATATTAGTAGGATAATTTAAGTTGGATAGATAATCACCTCTACAAAATCAATGCGAAGAACTAAATCGTGAATCCAACTGCCGAGTGATTTTAGTGAATTATAGCCTTTTTTATGCCACATTTGAGGAACTCTGTTGTTCAAGAACGCATTGAATACTGCTTCAAACTCTTCCGACATCACTACAACACCCTGTAAAGTGAACTTTTGTCAGGAGAACTTACGTACATTATTGGTTTTTTGTTCATATTCTTAACCCGATTTGTAATAAAACGAACCGGAGCTTTATAGCATCTAACAGTGTATACTAAATGTATGTATAGTATATGCATTTACCTATAGTGTAAAACACTCATAGAATTTACAATGACTAAGAAAAACAAAAATCGCACCTTGATTGCTTTCTGCAGTTCATTAAGGGATGAATGTATTAGTCCAAGCAGGGTATTGAATCTCTCCGATTCGTGGAGTAACACAGTCGTGAGTGAGTTCAGTTGGCCCATATCGTCTGGCACCATTAGGGCGGGGTTGATTTGCGTCCTGTCGATCTTGTGAAGCACAGCGCTGCGTGTTTGGTCGCATATGCGCCACACGATCTGATCGGGCGTCTCACCACCGCCGCCGCCGCCTGCGCGCGGTTGCACGTCTACTATAGTTTGGATCAAAGTGGTCGTCTCCTTGTTCTGTTGGGATAGCATGCTGCTTTGTATTGCGGATGTATTTAAAGACGAAGATTCCAAGGCAGTTTTTATTTTATGAATTATATTATTTTTATGAATTATAAAATCGCAAACTATTAAGTAATATTTATATATTTAAGGTAAACGATATACATATAAATACCTTAATAAAACTCAACAAAAAAAAACCCTCGTGATTCTGTGGGGTAAGTACACAGTGACCAACAATCTAGCGTATAGTGTATGTACCTATAAACAAGTGCTGTATAAACCTTACAAAACGAGCAATAATTAACTTGTTACATGTTACCTTTCTCTTAGAAATATAATTACGTGTCGTACTCCATGTTTATACCTACCGTTTTCCGTTAAACGCAAGTTAGCTAAGCTGCGTCAAATCAAAAGCTAGTTGAAGCCAAAGGTCTCCCCTTGACACCACAGCTGAATGTTTAATTGTCACTACGCCCAGTCTTGTAGCTTCTGCTATAAGAGCTCAGTATGAAGATAAGTGTTACCTCAAAAGCTATGTTAGCGTTTTCATGCATGCCGAATACTTCGGGATTCTCAATCACCGGCAGTGTCTCTATGTATTCCTTGTAGGCCTCCAATTTTTCCTCTCTTGGGCAATAGTATTTTCCAGACTCTGAATACGTATAGCCCTCCTCCAATGTGGGCGGTGCGAAAAATAACTTTAAAATGGTCGTCAGGCATCTTTGATCCCACATGTCTGTTACTCTCCCGCCGTAAGTTATAGAACCTGTTGAATAGGTATGGTCTTGTCTTGATAAAGGTTAGACGCATGTTTGAAAGACCGCATGCATACTACATATAAAATAAACATGAAAATATTTTTTTGCAAGACAAATCAAAGTTAGAAAACATTACAAAGTATTCTGAAAACTCCTTTATACCACTTAACATCGGATGCTCCATCTACCAGTTCCATCAGCAAGAAGTTTAAAAAAAAAAGTACAAAATGCGACACAAAGAGTGAAGGAGAAAAAATACACTGACTTGTAATATATTCCAACGCGTCCACAAAATACGTCACAAAGAGTGAAAGAGACAGAGAATACACTGAAAAGAAAGAAATTAAGAAAAGAAAATACACTGACTTGTAATATATTCCAACGCATCCCAGGGAATGTGTCCGTCTTCGCAGAACATCTGCAGGTTGGACATGGCGCACTCGCGGTCGCTGTTGTTGAACTCGTATGTGATGTTCCAGCCAAGAGGACCGAACTTTTTGCGCTCCTGGATTATCGCGTGGAACATACAAATGCCGAATAGCATCGTGCGCCAATCTTGACCCAAAACTGTTTTAAAAAAGGCATGATGTGTTAGTTTTTTTTGTTTTCGGAGTAGGTACAATTATGTACTATCGCTATCATGCAAGCAATGGAACATTGTGGACGGTTTGCTTACAATAAATTCGTCAATGTTATAGCGTCGAATTAAAATGCACGGCATGTTAGTTACACAAATACCTACTGCTGTAAGTTTAACTTAAGTTAATTGCATCAAAGTTCTGCTAGCTAACTGAAAGCTTTCAACACGGTGATAAAACGCCGTGCTAAAATTTCAATAATATGCTTAAAAATGTGCAATAGTTAAGTTTACGAGAAGTACCGTGATTTTCAAAAAAGTCGTCTTCCATTTCGATGAGCGCTCTCTTTACATTCGCTTTGAGCCCTTTAGGTGGTTCGTTTGTCACTTTCACTGAATTCTGTAATACTGAAACTGGAAATTTGGCCGTAGGCATGGAACTCAGGAAGAGGCGGAAATCAGGATGAGGCATGCCCAGATCACTTCCCAGATTTGCCACTAAAAGCTCTAAATTGAGCATCCATGATGCTGCCAAGTGACAGTTCTGAAAGAGATGCTTAGATTAAAGCTTTTATAACTTTATGTATGAAATAACCGCCATGAATAAATGAATGAATCCCCTTGAGACTTGTTTTGCTGGTTTTTTCACCTCTCTCTAGTCTTGCTTAAATACCCACCTATCTAGTGCCTGTACCACCTCACGCTGTAGAAAAAACTATTTTTGTTAAATACAGAAAGTGTTTGTAAAAGATAATAATTTTCTTTACCAGCGTTTTTTAGCCTTTTTCTTTACTAATTACTTACTTAGTTTATTTGTAAAGCCAGAATTATATTTAACCCACGCCGCGTGTCGCCACGCTGCCTGACGTAACGGCGGGTTACATTTGCGTGTCGTGGCAGCCGCACGAAAATTCGTCTCAGTCAGTACAGTGGTGGCCTTTGGAGTGAACGTCTACAATGTTTTCTTCAGACTCGGATACGAATTTTGATGAAAATCTGGCACACCTGCTTATGTTAAGCTGTTGTACGTCGCCACTCGGCTGTCAGCGCGTACCCACGCGCTATAACACTAGACCCGACTGAGCTGACGCGTCACAACCCCCACCACCGACCCCACGCCGATCGAAATCGCTCGGTCTGCGTGGCGTCAGCAGGCTCTGCGACACGCGGGACGGGACTAATGTAATTAATCCAGTACTAAATGTATGTAACTGATAGCTTACCCACGCGTTGCGACACGCGGCGTGGGTTAAATATAATTCTGGCTTAATGCGATGTTCTGTCTTAGCTCAGTCTCCGTTTAGACTAATTCGATGACATTTAATCTGTCGTGATTCGATTCAAACCTATCAGAGCTGAATATGTGTCGGCTATAAAACTTCATGATACGGTCCCAGGTTGTATAATGTGAAACAAATAATGAAAAACCAAAAAGGTACATATTTTTCTAACTTGTAAGAATATCCAATCTCCCTTGGGTCTGGCTGAATTGATCATTTTCTCAGCCACGGGTCCCTGCCCCTGGCCCAGTGAAATGGAGTGCACTTTATCTCGCACACCCATTTCTGTGGCGAACTTTTGGAATGCTCCAAACGGATCCGATCCGGTGCTCAGGACGAAGACAAGAGGTATTATACAAGTTGTGTCGGCGTATCTTAAACATTCATATTTTAGAATAGAACAGAATAGTTTATTTTGACACACAATACACAGAGAATACAATATAAAGAGACACAGAAATGACAATATTAAGAAAGCCTAACAGAAGAAACTAAACAGAAAACCATATGTAGTTATAAATTAGTTTGGAGCACATTTAGTCCCTCTGTGTAGTGTTATAAAGCAGAGTGGTAAAGATACCAAAAATAATATTTGGGTTTATCTTACCCAATAGCTATGATTTATTGTAAGGAAGTAGTTAACATGAACTCAGGATCATTTGTGCAAATGCCGTTTGCATCAATATCTACTGTTTCATGTTAACTACTTCCTTACAATAAATCATCGTTTGGTAGTTTGAATTGATAGTTATCAATTCAAACTATCAAACGAACATCTTGAATAGATGTTTGTAATAGAATAGAAAACAATATTATGAATGAATAAATTATTAATTAATAAATTAATAGAAATAAATATTATTTTGCAATTTTTAAATGTTTATTAGAAATACATACAATGTGTTGAGCTGCACCGTTGGACTCTCTATAAACACAGAGCCAAGACTTGTGCTGACGTACTGTGCTATCGCAAAGACCAACTTTTCTTCTTTTAGACTCTTTAATATCATCAACTTCTCAAACGTAGATAACTTCTTATCCCAATTCACTTTCGGTGGTACTTTAACATTTTTGTCAACGTGAATATCCTGAAAGAAGACAAAATTACGCATATAAAGCTAAAATAGCATAACTTACCTTCCTAAGTAGGTACCTACTATTACAATCAATTATATTTCAGTTACCTACTTATAGTAAGTAGGTCTATTATCATATTATGTATTGTATTCTATGTTTAATAGTTTATGTTTTATAGTAAGTAGTTAACTTCCTTCTTATTCTAGTATAAATATAGACATTATGTATATATATATATATATATATATATATATATATATATATATATATACTTATATATATATATACTATATACTTATATATATATATATATAACTTCTATTAAATGTTTAAACAAACAGTTTCATAAATACTTAGTAACACGCCACACCATCTTTTTGCACGCCCAGGATGACTGGTACAAAATGCTATTAGCATTAAGTCCTCCTAGCACTATATTGTTTTGTGTGAAAGTTTTAAATAAATAAATAAATATAGTATCTAAAAAAAACAAGTAAAGAAGTTCTTAAGCACTAGTTCTTTTCCCTAACTAAGATTTCGTGACGCGATCCGAACGCTCGAACAATTTTTATACATAATTTTTGGACTTGCTTCGATGGTAGTCAGAGGCAAGACCAAACATTGTGGTTAAGGCTTTCTTCTGACGACTATCACCTACTAACCAAGTATGGTATCCAAATTTGATCTGATCCTCCATACCTGCAACTGTATTCATTTGACAATACCAACATTATGCACACATTATTTTATAGAATTTACGCTGCAGAAGAACGGTCTACAGAAGGTAGAGCTATCACCAACTGAGCAGTGAAGGCTGTTTATGCAGTATATCACACATACCACACTGAAGGATCCAAGATGAATGGGTATTCTTTTTAAGCAATCATCGACAAGTCCGTCAAATGTGTCGTCTGTTTCTTGCAGATGGTGCACTGCTAACCACATCGCGTCCGATAGAGTTTCAACTAGCGGTTTCTTTGGGGGAACCTGGACATAACATATTTTGAAGGTTCAATTTGCTTGTAGGTTTTAAACAGCAAGTATATCAGAACAGAACGGACACTAGTTACTAGATATCCAGGCTGGTAAAGCATAGCTCTATTTTACATGGAATGTTTTTCTTTTCTTTAAATGTAATAAAACCTGTACATTTAAATGACTACTGCCTAACATTCGTATAAAACCACGTCGTAATAATTATTAATCTTTTTATTTTTTGGAATGGGTTATGAATCTGCTTTGTTCAATTCGTTTTGTGTTTTTCTCTAAGAGTATATTATCCCATTGGAAGTGTATGGGTTATTAACAATTAGGTACTTGTTCATGAGTCACGTCATTAGACACAGGCGATGAGAAAACCCGTCCATTTACGTAACTTAAAATATCTGATCCAACCTGGTTTAAAGGTGTTTAACACGAATAATAATCAAGTATTCACCACTTTAGTTCCCGCTGGACCTCGTAGTATGAAGTTCCATTGATCGGGAGTCACCAAACCAGCGTTTAGAAATATTGCCATGTTGAGTAAAAAGCTGAACACCAGCTTATGTCTCTCGAAAAGGCCCCGGGACACATTTTGATACACAGATAATGTAATTTCACGATGAAGTATTTCCAGCCGAGTCTCTAGTATGTCACATTTTTCACTTCTCTCAATGACTTGATTAAAAACCTGAATGAGAAAAAAACTTAAATGTATAGAGCACAAAAGAATAATCTGGGTGCGATATCTGAATGACCGAGCTTTGCTCGTTTGCTTAACAAAGCCATCTACTGAAGTAGCTTAAAAATAATAGTATTATTACTCGCCAATAGATGTCAGGAAGTGTCACAATATATATTTTATAAATTGTGTTTTTCAGTGCCTGCAAAACCGGATAAATCTATATTTTCTAAAAATGAATCGCCCCCAAAACCACCTGCATCTTAATTTTCATGGTTGGAGCCCTTTCCTAAATTCAGATAAAAAATAAATAGAAATCGCTCGTCAAAAGGTTATCTATGTAATTGAATGATGGTCATTGATCACACAGAGTTTCGTTGTGACGCGATTCACGTGTGGAAACCTTTCTTTCGCGAAGCAGTGAGCGCACTGAACAGACGTGTCAACATTACTCAAGGAAATAAAAATTAATACTCCAGAGAAATATAAACCTTAACACATAAAGAACAAAACTAAATTTCATAAGTGTATCAGGTGAGCTTTATGTCGTTCTTGTTCGATAACCACCAACTACAGTGACTACTTTACCCCACCATTCCTCACCCTGTGAGCCGGAGTAATCAAACAGTTAATCGGCCGTTAAAGTGAAACTTCCTTAGCCGTCGATAGTGTCCATAATGAATGTCAGACGCAGCCCACCCGGAACACCTAGTGGTAGTGAAGATCCACAAATGCCACCTTACTACCGTACGGGACAAGATGGATTTCCAATTCCTAAACTAAAAAGGAAACAACCAGATGATCTTAGCACATTTAAAAAAGAACTTGCAGACTTTCGCGCGGACATACTCTCCGTTCTCCGTGACTTCACAAGTGAGCAAAATAAAAATATATCCAAAATAGCAGCAGATATTACATCGATTAAACAACAAATTCAAGGCATAGAGCAAAAAACTGACAGTATAGTACTGGAACAAAATAAATTGAAATCGGAAATAGCGTGTATGAAATCCTGCTATAGCACCACAGAATTGAAAGTTTTATCGATAGAAAACGACATCGAAATACTAAAAACAACAACCAAGCAGGTTCCATCAAATACTTCTCAGTGTGAAGAATTCATCGCCGAATTGCGAGAAAGATCTACTAGAGAAAGAAATATAATTATAACGGGCATACCCGAATTAAAGTCAACTTCCTCCGACGAAAGAATATCATACGACATAACTGAAGCTATCAAAATCATACGAATGGCATCTCCAGACTGCTCGGAGCCCATCAACTGTATCCGACTGGGAAAATATAAGACTGGAAGTTCTAGATCGATGAAAGCATCCCTAGTATCTGCTGAGTGTGCAAAAGATGTTCTCCGTAATAGAATGAAGGTAGATAAGAAAATTGCCAGTATTTACTCAGATAAAACTCCGCAACAACAAAAGCACATGACTACTCTTAAAGAAGAGTTGCATGCTCGCCAAGGCCAAGGAGAAGAAAACATTGGAATAAAATTTATAAAAGGTGTACCCAAAATAATAAAACTAAATTTTTTTCCCAAGGACTCTATACAGTGAATCAAAGATTTATTTATTATTTATTATTAATAATATAAACTAATTAATGCATTACATGAAATCGAATAAAATATTAAATAATATTTCGAAATTAATGAAGGTTACCGTATGTCTAGTTTGCATTAAATGTATTAAACTAGGTACTTGTAACAAGAAATAAAATAAGCTGAGATAATATTTTAATTCAACATAAAAACAACAATTTATCCCTTGTACTTTAGCCATATTTTTAACCTTACATTTCTAACAATCACTTTGGCACTACACCGCTTTGTTGGTGGAACCGGGTCCCAGCATAACTTCTGATTTTTAGTTGGTTAGAAATTTATCCAAACTACCCGCAATTTATGATTATAATGCATAGTACACAACTGTACATTGTCCATATTATTATTCGTAATTATTTTGTGTGGCATGATATTATTATTGGCATGATTTTATTGTTTTGTTTTAAGTACATAAGTAAATGTTTTTTATTTAACAAAATGCTCACTGCTCCAAACAAAAATGTAAATATTTAAGAAAAACTATGTTCCTCAGTAAGTGATTTTATTCTAAAATTTTATGAGAAATAAATATCTTAAACCATTAAACCATTTTGTAATCGGACCGTTGACAAATTCTTTATAATAATAATACCTATATTTTTGATAATGTATAAAATGGTCGAGTAGATCGATATTGGCATAGTCTGCGTTAAAGTATGCAAATCTCGTTAGCAGCTACAAAAATTTACTAAAAGCACCGCCTCTATTATTCGTGATTTTTCAGTTGTGCGAAGGATTACATTCAACGCAAAGCACCCCATGAAAGTCCGAAGAATTTCACTAATATGATATTATTATCCGTGTTTACTTACTCCATCCATAACACAGAATGGATAAAAGGTTTTTGTAAGGTAGCAGCACGGTTTGCTTACGAATTAGCATCAAATAGACAGCTAACTGATGAAACAAGCATAATATGGCCCACTTAAGTTAAGTGGGCCATATTATTATAATCACTCATAGCAAAGCATTGTCTCGTAAGTCGCGCACGTTAGGAACGTGCCCTACGATACACTACTCTGCGTCCATCAACTTTAAGCATACAGATGTTAGACCTCATATGCCTCTAATTTCACCGGCAACCAGACTCTTCAAACCAAAACACAGCAACGTTGTTTGGCGGCAGAAAAAGTGGTGGTAGTATCCCCCGGCACGAGTAGTCTACTACCTAGAAAAACTTTTAGACGACATTTGCTTCTACACAAACCTGATTGAAATACTTCAGTGAGAACTGGTACATAGGGTCAATATCTGCTAACTGTGCGACGGCGAAGTACAAAACCGCGCCTCGAGTGGCCACTGTGCGGTATTTCTCACGGGCAGCCGATATGCTGATTTCAGTTGCCTCTGTCTCTTCTAGTCGAGCGTTTATTATCTCCGACGTTTCCTGGTAAAAATCAATAAATATTTCTGGACTCTATCCCCACACTAAGTAAAAACAAACTTTAAGGGTGCAAATACAAACTTTAAGAAATATTTAAGAAGATAAGATAAAGATAAATATAAAAAATATTTATTGCATAAGTCTTATACACTAATAACATATAAGTAAGGTATATCTACGTGTGTTTCTTATGTCGTAGGTAAAGACCTTAGGGTAGACAATAAGTTGAGTTCCTCGCTCTAACTAAGCATGAGCTTGTAGGGAGGGTAGAAGAGAGGCAGAAGAGACGAGGAAGAAAAAACATTAGTTTTTAACTAGCTATAAGATTTTATGTACTATACAGTTTTACAATAAATAATTTCTGAGTTAAGCTTAAAGAGAGTATAAATACCAAGTAAAGCTTGAATAGATACCATAATAATATGGACCAGACAGGTTATAGATAACCTTATTTTTTTATTGATTTAAT
This sequence comes from Plemyria rubiginata, assembly GCA_963576535.1. Lineage (NCBI taxonomy): Eukaryota > Metazoa > Arthropoda > Insecta > Lepidoptera > Geometridae > Plemyria > Plemyria rubiginata. The sequence continues at coordinate 7,790,393 of OY754905.1, forward strand.
ATACTTCCTATGCGTAAATATAAGGGATAATATAGAAGTGATTTATAAAAAGTCCAGTTGTGATTTATTTTATTTATTGAATAAATGTGATGAAAACGATATTATAAAAAATCGTATTATTTGCAGATACGAACTTGAAAAAGACAGGATGTAACGGACTAAATTTTATGAAAAACTCAAACATGGTGCGAAATTTCCAAATTTGACCATAATTACAAAAGGGCAGACATTTCACATGAAATTCAAACATTCGAACTCAGCGACGCTTGTACTACGGCCACCAGATAAGATAGATCTTACAACACTCAATTCATGTTCAACGCACACGTCTTTATTCCAGTAAAAAAGGCAAACCCAAAATCGGCTAAATCTACAGTGTAGAACAAAGCTACAGCAAATTGAACTCCAACCGAAGAAACCTATCCTACTAATATTATAAAAGCGAAAGTTTGTAAGTATGGATGGATGGATGTTTGTTACTCTTTCACGCCGCAACGGCTGAACGGATCTGGATGAAACTTGGCAGAGAGACAGGTTATAATCTGGAATAGCACATAGGCTACTTTGTATCCTGTGGGAACACCGGGATTTAAATCTGCGCGAGTGAAACCGCGGGGCGCAACTAGTAGTACATATTTATTTTTCTTAAACAATTTTAGTCTTAACAAATGTTATGCTGTTGACATAAAATTTCTTACCTTACTTTCATTGAGTGTTTCTATAAGTTCTTCGTCATCTAAAATATTTCCAGATGATGCATACAAAAGCCTCAGTATTTTATCTTCAATTTCAAGTAGTGTGGCCTTGTCAGTGTTAATGCGGACAATAAGTTCAGTTCGGAGAATTTCAAGATCCGGCCTTTCTAGTCTTACCACATCCCTATAAAATCAAAGTGATTTAACACAAAATACACATTAGATTGGGAATTTGATGTTATGGCTGAAATCATTCTAAGCATTTTTTTTATAAAATGGAATAATAAAATATTTTTATTAATAAACATTGAATACCCAATAAAATACTATGTCAGTCATTGTAGGTTTTGTTCTGCGGAAGTCAAAATATCGGTTTTTACGAGCTGCGTTATTGATTTATGGATAATATTTTGATATATGAAATAACAACAAAACAGCTTCATAATTGTACTCGTATTTTCAAAAACAAATTTTAATATGAAGTTAGTTGATCTCGAACAAGAGAAAACTTTTGAACATTGAATATCCAAAATTTAGCGTAATATATCCGGTTCACTGTTCCTGACTTTTATTGGACACGAAAATAACTGTGTTAACTACGAGTAGCGATAACTAATGGCGCTAAGCAACGTCAACTAACGCTAAGAGCTGGTCTTCGAGGCCCGAGAGTGTCACCGTGAAGTTCACTAGCGTTACTTGGATACAAATCTCAGGGAGGTAATGAGGATTGGCGAGTTTCGTAGTGAGGTACAGTCGGAAGTTAGTGTCGTATTCAATGTCGCTGTCACCGAGGTGGATTAGTAGCCGACCCGCCTGGAAACAAGTCACAAATTATAACAGGGTAGATACATATACTCCATATTGTAGGACAATAGTGTGTTTTTCTTTTAGGACAAATATTATGCATGCATCGATAAAAAATGCAGTCTCAGTTGTTCTATAATACATTTAAAATACTTTACAACATCTGATTCAGTTTTGTTTTGTTTTTTACTAATGTAGCCGATCGAGAATCATGGTCTGACAAACACATTTATTTTAATAGCTTTATACACCATGCTAACGGCTCTGGTGGACGAGCAACCAGGCTTGGAATTAGGATTAGGAACTTCGTTGGAACGGTTAAGCTGCTGGAAAGCTATTTTAAGCGATCGGGTTGTCTGTATAAGAACAAATACCAATCGTGCAAGGACACCTGTTGGTCAATCGATTTAGAAAATACAGGCTAACATTGTACTAACGCAGCTTTATGAGCACTTTAGCTGGATCAACTAGAGTGCTGTGGCTTAATTACAGTTCAAAACTGTTTCCAATGTTTGTGAGTAGCTACAATTATACCGGACAATCAAAATGTACCTGTAGGAATGTTTGTTTCAGTAGAACAGGTGATAGCGTAGCCTCGAGCGTTTCGCCAAGGTCCTCGATAAGCATTGGCCAACCCAAGCGAATGCAATTTTCTAGGATACGCAAGTAACTAGTATCATTAAACTTTGTTATTTGTAGGCCATTATCACGCTCCATGTTCTTTACCCATCTATTGGCCTGAAATATTAAACATGATGTATATGCTAACTATCACATACAGAAACCTCATACAAAATCAAAGGCTCAGAAAGAAGATCGTGTTATTAATTGTAACTTGCCCGACGCGGGCTTGTTTTATGTTGTGTGCATCTGTAGCTCTCTTTTTTTTGCTTATTGTTTGGGACACCTATTATATTGATGATATTGATATCTAGTGATATCGGTAATTTGCATTGAAATTTCTATTTATCCCATAGTACTATACTTACTTCATAATTAAGATAATCTATGCACAGTCAAAACAACAACGACAGTAGAATACCTTCTGGAAACTTAATAGTTCGTTTTTTTAAAGGTTCTTCTGTGTTTGCTATGATATACAAATGTGACTAATGTTAAATGAAGGAGTTGTGATAAACTGACCTGTTCTTGTGGGTCAATGGTCAGCGGCCATCGGCCAGCCCGCGTTACCAATATGCCATTCTCCGTTGAAATGGCATCTCGCGGCAGTCCTTGCGAGTTCCAAGTACGGACCGTGAACGAGTCCGCCATTATGGCTATCAAACTGACACATACGATTAATTAACGCCAATTACATTTCAGTTTTTATGAAAAAAATAGAAAATTTTTCTTCTATCGACGTCGATCGATTGTTTTGGTAACACCCTTATACCGACGCCTGCACTAGGATTCGGTTACGGGTATGTTTGCAAAATACTCACTCAAACGTATCTGAGGAAGGTATTTCCAGCGCGGAGCATTGCTTTATCCATTTTAGTTCCAATTCGCGGCGGAAGTGCGAAGGAAAGGCCCCAAAGTATGCGATGCACCCCGACGCAACGATGATATCGCCCGTCGTACAATGTAGCTGATATGTTGCATTCTGGCGCAAACAATACCTCCAATTACAATAACAGATTTGAACAAAGAGTACACAGGTATCTAAGTCTAAGGAATGATTCCCCAAGAATGTACCTTGCTTCTGATTCTAATGTTGTGTGTCAAAGTCAAAATATATTTATTTAATAAAATCACAAGGATCACCTTCAAATGTCTTAAAATTAGGTGACTCTAGTGCCAGTTCCACGCGACCAACGCCGAGAAGAAGAGGCAACAAACTCGGCTTTGGTACCTACCGCTCTTTTTTTGGTTTTACAATACTACTATAGTTTTGCAATATATTTAAGCAATATAGAAATATCTACTCAAATATGTGAGTCAGCTTTTACGATCTTACCTAGTTTCAACGTTTAACAGTAAAAATACTTTAAGTTTCACAGCCGTTCGTCAAAATTGTCTATTAAAAACATGTATAATACAGGTACACAATTTTATACTGTCACACAAGTTAGTATCTGAATATATTTAAATAAACCAAAAAATAAATTAATTAACGTAAGCAGGTATAGTATACAGTACAGTTCTATTTAAAAAAAACTAAAACACTTTGATCCCCAGACACGGTAAATAAACCCTCACACAGGTATCTCACCTTTGAATAATAATATAATAATAATAATAATATTTATTTCCAAAAAATATAACATACAGCTAGTTGTAAGTACAACGCGCCTTCATAATAATTAGAATTGTTATAACTCAAATCATTTTCCAATATGAATACATTTTATACAAAGGTAATAGGGCTATAAGAATAATAATAACAATTGTCTAACCTTCACGCTATCCTCCCACCTCGTCTGCTCATCAGCAAGGGCCTGCGTAAGTTTCCCCGCGCGCGACAACCGAGCCGCAGCCAAATCACATTCCGCTTGCAGTTTGATACGTTCATCCTCTACCACCTACGTAGACAACAGTATCAAGGGTAGTAGAGCTTTTTGTGAAGGGCTCGTCCGGGGAAGTTCTACCACTATGCCTTTTTCTGCGGCCAAGCGTTGCTGTGTTTCGGTTTGAACAGTGTGATTGTTAAACATCGTAGGGTAAATTAATATCGTACGTAACTTACTAGGCAGTGCTTTGTTAAGGTAATGGTTACCGCTTAACATCAGGTGGGATATGACGCGGAGTGACATGACATATGGAATTCAACGAGTTTTTTTTATTTATATTTTCAATTGTGTAATGATGCATGTCTTTATAATGTGTATTTTACAATCATCACTACTTAGTATAAAACAAATTCGCTTTCTCTGTCCCTATGTCCTTATGTATGCTTAAATCTTTAAAACTACGCAACGGATTTTTATGCGGTTTTTTTTTAGATAGAGTGATTCAAGATGAAGGTTTATTTGTATAATACATGCATGATGTAGTAGAAAAACAATGTGCACCCGTGCGAAGCAGGGGCGCGCGGGCGGGTCGCTAGTGTTATAATAAAACATAGGTACTTACCCTCAATTCATCTAACATTTTTGCGAGTTGCGCTTCGATTGCTTCCACTTCCTTCTGCTTAGCCCTTAGCACAGCCATGACACTCTTCAAAATACCAGCAGCCTCTTTATGGCTGTTAGAATAAAATTCGTTTCATTCAGAAAAGTGAAGTGTAGAATAAATAAATATACTGAGAAAAAAAAAATATTTACGCAAGAATTTTGGGCTCCACAATCCTAAAGACTTTGGCGTACATGTCAATAGCTTGGACCCACAGCACCATGGAACGACACACCTTGAGACAAACACAAATGTTACTCGAGTTTTTTTACTCATAATAAATATAGCTAGGTATCTAAGCAAAATTCAAAACGAATTCGTACCTTGGACACTTTAACGACTGTGTCAGGATTGAAATCCTTATGTGTGAGGTAAACCTTGATTTTCTTGAGGGTCGCATCGGGTATGTGGTCTTTGTCATACTCTTCTAATTTTCCGATAAAATTGACGTCCGCCAACAGCTTTTTTGTGGAGTCCCAATCTGGTCTATTTGTAATAAGAACCTTTAGCTAATCCGATGTCTTCCATGATTAATGAAAAAATGAGAATTAAAATGCTGTCCATAACACGCGTATGCTCCAAATTATCAGACCTAAAGAAGAATGGTCCTTTGTGACCCAGGCCCCGCGCAAACGAAACATTATCACTATCTTTTTGTTATTTTATGTACCTGTACCTACATTGAAAATTGGTATTTTTTAAGGCAATTTAAATATAAATCTGAGGCTATTTTTGTATGTATTATAATATTTACGGTATTCACTATGAAAGAAATAATAATGGGTTTAATGAATTGCAAGTGAAACGCACTTTGAATTGAACAGTATGCAGATGGGTTCCATCACAAAGCGCACCAGCGCCGGCGGCTTCTGGAAGGCTTTTAGCTCATTAATGTCGGCCTTGTTCAAGGCTTTCAGCGCGTTCTGGGCAGCTTCCATCGCGGGCATAGCTAACGCGAGGTCAGCCTTAGCCTCGTCCGCAATCTGTTTCACTTCTTCAGCTTTTATCTGATGGATGAAAGAATTGAATTGGGATCAAATAGATATTTCCACAAATAGGTAATATAAATGGCATGTCTTAATAAAAAAAGTTTTTAATAAATTAAAGAAAATAACAGCTACTTTTGCCAAATCTTAAACATTTACCAAGATTGTTCACCATGCCTGAGGAATCAAAATGTTTTTATTTAATCTATGCAGATTCAAACCTCCAACAGATTACAGTCTTTCTACCAGTCGATACTTTGGCACTTAACAAATATAAAGATGACATACAAGTACGCACACAACAATGATCCACTGACGTTCTCATTATGCACTAGCAGCCCAACTTGACCAAATTATTGGCCGATAGAAAGTCTATATACGAGTATATATAATATAGTCTGCGGCTTCTACCAATTGATGGCGTATCGATGAGTGTTGGTTGGATATCCAACCACCACTCATCGATACGCAATTAATTAATTTAATAATTGGTATTACATTATCTATAGAGATAAATAGAGTAGTAGTATAGAGATATATAGAGTTATATTTCCGACGACCTCTGTGGCGCAGCGGGCGAGAGCCTGCCTGCGACGCAAGAGGTTGCGGGTTCGATTCCCGCCTTGGAACCAATTTGTGTACGATCTGCAGAAATTTGTTCCGATGGTCTGGGTGTTCTCTATGTATAATAAAAAATTTCTATCTATGTAAGTATATAATGTGTTAAATATATCAGTTATCTAGTACCCATAACACAAGCTTTGAATAGCTTACTTTGGGGCTAGATAGTGATGTGTGGATTGTCCAGCATTATTTATTTATTATTATTTATTTATTATTTATTATTTGTAATATACCTTAGCAGCTGCTTCGTCCTTCATAACTGCTTGTTTTACTTCATCCGCAGATTTTTGTTCAATCTTAAGTCGGTTGACAAGGGCGATGCCTTCCTCGGCCTTTTTAGCCAGAATCGGCTCCATCTCTCGCACCTGTTGCTCCATCACACCCACAACTTCGTATGTTTCGTATAGTTTCTATAGGGAAGACGTTCGTCACAAATATTCAAGCCGGTCTCTTATTAGTCTCTAACTAAAACTTGTGATTTAGCAAGTCACTAGTCTCAAGTCACAAATCGGCATAATTCACATAGATAAACCTAGCATCTATTACATTGATGATTATACATTTGATTGATTTATCGAGTGTCTGGGAAAAACTGTCAAAACTAATACTAATAATTGTTCAAAAGTAACTTTTTTTATAACATTGCTTTGCTAAATCTAGGATTTTATATTCTACGTTCGTCCGTTAGTAGCACAATCAAACAGCTAATCTGCAGGGTCATAACAGGTTTACATAAACTAATTGCTAAGTTGCTTAAATAAGCATGAGTTAAACGAAACACATGAGAAATAAAAAGCAGAAAGAAGAAGAGTAAGAGTAGTAGAGCTCTTTGTGAAGGGCTCGTCCGGGGAAGTACTACCACCACGCCTTTTTCTGCCGCCAAGCAGCAACGCTGTGTTTCGGTTTGAAGAGTGTGGTCGCCGGTGTAATTACAGGCACATGAGGCTTAACATCTGTATGCCTCAAAATGATGGACGCAGGGCAGTGCATCGTAGGGCACGTTCCTATTGTGCGTGACCTACGGGGCAATGTTTTGTTTATAGGTGATGGTTACCACTTAACATCAGGTAGGCCATCTGCTTGTTCCATCAGCTAGTTGTATAAAAAAAAATAATAATAATAAGATGCCAACAATAAAAGATCCTTACTTGTAACCCACAAGATATCCTGTCTCTTCCTCGAATGATTTGCTGCTGTTTTCTGTCCAGCAATTGCAAATACAGTTTGAGAAGGTCCAAGTAACTGCTTGGTGTTGTATAGAAATAGCGTCTCATTTCGTCATACAAACGGTCGGTCATAGCATCCACATCCTTGTAAACAGATCAAAATAGAAAACTACATCTTATGATGTAATAGGTATATATGCATGTATGTATGGAATACAGAATTAATTTTGGCAATCCAACAATATATTAACAGGAAAGGACAAAACATATAAAATGGGAACTAAGCTATTATTCTAGATAGCTGTACGTAGAAATGACACTTAAGTATGGAGAGAGAAAAATGAGAAATAAATATGTACCTCGTGCATAGTCACGCATAAAGGTGATATTTTCATAATAATATCCCGATTCCCAAGTGGCTGCAAACATTGTTGCGCGACAGAGAGCAAAGCTTCTGGAGGCCATTTTGTGAACCAATCGATAGTGCAACAGTTTACCAAAGACGGGAACATTCGACAGCGGCGTCTAAAATAAAAAATAAATAATGCTGGACAGTCCACACAGCACCATCTAGCCCCAAAGATAGCTAGCTTGTGGTATGGGTACTAGATAACTGATATAATTTAATACATTTTATACTTACATAGATATATATTTTTTTAAATACATAGAAAACACCCAGCCCAAAACGGAGCAAATTTCTGCAGGTCGTACACAAATTTCTTCCGAGGCGGGAATCGAACCCGCAACCTCTTGCGTCGCAGGCGGACTCTCACCCGCTGCGCCACTGAGGTCGTCATAAAGTAGGTACTGCGTTTCTTTTGTTCCAAGTGATGATTATGTATGAATTTTCAATTCTACACGTATAGGAACAACAAAATGATACGAACCTAAAAGCTTCCCCCACAGGGCTCATGCAAATGCAGAGATGTAATTTTCCTCTTACTCTGTTGATGAAGAAGTAGTATACTGCGTCTCTGTCTGATGGGTTTATACCACATTTCCCAGCTTCACCACGACATCCAGTCTGGACTTGCTCGTATGTGTCGCCGTCGAATAGATTTGGTACTTCACCTGGTGGCGAAATGTTTTAGGATGCTTCAGCATAACGAATCTGTCAGTGAGACCGTTAATCAACAAAGGCAACAAGTAAGGCAACCACTCACCCGAATTCAGCATGTTATTTATATCTTCCAAGAAGCCCTCCTTCGTTATTTGCGTATCCGTAAATAGGAAAACTGTATCCTCATAATTGACTCCGGCTCTCATGTACATTTTGCGTAGATCATCATGAAACTCTGGTGTATCATAGTTGCGCTTCAGCTCCATTCCCATGCATCTATCAAAGAACGTTCAGATTTAATACCTGCTCGTATTTTAAGTTTAATTAATTGAGTACCTTCAAAGTAACCTTTGAAGCCTATATTCGCAACGAAGTTTTCGAGGGCATCTATGCTTACGGTAGTTTATGCAATTACCCGTATATGATCAAACCATGTTATCGTAGGCTTTGACCCGTAATATCGTTATTCTAGACTTCGGGCATCCAATTAACGTTATAATTCTTGCTGGCAACCGTGTGGGCGCTACGTTCACGGCGGTGCCAAATGAACCTTGGAAACGGTCACCTCTGCCGAGGGGCTTGTTTTCTGCCGTGTGGGACGGCTTTACCCTCTATTCATAATCTCTGACACCATTATAGCGGATCTACGGCGTGTATTCGTGTCAAAGTCACTTTCATCGAAACAACTCGAGAAAAACAGACTTTAAATGCAATGGAAAATACACTTGTACTACTTATAACTAAAAAACTACTCGTCAGATCTGACTCTTTAAATGGGATCACACCACAAGCACTAGCTTTCGATAAAAAAACATCAGAATCGGTCCACCAAGAAAAAAGTTATGAAGTAGCAAACATAAAAAATTCGTCAAATTGAGAACCTCTTTGAAGTCGGTTAATAATTTTAAGAGTAGTAGAGCTCTTTGTGAAGGGCTCGTCCGGGGAAGTACTACCACCACGCCTTTTTCTGCCGCCAAGTAACAACGCTGTGTTTCGGTTTGAAGAGTGTGGTCGCCAGTGTAATTACAGGCACATGAGGCTTAACATCTGTATGCCTCAAGTTGATGGACGCAGGGCAGTGCATCGTAGGGCACGTTCCTATTGTGCGTGACCTACGGGGCAATGTTTTGTTTATAGGTGATGGTTACCACTTAACATCAGGTGGGCCATCTGCTTGTTCCATCAGCTAGTTGTATAAAATAAAAAAAAACTAATCAATTCAAAACGTTTATTTTGTCTCACAAAAACATAGGAGAAATAAAAGGAGAGAACAATTATTGGCTATGACGACAAAATCGGTCGTCACTCAGCATTATGCTGTAATAGTGCTACTATTGCAGCATAAAGCTGAGATTAAAATTATCTACAAAACAAGACATAAAATCATACAGGCTTAGCGAAATTTAAGGTAATGGAGCGCTCAGCAACCAATATGAATAGCAATAATAATGCTGGACAATCCACACAGCACTATCTAGCCCCAAAGTAAGCTATTCAAAGCTTGTGTTATGGGTACTAGATAACTGATACATTTAATACATTATATACTCACATAGATACATATTTTTTATAACATAGAAAACACCTAGACCAACGAAACAAATTTCTGCAGATCATACACAAATTTGTTCCGAAGTGGGAATCGAACCCGCAACCTCTGCGTCGCAGGCGAACTCTCGGCCGCTGTGCTACTAGGTCGTCTAATAAGAGGATTAGTTTTAATAAACTAGTAGTTCGCCCCGAACTGAGATTTCGTGACGCGACGCGAACGCTCCGAAAATATAAGTAAGTAGTAGTCAGAGGCAAGTCCAAACATTGTTTTTGGACTCTCTGGCTGCCACCAACTAAGTATGGTAACCAAGTTTCAACTAAATTGGCCTATTTATTGAAGAGTTCCGTTGAACGGACCTTGGCTCCATCATCAGAACAGGTCGCTATCACCATTTAATGAGAACCAAGTACCCTATTAATTTATTTTCAGAAAAAAAATATTTGGTAAAAGCAAAGGAACTGACCGACCAGTAGAAAAACCTTGATGCCAACGAAACTCTTGGAAATGAGAGCTCCTGGGTCGTTGGTTATCTTAATTTAACTTTTTTGTTGTATCTCAAAAACTGGGCTACCTAGAAAAAAATTTAAAATGGTTTTGGAATGTCCAAACCAAGCCCTTTCATATGACATATAATTTTATTTTTTTGTGTAACTTTTTTCATTTTTGCCCCCTTAAAAATCCCCATATTTTAGTAACCCCTTATCCGATGTTACTCATATACTTACTAGTAAATTTCTCAAGTAAAAGCTATCGACTTACTAAATTTCATGTAGATCGGGTAAACGGTTCTCAAGTTATCGTCGGACAAACATACACACATACATACATACACACATAAAATGCCAAATCGCCCAAGTTGTTTGTAAGATTTTCGTTCGCTTCGCTCACTCAATCAATAATCATACTTGCACTCGTTGACATGTCCCGCCAGCGTGGCGACGCTCCTGCGGCCGGAGCCGCCCGGGCCCACCATGAGGCAATGGCCGCGCTCCGCTCGTAGCACCCTCGCCACGCGCACCACGTGCTCCACGGCGTCTTGGAACAGCACCAGGTGCATCTCCGCCCGGGCTGTCGAGTTATACTCCTCCAGGTATTCCTAATGGATTACCAAATACTTAAGTAAATTTCATGTGAATTCTAAACATGAATGCCTCACAATAACATAGATGTCCGGTGTACCATTTTCTTTACATTTCATAAACCATGTATTCTTTGGAAGATCGATCGATCATCATTTCGTAAACCTAGCCTAGCTGCATACACGATGGTTTAATTTCACACAAAACATTCAATTTATGTTTAGAAAAGAATTTTACCTTCAAAACAACCATCAATTTTGCCATGTCCGGAATCTCTGCATAAACCCTGTTTTCTTTCGGAACAGCAGAGTTCAAAAAGTCACCAAACAAAAGCAACGGAGGGTGTTCAATAACTGCTTCATCAGGCACGTCCAGTATAGGATTCTGGAAGTTCTTCTGGCAAACGTTACTCATGAGTCGCAGGAAGTAACTCTTGTCCTGGACGTTGATCAGCCGGTCGTGGAATACGCGAAGACATTCGTGATAGAATAGCCTAGAAGATATTCAACATGCCATCAACATAGCATGCGTAAATATTTAAATGAGACATTAGAATGTCCTTCATTTATTCATTTAATTACAGATAGTAAATGAAATTTTGCGCTAGAATAACTGTATTTCGTTAAGAACGGGATCGATTTTGGCGTAATTAAAGGCATCTCGACACCTTGAAGTTTAAATAAATGAATTATCAATACGTAATAAATGACGTAAGTACGTAGTGCATGTCCTCGAAAGATTTAATGATATTTTTTTTAAATCTTACAAACAACTTGGGCGATTTGGCATTTTATGTGTGTACTAGCTGATCCCGCGGCTTTGCTCGCGCTCGTTTATTTTGCAAATCAAATACAAACTTTCATCCCCTATTTTATCCCCTTGGGGGTAGAATTGATCAAAATCCTTTCTTAGCGGATGCCTACGTCATAACATCTACCTACATGCCAAATTTCAGCCCGATCCGTCCAGTGGTTTGGGCTGTGCGTTGCGTTGTTTCGCATGCACACCTAATGTACAGCGTCATTTGTTCGCTTACTTCAACAGGATAAAACAAATCAGCGCTTTCATGATCATTTGTATATATGTTAACGCTATTTGTTGATAGTAATTGAATTTGACGAAGTCAATGAATTGTAATATTTTATGCTGCGGTCTGAGAAATACATATTATTATTATTATTGTAATAAGCAGTAACGTTACCTGAGCATAGCTTGTGGCGATCTCATGTAAGCCGCGTCAGCTTGCAAGACACCTTGCATCGACTTAGACAAATCTCGTAAGTTGAAAACATAGTGAGACTTTGCTGGGGTCGGTAGCAACTCGGCGCATATCTTGAGGTAAACGTCGACGGCTGCATTTACTATATTATCGCCTAGACAAGACACTTCAGGCACGAAATCTTCCATGTGGCCTTTTAAGATTGCCTGTGTGATTACATTAATACACAACCAAATCATAATATGGTGAAAATCTATAATATCTTTTATCAATTAATGACATCTTGTATGCTGATGTATTGTATTACATTAACAATAACTGCCTACACAAAGTGATTCCAAGGATAAAAGCCGATAATAGTTATTTGTTATACAAGAGTGCAAAGTTGCTTTTTAACCGCGTGTTCAATTTTGATGACCGAGCAAGCGAAGGATTCTAAAATTTAATCACGAGCGCAGCGAGTGATTCAAAATTAGAATCCTGAGCGTTAGCGAGGGAATCAAAAGAGCACGAGGTGAAAAATCTTTGCACTCGAGTGCAACACGTAACTTTTCATTCCACCTCAGCGAGGAAATGACTAAATGCAAAAAAAAAAGTTTACAATCACAAGATAGGTACTTTTATTTCAGTTTAGGTATTAACTACTACATTTTTCACTTGTTTTCAAGTTTCTTGTTTTTAATATAAGGTTTAACAATGACGTGAAAAAATGCCGCTTAAAGAACCGCGTACAAAGCAAATTGAAAAAAGAACACCAAGAAGGTTCCGAGTCTGAGTTTTTAACAAATTAAAAAAAAGTTGATATATTCGGCACCATAGAGGTAGCAGTAAATAGGTTTAATGTTTTTTTTTAATTCACAAACTTAGTGCACACGATGTTCTAAATTCAATTTACTTTATCCTCTAGAGAATAAAAACGGCTTTTGCACTCAGATATTGAAGAGCAAAATTACTCTTTCCGAGATGGTGGGATGAAAAGGTATTTATTTAAGCAATGTTTTTGTCTGGATGGTTTTTGTTACTTAAACATCATACCTTGAATATAGTTTTCATGGCATCAGAGTTCGGTGCTGATATGTAGAACATGGCAAAATGTCTTACGAATCTGGCCGTAAGTGGATTCCTGCCACCTCCAGGTGGAGCGCAGGCACAAGACAAGACCACGTCTAAGATATCTTTCCAGTAAAGCTTATCTCTGTCATAAAGACCACCAAAATCCAGGAATTGCCTGTACATAGACACGTTTTTATTATACTGCTACAACTTTACCTCATCTTACCGTGTTAATAGTTCTTTCAAAACAGTGTGAATCGATTATGAGTGCGCCTCAAACAGGCTTCTTTCAAGCATGTTTCAAGCACTTGACACAATACATTTTTTAAGAACTTGTTAGGTTCTACGACATGCAGGTTTCATCATGATGTTTTCCTTTACCAGAAAACTCATTGGTTCACAATCGATTTTTCACCCACGACTCTAGGTCTCACGATCGGAAGGCGGGGCGGCTAACACTAGTGTACCAGTACGGTCTCTGCTAGAACTAAAAGGTATTAATAAATAATGTCAATCTAGCTAGATCATCAAAAAGAAAACATTATCGACAGGTATCAGCTGGACATATGCCTCAACCATATTTGGAGGTTTATCGCTACGCTCAACAAACGCACTGGTAAGTGGTAGCCGCAGTGTCGTTTTACTCAAGACGCTGCTACCAATCTATAGTGCTTTTACTTGAAGTGATTAATAATACTATGCCGGGATCACAGCTGCTATTTAAATTGGTTGCTATGATTCACCTGAGTAATTCGATGGTAGGCTGAGCGCCATAAACGTCAAGACGCGGCATGTTGACATCATCAATGAATATGATTACTTTTTTCCCGTGAGGAGCACCTATCGCTTTTCGCGGCCTTTTATCCAGCCTCAGCTCAATTACTTCCTAAAAATGGATACCTCTATGATGTAATAATAATATTACCATTTATATTTCTAACAATACAAAATGTATGTAAAAATGTGTGTGTAACTAATCTTTGGATGTAAAAATGAATTGCTGTTCGTTAGTCTCGCTAAATATCGAGAAAGGCTGATCCGATTTGGCTGATTTTGCCCTTGAATTATTTGTGGAAGTCCAGAAAAGGTTTAAAAGGTGAATAAATATGAAAATGTTCGGAATTAGATAATAAAAACAAACTACGCGGGTGAAACCGCGGGGCGCAACTATTATTATATAATTGATAGTTTGAGAGTAATTATTAGAGTACTTTGTGAAAAGCTTGTCCAGGGAAGTATACCACTACTATGGCTATTTTAGTCGAGCAGCGTTGCTGTGATTCTGTTTGAAGGGTGTGGGGGATTTTACAGGCACATTGTCATGAGATGATGAGACTCTATTTATGTATGCATCGAGTTGATGCCACATTTTTTGCCATAGCGTAAATTGGTATTATTTGGCAGCACTAAAGATCTTAAACTAACTTAATTTGGCGGTACTAAAAATGTTGCTTATAAACTAAAATCTTCTAAACTAACATAAAACGAGGACGGTTATAACTTGAGCGATATCTAATGAATGGAAAAACACCATATATATAGAGTCGACACCAATATCGGAGAAATCTAGTATTCGCCAATGCTCAAACTATTTTGTTACAGGTCCCATTGTTCAAAGTAGCCAAGAGCATGACAATTAAATGTTCCAATACCTGTGTCCGGGTAGAACTTGTCTGGGCTGAGAAATTTAATATAACTGGTATGTAGTAGCCAGTTGCAGACATACGGTTTAATATTTCCGCTGCGATACAAGTCTTTCCGACACCTGTAAAGGATTCATAAGTTACTATGAATGCACCTCTTGACCAATATTTGATTTAAGCTGCTGATACACGTTAGCTGTATACTGAACTATATTGTAGTGTACTGAACTATTCTAGCTATATACTGAACTATTCCTAATTAATGTTATTATTAACGAAACTTATTTTAAAACTGAAAAAAAATGTTTAAGGAGTATTTGACAGGCACCATGCTCAGATCATAGTCGCTTTATCTTCTGTAGTAAGCCGTGGTTTTGATTCTCACTGAAAAACATTTGTGTGACGAAAAAATGTATTTATTAGTTTAAAATATATCAAAGCATTATATTATTGTATCTCTTTCCTAATTTACAAGCTTTGCTTAGTTTGAAGCAAAATAGCGCTTTGTGAAAATTATAAAATTGTTTAGTTATTTTTAACAGTACTTATATTTAGTAAGTCGCGGAATGGCTCTGTTTATCTATCCAAATTTTACTCATAAAATAGTAATACACACCAGTGCTCCCCGTAAACATCACCGGCTTCCCAGAACCCAAAAGCTTTTCAAACAGATATCCATAGCGCACGGTATCAATAGTTGGTACCAAAGTTTCAAAGAATGGTTTGTCGCAGTCATAAATGAACTCAGGAATTATCTCTGCCCATACTTTCAACTTTCTGAACTTTGTGTCCATATACATATCGAAAAAGTTGAAACCTTGTGGAAAGCTGGAACAAAGATTGAATTTAAGGGGGCATTCCCGGATTCCGGGATTTTTAATTTTCCGTACCTCAATAACTATAAGGCATATAGAGAAACTCATACATTGTAATTGAGAATATTTTCTAGTGCATCATTAGACTAAAACACGATTGACGGTGACATTTCACCCGATAGAATAAAATGACAAAGTTACCTCTAAATAAAACTATGAATGGTCATTGTGAATAGAAAAATGAATAAAAACACAAAAAGTGTACCAAAACATTGAAAACGTTGCTCGCCATAAGCCTAAATAAACTCAACATGCACGCTTAATGATTTCACGTAGCACCTGCTTGCCGTAGCAAGCAGGTGCTACGTGAAATCATCAAGCGTATCATATATCATACATAGGGACAGAGAAAGCGACTTTGTTTTATACTATGTAGTGATAGTGATATAGACGTTATTTTATTTCAATAAATTGTAAAGTACATATGCAGATCATCTAACTGTCGGAAACAAAGCTAACGAACAGTGTCAGAGCTATGTAAATATTATGGATATTATATAATATAACATAACATTTTACAGTATTCAATATACGATATTAAATTTCACGTATGAAATGATCGTAGACTTCGTAGCACTTCGTAGTCTGCAGCTACATTATTTCGTAGCCCGCGTATCCATGTTTAAAGATGTGTTTACAAACTTGTGCTCGAATTTTATCAAAGCTAATATCCAATTGAAAAAAGTATAAATAACCATTATACCCATATGACTTGCAAGTTTCATTTGCACAGACCTACTTTAATCAAATTCACTTACTATTCTGCTTCTTCAAATTCTTCAAACTGACGTTTGACGACTTCTTCGAAGCCCTTTCTATTAGCTTCTAGAATGTTTCCGCCGATACTCCATATGTAGGAAAATATGAAACAATGAGCAATGTACATTTTGATTGCAGCTTTGTCAGAAAACCTCTCTCCAGGTTCCGATAGTAATGCACCCATTAGGAAACATATTGCGGACACTTTGCTTATGTCCACCTATGACAAAAATTCATCTTGTAAAAAACCACAATGTCTAAATTAATATGAACTTAAGCAAACTATTTAAGTAGCGAGTAATGTACTTGGACATCCAGTCCATAAAAAAGAGAAAAAGACCACGACGAGATTCGAGCTCGCGATCTCCTGTTTACTAGACAGGTGCTTTAACCAACTAAGCCACGGCGCCCACAGCTGCCGAGGCCAAATTTACTAAGACGTCATTTCATATGTTGTTTTACATCCAAATTTGTATAAAGTCAATGTTACACGGTTCAACCAAATTGAATCACTTTGGTTGAATGGAGCAGAAATAAAATGAATTCATTGGATTGAATTATACACTTATGTTTGCAAGGTTAAATTCGGTTACTTCATTCAAATCGAACGTGTAATATTGCCTTTATGATGACAATAATGATGAATAAGAGCAATACTCATTTAGGTAAGTTTATTTATTATTATTTTTCCCCACTACATCAGGTGGGCCATCTGCTTGTTCCATCAGCTAGTTGCATAAAAAAAGTGTGTGAATGAATGAGAAAGAGTTTGAAAGCTGTAAGGGAAACATTTTGGTCAAGTCACAACTACCTACGCATATATTTGAGACGAAATGAGTACTAAGCAAAATAGGTGTACCTGTTTAATCCCAACACTGCACTTAGTATAAACATGCGTAACTCCAACGTCTAGCATTTTGAATAATTCATATAGAAAATCTGCATTCTCCTGGTTGAAAGTATTCTTCTCCACTCCCGCTTCCAACCACGACCGCACGTAGGGTAGATAGCCCATTTCGTAAGGGTCTATATACACCATGCCGCATCGGGACACGGTAGCTGGGGAAGCCTGAGCTAAGTCAGCCACCTAACAAATGTTTCGAATTAAAATCAAACTTCTTCTTACTATACAAACTACTAGATCGAAACTCAAGGCAAGATTTAAACATCATAAATGAGATAATTATAATGTGAAAGTTTGAATGTACGAATATGTATGGTTGTTTGTTACTCAATTTCTTGCCAATATTGATTGAACTGAATAAAGACCGCTTTGGTTTTTATTTCAATAATGCCAGAATGGCTGAACGGATATTGATGAAATTTGGCATAGAGATAGATTATAGACTGGAATAGCACATCGGCTACTTTTTATCCCGTGGGAATACCGGGATTTAAAACTGCGGGGCGCTGCTAGTTAAATATATTATAAAAAAATTCAAGAAAAAAAATTATGCATGCTTGCATGATCGTGATTATCAATAAATAGAAAACAATAGTTAAGTTGATAGTTCGTTACCTCGAACACCATGTGGACATAAGGAGTTAGCTTTATTCTTTCCGAGTTTGAGAGACACAACATTTTATTATCATCGAGTACTGTATTCATATTCTCAATCCAGACAGCGTCCACGGGACCGTCACAAATTAACCATTGGTGGTCTGGTTTTTCACACTAAAAAAATTCAACTCAACAATTTAATTTAATTAGTACCTTCTACAAAATACTGTCACTTTTCATGTTTTTTTTCATAGAAAGGGAAACTGTGAAATTCGGACTATTTTTTTTGTAAAAAAGCACACAAACTGAAAAAACATGCAAAAAAATAATTGTAGGGAAATTAATAAAAATATATTTTACGGTGTTTGTGTGTTAAAGCAGTAAAAGGGTCGCAACTCAGCGTATGCCTCACTTATAATCTAATTGTTATAAGACAGGTTATAAGTAGTTAGAGATTACGGATTACGTAAAATGTATATACACGTAGGTACTCATACATAAATAAGTTTAATAATAATAATAGTACATATTTACATCATACAGTAATGTGTTAGTGTTTGTCTATTGCATAGTCATCAAGGTTTACGTACCTGAACAGCAGTTCTTAAGCTCAGTGGTAAGATTCCGTCGTGCCACTCCAGCGTTTGTAGGTTCACTTCCCCGTACAATTCACCAATAGTGAGACTCTTGGGGTTCATGATATATTTATGAACAATCTGGTTTTGAAGACCAGGCACTTCCTGTTCGTTAAGTCTAGTGTATGTATCAGCTAAAACCTAAAGAATGAAACTTCATTACACACCGATTCGGGCTTAAGATTATTTATTTCTCAAAAATAATACAATTATTCACTCAGATGAGAAAACAATATAAAAGAAACTAAAAATATTTATTTTATTTGATTTATACGATTACTATTTTTATTTATACGATTACTATTTTTCTTTACATGATTACTATTTTTATACACATGTCTGATCATCCTCCTGATGAAATACACTGGTGGATTCCTGATAAGATGAGGCAGGTGGATTGGTAACCACACATGTATTCAGGAAATGCTGCTGTCCATTTCTTGGTGCGTTGTTGGGTCTAGTAACATTTACAAAAGGTGGGAGATGTTCCATGTAGTGTAAAATATAGGCAAATGTAAAATTATAAATAGGGTCACTACGAGTATAAACAACGTATTTTCCCAAATACGACGAAGTGTATTATTTATTTTACATTGCACACAAAAACATTTATTTGGCAATATAAAATACTTCGGACAGACCACTATCGGAAATTCCAAAATGCTCTGCTATACAGTTAAAGTTTCATTCGTCGCGCTTCGCTCAAGCAACTGAATGCCGAAGTTCAGGATCAGATCTTGATAATAGTTGCAGACGGCTAAGAATTAATTCGCTTACTTTTATATCGTTGTCGTTCAGAGTTGTTGTTTTGTTTGAATTAATCTTTGCAGGTCTCTTAGAATATAAAAGATACTTACAAATTTTTGCAATGATTTTAAGTTGGCATTCAGGTTGGGTACCCATTATATGTATTTTCTAAACTCACATGTAAAACTACGGTCTTTCCTCCACCTGTAGGCCCGACAAGCATCACCCCCCATCTTACAATCATTGTTTCATGTAACTGAATAACTTTTTTGATCTGACAGATCTCTATTTGCATTTTTTTCTCACGTAGAATGATTCCTGTTCACAACCATAACATCGACATTAGTTATACCTACAAAATTTTTCTGCAACTTGTTGTATCGTTAAAGACCCTAAGAGTTTCGAAGTATGCATAAATACGAGTACACTCTTTCAAATTAATTAGCCACTTCCTATCGCAATCCATTATTTCCATTTGTGTACCTAATTGCGTATTCGTCTTGTTCGTAAGTATTTTTAGGGAAATGATATAATCATTTATTTTCTATTATTATTGATTTTAATAACAATGTCTCACAAGAACAACAAGTTAATAGAGTAACTACACAACGTTGGATTCGCGAAAATAAATAGAATAGCGATGTGAAGCGCCACCATAGGAAGTGTTCCGAACAAGTTTATAAATGAATATTAATATTGGTGGACTGTGATGACTGTTAGTGCTGTGTAGAAATTCCACCAATATTTTTATTTTATTCATAACTTGGTTCAGTAATCGTATACTTACGTATGACTTCTTCCATGATCCCATAGTCTCTGAAAGGCAGACTGACACCAGGGAACAAATCTGACAGTATACCCGCAAATAGGATTGCGTCAGCTGCCAAGAACTTCGGTAGGTTACTGTCATTCAGAGCGCAAAGGAGCGTCATCTCTTCTGGCTGATCGGGACTGGCACGCTTTAGTGCTCCAGCCATAACCTTAAATTAAATACAATGTTTAAAAATTCACTCACATTGAAACGGTTGGCTTCTTTTTATTCCGAAAAATAAACAAATACATATTAGAAAAGTACATAACCGCGAGTAAGTGAAACCGCAGGGTGCATCTAGTTAAAATATAAATTGATGATTACCTACATACCTGAAGATAAATCAATTTTACAAAGAGGATTTAGCACCAAATATAAATAGTTTTCATATCTGAAATTAGTCAACAAATCGTGTGTTTTTTTTATTTTAGTCACCACTTAGGCAACATTTGTTTAGAAGAATAATAAATATTGCATCACTAACTTAAACTATGAAAAATTAAGATATGCCCGCTCTAACTGTAATTAATTACCAATACACTCTTAACCGCTCTCATGCCAAAGTCATAGTGGTCCTGCTTTGAAAGTTGTTCACTCGCTAGTTTGTACATTTGCACCATCTTCTTAGCTAAACCCCTTGACGCTTCGAATCCTTCAGAGTACAGAATGACCTCCGCAATCAAAGCTGAAATACAAAATAAATCAATACCTACCTATAAATACGAGAATCAGTGGACATTTTCAAACATCTATCTCTCTCGCCCCAACCAAAAAGCTATATATAACAAGCTAGTTTTTTTACCATAGTCCGGTACCATCATGGAAATAGGACGAAACAGAGCCTTCAAGTTGTCGGGCAGTTCAGTTCTGCCAGCGTATCCCGGGTTCATAGTAATAAATGCGGCGCAAGTACGGACTAGCTTGATCTCTCTGCCTTCAAACATAAACCTAAAAGGAATTGTACACAAGTAAAGTCATAAGGTCACAGTGATATTACGATACACGCAGAGCGTCCAGATAATCCTGGGAGAGAAGCCTTAAGATTTTAATTTCTAAAATGTTCGTTAATTTTAAATTTAAAATCATTTTCATAGGCGTGAAATAAATCTGGGCTTTGAAGGTGATGAAAAGCTATCATAAGTGAAGTTTAAATATACGCATGGTTCCAACTGCGACTTCAGAGGTAGAATTTCTAAGAATTCTATGTTAGTGATGAAGTACCTAACATTACACAGTTTTTTTAATTTCGTTATCACTGTCGCAGATCTTGGCAAAATTGTAGTTTGATCACTCGACAGATCATTGACGATATACAACGATCCAAGTAGAGCTATTTGTATCAATTCCTTAAGAGCATCATCATCGTCATCAGCCTGAAGAAGTCCACTATACATATTTAAGGAAAAAGATTGTAACTCTTCTCCATCAACTAACGATTGTTCTCCGCGAAGTTTATGTTAACAATAATGTGTCATAATTTTGATCAACTAATTATACAACCATTATACTATCCAAATAATACTACAAGAAAGTATTTTTTAATGTTTTCTAGGGTCATCAACGTCATCATTTTAGATAACCTCATTAAAAATAACTTATTGATAGAACATTTATGTCTTAAGTCTTACCTGGCTTGTTTAGCAACCTTAGCATTCCGTATGGTAATCAGTTGCTGTGCAATTACAGACAACACTTCAATGTCGATCCTGTTGAACTCGTCAAAACAACACCAAGCACCGGATGTTGCCAGACCAGAAAAGAATCTGCCCATCATTTTGTAGTCCAGTCCTTGTAAAACCCATTAAATATTATAATTTATACAATAAAAAATCCGTATATGGTTTTCAATGCAATGCTCTTTCGTTTTTATACTCTTATTTAAATCAACCTAGATACTAAACATTAATTAATATAATATAGAAAAATTAAATAGTGTATTAATAAACTAATATATGTCAGAGTGATGGACGTAAAGCAAAGCCACAAAATATATCGTCTGTGGATGTGCTTTATAAGGTAGGGCAAGTTTGAAGCAAATACGAGTAACAACAAATGAGACAAATGTTTAATAACTTTTTCTTTCAAAAAGTTATGGATGGTATGAGATAAGAAAATTCTTTATTGCACATAAATAAAGTACATTAGGCGAACTTAATGCTAATTAGCATTTTCTTCCAGTTAACCTTTGGGTTCATGTTTTCCTGTAACTACAACAATGGTTCAGGTACCTGCCCTTACTGTCTCGTCTAAAAAAACCACAGTATAATAATAAAAAACTAAAATTGACATCTAAACGGAGAGTATCAAATGATTTGTATTAAGGAGACTATCCTCTTGATAATGGTTTTTTAACACAACCCAGTAACTGGTACTGGAACAGAACATAAATAATACCTTCCGAACAGTTGAACACCACACACTGTATAGCTAGAGACTTGGCCAAGTCTTTAGTGGTCTCAGTCTTGCCGGTTCCCGCGGGACCGGCCGGGGCTCCTCCCAGGTCCAACTGGAGAGCTCCCATGAGGCAAAGGTAACAACGATCCGTCAGCGGAGTTATTACCAATACACCTTTAAAAGATTTATTGTTAATAAATAATCATCCGGTAAACATCTAATTCCGACACAGTACCGGCACAGTAAAATGTATTAAACTGTGAAGGTACTTTCAGAGCCGAAAAATACCAAACAGACGATGTCATCAACGATTCAATGGCTTCGTTCTTCGTTACTAGTGCAATCCTGCGTTAAACGGAGTCCTTATATGGATAGGTGTGTAGTAACAGTAGTAAACAACACTGAAAAATAACTACAAAGGCCAGATTTATTTTTTCACATACCTCCAGCTCCCAAATATTCATGACCATAAATGTACAAGGCACTGGACATTCTAGCCACACAGTTATCTATGTCCTCCTCCCAATAGTATCGAATCATTTTCAACCACTCAAAGTCAGTTCTGAAAAACAAGTTTAAAAGTCGTTGAATTTAAAGAAAAAAAAATGATGATTAAATTTATGTGCGCAATGCCAGTGCTCTTAAACGGTGAAGGAAAACATCGTGAGGAAACCAGTTAGTATTCTAACAGCGGCGATGGCAACCTGTCACGTATGGAATACTAACTACTGCAAAATGTGGGTATGTGCCAAATGTAATGTTTGGACGTACCTCTGACTACCCCCCTTAGACATCCTCAAAGAATCTTGAATTAGTACCTACTTGGTACTGGGAGATCTGAAGGGATATCTACCGTGCCTGGGAATCAAAGTTGTGAAGCTGTTTCAGTTTTTTTTTCAGAATTTAAAGA
Organism: Plemyria rubiginata; assembly: GCA_963576535.1. Lineage (NCBI taxonomy): Eukaryota > Metazoa > Arthropoda > Insecta > Lepidoptera > Geometridae > Plemyria > Plemyria rubiginata. Next base: position 7,814,020 of record OY754905.1, read on the forward strand.
GCCTAAATCATCTTGCATAAAAATCAGGTTTCTTTCTCTTAGGGTAAAATAAAAATAAATAAAATATATGTAAAAATACTAACGCGCGTTGGACATGTTTCTCCACCATATGAGTAATAGTATCCCTAGCGTGGACGTCAATTGTGATAAGGGCGCATAGAACCTTTCGGAACAATGACGAGAGGTCTTTTCGGGTCAAAGCGGCCAAGTCATTAAGATCCGCTATACATATCTTCTCATACTCAAGTAGGCTCGTGTCAATGCGTAGCGGGATTTCCAAGTCGAAAAGCTCATGTACTCCTTTAGCCCACATTATTTGTGAAACCGTGAGCACCACCTAAAATTGGATAGCGTACAATAGAACAAGACAAACTTATATGCGATGCCACTATTACTTGGTCTCGTGACATTTATAGGATCATTCGGGATAATATGTTAAAACACATTTGATTTACATAATTTCTTGGATTTGGGTTTTTATGGCCTACGACGTAAAAAAGCTAAAAATGCCTTAAAATATTGCATAAAATATTACTTGGTTTGGATGTAGTTCAACCCACTCCACTCTAGGACGAGCCATGAAATCTTTGAGTGCGTATTTCATGCATCGCTTCACAGATGCAAACATAGCTTCTTCTACTTTACCAAGCCAGTCTTCAACGTTGCCACGAGCTTTAAGACCCTGAAATAATGTACAATTGAATATATTTCAATAGTCTTCTTATTATGAGTTCGTTTTAATCTTTAAAGCCTCTTAGGAAATCGAGCCTTTTACACAATAACGTAGCAAGGTAGCGTTATGAAGTGTACAAAAAGTCTGTAAAATAATACTACGTTCCATGATGAATAGAAATGTAAATATTACAAACTTATTTGTACCTTTAGCTTTAACTTTAGCAGATGTCAACGTTTGCGTTGTTTTTATTGTTTATCTTAAGTTTGTTTTCAAAATAAAATATATTTGATATTCTGATAAAAAATGCTTCAAAGTGTTGCGCTCTCTTAGTCATCAAATAAAGAGACTCTTTTACATTATATATTTACACTAGCTGGTACCCGCGACTTCGTCTGCGTACTTTTAATCTCTTCATCTCTTTTTTTCGCAATAAAAGGTAGCCTATGTTCTTTCTCAGGGTCTAAGGATTGTCTGTACCAAATTTCATCAAAATCGGTTGAGAGGTTTAAGCGGGAAAGCGTAACAGACAGACAGACAGACAGAGTTACTTTCGCATTTATAATATTAGTTGGGATTCTTGTATATAATAACAGGAGTTATTTAAAAAAAATAACAATTTATAAAAAGTTATGTAAATAATATAATGGGGATTGTTGATGTTTAAATGTTTTCAACTATACTCATAATGGTTTTGGAGTGAGTTACATACTTTGCCCAGGTTTACGCGTTCTCCTTCAGGTGAAAGCATCGCAATGATATCTGTTGTAAGATCCTCAGGCTTTGCAGCTTTCGCAAGTCTAGCTTGCAGCATGTCTCTTGTTTGGAAGGACATTTCTTTTTCCACTAATGTACCATCTTCTGTTATTTCCATCTCGCTCTCTGGTAGTTTGACACCGAACTCCAGTTTTGCGATCGCGTCGAAACACTTTCGGAGGTGTGGTTGGACCGCGTGGGGGTTACGAGTCTGGAATTAAAATGTTTTTGGTTAGAATTAAAAGTGTTTTCGTTGCTTCGTAGCTCATGCTACGCCGTAGAACAGGTTACGCCGTAGTAATGGCTACGCCGTAGAGCAGCTTGCGAACATAATTCTTTTTTCTGCATTCATGATTTGTACACTTCAATGCTATATGGCACTGTCTGAAGTATTAACCAATATTAGTTTATTTATTACAGTAGGTCTTTGGGTAAATGCTATGTAGCAGTCGAAATCATCAATCATATGGCCTATAACATTATGTTTGAGCACCCGATGCATGCATGCATAATATAAATTTCACCTTTGTATATATATTTAGTTATTATTAAAAAACATTTGTTTTTAATAATAGGAAACGCTATACCTATGTCATGAGAGGTTAAAACAAAACGAAATAACCAGGCAACTCTCATTCAATCTTAGTAACATAAAATACGTATTATTATGTATATATCTAATTGTGAGTAATAGTGCGATTTTGATAAAACCTTGATTATTAATATCTTTGATTACAAATTATTTTCTTTTGATTTTAAATTACAGGTAACTTATAGGGGAGATTGAAACTTTGATTAAAAAGGTACGTGAAATAATAGTATACCTGAGCCAGAATTTCCAAGAGCTCGTCGTTAGACAAGAAGAAAAACCTTGGGAAAGCCACACGTTTCGTTTCCAAGTACGCCTCAAGACATTTCATAATTTGATCCAGCATTTCGTTGTTTCTTACAAACTCTTCATATAGTTTTGGCTGTGTTGCCGCCGGCATAGCCAAAGGCACCTTAAACATTAACAGTTGCGTGAAATTAACCCTCAAAACCAACAAAACATTACAAAAACTCCCAAAGTATGAATTTTGTTTAGCGCTTTTCAGTTGTCAGCACCTCTATCGGGCATGCTGGAGAACTCACGAGTCTCTCATACTTGGGGTAACTAATACTATTTATGCCTTATTTCAAATAAACCATCATAAAACGATCTAGTCATAATAGTGTTCGACGGTAGTGCATCGTAACAAGTAAGGTATATGTTTATTGATTTTATAGTGTTTAAAATAAAAAATAATAATTTGTGCCATTAGAACGGGCGAAATGTATAGAATAATATCGGCTAGGACAAAAATCTATCGTCACTCAGCTATATGCTTAACAGTGATTGGTACACTACTACAACGCTGGTATACCGTGAAACAATAACTTCAAGTCCTTCTAATTTTAACTAAACTAGATACCGCGCAGCTCAAGGGGACAGTCATAATGGGCTCAAATCCTAGTCGGATAATAACTTTTGGGATCTTTTATTTTTTTTTGTTAAGTGATGCATAGTTCAAATACTTTTTAGTTGGATATAGTACTAATTTTTGGCAAACCTTAGCCAATTTTCTCATAATGTCCTTCCATGATTTATCAACAATGGTGAATAATCTGGTCTCGTTAGGAAGCTGCCTCTGGATATCAGGAGCGGAAAATATAACTTCAAGATACATCCACGTTTGCTGACAGGTGAACCATTCTTCCTGTAACACCAATTTACTGACCTCAGACTACCTACACCATAGTTACACTTAGAGCCATATCACACGGCGTTTTTGAAACACGCAGACGACGCGTAGATGACGCGCGTTAAAAAAACATGCAACGCGCGTCTCCGCTCCGACACTTTGTACGCGCTTCAAACGAGTTTCGAAAGCGCAGAAAACGCGCGTCGTCTGCACTTTTAAAATACGCGGCGTGCCTTAGCTCTTAGTTGCATATTTAAACACAGAAACGCCATTCACTTGTGTTTTGTTATGTAACGGGATTATAGTGATTGAGAGAATTTATAATTCAATAATACTAGGTTCTTGGATTGTATTGTCCACTTGCTTATTTTCCATGCGATGTATATTTATCAAAATAAGGGCACACATCGCAGCTTTTACATAACGAATTTAGTATGAACTCTACCAACTACTTTTTCTATGTAGCTAATGCAAATTATAAGCATGAAATGATGAGTATAAACTTACAAGAGTCTTAGAAAAAAGGTCCAGATTCCTTGCCCACTCTTCAACCCTGCTTTTAATAGGGCCGCAATTTCTAGAGCTAAGAATAGTCCCGATGTGAATATTACTCTCGTCCAGGGCCGCTTGGATCTCGTCTAATCCACCCAGGACATAGACATCTTTTGCGTCCTTGTGTAGGAGAACTGGGAACTCAAGAGCTGCCCATATCTCTTCCACCTAGAGATACAACATAGTCACTGGAGCTTGGCATCGGCTTAGCATGTTTGTCTTTCGTTAACACACTTGAAACATGTACATGTTTCAAGTGTTATTGACACTACTCACTACTACTATTGATACTTGAAACATATACATGTACATGTTATTGTTGTTATATGTTTGTAACTCAGCCCATATATCTTTCAAGACCTAGTATATTTTACAGTAAAGCCGCGTGTCTTCTGGTATATCCACTGGCGCTGGTTTGAAGACAATAAGAACATTAAAAGCATGTTGAATGCCTTCCTTTCCGGGGCACAGTGCTGCTGTGTGGCATGTCTGCCAATAATATTTCTTTTTACCTTTTTGAGCAACCCTTCAAGGCCAGCCTCGGAACTGGCCTGTCCGGCCACTTCCATTAATTCGTCAGCGTGTTGGAAGGCCTGTAGATCTTCCAACATTTTAAGGGTCACCACCATATCGGGGGTGAAGCGGGTCTTCAGTATTTCTTCAATCTTCACCCAATGCCGAGGCTTCAACGATGGATTGCGAAGGTACGACATAACTGGAAGCTGTTAAAATAAAATGTTTTATGGTAAAAGAGTTTTTTTTTAACTAACTATTGTCAATATTATGTTAAAAGTCAATGTTACTGTATAAAATACGTTATAAATTCTGCAGATTAAAGCGAATAACAACTGCATTGAGGTAGAATTAGAGAAAACTATGTTTAACACGTTACAACTTCGCGTGCGAAAGTAAAAATTATTATAGAATCTGTTTTGTCTTATATATTATAACAGTGTTATTTATTATCTTATATAGAATAAGACCTCTGTATGGCTCAACTCATATATGTATTTCTTTTTTGTCTGAAATAAACATTAAAAAAAACTGAAACAGCTTCACGACTTTGATCCCCAGGCACGGTAGATATCCCTTCAGATCTCCCAGTACCAAGTAGGTACTAATTCAAGATTCTTTGAGGATGTCTAAGGGTCAGAGGTACGTCCAAACATTACATTTGGCACATACCCACATTTTGCAGTAGTAGTATTCCATACGTGACAGGTTGCAAGCCCATCGCCGCTGTTAGAATACTAACTGGCTTCCTCACGATGTTTTCCTTCACCGTTTAAGAGCACTGGCATTGCGCACATAAATTTTTCGATAAAAAAATCCATTGGTGCACGACCGGATTCGAACCTGCGACCTTACGATCGGAAGGCGGGGCACTCCCACTAGACCACCGGTGCTCAAAAAAATAAACATTATCTTATCTTATATAAGGTTTCCATATTTATCGTTGAATTTTATAGCGTAGAAAGAGTATTTTTCTTCGCGTTAAAAATAGTTCGTATTAAAATTGTTATCTTATTCTATAAGGTCATGTTAACACAGGCTAAATAAAACCGTACCTTTTCCTTGATAATATCAATGGTTTCTTTGCACTTCGGTACTATTTTGTTGGGTGGTAAACCTTTATCGAGCTGGTTAAATATTTTTCCGTAATTGATAGTCGTCGTTTGTATATCATCTACGTCCAGACTATGGAATGGATTTTCATACCTGCGAAAAGTACGGCAGTGCTTAGTGGCAGTGCGTTTGATTATGTAAATATTTACCCACTTTTTCATAATCCCTGTCATTTTATATCGGCTCTTTAGAGTATTCTTTGTCACTTTCATGCCAACAACAAGAGACAGCAACAGACTTATTGGTCTGATGAGCTATGGCGCGCTCAGCGACCATTATAAATAAGGGCCTTAGACTGTTATAAAATTTACCATAAAATAAAAGTAGGTAAGGATTTACTTATTTGCACAACGGGTTATGGTGAGCTATACTGGAAGTTTTACTACGGAATAGAATCAGAATGAAGGAAATCCATAGAACAAAAGTAATCGACATAGCTCGCAGAATTAGTATAGGCAAGTCGTTTAGCTGGATGAACTGAAAACCGCGAGGTAATAAAGGTTTGATGGGCCAAGTATATGTTGTATCTCCGACCATTTAATTATTTACCTAATATTATTTACTGGTTTTTATTAGAATAAAAAACAGCTTCAAGACTTTGATTCTCATACACAGTAGATATCCCCTAAGAGCCCCTAGGATCGAAATTGTAAAAAACAATTGAGTATGTCTACCATTTTTACGTATCAAATAAACCATACCATGATAAATACAAGTCATTCCATTCTTTAGACGACTTCCATAGCAACTGCCTTAGTTTGACGTCATTGATCGCTTCATCCAGCTGTTCTAATCTAGCTGGTGGTATCTGTAAAATGTAACTTAGAATAATCCTACTACGACAGATGGATAGATGGATGTTATTTACTCTTTCACGCCGGAACGGCTGAACGGATCTGGATGAAACTGAATTAACCCAACTTTTTTGTACTATTTGATGACGGAATAAGCTGATGCCCCACCTGATTTTAAGAAAAAAACAATGCCATAATAACCCACCTTAAATATTTTCTGCCACTCTCTGATTTGTTTGTCCCTCGCAAAACAAACCATGAGTCTTTCCAAAAGATCATCAAGGGTTTCCATAACCTTTTCCATATCAGACTTTTCGTCATATAACCATTGTTGCTGTAAATAAAGTTTAAAAATGACATGCAATCAACTTTGCAATCGTGAACTTAACGTAAATCAAAACTTTGCAAGTCGGAAAAATGAACAGCATGGCTGTTTCAGTAGTACTGAAAAGCCTTGTTTTTTTCGTAATAGTTTCTTTCAGTTCAGAGCACCGGTGGTCTAGTGGGAGTGACCCCGCCTTCCGATCGTAAGGTCGCAGGTTCGAATCCGGTCGTGCACCAATGGATTTTTCTATTGAAAAATTTATGTGCGCAATACCAGTGCTCTTAAACGGTGAAGGAAAACATCGTGAGGAAACCAGTTAGTATTCTAACAGCGGCGATGGGCTTGCAACCTGTCACGTATGGAATACTAACTACTGCAAAATGTGGGTATGTGCCAAATGTAATGTTTGGACGTACCTCTGACTACCCCCCTTAGACATCCTCAAAGAATCTTGAATTAGTAGTACCTACTTGGTACTGGGAGATCTGAAGAGATATCTACCGTACCTGGGGATCAAAGTCGTGAAGCTGTTTTTTTTTTTTTTTTTTTTTTTTTCTTTCAGTTCATTTTTCCGAGTCAAGATAGTTTTTAATTTCTTGAAATCATTTTGATTCGAAATTCTAAATCACTATGTGGACTTTTGCCCCTGATTCCACAAATAAATCTTCTCCAGGCTGGTGATGATCTATTATTCCAATAGATAAAATAAATGCCTACTGAAAAAAAACTGAAACATTGATCCACACGCACGGTAAATATCCCTTCACATCTCTTAGTACCAAGTAGGTACTAACACCAGATTCTTTGAGGTCTAATAGGTATCTAATAGTTACTTACCACAACTTCATCTCTTAGTTTATTGACGTCTAACATGAGCTCCATTATATCTTTGCCGATCTGGCTCGCGAAAAGTCCGGCCAACTTGCTTCGCGTGTCAAGACGTGCGTCAACGTTCGTACGTAACGTGCCAAGAGCAACACTCAAACCTAAAAGTGGAAATCACCTATATAAAATTCAGGTCTTTAGCGGTAGATTCATTCGTAGCAAGTCAGTCTTTATCGGTAGATTCATTCATAGCAAATCGTAGCACGTGCTTGGAACCCACAAAACGTATTTTTATCTCTATTTTCATCATTTAGTAATAAAAACTGAATATTTACTAATTTAGTATCCGCTTTTGCTGTAACACTTCAGTAGTGGTGCGGGCTCTAATCACAAATGACTATGACGCAACACATGTACTCGTAGTGTTAACGTATCTCAAGTATACTCGACCCTAATCCTACTACTATTATAAATGCGAAAGTTTGGGATGGATGGATGTTTGTTACTCTTTCACGCCAGACAGGCGGAACGGATCTGGATGACACTTGGCAGAGAGATAGATTATAGTCTGGAATAGCACATAGGCTACTTTTTATTCCGGGGATTTAAAACTGCGCGGGTGAAACCGCGGGGCGCAACTAGTTTGTTATAACTAAAAGTCCTCACGTCTAGGAGGTGAATTGGAGCAGGGGAAGGGGCAATAGGTGTTGTTTTATTGTACTTACCCAAGTATTCAGTCATATCATCAGGCTGTATGGGAATGTTAAATTCCCCCATGAGGTCATACAATTCCCGGAGATACTCCAAGCGTTCTTCCAAATAGGCGACACGTGGTTCTAGTCCATCCATCATAAAATTGAATGCAACTAATTCGCCTGCACTCTCAGGCTCTTTGCTTATATCCTCCGTTATGTTATCTATGCCTTCAAGGATCTCGTCAATGCAGGCACGGCCAATGCTTAGAAAATAAATTTAATCAGTGATAGGTTACTCAACTAATAAGTAAATAAAGTTTAAAAATGACTGTTATTACATGCAATCAACTTTGCTATCGTGAACTGAACGTACATCAAAACTTTGCAAGTCGGAAAAATGAACAGCATGGATTTTTCATTAGAACTGAAAAGCCATGCTTTTTCAGTAGTCAGTTGCCTGTTACCTTCTTAACAGGCAACTTATTTAATTAGTTGAGTGACCTAACACTCAGGATGATTTTCATTTAAATTGGTAGGATTAAAAAGACTGAGTCTTATTACTTTTTTTAAGTTTACCAACTGACATTTAGCAGAGGAAGATTACAACTACACTTAAACGATGCATTTATAAATATTTTTTATCTACTCTCATGTCATAAAATTCGAATTATAAACGTCAAAACGAATTCATATTGATATATTTTATAAACGCAATACCGTAACCAAATTAGAAAAAATAATTATGATACAGCTCCTCATACAAAGATAGTTATATAAAATAACTTTTTTACCATAACGATACAGTTCTTTTTCTTTTTGGAAAAGGCAAGGGTCTTGAAACCGTACAGCCAAAGAGTTTGATAGTCTGTGGCGACGGCGCGGCGCGGCGGCGGCGGCGCAGCGCGCGCATGCGCTGTTGTACGGTTGGTTTGGCGCCAATTGATACGTTTTGTTTCAGTCAACTGGATTTCTTACTAACTTTGATATTTTATTTATTAGGTTCAACACTAATGTATGAGAGTAGATAAAGTAGTGTATGAAACTGCACATAACTAGGTATTAAAACTCTCGTGGGATACTATTAAAAACCTCGCCTACGGCTCGGTTTTTCAACACCCTCTCGAGTTTTAATAACCCTCATTATGCAACAGTTTCATAAACTACTATTATATGATCTTGTAATACCACAATGCACTTTTCATGCTTAACTGTGTTACTTTATTATTTTCTGTCAAAGTGTTTTTCAATCTAAAACTGGTGCCGAATTCACAAAACAATAAGTAATTACTTACTCGGGGGTAGTGTTTAGAATGATATCAAATAATCGTCTTGGCTGTGGCCTAAACAGCTCTTGGAATGGACAAAGGCATAGAAACAGCAGCCCAAGTGGTTGATAACTGACCACTTCCTCGATTTCCTCCATCTGTTTCACGAACTTCTCACAAAGCTTTCTGAATTGCATCACGTCACGTTCGTTTTTGATTAAATCAGTGTCCATTTCGTGAGCATCCCTGAAGTTATCCATGAATGATTTCATGCGTTCAAGGAACATCCACACACTCTCGTATCCACTTTTAAACGAATAGGGAATAAATGCTATGTCATCCATCATTTTATTGTCTTGATTCATTAAGAAGTAAAGGTTCGGAGACTGTCCACATGACCATTCTACTTGTTTTCCCATTATGGTGGGCTGAACGAATATTTGTAATGATTCTTCGTTCAGGAAGTTATGAAACGTGCGAACGTATTGATCCCAGTAGTCAGTGATCTTTTCCATGTAACACATCATGATTTTTTCGCCAGGGTTGAGTTCAACTTGGCCGTCAGGCATGACGTATGCGTCCACTTGAAATAGCGCCCACTGTAATGCAGTTAATTATCATAATTTCAAACTAGGTATAAAAAAAACTAAAATAATCGGCTTTCGCCTACGATTTGCAGGCACAATGCCGTGACTGCTGTAAAAGTTAGACCATAAAGTCAAGACCACAATGCGTAGCCATTGTGAGGTATTTTTTTTTATCACACAGTAACTCCTCCGTCATCTCAAAACCCTCTACCTGATACTTGAACCTGGCTATTAACATGCGCTACATATTGCGGACTAATTAATTGGTACAGTAAGTTGTTTTGATTATGTGCACAAAGAAAAATCACATTTGTATACCTTACAAGTCTCACCGGGCCTAGGAATCACTTCCAAGACCTCATCAACTTCTTTCCCCTTCAGCAATTCCTGGTCGGGCGTGAACCCCACATGTATTCGAAGCATGTCCGCCATCATACTATTAGATCTTTTAGTTAAACGATACAGCATATAGTTTGTCATATAATCGATCTGTTTAATAAAGCTAAAATAAAGAAAATTGTTTGTTGTATTTCGATGTTTTGGTCACATGTAGGTATGTCCTTAGCATACACTCGCAGCTCAGCTCTCGTGGTAAACTCTAACATAGAAAACCAATATGATATTGGCATATATGCCAGGCAATATGACCTGGCGGTCACGAACAATGTATATTCCAAGTTCTAACCAAATCCATGCCACTGTTCGATGGATAAAAGAGCACACACGTGGTAGCACTTCCTACCTACCTATTACACCTACTTATTCTTGTTCGCGTATTCGTCTTGTTTTTCCGAACACTACGTATATTATGTATAGTAACTGTATTTGCCTATTTTTCACGAACAAGTCAAATAGGTAAATTTATACACGAATACATGCGATGTTATTAAAATGCGTGGACGGTTTGTTCGCGCTATTCGGACTTTTACACAATAGAGCCGCTTAAAGAACAAATAAAAACGCAATATCAAATAGCGATGTAAATGTAAAGTGCAACTACATATCACAAAACTGTTGTCGGTCTTGGCGCTGCTAATAATGTATGTACCTAGTCTCTACTTAATGACTTATCAATAACCAAAACGAGTATATTTTTACTCGACGTCTCAAATGGTAAAATAGTCGCTGATTATAGGCGGTTGGTTGACGATATCAGTGCTCGAGTCCAATCGAATTGGAAAATATTGTGGCAAATAAAAATCAAAGTGAACTCTCGATTACTTTGGTTTTACGAGTGTATAGATAAATCCTTTCAAAATCGCGGAATCGAATCATCAGAATTGCACGCGTCTTCGGAATTTATTCTCTTTTATAATATTGATCCTAATTATTTGACCTAATATCTAGCTGTTGTCTCCCAAAAAAACCAAGCTAGCGCACGTGTCTCGTATATTTAGGTGTAAACTTAATTCCTATTGAATGAACGCGTTCTTATAATTTAGTTACTTGGCAAGTCTCTCGCAGTATTTTCTTTTATTCGCTTTCTGTGTGTACGACATCCCTCCAGTGGGCTTCCCTCGTACAATCAAGAATGGGGGTATGTTTCTATCATCGAATACAAAGCCTTGCTGGTACAGTGCCGTGTGACATGCAGTGGTAATTATTTCTAGCACCACAGCTCGGAACTCTATAAGTTTCTCTCTTGTATATTCCACGCGTTTCATCTGACAAAAAATATATAAAAACATTAAAGAAAAAATTTGGTGCAATTCAGCAGAACACTACAACTTCCTATTTACTATTTACCTGAACTTCAATGAAGTAGAAAAATGCTGTGTCCATGTCCCTACTAAGATCGGCAAAACTTTTCATGTACATTTCACAGCACATTGCTTGAACGCTAAGTAAAGCTTTTCCCAAAACTGGCGTCAAGATAAATAAGTTCTTAGCCAGTCTTGTCCTCAGTTTACTGTATTTCCGAAATAGTATAGACTTCCGCCACACGTAAAATGCTTTCCAATACCTATAAACTCTAAAAAACTTTATCTGAAAAAAAATATTGTACTTTTATAACTAGTTAGCTTTGATAAAAGTGCGAGAACACCGATACAGACGCACGCCTGTAAAACAGCTCTCACTAAAACTTTCTCTAAAACCAGTTCTTTCAAAATAGCAACAACAGTTTCTGAATAATAATGAACACCCGTGCACCGTTTTTTTTAACTCTATGCGTTTGAATATATAGGGTATATCATTGAATAGATTACATCAGTCAATTTTACAAAAATTGTGTACTCTTGCTCCCAAGCCGCCAGCTTTGTAAAGACCATTTCATTTGTGTAATGAGTCACCCCACACGGGCTTATAGTAAGATAATTCTTTTTATCTATTTCTTCATAGGGGACGACTCTGAAAAAGAAAATAAATAAATAAATAAATAATGCTGGACAATCCACACAGCACTATCTAGCCCCAAAGTAAGCTATTCAAAGCTTGTGTTATGGGTATGGATAACTGATATATTTAATACATTATATACTTACATAGATAGATATTTTTTATTATACATAGAAAACACCCAGACCATCGGAACAAATTTCTGCAAATTGTACACAAATTTGTTCCAAGGCGGGAATCGAACCCGCAACCTCTTGCGTCGCAGGCAGGCTCTCGCCCGCTGCGCCACAGAGGTCGTCTAAGCTAGTTAGTAAACGAATTTAAATCGGGTAGGAGGGCGTCCCAAGATTCGTTTTCCTGTTCGTGGAAATGTAATAACGAAGGCCTATGTCCAGGAGTGGACTTTTTGGGTCTTCTTCACATCATGATCAGGATGATGATGAAGATGATGATGCTCTTAACCCACGCTAAGTGGGGTCAGCACAAAAGGTTTTTTCCACTCTCCTCTATTATTCGTCATCTCAGTGTCACTTCTTTCTAACTCATGTATCTTTCACACAGTCCAACTTTTCATTGGCCTGCCTCTCCTTCCAAATCATCCACATCCTTAACCGATACTCTAAGACAAAAAAAACATTGAATGCGTAAGACACCATCTCAGTTCATGAAATACACCATCTTCATTGTTTTGTTCATCAGTATAGATAGATAGATAGATAGAAAATACTTTATTGCACACAACTTAAGGACACAACAAATAAACAAACTTAAAACTAAAAGTACAATATATATTCGTATCCTTGGTATATAAGTATATTCGTATCCTTGGCCCGACCTCCCTTATCTCATACCTAAACTGAAGCATAGTTGTATGACAAGAGTATTCAAAGACTATAAAATATAGGATAACATCTCCAATAATGCACACGTTTTTGAAAAAAAAATATTATTATTATTATAAGTACGTACTTGAGATAATACGGAGTAAAATATACATTCTCCGGATGGACCGCGTACACCATATACAAAAATCCTCCAGATGGATCTCTCCTCACGCAATCAATGACTTCCTTTTGTGAGGCCACTACAGGTTTAATTTTCAAGGGATCTACAGATAAATCCTTGTCGTATATCTGGTCATCGCTTGGCTCACGAATTTTAAGAGTTATCTTCTTTTTGTCCTTGCCGACTAGAAACCACATAACGTGTTTTCAATTTCAATTTTATTTCAGAAAATGTAAGCCGAGTTGTGTAGCAATGTAACAAATCTAGAGTGCTATACTATCTAATAACTATTAAGTAAAAACTGAAATAGCAAGTAACTTTTGACAGCTGATTAGTTTTGATCGAGCTGTCAGAAACCGGCCGTAAGTTAAACAAAACCACAGTACCTACCTACATAAAAAATAATATAGATTAATATTACAGATGTTTCTTTTTTATGTATGTATTTTGTAACGAATTAACTCAAAAACTAAGACCCGATTGAGAATTCTTTCAACTTTTAGCACTAAAATGTTACTTTATCCCTGAGTAACATGCAAAATTTATAACCGCTGGTAATAAAATCTTTATGTCCCGATTAGGTAGATATTTGAAAACTCACTCAAGTTATCTTCTAGATTAATTGGCTCGAGCTTAGCTACTTTTCGCTCATTTCGGTAGCGTTCCTCTTGTGCTTCCGCAAACCCAGTCTAAAAATACACGGTTTATTTTAACTATCACAAACTCAAATAGGGTTTCTAGGGATACGAGCTTTCATTTACAGTTCAATACCTGTTAATGAAGATATCATTATTAATGACAAGACTCATTGATAAATGTAAAATGTGAACACGATTAAGATATTTGGGTTGGCTATAGGCTATAGCAATCCTTGAAATCCAACCTGAGTGAGTTGGGGATAGCAGGGTTGCAAGCGGGGGTAGGTGGCGAGTCCTTCTCTTGAGTCCTTTTGAGTCCTTTTTTCTAGGAAATGAAAAAATAACTTCACTATTTCAAGAAAATTACTAGTTAGGTTAGGATTTTTAAAGTGAAGAAAATTGGTAATAATATTTCATCTCCTAGACAAACAGAAGGGAAGGACTTCCCATTAGGTTAGGGTGTAATTTTTAAAGTGAAGAAATTTGAAGTAATATTTTTTCATATCCTATACAATAAATAAATAAAATAAATAAATAATGCTGGACAATCCACACAACATCATCTAGCCCCAAAGTAAGCTACTCAAAGCGAGTGTTATGGGTACTAGATGACTGATATATTTAATACATTATATACTTACATAGATAGATATTTTTTATCATACATAAACACCCAGACCAACGGAACAAATTTCTGCAGATCGTACACAATATGTTACACAAATTTGTGTAACATATAAAAAATGTTAAAACGTGACTTAATTATGATGATAGCTAGGTAATGAGTGAGCTGCAAGACAAAAACTAAAAACAGTATTTTAATTATTTATTTATAATTCGGTAGGTACCTGAACAGTAACTAAATAAAACGAAATTCTTACCAAAGGCTCAGGTTCCCGTTTCACATATTCAATTTTTTCCAACAACTTTCTGTGCGGCAAATGAAATGGGATGTCTCGAGGTTTCCTGCAATAGTACACAGTTTAAATTACTATTTCATAGGTAAGATAATAATTGTATAAAAAATAATTACGAAAAATCAGGAGCCATCGATTTTCAATATTGATTTTTTCGAGTTTCAGACATAATAATATTATGACAAAACAAATATTATATAAAATATTTCATTTCACATTTTTACACTGCTAATTTTTTTTAATTGAACCATAATTATTATACAAATAAAATATCGCTCGCCATAAAATCACTATGAGCCATCACAGACGGTTGATATAATATAAACTTTCATTTTACGGTTATCCTAAGATACTGAGCGGCGAGGAGCGATAGAGTGACTTCATCTTAAGATACCTTGCTATGAAAATATTGTTACATTTTCAAGAGAAACTACGAGTATAACTAATTATAAACGCGGAAGTTTGTAAGTATGGATGGATGGATGTTTGTTTCGGCACTTCACGCCGGAACGGCTGGACGGATCTGAATGAAACTTGGCAGAGAGATAGATTATAGTCTGGAATACTAAATAGGCTACTTTTTATCCCGTGGGAATACCGGGATTTAAATCTGCGCGGATGAAACCGCGGGGCGCATCTAGTACCTACACCTCTATTATCGTATCTTAATAGCGTGTCGTAAGGTATTTTATGATGAAATATTAATAGTATCTTCGTCGTCTGTGATACGATATACCTACGCTTTGAACACACAAGTTTTTACTCTCGGCGAGAGATTGAACCCACGGCCTACAGCGCAGAAAGCAGACCGACTGAGTTGTGGGGGCTGACATGATGAATGGGATTCATTCAATCATTTACTTCGGAAAATGGAGGGCGCTTTGAAGTCGGCTGTAACACTGCGGTTTTTAATTTGGCTGCTACTACTTATATGGCTGCCAGTTTATTTCCCTAATTATTTCTTTATATTTAGCTATAGTTGGTTTACGAATAAATTTATGTGGAAAGAAAAAACGCGTTTGATAAAATTATCAAATTAATTACAAGAGTAGGTAATTTCTCCCGTAGATTTTTTGAAAAATACTTTGTCCGGTTATTTTTGAATATTTTGAGGTCGAAATAGGTAGGTTAGATACCTAGAAATCCTAAACCGAAATATGCTTTACAAAAGAATTTAAAAACCACATATCTATTTTATTAGAATATTGGGGTGCAAAATTTCAATAGGGACACCAAAAGTAAAGTAGGGAAATAATTCGGTCGATAAAACAAACAGCTAAACCCGGAAATCATCGCAGAAAAATAACTTGGGGGTTTGTGGTTAATTTTAGTAAGTACTTATGTACAGTGATGGTTCGAAAACCTTCGTCAGATTTCAACTTGATTCATTCAACGTATCACGAGCACATATTACCTTTTGAAATTAGATAGTAACAATACACTGAGTTAGAGAAAATAATGTTTTCTCTTTTCGTAGTCAAAGTTCAAAATCACAGATCAATGATGTTTGACTGTTTATTTTGTCAACAAGATTATTTTTCACTCCTCTTACTCAAAAAGACCGTCATAGTAGCGTACCAAAGCGGGGATGAAATTGCGTTTTTTCAACTTGGGGGAAAAAGTTTTTTTGTAATTTTCGTGGAAACTTTTAAATATTTCTCTACTTGCAAATTGAATTGTTGACCGTAATATATTAAATTTTTACAATAGAAATATACTGTAGGTATTTAATTATTTTATTTGCTCACAATCGTAGTTAAAAATACAGTGTAATACACGGGCGCAAAAACCCGTTATAACTGTTCTAATTACCACCTCACTCAAGCTCCGTAGTAAAACTATCTCGTAAATTATAATAGATCATTTTAGCCCCTTGTTTATCAATATGCTATTTATGAGACAATAGAGATGAAAAGACCAAGGAGGCTCTAGCAAATCACTGCCGAATTATTTGGAAAGGGGTCTATGCTCTCGTCTTGTGGGTGATGCACACAAGCAAAACCTTATTCGATTGCAAACGTCACATTTATTTAGATATTAGCAGAACTGTTTCTTCGTACTAGGAAACTTCACTGGTATTATGTTGGTACAATAAAAATTGATTCTTGCAATCTGGTGCAAGCAAAAACCGGCTCTAAGGAGAAGAACATTTAAAAACCGTCACTGTACATTAAAATTTAAGTATTTAGTTTTTTAAGTATTTAGTTTTTTTAGTAGTTTTGTTTACTTAAGTACTTATTTACTTATGTAAACGAGAAAAAAATTGGCAGCACATGATTTGTGACCATACCCCCGGTTTCTGAAAGCCCGATCAAAGCTAATCGGCTGTCAAGTCACAAGGTGTATCAGCTTTTACTTCATTAAATTAGATAACTTGACAGCCGATTAGCATTGATCGGGCTTTCAGAAACCGGGGTTAGTTGCATATATATCGTATATTACATATAGACCACAACTCCAAACTTTAGAGATGTGCTCTACCCACTTACTTATTTATTTTACTACTTGTTGATATAGCAAGGACCAAAACAAAACATTGCCTCGCGCCCTAGCATGCACGGCTCTGCATCCATCAACCTACTCGTAACTAAGGCATACACCTACAGATTATAAGTCCCGCATTTGCCTGTAATTTCACCGGCATCCACACCCCCGAAACCCGAAACTCAGCAACACATTGGCATGGCGGCAGAAATAGGCGGACGGACAAGCCTTTCACGATACGGCTCTACTACCTAATCTAAAATAGCTCTAGATCAAAATCAAAATGGTCTATAATCAATACAATCACAGGGATCGCTTTGAAACGTTTTGGTAAACCTACCTACCATTGAATCTACCGCCAGTTCGTCGCGATGTCGAGAGGTTCCTAATTCTATCTGAAAGATCCGGATTGGCTACGTTGTCGGTGGGAATACATTATTTGACCTACAGGCTGACTAACAACACTGAACGCTACCTCACATGGAACGTCGGTACTTTCCGAACATTTCTCTGTATCGTTTCAATCGCTGGTAACGTAGTCGTCGTTGCCCTTCGGTTTACGCTTCCATTCATCATGATTTTATATTTACACAAAATCAAAACATGTCTCGAAATGTAAATACAACCTGCGAAAATAATATCAAAAACTGAAAAACGGTTTCTAGGTAACCAACTTGGCGGTTACCTAGAATCCGTTTTTCACTTTTTATAACAATGTACTCTGTGGTTTTTCAGTTTTTCAGTTGGCGGCGCCAACAGTAATAAATATAACCAACCACAGACTAGGGATGCTAACGTAACGCATCCAATCTTCTCAATCCAGTATTTAGCGCTACAACGCATCTTAGCGTCGTGATTCTGTATTACTTGGTGATACATATTATAGTACCGTAGTATTCAAATTCCTTGGATATTAGGTACTCTTTTAAACATTTTTTTTTAAATTTATTTAAAGGGCTTTGTCGCTGGGCGACCACACTGCCCTATCTTTTAAACATAACACTGGTTTCTAAACATAACAAAGAGTAGGTATGTACTATGTAAATACACCAAAGATATAGGCACGCTAAGAAGTACACTAATCTATTATACAGGGCGTCCCACGGTTAAGCCACACGGAGGGAAGGACCTTGAATATCAAGGAATTGTATAGTAGGTAGAAAGATAAAACGTTTTACAGAAAGAAGACATTTTAAAAACAATTTAGACTGCATTACTTATTAAATTAGGTAGTTAGTTAAAAAATTAAATGGTTGAACTGGGACTCGAACCCGTTAAAAATAATCACCTATTATTTTTTGCTGATTAGCATACATATTGTCAGAAATAAAAGGAAAACCATGAATTTTAACAATTAACACAAAGTTAGTCAATAAAGCAAAAGCTCAAAATGAGTCCTAAATTCCTTGGGTGGATAGTCTGTGGGTGGATAGCTTAGCTTGGCTGTCAGCTAGACAACAAAACTGATTTAAATTCTGTTGTGGTCTGTGTGTAACAGCATTGTCAGATGTACCGCTTTTCCGCTTTTTTCCCCGCCTTTTTGACAGAATCCACGTATGCGTAGGTTAAA
Source organism: Plemyria rubiginata (assembly GCA_963576535.1). NCBI lineage: Eukaryota > Metazoa > Arthropoda > Insecta > Lepidoptera > Geometridae > Plemyria > Plemyria rubiginata. Next base: position 7,832,790 of record OY754905.1, read on the forward strand.
AGTGGAAGACTTTAACCTACGCAGTTCCGCTTTCTTTCGAATCTACATTAACAACCCTTTTTTTGGCAAGTAGGTAGGTACATACAATACATCAATCACGCCGAGAGGCTAAAAAGCTGCGTTCAGTTTGATCTGCTAATGTGCCTTTTGCATGCATCACATGTTATTCTACTGTCAGATCGAGCCACGAGCAGCCAGTGAGAGGTCCTTGATTCCTGGGGTTCTCGTAAATACTTCTCTGTCTGTGTAGCATTTTGGAATTTGCTGTCTATTAAAAACGTTACAAACCTATATAAAACTGATGAATTGAGAACCTTTTTTTAAAGTTGCTTTAAAATTGATGTAAATGAGACAAGAAATTCCGCTTTTTGTGGTGAAATTCCGCGTTTTTGAAGCTCAGCTACCACTTTTTCAATTGGCTCATCTGGCAGCACTGGTGTGTAAGTGATGGTAAGTGAGTGAACGAGCGAGCGGCGCTTGGTGTGGGTGGTGCAAAGAGTGAGTACATGCATAAACAATATAATTATATAAACGTGTGGTGTAGCTGTGTAGTGCGCTTTGGTTGGTTTACGCAAGGAATTTGAATACAAGTTCCTTGGGTTTACGTTTTGGGGTAGTGTCAGTGCTGCCAAGACTACGGCAATTGCCGTGTTCTACGGCATTCCGACCAAAGAATCACGTAACAGATTCTACGGCTTTTTGTAAATTCTACGATAATTAATGTATTTATGGGTTGGTATTTAGGAAGGGTTACTCCGATGCACAAAATTTGACCGTCGTATAATGCCATCCCACTCACCCAAATACTGTTTGACAGGAGTTAGAACGGCGGCAGGAGGAAGATGGGCACTTTTACTATCGAAAAGTACCTAACAATAGCAAACATGGTTGTAGAGAATGCACCACCTAAAATTCAATCAAAATATCTACATCTACAAATTTATTAGACAGTAAAAAGATTGGAGTAAGAAAATATTTGAATATTTTTTCAAACAAATAGAGAAAGTGTGCAAACAATACCCAAATATCGCTATTTAAAGGCTTCTAATGATAAAAACGTTATTTAAAAGGTTTTCCTTTTATAAGCAGTATTAAGGCCCATAATCGTTAGTCATTTTCCTTACAAACACGGCGTTTTTACCTCATGTACACGGCCCGGCCTAAAAATTTTCATTGGCAACACTGGATTGTGGGAGTGAGTGTGCGTGCGTATTTTTATTTTACTTACATTTACATTCTCTTTGGTAGTGTGGACTGTGGTGTGGTGTGTGCTGCGCGTTATATATTCGCGCTATTTTGCGTTAGAATTACAAATTTGCCGATTATAATCCGTGTTTTAACTATGTTTTTGTATTTTACATTAAAATTCTTTTGAACGTGCCTGTTCCTTCGTGAATAAGTTAGAAAATAAATAAGAACCAGTGTAAAAAGGTAGAGGTAGGTACAACTGAAGACCCTTCCAATGGAAGACAACTTTCACCCTTCGTTGTTTTTATGTCTAGCTTGCTCTAGGTATGGTAAATCTCCAATGTTTAGATATTTATGTAAACATCTATTTTTTAACACGTCTCAAGAGAACAAATATGTAAACAATAAAATTTATTGATCCTGCATGCTCTTCATGTTGAGGTTGAGGATTGGGGTCGCTTTTATTATTATCAAGGCATTTTCCCTTGAGACTTCACTTGTTCATTTCATCTGTATGAAATTACCTACTCTATTTTGCTATGTTTAGCTTCTTGTTGTTGAGCCAAATTAATGGCAGCCAAAAAATAAAACAATACAAAGGTAGTTCATGTCTAACCACATGAAATGCCTACTTGGGAAGGCTTTTGTTAAATAGTGGGACAGTAATAAAAATACATGTAATGTGGCATAACAGCTATTTTTTCATTTTTAACCCATAGTCATAGTTATGTTTTCATCTTCCATACCTGTATTTTAGCTAAGTATCCTGATATACCTGAAACAGGTTTTAAAATAATTTGAATTTGGTATTACTTAATGCTTGATTTTATTATTCAGTGTATTTATGAAATAATTTAAATAATTGCAATCATACAGCATAGTCAACTAGCAGATAATTTTGCAGATGGATTCCTTTATCTAATATCTTCTGCTTCAATAGAAGCTACTAGTAATAAGTTGCCATTGTGGAATTGAATGGCTATGTATTATTACGCAAGCAAGCTGAATGAGGCTTCATGTAGTGGATGCAATATAAAAGTACCTCCAGCTCCAATAGAGCCCGCCCCAGTGCCTCCGCCACCTTCTGACCATGCTCCCCTACCTCCAGACCCATCACTTCTTCATGGAACCGGGCTTTCCTACTATGATGTAAGTTCATTATTCTATAGTAAAGTATGACTACAACAATCATATTTCACTTACCTACTTAAAATTCAGGGTTGTTATATCTCAATATACATATAACAGTTATGTGACAGTCAATGCACAGAAGCATTACAATTGGATACCTACCAACTTCCCTTTGTAGCACATGAGATCAGTGGGGAGTCCACATCTACACAGGTAGTCGGTTGGTTATGGCAGGGGGCCGATCTAAACCCCTGGTAATTCTGATGATGTCTTTTGTATAGATAGATGTTAAGTAGTATGCATACTATAAAACATGAAAATTAAAGATAAAACAGTTAGAGAGAAATCTTGAAATATAGTACTCATTAAAGTAAACCTGGAGGAAAAAAATCCAAGCAAAGGAAGTCATCACTAGTTAATTTATTAATTTATGGTGCCAAATAGTTATTGTAATATGATTGTTACTTTATTTGGCTCTTTCACATAACACCACCCACCATAAAAGTACTTGTTTATGATTCAATACATAATGTTTCTTTGTTAGCAGCACTATTGATTGTGGCTGATGTCAAATCACTCACTGTACTAACTACAGAACTAATATTGTTCTGAGTAAAAAATATTTTCATTTTGGTTTTTAGATAGGTACTTATTTTGTTTCTTCTGTAAACCTATAAAAACTTTGCTCTTTTTTTTTAGAATGATGATTACTACTCTATGGTAAGAGGAAATAAATTCATGTCAGAGAGTGCATGCAAACATATTGTAATGAACAGTGGAATCAACTTTGTTCCCGCACAAAAAGTTGATTCACCTCAGGTATGTATTAAAAACTATGATTCTAGTTTATCATTTTTATTTAGCCACTATGGTCACTATGGCATTCTAATTAATAGTGAGGAGAAAAAATCGCGCCATGTTCTGCATCACACTGGTTAACCGAATACCCAACGTCAAAATTCGCCGAAGAACCAAGGTCGTGGACATGGGTAGGAGGATAAACCAGTTTAAGTGGAAATAGACAGGCCACTTGGCTAGGCGGGAAGACGATAGATGGGCAAAGAAAGTGACTGAGTCGTGGCCACGCGAGAGTCATAGACCATGATGCAGACCACCAGTCTGGTGGTCTGATGATGTAGTTAGGATGGTGAGAGCCATATGAGTACTTGGCGCTGGACCGGAAAGAGTGGCATACTAAAGAGGAGCACACACACACATCACACAGCAGTGTGGGTGATTGTTGGCTGCTTAGATATATAGAATAAGTCTGACTTCCTTCACTGAGGTCCCTCAATAGGGTATTGTGCATTACGCTCTGCTAACCTCACCTCAGCGAGGTCAACTCCTTCAAGTAGCAGAGAACTTTGGGTTGATAGCAGCAAATTTTTATCGTCCCCTGTGGTGATGTGGATGCAGGGGAACAATACCCAATCAGCTCCAGGAGATTTAATAAGCAGATATAAATAGCAATATTATATTAAACTTAACTAGAAATTACTATGAACAATAAACATAACAATTTTAATATAGTGAAGTATTATGCTCACACACAACCTGTGTCATCATCATCGTCAGCCTACAGAAGTTCACTGCTAGACATAGGCCTCCCCTATATGTTTCCAAGAAGAACGATTCTGAGCGCTTTCCATCCACCAACCAACTAACACAACCTTTGTAAAGTTCACAAATTATAATAATATAGGTAAATATAGGTATTTGATTCTAACTTTTCTCTTTCAGCTCTCAGTGATAACACCTGGGGTGAAACCATTAGCAGCTCTCCCTTATCTCAACTGCCCTGACAAAACTGATGTGGAGTACCGAGATGGGCAAATTGTCAGCGCAACATTCGATGCGTTAGTGGATATGCTTCGACCTGGGGCCAATAAAACCTTCACATTTACATTCTTATTGTGCTCTCGTCTATTTGTAAAGCCACATGAAATGCTAAACAAACTCTGTAAAAGATACTTCAAAACCTATGATAAGATTGTGAGTAACGAATCCTGTAAAGTCAACCTTAGCTAAGAATCAAACACTCAAATTCTGTAGAAAGAGGATCTAACATTACTAGTCTTTAGACACAACACATTTTGAAACCATTCATTTTTTCTAAGTGTTTGTACTAGGAAGTAAATGACTATAATTTCAGGGAAAATCAGAAGTGCCGGATTTGATCGACAAAGAGCTCAGTGACATGTCAGCTTTAGTGAGAGTCCTAAATCAATGGACCAGCATGTTCCCATACGACTTTCGTGATGACAGGGTCATGGCCCTTGTCCGTAGTATCACACAAAGGTAAAAATATTCAAATTTATCCTCCAGCTGTACAAAATGCATCTGGAGTATGTAGGTATAATTTTCTTAAAGATTTCTTTATTTAAAATTTCATTTATGAATTATGTCAAAAGTAATTAATCCTTTGAAGAAATAACATACAACCACCATGCGTTTTTATGCCGCCAAGCAGTGTTGCTGTGTTTCGGTTTGAAGAGTGTGGTTGCCCATGTAATATTAGGCACAAGAGGCTTAACATCTGCATGGACGCTGGGCAATGCATCGTAGGGCACATTCCTATCGTACGAGACAATGCTTTGTTATAGGTGATGGTTACTACTAAACATCAGGCGGACCAATGCTTGTTTCATCAGATAATAGCATTAAAAAAACTGAAAAAACATAGAAGTTGAGTTGCTCCGCAGCAGACCATAAAAATTTTGTCTAACTTTTTTTTCTTTCTAGGTGTGCTGCAGAACACATGGCCCTAGTCAGGGTGGAAATGTCCACAACTCTGGAGAAATTACTCGACAAACTGACTGCTCTTGAACAATATGAGGAAACCCTTGTAGAGGTGACCCAAGTAGGCAGTGTGGATCAACTAGCACAGGTAAAGTCAGGTCATCTAATTAATTTAAAAATAATTGTTGTTATTGGATTTGCTCAGATTGTTTTTCTTAAATAGGCCTCTGGAAGACTTGACAAACTCGTATTTGCGACACACGACTTTGCTATTCTAGCCTCCGAATAATATCTAGGAACGCCAGGTTTACTTACGCTAGTAGAAGCTATCTTAGGCTTTTCCGGTGCTCCACGGTAGTGTCCCTGTTATGGTGCCTTTCAAATAAAATCAGAAGATGTTTGTTTTGTTTCACAAAAAGAGGAGTAAATAAATAACGAAAACAATATGTAATGGTTATTAAGACCACAAAATCGGTCTTCACTCAGCTTTTGTACTCTAGGGGCGTATACGTATTGAACATATACTATATAATAGTAACGTTTCGTTTCAGGGGGACATTCTAACTCTCGGTTTGACACCAGTTGAATTGGCAAACCAGCTGACTATAGTAGAGCTTCACCGGTTGTCATTTGTTGGTCCCGAAGAGCTTGTCCAGACGTTTGCGCCAGCACAAACGCCACAAACATCGTCGGCGTGTGGCAAAGGCTCTATAAATTTACACCACATCGAGACAAAAAGCACTCGCAACCTGGAGGCGTATGCTGATTGGTTCAATCGTCTCAGTTACTTAGTGGCTACTGACATAGTGAAGGTACTTCAAAAATAAAAAACAATAAAGTATATTCAAATTCAAACATTTTGATATGATGTGTATACCGTCACTAAATTTGTTACTGGTTTCAGCCTACAAAAAGCAAGTACAGAGCACGTGTCATTGAGCAATGGGTAATGACAGCCAGAGAATGCTTCAATCTTGGAAATTTTAATTCTTTGATGGCAATTATTAGCGCTTTGAATATGGCGCCCGTGTCCAGACTGAAGAAAACGGTACACTAGTAAGATATTAAGCATGAAAGCCTTTTCAAATCGAGTATACCTTAGTTTTGCTATCTTCCACAAACCATGGTTTCTTCCTAAAGAAAAGAAGACTCTTAGGCCTTGCTGCATGTAGCTAGATAATATAGTTAGTTCAAGTCACTCACGTTTTTACGTTATGATGTTGTGATCGAATGCTACATTTCAGTGGAGCCGAACATCGGGCGTGTGCGGTCAACAGTTAAGGCAACTAGAGCTTTGTGTGGAGCCAAGTGGAAACCATGCAAGGTATACTATTTCTTCGAGATACCTTCGGATTCTTACTAGGGCTACTTATACAGGGTGGATTTTTTGGACGGGGCAGTGAGAGTAGGCTTAACCGTTATTCTTAGGAGACCATCCATAACTTTTTGACTTCTGATCGTACATATTTCACGTAGGGATGAAAAGAGAGCATTTAAGGCATATATACTAGAAATTATAGAAGTCACCAAAAACTTTTCTCATACATTTAGTATGGGAAAACGATAAATCAACTCGAAATAAATTTTGTGGCCCAATGATCCTAGAAGCTGCTTGATGTCATAGATAGAAATAAAATATTGTTGTCTCTGTAGGTACCGGGCAGCACTAGCCGCTGCCCCCACCGCGACGGCCGTACCCTTGCTGTCTGTCACCTGTCGAGATCTACACTTCGCCAATCAACGATCCGTTTCTAAGTATGTATGAGAAAAATTGGTGGAAACTCCACACAGCACTATCTAGCCCCAAACTAGGTATGTAAACCTTGTGATGTGGGAATCGAACCTACGGCATACAACGCAGAATGCAGAGCTACTAACAAACGAGCTGTGAATGTTTATTTAACGCTTCAAAAACCATTCCTTATGTCAAATCAAAAAATATTTATATTAATAAGTATTATTATCAAGTAACTAAAAATGTATTACAAATCTCAGCATCACTCAATTCAGCAGTAACAGTTATTTAGTTAGCGTATGCTACGGAGGCCTAGCACTTTCAGTGCTGATTTTGAGTACTGATAATTGTGCTTTTCATAAGTGTAAAGTAAATTGTAAATCCGGTAAATAAAACAGCGTAATCTTCAACAGATTGGCCGGCAATCGCGTGAACTTCGAGAAGTGTTCGTTGCTCGCCCGCCACGTGAGCAATCAGCTGGTGTCGCGGCGGCTGACTAGCGACGAGCCCCCCGCGCCTCCCTTGCAATCCCCGCATCACACCGTCTGGCGATACCTCAACGATAGGCCTACGCTCACAGAGATAGGTAATGCTGCCTTTACACTGTGGGTAATCCTCATGGAAATACTCTTTGTTATGTCGGACTCATAAGACAATATAATAAAATAAGGCAATCACTACATATAACACAGTCGCTTTCTCTGTCCCTATATCCCTATGTCCCTATGTATGCTTAAATCTTTAAAACTAGTTTTTTTAGTTTTAGCGGCCCCGCCTTCCAATCCTAAAGTCGCGGGTTCACCGGTTGATTTTCTGTTAAAAAATGTATGTGTACAGTGCCAGTACCTAGTCTCAAACGGTGAAGGAAAATACTTTTGATTATTTTGCTTATTGAATAATATTACTTATTGAATAGAGATCCTGTAAGCTTACTGTAGCTTACATATTGATGACAGTTCGTCGCGGCAATGCAAGCACGCAATGTTATAGGTGATGGTTACCACTTAACGTCAGGTGGCCCATCTGCCTGTTCCATCAACTGGTTGTTTAAAAAAAGTTCTAACATAATATTCTGTTGATTACAGGTCTCGAGTTAAGCTCGTTTGAGCGTGAACCGCCCGCTGATCAGCTGGAAAAAGAACGCTTGAAGCGCCTTCGCGGTTCGAGCTAAGAACTCAAATACCTGTGAGTCTTTTTGTAATATGAAAAGCGGCGGCCACACACATCTTATTTCCAGTCAGCAGGGCCACTGGTGGATGTTTTCCCTATACTGAGCTAGCTCTCCATACTATACCAAATTCCTTTATACTATTTAGGCCCGGTTGCCATCTAGTTATCGTAAAGAAATATAAGTCGGGCAATCTGTTGTTTATTTATTAGAGGATTGATTTTTCATAAGTTATTGGTTTTTTGCCTAGAAGTAAATCGCGGAACGAAGGGTCGCAGTTAATCTTTACGATTAATTGGACCAATTCAAAAATACTAAGCAATAAAGTGTTATTGAAAAATAATATTCATTAAAGTTAAGAAAGTAAAGTTATGTTTTCTTGGTTATCAGAATAGAAATGTAAATCAACAAGTAAAAACTATGGCCTGTTTTCGTTTGTTAGATTCGATGAATTTTATGCCTTCATTATACAGTTCTTTTAGTCAATCATTCAATGGAAAACAAACAGTGCCTAATACGCCTGCTGTAAAAAAATCATAGCCATATCTACGTTTAAATGGTTTAACTTCAGCCTACATTAAAATGTAATAATAACTAAACAATCTTATGGTCTTCTAAGTCTTATGGTGGGCCAACGATGGGACCCTCGATAGTATCTTTCAAAGTTTATCATAATATGTACTATCAAAGCTTGAAATAGGTGTGTATGACTTCATTAGGATACACGGGTTTCAAACATTATGGGCCTTACTACAAAAAAATAGTCAAACGATAAACTATGCCTAAACTATTGCCATCTCTTACCAATGCGTAATGGTGAATAGAGACAGCGCTAATTTTAGACATTGTTTAAAGTTAGGCAGTGATTTTAATGCTAAAACTCTAATATTTTTGAGGGTAGGCGTGGACCTACCTATTTCAATGCGCTAATAGATCACATTACTAATTTATTGAATGTTATAATCAGTAGTTTAAGACTAAGTAACGTTAATATATTTAGCAATACAAACTTTGTCGTTTTAGTATCGCCCTAATACCTATACTATACTTAAAGACACTTTATAGTTAAAAAGTATATTGAAAGGTTTTAGATTTAGCAAGTTCTTTTCTTATACCACAGTTTCAAATATCTCTTTAAAAAATGTTAATCCTTAAAATATTATATCAAAAATAAAATTTATTATAAATGAACTTATTAATAGTAATTTAAGTATGATGTCACGATTGTGGATTGATGAAATCTAAATGTAACAATGGAATTTGATATAAATGTATAAGATAGTAATAAAGATGATAATTTCAATAATATAAATTATTCGGAAAATGTATTGATGAGGCCATCTGATTCCAAGTTCCTTACACAGCAGTATTTAAATTTTTAAATGTTTCGTTCGTTAGAATGTATCTCTATTCTAGGGTAGTTATGATATTAATTTTAACATACTTTAAAATAACTATTTGTACTCAAAAATGATCTCAAGCATGTGGTTTTATTTGTAATTCGTCGTGGCAGTTGTGTTCATGTTAAATTGTGTAAATACACAAAGAATATTTACAATTCGTAGGTATTATAATGGACATTAGTTTATTCATTAATCATATTTACAAGTATCTCCATTTAAACTACTATTGAAATATTGTTAAAGTATTGCGGTGAATTATTAAAAAAATATTTAAAGTAGTTGTCATAAATACAAAAGTATTATAAAAAGGGATTCATGTTAAGAAACTCGCACGTATTTTAAATTAATAAAGTAGAACTCCAAAATGTTATAATTCTAATTTTCGGGTTTGAACTCGCAAAAGGTTTCATATTGTAGAGTATCGCAGCTATAATCGCATTATGTGCTACATCGGATACCGCTCCGTTCCGCCTCATTCTACGGGCTCAAGTTTTTTTAAATAAATTACATATAAAAAAATGTTAGGTACAGCTCAATATCGTATTGTAAATTTATACGTTCTAATTTTGGTAAATCTCACAAAGTAACAAATAAGTACTTAATTAGATATAGGTAGTTTTATTAGCTATTGAGTTGTTTGTATTCGTACGTACTAAGTTTAGTATAACATAAGTAACGAGTATTGTTTGCCATGTTTATTTAAGTTAGTTTTTAATGATCCTTTGTTAATTTTTTACTGCCGTAGAGTAGTAGAACAATGGGCACCACCATCTAAAAGTCCCTTCAAATCACAATATTGGGAGAGAACAACATAACTGATCTGATTACAAGCATCTACATAAAACCGTAGCAGTGACTGAAAATTAAGCTTTTTAAATCTAAAATACAATACTTTATAACGTCAAAATAATACTTCATAACGTATTTCTCGTGCTCATTGTTCCTTAGTTTAAATATAAAAGTTTATTTTTAAATTGAACACCAATTGCATTTAATTTGATGATAAGTTTTCTTATTTTTTTTTTTATACAACTAGCTGATGGAATTATTTATTAATTAATTATTATTTGGAATTTATTCTGTGGTAGCTGAAGACTTACCACATTTTTAAATAGTATTGCATGTAAATGGTATTTGGCATGACCCGGCAAAACCCAGTTTTAATTTCTACACTATAAATTATAAGATCGTTGATTAATTTTTCAATGTGCATGTGCTATATACAGGGTTACAGGAAAAATCGTGCTAGATCCGTTAAGGGCGTGGAGTACCCATCATTTCTGACTTATTTCACTATGAAACACCCTACCCTAAACATAACCCTTTTCAAGCAATTCGACTTTTAATTTTTTTATTGAAAATTTTGTGCACCTTAATTATTATTATTATTGCATTTTTACATGTGTAATAAGATGCTTTAGGATGTCAATCATTAAAATAGTGCATAAGTTAATTGAATAGACCGTAGTAGACAAGTGAAAGTTAAGAAATAAGAAAAAATACTAGAAAGTTTATTTTTCTCTAAGGGATATCTAAAAAAAATATTATGGCAATTGTTTGTGAAATAAGTCAGAAATGATGGGTACTCCACGTCCTTAACGGATCTAGCACGATTTTTCCTGTAACCCTGTATAATAAATGGACGTGTCTTTGACTACAACATCCAATGGGCATGTGCTATATATAATCAATGAACGTGTCTTTGGCTACAACATCCTCAAAGTATTGAGTTTGTGCTAGATAAGTACAGCGAGATCTTTGGGGATGTCTACAGTGAGTGTGGACTACATCGTAGGCCCATATAATTTGGTGCTTATTGAATTATCAGTTGTAAAACTTACTTAATTTACCTAAAAGTCTCCTCTCGTATAATTAAAATAACAAAATTTATGTAACTTCATCGAAATTAAATATTTTTACTCATGCCCATCGCTTAATTTTCTTAAAGAGAAAGTACATAAGCTTTCCATCTCATGTAAAGATTTTACACATAATAGTTCAGGCACTAGCCTTGTGCTTAGTTTTATTTGGACTACTTGATTTGGACTCCTATGTCCGCATTTAGACTCTAAGGTGGTCCATTAGGCGTGTTTATTTGGACTATATAATATTTCACTTTATTTTAATACTAGAGTCTGCATTCAGAGTGATAAGTAATTGCATATTTTTTACCCAATCTCACCTGTAGTACCTACCCTAAATCTTTAACTTTATCATATAGCCTGTTGAGAAGCTGATTATTGTACTACTTTGTTACCTTATTTTTACATTCCAATACTACTTAACAGACTGAATCGTGTACTTAAATTAACCTATTGTTTTATAATGTACAAATTCTGTAGGAATTTTAATGTAGCATTTAAACAGTATTGGTTTCTGCTTTAACTGTGTTATAACTTATTTATTGTTTGTGTCACACTAAAAAAACGGTAGCAAGGTGATAAGAATGAACCTCAGAGTAATATTAGGTTAGGTATAAGAGCTATACTATGGTAAATATGGTTTCAACTATCACTTGTAAACTAAACTATAAAACCATTATATGCAAACCCATTCATATTTCAATCGGTATTACAATTAATTACTCTGAGGAATGTGCCATTGGTAGACAAAATAGCGTTGAATGTTATGATTCGTTTGATATTTATATAAACTAACTACCTACTCAGTTTGTGCTTAAATCTGAACGCTGCAAATCGTGCGTGCGATGCGATGCGTTATGTAATTTATATAAACAGGGTAGCCGAAACAGCGACGTCCTAAAATAAAATTTAGGATCCTCGTATCGTGGGGTACCCGAATCACCCCATTTATGTTTTGCGATCGTTCATAGTTCGAAAGATATGTTTTTTCCTGATTTTTTGAGAACGTTCTAGCAAAAAAAACCTAAAAAAAGTAGAAGACTTATGGTTTTTTTTTAAACTGCATCTTCATGGGCATGGGCTTTTATGCATAAAATAAAACAATCAGCCTCGTAACTTTGGCGAAAGGTATGATAATATTGGAGTAAAGTGACACGAAATCATCTGTATAGATGATTATTTTCAAGTTAAAATCTTAATTCATAATTAATCGAACCAAAATTTGTAACTTTATTTCACATTTACATTCATAGCTCGATAACTATGAACAATCGCAGAACATACATGTGGAATAATAATTTGATCATAATTTTTGACGTCACTGTCCGGCTACCCTGTCTAAATAAATAACATAACGTTAGGTTGTATATAATAGCGTTATGGGTGTGCAATCTGATTTGTAGCTGACTGTACTGTCTCAGAATCTTCAAAATCTTGAAATTCAATGTATATTGATAAACTATTAGCGGCTATCCATCTCCGAATCAAATACTAGTAGGTAATTTTCAATCATGGATATATTTGAAATAAAAAATAATGACAATCACAAATTCTGCGCTTTAATATCATCTTTTAGTAGATTATTTTTATCAAAACTGATTTTAATATCTTGCTGCAATCTTAGTAATGCGTTTTATTTATATTATTAATCCTTCACGATTAAAAGTTTTTAAGTATATTGTATGTACAGATTGAAATAAAATAGGTCAATTTTGTCATTCAAAGTATTACCTGTTATCTACTAATGTCGGCATCGTATATTATAAGATTTCAAAATTATAATGAATTAAACTTGCGAAAGATTATACGAGATACCTAATAAATTGTAATTGCAATAAACTTGTGTTTTACTAAACTATTTGATGTATTTTATCGAGTGCAAGACCTACCATTCGGTGTGTATCACATGATTATTCATTATTATATTATTTTATAACATGAATCATACAAAATAGCGGTTGGAAACAAGCCGTTAATTTGTTGCCTCTTGTTTAAGGCTCGGTTGCCTGGAACTGGCACCTAGATTTACCAAGTACCCTGTGATTCAATTTAATGAATACTTTTTGACTGACTACCAGTTATTCATCTACTCTACCGCTTACCGCACTTATACCGCTCCTACTTTGCTCAGTGATTTTGACTTCAACTATGCCGCCTACCAGTTGCAAGATCTTGCCAATGACTTTATTGATTGAAAACAACAACCCAATACTTTATTTGTTTTATATGGAAACTAATCAATAAGTCACCAAATATATGTACATAAATGACCACTGGATATTTTAGTTATAGTAAAAACAAATAAATGTCGTATATATTAGTAAAAGAAAATATAAAAATAGGTAGGTTCATATATAATACTAAAATTAAAAATACTTAATTATAACAATCAACAATATATATAAATCTTATCAAATTGATATTTATAAAGACTTTCAATTCCCTTGTAAGAAACTGGCTGGCGGAATATTTTGATTATGATCTTACGTTCTAGCACAACCTTGTATGTACACAAGAAAAATAATCTAGCACCTCATCGGGCTCCCATCAGGATTAGTGGGAATTTTAGGCTTGCAAACCTTTTTCCTGCCATCCGACCCGCTTACCATCGTACATGTAAAAGTGAAGTATCCACATGATGATGATTTAGTGTAATACGTGTGCGAATATTGTTTCCTTATATTATTTTCATCATCTAATGATCGTGTTACTGATTTAGACACGGATACGTATCTATTATCGTCTGACTTTGGGCTGTAGAGAGATCTTAAATCTTTAGGATGCACGTTTCTGCTATGGGAAGCTGGATACGTGTATTTAATTTTGCCGGAGCCAGGTGTTAGTGATACTGTCTGCGCTTGGGACGGTGACTCTTTCGATCCGACTACGTAAGTATTTTCTTTTGATGCAACAGATTTAACGCTTCCTGTGAATCCAATAGGTATTGTGTAGCCCCCAGTGCCTGGAATACGTTCCCCTGGCTGGTAGGTCTTCTTTTCATCAGGTCGTTCGGAATTCTGTTGAGTTATTTCGGCGTCTTGCTCATTTAAAGATCCCAGTAAAATATGTTGTGTATTTCCGCCTGTTGTTTGTCTTACATCTAACCCTTTTCGCCTCGGACTATGCAGCGATTGATGCGTCGCTTCTGAATTATGGGATATTTTATTGAAATTATTGTATTCTCCTTGTTCCGGTTCAGGAGCATCATTACCTTCTATGCCATAGCCGTCATCAATTTCATAATCTTCTGGTAGGTTTTCTTCCTTTGCCGCATTGTAATCATAATCAGCGTTGTTAGTGTTATCAAGAGGCTGGAATGACCGTCTGTTTTCTTCCGAAGGTGTGAGAATTGGGTTAGTTGATTCCGTTTCAGATATGTGGTGATCTGAATGAGAATGAAGGTTATATTGATCAACCGGAGTCCTGCTTGTATCCAATATTTTTTCTGTTGTTATTTGGTCACCAAACAGTATATCTTCAGATGGGATAACTTCTGTGGATGGTATCTCTCCATCTGTTATTTCTGGCAACGGTTCAGGCTTTTGAGTGTTTAGATTATCAACGTCTATATTTTTGTTACTTTCATCATTTACGTCTATTTTATCAAATGGAAGTCTGTTTGGAAACACTGCATCTTTGTCAATGCTCGCTCCTGATTGGGCAGCACCGTTGTACGTGATTCCGTATTTAAATGTGCCGCGTAGTTGTGACTGTGACATTCCCTTTCTTCCACTTGACTGGGCTGATGAAGTGCCTCCTCCAACAAATGGATTTATCTGTAAGTCGTGAGATTTGTCACCGTCTTTGTAAGGTGCAAATCCTATCTGTGCCTGAGAAGAAGTGCTTCCTGGACCTCTGGCTTGTGCATCGGCCATGCCTCCTTTGACACTGCCTTGTACTTGTGTATTAGAAGAGTGCATTGCTCCTTCGCTTTGAGATCCTGTTAGTATCGAACCGGTTTCTGACCCTAATTTTACATTAGCCTGTGACTTATTGTTTCGCCCACTTCCTTGGGCGTTACTTGATGCTCCTTTTTTATCACCTGCTACTTCGCTATTAGCAGCTCTGTTCTCTCCAGTAATTTCGGCTTGTGCCGAAAACGAGCCACTGCCCGTATATGTACCTTGGACTTGGGTTTGAGCACGACCCTTGTCATTTCCACCTCTTGAAGATGCAATAGCTAGAGTTCCGTTCGTAGATTGAGAGACACTGGCTTCAGCTTCGGAATCATCCCCATCAGCGTCGCTTGCTACTGAATGAGGATTTGTGATGTTTTGTGGGACTCCTGTAAAGTAAATAAATAAATGTTGGTACCTAGGCATTTTACACAGCGCAACCTAGTTTAAAACTAAGCGAAGCTTGTCCTACTGTAGCCAAACTTCTGTTTGCAATTACAACAAGGCTTGTCATCGGTCGGTTACTGAACCCACATCCTACAGCTTATAAGGCTGAGCTACTATTTGGCTTAATCAACATCATCAAAATGTTGAACTGAGAGGTGAGGCCTGTAACCGGCTGGGCTCGAACAACTTAGTACCTTTAACTTTAAATTATTACAATATGATATATATTAGAATGCGCTCTGGGATTTCACCCGCGTATTTTAAAATTCCGGTATTCCCACGGAATAAAAAGTAGCCCACGTGCTATTCTAGACTATAATCCAGACTTTCATCCAAATCCGTTTATACGTTCTAGCGGTATTGACGAACAAACATCCATACATCCAAACTTTCACATTAATGGTATTTGTGTGATGCATGCATAAACTGAATAATACGTATTTTACCTGAATAATCGCCACCTTGACCCGCGTTCTGTAAAATGAAGAATTTTACTTTGTAGGAAAGTTATAAAATATTGTAGATTGGTACATACGAGTTAATAAACATGAATTTAGTAGGTGGGTAGTAGGTACTATCAGTTAGAAAATAATTACCAGTTCATAAGGGGCAGCATACGGCGCGCCGCTATCTCTCTCGCACAATTGAACATTTTTGAAGATATAAAATCACTGTAGTGTTGTAAAATCGCAATCGGTTAAGTTGTGGTCAATAGCATTACAAAGATTTAGCGAAAATAAAATTTTGATACAAGCATGTTTACAGACCTAAAAATTGGGACTGTATTTTTCAAATTTTTATGTATGAAAACTTGCTTGGATTCAAAATTAAATTTTATATCTTCAAAAATTTTCAATTGTGCGAGCGAGATAGCGGCGCGCCATATGCTGCCCCTTAATTAGGTACCTACCGATGTAACAGGTGTTCTATTTAATTGCTATATTATACCTGGTATTCTAAACTTTTTTATATTGGTACCTACCTATAATATTTCTACTAGAAGATTTCAACACGAAAGTATTGAAAGAACATAACTTGTTGATTGAGTGAGCGAAGCGAACGAAAATCTTACAATCAACTTTGGCGATTTGGCATTTTATGTGTGTATGTTTGTATGTTTGTCCGACGATAACTTGAGAACCGTTTATCCAAACTGCATGAAATTTGGGAAGTCGATAGCTTGTACTTAAGAAATTTACTGGTAAGTATATGAGTCAAATCGGATGAGGGGTTATTAAATTATGGGGGTTTTTAAGGGGGCAAAAATTAAAGAAGTTAAGTAAAAAAATAAAATTACATGTCATATGAAAGGGCTTGGTTTGGACATTGCAAAACAATTTTTATTTTTTTTCTAGGATGCCCGGTTTTTGAGATACAACAAATAAGTTAAATTACGATAACCAATGACCCAAGAGCTCCCATTTCTAAGAGTTTCGTTGGCCTCAAGGTTTTTCTACTGATCGGCCAATTTCTTTGATTTTTAAATGATTTTTTTTTTAAAAAGATTAAGAAGGTACCTACTTGGTTCTCATTAAATGGTGATAGTGACCTGTTCTGATGATGGAGCCAAGGTCTGTTTAACGGAACTCTTCAATAAATAGGCCATATCAGTTGAAACTTGGTTACCATACTTAGTAGGTGTCAGCCATAGACAAGTTCAAACACAATGTTTGGTTGGACTTGACTCTGACTATTACTTACTTATATTTTCGGAGCGTTCGCGTCGCGTCACGAAATCTCAGTTCGGGGCGAACTACTAGTAATAATGTTTTTAGGAGTAGTAGCCGTCCGTCGTGACGTGACGTGTTTTTCTGAATTGTGTACCAAACAAGTAAGCAGTCACTAGTTAAGGTTATTTATTAGTGACAAACGACACGTGATTATTTTTGGGCAAAAAGCATGCTTTTTTCGAGCCTTGTGAACAGGTCGTGCTAGTAAATAAGAATGCTTATTTGGTCGTACGTCGGTTGATTTTTTAAGCATGCTCAAAATAAGCATACTTTGCGTGTGTGTGCACGTGTGTCAGTACCATTAGGCTGGTATCATCTAATTTATCACTATCTCACCACTTTTATCTCTCTTACCCATTGACCGTCGGATCCGAAACCATTGCCGTTCTGCCAGACGTCACCACCATTGGCACCACCTCCTTGTCCAGAAGGGTAATATCCTCCATCATGGCCACCTGCTGATCCCGTAGGATTATATCCTCCATTGGGACCACCAACTGATCCCGTAGGGTTATATCCTCCGTTAAGTCCACCTGCTGATCCCGTCGGGTTATATCCTCCGTTAGATCCACCTGCTGAACCCGTAGGGTTATATCCTCCGTTGGCTCCACCTGTTGATCCTGTAGGATTGTATCCTCCGTTGGGCCCACCTGCTGATCCCGTAGGATTGTATCCTCCGTTGGGCCCACCTGCTGATCCCGTAGGATTATATCCTCCATTGGGTCCACCTGCTGATCCCGTAGGGTTATATCCTCCGTTGGGTCCACCTGCTGATCCCGAAGGATTATATCCTCCATTGGGTCCACCTGATGATCCCGTAGGATTATATCCTCCCTTGGGTTCACCTGCTGATCCTGTAGGGTTATATCCTCCGTTGAGTCCACCTGTTGATCCCGTAGGATTATATCCTCCATTGGGTCCACCTACTGATCCCGTAGGATTATATCCTCCGATGGGTCCGCCTACTGATCCCGTAGGATTATATCCTCCGTTAGGTCCACCTGCTGATCCCGTAGGATTGTATCCTCCGTTGGGCCCACCTGCTGATCCCGTAGGATTATATCCTCCGTTGGGTCCGCCTACTGAACCCATGGGAGTATATCCTCCGTTAGGTCCACCTGCTGATCCCGTAGGGTTGTATCCGCCGTTGGGCCCACCTGCTGATCCCGTAGGATTATATCCTCCGTTGGGTCCGCCTACTGATCCCGTAGGATTGTATCCTCCGATGGGTCCGCCTACTGATCCCGTAGGATTATATCCTCCATTGGGTCCACCTGCTGATCCCGTAGGATTATATCCTCCGTTGGGTTCACCTGCTGATCCTGTAGGGTTATATCCTCCGTTGGGTCCACCTGTTGATCCCGTAGGATTATATCCTCGATTGGGTTCACCTACTGATCCCGTAGGATTATATCCTCCGATGGGTCCGCCTACTGATCCCGTAGGATTATATCCGCCATTAGATTCATCTGCTGATCCCGTAGGGTTATATCCTCCGTTGGGTCCAACTGCTGATCCTGTAGGATTATATCCTCCGTTGGGTCCAACTGCTGATCCCGTAGGTTTATATCCTCCATTGGGTCCACCTGCTGGTCCCGTAGGGTTATATACTCCGTTGGGTCCACCTGCTGATCCCGTAGGATTATATCCTCCGTTGGGTCCACCTGCTGATCCCGTAGGGTTATATCCTCCGTTGGGTCCACCTGCTGATCCCGTAGGGTTATATCCTCCTGTTGCTCCACCTACTGATCCTGTTGGATTGTATGCTCCATTTGGTCCACCTACTATTCCTGTAGGGCTATATTCTTCTTTGAGTCTTCCTGCTGATCCTGTTGGGTCATATCCTCCATTGGGTCCACCTGTTGGTCCGCCGCCTGTTGGTGAGCCGTTTGGTCCTGTTGGCCTATACGATCCATTGCCTAAACCTACATTGCTTGTTCCATATGGTACACTAGGATTCAACCCCTTGGGGCTTCCACCAAGACTTAAATATTGTGGGTTTTTATTAGGATCTACAACACAGCAAATGTACTGAAGCCCTCCAGGCCCCTGAAAGGGTCCAGTTATACCTTGTGTCCCCCCTGGATATACTGAATTTCCTCCTTCATTAAGTGCTCCTGGAAAATAGCCATTACTAGAAGCTACACCGTTTTGGTTAGGGACATAGTTGCCTGGCACATTTTGGCCGGGAACTTGTTGCCCGTTTCCGCCAATGACCCCATTTCCGTTTCCACCTGGAAATACATTACCTTGACCAGGTACGAATCCGCTGTTAGCTCCTTGATTACCATTTTGCCCATGTAAATTACCTTGTACAGGTACAAGTCCATTATTTCCACTAGGTCTAACAGTTTGCCCAGGTACATATCCAACGATCCCACCAAGTGCATTACCTTGACCAGGTAATAATCCGCTATTTCCTCCCGAACTACCAGTTTGTCCGGGTATATACCCACCATCCAAGGTAATTTGCCCTGGAACATATCCTCCATTTCCACTTTGTATATTACCTTGGCCAGGTGTGTATCTGCCATTGCCTTCTTGACCACTAGTTTGCCCAGGTACATGTCCGCCAGGAATATTAACTTGGCCGGGAATAAATCCGCTAATTCTCCCTTCATTTCCAATATGCCCAGGCATGTTTCCTCCATTTCCACCTGATAAGTTATCTTGGCCAGGAACAAGTCCACTATTTCCACCTGGTCTTACAGTTTGGCCAGGTACATATCTAACGTTCCCACCATGTGTATTACCTAAGCCAGGTATGAATCCGCTATTGCCTCCTTGATTACCAGTTTGTCCAGGAATATAAACCCCATTACCACCAGGAACATTAACTTGGCCAGGTAAAAGTCCATTATTTTCGCCTTGATTACCAGTTTGCCTTGGTGGATATGCTCCATTCACACCAGGCACGTTTCCGATATTTCCTCCCGAACCACCAGTTTGCCCAGGGACATATCCTCCGTATGCACCTGGAATATTAACTTGGCCAGGTACATTTACACCATTTCCTCCTTGATTACCAGATTGCCCAGGGTAATTACTTCCTTGTCCAAAAGGACCATTACCCCCTTTTCTGTTGGGTGCCCCATTCGAACCTGTTCCTAATGGACTGCCGCCTCCAGGTACACTATTTTGATTATAGGCATATGGTCCATTAGTATTACCACCGATAGTGCCAGTAGGTCTAAAACAATAAAAAAGCTATACATTAAAAACATTTAAAATAATTTACTATATCATTAAAATTAATCAAGTAACAGTTACTGACGATATCCCTAGTATGCCACTTTGGGTAGGCCTCCTTAGACTTTCTGCTTCTAGTTCCGAGCGGCCCTGGCATTCGTCACAACTGGGGTCGTATACTGATTGGCTTTGCGCCTGGCCCATGCCACCATTTCCACCTGAAACTGTTGACGTAGATATTTATTTTTGTTAAGGGAATAATGTAAGCATAAGGAGTAGAATAGAAATATACTGACTAACGCTTGCCCTTGAGGAATCTGCATCGGAATGTGCTTCAGCTTTGCCGTCATCTTTGCCACTGCCTCGGTCTATCGCCAGGTATTGCGATTGAGTCTGACCTCGGAAGCGACCCCGTGGGCCGTATCCCGTCTGACGGCGTGCTCTAGGCTTTGATATTCCCATATATCCAACTACATTGTAAGATGTAAAATAATGTTCATCTTTTATTATAACATCGTCTGTTTTGCAGAAGGTTTCTTTAGTAGACTCATTATCATTGAATGGTTTTACCTGTTACAATTAATGTCATTAGAACAATTGAAATAAAATAGAACAGGTAGGTATTTACCTAAGTTACAACACAATGACTGGATAACAAGAATGAGATTACCTTGACATATAAAATGTCTGGATTTATTTTATTTCAATCATGATATAAAAAGTTGTGAAACATGGGCCAAGGCAACTCATTTAACCTCGACAAAACGAAGTTATCATATAAATTAGAGATACATTTAAGAACGAACAATGTAGGGGAAGCAGGGGTAATGAGGATCGTGTCGGGTAATACTGCTCACTCCAATATTTTATTAAATAAGGTGCCTTGAAACACAGCGAGCACGCTGCAGCGCAGGCGTTGAAACGCGTGAGCAGGCAGAGTCTAAACCTTAAAACTAACATAAGACAAATGAAAAAACAAATAAAGCATTTTTCTCTCAGATAATCGGCATTCCCCCGTCTTCCTCTACCTATGTATTGAATACCGTAGGTAGGTACCCTCAGGTGGGAGGTACCAACCTACGGAACTCTAATCTAAACATGTAATTATGAAACTACCTGCACTCACACTTTATATAAAGCGCTTTTGAGGAAGCCTTAGTCATAATAACTATAAAATATTGAAGGACTTCCACACAGCACTACCCAGCCCAAAACTAAGCCAAAGCTTGTAATATGGGAACTAGATAGTAATATAATACATACATCCTTTTTTTTGTAAATACATAGGTACTTATAATAACAACAGACAGTGAACAAACATCTATGTTCATCACACAAATGTTTGTTCTCGGTGGGCATCGAACCCACGGCCTACGGCGCAGAAGGCTGATTTAGGTACCACTTAGTTAGCTGTGAAGGCTGTTTACCCATCTTACTAGCTATAGCTATGTACGTACATGCAGGCTATTTAAATTTGAATTAATTTTATGTGAAAGTCTAATAATAGGCAGCAATCCATTATGTTGATAAGGGGTGATGAACCTAATGACATACAAAAGCTCCGATTTCGTTACCTAAGTATATAATGTACTGACTGATTTGCACGCACGCAGAGAGTACCTTTAACTAAGTATTATCGCATGTCTGCCGCTAAAGGAATTTTAAGAGTTTAGAGCTCTGTGAAGGTCTCGTCTGGAGAAGTACTACCACCAAGCCGCCAAGCTGCAACAACGCTGTGTTTCGGTTAGAAGAGTGTGGTCGCCTATCTTGGGAAATTGTTTCTCTTTTTTTGTTTTTTATTATTAAACTGAATTAAGTTCAAAGATTGTTCAAAGATTTCCATGAAGAAAAGAAAAAAAAACTGAAACAGCTTCACGACTTTGATCCTTAGGCATGGTAGATATCCCTTCAGATCTCTCAGTACCAAGTACTAACACAAGATTCTTTGAGGATGTCTAAGGGGGATAGTCAGAGGTACGTCCAAATATTACATTTGGCACATACCCACATTTTGCAAAGAAAAGAGAACCATCTCAATAAGACAAATCTCAGAAATATCTCATTTAAGATAACTCTTCGAGAAAAGACCGACTAATGCACTGGAAGATAGTACACTCATACTACTACGTATAACTTAAAAATGAGATATCAGATCTGACTCAAATTTAAATGAAAAACAACATAACAACAAAATACATAAAGAAATACTGTCGAACTGAGATCCCCCTCCTTTTTTGAAGACAGTTAAAAAACTACATTGATAAGAAGCTTTTGAGATAAGTAGGTCATGGACAAGGCACGTCCGGTAAGAAAGACAGGAATGGTACTAAAATATATTACACATATTCAATAGTCAGGGGTAAAAAAGCTCATGAAAAATAATGAATATTAAAAAAAACGCTTTATTGATTCATTATCTTAGCGAGTGTGTAGCTGTAATATTGTGGAGGCGCGTAGCTAATAATTAGGTACCTACCTATTGTGTAGGTTCTGCAGTAGCTCTAGATAGGAAGGAACAGCTCTAAAACTTTACTAGAGATTGGTTTGAGCTAAGCCTCTATTTACATAGCTACTGAGGTTAATTTTTGAGTAGGTACCTGCGAAGTACGCAAATAACACAATACTTGGAAATTTAAACCTTTATGACCACTAGGCAGATAATTATTTTTGTAAGCAATTAACTGTTGATTTTATAAAATGCGCACAGCGGAAAGCAAGAGACGCGATAGGCGCCCCTATTGGGCGTTCTAAGGTATCTCGCCACTATTCAAACCTCACTCGAAGAGCAGGTTCGCAATAATATACACAAAACCATAAACCAGATCGGAACACAATTCGGACTTCAGGTATTGCACAAATTTTACCACCAGTCTGTCGTTTGGGTTAAAATCGCACAGCACGAAATACCGTTAACTTCAAATAGCATTTCTAGAGAGACGGCATGTATTGTAACTAATACTGCATAGATACTTACCGCTATAAACTTGAGTTGTGGGGATAAAGGCCTTAAATCGCTAAATCCACAAAAGCGGGTCAAATCCGAGCCAGGATACAACTTTTGAACCAAATCTTTGGCGTCTGACTGACTGATCAGCCAAGCCGAACACCATTTAGTATTCGGGAACTTGCAGGTGAGGTAAAACTGAAAGTTATACATGTTTTTATAAATTCATATTATTAAGCGCGCATCCTAAGAGCGTAGCATGTTGACCTACTAAGTTATTATAGGGCAGCTACCCTAGCGTTAGTAAGTTTGTGCTGAATAAATTAATGTAAAAACAAGGGTTTCTTACATTTTTCGGAGGTTCAGCTTGAATGCTAAGTATAAGCAAAGCTGCGATGAGCGGCTGCAAGAGCGACGGCAGCGGCCCCGTCCGCGCTAGAGTCGCGGGTCGACGCATGGCGATGCGATGCGATGCCGATGGTGCGCGGCGAAGCTCTGCCGCGCTGCCGTCGCCGCAGCCGCCAGGCGCACTGTCCGTACTGTTCGCACGCTGACCCGGCCCCGCGGCTAACCTAAGATGAACCCGCATCTGATTTAAGTTCACCCACCCAATTTCAGCGATAGCGAACCGATTTGCCACAAACTGACTTAGAATATGAGGAAGTAGGTATCTCAAGTTAACGATAGCGCTATCGAATAGTTAATTACACTTGAAGTGTGCTAATTTACACATTTTGTCATACGTAATCTTCATACAGTATTACAAGAGTTAAGGGGCTGAGAACCGTGTAACAACTTCTTGCTTGCAAAATTGAACGCCAATTTGAACTTTGAAATTTGATAAAATCTCTGAAGTATTTTTTAATACAACTAGGCCAAATAGCTGATGGAACAAGCAGATGACCCACCTGATGTTAAGGGTAACCATACCTAACCTATAACAAAGCATTGCCTCGTAGGTAAGTCAAGCACGATAATAACGTGTTTTGTGCGATCATCGGAATTTCATAAGAACGACGAATAAAAAAAGCTCCCTTGAGTTATTTGTATATCAAAGTATGTTTGTAACTAGATTTAGGACTTGTTTTACTATATATTTTTTTATTATAGTAGTACCGTAATTGTAGTAGTATGAAGCTGCTTTTCAGGGTTTTTATGATGGTCATAACATTACATGTCTCTTTGTCGTAAGGCCGAGCTATGTTTTCACCCTAACGTCAACAGGCCTTGTGGCGCAACGGATAACGCGTCTGACTACGGATCAGAAGATTCCAGGTTCGAATCCTGGCAAGGTCGCACCTTTTTTACCCTTTATTATTTTATTTTTGGCAATATTTATTCTTCTAGGCCTTTGCCCTGCAGTGGGACCGTAGCGGCTAAATAATAATAATAATAATAATATTTATTATATTCTCTGAAAACATAAGCCCCCGGATTCTGAAAGCCCGATCAACACTAATCGGCTGTGAAGTCACTTGCTATTTCAGCTTTTACTTCAAATTAGATAGAGATAGCAAGTGACTTGACTGCCGATTAGTGTTGATCGACCTTTCAGAAACCGGGGGTGAGTGTACATAATGGTAGATAGAGAGAAAAAGAAATGGTTTCATTAGATGAAGTTCAGGTTTTTTTTTTTAAATAAAAGAATAAAGGGTAAAAAAGCTGCTTTATTTCTTCTGTGCTTTGTTTTGTTTTTACATTACATTTACATATTTCTGAGGCCGACATACCTACATACAATTCAACAGGTACCCATACCACAAGCTTTGGCTTAATTTGGGGCAAGTTGGTACTGTGTGGAATGTCCACCAATATTGATTTATTTATTGTTACGTCAAAGAGGTAAGGACACATTATGTATTTTCTAAGTTTATGCTGTTACCGCTATGTTACGTTTGAACCGGTTTTCGAATGAATAACATGCATGATCATCATACACATCATACACAACCTTCGTTTATTTTTAAATTAGTTTTAAATGTTTTTTAATACCATAGGTACCTAATAGACTATGTCAATACGGCCTAATTTAAGTAAAAATAAAACAAATAAGTCCAAAGAACAATAATAACATTTATTTTAAAACCATTAACATGTAAGTAGATACCGATTTCTAAACATCGAATATTATCTAAAGCGATAGTTTGCATGTTAGGCTATCTTATAAAATATAGCGAATACAAAAAGATTAAATAAGGATAGTTTTATATTTAGCATAATTTAGGCCTACCTCGAATTGATGTTGAGCGCAGAAAAGGTGATGTTGAGCATCATTTATTACTTGCCAAATTATGTACCTACGTTTAATTACAACCTCGTTATTTCTGAGCTAACATTCGATTCTTTTTTTTTGTACGAGTGCGTAGGGTATATGAAGTGTTGAGAGTAGTACGCATTCGCGTGTACTTCAGCGGCAGCGGTGTTTTTACTGCTGCTTAGTCTTCGGTAATACTCCATTGACTCGGCAGTACAGTCGCAAGCCAGTCTGCTTTCGGAGCCACTGCTTTCTAGCTGGTATTTGGGAACCATAATTAAACTTTCCGTGGATTTGGTGGGCGCGCAATGGCTATGACTTCTGGTATACACCGAGTAATGACTGTGTGGAATGGTGGTCTGTCGGTGTATGTGCTTTTCTTGAGGATGGTGTTGCTGATACTCGTGATAACTCTGGGAAGCTCGACTACCGTGACTGCGTCCGTGGCTTTTAGATCTATTACTGGCTGGTTTATTAGTAGTATCCAAGTATCCGTATCCGAAACCGTAGCCACCGAAAGCTTTGGTCGTCAAATTGTCCCATGACTTAGGTTTGACATGTTGATTGGCACTCTGGTATTGTATTTTTGGCGATGATTTGGCCTCAGAACGGTCGTTGTCCCAGAATAGAGTATCGCTGCTCAGAGATGTGGTGTAACTAGAAGCTGAGTTGTCGCAATGGACTGTAGCGTTGCTAGCTGTTGCGTACGATTGAAGGCTGCATTGGCTAGTTTGCGTGGATTCTGTAGTGAGGTAGCGATAGCGAGCAGAGCAATGTCCAGACGGGCAGACCTTTTTGTTCCTCGAGTGAGATCCAGTAGCACCATCTGGTTTTTGAGTCGACTTATCAACTTGTTGACATTTGTCTTTACGTTTGTGTTCTTTTGAGCACTCCTTTTTCCTCCTTACTTTCTTTTTGCTGTTAGGAACGCAATGCGGATCGCAACAAGGGCTTGCGAGATCGTAGGCTTCCAAGCTATTGGCGTCCTGATTGTTGTATGCCGGCATACATGGGGTGCAACTATGACTGTGGCTGCTCCGGTGTCCCTTGGTGTGCTTAGTATTAGTAGATTTGTAGGTCTCAGAAGCACGGTGGCATTCGCCTGGTTGAGTTTTTACCACGTAATGTTGGCAGTCGCGTCTGTTTCTAGGCGAGCCGACAGTGATCACAAAATTACCGGTGCGCAAATTCGGCTGTATGAGGCATGTTCCATACCTCGGGTCTAAATATTGATACATAAACACGTTAGACTGTGGTGGTTTCACGGCCGTTACATTTTCACTGGACAAGGTGGGCCTGCAGTATGCATTGTTAATGTTTTCACCGACAACGGTGTCTTCGGTGTCAGATATAACATCGGACGGAGAATTTTTCTTCTTCTGCGAAGGGAGGCTGTGTGTTTTCCAATTAGAGTCGAAAAGTTGTCTCTCGCGTACCGTAAGCTGTTCAAGTTCTCGCATTTTGTTCTGAATGGTTCGTTGTATATTAATGTATTTTAGGTGCAGTTCGACCTTGCGAACGCAATCTTCGAAGATGACAACCATGCGCATCCGAGATTCGCAACCGTTGATGGCGTCGACGATAGAGGAATGCTCGGCGCGTTCCACATCCATGCCGTTGATGGAGAGGATGACGTCTCCCTCGCGCATGCCAGCCACCGCCGCTGGTCCCTCTCCCTCCACATGATCCACGTACGTTATTACTTCTATCTCTTGCTCCTGAAAATACAATACAAATAAAGTTCTGACTGTAGAACCGCTACGGTATTCACTACAACAGTTACAGAAAGTAGGTAGGTACAGCACTATCATTAAATGCAGTTTTTTCGCATGTGTATTGAAAATTGCAACAGATAAATTTAAGTATCATAATAGAAATATCAAGTAATAAGCTGTTCGTCTTTCAAAAAATAATGTTCTTAGCATTAAATAATTGTCTCTAATTTAGAATTGGCAAAATAAAAGACCACACATTATTTACCATACTAACGTGTGTATTATTACTTTAAGGTTGTACAGAAGCCGCTTTAGGTATATTTTTTCGATGAAATCTTAGAGAATGCAGTCGTAAGGAAATGTCCTCCTTTTACCTACCTTTTTATAATGTATGCCGTAACTCTGGAGTGTGAATCCATAAGTGCCGTTTTTTTTTTCTACAATAATGGTTCGTCTACGCCAGTCCTCCTCGCTCTTGCCTGGTCTCTCAGATTTCATGGACTCTCTTATCTGTAACATCAAATAAAACGAATGTACCAAATATTTTTTTAAGGTTTATAGTATTCAAAGCAAATTACCTGACTTAATACTTACAGAATTGTCCATGGAATCCTCCTTAGAATCATTGCTGAGAAGTTTCTTGCCATTGCCCATCGTACTCAGGCATCTTTCGTTTAATTTCGGGGAACTCATTCTGATAAATGATTGTACCCTTAAGTTGTTTATTCTTGATCGTGCTATGTTGCATTGTTACTACAATGACATTTCAAATAACATATTCTTTGATTTATTTTTATCGATGTTCATATTGCATTAAGTTATTCACGCGGTTTCACGAGGGTGACTGGCTAAAGGGTGTTTTGGCGAGACTGATCGTTCGGCTCGCGCATGCGTACAAGTAACAACCAAGGTAAATCTAAAGCAGCTATTGAGTCGAAATTCCAGCGCGAAATTAATAAACAGGCAGAACTCTCAGTTCAATTTGAGATACTCATAAGAATGATGAGTAAGTTACTACTTGCCTATGTTTAGATGATTGCATATAGTATATAGATATGGTTGGTGGGCTAACTTAAGTAAAGGTGACGACTAATCTATTTATTTGCAGGGAGTTAACTGACTATTACACCATTTACACCGGATCTATTTTCATTTCATTGCACAGATTATGGTGTACGCACCAAAGTATTTACTTTGGCATAATTGACTATTGCTGTATTAGGTATTGGAACTGGTATGCCAGAAAGTTTGTTGTTGAGCGTCAGTAACGGAGGCAAACTTATGGATTGGAGTCCAACTGCTGAAGGTATCACTGCGCTTCCTTTCACTACTTTAACTGGGGTGGTGCCACTTGCATCTCGTTTGAAAAGTTTCCGTAGAAACCTTGATGAGAAGACCGAAGAAACTGTTAGATCACGATTGTTAGGTTTTTCTGAAATAAATCACAATTAGTCAGTTCTGAATTATTCAATAGGCACATACAAATAAATGCTATTAAACTACACAATAAAGGAAATTGTATGCCATTCGCTGAGTCAATACTTCTTTGCTTCGTAGCAGACTAACACCTACTGACCTTACTATTTGCTTAAGTTTTTATATTTTCTTGCATATTCTGTACTGAAATTTTTAGATACTAACCGGACTGATCCGAGGATGCTGGGTTTGAAAACGAAGAAAACTGATCTAAGTTTCCCCAAGAACTTGCCTTAGTTCCATTGCCCACAGGTGCAACCCCTACCATACTTTGAGCTGTCACATTCGTCATTATTGGCTTTGGTATTCCACTCAGGTCCACGTGTGTACCATTTGTTTGGTAAAACGTCACAGACTCTTGACTACCTCTGTATGGTAAAAACAAAACAATTCATCAGAATTCATCGTTAACATTAAACCTCGGAAAGGTTCACAGGGACACCAAGTTTGACAAATAAATAATGCTGCTAAATAATGCTCCATGCACACAGCACCATCTAGCCCCAAAGTAGGCTATTCAAAGCTTGTGTTATGTGGGTACTAGATAACTGATATATTTATACATTATATACTTACATATATATATATATATATTTATTATACATAGAAAACACCCCGACCAACGGAACAAATTTCAGCAGATCGTACACAAATTTGTTCTGAGGCGGGAATTAAACCCGTAACCTCTGCGGCGCAAGCGGACTCTCGCCCGCTGCGCCACTTAGGTCGTCAAGCAAATTCAAGCAAGGCAAGCGGATTGGTAGCCGTGGAGGAAGTACTCAAGAGATTCTGATGCATATCCTTTGGAGTGTTCCTTTAGTCTCACGACACCCACGGGAGGGGATTCATGAATGTGGGGTACACAGAATGTTTGTGTCTATCACGCTTACACAGTAACATCCTGAATCTCTCTTAAGGCTCCGGTGACAGCGGCTCGCAATTTCGAGGTGCGATTGGCTATTATTTCATTTTATTTCATTTCGGGGAGGTTGTTTCAAAGAATAACTCTAAAGAAACACGCATAAATACTGTTCGAACACAAATAATACAATAATATAAGGGAAACATGCCCGAATCAGAAATCATTTTGGTATTAGTATGTTTGGTCTTACGTTTACCTAATATCAAAATGATTTCTGACTCAAGCACATTAAAAAAAACACATATATTCACATACACTCAAACACACAGGATTCACAATCACACACGTAAGCAGCCGCCACACTGCAATTATATAAATTATAATAATTATAGTATGTCTGTAATCTGTAACTTTATCTCCTATGTTTATGTATATTTTGTTGATAGCATAATTAGTTCATAAATCCTTAGAATGTAGTACTACCATTTTATAGTTTAGCGCAGTAGTTATAATGTAGGTATGGTTTGTACTCACTATTTCGATAAATCATTTTTTCCTTCGTGGTGGTCTACAGCTCGGTATGCTATCATTACTGGCCTTTGCTTAGTTTAGGTACCGAGGTGAAGACTCTGCAGAGCAAAGCGTGTTTATATATTATGAGTTCAAACACCACCAACCTACCTGTATATTATAACACATTAAAGGCCGAAAGGTGGGCCTGGTGACCTGTTAACAGGTTTTAAATTTAAAACTCTCAAATGAGTTTAACAAAAAATCGTGTTCTAGATAGATATAGATTTAACTAAATTATCTTAGATTTTGTAAGCTTAGTGAGAGAATAAATAAATAAATAAATTTCCCTTATATTATTGTATTATTTGTGTTCGAACAGTATTTATGCGTGTTTCTTTAGAGTTATTCTTTCAAACAACCTCCCCGAAATGAAATAAAATGAAATAATAGCCAATCGCACCTCGAAATTGCGAGCCGCTGTCACCGGACCCTTAAGCCCCGTATTCATGGTAAACATTTGTTGCTAAACTGTCAACTCACGTCAACATTTGTTGCTCAGACGAGAGCTTGTCAACATTGAATTAGCTGCATTGGACATGCCGTTATCAACTCTGCAACACGCAGTGCTGCCAGCAACATGTTGACAGCAACTCCGCAACAGGTTGATTCAACTTTGTTGCTAAGCAAATGTTTACCATGAATACGGAGCTTTAGTCGTCTCTAGGTAGCGCAACAAATACACTTGTTGAATGAATGTTGTTATGAAATTAGAATATCCGTCGTAAAATGTATTGTTTTTATTAGAACGGGATTGAGATGAGTGTGAGGAAAATGGGAAGGTCTTTACCCAGCAGCAAGTCAAGTACTTATATAATAGAGAACCTAAAGATTTGAAGCAAAACTCACGTTGTATTGTAATTACTTGTTTTGTTATCCGTTTTATTTGTCAAGATACCAACTTCGTAAACTGTTGCATGTATAACGTACCTAGAAATGTAATAAACAAATTACTTAAGGCTCCGGCGACAGCGGCTCGCAATTTCGAGGTGCGATTGGCTATTATTTCATTTTATTTCATTTCGGGGAGGTTGTTTGAAAGAATAACTCTAAATTGATACGCATAAATACTGTTCGAACACAAATAATACAATTATATAAGCGAAACATGCCCGAATCAGAAATCATTTTGGTATTAGTATGTTTGGTCTTACGTTTACCTAATACCAAAATGATTTCTGACTCAAGCACATTTCCCTTATATTATTTGTGTTCGAACAGTATTTATGCGTGTCACTTTAGAGTTATTCTTTCAAAAAACCTCCCCGAAATGAAATAATAGCCAATCGCACCTCGAAATTGCGAGCCGCTGTCGCCGGAGCCTTAGTCATTATAATAGCCTTGCCGTATCTACATACACACAATATTTATTTCGAAAATTTAACCACATATTTTTCTCACATGTCTTTATCCGGGTTTGATAAATTCCCCAAGCGGTTATGAAAAACTTCTCCATATGTACTCATTGTCAGCCCCATCCACAGTATGAACGATATCATCTAGAATAACGAGCAAAGTATCGATTAAATAGTGTTTTGAATCCGTATGTGTACAGTGCATGCATACACACACACGCTGTAAAATAAACTTACCAAGTTTTTCATTATTATTATAACAAGTGCTAAAGGGCAAAGGAGCAAACAAAAAAACGATGACGACGACTAAAATAGTGTACTCAATCACTCGTTGCTTAGAGCAAAAGACTTGGAAAATACACTTTAATGGTGTTTATATAAGTATCCTCGTATACTTTGAATATATTTAGCGATGCAGTAGGATTCTGCTAACACTCACTAATTAACTTATTTTAATTAATAAAGTCATGTGAAATACAGACATGGTTTACATTCGTGAGACGAATGTCATATAGGTAATACAGGATGTCTCTTCCGAAATTATTATTCAGGACGAGATTTCCTGGTATAATTTATACATTAGCCTCATACTTGATTAATCTCCAGGATTTTAAAGCAAACTTTACTACAATACACGCAATGCCTGCGCGACGCTAAGGTGTGTAATATGTGATGTACGCAAAAGTAGGCAACGATTTACACTATCAGCCCAGCCGAATTTTCTCAAGTAGACCAACTGATCTTCGATATCATTTTTTTATCTCTAGAGGTGCAGCTCAGTGCGATGCTGGCTTCTGATAGAGCCGGTAGAGCTGGCGTGGTAGACTAGAGGTAGTGGATGGCTATCTATCAATTTAAAATTGCACTCACACTCATTTAATCCCACAAGAGAGATTCGAAATGGCCATCAATAAGGCAATGGTTTTGACTGGGGTATCTACATTGGTAAGTATTTGAGATTTTTAACAAACTTCAAAAAAAGAAGAATGTAGTCAGTTCGACTGTACTTTTTTGTTTGATACTTAACTTTTTACTGAGTGGACCGATTTTGATAACAATTTCATCGAAATGTGTCTTGTCATGTGGCTCATTTAAATTTGAGTCAGATCTGACGAGTAGTTTTTGAGTTATAGTAGTAAGTACGAGTGTATTTTCCAGTGCATTGATAACGGTTTTTTCTAAAAAGAGTTATAATTTTGTTTATTCGTTTGGCTGCGATAGTGCGAATTTGTTTAGGTAGATACTTAAGATTAACATTTCTAGTAAAGTTTATTGTAAAATCGTTCTACCCTTGAAACATAGGCTGTATTACAAAGCTATTTCCTATAATTTATTTTTATTTTCTACTCGTAATACCTAACGAATATATTAGGTACCTAAACTACTTTACCTATGTAGTTTATCTGCTCAAATGCCATTTCCAACCAATGTTTGTCTAAAAGTTATATACCTTTGTGCAGGTATAACATACCTATTGGCCTATTAGAACTTCCTTCAATCTTTGAATTGGAGCAAGCCAATAATTAGGTGAGTTCAATCACATCGAGAAGTTGCAAGCCAAAGATTAGCTCATTTGTATCTTGTAAAGAGCACAGACATATTACAATATAATGTAATTTAATTATCTTGGAGTAAATTCTAGCTTTACCTATCTAGATAGGAATTCATAACTACACCTATAACCTATATACTTGGAAGTAGGACATAGATACTGGTAGTAACAATGTAGTCGATAGACGAATAAGATTACCTATGGTAAGAAAAGTATCTGCTGTATGTGTTTTATCAGTTGAGAGTTTTATGACTGATAACAGGTATTTTGCGTGGACCGAAAGTACTTTTTAAACAGGAATTACGTTATTTTGAATAAGTTACTTCTACACTTTGCAGTAGGTACTTATTTAAATTTAGATTTTACCTACTTTTAGCAAACAAAACAAAAAATAAAAATTAAATGCATTACCTGTAAACTTTATAATGGTTTGAAAATTTTTATAACAATGTGGATTATGTTTGAATAAGTTGTTGACTTTCTAATAAATAAATACATTTAGTAAGGCAGTTTTAGCGCACACATCGTCATATTGTACCTACCTAGGTACTAAGTAATATACATTATTTACCCAAATCTTATCTCGTCAGACGTCATCCATTTGTATCTCAGGAATTGAAAATTCGATCCGGAGTTATTTTGTGATAAGAAACTATTACGAAATATTATCTATAGCTGAATTAAATACCAAGTTGTGTGATTTGAATACCTTTATGTTCTAGGTCTGCGTTCTTATAAATGCATCCTTATAATATAATATTGACCCTAATCGATAAAATCAATTTCGCACCCGTTTTTCTAACTTTTATTCGACATAGATAAAATTCATATGGTGGTCCCACTATGACAAAATTAGGTAACAAAATAATCATATATTTTTATCGGTTAATAATAATGACAGAGATATCATTTCATACCAGATAGCTGATAGAATACTTGTTTACTTTTCAACCAATTTAAAAAAAACGGTATATTTTCTATTTTATCCAAGTATGACCATAGCATGGCCATACGCTTTACTTTTTATGTATAACTACCACTAACTCACTGTCTTTGGCGCGGGACAGCTGTAAATCTACTAAAATGTAAAGAAATACTAGAAAAAAACGAAAACTTTAAAATTTAACATTTTTTATCTTTACACAGCGTCGAGCGCTAAAAAAAAATAAAAAAAAATAAAGAAAATAAAAAAATCATAAAGATGACACTAATTCGATATTTTAAACATCCATTACTAAAGTTTCGCGAGGCGGACGGTTGAGTGGAAGAGTTTTTCTTGAAATCATGTCAAAGTTATATCAAAAGATAGGGATTAACATTTACTAGCGCTGTGTGATTTTTTTTAAATTTAATTATTATTAATATCTGAGAAGAAAATCTAACGAAATCTAGATGTTCAAGTGCTCGCGCCGAGCAATAAGTACCCGCCGAGGCGTCTTGGAGGTTGGAGATTCTGGGATATAAACACTGAAGGAAAACATCCTGAGACCTGCAACTCCGTCACATAATATGTGATTATGTAGGTACCAACTAGGTAGGTACTGTAAAATTTGGGTATTTTCCAAATTTAATATTTGGACGTAGCAGCTACCTCTGACTACTACTCTTAGACATCCTCAAAGGGGCTTGAGTTGGTACTTGGTACTAAGAGATGTCTTCCGTGTCTGAGCATCAAAGTTGTTAAGCTATATTTTCTGGTTTTTTTTAGCTTCAAGCCGTGGGCCAGATGGTCTTCGCATCGTTGGCGTTAGCACAGCACTTTTGTGTCATAGACTTCCTCAAGGAACTGCCGCTATTACTGTATGTTAGGATATTATACTTTCATAGTAAGTCACATAATTTATGTATTACTTGTATAGATTTGTAGTGATTTTTTTGTGTTCAACGTAGCATGCGCAGCGCAATGCACTCATCTTATCATAGTAGGTAGCTTTGAAACAATGACAGAAAACAGGTTTTTGTAGCGTCACAAGAAATCTAATAATACCTTTTATACATCATCATCATCAGCCTACAGAAGTCCACTGCTGGACATAGGCCTCCCCTAATCGTTTCCAGGAAGAATGATTTTGAGCCCTTTCCATCCACCGACTACCCGCGATCCTGACAATGTCGTCAGTCCATCGGGTAGGAGGGCGCCCCACACTTCGCTTTCCTATGTTTCATTGTCTTATCCTATGTTTGTTTCTTTTATTCCTTTATACGAGGCCATGCATAATTAAATTGAAACTGCAAGTGCTCTTAGACGGTGAAGGAAAACATAGCTATGAAACCAATTAGTATTCTAACAATGGCGATAGGCTTGCCACCTGTCACGTACGTAATACCAATTGCATATGATGGTCAATTAATGACGACCTCAGTGGCGCAGCGGGCGAGAGTCCGCCTGCGATTCCCGCCTCGGAACAAATTTGTGTACGATCTGCAGAAATTTGTTCCGTTGGTCTGGCTGTTTATGTATAATAAAAAATATCTATTTGTGTAAGTATAAATAATGTATTAAATATATCAGTCATCTAGTACCCATAACACAAGCTTTGAGTAGCTTACTTTGGGGCTAGATGGTGCTGTGTGGATTGTCCAGCATTATTTATTTATTTATTTATTATTATTTATATAATAGAAATATTCCAGATCCCAACACTTGCGGCACTCGCATCAGCATCGGACAAGCAATCGACGGCGTGGCGGCCCAGTCCTTCGTTCTACTACAGAATGAGCCATTCACCGCCTTCAGAACCTTTGTTATCAACTGTGTCAGCCTTGGATTGGCCGTGCTGTGGATTGTTGCCAGCGTCATTATAATGAGTAAGTTTTAACGATCTATTGCTAAACTATAACTCTACCATCGCTCGTCTAATATAGTGGGACAGAAGATATAAACAGTAGCTCGTGATGCTTGGTTGTCGTATATGGCAGTTATCATAGCATTTCTGTAGTTATTGAAACTAATAACTGGAGCTCACTCTATCCATATCTCAAATGTTTCAATAAAAAAGATTAATTCAGTGCACTGCTTAAAATTGCTTCGAGTTGGATTTCCTTTTTAGGGCGGCCATTGGATTTCCTTATATGTGTAGGAAACATAAATGAATTGATGATCATTTCAAAAGATCACTCATTTTTGTTCACAGCGGGTGGTGCGAGGAATAAGCAGTCAAAGCACACACGCTGGCCGTGGATTATAGTGACAGTTTGTGTGTGTGTTGTCGACATAGTCGCCACTGTCACTTACGCAAACGATTCCTTTCACACTAGGGTTAGTACCTAAGAATTAAATATATTTGTTTTGTTACTATTAGTCCAGTTACTAAAGCATTTACGTACGTAAAGCCCTTCAGAATATTGTTCGGTAGGTTAGGTACCCCACAAGACTGTTTTCTTTTCGAAACAATGGTGGTTGGTTACGAAGTGAACCTATTAAAAGTCTTGACATCTAGGATAAAAAATGTTTTTGAAAAAAAAAAACATTTTCACGAGAGAGCGCCAAAACAGTCGACGTTTGAAATTCGGAAAATGTTTATAGATAAAAGTTGTAGAGAATTTTGTAAGGTCTTTATTAGGTCTTAGGATGTTTTTCCCTACGAAGCACTGTTTTTGAGATATAAGTGATAACCCCAAAAGTGGGACCCTGGTCGTTTGCAGTACCTACTACTCACAGCATCTTAGAAGTGAATGACTGCTTGGCCCTATTTTGTATCTAACGTTATTATGGTAGGTCAAACTGCATAACAATGTAACATCTCACACCGGAAGGAGCCGCTTTGCTCTGTCTGCGAGTTCAATTTTCATTGATTCAACACGATCGATATGTACCTATATTTCAGCTAAAGTGCGGACACCAATGAAGCTTAGTTTTTTATATACTACTCACTGAAACATGCACAGGGTTTGCAATTTAGGAATTGGAAGATCTCGCGAGTTCTTTTATTTTTCTTATCGCTGTTTGTGCTTAATGAATGGGTAGGTACTACGAATAGCTACAAAGCTACGTTGTGTGAAGTTTTAGATTGTAGTTAAGATCTACGAGTAACAGGGTAGACTTCGAACAATGGCACTTAGTCCTTATCCGCGTAGCAAGTGTTTCCAGTTTAACTCATGTTTCTTAACGATTAGATACCTTTAAATGGTGTGTAAATTATACCTAGCTAGGTAAGTGTGATTTACGTAATATTTATTGAAGTGTGATTATTTGTAGCTGCTTAGCTCATTAATATATATCTTACTAGTAGCGCCCTGCGGTTTCATCCGCGTAGTTTTAAATCCCGCCCGGTATTCCCACGGGATAAAAAGTAGCCTATGTGTTATTCCAGACTATAATTATATCTTTGTGCCAATTTTCACCAAGATCTGTTCAGCTATTCTGGAGGTATAGAGTAACAAACATCCATCCATCCTTACTTACATACTTTTGCATTTATAATATTAGTAGGATTTCTTGTATATGTACTGAAATTCTCAAGAAATTATCAGCTTCTTGAGAAACTTCAAAGTCCATAGCTGGCTGGGCATTAGGCTTCCCCAATTATGTTCTTACGACTTCCCGTAATTTTTACAAAGCAGTCGATCCATTGGAAGGAAATCTTGTCTCCTACGCTACGTACTTTGGTGTTGGTTGGTGGTCGCTACTCCACAACTTTTACTTCCTAGCGAATGTAGGTGTCATTGTTTACAACAAAACAGAATGCATAAGAGCAAAGTCAAAACTTCATAAATAAATGAGTATCTTTTTACTAGTTTTATAGTGTTTACTACACATAAGGAAATCACACAGAAAAAAGAAAGAAAATTTATCCATTATAAAATCTTTTTAATGGGTAAAAGTTCAAGTCTTTTAATCTTAATTATCATAGTTTTGAATAAATGACGTTAAGTTTCAAAATATCGTGAAGAAATATAATTAATTAATATATTATTTTTGTATTGCGATATTAATTGTCCCGATTTACTGAATAAAATTAAATTTAATGTCCCTAGTAAATGCAAAAGATTTAATCCCTTTATCCACATCCCCGTAGTTGGCAGTAATTACCGGCAAAACTCATTTCTGTGGCGAGCCAGCGCGAACTTTAACAAGCTAAGTAAAGATGTCGATTTAGACCCTGCATGAGTGTTAAATCAGCTAGGCAGCGAATGGACAGGGAGTTCTTCAATAGTGAATAAAACGTACATAGGTATAATTATCATTATGTTCACTACTCCATCTTTCTTTTATTGTTTTTTTAGGTCCTGTGTTGACTACGGTGCTCACATTAATGTTTATGTTTTTATAATGTTGTTTTAACCGTGAAAACCTTTTATTGGCTTTTTCGTTTTTATATCTGCTATGTTATTTTAGTTATATTAAGCTGTTGGTTTTCCAATAAATAAATAAATAAATCATCCGTATGCAAATAATAATCGTTTCAAAATAAACTGTGACACGATCAGAATAGGGTAGATTTTTACATGGTTTTTCCAGACGCTATCTGACATCATGGATTTCATCGGCGGTACTGTCAGCGGCATTGGCAACGTAGAACTAAACACCGCATGGGCATCTTGGACTATGGTGATACTCTACTCGCGGTTCGTGATTTTCTTCGTGTTGAACATATTCCTCGTGATCACTATGGTGGTTGAGTGTAATGTTAAACGTGACGTCACCGAGGACGATGCAATAGTAAGTGAAACTTTTGCTATCAAATTGAGTGCAAAAGTTATGAC
This sequence comes from Plemyria rubiginata, assembly GCA_963576535.1. Taxonomy (NCBI): domain Eukaryota; kingdom Metazoa; phylum Arthropoda; class Insecta; order Lepidoptera; family Geometridae; genus Plemyria; species Plemyria rubiginata. Next base: position 7,871,712 of record OY754905.1, read on the forward strand.
AGTGTTTTTTAGAACGATGAAGTAGAGATTTTACCCATCTTGTGTCTAACCCAAGTTTTTTTTGTACCTAGCACGTAGAGGCTCCACGTAGAGAAGAAGCTTCTTCGCCAGTGCCGATCCAGCCTCGGAGCCACGAGGTAGCTACAGAGACCAGCGAGTTTGACGATGACATTGAGATTGCTAGTACGCTTAGTGTCGAAAGAATACCGCGGCCTGGTCTCAGCCAATCCTTCCGAAGAATGAAGACTATTCTGTTCCGAAAATCTCCGTCTCCAGAGCAGCGGCTCACTCGATCCAGTCTTCCTTACTCTGTTGATGTTTCTGATGGGTACGTACCTATATTATATTTTTAACGGGTGCGCTGGGCTTGTTTATTTGGTGTTGCCCGTGATAATGTTCCGTGCGTTATATAAAATATCTGGGTGTTGGTTGTTGCTTAGACCGGTTGCTTAGCAAAAAAAAAACGAATAAAAAACTTTTTCTATATCCTAGCTAGATCGATTTATTGCCCCCGAATTAAGTATACGGGGAGTCCGTATACTAAATTTCATGAAAACTGTTTCTGAGATTCAGGTAATAAATAATTACTTATACCTACAAGAATTTGTCGTCTAAAGTTATAAGATTTATAGGACCTATAAAAACAACAAATTTACTTAACTTACTTTCGTTTTATCATGAAGTTCAGTCATCTTTGAAAGGGACTGCAATTATAATTTTGTAAAAGAATATAATATTGTTTTTAAAAGCAATTAGTACAATTAAAATCTATATTTCCGAGCGGGCTGGTCATAACCCCGCCTACTGCGATTGTAATTGACGTACCTAGATGAGTCTATGCTGCACACGATGACTCGTCGTCCGAACGGTCTGATAATAAACAGTTTGTCTATATAACATGCCACACAATTTTTTTGTACACCTAGGAAGACTGGTAGATAACAGCATTAAATCCTCCTAGCACTAGAATATTCTATGTGTAAGTTTTTAAATAAATAAATAATTCAATGAATTTAAACTTCAACCGTGACCATTACAGCAGCAACAGAGGTGGTGAAAAGACAAGCAAAATTCCCCGGCCCGGTCTGACCCATTCATTTCGAAGGATGAAGACTCTTTTGTTCAAAAAATCACCGACACCTGACCACGCCAGATTCTACACGGACTCTTTGGAAGCTTCTCCAGAAAGGTAGGACAAAACTAACATCTAGGTCGGTATCATGCTTTACCTTGACAGCGAGATATAGGCATTAGACGCAACAGCTATACCTTACCTGCAGCACATTCTGACCAACTTCATCATCACAACAGGTCACCTCAAGCCCAGCACATCTCCGTCGATAAGAATAATAAAAATAGAACAGTGAACTTTCCCGAGAACCTGCTTTCTCTTCCGCAACGGCTCGAAAACATGATAGCGGAACAGCAGAGGCGGCTGGATCGTTCCGTGGTCGACACTACCGGCCGCCACTCGCCTCCTCGTGCCTCGCAGTCCTTGCCTCACCTCGACTCGGCACTGACGGACGGGTACGGGTACTCCAGAACCACCGTACCGAAGCAGTAACACAGCGCCTTAACCGTTAATTAACTGGTGGTTTGTGACCGAATTCAGATCTCGTGATCCACGACAATCCACGCAATGTCGGACTTTGCTACCTTTTAGTTACTTGGTGAGGTAGACAGTTTTATCTCAAAGAATATGAGAATACAATTTTGCAAGCCAATCCTCGTTCAAAAATTATGCACCCAAGTTATCACGAAGATCTTAGTTTGCTAAAAGATCGCTAACTTGATCAATGAATTATATTTCTGTTGAAAAAAAATTTTGACGTTTCCGACGTTTACCAGCTATAATTATGCTCAATTATACAAAGAAAACGCTAGAAATCAAGCTTAGTTGCCAGTTCTTTTATGCTTTGGTCGCGACGAACTGGCGGTAGATTCACCTATGTGAATAGGTGAATCTACCGCCAGTTTGTCGCGACTACATAGGTAGTATCTAAGACGTTTCAAAGTGATCCCTGTGATTGTAATGATTAAAGTTTTTGATTTTGATTTTTGATTTTGAGTTGCAAATATAGGCGGCGTGGGACTACGGCGGGCCTGCAGGGGCAGATGCCGTGGGCTTACATCCCAGCGTCGGCGCACCGCATGCGCGATCATTTACCACCGGATGAAGACCTGCCACCCGTGCCTCTGCCAGACTACAACGCCATCCCTTCCTTTAGAAAAGCATGTGAGTAATGGTACTGAGACACGTGCTCAAAAACAAGCATGCTAACTTTGAGCATTCTCTAAAATCAACCGACGTACGACCAAATAAGCATTATTATTTACTAGCAAGACCTGCTCACACGTGCTTTTATTGAGCAGGGTTTGAAAAAGCATGCTTTTAGCTCGAAAATAAGCACGTGTGTTGTGCACCTTTATGCTTTCAATTTTATTACCATCACCATCGCTCTATAAAGCTGGGCAACCTTAGCAGGGTAAGGTGGTACTACTCTTACTTTTTACTTAGTCATAAGCAAGGAATTTAAATACTACGTCTTATGCAAGGAATTTGAATACTACTTGGTCTTATGGTTGCAATTTCTGGATTCTCTAAATACTTCAATTTGTTTATTTCAGCCGTCCACAGAGCTGCTTCGAGCCTCAGTTCGTTGACACAAAAGAGAGATTACGCATCGCAGTCCACGCGTCGTGAGTACATTGATACATAACTACTCGCAAAACACAGTAGGTATCTTTTGAAATAGGTCAGGTCAGTAGGCCAGCACTAATCTGAAATTACTAATAATTTGTTTTTCTTTTTATTTAACTTGGCTCAAGGTCGCCCAAGAAGTATCGATACAGAGCGATACAGTCTGTCTATTTGATTAACATCGTTCATTTATTTACAACATTGTATTATAGGAATCATGATTTTCTCTCAAAAGTTTCACGTTGAATGTATAGCGTATTTGACCTTTTTACCATAGCAGTGTCTTCTACTGGGATGCTGCGATCTAGGGGTTACGCTTCTACTGGGATGCTACTATCTAGGGGTTACGCTATTGACAAAGAAAACCATTTGTATTTACTAAATTATTCCCATCCATATAAGTTATATTGATAGAAAAACTCTTGACTTCGTACAAAAAATGACGCAAGGATGAATCGATTCATCCCCGCGTCTTATTTTTAACCGACTTAAAAACAGTCGAATTGAGGACATACTGGTCTTAAATTCGACAGTTATTGTTCAACTTGCTGATGGAACGAGCAGACGCCCACCTGATGTTACGTGGTAAACATCACCTATAATAAAAGATTGCCTCGTAAGTCACGCGCTTATACACGTGCCCTACGATGCACTGCCCTATGTTCATAAACTTAGACATACTCAATATTATGTTAAGCCTCATGTGCCGGCAATTTCACCGGCAACCACACTCTTCAAATAGAAACACAGCAACACGGAATAGAGAAAACCCTAATTTCTATGGCATATAAAGACATGATGGTAGTACTTTCCCGAACGAGCCCATCACAAAGCGCTCTGTTACTCTAAGCGTTTGTAATTAGTCGATTGCATGATCAAATCTATGCAAAAGTTCCAGGTTACAAGTTTATCGCGTTCACAGCGCGTTCTACTTGCGTCGTACGCGCTTTAAACGTGACGTAGGACTAGGCGCATAAAAACTTGCTTATGACGCTGACAACCGTCAACCAACTGCTCGCTAGCACATTTAAACATTTTTGGATTTGTACATAATTACTGAAAGTACTTTTATAAAATCCCATTCAACGATTTCTCGGAGAATACAACTACAAAAGTCCAACAAAATATTATTTCAATTCAAGTGTCTGAGGGAATAAATGAGTTATTATTATTATACAACAAATTTTCGTAAGTAGGTACTTATCTAAGTTTTAGGTATGTTTTCCGAAACTATATTGTTTGAAAGAAGTTGTTTGACTAAATTCATTTTTCTACTTCTTATTATTTCTTCCAGCACCTCTAACTCACTCTGATGTGTTGTACTAGAACCAGAAGCCATATCCGTGTTTTGAATCTGACGCAGAGATGGTAAAGAAGAATCTACAATGAATCGCTCCTAGCCCGTGATACAGTTTCGTGGTTCTTTCGTGGATACAGGTACCTACTGTTGAGTACCACATAAAACGATCCAAATAGGTACGCAGTCAATGTATGAAAAATATTGAATCCAGAGATGAAAAAACTTTATATTGAAAGTCCTTAATAAGACCAGGATTGAAATAAGTCTTGCTAGTTTTCTATAATAAAAAGTAGAGCTGAACCTGTATAGATCGTTAGATATTTTTTAATGTATAAGTTATATGGCGGAAATGGGGGGAGGCCTTTGCCCAACAATGGGACACCATGGGCTAATAGTAATAAGTTATATTGAAATAAGTCGTAAAGTTCTACAGATGAAATAAGTGTAATAAATATCTATTATAACATTTTCGATCTATGAATTTGTTATAGATATAAGTAAGCATAATTATGTTATGTTATCGCGTCCAATTGCTACGCATAATCAGAGTTTTAATACAATTTCTATGTTTTTAGACAAATACATAGGGAATAAATTAAATTAAAACACTGCGAGGAACGCATGCAATAGCTAAGCAAATTGGACTCTCGATAAGACTTGTTTTCCTATCTCACGCTATAGTGAGATTTCGAATAACTAAATGTCTATGTAACTTTGACCATTTAATGAAACTTAACTCTCATGGAACTTTGTTTTTGTAAATAAATCAATTTTTGTATGTTTCACTGCTGTTTTATTTTATCTGCAATATCAATTGAGACCAAATGACCTAAGTATAGGCTAGGTAAGCCAATGGTAGCTGCAACTTATGTAAGTATCCGTCTGTAGACTTGTTTTGACTCCAAAGTCTCTCCAAGTGTCATTCTATTCTGTTCCAATCGACGTTGATCATGTATATAGTTTCAACGATAGACAGGATGGAAACGATACAGAGGAGGGCTGTCACTCTTAAGCTATCGAGCGTAGGACCTACATAGCGGTGTAGGAAGTAGAGGGAGTTGATTTGCGATGGCACGCTGATGATCCTATTTGCGAGGCTGAGGCGGGGGAACTCTTCCAGTGGGACGAGATGGAGGAGCAAAGAGCTGGACATCAATAACACCATGACGACGAGTTTCCCGCCGGTACCAGCAAAGCACGGCGTTACGCTCTCCGAAACCGAGTAGCTTGAGTATAAGAAACTTCCGATCCGCCATGCCCAGAAAAAGTAGAGTAATCCAGTAAGAAACGCTTCAGGATTTGTCATAACATGGTAAAGTACCTATAACATTTCGAATCACTTTACATTTTGTGTGTTTATACAATCATGGTGCACTAATTTAGAAATTATAAAACTGTTGAAAGATTGGCAAGGAATATAATACTCTCTGACGAGAGTAATATTATCTTCCAAAGAGTAATATTATACCAAGGAATATTATACTCTCTGGAGTATACAATAACTCTAAAATTAAGCCAGGATTATACAGGGTAACCAATTGACTCCGAATTCGAGACAAGTCAGCACTGACCTGAAAAATCCCAATATAAATTGATTTCAAGTAAGTATGAGCGTAGTCAGCGATAGCGCTGACTTGAAACCGCTGTACTTTAAATCAATTTACATTAGGATGTTTTCAGGTCGTCAGGGCTGACTTGTCTCGAATTCGGAGTCAGCCACTTACCCCGTTTAATTATGGCTCTAAGTATATTAAATTGTATACTCATTGATAATAAACACAGATCAAGGAATTTGAATACAATGATTGTGAAGATCTTTTGGATTTCTGACAGACAGAAGTCCGTCCACTTTGTATTCAAATTCCTTGCGTCCACTCGTCTACTCCATAGACTTGGGAAACTCCTTCGCTGTTACTTACCTCATTGGTCTACTTTATTATATTATTGCTGCAAGAAAGTCGAATACCTAAATCACATCTAAATGGGGTTGATAGAGTCGTAAGATACAAGGAATTTTAATACTAACATACGATATTCCTTGGTAAGATATTCCGCTTTTGTATGTATTTTACACAGACTACTTTTGTGTGTATTATAGCCAAGGAATATAAATACTACGTACAAAAAAATTTGGCGTACAACGCTATTCAAACATATTTTGTGTTTTATTAACTATTTTAAAACCTTTTTACACACTAAAACGTTAAGCTGGAATGAACTAAAAACACCTATTTATTTATGAATACTAAGCTAGAGTTCCTTTTCCGGCTCGTGCTTGCTAATAATAACCTTTATTTCGTAATGTAATTTTCCAAGGGAGGGAGAGTTTCCCCAGGTTTTGCGAACTATTTGAGCTGTCCATAGCGAATTTAACCTTCTAATTCTGTCTATAATAAAAAAAATATGAAAAAAAACCCGATACGGACTCTGGCTGCTCTTCTGAAGGATTTACGAGGAAAATCCTACGACTATCCTACTGTACTATTACAAACGCGAAAGTTTGAATGTATGGATGTTTGTTATTCTTTCACGCCGGAACGGCTGAATAGATCTAGATTAAACTTGGCAGAGAAATAGATTATAGTCTGGAATAGCACATAGGCTACTTTTTATCCCGTGTGAATACCGGGATTTAAATCTGCGCGGGTGAAACTGCGGGGCGCAGCTAGTAAAGCATATTTCTTCTAACAATACTCCCAACAGCTTATGTTGTCCATGGCATTTCCATTCTATCACCCACTCATTCAGATAGTGTGAGCATTATTACCGATAACAATTATCAGACGCGATTAACGCGATATCCAATTTGGCTCCTTCATAAACGAACACTAGACCGACATGCCGTGTACATAATAACATATTTAAACTGCAACATCTTAACAATGACGGTTGATAGAGAAACAACGAGGGAACTACCACCTAAACTAGTGTTAACTGCTCTTCTGACGACTGGGATTACTATAGTAAGTAACAATTTGGTGTCCGTTCAGTCCTACTAGTAAGATGTGCTCCTAAATACGTAGTAGCAGAATAAATAAATAATTTACGAAGTCCGAGCATGGTCTGAACGTAGGGAGGACTGCATATACCTGCTAGGTATACCTACCAATTGCAACAGAATAATTATTTGCAGCAGCAGCACTTTTCAACTTGTATTGTCTTCTTTTAACGTTTTGCTACTTTCGCTTTGTCTCTAAAACACACAAGTAGGTACTTCCTACTTATTTCCTAATTAATTATTTTGTACAAACCAGGCTTGTAACACGTAATGGTAAGGTTTCCTATAAATCCGGGCACCCGTTCGAATTTATTTGTAATCGAACAGCCACGCGTATGAGATTTTATGATAATATTATGATAGTAACAATTTTATCAGGAGCCGAGTGAGGATATGAGACATACATAAGCATGAGTCAGAAATCGCGAAAGCAATTACTTATATATTTCAGGTTACATCAATAAGCTATATAGTTCTAAGCATAATAGCTCTAACATACCGATTTAAATGTGACGTGGCCGAGCCAGACTCTACCAGTAATGCACAATTTAGATGGCACGCGATTTACAGAATTTATATACAAGGTAAGTGCCAAACAATATCCATACTAAATATATATTTGCAGTCAAAAAATTCAAGGAAGTACGCAATAAACCAATAAACCCTATGCTCGTAGAGGGCGCTACGACATGCTACGGAATCTTGTAGCACGAACGAGTATTACTGAAATAACTGTCTCGCTGTCTTTCAAATTTATATTTTACTAGTTGCGCCCCGCGGTTTCACCCGCGCAGATTTAAATCCTGTATAAAACGTGCCTCCGTGCTATTCCAGACTATAATCTATCTCTCTGCCAAGTTTCCTCCAGATCCGCTCAGCCGTTCCGGCGTGGAAGAGTAACAAACATCCGTCCATCCATCCTTAGGTACTTACAAACTTTCGCGTTTATAATAGTAGTAGGATTGTATACCGCTTGCTGACGGAACAACGTAAGGCCTAGTTGACGTTAGTGTTAACTTTTACATAATTGCCAAGGCAAGGCACCACGATACTAACGTGGCCTACAATGCAATGCTCTGAGTCTATATTATTATCAACGTTTAAACCGAATCAGCAACGCTGTTTTGCGGCTAAAAAAGGCATGGTGGTACGAGTACTTCCTGTGGCACACTAACACCAATATCCGGTTCTTTTTCTTCGTGATAAGAGTAAAACGTACATTAGTTGCGTTTCACAGGGTATACGTAGCTTAGATAGATAGCCTTAGAGCATTTATAACTGGAGATGTTAACGCAAGGCGTACCCCTCTGCCGGCCATAAGACGCGACTTGGCCATGCACGTTATATAAAACTACTTCACTCATCACCGCGCGGCCATTAGTTGTCGTTTCGTGTCGCGAAGTAGTGCTCAGTAAAAATGGTGAATTGTGCGGTATTTCAGTGTAAAAGGAGATCAGAGACATCAAACTTTAGGGAACACGGTATTTCCTATCACAAGTAAGTGATATTTTAGTCAATTGTTTTTGCAATTACGTTTAATTTATATTTAATGGAATACCAGTTACGACAGTTTTAATACGACGCCAACGTCTTGGTAGGAGGTGTCGGTGAATATATATTCCTTGGTAGAAGGCGTAGTGTGGGGACTAGTTGAGCGAAATCGATTGAATGAATGATGGAATGAACGTAAAATTAGAATAAAATGCGATGTGGTTTTTGTACCCATATTTAACCGATTTAAAAAAAGGGTGTTCAGTATTGGACTCTACAAAAACTGTCTCTGTCATTCTGCCTTCAATACATCGCTTCATGGAGCTCCCTTAAAATTTTAGTTGTGCTGTGTCGTTGGTTTATTGCTATTTTCTTTGTACTTTTTGAACGCAGAATCGTATAAACGTGATTTTTGTATAGCTGTAGTATGTTAGCTGGAGAGGGACATGGGCTATGAGCATTTGTTAACAGCCGCTATTCTTCTACTGCTCTTCATTTTTTTCACCCCGTCATACCAATCATCATCATCAGCCTATGTAAGTCCACTGCTGGACACATCATACCAATAAAGAAACAAAATATTTATCTAAAAATGCATTCATAAAAGACTACTTACTTGAAAGATTACTTACTACTTGCGAAAATAGAATATAGCTTAAAGTTACTCAACAACAGTGTAGCTTTCTATTTGTAAAATAATTTTTAAAATCGTTTCAGTAGTTTCAGAGATTACGCTCTACAAACTCTTAATAAAATATTTTTTACAAAAAAAAACCGACTCCAAAACTGCTATCCAATTTGTTATGAAAAATACACTAAAAAGTTAAAAATAATTGCATTATGGATTTATATTTCAATCTACTTACAAATAGGTATCCATTTTTTCAACAAATCTTATAATTTTATTATTATGACATTATACAATTACTGATATTTTTGGAGTCGGTGCCAGCACTCTATGACTTTGACTTTGACACGTTTGTTAATCTTGGCTAAAAAAAGGAAAGTATATGATTTTGAACCACCCTGTTTCATTCATATGAAATCATTCATTTTGTCGGTCTTTTTACAACCCATCACTACTTTTTAGTGTTAGTGTGTAACTAAACAAAAGTGTAACAACAGTCATTCTTTAATTGTGTTGTTGTTTTTGTGTTGGTGTACAGCTTTTACTTGCGTGTGCGTTTATAGGGACGCTTAATTTTTCTGCATTAGTATGCGTGATTATGTAAATGTGTTCTGTACCGTACTACCCCGCCTCCCGCGAAAACCGGCAGAAATATTTTAGTACTAAAAGTAGCGCTTGGCATCTCCCGTTATAAATGCTCTAAGTAGATAGCAAACACTTGTACACCACAAGAAAATAACATAACATGTAAGAGTCAATTTAAACTAAAGGGAGGTAAAACGAGCGGTCTTATCTTAATGAGCTATATTTTCTAGACAACTGCTGTGTCACGAGGACTTCTATTCAAGGAATTTGTAAACTATATATCGTAGTTTATAAATTCCTTGCTTCTACTTTAATTTTATTCCAAAAAAAGATAAGATTTTCGAGATTTTTAGGATATATTAATGAACGATTCTACTAACAGATTTTTGTTTACCAAGACCTAGGCATAGGCATAGATACTCTTGCGCAGAAGCAGAAGCAAAAGCGAAAACAGCACCTTTAAATTATTTACAGATGCGGAATGCTCCAACGCGTTACCAGCAGAGGGGCTCACACAATCGCAAACGGTGTTCGTGCTTGTAACGCTCATCCTGTGCTTCTCTGTACTTTCATTAATCTCTAGCATATTGTTGATCGTAGGTGAGTTAGCACTGTCTTTTGAATTTGATTACTTCTACCGGTTTTTGTTGTGACTACACCTTACTCTTACTACCTTATTTACATTCAATTGGCACCACACTGGTGTTATTATTATAATAAATGAAACTGTAGCAAGGATCTTACAATATCACGATATGAACCAAGTTGTTTGCCTGTTCCTTACATAAATGATAAAAACTTATAGAAATATTATTTAGGAAGCTAACATCGTTTACAGAACTTAGATAGGAGGTCTAGTATTTTTTTTATGACATTTTAGATGTTCCAAAAAAAATGAAAATCAAAAATCTGAGAGGCCCGCGGAGGGGGGCGTGTCTTATCGTCTCATGGCCATTTTTTTGTGGGATTTTTTTAAGGACTCAAAAGGTTAAAAGCTTGGTTGCTCGAAACTGACGCCTAAATTCACCTACTTTCAGACGTTTCAAAGTGATCCTTGTCATTTAATTTAATGAACATTTTTTGACTTCGACTTTATGTAGTAGGATTGTGATTGAGAAATGTATAGGTACTTATATTCATTTGTTTTCAGGTGTAAAAAACAAGGCATGGTTTCAATACACGAACGTAGTAGTGTTTGTTTACATCACATGCTGGGTGGGGTCATTGGCCATCGATGTTACGCTGGCAACCCATTTCGGCATGGACCATGGTTACCTGACGCAACAGCTGGTAAGTAAAATACAATTACCATCGCTGGTTTTAGAACTTTTTAATTTTATTAATTAGGCGAACCGCCAAGGAGTGGAACTCATTGCCGTCGTCTGTCTTTCCTGATCACTACAATTGAGCCTCTTCAAGGCAAGAGTGAATAGGTGTCTACTAGACAGTTCTGCTCCATCGTCGGCTACATCGGCTCTTACCATCAGGGTAGCTTGTAGCCAAAGGACAGACTATTGACTAAATATAAAAAAATCTTCTAACATTGCACACAGCACGGCTAAAATCCACTGGTCATCGCCATAACAAACAATTAAACATTGCTAGCTTAAACAATGGATAAATGATTATGATTGGTTGTGCTTACAGCGTGACTACCCCGAATACATATTCGTGTTCGACATAGTAAGGCAAGGCGCGCTCGTCCTTATGTCAGTTGCGCTCAAGGGATACGTGACTCTGCTTGTGAATCTAGTACTCATTTGTATACTCATCACCTACTCGTGCCGGTATCAGGAATCCAAACAGGAGCAGGTAAGTACGTAAGAAAAAGTAAAAAACACCTGTCAATGATGGCTGGTAGGTATAATTAGTTATTCAAACATTTAAGTTGTAAGACCGTACTGAATAAACGTTTTTTATCTTCTTATCTTTATCTTTAGAAAATGCTGTCTAGCATCTCCTAGTACAAACTTTGTTGGGTGCAATAAAGAATTCAACAAATAAACTACTTGATTCTTTATAACAGTTGGGATAAGTTTTTTGGTTAAAATAACCTCGTTCCAGAATTACCAATCAATTTTGTAAATGTAAGAAAGATAATGTTGGGGTCTTCCAAAGAAGAGATAAGAAAATTCGGAGTGCTTTTTCTCTTGACTAAGAGTGCTGATTTAAACAAATATTTATTTTTTTTTAACGACCATTTTTGCTAACATTATTATTTATATTTAGTGATAAGCACAACGAGAACTACTCTAATCATGTTTAATTTTATTTCAGCATTCGATACACAAAGTGGGAGCTTTAAATGGCTTTGAGTAAGTACAGTTAACCCATTAGTTGTACAGACAGATATGATTCAAAAATTGATGGTCCCGTCTTTATTGATTTATATTTAATTAATTAATTGCAGTCAACCGAGGCGGTTAGATGACAACTGGGTTCAACCTGATCCCATAAGTCCGTATCCTTCATCTTACGCTCGCGGGTAAGGTTGTATATTTACTATTATTATCCTTCTGATTCAGTTGAATGAAATAAATACCTCTTGAATTTGATTATTTTTAAACTATATTGTAGTTATACAGGGTGCAGATACGAGGCTACGTTTTTTGAGAATATTAATTATGTTATTTTTAGGCAAACAAATAGCGTCTACACGAATGACGAAGAGCAGCCGCGAAGTCTCCCACGTAGTGACTACTACCCCACGTAAGAACCAACCCTATTCCTTATCGTTATTTGAATTAAAAACTTGAAAAATAATGCAATTAATTTATTTAGATAAAAAAAAAACATGTTGCATCTTAAAACTACACACTTCAACAATTCAAGTTCCTTTCAAGCCATCTATGTATTTTGTCACAATATTTTAAGCAATCAGTCTATGTGTACAATAAGTATTGGAAATAACAAGCAACGATGACGTTTTGGCCAAAATGCTGCGACGGGTTGCATTTCCTCCAGAGATGTGTGAGAAAGGTAAACAATGCGCGAGGAACCAACCCACTCATAGGATTACCAAGCTGGTCGAAGATAGGAATATGAAGTAATATTATTAATGAATTTTTTTCTTCGCGCAGCCTCCTTTAAACTTCGTTTTCTTGCACATCTTCGATGATGGAAATGCAACCTAGGATGTGCATGGTGCAACTGTAAGCTAGAGTTCAGTCGTTTTTTCTTCGCTGTATTTAGGTCGAGTAACATGGTTGGAACGTAACTAAGACAAGCACTTGTAGCGATGAATACATGATGAATAGCCACTAAGTTTAATGTATGAGAACATGCATGGGCCTCTCATAATTGATTTTGCTTTCATAAACATAATTGTTGAATGCACAAATGCATGGAAACACTAGTTTATTATACTGTATCTTACAGTATTAACAGGGAACTTGTTATAAAGTAATGAGGACAGTTAATTATCGCGGGATAAATCCGCTCTATTCAGCGTGCAGCTTTGGCTTACCTATCACAGTTATTGCATGCTCCGTAGTATTTTTTACTAAAGTTGTTCATAGTGCAGACCTAAGCCTCGACGAAGTATATTACATACTTATTAGAATTATGAGTCAGAATTTCTGATTGTTTAACGTGCAGTTTGCATCATCGTGTTTTGCAGAGATAGACTTTATACTTTCGTTTGATCGCTGCTAATGTTAGCGTGTTTTCCGCAGGCCCAGCCAATCGTTCAACCGATCGGACTCGTGGCAGCATCAGCCGCCGAACCACGGTACGCGTCCGTTTTCGTACATGGACGACATCCGCCGCGGCGCGCCCCTCAAGCCGGTGTCCCCCGCTCCCTCGGAGCCGCAGTGGCGCCGCGACCCCTGGACTCCAGCGCCCCCAGTGCCTGCCCCTGACTACAGCCCTCACGGCCCCCGCAGACTCAAGTCTGCCCTCAAACCAGTCGGTTACATGTAGAACTTTTCGATCAGTGACCTAGTCCTAATCACGAACGAATTTGACGTCCGTCGCGTAAACGTATCGTATCCCAAACTACAGCATAATTAGGTCGAATATCGCAAATTTCTAAAAATATTCGTGATCAAGGGGCAAATAGTACCAGGTTATAAATATTACACGTCGAGCTAGACTATCTTTCGGTGTCGAGTAATGCAATTTCTGTCTAAAGAGGTAATCGTTCTATAACATCATGAGCTATCCTAACACTGTCACGCAGACACGGGCATAGGTAAGTGACAAGAGACGACGCTATTTTCGATACTGAACAGTAGGTATCTTTTAACCCAGAACTCCTGATAATGTTATATACGTCATAATAATAATTATGCTAAAGCCACACTTCTGGATGGCGAATATAGACTTTCTTGCGCATGAAGCATCATAACGGCTTTACTTATCACGCCACACAAGACGGTCGCAATGTCGCAGACATCGATAATGCGGCTGCAGTATTACGGAAAATGATTTTAGACAAACTCCTAATCATTGGAGCCAAGGGTGGCGGAGAAAGCTGCACGCTCATTCAAAATCGTCTAAAAACGTAAATGATGAAGCTTATCTTCGACTAGCGTTAGTTTTGGCTAAACGCGCAACAATTCTGCAAAGGAGATCTTGATGATCATAAAAAGATATGATTTCAGTACTGCCTATACCTTGAGTATTTTTTTCTTCTAACAGTCGAGTATCTATGAGTTTCCCTATGTATAGCAAATTATCATAATGGAAGCTAGTTGGGCAATTATAACGTAAGTTTTAAAATACTTTTGTACGTTTATTAAAAAAAATATTACACAGTAACTTGTTTAATTGAAAGTGAAACCCTGTTTTTAAAATAAATCGTTGTTTTTAACTTTACATATTAACAACTCTTGCTGTATATATTCCATTTATTATACACAATTTCACGTAGTACAGTCAGTGCTATAAAAGGTATCATCTGTGTTTAGTATGAACGCTTACTTTGTGAAACCGAGTGTAATAAGTAATTGTCTTAGATTTCTTTAAACTAGATAAATAGGAAAACTATTTTAAAAAGTGAACTTACCTAGATTATTATTCCTAAAAATGATTTATTATTTGAGTGATATAACACCATTTTATTTACAATTACTGATATATGAACTGCAACTGTTTTTATGAAGGATTTGTATAAAAAATGGTGGATATTCCACACACTATCTAGCACTAAGCGAAGCTTGTACCAGGAACCAGATAGCGTATATAATACCTTTCTTTTCGTCTAATGCTTATAATTGGTATAATAGAACACTCAAGCAGATAACAAATATCTATGTTCATTACACAAATGGTGTTCTCGGTGTGAATCATATACGCACATTAAAGCTCAGAGGGCAAAGCTACTGCCAACTGACTGAGAGGGCTATTTTGAAACAGCCAAAATATTTTACAAGTAACTTTTGTTATAAGTCGTTAGATTAACGTTTAAAATGATTTAAACATTGACAAAACAACATGTCTTCATGATTGACGACATTTATTCATGACCCATGAGTGTGTCAGCTTAGTTATATGTCGAAACTAGTTGCGCCCCGCGGTTTCACCCGCGCGGATTTAAATCCCGGTATTCCCACGGGATAAAAAGTAGCCTATGTGTTATTCCAGACTATAATGTATCTCTGTGCCAAGTTTCATTCAGATCCGTTCAGCCGTTTCGGCGTGAAAGAGTAACAAACATCCATCCATCCATACTTACAAACTTTCACGTTTATAATATTAGTAGGATATGACAAATCTATATTTGTTCAGATTGGCAACCGTAGATATGTTACCTATAAAATGTAGGTTTGTTGCATGAAGCTACTATAGAAATGATCGCAAATATGGTCACATAAATAGTTTCGACATACGGCTATACATAACAACATCTTTAACATCAAATTTGATACTAGTGAGTAGCCATAAAAACAAATTATTTACATATTTACACCAGTTTTAGTTTTTTAGCAATGTATTTACATAAAGCTATCAATAAATAATTTCATGTAGTATTAAAAGTTCAAAATACATTTTACTTTGTATAGTTTATGTTACTCGCGCAGAAACTCTGTAAGACAATGTAAATAACTTAGTCCATCTAAACTGCAAATAACGTAAATATCTATCTTTAGCATTGGTGTAATAATTTCGTCAAATACATCAAAATAAATCTAAATCTAAGATTAATTGGGTCCACTTCTGGGCAAAAATATTACGCTTAGTTCACTAGTTATAGCACTTGTCTTTTTATAACTTCTATAAACTTTGCAACACCTAATTGCTAACAGTAATTATTAAGTTATATTATTGAAAAAGGCACACTAGTGATAGTTTAAAATCTGACAAAAATCATTTTATACGAAAACATTACATTGTAATAAATTATAAGGTACTTACATAGTACGCTAATTTACATCTGTGATACTATTTTTATATAGTATATTATTATCGACATATTGCTTCGGGATGTTATCATAGGTAACTAATTTACCTTTTATTTCGTCAAGTCTCTTATCAGTCACTTGTAATCGTTTTACAATAGACCGCTGCACACATTTAACAAACCTTCGTCAGGCTTCGTCGAACCGTTCTTCAGCTGCCAGCGTGGCGCTATCCTTCTCCACCAGAGTCGAGATAGGGGCGGACGGTTCGCTTTTGATTGTACAAACGTTAGAAGACTTGTGGATCGGCCCTTCCACACCTTTCTCGTTGATAAACTTGTTGTGAGAAATGAACGCGTCCGGGGCTGATTGTTCGCATGTCTTTTCTTCGGTGAGATCATCATTGCCACCTAACTCGAACTGAGCCACCAGTTGGTTGAGCACTTTCTTGAGGTGCACGAAGGATTCCTTGTCGGCAGGCGACGGCGCGGCCGCGACGCCAGCGTCGCAGTCATCGTTGCCGCAGTCGTTCTGGTACTCGCGCTTCATCGACTTCAGCTCTCCGACCACGACCGTCATCGCATTATTACTTTTCCACAGTTCGAACAGATGCGCGCTTTCTTTGGAGAACAGAAACACAGCCGGTATCTCGATATCATCCTGTCCGTCGCCGGACATGGCGAATATGGCCGTGTTTTCGTACGAGGAGTCGTCTATGTTATCAACGATGATGGCTAGTTTCACGCCCGCGGCTTGTAAGTTGCGCACTTTTTGCGCGAAAGTGCACTGTCCACGCTCCGCTATCGCGAACTTTCCTTGGACGTCCTCTTTGTTGGTGATGGCGCTGCATGAGTCGTAGGGTTCAGCGATGGCGAGTTCTCCGGAGAATCGCACGTCTCCGGTCAGTTCCTTGCCGAAGTGTGCGGGCCCGGTGTGTAAGACGCCGTCGCCCGCGTATAAGCCGCCGGGAATGACACCGTTCTCTTGATCGCCCAAAGAGTTCCATTTAGACATCTCCCTCATGAAAGTTAGTCCTTCAGCTGCGTCTTTCGCTGATTTCGCCTGAAATTTTAAGTTACTTGTTATCCTGTGTCTTGCCCCATCATTTTGTTTTTGGTCGTGGATGTTGTATTAACTAAGGTAACGCACCAGAAATGACCAGCAAAATCCAGAGTTATTTAGAAAGGCGGTAAATAAACGTGATATTAAAAGAGCGTGTTGGGACTTTGTATTTCTGTATCTGCAAAGACGAGTAAAACCTAACTTGTAACCTGTGAATTATTTCAGCCAACTACCTATTATAATAGCCGCAAAAGGTTAGGGTCCTTATTCATAATGGTCGCTGAGCGCGCCAAATGCTTATCATACCAATAAGTCTGTTGCTGTCTCTTTTCATTGGTATAAAAGTGACAATGACAAGAATACTCTATTAGCTCCATAACCACTGCCATCTTATAAGGCTAAAAACATCTACTCTATCTACTATCTACGTGTGAGAGTGATCTAAAATAGCAAAGAACGGTTATTTAAAAACGAAAAAAAAGATTCGCTTTTGCAGAATTACTTACACAATAAGTATTATGATTTACATACTTTACCTGACTGTTATCGCAAAAATATATATATATATATATGTATGTAAATATACATTCACGCGTACCGTATGTCGTATGAGTTGTGAACAGCGTCTGCGATCTCTGTAGGACCACCACACTAAGACAGGTTTTAGAGTCACGCTGACCGTCAGCGCTAACAGCCGAAACGTATGAGCAGCACGCGCTGATAGTTACACGTTATTCTAAAACGCTTCCTAGAAGTTCCGACCGGTGTCGGTGTCAGTGCCGACCGGTCAGCGTGACTCTAAAACCCGCCTAACCAACATCTCTGGCAAAGCATTAACCTAATACATGCTAGGTTTTTAGGTGCAAGCAAAACCCTCACCCGAATAGCTAATCTAAGCTATTTGTGTTAAGCAATAGTTGCAGCCATCAGGTAATGTCAGCCGGCCTAGATACACAGTATGACACCGCGTGAACCTAATACATGCTAGTTTAAAATAACAGTTCTATACACAACTACTCACCATAAACACTGTATCTAAGTTGTCTACACGTACCGTTGAAGTGGTATACAACAATTGTACCCTGCCATCGGGTAGGGTTAGCACAGATATGCCCATATCTGCTAGAGCGTGTACTTGTCTCGGATCGTTGATTGGTCGCAGTCGCGCCGATGGTCGCGCCGCTGTTGCGGTTAGCAGCTGTCTCATTGGCTGCCGAACCTTCTCAGCGATAAGCGACGCTGTGTTCGGACATGTTCTGCAAAGTCAATGGTCTTACAAACTGGTCGGAAGATCAGTAAGAGACGATATAACTGGCAAAACATACAAGAGACTCTTGAAAGATTGTATCAATTTACTGGTATTGAAGCTTATAATACAGCTTTCAGTAATAAGTAATGACATAACTATCTGTAAGATATACATCGGTATCGAAAGCCGTACTTGGTACCAAGAGATCTGAGGGGATATTATCTGCCGTGCATACGAATCAAAGTCGTGTAAACGTTTTAGCTCACGGTAGGAACCAGATGTGAGTTTGTTCCCTGTTCTTTGAAACCATAGAGCTTCACTTACCTTAGTTTAAGAATGTTTCAAAAACACTTACTTTCTATATTTGTCTTCGTCTTCGTCGTCTATTTTCAATTGGTAATAGGTGGAGTTCTTCCCAAAGGTCGCGAGCGACAGAGGCAGGAAATGCGCTTCAGTAGTCAGAAGATAGTTCTCAAGTTTGATTGGCAAGTCGGCGTCTTCACTGAACAGCATATAGAGATATTTAAAGGTCTCCGCCAGAACGAAGGAGTCCATTCTGTCTTCGTGCTTTCTAGTCCTAACGTCGTTGACTGCGGCATACCCGCAAGGTACTCTAGTGTGCTGTTGCAGCGCTTTGAGCACTGTTTTACCGACATGAAGATAGTGGTCGTCTTCAGTGGCTCGGTGGAGGAAATAGGTTGATTCTAGAAACTCTGGACGCAGAGGATGTTGACCCCAGTGGACCTGCAATATGTTATGCATGAACTACGGCAAACGATTCAACGTTTCACTTTACAATTGTTTACAACACAGGCAAAGTGAGAAGGCTCAAAAGAACCAAACCTTCTGAGTTAGTGCAGTGATAACCTAATATTGTGTAGACTAGTAATAGTGCTAGTTAAAAAAAACACAGAAAAAAAACCAGTTAAACACCAGAACAAAATTTCAGTTTACAAAGCGTCGCTTTAAATGGAGACTAAAAAAAGTGTACATTCGTAGTAACATTTATTTGGCTAGATTGTAATGATATCTAATATCTTTTGGGGTATACTCAAGTTCTTTTTCAACTATTGTTGACTATGCATGAAGCCAGTCACTGCGGTAAACCTAAAACCGGACAAACATCGGGTGACTGGATAAGAAATCACATTGCACACAGTTTCGCATAAATATTATTTTTATCAAAACTTGCTTTCCTGGTCATCATTTGAAATGTGCGAGTGAGTTACTTCAGCAGATGTCGCGTTACAGAAGTCTAGTCTAGTCTGCTGGAAATAGGCTATTTTCCACTGGTTTCTAAGAGCCTAAAAACAGCCAATGAGGAATTTCATTAGAAAAAGTGCTTTCCAATTCCGTCGCCTGCAGCTGACTAAAAAAACTAACCTGAAAATCCGACGTAAACGCTTCGGGGATGAAGGTGTGTCTCTGCATGACTTGGTACAGCATTTCGTGCGTTTCGACGGCCGGTCGAACGTCTCCTAAGAGCACTTGCAACCCCGGCCAAAACGCCAACAGCGCATCCATGAAGTTCCGAGATTGTAGGTGCGGCCTGGAATAGTGAACAAAAAAGTGGCCCTAAGTAGAAAATAAACAACCAATCCTACTAATATTATCAACGTGAAAGTTTATAAGTATGGATGGATGGATGTCTGTACTCTTTCACGCCGGAACGGCTGAACGGATCTGGATGAAACTTGGCAAAGAGATACATTAGTCTGGAATAACACATGGGCTACTTTTTATCCCGTAGGAATGCCGGAATTTTAATCTGCGCGGGTGAAGCCGCGGGGCGCAACTAGTTATGTATATGTAACTATATAAATAATATCTCGGTTGCTTAGCAACGTCGTCTACCGAAGTTCGATAAAAAACATTTTCTATTAATGAATTCTAGCTAGATCGATTTATCAAATCCTTGGATCCCTTTCGACGTTCAGATTATATAGATTTATATATACAAGAATTGCTCTTTGTGTGGATTTAGTCGTAAAGTGAACAAAGCTTGTACTATAGAAACCGATGGCTAATATAATTACTTACATATTTTTTTTTAAATACTTTTATTTTCTTTGGGGATCGAACTCAAGTCCAACAATGCAGAAAACCGAGCTACTACAAACCGAACTGCGAGGGCAGTGTTTTAACATTGCTACTTCTTATTTTTTTTACTAATATACAAATCCTAATGTTTCGATGTTTGTGGCTCAATAAGGCAGTTGTACCACCGCCGATACGAGGAAACGATTATCGGCGAAACGCACAATAAAATATGTATACATTCCGTGGACATGACAGAAATGCATACATTAATCTGCCTGCGACGACTCGCTTCACTAGTTTTGTCGCAGCGACCAGAGCTATCAAAGATAATACTCGCTCAGCGATTCTCGCTTGGCAGTCAGAGCTCACACCGAGAGACCAATTAGCGTAAATTTGTCTAGTGCGGCGCGAGTTTCACCCGTCGCACTCGCACACTCGCCCATATAGCCCAGTGACAAAACTATCGGAACTACACGCTCGCTTCTCGCTGCTCGCCAGTGTTTCTAGTTTCTAATTTTATAAGGCTATCTTTACCACAAAAAACTACCGGGAATGAGGTAGAAAACAAGGATAAACCAAACACTTAAAGGAGAAAGGAGTTACATATTGATGGTCCTTAATAGAATTGCGTGTACGAAGCCACGGGCAGCAGATAGTTAAAAATAACCAAAAGGTCATCTAATAGTAATGAATGAGATAATAAAACCCTTAGATAACTTAGTTTCAATCTGAATCAGTTACAAGAAATTACTATATAAATAACCAGCGACCCGCGCGCGCCCATGCTTCGCACGGGTGCACATTGTTTTTCTACTATATCATGAATGTATTACACATACAAACCTTCCTCTTGAATCACTCTATCTATTAAAAAAACCGCATCAAAATCCATTGCGTATTTATAAAGATTTAAGCATACATAGGGACATAGGGATTAGGGACAGAGAAAGCGATATTGTTTTATACTTATAGTGAAGTATGAATTATGTTGTCAGAACTCAATGAAATATATTAATTCAATAAAACCCTACGAATAAATAATTAGTCATAAAATCACAAGAATCACTTTGAAATTATGACTAGACCTATTAAGTAATTTTGCTGTTTTCTATCTTTTTTATTCATCTGTTTACACGGGGTGTATGATGACTAATTCCAAAAATCGAAACCAGATTTTCAGGCGTCGGTTCCCTAGCGAATACACCGGAAACTTGGCGCCACATTTTTGAAAATTCAAATTCAGTTTAAACGTAGAAAGTTCATATCTGACTCAGGATTCGCAACTTGCACAGAGACCTCAACGCTCTTGTAAATTATACAATATTTCGCAAACCGCCACAAGCGCAATTGTATGTTAAAAAAAATAGGTCAATAGGCGCAGCTGGCGCAGCAGATATAAAAATTAAGCTTAATTTTTTTTATGCTTATGCATAGCAGTTTATTCAACAGAACGGCACGTAAGTACACCAACACAGTAAAAGCTCTAAGCTACTTTAACCGTAAATCGCAGCCTAATAAAAGATTTATAATTGTAGATGTTCTATTCTAGGCGATTTGTTCTATTTTAACGCCATCGCCCTCAATCGTGTTTGTTTGCGTGCTTATCAAGTGGGAGTGACCCCGCCTTGCGATCATAAGGTCTTAGGTTCGTATCCGGTCGTGCACTAATGGATTTTTCTTATCGAAATATTTATGTGCGCAACGCCATTGCTTTTTATCGGTGAAGGAAAATATAGTTAAGAAATCAGTTAGTATTCTAAAAGCGACCATGGCCTTGCCACCTGTCACGCATGGAATACAACGACTGTAAAATGTGGGTATGTGCCAAATGTATTGTTTGGACGTACCTCTGACCACTTCACAATCTGGAGGTCGTACCTGGTACCAAAAGATCTGAAGGGATATCTACCATGCCTAGGGACCAAAGTCGTGAAGTATGTTTGTGTTTCTTATCAATGTCCTTCGATCAATATCAATCAAAAACGTTGGGTACCTAATTATTTGAAAATGCGAATCGCGCGCGGCAGTAGGTATATAAATGGTATACCTAGGTACGGGTCTAAGCGTTTGCTAAATTGTCAATCTTTATCGCCACATATCTATACCACATACTCGTATCGCTTGCAATGTTAATTATGCGGCGATGAATACCAGTACTAATACTTAATAGTACATATTCGCAGTGTCCTCTAGTTCCTTTTGCTTTGGTCTGTTATCAGTAGTTTGCATAATATTACCTACTCACTAGTTGCGCCCCGCGGTTTCACCCGCGCAGATTTAAATTCCGGTATTCCCACGGGATAAAAAGTAGCCTTTGTGCTATTCCAGACTATAATCTATCTCTCTGCCAAGTTTCAGCCAGATCCGTTCAGCCGTTCCGGCGTGAAGTTGTAACAAACATCCATCCATCCATACTTACAAACTTTCGCGTTTATAAGTAGGATTCTTAGAAAACAGTGTTACTAGAGTTGAATCATTGGTGGTTTAGTGGTAGCAGCCCCGTCTCTTGCTGGTCGCTGCCCGTCTCAGGTCACGGGTTCGTAACAGGTCGTGTCTGTACAGTTTTTAATTTTTTGTGCGAAATGCTATCTCAAGCGGCGTAGGAAATTACAGTACAAACACCTAGGGCTCAAGCTTCGCACGCTTTGACCGTGTCTTTTCAGAGGATTATGCTTAGACATACTTCGCTTTATGGATATAGGCGCTAGGCAAGCCATATCTCAAATCCTATCACAGACACTACAGCGTTTTTTTCACACGGGAATGAATTCCAAATAGCTTTTTTTACTGGAAAATGAAATGAACAACCAACTCATCTTCATCTTCCTAAGTGGGGTCGGCACAACAGGTTTTCTTCTTCATCTCTCCTCTTTCATTCGTCATCTCAGTGCTCACTCCTTTCTTACTCATGTCATCTTTCACAGTGAGACATATTATGAGATATATAGTGGGTTAACTGAAGAAATAAATCGCTTTTGAAATTTCATATATTAATCCTGCGCAAATAAGTCACCATCGTATGCTCATCAGCCTTCCCCGAGTCAGAATCGGGGGCATATGGTAATACTTTACCGTTTTATTGAAAACCAACCAATAACAAATAACTGGAACAATACACAGTGCCGGTGAAGGGAAACATCGAGTGAGGTGACCGGCATGTCATTATAAAATGTTCTAAAACACGTGTCAAGTGCACGAAATGAGTCTTTGTTTGGCGAGCTTTATTCCTTTCACCACAGTGTTTCGAAAGCACTAGTAACACGATCACACACAATAGCAACGAATACAAAAAAAACTTATGCAAGGCAATCGCTACGCAAAATCATAATTTTAAAATAATCGTGCTTTATATTTCGCAACTTAATATGCATTATCCTACAACATACAATCATGTTCTAAAAAATGCAGCTAGCAACGATTCAATAAAATTAATAAAGGTTGGTGGACATTGCTTAGATGACACTATAAGATTAGTCTGTATATCTGCTCGGGATCCCCTCTACCAACTGGAAATAGGCCTCATCTTTAACACATACCACTACGTCCCATTATCCAACCATTAATCTCTCTCATCCCCACTTGATCCAATCCACTAACTGATCTTCACTCCCACGACATTAGGTATACAAGATTAAATCAGCGAGATACCTTACAAGGCGCGTTCTTTATTCTGTTATTCAAATGTAAAAGAGAGCTTTGGAGATACAAAGTAATTAAAGACACAATATCTAAGTCACGTGCGGATCAATTCGCAAGCAAATGCCATAGCAAAAGGCAAAAGGCCCATATACTCTTTAAATGGAAAAATCACTGCTAGGCGTCTTAAATATGGACGGTGGCAATACGTCCTCAAAATATTGAAATATCAATCGGCCAATAGTATCGACATGCTGCATGCATTCGTGATTAACACTTCGCTGCTGAATTCAGCTGATCAGATACGAACAGAATAGGACTAACATTACGAAGAATAATTATTAGAATACAATCGTTTTTTCGTGACTTCACGTAAATTTTTTTTATCATCGCTATCATTATCATCATAAGCCTGAGGAAGTCCACCGCTGGATATACTTTCATTACCAGACCTCCCACGTTTACATGTTTTCACTCAATTTTATTTTATTTTCTTCTCTAGCGCCGTTTTTAATTGTTATCTAGTATACTCTTGTATATATGTATCATCCACTAGACCCTTATTCGTAGTTTATTAGGTTTGAAAGTTATCCTTGCGATTATCTTGAATAAATGATTAGACTTATATATTTTTTATTATATTTTGTTTCACATTATCATTAACATCATGTACTTTTCTGAAGATTTTATTTTTTGTGTGTATGTAGCTTGTACCTGTTTCTTCTGTGCTCAAATAAGTTTTTTATTGTATATGTGGAGATTTATTATTAGCCTTTTGTTTTATATAGTACTCTTGATTTATATGTATGGTGTGCTATTAGTCTTCCTTAAATAAGTAAAAAAAACTATTTCAGTTTGATTTATCGACTATCTTCAATATTTACTACAATATGTCTGCTTCGTGCGTTCTATCATCCGCCTCTTTGGTTACCTAACACTGAACGATACTAATATTTATAGAACAGTTATGATAATTTGTAAACTTTTCCTATAATTAACTGGGAATCACGTGATCTGCCGCCTTCATCTGTCCTGCCTAAATATTATATCTAATGAATATGTATATCAAGAGCTCGCATTAGTTATCATTGGTTTATTTACCTGTGCATATGAACGTCCAGCATAACAGGACCCCTACTAATGTACTTCATAACCGCATTGTAGTGTCGGTTGAACCTGGCCAGATACTTCTCGTCACCGAGTAGGATGTATGCTTTCAAGCAGTATTCGTAGTAGGAGTCGATGCCTGCGCCAACGCCAGAGTCTTTGCGCACCCAGTCACCGGAGTGGATGTTTATCACTGTTCCCATGAGGTCTGAGGTCCTAGAATAATAAATAAAGTATTGTAGCATTTTCCTATTTAACCATGTATGCGCACAGTGCTCGGTGAAGGAAAACATCGTGAGGAAACCGGGTGTCGTAGAACTTATAAAATTGAACAATATATTATTTCAAGTGCTCGAAAGGAGCCTCTTTGAAAATCACTTAAAATCCTTTCACCGCATCTACGAAAGAAATAGTGAAACGACAAGATGTTTAGATTGTTATGTATTACTAGTTGCGCCCCGCGGTTTCACCCGCGCAAATTTCAATCGCGGTATTCCCACGGGATAAAAAGTAGCCTATGTGCTATGCCAGATTATAATCTACTTCTCTGCCAAGTTTCATCCAGATCCGTTCAGCCGTTCCGGCGTGAAAAAGTAACAAAGTCCATCCATCCATACTTACAAACTTTCTATAATAGTAGTAGGATTACCTGTGCCTTATTTTCCACAGTCTGTCCATAGCCTTGTGTGCCTTTTGCTCAAAAACGTGGTTTCCAGTCAGGCGCGATAGTGCCGCCATCTCGAGGATCATAGTGCCAGCGCACGCCGTGCACGTCTCACGAGACTCTGATAGCGCCTTTATACCGTGGCGTAGGTTTATCTGAAATTGAATGAATGAATGAATAAATGAAAAATTCTACAATAAAGAATTTTTCATCACCACCATCATCACCAAAATTTACAGAAAAAAAAGAACACAGTAATATAAAAATAAAGTAGTATGTATGTATTGTACCAATGGGCGGTCTTATCGCTAAAAGCGATTTCTTCCAGACAACCTTTGGATGGAGAGGAATTGTTAAAATATGGAAGATAAGAAAGAAAAGAATAAAAGATAAAAAAAAGAAAAGATAAGAAATTGTATAAAAATGTTATACAAATATGTACATTTTTTAAGAGTAGTATACAGCTTTTTGTGAAGGGCTTGGTCGGGGAAGTACTATCACCACGCCTTTTCTGCCGCCAAGCAGCGTTGCTGGGTTTCGGTTTGAATAGTGTGGTCGCCGGTGTAATTACAGGCACACGAGGCTTAACAGTATGCCTCAAGTTGATGGACGCAGGGCAGTGCATCGTAGGGCACGTTCCTATCGTGCGTGACTTACGAGGCAATGCTTTTTTAAAGGTGATGGTTACCACTTAACATCTGGTGGGCCATCTGCTTGTTCCATCAGCTGTATGGATAAAAAAATAAAAAACATTTAAGCTGTATATTTTTTATATGCCATAACACGGGGTTATACTACTTTTAGCCGACGACCTCCCGTCGGCATGTAATGGGTGCAAACAGACTGAAATTATGATGCAAATGTGATTAATTAATAAGGGTTTGCATATGCATGCAAAAATGTTATCCGATCTAATAATATTATACTGCTTGAGTTACCCTGCCATGTGGTATTCCCGTGGAGGTATTGAATGCAGGCAGTAGCCTCTTTCCAATGTCCTCCGCCATTTCAAGCAGTTCCCCCCTATACCACTGCAGTATCGGCACTTCGGCCATCAGCGATGTTGTGAGTATATGCGCCGAGAGAAGACCACTGGAAGAATAGTACATTATGGTGCTAGTGTGGTACATTGGTGATTACCGCTGAGGCGCCATTGAGACCCGAGCCGTAGGCGAGGGTCTTAAGAGAGCCGAGGACGGTAATCATCAATCCACACGTGTATCATACGACGTTTTTCAACACATTTGTGAATAAAATAATAATAAAAACTCAGAACAGATATTTTTCCTTGGAGTTTTCAGGTAGTAAAGTTTCCATACGTTAAGGGCTTCACATCATAAATCGGGCGTTCTTCGTAACTAGTACTTGTAGACATTTTAATTAATTAATAACTATAATTTCAACAGTGAAAACGAGTTGTGAAAAATGTTTCGCTTCGGCGGGAAAAATTAATTAGTTTTCATAAGCGCGCGCATTGCGATCGGCCACAGACTAAAGGGATGAGGTTTTTTTTTATTTTCCGCGCATAGGATTTGCGCGTTTGCGCCTATTCTGCCACGTACAAAATGGGGAATTTAATTTTTCTTTTATTACAGAGTTTTCTCTGAAAGTTATATTTGAGTGTCAAAAGTTATATTTGAGTGAATGTTTTACTTATTAAACACGTACGAGTTAAAATTATCTATATATATAAGAAGTTGCATGAAATGAGCAAGCAAATAAAAAGCAGCAAACAGCAAAGGAACATTAATTTATTTGTTCTATTGAACACACTCTTTTTTTGAATAAAAACTTTTTTAGGAACAACTCAACCAATAAAATTATAAAAAAAATCTATAACGTGTCATTCTGTGCCTAATTGCGGTGACAGTAGAGCCACTTTATGAGCAACTGTGTTGAGAAAGGTTTTTTTTATTAAATGAACTAGAATCATTGAAATTCTGATAAATGGAGGCAGACTTTACACTGGTTTCCCAACATGTTATCATTTCGACCTAGCACAAAAACTATTTGCAAAAACCTTGAAGCAAAGGCTCAATGCAAAGCACCAGCAAATGGTCAATGAAAAAATAAGTTGCATAAATATATTTTGGGATAGGTTGTATGGTTTTTAAGATAAAACCAAACAGTAAAATCTAGATAGCCGTCTGATCATCAATCTAGATCCATGTCCTCCCATTTCTCAAGTGCTCCCATTCTTCAAGTTTTGTTAAATTTGTACTTGGTTCTGTAGCAGGTTTTGAATTATTTAGCTTCGTAACAACAAACAATCAACAAACAAACTGATTATGCTGAAACTTGGCACAGAGACACTTTACCATACCATACTTATAACTTAATAACTAAAGTTGCATAACTAAAGTTTTATAATATAATATGTATAATAATATACACAGTTAGTACTTACAGAGTAGTCAGAGCTGGTCCAAAAATTGTGTTTGGCACAAATGTAAGACTAAACTTAGATCAGTTCAAGGTGAACCTAGATTTAAAGTAGGAAAGTAGAAAATAGGAACTTACCCCACTATTCGTATATTTGTTTCAAAGACTGAAACAACAATGTCATGATCAAAAGTGACATCTTTTATGACAAGTTTGATGGCACGGTTAAACTCAGAGAAATCCCCTATAACTACCAGCATGTCCAAACTATCCACCAGTGTCAGAGAGAAGCTGAAATCATACTACACTATTCATTCACTGAAATTAAATATAATAATAATATAGACTAACGGCCTGCCCCAGCTTCGCATGGGAGGCCATAAATTGTTTCAACATTTTAGAATAAACATAGACAGCATAGATTTGCAAGCACTTCTCCCGCACTTTGATGCTCCCGCCCTCGGGTGAGAACGCACCCGTACGTTCACATCTTAAAGTGAACTAAAGTTTTTAAATTCGGAATCTTGTACATTATGTGACATATACTACTAGACAGTGAATAAATCAAGGTCTCAAAGTATAATCATTAGTTTTTAACAGGTATCCTAATGCAAATGCTTAACTATCTTAATCTATTTTATCTATCTGCAGTCATTTTTTTGGGTGACAGATAACTTTTTAGCTTTTAGCTGGCTGGTGGGGTACCTATTACATTATATCTCAACAGGTGTCGCCAAATAAGTGATACTTACTTTCCAAGAGCATCATCCATATCGCCTCGGCTTGGAGTGATACCTTTCCAACGACCTTTGCAGCTTAGAGGCATAAGCTCATCAGCAGGATAGGCATTATCCATGTATGCATGGTATGCATGATAGAACATATTTCTTGCCTCATCCCTGTAAGACAATTGTGATATTATTATACAGTAAATCATGCTGGACTACTATTATATGAGATTAGTTTGCTTGTCTAGGTTGGCTGGAAGGTAACCAGAGTGTATGATACAGTACCTATAGTTTCCACACCATACATTGCTAAACAGTTTCCATACCAGACTTTGCCTAGGTGCCCTAGGTTTGCCTAGGTTACTTAGGAAGCCAACTATGGGCTCCATGACAATTTGTGTTCAATAAAATTCCGTAGAGGTCTACTTATCTTGGTAATCCAAATGAATACAAGTTAAACAAATGGTACTGACCTCAATCCTTGTCTCTCCAGCTTGGTCATAGCTGACGCAGGATTCTCCTCTTCAGTCCTTACTGATATAATAGCTAATACGAAGAATATTAGGACTCGATATGACATTTTTATCACCTCTAATCACAATTTTTTTAAATGACTAGAAACTGTTATTACGACCTAAATGTTTCTTGTTGAGTAAAACTTGGTTGACTGAATCCGTATAGGGGTCTAGATAACTAAACCAGACTGTACGCGCTATAAGCTAAATCTATATTTTTATACAAAAATTATTAGGTAGGTACCAAATTAGGTACGTGCACAACCACAACCAACACGCAAGTCGCAAACGCGACGCGACGCGTAGTGCGTAGTAGCGTTCTGCGTTATATACTCTTGCAGCCTTACTTATAAAAACTGCTTAAATAGGAGTTTTAGCATTGTTTAGTTAAGAGGTGTTTAGCGCCTTTAGTACTACTTTAATATTTCTTACTTATAAAAAATATTTAAGCAACGATTAGCAAAGTATTGGTTGAGCTCTCCTTGTCTATGGAAATGATCAGTTTTGCATCATTTTTCTGATACTGGCCACATTTTGCACCAAAGAAAAGTAAAGATGACACCGAAACGGTGACGTTCAAGGAATTTGAATACAAGTGTCTTATCTATATTCCTTGGTGACGTTACTACAATTCACGACACTAGTTGCGCCCCGCGGTTTCACCCGCGCAGATTTAAATCCCGGTATTCCCACGTAATAAAAAGTAGCCTATGTGCTATTCCAGACTTTAATATAATGTGGGATACATCTTCTCTTCTCTTGACGAGTTTCATCCATACTCTGCGAAAGTTTGTACTTGCACGCCGGAACGCCTGAACGGACGTTCAGCCGTTCCGGCGTGAAAGTACAAACTTTCGCGTTTGCAATACCTATTAGTAGGATTTATCATGAGTTTGCCCAAAGAATTTGGATACTTGTTTATTCTTCTTAGGGTTTGTCCAAGGAATTTAGAAACGGTTTGCCGAACTTGTTTCAAATTCCGCAAATACGTAGTACCTACCACCTTTCTACCTACCACTAACTAGTAGGTATGCTAACGCATCTACCTACCTATCTTTATTGTAAGGAAGCTGAATTGAAAAGTTGAAGTACATTCCTGATAACAACTTGTGTATTTATTGAATTTCATTTCATTTAACAAAGTCTAACAAACACAGCACCTCCACTCCACACACTACGTTGATAGGTGATGATCTCTATGTGGGTGCCATCTATGGCGCCGATGATTTACGGAAATCCGCTGGATGTAATGATGGAGCATTGTGATGCCGGTGCGATGGCCACTCTAACGCACAGGCGTGTTATTGCTTGCTGGCTCATGCCATGAATATCTGATCTGCGCGGTCTTGTTGTATCTTAGGTCGCCCCAGTATCTTATAACCGCCATGACTGATTGACGACCTCTGTGGCGCAGCGGGCGAGAGCCTGCCTGCGACGCAAGAGGTTGCGGGTTCGATTCCCGCCTTGGAACAAATTTGTGTACGATCTGCAGAAATTTGTTCCGATGGTCTGGGTGTTCTCTATGTATAATAAAAAATATCTATCTATGTAAGTATATAATGTATTAAATATATCAGTTATCTAGTACCCATAACACAAGCTTTGAATAGCTTACTTTGGGGCTAGATAGTGCTGTGTGGATTGTCCAGCATTATTTATTTATTTTATTTATTATGACTTGTATTTCAACCGGTATGTCTCCTCCACGGCTGTCTTCGGTCAAGTCATGGCGAAGAATTTCAATCACAGAACACATATATCCTTACGGATTTCAATGATCCTCAGCATATTTTCTTTTGAGAATTGGTACCTCCCTCTGAAGTCCTCTTCAGAGTTCAACAAGCGTATCCCACCTTTCTCTGAACTCTCTCTCTGGGCCTCCACTGCTGGATTAAGTTTAGGCCGAAGACAGTACCCCCGACCGTGTCGCGAAAAACGCGTAGGTACATCGTTCAAGTCCTCCTTTTTTAGGAAAAAAATATTCTCAGTTGGTAAACAAGATAATCATGGCACACAAACACGGTATATATCTTCTTCTTCTTGGACCGCAGATTAAAAATCTGCTACTTAGGCTCGCTAAACCTGGGGTCGAGGTTGTTTAATTTGACAGCTCTCTAAGCATTGGTTTTAGAGGCTGTTTAGCCCTATTATGTGTTTATAAGTAAGAAAATCCTTAAGTAACGGTTTAAGCGTGGTTTAACTTTTAAATTGCGTTTATAAGTAAGGCTGTTGGTCGCAAACGAACGTCGCTTGGTCGCAAAGAGTAGAGTATACAATAACTACGTGTAAGCCAAAGACTTTGTACAAGTCTTTGCGTGTAAGTCGCTTAGATTGTATACTCTTTGGTCGCAAATTGAAGCAAGCAAAGTAGGTAAATTTTGCAGTGGCACTAGGCAGTGGCAGGACCAAGGAATTTGAATTGGGCACGACCAACTTGTACCAAAGTCTTTGCAAGACACCTTAGAAGAAGAATACTATAGAATTGACGGGCGCGTATACCCGAGCTCGAGCAAGACAGACAATAAGTACATACCAAGTACATACAATTTATGGGCTGCCACCATCATATTATTTATTACCCAAGCAAAAGTTATGATGTCGCCTCGGCTCCAGTTGTTTTTTTTCATTTAAGTATATGTTTTAAGAAATGTGTTGAAAAATGGCAATGAAGCCCATCACATGCATGACATGTAGGTTTTTAACCCTAATATTTTTTTTTATATAAATATTGGTGGACTTTCCACACAGCACTATCTAGCCCCAAACTAAGCTGATATAACTAAGATGATATAATATTATCCTGTAGCTGATCGAACGAGCGAACCGAACGAAGACCTTTCAAACAACTTGGGCTTTTTTGCTTTGTATGCACGTGTTGTAATGCATTTTTCTACCACCTATGGAATGTTATAGGGTAAATGAGTGATGATTATTTTATGTCTGAGACCGCCTTCGCGTGTGTCGTGCGATTGAATACGTACATACCTACGTAATAATTAGGTACACTTTTGTTTTACAGATTTCCCAAAGATGCAACTACTTGGGCTGATAGTTTAAAGCTACTTACCTATCACCAAGCTCCAGATGGGCAACCGCATGAAGGATGGAATTATAGCTTTTTTAATTTGATGCAAAGCTGAAATAACAAGTGACATCTGATTACGTTTGATCGGGCTTTCTAAAAGCGGCCGTTAATAAAGTTTATGATATCCTTAGGATATTATTGTATGCTCATTTACCCAATAACATTCCATAGGTTGTAGAACAATGCATTACAACACGTGCATACAAAGCCAAAAAGCCCAAATTGTTTGAAAGGTCTTCGTTCGGTTCGCTCGTTCGATCAGCTACAGGATTATTAGGGTTAAAAACCTACATGTCATGCATGTGATGGGCTTCATTGCCATTTTTCAACACATTTCTTAAAACATAATAAACGACGTAACTTAGAGGATGGGTTTAACAATTTCACTGCCGATACTAGCTTAAATTTTTATCTTAAATGAAAAAAAACAACTGGAGCCGAGGCGACATCATAACTTTTGCTTGGGTAATAAATTGTATGATGGTGGCAACCCATAAATTGTATGTACTTTGGTACCTTGTACTTGTATTCAAATTCCTTGGTCTTGCTCGGGTATACGCGCCCGTCAATTCTATAGTTCTTTAGGGGAGCCAATAATGCACGACACGATAATGCACAGCATGATAATGCACACCCCAATAATGTACAGCCAATAACCCGTGTCCAGTGGTCACGGATTATTGGGGTGTACATTATTGTGGTGTGCATTATTGGCCGTACATTATTGGCACGTGTCGATAATGTACAACACAATAATTGGAAGCCAATTTGGTACCTACTCGAGCCACGTTTGCACTGTACCAGTTCAATCAATCAGTTTGGTTATAACCCAGTAGGTTGTTAGGTTTTTTTTTGTTAACCTTAAGAATGGTGCGTGTCAGGTCAGAGGGACACTTTTATCAACTTAAGTCACAAAAGTAACCCAGTAGGTTGTTAGGTTTTTTTTTGTTAACCTTAAGAATGAGGGGCACTTTTGTCGACTTAAGTCACAAAAGTAACCCAGTAGGTTAGGTTTTTTTTTTGTTTTTTTAAGGTACTAAAGCTAACCCAAATTTTAACTTTACTACGCCATGAAGCGACTAAAATGTTTTGAGGTTAGGTTACATTAATCGGGTTTTCTCAGGAGTGGTGCATTTCCTAAGGATAGGAGTGGTACCAGGAGAAAGAGGGGGACCCCCCTCCCCTCTCTCCTCCTTCTCCCCCCCTTTTTCGTGGTTCCGTTTACTAGTTTTACCCGCACATGAAAACGAGGCATAGCTTCGAAGGTACCAAACTGGCGTCCAATTATCGTGCTGTGCATTATCGTGCTGTGCATTATCGTGCTGTGCATTATCATGCTGTACAATATCTGGCTGTACATTATTTACACGTGTCAATAATGCACAGCCAGCTAATGCACACCCCGATAATGTACACCCCAATAAAACGAATTCAATAAGGTACCTAAGTGGCTTCCAATTATCGTGCTGTGCATTATCATGCTGTACATTATCATGTCGTACATTATCCGGACTCTTCTTTAGTATTCTTCTTCTAAGATTGACGTAGTATTCAAATTCCTTTTGTGAGTGAGTATTTCCAAGCAAGAATGAATCCAAGAATGAATGACCACGTGACGCAAACCAATCAATCAATATGCAACAAAGCCGCCATATTGGATTTTTCGGTCGAGCGAACGAGAGATGGTGAACTTTCGCACAATTTTTAATAAATTACTAACGTATATTTATGCTGTTTCTTTAGGTGTTGTGTGTGAATTTCTTTCATTTATAGTACCTAGTGCTTGATAATTGTCAGACTAGTCTGAACAGGAGTGCATTGATGCTGAATAAAATCTTTAGAATTGATTGGTTCCTCCATTGAAGTATCCAGTCCAAGTGGCAAGTACGTACCATTGAACAGCCCCAGAAAAAGTTCAGCGACAGAGTGCTCCTCATTGCATGCTACCTATCGCTGTATGAAATATCGATCTTTTAACGCGGTGAGTAAAACAATGAAACCTAATTAGTTGTTATTGTTGTGATAAAGTCAACGCCGGTACCTAACGAATTGTTTACAAACCGATCTTCGGGAGTTAATTTCGCCTCTGGGGAGCTTGAACTATTAATATAGACATTAAAACCAAGCCAAATAACTCAGTAATAACTACCCTAACACTTAGGATGCATCTGAAACGCGATTTCTTAGCTAGAAATAGCTCAACTCTTGTATGGAGCGAAACTTGGCAATTACGATAATGTTATTTGTTTTTACCGTAAAAGTGGGATTGATGCTAAGATACTGTAAATTATCTGTCGAAATTATACAGTATGGTAGTTTTTTTAAGATTGGACCCTACAAATCTAAGTAGGTAGGTACATGTACACGTAGCTACAGCTACCTATACCATGGGACCGCCATTTTGATTGTTAGCGCCTTGCCAGGGGGGTGAAGAGGTGCGGGGAGGGGTGCTGTTCTCTAAAAAATAATATGATGCTGTGTGGTACCTACTCACCATAATGTCATGATCTGCATGATCATGGATGTTAGAAACATGACCCTATATTTTTTTTTATTGTCTGCAGGAATATTCCACATGACATGAATGGAGAAGTAATGGATGAATCTACTGAGGTTCCACAACATGATAAAAATGAAATATCGGAACAGGAAAAGTTGCTGGACAACAAGAAACATAATGAAAAAAAAGAACAGATTGTACTTGTTAATGAGAAAGAAGAAAATTATGGTGAAAAAACAGGTATCATATCTGATGTCGACAAAGATAGTGTACGAGTTGAAGAAGTAAAAAGTCCTTGTTCGACTGGTGAAAAGGCAACAGGTGCCTGTGTCCCAGACATTTGTGATGAAAATGTTGAAGCTAAAGAAATACTACATCATGTTAAAAAAACTGAAGAAGTACGCAATGAAGACACACCTAGTTCTTTCACTACTTCCACTTCTAATGGCTTTGACAAGAAAACAAATGATCACCATTTTAACATAAAAAGATCTCCTGAACCTGAATCTGAGTTAGAAAACAGCAATAGCTTTCCAGAGAAAATTAACAATAATAGCAAAGATTCCAGTATTCTGTCCACAACAGATACCCAAGATGAGATTGATACAATTGATAATGGGGACCAATTATTTATAAACCATGATATAAACAATCAATTAGATGACATCTCTAAAAATGAAATGGCGAAAAAGGAAGTATGTATTCAGTAAATTTAGTAATACAATAGAAAATTTAGTATATTTAATTACTTAAGTATGAATACTTCATACATTTATGGGACAGGTAACATGATATGATGTTATATATCCAATCCATGTTATGAGAAAAACTGGACTTATAAATTGTATGGTTTGTCTATGCTGCAGTATTGAATTTTATGTATTAACAAATGGTATGCATATCACCATTACTTTGTATTTCAGATGCTTGATATGGGAATGGAATCTGAA
This sequence comes from Plemyria rubiginata, assembly GCA_963576535.1. Classification (NCBI taxonomy): domain Eukaryota; kingdom Metazoa; phylum Arthropoda; class Insecta; order Lepidoptera; family Geometridae; genus Plemyria; species Plemyria rubiginata. The sequence goes on from OY754905.1 coordinate 7,907,674, forward strand.
GATTCCATTGAAGATATGCTAGGCTCGGACCTTGATCCACAAACAGAGGAAACTTTCAGTATTGTTTCTGGCAGTGAATATGATGAAGCTTCACAAGGTAGTGTGCTTGATAAAAATAATGATGTCATTCTATTAGAAAATGATGGTCTGTCAATCCAAAATGGAAATAAGAGCCCTGAAGTTCATGAAATAGAGAGTGACAATGAAGATGATGATGACTGTATTGTAACTACAGAAAACAAAACAAGTGACAATAAAGAGCAATCCACTGATAAAACTGAATTACGACGTAGTAACAGAGCAATAAAGCGTAAAAAATATAGCTATGATTACGAAAATGTTGATGAAGAATCAGACATTGAGGAAGTCCTTTCAGAAAATTTATTGAAGCGTAAATCTAGGCCTATTATGATTAATGATACTAAATCATTAGTTGAAATAGCTGCAAAACAAGCAGCAAGATCAACTTCAGCTCAGAGGAAGGAGCCCCAGCTGGTCCTCATCGGTTCTAGCCCTACTTCTAAAACAACAGTGAATAAATGCATTGGTTCGAACTTGAACGCAAGCTTGTATCAAAGTATCGTTGCACGTGGTACGACGGTCACACCGGTGCCAAGCAAACAGTTAGCGGCTACGAGCACTCAGGCATGTCAGACGCCGACGCCTGCCGCAGTCCCCACTCCCGCCATATTGCCATCCTTGACTGACGACATGTTTGTAGTTGAAGCTCCTTCATTCATTGTTCCATACGTTTATGAGAAGCCCTCAATTGAACCCTTCAGAGAGTTTGTCAACAAATTGGGTAAAGAGCTGGAAGAAAAAAAGGCTAAAGCAGAGAATGAGCTATTGGAAAAGAAAAAGGAAGAAAAAGTGAAACGCCAGAAAGAGAAACAAGATAAAAAAGACCGTGGCGAAGAGGTAGAGGATTCAGAAGAGGAAGTGCATCGCAACATTGAAGAAATCAAGAAGCGGAAAATGGAAAAGAAAGGTAGGTACATATTACCATGGACAATTTGTCCATGATTATACCTTCTTACTTACTAAGTATGTATTTTTATTATTATCGCATAATTGACCACCCTAGAGTCTAAATGTGAATACAGGAGTCCAATACAAGTAAGTACATACATTGCTTGGTTGCTTTTTTTAAATTCATAAAAGCATGTTTTGGATCAGAATTCAAAAGTATGTTTATGAATAAAACTAAACTTTTATACATACATATTGTTCACAGAGAAACGAAACCGTCAAAAAGAAGAGGATGATTCATCATGGGATGGCTCAGATTCATCAGATTCAGAAGACTTTAAACTAACTGATGAAAATGGCACCACAATTTTAATTAATGAAAAAGATGAATCTGTAGAACTAAAGGGTGGCTCTGCAACTGTTTCTTCTACGACCTCAAAATCTGATAATTACTTTGCTTGTTCCCTAGGAAAGTTTTTTATGAACATTGGCATGGGGCTTGTGGAAGAGTATGTGCAGACCGACCTGCTCAAACAACAAAAACGAAAGCTGCAAAGGGAGAAAAAATCTGGTGAAAGCACAAAAGAGAGGGAACTTTCGATTTCTCTGCTAATGAAAAATTTGCAGCTTAGCAAGGAAAACAATGAACCTTACACATGCTCTCAACTGAAATGTGAACATTGCAGTTTCAAGACTGAATCGGCATTGGTTTTAGCCCAGCACTTAGAAACGCCGCATATGAAAAACCATTTGTACAAGTGCAACTTTTGTTCATTCGAAATTCGCAGTCCCCATGACATACTGTTTCATATGAAGGCGGAACATAATGTGCAAGGAAAACTGGAGAGGACTCCAGCTTACCACCAGTGCGCCAACTGTCCCTTCGAAGACAATGGTAAAGGAAAGTTAGCACGTCATCTCGTGGCCTGCGCCAAAAGATTCAAACCAGAACACAATCTGAGTCCTCCACTTGAATGGGAACCTCCAGCCAAAATACCTAAGGTACTTATATTTGTTTGTGTATAAACTAACCATAGTCTTGTAAGCAATGCACTGTATTGTTTTCTTGGTGGTATAAACTAAAAGTCAATGACACATGCCCACTTGTTGCACAACGGGTATATAGCGACGACCTCAGTGGCGCAGCGGGCCATAGTCCGCCTGCGACGCAAGAGGTTGCGGATTCGATCCCGCCTCGGAACAAATTTGTGTGCGATCTGCAGAAATTTGTTCAGTTGTTGTGGGTAATTTCTATGTAAAATAAAAAATATCGATCTATTTAAGTATTAATGTATTGAATATATAAGTTATCTAGTACCCATAACACAAGCTTTGAGTAGCTTACTTTGAAGCCAGGTGGTGCTGTGTGGATTGTCCTGCATTATTTATTTATAGCTTTCTATACACATAAATAGTAACATTTTGCTACTTACATTCCAGATCGCGAAAGCTCGCAACACAATGTTGGGTTCTCCTTATACAGGCACGGCTGGTTCATTCGGTCGGCCGCAGTTCGGTAGTAGCTTCGGACGCGCGCCTATCGTAACGGGCATGATGCCTGGCGTCGGCGGCTATCGGCCTCGGAGCCGGTTTCCGGCGCCCGGACCTCGACCAATCCAGGCCGGCGGGTCTATTGTGCGCGGCTCTAGCATGCTCCGCCAGAATACCACAAGTGTTACAAACTTCTCTATCGCTGTAAGTTAACACAAATATTGACTGTATGAACAAAAGACTGAATAGTTAGGTCAATCATCGACCCACTGTGAATGCAATATTCGTTTCTACGCCGTCTTGCGTTAAAGTGACCATAAACAACTGTATCACTGTATTTGCGTAAATAGTGTCCCATGGCCATGCTACACAGATTAACGACTAGTTTGCTTTGTAACATTCCCCCTCTGAAATTTTTATTTTATTGTCTGAAAACAGAATAAAAAGCACTTTTAATCTCTGCTTTGGTGTTGGAATTATTAAGAGCTCATCGATACATTCGACCTCCTTTTCAATGCATAAAAAATACTCAATACAAATTCCTTGTGCAAATAACTCCTCGAGATTTGATCGGTCGACATTAGAAAATTGTGTTCTATTTAAACTAATTTCACCTTCCTTTTTTCTTCACTAAGTGTCTATTTTAATGTATATTTATTTCCTCGTAGTCATGGTTTAAAGTATAGTAGGTATGCAACTCTTGAATAAAACGGATTCTTATCGAGGGCCATGAATCACTTGCGTCGCTCAGGATTCTAATACTTGAATCACTCCCTACGATCGTGATTCAGTCGTTAGACTCCTTCACTTGCTCGTGATTCATCTATGGCCCTCGCTTTAAATCCGTTCTTTATTCACTAATTGCATATCCTACTACTATTATAAACGCGAAAGTTTGTAAGTATGGATGGATAGATGTTTGTTACTCTTTCACGGCGGAACGGATGAACGGGTCTGGATGAAACTTGGCAGAGAGATATATTATAGTCTGGAATAGCACAAAGCACTTTTTATCCCGCGGAAATACCGGGATTTAAAACTACGCGGGTGAAACCGCGGCGCTGCTTGTTATCCATATTAAACAAGTTATATTGCTTTTGAAGAATTTTAAAAGTAGGTAGATGAGTAAAGGGGGACCGGTTCGCCACGACTTCTAATTCCTGGTCGCCATTCGAGAACCTTTAGGTATACTCTGGCTGTTGTTGTTTCTACAAGCTAGATGGCTTTACCGCTACTACTCGCGCTATAACTCGCTGATTCATAGAGCTTTGTCGGTGACCGTGGTTCTCTTTGTTTTTACAAGTGTGTTTAATTTCCAGAACTCCAAAAAGTCACTCCACCAGCCGTCAATCTCCATTACGCCATTGCCGCGCCAACCGCCACCCATACACGTCCAAGCGAGTCAGAACTCGAAGGGCACTTTCGTTATCTGCGAGATATGCGATGGATACATCAAAGATCTAGACCAGCTCCGGAATCATATGCAATGGATCCACAAAGTGAAGATCCATCCCAAGATGATCTACAACAGACCCCCGCTTAATTGCCAAAAGTGTCAATTCAGGTATATAACGAGCTTTTGTTTAAATTGCATGTGCTCTACGAATAAATAATAACATAGGTAGGTAACTATGTTTATTCAGGTTGAAACTTGCAACTCAATTTTGAAGCAGGTAAATATCTTCAACCGATTGTATTTGTATTTTCGCAAAATACTATAATTAAATTAAAAAAAATTAATTTTTTTTTTTTTTATTTAAAATAAACTACTTAAACGTAAACAACAGCTTGAATATGATGCAGTGAACCTAGCATAAAGACAACATAACTTGATTGCTAGTTAGTTGTTGAAATAATGAGGGGTCTCTGCGACACATGTGCTAGTTTTGTAGCAATTTATTCCAGTAACTGCATAGCTTTGAACTTTGTGTTAGCTTTGTGCTAGAAAGCCTTAAAATTGTAACTAAGAATAACCACGACCTCTCTAGCTCTAAGCTTGTCGTTTGTCTTTATGGCGTTTCGGCGAGCTATCGAATTGACAAAATTAATGATTTTCCGATGGTTATGGTGTGTATGGTTTCAGATTCTTTACGGACCAAGGCCTAGAGCGGCATCTCTTAGGCTCACACGGCCTCGTCACTAGCTCCATGCAGGAGGCTGCTAATAAGAGCAAGGACGCCGGCAGATGTCCTGTTTGCGGCAAGGTGAGCTTTTTATATAGTGCTTACGAAATTTTTGACCATCTAGAATAAAATATCTGGCTTTGCTCGGTTGCTTGACAACGCCATCTACTGCAATAACTTAAAAAATAATAGTAAGTATTATTACTCACCTATAGACGTCAGGAAGAGTAAAATTTTTCATGAATGTTGAGTTTTTCATTGCCTGAAAAACGGATAAAACAACATTTTCTAAAAATGAATCCTAGCTAGATCGATATATTGGTCCCCAACTCCCTGCATACTAAATTTCATGAAAATCGTTGGAACCGTTACCGAGATTCAAATTATAAATAAATAGATAAACAAGAAAAAAATTTGTTGATAATTTTAAAATATCGAAATTCCGGAGGCATATCCATACAAACTTATCATTTGAGGATTTGAGGTGGAAAATACTTAATTTTATTATGTGCTTATTAATAAAAAAAGCATAATTATTATGTAGTTTGTTTTAAAAGCAATAAGTTTCATTGAAATTGGACGCGAGTGGGTCGGTTAGATTTCCGCCTTTCAACCGACTTGGATACCACTAGGCCTTAAGTATGATATGTGATCTTAGTGTCTACATAGATTTTTCCAGAAAACCTTACATGAAAAATCTTAATATTAGTAGTAGTAGTATAGTAGTGTTAGTACATAAATGATATTGATTCGCTTTTAATCACCTAAACTTCACAACTCTTTAGGTGTATCAATGGAAGTTGCTTAACCACGTGGCCAGAGACCATAATCTAACGCTGAAACCGGCGCACCTGTCTTACAAATGCACGGTTTGTACTGCGACGTTCGGCATGTACAAACTATTTGAGAACCACGTATACTCGGCACATAGTGTCGTGGCCAAGCGCGTTATGGACAAAAACGTGATTCCCAAGACTAAGAACGACGCTCCTAAAGGACTTAAAATCAACGATGAGATTACTATAACCGCCCAGCCGGCCAAGGCTGCTCCCAACAAGGATAAATGAGGTAATTAATTAATTATATTACTTGCTTCGTTTCTGATCACAATGATAAAACGTCATGTGGAAACCGAATGCGTTTCCACTCGGAATATTGAACTGAAGGAAACCGAGTTATGTAACAAAATACGCTGGGCTTATTGTATTTAAGATTAGACGCATTGTTCTTGAAAAAAGGCAAAAAGGTAAGGTATTCTTTTAAGCATTTACAAACTTATATGTAAAATTGTGAATACTCGCAAATTCGAAACAGTGAGATGGTTTGCCAATTTGCACTTTTGGTAGAAACGGAAAAAGAACTTTCATATTTTACACAATAATTATAGTTAGGTAGTTGTATTTTATAACTATGTAGGTATTATGGTTCTAAATAACAAAATATAATTTAAGAATTGTTTTCTATACAACTAGTTGATGAAACAAGCAGATGGACCAGCCGATGTTAAGTGGTAACCATCACCACACAAAGCATTGCCTCGTAAGTCACGCGCGAAAGGAACGTGCCATACGATGAATTGCCCTGCGTCCATCAACTTATGACTAATCTATGGCTAATCTTTCAAGATTAGTCATCATGTCTATTGGATTTTCACCAGGATCACTGTATTTTGGGCGAATGTTTGTTGCCTATTATTAACAGTAACAGCTTATTGTTTTTAACAAATCTGCCTTGTTTTGTTCTTTCTAGAAGAAAATTTGTTATCCAATCAACATTATGTACATACATATCTTATAAAACCATGTATAATTGATTGAGTGAGCGAAGCGAACGAAAATCTTTTGTGAGTATTGATGGATGTTTGTTACTCTTTCACGCCGGAACGGCTGAACGGATCTGGATAAAACTTGGCAGAGAGATTAGATTATAGTCTGGAATAGCATATAGGCTATTTTTTATCCCGTGGGAATACCGGGGTTTAAATCTTCGCGGGTGAAACTGCGGGGCGTAACTAGTCTAATATAATTATAACCAGATTAAGCACTTTTTCTTTCTAATAAATTTTATGCAAATATTAGTACTACCTGTTCTATTGACACAACATTACTTAGCAAGTAAATTCCGGTTCGACCATTCATGAGATCGGAAGATTATAGGATAATAATGTGTTATAGCGCATTTTTAATCGTATTTGTAAGTTAAGCTGAGAAAACCGCTTACAGTTTGAAACGGTCTGCAGGTGTATAAGCTTACTGTTTCGTGTGTACCTTTGTGTAATTGATGGATTAGATGCCGTTGACACATGTTTTTTTCGTCAAAACCATCATTAAAATCACCTGTCAGCCGTCAAGATAACATGAAAATATTTTTTCATCCCACCATCTCGGAAAGAGTAATTTTGCTCTTCAATATCTGAGTGCAAAAGCCGTTTTTATTCTCTAGAGGATAAAGTAAATTGAATTTAGAACATCGTGTGCACTAAGTTTGTGAATTAAAAAAAAAACATTAAACCTATTTACTGCTACCTCTATGGTGCCGAATATATCATACAACTTTTTTTTAATTTGTTAAAAACTCAGACTCGGAACCTTCTTGGTGTTCTTTTTTCAATTTGCTTTGTACGCGGTTCTTTACGCGGCATTTTTTCACGTCATTGTTAAACCTTATATTAAAAACAAGAAACTTGAAAACAAGTGAAAAATGTAGTAGTTAATACCTAAACTGAAATAAAAGTACCTATCTTGTGATTGTAAACTTTTTTTTTGCATTTAGTCATTTCCTCGCTGAGGTGGAATGAAAAGTTACGTGTTGCACTCGAGTGCAAAGATTTTTCACCTCGTGCTCTTTTGATTCCCTCGCTAACGCTCAGGATTCTAATTTTGAATCACTCGCTGCGCTCGTGATTAAATTATAGAATCCTTCGCTTGCTCGGTCATCAAAATTGAACACGCGGTTAAAAAGCAACTTTGCACTCTTGTATAACAAATAACTATTTTCATCCCACCATCTCGGCAAGAGTAATTTTGCTCTTCAATATCTGAGTGCAAAAGCCGTTTTTATTCTCTAGAGGATAAAGTAAATTGAATTTAGAACATCGTGTGCACTAAGTTTGTGAATTAAAAAAAAACATTAAACCTATTTACTGCTACCTCTATGATGCCGAATATATCATACAACTTTTTTTTAATTTGTTAAAAACTCAGACTCGGAACCTTCTTGGTGTTCTTTATTCAATTTGCTTTGTACGCGGTTCTTTACGCGGCATTTTTTCACGTCATTGTTAAACCTTTTATTAAAAACGAGAAACTTGAAAACAAGTGAAAAATCTAAAATGAGTGATTCTAGCGACGAGGAAGTTTGTTTGACGCCAGCATGTGATTGTAAACGTTTTTTTTTTGCATTTAGTCATTTCCTCGCTGAGGTGGAATGAAAAGTTACGTGTTGCACTCGAGTGCAAAGATTTTTCACCTCGTGCTCTTTTGATTCCCTCGCTAACGCTCAGGATTCTAATTTTGAATCACTCGCTGCGCTCGTGATTAAATTTTAGAATCCTTCGCTTGCTCGGTCATCAAAATTGAGCACGCGGTTAAAAAGCAACTTTGCACTCTTGTATAACAAATAACTATTTTTATTTACGCCAGTGTCGCATAAGTAGTGTCCATGTACTCGCACGGGGCTATTTGCCATATTGTTTGCCTGTGCGATAATTATTTACCTTTTGAAAGTACTCTTAGTAATGTATGTAGTAAGTATGCGCAAGCGATTTTTTTTGGTGCTTTTATTGCGTTTTGTGTACATTTCTGCCAGAGATCTTGTATTTTGTTTTGCGATCCGGTCCGTCTCTTTTTTGTTTTTTGTCTTTTCTTCCCCGATCCTTTTCCTTCCTTTCGTTCTTGTTTCCTTGTCATGAATATTCAGACCAGCGGCCCGATTACGCTTATGTCTGGCTATCGAGTTGGCTTTCAGTTTGACATTTTTTCCTATCCATCCAAGGAATTTAGCATCCATCCCAAAGAATTTAGATACTAGTATCTACATATGGATGGATCTAGATCCATCCATATGTTGCTATTACACTATGGGAATCAAATGCTCTTGTCAGAGAGTATTATATTCCTTGATCAAATGCCAAACTGAAAGCCATCTCGATAGCAAGACATTAGCGTAATCGGGCCGCTGAGGAGATCCACAACCCAAAACAATAAAGTATGTTGTTTATTGTTTTGTTAATAGAAAAAAAGCTTCCATACATAAATAATTAATAAATCTGTAATTATAATGTAGTCGTCTTTTGTGGTTTTAATTCCATTAGAAGATTTGTTAAAGGAAAAGTTTGTAAAACGAATTTGCTCTCGAGCGTTTGCTTTTTGAAAGTAGAAATGTAAGCAAATGCGTGGAGAATACAAATTTGTCAGTTTTACTTGTTACTTGTAATAAGTATGTTTATAGCAGCTACTGTGAATGGTTTGTATAATGCAGATGATTTGTTACAGAAACCAGTGCCGCCGCTCAGTGACGCGCCTCACCTGCTATAATAGTGTACATTCCAAACATACGGAAATCTTAGAACTTAAGGCTTTCTAGTAATTTATACCTACGCAATTATATTACTCACTACATAACGTGATGCGTGTGTGCACTGTCACTTTAACGACTATGTAATGTAGGGTCATTTCGTTCCGTAGGAACATAGTCACTGCTCTGGCTTACGAAGCCAGAAATCACTTGACGTAAAAACGATGTAGCGATGTTTCTGTATTGTAACTTGGAATGTATATTATCCGGAACTCGTTATTCACGAACATTAATGTAAGGTACATACAAGCATCGAATATGCTTTAGTGCAGTTTTTGTAAACAATTCAATACTGTACTTTATCAAGAGATAAGTGAAAGAGACAATCACGGTTCCGTTACTGGCCGGTGTATAATTATGTCACGTTTTACCTTTGTGTTACTTTCAGTTACTCAAGCAATGTAACAAAAGAAATAAGACTTAGTTGATTGTATGATTATACCAAAATAATTCATGATTCTTCAACCATTAATTTGATGAACTTGCTTCATATTGTCTGTTTAAGGTTATGCAGTATATTGATTGCTTTTCGTGCGCCTGTCAAAGTACCGCATATCTTACATATTTATATTCACACTTGTTTTAGTAAGCTCGAAGTTAGATTTTATGTGAAATCATTGATTTCAATAACCAACCGGTCGTTGGCTACGCAACCAAAACATTATTTACGTAATGTTTCTATATTTTGCGAGTAGTAGTAATTTTGTTGTGAAATAAATACCAGCTATTTTAGCTGGTATTTATTTCACAAAAAAATATTTAAATTGTTATAGTTTGAGCGCTTGTGTACATAACGTAAAATGTAGGTATTCTATTTCTGAATACTTTACAAGCTATTATTCATTTACTTATTAGTTTTTTTATGTTTATTGAATAGTTTATCTTGCCTGCTACTGTTAGGTCATACCTAATATGTATATTCGGTTACGCCCCATCTAAACCCTTATAGCTCGCGTCAACCAAAAAGAACGCTGAAAAAACAGTGGAGGGGATGTGTGCATACGAAATACTCGCGCCATCACACTCCCTCTTTCCGGCGTGTTTTTTGCCCGACGCGCACTATAATTGAGATCATAGTTTTTACCAGTTTTAGTAACTATTATTATCAGTAATTTTTTTTATTGTCATCATTAGTGCTAGCTATCGTAGAGTTACGTTTAATTTATTCGTGATGAGGATTTGGTAACCAACCCACCTGACTCGCGTCGATTGTTGGTTGATTTACAACGTTAGCGTGAAATTTATCGCAATAATTATATATAATAATTTAGTAGCAATTCTCTGCAATAATGTATGATATTTAGTACAAAATGTACTCCTTTCCACGAAACAAACCCGTTTTGGTAGAATAGCAATAATAATAATTCTAAATATTTACTAAGTAAATTATAGTTACATATTAATATTTTACTTAGCAAATAGTAATGAGATCGCAACATAGTTCACGTTATTTCACTCAAATCTTAATATTATTTTTTATAATAGTATACAGGGTTTTTTATTTATAACTGACGAGATGACAATTAAGAAATAAATAGAGAAACTGGCGTTTTTTAAAAACATGTAACTTTTATTATCTATGTTGCTTTTTTATTTCTAATTTTGTTTAGTTTATTTTCTCCACATTTAGACACTGAAACTGAAAAAAATGGTAATACATAAATGTTTTTCTTATTTTATTTTAAATCTATATCTTCTGACTATGGTTATCTAAAAATTCCCTCCTTCAATTATCTATGTTTATTCTTTAGGATATCTTCAATATGTCTTTTGTACTCGAAATTTACTCATAAAAATGTTTTTTGTAGAACTGCTTTTGTGTTATATTGAAATAAAAAAAATACAAACTAGCTATTGTGTAAACAAAAACACCTTTACTTATTTCAATAAGAGCTATCCAGTGTTATTAGAAATAGTTATTGTAACATCGAACATTTGATTAAATTGTTTGTAGAAACCATGGAAACTGTAAAAGCAAAATGGGGGTAAAATTTTTGTTCTATTTGTGGATCTTTAAAGTTATAGTTTAACGGTGGGCTTATAATATAAGTCTCTGAGGGCTCTCCTAGATAAAATGGCCGATAAGATTATTTATCTCTTTTCATTGGCATAAAAGTATGAGTAACCTCACCTTACACATATACTTAGAGCCGCTAATAAATGATGGGGATCATGAAACACGCCTCTTACTAAACTATAATTCTCATACTATAAAATGGTGCTTGAATTTAAATATTGTTTAAAATTTGCGCTGTCTCTGTTTGCCATTAAGCATTGGTAAGAGACGGCAATAGTTTTCTGTAGTAAGATACCGTAACGATTTTGAATCAAACATCAAACTTCGCTCAGTCACAATATACAACAATGTGGTTTAATATTTTAATAATAAATATGATATAATATTATTATCTCCATAAATAATTGATTAAACGAAGCGAACGAAAGTTAGACTACTAAGGGTTTCGTTGGCATCAAGATTTTTACTAAAAAAAGGTAGTCAATTCTCATAAAATGGAGATAGCGACCTGTTCAGATGATGGATCCAAGGTCTGCTCAACGGAAGTCTTAAATAAATAGGTCAGTTGAGTTGAAACTTGGTTATCTTACTTGGTTAATAGGGAGTAGCTAGAAGCAAGCCCACGCCCAATATTTGGACTTGCCTCTGACTAACACCTACTTATATTTTAAGAGCGTTCGCGTCGCATGACGAAATCTCAGTTTGGGCGAACCACTAGATGTAATAAGTTTTCACTATATCATAATGCAGACTAATAATTAAATGAATACACATGATTGAATAGAAACAAAAAGGTAATGGAATATTTGTATAAAAAGTACCTCGAAGCGGACAAAAACCAATCATTTTATGCTGATAAAAGGTTACCTGACATTTGTTGCCCCATACTTATTTAATTTTTGATTACATAAAACGATGATTATGCATGTATGCCATGTGTATGTTACAAAGTTCCTTCAAATTTTAAAAACAATTAAAACTTGTAACAAAAATATTTAGGTCACAGGATTAAGTACACCATTTCTCCATCGAATATCTATGTAAGTTGATTTTTCTGTACTACTCGTAGTATCCTAGTTAAAAACCAAGTGAAATGATTCTCAAAAATGAAAATTAATTATATTTTCTTCTTTGGTTTTAATTTTTGTTTAATATTGTTTGCGTTCTTCAAACTAGGTTTAGGCCGTTTAGGCATATGAATGTATCCTTCCATTTTAAAATGGTTTAAACTTGAAATAAGATAAATACGTTCATCCCAACTTAAAAGGTGATACCAGTAAAAAAGTATAAAATATTCTCCAAATCACTTTACCTATATAAGTTGCTACAATATAATTATTTATAAATGATAGGAGCACATTCCTTTTCGTCGTTTTAATATCTTGGCAATGGTGATTCCTGGCGATCTGTGGTGTAAGGCAAAATGATGACGAGCGATAACTGCATGTATGTAGCTTGTTTTTATTTAATAAAGTAACATAACTAGTACATAGGTACAAAACGCGAATTATTTTAATACCATAAACCAGATATGCTTTATAGGCGTCAAAGAACCATTCTAAAATATCTTGATTTTCGCAATGTGTATTTTTTTATATTTTGTTTTTTTGTGTACACCACGTACTTGGGTATCATTAAAATACCATTTGTAATAAAAGATACCCTACCGTGATATGTGTTTTTTTTACTTTTATTGTTACAACATAGTCAAGTATTATTACAGTTCTTTCTAAATGTTTATAAAAAATGTCTGTGTAGAAAATAAATGATTTTTTCTCTTAAATATTTTGGTCTACCTACATACCTATGCCGATATATAATTATTGTGTTACCTATATGAACATACCCCTTGAGATTTTGTAATTTAAGTAGGTAACATAAATTCATTTTATTATAATTAAATAGTATGACATGCGCTTACGGCGAAAGTATCGTGACGAGAATGACTGTTGTTGATAATAAATAGCTGAACACGATAGCATTATAAAATTAACACATTTTTTAGATGCCTATGTCCATCGCGCTCCATACGTTCACGCCAGTGGGCGCCGGAGTCCAAAGGCAGTTAAACTACAAATAAAAGAACTAGGTTTTGTAAGATTCGTTGCTAAACTTTCAATATAACAAATTTCTGGCTTAAATATCTCGAGTCATAATATTGTTATATTATAAAATGAAAAAGTTACAAGTAATAAAATAAATCTTGCTTTCACGGATCGTTAAACCGTATCGTTAATTCTAAAAAGTATGTACCTATGTAATTAAGATTAATTTCATTTTTATCCAATTACCGCATACGCTGACAAAGGGAAGTGATTTACTTTGTTGCAATAATTATAGTGAAGTACATACCTACAGTGCATTGTGTGCCGGACTTGTGTCATCCCCAAGTAGTGGGGTGTCACTGCTTGAGCTGAAGCGGCGTGTTTAGTAGTGCAACGATGTGGCTATGGTTGGTACTGTGGCGAGCCTCTGCCCTCCTTCTAGTGACAGGAACACTTGATATCAATTTCTTCACACAGAATAGGAAATATGTACCGACATCACAGGTAAGCGGAATAAGTAAGGTTTTGATTATAAGTAAAGTGGTTCTTATTCTAATACCTTTGGTAATAAGCTAGTGAATTAATGATTATATTTTCTTAATGACTACTTAGTAAGATTAGAATTTTCTTGATTTTTATTTTTGAATCACCGTGTGCAAGTAGGCACTTTACGAAGTACTCTTTGGAATGTTATGTTAGTAAGGATTGTATTCGTCGGTCGAGTGCAATTGGACTCTGATGGCGCAGTTCGTTAGCGCAGCCCCGCATCAAGGGGAAGATCGTGGGTTCAAACCCTGCTCGGAGAATAACTTTTGGGACATTATAAATAAATCTTTAAGGATTGTAGTGTCTACCTTTCTGGGAAACCAAGGAATTTGCTACTTATGGGGACAAGTAAATTAGAGCGTCGTTGTCCGTACTTTTTAAGTACAAAGACGGTGGTAAAAAAGTTTTGAACCAAGAACCCACCGATGAGTTATAAGTACATGCCAGACCACTAATAAACTATTCTCTATCTCTCTGGTAGATAAGTAAAGCACCGGTGACTTTATTCACGTCTAGTGTCAATACTTTTAAAGTAACATCCGAAAGTAATGTCATATATCTACCTAATTTGATTTGAACGTCTTGATGAAATGTTACCGTACCAAAGAAGGATAGATAGTGATTTTATGATAAATTGTGGTAATTATACGATAATTTAATTACTAATGACAGGCAGAATGAGAGACTGGGCTTATAACGCACACTATTTCGTATACGATGTAAGTCTACTGCCACTTTTTTATTATATTCGTATTCTTGTTACTTTATTAAAAATGCATAGGCAATAAAATCTTTCAAATCAGTTGTTTTCGGCTTGGAACTACCCAAAAGCCACGAAATATAATACTCTCCAACGAGAGGCCAAAACATACAAGAAGTTTGCCACCAGTGCCAAATATTATTTGTATCCAGAATTTCCAAGTCATTCTGCCCCGCTACGTTATATACCTAGGTACTCTTGGCCCGCTATGCGAGGCGGCTTAAACACTTCACATTAGTTTATCATATTTACTAGCGACCCGCCCGCGCGCCCCTGCTTCGCACGGGTGCACATATCATGCTTGTATTATACATATAAACCTTCCTCTTGAATTACTCTATCTATTAAAAAACCGCATTAAAATCCGTTGCGTAGTTTTAAAGATTTAAGCATACATAGGGACATGGGACATGGAGACATAGGGATATAGGGACAGAGAAAGCGACTTTGTTTTATACAATTTTTTTTTTATACAACTAGCTGATGGAACAAGCATATGACCCACCTGATGTTAAGTGGTAACCATAACCTATGACAAAGCATACTATGTAGTGATAGCGAAAATGCATTGTTTAGGTAGGTAGGTAGGTACTTGATACATGCCCGCTCAGAGTTAATGAACTTAACCTTATTGTATTGTTGCAAATGTGACTCACAAGACAAGATAATGTTCATTGTACTATTTGTATGGCAGTTTTTACGCATAGTTACAGAAAAAACTGAAGACTCAGCTCTATTGTAGGTACCTACTAATACTAAGTTTTGACCTTGAAAGTAAATAAATTTAAGTTATTTATTTTAGATAAATTTTTGGCATTCACTGTACGTAGGTAAGCCGAAACGGTCTAGGCTCTGGTGAAACTATAAAGCTAAGAATGTTCATGACAGATGTCTTAGTGTGATGTACCTACTTAAGTACTCAATATCTCATCCTAAAGGTGTGTAAAAAGTCAGAGGCTCATCCAAAATTATAAAAGTTAGTATTCCATACGTGACATAATTTCTTTTCATTACAGATAAACTGTTACGAATATTCGAAATTCAACACTGATCGGTTTGGCAGAGCTTATAACGAAGGTAAGTTTTAGGAGATATAGAACTAGATCTAACCAGGAAAGAAGTACATAAAAATATAACTAGGTAATTAGCTTTTACTAGCTCGTACTGGACTAGATGTCAATACTAATAGTCTTTACTTACCATAAGCTATGTTTAGATTTTGAGATTCTAAATGATTACATTAGGTAGGTACCTGATTTCATTACCTTGGTCATCCTTTATCGGTCTTCTCGCGTGTTTCGGAGATAATCGATGAAAAAGCTTGTTAGAAAGGTGGTTGAAGTTTTGAGAGTAGTATTTTACGCTCTGTTTCTTACGATTTTTTTTATAAGCAAAATTAAAATTAAATGCAAATGGATTAAAAAAATATTTTTTCAGTATCTTAAGCTCAATTGCCCATGTACCTACCCATATACCTAAATAATGTGTAAATTTTTGCCAATCAATTATTGCTTTTAACAATCAATTATTTATTTCTATAGATTGGCGCTCCAAAAACACGGCGTTTAGAAATATAATGGCAGAATCTTTATTATCACCACTACCAATGAAACGATTCAATTCTAATGGAGTAATGACTCGTAGACTTGATGATCTTCTGCCGTTGAAGTATGACATTTACAAAGAACACGCCAAGCTGGTGCAAGATATCAACAGTCTGAAGCAGGTGGTGTTTGTGGCTCCTCTCATTGATGACAACAGAGATTACGACGAGTCAGTTTTCCACGAGATAATAGAAACATTTTCGACAACAACGGCGAAGCCGCTGTCTGCGATTACCACGAGACCGACGAAGTCAAATTCGATACCTATCATACTTCTAGGCGGTTCCAGCAATCGGCAAATCGTGAAAAGCCAACCGCTCACTTTTCCAAAATCCACTATTAACCTGGTGGGTACAACCGGGTCCCCTTTTCTGAAGCACCCGTACCCGTTCGTGATGCAAGGCGCTCCGCAGAAGCCTCTTCGAGTATGCATGCCGACAATGGCGTTATCCACCACCACTCGACGACCAACGCTATGGGAAAGGCTAATAAAAACCTTGATCCCAAGATAGTCGTGTCGTAAACTCTAGTGTGTTAAAAGTGTTGTGGTACTTGATGAATATCTTTTAGAATCTACTGTAATGATATTATTTCAGTAACCTTATTGTCAATAATTTCTTATATAGAGTAAATAATATAATTACCTATATTTGGTGACTTATCGTGTTGCTTAATACAAAATGATGTGAAAACTATACATATTTAGGTAATTTACTACTTTCTCAACAAAAAGCTCAGTACTATGTGTAACGTTGATGTTTTTTGAACACTAAGACACAACTACGTATCCAAATCTAATATAGAAATAATTCTGAGTCATACATAGCCAATTTTCCGAGGAAAGCGTTTTGACCTGTGATGTAGATTACAACGTTCCATACTAGCGAATGTGTTTAGGGTTTCTTAAAGAAGTTTAGGAACGTACGTAATACTTATGTTTAAAAAATGAAATGATTTCATACAGCAAAACAATATTACCTAATATTCCGTTACAAAATGCCTTTTTGCAAAATTGCAAATGCAAAAGTGTTTTTTCAGGCAGAGGACAATGAATAGGTCTTGTTAACTGGCAAATCTAATATCTTTGGAAAAAAAGTAAAAACTATTTAGTATTTTATCACACTAAAATCTTTTACAATGCCTACATAATAACCAGTTAGTGATAAGTTTATTACTTCATGTAACTTTTATTCTGTTACTTGCTTAGTCAATTTTTTTATTGTAGGTAAGTGTGGTGTATTCAAAATACAATTATTGTTTATAAATAAATGAAATGAAAAATGACGATTGCAAACAAGTGTATTGTTTTCATGAGTTTATACCTTCGCGCTTCGTTCTATAAAGCCTACGAATAAATATTTTTTCATCCCACCATCTCGGAAAGAGTATTTTTGCTCTTCCATATCTGAGTGCAAAAGCCGTTTTTATTCTCTAGAGGATAAAGTAACCGGGTGAGTGTGTGAGCGCGGCGCGGCGGCGGCGCAGCGCGCGCGTGTGTAGGTACCGGGTGAGTGACTAACACCAATATTACAGTACCAAACAAAAATATTACACTCAATTTAAATAACTAGCAACGTTACTTTCAAATTTTCTTAATTATACCTTAGTATTATTTTATTATAATTTAAAGATTATTCTGTAATACTTACCTTTCATAATGTAGTAGTTAATACCTAAAGTGAAATAAAAGTACCTATCTTGTGATTGTAAACGTTTTTTTTTTTGCATTTTGTCATTTCCTCGCTGAGGTGGAATGAAAAGTTACGTGTTGCACTCGAGTGCAAAGATTTTTACCTCGTGCTCTTTTGATTCCCTCGCTAACGCTCAGGATTCTAATTTTGAATCACTCGCTGCGCTCGTGATTCAATTTTAGAATCCTTCGCTTGCTCGGTCATCAAAATTGAACACGCGGTTAAAAAGCAACTTTGCACTCTTGTATAACAAATAACTATTTTATTATTAATTGTTTATCTTTATTAGTATTTTTATTAGTTATATTTAACGAATAAATAAGCAGAAAATAATATTTATTCATAATATTAAGCAGGTATATATATATATACTTATATTAGGATGAGAATAAAATTACAAGTACCGTGTGCTGTCATGCTGCAGCGATCACAATAAACCAGCCGAGCCTAATTTATTAGGTATCTAAGAACAAGATTTGAACCAGAAGTTTAAGAATTACAACTAGTCAAAGTTCTTAATTTTGTCACTCAGTCTTGTAAAAAATATGATGATTAGCACGCCACGCCGATCTATCTAACATTGCACCGTAGTAGACGACACATGCGTGTATCGATGCCGCTGTTTGCGTGTGCCGCCTTTAATTACTGTGTCGATTATGTATTGTCTTCTTTTTTACACTTTTACGCTTCGGAATGGAAAAGTTGAACGGCTTTTGCGTTATGATGAAATAATTAATAATTTTCATTGTGGCTTATGTCATAAGCAATTATCGTGATATTCCCACGTATTGGTAGCAAAAAATTTCTTATGTAAGTAAAGTAACTTCAAAAAAAAAACATCGTCCTATTGTGTACTGAATAGGTGGTTGGAGGTATCTACCTGCATACATGTTAGACCGATCCTCATCTTAGAATTATACCTACATAGTAAAAACCTACCAACCTTACTCAGGTACTACCTCTCTTATAGCTATATATAATAGTCATCATAAAAAAGTCTATTGCTGGGCATAGACCTCTATTAATTCCAGCTAACAATTTTGAACAGTCGTCATCCTCGAATTCGAATTCCCGTGATCTTTGAAATGTCGTCAGTTCATCAGGTGGGGTGGCGTCCTACGCTTTGTCTTCTGGTCAGAAATGAGTAAATCCGTAGAAGAACCAAGGTCACAAACATAGATCGCAGAATTAGGAAGGGCAGGGCTTCACAAAGCCGACAAATGCTTCAAACCACGAACCGGAAAGCGAAGCTCGTAAAGTATCAGTCCAAGCTAGGCACAGACCTAAATAATTTAGGAAAACATCTACCTAACATAATCAAAAAATCAAAAGGTAAAAGAAATTAACATTCGATAAACTAAACCTGAACCCCGACCACCGATTAGGAAATTCACATCATGAAGAATTACGATGACTGTATACTAATCGATTTTGAAGTTATCAAAATCTGAATTTGTTACTCAAACATTACATTGTTCTTCCACTCGGTTTTATTTGCACCACTTTCAAATTATCAGAGTAATAAAACTGAAAACTGAAACAGCTTCACGACTTTGATCCCCAGGCACGGTAGATATCCCTTCAGATCTCTTAGTACCAAGTACTAATTCAAGATTCTTTGAGGATGTCTAAGGGGGTAGTCAGAGGTACGTCCAAACATTACATTTGGCACATACCCACATTTTTGCAGTAGTTAGTATTCCATACGTGACAGGTTGCAAGCCCATCGCCGCTGTTAGAATACTAATTGGTTTCCTCACGATGTTTTCCTTCACCGTTTAAGAGCACTGGCATTGCGCACATAAATTTTTCGATAGAAAAATCCATTGGTGCACGACCGGATTCGAACCTGCGACCTTACGATCGGATGGCGGGGTCACTCCCACTAGACCACCGGTGCAGAGTAATAAACCAGTGTGAAATTGATTAAATATCAATACGATGCACAATTTCGGCCCTAATTTCAAAAAAAGGTTTTTGTCTTGGTCTAAAATATATAGGTACCGCATCCATCTAACTCGGAAATGCATAAAATGCGGTGAGGTGAGATATGGATTGCACCCCCACTGGGCGTGGGTGTTCCCCACTTTCCACGAGCCTAGAGCAAAGGGGGAGATCAATAGCTAGACCAAGTCCACTAGATGACCTGATTTTGGTCTCATGTATGATACCTAGGTACGCCTGCGCGTCCTGCGGCGACCATTTTGTCGTCACGATTTCATCTTATCATCGTAAGATCGTTTTAAAAATCATTTTAAAAAACTTAGAAATATTGAGCCTTTTTGGTACCAACTCAACTAGCTAGGAACATTGGTGTGATCAAAATGATACAAAAAGTCAATAATTACGAACTCAATCGAAGCCTATAAAAAATAGGTTAGGTTTTCAAACAGCTGTGTACAGAACTATGTAGTTGGTTTCGGGATTTTGAGATAGGTCTACGGATAGGTACCTAAATGAATTCAACTATTCCGAACTTTTTAACTTGTATCTGTATCCTATGGCCACAGAATAGATAATAGTATGGTTATCTCTACAAAATACATGCATGTAAGTCCCCGAAGTAAATAATGTTTCGTTTTTCAAAACTAGGCATATCAGCAATAGTTTCATAAAACCCAATTTGGTTATAAGGCTACCTACGGGTGTTGCAGGTAACTACGCGTATACCCACGAGTCGATGCGCTAATATCGATCTATAGCAACACAACATCACAAGGCAGGGAAAGTCTGTTTTTGCTGTAAACTCGCTCCATCTCAATGGCAACTTAAACAATGTACTAGTATTTCATAAGCTGTGGTCACTCGTCATTCTTAAGAAAGAGTTAATAAAATATCAAAAATTTAGGGAAAATGTTAGTGCTGGTAATGTACTTTAATACAATATATTTAAAAATAAAAGCCTTAAGTATATAAAAATAATGTTTTACAGTTTATTATGTTCCTACTAAAGAGGCATGCTTAGGTTCATACATACAGTGATATTCGAGTTAAAATATTATGTCTCGATAGGAATAAGTAACAAGTAACAATAAGTCCACAACAATATATTCTAAAAAAACTATTTAAGTAGAAAGTGAAACGTCTAATTTGTAGGCACTTATCTAATATAGCAAATAAAATTAGTTCATGTTAGAAGATAAATACCTACTTTGGTAAAGTCTAAACACAGTTTTGTTTCATCACTATCTATGTGTCTATTGGTTGGTAGGGTGGTATTATCCTATGTCATTTCGCTCTCAATGAGGACACACGGGTAAGTTGACTGTGAAGAAAACATTGAGTTCGATGAGCGCTGCTAGTATTAAGTAGCCAATATAGACGACCGTGCAAGCCACTCCAATCTTCCAATCCAGCTGAAACTTGTTCAACGCGAGACATCCATACAGAGTAAACAGGGTCGACAGTAGGGAAATAGCGCTGTATGAAAGACCACTTGAGTTTATTGTTACCTGTTAAAATAAAAAAAAAGGATTTATATCATTAAGACTATTCCATGCCGTCTCGTTGATGTATTATTATATCTCTTGATATTGTATCTCAAGATTCTCAAGATTCAAGAAGGGTACCTTCCTAGAAGTCCTCGAAGAATCTAGAGGTCTTATACTAAGAGATATCTACCGTGCCTGGGGATTGAATTCGTGAAGTCCTTTCTGTTTTTGTTGTGTATCATTAGCCGAAATTGAACGAACGGAATTAAAAAGTAGCTTATTATGTTCTAAAATACAAACTTCTAAACTTTCACATTCATGATTCGTTCAGGAAGTGTCAAAATTAAACACTACAATCATCGATCCATCCATCCATACTCTCTCTAAAGGCGAAAGTGTGTCTCTCTGTCTGTCCGTGTCGTTTTCATGGCTAAACCGCTGAACACGAGAAGAGTGAACAGGTATTTTCTAGGTAAACGTGCCACATCGTCGACCGCATCATCACTTAACATCAGGTGAGATTGCGGTCAAACGTTTTTACCTATAAGTTGTAAGAAAAACATCGCACTGAAATTTGTTATAGTGATATTTTTCAACCCAGAGACTGACATACATAAAAATAAATGTTTTTTCCGTACTTTCTGACATTGGGATTGGCTTTGGATATTTTATTCCTGTAGGTAGTTCATATGGAAACGCCCGTAGTGAGTTCCAATGTGACTTTCAGATTACCAAGAATTTCTAATTTAATCTCCTTTGGCCAACTAAACAACTATGAGTATGTTATTCTATAAGAAAGACCTTCACAAAACCCAATTTGTGGAGCACACGCTCTACTTAGTACTAAAAACAGACTCTACTATCAGAAAAAAGTCAGACTCTATAAATACATAACCGAGTTAAGTAGAGCTAAGTGTGTATATCTAACTGTTAGAGAAACAATTACGGTAAGAAGACTGAAAACTGTATGAGTAACTCACCCAATGGTTGTCAGGAAAAGTTGGAAAAAACAGTCCCTTGATCAGCCACGGAAGCCCCAAACATAATAGAATGTCGAATGTGTTTGACCCTATTGAGTTGCTAATGCCCATTGTTCCTTGACCTGAAAAAACAGCTGATTACCCATTTTTTTACACACATCGAAAAATTAGTAGCATTGTAGTCTTTATTTTGTACCTTAGGTACCAATATCTTCAGGGTGGATTTTTGAGAAAGATGATTAATCAACTTGATTTTTTTTGTTGCCAAACGATCCTATTCCTTTGTGTAAAACACATACCTAAGCAGACAACCTCTCTATAAACTCTAAACAAGATGAGAGATGATGAGACAAATGAAAAAATAAATAGAGCATTTTTCTCTCAGGTGAACGGTATTCCCCCGACTTCCTCTACCTTACCTAACCACATAGGTAAGTTTTATTTTACCTTCTAGGGTTTTGTGCATTTAATTTGGCAATAGAATGTCTCCATGTGTCAATCGTGTTAGTGAGATATTTTTTGGGCTACTAAGTTTCTTCTAAATATGCAACAGAAAACGTAATAGTTAATACCAAACTAAACAACCTATAGCTGGGTTTAGGAGCAGTGAGTTATTATTTTTCTTACTCAGTTTAAAAAGGTAGATTCCGTTTTTTTTATTGATCTCTCGCTACTGATTGTCGCGCTCTTGAAACAGCTCGCTCAGAGGTCGCCAGTAGGTCATTTACATATATCAAGCCAACAGCTCTAATAAATCATAGTACCTAGGTACCTATAAAGTAGGTACCTACATCTCGGCAAAGTCCTTGAAGAGGTGCGTCATCCCACATACTGAAATTATGAGTGACAGTAACCAGCTACCCGCTGATAATAAACCGCAATCCAAACTCTTATTATCACAAACACGACTCGTACCTATATTACGAAACGATAGTTTCCTGTTGGGTGAAAACAACACAAGTCTATCCTAGATCAAGGTGGTGTTGTAAATAGGAGCAACCTATAGTGCTACTATCCTGGTGACTGCTTTCTGTATTGCCACGATAAATAGCATGGCTAAGGATTGTTGAAAAGAGATTATTTTGTTTGGGTTGCTGACCTTGCTTGGTGACCAATACACTGGAAACGGCCTCCGGAAGAGAAGTACCCGCTGCAAGGATCGTCAACCCAGTTATGCTGTCCGGCAGGTTAAGAGTATCGCCTAAAATAACAAATGTTAGTATACATCATCAATTACTGGGTAAATTTTAGGCGTAAAAACAACATTTTCAGAGTGATCCTTAAGAATCACAAGGATCACGTTGAAAATGTGATTGCACTGATTAAAAACTGTTATGATTATGATTTTCGCTGTGAAAAAATACCAACTACCTACCATAATACTAGGCAGTACCACAAATACGAAATACGAGTGTAGGTACTACGCCAGTTGTATACCCATAAAAAAACCTACGCACTAATAGAAATATTAACTAGGTAAGTACGTGTATCAGTTAGAATAATAAGTAATAAGAAAATTACAACTAATAGTTACAATTATTTACGAAATACATATGAAACAGTTGAGCTATCTGCAGACCGTTGCAAACGATCTATAGATAGCTCAACTGATCCAAATCAGTGCCAGTCGGAAGCGTACCCAAGACATTGGCTGCATTGCCACGCTGAATGGCAATACTAATAAATATTCTGCACGCACTATAATATTTTCCTTTATGAACGGACTGGATTCTGGTGGACCTTACAATATGCGTACTAGTACCTTGTGGTAGAAGCCGCGAAGCAATGACGTAACAGCAGTCCCCCCTTCAGGTACCAATGAGTGGAGCTATTGAATCATTGCATTTATTTTATTACAGCATCGTCGCGCGAGATCTAACTGGCGTTTAGCCGACATCCATTCGATATTTTTGTAAACATTTCTAGAAATGTAGGTTATTTTTCAAAAGTTATCATTTGTTTCAGGGCGAAGCTTTTTTTGTCACATACACGCGTGTATCGTGTTTATGTCACACGCATTTTTCTATGGAAATGTGAAAAGCGCCGAAACTTGGAGAATTTCTATCTACAATATCGACGAGGACTTTGGGTCGTATCTTCGCAGGGTGTATTTTAGGGAATCTTACCTACAATGTTTTGAGTAATTTATCAAATATTTATATATTACTATATATAAATAAAATGGATGTAGGTATACCTGACTCAAAGCCAATAACAGATTCACATTTCTTGAACATGGAAGATAAACGACGACACTCAATTAAAAAAATAATAAAAATCTCTAAACTCGAATTCCAAGGTAACGTATTCAGGGATTTTGCAGCAGGCAGACCTATCTAGGGTCATCTAAGAACCTATCAATAACATTTCCTATTCAGCAGGCTCCAAATTTGCTGTTGTTCATTAGATAACACTAAATAATGCTGGCGGCAGAAGAGTATCTTACGCGTTGAGCATCATTTATTACTTCCTACTTTGCATCACTGTCCATTCAATAAAATACAAGGAGTCAATCAAAGGTTAAGGAACTTGAACATTTGCTCCGTCTTCAATATTTTCATTCATGTCAGTGAAATATATTTGTGTAGGTTTCAATACAATACAAGCTGCTTTTACCTTCAAAGCGCATGCAGATGTTTTGGAAATATAAAAATTACGCAATCCTTTTCCACTTTCACTCAATGTGCTAGATAACTCAACCTGATAGCTGTATGAAATAGTTACCTAACTATCTTCCTGTTTATGTATACACGACAAAGAAAGTTTTATTTATCTGTCAGGAAGCATCACTATCGTCAATCAGAAATGGTGGGAAACGTGCAGTGTTTAACAGAATGAGTAAAGCAACGCGGTTCTTATTCTTGGAATCAGTTTTCTAGGCATGAACCGTCACATTCTTCTGGCCCAAAAATACCAAGAAAGAACGCAACACAATGTAAATAGTTGACGTACAAAATTAAATAGATAGGTACCATAATTTGTTGTTTGCTCCACTTTTTGCTCCAAAGTTTTTAAAAGTGTTACCATGCCAAATCCTTCCATAAAAAATAATTGAGCAATGTTACCCACCATTTTTTTAACATTGATACTTCTGTTAACTGGTACTAAAACTAGTTATTTAACGAGCCTGGAGAATAGGATATAAATCTGGTGACAAATTAAGAGTGCTCGAAAGCCTATCCGAAGCACAGTAGCGGTAAGATAAAACCGTCTGAGGTGGTCTCAGGTTACTATCCATAAAGTGACAAATTGATTGAAATCTTGCGCGATGATAATTATTGGTACACACACACTTTAATTATTTAAATTATGGGATCAAGCTAGCAATGCCAAGTTATGCAATAACACTCATAGAACAAACAACGGTGTTCTTAACACAAATATTTGTTTTTGGTGGGAATCAAACCATAAACTAGAATGAATACTGACCGAATATAGTGATAATCCAAGCCACGAGATAAGACACTCCTCCAATCCAAGCTACGCACATGAAGAAGGTCAGCGGGTACAGGCGTGGTCGCCGCCGACAATCCGGGATGGTGAGCCACAGCAACAAACTGCTCGTCCACGTCAGCAACCAGAAAAGCTTGCCGTAGATAGAGCTCTTCTCGCCCGGCCATGACCAGAGGGAACTGGTGCTTGTGTCTAAATAAAAATAGTTAGGTACCATCTTATTCATAATCCCTGTCATTTTATAGCGAGAGAGAGTATTCTTGTCACTGTCCCTTTCATGCCAACGAAAAGAGACATCGACAGACTTATTGGTCTGATAAGTTGTTGGTGCGCTCAAAGACCATTATGAAAAAGGCCCTTATAAATTTAAGTACAAATGTACCCCACCACCAAAACGAGCTGCATCATAATCTTAGTCATAAGACGTCCTTGCTGAATACAGGCCACCATAGATTTCCAGAGCACCTTGTGTGACCTTGTCGTGGTCTACATCCAAGGGCTCCCAGCAACTAGTCGAAGTAAATAAATATAGGTGGACTTTCCTCGCAGCACTATCTAGCCCCAAAAAAGCCAATGCTTGTAATATGGAAATCAGATAGCTTATATAATGCAACTTTTTTTGAAAATTCATGCTTATGTATATTATAAAATCCAGACAGAGATCGTACATCTAATATCATTGCACTAATGTTTTTTATCGGTGGGAATGGAACCTACGGCCTATTGCGCAGAAGTCAGAGCTTCTACCAACTGAGCTGTGAAGGCTGTCAATGTTGTAATCCTACGCTGCTTTTTCAGGTACGTGATAAACATACACATACCATACAATAATGTAAGTACATAATTAAATGGATTTCCTTTTGCGTGCTCGCTGTATATCTAAGTGTGAACCACTTAAATTTTATCATGATCTGTCGACTAATGAGCCTTACGTGAATTGAAATGGTTTGAAAACAATAGTTTACGTTTTTTTGCTTTAATGATTGCACCATTATCCGATGAAAAGTGAAAATATGTTCAGAAAGGGGATTAACTCACTTTTTGCTCGGCAACCAAGCGAATGATTATGCATACATAATGTATCATAATGTCTAAATATAATATGATTACCTCATTGTTGTTTTGTTAGTTTTATCCACTGATTCCCATTCAATAATCGATTGTTCTTATTATTGACGAATAAATAGAAATGGTCTGATTTTTTATGACTATTTTATGACTTTTGCACCCTGTTTTGTCGCAAACAAACAAATCCACTCCACTTTTTTTTAACGTGTCACTGGTTTTTTGAAACAGTGTGGTGAAGGATTGATGCTTTTTACTGCCCACTGTTTTCCAGCGTTCTTTTTAAATGACACGGCTTCTACCAGATGTCGTACGACAGATATTACCTACTCGTATTATGAAACGTTTTCCAAAGAACTAGTGACACGCCAATAAGAATTTTATTGTACAAGACACCCTGGCAATGTAGAAATATGTATGGCAATGTAGAATGAAATACAGGTATGAGAACTTGCATTAAAAATATGATATGAAACTAACCTGAGGCCGTAGAGTCGTGCCGCTTTGGCATGTCCAAGCCTTGCTCCGGGTCATTCCGTAGAATACACCGACTCATCCTTCGAGACTCTTTGTGTGGAGGAAGAGTGTCTGAAAGCATAGTTTTTCTAATACATACATAAAACACATGTTTCCTATAATGGAGGGCAAAAACCACGGATTTCGAATAATTTACGTTTTTTTTTATAACATAGTTTGATTTGAAGAAATATACCGGTTCTCAATACAATTCTTCAACGGCTCAAAACGGCACGAAAAGAGAAATTTGGAATGTACATAGCTTGCTTCCTTTTTATGGCCACTACAAATAAGGAAAGTTGAAAGAATTACACTTTTTTGTTTAATTTATTATCTGCCTAATGCAAACACAATTATACTAACTTAATATTATGAACAAATAATTTATACTTAATGTGCACAAAATAAATAATTCTACGAAAACTGTATACAGAGATAATGGTAAAAAACTCATCAACTACCCATCACTTAAGTTTCAAGTAATCTCGATAGAAGCAAGATTATAAGACACAAAACCGATTAGGTAGTAATTTTTTAATAGTAGTATGATCTAATGCTACGTACTAGTCGGTTTCTATACCTATCTTATCATTGTTCAGCCCAACCTCAAACAGGGTTTTAAGGCTACTAATCTACAGGGGTAGATTACTATAGCTTAGACGATGAGCCAAATTAATATGATTTTTCTGTCACTAAGTGTTAAATTATAATGTTTTTTTCATTATAAGCTAGTAGAAGTCCACTGCTGGATATAGGTCTTCTCATACGTCATATCCAGGAAGAACCATCCTTAGCATTTTCTATCTGCGACATCTTCAATGTCATCGGTCGGTTAAGAGGGCGTCTCACGCTTCGTCTTCCTTCCGTCTTCACTTGCTTCGTATTATAAGGTAAATACATACCTACAAAAAATACATTAGTATTCTACTATTTAGGTAAGATAATGAGAGTACAATAGTATTTTCAAAGATTATGAATCTCCACTACTACGCTTTTTAAGAGGCTGACAACTGTTGATAAAGGCTTGAGCGATCGGTTATTTTCGCGAGCTGAGTTTTTTGACGCACAGCAAATACTTTATATTCCTTGACTCTATCCGACAGATATTATTGATATTTTCGACTTTGTTTTAACACAAGTAGACGTAATACTGGTTTTGCAGGTGTTTATGGGCGACGGTGACCACTTTCCATCAGGTGGCCCGTTTGCTCGTCTGCCAGCTTGGCATAAAAAAAATAATATAACTAACGTATTTAGTACAGATTCATATTTTTTTAAAACAGCACCAATTGCCATATATTTATAAATAAGTGTCCTATGTATGTTTAAGGGCCCGGCGACAGCGGCTCGCACTTTCGAGGTGCGATTGACTATTATTTAATTTTATTTCATTTCGGGGAGGTTGTTTGAAAGAATAACTATCCAGTGACACGCATAAATACTGTTCGAATACAAATAATACAATAATATAATGGAAATGTGCTTGAGTCAGAAATCAATTTGGTATTAGGTAAACGTAAAGCCAAACATACTAATACCAAAATGATTTCTGATTCGGGAATGTTTCCCTTATATTATTGTGTTATTTGTGTTCGAACAGTATTTATGCGTGTCACTGGATAGTTATTCTTTCAAACAACCTCCCGAAATGAAATAAAATGAAATAATAGCCAATCGCACCTCGAAGCTGCGAGCCGCTGTCGCCGGGCCCTTAAATATCAAAACTATCATCCACTTTGACTGGCTGCAGTAGTTTTTAATAATAATACCTTTACTTAGAAGAGGTGATATTTCCGTATACGCCTTGGGTTTATTGATATAGCAGCACCCACTCCTCACAAAACGGCCCAGCCTCCCGTTGAAAACCATTGCTAAAAAAAAAGCTTTAATTAGGAGATGGCTAAGTCAGACCATTCAGTTAAAAGGGGCAGAAAGTTAAGCAAAAACAAAGATAAAAATTACAAGTGTGTGTGTCACCTTACAATACGTATGCTGCTAAGAGGTTTTATAAAAAATCTTCTAACCTTTTCATGTAATTATTGAACTGAAAAAATTATTGAATAACCGAAAGAACATGTCGAAAAAAAAATGTGAAGTTCACATACTAGTAGGGATGCTTACGTGAGGTTTTTTAAACTAGGTAAGTCTTCTTTAGGATTCTGTAAAAAATGCCTCATATTAAAAGCATAGAATCTAATTTATAACAGGATTCTTTGTACATTTAAATCTGTGTGAATTCTAGTAAATCCGTGGGAATTCCTTACCCAAAATATATAAGGTGTACATAAGCACAAGAACAAGTGCTTCATGCCAGTACACCTTATCATCCAGGAGTGTGAGTATCAGGGCCACCACAGCTACAGCGTACATCATACAGTCGCGCGACACAGACCACCAGTCGAGCTCTATAACCTGTCAAATGTATGTAGAAATGAACCAATTTACTTGGATTTGAAGTTGGATAACTCGTACGGTGAGTAGGCGATATTGTCAACCAAAGAAGTCCACTACTATAGAAAAAAGTTCACTTTCACCCCATCTCCGAGGTGAACCCGCTTAGTTCAAGTAGATTTTTTTTTTCAATAGTATGCATTCTCTGTTAAACACGGATAAAAGTAACCTACTTATATGAAATTACAGATCACTGTATTAGTGTATGTATATGGCTCCTCTTGGCGTTGCTCAGATGGTATTTTTCTTACATTTAAATATATTATAAGAAATATTTTAACATTCCAATAGTGAAAGAATTTTTGAAATCGAATCTGTAGTTTTTGAGTTTATTTGTTACAAACATACAAATCTTTTCTATTTTATTAGTGTAAATATACATATAATAAATTGCCATGTGTTATTATTACCCTGTTGGCGAAGAGAGCGCAGCAAGCTGGCACTGCAAGTACGTTGAAGACAGCTGAACCCACGATGGCACCTACTCCCAAGTCTCCCTGAGTTACGAATGTGCCCACGCAGTTTATGAACAGCTCCGGGCTAGAACTAGCCGCTGCCATAAATGTAGCCCCGGCTATGTCTGCCTCCATATTTAAACCTAATGAGTAAAATATACAAATGAATACATAAACACGCATATTTCCCAAAGGGGTAGGCGGAGACTAGGGCTTTCCACTTGCCACGATCCTGAGATAGCTCTTTTGTTTCATTTACTCTTATAACATTCTTCATACATGCTCGTTGGTTTAGAGTAGGTACTCTCGACCTGGCCTTTCTCTAAAATGTCTGTTGTCTGGTCCAGATAAGTTAACCGAGGTCTTCCCCTTCCAAAAGACCCATTCTTACTCGCTTGATGCACCGCTTTCGTAAATCTCCTTTCACCCATACGCTCTACATTCCCAGTCATCTTAACATGCCTTTCTCTACCCTCATCACTACGTCTTCTTTAATTCCACATTGATGTTTATATCACAATGTTCCTGACATCACTCAAAAAATGATTAATAATTATGGTGGAATAAAGGAGCTAGTTCACTTTATAATAATGTTCCCAAACAAAGCATAACTAGACTCTTTAGGGTTTTATAAAATATATCACCTATACATTATTATATATTAAATATGTCACCATCATCATAAGCCTGAGAGATTCTATTGCTGGGTATTCGTCTCCTCCATAAATTTCCAGCAATACATTTTTGAGCCTTCTCTAGGGAGATTTAAAAGTCCCGAGACACTTAGTAATTCCCTGCTAGTTTTCGTTACAGTCAAAGTCCAACGAAATTATCCACAGGTAAGGTTATTCTGTACCTATTGTACGGAGCGTTGTGACGTAAGGCAGTTTGTGCGTTGATAATGGAAGATACTGTAATGGAGTAACTATAACTTCAGGCACGCTAAATTACACATTGTTGAACTGTAGTATCCATTATAACTTTGTAGTAAAACTTACGTTCGCAAATGATTTCGATGGCTGGCACAAAGTACTGCTCACAGACAGTTCCAAGTAGGAGAAAACAGTATATAGCTAATACACAGTGTAATATGATGTATCCCTGTGAAAAATAATGTCAATCATATTTCTATAATTTTAAGAACTTAGTATAATTTAAACATTTGATCCTTGCGCAGAAATACATTACAATAAAAAGTTTTGTGTTAGAACGACTACATTTTTAAATTACAAAATCATAAGGGAAAACGCCTTATGATTTTGTAATTTAAAAATCTAAACCTACACAAAACCTAAACAATTATTTTCAGTACAAACACCATTCCATTAGTTAATCGTTAATATCATTTTGATCCTAACAAGTTTTCCTACTAAAACTACTAATGCAAACTTTGTAGTAGGATATCTTAGGTACCCCTGGTTTCTGAGAGCTCGATCAACATTACACTAATCGGCTGTCAAGTCGCTTGCAATTTCAGATTTTTCTTTAAATTTGATAGAGATAGCAAGTGACTTGACAGCCGATTAGTGACGATCGCGAAATCGGGGGTTAGAGTAGGTCTTCGCTTTAATTAAATAAGTTTTTTTCATGATCATAATGGAAACGTAGATAATCCATGAGGGGTGGTTTTATTGTGGTCCACAATACGAGTGCTAAAGTAGGTAGGTAGATTACGGACGCTAGGTCAATTATGAGGTCTATTGGCTCAGTATCTGTCGCACCGTGCAGGTAGTGCAAATCTAAAGTTTGTTTATAAAAATAGCAAATTAAATAAAAAAAGCGCATATGATAGAAATATATCAAAATAATAACCAGCCGAGAAATAATATTACATTGATTCAGGATTGTTATAATAGCATGGAAAGCACAATTTAACAGAATCAAAGTCAAGTTTTCTCATAAAATATTCAATTGTCAATCAATCACTGAATTATGGTCGAATATTCTCATAAAATTTTCAAACTTGTCCTTCAATCAATTACAGAATCAACAGAGAACACCATTGGTGATAAGTATGTATATTAAATTTGAATTTAATTGATTATAAAAGTATGCGAAATGTAACACCGCTATAGAAAACCACCATAAAAAATCTTTTTATCTTGAGGGTCTTTTTGGTCTATATATATATTGAGGGTCACGGTATCCTTTATGTGTAGTATTCTTACATGTTGCCTTTGGAAACGTGTAAACCCGTCGGGAGGAAACTCGAGGATCGCGGCGGGCGTGCAGTTTCTGTATTCTTTTTCCAAAACTGCTAATAACTGACGACCAGGGAACCCATCTGTTGAGGTTTGATCATGTCAGTATATTAAAATATAGTGTCTGTAGGCAAGGTTCCTACGCAGTACAAAGTGGTAGAAAAAATAAGGTTAAATAAGGTTATAAAGGACTTTTGTTGATAAATTACTCAATGAGGTTTTTAAATCGAAAAGATGACCGAGATAGGCAGTCTAGGTTTAGTTTTCAGAAAATTTAATTTAACACAGACGCTGACACAGTAGGTACTTTGTAAGATAAAAAGCTCTGAAAATGTTAACGTAAGTAACTTAATGTTCAACGTATCTTTTTTTCTAAATTCATTTGAATTATGTATAGCATAATTTAGCAAAATTTGTGTACAAAAAACTTTACAAAAATATATTTGTTTCCGATAAACGAACACACCCGTATCATATGTTTTCTGATGAAAATCCACAACTTCATTGGTTTCACCACCATTCACTAACAAATAAACAGACGGTATAGCGAGAAACATTACCACTCTCACATAAACTGCATATCTGTACTTGCACAGATAACTAGTTCTTATCAACATTTTGCTTGCCATTAGAAAACAATATAACAAATATAAACGATTGACTAGAAATTTGAGTATAATAAAACAAACTATTTATTTTTATGCTGAATATCAAATGAAGAAGTCAAAGATCTTGCTTAACGCGCAGCACAATAGCATTAGACCGGCAAAAAACAAAAAACAAACATTCGTAAGCAAAACTTGTTGAGTGCTTGAAATGTCGAAAGGTACTGCAGCATTGAAATTGAAACCCTTCAGAGCTCCAAGAAAATACACTGTATTTATAAATTATTATTACTTCAGTATCGCAAACACTCCTATCGGCGTTATCGGTTGAAAGGTAAATATTGTTAACGCTTTGATCATTACAGGTAGCTTTAGATAGATAACGCATTACTCCTTCGAAATTATAATTGTTATAGGTGTTGAATATCGTGTAGTGGAGGAGTTTACAATGTATTTATTAAGATAAGAGCATATTACATCTATCCCGATAAGATTCCGATAAGAATCGGAAAATATCACAACCTAATACTAGAAAAGCATTTCATTTCGTGAATGGTAATTTTATGTAACTTTTTCTGTTGAGCACTACACTCGATGTGCTTTACCTACATAGATAAATTTTAACCTACGAAGAAGGTATTTGGTATAAGTAATGTTTACTAATCTTACTACTATTATAAACGCGAAAGTTTGTAAGTATGGATGGATGTTTGTTACTCTTTCATGCCGAAACCGCTTAACGGATCTGGATGAAACTTGGCAGAGAGATAGATTATAGTCTGGAATAGCAAATAGGCTACTTTTATGTCGTGGGAATACCGGGTTTTAAATCAACGCGGGTGAAACTGCGGGGCGCAACAGTGATAAATAAACTGAGATAAATTCGAGTGAGCCGCATCTAATAACAGTGACCTGTCAACGAAACAGGGTTTAATTTTTGTCATAAATCTGTCCTTCCTTGCTGAAGCAAACTTTTTAATTTTTTTAAATACGCGAGAAAAGCATTAAAAAAAACATTTATTGCAGTGCATTTCATTTTATTATGAAACTAGTTGCGCCCCGCGCAGATTTCAATCCCGGTACTCCCACAGGATAAAAAATAGTCTATGTGCTATTCCACACTATAAACTATCTCTCTACTAAGTTTCATTCACATCCCTTTAGCCGTTCCGGCTTGAAAGAGTAACAAACATCCATCTATCCATCCATACTTACAAACTTTCGCGTTTATAATATTATTAGGATGCTATCTCCTTGATTGTTAACTCATTGGTGATGTTTCCTAATGTGGTGATTAGTTAAATACAAAATTATTATTTCATTCCTACTTTATTATTTCTACAGCAAAGAAAACATTAAAACCTGGCACAGTTGATTAGGTGTCCCAAAGAAATATTTCTTCTTTTATGAAGTATTTTGTCCTTCGGCCAAAAAGTTTTACCTAATCCCTACTCTAATCCTAATCAAGTAGATAAAACGATTAAAAATATTCCATTATTTATTAAATCTAAGATTGGTGGCCACATAAGCGAGATAGTAACTTTCCACTGTTGTCGTTAGCAAGCGTATAGGCAGTAGGTAGATTCCATGTTTTATCAAAAACAAACAAAATGTGTATTGATTTATAAATCGACTTGAGTTTATAAAAATAAAACTTGCCAAGAGTGTGTCAGATCACAAGTAGCCATTTAAACTTTAAACCTACAGAACAAATTCCGCGTATTTCTTCATCTTCGAGTAAATGAATAAGGTTTTTTATTATTTTAGGAATTTTTCAGCACGAATAAATTTTAAAACAATCTAGCAAATAGACTACAGAAATTACGAATGCTTAATACAAATCCACAGCAATTCCTTAATGTGCAAGTGTGTCTTTGTATCTGTATCTACCTAAATGCATGCTATTCCTTGAATGTAAGGTTAAGGAATGTAGGTAGAAAGAGGTTTAATACGCCTCTCCTTTCGGTCCTTTGCGAGTCATCCATTCGTTCCCAGCATACAATTCTCCCAGAACTAAGATTTCTCGATCCGATCCGAACGCTCTAAAAAATAAATTAGGTGATAGATAGAGGCATGTCCAAACATAGTGTTTGGAATTGCTTATTTTGGTAACCAAGTTGTAAGTGAATTGTCATATTAATTGAAAAGTTCAGTTGAACAGACCTAGGCTGCATCATCAGATCAGGTCCCTGTCACCATTTTAGTAGTACGAAGGCACTGACCAACCAGTAGAAAAATCTTGGTCAACGAAACGTTCAGGCGGTGTTCAATTTGACCTGACCGCAGACCGTATCCAAAGTAGCAAATCTTTAAAATTAAGATAACCAACGGGTTATCTTTATTCCAATCAAGTAAGGGCAATTCTAATACATTCGGAAACATTACCGATGAAACTTCAGTTTATGTCTCTTTTGTTTATAAGCGAACAATAAAAGAGATATCGTATCGTACCTACTATTGCGCGGCAAAGCAAATGACTTCAGTGATATAGTGATATTCATACGAGTATTTTTCTTACTTAATTATTTTGGATGCTTGAAACTTCAAACCGATCCGTATTTAGGAGTATCTAAATTCCAGGTATCTAGGGGTATCTGTGTCGATTCTAGGGTTATACGGGTTGTATGGGTTGGAAATTCAATAACCTAGCCCAAAACGGAACCTTTAATCTGCGACTTAGTTTTTCCGCTGTGTGCCGCCCGCGGCTAGTTATTTCTGCCATTGGGCGGCCCCCGAAGCTCAGTTATAGTAGGTTTGCCTCCGGTGCGGCGCTGTAGGCCGTGGGTTCCATTCCCACAAAGAACCAACGAACCACGAAAATCCCCACATGAAACGCATACACCACTGATTTGTATTATACAACTAATAGAGATCCGTGGCACACACAGAATTTATTTTATACTTTATATTTTATACTTCCTTATAAATTTTTTTATTAACTTCATTTTACTATTACCTATTACTATGAATTAGTGCATAGTGTTCCATTGTTAAGCAAAAGCCTTTCCCGATTTTTGAACATTGCTGAGCAAAGGCCTACCCCGACTTTATGTTAACATTTTTTTCGACTAAGTTTTTCCATTAATGGACAACCAACGCATTGGGTTTGAAAGGATGTGGCATAAACTTACGCTGCTATTGGCATTGTATGAAAAGCTAACTTCTCACTGCTGGTCAGTGGTGACCATCATGTTGACGCTTCATGTCTAAAACTCTTTTTACTAATAACTGTCAACTGAATGCCGCTGTCAAGTTATCAAAAAATCTATTGTCAGTGTCTTGTAAATTTTTAAGTACACCACATTTTTTATTTTATTTTTATACAACTAGCTGATGGAACAAGCAGATGGTCCACCTGATGTTAAGTGGTAACCATCACCTATAAACAAAACATTGCCACGTAGGTCACGCACAATAGGAACGATGAACCAAACCAAATGATTCGTTTCCTGTCATCCGCACAACGGTAGGTAGGTCCTTTATTAGTGTAGGTTATAATTTTATTTTCTGTTAGTTTTAAGTAAGTACCTACTTGTTTTGTGGGACGAAATAAATATGTTTTCTTTTCTTTTCTTTCTTTCATCTAACGAAGCAACATAGCAATTTCATTTTAATTGTTTTTCTAGTGTTATTTTGAGTTGTGTTGTGTAATTTTGGTGGTATTTTAACCAACATTACTTGTAGTCTTAGCACAAAGTGTAATCATTTGAAATGAAAGTGTGATATCGTGACTTGACCGAAAATGTTTCAAATGTTTTGAAGAAACCGCCACCATTTTCTTCAAAACAATTGACTGACTCGACTTTGGACTGACGTGACTAGAAACATAACTACAAAGAATATAATCTCTGAATCACTTGACATTGGCAAAATTGTCTATGACAGGAGCCATAAAAAGAAGAAAGAAGAAGTACACCAAATATAATTTTTTTTCCATGTGTTTATACCGGTAAGGAGAGCGTAGCGTTATATACTCTTGGAGCACTAAATTCCTTGCGGTACATATGTAAGGCCACTGAAATCACTAAGGCGCTGGTGAACTC
Source organism: Plemyria rubiginata (assembly GCA_963576535.1). Lineage (NCBI taxonomy): Eukaryota > Metazoa > Arthropoda > Insecta > Lepidoptera > Geometridae > Plemyria > Plemyria rubiginata. Next base: position 7,944,695 of record OY754905.1, read on the forward strand.
TAACGGTTATAGTTATTTTAAATGCATAAAAAACATCCTGAAGGAATGTGGAAATTTTGAGCTAAAACTGGATTTCTGAAGCCAAAGTCAAAAGGTATTTAAGGGAAGGACTCGCCATCTACCCCCACTTGCATCCCTCCTATCCCCAACCCTCAACTTAGGTAGAAGAGTACCTAGCTATTTAATAGTTATACATATATATATATATATAGTACAGTTTAACCAACCATTTATTCAGGCAGGTATATCAGTTGAATCACAAGGATCACTTTAAAAGTCTTAAAACTAGGGGAGTCGTACCAGTTCCACGCGACCAAGCCTAGAAGAACAGGCAACAAACGTACGGCTTGGTTTCTACCGTTGTGGATATCATGTTGTGCGAACCCGGGCAGGCCGCTAGGAAAGGATATACCGTACTTTTTAATTAATTCAGATGGAAAATTGAATTATTATTCGCAGGTAACACCACGGGCATTAAATATATTATATTCCATCCAATCGAATTCATTTAGACGTAGACGTCGTAACAGAACCAGGTAGAGGCATTAAAATATTTTTAAAAAGATATTATTTGAATGGGTACTAATTTTGTAATATTTAGAGAAACAATAAAGTGATCTTCTATGAGTCACATCTTAGCGAGCTCAAATGAAATCTAATTACAAGAGTCGCGTGCCGTGCGCGGCCCGGCATCGCGGGAAGGGCTTGTAAATTGACACTTGACCCCACGGATTATTCAAATCAGAGCTCAGAGGATCTCTTTCAATTAAGCAGTTAAACTACTCCACAAGTTGCGTCAGAGATTTACAGCAATCACATATTTGCAATGTTATTTTGCTAGATATCATAATTATATACAATGAAGATCGTATGATCAGTTCACATTTAAGTTAGAATGTCAGATGACCATAAGCACATTCAAAATAACGCTGTTGGAAACTGGTTTCACTGACAATATTGAAAACAATATAATATTGTATTATTTGGGAACATTGGCATCGAAGAAGCTAGTGCAATTAGGTGAGCCGCGGGCGGAGTGGAGGCCATGCCGCCGGGATCACTCTTGCACTGCGCACGAGCGCTGAACGACGTGAGCTACAATAGCCAAATAAATAATTGAGTGGTCTTTTGACGAGTTCTCGAGCGGGACCATTATGTTCGCTTGATCGCAAGCGCTGGCATTCGGACGCTAGTGGTGACGTCCTCGGTAGCTTGCGGCGCGCTCCTTCACCGACAAGATGAACACCGCCGACCGAGGTACGGTGATGTATTTCAAACGTAGAAATATCATCTATATACTGCTGATAATATCTAGTTTTAAGAAGTCCTGCGGTTAACTGGTAGTCTACCCAAGTGCGGGCGTACCTACGCACCAAGGTTACAAAAAAGGAGGTCGGAAGTGCGTTCAATTCTGGGTATTCAGTCAGGTCACTCACTACTGCAAATGAATCAAATGAAGTTGCGGAGGAGATCGCATGAGCGTCCTGAGTGCCGGTTATTGATAGTGAATGAAGTGTCCCGTAGACATTCGACGCGGGTGTCGCCTGCTGCCTCCCGCCGCCGGCTCTTCAACTTGTAAGTAACGGACATGAGCTGAAACATTATGGATCCCAATACCACAGGTATGTGACTATTTGTAAAATTTTATTGAATAATAATAAACTTCGCAATGATACCTATGTGATGTATATTTAGACAATTTGAATGGGTCACTTTGGTTGTATTGTTTAGTGACTAGTCTAGGTACTCGTACATAAAGGGCACAATTGACGAAGTTGACAAAATACGGGCGCGGCTGTTGATGCCCCTCCGATAGCTATTATGGGCTTACTATTATACAAACGAATTAGTGCAGATTGTGGTGAAGCATGGCAACTGCCAACCATACAAGCAGACCACACCTTACTGGAATAAACATAACAAGTAACTGACCTACCACAATTACTTACGTGCTTAGATAATAGAAGCTTCAACTACTTTCTAAAACTATTACAAATAAATATTAACTTGTTAGCATAAAATATACAACAATCCGCGACCAAAAATTAAGGTGTTTTTTTTTATAAAATAATTAGTCTATGTTGATCAGTTCCTATCGATAATGACAAAATCGACCAAGACATGGAGCCACTCATTTGTGAACGCCAACATACACGAGTGTCTATTTATAGATTCATTGAACAGAAATACCAAGCCAATGATAATTGCCTATTTGCATATCATTAGCTGCCGATTCTGAGACTATGGGCTCTTTTCTTTTTCCTGATGGTATAAGAGTTGAAGTAGTTGGTGGTCTTGTTTAGGTATCGGTTAGTCGGTAAGAATCTTATTAAGAAACTTATCCATCATATCCATTTGTAGTGATTTAGGCCGACGTTCCTAAAGTTAGAAGGGGGAGGCATGAGCACTCGGTGCCTCATCCGGTCGGTCCTCGCGCAAATTGTCAATTGCCCGTCGTCGACTCAGGGCTGTCGCCGCGCAAGGTTGAACTCGCGTCTTCACGTGACCTACCGGTGCCATTTTGCCCAAAATCATAGTTCATAGCCCACTGTATCAGTTTGCTAACAAATTATTAATTTGATATCATGAATCCACTACATGAAACGATCTGAATCATGACAAAGTATTCATTCTCTAAACGGATAGCAGAGTCGCAGTGAGAGCGCCGCGGCGGCGATGGATCGAAAGACGACTTATGCGACGCTAATGTGAACTTCCTGCCCTCTTTGATATGTCAATTTCCTTGATAGTGCACTCAATGCTGTGCGAGTGTCTTAAAGTTTCAACGAGAAGAGACACGCACAATTTAGCTTAATTTGGTCACATGAGAGATGATCCACATGAGTGTCACGGCGACATTGCCCCTGACACGTCGTATTGCTAAAATCTGTTAATTCGGTTAAAGTTAGTGCTGCGGTCATTTGAGACAATTTACTCACAATCGGCTTGTTGACTTTGCTGTTTGCTGAATTGGAGCATAGCAGGAAGCTCCTCTTCTGAAATAAACGACATGTCGTTTCTTACTAATCGTATGTTCTAGATTTAATGTTATGAACTGTGATACTTGTCTACCAATTTTAATTTATTATTAGCTTATTATTTGGGTATTTAAACTGAACTGACAGCAAAGTTATATACTTTTACTGTTATATTATTTCTATCTAAAATGAAATCACACTTCATGCAAAATGTTATGAAGTAGTTTCATTCAAGTCATTTAACTTTCTCAAGTGGTTTAAGAGTTAGAAAAGCAATCGACTTCATTCATACAGGAAGCACTTCAGCCGGTTTATCCTTAGCCACAATATAACATATCAATGACGTTCATACCGAGGTACACTAGGGTTGCGTATGGCATAAGAAAATAATTAATATTTTGTAAAATATAAGTTACGTTATAACTAGGGTCCGCTTACTTTCATAAGAAACGAACACTTCAAATCAATTAACGGGAAGTCATCATAGCTGTGTCTGGGGAACAAATTCGTGAAGCTGTTTCAGTTTTTTTTTCATCATAGTGATTGGAATAAGACTGGTGTGTTCAAGTTAATTTCTTAATTCTCTTTTGGCAATTTTTTAGATCTACAAACAGAAATACATGAATTAGGTTTTTCAAGTCACGATCACCAATCAATTTTATTGTATATTTTTATGTTTTGTAGTGGTTTCACTATATTATCAAATATTGAAAAAAAAGAATGCTATTAATAATTATTTGTTTGCGCATTACTGACGTTGTTGGCCTGCTGTTTCAATGTTTTAATGAGTTTATGCATTGTTATAAAATGCTATTGAATTGCAGTAAAATATTGATTGAAAGTTCTTTCAACCGTGAATGAATTAAGAACGAAAATTATTTAAACTGACGTATAGCGTCTTAAAACCTTATTTTACTGTAAATAATAAATAAAAAAAAAACAGAACTTAAATTTTTACTTTGGCCCAATCTCGCTGTGTGTATTAGTCGTAACAATGCATGAGCGTATAATTGTATAGTTTATATGCATATATCATTATAATATTCTACATAATAACTGAATAAATCCTTGTACACCGTAAATTTTAAGATATAAAGTTAAGCTTTTATGTGATTTAGGACATTATGCTTATGTCCAGAAGTAATTTAGGCTGATGAAAATAATTAACACAAACACAGAACATCAATATATATATTTTATTTTTTTCAAGTTACCGATCTTTAACTATCCTTCTGCAATAGACTTATTCTAAATCTTAAAGTAAATCTTATTCCTATTTGTTATGTACCTAACTAAACCATTACGAAGTGGCCTTCGCAATTTCACAAGAAATTTTTCCCACTTCCACAATTTCACTTGTATTAATTTGTAATAGTGGATACACTAATTTGGGGAGAACTGTGATATAATTATAGATACGGGTTAATCAAAGATCAAGTCACCTCTGACCTTTCGAATGAAAATCGATCAGTTTTATTACTCAGTAATAAAACTGCCCCGATGGCGACCTAATGAAGTTTTATTGAAACTATTCAAGATCAATTTATAGCTTGTTGGAAACTAGCATATTCCTCTAGTTTTGACATAATTTTTGTTGTTTTATAAATGGTACTTAAAATTTACATTGAACTAAATTTAACTGGCAGTTCATGTGATGGTAATCTATTGCATGTATTAGAATGCCAAAATTCTTATTTGTTTAATCCAGGTTGCAATGCTTATTCTTAATTTAATTTCATTAATGTAGGGTATATTTTTAAGATAATAAATATATTTTAAAAAGTAGTAGAGCTCTTTGTGAAGGGCTCGTCTGGGAAAGTACTACCTCCACACCTTTTCCTTCAAGCAGGAACGCTGTGTTTTGGTTTGAAGAGTGTGGTCGCCGGTGTAATTACAGGCACATGAGGCTTAACATCTGTATGCCTCAAGTTGATGGTCGCAGGACAGTGCATCGTAGGGTACGTTCCTATCCTGCGTGACAATGCTTTGTATATAGGTGATGGTAACCACTTAACATCAGGTGGGCCATCTGCTTGTTCCATCAGCAAGTTGTATAAAAAGAATATACTAAATTCAAAATTATAAAATCATGTTTGTTATTTTTTGCGTTACTTCAAAGTTAACATAATATTATAAAAAAAAAACACTGCACTTTGTGACTAAAGCCTGCCTCTACATTACACGCAACGCTGTGTTTTGGTATATAGACTGTGTTTATTGGTGAAATTACAGGCAATGAGATAATAGCCTCATGTTGATGGATGCAGTGAATCCGAGGGCACGTTCATATCGTGCGTGACATGTGAGGCAATGCTTTGTTAAGTGATGGTTATTTGAACATCAGGCGAACCATCAGCAAGTAGAAATAAATAACTTGCAACGCTAAAGGAGGCTCTTTATTTCAGACGCGTTAATGCGCAATTGCACCCCGCCCGCTATCGACGATTTCCCGGCGGGAATATTCACCGAATTGCAACGTCAGCATGGAGCCATCGTGATCCACGCCTCTATCTCATTGTACCTGTTCATAGCCCTAGCTGTTGTCTGCGATAAGTTTTTCGTTCCCGCTGTCGACAGAATATGCCATGGTCAGTCCATTTTTATGACTATTACATTATATTAAGTTAATTTGGCACGGGATCGTGTTAGATGGCACAAACCATGGGAAGCACTTCCCAGCAGTGGGTTATGTCGGGCTGATGATGATGATGATGTAATGCTTCAACGTATAGACATCCATAATTATATGACTTCCTAAAGGAATGTCTATCATGCTTAGAGTCAAAGTTATGTGGTAGTTTTAATCACTAAACATGCTGTAATTCTTCGTAGCGGGTGCTACGAAGTGCTACGAGAATAACATGGATCGTTAAAAGGTTGAAACAGGCGTTCAAAAGTTTGTTGCTGTAATTTATTTATTTATTATCATTTTATTTCAGATTTACCGACAATCCATACTAAATTTAAATTATAATTACAATTAACACATAATATTTACATAATTAAAATCAAAATAAAATTAAATTAAAATTACAATGAAATAAATAAAATAAAATGTCAGACTAGTACCTACCTAATTATGTCTAACCCCATCGTGATTCTCATCCACCTATCTTGAATGGGACAATCCAGTCGGGAAACAATCATCTGTAGAATGCTGTTGCCGCTGTCTCGAGTGCGCTGACGCAGGGAGGCTACCTTCTTTCGCAGGCACGCGTGGTACCCATCAACTCCTGCCTCCGCAAACATCCCCGAGGCACTACAAAAGCGAGGCAACCGCAACAGCATCCTAAATATGTTGTTATATTGTATTCGCAGAGTACTGGCAGCCCTGCGGGTATGATTTACCCATAGGCTGCTCGAGTAAAAAGACTGGCAGTATGCCTTGAAGAGGGTGATTTTTACTTCTCTCGAGCAGCGGGAAAATCTTCTTGCTACCATATTTCCCCGGACTGCCAGTGCTCTGCGCTCCCTCTCTATATCCTGGTTGTCTTTACAATCGTCTGTTACAACGTGCCCCAGGTACTTAAAACTATTAACAATCTGTAGAGCCGCACCGTTCAGCATAATAGGCGGAACATGCACTGGTTTAGTTGTTCCACTCTTGAAAATGAGAACTTCACTCTTTTTCGAGTTGTAACTCAGTCCATGTTCCGCCGCGTATGCCTGACAAATACATACTAGTTTGCGCAGAGCCCCCACTGATGGCCCCAGCAGCACCATATCATCTGCGTAACTAATGTTATTAACGCACACTCCGTCAACGTAACAACCTGAATGAGTGCTGCTGAGCTCACTAATGAGATCATTAACATAAAGGTTAAATAACAAAGGAGAGGTGATTCCGCCTTGCCGCACACCACACTCCAAGCCATATTCCTCCGATAGCGCTCCCGCCCACCGTACTTGATTTCGCTGACAACGATACCAATATCTCAGCATGGACGTAACTTCAGCCGGTACACCCGCCGCTCCCAGTTTGTCCCAAAGCCGATTATACATAACCGTATCAAAGGCCTTGGAGAGATCCAGGAAGCAGGCGTATACAGGCGTCTTTCTATCCGTGTAGTACCTGACAGCCTGCTTAAGGCATAAAATTGCACTCTCAGTGGATAACCCAGCTCTGAAACCGAACTGGGCGTCATGCAGTTTGACATGTTGTAAAAGTATTTTGTTAAGCAGGCTGTCAAGAACCTTTGCCGAGATAGTTGCCAGCGAAATAGGGCGGTAGTTGCATCTGTCCGAGGCATCTCCGGTCTTGCACTTAATGATTGGGACCACTATTGTTTTGGTGAGCTCATCAGGTAATAATGTCTAAGTCTGAAAAAAAAATGATTATTTATCTAGACTTCGACATTATTACTATAATTAATAATAGCAATAGTGTCAACCGAAAACCTTTAATCAATCAGAACATCATCATGAATCTTGATTCAAGATGTCCATTCACAATTGAAGAAGCCGGTTTTTTTTTGTAGTAACAATTTTGCTTATTAATTTCAGCTTTAAATATGACAAACGATGTAGCTGGCGCCACATTTATGGCAGCCGCTACCTCCGCACCGGAGCTTTTCGTAAACGTAATTGGAACCTTCATCACGGAGGGCGATATCGGTGTGGGTACCATTGTTGGGTCTGCTGTCTTCAACATCCTCGCCGTGGCTGCTTGCTGTGGTATCGGAGCGGGAATGGTTCGTGTATATTTTGATCTGATTGAAATGATGGAATAAAAAAACATTGATTTGTATGTTCAATCTAAAGTACGTAAAAGTAAAAAGTACGTAATTTTTTTGGTTGTGTAAAATACTTAAGTAAACATTTATAAATGCTATTTTATTTGTATTGTTTACAATTTTTTTGAATCTAAGTAAATTTGCGTTCTAATTTGATATACATATATTTTTTTACTAAATTAGTATAGCGCATGATAAACGTTACCCTAATATTATTACAATCTAGCCAAGTAGGCTGAGAAATTTTGCTTTGACTTTATTTTATAGAAATAATATTATATAAATGTGTCTATTGGCACTTTTATTAGTCTCTACTTAAGGCGTTTTGTATCTGATGGCAGTAAAATAAACATAAAAAGATTGAAATACAAGCCCCCAGTTTCTGAAAGCTTAATCAACACTGATCGGCTGTCAAGTCACTTGCTATTCCAGCTTTTACTTTTAATTACATAGAGCAAGTGACTTAACAGCCGATTAGTGTTGATCGAGCTTTCAGAAACCGGGGGTATGTGATGTACATATAGAATAGTGCCTCTAGAACATTGCTTAGTGTCCTCAGAGCTTTTTTTATCTACATCGTTACGTTATAGGTGGTCCCACTGGACTGGTGGCCATTGACCCGGGACTGCCTTGCCTACGGTATCACGGTCTCAATCTTGATCTGCATAATGCACGATGAGTACGTGCAGTGGTACGAGGCCTTATTGCTAGTGATGCTGTATGGGGTCTATATCTGCATCATGTACTACGACAAATCTATCCAGAACTTCGCTAAAGGTACTGATCAAAAGTTAGAACGGCGTAAGTGGCGATGATTATAATATTTATAACCTTGTTACAATTCTAGGTTCTTGCTTGTATTGTCCATAAGTTTCCTATTTCTTTTTTAACGCACCAAAGAAATGACTTGTAGATGTTATGGTGTAATATAAAAGGTACATGGCGTTACAGTATAATTATTATTATTTTAGATACATAATATATTGTATAAAAAATTTCAGGTAGCTGGCAATGCGTCTCTGAAAAGATGAAGAAAGATGGGAAACATGATGAAGGTACTGTCTTAAAGCTAAGTGCCAGGCAACAAACTTAATGATCGGTTCTTTTGTGTAATCCTTGTTACAATTATAATATAATATTTTTTTATAGGTATGTCATGAATTAGTATTTATTTTATTAAATCTTCTTTGCAGAAGCCAAAGAAGTTAAATCACCTGTATCATCCACTAGAAACAACGAGTTATCTTTACCGCTAGACGCCCCTCAACTGAATGGGAGCATCAAGAGTACCAATAACTCGCCCAACCATTCGGACGTCACTGATATAGTCACTTCTTCTAATACCCCTTCGATGGATAAGACGTCTCAAGGGGATCGCCCTAAGAATACCAATGTTGAAATGGAAATCAAGGGCAATGAACTAGAAATTGCTACTAATGTGGAGAGTCCACCGGCTAGTAACGAACCTGAACCGTACGTGCATTCACTTGTGAAGTGGCCAAGTGGTCGGACTTGGGTTACTAAGGTTTGACACTCTTATTACGCCCAAAAAGGGTAACCTTTACAGAAAACAGTAAAGATATTAAATTCAATAATAAACTCTTACATATGTCTTGCCTGACAAAAGTTTAATCATCCATTGTTTACAGACGACGTGGGTAGTTACCTGGCCAATTCATCTTGTATTCCTGTTCACGATCCCGGATTGCCAAAAACCTCGCTTCAGAAATTGGTTTCCTGTTACTTTTATGATGTGCATTGTATGGATTGGATCTCTCTCTTATATAGTCGCTTGGATGATCACTATAATTGGTAAAGCTCTGCTGACTTGCCTCTGACTATTTATTGCTTAGAGTTTTAGCACGAGTTTGTTTGTATACCTTATGTTTTGGTTCTCAGGTGACACTCTGATGATTCCGGATTCAGTCATGGGGATTACTTTTCTAGCTGCTGGGACCTCTGTACCTGAGGCAGTCTCGAGCGTTATAGTGGCAAAACAAGGTAATCAATATTATGTCACTTAAAACAGTGTGATTCATTTCATATATTTAATTGATATTTCATTGATTATAGGACATGGATCTATGGGCATTAGCAACTCGATTGGTTCTAATACATTTGACATATTGCTGTGCCTTGGGCTGCCGTGGCTCATCAAGGCTTCCCTGACTCCCACCGAGCCAGGACTGCACCGGGTTAGCTACTTTCATTATCCAATCAAATATCGATTGCGAGATAACATTATTTATGCCAAAATGCGAAATCAAGATGTAAATAAATCAGCCTGGCGAAATGTTAATGTCTCTCAAGTAAATAAATATTGTAGGATCAAATCCAATAGAAGTGCGATTTAAGTTCTTGTAGTTGGGGCGTGTATGTGTATCACTGCTCCACACGCCGACAAAAACATCGTTAGGAATCAAGTACTCTTAATTAGTTTAATAAAGTCTTAGTTGTCGATTGTTTACCTACTGCTTTTGCCCACATCTTTGTCCACGTGGACTACGATCTCTCGTACTCGTAAGATATTTTCTCGCTATAAAAGATTATCTAGAAAATATTTCTCTGTTTATATATTTTCTCAACTTAACCATCTGTAACTTTAACATTCATTACAGCCGATATGAAATAACCTTAGACTTATCCGTGCCCTATTCCTATTAGTGGCATCGCCTTACTTTGCTGGATTAAAAGTAACTTGTTGGATTAGGGCTATAACTGCGCTAGCTTCGTCTCGAACAATTTTTTCCAATAGTCATAGCAGATTTTGATAGATATTTTAATGTTTGTGTGTTATCAGGTGAAAATAAATTCAATGGGACTTGAGTACTCGGCTATATCGCTGCTGTCGACGCTGTTGTTGCTGTACCTCACGTTCTGGTTCAACAAGTTCCGATTGGATGCGGCCGTCGGGCGCGCCTGCCTCGCCATGTACGCCATGTTCCTGGTGTTAGCCACGCTCATCGAGCTGAACGTATTCTTCCCGGTAAACGTGCGCACATGCCGTCGCAGCGAACTCAAGGCCTAAAATGTGATCGGACGCTACCAAGCCACCATTGGCGGCTGAGACCGCCTCCGTAGTACCTAATTTTTTCATGATCTTCGAGTGTTTAAATTTATGTGTACCGAATGGTTTTAGATCTATAAATCTTTTACGTCAGTTTTGAAAATACCTTGTGGCAGTAAATATTACTCGCTGCAGTTTAAAAACTATTTAACTTGATTAGCTAAGATAGACAGCAAAAGCCTTGTCAATTCATATCAGTTGTACGGTTCTGTTTTTACGTATAACATTAAATTTTGACCGGAGGTGGTGGCATTGAAATTTGGATTTCTTCCTAAGGATTTTGTAAATTTTAATGTCAACACAGCACTATTTTGATCTGAATTTTGATTATGTTAGTACCGTAGTCAGTGCCTTAATATTATACCAGTACAACAAAAATAACTTTTTGAATTCCCAGATATAATTGCAGACTGGTCTGCAATTAGTTGTTAGGGTAATAAACAACGGTGTTCGTGCACTTTTCTATTAGTACCCAGATTGTTCGACTAATGTTTTGAAGTTTTGAACTTCTTGGGGCGCTTCGACCAACTCAGAGTATATGAGACAAACTTAATTATCCAATTTTTTTTATAAATCTAGAGTGGAGACGGAATTAAAACACTAGAGTGGGGTTTTACCATTAAAGAGTAATGAGACTAACTCGCTCTCTCCTGCAACTCTCTCTTAAGCCAATAAAAATTATGAATATGTTTTTTTCTAACGGATAGTATTATTCTGAGTTAATAAAGTCCGCCCTAAGTTAAAGTTTTTTACAAGTTGGTTGAAATCAGCTGATTTTTTTTCATTCCTGATGATATGTTTTTTCTCTGTCCATGTAGTTCATTTTATTTGGGTGTGTCAATTTTATGGATCATCGAGATATCGATGATCAAAACAGTGATATCACAACTTGGTTCCATCCTGTTTATATGATGAAATGTGTATCAATTACTGCTTTTTGAACATCTAAAACACATAATATTGTTGTAAATAAATAATTTTACTTTTCTCTAAGAATAATTAAATACTTTATATCAATAGATTTTTATGTCGACCGTATTGTTGTTTTATTTTCTAATTCACCAGAGTAATTATAACTGCAGCCTTCTGAAATAAATAAAAAAACCCTTCCTAAATTCCTAAATTTTAAACGCATTTATTTATATTTATTACATAGGTACTAACTCACTACTGATAGAGCAACAGATAGTCCATCCGATGTAAAGCTTCCACCTGCAGTTTCTGTAACGCGATATCTTATCTACTCGCATAACTCTATGACATCTAGAATGTGCTTCATTTATTTGAGCCTAAAAATCGCTCTCATAAAACAAATTTTTGGTCTTGGTATTCATGTTTTGTTGGTATTATTTCGACTAGAAAAAATAATATATTAATTAATATATTTTAGAATTTAAACTACATATGACGTTACAAAAGCATGTGCCTCCTTCCTACTTGGATGGAACCATTTACGAGTAGATATTTATTCTATTGGAATATATATATATATATATATATATATATATATATATATATATATATATATATATATACCTATACTTATACGTTTTTAAAAACCTTTAATTTTTCTGTTAATTATAATTGATCTTGACCTAGAAATATTATTATCTGACAATATAACAAAGTAATCTTGAGTCGCCACCAAAGTTTAATTCTGTGTATTTTTTTTAAATAATATATTTTATAATGGACATCATTGATAAGAATACTCAATTAGGAATGGTTGTTGCTTTGCTGAGCTAGTAGGTCACACCGGCTGGTAGATTTCTGAAATTAAAAAATATTTTATTGTATGATAGGTTTGTCATAGGATTTCGTTTAAACTTGCTGAATTATATATTATTATTTTAAATTTATTTAAGTACTTTCCATGTAGGACCCGTTCTTTTTTCCCCCTTGTATATTTCAAGTTTAATCCAAATTAGTCCAGCCGTTACCGCTTGTATGGTTTCTGTAGGATAGATCGACCTGGTGATGGAGATTCTATAGCGTTTATGAAGGATACCCATCCGTAAGGCACTCGTTCTTACGGAGTATGATGCTCGAGTCCGAAGATCCAGCTCTCTTCCATGCAGCTCGATGTCTTTGCATGCCAGCCGTGGCCGCGTGCAGTTTTGGTGCTGAGAAGGCAGCCATCGATGAATAATAGTAGTCAGAAGGTCACGGTGAACCTGAATTATGATAAATTATCTCAGGTGAGTACTAAAATTATGTTGTAACCCTTAAATTTTTTGACTACTTTTAAATAATTTCTGATAAAGATTTATTTTATTAGAATAAGTTAATAAATAATTATTGATAGACATTCCACACATCACTATCTCAACTAAGCTTATGCTTGTAATATGGGAACCAGATAGCTGATATACTACTTATATACTTTTTTTTGTAAATAAATACTTATAATATTATACAACAACCAGTCATAGAACAAACATCTATGTTCATTACACAAAATATTGTCCTCGGTGGGAATCTAACCCACGGCCTACGGCGCAGAAGGCACAGTTAATACCAACTGAGCTGTGAAGGCTGTCAAATAATATCTAATAAAAAACCGTATATACTCGTACTTGATCAAAAATGTTCAATTGTAGCAATCTAAATGAAAGTACTCAACAGTGCCCTTAAAAGAGTAATTGAGAACTCCTTACCATAGCTGGATCATTGGGGCGAGTGAAGAACGAAGTAATGGTACCCACAATCACGCACACTATCATACCAACCAGCGTGTAATACAAGTAGCTCAGTCTGTACAGAAAGAACGTGTCTAACCTGCAAACATAAATAGTCATAGACTATTAATAACTCAGCCATAACGTCCACCTCCTGAGACCATCTAGGTGAGCCGTGGAAATGTTTTTACAACGATTGCTCTCATGAAATTTGCTCAGGTCCCAAATAAAAATAATTGTAGAATGTTATTTATAAATAATGAATGAAGCTAAGAAAGTAGTAAAGTGTAGATTAAAGTATTTTGGTCTAAACTTTACTACCGAGGTAGGTATACCCCAAGAGTATATAACGCTACGCTAATACCTACTTAATGCAGTTTCTTGTGAAAAAAGATAGCTAAGATACTTGCCCATCCATATCAACCGAATTCGGTAGGTCTGGAATTGGTATGGTGTGGTTGAGCTGGCAGCCAGCTACAGATACTGGTTTTGACATGATCACTATTTCACCACGTATCATTGCCGCTTGAGTACCTATAGAGATCCAGCCGACTAATAACGTTGAAGTGATACCGCCAACCAAAGCACCCTGAAATGAGTTTATGTATCCAGCATTTTGTTGTGTTTCAAGGAGTTATTAATATTATGTCCGTTCGATCTGATCTGATCTGATAGAATTAGGTACCGACTAACGCCCTATGCGTAAGTTGTTAATCCTATCAAAACAACGTTACGAAGGAAAAACTTATCTAATTATTTATACTAATTTCTTTTACAAAATTCGTCTAATAGTAGTTTATGAAACTGTTGCATAATGAGGGGCATTAAAACTCGAGGGGGTGTTTAAAAACCAAGCCGTAGGCGAGGTTTTTAATAGTATCCCACGAGAGTTTTAATACCTAGTTATGTGCAGTTTCATACACTACTTTATCTACTCTCATACATTAGTGTTGAACCTATTAATAGTACTGAACGCTCATTGAAAGCTTTATTATGAGATAGCATATCCGTTTCCGTCGTTTTTCAACCAGTTTTCGAACTTTTATACCCGTATGCTTCCGGTCAAGTGGCGCCATCTGGCGGCCGCGCGCCATTTTGCTTCGTAAAATGTGCAGCGCCATTTTAGAATCATTGGCGTTTTGTTTTCCGTCGAAGCAACTTGTGTCTAGCAGATCTCTGCTACGACCGTTGCAAAATATTTTAAGTTTATATCTCATCTCAAAAGGTGTAGAAAATAATAACTATATTCAGTGAAGTGAAATTCTGTAATTCGAACTGTGCAAAGAGGAGAAAAACCGTGAGTACAACCCTCTTTATTATAAATTGATGACCGTGATCAATTTTTTAACGATATTTCGTTCGGATCACGTTCTTAAGGTTAAAAAAAAAAAAAAAAAAAAAATTACCCGTTTAGGAGTTATGCTTTGTGCAAACTTGATTTTTCAGAAACATTTCTTTTATTATGTGACCTGTTAGGTATAAGCCTCTGCTTTCACACCAATGCTATGGCTGGTATTATTACGGCAGAAGCATTGTGAGCAGTAGTATATACAAATTATACGATATGCTTTTTTTCTATAGCTGTCGGTACTGATCGAACAAGTTCAGGATTATATTTTTGTTAATATGGATAGCAGAGTGCTACAACCAAATAGGCTTATTTTATTCTTGCGATGAAGTCCAAGGTCACATGTTTTAAAATCAAGACAGAGCTAAAAGGATGTACCTGCTTTAAAACCCCCTATAGGTATTTGAAACTAGAATCTAGGCTAGAAGTCTGATACCATAAAGACACTTCAGGTATTCATAGACCTTTGGAAACAAACGAAAGGGGGGAAACGTATGATACCTTACGTCAACATGCTTATACGATTAAAAACTAACTGCATCATATAAATACAATAATTTAGTTTTATTTTATCTTTAAACAAAAGTTTTTTTGCAATTTATCTCTTGAACTTATCATAACCGATAACAGTGTGGATCTAAGTGTCATAACTGAAGAAACTTTTCCAAATTTTGCTACCCGCTTTATTATTATTATAAGTACTTAATATAACGGGTCACCGACCCGAATATCGTAGGGATTATAACGAACAAAGATTGATCCCTCTTGACCACCCCTCGCGGGGGTTAGGCGTTCTGTATAAGTTTTTAGTGATCATGAACAAAGGTTGATCCTGTAATAAAGGCAGAGCCTTTTTTGGCCGCCCCTCGCGGGGGCACGGCGTTTTAAAAATCTATGTTCCATCAGGTGGAACTGTTTAATAGCACAAAAAAGTTGAACCTGTCAAGTTAAAAAGGCAAAGGTACTTTAGCCGCCCCTCGCGGGGGTTAGGCTTTTAAAAATCGATGTTTCCATTACGTGGAACTAAATATGAACAATGTGCGGGTAGGTAAGTAAAATGGTAAGTAAGGTTTAAAAGAGCTTGCCCAATATTATGGCGAGTTCTCTAAAGAAACCCAATCAATCTAACAGCCACCCCTCGCGGGGGTAAGGCGTTTGGAAATATATGTTCCATCGCGTGGAACAAAAATGAACAATTTTGTGGTTATAATATGGTAAGGTAATAAAATGGCTTTCTCAATGTTATGCAGGAAGAAGTCCAATCAAACTAACAGCCGCCTCTCGAGGGGGTATAGGCGTTAGTTAAACGGTGTTCCATCACGTGTAACCGTATAAGATTTTGGTAAATGAACCTGATCTCATAAGTTTGAATCTCTTTTGCAAGAGAATTCTTATCAAACATACTGTCGCCTCTCGAGGGGGCTAGACACTTATAAAACGTTTCCACCGCATGGAACGAAAATTTTTTATGCCAACATGGCCTGGCCTGTCGAAACGCAAACATGCCTGCAACCAGTACACCCTGGTGGGTGGATGTTTCTAGAGCCAGTTTCAGTCGCTTCTCGAGGGGGCTAGACGATTATAAAACGTTTCTACCACGTGGCACGAAAAATTTTATCACAACGGCCCGACTTTTTCGAAACACAAACATGCCTGTTAAAAGTACACCGTCACTGGGTGGATGTTCTTGGAGCCAGTTTCCATTGAAACCTTCCAATACTGGGGTCAACCCTCACTATTGTTATGATGGGAGTCTTATTACAAAAAGAGTTTAACTTTATAATAAACTAGCGACTTGATCGTGAAAATATAAGGCTCCGAGAAGTTTGAAGTGACGAAATATGACTTTAATATGGTGTAAAAAATGGCTAACTCAAAAAAAAAAAAAAAAAAAAAAGGTTATCTTATTAAAAGCCTAGCCTAGCGTCTCTATAAAAATATGACTTTTACATTTTTGCTGAAATGTTTTTTACAAGGATTTTCTATATTATTATTTTTTATGGACATTATTTTAACTGTACCTACTGTTGTACTGTACTGTAGAGTAAATTTTATCTGGTTATGGAACCAAAGCCAATAATATGGTGCTAATATGCTGTTCTGGGCCTTTTATATTGCATCTCGAGCAAAATGATACTTGAAAAAAAAAAAAAAAAAAAACTCTAACCTAACCTAAGGCTAACCTAACCTAAGGCTAACCTAACCTAAGGCTAACCTAACCTAAGGCTAACCTAACCTAAGCCTAACCTAACCTAAGCCTAACCTATCCTAAGCCTAACCTAACCTAAGCCTAACCTAAACTGAACCTAACCATGTGTTCGGGACGTTAGTGTATGTTTAAATAAAAACAAGCTTTTGAGCTTCAAGTTATATAGTAATAGCTTACGTATATACGTATTGCTGACTCAGACTCTAAATAGAATGTGCATCACTGTAATCACATGTTTTGTAGTTTGATAGTAGACATTGAAAAGCCAAGGGTGGTTATTAATTTTTAGTAATCAATTATCTGCTTTCATAAAAACATAATCCACAGTGTTCATCATTACTGTTAACAAAGTTTATGGATTCCTTGATGGGCTAGCCTCGCCAAAGACCTACCCACAGCCTAAAGAATCAAAGCTTCTTAAAGAATCGTCTTGGTGACATGTACGTTTCCTGTTCTCGACGTTGCTACCTAGCTCTGACAGTTTTATAATTGGTCTTGGAGCAGGTACACTCCACTTTACTAGTGCATTGTGTCCACAGTTCAGATAACTTATAATAAAGTGCGACAACTGTAGGTACTGCAGGTTTATCTACTAATAGGATGTATGAAATCAATTCATGACTATGATAAAATGGAAATAACTTATCCTTTCTTGTCCTTGGATTACTACGAAATTCATTTCGGCATGTTATAATGTTCAAGTGCGAAGATCTGGTTGTATTTTTATGTCACTACTCTCCTACCAAGTGGCATGTATTATGACTAGCCTATGTAAACATAGTGGTTATAAACAGGCTTTAGTAGTTCACTTGTTTGCCGCAAAAAAAAAAAAAAAAAAAATTACATGCATAAATTACATATCTACAATTCTATTTTTTGAGAAATAGCTAACCATCAAGCTTAGTTCATGATGCGTTAGTGGGTACGTAGATTTATTCTTTTAATAGAATATATAGTTCCACAGTAAAAATTTTGACGCGCTAACCTCAAAATTTTAGCTCTAGCAACACCTTTCACCAACTTTTATGTATGGTAAAAGATTTTATTTTTAAAGGTACGTTACGTACAAATACGAGTAGTTACAGGATTAAATACATACCAATATCTATTATAAATACATATTATTTGCAATACTCCGATAATATGACTGTAGGTTAAAACCGTTATTAACTTCTTGTTTTAGCATTTGAAATTCATTTTATGAGCTCTCAATATAAGCATAATTTCTCTCTGATTTGCACTTTACAATAATCCCATATGAAGCTTTCATGCAAAATGCTTGGTTCTTATGTTATGATGGGGACATTTTTTCATTAGTCTATAATGTTTTTTGAATACTCTTAAGTCAGTAATGAGAAATTAGGTAAGACAAATTTCCTAATCAAAGTTTCCGGTTGAGGTATTGACATAAAGCGGTATCAATTAAATACCACATAAAACCATAACGATAGATAAGCCGCTGATGTCTCCATTATTAGACCTCTATGGTACTAAATAATGTAATCATATTTAATGTTCAATACTGATTGCATTAATTATAAATGTTTGTTAATTATTATCAGTTGACTGATCAAGCTAACTCAAATTCCTCATCATTAATCATTGAGTATAACCATAAATGACTTGTTTATGTAACAGCCAAAATACTTCAATTTGCTTGATACAATAAAACGATAACAGATTTTGCTAAGCGTTCTTCACACGCAGTCTATTGACAGTGCCGTGCTATTGCAGGCTGGATAAAATCATTGTTTATAGATGCTACTATTACAGTACATCTAGAGTTAGATCTATAAATCGCATTCACAGACATTGTGAACTGAACCATGTGTAAGCTATGAATGTATCGTTTTATTTTTTTTTGATTACTTTTCTAATCTTTAGCTCAAGCTTGAGTACCTAATGAATTGTAGGCTGAGAGCTACCTATAAAGGACATCAGTCATTTTCGATAATATAATACATCTGTCCGACGTATTAAATAACCTTACTTTGTTTGAAATTACATATTTATTGAAGAGGACCATTGCCTGACAAAGGTATTGGTAGGATTTAGTAGTAATTGGGATAATTTTCCTAGTCACTATGATAAACTAGTTAATTTATGATTACTTACGATCACTATTTAATACCTGATCATACCTAAATCTGACATATACTTTTCAGTCACATTAAATCAAACTGAAGCTTGTTCATGTATTGTTATACATTATCAGTTGTATTATTGATAATAATTTATGAACGCAATTAATAATTCTTTATTAAAAAATGGTAATAGTACAATTTCGTAAATTAAGGTTTTTATTAATATTATAAGTACAATATAGGGTGCCATTACAGTGTTTTACCTATCTATTGGGTTAAAATATTTTAAGTTCACATTGGCGCTAGAGTTACCTACCTAGAACTCACAAGTGGCGACACCAGGCGATAACAAACAGATCCTCATAATAAAGCTTTCAATGAGCGTTCAGTACTATTAATAGCAGCGTTTTACCTGAAATAAAACGCATATTAATATACTTACCTCATTGAAAGCTTTCATTTTTAACTCTGCCTGCTGAAACTAAGCCAATGATTCTAAAATGGCGCTGCACATTTTACGAAGCAAAATGGCGCGCGGCCGCCAGATGGCGCCACTTGACCGGAAGCATACGGGTATAAAAGTTCGAAAACTGGTTGAAAAACGACGGAAACGGATATGCTATCTCATAATAAAGCTTTCAATGAGGTAAGTATATTAATATGCGTTTTATTTCAGGTAAAACGCTGCTAATAAATAAAATATCAAAGTTAGTAAGAAATCCAGTTGACTGAAACAAAACGTATCAATTGGCGCCAAACCAACCGTATAACAGCGCATGCGCGCGCTGCGCCGCCGCCGCCGCGCCGCGCCGTCGCCGCGTCGCCACAGACTATCAAACTCTTTGGCTGTACGGTTTCAAGACCCTTGCTTTTTCCAAAAAGAAAAATAACTGTATCGTTATGGTAAAAAAGTTATTTTATACAACTATCTTTGTATGAGGAGCTGTATCATAATTAATTTTTTTAATTTGGTTACGGTATTGCGTTTATAAAGTATATCAATATGAATTCGTTTTGACGTTTATTATTCGAATTTTATGACATGAGAATAGATAAAATACGTTTAAATGCTCAAAGCGCTACAAGAGCTAGGTTGTAAACAAGACACCAAACCATTGATGTTCATAATAAGAGGCTTGATGGTAGAAATATATTGCCACAATCTTAACGCTGAATTACAATAAACTCGCTACACAAAATCTTTCGCAGCTTTATAAATTCAGTCGAAATAAAATTTATATTATACTAAACAGTCGACCGCATCATCACTTAACATCAGATGAGATTGCGGTCAAACGTTTTTACCTATAAGTTGTAAAAAAAAAACAGCACAATAACCATTTTTAAACATTTAGTCTGCGAAGGGGAGAAAAACATAATCTAGACCTTTTAACTCTTATAACTTACTGTTGCATTCACCCATGGTATGAACAGGCCCATTGAAAATAATCCAAGTAAACTGCCAGCAGTAATGCCGGCTAGGCTCTTACCAGCCTGTATTAGAGCTCCCATTTGTTCTACCAGGAACACTAGAGCCACACATAGAACTCCTGCAAAAAAAATATTAGCTCAGATTTTTTGTTTTTACTTATTTCTTCAACAAGTTTCAGTATTAAAATCATCAGCAGCCTGAAAAAGTTTTCTGCTGCACTTCCGTCTCCTCTATATATTTCACGAAAAAGGAAATTTAAGTTGCTCTATATTATCATTGTACAAGAGTTCGTCATGGTGCAGTGTTTTTTTGGACTCATTCTTATTGGTCGTAGAGCGCTCCATTCGCTTATCAGACTGATAAGTCTGTTGCTGTCTCTTTTCGTTGGCATGAAAGTGACTGTGACAAGTTATATAATATAGAGCCCACTGATCGTATCACTGACAGATCAGTGATAGAGCCGCTATAACACGGCAGGGAATATAAACAAGGGCCTTACTGTTTAAGTTCCTTAACCTTTTATAAATTTTAAAAGTACCAACATATAATATTAATTTTATCCAGCCTAAGTTGATCTTAGTGTGTGTACATACCTAATAAAAATCTTTAGGTTAATCTCGCCGAGATCAGCTAGGAGAATAATAAATAAATAATTAATATTGGTGGACTTTCCTCACAGCACTGTCTATCCCCAAACTAAGCCAACGGTTGTAATATGGGAACTAGAATTACATTATTATAGCGACCCGCCCGCGCGCCCCTGCTTCGCACGGGTGCACATTGTTTTTCTACTATAGGTATCATGCATGTATTATACATATAAACCTTCCTCTTGAATCACTCTTATCTATTAAAAAACCGAATCAAAATCCATTGCGTAGTTTTAAAGATTTAAGCATACATAGGGACATAGGGATACAGGGACAGAGAAAGCGACTTTGTATTATACTATTATGTAGTGATAGTGATACAATGTACAAACCAATGACCACCACAATGATCTTCATGATGAAACTAGCAGTCTTCTCTGATATTGGTTTCTTGTAAGTCGGTCTAACAAGATCTTCGAATATTACTCCACACATGGAATTCAAACCGGTGGACATTGAGCTAAAACGAAAACTCGTTAAGTGTTTTTACCACCCAAAATATTAATGTGAAATAGAGCATGAATTATACCTAGATAACTGTAGCCATTGTGAATCAATTAAATGTAAACATTTACGTAGTTCCAGCAGATAAAGCAGTTCCTTAAATAAAAACATTATATTTTATCCAACATTTTGCTTAGTATATTGTTTTCATTTGCTATACCTAAACTACCAGTGCACTGCAGTGTTCTCAAATGGTAAAGGAAAACATGAGGAAACCAGCACGTCGTGGAACCAAAAATGGTCTAAACATGTGTCAAGTACTTGAAAGAAGCCTTTTTGAGGCGCACTTAAAACCTTTGCAACAGACTGTTTCGAATGAATAGGAATGTGTAGGCTTTTAGAAAATAAAGTAGCCTAGTTTTAACTAACCTCAGCGCTGCACTAAAAACACCACTCATAAATATTCCCGGCAGTGCTGGAATGGAGCCAGTTATAGTCATCACAAAGTATGGTAGTAGCTGATCGCTTTTCTTTATAGCTCCTGTTGACAGAGGATCGCAATCCGCGAACGTTGCGTAGATCACGAGTCCCGTATAGCAACACAACGAAAGAATAGTGAAAATTCCAGCAGCCATTATAAATATCGTACTAAAAAATAGAAAATAATCGGTAATTATTCTTAAATTGTAAAAAAACTTAGCATCATCAACCCTGAGTATTATTGTAGACCTAATTTCTATTTTGTGCCACAAGTGAAACTCCTATCATCCTAACTCTAAACCATACCTATCAAAATTACGGGAGAGCCTATAACTTTGTGCTTTTAAAGAAATTTTCATTTATGTTATACCCTGAACATTATCACGATGTTTGAGGGTGCTCCCTCAAACATGTTTTTCTCTTGCCAAAGTTTCTACATGCTCCATGAAAATTAATATTTTGGGCACTTCGCTCAAATTGCAAACAATGTTCATCATGGCTGGCTACCCAACATCAGGCAATGGACTGGTATCAGGAAGGTGGAAGAGCTATTTAGGCTTGCCCTAGATAAGCAGAAATTTAAGGAGATGCCAGAGATGACCTTCTGTAGCGGAGAGGCACCCTAAGAAGAAGAATTTCCTCACACCAATGTTTGCTTTAAATGTTAATCAGCACGGAATTTAGAGACCCACTGGAATATATAAGAAGATAATTAAATTATGAAAATCCCTGCATCGCAAACTTCTGAAAGGGATAAAGGTCATCTATTGAAAATAAACAAATGTGACTCTTAGTTGAGAGGGTATGTATATCATTATTTAAGGTCTAGATATACTCTAATTTGTGGATAGATAACGTAGATAACTATTTCAACCTAGTTCAAGATACTTACATTCTAGCCCTTTTTAGCGAGGACAGTGCTAGACACCGCTGTACCATAGCTTGATTGACTGAACAAGAAGCTAGCCAGCTAAAGTAATTTCCAAAAACGGTTGTCCAGAATGTATGCCTTAAAGTTGGATCTGGGTCCATACTGAAAATATTGTTAATTAACAAAAGCGTTGTATTTTTTTATTTAAATTTAAATAAAAAATAAAAATCTGGCCTGTTGATTTGTGTGCAGTTACGTACTATATAGATACATATAATTTTTTGAATTAGTCTTTACCAAATTCTCTTACAATTTAACAGTGTTTTCTTGATGAAAGATACCAGCATGCAGTGTCAGTTCGTATACCCCTAGAAAGTAATAATGTAAACATATACTTAAAAAAATCTAGTCTGTCTCCTTTCTTGTTTATTTCAATCACGTCTTTGATTCCTCCGAGTAGATAAGTGCCATAGCAAAGAACGAAGATAACGCCAAAATACATAAGAACTGTCTGTAGCGTATCTGTCCATACAACAGCTTTGAGGCCGCCCTAGAGAAAATGAGACAATAATGACAGTTTAATGATTACAGTTTACTTCCTTCAATGTAGCCTTCAATGAATAAGCAGATTATAGTAATAAATAACAAATATTGGTGGACATTTCACACAGCACTAACTCGCCCCAAACTAAGCCAAAGCTTGTACTATGAGAACCAGATAGCTGATATAATACTTTTTTTTGTAAATACATCTATTATTATATAACACCCAGACACAGAGCAAACATCTATGCTCATCACACAATGTTTGTTCTTGGTGGGAATCGAACCCACGGCCTACGGCGCAGAAGTCAGAGTTAGGCTGTCAGATCGAGCAACACATCCTGATTTAGTCGCTTGGCCTCGATTTGATACAGATCTTACTTGTAAATTGTTTAGAGCAGGCGCGCATCAAATAGGGTCAGTCAAAGGAAGTACTTACGAGTGTTGTGTAAAAAATACAGACGATGCACACAATCGGCGTGATCATGTGTAGGTTTACACCCGTTACTGAAATAATATTTTTTTTAGTATTATGTTTTTTTTACACCTATAACAACATTTTTGCCATCGTAGGTATAAGTGTAGGGTGGCGTACAAGTATTTTCAAAACTTTGTTCTGGAACTGTGAATGTATAAAACCTTGCATGCTAGTAATATCTTAATTTACTATAAAAACAATAGAAAGGTTGTTTTACCCTGGCTGAACGCTAAAGCCGGTACGTAAATGACAATAGGTATGTAGAGCAACATTTTGATGATGAATATTATCGATCCCAAAAGTTGCACTTTTTGATCAAATCTGAGACGTAAATACTGCAAAACGAAAATGAATTATGAATAAATCTGGTGTTTGTCAAAATGATGTACAAACTTGTGAAAAATAAACTGAAGTCATTGAGTACCTACCTCGTACGTGGACGTGATTTGCAAATTATAGAACACTGGGAGATAAACGACAGCAATTGTAAGCGATACTGCCCATTCCGACAGAACTACTGTCCAGAATTGAGTTCCATAAGTGTACATTTCTGCCGGCAGCCCCAGCAATGATATCCCCGAAATGTAACTGTAATTAAACACAGTAATCAATTTATTCAATATATAAAAGAATAGTCCACTCACTCATCTTGAAATCTTCAAAAGACATTTGACACAGGCAACGAACTAAGATACTTTTTTTAAATCATTTTGCTATTTGATTAAAAAATAATTATACAAGTTTATATGGAAAAGCTGCAAGCGAAATAATAAAAATATGCTCGATACTTAGACATAATTACCTGGCAATTAATGACATCGAAATGGGAAAGATCCCCATGGATTTTCCACCCATGAGATACTCGGCCGTTGTGTTTTGTTTCTTCTTCGCGAAGAACGCGAAGTAGACCCCTATGAGAGTCGATAGGGCCAGCATGCCCCCGAAAACTAAATAGTCAAGCCAGTCGAAGTACACCACTGCCATATTTGCGGTTTATGTGTCGCACGAAATGAAATCGCGCGTCCGTCCACTACGGCACTTAAACTCTATCTCGGTATAGGTACAATGGGCATTTACCGAGCAGAATATGAAGCTATATTTATCCTTGGGAGGATCTCGCTCAGACACATTGAAGGGATGAGGTTAGATAATTGACCAGTTACCGGTGCCGCCACTGCTGTCGCATCACGGCTACAGGACAGCGCCAAATCGAACTCTTGCCGCCATGCTCGTATGCGCTTTTTACAAAACATATCGATTTGCACTTGAAGAGTGTAACTAACTCCTGGGTGATTTCAATATGAAAAACAGTTTAGTACTATACATTTATTAATGAACAAACTTCTGCTAAAACATTCAAACATCAAAGATCAAATATTAATTTAATTATACGAGTTGATTGTTGTGACTATTTTTCAAGAGTAAATTTAATGTTTAGGTCAAGATTACACGCTTAATCAATTAGTGAAATATTTAGAAGACACAAAGAAGAGATGTCTACAGATACGTTTCGGATGTGTAAACAAATTGAACTAATATAGTAATAGAATATAGGTATATTCTTGTCAATGACAAATTTAGTAGGTACTGGATTAAAATCAATATAACGTAGGTTTGGAAGAAATGGTTATTGCAATAAGCAAGCACGTACCTATTACAAAATCTGCTGAGCGTTTGTAAGGAATATACATATACATTTTTTTATAACATAAGGTCACTATTTGATACAAGTTGTTTTGATTTCTATATAAAAGTGAGTAATTATTTAATATGGCGTGTTAGTTGGTGTAACGTTTTAGATTTAAAAGTTCTTGCAAAAGCAATATAGGACATATATACCGTGGGTATAAGTGTGAATTTGCGTTTAGATTGGTTGGTACATACAATAAAAAAGCAGTGTTCGTTCATATACGAATTCATGATGTTCATGAAGGCTAATTACGATTTATACTTTTATTTTTTAAACTGCACGTATTTACATTCCTTGCCATATAGTAGTTATTTTTTTCGAAAAACATAAAAATATGGAAATTTGAAGAAATTTGCAAATGTCAAAGTACTAAGTAGGTATTGAGTTTAATTAATTTTACAATCTATATGTACTCACATTTTATGAATTTATTGTATAGTTTTATATTTATAGAATAACAACAACATAGTACTACTTACGTGTTTAATAATATTACATAATTATGGATAATGATGCACTCAAGATTCTTTACTATCAAATTGATATGAAATGCTCAAATTTGCTGTTTTATCTTATGCTATGGTAACATCAAAATGGGATAGTGACTAATTCAATATTATAGTTTCTACGACAGATATCAATTATTTTTATTTATCCATACAATTACTAAATACTTCCCTTATCGGTGTCTGATAATAATATCTTTTTCAACCCTTATTTATAACCTACACAAACTTTAATAGTAGCAAAAATTAAAAAAAAAATTGTTACACATATTATTTGTTCTTTATTACATAGGTAGGTACGAGTATTATTCTAACATTGAAATGAATAATGCGCTCAGAATGAAAAGCCAATGCTTAATGATCCAAAATTATATTAAGCTTTATTTGGCTTTTGAACTGTTATTGCTATTGCACTTTCGAGGACCGAATAATAATTCTAAAACGTCAATAACCATATTATTTTATTTTGCATTCATAAGTTTCTTACTTCTATAGTACGACTCTAGAGCAAAGAATTTGGGTCACTGAATCTGCAACCTAGATACTTAGGAAGTCAGGTCATAAAATCCCACCATGCCATTAGCTTTGGTTTGTAGGATCGGTTAGATTCAGGCTAGATTCATTGCTCTTATGTACATTTGAGGCGCTTAAAATATTTTCACCTCACTGTTATGAAAGAAAGTGATGTGGTGAAAATACACATACAGAAAAAGTTTGAAAACCAAGTTTTATTAGCATACGTCACAAGAAATCGGATTTACGAACGTGTTTTTTATTATTTATAATTTTAGGCTAATTAGACTACTGTCTGTGTCTGTATGATACTTCTTAGAACTTTTTTTGAATAAAATATTGATTACATCTTACCTATTAGATACAATCTAAGGTTTCCAAACCCAGTAATTCAAAGGATTTTGATACTAAATTAAAAGTATCTACATTAAGATCTACAATACCTTCTTACAAAAACAAGTCTACTACCAAGGACTACTACAAAAAACTACAAAGATGACGACAGTGTATCGATAATTACTAAACAGATAGGCGTGTTAATATTAAGTTATTATAATAATTTAGTTGACTCAACACCTAGATTTGAGATTTAATTCCTCCAAAGACTGTAATGGTATTCCGTAAACAACAAATCGCAGGGAGGTACACCACACGAGATCCACGCTCACTTCGACTAACCCGCCGCGCTGGGGTGAATATATCCACTGCCAAAATATTCACACGGGTGACGCACGATCAAATTTATAAAGAGTTCAGATGACAAGCGCTCACGAGGATGACTCGGGCGATTTAAAACTCGTCAAAATTATGCCATCTGAACTAGGCCGAACAGGCCGAATGCCAAATTGAAAACTCAATGTGGATTTCACGGTCACTTGGGTGAGTGTTGTTGACGGTATAATATCATTTCTGAAAAATATACTTAATCATAAATAATAATTTATTTAGCTAACCTATCAACCTTTTAAATATCTAATATTTAAGAGTCAGGCGACAGCGGCTCGCAATTTCGAGGTGCGATTGGCGATTATTTCATTTTATTTCATTTCGGGGAGGTTGTTTTAAAGAACAACTCTAAAGTGACACGCATAAATACTGTTCGAACACAAATAATACAATAATATAAGGGAAATGTGCTTGAGTCAGAAATCATTTTGGTATTAGGTAAACGTAAGACCAAACATACTAATACCAAAATGATTTCTGATTCGGGCATGTTTCCCTTATATTATTGTATTATTTGTGTTCGAACAGTATTTATGCGTGTCACTTTAGAGTTATTCTTTCAAACAACCTCCCCGAAATGAAATAAAATAAAATAATAGCCAATCGCACCTGGAAATTGCGAGCCGCTGTCGCCGGAGCCTTAACACCTTCAATTTATACACAATCAACTACAACTCCAACATAATTTCCTAAGCTTATGTGTGAAATAATCAACAGTAGGTACAATAAAGCCTACTTCCGTTTACAGACGCTACACTTACCTAATAGTCTCATCATTTTGTCAACGCTATTCACTAAAACCTCTCAGTATCTTAATAATATAAGTTGTTTGCTCTACTTTAATCTACAATATTAAAATAAAGTGATTTGCGAGTATTAGCAACTACTCCAGTAACATATTTTGGCATGACTGCAGCTTGGTGAAGTCTACACCAAAACCTTCATCTCAATTGAGTAATACGTAAATTTCAAATAATCTTTTCTAGCTCTATTAGTTCACTGTCAATATATTTATTTAAGGGATAAAAATATATATTATATTTTATAAGATAAGTAAACACACAGCAAATTATTTCACATGGATTAGTATCTCAAACCCAAAAAAACGACGACATCATTGTAGTGTCGTAGTGCCTTGTGTAAGTACAGCTTAGAGATCAGTGACCGAGCCAAGATCATATCTCGACTGTCGGCGGTCCCGGCTCGTTGACGGGAGGTTTTGTCCCGAGGTGGACTTCTGGATGGAAGCCGACCTAGGGCGAGCCGTCATCTCAGCCTGGTTCTTCTTCGCTTGTTTAGCAGCAGCGGCTGCTTGTTGTTTGCTCTTCAAAGATGAAATCGAGACGACGACGTTGGTGGTGCGACCATCGCGTTCTGAACATCCAAAAACTTATAAATATCGGAACGCCAAAGAATATTCTTATCAGATAAGTACTCTACATTGAAAATTATTTTACCTTCACGACGGATGACTTCCCCGGCATTGTTTAAAAAGAAGCTGGTTTTCGGTTCGTCCTTTTTGTCGTCCTTTGATTCCTGTAAAAAAATAATATTTACTGATGTGCAAATGAAATATTGATTACGTTACAACACTTTGTTCATCCACCACCGTAAGAAATTTAAATTAAAACTAAATTAACATAAATAAAACAAACCACACTAACCAAAAAACTAAAAAGTGGTAAAATATATGAAAGGTCTTGCCTTTGATTTGCTAGATTTGGAAGCAGAGTCAGTGCTTCCTCTCCACCACAGTCACTGGATCTCACAAAAGGCCCGTCCGACGCCCTCTTTGGTGGGGGTGGTGGCCTCGGCGTCGGTGCCGATAGTGGTGGCCTCGCCTTCGGGCTTTGGCGTAGTCGCACCAGAAGTGGCGCCACTGTTTATACAGACCAGTTTTTTATCTTAGGGATGCAACTCCTACGAGTATGAGTAGTTTACACGAAAACGGAGTTTACATATGAGAACTTGTTACTTACAGTATTCATACACAACAACTTGCGTACAATTTGAAATGGAAAATGTACGTCAAATTAGGCTAGATTATCTGGGTGACCAAGCTTAGCTCGGTTGTTTAAAAACGGCATCTACCGAAGTCGGGTATTTTTTTTTTTTCAAAAATTTATCGAAGCATGATCGACTTGTCGCCCCCGAAACTCCCTGATGCATACTTCATGAAAATCGTTGGAGACGTTTCCGAGATTCAGATTATATGGTATCGTGCGCGTCAACCAAAAAGAACGCTGGAAAACAGTGGAGGGGTTGAGTTTGCGCATACAAAATACTCGCACCATCACACCCCCACCCCTTCCTTCCGAAGTTATTTTTGCGTGACGCGCACTATACTAATGGGTATATCTTTAAATATATCTAAACAAGAATAGGTATTAGATCACTGATCTGTTATAAACATAATACAAATCAGTGTATAAGATAGATAGACGACCTTTGTGGCGCAGCGAGCGAGAGCCTGCCTGCGACGCAAGAGGTTGCGGGTTCGATTCCCGCCTTAGAACAAATTTGTGTACGATCTGCAGAAATTTGTTCCGATGGTCTGGGTGTTTTCTATATATAATAAAAAAAAATATCTATCTATGTAAGTATATAATATATCAGTTATCTAGTACCCATAACACAAGCTTTGAATAGCTTACTTTGGGGCTAGATAGTGCTGTGTGGATTGTCCAGCATTATTTATTTATTATTTATTTATAGATAGTTGAGATACAAACGTCATGTCGATGCGGACGGTGTTGTTCTGCTGGTTGCGCATAGCGAGTGTGGACACCATCGGCGGGCGCAGTGGCTTGTTCCCGAGCACGCGCTCGATGTCCAGAAGCACGGACGGGGTCAGTTGAGGAGCGATCTAAGCAAACATAATTATCAAACAACAAACATAACTATTAATTACAGGCACATGAGGCTTAACATCTGAGGACCAACCGCGATCTCTTGAAGCATTCTTATTTTCAATATAACTTTTATGTCAATGACTATCAACTGAATAGAGTCAGCTATATGATCAAAAAGTAAAGTAATATATAAATAAGAATGCTTCAAGAGATCGCGGTTGACCCTCTGTATGCCTCAAGTTAATGGACGCAGGGCAGTGCATCGTAGGGCAAGTTCCCATCGTGCGTGACTTACGAGGCAATGCTTTGATAAAGGTGATGGTTACCACTTAACATCAGGTAGGTCACGTGCTTGTTCCTTCAGCTAGTTGTAAAAAACTGTGTGGCGCAAGGACAACTTGTATAGTACGCGCACTACCGCTTGTCAACGCCTTATGTTACGCATAGAGCGAGGGGGAGAGGGGGGAAACCGTGAAAATTACAAGACCCACAAGAGACATTTCATGTCGGTTATATCGCGAGAATTATCACGGCACTATAGTGAGTAATATAGTTCCAAGTGTGGGGCTAGATTTCAAAAACAGCTGTACATAATAAAATAAAGTAAGTTATAATGCATTTTGCTAAACATTTTTTTTAAGTGAGACAACAATAAAATGTATACTTATTGTATGTCAATTAAATCACCATAATTATTTTAAAACTATATTTTCCTTTATTAATTATAATAATTTATAATATTATTCACTGATCGTTTTATCGGAACTATCTAACATTGAATATAGTATATTCCTGGACTTAGCCAAGGCTTTTGATACAGTATCAATCCCTATTCTTGTGGAAAAGATGGATCGACTAGGAATAGGGGGAAACTGCTTGAAACTTTTCAAAGACTTCCTCAGTCATAGGACGCAAAGAGTGAAAATAGGAAGCCTTTTGAGCTCGGAAGCAGAGATTGCATATGGAGTTCCTCAGGGCAGTATCCTCGGGCCAAGTCTCTTCTTAATCTACGTAAACGATCTTTGCAACATGCCAATACCTAAAGCTACAATTTTCACTTATGCTGATGACACAGCAATCGTGTTCAGAGGGGAGACTTGGCACGAGGTTTATGCTGAAGCCGAGAGTGGAATGTCAAAAGTAATAAAATGGTTAAATACCAACCTCCTAACACTCAACATAGACAAGACAAAACTTATAAACTTTACCATACGATCAAACAGTTCACCGCCACAGCACCTACAACTTAAAGCGCATTCATGCTCCGATACTCTGAAATGCAATTGTCCACCAATCACAAACGCATCCTCTATCAAATATCTTGGGATACTGCTAAATCAACATCTTACGTGGCTCCCTCATATAACACTATTATCATCACGTATCCGTAAGCTCATCTGGATTTTTAAAAAGTTAAGACATATTGTGAATCAAAACATGCTTACTTCCATATACACTGCAATATGCCAATCAGTACTAAGCTACTGTATATCAGCTTGGGGTGGTGCTTATAAAAGCCACATGATTGTATTGGAGAGAGCCCAAAGATCTGTTCTAAGACTATGACCTTCAAAAGATACCGTTTTCCAACCAAAGACCTCTACGAAACTACACAAGTGCTTACAGTACGGAAAATATACATCATTAACATCACCTTAAGAACTCACAAAAAAATTCTACTACACCCATCACATACTCGCAGAAGATACAGAATACAAAACATATCACGCAGAACAGACTTTATGCAACATCAATACGATTTTTTAGCGACTCATATTTACAACAAACTAAATAACATTCTATCCATTCATACACTTAACCTGACCAACTGTAAGATGAAAGTTAGAAAGTGGCTGCAAAACCTTTCATATGATGACACAGAGGGGCTCCTGGGAGCTCTCAGATAGTCAACAACGCGATAGCAGTACCCACTACACACATTATATACACACGCACTCATACACACCTGCCTTGTTTATCATCTTATTCACAAACCATGCACATACACACTCGGGGTTCTCCTGGGAAACCTAGTCTCTTAGAGGCCTGCGTGATCAGGAGAACCCCCTACACACGCGCACACTGCACAAATGATTCAATCACACACTCATACGTTCTCCTTTTTGTCATCAAATAGGAAATCAGCTCCACACAACACACACATGTATACACACACACACACAATATCACGCTCTTGTATTTTTTTTTTATTTCATATTACTTTTCTTGTCTCATATCACAGAAAGCTACAATGTAGGTACATGAATATAGTCCAATGGGAGGTGCTAAGAGCCGGGATACAGATAATCTAGTCCGGTTCTTAGCGCACTAGATCACTTAAGTAGGTAACTGGAATATAATGATAAAAAATTTAATTCATATTGGAATGTATCGTACGAAATTTAATTATTAGCGTAAGGCGTAGCTTGTTATTATAAAATAATTTTAGCTTACGTTACCTATGTATGTATCTAATTATAAATTGTATTTAATTTAAACTTACACTCTTACCTAAATATGTAATTTGTGTCCAAATAAATAAATTATTATTATTATTATTATTTGTTTTTCTAGTCTGAAACTATATTATTATTATTATTATTATTATTGAAATACCCAACAGTCGCGCGCAAGCTATAAGTCTAGTCGCTAGAAGTTTGGTTAATACTTTAACTGCAAAGTCAAGGAATTTAGATACTAGGTAAGCCTCGAGTCAAGGTGAAATTGTATTTTGCACCACATTCACTCACCTGCAAAGCGTGAATATTCTCGCGTAGCTGGTCCACGCTCGTAGCGCCCAGAAGGAGGCAGTTCACAGAGTCATTTTTCAGGCACCATGCCACAGCCAATTGGCCTATCGAGCAATCTGTTTCAGACAATTCACCATTTTACTTAATATATTTCTATTTTTGAACTCTAACCGTAAAATAATTTTCTCGTAGTCTTCGTAGACGTTTTCGTAGAGGTCTACGAGCGAATTTTAGCTAAGTTTATTTATGCATAAAACCCATCAGTATTTTTATCTATTCTCACGCTAGTACTGGCCTAATGGTAAAAAGAAGAGTCATTACAATGCATAATAAAATCTTATTATTAGTTTTACGAGTAATAAGATTCGGTTAAATAACTACTGGCCAAGAAATTGTATTTTATTTTTATGAAAGTGAACAGTCACTTACTGAGTGAGCTAGCCAAATTTGTGAGATCCCGTAGCTTATCCCTGTAGGAGCGGGTCTCTTCTACAGGCAATCCTACCTGCTCCTTGCTACTAGATGTCGGCAAGGCCTAGATATAATCATACAAACAATGTTATTAATTGCTATGAATGTTTGAATTGTTCACAAGACCAGAAATATACTTTCAAGTTTTTTTATTAACATCATGATATATTTACATCGTTTAGAGCGAGATCGCCTTCGCACCAACTAAAGGTGCTGTATTTTCTGTTGAATCGCGATTTGGCAAAAAGGCTTGTGACGTCATCGGGCCCCAGGCCTTTGCCAGTTGTAGATGCTGACCACACCATCAAACCTACAGAGAAATAAGTCTTTATGAATGTTGAGGAATTATAATTTTAGAAGCTACATTTTTTAATTCATTCTTTGAATCATTTTAAATTACTTTTGTTTCGCTTGTACCTACCTACACCGATCTTGTGGTATAGTTCCGGCATGTATAATTCTGCTTTTTCTCGGCAAAACATGTGGTATTCTGTTTGCTCAACGATTGGGGTCACGCAATTGAACTGCCTGCAGTTTGTGTATGCGTCCATTATCTACCAACAAAAACAAGAATTCTAAAACCGTTAAGTACCAAGTAACGTCAATACAAAAAGAGTTACAAAAACACGCTAGTTTTACCTCAGATGGGGACCAGCGAGCGGTCCCCCAATAGGACACCCATCCCTTGTCAATAACGAAGTTCATGGCGCGCACTACCTCTGTGAAAACATATTTACATTATGGCTCGTAGAATTATAAATTAAATTAGAAGCAATTAAAAGAAAAACATAGCCACGCATCGTCTATCGGTATCAGTCGAAAAATATGGAAATATAAATGGAAAAATATGAAAAATACGAAAAATATGGAAACACTAATATATAAATTGTCTGATAGATTAGTAGCATGGTACCACTCGGTACCATAACTGTTGTAGTACGATATTGAATAAAAAAAAGGAAGCTTTTGTGCCATCGTAATACGATTCGTATTTTATGAGAGCATAATATATGATGAGAATCGAGTCCACAAATAAAAATTAGCCTTAAATGCACACTCAATAAGGATTACTTTAGCATGTTAATATTTTACACTTATATTAGAAATCGATAATACTGACCTTCCATCGGGCACAATGGATCAACCTTGTGCAGGAGGACAACATCAATGTACTCCACTTGAAGTCTGGCCAGTGATGCCTTTACGCTTTCAAATATATGCTTACGAGAGAGGCCTCTCTCTACCGACCTGTTATCATTATCAACACACCTAGTAAATGAAGAGTTGTACAACGGTTAGTAACAGGTACATAGCGATAAGCATGGGATCGTGCGAATATGACAAGAACAATAATAAGGAGTAAGGCGGCTAGCAATGAAAGCGTTCGGGGTGTTTTACGAACTTTGATCCTGGGAATGATGACCTTGTGCCGAATATGAACATGGTAATAGAGTCTAAATTCAATTGAAAGAACAGAAAAAGCCTTGCCCCGATCCAGGTTAGCGTGAATCTTTAGCAGGGTTATTACAACCCTAATAATGATACGCATGAAGTGCTAACTAATTACCCGCTTTGAAAAAAATGGATATGATGATCAAGTGACTCTAGCTGGATTTTGAACCCAACCAAAAGTTATTTAATTGTTATAAAATAGAGGTTTGTGTAGATTCTATTTACAGTTACGACCTTTTCAGAATTCAGGAATTATTTCTTAATGAATCTAAATTTCTATTTTAATACTTTATAAATACTGGGTTACAGGTTTTACTTTTGAATCTTTGTGTGAAAAAGAACATGAAAAGTTGATTTTAGGTTCTAGCTACTAAAATTGTGTATTAACTATCTACTATAATTATTATTATCTTAGCGCTGGTTATCAATCTCTATTAAACCAAATGTTAATCGAATAGCAGCAGACGAACTTACTTCGTGCTCCAATATATTTTTGTAATGATAATAACGCTGGACCTCCTGACGCCTCTTTTTTTTAAGATCCTGCCCAGTTCTGCTTCCCCTTTAGCTGATAAGATAGAAATAAATTTGGTAAAGCAGGAAATTTGAAAAAAACATTAAATTTTTGCTTTCCAATACAAACTAACCGCAGTGAGCTTCAGATAGGTCAAAAAGATTGATCCCGTTTTCCAAGGCAGCCATAACGACCTCTTCAGCGTTGTCTTCGTTCATTAAGGTCCATATTCCCAGACCGACGTTGGGCACTCTGAGCCCTGACTTGCCCAGACTCTTGTACCGAAGGCCTGGAGTCACTGACGAAGCCACAGCCGAGGGGTGACCCGTGTATACGCTGCACATTGGGCGTGAAAGTGCCATTTCTCCAGCTGCACAGAAGTATTCGAATTCATCAATTTTATTTATGATAATATCATATCACTCTCGCATACTGTATTTTGAGCTATTACGCACGTGCTTGCTTTGTTTTTCTTTATCAAAGCTTATTGTTTAGTATATTAGAACAGTGTTTTAGGAGGTTTAATCGAACATTCATAATTTACCTTTATCTTGAAATTCTCCGAAAAGTAGCTCCGAAGTTAGACCTTGAACATAAAAAATAATTCTGCTTTTTTATACTGAACGATTATGTTCTTTATATGTCGGTTCTAATGTATAGATTGGTTATTATTTGTTTATCCTCTTGAAGTGCAATTAGAATAACTACTCTGAATAAAAAAGTGTGAGGTCGTGTCACACACACTGAAACCACATATTAATTTAGGACGTAAAAATAAACATTTGACTAACCTTGATCTAGCATCTGTTGAGAATGAGCACTAAAATCGTCCATACAATCCAACGATGCGATTGGAGCACGACATCTGAAAAATAAAGATATGTTTCTATTTTAATAACCGTTCACATGGAGCCAATACAAACTAAATTATTACGTACTTAATTTACCAAAAACGTTTACTATCTTGCTATGGTTGTAAGTTACTGGCAGGAGTTTTTGAGTAGGTGTTGTTTTATTGTGAAAATGTATTTCTGTACTGAGGACTTTTATTTTTGGTTCATCCTACAACACTATACATAAAAGAGATTTATTTGTAATTGATTATAATTTTATAAATTACTACATATTTTTTTTTAAACTTACAGGAGTACCAACGACTGTACTACACTTTTGGAAAACTCCTATAAAGAAGTCACGAAATAGATTCAAAATAAAAGATAAGCGTTTAGAAGAAATAAAAAATGTGATTGTTTTCGGTTTGGTTGCATAGACGCCAACAGGTTAGTAAGATAGTAGGTAATAATTATAAGTTTGCCACATAACTACTTTCATTTGCTCTATCAAAGTACCTAGGTACCTACTCATCTAGATACACTTAATTAATTTACATACATCTAGGCATGATAGATATATAAACTTACTATGTACATACATAAAATAGAGCAGAAATTTGTTATATGAGCAACTCTACAAGGATCAAGCATCACTATTTGTTGGAGTGGCTAGAGTTTTGGGATTGCTTAATAAATTATGCTATTCTTTTACCAATGTGAGATTTGCTATCCTGCCTAATCTAAATCGAAAGCTGTATAGCACATGTAATTTTTTTCATTCCCTTTATCTACTGTGCAAAGATATCATGCAAAACTAGTTTTGTTTAGTAGTGTCGTACTGTTGAGGTTCTGTATCGTGTGTACCTAATGGTATTAATTAGGTGTAAATAAGAACATAAAATT
This sequence comes from Plemyria rubiginata, assembly GCA_963576535.1. Lineage (NCBI taxonomy): Eukaryota > Metazoa > Arthropoda > Insecta > Lepidoptera > Geometridae > Plemyria > Plemyria rubiginata. The sequence continues at coordinate 7,981,900 of OY754905.1, forward strand.
TGTTAGGCTTTCCCTCATCAGCTTAGACCATCACCGTAGACCGTAGAAAAGGCGCAAAAAAGGAGCATATTGAGCTGAGCACCCGTTGAGTTATCTGCACAGTGCCCTGAGTTGAGCTATGCAAACCTGATAATTGTGAAACACGACTACACTTACCCAACAGTCAACCATCAGCACGCCCAATGTACCAGAGAAAATTTGTATCGTGTACACGCTGGTGAACCAGATCGGTAGTAATGGGGAGTGATACAAGCGACTGTTCAAACCACAAAGAATCTCATCGTACCTTGACTCGGCAGCCGACCGTTCCGATAAACCAGCATGAGAAGCCAAGCATCCCATTTTCTCGCTTGTCATTTAAATCTACCAGCTATTGTAAAGTACATACTTGCATTGATGAAAGGTAAAGTAAACAGTACGAATTAGTTCCATAATAGCTGCAGATTTTTATGATAATAAATGAGGTACCTACTCGCATGCGACGAACGCGGTGCACGATGCGGCGAAGTGCTCTCTGCATTGCCTACTTGCCATAAGGAGAAGACATAACAAGGTGAAGGTTAACTTAACCACCACATCATCAGATTAGCCAGTTGCCTAGAAGAAATTTAACCTTTACGTGCTAGATGACTTCGCACTGTGACGTAAAGGCTACGTAAAGATCCCATTTCTTTTGTTATGATTAGAATCTGCTGATTCCTAGTAGACGTGACAGACCCTTCGTAGGTGTATCTGGGTGGAACGGTGGGTTGGTATAGTTCGTATCTCTGACAAAGAGCTTTGTAAATTTTAATTAATCAAGAGTAAAGCAAAGGTTAAGGTAAAGGTTATTTTGTCTTAAATGCTTTGAAACATATCAAACTAACATAAGAGGTTATTTAAGCTCTTTTTACTTTAAACCTCCTAAAATTATTCAAATTTATAACCTAGCTTCGATGAGTGGTGGGTAATAGGTACGTTTTTACGATAAATATTCCACCCTGCCACCAAGGTTCCATGGGGGTTTGAAACGATAAAATTGATTTGTGAAACTGTTGGAAGTATGAAAGTGGGTTGAGGAACGTCTTCTCCCGGCTAGGCTCGGCGCAGGCCGCGAATGATTCTCTAAGGTCCAGTTACCGATATATGGTGGGCATGGGGTTGGAGTCGACGCTGACGCTGTCCGGCAGCCCCAGCGGTGTGTGCGGCGTGCACCGGCTGATGGTAGACTCGCTGCGAGACATCTGAGAGCTCTCCTTGCCGCCTTCCACGTCCCTGCCTTGCATCTCTTGTCTCCTCATACCGCTCCTACGCTATCACTGCTTCTTAACTCTCTATTTCATCTTATCTGTAACGAAACGTTCACACGGCTCCCGACCGGCCCGCGAACACTCCGCACTACGAACAAGAACTATCACACACTCAAGGACAAAGTAGGAACAAAGCATGCATGTCCTATCGCTAACAATTAGCTCTCTAACGGATAAACGCGGTCTCAGGTTTCACACGACGAGAATAACCTTCTAAGCACTGAAACTATGGGTTGGATAGTTATGATCGAGACAAGGATACGGGGAAAACACTAGTTCTAGTTGTAATACTGGTCGAAGGTCATTAAGTGAAGGGAAATGAGGAAAGTGCAGTTCGTCGACACGCGAAAGCACTCACCGAGACTTCTGCGAGGCTCTACGTACTGATCAATTAGAAATTTTGCGATGCGGTAAATAGGAACAAACTGGTGGGCGGCTTACTGCGGGCTGCGGACCGGTGGGGGTGGAAGCGGGGAAGGGTGCGCGGCGCCCCGCACCGCTGCGGGGAGCGGCGTGCGCCGGCATCCGGCTCAGAGATGCGCGCGCCTGCCCAGCACCCTTACCCACCCTCACCCACCCAGCGCCACCCAGGTGACCCATTTCTGTAGCTTTTAAAATAGGAACTTTACATTCTCCAGTTCATAAAGCCTACAAAAAATCGGTGCGTTAAACTAACGACCGACGGCAGCAGTCGACAGGTGGCGACGGCTGCAGTTGTCCCAGTGCTGTTCATCTGTAAGAGCGCTTAACTTAACTTGATCGTTTTAGCATTATATTATGTATGTACCATGTTGTTTGTCGGGCCATAACTTTAGAACTGTTAATCCGATCTACATGGAATTTTGTAAGCCGTCACCTTGTACTTGAGAAATTTATTGCTATGTATCTACCTATATGAGACAAATCAGTACATCAACAGGTGTTCCAATAAAGGAACGTGCTGCCCCGCCACCGCCGGCGCCGCTGACACCGCCGCGCGCCGGCGTGACGCCGCGCTCGCGTCGCTGCCTTTGGCCGGAACCTACTTTTCCAGTTTTTATCAACGCAATCGGATCACGTAAATGACTTTCTTATTTTATTACCAATTGCATTTTTCATTTATGTGGTGTTTCGTTCTAACCATATTTGAAAAACCTGTGTATAGGTCCGCAGTCATATTTTTTTAATTTAGTGATACTCACAATTTTTTTGTAAAATGCCACTTGATTAATTTACTGCGACATGGAACAGTTTCCTAATTAATGAAACAAAAAGCGTTAGTAATATAAAAAGCGTAATTCGGTCCTCTATCTAATCAATTTCGAAAAGATATACTGTCCCGGGAGATTGTAAGGTAGGTACCTTCTCAGTGTCCCACCGCAGCACTGGTGTCAATTTATTTGATCTAAAAAGAGTTTCTTGTTAAAATAAACATACCCAGGACATGAAGGGGCTCGCGGAAGTTCCATGGCCCTTTGGCTGACATCGGAGGCTGACGCCCGCCACGGACGAGCATCTGCCGAGTTGCAACACTGAGTCACTGAGCCCACACTGTCCATTGACTCATCTATTACCAAACAATTTGCCATTAAAACAATTTTTTTCTTCTACCCATTATTAATCTTTGCGGGGGCCTTCGTTCGTTACCTTTGCAGGAACCTAATCTTGAAAGATTAATAAAAATGCCATCTCCATCGATGCTCTGACTTGAATAAGGCTTCGTCAGTTGAGCACTGCAAGCTTTTTTGAGAACACTCTGCAAAAACGAAAAATTGTGAGTACTTCTTACTGTCGTGTTAATAGTTTCTTTCGAAACAGTGTGGTGAGAATCCTACTATATTTAGATGGGAATAGTTGTTTTGCTGAACCTCTTACATTTTTCGGAATTATTAGAACTTCTTTTTTGTTAGTTCCTAAAATGTATTCTGCGAGCGGGATTTGCGACGTTCCCGATAAATTTTCGGGGTAAAGTAGCCTATGCCAATCCAGGTTACGAACTATATTCTCAATCTGTTCAGTGCAGTAGTTAGAGTGTAAATAAGCCACAGTTATCGAAGCATAGTAACATTCGCATTTCATTATATTAGTAGGATAGGTATTATGATGTTTTTACCCGATATGGCTTAGTTGTATCAGGTATGGACGGCCTGCTGTGTCGCCACCTTGCCGCTTGCCGTTGTAGATCGCATAGTCGGTGATGCGACCACGATGTGTTCATACCACGTAACTCTTCAACAGCTTCCGCAATCTGAGGCATCCTTGTTAGCATTTGACTACAACTAGGCACTTATTATGTCCAGTGGTAAACTTCTTCATGCTGATGGTTCAGTGGTAATCGAGCGGAAGCACCAATTTCATTGCGGTGTCTTTCAGTTTGATTTTAAAATGAATATCTTACTCTAGATGATAATAGTGCAAATTCTGTTGTTTAATTTTCCTAACTTATCCTAATTTGACAACACTAAAAATTGTACTTGTATTCAAATTCCTTGCTAAAAATATTGCCATCCCTTTCTAAAAGACCGAAACAACAAGGAAGACTTTCATTTTAGAGCTGTCTGATTAGTTTAGAGGATAATACAACAACAAAATCGATATCAATGACTAGCATAATGGTGGGGCTAGTCAAGGAATTTGAATACAAGTACATATATTCCTTGGGGCTAGTAGTCCAGTCAATGAATGACCAAATAGAGGTGTAGAGTGCGCGAAAAAGGACAAGCAGTTCCATAAGAATATTGTTCAGGGTGCCAATAAAATGAACACATAGAAGTAGGTGTTGACACACATATGAATTGAACAATTCAAAATGTTATATAAAGGCATTGATGATTGAAGCAGTCGTGAATATGAAGTAATTTCTTTTGTTATGGATTTATACCAAGGTACTTACAAATAAAGAGCCAAAGCTCAAGGAATTTAGATTGTTTATTCTTATTCTTAGAAAGAGCCTTTTCTAGAAACAAATTTTAATTAAATTTTTAAAATAAAAGAACACTTACCGCCGTTGTCTGGAAGCTCGACCAAAGCTAATCGGCTTTTAAGTCACTTGTTATCTCTTTCTAATTTGGAGTAAAATCTGAAATAGCAAGTGGCTTGACTGCCGATTAGTTTTGATCGGGCTTTTAGAAACCGGCGGTTATTGTGACATGACATAACTGTGATAGTTATGACTTATAATGTCGCCAAACGTTTTTTTAGATAATGACGTGTTCTGCAAAATTGTAGTAGGTACATTATTTTGTTTTTTTATCATCAAGTTTTCGCAGCGCAAGCGATGTAAGGATTTTATCAAGTATTTTTTTTACACCTTGGGTTACACGGAGTTTAGTAAGGATCCCTAACTTTTTTGAAAATATAATATAGCCTGTCACCCGGGGATGGTGTAGCTTCATAACACTGAAAGAATTTTTCAAATCGGTCAAGTTGTTCCGGAGACAATTTTGATGCAAACAAACAAACATTCAAATCTCTCTTCTTTAAAATATTAGTCTATTAAGCCGCCATAAAGTGCCAAAATATCTTATCTTTTTGATCAAGGTAGTTATGTTTTAGTTTTAAGGTGAAGACAAGAGCTAATGTGACTCTCGCTCGCACGATTCGACATTTTAAAAGATATAAAATCACTAATCCCAATTTTGAAAAATGGCAAACAACCATTTTGTCTGCAATCACATTGCACACAGTTCGGTAAAAAAAAATATTTTATATTTTTCAAAATGTCGAATCGTGCGAGCGAGAGGAAAATTAGGTGTTGTCAACGCCTTAAAACCTATTACATAGTTTAAAAACTGTCCCTCACCTACTAAAATATAGGTATGAGATCCTGAACCTGACAGCTCTCAGTTTCTACAAAGATTAAAGTTTAATGGACTTTCAAAAGTCCGTTTAAAGAAGTCAAATGCGTGAGCAAGACTTCAACAATTCCATCTGAATATTGTAGGATTGAACATACCTACTAAAAGTCTAGAAGTCTGAAGGTGAGCCAGAGTGTAAGGGTTTAATGGTAGCTTGAGAGACCTCAGAAGTAAAGGGCAAATTTACTTATGTAGGTAAAAGAGACTCGTTCAAACCCACGCCACGTCGTCGTTGCGATGTCAGTGGTTCGTAGGCAGGCAACTAAAAATATACTTATTGCAAAGAAGCCATAATAAATTTGTTCAGAAATTAAAATTCGAATGTTTTCAAGTTTTTCGGTGGGCACGTATTTTATTTAATACCTACTTTTTCCCAATTTTCTGCCCCTACAAAGGAAGCCATTCAAAAATACAAACTCAACAGGGCACCTCACGTAGTACATGCCTCATAATGTAGGGTAACGGTGCACGTGTGTTTAGGCTCAGACCAAATAAAAAATAGTACTTAACTTTTTAGTTAGTCTGAGTGCTTAGGTATCTGCCTACCACCTATCTATACACAGTAGGTAGGTAGATAGGTACAAGTACGAGTACTAACTAACCTCTCGTTTTTGCTCTTCTTCGGCTTCTATAGCTCTTTGATGTAGAAGCTCTATGTCAAGCTGAGCCACCTCCTCAGCCTCACGTGCTTGACATTCCTTTTCCTAAAAACGAATGTAGGTGGTATGGTCAAAGGACAAACAGTAGGTATTTATTCAGTTTGATCGCAAAGGTAAAAACTACCAAGGTGAATCTAACGTCAATTCATCGTCGCCATGCCAAAGCATATTAAAAAATCATATTATACACTAGAAGAATACTTAAATGATGCATGTCTTTAGCGATAAATAAATTTGGATGATTGTTGATATTGGTCCGCTCCTCTCCTCCGCACTTGCAACACCCTAACGGGGTACATTATGTATTGATCTAACATTATTTAGTCATAAGTCCTGACAATGTAAAATCTACATACATACATACATAATAATGCAATAAATATACTGAATACTGAAGCCTAGAAGAACAGACAAGAAACTACGGCTTTCCCACTAACGGACAAAGCGAAGGATTTATTTAAAAAATCTTCGTAAAAATCTTCGTAAATTACGCCCCACAATTAACAAAAAAGAAGTGAGCCGAAAAATAAGTGTTTATTTATACTATGTAAAATATCTTATAAAACACGAGTGTTCAGCGCAATATATCTTGAAAACGAACCTACCTTTTGTACTTGACGTTCATGTTCAATCTTTTGCTGTTCGAGCTCTTCCTCTGGTATTGGTGGAGTTTCATCACCACTGGAAGTGTGTTTACCTCCTGTCAAAATTTAGTCCACGTTTAATACCTATTACCTATATATTTCTTTAATTTTTTAAAATAACGTCTCTGGACGTTTTTTTGAGAGCCATTATTCTTAGGGGCAAAGTTTGCCGCCCGCCATTTAAAATCAGCACTGGTCCAGCCCTGAAAATGACTTCTAGCATACCTACTATTGGTTATAGGAGCTCTTATCCCATCTTGATTCTGTCTGATCTAGTGTAAGTACCTAAATGTTGACACCCAACATCAGCAGGTACTTAGGTGAATTAAGTATTTTGAGCTACAATAGTAGGTACACTATTTGAACGATATGACAGACATGACGCCCTAGCAGTAGATTAATGGAGACTGTTCAACTCTCGAAATGAATTCGAGTGGTAGGTATGCGCAAGAAGTACAGAAGTACCTACTACTTACCAACAATTTCACTTTGTTTATGTAGCATTCCTTACCAGTGGGTGGATGATACGAAATCCAAAATTGATGCGCCAGCTTTGTACAGTTTTACAAACAATAATAACTATTATAATATTTAAAATGTTAAACTGAAGTCTGGAACGCTACGACACTGAATTTATTCATAGAACGTTCATATTCTATAGAGAATCGCACTGGAGTTATGTTTGGGCTCGATTGGCAGTTGGCACATGTCCAACGAAATCTTTTTTGTAGGTATTATAACAACGTAACGTAAGGTCGTGGTTAAGCATGGTAAATGTAGGTAAATATCAGTCATTTGTACGCACTTATTTCTTTCGTGAATAATCGCTAGCATTTTCCAATTAGGTAGGTACTGGTGTCACGGAAGACCAGCACTACTAACACAATAATATCATAAATGTTTGAAGAATGAAGAAGAATAAGAAAAGGTTTGTTACTCAATAACGCCAGAACGGCTGAACGGATCTTGACTTGGCTCCGGTGACAGTGGCTCGCAATTTCGAAGTGCGATTGGCTATTATTTCATTTTATTTCATTTCGGGGAGGTTGTTTGAAAAAATAACTCTAGAGAAACACGCATAAATACTGTTCGAACACAAATAATACAATAATATAAGGGAAACATGCCCGAATCAGAAATCATTTTGGTATTAGTATGTTTGGTGTTACGTTTACCTAATACCAAAATGATTTCTGACTCAAGCACATTTCTCTTATATTATTGTATTATTTGTGTTCGAACAGTATTTATGCGTGTTTCTTTAGAGTTATTATTTCAAACAACCTCCCCAAAATGAAATAAAATGAAATAATAGCCAATCGCACCTCGAAGTTGCGAGCCGCTGTCACCGGACTCTTAAGGCACAGAGATAGATTAAGTAAACCTTAGTCACAGAAGTAGATTAGAGTAGGTACATGGGTTACTTTTACCCAGTGAGAATACCGGGATTTAAAACTACCCGGGAGGTAAGTAAAACAGAGCGCAGTTAGGTTAGTAGGTAGGTACATTATATAAATACACGCTACATTAATAAATTTTTTGGTGGTGTAAACGGGTAACTTACGTCAGTCACTTAATTTTTTACTCGAATGCCGAGAGTAAGTATACCTGTCACCACATACTAGTATCATGTATACTAGGTAAATGTATTTTTAAAATTGTGTATTTGGCGTGTAGGTACATATCTGTATCTACCTTTTGCCTATCCATGTGCCTACATGTATCCATCCTTCGATTTTTTCTTAAGTTAGCAGTACCTACAATGATCATTCAGTGAGTTACAAAAATGTTTGATCATGGAGACCAAAATACCGCAACCGGTTTCGAAGATTTCACGCCGGTCCACGTGCTAGGGTGTAACTGGTAGGGTGTAAATACGTAAAATACATACCTACTATCTAGTGCTAGTGCCAGTACTAACTCGATGTTTATGTTATCGCGAGTAGGCTGTCATCTTTTTTATTTTTTAATCTGTCCTGCCTGTGATCTGAAAATGTTATGGCATGAAAATGTCCCTACTAGTCTGCGATGGTCTGTAGTATAAAAGACAAGTATTGCGTTAGCCAGTGCTGCCAATAATCCTACGGCAATTGCCGTGTTCTACGGCTTTCAAGCCAAATAATCACAAAATCCACATTGAGGCCGTAGCAGATTCTACGGCTTTTTGAAAATACCTACTACGCCAAATAATTTATTTACGGGTCAGTATGTATGAATGAAGACATACGTACTCCGATCCACGAAATTTTATCGTCGTGTAGTGCCATCTTACTTCCCCAAACATTGTTTGACACTGACAGGAGTTTGGGAGGAACGGCACTTATAATGTCAAAAAGTAACAACATTATTGCAAAGAACCCACCACCTAACTAAACGAAAAAGACAGAAAAAGAACGGAGAAGTTTAAAAAAAATATTTGTGCCCAAATGACGCTATTTTATGATTTTTTATCGTAAAAACGTTTCGTACGTTTTTCCTTTGTAAGCAGTGACACGGCGGGCCACCGTTGGTCTTTTTCTTTAGAAACACGGCTTTTTTACGCGATGTACACGGCCGCCTAAAAATTTTCATTGGCAGCACTGCGCTAGTCTGTGGACAAGACCACAGTGACAAGACCGTAGTTATTGTATACTCTTTGGACAAGACGACGACAAAAAAAAAGTCTGTCTGTCCGTAAGGATATATGTGTTCTGTGGTCTACGGTTGACGCCTTGACGCTCCTCTTGTTAAAATTTTGCAGTTCCTTTCTTGTTTCAATCAAACTCGAATCAATACCTACCTACTGATTTCCTAATTTTATTTGCATGTAGTTTAGTGTTGTTCTATTATCAATGAATCTTTGCAGAATTCAATTTGTTTGTTGCTGCCCCGAAAAGTTGCGTCTTCTATCCATGCGCGTCAAGAAGTGTCAGAATAAGAATAATTCAGATTTGTAGAGGATTATCGGTTTTGACAATGTGATGCTCTTGTGAGCTTAAAATGTTGGTGCAAGTGCGTGTTAAACTTTAGTAGATTAACCCTGATGTGTTTTCTAATAACAGAAGTGCAGTAAACATTCTGATACGAGTGGCCGCAGGCTTGTCATTGACAGCCGGCAGGCTTGTCGTGTGTCCGTTCGATCGGCGCATTACAAAATGAACAATCGTAGCGGTGGAAAAGAATCTAATTTGGTTAAGTTTTCGCCCGACTTAGAATCCCTGAACGCATTAGACAAAGAACCATTGCTTAGTTTTCCCTTTGATCACCTCTACGCATGCCACTCGCAAAGCTCCGACTGCGGACAGTCGCTCACGTTGGATAAAAATGTGGAGATATCAACACATTGTCTGATACAACCAGACAAAACGATCCAGGAAAAAGATGCTCAGATTCATGCTCTTCGAACTCAAAATAAGAAGTTAAAAGAACTACTTATCTATCACCTAGACTTGATCCAACAACAGAATGATGTGATAACAAACCGAGAAAAATCTTCAAATACAGTACAATCGCAAGAAACTAGCACTGTGAGTTTTGTTTTTATCTTGAATCAACTTCTTTAACTGATGTGATAATCTAAGTAAAAACTAAATTACACTATCTACATTCTTGTTTTTAGTTAAGTAGGTAACTGATATCTCCAACATAAACATAACCAATCTGCTCCAACCACTAGTTTTCTAAACTAACAATCTAAGCAAATAACTTAAAATTCAAAAACAGCCACCAGCAAAAAAACAACCAGCCACTGTGTGCTGGTATGACAAAGCGAATTGCACTATATTAAAAAAGGGTCTCCATATAAATGCCATTTATTTATTTTCTATATAAGGAATGTATATTATATAATGTATGCGACTTGTGTTTTAAGCTATAGCATCATCGTCACAAGTATGAATATGAGCCTAGCTACTGCTGCTGGATTTAAGTATGTACCTACTAACAAGAGTGTGGTTCTGTGTGTCTCAAGGTGATGGACGCAGGGCAAGGCATCATGGGCATGTTTCTATTGTGCATGACTTGAGGCAATGCTTATTATAGGTGATTGTTACCACTTAACATCAGGTGAGCAATTTGCATCAGCTAGTTGTGTAAAAAAATATAAAGTGAGCAAATAAACTGAAATAAGTAATAAGCATACAATATAGTTATAAGTAATAATAATAGGTATAATTCCATTATCTTAAGGCCTCTACACACCAAACCCGCCGGCCTGGCTTTGGGTTTATTTTGCATTATTATAGAACTATAAGCTGGGTACCCGCTGGGTGAAGCCGGTGACGGGCCGGCGGTTTTTGGTGTGTAAATTCCTTCAGGGATAAATTATCAAACTGGTGGTATTGTTTTCATTTACCTAGTTTTTGGTTCCTAAATTTGGAACAACTGTAATTTCACAACCTGGTTTAACTCCAATACTCCAAAGCATAAGCATATAAAAACGTTCACAAATTTGTGTAACACAGATTTACTAGTATAATTTGACAAAGTTTTTTAAATTTGACTATAAAGGATTATACAAACTAAGATTATGGTCCTGATCGCAGACTGCAACCAAGCGTGGCATTTCTCTAGACACTCCCACTCACAAACACTCACAATCCATACCCTCAGTATGCATGCCTTTACCCTTTAGGGCATATAGTATAGGACATCCTATCATATGTGAGTTAACTTCTCTACAGATTAGTTTAGAGCTAGATAGCGCTGTGAGAAAATTACCATGGTCATTTATTAGGATCAATGATTTTATCAATTATATAATACCTATTTTAAGTTAATAAAACTAGAGGTTTCATTAGGTAAGCGTGCTACACCGTAGACCGCATCATCACTTAACATCAGGTGAGATTGCAGTCAAACGTTTTACCTATAGATTATAAAAAAAAAAAAAAAAAATATTTCTTTGCGGAATGGAAAATAATACAGATTTACATCATAACATGACTATGGTGAGAGAAACCTTCTTTCAGACCCTAGATCACTTTTCTTAATTCTGTGACACTTTTTTTTAAGTGCAGATTAATAGTGTTTTCTGATTGGTTTTTGAAAACGTGAGGAAACCAGTTAGTGTTCTACCAGCAGCAATAGGCTCCGTATCACCTGTAATAGGCAACTGCCAAATGTAAAATATGATTTGGTTCATAACTGTTGAATTATGTATCTATGAAATGCAAAGAGCAAATCTCAAAATTTTGCATACCTCATTTACCTAGCGAAATAAATTGTGTTTAACAGCTGCTACATATGCCTGCATCATAAATACCTCATTCTACCTTATAATATGTACTTAGGGCAGGGATTCCCACTTTTATTTGGCCATGGAACCCTAATTGATCATACTTTTTTGGTGGAACCCTAGCTGACGGTTTTGATAAGTTTAATTACTTTGTTCTTTAAACATATTCACGTTACACTAGGAAGAAAACCCGCGGAACCCCTGTGACCCTTCCAGGGAACCCCAGGGTTCCGCGGTCCACCTTTTTGGAAGCCCTGACCTAGGTTATGTGTCTATGGAATTGATTACCTACTTACTGTTTTTGCCTAAGCGCGCAGTGCCACACCGAATGTGTTTTGACTATTAATAAGCACTCATATAGGTATACCATGTTTAAAATGTGTGCTTATCACACATTTTAAACTAGGCACTACTAGTTGCGCCCCGCGGTTTCACCCGCACAGATTTAAATCCCGGTATTCCCACAGGATAAAAAGTAGCCTATGTGCTATTCCAGACTATAATCTAACTCTGCCAAGTTTCATCCAGATCCGTTCAGCCGTTCCGGCGTGGAATGAAATAAACATCCATCCATACCTACAAACTTTCGCGTTTATAATAGTAGTAGGATTATCAGGGAGTGTGTACAGTTATTATGATATGAGGACTAACACTGTAATTATTATTTTTAGCACCAAGATGTTGTAGATAAGCCAGTGGTAAAGCACCAAACACTAGCGCAGAGGCATCTGAACCCGCCGCCGCTCTTCCATGTGCCTACCACGTCGACAATTACTTCAGCCAGGCCAAGCCAGGGTGACACCCCACAGCCGGTAAATGATCAAGTACTGACATACAACGCAAATTATACCTTGGTATAGAGATATCAAGGTATAATTTGCGTTGGTTTGACTGTTCTGTAAATGTTTGTTCCGATCAGTGTGATGGGATGTTAGGTACTCCCAGTTTTTAGATAACCACAGCACAGAGAATCTAAGTATGGAACTCAAGCATGTCTTTATTTTCATTTAAACCTATTCAAATGAAAATAACTTCCCAAGATTATGAACTTAGTTACACATTCCAGCAAATATTACTATTTAATCCGCATCTTTATGTATTTCATTGATCTTCCTGGCTTTTCAGGTGCTGTTCAGCTCGTTCAGTGAAATACTGGGATCCGAGTCGAATCTCTACAGTACTGAAAAACCAAAACCTTTTGGACATGACCCATTCGACTTGGGCAGACCTTCTGAAGCACGTAAGACGATTTTTTATGGCTATTTATTGACCGAGCGAGCGAAGCGATCGAAGCGTCTCAGTTTCCACATTGGCCAAAAATGCGTTTGTCCGGATGTCTGTCTGTCTGTCTGTTCTCCTCTACAGGTCGCATTTTTCAACCGATCTGGACGAAACTTGGCACACAGGTTATATGACTTATTAGAATTTTTTGTCGTCGGGGATTTTTGATTGGAGGGGTACTTCTCCCAAAAAAAGGGCAAAAAGGGGGCTATTTGATATACTGGATATCTCCACCAAATGAGATCCGATTTCGATTATTCTTTTTTTATTTGAAAGGTAGTAACTATAAGTTGGTTTCATAAAAGTTTGGCGAAGATCTGATAAGGATCTTCAGCATGATGAACAGGATAGCTCATTAAACAATCGATGGTTTTCAATCAAATTTGAGAGAAACACAAAGGACCTCATTCTACACAAGATGATGCAAAAAAAATCAAAAAATCAAAACGGAAAATGCACTTGCACATTACATTCCTCAAATAGCTCACTTTTAGTATGCTCGCGAGGTCTACAGCTACCAGAGCCACTAGTTATATTTATATATAGCTTATAGCTATATAAGCGTACATAACTACAGTTCATAAATACAATTAAAACTTCCATAGGTAGTGCTCTGTGTGAAAGAGCCAGTGTGATGTTAGGCAATTTTTTTAATTACATATGATGTCCTTCTTTACAAAACTCCTTAAATTTACTGCAGATGTGGAAAATTCTTTGTCTTAATATATGCCTTAACCCTATATTACGTTTCTGTGTGGTGAACAATATAGAATTATCTGTCCAAATTGTTGTTTGTTATTAAGTATTTTAATTCTTAGTTCCAGAAATGCCGGAGTATATATCAACAGATTTACCAGGTATTCTGGACTCGCTGCCGGAACCGGAAGACTTCAGTATAATCAATAGCCTTATGTCTATAAAGAAGGAGGTCAAGTCTCCAGAACCGCCACCGAAAGCTATTCGAGAGCCAAACTACACCATCACTACGAATAGGTAATATCTATCTGTACATACTGTCTCAATTTATTTCTTTACTCTACCCCAAAAGCTCAATTATGTCAAATAATCAATTGTGTGTAATTCGTCGACTTTTCAACATTTGTAGTAGGTATTTGATTGATTAAATGTCATAGTCCTCTTTATGCAAGTTTGAGTTTGGGCATCAAGTGGTTATGATAACTTGAGAACCATGGTCCCATTTACCCCTTTTGAATATTTATTTTATTTTTATTTCTTAGGAAAACAAACAGTACGTAAAGTCTAATTAAAAAGTTATAAAAAATAACTATTGACCATTAACATACTTATTCAATCTCAGGCTGTATAATTATTAAAAACTCATGCATTGCATACTCATGTTCCAGATTGTTAATAATGTAAATGTTTTTAGTGGCATTCCCATTATCCAAAAAGCGAAGAATCGCAAAAGACCCTCGTGCATAGGGAGCTTGAGCCGAATGCCAAAAACGCCAAAACTAGAACCAAGTAAGTTTTATTTTCTTACAGACTCCTATTTTTATAGTAAAATCATTTGGTAAAACGTTATTTTTATGTTTATACTGTTTATAAAAAATACATAATAATAATAATTATAATTATAATTATTTATAATATTATTTATTATTATTATTATTATTATTTATTTATTTAATTATTTATTTATTTTTATTTTTGTTTATAATTTTATACTGTTGAAGGGCAGCTCGTGACTGTGGAGCTATGCCCTAGGCAGCCGCATCTTCCACATCCGTCATCTATCATCAATATTTTTCCTTGCTGTCATAGAATTTACCTCATGTTCTATTATTTTCATAGTTTCTTATCTAAAACTTAGTATTACTTACTTAGTGTTGCTTCATTAGTTCATTACCCATGGTTAAAATCTTTTTTCTGTAGTCAAGTTGAAGTGTATGTTTCTATTAAGTATTTGATTCAATGTTCATCTAGTTTGTCAAACTTGCATTTCAAAGCTTGGTATCATAGTTTAGTCATAAAATTTTCAAAGTTTCCATTCTCCTTGACCTATTTGATGGAAATATCTCTTTCTTAATATATTTTATTGTAGGTATTGTACTCCTGTTCCTCTTAAGGGTAAGGGTACTCTTGCTGTTTTTTTTTGTTTTGTCGATTTTATGGCAGCAACTTTATAGTAAACTTCTTTTTCATAGTAAGGATCTTGTCCATTTTTACCCATCTCACTCTCCAGCTACATCAAATTTATCCAGTGAAGGTATTTGATCCATCATTCTAAAGTTCCTACATAACCAACTCGCCCAGCGACAAAGCCCTTTAAATAAATAAATAATAATAACCAACCAATTTAATGGTAACCTTGATCACAAGTGTGCACCCAATTTAATGGTAAGCCTTGATTTCAACAGTGTGCAACCAATTTAATGGTAAGCCTTCATCTCGATTGTGTGCAACCAATTTAATGGTAAGCCTCAATCACAACGGTGTGCAACCAATTTAATGGTAAGCCTTTATCTCAATCGTGTGCAACCAATTTAATGGTAAGCCTTAATCACAATGCTGTGCAACCAATTTAATGGTAAGCTTCAATCACAATGCCTTGCTACCAATTTAATGGTAAGCCTTCCACAACCAATTTAATGGTAAGCCTTCCGCAACCAATCTAATGGTCAGCCTTCCGCAACCAATCTAATGGTCAGCCTTCCACAACCAATCTAATGGTCAGCCATCTGCAACCAATCTAATGGTCAGCCTTCCGCAACCAATTTAATGGTCAGTCTTCCACAACCAATTTAATGGTCAGCTTTCAGCAACCATTTTAATGGTCAGCCTTCCGCAACCAATTTAATAGTAAACCAACTTGACCAACCAATTATTATTATTATTTATTTATTCGTATGGCAATGTACAATCGTTCTATAAAATATAATTATTACATAATTCCTGTATCCATTGGGTGTTGGGACATATTCGGATTTTTTAAAATCATATTCTTCTTCTGAACGATTGAGGCGCTGTGAGGTTATTAAACAGGTACAGCAGCCAAAAGGTAGGTAAAAGGTAAAGGTATTATTATTCAACCCGTTGAATGCTACTTGAACCTAGAACCCATTCATAGCAGTAGGTGAGTGATCCATGACTGTTAACTGCTCACCCAGTAATATGACCAAGACCAAGTAATTATTATCAACCAATTATTTATTGATCTATGTAAACATATAATTTAAAGATGTTATTATCCATTTAAAAGTTCAAGTATTCTTTGCTAACTTTTTACTATTGGATTTAATTGTAGGTACCGGGTTTACATTTAGTGTAACATACAAACAAAATTGTCTCTGATTCATCTATTTGCTGTTAGTACATATCTCAATGCACTGATTAACTAATTTTTTTTTAGTTATTAGGTATGTACATACCTAACAGAATCAGAATCATTTATTGACAAAGATTAAACACAATAACAATACATTGCTATGCATAATAAAACTTTGGCTTGTTGCTAACTAACTTCTTAGCTGGTTACTATCTCTTTTTTCTTTCTATTTTTTTTTTTTTTTATTTGACTATAGCGGTAGAATGTACATAGAAGATGATTAGTATCATTAATACAGTTAAATTATTAAATATTTTTTTTTTATACATGTATACATCTAGTAGATTATTTGGTAAGTTTTATTTGTTACAGATTAGGTAACTAACCATTCTCATGCGTGCTAGACTTAGCTAAGTACTCATCTAATACTTAGTAGGTACTGAAACTGTAATTATATCAGGTAGGTAGGTATAATGCAAAACTAAAAATCCTTATACATCCAGTTGTCCATTTAAATAGGACCTCATGAGTAGATAGGTACCTAGGCAGTCACCACAACACTATACCTGCAGCTGCCCCTCCGTTAATTACAACTAAATCTCAAAATGCCTAATATTATCAGTACCACACAATCTCACAATGACTGAATCACACGATCACAGCAAAATAGTGTACCTAAGTTGGGTAATCAAACCTTCATAAAAACTTGACAGTGCAACTAATTTAGTACAACAACACAACTAATATTTGTCTATATTTATGTTAGGGATCCATCGGTCAGACTAGGTACAGCAAAGGGTGTGCAGTACTAGGAAAAAGACCGCCGAAATTCCGATAAAAAAACTTGAAATTTTTTGAAGAAAAATGTATGTATATAAGCCTCCAATTTTATGATTGCATCCTGTAGGGGGTTTATAGAGGGGTATCTTTTGTTAAGGTCATTGACCTCTGAAGTCAACCATAACAGAACCAGAGTAAACGAAACTCTATTACAAGGGCAAAGCAAAACTCTTATTAACTGTGTACCTATACACGTGATACTCTTAGGTATATACCAGTGTTATTGCTCCTTGTCACAGGTCGTCGAATTGAGTACGGTTCACGCCAGCCACGGTCAAAACCATAGTTTACAAACAAAGCGAGAAGCCCTATGTAGGTTCCTTTCATTTCTTTTGTAAAAATATGGAACGAACTGACCTTTATCCTCGTCGCCACTGTAAAATCCTATATTTTACTAAGAACCCTGGCTCACACAATACACCAAGCCGGTCTCCTGTCCAGGTCATCCACTGTCTTCTATCTACCATAATCCACACTCCGTGACCCTCAGATGCCGTAGGTACATACTCTTCCCGCCAACCAGTATCTCTCTGACATTGACTGGACATTGACAGGTGAGGAGCGAGCTTGACACTGACAGGAGGCTAACAACCGCTTGTGCAGATGAGACAGAGTATTGTATCTACTAATATAGATACCAAGCGAACACTACACTGGATATCTCCACCAAATGAGATCCGATTTCGATTATTCTTTTTTTATTTGAAAGGTAGTAACTATAAGTTGGTCTCATAAAAGTTTGGCGAAGATCTGATAAGGATCTTCAGCATGATGAACAGGATAGCTCATTAAACAATCGATGGTTTTCAATCAAATTTGAGAGAAACACAAAGGACCTCATTCTACACAAGATGATGCAAAAAAAATCAAAAAATCAAAACGGAAAATGCACTTGCACATTACATTCCTCAAATAGCTCACTTTTAGTATGCTCGCGAGGTCTACAGCTACCAGAGCCACTAGTTATATTTATATATAGCTTATAGCTATATAAGCGTACATAACTACAGTTCATAAATACAATTAAAACTTCCATAGGTAGTGCTCTGTGTGAAAGAGCCAGTGTGATGTTAGGCAATTTTTTTAATTACATATGATGTCCTTCTTTACAAAACTCCTTAAATTTACTGCAGATGTGGAAAATTCTTTGTCTTAATATATGCCTTAACCCTATATTACGTTTCTGTGTGGTGAACAATATAGAATTATCTGTCCAAATTGTTGTTTGTTATTAAGTATTTTAATTCTTAGTTCCAGAAATGCCGGAGTATATATCAACAGATTTACCAGGTATTCTGGACTCGCTGCCGGAACCGGAAGACTTCAGTATAATCAATAGCCTTATGTCTATAAAGAAGGAGGTCAAGTCTCCAGAACCGCCACCGAAAGCTATTCGAGAGCCAAACTACACCATCACTACGAATAGGTAATATCTATCTGTACATACTGTCTCAATTTATTTCTTTACTCTACCCCAAAAGCTCAATTATGTCAAATAATCAATTGTGTGTAATTCGTCGACTTTTCAACATTTGTAGTAGGTATTTGATTGATTAAATGTCATAGTCCTCTTTATGCAAGTTTGAGTTTGGGCATCAAGTGGTTATGATAACTTGAGAACCATGGTCCCATTTACCCCTTTTGAATATTTATTTTATTTTTATTTCTTAGGAAAACAAACAGTACGTAAAGTCTAATTAAAAAGTTATAAAAAATAACTATTGACCATTAACATACTTATTCAATCTCAGGCTGTATAATTATTAAAAACTCATGCATTGCATACTCATGTTCCAGATTGTTAATAATGTAAATGTTTTTAGTGGCATTCCCATTATCCAAAAAGCGAAGAATCGCAAAAGACCCTCGTGCATAGGGAGCTTGAGCCGAATGCCAAAAACGCCAAAACTAGAACCAAGTAAGTTTTATTTTCTTACAGACTCCTATTTTTATAGTAAAATCATTTGGTAAAACGTTATTTTTATGTTTGCAGGCACGATCTATGATAACGAGATTTTAGATGTAAATAAAAAAGCCAAAATGATGAGCACTTACGGCAAAAGTAAAGTAAACTCATTGCGCTATCCGTATGCGGGGTCACTCTCGGACCGACTGCAATTGATCGATACAACACCCACTGGAGAAGACCCCTATCAGCTCGGTGAAGCTGAAATGAGAGAGCAATCGCCCATTCCAAGGCTTGTGCTGCCAAAGAATAAAAGGGTCAGGGTTCATACTGGTGAGGGCTTTGGGACCCTCACGAGTCCGCCCACAACGACTAGCTCGGCGACGCGGTGCATCTACGACCCAGAACCCGAGTCTAAACCCAAAAAGAGTAAGAAGACCTCCAAAGCCAAAACTAATCAACGGAAGTCTACGATCTCACAGGTCGCAACAACTACGTCTGCCCTTACCGCCATGAGCACATCCATTGGAACCTCCAATGCGAATGTGATTAATAAAAAGACTACCACCTGGGAACCCTTTTCTAAGAAATCCAAACAAACTAGTTTGGGTGACTTCTCGTATGGAGAGACATCAGCTAATTTACCGGTTTCAACAGTGTCATCGGGGGGCGAACTGGTGAGCTCAGGAAATCATCTGCCGTCTGCGACACTGGTGTCATCTTCCAATATAGACTTGTATACGTCATGCAAGCTAGAGGCGATGGACATTAATAAAATGACTTACAGTCAAATATTTCAAACGCCGCCTGGCGATGAGAATGAAAATGTAGTTGGGTCGGAGCCGGTTTTTGTGCCAGAGATTACCGAACCAAAGACGAAGAAGAGAGGGGCACGTACTGCTAGCCTTGCGGGCTCGTCGACTGTTGGAGAGGTTTGTATATTTTTTAAGAGTAGTAGAGCATTTTGTGAAGGGCTCGTCCAGGGAAGTAATACCACCATGCCTATTTCTGCCGCGAAGGAGAAACGCTAGGTTTCGGTTGTTCGAAGCATGTGGTGGTTGTCGGTGAGATTACATATGAAGCATATGACCTGTACACCTCAGGTTGATGGATGCAGGACAGTGCGTAGTAGGTAACGTCCATATCGTTCATGACTTGCGAAGCAATGCTTGTTATAGGCAATGGTAACTACTTAACACAGCCAACTGTTCCATCAGCAAGTGTGTAGTGTTAAAATTAATGTTTTAAATATAGGTACAAGCAGCATAAATACAGGGTGTTTGGTGCATGGACCGACAAAATTTTTTGGGGGGTTGGGGGGGCTCATTTGCAAGTTTTCCCCAGTAGACCCGAAGTCCTAAGTGTCACGGTAGTTTAGATATGTTATGTTTTAGTTTTTTTTTAAATCACCTGGATTCTTGCCTTTAAACCGTCATAACTTTTTTGTTTGTGGTGTAATACCACAAAATGACTTATGCTTGTATTCTGCAATGTATCCTTACTCTAAATAAATTATTACTTGATACAATTAATATAAAAATAAAACTTATGTGCTTTCAAAGTGGGAAATCTGTGTAAATGTTATGAAAAGTGACAAATTTAAATTCATTATAAAAAAAACTAAAAGCCATTTTGAATTAAGCATTCTTTTAAAAAGTTCTTTAGTTATTACCCTTTCCAACGATATGCTACATGACATAATTAATCGTTCATAAGACGGTCAAAATAAGGATCGTTTGCCAGGCCCCAGGGCTGAACACGCACTCTAACAATGTAACCGGTTTGCGCGAAGGGTTTATCAAGAACGATACCCTGATCGACGTTTACCACACCACAAGACCTTCTCAACTACCTATCGACGTCTGAGGGAGACCGGTAACTTACATTTTCGGGAGCCCCGAGTGCGTGTGAGGCAGCATAATGTTGAAGTTGATTAGCGAATCCTTCAAGCTTTTGATGACGATCCTACAACAAGCATACGAGTTGTTGCTGACAGACTTAACTTAAAAGTTTGGAAAGTCTGGTCCGTTCTTCGGGCAGATAGAAGGCACGCATCTCATTACACTCTTGTTCAAGGTAACTACGTACTTATTTAAAATGTGACATTAAAACATTTTAAACGATTTCAAATCTTAATAAAATGTGTCGTTTTCACTTTTTTTTTGATAATTTTAATTGTTTTGTTGTCTTCCTTTATTGCTCTGTTTATCAGCTAAGTTCTTTGCGTGAGCTTAATTTAGAGAGAAAAATGTGTTGCGTTAACTCACAGATTTCATTTAATTGTTCCAGGTCTCGAAGAGGGTGATAATCCAAGACGGTTAGAGTTCTGCCGATTTTTATTGCACACAGATGTTGAAGATAGTGACTTTTTGAAACGAATTTTGTGGACTGACGAGTCAAATTTTAGCCATGAAGGCATAGTGAACCTGCACAATTTGCATTACTGGGAAAAAAAGGACCAAAATCCACAAAAAAAGGCAGAGTTCGTTTCAACGAAAATTCAGCGTTAATGTTTGGGCTGGTGTTATTGGGCGAAATCTTGTCGGCCCATATTTTTTGCCAGAACGACTGAACGGAGACAATTATTTAGAGTTTCTTCAAAATGATTTACCGGAACTGGTACTACCAATTTTAGAAGAAGAGGTGCCAATTGTTTTTCAAAATGACGGCTGTCCGGCACATTACCAACGAACGGTACGAGAACATTTAGACCTTGCATTTCCCAACTCGTGGATTGGAAGAGCTGGCCCTATTCAATGGCCAGCGCGGTGCCCAGATCTTACACCTCTGGATTTCTTCATTTGGGGACTTGCAAAAGAATTAGTTTATGCAACGGAGGTGCCCACAAAAGAAATTTTAATGGAAAGAATCAACGCCGCATTTGTAAAAATTAAAGACGAAATGCGGCTTCTTACCACAACCACTGAAATTAGAAAAAGGTGTCGTGCATGCATAAGGTGTGGAGGCGGCCAATTTGAGCAAACGTTGTAATTTAAATTCAATAAAAACATAATCAACACAAAAAAGTATTTTCTTAATCTTGACCCTAGCAACCAAGTATCTTTTATGTCGACCCCTGATGTATGATTTCTGTCTTGTAGCATATCGTTGGAAAGGGTAATAACTAAAGAACTTTTTAAAAGAAGGCTAAATTCAAAATGGCTTTTAGTTTTTTTTATAATGAATTTCAAAGTTGTCACTTTTCATAACATTTACACAGATTTCCCACTTTGAAAGCACATAAGTTTTTTTTTATATTAATTGTATCAAGTAATAATTTATTTAGAGTAAGGATACATTGCAGAATACAAGCATAAGTCATTTTGTGGTATTACACCACAAACAAAAAAGTTATGACGGTTTAAAGGCAAGAATCCAGGTGATTTAAAAAAATACTAAAAAATAACATATCTAAACTACCGTGGCACTTAGGACTTCGGGTCTACCGGGGAAAACTTGCAAATAACCCCCCTAACTCCCCAAAAAATTTTGTCGGTCCATGCACCAAACACCCTGTATATAAGCGTTGATGTCCTGATTCTGAGTTCAGTGCATTTGTCTTTTAAGGATGGAACCGTCGAGATGTTTCGTGGCGCAGAAAGCAAGCGTGGTGGCAGAAAACGGGCCCTTTCCTCCGCGTCTGGAAGCAAACGAGAGAAAGCTCCTCCTAAACCACGGTCATCTAGAGGGCGAGGTAAACTTTATCAATTTTAATCTTCTATTTACGCCCTAGTTGTTTTTGTTGAGACGAAAGTGTAAAACACTTTCACTTCAAATGGGTATCTACCCTGGCTTTTACCTCGAATGTATATTTACAATTTGAAAACCAAATCGAAATCATGGTCGCGTTTACTATATTTCGATCAAAGAATTAATAATCATTACAGCATCCACATTAACCTTTACGGGTCTTGTGGATATTAAAATGTACGACTGAATCCAATCGTTGAAAGATAATGAATGATAAGACACTAGTAATTAATAACCGATTAATGTCGCTCATTAGGTTGGTAGGTAAAACGCTAAACAGTACAACTCACTGATTAATACTTTCTAGATGAAAACCTTCATAAATAATTTATGATACCTTCAAACTCTGTTTCAATATCAGTGCGATTTATGAAGTTCTTTGATATCTTAGACTAGTAACATTGTGCATCGACACTTTATAATGATTCGTCGTGAAACTATATAAAGAAGATATGATAAATTATTAGGTAAGGTTTAAATTGGTGTCGATTCTGTTGTTGCATTATTCTAAACTAACTTCTTTCTTCTTTTTATGGCTCCTGTCATAGACAATCTTGCCAATGTCAAGTGATTAAGAGATTACTCTTTGTAGTTATGTTTCTAGTCACGTCAGTCCAAAGTCGAGTCAGTCAATTGTTTTGAAGAAAATGGTGGCGGTTTCTTCAAAACATTTGAAACATTTTCGGTCAAATCACGATATCACATAATACACTTTCATTACAAATGCTTACACTTTGTGCTAAGACCACAAGTAATGTTGGTTAAAATACCACCAAAATTACACAACACAACTCAAAATAACACTAGAAAATCAATTGAAATGAAAATGCTATGTTGCTTCGTTAGATGACAGGAAACGAACCCTAAACTAACTTAATCTGACAGCTCTAAAATTATAGCCATCCTTGACGTTTCGGTCTTTTAGAAAGGTACGGCAATATTTTTAGTGCTGTCAAATTAGGTTATATTAGGAAAACTAAACAACAGAATTGACACCATTAACAATTATTCACTAGCGTTCGCTGCGTTCATCAATTAGTTAACCATACAGGCCTAATTATATTAGGTACCCTTAATCGTGTTATAGCCTGCACTAGGAATGGCAGGCCTGTTTATTTTTTACATGAAATAAACATAAAATGACGTTGATGTTGTTATGTAGCTATAATGTCGCACAAAAACTCGATAGTGCCATGTGCCAATAATAATAATAATGATGTGGTTTCGTGTGAGCTCATAAAAGAGCGTCCAGTGTGGTGTTTTCTATTCTTGGGGCTTGCAGATCTGTCTTGAAGACAAATCTACGTAAATTATTGTAAACATAGAAAATGGCTTTTAAAAACGGTTTGAGGCTGGTCTAAACATAATTACTGCTGTAGAGTTTTATCAATGACGTAATAAAACGCCTGACCTATTAAAAATATAATTTCGTATCACAGTTCACAAGGCTTAGCCTTAGTAGTCTAGGGGGTGACTATACAGGGCGGGCGTGCCACGGATATGCCACATAGAGGGAAAGTACTTTGAATATTGTAGATGGAACATAATATGCTGAAAGAACACATAATTTGAATTTTAAAAACAATTTAAACTGCATTCATAGATATTTAAATTATTTAAATATCCATGAATTAGATATTTAAATTATTTAAATATCCATGAATTCAGTCTTAAATTGTTTAAAAAACAAAACAAATAATGTCTTCTTTCAGTAAAATGTTCCATCTACAATATTCAAGGAACTTTCCCTCCATGTGGCATCACCGTGGGACGCCCTGTATAACATGTTTACTTTTATGGTAGTGAAACAAAGTTCGTATACTATCCACGCTGCCCATTGCACGCAATTTATTTCAGAATATTTTTATTAATCGTGAACAAAATCCTTGGACATATCATCGTGTATCGTGTAAAGGACTTTTCTGACATTTCGACAATCTGTCTGTTGGCCAGCAATTTTGTGGGTTCGATAAAATCTTAGAATTTCTCTTCTGGATTTAGCTAAGCCGATATATATATATATATATATTTTTATTTATATCTGAGTGGTTTTGCAATAGTATCAAGTACTTTATGCTTCCGTAGCTTTTGTGCATCCCTCATGTAAAAAAACTACTCTCGTATATATGAAACTTTTACCAGGATCTTTAATAAGTTGATCAAAACCAAAAATAGGAAATAATAAATAGGAAATTGATTTAAAAACTACATGGCAAACTACCTGCCTTGTGATGCCAGTGATATGATCTTTTAAGTAATATTGATAAGTAGTTAATATATCCCACATTGAAACACTCACAAACTGGACATCCTTCGAGATAAATCATTTTACCTTTGTAAAGTGTAATGGCGTTTGTAAACGAGATAGAAATTGCGTCAATTTCAAGCTGCAACCGTAATCTGTCTTGTTCACGCAAATAGAGCGTAAGAAAGACCGCTATACGCAAAAAATTGCCACAAAATAAGCCCGTTTACAAGCACCATAACTAAAGTGTAACTATGAAACCCGGTGTGAAAAAACATGACATAAATAAATAAAATAAATAACACATTTCTACGCCTTAACTAAAAATAAAAATTGGCGCCTTCTATTTACTAATTAAATGAATGAACCATCCGCAACCAACAAACAGGTTGTCGACTTCAATGTTCAGAATTTTCATGAAGGTAGTATACGAAGTTTGTAACCTCCTCAAAAGTACGAGCTGATTTGCACCTCTAGGCATACGAAGCATTTAAAACACGTCCTGTACAATGTATATTTTAGGTGGTTATCGCGGAAAGCGCGGATCGTGGATTCCGGTGCCCCCCCTGACTACAAGAAAGCCATATCACACAGCACTGGGTCACCCTGACATTTCTTGGTACCTTGGCCATGACCCGGACGTCAAGAAAGAGGATGTTGAACAACTCGCTGAGAACACATCTTCTAATGTTGAGGTACTCAATACTATAACCTACAGTTCGCGTGTAATAAATAAACGCTGATGTTTGTTTTTCAGTAAAGTTACGGAGAAGTATACAGATAGATAGATCTTTTAATTCATTTATTGTTATTAGGTAGCTATATTAAAGCAGCCAGTTATGCAATAGTTTGTTTTGTAAAGTTAAGTGTAGTTAGTGAAAGTGTTTTACAAACACGTCTCAACTACTGAATTGTGTACTCACATAACTGAGTCATTGAGAATATTAGATAAAAATGCTATAATATTGCTTGTATACTTGAAAACGCAACCCTAAATTTCCGCGCGCTGTGGCCCTCTATACCTCTGTCCCTTATTACCCTATAAGGCTATTATGTTTTCAATCTGCCCATAATCCTTAACAACGGGGTACGCATGGACACTTAGATGTCATAAAATCATAGGTACCTAGTACTTAGTTTTACTCGTTGAGCCTATATTTAGTAATATTACACGGTTTACTTATATTAACAATACAACTACAAACTAACATCCTTGGCCAAAACGTGTGCCACTTTATAATTTATTTTAGTTATTATAGTTATTATTGCATAGACCAAGCCAAGGTTTAGGCCTCTTAGACCTCGGTCTTTGAAATTTATGGTTCTAGTGACGTAAAGCTATCTTATACATGGTTTGCATTTCCGCGTACATATTCTATTCCCATCCCATGGACGCGGGGAGCTACGAAAGCTTCTGATGCGCTGAAGTGTAGGCTAGAGTGACGTCGAGATGGCAGCTAGTGCTAGAGAAGCAAAGACAAAAGTAATACGAAAAAATCATTTAGTTTCGTTTAAACATAAATATAATGTTTCGAACTAGTATTTATGCAACGTGATTTTTAGGCTAATGATATCAAACGTTTTAACGGCACCCTTATGTTGAAACCTTATTGTCTACTCATCCTCCACATATTTAAAATCAAATATACCTACTATCGACGTAATTTGTCGAAAATGGAGAACTATTAAAGACTTCAAGCTCAATAACAAAGTAACAATTGTTTTTATATAATAAGTTAATTTAAATCATCAATGCTCCTTGAACCATGCCGTGGAAGAGTAAGGTATTATTTTAATAAAAGGATTTAAAAAAAATCTAAGGAAAAAGGTAGAGTCACAAGGTACCTTTCTACACGGGGATGTCGGTATCGTTATATTTGTAGTGGAATATACTGTAGTTTTTTTAATATCACGCAAAGTCAAAATATTTTGACAAAACAATAAAGATACCCTTATACTATAAACATATGGTAAAATAAAACCATTTATTAATATAATAAGATTCCAAATCGTATTTTTTTTGAGCGAAGCATAGTCATAGTCTTGTTTTCATCTGAAATCCCTTAATAGCTTGAGTTATCAACGCATCGAACTGATATTTTTGGTTAGGGAACCCACTGCGTGTGAGTTTAACTCACTGTTGGTGATCTTACAAAACGAAGTTGCTCGTTTATACAGTGAAAACAAAGTTCTTCGTCTGACTTGATGCTCGAGCCAGCTAACCTTAAAATGCATTGATTAAGGGGCTAAGGCCTAAAACTACTAGTGGCTCTGGGAGCTGTAGACCTCGCGAGCATACTAAAAGTGAGCTATTTGAGGAATGTAATATGCAAGTGCATTTTCGTTTTGTGATTTTTTTTATCTCTTTGTTTTTTTTTGCATCATCTTGTGTAGAATGAGGTCCTTTGTGTTTCTCTCAAAATTTGATTGAAAACCATCGATTGTTTGATGAGCTATCCTGTTCATCATGCTGAAGATCCTTATCAGATCTTCGCCAAACTTTTATGAGACCAACTTATAGTTACTACCTTTCAAATAAAAAAAGAATAATCGAAATCGGATCTCATTTGATGGAGATATCCAGTATATCAAATAGCCCCCTTTTTGCCCTTTTTTTGGGGGAAGTACCCCTCCAATCAAAAATCCCCGACGACAAAAAAATCTAATAAGTCAAATAACCTGTGTGCCAAGTTTCGTCCAGATCGGTTGAAAAATGCGACCTGTAGAGGAGAACAGACAGACAGACAGACATCCGGACAAACGCATTTTTGGCCAATGTGGAAACTGAGACGCTTCGCTCGCTCGGTCAATAAAAAGTACCTGTAAATTTATTTTTTATTTAATCTACATACTGAGGGGATTAAGTTATTTCAGGTAAATATCAACCGTATCCATCAGAGAATTTTTTCCTTTTATACTTTTTACTTGTCAAAAACAAAAATATTTTGATCTGACAGATAGTGTTAGGTACTATGCGATAATAATATCTACCTGTAATCAATTTTAATTGTACTAAAACTAAGTATGGTTTATCTGTCAGTAGTGGAATGTTAAAATACCATATCTTGACCTACCAATTTAAATAACAAAATGGTACTGTTTGCTCCTACAATTTGGAATTAGACCTGGTTAGTAGTGAATGAGTAGATGCGGGTGCACACGCTATGTAGTATCTAGTAACTATAACTACTTACGTTTAGGCAAACGAAAACCTCGATTTATGACTGTCGGAGTAATGGCAACCTATAAGTATGTAGTTAATTTTGATTATTTATTTATTACATCACCCAACTCCACGAGTAACAGCTTGTAGGTACAAAAGTAGGTAGTTTTATCTACACTCGTGGGACTGGCCATGTTATCATTGTTTAGGATATGTTGCTAATAATCTTTTTGATGTTGTTCCAGGTTCCATCTTGGAGGATAAGGCAGTATACGAGCCTGGACAGCGCAGAGGGAACGGAAAACACTGACGACGAGGTATTCCGAAAACGTCACCAGAAACTAGAAGCTGAAGAAAGGCGGCAACTCAGGTTATTATTATTATGATTATTTATTATTATCAACTCAGGTAACTCATATTTTTATAAAATAACTCTTAGAGGAAAATTGTATAAGAAGATAAACCATAGAATCATGTTTATAACTCGCCAGGTTGCACTACGGCTTATATCTATATCGTATAGCCGTTTCAAACAATGAACGAACTGTTGCCTGAAATATCTTTTGACTACGGCGGTTTTATGAAAAACTGTGATTTATGTTTGACTAAGATCGACCACTATTTATGTAATTGTATTACCTACAGGACAGAACATACCTCCACAACAAAGTTTTTTCCTAGGGTAAAGGTTAATGCGCTACCAAATCGGTCCACATGTGACACGAAAATTAAAGCCAATAATTGTATCTAGTACTACTAATTTTTGTCATGTGTGTGTACAATTTAGGTTTTTTGAATAAATTATTATAGGGCACACCCTATAATAATTTATTCAAAAACTTGTTCCACCGTTGTTGTTGCACCGTGTTCCACAGAACACGGTGCATTAGAAGACGTACAACATGTTTTGTTGGAATGTGTCCGTAACAATGCATTTAGATTAGGTTGTTTTGGAAGGCGATGTATGAATGTTGGTATGGCTAATAGCATCTTGGCTTATCCCCTATCCGGTCAAGCCAAGATGCTATAGGTTGGTAAAATTATGGTTAAGGTAGATTAAGTTTTGATGTGGTGTATTTTGTTTTGATGTTGTATTATAAGGCAGTGTGGTCGCCCAGCAACCAAGCCATTTAAATAAATAAAAAAAAATGTGGTGTGATTATTTTAAAGGTGGCATATGCGGCGCGTTAGAGAACAGCGTCACGTGGAGCGGTTGCGCCTGCGACACCGAGACCCTTGGGCAGCGGCTCCGCAAACTACTCCGACGACCTACACGGTCTGGCCGTCGCCGCTGCGAGACCTACAGTTCATAGAGATCACGGATGTACTACCCGTGCTAGCGTTCGGGGAAGACATACCTAATCTTCCAGAGGTGTAAGTATGCCACTCGTCACACTTGAAGCAGGCGGGAATAACTGAGGATTCTGTAATGCCGTAGCACAAGCTTGTGTACTACTAAATACTACAGTGCATTAGGAGATTCTCTTCGTCTCATTACGAACGCATAAATCCTACTACTATTATAACGCGAAAGTTTGTAAGTATGGATGGATGGATGGATGTATGTTACTCTTTCACGCCGGAACGGCTAAACGGATCTGGATGAAACTTGGCAGAGAGATAGATTATATATACCGGGATTAAAATCTGCGCGGGTGAAACCGCGGGGCGCAACCAGTTGACAATCTAATTCTAGCTAAAATTGTTTAGCTTTTTTCGCCTGAAAACTGATACTTTTCACTTTAGGAGAATATCTTACAGTTTTTTATTATTTCAGCAATTTCAGGCTGCCATGGGTGAAGACCTCCAAGGCTCAGAAAAGATCGAAAAGGTTGAAGGCGCTGCACTGACATTTGCTGCACCCTGACTCCGCGGGCGCGCTGGCGTCTGTGGATGGGGTGCAGAGTGCATCTACGCTCGCGTTGGGTGCTACAGAGATGCCGGTGCAGCCCGCGCCTCAGGGTACAGTAGCGCAAACGCGCACTGAAGGCTTAACTATGGACATTGAGACAGTCTCGCTCGACGATGTACAGATCATACCTGCGAATGTAATGGCGGATGATGATTTAGAGTTCATACCTGCTAGTGTAATCGCGAATGAAAATGCAGATTTCATACCAGCGAATGTAAGTGCGGATGACGATGTAAAGATCATACGTGAGAATGCGATCGCGGATGACGATGTAACTGATCTGACCGATGATGTGATCGTGGTGCCTCCTGCGACGGCCGCAGATATTTCAACTCCCATCACTTCGGAACTACTTACTTATGCCCTGTTGCAAAATACGACCACCGAGTCCAGTACTATGCCTGTGAGTCGCGCTACATTCGATAGTCAAGGCGATGTTAGCTATACGTTCCAACATGACCCCAAAGCGACCGCAACGGACACCAAAATATCGAATATAACGCCGGTCTGGGCAGAGTCTGAAACTCCGTGGCCGGCATCAGAGCCACCGAAATCGGCAGCTCCACTGGAACCTACCGTTCTTGCGCCTTCGTCACCAAAAAGACCAAAAACTGACGACGCAATCTTTTTAACACCACTTCCTATAATAACGTACACTAAGTCAGCGAATCGAAAACAGCATCCCAAGCCTAAACCTTCAAACCCTAATCAAAACCAGCTTATAAAAGCTTTACTTGCTCAGAAAACCAATGAGAGCACGCACGTGGCACGCCCGTCACCGCCGAGAGCCACTACTAGCTTCATCGTCAGAGCTTCGACCAAATCCCCATCTGGGACAACACACATTCTGAATTTACCGGTGAGCGTTTCCTCTCCAAATTCTATAGTTACGCATGGTGAGCCCGTGCGACCTGTGATTACTCATAACTTGCTAGTTAGACCTGACTTATCTAACCAGTTCCCCGATTCTCGCAGCGCGTTCGTTAGAACGACCACCGGTATTGATTTTATCGCTTGTAAACCGCCAACTTTAGCTCTAGCTACTGTGACAATGACACAAGCTAGCACGGCGATGACACAAGCTACCTTGGTGGTAACCACTCCTTTGGCCACAGTACCTCAGGGGTCGTATTCAATATCGTCAACTATAACAAGCACTGGCACCAGTGCGGTGGTGACTACAACCGTTTCTAAAGCGACTCCAAAACCGTTTGTTTTAACGTCAGTCGCGGTTCCGAAACCGAAGGTTTTTCCGACTTACACGAAATCTTACATTCCAGTACCGGAATTCCGCTCGTCTAAACGCAACGGTAACTCGCAGAAGACAGTATCGAACATTGCCTTTCCGCTGACCAAAAGTCAAAACCTTATTCCTAGCAAGGTTGTACAGCCCGCGTCCTCTAATGCTCCGACTTCATCTAACATCACTATGCGCGGCCCTATCGTCTCGCCCCGTGCTCCCGCTTTCATACACCGTCCGCTTGGACATGTGCGCACGAATATTGTACAAGGTTCCCCGAGTCGGTATTTAGAGCCCGGAGAAATACCGCAGGTCCGCAATGTACATCTTCGGACGTTCCTCGGGCCGCGAAGTGCTGTGACGGCGGCCCAGCCTGCCACCGGCCTAGTCTCGACCGTTGAGCATCAAGCGCAGAGGAAAGCCGCCAAACACGCGAAGCACCACGAGGAGTCCCAGGCACAGCTACTAGCTTTGCAGCAGCACGGTGCTATGCGCTCCGTCCTGCACGCCAACTCGCTAGCGGCGCTGCAAGCGGCCTCTCATGCGCAGCTAGAAGCTGTTGTCCAAGCGCGCCTCAAAGGTCAACAAGCAAGGATCCAAAAAGCCGCACAATTATCACCCGTGGCCACATCTCAAACGCCTCTTCAAACCACCTCACAAAGTCAACTTCCAGAGGTCCCACATACGCAAAACCAGCGTACTATAAATTTACAACTTCTAACCGCAGCACAAGCTCAAATGCTAGCTTCTAAAATGCAACTTCTTGCTGCAGTAAAAACTAAACTTGAAGACACGTCATCATCGCAAAACCTAACCTCCTCTAAAGCACAAGTTCAAACCAACTCACAAGTGCTGACACAGCTTAATACACGGCCACATATTATACACGCCATCCCACAAGCGAAATTTCAAGAAGAAGTACAATTGCAAGCCAATACTCAGGCTCATATTATTCACGGAGTCTCACAAGTACAACTTCAAACCACCTCGCAAACGCAAATGAAAGTATCTCCACGGGGACATGTTATCCATGCAATATCACAAGCCCAACTACAAACCATCTCACAAGGTCTAACTAAAGCCACTTCACAGACGCAACTCCAAGCCACACCACAGGCACATCATATTGCCCAACCAGTCTCACATTCTAAACTTCAAGCCAACTCGCAAGCTCAATGCCAAGCCGCTAATCAGGCTCATATAATCCACGCATTCTCACAAGCAAAACTTCAATCAACACAAGCACAACTTCCAAACACCTCACAAATGCAACTCCGAGCTTGTCCTCAGGCCCAGTTTCAAGCGACAGCAAAGGCTCATATTATCCGAGCCATCTCACAAGCGCAACTTCAATCTACTCCACGGTTGCAACTCCAAACCACCACAAAGGCACATATTATACACGCAGTATCACAAGCACAACTTCAAGCCACCTCACAACACACTCCACGGGCGCCACTCCAAGCCACCGTAAAGAAACATATTATACATGGAGTCTCACCAGCACAACTTAAAGCTGCCTTACAAACGCATGTCCAAGTAACTCCACAGGGACCACTTCAAACAACCGTAAAGAAACATTTTCTACATGGAGTTTCACAAGCACAACTTAAAGCCGCCTTACAAACGCAGTTGCAAACCACTCAACGAGCGCAACTTCAAACCACCACAAAGGCACACATTATACACGCAGTATCACAAGCACAACATCAAGTCACCTCACAAACGCAACTCCAAGCGTCTCCACGGGCGCCCCTCCTGGCCACGACACAGGCACATATTATCTACGCCGTCTCACAAGCACAACTGCAAGCCAATTCAAGGGCGCAGCTGCAAGCCTCTTCACGAGTGCAACTTATCCACGCAGTTTCTCAAGAACAATTTCAACCCAGCTCACAAGCACAACTCCAAAACACTTCACAAGTGCATCACCAAGCCACTTCACAAGCGCAGCTTCAAGTCACCCAAGCACAACATGAACCCACATCTCAAGTGCTAATTCGAGCTGTGTCCCGTACTCAGCCACAAGCAGTGCCAAACGCGAGCACTCATCACAGTCTGGTAATACGGAACATGCATCCTAACACAACCAGAGCCTTGAAGACACCAGCCATATTGCAAGGCACTGCGGACGACCAAACTTCTGTCACATCTCAGAGTAGCGAAACCGCATCGTCCCCCATCCATACTACAACTACTCTTACTCTGTCCACCGGTACGACACTTATAATGCCGCATTATAAAACTACTGTATTTAAAAATGTATCGGACATCGCTCATGCTGAGACTACTCAGCTCGCGACACCGACGACTACCGCTGCTGCTGTCGAAAAGGTTATCCGACGTCCCATAGCATACTTTGCTGCGCGTCGCACTTCCCCAAGTACTGAATCCAGTACACCCGTGAACGTACAACGTCATATTATTCGCACAATACCGCGTCACATTCTCGACACGCATCTTCGATCTACCGCTGCGCAAGCCCAAGTTACACAAGCTCAAGCGGCGCAAACTGTGCAGGCGGTCTCTACATCGTCCACCGACTTGCCTGGTTCTACTACGCTGTCTCAGAATGAATACCAAAGCACCGATAAAAAATAAGTCGGTTACAATAAAGAAAGCCGTGCTTTGAGTTATTATAGTTACGCTTCATGAATGCATGTGAATCCACTTTGTAAAATAACTATCATTAGTCACATCTTCATTATAAAACGCTCTCTAAATATAAAGCGATTAGCTCGGCAATACGTATTATAAATTAATTAGGTAGTGCTCGTATATACCTACTATATTAACCGATTCCCTATGACGCACCTAGTGCTCCACGAAGAAACCTTTAGGGAGGCCAATGACACGACAAGCGCGTCATTCAATTTTGTATAGGGCCGGGCGGAAAGGCTCGAAAAATGAAGGTGGCAAGGAATCGGTTAATACTTAATCTAATCATTCCGGTTTACTAATTATGTATTGTCGTATTGGAAATCAAGTCCAAACCAAATAAAGTTTTGAAATGTATTCTATAGATATAATAATGTCAATAATAACTTGCTTCATTCAGTAGTGTGCAGTACTCCTTGATTCTTCGCATGCAGATCCCGCACATTAATCTGCTTGTCATTAAATTTAGTATTCGAATCAATAAAAAAAATTCGATGCTACGATCGCAGTTCACGCAATGATACAAAACTGTGTTTTTAGGTTAAATCTCTGAGGAGCGGGGCAATTTTTTTATTTACTACTTTGTAACGCTGTAAATATTATCTTCGTTATGTTTATTATTATAACCATCAACACTTCCTCATGTTAGAAAGAAGTAGTTATAAATAGAAAATGTTTGTAAAAATAAGTTGTAAAAAGTGATTCTAAATGATTTTTTTAGAAGAAAGCCATAAATTAGGTACAGGTATCTAACCTACGTAAAGTACCTGGGTATTTGAGGTAAATCAACGACTTATTGTCATGAGACAATTGTATGGTTTTTTTAACCTCTCGTCTGCATATACACAGACCGTCGATAATCGCCGCAGTTTAGGGGTTAAACAAATAGCTTGTTCGAAAATCTAAACATTTTGAAGTGTGAACAAATAGTGCACAAGTAATACATATATTACGACGGGTGAGATTTTGCAAGTCACAATCGCAGTCTCAGATAGTAGTATCAACGCAAATAATATGTCAAAAAGTCCGTTTAAACTGGCTCTGCATAATATAATTTACAAAAATCATTTTAGGTGCATATGCCATTAAATAATTAAGTAGGATCTAAGACAGCTGTAAGTAGCAGTGTTTATTTTTCTTTTTCTACGCTAATTGTTCCCAAAGAATTTTCAATTAGTTTCGGAATTTCAAATGTTTTTCTAGTTTAAATAGATGGGTAAATATTTGAGAATATTATTTAATTTAGATGTCGTTTTATGTATTGTAGAAACATAGTTCAGAAAATGGTGTCGACCTATTTTAGAAATATTGTAATCATGTTTTCAATATTTAATCTTTTGCAATAATATGACTAAAGTTATATTAGTAAGGCGTTGTTTCACGATTGTATTGGAGCCTTAGCCAGCTCAATGTAGATACACTGTATATTTATTAAATAATCTATTCGTAGATGCAGTTTAAGATTTTCTTTGCTAAGAAAACCAACAAAACGCACTAAATTACCCGGCAGCCTAAATACTTTAAAATGTCATATCGACGACAAAAGCAACACATGTCTGTCCCTTCCATAAAATTGGGCGAGCGTGATGTGTCCAAAAATCACACTTACCCTGCAAATTAATGAATATATTATTTTTTCAAATAATCTTACTAACTTATTTTTCTATATGGTGTACTACACCTGGTCCAAGATGAAACAACTCCTTGTGTAAGTATTTTAGAATAAAACTATGTTTATATGTTTACTCTACTACTGAATACTTATTAGAGGTTTCGTACTTATATTTAAACATTGCTTAAAGTAGTCCCGTTTATAATGGTAACTATAAGATAAGGGACGGCAGTTGTTTACGCATTGTTTATCTTTGACAGATTTTTATAAATATAGCCACTATGTAATGTATTTACTTCTTAGGCTGGTCGACAACACATTAACCGGTTGCTATTGCTAATTTAGAAAGAATTTATTTCGTGTGTTAGAAACACAAGAGCCAACAAACAAATATCATACATACCCAATCGTTCGATTTTGAAAAGGGATTCTTTCAACTTTAATCTTAGCCAAGACAAGGGGTGATCGCTCCGTAATATGTGTTGGTGAACAGTCAGAAAATAGCACATAGCAACAATGGACTTAGAACATAGGTAGTCGTTATTGAAAACATAAGTACTAACATAATATCTATAATAGGTACCTTATACCACACGTAATTTTAATCTTTAATAGCTTTTTGGATGTGTAATTAATACTAAATAATGGACTATGAGAATCTGTTGGCAATGTGTTAGGTATTTCAAAATTAAATTTAGGTGCTTAGTCTTAGATACGTCCTAGAGCTGGTGTCTGTATAATATGGTGGAAAATGGTTCAAATTGAAGATCTACAGAGTTATTATAAAATATTGTTAATTAATTAACAATAACATTATTGTATTTGTGGACATTTCATATAATTAATTAACAATATTATATTTGTGGCCATTTCATATAACGCTAGTCTACCACTTACTATCTAGTCTCAAATGAAGCAAAGCTTGTACAGTATAACTAAATTTACAGGAAACGTTCCTAAGAGACCTTCCATAACTTCATATAAGTAAAAGTTTACATAAGTGCATTCACAGATATTGGAAAAAATAATCAGACAGGAAAAAAAAGCTAAAATAGGTACCAAAATGTTTTTTTTATGCCGATCGATCCTATTTAATTTAGGGGTTCAAAGACTATGGTAGTAGTGACGGAAATCACCAACAATTTTCCCATACATTTACAGTTTGTACCTACGCAAAAACTAAACAAATTTCAGTTACCTGAAAGAGTTTTTTGATCACAATGACAAATAGGAACGTTTTTTGACAACAAAAAAATATTTCGAGTATGTACCCTAATATTTTGGAACCCTGTATAACAAACAAAACTTTTTTTTTCCGATGTGAAATGTATGATTTCATTTCAGAATAACAGGTAGATCTTACAATAGAACATACACCTTCTTAGAGCCATAACCATCAAAAACGGAGACATTGGTTTAGGTCATATCTCGTCGACTGAATACATTATAATTGTGTACTTTGCCATAAGTTAACCAACACTTAAACGCTATTATGTTATACCTACCTACATTTATGCTCACAGCAGGTTTGTGTGTTGGTAAACTTTACGTCAGAGTCATCTCCATACAAATGTATTGCATCAAAAGTTATTTAATACGGTGGGGCTTGTGAGTGGGACAGACCTGTAACCCTTTTTTTTAAACTACTTATAAATATTTGCTGGGAATATTTCCCCCAAAATCCTCCACTTACTACCCGATATTAGCGGTCTTCCAAATATGTTACCTACATGTGAAAGAAGAATGTCATTTTATTGACATTATGCATATATAATTTACCCAGGCCAACGTTTAGTTGCTAACTTAGTTAAATTACCTTCTTTTTAAGGCAATTTAACTAAATTTGCCTCAAATAAAAATATGGTCTTGTAATGTACATAATAATTATAAAGCCCGTTTATTTTCCTTACCAACTATTTACATATTCTAAGTACCTACATATTTTTCTTCTATACCTACATAATCTTTTTTTTTTTTTTATATTTTGTTTTTACGAATCCTATTGGCAACCCCTCTTCGGGTATTAGATGAGAGAGAGAGCCTAATTATACATTTACATATTCATGGCCAGGTACACCCATTATTCACCTGCCGTTTGTGTAATGTCGTCTGCCCATCGTTTCCTAGGCTGGCCTAGGCTGGTCGCCGCTTTCTGTTAGGTTAGGTATCGTGTTGCCTCGAAGGTCCACCTTTTGTCTTTGTACCGTGCTAAGTGTCCAGCCCATTGCCATTTTAATGTAAGTGCTTGATGGAGAGCTTCTGTTATTTTTGTCTTTTCTCGTATGATATCGCTTCTGATTTTTTGGCATGTTGCTGCATGTTGTTAATTTTGATTTGATTGCTGTGGTAGATTGTATGGTTTGGCATCCATAATAAGTTAATGTCGGCAGAATGCAGGTATTGAGAACTATTTTTTTCAGGTGGAAATATAGGTTGCCTTTCAGATCTTCTTTTAGGCTCTAGAATTTTTTCCAACCTATAGCAATCCGTCTGTCGACCTCTTCTTCAGTGTTTTTATCATTGAAAGATATCTGTTTACCTAAGTATGTGTAGCTTGAAACATATTCTAACGGTTTACCCTTTAGGTATATATTTAGTTTCTAGCGCTGTTAGTTAGTATTTTTGTTTTACTTTTGTTCATATTAAGTCCAACCTTTTTGGCTTCGTTGCTTAAGAGGGATATGTTTTATTGTAGCCTTTGACTTGTACATAAAATAATGTGCCGGGCTTGTGTCACAAATGACCATACTTCTTTGAGACATTCCCGCTAACGCCTAATCAGCCAGTACGTTCGTTGTTTGCTGTTCTCAGGCACCCAACGAGAAACTATGTTCGCCCAAAGGTTTCATCCAACTAACATGGCCTGCTCAAACCCACGTGAAATGTTCCCTGCCGGGATCCACTGCTAAACGTGTCGTACAAAGCACGTGAGCGCTTAAATTAAAATGAAATATAGCGGTCTCCTCTGCTCGCATAATTGCACAGAACGGACGTCCACGCCAGCTGCGCCACAAATCGCTATCACTAAGTGTGCTTTTTTGGGGAGATGATTCTGAACTGTTTTCTGAAGCGACATCTAGGTCGAATTTCTTATTATGGACTTATACTTAAGGCCGGTTCCGAAAGCTCGACCAAACGTTATCAGATTTCAAATCACTCGCCATACATCGAATAAGATGCGGAGACAGCAAGTGAATTGACGTCCGATTAGTTTTGGTCGAGCTTTCAAAAATCGGCCGTTAATCAATGTTTATCTGAAAATATTTGTATGTTTTACTAAGGTATCTAAATAATTAATATCATTAAGATAAGATCTCATTATTTTTTAATTGGGTTTGAGCTTAGTTAAAAATTGAAGACATGTAAATATTTGCTAAAATTACGAGTTGTGTTATGCCATTTTCAATAAAGCATTTATGTAAAAGTTACCGGCTACAAGTTGAACTCTGGAAACTTGCAAATCGCGAATTAATTTGAGGAAATCATTGTTGCTAAGATTATGTAATCTTGCAACTTTGTTGCAATCAATCAAGGTTCCAAGTTCAATTTATTAGTCCGAAAGTACCTACTACTTATCTGATTTGTTATGCCTCAAGTCACTACTAAGTATTGAATGAGTTACACGTACCTATACAGTATAGGTATATAATTTAAGAACAATTTTTTTTCAATAGGTACAATAAGTTGTCTAGTTTTTTTTTAATATTAAATAGTTGTAGTTTACGTACTGATAACTTTTATTATAAGTACGCATTTATTACATAATCTCAAAAAATAATGTTTCATTGTTCAACAGTGTGTGTAACACTTTATGGTATTAGGTACATAGAAATGTAGTAAAATATTTGTCTACATAGTTTTTGAAAAATGTGATAAATACTTATAACTTAGCATGTGTATAAACATAATAAACTTTTCTTCTGAAAAAATAACATTGTGCTGTATTATTATTTTTCGTGAGATCTCCTAGAAATTATTGTTTTACCTTCCTAAAGCCCATTAACTTGCTTTAGTGTTTGGGTTACTAAAGAGTAACAATAAACCATTATCGCCGCAGGTTGTTATTGTATGGAGACTCGTGAGTTCTCAGCACGCCCGATAGAGGCGTTATTGAATCTCCATACAAATACGACTAAGGGCCGATTTTTCAATACTCAGATAAACAACCAGATAGCCTTTATTCGACGAATAGCAATATTCTTGGTTTCTCAATGGTCAGATAGTATTTAACCGTCGAATAAGGCGCTTACCAGACGAATAAACTTATCTGCTACTTGAAGGGCCAGATAAGGTTCTATCAGTCAGTTAAGTATGACATTTTAGGTTATTTTTGACTTTGACAGTTTCATTCGTTTCGTTTTGTTTTGGTAAAAAAGACATGGTGATTATTTTGTTGTGAAGATGGATGTGTTTGAAGAAATAGACGACTCTGCAATCGAAGAAGAACGTGAAATCCTTATTTATTTAAACCCACCTGAGAGAAAAACCCGAACTTTACGAGAGAGGCCTGATAATTTTATCACATGGAACGACAGTGAATTTTGGAGAAGATTTCGCTTGAAAAAAGATACCGTTACCTACTTACTTTCACTAATTGAGGATAAAATAAAACATGAAACAGAAAGGTACGTACGTCATTTTTGAAAACAATTGTTAGGCACACACAGGGACCTAGAAGGTTACCTGGAAGATAGTAATTTTTGTTATTGTTTCAGGAATAGTTGTGTGCCTCCAGTGCAACAACTACTACTTACCCTACGATTCTATGCAACTGGCACTTTTTATATCACAATTGGAGATTTTGGAGGACTGCATAATTCCACACTATGTAAAATTGTAAAAAGGGTGACTGAAGCTATTTCTTCAATGCGACAAAATTTTGTTTCACTACCTAAAAGTCGTGTTGAAATCTTGTCCATACAAGAGTGCTTCTATAATATAGCACGATTTCCAAGAGTCATTGCAGCCTTGGATTGTACTCACATCAAAATAATTTCACCAGGTTTGTATTGTAGTTACCTACCTATTTTAGTAGGTAACGAATTACAGTTTTATCTATTTATATTAAGTACCTACTCACCTATTGTTTCAGGTGGGGATACTGCAGAAAATTTCAGAAACCGCAAAGGATACTTTTCTTTAAATGTTCAAGCTATGTGCAATGCAGATTTACAATTTCTTGACATTGTTACACGATGGCCAGGTTCAACTCATGACAGTCTAATATTTTCAAATTCAGCTGCCAAATATTTGTGTGATAATGGTGCTTTTGGTAATGGGATTGTACTTGGTGATAGCGGATACTTTTTAAATAATTATTTGTTGACACCACTCAGCAATCCCCAAACACAAGCCGACCAACTGTACAATGAATCCCAGATTAGGACCAGAAATGTGATTGAAAGATGCTTTGGTGTCTGGAAACGAAGATTCCCAGTGCTGAGTATTGGATTGAGGTGTAAGATACCTCTTGCCCAAGATATAATTGTGGCCACTGCTATATTACACAATTTTGCACGAAGGAGAAATGAAGGTGAGCCACCGATAGACCCTGAGGTTCAGATACCACCCCAGCCAGTATTTCCAGCAGTAGTTGCTGAATACAGTGAGGCACGAAGAAGTACAACTAGGGATACTATGCTAGAATATTTCGAAACACTAACAAACTAATTTTGTAAAATAAACACTAATATGTATTAAAAATGATTTTTTATTTAATTTTTAATTATTACAATATTGTAGCTTAAATTATCTTAATTTGTAAGGGCCCTTGTTGGACAACAAAACTGTATCAGTTAAACGCAGCACGATTAGAAATTCCATTCGCATGGAAATTGCTCGTACAACGTAACAGAAAAATGCTATATCTTCAGAATAATGAAATTAGGAAGGCCGTATCAACTTTGTTTTGATACAATGTTTTGCTGCATTGTGCTAAGCATCAATTGATGTAATTGCTCCTTCCTTAATTCATCATTCTGAAGATACAGCATTTTTCTGTTATGCTCTTTTTTAGCTATTTCCATTTGTAGCTGGACCAGCTCTAATCGTGCTGCGCTTAACTGATCAAGCTTTGCTGTCACACTAGCTTTGTTAGGTTTGAGAACCTGTGACACTTTGGACTTCAACGATTTTGGTTTCCACGTGCTCCATTTGTTATGCGGATCTGCAAAAAACAACTGATTTCAATCACATTTGCTAAATTCATGGTATAAAATGGCAAACAGACAAACCTAAACTTATGATAGAACTAAATTCATGTGTGTGAAGCCCCAAAAGAAGTAAATCTTCAAATTCCTGTTACTAAGGAAATCATACCTTTTATTTCATCTTCATCATTATCATAATTTATATGACAGGATTCATCCAACGGAGAGTGTTCATGCACTTTCAAATCTGAAACATAAATAAACACAACCTACATAAACATTTAACTATATACAGCAGTAACATTATAGTATCAATATGTGTACTCTGACATACCGTTGGTTTCTTCCACTGTACCATCTTCAATATGTATTATATAATCCAAGGGATTGTCATCGGGACACTGTACTGGTTGAATATCTGGAAAAAATTGTATAGGCATTAAAAACTAGTAAAAATAAAAGAAAGGTAAAGCTCAATGATAGAATAGAAGTATTACATCCACAACATACCTTTTATATTATCACTGTCATTACGTGCATCTAATCCAGATATATTGGAGCATATTGCCAGCACTTTATCTTCCACGTCATTTAGATCAGGAGCAGCAGAAGGTCCGCCACCAGTTTTATACAACTCCTGTCTGTGGCAAGTCATCTTTTTCTTCGTTATTTTTTTTACGCCCTCGTACTTTAATTTTAACGTTTTGGCCGTTCGAACTGCATTTTCGCTGGATGCAGCATTAAAAGTCGTTGCAATTTTGTTCCAAGCTGCATCTTTTTCTCTGTTGGTCACGGTGTCGGTTTTCTTATTTTCTATTACCGACCGATATTTCGTCACAAGTTCAGTCAGTAATCGTACTTCTGAAGTACTAAAATTTGTAGCACGCTCACGTTTCTTAAATTCCATTTTTTGATCCATTTTAAAACACAACACAAGAGAACACAATCTAAATGTTTATCGGTAAGTAAATAATAAAATAGCACGGTCTAAGAATGAGCAAGGAAGGTTATGTTTTGTATTGTTTTGCATCAGTCAAACGTCAAATGAACGTTTTGTTGCTATTCTTGTCTAACATGTTGAACACAATATCTGTGCATCTCGCTTGCACACAGAGAGTGTGAAGTTGGCTAGCATAAACCACTAGATAGCTATTCTCTAGTCAAAAGACGATTGAAAAATTGAAAATAGTTATTCGCCTGATAAACAGACAGATAATCCTATCAGCTTGATAGCTATTCGCCGACTTATCTGAGGATTGAAAAATTGGCCCTAACAAAACTTACTAATACCTACTTGGGGTACCTACCTGCCTACTGCTCTATAGTAAAGTACTAGATATAATGTAGTTCAAATTGGTAGAAGCTAGATAGTGAGTAGAAGACAGGCTTAGCGATGCATGCATACCCAAGCATCAATTCCATGTTTTCGCCGCAACCCAAGCAAGACCCTTGCACATAAATCATTATGCAAATAGGTAGCCAACAACAATGTTAGCCAAAATATAGACGGTGCTCTATGAAAGCGCGCACCGGATGTACTAGCGACTTCCCGCCGGTTTTTCCCCCTGCTTCCGTTTCACTGTAGGTAAGTTCCCAACAAAACTGTGCTGGCCGAACCTCTAGGTGCCGAGACTTTCTTGTTGTGGTTGCCTAAACTCTTGCCTTTGTTATGGGCAGTCATGTCGTAGAAGTAGGTTGTACACCTAGGTGGTTATAGAAGGTATATAAGTAGATGCCTTCTACACGTAGGATTCTGCCTCAGGTAGAAGTGAAATATGCTGCAAAATGTAGTACTATCCGAACATAGGGCTATTCCCTTCCGTCCATCTTTCTATTGTTTTCTATTTCCCAAAAGGTCCATGGAAAATATTTATAGATTTTTTAATCTTCATACATTAATTCCCAATAGGTTCATGAGATTTTATTAAAGTACAGTCAGTAGGTATACAATGCTATTTTTTAAATAACTAGTGACACTCACTAACATTGTTATATTTTGACACAATGTAGAAATTTGTAGGTTTGAGAGTACTTAGGTACTTAACTGGCACTGTGCACTTTTCTTTCTTACCTAGGTGCTTTTCTTCTTTCCGTGTCATTAGTTTTCACTTAGCAGAGACTACGACTTCGATGACTATGTAAATGCTAACTACGTAAGTACTACGAAGCACCTACGTCCAATGTTGCAGCGTAGCAGGCTACGGCAACGGGTTGCTATGGCGTAGCTGGCTGCGAATAAAATGTGATTAAACTTGGTGGAGATATCTGGTATAATACCCAAATCAGTAATAGCTCTGAGGAGATAAGATATCCTAACCCGAGTTGTGCGCCAGTCACATTTAATTTAACTTTACAAAGTAGACTGGCCGTCATACAAACCGCTTGTTCACTACAAAGCCGAGATAGCGTCTCAAAGCGTGTCTCACTCAACTCCATACGCCAACGCGGTTTGATTCTATGATAGAGGAAGTTAGATATGTATCTAGAAAACTTGCTTTACTTGTTCAAACTTTTGGTAAACATGCCAACTACACCAAAACTATATTTTTGTGAACCTTTGTAATTTTTTTCCGAAACAATACCTATGACTTCATTCTTTTCTATTATTTATTTTGAAAGTATATAGGTATGCACAATATCATC
Organism: Plemyria rubiginata; assembly: GCA_963576535.1. Classification (NCBI taxonomy): domain Eukaryota; kingdom Metazoa; phylum Arthropoda; class Insecta; order Lepidoptera; family Geometridae; genus Plemyria; species Plemyria rubiginata. The sequence continues at coordinate 8,026,231 of OY754905.1, forward strand.
ACCATCATCACATAAATAAATCCAGCACGGGAAACTGAATGATCACCTGAATAAATTCCTCTGGTGCTGAGCGGAGATTCTATGCAATTCTATTGGTTAATAATATAAAAAGCAAAAGTGATTGATTGATGACAATCCACAAGCCAAACCCTTGGTATAGAAACTTTAAATTTCGCACACGTATTCCTCTATGACGTAGGCACCCACATGGAAGGTTTTTTCAAATCTAACACCCAAAGGGGTGAAATATGGGATAAAAGTTTGTATGAAGTTTCAAAGTAAACGAGCGCGAGCGAAGCCGCGAGTTCAGTAGTAGTAGTAGTAGTTGGTTAATATTTCTCAGTTTCTCCGTTGCGCGCCTCGCTGCGCGTTAATGGATAGGCAGCCAGCGTTCACATAATTTTTGTGTCATTAACGAAGTTTTTAGTGAATCTGATTTATTTTTACATCATTTATCATTTCCCAACTTCGGATTGGAGATTTGACACTCTCGACAGGGCTCATTTAATCTTCAAAGTGTCTGATACATGCTCTACTAAGTGCTGGGACGAGTCAGCGTGGCCTGTGGTAGAAATTATACAAAAAGCTACGAATAAATCCTAAATAGTGTATATACCTAGTAATTGGTCGGTTTCTTCTCTACTGGGAGGGAAATTTAATTTTTGGTTTTGCAAACGACTGGAAACCTGTTGAATAAATTCAAAGAAAAATATAAAAGAACGTTGAGTGCATGGATTCGTGGCTTTCGAGTGGAAGACGCAGCGTACAATCGATATACCGTCAACATTGCATTGTAAAGACGAGATATCGGTAGAATGAAGAAGGCATCATTATTTCTGGAAAAGTTTGAGTAGCGGATTACTTCAGGCTTATAATAATGTTTTGAGGGAATCCCTCAAGTTATCAAATTAAGTCGTAAAAAAATCCGCCTTCAATTGTCTGGAGAGCAACTGAGAAATGAACATCATTTTTTGACTAAGAAAAGTTGTATTTTTATCTGAGTGCTGAAAGTTAAGACCAGGTTTAACGCCCAAACCCCCTTATTGGCTGACAAAGATTTTAGGCGTCAGTAGGTAAACTGGTATCAGAACGTGCACGAGTCTCCAACGCGAGTATCCAACCAAACAACGTTTATAATTATTAAATCTTTTTTATTTGGGTAAGTTGAGCTTTCACATAGCTGTACAGCAGGTATCTCAGATGACAATTTTTAAATATGTATAAACATTATATATTCATTATAATTTTGTTTATAAATTAATATATTTATTATTAAAAACATGTTTTATAAATACATGTTTTACAAATACAAATATTAGCATACTTACAATGAATAAAATTGTCTGCTTATAAACTGAGAGAAATACAACTTTTCTGTTTATTTAAATTGTAAGCAAATTTAATATTAATCTGCTTTTTATGCCGAAAGGGACACTTAATATTATCATAAGTTTTCTAAGTGATTTGTACATATTCATAGGACAATACATAATTAAAGCAATGCTTTTGATCACGCAATTGCTTTACTAATGATAAATGAAGGAGAGTCCACTCAGTAAATTGCGCAGTCCGTTGTTTGTTCAGCAGCATCTATTTACAGTGCACAGTCGAAGTGTCAATTAAATGAAAACTAATTTAACTTTTAGGATGTATACGACTATACAAGATCTAACGAGAAATGCATTCAGCTCGCTAAGTCTGTTTGAGCGAGTTCCCAGTCTGTTCGAGCGTATTTCCTTGAATGATATTAATCTAGAAGTGGAGTTAGTCTCAGGGTGTTGTTTGGCTAAGTGCTCCGTCTTTATGCGTACCTACTACTTATTACTAGAAGCATAACTACGAGTATATACTTGATTGATAGTTATGCTTTATTATAAAGATTACAACACTATCAACCTTCAGAACATTTATCCCTCCCCCCACCCCTTTACCATTCCTAACCCCGTCCCGCATGCTGCTAGGTTCTGTAAGGCCCAAGTACGTAGGATTCAAATTCCTTGGTAAAGCATGAGCTTAATTGTACAAGGCTATAATATAGAGAATTCTAAAACTTTGGCTCAAGGATTTTTAAAGGACTGCAACATTTGCATTTATATAACTTAATTGTTTAACTATAAGTACGCTATGAGAAATCTAAAACTTTGACTCAATGTTTTTTGTAGGACTGCACCATTTGCATTTATATAACGAAGTACCTCCACAATGATCCGCTTACTATTCAATACTCTTTGAATCTGTAATGGAAACTATATTTGGTCATACTTTTTAATATTAACTTACTTAGTACAAATTGTTTGTACCTATCGCTGGTTAAATAAATAAAATAAACATTGCTAATGGAACAAGCAGATGGCCTAACTGTGGTAATCATCACAAATAACAAAGCATTTCCTCGTACGTCCCTACGATGTACTTCCCCACATCCATAAATATGATGCGTACAGATGATAAGCCTCATGTGCCTTTAATTTGTTAAATGAAGTGCAATTTTTTTGCTATATATATTTAATATAAAAATATCTAAGTAGTAACCAGTTTTTGATTGTAATTTAATTACCTCATCTTCTTCTTGTCGAATAACTAATTTCTTTCATAAAGTGTGGTGAAAGGATTTAAGTGCGCCTCAAGAGGCTCCTTTCGGGCACTTGACACATGTTATGGAACTTGTTAGGTTCTACAACATGCCGGTTTTCTCCCGATGTTTTTCTTTACCATTGCACTTACGCGACTAACATCAAATGAGTCCTGAGGGCAGCTCCAACAGTGTTTAAATCGGCAATAGTGTTCTTTTTTGTCTTTTGTTTTTTTTTCGCGCATCAGCATTGCCATTAAGCGTGGCAATGCAGCCAGCGTCTTGGGTACACTTCCGATTGACACTGATTTGGATCAGTTAAGCCATCTCTAGATCGTTTGCAACGCTCTGTAGCTCAACTGTTTCATATGTATTTTGTATATTTTCTTTGTAAATAAATGATTTGTTTAAATATTGAACTATACCAATATCTTTTACACACCCACTAACGTGTAAGCTAATTCTCACTCGTCACTAAGCAGCTTAGTATCAACAAGTAGGTACGAAGCTCGTGAAAACACGGCTTTACAGCAATGAGTGCAGCACAAAGCTGCGTTATGTATGACTTCCATAGCACTGAAAGTGAAAAAAGTACCATTGTAAAATAGTACCTAACTTACCATACTTTATCTATTGTTATCAAGTAGGTAAGTGACTTTATCCTTTCATTTTGAGGACAAAGTTATGATTGTGTAAGTAACGGGTTAGCGCATTGCTGTTTTAGGACCCAGTGCCATTACATCGGCAAACGTACGAGTACAACCAAGATCCACTGGAGAATCATAGTCCGGTGCTCGGTAAGCTTTTAAATCTATGTGTTTTGGGACACGATAACATATTTAAGTACCTACTTATATATTACAGTATAGAAAACGTTAGCAGTTTATATAATATATTTGCGCATGCTTTCCGCTGGTTTCTGAAAGCGCAATAAAAGCTAATCGGCTGTGAAATCAAACGTTTATTTTGTATCACAAAAACATAGGAATCATCATCACATCGAAAGAAAGAACAATATTGGTTTTGACAACAAAATCGGTCGTCACGCAGCTTTATGCTGTAATAGTGCTACTACTACAACACTTCCGTGACGCCGGAAGACGCCGTCGAGCCACTTGCCTGAAATAGCAACTGACTTGACAGCATCAGCTCTGATCGAGCTTTCAGAAACCAAATATCAAGGAATTTTAATACTACCACGTATATATATACCTACACAAATAATATGATATTATTTACCTGCTGGGGCGATGTCCGTAGAATAATGATTTAAAGATGGCTACTGGAAGCACTAGAATAAAATCTGTGGCATAGCACATGTAATTTAGTTGGCAAACTGCATTACATTGTTGGAGCACCACAACATCATCACATACAGGTTTGACAATCTATTGTTGGAGACCAGCATTGTAGTATTGCATCAACCACTATTACGTCATCAAGTCACTTGCCTGAAATAGCAAGTGACTTGACAGCCGACCGATTTTGTTGGCCTAATCAACATTGTTCTTAAATATCGCCTATATTTTTTGTGACACCAAATAAACGTTATTTGATTTGTAAGCCTTGTTGCATCTACTATATAGTTTATGGCAGCTGTGGTAGTTGGTAAAGAGACGTATCCACTTTAAAGGAAAACTTACAAAATTACCTCATTAAATTTTAGCCGGGTACTAACTCAACCGCTGAAAAGCGTGCAGCTACTATGCCTTAAAATTTCATTCCTTATTAAAGTTTTAATTACCTAAACTTGTTCGGTTCAAATCATTTTGCTTACATAAAACCTATGTTATATTGTTTACCGATAGTTCTCATAAAATATCTTTTATAATATACTGATAAATAGTTGGTTGGTGAATGTATTAATAAGAACTGCATTCAGTTTCTAATATGTCTTGCAAGACGTTTTTCAGCGTCGGATTTCTCGCGGCATACCCCCGGTTTCTGAAACCCCGATCAACACTAATCGCCTCTCAATTCACTTGCTATCTCTATCTAATTTGAAGTAAAAGCAGAAATAGCAAGTGACTTGACCGCTGATTAGTGTTGATCGAGTTTTCAGAAACCGGGGGTTAGAATATTAGTGCGTATTTCCATAAAACTAGTAACACATTAAGACGAAGAAGGGGATTAAAGTCGTGAATTCCACTTTGAGTTTATATGCAACTGCGAGTATTTAGGGTCCAGACGCGTCGGATATTACATAGGAAGTGCCAAGACATCGATCATCGTTACTGTCAGTACGTCTTTTAAAGATGGCGGTTACCACAGCTCACCCTGGCCCTTGGCAAGCTATAACTGATAACGGCCACAGCTGTCGAACTACAAACAAACAGATTCAGTGAGCCGCCGAGGCGATAAACTGTTTTGTATTACTTTTACCGCTAATTAATTTGATAAACCCAATACTAGTGCTGTGGACTACTGATAATTATCGTACATCTGACAGCGCGGATTACTGTGAGTTTTCATTGTGCATTTCGTTCACCGAAATTTGTGTAATAAAATTATAAACGCGAAAGTTTGTGAGTATGGATGGATGCTTGTTACTCTTTCACGCCGGAACGGCTAACGGATCTGGATGAAACTTGGCAGAGAGATATATCATAGTCTGGTATAGCACTTAAGCTACTTTTTATTCCGTAGGAATTCCGGGATTTAAATCTACGCGGGTAAAACCGCGGGGCGCTACTAGTAAGGAATATATAAGTAATTATTTGATTGTTTGGATGATTGGTCATCACCATCATCATCCGCAGCCTTAGAACACCATCATCGTCATTTTCCATCCCCATTAGTTAAGTCGGCACTGCATGTTATTCAATCTGCCTTCACAAAAATACTATTTAACTGTATAAAATAAATAAATAAATAAATAATGCTGGACAATCCACACAGCACCAACCTAACTTTTAAAATAGGTATATTTTTGACTTAGTAAGCATGCATGCGTAAAGAACGTAGGTATATTCAATGGTAAAGGCTGTTAAACAGTTTAAATATCTTGGACACATCATTACCGAAGACCTAAACGATGATCAAGATATTGAGCGAGAAAGACGGAACTTGTCCATCAGGTGTAACATGCTTGCGAGAAGATTTTCCAGATGCAGCGACGATGTGAAAATTAATTTATTTAAAGCGTACTGCCTAGGCATGTATACCTGCCAACTCTGGTTTAAGTACAAAAGAAAATCGTTTAGTACCATAAGGGTGCAATACAATGACGCCTATCGCATCCTTATGAAAAAGCCTCGATTTTGTAGCGCGTCAAGCATGTTCGCTGATGCACGGGTTCCGGATTTCTTCGCCATCATTCGCTCGCGAATAGCTTCCTTCTGGAGTGGTCTTAGGAATTCCAAAAATGGAATACTACAATGTATGGCTGATAATCTGTACAGCCATATATACAGGTTTTGGCTCTCGATGCACCAGGGTGGAAACCGCAAGTAAGTAGGTAACTATTGTTCCTCTTATTATATTATTTTATTTAGTTTTTTCTTTGTAATTTATGGGTTTCTTTTTATGCCTGAAATAAAAATATATTATTATTATTATTATATTCGTACGTAATATCTAGCACCAAAGCTAATGCTAAAGCTAAATTCAAAAATATATGAATTAGAAATTGAGCTTCTGGTTCAATTCAAATAAAATTGTGTAGGTAGTACAATTTCCAATGAACGCATGATATAAATAAAACAACTGGAGCCACAAGATAAACTTTGTGACAATCTGCCAGTTCAATGCCTACGGGTGGTACGCACGCTGTTGGGCGAGTATTTGCGGTACCTATTTTCCGTGCGTCTCAAAATGCGTCATCATTCTGACATGTACTGTCTGATGGAGGCATACGTATCTGAAAGAATCTTATACGGGCTGAAGATTCAGAGAGTAGACATTTTCATTGTGATTGTTTTTCTATAGCGCTATTTTGAATTGTGTTGTGTACATTTGGTGGTATATATTATAACCAACATTACTTGAGGTCTTAGACAAAGTGCAAGCATTTGGAATGATAGTGTAAAGTGATATCGTGATTTGATTGAAAATGTTTCGAATTTAAGAAGAAAACCGCCAACATGTTCTTCAAAACAAATGACTGCTGACATGAATAGGGACTGACTTAACTAGAAACTATTTCATTGAAACTTATTGAATTTGTCATCAAAGCTTGAATCAGCTGTCAGAATTGCCATTTGTTTCCGCGGCAGGTTCGAGCGACAATACATACGCAACAATGTTCTGCGGTTCGGCGTTAATCGACATCTTTGGGCTGCATTCATCACTTTTTGGCTTTATTTTCACTTCCTGAGCTTCGATTTGGATGCCAAAAGTTATTATCCGAGTGGGAGTTGAACCAACCTCCTACCCCTTGATATGGAGCTGCGCTAACGGCCTGCGCCATCGGACTCTGATCACACTCGACTAACAACTCAACTATTATTATCCGAAGATTAAAATGGTTCATTCACCAAACAAAGTAAGGGAAGAAGGAGAGGATTAGGACTAGGAGAAATTAAAGTTTGAAAATATTAAAGAAATTATTTTTAATAAGTTTGTTTCTTGGCTCGAAAACCGTGAGTACAAGAAACTGGTGACACGGTAAGAAGAAGAAGTTATGTATAGTATTATCGTATATATATATGTATTCATAAGTTATTCACAAATTTACCTAATGAGTAACGGTATTATTTATGACTATGACCAATCGGACCAATCGTAAATTATATACATTGATTTTCCAATAGAACATCCTTTTCTTAGAAAAACAATGACCTGAAAATGTTTTTTTAGACTAGCGCTATTACTTACAATTTCATAATTCTGCTACTGTATTGCTATTGCTACTGCTAGTTGTTCGGTAATAGCCCAGCTGGAATGTTCAGATTGGAAGCTACAAACAAGGTTCCGTTTGAAGTACTGAAGTGATGAGGTGACTATGGAATGGTCGCTTTGTACGCACTCCTGCAGGGGAAAACCTAGGGAGGGGGCTATATCCTCTACAGAAGATTAGCTTGTAATCTAGAAAAAAATATTTTAAAAGAATAAATTGAGTGTATTTATAGCTTTTTTAGAGAAGAATGAATGCGGCAGAAAAGTGAATGTAGAGTGGGATGTGCGGGGTGACAAGATAAATAAAATAAAGAATGAGTATTTGAGGAAGTTTGAAAGTAGCGCCTGTGACGGAGAAGTTCAGAAGTAGTAGCGTTGTATGGCTCGTCATATGAGGAGCGACGAAAGTCATAATTACGGGAAGAGTGTTAGATAGAATGTGGATGGTTTTAGAAAGAGAGGTAGACCAGAGAGAAAGATGGGTGGACTGTGTGAAAGATGACATGAGTAAGAAAGAAGTGAGCAACGAAATGTCGAAGGATAGAGGAGAGTAGAGGATTAAAACCTGTTGTGCCGACCCCACTTAGCGTGGGATAAGGGTAGAAAGATGAAGATGAATAGAGCTTTTTAAGAAGGACTCGTTCGGGGAATTACAACAACTACATGCACGTTGCTGAGTTTTGGTTTGAATAGTGCGGTAGCCGGTGAACATGAGACCTGACTTGATGCCTAACGCAGGGCATATGGTGGCACGCTACTATGCGTGACTTACGTGGCAATGCTTTATTATAACAAAGCATTGCCTAAGTCTCTATTATTTATTTTATTTTTATTTTATTATTCTTAGGAATTTATTATAACAAAGTAAGTCACCTATAGGTGATAGTTACCACTAAACATCAGGTGTCTCTGCTTTAATTCCAACAGCTAGTTCAGTAAGAAAATAAAAGTTTAGTGAAGCTGGTCAAGTTTTGGGTTATCATTTATACAATTTTACAAATAGCGTGCAGCTAGCGGTCTATTGGCAGAAAAAGCAAAAGTCTTGGTTCATTGGTTTCTTTTTATTTGTTGCACGCTTGTTTGCTATCCTTTACCAAAATACCAAGCTACAAAAAGTTTAATTGTCATAGTTTAATAACGCGAAAACTTCATTGACTCTGTATTTGGATTTTATTATGATCGTGTTCCCCCAAATAGCAATCCTGGATCCGATATTGATCTTCACAGGCATTCTTCATCTAACTCCAATTATTGAAACTACAAAACGGAGAGAGACTAAGCTGCAATATCGTGCACTGCACACTTGTTGTGACAAGAGCATCCTCGACACGCAAATACAAGCAGAGAGGGCGTAGTCGCTGTTTTGGTACACACATTACACGCGTGTATGTACACGTAGTTTTTGTATGAAAATAAGAAAAGTCCGTCGTGTCCGCTAGGGGCGCTTTTCTTATTTTCATACAAAAACTGCGTGTAGTGTACACCATACACGCATGTAATGTGTCAACCAAAACTGCGACTACGCCCTCAGATGCGCTATTAGTAGGTCCGTACAGGCGCGTAGTAACGCCGAAGTATCGAACTACTGTTTGTAGAGAGTGGATGTGAGTAAATGGTCAATTCCCACAAAGGTTTGTGTCGCACAACACAACATTCAAACATTTAATCTAACATTTAAAGCTTTAAACGAGTATGGTACTATGTCGGAACTGTGGCTTCACCGATATGTGTGAATCGACCTTAATACTAAATATTCAATATTCAATATTCGATATCCATCCTCTGTTTTCCTTGTCCGTTGAAACTAGGCTGACGAGATACCAGGAAATGGTACATGGAATAACTATTCAGTCTAGATATTGACATAATTATAGGTTCATGATAGCTATTATAATGCAGACGTTGAGGTATTATAACGGCAAGCTGCGCTCGCTAAATACACTGACTACCGGTGCAGATGCGTTTCTGTGACATTCTATCGATGAGAAACATTTCCGTTCAAGGATAAAAGGCTTCCCGTATAAGGCTGTTCACACTTTGTACCTCAAGATTTGAATTTCCTTTCAGCAAATATAACTAAGACTTGGATTTCTACTCCCACTGAATTTTTTGACATGACTTTTACTTTAACTTTTTTTTGTATTTTAGATTCCGCACAGTAAATAAATATGAATAATATTGGTTGAAATACCACCGATAGTTAAGTTATATCACTGACCTTATTGAGGCCAGTCAGTTTTATTAACAGCATTTAGCTCAAAATTACACTATCAAAATATATATATAAAATAAAATTAAAAAAAATATTGCTTCTCAGAGTTACAGAAAAATGTATGACAGCCTTCACAGCTAAGTTGGTAGTAGTCCTGCCTTCTGCGCCATAGGCCGTGGGTTCGATCCCCACCGAGAAAACACAAAATGTGTTCACACAAAATATGTGTGAACACATTTTTTTCAATAACTTTAGACTGCAGTCTTTTTCTTATCGTGTCTCTTGTTTGTGTTACACATGTTTTATTTTTTTTAGATTCTACGATATGCTTTAGGTGCTTTGCCTATATTCTTTTACGTTCTACGCTTTCTTTACGATTTTACCCTTTACCGTTTAAGAGCATTGACTATTGGGACTACTGTACACATAAAGCATTTGTACAGAAAAACTCTGGGCCATGACTGGTTTTGAATCCACGACCTTAGGATCGGAAGGTGGAGCCGCTCCCACAGGACCACCAGGGATCACCGTGCTTTTACTGCAGTGATCGACTATTTACGATTGGGGCTATTTTAAATTCTCGAGTAGGTATACGATATACCTATCTAATTATTTCCATATTTTTTAAATTGTACTAGTTCTCTTTTGGTCGTAGGTACCTACTAGCAAAACATTTTTATATGACACGTAATTTATTTAAATTACGTATTTGAGTAACTTTTTTTTAATTTTTTCTTCTATCATAACTCCATATCTTAACTATAAGCTATCGACTTACAACTAATCATATCTATCTACTATATTAAGTGGAATATCCACCAATGTTATTAATCAGATATGCCAAGATATTTTTTAATCTTTAACTTGAAATGAAAATAGATAATTATCCTAACTACCAAAAGCTCTAAAAGCAACCGAGAAGGATACGCCTTTCCTTTATACGTTTATACCTATAATTAGTTATATAGGTCGGAACCCTTATTAATATTAGGTCAGGATCCTATCCTATATTGTCGCTCCCACGTGATGTCTTTATCTGTCTACTTTATAGTATTAGGATCAACGTCATAGCTATAAGTAATCGTGCTTAGGCTTTCAGGGCATAATAATATACTCAGGTAAAAGCGGGTTGAAACAAATAACGAAAATTTCATCTCTACTTAAGTCTTTTATTGTTATTTGTCCAATTATGTTAGTTTGTAAGGTGTACAATAAATATTCTTCATTCATTCATTCATTAATTGTTTTGAAAATGAAACACGAGGATATTTTAATCTCATCCAACGCAGCTGAATATTATAAAGATATTCCTAGAGTGCAAAAACGTGGCATGTGTTTCTTCCCGTAAACTTACCTCTTGGTTTATCTGTTATTAACTTCAGCCTGACTAGATCCACAGCTAGATCAAAGACTAGACTCCTTCACACATTTCCAGGAAGAACGATCTTGAGCTTTCTCCTTCACTGACTTTCCAAGACCGTTGCAATGATCTCGGTATATCGGGGAAATTCATCTGACTTACTTGAGAATTATTAATATAATAATAATAATATTGCTGGACAATCCACACAGCACCAACCACCATCTAGCCTCAAAGTATGCTACTCAAAGCTTGTGTTATGAGTACTAGATAACTGATATATTTAATACATTATATACTTACATAGATAGATATTTTTTATTATACATAGAAAACACCCAGACCAACGGAACAAATTTCTGCAGATCGTACACAATTTTTTTCCGAGGCGGGAATCGAACCGCACACCGCAACCGCACACCGCAACCTCTGCGTCGCAGGCGGACTCTCGCCCGCTGCGCCACTGAGGTCGACTAATTATTATTAGAAGTTAATGTTCAAAATGTATAATATTCTGTTCTTATCTGGTTAAGAAAAACATAATATAAAACTTTGTTTTCAATAAAGTTGTATATTGGTTAACACAATTTAATAATAATTAAGTTAATAATGTATACATATTATTAACGATATCTGGATGCTGAAAAAAAAACGGATAAAAGCATTTTCTAAAAATGAATAGCTAGATCGATTTATCACCCCCGAAACAGTCTGCACTAAATTTAATGAAAATCGATGGAGCCGTTACCGAGATTTAGATTAAAATTTTTATTCTAAATAAATATGCAAGAATTGCTCGTTATATATATTAAATAGATAACTTAGCCATATTGTACTTCCGTAAAAAAATTGCAGTCGTTTAAAATTCTATACCACAAAATCGCGTACCTACGTCTCTCAATTTAAGGATTTGCGGAAATGCGAGGGCAATAGGGAAAAACATGTTTTTTCCCGCGCAACGTATTTGAGCCATTATTTTTACGTTCATTACCTACTTATTATACTTAAAAGGTCACATGATGAGGCGGAAAACGGAACTACCGAAAGAATCGTTTTATAGTGTCTGAGGTAAAAAGTTTGGGCGAAAAGATGATAGATACCTTTCATATACCTATAAATAAATCACATGTTTTCTGTCTTCGACTCATTTTGTTTCACTGACATTGTGCAATATTTAGCATGAGCCCTAGAATACTCGACACTAGACTAACAGAGATATTGTATTTACACAATTACTATATCTCACTCGGTTAATCATCATTATCTTCTTCCTTCCTACCCTTAACGCTAAGTGGGGTGGGCACAACAGGCTTTCTTCTTCCACTCTTCTCATCATTCGTCATCTCGGTGCTCCTCCTTTCTTACTTATGTCATCTTTCACACAGTCACCCATACTTTATTTGGTCTTTCTCTCTTTCTAAATCATCCTACATAATATTATAAACGCGAAGGTTTATAAGTATGGATGGGTGGATGTTTGTTACTCTTTCACGCTCGAACGGCAGAACGGATCTGGATGAAACTTGTCAGAGAGATAGATTAAAGTCTGGAATAGCACTTTTCCCGTTGGAATACCGGGATTTAAAATCCCGCGGCTGAAACCGCGGGAACTAGAACTAGTTACATAATAAAACACACACTGCACGCACAATAGTCTTACCTTCAACGACGGGGATATAAGAGTGATTGCGCGTGGCTGCGTGATTAATTTCAGATGAAGTCAACCGGTACAGGCTCAGTAGGTACATAACAGGTGGTGACGGAATCTGGCTGGACGTAATCTCAGTCCGGTTTCTATCTCTTAGTAACAATGTAATTTTTGACTTTAAAAAATATCGTTTTGGTTACTTTTAGCGTTCCATGTCAACACAAAACGGATCCGTTTTTTACCCATTTGTCTGTGTGTCTGTAATATCTCTTTGCCATAAAAGATATAAATCGCTGTCGGCAATCGTCATTGAACCTACCAACATTAATGTCCTTAATAAATGTTGTATTATATGTAATCGAAAAATACTAAGATTTTTTTTATAAGAAATGCTGCTCAACATTTATGCAAGCTCAATACTTTTAGGATTATATATTTCAAAAAGAAACCCCGCTTCATCAATCATATATGTATTTTAAATATGTACATAACTATAGGTCTACCGTTGGCTGATACTTAGGTAAGTACACTTTTGTATTCGCTCACATGGAAAACCTATGACAATGACTTTTAGGGCCACTAAATCGCAGATGTCTTCAAAATTCATAAAGGAGTGTGAGATGAGCTTTGCGTTTTACTATGTGGAATGTATGTTGTAAAATAGTCAAGGTAAATAAAGGTTCCGCAACAAGTACATATTGAGAAAAATAGTCATAATCACTATAGTATAAATCCACGGCTACTCACTTAGACAGCAACCAATAAAACATGAGCTCCCAATTTTATGTATATAAGACTGAGTACAGACAGGCAGATACGGACAACTGGCATCATTATGGTTCCGCAACTAAAAAGCTGTGTCCAGCGTCAGTGCTTTTAAATGGCCTCAAAGGTAAAACCACTAATTTTACTTTAAACTTTTAATTATTTCTGGGTTAAAACTTTAAACTAGAAATTGTTGATATACGAGCTCTTGCATTTTATGGCCCCAAGGATGGGTTGAAAGACATTCTCAAGAAGCAGAAAATGGGATAACGGTAAAAATGCACAAGTTCATCACAACGAAGCGATTTTGGCAAGTCAACAACGCGTCTAGCAATCGCGGATGACGCGGCAAGACGCGAGGGATGACGAGACGTGACAGGGATGACGTCGCTAACATGACGAGTATTTATTGACGTCAGGAGATACGTCATGATGACGGGCTTTGAGAAGTGGTTTCCCCTTCTCAAAAAAAGTAGGTATTTAATAAGTTATTAATTATGTATGTTATTGAGATTTTATTTTATAACTAGCTGAACCCGCGGCTTTGCTCGCGTCAAGGAATTCCATGTTTCATACAAACTTTCATCCCCTATTTTATCCCCTTGGGGGTAGAATTGATCAAAATCCTTTCTTAGCGGATGCCTACGTCATAACATCTACCTGCATGCCAAATTTCAGCCCGATCCGTCCAGTGGTTTGGGCTGTGCGTTGATAGATCACTATGTCAGTCAGTCAGTCAGTCACCTTAGAGTTATATATATTTAGATATTGCGACAGACGACAGACATTATAACATTATTATGTAGATATAGTTGCTAAAGTAATAAATTTGTAATTAAAACGCAGACTACTGTCACACTACTTCTCGCTCGCATCTTAGTCTGAGGAATAAATAAATAAATAAATAATGCTGGACAATCCACACCGCACTATCTAGCCCCAAAGTAAGCTATTCAAAGTTTGTGTTATGGGTACTAGATAACTGATATATTTAATACATTATATACTTACATACTTTTGTAAATAATTGTAACTATTAGTTGTAATTTTCTTTGTCAATAAAGTACATTGCTTACATAGATATATATTTTTTATTATACATAGAAAACACCCAGACCATCGGAACAAATTTCTGCAGATCGTACACAAATTTGTTCCAAGGCGGGAATCGAACCCGCAACCTCTTGCGTCGCAGGCAGGCTCTCGCTCGCTGCGCCACAGAGGTCGTCGGAAGCATGGTGGTATATGGTGGTCAGGCTTTTTTCTGCCGCCAAGCAGCGTTGGTGTGCTTCAGTTAGAAGATTGCGGTTGCTGGTGAAATTACAGGCACAAGCGATGAGGCCTACATCTGTTATACCTCGAGTTGGTGGACGATGGACGAGGCAATGTTTCTTTATAGTTGATAGATACAACATCAGGTGAGCCATCTGCGTGTTCCATCAGCTGGTATAAATAAAGCGCAAAATATTAGAGCTATTTGATCAAAAGTTTTACCTTGATTTGAACGAAACATTATCAATTATGTATTGAAGGAATTTTCTGGAGTTTCTTGAAACTTTGTTGTCTGTCGTTCGAAACGACGAATACGTGCCATAAATGGAACGAAAATGAGAGATATAAAGTGTTTGGCACGTTTTCTTACAGGTTATAAAAACTACTCGCAAATATCTACTTAAAAATGCTGCGCAATGGAACAAGCAGATGATGTTAAGGGGTAACAACTACTCATAACAAAGCACCTTGTAAGGCACGCACTATAGGAGCGTGCTCTACGCTATATTGTTATACTATTAGAGAACATTTTGCAGTGTTATTTTTTTTTATATAGGTATAGGTAAGAGTGTATGCGAATAGCTAAGGAGTACTAAGTGCCGATGTCTGTTTTCCTGACCCTACAATATAAATATTTTCTAGGAAAGTGTGAAGGGTCCCTTTTAGACCATACTGCTCCATGGTCGGTTATATCGTCACTACAACTCAATATACCACGAGAAAAACCATTAAAATGAAAATGCTATGTTGCTTCACAAAATGTCTGAAAAGTTTACACCAAAAGATTTTGACGTTAGGGGATAGAATGAGCATTCGCTTGCTTCTAGCTAAAAAACTTCACTCGTAACTATGACAATATCTTTACTACCAAAAAAAATCGACTTCAAATACAGTGAAAACATAAAACAGTAAAATACGCAATATCACTTACTTTCCTGTTATTTTGATCTATAGCTAAACTACATAACAATTTTTGATAAAATTACTACTGAATAATCGGAAAATGTACCTAGTAACTACAAACTTCTTCCTCCTTTGAAGACGGGTGAGAACTACCTTGTATCAGCTCTAGTTTGCTTATAAAGCGCTGTAAGTCACTTACAGGTTCTGAGATTAAGGTGAGATGAGCTTATTACTGCGAACTCGTTAGCCACTCTTGATGAAGTCTTCAAACTTAACCTATCATGAGGTTTTAAGTTTTAAGTGTCAGCTACACCGACGTGAAGAACACGTTAACTGCGAGTATGTTAACAGAAACTTTTGGCAAATAACTGGCAAACCGTTGGTGAAATATTTCGGCGACTCTTTTGAGTGAAGTTTAAATAATTTATTGATTATACAATATGTCCCCAAAAATAGTGATAAACGGAAGTCCAGAGATAGAGTAGAGAGATTTTCCATACTTTTCAAGTTATGTTTTATTTCAGATTTTTATTTACACGAATTTTCTATTATTTTCGTTCTCTACACTGCCTGCATCCAGACGCATACAGATTAACATCTGTATGTTCCTATAATGTCATCAACAGCTAACAGCAGCCCACATTTTAAAACCGAAGCACAGCTTGGCGGCAGAAAGAGGCATGGTGAGGCTATTAGTTTTCTGTCATTTTGCGAAACAACATATAATTTTTTTTGTTATCAGTGTTATTTTGAGTTGTGTTGAATTTTGGTGGTATTTTAACATTACTTGTGGTCTTAGCATTATTACAAGTGTATGTGTGTGTATGTAATATCGTGATTTGACCGAAAATGTGTTGAATTTTCTGAAGAAACCGCCACCATTTTCTTCAAAAGAAATTGACTAACTCGACTTTGGACTGACGTGACTAGAAACTTTTATATCTAAATCACTTGATACTGGCAAGATTGTCTATAGACAGGAGCCATAAAAAAGAAAAAAAAAATAACGAGGCAAGATATTCCTTGAAAAGAAGCACGGTGGTAGTTCTCGGGACGAGCTCTTCACGAAGAGCTCTACTACTTTAATGTACCTACTTCCATCTGTTCCTTTTATTGAGATCAATATTCTGAACATTATGATTAGGTAGGTACTATTTTGATCGTAGCATTGTACCTAGCTTGTGTTCAGTATACTGTAAAAAAATTGTAAAAAAGGTAAAAACATTTAAGTACGAGCTTATGTTGCGTTATAACTAACTAAACTAATAACAAGAATTAGTTAATAATAGCGTAGTTAGGTTAATTAGCATCCAACCTATTACGTTAAGTTTCATACTTTATTGCAAACCACCGAAATATGAATTATAATTAGCTAGTGCTTACAAGCACTGCTTTCTAGTGCTTGCAAGCTTTACTTAGTTTGGAAGAGATGGCTTTGTATGAAAGCACGGAACAGAGAAATGTCAAAGTATCGTCAATATTTATTTGATTTAAATAATGTTTACTGTCGGTCTCGGTAAATTCTTTGGATTTAATGTTTAAATACCTACCTTTGTAAAATATCTTACGTAACCTTATCACGTTGTTAAAACTCAGTTGAAACAAAACCCTACAAAAACCTTAGAACTTATGTTTCACCGGTGACATTTAGAACTTTGCTTTTTCTAAGAACATTGCTTTTTACATGAACTTTTTACCAGCCTATAGTTTCCCTCATAACTTTTAAAGAAATTGTTTCACAATTATGAACCAACCGTGTACGTACTTTGATGTTGTTTCATTTGTTTAAAGAATACATTTTGGACATTTTGGGCGCTAGTTGTAAAGCTAGCGCCAAAGCTTTCAGCCGCTAGGAAACACAATCTTAGTTCAACGAGCCCAAATCGAAGTACTTTGAATTCTTATTGTCGATGCGAACCGGTGGACTCGGCCTTAACCTTTAGAGCGCAGACACTGTCATCATGTAGTATCCAAATTCCTTGATCATCATATTCAACTCTGACTGGAATCTCCACAGATATTATAGGTACTTGTAGCCTATAGGAATCCCCATCAGAATTTATTTAAATAACAAAAACAATCAAAACAATTAAATTATCGGTGAGGTCACAGACTAGTGGGGATGCTAAAGGGTGAGGTAGGCGAGGATACAATATTAAATTAAGTTATAATGATATATTGAAATAAATAATACTAGAACAGTATATTAAATTAAAACATCAATAAACTAAGTTTGTTAAAAATAAATAAACATCTCCAGTTAATTAAACTCAAAAGGTATTTATTCAATAAAATCAAAAGGATTACCTTGAAACGTCTTAAACTAGGTGACTCTAGGTGCCAGTTCCACGCGACCATTAGTTCTAGAATGTATATCGATGTATACATTTAAAATGTGCTTTATCACTATAACTATTAGATACAAGGCACGTAGCGTTGTGGTCAACTGACCGATGAGTTGCCCGTGATTTGTGGTCACATCCGACCTTCGGCAAATACATTGAGGGGCTGACTAAAGGTCGATTCACACATATCAGTGAAGCAACAGTTCCGCCAACGTGTCCACTCAGTTCAGTATCAGTGCTACAGTGTTGCGTCAGTGATTCAATTCACACATGTTAGTACTCAGTTCACGGAGCTTCAGTGAAAACGTGTCCAATTCTATCAATCGCTCGTCCTCTATTTTGTTTTTCGAGGCCGCGGCGTCCGTGATCTGACAAAAAATATCGTCGTCAACGAATACGTCCGTGATTGCCGGTGTCGTTGGCACAGACACTGAGAGCCATTGGTTGAGATCCCTGTGCCGTCACTGACACTGACAAGTAGGGATGCGTTCTTAAGGAATGTATGAAATAATATTTCGCACTGTGCCGGTACTGTGTCGGAACTGTGCTGACTTCACTGATATGTGTGAATCGACCTTTACCTAGCATTTCATAAAGCTATTTGGTAGCTTGATTGATTAGCTGGACATGACCGCAGGGTAGGATTCGTTTTCTGCCAGTTTTGGGAGCCACATAGCTCTTCCATTTAATTTGTCGTTTTTCTACTGGTAGGTTGTTACCTACCAGTTGCAAAACACACAATACCTACAACTTATACGTTTGTTGGCCTTGGTTCACTGGCCCGCGTTCATCAACGGCTAACCAGATGCTAAACTTCATGTGGCTGTTATTTAACCATCACCCATTACGTTGTATTACATTGTAACGAGGATCATTGAAAAGAGCGGTAGGAATCAAACCGAGTTTTTTGCCTGTTCTTTTAGGCTTTAGTTGCGTGGAAATGGCACCTAGATTCACCTAGCTTTATGAAGTTTCAAAGTACTTAATCCTTGTGACTTTATTGAATAAACACATTTTGACTTTGACCACACCAGAACATGCTGGTGGGTAGAAAAAGCACGGTGGTAGAATCCCGAACAAGTTTACTAAATTATATTAATATTAAAAACAGATACATTCATTTTCAAAGCAAGACTATAATGCATACAAGTATTAACCAAATGAACAAAATACACACGAAAATGCCGTTGCGAAGGATCTAGAGAACTATACATAATATAATATATATGACATGGACATTTCAGTTCCGTGTCGAACTTGGTAGACAAGATACCTCAACTTATCCAATTGGCAGCGTTCAAATTAGTGCCAATTGAGATCGTCCTCAAGACCTTGGCTGCATTGCCACACTGAATGGCAGCACTAATAAAGTTATATTGAAAACAATCATATCAAATATTTTTATAATACATTGAAGAAATACGAACATAATCGGATACCATAAAACTCGCTCCAAATATTTCGTAACTCTTTATTCCACACGATAAAATACATAGTAAACACACCAAACAAAGGAGATGTACAAATGCGAGCTTAGCCCTATTTAGCAAGAGTTAAAGAAAAAAATTGATTAACGCAATCGCCTGAATTTCATCATACAAATGGCTATATATACTTACTATATTTTCGCCATAGTTCCCACCCAAAAGAGGGGTATAGGCAAAAGGTGGGTATAGGAATACGTTGGTGTTTGCAAGTAGGTTCGAAGCATAACTTAGTTGAGCGCACTGGCTGCCTGTCATCAAACTTGCGATAATCTTGTTTCCTGCAGAATGGATATTAGACCACACGGTATGATTATATCTTAAGCTGTATTCAAAGGGTGATGCTATTGTATTTATAGCACAATGTCAATTAAGTTTACAATTCAAGAAATAAAAAAGTTAGTGCAATTTTTTGTCCGGGTAACACGCGAACGTAACTAGAACAAAACCAAATTCTTTGTTCCGACAAAGTTTGCACTAATTTACTCAGTATACGTGCCAGGGTTCCTAGTTTGTTTTGAGCTTTATTCTATAGGCGTATAGACTATAAGAGTAGTAGAGCTCTTTGTGAAGGGCTCGTCCGGGGAAGTACTACCACCACGCCTTTTTCTGCCGCCAAGCAGCTACGCTGTGTTTCGGTTTGAAGAGTGTGGTCGCCGGTGTAATTACAGGCACATGAGGCTTAACATCTGTATGCCTCAAGTTGATGGACGCAGGGCAGTGCATCGTAGGGCACGCTCCTATTGTGCGTGACCTACGGGGCAATGTTCTGTTTATAGGTGATGGTTACCACTTAACATCAGGTGGGCCATCTGCTTGTTCCATCAGCTAGTTGTACAAAAAAAAAAAAAAGGCAAGTTCATGCCAAAATGTCAAAACCTTACCGAATATATAAAATACAAAACAAATAATTCCTATCTCTGTTATAAACTTCAAAATTTTAACAGTACCTTAATGACTATGATATAATAATCGAATGCAAAAAAAATACACTACCTATAAGTATTATGAATAAATAAATATAATTATTGGTGAGCAGTTCACACAGCACTATCAAGCTCCACATTATGCAAAGCTTGTACTATACTAGGTATGGGATATATATACTATACTTTTAATAAATATCACACTCAGGCAGGGAACAATCATCTATGTTTATTCTTCGCGGTGGGGATTCAACCCCCGATCTACAGCGTGGCAGGCAGAACTACTACCAACTGAACTGTGAATTACTAAAGTAAATAATATAAATATAAATATTTATTTATTTAAACATGAAATGTTTAATAAACGTGAATTGTATACCTAACTCCTGGTAAGGGTACTGTATACCTATACACTATATATCCTTCCATGAACTGGGTATACCGTTTATTCAATGTAAACTTGTTTCAGATTAATTTTAGGTGCGATGTCTGCATGAAGCCGTGTAGGTAAACCTTTACCTATAGTAACAATCAGTAAACTTAGATGAATGTTGACCACAGTTTGGCTACAAACTCCAGGGCTGCAGCTAGAAGCTGGTGGCCCTGTTTATTAATTAGATGGTGCTGTGTGGATGATCGAGCATTATTTATTTATTGAAACAGATAGGTTGGATGGACCAAGTGAACATTAAAAACTTTATCATCACCATCATCAGCCTGAAAAGTCTCTGGATGCCTTCCATAAAAGTTCCAAATTATTTAGGTTTAATTTTGTTTTTAACTTTGTAATTCTCCGAAACTCACTGAACCACATTTTGTATGTACAAAAATGTTTAATTTGCTGTGAGGAAATTCCTTGATGGCTTCCTGTCAGTCTACTAAGTTATTTTTCTAGTAAGGACGCCAGAAAAAAACCTAAATTCACCAAGGGTTTTTTTCGTCAGCATGTCTAATGTTACCCGAGATTGCTTTTAAATAAAATAGGCGCAACGCTAGTATGTTCACATTAAAAAAAAGAAATCGGATCTCTCGCTCGTAGAACCCATGCCTATTGTTTTCCTTCAGATGTTTCCTTTGGTCCTTTAGTGTGACTTTAGGCTACGCCTACAGAAATGCTATTCTGACAACAGCACTTGCCCAAGTGCGTGCGGTAAGAGTTTTTAATTTTAGCGCCTCGGGCGTGCTGATAACTCACGAGTCTCCATACAAAAACGGCCTGCCAATACGGAAAACGAAAACAATAACTCAGACTAACCTCCGGTTTCTGAAAGCGCTATCAACACTAATTGGCTGTCAAGTCACTTGTTATCTCTATCTAATTTGAAGTAAAAGCTGAAATAGCTATAGTAGGTACAACCCATTGGTAGCATACAATCTTGTATTGTGTGGGTAGCGCCACCCACTCTATGGCGAGTGGAAATGTCCACGTGAGTAGGCCAAGCTCAGCCAAGCTTGCTACCGAGGAGAGCTTTGATTCACTGGGTGAATTTCCCCGCAATTTTGTCGTTTAGTAATCGACATGCAGATCCACAGCTTACACGGAGATTTAAGATATAGCTGTACACATATGAGCAGTTTCGGATTTGGGTTGGACATGTACACGCGTTTGCGTAATGCTTGAGTGTACCGCAAAAGTCGTCGCCATAGAAGTAAGATAGAATATCAAAACAATATAACATATCTTCTGAAGCGTTTGGTCCACCGTAAATCACGAAGAATCGTCGTAAAATAATATTTATTGCGTTCTCGTTTCACCTCGTAGATTACGTTGAAAAATATGAAGTCTTTTGTTATCCCTTAATTTGGAGCGCGATACCACTAATAGCCGCGCCTGATGACTTTCCGGGAGTCGCACCGTGAATGATTATTATTTGCGGGTTATATTTATATCAAACCACTTTTACATATACGTTTATACATATATTTTATTTTTTGAGAGTAGTCTTGCTCTTGGTGAGCTCGTACAAATAAGTACCTACACCATGCTTAGTTCTGCTGACAAGCAGCGTTGCTGTATTTCAGTATAAAAGGTGTAGTTGTCAGGTAAATTATAGGGACAAGAGGCTTTATATAATGACTCAGTTAGATAAATAAATAATTAATGATGGACTTTCAAGAAGCAAGGCGATGCTTTTTTATAGGTGATGGTTACCAATTTACATCAAGCCTATCCACCATCCGACCAGCCGCTTATCTAAAAAATTGCCTGAACACCAAACAAGTCGTTTGGGAAAATTCAGTTTACACAGCAAAATGACGTAATCTTGCTACCCCAATTTGGTATTTTCTAACAAGAGTATTTCTACATGTCGACAGGACTGGTCCATTCCTAAAGTAGATATGTAAACAACTGGAACAGCAAAAACTACAATAATATTTGTCCGGCCTAACCATGAAAATAAGGTAACGTGTTTATTTGTGGGTTTTTGTTGACCGACTCGGCTTTTACATTTTATTTGCGAAGCATACATTCACTAGGAACATCTGTTCACTAGGTCACGAAACAGTACGGGAAATGATTTTAAGTGCTTTTCAATAAACCAGTAAGATACGAGTAAGACGGCAAACCAATGCTCTAAAGAAGTAATTATGATTAATTTAAAAATATCCTAAAATCCACGTACTCGTAGTTCCTATCGTATATGACTAACGAGGATATGCTTTATTATAGGTGATGATTACCACTTGACATCAGGTGGGCCGTCTGTTAGTTTCATCAGCTAGTTTAAAAAGTTTTCATTAAAAAATTGTAATTTGTTTTACAAATACTTTCAGGAAGAATTTTACGAAACATGACCTCTTTTATAAAAATGAAAAAGGAGCTAGTCTTTTTTCCAGCGTAAACTCTTATGTTATAAAGAAGTGCGGAAAGAATAGAAGCAAGTTTAGCTTCCAACTTTCTATGTTTCGAAAGATGCTGCGTCAACTTATCACTAACTAAGTTTACGAAACTACGGTTGTGGTTGTTCGGACTCTAGCCGTCTTTGCCTACCGTGTTTTGGTGGACAAAGGAATGGTTTTGATTTTTGCCGCAATATAATGATATTATTTCATTCAAAGTTATTATCACTTATAACTTTTAGCTGGGTCATAGATAAGAGAATACTGGCCAGGTAAAGTATGCCTTATGTAAAGTATACCGGAGTGTATATCACTATATGTAGCTCTATACCTCTATAGGTTGCATTTTGGAGAATGTGCTCAGGACCTTCACGACCTTATACCACCATCTCCACAGGACAAGTAGACGTACGGTTCAGTACAACCCATACCTGGTAAATATATAATAATAATAATAATATAATAATGCTGGACAATCCACACAGCACTATCTAGTCCCAAAGTAAGCTATTCAAAGCTTGTGTTATGGGTACTAGATAACTGATATATTTAATGCATTATAATGTATACTTACATAGATAGATATTTTTTATTATACATAGAAAACACCCAGACCATCGGAACAAATTTCTGCAGATCGTACACAAATTTGTTCCAAGGCGGGAATCGAACCCGCAACCTCTTGCGTCGCAGGCAGGCTCTCGCCCGCTGCGCCACAGAGGTCGTATATATACCACCCATTCGCACTAAGCGCTTTGCATCTACATTTATTATGCGAACCGCCAAGAGTGGATCGCATTGCCGTCGTCTGTCTTTCCTGATCACTATAATTTAGGTGTCTTTAAGGCAAGAGTGAATAGGTGTCTTCTAGACCGATCTGCTCCATCGTCGGCTACATCTTCATTGTTAAGTTTTGTATGTGCACGGTTAAGTAATGGTTCATTAAATATATGAAAAAACTGACAACTTGTATATCCGAATTTCGGATTTCGTATTCCAGCGGGTTTTGCATGTAGTTTTTTTAGTGTTTATTTTAAGGGATTTGTCATTGTATGTATTTGGATGCTATAAGCGCCCCTACCCGGCTTGCTGAGACCTTGGCTGAGACTAATGTCCTAACTTTTTGACGCCTGACAGACGTATTTCATTCTACTCATAAACAGCATTTTCCACACAGCCCAACAAACTAACAGCCCAACATCTAGCCCCAAACCAAAAAAGCTTGTAATATTTGACAGATGACTGATAGCAATACTTACATACTTTATACATAAATATATATACTTATACTATAACAACCAGGAAATAAACCTCCCATTGTATATTTTTTTATATAGTTGATATATTTTGACCGATTTTGTAAGTTGTTTAATAAAGAATTTTCGTTCAGTCATTCATTCGTTCAAACCTCTAGGTATATTCATGACTTAAGTTTGTTCTCGGTGAAATTGATAGGCAAATGTACTACCAACTGCGGGATTAAAAAACCTATTTGTTTTTGTATCCAGGTTTTACGAACTTTGTTTGTTCTAAGTCTTATCTACACCTACGTAATACAAGACAGGATACATACTTCTAAGAGGAACAATCGGTTATCGGTTTAAACCTCTGTATTTCCTTTATCGAAGGTAAGAATAGCGAGATAAAGAAACTTTAATAGTAGTTTATGAAACTGTTGCATAATGAGGGGTATTAAAACTCGAGGGGGTGTCTAAAAACCGAGCCGTAGGCGAGGTTTTTAATAGTATCCCACGAAAGTTTTAATACCTAGTTATGTGCAGTTTCATACACTACTTTATCTACTCTCATACATTAGTGTTGAACCTAATAAATAAAATATCAAAGTTAGTAAGAAATCCAGTTGACTGAAACAAAACGTATCAATTGGCGCCAAACCAACCGTATAACAGCGCATGCGCTTACCATGACCACCACCATTATAAACCATTCTGCGAGGATTTCTAAATGAAAACCTGTATACCCCATATTTTACCAGCCAGATATTTTTGAGCTGAATGTACATGTACGAATTTTCCGGCTAGCTAAAACGCTCAGCATAAGGTATTTACAGTGGATTGTGACTATTAATATTAATAGCATTTTGCAAGTTTATAATAAAACTTGCGTTGCGTTTATGTGTATTTAAATATAATAAAGTGGCTTGATAAATTTATATCAAAGTAGGCGGATTCTTGTTACATTCACATATAACTTTACTATGACTAAATTTTAGAAGGTGAGTGGCGGCTGGTCTAATGCCAAAGTGTTCCGTTTTTTATATTATACTTTTCCAGTAAAACCGAATCAGCGTTAGCAAAATTTCACATGGGAACCCAAAAAACTGGATTCAATATTGGATTTCAGTTAGTAGCTAAAAATACAACAAAAGAAAACATTTGGCACGGTAGTAACATGGTACGACGAGTTTCCAGGGGTGAACAATTATTATGCTGACTACGGGCTACGAGTGCTACGGAGAGCTACGAGGTGCTATGCTGCTACGAATAGTCGCTACGAAAACAATTTGCACTGTAATTTCCATTGTTTTATTGTTTGTTCGTATACAATTGGCTGTAAAATGTTTTATACTCGTATATACAGTATGGTGTTTTACAATATCCATGTCGATCATTTTCACTACCGACACTACGACAAAATATGTTCTGCACATTTTGTAAAAGCTGTACTTCGTACGTGGAAGGTAGTAAGCCCATTGCCACAAATGTTTACTGAAATATAATTTAAAATGCATTTAAAACCGTCGCAATATCTAGTTCGGAAGCTCAGTTTTATGATATTTACTTGTCTTACCGAATGCAGCATTAAAATGGAAAGTAAAGTTAGCAAGGGAGTTTTAAAGTGCTCTGATAAATGGCACCTGTAAACTGATTCTGTGAAGTGGCTTCAGTTTCACTTCATTGTGGATAAAACTAGAACTAGCAGAATCCGTGGGGGATGCTTTTATCTCGGAGCTTGGCCCCTGCCGGAACTGCACCACTCTCGGGCTTGCTCAACTGTTATCACTTTAAAACTATTACTTACACGTAATAGCCAAGATATACGAGTAAGGGTCGACGAAGTTTTGGTTTGCTTCTGATATTTATGGAGTAAATTTAACTTGGCGATGATAACAATAATAACTACCTCTGCGACCTCAGTGGTGGATTTATTGACTAACTGGCTTAAATCCCAGAGGCGTGGGTTCGTCTCCCAGGGCGGGCGAGACAAACATGAATGAATGAAAATGATTTACTGTAAACTTTTAACCTAACAAATAAAACAAAACACAGGTAAATATGAATAATGTACAATAGGCGGTCATTCGCAAGCAAAGTTTAAGCAACAGCTAACTCTTCAAGACATTTGGATGGTTTGTTTTATTAATCTAGGTATGTGGTACAATAGTGGTCGCAGTTTTAGATTTCCACGACATAGTTAGTTTATAACATACTAGCTGGTACCCGTGACTTCGTCTGCGTACTTTTAATCTCTTCATCTCTTTTTTTCGCAATAAAAGGTAGCCTATGTTCTTTCTCAGGGTCTAAAGATTATCTGTGCCAAATTTCATCAAAATCGGTTGAGAGGTTTAAGCGGGAAAGCGTAACAGATAAACAGACAGACAGATAGACAGACAGACAGACAGACAGAGTTACTTTCGCATTTATAATATTAGTTGGGATTAATATACACTAGCGACCCGCCCGCGCACCCCTGCTTCGCACGGGTGCTCATATCATGCATGTATTATACATAATTATAAACCATCCTCTTGGATCACTCTAACTATTGAAAAAACCGCATCAAAATCCGTTGCGTAGTTTTAAAGATTTATGCATACAAAGGGACTTGGGGACATAGGGACAGAAAAAGCGACTTTGTTTTATACCATGTAGTGATATATATTTTAAAGTTGGCTGGAATAGATAACTTTAAGCAAAAAACCATCTCTAGTGTATAATCTGTTTATTTTTTGTGAATGATGAGTGTAAGGTTTAGCTTTTTCAAGCAGTTTTGTGAGCTCGGACGAAATTTTGTGTGACGTAAATAATTTAAACTCAAAGTGCTGAATGATGATAAACCTTAAAAACAGATTGAATCGTTGAAAACATGTGCACTCTGCAACGATAAATATAGTACGCAGTAACTTTCATTCGTATTAATAATTTCGTGAAACGATGCAGTCGGAAACCATAAAAACAAGCACCGACCAGGTAAATTGCCAATTAGCTAATCAATAGAGTGATTTCTGCTCCGGCTTATATCGGTCTTTTTCTAATTTAAGAGCAATGCTCTTGTCGGCGTAATTGATGCATTTCTCTCCAGGTGTTTCTTTTCAGGGCAACCTCCTTGACCTCCTTATAAGTCATGACGGCAACCTTCGCTTTTATTTGGCTCATGTAGCTTATCCTAGGTCTTCCCCTGCCTCTCTTTCCTTCTATCTTTTCTTCGATTATTTTCCTTATAAAGCTGTCATGTCTTACAAGATGGCCAATCATCTTTCCTTTTCTACTCTCAACTGTTTTTATAATGGCTCTTTCCTCGTTTACTCTTGTCAATACTTCTACATTTGTAACTTTTTCTGTCCAGCTGATCTTTTCCATTCTTCTCCAACACCACATTTCAAATGCTTCTAAAAATTCTCTGTCTTTTTGTGTCATTGTCCACGTCTCACACCCATACAGTGCTATGCTCCACACGTAAGCTTTTATAAACTTTTTCTTGACAGTGTTGGAAATTTTGGATGTGAAAATATGTTTTTTGTTATTAAATGCCTGTTTTGCAATTGCTATTCTGGATTTGATATCTGGTGTGCATCTGGAATCTGCTGTTATGAGGCTCCCTAAGTACCTGAAGGTATTAACTCTTTCTATGCCTATGTTATCTAACGTTATTGTGTTGGCTGTGGTGTCTTCTGTCTTGGATGTTATTAATGTTTTAGTTTTATTTATATTAATTTTGAGAGAGCTATCTTTAAAGACTGTATCCATTGTGTTTAGTAGTTTTTGCAAGTCACTCTGGGTATCTGCAACTACTGCTATATCATCTGCAAATCTTATGAATCTTACGATTTCCCCATTGAATTTTACCCCTAGAGTTGACTTTTCATTTATTATTCTTATGGCTGATCCTATAAATATGTTAAAGATTAATGGTGATAGCGAACATCCTTGTCTTACTCCTCTCCTCTTATATCGGTATGGCGCCATTTATTGAACACTAAAATATATTAATTTGATGATTACCTTTTTGCCTCTTCTTCACTGCCCAAATTGATATTTTAATTTTATTTCTAACATCCGCTTGCGATTCCTCTCGAGGTAGCTATCCGAATAAAAGGAGTGTTTTATTTTATTGACTAATAGTTGAATTTCTTATTTTTTTTATGCTAGTACCTTTGTATGGCAATAGCAAACACAACTAAAAAAGAATTAGCAAAATCAGTCCAGCCGTTCACGCCAATACCGTTACCAAGGGAAGCATGGATTCATTTTCATAATACAGTTAAGATGAACATAGGTTGACTAGCCAACCTCACCAGGCTTGCATTTCAGTATGGAAGTAAAATGTATGGTTAATGCTATGTAAACAGAGAAAATACAAATAAAATAAAATAAACTCATGTACTACTTTTCCAACATGAAAGGAAAACTTAATAATATTTATATCGAGGACAAGCCTTTGTGTACTGAACGCAGGTGTTTGTTCTATGCCTGGTGTTATATTGTATGGTATATGTATTTACAGAAGAAATAAGTCTAAGTCTTCTAAAAGCTTCATTGAAATAAAAGCTAAAGGAGAGAAAGATGAAATAAATAAATAAATATTGGTGGACTTTCCACACCGAACTATCTAGCCCCAAAGTAAGCCAAAACTATGTAAATATATGGCATATAACCCTACTAATATTATAAACGTGAAAGTTTGTAAGTATGGATGGATGGATGTTTGTAACTCTTTCACGCCGGAACGGCTGAACGGATCTAGATGAAACTTAGCAGAGAGATACATTTATAGTCTGGAATAACACATAGGCTACTTTTTATCCCGTGGGAATACCGGGATTTAAATCTGCGCAGGTGAAACCGCGGGGTGCAACTAGTATATAATATGCCAACCAGGTAGCTAATATATACTTATATACTTTTTTGTAAATACATATTATTTATAATTTTTAAAACACCTAGATATAGAACAAACACCTATGTTCATCTTAAATTTTTTTTCGGTGTTATCGATCCCACGGCCTACAGCGCAGAAGGCACAGTTACTATACACACCAAGTGTTTTTTACGTTCTCCTGTGTTATCAGGTCTCTTATGAGCTAACGTTATAAAGGATATATATCTAGATAGTGCTGTGTGGATTGTCCAGCATTATTTATTTATTTATTTAAAGGAGAACTCCCGTGTGTGTGTGTGAGGGAGAGAGGTGTGAGTGTCTGTAAAGGTCAATAATAAGAAGTATGAGCCATTTTTATGAGAAAGTCGCTGTCAAGTCAAGGGAGCCACTTAGAAAAATTCAATTGGAGTAAATTGCATCAGAGCCCCGGCAAGAGCTAAGTTCTTCAATATTTTTATATAGTAGCTTTTATATGATTGCACATAAAAAACACATGAAAGGCATGTACAAAGACGAGTTTAGAGGATAGAGAGAGCTGATTATAGTGGTGGGAAGGGGTACAAACAATCAAAACAAAAAAATATTTATCTAGTTTCAGTACTAACATTACTGAGTTTGGGACTGGACAGTCAAAATGTCCACAAATATTTATTATTTATTTGTTTGGTACTTTTCGCCACGGGCTTTTTGGTGCAATTCGTAAATAAACTAAGCTTTTACATAAATTTGGAACTGATGGTTCAGTTTAGCTATTTCCAGACCGGTTGTAACAGTTGTAACGGCATTTTTTTTATAATAAAAACAGCACTATCTAGCTTTAAACTAAACCAAAGCTTGTAATATGGTAACCAGATAGCTGACATAATACATACATATATATATATATTTGTAACGAAATACGTATAATATTACATAACAGCCAGACAGAGAACAAACATCTATGTTCATCACACAAATATTTGTTCTCGGTGGGAATCGAACCCACGGCCTTCGGCGCAGAAGGCAGAGCTACTACCAACTGAGCTGTGAAGATTGTCAACGTTTTATTTAGTTTGTAAATACTTGTCTGTATATACAAATGCTTACATATATTAAATATATTTTTTGTAAGGACTATACCATTTTACCTGGTTTTTTGCTAATAGCGGAATTTCCGCACCTCCCCATAACGTTAGTCATCGATGATGGATTGCTTCGGTCATGTTCTTACCTTCCTACCTTTTATTGAACTCATTCACTTGGCAAATATTCTAAGTGCTAGCAAGTGTGTGGCAAGTGTAGACAGGCGTAGGCCTGTCTACACTTGCTGTTACAAATAATATATGTAAATATATAAATAACAACACCCAAAACCAAAATAACATCATAAAAAAATCTATGTAATGACAGTAAATAATATATAATAAATAATGAAAGTAAAATGTATGCACTTCCTACTAATATTATAAACGCGAAATTTTGTAAGTATGGATCATATGGATGGATGGATGTTTGTTACTTTTTCACGCCGGAATGGCTAAAGGGATCTGGATGAAACTTGGCAGAGAGATAGATTATAGTCTGGAATAGCATATAGGCTACTTTTTATCCCGCGGGAATACCAGGATTTAAATCTGTGCGGGTGAAACCGCGGGGCGCAACTAGTACGTTATATAATATGCCTTGTAATTTTATGCATGAGTATGTAATGTGAATTTGTATTGATGTAGCTGCAGACTTCTGTATGTATTTGTACCTATGCCTCAAGTCGATGGACTCTGGACCGTAACATCGTAGGGCACGTTGTTATCGTGCGTGATTTGTGAGGCAATGTTTGGGATATGTGATATTAACCGCTTAGCAAAAAGCGGGCCAGCGGTTTGTTGCCTACGGCTTTTTAGTTTTTTTTGTGGTGTACACAGGATATAAGGGTATAAATAATATTATAACATTTACCATGTTTGAAGATAAGATAATTGTATCTACGGCAGAAAATCCGATACAATACTATTTAATTAAATTATATTAAACTTTCAACACTGAAACATTAAAAACAGTGTGCTAGATTTCGGTGGGCAAATATCTCGATTAGTATGCGCGGCTAAGCCTAGATTGCTAAAGGTCAGTCCAACGTAGACTATCTATATTCAAAGTTTCCTTCGTCAATAGATAATAGAAACAAGATTCCAATTATCCCTGTTTCTAAAAAAACTAAAAATAAAACCGCCTCACAATTTTAATCCAGACACGGTATTTAGATGTCTTTAGTACCACTATATACTCTAGATTTACTGAGAGAGGTACCTATATCCTACTACTATTATAAACGTGAAAGTTTGTAAGTATGGATGGATGGATGGGTGAATGGATGGATGGATGGATGGATGGATGGATAGATAGATAGATGGATGGATGATTGTTACTCTTTCACGCCGGAACGGCTGAACGGATATAGATGAAACTTGGCAGAGAGATAGATTATAGTCTGGAATAGCACATAGGCTATTTTTATATCGAGGGAATACCGGGACTTAAATCTGCACGGGTGAAACCGCGGGCGCAACTAGTATATTAACTATATATTATACTAGCGGCCCGCCCCGGCTTCGCACGGGTATTTAACAATAATTTCAAAATTATAATACACACACGTTAGCGCGATTAGCGCGTGCTAATCTTTCCTGTGGCGACATCTAGTTATTTTTCAGAAACTAAAATATGTATTACATCTAAATACGGTATAATTCAAAACATAGGCATAACTATAATAGTTAGACATATGCTGTCGCGACACTTTTTGTAAATAATGATGTGTTCTGCAAAGTTGTAGAACATTATTTTATTCTATCATCAATAGTTTTCGCAGTGCACGCGATGTAAAGAATATTTTACGATTTTTTTTACACCTTGGGTTACATTATTTGAATTTTAGTAAGGATCCCAAATTTTTTTGAAAATGTAATATAGCCTATGTTCACCGGGGATAGTGTAGCTTCCCAACGGTGAAAGAATTTTTCAAATCGGTCAAGTAGTTTCGGAGCCTATTCAATGCAAACAAACAAACAATCAAATCTTTCCTCTTTATAATATTAGTTTAGATAATATATAGTTAATATACTAGTAGCTATTATAACTATATATATATTAACTATATACTATACTATATACAAGGGTTAGTCAGGGTACAGAAGAATAATAGTAGTTTAGGGTACCTACGTCATTACATTATTAAAATATCAATACCACGTTTTGCAGTGGCATTCCTTATGAGACAGTTCGTCAGACCAAGGCTACTGCTAGAATAGTCTATCCCACAATTTTACTTTCACCATTTGAGAACAGCGGTGCACGACCGGATATGAACCGGCACATCACTTCCACTTGACCATCGGTGCATCTCTCATGTACACTTGGTGCATGGTTTATTCAATTCACTTATTTGTGTGTTGGACTTTGAAATAAACTATGGAACGTATGGCCACCTACTGCAGTAGTACCTCTGGGCATGTGCCAAATTTAATGTTTAAGCCGGGGTGGCTTTGGACTGGCCTTGGACTGCATACTTGTAGAATCTTGAGTACGTAAACAATCAGAGTCAAAAGAAAATAAGCATTTATTTGACGACCGCTGTGGCGCGGTGGGCGAGAGTCCGCCAACGACCTAAGAGGTTGGGGTTCGTTTCCCGCCTCCGAACAAATTTGTGTACGACCTTCACAATTTTTTTCGGTTGGTCTGGGTGTTTTCTATGTATAATTAAAACTATCTATCTATGTAAGTATATAATGTATTAAATATATCAGTTATCTAGTACCCATACAAGCTTTGAGTAGCTTACTTTGGAGCTAGATGGTGCTGTAAGGATTGTCTAGCATTATTTATTTAATACAATTTCTTGAAAAACATGTTCATAAATTTTATCCAAGTTTTTATTATCTTCGAAATATTTGTTTAATTTCGACTATAAGATGTTGCTAATAATTTAAACACGACTTTTGCAAAATTACACGGAATCCTTCAATTGGATTCAGTTATGCTAACACAGTTTCAGAGACTGAGTCGCAGATAGAGAAATCTTTGCTATTAATGGCTGTGTGTGGCAGTAAGTGTTGTTTATTTGTACCTACCAACTTTAAACCTCAACAATGGATGTATTGTCGTCGAGCCGACCAGCCCGCTTCGGGGGAAATGATCATTTCTGTCTGATTCGCTCTATAGAACAAATATGAATACCTCCATGTTTCAAGACTGGGTTTTGTGATACATAAAACATGGATCTATACGGAACAGATATTTAGGAAAGACGAAGCTAAGCACACCTCCAATAGAAAAACGGCACTTGAAGGTTGCAGGAACTAAACATCAAAGGCTCAAATGTTCTTCATGCAAAGGATTGGTTCAGTAGTGGACTTCTTTAAGCAGATAATTATGAAAATGACCGTGACAATTGTAGTAATGATGATGACCATAGTAGAAGTCCTTTTTGATACCTACCATTCAAAACAAATGCACTGTATTCGGTGGTTATTCAGTCAACCCGGATTACCTGTACCTTGTAAGTGACGTAAGTCTGTACAGTTACTGATAATTTTTTAGCAATAAACTAAACCTGTTTCAAAATTAAATATTCGCTAAGAAAATGTATTACTCTTGTTCTTAGATCCATAGGCTTCCGAACTAGTAATAAATGAATAAGAAGAAAGTGGATTTAAAAATGTTGTATGACTAAACTGGTTTATAGAAAAAAAATGAAAACTAGTACCTACACAGTTTACTACGTAACTTTTCCTGGTGGGCCTATACAATGAGCCCAAATTATTACTAAATGGTTCAGCGTGTTAATTGGGACACGGTATAGATGCGAGCTGCCACCAAATCCGGTCTATCGGGTAAAAGATCGAACTTCGAATGTTAAAAACAAAAGGTTGTAGAAACGGCTCACTAATTTGGATGAAAAAACTGTAGGGGCCTAGAGGATGCCCCCCCGTTAGATAACACACAGCATGTTCAAGGCAATCGTTGAAAAGCAATCATTAGGTTAAAAAACGCTGAAACTTACACTTCCGGGGCTAACTTTTACCAGGCATAATACGTGTCTAAGTAATGGCCGTTTCCTCGTCACCTTATTAAAAAGAAGATAAAGATATAAAAAAAAATCTAGCAATAAATACAAGACAGACACTGATATAGCAATAGCAGTGAGATTGTTTAATCAACAACTTCTGCACTGCGACAAATGCCCACACATCAATTTTCATTTCACTTGCTATACTCATCCCACGCTTCTTACCACGTCTGGCTGGTGTCCTTATTGTGTCGGCAGCCCAAAAGAACAAATTATACCATAATTCATTGCTACAAAACCTCCGGTAACGTGGCGCCCGTCATAGCCAGGTTTATGTCGGCACGTTCTCAGAATATCGAGGATTTCATGATGCTCGGAAAGTACGCACCTGTATCTACCAAAACCACTTCGGTTAAGTTTACGACCGCAGGATCCGTCGGAAGATAGCACGAAAGTACCTTTTATATTCATTTCCGGTTTGGCTCGCTGGATTAGCACACTAAAATTCAAGTCTGCTAATAAAAAAATGCAAATACCTAAGCCGTAAACATGCGGTGCGGCCAAACACAGCACTCACATACATTCGCGTTGAAACAGAACGCTTCGACGACGGTTCATCGTGTTTGAAATGTGCCCAGTACAGATTTTTTTCGCAGTAAATGATGTGATTCAGTGTGAAATCTAGATAAAAGTGATAAATGATCAGCCATCTTAGGGTGGCCATTCGTTTTTTCTTTTGATGGACGGCTCTGAAATAACACCGGCTTTATTGTTGTAATCTATTTCGTGAACCTGGGGTTAAACCGGTTATTTCCACCTATATCGTCGGTTCCATTAGAGATTTACGACTGCGCCAACTATTCTGCTCATCCAGTTTATGATCGTTGCCGAGCGGCCTCGACCGGGCCAATCACTGCACACTGCACGCTGAATACCAAAATTGAATGCATTTCTTTTTCAAATCTGATATATAATTCAACGCGTCACTATTGTCCTGAAAAAAAAGGAGAACAAAGTCATCCTACAGCGGAAGCGATGTGGGCTGAATGGCAGATGCCGAGATGAATAGCACGATATCGCGGTGGTGATTATCACCTTTGTCAGAATTATTGGCAGTTTATCCGTCTTCGTGTACGAAAATAAGAATAATTACATTTGCATCCATTGGTTTTATTCAGTGAATAAGTTAGTCCTGTGAAAGTGTTTTTATTTTATAACAAAAGTCTATGGGAAAATTAATTAAAGCCAATTAATATTCGTATTAACGTTAAATTTACGAGCTTTTCAAAGTACAATCGAATTGAAAAGCAATTAGGTACGTATGAGTTACGAGTGAGTAGGTATAATGTAAGTTGGGTTAGTAATAATGAAGGTATGAAGTTTTAGTAGGTATTTGTATTATATGTTGTGGTATTGTGTGTATTTATGCGTGTTCTATGTATGTGCTTGGTTTCTCCTGATAGAACTGGTCTCGTTAGAGCCCAGGTACCACGAAAAGTCGCATTCTTTTATTGATGTAAGTTGTCGATTTAATTAATTTTTAGGGTTATATAAAAGTATTTAAATAAAACCTATTACTAATCTCAATATTTA
Source organism: Plemyria rubiginata (assembly GCA_963576535.1). Lineage (NCBI taxonomy): Eukaryota > Metazoa > Arthropoda > Insecta > Lepidoptera > Geometridae > Plemyria > Plemyria rubiginata. The sequence goes on from OY754905.1 coordinate 8,062,149, forward strand.
TTCTGCTCCATGGAACATGTGTTTTTTTAATCTCGTTAGACAGATTTTATCTTCGTCAAATTTCTTTTAAGCATCTGCTCTGATATCGCTCAGGCGGATGGGAAGGACATCGTAGTGAGACTATAAATATTCCGTATGAATACTAAAACTGGATCAACTGTTGTAAACAAGTGGACGAGTACATAATCTGTCCAAATGAATGGCCCTGAATAGCAACGATAACGAACGAAGATTAGAGCTTCGGATCCAGACTCAACCACACTTCAATTTTATTTAAAAAACTGAATATGAGAACGAACTCCGGAACAAATGTGTAAATTCATAAGACTGTCCTACGTAGGCCTCCTAAAGCCTGGATTCCGACCATCATTCCCTAGTTCCGAAATTTATTCAGATACATGCACATTTTAATATGGTAGCCTTATTGCTGCGCATCAGCTTTCGATTTGAATTTCAATCGTATACTGAAAACATTAAGGAGTATTTTACAGTTACTGCGTTTATTTTCTAATTATTTACCATATTTAAAGCAAATTATAAACGGCCAGAATATTATGAGAATAGAGAAGCAAATTTATTACAGGGCCCATTAACTCGACCTTTGTTTAAAGCGTGCTATCTTAGAGCTTTTGCGAAATAACCGAGCTTCTCGAGTCACCGACTCTACCACCGGAAATATTAAGTTGCTTGCAGCCAGCACGCTTTTATGTACTTCAAAGTTTTAAAGAAATTACATAGAATTTTGTTCTATGAAACCGGCTCAAGAAAAAACAAGATAGTTATGAACGAGACCTTCAGCTTGGTCCTATTAGTTTTTTTTATGTTGCTCACATTTTAGAGTTACTCACTTAAAATCAAGGTGGTGTGTTTGTCCAATAAAAATATAATTATTATATTGTAATGTAGGTATGTACAATGTTATGTAAATTACATTGTTTTACTACTTACAAATTTCAGACTCATAAAAACCGCCTAAGTACCCACTTATGACAACAGGTATATAAACAAAACCGGTGCTCTCTCTTTCTCTTATATTTTATTTCCTACATCTGCTACTTAGCCAACATAAACAGCCTACAGCGTAAAAATTTGGCTCGGGCCCGAGCTTCACTGAGAAAATCGATATTAAAGTTTCGAGCAACAAAAAATGTGTGAACGCATTTGTCTGAGTGCAGTGGTGCAGCCAGTACCTAGATATGACAACTGAAAACGTCGTAGATCCGGCGGCGTCTACGTCTGCTTTCGACATAAGTAACTCCTCCCCAAATATAGACGAACATTTCCAAGCTATAGGTGTGTAAAGTAGCGCCGTCGTCGTGTTAAACTGATTTATTTTGAGAAACTAGCGTTAGATTCACATATTTTATAAGACGTTTCAAAGTGATCCTTGTAATAGTAGTTTATGAAACTGTTGCATAATGAGGGGTATTAAAACTCGAGGGGGTGTTTAAAAACCGAGCCGTAGGCGAGGTTTTTAATAGTATCCCACAAGAGTTTTAATACCTAGTTATGTGCAGTTTCATACACTACTTTATCTACTCTTATACATTAGTGTTGAACCTAATAAATAAAATATCAAAGTTAGTAAAAAATCCAGTTGACTGAAACAAAACGTATCAATTGGCGCCAAACCAACCGTACAACAGCGCATGCGCGCGCTGCGCCGCCGCCGCCGCCGCGCTGCGCCGTCGCCGCGTCGCCACAGACTATCAAACTCTTTGGCTGTACGGTTTCAAAACTCTTGCCTTTTCCAAAAAGAAAAAGAACTGTATCGTTATGGTAAAAAAGTTATTTTATACAACTATCTTTGTTAGAGGAGCTGTATCATATTTAAATTTTTTAATTTGGTTATTTTGGTATTGCGTTTATAAAGTATATCAATATGAATTCGTTTTGACGTTTATAATTCGAATTTTATGACATGAGAGTAGATAAAGAAATAAATAAAGTCCTTTTTGATTTCATTTTCTTTATACTTCTTGTAGAATATTAACAAAGTTGATTATATGTATTGTATCGTTTCCGATTATTTCAGATACTCGTTGATGTTTTACAAAGTAGACAACCCGCTGTCGGTCGCTTACCGGTCACCTGGAAAATGAAACCATTTATGAGACTATAGATTTTAAAATTGAATTTACAACTGCCCGCGGCTCAGCTCCTTTGAGTTCGCTATTTTTGGCCATAGACTTGGCTTTGACTGTCCAAGTTGGTTGGATCGATATAGGTCAAATAAACCTCTGATTATTAATGCATTATCAGTTTCAAGAAGTCCACTGCTGAGCATATCATCAGAGCGTCTTAGGGACACTTTTAGTCGGCCGTTTATATGTCGTATGCATCGGTATTCTACAGCTAAAATATTCTAGGCGTACCTGTTACGACGTACCTACCTAATACTTGTGTTATATAGTTGCATAATTCCCTAGTAGTAGATAAAATAAACAAAGAAGTACGTATATTAAGGTATCTTTACAAAAGTTTGTTTTAGCTTGGGTGTTGCAAATAAAGCTAGATATAAAACTTTCTGATAGGCAGGTTGGACATCATGGACACGGAGAAAACAGATCTTTCCATGATCATAAAATCAACGTGGGTGTAAATTAACCCTCTTAATCATGATCCTTATGCCATTTTATAGCTGCTCTATAGAGTATTCTTGTCACTGTCACTTTCATGGCGACAAAAAGAGACAGCAACAGACTTATCGGTCTATTATGCTATTTGCGCGCTTATAACTAAATTTATGAATAAGGACCTAAATGTATGTACCGACATAAGTGTAAATAACGTTTATTCATTTGTCTGCTGGCAGTATTATAATTTTGGCATGACGACGAGCGATATCATCGAAGTTGTGGACTACTATTTGGGTCATATGATTTATCTAGGTAGGTCCAACGTGGGCAAAGAGGTCAACCGTCAAATCCAACTGAAGTGAGCAGCATATATATGCTGCTATAACTACTATACCATACTGCTATACCATAGGTATCTCTACTCGCCACAGTTGCCGCAAAAGCGCCCGCGGCGTTACTTGATTGGTCAAACCTAACCGATATGCAACGTTTAGGGTTGCCACCATTTGGTTGTGTGAATGTTATTAAATAGTGCTCAAAATCACGCTCTACAAAACATCGAGAGTGAAACACACGCGCTATTTTACACCGCACGAGACTGCTATTCAAGTCTATTAAGCGCTATTCCAGGCTATAATCTAAATCTGTGCCAAATTTCATCCTGATCCGTTCAGCCGTTCTGGCGTTAATAGAAACCTGTTAATTAAAAGAAAAGAAGCGCTCAATCACACTAATATCATATATGAGTAAAAAACATCCAAAATTTTTGTTGCTCCTTTGATATTAGTGTGATTGAGCGCCTATGTTCTTCAAATTAACGGTTTGAGGCGAAGAAGAAAACTCATGTGCCTCTCGCTTCCTCATTTCATCATTTTAAAAGACAACACTGAACTTATTCATTAATAATTCTAATAAACCAAGTTTAGTTCAGCAGTTCAACAAAAATGTTATTGTTAATATTATTGTTGTTAATATTATTGTTTGTATCAAAAATGTTATTTTGATACAAACAAGTTTTCCTACTAAAAAGTGTACTAAGTATGAAAGCTAGATAGTAGATTATGGTATGAAAAATTCATTGGAACAAAATGATATTTTAACTAAAATCTGCGATCTAGAAGCACATTATCAGTCGTTTTCGCCTTAAAACGCAAATATATATATTCATTTCATTTTTTTTCATTTCTTAAAGGCTAAACTAATAAAGTACCTACACACTTTTCGCTAAAAAGGATTTCTTCCAGGCAGGACAAGGACAGGATAAAAGACTACATTCTATGCAAATTGCCAGAGAAGACCTTATTAAACGGAGACGTGGTCGTTTACTATATTAGCATCATGAAATCGCTCTATTTTGAGGAGTCACTGCGTTACAGAATCTAACACGAGATATAAAGTCAAAGTCGAGATACAAATATAAGGTAAGGTTCTGAATTTGACGGCTTTAAATAAATAAACTTAAATATTGTTGGACTTTCCACACAGCACCATCTAGCCCCAAACTGAGCCAAACCTTGTATGGGAACCAGATACGAGTAAATGATACAGAAATATTTTTTTTCTGTAAAATCATACTTATAATAAATAAACAAACTTCTAAGTGCATCCATCACACAATAAGTTTGTTCTCGTTGGGAATCGAACCCACGGCCTACGGCGTAGAAGGCAGAGCTGCTACCGCTTTATAGAGCACCTTTTACAAAAAACATGAATTTATTGCAGTGCGCATTCGTTTGGTCCTATTAAAGTTTCCAGGAATAAGTAGTGATGCATTTAAAATTATTTTATGAAATGAAATTCTCGATAATATATTAGGTACAGGCTGTTTGTCAGAGAATGTGTCAATACGGTATCATGTAGCTCAGTCAACTGTTACGTTGTAACAGTTGCTGTTATATGAGCTCTCTATCGATCTATCTGCCTGCCTACGTGTACGCTACGTAGGGTTTCTGTATTTCGGCTCGATGATTGCATGTGCGGCGGTATGACAGGCATATATGTATGCCGCAAGTTTACGGACGCAGAGGTGCATCGTAGGACAAGTTCATGTCATGCGTGACAAGAGGGAATAACAGGTGATGGTTATCACTTAGAATCAGGGCCCGTACCACCATCTTTTGAAGCATTCCTATTTCAATATTACTTTTATTTCAATGTCTTATATCAACTGCATAGAGTCAGCTTTATGATCAAAAAGTAAAGTAATATTGAAATAAGAATGCTTCAAGAGATGGTGGTACGGGCCCAGGTGGGCCATGCTTGTTACATCATCAAGTAGCATAAAAACGACATACTTATATAATCAGTGCCTCCGTTACACTCAGTGTATATGAATGTACTAACAATATAGGTACCAACCAAAATGTACTTGCCATTAGCTTACACTTGATTTAAATTGTTTTATCTTTATTATTTTTAATTCTTTATATATTTTATATTATTATCTGCAACAGCGGTAATCGAGTTCGTTCTTTTTTTAAACACATTTTCTTTTCTTTATTCGGACTTTATTTTCGTGGTCTAATTATTCTAATGACCCAGCAATTAATAATGCTGACTGTTTTTGACACAACTACTTCCTATTTTCCTGCAAAATAGTGAAAACGAACGAAGGAAACAGTATTGATACATTGTTCGAAAGATATTTTACTACAGGGTTTGTTTTATAAAAATAAATACTAAAATACTAAAATGTTCATATATTATGTTACTAATAGTCCAACCAACCCTTCACCCAAAAACACGTGAAGTTCTGGAAAGTTCATGAACTTTCCACTTAGCACTATTGAGGCAAAGTTTTTACACATCAGACATACTCGCTTCTTCGTCATTAAAGTATAATTATTCTTTTGATTTGTATAACGTGATCCGTTTTTGTGTGCACTAAAGGAACCAAAAAGACAGTTGATATGATACTTTTACTTGTGTTTTGATTTTTTTTAAGATGTACTTATTACAACATCCGGACAGGGATCTAAAATAGTATATAATAATAGTAGATAGTAAAATAAAATATAAAATAAAATAAAAAGCCTTTATTTAGCTGCCTTTGACAATTACTAGGTATTTTACTATTACTACTTAATTCTACACTTTTTTAACTAATAACTATAACTATCCTATCTCCTCCTCCTCAGCAGTTGTCGCCTCTACGGCGTAGGCCTCCCCTAAATCTTTCCACTCGTCCCTTTCTCTTGCCTTCCTCATCCATTCCGGTCCGTATCGCTGAGTAAAAATGTCCCTCCATCTCATTTTTGGTCTTCCTTTTTTCCGTTTTCCTTTTTTCCGTTTTCCTTCTCGTGGGATCCACTCTGTCACCTTTTTTGTCCACCTAGTCCAATAGTAGATAGTATACTACTTTAAGTTACAAAAATGTATTTACAAAGAAAATTACAATGAATAGGTACAAATATTTACCAATTGTACAAAATACATTGAAATATTTGAGCTAACTGCAGACCGTAGGAAGCGATTTAAATAGCTATCTTGAACTGATCCAAATCAGTGCCATAATCGAAGGCGTTCCCAAGGCTGCAATGCCACGCTGAATGGCAATGCTGATGCGCTGAACCAGATAGCCACCAGCCCTCATGTCAGGTTAAGACGATTTCCTAATTGATTACCCGAATGATTGTTCTCGTCGGTAGAGATCGAATCTTCGATCCGGTTCACAGAGAGAAAAACATTCTTAAACAGGTAGAAAGTCGTACATAAAAGAGAATTTTTTTGTATTTTATCATGTAACCTCAGTTACTAAGTTTTCCGACCAAATCAATTAGGAGCAATATGTAATATATCAAATGTTTCTTAACTTCTAAAAGTAATGGCGAAAGTAAAACCAGCCAGACGCAGAACTTTGAGGACACTAAAAATATTTCATAAACAAAAACTAGAGGAAAACGGAAGACTAAGGAACTCACTTACTAGAAAATTAAAACAAAAAGAAATAACTTTTACCGCAATTCAAACATGGAGATTTTATTTATTATACTTACCCCCGGTTTCTGAAAGCGCGATCAACACTAATCGGCCGTTAGGTCACTTGCTATCTCTATCTAATTTTAAGTAAAAGCTGAAATAGCAAGTGACTTGACAACCGATTAGTGTTGATCGAGCTTTCAGAAACCGGGGGCTAGTGTGATTTTTATGTCTCTTGAGACTCTAAAAGACAGTAAATACACGCTGACTGACTTAACTAAAAATAACAACTTCTTAGGGTATCATATTCCATTTGTTTAATATTTTTATTTGCAATAAGAAAAAAGTTTGTGGTGAATGTTTGAATTTTCGTTATCCTGCCTTGTGGATATACTGTTATATAAGAAATATAGTTATTTAGATAATAAACTAGTGGCTCTGGGAGCTGTAGACCTCGCGAGCATACTAAAAGTGAGCTATTTGAGGAATGTAATGTGCAAGTGCATTTTCCGTTTTGTGATTTTTTGATCTTTTTGATTTTTTTTGCATCATCTTCTGTAGAATGAGGTCCTTTGTGTTTCTCTCAAATTTGATTGAAAACCATCGATTGTTTGATGAGCTATCCTGTTCATCATGCTGAAGATCCTTATCAGATCTTCGCCAAACTCTTATGAGACCAACTTATAGTTACTACCTTTCAAATAAAAAAAGAATAATCGAAATCGGATCTCTTTTGCCCTTTTTTTGGGGGAAGTACCCCTCCAATCAAAAATCCCCGACGACAAAGAAATTCTAATAAGTCATATAACCTGTGTACCAAGTTTCGTCCAGATCGGTTGAAAAATGCGACCTGTAGAGGAGAACAGACAGACATCCGCCGCGGACAAACGCATTTTTGGCCAATGTGGAAACTGAGACGCTTCGCTCGCTCGGTCAATAAGATCACAATTTCACCACGTAGTATTAATTAAACCGTCCGAGTCATACGTAATTAAACCATCACATCTTATTATCGGAACAAATCTCCGCTTGTGTTACGTCGACCGTGTATAATATAGGTATCATGAATGTGTATTACATAATGTAACATGTTGATGGAATATCGCAACTTTTACAATAACAACGATATTTTTTCCACAAAGATAATAAAATAGTTGATCTGATTTCAATATCCGGGTATCCGAAAAGTTTTGATCGTCTCATCACCCTTTGCTCTGTTACAAAACACAAATAGGAGGGATCGACTGTTGGTACCACATATATTTTTATTAAATTTATTTTACTTGTTATACTTACAACGATATGTAGAGTACACATGTCATACACTAGTGAATTAATCTGTTTAAAAATAAAAATGCACAATGCCAGTACTCAAACAGTGAAAGAAAACATCTTGAGGAAACTGGCATGTAGATGAACCATAGAAGTTCTAAAACATGAGAGCTTACACACCATGACCTGTATCAATTTTTATTTCCATTAAATTACTTTGACTTTCACATGGTGTCAAGTGCCCGAAAGGAGCCTTGTAATTATAACCCGTTGTGGTGCACTTATAATCCTTTCACCTTAGCTCCCGCACACAGGTGCGATCTGCGATTCTGCGTCCTGCGATTGCGCTTTACATTACGTTTTTGCCTAACGTTTCAGGTAACACTTACGTTTTACATTGCGTGTTACAATTGGTTTAAGGATGATTCACGCTACAACGTGTCGCGACCGGGCCGTGCGCCGGCCGGGCCAGTCATTCATGTTACACTGGGGCCCGGGCTGTTTGGGTGTATTATTTGCACGAGTAGTGTGGTTTTCTTAGGGCCGGAACGTGCCGGAGACGGGAAACAATACCTACCGACATTTCAACGTCTGATGTACTCGTATATTGCACAGAATATTTGTCCTCGGTGAGGATTGAAACTGAAACAACGTAGTAGACTGTTTTACTAACGTTAAATATAATTTAGGAAAATATTTGACATCTTTGTTAAAATAACTCTGTTTATAAGAATATATATTTTTTACGATAGTATCTTCCACAGATGCTTATATCTGTGGTATCTTCTATGGGTACAGGTAGATGGTTAGTTTTTGTCAGAGATAAGCAACTGCAGACCAAAATAAAATTATACCAGTATCATATTGAAACTATAGATGTAAGTACCTACCGTGTGTTGTGCAGAGCCCCAAAAAACCTTTATTGTCATGTAATATCTTATATGAGCTATGAAAAGAACGTGCTCTTCAATGCACGTAGGTTATGTTATTTGACTTACGCAGTCGTATCACTACAGAGCCTTCACAGCTCAGTTGGTAGTGCTGCCTTCTGCGCCGTGGGCCGTGGGTTCGACCCCCACCGAGAACTAACATTTGTGTGATGAACATAGATGTTTGTTCTCTGTCTGGGTATTATATAATATTATGAGTATGTATTCACAAAAAAGTATATAAGTAGTAGATCAGCTATCTGGTAGCTTTGGCTTAGTTTGTGTTGAGATAGTGCTGTGTGCATGTAATGTCCTTCGATATTCATTATTAAATTTATAATTGAACTTTTTATTCGTCGTATAAAAAATTATAAAGCCGTTTCATACATTTTTTGTGGACAATATTAATACGAACAATATGTTTAGTCAGTTTAATTAAACGATTTCAACATTTCTTAGTTCTTGCAATCTTTATTGAGGCCGTGGCTTATCGAAGATCTTTTTACATGAATTCGATATTCCCTAACGACCTTCACTTACGAAGCCCGTATCGATAAGTTAATGTGCTGCAGAAGCGATTGATTGAACGAACGAATCGTAGGCATAAGTAAGTACGTAACAATCGATCACTCATCAATCTATTAAAAAAACATATATAAAAGAAAATGTAAGTAAGATGAAAATTGTGGTATTTATAGGAGATGATTTTATGTATTATTTTGATTGTTGGACAAAGAATGGAACAAGCGAATGAATTTGTATATTTGGAGATTTTGTTAGGAGAGATGAAAATGATATTGAAAGGATAGTGACTTCTGGGAAAGAGTGAATGCGGTCACTCAACTGACCCACGGGGATGAATGTTTTTAAATTTCCAAATACAGTGAATGATAAATGTGTTCACTTCCAAATTGAGTGAACACATTTATCATTCACCCAAATACGTATCATGATAGAGGTTCGTTTCGCATTTTACAAAATTGTATTAGTCCTATGCTTTATCACTACATAGTATAAAACAAAGTCGCTTTAGCTGTCCCTATGGCCTCTTGTCCCTCTGTATGCTCAAATCTTTAAAACTACGCAACGGATTTTGATACGGTTTTTTTAATAGATAGAGTAATTCAAGAGGAAGGTTTATATGTATAATACCTGCATGATATGTGCACCCGTGCGAAGCAGGGGCGCGCGGGCGGGTCGCTAGTCTAGATATACAATAAACTTTATAAAGACTCTTAACATAGAAACTCATAACATTTGCATTATCTCTACGGTGGTCTGTGAGAACTGAGTGAACACGTTTACTTCGGTTTTATCCCTCTACAAATAATTACCATTTGTTTCAGTTTTTACTTAATGATTGCATGTAATTTTTTTAATTTGGTTTGTATTTTTTCTGAAGGTGTTACTCAATGCACACGCACACTTGCCTAGTACAATTATATTGGTGACAACTAGCGGGCGCTTTATAAACTTCATTATGACTAGCCGAGATAATTTAAGCAAAAGTGGCGTATTTCCACTAGTTACTGTGTAGGATGTTGTTATGCAAAGCATACACACTAATTTATGACACACTGGGATTTCATTATTATATTATTTTGTAACAGGGATCATACAAAAGAACGGTAGGGAACAAGCCGTAAGTTTGCGTGAAACGTGTTTGTTGTGCTGAAACGTGTTCGCCCGATGAACTGACGACATTGTTAACATAGCGAGAAGTCGGTGGATGGAGAGGAAGCTCAGGAAATCTGTGGGGATAGCTTACGCACCAGCAGTGGACATGTTCAGGCTAATAATGATGATGATTGAAGAACGTTCTCTTGTTGACCTTTTGATACCGCCGCCTTTAGTAACAATTAGTATTAACATTATTTATCAAAACAAATGTCGAATGAAACGCATCGTAGACTCAATATGTGAAATTACACTTGTACATAAGACAGTAAAATTTTCTTACATATAGGTACATTATATCGTGCGTAAGAAATTTTTATTGAGTAAAAACTTGTCTTGTAAAAAGCGTCATTTGATTCTAACTTTCATGGACGGGCCGTCCATGAAAGTTAGAATCAAATGACGCTGAGAGGGCCTCTCGCATGAATAAAACCTACAAAATTTAGACTTTAAATTGCAGCGTGGAGGCAGCAGCGAGTCCATTTCGTCCGTCACTTTTTACAATGTTCACAGTACAGTAGGTATTCCTTTGTCGAGGTTTTGAACTGAATAAAAAGTGAGTGCAAAACCATGGCAGCCCGCGTTTTGAGCTAGATTTGCATGATTAGTTAAAGTCTTCTCCTTCTCATGTCATTAGTTTCTTTCGAAACAGTATGGTGAAAGGATTTTATGTGAGCCACAAGAGGCTCCTTTCGAGCACTTCCCACTTGTTTTAGAACTCTAGGTTCTATAATATGCCGGTTTCGTAACGATATTTTCCTTCACCGTTTAAGATTCTATACTCTGTCTGCATGATATGAAAATATTTATTGTTCCGGGTGCTGGTAGTAACTCGTAGACTAGCTACAAGTCGGCTTCACAAATAAGTATATTACTATAATCCTTAACTTTATCACAGTATGCTTTAAATCGTTCTCAATAGTGCTTTAAATACCTTGGTGAAATATCTACTATGATTTTGTTTTTAACACTTTTAATTTTATCATAATGTATCTACCTATATTTTCGGTAAAGAAAATGACCGCTCCCAAAAAGGACGCATACAAATTACGCATTTATAAACATCTTTGCAACCAGTAATAAAAAGGGCCGCCCTAGAAAGGTAAAGACGAAATTGGTTCCAACATCTCGTCGCTAAGAAAAATCAAACACGGCTTCGTATAGTATTTTATTCCTATACAAATAGTATTGAAGAATATGAGAGCTAATAAATGTAGTTCACGACGACGGTATTGATAAACTGTATTTTCTTGAAGCACTCTATCGCCAGACGAACAATATCATATTGTAGCATACTATATATTTCCATATTATTTCAGTGTAGCAGAAGTGAATTTGGACTTTCCAAACTAGGAATCCTTTTTCAAAACGACCTAGCTAGGAAGCAAAACACTCAGACGAGAATATACCATAACCTATCTGGAAAAGCCCATAATAAGGCCCTTAATCATAATGGTCGCTGAACGCGCCAATAGCCAGACCAATTAAGTCTGTTGCGGTCTCTTTTCGTTGGCATGAAAGTAACAGTGACAAGAATGCTCTTTATAGCCGCTATAAAATGGCAGGGATTCTGAATAAGAGGGCTAGTCTGTAGTCTAAGCTGGTTGTTTGGTTTGGAGACCGGATTATTATTATTTATTATTGCCTGCTGACTAGGTATCGGTATCCATATCAGTAGTTCGATTATTGAGATCAGTAAAGACTAGTAAGTAGAATAAATACGCTTCGTAGATTTCCAGATCGAATAATTAGGCAACGCTTAAATGCCCATGTCATTTGAATCATCTATTATCTGGGTACCTCAACCAAGGAATTTGAATGCTTGACCTCAACCATCAAAAACCTTCTCACTCACACAGTTGTAATAGTTTGAAGTGGTTTGAAAAAGTGAATTCGCATTTCTGTCAAAGTCAAAGTCAAAGTCAAAATATATTTATTCAATAAAATCACAAGGACCATCTTGAACCGTCTTAAAACTAGGTGACTCTAGTGCCAGTTCCACGCGACCAACACCGAGAAGAACAGGCAACAAACTCGGCTTGGTATCTATCGCTCTTTTGTATGATCCTCGTTATAATGTAATAAAATACCTACACTATTGAAGCTGTAATTTTGGACATTTTGAGTTCTGTATATTGGTTAGGTATATACTATTAGTGGTATGGTATTTTATCAAGCAAGATTACTTGTGTAGGACCTCACGTATGATGCACACAAAGTGTATACCAGTTGGAAAGAAAATGTAGTACGAGTAGTATGTGTGTATGTAATTTAATGCTTAATTTAAAAAAAAATGTTTTTTCAAATTTCTGAAGAAACCGTCTAAAGTAAAAATGACTCTAATATCTATATATTTTTTCTGTGATACTATAACTACATTTATTGTAACGTCAGTCAATAAAAGTTAGGAGTCTGGGTAAGCTGGTTAATAAAAAATTGGCTCTAGTGAAGATCACTTATTAAACTTAAACGCTTAAACAAGATGCTGTAGATGCAAGTAAATTGATGAAGATCAATTTCCTTGCAAGATTGAAGCGGATGTAAGCTTAGTAACATAACGTTATTAGTAGACTATATGCAGGTAATAGAGGAAACCCATTATCGCTATAGCTGAGGATAATTAGGTATAGGTACACATACATATTTGACATTAGAAAAATATGACAGATCTAAACTTAAAATTTGTGAAAAATCGTAATTGCGTGTATTCACGCAAATCACTGATTTGTATTATACTTGTTTATTACAGATCAGTGACGCAAGTACACAATCAGATAAAAACGTGTCACCATTAGATACCATCGTCATTTTCTTTCGAATTTCCACAAAGCTAATCTCATAATTATAATTATACTAAAGAACCTTTATAAAGCACGCTGAAAGTGTCCATGTATACGAAGATAAGAATATTCAAATTGCATAAAGCTAAAGCTCCCGGCTGAAAAAAATTCGGCTGATGTACCGCTATGCTGCATTTATTTACACATAACTTTTCTTTCCTCTTATTTTACAGTTTATTACTTTTATTCTTAGACACAGTCTTTTTTTTTATACAACCAGCTGATGGAACAAGCAGATGGCCCACCTGATGTACAAGCCCTAGCTAGTTGAGTGGTTGAATGAATTAATTGAGAACATAATTATACCTAGCCTACCTACCTAGAGGGGTACCTAAGCATGTAAGAACCCATAGCATTCATTTGGTAGATCTCTTGTGACAACATTAATAAATGTATACGGTGTTGTGCTGTTGGTGCTGTGCTACATAAATAAATAAATATCCTAATGTTGCAGAATAGAACTAAGGTGTTATGCCATGCTCGATACCTATGTGTTTTATCTGCCCGGCAATCAGAGCCTTATTATTCGCAGACAACTATTACCATGAAGCTGATATTTCACATGGTGGGGTACATATTGATGAGGACATACTCATAAATTAAAAATAAATACTAAAGTCAAAAGTCTGTTTACCTACCTTTTTCTGTAACTACTATACAGTATAGTTTATTTACCCCATGTTATATAAATATTACCTACGTCCTATTACCCACGCAGTTTAACCTTTTTCCGATACTAAGAAGGGTTTGAACTGAATTTGGTAACAAGTTAAAAATTTATTTTAATTAATAATAATAATAATAATAATGCTGGACAATCCACACAGCACCATCTAGCCCCAAAGTAAGCTACTCAAAGCTTGTGTTATGGGTACTAGATGACTGATATATTTAATACACTATATACTTACATAGATAGATATTTTTATTATACATAGAAAACACCCAGATTAACGGAACAAATTTCTGCAGATCGTACACAAATTTGTTCCGAGACGGGAATCGAACCCGCAACCTCTGCGTCGCAGGCGGACTCTCGCCCGCTGCGCCACTGAGGTCGTCAATCTTATTGATTATCAATGTTTTCCTTTTTTACCCAGTGACTACAGTTTTTTTTAATTTTCATTAAAAATCGGATATATCCCATGATTTGTTAGTTTGAGCGTTTCCTTTTTAAGGCACAGTTGCATGAGCCATTCTCACAGTCGGCGGGTCAAGCTGAAATCTATGCGAGTTAATCAAATGATATTCGCAGACAAAACGGTCGGGTAGACCTTTGCACTTTTATTAGAAACGACACTACTGGTTTCATTCACAACTTCTACTGGATTTAGAAGAATGAAATATTCAGCGGTTCCATTGGTGACGAACATTCGGATGTTATTTCGAAAACACCTACCCCGATTACCTAGTTAGATTGTGGGAGAGATGTAAATATGTTGTGTTTTTTATCCTGTATGTAAACGTGAACATAAAATACATAGAACTGCTCTTGGAACACCTAAATGTAGCTAATGTATGTTATCAACAGTTTAAGTAACAATCACAGATATATTACGTATATACATCAATCATGTCAGTAGTAACAATCATAAAATAGTAAGAGTATCATGAAAATAATGCTCAAAACCTTGTTAGAAGTTAAAATAGTCTTATTCAACAATGGTAAGGAATATTCGTAGTACCAACTAATGAGGTTGTGTATACAACTGTACAAAGTGCCTTCGACTGCGAAAGCATTATACAATTTCCATATAATTGGCAGTAAAATTTTGCTATTGCAGATGCTAAGTATGAGCTCAATACACAAAAATAAAACTTAAAAACTTGGCACAAATGCATAAATTTATTACAATAACGTCACGCCATTCGAAGTGTCGACGTTGTGGATCTAAAAGGGAACAAAAATGGTAATGCTTTTATTTTACGATTAATTTATTCAAGGGTTGGCACTCTCTTAACAAGCCGCAGTAATCCAAAGACTTATCTTATATACTCACTCATGTACGGTGTCCCTATATTGTTGCATTGTGATTGAGCACTAGGCATCGGTTAATTCGATGAGGCTGGCGTATTTAGAATTAAGAAGAGATTTGCCGACGAAAAGGAGGTCGGACGAGATTGGGGGAGCCGCGAAAGGGCGAACAATCGCTCGACAAACATTATTATCCTCACTTTAGCCGTGATCTACTTAAGTCTTGGAAAGAATAAACATTCGCTAATGAGTTTTTCACCAAATAATTTTGGGGCTTGCGTGGTTAATGCTATAATGAGGTTGGGTATATGTGCTCAAATAATAAAGAAATCTAGGCGTCTAGTTAGCTGAGCTAGAGCTTGCTGTATCGTCGTTTTAGTGTGAGGGGGTTTTATATTTGATTTTGTTTTTTTAAGTTTACAGAACATTTGGCTGGTTATTCGTATTTGGTGAAATCACGATTCACTAACTAATGGATACAGAAAAGCAAGGTTATTGCACATTCAAGACGTTTTACATATAAACATACAAAAAAACAGGCTTACATACAAAAAAAAAATCAGGCTTTGAGCCGGTTTCAACTTGAGTTTATAAGTAAAATGATGCACGGTGTTACGTGCTACTCTCCTACAAATTAAGGTTGTTTGGACAAAAACTTCTCTGAGGTAACTGTGATTACAAAATTGACACTGAGCATGGAATCTCGGAATGCCTCTGGGGAAATCAAAGGCGCAAGATGAGCCCACAATAAGCTCTTACGACTAGAATAAAACCAAGAGTTGCGCAGTATTTAAACTTTCTAGTGCGGGATTTAATATCTCAGATATAGACTCAGACAACTGTCTGTCTGTACATTTCAATATTTATTAAGATACACTTAGAAGTTTATGTATCATGGCAAAAAACTTTCAAAGATCCTAACAAACAAATTCAGTGATTTTTAATGTTCCAAAATGTTGAAATATATGAGAAGTTTTATGACGGTTGTTATAAATTCCAAAAGTACTCCTATGTTAAAAGATTTAACTCTAATAAGCACCAGTATCAAAGTCTTTACTCTGCAAAAACTTCTTTTTACAAATATGTTTTTTAGAGCGCTCATGTACATAAGATAAGATAAGATAAGATAAGATAAGATAATGTTTATTTCAGACAAAAAAGAGATACATATGAGTTGAGCCATACAGAGGTCTTATTCTAGGGATTTTAGCTTATCAGGCAATCTGGCACACTCTGGCTACGGAACATTACCTTCCGTGCTAGTTAAAAACTGTGTTACGGCAAGGTAAGTGCTTCTTCCCCAGGTGCTACTATTTCTTATACCTATCTAGTGTTACAAACTTCTCCCGATGATTATACTTTAGCGCTCTGTCTGTGATGTTGTTGTTGTTGAGAATAATTTTCTTGGCCTTTCCGAATATATCCTTCAAGGATCTAAGGACATCCTGCTCTTCCTGGTGTAGGCTCTCGAAATGGACCATGAGTTGCGATGCAGATTTCAGGTCGGCCTTGCATATTAGACACAGAAACCCTTCCAAAATCTCTTCATCGTTAGCTGCAGCCATGGTTTCCGTGATGGATTATGAGGTATACATGGATAAAATTGAACGTTTTATTAGCAAAATTAATATTTTTATCGCAAAAAAAAAATTTATTATGCAAGGAATTTGAATTGGAATTTACATGTGGGTGTATATCGCATAATCAAATAATCAACAATAATATCCATAAAGAGTCTCTCGAAATAGCAAATCAACGCTTGTTCATTCTGAATGAAGATATTATCACGGTAGCGAAAACTCTAGAAAGTATTAAATTGCCTCTAACGGCACGTTAATTCGATTAAACTTATTAAAATACCCACAGTAGAGTTTTCTTAGAATGTGCGCTAGGGTATTAAGGTTGAGTGTTACCGAGCTACCTAAATAATGTGGCTACTAGGTGTCATTAAAATCATTGAATGGTGTTACGGGTTCGATAGTTGTAGGTATATTCGTGCGGTTTGGTGGGTATTAGTAGGATTACTGAACCTTCAAACGAGGAATGTTTAGTGATAGGCCCTTTCGGGAGCCGGGGATCGCTGGCAGCTGAGGCCGCCGTACCAAAGCTCTTTGACATCGGACCGCGGATTTCCTTTACGACAGCCGACTCAAAAATTATACCTCTTTATCTACCCAACGATATTATTTTATTTATATTATCCTGTCAGAAAGCGAAGGGTTCATTTCTGAATACGGTTCTTTTTATGTCAGATTTGTTTTACGTTTCTTTCAGCTTTTTGTGACCTTTCGAATAAAATACAATTTAAAATTTAAACTTTAGTTGGAAATTTAGTGTGCGGACCACGGAATAGAGAAAACCCTACAAAATTTCTGTGGTGCGGACCCCCTTGTAAAGACGGGCGGTTTTCGACGGGGGACTGGATGAAAAGGCTCTGCCGGTTTCCCAGTTCCCAGTCGGTGGGTATACCGGTCGTGGAAAACTGGAGTCCAGTCCCACACATCCCTCCCATCCATCTAATGCGTAAAGTATTTTTCCAGCGTAAAAAAAATGGGTCTTGAGCTGCTCTGCAATATCCGTGTCGCACAACTTCATACGCACAGTCCTAACTAGTCCAGAAGTTATGAAATGCTAACAATCTGAAGCAGGGTCTGTTTGTCTTCCAACTAAATAATTGCGCGCGGATAGCCACAGATAGCGATTGAGTATGCCAGTGTTAAATTGACCACAATTACGTGTTTCATTTTAACTACGCCAACATTTTCAGTGTTTTTCAGAATTTGCTATTCACCTCAAAAACACCTACAATACTTTTAGGTATTTGATCAAGTGCGTAAAGAACTAACTTGCCTGCTTAGTTAAACTTGTTCAATACATGGATATCATTAAAATAGTTTTTCCCAGGGATGAGAGTCATGAAGCAATTTTCTTCAGTTTTTAATAGAGTAAGTTTTCTAAAAACCAAAAAGCTTTGTCAATGTTAACTAGAAGATCTAACCAAAAAGCTTGATTAATATTAACTATAAATAATAATATTTCTAATAATACTTCTTTTTTGGTGACATTCTCTCTGTAGATCTTCTACAGAAGGAATGTCACCAAAAAAGAAGTATTATGAAATTATTCTTATAATCCGCTTTTGTTGACTTATAGAGTACCATCGTAGGTACCACCCAAACCGCTTACATTTCAATAATTATCTCGATGTAAAAATCATTTTTCCCATATGCACGTTTTTCTTTTCTTTTCTCTATAAGTTAATCACATTGTTTATATATCTTTCGTGTGCCGGTATTGTGATTTCCTGAAGCGAGATGCGGCGCGCGGTGGCTGATTTGAGCGGATATTACTATTTGTGCCAGCTTGGATGTTGGTAGAGCATATAAATAAAGAAAACTGTTGTTGTATTTGTATGACCAATTCTTTTTCAGAATAAAATTATGATAATGGTTAATTGATATGTATTAACAAATAATAATAACTCAATGGCTGTCACTAGCCGATTGAAACAGGCCTATAGAAAACAAACGCACGTTTCGATACAGATTGTGTTGGACTCGCTGAGTTTGGAGCTACATAACGAAGATGGCTCCTGCCGGCTATGTGAAGCGTTGTCTTAATGTACTCAACTTACCCATTAAATGGGAAAACTTTGGCCAGACGAATCCAGACTCGATTTATCGTCGTGATGGTGATACCCATTCCGGGCACAAACTAGTCAGTAACTTCATTATTGTTACCGAAGCTGAACCAATAAACCCTAAATCTGATAAGTACTTTATATACCTTTATAAATAAACTAGCTGAACCCGCGGCTTTGCTCGCACCAAAGACTTCAAAGTTTCATACAAACTTTCATCCCCTATTTTATCCCCTTGGGGGTAGAATTGATCAAAATCCTTTCTTAGCGGATGCCTACGTCATAACATCTACCTGCATGCCAAATTTCAGCCCGATCCGTCCAGTGGTTTGGGCTGTGCGTTGATAGATCGCTATGTCAGTCAGTCAGTCACCTTTGAGTTATATATATATTTAGATGTTTCGGTAATCAATGAAGAGGCCAATAATAATTTATCGCACATTTGACCATTCTTGTACGTCAGTGACAAAATTGTTGACGACTTTTTCTACCAGCTTTGGAAGCATCTTAGCTTACTAATCTTTTGCTGTGTTGTCTTTGTATTTTTATTTAGCACCATGCACAAAAGAAAGTGTGTAATATTTATTACACAAAAAAATGTTTGATGGCAACGTGGTTTTTATTTATTTATTAGACTCAGGTGCGTCAAACAGCGGGCGAGAGCCTGCCTGCGACGCAAAGGGTTGCGGGTTCGATTCCCGCCTTGGAACAAATTTGTGTACGATCTGCAGAAATTTGTTCCGATGGTCTGGGTGTTTTCTATGTATAATAAAAAAAAATCTATCTATGTAAGTATATAATGTATTAAATATATCAGTTATCTAGTACCTATAACACAAGCTTTGAATAGCTTACTTTGGGGCTAGATAGTGCTGTGTGTATTGTCCAGAATGATTTATTTATTTATTATTTATTCAAGTAGAAAATTTCTAGCTAATCCGGTAGTTCTATAATATAAGTTTTATTTTGTGTTTTCAGTAGTATTTTAACCAACATTACTAAATAAAGTGCAAGCAGATAAATGATTTGATCGCAAATGTTTCTGTGGGTTTCCAAGGAAACTGCCATTTTCTACAAAACAATTAAAAAAAAGTATTTATCTACAGCAGGCTGATCACGTTACTTTTGTTGCATTCAAAATCGGGTTGCCTGTCAATTTTGGCTGTTTTGCGCAAGGAATTTGAATTGCGATCGCAAAACTGCCAAAATTGACATAGGCAACCGGATTTTGAATGCAACAAAAGTTACGTGATCAACCTGCAGGTATTTTTGACATCATTGTCTGATTGATTGTGAATGCAAATAAAACAAGCAACATTATTGTAAAAATATATACAAATTATTGTTTATGAGCTTTTAAGGATTATAAAGTTATGTACTATACCTACTTAAATTTTTTTTACTTTTTGAAGTGGACACAACCGTTAACCCAATTTTTATTTATTTTATTTAGATGTCGTTCGACTCTCTCGACTCGACTCTCTATAAAGCATCTTCAGGAAGAATTTACTTGTTGTGCTCTAAAGGACGCTAAATACATTGTGAACGCCGTCACTCTTCAATCGAGTACGAATGAAAGTTTCATTTCATGAAACGTGTTGCTTCTGTAAATTTTATGGGATTCACTCGTATTAGTACTAGATTTTAATTTAGCATCTTTATAAACATTAATTATGTTCTTAAAATTTCTTACTTTGTTGTTATAATTAAATGTTCTTAAAAATATCTCGCGCCTACAGTTTATTTTAGAGCAATCAATAGCAAAAGCAAACTACCCTCTTGACCGCGAATATGATTCACGTGCAAGGTGTTGTTAAACGGCAGTAGCACCTCGTGCTCGTACGTCAGAGATAATAGGACCGCGAGAGACAAATGTTCGAGGCGTGGACTTGACACAGGACTGTAAAAATAAATAAAGGGACCGCATAATGTCGCACTGTCTTGAGCCGCATACGTGCGATGCTGGCAAAATGGTCTGCTTTTTGCTGTCACTAGTTTTTTCGAACCAGTGTGGTGAAAGGATTTTAGGTGTGCCGTAAAGAGGCACATGATTTATAACTTTTTAACCAAAGTTCACGGAACAGATGCAAGTAAATCTAACTAAGTATAAGTTTACCGGTGTTTGCATCGAGTTTGTGCTATCCTGCCATCTTTTAACTTCAATACGAGGGGGAAAAACAGCAATGTTCTTATCAAATAATGTACTTATGTATCGCTATTCAAGGTTAAGTTATTCATGAAAAGTATAATCCAAAAGATTTTTTTCATCTGTCTCTTGCACGCTTTCTTTTCTGAGGCGACCTCTTGAACGACCTGTTGTTGAAGTAGACTTACCCAAGTCTTCAAAAAGTTTTGAAAAACATTTCCCACGTTAGTCGTAGTAAAAACTTTGGGTTTGTCACTTTAGCGGCCTTAAATTTACCTTATCTTCTAAGCTGGCTTATCTTGTTTTTTGATTTGAATCTTATAAAAACGTCGGGATTATAATTGCGCGATTCTTTTAGCCAGTTTCCATGTATTTTTTCTTACCCCCACGTTTTCTACTAAGCAATCATAATCCGTAAACAATTTTTATTTGTTTTAGCTTTGCTTTAATAAAATATACTAGTTGCACCCCGCGCTTTCACCCGCGCAGATTGAAATCCCGGTATTCCCACGGGATAAAAAACCTGTGCTATTCCAGACTATAATCTATCTCTCTGCCAAGTTTCATGCAGATCTGTTCAGCCGCTCCGGCGTGAAAGACTAACAAACATCCATCCATCCATCCATACTTACAAAATTTCGCGTTTATAATAGTAGTAGGGTTTATACTAAGAGAGGAAAGATTTGTATTTTTGTAACGAATATATTCAACAAGCTGGTACCCGCAACTTCGTCTGCGTACTTTTAATCTCTTCATCTCTTTTTTTCGCAATAAAAGGTAGGCTATGTTCTTTCTCAGGGTCTAAAGATTGTCTGTGCCAAATTTCATCAAAATCGGTTGAGAGGTTTAAGCGGGAAAGCGTAACAGACAGACAGACAGACAGAGTTACTTTCGCATTTATAATATAAGTTGGGATAACTACTATGGTCAGATTTCAAAAGTTCGTTTCCTATTAGAATTCTGCATTAGCCCTGAGTAACATAGGCTATAAATAAAAAGGCTATAATAAATGTTTAAACGATATAATATTTCCACCCGTGCGAAGGCGGGACGAGCATATTAAATTCTTGTGGGCATTTTCTAAAATCCTTTTCATAAGTGCCTTAGAAACTCAAGCAGCAAGTGCTAATTATTTAATTTCATTACCGCCCATTGTACAGTTATTTTTATTCTTATTTTCTTTTTGTGTACTATTTTTTTGTTTTTTTTTTTATTTTTTTTATACAACTAGCTGATGGAACAAGCAGATGGCCCACCTGATGTTATCCGTCCTGTACCTGATGTATATGTCTGTACGACCGTACCCGATGTCGTCCATCAACTTGAGGCATACAGATGTTAAGCCTCATGTGCCTGTAATTACACCGGCGACCACACTCTTCAAACCGAAACACAGCGTTGCTGCTTGGCGGCAGAAAAAGGCGTGGTGGTAGTACTTCCCCGGACGAGCCCTTCACAAAGAGCTCTACTACTCTTACAAAGAGCTCTACTACTCTTTCTTTGTTTGGTGTTCATTAGAGTATTTTCATTCATTCATTTATTATTAGAGTTTTTGTAGTCAATGTCTTTTTTGATTACATAGCCACAAATGAAAAACTTATTCGCATCATAGGAGGGATTTCTTTCCTTCGTTAGGCACGGAAAACTTGAAATATTAAATTCTTTATGCTATATTGTACACCACATGATTTACACAAAAAATACATAGTAGTCATGTACAAAGGCGAGCTTAACCCTAGATAAGAGTTTTCTTCCAGCAAACCTTAGAGGATAAAGAGACTGATTATAGTGGTGGGAAGGTGTACAACATAAAATAAAAACATTGAAATAATAAGAATACAGTTAAACAGAGCTTACATCATAAATTATAGTATTTTTCATAAATTCAACAGAAATCGATTTGCTTGTAAAATTGGTGGGTAAAGGTTTTGCGACAAACACCTTGGTCTAGAGCGGACGCCAAAACCAGCGTAAAATTTGCTTTGATGTATGTAAATCGCTTTATGAAGGTACCATTGCATTTTTTACCCGAGTGCCGAGGGTTATGTGTTTGGCGTGTATCTATCCATGTATGTATTTATGTATCCTTCCTTCGATATTTCCTTTATTACCACGTAGCAACCAAACGGCTGGATGGATTTTGATGATTCTGGTATCAAAAGATTCGTCGCAACTTCCCAAGTGTCCCTAAAATAAAAAAAACCCAAAAAATTGCGTGGGAAGGAAAGCAGGAGCGATATACTCTCACTTAAAAAAAATATTTTCGCTATCATAGCAATATGGGTATCAAAATCAAGAGAGTGATAAAGTGCTTTCAAATAATGTATTAGTTTTTGATTTAAAGTAAACCCTCAAAGACAAAACAAGAACGCAAAATTCGTTAAGTCACTTTAGTGAACTAGGCCATGAGTGATACTAAAATATATCATAAAACCTTTTCTATGGTCATACAAATTGTTTAGAAAAAACCGCATCAAAATCGATGAAGCCGTTTCGAAGATATGAAGAGTTTTGTATTGTTGATTGCTGGTAACCCCAAAGTGATCGAAATGAGTTATACAACCACAGGCGTCAGTAAACTGCTAGGACATAGGTACACGAGCCTCCGACTGTCTGCGATCATTACATTTTTATCATTCGTCAAGACTGAAGAAATGATTTCAATATTAAAAAGTACCAAATTTAAAACATTATCTTATTTACCTACCTACATACTTTTAGTTCGGGCACTCGGGTTTTTTATTTTTTAATAAATCTTCTTGTGTATATATAAATAATTCACTAACAGATCTGTTACCGGTACTTTAGCTGAATTATTTATTTCTGACAGAGCTTTCATACATTAGAAAAAACCAGTGCGAGCCGGACTTAAATACGAAGGCCACGTTCACACCAAGTGTTTTGTCAGTTAGGTTCACAGCAAACGCGAACTTAGTAGTGGTAAAGTCCACTTGATGGATGTGTAGCCTGTACCTTATATTCCTACATTCGAAGCAGACTTGGAGGTTTTAGGAAATTTATATGAAAAAAGTAATAAGTAGCAGCTATCAGCTAGCTTCATGAGTCGATTCTCAATTAAGGCTACTATACTCATTCATGCCACCAAGCAATTGATGCGGAGATGCCGAGAGTACGACCGCCCCTTGTGGCTTGCCTTTATCAATAACTAGCGACCCGCTCCGATTTCACTCGGGTGCTCATAGTGTTCTTCTACTATATTATGCATATACACCTTCCTCTTGAATTACTCTAACTATTAAAAAAACCGCATCAAAATCCTTTGCATAGTTTTAAAGATCTACGCATACATAGGGGCAGACAGAGAGCGGGAATTAGCGACTTTGTTTTATACTATGCAGTGATGAAAATCCTTTGGAAAGCTTCGAGCCTGGGGCCGTATCTCAACCGTTTTAATTACAAGCAGTATGTGAATATCTACTGGGAGGTTTACAGTGCAAAAGTGCAAGTGCGTATGCATTAAATACCGACATTGGTCCACTGCGACGAGGCGTGTGGCAATGCGACACCATCTCACTCGTCTTTTCGAATGCTTGGGCATCCTTTGGCTCCCTCTGACACCCTCTTGCATCCTTTCGCATTCTTTAACATCATTTCGCACCATTTAGCGCCCTTACTCATCTTTTTGAGGATGCCTTACCTAAGCCGTTTTGCAAGTCAGTATTTTTACATGTCGGTATAACCTAGATTACACATACCTACTCGTAGGTCTTTATACTATCCCGGAAAAACAAAAAAATATTTTAAAAACACCGCAAGTCAAACCGCGGGCGCAACTAGTTGAAATATGTAAATTTATGATTGCACAACGTATTTTAACCAACGTTACTTGAGGTCTTAGCACAAAGTAAAAAAAATACATATAAAAGTGAAAAAAATGTGTCTGAAAATGTTTTGAATGTTTCGAAGAAAACCGCCACCATTTTCTTCAAAACAAAAGACGTTCGACATGACTATGGACTGACTTGACTTTAAACTTTTTAGTTTAATTCACTTGTAACTGGTCAGATTGTCTGTATGGACAGGAGCCATAAACAAAAAAAATCTTGAGCTTCAGGGCGCGGTAATCGAGTAAAAGATTTATCAATTCCAATAATCGTATGGCGATCCAACGCATGATGTGCCGTTCAATTTGATAAAGCCCCATATCAAAAATTGACGGGGAGGATACAATGAGCGGATATCCTTCCTGAAGCCTTGTTTGACCGTCGTCAATATATTTTAGTAACTTATTTTATTTGGAACTAGGATATCTAAGTACTAGCAATAGCAATAACAAGCGATATAATTAATTGTTCATCGGCATAAGTACTTAAAAGTTGCTTCACTTGTTTTCGTATACTCTTGCAAACTTTTTGGAAGAAAACTTGTATCGATAACTTTTTTACTTTACGTACACACACACTAAAGGTGACTACTAGGTTAGGTATCTCTACAACATAAAATTTCACTACTCAAAACTATAGCATTCATATACCTAGTGTATTTTCATAATTATAAACAACTAGTTGTCTGGAAGAAATCCCTGTGCGTGATAAGACCACCGATTGTAGGTCTGAGTGTTATGTAGGTATTGTCTATACTTTAAGTGCATATTTTTAGCATGTTCTTAGTCCTCAATAAATAAATTATTATTATTTAATTCAAATTACTAGTTAGGTTATTCCTATTTTGGAGAACTAACTTAAAAATTCAATAACTAGTTTTGCTATAAGTTAAATATATTTTGGGCGCTAAGCAAAACCGGAAATGGTAAATAAGTCTGAAGTGCAGTAGCTTACGAGTATATTATTTATTAGGACTTGGTGAGACGTATTATGCAAATGAACATCTTGCATCTCCATTTTATACACTCACCTTGATAAAGCATTTGCATCTAAATCAGAAATTTGAGTAGGTAACTACTCGTAACCTGAGACGTCGACGAGAACAGTGATATCGAAAAAAATAAGTTATCATAGGAATCCTTACGAATCGCAATTTTCTGAAAAATTGGCATGACTTCACAAGTTGTAGGTAAATCTGGTTAAATCCGTTTTACTTTTATTAGAAAAGCTTGAGTAATTATTATTATTTGCTAAACGTTTTAAATTTATATAACTTGTATGTAAGGTTCGTACCGTCTTTAATATACATCCTAATTAGTCTAAAGTCTTAAAACCCATTGTAATTTCTTAACTGGGATCATGTTCTAGACGTATTGTTTTAATAACATGAAATTATTATTAAGAAAAAATGATTATGATTATCTTGAAGGTTCATACAAACACCATCCATCAAATCTACCAAGCATTATCATGATATGGTTCTATACATACACATACGACTCAGTCAGTAGTCAGTATTGACACTAACAAATTCACTTCATTGCATTTGAAAGTATATAAATCAATTTAGTATAAAAACGACACAGACTGTCTCGCTTACACTCACGACTGCAGGCAAAACTACAGCAACTACAGCAGCATTCGATCCGTCGATTCTATCTCTTTTGTCTTCTGAACTCCTGGTACTTGATTTTACGGGCCGTACACTGAGCGAAAGTCCACGATTATGTGCGTCTACAATATACAGCAACAATGTAACGAATGCACAAAAACAACGTTGTGCTAGTAGTAGTCATCAAGAGCAGAATGAAGTCAATTAAAAAATAAATACTAAGCCAGCAAATAATAAAATTAAAAAAGCTAGTGGCAAAGATCACCACTCAACAGGTTGTGTATAGATTCCTTACAGATAAAAATAAGTCTGCATATAAATAAGC
Organism: Plemyria rubiginata; assembly: GCA_963576535.1. Taxonomy (NCBI): domain Eukaryota; kingdom Metazoa; phylum Arthropoda; class Insecta; order Lepidoptera; family Geometridae; genus Plemyria; species Plemyria rubiginata. The sequence continues at coordinate 8,088,907 of OY754905.1, forward strand.
CCAATAAAATAAAAGTATATACATACATGAAGTTTCATTATTATATAACATCCTATTACTGTTTGCCAGTGTAAGAACTAGTAAAAAATGCATTTATCTTTTGCAGATTTATTTTATGTAGATAAAAGGTCAAGCCTGATCTAAAAACTAGCTCCGAAATGCTAAAAACCAATACTGTGTCATATTTAAACATTTTGCGAGCTTGATATATCGTCTGTGCTATTGTTACTGATTACAGTATCTTTATACTTGTGAGAGCCGTGCGAGGTCAAGGATAGAAGACAAAATGCGTCTGTATCTATACCTATCTCGCCTTTACGCTACCGCTGCTCTCCTAGTACCGTGATGCAATTGTTGAAAATCTGGCAATGCACAATCATCAACATAATATTTAGGTATTTTTGTATGTCGTGATTTCTAGAATGTATACATTTTACTTTATACCTATTTTTTTGATTTATACCTTTATATTGAACATTGATGCACAGTGTTTCCGTCGAACTTGATTTATGAAATCGATTTAAGTTTATGAATTAACAAGCTTTTATCTTAGTACCTACACATCAATATTTTAATAATATAAAGGTACAAGTATTAATTTATTATAGAGATAAATTCATAAGGACTTGTACTTTCGGGTTAATAATTCTAATACTTGCATGTGATAATTTCAATTCAATACTAATTGTTTTGCTATAGCTGAAAAGCTGAATCTTTGTAAACAAAAACGTTACGATGGAATGTTTCGTTTCATTCACAGATTATTTTATTCAATGAATGGACTATCTAGCTCAATGGTATGAATGCATTAGTTATTAGTTGAATGCTTGATTACAAACAGCATAATTTCATATTGATTATACCTATTATAATCGATGTCATAATTTAGGCAATAAGGCAAAATAATTTGAACTTTACGAATCCGATAAGGTAATAGTCAAACAATACAGAAGCGGAGATAAGATAAACTTCAAATTCTCATATATTTTATGATAATTTACTCAGTCTGCACAGACCTTAGGCTATGGCATTAAGGCGAGGATATCCCAGAACCTCCTCGTCCTTAGGCGGCACGGGACGGTTTTTGAACAGCTGTAAATCTACTAAAATGCAAAAAAATACATGAAAAAAAACGAAAACTTTAAAAACGTAAATAATTATAATTTTCTCGGAAAAAAAATCAAACATACATTACTAAGAGAGTTTTTCTTAAAAACATCTCAAAGTTATATCAAAAGATAGGTATTAATATTTACTAGCGCTGTCTAAAAAAAATTAAAATTCCATTATTATTAATCTCTGAGAAGAAAATCTAACGAAATCTAGCTGTTCAAGTGCTCGCGCCGAGCAGTCAGTACCCCCGAGGCGTCTTGGAGGTTGGAGGTTCTGGGAGTACAACACGCTTACGCTACGAGCTGAAATGAATTGTAAGTCTGTGCATAAATAAAGACAAAAATCACAAAATAGAAACAAATGTAGGTATCGAGTAGTGTATAAGTGTATCGTATAATATAAACATACGATAATAATGACGACACCTCAGTCTGGATCGCGTCAATGTTCTGTGGTTTTATGATATCCTAGTCTCTGGAGGCCATACGCAACAATGTTGTTGATGGGATCATTTCAAAAACGATAAATATGTAAAGGTGAATCTCGCCACGTGAGTCTGTTGCTACAGCGGGGTTTTTGTGTTTTTGCTGTTTATGAGTTTTTTGTTTATAATGTACGTACCTAGTGCTCAATAGCTATGCAAGAAAACATATAAAAAAAATGGGCCATAACTTGGAGTCTCGTAGTCATTGTATGCTCTTTGACTTGGAGGGCATTTCAGTACGTAACATTAGTAATAGTACGTTACGTTGTATACGGTTTTTATGTTGTTAATCAAAAGCATACCTATTATGTATGTAATTTAATATGTATCAGTTTATTTATTATATTAAACTGTATAGTAAAGTATTAGGATTGTTTAGATTTATATAATTTAGGCTAGTTAGGTTTAAGGTACCTTGAGTACGTACCTGATTAGGTACCTAGTTGGCTAGGTACTTAATATGTAGGTATAGATCTAATAAAATATCGTATTTTTCGTAAGTGACTACACCGCCGTCAATTCTGATTTGTTTATATCCTTCCATGGTTGCCTGGAAGAGATCGCTCTCAGCGATAAGGTCGCCTATTATTTGGCCTTTTTTGTGTATGCTGTAACCCTGTACTATGTTTCTGTGTGGTGAACAATAAAGAGCTATCTATCTATCCATCTATTAGTTTGTTATATTATGTAGGTACAAAGAGATCCTCTATCAAGAAATACTAACAGTAAAAATGTACTTTCAAATTAAGTTTATCAGGATTCGTTATTTTACTTTATATATCGCAGTATTTTACTTTCACATACTTAGCAAAATAGAAAATTTTTACTTAAACATGTGACATGTTACCACATCTGTATAACATATTATATGTTATAGTTAATGTTTATTTTTAGGTTTTAGTTTTGTAAATTATTTAAAAACAGATATTGCAGAAATTATAATTATTGGTATCTCTAATGAAAACAGTTGGTTGCAGTGGCAAAAGTGCATTTTTGCACGCAAATATCCACTGAGTACGAGGATCGCAGCAAGCTAGAAGAGGTTTTGTTTGTGATATTTACTGATCAAATTTTTATTTGATAAACGATCTTGTTTAAAGCCCAGGTTTGTTTTTATCCTTTACATGTTCCCGACGAACAACGACAACGGTATTCCTAGTACAATACGATACAAATTGAATAATATCTTATTGCATTACATTGTTCGTAGGGCAAACTAGTTGACTGGCATTACAGAGAAACTATTCCTCCTTATTCTTGCATTTCATCGGTCTTTGTTGATATCCAGTTTAATGTGCTTGTCGGGGTGCATAATCAACTACCTAGGTACCTGAAATATTCCGAGCATATTTGAAGGAGCGATGAAGAAAGGGATTCCTGTAAAAAACAAAAATCCGCGTTCACTTCGTCCATGAGCGCCTGAGGCATGTAGGCATTTAAATAAGAAAATGATTATTAAAAAAAGAGTTATAGAGCTCTTTTGTATGGCTCATCCGGAGAAGTACTGCCAACACGACATTTTTCTGCCACCAAGCAGCATGTGTGTTGCGATTTGATGGAAGCAGGACTGTGCATCGTAGGGCACGTTCCTATCGTGCGTGACTTACAAGGCAATGTAATGAGGAAATGATATATATGATATAACGTAGAGAGCCCTTCACAGAAAGTTCTACTATATAATTATCAAATCGCCTTAATGATCAAATCTGCAAATATGAAATCTTGTGTTTACCTACTATATGTAAGTAATATGCCAGTGCTTCTTAACAGTGAAGAAAACATTGTGAGGAAACCAGTTAGTATTCTAACAGAGGCGATAGGCTTGCGACACTTTGTTTGTTCCACTCTGTGTGTGTGTTCAACTCTCGTTCTTGGTATGCCGCGCGCGACGCCTTGGTATTTCTTTGCTTTTGTTCTTCTTCTTAATTTACTTTAAAGCTTTAATATTGAGCTGCTTTATGAATAAGCATAGTTTCGAAGTAAGTAAACGCATAGACGAGGATATTGGATCAGCGCGGGAAAATCCGTTTCGAACTTTCCAGCGAATATTTGTTATGCATGTTTTGTTTTGAGTAGTTCGCTGGCTCTTGCAGTACGACTAAGTGTACAGTAACTTAAGCAAGAATCCGAGAAAACTTGGAATTCAGTTTATTTTCTTATTTCAGATTTCGAGTACCTAGAACAGATAGTGGTCACCACTTAACATTCCGTGGGCCATCTGCTTGTTCCATCAGCAAACTATATAATAATATTTTTATTTTCATAAAGGTTTACATTTTTATAGTTGTTTACCATACTTATTTTAAAAGTATTTAATTACACCTATTTGTTTTTCATAAGTCTAAGTATACTAGTTGCACTCCGTGGTTTCCCCCGCGCAGATTTAATTCCCGCGGTATTCCCGCGGGATAAAAAGTAGCCTATGTGCTAATCCAGACTATAATCTATCTCTCTGCCAAGTTTCATCCAGATCCGTTTAGCTGTTCCGGCGTGAAAGAGTAACAAACATCCATCCATCCACCCCTCCATACTTACAAAATTTCGCGTTTATTAGTAGGATAGTAGGATAAAAACAGTAAAAACTGAAACCTGGATTACAGTGGATCACAGATCTTCTAGAAATATTAAATCACAATGTTCAAAGAATGTAACGGGATTTCCATTCTCACAAATAATTTTTGTGTAAGTCGCAAACTTCACTCGAATTAGATGAATTTTGCTCTAGGTAACAATAAAATAGCAGGTAGTCGTTGAAAGTAATACGAGTACAGAACGCTTAACACAGACAAAGTTGAAATACAGACTGTATCTGGAAAACACAGTTTGTATTTCCGTTTTCTGCTAAAATAGCTGTGTGATGAAGGTTTAATGTGAAAACTGAAACAGCTTTACGACTTTGATCAAAGTCAAAGTCAAAATATATTAAAAATCACAAGGATCACTTTGAACCCTGGTAGGTTAAAAAAAAAACCCTGTTAGGTTCTTTCTTCTTTGAGGATGCCTAGGAGGGGTAGTCAGTAGTAAGTCCAAACATTAAGTGCTATAAACATTTATACAAAATGGAAGTAAACCTTCTTCTTCTTCTTATCGTGTCTAACCTAATTTGATGCACTAACACAACATGGTAGGAACAAAGGTACATGTTTTAGTAAAAAGCCGCTAATAATTTCTTTCTCGCATCTCTAAATATTTGCAAGTGCAGAAGTGCACTAGCAAGGTACTTTTAACTAACTTAAACTCTGATTGACACTTTTAAAAGGACTACTCTCTAGGTACTCGAGTTATACCGGTTGAAACTTTATGAATACATTATCGGTGCTCTTCCTCCTTCTTTATGTCCGTCCGGCTCTTTAGTCGACTGACCCCGAAAAGTAATAAATGAAAAGTATTAATAATGTCAACTCATCAACTGGCCCTATAGGGCCAGGATTTTTCCGGGGCCAGTCGACTAAAGAGCCTTATATCCATAGCTGTAACGACTCGTCGACACCTTAAAATCATTATTATAAGACGCAGACTGCCGTCAAACAAATTTTCACTCGTTATTTCTACATTTTTCAAATATAAAATTAATAGAGTGAAGTTATGTTATATGCCAAACCTAAAATACCATATACCACCATACCAATCCTTCTGTAATTTATCTCAATAAAGTTTAATAAGTAATGCTTGAGTGAAAATTTATTTAACGGTTGTCAGCCTCTTCAGATAGACTCGAACCAGCGATTTACATTCCAATATATTTTCGTTCCTATTCATTTCAACATTTTTTCTCTTCTCTCTGTGTCCAATAAAGTGAATAATATTTTAAAACGCTAGGGCTTTTGTCGCCATTACAATACTTTACTGGGGCAAATATATTTAAAATTATTTGTACATTTTGACAAATTGTTCAATCTCAAATCAAATCGAATACTTAATTGCGGAACTTTAAGCAGGGTAAGCGTGGGGTAGGTAACACAGTAAAAAAAAAGATGATAGTTACAACAGTAGTTATTAAAACTGAGACGTCAACGCCAACGTCCTACATTTAAGTACAGAGAGTTTCCTAAACAGAATGATACAAACAAAGTATCAAGACAAATACTAAATTAAAGAATATAATATCAATATTTCATCGAAAGTTATGTCCGGACGAGCATATAGGGTAGGGTATTTGTGGACACAGCATTAATCCCTAGACAGACCCTTGTTGAGTGCTGTCTAGAGATTAATCTTTGGCATCGACAATTTTGTCTCCGCTAGAAATAACGGTTTACATGACTACCGCAATGAGATACAAAAAACACGCAAAACAGGCTAAGTCTCCGAGTCCTTTTGAGGCTGTCAGTATGCAAAAACAATTATTTATTGCGGAAATGGCCACGTCCCGGGACAAGGCGTTTCCGTGAACCGCCAAGATGATTTATATTCGCATAACAGAGCATAATAACTTTCAAACCTTCAACATTTTTGTAGGAACCCACTCAGGTATCTGTCACTCTCTATAAGATGATCATAATGTTTTACATTTATAAAAAAAAACTGATTTTATCTGTTGCGTTTGGATTATATTGATGATACTATACAGTTAAGACTAAAAAAAATACTTCTAGTAGTATGTTTCATGATGATGATGTAGTCCTAGCCGTTTTCGGCTACGGCGACTGTTACTGGATCGTATGATCTGTGTGAGGGCCCTGTTGTTCTGCCCTCTGATGCGCTCTAATATGGTTGATGTACCCAATTTTTTTATCGAAGGTACGAGCGCACGAGGTGCATGTCAGTACCCCACCAACGTAATTTTTTGTATGTGATGGCTGCTGGTGGTCTGGCATTTAATTCGTCTCGCTTTTTGTCAAGATCCAGTCGACGATCTTCTTTGAACTGGTTCACCTGGAGATGTATTCGACGTCTCCATTCCGTACGCTGGGCGGCATTGTCCTCCCACTCAGAGGGCTTAATTTTGCATCGCTTCATATGTGTCTTTTCAGAACATCCTTGTATCTCAGGTACTGGGCACCGCATTTACGCTTACCGTACTGGAGTTCTGAAAAGAAAATGCGCTTTGCCACTCTACTCTCCGACATACGAGACACGTGTCCGCACAAGCGAAGCTGTCGCCTCATCAGATACACCTCAATGCCTCCGATGTTTGCGCGTCTCAGTACGTTCGTATTCCTGATACGGTCTGACCATCGGATGTTCATGATGTCTCGGAGACATATGAGGTGAAATTGGTTGAGTATGCGAATGTGCTTGCGGTATAGAACCCAGGTCTCAGAAGAGTATAGGAGGTTAGGCAATACTGCTGACATGTATACACTGACTTTGGTGGCGAGTTTCAGATCATGTGAACGGAATACCCTGGCCCGTAACTTGCCATAAGCTGCACCAGCAACTCCTATTCTGGTATTGATTTCTGTATCTAAATCACACTTTGCTGTTATAGTGCTACCAAGGTATTTAAATTTTTCAACATTTTTTAAAACATCCGCGCCAATGCTTACACTTGAGAGCAAGTTGTTAGGAGCCCCCAAGATCATAACTTCCGTCTTTTTGACACTAATTTTTAGGCCAAATTTAGTGCAAGCATCGTCAAGTTTGGACATTAGGTTTTGCAAACCCACCATAGTGTCTGTTACAAAATATGAATCATCAGCATACATAATCTCTGTTATGGTGGTATGGGAAAATTTGGTGATTGATTTGAGCCTGGACAAGTTAAACAGTCCGCCATTCGTACGGAATCGAATATGGATTCCCTCAGATAAGTCTTGAATGGCTTCACGAACTACAACAGCAAAGTATAGTGCAAACAGAGTGGGTGCCAGGACACATCCCTGCTTAACACCGCAAGTAACAGAAAACACTTCTGATTGCTCTCCGTTTGCTGTAACACAACTGTAGTAACACAGCTGTAGTAGTCTCAACAGCCTCACAAACTTATCCGGACATCCCAATTTGGATAATATAATCCACAACGCATCGCGAGGAACACTATCGAAAGCTTTTTCAAGGTCAACAAAACACAGGAACATTGGTCGACCTTGTTCTCTACTCTTCTCTACAAGTTGACGCACTGAGAAGATAGTTTAACTGATTTTCGGGAAGTATCGACTCCGATACAGGTAATAGGCGATTGAGGAGTATTCTCGCAAACACTTTGCCCGGAGTTGATAGAAGTGATATGCCTCTATAAGAATTGCAATCGGACCGATCTCCCTTATTCTTATACAGTGAACATATGCGAGAGATTTTGAAGCATTCTGGGACTTTTTCTTCATTCCACATGCTCACAAATAGTTTCACAGAATAAAATGCAGATTCTCGCCTCCGTATTTGAGAATTTCTCCACAGATGTTATCAACGCCTACTGCTCTCTTATTCTGTTGCTGTTTTATTGCAGAGACAATTTCATCAAGTGTTGGTGGGCTTACTAGCTCGGATTTCTCCGGCGATTCAGAGAGACGACGTATGAAACATAGATCAGCTGAACGATCGACGTTCAGTAGTTGTTTAAAGTGCTGTGTCCATCGGTTCAAGACGTCATCTCTATTAGTCAGAGAACTACCATCTATTGATTTTAAGGGTACCGAGCTGTGGTTGGTCGGACGAGTAAGCTTTCGAATCTCATCATAGAAAGCGCCAATTTGGTTGGTGTCTGATAGCCATTGCAGATAATGTGATTATCCTTGCCACCACTTGTCTTTAGCTTCTCTGGTCATCTTTCTAATCTGAGAGTTGCTGTTTCTGATACGCTGTAATAAGTCTGCCTGATGATTTCTGTTACTCAGCTCGTTGAGAAGTTTTCGGTGTTTTCTAAATGCATCAGTAAATATAGCATCATTCTCATCGAACCAGTCTTCGTGCCGGTGGGTATTGAGACCCAACACTTGAGTACTTATAACAATAAGGTTTGTGGACAGTGCCTGCCAAGTGTTCTCAAGGTCACCATTATTGACATCAAGTGATTCCAGAGCAGTATCTAGAGCTTGAACATAAGCTTCTCTCTTTGGGATGTACTGAAGATCGCCTATGTTCGTGCAGACGGGTTTGACAAAATGCCTTCTTTGGGGAAGGCGAAGACACAGCTTTAACTTGGTTATAACAAGCCGATGATTGGTCCAGCAGTGTGCACCGCGCATGACGCGGGTAACCTTCACCTGTCCAACATCTCTACGCCGAACAATGGCATAGTCAATGAGATGCCAATGCTTAGATCTTGGTGGCTTTGTGCTTAGCCGGGAGGCGAAAATACGTATTTGTTATTGAAAGGTCAAACTGGGCACAAAGGCTAAGCAAAAGTTGTCCGTTGCTATTCATATTTCCTATTTCGTGCCTTCCAAGAACATTCGGCCAAGCCTCAAAATCACGCCCTACTCTCGCATTAAGATCACCTAGTAAAAGGATCTGTTCACGTGGACGGATTTTGGTAAGAGTTTGTGTAAGCTCTTCATAAAATTATCTTTTATGTCGTCAGATTTGTCTAAAGTAGGTGCATAAACGCCTAATAAATTTAAAAAGTTATTGTTTGCAAGGTGAAGTCTAAGCGTTATGACTCGATCCGATGTGGTATGTTTCAACAAACTTTATAAATGCAGCACTGTTCCTCTTCGCAAGTTCGTGACGTATATTATTCTAAAGCTATTTGTTAGCAAAGCTACGCGACCGGTTGTAGACTTCACGTAGTAGAGCTACTTTACCTGGGCTGCCTAAACGGAGTTTTATTTACCCGTTGTTTTAAACCTCTTTCATACTATGGCTCCATTTTGCCAAAAATGTGTTCCTCCTGAGTAATATAGCTGATTAAACCAACATTTAAACATTTTGACGTATAAACTACAAAAAAGCAGTGTGAAATCCCTTATGAACCTCATAAAATATATCAAACTCGAAACCAATAACCGTTATTTGACGAGCATATCGGTTTAATTCTCGCGTGTGGAGCGATGCAAAAACAGGAATCGTCGGTAGCCAAATCAGCAATCAGATTTATCGACAGCATTCAGTATCGCGAAAACTGCACTTCGTTGAATGTTAGCGTTGGGGGACTGGCACTATGCCACGAGCGATTCGGATAGCTGCTACGTCTGGATATTACAAAACGATGCGTTTTATAATATCAAAAAGTACAACATAATTACCTAGGACCTTTAACTATGTCACGTGATAAAAAGTTTACTTTAAATTACAAAATTGTAAATTAAAGGTAAATTCTTTACATTTTTTATACAACTAGCTGGTGGAACAAGCAGATGGCCCACCTGATGTTAAGTGGTAACCATCTCCTATAAACAAAAGATTACCCCGTAGGTCACATGCAATGTACAAAGTTTACCCTAAATTATTAAATTGTTAGTTAATTGTACATTTAAATGTTTGATATACCGTTGGTTTTAATAATTTGTGCTAGTTAAATACTTTCAAAGAAATTAATTAAAAAATACTGGGTATCATTGCACTTGGATCCGTTGAAATGAAGATTGTATCTTCATTTCAACGGATCCTTGTTTGTAAATTTAATATTTATTTACTACATACATACACTACTTCCACTTAATAGTGGAAACACGGTTCTTAACAAAACTAATGTTCTGATGAACATAAGATGTTATCATGTTTTATTTAGGTTTAATCGATTTAAATATTTACAAACTGTGTGACATAATAATTACATAATTTACAAAAAAGCTTTGAAAGCTTACGCTTTGGCACAAAATAACACAATATGTGAAGGTCGCTCACTCGCACTCTCGATTCTAAAAATCGAAAGTCGGACCACGTATCACAGAATCTATATTTTTCGCGTAGTATGAATGTATGCACGTTTTAAGACCATAATGGAGAAGTCAGGCCAAGTTATGAAATGAGATTCAGATAGCTAACAAGACTATCGTGCCGCCGACTTCCTTCTTCTTGTCGTGTCACTATTTCTTTCGAACTAATTGCAGAATGAAATGTAATGTTAACTGAACAGACAATACATGATAATGGTCGCGTCTAACTGGCGGTAGATTCACCTAGTATATAAGATGTTTCAAAGTGATCCTTGTGATGTTTATAATGAATAAAGACCGTTATTATTTTGAAAACGATGAAGCGAAGGCTTTCGATCGCGTTCAACCAAGCGTCCACAGTAGCGTGCATGTTGCCATCATGCACGCTACCGAAAATCATCAGCGGGCGGTGGGAAATATCGGTGTGAACGTCCGCTTAAAAAATTACTATACATAACGGGAACGTAAGAATATCAATATATTTTAATGAAAAAATAATTATAGTTTTTTCATACAAATAGATTAAGGAAACATATATTAAATACGCTTATTTATACTTACTACTACATATATTAGTTAACATCAGCGGGCGGTGGGAAATATCGGTGTGAACGTCCGCTTAAAAAATTACTATACATAACGGGAACGTAAGAATATCAATATATTTTAATGAAAAAATAATTATAGTTTTTTCATACAAATAGATTAAGGAAACATATATTAAATACGCTTATTTATACTTACTACTACATATATTAGTTAATATTTACCAGAAGTCTTATAACTGTTGAACAATAAACTAGGTCCTCTACATAAACTATACTTGAAATGTCATTTTTTTTATCTGCAGTGTCAACAAATATAAATTTTATCTGCGCAAATAAAATCTGCTGAAATAAAGGAGAGCGAACAAAACAGATTTCACCATAAATTCGTTTTCAAATAAAAATATTGCAATTTATTATTTTCTTTATAATTTAAACATAAACCCATTTGAATCAGCTTAAAATTGTCAGCTTGTTAAAGGTTGGGATAAAAAAGAACAAAGAAGAAATACAACTTTTAAACACAAACTGTGAGCTGTGGGGTTTGTCGTACCTAATCACTACATAGTATAAAACAAAGTCGCTTTCTCTGTCCTATGTCCCCATGTCCCTTTGTATGCTTAAATCTTAAAAACTACGCAACGGATTTTGATGTGGTTTTTTTAATAGATTGATTAATTCAAGAGGAAGGTTTATATGTATAATACATGCATGATATGTGCACCCGTGCGAAGCAGGTGCGCGCGGGCGGATCGCTAGAAGTATTATAATGTCAAATTTTAATGAAAAACTGAAAAAAAAAACAGCTTCACGACTTTGATCCCCAGTTACGGTAGATATCCCTTCAGATCTCCCAGTACCAAGTAAGTACTAATTCAAGATTATTTGAGGACATGTCTAAGGGGGGCAGTCAGAGGTACGTCCAAACATTACATTTGGCACATACCCACATTTTGCAGTAGTTAGTATTAGGCTATACGGCGTTTACATTAAAATTTGACATTGGTGCTGCCATTCTTGTAGACAATGAATGTGGCCGGCCCTATGTCTGCGGCAGCGTCGCCCGCAATGTGTGTTCACAACTACATGGACATAAGCTGAGTGTAAACGCGGTATTACCTAGGTATTCATCCAATCATATCAATCAGTTAGTTTCGATTTTGAGGGGATGGTTAGTTTTTCCCGACCTTTACAATAACTAATACAAAACATCTCATGTTTTGTATTAGTCTTTGTATTATTCTACGTTTAGTTGAGAATAACGGTTGTATAAAAGAGATCGCTACTTGCAATAAGACCGCCTATGGTAAAAAACCCAATGTACCTTGACGTGTGTGACCTTATCGATGCTGCCTCAATAAAGTTTTCCTCTTATTTATTCATTAATTTTAAATTATAAGATATGTAGTTAAGTAAAACAGCTTAACTTGAAATCAAATATAATAATTACTAGTTTCGCCCCGCGGTTTCACCCGCGTAGTTTTAAATCCCGGTATTCCCACGGGTTATGTATACCCTATGTGCTATTTCAGACTATAATCTATCGCTGTGCCCAATTTCATCCAGATCTGTTCAGCTGTTCTGGCGTTATTGAGTAACATACATCCAAACTTTCACATTTATGATATTAGTGTGAGTGTGATTATGATATTCATGTGATTACTTTTAATAATTTCGTATTTCAAGTTATATTGGATAAGGGCTTACATAATCTCTGGGTTGATTTAAAAATGGAGCTGTAGAAATACTCTTACGACGGATTTTTTGGCACCTCCAATGGCACATCGGATAAACACTTGATTAATTATCACACGAGTTTCATACATTCAAAATGTCCCATTTATGTATTTAATTCGAATATTTCTTGAGATAAAACCATGATACCCAGCACGGAGCCAGAAAAGTAATAGGTAAATTATGTTGCACATAAATGTACACCTTTAGTAAAGCCATTTTCCAAAATATTTTATAACAAAAACATATCCTAAGCTTGTTTTAAAAATTTATTGTTTCCCAAATTTTCTGTTTCCTAAACAGTCCGCGTTTAAAACGGATCGCGTCTTCTTAAACGTAGGTTTAAAATAATTATTACAAATTACAGCTGAGGGCTTTCGTATTTTGGAGGGTATGACTTGCATGACGTAATACAAATTGAAAAGTATAAATAGGTAATTTTCCATAGATTATGAAATAATGAAATAATCGTTGTACCTGACGGCCGATATATTTGTAATTTTTTCAAGTTTGTATATCTTTTATTCTCAAGTTGATGGACGCGGGTTTGCATCGTGGAGCATGTACGTATCGTACGAGACACAAACGAATAGTTTTCATAGGTGAATGGATGGTTACCACTTATCAGGTCATCTGTTTGTTCCATACCAGCAAGTAATATGCAAATAAAAAATATAATGTTTTTATACATAATTTCCTTTACAATTCTAGATTTCTTCTTGCGACAAACGTAGCTCAGCGTAGGTTCTTTCAAATTTCTTTAATTTGGCAATTATCCAACAAAGCTCTATACTAATTACTAGCGTCCTTGGCGCGCCTCTAAAGCATTCATTACCGAGTGGCTACATGACCGCTTTGTAGCTTAAATTCTCCATTTACTTAAAATATACATTTTCATTTAGACCCTTTCTGGATTTTATTATTAAATAAACTCGTTTTTCTTCGGTTTATGAATTTTTAAGAGAAGTTAATTGTTGTTTAGATAATATTATATCAGATAAACAATTTCCGTTAGAGTACTCGGTCTAAAAGCTTAGAAGTCTGAGAGGTTGAGATGCATCTACCGTTTCCCGGAGATACAACCTCAGGCTACAGAGCCTCAGTAGTATATCGTTTCTTAGTAAAGTGAACTTATAAACCAGATAACTTTGCATATAGTTTTATAAAAAGATAATAACGTAAAGCAGAAAACCTAGAAAACTTATTTTATGTAATGCAATATTTGAGTTCACTGGTCTTCGTTTGAGTTTATTTGTGTACGTTTGATTACGATTCTTACTTTTAAGTTAGCATCCCTACTAGTCTGTGCCTTTGACTCAGGTATTTTTTTATAAAAGTAAGAAGACTGTAAAACTTACGTCAAACAGGTGAATTTCAGATATGAATCGTATTTCGAATCATAATTAAATTCCTTTTAAGTGGCCATTTTACGATTTTTTGAGTGATTCATATTATGATTCATACAAAGTGGCCTTTTTAGCCCTCCTAAATAGAATACAAAATATTTATGTTCGTCACAAAAAGATATAAAGTTAGGTAGGTATGTCTAGCAAGCCTAAGGATCAAAGTTGCGAGGCTGTTTCTAAATTGTTTACGCCACGCCAATCTTATAATCACACATTTCAAACTAAGCACATATTTCAGCATATTTCCCACAAACTTAATATTGACATAATCATGCGAGCCGAGCGATAAAATACTCTGGAAAAATGTAACCTTATTCTGTAGAATCTTTTTACATTTTCGAGGACATTTATTTTATTCATCTTACGACTTCCTGCTCATCTTAGATAAACAAACCGAGTCACTCGATTTAAAAATGTAGGTATGGCATTCAAGATGTGTTACATATTTTCTGCCCTTGTATTTTAAAATTTATATTCTTGCTAATAATGCGGAGGGCTATAAATAGTAATAATTACATGTAGAGATTAAAAAAAACCGTTTGTGGGAGGCTGATAATGCTTAATATACAAAGGTCCGCGTTACGGGCCACACATAAGCCATGTGGGTGGGTAGATCCCGCCAACAAGGTGCCTTACGTGACACCTTGCGTAATAGACAGAATCAATTTAGGCATCGAGAACGACACAGGACCCATACGAGATCAGATAATAACCTTCATAATCTACCGGGGGAAGACTCTGTTTTATTAAGGCGAAGACAAGAGCTAATGTGAATCTCGCTCGCACATTTAGACGTGTTGATAGATATAAAATCACTTATCTCAGTTTTGAAAAATTTCAATCAACCTTTACTCAAAAGTATGTTTACTAGTTTTAGCACATACCTACGCAGATTTTTGATGAACTCAAAATGGTTGATTAAGATTTTCCGAAAAAGAGTTGAGTAATTTTATATCTTTTAACATTTCCAATCGTGGGAGCGAGACGTACATTAGCTCATATCTTAGCCTTAATAGGTAAGTTAATTAGGACAGGCGCGACTGTGTAGAGTTACTATCGATAAATAAATAAGTTTTTGTACTTTCCAAACAACACTATCTGGCTCTAAACTAAGCAAAGCTATAATATGGGAACCAGATAGCTGAAATACTTTTATACGTTTTTATAAATACATACTTACTTCTAGAACAAAGATCTACATTCATTACACATTTGGATATTATAAATCAATGTTCTCAGTGCAAATAGGTTTATGTATCCCTGTGAGATACCACATGTGAGTAGGTTTGTACATATGTTTTTTTAAGTAAATTATTATGAGACAATCCGATCAAGGATGCCAGAATATGCCCCTCTTGCTCTGTTTTTTTTTAGATAAAAATGCATGCAAATATCGACCTAAATTATTCCTACCTATATAATTATACATAACAATTGTGATAACACACAGAGCACGTATGACAAAACCACAGACAAACCTGACACGCAAGTATTTTATTTTAAAACATTATTTGATACACAATTTTTCGTAGGATACATACACTACGTGCGTTAATCGAGTCTGATTGCAAAAAATAATAGCTATACTCATTGTATAAGTAAATTATACTTGTGTATTCGGTGCTCTCAGTATTTTATTATAACATTTTTATTCCCCGTATTTTCAAACACCCAGTGACTCGACAGCAATTACGTTACAAAAAGATACACGGCATAGTGAGTTGTAGATATTACTTGATGGTCTGCTATTATGAAACATAAATGCCCTGATCGACGAGCAAACCACGGTCTAATGGCTCGTCGGTAAAGCTCTATCCGACGTCGCATAAGGACTAGAGCTTTACCGACGAGCCATAAGACTGGGGTTTTACTCGCTGGTCGATCAGAGCCTCACCACATACATAAGTAAACACACTGATTGGGTAAACTAATAGGGTGTCTAAAAACAACTGTGAAGACGTAGATAAATACCAACTCAAGACATTTTAATGTTATGTGTTTGTGTGTATTGTGTGTTTTAAATATAGACGTGAGGATCTATGTATCTGTTTTTAGAAATGCGAGTAGGTAGGTAACTCTATATTATTTTCACGATAATAGATAACGATAGGACTTGAAGATAATCTTGTGTTGAAAAAAAAGATATTTCTTAATAAAAAAATTATGTTTACTTTTAACCTACGCTTAAAATAATAAGTGCGCAAGCAGTCGTGTGCCAAAATGTTAGACGTGACTTTGATTTACCTCTTTAAACATATTATATTAAGGATATAGATTTGCACTAGGTATATCATATCAGGTACAAAGGGTATGTTATTAGAAAATAACTCAACGTTTTTTAAATTAAGTTATACCTACTTTGCCACTGTCTCCATGTTTATAGTTTTATGTCAAATGAAACTTAATATTTATCCCATTTTCGGTTCGATTTAGGCGCCCAACACTCGTCATCCGATTTGTGGTCGCCATTTGAAAACCTTTAATCCCCAATGTCTGTCGGTTCTTCAACCTGGCCTTCCTTGGACCTTCGACAGTAGATGGTCTTTTATTTATTTTACGGATATCCCTAGACTATATTAGGCACTATTACAGATCAGTGAGATGATTTCTTCAAATGTCAAATAAATTTAAGAGAATCAGATATACAAACAGGATCTAGAATTTATTCATCCGTTCATAACTCTACATTTAGTGAGTGGATACATTACCTAGATAGCTTCCACTTCATAGTCATTTCAGTGGGCTTTTCCCGTTTTGCTGAATAGCCTATCTTTTAGACATTGGAATGGCTTTCCGAGCAACTAAACTGTGCTGCCACTTGAAATAAGCAGCCGTACCTATTATGTAGACTGTTTTTGTACAACGCTGAGTTTTTGTTTGTGCCATCAACATCTCAATCCCTGCTCTTATCCTTAGGTGAACCACTCTGTCGGGACTGCTCTTTCAGCATGTTTTGGTGTTTACTTGTCCTAGCAATAATAATCTAGGAGCCTGGGCTATTGTAGGGTGGCTTTAACATTTCTGCGTAGTCTCTGTTTATAACTTACTTCAAAAAAAGGAGGTTCTCAGTTCGAAATTTATGTAACTAGCTGATGGAACAAGCAGATGGCCTAACTGATATTAAGTGGTAACCATGCAGCAAAACAAAGCAGCAGTTACCTCATAACTTTTACTGGGTGGACCGATTTTCATGACTGTTTAATGTCAAGAGTGGTGCTTGTAATGTAGTCCCATTTAAATTTGAGTCAGAGCTATTAACTAGTAGTTTTTGAGTTATACTCGTAGTAGTACGAGTGTAATTTCCAGTGCATTTGAAAATTTTCCGTATTTCATTTTCTTATATCCTGTTGAAAAACTGAGCACCACTCGTAATTTCACTGATACCTACACCCATAAAACAGGTGCATAGCAACACCGCTAGGCGCCAGAAAATAGGCATGGCGGTAGTACTGCCAGAGACGAGCCCTTACCAGCGCCCATCACAAAGAGCCCTATTTTACCTTCTGTATTTTACTGGGTAAAGGCAACATGCAATGTGCGGGGTTTCAATTTTGTTGTGTGGGGTATATCGTTGGATAGCTCTTTTGACAACATAATATGGTTTCATATATCAATATTCGATACAATAACTTTGTCGATAAATATAAAACCTTCATGCGGTGGTTTATTTTATAGAGACTCATTTCGAGCTCGTGATTTCTTTAGTAAGAAAAAAATACGTTGCTGGCTAGCTAGCTTCTTCGTTTTGTCGAGTCAGGTTACTAGTTTCTTTTGAAACAAGGTGGTGAAAGGATTTAAAGTGTGTCTCTAGAATAGAGGCTCCTTTTAAGCACATATTGTTATAGGACTTATTTGTTCTATACAAAATGCCAGTTTCCTTACGACACTGGCTTATGATGACCCGCCCACATAATGTTGAGATTATCGCCTGATGTCTATATCAATTGCGCTGCCTTTTGGATCACCCAAACCCATAAAATTAGAAAAAAGCATTGCAATCGTCACAAAATGGATAGGTAGGTGAAGGTTAAGTATTTATGTAATGTGTGGACATACCTATGATCCACCCTAGACGAATCCTCAAAGAATCTGAGAGTCGGACATGTTACCCAGGGATCATAAGGGATATATCTACCGTCCCTGGGGAAAAAATTCGTAAAGCTGTATCCTTATTGTAGTTTAAATTTTTTTATATTTGTAGTAGTTTTTAGAAGTTTTCAATTGGTCTCATAACATGAAATAGCTGAAGATTTTGCATATCACTAGGTATTCTTATTTCATGATAACTTTACATGAAACTAGAAGCGCCCTGCGGTTTCACCCGCGCAGATTTAAATCCCGGTAGTTCCACGGGATAAAAAGTAGCCTATGTGCTATTCCAGACAATAATCTATCTCTCTGCCAAGTTTCATCTAGATCCGTTCAGCCGTTCCGGCGTGAAAGGGTAACAAACATCCATCCATCCATACTTACAAACTTTCGCGTTTATAATAGTAGTAGATTATCTGATGATTTTGCATCTCAGTACTCTAGGTACTATCTTGTAACTTACATTAACACCCCTAGGTGCTTACCAACATCAAAGAAAGTTTATAAGTGACAGAAAAGGGTTGTTCTTTACCATTGTAATTGTATTAAAAAAATACTCAAGCCGCTCCGGAGTTGTCGCACAATCCTACACGCCATTAGCCAAGATATCAAAACAATATCTTCTGTTTTGTGTTGTGTAGATGGAAACAAATTTAAATTAATAAAATATTTCTATTGAACCAACCTACGTTGTATCGTTTAGAAAGAAAACCAGTAGATCCGCTTCAGTTAGTCAGTCCAGTTGGTTGGAGTGGAAGGACAGGCACTGCCTAACGTCCATCAACTTAAGGAGGCATATGTACAGATGTTAGGCCTCAGGCTCTGTGTTGATTGATCGATCTGTATCGATATGTGATCTGTCTGACATTCATTACGTATGTTGTAGACAAGACTAGTCAAGGTATTGAACACTTTCTAGAAACCACGACTGTACACGAACTTTATCACCCAACGCACGATATCACTGGGTGTTTGTTTTCATACAGTTGTTGAGCATATACCTAAGTACCTGATATTTGTATTCAAAAATTCCGCAGGCATGTAATCTAAGTTGCTTGTTCTGTTAGTAGTTTATGAATCATACTGTCGCAAGTTTTATTTAGTTTCCAGAATCTTTTCACCTATTCTTTTATTTATATTGCTGCTAGTACTTTCCAAGTTACTTGACTCCCTTTAGATATTTTTTGGATTAAAGATAATATATGTAGTGCAAAATGTGGGCATGTGCCCAATGTTTTTTTTATACATATATGTTCTTTTTAAGACTAAGACTATATAGGTATAGCTTTAAAAACTTAGTGGTTATTGTTTGGATACATTGATAAAAACTGATTTACAAGAATCCTCCAAACAAAATACCTACTTACGCTCGGTTTCTGAAAGGCCGATCAACGCTAATCGGCTGTTAAGTCACTTGCTATTTCAGCTTTTACTTCAAATTAGATAGAGATAGCAAGTGACTTGACAGCCGATTAGTGTTGATCGGCCTTTCAGAAACCGGGGGTTACTTTTTTATATCTACAAACCCAAGTTTTCATCATAATATTACCTAGGTACTAATATCGTACCTTAATTATTATATATATTTTATTTCAGATTATTAATATTAAAATCCAATATTATAAAAACGAATCAAGTAGTTATCACAGCCACGTTTTTCGGAAGCCAAGTTTAAAATTGAATTTATTCTTTATTTTATTACCTAATCCCCGTGAGGCCAATGACCGCGTGAAATAATAAATGGTGTCCCCTGACAATTATACGGGATGGAAAGCAGCCGTGAAGCTAATCAGGTCATGGACTTTTGTGTATTTACAAAATGAAGAGTAAATTAGCGTTACAAGTTATATCAGCCATACCACAAACATTGACTTAGTTTGGGACAAGATAGGGTTGTGTGTAAAATGTCCATCAATATTTTTATTTATTAAGGTTACTAAGTAAGTGAACTTTAGCAAAATTAGTAGGGCTCTTTGTGATTGGCTCGTCCGGCGACTAAGGAACTAGCTACAACTGCTACTACCGAGGAAGTAAGGAATTACTTATCATCAGGTCAGCCATGTGCTTGTCCCATCAGCAAGTGGAATAATAAAAAACTTGTTGGAGAAGAAAATGTTTTAGTTTGAGTATTTATTATAGTGCTTAAAAACTCAAAATAAATCATTTTTTCAAGTGTTTTTAGCCCCAAAAAAAGCAGGTTGTACTCGTAATAAAGTCTTCAGGTGGCTTATAGAATACCTACCTAATATACTTTTTTGTAGATAGGTATAACAACAGTCAGACAATGAGCAAACATCTCTATTTTCATGACACTAATTATTGTTCTCGGTGGGAATCGAACCCACGGCTTACTGCACAGAAGGCAGAGCTATTATGATAAATAGTCACTATCGTAAAAAAGCCTACTGCTGATCATAGGCCACCTAGCCCTAAGTACTACCAAGAGATTATATTCTATAGGGTTGGTCACCTAGAACGGCATCTAGATAAACCTAGCTGGAGGCGTTTTAATCATTGCGATTCAATTTTATAAATATTCTTTGACTTTTAATTTGATCTATATGTTTTAGGACTACTACTGAAACTTATGCATATTCTATGGTCTATTCTTTCCAGTCCTATAAATCAAGAAAAACGGTTAACATACGGCTGTCCTGCTTCTTATGTGGTTATTTAGTCTTTTTCCACACGAAGCTATCGTTATACACTGATTACTATAAGAATAGCATAAGTAATGTATTTCGGATGTTTAATTAGGTATATCCGTCTGGACACAAATAAGCACAATACTTCTCAGTAATTCTTGTTTTTTTCGAACCATCATTATCAGTATGAAGAACAGCTTCCTTCCTTCCTTAAACATTACTATGAATAACTTTGACCTAATATCCACTAACTTCTGGTGTGATTTTTGATACAAAATCAATGCATTGGGGTCGGCCAGCCTTTCGTTCGATAAACTTCATTTCTGCAAGCTATGCGGGTGACGTGGAACTGAATAATGAGCTGTAAACAATATCAAGTATATCGTCTAGCTGTAGATAAACACCCGACAGATAAAAGCCGTTGAAATATACTATAAATGTCTATAACTAAAAGCTCTTCGCAAGTAATATTTTGCTAGTTATGATGTGTCGTGTCCAAAGACGTGTAAGTCAGTCTGCCATATCTCTAATGTTAATGTAATTACTATGTCAGGAAGCAGCAAAATAAATGAAAGGCCTTTGAACGTCGTTAGTGTAAAACTTCTATGTGAATAATAAATGTATGTTATGTATACATGTCGGATGCGTTATGGGTTAAATCCACCACAGATTTGACATCTAAAAACGGAAAACGACCTCGTGGCAGTCCGCGACGAAGATGGAGGGATGAATTAGATGCATCCCTAAAGAACTGGTCCCAGTGGCCCAAAATAGAAGCGACTGGAGAGAAGGAAGGGAGGCCTTTGAACTGCAGTGAGACACTAAAGGCTCTAATATTAATAATAATAAACGTATCAACTAAAAACTAGAAACGAAAGCCGAACTTTTAAGTAAATGATAAGTATACTGCAATACAAGTGAAATGATACACGGTTTAACCTACATGTTTTAGTGCATCCGTTCCATACCGATAAGTGTGGTCTGCTGACCCTATAGCCACTATCAACCGACGGCATCGTACCCAGTTAAAGAGTTTCCGGCACTCAGAGCGTTTCCAGGTTTCTAAGGCAGCTGTTACGATAAAAGTACTAGCGGGTTTCCCAATTTGTTCGGTTCAAACCAAACTGAAGAAATACCAATGAATGCCTGCTTTAAATTTGTTACAGCATTCTACTTGGCAACTTTGTTTCCATCATGACATGTGTTTATTCATCATTCATTTTAAAATCTTTGCTCATAATTCATAGCGTTGCTTGCAAGCCCTGACATGAAATACCTTGGACACTGATGAAATACTTAATAGGGCGAAAAAACCTGAATAAAAACAAACGTTTAGAGCAAATTGCAGAGAAAAATCGATCTGCCTAATACCTAACAAAACACACTTATATTAACAAAATTCCCGATTTCGTGTCCAAATGTCCAATGCCAACTCCCAGTTGTTTCATTTTGTTCTACGCCGTGCCGCACCCCCTCTCAGTACATGTGGTCAATCACTTCCGACTGGGTAGGCACGTAGTTCAACAACCAAGTCATAAATGCACTTACTGGCCTAACAAAGAAGGCTTTTATAGTAAGCCATTAAATGAGTTAAAAAAAAAAATAAAAAAAAAATATTTCTAGAGGTTCTAGAGGTTAGTGTGCAACGCAAAAAATTACATGCAGTAGTCATCGTAAATATGAATGGATGAATGAATGAATGAAAGTTCTTTACTGCACGCCTTAAAACTAACAAAATATAACAATAATAAAAAATCAATTGTAAAATGGGCGGTCTTATCGCTAAAAAGCGAAATATGTAACCAAAAAGGAAAAATATGGTGTACTCAATTAGCCAGTACCTCACAGGTAGCACCGTTGAGAGCCGTGCGCGTGTATAATAAAAACAACGCATAAAAAAACGCTGGTGGCATGACTACACACACAGCGTGAATTTCTATTTCGCAGCAGCCTCCACTAATGCAATATTCACTGGAAGGCATAAAGAAGAGAATGCTTAAGTTTTTATCGTACGATAACCTGTTTAATTATATTAAATAGGCAACTATTGGAGAAACTGGATCCTGTATTCATAAAACGAATGGTGTCGGGTAGCACAAATTGAGTCAGATTGATTAGAGTCAAAACCACCAATTAACTGGCACCTGGCAGAAAGTAGCATTAAAATTTCAGGTTGTTTTTCCGAGATGTTGCGGTCGTTTTTTTTTAACAAGTCATTTCATCGTCCTTGTTCTAGGTATAATGTGTCCTTGTTATATATTAATATATTAGTATATATATATTTGTATACTTTTTAAAACACAATACAGTTAATAGACACAGTATTTTAGAAAGAAAGAAAGAAAGAAAGAAAAAGTTTTTAATAATTCTTCTTTTCTTCTGTCAATTGAAGAACCTATAATAATTAGTTTTGAAGCTGGATTTTTATGCAACAACCTAAAATGTACCGTTGTTGCATCAAAATCCAAATGAATAAACATTATTACATTTTCTTATTAGGTTTTTTGGTATCATTTCAGTAACTTAGTACTCGATTGAAATTTACATAGTTTAAGTATATTTATTTAAAATAAAAACTAGGTTATAACATTTTCAAATCCTAACGTATAAAACATGAGGTCGTAGGTTCGAATTGCACTAGGTTCATAAATTTTTGAGAGACTATATCTTTGCGATTTCCTTAAGAGTCCGGTGACAGCGGCTCGCAATTTCGAGGTGCGATTGGCTATTATTTCATTTTATTTCATTTTGGGGAGGTTGTTTGAAATAATAACTCTAAAGAAACACGCATAAATACTGTTCGAACACAAATAATACAATAATATAAGGGAAATGTGCTTGAGTCAGAAATCATTTTGGTATTAGGTAAACGTAAGACCAAACATACTAATACCAAAATGATTTCTGATTTGGGCATGTTTCCCTTATATTATTGTATTATTTGTGTTCGAACAGTATTTATGCGTGTTTCTCTAGAGTTATTTTTTCAAACAACCTCCCCGAAATGAAATAAAATGAAATAATAGCCAATCGCACTTCGAAATTGCGAGCCACTGTCACCGGAGCCTTAAGTGTGAGAAAACATTATAAACCGGCTATACGGTTAAAGTTTCTGAGTATTTTACTGGTTATGTTCAAAACTTTCAACTTTGGTGGGTCTGACGTCCCAAATGGCTAGACTATAATTTATAATATTATTTATCTATGTTAATAAGAACGAACTTTGAGTAGCTAATGAAAATGCAAAGCTCAAACCGCAAGAAGCAGGCTGCGGCTAAGAACTGGGTTCCTGCTATAAATAATGAAAAAGATCTAAAGGTAGATTCATTTTAAATTCATAGTGAACATAAAAGAGAAATTCCGGTTTAATTTCGGTAATCGAGGTCATTAAATGCCGGCATCGCGGAGGCGCTGTCGCTGCCCCTAACGACCTTTTACCAGCGCATTTACCTAACGAATGACCTAGGCTTCCATTGCCCGCACCGGCTTTGAGTAACTAGCTAGTTCAGAAAGTTAACCTCTAACACTATTAAAAATCAAAAACAGATACTCTATTTAGCTAAGCTGTCATCTTATAATTTTGGGTCGACCAATTCACTAAAGACACTTTATTGGTCTAGTTTAGACCTAAGAATAAGAATAAAACAAGTATTATTCCTTGAGTTAGACAGTTTCAATAAACTTAAAAACGTGTACTTACCTAGCTCAAAGTCATTGTTAAGAGGTCTAGGGCCTTACTACAAAAAAATAGGCAAACGTTAAACACTGCCTAAACTTTTGACATCTCTTGCCATTGCGTAATGGCAAACATTGTCTAAAGTTAGACACCGTTTTGTAGTAAGGCGCATATAATCCATAAAGTCCCAAGGATCACTTTGAAACTTAGAACTAGGTGAATCTAGTTGCAAGTTCAACGTGACTATACGCTACGTTTAATGGATATGTACATTGTACATTACTAGTTGCGCCCCGCGCTTTCACCCGCGCAGATTTAAATCCCGGTATTCCTACGGGATAAAAAGTAGCCTATGTGTTATTCCAGACTGTAATGTATCTCCGGATCCGGTCAGCCGTTCCGGCGTGAAAGAGTAACAAACATCCATCCATCCATCCATACTTACTAACTTTCACGTTTATGATATTAGTAGGATATTTTTACATGATATTGTTTTCTATTTTAATTAACTTTGTCTTCCCCATATCTAGTTAATTACTTACAAAATAGTGTGGTGAATAGATTTGAAACGCTATTCAAAGGAGGCTCCCTTTGAATAGCGTTTAGTTTTCGAGGATTTAAGACATCTAGACAACTTGCCGGTTTCCTCAAGATGTTTTCCATTAGGTATATAAGCTTAGTAACCCTTGAATAAACTATTAACTTGTTTAGATCAAAGTGATCCATATTTCTCCAAAACATGTTTTATTGCGGTTTTAAAAACCACTTTATAAGATTTTAAATTCTCAAAATGTTTTAAATGTGCGAGCGAGAAGTTGCCATGTCTAAAGATTTTCTGTCTATTTTTTAACGAGTCACCTAATTTAAATTTGCTGAAAGGATTTCAGTCTTATAAAGTTGCCATAACCTCGCAGCGTTATATATTCCTGGGCCATAACTTTAAAATAACTACAAAGTGAACTATCTGTTCGCTAGTACTGCACACTGCGGCCCACGTCAGCACATCGTCGTGAATTAAAACTAAAATATGAGCCCGAGCTGGACTCGACTAAACTAACAAAAACAGTGCAAATGTGTCGGCATCTTACACGGACTGTAAAATATTTTGTTCTTGCCCCAGTAATTCCGTTTTCAAAGGAAATTCCCCTCCTCTATTAATTGCACGACAGCGGTCTTGGGTTTAGTGGGAAAGCGTTAGCGGCATAATCTTGGCACCTTTGAAAGGAAATGTTTATGGGCCGCTCAAGACTGGTTACCTGAACGACTCGAAATCTTTGTCCAGACCTAAATATGACAAGGGCGTGTCAGATCACGCACACAATATAAATATAACCAGCTTAAAATATTTTATATCATCCTAGCCACGGAACAGAGAACAGGTAATTTATATTTATGGTCCTAGCCTGTATGAGGTATGAGGAGTAAAAATTACCGTAGACTTTTGTTTTTGTAGTTGTGTAAAACGGCTGTGGTTTCAAAACATGAAGTATCATTTTCCAACCACACTAACTGTTTAAAAAATATAGTCTAGTCCACTTTACATGTTGGAGAAACCTGGAAAATCCAAATAAATATTTTATAACGTTATAGGTGAACCCGATGTACAAAAATATGGGCTCCGACAAAATTGCCAATGCAACTTTTATGGACATGCCACAATGTAAATTTAGTGTGTACTCGTATGTAGATCGTGCGTTGATTACGCATAATCAGGCGTAGATCACGAGTCGCGGTGCGTAGGCTGCACGTAGCAGTGCATAGGCCGTGCGTAGATCATGCGTAGATCACGCGTTGAACGCGAGGTATCGATGCGTAGGCCGCGCGTAGATCACGCGTAGATCGTGAGTACCGGTTCGTCGGCTGCGCGTAGTAGTTCGTAGGCCGCGCGTAGAACACGTGTAGATGCGTAGGCTGCGCGTAGCATTGCCAAGGCCAATGCGTATGCTCGATTTATTTCAAAAGTGTATTTGAAAGATAAAAAAACTACTTATTAAAAAAATAATAGCGTAATAGCCGTTACTTTGAGATTTAACAACCCAGTATAAGATACCAGTGACGAATAAAAACGCAAAGCATCTGCAGCGTATGAGGTAGGTGCTACCTAACAGTGTTTGAAAAAGCCGTTTTCTGTTAATCCTATAGTATAAATAAAAATGGTTATCGAATTTTTCGTGAAAAACCAACGTATAATTTTACAACTTATTTTAAAAACATTACACTCAAAAAATATTTTAAGTGGAGTTCTACGAAAAAGGTTGCAAAAATTACGTCCAATTACTGGCGTACACAACTGTTACGAATTTAAAAAAAATATTAATTGCAATTTCTAGCAATAACAAAAAATTGGTGTGCAAACCCAACAACAGTTTTCTTTCCGAATTCGGTTTCATAACAGTAATCATTGTCATTCATGATTCTCCTTCAATCGATTCACAAAACGATGTTTACTTTTCCACCAAAGCTGCGATGACGTAATTCGGTACTTTACTGATACAATGAAAAGTTCCATAATTCAAAATTAAATTTAACGATAGAGATGATTGTCCTTGATGTTGCTCGCTATCTCAGGCTCCCAGCGGTCTCCGTTCGACAGCAGCTTCTCTTTATTGTACAGAAGCTCCTCGTGCGTCTCTGTGCTGTATTCGAAATTAGGGCCTTCAACGATGGCATCAACGGGACATGCTTCTTGACAATAGCCACAAAATATGCACTTTGTCATGTCAATATCATAGCGGATAGCCCGCCGAGAGCCGTCACAGCGTTCTTCTGCCTCGATGGTGATGGCCTGCGCGGGGCAGATGGCTTCGCACAGCTTGCAGGCAATGCAGCGCTCCTCCCCTGAAGGGTACCTCCGGAGAGCATGCTCGCCGCGGTATCTCGGCGACAGGGGGCCTTTCTCAAATGGGTAGTTTATTGTAGCTGGCTCCTTGAATATGTGACCCAGTGTCACGGCAAAACCTACATACAATAAAATTATAACTGATCTTTATAATAAACGCTTTTAAGTATACGATGGAAGGCAATACAAATCAAATGCAGTGCCATTGCACGTGGCTTGTAACCGCGTCGCGCCACGTTTGCTATGTTGGTGTTTCTTAGGCTAATGAGGCTATTATTTCTTGTTGCCCAAAATGTAGGTACGCGTAGGAAGTTCCCGATACCAAAGACACGGATCGCTAGCGTGGATTCAGAATATTATAGCCACGGTAGAGTCAGAATTGGCTGTAGGTATAATTAAAGGGATTTAAAACTATGGTTGTAGAATAAATTTAAAAGTAGATAACGCAGTCAGACATGTACTTAATTATAATTATTTCCAATTGCGTTATACAGGGTGGATTTTTGAAAAAAAAAAAAATCTTTATTTGTTTATTGATGGTATCTTGAGGAACGTTTTCCTGTAGCTACTCTTACATCCGTCTCAAAAATTCTACCCTATATACTAGCGTGATTGGAATTTCCGTATCCAATAGCAACTTGAACTCCACAACAGCTAACGAGCAGAATAATATTATTTATGAATCTCGCAGCAAATATGAAAATAAACGCTGCCAATGTTGGCACTAGGAACTTCAACTTAAAGATAAAGAAATTAAAGTTATTTGCATAAATCTCTTGCTAGAGTTGCCCGTAGATAGTATCTACTGCTCCAACTTGAAAATACTATATTCATTGCAACATTAATTAATCTGTCTGGATTTTCATTTTAGTGAAATTCATTTTCAACGTCAGAATGAAGCTTCGCGTTTTGCTGGAATGGTAAAGTTTGAACGAAATGATAAACTTCCAGGTATCTATTTTATGCGCTTTTTCACACTAGCGTTTACATCGGCTTGTGTTGAATACACTGATCATCAGTAATAAACAAGTAAAAGATCAGTGGCTGAACATTTTAAACGAGACGTCAATGCAAGATTGACAAAGATAACCTCCTACATACTTGTTGCGTTGCTGTGTTTCGGTTTGAAGAGTGTGGTCGCCGGTGTAATTACAGGCACATGAGGCTTAACATCTGTATGCCTCAAGTTGATGGACGCAGGGCAGTGCATCGTAGGGCACGTTCTTATCTTGCGTGACTTACGTGGCAATGCTTTGTTATAGGTGATGGTTACCACTTACCATCAGGTGGGCCATCTGCTTGTCCCATCAGCTAATTATATAATAAAAAAGTTTTTTTTACCAGTACAGTGACATTATTTTTACAATACAATAACAGTGGCTGTGTAATTTTATACAAAATTGTAGGTTATGGTACCTACTATAATACCTACCTACATAATTATTACCTTGAGAAATACAGTCCTAGAATATTAACTGCGGCTTATGCGAAAGAATTTTCAATTCGTGTGTAAATAGTAGCATTGCGCTAATTATTTGAAAACATGAAACACCAGTGAAACACTGTTTTCTCTATCAATTAGTTAACAATATTGTGAAATCCCTGAATGAACTTCAGTATGGTTCGAACATTGATAAACGTGCTCAATGGTATGGCGAACTAACAATTACTGCGGATCTTGTATTAAGTGGCACGAATACTTTCATTTGGGCATAGAGAAGGGTGAATCGCTCGTGTCAGGGGTGAACAGGTAAAATCAACGAAAGGTACCTGAAGCGAGCCACGCTTTAGTTAAGTTGGCGTATTTTCCGAGAATATTCTCGAACCGTAATAAAATAGAACAAAATTGCAAACCTCGGGCTAGCTCCGTCCAAAATACGATTTGCGAGGCGCGATCAAAGAAGTCTCTCATCGTGGTTCTAGGAGGTAAGTCGTTGACGTATATGAATTTGACGTCATATATGGTCCGTGGGCAGCAGTGGTATGGCGGATACAGCGGGGACGGTGGTGGCGCGCTCTGCGGATACGGAGGGCACGGAGGGCACGGAGGACACGGTGCGCACGGATTGCACGGATAGCAATCATCAGCTTTACTTCTCACAAAATTACAGATATCCACCCGTCTTGCTGCTCTGTCCCAAGGTTTTACAGCTTTCGAACATTTATTTAAAAACATGATATGCACGAGCCTGTGAGATAGTGTTTATTCAAGCCTTCAATAGGAAAAGTTTGCTAGTTTTTACTAATTGACGAAAACAATGCGAAATTGCAAACACAGAGCCACCAAAGAGTATACAATAACCAAAGAGTATACAATAACTACGTACAATAACAAGCCACAATAAACTCAGAACAACAATCCTACAGGATTGTTTTTTCTGAGACAATAAACAACTCGAGGGTTTTGACATTTACTGATTCGTAAGACGTGCGGCGATTACACACGTCAATAAGTTTTTTTTTATACAACTAGCTGATGGAACAAGCAGATGGCCCACCTGATGTTAAGTGGTAACCATCACCTATAAACAAAACATTGCCCCGTAGGTCACGCACAATAGGAACGTAAGTATCAAAAAGTTTACATCAAAAAGTTTGCACAAGTTTCTAAATTCCTTAGTTTTCTTCGCTATCCCTTCAGAGTGCCTTCAGATCTACGAATAAATAGGCCCTTATTCATAATGGTCGTTGAGAGCGCCATAGCTTAAGAGACCGGTAAGTCTTCTTCTTTTATTTATGGCAGTTCACCCGACTGTCGACCGATAAGTCCAAGGAATATAGATAAAATTCAAATTCCTTGGATAAGTCTGTTGCTGTCTCTTTTCATCGGCATGAAAGTGACAGTAACAAGAATACTCTATAGAGCCGCTATAAATTGGCAGGGATTATGAAGATGGTTATTATTTATTCGTAGCTTCAGATCTCTTACGCTGCTGTTAGGCTGCTGTAGGGTTTCTGCCGCCAAGCAGTTTTGTTGTTTTGATTTGAAGAAAGTGGTCACCGGTGTAATAAAGGGCCCATGAGGCTTAACATCTGTATGCATCAAGTTGATGGACGCAGGTTAGTGCTCGTAGGGCACGTTCCTATAGAGCGTGAGTTATACGAGCCAATGCTTTGTCATAGGTGATTGTTACCACTTAAGATCGAGCATCGAGCCATCTACTTGTTCCATCAGCTAGTTGTATACTAGTAGTTCGCCCCGAACTGAGATTTCGTGAAGCGACGCTACGAAAATACAAGTAAGTAGTGGTCAGAGGCAAGTCCAGACATTGTGTTTGGGCTTGTCTCTGGCTGCCACTTACTGACTAAATATGGTAACCAAGTTTCAACTGAATTGGCCTATTTATTGAAGAGTTCCGTTGAGCGGACCTTGGCTCCATCATCAGAACAGGTCGCTATCACCATTTAATGAGAGCCATGTACATTCTTAATTTATTTCAAGAAAAAAATAATTAAAAAAGCAAAGAAACTGCACGACCAGTAGAAAAACCTTGATGCCAACGAAACTCTTAGAAAAGGGAGCTCTTGGGTCGTTTGTTATTTTAATGTCACTTTTTTGTTGTATCTATAAAAGCGGGCATCCTAGAAAAAAAATTAAAATGGTTTTGGAATGTCCAAGCCAAGCCCTTTCATATGACACGTAACTTTTTTAATTTTAGGCCCCATTCAAAACCCCATATTTTAATAACCCCTCATCCGATTTTACCCATATACTTACCAGTAAATTTCTCAACTACAAGCTATCGACTTACCAAGTTTCATGCAGATCAGATAAACGGTTCTCAAGTTATCGTCGGACAAACATACAAACATACATATATACGTACATACATACATACATTATATACATACACACATAAAATGCCAAATCGCCCAAGTTGATTGTAAGATTTTCGTTCGCTTCGCTCACTCAATCAACAAGAATAAAATGCCCTTTATGTGTTTACTAGTTGCGCCCCGCGGTTTCACTCGCGCATATTTAAAACCCGGTATTCCCACGGGATGCAAAGTAGCCTATGTGATATTCCAGACTATAATCTCTCTGCCAAGTTTCATCCAGATCTGTTCAGCCGTTCCGGCGTGAAAGAGTGGCAAACATCCATCCATCCATCTATACTTACAAACTTTCGCGTTTATAATAGTAGTAGGAATATCAAACTTGTATCACTGAAAAAGACATAGCCATCTCACAATTTTCCTTTATTGAAGTCGGGTAAAAGTATAAAGGGAAAACACGAAAATGATTATATAGCGTAAACGCATCGGAGATTATATTGTAAGAGGCGATAGGCGACGCTTGCTCGCGGCTATTAGCATAACGACCAGCTAACGAGTAGTGATATCTCACAGTTACAATGGCTTACCAGGTAACACCCCTTATTCTGTTTCAAGAATCTTCCTTCGTTGATCCCTGTTTTCTTATCGAATTAACTACTGAAAAATACCAATATTGAAACAAGCAACTTTACGACTTTTATTCCTTATCCTCCTCCAGCAAGCACTAAGGTACACTAACTAACTCAAGATTAACTAAGGATGTCTAAAGGGGGTATTCAGTGGTACGAAAAATTATTACCTACAAAACTAATTATGCCACATAACCACAATTTATATATCTAATAAAAATAGGTAACGAAAAAGAACTAGAGTATTTCATCGAATTGGATATGAGAAATGCACGCTGTACGTATCGAGAAATTCTATTACACTTCACTAGGTTTTCATATTTTCTTTTCGGAGGGCTCCCAAGTGCCGCTGAACATAATAATATGATTGGAATCGATCCCAAAATCACTAAGGATAAGTACGATGTAGATAAATGAGGGTTTTGAAGATGAAGAGCAAAAGATTCAAAGGATTTTCAATTAGTTGTGTAATGTGGAGAGTTAGAGTGAGATTGGATATTTAAGTCGTCGTTTTCTCATAAGGTTCATTTTTTCACAAGAGCATTAAAATAATCAGTAGAAATAATAACACCAGGGGCCGCCGTATCAGCCGTAACAATGATACGCTGCCGTCATCTGCTGTATCAATGATACGAGGCCCCTGGGTGGGCTACAAAGGCCCCTAACGTGTGTAAACAAAAATTAGTAAAATGTTATCCACAATGCAACTTAATCTCGTGTTTCCCCAAAAAACATGAAAAAATGTCATATGTGCCTATAAAGTTTTCACTTTAGAAATGACAAAGTAAACAAAAGCAATCTCTTTTTTTCCCGGGCTAAGCGTGCGCCCAAAGTTGGCAACATTAGGACGTTGCTTGCCACTATGGGGGAATCCCGCATTAACCGATGTTTAATGACAAGCCACGGAGAGCAATATTTTGTAATCTGCATCTTTACACGACACTTCAATACTTCCAATGTTTTAGTTTTAGTGTTTTATCATGGTTTGTTTTAGTTTGTTTCTCATTTCATTAGAAGAAAATTTTTAGCTACAAGTAGGTACCTGATCGTCGCACGGGTGATTTTATTTCCTATGGCGCGCCTACAATCAAGGAAAATCCTACAATAGTCTCGTTGTATAATGTATGTATAGTATCAGCAGCACTAAAATAATTTGCCGAGGAATTTACGTGATGTGACGGAATGTGCCTTGACTTAAAACTTTTTTATTTTTCCACTTGACACTGTCAATATTGTCTAAATTATAGACCCTAATTATAGGCCCTATAATCAAAGACACTGAGGATTCGTTTTCTGTCATCTATCGAAGCAACATAGCATTTTCATTTTAATTGTTTTTCTAGTGTTATTTTGAGTTGTGTTGTGTAATTTTGGTGGTATTTTAACCAACATTACTTGTGGTCTTAGCACAAAGTGTAAGCATTTGAAATGAATGTGTAATATGTGATATCGTGATTTGACCGAAAATGTTTCAAATGTTTTGAAGAAACCGCCACCATTTTCTTCAAAACAATTGACTGACTCGACTTTCGACTGACGTGACTAGAAACATAACAAAGAGCATATAATCTCTATCACTTGACACTGGCAAGATTGTCTATAGACAGGAGCCATATAAAAAAAATAATAAAAGACACAGCATAATTATAATCATTACGTTTATCAAAGAGTGTATATGTATACAAATAGACCTTTTATGAGCGACAAGGAATTTATTAAACTACGTTAGTTTATAACCAGGATTTATATTCATACTAGTATATAAATTATTTAATGAGCGATGAAGAAGGAGTACCAAATTGCCACAAAAACAAGGAGAAGAATTGTATTGTATTCTCTTTAGACAAGAAGAATAAGTATAAAAAGATAAAAAGAGTATTCGGTACTGATCTCTACTGATACAGATCAGTAGTATAAGGTAAATAAATTAAATTTTAAAATTGTCTTCTAAGTAAAAAACTAATTTTAAGCACCTACCTACTAGCTGACTATCAACCATATTCTTATAACTAGCTACTTATAGTATTAAAACTCGATATAAGTGGCCTGTAAAGTCCTATAAAGTTGTAATTAATTAATAAAATAAAGTTCTTTAAACCGAAATAAATTTCAAAGAGAAACTCACATAACAAGATGCAGGGCCATGATTCCATTACATGAATACCTACTTATTACTTACCTTTAGTTAAACTCATCAGTATTTCCTTTATTTTCGCCTAATGAGAACGGCTATTGCAGTTTAGATTAACCTTTTAGCTCGAAGTTATCTTGTCGGCAATCTACAATGGCTACGCAATGAAACGTAACTTCGTGACTGTCCCTCGGCTCCTACTTTCATCGCCTACTTGGCCTATTTCACTCAGTAGCAAACTATTTAGGAAATTTTATAGCAAGAGATTTGGTCGGTAGTTGTTTTCTGTGGCAAACTTCGTTGCTGTCACTAGTAGGGATGGTAGGGATCAAGGAATTTGAATGTAGGGATGCTGTGGCTGTCAACTAAATTGTTGAAGGAGTTTCACATTGTCTAAAGAGTTATGTATCACTACAAAGTAGGTATAAAACAAAGTCGCTTTCTCTATCCCTATATCTCTATGTATGCTTAAATCTTTAAAACTACGCAACGGATTTTGATGCCGTTTTTTTTAATACATAGAGTGATTCAAGAGGAAGGTTTATATGTAAAATACATGCATGATATAGTAGAACAACAATGTGCACCTGTGCTAAGCAAGGGCGCACGGGCGGGTCGCTAGTTTTAAATAAACCAATGAGTTTTTCTTTTGAAATTTGTGTGCAACACGGAATTTAGATATGTACTGTGTGCACAATGCCAGTACTCTCAAATGGATAAGGAAAACATCGTGAGGAAACCGGCATGTTGGTATAGAACCTAATAAGTTCACATTGATCACAAAATCAAAAGGAGCCTCTTGAGGCGCACTTAAAATCCTTTCACTACACTGTCTTGAACTGAGAAGAAATTCAAATTCCTTGGTTTTGAAAGAAGCTCGAAGAAGACACGACAAGAAGAAGAAGAAAACTGGCACTAAGCAAATATTTGTATAAAAAGTCTTACATATGTATAAATTAAAATCTAAATATAAAACCAATATTTTGATTAAACGGCTTTTAATCAAAATATAGGTATGCATGCGCCAACTATAGACGAAATGTAAAGATAGCCAATGCTTTAGCCACTGTTTGAAACTAGGGTTCGTCTTATTTTCTTTCTGATGGTCACATCTCTTCTCTTTTTCTTTCGTCTAATTTAATTTTTTAATTGGTCATTATGTTTATCATTGCATTTTTTAGATAATAATAATACTGGTAGGTATAGCTATTAGATGTTATGTTTTTGGAATAAAAAATTTTTCGTGATGTGGAATTCAAGTAATCTTATAGAATGTCTACCTGGCCTGGGGTTTTTCAATCCATTTTGACTTCTGAAAAACTGTTTAAATCTAGAGACATAATTCAGTCTTATTTTATGATTGGCTAGATGCCAGTGCATTTAAACTTATTTCAACTTGGCCCTAGAAAACGATTCAGCAAATTGTTACGATGTCAGTCCTAAAATAAAAACCTTTTGTTGTTTCTTGCAGCCTACGCTACGGCAAAAAAGTACACAAAACTTTTTTCACATTTTGGCCTAGTATTTCAGAACTTTGTGCGTTCGAACTTCGTGAGCATTATTATTTTTTATTTGACGTGCATTCGCAAACAATTTAATAACTTTCAAAATAATGCTTTTCTCAAAGAATTTTTCTTAAATGCTTCTTCTAATTTAATTCGTCGTGTTATAAAAATAAAACAGTACAAATTCCAATGACGAATTTTTTTATTAGAAAATTAAAAACCTTCATTTATCATGCCATACATTTGAGGATTAGTCTAAATTATACGGTAAAATATTTTATAGAGAACAAAGAGACGCTAAAACTTGCAAAAAAAGTATACAGGCTTGACTCAACCTCAAGCTGAAACGGGGCGACAGGATTGATTGTAAACATCATGAGAACAAAAATCATTATTTTTGACTGTGATTCTTAGAAATATTTTTTATGGTTACGGTTCCGAAGTTTAATGAACAAAAATAATAAAAAATAACCACAATAACTGAAAAAAAATACAGATTGACCAAATTTTTAGGTTTTTAAATGTCCATAATTTTCAAACTGCATGGGATAGATATTTTTTCTGATTTTTCTCATGATGTTTACAATCAATCCTGTCGCCCCGTTTCGGCTTGGCGTTAAGTTCTGGGACACCCTGTATAAAGTGTAAAGTATTTATCTGCGTTTTGAATAACATAAATGTTACATTTATTCAAACATCGATATCTTAACAGGGTTTAAAGATAAAATTATAATGATATGATATAATAATGTATCTAAATGTATGTGAAATAATAATACATAAAACATCGTTTTACAATATTTAAACGTAGTATAATGTGAGGTATAAAAATTACATCAAACCATTTATAGTTGGGTTAAAAACCAACAGGTCGCATAAAAGCTACTCTCAAAAAGTTAATGAGGGTGTTTAGTCAAAATATGGTCTTCGTATAGCCTTAACATTAAAAAACTGCCATTCTTGTAAGTTCCGGGATCTGCATCAAAGTAATATCGCTGAACACCAAAACTTCGGTACTTCTCTTAGCTCATACGATATCTCCGACAGCAAAAGCCAAAATTAATAATAAACTGAACATTTTTTTGGTATAAAAACAAGTTACCTTGGTAGTTTCGGTTTACCTCAATGTTTTTAGGAGCAGTAGGTATTTTTGCAACCATGCTGTGGAAAACAAGAATTGAAATCATTCCTAAAGAAAATAGTGAAAATCAAGCTTACGAAAAAATACGGGATTTTTTGTAAATTACGTAAAAATAAATATCACTGCAAATTTGACTTTTTTTGCATTGTGAACATAATTAGTAGTAAAACCAAAAACCACAAAGATGTATGCGAAAAAAGCAATAACTGAGGCGTCATTGGTTTTTTTTTTCACATTAATGGATTAGATACTTAGTACACTAAACATTCATTTTTTTAATCTGACCTTCTTTAATGCTCTGAAATAAAAACGTAATATAAAATTTATATAAAGCATAATGTAAAATTTGTATTCGATTCGATTAAATGAACAAAATTATGATTATGTAAAATAAATAATAATATAAAGTAAAATAAATAATATAAAGTAGTAATTGTGTGTATGATTGATATGATAAAGCTTCAACGCACTTTCTCTTTTACCTTTGAATTTCCAAGTTGGCTTTATGGTATGCCATTTTTTTTAGTAATGAAACCTGTTTTTGAAATCAAAATACTTAGGAGTTTTTGAGCCTTCGTTATACAAAAATAAAAATATTGTTTCCACAATATGACCTGACTCTTCCTACCTGACCTTTCCTTTCTTTCTCAACCTATTCAAGGTTGAAAAAGAAAAGGAGTCAGCCCCTTGATCACGTAACTTTTGTTGCATTCAAAATCCGGTTGCATATGTCAATTTTGGCAGTTTTGCCATCGAAAAACTGCCAAAATTGACATATGCAACCGGATTTTGAATGTAACAAAATTTACGCGATCAGCCTGCAGGTCTACTTTAAGACGAAGACAAGAGCTAATGTGACTCTCGCTCGCACGTTTTAACATGTTGAAAGATCATTAAACCCATTTTCGAAAAATCGCAAACAACCATTTTGTGTGCAATCACATTGCGCACACTTTAGTAAAAAAAAACATTCTGATCGATACAACTCAAGCAAACTTAAACTCAACAACGTACTCAAGCAAACTTTTGAGTAGGAAAACATGCATCAATCAAAATGAATTTTTACCAAACTGTGTGCAATGTGATTGTACACATAACAGTTGTTTGCAATTTTTCAAAATTGGGATTAGTGACTTTACAACTTTAAAAATGTAGAATCGTGCGAGCGAGAGGTACATTAGGTGTTGTCAACGCCTTAATATTCGAGGGATCAACACTAAGTTACTGTGTATTAAGTTGCCTACGTAAACGTCATGAATAAATTAAAATTGTGCATTGAAATAATCCTATGATCACAAAAGCAACTACTGATTACGATAGCAATAATTTTAATGCTTACGATATACAGTAAATACACCAAAGCACTGCATAAAATATCTTTGTTACACAATGAGATAAAGTAGAGTCGTCTATAAATCTTAATATTAATGATATTTATTAATAATACTATTGATGGACACATATTATTATTATTTTTACATCGATTACACTGATCTACTAGGAAGGTAGTAGGAAGGTTTTTAAGTTTAGCCATAGTCTAATATGTTTCGGTTGATTTTTATAGGATACTATTATTGATTGTGCAGCTCACAATAGTTAGGTACAGCCTAAACCTATAACTACTTCAGACTGACTGGCATAATATGCTGACTTCATTATATCGTGTTAAGCCCATATTTTATTACCTTTATTGATATAATAGAGCTAGAATTATTTTGATTTGGCTTTCATTGAAAGCACAACATGCAATAATACAAAGTATGTACATACATGGAATAAACACATTGAATGAAATATGACATGAAACGCTTACACATAATAAATTTAATGTTATGCTAAACACAGAGTATTTCACATATAATTTGCTACCTTCGGTAGCTCACATTTTACACCGTTCACAAACAACTGTTGGTTTTTGGATCCCTAAATAATTCGGCACAAATAAACTCTAAAAAGGCAAAACATTTACGACCAAGGTAGAGCATCTCGTGTAATATAATTATTTTATTCATAAATAGCATATATTAAAGTTGTACCATCTACATTTCTTGAGCCTATATTGAAATAAGAATACATAATACCCAGAAACCATGGTTCGTCAAGAGTAGAATCATAACCTACATTTAGACAATTATTCTTAATCTTATGTAGTTACGGCAGTTTTTATTAATGTGAAATTATGATAGGTAAATATCTCATGCAAGAACAACTATTTTATATTAAAACATTGTGTAAGATTGATTTCATTATTTAATTACTTACCTGCACATGTTAGAAGTTCACTTAGTTTACATAGTAAAGCTTCTATATGAAAATTAGAGAAAACCCATGTTAAATCTTATTGTATGATTCAATGGAATCTATGACACTTGTTCTATAATATTATTTATAATCAGCGATATGTAATTTATCACATCGATACCACAAGCTAGCAGAGAAATAATTTACTCAAACATGTAAAAGCAGATAAAAAATATTGCAATAAAACTAAGCACATCAAGCGGATGAAACATAACCCATGCTAAGGTATGCTATGCGATTTATAAAGAAGAGCTTGTCCATACTGTCAATTGTCAATCAGAAGTTAGTGATGAGAAACACTGACTTTATAACAAATGATATATTACTTAACTAATGAGTATAAGAGAGATTAAGCCTCTCGCCCACGGGATCTAAACGCGCGTCGCGTCCGGACGCGCGATTGGATTGTCCTATTGTAAAACGTAATGTAAAACGCAATCGCAGGACGCAGAATCACAGAACGCGCCTGTGGAGTAGAGCCTTTACACAGAAAAATGAACATCTAGTGGTGTATCTCAGACAAAGGCTCTTGGAGTCCTAAGCAAACAAATGATATTTTTAGGCAACGGGAATGCAAGATGTAATGTACAATTATATACCTAGGTCCAGTCAATTATAAAATTAAATTATAAAAAACACATCTAATACGTATACTGCATTTTACTAATCGAGGAATGAAATCTTCGATTAATGGTTGAGTAATATAATATAAAGATTTTATTTTTGTATTATTGTATGTTTCTTGGCAACTGATCAAAACATAAGTAAAGCTGTGGCAATTTTTTTTTGCAAAACATGTTCATAAACACATATTGGTGGACAATCACACTACCTAGCTGATATAATATTTTTATGAAAAAAAGTTTAAAGTTCTCTCTTTATCTATAAAACAATCAACTCTATTGTGGGGACTTTGTCCCGATATTACTTAAGTATTAAAGTAATTTTAAAGCTAGAGCATCTAAAAAATCTAAAAGTAAAAGTTACATTGTCATTATTTACAAAATAAGTCTTGTTTAATGGTGGCGTATTATCGAATGCAAACGTATTCCTATAACCTAACTTATTGCATGTGGCTTTGAACTGAGCGTGCAGGGTAAATAAATCTAGGCGACTTTAATTATAAACATGCACGTAATAAATTAATAATTTTATGATTACTTTTATCTCTACAACTAAATACCTAGGTAAGTATCTAATCCATCGCTGTATCAGTTGCTACTTTTCCATTATAAAATCCGACAATTTTATACCACTTCATTAATTAGTACAATAAACAATCCTTTATCAATTACGTAATTTATGTAGGTACCTTAAAAAGCATTATTTAAAAACACCAAATTGTAATGTTCCTCTAAAATATACACTTATTCCAACAATAACTTCTCGTATCTTCTTTTCCAATGCAATGTCCATCTATTGATCAATCACTCATTATAGTTACAATAAACGCAATTATATTACTGTCTTACTTCATCGACAAAATTATTAATAACACTGTTTTATTCACTTCACTGTGTCCAGTTAACTTACAAATCTAACACAATCTAGATAATAATTACACATTGAATTACACTGATCAATTTACGGTGCTCATAATGCTAAAATAAAATGAAGGCGATCATTTACATCAACTTATTTAAATACAAATATTCGGGTGTGGTGAAAAAAATAAGTAGTCGTAATTTTTTGTAGTAATAGTAGTGACTACCATTCTTCAAAAAAGGTCATTCTTTTATTTTCGCCCGAAGTGGCATTAGTATTTGTGGACGTTTTTATTTTCTATTATTTATTTATTTGGTGTTCTGCCCTTACAGCGAGAGTCAGAATGTGCAGTAGGTGCCTTATAATGTATTACAGTATGACCGAGGCGTTTTAGATCATTCATGGAAAAGGGTATTCAATTTTAAAATACTTTATGTAATATTGTATTGAAATAGAACCGACTAAATATAAATGACACAGACATGGTAAAACATGGATAAAACACAAAGCAAACCAAAACACCTTTCAGGTATCATATAAAATTGGTAACGTACGATAAAACACAACTGAATTCATTCTATTCATTCATGGCCCCGTCAGAATAGAAACTACTTACTGCCGTAAGTACTATAATATTTTTTATTTTGGCACAGTGCCATTTAGATAGGTAGGTATCTAAAAGTGGTATATATGACATATTATCATCTTATTTTGGAAAAGGTGATATTCACAATATACATTTTGGATTGATTGAAATAACTAGTCTGAGTAAGCGACATAATTTAGCGAGCAAAAAGCGTGTTAAAGTTTCAGTGGCAGCTTTGCGGTAAGAACTGAAACACAAAAACTAATACATTTTTGCTTGATATACGGAATCCACATTTTAATCTTTGGTTTTGTTTGTTACTTAGTGCACCTTGCAGTTTGTCCAACTTATAGCATAAAAAAAATCAGTCAACCTTGGGTCAAATAGCTAAAATTTTCACATAATACATTACAATTTGAATAACGTTGCGCAACAAATCAGAATTCTTAACGCACGATACTAAGCTCGTTTTTATCCTAGTAGTTTTGTTTCTAAAACATGCTATGTAAGTAGTCCATTCCAATTTTGTTGTGATCAAATCTTTTTCATTAAATGTTCATGTCCTAGTCTATTACGTACAATATTTTTATATCAACAAAAACTGTTGAATATTATTAATTAATTCGTAATTACATGTTTTTGCTTTATAAAAATATATGTATTTTACAATAACAAGTCCATTCTTGAATCACGATTTAAGCACTTTTAGTCACTTTTTTCGTCTGTTAACTTAAACATTAAACACAAAATTATAATAAACAAATTTTAGTCATTTGGTTCACCTACACCAAATCTTCTTCGTAACGATAGTCCTCATATCACATAATCACATCTTCGTCTTCAAATCCAGGCGGGGGGCGCAAGTATTGAATGGGAATGTTTTCGGTTGCTGGGGAGGGAGTTCGGGTCATTGGGTAAAGAAGAGAGTCTGAGAGTTGGTTGTGCTCACCTTGCACGTCCTGCCGAGACAGGGGGTAAGCATGGCGCTAGCTTGACTCACCGGGCGAGTGGCAAGGCGAGTGGCAATGCGAGTGGCAGGGCTCGTGGATGGTGGCCAGGGTGGCGAGCTCGGTGTGCGGCAGCAACTCTTCCGGGTGCTCGTGGTCGCGCTCGAGCCGCTTCTCCTCGTTCGTGTAGTATCGGTGCACGCGAAGGCGCGTGCAGCAAAAAGTACCCATTACAGCCGCCACTGCCGCCACAAGCACCAGCACTAGCCCAGCAATCAAGCTTATCTGCGCCTCTTGCGGCGGTAGGCATTCTTGTAGCGTGTGAAAGCTCAGATCAGCCAGCATCGTTCCGCGCAGTTTCAACGGTAGGTGGCAACGCAGATTTCTCAGAGAATCATTCAGGACCGTTGTGCTTATGTACGCTAACATCATCCCAGTCGAGCACTGATCGCAGCGCCATGTGTTATCTGACAGGTATACTTCCGATATGGCTTCCAGTCGTTTGAGGTCTGGCTCTTGGAGCTCAGTCAGGTAGTTGTGTGAAATATCCAATTTTTGAAGACGCCTTAGTTTTGAAAGAAGTGGTAGTGGAAATTTTGTGAGTTTATTCCAAGACAGATCTAAAATCAGAACTTCCTTATTGTACATAAAAAAGTTGGGCGGGATATCTGGCAGCGAAAGATTAGCGAGGCCAACATCACTAATAGCCGGTAAGATTTGCAGTACAATTGCTATTTCATTCAGAGGCAAATTGTTGCCGCTGAAATCGATACGCTTTAACCTCTTTACAACTGGTGAAAAGGTCTGGAGTTGAAATCGATCAATTTTATTGTAGCTGATATTGAGCTGGTCTAAGCTCGTGAGGTTTGTCAGTGCCATCGGAGACAGCATAGCTAGTTTATTGTAGGCCAGATTCAATGATTTCAACTGTAGATTCTGCCCGAACACATAATCTACTATAACGGATATCTGGTTTCCATCTAGTTTCAGATCTTTAAGGTACTTGAGGTTCTGAAAATCATCAACCAGGACATATTTTATTTCATTATAGCCTAAATCTAGCTCGTCCAATAGTGGAGCCAAGTGGTAAATTTGTGTATTGATTCTTGTCAGAACACACTTTCTGCACTTGAATGTTGTCAGCGTCTGAATATCCTTAAAAACGTCTGGCTCTAAATCTTTCAAAGCATTTCCACTTAGATCGAGTGTTTTTAAATTTCCAAGCATTCGAAAAACTCTCGGCGTCAAGATAGATATGTAGTTGTATGACAAATTGAGCGTTTTCAGAGATATACAATATTGGAATGTTTCACTGGGCATGTTGTCAATGTTGTTATGGGACAAGTTCATATCCGTAAGGGATATAAGGCCTTTAAAATTTTCACTTCCAATGCTCGTTATACTGTTGCGGCTCAAATCCAAGATCTTGAGATTTTTCAGACCCCAGAAAGAATGCTTGCCGATTGATGGCACATTAGAGTTGACGATATGCATTTCTCTAAG
Source organism: Plemyria rubiginata (assembly GCA_963576535.1). NCBI lineage: Eukaryota > Metazoa > Arthropoda > Insecta > Lepidoptera > Geometridae > Plemyria > Plemyria rubiginata. The sequence continues at coordinate 8,132,202 of OY754905.1, forward strand.
TTCGACGAACGGCGTTGGCTGAGTGAAGACAGGACCAATGGTCAGATGATTGGGCCGATCTGCTGGTGCTCCGATCACTAATTTGAATAGTTTCCGGTCAATGCCACTCGCGGGGATAGAGTGCATGTCACCCGCAAGACACATGACCCGCATTACCGATCCGAAGTCGATGTTATACACGTACCGGCATTTGCAGACTTTGGGGCACATCACATCGCTGACGCCGCCGTGAACGCTCATTATTATCGTAAAGAAAATGAGCAAGAGCGACTGGCATCTGGAGTAACTGCAACAAAGAGAAAACACATTAAGATTTGGTGGGTAATTGCATCGAACTTTTGCTTAGTTAATTAGAGAACCTCCTCCTTTTTTTTAATCGGCTAAAAAAGAAAGAGGACAGTTTTGATTATTATTTATTTTTTGTATTTTTACAAACTTATCACAAGCCATCTGCAAAGCCTCCGTGCAAAACTCTATACAACAGTTATCAAAAATACTTTTATTTTACTTTTTGTTTTTTTGCGTGCAAAAACTTTGACTCTCACTAACTCAGCCCCAAAAAACTTTAGTCATAAATCTATCGCAATCAACGCAGCAAACTGTAGGAAAGGTTTAAATCCCAACTATGAGATTACCGCTTGAAATATGCGGTCGCTTTGTCGGCAGTTACGCGCCTGAAATATAACGCGTAGAAATGGCTTAGATAACAAAAGACTTCTCTGCGTATAGATGTGCCTGAATGTTACGGAAAGTTCATTTTTTATACCACCAGCTGATGGAACAATCAGATGGCACACCTGATGTTAAGTGGTAACCATAACCTATGACAAAGCATTGCCTCGTAAGTCACGCACGATAGGAACGCGCTCTACGATGCACTGCCCTGCGTCCATTAGAAGCCCGATATCGTGGCATGGATAGAGATATTAAATTAATAACTTATTCTGATTTTTCTCATGATGTTTACAACCAATCCTGTTGCCCCGTTTCGGCTTGACGTTGAGTTCAGGGACATCCTGTATTATTATTACCTATATATGTATAGATTATGTACTTTCCACACAGCACTATCTAGCCCCAAACAAAGCCAAAGCTTGTAATATGGGAACCAAGATAGCTAATATAGTACATAAATATTCTCTTTGATAAATAACTGTCTCTTTATTAAATAACTAAGTTTACCTACTACGCGTACCTAAGTTACGTAGTAAGCGTACTACTACTGCAGTCAATGGAAGAGCGTGAACAAAAAGATGATAACAAAGAACTTTTAATTAGAATTGGAAACTCACCCCGGAAAACCGTATCTATCAATAACTTCCGAAATGGAAAATTGAGAGGCGATAGCGATTATAGAGACAGTTAGTAAAAAAATGTCATCATAATAATAAAACTCTGAGGCGAGTCAGTAATGAGAAAAGTTTTGTAGGAGTTACTAAATTAATCGAAGTTTTTAGGGTACTGTCGGCTGACACAGGATGACCACGGGCCTGATAAATCTCGCCTCTCCCTTCCTCACGAATTACTCTTGCGATTAAATTTTTGGAAACGTTTACTACGAATGACAGACAGAACTTTTTCAAAAGATATTTAAACTGAGGTGTTTTCACTTTGCTCTAGCTAGATAATAGATTCTACATATTCAGTTCAAATTGTTAATCAATAAAAGTATTAAGCTCAACGCTTCTAATTCAACTTCAGTAGGCAAATTCAAATTCCAATTCAAAATGTGTTTATTCAATAAAATAACAAGGATCATCTTGAAAAAAACCTTACCATCTGCGGCCCGATTACGCTAATGTCTGGCTATCGAGATGGCTTTCAGTTTGACATTTGATTCCCATCGTAATTGTATAGGATGGATGGGAATCAAATGTCAAACTGAAAGCCATCTCGATAGCTAAGACATTAGCGTAATCGGGCCGCCGTATTTTCAAAATGTTACCACAACTTATACATAGAAACAAACTGAACACAACTTATATTACACTCAAAATTAAGTAAACTAATCAAGTAAGTGTTTTGAGAGTTTTTAAATGTACCTGCCTATATAGGTATCTATATCTTAGTGCAACCAAGATAAGGCAGGACGTTACATATTTTTTTAATATAATATAGTCTTCTGTATAATAAAGTGTATACCTATACAGGAGAACTCTACTCTAAGCGACCCAGTAATTGAATATTTCATTGGAAAGTACTGTCGTGTCGGCTTAGGCGCAGATTTTCACAAATGTAGCATGGATTCCCAGTGGGATACATCAGAATAGAGGTACCTAAGAAGCGCCATATGCCATATGCCTAATTAGATATCCGATTGATTCGGATTCAATGGCCCGTACATTTGTGGCGGACTACAGAAATGTAGGGGCTCTACAAACCGATGAAATTACGACGACGTTGCTACTATTCAGAGGTAATTTCAGAACTAAAGGTTTTATTACGATAATTTGATTGATCAAAACCTGAAACGCGTGTATAGTAAAGTAAATTATAAAGTAGGCCTCGCTCATGTAGATTTATTCAAAGCTTGGAATCGCAATAACTTCAATCTTTTTTGTAGCTAGCATAAATCATGTATTCTTATTTACTTATATCGTTAAAAGTTTTTTGGTGGCGTGAAACAATTTATGAATACGTGATTTCGGAAACTTTTTTTTTATGCACGCGTGGGCTGTTAGATTGCAGTTTTGGTAGCGGCCACTGCCATGAGTAGGTAGGTACTTGCTAAATATAATTTTGCTCAAAAGTTCGGCCATTTCTATCACTTTACCTCATAAAAACAGTTTAACATGTATTCAATTTTGCTTTGCAATTGCCTTTGCCGTGCTAAATGATTTATATTCAAGTATTCAATAAACGTGCAGTTTTTTTTAAACATTGATACAGAAAATTGTATATCCTTTGTTATTCAAGTGGGTGATTTTTGAAAAGTAACATTTATATTAATATTCTGTAACGTGCAAAAAGTAATTAATGAGTTTATTGTTTGCACCGGTATATTTCTATAATGAGCGAGCTTTTTTTAGTGATGGGATCACATGGCACAGCTGCCCGTGTTCAGGCGTCTTTTGTCACGTATATGCCCTCCATAAAGCCAGGAAACCAGGCACGAGCCTCACATATTCAACCCGTTTATGGATAATGGGAACCGGATACACTACCTAATTAAAAGAAACCACAATTTTACTGCCAATTGGTGGACAAATCTTATTCGCCGTAATACGTGAGCTGAGTTCAATTAGAGAATCGCTGGGCTGTCACATCGGGCACTAATGGTGATGACGTGATGACCCTCCCGACGGTATTACTACTAAACGGCCAAAAGTAATTTAATGCCTGTCGCCTAGCCTAGGGTCTAAAGTCTTAACTGCTAATATATTATGCACTTGAATGTTGAGACACGGACAATGGCGTACATTTGGTTGCATATTCTCCTGAAACGATTATGAGGAAATTGTGTCTAAAATTAAGTAAAACTACACATAACCAACAGATAACAAATTTTTCAAGAGAGAAAAATTATAGATAGTCAACCTCATGGAGCTCGACTGGCTCCGCAGAGAGTAGTCAATTTAAATTTCATCTTTACAATGTATTATCGGACAGACAAAGTGGTAAATAAAAATATGCTTAACTGGCTGCGCCTCGTGATTTCACCTGCGTAATTTTAAATCTAGGTATTCCCAAGGAATAAAAAGGAGGACCTTGTGTGCTATTGTAGACTATAATCTAATTCATTTTCCAAATTTCATCCAGATCAGCTAGCCGTTCTGGTGTTAATGAGTAGCAAACATCCAAACTTTTATTTTTATAAAATTAGTTAGAATAGTTAAAATTGCTTGTAGGTAAAACTAATATGTTTTGATGACAAAATTGTGAAGGACCTAATCCAGCGGATGCTGTACAAACAAGCTCATAAAGTAAAAGTGCTTAAGAATGATACAATAACGACAATTTATAGGTACGAAAACCGTACTCAGGTCATCAATTTACGAGCTTGACCAAGCATGAAAAATGCATTACAAGATTTACGATCCTTTTATGCTCAGATTCCGGGACACCCCAGCAAAAATGTAATTTGTCAAACAACTTCTTTTCGGAAGCGATCTGTGAAAGGGACACGGGATATGTTTGCGCGCACTTAAATATCGTGATGTTTTGTCCATTCACCCACACGTCAATAAAAGTATCTAAGTATTCATTTTGATGGGTTACCTACCCGTCTTTATTTATGTTAAGTAAGTAAGAGTAACTCATGTGACACCAAACAAATGTGCAAGAAATATACGGCACCTTAAGGGGTTCATGAGATGTTTGACATAATTAGGTAATAATTATAGCGGCTGGGATGCATGCTTTCCAGCTGCGCCTCATCAAGTACATTTAACCTTACATTGTAATATTCAAATCTAGTTAAAAAACTTCAATTTAAAAATAAGAGTTCTTATCGTAGATCCAATGCAGCTTCCTTTACTTTCCAAAAGGCATCTACTTCGTGACGCGATATTACAGCGACCTTCACTTTTATTGGGCTTATTCTTGGTCCGCTCTGACTTGCTGCCCTTCGACAATCCTTCAATAATATTATTTATATCTACATACAAAAATGCCTTTAATACTCCTTATTTTATCCTCTAAATGTTATGTCCGAACAACAAAAGCTTGCCAATTGTCTTGTTCGAGTTTTGAGCACAATGAGATAAGGCGTTACATAAAGAATCTCTCCGTGGGTCAAATCGAGGGACTTTATCGTTATTATTTATCTCCGAAACACATTTGTTCAAGCTCGTCTTTATCCCTTTATTTTACATGAGTCGCAATACAAATTGATTTCTCGGGCTCCCCTAGGATAGGGCCCCGGATAAAAACACGTAGTGACGCTTCAATGAATTTGTAGGTATAGTAGCGTTTCGTCAAAGCAAACGACTGCGTCAGGCATTTGTGATTGAAGGACTTTGTAGCGCCTTAATAGAGCTGTTTTTAAAATACATACTTTAGGCATAAAATGCGGCATCTAACAATGCCTTAGCTTTTCTTTGATTGAAATATTTCAGCATTGTTTCTTCAGTATTCATTTCAAGCAACTAATAAAAAACAAAACAAGACTAAATAAGCGTTTTCTGAGTATATAATATCGAACAATAGCTTTTGCAATTAACATTGAAGGTTATAGGTAGGATTATTAAATAATAAATAAAGAGAAACCACGTTCCCCTATCAGCTCTTTGTGCTTGTGTCTATTCAAAAAATCTTTTGTATGCTACACAGGGAATGCAAGATAATACAGTGTAATATTAATTCGAATACTCAGCATGAGCTGACCTCGTTGCTGAATGCGTCTTAACCATCTTTTTATCTTGGTGCTATTTTTTTGTGTCGTCCAACGTGAGTTCTTTTGTAAGTAACGACACCCCTAAGCCGGCTTACTCAATACCGACAAAGAAATAATTGCCTCGCGACGCAGCTGTTGTCGCTCGCAACAAGCGCCAACTTTGAGCCGACTGCGATTTGCTATTATAAGATTTATTATTTATTATATACGCGACGCGATGGGTGCAGTATTTAGATGCCTCATAAATTATTATTTTTAAATATTGGACTAAAAGCCGTTTTCCGAAAGCTCAGTCAATTATCAACTTAATAGGCCGTTTTTGTAACAAGACGAACACGACACGACAACAGAAGTATAACACCTATGAAGATTAGTTACAATAATATTAATCAGTACATTCTAACTTATCGAGCACTAATTTGTGCGTTTAGAAAAAAAAATGTTTTGAAATGTTTATTGTTGATGAGTAAATGTTAGACCAATATAAAAAACACTGAGGGTCTTGATTGCAAGGGTTTTGTATCTATAAAGGCCGTAGTACCGTCTCGACAAACTCTCGACTCTCACAACTTCGACATTTACAAAAGCCTTAAAAGTAAGGTTTTATTTCGATGTAAAAGATTATTTAAAGAAACCGTTACATGAATGTTCCAGAATTAAATATACCTACTGTGAATTAGAAAAAAAAGATATAAAAAGGTACCTAAGTCCTCCGTAAATGTTATTATTATGGAACAAATGGGGTGACCGGCTTTGTACTGTAAAGTTTGAATAACACTGTAAATGGCCAGCTGCACCGGACACCTCTGCTGTTGCTATTCTTCGTACAATAAGCAAGGAGACTGGTGTTCTATAGATTTAGCAGTCAACCTCAAGCAGTATCAGTTCAGTATAGTAAAAATTTTGCTGTTTAAATCGATAAAACCATGCTTCATAACACGATTAATTCATACCCAAAGTAAAAATAACCAAAGAAATTTTTCCTAGATTTGAAAAACTACCCTTTTTAGTCCAAATCCTTTTTTTGGTTAGCTTCATTTTAGGACGCATAGAAAGCTAAAAGCGTAATAGTTGTTTTTGTTACTTCATTACAGAATATTTTCGATCTAGATCCAAATATCCTTCTCAAAAAATAAAATGGTTCTAGCGTCCGATAGGTTTGCAATGTGCTTTTATCTTTTCGTGGAATTTGGGTATATTTGGTCTCTACCAGTAATCGGTTCCATATAAACAAACATGGTAAACTAGCAGCATCCCCACGGCTCACGTAAGAGCAATTGCTAACGTTCATGTTCATCATTTATTTTGTTCGTAATATTTTTCTACCTCTCACGGTAACTTCTTAAGTACATTTTTGTTCTAAGATTCACCCCAATCTGTTCAGGCATTGATTGTCTTACATTCAAACATCAGAATCTTCGCATTTATTATTAGTAGGCTTATAAAACAGTTCTTGTACTAAAACCTGTTTACTTTAGTTTTTCTTCAGTCATGAAAGTTACCTTCGCCTAAGCCACAACTGAAACAAACACATAAAAAACTGCAAGCATAATTGAAGCTTTACAGAGGCTCTACATATTCATAAAAACTGGCTCGTATTTTTTAAAGCTAGGACTAAATGGCAATAGAGATTTTACCAACTCAATTTAGCTTATATCAGAAATATAGTAAGAAACCCAAGCTACTTAGAGACTTGAGTATTGCAGACAAAGCCATACTTAGATATCGGATGTTCTAATTCAAGCAGCTCAGCTTTGCTAGTAAATCCTGCATTGAGAATATGTTTCTGTCCGGCTATTGAAAGTAAGTCTTATAACTAGTCCAATTAGCTTTCTCTAGTTTAGCGAAGTGAACCACAATACGACAGGGTAACTTTAGAGTACAACATGCTATAAAAAAAATGCTGGACAATCCAAATCCACACAGCACCATCTAGCCCCAAAGTAAGCTACTCAAAGCTTGTGTTAAGTGTACTAGATGACTGATATGTTTAATACATTATATACATAGATAGATATTTTTTATTATACATAAAAAATATCTATCTATGTATATAACAACGGAACAAATTTCTGCAGATCGTACACAAATTTGTTCCGAGGCAGGAATCGAACCCGCAACCTCTTGCGTCGCAGGCGGACTCTCGCCCGCTGCGCCACTGAGGTCGTCAATGTTAGAAAATATTAGGTATAGGTAGATTGCAATAGAGAGTCAACATCATCCACATCAGTCTGAAGAAGCCCACTGCTGAGCATTGTCCCCCATACAAGTATAATTTGAGCCCTTGCCAGCCACTGACCGCGATTTTAATTATGTTGACGGTCAATTTTTTTTATACAACTTGTTGATGGAACAAGCAGATGGCCCACCTGATGTTAAGTGGTAACCATCACCTATAACAGAGCATTGCCTCGTAAGTCACGCACGATAGGAACGTGCCCTACAACGCCCTGCTACCTGCCCTGCGTCCACCAATTTGGTTCCCGTAATTACACCGATAACCACAGTCTTCGAACCGAAACACAGCGTTGCTGCTTGGCGGCAGAAAAATGCGTGGTGATAGTACCTCCCCGGACGAGCCCTTCACAAAGACCTCTCCTACTCTTAATTGGCATCGGGTGGAGCGACGGCATGTGCTTCATCTTCCAGTTCATGGTCAACTTAGATTTTCGATAAGTAGTCTGCTGTGTTAAAAATGTTGGATCGATCTAATTTAATATTGACTTTAATGGGAAAATACCTCATCACACATTCGTCCTAATATATATTTTAACACACATAACCATTAGCTAAATCGTGAGAAATTAAAGGAAACATTGAATAATAAATGAATTCGTTACTTTTGAATCCATTTATCACGCTCTGTTTGGAGCCTAAAATGTCCATCAATGTAATTCAGGGTATTCATCAACTGCTAAAAATAGCTTTGACTTTAGCGAATTTTATTTCGCCTTTCTATGTATATAAGTAATCTTATTTAGAGTATATACAATTTGGGTATCAATTTACAATGTTTTGTGATATATGAAATGACTAGCATTTGAATACAATATGGCGTAAACGATTAATGTGATAATGACGAGCTTGATGTGTTTTATGACGTACTGGGCAAACATAGTCCAGGATCGCAATGTGTGTAAGGAATGAGGGGAAGCCTTTGCCCAGCAGTGGGACCCGGAGGGCTCATAATAATATTGATATATTTTATTATACAATAATTGTTTAGCATAAATTTATAGAAAGTTTTAGTAGGATAGCTTGTTTGGATCAAAATATTGTTATTCTTCAACTTATTTGTATATATGTACCTGCTGTTTGATTGCTTCTATCTCACACTATTCTCACAAGGTATATCTGAAAGTCTCGGCAGAATAACAGCGCCTAACTACAGTACTATATAGATTCTCCACTAATCTAGTAGTTTTAATCTAGTAGTTTGAGGCGAGACTCTTTTGCTGCTGCAGCACAAAACACATACAGACACATCATATCTGTTTATCCATTTCCTCTTTGATACTATGTATTGTCTATGTGTGCAAATAAATGTCTGTCTATGTATAAAATTATATTTTGCTGAACTTATAAAATTGATTACAAGTGTTGTAAATACAGTTCTACGGGATGCAAATATTTTATTCGCACTTGTCTAAACTGCACAAATCATAAAACTCTATATTGAGTTTATAGTTTATTCTGTTTGAATATTGTACAGAATGAATAAATTTATAAAATTACCATACACATCAGTTTTGGTGTCTAAATAAGTGACCAACTTTTTATTGTCATTTTTCGAGCGCGTCAGAGAATTAAAATGGATTTAAATAAATTATATAAAAAAAATATGATTCTTTGAAACCAATAAACTTTTGTGATCTCTGTCAGGTGAAGAGACGGGGATGGAGCGGATCTACTTAATTTATAAACGATTCACGCTCCACTGACGGCTAAATCAAAGAATGGGACCCATTAACTAATGAATGCGATTAAATAGGATTTGGAAGGTTACAGAATAGACTAGGAGTAAAATTTTCAAAACGTAAAATTATAGATGAAATTTTATTGCGCGGTTAGGTAGGTAACATAAGAAATCGAAAGATTGTGATGCACTTAAATTCTTTCACCACACTGTTTCGAAAGAACTAGTGGCACGTCAAGAAGAAGAAAGTTAATGAAGGTACAGTACACAGTATCTCTTTGATATTAAGATATCAACTTTGATATTTATATATCAGAATACTGTGCAATTTTGTATAAAACCTGCACCAGGTTTTATACAAAATTGTACTAACTTCACTACATAGTATAAAACAAAGTCGCTTTCTCTGTCCCTATATCCCTATGTCCCCATGTCCCTATGTATGCTTAAATCTTTAAAACTACGCAACGGATTTTGATGCGGTTTTTTTAATAGATAGAGTGACTCAAGTGGAAGGTTTATATGTACAATATACATGAATGATATGTGCACCCGTGCAAAGCAGGGGCACGCGGGCGGGTCGCTAGTTTTGTATAAACTATTGATGAATTTGCCGTAACTACATAGGTACAGTCTCGATTGAATAAAAGACTAGCCATTTATAATTGTGATTTGTTTCTCGTTAGTATTGTACATGTAGGTATTACTTGTACCAAAACCCAGAACGAACTGAAGGAATGGGCATTGTTTAGACAAACCTTTTTGGGCGAATCTCTGATTAATCTTATTTAATCTGGTCAAAGCAGCTGGTTAGGAGTATAGTGTGGTCATTTTTAGGTGCTTAATTTTACCACCATCATCAACTCATTCTTAAATAAGAGACAGTATAATATACCTTTTATACATTTAGCTCAAAAATTTAGCTCAAAAATACAGGTTCATCATCTAGAAATAACAAAAGAAGACATAATTGTACAATCGCAAGAAATATTTTGTTTATTATGTGTGAGCCCACACGGGCAGAAATTTGGTCGCAGAATTTGCTTCATACTAAAAAAAGTTGTGTTACGTTAATTTTGTATGAAACCAATTCTCCGAACGTAACTACTTCTGCCCGTGTGGCCTGATGACACAATATGTTAAAGCAAAGGATTCTTCAGAATGAATCTTAAGTTCACCTTTACCTAATTAAGGTACATAAATAAACGAAAACGAATTTAAGACGCAGACAACCGCAAATATCTTATCGCTCACATTATCAACATTTTTGAAGATGGAAAAGTAGATTGCATTTCTAGAAAATTCCAAGGATTGAAAGTAGCTCTCCTTTTATTTCTAGATGGCACATTTTAGAAAATGTAAATTAGTTTCGGTGGGCCCTTAGTATATAAGACGCAGGACCGTTTTTATTATGAGTATAATAAAGTGGCAAACTTGCACTACTTACTTCCGCCGCGCGGTCGACACTCGCCCGGATAATACCATTCCGTAACCTAACTTAAATAAATCTGTCAAATAAACAGTGTTCATGACAGCCCTCAAAGCTCCACTGCCTTTTGCACTGTACCTATGCCGTGAGTTACCGCCCACCAAGAACAACATTTGTGTGATGAACTATGTTTTTTCTCTGTCTCTGTATTAAAGTTGTATGTTTTTTATTATATATAAAAAGTATTTCAGCTATCTGATTCTCATATAGCCAAGCTTTGCTTAGTCTGGGGCTAGATGTGCTGTGTGAAAAGTCCACAATTTTTTTTTATTTCCCTCGTCGGATTTAATATTAAATTATATCAAACTGTAGCAAAGGATCATACAAAAGAACGATGAACCTAGCCGGTATTATGCAGTACAATCACAAGGATCGCGTTGAAACGTCTTTTAGACTAGGTGAATCTACCGCCAGTCCTTCCATGAGACCAAGGCTGGAGCCTTATGCACTATGACCATTTGCAGCGCGAGCTCGGCTAAGACAAGGCAGCCGGTGTCATACGGTCAGGGCAAAGTATCTACTATGTCATAAAGAATAAAGCCCAATATCAAGTTTTGACGTTTCACGGTTTGGGGCAAGGAATCTCCTATTGATATAGTGAATAAGGCTCCTGCGGGCCGACCGCCACCATAGAATTGATCTGTCAAATTTTAGCATTTGTGAAAACTTTCTTGAAAACTTTACTGGCTTGTATAAGTTGACCTCTCACACACATATGCGAAGATTAGCTGACATGGTTTTGTTGTCTTTGGACATTTTAAACTTTTTTGTCGTTCTATAAACTTTTTTTTCGGTAATTTTCGATTTTCTCTATCAAGGAGTAGAAGACTCACAAATGACTCCCTCCGCGCGCGTTTACACATGGCTAAGCTCAGTTCACTAAATTTAGACAGTAGCATTTTCGCTCTAGATTTGTATACTAACGGCCGGTTTCGGAAAGCTTGATCAAAACTAATCGGTCGTCAAGTCACTTGCTATTTCAGCTTTTACTTCAAGTTGGATAGAGATAGCAAGCGACTTGACAGGCGATAAATGTTGATCGAGTTTTCAGGAACCGAGGGTAAGTTGATTATCTTGCTAATTAACTTAGTGTATACCTATATCTGATGAATTTCGAGGTGAAGGTCAAAGCAAAAAGATATTTATTCAATAAAATCACAAGGATCACTTTAAAACGTCTCAAAGCTAGGTGACTCCAGGCGCCCGCGCCCCTTCCACGCAACCAAAGCCTAGAAGAACAGCCAAAAAACTTAGGGCTTGTTTTTTTATACAATTAGCTGATGGAACAAGCAGATGGCTCACCTGATGTTAAGTGGTTACCATCAGCTATTACAAAGCATTGCCCGTAAGTCACGCACGACAGGAACTTGCCTTACGATGCACTGCCCTGCGTCCATCATCTTGAGGCATACAGATGTAAAGCCTGATGTGCCTGTAATCACACCGGTGACCACACTCTATAAACCAAAATATAGCAACGCTACTTGGCGGCAGAAAAAGGCGTGGTGGTAGTACTTCCCCGGACGAGCCCTTCACAAAAAAAGAGTTCTACTACTCTTTTGTATGATCCTTTAACCACGTACTTTTATAATTAACTAGTTGCGCCCCGCGGTTTCACCGGCGCAGATTTAAATCCCGGTATTCCCACGGGATAAAAAGTAGCCTACTTATGTGCTATTCCAGACTATAATATAACTCTCTGCCAAGTTTCATCCAGATCCGTTAAGCCGTTCTGGAGTTATAGAGTACAAACATCCATCCATACTCACAAACTTTCGCATTTATAATACCTATTAGTAGGATGTAGCTAGGTATCTAAACCTTAGATATCTGTTAGATTCTAAAGTATGGCAAGTTTCCATAATTGTGTTATTGTAAGTATAGGTAACTAGCGGCCTGTCCCAGCTTCGCATGGGTGGACATAATTTTTTTCAACATTTTAGCATAAACTTAGACTCCCGCGCTTCGTAACACACGAAGGTGAAAATACACGTGCCAGTAAAATGGTACAGTAGCGGGCATGCAAGTTACAGGCATGCAGGATTTACGGGCACATTGTGGATACATTTGCAAGTTAACTCGTCAGGTCAGGTATCGCGACGGTCACACATGCCGGTTTCGTAGCCCCCCGCGTCCCCTCGCTTACGTGGCATGCCAACACGTCAGGTACTGGCATGCCTGTACTTGTCGCGACGTTCACACATGCCGGTTTCGTAGCCCCCCCCCCCCCGAGTCCCCTCCGTCACGTGGATGCCAGTAGCTGACCTAAAATAGAATGTTGTGCTAACTACTTGCATGCCAGGTACAGGCATGCCAATTAGCGTATGGGTCTGTAGCTTGCATACAAGTGTGCCAGCTACGGGCATATACACATGCCCGTAGCTGGCACACCATTGTGCCCACGCTGAGTGAGAACTCGCCTAGCTTTCGCGCTTTCTAAGGCGCGCTAAAGTTTTTAATTTCGTAATAATAATATCTTTTGAATGGAATGTCCGATTTAAAAAATTCAAGAAGTAGTCGATAAGTATTGGAACAGCCTTGCATACAAAATAATTTATTTGTATAAGGACTAATATAAAGGATATCATGGTCTGTTTTTGGTCGGCATTTTTATCAACATTTTAAATACAGAAAAGTTGTTGTAGTAACATAACTACAATAGTTAGATATATGCTATTGCTGACTTAATTGTAGATAATGATGTGTTCTTTAATATTGTAGAACATTTTTTTGTATCGTCTATAGTTTCCGCAGCGCATGCGGTGAAAGATATTTTATATTACACCTCGGGTTACATTTTTTAAGTTTTAGTATTTTTTTCAGTAATAAATGTAGCCTATGTTACTCAAGGATAATTTAACTTTCTTATGGTGAAAGAATTTTTGAAATCGGACCAGTAGTTTTTGAGCCTATTTGAAACATACATACAAAGTTTTTCTCTTTATAATATTAGTGTAGATAAATAGCTCTCTCATATCCGTAAAATGTAAAATCTCGCCTTAGTTTTAGGTGGCGTGTAATTTTACAACCATCCCTTACCTACTACTAGTGAAACGTCATTAAATTGCAGAAAATAATATTATCGACACTCCCTACGTATTGTCGCGTAACTGCCAGATACACACTTATTATATATAAAATTATAGTATAATAAAAAATATCTATCTATGTAAGTATATAATGTATTAAATATATCAGTTATTTAGTACCCATAACACAAGCTTTGAATAGCTTACTTTGGGGCTAGATAGTGCTGTGTGGATTGTCCAGCATTATTTATTATTTATTTATTATTGTTTATTCAAGTTTAAACTATCGGATAATTTATGGAAGAGTTCCATTATACAGACCTTGGATCCGATATCAGACATTCACTGTCACCATAATAAGAGAACAAAGTAGGTACCTTCTCTCCTTTAAATAAGTCTTGATCAAATATGGTAATAATAACTCAATTATTGATTGAGTGAGCGAAGCGAACGAAAATCTTACAATCAACTTGGGCGAAGAGCACCGGTGGTCTAGTGGGAGTGACCCCGCCTTCCGACTGTAAGGTCGCAGGTTCGAATCCGGTCGTGCACCAATGGATTTTTCTATCGAAAAATTTATGTGCGCAATGCCAGTGCTCTTAAACGGTGAAGGAAAACATCGTGAGGAAACCAGTTAGTATTCTAACAGCGGCGATGGGCTTGCAACCTGTCACGTATGGAATACTAACTACTGCAAAATGTGGGTATGTGCCAAATGTTATGTTTGGACGTACCTCTGACTACCCCCCTTAGACATCCTCAAAGAATCTTGAATTAGTACCTACTTGGTACTGGGAGATCTGAAGGGATATCTACCGTGCCTGGGGATCAAAGTCGTGAAGCTGTTTCAAGTTTTTTTTTTCTACTTGTGCGATTTGGCGTTTTATGTATGTATGTGTGTTTGTCCGACGATAACTTGAAACCCGTTTATTTATCCGATCTGCATTAAATTTGGTAAGTCGATAGCTTGAACTTGAGAAATTCCCTGGTAAAATCGTATGAGGGGTTATTAAAATATCGGGGTTTTTAAGGGGGCTAAAAATATAAAAGTTATGCAAAATATAAAATGACATGTCATATGAAAGAGGTTGATTTGGATATTTCAAAACCATTTTAATTTTTTTTCTAGCTTGCTCGCTTTTTGAGATAAATGAAAAAAGTTAAATTACCTACTACAACTACCAACCAACGACCCAAGAGCTACCATTTCTAAGAGTTTCGTTGGCATCAAGGTTTTTCTACTGGTCAGATAGTTCCTTTGGGTTTTCAATTATTTTTTTCTTGAAATAAATAAAGAAGGTACTTGGTTCTCATTACCTGGTGATAGCGACCTGTTCTGATGATAGAGTCAAGGTCAACGGAACTCTCTTTAATAAATAGGCCAATTCAGTTGAAACTTGGTTACCATTCTTAGTTAATAGGTGGCAGCCAGATACAAGTCCAAACACAATGTTTGGACTCGCCTCTGACTGCCACTTACTTATATTTTCGGAGCGATCGCGTCGCGTCACGAAATCTCAGTTCGGGGCGACCTACTAGTTTATAAAGAAAAACAATAGAAATATGTGAAGGTATCAGCTTTTTGTATTAATGGTTTTTAACATGTACTCGTAGGTACGTATCAAATCATGAAATAAAGTATCCACCTTCGGGATTTAATATAATATCATCCAATTCATCCAATCGGCTTAGCCGTGAAAGTTTAACATACAAACAGACAAAGCTACAGACACACTTTCTATATAAATAATTGGAGGAAAGTCGGATGAATATAGATGAATTGGCCTTTCTTGTAGCGATATATGTTTTTATGCTTCAGAAAGATATTAAATGTTTGTGGACCTCTCTGTGGTAGGTAAATTATAAAAAAGTGGCCACAGTTTTTACTTATTGTATTGTCTGCTTAAAATAAACTAGCCTAATTAAACTGAAACAGCTCTACGACTTTGATCCCCAGGCATGGTAGATATCCAGCAGATAGGCAGCAAACGAGAGTCCGTCTGCGACGCAAGAGGTTGCTGGTTCGATTCCCGCTTTGGAACAAATTTGTGTACGTACTGCAGAAATTTGTTCCATTGGTCTGGGTGTGTTCTATGTATAATAAAAAAATATCTATCCAAGTATATAATAAATTAAATATATCAGTTATCTAGTACGTACCCATAACACAAGCTTTGAATAGCTTACTTTGGGGCTAGATGGTGCTGTGTGGATTGTCCAGCATTATTATCGTTATTATTATATCCCTTCATATCTCTCAGTACCAAGTACTACAAGAATCTTGAGTTGGGTACTCAAGATTCTTTGAGGATGTCTAAGGGGTTAGTCAGAGGTACGTCCTAACATTACATTTCACTACATTTGGCACATACTCACATTTTGCAGTAGTTAGTATTCCATACGTGACAGGTTGCAAGCCCATCGCCGCTGCTAGAAAACTAACTGGTTTTCTCACGATGTTTCCCTTCACTGTTTAGGAGCGCTGGCATTGCGCACATAAATTTTTCGATAGAAAAATCCATTGGTGCACGACCGGATTCGAACCTGCGACCTTACGATCGGAAGGCGGGTCACTCTCACTAGACCACCGGTGCTCTTTACAACCTAATGGGCACTATAAAATGTGGTAGTCCCTTTCTTCAACTGAAGCAACACCTATTATGATTTCAGCATTTTAATATGAATCAATTTAAGTAAAAGAAACCAAGCTACACCTAGGTACTGAAAAAAAATCGCTCTGATTTTTAGACTTCAGAAGCTCGATAATAAGAGAAGCATTGTCGAAGCATAATCCTACTAATATTATAAACGAGAAAGTTTGTACGTATGGATGGATGGATGTTTGTTACTCTTTCATGCCGGAACAGCTGAACGGATCTAAATGAAACTTAGCAGAGAGATAGATTATAGTCTGGAATAGCACATAGGCTACTTTTTATCCCGTGGGAATAACGGGATTTAAATCTGAGCGGGTGAAACCGCGGGGCGCAAATAGTATGAGCATGAATTGGTTTCAAAATAAAACGCTTAATTAACTGATTCTACTTCAACGATAATTTGATACTACTTAAACACTACAACACAATGTTTTTAAGTTTATTTATTGTCATAATTAAGCTACCTTATTAGAAGAACGAAAATATCTAATTATCTCGCAAGCAGCGCAAGTATTCATTGAGAATTTTATCTCTTATATTGCTGCAAACTCTTGAATGTGATGTTTTAAAAACGCCAGCAGATTTGTGCTCTTATTAACATCTCTGAAGCTATCCAAGGCAGGAAACCCCGGAATCTGATCGTCCAACTCGTCTTCTACTCCAATAAGAATGTTCCTGACGTAGGAATCCAGCCTATAACGACAAAATAGTTGTTGAAAAATTTATTGTGGTGAACCTTAGCTTCTGACTAATATTGATATGACGTGTTTAGATATTTACCTTTCTATCGAGAGCACCTTTTTTACCAGTGGTAGATGCTTTTCTTATCCGTAGCTTATCATTTAATTGAAATACACTCCACGTTGAATATATTTTGGGGATCTAGCAATTATAATAATTGTAAACAAACATAAACAAAGATGCATTATGACAGATCCAGGTACGATGTAACATAGCGCCATCTGCTTTCAGCTTTCACTTTCGTACCCCAATCCAAAGTGGTCCTTATGTTAGAAATGAATAAAGACCAATTTGCTTTTGGTTGCCTTTGTGAAATGTCAAATAACTTTTTTGAACATAACCTCAACAAAACATTTTTGCTTAAGAATTGGTACCGCCACCATTTATAAAGCTGACAAAGTGAGCTAAATGTTTTTCAAGGTCTCGGGACGTTCAGAAACTAAGTGACATAAATTTTCAAATATTTTCGGTAACTTGCGATTTTTTGATATTAGTAAAAATCCTTTGGTTCAATCCTTTAGTCTATGAAAATCATAATTTTCACTTTATTTGGTAAATTTAAACTACAAAGATGCATAACTTAACATTTTTAAGTCATTTTGTGGCTGAAAATTGTATATAAATTATTACAAAATGGTACAAACTATTTATTGCTGGGAGAGATTTTGAATGCATCATTCAACCTGACGAAGATTTATAAGGGTCCTTACTACCCTCTGAAGGATAAGTATGCTTATTTATTTTTATACAAGCATTCGCGTGATATCTATTGAAATAAAAAGTAACCTATGTGTTTTTCCGGGTCATAAATTACGTTTCAGCTGAATTCGTTAAGGATTGGGAAAGGGGCATTGTATTTGTAGGATAGGAATCCAAAACATGATTTTGCTCCTTTCTTATTACGCACTTGCTGCCGCCTGCGTAAGCGCTTAGGAAGGAATAAAACTCGCCAAGCAATCAATATTCTACTACTATTCGGTATACCGAACGCGAAAGTTTTTAAGTATGGATGTATATTGTTACTCTTTCACGCCGGAACGGCTGAACGGATCTGGATGAAACTTGACACAGAGATATAATATATTATAGTCTGGAGTATCACATAGGCTACTTTTTATCCCGTGGGAATACCGGGATTAAAATCTGCGCGGGTGAAACCACGAGGCGCTAAATATCTATCCTATATAAAGTTATTTACACTTACAATAATACCTAATCACATTTTATTAAGAACCTACCTCTCACCTCGATAACTGAACTGACTAAAGTGTAGAAGAATAACGACACCTTTATCGTATAAGGAATAACAACAAATAAATAATAATATCTGAATTCGACTTTAAAAACTAGATAGAGTAACTTCGGGTAATATGGCACACCATAAGCCTTTTTGCAAATAAATACGAAATTTATGAGTCAAACAAGTCTTTATTGGTTCAGTCCTTTGAAGTTAGTATTAATCAACAATTATAATTTTATTAACTTTAGAACGTAACTTAAATAAACTTTATTTTTATCTTAAATAATCATAAACATGCTAACATGCATGTCCTACTACGAAGTAGGACAACATGGCCTAGGTGAAATTGGGAAGAAAACTTACATTACCAGAAGAACTAATGAAACAATTAGTACGGTATGTGTTAGCTATGAAAGTTGTTTGGTATACCGAACAACTTTTTATTGTTTTTAATTGCCAGCTGATAAGCTAAAACCTTTTAGTGTTATAACACCAAAAGATTTTAGGTTATCAGCTGGCAATTCAAAACAATAAATGTTCCCATTATCTTATATCATTTCAGTCTGCTATGGGCCAGCTCCATCATTTTTTTTTCTATACCGTAATTGTATAGGTATCGGTTAAATAACGGTACAATCATACCTTTTTTTAGGAATTACACCACCGTTACAAAGATTCAGTTAAAAAACATGCTAAATAAATTAGAAGTTATTGCGAAAATTCATTATGGTCATAATGACCAACCTCATTCCCAATATGCTCTTTTTGGTACGAATCTTCGCCGGGTTAACGTCATTACTGCCAGTCAAGTATGTCAATTGACAGGGTTCCAATTATACTACATTGAGCGCTAGATTTGACACTTTTATGGGACAAATGGCGAGCATTTAAAATGTTATTACTAGTAGTTCGCCCCGAACTGAAATTTCGTGACGCGACGCGTACATTCCAAAAATATAACTAGTGCTTAGTTTGCTGCTTTTCTCAAGGCGTGACTGATGCGTGCGGGAAGAGGAGAGGGGTGGGGTACGAGTGTACTTTTACGGAATAATGTGACAACGAGTTGCATTAGTATGTTTCATCATGTGTAAATGATGAATATACTGTTTTATGTACATTGAGCTGCAAGTAATAATTATCATATTTTTTTCGAACTTTGACACGAGGTACGACCCCTAAAAACCTAACAAAAAAAAATTAAAAAACTAGGTTCGTTTTTTAGGTGATAGAAGCGAATGGTGGGCTGACGCAGTAATTTTTCAAAAGTCGAAAAATAAGAAGCACCCTAACGTACATACATACATAAATACATAAAATGCCAAATCGCCCAAGTTGATTGTAAGATTTTCATTCGCTTCGCTCACTCAATGAACAATATGAATTTATTCATAATCATGAGTGTTGTACATAAAGTTATTTTATTTTATTTATTGAATAAAATCCACAACTCTTTGTATTATATAAGTAACATAATGAATGTAGCTGAAAACCAATAACGGATTTTATTTTTTTAAGTTAACTATCTATTATTATAGTAAAGGGTATTTAATTCTCGCCATTAAAACTAACCTTTTTATGAGTACACTGCACTTATATGAACTAAAAATGAAAATCAAACGGTGTAAACCACAAAACAGTTGCGAAAAAAGTTCCTCTTTCCACATCTGCTAAAAAGTGTCCAGCTACGGGCAAGCATTGCCACACTGGTCACAAAAAACACCACGTGGTACAAATAAATGTCAAAAAACCTGGTCAGCTTTTTCAAGAACGCACACATACACACCATGCATGTAACGTGTAAACGGATGTGTTCCAAATTCAAAATTGATAGCACTTAACCCCTAGACGGTGTTATACGGCTGCAGGCGGGACTATGTACCTATCGATATCAAACGACTTGTTTCCATAAATTACGAATGGATGTAATGTGTACTTAAAATTATTACAGAGTTCTTTAGAAATACAAAGTTTATTAGCATTATGATAATACTAGATATTAGATATTACTACATACCCATAAAGGATTCAAAAATAAACATATTTTACAGAGTATTCGTTTGAAACTGCAAGATGAGTGATATAAAAGGTTTAGTAAGACTACCAAAACAACTAAGAAACATTGTTTTCCATCCTTGTGTATTTTTATAACGAATAATATTGGATAAAGCAGTTGAGATTAGTTTCGACGCATAACTTGAACTGCATCCTAATATACACGCCTAATTTTTATCCAACTGCCACCGCCGATAGGCGATCTAAACTTGAAGCATTTGACGGGTTACATGAAGCCAACGAAACGTCACCTAGTACGAAAAAAAAAGTCAGCTATTCCTATAACTGGTTGAATGAATGACGTGTAATATTTGGTAGCTCGCGGTACGAAATTGACGTTTCAAGAAAGTTTTACGAGCTGGCGGTCGGTACCCTGATGAGACCAAGCCTAAAAGAACAGTAATTAGATAAGACGTTTCAAAGTGTTCCTTGTGATTGCACTGCTTATAGACTGTTTGGTTCTTTTGGAAATGGCATCTATTTTCACCTAGTTTTAGCGCGTTTCAAAGTGTGTCCTAATCCTTTTGAGTTTGGCTGGATGGTGACAAACAGTGACTAACAGAGCTAACTTTGAGCACTGTCCCAACTTGAGAAACGTTTATAAGGCTCGCATCTTTAGAAACGTAGCGTAATTAATATACCTAATTCTCGTCAGTTCAGTTATTAGTATTTTCTTTGTGAAGTCGGCACTGTACCTACTTTGTGCCGCAATCTCAACCACAACGGTCTTGAGCAACTTGATACAAGTGGGCTCACATTCCTATTTTTGTACCACGACTATGTTGCAGTGCCACTCGACACATTGATAACATTGCTTTTAGATTACAGATCAAAGGTTCAAACCAGTTACCCCTAACTGGGTAACTAAACGTTCTTCATTATATTAATCAAGCTTCCAAATAACATGCGAAAACAACTAAAAAACTCACGGTGCAACCGACGGTGACATCCTGAGATCTCTTAACCTAGTTCTAAGGTTTTTTTAGATAATAATGGCCATTCGGATCACATCGCAGAACTGGTATCTCCCTTCTTTAAGCTGGCTTGTTGTGTAGGATTGTAGTAATTCAAGAACCTGAATGTCGCACAAGCCATAATTAATTCCGCTCTATGATCCTTAATCCGAAATCCCTCATTACTGAAATTAACGTTCTTCGTCGTTAATGCCAGTTATACCAACTTGTGCCTACCCAGCGTAATGCCTCCAAGTACATAAACTTGACATTTCAATACAACACATTGGGGTGCCCTCGTTGACTTTCCCAACATGCCAGACTTATTTGCAATCATTCGCGATCTTATCACGCAATGCAACTATGTAACATACATTTTCGACAGTTTTACTTCCCACACCACAGAACGTGCGATGAGACAAAGGTACATGAAACTATGATGAACTATGTCGTTGCTATTCTTTGTTATGTAAATAAGTAAAAAGTCGTTTTTCTACAAAGAAAATTACAATGAATGCATTAACAAATAAAAAATACATACAAAAAAGTTAACGCTGAAAACTTAGGGCAAGATGAAGCGACATTACAAGAAAGATTAGTTTTTAAATGAATTCTATGTATACAATTAGCGTAAACCTAGCAGATTTAATAAAGATTAAACCATTTATTAAATTATTAAATCCATTTACTAACACCATTTATTAAAGAAACTGCTAAGATTTCAACTTAACTTTTTTCATCACAATTAACTTAGGTAACAGAGACATTTGAGATTCACTTTTCGATAGAATTTGCTAATATATGTTTTTAAGGGATATCCCAAACTTGGCTACTTAGAACATTTTAATGAGAACAATGAATTAATTGTTTTAAGTGGTGAATGCGAATAATTTATTCAAGTCCCAGAAAGAGTATTTATGTAAATATATATTATTTAAGTGAGCTGAGCCCGTGTGGGCAAACTCCAGGAAACGACTGACGTTCATAATTCCCCATGTCGGTTTCTCGGAAAACTTGAAAAGCTAATGTTTTTCCTTTTTATAAATTTTACGCGACCAAAAATGGAAGAAAAGCGCTCTTATACCGTTTTACTACACCACCTTACCATACCTGCTTTGCTTAGCTTATGATGTCCAATAAAATAAAGTAAAGACAAACTCTTAGTACTACCGTGGACTAAATATCGAATATTCTAGTCATCTATCAAAGAATAGTATTGCTTGCATATATTACAATTATACAGTTAATATATTGGAGTATGTATACTGCGAATAAAACCTAGGCTGCATTTAACTATAATATGTGTGATCTGATAAATTATTTTGTATATTTCTGGAGTTACATACGGCATTTTTTAAACGTAAGCAGTGGTTTACAACTACCATAAAAATGTACCGGCTCGTTGATTAGGTATATTTCCGATAACGTTCGATGGCCAAAAAGTTCACAATATAATGTAGCATATATACAACGAGACTTTGCCTACCGTATCCCTTATATATTCCAAATTGGACTAATTTTATTTTGAGTACTTCGGAATAGTGTTCTTGCCTTTGGAGCAGAGTAATATTCCTCTACAAATAAAGTGTAGGGATTCCATGAATTAATTAGCAGGTTGTAAATTGGTGTGTACGCAGCGCAGGTGTTGAGGGTTCGCTAAATACCTAGCGAATAATTAGGGTAGTGACTTTGAACTTGGTAAATCAGAGTATTTACGCGTAACTGTGTTAAAAGGCTCTAAAAATAACCAATAATAAATTAAAAAATAATGCTGGACAATCCACACAGCACCATCTCGCCCCAAAGTAAGCTACTCAAAGCTTGTGTTATGGGTACTAGATAACTGATATATTTAATACATTATATACTTACAAAGATAGATATTTTTTAATTATGCATAGAAAACACCCAGACCACGAAACAAATTTCTGCAGATCGTACACAAATTTGTTCGGGAATCAAACCCGCAACCTCTGCGTCGCAGGCGGACTCTCGCCCGCTGCACCACTGAGGTCGTCTAAGAAAAAAGAAGTACCTCAGAGGGTTGAAAGAAAAATAGTAGACAGAACGCCAATATAAAACAAGTCAAATAAATTATTAGATTATTAGATGCACCGGTGGTCTAGTGGGAGTGACCCCGCCTTCCGATCGTAAGGTCGCAGGTTCGAATCCGGTCGTGCACCAATGGATTTTTCTATAGAAAAATTTATGTGCGCAATGCCAGTGCTCTTAAACGGTGAAGGAAAACATCGTGAGGAAACCAGTTAGTATTCTAACAGCGGCGATGGGCTTGCAACCTGTCACGTATGGAATACTAACTACTGCAAAATGTGGGTAGGTATGTGCCAAATGTAATGTTTGGACGTACCTCTGACTTGACTTGACTTGACTGAAAGAAGGGGGGTACCCTTAGACATCCTCAAAGAGTCTTGAATTAGTACATGTCCCTTCTTCTTAAAACCCCCTCCTTCTCCTCCTCTCGCTATGGTGACTCCTTCACTGTCCACGCAGTCAAACTGTGGAACACTCTTCCCCACTCCATCCGTGCCAGTGCATCACTGGGTATATTCAAGCGCAAAGTTAAAGAGCATTATCTCTCCTTGTAATCAAATTATTACTATGTATGTATGTATTATTTATTTATTTTTTGTCTATTTATGTTTCTATCTATATAAGACTAGTTATTATATTTAAGGTATTTATGTTTATATATTTATCTATATGTGTAGGTATATCATATATATATATATATATAATATTATATTCATTTTGCATGTAGGTACTATATATAATTTATTAGGATTTCTCTCCTATTATTTCAATGTTTTTCTTTTAAGTATGTTGTACACCTTCCCACCACTATAATCAGCTCTCTCTATCCTCTAAGGTTTGCTGGAAGAAAACTCTATATAGGGTTAAGCTCGCCTTTGTACATGACTATTATGTATTTTTTGTGTAAATCAGTTTGTGTACAATAAAGAATAAAAATAAATAGTACATACTTGGTACTGGGAGATCTGAAGGGATATCTACCGTGCCTGGGGATCAAAGTTGTGAAGCTGTTTTTTTTTGTTTTTCTTTTTTTTTAATAAATTATTTACTTCTTTCTGTTTTACTATCACCCAGTACCTACTAATCTCGGCGCGTACACTGGGTTATACCATAATGAAAAATTCTAAATCAACGTCTACAGCCCAAAGTGGCACAAATGAATGGATCCCCGTCGACAAATCTCAGCTGAAGAAATATTTAATTCCAATGTAATCCAACTCTTTTCAACCGACTTCAAAAACAGGAGGAGTTTCTCAATTCGACCGTTTTTATATGTTTGTTACCTCATAACTTTTTACTGTGTGAACCAATTTTAATGATCCTTTTTATAACCAGAAGCTGGTGCTTTTCGCGTAGTCCATTTAAATTTGAGTCAGATACGACAGGCAGTTTTTGAGTTATAGTAGTATGAGTGTATTTTCCAGTGCATTTGAAGTCGATTTGTCTTGTTTAATACTCCGTTATATTACTACAGATCGAAGGGACAACGATAACTGGGAACAGGCAGCAATATATATTATTTATTTATTCATTTTATTTATTTTAATATCAGCAAGAATGCTACACCACTGTCACACACAGGTTGGGATAAGCCAATCTGACCTGGGTACCTATACCGGCTATGCAAGCAAGTTGCTGCAACTAATTTACAGAACCCAGTAACTAAATATATCTTTAGTTACTGAATAACCTTAATCCTACTAATATTATAAACGTGAAAGTTTCTAAGTATGTATGGATGGATAGATGTATGTTACTCTTTCACGCCGGAACGGCTGAACGGATCTAGATGAAACTTGGCAGAGAGATACATTACAGTCTGGAATAACACATAGGCTACTTTTTATCCCGTGGGAATACCGGGATTTAAATCTGAGCGGGTGAAACCGCGGGGTGCAACTAGTTATACATAATCCTACAAATAAGGTTATACTTGACTTCGTTGAATTAATGTTGGTAAAGTGAGAAACCAGTGAGTTGGAAACACAGACGAACACTACGGCGGCGGCGGCCGTGTGTCCCTAACGACGTCGAGAAACGGCTCAAGCCCTATCATCAGGTGGCTAGAACGCAATTTACCCTGTCTACTCGATTATCCAACCGTTTACAGCGTAAAACAAACCACTTTGGCACAAAGCAAAGTGATTTTATTACGATGTGCAAATGCAGCAAAAAACAAATCACTAGGAAACTATAACTCATTAAAAATCAACGGTGAAATATTAAACAAAGCCAACAAAGAGAAATACCTAGGCCTCACTGTTGATAGTCAACTCACCTGGAAGCCGCATATTGAAACTATACAAACCAAATTGACAGCGGTTTCAGGTGCCATACGCGGCATTGTGCGCTGTCTCCCAAGACAAGTACGGTACAAAATATACAATTCTCTAGTCAAACCCCACCTAGATTATTTGATTGAGGTCTGGGGTACGGCTGCAAAGACAAACTTACAGACCTTACAAACAAAACAAAATAAAATAATAAAAACATTATTTGGATACAACTACTTAGAACCTACTCTTAATATTTACAAAGAAACAAAACTAATGAACTTAAATCAATTGTACAAATACAACACATGTCTACTAATTAGAAAAATACTATGCAAAGAAGTCCACTCACAAATCATATTTACAAAGAAAAAAAATGTTCAGAAACGGATGACACGACAAGCAAATAACATTATTCTAAGAAAACCGAGAACTAACTATGGAAAAAATAATATTATGTACGAAGGTGCGAAAATATATAATAAATTACCAAAGGATATAAGGGAAGTTCATTCACATACCATATTTAAAAAGTTACTCAAACACCACATCTTAAAGGATTTTTCATTGATAACTTAAATACGTTGTGCAAAAGAAGCTATAAATCAAAATGGGCTTTTTTCAGTAAAATCACAAGGATCACCTTGAAACAATTTATATATTAGGTGAATCAATCGCTAGTTCCTCGCGACCAAAACCTTTTATAGTAAGCGTATCATTATCGCGCACTGTGGCGCTGTCTTTATAATATAATCGCCACAACAGCGAGCGAGCCACCGCTACACCGAATTGTGTAACTACCGCATAAGCGCATATTTTTATAATGCACAAACTACCTCATAGGATTTTGTTATTTTTTGTTTCTTGTTTCTTTGTTGTTGTGTGATAAGTTATGCATATTTTATATTATAAGCTGCTCCTTATGCCAAAAGGCACATAAACTTTACTTAGCATTAGTTTTCTCTGTAAGTGAATTGTCAACTAATTCTTAAGAGAAATAAATAATTTTCAATTCAATTATAATAATGGTGCGAACGACATTAGATAAGTAACCTACAGGTGCTCGATCTACTCGTAGGGCGAGGGACCGACATTAACAGACTACTGAACGATTTCTTTCTCCTTTTCCTTTACAAATGGGAAATCGGAGATACATTAATACCTACGCGCCGTCGCAAGGTGCTTCACTAAACCTGTATACCTATACTCATGTACTGTGTTTCTTGGTCCACTTTTGTCAGTGGAATACATTCTTTTGAAAAATAAACTTTTACACAATCCGAGTTTAAATTAAAACACTATCTTTTGGGACAAAGAAAATAGTATATCTCTTGTAAAAAGTGCTTCCTTACTCGCCAGCAATAAGGGAGCACTATGCAGTTCTTTCTTACTTCTGCATTCCTAATGTAATGTTTTAGCGGAGATTTGTGGCTTTTCGCACTTTTTAAATACAAACTGAAAAGCTCTCCACATAATGCATTACGTCGAAAGCTCTAATTACTCACTGCTGACTGCTGTGTATGTGTATGTATAGTAGCTACATTACGATTAATAACTATTGTACATATGTACATCTTTAGGTACCGTTCCCTAACAGCCAAATGTACATTTGATTATCCTGCTTTACATTAAACGGAAGATTAGAATAAAATATTCCATTAAATGCAGGCTGAAGCCAATATCAAAGTGATTATGCCACAAAATCAATTTTGAATTGAAAATTCTTTAATGTTTATAATATTAATTCATCATAGAAGTTAATTAGGTAAGCTCACGGGTAAGTGAGGGTCTCTACTTAGTCTCCATGAGTGCACAGACTGCGACCAAGTGGGTTGTTTAGCAAAAGAGCAAAGTAAATTATATTTCCTGATTACTAACATCCCTGCAGCCACTCGTCAACAGTTTCAAACTTTGACGTACAAATTGTTCACGAAGCTTTGAAACTAAGCTTGTTTCACATATTATATTTCAATTACTGTCCAACTCCATGTGCGCGGAGATAAGGTGTGTTGTCTTTATATCGAAATCCGCTCTGAGTAAATGGGTGTGAACATCTGTTTTTTTCTCACACCCACTACACAAAATCATAGGTGCATAGGTATATTGCTAATACAGTTCACATACCTATAGTAAAATACCGGATTTCACTGTATTGTTGAGTCGGAAAAGTTAAAAAGTGTGACAATAATAGTTTTTCGTCGGTTTTAAATATTTTACCCCCCTTAGACATCCTCAAAGAATCTTGAATTAGTACCTACTTGGTACTGGGAGATCTGAAGGGATATCTACCGTGCCTGGGGATCAAAGTCGTGAAGCTGTTCCAGTTCCAGTTAAATATTTTATTTAACTAGCTAACTAACCTTTTATACCGGAGTGCCAAGGGTTATGTGTATGTCGTGTATCTATGTATGTATCTGTCCTTTGATGTTTTCCTTATTATGGTGGTACCGAAATGGCCGTATGGATTTGGATGATTGAGTTATCAAAAGATTCGTTTCAACTGTCCGAGTGTCCTTAGATACCTTTAGGACCGACAAAGTTCTGTATTTCGGACCTTTTCTTTTTAGTTTTATGTTGTTTTACGTGAGTAAATTAACACGTGTTGTGTTATAGAAATTAAATCTAACGCAGTATTAAATGTTACATAGGATATTTTATTATCAACTGCGACATAAAGGCTATGCGTTCTCTTATTAAAAAGAAACTAGAACGAATATAATTATTTAGTTCGTGACTGGAATTAGCATTTTATGGCTTTTTTACCTGAATAACGCGTGGAAGCCGCGGGCGGAAGCTTGTTAAACATACAAGTGGACCAGCACCGCTAGTACGACCCAAGCAAGAAAATGATACTAGTACGTGAAGCTTTTAAAATAAACCCGAGAAGTACTTTATTGTAATAGTCCGGTAGCTCAAGGTTCACGCATTGCAGAGGTTTTAAAAGTTCTCCCAAGAAACAAGGTTCAAACAAAATACTATTCTTCTACGACTTTTTTATTGAGCGTTCTTAGTTTATTTTGAAAATTTGGGTAAATACGCGTGTAACACGAAAAATAGGCGTATGACTAATAATCCTCAGTCACGGTATACATCCCATATTAAGATCTCTTAATACCTTGCTAAGTCAACCGCGAGATACTAACGTTGTCATATTTTTTTATACAGCTAACTGATGGTACAAGCAGGTGGTCCACCTGATGTTAAGTGGTTACCATCACCTATATGCAAAGCATTGCCTCGTAAGTCACGCACGATAGGAACGTCCTCTACGATGCACTGCCCTGCGTTCATCAACTTAAGGCGTACAGATGTTAAGCCTAGCTAAGAGAATTAGCTAAAAATGTCGTAACGTTTATCTGCTGACCCCGCACGTAAGTGTTAAGTTCAGAAATGTATAAGAATTACTGGGACAAGCGTGAACGGTTTGAATTCAATGTTCTCCTAAACCTCTTACCTCTGTCAAGCTATTTCAAAGTTATGACAAACGAGTGATCCCCGAGGTAGAAAGAAGCTTTTGCCTTTTTAAGATAAGAACCCAATCCAAGAAAATGGATTGGATTGTATAATTGAAAAACAAGCTTGGAAAAGTTAAAGCCTGCTTACTTTCTTATTCGCTTTGGGCTTGTGCATGTACGTGCATACCCTATTTGTATCCCTATTTGTGTACCCTTCTCGGCTTGGTCGCGTTAATCTAGCACGTAGATTCACCTAGCTTTAAGAATGGTGATCCTTGTGATTCAGCTATGAATATGTCCTTTGACTTTGACTTACGTATTTGTATAACTGTTAAGTTGCAAAAAAACGTTACTTTATACGAAATCATGTATCCTAATCCTACTGTACCTCTATTCTACATATATATGTATAATGTGAAAATAACGTTTTATTTTGGAATGCAATTCGACTGTATTTTTAATGTTTGTTACCTTATAACTTTTTACTGGGTGGACTGGCTTTGATGATTCTTTTTTATATCGAAAACTGGTGCTTGTCATGTGCATTCAGTTTGAGTAAGATCTGACGAGTTGTTTTTGAGTTATAGCAGTATGAGTGTATTTGCGAGTGCATCTGAAGTCTGTTTTTTCTTAAAAGAGTTATTACATCCCAAAAATTTACTTCTTGTCCTCAAAGGCAGTTTTGTCACAAGAAGCTCTCTTCCAGACAACCGTTCTCCTAAATTAAACTTAGAACTAATATTATGCACCAATGATTGCGAAATGGAGCGGATTCGAGTGGTGCTGACACACGTGCTCAAAACTAAGCATGCTTATTTTGAGCATGCTCAAAAATCAACCGATGTACGACCAAATAAGCATGCTTATTTATAAGTATGACCCGTTCACAAGTGCTTTTATTGGGCAAGGCTCGAAAAAAGCATGCTTTTAGCTCGAAAATAAGCACGTGTGTCAGTACCTTCATTACTTTATTACTATTCATTTAGTTGCTGTGGCACCATGATAACGTATTTTCTTTGTAATGTTTGAATCTGCGCAGTATGGAATTGAGCCGACATCAAATAGCATCCTGTTTGATGAAAGGTTTCCCCTCTGTCTGCACAATTTGGGGTTCGATAATTAGAACAGGGGTGGCTTTGCATAGAGCTGGGGTGCTCTAGCTGCATCTGATGGTATAACTCAAAATAATCAATACTGTGTGTGTCTCTTATTTTGCAACGTTGATATATACTTGGCTTGTCCAGTTTTATTGAATTTTGTTGTCTGATATTGTAACTTATAGCCGTCCTTGTTGTTATAGTCTTTTAGAAAGGGATGACAATATTTTTTTAGTGCTGTCAAATTGGGAAAATAAAACAACAGAATTGGCACCATTGTAACCTAATTCGTAGGAATTATTAATATTAGCTATACCTACAGTAATTAAGAAAATGCATCAAAAAACACACACACAAACTTACGACTTGGTTCATACTTTTATCTTCTATGATCATACACATATACTTGAATTGAATTTAAAGACACATTAGATTCTTTTATTGCCAAACTACTTAATCTAGGACAACAACAAAAAAATTACAGGAAGTATGTAAATATTTAATAAAACCACCTTCCGGCCAACTTTATTCTTATTTAACCTATAAAAATTCTTGCGCAATATCATATTTATATTCTAATAGGGCCCGTATCCTGCACCCACGAGCCTACGGCAGCATTATTAAAGTGACGCTTAATATTACCTGGCTGGGTATATCGACCTTAACTAAGTAAATAATGAAAAATGAATCGCTGTTCGTAAGTCTCGCTAAATCTCGAGAACGGCTATGCCGATTTGGCTAATTTTGGCCTTGAATTATTTGTGGCAGTCCAGAGAAGGTTTAAAATGTTTATAAATTTAATATGAAAATGCTCGGAATGAAATAAAAACAAAAACTACGGGCGTGAAACCGGGGGACGCAGCTAGTTATAAATAAAGAAATTGAATATTGGTATCCTTTCGTAAATAATAAAAAATATAATAAAAAATATCTATGTACATAATTATATAATGTATTAAATATATCAGTCATCTAGTACCCATAACACAAGCTTTGAGTAGCTTACTTTGGGGCTAGATGGTGCTGTGTGGATTGTCCAGCATTAAATAAATAAATAAATAAATTGTAAAGTGTTGGAAAGCGACTAAAAAACCAGTGTAATTTTGCATCACCCTCTTTTATGAACGCTACATGTAGGTATGTGATAATAACAGGGGTCGACTCTTTGAAGGGGCAGAACCTAGAACTTTGCACATTTTCGTCAGCAATTTTGTGATGCGTTTATTATGTTAAATTTTTAGTATCACGTCGACGATGAATTTTTTTTACAAAGGTCATGTACTGTATTACTTCTGTGCGACGATTCAGCTAATTTTTTTTTATTTAACCAAGGTTTTTCCTAAAATTTGGCTTTGGTATGCAAACTAGTTAAGCATGTTTTTTGGTAGGAAAACATGCTTAATTAGTTATAGAGTAGGGTGACCCGGAACAAGCATATATGAAAAAAGGGAACTACGAACACACTATACACTACACACTACACTGTATTGCAAAAGTAACAGATTATGAATGTGTATTCTGTCTGTGTGTCGAACCGTTCTAGGAAAAAAGATAAATGTGACTCTTGGACAAAGTCATAGCAAAACGCTAAGTTATTTTTTCTCAGAAAATGAAATAGTCCGAGTCCACAAACAAAATGCTGTAAAAAGTGAACGTTCATCGTCTTTCATCCCAACTAATATTATAAATGCGAAAGTAACTCTGTCTGTCTGTCTGTCTGTCTGTCTGTTACGCTTTCCCGCTTAAACCTCTCAACCGATTTTGATGAAATTTGGCACAGACAATCTTTAGACCCTGAGAAAGAACATAGGCTACCTTTTATTGCATAATATTCAAATTAAAAGTACGCAGACGAAGTCGCGGGTACCAGCTAGTCTTTCATAAAAGAAACCTTTTTAATAGGGCACGATATATAAATCCTTCTCCCACACATTTCAATTAATAACGGCAAGAAACTCAGGTAACCACTAATTTTTTGGATTACTTTCATCATCACCATCTTCCTGCTCTTATTCCATGAAGTGGGGTCGGCACAACAGGGTTCTTCTTCCACTCGCCTCTACCATTCGTGATCTCGGTGCTTACTCCTATCTAACTCATATCATCTATATTTTAAACGTTTACGTGATAAAAACGTTTTGATAATTATATTAGAATTGACGAATATCGTTAATAATAAGGTATGAATGCGTGTAATATGGTTCACCTAATTATTGGACGTTAAACATTTCACCGAAAGAGCTCAAGATACGATGTGATAAGATAAGATGTGACGTTATTTATTTGACTAATTCATATATTTATTGACAAAGAAGTAACAATTAATAGGTGAAAGTATTAACAAAATGTAGAAAAATACATATGAAACTGTTGAGTTATCTGCAGACCGTTGCAAACAATCAAGAGAAACCTTCTGAAATTTAAAGGACTTGGGAGTCGCTTAGCGTCGCCAGCCCTGAAAATAAACCGAAAGAGATATTTGACTTAGTAAATGATTTTTTTTATGAAATTTAATTCTAATGTGTGACAACAATAAAGAAACAAGTCTGCGTACAACGATTATCTAAGTAATTTGGCCAATTGTATAACATTTTAAAACAAGTGCTTGTTTAGAACTTATTTCCAAAACTTACACTTATTTCAAAATGAGTAACCAAGATGTGATCAACTCAATTGATAAGAATTTGAAACACAAAATATTTTCTATTTACAGGACATAATAACTCAACTGAGTATTTACAAAAAAAATGGTGAAAGATTTCCCCATTACGTACAATCGTAGCATTTTGTTAAAGTTAGGTATATCCCTAATCGTGATATTTGTCCCTTTGTTCTTGAGCCATGCGAAACTCGAAGCAAATAACGACTTGTTATTACTCCATTCGATATAACAAGTTGCCCATTTGGTGCTTAGTATCATATTGTGTATGTTGAATTTGTCCCAGAAAACTACAAACAAATATTTTTGTCGGCAAATTGAGCACAAATGTCTACTTTCTGATACTTCAGTTATACACTCATTCAAATGTTCACTCATTTGTAGAAGATGTTCACCATCTTCTGATGGAATATGAGCGGAACCTGTCTCTGAAAGCTCACATGCAAAGCCAATACGATTATTTTTTTACGATGTTGGTGTACTTCAAAGTTTTCAATCTGCCACTGCGTACATGTGAGACAGCTAGAGTACTATTCACTTTAGTTTATTATATTACTAGTTACGCCCCGCGGTTTCACCCGCACAGATCCCGGTATTCCCACGGGATAAAAAGTAGCATATGTGCTATTCCAGACTATAATCTATTTCTCCGCCAAGTTTCATCCAGATCCGTTCTGCCGTTCCGGCGTGAAAGAGTAACAAACATTCATCCATTAATCCATCCATACTTACAAACTTTCGCGTTTATAATATTAGTATGATTAAGTAGTAGATAGTTTATTACAAGCTGTAACGCCGCTAATCGCTCAGAATCATAAAGTCCCTAAAATATCAGAATAAATTGTTCAAGTTTTCAAACGGAAGGCGTGAGTAGTGAATAGTGGCGATAACTTTGTAATCTATAATGGATTGAATACCTAATAGACATCTTCAAAGGATCTTGCGTAGCTAATTAGCAGGTCTAAAGTGAATTTATGCCTACCACGTCGGTGTTAATGACAGTCCTGATTCTATTTCCTTTACCTTTCAGTGTTTTCTACTACGAATAAATAATGTTTTCTATGACTATCATGTCCAACGATTTAGATTAAATTCCTAATTGAAGCTAACCTATTGAGCTGTGTTCAAAGTTTGGGATAGATGGAATTAACCTTATTCAAGAATGCGCTCATCGAACGTGACCGGACTCCAGAGTACGCCTCTTCCCTTGGCGTGGTAGTAGCGGACACCACTAAACGCATTAGACGATAGCACCTAATTATAATGCAAACGAGACGACAAACTCGCTTTAGTAAAAGGTTGCTAGCTAAACAATTTTATAATATTTCTTTTATTCAAAATGTCATGATTACATGAACATAATCCCAATTATTTTAGTATAGATAAAAAGTAGGTATTATTTGCATTTTCCAATTTTATGTAATGATTAAATTTCCAGCCATTGGAGTGTCTAGAATCTTCTTATAAAGAGTACATTAAGGTCAAATAGATTATCTAAACTTTATTCCGTAACTACACCGCCGTCAATTTCTGAATAGTTCTTATCCTTCCAAGGTTGCCTGGAAGAGATCGCTCTCAGCGATAAGGTCGCCCATTGTTTTACCTTAAATGTATGCTTTTACTCTGTACTATGTTTCTGTGTGGTGAACAATAAAGAGTTATCTATCTATCTATCTACATTAACTTACAAACTGAAAGTTAATGTATTCTAAGTTAATGTATGGTGCCTTTTGTTAATAACTTTTTTAAAGGACTCTATACAAAAACGGATGAGAACTTATGCAAACTCAAACAAAGAAATGATAGATAGATAGATAGATAACTCTTTACTTTACTCATACATTTAAGGTAAAACAATGGGCGACCTTATCGCTGAGAGCGATCTCTTCTAGACAACCTTTGTAGGATAAAAACTAATCAGAAATGATCTAGCCTGTTGCTTATTAAATCTTTATGTATGGATCATAAATAATAAGAAAACTATTCAACGTAAGTATTTAAACAAATTTTAAAAGTATTTCATAGAACCTATTAACTGAGATTGACTTGACTTTGAATTAGTTGAATCACATCAAACGTTAATCTCAGTTAAAAGTTTATTTGAAATATACTTTTAAAATTTGAATTAAAGACGTTTATTTATTTTCTTTCAATTAGCAAGGGCTATTGAAAGCTTATAAAGGAAAAAAAAAAGCTTATGAAGGAACTATTGAAGGGCAACCTTCCTATGAAACTCAAACGCAAGCTCATGGACATGTGCATCCTTCCCGTTCTTACATATGGCTCGCAGACTTGGTCTTTGACAAATATTCAGAAATCCAAACTCAAGGTTTGCCAACGGGCAATGGAGCGCAGCATTCTAGGAATACAATGAACAGATCGCGTCCGAATCACCATTCTGCGCTCCAAAACTAAAATTGCCGACGTGGGGCATAAAGCCGCTAGGCTGAAGTGGGACTGGGCCGGCCACGTCTGTCGCATGCCAGACGACCTGTGGGCTAAAACCACTACCGAGTGGTGCCCTGACACAGCGAGGCGGCGTCGCGGCAGACCGCGCATGAGATGGCGAGACGAGCTGGACGCCTATGAGAGGGACTGGCGGATAAAGGCTCGTGATAGAAGTGACTGGCGGAAAAGGGGGGAGGCCTTTGCCCAACAATGGGACACCATAGGCTAGTAGTAGTAGTAATAGCAAGGGCTAGATCATTTCTTTTTTCGAAATTGGAAATGTTTTCATCCGTTTTTGTATAGGTAAAGAGAGAAAGTCCTATGAAAAAAGTTATCGACTAAAGGCACCATATTTTCTGCAATTTCTCTAGGTAGAAAGATGAAATGGCTCACTATAAAAATATCGAGGGTCCTATCATGTGTTTGCTTCCGGAGGAAGAGGATATCGGGGTCCAGTCCCAATGCGCAATTTGTCGCATCAAAATCAACCGTGCCCGCTTATAATAACGCACATCAAAATAGCATCTAAATAGCATCTAGCATCAGACAACGCGAGCATGAATTTTTCTCTAAAAGCATATTTTTTATTTTAGCGTGCGCGAGCTAGCTACATTGTCCGAAAATGCGTATTAATCGCTTCTGACCATTTTTGAAATAATCGCGGCACCGGAGTGAATAAATAAACGTTAAGAAGTACGCCCAAAATTGCATTTTAATCGCTATAGATCTACGCAAACTTTTTAGCAATATAAAAATCGCGCACGACTTTGTAAACTAAATAAACAAAACAAAGTCAAACAAATATTTGCAATAAGTAAAGTAATAATAAAATATCCAAACCTCTTCCAACGCCAAGCGCCGCTCTTGGTATGGTGTGCTGCCATATTTGCACTGTTTATTAATTCAAAAGTCTTAATAAACTTTAACCGCACGCATGGCAAGCTCTGCTGAAGGCGAGCTCGCAACGAAGCGCGGCGACCGCGCGGCGACTCTGGACCGACTGAACGTTACCCCAGGGGTTCGACTAACGGCAAGCCTCGGATAGGGTGGATACTGGCTCCCCGCACCTGCCGCTTCTTGCCCCTCAGGCTCGCTGGGCCCAGCCGTCCCCCTCACATTACTCTTTGCCGGACATAGGACGTTAAGCATCAAAAAACGAATAAATAGAGCCCGCTATTGTCACGTTATGGTCGACAATGATATCGCTTGCCCCTGATACCACTATTTGTTTCGGGATTTGTATCGGGATCGTATCTAAACTATTGATGAATAATGAACGACTAATTTTAACCCGAAGTTTAGTTTTTGTGGTATTGTCAGGTCAGGTACCTGTCTACAGGGTTACTGGTAACTCGACGTATTCCTTGCAGGACGTTATAGTAGGGTTAAAATGCAGCAAATTAGGTATTAATTTGTACATCAGGCGTAGTATTTTTTTTTCACTAGACAAATTTTTTTATAGAGTAATAGCAAACATTACAAAAAATTTAATGTTTGATTAGTGATATTTGCCAAGGTTTTAGGCATTTTTGAACTTTTAATTATTAAAAAAGATCTGCTACGGCATCAACTATGATATTAACTTAAATTTCAGTACAGTCGCGCCGTAAATCATTTTTAAATTGGCTTCAAATGATTTAATCTGGGTTTTTTCATAAAAAAAACTAAAAATCTAACTAACTCAAAAACTACTGAACTTCGGTAGAACATTTTGGTGGCTTAATTTGTTGCATTTTAGCCCTACTATGACGTCCTGCAAGGAATACGTCGAGTTACCAGTAACCCTTTATATTTTGAAAATTTGCGCTCTGTTTCGTGAGTTGAAAAGCTTAGCTTAACTAAGCTTTTCAACTTCGCATTTAAATACGCATTGCTTTATAAAAATAATTTCTCATGCCCGAAAACCTTGGGTGATGGTAAAAAAAGGCGAAGGTAACCCCGATCTAGATACCTAGGTACACAGTTTTATTTTTTTACAAAGTAGGCATTTTTATTTCTAGCCATCAGTAGAGCAGTACGATTTTCCGGTTTCCTTTGAAAATGAAAACCAAGAAATTTCAGCATGAACCAACAAGATAATGAATAACTCTACCTATAGCCCGTTAGGTTGGTACTTATCGCTAATTAAACCTGGCCGTTTTACTATTCTAGTACCTCCTAATATAGGAAAACAATTTAGCATAAACACGGTAAAGCTCGTTTTCGAACTCACATGGCCTTAAGACGCCGACAACCGTCAATCAACATCTCGCTGACACAATTCAACACAGATTATAAT
This sequence comes from Plemyria rubiginata, assembly GCA_963576535.1. Taxonomy (NCBI): domain Eukaryota; kingdom Metazoa; phylum Arthropoda; class Insecta; order Lepidoptera; family Geometridae; genus Plemyria; species Plemyria rubiginata. The sequence goes on from OY754905.1 coordinate 8,169,876, forward strand.
TTGTTTAACAAATTTTTGTACTTGACCAACTTTTTTGCGTTGAGTGAGACTCACGGTAAAATATGCACCAGTAGCAATTTCTTTAGCTTACAAAGTTGAGTCTAGGGCTCTCGTAATCTCGTAACAAGCTTTAACTGTTGAGGAGAATTGAAAACCACTCCAATTATCCAAGTTCTCCAAAGTTGTAAGATAAACACTTAGCCCGAGCTAGCTCACAAAGAGACTTGCTTCTTAAATGTATAAAAGTCTACGGATTACATGTTATCTTTGTTCTACATCTAAGGATGATATCTCGCGAATCTGGAAAGCTTAAATCGGATGAGGTCAAGTGCAGATGCAAACTGATGGAAAAATTATCTTAATTTGTGTGCAGATGTTTTTATTTACAATGGGGAATAAATAAATACAAAAAGTACACAGCTTGTGACGGGCCATTTTATTTATGTATGCTTCGTTATAACATTACGAGGCTCTTTCAAAAAGTGGAGCATCTATCCTGATTTTACCCTAGGTAAGTACTTTCTAGAAATTTCTTCACAAAATTATTTAAATATATAGGTATACGAAATTCACCAATGAACTAGAAAACTGTATTTTCCAAAACCGAAATGAATGGATAAAATTTAAATGAAAGATAGTACATTATTGTACCAAACGAAACAACAACAGTACTCTGATAAAAACTGTACCTACCTACAATGAGCGGTCTTATCGCTGCATACTACTCTTCCTGACAACTCTTCGACGACTCTTCTCTTCTTCTTTCAGACAATTTTTGTATCGAGTTAAGATTGTAAAAGTGTAGAAGATTGAACACAACTATAACTCCTTAAATAATAGGTAATATAAAGTTCACAATGCATAGAATTAATATAACAAAATAGTACACTTTTATGCAGCTTAATAAAATCAACACTATCTTTCTCAAGTTGTAAGAGACAGTTTACAAACAGTTCAAATCAATTGAAAACGGCTTACAAAACGTTTTGATTCACGAAGTTCGTAGACCCATACAGTGTTGATGGTTGCTAGGTACGTCATGGTGGCCAGTTAACTATAAGGCCTGCAGTATGCCAATAAATTGAATGATTGCTTTTGTGCATCGTTTATAGTAATTGCCTGACAGTGGCAGTACAAAGTCTACTCGGTCTCTTGCAGCCATTTACCTACACGTAGTTTTATTGTCAGACTGTGTTGAAGCTCAGCCAGGAAACCCTTAAAAAATAATAATAAACCTATAGGTACGTATTCGCGGCACAAATTTTTTGCTAATACAATATATTATTATGATAGATACCTACCAATAACTTTTGCCCGGCCCAGGATTGCAATCCATGCAGTATTGTAAGTTATCTGATATAGTTCTTTAAAAAAGCGACATTGCAAAGTGCATTGTAAAAATGCTCTAGGTATTCAAAAATAACGTCTTGATTCAAACAAGTATTATGTAAGTACGAAACAAAGTAAAGCAAGCGTGTTTTTTTTGTAAAATAAGGAAACAAGATAATAAAAGTTTAAAGGTGGGCGGCTTGGTAAGTACCGGTACAGCGTAACTTAGAAAAATCGAGGGCCGTTAAGAACTTGAACAATACAAAAACTACTTTAAAACTAATTGACAAACATTGAAGACTTTTGGTAATACCTATCTCAAGTGGGAGTTTGACCTGGCGAAACCCATGTTCCATTCCATTTACCAAAACTTGGTTCGTTCGAATCAATCTTGTTAAGTATTCAAAAACCCAGCTTGAGTATCAATAAAATAAGATTCATTAAAATTGATTTCTTCTTAGTAACAGATTATTTTTTTAGTCTTTTTTAAACAGTAAAAGTGAACTCATATTTGCTATATGTAATTAAAAAGACAATGTACCTACTTCGTAAAAAAACAGGTATAAGTATTAAGTAGGTAAAAAAACAACTCTAGAAACTCAGAGGTAAACTTTTATAGAATAACAAAGGGGTGAGAATATAAGACCTTTCATATTTGCGTACTAGATTTTTTACGAAACATTTTCAAACACGCACGCTCGTCTATACAGTGGGCGGGTTGTTCTAGACCATACCCTGACATAAAGCTGAGACAAGAGAGGTTGACAGCGCTCACACCACGTCTTGTGAACAAATTTTCAGCCTGCAGTGGACGTCTAACTTCAAACAATGTCTAAAATTAGCGCTGTCTCTGTTTGCCATTACGCAATGGTAAGAGATGTCAAAAGTTTAGGCAGTGTTTAACGTTTGCCTATTTTTTTGTAGTAAGGCCCTAGTTGTCTATTTTCCTTTTATAACGTTTATCGTGAGAGTGCGAGCGAGCGTGTCAAAGCTAAAATAAACCACTTGATGCGTGCAATTTTAATTACACACAGATTCGTCGAAATAAAGTTGAAAACAAACCTGCATCTAAAGAGTGAGTCTAAATCGCAGCAGCAGTCGTGTGTAGGCGTCACGGGATTTTAAAATTTTGACACATTTTGGGAATCCTGCGATATTTGCTCTTATGGAATGTAATAAAAAAAATACGGTACGTGTTACAGTAAAACTAATTTTGCTATAGGTAGGTCGTCTGAGTTCCTTTTTTTCAACAGAATTTTATGAATTGACAAAAAAAGATATAATTTATAAATCACGCAGCAGAAGAGAAAAACACAAAAGTGGAATATAATTATAGGCGTGCTTATCGCTCAAGTGATCTTTTCCGGACAACCTTGAAATGGACTGGATTTGACCAATGATAGAGGACAAAATAGGTTTTTAAAACAACAACAACAAGCAAGAGAAGCTTTTTTCAGTCTATAAAGAAATTGTTCACGCACACTGTAGACTAAGCACAAGCATGCCTGTAAACTCAACTAGCCTTCCAAGGTAAAAGGCAACATCACGTGCGTATATCAGATTTTATTTTTATTATCAGCACACCTAGTTCGTGTAAAAGTGTCGTAAACGAAAAACACACAAGAATTCGATACTGCGTTGGTTAAACGATAATATAATTTTAAGGATCACACTGAAGAAATCCAGAAGGTAAGTTATTACAGTGGAGCTATGAAATACAGTTTCCTCATTCCTCATCTTTCTCGTAAGTTTAATCTTTCATTTACCTATTGCACTCACGTCTTGAAAAAATACCCACGTAGTCTTGAAGGAATCTTCAAGACTTTCTTCTACCATTGTATATGGGGAAAACATACGGGATATTTTTTTCATACTCACGGGTACCTACTCACGTTGAACGTTGAGCCAGTGCAGTGGGTGCAAGACTCACCATGGTCACGACGCAGATGTACCTAACTTCAAATATATAAAAAAAAATCGACGTTCAAGAATCCAAATAGATATATAAAAATCGATGTTCCGATACTATTTTAAGAGCAGGTAGGTTACTCTAACTTTGAAAGTTCTTTGTTTCCATTCTCAAAGATGCAAACAATTTATCATAAAAATTAAATAAAACAAGATCCGGTTCACATAATTTGAGTAAACACAATATCACATAGCAGAATTTATTCGGAAACCGAACGATATCTGTTAATATTTAAACTTCAATTATCATTACTTCAACGATCAGGCTTCAGCTGCGGGCTGCGGCCACCCTTGCGTCGTGGCTTTTTGTTGGGAAAATATATATTCGAAGTTACGAGTATGATAATTTCTAGATGATAGTAGAGCAAGCACACGCATTTTGAACACTCTCTCAGGTCTTCAATCTATCACTTATTATCAAAATTATTTTTTTATTATTTTGCTTTGTATTGTAAATGTTTTTTTTAAGTATTTTTGTTAATTTTTTTACTTCAGTTATAAGGTAGAAATGACAAATCCATCGTCACGATATACTTCATTGATGATAATTAAATAAAAAAGTTACTTTGAAATTTCTAGAACCATATTTATAAACATGTGATTACACCGACTTTAACTTTACGACTACACTTTGTCTGCTTGCCGTCCACATTAGAAATATTCATTAATGAAGAATGGCTCGTCGATATTGCAATGATAACCTAATTTATCTGCTAATGGTTTTTTTTATTTCAATAAAACTCAATGATACGCTCTGTTCGATTAATTAGTAACTGAAAACTACAAAAGTAGAAAGCATGCTTTTCATGGGGTTTAGCTTCACCAGTTGAATGAGTCTGTGAAACAAGCACCTGGAATCAACTATATAACAATGACGTTTTTATTAAAACCATTCCAGAGAGGATAGTTTTGTGTTTTATTATATTATTGTAAGCACCCAACGATTACGTGCCGTACAATGCACTACCATGCATCGAATGGATGCAGGGTAGTGCGCTATCCGTAGTCACTGTCACTGACGAGTAAAGTTGATGTCAAACAAAAGCAATGTATGCTACAATAGCCACTCCGTCAGGTAATTTTTTACTTGTCCACCTACAAATAGGTACTCCGATTTAGAGTGCGAGCCGAGTGAATCTTCTGACATAAATCAGTGCAGAATTGTTGAAATACCATTACCATTGTTCAGAATAATTCATTCTTCAAAAGATTAGAGCAAATCAAGAGCGGGAACGTGGTGAAAGTGGAAAATTGCCAAAGTAGGGTGCCATTTATCAACGCCGCTGTTCGGTGACATCTCACGCCTTCGGTGAATCTCAACGCGACCCCATCTTCCCGTATGCAATCACCTTGTGTGGTTATTTGTTCATTCATTGAAAATTAAACTAAAACATCGTGAGGAAACCATAAGTGTTAGGACACTTACTGGTTAAGGTAAAACATTTACTGATTTTCTAAAAATGTTTTATGTTTGAGATGTGTTGATATTTGTGTTGTGTGTGCTGATGCTAGAGCATCAGACCTTTAAGGAATACCAAAAAAGACATTATTACATTTGGACATACCTACTTGTGTCTCCACCGCATATATCAACAACTATAATATCCAATTCCCCAAATAATCTTGAGTTGATTATTAGGAGCCTAGGGATCAAGGTAGTAAGGCCAATGTATCTATAAACATTTTGAATAACGCAGCGTAGCCTGCGAGACTGCGACTCAGAGACTCAAAGTAAAGCTATTCGCTAGATAAAAAGTCATTTTTAAGCGAGACGAAAGTAGAGGCGGAATCATATTACAAAAAAAAGTATTTTGATTACAGGAGAGGATTTTTTACAGAATTTATCCTAATCGGATCACAAAAACCCACTAAAATAATTCAAATATCCATTATAATACTCATACCCACGGTTTCTGAAAGCGCGATCAACACTAATCGGTTATCAAGTCACTTTGCTATCTCTATCTAATTTGAAGTAAAAGCTGATATAGCAAGTGACTTGACAGCCGATTAGTGTTGATCGCGCTTTCAGAAACCGGGGGTTAGTCAACCGATTATTTTTCATAACATCCACTGTTTTAGGGTAGATAAAAAATGACTCCATGCGTTCATACGTAGCTGAAGCCTAAATGAAATAGACACCGTGGGTAAAACTGTCTCTGAAGCCCTTTAGGAAGGCAACGATATCAAAAGTTTTATAAAACTTAGCTGCTGACTTTTTTCAAAGTATAAAATAAGCTTACGACGACTGGGAATAATGTGGCAATAATGCAGTAAACAATGTACTTTTTCTACATTCCTACAGTAAATGAGAGTAGGTACCAAACACAGACGTTTATAGGAGATTTGAAATATTTTACGTTTTTAAAAGCCCTACCTATGACACTAAAGATTGTACCTACGTCTAGAATTATTACCAAGTACCAAATTCTCGAATATGGTTACACAATCGCTCAGATCATATCTCTTGGTTACACATAAAAATACTTGAAAATATAATATGTGAAGGCGGTCAATGCCAAGTTCACAATACAATACAAAATTATTTTAACAGGCTTCACAGCTGAGTTGGTAGTAGCGCTGCTTTCTGGCCGTAGGCCGTAGGTTCGATTCCCACCGAGAACAAACATTTGTGTGATGTTTGATAAACACATAAACATCGTGAGATAGACAAAAGCCAAAATTATTAATCATAGAATATTTATTTAGAAAAAATTGTATTACCAGTAAATATGTTAAAGACTAAGGAGAAAATATGAAAAAGCTGGAGGAGGCCTTTACCCGAGAACCCCTCTCTACCTAATCGGTAGTATCTACCCTATCTATATAAAAAAGTGAAAATTTAAAAAAGACATGTATCTACAACTTATTATGGAATAAGCAATTTTCATTTTTATTTTATTTATTTATTTATGTTAAAGATATAGAGAATTTGTCTAAAGTAAATCAAGCCACAGAAAAACGACTTGCAGCCTTAGAATCTGAGATAATGGCACTCAAAGCAACTGCTCCATCCTCCATGCCTCCGTCTATTTTATATGAAGTAATTGCGGCTGAGCTGAACGATCGCAAACAAAGAAGCAAAAATATAATTATTGGAGGTGTACCAGAACCGATTTCAAAGGAACCTGAAGAAAGGATGAACCTAGACAAGAGAGAAGTTATTAATATCATTAAAACATTTAATTCTGAATGTCCTGAGCCAGCCTACATATTTCGCCTTGGAAAGTACAACCCTAAGAAAATTCGTCACCTGAAAGTATGTTTCAAATCAAATGAGTCAGCTAAAGACGTGCTTTGTAATAGAAATTTAAATAAAAATGACACAATAAAAATATTCGGCGATCAAACACCTAAACAGCAAGAGCACTTTAAGAAATTAAAAGGCGAACTGCAACATCGAACTGATAGCGGAGAAAGCCAGCTTACTATCAAATACATCAACGGATTTTTTTGGATGGGTTTCTATTATTTTAGGAACCCTCCTAAAATAATAGAAACCCATCCAAAAAAAAATCCGTGAATTTACCGATAACTGTGACAACGATAATTATAAATTAGGGATATTAAACAAATAACAATTACCTACCTAATAAAATAAAATATTCCAACTATCACATTAAAATTAAAAAAGACTAAAATGATATATGTATATAAAAAAAATACAAATACTGAATTATTATGATTAGTTTTTACATTTACACCAGAAAATCGGCATGATTCTTTTGTATAATTATATAGGCTATTCGAGATACTGTTGTGAATTTTATGTTCCCGAACTCAAAACACAAACACTAAATTTTGTTATATTATAGAAAAGGAGTGATAGTTTGAACAAGCACAGTTGTCGATAAGTTAATTAGTTATTAGTAAAGTTTATAAAAAAACCGTTATCATATTTCATTAGTAATAAGTAACAATAAGTTCGAGCCGTGTCACATCTAGTTTTACTAAGTCAGTGTAAATTGTTAGAATCAACACAACAACCTATTGTTTTGAACGAGTGAGCAATGTATTCAAAACTACCGGCATCTTAGAATTATATTTTTGTTTTTTGTTAGGTATTTTAATTTAGTTAGACCTAAGACGATAAGCCCGTCAATTTATGTGTTATTACAAATTGTTTTCTCATATAAGTGAATAATGTATTCTTCTTGAGAAATAAATGATCTTAAACCCGAAAGACTGAGGCAGCCATCCGCGTAGCTGCCATGTTTCCAATAAAATTATACGCATATTAATTTAAGTCACGTTGCCACAAAAGGAAGGAGTGCATTGCCTTATTCACTTGTCGGTGGATCCAACGGGAATTTCGTCTACTTTGAATACTTGATTTGATTAGGGAAGGGAAGGGAAGGGACCACTCACGAACCACCGTGCACACTTCTAAAAATAGCGTCGGGAAAACTTTTGTCACATCACAAAAATGCCACCTCACAAGGTGAGTGAGTTGTGAAGCTAAGAAAATATATTTATTTTCGAGCGTTATGCTTCACTACCTGCTGCTCGCGGCTTAACCTGCTTGCGAAGTAAATTTGTGGGTTTTCAAATCCACGGGTTCTGTTAGCTAGCTTCAGCCTGCGATTTAGTACCTACACAATAGCAGCTTACACATAGGTACCTAAGTATTATACCTTAAATTTGTGTCGTTATTGTAACGATACTTAGACAATTAAAAACATTGCTGGAGAATCGAGAGCCCAGGGGCTAACATGCAAGATGGCAGCGAAAAGACGTGCCAGATAGGTTTAGCACATCTTAAAAATTTGTAAATATATAGTTTTTCAGAACAATCACCATCTCGCATAGCTAATAAATAAATAAATATTGGTGGACTTTCCACACAGCACTATCTAGCCCCAAACTAAGCTTATGCTTGTAATATGGAAACCAGATAGCTGATATACTACTTATAATACTTTTTTTTTTTTGTAAATACATACTTATAATATTATATAACACCCAGACAGAGAACAAACATTTATGTTCACCACACAAATGTTTGTTCACGGTGGGAATCGAACCCACGACCTACGGCGCAGAAGGCATAGCTACTACCAACTGAGCTACGTAGGCTGTCGAAATATATAGCTATTATAATTCTTATAAAAACCAGAATTTGTAGGTACTTACATTTCTAACTTATTTCAGATGATACCATCGCCCCCAAAGTCATTTGTTAAACACGGCCCCTGCTTGGCCTTTTTGTTTTAGCTGAGATTAGATTATATACACCTGAATGGGTCACACCACGGCTGTTTTGATTCTATTTCACATTGATGAAATGCAACATATAAATGGCACTAATAGCGCTACATATACGGTGCATAGTTTTCTCCCCCGACAGGGGAAAACAACGTAATTTTAATTAGAAGCGTAGATCCTATCCCACATATTGAAACGTTGATTATCTGAAATAGGATTGCTTCGGATTCCAAAGCTTAGGTTAAAATGCCAAAAACTGGGAAATAAATAAAAGGTTTTGAATGATAACTAGGTATGAGGATCACAGTTTCAAGAGAAGCGGCCATAACTGCATATCATGGATATGTGTCGTCAGTACTATTGTCGTGATTAAAGGAAACGCTTCAAGTACTAGACAACAACTGATTTATTTACGAGTGAACCTACCTACATAAAACATGACTACCCACAACATCTCCCCCACCAAACAATGGACATTATTGCTTACTAACTACACTCATCACTATATAACTTATTGACTAACATAGATTAATATTGATACGAAATATATGTATTAGATAACAAAGTATAGGTACACATTTAGTTACGTAAAGATTGGCAGGCAAATAATAGACCTAATAATATTAGATACAAGAACCTAGTCAGCTCTGTGCTTGCATCTGTCCCACCTATCTATCCCCTCATAAAATAATTAAGACTTACACACAATCATGTAAGTGTTATATTTATTTCCAAACATGTACCTACCTATATGGAAAATTAAATACTTACCTACCCAAAACCAGATGTAATTTTTTTTTTTTAATATTTACAGTAATTATTAAACAGTAGGTAGGTACCTAGGTACCTGTTATACAATACCTACTTGCTGTGGGTTTAAACAGTGCGTTGCGCCGCTTTTTTTTTTGCTTTGCGCGTAAGTGGCGGATGGGATGTAAACACTTTAGGTATATCTTGACCTAAGTCTGAGTTTGACTCTGTACTTTTAGTGTCTACATTCTCAACCTCCTCTTTAGCGTCACAAAATTCATCTTCATTGCTCACACTAGTGTTTGGTGATTGGGTTGATTCTATGTCAGGTTCACATTTGATTAGATGACGACGGTTGCGTCTATACCTGCCACCTGCACTAGTCTGGACAATGTATGATCGAGGAGTATTAGCCTGGCTTACCACTCTTGCCCTACTTCTATTTTTTCCGTCAATACAGACAACGGAATCACCTTCTTTTAGAGTAGATAAAGTTTTACACCTCTGGTCGTAATACATTCTCACATTGTTTTGTTTGTTTAACATTTCTAAATGTTCTGATGGGTCTATTGGCTGTGGTTTTAGAATAGCTGAATGCACTGGTAATTGACAACGTAGCCTTCGGCCCATCAAGAGCTGTGCTGGAGAACTCAAACCGTCCCTAGGTGTGTTTCTATAGTTCAGAAGAGCTAAGTCGAAATCACCGTTACTTTGAATAGATTTTTTTAATAATTTTTTTAATCGTTTGTACCGCGCGTTCACTTTTTCCATTCGACTGCGCATAGTTAGGCGATGACGTCACATGGTCGAATCCCCAAGCGTTGGCAAAACATTTGAACTCTCGACTGGAATACTGTGTTCCGTTATCGCTTATCAATACGCTGGGAATGCCGTGACGCGAAAAAATATTTTTCATGCTTTGTATTACTGCCTTTGACGTCAAACTACTCAATTTACAGACTTCCACAAAGTTAGAATAATAATCAACCAAAATTAAATAATGTCGCTTTTTAAACTCAAAGAGATCTGAACCTATTTTATGCCAAGGCAGCTCGGGAATCTCAATTGGTAGCATGGGCTGCTTAGCGGGTGCGTTTGAGTGCTCCTGACAGGTGTGACATCTTTTTACATACATTTCTATGTCCCGTGACATGTTAGGCCAGAACATGACTTGCCTCGCGCGCCGCTTGCACCGATCTATACCTAAATGGCCCTCGTGGATAATCCTTAGCATGTCGCCTCTTGCATTTTTAGGAATTAACACCAAATTATCCCTAAAAATAACATCATCCACTACTAGTAGCTCCTCTTTAAAGGACCAATAAAACTTAATTTCATTTGGAACATTATATTTATGGTCAGGCCACCCAGAATTAATACACTTTGATAACATTTGCAATTCGGTATCACGTTTAGTTTCTTTTTTTATTAGAGTCAGTTTATCGTTCGACATCGGTACATTTCCTACCATCATCTGTATCTGATACACAACATTATTATGCACCTCATCACTATATAAATCGGGAAGCGCGGCACGAGACAACATGTCCGCAATGAACATATATTTGCCAGGCACGTATGTTACAATCAGGTCGTAACCTTGAATTCGCAAAAGCATACGTTGCAGGCGCGCTGGGACAGACATCAATGGTTTTTTAAAAATGCTCTCTAAAGGTTTGTGGTCTGACTCCACAACGACCCCCTTTTGACCATAGACATACTGGTGAAAACGCTCACACGCAAACACGATAGCCAACATCTCTTTTTCTACCTGAGCGTATGTTTTCTGTGCATCCGTAAGCGTGCGCGAGGCGTACTCGACGGGGCGGCCACCCTGCAGCAACACGGCGCCCAGCGCGTCGCGCGACGCGTCCACTGACAGCACGACGGGACGCGTCGGGTCGTACAGCGCCAGCACGCCAGCGCCCGTCACCGCCTCCTTCAGCCGATCGAACGCTTCGCTTTCGCTTGACTCCCAACGCCAATCACTACCTTTCCGCAATAGGCTAGTTAACGGAATAGCTATCTCAGAATAATGCGGAATAAATTTAGATAAGTAGTTTACCGCGCCTAAAAATCTCTCTACCTCTTTCCTGTCTTTTGGGGATTTTAACTCTTTGATTGCTTTAATTTTTTCATAATCTGGCCTCATTCCGTTTGAGTCAAAAATGTGTCCTAAGTACTTAACTTCTTGAACACCTATTTTACACTTTTCTTTATTGAACTTCAGATTTTTTTTTCTCGCTCTGTCTAATAGTGCCTTTAATCTTGTGTCGTGAATTTGCCTAGTTTCACCCCACACTACAACGTCATCTATGTAATTTTCTACTCCTTCCAGACCTTCCAGAAGCTGACGTAGCTTCCCGTGAAACACTTCTGAGGCACAATTAATCCCAAAGGGGAGTCTCAAAAATTGGAACCGACCAAAGGGTGTGCTGAAGGTACAAAGATCGGCACTTTCATCATCTAGTTCCACTGTCCAAAACCCAGAATTGGCGTCCAAAACAGAAAAGAAACGTGCCCCGTGTAGGCGTGATGCCAGTTCAGATACTGTTGGGAGCTGAAAACGTGCGCGTTGCACCGCACGGTTTAGTTCGCGCGGGTCTAAGCATATCCGGATACCGTTATTCTTTTTAGCGACCAGCACTAGCGGGTGAACCCACTGTGTCGGATGATTGACCTTCCTAATGACGCCTAACTGTTCCATTTTACTCAGTTCTTCCCTTAACCGGTCTCGAAGCCCGTGAGGAATTTTTCGAGACGCACAAATAACAGGTGGAACAGATCTATCAATAACAATGTGATACTTTCCCGGCAAACATCCTAATCCCTTGAATAAATCATCATAGTTCGATATTTCGACTGACCTTATACGTTTTACTAATCCTAATAGCTCGCATGATTTCTGTCCCAACACACTACTGCATTCCATGTCCGCTACTGCAAACTTTAGTTTATATACAACATTTTTGTATGACCAGGGTAAAATACAAATTCCCTTTAACGGTATGACATCGTGTGTGTAAGACAACAATGGTATCTTCTTTTTAATAATTAACGCTTCATTAAAGCCTAATTCACAGAATCTTCGAAAGGACATTATGTTATAATCGGCTCCCGTATCGAGCTTGAAATTTTCCGTACCGTTCATACATGACAGCTCTTGGACCCAGTTTTCTGATCCACTTTTTCTACCCCCGACCCCAATAGTCGAAATATAAAATGAGTCATCTTCCGAGTCACTGTAACAATCTGCTTCATCACATTCAACTTCGTACACTCGATCTACTCGACTGCGACCACTGTTATTATAAGAATAGTTTGACTTACAATTGCGAGCGAAATGTCCACGATTACCGCACTTGAAGCAGCTGACGCGTTGCGCTGGACACGTCTCGCCGCCAGCACACCGCGCGCCGCCACACGCCGCGCACAGAGCCTGGCGCGGCGGCTGCGCGCGGCCCGCTGCATTGCTGCCGCCCGCGCTGCGCCCGCGGCCGCGCCCCCCGGCGCCGGCAGCGTAGGCGTCGGCGGCCCCCGGCCCCGACGACGCATGCGGCGCGCGCTGCGCCCACGAACGCGCCCCTCGACCGCGCGACCTATAAGCGACACTGTCGACATGCGGGGTCCCTTCGACACCACTCGTGCTAGCCATTTGAAGCTCACTTTCCCGTGACGCCTCCACCGCCTGACACATTTTCACCGCCTTGTCCAGGTTGAGCTCCTCGCATCTCAGTAACCGGTCCCTGACCGTAGCCTGGCGAATGCCACATACAATCCGATCCTTGATCAGATCCTCCTCCAAAGTCTCAAACTCGCACTTTTTACTTAGAAGGCGAAGTGCCGTGACATACTGTTGAATCGATTCACCATCTTCTTGGTTGCGTGTAAAAAATTTGTATCGCATGAGTGTCACGTTGGACTTTGTCACGAAGAGATTATCAAATTTTTTCAACAACACATTTATGTCATCGCGTTCCTCTTCTTTCTCGAAAGTTAAAGTTTGATACACATCAAAACCATCTGGGCCAATTAAATTCACCAATAAACTAGCTTGCACACTTGAGGGCTCCGTGTGTACTCCTGAAGCCTTGACAAACAGGAGGAATTGTTGCTTCCATTTTTTCCAAGCATCGGCCCGGCCGACTGGCCCCCCGGCGTCGTCCATGTTTAATTCTGACGGCGGGCGAGCGTGCTCCATTGCTTATCGAAAATATACGCGTATATCACTTTGTTAATAATGCTCAGATATCAATCGACACTGGTTGAGTACTTTACTTGCAATTGTGAATAACTTTAGTCACTTTACACACTAAATTATCACAAAACCGCTGTCACCATGTCGTGATTAAAGGAAACGCTTCAAGTACTAGACAACAACTGATTTATTTACGAGTGAACCTACCTACATAAAACATGACTACCCACAACAACTATCATATGGTCTTCTGTTGTGGGGAAATTCTGTAGACGTGAACCGAGCTTTCAGGGTGCAAAAAAGTGTGTTAGGGCCATCTTTGGTGTTTGGTCTATGGAAAGCTGTAAGCCGTTATTTAAAGAACTGAAAATACTACCATTATGCTGCATGTACATAAAAGAGTTGTGTATCCTGGTGAAACAACGCCCAGATTATTTTAGGAAACAATCTGATGTAATAATAAGAAATGTCATCTCAAGAAATCCATATAAATTGTACATACCTAAAATCAAACTAGACATTCACAAAAGAAATTCATATGTAAATGCTCTAAGGGTATATAACAAACTACCTAATTCGTTTAAAGACTTGCCATTTTATATTTATAAAATCAAGCTAACAAAATGGTTAGCTGAGAAGTGTTTTTATGACATGAATGGATTAATTTATGAATCCATTGTATCCTTATTGACATTTAACAAAATAATAAATATAATTTATGATTAAATATGTAGGTAGGTAATTGATTAAATTTATTTCTATTGACTGTAGGTATTTTTAAATAATAATATTGTTGACTGTCTCTTTTTTCCTTTGTCTTTTTATATATTATCATGTAATCAAAAATATTGCACGCCTAGTTTTAAGTCGAATACATTGGACATTATTATAATTATGTGACATCTTCTCACACATGTATTTATGCAATAAAATACTTTGACTTTGACTTTGAGCCGGAAGACAAAACCTAGAACGCCCGATAGACTGACGACAATGTAACGATCGTGTGAAGTGTGTGGAAAGAGAATGCTCATGTCGTTCTTTCTACATAATATTTTATTATATACCTATGTAAATGTAATAACTGGTGGATTTTCCACACAGTCCACAGCACACGCTTGTAATAAAGGGCTGGATATATCCCGCAGTGGACTACGTAAGCGTTTGATTATTGATTATGATGTTTCAGAGTTGTAGCTATTCTGATTCTAGGGTGATGTTCGTATGGTACCTATGTCTGTGCGTATTTCTCTGTTCCGTGGTTTATAGCTATTATAAAACGCCTGAGTGTGAGCAAAAGAGCAGAAGAATAGTACTTATGTAATTAGTGAATGAAGGGCGAGGGCCGTTAAATCACGAGCAAGTGAAGCATTCACGACTGATTCATGATGGTTGACCAAACGTTAATAAACTACCGTTACTGACTATAGATATATCTACGGGTACTCCGTCTACCGTGCAATTTGCATTCATCGGGACAAGAAACATTGAACACCGCAATGCAACGGCACACGACAATTATCCGCTACGTGTCTGACAAAATATGACAATGTTTTTCATAATTGGTTCAGAGGTAGGTATCTTTACATCACACACATTCGAATACTAATTCTTCGAAGCTTGTGATTTAGCATTGAATTTTCCGAACGTGCAGCTTCATCGTCGAAGGATTAGCCTAACATACTTGGTAACCAGACCATGTTATCTATTACCTTTATATTAATCCTTAGGTATCCAAATAAATCATTTTTTATGCAAGGCAGTTTCAATACCTGTAGAGTAAGTTCTTGAATTTTTTAAATCGGACATTATATTCAAAATATATTACGAATAAGAGCACCGGTGGTCTAGTGGAAGTGACGCCGCCTTCCGATCGTAAGGTCGCAGGTTCGAATCCGGTCGTGCACCAATAGATTTTTCTATCGAAAAATTTATGTGCGCAATGCCAGTGCTCTTAAACGGTGAAGGAAAACATCGTGAGGAAACCAGTTAGTATTCTATCAGCGGCGATGGGCTTGCAACCTGTCACGTATGGAATACTGCAAAACTACTGCAAAATGTGGGTATGTGTCAAATGTAATGTTTGGCCGTACCTCTGACTATTCTCCTTAGACATCCTCAGACTTGAGTTAGTACTTGGTATTGAGAGATCTGAAGGTATATCTACCGTGCCTGGGGATCAAAGTCGTGAAGCTGTTTCTTTTTCTTTTTAAAAACTGCGAAGCTGGGACAGGCCGCGGCGCTAGTGTATTTTTTTTATTCAACTAGCTGATGGAACAAGCAGATGGCCCACCTAAGTTTAAGTGGTAACCATCCTTTAAAACAAAGCATTGCCTCGTAAGTCACGCACGATAGGACCGGCCTTACGATGCACTGAGGCATCTTGAACTTGAAGAGGCAACTTGAGGCATGCCTCGTGCCTGTAATTACACCGGCGAACACACTCTTCAAACCGAAACACAGCGTTGCTGCTTGGCGGCAGTAAAAGGCGTGGTGGTATGGCAGTACCTACTTCCCCGGACGAGCCCTTTACAGAGAGCTCTACTACTCCTAAAAGTTATTGGTTGTTGTTCTATAAATTGATAAAATACTTTCCAAAGATAATACCTAAAGGAAGTACCTAGATACGTATTGTAGCTGTGAGCCTAGCTTTGTAATAATTTTATTGTATTGCCTTCTATTTTTTAATCTAAGTTGGCACGTCGTCGTGTTCTAAACTCTTTGGTTGGCGCGTAGCGTTAGGTATATATTGGAACTTGGCCTCTTTCTTTCTTTCTTCTTTTTATGGCTCCTGTCATAGACAATCTTGCCAATGTCAAGTGATTCACTGATTAAACTCTTTGTAGTTATGTTTCTAGTCACGTCAGTCCCAAAGTCGAGTCAGTCAATTGTTTTGAAGAAAATGGTGGCGGTTTCTTCAAAACATTTGAAACATTTTTGGTCAAATTACGATATCACATGATGCACTTTCATTTTTTTCTTTCATTTTCGAATCCGGTCGTGCACCAATGGATTTTTCTATCGAAAAATTTATGTGCGCAATGCCAGTGCTCTTAAACGGTGAAGGAAAACATCGTGAGGAAACCAGTTAGTATTCTAACAGCGGCGATGGGCTTGCAACCTGTCACGTATGGAATACTAACTACTGCAAAATGTGGGTATGTGCCAAATGTAATGTTTGGACGTACCTCTGACTACCCCCCTTAGACATCCTCAAAGAATCTTGAATTAGTACCTACTTGGTACTGGGAGATCTGAAGGGATATCTACCGTGCCTGGGGATCAAAATCGTGAAGCTGTTTCAGTTTTTTTCACTTTCATTTCAAATGCTTACACTTTGTGCTAAGACCACAAGTAATGTTGGTTAAAATACCACCAAAATTACACAACACAACTCAAAATAACACTAGAAAAACAATTAAAATGAAAATGCTATGTTGCTTCGTTAGATGACAGGAAACAAATCGAACTTGGCCTCCATTTTCCATTCCAGTCCATTTAAATGTTCCCGCGATTTGCGTAAGATGCGTTCGAATTTATTCCTTAGCGTTCAGTCAGGGTTTATGAAGTTAAACGTGAATTTATTGAGGTCAATGAAGTTTAAACGAATAGCTTAAGGGTCCGGCGACAGCGGCTCGCAATTTCGAGGTGCGATTGGCTATTATTTCATTTTATTTCATTTCGGGGAGGTTGTTTGAAAGAATAACTTAAAGTGACACGCATAAATACTGTTCAAACACAACAAATACAATAATATAAGGGAAACATGCCCGAATCAGAAATCATTTTGGTATTAGTATGTTTGGTCTTACGTTTACCTAATACCAAAATGATTTCTGACTCAACCACATTTCCCTTATATTATTGTATTACCGTCAAACGGGGTGGCTATGTGCCGGGTAGGTGACTTTGTGCAATGAGGGTCCGTTAATACATTTTGGCAAATTTTCACTAGAACTGAGACTACTAACAACACATGTTTCGTTCAAAATTAGATTTTTGGATAGTTTCGTAATAATTATCTTTTTTTTTCACAGATAATATCAAAAAAGTTTTCACCTGCCTGGCACATAGTTACCACGAACGACTCGGTATTTGTGTTCGAACAGTACCTATTTATGCGTGTCACTTTAGAGTTATTCTTTCAAACAACCTCCCCGAAATGAAATAAAATGAAATAATAGCCAATCGCACCTCGAAATTGCGAGCCGCTGTCGCCGGACCCTTAAACAATGTTAGTTTTATAGTTATTTTTTAATAAGATAAGCAAGGAAATTGGTTTATCTTGTTGTAAGGAATATAGATAATTCAAATTTCTTGTCTTGTTCTTAGATGACATTGTAGGTATTTCTGCTACGTAGCGGGGTAAAAGGTAGCAATAATTATTGATTACGATTTATTGTAGGTAATTCACTTCATTGTGTTATTTTATGTAGGTACTTTTATTGACTAAGTTTCACCTTCTTCGTAATACAATTTAAAATGACTAAGTAAATGCATACTAATTTATTATAAATAATACCTAGACACGGTATTAAGCAATTTTATTGTACCTACTTTTTGATTAATAATAATTTTGAATCGTAAATGTAACAAAAACGTCTAAATTACAATGTTTTATTTATAGAATTTGGGCAAAAATAGCATTACTGTAAAAAAAATAAAAACAATAATACAAAAATTCCCTAAAACATTACAAGATGGCTAGGATCAACTAGGCAGCTAGGAGCTAGATCAGATAGGGGCAACTCAGGAATAATATTTTAGGAAAGATGGTGGTGATGATTGATTTGGTAATTCCAAATTTAAGGGCTGCCATATTAATATTTATTTAGATAATGATACGGAACCCTTCCTGCGCGAGTCCGTCTTGCACTTGGCCGGTTTACGTTGTGGAATCTTTGCACAGCTAGACACTTGCCTTAACTTAAAAAACATGACCGCGGATTAAAAGTGGAGTGAATGGATGGTCACTGCACTTTTTCCTCTAGTGTGTGAGAAAATATCAAGGAATTTGAATGCAAATATTCGTGCGGTAAGTCACTTTTTTTTATACAACTAGCTGATGGAATAGGCAGATGGCCCATTTGATGTTAAGTTATAACCAGTTTGCAAAAGGTAGTTGCAAAGAATCTAGACTAAGTACTTAACTACTTAGATAAGTACATAAACATGAAACATTAATACATAATAGTAATTTAGATTCCTTGTATTTAGTAAAACCGTAGACCACGCACTTCTACCCAAGAACTCAATGAAATCCATCTTTGTGAACGCAGCTCTAATTCATTTGCTTTATTGCATCTGTGCTATACAGAGCGAGTGAGAGACAGACATGAGTGAGAGAGCAGTGACATGAAGCAGTGCTTCCCCTTTTAGGGATTTCGCCCTTGTTTAGGGCGAAACTACTAATTTCATGTACGGCTTAGGGCTGTTTTTATTGCGACAGGGATTTAGGGAAATTTAGGGCAAAAATTACTTCAGCAAATTTTGTACAAATTTAAAATTTTATGTAGAAATAATTTTACAGATACAAAAGCGGTTCGAGTTGGACGAGAAACTTTTTGATTTGATCAAAATGTGGACCTTGATGTAGCAAGAAATCTCGAGAAGCAGTCTACGAAAGACGTATTAGACCATTTTGGTTTTTTGGTCACAAAATGCAACATGCAAAAAGCTGATAACGAATATGCTCAAATTATTTTCGTAATAAAATATGCAAAAACTCTTTTTTTATTATCATTCGCCCTAAATTAGGGAATTTCGAAAAAAAATAAGGTTTTTTAGGGAAAATTTCTAAAGAATTTAGGGCAAAACCAAAATCTTAAGTGGAAACACTGCATGTCAGTGAATGCCTGTTAACTTGACTGAGTACGTGTTGTGTGTGTCGGTGTCGGGTCGGTCTGTCCTTGCTATTTAATCTGTGGAGTTAATTTTGCCAGCTGGGCGGTTCTGAGTTTTATATTTTTGTAAATAAATCTATATACCTACTTTGGTTTCGAAATCGGTGATCTAGCCTAGAGCACAATAAACAGTAATGATTAATTAATCCGAGTGACTGAAAAACGAATCTCCTGGCTTTCAACAAGCAGTTTAATGTAAGTGTTTTTGCTTCATGTCTTGTAAACCTGTCGTGTCGATTGGAATCAATATTATTACGATTTCCGTCCGAAGACAACAGCCAATGCCCTTGCACTAAACTGGCATAAAACACTAGAAAATTTATATACCAGTATTATCAACACGAAAGCTTCCAGTACCTGCCCAAAGACTTCGAAACCCATTTTCCCACCGCATGTACTCAAATTGATGCCCCGGGCTCGTTTAGCTTGAATGAACATACGTATTATACGTATGCACATCAGTTATGGGTCGTTCTAAAGAGATTTTTGTATGCTAGAAATAATGTTAATCAATACCAATTTCCCCTCGCGTCTCTAATCGCGTGGTTTTCCAGAGGATACAAGAAACTACGTTTTATGATATTGTAGGTCACACCTATGTAGGTATGCTCCTAAATTTATCAACATTTTTAGAAACTTCACAACAGGTATTAGGTATTCAGCATCAAAAAAAAATTTAAACTTTCTCTGTTTTAATGGGATACCTACCAATGCATAAAAAACTTTTCAGCTAGGTACTTACTTACTTATGTTTGATATAAAAACTAACAATTTATTTATTTGTTTTGCTTTTTTTACTTATTATTAGTTTCAAGCGAACATACCTTTTTCTCAGCTTATTTATTAATTTGTAAATATATAGTATAGTCCAGACATTAATAACTAACTGCTATTAAGTTAACCACCCTAATTAATTTTGTGAACTTTGCATATTAAATCATGTTTGTATGTAAACATACATGTTTGTCCAATCTTAACTATCAAATCATTGATTCAATATTTGGACCTAGGGTTATTAGAGATATATATTTGTTTATGGGAACAATATTATATCATCATAGTGGTGTGTGAAGGCTGTGAGTGATATTTTTTGCCAAAATAAGCTAATAATGCCAAAGTGTTTTTAAACCCTACCAGTCTCAGAAAGTAATAGAGCTGCCGTTATTAAAATGTTATTTTCTTAATACACGAATGTCAGAAGTGCATAACTACCCATTGAGGCATAAATCTGACTACAAAAATCAACTAAGGATTCCAATTCAAATGCTTTACTTACAGTATTGTTCAAGTGAAAGTTCAAAAATGTTTTTTTAAAGTTACACGTGGTCAAACATTACAATCAGTGAGTGAACAATCAAGCCCTGTTTTCCTACACTTAGGGTTAGAATTTGTTTTCCAAATTCATGTGGGACCTTTTTGGGGCCCCTTCAAACCCTTCAATAAAAAAAAGAATTAGCAAAATCAGTCTACTCAGTAAAAAGTTATGAGTTACTTACTTGAAAACAAACATAATTGATGTTGATTTGTTCGCAATGTCTGAACCTAAATTTAAGAGAACTTTGAAAAATATGCTACTTATGTCTAAATGTACAACATGAATTGCTGCACACTCTTATTACTATAATTACTATAAAAAAAATTTCTTTTATTTCAAACTTTTAGTGCAACATAACTTAACTTCTTTTTATTTCAAAAACTTAGCTTCACAACAACTTCAATAACTCTTATTTATTCTCAGTAATCCGTGGATAATGTAGTGGGTTGTACATTTACTCATACAATCTTTAGTAACAATAAGTAAATTAAGATTACAAAGTATCAACTGTTTGTTATTCCTAATAAAGTAAAAATAAAAAAAAATAAACTAGTAGTTCACCCCGAACTGAGATTTCGTGACGCGACGCGAACGCTCCGAAAATATAAGTAAGTAGTAGTGAGAGGCAAGTCCAAACTTTGTGTTTGGACTCTCTGGGTGCCACCTACTAACTAAGTATGGTAACCAAGTTTCAACTGAATTGGCCTATTTATTGAGTTCTGTTAAACTGACCTTGGCTCCATCATCAGAATAGGTCGCTATCACCATTTAATGAGAACCAAGTACCTTATTAATTTATTTTCAGAAAAAAAATATTTGAAAAAGCAAAGGAACTGTATGACCAGTAGAAAAACCTTGATGCCAACGAAACTCTTAGAAATGAAAGCTCTTGGGTCGATAGTTATCTTAATTTAACTTTTTGTCGTATCTCAAAAACTGGGTTACCTAGAAAAAAAATAAAAATGGTTTTGCAATGTCCAAATCAAGCCCTTTCTTATGACATATAACTTTATTTTTTTGTGTAACTATTTTTTATTCAAAAGCTGGTGCTTGTCATGTGGTCCAGTTTAAATTAGAGTCAGATCTGACAACGTTTTTGAGTTATAGTATGAATGTATTATCCAGTGCATTGAAGTGGGGGTGCACTCAATTCAGTTATTTAATCCTCAAAAATGTTGAAATGTTCAAGTGACCAGTTGTTTGACGGTTGTCAGCCTCTTAACTGTGTGTGTTTTCGCGTCACGCACGCGGTTGAGCGACAATCGTTGCCTATTGGATCGTTCTTAGAAGAGGATATTGGCCTCGCGCGATAAAAACTGGGACGGAACGATGCGGTCGACGTACCCTACACTGTTACGTGTTAGCTCATCTTCATCTACTAGTAGTTGGAACTACCGGCTGTAATTACATAATTAAATATGCCACCATCATCATCCGCAGCATGTCTTGTTTCATTATTTTTGCTTAGCGATTTTATTTACCTAGTGCTGAGCATACTTGTAACTTAAATCTTATTTGCGAGTTTATTTTTATTTTGTGTCTCTACATTACATATTTTTTATTAGGGAATGGCTCACTTAAATTTACCGGCCCACCCCTTTGAATGAAGACTACATTGATGAGTGTGGTTTCATCAGTGAGGTGCATACTTATTTGAATTTCATCACAAGAATAAACCCGCCCACCAGCCAACTACATAAACAAAGTCTTATTTGTATTGTTATATATATATATATTCGGCGATGGGCTTGCAACCTGTCACGTATGGAATACTAACTACTGCAAAATGTGGGTATGTGCCAAATGTAATGTTTGGACGTACCTCTGACTACCCCCCTTAGACATCCTCAAAGAATCTTGAATTAGTACCTACTTGGTACTGAGAGATCTGAAGGGATATCTACCGTACCTGGGGATCAAAGAGTGAAGCTGTTTCAGTTTTTCAGTTATTTGTATTGTTCTTGTATTTATTAATGAAATGTATAGATTTCATTCGGCATTAAATTATATTTGTCTCGTGCGAGTGAGTAAGAATAAATATGTTATGATGGTAATTTTATGTTCTTGATCCAGTATTTCTCTTTCACAAAAATTGTGTATGCCCCGATGTAAGAATTTTGTTTTATATGCAAATAATAGTGAATTCCAGAGAGTCCAGAGCATTACTTAAAGTACCTACCTAACTGTAAAATATGTCGTAAGATGCTTCGGAGAGATTGCCCTAGAAAATGTGCATCACCACCTCCAACCATTCGCAAATCACCTGCCAACCGTTTTGATTTTGGTGATAACAGCAAACCACCCTAATTTAGATATAGAGCAAGGCCTATCTCTAGCAGCATTCTTGATTAAGCTGGTAATGGTGAATCTATTTCTTAGGTCTGTGTGAATGTATATGTATGTAGTTATTGAAATAGATTTGACATCGACTATGACTTAGACTATAACAGGAACTGTGTTGGTAGAATTGCAAGACACTACCTGCTATTTAATTGTGTGTTTGCAGGAAGTAACGGCCACCCACAATTATTTTACAAGCGTATTTATTTTTTACTCACTGACTAAACTCAAATGTACATAGTTGCGTGTCATACACAGCATGTTAGACACGCAATAGCGAGATTACATACAAATAAAGCCATTATAGTAATATACAAAATCTTAAGGCGTTGGCTGTGTCTTCCAACACGTGTGATGCAGGTTCAATGACTGGAGAAATGTTTAGATGATTTGCAATTATTTCACATTGGTAATGTATTTTCTGATATGAGGGAAACACAGAACTATGATGTAGAATTCACATTCGCATGTCTAGCTTTAACTCATCACAAATGCACTGTTGTTTATGATTATACATATTGTGTAAGACATTTAAAGGTATCGCTTTTTTTATAGCAATGAGGTATATAATATAATTAGACTCTAATGTTGTCATGAGTTAAACTAACATGTTTCAAGCTTAATTAAATATCAACCACCGTTCGTACTATACTTATCATAAAATATACCTATATATTGCTTTTTTGTTGAATCCTAGGATTGGGTGTGCTCAGTGAGTAAGGCTATCGTGTCATCACAGAATATAGAATAGCTTAGCAGCTGTTGCTAGTTTGTGCAGGCACGTTCGTTCACTTCCGCTGTTGAAAGACAGCAACCATACATCAATAAACGGGGTGCGGTGAGGATGATGTATCTAAAGCTTTGTACGAGCGCGAAGTGGTCATTCTGTATGTGAACTATTAGATACTCTGTGGTTAAACCTTGCCGCTGAGGTGCTCGGTGAGTCACCGGTGGCTGCCCACGTGGTGCGACTGCCCTGACAACTTTTGAGTCATAACAAAAAACAAAACTACGTGAATGCTATATAAGTTACCTATACGGACTTCTAGAAGCCTCTCGGTGAGCGCAAATGGACTCCCGATAAAGGAAGTAGAAGCAACTAGCTTCCTCGGCTTTCAAATCGACCGAGGACTGACCTGGGGTTCCCACGTTGATAAGCTTTGTGCTAGGCTCGGTAGTGCGTGCTACGCTTTAGGTAGGTTAAGTCGTGTCGTGCCTGCTGAGGTGGTTCGCATGTGTTATTTCGCGACCGTACATTCATTATTGCTGTACGGCACCGAGCTGTTTGGACGCGCAGCCGAAAGGGAGCGCATCCTTCGAATGCAAAAAAGGGCCGTACGCGCAATCGTACGGGTATCGCGACTAACATCTGCGAAACCATATTTTAAACAGCTACAGATTATGACGTTTCCATGCATCGCCATATTCCAGGTGGCGGTTCATGTGCGTCAGAACCTGGAATTGTTCCCAATGCAGGCAGAGGTACATCGCTACAATACACGCAGGGCAGCGAATGGTTGGCTTGCAACAGCTACCAGAAGACTAGCGAAGTCTGATAAGTTGTCGCACGTTATGGGCACTGCGGTGTACAATAAGATCCCTGGCATGGTTAGAGACGCACCGAGTATCAATAATTTTAAACTTAAACTTAAAAATTGGCTTATAGATAAGGCGTTCTACAGCTATGACGAATTCATGATGTTTAAAGAAGAAAGTTGTTGTGCATCAGTTGATCAACTGGGTACATAGTAAATTAATGTTTAATGCTCAATTTTATTTTAATTTATATATTCCATTGTATTTTATTTATTTGTGACATTTTTCAATTTTTACTTTTGATATTGAATTGCATATTAATATAATTGCGCAATATTTACGTTAGGCAAGTATATTACCTATTATGAATTTTGTGACCTATAATAATTGAAACTATTATCAATAGAATGTTTATATCTGTTTATATCTGTTTTATACATTTTAAACCTATAAAATAACCCAGAAGTTCAAGTAATGATACTGATATCTGCTAAACAAGTCAAACACTTTTTAAGGAGAATAGTTTTTGAGGTTTATAGTCGAATTTCCTATTAATCTGTTCCTTAAACATTGGCCATTGGCAGTCGCAGTCCTTAATTTTTCTTATGCAATAATTATTGCTATTAACGACGTTTGGTTCGAATTTCTCCTCGGTTCGAAGCTCCTACCTGAGCTAATCATATAGAAATTTTACCCACCAGCTCCCTAGCTATAGTGGTGGTACTATCCCGCTGTCTACTCTCCTACCTAATACTTACTGACCCTCTGCCGCTCTGGTAGTTCCTTCCTACAGGTATCCTAGTTTGTTTAAGAATGAAAAACTCGAAACTCATTTTAATGGATGGATGCGTGCTCTACTTTTTAAATTCTTTGAAATATGTCGACCTGCCTTTCATTAGCTAATTCATTCGTGTGAGCTAGTGGTTATTATACTGTCTGTTACATATATTATACTGTCTCCCTTGAACAGTTCACATCCGGAAAGCTCGCAATCCAATACTCATATCGAAATAGAGCTCTATGAATATCCAGTATATGTATAATTGTGCCTGATTATCAGATCCTGCAGTTTGTCGAATATGATGATTAGAGATGAATCATTATTACTGCAATTATATCCGATATTACTTATATGCGATATTCCGATATCATATTTAATATTATTATGTTTAATACGTAGCGTCTGTATCATGTAATGTTTTTATTTTATTGTTATTATTATTATTTGTAAAAAATCTTTCTTACCCTAATATCTCTCTAATCTTTATTTTCTTGTATACCTACTTCTGAATTCCTGTATATTATGTTGTGTGTTCTTTGTGGCAAATAAATAAATGTCAATGTCTATATTTCTTTTGACACTGGGGTTCAGGTACAGAGCTGATCACTACCAGAGCATGAAAACGCCAGCACAAATTCCTTCCATTAGAAAATAAAAGTCATTATAGATTTATACTTTTTTTGCAAAGAATACTGCATTATCCGATTTTGGAGCTACTAGGTAACATACAATAAACTAGAGTCCTCTCGTTTTAATAAATACATGGACCATGATTGCCCATGCACGTTTAACAGCGGAGCCTTCGGGAGCCTATGGATTCAATATTGAATTTGTTTTGTTTTTTTTTCTTTTTTTTTTTTTTTTAAGATTAGATAATGTTTATTTCAGACAAAAAAGAGATACATATGAGTTGAGCCATACAGAATTGTGCCTACTATTTATGTCAATAAAGTTATTTTGTATTTTTTTAACATCCCTTCAGGTCTCTTTGTAATAGATATTCTTCGTATTGTCAAGAAACACGTATATTGCATATTTTGCAGTAATTAGGTACTGGTAGTTTCATTATTCAGTTTTACTGAATGCAACAGTCACAGTACTAAGTAAATAGGCTAATGATGGTGTACCTTCTTCTTTTGCAGTTAATGTTTGAGCACGTTCCTGTTGCGTCGTGTTCACCAAATTTTGCTGAATTCCAAGGTATTTATGCTTGCATCTCAAAACACTTTTTTTATATTTAATTAAGCGATTGTAAGCCAATTCCTCTTGAAATGGTCTATTAGTAGCCTAATTTCATACACAATAGGTTTGAATATTGCACTTCTATAAAGTTCTATTTGAAAAAGCTGTTTCTTGATAAAAAGCAGCAGCAACGATGTAATGAAAACGAATTTTAAAGCATGCATATACAATTGCTTTAGTTAAATGCTATAGCATCACATCGCATATAGAAAATTCTAAGCGTTTTGCCTCTTGATGCTTTTAGAATGCAGATGCAATAAAAGCTTTGAAAAGTTCATATTCGGTACGTACCTGTACACCTACTTGAATTCCGGATCGAAATAAATCTTGAAGTGTCCATCAGTCGGTTGAGAAGAACAGTGACCATTGGGCTACGAGTGCTGGCTGGGCCTTGGTATCTGTTACATACAAGTGAATCTCTTGAAAATGTATTTACCTAATTTTCCTATAAAATATTTCTCGAATACGGTTTTATGTTGCATGTAGTTTCTTGTCTAAGAGCAAATCGCAAGTTCACATTGTACTTAAACTACTAGATATACAACATATTTAACAATTTCATTAAAAACTTCACAGATGGATTAATTTTGTAAGCTCTTATCCCCCCCTCCCCGCTCCCGAATATTAAACCGAAATAGGAGTTTTTTTTACCTTTACTTAATACATTATATTATAGGGCCCCTTTGTTATGAAACCCTGAAAAATGTATAGTTTAGTTTCGTTAATTAGGAAATCTACTGATGACGTAAACTATCGTTCATAATTAGTGGTTTGAACGAAAGAACAATCTAATTAGTATAAAAGCTCTTGTCGTTGACCTCTGATGAATATTATGCTAGATATCTATATGAGCCATTATAATGTATTCGTGTTTGCTTAAAATAAATAAATAAATAGTGCTGGACGATCCACACAGCACCATCTAGCCCCATAGTAAGCTACTCAAAGCCTGTGTTATGGGTACTAGATGACTGATATATTTAATACATTATATACTTACATAAATAGATATTTTTTATTATACATAAACACCCAGACTAACGGAACAAATTTTTGCAGATCGTACACAAATTTGTTCCGAGGCGGGAATCGAACCCGCAACCTCTTGCGTCGCAGGCGGACTCTCGCCCGCTGCGCCACTGAGGTCGTCAAAAATAGTATCAATTTAATCACATTTGATGTTGTCGCTTCTGTTTTCTGTTATCAGATCAATCTTCAATAAAAAGAATAGTAATTTACCTATATAATGAATATTACTATTTCTAGAAACCTTGCAGTTATAGTATTTCACGTGAGGTGCTGAGCGTGCCACCGATTTAAACTTCAATAAATATACAATAACGTTTTATTGAAAATGTTCAAAATACTTATTCAACTCGGTTATAAAGTAGTTCGAAACAGTAAGTAAAGCCGGCCAACACCTAATAGTGTATGCTGTAATTTGATTTGTTTGTTATTGTCAAACCATCTAGCATTAGGCAAACATTACTTGACGCGGGCTCGTCTTCACCGACTCGAGAGCTGAGAGCTTTCACAGCTATATCAACAAAATAAGAACGTATCAAATTCACCAACCAACAAAGCTTTAGCCAGATTTTATTTTTAATAAAATCTGGCTTTTTGATCTTTCTGATCTGGCCTTTCTGATGATTATAATGTAATATTTTCTCAGCATGTTATGTCGCCATCTATCATTTGGTAATTACATCAGATTGTAAATAAATGCATTCATTGCAAATAGCGTAATTGATGACTGAATGTTATAGCCGGCTTATACTAGATTCTAGAGGTAACGTCAATACTAAGTTAATGTTGTCAACATAATTTTAATTTTAGACCATGGCCATCAGACTACCCATCAATCAACAGATTTTGTGACGTAGTATAATTAAAATGTCTTAAGCGCTAAGGCAACTTGTCTGCACCTGATTTTACATAAAGTCATTCGCAGACTTCTGACGAATTTTACATCATATAAAAAAAAACGTGCCCGCGCCAAATTTCTGACCACTAAGCCACTGTGTTAGAGATCTTATGATGTGAGTAGACTTTTCCTTTATAAATACATGGATTTCACAAATGTAGGCTCCGGGCTGAAATGATACACTTTAATTAAGGGGTTTCTACTCCAGTCTGGCTTTAATGCTCTACTAGAGTCTAGATAGACGTGCTCTTGCATAATTTATGCGAAGCCAGCTATGGAGAGCCAGCATTGAAACTACGTTTCATTGGAGCGGCATGCGGCATCCTCTTAGGCATTAATTATGTCAGTATATTTTTCCTAGCTTCAATGATATTTATTATTATTATCCCTGTATCTAAAAATTTGTGGATTTAATAATAATAATAAATTATTAAATTATTATTGTGCTGTTACTATTTATGGCATCACGTCATACTCATGGTTCTATGGTTTTACAAACCTCGAATAATAGAAAATTTTAGCGTTGCCATCATTGTAAAAATATACTTATATGTATATGCAGTAGCTCAAAGCCAAGTAATTAAAATCGGGTAGATTGTCCTCGTTAGCAATATTATAACTTACATCAAATTAATATGAATAAGAGGGTTCGGATTTAGGGATGTACTAGTTTTGAAAAAGGAATAGGAAATATTATTGTTTATATTGGGTTAAAAATTAAATCTATTTGTGCGCAATCTGTTCGCGTCTGGCTCGTGACACGAAACACTATGTAGTGAAGGAAGAACCAAGCGGCCTTCATGCTTAGTGGGCGGCTGGCCGCGGATCACACCGCACCGACTTTCACCTGCGGTCGCTGTTTCATCAAAACAAAACTTTAAACCTACGCAATCGGAACGGACTTACACGCATAATTGTATACATAGCACACTTTAATTCAACGAATAATAATAGTTGTGGTTTGTAGTGCATTGTGTTTGACTGGGGTGCTCACAAGATCTCATGATTTCACGAACACTTATCGTTCATTGTCTGGTGCATGATTGGTGAAAAGACGCTATATATAACTTTAGTTGTTACCTACCTACCTGTCATTTAATAGGGCTCTCGTAAAAGTACACATATCACTATTATCAGTTTTTATATGAAATCTTACGTAGATGAGGAAACATGTTTTTTATACTCGAACTACAGTAAAATAGTGAATTCCACGATACAGTTTAACTTTAGTAGGATATAAATTGGTACCAATCCAAATATATTTTCTATACATTCATTAAATATGTGCTTGTAACTACATCCCCGTTCAAAAACACATGATTGTCGCATCGAAGAAGCAGTGTTTATAATGCCATGGATTTTATCTTACTTTAAATAGTAAGATATAAATAAGTTAGAATCCAATTTACGTTCTATTTTTAAACACCAATTGACTCTCATATTAGAAAACATTACGAGCTTGTAATACGATTTACAGGGGTATAGGTATATGTTTACGGTTAAGTGGCACGTAGGGGGCGTTGCACCTTTGATAGTGGTGCGGCGCTTATGCACAGTATTTTTTCAGTCACAAATCAGTCATGCCCGTTTTAGTGAAAGATTCTGGAGACCAGTTAATAGTAAATGCAATAATAGAACTCCCTTAAAGCCAACTTGTATGTTTTTTTATTCATAATTGAAATACATGCTGAGATGAGAGAATTATCTTTGGGTGATATCAATTAACTGAAATGTTATTAAAGCTGTAAAATCTCAGATAATCCACGGTTAATGGCTTTTTGGCTGGTTACGTTTGGCTTGTTCCTAAAGCGGTTTTAAAATCCTAACATTTTATCAAAAAAAGACTAATCTTGTAGCTTTATTAGTTAGTAGTAGAAGGCAGAGGCCTAATTTTGAAAATCTGTGTTCTTGAGTTATAGAGGGTTAACTGTTAACATTAGTTTCTAAATATGTACACACATTATTAAGTTAAATTTATAAAAAAATAGTATTCCAGATTATAAATTCTTTGCCAGCATCTATCTTTAGGTAAAAAAACCAAAAAAGTCCATAAAAACCTGTAACTTATATTCTATCTCTGTTGTTTTGGTAAGCTATTCAACGAATACCTATTTATCTTTCTGAATTCGAAAGTTTGTGCTGGATTTATATAAAAACCAATGTCAACTTCACGGGAGTTCTGCTCTTGCAGTTGTCATTAACTGATCTTCAGATTTTCGTAACTAAAATGAGAAGGAGGTTTTTGCGTCAGAAAAAATAATGTGTGGTGGCGTGACGCACGTGTCTGGTGCAGAAAGGAGCGCTCCCAGTGGCCAGGGGAAGGGCGAAGAGAGAGCTCTATATGGCAGATCCCGACTCGACATGAAGGTGGATGCGGACGTGAAAGATGCGCCAGCCGCGCCAGCGGCGACACCCGGGACACCCAACGCTAGTAATACAGAATCGCCTGTGTCATCCTTAGACGGTTTGTTGGATTAACGCTAACTTAACGCTCAGCACTTGTAAATAGCTCGCTTGCATCGTTACTCACGCCATTATTTACAATGCCATTACAATATTTCTGCTTCAAGCTAAAGCTAATAGACTAATTTCCGCCAATGTAAAATTGTAGCAGATGTAATAACCTATTATTTAATTTGTATACATCTTCGATTCGTCAAAAGGTTTGCTTACTTTTACCATACGCAGTACTATTATATATTACGTTTATTAAATATCTAGTAGGTATAGCGCACATCGTAAATTTTGCTAAACTTCTTCTGTTTCGAATACACAAAAAAATTGCATTGGTATGAATTTAAAAGAAGGAACAAGATAAATAAGTAGACAAGGTTGTTTTTTTATTAGTTATAATTTCAGTATTATGTATACGTGCTACTTTACCGTACAAAGTATTCTAAGAATGGGGATAACAATATTAATTAGACATAATACAAATTTAGTACTAATCCGCCAATCAAATCTACGTTGTCTAACAAAATATAGATGTGTTTGTAAACCTTCCGCGGGAAGGCAACACGTCTGGTTGGTTTCATTACTCGTTACAGGGTACAGACAGGAAGTCATTTCTGAAGATACTTCGTAGGGTGGGCAGAGTACGAGTCGGCATCTTAATCAAGTTTATATTGTTGAAGTTGTTTCTTTGATTCACATAATAAGTAAACACTTGACAGGGTTATTTATTGCAGGTCTACATTTTGTTGGAATTAAATTAGCGGAGTAGTACTACATACGGTATTTATTTTTAAGCTATCTGAGTCGTTCTACTAGTTTACACATAATTGCTGTATGTGAAACCTAGCCAGCCGTGTACATTGTGGGATAGCTGTGCATTAAAGTGTACTCGTCTTAAATTGTAACATAGTAAAAGCAAACTGAAATTATTTTCATGTTCACAGCTTGCTTACAAAGTTTCATATTTTAGTTACGGGACTCGTGGTTACTGTAATTGAGTAGAGGGTTGTACAGGGTTGTAAAGTATGTTATGTCAAAACTTTTCATACTGTTTGCTAAGCTCGACACGAAATACGACATTTTTGGTTAGTTTGAACCAAACATTTGTAATTATTATTTTTAAGGTACTATATGATGGTTAAAACTTGAAGGTTTGATGACAAAATTTTCGTATTTCGGTTGTCTGAGCACAATATGTTGTGACTAAATCATAAATTACCTTCTCTGTTCAGACGTGCGCGTGCCCCAGTGCGAGGTAATACCGTTGCCAGCGAAGGTGCTGCTCGCCAAGCTGGAGGAAGAGAACCGGAGGATCGAGGCGGACGCGAAGAGTGCCTCTCTCACCAATGTGCACAGCCGCAAGAGCTCGGACACGTCGCAGATATCCTTAGCTTCTGGTAAGCATGTTAGTTTGACTACTGTTTCTTTTTTCTAGTTGCCATTCTCAAATACATACCTATATCTCAAACCATGTCAAAATGAAGAATATTTGTACCCGTTCGTGTTACTCCAAAAATTCTACTTATAATATTAGTACGAGTAGGTTATAAGCATATTTTTCATCGTGTGCAAAAAGAGATCGTACAATTTCTAAACGCTTCGTCAAACATACCTCGAGCGCGACATGAAATTACTGTAACTCGTTATACAATCATACCACTTACGACACATTACCTCAAGATTTACAAAAATCTTACCTGCGTTCAACGCGATGTTTATAAATAGTGCTCGAGAACGAGCATGCTTCTCTAATTTAGTGCAGATACGCTTTATCTGTTATCAGTCGGTCACGAAACGTGATAGTGCAGATACCTATGGTAGATTTAACGTGACAAAACTATGTAAAAATGCTGTAAATTGATCGCTAGAATGAACGAGTTAAATGATATATTCAGTACAAAAAGTGTTATTGAGTTTTACAGGTCGATCGTTTTAGAAAATGTTTCATTATGTGCGTAATGTTCCACTCTTTTATGAGGCCTCTGCACTGTGACTCATCGAGATAAATCGCTGCAAATCTCGTGCCGAACAGATTCGACAAATTGAAAATGCACAATGTTGTTTTTATCTGTAATCTAAAACTTGTTTGTTTCAAATTATCTGTTTCATACCAATAGGATTATACCTTAATAAAAACAAAATATTTACACATTGTAATTTAATAGATCGTGTTATATGTGCAGTGACGAGTTCAAGCCATGAAACCGAAGCGAGAGTTAGCGGCAGCGGCAATGGCGAGGAGGATTTATGGAGCCTCTGGGGTCGGATAGTAACCAATTGGGAGACGGAATGGAAGCGACGGAACCAGTTCGTGCGAGACTTGGTCCGTCAGGGGGTGCCTCACCACTTTAGGGGCATTGTATGGCAGCTGTTGGCGGGTGTTGACAGCTCACCCGAAAAGAAGCTCTACGCTTCATATATTAAGGTGCATTTTCTTCATTTGTAACGCGGCTAGGTCGTTTTGTAAACTGTTTTAATCGGAGATAGCGAACGCTGTGGGAAAACGACTCGATGTTCTTAGAATCCTCTAAGAACATCGAGTCGTTTTCCCACAGCGTTCGCCATCCGGCTAAGGGTATGTCCAAATTATATTTGGCACGTACTCACAGTATTAGTGAATTGGTATTACTTTGATCCCTACGTGAATATTTTCAAGCTCAATGCCGCTTGACGTAACTAGATTTTATAATGACACATACGATATTTTTTGTAAGATACAAATTGAATATAAAATGATGGAAAAAATGTTTTAGGCAAAATCAGCATGTGAAAAGGTGATCCGTCGCGACATAGCCCGAACATATCCGGAACACGATTTCTTCAAAGAGAAAGATGGCCTGGGCCAGGAGTCCCTATTCAACGTGATGAAGGCATATTCTCTTCATGATCGCGAAGTCGGATATTGTCAGGGATCTGGTTTCATAGTAGGACTTCTATTGATGCAGGTATGTTTCTTTGATTTATTTTGACGACCTTAGTGGCGCAGCGGGCGAGAGTCCGCCTGCGACGCAAGAGGTTGTGGGTTCGATTCCCGCCTCTGAACAAATTTGTGTACGATCTGCAGAAATTTGTTCCGTTGGCCTGGGTGTTTGAAAAAATATAATATCCATATAAGTATATAATGTATTAAATATATCAGTCATGTAGTACCCATAACACAAGCTTTGAGTAGCTTACTTTGGGGCTAGATGATGCTGTGTGGACTGTCCAGCGTTATTTATTTATTTTATTTATTTATTTATTTGTCTGCATTATTAATTTATTGCCCTCCGTGAGTTTTAAACTATTTCTAATAGGTAACGTCTTGAAAAGTATTTTACCGTGCATAGCTGAGTTGGACGGGGAGCAGTGATGGATCTTCCATGTATTTTTCAGACTACGCTTAAACATGCAGTCAGACATTAGTAGTATTTCCATGTATTAAAACTTGTCAATAAAAATAATGCATACGCTAGCGACCTATAGCTTGAGAAAATTCAGGGTAGAATATAACCACACTGGTCGAATGACGAATATAACAAACGAATGAAATGGCTTATTAGAAAAATATGGAGATTTAGGCAAATTTTGTGTTTATACTTTTACTTTTGTCGATCCAAGTGTTCTCTTCTCTGTTATTCTAGTCGAGTCACTGTGTATTTCATGATCAACAAAAGCGTATTTTGTAGTTCTAGGGTTCAAAGTGGGTTCAAATAATTAATATTACACCCGAACTTTGGATTTTACATCCTTATATTATTGTGTTTTTTTATTATAATTTAAAAACGATTGAACAACTGGATCCAAACAATAAAAATACATAAAACCACTAAGGTTTGTGCTGTATCGCGAGTTATCGTACTTTACAATACATTGGTGCCAATTCTGTTGTTTAATTTTCCTAACTTAAACTAATTTGACAGCACTAAAAATATTGCCATCCCTTTCTAAAAGACCGAGACAACAAGGACGGCTATAATTTTAGAGCTGTCAGATTAGAAAGAAAGAAAGAAAATACATTTATTTTGGACACACACGATACATACACTTAAATTATAACAAGAAAATAAAATAAAACATTACCAGAAGCACGACAGAAAAGCAACACGAGAAGACAAAGAAGAACAATTGCAGAATAAACAGTAGGTAGGAAAAGTAGAAATAAAAACAGAGAAGGACGTGTGTAGATAGGTGGAAGGTGCAAATCAGCTCGTGCCAAGTGCATTGCTGCTTACAGATGTTAGTTTAGGATTATGCAACAACAGAATCGACACCATTGGGAATACCCAATGGTGTCGAAATAAATATATTTCGACAGATGCCGGAAGAGGAGGCTTTCGCGGTGCTTGTGAAGATAATGCAGCAGCATCGCATGAGAGATATGTTCAAGCCTAGCATGGCCGAGCTGGGACTTTCCATGTTCCAGTTAGAGAACTTGGTGCAAGAGCTGCTACCGGATTTACACGTACACTTTCAGTCTCAGGTGATTCTTATTGTCATGTCACTAGTTTAGCAGTGTGGTGAAAGGATTGTAAGAGCGCTTCAAAGTGGCTCCTTTTTAGCACAAGGTTCAAGGTTCTGCGGTCAACGATCGCGAATCCCACAAGCCTAAGTACTACACCAGTGCACTTGCTTCCTGGCCACGAACTGCAGTGGGCAACGTGGAAGTCTCTCAATCGGCTGAGAACCCAAGTTGGCTGCTGCAGAGAAAACCTTGCCAAATGGGGTTACATCGACCCATCCCAGAACAAGTGCAGCTGCGGGGAAACTCAGTCGATGCAGCACCTGCTCTCCTGTCCCCTGTGCCCGAGCACCTGCACTCGCGAGGACCTGGACCAAGCAACGGGACGAGGAATCGAGGTCGCCTCTTACTGGGCTCACGTTATATAACGTTAGCTATGCCCAAAGAATTTAGATACTAGCCATTGACAGCCATATCTATCTATGTAAGTATATAATGTATTAAAGATATCAGTCATCTAGTACCCATAACACAAGCTTTGAGTAGCTTACTTTGGGGCTAGATGGTGCTGTGTGGATCGTCCAGCACTATTTATTTATTTATTGACCCGAAAGAAGCACAAGGTCACTACTGTAGGCTTTATTATGAAAAATTGACGGTACAAGCAAAACCACATTAGAAACAAAATATCCCACTTGATTTGACTGGGCCAATTTCAAACATTTGTATCTAGTTTTTGTAGAAAAAAAAACAAGAGCCTAATCTTTGTCAAAAAAATCATTTGTATTATGAATTGCACCAAATTTAAAATTCGCTAAATAACCCATAACTTATCTACCAATAGAAGTCATACATTTTTTATTTAATCATAAATCTTCAATATGCAAGGCTTTTCTGTTCGACCCGAGAAACCCAGAGAACCACATTTATTTTTTGTTCTGTAATGCAGTGCTAGCGCTTTTATTCGCCCGATAAACACCGAACGAGAGGATCGAAAATTCTTGTTCAAAGCGAAAAACCCAATGTTTTTTTAGTTCTGTAGCGATAGGGCTAACGCTATATGCGCTTTTATTCGTCAGACAGACATAGAACTGCGGCCCGATTACGCTAATGTCTGGCTATCGAGATGGCTTTTAGCTTGATATTTGATCTTGGAATATAATAAATACTCTCTAACGAGAGCATTTGATTCCCATAGTGTGATAGCAACATATGGATGGATCTAGTATCTAAATTCCTTGTGATGGATGCTAAATTCCTTGGGTGGATGGGAATCAAATGTCAAACTGAAATCCATCTCGTTAGCCAGACATTAGCGTAATCGGGCCGCTGGATGATATTGTTTCAGAGTTTCAGCACATCCCTGTACGCTAGCAGCTGGTTCCTGACTCTGTTCACGACGACGCTCTCTCTGCCGCTGGCATGCCGTATCATGGACGTGTTCCTCTCCGAAGGCATCGAGATCGTCTTCAAAGTGGCCATCGCTATGCTGACGCGGGGGAAGAACGACCTACTCTCACTTGACATGGAAAGCATTCTGAAGGTAGTCATTTTGAAATGGCGACTGTTTGTTCAATATGCACTAAAAACTGAAACAGCTTCAATACTTCGACCTAGGGATCAAAGTATTTATTTATTTATTTCACCCTCATATTCATAATCCTTGTCATTTTACAACGGTTCTATAGAGTGTTGTCACTGTCACTTTCATGACAACGAAAAGAGGCAGCAACAGGCTTATCGGCCTGATAAGCTATTGGAGCGCTCAGCGACCATTATGAATAAAGGCCTTAGATTCACAGTTTTTCTCATTGTCTATTTGAATTTGTATTTGTATTGAAGCTCTTTTAGTTATCTTACACGGAATCCCCTCAGATCTCTTTGTATGACTTCTAGATTCTTTGGGGACGTCTAAAGTGGGTACTCAGAGGTATATCCAAACATTACGTTTCGTACATATCCTACCTATTTTTAGGAAATTCGGGAACCTTAGATAGGAACCATCCCTACACTTTGGGTATTGGCTATTTGGCTATTGGCTATTTATGTAGTTTAGTAAGGATCCCAATTTTTTTGAAAATATCTTAATAGCCTATGTCCACCTGGCATAGTGTAGCTTCCCAACGGTGAAATAATTTTTCAAATGGGTCCAGTAGTTCGAAGCTTGTTCAATACAAACAAACAATCAAATCTTTCTTCTTTATAATATTAGTATAGATAATTTTTTGAGAATATTGTTCTCAGTACATACAAAAGGAGCTACCGTCTAAAGTGGACGGCGATCCGGACGGCTTTATGAACCTGTCGTATTCCATTAAAGTGAATCCTAAGAAGATGAAAAAGCTGGAGAAGGAATACACTGTGATCAAGACCAAGGAGCAAGGAGATATCGCTGTGTTGCGGGTAACGTTGTGATATTCATTTGAACGTAACCCTTACTTTTTTCATCCATCAGGTTATCATGAGGTTTACTATCTGTGTCTCTAGACGATGGGCCAGGCCAGTTCCGAACCTGCGTCAACTGTATTCTAATCTCTCTCATCTCTAATCTAATCTCCCAGTATCCTAACAATATCATCTCGTCTGCCTCGATGTCTATCCGTCTGTTTCTGATAGCTCGATCAAAGTTAATCGGCATTTTGAGACAATCTACCTATCTATTCTGCCACCCACCGCTGGATATAGGCCTCCTCTATAACGTCACTCTCGCCGGTACTGTGCCAGTCTTTGCCGTTGCCGCCCAACTACTTCATAGTTGAAGTAGTAGCAGACCTAAGTAGACAGAAGCTATGCATTCGTGTAGCGTATGTTAGACGCACAGAAACACAGCCCGACTTTGATTCCTAGCGCGGTAGATATCTCTTAATTCGATTCCCGCTCAGGACTAACATTAATTTTACGTGATAGATATTTTTTATCTGTCTGGGTGTTTTTAATGTATGTAATTACTATAAATGTCTCAACAATTAAGTATAGTATTATATCAGGTATCCCATTTATGGTTTTGAAAGGATTTAAAAGCTGCCTTTTTCTTTAGGGATACACACCGCGGGGTATTCTTCTAACTGACAAAGTAATTAATCAATCTTCTGCTCGGTGACCTGCTAGAATTTGGCAGACCACCAACCCGATGGTCGGATGATATAGTTATCACCCGACCATCGGGCGGGTGGTCTGCCTCGTGGTCGCTAAGCGTCTCTTTGAGAAGATCAAAAAAATGTTTAACCCGGTATAAGTGTGTGCAGTGCCTCCGGCAAGAGAACCGTCTGCTGAAGCAGCGCGTGGAGCTGCTCGAGAAGGAGAGCTCTGCGCTGGCGGAGCGGCTGGTGCGCGGGCAGGTGGACCGCGCCGAGGGCGAGGAGGAGACGTTCGCGCTCGCGCGGGAGGTGCAGGCGCTGCGCCGCGCGCACCTCGACGCGCAGCAGCGGCTCGCGCTCGCGCGGGACGAGGTGCGCTCGCTCGAGATGACCATCGCAGAGGTACGCAACCTTCCCTACGTAAGAGTATGTTGGAGCACTCAGGACCTGACCATCGCAGAGGTACGCAACCTTCCCTACATGTGAGTGTGTTAGAGCAAATTTCCTCGCATGTCTCAGAGTGAGGTGCGCTCGCTCGAGATGACCATCGCAGAGGTACGCAACCTTCCCTACGTAAGAGTATGTTGGAGCACTCAGGACCTGACCATCGCAGAGGTACGCAACCTTCCCTACATGTGAGTGAGTTAGAGCACTTTTTCTTGCTGCATTTCCTCGCATAATGTCTCAGTAAAATTTGCTTTCGCTCGAGGTGACTATCGTTGAGGTTCCAAATACCAATTCACACCTTCCTTGGGGGGGGGGGGGAGTGTGAGTGCAAATTTACGATTGATTGGGTGGGAGCAGTTGTTTTAATAATACTTTCAAATTAACCGAGCATATTGTCCAGCTGGTATTAAGTGAATAAGAGCTGAGCTTTTTAGTTAACGTCGTTTAAAAAAAACAAGTAGCTTTTAGAAACTAAAATCGCGCACATACTTAAAAGTATTTTAAATGAAACTGTACGATTGGTGTAAAATCTCAAAGCAACCATTCTTGCAGAACAACTCGCGGCAGTCGTCTCTCGAGGGTATGGAAGACTCGTCCCCAAAAGGCGAGGAACTAGCGCGATGCCTGCAAAGAGAGTTGGTCCGCGCGAGACTGCACGCCGCCGAGAGAGAGGCGGCCGAGAGGGAGCTCACCGCGCGGATAGCCGAGCTCGAGAACGAAAACAAAAGCCTGCGCAGGCAACGCGTCGACAACAACGTCGCACATTTGCAGGTATGTACGTCATAGACGATCAGTGACGTCATACGTCACGAAGCTGATTTACAAATTTGGGATCTTAGAAGCTGACCGACCCTAGATATTAGGATCATTTGGTGTGTTTTATTCTATGGAAGCTACTTCCAAGTTGTACTATAATGGGTAAAACTTAAGAGTAGTAGAGCCCTTTGTGAAGGGCTCGTCCGGGGAAGTACTACCACCACGCCTTTTTCTGCCGCCAAGCAGCAACGCTGTGTTTCGGTTTGAAGAGTGTGGTCGCCGGTGTAATTACAGGCACATGAGGCTTAACATCTGTATGCCTCAAGTTGATGGACGCAGGGCAGTGCATTGTAGGGCACGTTCCTATTGCGCGTGACCTACGGGGCAATGTTTTGTTTATAGGTGATGGTTACCACTTAACATCAGGTGGGCCATCTGCTTGTTCCATCAGCTAGTTGTATTACAAAAAAAAAAAAACTGAGTTAATTATATAGATTGATACCTATCTGTAGTTACACTGTTACCCTCTTATTCATTATCCCTGCCATTTTATAGCGGCTATATAGAGTATTCTTGTCACTCTCACCTTCATGTCAATGAAATGAGACAGCAGCAGACTTGTCAATCTGATATGCTAAATGCTAATGGAGCGCTCGGCGGTCAGTATGAATGAGAATATTAGTTAACTTAT
Organism: Plemyria rubiginata; assembly: GCA_963576535.1. Classification (NCBI taxonomy): domain Eukaryota; kingdom Metazoa; phylum Arthropoda; class Insecta; order Lepidoptera; family Geometridae; genus Plemyria; species Plemyria rubiginata. The sequence goes on from OY754905.1 coordinate 8,210,233, forward strand.
GTCCTGACCGTGTTAAATCTACAATCCACATACATACATAATAATGCAATAAATATACTGAATTCTCACCACCACCATCGAGTAGCGTAAATTTTAGTAGAGTAGGTTTAAGAACGAAGGTCTAAGCTAGTGGTTATTCTAAGTAACTCTTTGACAGGACGAGCTGATTGCTGTTAAGCTGCGCGAGGCTGAAGCTAACCTATCCTTGAAGGAGTTGAGACAACGCGTCACAGAGCTTTCTGACAGCTGGCAACGACATCTCCAAGTATGTTACTGTTATCAATTCCTTAAAAGCATCTCAAGAGGGGCAAATATGTTTCAAATGTTTTTTAATGGACTTCGCACTTGAATACTTACTTGTACTTTTTGAGGAAAACTTATTGTCTGGCAGTTATCAGCGTCTAAAACTTTGTCTGGTTTTTATCAGGAGCACAAACAAGAACTGCCGGCGGTGCCAGTTCAATCGACGGTCGTATCCGACATAATGGCGACGCCGAAGAAACTGCTGCGTGCTTGGGAGGGCCGCTCGGGGGACGTGCAGAAAATAGAAGAGGAACTCATGTCTACCCGTATCAAGGAGGTTGAGGCACTCACTGAACTGAAAGAGTTAAGACTGAAGGTATGTCATCCTCATACCAGGTATGGCCAAACGGTCGAGCGCAGCTATTAGTCCAGTCGATCGGGGCAAGGATTGTGGATCGTTTTTCAATAGCCGTTCAACCACACACAGCCGAGGGACCACATGATGTTTCAAAACAAAAATTGCTCAGGGTTTTGTCAGTAAACAGTACATCTTGTGTCTGAGTATTTCTCAAACAAAATGTACGTAACGAAAAAGTATTTGTTAAGAAATTTTACTAATTCGTAACATAGCTCTAGGAACTTAAGGAAGGAAAAGTTACGAATTAGTAAAATTTCGTAACCTAAACTTTTTCGTTACGTACATTTTGTTTGAGAAATACTCGTCTAATCAAGTTGGCCACCCCTGCGCAATAGGTACGATCCGTGGCGTCCAAAGTCCTGCCACCTGAAAAGGGTAGCATTTTATAACAAAAACAAGCTTATTTAGCCCTCACAGCTCAGTTGATAGCACTGCCTTCTGCGCTGTAAGAGATTCGCAGTCGCTTTGGTCGCGCAGTTGTGGTTGAATCCTTAAGAGGTAGTGATCCGTGGGATTGTATTGACTTTTGACTTTGACTCTTGGGAGACAATAATGCCCGCCATGATAATGTACAGCCTGATAATGTATGTAAATAATCCGTGTCCACTACTTTTTAGCTGGATTACTAGTTAGGTTGCCAGGTTTTTTTTAAGTACCATGTTGGCTTCCAATTATCGTGCTGCACATTATCAGCTGTTAGCGATAAGGCCGCCCATTGTATTTTTTTAATTTATTAACATTTATTACTGCAATTGTTAGTTTTTAAATCAAAATATGTTTACTTAATTAATTTTTGTTGTGGTAATCAATAAAGAGTTTTCTATCTATTCATTTCGTACAATAAACTCTGGACTTAAAACAATATTAATTATCTCATCAGGTAATGGAGCTGGAGACGCAAGTGCAAGTGTCGACGAACCAGCTCCGCAGACAGGACGAGGAGACGCGGCAGCTGCGAGAGACGCTAGACGAGACGCTGCAGCGCGAGCGAGTCTTGCAGTCCCGGCAGCGGGAGTTCCAGCACAAATACACGGATCTCGAGAGCAAGGTACACAGTACCACGTTGTTGCCTTTCTATTAGCACCTTTTTTTATACAACTGGCTGATCTTGTCGTGTCACTAATTTCTTTCGAAACAGTGAGTACCCTGGGGAGTGATTTTGATTTCCGTCGGTGTCGGATTCGATACGGAATACAATTTTTGAATGTAGAATACGATGGCTCCATAAAACCCTGGTCCAAAACGAACTCTACGCGATTTTGACATTGTCACACAAAGCTTTTGACATAAGGATTCGAAAAGATAATAAATAATAATAAATAATGCTGGACAATCCACACAGCACTATCTAGCCCCAAAGTAAGCTATTCAAAGCTTGTGTTATGGGTACTAGATAACTGATATATTTAATACATTATATACTTACAAAGATAGATATTTTTTATTATACATAGAAAACACCCAGACCATCGGAACAAATTTCTGCAGATCGTACACAAATTTGTTCCACGGCGGGAATCGAACCCGCAACCTCTTGCGTCGCAGGCAGGCTCTCGCCCGCTGCGCCACAGAGGTCGTCAAAACAGACAGATAACACGTGACTTTCCGCCAGCTGTTCGCTGGCGGAAACTTTTCCGTGAAAGGTCGTGTCCAACCTGTCGTTTAAAAACTTTGCAAAAACTCTGTTTTAATACATTTGCTTGTAACTCTGCTAAAGTTGCCATTCCGTCGCTAAAAAATTATTCACTTATTATTATTACTACTTATTGACATGGAATTTCACGTTGATTAATTGTGAGACAATACGCGCGCTATGTACATCCATAAAAACTGTCAATTGACTTTCCGTTACGATTCCGACACCGACGGAAATCAAAATCACCCCCTGATCCATCATCTGGAGGTATACAGATGTTAAGCCTCATTTGCCTGTAATTACACCGGCAACCACACCCTTCAAACGGAAACACAGCAACCGCTGCTGTGCGGCAGAAAAAGATGTGGTGGTAGTACTTTCCCGGACGAGTCCTTCCCAAAGAGCTCTTCTTTAAACCTTTCTCATAATAAAACCATAATTGCTGCCGCCCGCAGCTAATTATTACGTACATAAAGACATAAATACATAAAATCACGCCTGTTTCTCATTCATGACGGTATACCTATAAATTGGCCGGAGAATTCCGAGGGCATTGTCGTTGCATTGCCTTCCCTGAAGGACGTTATTGACTTTACTCTAGAACCTGTGTAACATGCAAGAGAAGCTGCTGTTCTTGGTCCGTGCGTGTTATCTCAATCACACGTTGATACTGATGTGCACTGCCTTACAACTTAACATGCTACTTTACAGGCTAAATACGAGTCCATGCAAGCGAACATTAGAAACATGGAGGATGCACAAAGAATAGCTGAACTCGAGACGGAGGTTTCCGAATACAAACTCAAAGTAAGTACCGAATTATAACAAAAGTATCCTGATACCTAATACCTGAGTGTAGGTGTGAGTGTGTACTCAATACGGCGATGCACGGTGAGTTGTATCCAGAATCATAGACTAGTTTGCTTTAGTAATGTAACATGGCGAGTGTTTGCAAATTGCTAATTAACATTTTTTTAAATGACTCATTTTAATCGGTATAGACACCATCCTTACGCGTCAAATTTAATAATGATCGAAACTTGATTAATTTCAGATTTTGATCTGTCATGGTAGCAAATTGTAAACAACTTTAAAATGTAGGCCTTTGTTATCGACGCTGTAATGCTAGTAGTTCGCCAATGCCCACCTGTTTGGCTCACTGCAGTGTTACTGCTGGCGATTATGCTCAATTGTGTTTATCTTTTTGTCCGCTAGAGACGTTGCAAGGTACCCACTACTAATACAGGGCATACACATACACAATTTGCAAGAGACTAACATTTAGATTATCTGTCGTTCGTATCATGATCAAACGGGCAATTTTTGTGATGCTTAGCTGTCATTGTCGTAAATAATACCGCGTTCTATAGTTCTTCCCACCGTCCACCTCCTAAGACCACCTAGGTGAACCGTGGAAAGTTTTTTTTTGCAACGGTTCACGGTTATCAAAACTCTTCAGATTAAAGTGCATGGCGATTATTATTTATTTAGCCCTACAACGTTGGCCTCATAGGTTTTTGTCAATAAAGGGTCTACAATCAAGTGTATTTAAATAAGTGATTAGGTGAGCTTGAGAATCGCGCAAAATACTAACATATTGTTATTATGAGACCTTCGGGTCATACAAAAGTTGTTGGGCAAAAGTCTTGCTTACAATTTGTAAAAAAAGTACCAGTGTCATGAGCAATGTGGGTAAAAGTCGTGCTATTTGTTAAAAAAGTACCACTGTCAAGAGCAATGCTGGCAAAAGTCGTACAATTTGTAAAAAAAAACCAGTGTCAAGAGCAATTTTGCCAAGTCGTACAATTTGTAAAAAAAAGTACCAGTGTCAAGAGCAATGTGGGCAAAAGTCGTACTATTTGTAAAAAAATGTACCAGTGTCAAGAGTAGCAGTAAAAAACTACTAGTGTCAAGAGTCATCTCGTTTGACTGAGTCGCCATTTTCTAGAACGAAGTGATGGTAACTGAGGGCGAACTGCGCAACAACAACGACGACACAGAGCGCGTGCGCGAACTTCAGGAACAAGTAGCCGAGCTCAAGGCCGAGGTAAGGAACAACACACGTAAGTTGTTGAGTAACAGGGGTTACTCAACGGGAAGTTTTTTTCCCATTGTGTCACAATGTGACTGAAAGGGTGTTTACTCAACGGGAACAACCCGAGCCAGGATTATTCCTGTTGAGTAACAGGGATTACTCAACGGGAAATTTTTGTCCCATTGTGTCACAGTGTTAATGAAAGGGTGTTTACTCAACGGGAACAACCCGAGCCAGGATTATTCCTGCAGGGGTTACTCAACGGGAAGTTTTCGTTCCATTGTGTCACAGTGTGATTGAAAGATTTTAGCAACGGGAATAAGCCATAACTACCATACTAAGTAAGATAGGAAGGAGACGGCGCGATAGCTGGCGGCGCGTTTGTGGGGCGAACAAAATAACAACATATAGCAACCCACTCGCACTATAAGCGACCACACTACCGTATAATAAAACATAAAAAAAATACATCCAATATCCAAACTTTCCACAAACCAACTCTTGTGAACGCGAAAAAAACAGCTATTTCATACATTTTATCCAAGTAGGTATAGAGGTATTGCTTTCATAAAAGAAAGTTGTTTATATTGATAGGAAAATAAAAGGATAAAATTACCTGAAGTTTTGATTTTTTTTTTCTAATAGATACATTTACGAAGCCTTGATAAAATTTGGTAAAAACTATCGTATCATAATATTGCAGCTGCCGTCAATCGAATAAATTAATATGACAGGTTTAATTTGATACACACACTCTCATGTAAAGAAAATGTATATAAATTATGAGCATACATAGAATAATGACTGCATATCTTTTGCTTATACTAACCTAAAACATCCACATGTAACTAAAGCTTGCTAAAGAATACTCCAGTATAACAAACAATACTAATATTAATTTCATATGAAAGGGCGAGTGCACAAATCGAGTTACCGCGCTGCTCTATCGAAGCTTCCTGTTTTGTCTTCTTTGCTTTGGATATCACGAATAAAAATTATAACACATTTTGGATCACATACACACAAGAACATTATTTATTTATTCAAACTTGCACATAAAAATTATATAAAATCGTGCACATTATTGGGAACTAAAGTTCAAACATTGTTCATACATTCTACTAGTACCATAATGTGCTTTAACAGTTTGCTACATTACATATATAATTATGTACATAAATTATTGTATAGGTGTGTACATTTTGAAATTTCATCGTTAAATCTAAAGGCGATGTATGACTAACTTCATGGGTCTGATTGAACGGCTATGTTACGTGGCTTATTTCTATAAAGCCAAATCAATGTTCATGCTTTTGGCGGCCCCAATAAATTCAAACGCCTTGTTTAAAATCACTTGATACCTCTTGTATTATCACGTTTTTGTTCACTGACCGAATATATTACTACAACTTGATCTTTAGATTTTAGTTCCATAAGTGAAACGTGAAAAACTTATAAACAATTGATAACTTACAAAGCGTTATCAAATGATATTGACAAAGGCGCTAAGAAAAAAACTTTGCCGTGTTTTGTATATTAAATTCTGATTCGTGTTATTTGGCACTGCACAGTTTACAACACCTATCACCACGCCGGAGACTGAGCCCTGGAAATGGCTCGAGTAAGTGTATTTATATCGCAATTGGATCCTTTCATTTGGTGCGTTAACATGGACGGCCTGCTTAATATATCTGTTTTATAATATAGGTCCCAACCGAAACGAGTTAAAAATACATGTAACTAGAAAAACTAGGTTTAGAAATAACATTAAAGTTACATAATTATGATCTAGTTTATTACATACCTACACGGGGTAACTATTCTACTTATATAATTTTATCTCTATGTACCGATTTTGTTAGGTAAAAATTCAACTTTTGATACTACATTTTTTCAACTTTTAACCTACTCGCCTAAATATTAACGCACCTACTGAAGCGCACTAAAACTTTGTGTCTTAGTTTGAGTTTATAAAACTTTTCCTGCTTTGTTTTTTTTCATGCTGATCATATTTTCTTGCTTTTAGACTACCGCTGCTTCTTTCTGTCATCAAATGTTCCCTACACCCACGTCTCTACTAAGTGACACGGTCCTTTCGTTCGCGCACATATACTAGGTCAGCCTTTAACGCCCGAGTTTTAATGTTAATTGGGTGATGAGATATGGGCGGTTAGGATCCAACAGCATCTAATATTTTGGGAAAGTGAGTATTCTGGGTGGATATCAAAAGATAGGCCATAGATTCAAATTGACAGAAAAATATATGTACCTATTACTAATTCATTACTAGTCGGTCGCTTGGTGGTACATATTTGCATGTTCTCTTTTAAAATTCGCAAACAAGACGAGCATTGCGTTCCTAAGTTTTTCTACATCGAATTGAGCATTCTTGATCATAGTTTTCAGTATACCATAGACAAAGAGGTCTATGAGCATTACTCACTAGATTCACTGACATGGTGATGGAGCTAAAGCAGAAACTGGCAGCCAAGTAGTAGCAGCAAACGTAATAACGCAGGGCCGAATTAAGACCAAGGATAATTATAATTAAAATTCTAAACTTATATGTATATTTAAGGCATCTAGCAATGGAAGGTCCAACAGTTTTCAGAAAATTGTATAATTTTATATTGTCCAGGTTTTTACAGGTTTTTTTTTTATATAATATAACTTTTATTAGAGATTCCGCTCCCTCAATAATCATGCTTACGTCTAAAAAAACACCATTGGATGGAGCAATTTTCACAAGATTCTATGGTTGCAAGAGTCATGTTCTAATATAATATCATACATATTGATCGCTTTGCTCGTTTTGTTACTCTGCTTTCACTCATTACTTCCATTTATTCGTAGCTTCCATCATTACAAATCACAAATAATACTAACTTAGATCTTTTAAAATGCTCTATTTGTTAACCGATTAGAAATACGTAGACCCGATTATACTTCCCCATAAACAATAGTGACTGTGGGTGATGTAAAGCTATGTTTTGTTCAGTAGGTAGCTCGTGCAGAATTGAATATTTATGTGTCATTTTGATTGTATTAACAAAAATGTAGTTAAAAATGTCTCATCACTCTTTATTGATTTTGCTCTTATGCTGGTAAGCTTATAAGAGAAACTGAAATGAGAAAAATTGGTTGAAATATGAATGCATGATAAAGTTGCTCGTTTTAGGTATAGCCGGATGTAGCTACTACGTTCCTATACCTAAGGTTTGCAAACTGGGCCTGGTTGCAACAATAGCTACAATCTAGTAGCATAATCAGCGCTACAACATTTTATTGCTATTCGTTTGTAACATTTAAGGCGGCATATTGCTCGAGCATACACTAAGGTATTATTGATAGGTATTATTATTGGTACATACTAGATTGATTATCCATACCAACTAATTCGTTATCAAATTTGTATAAAAATATCCTACTACTGTATAGCTTGATATAATGTAACAAATTATGGCTTTAAGCGGACTCAATTTGATAAAATCAGCTAAGAACTAACCACTTCGTCATGAAACTACACAACAGTGTGAATAAAATGTTCGAGCGGTTTGCCGCTGTATCTGCGCACGCAACCACGGCCTCAACAAACCCACAGGATGTTAACGTGACCTTTTGTGCAGGTCATGAGGCTCGAGGCATGGAAGTCGCGTGCATTAGGCCACACTGAGCTGAGCCGCGCCATATCCGTCGAAGAGGACCTAGAGGAGGACGACAAACTCAAGTTGATCCTGCGTCGCGAATCATCCACGTCTCTGGAACTACCCGCCACACCGCGAAAAACCTCGTAGCAAAACCTTTATTCTGAGTAGTTCACAAGATGGACTTATATATAGGTACCTAAGTACTTTATTTCACCCGTAATCATTGTCAACATTAATGTTTTTCAATATTTATAAACAGTCTGATATAAGTAAGTATACATACCTGCTACCATTAAGTAGTACGGTAGAAGATGGATTCCAGCATGGCAGTATTCGTGCTAACTAATTCATGTTTAAATATTTATAGACCTAACCTCGTGTTGCCAACAAATGACATCGATGCACATTTAGCGTAATTAGGTATACACGTTTTGTATGTTTGTAGATTGATATAGGTGAATTGTGTAAACATATTGTGTGTTTGATATCATTTATTTATTATGAATTTTGATTACGGATAGTTGAGTAGATCCAAATCCAATGCCTTTTGCTTCACATGATTCAGTTCTCGAGCTACGTTTAGTACTAAAAATCAGAATTTACAGCATAGAGAACACTTTATCTTAATAAGACTTCTTATATTTCGTCTTGATATCCTACCGGCTGGGGTCCGGGGTCAATAGTAAACTTACTGCCTAGAATTCTAGGTATTCCAAATTGGTACGCAATTTTTTACATTAAATACATTCCAATTTTTATTATTATTTTATTAAATAGTAAAATTTATATTTCAATTGTTGTGTTGTTTGGCAAGTGGTAGTGTCTATATTATTATTTTATTATTTGATAGGATTAGCGTGTATAATATTTTATTTGGAGTAACCATTTTGACAATATCGAGCGTACTTATTTTACTGATCGTATAGTTTTATTGGTTAAGTATTACATAAAATATGTATGTATGTAGGTACCTCTCTTATTTATCTTATTTTAATACTCACTTACCTAATTTACTAAATTTTATGCACAAAGTTTATTGAAAAATATTTGTTTATTGAAATCTGAAAATGAGTTTTTAAAATAGTTATTATAAAAAATAATATTGGAATCAAAACAATGCATAAGTTTAGTTTTTATTGATTCCATCGGACTTTTCTTCAACCTAGTGATGTAGATCAAAAGTCAATTGTACGAGAATTACTTACGATTTTTGTATTGCTGTAAAACTTAATTTACTATACCGTAAAAGTACCCAGTGGAATTTAAATTGAAAGAAAGAAAAACATTTTATTTACCAAGACGGAACAAAAAAACATAATCCGTATACCTTACCTACCTACCTAAGTTATTTAGTCGTATTGGAAGGGTGGTATATAAAAAAACAAAAGTGTTAAGGTATTAGGCCTTTCGCTACACAGCGCAATATGGTATTCTGACCTGCTTACTGTTTTTCAACAATCATAATTAGAACACTATGAGACCACGTATTAGTGCTGTTCAACTCAGCATTATTGTATACCTACAATTTGTAGTAGGCATTGAAGTACTTATCGGTTATTAGCGCCACTAGCAGCTGCGTTCGTTCAGTAAAATGACGAAAGTAGAACTACAGCTAGGTACTAAGGTACGTACTCGGTATATTTTATCATGATTTTTACGATGTGAAACTGTCAATTTAACGCGTAACGAATTGTTTATTAGTCTGTTATATATTTGTGCTGTCTTTAAAAGTCAATTTTCCGTTTATTATTGGTTAAATTCTATTTATTATAAAAATAATTAATGGGTTTAACATTAGATAATAGCACAACCGTAGTACGGAATTGAAATAATAATATAATTAATTATTCAATCTAATTAAATGTGCAATAGAAGCCAAAAAGTGATTTATTATTGATTGTTTCAATTTTGATACCTTTGCATTGACAACAGAGCTAATTAAATATAAATGTAGTTTATGTCGTATGCTATAATTCATCATTCAGTATTTATTTTATAATACCTAAGTGAATGTAGTAGATGAATTCCAACGTAGCCGATTGATTGTTGGTATTCATTTTACCTAATGAACTTCTTAATGTAATCCTATGTTAACCACTCCCAGTTGTTACATAGAATATCCACGCCGTAATTCACCGCTTTATTTTCAAAATTACATTGATATACATGTCTTAAAAGTTATTATCCAAGTTGAGTTCGTCGGGTGTACCTAACTAGAGTTGGATGGCTCAACTGGTTAGCACAGCCCCTTATGAAGGGGAAGGTCGTGGGTTCGAATACCATTTGGATAAAAACTAGGAATATATAAAAAATATATTCCTACATATACATTAGGCTACGAAATGCTTTGCATGTCATCTATTTTTCTTATAGGTATATGACTTATCTATACCTAACCTTCCTACCTAAATTTTACTTTTATTTTTATAAAAAGTGGGTTCTATACAACGGCTTTGTTATTTACTTTGCTATTTTATTTTTTTCAATAATAATATTAAAACAAGTATTATTGGGCATCTCAGAATTTATGAAATGGACTCTTTATTAATTATCGTTGTAGGTTATAGTTATTATTGTTTTTAATTAGCTGTTGACCATGACCACTGAAACTTTCTCATTTCTGGCAGCTAAACTGTGTACTGCGAGATGTTTATTAAGGATCAAAATATAAGCGTAAAAAAATTTTACAATACGCAGCTAACTGTTCTTACGGATGTAGAGTTACCTACGTATTGTACTATTTTCACATTTTTATGATAATGGTATATTATGCAAATAAGTAGTGAATAAAGGACGGATTTAAAGCGAGGGCCATAGATTAATCTCGAGCAAGTGAAGGATTCTCTGACTGAATAACGACCGTAGGGAGTGATTCAAGTGTTAGTATCCTGAGCGACGCAAGTGTTTCAAGGCCCTCGATATAGGTAAATTCGTTTTATTCAAGAATTGCATACCTACTATACTTTATCCAATCAATTTCAGGGTGTGAAACAACTAAGCAAAAATCTTCCCTACATTATTTTCTTACATTAACGTATAAAAATACTTACCAAATATATACATTTGCAGTCAGTATTATTGTTACAAAACAAAGTATTTACCTATTATTTATTTTTGTATAACTTCCTTTTTCATTTTGTTACCGGATATCTAGTAGGTACCTTCATTTGTCTTTGTTTGTAAATTATTATTACGTGTACCTACTTAGGTACGTACAATCCGCTTTACAAATACAAGTGCCCGGAAGCTAGCTTTATTTTATTGAAATTCGAATATCGTATACGATGAAAGAGGCAACTCGATATCGCGCCAATGTCCCTTGTAGGTGTACCTCTGTACCTTCTTTGGTAGGTAGATACCTATGGGAAACGTCAATTATTCACACCCTGTTATATATTGACTACTTATTTTGTAATTTAAAGTATTTCTTGCGTGGCATCTATTAATAATAAAGCTATTTAGCCCTGGTAGATACTCGTAAACAACTACTTACCTACACCTTTATTTTTGTATCAAATTAAATAATTTTGTTAATTTTATTATCGTATAGAATTTTTAATAAGTTAATATGTATGTTTTTAAGAATTATTGTATTTTATTATTTTATCAAATTTAGTTATCGGGTCCTAGATCCAAAATTTTTACGTGGACTTAAAGTGTACTATAATTAGTTTATCATCAAAATAATGTCGCTTACTTGTCTTCGGTAATAGGTTAAATAGCGAAATACATGTATTTAATAAACTAAACAAGTCTTTTATTTCGTAATTATTCAATTTCAAAATCAAGTAGGTAGGTACTTGCATAAATAAATAAATATAAATATTGCTAGACATTCCACACAACACTAAAAATCTAAATATCTCGCCCCAAACTAAGCCAAAGCATGAATATGTGAACCAGATAGCTGATATATACTACCCACTTATATCCCTTTTTTTTGTAAATACATATAATAATAGAACAAAACATCTTGTTCATCACACAAATGTTTGTCCTCGGTGGGAATCGAACCCCTACGGCGCAGAAGACAGTTACTACCTACCAACTGAGCTGTAAAGGCTGTGTACTTATCTAAACTTGCTAATTAGGTAACGAAAACAACTGTTATACAACAAGAAAAACTTAAATAATAACTTCTCAAACTTAAATTGTTAAAAAAGTGATCTAGCAAGTCCAATTTTATTAAAATTAAATATCATTTAGCATGATTTTTGAAAAAAAAACGAAATATTCGTTAGTAAGAAAATATTTATTTGAAATTATAGATAGGCATGATAATGTTAATAAAAAAACATTACATTATTAGTGCATAATTATGTAAATAGATTCTTAATTGTAACATAAATAATGATTAGTAATTCTAATAATATTAATTAATAAACTTCTTGAAATATTAAATTTAATTAAATTCTTAAACTATCAAAAATATTTCTCATGGCATACTCTTGTATTTGGTGAAGAGGTTGTACAACACTCGTAGTGTCGATTTGAGGTCGAGATTCACGATATCTAAAAAAACAAATCATTTATTTACATAGGTAAACAATACAAAAGTAAAATTGTAGTCATTATTGTTATGTGCTTGTACTACACCAGCCAAGTTTGATCTCTCTTACAAACAAAGAAAAATAAAAGCTAATAAAAAATAAGAGTAATTTGGAATCCCATGAGTAAGGTACTTTTTTTTTTGTATCTCCCCCTTGATATTAAAAAAACTGCATTTCTAATTTACTGATGAAAAGGATTAACAAGTTTTTTCTGAAAATCAAACTGGGAGCAGCTTATGTCCTGTAGTGCAACTTTAATGTATTGTGAGGTTAACTTACCCTCTGGCCTAGCTTTGGGCTTGGCTAGACCCACATCCTGCATCAACTCAAAGGCAAATGATACATTATGAACCTTCTGATCAAAATCCTCGGGAGTGAGATGGAAGTCATATAATGGCACGAAGAATCCTTCCAAAAGTCCCATTAGCAAAACCAGATAAACTCCATCATGGAACTGCGAGTCCAAATCCATTACTTCAAGGTTCACTTTGCTTAAGTGTTTATTCACAAAGGTTATGAGTGACTTCTTCACAACTTGTAGCTTCTCAGGTGCATGATCAAACAGGGCATCAAATGCATCACGTTCACATTTAATCCCCAAGTCATCATAGGTTGTTGTGATGGTTTCAATGAATGTTCTGGAAATCATCAGCATGTTAAGGTATTATTTTTATTATAACTAAAGGTTTTAACTCTCATAGAAAAGCATAGTAAATAATGGCAATGATTAATATATTAAAGAAATATAATACCTGTGTGAAAGTTGATGAGGAGTGTCTTTTTTCACAACAACTACATTGACAGTCACATTTTCAGGAAGACGAACAGGTGCTCGGAAGTGACGGGCAAGAGCAACCAATAGATGCAATATAGAAACTATATTCTTAGAATGGATAGAGTCAACACTCCATTTCGGTACTGGTTTTGCTGTTCCATACAGGACCTGAAATTCAAACCTGAATTTAAAGTTGATCCTAATCTAAAACCAAGGATGTAAGGCCAAGTTATGGTTATAATTAGATGGTTAGTATTCATGTTTGTATATGTTACTCTGTTCACAGCACGTAGAACAATGGCAAGTTTTTGACGCTGCCCCTCCTCAGACTGAGTGACTTCAGGTACATCCAATTTCTTCTCAGTCAGGATTTCCAACAGCTTTTGAAGAACTTGGCCATCATAAAGATCTTCACTTATATCCTGCACAATAATCCTTTGTGCTGCAAGCTCATCATTTATCCAATCAATGAGAACTTGAATGAGATCTTTCACTCTAGGATCTTCTAGAGATCTTGGTTCAATGATAGCTCTTTCTTCATTATCAACTACAATCATAAAAATATAAACATCAAAAACCTAAAAATTTTAGAATGACAGCAAAGTATGATACCTATTTTTTTGTATGGTATGATAGCTAGATGTTTGACTGCCAACTCACCTGATGTAAAGTGAAGATCCAGTCTAATTATTTATAAAATTATATTTTTTATAAGTACTTAAATTACTTACGTAAACTATATTCTTCTGGTGGTATTTCTGGAGCAGTTGGACTCCCAGGTGAATCAATCGCAAACTTGCCCTCAGCTTGAACATCTTGTACTAAAAATAACAAAGTTCATATGACAACAAGTACCATCTTCTGACCCTCAATTTCCTTAGATTTCCTTCTACCTCTCGAATCATAGCAATACAATATCATAGCAATAGATCAATGGTGTGTGCTTATATCATACTGGTGGAGTCATTTCACAACATGTCAAATCTCATAGAGCATACCTACCTACCCATTAATGTATTTCCATGCTGCATACAGCTATGAGGTAATATAGCCACATCCCACACGAAATACAATCTGTTATCAACATCGACGAACGCAAACCCTTACCTTCCTTAATGCGCTTTTTGCGTCCAATTGTCCCGATCTTGTCCCAAAACGATTCCTCTTTATCATCTTTCTTTGGCAAAACGGGAGTACGGGGAGATTTAGGGCGTGGTGACGACATTTTCCCAACCAAAACCTGCCAGACAAGGAAAGGAAAACAAAGTAGGTACCATGAATCACCGTTCTGAAGAACACGAAAACATACGACCATCAATGCAAACAAATAAAAAACGTAAGAATAATATAATAACTGCTACAAACTCTTACTGTTCACTTAGATCAATTGAAAATTACAACAACATTGTACACTACACCTACGTTCGAGTATTGGTCCTTCCTTTACGTATTTATTTTTAACTCAGCTTGTGCTCGCTGCTCGCTCTGCTCTATTCAATGTTGCCAGATGAGCAAATTGAAAAAGCGGTAGCTGTGCTTCAAAAACGCGGAATTTCTTGTTACAACTTTAAAAAAGGAAGTTCCCTATTTGTCTGTTTTCTTAGGTTTGTTACCTCATAACTTTAACCAATGAACCAATTTTGATGAATTTTAATCGCAAGCATACACAGTACAGACAGAGAAATCTTTGGAACCAAGGCCCTCCGGCTTGCTCGTGGCTCAAATTGCTCAGAAAGAACCAGACAGCAGAATAACTTCGCTGTGATTATCGAAGCTGTGAATCAATTAAATTACCAAACTGCACCGACACAAACAAACAAACAAGTGAAACAAGCTGGCTGGCGCAAAGAGTATGCAAACAATATTGCTGCTTGTGTGTCGTCTACATACTTTTTTTAACATCACTCACTGACGCTAGCTGACACCCAAGCTGACACATAGAGACAGACACAGACCACGAAATGGAAAAAAATGCTTCACTAAGAACTCTTTATTATTTAAGAACCAAGGACCGCCAAAAAAGGGGTTGCTCTTGTGATTAGAAAAAAAAAGCGGAACCGCGCGTAGGCTAAAACCGGAAGGCGGATTCCTTGTCAAAAAGGTGGAGAAAAAGCGGAAAAGCAGAGCATCTGGCAACGCTGACTCTGTTTTTTTTTTTTATGGCTCCTGTCTATAGACAATCTTGCCAGTGTCAAGTGATAGAGATTATATGCTCTTTGATAAGTTTCTAGTCACGTCAGTCGAAAGTCGAGTTAGGTCGAGTCAGTCAATTGTTTTGAAGAAAATGGTGGCGGTTTCTTCAAAATATTCGAAACATTTTCGGTCAAATCACGATATCACATAATACACTTTCATTTCAAATGCTTACACTTTGTGCTAAGACCACAAGTAATGTTGGTTAAAATACCACCAAAATTACACAACACAACTCAAAATAACACTAGAAAAACAATTAAAATGAAAATGCTATGTTGCTTCGATAGATGACAGAAAACGAATCCTGGCTCTGTTTGTGTCATACTTTATTTCAAAAAAATTCAAAGTCATACTTTACGGGCACGCCTACTTCAGCAGACGAGTCAAGTCGACTCGTCTGCTGAAGTAGGCGTGCCCGTAAAGTATGACTTTGACAGTTACATACTACCTTGAGCCTTGCCTTGAGCTTGTACTACGAATTTGAATATCTATATTCCTTGACTGTAGAGAGGAATAATAATTCTAGGTCTATGCGTGATTTTACTGACAGCAGAGCTGTCGCAGAGATCAAGCTATTAACTATGGAGTAGTTCAAGGAATTTGAATGACATTCAAATTCCTTGAAGTAGTTAGCATCCCTCCTTACTACATAGTCTGAGCAAGTCTGTGATAATTGGTAACAACCTGAGGGTAACAAGGAATTTGATTGTATTCAAATTCCTTGGGTGGTAACAACAGTTTTATAATCTTTGCGTAGGCATACCAAAGAGTACCTATACATTCAAATTCAAATTCAATTTGTATATGTATACTCTGTATACACTAGCGCTATAACTTAATCCCACAGACCTATCGATTGGCGCGAAATTTAAAATGGTATATATAGCTATAGGTAGCTTTATAGGTAGGGGATTTTATAGGTTCAGGGGTGCAAATTTATGATTTTTACTATATGACTGTACATCTCTCAGAAAAATGGTCTTTTTGCTTTGCAAATTGATGAATATTGAATATAGACCATTCTCCTGACAGATAGATCACACAGAATAAATCCATAAATTACACTCACTGTTAGAAGTTAATACTATGAAAACGTGAATTAGATCTGCCGTGAAAACCGTGAAAGTTCGAAAAAACTTTCTATCCATAGTTCACTGTTTTCACGGTGCGATACTAAACTAAGAAGTAACTACAAGTTTTTATATGTTGTGAAGTACTATTTATTTTACTTCTTCTGTGAATCGTCTATTTTTTAAAAAACAATGCCGTTTTGAACATATGCATATGGTGGATATAATAACATGTAACCTCGTATTTTCAAAATGTTCAGAACAATCATGCAACCACTGGAAATCTATATAACTAATAAATATTTGGTCTAATGATCCAGATGTTTGTTTTAATTATATTTTATATCAGATATTAATATTTGTAAGGCGGAACAGCGTTGATTCTTAATTTTTTTTCGAAGCCTTTTTTTTCTATAGTTTTTTCTACATCTTGCGTAAAGTTTTCGTTTTCTAGGGGTCAATTCTGCAGATCTACTCAAGTCCAGCTCTCTCAAAATTCCTTTTGCAGCCTTTGCAGGTGCCTGAAAATAATAAAATGTATTGGTTATTAGTTATTTAAAACAAGATGACATTACTAGATTTAATAGGCCATAATCGGTTTATTTCTCTTTATTTGCATGCTAGATTATAGTAGGTAGGCTACCTATTGTGCTAAAAAAATATTTAATAGATGCATAAAATAATTTTGACCGCCATAAGAGAGAAGACCATCCAATAACAGATAACAGATACGGTGTCAATTCTGTTGTCTAGTTTTTCTAATTTAACCTAATTTGACAGCTCTAAAAATATTGCCGTACCTTTATAAAACACCGAAACGAAAAGGATGGCGATAATTTTAGAGCTGTCAGATTAAGTTTAGGTTAATGCAACGACAGAATCGACACCAATAGCATACTAGAGTGCTAAAGCTCTCTATGAAGGGCTCATCCGGGGAACTAATCTCCACCATGCTTTTTTCTGTTGACAAACAGCGTTGCTGTTTTTGTTTGTGCTAGTTTCTATGATTATTGTACCTTGGTGCGTTCCTATTGTGTATGACTTACGAAGCAATGCTTTGTTATAGACGACAAGCAGATGGCCCACCTGATGTTAAGGTGAAGACAAGAGCTAATGTGACTCTCGCTCGCACGTTTTGACTTGTTGAAGGGTATAAAATCACAAAACCCATTTTTTAAATTCGCAAACAACCATTTTGTGTGCAATCACATTGCGCACAGTTTATTAAAAAAATCATTTTGATCGGTACAAGTTTTCCTACTTAAAAGTTTGCTTTTCTAGTTTTCGTACATAAGCAAACTTTTGAGTAGGAAAACTTGCATCAATCAAAATAAAATTTTTACTAATCTGTGTGCAATGTGATTGCACACAAAATGGTTGTTTGCAATTTTTTTAAATTGTATTTAGTAATTTTATATCTTTCAAAATGTCGAATCGTGCGAGCGAGAGAAATATTAGGTGTTATCCTCACCTTAAGTGGATTACCACTTTACATCTGGTGGGCCATCTGCTTGTTTCATCAGCTTCTTGATAAAAATAACTATTTAACACTGGCTGTACCTTGAAAGCTTCGAAGCATGGTTGAGTTTGAGTAACATCTAGTGTTGCTTCTTCACTATGGCTTTTAGTAATCCCCTGAAAAAATAAGAAACATCAATTAATTATTGTAAAGTATGAAGGTATGTACATAGGAAGTTGTCTTTTTTGCCACAATGCAGCATTGCTGTGTTTGGTTTGAAGAGTATGGTTGCCGGAGAAATTACAGCCACAAGATGTAATTTTGACCAAAGTCAAAATGTATTTGTATTTACATTAATATATTATTATTATTATTTTTATGTGTATATACTAGCGACCCGCCCGCGCTTCGCATGGGTGCACATTGTTTTTCTACTATATCATGCATGTATTATACATATAAACCTTCCTCTTGAATCACTCTATCTATTAAAAAAAACCGCATCAAAATCCGTTGCGTAGTTCCAAAGATTTAAAGTTGCAGAGAACGCAGAGATACTACCAACTGAGCTATGTAGACTGTCAATACACAATACATTACATAGTGTAGACACGACGTTACTTTGTAACGAGGATCATACAAGAGCGGTAGATACCAAGCCGAGTTTGTTGCCTGTTTTTCTAGGCTTTGGTCGCGTGGGACTGGCACCTCGAGTAACCAAATTTACGACGTCTTAAAGTGATCCTTGTGATTTTATTGAATAGATATATTTTACTTTGACAACCAGCGTTATAGTATTCATATTAATTTATTGTAATAGTGGAGCTCTATAAGAAGGCCCGGGACTAAGTAGCATTTCTGTGTTTCAACAAACTTAGAGCCCCCCCCCCCCCCTATTCCGTCCTTACTACCGTTGTTTTGTGGGAGATTTTTAAAAAAATTAGATTCTAATGCATATTCCTACCTTCATCGGGTTCTATCATGCTAGACTGAGGCTGCGGTTGCTGCGTCTGTGTTTGATAAAACTCATCTGATTCTGCTTCGGGTCTTCTTGTCATCTGCTGTAAAAATTAAACCATTAATAACCAAACTAGAAAACCAAACAAAAAATCCGAGCAAAGTGACTGGGGATTAAAGTTTATATCACTTTAGCTCTGGTATAATTTGTATTTAAAGTAAATAGGAATTCAATATGAAATTACTTACTTGTGGTTTTGGAGCAACAGGCGGCTGAGACCTCTGTGGCGACAGCGGTTGGTGCCAGTCATATCTGTCAAAATAAAAAAATGAAGCGTGACTCTTGAGTTTTAAAAATTATATATCATAACAAAGGAACCTTTAATATAACTTAAAGCATAACAACCATTCCGCTTTTTTAGATACTTATCACTTACTTAAGATGCGAGAAAAAAACACGAATTACACACAAAAAGTGTAAAAGTTGACTTTTTTGCTTTGATATAATTTTTACTGGTTTTCTGTATTGCGAGGGTGTTGTATATAAATAAATAATAAATAAATAAATAATGCTGGACAATCCACACAGCACTATCTAGCCCCAAAGTAAGCTATTCAAAGCTTGTGTTATGGGTACTAGATAACTGATATATTTAATACATTATAATATACTTACATAGATAGATATTTTTTATTATACATAGAGAACACCCAGACCATCGGAACAAATTTCTGCAGATCGTACACAAATTTGTTCCAAGGCGGGAATCGAACCCGCAACCTCTTGCGTCGCAGGCAGGCTCTCGCCCGCTGCGCCACAGAGGTCGTCAAAAAATATACTTAAAGAGATTTCTTAGAACGCCCGATAGGGGCATTTATCGCTACCCGGACTCACAATACAGACAGAAAGCATTCAGTTGAGAGGACAGGTTCTGAATATTGCTAAATTAGTATGAATTATGTTTGTGAACCTTTGTGGAGTGGCGGCGGCGGCGTGTTGATGGTGGCCTGGGGACTGAAGGTGTTGTTGGTTGTTCTGTTGGAGTTGTTGTTGTTTCTGTTAAAGTTGTTGTTGGTGATGTTGTTGTAGTTGTTGTTGCTGCTGATGCAACTGTTGCAGATGATGTAGTTGCTGCTGCTGCTGCGGCGAGGGGCCCGGATGCATGGCTTGTTGCATTTGACCTTCCAAACATATTTAATAATTAATAAACGTAATACTTAACTTAAAGTTTTTCACAATGATCCCAAAGTTACTACCTATCCAACTGGGATTTGAATCCGACCAAATGTCAAACTGAAAGCCATCTTGATAGCCAGACATTAGTGTAATAGGGCCGCCGCTCTATAATATAACAACCTATGTATATACCTATAACATGAAGAATGATAAAGGAAGAATAAATAAATAAGTACTTGGTACTAAGCGATCTGAGGAGAAATCCACCGAGCCTGAGGATCAAGATCATAAAACTGTTTAAGTTTTTTTAGTGCAGTGTAAAATGTTCCTTAATATTTACCTTAAATGCATGTCTGTAATTTAAAAATGTTAATGAAATGAGGGTAGTCCTATATAATACCTGCATGGTTGTGTAGCGAGTGCGGCGGGGGCCCGCGATGCGAGTGGAAGGCGGCTTGTTCCCGACGGGACACCTCTTCCGACATCTCCGCAAGCTTCGCCGCGCGCGCGTTCATGGCGTTCGTTTGATTCGTCTGTGGAATGTGTTATTGTTTTGTACAAAATTACTAATTATTTTTTCAGAATCTGTTTATAAATGACTAGCGACCTGCCCGCGCGCTCGCCCCTGCTTCGCACGGGTGCACATATCATGCATGTATTATACATATAAATAAACCTTCCTCTTGAATCACTCTATCTATTAAAAAAACCGAATCAAAATCCGTTGCGTTTAACCCTTACCTTAAAATAAATAAGATCAGCTTCGCAGCATGGTTGAGTTAGAGTAATATCTAGTGTTGTTTCTTCCCCATGGGTTTTAGAAATTCCCTGAAATATTACAAACAAAAATGAATGAATATGTAGATCAGATAACTGTATACATATATATTACAAGTGTAGTGTAGCACCGGTGGTCTAGTGGGAGTGACCCCGCCTTTCGATCGTAAGGTCGCAGGTTCGAATCCGGTCGTGCACCAATGGATTTTTCCATCGTAAAATTTATGTGCGCAATGCCAGTGCTCTTAAACGGTGAAGGAAAACATCGTGAGGAAACCACTTAGTATTCTAACAGCGGCGATGGGCTTGCAACCTGTCACGTATGGAATACTAACTACTGCAAAAATGTGGGTATGTGCCAAATGTAATGTTTGGACGTACCTCTGACTACCCCCCTTAGACATTCTCAAAGAATCTTGAATTAGTACCTACTTGGTACTGGGAGATCTGAAGGGATATCTACCGTGCCTGGGGATCAAAGTCGTGAAGCTGTTTCAGTTTTTAGTGTATGCTGGTTGATTTCACTTGCATATTAATGAACACAATAATAAAGGTATATATATCTATATCCATTCTCAGAATTATGGTATAGCCATTCCATACCAAACTTTATGAAAATTGACTAAAGTGGCTGAGCCTTCCTTCCCTGGTTCCCCGATAGTATCCATGGACATACATATATTTTTTTTTTATATGTATGTATAACTTATAAGCAAAATGTTTGACCGCCTCTCTCAATGTTGTTCAATCTCCAAGTTCAATCTCACCTCTCTCTCGCACTCAGATGTTAAGCAATGATGAGCTTGAAAACATCCAAATTATAGGCATTTGAATAAAAGGATGCATACACTCACTCGATCAAT
Source organism: Plemyria rubiginata (assembly GCA_963576535.1). Classification (NCBI taxonomy): domain Eukaryota; kingdom Metazoa; phylum Arthropoda; class Insecta; order Lepidoptera; family Geometridae; genus Plemyria; species Plemyria rubiginata. The sequence goes on from OY754905.1 coordinate 8,232,036, forward strand.
AAAAATTTACTTACTTGAATTTTTGCTTTTAGGTTATTAAAGGATGTGTCACTTGGAGTTGCACATTGTTCCTGTCGTAGCTTTAACATTGTACCTTTGCTTACAATTGCAATGGCAAAGTTATTCAATCGTTTCCTTGAACTACTGGTACAAGAATTGTCATCAAAGTGCTTACTGCATAACATCTTATGTTGTTGGTATAAGCTTTTTAGTGAGTTTAGTAGACCAGTTCCCAGCTGGGTAACAATATTCGGCCCATACCTGTGCCCTGGAATGAATGAATGACCACATTGAAGATAGATTGCTTACATCAACACAAAAGTGTACTTAGTAGGTAGATAGGTATCTACTGACATTCAGCACACCATAATTAGGTAGTTTATTCTATTGATAGGTATACTAGGTACCTTTTTTTTAATGAATAGAGCATCCTTTGACTACAATCTCACCTGATGGTAAGAGACGATGTAGTCGATGTTAGTGCAGAATGGTCTAAAAGAAACCTATTCACTCTTGCCTTTGATAGGTATTTTTAATGGTCAGGAAAAGCAGATGACGGGAATGAGTTCCAATCTTTAGCGGTTCGCTTAATGAAAGCAGATTCGAAGTGCTTCATGCGAATAGTGCTTACCAGGTATAGATGCTACTGGGTCGTGTGTCTACTTGTCCTGTGGCGGAATAAGGTCATGCAGTTCTTGGGCGCATTCTCTGAAATGAAAAGAAAGAAAATACATTTATTTGACATACACAACAAGAAAAGAAATACATAGGTACATACAAAATTACAATTGCAGCCTAGAATTGCATATCGATAAGCAAGCAACTTTCAAGGGTGTTCGAGACTCAGGATTTTAGTCTCCGCCATGTGTTGCTCACCTATTAACCTGATAGCTCTGCGCTCAACTCCTACCTAGGTACTACCTACTCTGTTGAAGATGTTAATGAGTAAAGGCTTAAAGATAGCTTAGATCTTATTTTACTATGGGATACGATGGTGATAGTGGTATACTGTAATATTTTAGACTTACTTTATTGGGCCATGTTCACCGTAGTGGAAATCGGTGAAAACGCAGATTTGGGTCGTCATTGTCAGCGTTATGACTTATCGCACTAAGTCTCTTTTCTAGGTTCTTCAGACATTGTGAACTGGTAGAAAACATTTAGTTTCGAGCAAATTTTACAATCACAAATTAGCAAACAACATTGCGTGTGGCACAATAAACACCGCCCGCCATTTTGAATGTTGTAGTTTTGATAATTTCTGCTTCCGACTGGCTGTGTTACAGTCATATTACAGTCATTTTAGAAATTTAGGCATAAACTTTTTTACCTCTGTTTTACTTATAGCGCTGTCTTTTACGGTAAAGCACTCCCACCTTGTTGGCATTTCATGCTTAAGAACTTGACTCCCCATGGTGGTGTGCGTAGAATGTATGTAGGTATGTACGTAAATTTATTATAATTTTAATACATTGTGCTGTGAGTAAAATAGTGAATTCAGGTCAAATAGGATCCAAGCTTTGAAGCCGATTGGTACCAATAACAGTGAAAGACTTTCTTGGGTAAGTAGTCGAAAATTATTGAATGATCCCACTAACCCATTGTTCATTAATGTGGGCCATTGGGTGGATCGGGTATGGTGTGTAGTCATACCTAAAAATAGCTTGAATATGCATTGCATCACACACACAAACTGGTTTCATTGAATGTTATTGGTATGACTAAGTCGTTGTTTTTATTAGAAAATGGAGAAAGGTGGTGGTAATCCTCCTCCATACGGCTGGGGCAATTCCAATGCTCTTCAGCCGCCGCCAGCGGCGCCGCCGAGCTACTCACAGGCGGTGGGAGGTGTAGGTCCTTCTAGTCCTTATACACCTCAGTACCCGACGAGTAAGTAACTACCTACCTGTTCATTATATTATTTTTTTGTTATAATATGTAATATACTGAATACTAGTATAGTATGTAGACTAGTCTAATATGTAAAAGAGTATAATATGTTTTATACTGAATACTTATATTTAAAAATAATAATATTGTAATCTAAAAAGTATGTGTAAGTAGAAATACCACCACTATAATCAGCTCTCTCTTTCCTCTAAGGTTTGCTGGAAGAAAACTATTCTAGGGTTAAGCTAGCCTTTGTATGTGACTATAATATTTTTTTGTGTTAATCATTTGGTTAAACTATAGCAATCCTTGTACCTGAGTTGAGGGTTGGGGATAGGGGGGATGCAAGTGGGGGTAGATGACAAGTCTTCCCCTTGAGTTCTTTTTTCTAGGATATGAAAAAAAATATTACTTAAAATTTCTTAACTTAAAAAAAAAAAATAACCCGAACCTAATGAGAATTCCTTCCCTTGAGTCTTTTTGTCATAGAGATGAAATATTACTACCAATTTTCTTCATATAAAAAAAAACCCTAACCTAACTAGTAACTTACCTGAAAAATTAAAGTATTTTTTTTCATTTCCTAGAAAAAAGGACTCAAGGGGAAGACTTGCCATCTACCCCCACTTGCATCCCCCTTATCCCCAACCCTCAACTCAGGTACAAGGATTGCTATAGCCAACCCAATCATTTTGTGTACAATAAAGATAAGAGAAAAGAGTTTTTAATATTAGGTATTTCAAATTCAAAATCAATTTGTTTATAATGATACTAGCGACCCGCCCGCGCGCCCCTGCTTCTCACGGGTGCACATATATTGCATGTATTATACATACAAACCTTCCTCTTAAATCACTCTATCTATTAAAAAAACGCATCAAAATCCATTGCGTAGTTGTAAAGATTTAACCATACATAGGGATATAGGGACTGAGAAAGCGACTTTGTTTTATACTATGTAGTGATTTGTCACAAGAGAAACAGACATATTGGCTATTTCAGCTTGTATTACATTTAATGACCTCTATTAAAAATATTTAAATGAAGTCATATTGGACTCAATGCTACTTTTGTAACTTGAGAAGGTCAGCTTGGGTTATTGGGCTTAAGGTCTGACATCATCTATCTTAAATACCTACATATCAACATACAAAACGCAAAATACCTTGAAAATAGAATATTCTCAATAACTGTAGGTAGATGTTTCCATTTTGTTAAACTTTAGCTAATGTTATGATGTCAAGTCTGCTTTTTTTTTGTTACCTAGTACTGTAGCTTTCAAGGTCAACCATTTTTTTTTCACAGCTGCCGGCCCTCAGATAGTTACGACGGTGGTACCCGTGGGTCCTCACCCCACACACATGATATGCCCAAGCTGCCATGCCGAGATCGACACAGCCACAAAGACCAAGCCTGGCCTCATTGCTTACATCTCAGGAGCCATCATTTTTCTACTCGGGTAAATATATTTTTTAGTTCTACTATAAAACTACAATAGTGTTCCTGGAATTCCTGAAGATATGTATTAACAGTTGCAATGTAGTCTTTACTGTTTGTCAGAATAACCTTTTGAAAAGGCATTGATTTGGTGTAATTCTTGTTTTGTCATATAGGTGCATTTGTGGATGCTGTTTGATTCCATGCTGCATCGACAGCTGCATGGATGTTCACCACAAGTGCCCTCACTGCAATGCGTACTTGGGGCGTTTCCGGCGATAAGTCAAATTACAAATGTAGTTTGATTTTGACCATCAACACACGTTATTCTAGAGCAAGACCGTTTGGTCTTATGTCATCTCGTAAAACTAAAGATCTGTCAAGAATTTCATAACAAAGGTAATGTTTTTTATTAGTCTTTTAATTGCACTAAATATTACTCTTGTTATTTGCAAGTCATGTAACATAACTGGGAAAGGGGTACAAAGTAGGTACAGCAAGCTATTTGAATTGTTGGAGACTTAACATGTAAATAAATTTACAGTCCACGCTAACCAGTGCATCTGACTATGCTGGCTGTGTAAAATATTTATACCTAGTTAATTTAATTCATTATAGGCCCGAAGGATTTTGTTTACCGAAACATCTAAAGGGATATTTATCGTGCCAAGGATACAGTTGTAAGCCTTTGTTATATTTATATGAAAGTACTATAATTTACTATCTGCATATTTTATTTCAACTGTAACTTTTTTACAAGTTATGTAAAGTACATCATGATTTTTGGACCTGATGCAGTTGTAAGACTAATGAAATGCATTTTTTTATGTCTTCTTTTTTCAAAATTTTATAATGAAAACATTATAACATTCAGATATTTAATATGTATTATTAGCATCAATAAAAAAATTTTTTGATGCTCAAATATATGTTATTATTAATAAAATAAACTTTAAACCTTAAACATAGCCAGATTCATAAGTACGTGAAAACACAAAGTTGACAGCGAAAAAGTATTTCATTGGTATAACTATTAAAAAATAAACAGAATTGCCGAGTTAACGAGAACAAAATTTGTGGCATAGAAGCAAAATAAGTTTAGCAGCCTCATTACGAGGTTACTATTATGGTTAGGTAAACCTTCCTCTGATCGTAGTCCGTTGGATAACCTCAATCTTATTTGCTTACTGTAAATTGTCTCTGCCAACGAGAATAGAGATTACCCAGCAGAAGACCATCCGTTGTCTTACTAACGGACGTACATAAAATATAAGAACCGAACAATTAGGTAAAACTAGGCAAAACTATAGTCGCGGAACTCGGTAGCTCGTCTGAAATACCCTACGGTTATTTGCTTCTATACCACGCGGAATGATGGTAAATGCATTCGTAATAACAAATAGATCAATTGAATGAATCATCGGGAATAACAAATTCATTAAAATTTGAATTGTAATGATTGGATTGTTTGTAAAAGATGATTATTTATTAAAACAGCTTCAATTGTGAATGGTATTGATATAGGTAAAGTATAGGTAGGTAAATACCGAAAATTAAAATGAAAGAATTCCATTCCGTTTTTCATATCCGAAGTTATCAAAGCTTGAATGTATGACCCGCATATTTTTGTTTTGATTAATAAGGAAATGAGTGACAATGCTAGTAAACGTTGTTCACGGTTCTATACGAAATAGTTACGCGAAAGCATGAAGCTTGAAAACGGAATGTTATCCTAGGATTCCAAGTGTGGAAACTTTTCATAGGTAAATTTAGCAATGGTAAAGATAAAACTATAAAGAATTTTATTGAACTTTTGCAATCTTTTTTAACCATTATGAATACTATTACCTGACTATCATGTGGATTGTCAAACAAACTGATTTAAGATAGAATGAGCATTGAGACATTATATTCATAGATGTTACGTTTTCTTTTACCAACGGGTCCTTAAATAATTATTATGCTATGATGCGAGTACCATCGCAGCAGTAGGTATAGATAACACAAGCCTGTTGCAATAACAAGTTAATGTCAGGAAAGAAACGCTCATTATGATGCCCTATTCAAAATCGTGCCAGTCACCTTATTTACTTATCTATTGTTGAAAATCAAAGTCGCTAAAACGTAACCGAGACGTAAGCCGACTAGTTATAATAAGGTGGTAAGGATTCCGCCGACTTACAAAACGAGACCATGATGGCTGAGACCAGCATATAGCACTATTCAATGAAATGCCGCATCACGACCATATTTGTGGCGTCAGTGTAAAATGCTGGCCGCAGCGGCCAGTCCTAAATGCAACGGCCCTCGATCGCTAGCTAATATGTTACATGAACTGCAGTGTGCCAAATTACGATTTTTTTTTATTACTACATTTTTTATGTTGTTATGTACATATTGTAACAGATTCTTAATTTACTCCATTTTTGACCTTTGTGCGTCTCAGTGGATTCATCATTCAGTTGTGCGCTCATCGACTGAGAATTGAGAAGCGTTGGGGTTCTAGTTTGATTATTGTAACAAAAAAAATTATGAAGTATTTTTTTCCGGATCTTGGTGTTGTAGTACAATTTACGAGAAGAGTGCCTACAGCTCGCGTCACTTAAAAAGTACGCTGGAAGGAGGGGGACGGTGTCGTGATGGCGCGAGTGCTTTGTATGCGCAAACACGTTCCAGCGTTCTTTTTAAATGACGCGACCTCTTTATAGGGTTTATAGTCTACTACATTCGAATTTTCTCTTGCAGCTAAATGGTAGCCTACAATTTTGATTAGCCGTGACTGTAATGACCATTTCTCAGTTACTGTTGTAACCGAAGAAAGAGTTCTGATTAACTGCTGTTGTTAATCTACGCTAACTATGTGCCACGGTACAAGTATTCCTAGTTGGAGTTGGGTAGGACTGTTCACATGACGTGTGTTTATTTTAGACAAGGTTTTTATTCACGCCTGAGTTAATGCATCACCATACCTCCAATAACCTCGATTAATGTTTGTTAACACACGGGTCGGCCTTCATTCAGCTAGTCAGCAGCATAATAAAATGTAGCATGCGCGTGCGATCCCACAGCAACGATAGTTTAGTGGCAGTTTAGTGTACTTTAGCTAAATAATGTAAAAATATTTTAATTGAAGCAAGTTTAATTAACGTTCTATTAATAATAACAGTCGCGATATTATTTTTAAGCTTACACCTAATTCATAATGTATTTATTTGTGTTGTGCGTCTTAGGTTTATTTTGCTGGTATTTTGTTTAACAAATTAAGAAATGTAAATAAACAAAACCTTATTTTATACTTGCGGCAGCTGAACAATCATTATAAAGCTGTAAGATTCGTTGCTTTTTGGCTGAACAGCTATTGGAAAATGTTTATACAACAATTTTTTCTTAGCTTAGGTATTTAGATTTTTGAATGACCAACCTACCTTATAAGTGTGGTTACAAAATATTATTGAAATGACTTAAAGGCTTCCTAAATATGTAAACATTTAAAACGACTTCCAAAGTAACACAAAACTGGTGTGTATACCATAAGTTTGTATTTACAATAAATATTTTAAGAATTATTATTTATGACTATTCTAGTGACAGTTTTATTTAATGCCTTGTCTTCGTCATGTACCTGTTTAGTCACACTAATATAAAAACATCACAATAGACATTCGTAAAATATCCATAAATGTATATAAATAGTGTTTTTAAACTTTTTATACAATGGTAAGAACAATATAATATTATTATTACTAACATTGTGTAATAAATGCCTAACTTGTAAAATATTGTATGTATTTAGATGTTTCTCGTAGGTATAGCACCTCATCTATGTTGCACTTCTGTTACAATTTATTTTATAAATTCTATTTTTGTCTTTTTTTTGTATGTACCTGTACTTATTTATAACTAATTAATATGCTATAAACACTGCCCTACGTGCCTTGACACGTTAGAATTACACCTACAAAAGTAATATACGATGGAACCAATCCGAAAATGAATAACTAGAACAACGATGGGGATCATTAATATAATAAAAAAATCTCATGGTGTGTTTAATCTTTAGTCCTAAAAAGGCATCTACTTCCGATTCTGGCTGTAACTCTATTTTTTGTCATTCCGATTACGTAAGTAGGTAAGTTCTCTACAACATGTTTGCCAAACCATGTTAAATTGAAGCTATGATCTTGCTTTCTTGGCATGAATTAATGTACATGGGTATTATAATTTGCACCTGACGCATGGAATATTGAATGAAAATTGTCATTTCAATGGTCGAAATGTAACCAACGACCGTAACCGTGATGTACAAGCAATGGTGGAGGATTTTTCCCTCAACTCCTTGGAGATTAATCCCACAAAGGCTAAAAGTACTCACCATAGGCTGTGGCAAAAATTATTATTGCGAATCAATTCTTAGATTTGATGTTATTTGACGAATTTAATTACTGTATCATACATAACAGCATATGAGTAGGTACTACATACCTCTATCACATCAAATAACAGTAGGTAAATGAATCGCAATAAGACTTCGTGGTACGGCCAGGTTAAATAAAATAATGACCAGTAGGTATGACATGAAAATTTAAATTTGAGTTTGTTTACTTATAAGTACCTACCTACTTAAAACTTTTTTATAATAACTTGCCTACACAGAATCTGAAATCTGGCCCGGGTGCGGTGCCATATCGTGACGTTATTGGCCAATGTGAAATCTGCTACTGAGCACCTACATTTATCATGTAGATTGTATTATTATATCAAATTAATGTATACTTACCTAATACAAGTGTTTTATTTTTTGATTACCTACCCAGATCACTAAATAATAGGCATAGAATAAATAAATAAATAAATAGAAAGTCTGATTAATATGATATACTGACAGGTACATGATGATTAGGTACCTATTGAATACCGTAGTAATTCCTTCTACGTATATGTACTAACTAGTTGCGCCCCGCGGTTTACCCGCGCAGATTTAAATCCCGGTATTCCCACGGGATAAAATTGGCCTATGTGGTATTCCAGACTATAATCTATCTCTCTGCCAAGTTTCATCTAGATACGTTCAGCCGTTCTGGCGTGAAAGAGTAAGAAACATCCATCCATACATGCATACAAACTCGCGTTTATTTAGTAGGATAATAATAATAATGCTGGACAATCCACACAGCACCATCTAGCCCCAAAGTAAGCTACTCAAAGCTTGTGTTATGGGTACTAGATAACTGATATATTAAATGCATCTTAGATAGATATTTTTTATTAAGTTTTTTCGAGTAAGTACATAGAAAACACCCAGACCAACGGAACAAATTTCTGCAGATCGTACACAAAGTTCCGAGGCGGGAATCAAACCCGGAACTTCTGCGTTGAGACGGACTCTCGCCCGCTGCGCCACTGAGGTCGTCAAAGTATTCATGAACGGAATTGGGGACTTCGACCAAGACTAACTCACGAGATCGCGTCAAACTCGTGACAAAATATACAAACCCCATTCTCACCACCTCACTCCCCAATTTTCTCGTTCGAAGTTCATGTGAGATGCAACGTCTAGTCCGTGTGTGTCTAGGGTATGGCACACAAAACATAATTTTTTTCTTGTTATTATCATCAGCCTGAAGAAGTCAACTGCAAGACATACCTAGGCCTGTATTTTCCAGGAAGAACGATTTCGAGCCCTCTAAATCCACTAACTTCTCGCGATCCTCACATAATCCGTTTCAGTCTATCGGGTAGTTCGTTCGTAGCTACGCAACAGACTTAGATGCGGTTTTTTTAATAGATAGAGTGATTCAAGAGGAAGGTTTATATGTATAATACATGCATGATATGTGCACCCGTGCGAAAGCGGGTAGCTAGTAGGTACTCTATATTCCATGGTGAGAACCTTTATTCCCAAGTGGTTGTCAGTTATTCGAGTTGCTAGTGCTCTTCCACATTTCTTCTCTTATGCTAGAAAGAAAAGACCAAGGAATAATAGATACAAGGAATTTGAATACAATATATACTGAAATACAACATACAATACTAAACGACACTGTAATTTTAAAATTTGCCGCTCAAGAGTTGAACGCTACGCTTAGACCATATTACGAAAGAGTATATTATACCAATAATAGCTGATTTGCACTGGTCGAGTACCTAGCACCTCCCGCCAGCGATCGTCCGTGCTTACTGGTTGGCCGATATTACTACTCGAACAGTGCGAACCAGCTAATACACCGTTTTTGAAAGACTCTTGGGCTTATACTTTGTGCTAAGACCATAAATTCTAAACCCAAATTCCTAGGGATTTTCCAATTCCTTAGGATTTTCTTTGACTGACACTGACAAGTGATGAAGTGACAGCAAAGAATATGGATTGACAGCCAGCCAAGTAATTTGAATACAAAGTTCAACTATATATCAAAGTAGGTACCTATTCAAATTCCTTGATCCTGCTGTCCTAAGAGTACTAGTAGTTGTATACTCTGTGCTGCTGAGCTGCATTATGCAGCACAGCAGCACATGCATTATGCAGCACAGCAGCACAGAGTACACAACTACTAGTACTCTTCAAGAAGCTGTTGGCAACACTGGCTGCATTCACCACTTCATTTCATGACTTCACTCACAGCACAGAGTATGTAGATACTGTTTTTACCTGCACTATGTGTGCGAGTTGTGCAAGGGAAAAGAATCGTACTAACGCAATGAATTTTCTTCGTTTTCTCTTTAATTAGGTAAATTTTATCGTTCCTATGTTGCTAACCAGATAAAACTTTATCTCTGGCCTTCTGAGGTAATGGAGTCTCCGCCTTTTTCGACACATTCGGAGGCTCCTCCGCTAAGTGAAGATAGTGGCCTAGTGATTACAAGTGGATCTTTTTCGAGTGATTCTGCTAGTGGATGGCATCACGTCGCTTCCGAGGTATGATTATACTAACTACCTACATAAATAATTTTGTAAGCTTTGATACCCATTATTCTGAACCAAAAGTATTTAGCTCAGTGTTTTGAAGACAAACTCTATTTCTATCTTTATTTATAATTTATCCCTCCACCCACTACTTACATAAAATTCAAAATACTGTTATTAGGTACTTATAAAAAAAAGTTTCAACTTTATTGCAAGTGTGATTAACTCTACCATGCTACTTACTTAATTTACTTACACTGGTATAATGTGCTTACAAGAAAACATCATCATCTTCCTGCCCTTATCCCATGCTAAGTGGGGTCGGCACTACAGGTTTTCTTCTTCCAATCTGCTCTATCATTCATCATCTCGGTGCTCACTCCTTTCTTACTTCAAATTACCTACTACAATCTTCACCTTCAATCTTCACCTTATTAAAAAAAAACCTAACATATCTAGCTGAAAAAATTAAGCTATATTTTATCATCTCCTAGAAAAAGGACACAAGGGAAGGACTTGCCACCTACCCCCACTTGCAACCCCCCTAACCCTCAATGTACCCAGGTACAAGGATTGCTATAGCATAGCCAACCCTAGGTTTACGGAAGGTTAGGTTAGTTTTCATTGAACCCTCAACCTCAACATTTCATCTAATCTAACCCGCAACCTCTTGCGTCGCAGGCGGCCTTCCGCCCGCTGCACCACAGAGGTCATCAATGATAAAGATATGCATGAATGATCACTGTGTTTTGCTAAGCGATAGTTAAGGCTGGTTAATAATAATAATAATAAATAATAATAATCATGTAGAATTTTTGCTGGAATGGTAATGTACCTAAGCTGGTTTATCCATTTGCTTAAGGTACATAGCGAATTATAAATAAAATAAATAGCAAATTTCATGATTAATCTTGTACAAAACAGCAAAGTTGTTTTATGTTGCCTTTATGCTTATTGTCATTGCTACTATTTTAGTTTTATTTTACTGCACTGCACTTTGTTTCACACTACAAGTAGTAGAGCTTTGTGAAGGGCTTGTCAGGGGAAGTACTACCACCACGCCATTTTCTGCCGCCAAGCAGCGTTGCTGTGTTGCAGTTTGAAGAGTGTGGTCGCCGGTGTAATTACAGGCACATGAGGCTTAACATCTGTATGCCTCAATTTGATGGATGCAGGGCACGTTCCTATCGTGCGTGACTCACGAGGCAATACTTTGTTATATGTGATGGTTTACCACTTAACATTAGGTGGGCCATTTGCTTGTTCCATCATCTAGTTATATAAAAAACAAACTAATTAAGCTGAGCTTAAATGTTCAGTAAAGTAAAGAAGTCTTCATCTATTTAATTGTAGTTTATTTATACAGCTTCAGGAGCAACATTTCACTCAGTAGTAGTAAGGATACCTAGCAGCATACCTTGTTGGCCTAATCTAACTACAAAAGAAATACATAGTACTTAAATATGTATGCTGTGTAAGCTGCAAGCTTCCTCTCAATGTTATCCTTCACTGTCAATAAATGTTGCATTTTCCGTGTAGAAAAATCTACAGAAACAGACTTTGCTTTTAAAACTCGTGGCCTTAAGGCTCCGGTGACAGCGGCTCGCAATTTCGAGGTGCGATTGGCTATTATTTCATTTTATTTCATTTCGGGGAGGTTGTTTGAAAGAATAACTCTAAAGAAACACGCATAAATACTGTTCGAACACAAATAATCTAAACTAATATTATAAAGAGGAAAGATTTGATTGTTTGTTTGTTTGTTTGCATTGAATAGGCTCCGAAACTACTTGACCGATTTGAAAAATTCTTTCACCGTTGGGAAGCTACACTATCCCCGGTGAACATAGGCTATATTACATTTTCAAAAAGATTTGGGATCCTTACTAAAATTCAAATAATGTAACCCAAGGTGTAAAAAAATTCGTAAAATATTCTTTACATCGCGTGCACTGCGAAAACTATTGATGATAGAATAAAATAATGTTCTACAATTTTGCAGAACACATCATTATTTACAAAAAGTGTCGCGACAGCATATGTCTAACTATTATAGTTATGCCACAATAAGTGTTTTTTTATTTTTCTAAACTAACAGCCTCACGCCCTGCGAGATTGTGTGAAATGGCTAGATTCCGATACTAAATTTCGGTTTACCTTACAAAACGCTCTTCAAACTGGGATATATTTTAAACACTCACCTATAGGTACGGTAGCCAAGTTCATAATATGATGAATCAAGATCTTGATCTTGAGATTAATATTAGATTCAGGTAGGTACTTCTATCTATGGATAATAATTCGTAACATAAGTAGCATCGAGAAAGTAAGCTCCATAAATCATAACACAGATATTAAGTAATGCAACTTTGCATTAATATATGACTGAAATTATTGTGAAAATGTTTTTATCCAATAATCTTGGTGACGGCTGTACAACGAATTTTGTGGATAAACGATTATCCAGGTTGGTAAAACGCGAGCGAAACCACGCGGGTGCAAGCTGGTGTAGAATATAATATAAAATTCATTTTTTTGCTATATACAGGGTGGGGCAAAATTTTTCGACATTGAGGGCAGCTACCTTTTCTGTTGTATTTAGAAGGTTTTGTTCTTAAGAAACTATAGGTTTATTTTGAAGAAAAAAAACAACCGCATTTTCAGATTTTTGAAAAAATTTACAGTCAGCCTGAAAAATTACATTTGTCAAAAAAAACAAGTTGGTCTCAATCGACGCTATTTCCCATCAGGAACACTTTTCCCAAAGTAACTTACCAAATCAAATCGTAAGATTTTGCATAAATTAAAAAAAAAGATTTCCATACAATTTCTATGAAATGTGAAAAGAACCCATTAGTATGGTATTGAATTACTACAGTGCAACTTTATTACCTATTAGCTGCGTCCCGCGGTGTTCCCACTATGTGTGTTATTCTAGAACCTAAACTATCAACATTCCAAATTTATTCAAAACTGGTTCAGTAAAATCGGTGGTACATTGTACTAACTTCATTCTGCCAAGCCAACAATAAATTTGAAAAAAGAACAAAGTATTTCCATGAAAGTGTTCGAATGGCATGCATGGACTCAATGTTGTAGCGAATGGCGTTTCATAGAAATTGTATGGAAAACTTATTTTTTTAATTTTTGCAGAATCTTACGATTTGATTTGGTAAGTTACTTTGGGAAAATTGTTCCTGATGAGAAATAGCGTCGATTGAGACCAACATGTTTTTTTTGACAAATGTCATTTTCCAAGCTGACTGTACATTTTTTCAAAAATCTGAATGTGGTTGTTTTTTTTCTTCAAAATAAACCTATAGTTGCCTAAGAACAAAACCTTCTAACTACAACCTTCAATGTCGAAAAGTTTTGCCCCACCCTGTATATCTTAGTCAAACTATTTTTAGTTCAGTACCTCTAGTTTAGTTTAGTCCGCATTTGCTATTTTACTATTAAGTATTTAAAAAATATCGTCAATTATATTATGTTGCTTTATCAAATTGTTATAGGTTTAGGTTCTATTACTTGCTACTAAACCAAAAGTATTGCTAAATAGACGCATTGTGTCATCATCATCAACCTATGGAATATATTTCTGGACCACCCTTATAAATTTCCAATGATTCTGATGACAATCCATAAAAATAAAGCGATTTCATTTTTGTCGATTCTAATAGGAAAGACTGGCATTGCGTTTTTGATGTTATGTCTCATGTAAATGCCGTAACAAAATATATACATATATTTAAAAGAATTGTATAACTAACTATACCAGCTTTAAACACTTTGCGAATGCAAAACTTTTCACTTTAAGTTACAATAAATCTTTACTGTTACGATAAGTAGGTATGCTCTGTGTTTTTACTGTAGTTTGTTGTTAGTTTATTGCAGTGTGGTACCTACACTGCACTTACATACATGAGGTCATAACCGTACAATGGACGATGTGTTTATTTTTGTAACAATGTTACTGATGTTGTTTGTGCAGTTACAAGAGAGTGACTTCGATGAGAGGTCTCTATCGCTGTGCGAGTCAACTGATGCTTCAGAGCGTATGTGCGGGGATTTCTTCAATACTGTAAAAAAGGGCCCAGGAAAAATAATTGTAACTACTATAGAACCTCCACCAGAATTTCAGGTGACTTTTATTTATATTTTTATTAATTAATCTAAAAACCAGAAATGTTATTTTAACCTACTTGTATCTATCCTGTTTATTTATTTGAACAGGAAAATAATGCTCAAACTTGAAAAAGTATTATTGATATTACAGGACAATCCATCGCCAGTGATCGTCGAGGACGGCTCAAACGTGCTTCCCTCGGTTGTTTTTAACGAAGCCACACCCATAAAAACGTTTAAAACAAATTTGGAATTGCCGCAGCAAACGAAAAGGCACATTTCACCTCTATACCCTAGAAAATTAAAACCGGAAGCCTTATATGAGCGTCGACAATGTCTGAATCATAGATTCGCGAGTCCTCGACTACTACATTTAAGCCCGTGTCGCGCTAACCGGCCATCGTCGAGGAACTCGCTAACGTCTCGATTGTCAAGTAGCCACAACTCCCTGGTCACTCAGTTTCTAGCCGATGATTCCAGTTTCATCACTCAGGCGATCTCCCATGACACGCTGTCTGCCAAAACGTCGGACATCACTGATATGTACAATGTCCCGTTCGATAGCGACATCTACGCTGTTCCCATAGATATGGTGCGGCCCTCGCACACAAATCTAAGGAACAAGGGAAAGAAACCGACCAGGAGTAAGAAGCGTGCCAAGAATACGCAACAGAGTACGTCCGTCATACCGATGGCCGACAAAACTCACAAGCCAAAGGAAATAAACAGACATAAAGACGTCAAATCAAAAAGGAACAGCTTGCCAAGTTCATCGTGTAACAAAAACATTAACGATTCCGATACGGATTCTCTACATTTAACTTTACGTGAAATGCGAAAATACTTGCATACGCTTTATTCCAGTTCAAGTGACTCTGAGTGCAAAGCTACTATTAAAAAGAACAACACGATAGTGGGTAGTGTCGGTATCCACACACGGCACGCGAATAAAGACAACACCGTTACCTTCTTGAAGGAGAGCAACGAGTTAAAGTCTGTAGAGACGAATAATAACCACAAGAAATCCAGTAAGAACAGTTTCGGGCTGAACGCTAAAAATAAAAAGCATAAAGAGAACCACAAAGAATCAGAAGGAGAGAAAAACGATAAGCCTGTGAAGAAGGTTAATCAAAAGCCAAAAATGTCGCCTGTCAGGATGTTATCTATGAATCTCAAGCAGAGTTTCTGTAATTTGTTCCGTTGGCGTCGGCAGCCGGTGGTAGACAATCTGACGGAAATATCTATAAATGAGATGAAAGGATCGCCCCCGCCGGCAGTTCGGCGCGCGTTGCCCCCTTTACCTCAGGCCCCGCAGACCTCACAAGATACGAGGAGAACTGAAGAAGAGACCGGCACTGATTTTGCCACCTCCATACAGAAAGTCAAAGATGTAAGTATACAACTAAAAACGCTTATTTTTTTGAGAAATAACCACGCTTGAGCTTGAATCATTGGTCAGGTTCATCTTTACATGTGCATTAGAAGCGGTTACATTCATATTTCTGAATACACAATATCACATACCTACTTAGATTTTGAGTCGTGATTTCGTGAGTAGTCTTTTAGTTTAGTTCCTATTGATAACCATTAAAAGGTTTATAACCTACCTGAGACAGTTTCGACAGCCCTCTAATTTTGATAGTAGCTCTGCCTTCTGCGCAGTGTGTAGTTTGAGTTGTGCGCAGTGTGCCATGTTTTTGTAGAATTCAGTATGAGCATTATTAAAACCAGTGTTTTATCTAATACTAGCGACACGCCCGCGCGCCCCTGCTTCGCACGGGTGCACATTGTTTTTCTACTATATCAGCCTGTATTATATTATATAAACCTTCCTCTTGAATCACTCTATCTATTAAAAAAAACGCATCAAAATCCGTTGCGTATTTTTAAAGATTTAAGCATACATAGGGATATAAGGACTGAGAAAGCTACTTTGTTTTATACTATGTAGTGATTTCCGTATATTTTCAGTATGGTTGGTATTGGGGCCCGATTTCTGTGGAAGACGCTGAGAAGATTCTGTCCAATGAGCCAGACGGATCGTTCATTGTCCGGGACAGTAGTGACGACCACTACATATTCACTCTTACGTTTAAACTGAACGGTCTCAGACATGTTCGGATAGAACATGATCAAGGTAATATCTGTTTGAGCATATGTGATTATTCATTGAATAATAGATAAATTAATGAAAACTTTATTAAAGCCAGCATGGATAAGGCCATAGTAAAAATACAGTATGGGGTTCTTCAAAAAAGGCGTGTTAAAATATTTAAAGGGTCAGCAACGCGAGTAGACACCTCTGGTGTTACAAACGTCCATAGGCTGGGGTGACCGCTTCCCATCAGGTGGGCCATATGCTTGTTTGCTGCCTTGGTAGTATAAAAAAAACTACAATCGGCGGTCGCGAGTCTTATAATATTTGCACTTAACTTCTTTGGACTGATGTTGATTGTAAAAACTCATTCCCTGGCTACCGTTATCTATTAACAGATTTTCACAAGAAACCCTATGGTACTCTTCTAACTTGTAACATAACGTCGATAGACACGTTTATACGTGCGTGATTTGGGTGCGATGCTTTTTATAACGGTGTTACCGTTTTACATTGGTTGGATAGGCCATCTGGTTGTTCCATCCGCACTAGTACAAAAATCCTACTACTATTATAAACGCGAAAGTTTGTAAGTATGGATGGATGTATGTTTGTTACTCTTTCACGCCGGAACAGCTGAATGGATCTGGATGAAACTTGGCAGAGAGATTGCTTATAGTCTAGAATAATACAGGCTACTTTTTATCCCGCGGGAATACCGGGATTTAAATCTGCGCGGGTGAAACCGCGGGGCGCATCTAGTGCTATATATTTTCCAGGTAACTTCTGCTTCGGTGGGTGCACAATGTTCAAAGCCCAAACGATCGTGGAGTTCATTGAAAACGCGGTGGAAACGTCCCGTAGCGGCCGATACCTCTTCTTTCTAAATCTCAGGCCGGTTCTAGGCCCGGTGCGGGTTCAACTTCTATACCCAGTGTCGAGGTTCAAACGGGTTCAGAGTTTGCAGCATATGTGCAGGTAAGTCTTCAAAATTAATAAAGAGTCCAGAGTAGAGAATAGAGTAAAGTCGAGTGTAGTAGAACTCTTTTTGTGTGACTCGGTATTAATTACTAACACCATGCCTATTTCAACCACCAAGCAGCGTGGCTGTTTTGGTTTGAAGAGTGGTTTCAGAGGCAAATTACATGCTCACGAGGCACAAGTATCTCGACTAGTAGTAGTAGTAGTCTTGTAGTATAGTACTGTCTGTATGCCTCAGAGTGCTATCTTGTACCAAACTAAGCAATGATGGTAAGGGGAACCAGATAAGAAATACTATAGGTACTTACTAAAATAGTTTTTGTTCAAAATTCATAATCATTACACTCAGACAGGGATCAAATAACTATGTTTGGGGATCGTACCTACACCCTACAGTGGAGAAGGCAGCTGTTTCAAAAGTTATAATCATATAACTATAACTAGCTGAACCCGCGGCTTTGCTCGCGCCAAGGAATTCAAAGTTTCATACAAACTTTCATCCCCTATTTTATCCCCTTGGGGGTAGAATTGATCAAAATCTGTTCTTAGCGGATGCCTACGTCATAACATCTACCTGCATGCCAAATTTCAACCCGATCCGTCCAGTGGTTTTGGCTGTGCGTTGATAGATCACTATGTCAGTCAGTCACCTTTGAGTTATATATATTTAGATTAGATATATCAATGAGTGAGTGATATATTTAATTTGGACTTGACTGACTTATTTTTATTATTCCAGATTTGTGATATTAAAATACGTGCGGAGAGATCTCATAAGCGGGCTGCCCTTGCCGCGGCGATTGGTGGACTACCTGAGCGCAACGCATTATTACTCCGAGCTGCTCGCCGATACATAACTTGCCGGGTTCTAATTTAATTTATTTGTAACGAAATATTTTCTTTCTTATTTAATTTATTCTTTTTACGTTTATAAGTTTTATTTATGTACTTCTGATGAACTTACAATGTTTACTGAGAACGTGCGGTAATTGTACACAGCAATTTTATTTTATACAGTGAATGTGGTTAAAGCGAGACAAATTGCCCACCAACCAACCACCAACCGCCTTGCTCGGCTTTTTCCATAGGGTTCAAAATCTAACTCTGTACAAAAGGAACCGATCTTTAGATAAGATTCAAGTACTACGTTTCAATGTCTATGAACTTTTTGGACACTTGTCACTTGTGATCTAGACACACACGCGGAAGTGTGTCAATAAAGATCAGAAATTAAACAACCGACACCGATTTACGCGATGCATTTGGGGCTATTTTCGTCAGCCCTCGGCTCAAAAACTATGAGGCCTGACCAAACTTATAATCAATTATATTGTTACAGTTCTTGCATGAGTTATTAGGATATTTAAAATGAAATTTTTACCATCAATTCTATGTTTTGAAGTTTTTTTATTTCGAATGAATTTGTTGAAACGGCGATTGGGTAAAGCGGGACGTCAATGTATTGAAAGTGTGTATTACTAGATTATCAACGCTAGATTAGCTTCAATGTTAATAAAATCGTGATGAGCAGTTCTTCTTATAAAAGCTACAACTAGTTGTTAATTGAGAAGGTTGTGTAATTAATAAAAGCAATAAAATAGAAGCTGAACTGATTAATTAAACATCAAATGCCTTTTATGCTTAACAGAGTGATGGAGCAGTATGAATTAATGTAAAAGTATCATTTTTGTAATCGCAATTTTGTCTGTGTAAAAACTGGGTGTTTTTTTCTTTGCGGACGATGTTTGCATTACGTATACAAAAAGAATTATGCTCGTTGAAGTAAGAAGGTGTTATTTACCAAACTATCTATTTTGAAGCTATGAGCTATGTTTTATTGAATATGTGATAATAGCATAGTAAAATGCTTACAGAAAGCCTTACCGAAGTCGTGGGTCAGCCTTACGGCAAGCCTTAGACAAACAAACGCAGGACATTCACTGACCGAATAACTTCATAATAAATTTTAACTAATTTACAGCTAGACTAGAATGTAACTGATAGTTTCATAACAATGGATTTATACGCATCTTCTTCCTTCCTCGTGTAAAATGATAAAATATTCTTACTTACATATGTATTGTATATTCGTACATATACAAACATACTTACAAATATATGCATTATTATAATCTAAAATGTTTGAGGGTGTTTTTTTACATAATTGTGGCTTTTTCCTTTACAATCTATTATTATCACAAATAGTATTTAAAATAGTACATAAAAACATCGGTATCAGGGTAAGGACCAAGTTTTTTGCATCGTCGCACTCCGGATTTCACGACTGAAAGTGTTACAACGGAACAAATGTGTGTCTTGAGATCTTCGTGGACAAATACAGATTTGTTGCTATATCATGACGCTGGACTAGGCCTCAAGCGTGTCAACAAATCTACATTTGTAAACGAAGATCTCAAGGAAACCACACATTTTTTCCGTTGTGACACTTTCAGTTGTGAAATCCTATGTGTGCAACGGTGCAAAAAAATGTGGTCCTTACCCATCTACTAAAACGTATGAATGAAAATAGGTTAAAGGAAATGGTGTGTGTGTCTCCAGCTTCCTCATATTGAAAATGTAATTTCTATAAATGCCAATATTTAAAGCATAATTAGTGCACTCATAGATTTGAATCATAATTTAGCTGCCAAATAAACAACGATGCTATAAGCTTATAATAGTGTGTAAGCTGGAGTAACATGTCTCCAGCTGCCTCAGTCAGTGTGGGCAAACGGCTAATGATAGAGATATATAGTAAACGCAAGGATTTAGTACCAAACGAATTAGCGAGGTACCAAAAATTTCAGGTCTGTAGCTCGGAAACTCTTCGAGTTATAAGACTTGATCAACGTGTAAGCTGGAGTAACGATACGTGAAAAAGCATATGCTCGTTCTCTGGAATGGCTGGAGCTAGCAGGTTGCTTTAAGTCTCCAGATTTAGTACCAAACGAATTAGCGAGGTACCAAATATTTGAAGTGTTTCTGTTCAAAACTCTATGAGTTACAAGCTTTTCCAGCTTTTTTTGTTTGTCCAACTTGCACATGTTGGATCTCAGCAACCACAATAGGTACAGACTCGGTTGATGTCTCTGAACCGAGCTATGAATTAGTGCACTCGGTACCAAAAATTTGGAATCTCTAGGACAAGCAGTTCTGTTGTAATCAGCAAAATAACTAATATTATGATGAGTTACAGAATACCAGATAGTTCCATTTCGACCAGCCTTCAGTTGATAGTAGCTCTATCTCTGTCACTACAGCGAATGCGTCACACTCGTACCTACTGATGCAATCAAGGAATTTGAATATATCTGTCTGTATTCAAATTCCTTGGATGTTATTTTGCTGATTACAACAGAACTGCTTGTCCTAGAGATTCCAAATTTTTGGTACCGAGTGCACTAATTCATAGCTCGGTTCAGAGACATCAACCGAGTCTGTACCTATTGTGGTTGCTGAGATCCAACATGTGCAAGTTGGACAAACAAAAAAAGCTGGAAAAGCTTGTAACTCATAGAGTTTTGAACAGAAACACTTCAAATATTTGGTACCTCGCTAATTCGTTTGGTACTAAATCTGGAGACTTAAAGCAACCTGCTAGCTCCAGCCATTCCAGAGAACGAGCATATGCTTTTTCACGTATCGTTACTCCAGCTTACACGTTGATCAAGTCTTATAACTCGAAGAGTTTCCGAGCTACAGACCTGAAATTTTTGGTACCTCGCTAATTCGTTTGGTACTAAATCCTTGCGTTTACTATATATCTCTATCATTAGCCGTTTGCCCACACTGACTGAGGCAGCTGGAGACATGTTACTCCAGCTTACACACTATTATAAGCTTATAGCATCGTTGTTTATTTGGCAGCTAAATTATGATTCAAATCTATGAGTGCACTAATTATGCTTTAAATATTGGCATTTATAGAAATTACATTTTCAATATGAGGAAGCTGGAGACACACACACAAGGAAATGTACGCTACGAAATAACCGACAACTTTCTTTCCCTGACATAAATTTTACGTCTTTTGCCGCCAGTGTGAAGACTGGACTATACTAATATTATAATGAGGAAAGATTTGATTGTTTGTTTGTATTGAATAGTCTCCGAAACTACTGGACCGATTTGATAAATTATTTTCCGTTGGGAATGTACACTATCCCCAGGGTGAAATAGGCTATATTAATAAAATAATAGGGTTCCTTACTAAACCTCTAATAATGTAAACCCAAGGTGTAAAAAAATCTAAAAATACCTTACATCGCGTGCGCTGCAAAAACTATTGATGATAGAACAAAATAATGTACTACGATTTTGCAGAACACATCATTATCTACAAAAAGTGTCGTGACAGCATATGTCTAATTGTAATAGTTGTCACAATAAGTGTTCTTTTATTTTTAAATTTATTTGAAATGGCGCCGCTAGAAACTGCCTTGGTATTTATTAGTCTAGTAAAATTAATTACTTCATAATCTAGACAGCTTCAGTACCTCTCTATAACTTTTTAATTCAATTTGGACATTCCATTCAAAAGATATCACAAGTTCAAAATGTTAGTATTAGAAAAAAGGAGTGTGGTTGCCGCTCACTCCGCTCGGCTTACTATGCGATTTACTAGGAGTAACTGGGGTACGGTAGGGGAGCCAATGTAAAGAAATAAACTGTAGTAAAACTAAAACTAAAAACTTAAAACTGTAGTAATACCCGTGCGAAGCCGGGACAGGCGGCTAGTATTAGATAAAATTATTTTTCTATGACACTAGGTAATAGATTTTGTATGAATCAACACAGGGTGATATAAACTTGCCCTGCGACAATAGGTTTACTTGACGATTACTTGATTCTCTACAACCATCTAGACACGCATATTTAGTTACACTCGTGTCGTGATATTCAGGCAAAAAAATATATATATTTCGTCACTTTTAAAAGCTAGCAAAGCATTCTGTTATGGTTTGCCATGAATATATCACTTGCCACCTTGCTGCATTCTGTTTTTTTATTTACATTATTGAACAAGCAAAGGGTGTGATCACGACATTCTCATTTGAGAACTGAATATAATGGTGTCGATTCTGTTGTTGCAATATTCTAAACTAACCTAATATGACAGCTCTAAAATAATAGCTGTCCTTGTTGTTTCGGTATTTTAGAAAGGGGTGGAAATATATATAGTGCTGTCAATTAGGAAAATTAAATAACAGAATTGGCACCAATACCTACCTATATGAAATTAAACTACCTGCCCCTGTTGTCACCAAAAACTACAACTGTAAATGAACTGATTCTTAACTGTAATTCGTATGAATGTATATCAACTCATTGGAAATTTTATCCATTTAAAGATGACAAAATAAACATATTAGGTATACCTTAACCTTTAGAAAATTATCACAATATTTTAATTATATTAATATTATTGGCCTTTCTATTTATGTATATTTGTAATGGTGGCTTGCCTAATATAAATATTTATAAAAATACACTTTTTTTGTATAGAGGACCTGTATAAAAATTCTTTCTCGGCAATGTATTGTGTACCATGTTTTAAGACGAAGACAAGAGCTAATGTGACTCTCGCTCGCACGTTTTGACTTGTTGAAAGATATAAAATCACTAAACCCATTTTCGAAAAATCGCCAACAACCATTTTGTGTGCAATCACATTGCGCACAGTTTTTTTATTTTTTTTTTATAAAAATATCTGCAATCGGCTTCTTAGCCTCAGTATTTGTTGACTTCCTCTTTGACTGTTGGCATTTCTAGGTACTCATGGATTTCCGTGTTTTTCACAAACTAGTGGGCGCTTGAGACTGTTCTAAGGGCAATGTTTTGGAATCTTTGGAGGATTTCAACATTGGAGTTACTGGCCGAGCCCCAAAGTTCTATTCCGTAGGTCCAGATTGGTTTTATGATCGCTTTGTAGACAAGCAGTTTATTGCTGAGAGACAGCTGCGATTGGCGGCCCAACAGCCAGGCCAGTCCCTTATACTGTAGTGTGGCTTCTGTTTTTTTAGCTTTTATATGGTTTGCCCAAGTCAGTCTTCTATCTAGATGTAGACCCAGGTATTTTACGGTGCTGTGGCTTGGTAATGGTTTGCTTTCCATGTAAACAGGTGGGCAGTCGCCTTTTCGGAGTGTGTATGTAACTTGTGCTGATTTAGTGACGCTTGGCTTGATTCTCCATTTCTGTAGCCACATGTCTATTTTATTAAGCTGTTCCTGTAGTTTATTTGAAGCCATGCTTGGGTCTTTGTGGCTTGACAGGCACGCCGTGTCGTCTGCATATTGTAGCTGTTACAACATCCTCTGTTTCAGGCAGGTCTGCCGTGTAGATAGAGTACAGAACAGGACCCAGTACCGAACCCTGTGGGACTGAGGCAGAGATGAGGTGCAGGTTCGAGGTGTCATCTTCGTATTTTACTTGGAATTTTCTGTGATCTAGATAAGATTGTATAATCATGAAAAATGAGTTTGGCAGCAGATTCTTCAGTTTGAATAACAGGCCTTTGTGCTACACCTTGTCAAATGCCTGTTGTATGTCTAAGAATATTGCTGAGCAATACTCTTTTTTCTCTAGTGACTGTCTGATTTTATGTACCACTCGATGCACTTGTTCTACTGTTGCATGTTTTTCCCGAAATCCAAACTGATGATCCGGAATGATTTTGTTTTCTGTCAATACTGGTTTAAGCCTCACTAAAAAGATTTTCTCGCGATATTGGGTAAATATACACTTTCGCGCACAGTTTAGTAAAAAAATCATTTTGATCGATACTAGTTTTCCTACTTAAAAGTTTGCTTTTCTAGTTTTCGTACTCAAGCAAACTTTTGAGTAGGAAAACTTGCATCAATCAAAATGAATTTTTTACCAAACTGTGCGCAATATGATTGCACACAAAATAGTTGTTTGCGATTTTCCAAAATTGGAATTTGTGATTTTATATCTTTCAAAATGTCGAATCGTGCGAGCGAGAAAAATATTAGGTGTTGTCAACGCCTTAATAGCAATTTAAGTAATATACATTGGCAGTGTCTCCATTACTGTTACTATTATTAATACGCATTTTAAATATTATGCTTAAATGCCAGTAATATTTTGACAAATATAAAAAATACAACTATAAAAAAAAGGAAAACACCAGACAGACAGACAGTTCGAAATAAACAACAAACACACACAATGTAGCACTAATAATGATATAAAAAATGAAATACTAATCGGTTGAATTACGTCCATTGTTTGGATATTATTACTTTTAACTGGATTTTAGTAACAACTTTATCAAATAGATTCTTGGCGTAATTAGTAATTATTTTAGGGTCTCTAGTGTCGACCAGTTTCTCCTAAATCAATGATGAGGCCATGTGTTTGCTATATTCGAGCGATTTGCGTAGCGGAGCGAATACGAATTATAATAAATATATTATTCGCTCTGTACGGGCAGGTGAATTTTTTGTTTACAAGTCAAAAAAATACATTTCAATAACCTCTTGTAAAATACCATTATTAAAATAATATAATTATGTATAAACTTAATTTAAGATGCGGGAAGATGTGAAACCCAAATACATTCCATTATCAAAGTATAAAGCGACAGTCATAATTTATAAAAGGATAATTTTAAGGATATTAAGTTTCGAGATAAAATTTCAGTTAAGTAGTTCATTTTATATAAGTTACCAATAAGTTAAAAAAACAGTCTGAAGTGTAAGATCAATCCCATAAAATGACGTCAAATTAATAATTAGAGGAAACAGTCAATTATACAATCAATATCTGGGTGACCGAGTTTTGCTCGGATAAAAAACATTTTCTAAAAATGAATTATAACTAGATCCATATAGCGTCCCCGAAAACCCCTGCATACTAAATTTTCTGAAAATCGTTGGAGCCGTTTCCGAAATTCAGATTATATTTTTCACGCTCCGCAGATCGCTCTACAGAATTTTAAGGCGAAAACAACTGCTAATGTACCTTTGGCTCGCACATTTTTAAAGATATCTCAGAACCTATTTAAAAAATCACAATCAACCAAGATGTGTGCATACCGCAGCATAACGCAGATGTGGTATTGCGAAAATTTACAATATCTAATATTATTTGAATCCAAACCAGTTGTCCTTCTCAAAAGTTGGAGCCGTTACATATAATTTAGCACATGATAATATATATTTAGTACTTAAACAAAAAGCAATAAGGCTTTTCTAAGTTTAGAAGTCTTTATTGCTTTTTTATATGAGTACTAAATATTTATTTATTTATGTCCGAATTATTAGCAATTGTTATCGCTTAAAGCGAACGCTACACTTGCATCCACGGTGATATGCAAGGTGCCTGATTGCTGATCTGACCGTGATCGCTACCGTGCACCCTACTGGACGCAGGTTCAACGCTCTGCAGTGCAAGTACCGTTCTTATCGATCGCTTAATTGACATTTAGAATCGTCAAAAATTCGTTAAATATCAAAGTTTAACGAATTTTGACGATTCTAAATGTCAAATTAAGCGATTGACAAGAACGGTACTTGCACTGCTGGTTCGGCATTAGGTATCAGCAATGGCGCAGTAATAACATATTGTGATGGTAACAATTATTACTTCGAATCAAGAAATCTAAATAGCGGCTGTGGTAAAACGTATTTTATATATATAATATCGATTTCAATAATAATCTAGGTAAAAGATTTATATACGTATTCTATATAAATTATTTTGCTACTATGATATAAGGTAATTTACGTACATACCCGTAAGTATTGAGCCCCAATAATCCAGCTGATGAAATACTCTTATGAATAGCGTAAATCTATGGGTATTTGCAGGATAATGACACCAGCATGTCGATGATGCATTTGTATTATTATAAATATGTAGAAACGTATATTAACCAAATATTAAGATACTATGTGCATATTTGAGCAATAAATTACGAATAACAGTCCAAAAAAATAAAAACGACAAAAAAACTTAAACGACGTTTAAGCCGGCTTTTGACTATGGGATGTAAGTATGTATATATTATATCTATTAGAGTACAGTGTGAACGGTCTCATACAAAATGTATGACGAACGATAAAATATTACATCTCGCAATGTAATATTTAATTATTTACATCCCATAGTTAAAAGCCGGCTTTAGAATAAGTCATATTTTTATTTTTCAATTTACTGAAGTCACTAACACTATGTATCTTTCACACGTGTTTGTTATTTTGCCATTTATATGATTACATAGAAGATTTGGAAATATAATTAGTAATTGAATAAAAAGCAATGAGTCTTCATTGCCTTTTATTCAATTACTAAACTTAGAGGTTGCCCAAATTATTATGTTTATCGTCCTATTGGCGAATGTTTTGTATAGAAGTAGGTAGACATTATGAAGAATGAGTTGATTATAACAATATTATGAGCATGTTCTTAGAATTTTTTTTTTTTAATATTAACGACAATATGTATCGATTACCAGTGAGGTTCTTATATCTGTTGCATTTACTACATCGAAAATATACTATGGAGTGAATTGTGTATGTCTATCCTGAGTTTCGCTTACTCCTTCTTAGAATTACTGTACAAATATCTAATAACGTTTGTTGCAAAATTGTAGTCGGTTCAAAATTGTAAATGACATATTAACGTATCTCACAACATAGTATCTTTATTAGGTGGGTTTAACGGACTATGAATAACGCTATCCGCCAGATAAAAATATATCAGTCTATTTTCGACTTGATAAAAACAAAGAAGGAATAGTACATTGTTCACCGAGAGGAGAAAGTGACCGATTACCGTCGAGGGTGTCGTTTGAAAGGTAACCTAAATATCAAAAGCCAAAAAGTTTTTACAGTGAGTTTTTATCTCCAAGTTCGCAAAATGACACTGGCCACTAGCTGTGTGTTGGATGGTGTCGGGCTGGCAGTGCGACCCTGCGGCGGCAGGATAAACAATTTGAAAAAAGAACATGTGAAAATTGCAGTCGCCATTGGCGCCATTTTCAATTTGTGTGTTGTTTGAGGATTTAGTTTTAGTTTTTTATTTTCCTCGTAGGTGTAGTATAAAGCACTATGTATCACTCGAGAGAAAGTGCGATTCCCGATCTCGGGTGTTTTAAAGCCCAAATTCAAACGACACCCTCGACGGTAATCGGTCACTTTCTCCTCTCGGTGAACAATGTACTATTATCTAACTGCTCAGTTGTCATAACGCTTGCGACCTTAAGGCGAAAACAACTGATAGTGTACCTCTCGCCCGCACAATGAAATTATATAAAATCACTGAACTTAAAAAAACAAATATGTTTAGTTATTTTCTAAAATTTAAAATTTTTAAATGTTCGAGTGAGGTAAATTAGCATTTGCTGTGATCGCCTTAGGCTGCCTGTCCACTAAAGTGGAGCGAAGTTGCGGAGCGGAGAAACCGTGAAATATAGGACTGCATAAAATCTCCGCTCAGTTCTGGTGGACAGGAACTGTTGGTTAATATTTTCCCGTTTCTCCGCTCCGCAGCCTTGCACCGCGTCAATGGACAGGCCGCCTTAAAGGTATATAAAAAATGCGTCTTAGGTCGTATGCCACCTTCTCATACCCCGCTTACATTTAGCTCAAATGCGCAGGGACATGGGCAATGCGCGAAAGGCAACACGATCGGTAACGCGTAAGTGAGAGAGAGATGAAGCGTTGACGTTCGCGTTGCCACGGACATGAGAAGTGTAAATGCAGTATCATGAACATTGTCACTTGTTGAAACAATGTTATAAAACCATCGTATGAAGGCATTCAATTACCAAACCAGTTATAACATAGGTGTTAGTTGTAAGTGGTACTTGTACGTAGAATACAACTGTTATTATCATCACGTGCTATTATTAGGTGTCACTGCGTGTTAAATGGTTACTGCGTGTTATCGCACGACGACTGAATAGTATTGTTAAATCAGGAACGCTAAGTACCTATAGGGCACAATGAGCCCGCATGAGGGCTATATGTACAAAACATTGTGATTCAGAAATCTTGTGCATTGGCAATGTGCAAGAAGTTTATTGTAATTATGGCGCATTATCGCGACGGTGTAATAGCTAATCTTGGTAGTCAAATCCTTATGAATTAACCTTCGTGTGTGTCAGTATCGAAGGCTGGTAAGTAGCACTAGGTGTCGACCGCTGTTGTACAAACTATACTAAGCCGATGCGCAAGTAACACATACTCTTTGTCATGCGCTACAGTTTAAATTGTCCATGTTCATTAAGCTACGGAAGATATCAAAATATTTTTGTATAATAAATGTCCAAAAGAAATACATGATAAGCATTGATTTAAATGTAAAATGTCGTCCGTCTGCCTGGACTGGTTCCCAGACATGTACTTTTAAAAATATATTATCTACCTTTATTGTTTGATCCTGTTGTATCATTATGGACTATTTTATTCTCCATTCTAACTTCACTTATACATTGTATTCATCATATTCTTCTCTTATACATAATCGTAATGAGCAATAATATAATAATCTATATTCATTGTTTGGATGGGGGTAAGGTGATCGTATGTAATTATTCAAATACCTACTAATCAACACAGGGTGTTCGTTTCTCATCTAAATGGTTTTCTTTAGCTTTACCTACATATCTTTAAATTCAGTTCATACCTACCTACCTATATAATATCGATGAAACGTCCTAACGTCGATCAATAAGTTGTTAAAAACTTTAGGAGAATAAAGACCTAACCATATCAAGTTAAAATCATTTACAGCGCCTTAGCTAGAGCGCTATATATAAATGTAATATAGATATATACATAGGTATATAAAAAAAAACAACTTAAATTATGAAATGTGTATGTGATGGATTTGGAAACGACCACCCCGTGCTTTACGTCAATTGATGCCATGTAAGTGATACTGATAGCAAAGCGCTTGTGATAAAGATTGTAATACATTATGACATTTTGTATGATTTGTTGTAAGCAATAAGCACCTACAAAATAACTTACACTACTACCTGGATTTAAAGTAATTTACCATTTGTTACTGTTATTAAAATATTTTCATAGCAGTAACAAATGTAATATACATTTTATTTTCTGACTGATACAAACATGTAAGTTAAATAGCGGATTTCTTGGTTCGCTCAATATTCAACTTATAAGTAGGCACCTAATGTGACGCGAATATGTCAAAATCAGTTTCCGAAGAAAATGCTTGCTAAAATTGAAGATTTATAAAATTTTATAGTGTATTTACTAGGCATAGAAAATGTGTCCCGCATTGTGCGGGATGTGCATAAAACAAATCATTGCTCTATATTAGTAAGGTTTCTTTGATGAAGTTTGTAATTATTATTCACCTTACTCACACAATGAATAGTTATAAAAATTAATAGTGCTATCACAATAAAAGTATAACGGTTTTGATACTAATTAAATAGTTATTATTATAAATTTTATGTTCGATTTTACAAGTTCTTACAAAAATATCGAGCAGTGATTTTAAACTAGTAGATCATAAATTGGGCAATAGACTGAATAACTCAACTCCTTCATTCTAAAGTAGCTTTTTAGTAGCATAAGAAGTCTTGAGTAAGCTTACAAACTAGATAATCGGCGGTAGCTTCTTACTGTAAAACATGTATGTACTTATTATATACACTACATACACTTGTACTTCGTGACTGTGATTAATCGGGTGTTTCAGTAACTATTTCGATTTTGTATTCGCAACTAAAGACTAGACACTTTTCTAGTAAACAACAACTTACTAGAGGGGGTGGTAACAAACTTGAGGCCGTGTATTATTGCTGTTCTATGAATTTCCTTCCTTCTGTATTCCTTCTTAGACATGTTCAATGGTAACATATTTACTTACATCCATCCAATCATCATCAGCTTTGAATACATTTTTTGAAAAGAAATCTAATGTGGCAGCTTCAATCAAACATACCTCTACTCATTTGTTATTTAGTAATGTGAAAGTGTCAACCATATAAAAAACAATTTCATATTTTTCCAGTCTCTGGTGTTACTTGGACGACACTCAGATGATAGTATTTTGAAATATATTATCAGGTTTCTTAAACATATCATACACGGATCCGTTTAAAAAGTATGAAGCTTTAAAATAGTATTAGTTGATAAAGTCAAACTGTCACAAATCGAAAATTGTCTAAATTAGACTACGAAAATCATAGTCACCTAATTGCGGTTACGTCAATATTCTATAAATCATTACTCTATCAATAAATTGTAGGTAATGTTCTAATTAGACTAGCAATTTTTCGATAGGTGAACGGATAATAGTGCCTGTTCTGCTATTTTTGCTAATTAATAAGAGTTCAGTTACTTTGAGAAATAGAATGTCTGATCAGCTGATATTATTGTGTAAATTAGCTTAAAGTACAAAATAATAGGACGACGCGTTCGTTCGTGTATCATTTTTAGACGATGAATATAATTCATTATATTGTTCGTGTTTGCAATTTTACTATGGCAATTAATGTTACCTAGGTCCTAATAATTGAACTGTCTACCTTATGCATAGTCGGATGATAACACCATGCTAGATATCAGATGTATAAGCGACATGTACATACGAGAAAAAGTACGCTACTGAGATCGGAACTATAACGTTATTATGCGACAATTACTGCCGTACCACGTCAGTAATCGTAGATAATTATGTTTTGGAGGTTACAATGACGTGCTGTGTGAATAAACTTACCGCCAGTTTCTGAAAGCTCGATCAAAAAGCTACTCGGCTGTCAAGTCACTTACTATTTCAGCTTTTACTTTGATATGACAGAGATAACAAGTGACTTGACAGCCGATTAGCTTTGATCAAGCCTTCAGAAACCAGCGGTTAGACTCGTTTGACAAAATTTACTTTGTTAGATACCTAATGTAAGCAGACATTTAAGTACGGCTTCGAAATTAAACTCTACGCACTTAACGATTATGTAAACATACAGATGAAATTGGCAATATGGAATAAAACATCTTAATAGTGTGTAGTTCATTGTGTTATCTTCAACTAGACATGGTCAAGTCTGACGCAGAAAGCGCCAACTTTTCAGTAAAATTACGCATCAACATTCAAGCTTTTTCAAACTACAATGTTTCAACTGTGATTCACCAGGCTTGCGATTCAAAACCCACAAATCATATTTTAGTATACTTTGTGATATTATGTGTTGTTGTTATCCCAGGCTTTATTATGGCTGGCTGCGTTGCCAGTTACTAATCGTGGGTAAGCGTATATAAAACATAGTACAGACTTTTTGTGCAATAAAGTATTTTCAATCAATCAATCAAAGTTGAACAAAAGACCGAACGGCGTTCAGTGGCTTAGTCACAGCAAACTATTGATTTTATTCACAAACTTAAATTCATATTGATTTCAAATGCTTGGTCAACAATTATTCCGTTTCAGATTTCCGAAATATCGTTTGGTAATTTAGATATTTTTTTTTAAAAAGCATTAATATCCGCCATATATTTTTACTATGGCCGCGCGAAGTTTAAATATATACCTGGCGAACACGCTCGAAAATTCTGTCTCATTATGTATACACAGACTGCAAACAGCTAAAGTGAGGTAAATATTTTTTGTTATTTTTTTTGAGTTAAAACAAAGTTATATATTTTCACCTATGTGTTATAAGGAAAAATGGCAAAGCGAAAAGACAGATATAATAAGAAGAGTGGCGCTCTGTTCCGGTAAAAAGGACCTCTCAAATACCTATGTACCTATTAATTATTTTCTACCCTCAAATATTTGATAGGTTTTGTTTTAGAGGTTTTTGAGAGCGTTCATTGCGAAACTGACATTAATTTTAAAATACGCATCATCTCATCATCCGCGCATTCATTTTTTTTCTTAAATGTTTGATATGGGTTTCGCCTGGGATCACTGTACAACACACCAAGTCAGAATGCTGTCGGCTCATTTTTGAAACGAAAGATTCGTTTTTGAGCTTACACGAGATTATGAAACGTGATTTTACTTGAAATTTGACGTACTTTTATGGAGATTCTCTTTGATTAAATTAATTAATGTATGTAACCACTATTTATGATTCTAGTTATATAAAAATAAATAATTTATCATTACGAATATGTAAAGTAGCGGTTTGTACAATTTGTCATGATTGACAAGCCTTGCCTATTTTATATAATGTTATTTCCAAAGCACAAAGTATGATTGAAATGTTAAGCTTTGTAGATTCTTCTATACTTATTTTACTAACGTTGATTAACTGTGTATTTGTTACTCGTATGCATAATGTAGAGTTAAAGTTAAGTTAAAAGCATGTAATGCACTTTTGTGTAATTCTATAAACATAAGGTAGTGTGCATTTTGTTTTATAAAAACTGGGATATTGAATAAATAGATTCCGAATACATAATTCATGTTTTATTATTAAAAACTAGCAACCTTTTGTAATGGCACCAGTGTAATGGCACAGACTAGTAGGGATGCTTTCGGTCAAGAAATATCGCACAGTGTCTGAAAGCCCGTCTCTTTAATTAATTAATGCATGGCCAAATTAATAAAAAACAAAAAATAAATGCAGAACATTACATATTGTAGGTACTTAGTTAGATTATAATTGCGTGTGTCCGAAATGAGTTTACCTAGACAACATCTTGCTAATGACTAGTAAAAACGGATAAAAACTTATTTGGAAAGCTTAGGCGCGTTTCTGAAAGCTCGATAATACCTAACCAGATTTCAAGTCACTTACCTACTATTTCAGTTGTTGATGAACCAAATAGCTTAAATAGAGGGATTTTGACATGATTAGGTTTGATCAAGCTTTCAGAACTCAGGCGTTAGACACGTAGGCCAAAATTCTATGAAAACTTGTAAATATTTGAAAAGTTAACCCCCTAGTTTCTGAAAGCCCGATCAACACTAATCGGCTGTCAAGTCACTTGCAATCTCTATCTAATTTGAAGTAAAAGCTGAAACAGCAAGTGACTTGATAGCCGATTAGTGTTAGCCAGATATAAAGTTTATACAGTTGAAATTAAATTTGTAAAAGTCTGGTAAAAGGAACTAAGTTATTTTTTAGGTGAAGCTTTGGGTACCTTTTTTGCGCAATCATGTTGTCCACCCACTCAATGCTCTAAGTACGTACTTAGTAACAGTGCTATCAAAAAATAATGATGAATGTGCAGATACCTACCACTGCCTTCAGCGTGAGACCGCCTCAGAATCGACGTACCTCTAAGCAAGTTGTAGGTAGTAATTTTATAATATGTTTTCCGTGGCTAAGACTTACCTAGTGGCATCCAAGTTGGTTGTGGAGACGCGAGAGGGTCGGATGGAATACAACCTGCTCGCGCGTAATTTCAATGCAACGTATTTATTGCTTTAAAACAAAACAAACAATTTTAGATATATGTAGAACATTGAACAAAAACTACTTATTTATCTATACAATAATTTAGACCTCTTAATAACAAGAATTTTAAATAGTGTTGTTTTATGCCTTTTAAATAAGAAACCTAACTATTGAAATCTTAGCAGCTTAGCAGTTGTGGACATCGAATTCCGATATCTATCTTCAATAAGTATCTGTCAAGGAATATATATTCAAATTCCTTGGTATCTGTCCATCAAAACAACATATTGTCATTCCTCCAGATGGTATATTAATGACTGGAGCGGAGTCGATATCCTGCGTAATGTCACGCGGTGCCGCCCACCGAGGTTGTCCAATGAGTTTTCAAAGCCAAGGGGTTAAAGCCCCGCCCTTTGCCGCCACCCCCACTTATCACGAAGCCACCCCCAGGACTCCAGGGACAGGAGTCGCCGCAGAAGATGTAATCATTTGGTGTCGCGCAGTTGACTGGCTGAAAAAAACGCCAAACGCCTTCATAGACGGCATCATTGGTGAGTGATTTTATTTTAATGCTGCCGCGAGTTTTAAACGGTTTGATTTTATTTTTAAAAACTAATTTTGGCTTAATACGCCTATAAATTATGTGAAATCAAGTCAGGTACGATTCAAGGGCTAACCGAATCACCCCCACGGTATTTTGTTGTTACGTGTGAATGTGGTGATTTTTTAAACAACAAACTCTGATTTCCAAAATAAAAGTTTTGAAAGACTTGAAATTTATAGAAAACAACCCTATTGATAGGGTTGTTTTCTATAAATTTCAAGTCAATTTGCAAGCCTTCAACAACCAGCAGCGCCCACACATTTACAAGAAAACATACGAAGGTAACTCAAACAGTAGAATTAACCTCGTTTTAACTAGACATAAAATTCTCCCTAATTTTTCATGTATTACGTTTAGTTCTTTTTTAAAATTCATTTGTACGAGCTACATGCAATTACATAACTACCCACTGGGTATCACATCATTATCTAAGGTGAAAAGCAACCGCGTTATTCTTAAAAAACATTTAAGATATTTCACTAAATTTAAAAGTTATCTGCAGTAGTTCGTATGGTCAAAAGGACTTTGGTCCTAGAGTTTTTAGGTCTCCGTCGGGGCTAAATAGCCCGGTCAGGTGTCATGTGAAATTTTCGAGAACTCTATATGACACGTGGTACCTATCAGGAGGATGAATTTAGCTGTGCGTTCATTCGAGGCAACTTTAAGCGTCGCTACCTAGTGTTAAAATAATCTAGGAAGGGTAGGTAACGCATCGTTGTCCCTTCATCTCTGCATTAATATTTTCAAAAAGGTTTACATTTTTTTTTTAGTTTTACTAAAGGTTTAGGTAGGCTAAAGTAGGTTTTTTATACAGGAGGTACCAAATTCTCCGAAATACGGTGCGTACATAAGATCTTAAATTTGATTTCTTCTCGAAGGTTGTACTTAAGCGCATACAAAGTAACGATTTTTGAAAATTCGCACCATTAATATGTGGAAAAAATATCTTCATGCGAATGAAGTGGAGAATTGTGTAGAATCTTCATACTTCATAGAAGCCAAGGGAAGTTTCGTGCTGCCGCCGTCGGTCGGCGTCATATTATGCGGCGAATGAGGTGCGCAAAAATGTATCATGTATGACGTCGTGATATTTTACAGTTCCACTAGTCATAAAATTAATACAATGGTTTTTGACAAACGCCTCCATTTTGTACAATGCTGCTAATATTATGACACCAGAAAATAGATAGATTGAATGTAGGTGGGCCTACGGCCATTTCATTTCAGTTAACTACAGTTCTTATTTTTTTGTAAATATGTAGGATCAAAATAGCAGATCGCAGACAGTAAAAGCAGACAGCGAGCTGGTCTGAAGATTTGTTAAACAGAACTCTTCCACAAATAGGCTGATTGAGCTAAAGCTAAATTCAAAGCCAAATGGGGAATGTCCAAACAGGTCCAAAGAAAAAAGAAAACAAAATCCCTTTCATGTGACATCTATGCTTATTCTTTTGTGTGACATTTTAAATTTTTGCCCCCATAGAAAACCCCGTATCATAACCTTTTGAATCCCAAATAGCCACACATTTCAGTAGTTATAATATTATTTAAGAGTAGTAGGTATGAGCCCTTCATCCGGAGAAGTACCTACTACCACCACGCGTTTTTCTGCCGCCAAGCACGGTTGCTGTGTTTCGTTTTGAAGTGTGGTCGCCGGTGTAATTCATTACAGGCACATGAGGCATCTGTGTGCCTCAAGTTGATGGACACAGGGCAGTGCATCGTGATTCGTGGGGCCCGTTCCTATCGTGCGTGACTTACGAAGGCAATGCTTTGTTATAGGTGATGGTTGGCCAGGTGGGCCATCTGCTGGTTCTATCAGCTAGTTGTATAAAAAAAAATCTGCAGCTGATGTAGACGCCATAATAGACCACTTCATAATATCGTAAATGTAAAAGTTTAGATGTCTGTTACTCAATAACGCTAGAATGGCTGAACGGATCTAGATGAAAATTTTCACAGAGATAGATTATAGTCTGGAATAGCACATAGGCTACTTTTATCCCGTGTGAATACCGGGATTTAAAACTGCGCGGGTTAAACCGCGGGGTGCAGCTATTTTTCAATATAGTGTGCTACGCCGTAGCGCTGGCTACGAGTTTTTGCTTTCTGACTTTTTTCTGGGATCTTGATTAGACTTGATTTTTTTCTTTGCTCTTCCACATTTATTCGTCAAACGTACTACCGCTTCAATATTTATATCAGCCGAAAAATTATTTATTTTAATTTATTTGTGCGTTTAATAATAATCACTATCACTATCATCATTACATAGTTTAAAACAAAGTCACTTTCTCTGTCCCTATGTCCCCATGTCCCTATGTATGCTTAAATCTTTAAAACTACGCAACGGATTTTGATGCGGTTTTTTTAATGGACAGAGTGATTCAAGAGGAATGTTTATATGTATAATACATGCGTGATATGTGCACGCGTACGAAGTAGGGGTGCGCGGGCGTGTCGCTAGTATTATATAATTTGACGTTAAAACAACGTATCGTATCTTTTTTTTTACGTTATGAAATTCACATGGAGACTTTTTAGTTATGTCCGACTCTTACCAAGTAAAACCCAACAGGGTCTTGCTAAACACCATGTGCCTAGGCTGTGGGCATGCTTTCGTACTCTTCCACGGCCTATGTATCGTATCCTATCCTCACTACAATAAAATAAGGTCGAATACAATTATTATGCCCCTAAAAATGACAAATATCTTAATTATATTTATGTTATATTATATGTATGTTTAAGTACATATGTCTTGTGTAGATTTAGGTATTTATTTTATCTTGTTTTTTAATAGTTGTAGTAGTTATTAATATAATTTATTTATCCTCTCTCATTTTGTACACGCACCCACCTCTAATTTCAATCTCTCACAATCCTTCAAGGTTTGCTGGAAGAGAACTCTTTTTAGGGTTAAGCTCGCCTTTGTACATGTATTGTTATTTAAGTTTACTGTATATTTTCACTGTGTACAATAAAGAATAAAGAATAAATATCTTATCCCAACTACGCATCCCTACCAAGGAGTTTGGTAGGGATACTACCCCTACAAGTCAGACTTTAAGGATAGTATCCCTTGTATTCAAATTCCTTGTAGTATAATACCACCACAAATGTCAAAATTCGTTAGAGGTTAGAATAGCAAGCTATTTAGATAAAAATTCAAATTCCTTGGTGGTTCGGCACCTTGTAATAGGTATATTACAGATCAGTGTGTTTAGCGCAAGGAATTTGAATACAAGTACTATATTCCTTGGTTTAGCGTATTCTCTGTTCCGTGGGTGAAGCCTCGAATCCTAAAATATAAAACTGTCCATAGCAAACTATTGAAAACAAAGCCACGGATATTTACCAATTCAGTGCTTTTTCAAAATGCATTAAGTATGTACCTCGCTTTAATAGTTCTCGATATCAGATAGCGGGGTCGGGTGGAGTCAGTTCAAATGCCACAAACACTTCCGGAACCCTTTGCAACTCACGCGACAAATCAGCCGCTTGTGTTACGGTAATAATATTACCAACAATATGTTTGGTGGCACGTGCTGCGCAACCCTAACTAATCGGTGTTGTGTTCCTCGATGTTAGAAGTTCACAAATTGTAGACTTGGTGTACGTACAGTCGCTTGCACTAGGTACATCACACATTTGCGTTTATAACAAATGTTACGTTAAATTTTTATGTTTTTCTTTATTGTGTAATCTGTGTGCCTCAGGTTGATTGGAAGCAGGGCAGTGCTTGTAGAGCACGTCAATATCGTGCGTGATTTATGGGCTTAGAGGAAGGCTACCTCACTTTAAGTTAAGGTGGGCCATCTGTTTGTCTCATCAGCAAGCATAGTACAAAAATAGCATATTAACAGTAATAAATAGCATAAAATAGCGGAAATAGCATATTAATAGCATATTAACAGTCTAATTAGTAAATTATAAAATACTTATAGATAATGACTACACGTTTTCCCATAGTGAAACTTATAAGCTTCACCTAAAAGCTGGAGTATAAAATAAATAAATAATGCTGGACAATCCACACAGCACTATCTAGCCCCAAAGTAAGCTACTCAAAGCTTGTGTTATGGGTACTAGATAACTGATATATTCAATACATTATATACTTACATTGATAGATCATTTTATGATACATAGAAAACACCCAGACCAACGGAACAAATTTCTGCAGATCGTACACAATTTTTTTCCGAGGCGGGTATCGAACCCGCAACCTCTTGCGTCACAGGCGGACTCTCGCCCGTTGCAGTATAAAGTCAATCGGTTTGACTTCAGCACTGTAATCATAGTGGAGTGAGCCGCAAAACAGGAACTATCGTTTATTCGTAATTACTGTCTGCCTCGGTCATTTTCACCGCACATACGGTGTAATTGCGACTTCTGACGTCACGCTACAATTACGAAAACATGTCAGGTTGCTTGTTATTTTTAGGAAAAGGCGAACCTGACGTAAATTAATGTTAATGAGCCCAATTATAGTCAAGTTTCTTTACTTTAACAAAAAGGGTTTTAGATATTATGGAGCCCGGCTTTAGGGGATGTGACGTAGCGGATGATGACGGGGCCGTGCCCGGGATCAAAGTCGTGAAGCTGTTTTAGTTTTCTTAAGGCAGGCATATTTAGTTTACCTACACAATGAACTTGTTACTAGGTGAGATCTCTTGATTGAGGTAGAGGGTAGAGGTAACTTGAATGAGAATGGTTTTTGTCATCTTAACCAATTGGCCAACAAAAACCCGAGTCTATTTTCCATGACATTATCGACATCAATACGCCACGGATGATGTGGCAAGTCACCTACCTCATTGTCCCCTCGACACGAGCCTCGTGGGAACAATGCCATGCGTCCAGAGCAATTATCTAACAACCATTATGTCGCATTCGCTACCTATAACTTAAAGCGCTATAGGGTATTTACCTTGTTTGCGTCTAGTTGCGGTTGATTCGTGCTCATGTTTAATAAGTTCATGTGAAAGAGACACCTCTAGTGCCAAGTGACGCCCTAGACCTCCTTTGTGGCTAAACGACTGCTAGATTCAGGAATGATTGCATAACGTGCCCACTGAAGAACTGAAGAGATTGCCTCCAGCCGTGTTATACCCATCGAAATACCCTTCTACTAGTAGATTTCGTTTCGGTTTGAAGAGCGTGGTTGTTGGTGAAATTACAGGCACATGAGGCTTAATTTCGGGACCTGTCTTTTTACCCTCTTCTTCTTTTGGGAATGCTATGCTCCATCCACAACCCTGCCGCTAAATGACACTTTAAAAAAGCACAAAAAAGTACCTGAATATCATATATCCCAATAATATACAAATGCAATAGGTACCAGGTATTTTTTTATTTGGTTTTGGGCCTCAACTTTTACAATAACTATTAAACTTTTTTATTTTGCTACTACTAATTAGTTTTTTGTTAGAATGTTATGCTATTGAGTATTGAATTATTGTGAACTTGATTGTATAAAGTTCACTAAACAGCATAGAATAAATGTATTTTTTTTAATAAGTATTTAGATAAAAAAAAATATGCTGGACAATCCGCACAGCACCATCTAGCCCCAAAGTAAGCTACTCAAAGCTTGTGTTATGGGTACTAGATAACTGATATAATACATTATATACGTACTTACATAGATAGACATTTTTTATTATACATAGAAAACACCCAGACCAACGGAACAAATTTCTGCAGATCGTACACAAATTTGTTCCGAGGCGGGAATCGAACCCGCAACCTCTTGCGTCACAGGCAGACTCTCGTCTGCTGCGCCACTGAGGTCGTCAGAGATAGTACCTACATTTTTTGATTTTTTTGTCATTAGTTATCATAGCGGCATCTGAATGTCGAGGTGACTTTTACAGGAGGCATAGTGGATGCGGCTTTAGACTCGCCGTCGCCATTTTCTTCTGTGACTATATAGATAGCAGTACAAATTGATGTTCTGTTTTATATACTCTTAGCTGAATTCTGGGTGGGAAAGGACTACTCCCAAAAATAAAACAGGTTTCGCTTTTTCACCAAACACCACATTAAAAAGCAAAAAAAAAAATTGGAAACAAATATAGCTGTAGGTTTTTGCATGTTTCTGTTGTAAATAAAGTCGTGGTTATGATTTATATCAAACTAGCGATCCGCCCGCGCGCCCCTGCTTCGCACGGGTGCACATATCATGCATTTATTATACATATAAACCTTCCTCTTGAATCACTCTTATGTATTAAAAAAAACCGCATCAAAATCCGTAGCGTAGTTTTTAAGATTTAAGCATACATAGGGACATGGGGTTATAGGGACAGAGAAAGCGACTTTGTTTTATACTATGTATGTAGTGATAGGGATCTTGTAAAAACTGAATGGATATCCATCCCTAGTGCTAAAACCGTTTAGACTTTATATGGAGGTAAATGTGCGTGTTCCTTAATTTTTCGGGATATTTTTCTCTGGTCATAAATGTAAAATGAACATTTCCAAAATACCTGTAGGTACCATAGATTCTAGGAAGATGTTTCTTTGTTTT
Source organism: Plemyria rubiginata (assembly GCA_963576535.1). Taxonomy (NCBI): domain Eukaryota; kingdom Metazoa; phylum Arthropoda; class Insecta; order Lepidoptera; family Geometridae; genus Plemyria; species Plemyria rubiginata. The sequence goes on from OY754905.1 coordinate 8,272,953, forward strand.
TTATAAATACCTATATATATAGGTATTTCTTTCTCTATAATACCCCTCACATCAGATGAAAATGTTGTCAACGGAGAGTCCAAAAATTGTAAAAAAAATGCTACAAAATACATTATTATGTTAAACTCGATAACTTACTTTTTTGCACCGTATGACGCCGAGGGATCCGCCAATTTGAATAATCAATTGACTATTAATGCGAGAAGTCGATGACGTGGCAACATCTTTTCAAACTTTCTGCATTTTAGAAAGGCCACGCAATATTGCGTTTAGATAGAAATTTGATTGCGCTATTGTGTGAAATAACTATGGACATAAATAGGTATATCGAAAATAATCAAAGGTACGAGGTATTCTGTATAATTATACGTTCATCCCGCCTTAATCAAATATAATTTTAGAAAACCCACGGTTTTCGAATTATAGTTTTTTAAGGTACCTACAAATGAAAATTGTGCAAAAAAAGACAACTAAAACATACATGAAAATATGTACCCTTCTGTACTTTCATTTACTTGGATTTCATAACTTTTTCTTGTTATTTTGATTTAAAAGCCAAACTACTAAACTGATTTGATAAAAATGAAAATGATAAAAAATGAAAAAAGTAAATACAGGTTCACAGTTTCATAAATGACGGAGATATAGTACCTACCTAACAAACATAAAAAAACAACAGTCGAACGAATTGAGAACCTCCTTCTTTTGTAATGTAGGTGATATTTCATGATTTCTTACCAGGTGGAGAAACTTGTAACACGAAAAAAAGACCAGGTGGTGATGGATTCTATGGGAAAACCTGAGTCGCTATGCAGGGTGTGTGGTGACAAAGCATCAGGAAAACATTATGGAGTGGCTTCCTGTGATGGCTGCCGAGGGTTCTTCAAAAGAAGCATCCGACGGTAACTATACACTTAATTGATAAATTTTAGTCAAGTTTTTCGTTAGATACTATTGAGGGATGTATAACTATTTTTTAGAACACAGGTCCATAGGTTTGGAGGCCTACAAGTCTACAGGTCTACTAGTGGAAGCGATCGTCTTCCGATCTTAAGAATCTAGTGGCGCACCTATTGTTAGAAAATATATAAACAAATAGTAGGTACCTAATTATTAAAAGGTAAATGGTAACGTAAGGTAGTAGTAAGGTAATGGTAAGGTAATGGTAACTTAAACACTATATTTTCGCGATTCATTTGGATAATTGGACATGTTTAAGCCGTTGACAACACCTAAAATACCTCTTGCTCGCACGATTCGACATATTGAAAGATATAAAATCACTAAGCCCAATTTTGAGAAATCGCAAACAACCATTTTGTGAGCAATCACATTGCACACAGTTTGTTATTATTATTATTATTATAAACTTTTAAGTACGAAAACACGTATCAATCAAAATGAAATTTTTAGTAACATCACAATGCGCACAGGCGCATTGTGATTGCACACAAAATGGTTGTTTGCGATTTTTCGAAAATGGGTTCGTTGAGTGGTTTTATATTCTTCAACAAGTCAAAACGTGCGAGCAAGAGTCACATTAGCTCTTGTCTTCACCTTAAGAAAGCATAAGACGTAAAGGAGAAGAAGCTAATTTTTTCTGAATGTTATTTAGGAACCTCGACTACGTATGCAAAGAGAACGGACGTTGTGTGGTGGATGTCACCAGGCGGAACCAATGCCAGGCTTGCAGGTTCTCCAAGTGTCTTAAAGTCAACATGAAGAAGGATGGTAAGCTATTATTCCTTGGAATAACTAATGTGGTCTTTCTTCTTCAACCTACTTCCACCCAATGCTGTATGAAGGTCTTTAATAAAGCATTTTATTTTCTTCGGTTCAATTTTAAAGTATATTTATTTGCACATTACCAAAGTCATTTTCATGATCACCTTGGCTTATATTAAAATAGATAGGTACTAACTATTATATAATAATTCTAATTTATTAAATAAATATTGCTAGACATTTCACACGGAATAGTACGTATAGCCAAGCATACCTAATACTAAAACCAGATTGTTAATTTCTAACTAACAATATTGTTAGGTACATATTTCATAAGATCTAGGTCCTACAAATATAGCACCATACCCAAATGATATTTTTATGCTAGATTTGGTCAAAAATAAACTTGCTATAAGTACAATAAAAATTGCAACATTTGCTTAATGTAGGTACTTACCTACATTAAAACCTTATCAAGCAGAAGTTTTCCAGAAATGTCACCAATCGGGAACACGGCCGAGCGTCGGGCACTTGTCTCAATAAAGCATTTACCCAGTTCCTCACTCGCAGCATGTCTTTTCCATTAGGAAACATTTCAAGTATTTGCGGTAGACAAGTGCCGCTAAGTGGTGACAGATAAAAATGCGAGGGATCTCGGTCTCCGCGCGCGATCGGGTCAAAATATTCGTATTTAATTTCCGTCCTTGAACCTCCTTCAGTTTTTGGACGAAGTAAAGAAGTAAATGCATGTTGGTTGGGCTTATCGTGTGTGACTTAGGTACGAGGCGTGATGGTCAACACTTAACATCAGGTGAGCCATCTGCGTGTATATAAAATAACATTTAATACATACATAGAATCATTTTAATTAATTAATTTCTATCTAATTAATTGAGTTTCCTGCTAGTATTTTATTAAGCAGAGTGGCAAAATGAATCATGATGGTTCATTTTTTCTGGCATTAGTTATTATTCCAAGGATTTTTATAAAATAAGAGTTGCTACATTATGTACTTGCTTACCTACGTAAATATTCACAAATCACGCTATCTACAAACACCCTTCTGACCTGAACTCTCCCAGAAGTGTTAGGAAAACAAACATAGTGCGGCCGCGGCTTTCGAAGGAGCTTGCCTGTCGTCCGCAGCCGCTTTTCTCACAAATATTTATTTACATTACAAAATTGATTGCACCCCGTCTTTCGCGCACTCTCTACGCTATCTGACGCCTCTATTATATTACACTTACCTACCCTCCATATCAACACAGCTTGCCGAACTCCTGCAAGTTTGTCTAAGTTGAAATTCCCTATAAACCCTTTGCGAACCCGAACCCAAATCTGAAAATAAAAAACTTTTTGATATTTTGACTTTTTTATACCTAATTTAATGTATCCAGATGCTTGCTCCTAATGAAATTTATATTAAAAAGTGCTCTGTGATTTATTATTTCTCAATAATTTTCTAAGAAAAATTTCATTTCATTTCATTTCATTTATAAACACAGGTTATATTACATAAAAGTAGATGGCAAGCGTCGGCAAGGGAAAAATGTGTGTAATGAACGTAGATAGGTAGATAGATTAACGAAAAATAAAGCATACCTATTAGCTACCGAACTAACCAGATGAGCTGGTCTTCTTGCCTCCAGAAACTTGAAGCATGTCCAAGACCAAGACCAATGTAAAACATTGAAAAGACAAAACTAATTTTAATGTTCTCTTACCTCATCTGCTAATCAAATTGTGACAAATATGTAAACGCGTGTGTCCACAACACCTGTAATGTGTAATTAATTAGGTACGTACGTCTATTTTATGTTTTTGATATAAAAACATAAAATTGACAAAACCTAAAATAATAATTAGGTACCTACTAAAAAAAAAAAGAAAATGCTACTAAAGATTATGAAATATTTTTTCCAGCCGTCCAACACGAGCGCGCTCCGCGGCCATTGGCTCCTCATCAAATTTCTCTGCAAAAACTCGGCTACACCTTTACGAGGCACCAAGGTTTTGTGCCGAGCCCTGTTCCCTTGACGTTTTCCACATTCCCTTCTTTACATGCGTACAGTGGCATGCCCGGTCTATCAGACTCTTTACCGAGCGTACACAACGCGTTTCTTGACAGGTCCACTTTCCAAGACTTTTCTATGTCAAGGACTCCCGAGACGGCACCCGATACCCCTCTTATTGCCTCTCAGAATGCACTGGATTCGTTGAGTTCGTTTAGAATACCTTTATTCTCAACTCCCTTGCACTATCCCGTACCGCATTCCGGATATTTTCCAACAAATATATTTTACCCGCCTGTTGTAGCGACCGATGCACCCTCCTCTTCAGTTGATAGTAAGTTGACAATCTTTGATATTTTTATACTTTATTATAGTTTGTGCTCCGTGAATAAATGTGACTTCGACACATCCTATTATTTCAATTTTCTGTGTAGAGAAGACAGACGAGTTTTGCCCTTTGAAGTCGCCTACGTCGTTGGAAAACAGAAACGTTCCTGAAAAGCCAGACTCACAACTTTCTGACAAAATCAAGGAAGATGAAGTTTCAAGTTCGGAAGAGGCTTTCAAATCTGAATGCTCCCTCGAAAACAAAGCGGAAAAAGGTAAATTAAACACACCCTAATATGCCAACAAATTAAGGACGACTTTACAGTTCCAATCACATAATTTTCCTATTTAGATTCCAGAACGATATACTTACATTCTCACACCAATTTCGAACCACCAGTTCACATTGTTTCGAAAACATCGCAAGTTGAGACTAAAGACACCTCGATTGATCAAAATGAACAGAAAACAAGCCAAATAAATGTTAACAGCAGTTCAGAGGAGACTAAACAAATTGAGATGAAGCTAAAGAAGTTTTACGAGTACGGGAGAATTTCGAGTGAAGGGATCTATGATCCGGCTGCAAAGCTTCTGGTCGCTTCCATAAGATGGCTTCATGGAATCCGTGTATTTGCACAGATGAAAGCTTCGGAGCAAGTGGCGCTTCTGCACTGCAACTGGAAAGAAATATTCTTTATTACAGCAGCTCAATATTCTTTCTATTTTGATGAAGGTAAGGTTTGTTGTAGCAGTTTTCTACTTAAGATAGGTAATCATCAACAGCCTGAAGAAGTCATATTCTAGACCAAGGCCTCATACTTACCTATTTAGGTACATTTCCAGGAAAAAATATTTTTGGGCTTTACCATCCACCGACTCTTACAATCTTTAGGTACACTATCGTTTGGCCGTCAAATAAAACTTAAAATAAATTAACGAGGCAGGGTTGAAATAGGCACCCTTTGCTCAGGATAGGTATGTATTCAAAATTCTAGGAGGTAGTCACACACGTCCAAACAATACAGTATAGTATAAATGTGCCAGTTACTTGCACATCTTCGAGCACAGGTTGGCTTTTTTTTATGAACACTTCATTTGTAGATAACGTACCATCTTCGCTAGCTTCAAAGCAACAAAGCATAAATCAAGAGTTGAAAAAAATAACGAATCTTTTGGAGAGGATCTCCAAAGCTCGATTAGACAAATCTGAATACGAATGGATCAAGACTGCACTAATATTCCGAACCGGTAAGTTTAAAACTTGAATCCGGACTTTGCGTACCGGACTATACGTAGGTTGGTATGTCCTCCTGAAAGCTGTGAACATGTCCAGATGACAAAATGTCCAGATATAACGGTATATCGATTCAGTAAACCCAAGTTGGTCCGTTTAAGGGAAAAATAAATATCTCTCTAAAATGCAAATATTGTCAAGGTTGTCCACTCAGGGTAAAAATGTTACAAAGACAAACGCATAGTACCTACAGATTACAGACGCATTTTCGCATAAAAAATATTGGGATAAATTGGTAAGTTTTTTTTTATTTAATATTTGGAAATACTTTATTAAAGACAACTTTTACAAAACTTACTACCTAATACTTGCGAAGATGGGTGTCCTTTATCTCTCCTACCGACTCATGATATTTTCATATCATTATTCAGAAAAGATGGGTTTATAAACATGATGCATGTTCGTTTACAGGTTCTTCTGAATATCCAGCGTCACATGTCGAATCATTACAAGACCAGACGCTGGTCTCGCTGCAAGAGCATTGCGGTGCCAAGGACTCTTCTCGTTTCGGTCGGCTCATGCTGCTCGTCGCTTCTGTCTGCAGTCTCGCCAACCAGGGAACTATTGAACTACTGCTCTTTCCGTGTTTCACAACAGACGATATCAATACTACGCTAAGTCGAATACTTATGTTTTCGTCATCTTTTTAAAGACATAGATGAATTATCTCAATGTAAGGCCAACCAAATAATAGGCATTTTTTGAGCTATTAGATAAATTAGAACAGGCGTTCAAAAGGCAGGGAACATGGCCTATTCACTAGGGGCCCGCTCCTAGATCACGAATACCTACATTTGACATTCGTGGCGTTAAGGTATCCTAATAGCGATATTAGACAATCAGATAGTGATAGAGATACAGAATGATGGAGGGAATTGAAATATCCTACTACCTACGTGTCAATCTTGTTTGTAGAAAATACCAACAATAAATACTGAGAAATGTGTTTTTTTTGTATTGCCATTTTACCTGTCCCAACCTGTCGTTTAGTAAGGATCGGAGTGTTGGGCCACAAGAGGGACGGATGACCTGAGTGCATGCATCGGAGATGAGAATGTTGAGATGGAGTGTGTAACGAGAATGGATAAGATAAGGAATGAGTTATTCAAATTCCTTGGTAGAGGCAGTTTGAAAGTGACACCACTGACTGAGAAACTAAGGAGGTTAGCGAGGTATGTCTTAGCGTAGCGTTATATAGGTACTCTTGGCAGGTATGGGCGGGCATGTCATGCGAAGGGAAGAATGTCATGTAACGAAATTAATGTTACGTATGAGTGACATAGGAGTAGGTAGAGGAAGGCACAAGAAAAGATGGATATGGATTGTGTGGAGGATGACATGGGTAAGAAAGGAGATCAACTGAGATGACGGATGATAAAGGGAAGTGGATAGAAAATACCTGTTGTGTCGACCCTACATGAAGTGGGATAAGGGCAGGAATATGATGATGATGATGAGCTTGATCTATGTATAGGAATAAGTAGGTACTTAGAGTGGGTACTAAAATAAAAGTGTCTCTTTCCATTTCTCCTATAACTTTATCAACAATTTTGAATGCAACAAAAGTTACGCGATCAGCCTGCTGGTAAAGTCAGCGTTACCTACCTACCATCCAATGGTCGCCCCGAACTGAGAGATTTAATTGCTCATGCTTCGTTAGTCAAACTTCGTTTGGTTGGACTCGCTTCTGACTCCCACCTACTAAGTATCAACAACCAAGTTTCGACTGAATTGGCCTATTTATTGAAGTATCCCGTTGAACAGACCTTGGCTCCATCATCGGACCCGGTCGCTAGGTATCATTATTTTATAAGAATTCAGAACCTTTTTGATTTATTTTAAGAAAACAAATAAGAAAAAAACTAGCCTACCAGAAAAACCTTGATGTCAACGAAACTCTAGAAATGGGAGGTCTTGGATCGTTATCACTTACCTGCCAAGCCAACCCTATCTGACTTGCTTGACTACTTACAAGCACACAAGTAGGAAGGTGCCTAGGTAGGTAGGTATATACCTACTGCATGTAGGTATGTAGGTAAGTGCGTGTATTAAAACCAGATTTGCTGGTAAAAATAATATAACTCGATTATACAGATATATAACGATGGTGTGTATATTTCTCCTAAAACCGTTAACAACAGGAAACACAAAAATATACAAAATCAACCAATACAAAATTTGACCTAGGACAAGCAAAACACCAAAGTTGTCATCATTTGCAAGTATTGCTAATACACAAATTAAAATGACCAATACAATATCAAAACAGACGTAGACTATGCCTACCCATAAATATAATAAAATTAGTTGTTCATTGTAAGTGATAGCTGCGACCAAAAGTATTATGTGTATACCGCACAATAGAATTCCTAATACAGCGTAGATGTGTACTATTGCATCGGCAGCGATAGGAGGGACTCCGTGCTCAATTAGAAATGGACTTGCGACTCCGTAAAGGAGTATCAGAAAAATGCTTGGTATGAGACCTATTATTGCTATGATGATAGTTCCCACCTTGAGTGTTATACTGAAACAGCAACGTTTTGATACGGGGCAATTATTTAGAATTGATTGAGTCATTTCTAATTTCTATTCTAGACGTAGTTATTGTCAAGGAATTTGATGTAGGTACTTGTATTCAAATTCCTAGGTTATTGTATATACTCTTTGTATTCTAGTTTTGGGAAATAAAACCCAAGAGTATATTACCTACGCTAGGACAAGAGTATATAACAAGGTATTTGGATACTATAAAGTCCTTGGTATCAAAATTAAATACCTACCTAAATACATTACCAAGGAATTTGAATACAATACCCTACATAAAATACATAACGCTACGAAAAATAGACAAATTCAATTTACGCGCCTTCTCTTGCACGCACAGATGCGCTCTTTATTGTTGTATAGTATACTCTTTACACACTGATCTTCTTCCTTCACTTGGGTGAAGTCAAGGAATTTGAATTCCTTGGGTGGTTCCTTCATCTTTATTACTTCGTTCATTCAGTTTATTCAGTTGATTGATTGATTCACTTGGTTCAGTATTCAGTCAGTCAGTACATTTTACATTCTGCCACGTTCCGAATTGAATATTATCGCTCACAGCACTCACATCATCTCACAGGCGTTCCGAATTAGATATTACGATTATGACAGCTCAGAGCTGTCAACAATTCGGAACGCTCGTAAACTCGTAAACGCACTCACAGAAACATCATAAGAATCATAACCTCAAACCTTGTTTATCAAACATAGGACTGCTTGGATATTTTCTGGATTTGTTATTTTATGATCGCAGAACATATTATACCCTAATAAGACTATAATGCGACTGAAAACATGTAACCTCATCACAGCTAACAACAAAACACAAATGAACATCTGTCATTTTTGACAGCGCTCACAGTGATATTGGATTATTGATATTGGTTATTCTATTTTTTAATAAAGAATTTGAATTTGGAATATGGCATGGTCGGCGTAATGGCAAGATGGCGCATGTCATGACGTCATCTATGACGTTTCATGCGTCATCGATAACGCGCTCACGCTAATTCGGTACGGGTTTGTGAACGCTCAAATCGATTATGGCGTATTTCGGAACGCGGGGTTTAAGTCAGTAGTTTAGTTCGTAGTGCGTTGTCTTGTCGTGTGTTTTGTTATGGTTTGGGTCAGTCCGTGCGGCGCCGGCGTGGTCTAAGAAGTTTGACGCCAAATTATGCAATCCAGAAGGAGCACGTGAACCTATAGAAAAAAATAATTAAAAAAAAATACTTTTTTAATAAATACCTCAGTTCACAAAAACTTAATAATTTAATTCCTAAAAATAAGTTTTGATTATTCGAGCAATGGAAAATACGAATAAAGAGGAAATGGTAAGTAACATACTTCCATTGCATAGTTCTTCTAAAACCCTACTTATGAACCTAAACCTAGGTTCTTATGTCAAAGCCTCTAACTATATTATGTTCTATATCTTAAATCCTTTAAAAAAACACCAAAGTAAAAGCTAAAGAATTTCCCAACCAATAATAAATACCAGAACTAAAGTCACCAAAACTTATATAGACAGAGAAATGGTTATTTTAGGAATTGGTTTCATAATTATTTATTTGTTTTTGTAATAAATATTTTATTACAATGCTTAATCAAATCCCTTTCATGTGGTAGGTATGTACATACTTACTTGTTGTTATTATATTTGTTATTTGACAATACCAATCGTTATAACTTTAGGTTTGATTAAATTCATACTTTAGTTAAGTACTTGATGTTAAATACACAGTTGTACTTTAAATATTTCTAATCATATAATACCATGTTACCACACAGATCTTCTTCGCTTCAACCACTTGATCAGAGAGCAGTTTGGGATATTTAAAAAAATAGTATTATGACTGTCACCTAAACTCTTTCTGTGCATAAAAGACAGATCAAAAAAGTTGACCAAAAGACTAGACCAGCCCCTGCATAAAACATGCAGGTGCTGGACTAGCCGGGATGAGGTTGGCATGCAGACAATGAATAATACACCCCATTGCAAGATGTCAGTGAAGATCTTATTCCCTTGTTCTAATAATTTAAGAGCAATGCTCTTGTCGGCATAATTGATGCATTTCTCTCCAGGTGTTTCTTTTTAGGGCAACCTCCATTCCCTTACCTAGAATTAATTGTTTAAATAAAGATGGACTTTTTTGAGTCTCTGTTTCATTCACCAATTGGCATTATACCTATAACATAAGTGAGGGTTAAACTATAGCTACCCTTATACCTGAGTTGAGGGTTGGGGATAGGGGGAAAGCATGTGGGGGTAGATGGCAAGTCTTTCCCTATAGTTCTTTTTTCTAGGAAATGAAAAAAAAATTTCTTTAAATTTCTTCACTTTAAAAAAAAAAATAACCCTAACCTAATGAGAATTCCTTCCCTTGAGTCTTTTTGTCATAGAGATGAAATATTACTACCAATTTTCTTCATATAAAAAAAAACCCTAACCTAACTAGTAACTTACCTGAAAAATTAAATTATTTTTTTTCATTTCCTAGAAAAAAGGACTCAAGGGGAAGACTTGCCATCTACCCCCACTTGCATCCCCCCTATCCCCAACCCTCAACTCAGGTACAAGGATTGCTATAGCCAACCCTAAGTGAGTGCTAAGTGATGCCATAATTAAGGTGATAAACCAGTTGCAGAAAAAATATCTTGAAGATATATAGGTACCTAGGTAAAATGCATGTGTAGATCTAAGAAATTGATGTGGATTTCATTTTGATTGCAGTATAAAGCAAAAACATGGTACAAGCACATTACAGTAGAACCAACAATGTTTTTCTACATGATGGCATTCATGATCACTAATGTGATAGAACAGACATATTATGTGTTCCAAGCATGCACTGTCAACCACAACTACAGTGCCGAGATTTGTTATAATATAAGTGATTATGAAGATATCAATAAAGAAGTACAGGTATGTTACATACCTATCAATTACCTATTTTACAGAATCTATTTTTTTTACATTATAAAAAAAGCTGATAATTATATAAATTCTCAAAATAATGACCACAAATCGTATTTTTCCACCTCTTAAAATTGTAACGTAGATTTCGATCATGATTACCTATTCGTTATCAGTTTGTACAAGTCCATTGCTAGATAACTGCCCTTCACGTTTCTTGAAAGTACGATTCTTTGTTAGGTACATATACCTGCATCCACCGTCTTCACGGGTTCATTATAATGTTGTCGGTCCATTGGTCAGGAGAGAGCATCTCACGCTTCGTTTTCCAGTTTGTAGGTCACCATTTGAGAGCTTTTATTTTTTCCCAGTAGGTGCATACAACCATTTTCAAAATTGTAGGTATATAATTCTGTAGGTACATTATATTGAAGTTTGGTAATATTACTTTTGTGTTAGTATATGTGGTACCTACATACCACATAACTGTAGTTTTAGTTCCGTTTGTGGTTTAAGTTTAACGAAACCATAATCATTGACAACACCGAACAAAAGTTATAGACGTAGGTGTACGGATCACAAGCCTGAAGGAGATAGGGAGGACACGTGGCAAGAAGGAATGACGGAAGATGGACATCGGCGATGACAGAATGGTGTCCAAGAGACCTGGTGGCAGGCCACCCGCCCGATGGTCGGACGATATCGAAGTAGTTCGACGGCAATGGCGCAGGACCAGAGAAAGAGGAGGCCTATACCTACTAAGCAGTGGGTACATACGGGCTGAATAAATAAATAGATAATCGTTGTACATGATAAGCTCTCTGAACAGTATCCTCATTTCCAGCTAACAGTGTCTACATTTCACCAGTGGAACGGCATCGCAGGCCATGTGGTGCCGCTTCTACTCGCGTTTTTCCTCGGCGCGTACAGTGATAAGCGAGGCAGGAAGTTCATTATACTTGCTGGGCTCGTGGGGAAACTGTATTTTTCTCTGATGATTACTATAAATACTATGCACGGTAAGTTTAAGAGACTTGAGCACACTCAAACAAAATCATTTATGCCGCGAAGTAGCGTTGCTGTGTTTCGGTTTAAAAGGCCACACCCTTGCCTGTGATACTACAGGCACCATGAGACTTAGCATCGCTCTGCCTCGAGCTGATGGACGCAGGGCAGTGCATCTTAAATCTTTGGCCATTCATCGTCATAGGTGATGGTTACCAACTTATATCATGTGTACGGCTGGTTCCATCAAGAATTCTAAAAAAACCATCAAAAATTAAACCTTCTCGTATGAATATTAAAGCAGACATTTATACCCCATTTTATTTGCAGCTTGGCCCCTAGAATACGTGATATACACAGCTTCATTCCCTAGTGCGCTGACTGCCGCGGACTTGGCAATATTTGCGGGCTGCTTCGCCTATATCGCTGATGTTTCATCACTCAAAAACAGGACTCTGAGGGTTGGCATTCTGGACGTTGTTTATTTGAGCGCAATGCCGACAGGAATTGCAATTGGTGAGTTGGTTAAGAAAAACTTGGTAAGAACAAACAGATTCACGACTTTCCCAGACGCCTCCAGGCGCGGTACATCCCCTCAAATCTCTTGGTACCAAGTACGGACTCCAGATTCTTTGAGGACGTCTAAAGGCGTAGTCAAAGGAATGTTTATTTCCTACTTTTGGCATATGCCCACGTTTTGCAGTAGTCAGTATTCCATACGTGACAGGTTTAACTTTAAAGCCCTTGAGACAAGTATACTTAGACTGCGTTTAGATTTAAGGGTCTAACAACCGTGAGACCACTTCTCGTTTGCACATAACAATGTTTTTGGAAATACCTAATAATAATATTTTCATAACTAGGTTACTTACCTACCTTCATTAATTTCAATTATTAAATTTTATATATAATATTTTATATTGTTAGATCGAGAAGTGGTTTGACGGTTGTCTGCGCCTTAACATGCATAGAAGAGCAGTAAAGGTTCTCCCCCACAGGCACTACCTGCGGTTTGTGATATGTCTTTTCGCTCCGCTTCAGTGAACAGGCAGCCTTACCGTGTCGGCGGCCGACAGAAAGTTTCGTGTGAACGCAATCTTATCGTTGACTTAAGATCAAAGGTGTTTCGATTTTGATTGGCGCTATTGATATAAGACTAGGCGAACTTATCCTGTTATCAGCTTTGTCACAGATCTGTCCAAAACATAATGGAAACCTCTGACTAGCCTCACAGATCAGTATCTTTGCTTTTTGCGATGCTAATATCGATCAGAACAAACATATGTAGGTAATATGAACCTTCAAAAGTATATTTCAGGTATCATGTTAGCTATCTTGATAGGTAGGTATATTGAAAGCTATTACATAGGTTTTTCATTTATTCACGATTTGTACAAAATAAACCCCTACCATTTATTCGTAGCCCTTATCATATCGTTTTGCTTATTTAGGGCAAAATAAATTTGTGTGTTCATCAATTTTTGTTTTGGAATAATTGTATTTATTGTTTTTTAAATATCCAAGTCTGAGGAGGAGGAATTTAATCATTTCCTGCTTATTAAAAGAACTAGATTGTATATATTTTTAATACTTCAGCTGTATAGGTATTTTGTCAAGAATATTAGATAATATGTTGCCTTTTTGGTGAAGAAAGTAATATCTTATCAGATGGTTAGGTCTTGATAATAAGTGATCTTCAGCTCTGTTAACAAGTGTTAGAAACTTGAGATCAAAAATGTGACGATTTTATCTTCTATCATGATTGTGGCTTTTATAGGATTATTCTAATCTTGCTGTGACTTGACGTAATATTTTTGCGCATCTCATCTGATAACTATAATTTAGTGGCTGCGCCCCGCATAGTTTAAATCCTGGTATTCCCACGGGATAAAAAGTAGCCTATGTGCTATTTCAGACTATAATATATCTCTCTGCCAAGTTTCATCCAGATCCGTTCCAGCCGTTCTGGCGCGAAAGAGTAACAAATCCATCCATTCATACTTACAAACTTTCGCGTTTATAATAGTAGTAGGATTATGAGTTCTCTACTGGGCGTAGTCCCCCGTACGTTTCTAGAAATTAATGAATTAGACTTTACTATCAACCCACTAATATATTTTCTGGTATTTTTCTACCAAGGGTTTTTAAAGTTTATTTTAATAAAATACAAAAATCCATTGTAGTGTGCAATGCATTAACACCGTATTTCTTGTTACAGGAAACGTTTTGTACAACAAAGTTGTAAACCGATCCTTCACAGCCATGTTTGCAATCAACACTTGTCTGATGGTCATAGCTACTGTATACACTTTTGTGTTTCTCAAATGGCAGACGAGACCTGAACAGAAAACCTTGAAGGAAGCTGGAGTCACCAATCCTATAACCGATTTCTTTGACATGAACAACCTAATTAGTACACTGAAAACGCTGTCGAAGAAGCGCCCAAATAACCGAAGACTCTTCTTGTGGCTGTTGCTTCTTTCAATGGCTTTTTATACTTTTCAACGAGGTAAGAATTTTCGGTATACTATTAATTGCATTTGTTTACTTTGGAATTTTAGGAAAACTTACAGCTAGGTACAGATCATTGTTAGAAAAATAATTAACAAAATCTTTAAAAAAATTGATTACATTGACTAAAGGCCAAAAGCCATCCATGACTTAACCCACTGCTGGGTATAAGCTATCCCGTTTGTGCCACATACCACGTCCGGTGCCAGTCTATCTAACCAGTTAACGACTGTATGTTCCAAATAAATATAATTGATTTAACCTTAGCAAAGGTTAAATCAATTATATTTATTTGGAACACAAAACACGGGGCTTACAGAAAACAATAGAAAATAATTTATACTAGGTAAATAGCAGTGCGAGCGCTGTCCACTATAAATAAGTAGGTATACTAGAATGAATGATGAATATAAGTAATAATTATAGGTATAACTCAGTTAATAAATATAATGACCTATCGTATATAATACATAATATTTATTAGACAGTATAACGTATTTAATTAAGTAATACCGTTAGACGTAATTGTGTTAAACTCGTATATATGTAGTTCATGGGTGTTTGTATTTACTGAGATTTCTCCCGATGCCTCAATCTCTCAGTCTCAGGTCTCAAAGGTTTTGCTAATTGTACAAAAATCTAAGAGCCTCTCTTTCGAGAAAAAGTACTTGTCTTATGTCTATTTTTAGTTGTACTCTTAGTGTGGTCAATGTGACCGAACGAGGACGCCCTTTTTCCATCCTTCAAATTACTGAGAACGCATTATAACCAGCGCTGAAAGGTATCTTCTTAGTAGTAGTCATTTTGTAATCTTTTTGAAAACCAAGGCCGACTATCCCGTCAAACCACTTCTTGTTCGTACATTTCAAAATTTATGAATATATTGAATCACTGGAGTGTGGAGTTGGTATGTTAAAATCGCAAACAACCAAGTTTCGGAAAACATTAAAAAGGTTCAGTCAAATCTTACCTGAAAGTTTGTTATGTAGTTTTTATACATAATCAAACTATGGGTAAGAAAACTTAAAACGAGTCGTTGACAAAGAGCTCTATTTTTATGAGAGTAGTAGAGCTCTTTGTGGAGGGCTCGTCCGTGGAAGTACTAACACCACGCCTTTTCTGCCGCCAAGCAGCAACGCTGTGTTTCGGTTTGAAGAGTGTGGTTGCCGGTGTAATTACAGGCACATGAGGCTTACCTTACTTATGTCTCAAGTTGATGGACGCAGGGCAGTGCATCGTAGGGCATGTGATGGTTACCACTTAAAATCATGTAGGCTATCTGCTTGTTCCATCAGCTGTTATTGAATCTTTATAATTTGCGATAATCATTATTAGTACCTTTATAACTTTGTCAGTTATTTTGTAACTTTGGAAATTGTTTGACGGTTATCAGCAAGATAAGTACCATCCTTATGATCTTGAGCAGATTTGTTAGGTATGTAATGTACCTATTCGTAGCCAGGTAGGTAGGCTCTTCTTCAAAATCGTGTCACAGCATTATAATAAAGATTTACCGAACTTCGTACGTGACATAAAATAAGTGAACTCATCATGATTGTTGCGTGCTTGTAATGGATGTGATACCGTTTTATAAGTTATGAAATATAACCTATTTATAATAGGTATCTCAAGAGAATAATGAAACGTAACGTATAACGTAACTTAATGATTATAGATCAAACTATGAGTTTTTAGATGATGCAAACATTATTTATAGAGAAAAATTATTATTGCGTATGATAATACAGATCTTATTCATACATTACATAATTGCTCAGTTTATCTATCTCCTAACTGAATATTCGTTTCTCATTCATTGCATTATCTTAAACTGGGTAGATTCTATTTTATTAGATTTACAGAAATGATTTTGCAGGACCTATGTTCGAAAGTGGCTACTTTATGATGATGGATAGTGGGTACCACGTGGTCATAACGGAATCTGCTTAAATTTAGATCTTAGTGGATGTGTACAGATACGTTATACAGATTCTTTATTGGTAAAAACAGTTTACAAGTTTACATTGTGGAATTTTAGGTACATTGGCGCCGGGATAAAAACTAGCCTATGTGTTATTCCAGACTATAACATATCTCTCTGCCAAGTTTCATCTAGATCCGTCGTTCCGGCGTGAAAGAGTAACAAACATCTATCTATCCATACTTACAAAAATTCGCGTTTATAATATTAGTAGGATTCACTGCCTACTACATTATTTTTAAATAATTATTTCCAAATAATGTAGTAGGCGTGAGCTTGCTTCAATGTCCAAGCCGTAAGTTTGCCTGTTCATCCAGGCTTTGGTCGTGTGGAACTGACTTCTAGATTCACCTTGTTTTAGGACGTTTCAAAGTGATCCTTGTGATTTTGTAGAATAAAATACCTTTTGAGTTTGACTTTGTCATGTTTGTTCGCAGATGAGCGTCCAGTAATGTACCTATACACGTCAACAGTCTTCAAATGGGATCCGTCCATGTTCAGCCACTTTAGAACGTATCTCAGCATTTTGTACGTGTTCGCTATGCTCTTCGGTATCCCTATCATGACAAAAATGCTCCATTGGAGAGACACAGTTAGTATAGAAAGAGGTGCCGGGAAATCAAAATCTGCTGTCATTTAATGTCTGCTCCACTTCCTATGTGTGTTGGTAATCTCTTAAGGTCTCTCGTTTTTTATTTGCCTGATAGCGTTAGAATTCTTGTTTTTTTTTATCAGACCATCCATTCATAAGATATTACGAATAAAATGGATTTAGGTATATCGAGGGCACAATCATTTGCGTCGCTCAGGATTCTAACCTCGCTTTAAATCCGTCCTTATTCACTTGTTGCTTATATACAATTTCTTTATCTGAATCTTACTTATTTACACATTTAGTATTTAGTATAATATATTTTTTGCATTATATTTATCCGTGATGGGGACGGAGAAAGAATACTTTTATCCCCTCCGCTGCCAGGAAGCGTGTCGTACGAGGCGACTAACCTGGTCACTTGCGGTGGTAGGGCCCCGAAAGAGGTCCGCCTGGATCGCTACCACCCTCTTGCTAGAGCGTACTGCCAAATGTCTATACTCATTAGTGTTGGCGTGTTCCAGTACAAATGCAAGAGAACCAGTCTCCCTTCCCTTCCCCTTCCCCAGTCGTGAAGAGTATTTTGTCATCGTCAAGGGTATTAGCATGGCCATCGAGCGCCTCTTCTGCATCGCGATGAAGGGTTGTTGCGATGTCCAGGGAGACCCGGTGAAAGGGCTGTCCGCTGGCCGCCCGTGGGTCAGTAGGGGACCCGAACCCAGAGATCACTATTTAAACTCCGCTCTGAGAGGCTGTCCCGCCAATCTGCGAAAAAAGCCCTTAAGAAGCTGTCGTGCCGGAGTAGGAGACCGGAGTGGAACCCGGCAGTTTCTTACGGGTTGGATCGGGGGCCCTTCCGTACATCGCACCAACCATCCATTGTTCGGTCGTGTCAAGTTGAGCTCTTCTCTGCCTGCTATCTCGTACTCTCCGTTTTTCACGCTCATTTCTTCCCCATACCCATAGGCTGAGTGGTGGAATGAGTTACCATCAGAAGTTTTCCCGCCAAGATTTAACATGAAAAGCTTCAAGAAAAATGTTAATAAAGTCCTTCAGGGTAGGCAACGCAATGACAACACCCCTGGTGTTGTTGTTGTCTATGGGCGACGGTGACCGCTTACCATCAGGTGGGTCGTTAGCCCGTTTGCCTATCGTTTACATAAAAAAAAAATATTATGTATGCATATAGATTTTACAGTGTCTGAACTTAGACTAAGTATTTTATGATTGTATTTTTTAAACTTTCGCAATCATAACACATAAGTTGTTAGTACCTCATTTTATTTTAGTATCTTATTTTGTTTTTTTTTTATTTTTAATACCCGTGTAATATTTTAAATTATATTTTACTAGTTGCGCCCCGCGGTTTCATCCGCGCAGATTTAAATCCCGGTATTCCCACTGGATAAAAAGTAGCCTATGTGCTATTCCAGACTATAATCTATCTCACTGCCAAGATTCATCCAGATCCGTTCTGCCGTTCCGGCGTGAAAGAGTAACAAGCATCCATCCATACTTACAAACTTTCGCGTTTATAATAGCAGTAGGATGATTGAATTACCTATATTTTATGATTCAATACATAATATACCCCGTTAGGGTGTTGCAATAGAGAGAAGCGGACCATAGTATATGATTGTTCCCTAGATAAAGCACAGTCGCATGGAACACTGTGGTTACATACACTTCATATTTTTGAAATAATGAAATTATCTGGGAGAATCCGTCAAAAGTTTTAGATCTACCAATTCAGATAAAAAGAAATAAAAATCATTTCGAAAATTATGAAGTGTAACCATCTTGTTGCTTGCGATTGTACCTGCGTTGCTAACGCCCTTTTTTGTGGTTAAATATATAAAAAACCTGTTTTAGCAAGTACTATGTAGGTTTACATTTCTAATCTATATTGCATTGTTCTCTTATCTAACTGTGCATTTACTAATAATTATCCAATTATAAACAATGCAGCCAGTCTTAAGGTAGAATACCTATAGTTACCTATTATATTATTATGGGCGAAATCAATGAACCCTTTACAGTACTTATTCATATTCGGTGCTTTAGGTGTCTCTATCTCCCACCTTAGGTAAAACCTGTGTTGTGGGAAGGTAGGTTACATTCATTAGTTTCTATCTATCTATCTAATTAGCCCACTTTCACCCACTGCTGGGCTTCCTCCTCATTAGTTTATATAAACAAAATTAAACAATAATATTCGTAACTGGTTGCAAAATACAAACGTAGATTTTTTGTATTGAATACATAAGGTTAAGGCGATGACAATGCTAATGTTCCTCCTCCCAGTCGCACGCTTTTTACTTTTTGAAAGATATAAAATCACGTTGAAAGATATGACATAAAATCCAAAAAAATTTAGTTTAAATTCTAATTTTTATGTATGAAAACTTGTTCTAATCACAATTTTATATTCGCTTAATACTTGTAATTATTATTATTATTCATTTATTTCAGATTAAAAATCCATACCATGACAAACATAATACAAAAACAAATATAACTTTACACAATAACTTACAACTAAACACATACCTAACTAAAATAAAAAAATTATAAAATGTCATAATATATGATATTTCAAATTGAAAAATCGGAACAAAAATAATGTAATGCCATTGACAACAACTTAACCGATTGCGATTTTACATAATTACATTCAGTGGTTTTATATCTTCAAAAATGTCATTTGTGCGTGCGAGATAGAGGCGCCATATGCTGCCTAGCATATGGCGCGCCTCTATCTCGCACGCCTGTGATCTTCTGTTCTTCTTGGCTTCCAGCAAAGCCGGTAGATTTTCAATGCATCCTATTTTTCAACAGCTGATCGTGATGTTAGGAGCAACGGCCCATATATCGGGTCACATGATCTACGCACAAGCAACCACGGATACTCTCATGTATGTGGGCGCAACAGCGGCATCGCTCGGACCGTGTGTAGCGCCCCTTATACGATCCATGACGTCCAAAGTCCTGCCACCTAGTGAAAGAGGTAGTATTTCATGATCAAAACACGCATTCAGCCCTCACAGCGCAGTTAGGTAGCTCTGCCTTGTTTTCCTTATGCACTTTTTTGTCCAAAAAGTGTATAAGTACCTACTAGTTCGCGTGGCTTAGTTTGGCGCTACATAGTCACTATGTAGCGCCAAACTAAGCCACGCGAACCAGTACTTATACATTTTGTGTTTCCATTTTCCATCGTCATAATTACTAATTGCGAACCCCGGGGTCTCACCCGCGCAGATTTAAATCCCGGTGTTCCCACGGGATAATAAATAGCCTAGTGCTATTCCAGACTACAATCTATCTCCAAGTTTCAGTTACTCGTTCAGCCGTTTGGGCGTGAAAGAGTAACAAACATCCATCCAGCCATCCATACTTACAAACTTTCGCGTTTATAATAGTAGGTACCTAGGTAGTAGGATTATTCGAAGTTTCAAGATACTTGTTACCTACTCGATCATGTCATTTCATTTTCTGTGCATTTATCCAACTATTTATAGTTACCGTTTGAAATTAGTACGCAGGTAGATACAAAAATATTGCTTAGAATAGTTAGTAATTATTCAATAAAAATCCGCGTCCGAATAAGTGGTATCGATTTTATTCGTCGGTCATGGCCGTATTGATAAGATGGAGCGACCGACGGTGTAGGTAGGTACCTACTATGGAAGGTACCTACTAAATATGATGAGATTAAATAGATGATTGAGAGCAATAATGACTATTATTAGGTATGTATCGTAAAACAAGATAGTAGAAAAGGAGAGAAAGTCTTACATGGGTTGCCAAAATTTTTAATTACTATGGTAAGTATGGTGTGAATTTATTTATTTACTTACAGCTAGTTCCTAACTTTACAGACATATACTTATCTAATACGTTAAAACTAGAAATCGAACATTTATATAAAAATTAACAATAAATAAAAATAAAACAACAAAGTATAGACACTTCAAGACAAAAATAATAAACATTATTAACAGCATAATACAGGTAAAAAATAACAAAAAATCAACTTAAAAAATAACTTATTTCTCACTAAATGTGAGACATATTTTTTCAACTACCTTCCAGCCATCCACAAGCACATCTATCTGAGGATGATCTGTAAGTAGATTGTTGAGGGCACTTTGCACTCGACAGATAGGGGATTGCTGGCGCGCCAAAGTCCGCGCTGGCGTCGGTGCAAATAAGCGGACCCTACCAGGTCGGAACCTATTACGATTCTCTGGAACACATAGTTGACTGGCTTCACTCAAGAGAATAGGACAATCGATGTGCCCTCTGAGTAGTTTACACACAGTAATAAGCTGGTCATATAGCCGTCTTGTTTCCAGGGAATTAAAGCCTAGTGTACCTTGAAGGAACTTAGTGGGGTACATGTAGGGATAATATCCACATGATTTTTTGTACAAAAACCTGAGAAATCTCTTCTGGACTTTCTCTGCTATGCTATGAATGCTAGCCTCACTCACACTTGTGCGTTTAATTTTATCAAACCATATTGTCCCGATGCTGTGCAAATCTCCCTAAATCCTTCCGACTATCTCTGATATTCTTATTGTTTCAGGAGTCGCGTACGCTTTTCTCTCTGTGATGGAGAATGCTGTGGCGATGTTTGCGTCAGTTATTTACGCTCAACTTTACAAGGCCACTCTGAACACTGACTTCATAAACGCCATTTTTTACCTTACTATAACCACGCAAGTTATTGTGTTTCTTTCGGCATTGTAAGTTTTTTTCCAGTTATTTATTCTGTAAGTAGTAGTATGTAGTTTCAGTGTTATTTTGATTTGTATCACCATTGAGTTAATTCTAACTCAATGTGTACCACATAAAAACTTGCCTACGCTTGCCTTACGTCATGGTAGCTTGCCTCAAACAATATCGAGTGACTGGAATTCGAAATTTGATTCGAATTCATTCATTCAATAATGGTGTTTCGGCTTCAAATTTTAATTGAATTCGAAGTTTGAAACCGAAACACTTAATGAAGAAAAAAGGTCAATGGCGTTTCCGCAAAACAGTTTTCTTTTGTCTGATTGATCTTTGAAACTTAAGTTTTTTTTTGGTTCAAAAGTATTTTTATTTTTTACTGGACTCCTCTATCTGGAATCTATAACAAACTGAGGAACTGAAAGAAACGTGTGAAAAAACATTCGATTTGAGATATCCCCTGTACCCAATCCAACGAGTACATACAAAGTACGTAAAAGCCACAGAGTACATTGTTATAGAAAGAAAGTAAAAGCTTCAGTGATTAGTACTATTTATGTTTTACCCCTCTCTTTTATTTCCAGAACTATAGAGTTATTGCTGAAAGGACGAAAGTTGGAAGCCATGGTAGAACAAGACGAAAAATGTATACCGACGTAATTTGTTCTCAATATACATCTAGATAATTTTGTAAACCTTAGGTACCTACTTAAATTGTTATTGTAAAATTAAACTCGAATAATGCAAATTTTATCTTTATTTACACATCAATTGATTAATTATAGTTGCATATCTAACGCAACGACACCGAACGTGCCTAATAAGTTATCAGCTACATAAACTTACGAGAGGCATCCACTTGGGAATACAACTTAATATTAAGGGTAACTATGTACTAGATTACATTTTATTCAAATTAATTATGATATTAAAGAAGTGAAACTTCGTGTGATACATTTTTTTTCATTCTCATGCACGAACTTTCAGAGCCGAATTGTTACACTGTTGCCTACTTTAGGTCACTATACCAATGGTAACAATAAGCTCGTTTTAATTTTCAAAGAGATTCAAAACATGAGCATTATAATCCTAACAGAAGTAGTACATCGATTTTTAAAAAATCATAGTTATTTATAGGAATTTTCCATAAAAGTATCTAAAAGTCTTAGGTCCTATCACATATTTTCGAGTCTTACACATAAATATTATTTAAAGTTAAATTATGTTAACTGGCAAGTAAAAAATTACAAAATATTTTATATTTGGCAAGAAGTGTCACATTTTAAAATTAGATTGTATGTTTAATTATAATGAAAATTTTTTTATAATTTTGCTTTGGAGTCTATTTAAAATAAACTAAATTCACTACCGAGCATTATGTACCTTCACAGAGTATGGTACATACAGTCAATCTGTGATACTTCACCGGTATTCTCTTTCGTGCTAAGGTCTAACCAGACAAGAAACAATAATAGTTAACATCAAAAGGTGACATGGCAAAATTGCGGGCTACACTGAAAAGGCCATACAAATAAGAACAGCAAATGGAATGCTTTGTAAAATTACGACTAAAAATAAAGGGTATACCTATGTATGAAAAACTAGCGACCCGCTCCGGCTTCGCATGGGTGCACAACTTTTCCCTACTAATATGCATGTATTATACATTAAAATATTCCTCTTGAATTTCTCTGAAAAAACCGCATTAAAATCTGTTGCGTAGTGTAAAGATCGAAGGCTAGATAGGAACAGACAGACAGCGGGAAGCGCTGTTTTTTGCTATGTATTGATGAGATTATGAAAAAAAAGAAGTTTAATATTTTTCCACTGAGTGAGATCAAGAGCTATCTTAATGTAGTTATGTTTAATCACTACTCAATTGAAGATAATTATATTCTTCTATAATAGTTTCACAGAAAAAATTAATTGTGCAAAAATTGATAACCGAGTGACTCGGTATCATTGAAAGACATGCCTCGGGAATCGAGATATTGAATCTTCTTATTTTTGATGACTGAAGTCAAGTAACTATAGTTGTTTCTGTCCACCTCTCTTTTGTAAATCACTACGTCATGGTTCACAGGTTCCGGGAGAGGCAGTGATAGTTTGTCGGCAATCCAAGCGGCGAAATATTCGAGGACCTCTACGCAAGCGGCGACCGGCTCCCTGAAGAAATCTTCGATAAAAGACTTTTTAAAATTTCTATTGAGCTTCGTAACAAAATCATGGGGTTTCTTAGCCTCTGCATCCTGTGCCATTTGCATTTCCTTTTTGATTATCGAGTGAGTTATTTCGCTTTCCAATTCTATTTGCCTTTCATATTCCCTAAACATTTTTTCGTGTCTTAGTCTAAATTGTTCTTCAAAAGTCATTCGTTCGTAATCTTGGTCTTCATCCCATATGCGCAATTGACGATTACTACTTAAACGAGTATAAGCCGAATGCAAGAGATGCGAAAATTCTTCTAATTTATTTTCAAGCTCTTCAGTTTCTTTTTTGATCTGTTCATACAAATCATTGGAAACGCTGGAATCCGTAGAAAAAAGTAAGCGATTGTTCTTTTTATATTCGCTGTCAATTAATAGTGGATCCTTATCATAAGACATTTTGTTTTTATAGGTGCTGTAATAATCATCGACCGACGTTTCTTTTTGTTTCTTTCTAAGAGATTCCTTGTACAAACGAGAACTGGAATATTTATGCCATCGTATACGACGCTCTCTTGTTAGTTGGCTATATGTCATCATGAGGTTCTGGAATTCATGACTGCTGATCCTTTTGAATCTTTCATTAGATGCTCTCAAAACCTTTTCAATTGTTACTTCATTATCATTCCAGATGGCATTCTTGTAAGCCTCAGGATCATGCACGATTACATCACTATCTGTCAAGTCTGAATGGTTTAAATCTATTTTGCTTTTATATGACCCACCAGCTCTATTCTTCACTTGCATAGCACTGCCATATTTATAAGCATTCCTGTAATGCCTTTTGAGAATGGTGAAAAGAGATCTTATCCTGCATCCACTTTTAGAGGTGCAATAATATCTATCTTCGCGCCTCATAACACGAACGCTAGAGGGAATTTTGTATATCCGGCGTTTTGGAAGGTCAGTTTTCGTATCAAATACCAATTTGTATTGGTCGCTGTTCACATCGGTATTGTGAACGGCGGGGGTTTCTAGTCAAGCGGATAGCCACTTGGCCAATATTTGCAGGATCTTGTAGCGCGCTGACATCAGCTGCTGTGAGTCAGTGATTCTGGAGGGGTACATGTTTGCGCAATGGGCCGTACCTGCAACAATATCATCATTATAAGTTAAGCTTGTAGATAAATAAAATCAGGTACATTGGTGGACTTTTCACTCAGCACTATCAGCTAACATGGGAACCAGATAGCTATTATACTTTTTTAATATTTTTGTTAATACACCCAGACAGAGAGAGAGAGGATTTAATAACACCCAGAATTATAACAAATATCACATTAATGTTTGGTTTACAGCGCGGAAGGCAGAGCTATTTTTTGAGGGTTTTCTGTATAATTGCTTATATAATTCCTAAATGTATTAAAATTTTATTCAACTTTTTTTAATACTGTGTTTTATAAGTAAGACTGTATGACCAACATAAAATTTAGTATATTCAGTAAAGTAGAGGTAGGTATGTGTATGCCAGGCGAGAATCGCAAAGGTATCGAGATGTCACTCACCCTTGATGAATATAGCTGGCGAGTCTTCATTGATAGACTTAGTGATCCCGAGAGCATGCCACGGGTCGATGGAACCGTGGACGAAGACAACGCGACTAACGGAGATGTTCAGCGCTCCATAGTTGTCGTTGGTCCACGACGCAGCATTCTCGATGAATTCCTTTGCAAATCTGCGAATAAAGAATTAAAAAACATAATAATATTAATCGTAATGATAATCGTAGTTTGACAGCTGTCAGAGCTCAGTAGAAAATAGATCTGCCATCTCTGGGGATTGAATCCACATCAATCACCACCGTGAGTCTAGAGCAAACATTTGTGTGATGAAAATATTTGTTTTTTTCTCTGTTTGGGTGTTATTATGTTTTTACAATATTTTTATTTCAGCTAACTGATTCCCACAATAAAAGCTGTGCTTAGTTTGGGGCTAAATAGTTATGTGTGGAAAGTCCACCAATAGGTATATTTTATTCTCAAGGTAAAGAAGAATGGTCATTTGTGACCCAAGCCCAGGTATTTACCTGGCTAAAAGAGGCCCAGGTATTGGCCTGGCCGAAAAAACATTTATGTATCATGACCATTCTTCACTCGGATCGGAGTTAGTTGTTAGACAATAAACATTTCCAAATGTTTAGGTGATCGAATGATCAAACCCACAAGTATACAAGCCAATCAAAACTAGCACGACAAATGAGTACGATTCATATAACAATCTTTTACGAACTTTGAGGTCAACACAACAGCTTAATGTAAAAAGTCGGGTTTTGAAACCGCGATGTTATCGCGTATGATAAAACTAGTGGCTCTGGGAGCTGTAGACCTCGCGAGCATACTAAAAGTGAGCTATTTGAGGAATGTAATGTGCAAGTGCATTTTCGGTTTTGTGATTTTTTTGATCTTTTTTGCATCATCTTGTGTAGAATGAGGTCCTTTGTGTTTCTCTCAAATTTGATTGAAAACCATCGATTGTTTGATGAGCTATCCTATTCATCATGCTAAAGATCCTTATCAGATCTTCGCCAAACTTTTATGAGACTAACTTATAGTTACTACCTTTCAAATAAAAAAAGAATAATCGAAATCGGATCTCATTTGGTGGAGATATCCATTATATCAAATAGCCCCCTTTCTGCCCTTTTTTTGGGGGAAGTACCCCTCCAATCAAGAATACCCGACGACAAAAAAATTCTAATAAGTCATATAACTTGTGTACCAAGTTTCGTCCAGATCGGTTGAAAAATGCGACCTGTAGAGGAGAACAGACAGACAGACAGACATCCGGACAAACGCATTTTTGGCCAATGTGGAAACTGAGACGCTTGACTCGCTCGGTCAATAAAAGTTCCGTTCAATACACAATAAAGGAATCGCATTGAATCATTAAATTATATTTATATGCAATCCCGCAAAAACCATGGGGCTTATAGAAAACGAATGGAGACGGCGACAACTGCAAAAGATGAATTTATTTAACGTGCCATTATTTAATTTCTCTTCTAGGCAAGAGCTTTTAAATGGCAGCTTTCATGCGCGTTGCATGGATTCGGTCAGATTAGATTGTGGTTTTCTGATGACCTATTTTTATATGTAGATGTTTGTAATCAAAGATCAACAATCAGATTTCGGTGGCTGATGTTGGTAATTGGTCAAAGTTTTAGCTGTAAAATATACTATGTACCGAAACTAGTTTCATTTCTCGGTACCTAAATTTAGTGTAACGAATATTTATTTATTTATTGAGATATTAACATCATAATTCATCATTTGACTACTCCTAAAGCTTACGTAACAGACACGTAGTACCGTACGTTAATACGTAGTACTTGGCACTAGAGATCTGAGGGGATATCTACCGTGCCTGAGGATCAAAGCAAATGAAGCAGTTTTAGTCTTACTTTTTTCCGAATATGTCCTGACATTGCTGAGTAAAGAAATCCAAATTGAAGAAATTGCCAAAAACATCAATAGTAGCCGAAGAGGTCTGGTAGAACCCGAACTCTGTGCATGTTTGATAAGTCCATTGGCGAGCTGTAAGAAACATTTTTATCGATCAGACATTTCTTTGAATCCTGGCCTATGCAGATAAATAAAAAAGTTATCTCTTTGAATGCTTGAATACGTAAAAGGAAATGAAATAGGTATGTACTTGTGTTGGACTCCTGTATCCGCATTTAGACTCTAAGGTGGTCCATTATGCATGAAATAGGTATGTATTGCATAATAGAGTACCTACCGCCTTCGGGGTTGAGAGAGTCATTTCTCAAGGCTTCTATCTCCGCAGCGTAGCCATAATCCATGCATGTTTGGTTTGATTGCTCCAATATAATAGAGTTGAATCTGGCAAGCAGTCTATAAGCCGGTGTGTGTCCTGGTTCAGTCAACATTTGACATACCTGCAATAAATGATCAACAGTATGATATAAAAGGTATTAAATTCACATTTCAAGTTAAACAACCATTGCTCAATAATTGGCCAATTATGTGAACAAAATAGAGTTATCCTCATTATAATGTAGCATCCATCAGATACTTACAGTATTGATGGTAACATTCTGATATTTTGGCTGGACACTGAATCTGTTATCTTCATTGTATTGGACCAGGCCTGCAAAGTCATCTGCAATTGAACTGAAGAAGTTTTGCAGGTCTTGTGTTGAAGCAGTATTGAATGGTTTGCATACTCTGAAACAAGATATCATTTAGCAGAGTAAAAATTAAACAAAATATTTATTGTTTGTAAATATTTACTTTTTAGAACAGATAACAGTTAAGGCTCCGGTGACAGCGGCTCGCAATTTCGAAGTGCGATTGGCTATTATTTCATTTTATTTCATTTCGGGGAGATTGTTTGAAAAAACAACTCTAAAGAAACACGCATATATACTGTTCGAACACAAATAATACAATAATATAAGGGAAACATGCCCGAATCAGATATCATTTTGGTATTAGTATGTTTGGTCTTACGTTTACCTAATACCAAAATGATTTCTGACTCAAGCACATTTCCCTTATATTATTGTATTATTTGTGTTCGAACAGTATTTATGCGTGTTTCTTTAGAGTTATTATTTCAAACAACCTCCCCAAAATGAAATAATAGCCAATCGCACCTCGAAATTGCGAGCCGCAGTCACCGGACCCTTAAGCTGCATTTTTGCTTGAATGCATCTAGCAGAGCACAAGCAATAAGCTTTTGTTAATAACTAAATTTAAACTACCTAAGTCTTGTAAGGAAGCTTAACACTTCACCATACATGTATGCTTTCACTAAATATTTCAAGTGATTTTTTGGCATAAAATCATACATACATGCAAAAAATCAAGCCTTTTCCCCATAGGGGTAGGCAGAGACCACGGATTTCCACTCTATACGATCCTGACATACCTCTTTCGCTTTCTTCACTCTCATAACATTCTTCTTACATACTCGTCAGTTTTGGGTACTCATGACCTGGCCTTTCTTTAGAATGTCTGCTATCTGATCTAGATATTTCCAAGTAGACTCCCAACAGTCCCTATCACACTCACCTGATGCAGCTTTTTCCTCAATCTTCTTATCCATCCTTTCTACATAAATATTTCTCAAACAAAATGTACGTAACGAAAAAGTACTTTTTCGTAACTTTTCTTCCTTAAGTTCCTAGTTATGTTTACATTTTGTTGGAGAAATACTCAAATGCTCAAACCATCTTAGCATACCTTTCTCTACCATCATCACTGTCTTCTTGCACTCCGCATTTCTCTCTAGTCACACTATTCCTCAATCTATCACTCAAATTCAAAGGATGTGGAATCAAATGAGGATTTAATATTTATTTAGATAATTTGTACTTACTTGAATTGATTTTCAATTTCTTTTGGAAAAGTTTTCATAATGTTTTCAGTCTGTAGACGGGCTAATTTAAGTTGATCCACACATTTCTCTCCATGGGTCTTCTCACGTAGAGCATTGATCACAACTTCAAAGTATTCTGAAACAAAAATCATAATGTTACCGACCGACTGATGGTCTACACTACATGATGCCATGACCCTCCTATAGCCAACAGCAGTAGGGTGAGCATAATTAAGAATTCTAAAAAAAAAACCATGAGGTTAGGACAAAAATGTAAGGCAAGCACTCACCTTTAAAATCCGCTTTGGCCAGTAAAGGTCCACTTGAGGATACAGCTCCATGTACAAGATGGGGATATTTCATCCTTAGCCAAGCTGCCAGTGACCCTGGATAAGATCCTCCAAAAGCAATCCATTTAGGATTAGATAATCTATATTTTTTATTAATTGCACCTATGAAATTTGCTAGGTCTGCTAGTGCTTGGTATGATGAAAGATATTGCAGGTTTTTAACTGACAAGTCTCTGTAAACAATTTATAAGTAATTTTTTATATTGATTTAAAACTGATGGTGAACCTAGCCATGCTATAATTACCTTGTTGGGAAACTTTTTCCATAAAAGCGATGTTCTAAATTTATGCACAATGCTTTGAAATGCTTTGCATATTCTATCCAGGCACCTTTGATCATCCATCGAGGATCAACTGGTCCTTCTCCTCCAATCATTAAAAATATAGGACCAGGGTTTTCATAATCATAGAAGCTGTCATTCATGAAGTAGCGCTGAAATTTTGAATTATACATTAGCTATAATAAATTGTACTAAGAGATCACATAAAACAGTAAACAAGATGCAACCAACATGAATAGATTATAAGTGAACATGATAAAATTAACTCGAAAATGTGATGTTTTAAGATAATATGTTATGGTTGGCTAACCCTCAGTTTCTGAAAGCTCGATCAACAGCAATTGGCTGTCAAAACACTTGCTATTTCAGCTTTTACTTCAAATTAGATCGAGATAGCAAGTGACTTGACAGCTGATTAGTGTTGATCGCACTTTTAGAAATCCAGGGTTAGTGTCATACATGTTATTTTTAAAGGTAACAAACAATAAAAAATAGGCCAGGCTTCATTTTAAAATCGTACAACATTCATAAGCATCTCATTCGACTGCACAAGTACCTACCTAGCTAAGTTATATTGGTTAAACTATAGCTACCCTGGTACCTGAGTTGAGGGTTGGGGATAGGGGGAAAGCATGTGGGGGTAGATGGCAAGTCTTTCCCTATAGTTCTTTTTTCTAGGAAATGAAAAAAAATTCCAAAAAATTTCCTTCAAATTTCTTCAATTTAAAAAAAAAAAAAAACCCTAACCTAATGAGAATTCCTTCCCTTGATTCTTTTTGTCATAGAGATGAAATATTAATACCAATTTTTTTCATATAAAAAAAAACCCCTAACCTAACTAGTAACTTACCTGAAAAATTAAATTATTTTTTTTCATTTCCTAGAAAAAAGGACTCAAGGGGAAGACTTGCCATCTACCCCCACTTGCATCCCCCCTATCCCCAACCCTCAACTCAGGTACAAGGATTGCTATAGCCAACCCGTTATATTAACTTACTTGCTTCCATGTTTTCAGATTTGCAAATGTTGAATGATCGAGCTTTTGTTTGAACCATTGTTCTCCAGGCACGTTATCATAGCTGAAATCTCCAGGGGAACCGAGATTGCCACCAATTCGCCGTCCGTGGCGAAAAAGTTTTCCGGGCTGATTACAGGAAACCAACAAAACCACTCGCAGCAGCAAACATAAAATTGAAAATTTCTTCATTTTTAAGTAGACGAATTACAAGGATCCTGCGGCGGCGTCCATTCCCTGATTCTCTAGTTTTCTTCCTACACGTAATCACAAAAGTTTTATTACCAATACGAACATCTAAGTTCTACTTCTACCACTAAGCATTATGTACCAAATATGTACTTACACAATTGACACCAAGCATTAATGACACACAATCAACTGCTGTGCTGGCTGATACAAAAATAAAAAGCAGAATCATGACATTTTCAAAATCGATCAATCACCGGCCGGAGGGGGCGGCGCTTGTATACTCTTTGACGCGGCGGGTAGTTACGTTACAAGCAAGGAACTTGAATACAAGTAGTTACAAGGGTAGTTATAGAGTTATGGACAAGGAATTTGAATACATTACTTGCCCCGCGTTCCGAAATACGCTATAATCGGTTTGAGCGCTCACAAACCCGTACCGAATTAGCGTGAGCGCGATAATGATGACCCATGAAACGTCATAGATGACGTCATGACATGCGCCATCTTGCGATTACGCCGACCATGCCATATTCTAATATCACTGTGAGCGCTGTCAAAAATGACAGTTGTACATTTGTGTTTTGTTGTTATTTGTGATGAGGTTACATGTTTTCAGTCGCATTATAGGCCGCATTCCGAAATGGCTATAATCGATCACAGCGCTCACATCACCTCACAGGCGTTCCGAGTTAGATCAAGCTCATCAGAGCTGTCATCAATTCGGAACGCTCGTGAACGCACTCACAAAAATATCCTAGGAATCATAACCTAAAACCTTGTGTAACAAACAGGGACTGCTTGGATATATTCTGGAATTGTTATTTTATGATCGCAGAACATATTACACCCTATTAGGACTATAATGTGACTGAAAACTTGCAACCTCATCACAAATAACAACAAAACACACATGCACAACTGTCATTTTTGACAGCGCTCACAGTGATATTAGAATATGGCATGGTCGGCGTAATCGCAAGATGGCGCATGTCATGACGTCATCTATAACGTTTCATGGGTCATCGTTATCGCGCTCACGCTAATTCGGTACGGGTTTGTGAGCGCTCAAATCGATTATAGCGTATTTCGGAACGTGCGGATAGTCGTTATAGGGTATAATATGTTCTGCGATCATAAAATAACAAATCCAGAAAATATCCAAGCAGTCCCAGTTTGTTACACAAGGTTTGAGGTAATGATTCCTAGGATGTTTCTGTGAGTGCGTTTACGAGCGTTCCGAATTGTTGACAGCTCTGAGCTGTCATAATCGCAATATCTAATTCGGAACTCTTGTAAGGTGATGTGAGCGCTGCGATCGATTATAGCCATTTCGGAGTGCGCCCCAATGTAGATTCGATATGTAGAAGTCTGTCAAATAAGAGTAAACACTGAAAAATCGCGCCAAATTCAAAAAATATTAGCGTGGCAACCCATTAATTTATTAGGACACTCGGAATAACACAACTTGATACTTGGTTATTATTCTAAACAAAATTATGTACGTCTTTCAGAGATTCTAAATATCCCACTAATATTATAAACGCGAAAATTAGTGAGTATGGATGGATGTTTGTTACTTTTTCACGCCGGAACGGCTGAACAGGATGAAACTTGGCAGAGCGACAGATTCAAGTCTCGAATAGCACATAGGCTATTTTTTATCCTGTGGGAATACCGGGATTTAAATCTACGCGGGTGGAACCGCGGGGCGCAACTAGTACTTACATATTTTTGAATCTCTGCAATGTTAAATGATGTACTACAATCTAAACAATTATTATGTTTCTTGGCTGATTCTCAAACAAACTGATGCTACTGACATCATTCGTAAAGGTCAAAAGGCCAAAATGATGATGAATATTATGTTATGATAAAAGAAGACATTATAAAAAGAGGATAAAAGTTGAAAACCACGAATTAAATCAATAAATCAAATATTTTATTATATTTTATTTAAATATTTTTTCATTTTTTATTATTATTGTGTTGTTAATTTCTCAATAAAAAAAATTCAGAATTTTAGGTACATGGTAAATAAAGGTCTTCACAAAATTCGAAGTATCACTAAAATCCTACCATTACAGGCGTATAAAATCATTTAACATTTAAATACCTACCTACCTGCTTGTTAGTCTCAAAGTATCAAAATGTTTGTGCATTACGCCACCATCTTCAATCTAAACATTGGGGAATAGTAATGATGCCACACCACACTCCGATTCTCGTTTTCCCTAATATTTTGGAAAACATTCAAGAATACCTACCATAACCGTCGACCAGTTTGAAGAATATTAAGAGTGACTGAAACGAAAGAAGTAAGTCAAATTCATGGGAAATGATGATCCGTGGTACCTGCCCACCTCTCCGGGAAACAGGAATTTTCGCCATATTTTTCCGATTCAGAATGACAAAATCTATAAAATGGTTCAAAATTGTTATTTGGCAGTTTTTAATAGTGGGTTAAAATTGGATAATCATTGTCGTTCTTTAATGTACGCGCAATTAATATTTTATACCAACCTGAATTTACCCAGTTGTAGAGTATAGCGTCCATAGGTGAAAACACATCAGTATTGCCATGTAAAAAGTTACGAAAAAATGCCAGTGTCCTTACTTTTACTTTCGTTTGACGAATTATCTGAAGTGCGGCGCAAATCTGGGAGGCGCGCGGCGGGGGGCGTTTGATATTGTGCGCGGCCGTTATTCGTATCGCGGATTATGTGGGTCAAAAGGTTAATTTTCAACATAAACGCAGGCTAGTAGGGATGCTTCTTTAGCGCTACGCATATTAGCTATTCTCAAGGAATTTGAATAAATAAAAAGCTACAGTAATAGCCAAATAACATTGTTGTTTAACATTGACAATTTGCTTTTGTCAATGTCAGACATGTCAGTCAGTCATACTGTCAACTGTCAGTGTTGGTTGCGTTGCGTTGGATCCTTGTTGGATCACTTGGTTGGGTTGTTGGACTTGCATTCCATTTCCATTCCTTCCATTCTATCTTCATTCCATTCCGGTTCATTTTGCGAATGCCACCCTGACGCAACAAGGAACGTCAAAAATTTTGTATGGAATTAGCATGTCAAATAATGGATGATTGACTGATTTGACATGATTGTTGCTTGAATTGCTTGATTAACACTGATTGCATGGAACGAATGATCGTTCCATTCAATCAGTGTTCTCTCGTTCTTTCACAACTCACTCTCTTCTTCGTCTGTCTGCTTTGTTTACTTGTAGCTTCCACTCGTATTTTGTTTGTTTTTGTAAATTTCTAGCATATTTATCAATAATTACGTCTATAAGTGTGAAATTGATCGTTATTGTTCAGTGAACGTAATATTTTACGGCGATACCTCCAAAAAACGATTCATAACGTGCGAAATTGTGGAGATCAAGCGAGCCGTAAAATTATAGAAAAAGGAAGTCTAGTTTCTTTGGATGAGGCTCGGAAAACATTGAATTAGATATTTTAGTGAATACAATCAACGAACAAACAACACGCATCGTATTGAAAAGAGATTTTATGGATTTACTAGAGGTTAATAGTGAATATTCGTGTTATAGTGATGTACCTAA
Organism: Plemyria rubiginata; assembly: GCA_963576535.1. NCBI lineage: Eukaryota > Metazoa > Arthropoda > Insecta > Lepidoptera > Geometridae > Plemyria > Plemyria rubiginata. The sequence goes on from OY754905.1 coordinate 8,307,563, forward strand.
TGTAATTATCGATAATTGTGTCGGACAGTTCTTTCTATGCTAATATCCCATTATAACATGCACATCTAGGAGGCTACATACACAGTCTTACAAAATGGGCTTTCCGCGGTGGCTAATAGTAATCAAGTATTTGTTTCTTTGAAATTTAAAATTTTTCCTTACTAAATGCACAAATTTATGATTATCAGGTTATATTATTAAACATTGCAGATACTACCAGTGAAAAATCCATGCTAAAGATGAAAAAATTAGTACCCACTACCGATATTAGTGAGCCCTCGGTCACATACCTACTTTGGTAACAGTTACGGCTTTGATGACATACCTAATAAGAACTGCGAGACTGTGAAAGTAAGTTGATTTTTATTTTTTGCCCTCATATTAGGTACCCACTTATTCAGAAACAAAAATTCGATGCTAAAGATGACATTAACTGGGAGTTGCAAATAGCTTAATAAGTTTGTACTGTTAAAATTATTATAACCTTTTCAAGAATATGACGTGAATTAGTCTTTTAAACTTATGCTCTAGGTACAATACTTATTAAAAAAACTACTGGAAATTAATAAAAAATACTTTGTTACAGAACATGTCAAGCTCACCGTGTCCGTCCTGCTCATACTTAACATTATAATAAATGAAAAAACAAATTCATAAAATGAATAGGTTTAGGTACAAAAATTATATGTACTAATGCAAAAAGCTTTTTATTTCATATCAGATCCATATTTAAGTCCAACCTAGGACTTCGGGACCTAGGTTGTACTTAAACGTGGGTTCAGTCAATAAATGGATTACAAAAAAACCTCGATTTCGATCTCGCATATTTTATCGATATCGATATAAAAGCGAGTGCCATCGCGCAACACTATATAGGCTGATAGGTTGGTAAAACTGTTGTTGTTTGACGTACATATTCGTTGTGTTGGTATTGAAGTGCCATGTAAAAGGATCCCATTGGCTCTCATTGGCTCTTTACTAAGTCCCGCCTCTTCTCGTAGTTTACATTCTCTTTGGCGAATGCGATCGATCCGATCGCGATCAAGGTGTAGTGCAGTGCGGTAGTTAGCGCTCGGCGGGTTTGAAAATGGCTCTTTTCAGGATTACATCAACCAAATTGGTGGAAGTGCAGGTAATATTAGAATTAAACGTGTCCATATAGTCTTGGTTACTTTGATCCATGGAACAGCACTAACACTATTTCCAGCTGCGTATTTTCTAACCTACATAGTCCACATTTTGGGTTCTTATGTAATGTAAACTTAGAAATTTTTCTGAACAAGGTTGATTTATTCGAGTACAACTATAACAAACTGATGCGAGTCCGTTTATAACTTAGGTACCTAGGTTAGGTGAGACCTTATAATTTTATTATAACAAATTCCCGCTATGCAATGTATGCAAGTGTTAGTGTGTGGCTGTAGCAGTTTCTGAAGTTCTGAAGTCAGGCTCCTAACTACTCATTCATTGAACATAATTTCTAAATAGTTACCTAAGTAAAATAACCTAAGTAGGTACCTAGGGTGGGCTATAGCTACCTACCCTTGTAGGTACCTGAGTTAAGGGTTGGGGATAGGGGGGTTATTTGGGGGGTAAGTGGCAAGTCTTTCCCCAATAGTTCTTTTTTCTAGGAAATGAAAAAAAATTCTTTACTTTTTCAGGTAAATTAATAGTTCGGTTAGGGTCTTTTTTTTTTTAAAAAATGAACAAGTTTGAAGATTTTTTTTTAATTTCCTAGAAAAAAGAACTACAGGGAAAGACTTGCCATCTAACCCCACATGCATCCCCCCTATCCCCACCCCTCAACTCATGTACAAGGATAGCTATAGTTTAACCGGTACCTAGAATAGCTAGGTATGAAGCTACCTACCAAATTTTATTACCTATGAAAGAATGTTGTTGTAGATAGGTACATAGGTAGTGTAGGTAAATAGGTACCTACCTACCTATGTAACTTACTATAAATATTGTTAATTTAATGTGTTAAAAATCAACCTTAGGGTTAGTTTAAAATTTAACCTTTTAAATTAAAAAAAAACAACCTTCGGATTGATTTTAACACATTAAAAGGTAGCCTCTGCTTTTATGATGCTCTCATCAAGTCATCACTTACTCTATGTAGGTAATTTATAAATGACACATTCTTTCTGATACACCTATCTAGTAGGTACCAACCAATATTATCAACTTGCTTCTTACTTGTACCTTGCAGGTACTAAGGATTTTGATTTAGATTATGATTTAAATCTTTTTATAATTTTTTAAGTAGGTAGAGACATATAATTTTTTAAAAATACCATATGGTATACATAACCTTGTCAACTAAACAAAAAAAAATTACATCATCATGACTAATTAAGTGTTTTATAAACCTGGAGTGTAACAACAAAAGCTAGTATTACCAACAAAATTTGTCTATGTGTTTATCTTCGTTTAAATATTAAATATGTACCTACATTGTTATATTTTAATATGTTTGCAAAATTAAATTGTATCATTAAATTTTAGGAGGTACATACTTGAATCATCATCAAGTAACACATGATCTCAACCATCTTAGAAATAAATATTACCTATTATATATAAGTTAGTTTGTAAACATACAATATTACTGTGCCAGCATTAATTACTTCATCATCATCATCATCAACAGCCTACAGAAGTCCACTGCTGGACATAGGCCTCCCCTATCCGCTTCGAGAGAGAAAAAACGATTCTGAGCCCTTTCCATCCACCGACTACCCGCAATCCCAACAATGTCGTCAGTCCATCGGGTAGGAGGGCGTCCCACACTTCGCTTCCCTGTTCGTGGTCGTCATTCAAGAACCTTTTTTTCTCATCGGTTGTCAGTTCTTCGAGCTATATGACCTGCCCATTGCCACTTCAACTTGCTGATTCTGAGAGCTATGTCGGCTACCTTGGTTCTCCTACGGATTTCCTCATTTCTGATTCTATCTCGTAGTGAAACTCCTAGCATAGCTCTCTCCATAGCTCTTTGTGCGACTTCGAGCTTGGTGATGAGTAACCAACATTACTTACTTACTATATTTATAAAAAAACTTAATACCAAGGCACATTAACTTTTAAATACCTTAGTACAAAATAATTACAAGTACATTCTTTGTATTTTTAGGAGCAGCAATAGTTGTAAGACCTACATGTACATTTTAATTAAAAGTATGTATGTACCTACCAAGATTCTATTTAAATTAACTTGAATCAATTTAAAAATAAAATGTCGTTCTCGTGCGTCATCCCTTTTACAGAATCGTGCATTTCAGTCAAGAATACCTATAGTCTCAAAAAAAACCGAAATTATCATAATTATCGGGCGAATTTAAACGTTTTAAGCCGCTTCAAAACCAGACCCATAAAACGAGATACCTACCAAGGTATACTCTAATGTACATAGGTCTCTATGTGCCTGTAAAATAGCCCGTGTAAAATATTTTTCGAAAATCTGTTATACAAAAGATTGAGTCATGTGAAATTGGCATAGTGTGTAAAAGAAGCTACCTAGGTAGCTACCTAGGTATTTGTCGTGGCCATGGCCATGTATGTCAGTGTCACGTACGATGGCTGGCGCCCGCTGCGATAACCGATGCCGTAGAACAAACGCGGCACTATCACGAGACAGAGCCTAAAAAAACCTCCATCAATTTGGTTGTCAAATTGCTGCTGATTTTGGCTGATCATAACTAAGTCGTTTTTACTGTTACAGTCAGATCAGGCTCATCACCTCATCGTGTTACAGTTACAGCAAGAACGTATAGTCTTCTTCTTAGCATTAACAGCTGGAATTCCATTGAGACCAATAAGTATTGTAATAAACTCGAAACGTCCGATAGTTTATGGAAACACTCGTTACCTTCTGGGAGTTTTAATTAACAACACGACTATAATGAGTAAAACATGATACAAAGGCTCACTTTGACATTCCTCAGGAACAATATCATGTTAAATTTTATAGGACCACATTGGCATATCAATGGCTTATTTGCCACGTCTTCTGTCACTGTTAAATAAGCAGAGTTACTGAGGGCCTGACTGAGCACTGCACGAGGTTACATGTATATATTATCAGCTAAAGTGTAAAATCGTCGCAATGACATTCACTGGTGTCCTCTCTATGCCCCTACTCTAAAGATAACCGCAGCAGGTCAGACACACTCATTTCGGGCACACGCCCAAATGGTCTGAGCTTGTAATCGTTTTTTTCTTTGAATCTCTTACGCAATGCAACGAGAACTAAAATTCACATCGGATATTTACACTTCATTATAAATCTACCTACTTATTTAATAATACATTCCTAGGGTACCAACCTGTTTTTTTAAGGATATGTACATGAAATGTTTGGGAACAATCTTCTTCATGCCGCGTCAGTCACTAGTTTCTTCTGAAACAGTGTGATGATAGGATTTTTAAGTGCGCCTCAAAGAAGCTCCTTTTGAGAACTTTACATAATGTTTTAGAACTTTTTAGGTTCCACGTCTTCCGGTTTCCTCACGAGACGTTACAAAAATATTAAGTACTAGCTGGTACCCGCGACTTCGTCTGCGTACTTTTAATCTCTTCATCTCTTTTTTTCGCAATAAAAGGTAGCCTATGTTCTTTCTCAGGGTCTAAAGATTGTCTGTGCCAAATTTCATCAAAATCGGTTGAGAGGTTTAAGCGGGAAAGCGTAACAGACAGACAGACAGACAGACAGACAGATAGACAGAGTTACTTTCGCATTTATAATATTAGTTGGGATTAAGTAAAGTATGTGCATGTGTATTAAGTAGTGATATAATCAATGTTTGGGAATTTTGGGATACGGATTTATAAATATAAACTAGTTATCTGGCTAACGCTGCGCTGGCGGTGTGGCTATGACGCACTCGATCAAGGTCACTCGAGTTATGGTTTCTGATCGTGGAGCACTTATACGGACGTATGTAGTTCGGTTATTCTCATACTTTACTATACCTTCATAAAAATGTAACGATAATGAATAACTGAGCCATCGTGACCTCAAAACCTTCCGCTATATGTACGCACTATATTTTACAATTGACCCCAAGTCAACTAAACTATATTTCAATGAAACTATATTTTACAATTGACTTGGGGTCAATTGTAAAATATAGTTTCATAAACCTTTATCCTAATGCATAAGTTGGTCACTCATATTCTGGTTCATCCCCTATGCTTTAATCTGGGGTTAGAATGGAGCGAGGGCATGGCGCACGCGCGGTAAGGCCACAGGAAATAAGGTCAAAACGCTCACTAAGTAGGTAAAAACGCGGTCTTCACTCAACGTTTTCCTCGTTAGGACGGCTAAACCTTCGATTAACCTACAATTTTGTTAGAATGGAGATAAAACATTAAAGGTTTTATTAATCAAACATTTATTATTAATGATAAGTTTAAATTAGAAATTATAATAAAAATCTTCAATTATAAATATTTTGTCTAAAAGAACGAGAAGTAAATAAACTCTTAAAAAAGCATAGTTTATAGTCATGTATGTACGAATATGTACCCACTAATATAAATGGATACTTAGCTATGTCAAATTCCATACGAAATAATACTATAATAAAATATTTATCATTTTATAAACTTATTTTGTTGTTGGTAAGAATCGTCTTGTTGCAATGATGTCATAGAATCCGTACAAGAAAACTCGATGCCAAACATTGTTAAGAATGTTCACTGAGTTTACGTCACCTTTAGACAAATACATACATCCTAGCTAGTGCATTGCTCGAGATAGTTTGATTTTATGAAAGCTAATGATTTTTGCTTATTTTTTGAAATGAATTACGCTACAATAACGCCTAATTAATAAACAAGTTAGATGCCTAGTTTTTCGCGCCGGAACGGCTGAACGGATCTGGATGAAACTTGGCAGAGAGATAGATTATAGTCTGGAATAGCACATATGCTACTTTTTATCCCGTGGGAATCCCGGTATTTAAATCTACGCGGGTGAAACCGCGGGGCGCAACTAGTAATAATATAGGTAGTTTCACCAAAGTCCGTCTGCTTGCCCGTAGTATATAGTTTCATTCGGATCCGTTCAGCCGTGAAAGAGTAGCAAACATCCATCCATACTCACAAACTTTCGCGTTTATAATACTGGTAGGACGATTTTGATAATATCTGCAAAACTGTTGGTGGTTTTGAATTACCAACTAATTAAATTTTCCGAAGTTCGAGTTCGAGAGTCGAGGTCGAGAAGGAGACCATGTGAGATATGGTTGACAGGAAACAAATCAATGAAATTGAGACGCTCAATTGAGTTGTACCCAATTCAATGATTGTGGACGCAACTATGTTAAATTGATTGCTCTATGCCTCGCGACCTAACCCTTCATGATCTTGTAGATAGAATTACCATACGTCGTGCAATTAATTCTCTGCTTTGACTTATCGAACGAGTTGCTCGATCCATCGTTGCAAAAAACTGGCGTCAGAATTTTTTTTTATTTGTGTTTAAGAGCTTCGGTTTTATCTGGGAGGAGTGTGAGTAATTTGCATGCGTCCGAGGGGAATACCACGCAACCTTTTGAAAAATTAAACAGTAGGTACAATGACGCATATTGTACCTCCATATCTCTAATATACTCATACTCTAGTAGGATTGTGAGATGTCATGTTTAAACGTAAATTACAAATAACAGCGACCGTTACATATTCCCACAGACTAGTTAGAGACGCTAACGCATCATTATATCTACCTAGTCACGCTATTCTATGAAACCCTAAGAATAAATATTATTATTTATTCGCAGATCAAACTCTATAAGTTCTCATTCTACTCGAAACTTGGTTACACGTGGTACATATCTGATACATATTAATTCAAGCTATTTTAGGACTTATTAAGTGAAGCTGTTTACCTTGAAAATTAAGTTTGAGGAAATATTGTGCTGTACTAAGCCACTCAAAGTAACGTGTCCTTAATGAGTTCTATAATAAGCTTATAATATCGCTTTGGGCCTTGCAACAGTAAATGGAGCTGGATAAACCAACATAAAGCTGCGATGTGCTAAACAGTTTATTTGATTGGTCTTTTGTTGTTACAGAAAGCATGCCCCACAGCATCGATTTTGCTCAGAGGCCTCAGCGCCGAGAATACCAACCTAAAGAGTGTACTGCAGGAGAAAATTCCCAAGGAACAGGAGAAGGTCCGTGAGTTCCGCAAGAAATATGGAGCCACCAAAGTTGGAGAGGTCACCGTAGACATGGTGAGTACCATTTATCATAGTTTGACTATCCCTATGCAAGACAACGCATATTTTTGTGGTTTTAAAAAATCTGGTTACATAATGTGCTCGTCAGTAAAACCCACTGCACGGAAAATTTTCAAGGTCGAGCGGTTAGGTATAGGAAATTTTGTGAGGAAAACTGATTACGTTGTAGACCAAAGAGGCCTAATCGATTTTAACGTTTGAAGAAATCGTCTGTCAGAGAACACGAAGTAAGGGTTACAAATCCTCAAGGCTGCAAAGACAATTTATTCAAGCGCGGGGCCAGTGTGGGTCAGCGTACGCTTATTAGACCCTTGTGGGGTTCAAGACCGAGGTTAGCATTGCGCCGCGCGTCCTCTTTTTATTTCAATGTCCAGTTTAAAAGACGTCGCGATGTTTGGTCGCTTCAATCAGTCATTGACATTTGAACAGGGACGAAACGATGACGCGCGACGCGCAGTTATGGGATTCTTCAGATGTCTTTAAAACACCGTCACGTGAATTTTGCTAATTTTGTAATCAGTATTCGATACTTAGTTTAAATGTTCAACTTTCTATTAGATGTACAGCGGTATGCGCGGCATCAAGGGTCTAGTCTGGGAGACCTCCGTGTTGGACCCTGATGAGGGCATCAGGTTCCGTGGTCTATCCATCCCCGAGTGCCAAGCCCAGCTTCCCAAGGCCAAGGGCGGTCAGGAACCTATCCCCGAGGGTCTGTTCTGGCTCCTTGTTACTGGAGATGTCCCCACTGACGCTCAAGCCAAAGCCCTTTCTAAAGAATGGGCGCAAAGGTATGTTTAATTAGCAGTATGTACCTAAGCCCATTTTAGATACCTACGAGTACTTCAACACACGAGATGGCGTGATGAGCTCGACAAGTACCAGCCGGAGTGGACCACCATAGCACGGGACCGCACAGAGTGGAGGGAGGCCTTTGCCCAGCAGTGGGACATAGATGATAATAATAACTTCAACACAAAAAAAAACAATAATTTGTCATTTATGCTCTGGACTTATAATATCTTAAAAAAAACACAGTTCTTGGTATCTCACGCCGTCTTAGGGCGATAAACAAACCACAACGCCAAATCATGTAGGCAAATACGGGTTGTATTGATACAAACAGTCGCCAAATCGCGTTCGCCTTTTTATTGACTGAATGAATTAACATTGTGGTGAAAAAAAGTGTATACAGTAAAAGTGAAGTTCAATACAATTCATACCTTCTGCCGTCAGCTTTTGTCTACCCTCGCGCCTCGAGACAGCGACGGTGTCTAAGTTTGCAAATTCAAACTCCAGTTAGACCTGTCGCTATGCTGCGTTGGTCGCGTGGAACTGGCTAGAGCCAGTTCCACGCGACTCTAGAGAATCACCTAGTTTTATGACGGTTGTGATTTTATTGAATAAACATATTATTATTTTGACTTTTATTTGCATTGATGTATTTTGTATGGTTGAAGTGGTTGAGTTGAAGTGGCAATGGGCAGGTCATATAGCTCGAAGAACTGACAACCGATGGGGAATAAAGGTTCTTGAATGACGACCATGAACAGGGAAGCGATGTGTGGGACGCCCTCCTACCCGATGGACTGACGACATTGTTAGGATCGCGGGTAGTCGGTGGATGGAAAGGGCTCAGAATCGTTCTTCCTGGAAGTGGATATGGGAGGCCTATGTCCAGCATTGGGCTTCTGTGGGCTGTTGATGATGATGATGATGATTTCGTATCTTTGTTTAGAGCCGAGCTGCCTGCACATGTTGTGACAATGCTCAACAACATGCCGAGCAAGCTTCACCCGATGTCACAGTTCTCTGCGGCCGTCACTGCGCTGAACAGCGAGTCCAAATTCGTGCAGGCTTACACTGAGGGCGTCCACAAGTCCAAATATTGGGAGGTAAGTCGCCTATTTCTTTCAATATACAGGTTTTATTTTTTATTTAATAACTAGCGACCCGCCCGCGGGCCCTTCTTCGCACGGGTGCACATATCATGCATGTATTATACATATAAACCTTCCTCTTGAATCACTATCTATTAAAAAACCGCATCAAAATCCGTTGCGTAGTTTTAAAGATTTAAGCATACATAGGGACATAGGGACCGAGAAAGCGACTTTGTTTTATTTTATACTATGTAGTTAAGATAATCTATGTATATACTAATAAAAGGCAAAAGTGATTGACTGATGACAACTCACAGTCCAAACCCTTAGGGCTAGAAACTTGAAATTTCGCGTAATTCCTCTTATGACGTAGGCACACACTAGGGAAGGATTTTTCAAAATTCAACACCCAAGGGTGTAATAGAGGATAAAAGTTTCGATGTAAACGAGCGCGAGCGAAGCCGCGTGTTCAGCTAGTCATTAGTAAAGATTAATTTTACCTAAAAGCTCAAAATCTGTTAATGTCCGAGCATTCTTTAGGTATAATTATGTAGTTCATTTCAGATTAGCTTGACGACTTAGCTGCTGTGACTTCAATTATTTTAGGTCAAGGTTAAAACACGGTAACTTACACTTACCTAACCTTACCTGCAAACTTATTTATTGATTGCGTTCGATAAAAAAAATGAAAAATATGTCGTGAACGTAGGTACGAACGGATAAGGAACTTAAATATGCTTACTATTGTGAAGTACCATGATAACAAGTGTCAGCGTCATAAGATTAATCCGAGACGTGATTGATAAGTAAAAGGCCAGCGAATGAATGATGACCTTCTCAATGAAAACCCGATGAGTAACCGATTCTAGCATCTCTGCGATGCACTGGAAGGACCGAGCGGTCACATGTCATGTTAATGGAGAATGACCTAGGGTATAGTTTTTTTCCCAAATGACCATTCTCATCCAAATCAGTGCCAAGAGTCCATTCTGAAAAACCATTATGAAAGTTAAGGCTGCCAAATACTTATATAGCTTGTCGAATGTAGTAATGTAACGTTGTAGTGTTACGTAATTAGACGTTCAATACGACTTAATAAAGGATTCAATATACGCTGCGATCGCTCTTTATCTTTTGTAATATGTTTGGCAGTGATGGTTCCGGCATTGAATAAAATATGTACATGAAAGCTTTATGATGATGTTAAGTTTTCACTCGGGTCAGGCTAGGATAAACATCTAAAATTACAATTCACCCCACGCTGTCTCACGTCTCCCACAATCTATAGATCGTGGTTCCAAAATAAGTGATGGCAACTGGCTGTACATAGCTATTCTGCAAAATAGTTACAGACAGTTTAAGTATTTAACATTGTTCTGTTATCACCAGTACATCTATGAGGACTCAATGAACCTGATTGCCAAGCTGCCAGTGATCGCAGCCACAATCTACAGGAACTCGTTCCGCGACGGCAAAGGTATCGGCGCTATCGACGAGAACAAGGATTGGTCCGCCAACTACGCATCGATGCTTGGATTTGATGACCCCCAGTTCACGGAGCTTATGAGACTATACCTCACTATCCACAGGTAATACTTACTACTTTTTTTTACCCTCCCATCGCATAGCTTATGATATTTGGGGTTATTCCCGTTGAGTAACACCTTTCAGTCACACTGTTACACATTGCAACTTTTTTTTCCTGTTCAGTAACAGTGTAATAAATAAAAGAGGAGAGGTTGTCTTATAAGGAGGTCAAAAAGGTTGCCCTAAAAAGAAACACCTGGAGAGAAATGCATCAATTACGCCGACAAGAGCATTGCTCTTAAATTACAAGAAGTAACAGTGTGACCGAACGGGAAAATAAAAGTCGCAATGTGTAGCAGGGGTTATTCAATGGGAAGTTTTCGTCCCATTGTATCATGGTGGTAACCCTATATTTGTTTATTTCCTTCGATCTTTAGTTACTTCTGCCTATTCCCCATGAAAAGAGTACAGGTAGTCTCGTGAGCGATAATCGTAGTCACAAGCTGAATGCCACGGAATTGAACAATTCTAGTTATATGAGCGGCGATGGCTGGTGGGCGTAACACAACGATACAGCTTTGTGGAGTTCCGCGATTTCAGATTCACAACTCGTGACCGAGCCAATTGATCTTGTCACGAGATGTCTTATTTATTCGCACGAATAGCAACTATTTATATAGAGCACTTTTGCGTTTATTCGTTCATTAATTGTACACTATACTTACATTTGTGTATTTAGACATAGTTTAGGCATAGTCTCTCTTTGTTGTTGACATTGACATTGAGTCGGATTATCGCAGTTAGGAATACAAACTACTAGACGGAGTCGCGACCGTGTTCGAGAACCAAGGCCGATAACTAATGGCTTATTAAGTAGTATATAATTGAAAAGTAAAACCTTTGTAATAGTTATTGGTAAACTGTTGGTTTTCACTGTTATCTTTAATTATTATGCATAAACGGTAAAAAAATTCAAAAAACATTTGACTACTTGACTACTATATTATAAACGCGAAAGTTTTTAAGTATGCATGGATGGATAGATGGATGGATAGATGGATGGATAGATGGATGAATGGATAGATGGATGGATAGATGGATGGATAGATGGATGGATGGATAGATGGATGGATAGATGGATGGATGTTTGTTACACTTTCACGCCGGAACGGCTGAACGGATCTTGATGAAACTTGGCAGAGAGATAGATCTGGAATAGCACATAGGTTACTTTTTATCCGATCCGATTTCGATTATACTTTTTTATTTGAAAGGTAGTAACTATAAGTTGGTCTCATAAAAGTTTGGCGAAGATCTGATAAGGATCTTCAGCATGATGAACAGGATAGCTCATCAAAAAATCGATGGTTTTCAATCAAATTTGAGAGAAACACAAAGGACCTCATTCTACACAAGATGATGCAAAAAAAATCAAAAAGATCAAAAAAATCACAAACCGGAAATGCACTTGCACATTACATTTCTCAAATAGCTCACTTTTAGTATGCTCGCGAGGTCTACAGCTCCCAGAGCCACTAGTAAGTTTTATGGTCTTTACAGGTCGTCACGTGAAAAGAACGCTGGAAGGAGGCGATGTGATGGCGCAAGTATTTCGTATGCGCAAACACATCCCCTCCACTGTTTTTCAGCGTTCTTTGACCGAGCGAGCGAAGCGTCTCAGTCTCCAAATTGGCCAAAAATGTGTTTGTCCGGATGTCTGTCTGTCGGTCTGTTCTCCTCTACAGGTCGCATTTTTTAACCGATCTGCAGGCCTATTGGCTATCTTTTACAGTGACCGTGACTAACTGGCTTCGGTTGTACACCGAACTTTCATTCATTCATTCACGACGATGTCATCGAATATTATACGGCTAAGTTTAGTAATACTTTTTGATTATTACAGTACTATATTTTAGGATATTTTTGTTTTAGGCGGTTTATTACCTATAACGGCTTCGGTGCCTATCAATAATATTCATTAAACACTGCCTCGGAGTAGTGTCTTTGACGAATAGGTAATGTCATCAATTTGTTGTCCACTATGCGTAGACAATCGCAATCTCTAGTCAAAATAGTGTTACGGTGACTAACAAATTGGGGTCGGTGACTGACGTTGACGATTCGTCAATATCAAAACACTTTGACGAGTGATCTTCACTAGGAGATATCCACCGAGATAGCCAATAGGCCTGCTGGACGAAACTTGGGACACAGGTTATTATGACTTATTAGATTTTTTTTGTCGTCGGCGATTTTTGATTGGAGGGGTACTTCCCCCAAAAAGGGGCAAAAAAGGGGGCTAATTCATATAAAAAAAATAAAAAATAATGCTGGACAATCCACACAGCGTCATCTAGCCCCAAAGTAAGCTACTCAAAGCTTGTGTTATGGGTACTAGATGACTGATATATTTAATACATTATATACTTACATAGATAGATATTTTTTATTATATACATAGAAAACACCCAGACCAACGGAACAAATTTCTGCAGATCGTACACAAATTTGTTCCGAGGCGGGAATCGAACCCGCAACCTCTAGCGTCGCAGTACGTAGTAGTAGTAGTCATATACTGAATATCTCCACCAAATGAGGTCCGATTTCGATTGTTCTTTTTATTTGAAAGGTAGTAACTATAAGTTGGTCTGATAAAAGTTTGGTGAAGATCTGATGAGGATCTTTAGCATGATGAACGGGATAGCTCATCAAAAAATCGACGGGTTTCAATCAAATTTGAGAGAAACACTAAGGACCTCATTCTACACAAGATGATTAAAAAAAACAATAAAAATCAATAAAATCAAAAGAATCAAAAATCGGAAAAATTATATCTACCTACCGCTAAGCCAGTGAATTGCTCACTTTTAGTGTGCTCGCGAGGTCTACCAGCTCACAGACCCACTAGTTTTAAATGACGCGACCTCTATCTACTATCTCTACATTTTGGAGTCATGTCTTCGTGATTTCTCAGGTAAGGTTGCTTAGTTATGAGAACACAAATCTGTATATTTAGGTTACATGTGGTAAAGAACTAGATAAGAAATATAGGTATATTTGTACTTTGTACTATACCTACTAACGAAACCACTGACGAATGCTAGTTTACGTAATTTATGTACATATTTATATTTTTGTTTGCGTATCGTGTCACTGATAAAGCAGTGTTCCGTACATACAAAGATCACTGTCCAGCTAAATTACTAATCGTTAAAATGTTTAGTAGTGTATAGGTACAGAGATAATGATTAAAAACTGATAACTTGATAAAAAACTTCCTGTGATATTCTAAAACGAAGAAAACTGAAAATTTCCCTTCACACTGACAAACGTTACATTGCTAAAAATAACTACACGCGAAAGTCGGACGGAACTCCACTAGTATTAAATAAAGTAAGTTAAAGAGTTAACTTTCAGTTTACTTACTCCGCAGACAGTAGGTACTGCATAGCAAGTTCAACATTTTATAACACATTTGCTCGTAAAGGGTCTCTTATTTCACCAATTTCAGTATCGTGATGTATGTCATTACGCACTCGTGCGTTATGGTAATGTAAAACGTACGGTTTATCAAGATGCTCCCACTAAAACGAACGGAACCTTTTTTAAATCTTAGCAAAGTGTATTATGTCAGTAAAGTGGTCAACATTTTATGAATAAAATTGACTTTGGGAGATAAGAAATAAGCATTTAATTCTTTTACAAATTGTTAAAATTTTTCTAACTACTTTAACAAGTGATTTATTCGTATTAGAAAGTAAGGTAAAACGTACGGTTTATCAAGATACTCCGTCTAAAACGAACGAACCTTTTTTAAATCTTAGCAAAGAGTTTTTATAGCGCTGATGCGCTAGCATCGCTAATTTGTGATCAAGTTAAAATTATTCCCGCGCCTTTTCTTTTCGCTGTATTGTTTTTATTTGAAAATGTCGTCCAGTAATGATGAATTTATTAATTCGACACCTCCAGAAGTATCAGAGGCTGCGAAAAAGGCTACTCTAAGCCTCTTGCCCGAAAAATCGACCGATCTCTCACAAGCGTATCAAAATTCCATCTTATGGAAAACAAGCAAAGATGCAAAATGCATTTTCAGAAAGTGTGTTTTTAGCCTATTTCATGGAACTTTCTCAAAAATATAAGTCAGCTCAGTGTGGTGCTACTATTCAATGCTAAAAAGCACTGTGAAAACAAAACATGGTATTGATATCAAGTCATACTCCAACTTGCTGGCATTTCTAAAAAGATGCTCAAATGGCCATGTGAGTAAAAAGTCGAAAGTATTTTCGGCTGACAATGTCGAGAAGTTCCTAAAAGAAGCTCCGGATTGCCGATATTTGGCAACAAAGGTCAGTAGAAACTAAATTATTCTTATTGACTTCTTTCAATTTCGTATTTCTTTACAATATAGGTGTTTTGTAAACAAAGTAAAAACAGCGTTTTATCTCTTTTCAGGTTGTATTAATATTCGGCATAAATGGTGCATGTAGACGTCAAGAGTTGGCAAACATCACAACTAATGATGTTGAGAACCATGGGCGGGTTCTTCTTGTCCAGGTCAAAAACACAAAAAATAAAATTCCAAGATCTTTCACAATACAGGTGCATTTTCACGACATAGTGAAAAAATACAAAGCGCTTCGTTCAACAAAAGCGAAATGTAACAGATTTTTTCAAAATTATCAAAATGGAAAATGCACTAGGTCGAACAGTGTTGCCGAGGGCTACATAGATGACTCGATGAGAAATAAAGAAGAAATTAGCTCCCTCATTAATATTATATAAATTTGGAGCCAAGTGTTGACTCTCGACCATCTACGAGCACACAGGCGTACATTCTACCATCGTTGCTGCCGCTGCAGCCGCCTACGTCGCCGCCACCAACTGCAGAACTCTGTGGTCTCGTTTCTCCTACTTTCACTCAAGAGAGTGAGAGAGAGACTGTTGAAATTGAAAATAATAATAATAACTTAACAACATTAAAAATGCCAACTGGTAACGTAATAATGAATTTTACAAATTGTTCAAATTTTTATAACTGCTTCAACAAGTGAATAAAGATTTATTCTTTGAAAAAAGTCCAAGTTTTATTTATTTCCTCGTAAATGTGTTATAAAACGTCGTGTGACATACGTGCGCTTTGAAAATTACAGCCTCTGCTTTCTTGTAGCCCTCGCCTACGGCTCGGGGCGCCGGTGTGCACTCAATGGATCTCAATATAAACATAACTATGACACTAGGCGCACACAGCTCAATCTTCCAATGCGAATGTGCAGCCATAACCGAAGCTGCAACAGCTATCAACAGGAGAGGAATCAACAACTACAACATCCGCATCCTCTCAGATAGCACAGCAACGCTCAGAGCCTTGGAGAGCCACAATTGCAACTCCTTGCTCATACACGAATGCCACCTTGCCCTAGAGAGCATTGCTACCAAAAACAAGGTGACTACAATGGATAAAAGGACACAGTGGGTCCCTTGGAAATGACGCCGCTGACGAGCTGGCCAGAAGAGGATCGGAAACACTAACCGAAGGACCGGCACCTTTCCTCCCTCTGCCATTCTCGCAGCTACGCACATGGATGCGGCAACACTACCAAAACCAACACGAACTACGCTGGACACGGACGACTGACTGCAGACAGTCAAGAGCAGCAATACCAGCCACCTCACCTAGGCTAACACGACGCCTAATGAACCTACAACGACGAGACCTAAGAACCATTGTGGGGACCATAACAGGTCACTGCCCACTGAACAAACACCTCTACAACATCGGAGCGACAGACAGTCCACTCTGCAGAGGCTGCCTATCCGAAGAAGAATCAGCTGCCCACGTAGTCCTGGAATGCGAGGGCGTAGCCCCCCAACGACAGCAAATCCTAGGAACCCCCAGGTCACTCCTCCACGCCTGTGAAGCCCCCAGGAAGCTTCTGCGCTTTTGGGAGGAGCTAGGCTGGCTACAATTATAGCCAGATCACCCCTTACGCATAATGGACCACCTTAGAGTCTAAATGCGGATACAGGAGTCCAACACAAGTAACAAGTAACAAGTAACCTACGGCTCGGGCTGGCAATATCGCCTCGGCTGTAATTTTCAACTTACCGCACTCATATCATAATGTACTATTAACGATTAGTAATTTAGCTGGACAGTGATCTTTGTATGTACGGAACACTGCTTTATCAGTGACACGATACGCAAACAAAAATATAAATATGTACATAAATTACGTAAACTAGCATTCGTCAGTGGTTTCGTTAGTAGGTATAGTACAAAGTAAAAATATACCTATATTTCTTATCTAGTTCTTTATGACATATTATGTCGTCATATTATGTTATACCAGCTAACCTAACAAAAGGTTAAGATGAAAGAACTTATGAGGAAGCCCGCCTACCGATCCTATGGGAGTGGGTTCAAAACCGGTCGTGTGCCAATGAGTTTTTCTGTTCAAAAACATAGTGCACAATGCTAGTACTCTCAAACGGTGAAGGAAAACGTGAGGAAACCCGCATGTTGTGTAGAACCTAATAAGTTCTAACATGCATGACAGGTGTCATGTGCTCGAAAGGAGCCTCTTGAGGCGAACTTAAAATCCTTTCACCACTGTTTCGAGAGAAGCTAGTGTACCGATAAGAAGAAGAAGTGAGGAAGGATGCTAGGTATTACTGCTTTACACTGGCGTCACTGAAAACCAGCGCCATAGAAGCCACTATGGCTCATATGGCAAATGCTGAGTGGAAGCCTTTTTTATGGCACTATATTTAGGTATGTCTTATTCAATAATATCTGTGTTTTTGTGTCATAAAATAAATAGTTTTCTATTCTATTCTACATTTGTAAAGCAGTAATACCTAGTATCCTTCCCCACTCACTTACACACTACTTACTGATCCCTACTCATACGTAAGTACGTATCAGTATTTATTAGGTTTTCAAACTTGAATAACCTCTGGGGACGTTGCTTGAATAAAGAATTATAAATAATTTGCATGAATTTGTTTTTTTTAGTGTGATATTATGTTTTATTAATGCATGATACAGCTACATTCATTCCGTCTCGCTCGCATGACGAGTACAAATTGTCTCATTAACATATCATTGGTTTATTTGATGAACTGCGAGTTGTTTGGCCTTTTTATTGGTTTAAGGCATATTCACCTGCAAAATACCAAAGAACGCAATAAAATGGACAAAGGAACGCGATGTTTTTATGAAAAAACCAATATTTGCATTCACCGGAGTCCAATAACCATTGTAACCGTTTAGACTACAAACTGTTTGGAATGAACCTGAAACATTGTTTTCACAAACACTTCTCAAACCACTTAGACTTATTCCCTGATACGAAATGTAATTTGAGTGTTGGCTTTCCGATGTTTTGCAAACTTTCTCCTATCACAGTACTTTGAAGAAATCGATCCAAGCAGAGCGCTATAAAACTTTTAAACTCATTTATTTTGCTACTTGGGCCACATGCTCTTTAGTATCTATGGTTACCTATAAAGTAAGAAGTCTTTTTCTTTTTTAATAATCTGTAGGATAATCTTCTTAGCTTTTGTAGACATTGGCCCCTAGCATTGCACGAGTACCTATTAGCGCAGCGAATTAGATTCAGAATTTCAGATTCCATTGCCTCTGCTAATTTGATTGTGTGGCGAATGTTTTTTTTTTGCAATGCATTTTTGTATTTAATTAGAAAATGATATAGTGGAAATGCCGTTATAACGGATGAGGATAATTATTTTCCTTCCTTGAAGGTTATATAAAAACATCGAGTTGACATTGAGGATGGTAAACTCATGTTTAAACGCACGATATTTCCATTTCAGTAGCATCCATAATTATTGCTGCTGTCTATCATTCATCATCAGCCTACCGAAGTCCACTGCTGGACATAGGCCTCCCCTATCCGTTTCCAAGCATGGGGGGGGGATTGCCATAGTCGCCACGCTTGGCAGGCGGATTGGTGACCGCAGTGTGGATGGTGCTTACTCGGGAAATGCTGCTGCCCATTTCCCGGTGTATTCCCTTGGTCGCCTTTTACGACATCCACGGGAGGTGATGGTGTCTATCATTTCTACAAAAAAAATTAGCCTAATTATTTATTTAAATAAAGAATCGGTTCGTTAT
Organism: Plemyria rubiginata; assembly: GCA_963576535.1. Taxonomy (NCBI): domain Eukaryota; kingdom Metazoa; phylum Arthropoda; class Insecta; order Lepidoptera; family Geometridae; genus Plemyria; species Plemyria rubiginata. Next base: position 8,326,351 of record OY754905.1, read on the forward strand.
ACCAAATTGACAATGTGTTTTAACATTACACGTTGTGATTTTGACAATGTAAGCCGAATATGAATTGAGAAATTGACTACTCATTATTGAGGCTGCATGTAGCGTTTTTGTAACGCTGTGTGATATACGCAAACCTTCGATATCTTGGAGGAAATATCTCTAACAGCTGAAGTGTATCTTGATTTATTCAAGTTCAGCTCGATTGCCGATATCATTTGACGTTACAGTAGTTGCAAGCCTTATCAGCACACTTTGAAAGCATATGCATGTATACGTACCTATGTGTTATGTAAGTAGGATTACATATTGATTTAAAATATTAAAATGAATGTAGGTATGGTTGAAAACAATGTTGAAAAATAAATTACTTACAGTTTTGAAAACTTCAAATATAATTCGCAAAGTCACACCTTGAAACGGATACTTATTTACAAATTGTGTGTGCACGACATCCTACTTATTTATGAATGTCAAAAAAAAATAACCTCACTACATGCTTTATTCTCCTGGTAGATATCCCCTCAGATCTTTAGTAACAAGTACCTTTCAAAACTCTTAAGAAAGAGACGCCAAAATGTTTCATGGTGGCACATATTACAAACAAGTGAGGGGAGTTGCAAGGTATTCCGTACATTAAGGTTAGAATTCATGTAATCACAGCTATATAATTTACCAGAAGTATTTAATTCGAATTGGCAAAGCTAAAAACGAACATGAACAAAAACTGGTTGGTTCAATGTTTTTCTTCACAGTTTTAGAACCATTGATAGATTTCAATGTTTGTTTGTCGTGTCCCTGCTTCTTAGCACCTATTGTATGTAGTCGTTACTTTGTTGAATGCTTAGCGAATATTATTTTACATGTCACAGCCATGCGTTGCATCCAATATGTAAATAATTTCTAACATGCTTTATGAATAATATCTTTTAATTTATGAATAAACTATTGTCTAAATAAATAAATAATAAATAATGCTGGACAATCCACACAGTACTATCTAGCCCCAAAGTAAGCTATTCAAAGCTTGTGTTATGGGTACTAGATAACTGATATATTTCGTTTCTCATCGTAAAAATCCGTCGCAATGTACACTCGATCTGTCACTCTGAATATAGAACTAAATAACATAAACCGCCATACGTGAAAAAAGATTTGTGAAACTTTCGTAGTGTAACCTTATTGCAGGGGTCTTAGTCCGACTGTCTGAAGATTCGAAATCAATTATTTATAAAACATCGTTCATTACCATATTTTTTTGTAAAGAGCAATAACAACAGGTTATTTCTCTCCACAGTCTTACTACTTCCCGCCCGCTATAGGACATTCTTCCCTTTGCATAACATACCGCTACTCATCCTGATCTTCTCAGCCACTTTCAAACTGGCACTTCTAATCTTATTCACATGTTTTATAAATGTGTAGGTATATTATTGGAAATGTTTCTAATAAAAACAACCTGTATTCACCTAAATAGCTGTGAATTTTGTTTAAAATATAAAATACCTGTTGCAGTCATAAGATGCCTACATAGTTGAAAGCAGATAACCCTTGAGATGCGACTGTGTACTCGCTCATCACGGCTCACTGGTGGCATATGCGTGCTAAAATTAGTCTGCAATTCGAGTGTCGTTGTTACTATGCGCTTGTTACTTTACGCCCGACAAAGAGTTACGTAAGGCTATACGTTGACTTCTAGTCAGACCGTAATAGCCGTAAGGTAATTTCAAACTTTAGCTTCAGAATCTAGAATGTTGAATAATTGAGGAGGGGTTTCCCAGAAGCGTCAATTCAATTTTAAGAACTAGGGCCATTTTGCATAAATTATCCATCATTGGAGTATTGTTTCGTTTGAAACAACATCTTCAGAGGGCGCGTTTAATGTCATAAACATCACACCTTGATGCGACGAACACTGATCTTGAATCAGATACTGATGATTACTTATCATGTTCTCGCGTTAACTTGCAAGATATTAAAATCTGTTATACTAGGATTTCTTTGTGGCTTCTTTAGCTTGATAGAAGGGTATAATTGTATAAAGACTATCCCTCTTATTCGTATTCCCTGCCATTTTACAGTGGCTCTATAGAGTATTCTTGTCACTGTCACTTTCATTTCATGCCAACGAAAAGAGACAGCAACAGGCTTATCGGTCTGTTATGCTAATGGCGCGCTCAGCTAATATGAATAAGGGCCTGCGGCCTGAGTCTAGCATTACATTTAAAGGCGCCTTTTAGGATTACATTATATAAAAAAACAGTTTAAAAACAGTTTTTATATAATTAAAAAAAAACTATAGCAAACACATCAAACAAATTAACAATTTGATAGACAACAAAACTTAATTGGCTACTGTTTGTTTCGCGGTATTTGATAACAATCTTTTATGAAAGTACTTGTAAATCGTGACACTAGGACAGGGAAATTCTTGGTTATAAACATATACCAGTACTTTTAAGCAAACATACGCATAGCGTGTCATTTTATCAAGTGATATTCATTCTATGTGTGTACTTTGTTCACGCTTATCTCACGAGCTGTAACCGTGTGCTGCTAGATAGCCGATCCATGTGATAAACGTTGGAATGGTACTCGTTCTCCAATTATTTTTTCTTCGTTCTGCTAATTTTGGCGCTTTTTCGAACTTGCGACAGCACGGAAGACGATTATGGTTTGGATGTTAATGTTACGCCATCCTTTTGAACTTCAAATTTTATCGCTACATGCCCAATCAAGTTTTTTAACTTTGTTGAATAACGTGGAATTGATTACAGAGATTGTTCTAAAGATAATTGTCAAGTAAATCGAATAACTTGTGTAAATCTGATTGTTTTGTAATGGAAAATCAAAGAACTTTGCACTGCAAGAGTCATTGCACTCGCATTAAAGGTTAGGACTATTTAAATCCGGCTCGTTGCAACCATGCCTACTAAGTACCAAGTGACGTATATCGGCATGGTGCGAGGTTGGATCGCTAACCTGCTATAATAAGACTCAATAATGTCGACCTTTCACAGGCTTCTTCATTGAGTCGTCTAGACGGCACTGATTGACAGTTTGTAACTTAACAATGCCACTGAAAGCCACTGCGAGGTTAGGTGGTAACACCGCGTTTATCGTGTTTACCGCGATATCGTGCCGTACAACAGGTTTGACAGCCTTTTAACATTTTATCAAAAAAAATAAGTTAAACGTTAGACATTAACGAACTTTATTTGAACGAAAGAACTACAAAATCTAAGTGTTCCTTGGTGATCGACCTTGATACCACTTCGTCTTAAAAAACAATTTTTAATTTTATACTATCGACTATAGGTATATACATTATATGTTTTGATGTTACTTTGACTGTTTTCAGTGTTTCCATGAAGGCTTTTCTTGTTACAGTGACCATGAGGGCGGTAACGTGTCTGCCCATACCTCTCACTTGGTGGGATCAGCGCTCAGCGATCCCTACCTGTCTTTCGCGGCTGCGCTAAACGGCCTCGCTGGACCACTGCACGGACTTGCCAACCAGGAGGTATATATAGTCGCCCTATTAGGTTACACATTCCATCTACTCAACTTCGCTGCAGTCCAGAGATTTTGTTTATACAAGCACCTGAAGGAACCAGCCAATGACCTACATGATATTAAGTGGTAACCATCACCTATAACAAAACATTGCCTCGTAAGTCACGCACGATAGGAATGTGCCCTACGATGCACTGCCCTGCGTCCATCAACTTGAGGCGTACTGATGTTAAGCCTCATGTGAACACACTCTTCAAACAGAAACAGCAACGCTGCTAGGCGGCGGAAGAAAGCATGGTGGTAGTAATTCCCCGGCCGAGCCCTTCACAAAGAGCTCTACAATCGAAGGAAAAAGATGTTTCGATTGCAACTGATGCTAGCTGTAACGAAATAACCAACATTTCTGCCGCCTAGCAGCGTTGCTATATTTCGTTTGAAAGGTTTTGTTGCCAGTGAAATTACAGGTACATGAGGCCTTTGTTATATGTATGCCTCAAGTTTATGAACGCAGAGTAGTGCATTGTGGGATACGTTCCTAATCGTGCGTGGCTTACGTGGCAACGCTTTGTTATAGGTGATGTTAACCAATAATATCAGGTGGGACTACTGTTCACTTCTATCAGCAAGTTGTGTTATTATGAAATTTAAAAAATGACATCAATACATCGCACACCATTTCGCAAGGTTTGTGTTGAACTTCAAAAGCAAACTGTTGAGTCTAAAAGCACATACGCATGTTAAGCATTATGTTCATCATGAAAACCTCGCAACTTTTCTGCAGTTGTAATGCGATGCCTTTATCTTTCCTCATCACCTCTAAATGACACATGCGACACACGATTATATTAAGCTGCTTATAACCAACTGTAAATGTTTTTAATACGTAATCCACGTTTGTATTATCTCTGAGTTTGCTGTCGATATAACGTAGTTTATTTGCTAGGACGTAATCGAGCATAATTCAATGTCAGCTCTCAGAACTTTCGATTTATAGATATTATGAACATTTTTACAGCGTATTATGGTAACCAGAAAGCTGCTAGAATGCTCAATTAAGTATTTTTTTGAATTACTTATAATGTTTGTTCTTACTTATACATTTATCACAGACTCAGAGCAAATAACTATGTTCATGACAAAATTTCTTTGTCATCGGTGGGGATTGACCCTAATCTGGCAATCCTATTTTTTCCAAAATTTATGACATTACTTACCTAATCTTTGTTGTATGAATCTTACAACAAGGGGTCTAGATAAAAACCGTATACTGTTTGTGAACTGAATGAAAAATTTATCTCTGCAGGCTTATTTGGCTAACAGAAAATGGATCTTGTGTAGACCCCGACTGGGATGAAAATATAATAAGTTATTTATGTCAAGCCATCAAAAGCCATCGTAATATTTTATATATCTACTACATCATTTCATAATAGCTTCTTTCATCACTTAACTCCGTCCAAGAAACCTGTTTTGTACGTGAATTGCGCATTTTATCACTGCTTATCCTGATAGTGTAGCATAGACTGTAGGGGGACTAAACTGTCTAGGCTGTTCCTCTGCTAAAATAACGGATTTCCATAAGTCATAGCGTTTATTCATCAGATTAAACATCCTCAATCAAGAGTTCCTACAGGATTTAGAGTTCGTAAAACGGAATACTTATGTGTAATAAGGTCATTGTTTTACGTATCTGTATCAACAGTAACCGCACTTTTTCGGAACAACTGAATCTTTGTGAGCGTGTGGGACCAAATTACGGTACGGAAACCTCAAGGCGACAATTTTGCTCGCATTTATCCGTATTTTTAAGAGTAGTAGAGCTCTTTGTGAAGGGCTCGTCCGGGGAAGTACTACCACCACGCCTTTTTCTGCCGCCAAGCAGCAACGCTGTGTTTCGGTTTGAAGAGTGTGGTCGCCGGTGTAATTACAGGCACATGAGGCTTAACATCTGTATGCCTCAAGTTGATGGACGCAGGGCAGTGCATCGTAGGGCACGTTCCTATTGTGCGTGACCTACGGGGCAATGTTTTGTTTATAGGTGATGGTTACCACTTAACATCAGGTGGGCCATCTGCTTGTTCCATCAGCTAGTTGTATAAAAAAAAAATCTTTTTCTTGCTCGTTTACCTGAACTATTCCTCTAGCATCTATAGAAGTCTAGAGTTTTGTTTTCAGATTCGACTATTAGTACATTTCAAAAGTTCCTTCATCTTTAGGGACGCAATAAAAATTAACCTACTAATATTATAAATGCGGAAGTTTGTAAGTATGGATGGATGGATGGACGGATGGACGGATGGACGGATGGACGGATGGACGGATGGACGGATAGACGGATGGACGGATGGACGGATGGACGGATGGATGTTACTCTATAACTCCTGAACGGCTGAACGGATCTTGGTGAAAATTTACACAGATATATTATTATAGTCTGGAATAATACATAGGCTACTTTTTATCCCGTAAGAATACCGGGACTTAAAACTACGCAGGGCGCTAATAGTACTAACATATTTGTGGTAAGCGTTAATATATGAAGTACTAGTTGCGCCCCGCGGTTTCACTCGCGCAGATTTAAATCCCGGTATTGCCACGGGATAAAAAGTAGCCTATGTGCTATTCCAGACTATAATATATCTCTCTGCCAAGTTTCATCCAGATCCGTTCAGCCATTTCGGCGTGAAAGAGTAACAAAAATCCATCCATCCATCCATCCATACTTACAAACTTTCGCGTTTATAGTAGTAGCAGGATAGGATGGTAATACGTTTACAAACATGAACCTTATTTGGCACATGTAATACAGGATTCTAAGTTTTGTCCCTGAATGGAAAGATAACTAAACATGTCTTTCAGGTATTGGTGTGGCTTGAGAAACTACGCAAGCAGGTTGGCGACAACTACACCGAAGAGCAGCTGAAGGAGTTCATCTGGAAGACCCTCAAGTCTGGCCAGGTGGTGCCCGGCTATGGACACGCCGTACTCAGAAAGACTGACCCCAGGTAATCATAATCAATTGACAAGAGTCAACATTTGTTTTACTAGTTGCGCCCGCGGTTTCACCTTCGCAGATTTAAATCCTGGTATTCCCACGGGATAAAAAGTAGCCTATGTTTTATTACAGACTATAATCTTTCTCTCTGCCAAGTTTCATCCAGATCCGTTCAGCCGTTCCGGCGTGAAAGATTACCAAACATCCATCCCATCATACTTACAAACTTTCGCATTTATAATAGTAGTAGGATATCGGCAAAACTGGTCTTAGCAGGATACAAAATGGCGACCGCTTAAGCCTCGCTGCGGCATTTCTGAAACGAAATGTCCGCCTCCATGGAACAGAGAAACCTGTGTGAAAACTGGGTCTATCTAAGGCATGAATACTAGAAATGACAGAAACGCCAATCACTTTTCCCATACATTTTTCACGGAAAAATGACAAAATGTACCTATGTAAATCAACTCTAAATATTTTTTTTTGCCAAATGATCCCACAATCTAAGGCTCTTCATATTTCTTGCCCATTTACAGCGGCTCTATAGATACTTGTGACTGTCACTTTCATGCAATTTCGTTGGCAGAGACCAAGGAATTTGGATACTACGTACACAGCAACGGACTTATCGGTCTGATGAGCTAATGGACCATTCAACGACCAATATGAATAAAAGGGTATGTGATTCCGTTTCAGATATACATGCCAGCGCGAGTTCGCCTTGAAGCACCTGCCCAACGATCCACTGTTCAAGCTGGTTGCAACCATCTACAAGGTTGTCCCCCCGATCCTCACCGAGCTCGGCAAGGTCAAGAACCCCTGGCCCAACGTAGACTCGCACTCTGGTGTCCTGCTTCAGGTATTTAGCGCTATATGTACTCCATTTATTACCTGCCCCTTGATCACGTAACTTTTGTTGCATTCAAAATTCGGTTGCATATTGTGCATATATATGCAACCGGATTTTGAATGTAAAGAAAAAAAAGAATATATGTAAAGTTACGCGATCAGCCTGCTGAACGTCACACATTTGAAAGTTTTTTTTGTTCATGTTAGAATCCGCAATCAGTTGGTGAACCATAGGCGGATAAGTGAATGGACGAATGGCGATTAAGGTCCAGACGCAGCAGCCTTTTCCCCCTTTAATTTTTTTTAGTTGAGGTTGTCCAGGAAGTGGCTTCTCTTCAACCTTCTAATGTTGTTAGAGTTTTCTACTAGGGCTCTTGCTAGTGGGTTGGTGTGGAAACATTTGAAAGTAAAGAGCTCTTGGAGCTCAATGGAGAACATTTTTGCGCAACTGGGAGCCAGATTCCGTCGGTGCCACAAAATGCATGATGACATTTCTATTGTACACAGTAGAGAGTTAATTGGCTGTTGTTGTTTCAGTATTACGGCATGTCTGAGATGAACTACTACACTGTTATGTTCGGCGTTTCGCGCGCTCTGGGCTGCCTCGCCCAGATGATCTGGTCGCGCGCTCTCGGTCTGCCGATCGAACGGCCCAAGTCTCTATCCACGGAGCTTCTTGTCAAACAAATCGGCAAGTAGACGCCGCCACCTCAGCACGACTAGCCAACTAGTATACTTGATAAATAGTACAGTTCGATCACAACACCAAGTCAGATATTCTTTCGCAATCACACTTTTTGTGACCTTCATTTTATTCGTATTAGGTAATAAATACATAAGCGTAAGTGATATTTTAATTGTTATTATTATTGTTGAATTGTAATATTGTAATGCTTTCGTACTTATCTCTGTGATTTTTATGTACATTTTTTTTTATTTAATATTTTGTTTGTAAATTATGTTTCTTTTTATTAATGTTTGGTGTTTACATTCGTAATCATATAGATTTGATTATATGGTGTCGTGATTAAACTGCGTTACTCGCATAGTCGCCGTTTACGAAGTAACCAATACCAAACGATCGTGCATGTTAGAACAATACAATATTTTGTAGGATTTTTCGTAGTATATTAGACAGTAGGTATGCTGTGCATACTTTTGCGTCTCGGTGAATGGCCAAATTATGTGCAATATATTATGTGTGCATAATTATCTATCGATTATCAATTGTAACTGAAATACTTGCAGCTATTCAGTATTTACCACAATTACCACTATTGGGCACCCATAAATATGGATTAGTCAGTTATGTAATATTTAATAACATTTTAAATATTTATGCAATGCTCCGTTTATGTAGAAATGTGTGGCCACTTCGGCAAATCTGAAAGTAATAAATTACACGTCGCGAAACTTTTCTTTGCCACATCATCTTATTTATTTGTAAATCATTGCTTTAGCTGTACTGTAATTTAATTTCCAGTTACCAAAGTGTTGAAGTGTGAGTTATTACACTTGTATTTATTTGCGAGCTGTTTGAAATGTATTTTACCTGAATATTTACAATTTAACCATGTTCGGCTGTATTACATACATTATAAATCATCTATGTATTTCATGGTATCGTTAATTGTTTAACGCTATGTAGGAAAACGTCGTTTTTAGATGTACCTAGCTGAATATAGCATAGATTGGATATGTCACGGAACTATACAATTAATTGACAATACTTAAATAAATGGTATGGTGTAGTATATTATGTATTTTATTTCACTGTAGTATTATCTTCTTAGACATAGAAGCATCATTCATACTGCGACGAGATCGGCAGAATAATTTACTTACTTTTCATAACGTTGTGGGCAATACCACAACCTTCAGTTTTTGTAATCTACAAAAACTGATTATCGATTGAATGAAAATTTCCTTATTCTCAAGATGTCACTTATTTTAATGGAATCGTAATCTTTGGCTAGCACTATTAAATTATCGATCATACGTCATTACATCTAAAGATGTGTTAGTTATCGAATAAAAGAACTGGATGAGACTAGCTCCGAACCTTTAACAGTAGCACATACATAGAAAGCCCTGCACCCAGCAGTGAATGAAATCTACCTGTGAATGATAATGATAGCATCACCTCCCCAATAATAACAATTCTATGGTATGTACCACCATCTCTTGAAGCATTCTTATTTCAATATTACTTTTATGTCAATGTCATATGTCAACTGCATAGAGTCAGCTTATGATCAAAAAGTAAAGTAATATTGAAATAAGAATGCTTCAAGAGATTGTATAGGGGCCCAGATAATTGAAAACCATGTGACCATGTTGTTTATACACAGATGGCGAGCATACGAGGCGCCTAGAAGTATAATTCATTCCTACCATGGATAAAATTGAAAATAGAATTAAAAATGCGGATAAATTTAATAAATGTTTTATTTAACAGATAAAATTAGAAATTCTTAATCTATCGTTATTACTTTGTACCTCCTACTAGCAGATTCAAATTGATATAGCCATTTATGTGGTGTAAAAGGTATGATTGAGCATTGAAAACATGATAAAAAAATACTTAGCTTTACTGAACACAATTCTTAGAATTTCTTTATTTGTAGCATTTTATATATTTATTAAAAATTATTATTAGTTTTCGCACTGGCTGAGCTATATTTGGCTAAAAATATTAAAAGTACAGCCAAAGACCGCCCAAATACGAATAGTATTTGTAGTCAAATAACAAACATTCGCGCTCATAAAGTTTTACCCTACAAATATCTACTAAAATGAAAGGACCACAATTTGTGTTGAGATTTACCCAGATAGTGCGATTATTTATTGTATTGTAGCCTAATAAATAAATAAATAAAAAATCAAATCTAAGTTACAACATATTTGATTGAGCGTAGGTTATTTTGACGGATAACATTCAATTAGATTCTTAGCGAATATTTAACAAATTGGGCAAATAATATATCTTGTAGTACCTACACATTATAATATATTATTACATGTTGCCAAAAAATGATTCACAAAATACCAAGTAGGTAACTAAGAATTTAAACCATATTATAAAAGTCTAACACACATTTGAAGCCCCCTGATATTTTTAATTCCCCTAAATTTTTGATGATGTTAAGGGAAAAATATTTCTACTCTACTACTAAGAATGATTCTACGCCTGAAGCGGTGTTACGCACATGAGTGTACAATGTACATATTGAAAATCATTTTTCATAAGACGACCTCAGTGGCGCAGCGGGCGAGAGTCCGCCTGCGACGCAGAGGTTGCGGGTTCGATTCCCGCCTCGGAACAAATTTGTGTATGATCTGCAGAAATTTGTTCATTGGTCTGGGTGTTTTCTATGTATAATAAAAAATATCTATCTATGTAATTATACAGGGTTACAGGAAAAATCGTGCTAGATCCGTTAAGGACGTGGAGTACCCATCATTTCTGACTTATTTCACAAACAATTGCCATAATATTTTTTTTAGATATCCCTTAGAGAAAAATAAACTTTCTAGTATTTTTTCTTATTTCTTAACTTTCACTTGTCTACTACGGTCTATTCAATTAACTTATGCACTATTTTAATGATTGACATCCTAAAGCATCTTATTACACATGTAAAAATGCAATAATAATAATAATTAAGGTGCACAAAATTTTCAATAAAAAAATTAAAAGTCGAATTGCTTGAAAAGGGTTATGTTTAGGGTAGGGTGTTTCATAGTGAAATAAGTCAGAAATGATGGGTACTCCACGCCCTTAACGGATCTAGCACGATTTTTCCTGTAACCCTGTATAATGTGTTAAATATATCAGTTATCTAGTACCCATAACACAAGCTTTAGTAGCTTACTTTGGGGCTAGATAGTGCTGTGTGGATTGTCCAGCATTATTTATTTATTATTTATTTATTTATTTATAAGAGAAATTTTTACTCAAGAAAAGTAGTGCTTATTAATGATTTGTTTTATATTTATTGTGCCGGGTCTCGTTTCAAATGCGTGTTGCCCCTTGGCATTTTATAACACAATAGACAAACCTCTAGCTTCTACTTAATGATTATATTTGTACTAAAATCATATTTCATAAGAATTATTTGAACGGAAATGTTATTGCTTTACATACCCTAAATCAATTGGCTTTGGAAATATTCCTAGAGCCTTCATTATCAGTACTGGTAGTTGGCAGTATCACGTTGGATAGGTTTGAGGATAAATTGTTTTTGTCGGATTCTGGCAGTTGCAGATTGGATAACTTGGCGTTGGGTAAATCTGTGATACCAGTTTTTGTCGGCAACTTAGCTTGTTCTGGCTCAATAGTAAAGTCTTCTTGGATTTTTTCTTGGTCTTCAAGTTCCTCTATGATATCTAGGAATGGTTGAATGATACGGGGTTCTATAACTCCGTCAAATTGTAGCTCTGAGTCTATCATTTTATCTACGGATATTGGTTTGACCACCATATCACTGCTGCTTATACGCCACTGATCGCATGTTAGGAGATGTTTCGATAAATCCCAACCTAGAAGAAAAGGTACACTAGTCAAGTTTTCAATAGAGATGGCCAATGGTGGTACGGGCTCTGCGTTTATCCATTTGAGGCACACAACATGTGCAACATGCACTTACGAATAAATAATAACTTAAAACGCCACGCGACCCGATGACGTTTTTTAATTTGAATCTTTGGATGTTTTGTGGGAGTAGTTTTACAAGATTTGTTTGCATACCCGTTTGACTGAGTCCGGCGCCGACTCTCGGCCATTCTTTCTGCACGATTTTATCGAGATATTTCATGAGTTCGTACGACGGATCATACGCGAATCTGCAGTCAGGTATGCGCGCCTCGTGCCTACTCCATTCAACAGACTGCAGCGTGCGGCACACTTGGGCGAACGGCCTTGCGTCTTGGTTCTTGTAAACAGGCTGGAATTACACACAACGTGTTTTATATGGTAACTAGTTGCGCCCCGCGGTTTCCTAAATCCCGGTATCCCCACGGGATAAAATCCCGGCATTCCCACGGGACGAAAAGTAGCCTATGTGCTATTCCAGACTATAATCTATCTCTCTGCCAAGTTTCATCCAGATGCATTCAGCCGCTCCGGCGTGAAAGAGTAACAAACAAACATCCATCCATCCATACTTATACTTAAAGGAGACTCGGGTACGATTTTGATGATAACTAACACTGCATCATGGATTGGTTGTAAAAATCATATTTGGTGGTTTCGGATTAAGTCATAAACTCTTTTGCACACCACAAAGACAAACATTAAAAACAAATATAAAGTTCAAAAGTTTTGTGAAGTACAATGGGCGGTCTTATCGCTAAAAGCGATATCTTCCAGACAACATTTGGAAAGGATTTCACTAGAACATCAAAAAAACGGTGTCATAATGACTACACTTATTAGGGTAGAGGGTACCTACCAAATATCAATTTATATAAGTTAGAGTATGTACATAATTATATTTTACTAGTTGCGCCCCGCGGTTTCACCCGCGCAGATTGAAATCCCGCTATTCCCACGGGATAAAAAGTAGCCTATGCGTTATTCCAGACTATGATGTATCTCTCTGCCAAGTTTCATCCAGATCCGTTCAGCCGTTCCGGCGTGAAACACTAACAAACAAACATGCATCCATCCATCCATCCATCCATACTTACAAACTTTCACGTTTATAATATGAGTAGGATATTACCTACGTTCTGTTACTAGTAGCTAAAGGTGTTTAAACTTACCAAAGGTTCGTCGTTAATAGCACATGTGACGATAGCGAGAAGGGTAGCGTGCAGATACGCACAAAGAATGTCATCCACCAACGCAGCTTTCTTCAGGACTACATGCATGTTCCTGCTTTGTATATTCGGCACCAGAATATAGTTTTTGAACTCGTATATCTGACTCAGTTTTTTCAAATGCGTTGCTTCTTGGTTTTGACTTAACACTGTACTTAGTGACTGACCTATTTTTATTCTAAAACCGCAAAGTTTTAAATCTGTAATTGTAAATACATACATGTTTGATTTAGGTATTTTATAAACATAATTGACTACGGCGTTAGATTTTTTGCTAATAAGCTATTTTTTAAATACTACTTGCTGATGGTAGTTAGATGGCCTACTATATGTTAAGTGGTAACCATTACCTATAAAAAAGCATTGTCCCGTAAGTAAATTACGCACAACAAACGTGGACGAGGAACGTGCCCTATAATGCACTACCCTGCGTCCATCAAATTGAGCTATACAGATGTTAAGCCTCATGTGCCTGTAATTTCACCGGCAAGCACTTTTCTAACACAAACACCAGCAAGCTGCTTGGAGGCAGAAAAAGGCATGGTGACAAGCGTAATTTCAATTTGTTTCCAAATCGATATTCGTTGAATAAGATAGTGTGGTAGGTACCTTACCTAGTATACATGGTCCCAATTGATAAAATATGATTGGTTCGCTCCTATTGATTTCGCATGGTGTCGCTATCATTTCGTACCTCAGGTATTTGTCGATTGCGAGTAGGAACCTTGGCTCGTTAAGCGTCCGGAGACACACCGCTCTCACAGCGAAGTAGTTGAACATCACGTGGAGAATCATCATCATCATGAATATAACAAGGGAATTCCTAAAAAAACATAAGACTGTTACAAATACTTACGACAATTTAAGAAAGAGCAACAACACAAGCATGCCTATTTTTGCCACCACACAGTTATGATGTGTTTCAGTTAAATATTATGCAGTATAGTGATGCCAGTGAAAAAACAGGCATATCTGCCTCAAGTTGGACAGTGAAGTGCATCGTAAGTCACGATACGATTGTGCGTGATTTGCGAGGCAACGCTTTGTTACAGGTGATGGTTACTTACACTTAACATCAGGTGAACCTTACCTTAGTTTAGCTCGTTCCATCAGCTAGATGTATAAACAAATCGTGAGCTGAGCGCATCTGATCGCTCCGCTGGTCCAATACAGTGGAGCTATCAGATGCGCTCAGCTTTACAGAAAAGGACGTACCCAATCATGGTGAGAATGACCAATGCTGTCATCGAAGCAATCAGATTGACGGCGGTTTCCTGGGCGGAGTCTTTAGCCGACACGTCCGCCATGTTTCCAATGATAGCGTGATGCTGAGTCATCGCTACTCTAGTTGCTCCACCTGCAAGTTTCCATGACACAAAGAATTTGAAGAGGGAAGTAATTTGAAGAAATTTTTTTTCATTTCCTCGGAAAAAGGACTTGCCACCTACCCCCACTTGCAACCCCTCTATCCCCAACCTTCAACTCAGGTAGAAGGGTAGCTATAGTTTAACCATAAAAAATTGCTGGAAACATTGAGAGTTGTTCATTGAAAAATATGTTGTTAGCTCACAATCGTTAGTAGGTAATATTAGGTTGCATCTGCTTATGACCACCATTGACAAACAATAATTTGTGTTAAACTAAACATTCGTTTTGTTTCTACATCATACCTGCAACTCCCACAATAGCTTTCATCACCGTGCTGATACATAGAGCGAAAGACGCGTACACTTTGAAGAGTGGTAGAGCTATTTCAATGCACATTGCTGCATTGTTTAAGATATCTGCATACATTCTCCATTTTTTACTATATGCGTCCAGATAAGTTCTGAAAATAAAAAATTAGTTAAAATAATTTCATAGGATAAGTTATTGGTTCCAAAAAAAAACATAACCCAAAACATAATAAGTTCTACCCTTATTCAGCAGGTACCTACCATATTGTAGTATTGCTTTGGGTCACAAACAACCAAGATAGCATATACAGAATAAAATTTTTAAACAAAGTATAAAATCCAAAATAGTATTATCATATCAAAACAAGCAATTCTTTTAAGCATATTTATTTAATTATAATCTAATATCTCAGAAAAACGGTTCCACGGATTTTCATGAAATTTAGTATGCAGGCTTCAGGGGTGATTAATCGACTAGCTAGGATTCATTTTTAGAAAATATTTTTGTTAAGCAAGCAAAGCTCGGTCACCAAGATATTTTATATTTATTTATTGACTATTATGATTCAAAACCAAGTATGTAAATAATATACAAATTTATGTTTTTTGACCGATTAAAAGAAAGTATTTGTGCTTCAGGGAGAATTATTAAGTAAAGGGAAAAAAGGTATTCAGCGATCTTTTGTATCAATAACTTTCAGACGTACCCATGGGAATATGCAAAAATTATTCTCCCAATATGCCCACAGCCATCTTTGAGAATCCATGTGATGGTAGCTGCTAATGGTGTGGCATTGATGTCACCTACCCCTACACCACGAAGTACTTCTTGAGTTGCTAAAATACCTGAAAGTGATATTATGTATTCCATAATTACCAGAATTCATCAGGATTGTTTGTAGATGTGATTGTGATGTGCTCATACAGAGCCTTATAAATCATCAGCATCATCTTAGCCTGGTATGACTTACTATGACCTCCTTCCTTTTTCTTTAGCCAGCATTAGGTATGAGCTTTACTCTACCAGCCATCCCTGCATCTAACTAAGTGTGCTATGCATCTCTACTTTAGTTGACTCATAAAACCATGCATTCAATTTATTTCTTAAGATAGTAGGTATATAAATATGTTCAAATCTCACTCTGGGAACATCCTTTTGGTTTTCACAAAGATGTGTGTGATGTGTATATGTAATTTATTTTAAACACACATCATAAGTAGAAAGTTCAGGAGCAAGTTTTTAAAACTTAAATTCACCTGCAATAGTACTGCAGAATGCTTGAGCTGTGTCCCATATTTGGTATGATAAGTAGTCTTTACTGACACTCTCTGGGTAGCCTTGCGGTAAGAATATCCTTTGTATCCAGTCGTTTGCATTGCTTGTCTCCCCTGAATGTATTAATACAATGCCTGCTTGCCCTGGTAAACAAAAACATTGTAATGCAAGGTACATACCCCAATTGTAGGTAAACCAGTTAAACAGTTTTTTCTTACCAGGAGGTTTTATATAGAAACGTTCTCTAGGAGTTGACCCAAAAGCTTCTTTTATGATAATTTCACCTTCATGTGATAAACTCATTTTCTGAAACGTAGTTATTTTTTAACCAATTTATTTGTGCTAAAGAAAGATATGATAATTAAAGGATCGTTACACACACAATCCAGTTTAAAATTGACAGCAGACTATTGTCAAGGATTTACAGGTCTTAATACATCTTACTCTCGTCAGTAATAAATTCCTTGCTTACTTTTCAAGATGGGTGGGGACCAGAGTTTTTTTCTGCAAGGAATATCTCTTTTTTTCTGCCAGAAAATAAAGCAAAGCAGCCGCATCAGCCAGCAAGGCAATTTGTTGTTGTTTTTGTTGGCAGACAGACAGACGTCACGACTCACGGAACGCACGTCAGTCAAATGACTGTGACACCCATTCACCCATCCATCACCCAAGGAATTTGAATACGTGACACCATACCACCATAGAATCATCCAACCAAGTGACCACAGAGCACTAACTAACATCCACCAGTGCTGCCAACGACGCCGGGACTGATATCCCCATTTTTCACAGCATAAGTAGCCTAAATCGCTGAATTTTTAAGCCTAAAAAGAAGCCAAAATCCATAATGTAAAACAAAATTTGCTGTTTTATATTTAATTTTAACTTTAGTAAGACAAATTCTGCTCCCGAATCCAAGCGACATACACTCGCGGTCTGAAAATGTTTACCACCTTAGGGTTGAATTTTTTTTTTTTATATATATTTTTTTAACACAATATAATACAAGTTATTGAGATATTGCACCTATAAACCTTTGAAGGTTTGTCTAGGTGCTCACATTCGTCGATTTTATATTTATATCAAGGTACAACATTAAACACTAATGTGTCAACTTATCTAAACTATATATAATATTATAAAGAGGAAAGGTTTGATTGTTTGTTTGTTTGCATTGAATAGGCTCCGAAACTACTTGACCGATTTGAAAAATTCTTTCACCATTGGGAAGCTACACTTTCCCCGGTGAACATAGGCTATATTACATTTTCAAAAAAATTTGGGATCCTTACTAAAATTCAAATAATGTAACCCAAGGTGTAAAAAAAATCGTAAAATATTCTTTACATCGCGTGCACTGCGAAAACTATTGATGATAGAATAAAATAATGTTCTACAACTTTGCAGAACACATCATTATTTACAAAAAGTGTCGCGACAGTATATGGCTAACTCTTATAGTTATGCCACAATAAGTGTTTTTTTATTTTAAAATTTTAATTGAAATGCCGCCGCTATAAGAGGCTCTTTATTTGTATCTTGGTATTAATCCTTATCAAAATAAATTACTTCATATTCAAAACTGCTTTAATACCTTCATAAAACTTTTTAAATTATTCAATTCGGACATTCCATTCGAAAGATATCACAAGTTTAAAAATGTAAGTATTAGAAAAAGGTCGCGTGGTAGCCAATCACCCTGCTTGGCGAGCTAGGCTAGGCTCGACCGGCCTCACGGCTTTTCATCATTCCGTCTGGTGCAGGTGCTATCCGGGCATGGATGCTTTGGGTCGTACCTGCACCGGATCGGAAAGGAGGGTGCCCCGTCCTGCCACCATTGTGGCGCAGTGGAAGACACGGCACAGCACACCCTCGAGGTGTGCCCGTCGTTGGCCGAACCGCGCCGCGACTTGGTGGCGGTAGTTGGGCCAGACCTGTCGCTCCCCAGCGTGGTGAACTCCACGCTGAGGGACGCGACAGGCTGGGCAGCGGTCGCCTCCTTCTGTGAGGACGTAATGTCCCAGAAGGAGGCAGCAGAGCGCGCGCGGGAGGCTAACCCTTAGGCGCCGCTCTGCAGGCTGAGGAGGGGTAGGAGAAGACGTCTTCCCTCCCCTCAAGGTGATGAATAGCGGAAGATAGGCGTGGAGGCGCCATCTCTCGCATTGCACTATTCGCCACCTCCGTCGAGCGGGAATGATCGAGCACTCGCGGTCGTTCCCGGGCCTCTCCCTCCAGGAGGGGCGTGTAGGCCCCGCTGTCAAGGCGGGCGGTCGTCGGCGGGGAACTGGACGAAAAGGTTCTGCCAGTTTCCCAGTTCCCTTCCATGGTGACGACGCGGGAGTGCCACTGGGTCGTTTAGTGGGTATACCGGCCCTCACAGGCCGGGGAGTCCCACATATCCCCCCCATTGGAGGATGGGGGGGATATGTGGGAATGCGTAACGCATTTTTCCCAGCGAAAAAAAAAAAGGGGGCCGTACGGGTGGGGAGTCAATGTCAAGAAATGAAGTCGGCTCCCCTACGTAACGGTAAAAAGTTAAGTAATAAAAATAAAAGTTCATTAAAATAATAATGTTCAAATTTTCTTTATACTTTTCTTTTTTAGTAACCTAACGCAAATAGAAGGGTTTATGTGTGTGTATTATAATTTTGAAATTATTGTTAAATACCCGTGCGAAGCCGGGGCGGGCCGCTAGTAGATTATAAAATGAGTTTAATCATCAACAAATCATAAATACTCTTTGTTAGAAGAATCGATGCTAATTATAAAAAGTAATATGTACCGAGACATAGCATTTTAGACTTTACTGCATACAGTGTGCTAAAGAATCTAATTTGAAAACTGTTAAACACTTTTAGACCCCTATCGTACATGTATAATAGTGCGGCAATTTTTTTACATGCACATGCAGATCTTAGGGTGACTATGATTTTTATTAAAAGCCGTTCATGATGGCATGTCCTTGAGGATTTTCATGAAGAAGGAAAAGTGACCAGTTGCCTTTCAGTTTTTTTCATCGCCAATTCTAGTCCTGAGTAGCCTAAATGGCGATAAATCGCCTACGTTGGCAGCACTGATATCCGTGTTGTGACCAAGGAATTTGAATTCTACGAATTAATATAATAGGCAAAGCGTTCTCTTCAAGGAATTTGAATACAAGTACAATTCCTTGGTTCTCTTGGCCTACTAGTCAATAGACTACGGTAAGTAGCACAGAGTATATTGGTAGCACAACGAGAACAACCTTGTATTCAAATTCCTTGAGCACAACAAGCAAGTCAAGGGATAATTAAACAGTAATAGACTACGGTAAGTAGCACAGAGTATAATGGTAGCACAACGAGCACAACCTTGTATTCAAATTCCTTGAGCACAACAAAGAAGTCAAGGGATAATCAGAGTATACAATAACGGATAATCTGGATAATGGATAATCACCAACATAGTAGTCTGTGATCACCAAAGAGTATACAATAAATAATCACAATCACAAGTAGCAAAAAATATTTTTCTCGATTTCATTTCATTTTGGGTTGAGTTTGCTGATGCTGTTGCCCGTTTCCAAAGGTTTGGACCATGTTTGATTGTAATTGTGAAAATGGCTATGACTAGTGGTAGTGTTGAGGAAAGCATAGGAATTAAAGTTAAAGGCGATCTTGGTGATTTCCAAATTGTAGAAGAAAAAAGTGTGAGTGAAGATTCTTCGATAGATTATCCTCCCGATGTTGACAAAAGTTCAAGGACGGTAAGCACTTTGTCTACGTTGCCACATGATGTAGTGAAACCTACGGCCCCTGTATTCGGCAGCGTTTCAGTCAGCAACTCCGAAAACGTTCAATTTGGAAATAACACTTATTTCAATGGCCCTGTGACCATAAAGCAGGTTGTACAAAATAGTTCAGAACATGACAATCCAGGGTACGAGCACACAGAAGACGAAACAAATTCCGCCTCACCAAAATCGGAAGCTAAAATACATACAGAGTCAAGTAAGTATTGATTTCAGTAGGTACTATGTAATTTTCCTTTTACTTTGTTAGCTTCAGATCAGATATTGGGATTGAAGCCACAACCTGCAGTGATGAAGGTACCTTGTTCTTTTACCAATTAGGCTGTTGATCTTAGGGTCTTGGTAAATCAATGAAACTTTACTGGTTACTTTCAGCTATCAAGAAGTTAGAAGTGAAGTTATGGCTGAAGTTAACATTTTCTGCACTCTGCTTTATTGCTGTTGGCGGTATATGTGCAATAATGTCTATAACTCTTTTGAATCAAAGTCAAAGCAATGATTTGCCTGGATTTAATGAAGAAGAAAAAGCAAGTAAGTTTTGTACCAAGGCTGAAGCCAGATAATATTTTTGTTTTGACTAAAAAATTTAAAATCTTTATTCTATTCTTTGTATCCCTCAATGAATAGAATGAAGATTTTAAGAGATACTATGCAGTGTCTTATCAAATAACTGCCATTTACAGCATGTAGGTATGTTATTTTGTTTCAAAACCTAATTCCAGTTGTAAAAATTAATGAGTCAAATATGATTGTACCTATTATTTAAGGGGCGCCATACAGCCGGCGCGCCCCTATATCACTCGTATAATTGCGCTGTATGCTGCCCCCTAAGTAGGTTGGTAATAACCTCTAGAATCAGTATTATGTTTGCAAAAAAGGTAGACTTGTGAAGTATTATTTATCTGCAGTAAGGTTAGGCTGGATTGAGGTCCTTCGTCATGTCATGGCACTAGTTTCTTTCTAAACACAATCCACTTTATATGTAACTAGAGGCAGCTTCGCAGGGGTTGAAGTGGTGGGCCAACTCAAGAGTCTCATTCTAATACTGATGCCTCATTGTATCCTTCTTACTCAAGTGCACTGGAAGAGGTTATAGTTATAGGGGTTGTTCTTGAAAACTAAAACAGTCTTTTTCATTCTTAATTCAAATATTGCTGCACTTTCCACACAGCACTATCTAGCCCCAACTAAGCCAAAGCTTGTAATATGGTAATCAAATAATAACACCCACACTGAGAACAAACATCTATGTTTATCACAAAAATGTTAGTTGTTGGTTGGAATCATACCCAAGGATTACAGCCTGATGCTCAGAAGGCAGACCACTTGAGCCGCAATGGCTGTAAATGTGTTTCTTAATCTAATACCTTTATCGTAGGGCACGTTCCTATTGTGCGTGACCTACGGGGCAATGTTTTGTTTATAGGTGATGGTTACCACTTAACATCAGGTGGGCCATCTGCTTGTTCTATCAGCTAGTTGTATAAAAAAAAAAAAAAAAATAATACCTTTATACAAGCAATTCTTCTAATATAAATATAATCTGAATCGCAGAAATTGCTCCAAATTATATTCATGAAAATGTAAAACTGTGTTTTGGGGGTGCTAAATCTATCTAGCTAGGATTCAGCAACCGAGCAAAGCTTGGTCACCCAGATGTTTATATATTAAATTACACAAGTGGTTGATCAAAAAATTTCACATGAATTAAAATAGCTAGTGTTATGATAAGATGTATTTAGGTATGCACCCACATGTAATGAGTAATTTAGTGGAGTGATAACTTCAAAAAATGTTTTATTATTATACCTTTACATGAGATTTTTGTTTAAAGGGTACTCCCGGTGGTTTATCTGTGTACTTCCGTAAAGAACAGAGATATGTTCCTAATTATTTTAATTTCATGGTGACATACTATTCCTAAGTACATACAAGTTATAGTATACCCTATAACTAGTGACACACATAATGAATTAGTCTATTTATTATCTTAGAGCTTTGATGTATGGCTCATTTCACAAATCTACAATTCAAAACATGAACACATGGTTATATTTGAATTTTTTATTATATTCACTTAGTAAAATTTTTAAATATCACTTCGTCATGTTTGAAACCTTAGAACCTTAGCTGCTTTATGTAGATAAAACTATTCGTCCTTGAGTGCATGGCAGCCAATACCTATTATACATTGTTTAGTTGTGGAGACCACTTCACTCACCAAGTACTTGAATTGGACAAATTGATATTATCTACATAGAGCAGCTGTCTCTCTCAGCTGTCTGTAGGCTTAAAAATGAGATTGTCAATAACTACATAACAATCATTCTCACCCTGATTGTATATCATTTGTCTTTCAGACTGGAAGGTGGAGGGAACATGTTACAGTGTTCAAAACAAGTTATTTTTCATACCTCTGTCGGTGGTGCTGCTAACATTTATATGGGTTCACGTAATACTAACAAAAGAAAATGTTGTTCAGGGATCTATTTGTGGTGCTGTGAAGAGGCTTTCTAATAATCATGAGAAAATAACGTATGATGCCGAAGGTACTTCTACTTTGAAGTTAGTTCAACATTCCAATATTATAATTTTTGTATTTTAATGATTTTTTTCCGCTAGGTCTGTCAACCTTCAATAGGTTAATGGTACCTAGCTCTAGCGGTAGGCACTGGTATCTATAAAATAGTTTCTATTATCCACTATAAATTAGTAAGGTCCTGTTTTACAGTCTCTGACTAGTGCTAGATTTTTATCTACCTAGATCTTTGTATTTGAACAGTCTACAGTAGTTATATTTTTTACTGTCGAATAGCGTTATTCACAGGCAGTGGGACAGGCACTAACACTGAACTACTTATGCTTTGGCTTAGCACTTAACAGAGCAATAGATACTGCTATTAAAGTACAAAATAACTAAGTATATTTATTAATCATTGATAATTTTCAGCTGATCCATTGCTCATAGCACCAAACCACCTACGCATAGTTTCTAGAACAAACTGGTTAGCGAAGCCCGTTGAGAAGCCATTAGATCTTCTGAAACTTCCCGCTCCATGGGTCATCATCACTCACACGGACACAGAAGGTTGTTCTAATCAGGTATGTCACGTTACTATCTATTGAATCTAAAGTTCACAATAAATTAGATCGGAATGGTTACATCTACGTGCTCGACTGTTTTGCTTTAGGATAGCTGCTATCCTCAGTGATTAATTAATCCGACCTGCAGAGAATTTAGTATGTCTACTAAGACATAAATCTTTCCTGGTAGAATATGAGTTAAATCGTCCAAGGGGTTGTTATGATACCCTGGACCAAGTCTGCAGAAGTAGTTACATTCTGAATATACGAGTAGATAAAGGTATGATCGATGATAGATAATTCCAATGCATCGATACTTTGTGTTAAACTCTCGGGTAGCGTTTGATAGGTAGGTATATACGTATAATTATTAAACTCAATTATTATCGCCGAGTTCTGGCAATTCTCTAATCATGTTTAATGGTTTTCTTGAGTGGTAATTCGTTTTATGAATGCGATTAGGGACTCGCTAAACACTTTTAGCGATCGTTGTCAGGCGGCGTTCAGTATTGCTCCAATATAGGTAAATTTTGTGATTCCAGAGCGAATGCGTGTTGCGTGTGCGTCTCATACAGACGTTCCACGTGGAATCGCGCGGGTGGTATGACATCGGCTACAACTTTCTGGTCGCAGGCGACGGGTCTGCATACTACGGCCGTGGCTGGGACTTCCAAGGAGCGCACACACTCGGATACAACAAATACAGCATAGGCATAGCCTTCGTAGGTACGTTCAACACCTACGCTCCACCGAAGAAACAAATAGACGCTGCCCTGAAGCTGATAAGCCAAGGAGTAGCATTAGGTAAGATCGCCAAAGACTATAAACTGTTCGGTCATAGACAACTAGCCTCTACTTTAAGTCCGGGAGACAGACTGTACGATATTATAAAAGAATGGCCGCATTTTGTGAAGAACGATACAGACATATCCGAGCTGGTGCCAAATTATTAGAAGTGATACTGGAATTTGTGGTTTTGCATTTACTTGCTTAGCATTATTATAGTTACATAGAATACACAATTGTAGTTTTCGGTTTTAGTCACAATACTGATTTTCAATGATTTTATAAAATATTCAAATTTTGTTGATCACGAATTCACGATCTTTAAAATGTACAAAAAATGTATATCAAATCACAATCAGTTTAATATAGTGAATGAATTAATTAAAAACATAAACAATATTGTCCATTGTGATTTGATTTATAGGGAAGATCATAATAATTCAACTCAATAAAGATATTTCTGAAATTCGTTTTCCTGTAATTCTCATAATTGGAATAAAAGTAATATTTACTGCTGTACATTAGCTTGTAGAAAAGGATTTATTCTTGAATCTACTATGTAGATGTATGTACTTACTGAGCCATACTTTTATTATTTTTTTGTTATAGGTGAGGTAAAGTAGAAATTATTGTATATGTTGGGGTTGTTATTATTAGTGTTTTCTTACACAATTGCTAGTATTACCAATTTAACTTACTCTGAAATGTTAAATCCTGTGCTTGTACCTAATTAAATTATTGGATTGAACTTATTTGAGTATAAACAATGAACTATAAGAAAAGAGTCATGAACTCATGATTCAGTGAAGCATGGTAGGTATTAGTTTCATAAGTAGCAACTTATCAGTAGTCAGTAGGTAAGTACTTAATCTGTACTTAAGTACCTATTTAATCTGTGTTTTCATATTGTGGTCGGGTAGATCGTATTTGTGCATTAATTAAAATAATGTGGTAAAATTGTTATTTATATTCTTTGTGGCACATTATAGATGCCCGGTTATCTATCACAATAGCCAAGACATAGTGCAAATAATCATGTTATGTTATTGTCTTGTTTGTGAATCTGTGTAGGTAGGTATGTCAAATAAATATTTAGGTTTAAAATATTTGTAGTACCTATTGTCTGTCAATGGTGTCGATTCTTTTGTTGCATTTCCCTAAACTAACTTGTCAGCGCTAAAATTATAGCCGTCCTTGTGGTTTCTTTTAGAAATGTACGGCAATGTTTTTAGTGCTGTCGAATTAGGTTAGTTTTGGAAAATTAAACAACAGAATTGACACCAATGTCTGTAGGTATTTGTTTTTAAGACTACCTACAAAACGACATTTCTATATCTCGTCTTCTGAAAATCTTAATTTTTCTTAGCAATTACGTGATCATTTCTTATACATTCCTAATTGTGTTCTAATAATGTATAATACACTACTCAACAAAGTCTAGGGAACAAGCATAATACTTCAATATATTTGTGAAAACTCGTAAAAAAAGTACTGGCCACTAAAATTTATAAATATAGGCTGGAAGAGGATTAAATAATTTGTTCGAAATTCAAAAAATTATAACAAAAAAGCAAAAGCTTTTCAAATTATGGAGGGAAAACCTAACTTGTTCGCAGAGCAAGGGGTTTGTTAGCATAAAGTGTTGAGTGATTTTTGTTGTTTAGTATCGTGTTTTTTCTTGTGAAAAACCATTACCACCAACTTTTTATAAACTTTTGAGACGTTAGACGTTATGTCACGTCGTCATTTAAGGCGGGAAGAGATGCTGAGGGCTGTGGGTATGTTGGAAGCTGGCCGCAGTCAACGCGATATTGCGGACGCTGTTAACACACAACCAAGCGTAATTTGCCGATTATGGGCACGGTACAGGGCTACAGGAGATGTAGCCGAACGTCACCTAGGAAGATACAGGGTCACTACCCAGAGACAAGATCGATTTCTGCAGAATGCTGCAAGAAGGCAGCCCCAGATTACAGCTCGCCAGTTGGTAGGAAGACTACAGTCCCAGCACCGAGTGGTTATCAGTGACCAAACTGCCAGGAGAAGATTACATGAAGTCAATCTCCATGCTCGCAGACCATTAAGAGTTCCAGCTTTGCGACGTGGAAATCGAGGGCGTCGTTTATTGTGGGCTAACGCACGTTTGCGATGGACCGACAATCAGTGGGCACGTGTTCTGTTTTCCGACGAATCTCGCTTCGGATATCACCCTGATTCAAGGAGAGTGCGTGTTTGACGAGTCCCTGGTCGCCATAGTCGACTCCGAAATCCTCAGGAAGTTCATCCTTACCAAGGCGGAACGATCATGGTGTGGGCTGGAATTCGCCTGGGTGGAAGAACTGATCTCGTTTGGATACGAGGAAATTTAAATACAGAGCAATACATTGAGCAGGTTGTGCACCCTATGGTCATCCCTCACCACCAGCAGTTCGGCCAAGATTTCGTGTTCATGCAAGACAATGCACGCGCACACACCGCGAGGCCGGTGATGAATGTGTTCAGCGAGCACAATATCACGGTGTTAGAGTGGCCTGCGCAGTCCGCCGATCTCAATCCCATTGAACATGCATGGGACTTGCTCGGTAGAAGAGCTTTCAGTGATCTTCCTCAAAATTTGAACACGGGAGAAGAACTTTTTTCTCATCTTTCCAGAATATGGAGCCTTATTCCATAGGCGGCCATTGATAACTTAATACTCAGCATGCCACGCCGATGTAGGGCCGTGGCTAATGCCCTGGAAGGTCCAACGGATTTTTAAACAGCTGCAAAGTTAGTTTTTTCATTAAATTTTCACATAAGCGTCAGATGGTTTGGTTATTTACAGAAAATTGTTTTTTTCGGTTTAGGCACTATTTTCGTTTCTCTTACTAAACCTGCATTTTTTTACTTCCACGGTTTTTATTTAATTACATTACTGAAATCAAGAATAAATTAGGCTTCTATTTATGTATAACATCTAGAACGAAAAAATGTAGAATTAAAAATATACACTAAAATAACCTTGTTCCCTAGACTTTGTTGAGTAGTGTATATAAAATCACCACTTCGAACAAGCCTGATAAATTTTGTACAAACAGAATCAATGTGTACCCATATTTTTTAAAAATTAGGTACGATAATTATGGAGTTTTGTGTAAAGATATCATTTCACTGTAAATAATCATTTTCGATTACTATCACACTTTATTGCGATGGCACCTGTCCGCCGTTCGACAAACAAAATAATTTCCTGTGACAAATTATCATAATAGGCATATCATTTGCTCCTTCCCCATTATATTATTCATAAAAGATGTTCATAATATTAATGAATAATGTACGTACCTACGTACGCGTATGTTTCAGTCGAAACTCATAATCTGGCAAAAATAGAGGTTTCACTGAAATAGTTTCATAATAAGTTCCGACATGGACGAAGTAATAAATTTGAACTACAAATATGTTATTATTTATTCGTAGGATATTAATTTAAATAAAAAATCGGCCTAGTGCGAGTCGGACTCGCGCACTGAAGGTTCCGTACAACTTTTTTACAGTACCTACGCGTTCATGAGGAAAGCGGTAGTATGTTTAAAGTTATTAAAAATGTTTTTATTATATGATGTAACAAAAAATTTATGCTTTTGGCAATTCTTCCTTTATCTGTGCTGTAAGCCGTTGCTTCGTACCAAATTTCAAGATTTCTGAGTTCACGGGAAGTTCTCTATAAGTAGGTTTTGATTCCCTTCTGAGTGTCGAAAATTTGTAGCATAGACGGCTGTATCTTGATTGCGTTGGCTTAGATGTTTGATTTGTCACAGTTCCAAGGGACACTAGACCTGCTGAGTCTTTGATATAAATTTCAGCTTGATACTTCCACGCGTCCCTGAGAAGAGAGTCTTGACAGACAGACAGATGGACTACAAAGTGATACTATAAGGTTTCCGTTTTTTTCTTTTGAGGTACGGAACCCTAAAAACAAATTATTGCCATTGAAGAAATTCAATTCTCAAAACCAGTTCTGGCCTGTTATGAGTTTTAACTGTAATAACACAACTATTTAGATACATAATACTATGTGGGTATCTATATTCTCCCTACCTCTGTCATAAAAAGTGCCAGACATGTGTTGATCCCCGTTTTAACCTATTTATTTAACCTCTGCATGGCGTCTGGCGTCTTTCCCGACTCTTTCAAAAAAGCAGTAGTCCACCCTATCTACAAAAATGGAGACAGAGACGTTGTCACTAATTATAGGCCTATATCAGTTCTGACCGTTTTGTCTAAGGTTCTTGAGAGGATTCTGAACAACAGGCTTATAAGCTTTTTGAAATCAAACAATGTTCTCTCCGTAAATCAATACGGATTCAGAAGAGGTGTGTCTACTGAGGACGCCGTCATTGAGCTTACAAATACAATCATTAGTCACCTGTACAGGAAGCGTAAAGGTATCGGCATATTCCTTGACCTCTCTAAAGCCTTTGACACCGTCTCTGTCCCCATTCTTATATCTAAACTTGAAAGGATTGGCGTTCGCGGAATTTGCCTTGAGATTATGAAAAACTACCTCTTAAATCGATCTCAGTATGTCATCATCGAAGGTCATAAGAGCTCGGATGAATATATTGAGTTCGGAGTTCCACAGGGTAGTGTCCTAGGGCCTACCTTGTTTCTGATTTATATTAATGAACTGTGTAGTCTAAACCTTTATAACTGCAAAATTATCACATATGCAGATGACACCGTTTTGCTTGTAGATGGGAAAAACTGGACAGAAGCTTTTAGTCTCGCCGAATCCGCTTTAAGTGCCGTCTCATACTGGCTAGCATCCAATCTTCTAACACTCAACTTGACTAAAACTAAATATATGACATTCTCCGCTAATGCAGCCGGTCTACCACCACCTTCTCACAAACTTTGTTTACATACGTGCCTGAATACACAGCCAAAACCGTGCCTACCTTTAGAACGTACATCAAATATTAAGTATCTCGGTGTGACCGTAGATACCTCTTTGTCTTGGAATCATCACATTTCACAAACAGTATCCCGCACTAGAAAACTTATTTACATCTTTAAAAACCTACGCTCTGTCTTAGACCCCAAGTCACTAAAAGTGGTCTACCTAGCCTTGGCCCAGTCAGTACTTTCTTACTGCATTACTGCTTGGGGCGGAGCCTCCAAATCAATCGTTCTGAGACTCGAGCGTGCACAACGAGCAGTATTAAAAGTTATGGCTAGAAAACCCTTTCGCTTTCCCACTCTTGACTTATACTCTCTCAGTAGTGTTCTCACAGTGAGAAAACTCTTCATACTAAACACAGTACTACGTAAACACTCTCAGTTACCATACCTTACTACGATTCTCATCAAACGCAGATCAGATAGAGTTTGTAATGTTGAATCTCGAAGAACGGAACTCGCAAGCCGACACTACCATTTCATTAGCTCAATGCTTTATAATAGGGTTAACAAAGATCTCAATATCTACCCTCTTACACTACATAAATGTAAAATAAAACTGCTTTCATGGCTACAGCCACTCTCCTACGATGAAACAGAAAACCTCCTGAAAGCGATAGTATAATACACACACACACCCTCACACACACACACTTTCACATAACACACACACCCCATACACACCATCACACTCATACACGGGCACTTACACAACACTCACCCAAAATATACATAATCAGCCCCCCCGTCCCCACAGCCTCATTCTAATATAATACCTATACCCCTTTACACTTTTCAGATGCTCCCTGATTAACCTAGTAAAATTGCTCCTATTTCTCATTTAATTTAATTTTAAGCATTTTGTACCCTTGATTTATTATAGTTTTTCATCTTGATACTTTGTAACATGCTGTTTTAAGGAACTCTCCATACCTAAATCTAAGAGGTGGGCGTTGATGGTTACTTCACAGTTTTTAACTATTGTAACTATCTTCGTATCCAATTCGTGTTACCTACCCCATTATTTTATAAGTTCCGAAATAAAATATTTGATTTTGATATTTGATTTGATATCTTTAAATGTATGTGTAGAATATAATTTTTCTATAGATTAAAATGCGTTTCAAATGAGCACTAAGTGAAATAAAGTTTGTGTAGAGCTAAATGGTTTTGAACTAATTTACTTCAAACTTTATTTGTAGATATAGTAGTAAGGTAGTGGGTCAAATACTATTTATACTAAGGTATATACTGGTCAATTATTGGAAAGTCAATTAACAATTTGGGAAAATTTATAAAAAAACACTACCAACATGACTGTTATGGTAAATAGTAGTAAGGATCGATTGCAAGCCAAATTAATTGATACTGTTAAAATAAGATTTATGTGTAACATTTGTGTGAACTTCACTTTAATTAAGTTAGTGCTATAACAAATTCTAGAGGATACTTAGATTATCCCACTATTATTGTAAAATTTTTCATGTGAATGTGCGTGGCTCAATCAAGCCGTCGGCACAAATTTTTGATGTATCTAAAAATATGTGTTTCAATAAAATACAGGTCTAAGAGAACGAAGTCCACGAGTCCGATCTTATCCAGGATCTTGAGTTTATCCTGGATCTCGGACTTCTGGAATTTATTTAATGTATTAATACCTTTAATAGTCTAGTAATCTCTCTTTCTACGCGAGTTTTTTTACCTGGAAGAATAACATTTATAATTATTTATTATTTACGCGTGGAGCTGCGGGCGTGTGCCCATTATTTATATTTTGTTAATCTTAATTTGTGTATATTTTGAGCCCCTAACCCTTCGCCCGTGGCTTTGTTCACATTTAATCTATATTGTTTATTTTCCTTTGTATTTGGAGGCCCAACCCCTTGATATTTAAAATTACTTGCCCGCGGCTTGTTTCGCGTACGGTAGAGATTGCTGGCATTTTCTTTTTATTGAGTACTTTTATGTTTTCTACAACGTTTCCTGTAACTTTTCGGGATACAAAATAACTTAAAAATACGGAGGTATAGGGTAAAGAAAGTTACGAACTAAATTTTCAGTTTAGTGATGGGGGCATGGTCGAACCGCAAACATCATATTCTAACTTCCAATATACTTATAAGAATTCCGCTCTTATGTCAAAATATTTGGTAGGTGTAAAAATATATTTGTAACATAACTCTTCGGCGTAAGTCAGAAATAAGCGGCTAAAATATAAATAATTCTCTCTTTAACGAAGTTAAGCTCACTGTTCGTAGAACCCTGGGCCCTGCGGATCTCCTTAACTAGGGAGTCTGGAGAATCCACAGAAATGTAGGGTTTTCTCTATTCCGTGGGAGAATCCGTCAATATTGTAGCTTCAGTTTAGTGACGCATTTACTAGTACTCTACGAATAAATATAGTAAGTACTACGTTGTTTTTTTAGTTGTTTCAATTCAAAAATATTTTTAAGAATTATAAAACGGTTTTTGAATTTTTTGTCTTCGCAACTAGGAATAGTTGATGGACCGTCCCCTAGAGCACACATAAATGCAAATAACTTTAAAACTGTATAAATACTAATTAAAATGCTGTGTTTTGGGGAACTACTAAATTACTAAGAAAATCTTGGCATATAATCCAGGTCTCTAGCTTGCGGGGCCCAGGGTTCTTAGGTAATTAATTGGTTCTAAGATCTTTGTGATATTTCGTGGCCGCGCCACGGTTCCAATTTCAATATAAGTTAGACCAAACAAATATGCAAGAAACCTACGTACTTAATTGTACGCCCAGGAAAAAAAAAATCCTTATGGGTTCATGAGATATGGGCTCACCTCGTACAAGTTTAAACGGTTAAGTATGATTCAAGTTAAATTTATGCTTCCTAATTACAGTAAAATGTAACCGAAAAAACTATTAGGTACTTGCAGTATAAATATCAAAACTAAAATAAGTATAGTGAAAATTACAAAGCGCCCTACTGAACTCTTAAAACAAAATACTATCAAATTACACTAGGTACATGTATTCTGATTAAGGAGATAGGATTATACAGATTTAGATAAAATATATTTTTCTTACAATTCAAGTATTGTCAGCGATCTAGTTAGGTAATGCATTATTTACTCCCGACTATAGTGGACGAGTCAATTGAAACTAAACGTAAGTTATTTGTAAGCATAGAAGCTAAGTACATAATTATATGTAATAAGTATTGTGTGTTTAAGTATGTTCCAGTAAAAATATAGTACCTAAGAATTTTTATGCTTTTTTATTTTTATGTTTTCGAATCTTTTGGTCTATATTTTATCTTTAATAGACTTACATAAATTGTAACAGGTAATTTTTTATAAAAAAGTATAAGTACCAGTGGTAGGTATACATACCTATACTGTTTTAAGGTTGTTAGTCAAATGCTCAAACTGGATTATTGTAAAATACACATCAAAAAGTAGGTATAGCACAAAAATGTACTGTGAATTATATTACCTATCTAGCTTTTTTGGGATTACTGTTAAGTAGCTCTATCTGTGTTCGTTTCATGTGGGCATTGTCGTAACATTGTGTTGGCTTGTATAATAGGTTCTATAAGGGTTTTTTATTCGAACTATATTATATTACCTACTGCGCAAGCGAAGTGATCCTTGTGATTATAACTACTGAATAAAGACCGTTTTGATTTGGCAACAATCGCTATAAAATTAGGTGCCCCCCCGAAATCGAATTGATGTATTTTTGTCACTAGAATATATATTCACTAGAATTAGATACCTAATAAATACACTGAAATATGATTTGTAACTATTAACATATTCCAGTTATATCAGTGTATCAGTGTTATGGCCTGTGCAAGTTACATAATTTGTCAATAAACGATTTTATAACTATTAATTGTATTTTATTTACCTATTACCTACTATTATAATTTAAGGGGGAGCGCAGATGTCTATCGTACAGACTATTAGGTTATAGTTTAGAGATCTGAGGCTGAAAAAAAATATAGATACCTATGTTATAAACTACACGAATGTTATTTTAACACAACCACATGTTATAGTGCTCATATAAATATAGTTTCATTAGGTATTCGCATACAATGGACGAAGAGAAGATTAGAGGAAGACGGAATCCCGTTCACCTAGAGAAAAATTAGGAAAAATACTCACAAAAAATTAATGATACAATTTTGAGGTTTTGAGTTCAGAGAGGCTGCCTGCTCAAGCAGCGCCTGCGTCACAATCACAGCGCTGCAGCGTGCTCGCTGTTTTAAATCGTATAAGTTAGGCACCGTATTTATTATCAACTAGCGGCCTGTCCCAGCTTCGCATGGGTGGACATAATTTTTTTCAACATTTTAGCATAAACTTAGACTCCCGCGCTTCGTAACACACGAAGGTGAAAATACACGTGCCAATAAAATGGTACAGTAGCGAGCATGCAAGATACAGGCATGCAGGATTTACGGGCACATTGTGGATACATTTGCAAGTTAACTCGTCAGGTCAGGTATCGCGACGGTCACACATGCCGGTTTCGTAGCCCCCCGCGTCCCCTCGCTTACGTGGCATGCCAACACGTCAAGTACTGGCATGCCTGTACCTGTCGCGACGTTCACAGATGCCGGTTTCGTAGCCTCCCCCCCGAGTCCCCTCCGTCACGTGGATGCCAGTAGCTGACCTAAAATAGAATGTTGTGCTAACTACTTGCATGCCAGGTACAGGCATGCCAATTAGCGTATGTGTCTGTAGCTTGCATGCAAGTGTGCCAGCTACGGGCATGTGTATTTTCACCTTTGTGGCCACGCTGAGTGAGAACTCTCCTCGCTGTCGCGCTTTCTAAGGCGCACTAAAGTTTTTAATTTCGTAATATCTTTTGAATGGAATGTCTGATTTGAAAAATTCAAGAAGTAATCTACAGGTATTGAAACAGCCTTGCATACAAAATGATTTATTCGGATAAGGATTAATATAAAGACATAGATAACATGGTCTGATTTTGGTCGACGTTTTTATCAACATTTAAAATGTAGAAAAGTAGTTATAGTAACATAACTAAAATAGTTAGACTTATGCTATCATTGACTTAATTGTAGATAGTGAATAGTTCTTTAATATTGTAGAACATTTTTTTGTTCTATCGTCAATAGTTTCCGCAGCGCATGCAAAGAAAGTCATTTTATATTACACCTTGGGTTACATTTTTTATGTTTTAGTAAGGATCCCTAATTTTTTCCAGCAATAAATGTAGAATATGTTACTCAGGAATAATGTACCTTTCATATGGTGAAAGAATTTTTGAAATCGGACCAGTAGTTTTTGAGCCTATTCGAAACATACGTGCATAAATACAAAGTTTTCCTCTTTATAATATTATTAGTGTAGATAGTATAGATGTAGATAGTGTAGATGTAGATAGTGTATGTAGATAGTGTAGATTAATATGTTATTCGACGACCTCAGTGGCGCAGCGGGCGAGAGGCGTCCGCCTGCGACGCAAGAGGTTGCGGGTTCGATTCCCGCCTCGGAACAAATTTGTGTACGATCTGCAGAAATTTGTTCCGTTGGTCTGGGTGTTTAAGTTCATGTATAATAAAAAATATGTATCTTTGTAAGTATATAATGCATTAAATATATCAGTCATCTAGTACACATAACACGAGCTTTAAGTAGCTTACTTTGGGGCTAGATGGTGCTGTGTGGAATGTCCAGCATTATTTATTTATTTGTTTATTATTATTTATTGGGGTGAGCGGTACCTATTTCCCGGCGAACGCCATTACCCCTGCTTCCCTAACCTAATAACGAAGGTAGGTGAATACAAAAGAAACAATAGTACAACAATAGTAGAAATAATCGAGATGTCACTTGCATATCTTGCACCAAGCGTCTTCCTAGGTAGGTAGGTACATTACATACGTACGTATTACATTACGTATGTAAGGCATCGAAACACTACTGGCATTTTCATTCTGACATTTCCTTGGGACCTTACTTATGAATTCAGGTAGGGGCTTTGGCATGCCGACTCAATGTTTACCCAGAGACTTTGCTTATGAAATTATAACTAACGCTTACCTACAAAGTTAGGTAACTCATAAAAAGCTATAAAAATAAATAATCCTAATTTAGAAATCACACATTTTGTGAGTAGAGTTTGGTCCGATAACTCTCCGGACCTTTGCATAACACAATTTTTTGGGATAGTCTAGTAGGACTCCACGATAACGTGGAGTCCTACTAGACTATCCCAAAAAATTGAGGGAAATTGAGGGAAACTGCGCCGTTCATTTTTAAATGTTTGATTTTTATGGTGCATAATGAAAGGAATTCCACCATAAAAATATGCACCATAAAAATCAAACATTTAAATATGAACGGCGCTTAACCACGCTAAGTAGGTAAGTTACGCCTTTGGCGCTTATTGTTACCTACTTGTAAAAAACTATTTTATGTAATTAAAAGCATTATATTTTATGTAATAAAGGCTTTGCTAAAAATGATTGCTGACTCTGTTTGAGTGTCTGTTTTTCGTCATTATTGTTTTTGTCGTTATTTTGTCTATAAGTCAATTAATTTGAGAAAAAAGTAAAATGTTTTCTACTAGTTTAGTACTTGGTTTCACGCGCGCTGATTTAAATCCCGGTATTCCCACGGGATAAAAAGTAGCCTATGTGCTATTCCAGACTATAATCTATATCTCTGCCAAGTTTCATCCAGATCCGTTCAGCCTTTCCGACGTGAAAGAGTAACAAACATCCATCCATCCATCTATCCATACTTACAAACTTTCGCGTTTATAATATTAGTAGGACTAGCGACCCGCCCGCGCGCCCCTACTTCGCACGGGTGCGCATTGTTTTTCTACTATATCATGCATGTATTATACGTATAAACCTTTCTCTTAAATCACTTTATCTAATAAAAAAAATCGCATCAAAATCCGTTGCGTAGTTTTAAAGCATACATAGGGACAGGGACAGAGAAAGCGACTTTGTTTTATACTATGTAGTGATAGTGATATCTTTGAACATGAGTGCATAGGTAACTTCTTCTTTTGGTGTCACACTAGTTTCTTTCGAAACAGTGAGCGTAGGTAAAAATTGGTTTATTATAATAGCTTATATACCTACTATGTTTTTCTGTTCAAAAATTAATGTGCGCAATGCCAGTACTCTCAAACGGTGAAGGAAAACATCGTGAGGAAACCGGCATGTTGTAAAACCTAACAAGTTCTATAACATGTGACAAGTGCTCGAAAGGAGCCTCTTGAGGCGCACTTAAAATCCTTTCACCGCACTGTTTCGAAAGAAACTAGTGACACGATAAGAAGAAGAAGACGTACTATGTTTTATTGTTGTTCTTAGGTAGGTCCATAAGTAGGTAGGTATGACGTTTTTATATTTATCTGTATTGAAGATCTAGGTATGTTTAATTAAATTTGTCATGACAATCGCGCGGTGTGGGATGCCAATTAGCTTAGCTACGGGACATAGCGTGGTATGGGCCATGGGAAAGCAAACAGCCTGTTGATAGCTTTACATTGTTACAGTAAAGGGCAGTGAAACATCGACATCATTTGTGAAGAAAACGGGCTTTTACTCGTACCTACTAGGTACTGATATTGGTTATTGTAATTAGGTATAGTAGTTTCACGGTAAGGTCTTGTTAAAAATGGTGATTAGATACTTAATAGGCCGTGTAGGTTAAACGACTTTCTTTTAACCGACCTAAAAAAATTAGGAGGATTTCAATTCGACTCTTTTTTGTGGTAGAGGCGGCATTTCTTTTATTCCAGACTATAATATATCTCTGTGCCAATTTTCACCAAGATCCTTTCAGCCATTCTGGAGTTATAGAGTAACATCCATCCATCCATACTTACAAACTTTTTGCATTTATAATATTGGTAGGCTAAAATTAGCTATTTTACTGAGCTGTGTGCTACTCGTAGATTCTAGCGGTACCCGGTAGCATGCGTGAATGCGGCCCTAGCTAGCCCTGTTTACATCGGTGCCCTAAGCACCATATGTACAGGTAGGTAGGTAAATACTCAGGTATTTATTATTTCAACTGTGTAGCGTGATTGTAATTTGTATGATAATTTAGATCGGAGCCGATATTGGTCGATTAATCTGACGTTTGACGCACTAACGACCGTGAAACGGAAAAAAATAACAGCATGCATGCTCAATGTAGATTAGTGTTTTTTTTCAAGTGGCACAAGGTTAATTTTACTTTATACTTACCTCAGCATAGTAAGTACCTATCTAATCTATATCCATAATAAGTATTATATCAGCCATCCTGTTCCCATATCACAAGCTTTGGCTTAGTTTGGGGCTAGATAGTGTTGTGTGGAAAGTCCAGTTATATTTACATATTATATTCAATATTATTTATTATCACTTCGAAATGTCATACATAAGACACTTATTATAGGTACCGTCGTAGTAGGTAGGTACTTCTTGCTTACATTTTCAACATTTTTGAAAATATAAAATCAATGAATGAAGCTTAGAAAAATCACAACCACCTAGTTTTGGAGAAAATTTTTAAGGTCCAATGAAAATTTCATTTCAGATCTTGTTGGTATTCTTAAGAATACGTTTAACTAGTTTTCGGACAAGAAAGGAAACTAGCTTTATCTAAATTATATCTTTGCTGAACCTTTGTATTATTTTTCTACGAAACGTGGTTGTTTGCGTTTTTTCGTAACGACGACATTAAGACGAAGACAATCGTAAAATGGCCCTGAAGATCGGATATTTCGCTAGCTGAGCTCCCCGATCGCGATATATTTTCGATAGATTAAGTAGCGCCACACGCGGATGATCAATTAGGTGCAAAAGCGATGAACTAGTTCGACCTCTCCGTCAGCTAGTTAGCATAATAGTACTGGCAGCGAATTATTATATTATACAGGGCGCAAACGTGGACACTTTTGTGTCTTGAGTGTATAAGTCATGAATATTTGATTTCTATAGAACCAGTATCAAATTATCCACTCCCTGCGCATAATTAAACATTTGTTTTTTTTCTACTGAAAATAATGTTTTCTTTCTCATTTATATACCTATGGTGAATCTTTATAAAAATAGTCACAATCAACAACACACTGATTATGACTAATAAACATGATGAATCGCAGATATTGACGTTGGTACTTAGATAGATAATAGCCTAGAAGATCTTCGCCTAGCTAGATCTTCTTCATATGTGTCATTCCGTTTGCACCTGGTAGCGACTAGCTTATTTTCTAGACTAACCGTACAATTAGTTTAGTTATTTATTTATTTGTCTATTTATTTAGTTGGTCGATAGTTAGTCTATCCATCTAATTCTTATTTTTATTTGGCCATTCCACGGTCCGACTTGGCCGCTTATACCAAGTATTTTTAAATCACCAGCTAATTAAGCCAGTAGGTCGATTCCGTAGTACGTGATTACGACAACTCTCTTCCTTGACTACAAAGGGATAGAATTTCAACTAAGGAGCTGGAGTATTATGTATTCTATGGTGCTAGTCCAACCGGCCGCTGTGGTTCCTGATTTAGTTCGGCCAATTGTATTTACAGTCACTTGTAATACAATTGGCCGAATAGGATTGCTTCATAATATACAAAGTTATTTATATTATTTAATTATATAAATAACTTTGTATTATTTCATTATGCAAGTCTTGTAGATTCTTTCATCAGGTAAGTAGAGATAAACCATTCTAAAAATGCACGCCCCTCTACCTGCCTTTGCTTTGCTTTTGTGGGTGAAGGCAGGTAGAGGGGCGTGCATTTTTAGAATGGTTTATCTCTACTTTATTATAAAAAATCTGGTAGATTTACGAGACAACGGAAAAGTAGGTAATGCTTGAATAGTGTAGACTTCAATAGTCTACAATAGGAGATAAGTAACGAAAGAGAAAGTAACGAACAGTCAGTTGTAGTCAGCCGCTTCAGCGGTCTTGAATCGAAAGGCTAATTCGGTAATTTTCTTCTTATTATGCTGGGACACGTTTTACTCTTTGAGTTCGATTAATTGTAGACTTGTGAGGCTTTTGGTGCCGGCGCAAAAGAACCTCAGCTACGAGAACTAACAGTTTTTAAAGATCTATAAACCTTCTTTTTACCACTGTATGGCTATTCCATGTTTCGTGGTAATAGCTGTATGTTTTTTGTTGGAAATAACAGTTACCTATCTTATCTTATCTTTTTAAATAGGTATATAATTAGTTGTTTTTATGGAGTTAGTATAATAATAGAGATACAAGTTACTCATAATATCACAAGGAATACGAAGAAGGTTGGTCATCATGTTAAGGTTATGCACAGCAGCGTCTTAGGCTGGTAGTGATAAAACCAGTGTATTTAACACACTTAATCAGTATTACTCTATAGGGTAGCGTCATAAAATCATAATTAAATGCTAAGCCGACACACGATCGAACGAGTACCAATTCAAACTTCACTATCAACTCGATCTGTGTTCTATTATAATTACCAACTCGTGTGGCCCCTGACAAATCACGTAAAGCTTTTATAAATGCTGCCAGTGTCAATTCTCACGCCGTTCACATTGAGCGTGTTTTCCCTCAGAATGAACCCTTTAGAAATAAACTCCTACGGCCTCCGTAAAGCGGGCGTGAAGGTTAGGGATGTTATCCCAAGTAAAGAAAGCTGGACCAAGCAGACACGCAGGGGCTTCTTGGCAGGAAAATTTGTAGAGTTCTGCAAGAGAACAGATTTACACGGATACAAATATATTGTGATGGATGACCTTAGCACTATTGAAAGGTAACTTGCGCGTTGAAACACTTTCTTTACATTGATGGGATTTAATCTCTCCGGTATCTCTCCTTGGAAAAGCACAAGATTCGTAGTGTTGCTTTTAAATAGGTAACCTTTTTTTGTATGCCAGAGCCTTCAGCGTTCGCCAGTAGCACGTTGTCGGCAGTCAACATACGATGATATGAACATTTTAGTCCATTTAAAAAAGGGATTTCCTGGACTGGAAATAAAGAGGATGAAGATCTTGTCATGGAACTATGTGAAAGTAGAAGTGAAACCTTACTTCTAGTTTGGTTTATGGTTCCAGTTTACCATTTACCACTTACGACCTAGATTACCTTTGCACTTGCCCTTATGTGCTTCTTGTCACTAATCTTTTCATCGCCAAGAATTATAAAAAAACCCCTTGTCGTCGTTACCCTAATCAGACCAAAAATTCTGCTGCATCTCTTTAGGAATTGAGTGGCAAGTTACACTATTTAGCGTTTCTCCTAGCCATTCACAAGAGAGATGATTGGTAGAGATAGCAATAGCTCTAGAATTGTTTATGTGTGGTTTATTTTTTGACATATTTTTATCCACTTTACCTAATACTTTGAGGACTTGTGGTACCTATAGGTCAAGCTATAGGCTATGCGTTACTTTTCACTTAATAGTAAGTCACTAAGTAAGTGTTTTATATATTTCAGATAAATTTGATAAGGATTGTTTAGATATTTTTTATGAGTACATAATATCTGTATCACAGGTTTTCTAAATCTACTTCAGGCACCGGTCTATTGCAGCTCATGTTTCTAACTTGTTGTTTTTGAGAGTTTATTACCTATATTTTTATTATAGTACTTGAGATGAGAGAAAAAATACATTATTATTATTATTAGAAAAAAAAATATGATATCTTGTAAATATTATAAAAAAAAAATAAAGATAAAGCCAGTAACAGAAAAAAAGCTGTAAACATTGAATTTAAAAGTAGACTACAAGAAATTTAGAGCCTTAAAGAGTAACCATATCTGTACATCTATCTATTTGGCTCATTGACCAAATAGATAGATGTACAGATATGGTTACTCTTTAAGGCTCTAAATTTCTTGTAGTCTACTTTTAAATTCAATGTTTACAGCTTTTTTTCTGTTACTGGCTTTATCTTTATTTATCTTTGTTCAGTAATTATTCATTTATATCCGTTTGTTTAATCGAAACTAATTTAAATATGAAATCTAAAACGGAAGTGTTTTTTCCTAGGAGTTGCTGGGCGTTTGCTGTTGTAGTGAGTATTATTGTCGCCGCTTATTTCGTCGTGACTGCCTACAAGTGGTATGCTAGGAATCCTATCGTAACGGTGAGAGTTTTAGATTCTTTACAGGTCCAAAAATATAGATTACAGGACAGAAAAGTATAAGTCCTTATATTCTCCAAAATTCTGAAAAAAGTTTATAACTCGTAAACTATAAAAAATCTCGGAACGTACAAGGGGGTGATTCAGGTACCCCAAATGGTGCTCTATCTTTGGACTTCCGCATAACGCTACTTTTTGGGACACCCTGTCTATTTATCTTCATAAATATTGAAATGTGCGTGCGAGTTGTTGACAGTTGTCTGTGCGTTTTAACCGTTAAAACAGAACCTTTTGGCAGTAAACACCTGGTATTACTGCTTAACGGATGGATGGGTTTACAAAAGTAGAAAATCTTCAGCTTATCCAAGAGGATATCTACAGTGTCTGGGGATCGAAACAAATAGCTGTTTTTTATGAAACATATTTTTTTAGGTAATAGAGAGCACACAAGGGGCAATTTGGGACGTACCCTTTCCTGCAGTGACAATATGCGATTTAAACATGGTTTCAAAAAAAGCTGCTTGGCTGTTTGCTTCTAATATGTAAGTTACAACAAATGCTACACACAACTTTGTTTATTTAAATAATTATATTCCAAGCTTTTCATATATCAAATCGTATCAAAAACGTTTATACATGAGAAGTATTATACAGAAAACAAATTGGTTGTGACCACAAAATAAGTACCTTTTATTTCCAAAAGCCGCAAAGACATTGAACTCTAAACAATAATATTGTTTCTTTTTCTCTATTTATTTTTTATCTCTTTTTTTTATCTCTATTCTCTAAACAATAATATTATCATTCTATATCTATCAATTCTATTCAAAGGTCTACTTACAGACACATCAGACTGAACTCCTACGAATCAGAATGTCGTGGTGCAATGTGCACCAAGGATTAAACCTTACAATGACATATTATGTAATTGTAAGGTTTAATCCTGGGTGAAAATATCAAAGGGCACATCGTCGTGCGTCCAAGGAAGACCTAACATTGCACCACGTCATTCTGATGCGTAGGAGTTCAGTTTGATGTGTCTGTAAGTACACCTTTGAATAGAATTGATAGATATAGAATGATAATGGGTGCATTAATGCATAGTAACATAATAAAACTTCTAGACATTATATATAATTTTAAGAGAAGTAGAGTTCTTTGTGAAGGGCTCGTCTGGGTAAGTACTACCACCGTATAACGCCCATTATCAGCCATCTAAAAGACTATTTTTATTAATTTTAGAATTGGATTTCATTAAATATAATTTAAAAATACAGCCTAAGCTCAGGTGGTAGTAACTCTGCCTTCTACGCCGTAGGCCTTGGGTTCGATTGGATTTGATATTGCATATGAGTGTGTAGTCGACCCTGCGTAGCACGTACGCTACGCGGCGTAGCGCACGCATAGCCTTTTATCTACGAATGCTACGGTGGATCTACAATAGGGTACGATAATGCAATGACAATTGCAAACACATTTCAACATTTCGAAAGATATAAAATTTATTCAGTTATTATCTTTATTTTATATCTTAAAGAGGTTCATTTGTAGTAACTTTTATTTTAGTGTGATTCCAATATAAATTCCTTGGATGAATCATAGAAAGACATACGTTTTGCTTTGCAATTTTCATGCTTTAACTACGAGGTATCCGATACTAAAATGTTTGTTACGCCAACTTTGCTCAAGGACTTTTTATCTTATTTAACATTTTTGTTTTTTTTTAGGTCATTACCAATAAACCAAACTAGGGAGTTTGTTTTTGAGAGCCTCCGACTAATTCCCCTACTACACTCTATGTACGTGCCAACTCCGGCGCAGAAGCAGCAGCTACGTGAATTTCAACGCATACTGGAGTTCAATGACGTTTCTGTGGAAAATCTTTTCAGGAGTGTAAGTTTTCTATATAACATGAAGTCATGGTACATTGCATTGGTTTTTTACTCTTAATTATTTTTTTAACTGTGATTTAGTAAATTATAAATTACAAGAAGAATTGATTGTAATTTTCATACAAAGCGAGTGATAAGATCACCTACTTAGCTGGCATGACTTAATTTTACTCTCAGTAGGAATCGAACCCCCCATGGCCTACCAGTGCAGAAGACAGGCCTGCTACCTGTTGACATATGAGAGCTGTCAAAATTTGACAGCTCTCACCTTTGACATTTGATAGTCAAATGTCAAAAATGCGTCAGTGCGACCTATCCATAATTATGATGGTTACAAGAATTTGGTTAACTGACCAATCAAGCTATACCAACCATTGTGTAGGGCTCGTCTGGAAAGAGTAGTATTCCATCATGCCTTTTTCTGCCTACTGTATTTCGGGTTCCATTATAAAATATGTATTATGAAATTCCACTAGTTAAAAATATAATAGTTCAGCGTTGTTGCTAGCTGAAATATACCTGCTGTATTTTCCATAGAAAGAGCTTTAACATGAAATCAAATGACTCAATTAACTGTAAATGGAAACCATTGCTTGACAACCCAGGAAATTAGCTTGCAGTGTCGCTTGCATTCAGTGCTGACCTCCGGGCACATGACATTTCAATCAATATGAGTTGGTAGGCCCAGCACCTAAGTGCACGACTCGAAAATATATTTATGG
This sequence comes from Plemyria rubiginata, assembly GCA_963576535.1. NCBI lineage: Eukaryota > Metazoa > Arthropoda > Insecta > Lepidoptera > Geometridae > Plemyria > Plemyria rubiginata. Next base: position 8,369,797 of record OY754905.1, read on the forward strand.
GAGAGGAGTGAGCAACGATATGACGTATGATAGAGGAAGGTGGAAGAAGAGAAACTGTTGTGACCCTGATCTGACCCTACATTGCGAGGGGTAAGGGCAGGAATATGATGAGAATATAAACATTTTAAATTTGCCTCTTAAATCTAAATTTACAACAGAGTTTAGAAAAAAAGGGCAATTTGTTTGATGACAAAAAAAGCCACTATTGAGTGGTTACATTCTACAGTTTTGGTTTTTTTAGCTACATACACACCCTTTAGAATAATGAACTCGAATGACAAATTTTAATTTGAATGACGAACAGGAGCCAAAGGAAGAAAGAAGAAAAAGCAGATATACATACATACCAAGAAATTTTTGTTACGTAGTATATAAATAAATAAAATAAATAAATAATGCTGGACAATCCACACAACATCATCTAGCCCCAAAGTAAGCTACTCAAAGCTTGTGTTATGGGTACTAGATAACTGATATATTTAATACATTATATACTTACATAGATAGATATTTTTTATTATACATAGAAAACACCCAGACCATCGGAACAAATTTCTGCAGATCGTACACAAATTTGTTCCCAGGCGGGAATCGAACCCGCAACCTCTTGCGTCGCAGGCAGGCTCTCGCCCGCTGCGCCACAGAGGTCGTCAAGTAGTATAAATTCCTTCCTCGTATGTACGAGTAGTACTTTTAGAAAAGCTGTCTTCCTATAAAGTCACGAGATAGATAGAATAAAAAGGAGTCAAGAGTCAAGCTCAGACGAATTACCCAAAATAATATTTTATAGCGGGCATGGCGAGAAATTAAAATCGACCACTATAAAACGTCTTATAACTCGGTAAACCTAGCGCTAGTTCCTCGTGCGTGACCAAAGTCTACACACCTGGCAAGAAGCCAGACAGAAAGCCGGGCATCCTTGCCGCTAGATCCATGAGCATAATTATAATCACTATACTAGACCATTATCGCATTAACTATTGCAAGTGCGCTGTTTACAACAAAATGAATTGTTAAAGTCACGCCAACCAACGTCAATAAAAACGAAAATTAAGACTGATAAATCGTCGTTAAGCCCAGCTATTTTTAGGAGTCAAGGATAATCCTGATAAAACGGAAAACGAAGTGTTACTTATATCAAATACTTAAATTTTAAGATTTGAACATAATTTCTCGATACCGATAATACATCCTACTAATATTATAAACGCGAAAGTTTGTAAGTATGGATGGATGGATGGATTTCACGCCGGAACGGCTGAACGAATATGGATGAAACTTGGCAGAGAGATTAGTTAGAGTGTGGAATAACACATAGGCTACTTTTTATCCCGCGGTAATACCGGGATTTAAGTCTGCGCGGGTTAAACCGCGGGGCGCAACTAGTGAGTTCATAAGTACCTAGGTATTTATCGTCGCGACAGAAAAATTATTCCATTGCCCTCTAAAAATGTCTGGTACATTAATAATAATCATATAATCATGAATAAGTACAATGATATACTGTAATTTTGGAAATTATAAAGTCAACTCTTCTCAGGAATGGATGCTCTTTGATAGCATGGTCTTTCCAGGTGTCACCAGCATACCACTGCAGTGATCTGGTGCAGAAGTGTATGTGGAAAAACACGATATACCGCTGCGATCATCTGTTTCAGCAAGTCTTCACACTTTTTAACCTCTGCTGTGCCTTCAATTACTACGCCGTCGAGCCAGATAAGAAAGATGGGTAAGTTCCAATATTCTATAAATACGGGACCTTTAGACGTCAAATTCCATATTCAGATTCTTCAAAATTTAAAATATATTTAAAAATTTAGATAATTTACGTTCATATTATCAACTTTTACATACCTAGTTATGTATTGAGTTCGTGAAGCCACCTTCGGGTCTCGTATATAATATAAGGAGGACTACTCTGCATCATAGCACCTTCTTTTTTACCTTTTAATTAAATTTTTAAGCTACACTTTAGTTCTTATCTTATAAATTTTAGAGCTTCATATGTTTGCTTGACAAATAAATTAATTTTCTTTTTTTTTCGTTCAAAAAACCATGTTGGTTTGTCAATAAAGCTAAACTACTATAAATAGCCGAGTGATTCATAATATGAATGTGTCCCCTGAAGCACAAAGCGGTCAGCTAGGTCTAATACTTTTGAGCAAGATTATTGATAGCTAGAAAGACTGTAAAGTCCCTCACAATCCACGCAGTCTGATACAGTGCTCTCTCAGGTTTTACACCTATTGTTACCTCACGTACTTCACCATTCAGGTATATTGAACTAAGGGTAGGCCTTCACAAATAATTGTGTTCGATGTTCATCTATTTTATGCTAGCGTGTGTTCGTTTAATAGCGCGCGCGTTTAATAGTGTTTATTTATTTAGCAAGATAATACACCTGTACATATAAACTGATGAAAACATTATCAAAGTGACATAATTAATTTACACTCTCGCTATGTTATTATTAAATTTACGGTTCTTTAATGTCATATTAATTTTGGCACCTTAATTTTACTAATAAATAAGGCAAACGGAAACTAATTGTTTAAAAGAATAATTAATGGCGCATCCAATCTTACCCCGAAAGGTATTAGAGACGGAATTTAATAACAAGGCCAAGCATTCGTTGGTTTAAACTTCCGTAAACAAAGCGGATATAAACATATTTATTTTCATGAAATATGGTAACAGTTCAGAATTGCTTAAATTATTTATGCATATGAACAGAATAAGCCATGACTTTTATGATGACAGCCGTGGTGAATGAAATCGTTGTTCATGTCGTGTAAGCTCTTCTTTTTCTTAACTCAAGCTATCGACGAAAAGCGAGCAGTGTATGTCTGGCGGAAACCAAATAAGCAGGCAAGTTATTTTTATTAGTTTGCTTTCATATTTTGTTATTTATGGGGTTTTAATGCCTGAAATAAAAGCATATTATTATTATATTCCGTGTGTATTTAAGAAATACAAATTAGGTGCTACCAAAGCTCGGCACGTGCCCATTCATGATAGGCTGTCGTAACTTTTATCAAAAGTTATATTTTTCTTAATAAATTTAAAAGCAGTGTTTAAAAGCATATTTTTTTGCCCAAGAAGTTGCTCAATGCTCTCATGCGGAATAAAACAATATAATGACATACAAAATACGAAACTCTAACCAACAGAAAGCGACTGTTATTTTATTCATTACGAAATAAAATAGTGGAAGCAAGGTAAAGTTAAGTCCGCCGGAATGACCTCATTCATAGGAAATTACTCTGATAAGCCTACCGTATTTAGAACTACGTTAATAAACCTAAATGAGCAACCATATCTGTACATCTAACTGGCCAATGAGAATCTAGAGTAAATACTCTTTTTTATCCACTTGTTTAATCAAAACGAATTTAACGTGGATTTAAGAAGTAAGAAAAAATGGTTCATATGGGTTTTTTTAGTTTGACGATTTTATAAATAATAATAATAAGCACAGATCATATCTAAAGCTAACCCGCTATGGGCAGTCACGCTAGCTTATTTCAAGTATGTTTTTTTATTATCATAATAGTATATATTTATACTTGAAATAAAAAAAAAATTAAATACATTTATTTAATACACACACACAATGAAGTTATACAGACAAAAAAGTTAACTAAGTAAATGAAAATTAAACAATAAAAAAGAACGAGGTAACAAAAGTAAATCAAATTAGGTCTGCTCGGTGTCTGGTGAGGTTAAATCGGTTATAACTCAGCGTAATGCTACCCCTGCATGAACCATGAAAAAGGTTGCGCTACATCTATGAGGAGACACTTGGGCGGATCGACTTCTGGTTTTGAAGATGACTGAATCTTATAATTTCTAACAGTACGGTCGGAAATTTAATTTACATACTAAGTAATGTGCTTCTCGATCGCAAATTTTTAATTTTAGAAGATTTCATGTTATTGTTCTTTATCAAATCAAATCACAGGGATAGCCTTGACTAATATTTAGAAACATATGTGATATAATCAATTATTTACAAAAATAATAGGCCCATAGGTACGTACTTTAAGATGCAATCAAACATGAACATGAACGAAATGAGTCAAGGCATAAACCCATAACCACTGTATTTTTTTGTGACCCTGTGCAATACAAATGATTTTTTGTCACAGAAATGGAAGAAACTACATATTGCGTAAGAAGACCCCTCGTCGCGTCGCATCATGTGGCTATCAGACTGGCTTGACGGTTCTCCTCAATACAAACGTGGATGACTACTACAGCGCTTCAGTTGCCTCTCAAGGCTCATTGGTAAAGCTGGTTTCATAGGGTACAACGAAATTGATTTCTGGTACCCACGGGTCACACACACGGTTTACACTGTAACGAATAGAAAACCTGTATGTACCTACCGGCCGAAACGGGACCAGAAATTCTTCCTCGGTATGCACACACCCTTATGGCTACTTGTGCACAACTCTACTAAACAAACGAAGGCTAGAGGCTAGGCTTTCTAGTATTTTAACGCTAGTAATACTTGACACATAAAGTGGGATAAGGGCAGCAGAAAGAAAAAGACTAGCGTTAGAACAGGGCTATAATTTTACGTTAGGATATTTTTTAAGCGTTTTTTCTTTGGATGATTTTTAAACGAAATCAATACACCTCTAAATAGGCCAAATAAGACAACGTTAGATACGTTATAAAAGAAAAACTGGTGTTTTATTCTAAAAGTTATACCTACGAATAACTTTGAAATTGATTTCCTATAAATTTTGCTATTTTTATTTTAATTGAGAAACGTGGTCTCATGTTTATGTTCTAGAAGTCTTTTTGTGCACGTTTTATTCGGAGCTAACATATACTCTGTCAGAATGTCATCTACGGAACAGAGAATACCCTACAAACTGCCATCCATCAATCACGCTAGCTATTTTCGCTGCAACTTCTCTGGCACGTGTATTGGTACATTGTGCAGTATCAAATCCTAGCAATCTGTTACCCTTTCATTAATGAATGTTGAAACAGTAGAACAAACTAGATTGTCAGATTTAAATTCCTTAATTTTGAAACTCGTATAACCGTTCTTAACATCGTGAAAATATCATACAAAACAAGTATGTGATTTGAGTAGAATATTAAATTCAGATCTACATTTCTGAATAAACAAGTTGAAAAAAAAAACAACTGACAAGACGGAGTGGGTTAGATACTTACTCTTAATAATTATACTAATTTAAATATTTATACATCAAGTAAAAATCCATTTTAACCAAAATGTTTCCAGGTTCCGTTCCACCGAACCGAACCGCGTGGGGATTGGTAGATATAATTATCTACCAATCACCAATTTTATTAATATAAAAATGTAGATCATGAAGAAAAAGAGGTCTAAATAAATGCACTAAGTACCAACGTCCCGTTAATAAAAGTATGGGCAAATAGCTTGTCCCTTACGATGTACAAATCATCTTGAATTACGTATACATATTTCTGCATACACACAGCAGATACCAATCTTAGCCGTATTTTCTCACGCAGGTGTTCATAGATAATGCATACAACGTTCCGAATCACGATTCTCCCGCGCGTATGGTGAACCCTGGGACTGAAGTGCTGATAGCCTTGACTCCGGAGCGGACGTATGCCACCAGCGGCATAAAGGCCTTCACAGCGGAACAGCGCCAGTGCTACTATAGCGATGAGGTATTTTTACGTTCATAAAGTTATTAACCCTCACCAAAAATTCGACGGTTCTCAATTAGATTGTTTTTTAAAGTATTTTATGGAATCACTAGTTGTGCCCCGCGGTTTCACCCGCGCAGATTTAAATCCCGGTATTCCCACGGGATTAAAAGTAGCCTGTGTTATTCCAGACTGATGTCTCTCTGCCAAGTTTTATTCAGATCTATTCAGCCGTTTGGGCGTGAAAGAGTAACATCCATCCATCCATCCATGCTTCAAAACTTTCACGTTTTTATTATTAGGAGGAAGGATTCTGCCAATAAATCGATTTTGATTATTCTTTTAGAGCTTTAGAGTGTTCCTGTACAGGTGGTTCTATATAAATTTTATCGAAAATTATTTAGCGCGTTTTGAGAAAATCAATAATTCCAAATGTACTTGTATACCTGAACAATGTTTATGCTGTTTAATTTTTTCAGTGTATTTGAAGTTGGTTTTTGCAGAAAAGATTACTACTTTATTCATATTATTTAGAGTATTATTTTATTCATAACAGATTTGTTGCAGGCCTTAATAGGTATTAAGTGAAAATGGACTAGATACCCAAATAATAAACATTCATACATTGTGCAGACACATTTGATAGGCCAGCTTCAGTCAGTTGTAGTAATACTGCCTTCTGTGTTGTATAGGCCGTGGGGCGATCCCCTCTGTACGCAAACATTTGTATGATAAACTTAGATTATCACTGTTCTTTGTTTGGGTGCTATTATGTATTACAAGTATGTATTTTATTTACAAAAAAAAATAAGTATTATGTCAGTTATCTGGGCACATTACAAGCTTAGCTTAGTTTGGGTCAGATAGCGATAGCGTAAAGTCCACCAGTTGATTATTTAATACAGTGAGCCTACCTAATTTTAACGCTTTGAATAAACTACTTTTTCTTTTTTAATTATTTAACACTCACCTTCGACTCAACTTCAACTTCGACTTTCACCAAATTTTCGATTCGAAAATTCAAGTAGTAAGTTGTAGAAATTCGGAATAAGCCTACCGTGGTATATAAAGTTTGTAATATACAAGGATTTAGATACGTAATAATAAATAATATAATAATATACTAATTATACACAATTGATTTTGTATTATTTTCATAGTGTTAACTACACTCAAGGAAATCACAAAGGGATTTGAACCCACGAGTTCAAATCCCACTAGGTTAATAACTTTTGGGTTAAAAAATATATTTTTTTTTCAGTTTCAGGGTGATCACAGCGAATTCACTCGGTACTCCCTCCACAACTGCATGGCATATCTAGAAGTAAAAATTATTAAGGACATGTGCAATTGCGTGCCATTCTTCTTTCCTATGAAAGGTAAGCAAATATTGATTGAAGCAAAGACAAGAGTACCTCTCGTTCGCACGTTTGGACTTGTTAGAAGGTATTGAATAACTAACTCATATTCGAAAACTTGCTATAGTTATATGTACTCGTAAGTACGTACAAACTCTTGAGTGGGAAAACTTGTATCTATCAAAATGATTTTTTTACCAAACTGTGTGCAATGGTTGCACACAAAATGGTTCATTGCGATTTTTCAAAATATATCTTTCAACATGTCAAAACGTGCGAGCGAGAGGTGCCTAGTGTAGCTCGTGTCTTCGCTTATGACATAAATACCACTTGTATTCAAATTCCTTGTAAATACCTCTAAGATACAAGCACTACACACAAACACAAACACACATGCACACACAAACAAACACATACACAAACACATAAGTCCACTTCATCCAACGTTTGTCTGGTAGAGATCGTTATTTAGCGATAAGACCGCCCATTTTAATCTGTAGTTTTAAGTTTGTTTTTTGTTATATCCGTTGTGTGCAATAAAGTACTATCTATCTAAGATATAGCTTGTTAACAATTATTTAAGTAGTTATACAAACTGTTACACAGCGAAGGCGCGTAGTGCTTTCTTAAGGTATAAGGTAAGTTTATGTGGAAATAAATTTATTATTTGACGACCTCTGTGGTGCAGCGGGCGAAAGTCCGCCTGCGACGCAAGAGGTTGCGGGTTCGATTCCCGCCTCGGAACAAATTTGTGTACGATCTGCAGAAATTTGTTCCGTAGGTCTGGGTGTTTTCTATATATATAATAAAAAATATCTATCTATGTATGTATATAATGTATTAAATATATCAGTCATCTAGTACCCATAACACAAGCTTTGAGTAGCTTACTTTGGGACTAGATGGTGCTGTGTGGATTGTCCAGCATTATTTATTTATTATTTATTTATTATTAAAATTTTAAGTATCATGTAGGTATGAAGATTTAGCGATTCAATCACAAGATTAGCGCTCCATTTGCGTCAGTAACATCGATGTGTAATCAAATCAGTTTTATCGGACGTTATTTAAAACTACTTTTAAAATAAATAACATGAGAAAATGGAGAACATTTTACTGCACCTAATGTGCAATAGGTACTCTAAAATGTCTTCTTATCACCCAAAGGTACCTAATGTTAAACAGCATTAAACTCGTCTGTGTACAGTATGTCTTCTTTGTGCACTACAGATTTTTTTTTTATCTATTTTATTTTATGCAACTTGATGTTAGAACAATCAGATGACCCACTTGATGTTATGTGGTAACCATCACTTATGGCAAAGCATGGCTTCGTAAGTCACGCACGATATTAACATGCCCTACATACCCTACAATGATCTGACAGTGCATTCTGGGGCTTATAAGATATAAGGCAAAGTTATAATTTATTTTGTGTTTTTATGCAAAGAAGTTACAGCATGTAGATTTTTTCGAACTTTAATAAGAATTAGGAAAAGAAGAAAATTTTCTCATAAAAACACAAAATAAATTATAACTGTAGGGGTTGACGTTAAGAACCTCCCGTAGAATATTTTTTTGCAGCTGATGACACTAACTCCTAGTTGCGTTTGATCCACGACGTTTTGGCTACCCTGTATAATAAACGGGTAATTTTTTATCGGATTATAAATAAAATTATTATGCAGATTATTTTATCGTTGATAAAGTTGTCATTGGCTTAATGGCTTAATTGGCTTTTTGCAAAATTACTTGCAGATGTCAATAGGTAAAGGAAATGTTATAGTATCCGTTGAGAATTTATTCCACGTTCACCCCACTCGTTAGTCCCACATTCCAAGAAACTCTGCTTTCGCCCCATCTTTAAAATATTTCTGGTACTACAAAGAGATAAGTACAGTTGACAAATAAAACGATTTGATCAATGTTTGTAAGGCATATCGCTTGGTCTCTATTACTGATGGCGTAATAAAGTTCAATAATCTTGTTTTAGAACACCACCGGGCCTGCAATTTCGACGACATGGACTGCTTGGAGATGGCAATAAGTAAATATTTATTTACTAGTTGCGCCCCGCTTCACCCACGCATATTTAAATCCCGGTATTCCCACGCGGTAAAAAGTAGCCTATGTGATATTCCAGACTATAATCTACCTCTCTGCCCAGTTTCATCCAGATCCGTTCAGCCGTTCTGTCATGAAAGACTAACAAACATCCATCCATAAATTTAATCCATAAAAATTGACATATGCAACCGGATTTTGAATGCAACAAAAGCTACGTGATCAAGGGGCAGATATCTACCTTGTTTGGGGATCAAACTTGAGAAACGATTTAAGTTTTTAGTTTCACGAATATAACAATGAAATAAATAAATTTACAGAATCAGTCGACGATTTGTTCAACTCGACAACAGTGGACATGTGCCTGCCCGAATGCGAACATTTCGACTACCCTATTGAAGTAGCCATGGGGAAACTGGCTAATCCTGAACAATTAAAAAAATTGCCGTTTTTGTGAGTATTCATGGAATGTAAGGACTGAAAGTATTACACCTTTGAAATCACATCCTCGTAAACTACGCATCTCTTAAAAAGGTACTTAAATTTTGACTAAATTACTGAAAAGAAAATTACAATCAAGTTTTCAGACTTAAAAATGGGATTTTGTATTTTTCTAATTTTTATGTATGAAAACTTGCTTGGATTTATAATTTTATTTTTGCTAAACCTGTGTCATGCTATTGACAACAAATTAACTGATTGCGATTTTACATTTTTTTTATTCAGTGATTGACAGCGCCGTATGCTGCCACTTAGGTACGAGTATATGTGTATTCATGCACCAGCACTAACCTTGTTCATATTTAGATGCTATTGATAACCTATTCATGTAATACGTTGATAAGATCTCTATCATAATAAATAAGTATACAATGTACACAATGTACATTATGTACATAATTTTATGTACACAATGTACAATTTGCATAGGTGTTTTGGTATTGTTACTTGCTACTTTAAATTAACTATTTGATTATTGTTTGGAGGTTCATATCTAATCTTTTGATGTAATCTTTTCGACTCGACTAATCACTGTTTAATTTTCAGTGCAAACGTGGATTTGAAAAACCAATCCGTCCTAAATATTTTCATCAACGACTTGGTATCGACCAGGTACAGGCGAGATGTTTACTTGAATTGGCAAAATATATTAGGTGTGTATTCTTAATCTGTTGATTGGATGGATCTGTTGATCTCTATTTTATAAATAAATGCCTTCTCTTCCTCTCTTTATTCTTTCTTCTCATACAAGCATAAAGTTCAGAATACGGGGTAGGAGGAAAACAGCAGTCAGTCAGAATCCAGAAAGTTTCTACTCACTATATAATAAAGGGTATAACTATATCTGAATAATTAAGAGTACCTAATAGAGCTTTTAGTGAAGGGTTCGTTCGGGAAAGTACTACCACCAAGCCTTTTTCTGCCACCAAAACACTAGATGCGTTGCTGGTGTTTCGGTTTTACAAGTGCGGTTGCCAGGGAAATTACAGGCACATGAGGCTTAATATCTGTATGCCTCAAGTTGATGGACTCAGGGCAGTACAGCACGTTCCTATTGTGCGTGACTTACGAGGCAATGGTTTGTTATTAGGTGATGGTTACCACTTAACATCAGGTGGGCCATCTGCTTGTTCCATCAGCAGTAGTATAAAAAAACGAAAATCTGCTTAAACGGGATTAGCCCATGTCGATCAATTAAGGCAATTTTTATTTTTTTATTATTTTAATATTGACAATTAAAATATTGAAAATATTTATGTACGTCAGGTTTCATCAGAAGGTTCATCTTTATCAGGTTTCTGATCATCGAGTACATTAATTTTATATTTTTCAGCTGCTTTCGGCGGCCTGCTAAGCCTTATGCTCGGCTTTACTCTGATATCCGGGATTGACCTTCTGCTTTTCCTCATGCTTCGAGTTGTTTACGAATTTTTCTCTGGACATTTCACCAAAGTGTCTCCGAGTGCAGTTCAAGTGAAAGAATACGACGAAAGACAAAAGACGTGGGGCGATAAGACGAGTTTTCAGAAATTTATGAAAGCTAGCCATTAGCAAATGGCCATCAGATTGTGGGCCATTGGCGGTTCTTAGGTAGTTTTATTTAAGTAGCGAGCAAAACTTGATAAAGTTATAATACTAGTAGAAGTTTAAAGTTTATTTCAGCAGAGGTTAGTATGAGCACGGAGCAACGAAGTGAAAACTATTGTGATAATGTTTTTTAACGATCAAACACCTTTATATTTTCTTCTGCGCAGGTCATTCAAGCTCACAACTCAGGTATGGCTATCATAGGTATGTAGATAGGTATGGGGCGTCCTATGTGAGCAAGCGCACGCACATTCGCTGGCGGAAGTATCCATCGCAGCGTGTTCGCGGATGTATGTTAAATACCTGTGACGTTGTGTGCGTTGTTGCCAATGTTTTTTGGAGTGTGTGTGCGCTCAATTCTTTATATCTTAGACTAATCGAGAACCTAGTGGTTAGACGAATCTTATCAAGTTAATTAACTAGTTATTATTGTAACCTTTGTAACTCTACGTAAAGAAATATATTTTTTATCACAACTATGCATGGGCGGCTTTTGGTAACTTGTATGTGACGTTCGACTGTATGATAATTGGATATTGCACATGGAATGTTTGTAATAAATACTACATTATAATTTAAACTCGTTTTATTTTATATTAAGAGTAGTAGAGCTCTTTGTTAAGGGCTCGTCCGGGGAAGTACTACCACCACGCCTTTTTCTGCCGCCAAGCAGCGACGCTGTGTTTCGGTTTGAAGAGTGTGGTCGCCGGTGTAATTACAGGCACATGAGGCTTAACATCCGTATGCCTCAAGTTGATGGACGCAGGGCAGTGCATCGTAGGGCAAGTTCCTATTGTGCGTGACCTACGGGGCAATGCTTTGTTATAGGTGATGGTTACCACTTAATATCAGGTGGGCCATCTGCTTGTTCATCAGCTAGTTGTATTAAAAAAAAATCAAACGAGAAAGTCAAGAGTTAACGTTAGTTAGTTAACGTTTTTCAAAAGAAAAGTAGTTGTTTTAATTTCTAGCAAAATACAGAACATCGAAAGCATTCAGATTTTAGATCATTGTGTAAGAAATGATAAATTTAAATAATAAGTTTAAAAAATCATCGTCTTCCTGCCCTAATCCCACGCTAAGTGACTTTTCTTACACTATCATTCGTCATCTCGGTGCAAGGAATTTGAATAAGACATCCTTCTTTCGGTGCTCACTCCTTACATAAATGTCAAAAATTAAGAAATATAGAACATAACTGTATTCTATCGTCGCAAGTTACAGTTATTATCAATCAATGAATGCTTCATGTTCACATCTTAAGGGCCCGGCGACAGCGGCTCGCAGTTTCGAGGTGCGATTGGCTATTATTTCATTTTATTTCATTTCGGGGAGGTTGTTTGAAAGAATAACTATCCAGTGACACGCATAAATACTGTTCGAACACAAATAACACAATAATATAAGGGAAACATGCCCGAATCAGAAATCATTTTGGTATTAGGTAAACGTAAGGCCAAACATACTAATACCAAAATGATTTCTGATTCGGGCATATTATTGTGTTATTTGTGTTCGAACAGTATTTATGCATGTCACTGGATAGTTATTCTTTCAAACAACCTCCCCGAAATGAAATAAAATGAAATAATAGCCAATCGCACCTCGAAACTGCGAGCCGCTGTCGCTGGGCCCTTAACATGACTTAGTTTTCATTTATACACCCCGTAATAACGCAAATCTTGCTATTTTCACTCGCTTGATTGATATCATTTAGGTAAATATAGATAAACAATATCTCAGACGCGCATTATAGGACCTAATTGAATCTTACAATCGTGTGAAACAGTCTCTTATCAATAAGATTAGCTATACCTAGCGGTTAAAACCATTTGGCATAGGTACATTTCTTTCAGTTACAATAATGAGACAATCGTGGCGGATTGGCGTCTATTCATTGAATTGATTAGAATAAAAAATGCTGAAGTCGGTCTCAGTTTACTATTGGTGATTTTACTGTTTTAAATGTAAGTACCTATATACAAATGTAAACAAATTATTTCATCCACATCAACCGTTTTGGCGTTTAAATTATAATTATGATATTAAGCATTATTTTTTGGTAAAAAATATTGGATTGTTGTGTATTTCATAGTGGGCTAGTTTCGAATACATGAGTTTTTACATAAATAATATAGGTATTCGTTTACTGCTGTTTTTTATTTTTTTGTATCTTGCCGTATATTATGTCATCTTTGACTTAGCCTTCGCCATAGGATCTTTAGTTAGAAGTGTCGGTAGTAACTGAAACTGACTAAAGATCAATGGCGAAGGCTCGGACTTATTTTTACTTGGATTTCATAGGTATCTATGATCAGCGGTATACATATTCGGGCTGCTTGTTATGTATAGGTGATATGCAAGTGCTTGATAAGTAGATGAATACGATGATGATGTATGGTAACTCGTACCTTGCTTTGCGAGTGCACATGATAATTACAACAGACCCCTAGATTACCTACCCTTTCGGAATTCTCTTGAGAATCACGTTGTCACTCATGAACCGGTACTCAGGAACACAGGTTTTCTCTATTCCGTGCTCAGGAACCGAAGTGACTTCAATTAAAAAAAACGTCAGTTTCTGTTATACATAATATTGTAAATATTTTTTTCTAAGCGGAAAAAATATGTGTAACCTAATGTAGCACAGCTGTGAGAATAGCTTTTTAGCAATTTTAAACATGTTGAGTAATGAGTAGGGCCATAAATAACCCCGAGTAAAATGTTGGAATATCTTCATAATATTTGTGATCTTGTTTAAATTTCCAAAGCTTTAAATTAAAACTTAAAACGTATTATATTCTTAATATAGAGCTAAATAAACAACTTACCAAAATTACTATATAAATGGAATATTAATATAGAAATACGTTGCTATAGGGTACCTACTACTGCAAAATGTAGGTAAATGTCAAACGTACCTTGGACGTAGCTCTGACTAGCCCCCCCCAAAGACTTCCTCATAAAATCTTTGAGTGTTTCTATAAAAATCCACAGATATTAAAAATGTCACTTGGGCATAAATTATGCTGCATGACTTCATAATACTGATACAAAAATTTTACACGAATAAAGTACGTATAGTCGTAAATCACACTTTCACTTTCAAATTTACTACTTTTAGACTAATTTCTAAATTATTTCTCTAGCTAGCTTTTAAATGCTTATTTATGATGGCGTATGCGGAAGGTATTTTTTGTATTCTGGTTTGATTTGATTGAATGATAACGATGAAGATTAAATTATTCATAGTAGGTACCTAATGTTGCAAATACGTAAATTAATTAGCGATTATATCAAATCAATACTTACTTACAGAACGTTGTAGGTGTGTAACTAATATGAAGGTAGAACTAATTAAGATTCTAATTACATAGCTACATAATAAAATGTCAGAAAATAATCATAGTAAAATATTACAAAAGAAAATAACTGCAATCAGTTTGAGCTATGAATTGCAGAAAAAGTTAACAGAAAACGTATATTTATTTTGTATTGACAGCTGTCAGTTTCCAGTGGTAAATTTCCAGGAATTTGAATTTTACGTAGTCAATTTAAACCAAATTACTAGATATTCAAGTGCTGCTCTGTGACTCTGAAACTAGTCGCTTATGGTTTGGTATTTTATTCATAGGCAAACAAAAACATTGATGATCAAGTACAATGGAAACGAACGAGGAAAACTTGAGTATTGTTTGTTATCCTCGTCGTTCATGATCTTAGTTAGAAGACATTGTGTCAGATTGAGTCAAGCATTGCACGAGGTCGCTAGATGTTCTCCTAGACTAGCGTCGACGCGCTGCCTGAGTGCGCTGACCTCGGTTTCAAATACCACCTGTCAGATTCTAAATTACCTCTTGAATTTCTATTTCTATGGAGAATACTTACCACTAAAAGTGAAACTAGATCGAATCCATTCGTATAAACTTTCGGTTATCTTTATATACCTTTAATATAATATAGTGACACGTACCTGGTCCACAATTTTTCGATCCTTATTCCCAATTTTCCTAAATTTCCTGGAATTACCAAGATTTCTACGCCATGAGCGATTCATACGCTGATTTCAGATCATGTTAAGAGCCCAATAAACGAATCCCTATGCATTAAGAATTTATTGAGAAAATTTCTTAACAAATTAGTTTATTTTAGATTTTATTTTAATCACCTGTAGTGTTCCACCACTGTATAGTATACCTACTGTATCTTGAAGTGAAAATTGAATAATTAAACACCTTATACGTGGCTTCGGATTGAGACTGAATGAAACAAATGCTGATTGATAGAATCCAGGCTTGACCTATATCCTGATATTTACCCACCACTAATCTATTATTTACTTTGTACTTATCGAATCAATTGTATTATTGACTTCTTGTTTTCTTTGCAATTGAATGAAAAACTACTTCTTGAAACTTTATAATTATCACATTACTCAATATTTTGATAACTTTAACTTAACTCAGACTTAACCCTCAGATTTGTGATGAAGATCCATTGTATAAATCTTTTTTCTTTAGATAAGCGATGGTTATATCTCGGACTGATCGATAGATACAGTTTGATCGCGTCATATCCATCGGGTAGATCTTATCACTAGATAATGGAATTACAAGTTTGTTAATAGGTAAATACTTACTGCATTCAATCATGTTTAGATCCATAAATAGAATTGCTGTTTTAGCTCTGCAATTTTCCATCTAGGCGCCGAGTGTGGAACTGTTGAGAGATGGCTGTGGGCGTTGTATACGGGGGTTTGCTGTTGGCCCTCAGCGCTTACAGCATTACGGCTTTAGAAGTTTTCAGTAAGTATACTTTTACTAAACTGCCAATTTTTGATAAATTCACATTAAAAAAATACTCTCTAAAACGAAACTTGGATGGGTCCACGGGTCCTAGTGCCTAAAATAATGTATTTATTTAGAACTATGTAATTTTCTATTTTAAAGAGAAATTAAACTTTTATTTATTCAAACCAAGCTAATTAACGAAATAACAAATATAAGTATAGGCGTAAGTACACTTTTTTTTTGTATGTATACAAATAATCTTAATACGAGTATATGAGTACTTTGTCTGGTTTGTGACAAAAATTTTGAAAATTGGCGCAGTATGTATCAATGTTAGTCACGATTATAGCAAGTATACCTACGTGCTGGGTTGTAGCTTGTTAAAAATGCTAGAACAAAGCGAAGTTAGTGAAAACAAGACGCAAACGTGCGGGGTTGGGATCTACTCAACAAAACAATAACCAAAAAAAAACAAGTAGATAATATCGTTATCCACCTTCCTGAATCACTGGTACAACAATAGATTATTGCATCTGATAGCAATGCTATCGATTCCCAGCTTATTGATAAACTGACCACTGTTTCAGATGAAACGAAACACACGTATTTGGAGATTTCAATAAAAGGGAAGACAGTGTTGATGCCTGAAGAGCTACTGAGGAGGCTGGATGAGGAGCAGGAGGTGTGGCATTGGATGCCGTGGCAGCGGACGAGAATTGAATACGTCGATAATGTTGCTCGAGAGCTGGTTACAAGGAATTCCATTGAAAGCTTCCCAGACAGCATATTTACAGGTAATGTTTATTTTATTCTATCGAGCTGGTATGAGAGAGGAGAGGACGTCGTTAAAATCTAGTGTGAATGAGACTGCTGGAAGTGGTGCACAGGACTTCAGTCGACGTATCTTGACAAGATAGAAGACATTTTAGAGAAAGGCCATATTGGCTGGACCGATTTAGATGAAACTCAGGAATGCTGATTTTGTTATCTATATAAATGTTAATCTTATTTGGAATACAAACAGTGATCATTATTAAGAAAATAAATATATCCATATTTAAATAAATATTTCGCATGCCAGCAATCGAGCGAAGCTGCAGGTCGATTTTTTTAAGCATGTACTTAATCTAAAACGACTACGATACGACGTACTTAACGACTACGGATATATGTGATCCTTGATTTTGTATTATATGGTATTTGCCCCTACAATAAATACAAAATAAATATAACCCCTTTTGTATATGCAATAAGTGTTAGTTTAACCCGATAATGGATACCTAATGAATATTTTTTTGTGAATTTATAGATGAGCAACTCCGCAGCGGTGGTTTCATAATATATGCGCTTTTTGGAATATACGCGTTTACTTTGCTGGCTGTGGTATGCAATAACTACTTCATCCCTTGTGTGGAGTTAATTTGCGAAGACTTAAACATACCACAGGTGTGTAACATAATCATGCTTTAACTTTTATGATAAGATGCATAAATACAATAATGTAAAGAAAGAATAGTTTTTATTTAACGTTCACGATCACGATATTATTGAGTGACGGTAGATCTCAAATTCAAAGCTCCAGTCTGCTCGCAACCACGGCTATTGCAATAGCCGTGGTCGCAGGTTATATTTCCAAAATAAATAAGCGCGTAGCCTTATTACTCAATAGAAGCAAAACGCGATAATATTGACACTCCACGCTATGTGGTTGACCACGTAAAGGAGCTATATCATGCTCTTTTTTTATTTATTTACATCCCCATGTTATATGTGCTCGGTATTCACTGAGCAGAATTAAGTTTCTTTTTCATATTTATTTTCCTTGTTTATTTGGCGTCTACGGCGTAGACAAAACGTAGTAAAAACGAGGAATTTGAAACGCGAAATGCATTTTTTTGGTAATGTTTATAGCCTCCACGCGCGATTTGGTTTGCTTGGTTCACCGTTATTAAATAATATGATAATATGATTTTATACGACTCATTTGTTATATATTGTTCACAATTATATTTTTTTACAAATATATCATCTTAATCGGTCGTAATCGGTCCGGCGCTACAGAGTGATAAATATATTTTTGCACTAGTTGAAATCCCAAGCTTCGCTCGCGTATCAGTACTGATTGCTAAGTTTAACAATTAATTACAGAATGTAACAGCGGCCACATTCATGGCAGTGGCGACATCTTGTCCGGAGTTCTTCGTTAACACAATCTCAACGTTTCTGACAGAGTCTGACATGGGGATCGGGACTATAGTGGGTTCTGCCATATTCAATGCACTTGGAGTGGCCACTATCGGCAGTTTAGCTGCTATCAAGGTACGCAACCTGAACCATATTTGTAAATGATGTAAGTGTATTTATATTTAAATGATTAATTATTAATAAATAAATTATTAATATATATATATATATATATATTATAATAAATTATTAAAAAAATAATAAATTAATTAATTAAATTATTAAATTAAATGATGTAAGTATTAATTATTAAATGATTAATTATTAAATGATGTAAGTGTATCTATATTTAAATTATTAAATTTAAATATAGATACACTTATATCATTTTAGATTTAAAAAGAATGGAACTCGCAGTTCACTGACATGATTTTATGTACCATCACCTTGAACAAAGCAGTCATAGCATTATGAACGTGCCCTAAAATGCAATGCCCTGTTTTCCATCAACTTGAGGCATAGATGTTAAGCCTCATTTGCCTGTAATTTCACCGACCACTCTTCAAACCAAACACAAAGCTGCTTGAAGGCGGAACTAGGCACGGCGGTAGTACTTTCACGGACGAGTAACACAAGCCTCTACAATTCTTAAGCCGCAGTGGTTCAATGGTATTATATTTTATTTCAGCCGTTATCAATCGGCATGCGTCCAGTGACAAGAGACGTAGTGGTCTACATGGTGAACGTCAGTATTCTAGTGGTGGTTGTTTGGGACGGGCAAGTGGACTGGTACGAAGCAATGACACTTGGCATCATGTGCATCTTTTACTTTATTCTGATGTTCAACAGCATGAGGCTATTTAGGTTATACGATAGAGCAATAGCAAGGTGGAAGGGCAGTGGAAGTCAGACAGGTAATGTGTTTATTTATTAGATTTTATGTCACAATGGATTTTTCATTTTTAAAGAGCACAGGTGGTCTAGGCTCGTAAGGTCGTGCTTTCGTAACCTGTCAGGCACCAATAGATTTATTTTCTAAAAAACTTGTGTGCTATGCCAGTGCTCTCAAATGGTGAAGGAAAACATCTTGATGAAACCAGTTAGTATATTAGAAAGTAGGATAAGACAGAGGATGGTATTAGTAACTCTAGCGGTAGGTAGTTAAAATTTTTCGAGACTGTATGAAATATCCGGTACCTGTAATTTATTATATAATCAAACAGCGTTTTTGTTTTGCAGATATAGTGGTCGTTCCAGAAAGTACTTCACCTGTAGAAGAAGGCTTGGATAATAAAGGGTTCGATGAAGATACCATCAAAGTTAGACCACTCGGAAATCCAGAAAAGAGTTCGACCTCAGAAAAAAGTGATTAAAAATCAATTTGAATTTGAATTTAAAGAATTTGAATTATCTATGTCAATAGACTAATAGCATTTGATTTCAGTGGAACCCACCAATGAAGCTCCAAAGAAAGCAAAGAGTTTATTTGCGATCCCAACCCACAAGTCCGGATTGTATATCCTCGGCTGGCTGTACCTGTTCCCTGTGAGGGTCGTTCTGGGCTGCACGATTCCCTCGCCTATCACGTACAGGCGGTGGTACCCGTTCACTTTCATCATGTGTATTATATGGATCGGCATTAATTCCTACTTCGTTTCTTGGTCTATGACTGTTATAGGTAAGAACCGGACTTTGAACCCCGTGTTTCACACATCTTGTGTACATGTGTATGTCAGCTGGCGTCTCACGACGCGTGATAGTTCAAGTCACGCTGCGCGAACCTCGCGCTAGCCCGCGCCGAGCCAATACATTCAAACCGCGCGTAGGCTCGAGCTGGCACGGCACTCGACTCATGAAATCTCGCGCCGTGTGAAGCCAGCTTCATACAAACGAATTTGACGTTAGTCGCGTAAACGTCTCGTATCCGTTAAGAACAACAGAATAAGGTCGAATATCGGTAGCATAAGTTAACGCGACAATAAAATTAAAAGTCTTCATTCATTCGTGATCAGCCCCGGTATCATCTCTACTGATCTGTATTAAGCAAGCTGTTAAATACAGATCAGTGGTCATCTCCCATCCTGCGGGAGTAGGACTTGATTTGGAGCCAGCCTAACCTCTCCTATAATCTCATAAGCTTCCTTGGAGCTAGAAATACGACGAACTGTACAATTTACCTACTAAACTAGGTACTTATATACTGTCTACTTAGCCGGATGTACTTTTACATAAAACGCATTTCTCTACAATTTTGTTTCGGAAAAAGAGATGTAGAAAAATTCTGAATTCTACAAGTGCTATAAATAATATTTTCAGACTTTGAGGTAACGAGCACAACCCAGTTATTACTTTTTATTTCAACTTTTCTTGTGTAACAAAATAACTTGTTGTGAAAAGTTATAAAAGAGGTAATATCCGCAAGCACCAACCTTATCAGTCAAAACGATAAAGTTTCTAGTAGCTGCTTCAGTAGCTGAGATAAAATCGTTGTTTTGTTTTTAGGACACACTTTTTTGATTCCCGATTCGGTGATGGGGATGACATTCTTGGCGTTTGGAGGATGCTTGCCTGAAGCCTTTTCAATATTCATTATGTCGAGAAAAGGTAACTACTAGGTACAGTCAGCATCTGAAGTTGATAAATTTTACACAATTTCCAGATGTTTATCATCAGCTCTATCAATGTTATTTTTCAAAATACTACTTTTAAATTAGAATTTTTACGTCACATGTAATTTGAAACCATTAAAAAAGCTAATTATCAGAAGCTATTTAAATTCTGTCAAGTTTTAATGTGTAAAACTATACCAAGTTATGCTCAGACTCACTAAATAAGTCCATGATCATTGCGATGTTTTATACCAATTATAGTTGCGACAGGTACTATTAATATTTTATGGCTGTTCATAATTTACCGCTGTTGCCTTGTGTAAAGTACCTACTCATTGTTCTACGGTATTTCGTATTATTTATTGCTATTTACTTAGATCGATACTTGCGTACTAAGTCTTAGACGTTTTATCAATAAGCTATTATGCGATTGTGATCGAACTGATTAATAAAAAATTATGCGACATAGATCGGAATCAATAAATATACTTTATCCTCTGTATTTTTTACAGGCGAAGGCGGTATCGGCGTGTCCAACGCTCTAGGCGCCAACTCTTTGGCGATCCTGTTCGCGTTGGGTGTCCCATGGTTCATCAAGAGTTTGGCCAACCTGGCCCAAGGTCTCGAAAACCCAGCTGTTCTCATGAATTCCAATGGCATTGACTTCGTGTTTGCATCTATCTTGGTTGCCGTCGCTCTTTTGTGGATCGTACTCTTTATCAGCAAGTTTACACTACGCAAAAGTGTTGGATGTGTGCTCGGTATTCTGTACATTATCTTTATCACATTTGCCATTCTTGTTGAAACAGGCGTGATTCTCGATACGTGTATAGACTGCTGATTGGTTGTTATTACTGATATTAAAATTTGTGTCAAATGAAGCTGATATGTGATAATATGATGTAGCTCGCCAACTAGGCTGACTAATGGAAAGGCGATTGCCGGACAACTTGAAGTCGTGTTTCATGGCAAAAATGTTGGTAGATTGTGAAAATGTAAAGTACTTAGATAGTATAAAAATGCTCAATCATGTTTTTAAGAATAGTCTCCTTAGCTTGTTCTACTTGAAATCCGTATTGTATGGACAAAAGAAGTAATACCGAAGAATAAGAAGTTCAAAGGTTTACTTTACCTCAGGTATTACTAGTAGTAGGGCTAGCCCTATAGGACGGTCGATAAGTAGTAAGACGCACTATGGAGAAGAACTGTACCATACGAATTAGAAAAGAGTGTGAACTAATGTGTTTTCATTGCAACAAATCTCATCTTCAACTAAAGCTTGAATTCCTATATCTTACATACGTCTACGTCTCTAAGGTACTGCAGAGCGACCGTCACTCAGCATTGTATATATTACTTAGTGCTATTTTAATTATAATAATCACTGCTTATCGGCAAAATGAAGTATTGGGATAATTCATTCTATATTACAGGTTCTGATTTTGACTGGTTAGGAATGAATGAACAGGAACTAGGGAACTTATGAAACTTATAGTAAAAAAGATACAAAGATGTGTGTCTTTATGGTAGGTCATTCTTGAATATGAATAGGACTAAACCAATGTTTGGTGAGCCCTTCCTTCACAGCAGAAGCCAGCCCTCACGGTTCAGTTGGTAGCTCTGTATTCTGCACTATAGGCCATGGGTTCGATCCCCACCAAGAACAGACATAGATGTTTGTGCCCCGGCCGGAACTCGGACGGGGCACGGCCTGGTCGCGACACGGTGTAGCGTGAATCATCCTTTATGTGTCTAATAATACATTTATCGGCTTTTTGACATAAGGTCCTTCAAAAAGTAGATTTATATTTTCCTGAAGGGCCGTTTTAGCATCGCCTTTGGTGTTGCTAGGTGTCGATAAGGGCAACGATACAAAGGTAGACCACACGATTGATGCAAAAAAAAAACTACGACCTCAAAAACACAACTACGTGTGTACTCGATGCAGGAAGCTCCAAATCTTTCTTGCTGGAAGTGTTTGAAAAAACCACAACGTTTATCAGTGGACTTCTTCCCGCTGATCATGAATGTTGGACATATAAGGAGCGACAGGTACAGGAGTGAGTAAAACTACTTTATTAATGCATTTAGTTTATTCATAATACTTTCTTAGTTTATCCATTTCAGCGTATTATGCTATTATGCGTATTATGCTTATTTTCATTTAAATATTTATTTTCTTTTTTACTAAAAATATTTCCGCTAAAATTCACTCTCATACTCTCAATCGCGGATCTTCAGTTTAAAAGACGGGTTTACGAAAAAAACGCCCGATTTTGATAAAATATACACGTTTTATACAAATGTCTTGAAATCATCTACGGAAGTTGAATGATTATTTTTAGTGTAATGACATTACGTTTTCAATTATTCAGCTAAGGGTATTGATATTATGTATAATATCACTAGCATAACCGTTCCTTATATAATATAATATTTTCATAATTTATATACCTGAAAGTATTTGATATTTAATAAGAAAATTGTTGAAACAGTTGGTACTGACAGCCTTGTTACGTACTACTACTACGTTTAGGCCGTAGTTTCAATTTCGAACAACAAAAATGAGTATTTTAAGTATAGTCTATCTATATTATAATTGTATTGTATTAAGAATAGTTTTATTATGTTGTTTTATTTAGATATATAGGGTTCATTGTATGCATAATTATAAAAGTAGGTACCTTCTTTACTTATGTATAAATATAATATTTATATATACATTTATATATCTACTGTTTCTTTACTTTATTATTCATAGCTGAAAGTTTTTAAATACTTACTTAATTAAAACCAGTTAAGGTGGGAAATTCTTACTTACATACATACATATTATTGGAACATTTCCTAAACATAGCACTCTCCTCGTATAGCACTTACTTTATTCAAACCGCATGAAAATTCATTTACCTCATTTCATTTCTAGAAGATTATCAACCCTGTTCCCGCATTTATCATCATTCAAAGTTACCGAAAAGATATTATGATCGAAGTTATACAAAAACTAAGGCTTTCCTTTTTAACCCACGTCTTTAGTTACTAAAGGCAAGCCTTGGCTGAATTTATAGTTCGTAAGTCATAACTTAATGTAGGTCTGATATATCAGCATAATTCTATTACAAAGCCATAGAAAAAGAAACTCTTTTATGTATTCTTGTTTTTTTAACAACCTGATTGGTTTGGTTTTACTCTTCGGTTATATATTCTAATATTTCAAACATACATTATGTAGTTCTATAATTTATCTTAGACCACGTTATCGCGCGTGTTGTTCATACTCTCACCCCCTGTAACGCCTGTGGAATACAGTAATCGACATTAAGTTTACAGTTGGCCATAAAAATAATAATGGTCTAGTGTACTTATTTGGATTTCAAAATGACTGTTAACGGGCACAAGAATTTTAGAGTTTTACTTTTTAGAAAAATCTTTTAAGAGGCTGTCGGTCAATCATTTTCTCACACGCATATTTCAAATTTTTTTAAGATAAAGTTAATGAAAATAAGAATCGTAAGCAACCAAGATTCGGAAACTAAACTGTTAGTGGGAGAATTGTTTATATCAAAATGAAATTTACGCTGCATTTTTGTCTTGTCAATCTTTTCAAAAACATATTTCAAAATTATTGAAATGTGCGAGAGAGTAGTTGTTTGTTAAGTAACGGGGAACTACTGATGAGTTGTTAGTGTGTAGTTGAAAACATACTTACTTTGTAAATGAACATCAGCGTAAGCATAAGCGACACAAAAACGAATGAATATTTGGATGAAACAGGCATGATATTCTGAGCGAGTGCTGTGGAAAAACTGATAAAATGACTGCAGTCCACACCAGGCTATTCTAGTTCACCACACGGGCCAAACTCACACAGGTTTGTAGGTATGATCTTATAAACTGTCACAGATAAAAGACCTCACGCTTTGATCTTTGCCTTTGAATTCACATAATCCAAACATGATCCAACAACCAAAAAGTTCATTTGTCTATGATAAAGCGTAATGTAAAACTCACAACCCGTGTGGTGAGTAACCTATTCTATGAGTAGGTGAGACTGGTGATCTAATGAGTTCATGATGACAAAATTAAATACATCTCTGTCGATATGGGTTCGCTTCTACCTTAATATTTATTCGTAGCTTCTACCATATTAAAAAAACTTTACCATTATAAATTATGTATCAAATCTCTAAATTCTTAGTCCTAAGACTTGTCAATGTTAAATGTATACCCATAATAAGTGTGTTATCTGCACTGAAAACTGAAGACGGTGGTTGATAAGTTACCAGTCATCGGGATCCCCTCGTTCCGTCGAAAGGATCGCGTCCATTGCGTCTTGAAAGCGGTGGTCACGTCGTGGTTTGTGAAGCAGAAGAGAACAGAGACGCATAAACCCTAGAGAAAAAAATACCATTTCTTAATATCTTAAAGCCCTTATTTTTGGTCGCTTGGAGCGCCTATAGCTTATCAGACCGACAAGTCTGTTGCTGTCTCTTTTCGTTAGCGTGAAAATGACAGTGACAATAGAGCCGTTATAAAATGACAGGGATTATGAATAAGAAGGGTAAGTGTTGAAACAAACTCCTATACCGTGCCTGGAGAAGATCAAATTCGTGAACTTAACTTACTTATTCAAACATGTTTTTGCAGAGAAATTGGAAAAAATTAGTGAGGAAACGGAGACAAAACATATGCACGTCTGGGATCTTCAAGCACGTCTTCAAATTTTTTTACAATACGGCCGCCCGCGGCTTTTCTCGCGTCGTTAATGCAAACATCAATTTAAGAAGCACTTTCCATTTATGGCTGGATCGTTGTTCTGCCTCGTAGATATCTTTAATTTTGTAGGATTAGAGGAATCCTTTGCTAATACCAGCTTTCAATCGACATTTTTATGCGAACATATTTTCATTTTATGGGTTATTAAATTTTTGTTATTTGAGCTAAAAACATCTTAACTTACGCAATTGTAGGTAATATAGAATAGCCTGAAGTTCCTAACACTTAGGCCGAGGTGGACCCGGGAGGTAGCTTTGTAAATATTTTTCTCCGGATAAAAACATTTCCACCCGTTTTATCGTCAGCACTTTTCAAATCAGTCCCAAAGAAATCCTTTGAAATAGTGAATATCCTAAACGAAGACAGTAGGGCGCCGACAGTACTCATAAAGTGACGAAAGTTGCTCCTCCCTTAAAACCCTGAATTGGCCTATTCAAATAATTTCGTTTTATGGGGAGGATAACACTTGTAGCAAGATTAGTTTGGTAAAATGCAATACGATACAGCTCTGCTACAATGTATCTCTTCGTTTATTTTGATTGAAAATCTGGTCTAAGAAGGACCCATCCAGGTTTGTGTTGTGCAGTTTTTTGATCACAACAATGGAAGAAAAAATATTTCAAATCGATTAATCGTTTCTCCGTACAAAATGTATATTTCGGCGATTTCTGTCATTTCTAGTATGTACTCACAAAATAGAGTCCCAGAGTCTTTTCACCCTTTGCTTCATGCAATGATATAGGACCGATTTTTTACCAAAACCTTGAATGCTGTTCAGCATATAGTTACACCAAGGAATTTGAATACTAGTACATCTATATTCCTTGAGCTACACTAAGGCCGACCAACCCCAGGCTCGTCAATGATTTGTATATAGACAAAAACTGCCAGTATCTGCATGTGCGGATTAAAGTCATGACGCTGTTTCCTATGTCTGTTTTCTATGTAACGGCTGACTTGGAAAAACATCCAATGTCAAAGTCAGTTCAAGTTACCTGCAGGCTGGTCAACAACGCCGCCACGACTTGGTAGTATTTTTCGATAGGAGAATCAGGAGATGGGTGCAGTGGTATCAACACGAAGTGCAGACCGAACAGTGGAATCTATGATACAAAAAGTAGTAGGTACTTAGTTATTCATTCAATTAAAATTTAATTAATTGCCTATAAAAATTTAAATTATATCATCCTATCGTATTTCCTTTTTCCTGTAGGTAGGTACCTCAAATCTGAGTTTTGTTTTTCCATTTCATTATCGTCGTTGTCTATTTCTATGCCGATATCCAGATAATGGACTATAATATTCAAAATTCCATCTAAATCACTACCATACCTTATCGTAACGTCAACACAAACTTCATTTGTGTTGATAGTTCTATAGATTTATCGGTCCGATACCGGTCAAGATCAGGATACAATGTTATTGAAACACTCTAAAATTATAAATTATTATGTTTTAACGATATGGAAGGCAAAGCGTGGGACGCTACATACTATTACGATTCAATGAGCCCATGACATCGGGAGGATTACGAGAAGTCGGAGAATGGAGAGGGCTCAGAACCTTTCATCCAGGAAATGTATAGGGGTGGAATTTCCCTAGGCAGTGGCAGTGGACTTCTTTAGGCTACTTATGATGATATCTAAAGCCCAGAAAACTATGTAATGCAATCTAAGGTAAGTAAACAAGTTACTATAATACACCAGTCGTTTTTTTGTGTTGGCATTAGTCGCCGTAGTCGAAACTAACCAGAATGACATTATAATATACCTACTACTCTCTACTACTATACCACAAAACTAACATTAGCTTAAATTTTACATTGACATTTTTCACAACTTCAGAGTTTGCTGTTACACGTATGCTACGGATTTTTATGTTGTAAAAATGGCAATGTATAATTTAAGTCAATAAAAAAACTATGGTTTCTTTGCCTAAATATTATGCGGAGTTATGAGTATTCATTCTTACCAGCATTAGGGCGGCTCGCGCTGCTTTCTTAACGGCCAGTGAAGACTGCTGGTTCGGGGCGGGGTGGAGTTTTGTGAGGACAACTCGAACTACGTTGATAAGAAAAACTGTGAACAAACAAGGTGTTTAACATGACCCGTTCTCGCAGCTCCGTTGGTAGTGGCTCACCTCCCGCGCCTAAAGACGGAGGGTTCCGTCCCGTGCCGAATAGTTTTTTGTGTGCGTCACTCATACTAATAGTAATCCGTATCGGAGACTTGAAGAAGAGAAGTTTCCGATAAGCTAGATTAAAATCAAGGTGACAGTCGCATGCACACTCATACGAAGGGACTTATTTTACATACTGCTTTCTACAATATTTTTACTGCTGGTAAGCAGGACTCCCAAGTTATGTAAAACAAGAGCGCCTAAACATATTTTTTTTATGCAACTAGTTGATGGAACAAGCCGATGGCCCACCTGATGTTAAGTGGTAACCATCACCTATAACAAATCATCGCCTATTAAGTCACGCTCGATAGGAACGTGCCCTACGATACACTACCCTGCGTCCATCAACTTGAGGCTACAGATGTTAATTGCCTGTAATTACACCGGTGACCACACTCTTCAAACCGAAACACAGCAACGCTGCTTGGCGGCAGAAAAAGGCGTAGTGTGGTGGTGGTAGTACATTCCCCTAAAGAGTCCTTAACAAAGAGCTCTACTATTAAAAACTAAGATTTCATCTTGCTCGTGTGGGCTGTTTTTGTATATTGTGTGTTTCTACCATATACATTTCTTGCGTTTAATAACGCTCAAATTTTTATAATACTTATATTAGTTACACAAATTGGCCGCCGAATAAAAATCCAGCATGACTTATAGTATGCATGTGTTTTTTTAATACAACTAGCTTATGGAATAAGCAGATGGCCCAACTGATATTAAAAGGGCACAAACACGAACTCTACCCATCACTACTTTAGCCGAATTATGCCACCATAGATCATGTGAAAGCTCGTGTCCACCACCACTTAGCAAGGCAAGCCGCATATTATGGGAATCAAATCGTAAATAGCTGTTTCTACGGATTCTGTTCATTTCTGTTTGATTAATAAACTGTTCTATTGTGTAACGGAGTTATTAGTTCCCCTAAAGACCTACACAATGCCTTCTAGAACCGCCAAGGACGGAGGCGCTCAGATTAAAAAAGCCATTACAAATGGTGACCGAGTTGACATAACTTCTTATGAATGACCAAGCAAGCTATAGGTAACTTATCTATTTTATTATGCCGATGGTTACAACTCATGATCTCATGATGGAACAAAGAAATTGTTAGGATTACGAGAAGTCGGTGGATGGAGAGGGCTCCAAATCGTACTTTCTGTTATTTTATAGGGAAGGCCTATGTCCAGCTTCCTGGACTCTTTCAGCCTGATGATAATGATTACCTACATGAGTAGGTACACCGCTGTTTCAATGGAATGAATGGTATGTATTGGAAAACGTTAGCAAACAAAATGATAGTACGCTTGAAACAAATAGTTGATTAGCGACCGTAACAACAACAAGTAGGTAGGTATTAACCCACTATGGTATAAAATCAATCAGCAAGTTGACCATTCCCAAGGCAAACGGCAAAACAAATGCTGTAACATAAAATGACAAATGAAAAAACCTCTGCCCACCGACTTCCCACGAGCACTAACTACATACATACAATCGATCGGTTTATTTCGCGTAGATAATATTGATGCGATTTGCAAACAAACAAAGTCAAGTATGTAATGTATCATTTGTATCATTGACGATAAACAGATGCTCCAATTGGCAACTATCCATATCAATCCAATACGAATAATTTATACATTATTTTCTTTTTTTTGTGTATAGGTATAGTTTTCACTTTTCCTACAGTGTAGGTATATGGATCGTATAGATATCCGCTCGACCGACTCGTTTGTAAGGAATAGTTTTCCCTAAACCATGGTTGTCAAACTTTACGAAGGACATTATCATTGTTAGTTATAGTATTAGCTATACTTGGAAATCTAAGGAATCTATCTAAAATATTTTTTTGTTATAGGTACATCTATGACAGCCTGCGTAGCTCAGTTGGTAGTAGCTCTGCCTTCTGCGCCGTAGGTCGTGGGTTCGATTCCCACCGTGAACAAACGTTTGTGTGATGAACAGTGATGTTTGTTCTCTGTCTGGGTGTTATATAATATTATAAGTATGTATTTAGAAAAAAAAAGTATATAAGTAGTATATCAGCTATCTGGTTCCCATATCACAAGCATAAGCTTAGTTTGGGGCTAGATAGTGCTGTGTGGAAAGTCCACCAATATTTATTATTTATTTATTATCTGAAAAAGAACAATTTGGTATATCACTACAATCTACAAGCTATATTCATTCACGAGGTTTTGTCTGCAACTAATTGTGCATCTGCATCAAATATAACAAACATACTGTGCCTATTTTGCTAAATACATTCATAAAATTATTGTTGGGTGTGGGTGGAACCACGGAATAGAGAAAAATATTTCTGTGGGTGGAACGACCCCCTACCTAAAGCGCTTTAGATTAGATCAGTCAAGATAATAAATAAAAAAAAATGCTGGACGGACAATCCACACAGCATCATCTAGCCCCAAAGTAAGCTACTCAAAGCTTGTGTTATGGGTACTAGATGACTGATATATTTAATACATTATAATAATATACTTACATAGATAGATGTTTTTTTTACTATACATAGAAAACACCCAGATCGCCGGAACAAATTTCTGCAGATCGTACACAAATTTGTTCCGAGGCGGGAATCGAACCCGCAACCTCTGCGTCGCAGGCGGACTCTCGCCCGCTGCGCCACTGAGGTCGTCGTGTATAATGAATATAATAAATATAATGTAGAAGTATTTAGCTGTAACCTGATAAAATAGAAGAATTGTGTTTCACAGGGTCACATGACCAGCTCGTTTTAGTAACGGGTGCCTCTGTAATTTAGGACTCTTACGGGGCGAAAAAGAAATTGTGTACCTACGCTGACGACGACTTTTTCCTTGACAACACAAGATGACCGTGCTATTTCTGTTTGTATTGGTAGGCAGGCTTAGTCAAACACACGGAGTGTTTTTTTTACTTTTGTATCTTTATTGGAGTTTATTTATATTTATCCGATTAACTTTGCATGAAAATACCGACTTCAAATGTAACTGCACTGGAAAATACACTCTAACTCCGAAACTACTTGTCAGATCTGACTCAACATGAAATGGGACCATGACAAGCACCAACTTTATTAAAAAAAAACAACAAATTCGGTGTCCACCCAGTAAAAAGTTATAAGGTTATATAAAAACAATACAGTCTAATTGAGAAACCACCTCCTTTTTGTAGTCGGTTGAAACAGCCCGATGTACACGAAAAACATAATTCAGACTCAGTACCGAACTGGAGCTCTCACAATGTTTCTATTAATACCTGGACAATGAACATTAAATCTGTAGTAAATGAGGTATTATTAGTGAAATAGTTTTCTACAATAGTCAACTATGAACACAAAAAGTCATTTAGAAACTGTTATTTTCATAAAATCCAAAAAGCAATAATTCAAAAATATTAATTACTCCGAATCTGAAGCTATTCAAAAAAGCCTCTTAGAGATTTATGAAGTTCTTGGTATCTTTATATCATGGTTAACTCCAGCTACTTGTTTTTTGTTTTCGTCTCCCATAAGTGTCACTAAGTAGAAATAGTACCACGCTGGAGTTTCATTATGCATTATGCATAGATATCATAAAAAACGATAGAATTTGTATTCTTCTGAGCCTAGTTGCACGAAACGTCCGCCTGTTTTCACTCATTAAAAAGATGGTTCCAATCTTTATGATTTATATTTTGATTCTGATATTTTTATAGAATTTTTTTAAGTATCCTTTTTTTACTACCTCATGTATTTTTTATACTACCAAGGTAGCAAACAAGCATATGACCCGCCTGATGGGAAGCGGTTACCGCAGCCTATGGACGTTTGTAACACCAGAGGTGTCACACTCGCGTTGCTGACCCTTTAAATATTTTAACACGCCTTTTTTGAAGAACCCCGTACTGTATTCTCCAGGAAAAACATCCGCAGGGAGTGCATTCCACAACCTTAGAGTGCGCGGGAGGAAGTTCCTCATTGTATTTCCAAAACTTAACAGCTAGGACTCAAATTATTGTAAAATTAACATACTTAAGGAAGCCAACAGCGACAAGACGACTGGGACGGCGATGATCCAAAATGTATCACTAGTCTCCATCCAGCAACTACACAAAAGAAAATATATATTTCACCTAAACTCACGAAAATTTTACTAGATTAATGTATATCTAGGCTAGGCTAGGCTGTAGATTTGACTGCAGACTCCAAGTGGCACAAATATGCCTAAGTCTCCATAGAGATAATAGTACCTATTTTAACCAGTTGTCCATGGGGTGATAGAGGTTTATTATAGGTTTGCGACATGTCTACTATCTGGCCAGCTTTAAGTAGGTACCACCTTATCAGGTTTGCCATTCAAAGTGACAATGCAGCCAGCGTCTTGGGGACGCTTTCGAGTGGCACTGATTTGGTCTACAGAATCTACAGATAGTTTAACTGTTTCATGAACAAATTGTACATTCGGTGAGATTGTTAATATTCGCAAGTTATTAAAAAAATACTTTGCAGCACGCTTGGATCCAAATAGCTTAATTGCAACATGATGCAAACAAAATGAAGTTCTCTTTAATAATAGGTTCGAGTGAAATGAGGAGAAGCAAGGTGACAGACATAAACCCAGAAAGTACACACAAACGAGCAAAAGCGCCACATTATTGTGATGTTTTGAGTCTTTGTTTCTTCCGCGTAGAAGCCCGGCTATGGTCGTAGCAAAATATTTGACTCGTTTATGTACCGTAGCAGTGTAGCTATACTCGTAGTAGGGAGCGGTTCGATCGTTGCCATACAGACCACATCGCGCTGAATTGAATGTTTATGTCGGTAGCTACGACGATATAAAAAGAGTGCAATTATGCATCTTATCATCGCAATATTACTTTGATTCCTTGTAATAATAGGTAATCATCAGTAATCTATAATAATAATAATAAAGCCATTTATTCAACAGTACCGGTACTTATTAATTATTTTTATATAAACTTATAAATAAATAAATAATAAATAATGCTGGACAATTCACACAGCACCATCTAGCCCCAAAGTAAGCTACTCAAAGCTTGTGTTATGGGTACTAGATGACTGATATATTTAATACATTATAATATACTTACATAGATAGATATTTTTTATTATATATATAGAAAACACCCAGACCTACGGAACAAATTTCTGCAGATCGTACACAAATTTGTTCCGAGGCGGGAATCGAACCCGCAACCTCTTGCGTCGCAGGCGGACTCTCGCCCGCTGCGCCACAGAGGTCGTCAATTTATTACTAACTACTTACATACTATTAATTTAAAAACTAACACTACAGGTAGGTACCTACTGTTGGGCACCCAGTCGGGTGTAGGCCACCTCCATGCGCTTCGACTTGTATCGGTCTCGTATCTCGTGATCAGTAATTTAGTCGAGTTTTGTAATCCTAAGATCCTAAATATTAACTGCTAATTTTATATTTCAAACCCACTTCTACTAAAATATTGCCATGCTGTTTATTAGGTAATCCATACTTCATAACATTCAGAACTTGCCATGCAACATACAAATTGCAATAAACAATATGAATTATAAAACAAATACAAAAATTATCGCTAGCGTGCATGGAACCACGGACACAGGTTGTATACATTTATTCACGCGAAACTTCACGTCTTATATTTTTCTGTAGGAAATTTTTAATCTACAAAATACCTATTGGTATCCTTCTCCGAGCACGGCCTGGAACACGGACATATTCACGGTTTCGTGACTAAATGATTCTGAATCCCTTGGATAAACATTGGCAGACTCAGAGGTTACACAAAGTAAACAATGATAATATATTATGATCCGGTCTTAATCAAGAGCTTTTGAAATAGCGATGTTGAAACTTGTTTTGTTTACTTTGCATTAAAGATTTTGTAGTGGTTTCACTCATCACTCGCATGGCTCACACGATTTGGCCCAAAGTATTTTATGTTACTGTAAACAAAATGGTAGATTTTAAGAGCTTATGACTAATAGTTTTAGCTGTGTGTGAAATACAAATAGAACGTTGAAGGCTTACTTCAGAAAGCAACTATTTTCTCCATGAAGGCAGCTAACTTACCTAATTAAGTAGTTTTTTGTTTATTTAATTGATATTGAATTGTGTTTTTTCCTTTTTATTTCACCACAAACTAGAAGACGAAGCATGGGTTGCACTCCATTTGCTCCATGGACCGACGACAATGTGTTCTTCCAATTGATGATGACGATGAAAATATTTGAACAAAGCTAATAGATGGGTATCGGAAATAACAACAAACAATAACACATAAATATACAAAGTTCTGAATGAAGCCATTAGGATTCACTCGAGCAAAACTCCCGTTAAATTTCCACCATAAGGCTTCCACCATTAACGAACCCACTTCCCCTTGATAAGTTTTCACAACGAATATGCTATGCTACAGAGCTGATATTTGGTAACTTTTTTGTGTGATTTTATACAATGACAACAATTTATAGAGAAGTTGAGTGACTGTTTTGGAAAGTTACAACCATGTTAGTATTCGTTGGTATAATTTAGCTCAAGGAGTTGTTAGGTGCTGCTCAAGGTATTTCGCGTAGGCCATCTGTGTTTTATTTGCACTAAATAAAAATCGCTCTGAAAAAGATCAAATGAGGCGTATCACACTCAACACTAATACCTACCTGTTGCAGTCTACTAGGAATGAATATACAGGCAGGTTGCAGGTTGCAGGTTACCTATTACCTGCCGCGCGTGTTATATTATTTTCTTCTCTGCAGCGGCACCTGTAGTTCACCGCCTGTCATGCTCAAGAGAGTATAACTGGATATCCTACAAACAATACCTTTTGGTTGTACTAACCGCACAGTAGATCCATAAGTGTACCGCACGCCAGCATACACCGAAACGACGAGCAGTGAGAAACCCCATCCTATTGTGATGAACCAACGCATCGCCACATCGTCTTTCACAAATACCTATCAAATAGATGAAATAAATAAATAAATGTTGGTGCACGGACTTTGCACAGAACTATTGGCACGAACTAAGTAAGGTTTGTACTATTATGTGATCCAGATACCTGATACATAATTATTGTATCACTAAAACAGAAAAAAACATCTATAGTATGTCCATCACACAAATATTTGCTCTCGCAGCGATGAGGATCGAACCTTCAGACTAAAGTACAGAAGGCATACTACCAACCGTTTGGTTGTTCGTTTGGTACTACGCGAGCGGAGATGCGGACGCTCAAACGAGCTCCGCTAGCGTAGTACGAGACAAAAAGAGCCTGTGTTTTTTTCCAGATCACAAACTATCTCAAAGTTACACTATCATTCAGTTTAAAATATATGCGTCATTCTGATAATAAAATAAACCTATTTCGACTTTTAATCGATTTGTATGAATTCTAGATATAAAAGTATGAAACCACACCTTTGTAAACTTACCACAACTAGAGCAATGTGCAAATGCAGCCCCTCGCAAAACATCCAGAAGTAGCTTGTTACCATGAAGTAATTGGTGACGACGTGTAGTATTTGACACCAATCCTATGGAGCGCACACAAGTTATCATTACCACAACATGGGGGATAAAATAATTCGCACTATTACTATTTCTTAGCTTTACAAAGAAATCAAATGGAGGTAGGTACTCATAAAAATCCGATACCCAGAACACAAGCATATTTAATATTAAATTTTACTTGTTTGCCATCTCCCTAGAAATATTGCAACAAAAATAGCAAGTGTTTGCGATTTATAAGTCAAGTTATATTAGGACTCTGACATTCCGAAGTTTGTCAATGAGGGCTCTCCCTTGTGTATTATGTCTAAAGAGATTGCTTCATAAGCTCCACAAAACTTTGGAACATGATATGAATGCAATATTGAATAGGACAGCGTATGAATTTTGCAATGGTTCTTAGCTCTATTTTTAGGATAAATACCTACGTAGAATTCATAGAACTCATTTAAAATATAGATTTCATAGTATGATTCTCATTCACCGTCTTATTAGTTGTAACAAATAACGTATAAAATACGTAGAACGTAGCGTGGAACCTTGTAGGAGGACTGATCCCACCTTGTGATAGGTCATTGGGAGAAGAACCACACACTTTATACATTTTCAAGAAAAACTTTAGCTGTTACTACCATGGATCTGGTGTTAAAATTCGTTAAACTATTTCTGTTTTCATAGTTAGTATTCCTCTATGAATTTCTTTCAATAGATGCAAAAAAAACGATCTCAAAAAAGATCTGTAATCTTAGCCTGTCCCATCTGCGCATAAAGCAACGCGTAAGGCTCATTTTCATTCGAAAATAAAAATGAGATTGCGACTATTTTCTCACGCAGGGTGCTCACAGATTTCTCGGTACTTACCTAGTACCCTACTTTCTATATCAATGGAGATATCACAAAAATTCTGACGGAGAGTAATATGATTTTCTTGTCTGTCGGAAAAATATGATCATTACCTACCTTGTTTCCTTGCACGACGGTTACTTCTATCACGACGGTCCTGTACCATATAATCCAGAGGATGTTGTTCAACGAAAACGATAGAAACAAGTGCATATGGATACGAATCCGGATGCACTGGAGAGATCTGTGTTTGGTGAAAAATTAAAATATTTTAATCATGAACAAATTTTTACAATTAAATGGGTTGGGATCTCTTCTTTTATATTATAAAACCTGTATTAGAAGAATCCCCTATTTTCTATGGTCTTAGATTTCGTTTGCATGGCTACCTTATAAAAAATAGCCTATTATGCTAACCCAGGCTATAATAATGTTGTATATTCGTTCTGAGTTTCACCACAAACATTAAAACATTGTACATACATACATACATACATAATAAAACATTAAAACATTGTGATTTTACATAATATTATATCAGTTCGAATAAGTTACACACAGTACAGTAGGTATGTTACAATTATTGTGTGGGTTCTTACCTGAAGTATACAAATATAGCCAGAGAGATTACTAGCGCTGCTACGGATAACGAGTAGCCAATCACGTAAATGACATTCACACGGCTCCGAAACTGTAACATACATTCGAAATCTTTTTTGTTTTGTTATTTATTTTGCAAGGAATTTGAATACATTATTTTGTACTAATGACATTGATTAGTATTAAGATAAGATTTTATTGTATAATTTATAACATCTAATCTAAATATATATAACTCAAAGGTGACTGACTGACATAGTGATCTATCAACGCACAGCCCAAACCACTGGACGGATCAGGCTGAAATTTGGCATGCAGGTAGATGTTATGACGCAGACATCCGCTAAGAAAGGATTTTGATTAATTCTACCCCCAAGAGGATAAAATAGGGGATGAAATTTTGTATGAGATTTTCAAAATAAACGAGCGCGAGCAAAGCCGCGGGATAAGCTAGTTTATAACATATACACACATATTTTATTAAAGCCTAGCCTATCTCTAAACTATACTTTGATAGTCTGTACGATAGACATCTGCGCTGTTCATCGGTGTTGTTCTGTCCTTTATTCTTTAATGTAAATAATATTAGCATCATCGGTGTTATTCAGTCCTTTTAATGTAAATAGTAATACCTAACGTTTGGATTTGGGTAAACATTTGTACCAACGCGTGCTCAACCCTACAAAGAGTTATCTTCCAGCAAACCTTGAAGGATCGAGACAATTGAAATAAGAGATGGGTGCGTTTACAAAACGAGAGTGGTACAATTAAAATAATAACTCATATTAATGATAACAAGATGAAATAAATAAATCTGAAATAATTTAGGTAATTAGACGACATTAATAATAAAAATGACTAAATATCTGTTTTTCAGAATTCACTCAGTCACGTATGTTCAATTTTCTTCAAATATGTACCTATTTACTTAATTGACAAAACAAAAACTTGCTGTTTGTGAAATTTTACGTTTGTTCCTCTAATTGGTCCATTCTTGTCTTCCATTATAATATTCCATTGTGGCATTACGTTAATAATTAGAACCTGTTATTTGTGTTGTTGTCGTTCTTCGTGTTGCCCAAAGTCAAGCAAACTAGGTCTACATAGAAATAGTGGGCTTAGGACGCCTCTCAGAAACCCGTGTATTGCGAGCTGTATGCGAGTAAATATGAACCGAAATGACAGGGTTATAATATTTACAAATCATAATATTTTTCCTTTTACTAGCACCACCTTATTTTAGTAGTAATCGATCCAGATGTTTTCAAGGTTCATTTTATGTTTTTGGAAGTAGTCTTTTTTTAGCCCAGTATTTTATTCCGACGTTGAAAAATGTGCCTTATAGTTTCTTTAAGAGAGGTGTTTATGGCACGTGGTTGCTTCGTGATTATGAACGGGCACAACCGCGCCTAGACGTCATTACTTTCAGGCATGTTTTGTAGGCTAAAGAGCTTTCGGAAACCCGTTAATAGTATTGCAGGCTTTATTGCGGGCTAAATTGTGACAAAGAGTTAAAAGACAAGGAAAAACATAAATGTTTACGGTATATCTTGCCTAGTAACTATGGTCGTCCTCGAGGTAAAAAACGCGATTGCCTAATAAAAGCGCTTCGACTCGATTTCTAGTTTTCAACCGACTTTAAAAAATGAGTTTATCAACATTCAAATTCGACTGCATCTTTTACATATTTTCTTTTTTATTTCAGAGGATGTAGGTTCTTTCTGATTGGTTGGTCCCATAGAAATTACATCAAATCGGTTTAGTAGTATAGCTTTTATTCAAAATACGGAAGAAGGTATGACATCAATTTGCGTATTTTGGTGTTTTATAGTCGGTATTTTTTTTTGATGAAAATATATTAATATTTTAGAGAACTGACTGGGTACAATCTAAAAATGAAGAATGGAGTAAAATTTGAATAGTCGATACCATAATGTATAAAAAATCTTAATATTAAGTGTACCTCAAATAAAGGCTTTTCTTTTTATTATTATTTTATAAAAAAAGTTATTCTAAAGGATGCAGATGGTGGTATACTTATAGATGAGAGGTTATTAACACACTGGAAGCAAAATTAAGTTTCTAGTCATTGATATTTTAAATGATTAATTTATGATTGTATCAGCTACAAGCTACCTGATTGTAGCCTAGTAGCGAGATGGGCTTGCATCCTTTTATTGCAAAATGTGGGCATACATAAATATTATGTAAACGCCCAGATTGTATTCTATACTTGACAACACAATGACATTTGAATAAATATATACAACTTTCAAAGGCTCTTGAGTTGGTACTTGAAACTAGATCCGAGGGGATGTCTGCCGTATTTGGGGATAAATGTCGTGACGCTATTTCGGTTTCTATACTTACTATCAAGTCTTCTGTGTCGACACAGGTGGTGTAGTTCGTCCAAGCCCTCTTAGACTCCGGAAAATCAGGATGACCTAGCCATGTGCCGTTTTCAGAGCATCTGCAGTAAGATTAAAGCCATAAATTATGCTCTAGTAGCTGGAGCGAATTAGTTCACCTAGAGTTACAACATAGTGCGTTTTGTTAACACACAACCCTTATTTATAAACATTACTTATGTTAAAAAAATTATCAAAGCTAGCTTAATCAATGTTGGTCATTGCGCATTTGTTTAAAAAACTCGTTAATAACTTTAAAGGAGGAAAACTTGTATACCAACGTAATTTTTATATTATTAATTTTTATATCCTGTGTAATATGATGGCACAGAAATTGCAGCATTGCTATTTTTTGAAAATAGTTTATGTGATTTTATCAAGGAATTTTATAGGTACATTCCATTTTAAACTTTAAACATGTCAAAACGTGCGAGAGAGAGCGAGCCTTACCATAATACCTAGAGAAAAACCAACTTAGACATGAAATTTCATAATAAATGGCGCTGCGTCCATGTTATTGTGATGTTATTTCAGTTGTGACAATCTGCCATTATTCTTGTGTGTGAACTCTTGCTGAACAGACGAAGTAAAGTTTATTTCGTCTGTTCAGCAAGAGCTCACAAAATATCAAGTACCTAGACATTTTTACTATAGAAGATTTATTACGTGTTATTATGAATAAAGCGGTAAGTTTTGTAGAGGTTCTCGTTTCTCAAGGTCACAACCGTTCCGCCCATGGGCAAGTTAGAGAGTTTATGAGGCTATCCATCGCCCTTTATCAAATGGAATACGTTTATGGACGTAGTCCGAAATAACTGTAAATAGAACTAACACGAATCGAAGTTTCGCATTTTGTTGAGCTTCAAATGTTTTGTACAAAAAAAGTACAGACACAGGTGTAGGTAGAGTATGTGTGGTGTGGTTTCGCACGTTACATCAACAAAACTTGTGATTTTGTGAATTTGTCGAACCGTTTTTGTCTGACTGTCACACAACTAATTATTACGCATGTTTGACATTTCACAGTCTCTGAATTTTTACTTTTCGTAAACACCAACACAACACCGATTTGCTTCATTGACGGACAAATTTCAGAATACTACTACTCGCAAAACAAGTAGCGCGGGTGACCACTAAACCATTTTAAATCAATGTTAATTTTAAACTTAAACAAATATTGTTTTCTTGCCAACTCGGTTTTTTGAGTTCTGTCTGC
Organism: Plemyria rubiginata; assembly: GCA_963576535.1. Taxonomy (NCBI): domain Eukaryota; kingdom Metazoa; phylum Arthropoda; class Insecta; order Lepidoptera; family Geometridae; genus Plemyria; species Plemyria rubiginata. The sequence goes on from OY754905.1 coordinate 8,410,083, forward strand.
CTCTAGCCCACTCACTATTGTTTATCACAAGGCAGACCAACGGCCAGGTGGTCTGATGATACTGTTAGGGCCGCGGTAGCTAAATGGGTTCACTTGGCACAAGACCGGAAGGAACTGTCACGTTAGGATCCAACCGGGACCCCGCGAATCTAGTGTAGTACAGAAACAGTCTCGGACTATATGTCAACTGATGAGTGGTTCGACGATGCACTGGCACTGAGCTGAAGGCAGTTACATCGTTGGGCTTTTGGTCGGTATGCTGTCTGTTGACAGAGAGCCCGACATCCCCTCCTACTCTGCCCAAGTTCCCGAGACGTAAGGCAGGTGTAAGGTATTTGCTCCCGTAAAAAAGGTCGGAAAGAATGGCGTGCGCTAGGGAGGATGGGCATGGGACTCAGCCGCGGGTGGATGTGGGTTGATTGAATGAAAGGATGGATGGAATTACTTTTTATATACGGTAAAACGAGGATCGAAGCCGAAGACGAAGTCAGGACAGCGCTGCGCGGCAACCCCGCCTGCCGGAATCTCGTCCCAGCAAGAGAAGCCGTCGAACGTGCGCGGACACCAAGGTCCATCCTCTGAAAATAATAACAACATTTTGAAAGAAGTTCGATTCGAGAGATGATTAGATTATAGAGGTCATCTGCTTGTTCCATCAGCAAGTTGTTTAGAATAATAATATTGGTAGACATTCCACACCGCACTATCTAGCCCCAAAAATCAAAGCTAAAGCTCATAAAGCGTGATATGGGAACCAGATAGCTGATATACTACTTATATACTTATGTTGTAAATACATTCTTATTATAATAAATAACACCCAGACAGCGGGAACAAACATTCATCACACAAATGTTTGTTCGCGGTGGGGATCGAACCCACGGTCCAGAAACCGGCACAGAAGGCAGCTTCTAATACCAACTGAGCTGTCAAGGCTGTAAACTTACCATCATATTTCTGACCAGGCACCGGAACACTGTGGGTGATGTTGGTAAAGTAGTAACATGATCGCACAAGCAGCCTCAGGAACTCAAACTTTTGATTCCATGCATCTGAGGAGACGTTTGAGTTGCCCATTGTTTTTTTTAATTTACATAGCTTGTCAGTGCTGAAGTTGGCGGCATTTGATATATTGCTATCACTATTATGACGGCAAGACCACCTGAAACAACGAATAAAAACGATGTGAGAAGTTTCCATGATTTGCACCTTAATAATCCTTTTCTTTAAATAAATATTGGACTTTTTACACAGCACTATCTATCCCTAAGCTAAGCAAAGCTTTTTATATAGGAACTAATACTTAGCTATTATAATACTTGTACATATTCGTTTTATTTATTTTTAGTTTAGTTTCTTGCCTGTTCTTCTAGGCTCTACTCGTGTATGGAACTGGCACCTAGCTTTAAGATGTTTCAAGTAATCCTTGAGATTTTATTGAATATTGTATTCTTACTTCTTGACTTAGACTTTTTGTAAATTATAACTTTTAATATACTACACATACATATTATGTAGGTAGGATACTCCATGACTCAGGCATACACTCAAGAGATTGAAAAGTTAATTGTAAATACACTACGTATTTTTGTAACGATCGCTTTTATTACACACGTGGTGAATATAATAGAAGTTTCTTTGATGCCGAATGGTTTCGTAAAAGTACTTACCAGATCTTAGTAGGTACTAAAATCAATGTGAATAGGTAAGAGTATTTATTTCAATGAAATAAATTGAAGTGATTAGTGATTTGCTCAAGTAAATTATGTTATGTGGCTACACTATTATTGCAATGTACCTAACACTCGCGGAATTAAACATTCTGAAATAAAAAAAAATATTTGAGCATATTATTTTATCCTAAATCGTAATTCAACAAGTTGCGTGCAATCACATTGCACACAGTTTTGGAACCAGTACTTGAGGTAGTCATTAATCTATAAAAGTATATAATAGTAATAGTTACCTACTTCAAATGACTAAGAAGTTAAGTAGCTGATTCCGTTTACCTAATGTTGTTTTCTTTTGCCAAGTAATCTATCATCACTAGCCCAAATTGTTGATTTTAGAACGCATATAATTTTATAAACATTTAGGAAAACTTTAATGGCAGCATTAGCAAAATAAATCTTTAGCTTCAGAGTTTGTTGAAATAAACATAGCTACCTTCGTAGCTACTCACAATTAATAAATAAGGTTCTGACTATTTCCAGAAAACCCATATGTGCTGTAGCTAAATTATTAACGTTTAGTTGCGCCCCGCGGTTTCACCCGCGTAGTTTTTGGTTTTTATTTAATTCCGATCCTTTTCATATTTATTCACCTTTTAAACCTTCCCTGGACTTCCACGAATAATTCAAGGCCAAAATTAGCCGAATCGGATCAGCCGTTCTCGAGTTTTAGTGAGACTTACGAACAGCAATTCATTTATAAATAGATTATATATATATAGATTATTTTAGCTAACCACAGGCTGCCTAGTGTTTGTGGCAATGGACGTTATGGTTATATCTGGAACGTAGTCTGGAACTTCATTTTTATCCTGTAGTCAATTTTAGGAATAAGTAGAGGTCGCGTCACTCATAAAGAGCGCTGTGATGTGTGTGTGTGTGTGTGTGTGTTTGCGCATACAAAACACTCGCGGCATCACACTCCCTCCCCATCCTTCAAGCGTTCTTTTTATGTGACTTGACCTACCTATGATTATTGATAAAATGCTAATTTGACAACAGCAGAAATATCAGCTAGGGTAATAGGTTTCTTTAAAAACTTCACGCTTGAGACACGTTAGAACAGTTAATATTTTATCTACGAGTAGGTACAACGCGTACTCACAGTCGCGTTTGGAGTCGCCGACAGTTGCTAGTAATAAACTTTTATGAACTATCGGAAAAAAATATCGTAACGTGGCGTAAATTACACAGACACAGCTGGTGAAACTATTTCGGCACTCTGAGTGATCAAAATAGAATAGACGAACATGGCACATGAGCTGTTCTCCGGTGTGGTTACATTACTCATCTGTCGTCTCAGCCATAATGAGCTGTGAACAAAGATTTCGGAACGCGCTATTTTTCATGATCATCAGGCTGAAGAAGTGCACTGGTCTATCAGGGCCCGTACCAGCATCTCTTGAAGCATTCTTATTTCAATATTACTTTTATGTCAATGTCTTATGTCAACTGCATAGACTCGGCTTTATGATCAAAATGTTAAAGTAATATTGAAATAATAATGCTTCAAGAGATGGTGGTACGGGCCCTGTGCATTTCTAAGAAAAAATATTTTCTGCCACCAAAGAACGTTAGTGATTTTTAAGCAAAACATCCAATACGAACCTATTAGTGCTAGCTAGTAACTTAGCGGTAAGTAATTTTATATTTCCCTTCATTAGTATTGTTTTTATATAAGTATACATAATATTCTACACCATTTTACTTAGCTGGCTGTTGTCTGACGATTTATATTTCGAATGTTGTGCATGCCTGTAATACTGATAATACAGAATATACAGGTTGTTTTGTTATCGTTGGCAAAGAAATAATTTGGCCCTCCTTTCGCTACTTGATGTAGAACAGTCCTAGTGCTTTTTTTTTAGTAAAAGCCAATAATCGCCTTTACTGTCTGCCTGCTTAGGCAAGTGTATAGCTCATTTCAGATTTCAGTGTGTATAAGAATCCAGTGTTTCATTAATTTTACATTTTGTAAAGGTGTACCACCGGACTCAAGTAAGTGTGAATATATGTCATACACCGTCATTTGAATAAAGATTGAGGCTATGCTCAGAAGCGAACCATTCAAGAATCTTCAGTGTCAGCTCTTCAGCTTTTTACACCTTGTATTTCGGAGCAATTCCAATTATTTTCTACTCTTTCAGTTCCTGAAGTTTAATTTGTTGACAAAGAGTTAGGTTGGGTGCGGATTACAGCTAAGCCATTTGTTAAACTTTATTGAGCTGTGTTTTCTCGGTGGAATGTAAATACACCTTTTAGCAAAAAAGTTTGAAGCACTAAAAGTATAGCTCGTTTAATGGAATATCTGCCGTGCTATCTAGGGATCAAAGTCGTGAACTGTTTTTTAGTTTCTTCTGTGTTTTTTTCAGTAAATAGAAGATGTCAACGATGATTGAAAACTAACACGGTTTTAACGTTTAGCATTACCTACTTATAAAATTAATAGTACCTAATCTACAAAATATATTAATGAAAAACTAATTCAATATCTAATTAATGTCAATACCAACAATAAAAATTAAGAGAATTAAGTACATACATTTTAATATTATTAAAATAATAATACTACTAATGTACTATAAATAATAACAAAAATGTATTCATCTAGAAATTGTGCATGCAAATTATCTACTTCTAAATATGTTTGAGGAAATAAAGGCTCATTATTATTATATTATTATTGACGACCTCTGTGGCGCAGCGGGCGAGAATCCGCCTGCGATGCTAGAGGTTGCGGGTTCGATTCCCGCCTCGGAACAAATTTGTGTACGATCTGCAGAAATTTGTTCCGTTGGTCTGGGTGTTTTCTATGTATGATAAAAAATATCTATCTATGAAGTATATAATATTTATAATGTATTAAATATATCAATATCAATTATCTAGTACCCATAACACAAGCATTGAGTAGCTTACTTACGGGCTAGATGGTGCTGTGTGGATTGTCCAGCATTATTAAAAAAAAATAATGCAAAATAAGAACAATGTATGTAATGTATGTAAATGTCTCAGAGTGTAAATAATATAAATAAAGGACTGAGAATAATACTCAGTGCATTGCGTAGGCGTAATTTCTACAACCATTTCTTGTATTCAGCCCGTGTCGTGTCGTCATATAAATATTAATGAATTTGTCTGTTATATTCAGTTACAAAAGACCAATGTGGGCTGAATCTAATACAGCCATGACTGTATGTGTGCACCAATTTGTTGTAGCTTCTGTGTTAGATATTACTTATGTATGCTGTGCTCTTTATTCGAAACAGTGTGGTGAAATGATTTTGAAGTGGGCTTTTTTGGTGAACTTGAGACATGTTTTAGAATTATTTAGGTCAGTTTAGGTCTGTTATGTTTTCCTTCACCTTTGAGCACTTAAGGGGTCTTTATTATATAGTGTTTGTTATATATAGTCTTTATATATTAGTCATCTAGTACCCATAACACAAGCTTTGAGTAGCTTACTTTGGGGCTAGATGATGCTGTGTGGATTGTCCAGCATTATTTATTTATTATTAGGTATATATGTATAATTAATAATTTTAATAGTAATGCCCTCAATCAATAAGAACCAAGGTGAATATAAAACTGTAAAAGACTAATTGTGCACGTTGTGTTTATACGTAGGCCTCTGCGTCTATTTGAAGATGTGGTGTCAGAGGCAGCTTTTTCACTCATACCCCTATTTATCGGCACTGTAGTGCTTGGGACAGGATTTAAGACGGAGTAGGCATGACACATTAATAAATAAAGTTTATATATGTAAGTCAAGGCTATGATCGACGAGCGATTAAAACCGCGGTCGTTGGTAGTCTCTAGACCGTCCGTCGTCGCCATAAGGACTAAAGCTTTACCGACGAGGCATAAAACCGCGTTTTTACTCGCTAAGAGTTTCTTTTTTGGAAACTCGAAATGTCACTAATTTAAAATTAATCTGTTGCTTTATTTTTGAAACAGCATTCAAACTTTCGATTATCATTCAACCACTCAATCATTCATTCATTAATCATCATTCAACATTACTTAATAATTATGAACACTAACAATATTCATCATTACTTACCTATATATAAATTATTTCATTATTATTATTTCGTGCCACATAAAAAAAACTACAATAACTTTATTTCTTACAAGTTCAAAAAAAAAATCACATAAAATTATCCTTTGAGCTGCTTTATCTACATAAATGTACTATTAAATGGTACATAGATGACATTAAAATTTCTACTCTGATAGAGTGAAACTAATGATCTAATTAAAAATAACAATGTGTTCATTAATTCAGTGGCAATATTACATACAATGCTTTCGGATTACAAATACCTACCTACCTAAATGACCTACCAAGACCTGGAACAAATTCTGGAGTATGAAAGAGATCATGAAAGGATCATTCCCTACTACTACTTAAAAAAAAAGTTTTAGATTGTTGCCTCTTACCCATTCTTACATATGGGAGCCAAACTTGGACCTATACTAAAACAGTAAAGAATAAAATTACTCCGTGCCGAAGAAGTATGGAAAGAAGTTGAAATTAAGATTGATAGATAAAATAAATCATAAGAAGTTATAGACAAATCTAAAATGATAGATGCTCTAGAACACTGTCTAAAAATGAAATGGCAATGAACAGGCCATGTGGCCAGAATGAATAATAATCAAAAATTAGGGTTAATATTGTAAAAAAATGGTAAGGGCCAACAGGAAATAGGAGGACAGGCAGACCAATGCCAGATGGGCGGACGAAATAAAGAACCCCTTTCTGCGAAGCGCGAACAGGCTTGGTCTTGTCTTGCCAGGACAAATGGAAGAGTCTAGAGGAGGCCTAAAAGTAATTTTGGTAAATGTTTACTAGGTATGTGCTAGGAATAAAAAGGATTTTTTACAATATGAGAATAAAAATAATCTAATTCTAGAGTTTAAATGTATATTGTGTACCTAACATACCAACACAACGTTTTAATTTATTTTATTGATGTGTTTGGTTTATTTGTGTTTAATTTAATTACGGCTAAATGCATAAATAACACAACACACGAACTCTTAATTAGGAAGTACAAGCTACACTCACCTTTGACGAAGATTTGTTTTTCCCAATCAACATAACTTACAAAGTAGGAATCCCCTGCTTTTACAATCAACGAAAAAGTTCCTTTTGTTTAAAAATGTTATTCACGAAATACTCTCAAGTTGTAAGTGTTTATCCAAGTAATAACTCTATCAATCCACTGTGATATTTTATTACTCACATAAAGTTTCACGTGTATTATCGAAGGAAAAGTCGCGAGCTTTTGGGAAGGCGACCAATCTAGCCGGCGGCTGAGCACGGACTGAACCAAGGTTCAGTCCGTGCTCAGCCGCCGGTATTCCTTGGAATACTCGGGGAAGAGCAGAAAGGGGAGTTGAACTTTTCTCTTAAGTTCACACGTAATAAGATTTTATAGTACCTGGTGCAGTTTAAAGTGTTGTCGTGGAGAAACAAAAGGCTAAAATAAAAACTAGGATGCCCTCCGTCGGGAATTGTGCCACGATTCAAGGTATTTTGGACATAATAGGTAACAGACAGGTAGATTGCCTGAAGAAGCGTATTTATTCACTTGAATCACAAGGATCACTTTGAAACGTCCTTTGTGTAGGTTAATCTAGGTGCCAGTTCTCCGCAATCAAGCCCTGCTGCAATGTGCAGATTTAGTGCTGAGCCTAATTAAATTACTCAAAAAAAAACCTATTCTTTTTTATGGCTGTATTTTGTCGATTAATAAAGTTCTCATAAGCAATTTCACATATTGCTTAAAATACGATTAGAATAATATATAATCCGTGGTCTCTGCCTACCCCGATGGGAAAGAGACGTGATTTTATGCATGCTTAAGAAATAACGTTCACTCATTCTCGCTTACTCAGTGTAAGCAAGGAATTAGAATACAATACAGTTTGTACTTAGTGCATTACGCAATAAGAAAGTATGAGATAGGTATACATCTGCCAAGGTCGCGCACTTTAGAACTAACAACACTCCTTCCATGTCTTTATTCAAATTCCTTGAGTGTAAGATTTGCAAGCAGGCCGGCCCGTACCTGAAAAATTACTGTCAACATCAGCCTGAAGAAATACATAGATAGAAACAAGCCACAGAATATAAAATTGTATTCTACGAGCCCAGTTTTCTACGTCCATTAGGTACCACGTACACGCCAAGTTTCACCATCAAAGCCTTAGGTAATAAAAGCCGAGTAATCCGTTTCTTAAGAAATCGGAATCTTGTTTCTTAAAAAAAAAGATCTTCCTGTATTAGTAGATCCTGAAATAATACAGTGCCATAAACTGTTTTTATATTGTGCTTGTAGGAGTAAGAATGTACAACACACAATATAGCTATGAACACTGGGCACTGTGCAGCCGTGCAAAGCCGGGGCGAGGTCGGGGCGGGTCGCGAGTTTATTTAAACTGTTGTGCCAGAAAAAAATTGAACAGTTTTACGACTTTCATCCCTACGCCACTGCTAGGATACCAAATGTCCAATTTTCAATTTGAGGATGCAGTTATCTTTAATTATTTATAATTCAATGCGTTAGCACAGAGTCCATTTCGTTTTCGACCCACCTGATTACTATTATACTAATATACATAAATGTGCTGCTTAGCGTTTTTTATCTTAAAAACAATGCGATTACTTTGTTGCTGGCCTCATAACAAGGCCACCGTTTCTTAAGGAGCTTTTCTTTATTATCCCATGAAATAAGTTTAGTACATTGTCGTGAGGGATTAGGTAAAGGAAAAGTGTTGTTTTAGGGTATTGGAAGTGAAAACGGATATTTCTTCTAAACTACGTGTTTTGTTGAATAGAATCAAGGCAAGGTTACTTAGTTGATTGAGTAAGAGGAGAGAACGAAGATTTTACAATCAACTTTGGCGTTTTGGCATTGTATGTATTTTGATCTGCATGAAATTTGGTTGTGCTTGAGAAATTGATTAAAGCAATGAGTTTCATCGGACAAGGGGATAAAGTGATATGAGGCTTTTCAGTAGAGCAAACTAATATGTTACACAAATATATCGAGTGTGACAGCGAGATGCTCTGATGATAGGCCCAAGATCTCTTCAGTGTTCAACGGAACTCTTCAAAAAATAGTGCAATTTAGCTAAAAATGTGTTATCTTGGTATATAAGGTAGTCAGAGGCCAAATATTGTGTTTGATATTACTGTCAGACTGCAATGGAGATGAATCGAGGCACTCAGTTGGTGATTTTTATTATGTTCTGTCGTGTCTGTAAAAGGAAGGCCGATTTGTGGCAGGATGCCCATAGTGACAACACAACTGACCCCTATCAGAAAACTAGCGCTGCACATTGTGGCAACACCCTGTGGCATTAAGCTGAGCTAAGCATCCTTTGTCCAACGCGCCACTGAAATTATTATGATAAAAAATGAAGACCTAATTAAGTTTATTAAGTAAAATTTTGTGTTTGCTGTATTTTCTGTCCATCTAATAATTTGTTGTTTTTTTGTGGTCGATGAATAGATGTTTCTATCTATCATACTACCCACCCGAGATGTACTTACTATAATCAAAAGGCATGTCTATAATATTGATCGACCGGTCGATCAAAGCTGGGTCGTAAAGCTATGACCGAGGCCTTAGGGTGCCCTAAAATTCAACTTGGCCCCTAGCTTACAATATTTCTTGCTTCATCACATTCATGCATTCATCTATGGCAACAATGGGGCAATAATGATGTGTGGGTATTACCACAGTAGATGGGATGAGCACTTCAATATTTTTTACGACAACTGTGATTTACTACGTATAGTATTTACATACATGAAATATCACATAGATATGCACAGTAGTTTGCGAAAATGCTTTGCATGATTAGATTACACTGTCTGTTGATAGGCAATCTAAAATTATTTGTGTTGGCGCTAGTCTGGAAAATCCGGAATAGCAGACGAGACGCCGAGTTATTACAGGATTCTCCCTCACAGTATATAGTGTATAATATAAGACTCTCCCGTGGTATAATTATCACTTGTCATTCTGACATCGCTACCTACATATAAAACAAAGTCGCTTTCTCTGTCCCTATATCCCTGTATCCCCATGTCCCCATGTCCCTATGTATGCCTTAATCTTTAAAACTACGCAACGGATTTAGATGCGGTTTTTGTTATAGATAGAGTGATTCAACAGGGAAGGTTTATAATAGTATGTATAAAAAATGCATGATATGTGCACCCGTGCGAAGCAGGGGCGCGCAGGCGGGTCACTAGTTGATATCATATAATGTGGTATTAATATTTCTTGTGCTCGTGCGATGCGCACTAGCACGCGTTGTATTCAAAACTAAAGGTTTTTATATGCCTGGTAAATCAAAAGTTGTAAACTTGCTGGAAAGTAAATGTCAATTATTTGTGGTGAGAGAACTACCAAACAACCGAACTGAGCTGTTAACGTTTAAACTGCGGGTTCCAGTTGAAAGGTGTCGTGTTCGGAAGTTCATTGGAAGCCTAACCCGATACGCTGGCACACGGTCTCGCTGACGTTTCCTATTTAATTTTATATATGTTTAGGCCAATGCTCTCGTTTTACAGTACTTTGCATCCTGCTACCAGCAGTAAAAATATTGTAGAAAGCAGTATGTACGAGTAAAGTGAGTCCCTTCGTATGAGTGTGCATGCGACAGTCACCTTGAATCTAATCTAGCGTATCGGAGACTTCTCTACTCCAAGTCTCCGATACGGTATAAATGACGCCTATAGTGTACCTATGTGTGTGAGTGTATAGCACTAGGTGGTGTAGAGGGGTTTTCTCTGTTCCGTGGTGCAGTGTTGTAAAGATACTATAATCCAAATTCCTTGGTTGTAATTAATATAGTTTTGTACATTATTAGTCTCCTGGAAACACCTTAAAGGTTGGAACAAGTATAGAATCAAAGGTTGAACCAAGGAATTGTACTTGTATTCAAATTCCTTGGTTGGAACCAAGGTGTCATACACGGAACTATTTATATTTCTGTGGTGTCAAATAACTTCAGAAGCAAAGACTATACAATAAATCTTGTCAAACGAAAAAAAAAACCTGTCAATTTAATATTTATTTTCAATCCAAAATTATTTACGCGTATAATACTTAACTGAATTCTCTAAAAGATTGAACAAAAGCTGCAATAATGTCGGTTTCATTAGACTCGGCGTTAGATCCGATGGAAGAAATCCGGTTTCGAAAGAAAAATGGTGCATTATGGATTGAGATACAAAAAGAAACGCATTTTACATTCGATGAGTTGGAGCGTAAGTAACCTTCTGCACAAACAGACTCGCGTATTTACTAACTGAAAGTATGCTGCTGTTATTTCTAGGACAATTTATATTATTACTTACAGTTACGGAAAAATCCTTTTGAGTCGAAACATTGCAAAAATATAACCCTATGGGCCCGGCGACAGCGGCTCGCAGTTTCGAGGTGCGATTGGCTATTATTTCATTTCGGGGAGGTTGTTTGAAAGAATAACTATCCAATGACACGCATAAATACTGTTCGAATACAAATAATACAATAATCTAAGGGAAATGTGCTTGAGTCAGAAATCATTTTGGTATTAGGTAAACGTAAGGCCAAACAAACTAATACCAAAATGATTATATATAGTGCTAGATAGTGCTGTGTGGATTGTCCAGCATTATTTATTTATTTATTTATTATGATGTAAGTGCGATATGTTGAAAATTAAAGCCGAGGCGATATTGCTAGCCCGAGCCGTAGGCGAGGGCTACAAGGAAGCAGAGGCCGTAATTATAAAAGCGCACGTATATCGTATATATTATATATATATATATTATCTATATATATATATATATATATATGTATATATATATAGATAATATACAGCGTGTAACGGAAGGGGGGTATCAACCCTGACTTTCCCCAAAGAACATAGGTCGAAATATGAAAAAAAAATTTGGCCCTCCCTTACAAAACTGACTACCAGCTGATTGATTTACTATGGGATGGCCAAATTTTTATATATATATATATATATTTTTTATTTATTATATTTTTATAGTATATATATATATATATATTAGTTTTATTTATATATAATATAATAAATAAAACTCAGACTTTCATAAACTAATAAATCTGAATAATCTATGATAATACATATATATATATATATATATATATATATATATATATATATAATCTATGAGATCTAGGGTTTGTTTAACTGATTTTTTCTTTCAGTAATAAACAGTCAACAACATTGATTTGAATGATTTTGAACTTTGTTAGCGAATAGTTAAAACATTATCCTCTCTAACTCGGTGTACATATTCTGTATATTCAGTTTCAAACGGTAACTTTATGCACGGTAAATAAATAAAATAAATAAATCAATTTAAAACAGGATATTTACCATGATTTGTGAGTTTAATTGTTTCCCGATATTCCCGATATTGTTCGACCCGTGATTATGGCGCATGCAACTGTGTTGAAATATCGGGAAACTATAGAATTCACAAATTATGGTACTTAAATATCATAGAGAGGTAAATATTTAGGGGTTGTCCGCGTTTTAACAATTTTCAATGCACTGTTAACTACTATGCGAAGAAAAAGCCTTTCTTTTCTTTGCTGTCTCGGTCTGTACATGATTGTTTTTTCAGAGATCATGGTGATATTTTTCAAAATTCAAAAACGTGATGATAAACCTGCCGCTGCTGATTTGATATCAAGGTAAGTATATTTTTGATCCCCAACCAGAGCGGTAGATATCCCCTCAAATCTCTCACCACCAAATACTTACTCAAGACTCTTTGAGGATCTCTACACCTTCTGACTAAAAGAGATAGGGTACGTCCAGTAGTAACATTTGGCACATACCCCCCTTTGCAGTAATCGGTATTCCATACGTGACTGTTCGCAAGTCTATAGTCACTAGAATACTCACTACACCAACTGGTTTCCTTACGATGATTTCCCTCACTGGTTGAGAGCACTAATTAGAAAAATAGAATAAAAAGGAGAAGAATATAGCTAGCTTGCGATTTCACCGGCAACCACACTATTCAAAGCGAAACAGCAACGCTGACAGAAATAGACATGCTGGTAGTTCTGCCACAGATGAGCTGTTCATAACGAGCTCTACTACTTCTCGAAGTATTCTACTATGAAATACCGCAGAGCTGGAACCGATGCAGTAGCAAACATACCATTTATGTCATTATTTAGTTAAATAATTTATTTTTATTTACTTCATTAGTTATTATAAAATTTTGTTATATAATGGCGTGTGTGTTAAGCTCGTAGTAGCAAATAAATGTCTTTCTATGTCATTATACATAATCGTTCAACAAGTTTAACTAGGCCGCCCTGAAGCTAGCCACTTGTGCAGAAACGGCCAAAATAGTGAATGGAGGATTCTCCAAATAGCTTACTAAAGGACGGCCCATTTAAACTTATTAGACACGAGATAGCATCATTTAAAAAGAACGCTGACAACAGTGGAGGACATTTATTTGCGCATACAAAATACTTGCGCTATCACACCTCGTTCCGGTCCATCTAGCGTAATTTTTACGTGACGCGACCTATTTTTATTCACAGAACACATTTTCGGGATGTACTGCATACCGGGCTGGGTATGACCGACTCGTACATGATGGAGCGAGTGATGGTGGCGCTGGACCGAGGCACGTCGCCCTTCGTCACGATGTCCACTTTCGCAAAAGCCATGTCGTTGTACCTCCGCGGGGATCTGGAAGAGAGAATCGCTTATGCATTTACGGTTCTTCTTCATTTTTTTCTTGACGTGTCATGCTTTGGTCACACTACCGAGAAATAATAATTATCGCGTTATTAGACGTTGAACGTTGGTGTGACCACGTCACGCCGTTGATTACCGCGAGAATTTTACAACGGCAGTAACATTGCCGTTGTAAAATCAAAAGTTTTAACGCGAGTATTATTGCGTTGAAGCGGTCACATTATGTGGAGTGGCCGCCACTTTACTAATATCTTTTGAAATAGTATGGTGTACCAGGTTTTTAGTGCACCTAGGCTATCAAACTTTTCACCTTACACACTCACCACACCCTCAATGAGGGTGGCCTCTTAGACTGACTGTGAGACAAGATAATTCCATTATCTCTTTTTTTATTCTAAATATTTATCAAACACCTAAACATCTCAACCACAATAATATTAACAAATAAAATAAATATAAATATTGGTGGACATTCCACACAGCTCTTGCTCCAAACTAAGTCAAAACTTGTGATATGGGAACCAGATAGCTGATATACTACTTATATACTTTTTTTTGTACAAACAACTATGTTCATCTACAAAAATATTTGTTCTCGGTGGGGATCGAACCCACGGCCTGCGGCACAGAAGGCAGAGCTACTACCATCTTAGCTGTAAAGCCTGTCAAACACACAAATGTACTAAATTTATATTTTTGCTTTGTCTAGTGTTATGATTTGCTCGGGGAAGGTTACCTGCGACGTGAGACGATGTACCAGTGCATGAAAAAAACTTTGGCTAAAGCTTCGAGAGACGACGACGTGGAGGAGGCCGTCAAAGTAAGAATTAGTTTAATTTGTATTATATATATGTATATTGTTTTATACTATGACTAGCGAACCCGCCCGCGCGTATTATATTATACATATAAACTTTCCTCTTGAATCACTCTATCTATTAAAAAACCGCATCAAAATCAATTGCGTAGTTAAGCATACATAGGGACATAGGGATATAGGCACAGAGAAAGCGACTTTGTTACTTTTTGTTTTATACTATGTAGTGATGATGTGATGATATGTAGTGAAGTAAATACGTAACCTGTACAGAAAATGCAAAATTTGGTTCGGACTTATTCTTTATTATGATTTGGTTAACTGAACTGTGATCCAAATTAAGTCCTCACCGGCGCCGGCGACCCAATTTATAATCAATTAGGACTACCATTGTTTCCTCAAAGTAAATATGCTAAACGAAAATTTTACACAGATTTTCCTTTCAACAATCTTGTTTTATTTGGAGAAAGTGATTATTATTTTATAAACACGATTACAATTTGGTTGACTAGAGCGTTGGGTTAAGAGTCATAAGCACAAAGGTGGGTTCGATTCCCACATAGAGCCAAGTAGAGAATCTCGTCTCTTTTAATAAAGCTAGGAGATTTTTTTTATTATTATACTTATTTAAAACAAAATCAAAATGTGCTTTGATTACTTGTATCTTAAACACAAGTTTTTGTCACTACTAGTGGCACCATCTAGCGGAATTTACCTTAACTAAAACAGGCCGTGTCCAGGAAAATTAACCTGTGAAAGTCTCTTTTCCGAGTACAAACTGAATAAGGTGTTTTGTGTAAAATAAAAGAGAAATGCACTTAAGGTAAGTTAGTGAGAGTGATGACATTGTTAAATGCAAGCTTATTCAGCAACATTCAGTTCCATGAAACTCAATTTACATAAAAGAAGAAAAGAAAAAGAAAAAAACATTTTTGCAACGAATTTTGGAAACTCAATTAAATATCTAATACAATCTAAAATAATCTAAATATATAGTATAAACTGTAGAGTCCATCCCTAGATTTTCAGTCTTAAGCAGTTCAGTTCTTTAGCACTTAAAGTGGCTTTAATCCAGTAGTTTAATTTATTCCTTGTTATTTGCCCGAATAAATAAATATATTGTTATTTTGTGACTTTTTCATTTCTAACTTTTACAGCGTTGTTATGCGTCCAAGGCTTTGTCTGCAGTGCTTTTAGTCTGAACGAAATATTGAAAACGGAACCATTAATTGTCACCCTCACGTAGCTTTCGCGGATGTGACGCCTTGCGTCCGCAAGATGGCTGTACTAAAACTTACCGAAACATAAAAAATATTTTTTTCTGATGCTTTGGTTGTTCAATCACTCGCATCAATTTCATCGAATAATGTAGAACATTTTTACCCCAGTGCCGAGGGTTATGTGTTTGGCATGATTCTACTCGTATGTATGATCTATCATTCGATATTGTCTTTATACCCACGCAGCACATAAACAGCTGGTTGGATTTCGATGATTGAGGTTTCAAAAGATTCGTTTTAACTGCCCGAGAGTGTCCATAAATGCAATATTATTGCACTTGAAAAAAATTCAAAGCATTATGGGTATCAAAATCAAGTCAGTAATAGAGCGATTACGTAAGTGGCAAATAGTATAATATTTATTTTTGATTTAAAGTTAAACCTCAAAGACTAAACCAAAACGCAAAATTTGTTAAATCACTTATGCGACCTACAGGCAGGCCATGAGTTTTACTAAAATACAAATCGTTACAAATCGCTTAAAAAACCGCATCCAATTTGATGAAGCCGTTTTAAAGATATTACGAATTTTGTTATAAAAAAGATGAATAAAAAACTGTAGTTTCATCTAGCTGGAGTTATAATTGAATAAACGAACGTGAGCGTGTTCGCTGTAATCACTTTAGTTTCATCAGCACCTACCCAAGATTGTCTCTTCATATCGCGTTAGGTTTCAATTACCCATTAGCGTACGGAACCTCACTTTCTTGTGAGCATCTGCCCATATATACCAATATATTGGAATTACATATACACTGAATTACAAATTGAACAAGTTTCTATTCCGTTTTCAAAGTCCGTGTGACAGTGGAAGGATTTTGAGTAGATACCAGACAGTCTCAAACTTTTATTATTATTTAGGCATTAGGATCTGGAAATTACCACATCTTAATGCGGGTATGCATGGTTGAAACCAGTTCCTATCTCTTTTCTACTGCTAAGTTAAGTAAGTTATCTGAGACTGGACAAAGACCTTTCAACATGAACTTAAAGCGCTTTACAGTCGTATGTCCTGATAGAGAGTTCATATGCACTGGTGCTGCACCAGCACCTAAATGTCACACACACATGCATCTATCACACACACACATATGCACATGTCAAATTATGATGTTTTCATCATCATGAAAAGGTCCTGCGCCTGACTTCACCCACTGCGGCCAAAGGCCTCTATTCTGTTTCCATTTAAAACGAGCTTAGGGTACCCTCATCCATCTACGGCTCACGACGTTGACAATGTCCTCAAATCGTGTTACTGGACATCTGACGCGTCCTTCTGTCTCCTATCATAGAGTTGAAGTTCGGCTAATATTTATATTTAAGTCTTTTTCCTTTCTTCCTTTTATGCTTTTCATGTTTTTTGCCGTTACCGAGGATGGGGTCATCCTCGGTAATTTTTGATATAATAAGTAGCCGTAACGCTTGAACCAAAATTATTTTTTTTAAACATGCGCGGAAATATTGTCATTACTTCTATGTAAAGAACACGCGAAGTATCATATTTACGTAGACTGAAAAACGCGAAAACGGAAATCACTTCCCGTCGCGTTCACGCGCCGGTAATGTTGTATGAAACGGTGTGCTGTTAGAATTTAGAACTCTTTATCGTGGCTGTGGCTGTATAGTTACAGTTACATTGTTTCCGCAGATCTTCAGCCTTCTTGCTAAATTCGCTCGCGAATTTAACTACTCTAAAAAGACACGGAGGTTGAAAGTCCGGTAAAGTGGCTGAAGGCTACATCGAAGATTCTGTTGAAAATAAAACTGAGATAACCAATAAAATTAACCAAAACATCAAATTGCGACCTGTTAATGATTCGGAAACAACATCTTACCCACTCACCTCTTGCCAATTATCAAGTCCACATCCATCCACTTCTAAACAGCAATTAAGTTTCCAGCCACCTACCACTGACCAAGTATCAAATTCCCAGCCGCAAACGTCAGAAATACAACAAACGAACATAAATGTGCCTGGAAAAACAATAACATTTTCTTTCAATAATTGTCCTAACACGAACAATATAAGTTTTAATATTAATTAAATTTATTATTTATTTCCTTGCATTTTTTTAAGAAAAGCACTATACATGCCTCGGCCGAAATGGCAATTGCCTGTCTCGTATTATTAGTCCTCGCCTGCGGCTCGGCCTTCAAACTCATACTCGACCTGCAATTGCCTATTTAAAGTAAAAATAATATATAATATAATAATAGTACATTATTGCAAAGGCAGCGGCCTTTGCAATAATGTACTATTATTTTTACTAGACACAAGCTCACATACAGTTCATTTTTTATTGTTTTATACTGTACATAGTAAACTAAAATAAATCATAAATATTTTTCATAATATTCCAAGAGGTATCAGCGCGGTCCGTTATAAAAGGGAAGGGCGAACTGGTTTTTTGAAAGACTATTATGATTGATTTCCGTCAAAATAAAAGACAAAAAAACTAAATATGCAGTTATTGTTTTCTTATGAATCGAGGACATCTTTTCACAACTTTTCTCTAACGCCGTTTTCGGCCTTAGCCATCTTTACCCTCTCTGAAAATTTGCCTGTACTTAGGTAAGTATATTGAAAGACGAACCAATAAAAAAATGTCAGTTTCACATTTCATTAAAAACATGAGGAACGAGAAAGTTTATCGAAATCCACTTAATTGACGGTGGTAAGTTACTTGGCGCTACTTGAAAGCGGTAACTTCTGTTTACTTTTGCTGGGTCGTTGTTTAGTCAATGTGGACGCAAAGTAATTCGAGCTCTTCGTTTAATTGTTTTTATTTAAAATTATACCCGATCAAAGAGTAGTGATTGAACTGAATAAACACCGTTTTATTTCTTTATCAATTTATTATTGTGTAAACTGGGCATATAGTATGCTAGGCGCACCTAAGTGAACTTTTATGTATGCAAGCTCACGGTTAAATGGTCTACCTATATGTCTACTAATATTTGTCTCAGCCCCTATTTCACCATCTTGTAATGCTACCTTATTTAATGTTACCTTATTTAAGTCCATGTTTCCGGCTATATTAAGTACATAATATAGCCGGAAACATTTTAAGCTGACGAATAGCATTACTCGGAAATGGTAAAATAGGCACATAAGATCTCCTCTTAAAAGGTCGGCAGCGCATCAGCAACGCCTCTGGTGTTGCAGGTGTCTATGGGCGACGGTGACTACTCTCCATCAGGTGGCCCGTATGCTCGACTGCCAGCTTTGGCATAAAAAAAAATTTGTAATGGATCTTGTGTCTGAAATAAAATGCATTATTATTATAAAAAAAAAGTTTTAGACAGATAGACCATCAAACGGTGATCTACGATTTTTTAAAATTGTCATGACTTTCTGTTATTGTAAGTCTTCATTTTATTTTACAGGAGTTCGTCGACATAATGCTTAAACGCATGGACCGGGATCTGGACGGCGTGATAAGCTTCAAAGACTTTCATGAGTCGGTGGTGAACACACCTTCTCTGCTTGAATGCCTTGGGTACTGCCTACCAGAGCGACCAGCGGTGTTCTGCTTCATTGCTACTTGGTGCCCCACATGGGCTAGAATGTAGTCCGCTAATGCATTTTCACAACTTAGTAAGTTAGGAGTTTTAACCTGCAGGCTGATCGATATTTTTGTTGCATTCAAAATCATAGGCAACTGGATTTTGAATGCAACAAAAGTTACGTGATCAAGGGGCTGGTGTCTCTATAATATTCATCTATTTAAAACCTAACCTCAACTGCTTCTCTTTTTAGAATATAATTGCACACACGGATATAGATCAAACTACTCAAGCCTTTGAATAAATAATAAGACGCAGCCAAAGAAAAATACTCTATTTAAAATAGCGTAGCCTGTACGCTATTTATAAAGCGGCTATACACGTCTATACCTACGCATGTATATAGCCTGCTGCGTATCCGTGTGTAAATACCACAATTGAAAATTCTGCAATGGGTTGTTCAAATGAGTTCAATATCAAATAAGATAACTCTTGATGACATCCCCATCCCCAATGATTGACCAGGACGAGTTCGGAGTCCATTTCGGAGTTCCATTTTCGCTTACTACTGTCTCGGGAGTATAATCGTAAATAAGAAAGGATTGCTTTTATTACCTAAAATAATTGAATAAATGCACTATTTTTAATTGCTGATCGTTGTTGAATAGCCAAAAAAGAGATCTTAATCTCTATAACCGATAGGTAGCTTGTAAGCAGGATTCCCCGCTTTTTTGTATAAATCATCATAATCATTAGCTTAAAGAAGTCCACTGTTGGACATAGGCACATGGACTACCCCTATTCATTTCATTTCCCCTATTTATGAATGCGTCTGCAATTTTGCGAGTGAATCAACTTGTTATTAATAAATGTAACGTTTTAGTTACCGTACGTCGGTCAGGTAAGCAACGATCAGCCCTCACGCTCATACAATTCGACATTTTGAAAGATATAAAATCACTAATCCCAAATTTGAAAAACACAATCAACCATTTTGTGTGCAATCTCGTTGGACTCTGTTATAATTGAATGAAACTTTTAAACTACGTTTTTGTTTTTAATGTATTATATGTCCTTTGGAGTGCAATAATGTGTTTTCTATCTATAATCTAGCATGTGTATACTAATGAAATATAATACTGCCATGTGTGCAAGGCTTTAGAAATAATTGAAATAGCTTTCAGCCACGATTCAGTCCTTCCTAAAAATGTACATCGATGCCGTAACAAAATCATTAGATATATGCGCTCAAGGTCAGTAGATTCCTAGAATGTATACGTGCTCTTATGGCATTCATTTCAATACATATATGTATTTATTGCATTATTATGAATGCATGTAGATTTTACATTGTCATCAGACTTTTGACCATTTTTATTTTAATCTAACTTAGATCCTTTCTATCTCCATGCCTGCTTTACTTTTTTAAAGGTGGTTATCAGGGGCGTTCTTCGTTCTGACACGGCGCAGTTGGTAGCATAGCCCCGTATGAAGGGGATGGTCGCGGGTTCAAATTCCGCTCGAAGAATAACTTTTGGGACATTATTAAATCTTTGTGATTGTGTAAACACTACAAAACTAGTAAATAATATATTTATTTAGCCCCAAACTTAGCCAAAGAATGTACCCATTCAAAGCGTTACATTTAGTCAGGTTGGATTTTTCATTAAGGGCCCGGCGACAGCGGCTCGCAGTTTCGAGGTGCGATTGGCTATTATTTCATTTTATTTCATTTCGGGGAGGTTGTGTGAAAGAATAACTATCCAGTGACACGCATAAATACTGTTCGAATACAAATAATACAAAAATATAAGGAAAATGTGCTTGAGTCAGAAATCATTTTGGTATTTGGTAAACGTAAGGCCAAACATACTATATAACATATTTTTAAGCGATCGGTTTTACCGCAATTCGTTTATAAAAGAGTCGGACAAATTTATAACGCTTTCATTGTATACGCGTGGCTTAATTGGACTCCACCTTGTTTTTTAATAAATTCTACCCTCGCTCAATGGTGAATAAATGTATATTTATTCACCATTGAGCGAGGGTAGAATACCCTAACTGAATAACTGTATAGTTGGCACCAGTTTGAGTAGTTGCTATACTGCTTTATACCTAAAGATGTATTGAATCTCAATACTCGTATGTTCGAATAGACGTAAATCTATTTTATTTAATCGCAGTGAAATTGACAAAAATATATCGCTAGCATACAATGGGGACGCTGTGACCAACACACCAAACAATTATATTTGTGCCTCTTTTTCCCCGTCAGAATTATTTCACAAAGAGCTCAAATAAGTAAGGCTTACGTGAATTCCGAATTCTATATGAATGCTATAAGTGAATGTCAATTTACTGGTATTTTGCGTGTTGGTTTAGAAGCCCATATGGGTTCGATTACACGCGCGTAGCAGTGTGCTACGGCAGGGCTACGTGCGTAGCAACTTTACGGCTATACCAAAAACTTTATCATAAAATTTCGTTGTTTGATCTAATAGTAGTTATATGTACAAATGGTAGCGGAAAGTTTCTTAAAAGTTATTCTCAGACTCGGAATCTCCTTTAATATACAAGGGAGGCCTATGCCAAGCAGTGGTCTTCTTAAGGCTGTTACTGCTTATCATCGGGTGAGTCATCTCCTTGTTCGATTGGCAAGTTGTATATTCTGCCCGTGTTTGACATACCTGTTCATCATATGACAGGCAATCTTGTCGTCTTTTTTGTCTACAGGTGCAATTTTTTGCTGCTATACGAGTAGATATCTAAAAAAACAAATTTCTCACTATATTGCTTTTATTCTAGTCATTTTGTTTTGCGCAGCTTTACTACCTCAGCGAAAGTTTCCTAAAGGATTATATAAACAACTGAGGGAAAATATCTTAATCCCACCTGTAAACATAGACGAGATTGCGAGTAAAATCTATATAAATTTTTTCGCTTCATTTATTCCGTATAAAATTAATGGAACATCTTTCCACTTATTGCATACACGTGTGAGCTTTATAAATTGTATGCTAGTACACATCCTGTGATTTCATTCGCACTTAAATCTCTTTTATGACTTATTATCGTATCACTACTTTTTTTTCAAAATAGTGTAGGTAGTGAAAGGATTTTTAAAGTGAGCCTTAAAGATACTTTTATTATAAACACATCACATTATAAAGTAATTGAATTCTTGAATTCCTTTCTTAGTGCAAAAGTCCTCTTTTAGGCATTGCTTGTTTGGTCGGTTATTTCGATAACGATCTTAAGTTACACCAAATCTTGCCTGTTAGGACGCTAGGACAAATCTATTATTTTCCTTTTATTTGGGTAAACAAACGGAACAAACATAATTATACAGGAATAATTTTTACTCAGTGCGCAAACTTTGAAAAATAAATTTAAATGAGTTTTAATAAGTACCTATTTTTTATTTTGATACATAAGTCTTAGTAAAAAAAAAACAAACTTATTGATAGCGAAAGATATAGACTTTAAAATTGATTTTATGGCTACTCTACGGAGCCGCGCGCCGTCCGGGGGGGACTTCACCCCCGCTGCTACTCTGCCGCGTGCGGCGCACGGCGCGCGCACCCATTGATATTAATACGGATAGATAGGGCCTTACTACAAAAAAATAGAAAAACGTTAAACACTGCCTAAACTTTTGACATCTCTTGCCATTGCGTAATGACAAACAGAGACAGCGCTAATTTTAGACACCGTTTTGTAACAACCCATGTGTCTATCGTTAGTTGATTTAAAGTTGAAAAAAAAAGCAAAAAAATAACAAATAATGGAAATGTGTTCTGTTACTGGTACTGAACCACCAACATTTTTTTGCGCATTGCTGAAAAATTGTTCCTGTATTAGTTTGTAAGTATTTACATACACAGTAATTAAATTAAAACCAATAGTGGCATGAACACCGTTTCCCACAGATTATAAATACATAATTTTCAAAAGCAGAATACATACAAGTAGCGGTTTTTGCACAAAGCTTATCTGATTTATGCCAAAACCGCAACCTTCTTGTGGACTTTATTGTGTCCTTCAGTGTTTCAGAGAGCATGTTAAGCTGCCAATCTGCTAAATAAACAAACTTGTAACTAGCTGATACAATTTTACTATGTATACCGTGGTACATATATGCTCGTAGCACAAAATAAATTTACTAGGAATTTTCCTTGAACGTGTGCATAAACGGTTCTACATACAGGGTGGGCAAAAATCGTGGATCAAACGAAACAGGGTGATAGTTGGGATTATTTGTAATCAAAAATTTCTCTGCGGCAGAGCTCTTACTTGATCTTCTTAGAAGTTACGACTATTTTAGTGTTTTTGAAGAAAATACCAGAAATATGTAATAAAAGGGCAATTTAAAAAAAATGGGTACCTATTTTACTCAAATTGTAATAAATAGTCATTTTGAGTGAAATGGGTACATATTTTACTCAAATTGCCTATATAATCAAATCACAAAAATAGTCGTAACTTCAAAAAAAGATCAACTGAGAGCTCTGCTGCAGTGATATTTTTTATTACAAATAACCCCAAATATCACCCTGTTTCGTTTGATTCACGAATTTTTGCCCACCCTGTATATAAGTGTTTTAATAAGTAATAAGTTTTGTTTGAATAAGTTTTTATATGTTAAAAAGCTGTTTTTCCAATAAACAAATAAGTACAATTCTCGTTACATGTACGAGTACATTGAAATGGAACGCGGCGAAGGTCGCTCGCGTTTCCTAAACATGCTTATTTATTTAGCTCTTTGAATTTTGTGTGTGCCTACAAAACTTTGTCAACGAATGGAGTTTATTCTGCTGATATTCACTGATATTTGGTGTCGTGTTCGACTGGGAGATGAGTCCATTCTAAAGAGGCCTGTAAACGGTCTAGAAATAGCAACAATTTCAAGCTGCAACTGTATATCACCACCGAGAACAAATATTTATGTGATGAACGTAGATGTTTGTTCTCTGGCTGAGTGCAATATAGAATTCTGTTTTATTACTGTTTACAAAAAAAGTATTTAAGTATCAGCTATCTGGTTCCCATATCACAATGTTTGGCTTGTGTGGAAAGTCCAGCAATATTTATTTATTTATTTACAATATTTAATATTCATCACCGTATAGCGATGGTTAGTCAGATATTTAAATCCCTAAAACTTTAAACCTTGAACCACTACTGTAATATACTTTTGTTAATATATATCCAATCATTTAATAACTGCAATTATTTTGGGTCATGCTTAAATACTCTTTGATTGTGATTTAATTAGATATTTGATCAATGTGCTACTTAAACAGTAACGCCTGATTCGAATGCTGCATCTGATCCCTTTGATATGTTATCTATTGTAATAACCTACTCACTACAGACATATTAATATCGAATAGAATATATTACAAAAGGATTTTTTTTTTATTTATTTAAAGGGCTTTGTCGCTGGGCGACCACACTGCCCTATAATAAAACATCAAAATACGAATACACATATCAAAACTTAGTCTATATACTTAACCCTAATTCTGCCAACCTATATAGCATCTTGGCTTGACCCGACAGGGGATTAGCCAAAATGCTATTAACCATACCAACATTCATACATCGCCTTCCAAAACAACTTAGTCTAAATGCATTGTTACGAACACATTCCAGCAAAACATGTTCGCACAGTTCGGTGATGTACAAAAGGATATGAAATAGATAGTGATGAATCCTGATTTAATATCTGGATCTAGGTCATACTATTTCAAATAGTAAATTGGTAACCGAGCTTAACCGTCCACTGGATCTGTCTCCTTCCTCGGGCTATTTCCACGAACTGACTGGCTTTATTCAGAATTTCCGGGAATGAGTGGATAACCTGGACGTGCGGGTGGCGGGGGGCTCCGCCACCCAGGAAATATTTTTTTATATCCTAAACGGTTCGAGGTACACGAGTACGTAACCATTTAATGATATATAGAAAATATGAATGTACTTCATGAAAATATGAATGGTCCATAAGGGATCCTGAAAATGCCTGAAAACGAGGTTTTCTTATATTTTATGGATCGATGAGCAATAGCTTTAGACAGACTGAAATCATGTTCAAGGCGTCTGAAAACCACGGCAACTTGGTCGAAATTTCAAACATCTGGGAGGTGACCAAACCTCTTCTGACACGTACTGAAATATGATTTCAGCCTGCTGAAAATACCTCCGTCAGGAAAAATTACGAAAGAAATTGCAGGGCATTGCAGGGCATACGGCACAACAGTATTTTACTTTAATATTATTTTTTCTACACAGAAATAATTATCGATTTTAGTTCATTATTACTTCCTATTCATATATCCTTGCCCGCTGTGAGACTTGAGTTTGCCGCAAATAACACAGCATTTTTTAATAACATTTCAAAAAACAACAAAGTATTATTCCTAAAAGTATACCAGTTTATAAGTACTCAAGCCTCGACACAGGTGGTCTATTCAACATCAACACTCGTTTGATCAAATTCAAGAGCTTTTGGTTCTTATGGTTCAATAAGTTCCATGAAGAGTTTCCGAGTTAATTCAAGCGGAATTTACTAAGCCTATAAATGGCTCATAAAAAGCCTGTAACGTTCATGGTTTATGATATTTATTTATCATAAAATTTTACTGCAAAATCACTTACTGATAAACATTTTGTTACAGTACTATTTCCAGTACCAATATACTAAAGCCCTTAATCGTAATGGTTTTTGAGCGCGCTATAAGCGATAAGTCTATTGCTGTCTCTTTTAGTTGGCATGAAAGTGACATATTCATATTATTTTATTCCTCTTTACACACGTAACGTGTTCTTAGATTAGTCAATTTGGACAATAGTGACTTTTTTTAAATGACTTAAAAGTAGGAAAGGTACACACATAGTACACAAAATTTTAAATTGAAACTGTAGGTACATACGTATACGTACGTGTGTGTGTGTGTGTATGTGTATGTGTATATACGTATACGTGTAGGTATTAAAATAAATACCTAAAATAATTTTTAATTAAAAGACAGAGAAAGCGTTATTTTATACTATGTAGTGATACTGTTCACCAAGTTATTACCTGTACTCCTAAAAAAAGTGAACCATTAGCTTACTGTAACATTACTGACAAACCAGCACGGAAGGTAAAGTTTCTCAAAGTATCTACCTGCACGTTCGTAGTAAAAGACGTAAATACTATAGTATAGTAACTAACTACACACATATTATCAAAAGATTTTAATTATCTATCTACAGTAAGGCACGGAAACTCAACTATTAGGTACTAAACTAAATAAGGCACATAAATAAAAAACTCCTTTTAAGCAGCGCTGGTTTTCAGACGAGGCTTCACGAATACAATACATCAATAAATAGAAGTTGTTAATATGTACGTAAACTAATAAATAAATAAATATACAGTACTACTTTTTACCAAGTAGGTTCATGTACATATCTAAGAGAAGGAAAGAAATTACCCAGAGCTAGATCCTTTTGCCTCGAGCTGGCTGGTGATTAGACACTGTAAGCTTTGTTTGAATGTGATGAAATTATTGACAAACGGCTGAATCCTATACAGAAGCACGGTTCTCAAGTGACTTTTTCTTACCTGACGCCACACAAAACACGATTTTGTAATGCTGATGCATGCTTGTTTATATTGTTTAGCTTTGTGTGGTCGTATTAAGCAATTAAAGATGAGTTCATGGTTTTTTTATTAAAAAGTATGAACACAATAAGAAACATTAAAAAAAATGTATTTTTTAAAGCAGAAGCAAAAGAAATGTACAATCTTTACAATAGGTATAGTGCGCGTCACGTGAAAAGAACGCTGGAAGGAGGGGGAGGGGCAATGATGGCGCGAGTATTTTGTATACGCAAACCAAGGAATTTTGTTTTTAGACGCAAACACATCCCCTTCACTATTTTCCAGCGTTCTTTTTGGACGCGCACTGTACTGTCAAATTATCAAGTCGACGCGGCGACGGCTTGTTGAGGACCACTCGACACACCCTGGATTTCCTCCAATCAGTAAACCCATTTGGCTCATCTTCGAGTACTTTGTGTATTTTTTTCAACTTACCTATACGGCAGTTATTTTAATTTACCCTCCGGTGGAGTGCTTTATCGATCTAAGGTTGGCACTGGCATCGGTTTTGTATCACTCAAAACATATCCGTAAGTGAAACGAGACTTTATGATCGAGCGAAACGAGCGAAGTGGCTCGATCTTGTAATTTCACAATTTTTTCGAGAATATCTTCCTTATCGCTATTTGAATGCGAGTGGGTAGGTGTTTAGTTTTTTTTATCATTTTCGGTTTGATCCTGGACTTTATGCTTAAGATATTATATATGTTCTAACATTTTGTGTGATGAACATACCTAGATGTTTGTTCTCTGTCGGGAGGTTGTTATCTATTTATTATATACTTATTATAGGTACATATATGTGTGTATTTAAAAAAGGAAACTTATTATTTTATTTATTCTGTTATATCAGCCGTTATGGTCTCACACTAAAGAGCAAAGGGCTCCCTTCCTCGTTTCCACTCTTCGCGATTTAACTCATTACAAGTAGAGTGAGAGTCGACCAATTATTTTTTAGAAGTTCCTCTTAAATTTATTCTATAATATGAATTCATAGTCATACCGTTTAACGTGTGTGTGCATCATAACCCACGCTCGTGCCTGTAACTGATAATATTTAAGTGACGGATAAGTCCCTAGTGAGCACAGCTACTCGCTACTATACACATATAGAGTAGCAGTAAATAAGAAATAGTATGTAATTTAATTAGATAAATATTGCTGACTTTCCACACAGCACTTTCTTGCCCCAAACTAAGCCATAGCTTGTGATATGGGAACCAGATAGCTGATAAATTACTTAAATACTTTTTTGTCCAAAATAGGCATAACAATGTAAGTAGACCCAGAGAGAGAACAAACATCTATGTTCATCGTACAAAAATATTTGTTCTCAGTAGGACAAACATCTATGTTCATCATACAAATATTTGTTCTCGGTGGGGATCGAACCTACAGCCTGTGGCGCAGAAGTCAGGGTTAATACCAACTGAGATGTGATTTGGCTCACACTAAAAGTAATCTTTGAATTTGACAGCTATATCAGCACACTTGTTGTTCTATTCTGTTCTGTTCAGCAGCTCTACCTTCTATGTGGTAGTCTGTGGATGTGTGTACAAACACATATTTTTTTTTCATTAAGCATAAAATGTTCAGGCTATTTTCATGTTGAGAATAAAAGCAAACAGCTGCTCCCAGTGTTCGAGGAAGGTTCGTGAATTTTCTTGCCCAATACTCTACCGGTGAATTCCTTAATTTAACGAGACAATTTTTATCAAGTTTTAAATTTTTCTTTTGTTTTTTTATGTCTATATTCCCTCTTCAATTTGTGCAAATAAGTACGCCTAAAAGCAGGCTTACTGTTCGGGCCTTCCCCAATGCAAATTGAATAGTCATGATAGGCAACATTACTTATTCCTAACTGACCTATTGACTTGAAATTGTTACTAGACCTATCGATCTTTTAAACTCTCGTTTATTGAATAAAGCTTACAGCCTGAATATTTAAGTTAAGACCTAGGTCATACCTGCGATCAGAGCACTCAACATTTAACGAATATTTTTATTTATATAATTATATATGTATGTAGTACGTTGCCGATATGAGACAGTAACCTAATTTGTATAAGTTTTCTAGAAAACTTATAAAATAAAGTTTTATAAGCACCTCACGTCCTAGTCTTAGCTTTTTATGCGACTCCAATGGCCTCTATAAGAGTCTGTTTGGAGGAATAGTCGACAAAGTAAAAGTTTATCTAGAAAACCTTTTACTTTTACCCAACGTAATTTACACGTGGGCAGATCTATTTAATGAACGCCAATTCAAAAAACACGCAACCAAAACTTTGTTACTTCAATTCTTCAATTCAGAGTATGTACGTAACCCTTATCTCGAAACTGAACAAATGATTTGTTTCGAAATGGATAATATTAGTCTCGTTAGTAGGGATGAAATAAAATGTTATTAGGATAAGAGAGTGATTGGAAATGTCATCAAAGGAGAAAAGCTTTTCTTGCGTCGAGAGGCTCTCCCGGCCGCGTAGGGCAGTAGCGGAGGCGAGGTGTGGAGGGCGGGCGCGGCAGCTCCTCGCTCACTATACGTCACTGTACGTTCGGTTGGCACCCAGGGTGGACACCCTTGTGCTCGCGCTTATTCCTCGAACACCGCGAAATCTATTATCTCAATATAGTTGAATGAAAAGTAAAAAATTATTTAACAAAATTACCACCCAGAAGCTGACCTCGCTCGCCGAGGGGTTCAGCCAGGAGGGAACTTCTGGTAAGATATTTATTTAATAATGTAATTTAAGGATACTGGTGGCGGTGGTGGAGCGTGAAGGGAGCGAGTAAAAGTTTCGTAGGCCCACAGCTGAAAGCGGGAAAGGCGCGGCAACAGGTAAGAGGATGGTATCGAGCGAACAATACTCTCAATTTTACTTTTCATATAAGCGACCCTAATCCGGGCTTCGAGACCCCGCCATGTATATGACGTTATCCGCTATCGACACCGCTATTGTTTTACATTTCAAAGGTTTTTGAAAATGATTTTTTTGGTCACAATCATAAAAAAATATCGAAATGATAAAATCTAGCTTATTTCACTACGTCAACGAAAAAGAACATCCAATTTTTTTTTTAATTTATTCTGTAATTACTAAAAATATTATATTATATCTAAGTATGTTGCTTTTCTCTCACCAAAAATACTATTTCATGACATACTCAGACTTGCAAAAACCTTTAAATTATGCAAGTCATTGAATTATGAACGTATTTATAGGCACTAACGAAAAACCGTTAAATCTGTTATATTAAAAAACGGGACATTTAGTAAGTCTGAATCACACCTGCAACCTAATTACACTAATGTCTGGTTAACGAGATGACTTTCCATCAAATGCGATTATATTACGAACTAGTTTTAAGATTCATTAGTACTTATGACTGTATTTTTCAGTGCATTTGAAGTCATCTCAAGTCATCAGCGGCAAAAACAGATTTACAATTTCAGTGAATCTAACGTTCAACAAATGTTTTTATGCAAAAAAATAAAGGTCTTTTACGCGTCATTGAATCCTAAATAAATATATTTACATAGCTACCAAAAAATAGAGTATTAAAAGGGTTGCTAATGGTCCCCGCACTAAGACAAATGGAAACGAAAGCTTATTATTTGATTTAACGTCTAATTACCCAGAATAATAAATAATAGCTTTGGTACTTTTTAATAGAAAACAATTTTATAAGTTTTATGTTCACTGACCTACTTATATTATTTTGCTTCAGTCAGTCTGAGTTATCTATACATAAAAGGCAAAAGACTGAAGACAACGCACAGGCCAAACTCTTAGTGCTGAAAACTTGAAATTTCGCACACGTATTCCTCTTAATATACCACCCACTAAGGAAGGGTTTTTCAAAATTCAACCCCCAAAGAAGTGAAATAGGGGATAAAAGTTTGTATGAAAGTTTCAAAGTAAACGAGCGCGAGTGAAGCCGCGGTTTCAGCTAGTTAGGTATCACTATTGAGTAACGTCCCGAGTTATCCAATTAATGGATTTGTATAAGTCAATGGTTCAGAACTTCGTTGCGTGAGATATAAAAAACTGTTAGGATAATACTTATAAAATTTATAAAACAGAAATATTATAGGAAAAAAATATTTTGTTTGATACCGGTATATAAGTCGACGTTGTGGATAAATACCGAGTAGCTAAGTATTTTAACAAAGTATCAACTGGTGTTTTTTTAGATTATTAATCGCAAAATTTTAGATTTTTTGTATTTATTTACTGGCACCTAAATGAAACCTATTCATACCAACTTTAACAAAGCTACGTAAAAACAGATTCTAATTCATCAAATGAATATATAAAAAATGTGTTTGGAACGTAGGCAGATCACACAAAAGTTCTTCGTAATAAATGACCTATTTCTGACAATTTTGGTTCTAGGCGAGGATGAAATTATGTTTAAAACTTTTACCAAGAGCTAATTAAGTTTGATAAGTATTTCAGGTCAAGGCATAGCATCAAATTCTGTATTGTGTTGTTTTATAATGAAAACCTTAAACCAGAAACTTTACCTACTTTCGTTTTGATCAACTTTATTCCTTAATTTCTGAAAAGGGTTGATTGTCTTCAGTGGCTATAGTAGTACAATATAGACAAAGAAAAGTTATTGTTTTAATATTTACTAGTTGTGCCCCGCGGTTTCACCAGCGCAGATTTAAATCCTGGTATTCCCACGGGATCAAAAGTAACCTATGTGCTATTCCAGACTATAATCTATCTCTCTGCCAAGTTTCATCCAGATCCGTCCGCCGTACCGGCGTGAAAGAGTAACAAACATCCATCCATCCATAATTACAAACTTTCGCGTTTATAATTGTAGTAAGTAGGATATATAGAACCTATCCTAGGTTGTGCCGTGATATGTAGTCGAAAAAAAAGACTATTTCATGGAGTGTATGATTTAATTACTTGGTAGGTACTTACGCTCAAGACTGTCATCGTTCAGCATGGTAGACGTACTCGTAATTGTCATTTATGCTACATGTGAAAAACCATTTTTACAAAGAAAAAGTTTTTTTAAGTTAGCCCGAGGAAACTAAATTATTTTCCTATTGATATAATTGCTACGTCTAAAACGTGCTAACGGGATGGCAGCATTTTTAGTGCAGCAAGATGCAATGTTATTTAAATATACCTACTCCACACACAACCACCCGCAACTGAATAGAAAAATCTTTACTTTATTAGGAAGTCAGTCTTAGATGTCATGCTAATTTAGATTTTTTAAGATAGGCAGAATACAGAATCTCAATCATGATTATAATTATGGTTTCACAAAAACACGTTACGAAAAGAAAATATTTACGGCGCAATACAAATAAATTGTGTGCTTCTAGTTGATGGACGCAAGACTGTGTAATCTTAGGGCACGTTCCGTGTGCATGTTCCTAATGCTGCGTAGTACAGCGGAATACTAATTGCAGCTAAATGCAATAGGTAATGGTTACCATTTAACAACAGGTGTGCCAACTGCTTGTTCCATCAGTAAGTTAAGTCACGACGAAAGTTTCAGTGGGTAGCATAGACATGAAAACTATTAGGTAGGATAATTTCCCATTTACTTATGTCTTATAATTTTTTTTTCAATTCTGACAGTTACACTTATTTCTCTGTTAGATTACTTATTGTTTATATAGCTTCGATAGTGTAGGTGTTTTATTACATTGTAACGAGGATCATACAAAAGAGCGATAGATACCAAGCCGAGTTTGTTGCCTGTTCTTCTCGGCGTTGGTCGCGTGGAACGGGCACTACAGTCACCTAGTTTTAAATCGTTTCAAGATGATCCTTGTGGTTTTATTGAATAAACATATTTTAATTTGAATTTGGGATAACTGGGTGTCTAGAAGTAGTTCCGATATTAGTATCGGAACTACCTCCGATACCCCGACCTTTGGGTCGGGGTATCGGTCGTGTACCAATGAGTTATTAATAATAATAAATAAATAAATAATGCTGGACAATCCACACAGCACCATCTAGCCCCAAAGTAAGCTACTCAAAGCTTGTGTTATTATGCGGAGCGATGATTTATGTGCACAGCGCCAGTACTCTCAAACGGTGAAGGAAAGCATCTTGAGGAAACCGGCATGTTACAGAACCTAAAAATTCAAATACATAATGTCAAGTGCTCGAAAGAAGCCTCTTTCGAAAGATATAGTGACATGACAAGAACAGGTAGCTGATAAAACAAGCTTACACATCTGATGTTAAGTGGTAACCATCATCATGTTTAAAAATGAATAGTTATCGCTAGCGGAAAAATATCTCAAGGGCATATGAAATACACGTGGGGTGCAGTCGAGAATACCTGTTATTTCTTGAGCCCTATTATTCTTGACCTTGTGAAAGATTTAAAGTATTTCCTAGAAGAATTGTTGCTTTGTTATCTTTTGCATGCATTGTCTAGGGATAAAAACTTAACTGCAGCTTCACAATATTTTCTAAGTATATTATTACCTAGAGCTATTTTGTGCGCAAAAGAAGTGAAGCTGATTGAACGCAAACTATGGCCATACTACTTCTCGCTGCACATTTCAACGAGATGTATAACTAACTAGCGTCTTGTCCCAGCTTCGCATGGGTGGACATAATTTTTTTTCAACATTTTAGGATAAACTTAGACTTAGACTCCCGCGCTTCGTAGCCCACGCCCTCGGCCGCTTTATGCCCCGCGCTGAGTGAGAACCCGCTCCGCTTACGCGCTTATAAAGCGCACTAAAGTTTTTAATTTCGTAATATTATCTTTTGAACGGAATGTCCGATATACAAAAATTCAAGAAGTATACAGGTATTGGAACAGCCCTGTGTATAAAATGATTTATTTGGATAAGGATTAATATAAAGGTATACATAGCATGGTCTGTTTTTGTCGGCATTTCTATCAACATTTAAAATGTAGAAAAGTAGTTTTAGTAACATAACTACAAAAGTTAGACATATATGCTATCGCTGACTTGTTTGTAGGTAATGAGATATTCTTTAATGTTGTAGAACATGTTTTTGTTCTATCGTCAATAGTTTTCGCAGCGCATGCGATTAAACACTTTTTATATTACACCTTGGGTTAAATTTTTGATGTTTTAGTAGGAAACCCCATTTTTTTCCAGCAAATGTAGCCTATGTTACTCAAGAATAATGTAGCTTTCTTAGGTAAAATAATTTTTGAAATCGGACCAGCACTTTTTGATCCTATTCGTTACATACAAAAATACAAAGGTATTAATAATATAAGGTCTTTATAATATTATATTAGTGTAGATAATAGTGAACGCAAAGCCGCGGGCGGCAGCTAGTCCACAATCAACGCATTGTTCTGTGAACTCGACTACGTTTGTCTTTATTTTTACCCGAGTGCCGCGAGAGTTATGTGTTTGGCGTGTATCTATCCATGTATATATGTATCCTTCCTTCGATATTTCCTTTATTACCACGTAGCAACCAAACGGCTGGATGGATTTTGATGATTCTAGTATCAAAAGATTCGTCGCAACTTCCCAAGTGTCCTTAGAATAAAAAAATGAAAAGTCACGTGGGAAGGAAAGGAGGAGCGATATTCTCTCACATTAAAAAAAAAACTTTTCGCAATCAAAGCAATACGGGTGTCAAAATCAAGAGAATGATAGAGTGTTTTCAAATAATGTATTAGTTTTTGATTTAAAGTAAACTCTCAAAGACAAAACCAGAACGCAAAATTCGTTAAGTCATTTTAGCGAACTGGGCCATGAGTGATACTAAAATATATCATAAAACTTTCTCTGTGGTCATACAAATCGTTTAGAAAAAACCGCATCAAAATCGATAAAGCCGCAAGGCGAGAAATTGTTAGCACAAGTGATGTAATCAAAGTAACAAAAAGTACTTACAGTCTAGGTACCTACGTAGTTATTCATAAATTAAAACTATTGCCCATTAAAATGTTTCCGCATTGTGAGACTAAGAAGAGCTTACCTGTCAAATAAAAACAATGTAGTTACATAAAAACTACGGATAAAGGGTAAATCATAACAATAATGCGAATGAAAATAAAATTAATAAAAATTTGCCAGTCTAGGAAGACTCATCAAACCAGAGCTTCGTTAGCATACTCTTAATTTTCAACGCTTTAGAAGCAAAAATATCTAGTTCAGAGATGTCAACCAAGGTGTTAAACGTGATTACTGTTCGACTAAAGAAAGTTGTATAGAAAATATGTTAGTAGTTAATTTATTAAATGTAAAGCGTGTCAAAGACGGTGCTGCGCCACCTATATTCGGCGTCACTGAAAACCAACGCCTTAGAAGATAAGATAAGATAAGATGAGATGAGATGAGATGAGATGAGATGAGATGAGATGAGATGAGATGAGATGAGATGAGATGAGATGAGATGAGATGAGATGAGATGAGATGAGATGAGATGAGATGAGATGAGATGAGATGAGATGAGATGAGATGAGATGAGATGAGATGAGATGAGATGAGATGAGATGAGATGAGATGAGATGAGATGAGATGAGATGAGATGAGATGAGATGAGATGAGATGAGATGAGATGAGATGAGATGAGATGAGATGAGATGAGATGAGATGAGATGAGATGAGATGAGATGAGATGAGATGAGATGAGATGAGATGAGATGAGATGAGATGAGATGAGATGAGATGAGATGAGATGAGATGAGATGAGATGAGATGAGATGAGATGAGATGAGATGAGATGAGATGAGATAAGAAAATTCTTTATTGCACATAAATGAAGTACATTAGGCGAACTTAATGCTAATTAGCATTTTCTTCCAGTTAACCTTTGGGTTTTGTGGAGTGGGTGGTAGTGCTCTTTGGACAATAGAAGGGAACAACTTTTAAAAACAAAAAGTGTTAAAAAACAAAATGATTATAAACAAATAATTTGTACTGTTAATGCTGTGTATTGAAAGATCTAAAGAAAAGCGATGTTTGCAAAGTTTTTTTTTATTATAACAAGATGAATAGATTTCACCTGCAAAAGAAGTATAATTAATTAATTCAAACCATGTTTAAGTTGTAGCAGTTAATTAGTTCTTTTGAAAATACAATTGAGGATTTTGCGTGAATTTTACGTATGTTTTTTGAATTTTGAATACCTTACTTTCGGTATTGTTACAAATTAATGTCTTAGCCGATAGATGTGAGCAGAGAACATGTTGATATTATCCTTACATGATATTAACATGTTTATTAGTGACTTTTGTTGAAGGGCTTGTTGTTTTCTATGAAAGTTTGAAGTAGTAGAGTTCTTTGTGAAGAGCTCGTCCTCGACGAGAGACGAGTCCATCATCCTCACACTACCCTATCGTATCCCTCGATGCGGTAGGTGTGTATGTGTGCAGATTTCGCCCCGACAACAAAAAAAAAGGTTTTTCAAACATGGAGCACGCTGCGTGCCCCTCCATCGCCCTCAGATGTTTCTTTCACTCTCGTACTCTTATCATTTAAGCTTTTCACTTTTGTGCGTGTTTTCTAATCTATTGTTTTCAATCTATAATTAAAATTTAAAAACATAAGTCTTTAAAAGGCTGAAACGGAGCCTTTAGGCAAGTCCACTCATATTTTTTATTGGAAAGATAAACAAATAAATGTATGAGACATTTCATACAATCACTGTGATGGTCAACAACAATGGTCTCCAAATGGCACTTCCATTTAATTTTTTTTTAAATAACTGACTTTTATCTCGATATAAGGCTGCAATAACCTACGCGTCAATAACGCTAGAAGCGGATGCGAAGTGGGAGCGAAAATTTCGAAACGTCAAACGTGAACAAATTTTCTCGTGTTGTGGTCGCGTAGGTGTGCACAGCGCCATAGTAAAGCAGGCCGCACACCAGGCATACATTTGTAACTCGATAATTGTAGCGACACATTTGAAACGCGACACATTTAACGCCCCCATCTATTTTTACGTGAGCACGCACACCTAGGAAACATTTGTAGCGGGCGCATTTTGTAGCGAGACGTTGTCCGCGCTACACGAATTCAAGATCCACACGTTCGTTTTTTGTGTCGCGATGGCTTGCAAAAATGAAAAACAATATTGAATTTTACGTCGAGTTTATTGCAGTGGTTGAAAAAAACCCTATATTATACTATCATACGCTCAATGATTATAGTAACAGACGGATTGCAGAAATTATTTGGACTAAGATTGGCTAAAAATTCAATAAACAATAACGTCTTTTTTTTCTCATTAATAGCCACATCAAGAAATCGTCGTCATCAGACGATGATGTCGACATTCTCAAAGCGGTGCCACGCTACAACTGTGCTTCCGATGTGCGCATTTATACAATACATTTGTAGTAAGCTGAATTGTAGCGCAATGACTGTGACGACGTATGCGTGTAGCATGTAGCGCTGGTGTGCGGCCTGCTTAAGGTATGGGTATAATCCGCCGCACGACAAACGCTCCCGCTTGGCAGTCACGTTGGTTATCCTTAGCACATTTTTTTAGTTATCTTTGTTTTTTTTCATCAAACCTATTTTTTGCCTGTCGTGATTCGAGTTAATGCTAGAAAGAAACGAGCTAGTATACCTATTGAAATTGTCTCAACTGGCACTGATTTTAATACGACTTAAATAAATTTTCCTTGCAAACTGCAAAGGCCTAGGAAACAAATGCTTCACGATAAAAATAAATAAAAAAGGTGTATGTTTTTTGATTCATTATAACTGTGGAACATTTTTGTTGCAGGTGGTTCCGAAAGCAGTCAAAATAACGCCAAATGTCGTTATTATCAAAGTGTAAGGATACTTTTGTCGAGTTTACCAACTTCGCGAACTTCGCCCGCGGCCAAGTTCCGAAGGCGCCGCCGCCTTCCTCGGACGACAGCAATCCGATCACGCTATGGTTCGAAATCAGGGAGAAGGTCACTACAGCTGGGCCGGGTCTGATCTGGTCTGTCTACGATGCGCGCAAGAAGCAGGATGGCATGGTAAGTTTGCTGCTTTAGTTGCCTTTTCTCGTAGAGGATTACAACAATGTGAAACTTCAAACACAATATCAAAACGGTCTTTATTAGTTTCAATTACAGAAATTAATAATAAACTATGCACAACTAGGCGCTTCTTCTTCTGTTCGAGACTAAAAACTAAAATCCCTCAGGCAATAATGATGATCAAGGTAACACGTTGCTTACTTAATTAACTTGGACACGGTCCTGATAGCCCGATCAAATTGATCTATAACTCTTCACTTACAAGTACTTAATTCAATTAAAAATGTTGACGTCAACAATATTAATTGGTTTCGGGAAACACCGTGTCACGGTATGGACGCTGGTTCGTCTTTAATAATTAAACCTAAGGAATATCTCAACATTAAAGTTCTATAAATATATTAAAAAACTAATTGCGTATGAAAAAACTAATATCACTACAGATTACATATACGGGTCAAATATTATAGTTATTTGGCGGGTGGTATTTACGTAAAATTTAATTCCAGTAGTTTATCTTCAAAATCAAAATCCAAAGGTATTATTCAAGATAACCATAAGGATCGGGGAGGCACAGCGCGTATAGGCTTTGTAATTTGGTACCCGTTTAGTGTGAGAAGGAATCCAAAAGTATTCGAATAAATTATAATAGTATCTATACAGGTAAACATTCTAGAACTGATAACCGCTGAGGAATATAGGTTCTCGAATGGCGACCTCTAACAGGAAGCGTAGGACGCCCTCCTACCCGATGGACTAGCGACATTGTTAGGATCGCTGGAAGTCGGTGAATGGAGAAAGCTCGGAATCGTCCTTCCTGGAAATTTAAAGGCCTCCCCTTTACATTTCCATGTCCAGCAGTGTACTTCTTGGAGCTGATGCACTAAAATGCTTAGGGAAAGAATGATTTGCCTTATGTACTTATATACGTAGATTAGATTGGTTTATATTTATTTGGCACGTTACTTTTATAATTTATTTTATCAAACCCTTGTTATTTTAGTGGTGATTAAATTTCAATAATGACTTTAATTAACACTTTCATTGTTTATAACGTGATGGAAATTATTTATTTTTTGACAGATTATAAAAATAAGGCCGTAAGTTTTTTTCTTAACTGGTCTAATGGAAACGTTAGACCAAGCATTTATTAAATTGGTAGGTAATTATGTTTTACCAATTTTATACATGTATTTGTATACAAAACATCTCCCTATCTATGTTTGTCCTAACTGAAGGGAATGCATTAAGTTTGCCGATGCACGATACTTTTTTTATTTCATACAATTAATTTACCGCATATAATAAAAATAACTCACGGTACATTCCTTCCGATCTCCATTTGCTTTGTTAGCCAAAATAAAAACACGCGACAGGCTTAAAACAACTCTTAAACACGATAAATAACTCCAGCATTTCTTATCAAAACAGCACATTCGGCTACAAAGTGGTGTTATTTATTCAGTCACAAACACTTACATCGTCACAAACATTTTCGCCGACCACTTTACGGAGCTTTGTCGTTCACATGCATGAGCGAGGCAAGCCGAAGAACCCAATTCAATTTCATTTGTCATCCATCGTGTACCGGAGCTCTCGACCACGTCGTTTGCCTACCTGTTCGAGTGCATGGTTTGTAGGGTTTTTGTTACACTGCTTTTTTTACTGATAACTTGTTTTGTACGCAAATATATTGTACGGGAAGGTTAATCGACAAGTATTTTTAGTAACAGACTCTGCATGGTTTGGTCGTTTTGGTTGTGGATTTTTCAGGTCACGCTGACAACTAGAACAGATATCGGTATTCTCGTTCTGTGGTTGCACTCTAGATTTTTTAATGTGGTTTAATAAACTCAACCGGGTGGAAGGATTCTCCGGTTTTTGACGTGAGATAATTTATTGTTCGTCAGTTGACATCCACGTCTGCCGAGTCACTTCATTGCTCTCTGTCGCCATATTCATGTTAAATAACTACTTTCGTAGTTGACGTAATTTATGAACGTGTTGATGTGTTGCAAATAATGTAGGAGTTAATTTTTCATCACCTATCACTATTTACTGGTGGATGTAATTTTACAGGTATTTACAATGCTAATATCTCCTGTCCTATGCCTGTCTTTGCCACATACAGCATCAAAGTAAATGACAAAATGTATCTTTTCGATAATGAATCTACCGATCTGGCAATTGCAAGATTCACTCGACAAAAGCCTAGCAGAACAAGCAACGCCTTGGTTCCTACGTTTCTTTTATATTTAGTCAAATTGAAATGGTAATAATATCTATTTAGTTTAATCACAAATGGAGTGATAAAGATTATCACAATAATACATTATCAAAATATGTTAAATGCTTTGTGGTCCACCGCTGTACTGGCCCTAATCCTACTACTACGTGCCTCTCTGCCTATTTGTGGAATATAACAAAATTATGATGATTGATCAAACTATTTAAGCGAAGGGAATAATCTAGTAATTTTAAGCCTATTGCAATTGCAATATTGTTTTACGGTGAATCGCATGCCAAATTAGTATAATTACGTTACACATTTCATTCAGCGCAACAAGCTTCATGTAATAAGCAAAGCTTGTAAGTAGGGAAACGCAGTTATCTGATTATCATTATAAATAAATTATAAATATAAGTATAATATTTTTATAATTATAAATAGTATTTTATTTATAATATATAATTACAAATAAAAATATAATATTTTTTTTAGTGGGCATCGATCGAACCAATTTCCTACATTAAAGAAGGCTGAGCTACTACAAAGTAAACTGTGAGGGCTGTT
This sequence comes from Plemyria rubiginata, assembly GCA_963576535.1. Lineage (NCBI taxonomy): Eukaryota > Metazoa > Arthropoda > Insecta > Lepidoptera > Geometridae > Plemyria > Plemyria rubiginata. The sequence goes on from OY754905.1 coordinate 8,450,602, forward strand.
GTTAATTAATATAGAATACCTACATCACGAAGCAGTTTACAGATAATCAACTAAAAATGTGTAGGCTTCATGTCTCATCGTGTTTCAGTATTACGTAGTATAAGCACAGTCTACAAATGTATTAGTTTGTAGTTTGAGATCTCGGTGAGCGCACTCCAACATTTAATGCCGGATACAGACCGACCGGACGAGAGCATGTGAAAGGTAGTAAGTGAAAGGAAACGAACCATCGGTGTGGGCGTCCTAGCGAGATCGAGCGAGGGCGTCGGAGACCCATCGCTTGGCCCCAGTCATGTTCTGACGCTGTCGGTATATCAAGTTTAGTCGTTGTGGAAAACTCGGCAAAGGCAAGCTAGCATGCTATTCAAATTACTAAATCCTGCTTACCCTTTACTGTTTCACTGTGTTTGTCTGTAGCTAGCATTACGCCATCAAGGTTGCGTTTACTATTCTCATAAAACAAAATCCTGTAGAGTAACTACCTGTAGGCTCACCGAGACATCCAACAGTTAAAAGGATTTTCTCGGAATTAAACAAGCCGTTTATTTAGTTTTATAGAGCCCGCAATAGTACGGGAGTCGGCAGTTAGAACGATTACGTTAGATGAAACAACGACTAGCATCATCCGCACACGTTCAGGACAATTACACAGCCCGAAGCTACCAGGAAAATAAATACATCTCCTGGACTCGTTTGACATACTTTGTTCGACCTTCAGCTATTTTCGCTACAGGAATAACTCGTTCCGGAATGAAAAACATTTTTATTTATATTTTATTTTCAATATTATTTTTAAATTTATTGGTATTTGTGTTTCAACGGAGACAATGCTGTAAGGTGTACAGCATTTTCTCTGTTGTAATAAATTTAAAAATAGTAATGAAAATAAAATATAGGTAACAGAGGTGTTTGGTTACAACATAAGATCAGATGATCTGATCTCATGTGGTGGTGGACCAACACCTTACAGCATTGCCGTCATCCTTTTTGTCATGTCACTATAATAGTTTTCTTTTTGTCATGTCAATACTAGTTCTTTCAAAAAAGCTCCTTGTTCTATCAGCATCGGCTTGTTCAAACGCAATTGTGACTGAAGCTGGATTTCTCCGGTGATTTCAATTTTCTATAGGTATGCAAGGTAACTTGCAATTTACTCGGTGCTCTTGATCGAGAATATAAACAGGATATTAGTACGATGGTGGTGGCATTGCCGCATTTTACGTCTGATCTGTGATTTTAACCTCTACATCCTCCTCAACCTAATTCTCGCTCAAACATTTAAAAATGTTTAAAGATTTTAAAACACAAATTTAGCATCAGTAATGTGGTACCCATTAAACAAGCGTTGTTTATAGTATATTATAGTTTATTTTTGAAAAGTGACACTGAAACGACTTCACGACTTTGATCCTCAGACACAGTTGATATCCCCACAGATATTTTAGCACCAAGTACGTTAAAAGTATGTCCAAACATTACATTTAGCACATGCGAATACCTATATATACCTTGCAGTAGCTAGGTATACCTTACGTGAGAGTTTGTAAGTTGCAAGCCCATTGCAAGCTCATATACGCTGCTAGAAAGTTACTGGTTTCCTCACGATCTTTTCCTTCACTGCACTACTTAAGGCATTGACATAATTTTTTTGATAAGAAAAATCCATTGGTGCACGACCGGAGTCAAACCTATGCGATCGGAAGGCGGGTTCACTCCTACTTGACCACCATTGACTACTCTTCTTTAGTTTATAATAAATATCATTGTGAATCGTTTGAACTTGTCTGTAAATCAAATATGCACTAAGCACTCACTTCAAATTTCACATTGTAAATTGCAATAGGGGCCTCATTGCCACTCCATTAACTCTGACAACATTTGCTAGAATAATTAAAACTCCAAAAGCGAAGAGCTTAATTGCAGAGGCTTCAAATCATTGCGGGAAATGTTTAGGGACTTAGGTACCTCCAGTCTGAGTCTTGTTTTTGTTTTAACCAACACCAAAAAAATGAGAAGATCTTGTGCTTGTCATGTGGTCCGTTTAAATTTGAGTCAGATCTGACGAGAAGTTTTCGAATTATATATGGAAAATACACTCATACTACATTGGGTGTATTTTCGTGTGTTGAAGTCGGGCGCGCTAAGATCTCACGCGTCTCCATATAAAAAGGTATTATTCGTTTGAAGCGTAGCATGTGCTGTCATATGAATTTGATTGCATTTACGTTTTTCTTTTTTGCCTACGCCTCACTTAATTCGATTGGCACCACACTGGAGCTTCAATATTGAAATATATTATAACATTGTGTAACAAGGATCATACAAAAGAACGGTAGGAACCAAGCCGTAAGTTTGTTGCCTGTTTTTCGAGGCTTTGGTCGCGTGAAATTGACACCTAAATCCACCTAGTTTTAAGAAGTTTTAAAGTGATCGTTGCGATTATATTGAATACAAATAGATATTGACTTTGACTGACGATGCAGAAAACGAAAAACAAAGATTACTAACATACTTTCGAGTACTGGCATGTGTTCGAAACCATAATAATATACGGCCCTCTTGCTGGAGCAAACTATTCCCGGGCGGAAATGAAGGGTGGAAGGATACAAAAGGTCATAGAGGCGGGAGGTTAAAAGTTATAGTTTTACGTATCGTACATTGTGCCCTCCGGAATATCTGTTGCTCAGCTGTTGTTGGCCGCCGCTATCTCGCTTGCACAATTGAACATTTTTAATGATATTATAGAGAGAAAGAGAGAGAAGATAACTTTCCGTAGGTTAACAAGCAACCCGTGCCAGCCGTGTTTCTATTAAATCAGACACCCGATTAAGTCACACAAGTTTTGGTAACCCCAATCAGTATCTTAAGCCTGAACGAGTAAAGATGTTACCCCACAGTCATGAATAGCGCTTTCAATATAATTATGTAGTTTGGTAGTTTCAATCACTTGTTGATTTACAACATAGTAGCACTTCAAAAATAGTTATAATAAAAAAATATTTACTTGCTTTTGTCTGTTTTGCTGATTATATAAGCTGTGGTTTTATGATCGTTTTTATATTCTAAAATAATAGCAATATGCGTTCCTGTAAATCACTCACCACTTTATACGAAGACGATTCGAGAAAGATGTTCAATAAATATAAAAACAGGTATTTGCGTCTGAAAATCAGCTTCTGTAAACGGAAACAGACCCTTAATAGCAATATGCGTTCCTGTAAATCACTTAAAAGTTATAGTTTTACGTATCGTACATTGTGCCCTCCGGAATATCTGTTGCTCAGCTGTTGTTGGCCGCCGCTATCTCGCTTGCACAATTGAACATTTTTAATGATATTATAGAGAGAAAGAGAGAGAAGATAACTTTCCGTAGGTTAACAAGCAACCCGTGCCAGCCGTGTTTCTATTAAATCAGACACCCGATTAAGTCACACAAGTTTTGGTAACCCCAATCAGTATCTTAAGCCTGAACGAGTAAAGATGTTACCCCACAGTCATGAATAGCGCTTTCAATATAATTATGTAGTTTGGTAGTTTCAATCACTTGTTGATTTACAACATAGTAGCACTTCAAAAATAGTTATAATAAAAAAATATTTACTTGCTTTTGTCTGTTTTGCTGATTATATAAGCTGTGGTTTTATGATCGTTTTTATATTCTAAAATAATAGCAATATGCGTTCCTGTAAATCACTCACCACTTTATACGAAGACGATTCGAGAAAGATGTTCAATAAATATAAAAACAGGTATTTGCGTCTGAAAATCAGCTTCTGTAAACGGAAACAGACCCTTAGGAGTCCTCAAAGAATCTTAATTTAGTATTTGTACGTAAAGACTGTGAAACCAGCCTTGAATAGATATTATAATTCGTATTTATTGGAAATTTCACACAGAGCTATCTAGTCTCAACCTACGCAAATAAGTATTTGTTCCAAAGTACCTACTCATTGTATAAGCAAATCTAGTGTTAGTCCCCCCAAGACAAGCTAATAGTAGACGACACAAGCTTGTTACGCGTGGAGGATTTGTAACTACAACGGTGGAGAAGAAACGCTATGAATGAGATGTGTCACTTCATTTATCATTTACCCTCGTCTTGGTGTAGAGATGAGGCCTTGGATGTCGATCTGGCACTAGAGTCACCTAGTTTTAAGACGGTTCAAGATGGTCCTTGTGATTTTATTGAATAAACATATTTTGACTTTGACTTTGACTGAGTGTGATCTCATAGCTCTGAATCTATGACTCTCATTTCAAATCGGGTTTTTTTCTAGTATTAGTTGACATTTTTGAAAATATTCGATATAGTAATTTCCAAGTATTTAGTTATCTAAGAGTAGTAGAGCTCTTTGTGAAGGGCTCGTCCGGGGAAGTACTACCACCACGCCTTTTTCTGCCGCCAAGCAGCAACGCTGTGTTTCGGTTTGAAGAGTGTGGTCGCCGGTGTAATTACAGGCACATGAGGCTTAACATCTGTATGCCTCAAGTTGATGGACGCAGGGCAGTGCATCGTAGGGCACGTTCCTATTGTGCGTGACCTACGGGGCAATGTTTTGTTTATAGGTGATGGTTACCACTTAACATCAGGTGGGCCATCTGCTTGTTCCATCAGCTAGTTGTATTAAAAAAAAAAAAAAAAAATATTAGTTTTCTTTTGCATTTAATTTTTATTTAAAGACACATATCAGATTACAATCGATTGAGAAAAAAATATAACATTTACAGTAATGTTCCAGATCCAGATTTGTAGTTTATTATATTAATATGACAATTTTTGTGTAATGAAAATTTGTCTAAAACATTCAGAACATTAGATTAAAATAGAATATAATAGACGACAAACTCTATTATGTACAATTGAGCATGATAACCAAATTTAATATGATCCACGATATGAGACCACGAATATTAGAATACAAGATTTTTTTTCAAAATTAAGTTTATATTTGACTATGACCTCTTTTAGGGTCTGTATGACTGACGATTTATTGCTTTTAAATCGCGTATATCTGTGTTTTAAATCGTATTATGCTTAATACGATTTAAAACACAGATTTTTATTATATTAAATTAGCACCGGTGGTCTAGTGGAAGTGACCCCGCCTTCCGATCGTAAGGTCGCAGGTTAGAATCCGGTCGTGCACCAATGGAATTTGCTATCGAAAAATTTATGTGCGCAATGCCAGTGCTCTTAAACGGTGAAGGAAAACATCGTGAGGAAACCAGTTAGTATTCTAACAGCGGCGATGGGCTTGCAACCTGTCACGTATGGAATACTAACTACTGCAAAATGTAAGTATGTGCCAAATGTAATGTTTGGACGTACCTCTGACTACCCCCCTTAGACATCCTCAAAGAATCTTGAATTAGTACCTACTTGGTACTGGGAGATCTGAAGGGATATCTACCGTGCCTTGGGGATCGAAGTCGTGAAGTTGTTTCAGTAAATTAATATATTATATTATTATTTTATTATATTATACTATTTTATTTTTCTTCAGAGTATTTATTTTAAGTGGGATCGACGACATTCCAGTGGCTGTGATGGTGAGTCTCAACTACTTCATACAAAATGCTGATAAAGTATGGTCCTTCTAATTAAATAAATACGAAAGTTTCCAACTCACCGTCAAAGCTGAGATAAACAGTTTCACAAGAAATTTGAAAACTTTTAAATAATACTACTATTTAGTGATGGACTTTCCATACAGCTCTATCTAGCAAACTAAGCCAAAGCTTCTACGGGAACCAGATAGCTGATATAAATGATACTTATAATCTTTTTTTTTGTAAATATAATATACTTATAATTTTATACAACACCCAGACACAGAAGCTTCATCTAGGCTTTAATAATAATTGAAGATGATTACAGAAATATTGCTATTTTAATATCATAAGAGCTGAATTTATTTTGGAAAATCGCAAACAACCAACTTGAGAATAATATTAAAAGAACAAAAATATCGTAATTATTGTTATTTTATTTAGTAACTAGCGACCCGCGCCGCGCGCCTATGCTTTGCACGGGTGCACATATCATGCATGTATTATACATATAAACCTTCCTCTTGAATTACTCTATCTATTAAAAAAAACCGCATCAAAATCCGTTTCGTAGTTTTAAAGATTTAAGCAAACATAGGGACATAGGGACATAGGGACACGGGGACATAGGGATATAGGGACAGAGAAAGCGACTTTGTTATATACTATGTAGTGATTGAGTGCATTTAAAGCCAATTTTTATCGATAGCCTACGAATTTGCAGTATACACCCTTCAAATCAAAGGCCAACAGAAAATTTATTCCCCAAGTGAGTTTCGGAACCGTTTCGAGGTGAGCTCCACTTTTATCACTTTATAAAGAAGCCCCTGGAAAATTCCGTGAACTGACATTCCCTGGTGTTTGTTTTTATGGCGACAATATGAAAATACAAGTATACAGAATCAGTCCCACAACTGTGCTAAGTACCGACCGAAGATTCTCTGACGATTTCGAAGGTGGGTAGTGAAAGCCCATTTACATCAAGCGAGCGAAGGCTTATTCTATCCCCTCTCCATCAAATTCTTTTGGTGTAAAACAGATATATCATTCCTTCGTTGTTCTAATAAATGATTGCTCGCATATATTCTATGGAATATTTTATGTATGCTTTCTCGCTTGGTGTAAGCTGCACAAGAGCGCGCGAACAGTAACTTAGAGCGTTTTTACGTCTTCGAACGTGCTTGCTCCCCGGAGCGATTCCTTCAAAGTGTTCTTGTGTTCTAGCGAATTCAAGTTCTTGGTTCCCATTCTTGCTCGTTGTTCTTTTGACGTCATCGCAAAGCGAGCTTTTGTTTGTTTTCCGTTTACACCAAAAGATCAAGAAATAATGCTCTTGTTCTATTTCTGGCTCTATGTTTGTTTGGTCGTATACATTTGGCACATACTCACATTTTGCAGTGATTTTCTGAGGTTTTATAGGATCAAAATATACAAGTGCATTCCTACAACACGTCTCAATCAATTATCCGATTTGATCACTAGCTTCTCTGGTGTGTATAATAAATTAGCTGTATTGTAATATTTGCTATCATTGCCTGTAAAATTCAAAGATGTTTCTGTAGATACGTCCTACGCCGTAGGACCTACGGCATAACTAGCTCTACGGCGTAGCGGTGGCTACGGCGTAGCTATTGTCATGGAAACTGCAAATAAATCATTGTGAGATTAGAAATATTGTAAGATTAGAAAGAAAAAATATTTTTTGATGATGTTCGACTTGGTTTGGTATTTGTATTATGTTATAGGTACAGGCTCGCAGGTAATTGCTAGACACGAAATTGAGTGGTAGGTTTTCCAGCTGAACAAATAAGGCTCACTTAATACCAACTCAATTTCGTTCGGCTTACGGTTTTCGCAATCCTAGAAATGTTAGCTTTGACATAAAAGCAATAACGAAACATTATTTTATTATAGGAAGGAATATATTCATGGAGTGAAACTTACAACTCAAAATGTTTATAAAAACATATCCAACGATAATTTTCGTAGACGATGATTGAAAATAACTTTTAGTAATCATTTAATGGTCTCACGCAAATTAGATTGCAGATAGCTGCTTGTAAATAAACTCCAAGGCGCAAACCAACTACCATAGGATTGTGTGGGTTTTCAATAAGCGAAAGTGCGCAAGCAATGCAAATTACACTGAGGACAATTCGTTGGAATACAATTAATTTCCCAACGGTCGCACTTTCATTACTCAGACACGTTTAGATCTTGTTTAGATCTTCCATGGCCACTATCTTTCATGTATTTCAATCGCTTTTGCTTGAATCTGATTATTCTACATAATTTAGTATAATCAGGTGTAACAAAAAATAACTACTACCTACCAGAGTACAGGTAGCAGGGAGAAGAGGCGAGCTAATTTATTATCGATTACCGACACAAATGTAACATACGATTTCATATAAAAATAACTAACAAGTTCCTAAATAAAATTTATATTATTCAGGATAGCTAACTCAACTTTCTGTTGCTGTTGCATTCACGAAAGCGAAAGCTGTTGTGTGTAAATCACATGTGCATTAACATCCTTTTCTTAAATTATAATTATTTTGGCAGGCTGTTTTATTGTCACCCAAACTCACAAGTATTTAAAGCAAGTATTTATAGTGTGTGTCGGTATGGCACCTATAAGACGATTCAAAGTGATCCTTGTGATTTAAATAAACTTTTTTATTTTAATTTTCTACTAAGAGGTTATTATAATTTTCTTTGTAAATAAACGTATTATAATACAAAAAAGGTCCGGAATTTGGCCTTCATTGAAGAGTTGTTTTTAATTTAGTGTCTCCTAGACCGTTTTGTTCCATCGTCAGCTTTATCGTTGCTTACCATCAGGTAAGACTGTTACCAATTGACAGTCTATTATAAAAAAAATGTTCAAGAGCTAAAAAGGTACCATTTTCGATAACATCCTATAAATTTACTAAATACATATGTTGTAATACGTTTGAAGTAATCTCAAAGTTTATAAAGTGGATTTAGAAATTTCAGCCCGACATGGCTTTAGTCCAAATACATAAGTTTTGGGACAGTATTTGATTTCTAATACGAGATGCCCAGAATTGAAGTCACTATCGGCTCTATTTTACATATCAATTTATCATCACTTGAATATATTAGTAAAAAGTCAAAGTCGAACGGCACTTGAATCACATGGATCACTATAAAACGTCATAGCTAGTTTCAATCCGTTTTTATCCCAGTTTATATTCGTAATATTGAGGGTGAGAGCTGACGACAAAAAAAAATCATTTTTTTGTCGCAAATCGAAATGTGCCCACCCGAAAGCTTTATTTTACACGCAACACAAAGCTAAGAATGTTTTTCTAAAACCAAAATTTAGAATAATAAATTACACAACGAAGGTAAGTATTTATTAAATTTAGCCGCTAATGAAATTACGCAGGCTGTGTGACGCAATATGAAAGTTGTCTCTAGGGAGGTAGCGGGGAGAAGAGGCGAGTTAATAAATTTAATTTATGTCCCACAAACCGACACAGAAGTAACATACGATTTCATAAATACCTAGCTTAGTCCCTGATTACAATTAATATTATTCAGGATAGATAACTCGGCTCTCAGTAAGCATTCACGTCTACGAAAAGATAAAACTATTTGTTAATTCAAATGAACATTTAGCATCTATTGCATACAATTGTTTTGACAGGCGTAATTTTAACTAACTTTGAAAGCAAAAAAAATAACAAAGAAAAACAAACAGTAAAACTATTTGGTTTTATTTTTTCTAAAGCTCTAAAATACCGTAACTTGGTCGGTCAATATAGCACATACTTTTTCTTTGATTATTATATATCTTTCAAAATATTCGAATGTGCGAACGATAGTGATGCAAGATGCGGTGTTTGGTAGACGTCAGCCTTTTAAGCTCAAACAGACTAAAATAATGTAGTTAAGCAATGAGATGGTAGGACAAAAGAAAACAATCCTACGGTCGGTATTCAAGGGGTCACACACTCGATGAAATTATCTAGAGCAGATATTTTATGGGCGATGGTAGATGGAACATATTTCTTGAAAGGATGCTGCGTGCCAGCTGTTCAAAAATGCTATATGGTAACGTCAATTGAAAATTCCTTTATTGTTTTTTTATTTATTATATCAGCTATCTGGTTCCCATTGTAATACCTATGCTTTGTTCAGGGTATCTTTACAGAATGTCGTTTATAATGATAAACAACAGAGCTGGAGCGGCTTGTGAAGCGGCCGAAAAAGCTAAAGCATGCAAATACAGGGGTCTAGGCTCCGAATATGATTTTGTCCCATTCGGTGTCGAGACCCTAGGTCCGTGGGGTCCTAGCGCAATAAGGCTTTTTAAAGAAATTTCAAAAAGGTTAGTCGACGTCACAGGAGACCGAAGAGCTGGCAGCTACCTCGGACAAAGAATTAGTTTAGCTATTCAAAGGGGGAATGCTGCCAGTATCTTCGGACCCTTGCCCAAAGGGACTCCTTTTAATAATATATTTTAGTTATTAGTTATTATATTTTTTAAGGTTTTTAGTTTAAGGTCTAATTGAATATATATTTTCTTAAAATGATATTATATTCTATAATAAAACATCGTCTGAAAAACTCATACAGTAAAAATCCCCTTCGGTACAAATATATGCATTCTGATATTTGTAATAATAATATAAACACTTGTGAGGCTACTTAGTACTTGTTTTATAGTGTTTATTTGGGCATTTAGGGCCCTATAAGTTTGAACTCAACAAATTTTGATTGGAGCCTCAGATGTCTATCCTAGACTTAAGAGGAAAGGATACTGGCTCCTTCTCCATACAAACGTAGTCGACTGTTTCCTCCCTGGAAATGAACACTAGAGAAAATATTTTTGTACTACAAAACAGTTAACTACCATTAACATGCCCCTACGTTTTTTTTTCATATTCTAATTATCATAGGAATTAGAAGTCATCAAAAACTAGAAATATTGCCAAATTTTCGAATCATTTCCAGACACTCACTCAAAAAAGTACGCAAATTAAAAAAAAAGAGAACGTAGGGGCATAGCTATAGGTTTTATTTAATTATATAAAAAAGAATAAAAAAATTGGGCATGCTTTGGGGGAGTAAATAGTCGACTACGAAATGCTGTTTTGATCAATAATTATATACCTAAAACGGTCTGAGCTGCAGTTCTCCCTTTCTTGCTTGGGGCGCGGCGGCGGCATATAGTGAGACAGAAACACTTTACTGAAATACCTATTTTTCAAGTCTCTCTGGTATCGTGCTATAGTCATTTGCTCTGTATACTACCAACCCCTATAATTTTATCCACCGAGAAACATTTTTATATTCATAATTTTTTAAATTAATATATTTACTTCGAAAACTCAACTCGACAAAAAATTGATTGATCAGGGGGCGGTGCGACCTCTTGTTTCGAGGTGAATAAAGGTTGAGCGTCTAGATAAGAAATATCTGGGTGATCGAGCTTTCCTCGGTTGCTTAAGGTGAAGACAAGAGCTAATGTGACTCGCGTTCACACGTTTTGACTTGTTGAAGGATATAAAATTACTGAAAACTTTTTCGAAAAATCGCATACAATCATTTTGTGTGCTAACTTACTAGTACTGTACTTTTCTAGTTTTCGTACTCAAGCAAACTTTTGAGTAGGAAAACTTGCATCGATAAAAATTATTTTTTTACCAAACTGTGTGCAATGTGATTGCACACAAAATGGTTGTTTGCAATTTTTCAAAATTGGGCTTAGTGATTTTATATCTTTCAAAATGTCGAATCGTGCGAGTGAGAGGTACATTAGGTGTCGTTAACGCCTTAACAACGCCGTCTACTGAAGTAGCTTAAAAAATAATCGTTTTCTTATTCCCCAACTGACATCTGTTGGGGAATAAGAATACTATTATTGTTGGGAGTCATATTTTTCTGTTGTTTTATAAAAAAATATTTACAAAGAAAATTATAATGAATACAAGTATGTACAAAATCTATTTATAAAACGTTTGAGCTGATTATTCTCGTTATTACAAGGATCAAAGAGAATGAGTCATTAGCACTGTGGTATTGGGGGCTTCGGAGTATTATGTCGAAATAGCTTAGAAACTTGATGAAATATAGTTATTTATATATTTTGGATTTTTTTCTTTGTAGCACTTTGTTTAACATCTAAGTTTGCTTTGGACCAATAAGGTCCAACACATACAATTCTTAATAATTTTCGAGTTGATCAAAGACTTTTTGCTAGAATTATATGAATACATTGTAAACAGTATAACATCCAATGCTAAAAGTCTTAATTTTTTTTTATCTGATGCAACTGCCTTATCATTTTGGTAACACCTTCTTAGCACTCGACTGAAACTCAGTTCTATCATTCTATTGCTACACTTGTTTTAGTTTGTCTTGTACCTTTTCCTTAAACTTTAACTTTTTTTACTGTACCAAAGATGTTTTCAACAGAAATATTTGCCAAAATGTATTCTTGGCTTAGTTTGAGACTATATCGCGCTGTGTGGGGTTTCCGCCTGTATTTATTTACTAAAATGAGATAAATTCTCGTCACGATATCAGGGTCGTGTTTCTTGTTTATTTACAAACTTCAAAAGTTGTGAAAAAATGGGGAAGGAACCAGATTTACATCATTACATTATTTATATTTCTCTGATTACATCTTCAGGCATCCTCAATACTCTTGGGTACCTGGAGGTCTGAGGGGATGCCTGTTGTATCTGAAGATTTACAGGTTTTCTTTTTTAAACTGCCTATTTTTTTTTGGCAGCAATGCTCGGTGTTCTTCTTCGACAAGCGCGATGGAGACAAACTGTTCAGGCCTAAACGGAAGGATGAAGCATTTGCCAGGATGCGAGATGGAGTTGCCTACTTGGTGGACGGAACTTTCAGGCAAACTCTGAAAATTGTCCACAAGTTAGAAGAAGGCCCCAACACGATGGCATTTGCCACAGAAGCGGTAACGACCAGCCTTCACCACGTCTTCGCTTGGTATGTAAGTACCCAAAAAATATTCTTGACAAGAACACGTAAGTTTTCTGTTATTGAAGCACCTTTTGCCTGAATCTTCATCATATACGAGTATGACAATTCTTTGTTTTTATATGAACCAAATGAAGTGCATGTACAAGCGCTGAAGTACCTTCATTAGCACTCAAACAAAAACAATTGTTACCCTGTGTTCCAAGTGATTTACCAACTTAAGGCTGTAGTGTTATTCCACCAAAACCTACTCTTAGGTGACGATCTTTTTCTTTCTGTGGACTGTACCATCAATCCACCAGCGACGCAGGTTGAGTGCGACGATGTGCACGCTCAGTGCTATAGACGGCAACTCTTTTTGTTCGACACATCGCATCGTGTCTGTTTGACTGACAAACGATTGCGCAGACAAGCTTCCGCTGAAACAGCTACCCATTAAACAGCAGCCCAGGGTCTAGATATCGTTTTCCGGTCCTAGAAAGTCTAAGAATCTATTCATGTAATTATGAGTTTTAAATTCAAAAAAGCTAAGAAAATAATCGTGAGGAAGCTGCGATTGCCTTTTTTAGTGAATGCAAAAAAAAGCTATAAAAATACCGAATACCGATAAGGCAATAAGAATACATAAAAATACCGAATTTGTTTAGTAAATAACCCTATATCACGAAATAACAGGCACATGATGCTCAACTCTGCATGCTTCAAGTTAATGTATGCAAGTTTTTTTCTGATACATTTTTATCGATGCCAGTAACGTTGGTGAAATTGATATGTGCTCAATAAGACTTGAAAAGTTGAGTTTGGAAGGGGGGGTTAATATTCCCGTGCGAAGCCGGGGCAGGCCTGACGTACAAAACCTAGAGTCTAACTTTAATAAAAAAAATATTGTGTTATGCTAAAAGGGTGTCTTCTTTAAAGGAATCAATGTTTGATCACGAGCCAATCATGGCGTACCCACCGTCGCTCCATTACAAAGAAAACGGTAAGAAGAAGAAGTACAAAAAGCCGCCACTGCCGCCGTTCGCCACAGAGTATTTCTTCATGGATGCAGAACTGGCATACGGATTTCTGCAAGTATGTCATTTTGTTTATTTAGTAAATCGTTACTGAAAACCAACCTTCTCAAACAGCTAGGTATGTGTATTTGGTAATAGGTAAAGGTAATTATGCGGCTTTTATTTTAGCTTTGTACGGTGGCACTGAACTTTAACCCTGTTTAGGTGGAATAGTTTGTTCCCATTAGCTTTGGCTAAGTTCGGGGCTGGCTGGACAGTGTTGGGTGGATACACCACAGTTATTTAATTTGTAAATTGTTTTGTTTGAATAGATAATCGATGCACTGAATTGTCTGCACTACGATAAGAATATGGTGCACACCAACATCTGCCCGCAAAACATCATCATAACGCACAAAGGCGTCTGGAAGTTGATCGGCCTGGAGTTTTTGAGTGAGTCTCACTCGAAATTATATGACTATGAAATACCGTAGTTTTTCAGCGAGTGAGATAAGCCAGTAGCGTTGTAGTTAGCATCTCAAGGCTGAAACGACCACTCGTTCGAAATGTAGTTCGAAACCACTTTTTAAAGTCTGTACGTTTATAAGTTTTTGTAAGTACCCGGGTGCCGAGTGTAATTATCTCGCGCTTATAATTAATAATCTTATTTATCGTGGAATAATACTTTGAACTTCCCTATAGTATTAACGGTTGGAGAACCTACTTCGAGAATTCTGTTGGACTTTATTTCTTTTTTTCTATATTGTTTGGGAGTGACGATGTTTTGGCAAAAGAAGAGTTTTTGTTTACTTTGAAACTTTTCTATAGTAATAAATCGTGTACGTACTTAAATATAAATCTATACGACTACATAGGGCTTTTTAAAATAGGTTGTTAAGCTATACTACAGCTATTACTACAAATATTTTTTTGTACATTAATATTGAGCACCAATGCATCTTATTATATGTCCTTATAATTGCGTCAAAATATAATACACGAAACGTGTTATTTTTTTATCATTACTTCGAACTCATAACTGTTAACAACATTTATATAACTTTGCTAAGAAAACTTGTTGAAATGTACTAGCAAGATGTTGTTTGACGATAATTATAGCCTAAGAAAAACTCTGCCGACGTTAGGTGTGACGCTTGACAATATGTATATCATTGACAGAACCCATAGCTAACGAAGACAACAGCCTTCTCATGCCTCTGAATCCCAACGAAGAAAACCCCGAGGAGACTCAGTCTTCATCGCCTGCTCCCCCACCGCCGCCACCGCCCCCCCCTCCGCCAGTGGAGGTCCGAACCGCTGTCGACGATTCAGGTAAGTGTTTAAAATTTACGATATAACTAGTGTTTACCTATTCCAGTCATTCCCTAAATTTTGGTTTTTTGTTTTTAAATTTTCTTTACATACACCTCTCAAATGATAAACCACAATTCATAGTTCACTGTATAGAAATTGTAAAAATTAATCTTGAACAACCCGCCACGAAGCGATTCCAAGTTAAAGCTCACAACTTGCCCACAATATTAAGGACTCCTCAGCGAGGGTAGCTGCCAAAGAACTTTATTGGAGCGGCTTTTTTTCTGCCTTTCTAATTATTTAGGATCTCTTTGTTTAGGATTCATAATTTTCATTAATTTTATTAAATCTTCGTTATGAAGAAAACATGTTGCGTCGACTCCACATAAATAGAGTGGGATAAGTTTTGTTTGTTTGTATTGAAAAGGCTCCAAAACTACTGGACTGATTTGAAAAATTCTTTCACCGATGGGAAGCTACACTATCTCCAATGTTCATAGGCTATTTTATAAAGGAGGGGGGGTGAAATGTTCACCAGTACGAAGCGGGGGCAGGCTGCTAGTTTACTTATTAAAGACATCAAAATTTAGTCTTACTGAGTTGCAGTCTTTACATGAGAAGACCTGCCTTCTCAAAATCTCTCCGCAAACGTTTAACTTTTTTAATTTTTGCAAGTACTTAAACACTACAAGTCCGCGTCTACAAAACCTATAAAATTGCTAATTTTTTAAAAATATTAAAATTTCTGAGTTTATGATTGCTAATTCACATTATGTATACGACAGATGAACCCCGTTCAACTGAGGATCCTATTACTATGGCGCATGACCCATTCAACGTGAAGTTCAATTGCGCTTCTCAGTCCAACCTGGATTATTCGGGTAAGTTTTCATGCTTATTTATAATCTGATAATCTAAAAAAACTACGCAATGAACAAAAAAATTCGACGAATCTAATAAATAATAATATAAATAATATAATAAATAATGCTGGACAATCCACACAGCACCATCTAGCCCCAAAGTAAGCTACTCAAAGCTTGTGTTATGGGTACTAGATGACTGATATATTTAATACATTATATACTTACATAGATAGATATTTTTTACTACACATAAACACCCAGACCAACGGAACAAATTTCTGCAGATCGTACACAAATTTGTTCCGAGGCGGGAATCGAATCCGCAACCTCTTGCGTCGCAGGCGGACTCTCGCCCGCTGCGCCACTGAGGTCGTCAATATATAAATAAATATAATGATTCCTACTCGTATTATTATTTTATATAACTGTAGATTTCTCAAAAAAATATTTAAAAACCTCGTGAAAATACCTACTGAAAGCTTGTCTGCGGCTGTTCGTCTAGGTACTCGTTTGTAATACCAACTTAGCACACTAACTTCCGGTTCTGAAAGCTCAATTAACGCTAAATCGAATGTCAAGTCACTTGCTATCTCTATCTAGTTTGAAGTAAAAGATGAAATAGCAAGTGACTTGACAGCCGATTAGTGTTGATCGAGGTTTCAGAAACCGGGGATTTATTTTCATACCATAATATAGAGGAACTTGTTTCAGCCCCAGAAGTACAAGCAACCGCGAAAATCAACATGCTGTCAGACATGTTTTCGTTCGGGATGATCATTGTTGCCTTCTACAACAACGGCAAGTCACTTTTCGACGCCAAAGACAACCCTGTGCTGTACTTGAAGCAACTGGAAACAGTAAGATAAATATATTCATTAAAATTATACTAGGTCATGCCTCTACTCTGCGGGTACTAAGAGACAATTACAAAAATTTTTCTGGATTTCCTGTTATTTTGATATTGCAAAATCTCAGTTTGGTACAAATCACTATAAGTTTACTCGTATGATAATGCGACAACAGAATCCACTCAACTGTAATATATACTACAAAGCTTCGGTAGCATTAGCTTAGGTTAGCTACCTGACAGATGTGAAATGTAACCTACTAAATTGGCTCTACTGTACTAGGCTTTACCACAAAACGAAGAATATTTTCACTAAAATCAATCACATAAGAGAGAAACTGAATTAATCATGCGTTGAGTAGGTATGTGTCATTTTGGGTATAAACAGGTATACGAGTAGCTTTCAATGACAAACTACTTAGGTTCCAAAGTAGCTTATTAGTAAGATAGGTACTACGGTGTCAGTGTCGTCTGGAGACGGCAGGTGTCAGCGGTGTTAGACAAAGCACTTGTTTTGTTACATGGAACGTCACAACGAACAAAGCAAAATTGATAAACCTTATCATTACCATCATCATCATCAAAGTCTTAAGAATTTCAGTGCTATCGGATGGCCGACACGACAGCACTGAAATTGTATGATGTGGTGGTCATTGTATGGTTTTTATGTGAAGTCAATGTTAATTTCCCATTATTTTTCCAAGATGAACGATTTGAAGAGTTTTCCGACTTCTGTTTCGGTTGGCTGTCAGTTCCTAATTCACAGAAGCATTGCTTGAACTAATGAATAGTTTTTATTTTCATGTCGTTATAAAGCATTTACACAATGATTTTGTTTTCGCATTTCTTACATTCATATTAAAATAGAATTTATGAGGAAGTTGTATCCAAACTGGAGTAAGTAACTTACTAAGCTCTAAGAATCAATGACCCGTGGTGACCTTGGCCTACTACGCGGCCTTCACACTTTTCCCCGACGTTTTTTTTGCGATCAGAGCTTATTTTTTCACCTTTTAGTAAGTCAACCTTAAACGATTGCCTAGAAGGTAACAAAATACCTGTCGCCGGTCTCTTTAAAACTGCCCTCAATTCATATTTTGTTGTGAAAACAGATAAAATAAAGTTTAACAAAATGTTACAAGATTTTTACAAATGTTAACATTTTTTAGCCTCAAGTTACAAATTTACATAAATGTTTTATTAGATCTAATTAATCGCTTGCAAATATGGGGAACAAACCAATCATTTGGTACTAAGACAGAAACAAATTAATGTAAATTGAAGAATGACCATAGGTTTCAGCAAGACTTTAAACTTCTGACACAAAAAAATCAAGACATAGTAAGATGCCATGTCTTCTAACAAACCTGTAAACTAGTGATTATACTTCGTTGCGGTTGGATATGAAGGGTATTTAGGGATGGAAGTGCATCATTACTGTTGGCTAATTTCAAAAGTGTAGTGTCGTATTGTGGCCCCGCCTTCCGTTCGTAAGGTCGCAGGTTCGAATCCGGTCGTGCACCAATGGATTTTTCTATCGAAAAATTTATGTGCGCAGTGTGCCAGTGCTCTAAAACAGTGAAGGAAAACATCGTGAGGAAACCAGTTAGTTTTCTAACAGAGACAACTTGTCACGTACGGAATACTAACTACTGCAAAATGTGGGTATGTGCCAAATGTAATGTTTGGACCTACCTTTGACTACCCCCCTTAGACATCCTCAAAGAATATTGAGTTTGTAGTTGAGTTTTTTTTACAAAAGCGTCCTTTTCAATTTCAGTTTCGATATACCTAACCTAGACAGACAAGCTCCAGCATAAATATTTCATGTCTATTTTCTATTTTATTTCTTAATGGATTTCAAAATGGGATTTCTAACATAATCTGAAAATCCCTAAGGTTTTAATAAAATCTATTTGTCTCTACAGACAAAACCATTTTATGGAGAGCTTTTATAGGGGATCTTTTAAGGTCATTTCAAGGTCTGGTTTTTACCCTTTTTATTTTTACGAATAGTCTGAGGTTTTAACCCATTCCAATTTATAAATACGAGTCTGTCTAATAATTATCTTTTCACGACTGATAAACCACTGAACCTATCGATCGGCATCAGATATGTCACAAAGATTGTGGAGACGAACATCATGTTCAAAAATTGAAAAAAAAAACATGTTTAAAATTCTTTCAAATCAATTCATCCTAAATCGAATAAATTCAAACAAGCAATTCTTGTATATAATATACATATACCCATATGACCTGAATCTCGGAAACGGCTCCAACTTTTTTCATTAAAATCTCGTATGCTGGGGTTTTCGAGGGCGATTAATCAATCTAGCAAGGATTCATTTTTAGAAACTGATTTTTTTAGATGACATCGGTCACAAGCAGTTTTTTTTACGCTTATGCATAGCAGTTTATTCCACAGAACGGCACGTAAGTACACCAACGCAGTAAACATTTTACTGCGTGCGTGCAGGCACCATGGCTAGCCTACGCGTCCTAATAAGCGCTAGATTACGCAGATATTGTTACTCTAAAGGCGTTATTTTTGTGTAGCTGTTGCCCAGAGTCTTGCGTGTGCTTCCGCGGATGCCGATCGCGCTGCAGGAAGCGATTCAACGTATGTTGCAGCAAGACCCCCAGCCACGGCCTCCCACCGCGCTACTGCCGCTCACTAAGTACTTCAGGTTGGTCAGTCCTACATAGATCACCTATGCACTATTCATACTGTAAGGTTATTGCCGCTAGATTGATGTGGAACTAGTTGCGCCCCGCACTTTCACCCGCGCAAGATTTAAATCCCGGTATTCCCACGGGATAAAAAGTAGCTTAAGTGTTATTCCAGACTATAATCAATCTGTCTGCTAAGTTTCATCCAGATCCGTGCAGCCGTTCCAGCGTGAAAGAGTAACAAACATCCACCTATCCATCCATCCATCCATCCATACGTACAAACTTTCGCGTTTATAATAGTAGTAGGATGAAACAAAAAACCTATCGATTTCAATTTTAGTATATTATTGTGATAGTAGTTAGAGATATATTTTTATGGGACTAAGATCCATGGGTTTTTTGTTTCTGAGAAAACGTATGATCATCATTCAAGCATACAGCCAGATTATATCAAGGTTGTTTTTACTTATAAAGTACAAAACCCTAAAGACACCACTTGTCTTTTGACTGGAAGCCTAGAAGTGAATAGAGAAAATGTTTAATTTAAAAATTTCATTCCACTCTGTAACGCCTATTCACGGAAAAAATATTTTGTGATTTTAAAGAAGTTAAAAAAAATAGGACATATTTTTATTTTTATGTACATTGTTAGCCTTAGTGTCGAAATAAAACTCATGTGGATAAAATAATGTTTCTAGGCAAAGTCGAGTCGAGACATATAAGCTATTTGTGCTAAACAAATAGCTCCAAACCAAGATTTTTAGAACAACTTTCATAGGCAAACTTATAAGTAACATTTATTCTAAACGTCCCAGTAGAGTACAGCTCTTTATTTCTGTTGTAGCTTGGCATTAGCGGATTCTGTGGTTCAAGCGCTTCAAGGATTCAATGCGCTCCCTGATATGAGCCAACCTGACAAAATCGTGTTTCTGAAATCAGTCACCAAGCCTGTTATGGATCGCATGCCAAAGGTAACATCTACTGCAATATGGTATGGTATTCATTAATCTTAGTTTTAACTCCATTTCCTACCCTTATCATAAGCCTGAAATGTGGGCTAAGCAGGGCATAGGCCTCCCCCATAATGTTACCATGAACAACGATTTCGATTCGAAGTCTGTGGATGATGGGACCTCAAAATCATTGTTTTTCGACGTGTTGGTGAAAAGGTGCGGTACGGGGTCCTATTTGGCATCCTGGGTAAGGACGAGTGTTTAGTGAATTACTTATAAACAAATAGTAGCGCGACGGGTACATCTGAGAAACTTATCAACGTGAATAAATTCACAGTTGAAACCGTCGAACTCTTTTAGAGGCATTATTTTAAATACATATCTATTAGGTTTTCTAATTTTCTAGGTACTTCTTGGTATAAACAGTTTAAGTATTTACTTGCTGATGCCGCAAAATTGTCATTGAACTTAGATTATTGAATAATCAAAACTTGTCTATGAGTTTATTTTCGTTTTTATTTTATAAATTGGTATGCTGACTATGCTGCAGTGGTTAGCATAGGAACTTTTAAATGATAAATTATATAGGCACTTCATGATGTTTTAACTATGAGAAAAAATTAGCGTGATTAAAGAACTATGGCAATTTGTTTACTTGCATTTTGCATTTTATCAAATACAGTCAGCCTAATAGCGGGACAACCATAAAGATCTAATTAAGTCTACCAGGGGCATTATTCTCTATGACATAGGAGATTCCTTGCCCCAAACCGTGTGAAGTCACAACGTGCTATTGGGCTATATTCCTTATAACATAGGAGAGACCAAGAAATATAGTGTACTTGTATTCAAATTCCTTGGGAGAGACGTTGCCTTAACCGTGTTACGTCACAACGTGCGATTTAAACGCAAACGAGATTAGATTGGTCATAGTGAATAGCGCCCCAGGCCGTTCTATCTATAAAAAGTTTTGCTGTATCGAAACATGTAAATTATGCCTTGCACACGTCAACTGGCGTTCATTCCGTAGCGTTATATACTCTTGGTTCATTCCCTCATGATTCTCGCTGTACAGAGTTGAAGTAGTTTAGCTACCCATTCACGTGTTACGAAACTAAAAGATGCTGTGATGTGTTTTGTTGTGTATATTACAGAAATTACGATTCCCATTCGTATTTGAGTGCATGAGACCTGAGCTACGGACCCCGGACGGATTGGCCTACGGCTTGGCCATGATCGTGTATATGATCCAAGATGAACCAGACGAGCTCTACACAGATCTCGTGTACCCAGCAATCAGGTAAGACTTCATTTAAAGAAAACCAGAGCTAAATGTACCTCTCGTAAACACGTTTCTTTCTATAGTCGAAAGATATAAAATCACTTTCATTTCATTTTCAATAAATCGCAATGATCTAATTTTCCGTTCAATCCAATCACATCAATTTAGTAAAAAAACATTTTGATTGATACAAGTTTTCATACTGAAAAGTTTGCTTGAGTACGAAGTATGAAAAACTAATTAAAGTAAACTGCCTCTAATAGGGAAAATAATTGAGTGGGGAAAATATTTTTCAAAAAGGAATCTAATCAAAACAAACTATATTTTGTTCGTATTTTTCGTCTCATCGTTAGAAATTCCAAGGATTTTAGATAAAGAAGTTTCTTGGCATAATATAAATATTCGATTAAAGTAAAAGTAATTTATTGAACTAACTATAGTATGTAGTAAAATACAATATTTATGATAAATTTATGTGGTTCTTAATTTATATTGGGAAAACTGAAATATATCGTGTGTTTGATACCATTTTTAATACGCATAAATAAATGTTTGTTCCAGGAATGTCTACACCAAACAGTTCATTAATAAAAATGGTCCCGCGGTTAACGCATATCTTAAAGCGATGCATTTGTTCTTGAGCAAATGCGACGAGAAGGAGCATCTTCGTGAGGAAATTATTCCTATTCTGCTTGTAGCGCTGGAAAATAATGACAAAACTGTTTTGGTAAGTACTTCATACTCAATACATTTACCTATTACTTAAGGTTCTACTCTTCTGCGTCCTCCGATTGCGTTGTACATTACGTTTTTACATTACGTTTTATCTGAAATTTACGTTTTACATTGCTTCCTACAATAGAGGACAATCCAATCCGAAAATATCAAGTAGATCGAATCTATTTAACATTAAAGGGTTATTTTATAGTCAGGTTCTTTGTCAAAGTTAATATATTTGGGTTTTATTCATAAAAAATGACCATATTTAATTGTGATAAAGTTGAGTGAAAAATTTGCAAAGTCAAAACTAGATATATTAAAATGTTAAGTTTTAAAATGAAATAAGGTGGATTTCACACGGGAGTTCACGCGTGCAAATTTTATTAATTTTATTAGACTAGCACGCATGTTAATTATCGAGCATTAGGTACTTTATTAGCTAGGAAGCAAAGATTAAATTCAAATTCCGCGCCTATTCAATTTGAGATATTTAAATAATTCAAATAAGCGTAAAGTATTTGCAAAGTTTTAGTTGCATAATTTATTATATTATGATAATATCATTTAATATCATAACATAAAATAATTTTACATAGTTGTATTAATATATAATATCATAATATAATAATTTTATGTTTTATGTAGAGACGTACGTGCTATGCATCTTTAGAACTTACTCAACAGATTAAACGTATTACAGGCGACAGCAGTTGAAACTATAATGAGATGCATGGAGTGGCTAAGTGACGATATAGTGATGAACCAGGCCCTACCGCACATCAGGTGTGTGCTCGAGCGCCACTACAACGACATGACAATGAGCCTAACGGTTTTAAACCTCTTTGAGAGCCTCATGGTGAAATTCGACCGGCAGCACCTTATTGCATACGTGGTGCCATCGCTATTGATCATGAAACTGAACGAGCCAACTGTAATGGAGCGCGTCGTTAGTAAGTAACACGATTCTATTTACTAACTTTTCCTTGAACTATGCGGCAGCAGAAAGTATCTTTTTTGAAAACTGTCATAATCTGAACATCTTAACAGGTAAGTAAAACCATTTTTCTTCAATCGTCCTTCAATTTACACACATTCAACTAGTACTAATCAATTCTACTGATTTTACCATAAACTAGGATAGGTGTGCGCATAATACTATTTTATCCTCCTATTCTTTATGGTTTATTTAGGTACTCTGAACTAAACGATAAAGAATAGGAGGAAAAAATAGTATTATACGCACACCTCTATTTTTAGGGATAGTTTATTTTACACGTGTTAGTACATTATATGCTAGCAAAGCATAGGTTATTTTGCAAATCAATCCTTTGTAACGCGATGCGAAATTGCGTTTGCGGTGCTCTACGGTGCGCCATGCGGTGATCCGCAATTAGCCAATGCGACAGAAAAAAATATAAATCTGACTTTTTTATTATGCCACACGCAGGTTTAAAAATGTTAATTTGCAGGCCTCTATAAAATCATGGTAACGGATGAAAGGTTGGGGCTGCCCCATGAGTTGATGGCCACAAAGATGTTGCCCTCAGTGGTTCCACACGCGGTTAACAAGCGCATGGATCACGCGCAGCTTGCGGGGCTCATGGAGGTAAAGTCAACTACCTTCTAACTACACAGTTCTAACATTTCTTGAATACAGGTGAACCGCTTACGAATCACTTGCGCAAGCGAAACAGTCAACGTTACAAAGCAAAACGTTCTAGCACATCTATTATTTCTTGTTACTCTTTTAGTTACTGGACACACAAATGTTTTCTTCGGACACTAAAACTAAAATACAACCCTGTTCTTACCCCTTATACCGTATAGATGCTGTACCACATGCTTGATTACATTGAGCACGAGCAGTACATTGCGATTGAGGAGTACAGGAACAGGCCTCCATCTCCTCCATTGAACCCGGCACGTCGTCAGACTAGCATCGACGAGCCGGCACCAGAGTTCTGCATTCCCGTCCTGCGGCGAAAAGTCTCTAGCGCCGAGGAAATGGCGCGCAGAAACGCCATGATCCCGCCGCCTAGCGTCAGTGCTACTACAAGCGTTGCTGGCAACATAAGAAGTATGTGTAAATTTTTCTAAAAGATGCGCTCATAGCGTTTTCTACCAGCCTTTATAGGTCGCAATCGGTCATTGTTAAAGCTATAATATACCATAAGATAGTGTTTACAGATTATTTTGTCTGACGTGTAGCGTTCTTCTGAGATTGATGAAGCCGTCTTAATAGAACAGAACCTCGAATGTTTTTGACTTTAGTCATAAAAACGTACTTTTCTCATAATAACAACAAAATAAGGTCGGTTATCGCTAGGATTTATGTTAATGCCACCAATTTAATAAAAATGGCACGGGAAGCGTAAGGCTGCCTGTCCAATGAAGCGGAGCGAGGCTGCGTAACGGAAAAACTGAGAAATAGGATTTCATAAAATCTCTGAGCGGAGATTTGATGCAATCCTATTGGTTACGACTAACAGCTCGATGACAACTGTGAGTTTAGGAAGTGGTAAACGGCATTGGAAGTACAAAAAAATAGATAACTAGAATTTATCTACATACTAAAAAATTACGCAACGAACACATTGGTTATTTCCGCTTAAGTATTATTTATTCTAAGACGAAGATGAGAAAGTTTCAACACATTTTCAAAATTTCGCTCCTTTACCACTACTAGGTAGGTAGAATGTCTGTTTTTAAGAACTTACTACAAAGCGATGTACAGTCTTTTTTAACACCCACAAAACAGGATTCAGCCAATGGGTCTTCGGGTCGAACAACTCGACCAACTCTAACAACGTGAACCAAGGGGCGGGTCCAAGCGGTATCGCGGCCGCTGCCAGCGGCAACTTCCTACGTGTGGCCAACCTGCTGCCTGGCCGCCGTCTGTCCGACAACACGCTGATGGCTCCCAAGATCAAGATTGCGCCATCATGCGCCTCCTCGCCCGGCGGCACCCCCGGAGGCTCGCAGGCTGGCCTGCCCGCGCGCCGCCACTCCAGCATCGGCCCGCAGGAACAACGCCGTGGCTCGCACGTCAATCTCTCGCCTCCCACAGTGAGTACACTATAGCAACACTTTGCAGACACCGACACATTCGCTTAGTAAGTTTCCCGTGTTAGTTCCTGACAAGGTCGTGGATTCGATACATTACATTACTTTAATTACCTATTTTGACAGGCTCAATATGGGCGCGGACGCGGTGCTAGCTCAGGCTCGAGCCTGTCAGTGCCGGTGCAGTCCCATCCAGCTGTAAGTGACGGTGTCGCACGTTCGCGTGCTTCGCCTCGTCCCCGACCATCTGTTACCGGCTTCAACCTTGTCTTCTTCTGCAGTCAAGTCCTACCTCATTCCGACCGGGACGATAGCGTCATCTTGCTCATCATCACCGCCTTAGATGTCTGTCTGCACGATCCTGATTGCCTATCACATCACCTCGTCGGAAACTTACACTATCCGCAATTAGTGGAGTTTGTCATGCGCCGCAACGCGCTACTCGCTTCTAGTCGCTAGAAAGGAGTATCGAGTGCGTGGGATGACGAACGCGCATCGCGAGCATGTGCGGTGGACGGAGCCGCGAACGAGAGCGAGTGAACGCTGCTGCGCCCACCCTCCCTTCGTCACGCACTCTCGCTTCGTTCTACCACCGTTCAACACAGCGGCATTTTAACATCGTTGTTAATTCATTCTTTCAAATTTTTGGAAACTCGATTGGCTTTTAGGCGAATACAAGAGCTAATGTACCTCTCACATGCTTCACGACGTGTTGGAAGATTAGATATAAAGTCACTAAAATTGCATCGCATTGCACACGAAGTGGATTTTGCGAGTTTACGAAAATGGGTTCAGTGATTTTAGATCTTTCAATATGTCGAAACGTGCGAGCCAGAGGTACATTAGCTCTTGTATTCGCCTTAACTTAGACAATAAGTTCAACCTTACAGTGAAAATATAATATCAAATTTAAAAATATTTGTAATAACGACAGAAAATTAAGTAGGTAACATAATCTGCAATACAAGTTTGATATTATGTTTTATTTTATAATATAACATGATCTTAAAACGCAATTAGGGCCTACATCTACATTACTCATAGTGTGGTACCATAGCAAACTGTATCTGATGTTGTCGCTACTTCATTCATTGTTGCTATTTGTTCTTCTACGCAGCTTGCACGGAGCATGATCGTGAGTATGGTTCATTTCTAACACTCGATCACCGCCGCCGGCCGGCGCCGCTCCGCCGCGGCACTTCTTCTGATCTGCGCCACATTATTCATTGTTCTTAATTTAGTATAACACACACTCAGATGTTGTCTCTAGAATAATTTACTAAAATCTTGATACGTCTTTTGGTTCTATAGTTAAGTAAAATACCAAAACACGTATACAAAAATTTATTATAAGGTTCTTCAATACCCCGGTAACTGATTCTACTGTGCTTTCGAGAAGGTTGGAGTTAAGTACTCCCCTGAGGCATAACGCTCGCACGGACGTCTCGCTCGGTGACCTCCAATGACTTTGGCGTAAGGGTAGGACGCCACTCTTCAATTGGATTCTGTGTGAATTTCTGATTCCGATCGTAGAATTCCGATCTTGTAGTCCCGGACTTAGAACCCTGGAATGTACAGGAAATGTGTCACAGACAGGTCCAGGTGCATCCCCCTCTGATTGTGAACACCGAAGGCAGCGAAGCGAGTATGAAGTGCCGGTGAAGTAGGGGAAGTACGAGGTGGTGTGTGATGTCACAATCAGAGCGGAGATTACAAGGTCATGAAATGAGAGCGTAGGCAAAATTACAAAAAGAAGCTAAATTACAAGAATACATAAGAATAAAAGTTCGTTATAAAAAAACTACTTACCTACCTACATTATTTTTGTGAGACGAATGTTCAACACTTACCGATAAACGGGATTAAACTCGATTTAAACTTTTAAGGCTTACGCGATAAAATAAGTCGACGCAAGAAAGTTTTATGTACTTCAATAAGGAGTAACGTAAGGAGAGGATGCGCCGTGCAATCGGTGCGATGGACGCGTACGAGCTCCTCTCTGGTTAGCGGCCAAATCCGAGTGAATGTGAATGGCGTTCATTCAAAGCGAGTGAGGTAAAGAATTACTCGACACTGTTCACCGAGCGTTTTCATTCAAATACCTACAAGGAACGTTCCACCGGTACTGTCAATGACCATGTCTGACGTATCTTTCACTAAAAATGAGTGTTTCGTAATGTAGGTGTCAAAACAACGTATATACGTTACAATCTCATTAAATAAGTTTGACGAATAACTGCGTAAAACAGTAATTTTTGACCAATTAGACTCTAACTTGGTTTCCCCGACTTTTTTGAGGGCCATTCGTTAAATGACTTAGGTTTCATGATATTTCAAGGCAACATCTCCGTAAGAAAATATATCACTGACTTGTAGCTCATTTTAATAAAAACTATACACAAATTCGCAATGTTTTCAATGAACCCACACGTACTGAATTAGAAAGTTGATTAAAATATAGTAGAATGACTGACTGGTGTTGATCCGATGTTATTTTGAATTTACTATCGATCGTAGTCGAGTAAATCCGCGGTCTTATGGCTAGTTGGTAAAGCTCTAGTCCTTATGCATAGCCATGGCTATGACGGACGGACTATGGCTTTACCGATGAGCCATAAGACAGCGGTTCTACTTGCTCGTCGATCAGGGCCGTAAGATAGTAATTAATTGGTGATATTTGTATATAATAGGGTGGTTCGCTGCCTGGATCTGGCACTACGTACCCGGCGACTGGGTCCGCGCATTCGGTGCATTCTGCGCAATCGGCTCTGGCGGCTCGTGCTGCCATGTCTGTGCGCACGACGCCGTCGCGCATGCGCCGCCCATCCGGCTGCCCCCCGAGTGCCTCCTCCGGCGCCGCTGCCGCTAGCCTGCAGGCCGTGGACTTTGCACAATGCCACGTTAACCCGGTAAGTTAATCCCTCAATTTCGAGTTCTGCATTATATTGTAACAAGGATTATTGTATAACGGTTGGAACCAAGCTGTTAGTTTGTTGCCTGTTTTTCTACGCTTGTCTTGGCTTCGCGTGGCATTGGCACCTAGATTCAACCACCTTTAAAATAATTCAAAGTGATATGTGATTCAATTAAATAAATTAATACCTTTTGACTGTGACGAATTGACCGCATAGTGTAGTCCGTAGACGACCGTAGCCGTGGCGTAGCATAACTCGTAGACTTTCGTAGCTGTTGTGTTTTAAATTTATATGACGTATTAATTCTGACAATATTTGGTCCACATTTTGTTATGGTACTTTTGTGCTAACTTATTAGCTATGTTAATATTTCTAAACAAGTTTTTGTTAATATAATTTTACACAGCCAGTTCGCCGCTTATTTTGTATCAGAAATGCAGAAAGCTGATATAGGTAATATTTATTTTTTTATCTTATTCTTTCCAGCCTCACCAGCTGTCCGCCAACAAAGGCTAAATCACGTTTGAAGCCAAGATCGTGGCACGAGTTAATTTGGAAGCGTAAGACATACACCCCACCATCACCACACGATAATGAGTTCCAAGAATGTTGCCGTACCATTCGCATCGGCGATCTGTGGTGGACGCTTGCCATGTCGCAGATATTATATTCCCCACAATTTAATATTAATTTTCATTAGCAAATTACTGTTTATTTATCTGAACATTTTATCTAAAATAGGAGTAGATAAGTGTTTAGTTTAAAAGTGCACGAGTATCTCAATGTTATTATGATTTTCTTTTTAGAATATCTTCGAGTAGTATACCTAAGACATCTTTTTGCAATAGTGATATTCCGAGAGTGCATAGTAAGTAGACAGCTTGGTAGCGATACAGCCAGCCAGATGCAGGCAGTCAGTGTATAGGTCAGGAGAGGTCAATCGCGCGCAGAGGTCTTGTGAAACTTGAATGAAAGTGCTAAGGGAGGAAGTGAAAGTTTATGAATGAAACGATCCATGTTAGTTACGCTACGTACGAAACATCGTAACACTGTAAACTTTTAAGATTTGTGATAGAGGGACGTCGGTCTACTGGGTAGGGAAAAACGATTGGTGCCAAAGTACTTTAAGTAGAATCTTTCTATTGTCCGTGTTATAAATTTCTAATTTTTAAGTTAAATTTAAAACGCATAACTTTATAATTCATCCTAAATGTAAAATCAAATTAAATCGCTAAATTAACTTCTTTATACAAAAGTTATCAATGAGAAAAACATCTATTAGTAAGGGTAAAACAAGAAAGTCCAGAAAGTGAGAGCTAGTTTTAATAAAAAAAACTTCAATGTATTTAAAATTGTGCGACTATTTATGTATTATTGAACATAGTATTTATGAATGTTGTTATTTATTCCTTCAACTAGGTAGTCTATCTATCATAATGAATAAGATTCTATCGCTGACCTTAATCTGCCTTTGTAGTAAAATACCTATATTTATATACTAACTAGATATTTCTATATTTATATCATATCTACTTGGGTAAAAAAAACAATAATTTTGACTCCTTCCCTATTTTTTGGAAAATTTTTGGAAGTTTTAGCGACAGCGGCTGTATATTTTGAAACTCTATTGCAAGCTCGAATTGAGCATTATTGTCTTGTAAAAATGAAATTAAATGCCAATGAAAAAGTCATGTATTCTATATCTATGTATGTACATGACCAATTGAGATAAAATCTTTTGATATGGTAATGTTTTCCTAGGTATAGGTACCTACCTTAATTTGTACACTTAGAAAGGGTGTTTTTATGTCTTTGTATTCGTATTGTATATTAAATAAGAATAATAAAGTGTTTATACTTATACAAAATCCAGTATGCGCTGATTTTGTGGACCTAAGAAACATCTACGTGTCTTATTTTATAAAAATTCGATGCAATGTGTAATGTGTAAGATAAAGATAAAGATAAAAGATAAAGATATTTATTGTTCATGAGACTAGGTACATAATTTTGGTGTTGAGGTTGGTAAGGTCACACTAGTTCAGCCTAAAAGCATATGAACATTTACATAAAATACAAACAAATTAAACTCATGCAGAATAGGATTAAATGTAAATAACAATCAAAAATAACTAAATCAAAATAACTAACACAAACGATCAATAACAAAAGGGTAGGTATATAAACTCGAAATGTCAAACTAGGTAGGTATGTTAGATTTAAAAAATGAATATAAAATAAAAATAAATGTCATGTGGTAAATTTATCATTTAAAAAGTCATCCACCTTATAATATGCTCGGTCGACCAATAACTTATTAAGGGTGTTTTTAAATATATTTAAATCACAAATGGTTCTTATTGATAAAGGGATGTGATTATATATTATTGGCGTCATACAGAACACACTTCGTCTAAGTAATGCCGTCTTACAAGGCAATAAATGTAGGGTGCCCTCTCGACGACTACCATCAGCGTGTGATTTAAACAGCTGAGGATTACTTTTTGCAAAAGTTGCCACCTCACATATATAAAGTGATGGGAGAGTCAAAATTCGCCACTGCCTAAAAACATCCCTACACGAATCCGTTGACTGCATGCTAAACATTGCGCGAATGCATCGCTTTTGAGCTCTGAATACCTTATCTTTATCCGTAGAGTTCCCCCAAAAGATAACTCCATACCTCAGTATTGATGCTGTATGGCCGTAGTACGCTGTTAGCACAGCCTGAGTGTTAACTACTTTACTCAATTTATATAGGGCGTAAGAAAATTGGTGTAGGCGCTTACATATATTGTCTGTGTGTAACTTCCAATTTAACTTATTATCTATTTGTAAACCTAAAAGATACCTACTACCCTTTTTATTTATTATTATGGTTATGGCGCTCATCTTTTAGAGCTAGTTTTTGCATATACCTACTGGACTCGTGTTAGAAAATACCTATGCTAACGTCATTTATTGATGACCTCAGTGGCGCAGCGGGCGAGAGCCTGCCTGCGACGCAAGAGGTTGCGGGTTCGATTCCCGCCTTGGAACAAATTTGTGTACGATCTGCAGAAATTTGTTCCGATGGTCTGGGTGTTTTCTATGTATAATAAAAAATATCTATCTATGTAAGTATATAATGTATTTAATATATCAGTTATCTAGTACACACAAGCTTTGAATAGCTTACTTTGGGGCTTAGATAGTGCTGTGTGGATTGTCCAGCATTATTTATTATTATTATTATTTACGATCTCATATACATATAACGCATTATCTTTAAAATTTACGAATACTCTCTCTAACTCTCATATTATATTTAACATATCCTTCAAGTTTACTGAACTATGCATATTATAATATAAATATAATGTAACTATTTTTGTTGATCTTTGGTTGATCGATCGAATTCTGATCACTTATTCTAGTATATGTTACATACAATAGATGTTAAAATTATTGTAGTCTCCGTTTACCTTACTACATTGCAATTTCATCCAGTGTTGAGATTAGCTTATCTATAATATTAGCCTATGTACAGTACTTCTATCAACCAACTACTCGTAACTCCTGAATAAATGTAACTGCCATCAACATAATCCCTTGGTATAATAGGCACCAACTATTATAAGTTTATACAGTGCCCCAATTTTTCAATTTATTTTATTTTCCTATAAAAAAGTTTATTTGGACTATATTTTTTCATTGTTTGATTTGATGAGAACCCAGATTGATTATTATTACTTCAAATACCATATTTCCTTTCTGTAGGATAGGTATATAACTATTCTGCATTTTACATTTATCAATGTTAAAAAATACACTCAATGTTAACTACTAGATAAACACAACATAACTGATGATATGATATTGTAAAATAAAAATGTTTAACAGTAGGCTGCCTAATAAACCATATTTATCTATACGCAACATTTCAATAGGAAATGATAGTTCATTAAAGGTACCTAAGTTTGCATAATCTATAATGATAAATAGGAGGGAAATTATGTTGGACTTCTACCTAGGTATTAGGTTTGAAGGTACGTGAAAAGGTAATTATTGAAAGCGGATGATCAGTAGGTAAAAAAACATGTAAGACGAAGACAAGAGCTAATGTGACTCTCGCTCGCACGTTCTGACTTGTTGAAAGATACCTATAAAATCACTAAACCCGTTTTCGAAAAATCGCAAACAACTATTTTGTGTGCAATCACATTGCACACAGTTTAGTAAAAAAATCATTTTGATCGATACAAGTTTTCCTACTTAAAAGTTTGTTTTTCTAGTTTTCGTACTCAAGCAAACTTTTGAGTAGGAAAACTTGCATCAATCAAAATGAAATTTTTACCAAACTATGCGCAATGTGATTGCACACAAAATGGTTGTTTGCTACTTTTAAAATTTATATCTTTCAAAATGTCGAATCGTGCGAGCGAGAGAAATGTTAGGTGTTGTCAACGCCTTAATAAGTGTTGTAATCTAAATGTTAAATGGATTGAGTAATTAGGTTGGAACTCTTAGGTTTGACGGAAAGTTTTGGTTTATTCGTCCATGCGGAAAGTACTATAATGAAATTAGATGAAGAAATAGGTACATTAGTGATAAGAAGGAAAGAAATATACATATAAACTATTATAATAAGGCGATTGAGAATTTATGTTGGAAATGTGCTCGGTTTGAAGCAAATGCATATTTTTGAAAGTAGGTTATGTTAAATAGGTAGGTATAAGCCAGATAAATATTTTACGATATCTAAATGTTGACACATATTTACTGAAAACATGTGAATAGACTAGTACTTCTTTAAAAACTGTAACCTGTAACATTTTCAATGGACCTACTCGTACTAACCTTCCTAAGTTATTTTTACATTGCATGTTAAGGCTCCGGTGACAGCGGCTCGCAATTTCATGGTGCGATTGGCTATTATTTCATTTTATTTCATTTCGGGGAGGTTGTTTGAAAGAATAACTCTAAAGAAACACGCATTAATACTGTTCGAACACAAATAATACAATAATATAAGGGAAACATGTCCGAATCAGAAATCATTTTGGTATTAGTATGTTTGGTCTTACGTTTACCTAATACCAAAATGATTTCTGACTCAAGCACATTTCCCTTATATTATTGTATTTTATGTGTTCGAACAGTATTTATGCGTGTTTCTTTAGAGTTATTCTTTCAAACAACCTCCCCGAAATGAAATAAAATGAAATAATAGCCAATCGCACCTCGAAATTGCGAGCCGCTGTCACCGGACCCTTAAGTAGGTTTCAATATAGTTTACAGGTAACTATTCGGTGTCTGTTCCTTAATTATGATTTTCTGTAATT
Source organism: Plemyria rubiginata (assembly GCA_963576535.1). Taxonomy (NCBI): domain Eukaryota; kingdom Metazoa; phylum Arthropoda; class Insecta; order Lepidoptera; family Geometridae; genus Plemyria; species Plemyria rubiginata. The sequence continues at coordinate 8,484,088 of OY754905.1, forward strand.
ATGACCTACCTACTTATGTACTTTATTCTTCTCTCAATTTGTGCTACCTAATAATGTGTAGGTATCTATCAGTAGAAGTTATTGATTAAATAAAGGATATTAAATTGATTATTTATATACATAATAGTGATTAGATAAGGGATATTAAATTATAATATATCCCACAATCTATTTGTTTAATTTTTAGTTCCTTGTTGGTAGGGTAGCTACCTATGGTGAACTATTTAACACAAAAAACACCATCGCGCATCTTCCTCTTATGTATCCATGTGGTGGTGGTGTGTCTCAGGTAGGTACACATCCATCATCAGACATCCATTTGAGCCTGGTTTTTAGATACAAATACTGGTGGACTTTCCACACAGCACTTTGTAGTCCCAAAAGGGAACCATACAGCTAACGACGATAACACGGAATGTTGTAGGGTTACTTTTGTGATACCCTCTGCCAGAAGGGCGCGGTTTACGCGCGACTCCTCTCGCGCGTGAAACGCGAGCTTCTAGACGGTATGTATGTAGTTCAGCTACGCGCGTAGGCTCGGAAACGCGCGAGAGGTCTGGACGGGATGTATGGTAGTTCTAGTATCTCGGTTACTCGCGTAAGCCTACGCGTCAGTCTACTCGCGCGTAAAACGCGCCTTCTGGACAGGCTTATATCGTGCATGGGGCGAATTTATTAAATTTTTGAGTAGGGACCCACCCACAAATTTTTCTTACACATGCTTTGCCATCTTTACACCATACAAACTGACAGTCTTAGCATTGATTATACAAAAGTATTTCGTTGAGTTTAGTAAGAGCTTCTATAGCGAAGATACGGCTATCTGTTTCCTCTTTGGGGATGTCCGGCATCAGAAGTCCCGCTGTGCGACGTCTATCCTTACCAGCAGCATTTAATCAAAGCCGGCGGGCCGATTTAGTCTTCATCTCCTAGGATTGCCCCTAGTTTTCTTTGGTAGATAGGTACCTAGTAGGTAGGGTCCTACCTACCTATCCAATAGACGTTGTGAAGATTTTTGTCACTCATGCCCATGTCTAGTTTCGAGGTAGGTACTATTTCTTGTATTTTGTCCACATCATTGGAATCTCAGGCAAGCCAGCAATTTCTAAGTCATAAAGAGTTTTTTGTTCGAAGCTGTTCATGCTTTGCTCCAGGCATCCTAAATTCTAGGTTCTTATTTTTGTTTTGAAAATCCCGGCTTTTGTTCTCAAGATTTTTGATAACGGTCTACCTATATCTTGTTTCTTGATAGACTGATTCATTGTTGTGATTTAGTCGCTGAGGTAGGTACCTGCTCAAGTAAAGACTCGAGGTTGCGAAACTCAAGGTTTTCTTGATATCGCGGCTCATGTGTTGCACCCTTCAATCAAATCGATTGTAGCTTCCACCAGTTTTCATATAAGGTAGGTATGGTTGGGGCTTTCATAAGGCGATAGTACCAGATTCGGATTCTTCATCATCATCGTCTGGAATCACGAATGACGACCTACGATATTTATTTTTCAAGCATTCTTCAGCCTTCACAGCTCCATTCTATCCCATACGAGTAGTTCTGGAGCGTGTTCAGGTGTTTTTTATAAAGCTTGATGGCAAAGGGATCAGCATGCACTATCTTGTTACATATCTGCTACTCTAGCCAGGCGCTTTCATGGTAATGCTTTTAGCGCATTTGGTAGGTAGGTAGGTCCACTTTTTATCACCATTGTGGGTAAATAGGTTCGAGTAACTACGCATTAATTAGCGTACATTCAGACAGACAGCGTATCGACGAAGACATGGTGACGATGACTGACATGTCCACTGTCCATTGTGCACCCCATCCTACATGTTGTTGCTTCACTCTTCAGGCTACTTACTTAAGGTACTGACACACATGCTCAAAAATAAGCACGCTTCTTTTGAGCATGCTCAAAAATCAACCGACGTACGACCAAATAGGCATGCTCATTTACTAGCACGCCCTGTTCACACGTGCTTTTATTGAGCAAGGCTCGAAAAAAGCATGCTTTTAGCTCGAAAATAAGCATGTGTGTCAGTACCTTTACGTACCTATCGTGATGTTTTCTCTAGAGTAGGTAGTTGACCGAGCGAGCGAAGCGTCTCAGTTTCCACATTAGCCAAATATAAGTTTATCCGGATGTCTGTCTGTCTGTCTGTTCTCCTCTACAGGTCGCATTTTTCAACCGATCTGGACGAAACTTGGTACACAGGTTATATGACTTATTAGATTTTTTTTGTCGTCGGGGATTTTTGATTGGAGGGTACTTCCCCCAAAAAAAGGGCAAAAAGGGGGCTATTTGATATACTGGATATCTCCACCAAATGAGCGCCGATTTCGATTATTTTTTTTTTATTTGAAAGGAAGTAACTATAAGTTGGTCTCATAAAAGTTTGGCGAAGATCTGATAAGGATCTTCAGCATGATGAACAGGATAGCTCATCAAACAATCGATGGTTTTCAATCAAATTTGAGAGAAACACAAAGGACCTCATTCTACACAAGATGACGCAAAAAAAAATAAAAAAAATCACAAAACGGAAAATGCACTTGCACATTACATTCCTCAAATAGCTCACTTTTAGTATGCTCGCGAGGTCTACAGCTCCCAGCCACTAGTGTTACATTTCTCTAAAGAAAAGCACTACAGCAGTGTCCCTTCATGATTGTGATCGTGAATTCAATCAAATTTAACTTTGTTTAGGGGTAACTGATGACCATAAAATCTTTACCGAGGTATATTCCATTCTATACCTAGACGACATTGTTAGGGCCGCGGGAAGTCGGTGGATGGAAAGAGCTCAGGGGCACTATTTTCTGACATAGGAGATTCCTTGCCCCAAACCGTGTGATGTTACTTGATCTTGGGCTTAGGATACTTTGCCCAAACCGTGTGACGTCACGTCGTGATATAAACGCAAACGCGATTGGATTGGTCATAGTGAATCGTAAATAAAATCGTAAATCCCCAGAATCGTTGTGCCTGGAAACGTATAGGGGAGACCTATGTCCAGTGGACTTCTGTAAGTGGCTAATGATGATGAGCCAGAAAACAAAAGTAAACTTTTTAGTACCTACTTACATAGGTAGGTACATGATAACAAGGATTAAATAAAATCACATTTCATTTTATATCTTTTTTTTATTACAATTCCAAAAAACATCTACTACATGAAATACGGTTATTACAGTTTCAGTATGTAAGTACGCTTAATCTAAAAATAATGATGTTATCAGATATTTACTCCGACGTTGTTTCAAAAATAACAATGTCAATAAATACCCACATTAAAACAAATTTCAACTTCAATGTAATTAACAATAGGTACATAATTAGAATTTTCCAGGATGTATTTGAAAATAAATAAAAAAATAAAATAAAATAGAACCAAGATAAAAAATAGTTCATAAAATTGGAAAGAAAGCTATTATTATGTGCTGCTTGAACAATTGATAACATAGCACAATTTTTGAGTCATAATTTGATAAATAAAAATAACCTAATCAGTTAAAATATTTGCTTGTGGAAAGACAAAATCGGAGATTATCAGAAACTTTTGCTTTTTGAAATATTTATGTAAACCGAGTCATTATTTAAAACTTATAACTGATCACACACAAGATCATTTTCAATATTTAAAAAGCAGCTCGATCAAATCACTTTACTGTTGATCTGATAGCATTGAAAATCGAAAACGGATTATTGCGTTACAGGCCGCTGGTTCGACCGAACGTCGGCGTAGGTGCGTAGGTCGGTCGCGCTTGTGATTTTATTAAAATTCGTCAAGCCTCCCGCCCCTTTTGTAACACGCAATGTAATAGTACTTTATGAATTTCATAAAGTACTATTACATTGCAACAGTTTCATAATATGAAACTGTTGCATAATGAGGGGTATTAAAACTCGAGGGGGTGTTTAAAAACCGAGCCGTAGGCAAGGTTTTTAATAGTATCCCACGAGAGTTTTAATACCTAGTTATGTGCAGTTTCATACACTACTTTATCTACTCTCATACATTAGTGTTGAACCTAATAAATAAAATATCAAAGTTAGTAAGAAATCCATCCAGTTGACTGAAACAAAACGTATCAATTGGCGCCAAACCAACCGTATAACAGCGCATGCGCGCGCTGCGCCGCCGCCGGCCGCCGCGCCGTCGCCACAGACTATCAAACTCTTTGGCTGTACGGTTTCAAGACCCTTGCCTTTTCCAAAAAGAAAAAGAACTGTATCGTTATGGTAAAAAAGTTATTTTATACAACTATCTTTGTATGAGGAGCTGTATCATAATTAATTTTTTTAATTTGGTTACGGTATCGCGTTTATAAAGTATCAATATGAATTCGTTTTGACGTTTATAATTCGAATTTTATGACATGAGAGTAGATAAAACGTATTTATCACCTACATTTACGTTTTACATTGCGTGTTACAATAGGACAAACCAGCAGTGCAAGTACGGTTCTTATCGATCGCCTAATTTGACATTTGTAATCGTCAAATTCGTGTAAAATGGTGGAACGATACTATTCGATTGGTTCATCGACTTTAGCCGATCGACAAATAGGCGATCGACAAGAACCGTACTTGCACGGCAGATCGCGCGTCCGGACGCGTCTGTGGGCGGGAGGCCTAAATCGTACAGTGCTGACGTTACCGCCCGACCGTACGCATGCGTATATTTCTGCGTATCCTCAAGCACTATAACCGGCCTAAGTGTTGATCAATCTAAAGGTATACAATATGAACGTGCACTCGCGCCTAAATTCGATCGTTTTAATGACAAGCCATTTATGCATTTATGGTGAGTTGTGCGTGAAATTATGTGAGGCCACACGTCCATGTCCGCTCATTTAGCAAAAGTTTCGATATCAGATATAAAAATGCTTGATACACCAAGTACAAAATGTCTAGAGCTAGTAGGTACTCAAGTGATTTGTATGATCAATAAAATGTCGTTTTGAGCAAAATATATCAAACCAAATCATGCTGATACGAAGAGCCACAACTATGATCCGAACGTATTCACAACAGAATAATATCGTATCGAAATCATCAAATCATCAAAAATTGTTATCGAATCTATGAAACAGTAACTTTTAGATCTTGAGCAGAATCAAGAGATGATGGTATTGGACCATAAGCACGAAAACGAAAGACAATATCATTGTTAAGCATTTCGGAGTATACTTCAGGTAATTCAAGATAATAATAATAATAAATAGGTACATAGTAAAAAGAACGTAAAGCTGAAGTGATACTTTGTGCGATCTTTGGATCACATGACTACTAGCTCTTGATTACAATCTAAACTTATTCTAGTGATAAAACTGTTTGATATTCATACATCGTATTCTATGATTTGTTGAAATACATTAATATTACACATTACAAATATTTAAAACACCATAACACTGGCAATATTTTGATAATAATTGGAATTGTAATTTTGTAAAAAAAAAATAATAATAATAGTATATTGTAAATAATATATATTATGCATACATATATTATATTGAGGCATGCGATCCCAGATTTTGTCAAAGATCCTTGAGCATGTCCGAAACGAGTGATTAGAGAAAAATATTATTGCATTGAATAATTTGTAACTGTATTTTTATAAAATATTGCCAACGTCTTATTTAGTAAGGCGTAAGTGCGGCTAATCACTGCGTAGTGTGAAAGAATAGCATAATTATCTGGCTGTGAAGCTAAGATCCAGAAACAAGCCTTAGCTTCTTCTTCTTTCTTCTTTTTATGGCTCCTGTCATAGACAATCTTGCCAATGTCAAGTGATTCAGAGATTATACTCTTTGTAGTTATGTTTCTAGTCACGTCAGTCCAAAGTCGAGTCAGTCAATTGTTTTGAAGAAAATGGTGGCGGTTTCTTCAAAACATTTGAAACATTTTCGGTCAAATCACGATATCACATAATACACTTTCATTTCAAATGCTTACACTTTGTGCTAAGACCACAAGTAATGTTGGTTAAAATACCACCAAAATTACACAACACAAACTCAAAATAACACTAGAAAAACAATTAAAATGAAAATGCTATGTTGCTTCGTTAGATGACAGGAAACGAATCGAAGCCTTAGCTTGAACTTACGCTTGCAATATGCCAAAATTAGAAGTATTTAGTCAGGTGAAATTTGACTGAAAAGCTATTGCATACATGTAAAGATCTAAATGTAAGGACATTTATAATTTTTATTATTTCACCCATTAGTGAAAAACGGTTACATTCGTTATGTACTACACGTCACAGTGAGCAGCCTACTTAAGCGACAGGTCGTGTCCATACAAGGGAATTGTTGGTCAAATAATATTTAAAAAGCTAAATGAAAAATTAAGCTCGTATGAGATAGTGGCCAAAGGAGTTTTTAGGCTGCCCCAAGCCTTTCGTTATGGCTTAACGACTGCTTCAGCCGGGATCGCCAACATAACGTACTTCTCCGATTCACGGAGCGCTCAGATGATCACTTATCCGAAGAACGTTTTCCAATTTAGACGGTATGTTAGGAACAAAAGCAAGCTAACGATGTTAGCGTTTCAAGAAAATCTATTGAATCAATTTTATGAGATCTGAACTAAATAGAGATTAAAACGATTAAAACAGAGGATTAATAACTGGGAAACCCGTATGTTATGTACTAAGAAACTTAAACGCGATATGCGAATTAATCAAGATTTAAAATAAACGTTTCAGTTGGTGGGTTAATAAAAACAAAAAAATAAAACAAAACCAACACCTACATAATATCGTGCCACATAAGTAAAGATAAAAAAGTTAAAACGAAGGACATAAGAAGTGGATTAGATCTTGTTTAAAATAACCATAAAAATCCAACTTGATTTCTCATATGAATACGACACCCGTTCAAAGTATCAAACTACATTATTATAGGACACTCCAGCATCGGCCAAAGCGAAAATACGTAGCCGCCATTCTTTAAAAAGAATGATTACAAAAGTTGTTGCTTGTAGTCTGCCGCCCACACTTCACCCTCTACAAAACACGTTCCGCTGTGGCATCAGTGCTGAAGCATGCCACAATAATGTAGCTGACCCTCAAACTAAAAGTACCTACATAGTAAATGCTAGTGAATATGTTGACGTTAACTACTCGAATATTGATATATGATTGAATATAGACACTAAAACTCTGACATCAATTTCTAAAGATACACGTATTTACGATTAACATCTATAAAAAGGAACAGCTACATCAAACTAGATATTGTTCAAATATTCAATGAGTTCGTTTTCAATTATAAAGTTGTGATCGATACTTGAACGCCGTGAGTGAGCGCCAGGCACCGAGATAGTGGGAGTGCCGGATGGAGTAGTTCTGATGACATAAAACAAGAATGGAAGAACATTCTAAAAGATCTTAAAGATATAGAGTCAATATGTATAAAGAAAATCAAGCACAATTGCATTGTTTTACGGATTCTTCAATAGTAGCCTACGCAGCTGTAGTATACCTAGTACAAGGGCATAACGTCCAATTTATAATAGGCAAGTCACGTCTTGTACCTACCAAGAATCAAGAAAAATTGAAGATACCGAAATTAGAACTGCTAGGCGTTCTAATTGGTAGCAGACTTATTAAATTTGTTGTCAAATTTTTACAATTGCATATAACGCAAACGATATTATGGACCGATAGTCAGATCGTATAAAGTTGGTTTTACTCAGACAAACTATTAGAACCGTTTGTATCACGAAGAATGGATGAGATTAAGAAAAATAAAGACTTAGTGATGAGATATGTTCCATCTAAACTCAATCCAGCAGACACTGCAACACGACCAAACGTCTCAAGAGAAGATAGAGAAATGTGGTTAAGTGGACCTGAGTTCTTGCGTCATGATTCTAAGTCATGGCCAATGAGTCCTGTGGAGGAAGTTTCTCTTTTTGTGGGGGAGGTTCTGTCTGACACAGAAAACTGTAAAAAGGTTGAAGCACAGCCTGCAAACTCAGAAATGGTAACAAACCTAGATCCTCAATTAGAAGAAATTAGACAGCTTCAGAAAAGAATGTTCCCAGAAGAGGCACAGGGGAAGAAAACTAGTCTAACTGGTAGTCTAAGTTTATTCTGCGACACAAATGGAATCTTGAGATGTGACGGACGTCTCGCACATTCAGATTTATCTTACGATGCCAAATATCCTATTCTTTTACCGAAAGATAGTGATTTCACCGAAAGACTTATAAAAGAAACTCATGAAAAGAACCTTCATGTAGGAGTGGCTCATACCCTAAGTATCATACGACAGAAATATTGGATACCTCAAGGTAGATCTAGGGTCCAAAAAACGCTAAGTAAATGTGCTAGATGCGTGAAGCACGGTGGAGGACCATTTGAATTACCCAAGACTCCTGCATTACCGGCAGAAAGGGTAAATTATACAAATTCATTCGCTTATACAGGAGCTGACTATTTTGGACCAATGGTCGTACAAACAGAAAATGGTCTAAAGAAAAGGTGGATATGCTTGTTCACATGTTTAGTCATAAGAGCGATACATTTAGAAGTTATCAAAGACCTTACAACTAATGAATGCCTCATGGCGTTCAAGAGATTTATAGCAACAAGAGGAACCCCAACTCTTATATTAACTGACAATGCCTCGCAATTTAGATTGCTAGGAGAAGTACTAACAAAAGAAGGAAATTTTACAACTAATATAAAATGGAAGTTTATCCCACAACTCGCACCGTGGCATGGTGGAGCTTACGAGAGATTAGTAGCTATTGTAAAGCATTGTTTAAAGAGAACGCTTCAAAAGCAAATGTTGGAAGACACTCAACTTTTAACAATAATCAAAGAAGTAGAGGCAGTAGTTAACACTAGACCTCTTACATACGTAGGATCGAATTTAGAACACATACTTAAACCAGCAGATTTTCTCACTCCTGGAAAATGTTTAAGTATAGAAGTATTAATGGAGAGTTTACCACTTTCCGGATCACTTATTAAACAACAACTTATAGAAGGTTGGAATCGTGGCAACAAAATAATAGATGAATACAAAGAAATGTTTGTTAACCAGTACTTACTAAGTCTCAGAGAGAGATATCAAAACACACCCAAGCAAGCAAGGGTGAGATCTAAAGAAAGTCCAAAAGTTGGAGATATAGTACAAATAAAGGGTGAAGCTAAAAATAGAGAGGGTTGGAAAGTAGGAAGTATCTCAGAACTAATAAAAGGAAAAGACGGATTGTGTAGAATAGCGAAAGTGAAAGTAGGAGACAGAGTGTTCACAAGATCCTTAGCACACTTGTATCCTTTGGAAGTTGATGAAAATGCATCTTTCCAAGAGTTTTCAAAGGAATTCTCTGAGAATGAAGAGAAAAATGTATACATAGATACAGATGGTTTCTCTCAGTATTCACCAATTACAACTGAGGTGAATGACATACCCGTCACTAATTCTAGTAGTTCAAAAGAAGATCTTTACCAATTAAATATAAATAATGAAAATAATTCAACACAAAATCAAAGAGAGTTGTTAGAGGACACGAGACTGACACAAATAATAGAATCTACACCAAAACGAAATTCGCATGGTTTAGAGAATGAAATAAACAATGAAACTGCTTCATGTCAACCAGATGAGTCGACCGATCAACGTCGAGCAGCTGCAGTTCAAGCTATGGAAAAAATCCATAGATGGACACAAGACTTAATGTCAACTATTAATTAAAGTTAAGCCTTGGGAGGCGGGAGTGTCGCGAAATGCGATGGTTGTAAAAATTGTATAATAGTAACACTGAAAACGGAAACGAGACTAATAGAAGCTCGTCGTACAGATGAAACGCGTAATCGTAGCTCTCGTTACAGATGAAACGCCTGGAGATCTCGACCCACTGATTTTAGTACACGTTAAATCGCAAAGCAGAAATTCTAAAAACAACGACCATTTTGTGACTTTTACGAACAGTAAAGAATGTTCTGGAACTCACCATAGATCATAGACGAGCTTCTATTAGTCTCGTTTCCGTTTTCAGTGTTACTATTATACAATTTTTACAACCATCGCATTTCGCGACAGTAGTCTTGTATGCAGATTCAGAAATCAGACTTAGCGTGGACGCGTTCATGTATTTTGAAAAGATATAAGCAATAAAGCTGATTCAGAGACAAAACACAACATTAATTCACGCTACTTGCGCGAGTCTTGGGGAGACGATATAATGTACTGATATACAGCTTCCAGTATCTCGCCAAAGCGCCGAAGCGCAAGACGATTCGCGGCGTATTTGCTCCTTCGGACTGTCTATTCTGAAGCTTACCTACTTTTTCTGTTTTTCATATTTCGTCAGCGTAAAAACGTAAATACAATGAACGGAAAAATAAGTTGGCAAAAGTCGGAATAGAGACTCGGGGGTCTCTTATTGATATAGTTATGTTTTCTCTATTACGCAAAAAGCTTAGTATTGTCATTTTGAGTTACACTGCGCGGAAACGCGACCACAGGCTCCACCCGTCTGTCACAGCGCACACCGCACACTATAACTAAATTTCAATACGAAACTCCTTTTATCGATTAGCAGCATCGATTAAACCCCCTGGGTAGAAGTTTTTTCTATAACATCCTGTATTTAAAAAAAATTCTGACTGAAATCTGGGAGCCTTCTATGTGAAACACCGTGAGTTTGAATGACATTTGGAAAAGATCTTGACAACATACAGTACGATGTTTTTGGTGGGTTCTATACAAACGCCATTGTTTCTTTTAGAGGAACACACTATTCGATAAGATGTTGAATTTATGATTTCGGGATTATGAGACTGGTTGCAAAACTGTGTTAACTTTTTTCTATTGTATAAAAAATTGGGTAGACTAGTGACTGGCGGTGATCTGGGGTCCATGGCGGAGTTGAGGAATTGAATTCCGAGTGGATTAGCCGTCATCTGTCAAACACAAGACATAGGTCGGTAATGGTGGCAACAAAGCCATGCTTTGTGGATCTATGGGTTCCGTACAGTTCCTTTTTATAAATGTTAAAGTAGTCCTAACTATACACTGAAAAATTCTTCACAATTACTATAAGTATATTAAAATTACCCCAAAACTTTACAACTTAGCTCATATCTTATCACCGCGTGTGTATGCGCATGGCTACTTGGATTTCAAACAAATATCGCGCAAATTATCAGAATCCTCCTATTACTCTGTATCCATTCCATGGGTACTGACTATACACCGATACAATAAATATGATTATAGCACTATAGTAATAATAAAGTGATTACAACATAGCACGACTAGGCTGCGCGATTCAAGCAACTATAATTTCCAACACGTTGATTTTCCATTTGACAAACACCTGTACGGTGTTTGTATTGACACGCGATCGTAACTCATCCACCAAATAGTTTGACTGAATCGCACCACAGAACAAATACTAAAAGCCATCTAATAGGTGATTACCTATTTCTAACATAGACATTAAAATTAACAAGAAATTATGAAGACGGCTTACCGGAGAGAGAAATAAGGTGTTCTTTTTTAATTTCGGGTTGTTTGTCGAAAACTCGTTTAGTTTCAATTCCAATTTAAGTTTGTACGGTAGGCCTTCTGATCGCGAGTTATCGAGTACGAGTCACACACTGCGACTGACGCGACGCCTACATTTTGGCTTTTCTCGTCCAAAGCGGCTAGCGCAACTAAATATCCGCACCGATATATTTCCACTTAACTCTTACACAAAACGAAATTGAAGTAGCAAAAGGAATTTAATAAATAAACCGCCTAAGTCAGAATCACGTAAAAAATTTAAACATAACCCCGAGGCATGAGCGTAGTTCATACATTTGAAAAACTGATAAACATGCAGGTATGTCCAATGTCCACTGCTTCATTTACAAGTTCATTCGCTTAAGATTATGAAATCCAAACCGGTGGACATATTCGAGCACTAGACTAGCTACGCTCATACCCAAAGGAAAACAATTTCATTAAAGGAAAACAATTTCATTAAAGCCCAGATAAAATTAGGAAAGTTGTAAAAAAATGAGCAATACAATATTAAATTAATGCCGTAGCGTACGCTTTGCCTGAATCCGTTATGTGCGCGGTCGGTTTATTCCACAGAGTCTGGCGGTGTATCATTTTTAGGTGGAGCGGTCGGGTTTTCTGGTTCCCTGGGCATCGGTCTGAAAAGAACAAAATAACACACTAGAGTTTTTGAGTTATAGTATGTGTGTATTATTCAGTGCATTTGAAGTCGGTTGTTTTCTTGAAAGAGTTATTATTTAAACGGATCTGTGGAGTAAACCTTCTGTTTAGGTCACGTCCCGCAAAAAGAACGCCGGAAGGAGGAGGGGGTGTGATAACGCGAGTGATCTGTATGCACAAACACATCACCGTATTCCAGGGTTCTTTTTAAATTACGCGACCTCTACTACTAATTTAATTAATAAATATTAGTTATTAGTCCACACAGTACTATCTAACCTCCAACTAAGCCAAAGCTTGTGGTATGGGAATCAGATAGCTGATATACTTATGCTTTTTTTTATAAATACATACTTATTATATTATACTAGAGACCCGCCCACGCGCCCCTGCTTCGCACGGGTGCACATTGTTTTTCTACTATATCATGCATGTATTATACATATAAACCTTCCTCTTCAATCACTCTATCTATTTAAAAAACCGCATCAAAATCCATTGCGTAGTTTCAAAGATTTAAGCATACATAGGGATATGAGGACAGAGAAAGCGACTTTGTTTTATGCTATGTTTATATATATATAATATATATAATATTTTATATATATAACACCCAGACAGAGAACAAACATCTGTGTTGATCATGCAAATGTTTGTTCTCGGTGGGAATCGAACCCAGGACCTTCAGCGCAGAAGGCAGAGCTACTACCAACTGAGCTAAGAGGGCTGTCTATTGTGAATTATTACTGTGGTAGAGATAAACCATTCTAAAAATGCACGCCCCTCTACCTGCCTTCACCCACACAAGCAAATGAGGTGTATAGATGCAATACATGACACCTGATAGTATATAGACCTATAGGGCGTGCATTTTTAGAATGGTTTATCTCTACGTGTATCGAGAGGCTTACTTATCAGCTTCGCCAAGGAAGGCCGCCGTGTTCTGGAACTGCGTCGGGTTGAAGTTCTCAGACTCCTGCTGCGAGCGCTGGCGGACCAGCGAGCGCACCGACTCGCGCAGGAACAGACACAGCTCGTCCGAGTTCACCGACTGCACGCCCTCCACTGTGCGCAACCCATCTATAAATAAACAAACATTGCTGGACTTTCCACACAGCACTATCTAGTCCCCAACTAAGCCAAAGCTTGTGGTATGGGAACCAGATAGCCTAAATATAAATACATACTTATCCTACTAATATTAAAAACGTGAAAGTTTGTAAGTATGGATGGATGGTAGTTTGTTACCCTTTCACGCCGGAACGGCTGAACGGATCTGAATGAAACTTGGCAAAGAGATACATTATAGTCTGGAATTACACATAGACTACTTTTTATCCCGTGGGAAATCCGGATTTAAATCTGCGCGGGTGAAACCGCGGGGTGCAATTAGTAATATTATATACTTGATACATAGTCAGCGGACTGGTTTCCGCAATTAGGCCACTGATGGGCCCTTTTGCCGTGTCGGGTGGTGGTTGCTAATTCAGCGACTTTAATATAATATAATTACACCTAGACAGAGAACAAACATCTATGTACATCAAACAAATGTTTGTTCTCGGTGGAGATCGTACTCACGGCCTACGGCGTAGAAGGCAGAACTACAACAAACTGAATTGTGAAGTCTGTCAAAACTGATAATGAAATCATACTCATCTCCACACTTAGATTATTTATTTATATATTCGATTTATTAGAAACTAGCTGAACCCGCGGCTTCGCTCGCGCACGTTTGCACCCCTTAGTGTGTTGAATTTTGAAAAATCTTCCTTAATGGGTGCCTACGTCATAAGAGGAATACGTGTGTATAATTTCAAGATTCTAGCTCTAAGGATTTGGCTTGTGCGTTGTCATCAATCAATCACTTTTGCTTTATCACTACATAGTATAAAACAGTCGCTTTCTCTGTCCCTATAATATCCTCATGTCCCTATGTATGCTTAAATCTTTAAAACTACGCAACGGATTTTGATGCGGTTTTTTTTAATAGATAGTGATTCAAGAGGAAGTTTATATGTATAATACTTGCATAATATGTGCACCCGTGCGAAGCAGTGGCGCGCGGGCGGATCGCTAGTATAGTATAGGCAAAAGTGATTATATAGATGAGAAAAAAGCAAAGTGTGTGCTAATCAATAATTACCGTTGACGAGTCCATCCAGCGTTGGTTCTGGGCGCGACTCGCGCACGCAGCGTCGCTTGCGGGACGGCATGCCCGAGAGGTAAGCGTCACTGAAAGGCTCTTGCTCCGTGCCAGCGCGGGTGCGCATTTCCTGCGCCACTCCATCGTCGGTCAACACCGGCGCCCAGCGGCTATCCATGTGGTCGTACACAGTGTCCATCGGTGTTTGCTGGAATATAATACATACAATATTGACTCGTGAATCTCATAGGCAACAGGGAGCATGCAATTTGTATCATAATCAGGGACTGATAACATTAAAACAAGGTATTTGACCAATTGACAAACATTTCTTATGATGCTTTATTTGGGTACCGAAATAAGTAGACACGAGTGCCTACTCGTAGCTATCGCCTGATAGCCTGACTTGGGGCGCTTTAAGTTCCTCAATTTTGCGGTAACTCTGATCTCAATCCCTGATCACAATAAAATACAATTAAATTTCAATTACAGGTAAAGCAGGAAAGGAATAATGATTGAGGCAATTAAGCAAATAACGACTACAAATCATGCAACCACCAAACCAGGATATTATAATAGATATTATATGTATATACTATATTGACAAAGTCCTTTGTCCAAAAAACTTGAGATATCGTTAATGGGAATGTATTGACTGATTCTGTTTTGTATTTACAGGTGATTCGATGAATCAAAAGTGATGTACATTATACAGTGTAGTTCGGGTAAGAGAAGGAATGAGTTATTTCTATTGTAAATAACTTTAGGGCGGAGCCAGGTTTATAGCGTCATTATATTTTGAATATAGCAGGGTTATGGTTCTAAAAATGGTTAGTAAGCGTCCTTGCTTATTAGAGCTTAGCAGACAACAAACTAGAAAATGTATAGGCTCTGCATCCGAATTAGATCTTCTAACATAAATTAAGCAAAATGCATCTTTTGTACAAAAATCGTTTCAAAATGAGCTCAGGAGGACTGCGTAAAAAAAATACAAATAATATACACCTAAAAAAATATTCTTTGAAGCATTTGGAGGTATCTTTTTTGTAATTTAGGAGTTCACATTTCACACAAAAAAAATTACCCCTAAACACGCGACAGGTTATTGGTAGTTAACGCCTTGACAATATCTTAGTTATTTTTAATCAGTAGTATCTTAATTTGGCCAAGAGGCGAGTTTAACATGCGTAAGTATTGTTCCGCATAAAAGAACCAACGCTGTTTATCTACTTGTCTGCTTAAATATAAAACAAATCGAGACATAATATGTATTTTCTGGAATCGCCTTAGTCTAGAGGTTAACGGATCCAAAGCTTAAATTTTGCAGTGCTTTATCTTAATAAACTAGATTTAAATTATTGTAGTTAATCTGATGCTTAAGTATGCAACCCATCGACTCGATTATAACATTTTTTAAAAATTAAATAAAAAGTTTTCATTATAATATTATATTTTTTCGAGTTAAATAAAGTAAGTACATTTATTATTACAAACAGTACAGGAGATGTTACTGAGATACTTTTTCAACTCATAAGTACGGGTTACTTTGTTTGCTGTAAGTTAAGTTAAAATTATGTTTTCTTTTTCCCAACTGTTTTTGACTCCTCACATTTACTAAACAGTTGAGAAAACCTATCACCCAAACTATAAAATATATACCTACATAAAGTGCAAAATTCTACACCCGAAACGTAAACGAATTCTTCAAAGTTTTTTTGTTCATCGATTTCCATCGCAAAAAAACAACAGTAAGCTGGTAGCTTTGAAAAAAGCTGTAGTCAGTTTTGCAAGTTCCGGTTTCTGAAGCAGAATTATTTTAATCCGAAATGCACTTACCTCTCCTGTAAAACAATATTCCGCAAAATTACCATATTAAATCATAAACTGAATATAAATTTGAAGGCTACTAAGCTAAGGGTCAGGTAGGGTAAAAAAGCTGTCAAAAACATATAGCGATACACATTGTATTTAAAAGATCCTGCTGTTCGAAATATGTATAGTGCTTTTCCTGTGAGAGCACCGGTGGTCTAGTGGGAGTGACCCCGCCTTCCGATCGTAAGGTCGCAGGTTCGAATCCGGTCGTGCACCAATGGATTTTTCTATCGAAAAATTTATGTGCGCAATGCCAGTGCTCTTAAACGGTGAAGGAAAACATCGTGAGGAAACCAGTTAGTATTCTAACAGCGGCGATGGGCTTGCAACCTGTCACGTATGGAATACTAACTACTGCAAAATGTGGGTATGTGCCAAATGTAATGTTTGGACGTACCTCTGACTACCCCCCTTAGACATCCTCAAAGAATCTTGAATTAGTACCTACTTGGTACTGGGAGATCTGAAGGGATATCTACCGTACCTGGGGATCAAAGTCGTGAAGCTGTTTCAGTTTTTCAGTTTCTTTTCCTGTGAAAGGCATGTTTTACCAAACAGGATTACCCGGACCCCAAAAATTTACAGTCGGTCTCAAAATAAAAGTAATAATGCGCAGGGACATACATGGCAGTGCCAGAAAATAAACCAGCCACTTCCATGTCCACTCGCGTTGCCGCTCACGTTGACACTCGAGTAGTGTCCGGGCGAAATGAGAACACAGATTGCCGGCGATGCTGCCGCGAACATATGTACGGCCACATTTTTGTCCACGCGAATGCTAGCGCGAATGCGTACGTAAACGCGGGATAGACTAGATCTTTAAAAATGTCACCAATGTTATAATCAAGACATTTTTTTTTGCTTTTTGTTAATAGTAATCGATCGAGAAACACGTCCTGAAAGCCCTGTCTAAGTTATCGGGCTCTTGCTTTTGACACTGTAATATAATAGAAGTCGAAAAAATATGGCAACATAGCACGCGAAACAGGCACCGCTTTGAAAAGTAAACTCTTTACACTATAGTGCTTCGACGCAAAATATCGCCGCGGTCACCTGGCCACGCCCTAATGTTATTTCCAAATGAGAAGCTCCATTACAACATTATAAAAACGTCATTCTTCAGTCTTTTGGGCAAATGGCCATGACATTTTATTATATCAAAAGATTACATATCATATTTTATATACTTTCGGCCGTAAAACCTGGAAGATTCTCGAGTTTAATAACAAAATTGGGGTTACATCCGTATATAAGTTATCTTAAAAGTTATCTTATATTTTTAAAAACGTCTCGTTCACGCTTATAACTCTCGAGTACATCCCAGTTTCTTATAGCTTCGATTTGTCGCTCTGGAACAAGCTACTTTGTGTACGTCGTGCAAATAGAAAAACACGCCCGATAACAATACGCCTAATTAAACTACAGGACTCAAACAATTCTATTATGAACTGTGTGATTATGTGTTGCGTGGTTAGTCATTTTGAAGAGACTTGAAATATCTTGATGCGGTGTTCGAGCAATGTGCTGTATCTACCTAGATTTTTCGGAATCATTGCAACAAAATCGCAGGTTCCAGAGTTCTTCTCGAATTCTTATGATTGTTTACTTACATCGTCATTAGTCATTCTTGATGGCGGGTAAAATACGTGTAATGCATTAGGATCAGCATTACATTCGTCGATTATGCGTCGCATTTCTTCTTCTGGTAATGGTAAAGTATTTGGTGGGTCGAATTCTGATTCATCGTTAGCTTCGTACAGTCTTAAAAGACTAGACGGTACGAAGCGCGTATGGCCGCTTTCAATAAGGGCCACAATTTCTGGCGTCAATGTTAGACATTCACTTGGGGTCGTTTCACGAGGTGGCGTCAAATTACGTCTCAGTCGTGCCAAGTGACGCATAGTCAATTCCATCGCATGTTCAGGGTCTCCAATACATAAATCATCGAATTCTCCTTCCGGGACTTCCGGGAAAGCTCTTTCAGGAGCTGACTCTTCACTATCGGCACGTTCCCTGGGCGGCGGCCTATAGAACCCAAGGTTAGCACGAAGTCTGGAATATGGCGTTAAATAACCGTCTTCTTCGTTATCCTCGCTTTCATTAGCGGACTGGAATTCAAGCGCAGCAAATAATGCAGCGTGTTCTCTTTCATCGGGAAGCGGAGGGGCACTGGCTGGTATTGGTGAAGATTCATGTTCGCTTGGATAGTGCACGTTCGCTACCATACCATTATTAGAACCATTATTTATATTCACAGTAAGAGGAGTCAAAAATTCCGGTTCATCTAAACCTTGACGACTCGTTCCAGGAATAGGTTCTCCAGTACGTCCGTACATTGATCCCACCCGCTCGGGGAAGTCTGCCTCGTCCATCGGGGCTAGACTTTCAGGGGGCGGCGTTGAGTACACCGACTCACAAGCTTCCATGAAATCAATGCTTTCGTTCAGAAGTGCAGCTTCTTCATTCATCTCGGCCAGATGCTCTTGTTGCAGTGCCTGGTTTGTAAGACAATCCTGCAGCGATTCGGCTGCTTCGATTACTTCTGCTTCCTGTTGTTCTTCCCGGGCTTGACTTTCCGCGAGGCGCTCCAAAGCAGCTCGCAACTGTTTCTTTTCTTCATCTGCTCTCCACTCCCTGGCAGACTGGTCCATATGACGCCGCTCCAATTTTAACTCAAATTCCCTATATGCAGCCAGTGGGTCTTGGTTCGAATTGAATAGGCGGCCGCGCGGGGGCTCCTGCCCGCGTTCTTGCTGCCGCCTGGCTTCTTCGCTCAATGTAGCGTACGCATCGGAAGTAGTCCTGCCGGGCAAGTGCACCGGCTCGCCGTCGTCGTTTTCCACATCTACATCACCACTCTCCCTTTCTGCTTGTTCAAGGCGATGTCGTCTTCTAACCTCCTCGGATGTATTTATTTCAATAAAGTGATAATTTTCAGGGAGGGCCAAAATGTCATCTTCAGGATCGTACTGGAACAGAGACACCGGCTGATCTACTTGCTGAATTATTAGATTTCAATCATCGGAAGTCCTGACTTCTTATAGCATGATCGACAAAATGTGCTGTTCTTGAAATAAATGGTTGGATTTTATTTGGTAACAATAAAACGGTCAGGACAACTATCATTTTCTATATAATTGCGACATCTTTGCCATTATACATACAAGAGGCTTAAAACGTTTACATTAAAACCTTTACCTTACTTTTACATAGCTAACTTTACTTTTAATTTTATTTTTTTATAACGCCAGTGCGTGTGGCATGATACATTTAATATATCTAGTTAGTAGATACGTAATCCAGGTAGCAATTAAAATGTTTGATTGAATATCAAAACTGATCGAAGGCAGCGCGATTGGCTCGATGTGCCTAGGCAAAATCCACTTACTATTAGCGTTCACGACTAAGTTATGAGTTGTATGGATATTTTGTTGATTGTCCTTACCATGTCAATGCTGTACACACCCAGCGCATATACTACCTACTTTATAATTTACTAGCTGAACCCGCGGCTTTGCTCGCGCCAAGGAATTCAAAGTCATACAAACTTTCACCACCTATTTTATCCCCTTGGGGGTAGAATTGATCAAAATCCTTTCTTGGCGGATGCCTACGTCATAACATCTACCTGCATGCCAAATTTCAGCCCGATCCGTCCAGTTGTTTGGGCTGTGCGTTGATAGATCACTATGTCAGTCAGTCAGTCACCTTTGAGTTATATATATTTAGATTAACTAATCTAGCATTATGTATCTGTTGTTGGTGTGTCGAAATAAATAAATATGAATACGCTTAACAGATGCTAACGCTAAGCTAATGTATTTCTCATACATTAGGTAACAGAAACAGGATCATGTTTAGACCCCCATCGTATAATGTTGATTCGACAAATTATTTCGATGAATTACGCTATAACAGACAGCTTTGGTCAAGTTACATTCTTGCATATATAATAAGGTTATCTAAATCGTAAACGTTTGTTTCTTATTTTTATATCATAATATTATAACATATACAATAACAGGAATAATACAAAACGATAAAATAATAATGCTTACCGGATTTTTCCATAGTAGCAGCGAATAATTAAATCACCGGAAAAATAACTAAAAATACAGCAACCAATAGAAATTAAAAGTCTCACCTTGCTCATTTAGATTTTCAGCAAGCTTTCTACATATCACCAACGCATTATTGAAATGATTTGTATCTCAATATTTTTCTGTTGCAGACATATCCCGAAGACGTGATACCGAATACTAAAAATGCCTTGTGTATGTCAATGAATTATGTAAGGTTCAAACATTCGAGAGTACCAGGGTCGTATCAAATTACCATAATTAATAAGCATGCGCTTCGAGTAGCGTTAGAATTGTGATTTAAAATAAGAATTATGTTCGGTAGTGCCATTATCTAACAATTTTTACTTTTTGAGGATAGGTAATGATAATGTGAAATGTGATGATTACCATATGTTTACAGGCGTTATTTGTGGAAACACTTACCAAGGACGAGCCTGACGAGGATCCAAGTCCGATGGAGATGATGCCACCGGGGATGTTCGACGAGTTGAGTTCTGATTCCACACTGTGTGGCTCGGCGAGTGAGTCGTCGCCCCGCCAGCCACGGATGTTCTGCTCGAAGGGAACATCCGACCTTTCTCCAGGAGTTCTACAACACAACGACATACTCACTCACAAAGTTCCGCACAAAAACTACAACATCAACAAATGCTCGCTCAAAATCAACTCTTTTTTTTTTTGTTTTTAGGTTGTTCATGAAATGCAAATACATTTGTCATTCAGCTATAGGAAGTAAGGTTTGATCACACATTTTGTTCACAAACTGTATTGCGATAAATAAATTTTCCCACATACGAACCACGTCCATAAACTTAGTTACGTGGTTCGCTCAAGAACTTGTTTGTCGCCAATTATACAACATCTTTGAGAATCCTTTCTTTTTGATAACCCTTTGGGAAACTGAGGTGTATAATGTATGTATTCCATGTCCCACTGCTACGCAAGGGAATCCCTTATTGTCGACATAATACGGTACTTGTCGAGATCAAGTACCAAGAAGAACCAAGAAGTACCAAGGATCTGTAGTAGCTCACACTGCTGTTCAAACATTTTATAACACTAAAACATTTGCTAACAATGTTAGGCATTGTTGCATTAAACATTGTCACAGTTTTTTTAACTACTTTAACTATCATCGTTTCATATTGTTTTACAACCCCAGTGCAGATCTAACTCCTCCGCCATGAATACACACATACTCACTTATACCCAATTTTAAAAGAATAGTTAATTTTGTACTTTAAGATAAGACCTAAATCTTTTATCATTTACCTATTTTAAATTTAGGATAAACATTATCATAACATAACTTAGCAGTAGGTACTTAGTCTTTAATATAATTATTACGGAAGAGTGGGATCTCCTAACACAGGTATACATTTACTTAAAAGGAGATCTCAAACCCTTATAATGTAAACATAGATTAAGTTACTGAAATAAACAATTTGATTTGATTTGATGAATCTGAATCTGAAAGCAAGAGGGCGAGCGTTTGCGCTGTGGACTTGCCCCGGTTCGCTCGGCGAGACGGTGGAGGTTGGGGAGCCTCCGTTGCGCAGCGGGTTCGGCTGCTCCGGCTCCGACGGCAGGCTGCCGGTGCCGGTGCCGGGCGGCGACTCCAGCGTCGCGTCTTCAGACGAGGAGCTGCTCTGCTGAACGTTATCATACTCATTTAACTATTGCACAGTGATCCAAAGTTCCGTACAAAAATATATAGGGTGTCCGGAAGGTCGATGCAAAGCTGTGAGGGGGAGGTAGGTCACCTCGTTACGCATCTACTCAGGCAGGTTTATTTTAAAAAGAAATTTAAATTTTTGATTAATGTTTCATTATTAAACACCTCCCATTTAGTCAGTTATGTGGATACAGATGATTGTTTTGGTGTTTATCGATTGAATACACATTATGCTAGGACGCAAACAAATTGTTAGGCACTAGTAACTGTCTGTTTGAACACTATGAACGAATAAGCATATATGATTTAGGTATTTTTTTAAAAAATCATGGATATTATGATAACTCGGAATTTGTCGACATTGGACTAAGGTAATCTAGCCTGAATAGATGCGTAACGAGGTGACCTACCCCCCCCCCCCCCCCCCCTCACGGCTTTGCATCGACCTTCCGGACACCCTGTATAATACACTACACTATGTTTAGCTCGTTCATGAAATGCAAATACACCAGTCGATTAGTTATAGGACTAGAATAAGGCTTGATGACGCTTTTTTCGACAAAAGTAACACAAGTTTTACCTTACTTCTATTTGTTCTATATGTACCTAATTCAATGTTTGTAAGCTAAGCAGCTGCATCTGGAGATTCGAAACTGCTTACCAACCATCTTATTTTGTAAAACACAGATTCACGAATAATAAATGATTTATGATTTACTTTTGCCGAAAAGAGTTTGTCAATTTTTTTGCTTTGAATTTATTTCTTTGTTATAACATACTATATACATATAACATACATAACATACTTATTTTAATGAATTTTTATATGCCCATGTACCATAATGAATATCTAATTTTGTTATAGCTTACAACTTTGTAAATGAGCTTATTTTGTTTTTAAAAGCAATAAACTGCATTAAAATTGCACGCTGGTAATATTTTCGTCTGTCCGCAACCCCTCGACCTATTTGGATACCATTAGGCATTAGTGGTATTTTACCAAAATTTTTGAATCACAAATTTTTACACGATTTCAATGGTATTCAAATGAAAGACAATTTTAAATAAATTTAAAAGTTCTTGTCAGGTTGTGGTTCGTAATCGTTTGCAGTGGATGTGATACACTTATCGATGTTTATTATACAACTAGCCGATGGAACAAGCAGACGGCTCACCTGATGTTATGTGGTAACCATCACCTATAACAAAGCACTGCCTTGCAGGTCACGCAAAAACCTGGCGGTGTTTAGCCTTTAAAATAGCGTAGTAAACTTGAATGAGTTTCCACGTAAATTCATGAAACAACACATTCATCGCTCAAACGTAGTCGATATAACAGTTGCCTATAGAGCACGACCTCGACCTCGCCTGTAAAGTGGTGCACACGGAAATCAGCATACAATTAAGTTCCAATAAATATCAAATTTATTCGGGCTAGGCCTTCCGGTGTTCCTATTTATTTCAAACTGTGGGATGGTACCATCTAAGACCCTTATTCATTCCATGCCATTTTTTCACGGCACTATCCCACTAATCACACTAATATCATAAATTTTAAAGTTTGGATATTTGTTACTCAATAACGCCAGAACGGCTGAATGGATCTGGATGAAATTTGGCAAAGAGATAGATTATAGTATGGTATGGTATAGTATGCACATGCCTTTTCATCCATGGGATGCGCCTCGCGGTTTCATCCGCGTAGTTTTTAATCCCAGTATTCCCACGGGATAAAAGTTGCCTATGTGCTATTCATACTATAATCTATCCCTCTGCCAAATTTCATCCCAATCCGTTCAGCCGTTTTTACGTGAAAGAGTAACAAACATCCATCCAAACATGAGGATTTACTACCTATCTACTTATTTTCTTCTGTTTCATGTATGTTGTACCTCATCACGGTTATTGTTAGTTTTAAGTATGCGGATAAAAATAAATATGTTTTCTTTCTTTCTTTCTATAGGCGTGTTTTTTTCTACTGGCTGATTTGTAGACCTCTTTAAAAAAGCTTCCGGGGGGCTTAGGTCGCGTTTCGTACCCTGGTCCAGGAGGGCGAGTCGGGTTGGGAGCGCGTCGGCGGCGCCAGCAGAGGCGGCGCCTGCAGCGGCAGTATCAGCGCCTGGTGCCGCTCGCAAATGTGCGGCACCAGGCCGCTGACGCGCGCCACAGTGCGCGGCTCCTCTCGCAGCGCCTGATACATGCAGCACTGAGACAAGCGTATCTTATTTATCTGACATCTGTGC
Source organism: Plemyria rubiginata (assembly GCA_963576535.1). Lineage (NCBI taxonomy): Eukaryota > Metazoa > Arthropoda > Insecta > Lepidoptera > Geometridae > Plemyria > Plemyria rubiginata. Next base: position 8,508,299 of record OY754905.1, read on the forward strand.
ACCGCCCGAGGCTCACGTGATTCGCTCTCATTTATAATGCCCATTTTGGCAATTTTTTTTCTCATCTACTCTGTAACCGTACGTGAGGGCCGCTAATTGACTTCTCTGATAACCTACATTGCTTAGTTTTTTTTTACTTTTTTGGGATTTTTTTTCTAGGTTTATGCCAAAAACGGGACTTTACATAGTAATAGAAACTTCTGAGGTCAACCTCAAACGCATTGCGCACGAGGTTTACTTGTGAAGTATTTTGGGAAAAAAAATGTTACATTTGTCACGTTTTTGGCTAAAAGCAAACCTTATCGAGGTATCCTTAACAAGTATGAAAAGTTTTTTTAGTATATCAGCTATCTGGTTCCCAAATCCAAGCTTTGGCTTAGTTTGGGGCTTGATAGTGCTGTGTGGAATGTCCACCAATATTTATATTTATTTATTAATATTGGATTTGATTATATGTATAACATTTTTTATTAGTTTAGTAAATGTGATTTTATTGATAGTATTTATAGTACGAAAAAAATACTGAAGTACAGTGTGAAGACACACTCACACACTCACAAGTTGAATTGTGTACAAGCAGATGGCCCACCGGTGAGCAGGTTAGGTGGTAACTATCATAGTATTGCCTCATAAGTCACGCACGATAAGAACGTGCCCTACAATGCACTACCCGGCGCCCGTCAACTTGAGGCATACAGCAGACAGACACAAAACTTTTATTCAACGCCCACGACCCTTAAAATGTTCTGCCTATTACTAACTAGACGAAGACTAGTTGCAGTTTTAGTTTACACTATACAATAGAACAAGCAGATGGCCCAACAGGTATTAAGTGTTAATCATCACAAAGCGATGCCTAGTTAGATTAATAGGTATCAAGCATTGCTATTAATAAATTTGCCTTTGTAAGCTACTTCTATGATGTAATGGATAAGCGATAACTTTTGCAATGAAATTGTCAATGAACGATCACTATTACAATGTACCTACTACATACCTATGTGTTATTAAATGCTGTCTTATTATACGAATACTACTACGTCACCACACTTACCTTAAATGTTCGATAGCTACCAAAATGTGATGTAAGTACTAGTGCACTTCGCCGTTTTATTTGGAGATAAATTATTTCAGATTTATTTATTTGAAAGCCTTATTAGACGAATTTTTAAAGATGATAGTAATGAAATAGCCACATTAAATCTTGCGAATCACATAATGCCACGAGCAGTTACCACCGTAGATTGATTTCCGTTAACAATAAGTTCTATTTGATACAGACACTGCATGCTTAAGAAGCGACACATTCCTGGCAAAAATAAGCTAATTTTAAGGGTTCCATACTTGCAGTAAAATCGTTGAATCTTGCACTGACTTAAGTTCGTGATCTTATTTATCATATCATGTGTGCGGATGGATATATAAATGTTATATAATAATTTCTTTGACTTTTTTGTATAGGTACTTAGTACGAAGTAGGGAATTGTTGTATTACTGGCAAAACGGAAATAAGAAAGTAGGTAAAACTGACTTTTTTCCACATATTCCTTCCAACATAAAATTATCTGTAACTGTACGATTACCTACTTCGTAGATTAAACATTAATTAATTAATAATGAATTATCTGAGCAGCTTTTTCCGATGCGCCTACGCCAGTGTTAAAATAACCTAAAGTACTACTAAGTATTACTGTACCATGACCATTCAATCAAAGCTCAATAGATTAATGCCAGATAATGCCAGATCACAACCATTTTTCAGATCAAGAACGGAGACCCAATAAATAAATTATAAAAAGGCATAAAAAAAATTAACGGAAAACCAAATCAGAACGGCGGCGATTGTTTGTTCAGTCTTACTGGGCTTATGGGCAGTGGCATGGATCCGTCGGCACGGCGGAAGTACTGGCGGGCTGTCGTGTTGATGTTGCGTTCCAGACTGTTAAACCATAAATTATGTATAAATAAATAAATAATGCTGGACAAACCACACAGCACTATCTAGCCCCAAAGTAAGTATAAGTAAGTATATGCCGAAAGTTGGGTGCTGGAAGCTGCGACACAGTTTTTACTTTATTTCATTGTTCATTTACAACTTCATTATCTGTTTTAAGATCACCAAATATCTTTCTAAAAGAATTAGAGTGAAGGGCGTTTTAAAGACAAGCTAAATGAATTCCTCTTTTCAGAGTTCTAGACCGTATAGTAGTCTACAGAAGTTATAGGGATTCACAGACTTCATTAAAAATAATATGAGATGCTACTATGTACATGACGTGTACATTAATTAAGATATTGATATGTATCACTGAATTACCTGTGACGAACGGCCATAAGATTCTCGCGAGCTACTGTGCGCAGCCAATCACGCGAATGAGGCTCGTAATTCTGAGTGAGTCCAGCCTGTTTAAAAAAAATTTCATGAATTTAAAAATAGTAGGTACTTAACTGAGTATAATTCCTAATCATGGTAGACTAAACATCCCCTTGTATAATCTCGGTATATATACTATAGAATTTTTTTACATATGATGTCATATGTAAAAAAATTCTACAAAAAACTTACAATAAAGGCGTTGAAGACAAGAAGCAGGCCGTCGAATCCATCCGTACAGAAGCCGAGGAACAGCGTGCACATATCCGTAAAGAATCGAGCGAACACGTTGTAGAAGCGCGCCGCAAACATATCAGATGAAGCTTCCGACATCATGCAAGCGATGATAGACGGCAGGCGTGAACGAGTCATCACACGGACAGACGCCGTTGGGTCAATATCCGGGTTTATACGGGTAATCGTGTTCTGCAAAATAAACCTTACTCTTAACGGCACAAGGGCGATTATAGCAACGTAAAACGCATACCACGTGACATGAGCTTTAGCTGCTTTTGGCATAAAATCTGCACAGGTCTCGTAAACGCGTGTAAACTTTTACGCTGCATATTAGCTTACAAAAGCGAAACACTGATAAATTCCTCGTGCTAACCCTTCCTCATGCCACCATCATTCGACAGACAATACAAAACATTCACTTGACACGTTACCTGATACGTATTCCGTAGTAAGTACTGAAAGCCTAAAAAAATCGACAAGTTGATTTGTTAAAGAATCAGTAACGTCCGTAATTACTACAGAAAATAACGACAACTTGTTCACGGTCCGTGCAATAGTCATAGTCATTTTATGAAGCTAAGTTGCCAGTAGTATTGCAAAACTCTAGCTTCCCCTTTCAACCCTTAATTTAAAGCTAAACTTGTATATACGGCTACCTGTAAAAACTATCCAGCCTTCTTTAAGTCCTGTACATTCTAGCTCTTAAAATGACAACAGGTTTAAATTTAGAGTTTAACGGCTAGTCTTTTGCCGTACTGGCTGACTAGTCAAATATCTAGTGTTACACAAAATGATCGCCACCTAAAAAAATTACAGTCAGTCGACCAAACCAAAGTGGCTGACAGGGAGAGGCCATTCAGAGCACCTGATTTTATTGGAAGTTTCGTGGACACTTCCCTTCCCACTACCAGTTTGCTGAAGAACTGACCATATTATGCAGGAACTCCGCATGCAGCGCGAGGAGATGATCCGATACCGGATAGAAGGCATAGCCTGTGAACCCGTCACGTTGCATGGCGAGTTCTACCATGAGCGGCACATGTTCTCTTGGCTGTCCAAAATCAAAGTTGCACAGTTTATCCGTTTTTGACTTTTAGTAATTTGACTCAATCACGATGATCTCAGTGATCCTATAATGCTTATTGGAATTTATAATATCAACGATTACAAGCAGCTACTCTCAAAGTACCGAAGAATCACCAGGTAGCTCATGATATAAATTACCAACATCAATCAGCTCAGATTACGACTTCCGCTTACTTCCGTTCCTTTTTTGTTTGTTGCAGGACTCGGGAGTGACCGCAAGAGCGCACGAAGAATTTGGAGTGTTTCATGGAGATTCGTTAAGACGTTGACAACACCTAACATTTCTCTCGCTTGCACGATTCGACATTTTGAAAGATATAAAATCACAAATTCAAATTTTCGAAAAATCGCAAACAACCATTTTGTGTGCAATCACATAGTTTGGTAAAAATTACATTTTGATTGATGCAAGTTTAGTGATTTTATATCCTCCAACAAGTCGAAACGTGCGAGCGAGAGTCACATTAGCTCTTGTCTTCACCTTAAGTAGGAAAACTTGTGCCGATCAAAATAATTTTTTTACTGAACTGTGCGCAATGTGATTGCACACAAAATAGTTGTTTGCGATTGTTCGAAACCGGGTTTAGTGATTTTATATCTTTCAACAAGTCAAAACGTGCGAGCGACAGTCACATTAGCTCTTGTCTTCGTCTTAAGAGGAAGATACTTACAATACTGCGTAGGAAGTCCAAGTTCTGCGCAATGATACGCTCAGTGACCGCCTCGAAGGAGGGGAACGTCCGGCCGGTGGAGGCGACGGCGCGCTCCAGCATGCGTTGCACGTACTCTCGCAGCTGCATGCGGATGAAAGGGAACTCGCTCGGCATCGGCGTCGGCGACACCGGAGTATCGTTCAGCGGTTCCAGGAACATATGACGCGCCTGAACACAAGGATAATAGCGTTTCAATCTCTAAATATATATAACTTAAAGGTGACTGACTGACTGACATAGTGATCTATCAACGCACAGCCCAAACTACTGGACGGATCGGGCTGAAATTTGGCATGCATGTAGATGTTATGACGTAGGCATCCGCTAAGAAAGGATTTTGATCAATTCTACCCCCAAGGGGATAAAATAGGGGATGAAAGTTTGTATGAAACATTGAATTCCTTGGCGCGAGCGAAGCCGCGGGTTCAGCTAGTTCTTAATATAACAAGCGTGCTCCACCTAGGCAGGCCTCATCTAAATGGCGTATGGCGCGGACATGGCGCGGCCGGCTTCCTATTCCATTCAAATTTCATACGAATGGGATGGAAATAAAGCAAAATTTAGGTTAGCACGGTATGTCATTAGTAGCAAAATAAGCCATTTAGATGTGGCCTGCGCTTTAGACTGCATCTTCAATTTCCATCAGGTGAAATGGCAATCAAAAGTTTAGCTATCAAACAATAAAAAAAATGTGTGTGCGTATGGGTGGAGTGTTATGCACACACTCCATCCATACGCACACATATTTTTTTTGTATTAGTGTGCATATTGTATACCGTTAAAAGTGGATGAGTGTGGGGATATGAGTTTATGTGTGTATGTCTGTGAGTATGGTATACTGTAAAATGTGAGTGAGTGTGGGGTGTTAGTATGTTTATTGAAATGCAACTTACAATTGTGACCATAACTGCGTTTAGTTGCCCTTCCTCGGAGACTGGTCCGCTAAGCAGTGTCATCATCATGCCTATATGGCGCTGAAATAATAGTAATAGTATAATACGAGCAAATTCTAAAAGTATTTATTCATTTGAGTCAGAAGGACCATGTCAAACAACTTAAAAATATGTGAATCTAGGTGCCAAGTTCACGCGATCAAGGCCATGTGATGTGGAAATGGTTATATTGCTGGTACAGATCAAGCTGAGAAATGCAAGCGATGTCTTATAGGTAATATTTTTACGGAATAAGTAAGGCCCATTTACATGATGCCATTTTCTTGTACGTACAAGAGCAATAATTGAATGCAATAAATAAAGCGCAATAATGACCTTCGAGAATTGCAATGAAAATTGCAATGAAAATTTTAATTACAAGAACCGTGATGCACGTAATGCTGCACTAGCAGCATTCGGAAAGGAATTCGGAGTTTAAAGGTTTCGGACATATGGAAATACCAAACAAAATTGAGCATCCAATTGAATACAAAAATTGGATAACAAATTATTGTACTTGCTGTGTATACCAGGGACAGTCTTGAATGCAATAATTGCCTACTATAGCAAGAATGTGACATGCTGTACAGACGATGCCAGCCAATTATTGCTATAATATTATTGTATGCAACAGGCAAAAAACTTGCATCGTGTAAATGGGCCTTAAGAGTTAGGGCGAGGCCCCATTAGTGCATTGCGTCGCGTCGTCAAATTAAAAATATGTTTATTCAATAAAATCACAAGGATCATCTTGAAACGTCTTACGTCAATGGGAACAAACCAATGGGGCATGCTATTGACGACGCGACGCAACGCAGTACAACGTACTAATCTCTAAAGGACACCAATCACACACACACACACACACACTTTTACTGCTTTCCAAACAGTACAAGTGTGTGTGTGTGCAAGAGTGTGCGAATGCGATTTGACTAAGGTCTCAGACTTTGGGTTCAGCATTACGAACCGGTGTGAATCGAGAATTCCTTTCCCTCAGTAATTGTATATCCGGTGGGGGAGGTCGCCTGGCTCTAGCACGCTCCTGCTCTTCAGCTTGTTCCTGGTAGTTCTCCCTGGAACATACATATCATTGTAAGGGCGCTTCAGTCAACACGCTTCAGTTACTTTATAGAGCTGTATACATTTTGGAATCAGCGACTGGTTGCGCCGCCATGGTGTCCGGTGAGATATAGCCCATAAGCTAAGCGTCCACCGCGTCGGCATCGGTGCGTACGGAGCGGTGGACGCTTAGCTTTACTAACCTGCGCTCTTGTAGATGGCGGCGCGCATGGCCGCTGTCACACGCCAAATATCTGTCGTAGACCATGCAAGCCATGGCGAACGAATGTGCGCGCTCGTTCGCGCGACGGTGGTGCACGTGCCGGTGAGCTAAAACAAGCCGGTTCTTATAAACTAGTGTTACATGTACATACCCCACAAATGGACAGACAACGTAGACAACGTAGATTTGTTTCTCAGCAATCACAACATTCATTTTATAGGAGATTGCAAAAAAAAAGAAAGTTTAAAAATAAAACAAACAAGAGTAAACTGACTTTACTGGTAGCGAAATAGGATTATGTAAAGTTTAAGGAATTGTAAAAAAAAATCGGAATCTACTTTTTATTTAGTTAATGGTTCTTCTAAATAATGGTTTTAAAGGATGTTGTTCTAAAGGATGTTGTAATAGTATGAAAAACGCTATATAAGCGAAATAAGAATTCGCTCACCCACTTCATTTTGATTTAGATTTTTAACAACCTGAAGTACGTATATATATTACAAAAAAAGTATTTAAGTCGGCTATCTGTTTCCCATAGTTACAAGCTGTTTAGGCAAAATATTGAAGTATAGAATGTGAACCATTACTCAGTATTATTTAGTTTATTTAATTTACAACTTAGGTTACTTTCAAAATACTTTTTAGATCATTTTTTTTCAGGTGGCTTTCAGATCTATGAACTTAGAAATTCATAAGTATTATTATTTCAATAGATGTCGGACGGGTGGCACAATGCTATGTCAAAGTATGCCACCCGGCTGACTGTACTAATGTTTTGTATGAAAGGCAGCATAAAGATTCAAGCAATTGCTCGAGTCCTTCCGCCGCTCTTTTGCTGAGATTTTATGCTGCCCGCGGTTTGAAATCAATTTATTTATTTAAAATTTTTTATTTACAATTTTACAAAGAAGTACAAGGATGTAGGTATAGATAAAGTAAAGTTTTTTTGTTGTTAGTGGTTGATCGTACGCATACCTTGCCATTGCTGCCGGCGTTCTGCATTACTATCCTGATTCTGGGTTTGGCCTTGGTTCTGGGTTTGTCCTTGATTCTGGGCTTGCCCTTGACTCTGAGAATTTCCTTGATTCTGAGAATTCGCTTGACTTTGGGTTTGGCCTGGGGTAGGAGTTTGTTCTTGATTCTGAGATTGCCCTTGGCTATGGGTTTGTCCATGGTTCTGGGGCTGATCTTGATTTTGGGCCGGTGTTTGCCCTTGGGCTCCGGTATGATTTCGTTCATGCAACAGTAACGCATCCCCAATGTTTTGACGCAACACATCCCCAATGTTTTGACGCAACGCGTTGGCAATAACGTTCTGCAGTAATTCTGTAGCTTGAGCTTCGCCCGAATTCGCTTGTAACGGAGTTACATACACTGTTTTTAAAATTCAAAATAAAAAAGGGTTAAAAGACATGTCGTAGGGAAAAACATAAAAGTAAACATTGATATTTTTTTTACAAATACGCTCTCTAATTCAAATAAAATAATTGATGTACAAGAACTTAGTATAAAAGCTGGGTAAAGCATCTAATAAGCAACATCATAGTAGCGTACTCTCGTGCCTTAGATCATAATTGCCTAATCATCTTAATTAGTTATGGTGAGAGACTAGATATAAAGAGTGAAGTCAAGAAATTGCGTACATATTCGTTTCTTCACATATTATTACCAAAACATACAGTATACATTTAAGCTGTGAACTGGTCTAGATAATTTGAAAATGCTGGTATAGAATGTACCTTCACGTTCGAAGTCTACGTCGCTGAGATCGCCGGGCATGAAACCGGCGCCGGCCATGCTGTCATCCATACTCATCACCACTTCCACTCCGCCGTTCAAACCGCGCAACAGGTTATCGAGATCTGGACCAAACAATATTATCTGCTAATAAGTGCAATAAGCATATTACTTGAATGTCAATCAACATCCTACTAATATTATAAATGCGAAAGTTTGTAAGTATGGATGGTTGGATGGATGGATGTTTGTTACTCTATAACTCCAGAACGGCTGAACGGATCTCGGTGAAAATTGGCACAGAGATATAGTCTCGAATAACACATAGGCTACTTTTTATCCCGTGGGAATACCGCGATTAAAACTACGCGGATGAAACTGCGAGACGCAACTTGTATAATATAAACTGTAGAAACTGTCTAAAATTCCAAAAATGTATTCCAATAGCGTGCAAATAAATGATCTTTGTATTTTTACAGTTTTTTTTTTAATTGTTTGGAATTATTTATTATGAGTTTCAAATCACTTAGAGAGGAGTATTATAAGTTTGAGGTATTATAATATATATTATATTTCTATTATGGTTGTTTGTCGGCCAGTGGTGCGCCTTGGGACCACCAGCAGTGGATTTAAATAAATTGTTAATAGCTGGTTAAGTAATTAAAACTAATAATAATACTCCGCACGATGATTAATAAGACTTACCCATTAGAACATGGGGGCGTTCATTGGCCGGCCTGCCCCCTGCCGGCGACTCTTCCTCAGCGGCACCGCTGCTAGGCGGTTGGCTTGCCTGCCGGGCAGATTGCGCCTGTGCACTGAACAGGTGACCGAGCGACTGCGCGAGCAAGTCCCCGTCGGCTTGGCCGAGGCCTCGACCTTGGGTCAGGCGCTGCATTTCCTCCGCGGAGGGTAGCCCTAGGCTTTGCACCATGCTGGCGGGCATGGGCACCATGGGCAGGGGCACCATGGCGGGCAACATGCCGGGCATTATGCCGGGCATGGGCACCATGCCAGGCATCATGCCGGGTACCATGCCTGGGCCTATCGGCCCCAGGGGCAACATGGGCCCCACGATGACGCCTTGCCCTATGTTCAACGTCATGCCGGGCATCCGACCACGACCCATCCCACTGTCGCTTTGTCCGCGACCGGCGGAGCGACCTTGGGCGTAGTTTGAAGGTTCAACGTCAGGGAGATCATCGTCCGGAGCGGACGCAGCGGTCGTCGGTGCGGGCGGGCGCGCGCCCGCAGCGGCCGCTGTCGGAGTGGGAGCGGCTGGAGCCGAGGGCTCGGTCGGGGCCGAGGGCGGAGGCGGCGGAGGCGGCGGCGGAGGCCGGGCGTAAGACGCAGCTTGCTGCGCAGCCGCCGCAAGGTCCTGTTGAGCCTGCGCCTGGTGCAGGTTAGAGGCGACAGCGGCCAGGCCGCTAAGCAGACTGTTGTCGATAGGGATCGTGATGTGTCCCCTGGTCTCGATCGCAACTTGGTACGGGCGAGGCGTGGAGCCGTCGGTCGTGGGCCGGGTGAAGGTGCGCGTCGAGGTGTGGATGCGAGTGCCTCCGACTGCGGCGGCGGCGGCAGTGGCAGCAGCAGCAGCAGCTGCGGTGGCGCGGCGCAACGCATCCTGCGAGGCATCGAGGCCATCGCCCACGCCAGCAGCAGCGGCGGCGGTGGCGGCGGTAGCGGCAGTGGCGGCGACAGTAGCGGCGGCGGTAGGGGTTGCAGCAGTGGCAGTAGGGGTTGCAGCAGTGGCGGTGGCGGTTGCGGCGGCCGGTGGCGCGGTGCCACGCTGCGGCTCGCCCCGGCCGGCGGAGGTGGCGGAGGCGGCGGTATCGCGTCCGGCTCCCCTACCGCGGGTATCGCTAGACATGGCCCGCCTGCCTGTGGTTGTCACCACGTTGATATGAGCCTGACATACAAAACACAACATGTTGTTATTCTGGAATAGCTGTGATTGCAACAGAGTGGGCGGGCTGGGCGGGAGGATACCTGCACCGGCAGCGAATGGCGCGTGGCGCTGGGCGGCTCGGAGGTGAGGCGCGGCTGGCGCTGGCCCACGTGGAACGAGATGTCGCTGATGGCGTGGTAACTGTGCGCGAAGCTGTGCATTATGTCGCAGATGAGCGTCACAGTGTGCTGCCGCTGCGACCTCTCCGACTCCGGGTACTACAAAGTTATACTTCGATTTAGGTTTGACATCCCACACCATATCTGTACAATCAGATATTTTACAACACAATAAAGCCAAATAGGAGCACTGAAGTTCTGGTTTTCTATAAAATCAAAATACATGTAAAGACCATGCTTATTTCTGTTCAACATTACTGTGTTTCGCTTTGAAGGGTGTAGTTGCCGTTGGTGGGACGGACACATGAGGCTTAACATCTGCACCTATTTCTCAATCAACTGATGGACGCAGGGCATTACGTCGTAGCTCACGTTCATATTGTGCCTGGCGAATTCATAGCATGACTTGCGAGATAATGCTTTGTTATAGGTGAAGGGTTACCACAAAACATCAGGTGGGCCATCTGCGTGTTACATCAACAAGTACCGTTGCTTCGTACCGTATTTATTTATATAAAGTATACCTCTACGTTATGTAAACTACTTGGAAACCTGCACAGATTATCATCATCTTCCTGCCCTTATCCCACGCTAAGTGGGGTCGGCACAACAGGTTCTACTCCTCCACTCTCCTCTATCATTCGTCATCTCGGTGCTCACTCCTTTCTTACTCATATCATCCTTCACACAGTCCATCCATCTTTTCTTTGGCCTACCTCTCTTTCTAAAACCAATCACATCCATGTCTAACATGTAGTGTGTAGTGTATATATATATACAAATGTGTAAAACCTATGTGTCAAACCTGCACAGATTATATTATTATTAAATGTTTTACCATGTATGTAAGTAGCTTTCTGTCTATCAGTCTTCTAGCAAGGTTCTTGTTATGTCAAGGTATACCCGTGTTGGTGTGCTAGCCAAAAACGAGTTCTATTCATAAGAGCAATGGGAAGGTTCTTGCCTGTTCGACAGCAAGGTCTCGCAGCATGGTGATGTAAAGCGCGCGATACGGTGCGAACTCCTCGTGGAGAACTTCCAGCTCCTCCAACACGTGGCCGAGGTCGCGCGGGCGCGAGTAGCGATGCCGCATCCCTCGGGCCGCTGCACGCCTGAACGAACCATCCGTGGATTGTAATATTTATATATAAGTAGACTTTCCGCACATCACATTATAGCCCCAAACTAAGCCAAAGCTTGTGATATGGGAACCAGATAGCTGATATTGGTGGTTGGTGGTGGAGGTGTTTTCTATCTATATATGTATATAAATGAATTACCATAAAAAAATAACATCGAGCCGCTAGCGCGACCAGGGACCTACTTATGCTAAAATGGTATTCAGCTCAGAATAAATATTAGTTGTATACCACTCAACGCTGATTTAAAATAAGATTATACCTAAGTTGTATTCTATGCTAGATGTTTGACTTGCCATTCTGTTATATTATGTCTATCTTATCTGTCTTGTCAGATGTCTGCGTATAATGGATTGACATCATAAGGTCACCAGTATCGATCACGTGATCACTTTCTTTGTTGCCTAATTTTGTCGATCTGATGGAACGGTGTTCGACATAAGCCAGGAGGATTGCTAATATTTTTTTATAAAATGGGTTACCACTTACACAAGATATTTTACACAAGATATTTATTAACAGCACAACAACTCAAAATGGAAAGACGACTACGTACCACTGCATCTTCAATCCATTACATCTCTTACGTTACTGTCTGATGGACAATCAACGCATAGACAGAAGTCCTTGGAACAATGACATGTAAAAGGTAGCTTTCTGTTATAGTATAGAAATGCATTAAGGATTCGTTTTCTGTCATTTTGCGAAAAAAACATATCATTTTAATTTTAATTGTTTTTTAGTGTTATTTTGAGTTGTGTAATTTTAACCAACATTACTTGAGGTCTTAGCGCAAAGTGTAAGCCAAAAGTGTAGACCGAAAATGTGTTGAGTGTTTTCAAGAAAACCAACACCATTTTCTTCAAAACAAATAACGTGACTTGATTATGGACCGACTTGACTAAAAAGTATTAAACGATAAAAATTTACATTGACAAGATTGTCTATAAGGACAGCAGCCATAAACAAAAAAGAAGAAGTGATGCATTAAGAAAGGAATCCCCGATAATCAACCGCCAAGTGTTGAGTATTTTATGAAAACAAAACCCAACGATGAACGAGCTCGGGAATATAACTAATAATAATGGTTGCTCAACCACCAACCGTTGTTACAAACACAAGAGGTGGTGAAAAGGGAGTAGATAAGACTAACCTGTGTCTCGCGTCGTCACGTTCCTGTTCCTCTTCTAATTCCTCCTCATCAGGTTCATCAGACTCCTCGTCGACATCAATTGCAGGGCCCTAAAATTTTAAACTTACGTAAACATCGATTTTCTTACCTGAGAATCTTACCTGGGGCATTATTCTCTATGACATAGGAGATTTTTTGCCCCAAGCCCTGTAATGACACAAAGTGATCTTGGGCTATATTCTAAGACATCCTACTAATATTATAAACACGAAAGTTTGTAAGTATGGATGGATGGATGTTTTTTACCCTTTCACGCCGGAACGGCTGAACGGATCTCGATGAAACTTGGCAGAGATGGATTATAGTCTGGAATAACACATAGGCTACTTTTTATCCCGTGGGAATACCGGGATTTAAATCTGCGCGGGTGAAACCGCGGGGTGCAACTAGTTAATAACTAGTAGGAGATAGTTTTCCCTAACCGTGTGACGTCACAACCTGATCTTAACGCAAACGCGATTGGATTGGTCATTGTGGATATAGTCCCAGCTTTTTTTTATACAACTAGCTGATGGAGCAAGCAGATGGCCCACCTGATGTTAAGTGGTAACCATCACCTACAACAAAGCATTGCCTCGTAAGTCACGCACGATAGGAACGCGCCCTACGATGCACTGCTCTGCGTCCATCAACTTGAGGCGTACAGACGTTAAGCCTCATGTGCCTGTAATTACACCGGCGACCACTCTGCAAACCGAAACACAGCGTTGCTGCTTGGCGGCAGAAAAGGCGTGGGGGTAGTAATTGCCCTGACGAGCCCTTCACAAAGAGCTCTACTACTCTTAAGGGTCCGGTGACTGCGGCTCGCAATTTCGAGGTGCGATTGGCTATTATTTCATTTTATTTCATTTTGGGGAGGTTGTTTGAAATAATAACTCTAAAGAAACACGCATAAATACTGTTCGAACACAAATAATACAATAATATAAGGGAAATGTGCTTGAGTCAGAAATCATTTTGGTATTAGGTAAACGTAAGACCAAACATACTAATCCCAAAATGATTTCTGATTCGGGCATGTTTCCCTTATATTATTGTATTATTTGTGTTCGAACAGTATTTATGCGTGTTTCTTTAGAGTTATTTTTTCAAACAATCTCCCCGAAATGAAATAATAGCCAATCGCACTTCGAAATTGCGAGCCGCTGTCACCGGAGCCTTAAAAGCTTTAGCTTACCTACTACTGCTATATCAAAGAAAACTACTAACAATTCAGTTCAAAATATATAGGTAATGCGTCATTGGCATCATTTTTAAGTCTACCCAGGGAAGGGTTTTCCTCTGCTACGAGCATCTGTTAGTAGAACTATGGGTCGTCGTCGTTCGGGTTATTTCGCATATTGAAATGAGAGAGTGAGAGTGCCAAATGCTCGTCTTTCGACCTTTATGGATTTTTGTTTGCTAATTACAAACAAATTATTTTATTTATTTATGTTCCAGTTTTAATCAAATGTATAAATATTGTGCATTTTAAATTACAAGCTATCGATGCACATTCGCTCACTTTACTAATTTCTATCATTTATTCTACATACTTATCACATCAACCGCTGGAGACAAAGGTTCTCGAATGGCGAACACGAATAGTATAATGAAGCGTGTGACGCCTTCCTAATACCAAATGGATTAACGACTTTGTTAAGATCGCGGGAATCGTTCCTTAAAATGTGTAGTGTGGAGGCCTGTGTCCTGCAGTGGACACCTGCAAGCTGATGATGATGATGATAAATTTCATCATGTATTATAGGTATCTTATATTCATAGAACATTTTTTTTTTACATATTATAGGTATAACGTTTGACCGCTATCTCACCTGATGGTAAGTGACGATGCGGTCTACGGTGTAGCACGCTTACCTAGAAGATACCTATTCACTTGTCTCTTGAAGACATCCAAATTATAGGCATCTGGAAAAACAGACGCCGGCAAGGAGCAACATCTTATATATCAAATAAAACTTGTGTCCAGTTTGCGTTCACCCGTCCTTCTAACACCGCATACTTATACCATGTAATAGATACTATTTTGCCCTAAGTTAGGTAAGGTAGCAGTAGGTACTAGATCAAGTGATAATTCTGCTCAAAGGGAGTTTATGTCACCATACATAATTAGTACTAAGCAACAACACATTTTTTTTTATTTGTCAAGTTTACCTAGAAATGTGGATTTCAGGGTCAAATTAAATATTTTACATTGTATGTTCCTTTTCGATATTAAATTACTTTTAACTTTTTTCAGACAGTAACTCTTGTCACAAGGTGAAATTAGAAGCCTGAGCTATAAAGGGACAACCTTCTGATGACTTTGAGATTGTTTTCTATAGAGAAAATATTGATTTACGCGTAGGTAGGTAGACGTGTCGCCACAAAGCCCACGGTTCGCCTCGTGTCCTCGTTTAACCTTTAATATTTCTTGTAAGTATCATCTACGGTAAAATAGTTAGTATAAGCAATGCTGCTATTTCTCTAGAACCAGTACTTAATCAAATGTAATGAATAAAAAAATTGTAGTAAGGTTACTAGCATGGACCCCCGCCCGATCTACCAATGTTAAGAAATCCTATCAAAATAATGGAATCCTTAAAAAATAAGATATTTCCCACAACACCGCGTGGTTGGTGAAACCGGCATTATAATTTCTGATTGTTAATGGGTAAAAATTTGCCAAAACTACCCAGAAATTTTTGATTACGGTCAACTCAACACAAACACTGTCCATAGTCCGAATCCATTACTTAAGCATGACTTAGTTTTATTATTTTTTATTTTTATCATATGTTATTAGGAAGATTTTAGGTAAATATGTTCCACTATCGTTCAACGTGATTCATCTGGTAAGCCGGCAACATCATAACAATAAAACGTCACAATTATTCCGATGACGTTTTATTGTTTCAAATCAACAAAGATACAACATTCGCAAGAAAAAACTTACTAATGTTAGATACAAACCTATGAAAGTATTAGGTAGATAACCTACATAAATCATTCGATGCATTGGTGCATATTAAATTCAATCTTGCAATGTCGATGAAACAGATTGTGAGCGTTGCAAGTACTGCGCATGTGTGTTATTGATTCCTGTGGGGCACCAAGGATAACTCGCGCCTCGTCAGGAAATTGGGTCATTAAGTTCGATGCACTTGTGATATAATGAAACATTATTTTAGATTGAATACCTAAACTTTATTTTATGGCGATTAGGATCATCTTTTTGATGCATTTAAAAAAGCAAAAAAGCATTCCCACTAATAAAACAAGTGTAATAAATTAGGATTACCTACTGCCGAAGATAAAATTTAGGCCTATGGTTACTTGAACCTACGCAAGAATCTCACTCAAGCTAAATGTGGTATCAGTGATAGTTCACTTGAGTGAACACTTATTTTTTCTTTAAAACTACACAGACGTAGAACAGAACATTCTTCCTTTTTCAAAATAAATTCATCTTTTATTAAGTCGTTTAATAAAGTTATGTAGTCCGTCTTGGAATTGGAGTGAAAGGTGCCAATTGCCAAATATCCCAACATTTTTGGATCGGTTCAATAATGAATCTATTGCGCACTCTTGTTTCATTTTATTAACAAACGTTGCACTTCATGTGAAAAGTGCCAAATGAGCGAAAAATGAAGTTTCGAACAACGGAAAAAAAGAAAACGAATAACGGAATTTAAACTAAAAGCATTTAGATGTATACATATAACTTAACCATATGCATAAATTAATTAATGAGCCATACTGATAATGGTACGCTTTAGTAGCAGCAAAGCTGTCTTGTTACGCACCTTTTATAAGTACAGCCTAGTATTATTGTTTTAAATATTTCGTAAAATAAAGTGCAATCCAACATTTTATTCAAGAACCGTGACTATGCATCTTAGTGTCTAAGAATGCCTAATTATTTCTCTTCGAGAGCATTATTCGAGTGCGACACAGTGCATTACGTGCAAGGTGTCCTTACGTGCATATTTAGCTGATGAAAAAAATGCATCGGCACGGTGCTGATTTCTCAAGCATAGCAGATAATCAATCATAGGCCATGCAATATTCTGATAGATATAAATTCATTGCCCCAGCATATTTTTGAGATAAGCGAACAATTATATTTCCCGCAACGTGAATGACAATAAGAGTCACATGGAATAAAAGATGACAATTTGTAAAGATTTCGGTTCATGAAGAAATGTTTGCATAATGAAATATAGGAACTTCGTTGTTCACAAAAAAATGTACGAAAATTTTTCTTAGAAACAACTAAAAAAAGTTTTAATATTTTTGAGACCATACACGTATCTTCTTATTTTACTTTCATTTTACTTTCACTCTAGAATTTCGGAAATCGTTCGTGAGAACAGGATAAAACAAAGTCCGATTTCATAAAGTTCGCGAAGGTGCATACAAGTTATCCCATTAAGGAGTTGGAGGACAATCTATATAATTCGTCATGAACTATATCCACAAAGTTTTGTTTCGAAAGGGGAGTTGTCTGGCACAGTAAGAGCGATTTTACCTACCTTTTCATTATTTAAGATTTAAATGCTCTCAAAAATCAGAGCCTTTGTTTCTATTAGTATCGGAGAACCACTGGGATGATATGAAAAAGGTCTAAAATACAAACTAGATACATAATGTGCAAAAACTATTTAAATGAATAATTAGATTCACAACCAATCCCCAGATACAGTAGACATGGCTAGATAAATGTCTGTGGAGTGTATACACATACCTCTGTGTTGGACCCTTGGGTCGGCTCTTCATCTGTCGGAAGTTCAGTGTCCATAGGTTCGGATGGTTGATCCGCCGATTCTCCAGAACCGCCCTATATTGATTAACATCAAACAACATCAAGTACTCTGCAAACGATGCTGAGGCAACAGGCATGCAGTCATACAAAATACGAAACAGCAGAAATAAAATTGTGTCAGATGCAAACATTGGAATAAAATAACAAACGAAACATACACCTACTTAGTTTGCATTCTCTTAAACCTAGTAAGAGTGATGCTACATTCTATATATTTTAACAGATAACGCAAATTTTTTGGTAGTTAATATTATAGATCGTAATTTTCATAAAGTGATATCATAGCATAGGAAATTATTTAACAAACCTATTATTATAGCAAAAAAATGTCAAGCTATTATTATAGCAAAAAAATTACATTCCAACATGATTTTTTAGAAGCGAGATCGGCTGTATCTGTACTACCTACATTGTGACAACGATAAGAATCACACGGTAGGTAAGCTCTTAATCTGATTTAACATAAGAAAACTTTTCTTGATTCTTCTTCTAAAGTTGATTCCTCGGTCCGCTAAAAGCGTCATACAGAATAGTGTTTCACAATTGTTTTTTTTTTACAGACTTGCTTAAATGAAATCTCAAGATACAATTCGGTGTGCCAAGCCGAAGCGTTACAAAAAAACTATAGTTACATATATTTTTGGTACTATTTACTACTTTTCGGTTCGCCCCGAACTGATAAGCGACGCGCTTCAAAACTTAAAGTAATTAAACATTGTGTTGGATTGGACCTACTAACTAGGTGATGTAACCAAGCAGGCTGAGGGCTATTTTGATTCATTCGATATCGGATTCGTTACGGAACGTAATTTTTAGAATTTCGAATACAATGGCTCGAAAAGCCCTGTCGGTAACGAAGGTACGATTGCTTACGGAGTTTTCAAATAACGCGATTTTGACAATTTCACGTTTTTTTTTGACATTAGGATTGGATTTTTTTGTTGGCAAAACAATTGTTGAAATGCTGTCCGAGTTTAAACATACAGCAGATTTATTGTTTATATATTTTTTTTGTTAATTTAGTATTAATATCTGACTATATTTCAAAACAATATGATACAGCAGAGCAGAAAACATAGCTTGGGTGGTATTTCAATGGCCATTTAGCACTTAAATAGCCCAATTCGCTCTCTTCTCCAACTCTTTAGTAAGTTTTTGTATCTATCGAATAGTAATCATGGCCTCCGATTTTTTTGTGGCAATGGGAACAAAATTTTCATACATTGTAATAAAAAAAAATGTGAGTAGAAGCGGTTCCTCCTCACATGTTTCTGAAAACGCGATCATATAAATAATCAATTGGTCTACCTATAAAACTGACGCCGCCGGCGGCTCCGTATGCCTAAGTGAAACAACGCAGTGGGATATATCAATTTTGAATCCAGTATAGTACCTACTACAGAACTCATTTGGTCGAGTTTTTCTGGACGGAGTTATTAATACGAGAAAAAATTGAAAATAACCTTAATCACTATAAGTACATAAAACCGCTATGTAGTTTATAATTGCGCTGTTTTAAAAAGTCTGAAATGTTTTTTTACCACTGTAAGCTAATTTTGAATTAAAATTACCTTGGATTATTGTGAAAGTTTGAAAAAGGTAATAAACTCTTTCAAGAAAAAACCGACTTCAGGTGCACTGGACTCATACTACTGTAACATATAAACTATTCGTCAGATCTTACTCATTTTAAATGACAAGCACCAGCTTTCGATAAAAATAGGTTCATAAAAATCGAACCACCTAGTAAAAAGTTAATTCTGAAATATAATACAGTCGTTTTCATTTGAAGTTGCTATTAATCCTCATTATTTATCAAAAAAGCTATGCATGTTGTTTTTTTCTTGACGTTTCTGAACTTCATTAACAAACAAGTTTTCTTACCAAATCCCCGAGATGATTTCGCAGAAGTGCCATTGTCTCTCTGATTTCTATGATCATACGGCGAATAAACTCCATTCGTCCTGCTGTAGGTGTCATTGACATGGCTTGCTGCTGTTCTATCACCAAATCGGTTGGAGCAGACTAAAAACAAAGCTTTATTAGCCATCTTTCTTTTAATAATGATAAGTCTAGCTGGATTATATGTTATGTATTATATGTACGACCTCAGTGGCGCAGCGGGCGAGAGTCTGCTTGCGACGCAAGAGGTTGCGGGTTCGATTCCCGCCTCGGAACAAATTTTTATGTACGATCGGCAGAAATTTGTTTCGTTGGTCTGGGTGTTATGAGCATTATTTATTTATTTTTTATTTAAAGAAGAAGTCAAGCTAGCTCATACTTATAAAATAACAGAACCATAGCCTAGGCCTTACCAAGAGATGCCGGATGTGATGGCGCAAGGGAGAAGTAGATGGGAATCTTCCCGTGCCATCCCCCCCCACGTTATCTCTTTCGAGTTCTCTGCGTCTATGGCGTCTCGATGGCGGGCTGGGTGGCGCACGCTGAACAAGATGCAAGCATTTGCCATCATCCACACCTGCAAAAGTATCAATTTCAAATAAAAAGCTCAAAGTTTTGACATCCCTTCTAGTTTCCTTAAATTAAGGTACCTAGTAGGCTAGTAATGCAAGTGTAACAAAAAGTTAAATCATTTACCGCATTCGTTAAGTTTTTGGTCATCTTGCAAAACTCTCCCGCAGAAGATGAGACGCTGTCGTTCAATTTCAAGGCCCAATGTTTCCCTGATCTTCTCCTTCAATTGTTGGACAGTTGACTGAAAGAAACAATAACTTACTTTTTGTTCGTGACCTCTTGAGTAAAAAGATGAAAATGCAAATTGAACTTATGGCTAGATATCTAGGACTCTGATCGGTATGCCAATATTGAGTGAATAATTTGTGACTCAGTTACATATATTTTACATTATTTATTTGAAACACCATCCAGTACCTACTTAACTAGTGGCTCTGGGAGCTGTAGACCTCGCGAGCATACTAAAAGTGAGCTATTTGAGGAATGTAATGTGCAAGTGCATTTTCCGTTTTGTGATTTTTTTGATCTTTTTGATTTTTTTGCATCATCTTGTGTAGAATTAGGTCCTTTGTGTTTCTCTAAAATTTGATTGAAAACCATCGATTGTTTGAAGAGCTATCCTGTTCATCATGCTGAAGATCCTTATCAGATCTTCGCCAAACTTTTATGAGACCAACTTGTAGTTACTACCTTTCAAATAAAAAAAAATAATCGAAATCGGATCTCATTTGGTGGAGATATCCAGTATATCAAATAGCCCCCTTTTTGCCCTTTTTTTGGGGGAAGTACCCCTCCAATCAAAAATCCCCGACGACAAAAAAATTCTAATAAGTCATAAAACCTGTGTACCAAGTTTCGTCCAGATCGGTTGAAAAATGCGACATGTAGAGGAGAACAGACAGACAGACAGACAGACATCCGGACAAACGCATTTTTGGCCAATGTGGAAACTGAGACGCTTCGCTCGCTTCGCTCGCTCGGTCAATTAGAAATGGGTTTAGGTGGTATTTTATTAAATAACCTGTAACTGAATCATATCTTTTTAGTCCGTCACTAATTCGATATAATATAAAATGTTTGCTTCCTATTGGATCCTGATAGATTAAGAAATAACCCATGAGTGATAAAATTCAATATTACTAGTGGCTCTGGGAGCTGAAGACCTCGCGAGCATACTAAAAGTGAGCTATTTGAGGAATGTAATGTGCAAGTGCATTTTCCGTTTTGTGATTTTTTTGATCTTTTTGGTTTTTTTTGCATCATCTTGTGTAGAATGAGGTCCTTTGTGTTTCTCTCAAATTTGATTGAAAACCATCGATTGTTTGATGAGCTATCCTGTTCATTATGCTGAAGATCCTTATCAGATCTTCGCCAAACTTTTATGAGACCAACTTATAGTTACTACCTTTCAAATAAAAAAAGAATAATCGAAATCGGATCTCATTTGGTGGAGATATCCCGTATATCAAACCTTTTTGCCCTTTTTTTGGGGGAAGTACCCCTCCAATCAAAAATCCCCGACGACAAAAAAATTCTAATAAGTCATAAAACCTGTGTACCAAGTTTCGTCCAGATCGGTTGAAAAATGCAACCTGTAGAGGAGAACAGACAGACAGACAGACAGACATCCGGACAAACGCATTTTTGGCCAATGTGGAAACTGAGACGCTTCGCTCGCTTCGCTCGCTCGGTCAATAATATTAAGGGTCCGTCGCCCAATCGAACGAAGTCGAGCGTTTGGCGCGGACTGAGAGCTGGGCGCGTTGCGTAGCTTGATAAAAGTGAAGTTTTTAAAAAATCGTTTATAAAAATGAGTATAAGCTAGAATATTTTTATCTTTTTTTATTTATAAACATTAGTCTGTTCTTTCATGTGGTATACGTATTCTGGTTTTAGACTTCGTAAAGTTGAAGCGTAAAATTGCGCCAGAGCGGCGTTTTTAAACATTTTATTTTAGAAACAATTACTTATTTGAATTTTTTTATATTTTCTCTATGCATAAAGATAAATGCAAACTGTTTAATTATATTGCATTTTTACAAATATAATGTGACTTCGTTTACGGGTGTATGGTGGGTCAATACAAAGGCAAAGAGTACCATTTTACGAAATCGTGCGTTACAAATAAATTTATTAATCTGTTGAAAATAGTAACTATTTTTTTTTCTATTACTCCTTTTTATGAGGCATCAGACTTTTATTTTTGTGATCGTGAAACGTAAACTGTAATTACACCACGGGATAACTCAAGCTCGAAAAACGGCCTTATTGTTCAAATCGCGCAGGAGCGTTCTTAATAGCTGATGACTAAAATTTTTTGATTTGATCTAAGACTGTAATTATTTTATCCTACTTCCTTTTTTTCTTATAGCTAAGTAAAGCTGAAACTACTTAAAATCTTATCATGTTATTATGTAACAACATCTCAATAAGGCCATGATACCTACATGATTTCATTCGATCGGTATCGGATTCGGCACAGAATACAATTTTTGAATTTACAAAGAAAATTACAATGGCTCCCTAAAATCCTTGTCGCAAACTAACTTTAAGCGATTTTCACATAAAGCTTTTGACATTAGAATTCGAAAAGATAACACGTGACTTTCCGCCAGCTATTCGGTGGCGGAAACCTTTCCGTAAAAAGTCGTAAGAACCCAGAGGCCAACCTGTCGTTTAAAAATACACATTTGCTTGTAAATCCGCTGAAGTTCCCATCCCGTCGCTAAAAAAATATTTACTTATATGCTGGACAATCCACACAGCACTATCTAGCCCCAAAGTAAGCTATTCAAAGCTTGTGTTATGGGTACTAGATAACTGATATATTGGAATGGAATTTCACGTTGATTCATTTGGTTCGTTGGTAGGTACATAATATGTCCTAAAAAACTGTCAATTGAATTTTCCGTGACGAATCAGATACCGAACGAATCAAAATAACCCCCATGGTCACCTTGTTTATAATTCATAACCTTTAAATATTTTCGGGAATACCTTAAATATTTAGATCATTTTCAGAAAAAAATTAAAAAATGCGTCTATATTGGCATAATACCAACCAGGCTCCAAGCAAGTACCTAGTAGTAGATAGCCACAAGATTAAGTCAATAAATGTAAGGAGAAGAATGTAAAGGTCTCTCAGTTTAACATGCATTTTGTGTGAAAATACCCTACTGAAGAAGATGTACGCGCTGTGCACGAAGCTAAGTAATTCTACGGCAGACTTGTGAATCAATCGGTATTCAAAATCGCTTAAAAGGCAGCATACGGCGCGCCGCTATCTCGCTCGCATAGTTAAACATTTTTGAAGATATAAACTAACTGAATGTAGTTAGGTATGTAAAATCGCAATCGGTAAAGTTGTAGTCCATGGCATTACAAAGATTAAGCAAAAATAAAATTTTGATCCAAGCAAGTTTTCATACTAACAATTAGAAAAATATTAAATCCTATGTGTAAAAACTTGTTCGGATCAAAATTTTATTTTCGCTCAATCTTTGTAATGCCATTGACAACAACTTGACCGATTGCGATTTAACATAACTAGGTTCAGTGATTTTATATTTCAAAAATATTCAATCGTGCGAGCGAGATTGCGGCGCGCCGTATGCTGCCCCTTAAGACGAAGACAAGGCCTAATGTGACTCTCGCTCGCACGTTTTGACTTGTTGAAAGATATAAAATCACTAAACTAATTTTAGAAAAATCGCAAACAACCATTTTGTGTGCAATCACATTGCGCATAGTGTAGTAAAAAAAAACATTTTGATCGATACAAGTTTTCCTACTTAAAGTTTGCTTTTCTAGTTTTCGTACTCAAGCAAACTTTTGAGTAGGAAAACTTGCATCAATCAAAATGAAATTTTTCCAAACTATGCGCAATGCGATTGCACACAAAAAAGTTGTTTGCGATTTTTCTAAATTGGAATTTGTGATTTTATATCTTTGAAAATGTCGAATCGTGTGAGCGAGAGAAATATTAGGTGTTGTCAACGCCTTAAGGTTAATAGGTCCGTAACTACACCGCCGTCAATTTCTGATTAGTTCTTATACTTCCAAGGTTGCCTGGAAGAGATCACTCTCAGCGATAAGGTCGCCCATTGTTATACCTTAAATGTATGCTTTTACTCTGTACTATGTTTCTATGTGGTGAACAATAAAGAGTTATCTATCTATCTATCTAATAGGTAGTAAGGCTAATGCTCGCTCTCGCTCGCACATTTTGACATCTTGAAAGATATAAAATCACTAAACCTTTTTCGAAAAATCGCATAGCAGCAATTTGTGTCCAAAGACATAGCACACAGTTTAGTAAAAATTTAATATTGTTTGTTTCAAGTTTTCCTTCTGAAAAGTAATTTTTGATAGTTTTTGTACTCAACAAAAACTTTAATTGCATGAAAAATGCATGGATGTGAATACAATAAAGCAGCAACAACCTTAATCAATCGCTTCGTCAATCAATATGATCTGAACTTTAGTTTTTGTAGTTTATAAAACATGCTTGACAGCTTCTAATTTCTATTATTTACCTTTTATTTGCACTTAATCGAATGTATGCAGAATATCAGTATGCTTGGGCTCACCAAGAAACCAGTCCGGAGGTTGCATTGGTATACTTACCACCTGTTTCTGAAAGCTTGATTAAAGCCATTCGGCAGTCAAGTCACTTACTATTTCAGCTTTTAGTTAAAATTAAATAGAGATAAATTAAATTAAATAATTAACTAAGTAACATAAATCCCTACATTTTTTAAAACTTTTATTAAGTAATTGAAGTAGTATTACTTAATTAAGTATTTATAATTGTGTCACCTATCTGATGGTAAAAATTGCATGTTCATAGCTCAATCGCAACATTAGCATAGCAAAACAAAGTTTAAAAACACTAAAGAAAAAAATATCAGTTTAAATACACTAAGCTAAGGAATTTTGCAGTCATAATGTGCTAGCAAAGGTCGCAATAGGGATGTCTGATTTGCAGCATTCAAGAAAGCAAACCATCATCGCAGATACCACAAGACGAAAATCTTCATCAGTGCTTGTTGCCAGTGGTGCAGGTCAATTCACACATATCAGTCAAGCCACAGTTCCGTCAATGTGTTCACTCAGTTCGGTATCAGTGCTACAGTGCTACGTCAGTGATATAATTCACACATGTCAGTACTCAGTTCACAGAGCTTCAGTGAAAACATGTCCAATTTTATCAATTGCTCATCCTCCATTTTTTTTTGATGCCGCGGCGTCCGTGATCCGACAAAAATTATGTCGTCAACGAATATGTCCGTGATTGCCGGTGTCGGCACTGACACGGCACTGACACTGAGAGCACTGTGTCGTCACTGACACTAACAAGTGGGGATGTTTCATAGAGAATGTATGAAAAATATTTCGCACTGTGCCAGTACTGTGTCGGAACTGTGACTTCACTGATGTGTGAATCAACCTTTATGGAACTTTGGTTGCAAACTATTGATGAATCATTAAAAAAATAATAATAAATATTGGTGGACTTTCCATACAGCACTATCTAGCCCCAAACTAAGCTTATGCTTGTAATATGGGAACCAGATAGGTGATATACTACTTATATAACTTTTTTTTTGTAAATACATACTTATAATATTATATAACACCCAGACAGAGAACAAACATTTATGTTTATCACACAAATGTTTGTTCATGGTGGGAATCGAACCCACGACCTACGGCGCAGAAGGCAGAGCTACTACCAACTGAGCTACATAGGCTGGCATCATTAGCATTATGAAGATCATGGAATTGGTGGATGGTGTTGCTCTAAATTATGCTTGTTATGTATGTGGTGGTCTACATTCAGTATGATTTCCTTAAACTGATATGTTGTGTAATATGTAAATATGTATCTAAACTTAAAATAAATGGTGCCGAGCTTGAAGAGAAAAAGTAAAGAAAATATTCAGGTTGCTTTTTTCACCCTTTCTTGCATATTTGAATAACACTTCATACAGCCTGTAAAATTTGATAACACATGCATCACCTGTGAAAATTTATAACATAATGTGGGTAGGTAGATAATTCTGTTACAAACTATCTATCATTTCAATTTATTCATACCACAGAACCCATGATTAAGTTTCTATCGATCTGTTTAATTTATGTAGTTAATCAAATAAAAAGATTACTAAACAGCACTTGTTATTTGTGTATCTATCTATATCCATTTATGTAAATAAGTAGTTTCCTTAAGTAACATGCACTATGTATTGAAATTTTTACACCAAAGCCTGTTGGTGCAAGCAGCCGGTCATTTTTTTTTTTATATTAAAAAAGCAATAAATATAGGTCTTCATCAACATTATTCAAAAAAACTACCTATGAAATCAATACTTAGGCATCTAGGTAGGTAGGAAAGGAATGGTGGTTCATATATTGTTCAGATTACTGTTTTCAAAAAAGTTAGCATGTTGGATACAGAATGAGTGGAAGTGCATTGAAATATAGTGCATCACTTCACTTTTAGAAAATTACCCTCGCCAAATCGATCGATTCAAGTGTTCGAGCATACGAAACAAAAGAGCTTTGGAGCTGGATGATTAGACGCAAGTAAACTACTCACCTCCGCTTCGACGCTAAAGGTATGGTTGGAGGAATCCAACGTTTTCACAGTGAGTTTAATCATTTTTCACATTGGTATCCCGACCTCCCGCTAAACTAAACGCGTGCCACTAAAACAGAACCAAAAATCGATAGTTGCAACAGGAACCGATCCCGATAAAAAAACACGTTATCGATAGAAAATGTATACTGACGTGAAGCACGTCGATCGAACACCAATAATTTGAAAGTTAAAGGCAAAGGAAATGATTAGCTATAATCCTATATTTAACGAATTACTGCATAAAAAGAAACCGAAACGAAAAGACAGACGGCCCTTCCGTCCATCATCAAAACTTTCTGTCTGTCAGACAAACAAGACAGACAAGACAGCCGTGTTGTCCAAAGGTAGTATTCAAATTCCTTGGTTGTCAGAAAGGAATTTGTCAGCAACACATATAATTTGACAGTGACAGAACTGACTTCCAAAATATTCCAAATAAAAAAAATTTGAATTTCGACATTCGTAAAGATTATGTATGTACATATTATGTACATAAATAATACATACCTATGTAGGATTCGTTTCCTGTCATCTAACGAAGCAACATAACATTTTCATTTTAATTGTTTTTCTAGTGTTATTTTGAGTTGTGTTGTGTAATTTTGGTGGTATTTTAACCAACATTACTTGTGGTCTTAGCACAAAGTGTAAGCATTTGAAATGAAAGTGTATTATGTGATATCGTGATTTGACCGAAAATGTTTCAAATGTTTTGAAGAAACCGCGACCATTTTCTTCCAAACAATTGACTGACTCGACTTTGGACTGACGTAAGGACTGACGTGACTAGAAACATAACTACAAAGAGTATAATCTCTGAATCACTTGACATTGGCAAGATTGTCTATGACAGGAGCCATAAAAAGAAGAGAGAAAGAAAGATACCTATGTATAATGCTCATCTGCTCATCTAGTTTTTTGTGCAAGTATCTTATCTTCAAGTAAGTTGATCTTCACCGCACTGGTACGTCTACCTAAATTTATTTTACGTACGGTGTTGCTTCCTTTATCCGTTTTCGGATATTATACAAACCCTTAAAAAGATCACTGATGCCGAAAACGAATTCCCACGTGTAGCTAGTAATCAAAGAGAATGTAAAATCTAGTGTATAGGTAGCTTGTTATTGTAGGTCTTGTAGGTACGGCATGATCAGTGGAAGACATGTTATTACTACTACGGTACCTACTAGGTACTGTAAAAAAAAATACCCTCGATTTTCTTGAAATGCTGCTGGAGTACTTATAAGGTGCTCAATGCCTATTATCCTGTGCTGCACACACAACAATAATTAGGCTGCATCATCAATCCATCGAACAAAAGTGAATATTTCCTTTGTTTCTTTGGATTTTAACTACAACGCCATCTGGGAATATTATTGCGAAACTTTTTTTTTGAGCATGAAGTTCAAACCTTTTGACGAAATGCATCTTAAAGAAATCCTTCATGGTTTCCTAGATGGCGTTGAACGCACAGAAAACGAAAGTCAAGCTTTTACCTATATCCCGGGAGCCAACAACGATGCGCCAGCCAGATAATTTATTAGCTGTTGATTTTTTTCAAGTACTAGGTACTCACCTACATTATGTACTACTAGTTGCGCTCCGCGGTTTCACCCTCGCAGATTTAAATCCGGGTATTCCCACGGGATAAAAAGTAGCCTATCTAAGTGCTATTCCAGACTATAATCTATCTCTCTGCCAAGTTTCATCCAGATTCGTTAAGCCGTTCCGCCGTGAATGAGTAACAAACATCCATCCATCCATCTATCCATCCATCTATCCATCCATCCATACTTACAAACTATCGCGTTTATAATATTAGTAAGAGGATCACTTGATGGAACAAGCAAACGGGCCACTGAGATGACGTCAAGTGGTAGGTATCTGTGTGGCCCTAGCTAGGACCTACCTAAGAAGGCTAGAACAGTCACATTTGAGGCATTGATGATCATCATCATCATCAACAATAATCACAGACTACCTATGAGGTCAATGATGAAACGATCCAACTACGAAAACACGAGACGGCGCCGCGCGACGTGACGCTGACGCTGCGAATGATAGTAGGTACCTACCAACCTAATTAATGCTTTATGTATAGGTATTTTTATCGCATCAATTCGAAAAGACTTAGTTTGCGCCCTTAAAACATGCAGCAAAATAGCATTTCGCTCACTTTCAGTGTAAGTACGTACTTTTCCTCCCTGGGGAGCAAAGTAGGTAACTACTTACAGAAGCTAAGTACTTACTTTGCCTCCCTAGGGAGGAAAAGTGTTTTTTTTTTATTTATTCAGCAAAACTTAAATAACAGTTTTAATAATACAACATCGTGAAACCTAGCAAGGTTTGTGTCGATGTTGGCACTGACTCGATGACTGATTTGGCATGTGCATATGAGTGAAACTTTCCAAGTTCCGTAAAAAGTTCCAATTACCAAAGAGATCACGCACGAACACTCAGGTTGTATGTATGTTAACAAAAAAGTAAATACATGCGAAACGTGCATTCCATCTTTGTTCAATCCTATTATTTATGAATTCAAGGCTTGGATGTGTTATTATTAGGATTAACCTTTTGACCCGCGAAATCCGCGATGCGAATTATTGCGAATACCGATATCTCACGCCCCCCGCGGCGCGGGCCTCTCAGATTTGCGCCGCACTTCAGATAAAGGCTCATAAAAAAATATCTAGACCCCCTATCTAAGTTCTGTAATTGGTATTAGCTTCCTAAATAATTTTTCTATAAGTGTATTATATTTATATCAGCTAATATTTACAAACAATAACACAAGAACAGAATAAATACGTTCAGCTTTTTTCAGAAGCATATTTAGGCAAGAAAACTAATCATATTTTCATGGAAATTGATTAGAATAGCAAGAAGATAATCTATTTATAATATTTTCAATAATAAACAAGAACTGTGCTTTGAAAAAATATTGAAATATTTGAAAATGAAAACATCAATTTTTTGTTTACCTACTGCGCCATGTCGTAGTATTAACCGTACGCACTTTTTGTATGCTATAAGGTTACATTGCTTGAAATTTTCCATCTATAAAAATGAACTTTTTACAAAGAGCTCATATAAATTAATAAAAAAAAATGAAGATAAAAATATAAAATCAAAGAAATTCAAGATTTAAAAAGTGTTATGTCTCATAAATAATAATTTTATTTAAAAACTTTTTAGAGGCGTTTTTGCCTGGATAAGAGTGTTATACACAACTAAACGGTGTTTAGTTTTAAGTGTTAGTTGTAATATTATGGTAAATAAAGAACTTTTAAAAATAAAATAAATCCTATTATTTACTTCAGATTTTACTTAGTTTATTAAAAAAAAAGTACAATGAATACATTGTTTTATTGATTATGGTTGTGGTTATGACTATTGTGACTGTGACCATGGTGGCCATGTGACTAGTGACTTCTCGATTTCTCGACTTCTCGACTTCTTGACTTCGTGACTTCGTGACTTCGTGACTGCGTGACCTCGTGAATTCGTGACTATTTAGAAGTTGCAATTACTTATTTTCTCATTGAGGGTGATAAAATGTAGTGTTCACCTCGGGAACAAAACTATTTTAAAGCTCGAGTGAAGTACTTTGAATCCCTCGCTACGCTTAGGATTCTACTCTAGAATCCTTCGCTCCGCTCTGGATTCGAAACACACTCACCGTCAAAATAGTTGTTTGTTCCCTTGGTAAACAATCTACTATTATTGTTGTACCTAATTACGTACCTACAGATAATTTTAGATGCATTATAGTAAGTACTTACCTATTTTCAATTAATCAATTAAATCAATAAATTATATTTTGTAACAAAGAAGCATACAGGTATATAGGTACCTACCAGTGGCGTAGCATGCCTTGGCGGGGCCCCGTATAAAAATTGGTTTGGGGGCCCTTCTTCCTGCCCTTATCCCACTTCATGTGGGGTCGTCACAGCAGGTTTTTTCTCCACTTCCCCTTATCATCCGTCATCTCTGCAGTCACTCCTTTCTTACCCATGTCATCTTTCACACAATCCGTCCATATTTTCTTTGGCCTTCCTCTACTCTTATATCCATCCACATTCATACCTAACACTCTTTTCGTTACATGACATTCTTCCCGCGTGGTATGGGCATGTATGCGGAATACATGCCCATACCACGCTAACCTATTACTCCTCATTTTGTCAGTCACTGGTGCCACTTTCAAACTGCCTCTAACAAATCCAATCCTTATCTTATCCATTCTCGTTACTCCACACATCCATCTCAACATTCGTATCTCTGCTGCATGCACTCTCCTTTCATCGGTCCCTTTGGTGGCTCATCACTCCGATCCATACAAAACGACAGGTTGTATGATGGCTTTGTATATTTCCCCCTTCATTTTTAAGGGCATTTTTGGATCGCATGTTGTTCCTGTGACCTTTCGCCATTTCATCCATCCTGCATTTATCCTACTCTTTACATCCCTGTCAATCTCACCTTCATTCTGTACTACTGAACCGAGCGAGGTACCGAAAATCGTAACTGACTGGTAGGGATACACCATCTAAGGCAATATTGGCGAATCTGAAGGGACCACCGAAGTCGCAAAATAGATGATCTGTGATCAAGTATTGCTCCCTTTTTTACCCGAGTGCCGAGGGTTATGTGTTTGGCGTGTATCTATCCATGTATGTATTTATGTATCCTTCCTTCGATATTTCCTTTATTAACACGTAGCAACCAAACGGCTGGATGGATTTTGATGATTCTGGTATCAAAAGATTCGTCTCAACTTATCAAAATCGTATCAAAATCAAGAGAGTGATAAAGTGTTTTCAAATAATGTATTAGTTTTTGATTTAAAAGTAAATCGTCAAAGACAAAACCAGAACGCAAAATTTGTTAAGACACTTTAGTGAACTAGGCCATGAGTGATACTAAAATATATCATAAAACCGTTTCTATGGTCATACAAATTGTTTAAAAAAAACCACATCAAAATCTATGAAGCCGTTTCGAAGATA
Source organism: Plemyria rubiginata (assembly GCA_963576535.1). Taxonomy (NCBI): domain Eukaryota; kingdom Metazoa; phylum Arthropoda; class Insecta; order Lepidoptera; family Geometridae; genus Plemyria; species Plemyria rubiginata. Next base: position 8,539,989 of record OY754905.1, read on the forward strand.
TTAAGAGTTTTGTAATAAAAAAAATGTGATTGCTGGTAACCCCAAAGTGATCAAAATAAGTTATACAACCACAGGCGTCGCGTCAGTAAACTGCTAGGACATAGGTACACGAGCCTCCGACTGTCTGCGATCATTACATTTTTATCATTCGTCAAGACTGAAGAAATGATTTCAATATTAAAGTACCAAATTTAAAACATTATCTTATTTACCTACCTACATACTTTTAGTTCGGGCACTCGGGTTTTTTATTTTTTAATAAATCTTCTTGTTGAAGAAAGTGTTAACTATCGCCAGATCAAAGGCAGATGATGCTTGTAATAGCGTGTCTCCTGTCATCCTCCCAACATTCCAGCTTCCAATCCGCAATCTTACTTCCCGGACTCGCGTCTTACGTTTGGGGCCCCCTTAGAAGAAGAATACTATAGAATTGACGGGCGTGTATACCCGAGCAAGACAGACAATAAGTACATACCAAGTACATACAATTTGTGGGTTGCCACCATCATACAATTTATTACCCAAGCAAAAGTTAAGATGTCGCCTCGGCTCCAGTTGTTTTTTTCATTTAAGTATATGTTTTAAGAAATGTGTTGAAAAATGGCAATGATGCCCATCACATGCATGACATGTAGGTTTTTAACCCTAATATTTGTTGAGCAGGGAGCTAGGATGTGCAGTGGATGTTATGTGGGTACAGGCCGGCGGTTGAATGAAACTAAATTTCACTAAACCAATTTTTTTTTTTAATACAACTAGCTGATGGAACAAGCAGATGGCCCACCTGATATTAAGTGGTAACCATCACCTACAAACAAAGCATTGCCCCGTAGATCACGCACAATAGGAACGTGCCCTACGATGCACTGCCCTGCGTCCATCAACTTGAGGCATACGGATGTTAAGCCTCATGTGCCTGTAATTACACCGGCGACCACACTCTTCAAACCGAAACACAGCGTTGCTGCTTGGCGGCAGAAAAAGGCGTGGTGGTAGTACTTCCCCGGACGAGCCCTTCACAAAGAGCTCTACTACTCTTAAATACTCTTAAATAGGTATATTATTTGATTAACAGGGACGCATCAACGACAATGGCGAATACATCACTCACCTTTGATTTGCCGACGATATAGTCATAATGGCGGAATCGCTGGAAGATCTAGGCACAATGCTCAGAGACCTCGATATTGTCTCCCAACAGGTGGGTCTTAAGATGAACATGAGCAAGACGAAAATCATGTCTAATGCTCATGTCGCACCCGTGCCGGTACATGTTGGGAGCGATATCATCGAAGTTGTTGACCACTACGTGTATCTGGGTCAGATGATCCAACTAGGTAGGTCCAACTTCGATAAAGAGGTCAGCCGACGAATCCAACTCGGATGGGCAGCGTTCGGGAAATTACGCCACATCTTCTCGTCACACATACCGCAGAGCCTCAAGACGAAAGTCTTCAACCAGTGTGTGTTGCCAGTGATGACATATGGAACTGAGACGTGGTCGCTTACTATTGGCCTCATCACCAAGCTCAAAGTCGCACAACGAGCTATGGAGAGAGCTATGCTAGGAGTTTCACTACGGGATAGAATCAGAAATGAGGAAATCCGTATGAGAACCAAGGTAGCCGACATAGCTCTCAGAATCAGCAAGTTGAAGTGGCAATGGGCAGGTCATATAGCTCGAAGAACTGACAACCGATGGGGAATAAAGGTTTTTGAATGGCGTCCACGAACAGGAAAGCGAAGTGTGGGACGCCCTCCTACCCGATGGTCTGACGACATTGTTAGGATCACGGGTAGTCGGTGGATGGAAAGGGCTCAGAAACGTTCTTCCTGGAAGCGGATAGGGGAGGCCTATGTCCAGCAGTGGACTTCTGTGGGCTGTTGATGATGATGATGACACTTATTGATTACATTGATAAATTGGGATTTGAAAATCAGCTAATTTAGGACAGACCTGTTTCGTGTGGAACCAGAGGAGAGGAGAGAGGAAGTCACAGACTAAAGCTGGGAACAAATTATCTGACGCGTCCGTAAGCCGCGCCTGACGGACGTGGCTTGTTTCTATCTGATTAATACAAAATACACTAAACTGTGCACATTGTCTGTCATAAATCGCGGACGTGACCTTGAGCGTACGGACGTCCGAACAGGATCTGGCTGGCTGGATGTTTTTGCATCCGCGGACGGTATGAACGCCGTCGTCTTACAAGCGTGCACATTGTTAAGCCGCGTCCGTCAGCCGCGGCTTACGGACGCGTCAGATAATTTGTTCCCAGCTTAACAAGGAAGTACATTATTGTTGAGTGAACGCAAGAAAGTGAAGCTGTCAATGTCACAGAGACAACGTTTCACAGATAGGAACAAAATTTTATCATTACCTACTCCGGACAAGTTGCATGGTGTACAGATTTATGGCATCATTATTCCAACAATATTATCCTGTAGCTGATCGAACGAGCGAACCGAACGAAGACCTTTCAAACAACTTGGGCTTTTTGGCTTTGTATGCACGTGTTGTAATGCATTTTTCTACAACCTATGGAATGTTATAGGGTAAATGAGCACACAATAATATCCCAAGGATATCATAAACTTTATTAACGGCCGCTTTCAGAAAGCCCGATCAAACGTAATCAGATGTCACTTGTTATTTCAGCTTTGCATCAAATTAAAAAAAGATAGAATTCCATCCTTCATGCGGTTGCCCATCTGGAGCTTGGTGATAGGTACGTCTAGAGCTTGGTGATAGGTACGTAGCTTTAAACGATCAGCCCAAGTAGTTGCATCTTTGGGAAATCTGTAAAACAAACATGTACCTAATTATTACGTAGGTATGTATGTATTCAATCGTACGACACACGCAAAGGCGGTCTCAGACATAAAATAATCATCAATTTCTATCTAATGCGAAAATTATGAGGAGACCTAAATTAATAGGCCCTTATTCATAATGGACTTTGAGCGTGCCAATAGCTTATCAGACCGATAAGTCTGTTGCTGTATCTTTTCGTTGGCATGATAAATAAAAATAAATATTGGTGGACTTTCCATACAGCACTATCTAGCCCCAAACTAAGCCTATGCTTGTAATATGGGAACCAGATAGCTGATAACACTTTATAATACTTTTTTTTTTGTAAATACATACTTATAATATTATATAACACCCAGACAGAGAACAAATATTTATGTTCATCACACAAATGTTTGTTCACGGTGGGAATCGAACCCACGACCTACGGCGCAGAAGGCAGAGCTACTACCAACTGAGCTACGTAGGCTGTAGGCTGTCATAAAGTATGATAAGAGTTGTAGAGCTCTTTGTGAAGGGCTCGTCCGAGGAAGTACTACCACCACCACGCCTTTTTAAAGTATGTGGTCGCCGGTGTAATTATAGGCACATGAGGCTTAACATTGGTTTGCCTTAAGTTGATTGACGCAGGGCAGTGCATCGTAAAGCACGTTCCTGTCGTGCGTGCCTTACAAGGCAAGGCTTTGTTATAGGTGATGGTTACCACTTAACATCAGGTGGGCCATCAGCCTGTTCCATCAGCTAGTTGTATAAAAGAATGATAGTAACAGTGACAAGAATACTGTATTGAGCCGCTATAAAATAACAGGGATTATGAATAAGACGGTTAATATGCAAAGAAAAGCTAAAAATATAATGAACTTACAAGGTACCTATATAATTATTTTGTATTTAATTACCTATCTGTATGTACCTACCTACTTACGTGATTTACACGCCTTACATATTTCTTTAAATTAAATAATAAAAAGTTATGAGGTTATGTAAGCCGCGACCATGTATTTTTTTCTAGTTCATTCTATTGTATAATGTTCGAACATAAATTATCATATCCGTCCGACTCGATTCGACCCTAGTGATTCGTTTCCCAACGTTTTTGGCAAATAGATTTATTTTTAGTTGGCAGCCCGAAAAATCGTATAACCCAGCTAAATTTTGCAGTTTTTGGTTTTTAGGACTACTGACTGGTTTGACATTTTGACTAACCATGTCAATTTGTGTGGTTTTTAGTAACCTATACTACCGTCAAACGGTGTGGCTATGTGCCGGGTAGGTGACTTTGTGCAATGAGGGTCCGTTAATACATTTAGGCCTATTTTTCACTAGAACTGAGACTACTAACAACACATGTTTCGTTCAAAATTAGATTTTTGGATAGTTTCGTAATAATTATCTTTTTTTTCACAGATAATGTCAAAAAAGTTTTCACCTGCCTGGCACATAGTCACCTGCCTGGCACATAGTCACCACGAACGACTCGGTATATAAATAATTAAATTATACAAATCTACTTGATTATGCGTTACAAAGCCAACACAATCGTTACATGATTAATTGTGAACACTTTGCTCTCTACTGCCTAAAGTTTTATTGACAAATAGAACATAAAATTGCTACTTACCGATGGAAGCGTAGGTATATTTTCACTTTTCCGTGCTCTATTCATAACACACGCTAAATACTACAATGCACCACATTTGAACATAGCTCTACGTGAACTGGGACCTAGGCACACATTATTTTCATTGAAATTCGGCTTGAAAACACGTAAAATCACTTGACCCAACCCAAAGTTTGGCTCCAAGTTTGACAGCTTTGGTGCCAAAACGTATCAAAAAGCGTATACGGAGTAAGGGACAGAAAATTTATATGATCTTTCTCTCACTCATAGGTATAATTCGTATTATCGCGTCTCTCTTACTCTTGATATTATTATTTCACGCCCAATCCATGTTATACTTCATCCAAGGAGGCCCCTAAGACGTAAAGATTTCTCACAAAAAAGATATTTGCCTTTCTGTCTTTTTGAACGCACGCTTTACACGGGAAAAAAAGAAATAGGTAGCTTTTTTTAACTTTGGTCATATCTGATATAAAATAAAAATTGAGAATTTTGTATTAATTTTTGCTTTTAGGGGCCCCCGTGGCCCGGGGGCCCCGTATAATTGATACGGCTGATACGGCGGTAGCTACGCCCCTGGTACCTACCTACCAGTCCGTTTCCATTGACGTCACACAGGGAGCTCGATTGGGTTGGGTGGGAACTAGTAGTGCATTAAATAATTGAGGCTTGTGGGGGACTCACGGCCTCGACTTCATCTATTTACGGTCTCAACTAGCGGATACATACATCAGTCTCCATCATAGTGTACCACTTCAATCAGATAGGTTAATCTAGACCTATATAGTATTATGTTCTAAGTAGGTACCTAACTAGGTACCTAGATACAATTTCCGTCCGCACGCATGCATTGCATGTGCCGGCCGGTAGGTAGAGGTACATGTGCTGTAGACCAGTATTCATCCTGGTGACTCAGAACTCAGACTGTATCAGTGGCGGTCGATAAAACTTAGGTTAGGTACATAGGTAGGTATACCGACTTCAATTTCTCTAAATCTCCTAAATCTTTACAAAAAGACTAAGCCAACCAATTCAGCTCGGATGAGCAGCGTTCGGGAAAGACCAAAAGCAAGTAGCAACGACACTTCGCCGTCCCCACCGAATAAAATCGTAATCGCAAAAGTCAAAATGTTCAGGAGAATTAAAAAACCGTTTTTTGACTATAACTTCTTAGTAGGCCTACTTACCAAGACTGTTTATATACCAAAAGATAGCTAAATTTTATTCAATATTGAAATTATGATTCATAAAAATACTGTGTTTACCCAAACAAAGTTATGGCTAAAAGTATATAATACCAGAAATTTTGACATTACTTTACGCGGTAAAGCAACAATACGATTTTATTCGCGGGAATTATGGATAGACATCTTACAGTAACATTTGATTGCGATCGTATTGACTCCAAAAAAGCTTTGTTGACTATATCGGTAATATGATATTACCATAGTATTCGGCGTTTAAACCAACTATGGAGACTATAGTAAAATTGTAATACGATAATTTCCTATGGCAATTAGATATTGTAAAAACTGAATACCGTGTATCCCTTAGTGCAAATTATCTATGGTAATAATTACAAAATAACAAGAAAAAAAATCATTTTGATAGTTATTTTCAAGAAATTTAATGATATCAAATACACATATTAAAATACAAACAAAATTTGACATAAGTACTCACAAACAACAAAAAAATCAGGAACACGTTTTGATATGTATTTTAATAAAATTGAAAAAAAAAACATACAATCTAAATTTTAAATTATTAATAAATAAAAATAAATAAATAATGCTGGACAATCCACACATCACTATCTAGCCCCAAAGTAAGCTATTCAAAGCTTGTGTTAAGGGTACTAGATAACTGGTATATTTAATACATTATATACTTACATAGATAGATATTTTTTTATTATACATAGAAAACACCCAGACCATCGGAACAAATTTCTGCAGATCGTACACAAATTTGTTCCAAGGCGGGAATCGAACCCGCAACCTCTTGCGTCGCAGGCAGGCTCTCGCCCGCTGCGCTACAGAGGTCGTCAAACAAATAACAATAAATTAATAACAATAAATGAAACATCTACCTTATCTAGATTTTGGTTATTCGGTTCATTTTCTCTTTCATGGGTTCGAAAAACTTATGAGCTTCTTGGAAAAGCCGAAGAAAGCCACAACCCGAGTAAGTCTTCGTGCAGAGGTTTATTGATAGGTTGGTGGTAAATTTGTTTTCTCAAAACTCCACAGTATAACACATACCAATATTATAAACGTGAAAGCTTGTAAGTATGGATGGATGGATGGATGGATTGATGTTTGTTACTCTTTCACGCCGGAACGGCTGAACGGATCTGGATGAAACTTGGCAGAGATATACATTATAGTCTGGAATAACACATAGGCTACTTTTTATCCCGTGGGAATACCGGGATTTAAATCTGCGCGCATTAAACCGCGGGGCGCAACTAGTACAACGATATATTCTTGATAGCTCTTTGTGCTTCTTGTTGTACTTAGGTATTAAATTGCAACAAGCAACTTCCTATTTCGGCAGATCCCCTTTTCGCTATAGAGGTGCCACAAAAACTGTAAAATTATAATAAATAGGTTATTCTTGTTTACAATGGAAAATGCCTACTTATGATTGAGGGACGCTGAGAACTTTTTCTCAAAAACTGTTTTGTTGGTGTGTGTTGAATCGACTGCGGCTTCCCTTTTAATTTATTGGCTCTGTCCTTTCGTTTTACTTGGGGCCTGTAATTTTCTTCTATTGAAGCCTTTTTATCTCTTCGGTTTGCTCGTACAAAGAGAAAATTGCAAGAATAAATCTTTTTAAGGCTTAAAAAATCAGTAATTGTACTCGGTATTAAAAATTGATTCTTAGTGCTTCTTCGTAGCCATGCTCTCCAAGAAAACTTCTTAACTTCTTGATGCGCAAACCGAAATTTGTATAGTCGATACATCTTTTAAAAAAAAGTCAAATTTGTCCACCTGTCAGCTCACACAAAGAATGATTCAAGACTTTTGGAGCTACTGGTCGCGGAACTACGTTCACCAGCTACAACAACGATATAGTGGCACGATCAGAACACTGAACGCAAAAGTGATTTAGTAAGTGAAGTAGTTTGTGAAAATTGTGAATAAACATCCCGATGTCAAACGTATAGGTAGGTTGCGCACAAAAAAAATCGTTTATTATTGTCGACGCCATTTATTCGTCCTACTTCGATTTTAGTTGTACTTCCAGTCTGAGGCTAAACTGAAAATTATTAAAAAGATGGGCTTTTCGCACTATCATAAAATCAAGGTAATGGGTTTCTTTTTGTTGATTTATGATACAGTAATCAATATAACAATTCCATTTATTTTACGAGTGTAATCGCAAGTAACTTCACTGTGATTGAAAAATCAAAAGTTCCGCCGAATAAAATCGTAATAGTACATTACCATAAAAAATGATACATTGCGTAGTCAGTATTAATATGTTACGTTTTTATTCCAGGAAAAAAAGTGTTTTTCTGTTCAATCGAATAAAACCGTTAGATCCATTACAAAATCGCTAACTCGGTAAATACTCGTACGAATCTGTTGAAAAAAATGCACAAGGTGTAATCGGACCTCTAGAATAGTTATTTCAAATAAAAGCACTACTATCGTAATAGTCGATTACGATTTTATTCGGTGGGGACGGCGACTTATCTCTATTTAATCACTAGTTGCGCCCCGCGGTTTCACCCGCGCAGATAATCTGTCTCCCTGCAAAGTTTCATCCAGATCCGTTCAGCCGTTCCGGCGTGAAAGAGTAACAAACATCCATCCATCCATATTTCCAAACTTTCGCATTTATAATAGTACCTAATTAGGATTCGCGCTTATATTATTAGTAGTAGGATAGTCACACAGATACTCCAGGCTTATTCCCAGAAGTCCATGGTTCTATTGTTTTCTATTTCCCAACGGGTCTATGAAAAATATATTTAGAATTTTTAATCTTCTTACGTTAATTCCCAATAGGTCTATGAGGTTTAACGAATGTAGGTAGGTACAGTCAGTATAATAAAAACAATACAAAAGAGTAGGTATTTCAAAGGGCAACTATTTTTTAGTTAGAGTCATTTGATACCTATCTAAATAAATCAGAACCTTCCTTTGATTAGAAAGTACAAAAAAACCTAATAGTATTTATGCGGTAGGATAAATACTTTTTATTATACTTACATGGAAAACACCCAGCCAGACTAACAGAACAAATTTCTGCAGATCGTACACAAATTTGTTCTGAGGCGGAAATCGAACCCGCAACCTCTCGCGTCGCAGGCGGACTCTCGCCCGCTGCGCCACAGAGGTCGTCAATTTCATAACTTGTTGTTTCTCTAACGCGTTGTTTGCATCTGACTATTTCGTCTAGCTCGTCATCAAGTTTGGTGGCTTGGTTCGTCGAGTGACTGCCAAGCGGCGCAGCAGTCCGAGTTCAAGTCCCACCGCAAAACTCACTTTTTGCACTAAAATTTTTTTTTTTTTTTATTAATCTTTTTTTTTGGAACTTTATCTACCATGGAGTTTATGAAGATTACATGCACAGGATGTAAAAAAGTAATACCCGGAAAGGAATATCTCCTACCTACTATAATATACCTACCTACAATACCCTAATTGTATGCTGTGTGTTTTTGTGGCCAATAAAATACTGTCTATGTCTATGTCTATGTCTAACTTCACAATAATAGGCAAGTAGGGTAGGTATGTAGGTACATACTCGTATTTTATTCTTTTATAGGTACCTATTCTATTGCAGAATATAATAATAATAAATAATAAATAATCGAGTATCTCGTACCTATGTGCAAACTTATCTCCTCCACTGTTTTCAGCGTTCTTTTTGGCTGACGCGCACTATATCTACTTATGTTCCTAGGTAAGTGAAGTAGAGAAGTAGGTAGGTACCTACCTAGATACCTCCGTAGGTAATTATTATGTATAGTGCGCGTCACGCAAAAAGAACGCTGGATAGAGGGGGAGGGGGTGTGATTTCGCAAGTATTTTATACCTATGCGCAAAGACATCCCCTTCATTGTTTTCCAAACTTTGCATAGATTACGATTAGGGAGACACAGAATAACGTGTACGAAGCCGCAGACTGGGGCTTGTAGGTACCTATTTTATTTAGTTTGGCACCGAAGCTGTTGGCAGTTTTAAACTTTATCGTCATAGCCATAAAGTAAGTAAAAGTAAAGTTGTCAGAGAATCTGAGCTCTGTTCAAGCGATTCTATGCAATAAAGCAATGAGCAAAATGTTTAAAATTATTTACACCGAAACACCGCCGCTTCGTTGCTGAATTGAGCCATAGTGTCACCAGGCGATCAGACTCGTGCGGAAATGTCTGGATTCTTGAGTTCTTCTTGGGCACGATCTGGATTTCCCTCCACCTTTATTTGTCAAATTCCCTATTACCTATAGGGTGTCTAATTGAGGTACTAAATAGTTCAAAAAAGGTAATAAATATTGATAGTTTCCAAACATAACCTTTGACGACCTCAGTGGCGCAGCGGGCGAGAGTCCGCCTGCGACGCAAGAGGTTGCGGGTTCGATTCCCGCCTCTGAACAAATTTGTGTACGATCTGCAGAAATTTGTTCCGTTGGTCTGGGTGTTTATGTATATGTATAATAAAAAATATCTATCTATGTAAGTATAAAATGTATTAAATATATCAGTCATCTAGTACCCATAACACAAGCTTTGAGTAGCTTACTTTGGGGCTAGATGGTGCTGTGTAGATTGTCCAGCAATATTTATATTTATATTTATTTTATAAAAAATCGAACAGTTGATGGACGCAGGGTAGTGCATCGTAGGGCACGTTCCTATTGTGCGTGACCTACGGGGCAATGTTTTGTTTATAGGTGATGGTTACTACTTAACATCAGGTGGGCCATCTGCTTGTTCCATCAGCTAGTTGTATTAAAAAAAAAAAAAAAAAAAAAATAAAAAAAAACATGGTCCAGTGGTTCTGATGCTTACCATTACCTAAAGGGTGTCTCGGAAAGGTAGAGATTGATTGAAATGCAAATTATATCATTTTCCTGCAAATATCATTTTCCTTTTTTTGATAAATAAATATTTTTTTTCTTTCAATGAAGTCCATCCCAACTGTTGTATTTATAATAACTATTAGTGTGATTGACGGTACGAATTATTATAAATAAATGGTAGGTTGGTAACTTTCTGAACACGACAGAGAAATACAAAGCAAATAAAGTTGGCGCAAGCACGCAACCTTGCTTCACTCCACAGGTGACGGAGAAGAACTCTTCAAATTAGATAGAGATAGCAAGTGACTTGATAGCCGATTAGTGTTGATCGGGCTTTCAGAAACCGGGGGTTAGTAACCTTGCCTCATTCCGTACTTTTCAATCGAAATTATATAATAATAGGTAGATGCAGTCTAGCTACATATCAATGTTTATTTTTTTTAAAGGTCTATATAAATAAATAAATAATGCTGGACAATCCACACAGCATCATCTAGCCCCAAAGTAATCTACTCAAAGCTTGTGTTTTGGGTACTAGATGACTATTTAATACATTATATACTTACATAGATAGATATTTTTTATTATACATAAACAGCCAGACCAACGAAGTATAGTTGGTACTTACTTTAGTTTCAATCAATTTTTTATAATGACTGTACTTTTATGGGCCCGCGAGTTGATGACAAAAAAAATAGGTAATAACCCGCGAGATGACGAACAAGCCGTAATATCTCACACTATATTTTTTTTTTATCTACCATTATAGGTAAGTACATGTCGTAGTGTTTTACCGATATGGTTACCCCACAAGGCTTACCTCAATAGTAAATTGATTCGGTTGTTTATACTTACCACTACCTAATTTTAAATCGATCTTTTGTTTCCTTATCTTATATCACAAATATATAAAAAATATACTAATTTAGGGTTTTATCTCGGGTGGAATGCGCGAGCGGCGTCAAAGGCGCGGTGGCTGGCGAAGCGTGGGGCGCCGGGGGGGGGGCCTTAGCGGGCCGCGCGCCGCCGCCTCCGCCAAGTTGGGTAGGTACGGTACAACTTCAAATTTGTAGGTAACTGAATACCTACTCAGGGATAATGTAGTTTTCTATTAGTAAAATAACTTACTGAACTAAATAATCAGTTCAGCAGTAAGTAATTAAAAGTATTATAACTACGCATTTAATTTTACGGAGCGTGGCCCACACGGAACAGAGAAAACATATTTCCGTGGTCGCACACGTCCGTCACGCACCGGCTCTAAATCGGAAAAACCCGAGTACACTGTCGCGATCCATAACTTTGATCCCCACCACTCAGTCGATCTAAGGTTACCTTATGGCGCATCCACACATGCCCGGCGGCACGCGCGGCTTTCTTTCGTTGCCGGCGGCAGTTTGCTTGCTTGCTGCTTCGATACGGAGTGGTATTGTTGTCGTATTCATATATAACATCATTTCATATAAATAACGAAATGACAGAATTTAACTGGGATGATAGTGCAGTACTTTTATTTTTTACTTTTATTTTATAAGTCACAACACTACTGCGAAAATTGCAACCGTATCTGCTGGCCGCCGGTAAAGCCGGCGGCAGGGCGGTCTGAAAGCCGGCGGCATGTGTGGATGCGCCATTAGCGATGAGTGCGACGCATATTTTTATCGAAATTTCATATTTTTTGCGCTATTTTGGTAACACAATACGCGCGGGTGAAAGCGCGGGGCGCAGCTAGTCATATCATAATTTCATAATAATAGGTAGGTATGTACACTAGGTACCTACCTACTCGTATTTTATATAATCCTATTTTAGAAGCAGATCATAATTTGACGAATTATGATGAACCTACCTAGGTAGGTACAGTTCAGCCAAATTCGGCTAGTTTACAAAAATGTCCCACCGAATTTGGCTGGACTAGAGGTAGGTTAGGTACCTACCTACATGGGTAAGTACCTATTTCCTGATAGATTGATAGGTTTCTTGAGATAGGTATAAGTGCGTAGGCCTTGTCAAATACCTAACTTGAAGAAAAAAAAGCAAACTATAGGTAGGTATTCACTTTTATATTTTTTAAAAATAGGTAGGTAGGTAGGAGTAGGTACCAAACTTGCACAGTGCACTTTTCTAAATGTAAGCACCTACCTACCTATGAAACGCAAAAGGTAAGCAGTATAAACATACTACACACATGACATGCCCAAAGAAATAGTTACCATGGTGAGTGAGTAGGTACCTAACCTACCGCTTTCGAATTGTTATCAATGGCAGAGGTTTATGGTACCTACCTACCTTTCGTAGGAAAAATAGTACAACCGTAGCGGTGCTTGAGTGTGTGCGTGTATACGTAGTACCTCGTTCCTGCCCCACACGCGCCTGCACCAGCTAAACAGAGATAGCTATACACAGATCGATTTTTGGACTCGTCTCAAATTGAAATTGCGAGCTGGGGTCACCGGACTCTTAAGAACAGGCAAGTCCGTAGTCTGTAGCATAGTCTTCCTATCTGTAGGTCAATGTCTGAAGTGAACCTGAATTCTAATAAAGTTGATTATTCGGATTCCAAATATATAAACGAATGATTAATTAATATGGGGCCCACCCCTTGTACCTAGATATTCAATAATATGGCGAGCTAAGCAAATTATTGCTTAGTGATTATGGGCTGATGCCATCGTCATAGATAATTGCCTTATTGAAAATGCATGTCTTCATTTGCAATGCATGTTCAGTCAACTTACCCACAAGACTCAGGTAAGTGAACAAAGTACCTACTTCGGTAAGTAATAGGTACCAAACGTTAGCGTGGGCTCTGTAGAAAATATTTTAAATAATTTTAATTTTATAATCAAACAACAGTTAAAGTTACTTTTTTTTCACCGCGCATTGGTAGTAGCTCTGCTGCCTTCTGCGCCGTAGGCCGTGGGTTCAATTCGATTCCCACCGAGAACAAACATTAAATTATGTGTGATGAACATAGATGTTTGTTCTCTGGCTGGGTGTTATTACATATTTGAAGTACCTATGTACATATTTTCAAAAAAATATGTATAATATAATTTATGTAATAAATTAGTATCAGCTATAAAACTACGTTTATAATTATTACCTCCCCTAGGTATAATATTATCATCCGGTTTTTGCCAGTTTACCTATTGGTGTTTGTAATTCATTTTAGTATGATTGATTGCTGATTCGCACATCCATGCTAGCACGCTGAAAATAATTGTGTTATCGTGATATCTTCGTGTGTTTCCTTCCACACTGCTGGATCAATGACACTTGGTTTCATTTTAAATAAATTAACGCCATTAGTAGCAAGCAGTCACACATTGACAAATACAAAAACAAATCATGTACCTACATATTTTATTGCAAATTCAAATTATTAATATAGAAATAACATTACAGATACAAAGATCCAGTGCGATATGTAAATCTATTTAAACAATTAATATTGCACGATAATTATATTTTTAATATGTATGTAGTAGGTACTAATAGCTATAATATCTACATTTTCTTAATTGGTAATAAATACCTACTTACCTACCAAAAATTTCATGGACCCGTTGGGAAAGAAAATATTATTAAAGTTTAAATTCCGTGGACCCGTTGGGAATCAAAGTACCTATGAACCTAACTTTTTTGAAAACAATGAAGTCGAGTGGGAATATGCCAGTGAAATTGTCAAGACTTACCACCAGAGCCTCCGATTGTTGTGTCCCCGAGGGCCTTGCCCTGGCATATTATGATAGCTTTAGCACAGTTAAAAAGTTTTATGACATGTGTCAAGTGCTAGAAAGGAGCCTCTTGAGGCGCACTTAAAATTCTTTTACCACACTGTTTCGAAAGAAACTAGTGACACGACAAGAAGAAGTAGTAGCCTTTGTAACGGCGTTAAACCACTAGGTACCTAGGTAGGGTACATGGTTCATGCACGGGGAAACATTACGCTGAGATAGAAGCCTAGTGTGATTGATTACCAGTTGCACGAGTTCATTTTTATGAAGGAACAGTAGAAAAACTCCGCGGTACCTAAGTACAAATGTTTTTTTTATTTTCATAGAATTCATTCGCTATAGGTATTCTGGCTAAGATAAACTGTACTACAACTACCACAAGTCCACAACCAAACGTCAAAACTGGGCCCGGGGCTTCCCATTATGAAGTGGCCTCGGACCGTAGAAGAAGTGTATACCTACCTAGGTAACAAGAATTTTTAAAAGTTTACTGTGTAAATAAACGGATTTTGGTCTCTTTGTCCAAAAGCTCTCTTTGGCCTAAATTTCGTTTTCATTAGCATGTCCAAGAAAAAATACAATATTAGGTAGGTATACCTACTAGGTACGTACTTCTACATGAAACAACCTCCTTTTTTGGGAAGGTGCCCCACTGGTCACACGTGTGTCCACCTAGGTACCTACCTACCTTGTCATTGAAGTGGTAAGTTCCGCTTCGTTGATTTTGACTTTAATGTACTCTACCTACCTAGGTATATCCAGCAAGTCAGCTCTAATTGCAGCTCTAAAAGCTCTAAAAGGATATTCATACAAAAAAATTAATCGTTCGTGACTGGGTGATTGGTAGGTACTATAGTACCTACCTACCTATCTACTCTACAACTCCGTTCCGTTGGATTGGATATCACGCGCGGTCGTCGTGGTTTTTCACCCGAAAATGATTGTAAATCACCCTGTTATCAGTCAACTGAGATTGCCGGTACCTGCTTAGACATAATTTGGTTAGCATCTGTAGAAATACCGCAGTGCATTAGGTATCTCATAGCCTTACTACCTAAATTATTTACAGCCAAGATAATTTAATCCACATAGGTACTAGGTAATTGTTTTACAGATCAACATGATACATTTTATGGTCGATTTTATAAAACTTCGACATTATTTTAAAGATTTTTTTTTTCATTTTTGTTATTGTATTTACAGTAAACTACCTTATTAAAATACTTACCATAAAACAAAAAAAAAACTATAGGTAATTAGGGAAAATTAAGGTGCTTTTTCGATATTAATTCAAAATAAGGTGAAAAAATAAACATTTCAAATAAATTACAGCGTATTTGGGCCCTCAGAGGGCCTATCACGAGTTCCGGTGCCGACCGCGATCGATCGTAGATCACGCCGATAGATACCGCATTTTAAGGAAATTCAATATTATATATTATTCTTATATTCCTAATAAATTCTTATTATTTTTATCATTATTCCTATTATAAATATTATATATTATTCGCATTCTTTGAGAAGCTTCACTTAAGCTTCTCAAAGAATACACTAGATGCCGTTGTTTAATTTCCTTGAAATTCGGTGTAGATCGTTGCGATCCACGATAGGCACCAAACTCATGATAACCCCTCTGAGGGCCTATCACGAGTTCCGGTGCCGACCGCGATCGATCGTAGATCACGCCGATAGATACCGCATTTTAAGGAAATTCAATGTTATATATTATTCTTATATTCCTAATAAATTCTTATTATTTTTATCATTATTCCTATTATAAATATTATATACTAGCGGCCCGCCCCGGCTTCGCACGGGTATTTAACAATAATTTCAAAATTATAATACACACACATAAACCCTTCTATTTGCGTTAGGTTACTAAAAAAGAAAAGTATAAAGAAAATTTGAACATTATTATTTTAATGAACTTTTATTTTTATTACTTAACTTTTTACCGTTGCGTAGGGGAGCCGACTTCATTTCTTGACATTGACTCCCCACCCGTACGGCCCCTTTTTTTTTTTTCGCTGGGAAAAATGCGTTACGCATTACATATCCCCCCCATTGGAGGATGGGGGGGATATGTGGGACTCCCCGGCCTGTGAGGGCCGGTATACCCACTAAACGACCCAGTGGCACTCCCGCGTCGTCACCATGGAGGGGAACTGGGAAACTGGCAGAGCCTTTTCGTCCAGTTCCCCGCCGACGACCGCCTGCCTTGACAGCGGGGCCTACACGCCCCTCCTGGAGGGAGAGGCCCGGGAACGACCGCGAGTGCTCGATCATTCCCGCTCGACGGAGGTGGCGAATAGTGCAATGCGAGAGATGGCGCCTCCACGCCTATCTTCCGCTATTCATCACCTTGAGGGGAGGGAAGACGTCTTCTCCTACCCCTCCTCCGCCTGCAGAGCGGCGCCTGAGGGTCAGCCTCCCGCGCGCGCTCTGCTGCCTCCTTCTGGGACATTACGTCCTCACAGAAGGAGGCGACCGCTGCCCAGCCTGTCGCGTCCCTCAGCGTGGAGTTCACCACGCTGGGGAGCGACAGGTCTGGCCCAACTACCGCCACCAAGTCGCGGCGCGGTTCGGCCCACGACGGGCACACCTCGAGGGTGTGCTGTGCCGTGTCTTCCGCCGCGCCACAATGGTGGCAGGACGGGGCACCCTCCTTTCCGATCCGGTGCAGGTACGACCCAAAGCATCCATGCCCGGATAGCACCTGCACCAGACGGAATGATGAAAAGCCGTGAGGCCGGTCGAGCCAGTCCTGCAGGACTGGCCCGAGTGCCTCCAAGGTTCGGTGGCCAAACGCGGCGGAGGCGAGGTCCACCTTCCAGTGCTGGACGATGGCATCCTTCGCCTCCCGCTGGACAGCTTCCCGCTCCTCCGAGGCGGGGCGCTCTCCGAGCGCCCTACGCCTCGCCGTCCACTCGTATACTCTGGCGAGCACCCACGCCTCGACTGTTACTGCCATTCGTCTCTGGAATGGCCTGCCGCGCCTGATCCGTGAAGTGTCTTCCGTCGATGTCTTCAGATAAAAAGTGCATAACTACTATCTTTGCCTCATGATCAATGAGTACAAATTCAGAGGTATCTTGAGTGATTAGTGTTTAGGCTTTATTTCATAATTATTTATAATAATATGCATTTGTTAGTACCTACCTACCGTATGTATTCATAGTTATATAATGTACCGGCGGATCCTTCCTGCGACCAAGGATCCGCCAGCCGAGGCCAGGCTCGCTGCCTCACTAAAGCTCCTCCCCCGACCCGTGCGGCCCCTACCCTAAGGTGCTGCCTAGCTCGCCAAGCAGGGTGAGTGGCTACCACGCGACCTTTTTCTAATACTTACATTTTTAAACTTGTGATATCTTTCGAATGAAATGTCCGAATTGAATGATTTAAAAAGTTTTATAAAGGTATTAAAGCAGTTTTGAATATGAAGTAATTTATTTTGATAAGGATTAATACCAAGATACAAATAAAGAGCCTCTTATAGCGGTGGCATTTCAATTAAAATTTTAAAATAAAAAAACACTTATTGTGGCATAACTATAAGAGTTAGACATATACTGTTGCGACACTTTTTGTAAATAATGATGTGTTCTGCAAAGTTGTAGAACATTATTTTATTCTATCATCAATAGTTTTCGCAGTGCACGCGATGTAAAGAATATTTTACGAATTTTTTTACACCTTGGGTTACATTATTTGAATTTTAGTAAGGATCCCAAATTTTTTTGAAAATGTAATATAGCCTATGTTCACCGGGGATAGTGTAGCTTCCCAATGGTGAAAGAATTTTTCAAATCGGTCAAGTAGTTTCGGAGCCTATTCAATGCAAACAAACAAACAATCAAACCTTTCCTCTTTATAATATTATATATATATAATATATATATTATAGTTTAGATTATTCGCATTCTTTGAGAAGCTTCACTTAAGCTTCTCAAAGAATACACTAGATGCCGTTGTTTAATTTCCTTGAAATTCGGTGTAGATCGTTGCGATCCACGATCGGCACCAAACTCATGATAACCCCTCTGGTCTATACCAAGTTAGATCGGATCAAGAGTTCTGAATCCGCAACGTAAGATTTCATTCGCTTCGCTCACTCAATCGCTATAGTCGGTCATCATGGTAGGTTTGTCCAGTGTTATCTTTTTGACAATGCATGATACAAACTGGTTTTATGAAATCGATAATAATATTCGTAATTAGTAATTTTGACCTCGACTATAAAGATTATGCTTGATGTGTCTGTCATACGCTTTGGTGATGATAATTTTTGCGCTCAGAATCGAGCTTACACGCGTGTCTAGATAACGTTATTATTTTGTAAGAAGGACCATTAAAATTATGACTGGGCAAGTGCACTCATAAATGAGTGTTCATTCATCATTCTTTAATCTACAGGGTTACAGGAAAAATCGTGCTGCTAATGTGACTCGCTCGCACGTTTTGACTTGTTGAAGGATATAAAATCACTACTCCCATTTTCGAAAAATTGCAAACAACCATTTTGTGTGCAATCACATTGCAAACAGTTTAGTAAAAGTTTCATTTTGATCGATACATGTTTTCCTACTTAAAAGTTTGCTTTTCTAGTTTTCGTACATAAGCAAACTTTTGAGTAAAAAAAACTTGCATCGATCAAAATGAAATTTTTACCAAACTGAGTGCAATGTGGTTGCACACAAAATGGTTGATTGCGATTTTTCAAAATTGTGTTTAGTGGTTTTATATCTATAAAAATGTCGAATCGTGCGAGCGAGAGGTACATTAGGTGTTGTTAGGTACCCATCATTTCTATGACACTAGCGACCCGCGCCCGCGCGCTCCTGCTTCGCACGGGTGCACAAAGTTTTCTACTATATCATGCATGTATAATACATATAAACCTTCCTCTTGAATCACTCTATCTATTAAAAAAAACCGCATCCAAGCATACATAGGGACATAGGGACAGAGAAAGCGACTTTGTTTTATAATAATATGTTAGTGATAGCAATGAAACTAATAATAATAATATGATAAATAAAATAAATATAATATCTAAAATAAAAACCAATATAAATAATAATTATTATTATTATGATACACAAAATAAACAAAAATAATTTTCAATAAAAAAAATGAAAAGTTGAATATCTCGAAAAGGGGTAGGGTGTTTCATAGTGAAATAAGTCAGAAATGATGGGTACTCCACGCCCACGATTTTTCCTGTAACCCTGTACCTATAATGTACACAAAATGATTAGCACAAAAGAGATAAAGTCAAGGCGAGCTTAACCCTAGATAGAGTTTTCTTCCAGCAAACCATAGAGGATAGAGAGCTGGTTATATTGGTGGTAATAGGGTGTACCTTATTTTTTGTATAATTCTACAACGTAGAAAAATACATTGTAGAATTATACAAAAAATAAATGTACAATCTGGTAGGTATCTTAACCGATCATAAGGCATAGAATATATTATAGTAGGTACTTTACTTAAGGATATGACCCGTTGCCCGTATCCACTCAGTGGCAATTTGATTGGCAAGGGGAGATAGGAAAAACAAAACGTGTTCCCATGCTATAGTTGAAGTATCTAGACTAGATCACCTTCCTGCCTTCTCCACGAAAATTGAGGATGGCACCACAGGTTTTCTCTTTCTAAAACAGTTGCGTTCTCTTCTTTCAGTTGTGTCTGTGCGCTCTTTTCTATAGTTATATTTCATAGAGAAAGTAGATTACAAAACTCAAATCCTACTACTATTATAAACGCGAAAGTTGGTTAGTAGTATGGATGGAGGATGGATGGATGTTTGTTACTCTTTCACGCCGGAACAGCTGAACGGATCTGGATGAAACTTGGCAGATAGATTATAGTCTGGAATAGCAGCACATAGGCTACTTTTTATCACGTGGGAATACCGGGATTCAAATCTGCGCGGGTGAAACCGCGGGGCGCGATCCGAGCGGATCGCATCACGAACTCTCAGTTCGGGGCATTGTTTATAGGTTTACTAGGTATAGGTATCACTCGGTTCGGTTGTAGGTATAACCTTTTTATTTGGGTAAGACCAGCTAAAAGTGCGGCTGAATGCGCTTATAATTGGTTGGATCCTTCAGTGAGCATGGTGCCACAGAATAGGCATTTAGTTGGTATGCACGTACTAAGACCGTGTGGTATGTATGGCAGAGACCTCCCACCACAACGCAGGCGCGCTGAGATGCGCACGCATAAATACACCAGCACTTCGCCCGACCACCAGTCAATCCGCTGGCCGCCACGCGTGCCGATCGAAAACTTTCGGCAGTGTGACACATTGCACACGAACTACATATCGTACTATTTTGCGCGTCTACACGCACGCATAGAAGAACTGCGTCAAGGTAGGTGTTTCGTATTTTATTATAGTGTTTATGAGAAAATTTGGGTAAACTTCATGGGAGTTTTAGGACAGTCTTGGATTGTGTAGTTGGAGAGTGCGTTTCTCTTACGCACTGTTGTAGTGACGGGTTGTGGTCTGCTCGTGTGGAAATTCCCCGGTGACCTTCCCTAGCACGTGCGGAGTGAGTGCACGCGCCTCTCGCCTGATAGGTACCTACCTACCACCTGCATCGCGAATTGCCTGCTTGAACCAGCTCCGGCTAAAATATCACGTTCATAATTCAAACTATGCTTTGCGAACTTCACATTCAGCGAAATTTTCCAAAACAATCTAGGTATATTTACCTTTCAATATTAGGTCCAAAAATTACACCTATTTATTTAAAATTAACAACTTACTCAGAGCTGCCTAAAGTCGAGAAGACTAAGTAGCAACTTTTCACTGAAAGGAGTTTTTTCTCGGAAGGAATTGTTTGAAACCGTTCGCTTACTTTTTCTCAAAACTACATAGGTACTTTATGCGGTTGAACATGTTTATTATGAAATAAACTGGTTAGTAGTTACCTACTTGGAAACACGACCTTAGCTCATATACCTAGTACCACTTTATTTATTAATTATAAGAGTATGATCATACTGAAATAAGAAGTACTAATATTAACATTATGTATATCATAAAACAAACAAAGGATTGTTCCCAAAATAAAAATTTACGTGCACCTTTTTAGCACTCCACTCCTTTTAAGCTCTTTAATCAGTAAAGAAAGTGTTTTTCGGGTCCATGATACCTAAAGGGTAAAAAAGGGACCCTATTACCTACTAAGACTCCGCTGGCCGTCTGTCTCATGAACCATGGTAATTTGAAATGTATGACTGTTGCCGCTATAGCAACAAATACTAAAAAACAGAATAAATTAGTATTTAGGAGCTCGAATACAACAAACGTGATTTTTTGCTGTTTTTATAAATAATGGTACGGAGCCCTTCGCTCACGAGTCCGATTTGCATAGGGTCGGTTTTACACATATATCTTTTATAACACTGGCGGATAGGTACTTATTATAAAAATAACGTGAATACATACATACTCTTAACTTTTTGTGCCTCATCCTCCATCAGTCAGATACCTACGTGTATTTTATGTTCTAGTACTTCTTGTGTTTTTATTTGTTTTTTGTATTATTATGTGGTCTGAAATAAAAAGTATTGCATTGAATTGAATCCGTGTAGTTTGCAATTATTGTAACGCGCGTCGCGCGTCGTTGAGAAAATGATCATAATTTTCAGAAAAAAAAACGACGTTTTTGAGGATTAGTAATGCGCACATTATTTTTTAAATAATTATTATTAGTACACTGGCGGTTCGAACCCACTACCCTTAGATCAGAAGACGAAGCGCTCTCACTAAACCACTGGTTTTTGGAAGAAGGAACACCAGAGATTTATCAGGAAATGAGGGCAAATAATACCTACCTACGATAACTCAATGTCAGGAAGTCTTTGTTACCTACTTCATTTGTTAGCTACATAATAAACAATGACCAGTGAAACTTATTTGAACAATATTTAATAAAATAGATTTTGCCCCCTTTTAAACCCGAGATCTCAATAGATTTTGCAAGTCACAGCCTATGTACACTGGTCATCATAAAAATCGGCCCACCTGTACTTTTGCCGGAATATTCGTTTTTTTAATTGTGAATGAAACAAGTTGTTTTGGAATATATTTTTTTATGTAAAATTGTTTATTTTAACTTATTTACACTTTAAACTGAAAATTAAGTATACTTTTTTGAAAACTTGCACATTATGAGGAAAATTGGAAAATCTTTAATTTTACCCAATTTTTAGCTTTATATTGAACAAGCTGTAATTTTACACCCTTTGCACTTAAGCCGATGAATCCTTCAAATCAATATTTGGTATTTCCTCCTCTTGCTTTAATTGTAGCCTGCAGTCTCCTTTTTATAGACCTTATCAAAACTGCAATGGCTCCTTGAGGTACTCGCTCCCATTCTTCTTTGTTGGCGGTTTCCAGTTCTCCTGAGGTGGTAGGGGCGGGACTTCGAGCTCTAACCTTTTGTTTTAGGGTGTCCCAAATGTGCTCTATAGGGTTGAGGTCAGGACTCCATGCTGGCCACTGCATAACCTGTATACCGACCTCTTCCAGGCACTGAGTCACGATGCGCGCTACGTGTGGCCGTGCGTTGTCTTGCATTAACTGGATGTGTTCTCCGCTGTAACCTGCAAAGGGCATCACGTGATCTTCTAAGATCTCTGTTATGTAACGTACAGCAGTTAGTGAACCCTCCTGATGAATACCAGCTCCGTGCGTGCTGTCAAAGAAATCCCACCCCAAAACATTACAGAGCCTCCACTATAACTGACTGTTTCGCTCATGCAGCATTGGGCATAACGCTCACCTGGCCGTCTCATGACGTTACGGCGCCCGTCTGAACCGTATAACTTCATTCGGCTTTCGTCACTAAAGAGAACTGACGCCCATTGGTCCATAGTCCAGTTCAGGTGATTTTGCGCAAATTGTAGTCTTGCTTGTCGATGAGCTGCAGTCAGTTGTGGTCTCGTTGCTGGCTTGTGAGGTCTTAAATCTTGTTCACGGAGTCTCCTTCTCACTGTACTGTCACTTATAGCCACACCCCGCACTTCTTGTAAGCGTCGCTGAAGATCAATCCCAGAAAGGTGCCGATTTCTTAAAGCTGAGGTCAGAATAAAGCGGTCATCTCCATCAGATGTGACCCTTTGTCTTCCAAATCCTGATCTTTTTCGATACTCTCCAGTCTCCAGAAACCTCTGGTAAACTTCTAACTTCCAACCGAAGATCGACTGAGATTCAATCTTTGCGCCACAACAGGTTGGCTGAAGCCTTGTTGCAGCATGGCTACAACTTAAAATGAAATCGACACTAATCAGTATAAGCGTTGAAAAGTTTGTTAAGTACTCTCAAGTAGGCCGTAATTTATGGTAGACAGATATCAAACATCATAACAAACCCTTGTAATAAAAAAAAACAATTCAAACAAAACCACTCATCTCCGAAGTTATAAAATAAAATAGTGAAAAAAGAGGGTGGGCCGATTTTTTTGATGACCAGTGTATATTTACAGGGTTACTGGTAACTCGACGTAATTCTTGCAGGACGTCATAATATTTACGAGTAAAATGCAAGCCACCAAATTTTACCGAAGTTCAGTAAAAAGTTATTGAGTTAGTAAGATTTTTTTTTGAATAATACAATAAATTGAAAGTTATTATCATAGTTGATGCCGTATAGCAGATCTTGGTTAATAATTATTATTATTAACAAAAAAAATGCATAAAACCTCGGTAAATATCACTAATCAAACATAAGTTATTTATTTTGTCATTAAATATAAGTTATTATTTGGCTTAATTTGTATATTGTATGACACCCAACATGGAATAGATCGAATTACCTAACCCTGTAGAAGCTCACTTTAAGGCAGCTCGGATCAACAGCTCGTAATTTATTTTAACAATAATATAATTTTATTTCAGGCATAAATAACAAAATTTACATAATATAATTAAATGTAAAATACAAAATTTAAATACAGGGTGGCCAAAAAGATATAGGTCATCAGCTGGAAAAAATTGTTCTACTGGAGGTCCATACAGTCAACCCCTGCAGTTCTAATTTATTTTTATTATTTAGATTAGTAGTTAGATTAAGTGATTTTTTTCGGATTTAGTAAAAAAAACAACACAAAATAAATTATAACTTTCAGTAAGATCTTCGTTCACTAAACCACTGGTGCTCGTGGAATAAGGAAAACCAGATTTTATAACTCAATGTCAGCACGTCTTTGTTGCTTTAGTGGCTACATAGGTAATAAACAATGACTATGGCCTTTTGCTTTGCACATTGTAAGACACGGACACCTGACTGACAAGAGAAAATTTCTTCGTCGCGTATCTTATCCGACATAAGAAAACAACTCTTGTAGTAATGTATGGTCTCATAAACAATCAAGCGACTGAATCCTACTATCCTACTAATATTATAAACGAAAGTTTGTAAGTATGGATGCATGGATGTATGGATGTATGGATGGATGTTTGTTACTCTTTCACGGAACGGCTGAACGGATCTGAATTAAACTTGGCAGAGAGATAAATTATAGTCTGGAATAACACATAGGCTACTTTTTATCCCGTAGGAATACCGGGATTTAAATCTGTGCAGGTGAAACCGCGGGGCGCAACTAGTATCCTATAAGACAAGAAAATATTTTATAATGTGCAAAACCAGTAGAGGGATTGAGTAAAGTGTAAACTGATTTGAACATTTCAGAGTCGTTGTGTTGTGCACTCGTACCTCCTATACCTATTCAACCTGCGGCCCGCCGCCGCCGCCGGGCCTTTGTTATTGCCCCTTCTGAAGTTACAAATTTATTGTAAACTATTTTAAATTTCGCGCCCTTCAGAGAATGGATCATTGGGACCTAAATAATTAAAAAACTTTTGCTTGCGGCCCTAGACACCGACTGAAACGTGTTTGTGGCCCCTTATAAAAAAAGGTTAAGTTAGAATCTAACCCAATGCTCATAGTACATACCTTCCTAATATTTACTGTTTTGCGGTTCCGTTCTCTTAATTTCATATCAAAAATCGTCACCGCGTTTATGAGAGGAAATTTTTGTGTTTATATTTTTTTCTGATTGAACGACCTTTATCGCTTGCCTTATTTGTGTAAGTAACGATTATTTCTTGTTTTGGTGACCCTCTCGTATTGGAACCTTCTACAGATGATGCAATAAGTATAGGTACCTATAGCAAGTTTATTGTTATGTAGTCGTCAAATTTGTACTTTTACTGAAGAAATAATACGAGCAGATAAATGTTGGATTATTATAAATTACTTGTTGCGCCCTGCGGTTTCACCCGCGCATATTTAAATCCCGGTATTCCCACGGGATAAAAAGTAGCCTATGTGCTATTCCAGACTATAATCGATCTCTGCCAAGTTTCATTCAGATCCGTTCAGCCGTTCCGGCGTGAAAGAGTAACAAACATCCATCCATCCACCCATACTTACAAACTTTCGCGTTTATAATATTTCATTTCATTTATTCATTTATAAACACAGGTTATTTTACATAAAAGTAGATGGCAAGCGTCGGCAAGTATTGATCTCTGTGTTTTGCCTGACGGCGTATAAACATTAAAAAGTAACATAAATAACAACACAATTAACATAATTAAGTACAATTAAATTAAATATTCATCTAGCAATGTCATTAAAATTAATTAAATTACAATATTATAATGTCATGCATAATCATAAAGTTTCAATTTTATCTTTCAAATACTTACATGTACTAGTAGGCTTTTCCTAATAGCATTTTTTTTAATTGAGCCTTGAATAGATTTACACTGGAAATATCTAAAATGTGCTTTGGAAGTTTGTTATATATGCGTGCAGCCATACAAAGAACACTTTTGTTATAAAGGGCAGTTTTGTTAAAGGGAAAACAAATCTTATTGTTGTGGCGCTTGCTGCTAGGTTTCATATAAAGGTCCATATTCAATTTTACAAATGTCGCAAGTTCATAAATGTAGAGGCTGGGTAATGTCAGTATTTTAAGATCAGTGAAGAATGGTCTACAACTATCGGTTTTTTTGATTTTACATATTGCTCTAATGCATCTCTTTTGGCTGATAAATACCCTGTCTTTTAAAGTGGAATGTCCCCAAAATATTATTACATATCTCATAATGGATTCAGCATGTCCATGATAAGCAGTAGTTACAGTGGGAATACTGACAACTTTAGCTAGCATGTGTAGTGCGTATGAAAATTGATTAAGTTTTCATATATTGTGTTTTCAACATTATGAATTGTATGTCCTAAATATTGTATGTTTATGTCAGAGTTATTAATCTTATTATAGTTATTGGAGAATGTCATAAGCTGAGTTTTTTCAAGGTTGATAACTAAATTATTTCCATTTAACCATCTTACGATTTTGTCAAGAGTTAATCTAATTTTTGCCTCTAGTTGAGAATATTAAGTAGTAGCATAAAAAGCTGGATTGAGATGGGTACTAAACTAATATTAATTCATATCACCATCATCTTTGTAAGTCATTGTACCTATGCGTAAATGATAGTCCTAATTTTATTTATATTAGTACCTAGGGTAGGTATGTCATTGTGATCAATCAGTAAAGGCTAGACCGATTTATTTGTCCATTTAATTGTTATTTAAAATAGTCACAATAGCATTTTTGACTATAATAAGCAAGGAATCAAGCGAACGAACCCACAAGCGGAAGCCTGTTATAATTTTTAAGGCGGGGGATATCCCAGAACCTCCAATCTCCAAGAAGCCTCGGGGGTACTGGCTGCTCGGCGCGAGCACTTGAACAACTAGATTTCGTTAGATTTTCTTCTCAGAGATTAATAATAATGATAATTTAATTTTTTTTTCACACAGCCAGTGCTAGTAAATATTAACCCCTATCTTTTGATATAACATTGACATGATTTCAAGAAAAACTCTCTTAGTAATGGATGTTTGAAATATCGATTTAGTGTCTTTAATTATTTTTTTGTATCGAGAAAATTATCATTATATACGTTTCATATTTTATTTACTTTATTTACATACACATTTATTTTATTTACATTATCATTATTTACGTTAGTTAATCATCTTTACACAGCGCTCGAGTACATGTCCAATTTTAAAGTTTTCGTTTTTTTTCATGTATTTTTTTACATTTTAGTAGTAGTTGTTCAAAAACCGTCGCGTGCCGCCTTAATGGGATGTAACAAAGTAATTAAGCAAACACCATTATGCTTGCACAATAAATCAATGAGGTGACTAACCTTCCGATTGAACATTGTGATAATGTTCAGAGATACCTAGTTCGATCTTGCTTATTATACCTATACTAGTAGCACCCCGCGGTTTCACCCGCGCAGATGACGCAAATGAATTCCACGGGATAAAAAGCAGCATAGGTATGTGCTATTCCAGACTATAATCTATCTCTCTGCCAAACATCCGGATACGTTTAGCCGTTCAGGCGTGAAAGATCGTAAGTAGGTATATATATTATATATTTTGTATATAAGTATAAACAATATATGTATGTTTAAGTACATATGTCTTGTGTAGATTTAGGTATTTATTTTATCTTGTTTTTTAATAGTTGTAGTAGTTATTAATATAATTTATTTATCCTCTCTCATTTTGTACACGCACCCACCTCTAATTTCAATCTCTCACAATCCTTCAAGGTTTGCTGGAAGAGAACTCTTTTTAGGGCTAAGCTCGCCTTTGTACATGTATTGTTATTTAAGTTTACTGTATATTTTCACTGTGTACAATAAAGAATAAAGAATAAAGATTAACAAACATCCATCCATCCATACTTACAAACTTTCGCGTTTATAATAGTAGTAGTGTTTGCAGTGCATAAACTGAAATGAGGGAAACTGATGCGCCCTATTTTATTGACGGAAAATGAGTTCAAAAAATATTTATAGCATTTATAACTTTTTTTTTTGCTACTTTGACCTCTAGCTTAACAAAATAGAGTACCTAAGGTATGAGTAGGTAAAATTTAAGCTGAACGATCAATTACTATGCTACTATAAAACCCCAAGAAATGATTGGAAATAACAGGAGCTCCTTATTGTGAAAAAAAATCATCAATTAATAGTTTGTAATGTTTTTTTTAATAGTTTGTGATGTTTTTTTATGAAAAATATGCCTTTTTTAATCGATTTTCCTAATAATTATTAAAATAAATCAGTAAAATCACTACATTTGCAAAGATGAGACATACACTACACTACACACTACTTACTATAGACTACATTTGCAAGATTTTTATTAACTGCTTTAGATCATTTTGTGTTACCTATCTGATGGTAAAAACTGCATTTTCATATCTCTTCACAATATTATTTGTTGACTGTGATAGAAAAGCCTTGTTTGGTGACGCAACGTTGTTTTATCAGGTAGAGACCCTTTTTTGTTAGAGGAATACCTACTCAAACGCAACTCAGATTTGAGCACGTCTCAAGTCGTGGTTGTTTGAAAGTTTTTAATGAAATTCCGTCTGAAACTCGTCATCTGAGTTGCGTTTGAGTATTCGGCCGTTATTGTTATAAATTTTAGAGGGTCAGTTTGAGGACCTCACACACTGGGACTGGGTTTAATGTTTTTGTCCAAATTAAACATCTATGTTTTTTGTGAGTGCCTTTCTTTAACAGTTGATAAATAGTGTGATTGAGATAATAATATAATTATGAGCAGGCAATTTTACCATCTGATAGTTATCACAGTGTAAAATAATCTAAAGTACCTATAAGAAATTTAGAAAAATTTGTGATTTTATTCAGATATTCTAAAACGAATTAAGAATTTTTGCACCAAAACACTTTTAATATGGAGCTTATACTCATAGGTATCTAGGTTTGAAATAATTATACATATTAAATATACCTCAAAATTCACAAATTGTTCCCAGATTAAGGTGTATTGCCGATAAAAACGACAAAAAAGCCACACAAAAATTAACAAATTCGGCGGCCTAAAATAATAAAAAAAATCTAACACTCGTCGATAGAATAGGGCGTGGTTTCCCTCATTTCCTCATAAGTATATAAAAATAAATCAGGTTGTACACATCGACCTATTAGACCCAGACCGTCTTGTCTAAACGATGACGAGGATAAGATGATATCAATTTATTAACCGAATACGCGGAAACATTCTAAATCCAGAAACAGAGTCAAAATTTCCAAGTCATTCCAAACAAAATGTTGAGCGTTTCGATGCCAACAAATAAACAAATAGTAGGTACTTATTCAAGGTAGGTACGTAACGTAGTACACCCAGAAGGTCGAATTATACATTATTCTTGAACACACGTGAACTCGGATGGGTATTCATGGCGTGTTACCTAAATTTTTTCTCGTTCTAACGTT
This sequence comes from Plemyria rubiginata, assembly GCA_963576535.1. Taxonomy (NCBI): domain Eukaryota; kingdom Metazoa; phylum Arthropoda; class Insecta; order Lepidoptera; family Geometridae; genus Plemyria; species Plemyria rubiginata. The sequence continues at coordinate 8,569,564 of OY754905.1, forward strand.
TCAAAACTGGTAGGTAAGTAAATAAGACTGCATTGAGCTATCCGACAGCACATAGAAGTTATGAACCGCGTATGATTTGTATGTGCACGCATGGGGTGTATAATATTGTATGTAGTCACGTCGCAAAGCTGGAACTCTTAATGGTCTGCGAGCATGGAGATTGACTTCATGTAATCTTCTCCTGGCAGTTTGGTCACTGATAACCACTTGGTGCTGGGACTGGAGTCTTCGTACCAACTGGCGAGCTGTAATCTGGGGCTGCCTTCTTGCAGCATTCTGCAGAAATCGATCTTGTCTCTGGGTAGTGACCCTGTATCTTCCTAGGTGACGTTCGGCTACATCTCCTGTAGCCCTGTACGGTGCCCATAATCGGCAAATTACGCTTGGCTGTGTGTTAACAGCGTCCGCAATATCGCGTTGACTGCGGCCAGCTTCCAACATACCCACAGCCCTCAGCATCTCTTCCCGCGTTAAATGACGACGTGACATAACGTCTCAAAAGTTTCTAAAAAGTTGGTGGTAATGGTTTTTCACAAGAAAAAAAAACGATACTAAACAAAAATCACTCAACACTTTATGCTAGCAAACCCCTTGCTCTGCGAACAAGTTAGGTTTTCCCTATATTTTGAAAAGCTTTTGCTTTTTTGTTATATTTTTTTGAATTTCGAACAAATTATTTAATCCTCTTCTAGCCTAAATTTATAAATTTTAGTGGCCAGTACTTTTTTTACGAGTTTTCACAAATATATTGAAGTATTATGCTTGTTCCCTAGACTTTGTTGAGTAGTGTATATTGGTGGAATTTTCAGACATCACTACCTATCTAGCCCCGAACTAAGCCAATCAGTAATAGCATACTGACGTTTGAACTGGGGCTCAATTCGTTGCTTGTGCAGGAAACAGCGTAAACCGGTTTGGCGTCAAATGACCCCAAAAGAGCAGATGTGAGTTTTGTAGTAGACGGCGAAATCGGTGCACTCGTAAACGTAAATCCTACGAACTGTGTTATTGTTGCATTTATGCTGATCCAGTTCATGGTGTGTCCAGAGTCGAGACTGTCATAATAAACGAATGAAACCGGCCAAAAAAGTTTTTTATGCGTTAATACCTAAATACCTATGGCTGATTTAAAACCAAGTCGTCGAAAACTGTAAAAAAGTAGTAATTAGGTATAAAGTAGCGCGTTTTGCGAGCACTCTACTAAATAGGGCCGCGTGTAGGTAAAGCTCGTGCGTGAGATTATTTAACATTACTTACGTTCGATTTGGTTCCATCTCGTTTTGGCTTTCTCGATGAAAACTATTTTTGGTGGTGTTGCTACCAGCCGCTGCGCGCCGCCAGCGGACCAAAGGTGGATAAACCTTTCATTCAAATATATGCGCTTTGCGCTCAACTCAAACCAAAAAGGGCCTAAAATAAGGTTCTAAATTCATTTTTGATTAGCGGCTTGTCCCAGCTTCGCTTCGGGTGGACATAATTTTTTCAACATTTCAGGATAAACTGACTTATAAATAGATACATAGATTTGCACGCACTTTTCACGCGGCTTCGTTCGGTGCTCCCGCTCTCGGCCTGCCCGTGCATCCCGTGCGTTCGCTTTATAGAGCAAATTACTTAGTTTTTAAATTTGTTAGCTATAAATTTTGAATGGAATGTCCGATTTAATAAAATTAAGAAGTAATCTAAAGTTATTGCAACAGCCTTTCATACAAAATGATTTATTTGGATAAAGGATTAATATTAGATAACATGGTCTGATTTTGATCAGCATTTCTATCTACTTTTAAAATGTAGAAAGGTAATTATTGTAATATAACTACAATAGTTTTGTAGAACATTTTTTTGTTCTATCGTCAATAATTTCCGCAGCACATTCAATGAAAAACATTTTATTTTCAATTAGTATAAAGGATCCCTAATTTTTCCACTAAAAACATGCCTATGTTACTCAAGTCAGGGATAATGTACTAATAATAAAATAATTATTATACAAATACAATACAAATACAAAATATTTTATTCGTTAACCTTATTAAGGAAATACATTTGGTGTGTACATGTGTTTGAGACCCTCTTTTAAGTATGGGAATACCTGTGACAGAGGGTCTCGCTCTTCCATAATGGGTTGTTTCATAACTCAATATAAATTTTCCAAAAAAATAGGAAAAATAATTAGTAATCGAATTTGATAAAAGTATATAAAACTAAAATTTTTCTAGATCAGGATATGTTAAGCAGGTAATTCAGTAATAAATGTTTTAAATAGTTTAGGTTAATAATATTCATGAATTTAAAATTTGTATGGATGTGTATGGTGTGTGTGTGTGTATGTGTGTGTTGAAATCGGACCAGCAGTTTTCATAAAACAAAAACTTTCCTCTGCGAGTTTTACCGAAATGCACTGCAATCAAACAATATCCAAGCGGACGAAGTCGCAAGTCATATCGCTAACCCAATAAATGTAAATATATTTTATGATGCCAATGGACTGCATCCAAGATAAATGCAGTGGTTTCGTGACTTTGAGCGATGACGTTGTAAACTGCCTCCTGTTTCAAAGGTCGTGGGATCGACCCCAGTTGAATGCACGAACGTACGTTGACATTTCGAATAATCGAATAATGTAAAGTGAAGCGACTGGCAATCGCTTCTCTTCTCACTCAACTATAATATTATGTCGTTCAGCAAGCGACCTTTTTCTTTGTCTTTGCATGGCAACCTTTGCTTACAGATTCTTCTATTTTATGTTTAGACAGCTATTCTTACAAACTACTTATCCTCTCATCATCTACCACCTAGTGAAACAAAAAAGACAAAAACGTTTGACCTCAGCCCGGACTCAAAACCGGCTTAGAAAAAGGTTTGAGATTTTTTACTAAAATGAGGCGAGTTATTATATTATTTCCTATGTCGTGCTCGTACCTACCTAAGTAAGAAAGCGCACGCCGGGTTCGCTTTTTATAGGTATTCTGTTTTTGTAACCATGTGCGGCCATAGTTTAGTTTAATGACGAATGAAACCCATTTGTAGAAACACAGTGTAAAAAATGCTGTATTACTAAGCAAATAACGTCGTAGCAAATCAAACACTTACAAATTATACTGAAAAAGTACTCATCAAACCAGTAAAATTATTTGCACAGTGTTGGAAATTGTCACCTTTTTTGGTTGAATGGCTCCTGCTGGCACTTACCTACCTACAGCAATCATTATCCTACCGACTACGCTAAATGGGATCGTTGTGTTTCCTCTCTTCTATTAGCCGTTCATTTCAGTATCCTGCTCACTCCTTTAAGTAATGTTTGACATATTATATTTATTATACTGTTGCGCCCCGCGGAGATTTAAATCCCGGTATACCCACGGGATAAAAAGTAGCTTATGTGGTATTCCAGACTATAATTTATCTCTCTGCCAAGTTTCATCAGAAAGAGTAAAGGAGTCTACACACCAAACCCGCCGACCCGCCGACACAGCCCGGCGGCTTGGTGTCGGCGACCCAAACCCGCCAACCCGCCAACATGTGTCATGGGGCTGTGTCGGCGGGTCGGCGGGTTTGGTGTGTAGACTCCTTTACAAACATCCATCCATCCATACTTACAAATTTTCGCGTTTATAATAATAGTAGGATTATAGTCCAATGTATCAAAATACTACATTATAAAGCTGAGCCTTCAGCAGGATCTTTGTAAAACATTTATAAATGTCTGGAATGTCATCTAGGAAACAATGAAACACTTCCCTACCTAATACAAAATGTTAATACAACACGTAGGTATTGTAATTGAGTTCCTTTATTAGTAATCGCACATCTTGAGCGTCGTGTACTAAAACTTAATTACAACATCGATATTGACGTGTGATTATCTATTCATCTCAGGTTCCAATCAATGCGTGGTTCATCAGTTTGATAAATCACAGAATACACAATAGGTGTTGTTAGCGTATCAGAGTGAAAATGCGCCAGGAATATCAGGTATCACTATGAATATAACTGATTCAAGCGACCGGAGCAATCGGAGAGTTATACTTTTCAAATAAGCAGATCCACGTGCCCAAACCCGGCAGAACAAGCAGCATAATACGGTTTAGTCCTTGTTAATGGTTTTTTCAAACAAAAGATCAATCAGATTTCTAAATTGTCTATCAGTCTTGGTTATTAATTCAACTGATTACAGGAGAAACACTTACGGCCGCTTTCTGAAAGTTTGATTAAACCTCAGATCAATGTTAAGTCACTTACTATGTAATAGCTGAAATAGTAAGTGATTTGACATTGCATTTGATAGAGCTTTCAGAAAGCTATATCACTTCAGCAGTTATTGAATTCCAACAACCGGCCTGACTGTGGATCTAACAGATTTGACTCCAAGGTCAATTGTAGCCAGAAATCTTAGTTTAGCGTCATATCTGTCGCGTCAACCAAAAAGAACGCTGGAAAACAGTGGAGGGGATGTTTGTACGCATAAAAAATATACGCGGCATCACACCCCCTCCCTGTCCTTCTGGCGTTCTTTTTGCGTGACGCACATGATACTATGTAACCACTAACTTACAATGAGATTGTAAGAAAGCTTTATAGTTTTAATAAACTTCAGTCTTATTATAAAAGACCTTGATTTACGATATAAGAGATAAACTACGTTTTTAAGTTACATGGTTTAAACCAGGTACCTACTACTAATCCACGTTTTATAAAGGGGCGTCTAAACGGGCTATATTTAACGACAATTTGTGGCTGCAATACTGTGGCCGGCAACATTGCTAGCAATACCAGCCACACTATGCAATATTTTAAGGATGTCCGGCATTATAGCCACATATTTTTTGGTATGTCAAAATGTTTTTGTGTAGCCGGCGTGTGGCCGAACGATCGCCTCGCAATCGAAGATACTGCAATATATCTGGGCCCATCTATATTGTTGTTCTGTTTTACTGTATATGCGCGTCCCTTTCTCCCTGCGACGTGAAGTGCTTTGCGTTTCACTTTCTGCGCGACGTGAAGTGTGCTGCGAGTGCTGCGACGTCCAGCATTAATTCCTTGTCTACGGAATCCAATATGTCACGCCTACTTAGGTTGGATCGAATCCACATTCGTGTCCTTTTTTTTCGTTTTTCTGCCAAAACAATGTAAGCGGCTGCGATGAGCGTCATTTCGTCGGCCATTGTTGCTGGATTGTGTGGCTCATTAAAGGGTTCTGAATCAAAGGCCATACTATTGCAGCCATATCGCAACATGTTGCCAGCAATTGATTGCTCAGCCATAAAATGCACTAAAATGTTTTTTTGATGGCTGGGCAATGTTTGCCAATAATTACAGCCACAAATTGTCGTAAAATATGGCCCGTTTAGATATGTACCTTAATATAACGGCAAAGGCCTTGTATATCTGAATTCGGGCGGTCTTATTTCCATCAAGGTTTAAGCTTTTACGTTGACTGCACATTTTTTCCGAAATCTGTGGACACAGTTCAAAATTTTTCAAATAGTTATCGATGGTATCCTAGGAACAATTTCCTGTAACTATAATATATGCCCGTTTCAGAAATCCACTCCGTATCAGAAACCCGTGGGGAAAGGCTGTCGTTGGCCAAAAACAATAATGTATTGCATCATTTTCTTGAAATAAAACTACTCCAAACGTCTTACTTACCACATTTGTTGATATAGTGACTGCATGAAAACAATAAAATAATAATGATAAGCATTTTGTTTATATTAATAATTTTATGAATTGTATCAGACTTTACGTCTGTGAAACAATCATAAAATTTCCTAATTTTATTTTTATAACTAGAAAAAATTACCTACCTACACTTACACTGTTTTAATATTATGCAATCAAGAATCGTACGAAACAAATTTGGGTAGCGAGTCGCCGTATCTTCATAGGTCAAGATCACTCTGCTCTCAGTTCACTTCGATGTCACAACGGTTTATTTAATTCTGTTCAATTCGCCAAAAACGGGTAGGAAGGTGAGGTAACTACATTTCATTAAGAAACTTAATTATCACCTTTTATGTCCGTCCTAAAGTAGGGCCAATTTAATAAGTAGATAACTTTTGAGATCTATCAGTTCCAGTCAGATTATGTAAAAGTTCAGTCGTAATTATTGCCTTCCTTTACACAGCTTGCTTATCTTCGATTGGTTCCCACCTTGGTCACCGGTGTCGAGTCCCTTTACGTCGGGTCTTGAAAGTTCTCGCTTTTATTACCCCTATGTCGAGTTTTCGTACAGATATTTTGAAAAAACAATAGACTCTCAGACTTGACTTAAGGAGACTCGACATAAAGGGAACCAATAATTTTTTCAGATAACATTACATATTTATTGTTATAATGAAAGATATAAATTTTACTACTTACTTTGACTAATTATCCATTTTTAACCTGTGATGATGAGATGTCAAATGTGACCTATAATTGGCCCTACTCTTTCATACCTATTTGTTATTGCGTCAACTTTTATCTCGATATCTGTTATAATATATTTGGGTCAATGATTATGAGCATAGTGTTGAGTGTTGACCACTATCATCAGAGTAAATTCTCGCGATTTACTGGAAAAGAAACATATTTTTGCTGTCGTTTTGAATGTTATGTTATTGACCCAGCAAATGATAAAGCACTGGATATATTATTTTCACCTGTCGCAATCGCATTCGTGTCATGTCGAAATGTAACTGTCTGAAATTACTTGTCCACTACGAACTTTTATGAATATTGTGTTATACCCCGACAACTTCCAACATGGATACAAAAGACTGGTAATCCTACCTAATGATAAATCTTTATAAATAGGTAGCACATAATCTATATCAGTCTAGTACTAGATAGCATTTTATTTTTATCAACTACAAAGTGTCCACGATTTCGGATCATGTTTTTTGACCATTTCGCTATCTGAAATGTAATCGGGTTTTAACTAACGTACCAAATTTGAAGAGTGCGTGGATTATGTTATAATTACCGTCGTACATTGAACCGGTATCGACCAGATAACATTATCAACTGTTCAACAATAAAATTATATTCCGTTGAACTCTGTTGACAATAATGAAGTCCGCAATTATAAAATGGCTATGTTGTGATTAATTACTAGCTTTATCTTGAAACTATCTTCCTACTTTCATCCCCTATTTTATCCCCTTGGGGGTAGAATTGATCAAAATCCTTTCTTAGCGGATGCCTACGTCATTACATCTACCTGCATGCCAAAGTTCAGCCCGATCCGTCCAGTGGTTTGGGCTGTGCGTTGATAGATCACTATGTCAGTCAGTCACCTTTGAGTTATATATATTTAGATATAAGATATATATTATTTAGATATGATAGCGAAATCGTATAAGCAGTAATATTAACTTTTTATGGTATTATAATGACGACCCTGTACCATAGCCTGCTCTGATAATCATTATAATAGAATAGTCCAACTGTTTTGATCACGAGGATGTGTCATTAACAGAGCAATTGTTAATTGTTATTATCATATAAAGTGTCAATGCAACTTCAGGACAAATAAGTTTATCGTACCAAGTAAAGGAACTTCAATGAGTCGTTAACCCAAATAGATTACACTTTATAAATAAATGATAGTAGGTTAAAGCACGGAATACAACGACTGGTTTATTACTTTGAATTACGTACCTTTTTTTTTTAACGTTGGGAAATCATCATGGATACTCTTCTACTTACTATGTTACTTCTTATGTCGGACTCTTACCGACTAAAACCCAACGGGGTCCTACTACACACCTTGTGCCGGGGCTGTGGGCACGCTTTCGTACTCTTCCATGATTGAATTAGGTACCTACTATAGGTGGACAGCCCTCTACCACTATTGGTAGTTGCTCGGTAGCGCTGTAAGGATCGTTCATCGATCAACAGCATTTGTCCATTCGAAAAAAAACTATTGGTAGTAGTAGCTTCGCCTTCTGCACTGTAGGCCGTGTGTTTGAGAACAAACATTTTTGTGATAAGTATAGATATCTGGTCTCTGTTCGGGTCACAGGTCTAGGTGTTAATATATACGAAAAACGGCCATTTTGAGTTAGGCATAATGCCATCTGGGTTACTCTACATGGATGTCTGAAAATATAAGTAATACGGTTACAGATCAAGCTACTCAAAGCTGATGAAAAGAATAAATGTCGTTCAAGGACATGAAAGCAACCAGTAAAGCCTGATGCGTATACGAATCCGTGTATAAAGTCTTTGCAAACGCGCTTAGGATTTTATAGCTAAAGATCGTTTAGCTATGCACAATTTAATAGCTGTCATACGAATTTAGACAAAGGGTGACTGGAAGAAAACGCCAACTAGTGTGAAGTTTGCCTATGTATTTCTTATTGTGCAATAAAGAACTTTCTAATCTGAACTATGAATGAGAACACAGGTAGTAGATTCATTCGAACCGATCCTCACGGCATGTTTGCTATTTTAGTACCTACCCTTGAACCTTGAAAGGTCACACTTGAGATTCCATTATAGATAGACTAGGTAGGCATATGACTTTATACCTACCTAAATTAAGATAGTGATAGGCTAGGTATGATATTAATGCGGCGTTATTTTATCATTGATTACAAGATTATGAGATTGGAAAAATTCATGAATTTATTTATATTTGATAGATAAGGGTATGGTTACCATGTTGATCTGATATCAGTTAATTATAATCTTCACTGGTAATAAACTTTTGTTGATATAGATATTGATGCCAAGTAAAATAGTATAATAATATTATTATTCAGTCAACTAACAATAATACCTATGTTTGTGCTAGTAATCGTGTGAATGTTAGGTATAGACAGATTCACTTGTCTCGATGCATCCTTGTGAAACATTGGTACCTATTTGGTAGGCAAGGTACCTAACTAGTACCCACATATTTTTTAGTACATATTTATTAGCCTAAACGCAAATCTTTTTTAAAAATCCACCAGGAATACCGAAATTTTTTGGTTTGTATCTTTTAACCCTTATTTGGTAAACAATTATGTCATGCATACTACAGACATGCAAAATTATTGCTATGGACGCAATTAAATTAAAATGCTTTGTATCTTCTGGCAGTCGTTTCCGGTACAAATGTTAGCCATTGTTGATGCAGCCAACAATCTATAATATTTAATGTAGGTACATAGTTATGTAGGTAGGTACCTGAGTATATAAGTTGGTACCTATCTAATTGAAATGTTATAAGCTCAATTCTCTGTCACATTGCCACATTTCGTAGATCGATGTACTCTTTTTTTTAGGCACACACAATGCTTACCATAAATGTACAGGATGCCAGAATTCAAAGAGCAAGCTTTTGCAAGTTTCGGGGTGGCAACGGCAAGCTCTTTATGTAATGTTTACAAATATTTATTCGTATGCATACTGTGCGTTGATTGTCAGTCAGTCAATACCGCAACAGTTTTATTAGTATGCATCCATATTTAGATTGGTTTTACGGATTTTACTACCTATTGTGTAAATGTGTGAAACTCTCAATCACTGTCACTGGTAGTATTGTAACTGTGAGAATAATAAAACACATGTGTGTCGTGACATGTCACGACACACATGTGTTCATGTTTGGGTTCGTAATCACTTAAATTTGTAGTTTAGGCTATAGGTTGTGTTATCCCACCTACTACGTAAGTAGGTATTGCGAAATGCAAGATTTACATACATACTTACTAGTGGCTCTGTGAGCTGGTAGACCTCGCGAGCACACTAAAAGTGAGCAATTCACTGGCTTAGCGGTAGGTAGATATAATTTTTCCGATTTTTGATTCTTTTGATTTTATTGATTTTTATTGTTTTTTTTTTATCATCTTGTGTAGAATGAGGTCCTTAGTGTTTCTCTCAAATTTGATTGAAACCCGTCGATTTTTTGATGAGCTATCCCGTTCATCATGCTAAAGATCCACATCAGATCTTCGACAAAATTTTATGAGACCAACTTATAGTTACTACCTTTTAAATAAAAAAAGAACAATCGAAATCGGATCTCATTTGAGACGCTTCCCTCGCTCGGTCAATTATACTTTAATAAAATAAAAAGATAAAATAAGGTAAAATTATACACCTAAATAATGCGGAATCCTAAAAACTAATTGATCAAAGATGGATCAAAGTCAAGGTTTGATGACATCAAGAGAGTCGTTAGCCGCGAAAATTTTGGGCACAATGCCAATCTATTGCGTGAACTCGCATCTACATACTTGCAACGTGATAGATATTTTAAACCGCGTCAGTATAATACGAACGCTTTCCTACATCTTCGAACAATAATTGAATACTATACAAATAAGGGTGCGGTTAAACAGCCAACAATCTATAATATTTAATGTAGGTACATAGTTATGTAGGTAGGTACCTACTTAGGTACCTACCTACATAACTATGCATAGCATGTATGTATAGCTTATAACATTTCAATTAGATAGGTACCAACTTATATACTTATATAAGTTGGTACCTATCTAATTGAAATGTTATAAGCTCAATTCTCTGTCACATTGCCACATTTCGTAGATCGATGTACTCTTTTTTCTTCGCTTTCCTACATCTTCGAACAATAATTGAATACTATACAAATAAGGGTGCGGTTAAACGGCGCGCTCTAACACGAGCCGAGCCTGGCTCGGCTCGTGTTAGAGCGCAGCACTCAATGCAGGATTAATATGTATGTATAACTCAATTTTGAAAAAAATGTTAGATGTGACCTTTTGCGGTAAAACGGCAGAATAGCTAGAAAGGGGCTAATGTTGGCTACAACAAGGTCTACGCCGTAGCACTTAGCCTACGAGGGAGCCTATTGAAATGCCAGCCCATTTTGAAAGGTGACTCGTAGTGGTTCATTCATGCATTTCATGGTTTTTATCTTATTTATGAAATCTAAATGAGTTTTCTTTTGTTGCAGGCTTAAAGCACAAATACAAACATGGCAGACGCAGCTCACGGGAAAATAGAAAGTAAGTGTTTGCCCGCTACACTTGACCTAATTATTCGGTTGAAAATAAAAAATTTACTAGGGCCTGAGATAAAGCAGATGAGGCTGTCTAGGTATGGTTGGTACGAACAGATTGACGAACAGTGCGCTGTTTAACCTGTTATGAAGGTGCCCCACCTACTATACTCTTCAAAACAATGTAGCAGGTGGTGTATCCTATACTTATAGCTAGTTTATGTAGCAAGTCCTGTAAAATTGCGTCATTTATATTTTGATCAAAAATATAATTGTACTAGCTGTGCCTCGTGGTTTCACTCGCGTTTAAAATCCCTGTATTCCCACGGGATAAAAAGTATAGCCTATGTTCTATTTCAGTCTCTAATCTATTTCTTTGCAAATTTTAATCCAGATTCGTTTGCCGTTGTGGCGTTAGTGAGTAACAAACATCCAAACATTCACATTTATGATACTAGTGTAATTAAAGGTAGCTACCAAAATAGTAGGGTACCTATGTATGTATGCTTATGTAAACCTTGCATTTTTACAATAAAAAAATCTTGAAATTAGCGAGGAACATAACATGCATCGATTTATTTATTGAATCGTAGGATAGAATATAATAGACGAAACAAAAATTAAAATGCATCGATAAAAGAAGCCGTTGCTCATAAAATAAACAAATCTCACTGCAATCACGCTGTCGTCGCCGTCTACTGCTGACAAATAAGTATTATTTTAGTACATACGTGGATTTTCTGAATTATTTATTCAACAACCAACGACTCATTTGAACTATTACTGGTATCGCTACTGCTTGTGCCTAAGTTATAGTTAAATTAGTAACATAATAGTATGTTTTTCTTTAGGCCTCAAAACTGTAAAAGAGAAAATATTTTATCGTGAAAATGTGAGGAAAACGATAAACTTCCTACATGTCCTGCCCACCAGAGCACTTGTCTTACCACACACACACGAGCTAAAACGGCGCAAAACGAAAGTGGGTCAAACACGCAAAGGCTTTTCTGGCGATCGTTTACCACAGAATAACTAACAGGCCTACCTACATCAGTAAAAGTGGCGCGCAATCAATTTAAATTTGGATTCTTCTACTTGAGTGAAATGTTATCTGTCATTGTTATCATGTTATGTCAAATCCAAGGAATTGTAAAATCTAACTTGAATAAGTTGCGTGTAAAAAACAATCCGATGGTTTTCTAAATCTTTTGTTTTTGTCAAAACTGCGGCTTACCTTTTATTTAACTTTATTTCGGCAATTATTTCTTTTATTCACAGTGATATCAAAAGCTAAATTCGATTAACTTTTCGAAATTCGTTGGAACCGTTGTAAACCATTTTATAACCTTCAGAATTGACAAACGATTGACCTACGCGCCTAAAATGACGGATTCCGTTATTGATCGACGAAGGAGTTTGTAACATACCTACTAATTGATACCTACCATAAGTTCCTTTATTATTCATGTTCACAATTCATGATACAAAAGATATTAACTAATCAGTGCACTGCACATTTAATGCAACAGTATATCTTATAAGAATGTTTGGTTCACAGATAACCCGAAGATCTTGTCTGGTCCGGTACTGACAAACTCACCGAATGCAGTTCTCTCAAAGACGCTCCTTAGCCGGTACTATGATCTCCCACTGCCGGCTGATAAGATCATCGCCACCTACGTTTGGATCGACGGCTCGGGCGAGCACATGCGGTGTAAGGACCGCACCCTGAACTTCATTCCAAAACAACCCAAAGGTAACAACATCTACCTGCCATATTTCACCACAATCACAGAATATAGGCCAGTTTGAACTGGTTAGAAATTGCAAGGAGTTTAGATAATACGAGAAATTGAAGAATTGGGACGTGCGTTCTGCGCCCTTATTACCCAGTTTTTACTTGCTTGCTTACATCCCTTTGTGACCCACCTTACAAATATTAATTATAAACATAGAAAAATTGTTTTGTACACGAACCTTTTACATCAAAATCTGTGTGTAAACAATAACAAATCCTGCAAAAACAACTATGTACCTACCTATACATACATAATGTTAACACATTCTAATTATGTAAAAATAATTGACGACCAAACCAGAGTAGGATGTTCTTGTTCAGCGGAATTGCCTGTCGCAATATCACTAAAATATCACTAAAAAAATTATGACGGAAATAGGCAGTTCGTGAATTGCATTACATTATCATCACAAAGTACTAAGTATTGTATAGGTAATTGACAATTTAGCTATAATGCAGCACATAGTAGTCATGTGCTGCAATTTTTCCATGAACAATCTTGTACCTAATTAGATAACTCCTGCATGCAAACATAGGTAATTTATGCTTATTTTGCATAATGCTCCATAACTAGGCTCTGCCTAGATAGGTACATTATGCAAAAATTGTGTTTGTGTATGTATAGAGTAGTCGCAATACAAAAGAAGATCGGGATGTATGATAATGAGCTCGCGTGAATGGGTTCGTCTAGCCAACATTGTCAGCCTGTCAGTCAAAGTTGCAAAAATGTTATCTCTATTCCGTGCAAAAATCAGTCACAGGCAATTAACAGTATTTCCGATAACACAAGAATGTTTCCCATTATCACCACTCGTGGTAATGAGAAGTCATGAAACTAATTGAAAAAATTCCCTACCTAAAAAGAGACTAACTACATACTTACATAATGAAACACGACACGTCCATTGAAGTTAGAGTGGTTTTATTACATCCTCATTAACAATTGTAATTAGCATACATTCAGTAAATTGTTTGGCCTTCGGACGAGAACTGACTGCGTAAACAAGTTCTATTTTATAATTTTATTGTATCTATAAATAAAGGCACCACGTACGTCGTAAATTAAAAGCCGCGACTACTATTAGTCAAATCATCTGTTATTGCAGGTTAGGTACTTGAGTGATAGGTACTTTACGTTGTTTACCCACATTAACATAATTATATGCATTTCTAAAAATAACTTAAGCTATACTAGTATAATAATCAAGGCTTTCAATGACGGCAATTATCGTACGTTCCGTAGATAAGCTAGCTCGATTGCTAGAAGACTTGAATGAGAACTATGTATCGAAGATCAATAGGAGCATGAGATGGGAGCATTTGAACGAGTACTTGCCTCCGTATTTCTTCCCTCGGGATCTGGAGAGTGTGTTCGAAGCACGCTGTAAGCTAGGAGACCGAGAGAACACGGATAGCTTTGATGAAAACTTAAAAGGTTTCACAATATTGTTCTTAGCAGTCGTATAAATGTTCCAGTAGATTTTATCGCGTAACTTGAAACTAGTTTGATTTAGTTGTAGAATGCATTTAGCTAGTTATACAGAACAACTTGAGAATAAGATATTCATCTACCAAGGTGTTTACATTTTAAGTGAGTTTTGGAGTCGGGGCATACATACTAGAAGTTAAATTAACATAGGTACAGTGTATTAGGCTCCGACTCGAGATAATAGCAAATCTATTCTGCCGTCTTACAGCAAACGGGCACATCTAACAAATTGTAAATCTCGATATTTTTTTTTATGTTTTTCGAGAGTAAAATTCATTTAAATGTATACAAGCAGAAAAAATTTATGCAATTACTTGCATATACGTATTATATTTTTATTATTTATTTATTTGCTCTCATTCTTTGTAAAAATCATGATTTTACCTTTTACATACAAAAAATCGAATGGGTGTCAGATCTGTTTTTTGGGCTTACTGTAACTCAATACAGGATAGAGATTTTTTTTTATTTGTTAGATGCGCCTTTTTCTGATTCCGATTATGTACAAAACTCAATTTTGAAATAACAATTTATGTGTCCTTTTGCTGTATGACGGCAATATTGTCTGGTCGAGTTCCACGTTCCGACTTAGGTACTAGCAGTTAGACTGCTCGTTGCTTGCTATTTTCTAGCTAAGTAGGCAACTATCAGACTTACACCCGGATACTCAAACGCAACATGTCACGAGTTTTTGACGGAATTTCATTAAAAAATGTCAAAAAACCACGACTTCAGACGTGCTCAAATCTGAGTTGCGTTTGAGTATTCGGGTGTTACCCCCGAATACTCAAACGCAACTCAGATTTAACTAAAAAAATTTAAAAAAAAATTTTGCACGTCTCATGTGACGAGTTTTTGACGGAATTTCATTAAAATCTGTCAAAAAAACCATGACATGAGACTGCGTTTGAGTATGTCAAATACAGAAGTAATACGTTGCTTACGTATTACTTCTGTGTTTGAAACGTCAAACCATATTGCCATTCTGCTTATAACATAGAGCACTTTTATCTACCTTTCATTTTGATCAGGTTCGCCGTCAGAAGCGAGGACCATTATTCCACGATTATTTCCTTAAATTATGTATTTCAGAATTGCCTATTTGGAATTTCGATGGCAGCTCTACAGGACAGGCTGACGGCCACAACTCTGATACGTTTTTAGTCGCGAGAGCCATCTACAAGGACCCCTTCAGACGTGGAAACCACATCATCGTCATGTGTGATACTTTCAAATACAACATGGAGCCGACAGGTGAGATACAAGTTAATTTTACAGACAGTTCCAGTGACAAGATTGAAAGGTAAAGTCCACCAAACCCGCTGGCCCGCTGGCCTGCTGGCTTTTCCGTGGGTTAGGCCCGCGGGCTTGTTGTGTATGGTTTATATTGTTTGGGCATCCATCCATACCGAACCCGCCGGTAAAGCGCCAGCGCGGCGTACGACCGTTGGTTTTGGTGTGTGTAGAGGCCTTTATGTTGGCTAATTGCCAACGCATTTGAGCATCGAGGCTATGGCCTCTTTTTAGAGAGCATTGGGAGTCATGCTCATGGTTTACAAATTCAAGATGCGTTTTGGGTAAAGGGGCATTTTGTAACGGGTTGATCTGTTCTTGGTTTGAGTAGTCTTTACTTCAAATAAATATAAGGATTAGGTAGGTACCTACTATATTCTCCAATTTGGAGAATAGTATCTGCGCTATTGATGATTTTATTTTACACAAGGCTCGTAATAGGTTTTGTAAGATAGGTAGTTTGTCCTGAGAACAACAAAATAGGTCTACCTAAGTAATACGCTAAGGATGTTACTTACTTACCTGCTATTTTTTTACAATAATTCCTGAGAATAAATTATTCTTAGTGCAACAATATTGCGGTCAATTAACAATAATTTTGAGAATAATTTTGTAGAAGAAAATGCTGTATCCCAGAATGCTGGACTCAGTGCAACTGCTAAAAAATAAGTAGCTGCCTCCCTACTTTACTTGATATACTGTTTGGTTTGCAGAGACGAACCACCGTCTTAAGTGTCAAGAGGCTTACGACAAATGCAAGGACGAGGAGCCGTGGTTCGGTATCGAACAGGAGTACATTCTGCTCGACGCTGACCTCAGGCCGTTCGGCTGGCCCCCTGGCGGCTTCCCCCCACCGCAGGGACCGTACTACTGCGGCGTGGGAGCCAATAAGGTCTACGCTAGGGATCTTGTGGAGGCCCATTACAGGTAAACATCAATAGGATGCTACAGCTTGCTACAAACAAGATCCAGGATCGGTAGGCCGTTCTAGAACTTCCTGGTTAAAGGGTTTTTATCAAACATTCGTATTATGTCCCAAAACACAAAACTCCAAACACAACGAATTTAATTTAGATACTTTATTTTAGACTCATAATAACCTTTACACGGTAATCACCGCCATGACGCCATCTTATATTTTGTACAAGGTAGTCACGTGACATCCACAGACTCTAGGGACCGATACACAACAATTCGGTTCGTAGGCTATCAACTAGAATTAGTTCTTTAGTTAATTACCGGCTAATGATTGCGGAGCTTAACAGACCATGGCTCATTTACTGACCTGTTCCTTGTGTCCAAACACCTGTGCAAGGGACGATCTTAACAAAACCCCCGACAACGCAGTACAGGTGGCCATGCATTATTTAAAAATTGTCTATAGTGTTCTATTGACACGATAGAAGAAGAAGAAGACTGGCATATGATGAACTGGAGCTAAAGCCAACTTGTTTTCCAGATGTTGCTTGTTTGCCGGCGTTCCAATCTCAGGCACCAATGCCGAGGTGATGCCTTCCCAATGGGAGTTCCAAGTAGGTCCCTCCTTGGGAGTGACCGCAGGCGATGACCTCTGGATGTCGCGGTACATCTTGCACCGTCTCGCTGAAGAGTACGGAGTCATCGTCACGTTCGACCCTAAGCCTGTTCAGGACTGGAACGGATCTGGGGCTCACACCAACTTTTCTACGAAGAAAATGCGTGAAGAGAACGGTATTATGTAAGTACACTCCAAATTTGGATACTGACGATAGTCGACGGACTTTATTTTTCAAAACACTATGGCCGCATTCCGAAATGGGTATAATCGATCACAGCGCTCACATCACCTCACAGGCGTTCCGAATTAGATATTGCGATTATGACAGCTCAGAGCTGTCATAATCGCAATATCTAATTCGGAACGCCTGTGAGGTGATGTGAGCGCTGTGATCGATTATAGCCATTTCGGAATGCGGGCCATTATGACTAGGAGCCTAAGTATGTACTTAATAAAAAAAAATGTGATTATACTTAGGTTTATGAACTCTGTCCGATAATGACTTTTTTATGTTATAGTGAGATCGAGAAAGCGATTGACAAGCTATCCAAGGTGCACATGAAGCATATCAAGGTGTACGACCCTCGTGGAGGCAAGGACAACGAGCGCCGTCTCACCGGCCTCCACGAAACAGCCAGTATTAATGATTTCAGCGCTGGTAAATAGCTACTTTTTATTTGAATGTTCCGCCCCAGTTTTTAGAAGTCGAACGCGTTTTAAGATTAGTTTTTTAAGATTAGTAGAGCTCTTTGGGAAGGGCTCGTCTGAGAAAGTACTACCACCACGCTGCCAACCAGTATCCCGGTGTTTCGGTTAAGGGTCCGGCGACAGCGGCTCGCAATTTTGAGGTGCGATTGGCTATTATTTCATTTTATTTCATTTCGGGGAGGTTGTTTGAAAGAATAACTCTAAAGTGACACGCATAAATACTGTTCGAACACAAATATAATACAATAATATAAGGGAAATGTGCTTGAGTCAGAAATCATTTTGGTATTAGGTAGGTAAACGTAAGACCAAACATACTAATACCAAAATGATTTCTGATTCGGACATGTTTCCCTTATATTATTGTATTATTTGTGTTCGAACAGTATTTATGCGTGACACTTTAGAGTTATTCTTTCAAACAACCTCCCCGAAATGAAATAATAGCCAATCGCACCTCCAAATTGCGAGCCGCTGTCGCCGGAGCCTCCGGTGAAATTACAGGAACATGATGCTTAACATCTGTATGCCTCAAGTTGATAGACGCAGGGCAATGCATCGTAGGGCACGTTCCTATAGTGCGAGCCTTAAGAGGCAATGCTTGTTTACAGGTGATGGTTACATCTTATCAGGTGGGCCATCTGCTTGTTCCATCAGCTAATTGCAAATGTTTCATTCCAGTCTTGCTGGTGAACGAATTCTGCACTTTGCTGAACCCAGGTACTTAATCCAATACCATTGCAGGAGTCGCGAACCGTGGCAGCAGCATCAGGATACCGCGCGCCGTCGCGGAGGAGAAGAAGGGCTATCTCGAAGACCGTCGCCCGGCGTCTAACTGCGATCCCTACTCAGTATGCGACGCGCTTATGCGGACTTGCATACTGAACGAATAACAGCGTCGCTCTGAGCCTTCACGTGTCGTCTACCACCTACTCACCACCACTCCACTAGGATAGATCCTGTGGCGGGTAAATCTGATGGCAAATCTTAAGACGCCGCCGCGCCGGCGCCTAAAGGCAAACCTATAAGCACCCGACACCGTAAACTCTGCAAATGCTCAGTCGCGGATATCATCAGCTGTATGACCATACGTTAGTGACCATGCTAAACATTAGTTTTCCGAAAACAACATGTTTTTTGTACACTGCCAGAAGACGCTGTAAAATATAGGCTGTCTCGATGAAAATTATAGGTTTTCTTATGTTTTATCATGAGCAAAGTTGAAACAACTGATTCTTGGTACCAGACTTTACTCGCCAAGGGTTTGTACCTAGTTATTTAAATCGCCTTCGAGGTCAATTTTATAGACTAGGGCGCTGGTTAGCAGCTAGGTTGGCGCACCCACATAGTGTATCTTTGTTGCTGAGTAGGTCAAAACCAACTAAAAAAACAGATTTATTACAGCAAAAACGCATGCATCTGAAAAAAATGCAAATTTCTACGACACGGTCAATTATAAAGAGTGGTCGCTCCTGCACCGCTAACCGCGCACATTAGATATCGTTGAGTCCGTAAAGCCTCGCGCACTTTTTGTGCTTGTCGTTAAGTAAATTTATTAAATATTTACACACTTTTACAAAGCGACAATTTATTACTTATAGCAATAAAATGTGGCCTAAATTTTTCGTCACAATCGAAATAGCCTTATTCTTACCACAAACAATATTACCTAAAGATAATAGATTAAACCTAATAGGTACAAATCAGACACGTGATTAGGTAGTTCATAAAAAGGACCATATTTAAGATTATTAATAGAGTATACCTACTTATGTAAGTACTACGAATATTATGTATGTGATATTTAAAATTGTTAATTTGATGTAAAAAAATGTTGTATACCAGTTACACCACATATCATTATTTCTAACAAGTTCATTTGAATGTAGATGAATATAGATTGTAGATTGGACCTATTGCACACCTTGACCAATTGGACTTTTTGATTTGGACAAACATGCTTAATTACGTATTAGTCCAGTCGGGATAGACATAAAACTAGCCTGAAATAAAAAAAATCCGGGGAGCAATTTTTTTTTAAGCGTCGGGGGGGTGGTTGGAAGTATAAATCTCGATTTTCGAACTAATCCCGGTAGAGGGTTCGCCGCCATCTTGTTTTAAAGTTAATTTTTTTCGTTTTTCTTAAATAACTCTTTAATTTTCAGCTTTAGAGCAAAAATGGTAATGGTAAAGTTGTTGGAAATTTAATTTCTCACAAGTTTGGTCATGATCATTTTTACGCTAGGATCAATATTTGCAGAGTTATCTATAAATTTAAATATAATTAAATATTAGTTTAAATATAAAATTTATGAAAAATAAACACAATTTCAGCTCCGATTTGAGTATAAATCCGAAAATATTGATCGTGGAGTAAGAAAAGTGCGAGAAATAAAAAGTTGAAGAAAATAAAATTCCACCCATTACGATTTTTTTGACAAACTTGATAGTATAACTCTGCAAATATTGATCCTAGCGTAAAAATGATCATGACCAAACTTGTAAGAAATTAAATTTCCAACAACTTTGCCATTACCATTTTTGCTCTAAAGTTGAAAATTAACGAGTTATTTCAGAAAAACTTTAAAACAAGATGGCAGCGGACCCTCTACCGGGAGTAGTTCGAAAATCGAGATTTACTTCCAACCACCCCTCCCGACGTTTAAAAAAAAATCGGAATTTTTTCTATTTAAATGTCTATCCCTACTGGACTATATGTATTTGCATGTTCATTTAAGATATTTCCTCTATCTTACCTATTAAGTAGGTACCTATCATACAAACTGTCCATTTCAAACTAGCCAATCAGTCTACGGGCGCATTAGATATACCTAAAGTAGGTAATTTATAGAACTATGAGTTCGTCCGTCACGGCCAACATAGACTATCCCAAGTCTATATAAGTTTTGTTATAAGTGGAGACTCGTGAGCTCTCAACACGCTTAGGTATCGAAACCATAGCCAAAAAGGCCTGACGTTATGAAAAACACAAAACAAAACAGACTAGGGGTAACTCTGTGGCCCGTTCATCATTGGCAGCTTTGTCACCACACCGAAGAAGCAACCAACTAACTCAAAGAAGGATCATCATTTGAATTATAGAATATAGGTACCTAATTATTACTTGAGATTCTCTAGGTAGGTACCTCTTTCGGAAGAGGTTAGATTTAGGTAGATTAGATAAAATCGGTGAAGATTGCGCCTTTGAAATTACTGCACTTGAACATGAGGTCAAAACACGGAGTAGCTGTAGGTTATTGTGTCAAGCACAAACTTGAGAAATAAAATATTCTTACAAATGTAGCATAATATTGTACCTACCTATTATATTGTTTATTTGAGATATTTTATTTGCATGCGAAAGTTTGTATGAACTGACATTTTAGTCGATAATAATTATATACTTAAATATTATTTTATTAGTGATGTATCAAAAAATTTATGCTGATAAAACTTATGTTTTAATATAGATGTTATTACTGAATAAATTAATACTACCTACTTTGTTTTAACTAACCTCTGGTTTTATTTGATTCATACTTAGAGTGCCACTAAACGTGGATATGGCCAATAGCGCATGGAATAGGTACCTATGCCCCAAACGACTAACTTCAGACCGATTCCAATACTGTAGTACCTCTGACTACTTTAGTTAGACATCCCTAAAAACAGAGATAGTAGGTACCTAATTGGTAATGTGATTTCCTAGGGGAATCTACCTTTGCTGCGTGAACCTTCTCTAGGTAGGTATGAGCAAAGACTGTTCTAAGTACAGTCTTTGGGTATGAGTGACTACTATTTATTTATTCTGTGGCTTAACTAATTCAAACAATAAACCGGTATGTACTTGAGCAAGGTACAAAATGAGAACAGTACCATAAGGTTAAGCTCTTCCCTGCACTAAGTAACCGCCGGTTTCTAAAAGCTCGATCAAAGAAGAAAAAAGCTGTAAAGTCGCTTGCAATTCAGCTTTTCAAAACTAATTTATAAAAGCTCAGTAGCGACATCTCTTGATATCATTCAAATCTAAATCGGTAATCTCCAGCAGTGCCTTCTCTTGATATTATTAAAAACTATTTCGTGAAAGTTCAGATGCGCCATCTCTTGATATTATTGAAGACTAAATTTTAAGCGCCGGCACATATACATTACGTTCCGTGATGCGTCTAGCACAAGGAATTTGAATACGTCTAGCATCCCTACTTAGGGAACGTACTCATACTACGTGACCTATTTTTTTAGTTTTTTCGACCCCTCCCTCCTCTCGGAGACCACTTGTAGTATATGCCAAGACCCCCTCTCCCCCTTTAGTTTTCACGTAGTAATTCATAATTATGATTTTAATCATTTCACAGGCAAAAATTGAAAAAAAAAATTTGTCTCATACTCGTCTTTATTGCATAAGACTGCATGCATACTTAAATTACTAGTGAACTATATATATATTAATGAAAAGATCAACATTTGTGAAATCATATTGCTATACCGTATGTAACTTACAGTAGCTTAATTTACGAAATAATCGACTACATGACATGACAAATGCCTGAGCCGCCCCCCCGCTCCTGTGACTGACCGTAGTATTTTAAAGACCCACGATACCTATGCATCGTCGTCGTTGAGTATTTCTCTGTTCCGTGATGTCGTCTATCAAAATAAAACTATTTGTTTTTAACACATTTAATCTCTATAAGTACATATAGATAGTAATATTTAATAATTAACAAAAGTTGCCACGATAGAAATTAAGCAATTATGTGATTGCTAAGAATTAATTAATCACAGTTTAAGTATGAATGAAGAATCAATTTGCGATGAAGGCAAAACACGACTAGGAGTTTTAATGAACATGCAATACCTACTCTTATATTCTATGGTTACAGTGACATTTTAATTAATAATTAAACTGTAATTGCCTGGTTGCACCAACACGCTTCCAGGCTGGGTTTTGCTCTCCCTATAGAAGACAGAGAACTAAAATTTTAATATGAATTTGATTATCATAGTTATCTAAAACACTGGACAGTAACAAGCGATACTAGCCAATTAATAGCATCATGTAAATTGTCATTATGAAAGAATGTATATGAACTTGTAGCAGTTAAAATAAAAATTATCCAAAAATGTCTAGTTTTGTTTTTGTATAAACTAAACTAATAAAGATAAATTAAAATGAATTTACCATTAATTATTCGTATTCAGTTTTTAAAATCAAAGGAACAACAAGTTTACGACGCAGATTCATGATTTGAGATATGAAACAAAACCAATATTTTGGTTAGGTGAATTGAATTAAATGGTTAATGTAGCTACTTGATAAATAGTAAGAAATTTCATTACATAAACATCTGAATAAGCTTGTAAACTTGCCACATCTAATGCAATCTACTGATTTTTTATATTGAAGTATGCTAAAGAAGAATTATTTCATTTTAAAACAAAAAATACTTGATGGGAAGGAACACCATCATTTTTAAACATAGATTTCAAATGTCTTATATCTAGTTGTTACTTTATTGTCCTAAAAAACTATTTTATTTTCAACACCAAATATCATACTCAAATCGTTAAACAAAGCAAAAAATCAATAAAATTGTAGTTGGCTAGGACAAATTATGCTCTAACCAACATTGTAATTTTTCACAATTTATTTTATAAAACCTAAAATATAAGATAAATTACAGTTCAACAAGTTTATGAAACCATTCACAAGTTTACGGCATAGATCTAAGTTTGAGATAGTATATAATGTGCATTAAATTAATGTTCATATACTATCTATCTACATCTTCTACATATTATTTTTGTTATTATATTTTTAAGATCACGAAACAACATTACTTTTATATATATTTTTATTATATTATCAAACTATATTTAATAGTACACCAAGTTTAAAGATCTAGGTTACGAATATACTATTTCTAGATCGTAACATGATTAAAGATAGATTTATTTACTTCACATCCATCACAGGTCACACTTACTTATTATTTAATACAATGAATAATGTTGAAGTTCAATTAATAATAATACAATATATAATAATTATTAAAAATAACAACATTTAATACATTCTAACACAACAGATTTAACATTGATCATGGATATTGATTAATATATTTTAATACATCTAACACAGTTGTTTTTCCACACACAATTTTAATTATGACTGTCTCATAATATTGCCATGAAACTAAGAACAAGTTATTATAAGAGAAATAATTATTATTAGTGGTTATATTTAAGATACGATTATATTAATGTCCAGAAAAAAACTACATGTTGGGCCATTTAAATAGCTACGAATACTTTGAAAACAAAACAACTTACTTGACACAAAGAGTCTATTACACTAATGTTTACAGCAGACCAGCTACAGAATTAGGCGTCTCCACCATGGTTTTATCTCATTGTTGTCAATACAACACGATATCTGCTAACACTAACCAATAGGCCTTTTAAGCAAACTAAGATTAAACAACCAATTACTTATTGACTCGTACGAATCACGCACTATAACACGAAAGCTCGAGTCCAGTATCTCGGCGACAGTAAATTAATCTTTATCCGGATGCGAGAGCTTATGCAGCAGCCAGAATATGGTGCATCCGATAGTGAGTGTCGACGTATACGCAAACCAAAGGGCCAGCGCGTCACGGGCCACATTCACTTGGTACCTGGCTTCGGCCACACAATCGTCGTGAACGATACGAATTACAGCCTTATGTTAGTTGTTGTTAGCGACTGATTCTGCGACATTGGCGGTGTTGTTCTCGGCGGCGGCGGCGGCGGCGGAGGCGAGGCGGCGCGCGTGTTCTGCGCAGTTGTCGATAACAAGCGACGCTAGCAGTTGGACAGCGCGATTCGGCGGCGGATGCGCCAGAAGGCGACGCAGCATTGTTAACCCCTGCTCGCTCTCCACCAACGCACAGTACTTATCGGCTGAAACAACATTCGATTATTTACTTATATCGTATACTTATGACAGCCTATATACGAGGGCGGCACTGAAAATTTCGGGAATCAAGGAAGTGACACATTACTATTTAAAAATGTATTTATTGCTTTTCGAAGTATTCTCCGCTAAATTTGACACATTTTTCCTTACGATGGAACCAATCATTGAAGCAACCATTCCATTCGGAAGTTGGGGTCTCGAAAATGGCCGTTTTGTAGGCGTCCACAGCTTCTTCAGGTGATGAAAATCTCTGACCACGCAATTTTTCTTATTTTAGGGAAAGTATAGAAATCATTAGGGCTTAGGTCGGGGCTGTACGGCGGATGATCTAATAATTCTATGTTTTCTTGCTCTAAAAACTCTTTTGTTCTGTGCGCGGTGTGAGAACCCGCATTGTCGTGATGGAGGATGATGCGGCGGTTGCAGTTCTCTTTACGGAGTTCAGAAACGACCTGTGGCAAACAAATGTTAGCATACCATTCTGCATTAACCGTTCTTTGTCCCTCAAGAGGAATAGTCGCAACATGGCCGGTTTTGGAGATTTGTCTCCACGTTTGCGTGGCCACCATTTTTTTTGCAACACTCCGTGAACGAACAATTTTTGTTGGCTTTAACTCATTTTCGAACACCCAAACTCGTGACTGGTTTTTTGTTTCGGGTTTGTACGCGTATATCCAGGATTCGTCACCTGATACGATGTTGTATACAGCATTTGAGGATCCTGCGTGGAATCTTTCGAGAGTTCTGAAGCACCAAGTAACGCGAGCCGCTTTTTGCTCTTCACAGAGCGAATGCGGTATCCATCGTGAAAACAACTTTTTTACACCTAATTGTTCATGCGTGATTATTTGTATTTGACTCATGCCAATGTTTAAAGTTGCCTGAATTTCGCGGTATGTCACATGTCGATCTTCCTCAATCAGCTAACGCACAGCATCAACGTTTTCTTGGGTGACTGCAGTTTTTGGACGACCTTGACGGGGATCATCACTGTTTGTTCTCTGTCTTGGTGTTATATAATATTATAAGTATGTATTTACAACCGCGTAGTTTTAAATCTCGGTATTCCCACGGGGTAAAAAAGTAGCCTATGTGCTATTCCAGACTACTATCTCTCTGCCAAGTTTCATCCAGATCCGTTGAGCCGTTCCGGTGTGAAAGAGTAACAAACATCCATACTTATAAACTTTCGCGTTAAAAATAGTTATTAGGATGGAAAACACCTAGACCAATGGAACAAATTTCTGCAGATCGTACACGAATTTATTCCGAGGCGGGAATCGAACCCGCAACGTGTTGCGTCGCAGGCGGACTCTCGCCCGCTGCGCCACTGTGGTCGTCGTATGTATAGTATAGGTAGGTGAATGCTTTACTCACGGTAGACGGAGGTGAGGTTGGCGAGCGCCCAAGCGGCCCAGTGCTGGCAGGCGGGCGTGTGGTGCGCTAGCAGCAGGTTCAGGATGGGCTCGAACGAGCGGTAGTTGATGTTGCGATCCGCCTTCAGGTCCCAGCGGTCGACGGCCTCGACGACGCGCTGCAGCACCGCGGCGCGCGCCGGCTCTTGCACCGTCCACGCCGCCGGCCCGTCGGACGCCATGTGCGCCAACACTCCGGCCGCGTTGTAACTCACCTACACATCAAACACAATGACCAGAGGGGTTATCATGAGTTTAGTGCAGACCGCGATCGATCGTAGATCGCAACGATCTACACCGAATTTCAAGGAAATTAAACAACGGCATCTCTCTTAACTCTTTAACTCATAGCGTATTCTTTGAGAAGCTTAAGGGAAGCTTCTCAAAGAATGCGAATAATATATAATATTTATGATAAGAATAATGATAAACATAATAAGAATTTATTAGCAGTATAAAAATAATATATAATATTGAATTTCCATGAAATGCGGTGTCTATTGGTGTGATCTACGATCGATCGCGGTCGGCACCGGAACTCGTGATAGGCCCTCAGACCAGACTCCGAAGAGACTGGCGTTGTCAGGAGACCCCACACACGCGTACACACACACACACACACAAACACACAGCAAAGCTACTCTCCCTGATATTTAAATATTAAGTTATTTTTTTTCAATTATGCATTCATTAATTAATTTTAATGATGGTTAATTTATTATTATTATATCTTTTTCTGTTTTCGGAGTGCTTTAGGTATAGTAAATGTTTTAATGAATTTTAAATGTAAACTATAGACTAATTTCGTGCTGTAATTTTAGGGGGGGGGGGGGGGAGCGCAGATATCTATCGTACAGACTTTTCAAAGTCTGGTTTAGAGATCTGAGGTTTCAATAAAATAAGGTTAACTATGTTATAAATTACATTTAGGTTATTTTTTAACACTAATGTTGAAGTGCTCAAATAAATATCATTTAATTTCAATGATATTGCGAGAAACAATTCCGCTGAACACGAACAGCCCACTATGGTTGATCGTCAATTATATTTTACACTAGCGACCTGCCCGCGCGCCCTGCTTCGCACGGGTGCAAAATATTGTTTTTCTACTATATCATGCATGTATTATTATACCTACATATAAACCTTCCTCTTGAATCACTCATCTATTAAAAAAAACCGCATCAAAATCCGTTGCGTAGTTTTAAAGATTTAAGCATACATAGATTACATAGGGATATAGGGACAGAGAAAGCGACTTTGTTTTATACTATGTAGCAGTGTTACCCGGTCAAAATTATACACTACCGTGCTGACTGTTTAAAATTACGGTGTTTCAGCCCCAAATTACCGTGTATGGACTAAAAAAATACCATGCATATTACCGTGCAACATCAAGAGAAAATGTCATATTTATTAATATTATTTATTAATTCTTAATCATCTAAAATGTGTCGCACGAAATTAAAAGTATTGTTTCACTGATTAATGCACTATGCACTTGCCAAACATCAAACACCAACAAAATTATTGAAGAAAAAAAGAGTGCGAAGCGAGTTACGACTTTGCGAGAAAGCGATTCATTCATTCAATATTAAGAGTCCGGTGACAGCGGCTCGCAATTTCGAGATGCGATTGGCTATTATTTCATTTTATTTCATTTTGGGGAGGTTGTTTGAAATAATAACTCTAAAGAAACACGCATAAATACTGTTCGAACACAAATAATACAATAATATAAGGGAAATGTGCTTGAGTCAGAAATCATTTTGGTATTAGGTAAACGTAAGACCAAACATACTAATACCAAAATGATTTCTGATTCGGGCATGTTTCCCTTATATTATTGTATTATTTGTGTTCGAACAGTATTTATGCGTGTTTCTCTAGAGTTATTTTTTCAAACAACCTCCCCGAAATGAAATAAAATGAAATAATAGCCAATCGCACTTCGAAATTGCGAGCCACTGTCACCGGAGCCTTAAACAACCAATTTTCATACACTTTGATTGTTTTACTAGTGGGCAAAGGGCATACTTTTACATTTAGATTTTCGTCAATCATAATTACTTACATATTGACTATCAAGGTAATTCATAATTAAAAATACCGTAGAAAATGACACGGTAGTGAAGCATTACCGTATACCGTGTTTTAGCCAAAAATACCGTGCATCTACGGTAATAACCGTGTACTTGGTAACACTGCTATGTAGTAATAATTATTTTAACAAGTCAAAACGTGCTTCACCTGAACGCTTGAAAACAGGGGAGGGATGTGTTTGCGAGTACACTCGCACCATCACATTCCCTTCCCTCTTCTTACGGCGTTCTTTATACGTGACGCGAATTCGTGACCAAGAATATAGGCAAATTTAATGCAGATGCCACGCAAGTGAGCTTCGAGTTGATATAAAACTAGAAAGGCATTTACTTTTTAATTCAGAGCTTTAGTGATAATATGTGATGATAAAAGTTCACTTACCTCGATACCATCGCTAGACGAGTTCAGGAGGTCATAGAAGACAGTGAGGAACGTGGTGTCCATCAGTTGCGGGCGAAGTG
Organism: Plemyria rubiginata; assembly: GCA_963576535.1. NCBI lineage: Eukaryota > Metazoa > Arthropoda > Insecta > Lepidoptera > Geometridae > Plemyria > Plemyria rubiginata. The sequence goes on from OY754905.1 coordinate 8,598,289, forward strand.
AAGGCACTTCAGCCACATTACCCAAGAGGCCCATCATGTTACGAAGAAGTTCGTCTTTGTTCGGGAAAATCTGAAACTAAAATGTTTTCACAAATACTATGTTCTAGAAAGTTACAATACAAGCGGCAAACCACTTCTTGTTAGCACATTTCAACATTTTTGAGGAATTTAAATAACTGAACGAAAAATGGCAAACAATCTATTTTTAAAACCATTACAAAGGTTCAGCAGCAATATTATATTGATCCAAAAAAGATTTCCTACCAAAAAAATGTTTTTAAAAACTGGAATTATCTAATTTGTATTAAAAGCTGAAAAAGCAAGTAACTTGACAGGCGAATAGCTTTGATGACCTTTCAGAAACCGACGTTTAGAATTAGTTTAGAGAGACTGCTTGCTCAGGCGTCTCAACCACTGCGCTGAATCGGCGGTTAGAGCTAGTTTAGAGAGACTGCCTGCTCAAGCGTCTCAACCACTGCGCTGAACCGGCGGGTAAAGTTAATTTAGAGAGATTGTCTGCTCAAGCGTCTTATACCCACTGCACTGAACCCGCGGTTAAAGTTAGTTTAAAGAGACTGCCTGCCCAAGCGTCACACCCACTGCGCTGAACCGGCGGGTAAACTCAGTTTAGAGAGACTGTCTGCTCAAGCGTCTCATACCCACTGCACTGAACCGGCGGTTAGAGTTAGTTTAAAGAGACTGCCTGCTCAAGCGTCACACCCACTGCGCTGAACCGGCGGGTAAAGTCAGTTTAGAGAGACTGTCTGCTCAAGCGTCTCATACCCACTGCACTGAACCGGCGGCGGTTAGAGTTAGTTTAAGGAGACTGCCTGCCCAAGCGTCACACCCACTGCGCTGAACCGGCGGGTAAAGTTAGTTTAGAGAAACTGCCTGCTCAAGCGTCTCACACCCACTGCGCTGCAGCATGCTCTGTGTTTCAAGGCACCGTATTTAAAAAGTTATTGAGGTGAGCGATATTACCCGGCGAGCGTCAACCCCTGCTTCCCCTACTCAATAAGTTAGTGCAAGTGTTGGTAACGTACATCTCGTACCTTCAGGCACCCCAGGAAGAACTCCATGCCGCGGTTGTCGAGAAAGCGGCGGCAGTTGTCCGGCGTCTCGTCCGTCACATTCCACATGGTGGACCAAGCCACCTCGAGTACGTCGTCGCAGATGCCTCGCTCCAACCTAGCCGCGATCAGGTTCAGCATTTTCTGTAACAAAATTACCAACGTATTAGAAATTGTATTCTTATATTTTTGTTACCTATATTTCTTAAGGTGCTTGTACGGGCTAGTATTGTGGCAATTTATTGCTGCAACCATTGCTGCAATAAATAACCACAAAACTAGCTTGTTCAACTATTGTGTAGCTGTCATGTCTATGATCTATTTGTATGAACAAGACAGATACAGTTGCAGCTTGAAATTGCCGTAATTGCTACCTCGTTTGTTTCAGGCTTTAGGAAGGTAGAAGAGCTATTTAGGCATGCTTAAATAGCTCTTCTACCTTCATAAAGCCAATCTAGTCACTACGTAATCTAGGGCATGCCCTAGATAAGGAGATGACTCCCAACCTTTAGTAGTGGAGAGGAAGTGCATTGATAGCAAGTTTAATTGGTCAAATCATATCGAGCGTGTGTGCAATAAACTGAGGCAATTCGTTGCAAATATAATTATCGTGAAAAATCGTATCCCTTTTAAAGTCAAACTAACGTTATACAACTCACTGGCTGAATCCTACATTCAGTACGGGCTAAGCAGCTACGGTCGTACATACACAACTTATCTAAACCAAAAATACAGACTGCAATTAAAAATTCTCAAAATAATCTACTAAAATTAAACATCAATTTCAAAATGATGACATAGGGCTCTTTAGGCATTGCAAAATTTTACCAGTACATACCCAATTTAAATATAATCTACACAAAGAACACTTTTTTAATGAAAAAATCAAAAAAGAAATTAAGCACCCAGTATACACGCGGGCAGTTGCTCAAAACCGGTTGTTGATGCCGCGCGCTCGGAATGCATACGGCGAGAGGACAGCTAGTTATCTAGTTCCTCGCTTACTTAATAAACTACCTACTGATCTCATTAATAGCATAACCTCAAAAAACATTAAATTAAAATCTCACTTCTTAGCTAATATAGAAAACTACCTATAAATAAAATAACCTACATATTTCCTAGAACTACACTTACCTAGATCCAGTTTATTTGATGTTTTTATTTTGTATACATAACTACCGAGTTTAGAAGCTATCGACATAAGACTCTCTAGTAGCATTACTTTTATAAACCTTTGGTTTTCTTATTGCTACATATTTCACTTTTGTTATAAATTTTTATACAGATAAATAAATAAAAAAAAAATGGTAAAATATTTCTTAGTAAAATATTTAGTTAAAAATGTATACCCGTTATTGTACATATTAGGAATCGAATGGTCTTATTAATATTGTTCGCTGAGCGCTCCATTAGCTTATCCGAGCAATAAGTACGTTTCGTTGGCATGAAAAAGACCGAAACAACAAGGATGGCTATAATTTTAGAGCTGTCAGATTAGGTTAGTTTAGGATAATGCAACAACAGAATCGACACCATTGCCATGCAGGGGCTTTGCGTTATCTGCTTTAAAAATGTGGCGTAATTTCCTAAACAATTCGAGTTGGGTACGTTGGTCGACGTCTTTGTTCAGAGTGGTCCTCGATCTCTAATCGGGTCTTAACTAAGCAAGAGGACGAGTATGTAAATATTCGCGGAAATGCATAGCCTTGATAACACGGACTTTGAAACTTTTTGCTTTGGCAAACGACATATTGTACTAAGGCGCGTTTTGAATATACCTCTATACCTAGGTATACCTAGAATCTCCGAAGGTCGATCGCCGAAGTTTACCGGGAAACGAGTGATCGATCAATAACAGGGCAGGAGTCGCAATTGCAACTGCGCAGCGCATCCCCCGTAAACCACCAATGTACGGAATCACTCCCTTCCTCTAACCCGGCTAGCCGATCGATAACTACTGCTTTAAAATTAATGTAATCAATACTGGTAAATGGACGAACTAAATAATTGTAACTGTTTTGATGAATTCTGAAGAACTATATGCAATGGCGCGCCGCTATCTCGCTCGCACAATTGATCATTTATGAAAATATAAAATCACTAAATGCAGATGCATGTAAAATCGCAATCGGTTAAGTTGTTGTCAATGGCATTAAAAAGATTTAGCGAAAATAAAATGGGGATTTAAACAAGTTTGGGAAAACTTGCTTGGATGAATTGTTTATTTCAGTTATTCAGTTTAGGTATAGTTTCAAAAGTACCTAATGTTGGTAAATTTATAGAGAACATAGATGTCACAAGACAATAATCACCAAAAAAAATGGTGTTCATTATTTTTTCTTATAACTTGTTATAGAAAGACTATGGCCCACTTGATGTAAAATGGTAACCATCATCTATAACACAGCATGCCTCACCAGTCACGCTAGATATAAACGTGCCCTACGATGCATTACCCAGCGTCCATCAACTTAAGCCTTGAGGAATAAAGATGTTAAGCCTCAATGTGCGTGTAATTTCACTAGCAACCAAATCTTTCATACCGAAACATGGCAACGCTGTTTGGCGGCAGAAATAGGCATAGTAGTAGCACTTCCCCGAAGGGTTCCCAAATAAAGGCGGGTACCAATAACCAAAGTAAAGAATATCTGCCACCACAAGTATATCTAAATGTAGCGAGCTGACTGACGACGCATCGATCGGCAAGCAAAATATCTTTAAAAGCTGTGCAAAATAACTTAAAATGAAAATCGCAATTGGCTTTTATTTTTAAACTAGCGACCCGCCCGCGCGCTCCTGCTTCGCACGGGTGCAAATTGTTTTTCTACTATATCATGCATATTTTTATACTATATCATACGTATAAACCTTCCTCTTGAATCACTCTGTCTATTAAAAAAAACCGCATCAAAATCCTTTGCGTAGTTTTAAAGATTTAAGCATACATAGGGATATTAGGGACAGAGAAAGCGACTTTGTTTTATACTGTAGTGATGTTCCTGTTTTACTAAAAGAGTTATCAAAACAGCAATATTTGTAAACAATCTTTGTTATTATTGAGCTCTTAATACAAAAAAAATAAGTAAATGTTTATAAAATAATTCACATTTTGCTGGTGTTGCTCTAATTTTACCGGCGTGTGTTATGGTAATTGTTGGGCATTCCACCATCCAGCCCAAACGAATCAAAGCTATAGGTACTACGCAGGTATGTGATATTTTTTTTTTGCAATAACCACCTGAAGTCGCAGAATCGCTCGGCAAGCTTAGATATTACAGCAAACGCGGGCACACAATCGCTTGGCGAGCCTTTTTAAAAATTTAGTTCTTTCTTTGAATACCTAACTAGTTAAAATGAATAAAATTGGGCATAGTTTCCAAAAAAATTAACTGATGCGTCGAGGCAGGAACCACTTTCTGATTGTGTTCACCCCAGCGGTAAGACAAAGCTGTATAAATAATGGAGAGCCGTCACACACAGGTAAGTTGGTAGCTCTGCCTTCTGCACTGAGGCTGTGCGTTCGATCCTCACCGAAAACAAGCTTTTGTTGGTTTGATTTATTTTATTTTATTATTCGCAAAACTTACATCTATGCACATTGATAAGTATCTTAATTTGCCATACCTATGCCATATCATATAACATGTTTGTACTTTGCCTGGGTATTCTACATAATTATTTACAAAAATATAATGCATATTTTTCCCAAACTGGGAATGAACTATTTGATACTGCTGTGTGGAATGTCCACCAATGGTGAAGGACTCGTCTGAGGAAGTACTAGCATCTACCCCCATGTCTATTTTGCCCGCCAAGCAGCAATGCTGTGTTTTAGATTAAAGGATGTACACAGGTGGCCAGTGAAACACAAACATATTATGTTTGCCGCAAGTTGATGCAATATAAGCTGCAGCAATGCATCGTAATAATAATAATGCATATCATGTCTCTTGCATGCTCCATGGTGAGTCCCATACAATGCAAGAAAGCGCAGAGGATTTGAAACCCGACTCACAAGCCCAGGTATATCACATAGCACTCTGTTCTCATTATTATCAGCATCAGTTGCCGGATTATTTATATGTTATATGTGTGCACACAAACGGGAGGGGGGGGGGGGTTCTCCGGTTATATTCAAAATACAGGGAAAATAAGTACACAATATTTCTTATAAGTCTACCTATACTTTATTTTTATGCATTTTCTCTCGTTACATTTATTTATATTCTACCTAGTTTCGCGTAGCTCGTCGTTTTACATACAATTTGATAAAATGTAGTAATACCTAATAGTAGTAGTACCTAATAGGTATAAGCATATACCTACCTATAAATAACCTTTGAAAACAATTGAATACGCGCCATATCTAGAGCCTTTTCCTTATATGGAAAATGGTTAGTGATGGACTCATAGTGAATGTTTTGAGCTACCTTTATAACAAAAGTATAAATTCACGATCACAATTTCATGGGTTGTTTGTTACTATCAATGGAACAGTCGCAAAAAAATGTTATTCCTCTGAATATCATTGGTTTATTTAACTTACCGAAATGGCTCCATGGTTGCCTAGGAACTGTTTCTGTGCTCCATCTACTTGGCAGGCTAGGGAGTTCAGTAGATAAATGGCAATACGCTGCACGAAACCTTCTTGATTCACGTCGCTGACTCCAGTCAGAAGAATAAGAACAACGCGATCATATTCAAACAACTGGAAAACACAACATCATTTATTATAATTTTGTAATTCATTGAAATCAGAAAACTAAGCATGCAATGGGTGTTTAAAAAACGCATGCTAAATTGTAAATTAGAAGTAATGTTTTATAACTATATCGTAAAATATCATATAATAGTAAGTGTTATTAAAGTTAATACTAACCACATCTTGCGGTATTTTAAACTGGCATAGAGTGAGACATCCATTCCTCATCATTGTATCATCACCTAGGTGAGCTTCCATTGCATCAAGCAAAGCAGAGATTATCTTTTTCTTGAGTTTAATGCTGATGCGCTCCTTCTCTTTTCCTTTAACTATGTAGAAAAGAGTAGCACTAAAAGGATCACAGAATAATTCAGTTAGTATGATGTATTTAAATTGATAATGTTAATTAATTGTACTGTGTACTAAATACTACCTTCCAGATATCTGAATATGCTTCTCCGTAGGATGTTTCTCCATGGCTTCAAGCACAGTGGCCAGAGCATGGCCCACATAGCCATTGTTCTCATAGCGGAACAGGTAATATAGATCGTTGAGGACTCGGGTCAGCATAGCTGGCCTGTCCATGTAAGCTTGAGAGGCGAGTATGATCTGCTGTTCACTAGCATCTCCAGTTATCTATAAGTAAACAGATTTTTGCTGAACCGAGTACATTGCATTCTTTTCATCACAATTTGAAACCGGACACAAATGACCACAATGCATTAATTTTGGATTTTTTAGCAAGTCTTAGTTAGCCATAAATTAAGCAAAGCTTTTATTTGTGGAAAGAAATATTTTTTAATGGTGTCATGAGTTTTCATATAATCAAAATAATGTTCATTCACATAATATGTTCTTACCAATTTAGCTGGAATATCATGTCTCTTGCATGCTCCATGGTGAGTCCCATACAATCCAAGAAAGCGCAGAGGATTTGAAACCCGACTCACAAGCCCAGGTATATCACATAGCACTCTGCTCTCGTTATTATCAGCATCAGCTGCCGGATTATTTTCAGGTGCATCAACAGCCATTGCCACTACTGAAGCACCTGTTCCAGCTAGATTTGTGCCTGATATGTCCAACGACTCCAATTCAGGTAAGCTTGTTATAATCTTAGATAAAACATCGTTGGGATTGTAGAATTTCCCATGTCTTTCATTGGCTTGAGATAAATCTAAATGTCGCAGAGATGTGATGCATACAATCCATCCCACCACATCCTTGGACCAGTGAACACTGTGCAGTACCAGTGATCTAAGATTCTTCATCTCACTCAATGCCCAGATTGAGCTGGTCGATGTACACTCCGAGAGGTCTAGGTGGACTAAGTTCGGAAGTGGCTTCAATAGCAATGTCGGAAAAATAGCAAGACCTCGACGTTGAATTGTAAGACTTTTCAAATTAGGTGCATTTATCACATAGCCCCTGGAGCGGTACAAATCTTCGTCTTGTGATAGAACATAAGTAACTGGACCAAATTTTAGTGAGCGCAAGTTCTCACTATTATTATTGATTGACTCCAGAGAAGCCTGGGACAAGTACTCACACTGGACCAGTTCAAGCTCTTCTGGCTTGTGTTCCAAGAAAAATCGTAGACCTTCATCGGTAACGCGTGAGTTACGGAGCCGTATTATTTTCAGCCGTGTAACACTCCTATCACGAAATAAATTGGCTATGTTATCGTTCACACGCTGGCTCTTTTGATACCTATGGAGAAATGACTCACACAATTCTCTCGGCAGTGCGACGTGATCCTGGAGTTTTCTCCAGCGGCTGCTTGGGTCAAGTGTCGTCATGGCATGAATATTCTTCACAATGTAGTTCAAGCTTTGATCATACAAGGTGTCTGGGGAGTTGTCATACGTGTTGAACACGTCCTGTGTGTTTGGCAACTGCGCCATCCTGATCACGAAATTATACCTCGTAGATCTCTAAAGCTCTTAGAATATGTAGTTTACATCACGTTACGATCACAAGTGCGTCTCTTCAATTCGATGTGTTCGTAAGAAATTATATTACAACATGATCAATAAATCATTGTCAGCACTTACAGCGAAAGTAAAAATAAATAAAACACTAGTTTTTTCGATCTTCATTTCACCAGGAAATCAATAGCTCTCATTTTACTACACACAAATTACGAAAACGAAAACGCAACCCACAAAGCCAGACGGGCAGACAGACATTAGGGATGGGCAAAAATTATCGATGAATTAAAATATCGATATTTTTCCATACAATTATCGATATACATCGTAGATATTTTTTTATTCACGATATCGAAATTCGATATTTATTTGAGTATCGAAATCGTATTAATTTCGTTTTTAATGTGACATGATACCTACTCTTTGCATGCTTCTCCCCATTGTTAACTTTAAAAATCACACCACAATATTTTGAAATGCGCGTTTTCTTCTAGTCTATTCCTTTTTACGAATATTGAATGCTTTGGGAATATACAATGTATTTTTCATCCCACCATCTCGGAATGAGTATTTTTGATCTTCAATATCTGAGTGCAAAAGCAGTTTTTATTCTCTAGAGGATAAAGTAAATTGAATTTAGAACATCGTGTGCACTAAGTTTGTGAATAAAAAAAAACGTTAAACCTATTTACTGCTACCTCTATGGTACCGAATATATCATACAACTTTTTTTAATTTGTTAAAAACTCAGACTCGGAACGTTCTTGGTGTTCTTTTTTCAATTTGCTTTGTACGCGGTTCTTTACGCGGCATTTTTTCACGTCATTGTTAAACCTTATATTAAAAACAAGAAACTTGAAAACAAGTGAAAAAACTAAAATGAGTGATTCTAGCGACGAGGAAGTTTGTTTGACGCCAACATATTGTGATTGTAAACTTTTTTTTTTGCATTTAGTCATTTCCTCGCTGAGGTGGAATGAAAAGTTACGTGTTGCACTCGAGTGCAAAGATTTTTCACCTCGTGCTCTTTTGATTCCCTCGCTAACGCTCAGGATTCTAATTTTGAATCACTCGCTGCGCTCGTGATTAAATTTTAGAATCCTTCGCTTGCTCGGTCATCAAAACTGAACACGCGGTTAAAAAGCAACTTTGCACTCTTGTATAACAAATAACTATTATTCATGCGAAAACTGACGACCTATCGAAGTTTTTCACAATATCGATACGATAAGTATCAATTTATTTTTTACAATTACAAAAACTAGCGAGACGTCCCGGCTTAGCACGGGTATCACTACAGTTCATGACATGCCCAAAGAAATAGTTACCATACCATGGTGAGTGAGTAGGTACCTAACCTACCGCTTTCGAATTGTTTCAATGGCAGAGGTTTATGTTACCTACCTACCTACTTACACCTTTCGTAGGAAAAATAGTACAACCATAGCGGTGCTTGAGTGTGTGCGTGTATACGCACGCACCATTCGTAATTGTAGTACCTCGCCCCGCGCCCGCCTGCACCAGCTAAACAGAGATAGCGATACACGGATCGATTTTTGGACTCGTCTCAAATTGAAATTGCGAGCTGCTGTCACCGGACTCTTAAGTCTTTAAAGTCACAGAAGTTGTAGTTTTTTACAGCTGGCAATTATTAGGTTTAGTGATGTCTCGGGATAAACGCCAACTCGCGTTAAAATTCAGGTAACTCGAGTTGACAACTCGGGTTAGCAGAACGAAACTAGGTAGGTGTGTAATTTTTTAAGCCCATTCTCGCGAGAACGCGATTAAAACATGTAAAACGAGATTCCACATTCTCTTTCTTGTGTATTTCTCGCTCTCGCGAAAATGTGGGGTGGGTGGGCTTTACAAATTACTTTTTTACATATTTATTACTATATTTCTATTTATTATTTATACTAGGTATGTTATAACAATTAACATTGCTAAACTCGAAAATGGCGAAGTTGGCTTACTAAGCAAAAAAAAAATAGTCAAGTCAACTCGAAGTATAAATTATCAATTCGAGTTAACTCGAGTTGGGCTTAACTTGAGTAGTAGCAGTACTCGAGGTGACTCGAGTTGACACATCTCTAAAAAACTTGTCACTTGACACTGACTTTTGTCTGAATGACAAGGTGAAGTGCGTGTTTGTCATCTCGGCAAGAACACTTCCCCAAAATCAAGGAATTTGGATCCCAAAATAATGTTCGTCAAGATAGCAGGAACATGACCGGAACACCGGGAACACAATCTGTAGGTTGTTTTTGACGCTCCTGCTACTAATTTGAATTTGCACTATGAATTTATTAGTTTCGTGTTATAGGTATAGCTTCATATTTATTTAACAGGAGCATTCTATAGCGGGCTACATTGCGGGTCATGTTTTGAACTAGGTATGTATTCATGTCACCGTTTGGTACTTACTACCTAGGTATTTTCTTTTCATTCTTTTTCTTTCGCATATATCGGCGTGCACGTTTTCTCAGTAGTACCTACCTACCTACCTACATAATCTAGGGCCCTTCTCCCATTACGATACTTGCAGGGTACGATACTCGAGTATAATACTAGTTGTATACATGTTCGCTACCCGACGCTCGCATATTATGCTACTGAAAAATTACTAAATTCATCATTTGTGCAAACTCGTTTTTTGTAGACGGACGTTATGTCGAGCGACTCCAGTGACGAAGAAGCTCTTGCAGTTTTTCTGTTTTATAGAAATAGAAGACGTCAACGCAAGAGTAGAAAATACTGGATTCATCCATATATTTAAAGAAACATAAATTGTAGAGTTTTTGTAGCCGCACTTCTTCTTGTCTTGTATACTTATTATATTTTTTCGCATGTACCTATTCAGGTAATCTGTAATTATATAAATAAATAAATAAATAATGCTGGACAATCCACACAGCACTATCTAGCCCCAAAGTAAGCTATTCAAAGCTTGTGTTATGGGCCCGCTGCGCCACAGAGGTCGTAAAAGCATGTTTTCATATAAACATGCATGTTTTTCAATTTCTTGTACAAACTTAATATTTGTTTCTTGCTCCGCCGCCATCTTGTCGAAACGCGCGAGACGCAACGCACAAGCGACCAACACGGCGGGTATCGTGAGCACAGAACACATATATCCTTACGGAAAGAAGCACTAGTCCATAGAGCAAAAATGCCAACACGGGACCACACTAGCGCTATAACTTAATCCCACAGACCTATCGATTGGCGCGAAATTTAAAGTTGTATATATAGCTATAGGTAGCTTTATAGGTAGGGGATTTTATAGGTGCAGGGGTGCAAATTTATGATTTTTACTATATGACTGTACATCTCTCAGAAAAATGGTCTTTTTGCTTTGCAAATTGATGAATATTGAATATAGACCATTCTCCTGACAGATAGATCACACAGAATAAATCCATAAATTACACTCACTGTTAGAAGTTAATACTATGAAAACGTGAATTAGATCTGCCGTGAAAACCGTGAAAGTTATCCATAGTTCACTGTTTTCACGGTGCGATACTAAACTGAGAAGTAACTACAAGTTTTTATATGTTGTGAAGTATTATTTATTTTACTTCTGTGAATCGTCTATTTTTTAATAAACAATGCCGTTTTAAACATATGCATATGGTGGATATAATAACATGCAACCTGTTATTTTCAAAATGTTCAGAACAATCATGCAACCACTGGAAATCTATATAACTAGTAAATATTTGGTCTAATGATCCAGATGTTTGTTTTAATTATATTTTATATCAGATATTAATATTTGTAAGGCGGAACTACGTTGATTCTTAATTTTTTTTCGAAGCCTTTTTTTCTATAGTTTTTTCTACATCTTGCGTAAAGTTTTCGTTTTCTAGGGGTCAATTCTGCAGATCTACTCAAGTCCAGCTCTCTCAAAATTCCTTTTGCAGCCTTTGCAGGTGCCTGAAAATAATAAAATGTTTATTTGGTTTTATGGGTTTGTGCTAGTTTCTATAATTATTGTACCTTGGTGCGTTCCTATTGTGTATGACTTACGAAGCAATGCTTTGTTATAGACGACAAGCAGATGGCCCACCTGATGTTAAGGTAGATAGAAGACAAGAGCTAATGTGACTCTCGCTCGCACGTTTTGACTTGTTGAAGGGTATAAAATCACAAAACCCATTTTTGAAAAATCGCAAACAACTATTTTGTGTGCAATCACATTGCGCACAGTTTATTAAAAAAATCATTTTGATCGGTACCAGTTTTCCTACTTAAAAGTTTGCTTTTCTAGTTTTCGTACATAAGCAAACTTTTGAGTAGGAAAACTTGCATCAATCAAAATAAAATTTTTACTAATCTGTGTGCAATGTGATTGCACACAAAATGGTTGTTTGCAATTTTTAAAAATTGTATTTAGTAATTTTATATCTTTCAAAATGTCGAATCGTGCGAGCGAGAGAAATATTAGGTGTTATCCTCACCTTAAGTGGATTACCACTTTACATCTGGTGGGCCATCTGCTTGTTTCATCAGCTTCTTGATAAAAATAACTATTTAACACTGGCAGTACCTTGAAAGCTTCAAAGCATGGTTGTGTTAGAGTAGTAACATCTAGTGTTGCTTCTTCACTATGGCTTTTAGTAATCGCCTGAAAAAATTAGAAACATCAATTATTGTAAAGTATGAAGGTATGTACATAGGAAGTTGTCTTTTTTGCCACAATGCAGCATTGCTGTGTTTTGGTTTGAAGAGTATGGTTGCCGGAGAAATTACAGCCACAAGATGTAATTTTGACCAAAGTCAAAATGTATTTGTATTTACATTAATATATTATTATTATTATTTTTATGTGTATATACTAGCGACCCGCCCGCGCTTCGCACGGGTGCACATTGTTTTTCTACTATATCATGCATGTATTATACATATAAACCTTCCTCTTGAATCACTCTATCTATTAAAAAAAACCGCATCAAAATCCGTTGCGTTTAACCCTTACCTTAAAATAATAAGATCAGCTTCGCAGCATGGTTGAGTTAGAGTAATAATTAGTGTTGTTTCTTCCCCATGGGTTTTAGAAATTCCCTGAAATATTACAAACAAAAATGAATGAATATGTAGATCAGATAACTGTATACATATATATTACAAGTGTAGTGTATGCTAGTTGATTTCACTTGCATATTAATGAACACAATAATAAAGGTATATATATCTACAGCGTGTAACGGAAGGGGGGTATCAACCCTGAAGGAGGTGAATGTGCTCATGAAACTCAACAACTTTCCCCTCCCAACTCAACAACTTGCCATTCCATACTAAACTTTATGAAAATTGACTAAAGTGGCTGAGCCTTCCTTCCCTGGTTCCCCGATAGTATCCATGGACATACATATATATTTTTTTTATATGTATGTATAACTTATAAGCAAAATGTTTGACCGCCTCTCTCAATCTCTTCTCAATGTTGTTCAATCTCACTTCTCTCTCGCACTCAGATGTTAAGCAATGATGAGCTTGAAAACATCCAAATTATAGGCATTTGAATAAAAGGTTGCATACACTCACTCGATCAATAAAAATTTACTTACTTGAATTTTTGATTCTAGGTTATTAAAGGATGTCACTTGGAGTTGCACATTGTTCCTGTCGTAGCTTTAACATTGTACCTTTGCTTACAATTGCGATGGCAAAGTTCTTCAATCGTTTCCTTGAACTACTGGTACAAGAAGTGTCATCAAAGTGCTTACTGCATAACATCTTATGTTGTTGGTATAAGCTTTTTAGTGATTTTAGTAGACCAGTTCCCAGCTGGGTAACAATATTCGGCCCATACCTGTGCCCTGGAATGAATGAATGACCACATTGAAAATAGATTGCTTACATCAACACAAAAGTGTACTTAGTGGGGTCTAAAAGAAACCTATTTACTCTTGCCTTTGATAGGTATTTTTAATGATCAGGACAAGCAGATGACGGGAATGAGTTCCAATCTTTAGCGGTTCGCTTAATGAAAGCAGATTCGAAGTGCTTCATGCGAATAGTGCTTACCAGGTATAGATGCTACTGGGTCGTGTGTCTACTTGTCTTGTGGCGGAATAAGGTCATGCAGTTCTTGGGCGCATTCTCTGAAATGCAGCCTAGAATTGCATATCGATAAGCAAGCAACTTTCAAGGGTGTTCGAGACTCAGGATTTTAGTCTCCGCCATGTGTTGCTCACCTATTAACCTGATAGCTCTGCGCTTAACTCCTACCTAGGTACTACCTACTCTGTTGAAGAAGATAATGAGTAAAGGCTTAAAGATAGCTTAGATCTTATTTTACTATGGGATACGATGGTGATAGTGGTATACTGTAATATTTTAGACTTACTTTATTGGGCCATGTTCACCGTAGTGGAAATCGGTGAAAACGCAGATTTGGGTCGTCAGTGTTATGACTTATCGCACTAAGTCTTTCTTCTAGGTTCTTCAGACATTGTGAACTGGTAGAAAACATTTAGTTTCGAGCAAATTTTACAATCACAAATTAGCAAACAACATTGTGTGTGGCACAATGAAAAATTTTAAATTTTGTGTAGGTAGGTAGAACTTTTTTTTGCGTCACTTTGACTCTGACTTGACACAATAATAAACACCGCCCGCCATTTTGAATGTTGTTGTTTTGATAATTTCTGTTTTCGACTGCCTGTTTTACAGTCATATTATAGTCATTTTAGAAATTTAAGCATAAACTTTTTTATCTCTGTTTTACTTATAGCGCTGTCTTTTACGGGAAAGCAGTCCCACCTTGTTGGCATTTCATGCTTAAGAACTTGACTCCCCATGATCGTGAGACTAGTCGCGAACGCGTAGAATACCCAGTATCGTAGTGTGAGAGTCTCCATATAAATGTATGTGAGATACTTCGCGGCGACTAGTCTCCGAGGCTAGAGTCGCGCGGGCGTATCGTAATGGGAGAAGGGCCTAAGTTTTGAAAGGAGTCACAATAAAAAAAAAATCTTTATTGGTGACTTTCTTTTTTTGTCTTTCAATAAACTTAATAAATCTCGTAATTACAGGTAGGTACAAACCAAGTTGAATAAAGACATTCAAATTCCTTGGTACAAACCTTCCTTACGTACCTACTTAGGCACTGTCAGTTTTTTTTTCGTATTACATGTTCGTAATGTCGGAACTTGTCTCTACCTCTTCGAGCATTTACCTACCTACCCCAAGTCTGAGTTTTGTGTTTTGTTTTTCGTTACGATACATCGACAGTTATTTTTTGCATGAAGAGTCGATAAAGCGCCTCTATCGGGATTTCTGAGAACTCTCCATACGAAAAAGCCTCACGTTCGAAAAACGAATAATATAACCTACTCCTACATAACTTGTGGAGGGGATGTGTTTGCGCCAAGGAATTTAGATTCTACGTTTGCACATATTCCTTGGTTTGCGCATGCATATAAAAGACTCGCGCGTCGCGCCTTCACACCCCCTCCACATTCTTGCAGCGTTCTTTTTACGTGACGTGACCAATACCGATGTTGGATTACAGAATAATTAGCACTACTAACTAGCACTTCGTAATAAGATCTCGCGATTAGTTGCGATGTCTGCCTGCACGCCTGCACCCGTTGTGACTTTTATCCTTAAATATACCCATTTCTTTGCTTTGCGTTTCAAACTATATTGTAAAAATGGAAGTGACAACCTTTTATTTCGTGAACCCTCTTCAAAATCTATCATTATTTTCTGTGGCTTCCAATCATTTAATTGTGCTTTAATTAAATGAAATAATATAATATACGTTGACGTTGGTTGCCATGAGCATGAAAGTACTAGGAGTACATGACTCACGAGAGCTTACTAATATATCTTTTGAACCTACGATGGTACCTATCTACGGTATAACTAGGTGGAACAAAAAAGTCTCATTAGTTACGTTAAAGTTACATTTTTAAATAATGTAACTACTTGGAATAAAAATGGCCAGCTAGTTAAATCAATGTAACTACAATGTAACTAGGTGGAACGGACGCTCATAATCAGTCAGAGTCAAAGTGTGGACCTCTGATTATGTACATCCCCTTCTTACTTGTATGGTAGGTTACCTACCTAACCATTTGCTGAAGTGTTCCGTTTAACAGGCGGCACGGGACGGTTTTTGAACAGCTGTAAATCTACTAAAATGTAAAAATATACATGAAAAAAATTAAAACTTTAAAATGAAACATGTACTCGAGCGCTGTGTAAAGATAGAAACGTAAATAATAATATTTACTAGAGCAGTGTGAAAAAAAAATGTTTTTTCATTATTATTAATATCTGAGAATATCTGAATATCTGAGAAGAAAATCTAACGAAATCTAGCTGTTCAAGTGCTCGCGCCGAGCAGCCAGTACCCCCGAGGCGTCTTGGAGTTTGGAGGTTCTGGGATATCCTCGCCTCGCCAATGCAATGGTTGCTGAATTTTTCATCATACACAGGTAGGTAGGTAATGATTTTCTCTTTTCATAACCTAAGTTGGTGATTTTATTGGATGGTAGTTTTAAGGTAGGTACTCGAATGTTGAAATTATGTGAGAAGAGTGTACAAAAGCGAAAACTTATTTCACTAGCTTGTTTTAAACATAATGCTATTCTTGGCACAAAAGGATAGGTCCAAAGTGAATAGGTAGGTATATCCTAGGTAATCCATTATGAGTAAATAAAAAAAAGGTACGTTGTTTAAACTTTTATTAGTATTTTGTTAATCGACATTATAAATTACACTAAAACATAAACTAAACTTAAAACATACAAAATAGGTATGTACCTTACTTATTTGATTTTTAGGGTCCTAACTTAGTTATTTCAAAAGTGCATATAGACAGTTATGTTTGGCGTTTCATTAGGGCATGTCCCTACCTACTTAATTTATATCTTTGGTAAATTAATCTAATGTAGGTACTAAACACCAAAAATAGGCATATCAGTCAAATTCGCAGATCAAAAATCGGTTGTACATTGCGTAATACCGTAATACCTAGTTATTGATAGGTAGGTGCATAGCGTTCCGAAAGAAACCGTATCACAAAACATCATTTTTTAGTTCTCGTGCTCGTAAAGGAATAGTATCTGGTCAGGTAAATACATCGAGATAATTTATGAGTACATAGGTCTGTATGGTAATTAAAACTATGGTAATAGCTACTATTATTTCTTCTGTGGTAATAGAAAAAGGTATGGTAAAGGTATGGTAAGACGCTCTCCGACAAGGAGGGGCGACGATCTGCGAAATGTAGCTGGCAAGCACTGGATCAGAAGAGCCGAAGACGGGCTCAGTGACACGGCTTGGGAGAGACCTACGTCTAGCAGAGGACAAACGAAGGTTGATGGTGATGATGATGGATAAACAAACGGTTACACAGGAATGGAGTGTACCTTTGGAAAAAATAATTCGAAACACAAAACTACTTAGGTTTAGACTATAATTTATCCTGTAATTTGCTTGTAAGCCTCAAAAAATTACCGCATTGCCATCTCCGTCATTATTTAAATCATCCTGGTGGTGGACTAAGTATAGATGTTAGAATGAAAAAAAAAATATGAAATGCGAGTATGGCTTTGAGTAAATTAATTCCGATTGTTATTCAGATTAACTTTAATCTGGATAACGGTTATAGGAATTCTAAAAAACGAGACAGCTGCCGTGCAACATAACTGCCTATAACATGCAAACTTTGATGATATATATTTTGCAATATAAGCAATATTTAAAAGGATAATTAATATGAAAGGTTAAAACTAATTGATATACCTACTCTATCCCCTAGTAAAGTTTTATATGATTTGGATAGGTACTGCTGCTAATACTGTAAAAATTATCATCAAAGTTTTGATTCTATATACCCTACCATTTGGGTTCGCTGTAAGGCAGCCGTTCCGTTTATATGGGTATCTATTTTGTCAATGTGTCCAAGGATTCATCGAATAACAAGAATCGCATTGAAAAATATGTATTAAAAATTAATCTAATTGTCGTAATGAAGCTAGGTGCCAAACGATATTAAAAGGTTGAGTTTAGGGTCACCTAATCATAAGGTTGCTTAATAGGTACGTGTATTCTGAGACATAATGCCTATAATTATACCGGCAACCACACTCTTCAAACCAAAACACAATAAACAACGTTGCTGCTTGGCGGTAGAAAAACGCGTAAAAAAAGACCAACGTTTGGGCAATTTAAAATTTTATAAAAAAAATCACATCATTTTATTAAGTTTATCAGTTAATACCATAATAAAATAATTGTTACCTACATGAATTGTTAAATAAATGAGCTGTTTTGACTTTGTAAGAGATTAGAAGACATCCAGGTTCTTTTAGTGGATGTTTGGAACCCAAAAAATGGTCTAATGAGTCCACACACTTCAGAGTAGTTTTACTTTTACGATCGAAACTTTACTAAGTGAGTAATTTTGGGTTGAGTACCTACCTACTACCTACCTACCTACCTACAGATATTTATGTACATGACAAAACTCACTATTGCGATAAACCGTTATTTATAAAACCAAAATCCACTACACTCTAGTTTTAGTAAACCGTGTCTGGTTGCCCTATAGGATATATAAACTCGTGGAAGCACCCAAGAACAAATTAAATAAGCGATAAGAACATGTTAACATTATCTACACTGGTTCTAACAAAAGCAACAAACAGCTGTAAGTATATAAAGTTTAGTTAGAGTTATGTTCTGTCTGCTTATTTAACCAGAAATTTGGAAATTAAAATAGATACCGTTTTTAGAAAGTTTACAAAAGGCAGATATATAAAGTAACATCTAAATTTTTTTTATAATATTTTCTGTGACTACAAAAATTACTTACGACCACAATTAACACATCTTCAGGCCGCATCTTCAAAAAAGTTCAAACACTACAGTTAAACAGAAATGGTATCGCTCTGCTCTTAGAGGGTATCGCTCAAGTTCTGAAGCCTGTCTCCCCTTGAACTCGCGCCGCGTTGTAACAGGTTTCAGTGGGAGGAGTCCTTTATATCCCTCAGACGTAAGTGGTCCGCCAGTGGGTGAGCGACATGCGCATGCTCGTCGCTCCTTCGTTCATCAGGCCATTTGACGACCACGTTGGAGGTGTCGGGGGCGAGAGTGACAGGTGGGTCGACGAGGACAGGCAGCACGTGCCCTATGAGCGCACCCACGCGCCGGTAAAGCAGCTGCGAGGGCTGCACGGGCTCGCCAGCGCGCAGCACGAGGACAGGTGCGTCTGCGCTCGAATCACCAAGAGCATCGTTAAGCGCGCGCATTAGCACAGGCGAAGTGGTCTTCGCTGCCGCGCACGCCGATACACCACTAATTCGCGCGTTTAAACTCTCCAGGACTGTTATCAGCTCGTACAACCGCTCGTCGCACAGCACAGGATTTTCTGCAACACAATAAGTGCTTTTTAAAATAAAAATGAAATTGAAATAGTTGATGCTGTATTAGTAGCCATGTTAAACATCCCTTTACATAATTAACTGAGTAATTAATTAATATACGCGTTATCGATAGCTACCGTACCTATGTATGCTTAATCATTTTTGTATAAACGCACTTAGAATAAAGAAGTGTTAACACTTATAAAACTACCTAAATCTAGAGATAAAATGAAGCATGACATAGCTTGTAGACATTCGTAGAACCCTCGTAGAGGCTCATTAATATAATGGAAAAAGGAAATCGCAAATGCACAGACCTGTAAAAAAATCGCTCTGCCACCATTCGCAAAATAACAATGCCGTTAACACAAATTAGTTAATTATGTAATTAGGTAAATGCAATGCCACGTAATCATAGTACTACGTGAACGTGCTCTATGAAGGAATAAGATTTATAAATCAATTCTTTTTCATAATTTTTTCATTACCACGTAATAAAAATTTCTAAACTGACGCACCTTGAAGGTATAGCTTCAAAATTCCAGGGACACCGTTGATAGTGCATCGAGACTTAGAGATAAGGTCGTAGTTTACACTCTGTATTTGGTTGAACGAGAGGTCGGCCATGCATAGCGACGGCAGACCGTGGAAGTCCTTGTCCAGAGCCGTTATATTGTTGTGGTGGGCGATTAGCTCCTCTAGGGAAGGTAAAAATGTCTGAAAATCGTAAAAAACATATTTACCAATGCAGGGGCTTTTTTCATACAAATTAAATTGCAAGAGCTTCTAAAAACTAGGCCCAACACTGGTTATTGCAGTTCGGCTAGCTACCTTTGATGTTTCCTCCAAATTAGTGATGTGGTTATGCGACACGTCGAGTAGTCTTAAGTCCTCCAACCCTATCAGGTCGTCTGGGCCTATTTGCTGGAGGAGGTTGTTACTTAAGTTCAACCGCAACAGACCATGGAGACCCATCAAAGCACCACCTAAACTCAAAATGTAATTGTGGTCCAATCGCAACTCAAGCACTCTCGTTTCAACATCCACCAAGTTCTGAAAATATTATATGGTCACTACTACACAATTATTTAATATTTATTTATGAACGTTAAATAAGACATGGGTATAACATACGACACTGTCTGCCACAGTTCTGCGCGGTCTTGGAATACATTTCACATTGTTTATTCGATCAACAAAACACTGCCGAAACATGGCGTGTGCATGCAATGTTCCCGGTATACATGTAACGACAACGCGCCGCGCCGCGGCAAGACGCTACGTTAGCCCTTTGTTGAAACTTACAACCATATTTCCCGTGACACGATTGATTTTGTTATGCGATAGATCTATAACAGACAGTCTCTTTAATCCCTTGATTTCTTGAAGAGAAAACTCAGTCATCAAATTGTGTGTCAAATTTAAGTATCGTAGAGATTTCAAGCTTCTTAATGACCCGTTAAGAGATTTAAGGTTATTATAGGCAATATCCAGTTCAGCTAATTTCTCCGCTTCTGTGAACTCATCTTCTGCAAGCTGCAAAAGACAAACAAACAGATGTACCTACCTGTGTCAATACCTAACTATAAATCCCTACTTGTTCCTGAGGGCGTAGTCGCAGTTTTGGTTGACACATTACACGCGTGTATGGTGTACACTACACGCAGTTTTTGTATGAATATAAGAAATGTCGGTAGTGTCCGCTAGGGGCTCTTTTCTTATTTTCATACAAAAACTGCGTGTAGTGGACACCATACACGCGTGTAATATATTAACCAAAACTGCGACTACGCCCTCAGATATTAGATAACATGGATGTGGGGGTGGGTTTTGAAATAGAAGCAGGTCAAAACCACTTATTGATACATTGCAAAATACAGAGCTTACAAAGAAAGAAGATAAAAGACATATACGAGTAAGAAAGAAAACGTGACTTTGGTACTCAGTGCTCTTAATTTATAGCGGAATGACTCACCAATGACATGACAAGGTTTGGTAAATCAGTGCTCATAAAAAAAAACATGTTAACTTACATATTCAATTTTATTAAAGGAAAGTCCGATTCGCATTAATCTTCGCGACTTTTGCAAAGCTCCGTCCAATGATTTGAGATTGTTTCCGTAGAAGTAGAGGGAGTCTAGAGATGTCATCTGTTTTAAATCTTTAGGAAGGCTTTGGAGCTCGTTGTCGGCCGCGTGTATAAGAGCTATCCTCTTAGCTTTCTGTAAAATTATTGCATAGATATTATAACTATTTTTACAGGGAAATGTATCAAGTAATGTTTTATTTTATATTAAGTAGTGTTTTATGTGCAATGTTTTCTGAAATAAATAAATTATTATTATTATTATTTGGAATACAGGAACATTGCAGAATACAACACAAGTTAATTTGTCGTATTACATCGCCAATAACAAAGTTAGCACCATTTAGAGGCAATATTTTGGGTCATTTTTAGAAAATAACAAAAAAAAACAAATCTAAAAAACCGTGACTCTTAGGAATTCGGGACTGCCGGGGAAAACTTGCCCATGACCCCCAAAACCCCCCAAAAATTTTGTCGATCCATCCACCAAACACCCTGTATACATGACCTTTTAATAAAGTTCATGTAAGTATATTGAAAAAAAAATGTTTCGTCGTGTTTTATCTGTGACATAATTGCCACAGATAACAAACAAAGCCAGCAACTACGAGTGTAAACTTATATGTATGTACTTAAAATAATCAAATAAACAATATATAAAAATAGCTTTGAGTAATATAAATGATACAATTAATTAAATGTGTAGCCAGATTCACTATAACATTGTCATCATCTGCAGCCTCAAGGGCATAGGTATATTAGTCTCTCCCACAGACTAGTATAGGATGTTGGTCTCTCCCATAGATTTCCGTACAAACTAAACCAACAAACTGTTCCCGTGACTTTCACAAAGCCCTTTTACCACCGGGTAGAGCCAGTCATACGCATATATAGTCTTCCGCCTCGTAGCAGATGTTCAAGAAACTTTAGTCCTTTATGCGGTTGTCGTTTCAACAAGAATCAGCTGCCTATCTGACTTATGAAAAAATTATGAAGAAATTAAAGCAATTTTTTTATAATTTTTATGTATGTACATACCTACGAAATAGATGAAGCAGACATTGACGACATGTGGAAGATTTTGTTAAATTGAATCAAGGATTGATTGGATTGTCTTAAATTTTTTTTTTATTATTCTACTTATGTACCAAACATTGATAGAATCAACTCAATGGTACCAAATAATTATATTTTACCCACCCCTTTTACATAAAACGTCCTTGAGATAATTTGGAGATAATTTGGATATGATAGGATAGGCGTCGTAACTATACTACTACATGAGAGATCTTCGAATACATATTATTATCTACGACGAATATAAAACAAAGATTTTTGACTTACGACCGGTAGCTCGTTATCGATAGATTTCAAGTTGTTTGCGTTTATGAAGATCCATTCCAAGCCGTCTAGATCTCTCAGAGCTCCATTTAGAGTGCTGAGCTTGTTTCGGCCGAGGTGCACGTGCTTCAGCGCCCGAGGCAAGGCGTCTCTCTCGATTTTTGATATTGAGTTGTCGGCAACCAGAAGATGCTCTAGCTTTTGGATATCCTGCAAATGGTACATCCATGTCAACCGTCTAGCGAAACAATAACTTAAATCAATCATAGATTTGCGTGTTGTCTTTTTTCATTTGTGTAAATGAAAAAAGTTTTGCGTGTTTTAGACGTGTTTGCGTTAGTGTAGTTGCAAATCAAGTTGCAAATACTGAAAGAGAAGATCAGAAGACCGCGCGCGGGCGCAGTGGCTAATAATAATATACTTTTTGTACTTGCTGCCAATTTCACGCGACCAAAGCCTAGAAGAACAGGCAAAACTTACGGCTTGGCTCCTACCGTTCTTTTGTACGATCCTTGTTACAATGTAATATAACATAATCAGGGATCTAGGCTCCGAATATGATTTTTCCCCATTCGGTGTCGAGACCCTTGGTCCGTGGGGTCCTAGCGCTATTAGGCTTTTTAAGGAAATGACAAAAAGGTTAGATGACATCACAGGAGACCGAAGAGCTGGCAGCTACCTCGGACAAAGAATTAGTCTGGCTATTCAAAGGGGGAATGCTGCCAGTATCTTCGAAACTTTCCCTAAGGGACTCCTTTTAATAATATGTTTTAGTTATTATGGTTTTTATATTATATTTTTTTATAAAACATAATATATAAACTGAAACATACCCGGAAATCCTCAATTGTCAGTTTGATGATCTTATTCCTGCACAAATCCAGAGTTTTGACGTGCGGTAGATGCTGCAGCACGTGATGCGGCATGTCCACCAGCGCGTTGTCAGATAAACTGAAGTAGTCTACCAAGTCCAGCTTCGTGAACGCACTTTCCCGCAACTCGCTGCAATAGGAGATGATCAACAGTTTAAAATAAAGAATAGCAATTCAACTATGCTATTTTGGGCGAGAAGAAACGTCCGATGCATTTTCGACAAAACTTGGGAGTTCGTGACCCGTTATAGGTATCACCTAAGTTTTAACAATTATTTAATCAAAAACACACGAGAGTCGAAAGGCAAATGAAAGTATAATAATTTTATTTAATAATTAAATTATTAATTACTAGTTGCGCCCCGCGGTTTCACCCGCGCAGATTTAAATCCCGGTATTCCCACGAGATAAAATGTAGCCTGTGTGTTATTCCAGACTATAATCCATCTCTCTGCCAAGTTTCATCCAGATCCGTTCAGCCGTTCCGGCGTGAAAGAGTAACAAACATCCATCCATCCATCCATCTATCCATCCATCAATCCATCCATCCATCCATACTTACAAACTTTCGCGTTTATAATATTAGTAGGATTATTAGCCGCATGCCAAAGGATCTTTGGGCTATCGAACATCGACAGTGGGCCCCATAACAACAGCAAACGACCTCGCAAAGGCCAAGACTGAGATGGTGGGACGACCTGGATTCATGTGTTTCATTAATGTTACACCTGATTACACCTGATTCATTAATGTTAGTGTAAATTCAATTTCATAAAAAAAAACAGCGTTACCCATTTGATCCCCAGGCACAATAGATACTGCTGATATTGTCAATAACAATCCAACACCCAGATAACTTTTCCTCAAAAATAAATAGTACTCCCCTCAAAATTATAAGCTCCTGCTAAATTACTGTAGTAAACAGACATTTAGCAGGAGCTTTTAATCTAGGACATGGTACAGGTACATAAATTGACAGCCTACGTAGCTCAGTTGGTAGTAGCTCTGCCTTCTGCGCCGTAGGTCGTGGGTTCGATTCCCACCGTGAACAAACATTTGTGTGATGAACATAAATGTTTGTTCTCTGTCTGGGTGTTATATAATATTATAAGTATGTATTTACAAAAAAAAGTATTATAAGTAGTATATCAGCTATCTGGTTCCCATATTACAAGCATATAAGCTTAGTTTGGGGCACGTTCCTATTGTGCGTGACTTACGGGGCAATATTTTGTTTATAGGTGATGGTTACCACTTAACATCAGGTGGGCCATCTGCTTGTTCCATCAGCTAGTTGAATAAAAAAAAAAAATAGTGCTGTATGGAAAGTCCACCAATATTTATTTTATTTTTAATGTATTTTTGTAACTACCTACTCACCATTGTACAGCCCAAGTATGTAAATTACCTAACTGAACTTATTTAGTACATCTTAGTATAACAACAAAATATTTTGTCTTTATATAGCTTCATGGCTAGCATAAGTACTAATAGTATGTAAGTTACATTGATGTGAACCATTTCTGTTGAAATAAAATTATGTTTATGTTTATTTATGGAGATTAGTCGTCCATAGCACAGGACAGGGAGAAGTGGAAGCCCTTTTCCCTGCCTTTGCTCTGCAGTGGGACGATGCAGGCTGGAAATAATACCTAAATTATTAGTGGATGGTATTTTTATTTGACACACATTTTATCAGTAACATAAGTAAACAATTGATTTTCTTGGTCCTGTGTAACTCAAACCAGACTAACGCTATCTTCTGAAGTAGCTTTAGTGTAATGTCGCTGTGTCGTTAAAACAGTTACCCCCGGTTTCTGGAAGCGCGATCAACACTAATCGGCTGTACCTAAATACCAACTCCGAAGAATAGCTGCTACAATTATCAAATAAATTGGCATAGCTTTCAAAGGTGTCTGGACTGTCTGGCCACTACATAGCTGCGATTGTATTATAATTACGTAAGTAGGTAAGTATAGACTCATTGTTACTACATACAATATCAAATGACCGCGTAGAACGTAAAAAAAACGCGGTTTTAAAAATAACACTTTTATCTCATTATAAGACGCTAGCCTGCTATATTCATTTATAAATATGTTGTTGTGAGGTGGCACAATAGCTGATACATTAAGCTGATACACCTACGCATTCTTCAGAATGCACGGTTCTTTAAAATATCGATAGAATACCGCTAACACTAGGGTTGAAGAGAAATAAAAGGGTGGATTCAGTCCATGGGATTCAACCAAGAATCAAAACCTCATCTTTTCATTATATATTTCATAATAATTATTGCCAAATATATTTTTTATAGTACCTATATTCTGAGATGGCCAACCTGCCATAGTTATGTCAAAACTCAATCTTTCTCGGAATTTCAAGATCCTTGTTCAAAATAATAAAGGGAACTGATATATAGTGACTGACTTGCTACTGCGCAATACTAGCTGCTCCGACAAATACATATCGCAGAGTATTAAAGTAACACATGATTTAATTGTGTAATATGATTAAAAGCACCTGTTAAGATATTTGTGAATTTGCTTGCAAGGTTTATTTGTACACCGTGGATAAATTATATTTTTATTTTTCTACAATGTGCCAGCAAATCCTGCATACCTGTAACTTGCATGCCCGCTACTAATCCATTTTACTGGAATGTGTAGTTTCACCTATAAGGTATGTTTCCAGAAATCCCAACTAACTCGTAGCATGCTACGGGGCGACGCTACGTTGTAGCAATGCGACTAGTTTGGATTATGGGGTTTATCGAAATACTAGTTGCGCCCGCGGTTAACCCGCGCAGATTTAAAACCCGGTATTCCCACGGGATAAAAAATAGCCTATGTGTTTTTCCAGACTATAATGTGTCTCTCTGCCAAGTTTCATCCAGATCCGTTCAGCCGTTCCGGCGTGAAAGAGTAACAAACATCCATCAATCCATCCATCCATACTTACAAACTTTCACGTTTATAATATTAGTAGGATAAGAGTAGGTACATAGGTTTATAATTTATCTAACTAATACCATCTAACTAATACTATCATTGAGTTATTGCACTAATAAAGATAATCTAAATTTCGGACACGCCTCCAACGATTTTCATGAAATTTGGTATGCAGGGAGTTTCGGGGGCGATAATTCAATTTAAGAATCAGCAACCGAGCAGAGCTCGGTCACCCACATTTTTGCACTTTTCTATATAAGCATTATATTATTCAGCACCGTAACTAAGCTACTGCATGCACAAACAATTTTCATTCGTAGATTCAAATCTACTGTCTAATTGATTTCAAATATTAATTGAAAAAATCTAAGACAAACCGAGAAGAAAGGTGGCAAGTAGTTTGAGAAAAATGTCTCTTCGTTAAAAAAAAATCTTTTTAATCTCATAAATTTTTTTTTATTCGTTCCGTTCTGATGTCAATCGGTTCACATTTTGAATTCAGTAGAAACTGACATGGAGATCAGTGTCAATCAGACTTCCAGTGTTATTTGATAGAGGAAAAAGCTTTGGTTTATTCGTCCATGGAAAAAGCTCAGACTGGCCGAAGTAGGATATGTTCAAGGTACGAAAGGATTAAGAAAAACTATGCCCTCTTTTGGTAAGCTTAGCAATCTGTCAACTCATACTAATTGTTGCGGTACCAGAATAATGACTCAGAATGCTTCTAATTTTTTTCAATTATTTCGTTCTTTTGTTGGATATCAAGGAATTCATTTTTTGACTGAGGAGCCGTGAGCCATCATTTCATGCTAATTTTTAAACGAACGAAAAGCAATGAAGTAGGTTTTACTCAAGCCAAGATGCGTGGATGTTTTGATTAACCAAACATGAAGGGTAATTTTCCTTGTATAATAGTGAAAGGATTTGCTTAAATTCAACCCCTATATAACGGGTGCAGCGAGCGACAAAGAAGTAAACAAGCCTTTACTTAGCGCACGGGAAAAGGCGATGCGCACACGCATCTAGTACATGCAACTTAGCAATTGTAGTGCATGAGTAGTGTCAGTTTAGTAAACACAAATGTGAGGGGTCAACGTTCCGAGGTTATCGCTTCAGAGGCGGCGCCAAACGGTCGCATGGTCGTCAGACCTGCCAACTCCAGCCGCGCGCCTTTCCTCCACCATGTCGTATTGTGTCTACCTACGTGCGAGCCTGTCACACAATACTTACCTACGACAACCAAAATCTAAAACACGCTTTTTGCGTAAAAGAATTTGCATTCGCAATACCAATTAGTTCATAATCACTACCCTCACCTATATCAATCCTCATCGAAATTTTCGATTTTACTGATTTCAGAAATGAGGAATCATCAAGTCATCTGCTTTTTTTTAATAATAAGCACTAACTCAATTGACATAAGTTTCAAAATTAGATTAATCTCCTTTTTTTGTGTATGATGTCGGGATTTTTTGTTGTTAAATGTTTTTAAGATATAACTGTTGGTATGGTAAACATCTTTAATGAGCATAAATCACCGGAGTTGTCAAAGCGTATAGAGACAAAGTCGTACGAATAGGTGCCGTAGTTATCTATAACACCCTTTATCAACTTCATACAGAGATAACGGACTAGGTACCTGCCTACAGTCAACATCAACGGTTGTTATCTTCTTAATTTTCCAAAAGAACCGCACTTACAACATATCCCTGACAAATCACTTTGCAAAAATGTACGATCCCAACTATCCCTACTAATATTATAAATGCGAAAGTAACTCTGTCTGTCTGTCTGTCTGTTACGCTTTCCTGCTTAAACCTCTCAACCGATTTTGATGAAATTTGGCACAGACAATCTTTAGACCCTGAGAAAGGACATAGGCTACCTTTTATTGTGAAAAGTACGCAGATGAAGTCGCGGGTACCAGCTAGTGAATTAATATTTCGTAGTAAATAAAAAAAACCCTATCATAAGTAAAACTCTAACTACTACAAAATAAGATTGAATATCGGACATCGGTACGATCGTGTTGGAATATTGCGCATCTGATTTCAGAGAAACTCGATGTACCTACAGATCTCTATCACCGAGCCCCTCAACGAGTTTTTCAGAAGCCAGAACCCAATAAAACGGGCAGTGACGTAGGCTTTGCAGAACGCGAATTTAAATTAGAGGCTGCACAATGTGAAAGACGTATCACATTGCCGTTATAACAACAAATAATAAATAAAATAAGTGGGCTCCACAAAAAAGTTGTGTTTTTCCGTTTTTTTATATCTCTCAGGCTCTCAGGCGTATATCATGATCCGTGATAGTTAGACCTGTTGAACAACAAATACTAAAAACAAAATAAATATTTTAAGAGGGCGTACCACAAACGTCAAACATCAAATGCCGCCAGTAAATAGGCATTCCCCTGATACTGGGCAGCAGCTGTATCAGTACTGGCAAAAGGCCGAAGAATAGTTTTCTGGAAGAGCTTCTGACTGGACACGCCAGCCTCTAAACTGCGGTGCAGAAAGCAAGGGAAAACTACTGCACAACGCCTCCCAACAAAAAGTAATGATGCACAACAATTGATGCATCAATTACGCCGACAAGAGCATTGCTCTTAAATTAGAAGAAGACCACAAACGTGTTTTTTTTTTATAATGGTATGGAGCCCTTCGTGCGTGAGTCTGCTTTGCACTTGGCCGGTTTTTTATGAATACCATTATGTTCTCAAGTGTTGAGACGTAACGATACAGTGAAGTACTATCATCTCGAATGGGTCATGGAGGAATGGTGTACGGTGCTCTTCACGGATGAGTGTAAGGTGGAGTTTTTCAGTGACGACTACGTATACAAGTGTGGAGAAGAAGCGGAGAAAGATTTCCCAATCCCTGCATTCGCGAACGCGACAGGTATTTAGACCCAATGTCATGGTCTGGGGCGGGATCAGCTTACAAGGAAAACTGGGCCCGTACCACCATCTCTTGAAGCATTCTTATTTCAACATTACTTTTATGTCACTGCATAGAGTCAGCTTTATGATCAAAAAGAAAATTAGTATTGAAATAAAAATGCTTCAAGAGATGTTGGTACGGGCCCTGACCTTGTTTTTCTGAATGAGAGTAATGTGAATTCTTAAAGTTAGGACATCGAACGGGTAGTCAGACCATATGTCGTCCCATTTTCACAATGAGCGGCGGATACAATACAAATTCAGGTTTTGGCATGGCTTGCTAATAGCACTGACCTGAACACCATTGCGACGATTAAAACGTCGAGTCGAGCAGCTGAAGGGAATGTACACAACCAGCAACAGTTGATTAAGTTACTGAAAAAGTGCTGGGAAGCGATCCCAGGTGAAAAAATGATTGAGAGCATGCCAGCAAGACTCCAAGAAAGTGTAGGTATTTGAAAGAGGACATATTCTAGTTTAATTATATTGTTAGGTGTAAAAATGCCTTAAAAAGGAACAAAATATAATTGCAACAAATTGGATCAAATCTTACAAAAATATGTTGTTTTATTAATTTTAAAACAAACTGAGAATATATTCCTGATCAAAAAAAATATTTATGAAAATTATATTTTGAGTATCATCATCTTCCTGTCTTTATCCCACGCTAAGTGGGGTCAGCACAACAGGTTTTATTCCTCCACTCTCCTCTATCATTCGTCATCTCGGTGCTCACTCCTTTCTTACTCAATCCTACTATCCTACTAATATTATAAACGCGAAAGTTTGTAAGTATGGACGGATTTTTATTTTTATTATAGCACATAGCTACTTTTAATCCCGTGAGAATACCGGGATTTAAATCTGCGCGGGTGAAACCGCGGGGCGCAACTAGTACTCAATACATTTATTGCTTACACATGGTTTAGTTTAGTTCAGTACATATTTGACCGAGCGAGCGAAGCGTCTCAGTTTCCACATTGGCCAAAAATGCGTTTGTCCGGATGTCTGTCTGTCTGTCTGTTCTCCTATATAGGTCGCATTTTTCAACCGATCTGGACGAAACTTGGTACACAGGTTATATGACTTATTAGAATTTTTTTGTCGTCGGGGATCTTTGATTGGAGGGGTACTTCCCCCAAAAAAAGGCCAAAAAGGGGGCTATTTGATATACTGGATATCTCCACCAAATGAGATCCGATTTCGATTATTCTTTTTTTATTTGAAAGGTAGTAACTATAAGTTGGTCTCATAAAAGTTTGGCGAAGATCTGATAAGGATCTTCAGCATGATGGACAGGATAGCTCATCAAACAATCGATGGTTTTCAATCAAATTTGAGAGAAACACAAAGGACCTCATTCTACACAAGATGATGCAAAAAAAATCAAAAAAATCACAAAACGGAAACTACACTTGCACATTACATTCCTCAAATAGCTCACTTTTAGTATGCTCGCGAGGTCTACAGCTC
Organism: Plemyria rubiginata; assembly: GCA_963576535.1. Lineage (NCBI taxonomy): Eukaryota > Metazoa > Arthropoda > Insecta > Lepidoptera > Geometridae > Plemyria > Plemyria rubiginata. The sequence goes on from OY754905.1 coordinate 8,629,049, forward strand.
CCAGAGCCACTACTAGTACATAGTTGTTGGGTGTTAGTAAGTATCACATGGACCCTGCGTAGGGTACGGAAACATACTCATTTTCATCGTTCACATCCATCTTCACCATCACAGTCCATCCATCTTTTCTTTGGCCTACCTACCTCTTTCAAAATCATTCACATCCATATCTAACAATCTTTTCGTCATTATGATTACTGAACAGTGTAATAATTATATAGTAGATCAAAATAAATAATAACAAAAACTCCGAACAACCGAACGACCAATAGGCATGCTTATTTACTAGCACGACTTGTTCACACGTGCTTTTACTGAGCAAGGCTCGAAAAAAGCATTCTTTTGAGCTCGGAAATAAGCACGTGTGTACTTAGTACCTTAAATAAAACATTATGTTCAAAAATTTTGAAACATGACATTGGCGAAATTGCGGGCTACACTGCAAAGGCCATACAAAGATGAAGAATGTAGGTACACATTTAGTTTGATAGGTTTTGCATGTGCAGCATGCAAAACTTTCCAACTTTTCCACACTTAACAAATATGTTTATGGAAAGTTTGAATAAATAACCGAAGTTATTATCTCTGGGACAAGCTTTGCTCCAAAGACGGGATATAATGCGCTTGCAAACATGACATATTTGTGTCCGCTACATACTCGAAACTTCAATGAGATTTCTTTCAAAACAATTTCAAATTATAAAACTTACACAAAAAAGCTTCCAGAAAGCGATCTTTGCTAAGCCTAATAGTGGCTAAGCATAGACGTAGAAAAAGTTTATGCGTATCGAGTGAAGCTATTATAAAATGTAATTGAAATAAATAGGTTGGCGCCTAAAGTCTTCAAATATAAAATAGTGTTATATCAGTGCGAGCAGTGGCTGAACAAGCCCAGCGATTCATAATTGACGTGCTCGCTTGGGCCAAAGGGTAATTAAATTACAAAACGGGACCAGCAAATACAATTAAACGAAGAGCGCAAGGCCCGACGGCGATGCGATGTGTGATTACACACAGCACTTTGAGCGCTGAAGGGCTGCACTGGAAGGAATGTCCTTCTTCTTGTCGGGTCTCAGTTTTATTTGAAACTAGCTGGTACCCGCGACTTCGTCTGCGTAGTATTTTTAATTTGATTAAAGTTTCATGGTTTTATCTTTTAAAATTAAGAAATCCCATACAAACTTTCAACCTCTATTTCAACCTCTTCATCCCTTTTTTTCGCAATAAAAGGTAACCTATGTCCTTTCTCAGGGTCTAAAGATTGTCTGTGCCAAATTTCATCAAAATCGTTTGAGAGGTTTAAGCGGGAAAGCGTAACAGACAGACAGACAGACAGAGATTATAGTAGGTATAGGGATAGTGTAGGGAAAGCATTTTAAGGATAATAAGGATAATATGAAATAGTGTGGAAAAAGTTCCGTTTGGCTGTCAGTCTGCATGGCGACTATGGGCATTCCGAGAAAACAGTATTTTTACCCGAGTGCCGAGGGTTATGTGTTTGGCGTGTAGGTATCTATCATGAATCCTTCCTTCGATATTTCCTTTATTACCACGTAGCAACCAAACGGCTGGATGGTTTTTGATGATTCTGGTATCAAAAGATTCGTCGCAACTTCCCAAGTGTTCCCAAGTGAATAAAAAAACCCTAAAAGTCACGTGGGAAGGAAAGCAGGAGCGATATTCTCTCACATTAAAAAAAAATCTTTTCGCTATCATAGCAATATGGGTATCAAAATCAAGAGAGTGATAAAGTGTTTTCAAATAATGTATTAGTTTTTGATTTAAAGTAAACCCTCAAAGACAAAACCAGAACGCAAAATTCGTTAGGTCACTTTAGTGAACTAGGCCATGAATGATACTAAAATATATCATAAAACCTTCCCTATGGTCATACAAATCGTTTAGAAAAAACCGCATCAAAATCGATGAAGCCGTTTCGAAGATATTAAGAGGTTTGTAATAAAAAAATGTGATTGCTGGTAGCCCCAAAGTGATCAAAATGAGTTATACAACCACAGGCATCAGTAAACTGGTAGGACATAGGTACGCGAGCCTCCGACTGTCTGCGATCTTTACATTTTTATCATTCGTCAAGACTGAAGAAAGGATTTCAATATTAAAAAGTACCAAACTTAAAACATTATCTTATTTACCTACCTACATACTTTTAGTTCGGGCACTCGGGTTTTTTTATTTTTTAATAAATCTTGTTGTTGGTAATTTTCTGTAGCATACTACCGCCGAAAAAGCTTTTAGTCTGGAATTATTCACATGCGTAATAATCAATATTTTTTCGTCCCAAGGTGACCGAGCTTTGGTCGGTTGCTTGACAAAAAAAAATAACTGATAAAAAAAACATTTTCTAATAGTAAATCCGAGCTAGATCAATGTATCGCCCCCAAAACCTTGCATACTAAATTTCATAAAAATCATTGGCGCCACTTCGGAGATTCAGACAATATAAAATACGAGGATAAAAAAAATAACGAGAAATTCAGACAACAATTTCTCGTTAAGGTATTACATTGATGACGATACCAGTAATGTTTTCAAAACTGCATATTATTTCGTCGTTGAGGTATCATAATAGTGTTTGAGATAATCAATATCTAAAATCCAATATTTTGTTATGGCTTTGTTATTGTCGGAAAAACCAAGAATGCAATTTTAATCATCTTTGTGGGGAATTCAATGGACCACCGTTAAGTCTTGGATAAGAGGAATAGAGAAAAATAAGCTCTGGGAATTAACCACAGCATTTAGATTGTTTTTAGGTAGATAGGTATTATTATAGACATTTTCTTAGGTTATTCTCGCTTACTTATCATTTGCAATACGAAAAGGTGACTTTTGACTTCGATGATATTTTGACCTGGACCAGTCCTAATGTTTCCGGGAACACTAACCGCTGGTTTCTGAAAGCTCTACCAAAGATAATCGAACGGCTGTCAAGTCATTTGCTATTTCGGTTTTCACTTCAAATTAGATAGAGATAGCATTTCATCCAATCAAATAAATTCAAATTATGTATATTTTAAAATATTGTTTCAGACAACAAAATCGGTCGTCACTCAGCTTTGTGCTATAAAAGTGAACTAATTTTATACACTATTACACTACTACTTACAACGCTGGTCATTCGTGATGCCGGATTAAAAAGGCATCTACGGTGCAAAGCACCATCATTTATCTACACAAATCGAAATAATGACAAGGGATCATACAGATTAAATTAACCTATAAAAGATAGATCGTGAACATTAAATTAGGTAACACAACAAGCAGTTCACAGAGGTACCTACTTATAATAAGAAAAACAGCAGAAGAATCCAATTTAAATGAATTTAATATGTGAAATGACAATCTATATAATATGTGAAATGTTCAGATCACAGAAATTGGTTCAGATAATAATGTATAATTTTAAGGTCAAACGAGAAATGAAAATATTGCATTGCACACAACATAACATGTGGAGTATTTACTGACAGATGCGGGACCAACCTTATGTATCGAGTTAGTGAGGGTTTTGCAAGAGATTGTGAAGGTGGTAGTAGTGGTTGAAGTGGTAAGTGATCATTTGAAATTGGTGTGAATAATTTTCTCAACTAACTTAACTTGAAAACGCCAAAATTATTAAATTATAGTTCTTTGTTGCTTTAGTTTTGCAGAAAGGGCCGGCAAAATGTTTAGTCATGTGTCGAGGAAATCGCGGGTGCAAGTAAATCGTCGTTCACCAGAGCTGGTTTTCCAGTGGTGTATTAAAACACGCAAATAAATAAAAATTGTCTATTTAGAGTTTTTCGATTGACGAGTTTATATAAGAAATAAAAAAAAATAAAAAGTGTTCTCAAAATCAGGAAATATTGAACATGGCGTGCCCCAGGGAAGCATCCTTGTACCATTACTAGTTTTAATTTATCTCAAACAACTACCCCTTCCAACTAATCATTTATCTGTAATGTTTGCTCATCATGCCACTATTTTTATTACCTAAACTAACTTATCGTTAAATAAATATGAACATGAATTAAATAGTACTTTAGGAAACGTTTTAAATTGGTTGGAACATATAAATACGAGTATTAGAGTAAACGGTGAACGGTGAGTAACGGTCTTAAACGGTGAAGGAAAACATCGTGAGGAAACCAGTTAGTATTCTAACAGCGGCGATGGGCTTGCAACCTGTCACGTATGGAATACTAACTACTGCAAAATGTGGGTATGTGCCAAATGTAATATTTGGACGTACCTCTGACTACCCCCCTTAGACATCCTCAAAGAATCTTGAATTATTACCTACTTGGTACTGGAAGATCTGAAGGGATATCTACCGTGCCTGGGGATCAAAGTCGTGAAGCTGTTTCAGTTTTTTCAGTTTATTAGAGTAAACGGAGATAAAACCTTGAATATTCAATTCAGAAATTCTAAAATGAAACCCTTCAATACTAATGAAAAAGTACAAAGGCAATACGTTGTAAGGTTTTACATTGACACCTAAACTGGAAACGTATTACTGGACTGTAACTGGACGTATTAGCTTTATACCTACATTCTTGCAAGAATATGTTTAAAAAAATACCAATAAATGCATATTAAGGTTATGTTTTTCCTCGATTATGCTACGGGGTATTTTTTAACGGGAAACTCGTATAAGTGTGTTCATTCTTAATTTTTACTACAAAAAAAGATGCTCGTGAACATTATATTAATATTATTTGAGGTCTATTGCCAATTTTATTTATTATTGAACAAAATCCACAGCACTTAAAATTGAATATAAATTGTGCTTACATTTCTAACTTACCTACAGCAAAAAAATACGTTATTTTAATAAGAAAATAAAAACAATATTTTTAACTAAAATAGACATATAAAAAAAATTATATCGTTTTGTAAACAACAAGATTTTTGTAACACAATGTAAACACGAGATTTTTTTCGAAAACTTTGACTCCAAAGGTGACAAATATTAACATAACATTATTTATCCCCTAAGTTAATAACTGCATATTCTAAACAAACTAAATACTCTGCAATTCATGAATTTTATAGCTTGGAAAGATTTAAACAATTAAGAGGTACCTTCCAAAGTAAATAGTTCCTTCAAATTAAGTTAGACTTTAAGAAGATTTACGAATATGACAAAATTTTTAGTGTTTTGGTGTGTGTAAAGATTTAAATTCATAGATTTTAGCAAAATTTTTTTGTAATTTAATTGCACGTCCGAATATGGCAGACTGTTTGTACACACTTTTTATATACCTACTCACCACACCACCTTATGCACTCAACAGTAGGTATACATTATTGTTTATTCTGATTCTTACTCTGGTGTCTTATTTTGAAACTAAACCCCTTAAATATGTATACTTCATAGAAACCGGCTATTTTGTCACATGTGTCCTGTGTTTTGTTTGTCTTATGTTTTGTTTTTTTTGAACTTTATAGTTGTATTCAACGCCTGTGCTTGTAATTGCGAATTTAATTATAAAAATATTTGCCAAACTCAAGCAGGCACCTATGCAGCGGTTCCGCGAGAAATATGAAATATAATTACCTACGTAGGTACCAAAACTGTCGATCTAAGTAGTCAGGTACCTACCTATACCTAGCTAAATGCATAGCGGCAGTACCAGCTATATTGATTGAACAGTAATGTTCTTATCACCCCGAGAGTAAATGAATGACAGCTTTGTTGAAATAACAAACAGTAAGTAGGTATTCATAGGTAGGTAGGTAGCTGTTGTGGTTTTTTTGAGAGAATTCTTTATTAATAACAAAAAACCTATGATACAAATACATAAGTTAGTGCGTTTTTTGTAATAGGATAGATAACAACGAGCACAGTAAAGTAGTTAGTTCACCATTAATGGGTAATACGTGAATCGACACGACCAATAACGATATCATTCAATTTTACTGCTTTAGAAGCGACCCTAGATAACCCGCGTAAACTATCGAGCGTCGTCTCCTAGATGCCATCACCACACGTTCTGAACTTCACCATCTACTAATATAAAAATAAATAATAAATAAATAATGCTGGACAATCCACACAGCACCATCTAGCCTCAAAGTAAGCTACTAGCTTGTGTTATGGGAACTAGGTGACAGATATATTTAATACATTATAGGTATACTTACATAGATATATATTTTTTATTATACATAGAAAACACCCAGAGCAACGGAACAAACTGCAGATCGTACACAAATTTGTTCCGAGGCGGGAATCGAACCCGCAACCTCTTGCGTCGCAGGCGGACTCTTGCCCGCTGCGCCTTTGAGCTCGTCATAATAACATATAATAAATACCTTAGGTTTATAACATACCTACACATTGCATATTTGTTTTAGGATAGAACACTTAGGTACTTATCAATTTAACCTACCTATGCCAGGAACAACAGTATTTGTAATTTTTATAACAAGAGTTACAACGATTAACGATTCAGAGCGATTCGATATTTTGAATAAAAACGCTTTTCGTCAAGTTATTTAAAATGTGTGGTGAAGATGCAGATAAAAATATTTCGCTTAATTAGAACAGCTACTTACTTGAAAATCTCCGAAGATCAATTGAATGGTCAATAAGAGTAGAGCACACGGGTCACGGGCATCCTAATTGTTGCTTTATAAAAAGGAATTACCAAAAACGAAATAGCCAATATCGCAGAACAACTATCTGTTATTGGACCCATGCCCAGTTCCACGTATCGTACGAGCATTACATTATTATTTGTTGTAGTGAAACTGATAAGAAGAGTTTCAATAATAAGCTCATTCCAAAGGGAAATTTACTGGCAGTTGTCTCGCTCACTTGAAATTAGAACGATGAACAGAACTGTCCCGTTTGGTTTCCGGGGACTGAAACACGACCAGCATCCCGAGGCGGTAAGGTGGCTCGCTCGCAGCTGGCAGCTGTGAGCCGGCTGCTGGCATCAGGGAGCCGCCCACTCGCACGATAACGAACCGATCCTCATCTGCGGGCTCCTCTTATCACTGACCTGTTGTTTTCTCATTGTTTTGATGTACCTACCTACTTACTGTACACGATGCAAATACTATTGAATATTTAGCTCGAGAGCTGACATTCACCGCTGATAAGTTTCTTTTAGATAATCGATTGAGCCGCGTACTCGTAACTACACGTCAGAAGAACGGCGCGTACCTGAATAAACTCTTCGAGGGTCATAGAATACTTCAAGTGACTTGCCTTAGATTGTCGAAGTTGAGTTTGAGCCTCGTTATAGAGAGACCGAGCTCGCGGAAACTGCGTTCTGAAAAGTCCGGAAGTTGCGAGTAGGATATGTCGAGGCCGATCTTGGTCTCGGGGCTGAACTTATTGGCGAGGGCGGTCGCAATCTCTTGGAAGGCATTGATCTGCTGGCAGACGACGAGGATGGCGCCTGTGCCTGTTTCCTCGCGGCGGCATGTGCAAGGGGAGATCTCACGGCGCATGGCACAGTGCAGGCTGGCTCCTGCGCCGAGCTGTCCGGCCAGGGCGCACAGCAAGGCGGCGGCTAGCGCGTGCGCGATCATCGTGTGTGCCGTGCGGGGCTGGACGCGCTACTGTGCTGGAGCGCGCGCGCCACCCCACACCGCGCGCGCCCCGCTCCCACGCGCCGGCGGCCGTGCATCGATCGTCACCCGCTGCCGCCGCCGCCTCGCCTGCCTCCCGGCTCCACTCTGCACTCTGAACCCGCTCAGGCGGATGCGCTGCTCGCAGCCTCGTGCACCTTTACACCTTTGTTCCTTCTATGATTCATTTTAGATAAAAGATCTTTAGAAGAAGAACCTACTCTTTACTTTGCATCTTTACCTGAACTGAGATTTTGCCTCATCCAGTTTTACCTACTGATGAAACACCAAAATTAAATATTCGAAACGCAAGCAATATAATAAATACCTTCAACTAAGAATAAAAGTGAACCAAGCCTTTCATTATGACATTTTAAATTATTTTTTTACCCCCGTGTTAACCAATCTATCTAAATATACAGGGTTACAGGAAAAATCGTGCTAGATCCGTTAAGGACGTGGAGTACCCATCATTTCTGACTTATTTCACAAACAATTGCCATAATATTTTTTTTAGATATCCCTTAGAGAAAAATAAACTTTCTAGTATTTTTTCTTATTTCTTAACTTTCACTTGTCTACTACGGTCTATTCAATTAACTTATGCACTATTTTAATGATTGACATCCTAAAGCATCTTATTACACATGTAAAAATGCAATAATAATAATAATTAAGGTGCACAAAATTTTCAATAAAAAAATTAAAAGTCGAATTGCTTGAAAAGGGTTATGTTTAGGGTAGGGTGTTTCATAGTGAAATAAGTCAGAAATGATGGGTACTCCACGCCCTTAACGGATCTAGCACGATTTTTCCTGTAACCCTGTATATAACTCAAAGGTGACTGACTGACATAGTGATCTATCAACGCACAGCCAAAACCACTGGACGGATCGGGCTGAAATTTGCCATGCAGGTAGATGTTATGACGTAGGCATCCGCTAAGAACAGATTTGATCAATTCTACCCCCAAGGGGATAAAATAGGGGATGAAACTTTGTATGAAACTTTGAATTCGTTGGCGCGAGCAAAGCCGCGGGTTCAGCTAGTACTTTCATAAAGCAATAAATTTGATCTTGAAAAGCATCCTATTGATCTACCGAATTCCATGCAGATCGCTTTACTAATGCTTTTATCGTTATAAAAATAGTTTAGATTAAAGTGTAATGTACAAATAGAATTTACTATGTACCCTGTGATTATTTATACACTTGATATGTTCCTAGCTGCCGGTACGGAATGTATTTTAAAAGTAGGTATGAATATGACCTTATCATCAGGCCAAGTTTGTACAGATAAAGATGAACCCCTTATCGGAGATATTCCAAGTTCGCATCAGACTTTCATTATGCTTAATATTATTCAAAATGATAAAACACGTGTGAGAGTTTTACAAAACCATCCCTTGGATATCAATAGGATGCTAAAATTATGACAAAACCTTTGTTGTTTTCTTCAAACTTAGTAATAAAGAACACAGAATAAAACACTACAAACAAACATTCTAATAAAACAATTCTCGTTTCTATAGAGTAAATAATTCCTATATGTAAACAAACTTTCTCTTTTTTTATTCTTACTAAATTTTTTTTTATACAACTAGCTGATGGAACAAGCAGATGGCCCACCTGATGTTAAGTGGTAACCATCACCTATAAACAAAACATTGCCCCGTAGGTCACGCATAATAGGAACGCGCCCTACGATGCACTGCCCTGCGTCCATCAACTTGAGGCATACAGATGTTAAGCCTCATGTGCCTGTAATTACACCTAAGACCACACTCTTCAAACCGAAACACACAGCGTTGCTGCTTGGCGGCAGAAAAAGGCGTGGTGGTAGTACTTCCCCGGACGAGCCCTTCACAAAGAGCTCTACTACTCTTTAAATGGGATGTGGGTGGGAAAGATCTGAAATTTTACGATATCAGGTAAGGTTCTCTCTTCTCTTCTCTTCTCAACACGCCCGATAGAGGCGCTGAACGAGTCCCCATACAAAAAAGGCAAGAAGCTCGCGTATTCCTTGCGAGTCCACTCGCGCGTGAAAGGCAAGCTTCTGGCCGGGATGTATTAGCTCTAGTATCTCGACTACGCGCGTAAGCTCGGAAACGCGCGAGAGCTCTGGACGCGATGTATATAGTTCGTATCTAGGTTACGCGCGTAAGCCTAAGCGCGAGTGGACTCGCGCGTAAAACGCGCCTTCTGGACAGGCTCTAAGGCATTAGGTTAATATTTCACGGTTCAACCAAATTGATTCACTTTGGTTGAATGGAGCTTATAAGAAAGCAATTCATTGACTATAATAATTAAGGCATTTCGTTTTACCTTCTGGCATAATGATTCCGTTCGCCTAAATACACTATAGTGCCTAACCCAGATGTCGGCAACCTTTTCAGTCGGAAGAGTCAAAAACTACAATTCACAATATTTCCGTTTTTAATGACCCACATTTTTTCCTACTTGCCTTTATAAAGTTTATTTATACGTCATAGATATCTCGAGGACCGAATCGCCCATTTACCACATCCATAGCACTGGTGAAGACGTCAAACTGTTTTGGAACATACGATGCGATGGCGTCATTCGAGAGCTTCCAACGGACTGACTGAATCTGGGCAGGCCATACCCGGATTTAAAACTAGTTTTAAACCAAAGATATGACTAGTAAGAATATTTTTTTTTGTCCTATGCATAACATAGTGATTCATCCCGAACTGAGATCTCTTGATATCCGCTATTCTTGAGTGTTAACTCAAGTTGTAATGAATAAAAAAAAATATATATAAAAACCCGACTGCCCGAACTAAAAGGATATACAAATTAACAAGACAAAGTAAAGTTATTCTTCGATCAAGAATCGCAGGCAGTCGGCGGCTGCTAGGACATTCAGGAGCCTCCGCCTGCATGCGATTTCATCATTCGTCAAGACTGAAAAACTGGATTTAATCATCATTAAGTAATTTAAAGGCAGAGCAATGGTTTAAAAATTGATGGAGAGCGATTGAGCCACCTGCGTTTTGCAGATGACATAGTAGTTTTTACTGAGACTACAACTGATTCGGAGACTATGATAAAAGAACTCACAAAATTAAAAGCAAGATAGTAGGCCTCACACTTAACTCATCAAGAACAAAGATAATACGCAACGGAGAAGAAAATGAGGTGATAATGGACGGTGGGACAATAAAATTCGTGAAAGAATACATATATCTAAGGCCATCAGTATGTCTCTTTCAAAAAATGTACAGAGAAGGAAGTGCGTAGACGGATTTCATTATCATAATATCAGTTATTAAGAATAAGCAAACAAATATGAAAATCAAGAAGAAAGTACACGAAGTCACCATTTTACCGAGCTTTACGTATGGTTGTCAAACGTGGTCCCTCACCAAACGCGAAGAAAATAAATTAGCGGTGTGCCAGAGGAAGATGGAACGCAGTATGCTGGGAATAAAACTGTCTCTGTCTGAGAAAATCAATACTAAAACCATAGGGGATCAAACAAAGCTAAGTGATATTGCAAATAAAATCAAAATACTGAAAAGGAACTGGGCAGGTCATATCTGCCGAATGGAAAACACAAGATGGACAAAAAGATCCTACGTCCTAAGGATATATTCCTAAGTATATAATCCTAAGGATCCCACGCGACACGAAAAGAAAAAGAGGATGGCTAAAAATACGGTGGCATGACATATTCCATAAGACAAGCGGACTAGACTGGATGAGGCAGGCATAGAGAGCTATAGCGAGAGATGGGGCGTGAGGCGACTTTTACAATTTATTAATCTTTATTGGTTTTTTTTTGTTCCTATGCCATAAACTTTGCCTTAGTTTGGGTCTAGATAGTGCTGTTGGAAAGTCCACCAATATTTGTTATTTTTTTTATATATGTCATCAAATTATTAATTTCACTTATTATTATTGAATTATTATGATTATATTATTTTATTTGGGCACCCAAAAATGGATGAAGGCATGGAGGAGATGCGATTCCATTGTTGTTGATCTTGTGCTAATCGAGTCAATTTGTTGTGGTGGAGTCGGTTTAATTTTATTTTGAAAAATAATTTATAATCTATGTTCATTTGCAGCTCGCTGGTAGATAGGTATCTACTACTTATTCTTTTCTTTGACAAACCTGGTGACCTCCACCAGATTAAAAACCAATTAGTGAACTGTAAACCGGTTGTCCAGATTGAAGTAGCTTAGCATAGTCATTAGTCATAGCCGTATAGAAAAACAACATAATCACAGTTATGTAGGTAATCAAAAATATTAAGAACCAAAGTCGTCGTCAAGATATCAAGCTGAAATGGCAGTGGGTCGGCCATGTTTGCCGTCGAACCGACAATTTGTACGCTAAGAATACTTTAGTGGAGACTGCGTAGCCACAGTTATAAGAAAACTATATACTACTAGATGCGCCCCGCGGTTTTACCCGCGCTATTGAAATCACGGTATTCCCACGGGATAAAAAGTAGCCTACTATAATATATCCCTGTGCCAATTTTCACCAAGATCCTTTCAGCCGTTCTGGAGTTATAGAGTAACAAACATCCATCCATCCATCGATCCATCTATCCATCCATCCATCCATACTTACAAACTGTCGCATTTATAATATTAGTAGGATTTTAGCTGAGCGTAGTGTAGGACGCCTTCCGGAAAGAAGTGGGAACGATCTGCAAAATGTAGCTGGCAAACCCTGGATGACAAAAGCCGAAGACCAGGCTCAGTGACATGTCTTGGGAGACCTTTGTCCAGTAGTGGACTAACGTAGGTTGTTGATGATGATAAATACAAAATATGATTCAGTAAATACACAAATAAGACAAGACGTGTCCCGTAAATAGACATACTCGTATACAAAAAAGTTGTTCGTGACACTTACCTAGAGCTGAAAGGAGAAGCTTTTTATTAATATGTATTTGTATTTGTAATTTTTTTTCCTTGTACTATGTACAGTAGTACAATAAATAATTTCAGATTTTTGTCTCATTCTTTGAATCATTGCCACTTTACCACTAGTCAATTAGAGAGCTGGGTTGCGTGGGTGACTTACAGATGTCTCAAAATTCATTATATTGTCATAAGTTTCACAATAAATTCAATTAAAACACATTCAATTACTACGCATACATACATTACAAAAAGTATTGTATTATTCATCTGATATCTGATACCGAAACGGGTCCTACCCTTGTTACAAGAACAAAGATAAACAATAGTTATTTGTTATACAAGAGTGCAAAGTTGCTTTTTAACCGCGTGTTCAATTTTGATGACCGAGCAAGCGAAGGATTCTAAAATTTAATCACGAGCGCAGCGAGTGATTCAAAATTAGAATCCTGAGCGTTAGCGAGGGAATCAAAAGAGCACGAGGTGAAAAATCTTTGCACTCGAGTGCAACACGTAACTTTTCATTCCACCTCAGCGAGGAAATGACTAAATACAAAAAAAAAGTTTACAATCACATGTTGGCGTCAAACAAACTTCCTCGTCGCTAGAATCACTCATTTTAGTTTTTTCACTTGTTTTCAAGTTTCTAGTTTTTAATATAAGGTTTAACAATGACGTGCAAAAATGCCGCGTAAAGAACCGCGTAGTACAAAGCAAATTGAAAAACAGAACACAAAGAAGGTTCCGAGTCTGAGTTTTTAACAAATTAAAAAAAAGTTGTATGATATATTCGGCACCATAGAGGTAGCAGTAAATAGGTTTAATGTTTTTTTTTATTCACAAACTTAGTGCACACGATGTTCTAAATTCAATTTACTTTATCCTCTAGAGAATAAAAACGGCTTTTGCACTCAGATATTGAAGAGCAAAAATACTCTTGCCGAGATGGTGGGATGAAAATTATATTACAATACAAATATTTGTACAACACTTTCCTACGTATTACCCACTGATAAAAACCGCTCATTGTACATTTAATTTTGTTTTTCTTTAATTGTTATTTGTCCAGTTTTGTTAGTATGTTAGGTGTGCACTAAACAATCTTCATTCATTCATAAAAAATCACAAAATTATATATTCATGCATGTTTTTTTTATATTTTCAAGCTCGTATTTTCGACCCTTCCCTTCTAATCGGCTTTTACAGATTTATTGAGCTTTGGAGCAGTTTACAATTTGCGAAGACTAGACGAAGAATATTTTAAAAACAGCAAACAATTTTTTAACCGACGCGACGCTGTAAAACGGAGGTTTTCAAGTTGAAGCGTATTTTATTTTTATGTATGCATAACTTTTTACATAGTCGACCGATTCTGATACTTAATTCTTTTTTTATTGGAAACTAGCGATCCACCCGCGCGCCCCTGCTTCGCACGGGTGCACATATCATGCATGTATTATACACATAAACCTTCCTCTTGAATCACTCTATCTATTAAAAAAAACCGCATCAAAATCCGTTGCGCAGTTTTAAAGATTTAAGCATACATTAGGGACATGGGGATATAGGGTCAGAGAAAGCGATTTTATTTTATACTACCTATGTAGTGATGGTATACTACCACGATGTTGGTATCTTTGATTTGGAAAAAAAGTAGATAAAAGGGGATGGAAAAAGCAGGTGACCCATCTGATGTTATGTGGTAACCATTAGGTATATACGTATTATAACAAAGCATTGCCTTGTACCTAAGTCACGCACGATAGGAACGTGCCCTACGGTGGACTATCCTGTGTTCTAATTACACTTGCAACTATAAACTCTTCAAATCGAAACAGCAACGCTACTTGGCGGCCGAAAAAGGAGTGGTGAGAGTATTTCCCCGGACGAGCCCTTCACAAATAGCTCCACTCCCTCAAAATAAAACCAAAGCGACCTTATTCTCACCTAAAACTATCCACTACTTTTATAAGCTGTCCGTAAAGGTATCCGTAAAGGTATCATGTCCTTCTCCCGATCTGAATACCACTATTTCTATACACTAATATAATACACACCATGAGATGTAAGGGAAGCAGGGGTAATGGCGATCGCGTCGAGTAATACCTCTCACGCTCACTCCAATAACTTATTAAATAAGGTGCCTTAAGGCGTTGACAACACCTAACATTTCTCTCGCTCGCACGATTCGACATTTTGAAAGATATAAAATCACAAATTCCAATTTTGAAAAATCGCAAACAACCATTTTGTGTGCGATCACATTGCGCATAGTTTGGTAAAAATTTCATTTTGATAGATGCAAGCTTTCCTACTCAAAGATTTGCTTGAGTACGAAAACTAGAAAAGCAAACTTTTAAGTAGGAAAACTTGTATCGATCAAAATGATTTTTTTACTTAACTGTGCGCAATGTGATTGCACACAAAATGGTTGTTTGCGATTTTTCGAAAATGGGTTTAGTGATTATATATCTTTCAACCAGTCAAAACGTGCGAGCGAGAGTCACATTAGCTCTTGTCTTCGTCTTAAAACACAGAGAGCACGCTGCAGCGCAGGAGTGGTAACGCTTGAGCAGGCAGAGTATTTAAACCTCAAAACTAACATAAGACAAATGAAAAAACAAATAGAGCATTTTTCTTTCAGTTGATCGGCATTCCCCCATCTTCCTTTAAGTAATGAATATTATGTACTAAATATTATTTGTCAAATTTAAATAAAAAACACATGAAACGTGAACTTTATAGCAAAAACACGCTGCTGTTTGCTCGCGTTGTACAAAAATATACAGCACACCTAATAAATGCGTTAACCAAAGTTGTAATGTTGGCTGGACTGAAGCGTCGCTCTTCCAGAGCTTTTAAAAAGGAAATTGATATTGCAACCAGCGGCTCGCAGTTTCGAGGTGCGATTGGCTATTATTTCATTTTATTTCATTTTCGGGGGATCGTTACCAGTAACTACTGCGGCAGAAATAGAGCTCTTTGTGAATGAGTGAAATATATGATAGTGAAATCGTATAGAGGCAGAGCTGGTTGCTCATAATCAGGTGGGACGTCAACTTGTTCTGACATTTTATCTCACAAAGGAATAAGCTAGTAATGTATCGAACGAAGGAGATGAAGGACGAATAAACTATCATGCTCTTTACAAAAATAAACATTTAGAATATTGCCATTGCGCAAGCGCCCCGCACGGTTTTCTATCTCCCGGCGACAGCGGCTCGCCGTTTCGAGGTGCGATTGGCTATTATTTCATTTCGGGGAGGTTGTTTGAAAGAATAACTATCCAGTGACTCGCATAAATATTGTTCGAATACAAATAATACAATAATATAAGGGAAATGTGCTTGAGTCAGAAATCATTTTGGTATTAGGTAAGGCCAAACATACTAATATCAAAATGATTTCTGATTCGGGCATGTTTCCCTTATACTATTGTGTTATTTGTGTTCGAACAGTATTTATGCGTGTCATTGCATAGTTATTCTTTCAAACAACCTCCTCGAAATGAAATAATAGCCAATCGCACCTCGAAACGGCGAGCCGCTGTCGCCGGGAGATAGAAAACCGTGCGGGGCGCTTGCGCAATGGCAATATTCTAAATGTTTATTTTTGTAGCATGATAGTTTATTCGTCCTTCATCTCCTTCGTTCGATACATTACTAGCTTATTCCTTTGTGAGATAAAATGTCAGAACCAGTTGACGTCCCACCTGATTATGAGCAACCAGCTCTGCCTCTATACGATTTCACTATCATATATTTCACTCTTTCACAAAGAGCTCTATTTCTGCCGCAGTAGTTACTGGTAACGATCCCCCGTTTTTGAAAGTGCGACCAACACTAATCGGCTGTGAAGTCACTTGCTATCTCTGTCTAATTTGAAATAAATGCGGAAATAGCAAGTGACTTGATAGGTAGCCGATTAGTGTTGATCGCGCTTTCAGAAACAGGGGGTAAATCTGTGATACTGTTAAGGCGCCGCCCGCCCTCGCTTTCGCGTCGGATTTAGCGCGCTTTCACGAGACAAAGGTCATCATGGTGTAATAAGTAGGTAAGTTTTATAAGTTTGGATAATGTTGAGTTTGATGCTAAAAATACCGATGATACATTGATGTAAGATGAATATGTAGATGAACATGCGCACTCGATGAATGCCTCATAGACTCTTACAGACTACGAATAAACAATTCGTAGCTCACAGAACACAAGTTCGCTAAATAGTGTCGCAGATTTTATAATCAAGAAGGACTTTGTTTCAATTTAATTCAAATCCCACTCAAATTAATACTTATAAAACATTAGTTTCGCCCCGCGGTTTCACCCATACCGGGATAGAAAGTAGCCTATGTGGTATTCCAGACTATAATCAATCTCTCTACCAAGTTTCATCCAGATCCGTTCAGCCGTTCCGTCCTGAAAGAGTAACAAACATCTGTCCATCCATCCATACTTACAAACTTTCGCGTTTATAATAGTATAGTCGGATTAGTAGGAGACGGAAGGATAGAGAAGGATTTATAGAAAGCATCATATTATCTTGGGGTTGGAAACTACGAATGAAAACAACATTCTAATTTATCTTATATTTTATCTTGGTAATATTATATCAAGGTAACTAGGTTTGGCATGGCACATATTTTTAATAAATTGGCACACTCTTGCACGGTCGGTTCTCCTTGATCTAACGAAATGTGCTGAGGTTGGGGTAAATGGAGGAAGAAAATTTCATTCTAGGACGCCCGGTTTGAAAATGATAACCAATGATCCAAGAGCTTAGACATCAGAGTTTTGAGAGCGTCCTTTGCTATAAATTTATAAACTCTCTTGTTGTCATACAATGGCGACTGCGAGCTGGCCTGATGATAGAGCCAAGGTCTATTCAACGGAACTCTTCAATAAATAGAATAAGTTGAAACTTGGTAGTCAGAGGCAAGTCCGAACCTTGTATTTGGTATCAATGGCAGAGTGAAGCGGACATCACGAGATCTATGTACAGCGAACTTACCTACTAGTAGGTACTTATAGAATAAACATACCTAGGTACCTACATATTTATAAAAAAAGGAAGTAATTACTAAAAGTAATAAATAACTATATCAGTTATTTGCAGATAATTACTTACTTGCTTGTTGAGCATTGTTGGGTTCAGGGCTAAATGGTGCTGTGTAGTACATTATGTCCATCAATATTTAATATATTCATTTGTGACCAAAATAAATAATTTTTAAATTTAATTAATTTTTTGTGTGTCCCAACGATTTCAAGTTTTATTTATATGTGGAGAGAATTAATCGTCGACATTTTGTAGGTATTTATATGTTCGAACAAATCATTCGCTAAAGGGTTCCAAGGCTAGGTAATTTAGGTATGCCCTAGTTATTGAAAACTTATAGCAATCCGCGTATTATAGGATTAAAACAAATGTTTTAAATTCTCTTATTTCGTCTCTTTGGGTCTCTTCATGCTTTTTACCCCAAAATGTTTGATTATCATTTGGTTTTGGAACCCTAACGTAGTTTAGGTTGTCGACCTTATTTCCCATTAGTAAGATATTCTAAAGGTGATGTCATTTTGCCTACGGAATCATTTTTATTACGAACTAACCTGATATCAGATTCATTCTAATCGTAATTCACTCAAAACTGAAACTGCTTTACAACTTTGATCCCCAGGCACGGTAGATATCCCTCAGATCTCTTAGTAGGTACCTACAAAGTATTCCAGGAGACAGAGCCCCACACCTTACTGTTGATTTTCTAATTATTGTCATATATTTTTTTTTATAAGCTTTGAGGACGTCTGACGAGTAGTAGAGCTCTGTGAAGGACTCGGCCGGGGAAGTACTACCACCACGCCTTTTTCTGCCGCCAAGCAGCAACTCTGTGTTTCGGTTTGAAGAGTGTGGTCGCCGGTGTAATTACGGGTACATGAGGCTTAACATCAATATACCGCAAGTTGATGAACACAAGGCAGTGTAGGCACGTTCCTATCGTGCGTAACTTACGAAGCAATGCTTTGTGCTTTTTTCGTAACCATCAAAATATTGATGGTTACCACTTAACATCAGATGGACCATCTGCATGTTTCATCAGCTGGTTGTATAAAAAAAGAGTGTGCAGTCAGAGGTACGTTCTCTCTTTTTTTATAGTTGGTATTCACCTGATGGTCGTCACACTACTGAAAGAAGCAGCTGTTATACAAGTACAGTAGACTATATAAAGCCTTTGACTATTTATCGAAACCCAGCCAGTAATTCTTCTAGTGATTGGCTTAAATCTGAAAATAAATTGGTGTTAGAAATTCCGCTGCCTTAGAAAAACTAAATGAAAGCTACAAGGGCCCGACTGGCACCTCTAGAATTGAACTTTAAATTTTAGCAGTTGTGAAAATATTTCTTAATTTTCAAAACTTTGTATAGCCTGCGATTTGTCAAAACTATGTTCAGATTTGTTTTCAAAAATGTCTAAATATTCGAGCGTGAATTTACCAGACTGGTTTGTATCTATTGCTTGTTATTTGTATCGCTATCGAAAACCACGCCACCCTGACGGGTTATAGATTTTTTTAGTTTTTCAGTTGGTGAAGTAGTTGTTAGAATTTTTACTATTTAATTAACTATTCCAATGGTGAATGAAAACATGACTAATCCATCAACTAACGACCGAGCTTCTAACGTTACGTGCTCGACGGACGACATAAACAACGTGAGAAAACCAGTTAGTCTCCTAGCAACGGCGCGCGCGACGCGGCGATGGTCTTACAACCTGTCACGTCAGGTACCAACTACAGCCATACATAAGTACCTACGGGTATATCAAGAAGTCAAATCATAACCACAAAATATGAGCACGTACCAAGTGTCTTTTATACTACCATGCTCATGGTACAAGCAGATTGCGGACCTAATGCTAAGTGACAACCATCACATCAAAGTATTGCCTCGAGGGTCACGAGTAGGAACTTGCCCTACGATTTACGGCCCTGCGTTCATCAATTTGTGTCCAATAACACCGGCAACCTCACTCTTCAAACCGAAACACACCAAGGCTGCTTGGCGGCAGAAAAAGACGCCTTCACCGGACGAGCCCCTGCTAAATAGTACGAAGGTAGGCAATTTAACTATTTGATAGAAGATTTGTGCGTATGGTCGCCGTGGCCTCAAATTTCTTGTCGTTTCAGTAAAAAAAGCAGTTTAAATATATTATTATACATGCCCATGATCTCACTAATTGATGCAGAAAACCGGAGCCAAACCAAAGTTTTTGGGTATGCTGGTATGCATAGATACATAATAATGTCTAAGCACTGACCTCACAGCTCACCTAGCATTGTCTTTTGAACTGTAGGTTATTCATTTCGTCTCTATTTAAAACCCAAAAAAAATTAAGACGGATATTACATTTGATTGAGCGAAGCGAAGTAAGCGGTGGATGGAAAGGGCTCAAAATCGTTCTTCCTGGAAACGGATAGGGGAGGCTTATGTCCAGCAGTGGACTTCTGTAGGCTGATGATGATGATGATGGAGCGAAGCGAACGAAAATCCGGCATTTTAAGCACGTAGGTACTTAAAATGCCAGATTTTCGTTCGCTTCGCACCCAGATATATATGAGTGTTTCTCAAACAAAATGTACGTAACGAAAACGGAAAACGTTACAAAAAGTACTTTTTCGTAACATAACTCTAGGATCTTAAGGAAGAAAACTTACGAAAAAGTACTTTTTCGTAACGTTTTCCTTTTTCGTTGCGCACATTTTGTTTGAGAAATACTCATATCTGGGTGACCAAGCTTTACTCGTTTGCGTAGCAACGTCGAAGTAGCCTAAATATAATGCATAAATATATCCCTTTCCTTTCCTAAATTTAATATAACCTTTCCTTTCCCTTTCTTTTTTTTATAAATTTTAAAATTTCCTAAAAAATGAATAAAAAACATTTTATATACATTTACAACAGATCCATTTATCGTCCCTGAAACGCCCCACACTTTTCATGAAAATCGTTGGAGCGGTTTCCGAGATTCAGATTATAAACAAATAAATAAACAAGAATTGCACATTTTAGGTATTATATGACTAGTTTGTCGGGCTATAAATGTATAACTATTGATCCGATCTGCATGATTTGTAAGTCGATAGCTTTGACTTGAGAAAATTACTGGTAAGAAAGATTATAATAATATAGTTTTCTATATCAGTGGCATAGATAGCTGTTACGGTTTGAAGGGTAGGGGTGGTGGTGTAATTAAAGACACATGAGAGATACTTAAGGCGTTGACAACACCTAAATTTCTTCTCGCTCGCACGATTCGTCTTTTTGAAAGATATAAAATCACAAATCCCAATTTTGAAAAATCGCAAACAACTATTTTGTGTGCAATCACATTAAACACAGTTTGATAAAAAAATCATTTATACTACACCTGCTTGGAAAGTACCTTGATACTTTATCAAATTTACGGTAGAAAGTACGTCATTGCATATCGAACAAATATGCGGGGAGAAAACGCATCTGAGCGGGAGAGAAAAGTGTATGAAAATCCATTTCTTACGTGGTTTTTCTTTTTTAATTTTGGGTAAGACTATGCGCCGGTAACCTAAATATCAAAAGCCAAAAAGTTTTTACAGTGAGTTTTTATCTCCAAGTTTGCAAAATGACACTGGCCACTAGCTGTGTGTTGGATGGTGTCGGGCTGGCAGTGCGACCGTGCGGTGGCAGGATAAACAATTTGAAAAAAGAACATGTGAAAATTGCAGACGCCATTGGCGCCATTTTCAATGTGTGTGTTGTTTGAGGATTCAGTTTTAGTTTTTTATTTTCCTCGTAGGTGTAGTATAAAGCACTATGTATCACTCGAGAGAAAGTGCGATTCCCGATCTCGGGTGTTTTAAAACCCTCGCCTACGGCTCGGGCTTCAAACGACACCCTCGACGGTAATCGGTCACTTTCTCCTCTCGGTGAACAATGTACTATTTCATCGATGCAAGTTTTCCTACTCAAAAGTTTGCTTATGTACGAAAACTAGAAAAGTAATCTTTAAAGAAGGAAAACTTGCATCGATGAAAATGAAATTTTTACTAAACTTTGCGCAATGTGATTGCACACAAAATGGTTGTTTGCGATTTTTCGAAAATGGGTTTAGTGATTTTATATCTTTCAACAAGTCAAAACGTGCGAGCGAGAGTCACATTAGCTCTTGTCTTCGTCTTAACACCTTCTATGCCTCAAGTTAACTGGACGTGCAACGTTAATATCGTGCGTGACTTGCGAGGCGAGGCAATGATTTGTTAGAGGTGATGGTCACCACTTAACATCAGGTTTGCCATAGGTACTATATTTCCATCCACATGTATATAAAAATTGTATCGGTGTCAAACTGTTTGTCCCACAATGAAATCACGCGTAAAATGGATGTTACGATGGTGATGTTTGCGGCATTTGCGCCTTGGCAAATATTTTTAAGCGTTAGAGTAAAGAATTTTCACGGATAAGGTGCAAAAGCACGTGTTGATGAACGCATTATCGTGAACCCGGCGACATAACCTCGTGGGTTCAAAGACGGGTTGGCCGGACCCAAGACTGGTATTTAAGGCCCGAATCAGATGCTCGCTTGACACTTGCCGCATCACTAGTTACTGAGCGCGACGGGACGGGAACTGTTCATCATGCAAGCAATTTGGGTACGTACTGTTTTTTGAAAACTGTCAGTTAGTGCTAACATAGTGAGTGTTTGTCCAACTTGTTACTAAAATAATTATCCTTAAAATAAAAGAACTTTACATTTTTATTTAGAACATTATCGACAACAATGTAAATACTTACATTTCTAACATACAGCCAATATGTAACGGACTTGCATTTTTAGAAAATACTACGGTACGCCTATGCAAAATAATATGTCCATAATGTTCGTAGGTAATTATTGTTACTTTGTGTTGTAACTTCCTAATATTTTTATATTTAACGTCATACTTAGTTATTTTTAATATATAAAAAATATTAGTTATTTTAATGGTATTGTAAAAAAAATTATACATAGATTATAATAAAAATTATAATCAGGGTTTTAAAAACATTTTGGCTTTGTGTTTTCTACAGTCGTCATCATAATTATTATTCGCTCGCCGGTGACATTTGTGAAATAAGTAAAATAAATATGTGCTAACTGATGATTATCGTTTTAGCTATATATTTCTGGATGATAGTTTGATTATACACAACAAAAAAAAACTTTATGCCATAAAAAAACTGTCAAAATAAATTATAATGACTTGAGAACCTATATTAATGTTCTGTTTTTTACTCGGTTTAAAATGCGAAATTTAAATGAGAGAGTTTGTCGTTAGGAACTTGACGAAATCGGATCTGCCATCACGGGGAAAAAATGTTGTAACCTCTTTTTGGAAATCGGTTGGATAAAGTTCATAGACTACGTTGTTTTTTTGAACACTACTTAATACGTAAAAGAACAAAAAAGACAAATACACACTTTCATTTCATTTATACCCCTTTTCTTAAAGCGTATATTACAAATTATAACTTTTTTCTTCTGTACCTAACTGGTAGCATCTATGTTATTTTTTAATTATTTTTAGGGTTTTGTCGCAAATAATCCATGGATAGATTTATCCACATTATTTTTATTAGGAATTCTTCCATACATAATGAGGGTTATTATTTTTTGCAACAGATGTTGGTAGGTACCGTTAGCCTAAGTATTATTCGACATGCAAAGTTAGTACCTAAGTGTACTAACTTTGCATGTCGAATAATATTTAGGCTTCTATATTTTATGTGAATTATCTAGATAATAGTACATAATGCGAGTTCTTTAGATGCAGCGCGATTTATATCGTTACTTATTGTTTTTCATGTTGCACATATAACAATACTCTGTCTCTTGAGATTTAAATAAATAAATAAATGTATTTTAATAATTTGAATTGCCCGATCAACAATTTTTATTTGTAGTTTTATATATAAAATTAAAATAAATTAATAAATTGGTATGCAGGTAATACGTATAGAACTTTGGGTCTCACTTCACTTCATCCTGTTGTGATTATGACCTTTTTGGTTTAAATTTATTTTTTGGGTTTCTTAGAGGTTGGTACAGATTAATTTATTGAGAAACAAACTTTAGGTTGGTATTTGTTTATTTTCTGGGAAACCAACAGCGATTTAAGCTAGTCATGCAGTTTTAAATTTAATATTGGATATTACCTCATCATCATCATCATCATTCACACCCCGACTTCACCCACTGGGTATTATACCACGCTGGGTATTATAGGCCTCCCTTGGTATTCGCCACTGTTGACTGACGGTCGCGTGCAAGTCTCACTGAATATACAAACAAGGTACATGGTAATATTTTACTAGTTATAATGTTCAAATAAACTCATGAAAATACTTATGACGCCAATTTGGGACTAGCCAATTTAGGACTATAAAATAATGGACCTAAACATACTGAATTTGAAGACCGCAATAAGAGAACGTGGGCAGTGGGTGGGCACTGACCTTACCTGACTACGAGCTGACTAGACTATTCGGTAATAAGGAAGTTATTGCGTTTTAGATCTATCTGAACTTAGTAGATTATCCTAAAATCAGACTTGTTTGGTTCCAGCTGTATTTTAAATTTTTATTAAAATCATTATCATCGTCGTTATTTTAATTCAAAATCCAGAGGTATAAATAAAACAATGTAAAACACTTCATTAATAATCTTACAAAGAATAATAGATTTAAATTAACATCATTATAGCTTAATCAGCCAGCACAAGGTTAGCACTAGTGAATCTCCAAACAAAGTCAAAGTAGATTTTTTTGCAAATTTATGTAAAATAAGATGTTAAATATCTTCGATGTACCTATCAACGTGATCCTAGCTTATCAAGGGCATGCAAAATGAAAATTTATAAACAGTGTAAAGTACAAAAAAAATAAAATGTAGGATGGGATGGTGTCTCATTATTATACAGATTATATTAAAATAACTGCCAGATGGTCGTCGCCGTCGAGTTTGACCGAAGAAGCGTAGAGGGGTGACCTAAACGTGTTTATTTTATAAACCACTTACAGCTGGAACAAGTAAATGGACCACCATGATCAAAACATTGGTACACGCACGATACGAACGTGACCTTCGATGCACTGCCCTGCGTCCATCAACTTGAGGCATAGTACTATTATAGTATACCTAGTGGAGACCTTTGTAATTACAAGCACATGATGTTTGACATCTCTATAATGTTAAACCTTATCTGCTTGTAATTACACCGGCCACCACACTTCATACCGGGACACAGCGTTGCTGCTTGACGGCGGAAAAAGGCGTCATATTAGTAGTTCCCCCTTCCGCCGACGAGCCCTTCACAAAGAGCTCTACTTCTTTTGCTCACTAAAATCTTTAATTTGTACTGGGAATATAATTCCTTTAGCGGTTTCCTTTTTTTAAATTGTTTATAGAAAATAAATAAATTAAAACATCTGCTGACTGACTGCTATTAAATATAAATAAATAAATATTGGTGCACACAGCACTATCTAGCCCACAACTAATGTGAATGGGAACCAGATAGCGATATTCTTTTTAATATATTTTTTTGTAAATACATACTTATAATAATAAATAACACCCAGACAGAGAACAGACATCTGTGTTCATCACACAAATGTTTGTTCTCAGTGGGAATCGAACCCACGACCTACGGCGCAGAAGGCAGATCTACACTAACTGAGCTATGAAGGCTGTCAACAATATCAGTCAGTGATTATTAGATCACCAAATATAAATCCGATGGTGCCTTGAATACACTGCTTTTCACATATTTTATATTTTTTGATCAAAATCCGCCTTAACCGGGCGTCCTTGGATTCTTATTTTCTCCATAAAGACGTCTCTGGCGGTTTATAAAAACACCTTCAAGCATTCTTCTAAGCTATTTACATGCAAAAAGACGTGAAATAGTTGCGGGTCAAGTTTTTATGTATCTTTCTGTTCACAATATCTAATGACTATAGTCGATTTAAATTATTAATTATAGGTATGATCATTTACAATAGGTATGCAGACGTATAAAAAAATTATTACTATACCTATTGTTTAAACTCTTGGCTAATAAGCTAGCGAAGATCACAGAAGCAACCTGAATTAATTGGCGCAATAATTTTATATTAATTTTTATTCAACTGTGTGTTTCTCATAGTGACTACTATGAGAAAGACTGTTCTAGAAAATAAATAAATAACGATTATAAGAAATGATTTTTTCTAACTTACCTCATTTGAATCAAAATGATATTTTTGCCGAAACTTTTTAATATTTATGTCTGAATCTTGGTTGTTTGTGATTTTTCCTACGTTCAGGGATTTTATAACTAAAAATGTTGAATAGTGCGAGCGAGAGGATTCACATTCATCCTCTTATGATGTAGTAAAGCTAAATGTTTCAGGGGGCGTTAAATAAATAACTAATTCTCAAAGTGGGCGGAATACAAAAATAACTTGAGAACCTCTAAAGAAGCAATTCTTGGAATTTAGTCAATACAAATCTACCGCAAGCAATCCAATATCATAACAAAATTCTGAGTAACTTAACATAATACGAGTACTCTTGACATTTAGCTTTGTGGTATTTAGGAGGTCTGTGGATTGAATCTTGTAGCTAATCAATTAAATCAATCAAATAACATATTTTATTGTGGGTCTGGTCTATGTACAAAACATTTTTGTCCTCTGACCAAGACGGGAAATTCCGCAGTTTACGTCATACCGACTCTTTTTAAGTCGGTATGCCAGGCCATCTTAAAATAGTGTCGAATGTATCGATGTTAAAGGTTAATTAAAATAAAATGAAACAACAAAACTCATGTAAGTACGATAGTAGAATTTTTCGCAACTTGCCCAAAGAGTATACAGCGTGTATCGGAAGGGGGGTATCAACCCTGAAGAAGGTGAATGTGCTCATGAAACTCAACAACTTTCCCCAAAGAACATAGGTCGAAATATGAAAAAAAAATTGGCCCTCCCTTACAAAACTGACTACCAGCTGATTGATTTACTATGGGATGGCCAAATTTTTTTTTCATATTTCGACCTATGTTCTTTGGGGAAAGTTGTTGAGTTTCATGAGGTCATTCACCTCCTTCAGGGTTGATACCCCCTTCCGTTACACGCTATATAACGCTACGGGCTTGCCTAAGTAGGTAATTGAAACTTCTCTTCGTGTATGGCACCGTCCCGTCATTCGACAGACAATTTTGCCACTCAAGTTTAACCAAGGAATTTGAATAATGTTTAAAGGTAGATTAAATGTTAGTCCCGAATCAAGTTGGCCGTCATTTATTTTGAAGAAAATAGTAAAAGAATTTGAAAATGTAGTGGAGGGGCTTCCTTCAAAACATGCGTTAGATGCTAACCTACTAGTCTGTGTTCAAAACTAACCGAACTTACCTATCATAACATAATACACATTCATTCCAATGTTTATACTTTGTGCTAAGGCCTTGTAATGTTGGCTAAAAGCATGTCATAATTGAAGCTCTTTTCATTCAAACTTTGGCACACTGATCTACCACTGATCTTGCCTATTTCAAAGATCTCTAATAAGCTCGTAGTCAAACCAAATTTCATGAATAAGTGTGGAGTGGACGTCTCTTCGAGTTTGCACATAATTTTTTATAGTAGATATTATAGTATTTGAATTGGTAAATAATAATTAGTTTGGTATATCATTCTATACCATTCACGAGACCGTGAGAATAAATTATCATTTACAAACGATTTTTCCTTAAAATCGGTGAGTCGTTGGTTTACCAATATTTTAATTTAAAAAATATTTATAATCGTGAAATCTAACAAAGTCGTAATGACAATTTTATACAGACTTCGCTAAGTAAAAACAACATTAAACCCGCTTTTCTTACATATTTGGACTTCCTGGAAAAATAATGAAAATGTGAGCACCTATAGACAAACCTTTTAAGGTTTATTGGTGCAATATCTCAATAACCTGTGATAAGTATCTAGTGTTAATAAATAAATAAAATAATAAGAACGTTGAACTTCGTTCAACGTTTTTATATGTATAAGATACCTACAATTAAGAAATTGCAGGCGCCCTGATTATGGTCCCTTCCGAGCTCCCCCAGATAGACTTGTGGAAGTGAGACCATAATAAGATTCGGTAAAATATAAACGCTTTCAGAATATAAACTCGATAAAACAACCATCAATATTGGTGAAATAAACAATATGAAACGTAAATTCATGTCGGTCGTTCGTATGGAAGTATTGAATACAGCCTCTCTAAAATATTTTAGACCTTTTTTTATGAATGAAAATTTGAGTTAAAAAAACATTAGAATTGTATAATTTTTCTTCTTTGAGGAGCCTAGAACCTAGTCGATCGTCAATATATTTCTCGCTCACAAAATTTAATCCAAAGACCGGCTAAATTCACCGACGGAATAATGCGGCAAAAGTAGGTACCTAGGTACCCACTTGTTACACGGAAGCAAAGCAAGTTAAGTTCAAGTTCATCGCACTCGGCTAGTTGACCCAAAGTGCCAAGCTTGGGTCTGGGCCTTGTTGCGCAATGCCCAACTTATACTGATGCTTGCCATACATGCATGTGGTGTGGTGTGGTGGTGTGGGCACACAAGGCACGACCTTGTGCACTTTCTCTTTGATCCGACAAATAAATCTTAAAAGTATGGGCTTCCGTCAATCAACATGAATAAAATCATAATTAAATTAACAATGTCGCTGGCGTAGCTGTAGTTTTATACTATTATTTTCTCAATTTCTATTAGGTGTATTCCAGTGCATGTGAACATGCATGTGAAATGAGAATGCATGTGAAAAAAAATCTGTTAGTCAATCTCATACGAATTTCCGCCGCCACGCAGCTTTGAAGAGTGTGATTGCCAGTGATCATCATCAGTGATTGATGGATCGTTCTTGCTACCAAAGGAGAGGTTGCGTTAGAGTATTTGTAACGCCGAGACACAAATCTGCAGCATTTCGCGGATCATTTAGATTTGCTGCCTCTCGGTGTTGGAATGATCTTCCGCCGCCTATTCAAGCACTAAAAACATTAAATACTTTTAAGAAAACACTAAAAAAAATACTTTTGTCTATTCAAAAGAGCTCATAATTCATCCAAATACCTTTATAGGATAAACACATATCTATGGGGACAACAAACCTATCGTGCAGGTGATTTTATTTACTGTACTGGCAGTTTATTTGCAGTCCTTTGGCATTCAACGAATCCTCACCAAAATCATAAGGCGTCTGTCTTTAATCTTAAGTTTATTCTCCTTATTATTAATAATTAATATTGTTATCATTAGTTTAATTCTTCAACTATTATTGTAACTCTATCTTTTATCATATCATAAAATGTTTAGCTCATTTATTGTTGTTTGCTCCCTTTTATTGTGTAATTACCTTCTAAACTTCTCGTATTGTTTTTTCTTTTGTGTAATGGACACTCACGGATTGTTATGTCTGTGGGGTCATCGTTAGGCCTTGTCTGAAAATCAGCGCTGCTTTCCACGTACATACGTGTAGAGCAGCATCTAAGCTGAGACAGAACCTATTTGGCCCACACTACACAGAGGGACTAATTTGCTCCAAACTAATTTCAATCTACATATTGTGTTCTGTTTAGTTTCTTCTGTTAGGCTTTCTTTATTTTGTAATTTCTGTGTCTCTATAAATTGTGTTATATGTGTTTTGTATTCTCTGTGTATCGTGTGTCAAAATAAAATATTCTATTCTATTCTATTCTATTCTATTCTATTCTATTCTATTCTATTCTATTCTATTCTATTCTATTCTATTCTATTCTATTCTATTCTATTCTATTCTATTCTATTCTATTCTATTCTATTCTATTCTATTCTATTCTATTCTATTCTATTCTATTCTATTCTATTCTATTCTATTCTATTCTATTCTATTCTATTCTATTCTATTCTATTCTATTCTATTCTATTCTATTCTATTCTATTCTATTCTATTCTATTCTAAGTTACAGGCACATAAAGCAGTGGGCACACTAAGAGATGGGTTTGCCTCGTTGATGGACTCAGGGTAGTATATCTCACGTAGGGCACGTTCACATCGTGCGTTATTATTTATCACTAGTTGCGCCCCGCAGTTTAACCCACCCAGATTTAAATCCCGGTATTCCCACGGGATAAAAAGTAGCCTATGTGTGATTCCAGACTATAATCTAACTCTCTACCAAGTTTCATCCAGATCCGTTCAGTTGTTCCGGCGTGAAAGAGTAACAAACATCCATCCATCCATCCATCCATCCATCCATACTTACAAACTAAAATAAAATTACATAAATATAGTAAAATAAAAAAATCCCGTAATAAACGTAGGTAATCCACATCCTACATGTGAAACTCATCATAAACGCGAAAGTAAGTAAGTATGGACGGATGGATGGATGGATGTAATGAAGATGTAATAGATGTAATGTTGAAATAAATAAATAAATAAAAATAAATAAATAAATGTTTGTCACTCTTTCACGCCAGAATGGCTGAACGGATCTGGATGAAACTTGGCAGAGAGATAGATTAGAGTCTGGAATATCACATAATCTACTTTTTATCCCGTGGGCATACCGGGATTTAAATCTGCGCGGGTGAAAGCGCGGGGCGCACCTAATGTGAGATAAATGCTTTCAGCTTTTTGTTTTTAAGGTTTTTTCTTTATTTTTGCCTATATTTTTTACATTTTGGCACGATTCGGATTTGATTTTCGCATGAACCACTTAGCATAAAGAAAAATATTAGATTTGCTGATTCGCCCCATAGAAAGTGTTCTTGATTGGTCGAACAAGCGTTAATAGTTGTTTGACAGTTCACACCCTTAGTTCGCTCCAAGAAATATAGTTCAAATTCCTTGGTTCGCTCGATCGGAAAAAAGACAATAAGTCTAGTGCATTTCTCAAAATAACGATTACATCACGGTAAATAAAATGGATCCCATAACTGTGGAACGCTCTGTTGCAACATAGGTAACTCGGTGGAAGTACAAGACCGGTCCCGTTTGTTCGGCCACGGAACCTCACGGTTATCCAATTATGAAATCCAATACACACAAAATATAGAAATATGCTGTCTTCTTATTTTATTTTATATAATCTAAAACCACAGCTCATAGAACTATAAAACGCGGGATTTACATAGTAATTTAATATTTTACATAAATT
The DNA here is from genome assembly GCA_963576535.1 of Plemyria rubiginata. NCBI lineage: Eukaryota > Metazoa > Arthropoda > Insecta > Lepidoptera > Geometridae > Plemyria > Plemyria rubiginata. Next base: position 8,659,781 of record OY754905.1, read on the forward strand.
TACAACCGCATTGCGTCATATTACACCACCACCTTTATACTGTTTCTGTCAGTCCAGAGTCCAAGCCTCATTCTGAATACATTTTAACCTGCATTTATCTTGTTTCAGGTTTTAGCAGTGCTTGCGCTGGCGTCTGCCGATGTCAGCCACCTTGGTTACCATTACAAGGTGCCACAGACATCATACGGCATTCCATCTTACCAGGTTGGGGGCCACGGTGGCTACTATCAATCTGGAGCTAGCCATTCAGGAGCATCAATCTACAAAGGCACTGAAGGTCAATACTTGGGCTCCACCTTTAGCCACGGTGACCACAGTGGACTCAGTCACCTCTCCGGAGACGGGCACCTGTCCACCGTCTCTCTCAACGGCGGTATAGCTTCCGGCCTTGGACATGGCGTCAATAGCGGCGCCAACGCCGGATATTACAGTGGATATAACAATGGATACGGCAGTGGCTACAATGGATACATCAGTGGATTAGGCAGCTCAGGATTAAGCAGTGGTCAATATTTCCAGACTCAGGGTGTATCAAGCACCGTAAAACCCATCTACCTTGGTGGATCTAACCAATACCAAACTTCCCAGTACAATTCCGGTGAAAAATACTACCAGCAGTACTACCAAGTCCAATCCAATGAGCCCACTCAAGTTTACAAGCATTTCTACGTCCACTCTGCCCCCGAAGAACCTGAACTGCCCAAGCCCCGAACCCCTATCGTCCTCCCTCCTCCCCAGAAACACTACAAAATTATTTTTGTCAAGACCCCGACTGCATCGTCGTACTCTTCTCAGATTGTGCCAGTACAGCCCCAGAGCGAAGAGAAGACTATCGTCTACGTCTTGGTAAAGAAACCCGAGGAACACAATGAAGTCATCATTCCTAAAGTAGAGCAGAAACCCCCGACAAAGCCAGATGTGTATTTCATCAAGTATAACAACAAAGAAGACTCCCAGGCCGTGATCAACAACATCGTCAATGATTACAACAAGCCCGGCCAGTCTGTGTCTTACGTGTCCGGTGGCTCTGACGGCTCTTCCGTTGTTTCTGGACTTCCGGTCCAGTCAGGTGGATCTGGATACGTTTCCGGCCTCTCAGACATCTCCACCTCCAACTTCCCCAGCATCCCCAGCGGAGGATTCTCCAACGGCTTTTCAAGTTACCCTAGCAGTACAGGCTTCCCCAGCTCCAGCTTTGGCCCCAGCTTCACCAACCCTGGCAGCGTTGTCTCTACTCTCTCGGATGCCAGTCAGTCATCTGGAACCAGTTTCTCTGACTCTGGCAACCTTTCAACTGGTGGTTCTACCATCTCTAGCGTACCTAGTGATAGCGTTTTCAACAAATTTGGTAGTTCCAGTAGCGGCTCTGTCTCTGAAATATCCAGCGGCTCTAGTCTGTTTGGCAGTTCTCAGTCTGACTCCGTGCAGCCTATTGTGTCTTCTTCAGGAAGCTCTCAATCATTCGGCATCAGCACTTCTGGAGCCAGTGAGTCTAGCAACTCTGGCGCCGAGGCTAGCTCTCTGTTCAGTGGAGCATCTTCACCCTCAATTATCACCACAACATCTGGACATAATGACCTTACTTCCGTTACAGGCACTCAGGGCCTGCCCCACGAAAATTACGGAGTCCCAAACTTTAGGATACGTTAAATCTTAGTTTAAAGTATTTTGTGAATAAATTTTCGAATAATGATTTGTGTTTCTTTGTTCACTGAGAGTCACGCTGGTCACTAACAACATCTTGTTGTAAAGTAATAGCTTGGTTGCCAGAGGCGAAATGCCATTGCTCTAAGATTCAAATAGTGCTATCAGTATTTTAACCCCAAGACTATTATTATTTCCAAAGCAGCCAAAGTGTTGTAAAATATGTTAAAGAAACCAATTTAATAAAATAATAATCATATTTATTGATCAGAAAAACCACTATCACTTGCACATTTCTTCTATATTTTACAGAACATTATCACAAAGCTTTTTAGCAATTAAATCTAGTGGCGGTACTTACTCCTAGTACATGTTTAATATTTCAGCATAACGATCGAGGCACAATGTGGAAGACTTGTCAGAGCAACTGTTGGGGCAGCTTTTTTTTTTTTTTTTTCGAATGGACTATAATGCTGGTATAATCGTATGACGATTGCCGACAGCGTTACCGGACTACTGGCGAGCGCGGAAGGCGCTCTGCCATACAAAAAGGCTGTTGGGGCAGCCGCCAGCGCCATCCATATTTATACCAACCATTGGTGGTAAACAACAAGATGGCGGCGGCCAACGAAAATTGTGGAATGGAGTCGTTTTCATACTTTTATTTTACATAGTTCTCGAAAACTACTCAATAATTAATAACTGTTTTAGAATCATAATATTTATCATCAGTCAATCAAACCACTTCCATAAAGTCCATAAACCACGTGTTAAGAAGTAACTGCCACGTGGTTTATGGCCAAACATAAAATGCACCTTCTAAAATAAACTAAATGTGTTTAGAATTTGTGGAATATTAAATAATCGCTAACACATAATTAACATCCTTGTACGCACACTCCTTCTGGATAATCGGGCAAAAATCTTTTGGCAATCTTACTTGCCGTTATTCATGACAAGGTAATAAAAGTGTTAATAGATGAGACTTTTACTGTTGATATTACTGACGGCGCCGGTTTGGGGGTTCCCGGAGCGTGTCTCATCCGATAGGTAATGAAAGTGACGTGTCGATGTCGCCGCGCCATCATATCCCCTTGGCTTGTTATTTGTACCACATTGCATAAATTAACTAAAGCAGCAATTCGACTAGGACGTGTTTTTATTATATCATAATTCGCACAATAGTTGAGGTAAATTGTTAGCCTAGTAATAAGTACCAAAATAGTTAAGTACCCAAATAGTTCGAGTGACAAAATAAGTCTTCAACCCGAGGTAAATAAACACTGTGCATTTCATTACAAATAGGTACAAGAAAAATTAAAACATTAATTAAACAATATTATACAGATCCAGTGGTGAATTGTATTCACTGACCTCAATAAAAACCACAGGTCAGTGATTGTAGTAGATCTAATCCATGCTGCATTCTTATGATCTAACCAAAGAGTTTTTATCTTCGATATAATTATACTTTCATGTTTTATGCATTTATGGATAAGTAGCTAAAATAATATGTGTCCCTATGCGAGTTTTCAACAACTCTTGAAAATTATTACAATTAAAAAGTTCTGATGAAAGAATAGATAATAGACATAAGAAATCACATTGAGAATCACAACGACGCGCATTGCACTTTTATTCACGTTTGTTTGACGACGTCACTGGTTTCAGGAGTCTGTTGTATGCATAGGTAGGTACTGTGATAATTCTTCTGTTTATACTGTCAGACGCGGCATCCCACCAACCATGTGTGTATGCTCCCATAAAGGGCCCGGGCGCCCGCACGCCCTTGTCAGCAGCATTTCATCAAATATCTTGTTGACTCCAAGCGGGACACCTTCGTGACACAGGCTAGACGGGCTAGACGAGTACCTATGAGGTGCGTGGGTGCGAGGTCGTAGTGAGCTTTGAGATTAACATTCAGCTTTACCTACTATTGTTTTACCTATTATAATCACGGCGAAGTGAAATAATTCGTTTTTAGTCGTGGGTAGTAGTTAGTAGTCATGGGAATTAATTTGGCATACACCTACATATCGTATCGCTAGATGCTATTTGATTTCGATTGTTTCTCTCATAGTTCTACGAAAATGATTCTCGTAGAATTTAAAGAAACCGCCACAGTTTTAATAAAACTTGCAAAATGACGGACTTTATGATTCACTCATTCAATGCACGATTATAGTATGCACATTGCCTTCTAAAATAAAACCCGTAGGTATAGTATTTATATTCCTTGTAGAAGGCAACGTAGAATCCAACATGATATCTGACAAAGATCTGCGTCTTCTTATCGACTTAACTATTTATAAGTTCAGAAGCTAGCCTCCGTTCTGAGGTGGCACATTGGTATTTTAATAGCGAGCTCATCCGCATAACTCTGTTATCTTGATTGATGGAGCGAAGCTTTCAGAATACCGCGTTGCCTGATTTATTCCAAGTACCTAAATGCTATGGTGAGTATTTCATTCATGTTTGCACTGTTTATGAATGGGGGTTCTATTTCGAGGCGCAGCGATGCGTGATGGTACGATATCGCGCATCACGGGAGCTCGTTGAGTGGCTATTCGCGGATGCACTCTGCCGAGGTTCAATTCAATTGACGACGTTGGCACCGGCACCGCCGACGCTACCAAATCTTCCTTTCGAACCAACCGATCAGCACCCATTAGGCGCCATTATAATAAATACCTACATTTGATTGCGTTCTGTAGCTGATAGATTGTGGCGCCGCCGCCCGCCGCCTGTTTGCCTGCAAGTGGGTAATCCTGGAATCATAATCTGTTTCACGAGATTGGAGAATGTGTCTGTAGATACACATACGTAGGTACGTACTTACCTACCTACCCGCACACATTGGCAGAAATAAATAGTTCCTTCTTATAGCTAAGTACAACTTTATTCATCAGTTTATTCAGCGAAGTGAACGGAAATCTCAGTGACAGCTTGGGCGACAATAATGTATGTCTATTTAATTTCCTCTTAAATTTTTACGGAGCGTTCGCGTCGCATCACGTAATCTCGGTTAGGGGTGAACATTAAACTCTTGTCTTCGCCTCCTTAATCTGTTGAATAGGTAGGTAAGTCCACAAATAACTTGCCTATCTATTCCAGTTCAAGAAATTGAACTATAGCTAATTAGGATGTTCAGTCAGACAGGGAGTGTGTGGGTAGAGTAACTAACGTAGCGTGCTCTACTTCTTGGAGCTAATAAAGAGCGCCCTGTAAAAGGTCTGTTAGTGTAAAACAAACATTCGTAGCACAAAATACCTAATAAAATTCAATTTTCTTATCAAACAATACCTGTTATAAAAATAACGCAGTTTATTACATAAACATATAACTATACCTACTGCTCCAATTTTATGATGCAAATAAAACTTTCATGTTTGTATTTAATCATCCAAAATATATGTATTCTGAACACGATATTCGTGGACAATATAGTGCGTTTCACATGCAACAATTGCAGTGAAGCTGAAACCTGTTGCATGGGTACTCTGATCCAGCCAAATATCGTGCTATCTACATCGTTTTGTGCAAACTTTTGTCATGTGTCTAAAAGAGGCAAAATAGTGCCTATTGTCAAAATATACTCCTACCCGCATTACAAAAAATATTTAAGTCATAAGGATACCAAAGATTATTCAAATTTTGCCTTGGCTTTATTCGAACCAACATTAAGTGAAAGATATGTAACAATCAGTGCTGTGGAACCCCTGACAACAATTGGGCTTAAAATTTTTATTCCTATCGTGGCTGAACAGAAATTACGCTTGCAATCAACTGTGATACAACGTTGTGAGAATGCGTATACCCAATCAAATGGCCTTCACGTTTGCACTGGAAAAGTAATTTCAGATTTGAAATCATGCCAGAAAGTCCAGGGAGCTCCTTTACTACTCACTGATCGATTATTAGGAATGTCGATTATTCACGATTGTCGACTGATGCAACGGGTTTTCATAGCTGTTGCGCCATTTCTGTTTTGGATACGCTCAACTATTGAACACATAGAGCGAAATAATCAGAAGCAATTGGTTTTGAGGATTGCGGTGCCGGTAAATGCAGGAGTTAAATCAACGGAAATTACAACGAAGAGCGCAAATGAAAGTAGCACTCCTTCCACCATGACAACCCTCGGAGTGGACGTGACACAAGTTGAACAGCCAACAAAGACTGCAAACATGAATACAAATATAACGACGATACTAGACGATGAAACAAAGAATGAGACCAGATCTCTGAAATCAGCGCTAACTAGATCACAGGATGTAACAGATTTAGTGACAACTTCGACAGGATTATCATCATCTTTAAAATCATCTATATCTATTTCAGATTTCTCTATGCCTCTATTAAATAGAAGCTCTTTTCCAAAGGTCATGGAGTGGTTCAAGGAAAAAAAGAACCGGCTCAATAAGAATCCTCAGGCTTTTTTGGTTTTAACTCGACCACCGGTTAGGCAGGAAACAGGAACTGAATTCATGGACCTAACATAAAACAACAGATAATAAATAGACAATTAAGACAATGTAATTACTACATAGTATAAAACAAAGTCGCTTTCTCTGTCCCTATATCCCCATGTCCCTATGTATGCTTAAATCTTTAAAACAACGCAACGGATTTTGATGCGGCTTGTTTTAATAGATATAGTGATTCAAGAGGAAGGTTTATATGTATAATACATGCATGATATGTGCACCCGTGCGAAGCAGGGGCGACGGGCGGGTCGCTAGTATAAATATAATGTATCTTTGGTAGTTTAGTAGATTCCTGTAACTTAGGCTTCCCAAGTCCTAGAAAAAATCACGATGCTATGTAGTAGGTAGGTATTTTGATTGAGTGAGCGAAGAGCGAAGCGAACGAAAATCACAAATTACCTACGCGCGGCAAACCCTCGAACACAGACGCGCGCGGCAATGGCAATAAAAATTAAATGAACCTTAGATAACATTACAAAAATCTGAAAATATATTAAGATTATCAATAACATTGAAGTAACAATGAAAATAGTTAATCTAAATGAAAATAATTAATCTAGTCTCGACAGGGCCTACGTATTTGCTCCTCTTGGGGTTGAGACTCTAGATCCGTGGGGTACCGAGGCCTACCTGGTCTTCAACATTTTATCCAGGCGACTTATCGAGACGACGCGTGACCCGAGGGCTGGTGAGTGTCTGGCTCAGCGCATTGCCATTCAGCGTGGCAATGCAGCCAGTGTCTTGGGTACGCTTCCGATTGGCACTGATTTGGATCAGTAACGGTCTGCAGGTAGCTCAACTGTTTCATAATATGTATTTTGTAAATAATTGTACCTATTAGTTGTAATTTTCTTTGTAAAATTGTTCATTTTGAAAAAAAAAACTGGTCGAAATCGTTAGATCCTCCTCATGTGCAGTCTGAAAAGATAAAATATTGAACCAGTAAATTTTTTCGGATATCCCGCTGTCACCGTCCTAATCAAAATCACATTGAAACTCTTTATTCTTAGTACTAATAATAACACAACTAATCAATAGGTTCATTTAAAAATACAGCAAATATATACTAATAATAACACAACTAATCAATAGGTTCATTTAAAAATACAGCAAATATAACACCATACAAGTCTCTTGCTCTATCCAATTTGAAGTAAAAGCTGAAATAGCAAGTGACTTGACAGCCGATTAGTGTTGATCGAGCTCTCAGAAACCGGGGGTTAGAGCCACGACAAAAAGAAAACGAAGTTCAGGAAGTTACTAGTTGCGCCCCGCGGTTTCACCCGCGCAGATTTAAATCCCGGTATTCCCACAGATCCGTTCAGCCGTTCCGGCGTGAAAGAGTAACAAACATCCATCCATACATCCATACTTACAAACTTTCGCGTTTATTTTATTAACCTCTTCGATAACACTGTCACAAATGCCAAAATTATTCTAATAAATTAAATAGATTAGAAAACTATTCTGTGAATTCCAAAATCCAAATTGGCAAATAATTCACACGACTCTACCAATGACTACCAATGTCTCTACCAATGACTTTACCAACGACTCTACCAACGACTCTATCAAATACTCTACCAACGACACTACCAACGACTCTACAAATGACTCTACCAATGACTACCAACCAACGACTCTACCAATGACTCTACCAATTACTCTACCAACGACTCAACCCACTACCATAATGACTACCAATGACTACCAATGACTACCGAAAGAACGAATAATATTATGTCGATGGTTACGTCTGCGTTTCCGCTTTCAGCATTTTCAAATACAAGTCAAATGACAACTTATTTCAACAGAAATTGCTAGTGGGAAATGCCTTTCCAATAATGACAATAAAAATCAAATGAACCTTGGATAACATTACAAAAATAAGAAAATAAATTATAAAAACTAAAGTCAATAAAAATAATTATCTAATCTAAATGAAAATAGAGCACCGGTGGTGGTATGGAACCTTCGAAGTTTTCCGCAACTGGGCTAAAACAGAATTAGCTAATTACAGGAAATCGCTGAAGAATTTGCTGACAAGAATCTGCTGCTGTGTGCAGAGTCTGTCTAGCCAGCACACACAACACAACACAACACAACTAACAAGATGACGCACTATCTAGGTTCCGAGGAAAAGAAATGTGGTAGTATATAATTATTATTATATATATATATAATATTTATTAAATTCAATATAATAAATATATAATATATATATGTATTATTTTAATTATATCCCAATTATATTAGTCTGCTACTACTAGTCAGACTCTGCACCCAGCAATAGATCTTCACTAAGATCAGCAGTCATATTCCTTCAACTCGCTTCTCCTGTTCTGAAAATTTGGGCCAAAAAGATGTAGACATTGCAAAAGCACCTAATACATATCGTTTGCGCGATCTAGGATTTGAACTACCAACGTAACGCCATCTATAAAATGTACATGGTACTGTCATGTGGTACTGGCTGGCATGGCACATTACTGGTGTGCACATTAATGCTCAATAGTAATGCAACAAGGAATTTAAATGTCTTATCTATATTCCTTGTAATGCACAGTGCATGCGGGCAGGTTGCACGAGGCATGCCTTTATTTATTTATCTTATGCTATTCAATTCAATTTTTATATTAATGAATATTCAAATTCCTTGCTAATAAATGCATTCAGAAAGTAGGTATGTCAATGTCAATCAAATTTATTAAACTTATGTCAGTCAGTGTTATGTTAGATTACAATCAGGTTGACTTGACTGGCAATCATTAAAATTATATACCTTTCTTTTCTGAAAGAAATCATCAAGCGTTTTATACTCTTCGGAAATCATTTAGTTGGTGTTTATTCGTAGTAAAACAAGAAAAAGTGGTTTTCTACAAATAAAAATACAAGAATATCTTCCCGTCACGAAAACGTAGTTTTCTTCAAACTAAAATACATGTTTTGTTAAATTTAATGCTATACTGTTTCTGGTTTGTCCATGTTTTTTGTTTGATTTAAACTGCGAATGTAAAGGATATACCTGTAAACGTGATTTAGTCTTGTAATTGTGAAGGAAAACCATTTATTTGCGCATTGGAGGCCTAATCCCTCCAAGGCTCGACTATCATTTCCGGTAACTGGTAAGATGGCTGCAGCCAGTGGCACTCAGAATTTCAAAGTTGTGTTGTTGGGAGAAGGTTGCGTAGGAAAGACTTCCCTACTTTTGCGATACATTGAAGACAAGTTCAACGATAAACATCTGACGACGCTGCAGGTATTACTAGGTTTGATTTATTAGTACTTAGTAGTATTTTATCTATAGCACAACACAATAAGAATCAAGTACTTTGATTATATTGTTATACCTAGAACTAAACATGATTTCTGAGACTACCTACTGTCTTTATTTTAGGCTACCTTTTTGAACAAAAGGTTAAATATTAATGGAAAACGTGTCAATCTTTCAATCTGGGACACAGCTGGCCAGGAGAAGTTCCATGCCCTCGGACCAATCTACTATAGGAACTCAAATGGAGCTATACTTGTCTATGACATAACTGATGAAGATTCATTTGAAAAGGTAAAACTTGATGATTTACCGATGCACCATTTAGGTATTTTACTTATCTACTTTAATGCACAATCATATTTATCAAATTCTCAAGAATATCGTATCTACTAAAATTAAACATCAATTTCAAAATGATGACATAGGGCTTTTTAGGCATTGCAAAATTTTACCAGTACATACCCAATTTAAATATAATCTACTCAAAGAACACTTTTTTAATGAAAAAATCAAACAAGAAATTAAACACCCTGTATGCACGCGGGCAGTTGCTCAAAACCGGTTGTTGATGCCGCGCGCTCGGAATGCATACGGCGAGAGGACAGCTAGTTATCTAGTTCCTCGCTTACTTAATAAACTACCTACTGATCTGATTAATAGCATAACCTCAAAAAACATTAAGTTTAAATTAAAATCTCACTTCTTAGCTAATATAGAAAATTACCTATAAATAAAATAACCTACATATTTCCTAGAACTACACTTACCTAGATCCAGTTTATTTGATGTTTTTATTTTGTATACATATATATCTACCTAGTTTAGAAGCTATCGACATAAGACACTCTAGTAGCATTACTTTTATAAACCTTAGTGGTTTCCTTATTGCTACATATTTTACTATTGTTATTAATTTTTTATAAAGATAAATAAAAAAAAAAAAAAAAAAATTTAAAAAAACTGAAACAGCTTTGATGGTCTTTAAGGCAAGAGTGAATAGGTGTCTTCTGGACCGTTCTGTTCCATCGTCAGCTACATGTCGCTTACCACCAGGCAAGATCGTGGCCAAAGAATGGACTATTAAGTTAAAAAAACAAAAAGTAGTCATAGATGTGTACAAACATTACATTTGGCAGACGTCAATATTCCATACATCACAGGTTGCAAGCCCATGACTGCTTTCAGAATTCTGACTGGTTTCTTGCTGCTAACTTTTAAGGACACTGGCAGTGTATGCTGTACAGATACATTTTTTGATAGGAAACAGCCATTTGCAAATACTAAGTACCTGATGATCAGATAGTGACTCTAAACTCCCACTAAACCACCGGTGCTCAATTATATACATATATAAATAGATAGATAGTCACGTAATAGTCATGTAACTAGCAACCCGCCCCCCGCGCGCCCCTGCTTCGCACGGGTGCACATTGTTTTTCTACTATATCATGCATGTATTCTACATATAAAACTTCCTCTTAAATCACTCTATTCTATATAAAAAAATAAATTAAATTTAAAAAATAAAATTCTATAAAAAACCGCATCAAAATCCGTTGCGTAGTTTTGAAGATTTAAGGATATACACATACATAGGGATATAGTGACAGAGAAAGCGACTTTGTTTTATACTATGTAGTGATGTCAAACACTTTCAGGTAAAAAGCTGGGTGAAAGAGTTGAAGAAAATGCTGGGAGCTGACATTGTGCTTGTCATCGCTGGCAACAAGATTGATTTGGAGCATGAAAGAACTGTGCCTCTTGAGGAAGCAGAAAGGTATCTTAAAACATCTTATCTTTAAAAAGTTATCTTGAAGTGCACTTATATTATTATTATTTACTAGTTGCGCCCCGCAGTTTCACCCGCGCAGATTTAAACCCGGTATTCCCAATGATAAAAAGTAGCAGTGCTATTCCAGACTATAATCTATCTCTCTGTCAAGTTTCATACAGATCCGATCAACCAATTATTTTATTTTTGTTTTTTATTATCCATCCATCCATACTTACAAACTTTCGCAGTAATAGGATATTTGGTAATTTGTCAGTGGTAGTGCTACAAAACGACATGTCAGTGGTTATGGGTTAAAAGCACTTCTCAATTCCAGTTATGCTACTCTGGTGGGTGCTAAGCATTTCTACACCTCAGCCAAGATGAACCAGGGTGTGGAGGATCTTTTCTTGGAGCTCACAAGAGAAATGTCAGACCGATGCGAGAAGAATGTACAGACCAATGTCACCAGAACATCGCAGGTCCTGGTTGTAGAAGATGAAGTACCGACACAGTCTTCATGCTGTTTTAGCAACAGAACTCCTTGAATGGTAAACTTTGTGATCGTTGTACGGGCACATCAGTCATTTTAAACTGCTGATCTAGTTAAAAGACAGCAGAACAAAACATTTATTCTAAGCTCTTGGCAGCTGATAAACCATTGCAACAATTGTATTTTTTATTATATCACATAAATCAATTAAAATTATGTGGTTGCGTTACCTAAAATTTTATTCCTTTATTTATTCTGTGCCTAAACCAACTTAGTGGAGTGGAGTCTTAACTAAAAAGTGTGATTTACATTAAAACTTTAGTAAGTGATTGTAAATACTTTCCATAAACTAATATCTTTGATGTGCCTGTGCTTAAAATTTCCCAGTCGTATACATAAGATAATGTTATGTCACTTTCTGGAAATATAATAATTATATGCTATAGACCGATGCTATAGAATGCTGACAACACAATGGTGCAAAATTATTGTTATCTAGTAGGTAGGTAAGGTAGGCCTGCATCAGGTTTCTAACTTGAGCCTCGATTCAGCATTTTTTAAAATAAGTCAATAAGTAACACGGGAAATGGAAATTTATCCATATTAAATAACAATTGTCAATAAATCTTGCGTTATGACATCAAGAAATAAGGTGTTAATATATTGTACAAAAATGTTATAGTCTGAAACGGCGATAAGCGTCATTGTATTTTATTCTCGGGCCGCGTACATACACACTAAGCGTATTGTCAACCGCCGACTGAGCGAGATCCTGCTTTTCCTATAATTTTATGAACTTTGACATTATATGAACTGAAAATACGTTCACTCAAGAGCTCACTGTGAGTCGGCTTACGATACGTTTGTTAGGGACGCGTAATTACTAAACTATTTCCTCTTGTATTTTGACCAGAGTAGGCAGGTATAGCTACACTGCCAGGCAGCTCACTTTATGTAATACTTTTAATTATCTACTACCTGTTTACTACTCCTCTGTCCCTCGAGCATGGATCATCAATGAGATAAAATTTGACAGTAATTCTCGATAAATTTGAATATCGAACAGCGAACAAACGTATAAATAAAATAAACAGCAAGTATGTAACTTGTCAAATTTTATCGTATCTATGATTCATGCTCGAGGGGCAGTTTCGTAAATCAATCTTAGCTAGTAACTTTTGTTCTAACGCTGCGGCTGAGCACACAGTTGTCAACGTCTTATGACTTTAGGTCTAGATCAAATAATTTGATTATTAATAATATGTGCTGTGTAAATAGTTTACTGATAGCCATATAAAAAAAAATAGTAGGTAGATAGTCTATAAACATTACAGTAATCTTCAATGTATGAGAAATTATTTTTTACTAGCTGGTACCCGCAACTTCGTCTGCGTACTTTTAATATCTTCATCTCTTTTTTCGCAATAAAAGGTAGCCTATGTTCTTTCTCAGGGTCTAAAGATTGTCTGTGCCAAATTTCATCAAAATCGGTTGAGAGGTTTAAGCGGGAAAGCGTAACAGACAGACAGACAGAGTTACTTTCGCATTTATAATATTAGTTGGGATTAAGTAGGTAGGTTTTGTTTGGTAACTTTTCACATCGCTATTCTTGTTTTCGAATCTGTATTTTTCTAATTTTCAAGATAAATAGGAATACGCAAATACACTAACAGATATTTCTAGCACTATTAAATAATTAATCACTGATAGGGGCGCCCGCGCCACCGGGCTAAGGCCATTAAGTCCATTAAGGCGTTGACATCACCTAATATTCCTCTCGCTCGCACGATTCGACATTTTAAAAGATATCAAATCACAAAACCCAATTTTGAAAAATCGCAAACAACAATTTTGTGTGCAATCACATTGCATACAGTTTGGTAAAAATTTCATTTTGATCGATGCAAGTTTTCCTACGAAGTTTACTTTTATAGTTTTCGTACATAAGCAAACTTTTGAGTATATACATATAGCAATAAAATATTATATATATTATATTTTATTGCTATACATTTTGAATTGTTTGTGAAAAGTGATATTTTAGTTCTAACTAGCGACCCGCCCGCGCGCCCCTGCTTCGGGTGCACATATCATGCATGTATTATACATATAAACCTTCCTCTTGAATCACTCTGTCTATTAAAAATAACCGCATGAAAATCCGTTGCGTAGTTTTAAAGATTTAAGCATACATAGGGACATAGGGATATAGGGACAGAGAAAGCGACTGCTTTATACTAAGTATGTAGTGATTAGCTGTTGAAGAAAAAATGAAAAATTGTTACTATTTTGGTTTGGATTAAGCAGTCAGCATTAGAAGTTGATGACTTTTCAGATATTTGATTATTTTCAACTGATGAAGAACACTAAAAAATTTTTTTTTTTAACACTTAATATGTACTTTCTGCGATTATCTTGCATTGTACTTGTGATGCTGACTGTAAAGGATTCAATCCTGCAACGAGGAGAATGTTTTTATTTTTTTTGACACATATGATGTGGATTAAAAAAAATCGCTACTTGCTCACCATCGGCTGACGGCTGCAACAAGTTTTATAATGAAGCGCTCTGAACTACGAATAAATAATTATTTATTAATAATATATAATTAGTTATTCGTAGGGTCTTAATCAGATACTAAAATAATTGTGAGTTGACTGAGTTAGTCTTCGACATGTAATTCAATTATTTAGAACAATTAAATGTACCTTACGCTTTATTTATAAACTTACCTGCATTAATAAATATTATACATACATCAGTTAATCATGTGTTATTAATACTTATTTTATAGCTCATTAGTGTAGGTATTATATTACATTGTAACGAGGATCATATAAAAGAGTGGTAGGAACCAAGCCGAGTTTGTTGCCTATTCTTCTAGGCTTTGGTCGCGTGGTACTGGCACCTAGTCTAGTCTAGACTAGACTAGACGATTCAAAGTGATCCCTGTGATTTTATTGAATAAATATTTTGACTTTGACTTAACTAAATGTTGCATGCGGATACTTACTAGTACTGAAAAATATAATAAAAAAATACGGATATGATAACAAAGATTTTATTGTAACTATTAAAAATAATAGCTATAGCTAAAACTAACTGTAAACAAGAAGACAAATTAAGAAACACCATGCAAAAATGTGGCTTCAAACTAGGTTTCTCACTTCACAACATAGTATTGCATAATATGCTAGCAACAATGCAGCAGAATATTTTTTAATATACATTCAAAGTACCTATCATTCTTCAGAATTATAACATTTTATTAAAACTAGCCAATAAGATCCCCATAATAAATTTTAATTCAAGTTAATAAATGCACATTTCTCTTGACAGTGACTAAGGCATGTGTAATTGTGTAGCGTTATATACTCTTGGGCATGTGCTTTTTATACATAATCATTGTCAAATTATAATAAATTGGTTCTGAATAGTACAGGGTTCAAAGGATTTTCGAAACTTAGGTATAATAATTATAGCTTTCCAGACTTATACAAGGGCGGTACACAACCGTATCACGACTTAAAAGTATATAAAGTCAAATGACCGCAATTAGAAATTATTCGCAAAAAGATTTCACTTAAAATCCTTTCACCACACTGTTTAAAAAGAAACTAGTGACACAACAAGAGTAAGACGGTATGGGCCTTTCCAACAAAAGGGTGACATAAAAATCTACTTCATAAATGTTCTAGACAACAAACTCTATTAAAAATTACATGAATTGATACGAAAAATTCTAAGGAATAAAATACAAAATAAAATGAGCATTTTAATTTTATTTAAAATACTTACCAACAGACTACAACTTTTTACATATTATAATGTTTGACCGATTTATTCGTAGGAAAGACAAAGTACCTAATGAGAAGCATGCAAAACAAAATTACTATTTTGATAGAGATAATTCATAATACCTCTGCAACCTTGATCAGTATATAACAACAATAAACTATTTAAACTGATTTCATGTTTAAGGAGCGATCAAAAATATTTTAAGTACTTGAGAGCTTAGTAAAACTCTATTAAAGTAAATTATTTCAACCGACCGCTACTACCCTGGTTGTTGATTTTTTATATATTAGTTAAACACTGATCAAAATACCACCGTAAGATAAAGCACATATACCTAGTCAATATTTTTTTCTTTCATCAATGCTTCCACATCAACATAATTTTATCCTAAAACTAATTTGGTTTTAAAGTCACGTTGAGGTAATTCTTTGTGCGCGCTTTAAAAAACTGTTTTACCAAACTTGTCGCCCATATAGGCAAGTTTTTTGTCCTTATTATATTTAATTTTATTCCTTAGAATTAGCTGACAAAGTATTTCCACGTCTGAATCAGAGAATGCGATAATAGTTTTTGACTTGGACACTTTTAAATCATACAAGAATTTCTGGTTTGTATCACAGTTCACTTTGTATGTGTTAGTTTTGGGACTGGGTGAGTATGGCTCTGTCTGTTTCAGTACATCGTTGTCAGCGGAGAGGCGGGGTCACTTCTCTGTTTCGATTTCTTTCGCGGTCGCCTTCTTGGAAGTAGACTCTTTGATGGTTTCGGCTTTGGTGTCGTGGATCTCTGTGATGGTGGCTTTCGATGTGCCATCTGTACTGTCCATGGGCGGCAAATCCAAGAGATATGGCATCATACTGCGGGACTTTTCCTCTTCAGACAACCATTCCATCTGTGAAATACAATAAGTTAGTGGTAGGTGAACTTTGCATAGTAACTACAAGTATATTTTTAAAATCCATATCAAGTTCGATATGATGATAGTGACAGCCTACTCTGCTGTAGGTTGCGGGTTCAATCAACACCAAGATCAAACATTTGTGTGACGAATATAGATATTTGATCCCATGTCAGAACAGACAGCCTACATAGCTCAGTTGGTAGAAGTTCTGCCTTCTACGCCGTAGGTCGTGGGTTCGATTCCCACGGAGAACAAACATTTGTGTGATGAACATAGATGTTTGTTCTCTGTCTAAGAGTTATATAATATTATAAGAATGTATTTACAAAAAATATATATATAAGTAGTATATCAGCTATCTGGTTCCCATATCACAAGCATAAGCTTAGTTTGGGGCTAGATAGTGCTGTGTGAAAAGTCCACCAATAATTATTTATTATTTATTTATTTATGTCTGAGTATTATATTAATGAAAGAACACATTGTATAAAAAGTATTTTAAACATTCTATTAGATATCTGGGTCCAATTTAACTTTCATTATTTTGGGATTTCAGGACAATGTTTATTATAAATAAAATTATTAACTATGTAAAACATAATTCAAAAAGTACGTACCCAATCTAGGTCAGTTTTAAATTACTTATTATCAGTATGTCTTAACTTTATTTCTGACACCATGTTATTTCGCAAAAAATAATCCATAAGATGAAGGCTTTCAATCAGTATGATAAATCTACATACTGATTATTTTTCTCGTGTAACGGGTTCGTTTCCCGGTTCAACCATGTAATAATTTAAATACCTATGAATGCAGTTTAAATTATTTTTAAAATTCAAATAATGTTTTAAAAATTTACAATTATTCAAGATACTTTCCCTCCATGTAGCATATCCATGGAACACCCTGTATGTATATATATTTATATAACATACCTTTTGACGATGATCACTGACAGAGTCATCGCAGATCTCGATGCACATGCGCTCGGTAAGGCGGCCGTCGTCGGACGCGTACGCAGCCGCTTGCCAAGCCACGCCGAGCTTGGATAGCGCGCGACCGGACATGCCAGCCGTGCGAGCGGCTAGCGTGCTGCATAATGCACCGTAGTCGAACTGATCTACGCTGAGACGCCTGTACGGAATAAACAGAATAGAATAGAATAATAATAAACTAAAAGGGGGGTAACAATAATAATTTTTTGCAGCACATCATGTACATACTATACCTACCTACCTATACTAAAAAGGTTATCAGCTCAGCATAAATGTTGGGTATATCAATACCCAACGCTGATTTTCAGCTGAAACCAAGGAGGAAGAGGGAACAGCTCACTCAGATTCATGGTGAGTAAGATCTGCACTGACGTACCGCAGTGGGGTGTATTGTATAGTGCATTATCACCCTGCTAACCTCACCCCAGCCAGCACAGCGGCCTGCACCCTAATTGTCTAACACTCTGGTAATCGTAATCGGCACAGATCAGAGAATATGTAGCATCGTAATGCCACATATGAACTTGATATGTTAGTACAGAAAGTTTGACATTTGAATCCTAGAATATCTGGCAATGGGCTTCAAGTTAGACAATAAGGCCCCTGATTACGTGATCACGGTAATGTCTGGCTATCGAGATGGCTTTCAGTTTGACATTTGATTCCCATCCATCCTCTAAAATTGCTATTAACCTATGGGAATCAAATGTCAAACTGAAAGCTATCTCGATAGCCAACATTAGCGTAATCGGGCCGCAGCTCCTTAAAGTAGCGGAACAGGACATTGGGTTGATGGCAGCAATGTTCTAGCATCCCCGATGATGATGTGGATGCAGGGGAGCAAGACTCGATTAGCTCATGCAGCCCCGTTTTATATCTGGCTTCGCTGCTCTGCTCTAGTTTATTTTTCCGGTAAGCAGCCGCGACAGAGGTCACTCGTTTTGTGAACCTTCCAAGGTTTTTGAACTACGAACAGTTAATACAATCTGTAGTATAGGAACTTAAAGAGCCCGATAAAGGGAAAACGCCTTAAATGTGTGGCGGCGCGCGGAGTCGCGAGTATCTGGTGGCATGACATTTTCAACCGCATGCCATAGTGTTTATTATTTATTTATTCTCAGTATACTTAACCTAATGACATATCAAGTCACTTGTCATATCTGTTAAATTTGACGTAATAGCTGAAATAACAAGTGATTTGACATCTGATTACGTTTGATCGAGCTTTGAGAAACCGGCCCTAAGCAAAGGCTAGTCCCATCACAAACCCAAAAACGTTTTGAAGGTTGTATGTACAAAATATTGTTGAAATCTATGGGGAGACTTATCCACTGTTCGATAATTATATAACTTCTTCAGACTGAAGATGATGATACAATGCTTGTGTAAGTATTATTAATTAACAAGTAGCGCCCCGCGGTTTCACCCGCGCAGATTTAAATCCCGGTTTTCCCACAGGATAAAAAGTAGCCTATGTGTTATCCATCTCTCTGCCAATAGTATCATCCAGATCCGTTCAGTCGTTCCGGCGTGGAAGAGTAACAAACATCCATCCATCCATACTTAAAAACTTTCGCGTTTATAATAGTAGTAGGATACAATGGTATAATAAATGTATATTATTTATATGATTCTGTTACATACCTTTTCCCTTCTGACGCGGGCTGCAGAACGAACTTATCAAAGTACAGACGGATCAAGCGTTCTCTCTCGTCGAATCCCGGCAATCCGAACTCTATCATCTTATCCAAACGGTCGTTTATCGCAGAGTCGAACTGCTGCGGCGTGTTCGACGCTAGAACTAACATGATGCGATTGCTTTGGTCAGAAGTCCGGTATAGGAATGCGTTGAGAGCCGCTCTAAGGTCTTCGCTTATTTTCTCAGAAGAACGCTTGCGGAGGAAGGCGTCCGCCTCATCGATGAAGAGAAGGACTCCTAGAAAAGAGTAACGAACGTACAATTTTTATAAATAAATAAATAAATAATGCTGGACAATCCACACAGCACTATCTAGCCCCAAAGTAAGCTATTCAAAGCTTGTGTTATGGGTACTAGATAACTGATATATTTAATACATTATATACTTACATAGATAGATATTTTTTATTATACATAGAAAACACCCAGACCATCGGAACAAATTTCTGCAGATCGTACACAAATTTGTTCCAAGGCGGGAATCGAACCCGCAACCTCTTGCGTCGCAGGTAGGCTCTCGCCCGCTGCGCCACAGAGGTCGTCAATTGACGTTGTATTTCAGATTTTATCTGAAAAATATGATGACAGTTGGGCAGTCAGATTTCCTACTTTAATATCATAGACAATATAAACCACAACAGGGGCTGGAAGCTAAAGAGAGTACAAAGTGATCCTTATGATTCAGATTGAATAAATATAAGTAATGAATAATACTTTTTTTGAGTTGAGTACCCAATTTATGATAATTTTTATTAAACATTTCATAGCAAGCAAGTAACATCAGTGATACACTTTACAAAGATTAGAGTTTTACCTTTTCTGCTAGTATTAGCCCAGTCGAATACTTTGTGGATGGCTGCCACGGCGTCTTTGCCCATAGGAGCCACGTCTCCTCCTGTCAGGATAGCATAGTCCATGCCAGAATGCATTGCCAGTTTCTGAAAAATTATAAATATTATAACTCAATTTACACTGCGCCATTGGTAAGGAAAGGCGCCAAACTAAGGAGAGTAGATATATGAAAAAAACTTAATCATAACAATTTATGAATTCACTAGATGCGCCCCGCGGTTTCATCCGCGCAAATTTAAATCCCGGTATTCCCACGGGATAAAAAGTAGCCTATGTGTTATTCCAGACTATAATACATCTCTCTGCCAAGTTTCAACCAGATCCGTTCAGCCATTCCGGCGTGAAAGAGTAACAAACATCCATCTATCCATCCATTCATCCATCTATCCATCCATCAATCCATCCATCCATCCATCCATACTTACAAACTTTCGCGTTTATAATATTAGTAGGATGTTTACCTTTGAGAACAGAGTTTTGCCTGTACCAGGCGGGCCGTACATCAGTAGATTTCTGTAGAATCCTTTGTTCTGTCGCGTGTTTTTAGTAGCTATG
Source organism: Plemyria rubiginata (assembly GCA_963576535.1). Taxonomy (NCBI): domain Eukaryota; kingdom Metazoa; phylum Arthropoda; class Insecta; order Lepidoptera; family Geometridae; genus Plemyria; species Plemyria rubiginata. The sequence goes on from OY754905.1 coordinate 8,680,250, forward strand.
GCGATGTCGCGCAGTCTCGTTTCAAGAGTGGGCGCGAGTACCACGCCAGATAAAGCATCAGAGGGTTTCCTGAACGTTGCGAACGCCTTGGACACCGTCAATATGGGATGCTTCACCGCTTCCAGTATGGAGAATCTTGACGTTTCGTTGACGAGAGTCGGCTTACCTGAAAGAACGCTAGCATGCTTGTACTCATTCCTATAGGAAGTCGCCTGAAGGTGCCGAACTAAGAGTTGATACAAGCCCTTATGTCAGATTTAACATCAAGGGCATGTCTTTCAAAGTACACTGCTTTGGTGCTAAGATGAAAGTGTCAACAGCACCCATCCAATAGCTGACAGTACTCCCTAGTTTCATAGAAAATAAAAACGCAAACTGCGCTACAACCATAAATATAATTCCTAATATCTGGGTGAAGGAGCTTTGCAGGTTGCTTAAAAAAATACCTGGCATGAATCATTTTCTAAAAATGAATTCTAGCTAGAACTATTTGTCGGCTCAGAAGCCCCCTGGATACTAAATTTCAAGAAAATTGTTGGAGCTGTTTCCTAGATTCAGATTATACATAAATTTATTTACAGATAGAAACACAATAATTGCATGTTTAAAGGTATTATATACCTAGGTATTAGATACATACCGATGCGCGCTTCAATGAATCTCGCAGTAACGGACGTGGCGCCTTTGGCAGTGTAAACGCCAAGCGCCAACAGTGACAGACCGCCGGCAGCCGCCAATGTCTTGTCCCAGTCAGTCACGAGGGCATTCAACCCTGTACCGACCACACTGCCTGCAGTCCTGTGAAACAATGCAATAGGCGTTATAACTAAAGTTTAACATGTAGGGCATGCGCCTTGCAAAGCAATGCTATAGAGCCATAGGCACTGTCGACTCGGTTTCTGGCAACTGTGACTTACTATAGTAAGTACCTATAGTGTTTACGCACTTGGTGGTCGGTCGTCCGGACGACTATGCCTATATTTTGGTCGCCGAGGGACTGAATTGATGGCGACAAGTCGACAGTGCGTAACGACATTTGCAATGCTAACTTTATACTCTCGAGGATTGTAGTCCTGTTTTCAGCTGCCTTGAGTCGGATCTGCTCCAGCGTGATGTCTCTGTTCTCGCGGTCAGCCTTGGCGCGCGCTCTCGCCTCCGCCTCAATAGCCTTTAGCTTGTTCTTTTCTCGCAGATCCATTTCATGCTCTATCGTGGCGCGGCGTAAAGCTTCTTGTTTGGCCACACTTTCTTCTTGTCTGTCAGCGAAAACAATTTGAAATAATTATTAGAATTTTTCAGAATTATTTTGGAGAATAGGATCCAGATTTGAAATTAATGGTGGAATTGTGTTAATTATTTTAGTGAATATCTAAAAAATCTAAAGACAAGCCTTTTTTAAATATTTTGCCCATGACAAAGGTTCAATCATGCACATTGTGATAGAATAAAATGTAATATGGAATGGGGGATATGATTTTTAAAATCATACTTTTTTAAGATTTCTTCTTGTGACCTCTGCTGTTGCACCAATTGTTCCTCATATCTCTTCTTGGCAAGCTGATCTTGATACTGAGCCCTCACCTGATGCTGCTTTGTCTCTTCCTGAATAATAACAATGACTATGAACTGGCCAGCATTTGAAGTGAAGCACAAAATTTTGTTTATTTAAAACTAAAAATTTCCAAAAATTCCAAACAACAACAATAATAAACAAACTAAAAACAAAAAAGTCAACATAAATATTATCAAATGTTTCAAAACAGTGACCCATGCAACTGTATACTATCGGTTGGTACTGACCACATGAGGGTGAGTGTGAGGTGCGGTGGGGTATATGGGAGAGGGGTTAAATTTCCAGTGAAGTACACAGTTACTGTAAAGCTGTATGGGTTATATTATATAAAGGGTATATTTTACCTAGCATGCACATTTTTTTATATAAACTAATAAACAAATAACCTGTAATGTTTTGCGTCTCTCTTCATGGTCTATTTTACGCTGTTCAACTTTGGATTGTTCAATGGAAGCTTCATACTCTTTGATCTTAGCCATCTGCTCATGTTGCTTGGTTCCTTCTTGCAGCTTACTGAGTTCCAAGGCTTCCTTTGCATGTCCTGAAATATTTTAAAAATGACAGCAGGTACATAGTTGGTAAAGTAAAATTATGGGTTGGCTATAGCAATTCTTGTACCTGAGTTGAGGGTTGGGGATAGGGGGGATGCAAATGGGGGTAGATGGCAAGTCTTCCCCTTGAGTCCGTTTTTCTAGGAAATGAAAAAAATAATTTAATTTTTCAGGTAAGTTACTAGTTAGGTTAGGGTTTTTTTTTTTATATGAAAAAAATTGGTAATATTTCATCTCTATGACAAAAAGACTCAAGGGAAGGAATTCTCATTAGGTTAGGGTTATTTTTTTTTTTTTTTAAGTGAAGAAATTTAAAGGAAATTTTTTGGATTTTTTTTTTCATTTCCCAGAAAAAAGAACTATAGGGAAAGACTTGCCATCTACCCCCACATGCTTTCCCCCTATCCCCCACCCTCAACTCAGGTACCAGGGTAGCTATAGTTTAACCAAAATTATCTCAAGGAACAATGGATAATAAAATAACTATGATTTATTGACTAATCCGATACTTTAAAGTAGAATTCAGGGTAGCAATTAGGGCCAAAGCATCAAACAAGAAGATATACTGATTGATATTGAGTATATTAAAGTATATATATTATTTAAGTATATTGTGTTCATAAGTATGAGTGATATACGTACAGGTGGTACAGGATTTGTACCAAACTTGATTTTCTTATTGGTTTTTACAATAGGTACCAACTTGAATAATTATGCTTCACTAGGTCTATAGTAATATTAGTATCTAGTAAGTTTAGTGGTATAAGTTAGGGTGTAAGGTTATGCGGTCGCTTATGCAATACCGCGCAATGTGTGTTACTTTATCGCGAGATGTACTGCTTACTTGAACTTTCCAACTCTTTGGCGGCTTGAGCAGCTCTCTCAAGAGCACTAGAGTCAAACCGGTAGGCCTCCATAGCTTTCTTCTCGGACTTAGAGAGGTTAACCGCGGGTGCGGCTGCGGCGGCACCACCACCACCATCGCCAGTAGGATTCTCTAGAGGTGGCTGAGGAGGCTTCGAACTGTACCCAAATAACCAAGACATAGTTATGTTCCTTCTAGATCCACTGCACAAGTTTATTAGTGTTGATATGGTCCCGAACTTCAGGCCATGTAATTATTAATTTTAATTTGCAAAACACCCGATATTACAGCTGTAAAAGCAAAACGAACGAAACTGACTGACTGAACTGAACTGAATGAATGAGTCTGCTGAAACGAACGAACACGCGCGCGGCGCGAGCGACCTCTTGCGGTAAAGAGTTGTAGCTTAGCTTCATATGGGAGCCAATAATGCACGACACGATAATGCACAGCATGATAATGCACACCCCAATAATGTACAGCCAATAATCCGTGTCCAGTGGTCACGGATTATTGGGGTGTACATTATTGTGGTGTGCATTATTGGCCGTACATTATTGGCACGTGTCGATAATGTACAACACAATAATTGGAAGCCAATTTGGTACCTACTCGAGCCTCGTTTGCACTGTACCAGTTCAATCAATCAGTTTGGTTATAACCCAGTAGGTTGTTAGGTTTTTTTTTGTTAACCTTAAGAATGGTGCGTGTCAGGTCAGAGGGACACTTTTATCAACTTAAGTCACAAAAGTAACCCAGTAGGTTGTTAGGTTTTTTTTTTGTTAACCTTAAGAATGAGGGGCACTTGTCGACTTAAGTCACAAAAGTAACCCAGTAGGTTGTTAGGTTTTTTTTTATTAACCCCCAGAAGAGGGGCACCCCCCCCTCCCCTCCCTCCTCCTTCTCCCCCCTTTTTCATGGTTCCGTTTACTAGTTTTACCCGCACATGAAAACGAGGCATAGCTTCGAAGGTACCAAACTGGCGTCCAATTATCGTGCTGTGCATTATCGTGCTGTGCATTATCATGCTGTACAATATCTGGCTGTACATTATTTACACGTGTCAATAATGCACAGCCAGCTAATGCACACCCCGATAATGTACACCCCAATAAAACGAATCCAATAAGTTACCTAAGTGGCTTCCAATTATCGTGCTGTGCATTATCGTGCTGTACATTATCATGTCGTACATTATCCGGACTCCTTCATATAGTACATCTATCTTATCTATACCAAAATCTCTTAGAGCATTTATAAATTCTCTAAGCAAAATCTATACCTAATCCTTCGGTGGTACTAAGTAATTTGAATACAAGTGTGGTACATGGTACATACATAGGAATTTGAAGATATCTTGTATACTCTTCTTTGAGTACTTTTGAGTACAATAAAAAAAACTAATCTCTCTCTCTCTGTCTTGCAGAAAAACAGTCATAAAAATTCAAAGATAACTTTTTATACGTTTCGTTGTTTCTTCTTTCTCTATAGAATTTAAAGAAATTCACAGTAGCTGAGAAATATGTTTATCAGACAAACATACCTATGTAGAAAGATGAGACCGCCCGGTGATTGTTTAGACCACGCTTTGTGATTCCAGTGTGTTTCAATGACAATTTTTGATAGTGAATCGGAAAAGACGTTGTGTGATCTAGGAGCACTAGCTAACATGGGAGACACACAAGTAGCGAATATAGTGCATGAGATACTGGTAAGAGATTTTAATTCATCACTTGGCATGAAGAAAATTATAAGGCCAGGCTCATTCAGTGGATAACTAACAGGATTAATGCTTACAGAGAGTGGAAGCAGTCGAAGAAGCATTCAGTTGCTTCTTGGTCTACAAACAGGAAGATGAAAATGAGAGGTTATCAAAATATCAGAAGAAACTTCATAGCATCATGTCTACATTGGGCCCCGAAATGCAAGAATCTGCTATGCGTCAGTACCTGACACTGACTGCAGTACTAACCAATAGATATAAGATGAGACAGCTCTTGACACTGTTGGAGAACTTGATAAACTGTAACATATTGCAAGCCAGGTAACCTATCTTATCCAGGTATCTAGACCACCACTGTTCTCGGTAATGGAAAGAGAGAACTCAAAATTCACCTAGCCTTCATCCTTCTTTACCTTCTCATTAATTTGAGTTACACTTTACATGCAGATCTATATAATTTAAAGTACACCCAGATATTTTTAATAGAAACCTTAAATTTCATAAAAGAATTTTTAATCCTTTCATTCTCTCCATTCTCTGTCATCCATATTATGTATTGACAAATACAAATATTTGTTTAACAATATTTTTAGGATGCTGTGTGACTGCATTTTGACAAATGAAAAGTTGATTTACCAAAATGCTGACTTTTGGATAGAATGCTTCAATCTGATACGAAGAGTCATTGGAGGTGTAGATTATAAAGGTGTCAGAGAAATTATGAAAGTAAGTTCTTTATTTATTTAAATAATTGGAAAGTTTTGTTCAGTTTTATTTTGATGTTTTAATCTGTACTTTTGTTTCTAGTCTTGTCGTGAAAAAGCACATACACTGCCTGTAAAATTAAACTCTAGTACAATGCCTCAGCTGAAAGCCTTATATAGTGTTATAGAATATATATTTGACCGTAATGCATCATTATTACCAGCATACTTTATAGTTACTGAAATACAAAAAGATTACCCGGATAACAACCACTGGCCTCATTGGGTAAGTTAATAAAAATGTTGAGGTAAATGTTGAAGTTTAAGTTGAACAATCAATGTATTTAAGGTTTCTTTTTAGCAATTAGCCAAACTCTTGACCACTTTCATTGAAAGTTTTAAACCATGTGCACAAATGGTTTCAATAATTGGACATTCACAAATGCTGCCTGTGGTGGAATTTTCTGGTTATGCTGATCATCTGATTAACCCCTGGAGACTGGACCCGACCACTCTGAAGTTTTCGCTCAAAGGAAATTTGCCTTATGATGATGACCTTTTAAAACCACAAATATCTTTGTTAAGACATGTTCTGCAACAGCCATATTCAAGAGATATGATGTGTTCGATGCTAGGGCTACAGAAGCAGCACAAACAAAGATGTATTGCTCTAGAAGATCAGTTAGTAGAACTTATGATACTGCCGATGGAAAGAAGTGAACAAGAAACTGATGAAGATGAAATGTCTTCATCTCACTGGTGTTGGCTCCACTTGTCTTCACAAGTCATTTACCTAATCTTGATTGGATTTGCTTCCTTCCCTAACATTGTTATGGGGCTGCATAATAAGCTGATTGGTCATGACATGAAGAAAGGACGAGACCATCTAATGTGGGTTCTGTTGCAATTTATATCTGGGAGTATCCAAAGAAATCCTCTTTCTAACTTCCTTCCTATAATTAAGCTTCATGAACTTCTGTATCCTGAGAAGGAGCCATTGCCAGTTCCAGAATGTGGTAAAGCACATTCCACTCACCAAATGGCAGTAGTTTGTATATGGATGCATTTGCTGAAGAAAGCAGAGTCTGAACAAAAAACAATGACTATGCCGCAAAATCTAAAGGTCCAGTATGAGTAAGTATTTGTTAATATTTCATTGTTTGATAAAAAATGGCAGCTAAATACTTCTCAGGTAAACTTCATATGCAATGCATAGGAGGTTTAATTGTGAAGTATTTTGGGATCAGTTTTTGTAACATTTGTCGCGTTTTTGGCTAAAAGCAATCCTCAATAACTTGGCGGTAGATAGAGATTAGCACTACTATCATCAGTAGCCTCTGCTGAAACAGCCCATAAATTTTTTTGGTTGTTTCAAAATAGTGGTGTATACTTTCGTCTTATATTCTGTTCAGCACTTTAAGGTAATAAGTACATATTATATTTCAGATTTCTGCAGCACCTTGTGACTTCAAACAACACCCCAACACTGATGGGCTCAGACTACCGCATTGCCCTCCTCTGCAATGCCTATTCCACCAACCAAGAGTTCTATGCTCGTCCAATGGGTATCATAATTGAAACCTTATTCGGAAGTCAAAAGGCAATCTCCAATGGCAACCCAGGAACTCCCCTACCAACTGTTCCATTATCCATGTGTATACTGGACAGTCTGACTTTACACTGCAAGATGTCCTTGATTCATTCGATTGTGACGCACGTGGCTAAACTGGCCCAGAACAAAACTAACATACCTGGCAGTAGTATGATGGCTCCGGCTTTGGTCGAGACTTATAGCCGGTTGCTGGTTTACACTGAAATAGAATCGTTAGGGATCAAGGGATTCATTAGTGAGTACCATAATTTGACTCCTTTGTAGATAATCTTTCAAACTTTATTTGTTTGATGTCGTGCGTGGCAAAGAGCCGTGACCCGTGACCTGTGACCCTGTATGGTGCACACAATATCCCGATGATAACGTCGGCATTAATTCTCACCCAAGTAAATATCTCGATAGCCATCTTAAGAACTGGCCGTCTGTTGCAAAAGATCGAGAGGTGTGTAAGAAAGGGAGGGTGGCCTTTGCCCAGCAGTGGGACGACACAAACTAAAATGAAATATGCGCAAAATCTTAGGCTATGTTTGGCAGTGCTTTATATAAATGGTTGATCACATAAGTACTCGTAACTTACATGTTATTGACTAGTTTGTACTGGTTTCCAGATCAATTACTCCCGAACGTGTTCAAATCCCACGCGTGGGGTATCCTACACAACCTACTGGATATGTTTTCGTACCGCATTCACCACATTCAGCCACACTACAGAGTGACGCTACTCTCTAACATACACTCCCTAGCGGCGTACCCGCAAGCGAACCAGACTCAGCTGCAACTGTGGTGAGACAAACAATCCTTGACTTTCAGTTTCGCACGAAGCGCTTTGCTTCTACCTTCATTATGCGAACCGCTAAGGAGTGGAACTCGTTACCGTCGTCTGTTTTTCCTGACCATTACAATATGAGTATTTCAGACAAGAGTAACTAGGTGTCTTCTAGATCGTTCTGCTCCAACGTAGGCTACATCGCCGCTTACCATCAGGTAAGATCGTAGTCAAAGGACGGTCTATTCTGTTAAAAAGAACTAGTAGACAAAGCTAGAAAAAGGAGAAGGTTCTCAATTGGCAATTTTTTTATGTTTGTTGCCTCATAACTTTTTACTGGGTGGACCGATTTTAATGATTTTTATATGATCGCAAACTGGTGCTTGTCATGTAGTTTAAATTTGATTCAGATCTGACAAGTAGTTTTTGAGTTTAGTAGTACTAGCGACCCGCCCGCGCGCCCCTGCTTCGCACGGGAGCACATATTATGCATGTATAATACATATAAACCTTCCTCTTGAATCACTCTATCTATTAAAAAAAGCCGCATCAAAATCCGTTGCGTAGTTTTAAAGATTTAAGCACTCATAGGGACATAGGGACAGAGAAATCGACTTCGTTTTATACTATGTAGTGATGAGTGTATTTTCCAGTGCATTTGAAGCCAGTTTTTTCATTTTAGTTCTTTTAAGTTCACGCCTAACGTTCACGTTTTAGACCTTTGTACAATGTCAAACCAACATGGATTTCTAGCAATGAAAAAAATGAAAAACGAAAAATATTTTATTTCTGTAGCCAATACAAGTAAAAATTTACAGTGTTGAGGCCCTCTTATAAGTATGGAAAACTTGTGTTAGAGAGCCTCGCTCTTCCATATCCATATTTATGGTTACAATAATAAAAATGTTACCTACTCGTTTACATGCTGTACTGCTGTGTTTATATTTTACATACTATATGTGCAAAAGTAGAAAGAAAATAATTTAAAAGTATTCTATCGTTTATAGCAATAGTTTTTTATTTTAAATAGTTACGTTACTAAGGTACTCTACTTATATTACAATCTAGCCACAATAGCGGGCTAATTAGTAATTTTACAGTGACCTAAATTTTTAGCTTAACTTAACGAAGAATGTGTCCATTAACACTTTTCTTACTGTCTCTATTTAAGGGGAAGACACTTTGTTTTTGTGTTCTTTATATGTACCACTTGTTTTTACACTACATTTTACTGATACTAACACTACACTCACACAGTCTTCTCACTAGGTCTGTAATGTATTGTCGAGGAGCTGGATGGCTTCGACGTTAACATGGTGATGAAGTCTTTTTTCGTGAGCTTCAGAGTATTTTTGTATGAATTTATCGACAAACTCTATGTTAGCTGGGGTAACTCTATGGGTAGCAATAGATGATATGATTTAAACAACTATTTAACTTTCCAGCTTCGAAAGCACCGCGCTTCGTCTCATCACAAGCTTGGGCAGTTCGGGCGTTCAGCTGCAAATGTCGCGGGTTGTCTCTGAGCCCAAGTCTCTCGTGTCTTCAGAGAGCGAAGAGCTGAACCGGGTACTGGTGCTTACATTGGCGCGCGGGATTTATATGACAGGAGCGGGTTCGTATCGAAAACATTGTTCTTATAGGTCGCGTCAACCGAAAAGAACGCTGGAAAATTCTGGAGTGCACACACTATATAATAGGACACACTGCGCCCCGCGGTTTCACCCGCGTAGTTTTTAATCCCGGTATTCCCATGGGATAAAAAGTGGCCTATGAGCTATTCCATACTACAATCTATCTCTGTGCCAAATTTCATCCCAATCCGTTCAGCCGTTTTTAAGTAAAAGAGTAACATCCACCCATCCATCCATACTTACAAACTTTCGCCTTTTATAATATTAGTACTTAGGATGATTAATTTTTTGTATTTTTTTTGTGTAGATATAATAACTGTTACGTTCATTATAGTTTTTTTTAATAATGACATAACATACAATAAACACTATTGTGTGTTTCTTTTAGCAGTGGCTTCTATTTTTGACCGGTTTTTATTACAGGCAGTGACGGCGCAGCAGTGAAGGAGTTGCTGACCACAATAATAACGAACACGCCACATATGTGGTCGCAACACACACTGCAGTGCTTTCCGCCGGTGCTTGTCGAGTTCTTCTCACAAGTTAGTTCTATACAACAATTTAATGTCCGCTAGATTTAATGCCTTTTTTTCTTTTTAGATTTAGACATGCAGTGCCCCGCGGTTTCACCCGCGCATTTTAAATCCCTGGATTCCCATGGGATAAAAAGTAGCATATGTGGTATTCCAGACTATAATATATATCTGTGCCAATTTTCACCAAGATCCGAGCCAACATGTACATACATCAGTTATATTATAGCATAGGCTTACTTACTTGAGAGCACTGGTGGTCTAGTGGTAGCAGCCCCGCCTTCCGATCCTAAGGTCGTGGGTTCAAAACCGGTCGTGCACCAATGAGTTATTCTGTTCAAAAATTTATGTGCGCAATGCCAGTACTCTCAAACGGTGAAGGAAAACATCGTGAGGAAACCGGCATGTTGTAAAACCTAGCAAGTTCTATAACATGTGACAAGTGCTCGAAAGGAGCCTCTTGAGGCGCACTTAAAATCCTTTCACCACACTGTTTTGAAAGAAACTAGTGACACGATAAGATGAAAAAGAATAGGCTTACTGATGATAACCTATCACAAAGCTTTGCCTCAGAAGTCACGCGCGATATGAACGTGCCTGAGGCATACAGACGTTAAGCCTCATGTGCCTGTAAATTCACCAGTGATTACACCCTTCAAACTGAAACACCAGATGACAGATGTGGTATTTGGACGTACCCTTGACTAAGCTTTGGCTTAGTTTAGGGCTAGATAGTGCTGTGTGGAAAGTCCAGCAATATTTTTATTTATTTTATAAGAAAACAGAAACAATTTTGATGCTAACTTTGATCCTCAGTCACGTACATATTCCTTCAGCTCTCTTAGTATCTAGTACAAATCTCTTAGTACCTAGTACAGAACTCTTCGTACCTAGTACTAAGAGATATGAAGGAATATCTACCGTGACTAAGGATGAAAGTTAGTATCAAAATTGTTTCTGTTTTCTTTAGATAGGGCAGATTTTAATCAGTCACTCTTTTTCAGAACACAGCCTCTCAAGAGAACAAGCAAGTACTGAAGAAGTCTGTTGAAGAGGAGTACCGCAAATGGACGTCTATGGCGAATGACAACGATATCATATCGCACTTCTCTGTGCCAGGGACGCCGCTCTTTCTCTGCCTGCTTTGGAAGATGATTTTTGAGACCAACAGGATCAACCCTATCGCTTTCAAGTGAGTATTAATGTACTCAAGCCGTAGTGTTCATAATAATTAATTTCCAATTAGCATAAGACCTATGTCCAGCAGTGGACTGCAATAGGTGAATGATGATGATAAGTCCCTGAGCTAAGCCCTGCGTCCATTAAATTGAGGCAAAAAGATGTTAAGCCTCATGTGCCTGTAATTACACCGGCAACCACACTCCTCAAACTGGAACACAGCAACGTTGCTTTGTATAAAAATGCGTGGTGGTAATACTTCACAAAAATCTCTATTACCTACTCCGAAAAAACTACACTTGCCAAAACCATATCGAAAAATGTAAATGCGCAATGCCAGTGCTCCTTAACTTTGAAGGAAATCTGTAAGTACCCTAACAGCGGCGATGGGCTTGCCACTTGTCACGTATGGAATACCAAATTACCAGATATTCCAAAATGTGGGTATGGGCCAAATGTAATGTTTGGATGTAATGTCTGGAGTTAGTACATGGTGGTAAGATCTGAAAGGATATCTACCGTGCCTAAGGATCAAAGTCGTGATCGTAATGCGGTTTTCATGTTCTAACCGGTGTGTTCTTTCAGAATACTGGAGCGAATAGGCGCGCGGGCGCTTTCGGCGCACCTTCGCAAGTTCTGCGACTATCTGGTCCTCGAAGTGACGAATCCAGCCGGCGGGCCGCACATCAACAAATGCGTGGACGCTATCAGCGACATTATCTGGAAGTATAACATCGTCACCATCGATAAACTTGTACTGTGCTTGGTGAGTTTATGTTATATATTCTACAAGCGGCGCCCCGCGTTTTCACCCGCGCAGATTTAAATCCCGGTATTCCCGCGGGATAAAAAGTAGCATATGTGTTATTCCAGACTATAATGTATCTCTCTGCCACGTTTCATCCAGATCCGTTCAGCCATTCCGGCGTGAAAGAGAAACAAACATCCATCCATCCATACTTACAAACTTTCGCGTTTATAATATTAGTAGGATATTTTACAAGCGACGCCCCGCGGTTTCACCCGCGTAGTTTTTAATCCCGGTATTCCCACGGGATAAAAAGTAGCTTAAGTGCTATTCCTTACTATAATCTATCTCTGTGCCAAGTTTCATCCCGATCCGTTCAGCCGTTTTTACGTGAAAGAGTAACAACATCCATCCATCCATCCATACTTACAAACTGTCGCGTTTATAATATTAGTAGGATTATATATATCTTGTCATTCCATTGAATAAAATATTGTAAGCTGACTGGTTTTTTTTATAATCAGGTACTACGCCCCAATCCTGATGGAAACGAAAGCCAAGTGTGCCTTTACATCATACAGCTGTTGCTCTTGAAAGGCTCAGAATTAAGGAATAGAGCGCAAGACTTCGTCAAGGAAAACTCGCCCGAACACTGGAAACAAAATAATTGGTGATTATAGTTATATTATTAATTATTACTTACCAACTATATCTATATATTCAGCCTGTATGCACCCACTGCTGGGGCCTCCTCTAAAACGCCACTCTATCCGGTCCTGTGTCAGTCTTCGCCAATGCCGCCCAACTACTTCAACTATATCATCCGACCATCAGGCGGGTGGTCTGCCTCGTGGTCGCTGAGCGTCTCTGGGCCACCATTTCGTAATCACCGTTGTCCTTCTTCCGTCATTCCTTCTTGCCACGTGTCCTGCCCATCTCCCCCTAGCATCGTTGTAATTCACGTCTTTGGGCGTGCTGATACAACAAAAACTTTTTAACGAAAAATGAAAACACCGATGAAACTAAAAAGCTAAAAAAATAATTCTGTTTTATTTAACCCTAATAAATTTAATTTTTAAACTAATTTAAGTATACCTTAGTAATTCTGAGTCGGCTTTACGTAATTTATTTGCTTTATTTGCAAGCATTGCCTCGTACATCTGCCGAGTAGCGAATATGTCGAAACCAAGAATCTGACCAAGGGGCCGATTCTAGTCCAGTGACTTTATTGTCACGGTAGATATATATCACGGTAACTGTCAAAATTCAATAGGAAATTGACAGTTACCGTGATAAAAAAGTCACTGGACCCCACTGTAATCGGCCCCCATGTCACGATCTGTCGTGTAGTGTCTGCCTGTTCTTCTCGGCGTTGGTCGCGTGGAACTGGCACTAGAGTCACCTAGTTTTTAAGACGTTTCAAGATGATCCTTGTGATTTTATTGAATAAACATTTTTGAATTAGAATTACGAATCTGTCTAATCTAGAATCTCTAATCTGTCCTACACCAAACAAGGGGGAAAAAATTAAGCTAATACGATTTGCGCATGTGTATAATCTACATTCTCATTTCAGGTACGACAAACATCTAGCATTTCACAGAAAGTATCCCGAAAAGTTCGCTTCCGAAGAGCCGAACAACGCGTACGGCGGCCCGATCCCCGTGTATCTCAGCAACGTTTGTCTGCGGTTCATCCCCGTGTTTGATATCGTCGTGCATCGATACTTAGAGATACCGCAAGTCAGCAAAAACCTCGAACAACTGCTTGAGCATCTAGGTTATCTATATAAATTCCATGGTGAGTTATCACTGAAACTGAAACAGCTTCACGACTGATCCCCAGGCACGGTAAATATCCCTTCAGATCTCCCAGTACCAAGTAGGTACTAATTCAAGATTGAGGATGTCTAAGGGGGGTAGTCAGAGGTACGTCCAAACATTACATTTGGCACATACCCACACTTTGCAGTAGTTAGTATTCCATACGTGACAGGTTGCAAACCCATCGCCGCTGTTAGAATACTAACTGGTTTCCTCACGATGTTTTCCTTCACCGTTTAAGAGCACTGGCATTGCGCACATAAATTTTTCGATAGAAAAATCCATTGGTGCACGACCGGATTCGAACCTGCGACCTTACGATCGGAAGGCGGGGTCACTCCCACTAGACCACCGGTGGTCTCATAGAGTGTGTGTGTCTCATAGTAAGTCATTACTACATAGTATAAAACAAAGTAGCTTTCTCTGTCCCTGTATCCCTATGTCCCTATGTATGCTTAAATCTTTAAAACTACGCAACGGATTTAGATGCGGTTTTTTAAGAGATAGAGTGATTCATACATATAATACATGCATGATATAGTAGAAAAAAAATGTGCACCCGTGCGAAGCAGGGGCGCGCGGGCGGGTCGCTAGTCACAAATAAAATAAAAATGAAATAAAATAATTTTGCTGTTACGGTATTATTATAAACTAGTTGCGCCCCGCAGTTTCACGCGCGCAGATTTAAATCCCGGTATTCCCATGGGATAAAATGTAGTCTGTGTGCTATTCCAGACTATAATCTATCTCTCTGCCAAGTTTCATCCAGATCCGTTCAGCCGTTCCGGCGTGAAAGAGTAACAAACATCTATCCATACTTAGAAACTTTCGCATTTATAATAGTAGTAGGATTGAATTCGGTTTTTATTAAGCTGTGTTGAGGTGTACCCCCCTCTCTGTGGTCTTAAAGTACGCGTTACACAAGCTAGCACTTGCACAAATCTGCAAAGTCACAGTATAATATCATTTATTTGATTAAATCTCGAGGGTCGTGATTCATCATATTTATAGTATCTGGCGATGGAGACTTTTACTCTATCAGTGTGAATATAGTTTGATCTGCAATCCAAGACACCCTATAATCAGCATCCACTACCGAAGGATAAAATTGAATTTTTGACAGACATTGTTTATTAATTTTTATAAAGAAATTTAACTAACAAACAAGAAGAACAACAGGAGCCTAGGTTACTTTTGAACCACCACCAACAATAAGTATACACCAGTAAATGATCAACTGCATTCTAGCAATTACAAGAATTCCACTCAAAAATAGAATTTTATTTCTGTTTCTTTGTCAATAGATGCCATAAATGCAATGGTAAACTTTCAGACCGCCCAGTGACGTTTCTCTACAACACTCTTCACTACTATGAAGCTAAGCTGCGCGACAAGCCACTACTGAAACGGAAGCTAGTCAACGCAGTGCTTGGTTCACTCAAAGATGTCCGTCCTTCCGGCTGGGCGACCACAGAGCCTTTCCAAACCTACCTGAACAAAGCTGAGGCTGACGCTCCCGGGTGGACCCCTGACCTCAACTACTACTTGACTTTGGTCAACAGAATGGTGGACAGTATCCTTTTAGAACGCATAAAAGTTTAGACACGCTATTTACCGGGACTGACCACAAAACGTAGTCGGTACTGGAGTAGCTATCTTCTGGGTCCTTCTGCAGCTATCTCACGCTGGAGATGACGTCATATTATTATCTCGTTCGATAACTCACAGACGTTGCGTCTTGCATGTACTTTAAATGGTGAGAATGGGGATAAATTAATTGTCACGAGTTATCGAACGAGATATGACGTCATCTCCACTGTAAGAATGTCGTTCGAAGTGAACATAAAGTTACGCTGTTGCTTATTTCGATTCCCACTAAGGACAAGCGTAATGTGATGAACTGATGTATGTCACGTGTTTTTTTACTAAGCGTGGTTTATTTCAAATAAGCTTTGTTTCAATGCTAATGTTTTCGCAATCCCAAACATGACAGTTAATAGTAATTTCCTCAGCATTATCTAGCGATGACAGGTAACTCTCACTTCCCAAACACGGACTGGCGTTTTAACGAATACCCAAACCCTTCGGCTCACTCCCTTTACGTGACCTGCGTCGAGCTAATGGCTTTGCCGCTCTCTGCCAACTCAGTCGGGAACAGTCTTCTCGACGTTGTATCCAAAGGATACGTCGTCATCCCGCCTATGAAGATTCAACTCTGGATCAACGCGATAGGGTTGATTATGGCTGCTCTGCCGGATCCGTACTGGACTGTTCTACACGAGCGTATCTCTGAAGTGATTGCTGATAAGGAACTGAACGAATGGCCGCACACTCACACTCCGTTTCAGCTGTTCAGTTTGAAGACGACCAATGAAGTGATGTTGGAGAATAAGTACAGTTTGACGTTGGCATTGGCGCATGCGATCTGGTATCATGCCGGCGCAGGGCAGATCATGCAAGTTCCAGTGTAAGTATACTCTTTATTGTCTCTTACCTTTATTTACTACTAGTTGCGCCCCGCGGTTTCACTCGCGCAGATATAAACTCCGGTATTCCCACGGGATAAAAAGTAGCCTATGTGCTATTCCAGACTATAATCTATCTCTTTGCCAAGTTTCATCCAGATCCGTTCAGCGGTTCCGGCGTGAAAGACTAACAAACATCCATCCATCCAAACTTACAAACTTTCGCGTTTATAATAAAATAGCTGGTACCCGCGACTTCGTTTGCGTACTTTTAATTTAAATATTATGGATTATATTAAAACATAAAGTTTCATGGTTTTATCTTTTAAAATTAAGAAATCCCATACAAACTTTCAACCTCTATTTCGACCTCTTCATCCCTTTTTTTCGGTTACTTTCGCATTTATAATATTAAGTAGGGATTAGTAGGGATTCTTCATTTTACCGCTCTAAAGAGAAAAGTACATCATTAAACCTTCAAAGTGAAGTGGTTCAAACCTTACCAATGTACCGACTGTAAGTGAAACAAGATGTGATTATCCTATAAGTAACCTTGTTCCTGTCCATCCTGTGCTGGTTAAGTCCTTAAACCAGTGGTCGAACCCGAATATTTTCAGTAGATAAATGAATGATAATGCTTTATTGTACACCTCAACAATGTTGGTTGTTGGTCTGGGTGTTTATGTATGACAAAAAATATCTATCTATGTAAGTATATAATGTATTAAATATATTAGTTATCTAGTACCCATAACACAAGCTTTGAATAGCTTACTTTGGGGCTAGATAGTGCTGTGTGGATTGTCCAGCATTATTTATTTATTTATTTTAACATACATAACAACTATGGATATGTACAATAGGCAACCTTATCGCTAGCACGCTATCTCTTCCAGACAACCGTTTGATGGAGAGGAGTCCTCATTAATTAGGATAATCTTAAAATGTTAGCAGTGTCCTCCCCTATACTTCGACTACCTTGATAGCTTAGTTGGTTCGTTTGTTGGTATTATAATATACTAAGTATATTGATTGGTATTATAATATACTAAGTATATTATAAGTATGTATTTACAAAAAAAAATATGCAAGTAGTATATCAGCTATCTGGTTTCCATATCACAATTTTTGGCTTAATTTGGGGCTAGATAGTGCTCTGTGGAAAGTCCACCAATATTTATACAGATGATTTCTGCATTCCAGATTCATAAAGGACAAGTTGTCTCTCGAGATTCACTTGGAGACGCAACTGCTATTCTTGTGCCACCTGGTGGGTCCGTTCCTGCAGCGGTTCAACTCGGATCTGTCCCGCGCTGTGATGGATATCACCCTCACTCTGTACGAGCTACTGGCGCATATTGACAAGTCACAGCCGCATCTGGCGTACATCGATCCGATATGCGATTTGCTGTATCCTTTTTAAAAAAATATGTTAGGACTGCACCATTTGCATTTATATAACGTAAGTACCTCCACAATGATCAACGCAAGTGTTTCAAGGCCCTCAATATAAATCCGTTTTATTAAAGAGTTGCATAATATACTATTTTTATTCAATTATTACATTTAGAAAAACGGTCGCCTTATCTGTTTTCTGTCCACACCTTCTTGTAAAGAGCCAATAATTGACCCACCTTATTCTAAGCAGTTACTTCAGCATAGAACAATGACATTACACCACCAGGCAATCATATTTCGATATAGTACAATACAACAAACCATATTTAAGTACCTACTAGGACTGGAGACTATCTATCGGCACATAGTTCTCACTCGATCCTTCTCCCTATTATCGATTATGCCGATACGTGTTACTGTGACGCTACTGAGGAGCAGCTTGATAAGCTAGAGCGATTGCTCAATGTCTGCATCTGGTATGTCTTTGGGCTGCGCAAGTATGACCACATTTCTTGTTACCGCTCTCAATTGAAGTGGCTCAAAATCCGTTTTCGACGTGATGCACAATATGCACATATCCTCTGTCTTCTCTATAACACTCTTCACAATCCCATATCCCCTAACTAACTTAAAGATTGTTTCCTTCCTCTCTCCTGCTCTGATCGCTCCTTTTGCTCGTCTAAACACCTACTCCTTAAGACTCCTGTCTATAATACGTCCTTCTACACATATTCCTTCACCGTAAGTGCGATACGCCTCTGGAACTCCCTTCCAGTGGTAATACGCGAATCTGCATCTCTGGGTATTTTTAAAGGGAGATTATACCACCATTTTATGTCCAAACAGATTTCTCAACAAAATTGAGCATATTATAATAGAATATAGTTTTATGTATAATATATTTTGGAGTGTTAGTGCCGACATTAATGTATGGTAGTGAAAGTTGGGTATGGCAGAAAAAACATCAGAGTAGAGTGAACGCAGTAGAAATGAGAGCGTTACGTAGTATGTGTGGTGTGAATTTGAGTGATAGAATGAGGAATAGTGTGATCAGAGAGAAATGTGGAGTGCAAGAAGACGTAGTGATGAGGGTAGAAAAAGGTATGCTAAGATGGTTTGGGCATGTAGAGAGGATGAATGAAAGAAGATTGACGAAAAAAGTGCATCAGGCGAGTGTGAATGGGACTGTTGGGAGGGGAAGACCTCGGCGGACCTATCTAGATCAGATAGCAGATGTTCTAGAGAAAGGCCAGGTCAAGAGTACCCTTAACCGACGAGCATGTATGAAGAATTTTATGAGAGTGAATGAAGCGAAAGAGGTATGTCAGGATCGTAGCAAGTGGAAATCCGTGGTCTCTGCCTACCCCTATGGGAAATAGGCGTGATTTTATGTATGTATGTATTTTGGTTAATTTATTTTAGTAGATAGGTATGTATTTTTTATTTTTATGTATGCATTGTTAGGGATGTAAATATTTATTGAGTAGGTACCTACTTATGTCATTTTATCGTTGTTAGTTTAAAGGTGTTTCCATTATTTTCACTCAAAGCACTACCATCTACTCCACATAACACAAAGGTTAGCTGGAAGAAAATGCTAATTAGCATTAAGTTCGCCTATCATTTTTGTGCAATAAAGAATTTTCTTATCTTATAGTTTGGTCTGGTAAAATGCAGTCGATAGTAAGTCATTGTAGTGTGCACACTTGCATACATCTTCATACTGAAAAGAAGCCTGATTGTCTAGCATTATCTCTCCTTTTGTACAAACTATGTTTGGTGCGCAATAAAGAAATAAATAATTTCCTGAACACCGCCCACAGTTACCACATAAAATACATGTTCGTCGGCGACACAATGAAGAACGAAGTCGAGAGTGTGATCCGGAAGCTGCGACCGTCTCTGCAGATGCGACTGCGGTTCATTACTCATCTGAACTTGGAGCAGATCAACACAACCTAGCTGAAACAGGCCCTTCTTACGCCGTATTTTGAGCTCCAAATCGGGGCGGATCTTTGTAGCTATGATTCCGGATTCATAGCCAGTAGTTGTACAATTTTTAATAAAATACGCTATTCTCTAACAGCTATAGGCAGAACTTAGCAACATAGAAAATGTCATACATCAACTGACACAAAATGTATTTTTCATTTCAATCAGCTTTAAGCCACTTTCATGGTTGATTGGCTGTCAATTAGAAAAGAGAGTATACTATACATGTAATAATTTAAAGAGTATATTATATTACTACTGAAAATTACCTTGCAGTGCAGAGGCGTGTAATAGACCGTTACCATGAGTATTTGGTATGCGTACCTTGATAACTTTATTTGGACAGAACCATTTCAAAATGTCATGCATTACAACACAAACAGTTTGTAACCATTGGGCTATATTTGGACGACATTGTATTATTCTGATCTGAATACTAAGCGTCCGGAAACGTGGAGTATTAAAATAAACTTGATAAGTCTTCTCGATTAGGTAACTTTGTATGTTCTTAAGAAAAAGTTAGAGAACTTTTGAAAGTTGCATTTACGATAAAAAGTTTTTGATATGCCCATATCAAAGTAAGCGATATTAAAGTCAAAGTCAAAATATGTTTATTCAATAAAATCACAAGGACCATCTTGAACCGTCTTAAAACTAGGTGACTCTAGTGCCAGTTCCACGCGACCAACACCGAGAAGAACAGGCAATAAACTCGGCTTGGTATTAGCTCAAAGTACATGCCAAAAGTTAGGTACACTGCAGCATTGAATAGCGCAATGCAGCAAATTGTAGAAAAAGAAGGTAAATTACATCACATTATGCAATAAAATAATCACAATTATTATATTATCAATCGTATTTAGGGAAATATACACATGGCTTATATATATTTTTACATATTTATCTAAAACTGGCCTTCAAAAATATATATATTTTTACAAGATTTTGCTGTGTTAATTTTATATTTTGAAAAACATTTTGAATATTGTAATAAGTACACATAATAATATTTACATTTTATTACCGCTAGCGAAGAAAGTGGAAGATTATTTTTGTAGTTGGAGCGTGATTAGTATACGCTCAATGAGCGTCGCTCATTACTGTGTTAGTGACTCACTGTCACTAACACAGCACAGCAAGTAAAAGCAATAGTTAAAGAAAAATATATATAATTGATAGTAAATTTAATACCTCATAGAATGTATTTACGTACTAGCCATAGAAATTGTTGAATAATTCCTTGCTAAAACTTTTTCTTTGTATAATTACTGTGTATTGTAAATAATGCTTACTTTTGAATTACGTTTTGTTTGTGTAAATCTTATGTCTCTTTCCTATTATTGTTTTTTTACGATAAATCTAGAATATTACGTTACAATATAAGAATAATTTTACTTTTTCCACTACTTAAATACTTTTCAAATACCCAACTGTTCTCTAGTTTAGCCTATTTACGCCTTATTCTTCAAGTTTTCCAGTAGGCCTAACTTATTACGGTTTAGTAAATCTAAGCAATTCTCATATTCAATACTGAATTAAACCATTACTTTACAAAAAATAATTGAAACGGGTTATAAAAAGACTTGTTCTCCAACATCAATCTGAATCTTTTGATCAGCTGTATTTGTTTGACGATCACTACTACAGTAGGGCCAATTTAATAGGTCACTTTGACATCCCACCCATCCTCACTTGTTATGAATGGTTTAAGGCTTTGTTAGTCAATGCAAGTCGTAAAATTAACTGAAAAAAGAAAAGCTATTGTGAAAAAGCAGTCAATTTTTCGAATTACTTTGACCTAATCTAACTGAAACTGACAGATGTCAAATGTGGCCTATTATTTGGCCCTACTTGTCTACCTCTTCTAAATGGTCACAGCAGTGCCAGAACAGTTTTCGGGAGCTGTCTTCTCTCACGCTGTATTCTGATCTATGACAACTTGTATTGGAAGATTATGGAGACTATTGATAATGACAGTAGCTGTATTATGTGAATTCTTTGTGACGTCATCCTATACCGTTATAACGCACAGCAGAACATAGTATGTAACAAAGTGTCTTATTACATTGTAACTTTACATAGTAACGTTAAATTTACTGCGATATTATAAGACTAGATTAATACTATAACTAACCGACGACGTAACACAAAATGTTAAATTAAACGAAATTAAATTACAGAACTAAAATTGTCATGTTAGGGGAAGCAGGGGTAATGGCGATCGTGTCGGGTAATACCGCTCACTCCAATAACTTATTAAAAAAGGTGCCCTACAACACAGCGAGCACGCTGCAGCCAGGGGTTGTAACGCTTGAGCAGGCAGTCTCTAAACCTCTAAACTAACATAAGACAAATGAAAAAACAAATAGAGCATTCTTCTCTCAGGGGATCGGCATTTCCCCATCTTCTTTCCCCTTCTTCTTTGACGACCTCTGTGGCGCAGCGGGCGAGAGTCCACCTGCGACGCTAGAGGTTGCGGGTTCGATTCCCGCCTCGGAACAAATTTGTGTACGATCTGCAGAAATTTGTTCCGTTGGTCTGGGTGTTTTCTATGTTTATAATAAAAAATATCTATCTATGTAAGTATGTAATGTATTAAATATATCAGTCATCTAGTACCCATAACACAAGCTTTGAGTAGCTTACTTTGGGGCTAGATGGTGCTGTGTGGATTGTCCAGCATTATTTATTTATTTATTTATTCTAATAGTTTCGATATAATTACAGCGTTTTGTGTTAGGCCCGATCAAGCAAACTTAAAACAAGCGAACGAAGCAGGTGTTCAGACGGAGGGATGGGTACATAGTACATACAGTCTTAGACGAGTAATTCGTACTAGCATAAGCCAGAGTTTGTATGTGAGGCTTGTCCACAACAAATGCAAGGCTGAACATAAATCCGAGTCTTCGTACCCATCAACTTCGTTTGATTTCGTTTGTTCGATAACGCATGTTTAACGTTAGACATAAAGCAATAAAATAAAAACGTACAAATCTGTGTATCAAATAAAAATGAGTATTTATGCATGTTACATTTTATCGTCTTATGTGAGTCTTAGTATTTAAGCGAACCATCGAACATTATTTAGAATAGAAGATACAACACAATCTACTTTGTCGCATGCACTTAATAAATAGCAATTGTGGAAAGTTAATTATAAATGAACTATGATGATTTGCCACTTCATGACATGGTTAAACGTATTAGTTTCATGAAATAATTAACCACATCATGAAGTTATCAATTTTACGATTTAGCCATTGGCCACGATATATGCATAAATGTAAAATACGGGCGTGTAGCACGAATGTCAAAATTATTTTGTTCGGTTAAGCTAGGTAATTTTACGGCCCTGAAATCGTTTCTGAAACCTGAAACAACCTCTCTACCTGTTGTATAATATTGACACATTTCTTCTTACTGTGTACACTTCCTACTAACTGGAGTTAAAAGTTGGTTTTGCAAGAATAGCCGAATAGGACAAATGAGGGGTGTAAAATCAGACCCAGCTAAATCCAAAAAATAAGAAAAAAATTAAAATGGAATTTTTGTATAATTAACTGAATCGTAAGAAATTTGACAAATAAATTAAGTTGTAATATTGTTTTAGTCAATACAAACAGCAAATTATTACAAAAACCAAGTATACCGAGTACTATGACCATTATTTTGTAAAATAAGTAAAGCACTTAGCTGTATTTGATAATGACTTTTGGATTTAGCTGTCTTTGTTATTGACTGGTTTGGATATAGCTCTCTTTGATTCTAGCTAGATTATATGATGTCACGGATGATAGTGATGTTCTTATCTAATTATTATTTTGTTATGCCTCATGGAATTTTTTTATTGATAAAAATATTCATAATTCCTATTATGTGGAATTGTTGGCTTGTTGAGTTAGGAAGGAACTTTATAGAAAAAATAACAACGCAATAATAATTTATTTTTACGGGTTTTACTCTTTCTTATTATTAATACTATACCCTAAGGCCTATATCTACATCTCTCATTTCACATAGCTCAGTGTCTTCCCTTTCTTCTTCTTCGCACTCTGGACCACTCATAACTTTTTCGTAAAATTCTAGTTCCGGTCTTACATTCCACTCTTCACCGTAGTGCTTTTTCAACAAATTTTTTACATCATTGAGCTTGAGTTTATTTACCGCCAAACCTTTAGAAACCAGAGTTGGTTTTATCATTTCAGCATTCTTCCCAGCTTTAAATATACTTTTTGGATTTCCTGTATCGGAATTGTAAAATAACTCTCCACGCACCAATACATTGTCCATTTTCTTAGATCTCCTGAAGATGAATCGCTTACACTGCGTTATTTTGAAGTGAAGCTGTGCAGGGGCTTTAACTGTGTTCTGTACGGATGTCTTCCAGTCGTATACCATTATATTTGAGAGTGAAGTTACTGTTGCGTGTTCTGAGATGAAATCTATGTACTCTTCTGGTTTTACAATAACTTCCTTTTTTCGGATTTTTTTTTCTATGTTGCCAAATACTCTATCTGGTGGCATAAACGAATGGCCAGTGATAGGAAAGACCAGCTCAATCTTTTTTATGTGTCTGTTATCTAAAAGCCAGCGGCAACACATAGCAAGCATCGTGCTGTTTTTATTTTGCCCGCTACATCCATCTAATTCTAATTCTAATTCGTGGTGGGGGAATGAGATCTGCACGGACGTCCCGCAATGGGGTGTATTGTGCATTGTCCCCCTGCTAACCTCACCCCAGCCAGCCCAACTCCTTAAAATAGCGGAGAAGGACCCTGGGTTGGTGGCAGCAGTGTTTGAGCATCCCTGGTGACAATTCGGATGCAGATGAGAAAGACCCGATCAGCTTCTGCAGTCCAGTTTTGGATCTGACTTCGCTAGTTGCGGAGCAGTGCAGTACCACATGCTCCACCGTTTCTTTTTCCTGAAGACATCCACGACATAGGTCGCTGTCTGTCGCTCCGATCTTAAGAAGATGGTAGTTGAGGTCGCAGTGGCCCGTGATGATTCCGACCATCAGCTTTAGGTCTTCGCGTCTCAGCTTTAACAGGATGGTTGTCAAGTGCCTGTTTGTGGCTGAAAGTATTGTCTTTGTATGTTTGCAGTCTGATCTGCGCTCCCATTGCTTTTGATGTTCCTTCTGGGAATGCATCTTCAGGCTATTTTTTATCTCCACCGATGTTGGTTTACATAGGCCTATGTCATTTATGGTCGGTGGCCGTTTCGCACCCTCTCTTGCTAGAGAGTCGGCCTCGATGTTGCCTGCACATGAGCCGTGACTCTTTGTCCATCTTATTTTAACACTGTGAGTGTCAGATAGATTTTGAAGCGCAATGTGGCACTGTGCAAGGGAAGCTGATCTTGTGTGAGATCTTCTCAATGCGTTAATTAGTGCTGCGCTGTCTGTTGTGAAAATAATTGTTGTCTGTTCGTTTGCAGTGGCTGCAGCCGTCCTAGACTTTACTGATGAGAGCATTTCTTCTGTTGCCAGAAGAAGCCCAAGGGTTTCTGCCTGAAGGGCGGTCGTTGATTTACTGAGAGGTTGCGCTCGGGAGATCCCTGTTTCAGGACAGTAGAAGCCACAACCCGCCCCTTGTTTTTGCTTCGAGCCATCAGTGAAGACGTGAATGACATTGGGGGCCGGATTCGGATCCTTAGTCTTTTCTCCATTTTCTAGTTGGTACTTTTTGTTCACGATGTATGTTGTGGCTATCCTGTCGGTGCCGTTTCGGGCCTCCGGGATGGCTTGGATAGCCTTGTCCAGAATCCTGCCGTGAGCTGTTATCTTTCCAAAGCCATTCCATTGGTTTGTGGATTTTATTCTTAATGCTGCTGCCATCGCCTCTTGTTGTATATAAATATGAAGGGGCGTTAGGCCTAGTATTATGTCCAATGCTGCTGATGGCGTGGATTTTGAGCAGCCGCTGATCAGGGAGCACGCGAGCCTTTGTACCTGTTGCAGCTTGTTGATTGTTGTGACTAAGTTTGTTCTTGGCCACCATACCACGGCGCCATAGGTTAGTACTGGCCGAACCATGACAGTGTACATCCACAGGCAAAGCTTGGGTTTTAGTCCCCAATCCTTGCCGACGGCGCGTCGGCACTGCCATAGCACATTTGTGGCTTTCGTCGTGATATGTTCTAGTTGTTTGCCCCATAGGAGTTTGCTGTCTAGCCATATTCCGAGATATTTGACCTCCTTGCTGAGGGTTAGTTTTGTTCCAAACAGAGATGGTAGGTTCAGATTCGGCAGCTTCAGCTTGCGAGTGAAGAGTACAAGTTCTGTTTTACTGGGGTTCACCGTTAGGCTGTGAGCATGACACCATGACTCCACAATTCGTAGTGCTCTTTGCATTTTTTCGCATAGGGTTGATTCAAAGAGCCCCGATATCATGATTGCCAGGTCGTCGGCGTAGCCGATTGTGTGTAGCCCATCCTTATTTAGGGAGTCTAATAGTTCGTCAGCTACAAGTACCCACAGCAAGGGGGATAGTACTCCCCCTTGTGGGCAACCCTTTGTGACCAGGCATCTTGTGATTTCTGAGCGTTCTGTGAGGGCTGCTCTGTTCGATAGCATTTTGTTGATCCACTCGTTTAGGTTGTCCTCGACACCTTGTTTCCTCAGGCCTCTTTCGATGCTCGGGAAGGTTGTTTTGTCAAAAGCGCCTTCTATGTCAATGAATGCTATAAGACATGATTGCTTGCTTTCCAGCGCGCTTTCTATCTTATGTACTACATTGTGAAGTGCTG
This sequence comes from Plemyria rubiginata, assembly GCA_963576535.1. Lineage (NCBI taxonomy): Eukaryota > Metazoa > Arthropoda > Insecta > Lepidoptera > Geometridae > Plemyria > Plemyria rubiginata. Next base: position 8,706,566 of record OY754905.1, read on the forward strand.
TTTCCGTTGATTTGCCTGACTGATAGGCATGTTGATTCTTGTTTATCGGATTTTTGATCAGTGGTCCACTGCGTATGTGTCGATCACATAGCCTTTCCAGAGTCTTTAGTAGAAACGAGCTCAGACTGATGGGCCGGAACGATTTAGGTTGAGTGTAGTCTGACTTGCCTGGCTTTGGAAGAAAGACTACCTTGACTTCCCTCCATGCTTGAGGAATGTATTTCCAGGCAATGCAGCTCCTAAAGATGGACGTAAGCATTGCCTCGATTTTGGTGAGATTCCATTGTAGGAGAGCAGGGAAGATGCCATCTGTGCCAGCCGCTTTGTAGGGCTCAAAGGTTTTAACGGCCCATAAAAGTGCCTCCTCTGTGACGATGGCTTCGGCTAGTTCCCAGTCTTCAGCTTTAGGGGTGTGACCTTCGCTGTCAGTTTCCCAGCTTGTGTTTTCATTAAGATTGCAATCTGGGAAGTGCGTTTTTAGCAAAAGCTCAAATTGTTCTTTGTCTGTTGTCGTATAAGAACCATCAGGCCTCTTAAGAGTGCCTAGTTTTATTTTGGCGTCACTAGACAGTATTTTGCTTAGGCGTGCCGTTTCACTCTGGGATGCGATGGAGCTGCTGTATTTTCTCCATGAGTTGTTTCGGCTTTGTCTTATTTCATGCTTAAGTTGCTGTCTTACTATTCTGTAGTCCGCCCAGTCTTTTTCATTGTCGGTGTTCATCGCCCTGTTGAAGTGGTGGCGAACTTTCTTTCTCAGTTTGGTAAGGGTGTTATTCCACCATCTGTCTTTGCGATGCATTATTTTATTACTTTCCGTTACGAGAGGACAGGCTCTTTCGTAACTGGTGGTCATGCTGTTAACCAGTGATGCCAGCACTGTTTCTATTTCCGATGGATTAAGTAACGTTTTGCGTTCAGTCTCATTTAGCTCCTTTAGGGATGCGTCCATTGTTTCCACATAGAGGCTTGAGTCTGTTTTTTTGGGGTTTCGGTATTTGCGGGGGATCATTTCACCTGTCTTCAAGCTGAATCTGATCCGCCTATGGTCCGCACACGATGCTTCTTGTGTAGCTACGTGCCAGTCGTTTATTAGTTCTGCGATATTTTCTGTGGCAAGTGTGACGTCTACTATAGTCCTAGCCCATGACGTCACAAATGTTGGCTCAGATCCTCTATTCAGAATATTTAGGTTGTGTCTTAGAACGAAGTCAAGGAGATCCCTGCCCCTTTCGTTCGTGTCTTGACACCCCCATACTGTGCTGTGTGCGTTAGCATCGCAGCCTATAATACATTCTGTTTTGAGTCGTCTGCAGTAGATTAGTAAATTTTCTAATTCAGGCGGTGGTGCTTGTGCCCCACCATCCATGTATATAGATGCTAGGATTAGAATGTTAAGGTTACCTTCTAGACCAGTTTCAATTTTCACTACTGTGAGGTCATCCGTGCACAGATGTGTCACCATTGAAGCTTTGACAGCATTTGGTACATAAATTAATGTTCGAGTTTTGTTTTGTAAAGGCGGAGCGAATACATTTCCCCGAAGGGCGTTAAAACATACTTTACCTCGGACAATGTAGGGCTCCTGGACCAGTGCTATAGTATGTGGTTGCTCCTCTAGGGTTCTTCTTAGCGCAGCGAATCCGGTGACGCTGTGTTGTATGTTGGCCTGAACAATCTTAAGCCGGTTAGCAATGTATGTGGGTGGCCTGTCAGTTTGTTTCTCGCAGTTCCCTGAAGGGGTTGAAGTTTCAGAGATTTGTTGATTGACCCGAGTTAACTTATTAAACATCATCATGATAACAGAACAAGTGGGGGGGGTTTTTAGGTGGGTGTAGGACGAAACTATCCTACTGTGGTTGGTCCGAGCGAGAATTCTCGCTCGACGGGACAGATTCCCCTGCTTCCATGGGCGGCGCAGGCGAGAGGATGCTGAGGCATGAAATGCCCCCCGCAATCTCCCCGCCCTCGCCACCCAGCAGCAGATCTATCTCGTCTTGCGAGAACTCCCCCTCCCCCAAATCGCAGTCGGGACTACCGACCGCGGCGTCCGCCCCTGATTCACCACTGCTTGTGCAGGGTGCACCCGGAGCGGGCGCCACGATCGGGATTTTGACGTCCGCCGCTTTTGGTTCCCTTAACAGAACGTACACCGTCGCCATCTTGTAAGTTAGGCGACACTTGTATTTCTTTAAGGCCTCGATCTCGTCCACCGGGATACCGAAAACCATGACATTGTTCGTAATGTTCCGGTCCTTCTGTATCCGGTGAGCAAAGATCGGCCAGTTGGAGATGCGAAGGTGGTCGTTAAAGAAGGCCAGGAAGGTTCTGATTTGCTCTCCGTCGCCCTCGAAGTCCGGAACGACCACCACGCCTTTAAAGAATTTAGGTAGCGCATGTTCCTCAACGATTTTGTACCCCCCCGAGCCCGACCAAAGACCAGGAAGGTCATTGATGGTCGAGGCCAGCCACGATAGTGAAAATTCGTCGCGAGCCTCGACCCTCAGACCCCCGTGAGAAAGCCTGGGCATCGCAGTGAAGCGCGGCTTTTCACACCCCCAGTCCCGGCAGTGCTCGAAGAAATACGCCACCGTTTGCTGCTCCAGCCTACTCCTGAGCATGCAGGCCCTGAGGTCGTCCATGTGGACGCCCGATTTGTCCAGTATCACCACCCTGAGGTGGGATGCGGACGCCTCGGCGTACGACTTGGACTCGCTCGGGCCACTGTTCTTCGTCTGTTGGCCTCCCCCCTTCACTACGTCTGCTGCAGAGGGGCCGGACTCTAAGCGCACCTTCTTGTCGACTCCCGCCGACGAAGGCGACACTAGGTCCGAACTCCTCTGCCGCTTAGCGCTCCGGGTGCTGCCACTCATTTCTTTTCCAGGGACAGTCGAGTCAGAGGCCGGGTCGTTGCCGTGCACCTTACCTACACGGCCTTTTCCTGCGCCCTTCCCTTTGACAGTTCCGGGGTCGGATCGTACCTCTCGGTTCGGTACAGTGGGCTTCCCGACCGCTTCCCCGAGTGTCTCTGGATTTTGGGGGTTTGACCGTTTTTGTTCAGTCTTTTGTTTAGATATTTGTTGGGGGCGGCCCTCCTGCAGCGTTCCCTCGATCCGTCCCTCGTTGCCCAGCTCCATATTCTGAAGCTGGTACTCGGGATCGTATCTGGGTTCGATTACTGGCGGACGTGCCCCAACATTGAAGGACGATGGACGCGCCATAACCATCCCGACGGACGGCGCAATGGTCGACACGTTGGGCGGGTATAGCGTGCCCTCTAACTGGCGCTGCTTGATCTCATTTACCAGAGTGGCATTGAGTCTACGGCGCTCCTTGCGCAGTGCGTTCCGCCGCGCTGCGCCGCTTGGGGGGATCTTACCTGCGGACGCAGTGTCTATAGGCACAGAGGGTACCGTGGCACCGCGTCCGGTGTCCGTGTCCAACACAGCGTCACCGTTTCTCGCCGTTGCTGCCGCCCTGTTCGCCTTCCTCTTGCTTTTATTGGGCTTTCTCTTCTGCACTGGTCCAGGCGGATGTTGTGCCGAGGAGGATGCAGAGGTGGCCGTCGGGCCTTTGCTGGTCCCAGTAGCAGTCGCAGGGGGCGGGGCCTGGGGACCCACCCCGCCACCGCCTTCGGTAGCCAACTTCCCACTCTCCGGCCCGGAAACCAGAGAGCGCCGGGTGCTGGCCGGGTCGCATGGCATCTCAATATCGTTCTTTGTGTTCTGCATATTTGTTTGGGGGTTGCTCTGTAAACAGAGGTGGTTAGCGGGGCAAGCTAAGGTGATGTGGATGCTGTTGCCCAAGCGGCATCCCCCCAACTTTTGGGTGTAAGGAAAGGGGGGTGCGAAGCGACTTGAAGAGACGCCACCCACCCCCCTCCCCCCACACCACAGGCGCTGGGTCGCCCCTTGTGTTTGGTCCGCGTCGGGGTGCCGAATAGCTCCCTAGGGGGCCTTCGGCACCCCGAAACCTCCTATCCGCCACCTGGAGACGCGCCACGTCGGGGTTAGCACCTCCCCGCCTGCTAGATGAAAAACCCTAACAGGTTCGTGGGAACCCTAACAGGTTCGTGGAAAAAACTACATCCATCAGCTACTAAACGAATGTGGCTGATGCCAGTGAAATCAGTTTTGTTTAGTCTATCATAAACAGCGGACGCTATTTGATTGGCAGCTTTTGCGAACTCGTTTTCAGTCCAAATATATGCAAAAGTCGTATTCACATTCAAAGGATCTTTTGATGAACCCTGCACGATGGTGAAATTGTACAAATACAATTGTCGGCTGTAGTAACAGCTCTGATCAGGTACTTTTGGGAGGGCCAAATTTTTTTGGCAGTCGAAGGAAAACGTTGTCATTTGATCTTGTTTCTCTTTGAGCAGCTTATAGAATGCGTGATATTTTAATGAATGTAATCTTTTGTCAATCATCAACTTTGCTTTTTTACCTCCATCTACTTCACTCTTAATTTTTTCATTCAGTGCTATGCAGGTAGAGCATACGTCAGTTCTTGGACTTCCGAACCCAAGGTTGAAGTCTTCATTGAAAACTGCTCTAAAATACGACAGTTTAGCAGAAGTCTCCGGATTTTTCTCCTTAAAAATCCGGTACAGCTTTTTGATGTTGAGTTCGCTGCTAAGGTATTTACGTTGCTGAACATCACTTCGGCAATAATGAATTTCGACACATTTCATCGATTTAATAAAATTGTGAATCGATTGTCTTAGAGTCTGATATTTTCTTTTCTTATGGTCACCACCTCTTTTTTCTTTAGGTAGCTGACCGGTTCTGAAGAAATTCTGCATCACGAACTGTACACGGTATTTTTTTATTCCAAGTGTATTTAAAAATACTTTTTGGCACACAGGAACTAGTTTTTTGTCAGCGTATATCGCGTACTTGATTGAAAATTCTCTACCTTTTCTCACTCCTTTCGTAGGTCGTCTTCGTATTATTTTTTTGGGAGTGCAACATTTTAAAATAATCGCATCTTGATGTTGTTTTATCGACCTTGCATAGAAAGTGTTGTGAAACTTTAGAAGATCGCGAACTTTCAAATGTTTACATTGAAACTTTTTTGTATCGTGGTTACAGGTGATCTGTTCTGGCAAACCATGCGATGAGTACCTGCAACATAATATTATATTGAATAACTATTTTAAAATTATATTCATAAAACAGCAACATTCAATAACGACATTAATATGTTATTATAATATGCTATTCCACGCCACGAACTATACTTAAGTATCTATTCTAAATTTCATCCGCATCGGATTAGCTTTAAATTTTGATCTGCATTACAGAAAAATATAACAAAATTAAACCAAAAATATCGACCCCAGCACATCCCTAGCCACCGCTTACCTCTCTTTCTTAGCTAGATTTGCCTTCCATTTCTCCGGACATTTTTTGCGTTTTCTGCCCTTCCCTGGCTCAGCTTCTGTCACAGGCACCTCCATTATACTTTTTATTATGCAGATAATAAGTAGTTTTTGTTTGAAACTGTCAATAAACTTAATTTTAAGTATAAAAACTCCGCCGTGAATCGATCGTCACAGTACTGAATACGCCACTATCCGCCATCTTGAATCTTGGGGAATGCAGCGCTGTGATTGGCCATCTAAAATGTTAGCTGTGTTTGATTCCAATTGCTTGGGAGACAGCTGTATTTGTTTCTGACCTCGATTTTTGAAGCGAATTTGGCAAAGATGTAGATGCTTTTGTTACCAAGTGAGTACATCTACAGGTGACAAACTGAATGATGAACAATGTTGCATTCTTACATCGTTTTATGATTGGTGTGGCTTTTAGCTGTTTTTGATTCTACACCCCTCAAATGTTAACGTATCAAAAATAAAAATAGGTTTTAATTATTATATTGTTATTAGCCGAAAAATCAAACAAATATTATGTGTTAAAGCAGTAGACACATGCATGGTGTTGGTATTCAAATGCTTTGTTAAACTATTAGCTATGAATAAATCTCGTTTGTTACTATTTAACGAAGACGATGTATTTTTATTAATGACGTTATATTTATACCTAAAACAAATTAAGTACGAAGTTACCTGCGTTACCTGTTCGTACTTTACCTGCTATTTTTAATTCATCGAATTGAACATGTTCAATTACATGCTCAATTCAAATCGCCGATACTCTATTCGTAACGTATAGCCTGTCACACAGCGAATACACGCGGCGAATAGCATTCGCAGCGAATAGTCACTGTATGTGACCGAAGCTTTACTTAAATACTTACTTAGGAGTATCTTGTAAAAACGAATGAAATAAATGTATCGTAGACATAGTCGGTGTGCTTGCATATGGCGCTTTTGGTGGCTTTTAGTATCTTATTTACATCATGAAAAGACATGCCATCTTCCAGTAACGAAAATGATACAAAAACAGTATAGTCTGAAAATGGTCTGAAACATAAGTTTTAGAATAAAAGCACAACTAGGAAATGTATTTTATTTATGTATTTTCCGCTAAAATCCAATGTTTTGTACCTACTTGCTTGCATGTCTGGTATCTTGTTAATATTCGGTAATTTTTTGGGTTTTTAACTGTTCAGCAGGACTATTAGGTACCTACAAAGGTAGGAAACTAGTTTGTTAAAACTGTTTGTGAGCAAATAAAACAAAACCAAGCAATTTTGACGTTACTGAATGTTAAGGTGAAGACAAGACAAGAGCTAATGTGACTCGCTCGCACGTTTTGACTTGTTGAAGGATTATAAATTAATATCACTACACCCATTTTTTTAAAATCGCAAATACCTAATAACAATTTTGTGTTAGTTAGTATTAGTGTTAGTTTAGTAAAAATTTCATTTGGATCGATACCTACATGTTTTCCTACAAAGTTTGCTTTTCTAGTTTTCGTACTTATGCAAACTTTTGAGGAAGAAACTCGCATCGATCAAAATGAAATTTTTACCAAACGGTGTGCAATGTGATTGCGCACAAAATGGTTGTTTGCGATTTTTGAAAATTGTGTTTAGTGATATCCTACAAAATGTCGATCGTTCGAGCGAGAGGAGGAACTAGGTGTTGTCAACGCCTTATCAATTAGTCCTGGGTACCTAAACCTATAGATGATTTTATAAGTAGGTTAGGTAGGTACTTAGGGCAGCTAAATTAAAATTCATGGTCAGTCGCTGCACTCAACAATTTTGTAGGTAATGAATGTCTGTTAGTTATGATCAATCAGAAAAAATACAGTAGTTTTTAAATTACCTACATAATTATGAAGAGTACCTACCTAAAGTGCACACAACTGTACCTACCGAGGTAACTACGTAAACCTACCCATGTGCCCATATAAAAAAAATTGTTTTTGAACAAAATGTATCAAACCTACTGTTATTATTATTATTATCAGCCTGCGTCGTCCTGTTATTATTTATTATTACCATAGGTCTACTGATTTTGACGTGTTCGATATACCTACCTTCTATAAAGTTTACTTACTTATTATGTATTTATACTTAACTAATAAAGTTTTTGGTTTTTTACACATTAGTGAGGTTTTATTTGGACGAACTGTTTACCTACTTATAACAGATGACCCAGCTAGGTAGGTACTATGTATGGAGTACGGACCACGTTACAATAGGCAGATAGGTAGGTACCTAATTTCTTTCAAGAAAACGACTTCAAAATACACTTATACCAGGTAAGCAGGTACCAGGTACCTACCTACTTAATATATCTCAAAATCTAGGTAGGTACCTACTTCTGACCACATGACAAGCATCAGCTTCCGATTAAAAAAAGAATTATCAAAATTTATCCACTCAGTAAAAAGTTATGAGGTAGGGACTTAAGGCTCCGGTGACAGCGGCTCGCAATTTCGAGGTGCGATTAGCTATTATTTCATTTCGGGGAGGTTGTTTGAAATAATAACTCTAAAGAAACACGCATAAATACTGTTCGAACACAAATAATACAATAACATAAGGGAAACCTGCCCGAATCAGAAATCATTTTGGTATTAGTATGTTTGGTCTTACGTTTACCTAATACCAAAATGATTTCTGACTCAACCACATTTCCCTTATATTACTGCTCCGCCTACCTTGGGGCTAGATGGTGCTGTGTGGATTGTCCAGCATTATTATTATTATTTCTGACTCAAGCACATTTTCCTTATATTATTTGTATTCGAACAGTATTTATGCGTGTCACTGGATAGTTATTCTTTCAAACAACCTCCCCAAAATGAAATAATAGCCAATCGCACCTCGAAACTGCGAGCCGCTGTCACCGGGGCCTTAACACACAAAAAATATAGTCGACTTGAGAACCACCTCCATTTTTTGAAGTCGGTTAAAAATTAATAAAATTACATAGATCACGGTCTAGCTAGATAGAGCTACGTAGGTACCTGCATATTTAGAAGGTTTACAATACACATACCTACCTATAAACCCTACCTACAATAAAAGTGCATCTTATGCTATCTAGATAAGTATCTACATAGCAGTTCTAGAACGCTTCTTATGCACTTATTTATTTAGGAAGGTACCTACATATTCGCACTTGCCGTTCTGTGGAAAGTAATTAGATTCCTTTCTACGTACCTAGTACCTACGACAGTTCGGTTTAGGTATTCTCGACTCTCGTTTTACGGTAGTCGTATTTAGTCTGTCTGTAGTCTGTCGTATTTAGTCTGGAAAAGCGACTAAGTTTTACAAACTTAGTCGCTTTTCCAGACTAAATACGTACGTACGTACGTAAGGATGGATGTTTGCTACCTACTCTTTCACGCCGGAACGGCTAAACGGATCTGGATGAAACTTTGCAGAAAGATAGGTTATAGTCTAGAATAGCCCCCTACTTTACTTATCCCGTGGGAATTCCGGTATGGGCGGGTGAAACCGCTGGGCCCAACTATTGATGTATGAATCCTATCCTATATTGTTTCAGTTCGAATATCATTTAAAATACCTACAGCTGCCATCTATCTCTAAATAGGTACCTCCAGGTACTAGATATTCGGCCAACTAGGTATGTTGTAGGTTGCTCTTTATTGGCATTGGCTGATTTGTTTGTCTACGCATTTCTATCATGAATTTATTCAATAAATAAAATGCATGACTCATTTTTTCATGAAGGCTACAAAAGGTGATTTCGTGGTTTTGTAATTAGATAGCACAGCTTAACTTGGCAACCAGAAGCTCAGTTGACTTCCCACAACGGATGTCCATGTTAAAAATGGGTGGGATGGGGTACGTATGGGTAGGGATGCGCCGATCCGATCCGATCTTTCGGAAAATCGGATCGAAAGCATACGATGATCTGACGATTTTTGGATCGGATCGAGACCATACGATTTTTTGGCGGATCGATACAAAACTGTAGATCGGATCGCTGGATCTTATGAATTGAAAGGTGGTTTAGCCACATTAACTACTTACGATTTAGGACCGAACTTGATCTTTTGTTTACGTTTCGTGCTAAAATTAGTGGCGGCGTTTTTTGCGAGTAGATGCACTAACATCTTAGTAGGTACATTTTAAATAATCTGGCTGCGTAGTAGGCAACTAAGAAAAAATAGCTGGGTACGAGTTATTATTACGTATGGTTCGATGAGTTCCTATTTGTTATTGACTCCGAGAAACTCAGATATTATGTGCAATATGTGCGAACATTTAGTTTGTAAAAATGATTGGTCAAAAAAAGGTGCAAAAATGGTGTCTTGCTTATTTGCATCCGATCCGGATCGATTTCCTTGATATCAGATCAACGGCATGCGATCCAATCCGCGGATCGGATCGACGCATTACGATCATACACCATACCTACACCATATAATCGGATTGGATTCGAAGAAGGATCCAGATCATTCCATTTTGCAATGATCTGGATCGCGCATCCTTACGTATGGGGTAGGACTAGGACAACTAGCGAGCGAGAGCAAGAAGCGCGCGCCGCCGCGCCCGCCTCCCCGCTCGCCCCACGCCTCGAGCCCCAAGCCCCCAACCAAACCAGCCAAGCCAGCTCAATCAAGCCCAACAACACCCTTCGTTCCCTTCCCCGGCCCACCGGCCCAGTCAGAGCGCGCGCGCCCGCATCGCACCGCAGACGGACTGTTGAATTTCTTGGCTCGCTCCGCTCATTTCGAACAAGTCGCGAATCGCGCTGTGAACGGTGTCGCGTTGGTGAATACAATAATTGCTGGCTCGTTGTGAATTACAAGATTTAAATATGACTACCGAAATAAAGAACAACGTTCCCGACAACGGAGAGAACGAAAAGGAAATGAAAGAGGACGCGCCGCCGCCGGCAGACAATGGCCAGGCTAAGGAAGAGGCTCCGGCCGCCGATAAAGCCGAAGAAAAGGGTGAAGAGAAGAAAGCAGAGCCAGCTCCGCCCAAGCCGACCGTGCATAAGGCTAATTTCGAAAAAGACGTCGTGTATTTGTATCAACTATCACGAACTCCTTTGTTGCCATCGACTTCTCCATACTGCTTGAAAATTGAAACATGGCTCCGTTTGGCCGGCATTAAGTACGAGGTAAGTGCATTCTAATGAAAACATTGTTCACTCGTTTCGTTTACTCGCAAATTCACAATAGATAGGTAGGTACCTAGGTACTATGTGTGCGCTTCGAATGAATCGAACAGTGAAATGTAGTTTAACACTTAGGTAGTATGTACCTACTTACCTACCTAGGTATAGTGCGCGTCAACCAAAAAGAACGCTGGAAAATAGAGGAGGCGATGTGTTTGCACCATGTTCGCACATACATACAAAATACTCGCACCATCCCCCCTCCCCCTCCTTCCGGCGTTCTTTTTGCGTGACGCGCACTACACCTACTTTCACTTAAGATGCTGACAACCAGTTTGGATCACTACCTATTAATTTGTTAAAAGGTGTGTCAATGAATACTAGGTGGTCTCCGGCGACGACGACGCGATTCTAGAGGGCCATTAGGTAGGTATATGATTTGTTATGTTTTTTTTGCCTACCTATATTTTGCTTTTTTTGATAAATAATATTGAAAACCGCGATGAACTTCAGGTGCGCTGCTGCGAGATACGTCTACTTATGTACATCTTAGGTACCTTAGTAGGTAGGTAGGTACGCCCTACGAAGATATCCTGTGTTCAATAAAACATAGGTACCTAAGTAGCCTAGGTACTTTTTCTCTTTTTTGTATTCTACAGTGTAGTGTGTACCTACCTAGTTTAGGTACTTTGTCTGCTAAAGACCTACCTAGGTACCTACCGACTTGTGTAGTCAGGTAATTTAAGAAAATAAATGTAAGCTGTTTTCCTACTAGGTACCTACCTACCTACCTACTAAGGTACCAAATTCTTCAGCAACGATCCTAGGTAGGTACCTACCTACTTCCCTTAGTTCCTTCTTCCCTTTAATTCCCTTGATAAGGTATGAATTGTGATTATAAAACCGCACCTCTTTATACAATTACTAGGTACCTACCTACTCTGTTATTGTAGGTATCTACACCACGAAATACTTACCTACATAGGTACCTAGGTAAGTAACTAAAACGCGTTAACTAACGTGTTAGTACCGGAGTTAGGTCTGATGATTGTGAAGTCCTAGCTGTTATCGACTAGGGTTTTCTCTGTTCCGTGTTACCAACCATGTAAGTAAGTACTACTCAGTACCTACCTACATAATTATAATGCGTCATTTATTTAAAATCTAGCAAGCACCACACTTCAAACATGTAGGTATTTACATCACGCTCGTTAATGGCTCTGAATTCACGCTCAGACTCAATTAAAGCTCTTTGTAAGCAAACCGTGCTTGACTCGTGTATAATTAAAATGGCGGCGCATGATGATGCCTACAGTACTCATCTCATGGTAACTGCATTTATATTGTAAGCCGGTTTCCGGTGCTCCATCTTTTGAAAGGTCGAGGGAGGGGAAACGGTTGAAAATCTGCGACAGACAAGCTAGCAAGCTTTCGGCTTTCGTACACAATTCGCTCAAAGCATGATAACGAAAATGTAGCCGTTGCACTCTTTAGTCATCCTACGTTAGATCAATGACAATCAAAATCAAATTGATCAATGATCACTATGTTTTAGATGGAAGCATCCTGGTTAGGCACCTGGATCTAAAACCAGAGTGGCAGAAGTGCGCCTCACCTACTTAGCTGCTTCTTTTTTGGGCAGGTGTTTTCTATTTTGCAAATTACCTAGTTAGGATTAAATTCACGAGCTCAGGTGCCCGCTTCCATAAGCCGACGCTGGAAACCTGCTGCCTACGTGAATCCCGAACAGGGTGGTGGGTGGCTGGTGTGATGGATTACCTGTGTAACCGGCGCCGACGCGAGGGGGTCGGGCTGGATTATCGATACGAACAATGCCTCTACTTAGTTACCTATGTACATTGTACACCTACCTACTGATTAAGGCCCAGACTGTGCCTCCATCGTAAGAGTCCCCGCAGACTACAAACTTTCTATCGGCCGAGAGTTTAGTCGAGTTGGCCTGTTCGTGCGCACACTGTGCCAACAAAACAGTTGGGTTGGTCGCGAGTGCGCAGACTAGCCAACAAATGGTTTGGCCGATTGATTATTTTACTAGAGTTTGTGAAGAGATCACTCGCGTGGAATGAAGCCATCGGCCTAGTCGGCCGATCAAACAATCGGCAAGTGTGCGGGCGGGGCAAGAGCGCCATACTGATCAAACGCTCGGCCGATAGTTCGCCGATGGAAAGTTTGAAGGCAGTCGTGAAGCCCATCAAACTTTTTTATCGGCCGATACTGAATCACTGTAATGTGCGCATCTGCATACATCTTCATACTGATTAAGAAGCCGACCAAACTCTCGGCAGATAGAAAGTTTGTAGTCTGCGGGGACTCTAAACCAGACGGCTCGACATAGACCTATCACTACTTACAAGCTCTCGTCTTCGTTGCTTTGTTGCTAAGCTGGCGACGAGGTTTGTTGGAGAAATTTGATACAGCTTTTATGATTTACTAGTTGCACCCGCGGTTTCACCCGCTCTGATTTAAATCCCGGTATTCCCACGGGCTAAAAAGTAGCCTATGTGCTATTCCAGACTACAATATATCTCTCTGCCAAGTTTCATCCAGATCCGTTCAGCCGTTCCGTCGTGAAAGAGTAACAAACATCCATCCATACACACAAACTTTCGCGTTTATAATACCAGTTGCGCCCCGCGGTTTCACCCGCGCAGATTTAAATCCCGGTATTCCCACGGAATAAAAAGTAGCCTATGTGTTATTCCAGACTATAATGTATCTCTCTGCCAAGTTTCATTCGGATCCGTTCAGCCGATTCGGCGTGAAAGAGTAACAAACATCCATCCATCCATCAATCCATACTTACAAACTTTCACGTTTATAATATTAGTAGGATTAGTAGGATGTCATATCACCTAATCTTGTTCCTCGCCATGTAAGCCCAACTTCTTAGTCTAAGAACATTTTAATTTGTTAATTACCTATTTTGAATTGGGACTTTGAAGTCTTCGATAATGCTCGATTAATAATAGATAGCTTCAAAAAATTTATTTTTCTTGATAGGTAATTTTAAGCTAGACGAAACGTATCCCGTAGTATGTGTATAAAATGTACCCCAATCAATGTAGCTCCTAACCGCTGAATTGCTCCGTCCACCACCTGACAATATTTTGTACTTCAAATTGCCCTATCAACTACCACTTGACAAAGTTTCGGCGGGAAGGGCTCACCCCGCATACCCCGTCAGTGTCCCGTCATATAAATGTATCGCTAATACATGCGCGAAATGACCATGTTTTTAGTTCAATACATTAATGCTCACCACACTTAATTAATATCCTACCGACGACACCTGGCATCATCGATAAACAAAACAACACATACCTACGATTCACTTAATATATGTACTTCCATGTTACTAGCACATCGGTTCCTGGCACAGCCTGACATGCAATCATTAATACAAAATAATACCGACATATAAAAAAGGTTTTTTTTGTACACCAGTCAGTGAATCAATCAAACGACGAAATTCTACAATCAGAGATTTTTTGCCAGACAGAATTTTATTGCCAAACTCTCAAGAAAAAACAGACTTCAAATGCACTCGTACCTACTACTTATAACTCAAAAATAGGTACCTGCTCTACAGATCTGACTCAAATTTAGATTGTGACAAGCACTAACTTAGGATAAAAAAAAGCATTAAAATCGCTCCAGCCAGTAAAAAGTTGTGGTAACAAATACATAGATAGAAAATACTTTATTGCACACAACGGATATAGCAAAAAACAAACTTCTTCTTCTTGTCGTGTTATTAGTTTTCTTTCGAAACAGTATAGTGAAAGGATTTTAAGTACGCCTCAAGAGGCTTCTTTCGAGCACTTGACACATGTTAGGTATAGACACAGACATGTTGAAAACAAACTTAAAACTACAGAGTACAATGGGCGGTCTTATCGCTACATTACTATTAAAAAAACGGTTGAATTGTGCATCTCTTCTATTTTTTTTTAAGTCGATGTTTAAACAAAATAACATACTTCATACATACACATTATAAAGAAGTCTTGATGTTGTTGGTATACAAAATATGAAAAAAATTTTGCCCCAACATTAAGTTAACATTAACAACATAGAGTAAAGAAATAAAAAACTGTAGAAAACAACAGTAATAGTTACTTAAGTTTCTTGCCCATTCCTTGCTTGAAAGTCTTGAAACTTCTTTAAATTAATTTAAAGATTAATCTTATCTTAAATATAATCTTACCTACAACTTTTCAAAATTACAGTGATGTTACAGTGTAATGTATTTTGACTATGAACTAGCGAATGAGCTACTAAGCAATCTGTGACACAGGTAAGCAGTCTAAGCAGGTGGTGGTGTGATGTCTAGCTAGTCTTTTCAACGTACTGCGCCATAGGGCTCCACTCATTTGTATTTCATGCACGCCGAGCCGAGTGCAATACCATAATACATACCCGCATACCTACGCACTGTTAACTAAACATCTTACTATATTAATTTGTATGGTGGTGTTACTCATCAGTATGGTATGCAACATGACTAATAGAATTATAAATCTCTTTTTGCGACTTTGAGGCTTCCGTGATTTTCACTTGCACTACAAAAAGGGTACTAGGGTTTTTACGAACATAAGTGAAACTTGAGAAAAAGGTCACTTACGGGTCCGGTGACAGCGGCTCGCAATTTCGAGGTGCGATTGGCTATTACTTCATTTTATTTTATTTCGGGGAGGTTGTTTGAAAGAATAACTCTAAAGAAACACGCATAAATACTGTTCGAACACAAATAATACAATAATATAAGGGAAATGTGCTTGAGTCGGAAATCATTTTGGTATTAGGTAAATGTAAGACCAAACATACTAATACCAAAATGATTTCTGATTCGGGCATGTTTCCCTTACACTATTATATTATTTGTGTTCGAACAGTATTTATGCGTGTTTCTTTAGAGTTATTTTTTCAAACAACCTCCCCGAAATGAAATAAAATGAAATAATAGCCAATCGCACCTCGAAATTGCGAGCCGCTGTCACCGAAGCCTTAAGTATCTCTATGAAAATACAACATCAAAAGATAAATCGCAAAACGAATATCGTGGTAAACGTAGTGTTCAGTTAGCTCGTTCATAATATCATGAAACCAGTAATTACGAAACAAGCTTCTGCGCCCAGCATCGCTACCTACGTATTACTGACTGAGTGCCTTGAAAACAAGTAAGCCTAGATCATATTCTAGGCCAGTCAAATCAATCAGAGTTACTCATATCGAAATCGGTATATCTGTCATAGTTTTTCCTTTATATACTTTTTCAATCATTCTACTGGTAAAAGTTTAAATTTGCCCGACTTCGTGTATTTTAAAAAGCCTTTACTCATTATAGCGAAGCTATGGCTAAGTAGCCGCCGGCGGCGCCGGCTTGTAGAATGAGATCTCGCACCCCCGCTCTCTCTCTGTCTTATTGCTCTAAGGCCACTGCTCTTTGATATGCTACTGGGACACTATAACGGTAACGTTTTTGTGGTTTACTCAATCTATTAAAAAAGTTACTACATACTTATTTTTATAATACCTATGTTAGCTTTCGCTCGTGGTGTTACTCCAACGGTTCGCGGATAAGAGGTAGGTAATAATATTATTTACTATATGTATAAGCAAAGAATGCAGGGTATTTCATACCTTTGCAGCAGGGTATGTGAATCAAGTAGGTGAGATGGTACATTTTATACATCATCATCATACCTGTGAGGGGTCGCGTATAGGACTCTCATCCGCTTAGCTTATCTTCCGAGATATTATAAACAAAAATTTATTATTTACAAGAATTGTTAGTTTAGAGGTAGGTATTAGATAGAGATACACACCTAACCTAGGTATAATAATACATACTGTAGGTATTAACGAGATCAAATCAGTCGGTCACAGGATTAGGTTACCTGCAAGACCTTGCCGTTAGGTAGCTAGGCATAGGTTACTTAAGAAAAAATTACATATCTAAATCCTACTCCTACTAATATTATAAATGCGAATGTTTGTGAGTATGGATGGATGGATGGATGTTTGTTAATCTATAACTCCAGAACGGCTGCACGCATCTCGGTGAAAATTGGCACAGAGATATATTATAGTCTGGAATAAGACATAGGCTACTTTTTGTTCCGTGGGAATACCGGGATTTAAAAATACGCGGGTGAAACCGCGGGGCGCAACTAGTTTATTATAATTAGATTACCTATAGGTAATCATTGGGGATCAAAGAGGAAACCGCAGCAACTTCATTTTAGTGCGTAGATAATAATTCGATAAGTTTTTGGCGTTAGCAGCAAACAATTTATTTTAGTTGTGTGGTCTGCTTCAAAAACGAATATAAATTGCCGCGGAAGATGAAATTGGCCGTATCGCCAGGTTTATTACAGTACAGTGTAACCAGTGCAATGAGGGCACTGGTTCGCTTTGTTATCCAAGCGGATTGTTCGCTCTTGTTGTTGTTAAATTATAAAGCAATTACCCATATTTACAATGCCCCAGTGAAACATAAGTGGAGTAGCAACCGTTACCACATTCCTATGCTCACCCACCGGTTCATTGAACCTTGTAGTAATTGTGACATAATCTACCGTCTGGATCTTTAATCAATTGAAGCCAGAATTCCACTAAAGAGCTCGTCGCCGCATGTGTTTCTTCCTACTGACTGGCAACAGTTAAGTATGGTAGTGGGTGACCACGCCGACCATAATCGCCTTTCCTTTAGGAGTGCGATAGTGAAGAGTCAAGAGTAATCGTTGCCGTACATACTACATGCTTAGATAGCGCTGTGATCTTTTTTGTGTACCATGGTCACCATTAGCGGTCGTTGACCGCTATGGTGGCCACACCTCATGGCTCCAATAGGCGTTAATTTAACAAATTATGTTCCTACTGATTCTCGTAATGACGTCACATTAACACATGGTATATTTAATAGTTTTTTATAAAAACGATTGGTCGTCCTATGTCTGCACTGAATTCACTGATCTGTATTGAAAAAGCTAGTAGAGATCAGTGACTAAATTGGAGTATGAAGTAAGCCGGTTTTAAAAAAGGGTTCAATAATCATGCAAAAAACTACAGTACAAGCAAAATATATTATAGCATATTCATTGACCCCGCGAACTTCTACCGCGTAAATCTGCCTTATGAATGTTTGATTGAATGAAATTGCTTTTTCTTCTATTTTTTAGCGCTATTTTCATAATTTTTAAAATGTCTGTTGTTTATTGTATTGTATTGTTGTAATGTTTATTGTTGTGTTGCTATTGTCAGAAGAAGGATTGACTTCTTCTGACAATAGCAACACAACAATAAAAGAATATTCGAAATCGGTAAAGCCATTCTCAACGTGACCACGGGAAATAGGGGTTCATTTTAATATATTGTAAATTTTGTTCCTCTACTAATATGAACCCATCTTTACGTACCACCTAATTAGCTCTACAAGCTGTTGCGAGCATTCAAGTTGAATGACTGAACCGGTGACTAAACCTTATTAACGCTTATTAAATGGATCATTCTTGTTGTATCCAATGTCTAGATCCAGTGTCGAATGCACTAGGAAGATACATATTAATATCTAAAATGCCACTGTAACCCAGAGTAATCTATTCTCTATTATGCTGATGAGGTCGAGGGGAGGTCTAGGGGGGATCGGGGAAGGATTTAGAGGAAGAGGACATACTTTTAAATCGCGGGTAACACCGCGGGGCACAGATTGTATTTACAAAGTGACTAGTAGCGACCTGCGGTTTCACCCGCGTAGTTTTAAATCCCGGTATTCCCACCGGATAAAAAGTAGCCTATGTGTTATTCCAGACTATAATATATCTTTGTGCCAATTTTCACTAAGATCCGTTCTGCCGTTCTGGAGTTATGGAGTAATCAATCCATCCATCCATACTTACAAACTTTCGCATTTATAATATTAGTAGGAAGTAGGATGAAATAATATCCCGAAACAGAACAAAACTCGGGAAACTTGTAAGGTGTGGCAAGACGACACCCTATTCACGGCAGTATTGTCATCAAATTATTGATGTTGACTTGACAGACGCGCCTGACCACTGATATAGGTATAGATAGTGTTGTTTAATTATTCTTTACACAATCTTCTGACGGATGCCTTAAAATAAATAATACCTTAGGGTTTTGACGACCTCAGTGGCGCAGCGGGCGAGAGTCCGCCTGCGACGCAGAGGTTGCGGGTTCGATTCCCGCCTCGGAACAAATTTGTGTACGATCTGCAGAAATTTGTTTATTGGTCTGGGTGTTTTCTATGTATAATAAAAAATATCTATCTATGTAATTATATAATGTATTAAATATATCAGTTGTCTAGTACCCATAACACAAGCTTTAGTAGCTTACTTTGGGGCTAGATAGTGCTGTGTGGATTGTCCAGCATAATTTATATTTAATTTATATTTTAATTTATCTGTATCTTTACTAAGTACTTTACTTACGGACCATTATTATCGATTAATCGAGTTAAGGCGAAAAATCAGAATCAAGTTGTGTGCAATAAAACTGTTAACAGTTCAGCAAAACTCAAATTTTGATCCAAACAAGTTTTCCTGCCAAAAAGCTTGCTTTACTACATACTAGCAAGTACATTGACGGGTGTCAGCCCAATGTTGTTAGTTTCGCAAGTTTACTTAAAAACAAACATGACTACGAGGCACGCTAGCTGTTTTTAAAAACTTCTTGATCGTAGGCACCAAGGAATTTATACACCACTATTTTGTAAATAGGTACCAAAACAGTTTAAGGTCTGTTTCAGCAGAGGCTTTTAATGATAATAGCATCATCTAAACATTTTTAATTACTGCTTTGGATTTTTTCTTAGTTTTTAGCCACTGGACCAATTTTATGGGCATAGTACTAGAAAATACTTGTCAGGTCAACCTCATACGCAATGCGTATGAGGTCCACTTGTGAAGCGTTTTGTGAACAATTTTTAACAAACTAACATTTGTCGCGTTTTTGGCTAAAAGCAAACCTCGGTTGGTGGTAGATAGATAGGTATTTAAAAGTTCTGACGGCGCTACTATACTTTTTTTGGTAGTTACAAAATAGTTCTGTATAAGCTTGTATAACACGAATATAAATAAGTAGGTACTGTATGTAGACTTCATGTGATTAGAAATGATTGAATAGCCTTGAGGCCGTCTAGATATAATCGGTACTAAATTATGTCTTTTACCAGCGCCTCAATAATAATTCTATTTATTACTTTCTATTTTATGTTATTCGGCCGTTTACATTTTCTCTATAAAATGATCCGTGTGCGCTTGCAATTCATCTACGCATCTCTAATTCATAAAGTTAATTTAAATTCCTATTGCACCAACATGCGACTGATGCCAACATTGAAAGTGCTTATTCGATTAATACATTTTCTAAAAGAAACCGCAACATTAGCCTAGGAACGGTCACAGATTATCTGCTTTTATAAAAGTACATATTTGTAAAAATTGACCTTTTTAAACTTTAAAATTATATTCTGATATAAAATATTATGCATACCTAGTTGGCTTACCAGTGGCTTCGATCGTGGTTTCCAGATATAAGTTAGCCGCATAATCAAATACTTGATCCATGTAGTTCTAATCGGTCGATCGAGTCGAGTCACAATCATCGAAATTTGAGCGTTTGTAATATTTGTGAGATAGTCAGTATTGTAAGGACAACGTTAGCGTGTTGATAAAGTGTAACACAATCCCTGTGGGACACAAACGGCCTCACTCCGTGTATTACCTGTAATTAGGTGGGGTAGTGGATCGTTACGTGTCATTTCATGACATTACCACACCAACATAATTATTAGTCTTGTCTTGTACTTAATTTGATATTAATCAATATAAAAAGTTAGTATTCTAACAGCAGTGTTCATTGATTTTACTGTCTGTCACGTATGGAATACCAAATAATATGCAAAAAGGGGTTAGGTTCGTAGATATAACGTCAATGTGAGCATACAATGTGGGGTATGGGTCACCATTCAAGTAATTTTGTTTGAACGTGCCTTCACGACTTCAAGGATCTTGAGAGTTATATCGGCCACCTTGGTTCTTCCACAGATTTCCCCATCTCTGATTCTATCACGTAGTGAAACTCCAGTTAGTGTAGCTCTCTCCATGGCCCGTTATGCGACTTTCAGCTTAATGTATGAGATCAATTTAGTCAGCGACCACGTTTCTCTTCCAAATATGTAATCACTGGCAACATATTTGTGCTCTCATATAATACCTAATGCTTAAACAATATTTAAATTGAATCGATTTTCCATTGTTTCAGAAGCACGTTGGGGTATGTGCTATATTAGGTGTAGAGTGATACGGAAGTCGCGTTTCGATCGGATTGGCCGCATGGGAGCTAAGCTTGCCTCGTACCCCGCGGGAAGCAAAACTTTCTGGTCATTGGCCAAATCGGTCGAAGCCAACTTCAGCCGTCCTTCCCTTCCACCGATGGTGAAACCTGATGGATCGCTAGCTCACACTGCAATTGAGAAAGCAAATCTATTTGTTACTCAATTTGCGGAAAACTCGCGTCTAGATACCTCTGGTGAAATTCCACCTAGCCTTCCTCTATGCTTCTGCTTCCAAGATGCCTGATGTTCGCATCCAGCAAAAGGAGGTGCTCAAAACACTACGTAATCTCGACGTGTATAAAGCTAGTGGACCAGACGGTATCCCCGCAGTGGTTCTTAAAACCTGTGCACCTGAGTTGTCTCCAATTCTTACACGACTTTTCCGCCTATCACTTAAATCTGGTACAGTCCCTAAGTCTTGGAAGCTTGCTAATGTGCAGCCTGTGCACAAGAAAGGTAGCCGCGCCGACCCGAAAAATTACCGCCCTATCTCAGTCACCTCTCTACTTTGCAAATGTATGGAGCGTGTACTGAACGATAAACTCCTCGCATACCTCGAAGATAACGACCTCCTCAGCGACCGCCAGTACGGATTCCGCCGAAACCGGGCTTCTGGGGATCTTCTTGTGTATGCCACGCACATTTGGAGGGAAGCTTTAGAAAAATACGGTGAATCATTGGCTGTTTCACTCGACATTTCAAAGGCTTTTGATATGGTTTGGCACGCTAGCCTTATTGGCAAGCTTTCCGCATACGGACTTCCAGTCCAATTCTGTTCTTGGCTTGCAGACTTTCTGAGGGAACGATCTATTCGAGTAGTTGTTGACGGCTGCGCGTCTGATCAATTGGATATTAACGCCGGTGTACCTCAGGGGTCGGTGCTATCTGCCACGCTGTTTTTGCTGCACATCAACGACCTGCTCATGCCCGGTATCGTGGGATATGCAGATGTACCTATAAGTATACGCGATCACCTTGAACTCCTTGGTGCCACGCTTACGCCTGCTCTTAACTTTGGCTCGTACATTGAGTCCAGGGCTAAAACAGCTTCTATGAAGCTTGGTATTTTGAATAAGGTAAGGCGGTACTTCACACCTGGACAGCTTCTTAATCTGTACAAAGCACAAGTCCGGTCTGGTATGGAGTACTGCTGCCACCTCTGGGATGGCTCTGCCAAGCACCAGCTTGCTGCCTTGGACTCGATAGAACGGCGAGCATTCAGACTAATAGGCGAGCAACACATGGCATAGGCTAAGATCCAGAGCCTAGAACATCGCCGCAAAGTTGCTTGCCTTTCGATATTCTTTAGGTTACTTTTTGGTGAATGTGCTCAGGAACTGCACGACAATACCTCCATCTCCTTTCCACCACAGGACGATTAGACGTACCACCCGTACCTGGTAAATATACCACCCATTCGCACTAAGCGCTTTGCTTCCACATTTATTATGCGAACCGCCAAGGAGTGGAACTCATTGCCGTCGTCTGTCTTTCCTGATCGTTATAATTTGGGCCTCTTCAAGGCAAGAGTGAATAGGTGTCTTCTAGACCGTTCTGCTCCATCGTCGGCCACATCGTCGCTTACCATCAGGTGAGATTGTGGCCAAAGAACTGTATATTAAATATAAAAAAAAAGATCAGTGATAGATAACTACGTAGGTATTATTATCACAACTGAGAGCGTGTCTTATTCGTTGCGTGACATATTAAGCGAGATGGAATGTGTATCTTTTGTACGAGTATGACTCCTTGCTTCACCTTTCAATGTCAAAATTCCATTTGGTCTTATCCTTGGACTATCTTCCCTTATCATTTCGTTGTATTACTGATGTAAAGTGAACAAAAGCAAGTGGGACCTTCAAATCGACAACTACCTCCTAGAACAAATCGAAGCGTTGCATTTTCCATAACTTCTGACTGATAACAATTGTGGTAGATCAGATTTGGATTAAACTTGGATAACACAAATCATGACCTGGATAAACAGGATTCTTCTTCCTCGCGAACTGAGCTGGGGTCGATCGCTAGTGATTTATTCATTCATCGATACCGGTTTGCTATAGTGATCCCATAAATAATTTGTAAAGTTCTCGATTACTACGACTCTAAGTTATTATTTACGGTGGGTGCCTTAAAACCTACGAACACGACCCTAAAAACGAACCCAAATTAAGATAAATTGTATAGGAGTATTGCACTTTATAATGTTGCAATGTGATCGTGAAACCGCAGCAGCTAGCCACTGAGCTATGAAATCATGCGGCCACGGTATGCGACTGCACTTTCTCAAGTTCCGGCCAACTTGGCACTATACTTCTAGCTAATATCTTGTTTTTGCAGTTTGTAGCTGTACAATATATCGTCGGCTTATTGCTAGAAGTCACTAAGCGGCAAAACTAAAAGTGTGGGAAAACGGAATTGGAGTTTTGATTTGGAGTTTTGATTTATGCCAATTATCCTACTATCTTCTATTCTTCGCCAGTAACTGCAGTGGCATTAAATTTATATTATGTTAATGTTTTAAACGCATGTTTTGGTGTAAACTGTGTTGGTGATCTAATAAATAAATAAATTCTACTACTATTATAAACGCGAAAGTTTGTAAGTATGGATGGATGGATGGATGTTACTCTTTCACGCCGGAGCGGCTGAACGGATCTGATGAAACTTGGGAGAGAGATAGATTATAGTCTGGAATAGTACATATGCTACTTTTTATCCCGTGGGAATACCGGGATTTAAAATTGAGCGAGTGAAACCGCGGGGTGCAACGCCTGAGCCTGTACGAGGTTTATTTGCTCTAAATATTATTATTAATAATAAAAATACTTGCATTGTGAGGGATAAACGGTATAGATTCTTACCTAGCAAAGATTAAATCATTGACAAAATTGTGTTTTGCAGTTCGTTTTTGTCAGGTACTGACACGACTAGTTTACATGGTGGTGTTTTATTTATTATATGAAAAAAACGTACCTTATCTATTAACGTACTTATACTATTTATGTTACCTTGGTCGGTTTGTAGTAAAAACATGATTTTACGCAAACGTGTTATGATCTATTGGCATAACAGTAAACACACTTGTAAGTCCAAATTTTTATATAACTGTAGGTCTACGATTACGATGAGGATATCTTTTCTAGTCTATGCAATAATATCGAGTTGTTAAATGCAGTTTTTAGTTATCACAAAATGAATACACTATTCGTTCATAAGCAACTTTGTTGGAAGGCTGACACATTTCGTTACTTTCACAATGTTATCAACGAGAAAAGAGTGAGTGTGCACTGAGAAAACACCCTCTGAAAGACAACTAGTCATGTAGTAGGTAACAGGTGACCATAAAACCCGTAAAACCAATGTGGAAATTTGTAAAAGGATACATCAAACGTTGGATGTATCGTATGACTGTTGACTCCGTTCTCGCAGACAACCACATACGTTCTCAGTCATGTACTTACTTATAGTAAATGCACCTGCATTGGTGAAAAGTTGCACCTGAGGCTGAATATCATCGTGTACATTCCTCAGCCTGTATACCTATGCAATGAACAAAGAATTCTAAGTATTGTTTGTATCACTGTTTGTCAGCCCTTTATCGGACTTGTACCTTACGCAGTCATCATGGACATTCCTCAGTCGTAAATAAACGATGGTTATGTCAAAGATAATGACCTTGTAATAGAACCTCTGAACCTATAAATTACAGGTCTAAATAGCTCCGACATGGTATCGGGTGGCGCGCTACAGACAGAAGCCACTTAGGTACTTCGTAAAACAAGCTTGTTGGGTTGGGACGTATACGCGTATTTGTAGATTGCAGACTACTAATTAAAAAGATTAATTGAACATTGCAAAGAAAAAAGCCCCTTAGAGCTCGCGGTTTCTGTAACACACGCGAGTACATCCTATCCCAACTATATATAATATATATATATAATATATATATTATATATATATATCCCAACTAATATTATAAATGCGAAAGTAACTCTGTCTGTCGGTCTGTCTGTCTGTCTGTCTGTCTGTTACGCTTTCCCGCTTAAACCTCTCAACCGATTTTGATGAAATTTGGCACAGACAATCTTTAGACCCTGATAAAGAACATAGGCTACCTTTTATTGCGAAAAAAAGAGATGAAGAGATTAATAGCACGCAGACGAAGTCGCGGGTACCAGCTAGTAATATTATAAACGAGAAAGTTGTAAGTATGGATGGATGAATGGATGGATGGATGGATGTTTGTTACTCTTTCACGCCGGAACGGCTGAACGGATCTGGATGAAACTTGGCAGACAGGTAGATTATAGTCTGAAATAACACATAGGCTACTTTTTATCCCGTGGGAATACCGGGATTTCTATCTGCGCGGGTGAAACCGCGGGGCGCAACTGGTTACGTATAAATGAGTAATGTGAGTACTGTATGAGGTACTTTACTCACCATCAATTACAATTGGATTTCAAATTTATTTATTTCAGTAGAGCACATTACACAATAGTTTATCGAGGTTGGGGCCATCTTTTAAGTAAGAAAATATATCCATATTTTATGGTAACATTGTTATGTGCGTACTTATAAATATGATAAATATAAACAAGAAGAAATACATCAATTAATGAACTAAAAATAACCAAGTACATGGTAAAAACAAAATAATTGGATAAGCCTCTGTTCTCGGTAAGATGACTTCTACCGAGATTGATTGAATGTATTGATTGGTTCAAGGTATTTTGATTTGGAATGTATTTAAATCTATTGCGAATATAAATTAGTGGTTGTTTTCAACTTGGTCAGTAGACGTATACCTTACTAGCGACCCGCCCGCGCGCCCTTGCTTCGCACGGGTGCACATATCATGCATGTATTATACATATAAATCTTCCTCTTGAATCACTCTATCTATTAAAAAAACCGCATCTAAATCCGTTGCGTAGTTTTAAAGATTTAAGCATACATAGGGACATGGGGATATAGGGACAGAGAAAGCGACTTTGTTTTATACTATGTAGTGATTTAAGTTTCGTACAATAATGCTGTGTACCACAGTAATATGAAGTGCTGTTTGAGTAGTAATGCAGTGTCACCTCGCTTTAATCGGAAAACTGTAGATAATGAAGGCACATTATATTAACACTAACATCCTGAAGTATCACAAGAACAAATACAATGTTCTAACTTCTTAGAATGTTGCGGCTTGTGTAACGGCATCACAACATATTGAGTGTTGCGGAATTGTTTCCACTCACTCGGGTTTGAACAATAACATACATTGTTAAAATAAGCTTTGAACCGATACTTCCACGAACGCAGTACTCTAGATTCTACTAATACCTATATACGTACTTAGACAAGTGTGAATCGATCTCTACATATATAGTTGCGCCCCGAGGTTTCATCCGCGCAGATTTAAATACCGGTATTCCAACGAGATAAAAAGTAGCCTATATGCTATTCCAGACTATATTCTATCTATCTGCCAAGTTTCATCCAGATCCGTACAGCTGTTCTGGCGTGAAAGAGTAACAAACATCCATCCGTACTTACAAACTTTCGCGTTTATAATAGTAGTAGTATGTGAGCACCATGTATAATTAATAAAACCTATTTTACAAGCTTAACAAAGTACAGAGTATATAAAGGTTAAAAAAAACATAAGGATGATGCCGCCTAAACTACGAGTAAATGCGTCTTAGATTTAGCTAGGTAATGTATGTGCGTTAATTATCGATAAACCGTAGTCGCAACAGTCTTCGTCTGTTGGTGAACATAAACAGAACCGAGGCCTAGTAGCTAACGTACGCTAAATCATAGAACAAAGCACACACTTCATGTTTAGTCAGCAAGGTACTTTGATTTAGATTGGTATTAAAAAGTAGGAGGTATAAGCATATCTTTTTCGCGTTATTTAACTCACATTGGCTTGCTCTGGTTATCGTCGTTGTGTACTCGCTTTTTTTTGAGGCCTAGAACAGGCCTGTGCCTACTAACTTAATTGTATTTATATTTGCTGCTGTAATTATATTTGCTATTATACAGGGTGGCCCAAATATCGTGCATCAAACGAACCAGGGTGATAGGGGACGTGATTTCCAACAAAAAATCTTTCTACAGCATGGTCATAACTTAATTGGATAAAAAGTGATGATCATTTTTGTTTTTTTCAAATAAACTACCGATTTATTTACAATTTCACTAACACAGAAAAAAGTTGGTAAAAGTTGATGACTTACGCATCGTTATTACGCATATTATCAACTTTTTTCTGTATTAATGAAATTGTAAGTAAATCGGTAGTTTATTTAAAAAAAAACAAAAATGATCATCACTTTTTATCCAATTTAGTTATGACCATGCTGTAGAAAGATTTTTTGTTGGAAATCACGTCCTCTATCACCCTGGTTCGTTTGATCCACAATATTTGGGCCACCCTGTATAGCTGGAAGACTATGGACAAGAAGAGCAAACGATAGGGACGATTGGCGATCCTTGGAGGAGGCTTATACCGCCGTAGGCGGTCCATACACAATAACATACTATAAAAATAAAGAAAGCCTAGATAAATAATTGAGTATTAAGTTTTATTGTATATTTTTATTTTTTGTGTGAAAATAAAGCTTTTTTTATTTTATTTATTTATTTATTATAAACTAAAACTAGCTTAATGTTTCGGGACTTCGATGTATTGTTCCCGGCCAGTTGTAAACGCTCGTTATTTTTAATCTTATCTGCAAAAGCTCTTTTGACTCTTACAAGGTCGACAAAGATGATTTTTACTATAAAATAATGATTTGTTCATATTTTTGATTACCCGTAATTTAACTACGTAATTATAAAATTTCTGCAATATTCGTCCGTCAGTGATAAAGGTATCATGACACTGTCTTATAAGTTGCTCATATAAAAATACTCGTAAGTGTACATTGTATCGAAATCTTCGCTTGGAACCGTCTTACAGACCGTAAACAGATCACAAAACGCCTCAAGTGGCGATCAAGTCCTCGTAAAAGTAATTTCGAATACCGAAATGATGTACAAAAGGGAAGCAGATCGCATTATTAGTAGCGCCTAGATACGGAGGTCGGCAACCGTGAGGGCTTCGACCCGCGAAGCTCGGCGCCTGCGCGACCGCGCCCGTCATCGACCAACCCGCGCCGCGCCGGCCGCCGCCACCAGCTAGGGTGCGCCAACATTCGACAACCCCCGGGACTCCCGCACCCCCACACTAAAATCGTTATCTGTTACTTTAAATAACCTAATCAATCACCAATGTCACCGCACACCTATATTTCACTGGGGCAACAAATTGTGTTATTCGTAACACCTCAACTTTACACTAAAAAAACATTTTTATGAATTCGCGCCCTAGGTTTAAAATTTACAGACTAATGTTTTTATGAAAAAGTTTTTATGAAAAAAGTTGGTTTATCGCTATTATATTTTTTATTTATTTTCTCCTAATTTAAGGTTAATAATGCGGTACAAAGATAAGAAAATAAAATATCTTTTTACTAAATCGAATGGAATGTCGTATTTAATTTTATAACGAGACTGATTTTATTTAGAGCACCATAGGCTAAATTAGAACCTCAACATGATACATTTTAAATGACTGTTTTTATGTATTTAATTATCAGTATGTGGTTGTTTGACAATGGATCACTAAATAAACATTGTTTTTTGTTGATAACCAAGTCGATCCTCCTCATGTTTAAAAGTTAGAACTGTCGAAAACTGGAAATCGGCTTAAGTCAGCATTCGAATCTCAGCCTGCCTCAGCAGTCCTTCAGAATGTTAGATATTTTATTAATAGCTTTATTTTAATGTCTATGTTAAAACGATTTTTCTGAAGATTCAAATAAAAGTACTAAAGTAAAGTTATTGTGACTTCGACTAAGCCACTCGCACTTATTGTCATCTCTCTCTCAGTTTGAGATCAACTCAATCTTCGGCCACTTCACAACGATCAACGATCGTTAATTTTCATTCATGCTCGCGACTGAGCTCTACATACCAGTGTAGATCGTCAATGCACATTGAATCTATCCTTGTCTAAGTATGGCTCGATACAATAATGTGCGAGATAAACTCGCGCTGTGCTGTGGGTTCTGCCTGAGTAGAAACTTCAGGGATTTCGAATGAAAGTTAGATTATGTTATGACGTCAAATGATTAAGAAAACTATAAATATAAGAACCTTGATTAAATTTTTCTGTAATATACCTGTTAATTAAGACTACGTGTGCTTCTTGCTTTGTTTTGCCAGAATTTGCACAGGCTCTAGTGTTTTATACCTGTTAATATTTTATTACTAGATATTAAAATAATTAAAAATAAATCAATTTAGTGTTTTTAGCTGGTAATCTTAAACTTCATTTTCTAATCAGTACTTACTTTTTATACAAAAGAAATATAAAAAAACAAGCAATTTGTATTAATTAGGTACGTTGTTTTTTTGCGGACAATAAAATTTCACCCTGATGGGTTTCATGCCGAATATAATTTATAATTTTCGAGGTCCTTCGAATTGAGTTTTATGACATTATGAAAAGTCCTTCGGCCGTTTTATTGATAATCCAACTCAGAGTACGGCGGCGGAGGTCGACTGCATGTAACTTGTTATAACGCCAGCCAAACGCCATGCATCAGTAGCCACCACATATTCTTGTTTTGTGATTTTTAAACAGACATTTTTAAAATGTTTATCCTGATGTCTTCCCCGTTATGGCTAATTAGCTCATTATCTTTACAGTTCAAATTAGTATCTTGTAAAGTAGACTTTACCCATTACAAACATGTGGTACATTATGTTAATAGTTAAAAGTATTGGTATTAGCGATGTCGTCGCCACAAGGCATGCTCGCAGGCCCAGCGAGGGCGCGGTGCGGGAGGGGCGGCCGGCCGCTGAACCTCGCCAGTCGAAATCAATACAGCTGCTCTCCCCGCTCCGGAGTCTGGACCCCGTCGCCATGGCAACGAGAGCAGATATTCCGAGCGAGAGCCGGGACACATGTCCCGCGCGCCCCATGCCTCACCCCACCGCGCCCGCAGCACCAAACCCTTTATACGTAACTGCTTTTTCTTTGTTACAAAGATATTGAATGCAACTTGTTGTTACCACAAGCCTATAAAATAACAGTTCTCGGGTTGGACGTTTTGCAGAATGATTACTGTTTCTTTAAATTGCAAAGTATAATCTTATTTCAAATGCAAAATGAATGCACCTCTTTTCCACCAAAGTATTCATATCCATTTATTCATTAGTTACATGCACGTACATTGCATTAAGATTTTATATTTAAGATAGCACGACGCAGGTTAAAGATTCATCATAATTTTGAATGCGCTGACGATGACGAGGACGGGATTTGTGATTTGAATACGGTCGAGGGAGTGCCACTTAAATGTCGATATCATTGTCTTTGAAGCCAGAGGTCTCTCATTCCTCCTTACGAGGAAGACTAATACAAATTGAATATTTTTTAGCTACGATTATGAAGCAAATGTTTTCTGAACTTTCATTCAAAGACATTATCTGTGGAATTTGAAACGAAACGCGTTGAGATGCAAATCTGATCTCGTCAGAGTTAGATAAATATAATGCCGTAAAACGCATTCAGGAATACGGCGATGTGGGCATGGGCGTAAGCTCGCTGCGATCGAGTTTGAGCTTTTAGCTCTACTTATTTGAAAATATATTTATTTTCATACTTACGCTGCTGGGTGCTTCTAGTCTCACACTACACTTTTAAAGTTAAACATGATATTTAATTCTCTACGTCTATTACTTCATAGATATTACTTTCTGTACGATCCGCAATTTTAACGCAACTTTGCACACAATTAAATACCACGAGTACGAAAAAATCTAGTCATAAGAAACCTTATTAATTACCTAGTTTATTTGCTTAGCTTTATTATACCTAGTTTATTTTTAGCGTTTATTAGCTTATTTTTTTATCATTCCATAGTTATTTCAGAACAATTCCCTTAAACCTCTTATCGAAAGGTAACCTAACTTTTATTCCGAAAAAAATACGGTGACGGGGAAAACCGGATCAAAGCAAATACAAAGACGATGGTGTCGATTTTGTTTTTGCATTTTCCTAAACTAACCTAATCTGACCTGATCTCTAAAATTATAGCCGCCCTTGTTTTTTCGGTCTTTTAGAAAATGATGGCAATATTTTAAATGCTGTCAAATTAGGTTAAGTTAGGAAAATTAAACAACAGAATTGGCACCATTGTCATATCAATTATAATAGTATTAAACAAAGTCGCTTTCTCTGTTCCTATATCCCTATATGTCACTATGTCCCTATGTATGCTTAAATCTATAAAACTACGCAACGGATTTTGATGCGGTTTTTTTAATAGATAGAGTAATTCAAGAGGAAGGTTTATATGTATAATACATGCATGGTATGTGGGTGCACCCGTGAGAAGCAGGGGCGCGCGGGCGGGTCGCTAGTATTAATTTTAATTAATATAAGACAATGGTGCTATAGCAATCACTTAAATAAGCGAGCAATGCCGCGGGCGGTAGCTAGTGTTTAAGGCGAAGCGACTGTCATTTTATTTATTATTAACCCAACTAATGCAAAAATCATCGCCTGTCCTATGAAAATATTTCCAGCTCTCGAACTAAGTCCTAATGAATACCTGACGTAATCTAGGTACCTGTGTGCGATTGTTTATAAAATGAAATGGTGGTTCTTGATGAAGCTTCATTCTGTGACAATCTTTCCACGCCTCTGCGTTTTGTTTTAAAATAATAGAGTAGGCATTGCAAATTGCTTTATAAACTAACTTAAACTTTAATGGAAGGCAGCGCGGCGCGATGTTATTTTTATCCTTGGGCAAATAAAGAGCACTAGGTTATTAAAACTTGCAATGCTTTATTATAATCAGCCAATGCGAAAAGTACTGCGAACCACGCTTATTCATCCTTAACCAATCAACAAGGTTAAACTATTATGCGTTTGTTTAGGATCCTAACATTAAGCCAGTTTTTTGCGGTGTCTCCGCTTGTAGCATTTTTATCTGAGCGCTTCCGTGCTTGGGAAGTAAAAATAAGATGTCTCTTAAGCTCGAGACGACTTCAAAAGTCACTTAATTCGCCACTAGCTCGTACAAACTTATTTAAGTGCACTGCAAGCTGCTGCGTAAGTTCCAGATTGTTGTCTTCAAATCCTACTACTATTACAAACGCGAAAGTTTGTAAGTATGGATGGATAGATGGATGTTTGTTACTCTTTCACGCCGGAACGGCTGAACGGATCTGAATGAAACTTGGCAGATAGATAGATTATAGTCTGGAATAGCACAAATGCTGCTTTTTATCCCGTGGAAATACCGGGATTTAAATCTGCGCGGGTGAAACCGCGGAGCGCAACTAGTGTGCCGATAAAAATCGTTATTGTACTTAAATGCAAAGTTTGCATTGTTTCAGAATGTGGATCACAAGGCCAAGTTCCGTTCAAAGAAAGGGCAACTGCCGTTTGTGGAATTAAATGGAGAAGAGATTGCCGATAGCGCCTTCATCATCAAGAACCTGTCTGAGAAGTTTAACACTGACCTCGATGCATGTAAGTAGCGAGCGAGTAGATGGTTACTTCCTGGATTATTAGATTTCGACAGCCTTCACAGCTCAGTTGGTAGTAGCTCTGCCTTTTGCGCCCTACCGTGGGTTCGGTCCCCCACCGACAACAAACATTTGTGTGATGAACCTATATGTTTATTATCTATCTCTGAAAAGTATATGAGTAATATATCAGCTATCTGGTTCCCAGCTTTGATTGGGTTGGGACGAGATGGTGTTGTGTGGATGAATATTAAATATTATACATTCGCAAAAATTTAAAGTCGCAAGAACGGATACTTTATTTGTATGATTTATTTCTCACATTAATTTTAATCAAGCTTACTCCTGTGGTGACGTTATACTCATAAGTATGTCTCCCAAGAGCCCCTATGACACATTTTGTAATTACCATCAACAAGGACAAAGTGATTGTCGTAAATTCTTCATGAGTGACAATTTGTATGTTATGTGATAAGACCGATAAGGCTGTCGCTGGTCCCTGGAGAGCGTGATCTTTCTACTTCTATTCTACCTGTGAATTAAAAATAGGTAGGCACCTAACCTACTTATTCATTCACTTACTTTACCCCCTAAGATATTCTTAAAAAAGTTTTCGATCTTTGAAATTTAATTTTTTCAATTCATTTAATAATTTTTACTATTAAGTACTGTGTTTTTGGTTTTTTAAACTACATAATACGTTTTCTATTATTACTGAAAATTTTGTTGACATATAAAACCAAAACCTGGAAAAGCCCCAGGTTGTCCTAGAAACCTGACACGAGTATCTACATCGCGCATGTGCAGTTTGTACAAACGTAGGTCACCTCTAAGATACCCTAACACACATTCTTATTAATATCCAGCTCTGACTTCGGAGCAGCGCGTCGTGGCTCACGCCGTGAGCTCCATGATCGAGAACCACCTGTCCTGGGTGGTGCTGTGGTGGCGAGCCAAGTACCCGGACAGCGTCATCAAGGGCTACCAAGTGAATCTGCAGAGCGCGCTCAACACTCGTCTGCCGAACCCGATCCTAAACTTCTGCTACAAGCTCACTTCTGGTCGCAAAGTAAGCCGTCTCTAAGTTATGGGTTGTTTTAACCCAATTTTCAGATAGTACTGCACATGACTTGTAAGTAGGATCATACAAAAGAGCGGTAGATATCAAGCCGAGTGGAACTGGCATCTAGAGTTACCTAGTTTTAAGGCGTCGACAACACCTAATATACCTCTCGCTCGCACGATTCGACATTTTGAAAGATATAAAAACACTAAGTCCAATTTAGAAAAATCGCAAACAACCATTTTGTGTGCAATCACATTGCACACAGTTTGGTAAAAATTTCATTTTGATTGATGCCAGTTTTCCTACTCAAAAGTTTGCTTATGTACGAAAACTAGAAAAGTAACTTTTAAGTAGGAAAACATGCATCGATCAAAATGAAATTTTTACTAAACTGTGCGCAATGTACAAACATGTGTAACAAAATAGTTGTTTGCGATTTTTCGAAAATGGGTTAAGTGATTTTATATCCTTCAACAAGTCAAAACGTGCGAGCGAGAGTCACATTAGCTCTTGTCTTCACCTTAAGACGTTTCAAGGTGATTCTTGTGATTTACTGAATAAAGATATTTTGACTTTGACTGCCTGTTCCGCTGAAGGGCTGGAGTGTTCCTGGTGCCTGACCAGCCTTCCTCCACTTGTCTTTTTCAATTAATGAAGACTTCTCTTTCGTTTCATTCGGTATCCCATATGAATTGGGATACTACCTCCATCAATTTCATACATTCGTGTTTGAGAAGTGCTGTGACCTATTTTGGAGTCGTTTACCTCTAGCTGCAGCTTAAGGGGTGGGGGATCCCGGGGAAGCTTCACCTGCGCCACAGAATAGATATTAGTTTTTACGCCACGCTGCCATGCAATGGGATGGAGAAGTTAAAGAGTTATAAATTCAACTTTATACCCTGAAGTAACTCATTCACACACACTTAGTGCACGTAACTTTTGTACCGGTAGCTGCAAATCCGGAGAAGCTCATTGTGATATCCTGAATTATTCCATCTTAACGTGCGCGTCCACCGCATCCGCATCGCTGCGTACGGAGCGGACGGATTTGTTGCTTTGTATTGATTTGTATGGTACAGCGTGCACTGGATCGGCATTTCAGCGCCAGATACCGGTATTTCTGCTGATGACGTCATCCGCAGTGAACGCGCCATTTGGATCCCGGCATTTCAGCGCCAGAGATCGGTATTTCTGCTGATGACGTCATCCGCAGTGAACGCGCCATTCGGAATTGCTTTGAAAATACCGATGATGCCGATGCAAAATCCGGATGCAGTGGACGCACCCCATCGGCATTTTGTAAATACCGATACTCCGTCCGCTCCGTACGCAGCGATGCTGATGCGGTGGACGCGTACCTTAGCGTCTTTGTGCGTTTCTTGGGTATTGTCTGTACGTCATAGATCCTGCGAGGAAGAGACGTTTTCCGACGAGTTTTATCTTTGTCTTGCCCGTTTCTGACGTATCGCGGCTTTGTCATTTCGTGTTTTTTTCCCAGGAATGCCCAATGCGACGCCAATCCCACGTATTTAGTTGTTTCAATGGTTCAATTATTGTGAGATTTTCCAGCGTAGGTTCGTATGATTTTTGTAATTATGCGTTTCATTTATGGGTGAATCAACTTTTAAGGCACTCCTTTTGTGTCCCTGTCATGCAAAGAGCATAAAAATCCTAATTTCCTTATAAAATATGTTTGTTTTGATGTTAACGTAAACTTAGATCCTTTCCTAACATGCTAGTTTCATAGTATTTTATAGTTAATAGGAAAATTTTTGACTTTATTATGGTAACTCAGCAGAACATAAGCACTATCCATACAAAAAACATGTGTCCCCAGGCCTAGATGACGATACAATTTAGGACGTATCTTAAAAAAAAAGTATGAATGCACAGCCTTTTTACCCAATATTATGATTCAGAAAAAGATAAACTTACGTTTAAAGTTAACATTTATAAAAGTTTGACAAATATTTTATATTTTTCGTGCATCCAAACTTTTGTCCCAAACTTTGATCAAAACATCAGTTCTACAGAGTTACCGATAAAAAAATCATGACCGTTATCAAGAGATGACGCCTACCTTGGTGTCATCTAAGGCGATTATTGTCTAATATTTAGTTGGTATGATCAAAAAATCTCTACCTAGCTTTACCGCCCGCCCAGCCTAAATTAAGTTCTCAGCTGGTGCGCGTAGGTTTATTGTCGCTCTACAGCGTTGCAATGGATATTTATGAGGCACCCTCGTCACTTTTTCTAAAAAAACTCGTTAATATTAGCTTAGATGTCGTGCCCCACTGCAAAACCTAAAAATAGATAAACTTGTGCAAATGTTAACAGTATATTTTCATAATATTTCGATGATTTATTTTTTAT
Source organism: Plemyria rubiginata (assembly GCA_963576535.1). Lineage (NCBI taxonomy): Eukaryota > Metazoa > Arthropoda > Insecta > Lepidoptera > Geometridae > Plemyria > Plemyria rubiginata. The sequence goes on from OY754905.1 coordinate 8,742,497, forward strand.
TTTTAGTTGTTCATAATGTTGTCAAAGGAGTGTCTTAAAAGTTGATTCACCCTTATTACCAGTTTGTGTATATTTAATGATTTAAATGCATAATTTTCGTATCTGTTCTCATTCTACATAGGGACCCATTTGGATCGGGTCATGCCCTATTTCGAAGTCGTTAACCTCTAGCTGCAGCATGGGATGAGAGTCCCCTCTCCTCTTATAGGACCTGCCTGACCTGCGCACTGTTGATAGCTACCTAACCAACCGCTTTTCCTCCGATTCTTTATTAACTTTTGTTATTTGAGCGGATGTTTTTTCAAGGAATTTGAATATCTATATTCCTTGGCTTATTTTACTTTTTAACCACAGAAATTAGGGATTTCTCCGTTCCGTGTTTTTAACATGACATTTGCATGACATGTACCGGTCAACGAGAGGTTTACGCGAGGTATAATGTTGCTTATTTAGTGGGTGCTTACTTACCGCGTGAGTATTGGTGAATAGCACAGTGACCAATATATTGAGTTTAATGTTTTTTGGGAGAAATGTCAGCTTCCTTAAATATTGGAAATCGATTCAGTAGACCAGCTTTGTAGTAGTAGCACTACTACAGCATATAGCTGTGGCGATCGATTTTGTAGTCATAGCCAATAATTGTTCTCTTTTTGTATTTTTCCTATGTTTTTGTGACACAAAATAAACGATTGATTTGATTCTTGACTAAGTCCGAGGCAGGCTATCTTGATTCATAGCAACAGCTGGACCACGCAGCACTGCGGTGCAAATGATGATGACGAAGCCATAGTCTTTTCATATTTTTGGAATGTCAAGCGTTAACTTTAATGTTTTTTCCAGGGTATGAAGAAAGCCAAGGCTCACGGCATCGGCGTCCACTCCCAGGAGGAAATCATCGAGCTCGGCAAGAATGATCTGAGCGTGATCTCAGCTCTTCTCGCCGACAAGCCGTTCCTTTTCGGCAACGAGCCCACTCTCGTAAGTTTATTGTTCTGTCATCTCGTTTCGTAACAAAATACTGTTGGATTTTTGTGATACTGTTGCTTGCTGACTGACACTGCTGACTAACTTCATTGCAGCGAGGATGAAGACTGACAATCGTTTTTGTCTAGTAGGGGAAGCAGGGGTAATGGCGCTCGCCGGGTAATATAACTCACCCCAATAACTTGTTAAATACGGTGCCTTGAAACACAGCGAGCACGCTGCAGCACAGTGGTGTGACGCTTGAGCAGGCAGCCTCTCTAAATTCTAAACCTTAAGAGTCCGGTGACAGCGGCTCGCAATTTCGAAGTGCGATTGGCTATTATTTCATTTTATTTCATTTCGGGGAGGTTGTTTGAAAAAATAACTCTAGAGAAACACGCATAAATACTGTTCGAACACAAATAATACAATAATATAAGGGAAACATGCCCGAATCAGAAATCATTTTGGTATTAGTATGTTTGGTCTTACGTTTACCTAATACCAAAATGATTTCTGACTCAAGCACATTTCCCTTATATTATTGTATTATTTGTGTTCAAACAGTATTTATGCGTGTTTCTCTAGAGTTATTTTTTCAAACAACCTCCCCGAAATGAAATAAAATGAAATAATAGCCAATCGCGCTTCGAAATTGCGAGCCACTGTCACCGGAGCCTTAAAATTGCATCAAAAAGAAAAATGAAAAAATAAATAGAGAATTTTTCTCTCAGATGAATTTTACAAATCGAAAATGAGGAACGATTACAAACGAGCTGGCGGCGTTATTCACTTTTCACTATGACCAATCCGATCGCGCTTGCGTTTAGATCACGTGACGTCACGCTGTTTGGGCAGTATCTCCTATTGTCATAAAGAATAAAGCCCAAGATCACGTTCTGACATCACACGCATTTTGGCAAGGGATCTCCTATGTCATAGAAAATATTGCCCCTGGGATGTTAATCACTATGACCAATACAATCGCGTTTGCCGTTGTACCGTCACACGGTTAGAGCAAAGTATCTCCTATGTCATAATGGATAAAGTCCAAGATCGTTTTGTGACTTTACACGGTTTGGGGCAAGGGATATCCTATGTCATAGAGAATAATTCCCCTGGTCTGTTACAGCTGGATGTGGTGGCGTTCGCGAACCTCGCTCAGCTGCACTTCATTGACAAGGAAGTGTCCCACCCGCTGCGCGACGCCTTGGACGAGTGTTACCCGAACCTCGTGGGACTCGTGACCCGCGTGAAGGAACGCGCCTTCGCAGACTGGGACGAGATCTGCGCTCCCGTCGAGCCTCCCCAGGCCAAGCCTAAGGAGGTTACTCACGCATTATAATTCTAGAATATATGCTTCAAAACGCGTTTCTCAGCTGTTACTATCATGTTACAATATCTATCATTCTAACAACATATATTATAATTCTAGCGGATATTCGCTAAAAGCTTGTTCCGGCTTATACCATGTTAAACCCCTAAGACGCCCTTAAGTATTATACCCTCACGCATTATAATTCTAGGATATACGCTTCAAAACCCGTGTCTCAGCTGTTACTATCATGTTATACTATCTATCATTCTAACAACATCCTTACATTATAATTCTAATGGATCTTCGCTCTTCCGGCTAATACCATACTTAGACATCCTTAAATGATCTTGAGATTGTACCTGGTAACATGAGATGAGGCGATATCTTACCTTGGCACACCTTATTATTTTATTGTATCGTAGATGCACAAACAATTAATGATTTACGATTTGCCTGATCAAAGTTGTGAAGCTAATTCTGAAGTTGTAATTTCTGTATTGATACTTAAATCAAAAACTAGGAATGTAATACTTTCTGATATCAGGTGAAGGAGAGCAAAGACGGGAAGGAAGCCGACGCGCCCGCTGAGAAGCAGCCTCTGTCGGATGAGCCTGAGAAGGGCAAGGTATGAATAGTCTCCATAGCTTTTTTTTATGACCAACATTATGATAAAGACAAAGACCTTTGACGATGTCTGAATCTGAATCATTTATTCAAAGGATTGAACACATTCACAATATATTGTTTAGCATAATAAAACTTTGGCTTATCAGGCATAATTAACAAAAGATTAAGAAATATTATAATAAATACCTAACTTACATCAGGATTTACCAAATGTTTTTGTAATGTGAGTAATATGACTGTCTCAACAGTATTTATGTGAACATGAGTTGGCTAACCCAAGAAACTCGAGTAGCTCGGCAATAAATGAACCTACCTAATTTATAATAATGCCAGTGCTCTTAAAAAGTGAAGGAAAACATCGCATCGTGAGGAAACCAGTTACTATTCTAACAGCGGCGATGGGCTTGCAACCTGTCTATGGAATACTAACTACTGCAAAATGTGGGTACGTGCCAAATGTAATGTTTGGACGTACCTCTGACTACCCCCTTAGACATCCTCAAAGAATCTTGAGTTAGTACTTGGTACTGAGAGATCTGAAGGGATATCTACCGTGCCTGGGGATCAAAGTCGTAAAGCTGTTTCAGTTTAATTTCAATTTGTAATTCTCTTTAATTCTAGGGAGACGAGAAGGAGAAAGAACTCGAGAAGGAGCCGGAAGACAAACAGGAGGACAACGAGAAGGAGAAGTAAAGCACACTCCCACTCTATTCGTTCATGCACTACTTAGAGTCAGACTCGACAACCCTGTATTATATCGTCGCATCTATTCGTATATACCGATGCTTACCGTCGAAGGACGCATGGCCCTTAGAAGATTTACTCGGAAATTTCACATTATAAACGTTTGTCATTTGTAATTTCATGAATAAATTTTGATTGCCATCAAAGCTCTAGGTTTTTGTATGGTCGTAACGTAATATGAAATAAGCTATCGAAGTTAGCTATTACTAGAAAGTTATGGATATTTTATTCAAATTCCGATGGACTCTTAAGTGTAATTTCAAGTCATTATAAAATGAAGTAGATGTACGTAAGTAATCTCATATATTATTATTCCGAAAGCTTTGTGTGTTCTTCATTATATGAAAAAAAAAAGTACGCTAAGTTTGTTCCGTTCTGTTGTGAAAACAAACGCTCAATTTTCATTATTTTATATTTTTATAAATTGTCTAAGACTTTCAAAACATTCTTATGCACAAAACCTGCCAATACATTCACCTTTGTTTTTCAGACGTATTGATTGCATAGAAGAACACATTCCTATTTTATTAATGAAACTTTTTTATAAATTCTTTCCGTGAGACAATTTTGTTTTCAAGTGTTTGAGGCAATTTATAATTTTTTTATATTAGTTGAGTAGTTTCTAAGTATACTTATTTTATATTTGAGTAACGCCTTTTGTGAATTATGCGATAAAGTTAGGAAGTAGATTACGTCATGATACCAAATATTGGCTGAATTCAAGACAATTTAAACGAAGGGATGATCTCATTACACATCCAGTTCAATGGCTATCTTTGTGAATTCATCTTAAAATTATTAGACTGTTTTAAAATACTCGTTGGTTTTTACTAAAGAAAATTTACATTATACAAATTTTTGATAGTCAAAAAAGCCAGGAAGACTGTTTTTTCATAGTCCGTAAAATTTTGATATTGTATTTTAAGGTTTAGGAATGAAATTACTCAAGATTGTAAGGTCTGTTTTTATTGTTATTAATACTTACATGTCAAGCGCTGTCGCGCATATTCGAGCTTTCGTTAGTAAAAAAGTAAATTCTAAACGGAATTCCTCGCTAAGACTCGCGAATAAGACTCGGTCATCATGACTTGGTGTATCATGACATTACATTCATTTTTTTTATCTCCTTGGATGCTGTTCGTCACTGAAACAGGCTATACAATTATTACATGCTTATTCGAACATTATAATACATTCCAGCTTTCTCAGCTTATTACATCTTACAATATACTTATAGTAACGTAAGTGTAGTAAATTAGAAATAATAATATTCAGTCTTGTGGTTCTATTATTCGATTGGCATAGAATAGCATCGTGTTTCGTTATAAAGATCAATGTGGTCAATGTTAGAAATAAATCTCGTCTATTAGCCAAGAGTGAGTCGCTTAACCTTAGTAAAGTCCTTGTAACATTGAGTTTACTTTGTCGAGAGGAAGGACTTTGCTAACGATACGTGTACTATTTCCCTTCTTATAGAATCTACAAATGAGCAGATTAGAATTTTACAAAAATAACGCACAATTCGATTGCGGGACGAACGGAGTTTTATGATATAGGATCGTAACAACTAGAGTATCGTCGGCGATAAGTTTCAATACATCGGTTGAGAATGTTATTATAAAACACGGCACTTGTTAAGAATAATGTAGTTTTTTGTCATCTATAAGTATAATTAGACATTTTATAGTAGGCTTTTGTAAAAATATTTCTCTTTAATATGTTTTTGAATTCGCCCATCGCCCATGCATGTCGCTTGGGACTTTAAAGATAAACTTGGTTATTCTGTTGATCTGGTCTTGCATAGATTCGATAAGAAAGGAGATTATTTAAGGTTATCTGGTAAACAACAGTAGAGTTAGAATAGACGGGCCGCCACGAGCGTTGCTCCGGGTAGATTATGCGTAGGTAGGTACGTATTATATTAAAAGAGTTGTAAGGTAGAACAGAAGTTTCGTTATCGTATGATATGATTTCAAATTTTCCGCTGGACCTCAAATTGTGTTATGGGCTGGCTGAACCTTTCGGTGCGATTATGGTGGAGAAATAAATACCGGATGCATTAAATGGCGACTGGTAATACGACTAGAACGTTCACTGCTTCAATTGCAATCCGCAAATGCACTTGACGCGGTAAACTTTCTAAGACCTGCATCTTGGACCAAAAAAAAAGATCAAACAAGGGAACATGCGGCAGGGATTGTTGTATTTAGTGGGATGTTTTAGTGACGAGATTGGGGATAAGTGAGGTATGTGTGTGACTGTGAATGAGGTTGTGCCTGAAAATAATGTTGAAAAAATGAGTTGTGTGACTGTGAATGAATTGGTTGACGATTGAGGTGTGTGACTGTGAATGTGGTGTGTGACTGCGAATTGGTGTGTCTTAAAGGGTGTGTGAATGAGAATATGGCATGTGACTGTGATGAGGTGTGTGACTGAAAAAGAAGTGTGTGACCTAATGGACAGCCATTAGGTGTGTTGAAGTGTTTTGAGTTTGTGTGGCTGTGTATTATGTTTGTGTATTGCGAATGGGGTGGACCGAAAATGGAGGTTAACTTAGGGTTCAGCCAGCATTTATCACAAACTGGTACCCCAGCAACAACCGCTGAACCACTGCCAAGTAATATAATAGAAATAATATAAGGAAAAATATTCAATAAGATTTTATATGTAATTCGTCTTTCATTCGATTAATTATTACGATATATTTAGTAAAATTTTTATAATATTATATCTGTACCATCTCATCTAAACGCCTGTTTCAGTGTTTTGTGAAATGTACGTGTACGTGAAGTTGGATGGTAATATAGTAACGTACGTAGTTAGCAACTATGTAACAGCTGAATAAGCACCCACATTTGAAATGATGTATTGTATTTATTGTTAGGAGTAGTTACTGGAACATTGTTTCAAACTTATTAAAAATAGGAATTTTATAAATAGATAGGTATACAAGATCTCTGTCATGGCAAAACACTGGTCATTGTATACCTAAAGTTATATGTTTTTTAAATTTAAATTGTAATTGCATGTCGGAGCATATTCGGTCTGCAATATATTAACGAAATTACATTTTTATCCTTTTTACCTGTTTTGTTGTAAGTTACGTTGTTATTATTTACATAAATCTTAATTACATTCTATTACCACTTATTTCAGATTTAGTTGGAACTCTTGTATTTTATTAGTAAGAAAAAATGTGTCAAATAGGTACTTACCACTTTTAAATGTTTCAACTTTTTTATTACAATTTGATTCAAAATGTATCTAAGTAATTTCACATAATTTAAATAATGTGGTTTTCAATTATCGTGTCAATATTCGTAAATAAGTGTAATCCCATGTAGTTATGTCGCCATATAATATACCAACTGAATCATTTAGTTTAATGTTCTTAAATATTTCAGTGTTTCTGTCGCCATTAAAGTATATTAATCTAAAAACAATTGGTTTTATTTATAATCCTCTGCCTGCATTTATAGGACGAACATAAATTTACCTAATGGTGGTTTTACATGCTTGCCAAAGCTTGGCAGCACAACCGTGGAAAGAGGGCGTTTTACTTGCTTGACGCTTGTCGCCGATCAGTATAGTAAGTACATTCCTGTCACAGATATGAACTCTATTGTAGTCGACAGAAAAATTTAAAGAGTTTCGGGGGCCATAAATCGATCTAGCTAGGAAAATTTTTTAGAAAACGTTTATTTTGCGAACGAACCGAGCAAAGCTCGTAATTAAGTAGCTATCTGGTTTACAAGCATTAGTTTAGTTTCTATCTAGCCTCTAATTAAGTCCACCTATATTTTTACACCTACGTGGAAACGACTTCCATGAATAAATGACCTATTTTTTTTCTATTTCATTTATGGTTACGAACACTTTGACAAAAGCAAAAAAGTTGCTGATTTCAGAATAATGATGAGTATCGCTGGACAGGGAGGGAACATGGCAGGAAGTTGGCGCTGTGATCGTTACAAACTTACGATTACCTATGTTGAGAATTTTGTAAAATGTTTTATTTATGATTTGGGGAACACTTCGGCAAAAGGTTGTTGATTTCAAGGAATTTATTCCTTGGTTGATCTCATATGATATGATGAGACTGCAGGAAGATGGCGCTACGATGGTTTTAGAAAGTACGAAGTGTGATGAACATGCGAGCAGCAACTCAGCAAAATGTAAGACCAGTATTTAACTATAAGAGGGCGCTGATATGATAATATAAGCAGGTAAGGTGCTCATTATTTTTTAAGTAAATTTTTCATCTGTGATTTGGACAACCCATCAGCAAAAGGTTGTTGAATTCAGGATTTGATTTGAATAGGACTTTTCGGATAGATGGCGCTGTGACCTACCAAGCAAGCGTAATGCATTGCATCCGCGTATTTGACGACTTCAGTGGCACAGCGGGCGAGTCCGCCTGCGACGCAGAGGTTGCGGGTTCGATTCCCGCCTCGGAACAAATTTGTGTATAATCTGCAGAAATTTGTTTCGCTGGTCTGGGTGTTTTCTATGTATAATAAAAAAATATATATCTATGTATTTAATGTATTAAATACATATATTAGTTATCTAGTAGGTACCCATAACACAAGCTTTGAGTAGCTTACTTTGGGGCTAGATAGTGCTGTGTGGATTATTATTGCGAACTGAGTAGGTATTTTTTTTTAATTATGTAGCCTACAGGCTACAGATACTACTATTTATTTACATACGTAATCATAACCACAACGACGTTTAAATAACCACAGCCATTAACTAGGTACCTCACTCCTAACACATACTACTGAGTATCTTACTATCTAAATTCCTAAGGTCTGGATTCTCCACCGCATCTAATAAAGCTAGAATAGTTTCCAACACTTGTTGATGTTTCTGAGGAACACTTCCAGTTACGGTAGACCAAATCTAAAAAAGAAGTATCCCTGAGAAAGCACATTTAATCAAAGTATGTACCTACCTGAAAAGAAATTCAAATATTTTCCGTGTTTCGTTGAGCGTGCTACGCATGAGCCTACGCAGTCGTAGAGGCTATATAGCAACTAAGGTCGCAAAATAGGACGCAAGTAAACCTTTTATATTTTCAAAATAGACAGTTCAACCTTTAATTTAAGATATGTGAGAGTATTCGACTATGGTTGCTAATTGTTGTAAGACTATGTGAAGTAAATAATAAGTCAAATATTTGGTAGAAATCCGGTGTGGCGTATAGCACGTAAAAACAACGACTTATACCGTCTTATTATAAAAATGTGAGTTAGACTAGGCTTAAGCCAGGACTAACTGGTCCGTGGTCTAACTTTGATACCGAAGTTGGTCCCTGCTCTATAGAAAAATCAAAGACTTAGACCAGACGTTATTATAAAACGGAGTTTATTCCCTAAACCACGGTTTAAAGATAAACCCGAACGACCCCTAGTTTAAGTATGGTCTAACTAATAAAAATCTCATTTTGCCAAATTTTATTTGGTCTCCCACATAAGTTTATTCAATAAAACAACTTGTAGCACTGCATTATCCAACATACATTTCAAACTCTAGATTCCGATCTAAATTTGAAATGTCAAAACGCATGGGTTGCCACGAATTTGTCAATATCAAGTTGATAACGAGATTTAAAACAAAAAGGCGGAGATCTGAGTCAAGAAGAGAAACTAAAAATTGATTCGTTAAAACGAAAGACGAGGTAGTATGCGCATATGACTTTAGCCTGCGGCAAGAGAGTACAGTTATACCAACTTATCTAAGCCGGTCTGAAGTTAGCTGTTTAGAGAATTCTCGATTCACTATTGGCCATTTATGCACAAGCGGCTAACTTCAGACCGGCTCAGATAAGTTGGTGATTCCAAAATGAATGAACGATTGATTGCCATAATTTGTTATAGTCTGTGGATATTTGTTGAATGATTATGTTCTGTGATGATGAATCATGGACTATCTCAGGTACTATGTAGTCTTCGACTAAAGTGTCTTTTGTAATACGAAAATGATAAACCTGAGATGATCCTAAATTTATGAGATAAACCAGGTTTAAGTTGTTTATAATAAGAAAACGTGACTTGAGCTAGGTTTAAACCCAGGTTTGATTTGTTTATAATAAGGCTGATTAAGTCCAATAAAATTTTAAAATATGACTAAATAGTAAGAACATACCTTGATCTTGGAAATCCATGTCACCAAACACCACTCAAAAACAAAGCAAATCTGAGAATTCACCGTTACACAAACAAAACAATATGACTGTGCTAATGAGTTACTGCTAGGCTAGCGCAACGTAATGATGTGTTCACTTCGGAGGTTGAAAAATATTTGATACAAGTGGTAGATATTATAGAGCCTAGCCATTTTCTATTATTAAACACTTTATCATTCTTAGATCAGTCTGAATTTTTTTTTGCTTTGCTTATAAAGCTTTTATTTTCGTACTTATCTCGTAACGTCGTCGGGCCACAATAAATCGTCTCTTGAAATCTCGACTCGACGAAACCTCGTCAAATAACTGAAACAGCTTCATAACTTTGATCGCCAGTCACGGTTGATATCCCCTCAGATCTTATAGTACCAAGTACGACTTTCAGATTCTTTGAGGACGTCTATGGGGGTAGTCAGAGGTACGTCCAAATATTACATTTGGCATTTGCAGTAGTTAGTATTCCATAAGGGACAAATTGCAAGCCCATCGCGGCTGTTAGAATAGGTACTAACTGGTTTTCTCACGATGTTTTCCTTCACCGTTTTCTTTAACGGTGTTAACGTGCTCTTGCACGGCATTGCGCACATAAATTTTTCGATGGGAAAAATCTATTGGTGCACGTTTGGATTCGAATCCACGACCTTACGATCGAAAGACGGGGTCACTCCCACTACTCCTATTAGACCACCCGGTGCTCGTAGAATAAAGTTTTTGCGTTTTTTATTTCGAAAAGTCTTCGTATTCCATTGCTGTGGGAATTTATCTCGGCATCAAAGGTTTTCAAATAAATTAAATGCCAAGACCAGGTGCAGTTATTAATAACTAGTTGCGCCCCCCGGTTTCACCGGCGCAGATTGAAATCCCGGTATTACCATGAGATAAAAAGTAGCCTATGTAATTTCCAGACTATAATCTATCTCTCTACCATGTTTCATCCAGATCCGTTCAGCCGTTCCAGCGTGAAAGAGTTACAAACACTCATCTATCCACCCCTCCATACGTATGGATGGATAGACAAACTTTAGCGTTTATAATAGTACCTAGTAGGAATAATTTCCAAATTTAGATTTGTTTTAAAATTATATTTTTCTAATTTGTAGGTCTAAAATTAGAAAAATGTAAGTCCCATTTACAAGTGTGAAAAATTGCATGGATCAAAATTTAATTTTCGTTGATTCTAAGCATAGAAAGCTAGATAAGGAAAAGAACTATAACTGTACAAATTACAAGGGAATTACCTCATTTCTCAGCTCCTGAAATAAGCCGTAATCACCATAGAGGTTCCGTTTTAGTATTTTGATTCGGATCCCTAAAACAATCTGTGCCATGTAGGCTAGACCAACACGTAAATAGGTACAGCCTGCATCGGAATGTATTCGTGCGAGATCGCATGCATGATAATACAGTGCAGCTTCCCGTTCCGGGCTCTCCACACGAGATTTGCGTTTAGCATGGTTTTAGCACAAAAGTGGTTTTAGCTCACTCACCTACATACCTACATCTACATCATGTTGCGCTTAGGAATATTTTCGAAGTCATTAACTATGAACTATTTTAGTATACGTAAAGGTAAGTACCTACTCGACTATGCATCTGTCAGCCTGCTATGTAATGTCACTATTTTTAAGGCGTGTTCTGCGATTCTGCGTCCTGCAATTGCGTTTTTGCGATAAATATTTTCAGAACATTTTGTATTAAGAAGCGCAAAAAGTCAGACACTGCTGCGATATAAACGCGCTTCTTTTTTTTCTACAATAGGACAATCAAATCGCGCGATCGGACGCGCGTTTAGAAGGCGCCTGTGGGCGAGAGGCTTTAAGTTGTACTTTGTCAAAAACAAAGCTCGAAGGCGGACAGCGAGTTGCTCAGAAATGAAATAGTTGAAATAGTTAAATCCGTAGGGAACACTTACTAAAAGATTGAAATAAATAATAACTACCTACAATTTTTGTATCATTTTATTCGTACCGATTGTTTATTATTAGGTAAGTACATTATTTTTACCTTTGTAAGAAGCTATGTACTTGTACACAAACGGTACGCCTACCTACAAGGTTTTGTATAACTAATACAATACAAAAAAAGGACTTGAATTTGAATGTGAATTCGTGAAGTAGGAATAGCTCCAACATGGAGCCTTGACACCGAGCCTCGTGACTAAACCTCCCTTCAGACCCGAAAGTCGGACTGACGCTGCGATGTCCTCTTGTTACTACGACTTTTTTTTTGTATGAAATGAAATGATGTTTTGTTTTGTTTTTTTACTCGCCGCGGCGGCCGGCGGCGCGGGCCGGCGGGCTTCGTGGCGATTTTTATGATTGTTTTTTTGTTTGGTAGATCATAAATCAGTGGTAGTCTCCTATAAATTGTGGAATGGAATTCGGTACTATTTGATAAATTCAAGTTCGTAACATCCAAGTTGTTTATACATGTTTCGACTCAAAAGTTATTTTTTTTGTAGAGTTTAACTAAACCAAACATCTAAACTAGAATTTTATTATACATAGTCGTACAAAATGTAGTTCCAAGTAAATTATGTAAAGTAGTTATTTGTATTATTTCCGATGATAACTACATGTAGCATATGTTTATAGGTAGGTACAAGTATATCACAGAAGATAACCCATGACATTAGATAATAGTTGCTTTACCCACACATAGAGCAATATTTTTGCCGCTGTGAGACTAAAATGAATTTAGACTTCGTATACCTAGGTACGAAGTATGTTCTGTGGGTGGTTAGTTAAAACTTTTAAAAGACTACTCTAGAAAACTGTACCTACCTAGGTCTAGGTACAATAAGTCGATGTAGGCCCCTTATTTTCATGTACCATGTTACTCTTGTCTTACTCATGTCATCTTTCACACAATCTTTCCATATTTTTGCACCGGTGGTCACTAGACCACTAGGGAGTGAGCCGCCTTCCGATCGTAAGGTCGCAGGTTCGAATCCGGTCGATTTGATTTCGTGGTCTGGACTGAACACAATGGATTTTTCTATCGAAAAATTTATGTGTGCAATGCCAGTGCTCTAGAGCTGGTTCAGACACGGCGGAAACCGCGCGATTATAGAATCGCATGGAAATCGCGCGGGTCTGGTTTATATGAGTTAGTTAGTAATCGTTCAGACATAACCGCGCGGTTATTCAAGCCGCGCGGTCTATAATCGCGCGGTTCCCGCCGTGTCTGAACCGTGTCTTAAACGGTGAAGGAAAACATCGTGAGGAAACCAGTTAGTATTCTAACAGTGGCGATGGGCTTGCAACCTGTCACGTATGGAATACTAAACTGCAAAATGTGGATATATATGTGCCAAATGTATTGTTTGGACGTACCTCTAACTATCCCCTTTAGACATCCTCAAAGAATCTTGAGTTAGTAGGTACATGGTACTTTACTTTGGTAGTTGGAGAGATCTGAAGGGATATCTACTGTGCATGGGGATCAAAGTCGTGAAGCTGTTACAGTTTGTTTCATCCATATTTTATTTGGCCTAGGTCTACTATTTAATGTATCCACATCTGAAAGTCTTTTTGTTTATGGCATTCTTCCATTCACGGAAGAATTCGCGTGACATGCCCTTACCATACTAATACTAACCATCTCATTTTCTCAGTCACTGGCACTTTAAAACTGTCTCTTACTTTCTTTTTCTTATTTTATACCTACTTTAATTTTAAATTCATCCTTTGAACCGGATATGAATTATGGATAATCCAGTTTATTGCACCTGAAGAACGCGAATTTTTCTAGCAAATGAGATTTTTATTTTCTGTTCTCTTAGTAGTTCTCGAACTATGTTTTTACAGTAAAATCCAAAAGTGTTCTCGTTATAAAGTTCAGTAAAACCTCATAGGTCCCGTACGTGCTAATTAGGATTTTTTCCGAGAACATGTTAATGTTAAATTCGTACTGAAACTGAAACAGCTTCACGACTTTGCTCTCTCCCAGGCAGGCTCTGTGGAAATCCTCTTCTCAGAGGACAATTTACCTCAATTAATATCTTTTGGTACAATTCATCTCAAATTTCAATAAATTTATTTATTGGTTTTAAAATTATTCAGAAATTTTGAATGTGCAAGAAGTCTTTGACGGTACCGTCAATTGTTGCTATAGCCCCAAATTTGCCTGAAGGCTGAAAAACAATGGTGTAATTCTGCAAGTCATTACTGTGCTTGCTTGAATGAAACAGACAATAAAACGTTCAGTTCAATATTGCTTAAATCGCAGCTTGCTAGAAGAATGGCATCAAATAAAATATTTAGGATTCAGATATTATGTAAGGAGCTTGCAGTTTCTGGGTCAGGAGGCAGAATTGAACGGCAAGCACTTACTAACACAATAACGAGCCCGGGATAAACACTTGGACGTTTATAAGCATACTGGCTGCACTCCCTGGTATCATCCGCGTGGTTTTAAATCCCGATATTCCAACGGGATAAAAAGTAGCCTATGTGTTATTCCAGACTACAATATATCACTGTGCCAATTTTCACTAAGATCCGATCAGCCGTTCTGGAGTTATAGAGTAACAAACATCCATCCATCCATCCATCCATACTTACAAACTTTCGCATTTTTTTATATTAGTAGGATTTACAGACTCACTAGACTCATTGCCACTGCTAGACGTAGGGCTCTACTGTATTATAGAGGACCCTCTACTATATTATAGTCTATATTAAAGTCTTAATATAGTAGAGGGTCTTACGTGCAATGGACTTCTTCAGGCGGATAATGATGACAAGTGGTGCCTAATACTAGGATAATAAAACGTTTTGCTGTTCTATTTCTAGTGTTTGTGTGATGGCGCAAATACGTGTTATTCACGCCGCAAACATCCACAAATACCTATAATAGATGTTAGGAATAATATCATGAAAAGGTTTCTAAGCACAGCACAGTAGGGAATTAACACAACTAATATTGAACAAACTTATAATTGTATTTTATTTTACTTTATCCCTTTTGTATTGATATTAGCCCTTGAGAAGATTTTAACATAATTGGGTATTTGATCGCACAAGAAAGGAATATTATAACATTCACTGCCCCGCCTAAGGAAACAGGTTCAAGAGCTAACACGTTCCGAACCTATCTACACATCAATGTGATGTTGAAAAAAAAACCAGGCCCTTGAGCAGGATACGGAATAAAATTGGCTGCAAATTAAAGAGCAGCTTGCAACCATCGATAATAACTTTTAGGCTATAGGTAGGTCATTCAGTTCACACACTATATTATCAAGTTTCATTCAATTCAATTTAAACTCTCTCCAACAAACACTCTGAAACTTTTACATCATATTATTTTTATTACAATTAATTTTATTATACACCACGGTTTTAAATATCAATACCTACCTTAGTAATTTAAAACAAATATATAATAATTTAAAAAAATAAATAATGCTGGACAATCCACACAGGACCATCTAGCCCCAAAGTAAGCTACTCAATGCTTGTTGACCGAGCGAGCGAAGCGAGCGAAGCGTCTCAGTTTCCACATTGGCCAAAAATGCGTTTGTCCGGATGTCTGTCTGTCTGTCTGTCTGTTCTCCTCTACAGGTCGCATTTTTCAACCGATCTGGACGAAACTTGGTACACAGGTTATATGACTTATTAGATTTTTTTTGTCGTCGGGGATTTTTGATTGGAGGGGTACTTCCCCCAAAAAAAGGCCAAAAAGGGGGCTATTTGATATACTGGATATCTCCACCAAATGAGATCCGATTTCGATTATTCTTTTTTTATTTGAAAGGTAGTAACTATGAATTGGTCTCATAAAAGTTTGGCGAAGATCTGATAAGGATCTTCAGCACGATGAACAGGATAGCTCATCAAACAATCGATGGTTTTCAATCAAATTTGAGAGAAACACAAAGGACCTCATTCTACACAAGATGATGCAAAAAAAACAAATAGATCAAAAAAATCACAAAACGGAAAATGCACTTGCACATTACATTCCTCAAATAGCTCACTTTTAGTATGCTCGCGAGGTCTACAGCTCCCAGAGCCACTAGTTATACATAAACACCCAGACCAACGGAACAAATTTCTGCAGATCGTACACAAATTTGTTCCGAGGCGGGAATCGAACCCGCAACCTCTTGCGTCGCAGGCGGACTCTCGCCCGCTGCGCCACTGTAATCGTCAAAACAACAACAATATTTTGTTTACATCCTTTTAGTTCGGGCATACGGTCAGTCATACAATGCTGAGCCGTGGACCTAATTTGTACCTAACAGATAGCATAATTTTATATGTAACAAGCAGCGCCCCGTGGATTCACCCGCTTAGTTTTAAATCCCGGTATTCCCACGTGATAAAAAGTAGCCTATGTGCTCCACACTATAATCTATCTCTTGCCAAGTTTCATCCAGATCCGTTCAGCTGTTTCGGCGTGAAAGAGTAACAAACATCCATCCATCCATCCATCCATACTTACAAACTTTCACGTTTATAATATTAGTTGGATAGAGATAGCAGTTTTGTGTGGCTAATAAATTGAAATGTGGGAAATGGCAATGTCGAATGTTAAATATAAATTATACATAGATACACACGCCAACCACAAAACCCGGGCCTTCAGCACTCGGGTTTTATAATTAATACAATATAATTAAAACAACATGTCAATATATCATAATAGCGTGTGGAGTAGGTACGAGAGCTACTATAGTTTAGTCTCAGACCAAAAGAGTTTTATATGTCTGATTGTGAGATGACGGAAAAACGGTAGAGTTCTCGAGTAGAGGATAAGGTAGCGCTGTAGAAACGCCCGCGTCCGCTCGTGTGTTCACTCAGCAGTGATCCCTTGGCCACACTACCGAGAAATGGCAATAATTATCGCGGTAATCGACGTTGAACGTTGGTGTGACCACGACACGCCGTTCATTACCGCGAGAATTTTACAAATCAAAGTGTTTAACGCGGTAATTATGGCGTTGAAGCGGTCACACTACGTGGAGAGTCGCGAGAATTATCGGAATAATTGTTGCGATTGTGGGCATTGAAGTAGGACGTTGGTGTGGTCAGGACGTTAGACGCAGCAGCCCCGCGCGGCGCATCTCGAGATCGCATCTCCGCTCCGCTCCGTCCCGGGCGGTGCGTGGCGCCTCCGTCCGACCGTCAGTCGCCGTCGGCCCTCGCATCCAGTCGCTCCCAGCAGCGACAGACGCGTCCGACCGCGACAGACTCCATCGACACATCGCGAATCAAAATGAAGCTTCTAAATTATCTTAAATTATTTATTTTTCTCTATCATATATTTTTTTCGGAATCCGTAAAATTCTGTCCTTCACGATGCACGTGCCTGAGGAACAAGGTTGTCTGCCTGAGCCTGGAGCTGACTGAAGTTCCTGTTGCTCCGATGGACACATTGACTTTGTAAGTATACATTTTAACTAACTTTTGTTTAAGTTCGCGGCACGCATCGCCCATAGCAAGTTGCAGCGCAACGGTCGGCGGCGCGGCGGCTAAAGCATTCATTATTAGTTGTAGACTTATAAGATTGCGATTTTAAATGAGAGCATCGCATTCAAATTGACTTGACATGTGTTCAATTAGATACCATTCAACTACATATTATAACTATAATGACGTATACGGAGGTCTCATTAGAGTAACATCAGACAATGTTTCATCAACATCATACATTTTCGACCTAAAATATTCTTTTAAACTGGTGACAATTAGAAAGGTACAAGTACATGTTTTTATTACTAGGAAAATTATGTTTTTCTAATCATCATTCTCTCAGTCCGGTATCACCCACTGTTGGATATGGTTTTAATGATAAGATGCGTAAATTTTATTGAGAGCGATTTGTTTACCACATATGCCTACGCTACGGTTAAACAAACCGAATTCTTAGTAAGCGCTATCTTACCTACCGATTATGACGAAAGTATATGAAGCAAGAAGGCAAAGAAATGTGTTTTTATGAGGACAAGAGTGTGCAAATCTTCTTAAATATATATAACTCAAAGGTGACTGACTGACTGAGTGACATAGTGATCTATCAACGCACAGCCCAAACCACTGGACGGATCGGGCTGAAATTTGGCATGCAGGTAGAAGTTATGACGTCGGCATCCGCTAAGAAAGGATTTTGATCAATTGAACCAAGGGGATAAAATAGAGGATGAAAGTTTGTATGAGATTTTCAAAATAAACGAGCGCGAGCAAAGCCGCGGGATCAGCTAGTTGGAGAATAATGTGTTAGCTTTTCGCGCGACTTTGTTCGTTTAAAGCAGCATAATAGAATATTTTTTTTACATAAAAGAAGAAACATTTCAGAAAGCTCTATGTAAGCTAATCGGCTGGCAAGTCACTTGACTTGAAGCTAGTGACTTGACAGCCTATTAGTGTTGATCGCGCTTTCAGAAACCGGGGGTAAATCTTCCAAATTTCTTAGTAGTATGACAAATTCCAAATTGGTTTCAAAAAGTTTTTGCAGAGGCCGATTCTAGCCCAGTGACTTTTTTGATAATTAAGTCACTGGGCTAGAAACATCCCCCCACCCCCCCAGTCTACAGCGCTTTTATCACCGCGTCTCATACTTCAATTCATGTTTAAAATATTTATTTATTGGCTGCATGTAACAATTTATTGCAAAAGTTGGCAAAAAGCCTGAGTGGTATCTTGAATTAGCGCCCTTCCTCATCACGAAATCGCCTATCTTAGTCTCCTAGCTTCACGCTCAGACTCGAGAGGGTCGTTCCTGATGATCTGACGGCTGGTCTCACCAATAAACTCAACCTTGACCTGGGTACACTGTCCCTATATGTATATGTGCCCTTTGTACAATTTTTTCCTTGATCTGAGACATGTCAAAGTATATTCAGATGGTTAAATTCAATAACGTACAAATAACTTTGAAACGCTGCACCTTATATAGGCATAAATGCATCTAGACGCAGCCAACTAGAGGAACAGGCATGCAACTTACATGCGGTTTGGTGCTCACCATACCTACCGTGATCCGAAAGTCCCTTTTAGGATGTATCTTTAAAACCTGTATGAATAAACTCATTCAAATGGGAACGCGACATAGAAATGTTTGTTCACTGAGATGGTCAAGTTATAATATAAATTACAGCGAGAGAACGTGATTGCGAGTGTGACCGTTGGCTGGTCGCGGATATCTGTCTCACGTTCCTATTGCTGTTATCAGAATTAAATGATGTCATTATATATACCTATTCGCGACAGAATACAGCTGCAAAGTATCTGAAGCTAATGACTTGCGTCTAATATAGCTACATAAACGCTTCACCACACGAAGGTATAATCAGCGGATAGAAAACTGTTCATTCCATATCACATTATACATACAAACACAAAAAACACCAGTTTCTACTATAGATGTATATTTCCGCGATAATATAAAGATTAGCTTGTTGCTATGGTTAGGTACCACTTCAGGTGAGCCATAATGCTTGTTCCGTCTGGAACTCTAGACAGTTAGGGTGGTATTACGTTTATCAAATATCTTGGTCCAATGTACATTTGATCAAAGAAATTGGACGACTTCATCAAATGTATTGGCAACACCGATATTTGATCAAATATTTCCTCCATTTCCTCTTCGCCTTTGGATCCATGGCTTCACCCAAATCCTTTTCTGTTTTGATTTTTTCTTTTTTAATAATAACTTTATGATAATAGCACCACCAGAACACAAAGATGCTCCATGTTCCTCCATTTTCTTAAGGCGTTGACAACACCTAATATTTCTCTCGCTCGCACGATTCGACATTTTGAAAGATATAAAATCACAAATTCCAATTTTGAAAAATCGCAAACAACCATTTTGTGTGCAATCACATTGCGCATAGTTTGGTAAAAATTTCATTTTTGATTGATGCAAGTTTTCCTACTAAAAAGTTTGCTTGAGTACAAAAACTAGTAAAGCAAACTTTTAAGTAGGAAAACTTGTATCGATCAAAATGATTTTTTTACTAAACTGTGTGCAATGTGATTGCACACAAAATGGTTGTTTGCGATTTTTCGAAAATGGGTTTAGTGATTTTATATCTTTCAACAAGTCAAAACGTGCGAGCGAGAGTCACATTGGCTCTTGTCTTCGTCTTAACACAAAATATTGGACAAGTGTAATGAGCGTCCTCCAAATAAATTTAATCAAATATTGAACATCATAATTGGACAAAGATATTTGATATGTGTAATACCACCCTAGACACGACTATGGTTCCGTAAATCCTTGGGCGATTTGGCATTTTATTTGTGTCGGACTATTTGGACACATTCATTACAAGCATTTTTCTCGCGTTACATTAAATTCTTTTTATCGTTACTGTATTTATAATTAATCGAATTTAATAACATTGGCATGATTGTCACTCGAAAGAAGAAATCTTAATAAAAATAAATATAGGTATAACAAGACAAGCCCCAAGTATAGTCGACCAAGAAATTGGTTTACCACTCTAAGGCTGAATATCATTTGCACGTACAAAACATCAAGGGCTATTTTCGCTTGACAGATTAATAACTGCTACGTCAGAATCTGTCATTCCTGTTTATTTAAACTCAGAACTGATGGCTTTCAATTTAACCTCCTGCTACTTTATTATGTGCAATAAAACGTTTTGTTTAGTTTCGACGTAAAATAATTGAATGTTGAATCCAGGGAATTGAATTTTATTATATATGTTTTTAATAGATTTAAAAACGTCCCATTTCCTGCTAGTAGCGTAAAGGGTTTTAGGATTCATAATAAACAATAATTTATCATTTAAAAATAACATAAATTTATTGTCCTTCATAAAACGTAACAGTATAATTTAATTGTAAAAAAAAATTATAGGGAAATATCAGCCTAATAACGCGTGTTTCCACCATTAGCTTCGATGACTGCTAACAACCGACTTCTCATAGAGCCAACGAGGCGTGAACAAATGTCTGTCCCGCGCAAAGCCTCCCAAACTTCATGGCAATGACTATCGATGGCATCTCGAGTTCTCTCATTGCGGTGATGCCATCGCTGCACCATAAGTCCCCAAAGGTTTTCGATCGGGTTAAGATCTGGACTTTGAGACGGCCATGGAATCAAGTTAATGAATGAATGTTGATCAAACCAGGTCACAGTCACTCTAGCTGTGTGTAATCTGCAGTTGTCTTGTAGAAAATTAAATTGAGGCAGATCGCTTTCCGGGTAGACGTTCCGGACGGTTGGCAACATAGCATTTTCTAAATTATCCACATAATCTAAAGCGTTGGCTTTTGGAGGTAGTCTGCTTAACTCTCAGACTCCATCTGCCGACATCCAGCCCCAAATATTTACACTGATTCTACCAGACTCCGTGGTCGGCACAACATGTTCTTGAGTGTATCTAGTATTATTGTAACGCCAGAGAGTCATTCCACCATGTTGGCTAGATTTGAACGTTTTTTCGTCCGTAAATATCGTAGTAGACCAATCGAAATTCAAGTACTCCTGGGCAAAATTTAAACGAGCCGCTTTGTTAGCGTCAGTCAAATAAACTTTTTTAGCGTGAAGTCTGTAATGCAATCCTATACTATGCAATTGCTGCCGAATGGTCTCTTTCGTAACATCGAATTCTTCTGCAAAATCACTGGTAGAAGTGAAGCCGTTCTCTTCGTACTGACGTCTCATTGTTTCTCTTTGCTCGCTGGACAATGCAGGCGGCCGACCACTTCGCCTATGATCTTGAAGATTACCTTCTTCCCCTTCACGTCTTATCCAAAAACGTGTCGTATATCGCGATAAGTTCTCTAGAAATATCACTTATGTTGTATCCTAACCGATGTAATGATATAATTTCGGCTCTTTCCCGTAAGTTTAAATTACGCGACATTTTCTTGACAGTGTGACTCGAGTTGATCAATAACTGACACTTGACAGATCATAAGTCAAAAGCGATTCGAAAATGAATTATTTTTTTTAAGTATAGTATCTTGGCTTTGCCAAGATGCTATATAGGTTGGCAGAATTAGGATTAGTTAGGTAGAAAAAGTTTTGATATGTTTATTTGTTTTGATGTTTTATTATAGGGCAGTGTGGTCGCCCAGGGACAAAGCCCGTTAAAAAAAAAAAGTATGGTAAGATACCATACTTTTTTCATAAACCTTAAGGACAAGTTGGTTTGTGTTTACATAAAATATTCTCTATTGCGTTGACATCACAGTTCAAGTTGCATGCTCTTTTAACCATTGCTCTGTGATTGGCTCACAGTTAACCAATTACGTTAATGTAATACAGTAATCCTTAGCGAATAATTATGTTACTGGGAGATGTCATCAAAAGTGGTAAACCAATTTCTTGGTCGACTATACATTGATCTACTCATATTGCAGCAGCAATGTAGCTGACTGTTGAAGTCGTTTAAATCTGACTGCTTTCGCAAAACTATGCTCGCTTCTAAATGCTTCAATTCCTAACTCTCAACAACTCCTTGATTAGCAGACTGAAGTATGCAGCAGAAGTATGAAGTTTCCTTTGTGAGTGGAGCTCGAACCAGATTCTGCAGGGTTTAAGTTCCTTTCGTCGAGTGCTTGAATGGATTCAAAGCCCATTGGGGACTCTAGACTAGATATGAAGAATTCACATGCTATAAATCCTTTTAGGTTTTGAGGTATATGGAACAGCGTGGTATTAGATAGAACCTATTATAAAGGCTCGCTTTCAGAGTCCTTTGTATAGATTCCATGTGTTTTGCTTATGGAGTTATTGATAAAATTTTTATCGCTGGGTTAAAAATTGTAGCTAAGCCATAGAGAAACTCCTTGGTGGCGCAGGGTAAGACTGCTTAAGAAACATCTCGTGAAATCGGCAGCGACGAAAATATTTGTAGAATTTTTGGGAAACATTATTTACACAGTAAACTTCACTTTATACAACTATTTACAAATGTACAAACGAAATAGTTGAGCTATTCCAGACGATCTAGAGATAGCTCAACTGATCCGCCTTCTTTGCCCCACTGCTGGACAAAGGCGTCCCCCATCCCATCCCATTGTTTCAAGTTTGAATAGGAGTAGGTACCTATCTATGTTTTAAGTTTTTTTGAGTAGGATAAAAAGGTTCCGTAGTTATTGAAGACTAGCTGCACCCCACGGTTTCATCCGCGTAGTTTTAAATCCCGGTATTCCCACGGGATAAAAAGTAGCCTATGTGGTATTCCCAACAATAATCTATCTTTGTGCCTAATTTCATCCAGATCCGTTCAGCCGTTTTGGCGTGATGGAGTAACAAACATCCAAACTTTCACATAATTTGTAATATTAGTGAAAATGTGATGATATAATTTTTTTGCTGTAGACCATCAGCAAAAAAAATCCTTTAGTAGGCCTGGCGTTCTGTCAACCGTGACTTCTGAATAACTGCCGCTCAAAGCAGTCCCTACCCTACTCCTACCCAAGCACTAGTTACAGACGCTTTCAATAACTAATACATATATCAACCAACAGTCTTCTCAATTAAAACCGTGGATTTATGTGAAAAGGGGTAGAGTCGTGACTGAAGCTGATTTCAATCTGTCTGCAAAGTTAGGCAAGTAACTTATAGATACTAAGTAGAAGGTTAAATGTTGAATGAAAGAAAATTAATGAAAAATTCATTGTTGTTCATCATAATGAACAAAAAATAATTAAATATATAAAATAAATTAGTACAATGGGCGGTCTTATCTGAAAGCGATCTTTTTCAGACAACCTTTGAATAGAGAGGATTGTATAAGTATGGAGATTGGTTGCAGGTGCACGAGGAAAGTTATTATTCATCATAATAACTTTTTGTTAGATAGCTATGTACAAGGAATAGAGATAAAAGTATTCAAACTCCTTGGATAGCTAGACGTTTTACTGCCACGTGGCCAAGGAAATTCCTTGCACGTGGCCAGATCGTCAAACAATATAAAAAACATAAGGGGCATTATTCTCTATGACAAAAGGAGATTCCTTGCCCCAAACCGTGAAACGTCAAAACTTGATGTTGGGCTTTATTCTTTATGACATAGGAGATACTTTGCCCTGACCGTATGACACCGGCTGCCTTGTCTTAGCTGTGATCGCGGTGCATATGGTCATAGTGAATAAGGCTCCAGGTGAGGTACATCACCAAGGAATGTGAAGATGCAGTCAAATGTGGAGCGCGTTTAAAGCTATATTCCACTTGTTCGCCTTATCAAATCAAATATTTTATTTTGTCAGAATTTTAGGTACACGGTAATTAAAGGTCTTCACAAAATTCAAAGTATCACTAAAATCCTACCATTACAGGCGTACAAAATCATTAATACACTTAATTCATTACCAAGTAAAAATTCCCTTATTACAAGCTTTCTTTTGTTTGGGCTTTTGTTTGGTAATGTTGTGTGGGAAGTTAATATTCTCCAATATTTAATATTCTATTATTAATTCACTATAATATCGGTTTAACTATCCACGTAACCGATCAAACCCAGACCTAGATCGGAGGAACGCGGCCAAAGCTATAAACTGCTTCTAGGAACAAAGTCTAGCTACCGGTGTAAAGATAACGAGGGCCATGCCACTTCGTCTTACTGCAAAATCGAAATACATACAAAATTTAGCTAAATTTTCTGTGTTCCTTTTTTCTCTCCATAAGTGTCATTTCTGCGTTAGCCTATCTAGTAGTATAAATTAGCTTAGTTCCCTTTTATATGTTCCGTGCAACTGTCCTTTGGCTGTCATGTGTACTTAGTATGTATGAATCTCTTTTCATCACATCTATTCGAAAAGAACGACTTGGTTCGCCTTTATGTGCACCCAAAGGTGGTGTTTTCTATAAGAAACAATAAGTGCACTTTTTGAATTTGGAACATCTTCAGTGTTCAGCGCCAAAGAAATCGAACGCAAATATTGTTTGAATAAAGACTGGCTGGTACGACGGCCACTAGACCGCCATGCCGGCTTAGTAAAAAAAAAGAAATCCATTTAAAAACGCGCGAAATACAGCCCGCGTTTTCGTAAAAAAGTCCCGAGAGAAATATATGAAAGCCTATGATAATTTTATTGAATGGAGAAATGCAAGAGGCGCCAATAATTTTTCAGAATCTGTGTTTTTGGCCTCCTTCTAGTACTTAGCCAAAACTAATAAAATATGAGGTGCCTTTTATTTTCTCATAGTGGGTGATGAAAAGTAGAGTGTACTACTCGGGAGCAAAATATATTTTTGGCTCGGGCGACGTAATTTGAATCCCTCGCTGCGTTCAGGATTCTACAAAAGAATCCCTCGCTAAGCTCGGGATTCTACTCTAGAACCCTTCACTTCGCTCTGGATTCAAAAAAGCGCCGCAAAAATATGATTTCGCTCCCTTATGATACAATCTACTATTTCTTTCTTTCTTTCTTTATTTTTGCTGAATGTTTCTTCATTACCTAGCTGGATAATTTACGAAACTGAAACAGCTTCACGAACCCCATACAATATTCCGACATGAATAGGTTTTTGCATTTACCATTTTAATTTAGATTTGTACTACCAATTATTACAAAAAAAATTATGATAACAGTACATATATCATAAGTATTTACAGAATGTCTAAAACACATATGAAACATTTTTTTTATCTAGAAATGCCACTAACTGAATTAAACTGTTGCTATAATTTTGCAACAACATTAAATTAATTATTTAAATTACATATTTTATCATATTAATTATTCCTTCCTAACTATATTTTCATGAATCATTAATTTCCATAATAATAAAAAAATATTATAATAATAAAACAAAAAAAAACTCATAAAACAGTTAGATCTGCAGACCGTTGAGAACGGTCTAAAGATAGCTCAACTGATCCAAATCAGTGCCAATCGGAACTGGCTGACCGGCCGGCGCTGGCTGGCTGGTTGTTATTCAGCTTTTTAAAAAAGTAGCAAACTTAAAACTTCGTAATTAATTTAATAAGGTAATTTTACCTGCAAAGTACAATTTTTAACGTACCATTGAATGAAAATGCTGATGAAGTAGCGTCTAAATGTGGTTAGTAATTTCCGTGAAGCAAAATTATCTTACACAGGTATAAATAAATTTATGCAAAAATGTTTGCATGTATTAAATCTAACGCCTTCATTAGCCCTGAGTTTATAGCGCCGCGATCGTTCTATTATAAATGGTCGAGCCGTGCATCACATTCAATCACATGGAAGTGACGATCTCAAAGTCTCAGCGGTTCAACTGCGATCCAGGAAAAGTATGTTTATGCCACTGATCTCTAATCTGTAATGGTAAACACGTACTTGCATAAAGATCAGTGGCTTCAACGTACGAGCGTCCTCTCAACTTTTTGTCCAATCGTTAGCGAAAGTAGTTCGTAGCATCCAAATTCCTTGAGCGAAATACCAAACGTATAGTACTTACCAATATAAGAAAAAGTTTTATTTATTTTATTTATTTATTTATTTATTTCTCTCACATTTTGAAGCGACTGAAGCGACAATGCAATCGAAAATAAATTAACGCGATTGCGCCCCAAACCTTATTTTGTGAAACATAATCTCATGAAGTGCAATATGACAACGATTCTCGCCCAAGGGAACGTGGAATCCGTAGTGACTCTTCAATTTGGCATTCTGTGACCCAACACTAGCACAACCCGCGTGAGGCGAAACTCATGATCAAAGTGAGCACGGCGCACGGATCCATTAGGTAGGTATGTCATATTTTCCGCGAAATTGATACTTTCAGAATAGCACTGAAGTACCCACATCTCATTAGAGTAGGTACCAGCGCGGGATGCAAGGTAGCTCACTATATCTCATCAGTATAAGTAGGTACCATCGCGGGATGCAAGGTAACTCACTCAACTAGAAAATGAACCGCTATGCCTGAAGACTTAAGTGGGAAACTATTTACGTAATATTCCATTTGTAAATTAGTCGTTTGAAACAAGTATGTTTTGGTCAAAGACAATTTATTTACCTTTGCCGGCCAAGTACTTTGTAGGAAACATAATATATTAAACCTGAAAGTTACTCTGATATTACGCGGTCCAAATTGAATTAAGAGGCGAAAAACTTCTCTCATTCACTATAACATTATACAAAGGTACCTACTTACTGTTTTTTTTCGAATCTTTGATGATTACGATTTTTTATAGAAAACTAGTCATTTAATATGTACTAATAGTGCGAATGAGAAGTTGTTTGACGGTAGTCAGCTGCTTATTCAATTTGGACCGCGTACCTAATATCAAAGGATGTTGTTTATTGATCAGATTCAAAATGTTCCTTCTACTGAATAGGCAATATGTTATTTTAGACACTAGGTAGGTAATCTATTTCCAGCGGGCATTCCACTATCTAGTCCCAAACTAAGGAAATCTTGTATATGGGAGCCAGATAGGTGATTATACTTATATACTCAGACATACAGTAAAAAACGTCACAAATGATTGATATCGTAGGAGATCGAACACACAAAGCAGAATGCAGAGCTACTACCAACATAATTGTGGATAACCTTACCCTGCAAATGTTTAATATTATCTGCATGTCGTTTTCGTTTTCGTTTTGTCGCTAATTTTCACAGGGAATCTACACGGAGAACGCATTTTCCCTTCATCATCCTACTGTCAAGGAAAACTGCGGTGAAATCCGGGATTTCCTATCATGTCACTAGTTCTTTTGAAACAGTGTGATGCGTGTCAATCGATGCCGTCGATCAATCGGGGTCATCGCTAAATTAGTATCCGGTGGGCTACCCGGAATTTTTACCGCATGCCAAATATTAGAGGCCTGGGCCCGTACCACCATCTCTTGAAGCACCTCTTTTCAATATTACTTTACTTTTTGATCATAAAACTGAGAATGCAGTTGATAAGATATTGACGTAAAAGTAATATTGAAATAAGAATACATAGCGGCGATGGGCTTGCAACCTGTCACGTATGAAATACTAACTACTGCAAAATGTGGGTTTGTGCCAAATGTAATGGTTGGACGTACCTCTGACTACCCCCCTTAGACATCCTCAAAGAATCTTGAGTTAGTACTTGGTACTGAGAGATCTGAAGGGATATCTACCGTGCCTGGGGATCAAAGTCGTGATGCTGTTTCCGTTTTCAGAAATGAGAATGCTTCAAGAGATGGTGGTACGGGCCCTGGAGTTTTCATTATTTTTTTTGTCAATGGTTAATATAAATTGATGTAGATGAATATGCCAAAAAAATTAAAAAAGTACTTTGTGGTGTCCGAGGCTATCTGCCCAACAGCAACCCTTGTAATACTACTAATTTTGGTAGTAAATGTATTTTGGTCTACAAATAAAATTTATTCGTAGTTTTTTGTAGACCTTCGTTTAAATCTGGAGTTAGTTATTCGCTTGCTGCTGTTTGAAATTCGACAGATAGGTAGGATAGGTAAATTCGTGAGTTCTCGGCATGGGGCGTTTTATCGAATCTACATACAATAAAGGCTCTACCGCAGGCGCAATATGTGATTCTGCGTCCTGCGATTGCGTTTTTACGATAAAAAAACTTAAAATGTACAACAAAAGTAGTAGAAAATGTATAGGTACAATTATTAGCTTTAAGTTTCGTGTCACATGTCTATGTTTTCAGTACATTTGACTAAGACGCGCAAGAACATCAAGAAAACCGACTTCAAATGCATTGGATACTACTACAACTCAAAAACTACTCGTCAGATCTGATGGCACCACAAGACAAGCACCAGCTTTAATCAAGAAAGAATCATTAAAATCGGCCTACCCAGTAAAAACTTGTGAGGGCTACCTCAGAAATTATAGTTTTTATGTTTTTTGAAACATAAAAAACAGTCGAATTGAGAACCTCCTCCTTTTTTTGAAGTCGAAACAGTGTGATTAAAGGATTTGTGGGTCCGTATTGACATTACATATTTGAGAACTTTTTAGGTTCTAGGTACTTAATGAGAGTTTCCTAACGTGTTTCCTTTACTGTTTATTACCCTCTGAATGCATTCGAAAACTACGATAATAATGTAGGTACGACGAGTAATGTAGGTATGTATAGGACCAACCGAGAACGCAATTACTTGGTTGCAAATTGCAAACCTGTATAAAACAGATATTAAACCTGTAGTAAACAGAAGCGTCCATCAAGCGTCCATCGGCTTATTCAGGTTCAAACGGGTAGGTAGGTAGGTAATAGTGATGGGGACCGAATCGTGTTATCAACGAATACAAATATTGGGCCGAATGTTCGTTAAGAAGTTTACGAAACGAATCTTCAGCCGAAGGATCCAGTAGGATGAGATGCATCCTGCATTGCAAAATTTATAAACTTAGACAGTTGATAAAAATCGAGCATTATGACCCGACCTCCCATTTACTCGGGTCCTGAAACTGGGTGTTTTTCAAATACTGACTGAATGTTATTAAACCTCATTCAAATAAATAAATTTATCTCATATATTTTCACTTTTTTTTCCTGCAATGACTCAAAATAACAAAATTGACGAACTTTTAAAGAAATTGTAATTTAACCTAGGTATATCAGTTAAATTCAATGTTTTTTAGACCCATAGGGGTACATACACATACCTACCAAATTAGTTTGTACCTAGTAGTTATTGTAAGAATAATAATAATAGGTATTTATTTTCAGAAAAATAGTACAAAATGTTTTACATGTAGTGTACAAAGTATGTTCAGCAGAAAGCTCGGCATTTTTACCGAATAATTTGGCCGTTAGGTAAGCCTGCCGAGCATGCCGACTGGTACCGAACATAAAACGAAGTCCATCTCTAGTCGGTAAAGTAAATAGTGTAGTGGTTAAACGCATACGGCTATTAATAAAGTTTCATTTCATGAAAATGGTACTTCAATCGAAAAGTAATCGATTCAGGGATACAGTCGGTTTGGTGATCGCCAGCGCCGGTGTAATTACAGGCACATGAGGCTTGGCATCTGTATTCCTGAAGTTGAGGACGCAGGGCGGTGTATCATGACACGTTCCTAACGTGCGTGACTTACAAGGCAATGTATATTATAAAAGGTGAACGTTACCATTTAACATAGGTGGGCCATCTGCTTGTCAGCTACGGATTCTTACGCTTAGAATTTTATAGATTATTCGATTAACTTTCGCTGGTATGCTGGTAAAGAAAAATCCTTTTAATCGAGCTTTTACAAAAAGTAAGCATAGACGGTAGTAGTCATAGCTTGAGTTGCAGAAATAGAATGCAGAAATAATGCACCAATGGATTTTTCTATCGAAAAATGTATGTGCGCAATGCCAGTGCTCTTAGACGGTGAAGGAAAACATCGTGAGGAAACCAGTTAGTATTCTAACAACGGCGATGGGCTTGCAACCTATCACGCATGAAGTACTAACTACTGCAAAATAGTGGTATGTGCCAAATTTAATGTTTGGACGTACCTCTGACTACCCCCTTTTGACTACCCTCCTCAAATAATCTTGAGTTAGTACTTGGTACTGAGAGATCTGAAGGGATATCTACCGTGCCTGGGGATCAAAGTCGTGAGTCTGCTTCAGTTTTTTTCTTCAGAATGCAGAATTATAGAATTGGGAAATTATAGAAATATAAGATATATAGTTCAACTATAGAAATGGGCACCGGGCAGGTCATATACTCGTAGCTGGAACACTGACAACAAAGACAAAAGACAAAAGGTTTTAGAATGACGACCATGAACAGGAATAAAACGAATGTCACGTAAAAATGGTTTATGAAACGTGTACCTAAACGTTTCGTAAACCAATTTATTTAGCGGCATTCGTAAGCTGACCTACCTAGGCAGGTTATTTGCACTAAAACTCGGCTCACCAAACAACACTATTCGTGCTATAACATACACTAAAACGAAAAATAAATTTGTTTCGTTTGAAATCCTATCTCTATCGGCGAACCCCTACCTATCCTGTGGTTTATCGTATCACCCAATACCACTCAGTATTTGAGATTTAAAAAAACTAAATCAAAACTTTATTCACTACAATCGCAGGGATCACTCGTCTTATAGGTATAGGTAGTCGGTGAATCTATACCTACCGCCAGTTCGCCGCGACCAAAGCCTAGAAGAACTGACAAGAAACTAAGCTTGGTTCCTAGCGCTTTTTTGTATGATCCTCTTTACAAAATAATATGGATTTTGTAATGAGTTGGAGCATAGTTCAGTCCCAGGCTTAGAGTAGTAGAAGTCCCAAGATTAGAGAGCTAGTAGGTAAACTGTGAGAAAACAGCTCTTAGATAACTTTTGCGAACAAAAGTCTATATCTAAAGTTCTAAATACAGTTCTAGTTATTTTAAGAACCGATAGATAGATAATATCGTCAATACTCTAAAGTTCTTACGCATGATCTGAGGGGATATATACCTTACTTGGGAATCAGAGTAATTTTTTTTAGTTTTAGGAATTATGGTATACCGGAATTATTACAAGAAATACAGAATGTAATACGCTGAAGCTTACCGCAGAGCAGCATGGTGGAAATGTTTAGTTTCTGCATTGAGACTTCGCTCCGGAATTAGATCTTCAGTACTTGCAGGTTGTAAAGAGATACTTATTTAGCAGGATGCAACGAACGCAAAGGATCTAACATTTCCGACAAATACCGCAATTAAAAGCACTTATTTACAAGCTAACTGTAAATGTAGAGGAACAAAGACATAGTACTATCTGTGCATAGTACATTACAGTAGGTACATTTCTTACAGCACTGGAAGTTTAGAGGTTGTGGCTCCACCTAAACCAATCCCAAGGTCGTGGGTTCAAAACGCGTCATGCGCCAAATAGTTCTTCTGTTCAAAATTGTATGTGCATAGTGCCAATATACTCTCAAACGGTGAAGAAATACGGCAAAATTAATATCGTGAAACTTAAAAAAAGTTCTGAGAAATGAGTCAAGTGCCGTTTGAGGTGCACTTTTACAAATCCTTTCACTTTATAGTTTCGAAACAGCAAGTGACGCGCCCCTGCTTCGCACGGATGCACATTGTTTTTCTACTATATCATGCATGTATTATACATATAAACCTTTCTCTTGAATCACTCTATCTATTAAAACCACACCAAAGTTCGTTGCGTATAATTTTAAAGATTTAAGCATACATAGGGATATAGGGACAGAGAAAGCGACTTTGTTTTATACTATGCTATGTAGTGATGTAGTGATAGTGATGAAGTATTTTTTTTTAAATTATCGGTCTAATTAACATGCCAAGAATAATCTATTCGTTTTCAGTAGTACGTACCTACCTCCGGTTTCTGAAAGCTCGATCGACACTAATCGGCTGTCAAGTTACTTGCTTTCTTTATCTAATTTGAAGTAAAAGGTGATTATAGCAAGTGCGATTATTTTTGATCATACTTTCCGAAACGGCCGCTATGCTATTACCGGACGCACCTACTCCATCGCTTTTGAAATATTATTTAAGCTATTCCACGAAATAAATATTCGGCGTTCAAAGGTTTTATAAAATGCAAATTTACTTTAAAATTCTGGAAACTCATATATTTTGATAGAATTTGTATTGTTTGTATTTTAGTTTCGACTTTTTCGAATCAAGTTTTTATCAGGCTTTAGTTTCGAATCAGGGTTTTCATAGGAAAAGTAATTGGTATTATTAAATGCATGAAATTTTTTAATGGAACAAGCAGATGGCTTACTTAATGTCAAGTGGTAATCATAATAATATCACCATAATCACCTAAAATAAAGCATTGTCTCGTAAATCACGTACGATAGGAACGTGCCCTACGGTGCACTGCTCTGCGTTCATCAACTTGAGGCATACAGATGTTGACATTTTATCTGATTTAATTACACCGGCAACTACATCGTCACTTATAAAAATTTCTAATGCATTGTTTAGTAAGTCACGCGTAAGAAACGTGCCCTACGATGGCAACCACACTCTTCAAACCGAAATACAGCAACGCTGCTTGGCGGCAGAAAAAAGCGTGATGGTACTTACTTCCCCGGACGAGCCTTTCGCGAAGAGCTCTACTATCATAAATAGCTGGACTTTGAGCTTTTCAATCCAAAGTTCTTTATACAAAAAAACCCAGCCGTTTACGAACATTAATTAGAAAACGAGAAATAAACCTCGAACTTGACAGTTTCACGTAGTTTCGATGTTGCCGCATGAAATTGCATGTTTTCCCGACGAGTCTATTTCCGATGCATTGATGGAATACCATCCTGAACACGTATGTGACGTATCCAAGAAGCATTATATCCGGAGTTGACCAATGAGTAATATCAACGTATCCTAGCATCTAGAATTAGGTATAGCATTCTCTTCTGGGCATAGGTCTACGTACAAATTCTGGGTCGTTTCATCTGAAAAAAAAACAGCTTCATAGTTTTAAATTGTTTTTTTATCGCTTTTTGTTTATGTTAAGCTGAACTTTCCTATGTAAAAAAACCATTTGATAATTCTATTCTAATCTAAGTGCCAGCTCAGCAAGTCGAAAACCATGGTCAGAAACCTTGATCATTGACCCTGATTCATGAGGCATGAATGACTTGGGAGCGCCAGGCGCACCCAGCGTTCATGTCTTCAACAATAGACTAAATCAGAAATCGTCTCGCACCATTTGCTTTAGGCCAATCACTACATAGTGCTAATCTACACTAATATTATAAAGAGGAAAACTTTGTATGTATGCACGAATGTATGTTTCGAATAGGCTCAAAAACCTGGTCTGATTTCAAAAATTCTTTCATCATATGAAAGGTACATTATACCTGAGTAACATAGGCTACATTTATTGCTGGAAAAAATTAGGGATCCTTACTAAAACATAAAAAATGTAACCCAAGGTGTTATATAAAATGTCTTTCATTGCATGCGCTGCGGAAACTATTGACGATAGAACAAAAAAATGTTCTACAATATTAAAGAACACATCATTATCTACAATTAAGTCAGGGATAGCATATGTGTAACTATTTTAGTTATGTTACTATAACTACTTTTCTACATTTTAAATTTTGATAAAAACGCCGACCAAAATCAGACCATGCTATCTATGTCTTTATATTAATCCTCATCCCAATAAATCATTTTGTATGCAAGGCTGTTTCAATACATGTAGATTACTTCTTGAATTTTTCAAATCGGACATTCCATTCAAAAAATATTACGAAATTAAAAACTTTAGTGCGCCTTAGAAAGCGCGACAGCGAGGAGAGTTCTCACTCAGCGTGAGCACAAAGGTGAAAATACACATGCCCGTAGCTGGCACACTTGCATGCAAGCTACAAACACATACGCTAATTGGCAGGCCTGTACCTGGCATGCAAGTAGTTAGCACAACATTCTATTTTAGGTCGGGTACTGGCATCCACGTGACGGAGGGGTCTCGGGGGGCTACGAAACCGGCATGTGTGAACGTCGCGACAGGTACAGGCATGCCAGTACCTGACGTGTTGGCATGCCACGTAACCGAGGGGACGCAGGGGGCTACGAAACCGGCATGTGTGAACGTCGCGTCACCTGACCTGACGAGTTAACTTGAAAATGTATTCACAATGTGTCCATAAATCCTGCATGCCTGTAACTCGCATGCCCGCTACTGTTCCATTTTACTGGCACGTGTATTTTCACCTTCGTGGGCTACGAAGCGCGGGAGTCTTAAGTTTATCCTAAAATGTTGAAAAAAATTATGTCCACCCATGCGAAGCTGGGACAGGCCGCTAGTAATATTATATACGTGAAAGTTTTTAGGTATGGATGGATGAAATAAGAAATATTTATTGTAAAACTGTGTAGAAAAGATCTTAAAATAGGCATAGTTCCAACAGTCTACCCATTTCGGGCGTACAATATTGTTATGGGCTAGGTTTAACACTACAGCTTATCATACTTAGCTTAGCATATCACAGTCTAAATTAGATAGTATTCTTCTAAATTGTAATAAACTTTACTAATAAGCCATATTTTTAATTTATGTTTAAATAAGTCTCCCTTGGTTTCTTTTAAATCTGTTGGTAAGTGATTATATATTTTAATAGCTGTATAATAGGTACTTTTGTAAAATATTGTATTATTTACTTGAGGAATACAGATATTATATTTGTGCTTACTACGTAAAATATCTGAACGACTAGATTTTTTATTAAAATAGGTCACATTATTTCTAACAAACAAACATATTTCCAGAATAAATATCCCAGTTAAAGTTAGTATGTTATTCTCTTTAAAAACAGAACGGTACTTTTCATGTTATATATGGCTCTAACTAATACATTTCTTTTGCATTAAAAATACAGATTTTACATTAACTGAATTACCCCAAAATATCATTCCATAACATAAGTGAGGAAAAACGTGGCCATATACGTATTTTTTGCTACAGATGTAGAAGAAACATGACTTAGAGTTGAGATTGCATAGCAATATTTAGAAATTTGTTGATTAACTTTACTAATGTGAGATTTCCAGTTCAAATTTGTATCAATTTTTATGTGATGAATGAATGTTTGAATGTTTTTTTGAATGTTTTTGAATGTTTGAAAAAAAATTATGAATGTTTGTTACTCTTTCACGCCGGAACGGCTGAACGGATGTGGATGAAACTTAGCAGAGAGATAGATTATAGTCTGGAATAAGTACATAGGCTACTTTTTATCCCGTGGGAGTATCGGGATTTAAATCTACGCAGGTGAAACCGCGGGGCGCAACTAGTATAAAACAGTCACTTTCCGCTGTCTATTTGTCCGTCCCTATTCCTATGTACCTATGCTTATATCTTTAAAACTACGCAACGGATTGATGCGGTTTGTCGTATGTCGGTAGATGAGTGATTAAAGAGAAAGGTTTTTATATTGCACCCGTCCAGAGCTGGGGCGCCGGGTCGCTAGTTTAGTATAAGATCAATGTGACGCCACTGCAAAAATGGTAGAGGTTCCCATTATTGAGTGTATATTGAGTGTATAAGTATACCCAATAATATACCCAGAATATTAAGCACAAAAAAATATTAATTTTATACTTTTATTAATTAGGTAATACTTTTATTGCGGTGTTTGCGCTATTTTATTTGAGTTTACCCGAAAAACTAGGAAAAAGCTTCAAACGACCGACCGTGACTTATGAAGGAAAGGTAGTCGTGCACGACAATTGCTGGTTTGATTTGTTATCTCTTCTTCTTTCTTCTTTTTATGGCTCCTGTCATAGACAATCTTGCCAATGTCAAGTGAATCTTTGTAGTTATGTTTCTAATAGTCACGTGAGTCCAAAGTCGAGTCAGTCAATTGTTTTGAAGAAAATGGTGGCGGTTTCTTCAAAACATTTGAAACATTTTCGGTCAAATCACGATATCACATAATACACTTTCATTCCAAATGCTTATACTTTGCGCTAAGACCACAAGTAATGTTGGTTAAAATACCACCAAAATTACACAACACAACTCAAAATAACACTAGAAAAACAATTAAAATGAAAATGCTATGTTGCTTCGTTAGATGACAGGAAACGAATCCATTTGTTATCTCAAAAGCGCGAACTATACGCGACGCGCCGCTGTTCCTCCATCGTCGTCACCACACAGTCCACACACACAATTTGTCTGCCAAACATGCGGCCGTAGCTGTCGCTCCCGTATCGGCCTTAGCAGCCATTTCCGTAAGTGCCGCACCTCGATAACAGACGCTGCTTAAATCATCTTTTATAGATGTAAAATGCCAATGATGATGCGTTATTTTATTTGACACTAAACGTAAATATAGGTATGGGGAATACTGACTCATGAACTGAAAACCCCTATGGTCAACCACCACAAAGGGGAGGCTTAGGTACGTTCTACACAAAGGACGACTAGTGTCTACGCGGGACGTGATAGGGCGCTGTACCCGCGAGAATAAAAAGGCTGACGACGCGTGGCTACACCCTCACTTCGCACTTCAATTAAATCAAACAGCACGCATCATTTGCTGTACCTACCTAATTATTATTTCATATTTTAAAGTTATAAATAAATTTGTCAAAATCAAGTTCTTTCTATTTATAACTAAGCTAGATGAGCAAAGGCCAGTATCCCAAATCTAGAACCAGTCAAAACGATATATAGGCAGGCTAGGTCGCATAAAGCCACAGCCAGAAATAACTAGGATTTGATAGGTAGGTACTTATCTCAGAATACAGAAGAGAATAAAATAAGCTAACATGTTAGCTTATCCGTATTTAAAACATTTCTCAGAAATAGCGAACCTACTACGCTTTGATTCGCAAACTAAAATGAAACAAGTTTCATACAACATGCTCTATAATAATTATTTTGCAGGCACGTAGAGATTTATTTAATTACTTAGGTTTTAGAGAAAAGCATATATTTTTTTATGTTTTAAGATTTCAAAATCTGGGTGACCAAGCTTTGCTTTGTTATTAAATTAAATAAATATTCAAGATTTGCTCGTTTATAGGTGTTAGATATATCTAGGTGACCGAGCTGTGCTCGGTTGCTTAACAACGCGTACTGAAGTATGTTAGCTTAAAAAATAAAAGTTTATTAGCCAGAAAGTCATACATTTTTCAGTAATGTTTTACATTGCCTGAAACCACGGATAAAAAAAATTCAAAAAATGAATCCCAGTTAGATCCTCACTTAATTTTCTTCTAGACTTAATTTCATCAAAATTGTTGGAGCCGCTTCTGAGATACCAATCTATATATTACATTTATTTATCTATTTATTACATATTATTATCTTTATATTATACTATAAAACGAAAAAGAGATTGACTGATGACAACGCACGCACAAGCCAAACTCAAACAAGCCAAACTTTAAATGTCGTTAAAAGGTATTAAGAAGTTTATGTTTTCATAAAAGAAATAAAATCAGACTAAATTGTATCATTGAAGGTCTTCCTCGAATTAATTCTCGCTAGAAAGCGATCATCAGAAATATGTACCTGCTTACAATTTTGTTGATCCAGCTTAGCGTTTTCAAGTAGGTATCTTCTAGGTCCGGTTATTAATATCTTTTCTCGGTAGTCGGGTAGTCTGTACCTACAACGGCTTATTTTACTTCACTGGTACTTAGGAACCGTACCTATACCTACCTACCTATTCCCATACTGAACCATTAGGTTAGCTTTAAATTCCGATCTTATAGTTTATCCAAATATGTAAACTTACCCCCGCTTTCTGAAAGCTCGATCAACACTAATCGGCTGTCAAGTTACAAGTTACTTGCTCTCATTCTCATAACTAATTTGAACTAAAAGCTGAAATAAAGTGAAGCAAGTGACTCGATAGCTGATTAGTTTTGATCAAGCTTTCAGAAACCGGGCGCTAGTAGTTTTGTTTGTTACACTTTATTTTACTTTGTTTTTTCGTGTACCATGTTAAGACTTGGTATAGGTAGGTACTGGTCCAATTTTAGTTTGCTAATGTTCGACATGATTACTTTGAATCAATATTTTCTAGTGTCCGACTTCCCGAACTGAAGGGAGCCAACAATGCACGGCATGTTAATGCAATAGATGATAATGTACACCCCAATAATGCACACTCAATAATTCTTGTTCACTACATTTTAGCTGGATTACTAGTCATGGTTTTTTTTTTGGAAAAAAATGCCGAATCGGTTTCCAATTATTGTGCTGTACATTAACATTTTGTACAACAACCGGGCTCGAACTGAGCGTTCCTTCTTCTCGTGCTCAGTAGTTCTTTCAGAGGCTCCCATTGTTGAGCATTTGATACCCTACCAGTCCGGGGGGCGAAACGGTGTTTGGTTTCCCTCACGCTAGCCTCAGACATCCGGAATGTCTTTCTGAATTCAGAAACAGAATTCAGATTATTAATTCAGAAAGCCCAGAATCCATACAGTTAATACATTTTCCACACACATTCAGATTTTTTCTGAATTTGTCAGATCAATCTGTAAAAAGACTGACAAGCGTTCAGAATTCCTGACGCGCGTAGTGCCATATTTTTATAGAGTGGCACACGCATACTGAAATCAGATTCTGAATAGGTATTCAGTTGACTTTGCAAGCGTTTGCATGTGATCCATGAGACTACTGGTCACGTCAATCCTTAGCTGAATTCATTCCTTTGATGGATTCCAAGCTTTCTGAATTAATAATCTGAATTCAGAAAGACATTCCGGATGTCTGTATAAATTGTATGGATTCCGAGCTTTCTGAATTAAGAAAGACATTCCGGCTGTCTGAGGCCATCCTTTTAAATCCTTTGTGTGTCATTTGCACGAGCCATGATCGGTTACTGATTGGGAATACTACCTACCTACAAACGATATTTCGATGGTGTTTTAGCATAGGCTATTGTGTTAGAAGCAGCACAGAAGAAAAAATAGTAGCACCTAAGTACCTGGTAGCTGGCGAATATGCCGCCTTTCATTTCGCTTGACGGATAATGGAAAGAGCACGGCTTTTGCAAAGGGGACACGACAAAGGTGCTGCCAGTTGAGATGGAAACTGTGTCTCCAAGATTCTTTGCGCCAGCTTCTTCAAGTATAAAACCTATAGGAAAAGTGTATATACCTACCTATAGGAATTTATAATACAGATATGTAAACGCAATATGCAAAGGTCAAGTATAAAAATATGGCGTCATTAGGGAAAATTTAATTTAAATACGAACCTAACATGGATCGCGAAAAATAAAATGAGTTCAAGATTTTTCTAAAGTAAATTCAATAGTTTAGCTAAGTATAATGTAAGTGATTTTGTTCGTACGTAAAATAATGTATGTACAGTGATGGTTCGAAAACCTTCGTCAGATTTCAACTTGATTCATTCAACGTATCACGAGCACATATTATTACCTTTTGAAACTAGACAGTCACAATACACTGAGTTAGAGAAAATAATGTTTTATCTTTTCGTAGTCAAAGTTCAAAATCACAGATCAATGATGTTTGACTGTTTATTTTGTCAACAAGATAATTTTTCACTCCTCTTACTCAAAAACACCGTCATAGTAGCGTACTAAAGCGGGGATAAAATAGCGTTTTTTCAACTTGGGGGGAAAAAGTTTTTTGTAATTTTCGCGAAAACTTTTAAATATTTCTCTACTTGCAAATTTTTTTTATTTATTTATTTTTACTTATTGAGAAATTAACATCATTGCAGGTTTTTTATTAAGCCCTAAGGCGATGTTAAATCTATATACCTATTTAATAATAATATAGACAACACTTACATTTAAACATTTTCAAAGACATGCTGTGCCATTTCCATGGCTTTCGGCAGGTTATGGTGAAAAATATCTACGCTGTTTTGGGACAGAATATTTAGGAAATAAATAGCGAGTGACATGGGGGCGAAATTAAGTAGGTTGGTCCTGCAAGTGGGCACCCCCAGCATGGCGGGGCGGCGGCGCGTGCCCAAGTAGTCGTTGGGCGCGCGCAGCCGCAGCGCCGCCAGCACCGCCGGGTGGTGCAGCTCCCCGCGCAGCACACGCACCATGTAGTGAATAGTGAAGTTGTCATTCATGAAATGCCTTTTGAACTTTCCTCCTAAATGTACGAGACCCCACATAAAGTAGGCCTATATTAAATTTTTACAGCTGTATTTTGTTCCTGATGAACACTAGAGAAATAATAGAACTGGCACCAAACATTGGCAAACGGCAAATTTCTCAAGGTTTTTAGCAAAAAAAATAATTATAGAACTTCGTAATTTCAAAAATCTTACTATCCAACGTTGTGTTGTTCGCAATGACGACGTGTCGAATACACCCTTTCGGGCTTGTAAGGACATTGGTGTCGAACTAACTTAGTCTGACAGCTCTATAATTATACCCGTCCTTGTCCCTTCGGTCTTTTAGAAAGTGACGGCAATATTTTTAGTGCTGTCAAATTAGGTTAAATTAGGGATATTAAGACGAAGACAAGAGCTAATGTGACTCTCGCTCGCACGTTTTGACTTGTTGATCACTTAACCCGTTTTCGAAAAATCGCAAACAAAGTAAAAAAAATAATTTAGATCGATACAAGTTTTCCTACTTAAACGTTTGCTAGGTATTCTAGTTTTCGTACTCAAGCAAACTTTTGAGTAGGAAAGCTTGCATCAATCAAAATGAAATTTTTACCAAACTATGCGCAATGTGATTGCACACAAAATGGTTGCTTGCGATTTTTCAAAATTGGAATTTGTGATTTTATATCTTTCAAAATGACGAATCGTGCGAGCGAGAGAAATGTTTGGTGTTGTTAGCGACTTAACAACAGAATTGATACCATTAATTTGTGTAACATCCTGTATTAGATCCTACTAATATTATAAATCCTACTAATATTATAAATGCGAAAGTTTGTAAGTATGGATGGATGGATGGATGTTTGTTACTCTATAACTCCAGAACGGCTGAACGGATCTTGGTGAAAATTGGCACAGATATATATTATAGTCTGGAATAACACATAGGCTACTTTTTATCCCGTGGTAATACCGGGATTTAAATCTGCACGGGTGCAACCGCGGGGCGCAACTAGTGCTGTTATAAAGCAGTTATATTTCTTTCGCAGGGACATGCGTTTCAACAAGATACATAGCCTCCTGCCGGACGGCCTTAGTTACATGCACCACCTTCGGTCCTTGCTGCTGAATGACAACCACTTGAGGGCCCTCCAGCCTGGCGTGTTCCGCGGCCTGCGCCGGCTCAAGTACCTCTACTTGTATCGGAACCGCATTCACACCATCGCCGCTGATGCCTTCAAAGATCTGCCTCACTTAGAACAATTGTGAGTGTATCGTCTGTAGCTTAGAGCACCGGTCAGGTAGTGACCACCCCTTACCGTAAAGTCGAAGGTGCGAATCCGCTTGTGCCCAATGGATTTTAATATGAAAAAGTTATGTGTGCAATGTCAGTGCTCTTAAAGAGTGAAGGAAACATCGATCGTAAGGAACGCAGATAGTATTCTAAAACAGCAGCGATGGGTTTGCAACCTGTCCCGTATGCCAACTGCATTTACCGAATGTTGTTTGTACGTACCTACCTCTGACTACCCCCTCAGACATCCTCAAAAGTACGTACTTGGTACTAATAGATCTATGGGGATATCTACTGTGCCTGGGGATCAAAGTCGTTAAACTGTTTTTGTATTCTATAATATGTAGCGTGATAGATTCAACGAATGAAAAACGTTTAATTGGTTTCATAGGACCAGACATGACCGTTTCAATCTAGAGCGTATAAAATGATTTACTCAATTGAACAGCTGAGGTGTAGTGTACTTAATTTAAATTCGTAAATTTATTGTTCCCTCATGAGAGCGCTGGAAGCAAAATAAGCTAGTCGACGCGAGCTGTTTTAAATTTAACTCACAAATTGAGATTGAACATTGAACTACTATGTACTTAGATCTAAAACTACCGCGCCCCTAGAGCTCAAAAGAGGAAATCATAGATTCTTGATGATACGTAGGTGAGCTCTTGGTAAAAGCCCACCGCACTTTTGCCTTTCCATTCGGGTTGGCTATAGTTACCATTGTCGGTACAAGGGTAGTTATAGCCAACCAAGCCAGGTGGGTTGGGGGTAGGGAGTCGCAAGTGGGGGTGGATGGCAAGTCCTTCCCTTGAGTCCTTTTATCTAGGAAATAAAAAATATAACTCGCTTTTTTAGCTGGATTAGTAGTTAGGGTTTTTCTTAAAGTGAAGTAAATTATAATTTTTCTAGCAGATTAAAAGTTGGGCCTCTACTTAACTGGATAGGTTGGTGTTTTTTTTATAAAGTGAATTTATAATTTTTATCTCATACTTCGACCTCGTGGTCGGCCGAGAAAGCGCTGGCGGGACGACCTAGATGCCTTTGAAGGTAGTTGGTGGGAGGAGGCTCAGGATAGGGAGAACTGGAAGTCCTTGGGGAAGGCCTTTGCCCAGCAGTGGGACGGAATTGGCTGAGGGAAAAAATCTCATACTTAAGTGGTTTTTTTATTTCAGGTATTTACATGTGAATGAAATCCATCAAATTGAACCGACCACGTTTTCCAACATGCCCCGTCTGGAGAGACTGTAAGTAATATGGTACCTTAACCAACCTACCTGTTCGTACCTATTCCAAGCCCCGCATTAGCAAACACGATTTCTGTTTTGCTTTCTACTAGGAAATGCATAACGAGTTTTTCATTTCAGGTATCTTCATAATAACCGACTGAAGAGCATTCCGCGCGGTTCGTTCTCGGGCATGCCAAGACTGCACAAACTTCGACTCGACAGCAATGCGTTGATTTGCGACTGTTCTTTGTTGTGGATGGTTCGCATGCTGGCCCATCATAGCGGCATGAGTGTCGCCGCCACCTGTTACGAGCCCGCGAGCGTCACTGGCACCTCGCTCGCTGCCATGACAGAAAATGATTTTAAATGCAGTGAGTCAATCTTACCTGATGATAATGGAGGAGGTATGCTTGGTTTTGGTTATTGATTCTGATGATCATCTCGGCGCAGCGTGTTAACTAGCTACGTCGATCAGACAATATCAGAAAAGATTTTTTTTAACTAATTATTTGTCGTTTTCGTAGTTT
The DNA here is from genome assembly GCA_963576535.1 of Plemyria rubiginata. Classification (NCBI taxonomy): domain Eukaryota; kingdom Metazoa; phylum Arthropoda; class Insecta; order Lepidoptera; family Geometridae; genus Plemyria; species Plemyria rubiginata. Next base: position 8,785,806 of record OY754905.1, read on the forward strand.
ACTTGGTACCTTGTCTATATACCCTAGTTGCCTGGTTGTCTAGTATGTATTTTAACATTTTCTATTAAACGCACAATTTTTTCGCAAATGTTTTGGAGATACTAAAACACTAATTTATAATATTGATCCTGTTGTGAAATGAAACTATACCAAATCAATAAATTTCAGAGCACCCTGAATTTGAAATAGAGCCGCAAGATGTAATAGTCAATACGGGCGAAGATGCTATGTTCACTTGTATCGCTACCGGCGAGCCGACTCCTGAAATAGTCTGGCTTCGAGACTCAGCCGAGGTTCCCGTCGAGACTACTCGTTATGAAATATTAAACAATGGTACACTTATGGTCCACGGCGCCGATGAAACCGATATCGGAGTTTTCGAATGCATGGCAAAGAACCTAGCCGGCGAGGCACACTCCAAACCGGCTAAGATGATTATCAACCGACCTGATAATTTTGGTAAGTCTTTCATACCACTTAACCATATAGTCTGCTTATTCCATCAGCTAGATAAATAAAAAAACAAAGTAAAAGTCTTTAACTACCTTTCTTCACGAGATTGATTTATGAAAGTAGATTAGTACCTACCTACCTAAATAAACGTGTATTTCTATTTCAGCTCCACCTATATTCAATGTGCTGCCTGAAGGTCAAATAGCGAAGCTTGGTCAAAATTATGTGATGTTCAATTGTTCAGCCAACGGCAATCCAAAACCACATCTCACTTGGTTTTTCAACGTCAATAAGATTTTGCTATCTGATCGCATGTCTATTTACCATAACGGTTCTATTGAAATCAAAAATATTAAGGAAACTGATGCTGGCACATACTCGTGCCAAGCAGAAAACGTCCATGGAAGAATTAAATCTACCGTTGAGTTACAAATTTCCGGTAATTAAATAATACTAATAAAAAGAAAATCTTAGTAACCGACCCTATAGTGTTTACTATTTCTTAAATATTTTATATTTGTTCCAGGTAAACCATTTTTTGACACTTTCCCGAAAAGTTTGACGGTACTGAGAGGAGAGAATGCTGAATTTTTCTGTTCCGCAAGAAGTGTTCCTCCTCCTGTTCTAAGTTGGTATAGGGACACTCTTCCCTTACTGCCTGGCGATAACATCGATATCAGCAATGACCACCGAAAATTAATAATCCATGAAGTTACAGATGAAGATGATTCTATTATTCACTGCCGTGCTGAAAATAGTGAAGGGTATGTTGAAAAGTCAGCAATTCTCAAAGTTCAAGCTTTGCCGATCATTCTACCCCGCATAGTACAAAAGCCCGTAGACACAGACGCTTATAAAGAAACAACCGTTCTACTGCCGTGCGAAGTGCAAGCAGAGCCCCCTGCAACAATAGAGTGGCGTAAAGATGGTGCACGTTTAGCTATTGACAACCGGTATAAGATTACTGTAATTGGCAATCTTATTATAAACAACGCTACTGTTACTGACACTGGTCGGTATGAGTGCACGGTCTTTAACGATTACGGTCGAGACACCACGTCAGCTTATTTAACTGTCAAGGAAAATGTACTTCCGGGAGAAGCATACATTAATATTGCCTTGACTCAGGCTAAGCGAGACATAGATCAAGCTATAGCTAGAACAGTGGATAATTTATTTCACAATAAAAGCGTTAAGAACGACTTGAGCAAGTTATACAAAATCGCCAGTTTTCCAAACGCGCCTGCCAGAGAAGTGGCTAGGGCAGCTGAAATTTATGAGAGAGCGTTAGATACTATTCGGCAATATATAAAGGCTGGCATAACAATCGCATCGGTAGAGCCGTTCGATTACCAGCACTTACTATCTAACAAACACTTGGATGTTATTGCTAAGCTTTCGGGCTGTGTAAGTCACAGGGAAAGCATTGAGTGTTCAGACATGTGCTTCCATTCTAAATATCGCTCCTACGATGGTACCTGTAACAACTATGATAACCCGACTTGGGGTTCATCACTTTCCCCTTTCCGGCGTATTCTTTTCCCAATATACGAAAACGGCTTTAGCCAACCTGTTGGCTGGAATAAAGACAAAAAATACAATGGACACAAGCTCCCGGGTTCTAGGCTAGTTTCAAACACGATTATTACTACCACTGACATATCTGAGGATGTGAGGATCACGCACATGGTGATGCAATGGGGCCAGTGGCTTGATCATGATTTAGATCATGCCCTACCTTCGGTAAGTTCTGAAACTTGGGATGGTGTTGATTGCAAAAAAACATGCGACTATGCAGCTCCTTGTTTCCCAATCGAAGTTCCTGAAAATGATCCACGTATTACTAACCGGAGATGCATCGACTTTATAAGGACCAGTGCGGTATGCGGTTCCGGTATGACTTCGGCATTTTTCGGCACTATGCAACCCCGAGAACAGATCAATCAACTCACATCCTTTATTGACGCTTCCCAAGTTTACGGTTTTGAGAAAGCTGTCGCAGAAGATTTGCGCGATCTCACTAATGATAATGGGCTTTTACGAGTTGGTGCTACGTTCCCCGGTAGAAAGCCGCTTCTGCCTACAACAGGTATAAACGGAATGGATTGTCGACGTAACCTCGACGAAAGCACTCGTAGTTGTTTTGTTGCTGGAGACATTCGTGCTAACGAACAAATAGGCTTGGCTGCCTTCCACACTATTTGGATGCGAGAGCACAACCGTATCGCACTCAAGCTGAAATCTGTAAATCCATTTTGGGACGGCGACAAGGTTTACCAGGAAGCTAGAAAGGTAGTGGGAGCTGAAATTCAGTTTATAACATACACCCAATGGTTACCTCTGATACTTGGCCCTGAAGGGACTTTGCTACTTCGTGAATATAATAAATATAATCCTAACCTCAACCCCTCCGTTTCCAATGTGTTTGCTACAGCTGCTTTGCGCTTCGGACACTCAATGATAAATCCAATTCTACACCGTTACGATGAAAACTTTGAGCCGATCAAAGAGGGTCACCTTCAACTACGTTATGCATTTTTCTCCCCGTGGAGGCTGGTTGACGAAGGCGGAGTAGACCCGTTAATCCGAGGAATGTTCACCACCCCGGCTAAGCTGAAAACTCCAACTCAAAATCTGAACTCTGAGCTTACCGAGAAGCTTTTCTACAGCACTCATGCTGTCGCTCTGGATTTGGCTGCCATAAATATCCAACGTAGTCGCGATCACGCAATCCCTCCCTACAACAAGTGGCGTCAGTTCTGCAATATGTCGGAAGCTAATAATTTCGATGCCTTGGCAGGTGAAATATCAGATAAGGGTGTTAGAGACAAACTGGAACAGCTGTACGGATCTGTAGACAATATCGATGTATGGGTCGGTGGCATTCTCGAAGATCAAGTTGAAGGCGGAAAGGTCGGACCGCTATTTAGATGCCTTCTCCTGGAACAGTTTGCACGCCTGCGCGACGGTGACCGATTCTGGTACGAGAACCCTAGCATGTTTGATGCCGACCAACTGCGTCAAATTAAGGAAACAAGCTTGGCACGTATTCTGTGCGACAATGGCGACAATATCGATACTATCGGAGAGAACGTGTTTGTTCTGCCGGAAGTGCAAGATGGATTGGTTTCGTGCGATGATTTACCTTCAATTGATTTCCGTTACTGGGCTGATTGTGAAAGTTGTGAAGAGGATTCAGTCCGTGAGAAGCGCCGGGTGCGCCGTGACCTAGCCGACGCAGAGCTGGAGCAAGACGACGCACGCCTGACCACCCTAGAGAACATACAGCAAGACCTGGCGCTGACCGTCCAAACGCTTAAGAACCGCATTCAATATCTTGAAGAAAATTGCAAGATGGAAACGGTTGACACACTTGAGTTCCAATAAGAACGAAGTTATTTATTCATCTATGATTTCCAGCTGATGTAGCTACATGCACAAAGCGCATTGACATTCAGCTTTTGTCTCAAAAAGCTTTCGTACGTGATATGCCAATACAACATCTAGATGCTGTAGGTGTACCTTACCAAAACTGTCTAATTTTGGTCCAATTCAAAAGAATTTATTTAAACTTTTGCATCCCGTTTCTGATAGCTTTACTCGCTGGTACTTGCTTACTTAACCTACATCCAAACCATTTATACCTATATTTATATTTTTCTAAAATTATACTTCAGGTTACTTGGACCCTATTCTTATAAACTTTACCTACTTTACTATAATGGACATACTTGTGTGTTAATGCCAATATGCATTTAAATCCATGTTATAATTAAGGTCTTCGCACATTAAAACAACTTAACGGCGACTCGACTCTATGCCAAATATTGAAATTTAAGCCCTGTGTCATATGTTCAAGGTTTAATTTCAAAAAATGATATTAAAGTAGTGTACGACGAGTGGCCTACGCATCGTACACTAAAGGTCAAACCCCGACACGTTTGTCACACAATGACCACACGTTGTCCACGCAACGACTACACTTCTTCTTCTTTCTTCTTTTTATGGCTCCTGTCATAGACAATCTTGCCAATGTCAAGTAATTCAGAGATTATACTCTTTGTAGTTATGTTTCTAGTCACGTCAGTCCAAAGTCGAGTCAGTCAATTGTTTTGAAGAAAATGGTGGCGGTTTCTTCAAAACATTTGAAACATTTTCGGTCAAATCACGATATCACATAATACACCTTCATTTTAAATGCTTACACTTTGTGCTAAGACCACAAGTAATGCTGGTTAAAATACCACCAAAATTACACAACACAACTCAAAATAACACTAGAAAAACAATTAAAATGAAAATGGTATGTTGCTTCGTTAGATGAGAGGAAACGAATCAACGACTACACGTTGTCCACGCAACGACTACCTATGCGTTTGCGACTGACGCGTGACGGGTTCGACAAGTTCGACATTTCATAAGCAACACGACTTCTTTGGACAAAATTCAACCGAAAACTGAGGTTAGACGAGTTGTCTGTTGAATACGCATTACCCACTCGCTGACACCGCGTTGTCCACTCGTTGACAACGCATTGCCCACTAGTGACCATGGGGTGGATCAACTAGTTGACTACTCATCGAGAGTGTGAGTAGAGGTTGCTGCCGCGTTGGCGTGGAGTTGTTATAATGTGCGAAGACCTTTACAATATCTAGTCGAAATAATTTAACCGTAGCTTAATGATATTTTGGAATTTATCCAGCTTTTGGGCGTTTTCACTTTGGCACGACATCAGTGCCGGCATAGTATTGACCTGAGGTTGGTGGTAATAGATGACAGCAGCAGTAACTAGGAGCTTTACAAGTCTAGGGCTTTATTCTTTATGACATTGGAGATTGTTTGCCCAAACCTTGTGACGTCAAAACGTGATCTACACGCATACGCGATTGGATTGTTCATAGTTCATGTAACAACGCGCCACGCACGGCAACTGCAAATTTCTTACATGAGTGCCGATCAACACTTGGTGAATTTTATTTAAACAGGTTCCATCTTTCGGGAGGTAATAGAACGTTGTCAGCTGGAACAAAGTGGGTCGAAGATCGTTCACTAGATGGCAAGTTATCTTTGAAACTCAAACTATTCACTTGTTCGAACTTTCGAAGACGAGATTTGTTTGAAGAGGAACTATCAGATAGAGGCAGGTAATACTTTTCCGCCCAAACCAATGTGTTGCCAAACTTAAAATGATTGAACTCAAGATGAATAATAGATTGGGAACATCGCGCCAACATGAAAGCGCCCTATCATTCGTATTAGAATAAGGGTTGAAAGGCTACAAAGATCGGTTAGGTCCTGAATGGCCGTAAGTACTAAGTAATTTTAATATTAAGCAGGTAGGTAAGATACCTAACACCTAAAGTATTATCTACCTACAGTAGTAGCAGTTATCAGTTATTACCTACCTAACTATTACCAAAATTACACCAAGGGAACTGTACCTACCTAACCCAAGTCTGTTTTGTTTTTCGTTTTTTGTATTGTCGGGATATTTTTCTATGGAGACTATGGAGTTCTCAGGCTCTTATCGTATCTCCATATAAAAAAAGCCTGAAGAGCGAAAAACTAAATACGAAAAACAAAACTTAGGCCTCTGATCTTAGTAGTCCATGCCACATAGGTATCAAATAAAATAGATTATTTTAATAAGGGAATGAACAGAAACGAAAATGGAAACGTTACTCATGTTTTTATAAATAATTTAACTTGGTAGGTGCGGTTTTACATGACATTGTGTTTTTAATTTATGAATGAAACACTTTCAATTGGATTCACAATTATTTTAGTAAGTATTCTTTTGGTTCTTACTTTATTTTTTGTATAAAAAAAATAATAAAATAAAAAAAAATAAAGAGGGAATAGTTATTAAAATTCAGTAAAGAATACATTAATCAAAAGCTTAAGAATTTAAACTTATATTCCAAATCATTGTTATTTAATTAAATTGATTCATAAATTAAGTTTCAAAATGGCATCCACTTGGCCTAAGTAGGTATTCCACCGCTTGTAGAATACCAGTTTTAATAGAATTATATTTCATCTCTTAAAATATTAAACCTATATTTAACTTTTTATTATATCCAATAGAATAGATGATGTTTGCTTGACAACCTAAGCAATGTATTTAAATTACTGGTACAATTCCATGTTTACTATACTTAATACCTACACATAATCAAAAATGGTGTTTCATTTGATGAAGATCATTGTTGTTTAATTGAATTTCAAAATAGCATCCAATTGGCCGAAGTATTCCACCACTGGTAGAATACCAGTTTTACTAGAATTATATTCCATCTCTTAGAATATTAAACCTATATTTAACTTATTATTATATTCAATAGAATAGATGATGTTTGCTTGACGACCAAAGCAATGTATTTAAATTACTGGTACAATTCCATGTTTACTATAATATACAGCATCAAAAAATGGTGTTTCATTTTAAATCCCTCTTTATGTTGTAATGATGGTATCTTCTAGATGTATAATCTACACTCGTGAGCAAAAAAATCGACTCAGGCGACACACCTGCAGTCGCAAGTCACTGGCAAAAAAACTGATCGTGTTAATATTTTTTTCATAGTAAAATCATAAAGCTGCTATTAGTAGCTTCAAAATGATATAAAATATTGTAATGTTTCTTGCTCACACAACCCAACAACATGTTGTGATAAGCAACCACCCTTTTTGCGCTTGTTTACAATAGTGCTTATTAAGGGTTACTTACCCATATAAAAGGTTATCTACCTGACCCACCCTTATCAGTTAGCCGTCAAACGTCAATCGATACACATCTCCGTTATCTACAAACAAGAATTCTACCTGAAAATGGACACAACAAGTGATGAAGCTGCTCAAGCGGTCACCCTATTGTGACAAGGCCAGAGTCAGCGTGAAGTGGCACGTGCGTTGAACATGAGCCAGTCTGCTGTTTTCAGAGTTTACCGTCGTTACCAAGAGACTGGTAACTTTAATCGAAGACGCGGTTCCGGAAGAAAAAGGTGCACATCGGAGAGAGATGACCGTTTCATTGTCAGTACATCGCTGAGAAATCGGGCCCTCACTGGCGTTCAAGTCCAACAAGAGCTCAGAGAAACGCGAGGAGTGGCTGTTAGTGGCTGGACAGTCAGAAGACGACTTAAGGCAGCTGGTCTTGAGCCAAAAAGGCCAGCTACTGGCCCCAAATTAACCCCAGCCCACCGAGCAGCCCGCCTACGATTTGCCAGAGAACAAGTTGATTGGACTGACGAACAATGGAGCTCCGTCCTCTTCTCAGACGAAAGCAGAGTGTGCTTGCATGGTAGCGATAGAAGAGGACGAGTCCACAGAAAATCTGGAGAAAGATTCGCGCAGTGCTGCATCAAAGAAAATGTGGCTTTTGGAGGAGGTTCCTGGATGGTGTGGGCGGGCATTTCAATGGAGGCAAAAACCGAGTTGGTTTTTATTGAAACTGGTGTTCGAGTGGGAAGATTGACGGCGAACCGATACATCGAAGAGATTTTAGGGGATCACGTCGTTCCCTACGCCGGTTTCATTGGCGAAAACTTCATCTTAATGCACGACAATGCCCGTCCACATACTGCAGGTTCCGTCCGGCAGTATTTACAGGAGGTCGAAATTGCCGCTATGGACTGGCCAGCGCGTCGCCCGGACTTAAATCCTATCGAGCATATGTGGGACGAACTGAAACGAAAAGTTTGGGCTATAAATCCTGCACCAGCCACGTAATCGGACCTCAAAGCGGCGCTCATTGAAGAATGGGATAGCATCGAACAAGATCGAGTAAAGAAACTTATTCGATCCATGAAGAAGCGATTGGAAGCTGTTATTAGGGCCAGGGGGGGCAACACTAAATATTGATAGTTTAATTTCTAATAAATTAATGTTTTGACGAATTTAAGCTGGTATTTTCTTTACTGTTAATTATCACCCTTTTTCATTGCTTAAGACTCCTTCTCATTCAATAATTTTTCATTACCAAAATAAAAATGTAAATAACAAAGTAGACCACTCATTTTAAGGTTAAAACTAACAGCTTTGAGATGTTAAAATCAGAAATAGAATGAGAGCTTCAGATTTTTTGCCAGAGATTTTTAACCGCGAGCGTGCGTCCTGAGTCGATTTTTTTGCTCACGAGTGTAGTTAAGTCTCTTAGTTTGGGGCTAGATAGTGCTGTGTGAAAAGTCTAGAAATATTTATTTATTTATACCATAATAATTAAATTTGTGTAGTAGTTAGTATTATTTCTAGAATCTACATTTGGTAATTTTTACCTAATATTTTTTTTAGAATGATTTTGAGAGCTGTTGTTGAATTTTTTGAATTCAGGTATAGAATGAAAAACATTTACTTTGATGGATTTATCAATTTTATTGATCATACTGGTAAATAAAAAAAATACGGCTAGACAAGCCCTGGGAAACTTCAGATTTTTTAATAAACATGATTATTGATTACCTATATTAAAAATCTTTTACAACTAGTGAAAAGGTACTAATAGACTACTATTTAATTCTTCTTTGTAATTGTAATATCCATTACTTTTACATGTGTCTGTTAATTCTGTTTCTGACGACCTCAGTGGCGCAGCGGGCGAGAGTCCGCCTGCGACGCAAGAGGTTGTGGGTTCGATTCCCGCCTCGGAACAAATTTGTGTACGATCTGCAGAAATTTGTTCCGTTGGTCTAGGTTAGTTATTAAAAATATCTATCTATATAAGTATATAATGTATTAAATATATCAGTCATCTAGTACCCATAACAAGCTTTGAGTAGCTTACTTTGGGGCTAGATGATGCTGTGTTTATTATTTATTTATTTAATTGTAAGTGTTTCATGTGTTGTGTTGTGATTTTGCCTTTTTGTGGCACACACCTGCATTAGTGTGATTCAAACCAGCATTATAAATTACACACCAATATACTTGGTGTGCCTACCTGTAGCAAGGATGTCACCATTGCCTTTGTTTCGAACTTCTACTTCTAGGAAAGCAATTTTCTTGCCAGTCTTCTTTGTTACAGCCTCTACTTCTACAGTGTCACCTTCTTTTGCTGCTGTCAAGTATCTGAAATTAATTCATGGTTCAATTAGTCCAAAAGTTCTTTGATGATTTTACATCATTATAATAAAATGATAATGGAATAATAAAACAGGTAATGATTACCTTGGGCCTTACTACAAAACGGTGTCTAACTAACAATGTCTAAAATTAGCGCTGTCTCTGTTTGCCATAACGCAATGGCAAGAGATGTCAAAAGTTTAGGCAGTGTTTATCGTTTGCCTATTTTTTTGTAGTAAGGCCCCTATTGTTTAACTTAAACACACGTTCAACGTTGTTTTGTTAGTAACATAATCAGTTAGTTTTCCCATTCACTAGATTGGTAGACAATGATTTATCTTGCAAGACAAATAAAATCACCTACTGGATTTACAGTTTGGTATGATTCATACACAGTGTGTGTGTCTCCAGCTTCCTCATATTGAAAATGTAATTTCTATAAATGCCAATATTTAAAGCATAATTAGTGCACTCATAGATTTGAATCATAATTTAGCTGCCAAATAAACAACGATGCTATAAGCTTATAATAGTGTGTAAGCTGGAGTAACATGTCTCCAGCTGCCTCAGTCAGTGTGGGCAAACGGCTAATGATAGAGATATATAGTAAACGCAAGGATTTAGTACCAAACGAATTAGCGAGGTACCAAAAATTTCAGGTCTGTAGCTCGGAAACTCTTCGAGTTATAAGACTTGATCAACGTGTAAGCTGGAGTAACGATACGTGAAAAAGCATATGCTCGTTCTCTGGAATGGCTGGAGCTAGCAGGTTGCTTTAAGTCTCCAGATTTAGTACCAAACGAATTAGCGAGGTACCAAATATTTGAAGTGTTTCTGTTCAAAACTCTATGAGTTACAAGCTTTTCCAGCTTTTTTTGTTTGTCCAACTTGCACATGTTGGATCTCAGCAACCACAATAGGTACAGACTCGGTTGATGTCTCTGAACCGAGCTATGAATTAGTGCACTCGGTACCAAAAATTTGGAATCTCTAGGACAAGCAGTTCTGTTGTAATCAGCAAAATAACATCCAAGGAATTTGAATACAGACAGATATATTCAAATTCCTTGATTGCATCAGTAGGTACGAGTGTGACGCATTCGCTGTAGTGACAGAGATAGAGCTACTATCAACTGAAGGCTGGTCGAAATGGAACTATCTGGTATTCTGTAACTCATCATAATATTAGTTATTTTGCTGATTACAACAGAACTGCTTGTCCTAGAGATTCCAAATTTTTGGTACCGAGTGCACTAATTCATAGCTCGGTTCAGAGACATCAACCGAGTCTGTACCTATTGTGGTTGCTGAGATCCAACATGTGCAAGTTGGACAAACAAAAAAAGCTGGAAAAGCTTGTAACTCATAGAGTTTTGAACAGAAACACTTCAAATATTTGGTACCTCGCTAATTCGTTTGGTACTAAATCTGGAGACTTAAAGCAACCTGCTAGCTCCAGCCATTCCAGAGAACGAGCATATGCTTTTTCACGTATCGTTACTCCAGCTTACACGTTGATCAAGTCTTATAACTCGAAGAGTTTCCGAGCTACAGACCTGAAATTTTTGGTACCTCGCTAATTCGTTTGGTACTAAATCCTTGTGTTTACTATATATCTCTATCATTAGCCGTTTGCCCACACTGACTGAGGCAGCTGGAGACATGTTACTCCAGCTTACACACTATTATAAGCTTATAGCATCGTTGTTTATTTGGCAGCTAAATTATGATTCAAATCTATGAGTGCACTAATTATGCTTTAAATATTGGCATTTATAGAAATTACATTTTCAATATGAGGAAGCTGGAGACACACACACTCATACACAACCATTTAAATTTGATTTTATGGCAGCTTTAAGATTGTATTTGTATAGATCTTAAAAAATTAAATCAATATTGGTGAACTTTCCAAACATCACTATGTAGCCCCAAACTGGCTTAGTTTGGCTTATGGGATGGGAACTAGATAGCTGATATACTTTTTTTTGTAAATACCTACATACTTACAAAAAATATACTTAAATATATAGATATTATGTCAATATAACATCCAGACAGAGGTTAACAAATATCAATGTTTCTCACACAAATATTTCAAAGTCATTCCTGTAATTGTACTGCATAGACTGTTTTGATTTTGATTTTGTTCTCCGAAACGAACCCCCAACCTACAGTGTAAACAGCAGAGCTACTAGCAACTGAGCTATGAAGGCTGTCGATCTTGAACCTAAAGAACTAACTGGTAGGTAAGGTAATAGATAAAATTATATGTGTAGTCAGTTCTTACGTAACACTGAGGTCAATTGAAACTCCTCTTGTTTCCACCTTTTCATTACTGGTAAGTGCATAAGTGGATACAGCATCAACTAGGTGGGCTATAAAGCCGCCGTGCAAGGTTCCTCGCTGGTTGAGATGCTCTGGACCCACCTTGAACTCTGAGATCATCTTGCCATTTGTACAACATGTCACCTTTACCTAGAAATTAGAAATTACCCTGTTAGGACCACAATTTGGTGATATGAACATCAGATTTGTTAACCCTATTTTACATACATATCGAAAAATTATGTGTACAATGCTAGTGTTCTTATATGGTGAAGTAAAACATTGTGAGGAAACCACTTAGTATTTTAACAGCGGTAATGGGCTTGCAATCTGTCATAAATGGCTCTTTAGTTGACTGGCCCCAGAAAGGAATCTGGCCATACGGGGTCAGTTGACCTTTGATTTATTGCCGCTGTTTCTGCATACTCAGATAGCAGGTCGGTAACTCCTTCGCTGCTTTGCAGCGCAGCAGTTTCTTTCCTTATTGTATCTGCCATTAAATTAACAATTTTAACAAAAAACTATTTGAGGCTAGCAATGTAAACAAACGTTACGAAACACCCCAACAATGTAAACCACCTACCTTACGAAGGTTTCTGTCGAAACATTTGGTTGCTGCTATGGTTTTGGTGAATAGTTCAGCTACTTTAGTGCCTTTGCAACTCATTTCTCACACAGCAAAAATCGGTCTTCAAACAAAACGAGCCAAGCCATTTATTTATTTAGCTTGTTGTTTTCCAAGAAAATCAGCTGATCAGCTGACTGGCTGGAGTTATTGTCACAGATTTATAAGTATAGTCCTGTTATTGTACTTCTTCTTCTTTCTTCTTTTTATGGCTCCTGTCATAGACAATCTTGCCAATGTCAAGTGATTCAGAGATTATACTCTTTGTAGTTATGTTCCTAGTCATGTCAGTCCAAAGTCGAGTCAGTCAATTGTTTTGAAGAAAATGGTGGCGGTTTCTTCAAAACATTTGAAACATTTTCGGTCAAATCACGATATCACATAATACACTTTCATTCCAAATGCTTATACTTTGTGCTAAGACCACAAGTAATGTTGGTTAAAATACCACCAAAATTACACAACACAACAACTCAAAATAACACTTGAAAAACAATTAAAATGAAAATGCTATGTTGCTTCGTTAGATGACAGGAAACGAATCCGGAGTTATTGTAATTGTATACTCTTTGCTGACTGGCTTCAAATTCCTTGGACTGTGCCAAAGCCAAAGACCAAACAACTTAAACCTGGTTTATCTCATAAATTTAGGATCATCTCAGGTTTATCATTTTCGTATTACAAAAGACACTTTAGTCGAAGACTACATAGTACCTGAGATAGTCCATGATTCATCATCACAGAACATAATCATTCAACAAATATCCACAGACTATAACAAATTATGGCAATCAATCGTTCATTCATTTTGTAATCACCAACTTATCTGAGCCGGTCTGAAGTTAGCCGCTTGTGCATAAATGGCCAATAGTGAATCGAGAATTCTCTAAACAGCTAACTCCAGACCGGCTTAGATAAGTTGGTATAACTGTACTCTCTTGCCGCAGGCTAAAGTCATATGCGCATACTACCTCGTCTTTCGTTTTAACGAATCAATTTTTAGTTTCTCTTCTTGACTCAGATCTCCGCCTTTTTGTTTTAAATCTCGTTATCAACTTGATATTGACAAATTCGTGGCAACCCATGCGTTTTGACATTTCAAATTTAGATCGGAGTCTAGAGTTTGAAATGTATGTTGGATAATGCAGTGCTACAAGTTGTTTTATTGAATAAACTTATGTGGGAGACCAAATAAAATTTGGCAAAATGAGATTTTTATTAGTTAGACCATACTTAAACTAGGGGTCGTTCGGGTTTATCTTAAAACCGTGGTTTAGGGGATAAACTCCGTTTTATAATAACGTCTGGTCTAAGTCTTTGTTTTTTCTATAGAGCAGGGACCAACTTCGGTATCAAAGTTAGACCACGGACCAGTTAGTCCTGGCTTAAGCCTAGTCTAACTCACATTTTTATAATAAGACGGAGTAAGTTCACTTACATTGGTATTTGGTAGGTACTTTCATTTTTTCTGGTACCTTTGCTTTGCGTAATCATACGAATTAACTAGGTAGGTACCTATGGATACTTACATAGTTTGTTTTACTGAGGAACATGTACCTAGGTAAGTAACAACCGGCCTACAGATACAGAGCAAGTAAAGTAGGTACCAGCCTACGTAATCTACACCTCCGGCCGAAGCTTTCTGCGTTTATTGAGCTTGTTATACTTACCTAGGTACGTAGGTATCTCTACGTGTTACCGGTAGTTGGAGTATAAATATTTTGGTCCGGTTTCTACCGGAACACTTATGTAAGTGCGTGTGCGAGAATAAAGTGTCTACTTAGGCACCTACTTACTACCCTGCGGATTTGGTTGGACTCCGAAATACCTAGGTAGGTACCTAGCATTGGGTGAGATTTCTAGAGCAGTGATTTCGACGTTTCACGGTTCCTGGGGGCCGATTTTTTTTATCACGGTAGATATATCACGGTAACTGTCAATTTCCTATTGAATTTTGACAGTTACCGTGATAAAAAAGTCACTGGGCTAGAATCGGCGAGGTTTACTGAATAATGGCTATGAATAAGTCCACTGTTGTGCATGATAGGGCCTATCATATTTGAGGGGGTTAGCCGCAGGGCTTGGAAACCTGAAACATACTGCACTTGCATTGCACTTGCATCCACTGGATGGAAGCTACCTATTTTATTTGGTTGAGCATCTGTACCTTCCTTTTGCGTATTATTATGTTGTGAATGTAGTGATCTGATCACTAGTCTAAGAAAAGAAATCACTGTAGGTAAGTATAAGATAAAGCGAAAGTACTCCACGCAACGCACGTGTAACAGGTCCGATAAGGAGAAAGGGTTACGGAATCTTTGATAAGGTAGGTACTAAGACCCATGCTACCGGCCTGGCATACCAAGATTACTTATCGAGCCCTGTGGTTAGTATGACGGGCCGTATCTTGAGTATTGTTGAAGCTTAGATAGGTATAAGCTTTTAGGGTACCTAATATATAATAAAAAAAACGAAATGATATAACATTTACAAAATTTTTGTTTAAATTTTGATTGCAGTCATTTTGGTTGGTTACAAAATGACTAAAAAAATTGATTAATCAGTTAAAAATTTTAAGAATTTTCCACCATCCATGTCTTTGAAGGCCGATTTCAACCAAAGTAGCCCAGTAAGTTCTACTTTTTTTAATGATTATGAAAGCTCTCATAACTGGAGAATTATTATACGATGTTAGTTATCTATGTAGGTATGTATATAAAAATAATATTATGTATCAAATATATCAGTTATCTAGTACCTACCCATAACACAAGTTTTGAGCAGCTCACTTTGGGGTTAGATGGTGCTGTGTGGATTGTCCAGCATTATTTATTATTATTAAAGCTGTTATCATTTGTGTTCGAACTTCGAACGAGAGAAAGCGTTGTTGAATGCCTTCCGTTTTGTTCCACTTTCGGACATAGGCATACAAACTTACTGATTGAGATCTCGGCACGCCTACACTGTTCCCAAGATTTTTGCAACAATGATGATATCATCAATTTATTAGGTATAACATCTACAAAATCAGCAGTTAAGTATGCTAATTCCGTGTCCCCGTTGTGGAGGTCGTGTTGTATTACCACAAACTGTAAAGTGTGTCATTACAGGTGCATGACATGTCATGTCACCATTACATAAATCGTACTTAATCGTACGTGTGACGTGCCCTATGGCACATCGGTTGAATGCAAGGAGTGAGTGTCACGGCGCAGAATTGGATGGTCCTCTGCCTTTGTTTTTTTTACTAGTAGGTAGTAAAAGATTTGTAGATACTTATCTACTTAAATATATTTATTTAAGTACCTGTACTTAGTACAAAATGCAGCCACGCAGGATTCGAACCCACGAGTCCACGACGGATTAGGTATAACATATTTCCATCCAATCCAATCTCAAGCCGTCTCGCCGCCAATTTTGTACTCTTTTCTGGAAGACTCTAACCTCAACGAGGAAGGACGAACAAATATAAAAAAAAAATGGTAACATTAATATTTAACCTATTCTTGTCTAGTTGCCTACTCTTTCATACCCTACTGACCCACTATTAGACTGACCCACTATTAGAAGGTCTCCCTTTTTTAAAAATAATCCAAATTAAGTACGTACCTTTGGTTTTATGAATGACATTACAAATACTATCATGATAAGTACCTATGATGGTACCTAATAGAAGAAAATTGCTATTTCGAGTAGTGACATAGGGAAGATATCTTCACAAGTACAAGACCTAACTATTACACCAGCCTTATGGCCCACATAGTCTTGTTATTAGTCTGGAGGCGTGCGGTTTGTCTACAAGGACGTTGTACCTACGTACCTACTTCTAAAGAACCCATGGTTTTATGCTGCATGGTGTGTGTGGCGGGAATCACGATGGGCAGGCAGGGTCTCGTTACAATTCTGTCGGTGTGGGTGTCAACACAACATTTAGCCATCCGTCCGCGTCCTATTGGTTGCCATCGCTCGCGCGCGAGCGTTTGAGGGTTCAAACATATCGCTTAGGACACAGTAAAGCCCTAGTTCACTTGTTATTGGGACTTGTAGGGCCATGAATGAAGTAAAGAAGAGAGCTTTGAAAGTGATCCGTGTGATTTTATTGAATAGACTATTAGCGCCCCGCGGTTTCACCCACGGAATAGAGAAATACCCTTTCACCGGCGCCACGGGATAAAAAATAGCGTGTTATTCCGGACTACCTACGAGTAGGTATATTATGTCTCTGTGACAATTTTCACCAAGATCCGTTCAGCCGTTCTGGAGTTATAGAGTAACAAACATCCATCCATCCATCCATGCATCCATCCATCCATCCATCCATACTTACAAACTTTCGCATTTATAATATATACATATTTTGACTTTTGGTTTTGACTGACTATTAACAAGAAGGGATCTTCGCCTATATAATGCAACTATACATACAGTGATGCTGTATTTCTGTTTGAAGGGTGGAAATTACCGGCACTTGAGGCTAAATATTCAAATACACAAGTTGATGTAAGTACCTAGGTATTTGTAGGCTAGCTAGATGACAATACAATACTATTATTATTTTCAAAGCAAGTAAAATCAAGTTTTTACTTGCTTATTATACTTTAGGTGTTTAATTAGTTAATTACGTAATACACCAATAAACTTTATGAGTGATGCTCCAGACAATGATATCCTATCTACTAATAGGTATTAAAGCGCGAAAGTTTGTAAGTAATGGATGGATGCATGAATGGATGTTTGTTACTCTTTCACGCCAGAACGGCTGAACGGATCTGGATGAAAAATGATTGGCAGAGAAGTAGATTATAGTCTGGAATAGCACTAAGGCTACCTTTTATCCCGTGGGAATACCGGGATTTAAAATTGCGCGGGTGAAACCGCGGGGCGCAACTAGGACACCAATAAACTGATGAGTGATGCTGCTCATAATAATGTCATTGATAATAACCGACCCTACTACCCGGAAAATTAAGAAATCAATGCGACTATATTTCAGAACTTATCCGATTGAAATTATCAACTCAAATGGACCCTGTTGTTATAGCTAAATGACAATGCACTGCTTTGACCGCTTCGTGCGGTTGCCATCCGGTGTTGCGCAATCCGCTGAGCAGCAAAGGCGAAGGTGGATGATAGCCCGACGCGACGCGACATCCAGTGCGCTGTAAGCTAACCAATTATTTTAAACCATTTCACCTGGCATGTCATGTGTCCCAATCCCTACTACTACTAAACGCGAAAGTTTGTAAGTATGGATTGATAGATGGATGGATGGATGTTTGTTACTCTTTCACGTCGGAACGGCTGAACGGATCGGGATGAAACCTGGTAGAGAGATAGATTATAGTCTGGAGTAGCACACAGGCTACTTTTTTATCGATTAAATCACCGCGGGGCGCAACTAGTATCACCTATAACAAAGCACCAATTACCAAATTAGGTAGGTACATAGGCATTTAATTTATAAACATGCAACCCTACGCAACCACTACTTTAAATTGATTGAGTGAGCGAAGCGAACGAAAATCTTACAATCAACTTGGGCGATTAGGCATTTTATGTGTGTATGTATGTTTGTATGTTTGTCCGACGATAACTTGAGAACCGTTTATCTGCTCTGCATGAAATTTGGTAAGTCGATAGCTTGTACTTGAGAAATTTACTGGTAAGTAGGTATATGGGTAAAATCGGATGTAAATTAAAAAGTTACCTAAAAAAATAACGTGTCATTTAAAAGGGCTTGGCTTGGACATTCCAAAACAATTTTTTTTTTTCTAGGATGCCCGCTTTTTTAGATACAACAAAAAAGTTAAATTAAGATAACCATCGACCCAAGAGCTCCCATTTCTAAGAGTTTCGTTGGCATCAAGGTTTTTCTACTGGTCGACCAGTTCCTTTTTCAAATATTTTTTTCTGAAAATAAATTAATAAGGTACTTGGTTCCCATTCAATGGTGATAGCGACCTGTTCTGATGATGGAGCCATGGTCTGTTCAACGGAACTCTTCAATAAATAGCCCATTTCAGTTGAAACTTGGTTACCATACTTAGTTAGCAGGTGGCAGCCAGAGAGTCCAAACACAAAGTTTGGACTCGCCTCTGACTACAACTGAGGTACTTATATTTTCGGAGCGTACGCGTCGCGTCACGAAAACTCAGTTCGGGGCGAACTACTAGTTATTATTAACTAGCTGGTCCCCGCGACTTCGTCTGCGTACTTTTAATCTCTTCATCTCTTTTTTTTGCAATAAAAGGTAGCCTATGTTCTTTCTCAGGGTCTAAAGGTTGTCTGTGCCAAATTTCATCAAAATCGGTTGAGAGGTTTAAGCGGGAAAGCGTAACAGACAGACAGACAGACAGACAGACAGTTACTTTCGCATTTATAATATTAGTTGGGATAGTTGGGATAAGAACTTAGGTTAGGTATCTACATACGACGTGACTAAATGAGAATCCACGAAACAGTAAAACCCACATTATATTATTAGGTATAATACAAATATTCTTACTTAAACAAATATTACTCATTTCGAAAGCGAAAACAAAAACAAATCTAGCACTATTTCACAACAACAAAGTAGGTAGGTACTTTGAACAGACATAGCATAGCCGCCCCTTTTGCCAGTCCCAGCCCAGCCCCGTTTGGCGCCGAGCCCATAAAATTGGTCCCGCTTTTGGCTAAAAATTAAGACGAAGACAAGAGCTAATATGACTCTCGCTCGCACGTTTTGACTTGTTGAAAGATATAAAATCACTAAACCCATTTTCGAAAAATCGCAAACAACCATTTTGTGTGCAATACAATGCGCACAGTTTAGTAAAAATTTCATTTTCATCGATGCAAGTTTTCCTACTTTAAAGTTTACTTTTCTAGTTTTCGTACATAAGCAAACTTTTGAGTAGGAAATCTTGCATCGAACCAAATGATTTTTTTACCAAACTGTGTTTAATGTGATTGCACACAAAATAGTTGTTTGCGATTTTTCAAAATTGGGATTTGTGATTTTATATCTTTCAAAAAGACGAATCATGCGAGCGAGAGGAAATTTAGGTGTTGTCAACGCCTTAAAAAAAACAAAACAGTAAAAAAAATGTTTTGATCATGCTATTATTATTAGTAGGAACCCCCTGCTAAAACAGTCCTTATTTTTTTTTGTAGTTACAAAATATGGGTGTATGGTACTTTAAAGCTATCCAGTTCCCATAATACCTACAAGTTTTGTGGTAAGTTCACCAATATAAAAAAAGACGACACATTATCGCTGGCCGTGGAAGGCGGTCCCCACTGGTTGACGCTGAGAAAGCTATTCGACCTGTTTCACCGAGGAACCTCTTCATTTCCGCATCCACATAAGCTGTTGACAGCTATTGCTTGGCTAGCCTAGCCAGGTTCTAGATTATCTAGATACTTTATAAATTATCTAGCCATGGCCGCATAAAATCTAGCCAAATCCTCGGTGAACCAGGTAGATTGAATTTCTGTTATACAGATTTATGCTGATACATTTCACATTATTAAGACGCTGACAACCGTTAAATATTGTTTCGCTGCCACTTTTCAACATTTTTTATGAAATAAAATGTGGAAATTATTGTATAATTATCTTATTAACTAATAATTTTTTTCGAAGAATATATAAAATTGTTTGCATCTACTAGTAACTACAAAGATTTTGTTGAAATAGGTGTTGGCGATGAGTACAAGTAAATTCAGGATTTTCCATATTATGCTTTTATTTTTGTATTTAACTAATACGTAGTTATTAGATATTATATTGATAATCTTACTTTTCTAAATTATAAACCTTACATTTTCGAACTTCTTCCCAAAATATAAGGGTGATTTCTTTAATTACTTACCTAAGTAAATATTTATTTCACTCGTCCGCAGCTTATTTGTAGTACCTACTATGTAACTGGTAATATAATAAATAAAGTGTTTATCCTAACTAATATTATAAATGCGAAAGTAACTCTGTCTGTCTGTCTTTCTGTCTGTCTGTCTGTCTGTTACGCTTTCCCGCTTAAACCTCTCAACCGATTTTGATGAAATTTGGCACAGACAATCTTTAGACCCTGAGAAAGAACATAGGCTACCTTTTATTGCGAAAAAAGAGATGAAGAGATTAAAAGTACGCAGACGAAGTCGCGGGTACCAGCTAGTAATTTATAAGATCCTTTATTTTTAGTTTCTGCTGCTTGCGATAACATTTTCAGATTAGGTATAGTATAGGTACTAGCGCCTTGTCCCAGCTTCGCATGTGTAGACATAATTTTTTCCAACATTTTGGGATAAATTTAGACGACACAGTTTGGCACGCACTTTTTCCGCGCTTTGGTGCCCTCGCCCTTAGGTACTCGCGCAGGGGCAATGTAAGCTACATTGCCCCTGAGCGAGTATCTAAGGACTCTAATGGTGAAAGAAGTTTGGAAATCGGACCAGCAGTTTTTGAGCCTTTTCGTTACATATACAAAAATACAGTTTTCCTCTCTATAATATTTAGTTTTCTTAAATATTAGCTTTTTAAATATTAGTGCAGATGTATTTTGTGTACCTACATCTTACTGCATCCGACTTACATGCTATAATTTGCTTGAAAAATAACCATAGGTAAATAAAAATACCATTACCATAATTAATTATTTATTCGTAGCGATAAAGACATAATACGAAAATAGCCCTTAATTTTAATTTTTCTTCTTATAATGTTAGTTCTTCTTTCAAAAAAGTCTCAAAACATATCCCTTCGTACTACAATTACGCAATGGTAAGAAATGGCAAAAGTTTAAGCATGGTTTATCGTTTGACAATTTTTTTGTAGATCCTAGCCTCAGTTTGCTTGGACGACTGACGTATACCTCTCTAATGGTATTTACCAAGATTATCATCAATCAAAGCCGTACTAGCTTGCAAAAGAGCATCGTGCATGGGAGTTGCTGGTTTGTGCAATGGTAATTATTCAACGTTGTGAATGGCTGTGTTTTGGTCGCCAGGCCCTCTTTGAGCATCCAGTGCTTCGTCCCACGCTTCCCGAAAGCGTCACAAAGGTGCTGGATGGGGGCCGGCAGGGTGTCGGCGAAAGTGAACGCCGACGCTCCCCACCGCCGACGTATGGGGTGGGCCACTACATATATAAACTCTTACCCAAGGTAACGCCAATAAAGTAAAGACAGTTCCTGCGCGGCGTCTCAGCTAGTGGAACGGCCGTACCCCGCCCCATCATGCGAGGGACCTGGAGCCCTGTGGTCAGTGTCAAATTCAACACGGGAATTCGGTTTCGTTAAATTTTAAGTTTTAGAAAACACAGTTAAAAAGACCATTTCTAATGAACTGTTGCAAATTGTGTATTCATTTCAACTAGGGCTGTGCTATAATATCGGGATAATCGTCCTTATAATATTAATTTCTGATAAGAGGTTCAAGTATAAAGTGAATGGTGATACCAGCGTTTTGCTGCACGACTAAGCTTTTAAGATCAAGCATCAATAACTGCATACAGTGAAGTTGTGTATAGCAATGTCCTTGCCATGTCATATAGCCTCAATATAGAGGTATTTGTTTTAATACTATCGTGTTTATCCGTTAGGTCTTTCAAAGGCGGGTTTATCACCTATAATAAAAGGCCGGCAGCGCATCAGCAAAATGCCCTTGGTGTTGCGGGTGTCTATGGGCGACGGTGACCACTTTCTATTAGGTGGCCCGTATACTCATCTTCCAGCTTTGGGATAAAAAAAAATGTAGGAAATAATAGATATTCGTAATAATCCTACAATGAAAAAACGCAAAAAATAAGTTTCACGCGCGTACCCTAGATAGATAGATAGATAGATAGATAGATAACTCTTTATTGATTATCACAACAAAATATAGACAACATTTTGACTTAAAAACTAAAAATTGTAATAATTCAATGGGCGGCCTTATCGCCTAGCAACCAATTCATCAAAAATGTAACGCATATAATTTATCCATAGTTATCTAAAGGACGGCACTCATATAATTTTGTTATAACAAAATATTTGTAATGCGAAAGAGCAATTAAATCATTAAACTAAACACCTCAACATATTCAAAACCAGTCCCGACGTAAAGATGGGCTAATTAAATTTAGAGGATTGCTCATAAATTAGAAGAAGGAGTAGTAAAGTCTGCTGGTTTTTGCACAAACATCAGCGAGACAGTAGCCATAAATATATGGCTACTGTACCTGAACCAATTATAATTTTTGGTGACAGTAAAGTTAAATTTGCTTTTCGCTTCCCATACGAATACTAACATAATATTTGCTTTGAATCTACAACATTAGTGATGGTGTTAATATTTACCTACTTAATTATTTATTTTTTTATCACTGGTATGTTAATATTTTTTTTTAATATACAGAAGGATTTTCTTACACATAAAAAATCTAATATAAATGTTTAAACTAAATATTTTTCTCGATACTTACCGTTGTTTAACTTATTTGATTTTTACAAAAGCACTTCTTATTTTATACTAAATAAATCCTAGACTGAATAATTTAGACGAATTTGTTTTAATATTTCATTTTATAATTTAGGTTTCAAAACGTAGTACCTAACCTACAAACAAAACAACCTATTTCTTTTTTTCAATATGTCCTAAATTAACACTTGTTCATCTTCAAAGCAACAAGTAAAACAAAGCAAAGCCTATGCATTAAATAAAATTCATCATCATTTTCCTGCCCTTATCCCCCTTCATGTGGGGTCGGCACAACAGGTTTTTGTTTTTGTTTTTGCATTAAATAAATTTAAAAAAATAAAATATCCTGATAAAATCCAAAATACTTAAAATAATGTAAAAACAAACAACTCAGACACCAAGTTGCAAAAAAATTAACGTTGAATGTATTTAGCCAAACGGATACATAACACACATTACGCAATCGTGTTCTGCAGTGGTTAATAAAGAAGATGTCAGCCAAGATTACCTAAAGCATATTTTATTATACTCGGAAGTAATTACGAATTTCGCCAAGACAAAACAAGGAAACGCAATAAGTATTAACATAATTTATCAATAAACTTGTTCAAGAGAGTATTTAACTAGATAGCGAAGATTCAATTGTGTTGAGATGGGAGAGAAAACCTCGTAGGTACCTACTAGTATAGGAAACTGTTTTTTGTCTGCAATAAAGCTATAAGGTGGGTTAACCGACAATGGCTGCGAATTGCTGCCGCAATTCGTCTTATTGTTGTTCTTATTGCTCACCTGTAGCTTGCTGTTTTTGTTATTATGGCCGTGAACTCCACCGATAGTTGGAGGAACTGAAACATTATTGTGTAACCGTAATGATTGTTGCGTCGCGTCTCGTTGTTTCGCGAAACATAATCATTTTATTGATTCGGTCTTGTTTGGGAAAACATCCTAACATGGAGGGTGACGAATTTAATTCATTGGATGTAAAAATAAAACGGAATAAGATCCCATCGAGTGATGTCTGATTATCAAAAGAACGGGTAGCGACCGCCACCTCTTAAAACAGACGAAATTTTTGTGGATAATGTCACAAAAAAAGTCTGAAAAGTCACAAAATTCGCACGACTTTTTGGAGAACTGGTAGATACCAATCATTAATTATGGTCATCTCCTCTCTTGAGAAAAAAATGTTATAATTACTCAGCATCCAACTAAAATTTTTAACACATCAGTTTTTCATTCGGAACATTTTTTATGTGACTGTTACCTAATGATTGTGCCTTGGCGAATTTACCTATATTATTTTTATAAAAGTGTGACATGCCTTTTCGGTAAAACTTTCTTGAATTTGGAAATATGTATTATATTTATACCTCATTTACATTACCACTTCGCAAATTATCTACCTATTGTGTAACATTATACATACTTAGGTTACATCGGTTGGTACCTACTAATATGTGTCTCCTGATTTCCTGATCTGATGATAGCCGTAATGAACTTAGTAACAAAGGGATGTTGATTACATAACCTTTTTAATTTATGTTTGTTATTCCTATCTGTAATTCAGGTACCGTTGCTACGAGTAGATTAGATCGTGAAAATAAAAGTAGTCCACAGATTTTGATTTTCTATTAAAATGCACTTTTTAGCTAATTCTAGTCGTGGGACAATATCTTCAAATTCCATTTATTATTCAACTAAAACATCAACATAACTTATTCAATGCATTGTCTCGCAAGTCTGATGCAGTGCCCGTACGTATGTGTTATTAGACTGAAGGTTGACTTAACACACATGCTCAAAAATAAGCATGCTCAAAAATCAACCGACGTACGAACAAATAAGCATGCTTATTTATAAGCACGACCTGTTCACACGTGCTTTTATTGAGCAAGGCTCGAAACAAGCATGTTCTTAGCTCGAAAATAAGCACGTGTGTCAGTACCTTAAAGAAACATGTCCTGTTCCACTTTTTTTTTCGCGCTACATTTTTGTTAGTGGTACCTATCCATTACATATACGGCGAGGGTCGTTAATATGCCCATGGATGTCGATCGTCATTGTCACTGGCTCGTTTCGGAGTCGCGGCAATCGCTTGTGTAACTATTACATAACGCAGGCCAGCTGTTGTACTCATTTAGCCTCTAGTGTGAACTACGCTAATGCACTAGATGTACACTTTCACGAGTTTATTTTCACCTTTTTGCTTACCTACCTAGTTTACGACGGGAAGTGAAGAGTCGGGTAATCGGGTTGGAGGTCTGCAAAAATAAAGGTACATAACATAAGCCGCTGTTTAAAAGAAAGATAAAAACGATAGGGATTACCTACACTTTTCCAATATATTTTTTACTTTATCAATCAACATTTATAATGTTTTGCTTTTAAGTCATTACTTACCTATAAAGCGATAAAAAACCAAAAAGCAAATATAAAGCGATAAAAATCAAAAATACTTGTTTTCCCTCTTTCCTACCTAAGTCGATTTAGGTATATGTGTCTACTTCTTTATCTCTATTTCGGTATTTGATATTTCCCAAGGCAATCATAACTAACCAAACGGAACCTAGTTGTTTGGAAGCATCCGCTTTGATGCTTACCTATTCTAGATTAAAGCCCGCGGGCTATTTGAATTAGAATTATATAATTTAATTTATAAATAAAGTAAATTAAAGAAATATATCTTTTTTTGTAAAAATTTCCTTATTATTATGGTATAGTGCTGGCCCGCCGCCGTCACAGTCTAAGAAATTTTTCTCGCCAGGAAAATTTGGTGGCCAGCCTTGTTCTAGATCATGAGTTTGATATGATACCTATCGCTCCGAGCCAGTAACGATCGAAGCCAGAAACAGACGAAGCGTGGTTCATGCCCTCCCCACCTTGCTCACAGCCTGGCTTAATCTCACTTTCCTTTCGTGATTCGCATGACCTTACGTAATTATCTATCCGTGGCCTACGGCTGCACTTCATTTATGTAATTCTGAACAAGGGCCTCGGGTTAAACTGTTTACATGTTTACGTATAAGGAGGTACCTCTCAGTACACAGTCTACGCTACGGGCCAAACACAATAAATATAAAATTATATGTAAAATTGGTGTGGATTGCGTGTTTAGGTATATACATATTCAGGGAAAGTTACAGCACAATGTACGCTGTCATAATCTATTCCTTTTTGGATTTTTTTTGGGGCCAAACTGTTTTAAGTTTTTGAGGGTTGTTCATTTTACTGCTACTGCTGTCGCTGTTGCTTGTTCTTAGGTAATTAACCAGCTGGTTCTGTCTTCGGAAATAGAACATACAATCTCATCCCCCCCCCCCCCCCTGTGATATCCTGTGTCCGTTGTTCTTCAACGTTCCTAAAGCTAAATAATTTAGAGTTAGGTAGATTTGTGCTAAGATAATTTGTTTATGAGGTTTCCATGACAAAAATATGGGTACGCATAGTATTAATTGGTTTCTGAATATAAGGAGAGCTGGGTTGCGACTTGCGATGCGAATTTCTGGCCCTTCAAGTATAATAATTTTTAATACCTTGGCCAACATATTTGTTTCATTGGTAGGTATAGAACCTTTGTCCACTAGTCCAACACGTACCTATTACCTTTAGCTATGGTTTTTATTTTGTCTCGGTCTTAATATCTAAGGTTTATAATGGTTAAAGCAAGGGTTAAAGTTAGCTTTGCGTTTGTGTTTGAAATTTATGAAATTACTAAATGGCTATGCTAAATTACTAAATTACGTTTAATGTTTATTATAAGTCGATTACATAGTAATATATAACAAATAGCGAATTGATAAATTTTTTATCTAAGGAATATTTTTGCATTGTTACAGATTACCCTAGCGGTAATTATCCAAGTCGCACTAGTATCGGGCAAGGCCTTGATACCGAGCCATCAGCAAGCACAGCAACAGTTGGAGCAAAAATATCCGAACGAGAATGCAGCTCAGAGGCGCGTCGGATACGACTACCCAGCGCCCCCCGACAATTTAGTGAACCCCTTCCAAGACCATGATGACTTCCACCTGCACGGGGATCATCATGACGTCATAGAACATCATGATCACCATGAAGATCATCATGATTACCACGAAGAAGAGCACGACTACCACGAAGAACATCATGATCATCACGAGGAACACCATGATCATCACGAGAAACATCATGATCATCACGAGGAACACCACGTCGTGGATGACGATCATCACGACCACCACGACCCCGGGTACTGGAAGAAGAAACTTATTTGGAAACCCGGTTGGAAGAAGACCTGGAAGAAAGCTAAAAAACAGATCTATAAGCCGTCGTGGAAAAAAACATGGAAGCCGATTTGGGTGCCAACCAAAATTCCCGTCTATAAGGAAATTAAAGTGCCGGACTGGAAAAAAATATACAAGCCCGTATGGAAACCCATCAAAGTTGAAGCTTGGAAGGATATCAAGGTGCCTGATTGGAAAAAGATCACTGTTCCTTTTTACAAGGACATAGTCGTACCAGGATGGAAAAATATTAAGGTGCCAGCTTGGAAAAAAATCTCTGTTCCTGAATGGGTGAAGGTTGGTGTTCCAGGTGAAAAGTATTTGGGCAAAGATCATGATGGTTGGGAATACACATCGCATGATCTGTGGAAGAAAAAACTAGTGTGGAAACCTGTATGGAAAAAATACTGGAAAGATGCTAAAAAACAGATCTGGATCCCGGACAAGAAGCTGGAATGGAAAGATGAATGGAAACAAACCTGGAAAAACGAGAAAAAGAAAATCTGGCTTGACGATAAAAAACTAATTTGGAAAGAGGCCTGGCAGCAAATATGGAAACCATCAAAGAAATTAATTTGGGTACCTGACAAGAAATTAGAATGGAAGGAAGGTTCGAAGCTAATTTGGGTTCCTGATTGGAAGGACGTGTGGCTGCCGAGTGTTAAGAAAATCTGGCGACCTGTATGGATATCGGAATGGTTCCCATCGCCGGACCACCATCACCACGACCACCACGAGTCTCATGGCTGGGACAGGAGTGACAACAAAACAGCACCAAGCCAAAAATCGGTCGATGTAAAGCAGGCACCGCACCAAGCGACTCCGCAGCAGCCGCAGCAGACGACATGGCAGTTTCCCAAATAGAGTAAGCTTTCATTGTAAAATTGTGTGTTAAATAGTCAACGATACGCGACGTCAGAACCAAATCCTTGAGATAGAGGTAATGCCATTTATAACGAAGACTGCATGTGCCTTACTGGTTTCAAGGCAATCTGCTGCGATGAAGGCTCATCATGGCTTACTAAGAAAGTAAGGTTTGAGGTAGTGCATACCTATGATTTCTTCTCTCTAATGTTCTCAGCCTGTCTTTTGGCCCAAGGCACTAAGCAAGAAATTGAAGTCGCAAGAGTAGTAGTACCTCCTGCGTCAGGCGTCATATCGATTCTAGCACAGCGACTTTTTTGTCACGGTAGATATATGTCATACAAACTGACAAATTTTTCATAGAATTTTGACAGTTACCGTGATACATGTATATCTACCGCGACAAAAAAGTCACTAGGGTAGAGTCGGCCCCCTGACGCGCGCCCCACCCAGATCTTGCAACATGGGGGGCTCCTGCGTCAAGCGTACCTACAGTCCGAAAGAAACAGAAAACACAGTGAAAGTCGATGAACATAATTTAAAAAACGTAGTTACCTGAAAAAGTCTGAATGTAATCGACGCGCATGAGCTGTTTGCATGTATAGGGGTAGTAAAAGATGATTTGATATTCGATACCTACCCACTGATGCTTAGTGTTGTTGCTTAGGTTTGTATTATAATATTAAATAGTTATTAAGTTGTTAGAAGATAGGTATAGCGGAACCAATGAAATAAATGTATTGTTTTGTATTAAGTTTATTCTGTTTTTGATTTATAAACTAAAAAATAACTAGAGGGATATTATTATCCTCAAATGGTGACCGAAAATATCGTTAGGAAGATGATAAGGATTGCAATCTCTCATGACGATAGCTCTCTTTATGCAGTTATTTTGTTTATTGAAGAGGCCAGTACACAACAAAAAAACAAGTCCCTTTATAAGAGCCTGAAACAAGCTAGAAATTGCGCCAATGTCTTGCTGCATCTTCTATTGTATAAAATTTGGTATACTTAAATAAAAAAGTAACGTAATCAGCCTCAAAAAAGCCTCTTCTAGACTGGGCCTCCCCGACACTTCCAGAAAAAACTATTCCGAGCTTTGTCCATCATCGGATCCTTACAATATCGAATATATATATATATATATATCGAAGCGATCGGAGCGTATTATGCTTAAAAATACCTATGAATATAATAAAAATCAGCTTTATGTAATATTAGAACCGAACCATAAGGTTAGCAGTAGTTAAGCAGTTCGCTGATGTAGCAGGGCTTCAGGCAGCATGCGTCTGCAATGCCGATGCGTTTGACCTTCGAGGCAGGCAGGTTGCCTCGCAAAGTGTCCTGCTGCCCCTCGAGCTCCACTGTGGTTGATCTCCGAGGCTGCAGTAGCGCTGAAATTTATAGAAAATTATCATAATGACGATCTTTGTTTGTTGTGTGTTTGTTTTGTTGTGACGTCGAATAATCTGATATACGACATATCAGAAAATGAATATATTTCAGTAAGTAACTGTTTGTATACCCAAGTATTTTGTCCCTACAAAACAAAATATTTCGTGACTCTCATTCGATCTACCTAGGTCTTTCAAAAATATCGTAGTTTTAATGTTTTTTTCATAAAGCTTTCTGATTGAACTAGCAGATGGCCATGAGAAGATGGCGATGAGAAGAGGTAACCAACGAACAAAGCATAGGACACACACGATAGCCGACGCCGATGCACAGCCCTGCGTCCATCAACTTGAGGCATACAATAGTTATAAGCCTCATATCATTATGCCTGTAGTAAAATTACTACGGCAACCACATTATTAAAACCAAAACATAGCAACGCTGCTTGGCGCCAGAAAAAGGCGTAGGTACTCTCTCGGACGAGCCCTTCTCAAGGACTACTAATACAGTTATGTTTTCTCTCTTTCTATACATTTAAATTCTTCTTTTGAGTCAATGGCTAGAATCTAAATTCTTTAAAACATTTAAATTGATGAGAAGCCATCTTCATTCCTATAGATTAAAATTTTACGAGCGATACCGCCTGTTCATTGCTATACCTACTTACTACGTGTTGGTTTCAAAATGTTCCTCACGAACTTTAAAAAACAATATAGCTCACCCAGGAACGGAGAAGTGTAGGTGAATCGCTTGCGCATATCCTCGGTCGCCCCGAAGCAGTACACAAAACGTGCATTGGCAAGATGCCGGCCGCAGAGGGTGCGTGGTTTATCTATGTAGCTGCCAGCGCTATCACCAGCACCCACCAGTACCACGGCTAGTGAGGCAAACGTTACCATAATCGCTAGCTTCATCTGAAACATAAGAATTTTAAATTTGGAAAGCTTTTTTCACAATAAAACCTTTTCCTGGTGCATTGCCGTTATAGGTTTAGTGCTCGTCGTCATCCAAAAAACTGAGCTTGAATTGAAGTGAAGTTGCAAAACAAATCGAGCGGTATTTAGTTTTACAACGTTTGGCCAGTTTGCACGAGTCACAAATACTTAAAACTGCCACATTTTACCGCGCTGACATGATTTAAACTTTTCACACTCATACTCATAAACTTTTTAAATAAAATGTAGTTCTAGTTAGTCCATGAATTTTATAAACTTTTTACAACACTGCTTATAAACTTTTTAAATAAAATATCGTCCTAGTTCGTCTAAACCACTAGATCCTGCAACAGATAGATCGTAATTATAATATATTTAAAACACGTGTCGCAGCTGCCGCTGCGCTGCCGCTGCGCTGCTGACTCTTACGTGGTGTGATGCCACTGAAAACTAGCGCTGTAAGGGCTGCAATGACCTTGTAGCAAAATGCTGAATAGTTACCTCTTTTATCGTCGTATTAGACGTAAGTTTACTGTATTAGTACACTTAAAAAAACTTAAATAAACTTTTTCTAATCTATTTTATAGAACTTTGGTTTTATAAAAAATGGCGTACGGTTGGCCGGTGCAATTTATTTTATCGGTAGACTTGTTCTCAGAACCAATACGAAACAGTATGTGTATCTACCCGCTTAAAATTTGGTGGTGTTGCTATATCTTCACTTTTTGTTTGTTAGGAAAAAATAACACCTATATAGCAAAATTTGTACGCGTCAACGACATTAATAAATATTGTAAAATATAATTATGTAATAAATAAATAATTATTAAGCTTTGTGATGTGATTCTGCAAAACTTGGATGTTTGTGATTTTTAAAAATATTGTTTTAAAAATTATTATTGATTATTAAAGCCGGGTCCGCAGCGCCAATTTTCTAACAAAACATGTTACATAACATGTTAAGCATAACATGTTTTTAAAACAGCCCGTCTGGTGTGTTCTGTTTTGTTTATTGTTTTTGTTTCATTCCAATTCATTTCAAAAATGAGTTCCGACGAAGAGGACGTAGAAGCTTACACATATATAACATAAAATGTGACGCTTCCCCTCCCCGCAGGCGAACGCGGGTGATGTTATCCATTTGTCTCGGCAAACATGTTTTTGTGTTTTTGCTAACAAAACTGTTAAGCCACGCCCCTATTTTGTTTTGTAAACATGTTAAGATGTTAGAAAACACGAAAACACGGCGCTGCGGACCCGGCTGAAGGTTGACTGCGACTTGTATATAGGTTCGATACAACTGCACTTATTTCAAAATACACGTTTATTTTAAGAGGTAGATGTAGATTAGGTACTTGACTTATTATAGGTCTGCATACAATATAAAACTGGCCTTTTTGTAGAACAGATGCATGTGTTTAGTTTGTTAGCTAAAAGCGAACGCAGGCCTACTTATTTGATATACCACTATTTATCGCACTGATGTGTAACTACATGTGTCAAGTCCCCGAAAAGTGCTTCCTGAGGCGCAATTAAAATCCTTTCACCACACTGTTTCGTAACAGACTAGTGACACGAGAAGAAGAAGAAGACTGTGCAAGAAACGCTTAATTAGGTACCTACTGAAAGGCACCCGACGTGTCCGGCGTCGTGCAGGTAATATGCTAGCTGAATTGACTACCTGCATTTTATAGGGCATCTGGTTAATCACCCCTGTGTGTGTTCCAAAAGGGAACTCATGTGCATACAATGTTGCATGCAAAATACGAAATGCATCAGAGCAGAAGCAGAAGACCTAATTTTGTAGTTTTTTAAACACCCCTATAATTCAAGATTTGCTTATTGGTTGATGCATGAACTGAAATGTTTACCTACTACTTATATAATTTTGTTTTATAGCGAGCTAACTGAAAAACTCGTAGGCGCACATTTTCATTTATTTCTTCTATGGTAGGTATTAGGTTTTCCAAAATATTACAACGGTAAGTATGTCTCAAGTGACAATGAACACGAACAAGACGACAATCATGTCTAATGCTCATCGCATCCATGCCGGTACATGTTGGGAGCGGCAACTAAACCGACATTACATACTTAGGTTTTAAATGTATAAAGACTCCAGAGAACCGTATTACAGGTTAGCTATTAAAAGCCTATGCTTTTCACTACTTACTTTAGATCTTTACTCTGTGTGAAAGTTGTATTAAAATTTTAATCCAAATAAGTACCGCTGATTCCACGATCTAACTTCGCCACTCGGTTGCTGCAAGTATCAGCAGGCACTTCCATTTTTGCGATCCTTCCAATGAAAGGACCGCAAAAATGGAAGGAAGGTATTGGATTAGAGTGGTAACTCTATTTAAACCACGGATTTAAACAAATCGTTACCACTCCAATAAATTATTAGGGAACTTGCAGACTAGTGTCAAACTCAGACTTGCTTGGGGAAGGTACATGCCTTTTTTGTATGGAGATTGGTACTACTTTATTACTCGCCCGATAGAGGCGCTTCTAATCTCCAATCATCATGTGCCAGTCATTTCACCGGCAATCACAATCTTCAAACTACAGCAACGCTGGCTGCTTGGCGGGAGAAAAAGGCATGGCGGTAGTAGTTATAGTAGTACTTCCGGGCGAGGCCTTCGCCAAGATTTCCACTAGGTAGCTACTCGCAAAAATGTGTCCCAATAGTGGCAAATGTGTGTTCACTAGGCTGTGAACGTTATAAGAAGAAAATAAATTGATATTTTGTTAAATTTCTACTTCACGTTACTTGCTGCGGCAATGCATTTTACCTAGTTCTATCATACTGTGGCAGGATTGAGTGTCTATTTCCGAACAGGAGGTTCTATGTTCGTCTGTACCTACCCGTGCATTTTTTTTATTTGTTCATAGCTGTTTACCCCAATTACTTAGTGAACCGATAAAAAAATTATTTTTAGTTAGAAAGGGTAGGTGTATACCCCCGAGGTGGTCCTATTATCGATGATGAAATCTCAAGGAAACCGAGAAAAAAACTAACTATCCTACTACTATTATAAACGCCAAAGTTTGTAAGTATGGATGGATGGATGTTTATTACTCTTTCACGCCGGAACGGCTGAACAGATCTGGATGTAACTTGGCAGAGAGATAGAGTAAGTCTGGAATAGCACGCTACTTTTTATTCCAAACTTTCGAAATAGATTCAATTCTTTTTTTTATCTGCGTAAAATTGCAAGTAGGTACATAGGTATCTATTTAATATTGACGGACATTTCACACAGCGAACTAATTAAAACACGGAAGACGCCCTCTATGTCCTCATAAATCACATACGCAGTCACCTTGAACGGAAAAAACTTGTTACTATCGTATCGCTGGACATAGAGGGTGCTTTTGACAGTGCATGGTGGCCCGCTATTAGGATCAGGTTGGCGGAAGAAAAATGTCCCCTAAATATTAGAAGACTTATTGATAGTTACCTGAGTAATAGGAGGGTGAAGGTAAGGTACGCCGGTGAAGAGGTACTTAGGCATACCAATAAGGGCTGCGTCCAAGGTTCCATCGGAGGTCCAATATTGTGGAACCTACTCCTGGATCCACTGCTTAAAGAACTGGAAAAGAGGGGTGACTATTGCCAGGCATTTGCGGATGATGTCGTCCTGGTGTTTGTCGGGGATACAGCCTTAGAAGTAGAACAACAAGCCAATGCCACTCTCGCACGAGTTCGGGAGTGGGGTGTCATGAATAAAATGAAGTTTGCGCCACATAAAACAAATGCTATGGTTATAACAAGAAAGCTCAAACATGACACACCACGCCTGACCATGTGCGGGATTGCCATTGGAATGTCAGAAGAGTTCAAGATCCTGGGGCTCACAATTGACCACAAGCTGACGCTTAACAGCCATGCAGCCAATGTCTGCAAAAAGGCTTTAAACGTCTACAAACAGCTGTCTAGAGCCGCCAGGATAGGCTGGGGTCTCCACCCCGAAGTTATACGCACAATATATGCAGCCGTAGTCGAGCCTATAATTATGTATGCCTCAAGCGTCTGGGCACCCGCGACACAGAAGATTGGCATGCAAAAGCACCTAAATGCTGTACAGCGAGGTTTTGCTCTGAAAATCTGTGAAGCTTATAGGACCGTATCTCTTAACTCGGCACTAGTGCTGGCTGGTATTCTGCCACTCGACCTCAGAATACAGGAGGCAGCCGCCCTGTATGAGGCAAAGAGAGGAGTCAACCAGTCGGCACTAGGAGATAGAGAGGTGGAAAAAATGGCAGCGTTCGCTAAAGCACCCCATCCAGCCGAACATATGTGCTTGGAATCTATATACCTCGAAGACCAACAGCAGGTGAACATTCACAGCATTTGGAATTTATAGCGACTCCAGGTTATCGCTCGAAGCCATTACCAACTATGCTTCCCAACATCCTCTTGCCCTACAAATAAGAGACAACATTCGAGCCTGTAAAGACCAGCATAAAAATTTATCTTTATACTGGATAAAGGCTCATGCGGGCCTAGAGGGCAATGAGAGAGGAGACCAACTGGCAAAAGATGCAGCCCTTAAATCCAAAACCAAACCCGACTACGACCAGTGTCCAGTCTCTCACATCAAACGGCAGATCAGGCAGGGAACCTTGAATGAGTGGAATCGTAGGTACACAAGTAGCAGTACGGCATCTACCACAAAAAAAAATTCCCAATGCCATCGAGGCGTATAAAACGGTTAGGCAGGTCACGCCGAGGGGAGTATTAACGCAAATTATGACGGGCCACGGTGGGTTTTCAGAGTAGGTACTTAACCCGGTTTAAGTGCATCAAAAACCCATCATGCATCTGCGGTCCCGGCAAGGACGAAACTGTAGCTCATATACTGTTTGAATGTCCAATCTACGGTAATGAGAGATACGAAGCTGAACAGGAACTGAACATTACCTACCATAAATTGTAATACCGCTAAGGAACTAATAAAATGTAAAAATATTAGGGAAGATTTTATAACATATTGTATAGGGATAGCTAATAAGGTTATTGTACGAAATAAAACAAAGGACGTTTAGATATGTTGCGTATATATATTGATGTATATATAAGACAGCATACGACATCAAATAGTAGCTAAATTGTATAAAATAGATTAACTAGATGTAAATATACTTAGAAAGAAAACTGTGTTAGTTATTAGTATATAATTGTATAAAATATTTAGGATACCTACCTACACGAAAACACCCCAACCTTTGCCCCATTCCGTGGGTGAAAATTATAATATTGTGTATAAAATAGTCTACTGCAAAATGGGGGTATGTGCCACATGTAATTTTTGGACGTACCTCTGACTACCCCCCCTTAGACATCCTCAAAGAATCTTGAGTTAGTACTTGGTACTGAGGGGATATCTACCGTGACTGGGGATCAAAGACGTGAAGCTGTTTCAGTTTTTTTATTTTTAAATAGTCTCTGACCCTTACTTGTCAGAGGGCACCATTAGACTTGTTATCAATAAAAAAAACCTACTGTACATACATAGAGGTACCTACTTATTTTTAGAACAATGAGGTGCTTTGTGCTTTCAATTTGCAGTAAAAAACCTATAATTTATAGAGATCTCGATTAGTGATCTCGATCATAGAACAAGTTCATCCTTGATCTCGATAGATGGCAGGGGGTCAACTGGTAATTTTTTGACATTGACATTTTCAACGCTAATGACAAAGTACACTGGAACTGGAAGTATTGTCAATGTCAGTCAAAAAACAAACAGCTGGAGATTTGTATTTTGTTGTGTAGGTATTGAGTTGTGTTGTGATGTGATGTGTGTGATTGTAAACTAAAATTTACTTACTCTCTTGAAAGCTGTTTGCAACTTTATTGTAATTGCATTTGCCTTGTACTTAGTGCGGTTGTTCGTACGTATCTAGTTAAAAAAGGGACGTGTAGTCTTTAAGACGAAAATTCGTTAGCTTTTCTCGTGTCAGCCCTAGCTTGATCTACAAGAACTTTACTCAAAATACTTTGCATTAATTTACGTGTTTAGATGTTTAATCCATTTCAAACTATGGTCAATGTGAAACTTTGCTAGTTGAGGCAAAAGTTTAAAGTATTCATACCCATACTTGTAATGCAGCCCTTGTACTCTGTTGGTAAGTAAAACTTCTTTTCACGAGTTTTTCTTTGTTTGTGATGTCAGCTCATGACTGTTATAACCCGGACGCCAGATACCTATAGCTTCAAATATTTGAACACTTGTCTTGTTTGATTGCTGTGCCAACAAAACTTTGTCTCTGTGCCACACAGCAATCAAACATTTGAAGCTATATCTGGCTCCGGCATAAGGATCATATATTTTATTTAAATGTAGAAAAGTACCTACCTGGTACCCACCATATTTTGAAAAGAGTTGTGTGTTCATAGTACACAGTACATATCACTACATAGTATAAAACAAAGTCACTTTTTCTGTCCTTATATCCCTTTGTATGCTTAAATCTTTAAAACTACTCAACGGATTTTGATGTGGTTTTTTTAAGAAGGTTTATATGTATAAACATGCATGATATGTGCACCCGTGCGAAGCAAAGGCATTAAATATCAACTTATTTTATTAATTTTTTTCATATAACATACTCTTAGTAGGTAATCTACACTAATATTATAAAGAGGAATACTTTGTATGCACATATGTATGTATGTATGTTTCGAATAGGCTCAAAAACTACTGGTCCGATTTCAAAAATCCTTTCACCATATGAAAGGTACATTATCCATATGAAAGTGACACTTTCATGTCTGGCGGGAAACTGAATGACGAATGAAATAGCTTGGTGGCATGTATTGTGTCTATACACCTCATTTGCTTGTGTGGGTGAAGGCAGGTAGAGGGGCGTGCATTTTTAGAATGGTTGATCTCTACCTACCTATAATTGATTTAGTGATCGAACGAAGCATTCTAAAAAGTTAAGTTTGGCATTATACCTATGTATGTTTGTTGGGCCTTGTTACTTGTATACTTTTTTGTAAATACATGCTTATAATGTTTTATAACACCCAGACAGAGAACAAACATCTATGTTCACCACATAAATGTTCTCGGTGGGAATCGAACCCACGGCCTACGGCACAAAAGGCAGCTACTACCAACTAAGCTGTCAAGGCTGACTAATATGTCTAATCTAATGTAATGTTAGTTGGCCGCATGTTGTCTTCTAACACATACCAATTACCGATCAGTTTGCCGTGCCGAGCCGGCTCTGATATCAGTATGTGTCGCCTTACTTATCAACCGCTGATAAGTACATAAAAATTGTTATTCCCTTTAAAATGGTAGAAATTCCACTATATGGTTTGAGCTGTAATTATTTTTTATCTTTGAACCAAGCGGTAGTTTACCACATTATTATTTCCCCGTTCATATCACACGAATACCTATTTGGTTGTGTTGACTCAACTGGGAAAGAAATGAATTTTGTTAAATCAATAATTTTAAATTATAGCCCTAAAGTTAAAAAGTACTTTTCAGATCATGAGACACGGCAAAGCTCGTACAGAAGGGAAGATGACGTTGAATGTGGGATGCCGGTTGAAGATACGCCCCTTTTGCATCGTTTCCCCGTAAATCATTCGCCGGAGCGGAGCCCGATCACGACTATAACAGTGGCCGCGTTGCTGACAATACTGGTGCTGGGAGTTGTCATAGGGTTATATCTGCTGATCGTTTTAAACAACTCGGGTAAGTACCTTTAAAAGTTATTTTCATTATACCAACCAATCTACGTTAGTTGATGGTGACGGCGGTGCGAGGGCAGAAGTTGACGGGTGACCACTACTGGTAGCATTTTCATTTCTACTCTTAGAATTGTTTCCGTATGACTATCTCTCTGCTAAGTTTCATACACATCCGTTCAGCCGTTCCGGCGTGAAAGAGTAACTAAAATCCATCCATACTTTCAAACTTTCGCGTTTATAATATTACTAGTTGCGTCCCGCGGTTTCACCCGCGCAGATTTAAACCCCGGTATTCCCACGGGATAAAAAGTGGCCTATGTGCTATTCCAGACTATATATATCTCTGCCAAGTTTCATCCAGATCCAGAGCCGTTCCGGCGTGAAAGAGTAACAAACATCCATCCATCCATACTTACAAACTTTCGCGTTTATAATATTAGTAAGAAGTAGGATTTGTAGGTTTAAGTTTATGGCTCTAGTGCGGCTTGGATGCTCTGTCCATTTATGTCTTTGCTCTTAGAACGTCTTGACACACGCTCGTCGTGTTTACCTTATTCAATCATTTGGTTATAGAAAATCTTCTGCCACCTGTGGAAACTCCCCTTCAACTGGTGAGCCGATCGCAGTGGGATCCCAGCGCTATCCGGTCTCTATATGCGGTTCCCGTGCATACGAGCCAAGTTATCGTTTTGCAGACGGACACTGACGAGTGTCATAGCACAGAGGCATGTAGTAGCCTACTTCAGAAGATGCAGGTACAATACACAATCATTGTACCTATATAAGCTACTTTTCCAGTCTTTGAAATGAAGGAAAACGTGAAGAAAACGGCATGTCGTAGAACGTAAAAAGTTCTAAAACATAATAATATGTCAATGCTCGTAAGCAGTCTCTTTGAGGTGAACTATAAATAACTAGTTGCGCCCCGCGGTTTCACCCGCGCAGATTTAAATCCCGGTATTCCGACGGGATAAAAATTAGCGTATGTACTATTCCACACAATAATCTATCTCTCTGCCAAGTTTTTTTATTTCCAGCTGAGACTTTTCAGTTTGATGAAGATTATAGCTGTTGTTTCTGTAATTTCTAATTATGAAAAAAAACTCCTTGGTTCTAAAAACTTAATGATTCTCTACTCGTATTCATCTAATCTAAAAGTAGGTGAATGATATCATTGCTACAGGATCGTGTTTCGTGGTAGAGCATTCAATATGGAATGTTTGACACTTTGACCCAATTACATTGTAACTGCGGACAATTTAATGTCTAATGGCATGAAGTGATTGAGCCATTTATTCAAGTATTCAAGTGGAATAGTAATAATTACGTATATTTTACCAATGCCTTTACCTTTTAACGACTTTTGAACGACGTGTACCAAGAGATCTGAGGAGATATAGACTGGGGATCAAAGTCGTGATGATGTTATTGTTTCAGTTTGATTGACTTCTCAGTTTGAACTAGCTTGGAAAAGGTCTAATAAAAAGGTAAAAAAATAAAGTAACTATTTTATATTCCAGGAGAATTCAACATTGAAGTACAGACAGCTACCCTACAATTTTCTGGTGTCGACGAACGGCGAGATATACGAAGCACTTGGTTGGCGAGAACCGTCACTGATGTTTCCTCAATATGCAGGTGCTTTGGTCTTGGCGTTTATCGGTGAGTGTCTCTTTATACTAGCTAAAAACAGCCAAAAAAGCCAAATTTCCAAGACAAAATGGTCTTTTAAAACTGTGGCAGCAATCGAAAATAACTGTAGTAACGTATCGTGTGACGTCAGGCTGCGTCTCGCTAGGATTCTATAATTGAGCCTACAACATATTTTTACCGATAAGATTGATCTGTAAAAAATATCAAAGAGATTGTGCGTTTTCAGACCCACAATCCATTTCGAAAAAACCTTAGTCTTGAAAACGTTTTTAAGTATATGCTTTTACTTCTGCACATTTTAATCTGTATATTCTGCAGTGCTATTATGTATTTATTCGACAGAAAATAACAACAGATATATAATATAATGCATAAATGCGTTACATCTAGTAATAAGGACGCTATAAGGGTAATATTGCACTTAAAAATAAAAACATAGGATGACTTTAATAGTATAAACAATGTATAAACACAACAGAATATAAATATAACAAAAGAATGGCATGT
The DNA here is from genome assembly GCA_963576535.1 of Plemyria rubiginata. Classification (NCBI taxonomy): domain Eukaryota; kingdom Metazoa; phylum Arthropoda; class Insecta; order Lepidoptera; family Geometridae; genus Plemyria; species Plemyria rubiginata. The sequence goes on from OY754905.1 coordinate 8,826,048, forward strand.
CCACTAGAAGTTAATAGGTATCATTCATATAATAAATAAATCATTTGAAATTCGTTTAACGTTATTCCATGTACATCGATTTTTTAATGATTGTCTTTTTCTATTTAATGTTTGGAAATGTCGATCTAAAAATACAACGAAAAAACTTCAATTCTAGGTAACTTCACCACCACCAATCCTTCGAATGAGCAATTAGACGAAGCGGGCAACTTCTTCGCAGAGTCCATAAGCCGGTTGCATTTGGAGACACAATTCGATGTAATCGGAAAAAACACCACTTACAAGCCAGAACTTCTATTCAATGCACTAAGATCTTTACCGCAGTGGAACGAGGAACTGTCTGATGCCTGAGACCCGAATTTATGCCAGGGCTTAATGCCAGAGCTTAGAAATGTATATGAAAACAATCAGGGTGACCCGACAAATGGTATTTGTATTGATCAAAGCGATCTAGTGGCTATAGATCTGCCAACGCTCGTGTATAACATTATGACTCATAGAACTGTCGATTAGTAAGTTTTTAGCATGAGCACTGAACAAACTAAAGTTTTATTTGATATTAGAACTTCTCGCTTGTTTTAACACCTGGAGGTGTTTCAGTCACGCCTCACTTATTCCACATTACACCTCTAAACTAAGTAGTATGCCCTGTGAATGGAGGATGCACCAAGTGTATATCGTGTTTATTGAACAATGATAGCTTAGTAGACCAAAGAATGCGAACCTTCGGTAATACTCCGGGCCGACATGTTGTATCTTTTAATTTTTTTGAAGTTGAAGTCTTGATAATTTTTCTTTCATTGATGCATTTTGAACTTTTTTTTTGTAATTCAACGCTACTATAAGTGTATAGTTATATATATATAAGTTTACAATTGCATTTAGCGGTTGCTTAATATTTCGCCACGTTCCGATTTATAAATATACTCATTTGGTCCATAGTTCTATAAGATATATTGAAATCTAATTTAAATTTAATAATAATGTTAACGTCTAGTCTCGCTTTACTTTCATAATTGTATAAATCGGTATGTAAAATAAAAAAATATTACATATATTTATTCAATGTATAAATCGGTATAATATGTGTAGAATAATTTTATAGAACTGTTTTGTGGTACTTGTCGAGACTGGTGTCTGATATTGGTTTGAAAATGTTTGTCTCCTTTAGTGCCCATTTCTGGTGATGGGAATTTTAAGGGCGCCCCAAGGCCTTCATCATGTCTGGATCTGAGATGTAAAGGTTAACCACCGCTATATATCGCTATATATCGACTTTCTTCTTAGACATAAGTCATGATGTCTTGAGTAGGAAGCGACTATATAGAACCAAGAGGGGTCTACTAATCAGGAATGTATTTTGGCTGGCGTTAACGTATTCTAGCCATATCCGACCTTATTCCATTGTAGTAAAAGGTAGTAAAGGATACGTTTACGCGAATAACGACTTTGAATTTTGAATCTTTTCACATTAAAAATAATTCATGTGATATTGTTTATTGATTGATTGAGCATTGAGCGAAGCGAACGGAATTCTTAGTTAACTTGGACGTTTTGTCATCTCGTCTATGTAAGTTATGTGTTATTAAAATTAACTGCTGTGATATTGTTTATTGATTGATTGAGCGAAGCGAACGAAAATCTTAAAGTAAACTTGAGCGATTTGTCATTTTCTCGTAAGTATGCGTCATCCGTGTTGATCCTATCTGCATGAAATTTAGATAGCTTGTACTTGAGAAATTTACTGGTTAGATAGGGCTTTGTTCGGGCATTCCAAAACAATTCTTACTTTATTACTAATGGTTTTTGATATACAAATAAAAAAGTAAAATTAAGATAACCAACGATCCAAGAGAGCTCCTATCATCATAGGCCAATTCTGTTGAAACTTGGTTACCATACATAGCTAGCAGGTGCCAGGTAGTCACAAGTTAGTAAACATAGTTTGGACTTGCCTCTGATTACTAATATAATTTTTGGAGCGGTCGGATCGCATCACCAAATCTCAGCACTATTATTTTATTTTATATTCATTAGGTAGTTTTATGTATCATTTTATACATATATTGAATAAACATTTTTTTATTTAATTATTTGTATCCTGTATAGTTGTAGTTTATGCCATGGATAAAATAAAATAATAATAATAACCTTCTAGTACACCACTATTTTGTAACTATGTAACAAAAATATTTAAGGACTGTTTCAGCAAGCTACTGATGATAGTAGCGCCGTCAGGACTTTTTTCTGGTAGTTACAAAAAACGGGTGTACGGCTGTGAGGCTTCGAGTTATTCGGGCTTTTACACAATAAAGCCGAATAATAAACAAATGAAAACAGTATAGCGATATAGAACTATGAACTACAACTATTATGATAATCCAGTAGAGCACCGGTGGTCTAGTGAGACGGACTCTGGTCTTCTGCTCGGTTCGTATCCGATCGTGCACCATGCATTCATCTAGAAAAAAATGTGTGGCAATGCCAGCTTTCAACCGGTGAAGGAAAATATATCGATGAATATCGAATCGGTTATGAGTTTGCAATCTATCACCTATGGAATACCAAATACAGCAAAATAACTACCGCCTTAGACTTGCTCAAAGAATCCTGAAGTTGGTTCTCGGTACTAAGAGCTCTGAGGGGATATCTACCGTGCCGGGGAAACAAAGTGTTTTTTGTTTTTCTGTATTTTCTCTATGTATTGTTAATTGGTGTAATTAATTATTAAGAATATTAAACTATGTTTTAGTCAAATTGTAATTTCAGTTTCCACTTTTCATTCACTCACTACCCTTAAACAGATAGGATCTTAAGGATCGACTACACGAAATCGAAATAGCAAGTGATTTCAATTCGTCTGATTAGGTTTGATCCAGCTTACAGAAACCGGTCATTAGACATGAAAAAACAACATATTAAAAAAATTAGAGTTTATTTTAAAACAATAAAAAATATCATAATTACATAATAATATAGATCCCTACTTAATCATAATATAACATCTAACTCGTCGTGGATCAATATTTATTTTAGGTATGCTATTTTCTACTATCATGCGCGTAAAATAAAAACTGTAAGCATAAGCTATAAAACATAATTATTCAGGTACGGTTTTTAAATAAACATAGCGAGACCTACCTATAATAATAGAAAAGTTTATTGAACCATTTTTTTAATAGGGTAAAATGGCTTCTATAAAAAAAGAACTGGAACCATTTTCAAAAGACTTTTTCATTCTAATTAGATTAGAAAGCAAATAAACATTTTATTTTTTGACGAACTCAGTGGCGCAGCGGGCGAGAGACCGCCTGCGACGCAAGAGGTTGCGGGTTCGATTCCCGCTTCGGAACAAATTTGTGTACTATCTGCAGAAATGTGTTCCGTTGGTCTGGGTGTTTTCTATGCATAATAAAAATTATCTATCTGTAAGTATATAATGTATTAAATATATCAGGCTTTGAGTAGCTTACTTTGGGGCTAGATAGTGCTGTGTCGATTGTCCAGCATTATTATTATTTGTTTTGGACCATCTGATGGGAAGCGGCACTATGGCTTATGAACACCTGCAGATGTGTGAGTGCTGCTGATTCACACACACGTTGCTGATCCTTACTTACATTAAGCTTATATATATTAAGGCATTCATTTGGTTAGGTATATTTAAGCTGCCTACAGTGTCACCAACTTATCTGAACCGGTCTGAAGTTATCCGTTTGAGCCATCTTCCATTCGCTATGGGCCATTTATGAACAAACGGCTAGCCCTCAGACCGGTTCAGATAATGAAGAATGTTAATGAAGAACTGTGTAATTTGTTTTATCCGATCCTCAATGGCCCCAACGGAAGACCAGCGTAAGTTTCTATAGCTTACATATGCTGAGTTAGGACCATTTTGCAACTGCCTTTGTTTTACTACTTTTGTTAATAGTTTGTGTTAATAGTTGCAAATAAACATTATTTGATTTGATTTAGATAAGTTGGTGGCACAATACATCAGGTGGTTACCTCCTAGAGTGAAAGCTTTATTTATTCGTTTAGTGGCTCCTAAACTATAGATTCAATATAGTTAGTCATGTTCCTAGGCCCGTCCAACCATCTCTTGAAGCATTCTTATTTCAATATTACTTTATGTCAATGTCTTATATCAACTGCATAGAGTCAGCTTTATGATCAAAAAGTAAAGTAATATTGAATTAGAATGCTTCAAGAGATGGTGGTACGGGCCCTAGACTATACCGGGGGTGCTTTTTTGTACAAAAATCTCCAACCTTCACATATTTTAAGCTGGTAGGTAATAACTTAAACTTTAATCAATCTCCAGTTTCCTGAAGCTCCCCTCCACAGATACAGACGTGGGTGTCAATGCGTTGCTTCTTCTTGAGGATACAATGCCTTTAGTACTGAGGATCTCCATGGTGTCCAACTCTAAGAGAGCTTGTCGTTTCTCTATGAGCAACTGCTGTGTGTATCGAACCATGTCCTTGAACGTCAGATCGCCTCCAAACTCTTTAGGAAGACACGCTGCGTCTATTTTCGTGTGTAGCTGCTTTAGATTCGTGTAGATCTGTAACACCAATTTAATGCTACTTTTACTATATGCACGGCCAAAAGGATCCTACCTACTAATATTATAAACGCGAAAGTTTGTAAGTATGGATGGATTGATGTTTGTTACTGGATGGATTGATGATGATTTCCTACTTTCATTAAATTTTTGGGAGAACTTAGTTGTTTGTCGACAAAGACTCGCACGAAGTGCGGTTTGACTGCCTCAGAACAGAGGCAATGCCTATGTATGAAATGCGTAGATGCCAGAACGAAATGAGAAATATTTCTAATTTGGTTCTGGTATTGATCAACATTATTCCTACTAATATGTATTAGAAATGCGAAACTTTGTAAGTATGGATGGATGGATGGATATTTGTTACTCTATAACTCCAGAACGGATCTTGGTGAAAATTGGCGCAGAGATATATTATAGTGTGGAATAACACATAGGCTACTTTTTTTCCCGTGGGAATACCGGGATTTAAAACTACGCGGGTGAAACCGCAGGGCGCTACGTAATATATAATCCTGTGGAATTTAGTTTCTGATAGACCTACAACACAGGGAACCGTAAGTTTGTTACCTATACTCCCGGAATTCCAAAATAGCCCTATCACTGATAGAGATATCAGAAAATTGTGCTCCCGACTGCTGGCTGTATAGGATTTTTTAATTCGGTATAGCTCTCCTGATTTATTTCTAGAAAATACCGAGCTATGATCTGTAAATTCCCGAAGTCCCACTATAATACCCCCATAGTGGAAATACCAGAATTATGCTGGAGGTTTTCTAAGATACCTAGCTTTTTCTGGATCTGACTTTCTGAGTTAAATCTGGATCCCCTCAAACAAAAAAATCATATACATCTGTAAAATTCCCGAATTCCCACTCAGAATTACGCTTTTTTTTTTTTTTTTTTTATACAACTAGCTGATGGAACAAGCAGATGGTCCACCTGATGTTAAGTGGTAACCATCACCTATAAACAAAACATTGCCCCGTAGGTCACGCACAATAGGAACGTGCCCTACGATGCACTGCCCTGCGTCCATCAACTTGAGGCATACAGATGTTAAGCCTCATGTGCCTGTAATTACACCGGCGACCACACTCTTCAAACCGAAACACAGCGTTGCTGCTTGGCGGCAGAAAAAGGCGTGGTGGTAGTACTTCCCCGGACGAGCCCTTCACAAAGAGCTCTACTACTCTTAAAAAACGCTGGACGTTTACTGGGAAATTTGATCAGAAATAATACATTTCAAGCTTATACGATAAATCTGTGAAGCAATCGAGTAAGTTGTAAGCATTGTTTTAAATATTATGAAACTTTTCTCAGAATTGCATACCTTTTAGGGAAAATTGCGCTGTAGGTAAGTACTTACATTATTTCTAAACACGACATGTTGGGTAAAATTATATTATGTAACTGAAAAGTTTGTACATGACCTAGTGTAACTCGTATTCGGTTGTTTAACACACACGAGCTTATAGATAAGTGTACATATATAATTTAGCCGTACGATTAGAAATGTATGTAGGTACCTACCTAATTAAAAACATCAGCCTGAATGAGTTCTCTACTGAGCATAGTTGATCTATGTCCAGCCTATAATAGACCTCCCCTGGTTTGCTCATATTTGAGGGGGTTCGACGTTGTCATAACCACGGAACAGAAAAAACGTCATAACGCTTTGTGGGTTGGTCACCGTTCATCAGATGCTGGTGGAACCCTTGGTACGTTGCCTTAATCACTTCTATCAACGGTTCAGCACGGCGAACAGGAAATCATTAACCTATTAAATACCATTTTTTCGAAAACTGTGTTATAGGTAGATAAATAATGCTGGTTCTATTTATAATTCTTACGTGCAGTCTTTCCGCCATTTTCGGTGTTACTTTACTGGTTGCGAAGTCGATTATGTACTTGACAGCTGCAGGTATGTTCACCAAGTGGATTTCTTTATGCCTTATCGGAATGGATTGCTAAAACAAAAGAAGATCGACATGTAGGTGGTATCTATATAACCTTTTGAGGTAACTTTAACCTACATTATTTGAATAGTAAATTATAGTCATTATTAAGTAGGTATCTAAACTTTGACAAGCTTTCACTATTGAAAGGTCATATTACTGCTAAATTAATGGTTTTATCTAATACCTATAAATGACCAATACTTGTATAGGAAGGTATATAAAAATAATATGAATCTCGGAAACGGCTCCAAAGATTATAGTGAAATTTTGTATGCACGCGTAGGGTTTCGGGGACGATAAATCGATCTATCTAGGATTCTGCAACCTCCCAGATATTGGTACCTACCTAATGTAAGAAATTCTATGTCGTAATACAGGCTTATACTATTAAAAACAACTGTAACTATGCGTTAGGCCGATCTAATCTTGTTAGATAAGCCTCATGCTTTTTTTATGTATCAATAGAACGTGTGAAAATGTAATATTTTATGGGCAGTTGGAAAGTGTGTAATTAAACTGCAGGACTTGTATTACATACTCAAACTAATACTTTGTATTATACCGACAGTCTTATGCCATAAATAGATTAACATCGGCTGCGTAACGCATATTTCTATAACCACCAATACATAATTGATATGTGCATACTAGCCAGCCACTTCTCTACACCTACACTAGTCTGCTACAGTAAGGAGCAACATCTTTGTGCCCTCAAAGCTGAAGCACTCAGAAGTAAATTTCAATGAAAACGACTTTCAGGATAAAAAGCTAATCACATTTCGTTCTGGCAGAACTGTAGGTACCTACCTCACCCCACTTCAGCAGTCTCGCAAAGTCGGTCGGGTTCCAGGATGTGATGTGTGCTCCGGTGACCCCGCCTCCGTCGCCGACATGCGTAAAGCCACACATCTGGTCAACAGAGTCATCCAGCAAACTCTCGTAGACAAGGATGTGGGCGCGACACATATCCCAACAGTTGTATTTGACGGCGTTGAAGAGCCCTGAATAAAACAAAAGGCTATAGAGAATTTCAGATTGCAGTTACTGGTGCTCGCTCAGCCGGTGTTTCCTTCACAACTACTCCAACATAACCCACATAATGGCAGATAATCTATAAATCTCAGCATCATAAGAATGCAGCAATAAACATTTCGCAGTATAGGGATTCGCTGTTGCCGGTAGCCATAAACTTATTACGAATACATATTTGCGAGAAGCATGCGAGCACATTACGAAATTAAAGAAATGTCTTACTCATATTGTACACGATAACCCGACGACCCTTGTTGTCACGAACCGGCGAAACCGCTAAGTACCTTTGGATTAGGAAACAGTTTATGAAATACGTGCAAACGAAATTATATCATCGGGGAAGGGACTCATTCAAACATCGTAACGGTAAGTATTCGGTCCAAGGTTATGCCGTGGCCATGCTCGTGGGAACTTTCTACCGACCGGTTGCTTCGCCGATAACAGCATTGATTGGTGATAATTTATGTTTTCGTTTACTGAGCTTTACACATAGACAAAATCGTAGTGTGGTCGGTTCGCGTTGACCGCTAGTCGCTAGTCGATCGCCACTCTATCTGCGTAGGAATCTTACGATAGCTTTTGCACGGACAATTTGTCTTAAACATAAACCGATAAATTATATTTATAACCATCTCTTTTATAGTTTATGGTACCTACTTACCCACTGGTAATGATGTCTTGTAGTTTCGAATCTAAGCAATCAAGATTCTTGAATATTTCTGGGTAGTAACTCCTGAGGCTAAGGTATTTCAGCAATGTCTGTTGCGCCATCGGGATGCTGTATTTTTTCTGTCGTAGGAATCTCAGGAGGAACTCTTCATCTGAAAACAATGATCCATAGTTATGATAAAGAGTATTTTTCTCGTTGGAAAGTTTGGTTTATGTTGGCATCGAAAGAAGTGGAAGGTAGTTATTATATTTATGGTAAAGCCTATAGTCGCGCAACGGGTTATTATGAGACCTATGCGTTTCCCTGCGTACCCAAGTAAATCTGAAGAAGCACCACCAGATAGTCCCGAATAATGGTAACGTCGGCCTTCCGATTAAAAAACAAATGCTGTTGTCTTACCTAGTCGTACATTCTTGATGTCACAGTTTTGCTTTATCCATTCTCGCATGACCCGTAGACCCTCTGTCCTGGTCGAGGGCGTTTCCCGCAACTCTTTGGCGGCTTCAGCAGCATGCTTCTTCATAGTCTTTGTTATGTATTCTTTGTCTACCTTCTCGCACACGTTCCAACTAGTAGATACCGTAAGAAGCACGCTTGCGGTCGTCATCTTGGTTGGAACTGCTTTTGGCCTGAAACAATGATTCTGGTGTAACTATGACGCCTCTAATGCGGATTATCTACCCGATTTTAATGTAAGTTACCTATAGTATGATTTAGGTCGTATGGCAATGTTCAGAGGGCGTAGTCGCAGTTTTGGTTGACATATTACACGCGTGTATGGTGTACACCAAGGAATTTGTCTTATCTATGTTCCTTGGTGTACACTACACGCGTGTAATATGTCAACCAAAACTGCGGCTACGCCCTCTGAACACCATTATGCTTTTCTCTGGACTGGTCTCGCGACATTTTTCAAGGCGTTGCACACAAAATGGTTTTTAGCGATTTTTCAAAATTGGGATTTGTGATTTTACATAATTATATCTTTCAAAATGTCGAATCGTGCGAGCGAGAGGAATATTAGGTGTTGTCAACGCCTTATAACAAACTGTCAGTTTTGTGTGGTACCGTACCGTGCCTTGCGGTACGGATTTTTAAGCAGTGAAAGAGAGCAATGCGTGGGACTCTATATTGTATTGTATGCCACTGAACAATATACAAGAATATACAAGTTATTACAGATCAATGATATATACCTACTGCTAAAAACTTATGAAGCAGGTCAGAGTCAGAATCATAATTAATTATTAGACAGAAAGACCGTTGAAACAGTGGCATTCTGAATCATGGACAATCTATAGGTACATTAATGACTTCATTGATTAAGATATTTAATAGGTTAAGAACGACTTAATAGTCATAAAATTCCTTGACTGACACCAAATTCCCGCAGACTCCTCTCTTACCTTACCTTTACTTAACTGTCCTAACAGTGTAACTGTGTTAACTTGACAACCTTACACTTTGAAATAGACAGGTAGGTAACTCAGGTATAATAGGTAATCAAATAAAATCAAGCAGGTAATTTTAATCAGTGTATTATATAATACAATAGAGATCAGTGACCTAAGCACTATACACTAATCTCTTATCTCCAAACAAAGCTAAACCATAATTGTAATTTTTTGATCTTCAATTTGTCGTCTAACTTTTGTCTTTGACTCCATCTTAATCCTATTTAAGATCTGTGGCGGTAGAGTGTCAGCGACCTTTCCCAGTATATCAACGATCGCCGACGTCCATCCACTAGGTTGTCCAAAGGCACTGGCTTGTACAGCTAAGGAACCGAATCCTGCCATAGCCTCCGAACCACAGTTATTGAGTTTTCCTATCGTCAATGCTGCTTCTCTGTACGCCGACGGATGGATTCTCTCTATGTAACTTCGATTAAACTGACATAAAATTTGTCTCATTGCTAGCAGATCGTAAAAAGTGTAATCTTCTGGACCTTTCCCCGCAAAATCTTCCTGAACGCGATTGGCTATAGCCGACAGCTGTGCTTGATCTAGTTTATAGTCAAGCCCGAAGTTTTCTATGACATCAATATTGCTCAAAGTTATGTTTGCGTAGTCTTCTGGCTGGACGGCTACTGTCACGTGATGAAGTACCATGAGCACTTTTTCCGGGATATTCGCAACACCAGCGTAAAATGCTACAATCGATTGCCAGATATAATCAGATTCCTTAGGCGCCAAGGGTTCCCTGCTCAAGTGAGCAAGGCACTCCACTATTTCCTTTATAGGTATCGTCTGCAGCTCCATTAAAGATAGTTTGTGATTTGCTGGCATCTCCAAGATCTCGTCACATCGCAAGCACTGAATCCAAGACAGCCTTTCTTCTGTTACTATGAGTATTATCCATAGCCTCGCTATAGTGGACTTCATTTCGATAAAGTGATAATCACAATGCCCTCTACGTCGCTCCCTCGGCGCTGACTCGTCGAAGCTTATATCTTATGCATGATCCAATTTCCCCTCACCTTTGGCTTTCTTTAGGCACGTACTAACGATATATTTAGTTCTCAAACGAAATCTAGCCCCACGCTGTAAAGGCATCAGGCGATATCGCAGCGTATTTTTTATCATTAGGACTGGCACGCAAAAAGGATTTCCGAAACTGAACTGAAAAAAGGTGTGCATACTTTGCGTGATTGAATTTTTAAAACGGGGCACCATAATATGGTTCTTCGTTCTACATGTATACATTCTACTTCTATATATTATATAGGTACGTTCTATATATTACAGAGAACGTTACTGAGATTCTAGAAGAATTTATTAAATACTTATTTGCGAATAATCTCATTTATAATTTAGATCCTATCCACCCGATCCCTGAATCTCAGACACAAAATGGTTCCATTTTCAGGGGGTCGTTTTTCAACAGTTCAAGTGGCTAAAAAGACCAAGAAATGGACAAGGAAAATGTGTTCCAAAAAATCACGGTTGCTGATCGTACATGATAAAGTATAGGTAGTAAATACCAGCTTACATTCGTAGTGCGGTCTTACCCAAAGGTGCTGTGATATTATTTTGGGCTTACGTCTAATACCTATAATAGTATAAAACCTTCTCTATTATACATAAATGGCAACCTTCCTAGGTCTACGCAGAGCCTTGTGTAAAGCGTGCTTCACAAAAAAAGAACAGATCTCATGAATATTTTGAGATGCAAAGACAGGAACTAAGTACGTAGACAAACTTACATTTACAAATGTGTAGATGAATAAATATTTGATGAGTACCTATGTAAAGATTTGTGCAAACTCTCAAGCACGTGAAGGTATGTAGGGATATTTCCTCAATTTGTACTACAAGAGTGCACGTTTTAAGCACACATATCGAGTAATATAGGTATATTACAAGATCATAATAATTATATGTGTTGAATAATGAACAAGAGTAGTATTATGGGGCCGTTTACTAATTATCGTCAGCAAAACAAACAAATCACTAAACTATTAACCTTACTTAATGCATATCCGCATCTAAGCAAACGTCGCTCTCCAGTGTATAATGGAGTACCTAGACGGAAAGATGACTTGCAAATGCAGGATGGATGCATCGGTTTTTATTATAAGCTCTGACAAACTTGTTAATATTGCGGATTTCGTTTTCAAGAATTCGAAAAAATAGTTGCTAACAGACTCAGACTAGACGTAGACGTACGGGAGAGCCGAAGGTGGGAGAGATCTAATATGTCACAGCTTTTGATTGTAGGTAAGTAAACCGTAAACCTAATTGCAGTCACCTGATTGGAGGTTCATCACCTATTATCTATTATATACTATTAATTTACTAATATACCTACTGCTACAACCGTGCCGCATCAAAATCCGTATGATTATTGCAACCACCGCAGAATACCATACAGCCCTATACCGTCAGCATATATCTATAGAGTACACATAGTATACATGAATGTAACTATACCTATTAGCATAATTGAGAAATTGCAAAATATCAAGTACGTGATCGTGACACTTGTTGAACCATAATAACATCCTTATGTAACGTACGTAATGATGACAGAACAAAACAAGGCTAATTTCGACAAAAACTCGTACAAGTAACAGTTTACAAATATATTTATACATATAACTTTTGAACGTATACGTAGCGACTATTCATAGAACTAGATTGACCATAATAAAAACAACTTAGATAGAGAGATAAAAGATGCTGGTTATTCCAATCTAATTGAGACAAACCAGAACAACTCGTATGACACGATCAAACGAGTTAATGTTCTGAATCGTGCTAGTTATATAAGGTACTTAGGTAGGTATATTTTGTAAACAATAGAATGTCCTATGTTGTTATCACGTTATAATATTATAGTAGGTACCTAAGTAGACTAGACATCTAATTACCTACCGTCACAAACTTGATGCCGGATGATAAAACAATTTCTTACGTTTCTAGATATTGACAAGAGCGTTGATTGTGCAAGACAATTTAGATTTTTAGCCATTTAGGCGCGGGTCACATTTAAATGGCGTATGACGCGGGCGGCTTCCTAATCCATTCAAATTTCATACAAAATACATAGAAATAAAGCACAATAAGACACACAGTATGTCGTTGCTTGTCCGCGCCATACGCCATTTATGTGACCCTAGCCTTCACAGCTCAGTTGGTAGTAGCTCTCCCTGCTACGCCGTAGGCCGTAGGCTGGATACCCACATGTATTTACAAAAAAAAAAAGTAATTATGTATTATATCAGCTTTCTGGTTCCCATATCACAAGTTTTGGCTTAGTTTAGGACTAAATGTGCTGTGTGGAGGCCTTATTTATAGGGCACATTTTTGGAAAGTCTAAAGGCATTTATTCTGTTGAATCACAAGTCTCATGTTATATCGTCTTAAACCTAGAGGAAGAGGGAAAACAAAATTACCTACAGCAAGCTGCAAGCTGTCAGCGACCCAAGAAATTAGCATAATTATAGACTTTATCAACAGTTCCTTGCTTATCAGTTACCTATCAGTTCACCGTTTTTTATGACGACTGGAGAGTTCTTGATCCTATAAATCATTGAAGTAATGTAATGTTTGACGACCTCAGTGGCGCAGCGGGCGAAAGTCCGCCTGCGACGCAAGAGGTTGCGGGTTCGATTCCCGCCTCGGAACAAATTTGTGTATGATCTGCAGAAATTTGTTCCGCTGGTCTGGGAGTTTATGTATAACAAAAATATCTATCTATGTAAGCATATAATGTATTAAATATATCAGTCATCTAGTACCCATAACACAAGCTTTGAGTAGCTTACTTTGGGGCTAGATGGTGCTGTGTGGATTGTCCAGCATTACTTATTTATTTATTTTTTGTTTATTTATTTATTAATGTTTGACGTCACTAATCAAAATACTACAATATCGCAAAGATCGCGAAAAGTCGTGGATGGAGAGGGCTCAAAATTATCCTTCGTTGGAAGTAGGTATATGGAAAGTCTAGGTAGGTACCTAACCTACCTATGTCACGCAGTGGAAGATGACAGTCAAAAATTTCCCAATCAATGCAAGCCCTGCTACCATAACGAGGAGAGTACTGCGTAACGTAGCCCATTGTTATAAATATTTGATCTACTTTTTATGTTGAAATTACTTCATAATTGAGAGGTAGCTTTCGCCCAACATACAACATGATAGCAACAATAATATAGGTAAGTACCTAATTCGTGTTCAATATTGGACTACTCAAAGATCTTGACATCGACTTTGGTAATATTTTGGGTTTCTTTACATTGATCACGTAATATGTTGGTACTTTATTTGAATACACGAACAAATATTGAATTTTTTAAGGTATGTTGGTACCTAGGCATTTCGTGACGGTATTGTGTCGTATTTTATAATATAAGATTGTCTATCAGAGTTATAGGTAATGGTTGCATTAAAATTTGGAGGCGTGAATCGAACCCGCCATCTCTTGCACCCTCTGCGCTCCACTGAGGTCGTCAACATTAAATTTTTGAAGATATGAAATCACTGATTGTGGTTATTTAAAATCGCAATTGGTTAAGTTGTTGTCCATGGCATTACCTACTAAAAATAAAATTTTGACCCAAAAAAGTTTTCATACATAAAAATTAGAAAAATATGAAATTGTGTGAAAACTTGCTTGGATCATCATTTTGTTTTCGCTTAGTCTTTTTTGTCATGGACAACAACTTAACCGATTGCGATTTTACGTCACTACATAGTATAAAACAAAGTCAGTTTCTCTGTCCCTATATCCCTGTCCCCATGTCCCTATGTATGCTAAAATCTTTAAAACTACGCAACGGATTTTGATGCAGTTTTTTTTAATAGATAGAGTGATTCAAGAGGGAGGTTTATATGCAGAATACATGCATGATATTGCACCCGTGCGAAGCAGGGGCGCGCGGGCGGGTCGCTAGTATATCTATATTCAGTAATATAATATTATATTTAAATATGTTAAATTGTGCGAGCGAGATAGGGGGGCGCCGTATACTGTCCCCTAAAGGTCTATCCTCACACATCAGTGCCGTGTCAGGGACGGGGCAGGAACTTCGTTGCTTCGATTGCCGGCACGGGCACGGACATGTGTGATCGAGTTGATAAACAATGTACGCAATGATATTTTTTTAGACTCCTGATGAAACACGTCCCTGCCCCGTCCCTGACACGGCACTGATGTGTGGGGATAGACCTGCCTTACAGGGGTCCAGCCGGACAGCGCGGAAATACGCCGACGAAGTCAGGAGCGTGTATCTGTGTAGGATAAAATCCTTCTGCGCATATCTATAAACAGTCAAATGGCCCTCATGGTAAGGCTATTTGCATAATAAACATAAATGCATGCTGAATAATATGGCAGTTTACTGTCCACAATATTCAAGTACAGTCTCTGAAATGAAACGGTCCAAAGACTCTTATGTTATAGGTCTATTGTGTATTAGGTAACTAGGTATTGAAAACGGGAGGTAATAATATTGGGGCAATACAAAACACTGCAGGTTTTTCAGATGAAACAAGCAGATGGCCCACACCATCACCATACATAGCATTTTCTCGCAAGTCAAGCACGACATTAACGATAGGCACTGCTATGCCTCAAGTTTCTTCAAGTTATATCTTCCAGTTGATGGAGGCATACATAATATACCTCATGTGCCTGCAATTGCACCGGCAACCAAACCCTTTAAACTGAAACACAGCAGTGCTGCTTGTGCAGAAATAGGCATTCCCAGAACGAGCCAGCAAGAACAATAAAAAGGATCGAAAAATAACATTTACACAAAAAAAAATTACATGCGTTACAGCGGATTTTGTTGCGCTTTGATGTATTTTAACAGGGAAAAAGATATTCTCGTTTTTTTTAATCTGCAGTGTTTTTATTGTATTACATTTATCATCCATTCAATTTCTTTATTATTTATTAATAACAGTTACATTTATATAGTGCATAGTGCATTTTTTGTCTTTCATTATCATCATCATTATTATTATATTGAAGAAATAGAACTACATCATATCATCATCATCAACAGCCCACAGAAGTCCACTGCTGGACATAGGCCTCCCCTATCCGCTTCCAGGAAGAACGATTCTGAGCCCTTTCCATCTACCGACTACCAGCGATCCTAACAATGTTGTCTGTCCATCGGGTAGGAGGGCGTCCCACACTTCGCCGTGGTCTCCATTCAAGAACCTTTATTCCCCATCGGTTGTCAGTTCTTCGAGCTATATGACCTGCCCATTTACACATACATACACAGCTACATCATAGGTCATACCTAATTAATGCCTTATTAATATTTTTTCGTAGAGGGTCTACGATATTATTCATTGGTCCCTTAGTAGCGAAAACATTTTGTAGGCATGTAATGCATTTAATGGGTGCACATTGGAGTGCTATCCAGCTCTGGACTAAAACTTTTTTAGAAAATAAAGCGCACGGAGATTGCAACCAATGGCTAATGTATAAACGCTTGGTAGGTAGCTAAGTACCTAATGAAAACTTCAACATAAAATTAACTTAGTTCCTAGACAAATTGTTGGTTATTGATGAAATTTAATTATGTATTTATTGATCATGCAACAACACTACCGGGATAATCGTTATCATATTCAAGACAGTATAAAGATTATTGCATTCGCTATTAATAAATATCTAGTTTAATATAACAAAGGCTAACTAGAATAAGTACCTACATAACGTAAATAATAAAATATTATAATCAGGAGGACAAATCTTGCTTCACCGGGTACTTGAATTAAGGAAGCGTTTACATTACACAAACGGTTTACCTATACTTAAGTTCTTGTAAGTAATGAAGTGTAGCTAAAGATGAACATAATTACCTATACTAGTGATGGGACTTTGAGATTTGCCATCATCACTGTGTGGTTGGTGAAATAAATAGGTAGGTACAGTCGTATTATTTCCCTGGATAAATGTTGTGTACGTACGAACAACTTACTTATGTTTGATGCATAAAAGATTGAGAAATAATGCAGACTTTTATCTTGCGGTTTTTTTTACTTTTATGAGGGCCCTCCTCGAAAAAGTAGTTTGAAATAAAAGTATCATCTGTGGCCCTCGACGGGGGCCCCTGATCCAAGGGCTGCATGCGACGGCATTGACTGCATTACGCCAATAACTACACCACTGCACTGTTGAGATGGCGTAATGACTAAAGGGGAAAACGAAGTCAGTCCGAAAATTGTAACGGTATTTATGAAATGCCATGTTTTCAAAATTGTTCCATATAATGTAATGTATACAACAGTTATAAATACCTAACAAGTAAAACAGCGTCTTATAATATTACTATAAGTAGGTACTAATTGCACTCTTAAAGTATTTAATGTAAATCGTAGAAGCTAATAACTAGAGTAATAGGTACCACTATCATCTTATTACGACTCATTATGGCGTGACTTGCTTATGAGGTAGGTACTTGGCTTACTTGGAACTGTTTAAGCAAGTCAACGTCTACGTGGTTAATTGGATGGCTGACCACTAATGGCATTTCATCTGAGCGCTTCCGTTTGGCATGCAGCTTTTGGTCCTGGGTCTAGCAGTCGTTTAGCCATGACGGAAGCCTTGGGGCGGCTTAATTGCGGTACGTCATGATACAACATTTCGTTGAAACCGATTATGTGTCATTCTACAGAAATGTTACCCTACTATACAAAAGGGTATATAGATTCTAGAAACGAATTGAAATCAAGAGCTGTCTCTTCATTTTGAGAAAGGTCAGCAAATATACAACCTTCGCCTGATACGATAGGTCAGTCCATTAATCGTGCTACCAATATACCATTTTAAACATCTCTATTTTTGATAAGATTTAGTGCTATTACTCAAATTGTGGGCGGTTTGGTGGCCTCGGAGTGGGATAAAATATATTCATAGGCAATAATTATTCATTAGTCAATGCCAATAAGTATCGAGGTTGCAACTTGGTATGTGGGTCCCAATCCGTACCGACCGGGGTTCTGACTTCTATCTCGATCCAACTAAGCTTACGTTTAGGTTATGTAACCGACATTGATATTCGAATTTTCGTAACTTAAATTTATATGCCTAGGTAGGTACATATATTGCAAAATTTTTATTTTGTAGACATATAGTTTGTTTAATAGGTTTTTAACTTGTTTTAGCTCGGTGCTTTGTTTTAAAACCAGCTGAGCTTATGCGTTACTATCGTCGTAACAGCAATTTCTTGCGTAGGAGAGCTCTTAATACCCCGAGTGCCAAAGGCCACCGGGTTATGTCTTTGGCGTGTATCTGTGTAATGTATCTAACCTTCAGTATTTTCTTTATTAGGTACCACGGCTGGGAGGATTTTCATGATAGGTACCTATCTAGAGATTCGTTTTAATCTCCCAAGTGTCATTATTAAAATAAAAGTTTTTTCAGAGTAAGCGTCTGTAATTGGCAGTATGTGTAGTATAAATTTCATAAATGTTATTTTTAAGTGCGGTGGATTCTATGACAAATAAATAAATAAAAAAAAATAAGTGATCAGGTAACCATATTACTTAGGTAACTCACATAAAAAAAACTTCATAGCAATCTGGGTATCAAAATTAAGAGAATACCTAATAGAGTGGTTTCAAATAATATGTTTTAATTTTTAGAGAATTTACTTTTAATCAAGAAGATTTAAACTAAATTTTCAAAGACCATAACGCTAAAGTCAATTTAGAGATCAAAAAATTCTCTACGCAAATAGCATAAAAGAAACCACATCCAAATCCTACATGATCCTCAGTAGGAGTTTTGTTATAAAAAAAGAGAAATTGTTTGTGATGGTTGGTAACCCCAAAATCAGTTTGGTTTGGATGTCTTCACCTGACTTATATCTTGGGTAACGCAAGTACCTACCTACGTCGTACATTAAAAATATTATAGTTTTGAGAACGTGGAGATTCGTTTATTGTTTAGCAGGAACAGTTATTTCAATATTGCCCTTTAAATTATAATAATATATCCACAAATTAAAATAACTTTCCGAATTTTCGAGTTTGCGTCCTAAAAATTCTAAGGATAATATTGTAATAGTCTTAAAGTATTACCACTCGTTAAAATTGTAAAATTATAGTAAAAAATGTATACTTTAATTTAAAATTAAAAACTTACGTGTGAATCTACGTTTGCGGCTGTGGTTCTCTGCGGAAACTGTAGCGTGCGCGGCGCGCCGACTCGTAATGTCAGCCGTGCAGGCCACCGACCGTCGTGTCTTCTATTTTAGATTTTTGCAATAGCTGTTGTTGCAAACAAAAACTCATTTCAATGTCTTCCACTTTTTAACATCCAAGCCCACATCAGAATAATTTGTTTCAAATTCGTAAGATCTTTTCTTACGCACTATGGCCATTAGGTACCCTACCCTATCGTCATGCGAGCAGTCACCTAATCTAATTAGGTGCACACACACATCGATGCTAGATCGCTGACTAAGACCTAACACAAAAAAAGTATCCCAACTACTATTATAAACGCGAAATGTTGTAAGTATGGATGGATGTTTGTTACTCTCACGACGGAACGGCTTGAACGGATCTGGATGAAACTTGGCATGAAACACATAGGCAATTTTTTATGCCCGCGATTTCACCCGCGCAGATTTAAATCCCGGTATTCCCACGGGATAAAAAGTAGCCTATGTGCTAATCCAGACTATAATCTCTCTCTGCCATGTTTCATCCAGATACGTTCAGCCGTTCCGCCGTGAATTAGAGTAACAAACATCCATCCGCATCCATCCATATACTTACAAACTTCACAGAGGTCGTCATAATAGTAGTAGGATTCGTAGCCTGTAGGTATATTCGCAAGAGCTCAGCATTCATAACTCTTTCATTGAAACCATCGAGTTTAGATTCTAACTCAATTATTAGAAAGAAAGAAAGTTCGTTTGGAGGGGCACAGGATCCTTTCCGTGATTGAATTGAAATGCCGAAAAATCTACTTTTTTTTAATAAATAGAATTTGCCTAGGAGACACATTTATTTATGCAACTTGCTGTTGGGACCAGCAGAAGGCCCACCTGATGTTAAGTGGTAACTATCACCCATTATAAAGCATTGCCTCGCAAGTCACGCACGATAGGAACGTGCCCTACGATGGCGATGCACTGCCTTGCGTCCATCAACTTGAGGCCTACAGATGTTAATCCTCATGTGCCTGTAATTACACCGGCAACCACTCTTCAATTGGTGGCAGAAAAAGGCGTGGTGGAAAGTTTTCTGGAAATAATAAATCACCATTCCTGCCCTTATTCCACGCGAAGTAGGATCGGCACCGGCACAACAAGGTTTTCTTCTTCCACTCTCCTCTGTCATTCATCATTTCACACAGACTATCCATCTTTTCTTTGGCCTGCCTCTCCTTCGAGAACTATCCACATCCTTTTCCAAAACTCTTCTCGTAATATGACTTTCTTCCCTACTCATGAAATGCCCACACCACGCTAACCTATTGCTCCTCAACTTATCGATCACAGGTGTTTCTTTCAAACTTCCTCTATTATAGGTACTCATTCGTAATTTTATACATCCTTGTCACACCGCACATCCATCTCACTTTCGCATTTCTGCTGCATGCACTCCTTCTCTCATTCTTCCCTTTGGTTGCCTAACACTCATCAGTACGATAGGTTCTTCTTAAACTTTTCCCTTAAGTTTTTAGGGGCATTCGTGGATCACAATGTTGTTTCTGAGACCTGTCGCCATTGCATCCATTCGGAATGCTGGAAGTAATAATGACAAATCTAATTAAAATGTTTATTTTGTCACGAAAACGTGGACGATAAATCATACTTACATGATTTTAATGAAAAAAGTTTTTTTATAAATAACCATCCCACAAACAGCAGAAACAGATAAAAGGAATCTAATGAGTCGAACTCTTTACCTAGATACAAAATAAAAAATATATTAAATGCCTGAAATTATTTGGAACAACCGGCCAAATATAACATACTTAGTCAGCGTCATTTAGAAAGAACGCTAGAAAACAGTGGAGCGGATGTGTTTGCTTATACACTCGCGCCATCACGCCTCCGCCCCTCCTTCCAGCGTTCTTTTTAGCGCGACATATACTTACATACTTAAACATACTATTTGACTTTGCACAAAACAGGGCATACGGATAAATACCTAAATGTAGACAAGTGTTGTACTCAATAAGGGTGTTGCCACACCGATCGATCGTCGATCGACGGCATCAATCGAAGTTGATCGATGGGATTGGTATGGTAGAAACGATCGATCGACGTCGACTAATCAAACTATCTATCGATCTATTTTGCAACAGGACAGCGTGCACTGTAACATCAAGTTTGTTTTTTGTTTTCTATTTCGATTTTCGTATCGTCAGGCCGTTTTTAACTTCCAAAAAGGTGGAGGTTCTATGTTCGTAGGTATGTATTTTATTTGTATGCCGCCCTATAGAGGCGTTGAACGGGTCTTTTCAACGCCCCTATAGGGCGTGCTGGAAACTCGCGAGTCCTCCATACACTCTACGGCCGGACGATCAAGGCTCTCCCGCATAGGCGCGTTCTTGCGATTGCGTTGTTACATTATACAGTTTTCACTTAGCACTCTAATTTTAAGAAAGGTAGACGATAATTTGACCAGAGTTCTATAGAAAACAGAGCTGAGGTAATATACCTTATTCCTATATCAACTTAACATAGACAATAAAAAAACTACTGTTGACGCTTCATTCTCCGTTCCATTTTCTTCTTCTTTTTGTCCTCTTGCTCCGTTTCTTGGGGAGCTTGTTGGAAGAACCATGGTCCAAGTATGTTGACCCATAATAGCCAGGCAGCTCTTAGAGGCACAAGAAGAAGTGCCAGCCAGAAGTAGTTAGAAACAAGTGTGAGTACATGTATCACAGCTAGCAGGATTATTATATCTTTGATGTGTCTGGAAAGAGAAAAGATATGTTGAAATATTGTTGAAACAATAAAATATCCACAGTTTTAATACTGCAGTTTTTTAGTGACCCAAAGTTACACCACTTTCACGAAATAATTTCTATATTATTTTTTAATAATAAGAAATAAAAGTTATCATAAAATGTTGCATTTTCGCATAGAGAATGGAGCAGCCAAAACGGTTGTTTTATTTCAACTTCGCACTGCTGCGCTACATCTATGTAGGTAAACGCAAAGGCGAAGATTGGTGAAGACAAGAGTTACCTATTGCACCTCACGCTCGCAAACTTTCACATGTATAGATGTGAATATATGTAGATATAGATACAGAACCAATTTTTTTTAATCGCAATGAACCATTTTGTGCGAAATCACATTGCAGCATGAATAGTAAAAAAATTTTTTTATTGATACATGTAAAATGTTGCAAAAGTACGATAACTAGTAGGTATTTAAAGCAAAGAGAGTATTAACTCTAGTCATCGCCTTAACGTAAAAATCTAAATTCATCAGAAAATAAAACTCACTCTCCAACACCTCCCTCAATGTTTAGATCTAGGCCGGGGTCGACGAGCACCATGTTCTCTCCAAATGTTGCACGAGACATGAAAAGCAGTGCTTGGTAGCACATCATATACAATGCTAGGACTGCAAAATGTATGGCCTGAAGCAATTAAAAATTATAAAACCGTAATAGTCATGTAGTAAATGCAAGGCAGTTACTAAAGCCATGGAGTAGGTTTTATAAGACACACAATAGAAACATACCCTATGATGTACTGCCCTGCATCCATCAACTTAAGGCATACTAATATTAAGCCTTATATGTGCCTGTAATTTCAATGGACACCATTCTTCAAAGGGTAACACAACAACAATTATATTAAGAATACAGAACTCACAATGGTCTTCAATTGGAAATCATCTCTATAAAATAGAACAAAGACCACAACATTGATGGCTGTAGCTCCCATTGCCATATTACGGTAAAACTTGATTGTGTCTTTGTTTTCCGCAAGAATCTGCTTCGCCCCCTTGGTGGGGGCTTTTCCTTTGTGTGGCTGGAATAAAAGTAAAATATAAAACTTAAAAGTTAAACCTGCCTTATTTCTTTTGATAAAAACTGTATTATTAAATTTTGAATTAATGTTAGATACTTGATTACACTGTAGTGCCTTGTATATAATTAGAACTAGGGTTCCATTACCAGATAAGTCAGGTGGACCTATGTCAGTTTCAAATGCAACCAAGCTTCCACTTTCTGTTATATAAAGTTAGCATGTAGGTACATGAAGACGGCCACACATCTGTTCCATTGTGACACTTTCAGTTATGAAATCCGGCGTGCAACAATGCAATAAATTTGGTCCTTACCCTACTATATACTATACTTTTTTGTAAATACCTACATACCTACTTTTAACATATAAAAACACCCAGACAGAAAACAGATATCTCCTAAGTTCATTACACAAATGTTTGTTCTCTGTGGAAAAAAGTGAAGAATATTGGTAATAATATTTCATCTTCTAGACAAAAAGACTAAAGGGAAGGACTTCTCATTAGGTTAGGTTTATTTTTTTTTAATGTCAAGAAACTTGAAGTTATGTTTTTCTCATTTCCTAGACCAAAGGACTCAAGGGAAGGACTTGCCATCTACCCCCACTTGCATCCCTCTTATCCCCAACCCTCAACTCAGGTAGGTACCAGGGTATTTAAATAGCTATATTATATTATGATTTATATTTAACCTATTTCAGTTCTATGGGCAAGGTAAGAGAGAACGCTAGGTTAATAATTGGTACCACATGCTGAAAACGACAATGCCCACCGGCGGTGTGGATAAATAAATAAGGTAAGTAGCAGCTAGGTACTTACCGGTGCCATGGCTATCACCGGCTATTGTGTGAGAAACAATCAAGATAGGTAGTAAAGGAAATTAAGGAGATATCGAAATATTTTGCCGTGATCGTTGTAGTATTCACAATAGAAAAACCACGTTCTGCTGCACAAAAGTAAAACAGTAAGTTAAGCTAGGTATCTCAAGAAAGAAACTTCAATTAGGCTATTTATCCAGTCCAGTCGTTACGCTCCAAGAGCTTCGAGCATTTACCAATGGAGATCAAAGAGTAAAATAAGTAGGTATGTGGAGATGTTATCGTTCTAATCCCGCAAACATTTTTATCTGCCAAAACTTACGGGGGACGAGGTAAACGCGCATTGCACACACATAAATCAAAATCTTATACATGAAAACGCTCACATTAACGATCCCGCATACTAGCTTAAAAAACGCACACAGTTTTAAAAACACAGCGTAGTTACGGTGTTTAGACGTACGCTCACTACGATCATCTCTAGTGATGGGCATTTACTAAGACCGGTAAACTTGAACAATAAATGAATGAATGAAATGAACATGTTTTTAGGGTTTCGCACCTCAAAACGTACCAGCTTTTGTGTTCAAAAATAGAATTTAAGACATTGGCGAAGCTTTTGTACAGAATGGTAAAAATTCAGCAATTTGAAATTGATGTTTACGCCGTGTAAAATTCACGGCCTGTCTTTTTAGAGTTCTGATTCTGAAGTCCTAAATAGATACCTTTATAGATTTACCAACTCCGTCTGTCCGAAAATTTTAGTACTAGTAAGCTGTAATTTTGCAGGAATATACATAGGAATGTATATAAATATAAATATTAATCACGCTAACAAAGTAGTAAAATGCAATGTGGATAACTTTTTCAAGCAAAAACAGACTTCAAATGCACAGTTTTTTAGTTATGGCTCAAAAACTACTCGTCCGATCTGAATAAAATTTCAATGGCACCACATGACAAGCACCAGCTTTCGACCAAAAAAGAATCATCAAAATCTACCCAGTAACAAGTTGAGGTAATAAACATACAAAAATACAGTCGACTTGAGTACCTCCTCCTGTTTTGAAGTCGGTAAATTAAGTAGTCAGTACCTACCAACCTCCCGAAATTCATGCAGATTTTTTTTCTCGTCTATCCCATAGTGTGAGGTAGGTATTATTGGACAGGACTTTTAAAAATATTAGGTATAATTGAAGAAAAAAAACATAATTGTGGATATTTTATTAAATTAGATTTATTGATTATATATACAAATATAACAAAGAAAGAAGACGTAGACTATGAAAAAAACATTTACAAAACCTTAAAAGAAATTATTGACTGGCTTCAAATGAATAATCTCCGTGTTAACTTGAGTAAAACTAAAGTGATGCATTTTGCTTAACGAACTTTAAAATCCAGCATTATTAATGTAAAATATCATATAGACATCATTAATTCTGAAGTGACAAAATTCTTAGGAATGTTTATAAATAAAAGTTTGACATGCAAAACTCATACAGAGATTTTAATTAAAAAAATAAATAGCTTCGGATACGCTCTTAACCATCTCATAAAGGTAGCAAGCACTGACACAGTATTGACCTCGTACCATGGATCAGGAGCTTCTATTTTGCGATACGGAATTATATTTATAGTTAATTAATTAATAATTAATTAATTATATTTATTTATATTTATGTATAGCACCGTCAACCAATTTTCTTCTGTTATTTGGAAGAGTTTTAAAACTTTCCGTCGTAAAATGTTCAGAGCAAAGCACACTCGTTCTTTTTGGATTCCAAGTTAACTTTTGATCACAATACTTTGTCCACTGTTCACGTAGGTTTGGATCTTTCGGAAATCTGTAAAAATTTGTCGTTGAAAATAATTATGAAAATGACTTAACTTTCAGAAGTGGCGCTTTGCGCCAAGTCTGTAAGATCAGTTTCATGATCATAATAATAGAATATTAATATACATATCACTTGTTTTAGTGAAATGAATTGAATGATTGATAGAATGAACGTAAAATTATTTTAAAATGCAATGTATTTTACCTAGAGAAAAACAGTAGGTAAAATACATTGCATTTTAAAATAATTTTACGTTCATTCTATCAATCATTCAATTCATTTCACTCTACTAGTCCCCACACTATGCCTTCTACCAAGACGTTATAACGTAGTAAAACTGTCGCTAATCTGTGACAAATGGTATTTCGAAAATCAATGTATTACAAAATTACAAACACAATTTGACAAAAATAACACTTACCTATGATAGGAAATACCGTGTTCCCCTAAGTTTGATGTCACTGATCGTCTATTACACCAAAATACCGCACAATTCACCATTTTGACAGAGCTCTTATTCGCGACACGGAACCGTAAGGATCACAGATTTATAAGTATGTAAGGATATATGTGTTCTGTGCACGAAACGACACGAATGGCCGAGCGATTGCGAGTGAAGTAGTTTTATATAACGTGTATGGCCGAGTAGCGCCATATGGCCAGCAGAGGGGTACGCCTTGCGTTAACATCTCCTTTGGTAAATGCTCGAAGTCCAAGAGTACCTATCTATAACCTTGGATGGAAGAATTCTTTTCAAAAAGTATCTAATCTAACGCTCGCTACGCTAAGCTAGCTAGCACAAAAAGCACAGAACAGTGAACACATAATATATGCAAAAAGAAAGCAGAATGAATGAATGAAAGGGTTGTCTCTAGTGTTGAGTAGGACATACGTGAGGCACCTCGTTTGTCACACTCATTCACTCAAAGATGTCCTGGTCCTCGTTTTCAATTCATGTACCACCTCATTTTTGTCATGCTCCATACAGTCGCTCACTGTCTGACTGAGACGACCGACATCGCTTGCACGAGCGGGAACGAGGAAAATTTCATTGAAAGAAGTAAGTGAGTGAGTTTGGAGTGAGTATTGTATGACCGACATGAGGGGTCACGTTGAATGAAATGGTATCGTTGATGTGACGCTGTGCGACAGATTTTCCTCAATGACAAATGAAATGAGTAGAGCGAACTAAAGATAAACTACTTCAACAATATGACATTTTGTACCTATGTGACATGACATTTGAAGCATGACATTGTCCCACCTCACGAAATAAAACGAGGGCCTCACACAAATTCATTTTGAAACTGTTTCCTACCCAACACTAGTTGTCTCGTCCCGTCCGTCATGCCATTCTGTCTCAACAAAGAGTATACAATATGTTCTGTCTTTTTTATACTTAGAGCATTTAGAACTGGAGATGTTAACGCAAGGCGTACCCCTCTGCCGGCCATAAGACGCGACTTGGCCATGCACGTTATATAAAACTACTTCACTCATCACCGCGCGGCCATTAGTTGTCGTTTCGTGTCGCAAAGTAGTGCTCAGTAAAAATGGTGAATTGTGCGGTATTTCGGTGTAAAAGGAGATCAGAGACATCAAACTTTAGGGAACACGGTATTTCCTATCACAAGTAAGTGATATTTTAGTCAATTGTTTTTGTAATTACGTTTAATTTATATTTAATGGAATACCAGCAACGACAGTTTTAATACGACGCCAACGTCTTGGTAGGAGGTGTCGGTGAATTTATATTCCTTGGTAGAAGGCGTAGTGTGGGGACTAGTTGAGCGAAATCGATTGAATGAATGATGAAATGAACGTAAAATTAGAATAAAATGCGATGTGTTTTTTGTACCCATATTTAACCGATTTAAAAAAAGGATGTTCAGTATTGGACTCTACAAAAACTGTCTCTGTCATTCTGCCTTCAATACGTCGCTTCATGAAGCTCCCTTAAAATTTTAGTTGTGCTGTGTCGTTGGTTTTGTGCTATTTTCTTTGTACTTTTTGAACGCAGAATCGTATAAACGTGATTTTTGTATAGCTGTAGTATGTGAGCTGGGGAGGGACATGGGCTATGAGCATTTGTTAACAGCCGCTATTCTTCTACTGCTCTTCATTTTTTTCACCCCGTCATACCAATCATCATCATCAGCCTATGTAAGTCCACTGCTGGACACATCATACATCATATTTATTTATTTATTTATTTATTCATTCTTACATTCATAGCAATAAAGAAACAAAATATTTATCTAAAAATGCATTCATGAAAGACTACTTACTTGAAAGATTACTTACTACTTGCGAAAATAGAATATAGCTTAAAGTTACTCAAGGACAGTGTAGCTTTCTATTTGTAAAATAATTTTTAAAATCGTTTCAGTAGTTTCCGAGATTACGCTCTACAAACTCTTAATAAAATATTTTTTACAAAAAAAAACCGACTCCAAAACTGCTATCCAATTTGTTATGAAAAATACACTAAAAAGTTAAAAATAATTGCATTATGGATTTATATTTCAATCTACTTACAAATAGGTATCCATTTTTTCAACAAATCTTATAATTTTATTATTATGACATTATACAATTACTGATATTTTTGGAGTCGGTGCCAGCACTCTATTTACTTAGTAATACCTACTAGGCCAGACAGGTAGGTACACGTTTGTTAATCTTGGCTAAAAAAAGGAAAAGTATATGATTTTGAACCACCCTGTTTCATTCATATGAAATCATTCATTTTGTCGGTCTTTTTACAACCCATCACTACTTTTTTGTGTTAGTGTGTAACTAAACAAAAGTGTAACAACAGTCATTCTTTAATTGTGTTATTGTTTTTGTGTTGGTGTACAGCTTTTACTTGCGTGTGCGTTTATAGGGACGCTTAATTTTTCTGCATTAGTATGCGTGATTATGTAAATGTGTTCTGTACCGTACTACCCCGCCTCCCGCGAAAACCGGCAGAAAGGTTTTAGTACTAAAAGTAGCGCTTGGCATCTCCCGTTATAAATGCTCTAAGAAAATAGCTGAAACTATGTAGCCAATATTGGTTGGTTTTAAAGGTATCAGGCAAACTTTGAGTTGGCAACATTTCGTGATAGCAATCAACAGCAAGCAGTTTGTTATTTGACAATATGAAATGTCAGTTTTGACAGTAAATACCGGATGTGAAAAAAAATGTCCGCCATTTTGTATTTCGTAGATATAATAGCGGCCATTAATAAAAAAAAATTGTGCTGGCTTGGATACAAGTCTTTTCGCCAAGTCTCCTGTCTCTCGTCAAAATTCGTTAAAACTGGTTTTATCCATTGATGAAATTTCAAATTCCGTGGATGAAATGAATTTTGAAGATTCTGTCAAATTAAGCGATCGACGCCGACGGTACCTACTTGCGGTCTGGCAGGTTACGACGATGGTCGCAGACTTCAGTCAGTGTACATTGTTCAGTGTGCAATGTACCGGTTTTCTCTGTTCCGTGAATATACCCACACTGTATCTAGCGCCGCATAAAAACCTAACATCAAATAAAAACACATCTTTATTTAATGAAGAAGTAGTATTAATATATTTATTTATTAACTCAAAGATCATGAAATCAGTTTCAGTTCACTTATTTTTATAGAACTACGATATATAGGTACATTCAAGTGCAGCCGACTCTGATTACTATAATTATTATTTTCCACCTCAGACCAAATAAAAACTATTTGGTCTGAGTTTTCCACTAGGTTCTGCACATATTGGAAGATAATAATTGTAGGAATGGAGTAGGAATGATGATCATTCGTATTCTATTACCTATTTAAAAAATACACACTGGTGTTAAAACTTGTACCTATAATAGGCGCCTTTCAACAGCCAGATGGTCTAGGTAATCAATGCATGGCCTAAATCATTGACATTTTCTTTTGATTCCATTCTATTTTAATATATAAAAACCAAGTCAGTCGTTCGAAGGCACCTTCCTTTATCACAAAGCTAAGTTTCTAATCTTCTACTATATAGACTTAATAATGAATACCTAATTAAACATGCCACATTAACCTTAAATAAATAATACAATACACAATACAAGTGAATTTAATACAATAATAATTTACTGGCAATGGAGCGCGCCATGCTCGGTATATCACTTCTGGACCACGTACCTAATGTCGAGATTAGGCGCCGCACAAAAGTCGAGGATGTGGGTACGCGAATCGCGAAACTGAAGTGGAGGTGGGCAGGACACTTGGCAAGAAGGGACGACGGGAGATGGACGAAGGCGACAACAGAATGGTGGCCAAGGGATGCTCAAAGACCTACTAACCTAGAGGCAGACCACCCGCCCGGCGCCCGTTGGTCAAATGACATTGTAGCAAGTGCTGGAAATGGATGGATGAGACTCGCAAGGAACCGGAAAGAGTGGCGTATTAAAGAGGAGGCCTATACTCAGCAGTGGGTGTAAACGGGCTGAAATGATGATGATGAATAATTTATATTTAAATTTAATAAAATGTCAATGTAATTTTTTTGAATAAATAAAAACTGGACTTTCAGTCTTCCATAACAAAAACAATAATACAGTTCAATTATTACTAACTTAACTTACTTATTTATAACAAAAAAACATTTTTTTTATTACATTGCTGCATGGTATTATAATGTAGGTACATAATTTCAGATTTATTAATAAGTAGCCTTTTGTGAAGAGATCAAGGTCTACTTCGTTCTTGCAAAAACAAAATGATTTAATAAAATGATGCAATGTTGTAGGTGTTATTATATTTTAAATAATTATCATCCATATAAAATCACTGATATAGCTTTATTACCTACTAGCTGCGCCCCGGGGTGTCGCCAGCGTAGTTTTAAATCCCGGTAGGTATTTCCAAATTAAGTTAAATGTTCACTCAGTGTGGTTCAGTGTGTCCATTAATATTTCTTTATTTGTATCTAGAAGCTGGAATAAACCCTCATAATCTTAACTTAATTCGTTATCATACTGACATCTACTTTAATAATAATTATAATTTTCATAGGAACAATGGATGAAATGAAGTGAAATTGTTTAATGGTTTTCGACACATAGGGCACCTCTTATCATTCCTCACAGCTTCCTTAACACATACAATGCAATAGACATGACCACATTTTGTCGAAGCCATAGGGCGGCTTCCTAAGGGTTCTTGACAAATAGGACAAACTCCAAGGCAAAGAGATTTTTCTCTTTCTGGGCTTTTAGCTTTGAAAGAAGTTATTGATGATTGCTTCTGAAAAAAAAATTCTGTATTTCCAAATATGCACTTTTTTATTTTTGACTCCTTATAAAACCTCATAACTTAATAACATCTCATTAGATTTTACTCTTATACCTACTCGTACAAGCTATCAACATCAAGTTTCATGCTGATGGGATCTATGTTTCAAGAGGTATGGCTGGACAAAGCAGTTTTAATAACAGCGGTGGGTTGGCTATAGCTACCCTTGTACCTGAGTTGAGGGTTGGGGATAGGGGGGTTGCAAGTGGGGGTAGGTGGCAAGTCCTTCCCTTGAGTCATTTTTTCTAGGAAATGAAAAGAAACTACTTCACTTTTTCTGGTAAGTTACTAGGTATATAGTAAGGTTAGGGTTTTTTTAAAGTGATGAAAATTGGTGAAAGTATTAAATCTCCAAGGCAAAAAGACTCAAGGGAAGGAGTTCCCATTAGGTTACGGTTATTATTATTTTTTTTAAAGGTGAAGAAATGAAGAATTTTTTTTTCAATTAAAAAAGGACTCATGGAAAAGACTTGACGAGACCAATTAGCCCCACTTGCATCCCTTCTACACTACGACAGCCTACGTAGCTCAGTTGGTAGTAGCTATGCCTTCTGCGCCGTAGGTCGTGGGTTCGATTCCCACCGTGAACAAACATGTGTGGTGAACATAAATGTTTGTTCTCTGTCTGGGTGTTATATAATATTATAAGTATGTATTTACAAAAAAAAAGTATTATAAGTAGTATATCAGCTATCTGGTTCTCCCATATTACAAGCATAAGCTTAGTTTGGGGCTAGATAGTGCTGTGTGGAAAGTCCACCAATATATATATTTTTTTTCTATCCCCTACCCCTAACCTACAAGGGTAGCTATAGTTTAACCCAGCATAGTTCAGGTTCGATTGAATTTTTTTTTATTTTTTTTAAGTAATTGATTTATTTGTCATAGAAATTAGTTCCAAGTACATCTAGAAATCTCATTTTGACAATATAAGACAGTTACAAGCTCTAAACTTACTCTCTTTTTAGTAGCTGTAGATTTTTTGGATTGACTTTCAATGGAAACATCTGTGTCATCCTCAATAACTATAGGCTCTGCTCGAAGACCACTGCGTGCAGTAGAGGCATCTGTTAAAAATATCATGTTTTTTGATCACAAATTTGAAATTATTTCGGACAACAGTCCCTAAAAACAGTAATAGGTACAGCTATAAACATATTTTAATTTACCTGGTCCAATTGAGTCATCTAGTTCTATTACAAACGGGGATAGCGTTATTGGTGGACAATATGTAACTGAGTCAGTCAAGTCTACAACTTCTAGTATTTGCCCCATGTTTGACGATTGAGAATCAGACATCAGTAAACTTTCTTTCTTACTTTCAGCTTTTAGGTACTTATAACGAAGAAAAATGACGGATGGAGGAGATTACAAAAGAGATTCACAACGCTGCACTAGCGTCTTCGATCACTAACCTACCCTCTTTAGCGGATCACCTACAAAAATAGTTAAATACTGTCCGCGGAAACATTATAAACACACATAAACACCTACATCAAACTTTGACAAAGGTTTTATAACAGATTCAAGTTCAACCTAATCACAACCATAGTGCCTTGTAATAAAGTCATAAATCAAAATACTATCACCTATGATCATTCGTCACCAAAAACGAACGAGCAAAGCAATAAATTACACCCGTTAATTGTAATGTAATATTTTTGGTCTAAACAACCCTAGCGAGCAACAAATGAAGAACTTTTCCTCATTACCTATTACTTTACGAGCTATATCGTTTAATTATTTGTATCTGTAATGTTATATTCTATCGTAAATAAATAAATTTGAATTTGAAATTTGTTTCATTTCCGTTTGGTGTTTTGGACCAGCAGCGGTTGGGGTCTGAACACCAACCGATGGTTGGCTGGATTGTTTGGTTCCTCGATGGCGGATATTCGCTAGACGACAAAAATTTATGATTATCACGAAACGGAAACTGACATGTACATCAAAGAGAATGTAAAACTACGAGAAAAAAAATTTGAACAACTCTTTTTTCATGGAGGTTGGTATAAAAATAAACTTGAGCTTGAAGCAAGACTGTGTGCTATTTTAGTGAAATAGCATATTATTTAAATAATATTACGGATATTAAAAAAAATCTAGAACCCTCCGTTTTTTTTCTAAACATAAGTAGAACCAAGATGTTCTTGCAACATTAAAGAAGGCTTGGCAACCCTTTATAAAAAGTATTTTGCAAACATCGTGACGCGAATACCCTGGAACGCACCGTATGAAAGAGATAGTGAGAAACGTTTTAGAGTTTATGTCTCACTCTAACTTGGAGCATAAAGTAGGAATATTTTTTTAGTGTCGTGGAACAAATTCAATATGTTGAATTGAAATAGCGAGAGTTGATTTTTTTTGCTTGATTTGAAAATCACACGGTGTTTCGACTTCGTTTCGCGTTGTTCGTAATTTCGTGGTGCTTCGTGTGTTTTGTTGTTTTGCCATTGACGTGATCTCATAAATATTTTGACTTTTGAGTTGGTGTTTATTACTTGTATTCAAATTCCTTGGTTTATTCCGAGTTTTCACATCACTTTGAAGTAACGAGAATGTCAAGTCATCCTGACAGTGAATGTTTTTTTGTTATTAGTGCTGCCGTGCTGGCTTCTTTACATGTTTTTCTCCCTCAAAACATTTATATAATTTTTACGAAAATGGAGGCTCTTAAAAATTTGAGTTTGGTCTAATCAAGTAGTCTAATTTATTTGCTTTCTACTTGGGTATTTTTCATACTTGATCAAATTACTGGGGAATAAAATACCACTACTGACCGTATCCAAAGGAGTTGTTCAAAGGATATCAAAAAAAATCTAGAACCCTCCGTTTTTTTTCTAAACATAAGTAGAACCAAGATGTTCTTGCAACGTTTTAAAGAAGGCTTGGCAACCCTTTATAAAAAGTATTTTGCAAACATCGTGACGCGAATACCCTGGAACGCACCGTATGAAAGAGATAGTGCCTTACGTTTTAGAGTTTATGTCTCACTCTAACTTGGAGCATAAAGTAGGAATATT
Organism: Plemyria rubiginata; assembly: GCA_963576535.1. NCBI lineage: Eukaryota > Metazoa > Arthropoda > Insecta > Lepidoptera > Geometridae > Plemyria > Plemyria rubiginata. The sequence continues at coordinate 8,859,745 of OY754905.1, forward strand.
TGTTTAGTGTCGTGGAACAAATTCAATACGTTGAATTGAAATAGCGAGAGTTAATTTTTTTTGCTTGATTTGAAAATCACACGGTGTTTCGACTTCGTTTCGCGTTGTTCGTAATTTCGTGGTGCTTCGTGTGTTTTGTTGTTCTGCCATTGACGTGATCTCATAAATATTTTGACTTTTGAGTTGGTGTTTATTACTTGTATTCAAATTCCTTGGTTTATTCCGAGTTGTCACATCACTTTGAAGTAACAAGAATGTCAAGTCATCCTGACAGTGAATGTTTTTTTGTTATTAGTGTTGCCGTGCTGGCTTCTTTACATGTTTTTCTCCCTCAAAACATTTTTATAATTTTTACGAAAATGGAGGCTCTTAAAAATTTGAGTTTGGTCTAATCAAGTAGTCTAATTTATTTGCTTTCTACTTGGGTATTTTTCATACTTGATCAAATTACTGGGGAATAAAATACCACTACTGACCGTATCCTTTTCATGGAGGTTGGTATAAAAATAAACTTGAGCTTGAAGCAAGACTGTGTGCTATTTTAGTGAAATAGCATATTATTTAAATAATATTACGGATATTAAAAAAAATCTAGAACCCTCCGTTTTTTTTTAAACATAAGTAGAACCAAGATGTTCTTGCAACATTAAAGAAGGCCTGGCAACCCTTTATAAAAAGTATTTTGCAAACATCGTGACGCGAATACCCTGGAACGCACCGTATGAAAGAGATAGTGCCTTACGTTTTAGAGTTTATGTCTCACTCTAACTTGGAGCATAAAGTAGGAATAATTTTTTAGTGTCGTGGAACAAATTCAATACGTTGAATTGAAATAGCGAGAGTTAATTTTTTTTGCTTGATTTGAAAATCACACGGTGTTTCGACTTCGTTTCGCGTTGTTCGTAATTTCGTTGTGCTTCGTGTGTTTTGTTGTTTTGCCATTGACGTGATCTCATAAATATTTTGACTTTTGAGTTGGTGTTTTTTACTTGTATTCAAATTCCTTGGTTTATTCCGAGTTGTCACATCACTTTGAAGTAACGAGAATGTCAAGTCATCCTGACAGTGAATGTTTTCTTGTTATTAGTGTTGCCGTGCTGGCTTCCTTTACATGATTTTCTCCCTCAAAACATTTTTATAATTTTTACGAAAATGGAGGCTCTTAAAAATTTGAGTTTGGTCTAATCAGTAGGTTAGGTAGTCAGTTTATTTAATATAAGCTAGGTAGTGTAGGTACGTAGGTATTGTGGTAAGTATTATAAGACTGAATGAGCGAGTAGCAACGCAATGCATCACTCGCTTGCATTAAAATCTTCAACCAAACCGAACTAACTCCGCGTAATGTTTGCCGAATGCAATGTACCTAGGTAGGTAACGTGATGACTTTACTTTTATATTTTCTTTCATTCGCACGCATTACTTACACATCTATCTGCGTCTCATTCGCACGCAATATAGTGCCAATAAACTACGAAACATTCCGAACAAAGCCGGATCCGCACGATTGAGATAAGGAAGAACGTGCCTGCCTATCACCAACCGAGCTTCGCGTGATGTGTGGTGGTAATGCGTAATGCTTTGGCGTCTCGAGTGATGTTGTATCACTTCGTCGCGTAATATTACTTTTGTGATATTACAAGCATTACTTACACCAAGGAATTATTCAAATTCCTTGACTTACACATGTCTAATTCTGACTGTTATTGTCAAGGCATTTGAATACAAGGTTATTGTCAAGGAATTTGAATACAGTTATTGTATACTCTTTTTGACTGAATTTCACAGGAATTTCACTAATCACATTTTACTTCATTCCGTTTTATCGATTTATCGAGTCTGAATTTAATTTTATTCTTCCTTCAGTTAGGTTCAGTCAGTTCACTTTCCACTAAGCAGTACCGACCGCTACATGCATCGTCTTACCTACCTAAATTTCTTTTCCGGAAATTGTACTTGTCCAACTTTATGAAAATATTGTACCTATAGCTGCAGTGCAGTGAAGTGAAGTGAGTGACTCCACTTAGCCGTCAGTTTACAGTGGCAAAATTTACCAAATTGATCAAGGTAATAATTTATTAGTAAACTATGAATCTGCTTTGATAAATGACCAATAAAATATTTTACCTATTGAACTTACGTCTTATTTGTGTGTGGTATGTGAGCTTCTTACTTCGACAAAAGCACCACATTGAGATTTAAAAATACTTGTACTGCAATCACTGCATACATGGTTTGTATTCTCCCATTAGCCAGTACATGATTGTATAGAATTTGCTCTTTGCACAACTCTCATGTCACTTGTTGTTTGCGAATAGAGGTGCTTCTTTTTATGCATAGCATTTCATTAATATCCTGCTCAGTCCATCAACTTGAGGATACAGATGCTATTCCTCATGATGTGCCTGTAATTACACTAGCAACCACATTCTTCAAACCGAAACACAGTGTTGCTGCACACTGTTGGTAGCAGAAAAAGGTGTGGTGGTAGTACTTCCTGGACGAGCCCTTAACAAAGAGCTCTACTAGTTACTCCGAAAAGTAAGATGAAAAAATGTTGGTTTTAGTAGAAATGCAAGCATTTTCTTTCAAGTCTTTCTGGCACCCGGGTCAGGATATTACTTAGTTTCTATATTGGTGCAGTAGTGTAATGAAAAATTTGACAGGCTTTTTTTTACTTTATTAGTTAAGCGCATGACATGCGGTACCCTAATATCATTACAATCTAGCCAAGTAAGCTAATGAGTAATTTTGTTTTGACTTAATTTTATAGAATACTAGCGACCTGGCCCAACTTTGCATGGACACAATGTTTTTTTTTTTTTTTTTTATAATGCTGGACAATCCACACAGCACTATCTAGCCCCAAAGTAAGCTATTCAAAGCATGTGTTATGGGTACTAGATAACTGATATATTTAATACATTATATACTTACATAGATAGATATTTTTTATTATACATAGAGAACACCCAGACCATCGGAACAAATTTCTGCAGATCGTACACAAATTTGTTCCAAGGCGGGAATCGAACCCGCAACCTCTTGCGTCGCAGGCAGGCTCTCGCCCGCTGCGCCACAGAGTTCGTCAAGTTTAAGTGTTATACATAAAAACCATCCTCTTAAATTCCTCTATCTATTAAAAAAACTGCATCAAAATCCATTGCATAGTTTTAAAGATTTAAGCAACATAGGGATATAGGGACAGAGAAAGCAACTTTGTTTTATACATCCAGTGATGTACTGAAGTATTACTAAGAATGTGTCCATTGGCACTTTTCTTACAGTCTCTACTGACAAGCTTTGCAACCTAATAATTTTTTATAACCATGTTTTTTTAATAGTGCTTGTTTGTAGCTTTTTTTCTTTTTCGATTTTATAGCACGACTGTTTGTCAAAACAATACTGATTCAAGTTCAATGATACGTGAGTACTACGATACTTCGGATGATGATGACATGGATATTCAATATCAAATAAGTGGGCAATGTCTGGTGACTCGTCCAGATAAGGATATGCATAACCGGTGCTGTGGAGGGAAATCTTGGTGTATTAAGGTTAGCATTAGCATAATAAATAACTATTAATAAATTAACTATTGTAATATAATTTTTGAAACTATCATGGTTATGAACATATTTTTCAATTAAAACGGGATATTTACTATGATTTGTGATTTTGATTGTTTCCCGATATTTCAAACAATCAAATTCACAAATCATGGTGAATATCCCGTTTTAAATGAAAATTATAACTTTGTAATGTAAGTATAACTAAGTTAATTTAACTAAGCAACTAATTGTTTTTACATTGATTTACTTTTGGGTAGGGCAAATTGCAGTGTAAAAGTAGGTAAAGAAGAGATGAATACATCCAAATTATTTTAAAATTGGTATTTGTAAATAATTTATTTATATAACACTAAACATTTGGTAGAATGTAATCAAACTAACTGTCCGGCGATGTCGTACAGTTATCGTTATCGTTCAATGTGAAAACGCCCAATCGTGTGTGGGTAAGGACCACGGATTTGACAACTAAATAAATAATAATTCTGGACAATCCACACAGCATCATCTAGCCCCAAAGTAAGCTACTCAAAGCTTGTGTTATGGGTACTAGATGACTAATATATTTAACACATTGTATATTTACGTAGGTAGATATTTTTTATTATACATTACATAAAACACCCAGACCAACGGAACGAATTTCTGCAGATCGTACACAAATTTGTTCCGTGGCGGGAATCGAACCCGCAACCTCTTGCGTCGCAGGCGGACTCTCGCCCGCTGCGCCACTGAGGTCGTCAAACTAAAAGTGTTACAACGGAAAGAATATGTAACACATTTATTTCGTTGTGACACTTTTAGCCGTAAAATACGGTGAGCGACGATGCAAGTAAAGTATTTACTCGTGTCTAACTAGTTATCTTCCAGGACATATGCGGTATAATTTGCGCCATCCTGACATGGCTTCTGATCCTATACGCGGAGTTCGTCGTGATGATGGTGATACTAGTGCCTGGCGTGAACACGTATCCCTTCTACAGCTACACCAACATATTCCTCTTCCAATGCATGGCGTTCCTCGCATTCGCCTCGCATCTCAGGACCATGTTCACTGATCCGGTAAGATATCCAGAATAATGAGTTATCTAGTTACTAATTTACTAAACTAAATAAATATAACTCAAAGGTGACTGACTGAAATAGTGATCTATCAACGCACAGCCCAAACCACTGGACGGATCGGGATGAAATTTGGCATGCAGGTAGATGTTATGACGTAGGCATCCGCTAAGAAAGGATTTTGATCAATTCTACCCCCAAGGGGATAAAATAGGGGACGAAGGTTTGTATGAGATTTTCAAAGTAAACGAGCGCGAGCAAAGCCGCGGGATGAGCTAGTGTTTTATAAGAATAATCTAAAATGTATCCACAAAAACGAAGTACCGCACGCAACGGAAAGAAAAACTTTGTGTGTACGTTTTTAAATTCTAGCATTCCTAAATTCTACAAAACCCAAAACCCCGAATCCCCGATCCAACTTGTTTAATTATAACCTTATTGATATGCATTCCATTGATTTCGTGATAAAAAACAGATTCGTCTATATTTTGTTAAGTTTATAAGCAAGGGGTAAATTAATATGTGCCTTGTTCTAAACAAAACATTAAATGTGTGCACCTAGACAAACCTGGAAAGGTTTATTGGTTCAACAACGTAAATTGTGTTACTAAAATTATTTATTCGTAGGCATATCAGTAAAAAACCGCTAACGCTAAGCACGCTTGATTTTAGGGCGCAGTACCGAAAGGCAACGCGACCAAAGAGATGATAAAGCAAATGAGTTTCCGCGAAGGCCAGGTTATCTTCAAATGCACAAAGTGCTGCAGCATCAAACCGGAGCGCGCCCATCATTGCTCCGTCTGCCAACGGTGCATTCGGAAGATGGACCACCACTGTCCCTGGGTTAACAACTGCGTCGGCGAGAACAATCAGAAATACTTTGTACTCTTCACGGTAAGAACATCTGAAGTGATGTCAGAGCATTTAGGTCAGAGTATTTAGATATAATCTAATCTACTAGGTACTCCAAAATTAAAAGCATTGCATTGTTAAGGCATTGACAGCACCTAATTTACCTCTCGCTCGCACGATTCGACATTTTGAAAGATATAAAATCACTAAACTCGATTTTGAAAAATCGCAAGCAACCATTTTGTGTGCAATCACATTGCACACAGTTATGTAAAAATTTGAATTTGATTGATGCAAGTTTTCCTATTCAAAAGTTTGCAATAGCGGGTTGACCTCTTGCATATTAACGGTTTTTCTGTAGAATGAAATGGATCGAACTGAGTGACGTCCGATCCTAAATTAATGGATATATAATCTCCTCGTGCTTATTCTTATTCAAATTCTAAAACAAATTGCATAATAAAAGCGTGAGATATTTTTCCAATAATTTTTGTTTTACTTTGCGGATTGCAACCTTTTGCGGTATAACATTTTTTAATCAAAACTTTGTTGATTTGCAGTTTTATATCGCGGGTATATCGGTCCACGCGGTCGGCTTGGCTGTCTACCAATTCGCTACGTGTATTAGACACGAGTGGCGTGAATGCAGCACTTATTCGCCCCCGGCCACTGTCATCCTTCTTCTGTTCCTGATCGCAGAGGCTCTGCTCTTTGCTATATTCACGGCGGTGATGCTCGGAACGCAGCTGCATGCTATCTGGAACGATGAAACTGTGAGTTTACACTTTAAATGTACCTTGTAATGACGATTCACCTTCATACGTATAAATGCTTCTTGTCGTGTCACTATTTGTTTCGAAACAGTGTGGTGAAATAATTTTCAGTGCGCATCAAAGAGGCTCCTTTGATATTAATTATAATTTGCGATGTCACTAAGTATATTTTTACATTTATTTAATGCAACAATTGTGACCATAGTTCGTAGTTTATTTATAATTTTAATTTAACATTTCATTTTATATGGGTCTTTTTTTTTAAATCGTGCTTGAAATAAACGACTTTTATTTTATTTTTATTATTTATTTATTTATATTCCATTAGGCATAATAGCATAAAAGCGTAACTATGGCCATCTCTTACGCCGTAAGAGATGGCCATAGTTTAAGGATTGTTATCTTTTGACAGATTTTTATAAGTAAGCCAAGTTACATACAACGTATGCTAATTGAAGTGATTTGGCTAACTAGACAAGTGAATTACGCAATTTCACTTGTGCCCATAATTTCAGCGGCTTTCAAGACGAAAGCCAGCAATACTGCTTGGCATAAATACTGAGCATGTTAGTGGTACTATGACTAGGAGTCCTACTACTATAATTTCGATAACTTTGTTTTTCCACAGGGTATCGAGCAACTGAAGAAGGAGCAAGCACGGTGGGTCCGCAAGTCCCGTTGGAAGAGCATCCAGTCAGTATTTGGCCGTTTCTCTCTCCTCTGGTTCTCGCCCTTCACACAACCAGCGCCCAAGACAAAACTCGACGCTTATTTATATAGTGTCTAAACCGCTGACATGAACCCCGAGTTGAATTTATTACCTGTTTGCTATCGAACACCATGTAGTTTTAGGCGACACAATATTATCATTTTAAGCAATATTTTTTTTTTGTAAGCAATATTATAGTTATAATTTATTTCTAATTTTACAAGTAGTGTAGAGTATCAATAAGAGCTTCAGGGTTTGAAGTTAGCATGTTGATAATAATTTGTCGTCGAACCCTCTCACGTTATTTTAGTTTATAACTGGCATGATCCGGCATTAGTGTTAGACTCGAACACCAAGCATATGCATTTACTATTTTTAATGATCAATAAATTTTAAAATTTGAAATTTACCTATTTAGTAAGTTAAGATCGTTTTTCGTGTGATTTCTAGCGATTGATTTACGTATATTTACATAAACATATATTCTATATATTCTATTCTATTCTATTTTACTGGTGCAAGTGATATCTCGGTGGATCTCGAATGCGATCACTGACAAGCCTTTTTACCATTTACTTTGTAGAACTAAAGCGCCTGAAATGTACAAATCAGTACACCGAAAGTAAATGTTAATTAGTTCACGTCACAATATTGTCGTTTAAGGAAAATGTACTTTTATCTCAAAGAATGAGTTTGTACAATTGCAAGACAAGCAGGATGTCAAGCGCACATGCAAACATTGACTCTTAAAGTTATGATAATAATTAAAATTAATTGGATATTAAGATCTCTTAAAAAATAATCAACAGGTATTAAAGATTACGTCATGAAGTTCAAATATTTATGGTACTTATTATAAGGCATGCACCTAATTTAACATGCTTTTGAACGTACCTAACTTATTGATATCAGGTATGTGTGTAAAGATACTATTTAGGTCTACCAGGTCCAATGCTTAAGGATCTCTTCGTATGATACAATCTACTTTCTTAACAATATTGTTACTATATTAATCTACTTAATCATGTAAGTAATGTTGAAAATGTTCTCAAAACCATCTATTGTAGAGAGACGATATAAAATAGTCAGTTCCGTAGTATAGGCGGTCTGTTTAGACTATAGCATCGTCGAAGAGCGTGTCATGTCGTCATAATCATTATTGATTTTAGGTATGTACTTGTGATTTCTTTTGTAATTTATTTTGTTGATATCGTCTTTGTTATATTTGAAGTTTATATTTGAAATATACCTAATAGTAGGAACAAATTGTCGGGAAAGGTTATTTTTAATGGAATATTTTATAATTTAGTCACATTAGAAGGGCGCTTTTAGGGCCGGTTAGGGCACACAATAATTTACGCGTATAATTTTATGGGTGCTTATTTAAATTATTTATTACAATATGGAAGAAAGGTGAGGAAAAAAGCAAGTAATTAGTATTTGATTATATTAGCAAATGTGTCACAATTTCACCAATATACTGACCTATTGAAACTTCAAAGGCAAATGAAATGGAAACTTATGACAATGAGTTTTAACATAAATTATATAATTGAGATACATTATAACTTATAATGTATTTCAACCCTCCTCCTTTTTCTACAAATTGTTTTTATTTACCCTAGGCCCCACTGCTAGGTTTACCTACGTTTAGTCTAATGATGGTGGGGGCATCTTCGCGATTTTGTTAGACTGCAGCGAGTCCAGACTATGTATTCTTTTGCGTCTCTACTAGCCCGTTCGCACCAGGCTGGTAGCGAGGCGAGTAGAACCTGCCACCACGGTATTTTGATGCTATCAGCCAACCAGTGAACACAGTCGCCTGCTACCCGCTTCGCTACAAGCCTGGTGCAAACAAGGTATACCGGATCTGTGTTTAGAAGTGGAAACCATGAAGTTTTCAAGTAAGTTCCCGAAAACTGCGTATAAACAGATACATCTTAGTGCTCTGATAATAAACCCGGAACAAATACTCACAATTTTTAATCTTTACGACACAATTTCTGTCTGTACATCACTATTTTGTAAAGGTACATGTTTGTTGTGTTAACAAATTTCTGTCATTTTAGGTACCTAGATTTAAAAATGTATTTTTTATTATTTAGTATGTAGAATTATTAATTTAACGAATTGTGATGATATTTATGACTGCTGTATTTAAGAATTACTTGCGCTTAAGGGTCCGGTGACAGCGGCTCGCAATTTCGAGGTGCGATTGGCTATTATTTCATTTTATTTCATTTCGGGGAGGTTATTTGAAATAATAACTCTAAAGAAACACGCGTAAATACTGTTCGAACACAAATAATACAATAATATAAGGGAAATGTGCTTGAGTCAGAAATCATTTTGGTATTAGGTAAACGTAAGACCAAACATACTAATACCAAAATGATTTCTGATTCGGGCATGTTTCCCTTATATTATTGTATTATTTGTGTTCGAACAGTATTTATGCGTGTTTGTTTAGAGTTATTTTTTCAAACAACCTCCCCGAAATGAAATAAAATGAAATAATAGCCAATCGCACTTCGAAATTGCGAGCCGCTGTCACCGGAGCCTTAAGGCGTTGACAACGCCTAATGTACCTCACGCTCGCATGATTAGACTTTTTGAAAGATATAATATCACTGATCCCAATTTTGAATCGCAAACAACCATTTTGTGTGCAATCACATTGCACAGTTTGGTAGAAAATCATTTTGATAGAGATTCCTACCTAATAGTTTGCTTTTCGAGTTTTCGTACATGAATAAACTTTTGAATAGGAAAACTTGTATCGATCAATATGAAATTTCTACAAAATGTGCGCGATGATTGCATACAAATAGGCTGTATGCGATTTTTCAAAAACGGGTTAGTGATTTTATATCTTTCAACAAGTCAAAACATGCGAGCGAGAGTCACATTATATCTTGTATTCGCCCTAAATTACGTGTGTTTAGGTATATTATTAAGTCAAAACCAATATCTAGTATGTACTATTTCGCCAATCTTATCTTCATAACCCTGACAAAATGTATTGTTTTGGTTGATTGACACGTCTACAATATTTAGAAGTATTCGTTTTCATGCTTTTTAATTTGTAATAAAAAAATACTGTCGATTTTTTTCTGAAAATGTTTTGCAGGGGCGTTATTCACTATGACCAATCCAATCGGGTTCGTTTTGAGCATGTTGTGACGTCACACGGTTAGGGAAAAGCAAGGAATTTGAATACTAGTACAGTCCAAGATCATGTTGTGACTTTACACGGTTTGGGGCAAGGAATCTCCTATGTCATAGAGAATAATGCCCCAGAGGCAAAATATAAGTTTTGTAAAATGTGTGTGGTTACCACATATGTAGTTACATATTTTCCATGTCTTTTGCAGATGATGTGTCCACTCAAATATAGAGGTACATGTAATTCGGCTTGTAAGGATTAAATTGGCCGAATAGTACCACGTTATAATTTTTGGTCCATCTAATGTTGTAGAATAGACTTTCGCAAAGTCACACCTGGATCTATGAACTATTAAGGGGCTGACAACCATCTAAACTATTTCTCGCTCGCACCGCACGTTTTAACATGTTGAAAAATATAAGATCACTATCCAGTTTCGATATATTCCTACTGAAAAGTTTGCATATACGTACAAAAACTAGTTACGCAAACTCTGTATTGTTTTATTAATATGATAAGTATGATTTTATATGTTTCATTAAGTAGGTACATAATATGTCAAAACGTGCGAGCGAAAAGTGGTTTGATGTTTGTCAGCCTCTTAACGTTTATTCGTAGGTATACGCTCTAAAATGCAATAGTTTTATATTATGCGTGAGAGTTGTGTTTTTCTGTGTATGAAATGAAAAATTGAATATTTTAATTCACAAAAATAATATTTTGTCATATTGTGTGTGGCATGCTGCTTTTGTACGAATAATAAAGATGACCAAAATTGTGATAAGTTTTATTTGGTCTAAGGATATCACGCGATTATATCATGTGAGTCACAAGCATTATATGAGAACCAAGTTTGGTTACAGATAAAATCAATGTACCTATACCAGCTGGTAGAATTTACTATACTTATGTGACAGTTGTACTATCTAAACACCGTCGCGATCGATCTATAGATAACGCAATTGATCTAAATAATTTGCTTGATTCATTTTGTTACATCACATTCCTAATGTAAGTATTAAAATATTTTATTTAAATATGTAGTTTCACCTGTGTACCTACTACGAGTAATAGCCGGCATTGTTATAATTACTATGTAGGTAGGTAGTTGATAGATGTGTGGTAATTTTTTAACAAACATATGTGGCCGTTTCCCAAATTGAGATTGCAAATAAATATATAGGTAGGTACCTATGCAAGAATGGCTCGTTTTAAAGTAGGTATTAGATATTTGCATAGTAGTTCTGTCTACATTCACTCTTTTACATATTTTTAAACCGAGTACCTTTTTTGTATATATTTCACTATTGTATGCTAATCGAAAACATGGCTAAAATAAGCAATGACTAGGTACTAAAAACATTTAACAACTGGCAAATACCTACAATTGAGATTCAATTATAAAAAATACCAGCAATACATCTGCCGGTAAAGCATAAATTTTAAACAAATAATTAAATTTTTCATACATGGCGGTCTCATATCTCGTCGAAATTGGGTTATGGTCGATCACATTACTTATTCAGCTTATTTTTTTTAATTTTTGGCTTACTATCATGTGCACGGAATAGAGAAAACCCTACTACATTATGTGTTTCTCTGCGACTTTATTTTCCCGCGAAATAAAAGTGACAACGGCTGGACCGATTTGAAGGAATGTATACGACGTAGAATCACATATTGATACTTTTTGAAACCGCGGGCGGAAGCTGGTATTAAATAGTAAACTCAGCCATGTACTTACGTTACAAAGTAAATAATCTATTTAGTTGTTTACAAACAAGTACAATGTAATTTAATGTATCACATTTCAAGATCAAAGTCATGACCTCGTTATTATTCATATATTCTTACTTTTATTTTTATAAAAATAGTAAATACCTACTTACCTACCTACTTAATGCAACATGGAATTACTTGTAAATCACATGATTATATATTGCACTTTAGAAAAACAGTGCAAGTATATTTTTATAAAATATTATAATAGAGAAATAATCTGTAGGTGCAATCAGAAATGTTTTTATAAATACTTTTAAGACTACTTTTCAGTGTTATTTGCTTGTGTGATATTAAACTAGTGCGAGTCGGTCTAAAATCTTAATACACATAACTACATATAGGTACTTAGGGCATACGGCTAAGTTCAATGGTTTGCATTAGATCGTAGTGTCATTGTAATTTTATGGAAAATCAGTTTTCAGTTACTTAGTTTACAAACTATATAAATCTTCTTAATAATAATGCCATCAAATTGCATTTGCATTGGGAATTGTGAAACAAAAGACAGCAAGTGAAGCGAATTGAAATTGGCATTTTACTGTGTGTATTGTGAAATAATGATTCGGTACGTTTTGTGTTTGTAAATGTTATTTATTTGCAATTTGTTTAAGCTCACATAATTTATGGGTTTTAATTTATATAAAACAAATGTTTAAGTAAGCTCTATCGTTGAGATTTTATTTATATATTAATTTTATAACAAAATCCACAGCTCGTGTAAATACTTAGATTTAAAACATACAGCCAATAACAGATTAAGGCTCCGGCGACAGCGGCTCGCAATTTCGAGGTGCGATTGGCTATTATTTCATTTTATTTCATTTCGGGAAGGTTGTTTGAAAGAATAACTCTAAAGTGACACGCATAAATACTGTTCGAACAGAAATAATACAATAATATAAGGGAAACATGCCCGAATCAGAAATCATTTTGGTATTAGTATGTTTGGTCTTACGTTTACCTGATAATCCTGAAATACCTACGCATGAGAGCAAAATATCCTACACTTATATTATTATATTGATCAGGATATGTAGTTATGGAGGTACCTACAGTTGTGTGCAATAGGAATCGTTATCCTTAGTAATTTTTGACACTAATAATATCACAACATTAATACAAAATGTAATTAATAGTCGTAGAATTATATCCAAATTCAATTGAATAATTATTATTTATTTGAATTATGAGTAACTATGTTATTGCAGGCGACTTGTACCATAGCTGAGTGGTTGACTTTTGCAATAATTATCTTTGTGACCTAGATGTTCTTTTTTTGTCTAGAATGATTTAAGATTGTAAGGGAAAACTATTTTCAATAAAGTTGATATGTGGGAATATTATTTTTTATTTTATTAAACCTTGTGTACGGTTCTATCAGATTATAGGTAATAAGTATTTATCTTGCACTTAGGAAACCCCTATGAAGCCGCACCGTTTTTGCAGGTTTGGGTTAAGCTAAAAAACTGCTGAAATCGTCTTGCGCGTTGCCTCGTCCTCGTCCTCATTGCGTCGTCGTCACTCTGAAAACCTTAAAGTGCTCTTACACTGTAGTTAAAAATTGTTTGAAAATATTTTCTAATACCTAGGTATTATAACATTTTCTAAAAATATAACAATGTCAGGAAATGTTTGCACTGGGATCTGAGATGGATGTTTACAAACTTTTTTTATTAGCTTTATAGTATAAAAAACTACACTTAAGGAAATCACAATATTAAAATATTAAACCCCGGTTTCTGAAAGCTCGATAAAAGCTAATCAGCTGTCAAGTCGCTATCTCTATCTAACTTGAAGTAAAAGCTGAATAGTGTTGATCGAGCTTTCAGAAACCGGGGGTTAGAATCACAAAATTATAAAAATAATTGAAAACATGTTAGCAGTCATGCTATTCACAAATTATCTGTTCATTTTGTTCTATGCCTGCCTATACATAGAATGTAGGTAAGTTTCCAAGGTAGTAACAAAAGCGCCCCGACTAGCTAAAACAATTTCTGTAAGTGAATATTTGCCAAGCAGTTGTTAACAATTACCTACGCATTGCAAACCATATCCTACTAATATTATAAACGCGAAAGTTTGTAAGTATGGATGGATGTTTGTTACTCTTTCACGCCGGAAGGACTGAATGGATCTGGATCAAACATGGCAGAGAGATACCTATATCATAGTCTGGAATAGTACATCGGCTACTTTTTATCTCATGGGAATACCGGGATTTAATCTGCGCGGGTGAAACCGCGGGGCGCAACTAGTTAGTCTATAAACGAGTGAATATCTGTGTTGTGTAGCAGTGTGTAAACAGTTTGCAACAAAGGCGTTACTATCGACCAGGCGACGGGATAGCATTGTTGCGGAATCAATGCACACGTCACGAAGTCTTTAGCATGAGCCCGGACTCAAGGTGACCGAGTGACACCGAGCACCTTCGCCATTACGTAACCGACCTCACGGAGACCCACTCGCCGGATCCATCATCGTACGTAACCGATTTCTATTGTATTACATTTTTACGTACTCCTGTGGTGTTGTCTCTCAAGAGCTGTTCCGTTTTAGATGTTACGTGCGTTGTTTTTTCTGGCGCTGCTAGCGCCATCTCTGTGCCGCCCGTACGATCCCGAGGATGGCGATCTGGAGAGTGTGCTGCCATCTGACGGTACTTTTGAAGCGTTCTACCCTCGAGAGGCGCACGGGATCCCCAACGGTTCCTCACGGCCCGCGCATGGGCACGGTAGTTTCTACAAGCACCGCAACCCGGCGCTAGTTGACGTCAAAAATGCAGCCGCATACGGATTTAGGTTTGATGGTAAGCGCAGATTTAACTTTGATGAATAAAACGAAGATACACGCAATCGTGCCAATAGACGTAAGTTTTTTAAATACTAGTGAAATTCTAGAAAAACTATCAAAAATACACAATAGCATAAATCCCACTTTAATTTCAGTCACACATTGTATAAAAATGAACCAGTGAGAATAGATCTCTAAAAGAATTACCTAAGTAGTTAAAAAAACTCAATAAGTAGGTACCCACATGTAAGCACTTGGTAACAACAAAGTTGGTTTATTAGATTTGTTAAAAAATATTAAAAAATTGTTTAAAACTTTGAAGCTTGTTAGGGCTTTACCTAGTTTTAAGAATTTGTTCAATAAAAGTTCATGTTTACTAAAATTGTGTATTTTTACTATAGGTACATACCTATGTACCAGCTGCGCAGCCCATCAATATGTTAAACTAACAACCTAAGAAGAAGTAATGATGGTATTTTTATCGATTTCTACAATATATTCCATGTCATGGCAATATAAATATTTATGTTTTAATTAGAATGTTTTTTATAGGTTGTAAGCTAGTACTACTAGTACTAGATAAGATTGTAGGTACGTATTTATATTAGAGTTTAACATATTAGCATTTTTTGACCCAAAAATATAGAGTTTGAATGCGACGTTACGCCACCTTACGTTTTTCTAAGCGAAGACATAAACGCGCTCCAAGGCACAGCAAATGCAAAGGCAAGGCAAAAAGAAATATAAAACTTTGGCTACGTCATGATACGTCAGTTATTATTTCAATAGCTTTAACTTTTTCAGTAAGAGTACTTTTCAAGTGTAAAGTACTTTACATTTTCTGTAAAAAAATCTTAATTCGTATAATTTTTTTGAAGGTAAGTAGGTACATAGTTAAGTAGTAGCCCAATAAAAATAGTAAAGTGGGATAATTATAGGGGATCAAACGCCCGAACGAAATATATATAAAAAAAAAACATTTCTACTTCATCGAGTAGGTAGGGTCCTCAACCAAGCCATTATTACCTAAGGTTAATTTATAACTCCGTTCACGGTTTTCTCGCGTATTTGCTAATATTTATCTAGAATACATTGCCGTTTATTTCGTTCGTTCATATTTTCTATCCTGTTTCTGGTATATTTTAGGAGAAATTAATCCAACCTGCACCGCCGCGTCCCATCATCGGTAAAATTTCTAAAAGTGAAATATTATAATAACTAGTTGCGTCCCGCGGTTTCACCCGCGCAGATAATCCCGGTATTCCCACGGGATAAAAAGTAGCCTATGTGTTGTTCTAGACTATAATGTATCTCTCTGCCAAGTTTCATTCAGATCCGTTCAGCCGTTTCGGCGTGAAAGAGTAACAAACATCCATCCATCCATCCATCCATACTTGCAAACATTCGCATTTATAATATTAGTAGGATATGCTACTAATTATTATAAACGTGAAAGTTTGAAACGGCTGAACGGATCTGGATGAAACTAGGCAGAGAGATGGATCATACTCTGGAATAGCACATATACTACATTTTATCCCGTGTGAATACTAGGATTTAAATCTGCACGGGTAAAACTGCGGGGCGCAACTGGTATTGTATAATTTGCATTTTGCAAGCAGCTATAAGTAAGTATTTCAACAGTCTATCGCTAGATAAATATAAACTTCAGTAAATCATGCACCTAAATTTTAGATGTATCTACTTATAACCTCGATTTAGTCGAGGTTATAGGTAGATAGGTATACATCTAAAAACTCGAGTAAAGCATAGAATGTTTTGTAAACGAAAAGGAAGAAAGGCCATGGCCGGCGAACGGTGTTCTAGTAGGTAGGTAATGAATACGTCTCGATTCGATACGAGTGTCAGGCACATCCTTCCCCCGCTATTACCGGGTGGAGCGGACCGAAGCGCCACTCTTCCGTTCAAACCGATACCCCCGAAAAGTCCATGTCAAAACACTTAGCCGCTCCAAGAAAAAAAGTGTGAAATTATCTTAAGTGGCCTGTGTCTACGAAACTCCTTTTTAAAATAGGGCTAATAATAACGGTAAGTTCTAAGTAAAGATAGAAGGTGTAGATATGTTAATAAGATTATTAAGTATTATGTTGAGGTCTCGGACCGGCTTTTAAAGCCGGAATGTTTCTGATACCGTGTATAAAAAACGACTGGACTCCAGGGATCGGTCATTCCGTGGCCGGAGTGGGTGCACGCATCTTCGTTCCCCAAATAACGAGCCTTTTTTGTGTTGAGGTTCTTAATCCTTATTTCGGCTACGACCCAGTTCTAAATTAATACTCGCAGGGGGTGAACGTTCTACTGGTAGTTCAGTTCAGTTGTCATTGCTCAAGTCAAGTGTTATGTATCCGGATTCGAATAAAATGGTAAGTGCTTTTTTGGTTTTCGAATGCGTTCCTTCTTTTCGATATTTATTGTTTTCGTAATATTGATACTGGACTATAAAATAAGATAAGAACAGATTAATAAGTCATGCGCGGATGCACAAAAACTGTAGATAAATTCAAAAACTGTGAATACAGCGACCACAAACTACTTATTTATTGTGCCCAAAAATTATGCGTAAAAGGATATTTTTTTTGTTTCAATAGTTTGGTTCACATAACGTAGACCAAAACGTATTTTGAGGTCTCTGAAGTTCATATATAAGTTGAAATGTATCTATTTTTATTTTTATTATTTATAAGTATTTTAATAAAATATTCAGTAAATCAAATCACAAGAAAATTATCACTTTTTTGTACACTCTAAATTATTGAGAAGACCAAAGCCGTCCAAGGGGCATGCAAGTCGTCATCTCAACTAGATAACACCTCTATTGTTGTGACTGTGTAGTGACCTGTCTGTAAAGTTGTTATCCTTTACAACAATTTAATCATTGGGGTGAATTGAATTGAATAAAAATATTATATTAGATTGTAATTTGTAGTTTAGGTATATAATTGTTTTTGAAATTTGTTATTTAATTGATGTAATTGGTGTGCAACCGTTTTGATTAAAGTTTTAAATAAATAAATAAATAAATTATACAGTCAATTATAATATGCAGGCATTTATTTACAAAACAATTACAATGAACAAGTATTTACATAAGTACAAAATACTCATCCTTTGGGCTATCTGCAAACCGTTGCACGTAAATAATATTAGTTTTATTCATATTTGTTTGTTAGCAAAGGTATGTAACTAATTTATAAAATAATATAATTTACTGTTAAAATTTTGACAAAAGATAATCAATGAGTACTTTCTATTTTATTTTTATTTTTTTTTTCGGAAAACAAACAGTATCACAAGTAAAATTAACTTAAGGCTCCGGTGACAGTGGCTCGCAATTTCGAAGTGCGATTGGCTATTATTTCATTTTATTTCATTTCGGGGAGGTTGTTTGAAAAAATAACTCTAGAGAAACACGCATAAATACTGTTCGAACACAAATAATACAATAATATAAGGGAAACATGCCCGAATCAGAAATCATTTTGGTATTAGTATGTTTGGTCTTACGTTTACCTAATACCAAAATGATTTCTGACTCAAGCACATTTCCCTTATATTATTGTATTATTTGTGTTCGAACAGTATTTATGCGTGTTTCTTTAGAGTTATTATTTCAAACAACCTCCCCAAAATGAAATAAAATGAAATAATAGCCAATCGCACCTCGAAATTGCGAGCCGCTGTCACCTACTCTTAAACAAACTAACAGGGGTTAGGTACTCCTATACAATAACAAAATGCAATGCAAAATGTTTCGGGTTCCTTAATTATTAGATAAGATTAACTATTATAAGGTAGTAACCACATCTTATTTTGTAGGTTTCGGTCATGAAATAGCAGTTTTTTTTCAGTATTTTTCAATCTGGAACTCTGGTTTTATATCGATATTCCACAAAGACATTTTAATATAAAATAATTTACTAACAATATAATTTTAATAGGGTTAGGTTATTTAACAATTTGTATTGTTATCACGTGCACATAATTTAATTTGGATACAAAACATACAAGTACAAAATGTGGAATGGTTTTTTTCGCCTATAATTTTTGACATTTATTGCGTCTCTAAAGAAAAGATCAGGAACCATTTTAGTGCTCGTTAAAATATTGTATTATCAAAAACATAAGATATTTATTTTTATTATTTATAAAAAAAATTGTAATAAATTGTTTTGATATGCGTTGCCGTTTTTTTCTCAAACGTTATTTATCGCTCAAACGATTAAGGAATAAGTACATAATAATACCTGCATTTATTATTCGTAGGTATATAAATCTACCTAATTTTGGACTGAAAAAACAACTGAAATAGCTTCACACTTTGATCCCTAGGCACGGTCGATACCTATCCCCTCAGATCGGTATGTAATGCCTATGATCTCACTCAATTATTCCTTGGATACTATAGTAGGTCAAGATATTAGATGAATTAAGCTTATCTTACCTATTATCCTCCCAGGCTAGTCCTCCTGAATTAAAGAAAAATAACGGTAAATACTATGGTGGTTGTGGCTTCAGCGCTTTAGAGCTCTAATAATAATATTATTTATTTTAACACTGTCTATAATTATAAAAATTAAAACTAAGTGTTGCATCGAACCACTTGGTATTCAGATATCAATAATATAAAATAATAAAAATTAAAGCAGTCTAAATAATTAAATGTGAAGTAGAAATGAACAGTTTTAATTAAGTAAGAAGTCAATATAATAGTTATTGAGTATATAATAACCTAACGCCCACTGAGAGGTCATTAAATCAAATAGTTATTTCAATAGAAAATAAGTGTTTATGACCCACGAGCGGAGCGATGAGAAGGGAATAAAATATTTATGACTTTGGGACTCCTACGCTCTATTTAACGATTAGCTACGGACCCACTCAAATCACTTTATAATGGGTCTATCTGCCAGACAGCGCTAGATCCTTGATTGTCGTGGTTCCCAGAATTATAAATACTTTTTTTCAACTTGCTGATGAAACAAACAGATGGCCCCACTTGGTGTTAAGTGGTAACCGTAGAGTAGTCTCGCAAGTCACGCACAGAAGGCACCCTTCAAAACGAAATAGCAATGATAATAACTTGTCGATTGAAATAAGCATGACGGCAGTACTTCCCCGAACGAGCCTTTCACGAAGAGCTTTACAACTCTGAAAATAAATCTTTAAGTATGTATTAGGTATTGATTGCTACTATCATGAGGCATTTTATCTTGGCACTCCATTTTTGTACTAACAAAATGTGAGAATGTTCGCTACCAAGCGATGACCTTTGGTTATAGTAGTCAAATTCAAATTCTTTATTAAAAAAAAATAAAAAGTCAAGTATGTTAAATGTTCTCTTACCTCATTAACATTCTAAACTCTAGGCAGTTAGCGTTTTCTTGCTTTGTTCATATCGACGAGAGAATGATTGACGTCTGCTTATCATAAACCTATAATTACAAAACGCATAATTGTGTTGTTAAGAACAGTTGTAAAACAAAAACCCATCAATCTTCTGGGTGTTACGTTAGAAAACGAAGTGTAGGCAGATACTCATGGTTCTAACGACGAGTAGATTAATCTACTTAGTGAAGATTCTGAAACGGGGTAAATTGTAATAGGTAAACATTTTCTACCACAATATTAGGACCAACCATCTTTTATATCGGCTCCTCTCCATCCAAAGGTTTTCTGGCAGAGATCGCTTGTTAGCGATAAGATCGCCCATTGTACATATCTCTATTTGTTATACTCATTATATTATACATAATATTGTCTCATTTTTTTCTCATAGTTTGTAAGGTGTACAAAAAAGCATTTTTATTCATTCATTAGGAGTGTTTATTGAAATCTCGAAATCGACGATACTTCGATTTTTTAATATTATGTTCAATAATAAAATTGTATTAATTATCAGTAAGTAGTAAAACCTAATTCACCCATACCGTTTGGGTTTCCAAATGTAGCCCACATCTGGGTTTGATCATAGAAATATATTCTCTGTTCCTAGGTTTGATGTTAGTGCAAAACAGGAAAAATTGTTATCATATTAGAGTAGCGAATAGCGTAATCAGATAATAAGGTATATTTTTCTTAGTTTTATTAATTGATAGTAAGGCGTCAACGATGATCAATCTAATTCACCTATATCTGAATAGTATTCCTTCGTATTCTAAGCTTCATGCTATTTTGTGCTGCCTTGCGAAGTATTAATATTAGAAATGCTTTTGCGGTTTTTTTTATTTTGTTTGATTACTGTTGTTATTTCAATTGTGAAATTATGTTAAATAATATTGTTGCAGATGGGTTTGTGTCTGGTTTTGGCGCTGATGGCATCATCGGAGGCTTTCTTCTTGAAATGGGGATCAGACTCTTCGTACGTATAATTATCTTAATTACATAATATGGTTATTAGGAATCCTATTATGATTAAAAGATCTTATGCGAATATATTTATATCCAATTGGCGAATTATATAATAGTGTGTTTCTGATATAGTCCAACTGTTAATTTTGTGTAACGTACCTACAGGAACTAAATACACACGAGTATGTCACTGTCGGTGGATATTATAAGTAATGTCGTGCTATTGTCGCGTATAAATGTGTGAAAAAATACAAATACTGCCTCTTCCTA
Source organism: Plemyria rubiginata (assembly GCA_963576535.1). NCBI lineage: Eukaryota > Metazoa > Arthropoda > Insecta > Lepidoptera > Geometridae > Plemyria > Plemyria rubiginata. Next base: position 8,881,084 of record OY754905.1, read on the forward strand.
CTCTATGACAATATCCATGTATTTTTTGTTTTGTGATTTTGAATTCTTGTTTCTTGTAATAATGCATCAGCGGAAGCACGCTGTTTCCTCCTCGTTATTACCTGATTAGTGGTTTATAAGAGTTCGTTGTTTCAGCAGGCAGGTTTCGCCACAAAAGTCGTGGGTGCAGCCGATGTCGCCCAACATGTCGCCGGCCTACCGGTACCAATACGCGTACTCTCCTTACGACTCGCGCAAGATCTACCAGATTCAGAACGCGCAGTATGCGCAGGCTGAGATGCAGAATATGCAGAACATGCAGATGCAGCAGAATGTAGCGCCGATACCGATCAGCGTGCCTGCGGGCGCGTCGCTGACGCCCGTTTCGCTGCAGCACGTGCAGTTGGTTCCGTGCATGTGCCCGGTAGCGCCCGAGGAAGCCGACAAGCTGCAAGACCAGTTGGGCCCGGGCCCCTACATCGCGCAGACCTTCGCGCAGCCTTCCTACTCCGTGCCGCAGCAGATGACAATAGCCGCTGATAACTCCAAGCCAAACAATAAACAATAAATAATTACTACAAACATTTCACATCCCACCGATCATATAATTTATTCTCACCTCTTATTTATACTCATATCGATGTTTATTTATAACGATCGAAGACTGATAGTTTAAGGATGTGCGTTTATTTGAGTAAATAAATTATATTTATGAAGTGGTTTCAATTGGAGCGTCAGATCACTCGCAGTGGTCGGTTGAAAGTAAATGGGAACTTTGTTGAGTTAATGAAACGTTATGAAAGTGTAACAGAACGTAACGTATGATTGTCGAGGTGGATGGCGCAATCGTGATTAGGCGCTATTTACTACGTTTGTTTAGATTGGTGAACCGAGAGGCATGCAGTGGCATGCTGCTCTTTTTGCACGAACGCACCACCGCGCGGCGCGCGCCCGGCCCCTCGGAACTCGGGAAGTAACGAGTATTACGTAAAACGCTTTCATTGTGTTCTCGATATCACTGGCACTATTCATTCAATCACTAAATGAGAACTTAATTTTCACGCTCTGATGGCAAGATAAGATACTGCTCCCATTTGTTTGGTATTACTATCCGTAGCGACTCATGGTACCTACTACTAAATTTTTTTATTTGAGAATTCGTTTCTCAAATAGAACTCAGAAATGTGTTTTGTACATAGATGATACAACGCAATTTTACGATAAGTACTTAGTAGTTTATACATTTCAGGACTTAGGTTGCACCTGTATTAGGACTGGTGAATACGATTAAAAGCTATAGATTTGTCTTCTCACGGACTTGAGACTTATAACCTACTAGTTGTGCTCCGCGGTTTCATCCGCGCAGATTTAAATCCTGGTATTCCCACGGGATAAACCTGTGTGCTATTCCAGACTATAATCTATCTCTCTGCCAAGTTTCATCCAGATCCGTCAGCCGTTCCGGCGTCAATCCATCCATCCATCCATACTTACAAAATTTTCGTTCGTAGTAGGACCTAAGACACTAAACACTAACTTAATCACATTCTTAGTTCAGTACATAGAGTAAACAGTTAAATCAGTGTTGCATGTTATACTAATTTAGAGCAATCTAGCAATACCCATAAGAGGTTTGGACCTAAGGTCAAGTGTTGGTTTTGGTTTAGGTCTTATGTGGATTGCTGGATGGACCTAGGAAAATCTGATTTTCTCTGTTCCTATCCTAGGGTTGTTTATGATAATTTTAGTGGTTTCTGCCTGAGTTATCAGTCTGAGAAATTTTGCTTTGGTTACCGAATTAACCATTGAGAATGAAAGAAACTCGCATACATGCAAAGACTAAATAATAATGAATCACAAAGTAATAGATAGAATTAGAATAGAGTAGAATAGAATTTACAGCATTTTTCTTTGAGCTTTTTTGCTTGAGTAGAATCTATTTAGTCCACACAGACAAGCAAGGAGTTTGACAAGTAATAATCAAAGAGTATACAATAACTACGTGTCATAATAAATGAGAGAAGAAGATGAATGAAAATTATTTTGATTATTTTGAAATGTTCTGTGATTGCAGAAGGGTTGCAGTATAATTTTATTGCGAAATTATTTATTTATTCTTGAAAGTATCATTCAATAGTTTGTATTATTTGTCAAAGTATGTTAATTTAATTTTGTAAGCTAAATGTAGATAGGCATGAATAGGAAGATTGTTAACATTATAATAACAGTTAAATGCAACAATGTTCAAGTCTTCAAAACAAGCAACTCTAGTTGGCACTGATTTGCAAGAAAAAATAAACCAGTTGCACCACACATACATGCCAATGGATCTGAATACAGCTTTCCATCAGAGTAAAGTAAACGCTATAAAGAACCTTGACTTCATTCTGAAACATACAACAAGGAAAAACCTGCAGGATTCTGACTTCCAGGAACTGCTCCTTTGCTCCCTAACCCTAGTCTATTACTTCGGCATGCGAATCAAATTAAGCAGGCTAGCATCAAGGTACTGGTACTGGTGTGGAAAAAGGCAGTTCCACAAAGCCGAGTCTGTCTTTCAGAACACTATGAATCAGCTACACCCCGAACGCAGCGAAACGACCATCAAAATAACTATGAAGTTCTTTTCCGACGTCCAATTGTGGCCTTTCGAGAACTTTGTCGGGCAAATTCTCGAAGTAGTGCTCTATTTCAACAGAGGAAAAACCACTCTGTTTAACATTATGCTGACTGATATACATTACGTTCTATTCAACGACGTCTCGTCAGCTCGGCATCGTATGATAATCCTGTACGAACTGCTGAAGAGTAACAACTGGGTTATAGACAAACAAAAGCTGCTACCTTTCGTAACAAGACTACTAGATTTCTTTGCAAACAGCATCGTGAAAGGTGAAAATAAAATAAAAGCTTATAGTTATTTGCGAAAGGGCTTTGACGTTTGCCTTCGACGGATTTTCGAAAGAGCAGAAAATAACCACAGGTTTCTGATAATAGCTACGATGTTGAATTGGTTTTCGATGGTGCGCATGAGTGATGACGACGCTTTAGAATTTTCTTCCCTTCTCGATCACGCATCGAAGCTTTACAAGGTGGGATCGTATCCAAGTAGTTTTCATGACGGAGTCTTCGAGCATGTTATAATTGCCTTGGTCGGATCACCGAACGCTCTGCACAGTCTTATTGGCAGTCGCCTTTTGCATAGATTTTTGGATAGACAAAACAATGCTCCGTATTTATTGGTTCCTTCAATATACTACGAGTTTTCACAGGTAAATATATCACTGACAGTCATTTAAATATACTTACCTATCATAGGGCAATATCACACGGTTCAACCAAATTGAAAAATTTTGGTTGAATGGAGTCGAAATAAAAGGAGTTCATTGAATTGAATGATTCACTTTTATGTTTGCAAGGTTCAATTTGGTTGCTGGATCCATATCCAGCAAGTGAAGCTTCTATCACGCGCTTCAACTTTATTCCCATTTAATTTACAGGTTCGCTTAAAAATAGGATTCTACGAGAAAGCTGACAAAGCGTTTATTCGACACCATAGAGAAAAACTGCACGAATATTTTCTAAAAGCTGTGAAACTGCACTGTCACAGCACTTCGAATTTGAAATCTCTGTTCTCCGTGATCTGCCTGATAGTATTGGAAGTGCCGTGTGGGATGACGGCCGCCGCTGCAGCGTGCATGGTCATGGCCATTCAGGACTACGCCATTAAAGGAGAGAACCTGTCCGCTCCTTGCAGGTAAGTAATAGTAGATTGTATCATAAGGGAGCGAAATCATATTTCTACGACGAGGGCGCTTTTTTGGATCCAGAGCGAAGTGAAGGATTCTAGAGTAGAATCCCGAGCTTAGCGAGGGATTCTTTAGTAGAATCCTGAACGTAGCGAGGTATTCAAAGTACACCGCCCGAGCCTAAAATGTATTTTGCTCCCGAGTGGTACACTCTACTTTTCATCACCCACTATGAGAAAATAAAAGGCACCTTATATTTTATTAGTTTTGGCTAAGTACTAGAAGGAGGCCAAAATCACAGATTCTGAAAAATTATTGGCGCCTCTTGCATTTCTCCATTCAATAAAATTACCATAGGCTTTCTTATATTTCTCCCGGGACTTTGCAGGTAATATACTATTCATCACATTTCTTGCGTCAGTTCTAATACTTTCAGGAGTTAATTCTATACTTTCACTGTCACTTGAAGAACTGATTTTCCAAAACAAAACCATGAATGTCTAACAATCCGTGAAAATTTACGAAAACCTTATTTCACGCGTTTTTAAATTGAATTCTTTTTTTTACTAAGCCGGCATGGCGGTCTATGGTCGTACCAGCCAGTCTTTATTCAAATAATATTTGCGTTCGATTTCTTTGGCGCTGAACACTGAAGATGTTCCAGATTCCAAAAAGTGCGCGGAAAAGTTTCTTATAGAAAACACCACCTTTGGGTGCACATAAAGGCGAACCAAGTCGTTCTTTTCAAATATATGGGATGAAAAATAACTTTTCTGATAGAGTAGTTATCAAGTAGAACAAAGTTTCTAAATTTTATGTAATTAAGAAAAGAAGCTAATTTGGTTTCAGGCTCTACTTCGGTTTGAAGAATTAAATAGTTGTTTGACAGTGAAAAATAACAGTAGTTAGTAGGTAGCCGTTCGATTACGTACATATTAACAATAAGTTGGTAGAAGACTACTTCTACTACATCATGATTGATTTTGATTTTGATTAATCTAACAAATAAGTAAGAACCCTAATAGTAAGTAAATCCTTACTTATTTGTGAGATTTTCAGCACTATTATTTAAAGTTGGTCCTTGTTAAATCCAATAATGGATATATAGGTATTAGATTGCACGCAAACAATGTTAAGTACATAAATAATTAATAAAATTAAGGACCATAAATAATTCTCCCTCATGATGACGTCAGGTATTGGATGCATGCCATAGTGATATCAGTTATGTCGCTGATCTGCTGGGTACATAAAGCGCAGTTGCTCTACCGATATGTGAACCAGATAATATCCCGGCGAGCGAAGGAGGCTCCCCAACTAAATCCTCCACTGATGCAGTCTTATAGCATTGGACGGCATCACGTAACGTGGAATAAGCCCACGCTGTTCTTCGAAGACTGGGAGCTTCGGTTCGGGCTGTGGAAGCATTTCCAGGACCCGCAGAGTCAGGTTAGGGCAGCAGGGTGACTTTTTCAATCAATTGACAGACTTCATAGCTGAGTTGGTAGTAGCCCTGCCTTCTGCGCCGTAGGCCGTGAGTTCGATTCTCACCGAGAACAAACATTTTGTGTGATGAAGATATATAATGTTCTCTGTCTTGTGGTGTTATTATGTATTATTATTTAGGTAGTACCTACTTGTGTTGTTAGAGAAGTTTAAAGCCTTTTCATAACATATTTCGTTTTAGTCTTTTTATTATAATGTTCAGAGGTACGTTTTTAATTTCAGAGTACTGAAATTCATAAGCAAACAGCACTAGGCAAAAAGGTACCAACGATGGATTTACGAAACTAGAAGTAACACAGGTGAAATAATATCTAAGTTTATATTTTACATTTATTTAAACGCACATACCATTTGCCACCAAAAAAAACTAAATCTACAATACTCCTTATCAAGGTCACCGAAAAGTTTGCAGAATTTGCTAGTTTATATGGCAATGGGCTGGATATATGTATAGCTCTCTATCTGGCAACGGCTAGGGAATAAAGTTCTCGAATGGTGACCAAGAACTATGAAACGACGCATACCATTGTTCTGCCGGCCTGCGAGGGGTCGGGGAAGTCAGCATGGAGAGGGGTTTTTTTGATAATGTTAAAGTTTATTTGGAACTAAAGTACAAGATAATATAGCAAGTGTAAGGATCCTGACTGCAGAAGTATAAAACTGAGTCTGACACAGTTTTATACTTCTGCAGTCAGGATCCTTCAGACGGATTTTCAGACTGATGACGATGATCTAAGATCAATATCAGTATAACTTTGCCAATTTACAAGTAAAATCATAACAAAAACAGCTTCAGTAACTAGGCACAGGTACATCTATTTTTATTATAGGTTCATGCTTTTGAGTGAGTAGGATGGATAAAATAAGGAACGAGCATATAAGAGGAAGTTTGAAAGTAGCGCCTCGGATAAGTTGAGGAGCAGGTTGGCGTGGTATGGGCATGTTATGAGGAGGAAAAAAGTCACATTACGAGAAAAGCGTTAGATATGGATGTGGATGGTTTTAGAAAGAGAGGTAGGCCAAAGAAAAGATGGATAGACTGTGTGAAAGACGACATGAGTAAGAAGGAAGTGAGCACCGAGATGAAGAATGATAGAGGAGAGTGGAAGAAAAAACCTGTTGTGCCTACCCCACTTAGCGTGGGATAGGGGCAGGAAGATGATGATACTTTTGTAAATAGGTACTAAAGAAGTGAACAAGTAGAGTTATCTTCGAATGTGGATCTAATTTGTGTAATAAAAGGAAATATTACCTATGCATGCTTCATCATAGTTTGCGTGAGCTTGTACCTGTAACAATCGACAAAAAATCATAACTGATTGGCTAGTTATGTTACACCACTTTATCATGAATTATGTAAGACTATGGAGAGTACAGCTTGACAATTTGAACGGGTCAATAAATAAGAATTTTAGTTTTAATCTCCAGAAACTTTGAAAAATTGCCGTTCGAATAGTATACAATAGTAGTAGTTTAGAGGTATACAACAGTTTGTAGTGAGTAACTCTATATTGCCTCTAATATTTGCCTATTTTTACGAGCAAGAATATAAAAACACGAATACTTTGAATATTCCCATAAAGCCTATTAAAAGCCACCATAACATTAGCCAGCGAGCACAACTTTCAAGTCGTTTATCTGATCTCAAAAAGAAGTTAAATAGAGATAGAAAACTCTTCGTTTCAATCGAGCTTATCATAGTTGTATAGCAAGCGACATTGTCTGATGATTGTTGAAATAATACTGTCGTAGTGTCGTCGAATTACTCACAGGCTCATTTAGACCTGCTCGTACTTATTGAGGAGAAAGACCCACCAGTTATACCTACAAACTGTGGTTACAGGCCATTCTATGTCCATGCCACCTTCAATTTTGCTTTATAGCTTTCAATATTGCTTAAAGGTACTTACACAAGTGCTCAAAAATAAGCATGCTTATTTTGAGTTTGCTCAAATATCAACCGACGTACGACCAAATAAGCATGCTTATTTAATGTAGCATGCTTTTAGCTCGAAAATAGCGCGCATGTTATACCTTTGACAAGGTTACTTGTTGACGGAACAAGCAGATGGCCTATCGGATGTTAAGTGGTAACCATAACTTATAGCATTTATGTATAGCGTTGCTTCATAGTAATGAAGACGTTTAAAATTATATATACCGAAACAGCCGTCCTGGTGTAAATTAGAAGAAGATGAGGGAATGCCGATCCCCTGAGATAATAATGCTCTGTTAGTTTTTTCATTTGTCTTATGTTAGTTTTGATGTTTAAAGACTCTGCCTGCTCAAGCGTCACAACCCCTGCGCTGCAGCGCGCAGCGTGCTCGCTGTGTTTTAAGGCACCTCGTTTAGTAAGTTATTGGAGTCTATATATGTATAATAAAAAATATCTATCTATGTAAGTGTATAATGTATTAAATATATCAGTTATCTAGTACCCATAACACAAGCTTTGAATAGCTTACTTTGGGACTAGATAGTGCTGTGTGGATTGTCCAGCATTATTTATTTATTTTATTATTGGAGTGAGCGGCATTACCCGACACGATCGCCATTACCCCTGCTTCCCCTAAGCCTTACGGTCATCAACTTGAGACATTCAGATGCTAAGCCTCATGTGCCTGTCATTTCACCGGCAATCATCCTTTCAAATCTAAACACAGCATCGTTTTAAAAAAAACACATGCATTATAAACATTTTTTTTTGTCTTCGCACTATACACTACATTTACTCCTGAACAAATAATCACTGAAAATTTTATATATATATATATTTGATCATTATTATTGACTTTAGGTACTTTTCTTTATTCAATACTAGTAATCCAATGATTCTCAGTCATGAGAAGTAATATATTTTTCCATCTAACCCCCCTTCTGAATGCGTTCTTTATGACTCCAGCTCAGTCCAGTGGTAACCATCACCTTCACATCACATCACCATGGTATAATAAAGCATTGCCCGCTCAAGGCCCTGGCAGAATACCAGTGCTGCGCTGTTACCTGTCAAAAGGGTAACGGAGCAGCAAATACTGAGCCAAGGACCTATAAGCCCATAATTTACACCATTCAGGACTCTGTTTTTTTTCTATTATTATTATTTTTTAGTCTATAAATTATTATCTTTTGTTACCTGTCTGTACCTTTGTTTTGTTTTTTTTTTTGTTATATTGGGTTAATAAATTATTTTTCTTTCTTTTCTTTCTTTCTTTCTAAGAGCTCGTTAGTCACGCACGATAGGAACGCCACTTTACATCAGGTGGGGCTATCTGCTTGTTCCATCAGCCAGCAGTACATAGAACAAAAAGTAGGTAATTCATCATTGTGGTGGTGAAAAGGTCGTCCGTAGGTTAAATTGTAATATTTTGGTCTCGCCCTGTGATTTCGCTAACGACTGTGAATGAGTTTTCATGTTTTGTCATCCATCTGTAGTCAGGTTACGGAGCGTGTAATTGTTTTACTCAAGCAACTGTTTTAGATACGGCTCAGCCTATTATTTGGAAATTATTACAATGGTTTTGCTAAACAAGTTATGGTTTCGCTCCGCAAGAATATTGAACTAATAATAAGTACCTACATAATTGAGGGCAATCGATCGGTTGATAGTTGTTTTAACTCTGTTTTGGCACAATAAAAAATGTGTACCGTATATTTCGTAGTTACGCAAAGTGCAACTTAAGAGGCTATTGACTTTAATTTAAATATGCTTAAATAGAGGAATTTTGGCATTTAAACATTAAAAATCAACAATGAAGTATTTAAACAGGCAAAAGTGTCTGTAAATTGAAAATATCACTAGCATTTCCGTTATTAGAAAACGGATTGATAATTTCTGCGGCTACGAATTATTTGACACATGGATTGTATGTACTAACTGAAATAACCTTGAATACGATCTTAATTATTTTATTCAAGGTTTTGAAATTGTTATTAGCCTCTTATGTAAAGAAACGTAGATCCTCGCGAGAAGAGAGACAGTACATTTTCTATTGTGTCTAGAATACCGGCATGAGAGAGGTCCATGAGATTAATGGAGGTGGAATTAAAATAAGTGACACCTTATGAATAAAAGTTATCAGATAGAAATATCATGTTGGTTATGGTACCATCTAACTGACCCATGAAACGAAGGCATATTCTAAAATAAAAGTCATTTATTCAGTAGGTACCTACTTATACAACAGAGCATGTAGGTAAAAATGAAGGACTTAATTAGATGGGAATTCTTTTCTCCTTTTTTATATGTTTTTTTATTTTTTATTGTTTGATAGCTAGACGTTTGACTGCCAACTCACCTGATGTAAAGTGAAGATGCAGTCTAAGGTGGAGCACACTTAGCTTTAATCCACTTATTCACTCTTGTCTTAAAAAATACTAAGTTGTATCGTTCCGGAAATACCGTTTTGCACCAGGAAAGTGTAAGCAAAGCGCTTTGTGCGATAATGAGGGATTTCTACCATATAGGGGTGGCACTTATCCGTGCGTCCATGTAGGTGTAACACTAGCTGATGGAGCTAGCAGAATAGAGAGAAGCAACTGATGTTAAGTGGTAACCATCACAAGCATTACCTCGTAAGTCACACACGATAGGAACGTGCCCTACGATGCATTGCCCTGCGTCCATCAACTTGAGGCTTACAGATGTTAAGCCTCATGTGCCTTTAATTACACCGGCAACCACACTCTTCAAACCGAAACACAGCAACGCTGCTTGGCGGCAGAAAAGGGCGTGCTGGTAGTACGTACTTCGCCAGACTAGTCCTTTAGCAAAGAGCTAATTCGTAAAGAAATGTTCTTTTTCTGATTGTCGATGGTGAAAATAATTGTTATTTTTGATATTCTACGACTTGTTCGCACAACTTGTACAACTATGAAAATTGTAAGCGTCAATGTGAAACAATTACCTAAGATACTATAGGTGTCCTTTTCAGAACTCAGGATCTATAAAATAGAACGTACTTACGTATGATAGCGAATCCAGACATGGTTACTCTTAGCGTACGAGAAAGAGACGATGCGATGCAAAGTTAGATTTGCGAAACGGGACAACACTAATCCCACGTTTCTGGACGCTTGCAAATTGCATTCATGTATGGCATATATATAAGTATTGATAGGCGCATCGGCTTTCATTGTTAAAGTGCACCTGAACCCGAGCGCATCATTTTCGCGGCATACCTTGAGTGTGGGAAATACGTTTGCTCTACAACAATTTGCGTTTTCGCACACTCTCCGAGCTTTTTTATCATACATATTACTTTGTGCTTTCCACTACATTGTTAAACAATTATGGATTCTCGAGTCGCGGTGAGTTTTTTATGGCTAACAAATAGATGAGAGAGTGCTCTGAGTTATTATAGGATAATTGAGATGTCGCTCAAGTGATGATAACATCGGAGCGAGCATTGTCTGATCTAATTAAATAACTAGGTACCTGACTAAAGCGATAAGATTTAAACGCGCCTGTTAGTATAAAAGAGATAACGCTAAATCGTGCGAACTTTTTATTAAATATGTACTGAATGTGTTCCATCCAACTCAAATAATTTTACAATGTTATAAATAAACACAGGTGCATTTTTTTTATGATATTGTTACTTAAATTGAACAAATGTGAGATATTCAAATTTCCATTTTCAGTACCTAAGTGATACAATGCAATACATTTTTATAAATTTATAAATGGATCCCCAGCAAAATAATTAAGTAAGTTATGTGCTTAACACAATTAATAATATGCAATATTTTTAGATTAAACATTGAACCATTATTATGCTAACCGCTGAGAGGAACTCATTGCCGTCGTCTGTTTTTCCTAACCATTACAATGAGTCTCTTCAAGGCAAGAGTAAATAGTGTCTGCTTTAGACCATTCTGGTCCAACGTCGGCTACATCACTTACCATCTTGTGAGATTGCAGACAAAGGACAGTCGATTCAGTTTAAAAATAGTCGTAATATGCAATTGGAATTCATTCCTTTTGAATGTTAAATAAATTAAGAATCACATTTTTTCGAAGCCTTTGTTTTTTTTGCCGAAACTTCTGTTTAAGATATTTTTATAACTATAATCCAATCCTGTCTATCAGCGAGATTTTTTGTCTTATGAATAATATTGGTGAGGTCAAGAAAGACGGCAAGACCAACATTATCCTTGCATTTATCCTTATAATAATGTTGAAAGAAAATAATTTGACTTATTTCAGATCTTGTGTCTAACCGTGCTGTTAGCGATGCTGATAACGAGTTCAGAGGGGTGAGTTTAAAAAATTAGGAATAGAAAGTATTTAAGATTACAGATTTTAGTACGATCTTGCAGTAAAGGCTTCCATATACATACAAAAACATTAAGTCAAGTTAAGTTGAGGCTGTAGATGTAGAGATGTATTTTTCTAGGAGGTTACAAAACTTTAACTACATCCCTTAGACGTCCTCAAAGACTGGAATTAGTACTAGATACTAAGGGATCTGAAGGAATACAAAACCGTGCCAGGGGATCAAAATCGTGAAGCTGATTCAGTTTTTTTATTCCTACGAACAACTTGGAATCTTAATTTCTATCAGATTTCTGCCAAAATTCCAACCAAATCAAGATTGGTATTGGAATCGAGCAGCCCTACTTGCGTACCCTTATTTGGTTAAATTAAAAGTTTAACTTAGAAAGATTAGGAAAGTAATCGGTCAATTATAAAATAAATTGAAATGCAACTACACCATTGCATAAAGTGTTTGTTATGCAAGGGATCCACTATTACATATCTACCTCTCGGCCAGGAAATAAACAAGGTATGGCACTCACGCGCATCGGTAGGAAGCTTCCGAAACCACTAGCCTATGAAGGAAACGCTGCGATACTAGAAATCTAGATCGGATCATGCGTAATGCGTAGCACATTTGCCATCATACTAGGAACGTGTAAAAGAAGAGCTGAAATTAAAAGTTTAAGCAGCCCTACATCATGATGTAGGCTTTAACCTCCTAGGCCAGGTTCCACCAGGCTTTCACTAAGACAAAATGACTTTTAGCTAAAAATAGTCTTCTAAATAATGCTTAATAAGGGTCTTTATTGTGGGAGTAATACGTTTAGCTTTGATCTTCGTAAAACAGGTACGAAAACCTTTTTTCTCTTGCAGTCGCAAAAAGAAAGTCGTCATTCACGTTCCGTACAAGGTGAAGAAGATCAAACACACGCACACCGTCTACAAAACCATCCACCACCACCACGCCCACCCTCACACGGACCACGCGGGTTCGGCGTCGGACGACCACGAGCATTTCCACCACATCCATGTGCATGAGGAGCCGTCGCCAGTAGGCGCGCACAGCCAACTGGTAGCAGGCCTGGCTATTCCGGATTTCTTGCCGGACGTGCCAATGGATGTGCCTGATATACCTGACGTGCCACGTGAAATCCCTGGTCTCAACCGGCTGATCCCTCTCTATAGACGGACTTAGGTCAGTATCAACGGTATCAACTATACAAGCAGTGTTTTTTATGAGAACTAATGACAGCTACGGAGGTCACCGATCCTTCCGGCAAGCTTGACTATGTATGTAGGGAGGATTGTCCATGCTCCCTAAAAATAGGCGAGACCTATGTCCTAAGTCTTATCTCGTCATCTCATCTCGTCATAAGAAAACGAAGGTCTCGATATAGTTATAAAGGTTTTTACTTCAAATCGAACGTAATATTTTAAATTTTTCATATTGTTTTGGACCTGTTGTTAGACGAAAACTGTATCTTTTATGTCTGTATTTTTACCTGGTACCAGGTACCAGGGTATGGTATCAGGTTTTATGTATCTGTTTGTATTTAGATTTTTGGAAATAACATCGATCTTAGTTTTCCTTCATTCCAGATCACGACTTGGCGGGAGCACAGACAGTGCTGAGGTATGAAATGCCATAACAACGAGACAAATAACCCGTTTTATTGTATTATTAACTCTTTCTAGAAAAAAACCGACTTCAAATAAACTGGAAAATACACTCATACATATAACACAAAAACAACTCGTCAGATATGACTCGGTCCACCCAGTAAAAAGTTATGAGTTAAACATAAAAAAATACTTGCAATCGAATTGAGAACCTCCTCCTTTTTTGAAATCGGTTAAAATACTATTTAATTAAACTTCTTATAATAGTCGTTAAACTGTGTAAGAGGCTATCTAATACTGTGGTGCTATTCCGTATACGAACGTAAAGAATACGTATACGTACGTAAAGAAATCACGGAGAGTTCCATTTAGTGGATCCGCGATCATTGCGATCACGAGCTTCGACTCACTCAAGTTGGTTTCCACTCGACGTGACACTCGCGAGGGTGCTAGCAATATGTGAATGTATGAAGGTACACACGTGCTTAAAAATAAGCATGCTTATTTTGAGCATGCTCAGAAATCAACCGTGATACGACCAAATAATCATGCTTATTTATAAGCACGACTTGTTCACACGTGCTTTTATTGAGCAAGGCTCCAAAAAAGCATGCTTTTAGCTCGAAAATAAGCATGTGTGTCAGTACCTTTACATAATGCTAAATTCAGAACACTCAAAATCACATGGGTTAAATAGTTGTTTAAGGAGTAGCACTGCAGACTTTATTTTGTTTGGCTTGCACCTGGTAGATAATATTGAGAAGGATAACAAAAAATGTACAAAACATAAGTTATTTAGAAATTAAAAGCTCAAGCTCAAAATGTTTTGTTTGAACCCTCTAAACAAATCATTACTACAACGAAAGACTTTCAAGACTGAAATCCGATTTAAGTTTGACGTTGAAAATGTTAATTACCAGCTTGAGAGACCTGTTATTTCTTCAGATTTTAGGATTTTATGCGTGTAATACGCGTATTACGGTTGTGTACTTATTATTATGATAAAATATTTTTCATTCACAAACAGAGATTATTGTAATTAGGTGTAACAACGAACAAATTATACAACACTTAATTCGAGCTCCTAAATAAGCATTAAATTAAATTTGTATCTATATGAAACTCATTAAATCATTAAGATAACATTTTTGCAATAAATTATCTTAAAAATATAACCATTTTCATTTCACATCTTTAGCTATTTCCATCCTAAGAAAGAAAACGCTTTCAGCGATAACGTCGCCCGTTGTACTTTATTATGTTACAGCTAGATTTATGGTGACATCACATTGTGATTTTTTGTACGCTAAAGTATTATGTTTCCATCTTAACCTATTCTAGAATAATAATAAATATTGGTGAACGATTCACACAGCACTATATATCAACCTAACTAAGCCAAGGCTTGTACTTACGGGAACCAGATAGCTGATATAATACATTGTTTATGTAAATGTATACTTATAATATTAATTTAACACCCAGACATGTTCATCACATAAATGTATGTTCTCGGTGGGAATCGAACCCACAGCCTGTACGCAGAAGGCAGAGTTACTACCAACTGAGCTGTGTGTGTATATATATATATAAATAAGTTTTTTAAATGTCTATAATCTAAAAATGATACAAGATTATAATGTTACCATTTGGGTGTTTTCATCATCTGTACGGTAGCTACAACTTTTTTATCTTATTCATCAGTGATCGGAAGGTATGATTCAAAGCAAAGATAAAGTGAGCTTAAAAAACGTTTCCCTCGGGAAACTAATAAATCGGAATGGACCGGATAATTAAATTTTAATGGGCCGCGTTTACACTTGACTTGGAAGTATTTACGGGCACAATCCTCCGCCTACGGCTTGACTTATTGACCACCGCCGCCGCCGCCCAGCCTTATTGATGCACGTGCTTATATTTATTTACCTTCCTAACGATCCTTCCTCCAGTACAAAGAATGTTATTAAAATATTCTCATTTGTCATCACTTACGCTCGTATATTTCGGAGGAAAAATATTGTCTCCGATCACAGTCAACGCCAAAGCCTGATTAAGAGATTCAGATAAATCAGAATAGGTTTTCTTGAGCACAAAATCTTTTTTATGTACATGCGTGATTGTAGGCTGAGTGCCGGTGCTTACGCCGACTCTAGAAGAATGCTGCGTGCGTGCGATCCACCTTACTTCTGTTACGATATCTGTCTTGCACCGCGGTCAGACCAAATGCGTTGTTTTGGAACGGTAGTGAAATACTTGTTACACATAATGTCCACACAAAAAGCAAAAGTAACAATGCTTCCTCACCGACAAAGGTAACCCTGCGCCGTTGGACATAAGACCGAGAATGGTCACAGCACCGTGACAAGAAGGTTCTTGCTTTGCTCCGCTGACAATAGCGTTGCTGTCTTTTTGTCGATATTACGAGTTTATTTAAGTGAAATTGAATAAATGGTCATCTCACGATGATTCGCTATTCAATCCGTTGCGGCGTGGCAGCTGAGCGGTGCTCGTAATGCTGCTCCCTAATTCTCACAAATAAAACGAGAATCGGGAAGAATGAAAGTACAGAGTGATATAGAGTAGATTGTGAATGTAGGTCCGGTCTGGTGTTGTTTGTATACTGCTTCCAAGAGCTTTTGTGGACATTCAGTGCCGACTGCTGGTGAGGAGACGACATGGACTGCAAGATGTATTTGCTGCTGCTTGTGGCGCTATGTTTGGAACAGGGAGAGACCGGAGGCCATGGCGGGAAACACCAGTAAGACAGTTTAAATTCTTTTCAAGTGAAATACCGTGGATAAATGCTTCTCTATGCAAGTGCAACTTTTCTTGGTCTCATTTATATAAATTTTGCAAATGGCCCATTCACATTTAACATTTACCGAATCGTCTTAATTTCGACTCGAGCGCCCTGACAACTGTAGTTGCCAAGGTTTTGACGAGCTGAGCGCCGTCTTTAAAAAACTTTATATTTTATAATTGAACCCACAAACCCTGACCAAATGAATTGAGAAAAAAATTAAATTAATACGAATCGGTAATGACGTATGTACTTTGTGATCGGGTAATAACAATAACTATATTTTTAGAGAAAAAATGTACTGGGTATATGCGACTAAATTATAGTACCATGTTATTGAATACCATGGCAATACAAAGTTTAATTTGTAATTATTATCTGATCATTGATGGTACAAACAATACGCATCAGGCTTTATAATAAGCGTCAGTTCTCTCTGGCTGTGTGTAACTTAATCTGTATTCGGGTGTACATTTTTATCATCAATTTAAGCTGCAGCTTACTGTATTGCGATTGTTATTTTATCTATACTTGTTTGAAGTTCACACAAACTAATAGTTATCAATAAATTGCAATAGTGATTAGTTAATATTTTATTATAAATTATATTACGAACAACATAAAAGCTTAGTTCAGAATTAGTACCTATTGCATAAAAAAAAGGGCTATAAATAAAGTTGCAGACCAAGAACGGCAACTTCTTACTTTAATATCTATCTAGAAACCCAAGTACACTGCGAAGATATAAATCAAGCAACCAGAATACTGTAGGTTCCTTTTATACCGTCCCAAGTAAATATTATTGTTTTTCAGCGACCACGTGAACATCCACGTGCCGGAGTTCATCCACCACGACCACCACACGAAAGTGATAACGATTCACCATCACCACCACAAACCAAAGAAAGAGCATCACCATCATCACCACCATCATCCAAAACCCCATATTACCCCGTACCATCATTATCACCATAAGAAATCTCATACGGCGAGCAAGACCGAGTCCAAGGGGCATGGCCATCACGGACACCATGGGCATCATCATAAAAGCCATGGTCATAATCATGGGCATCATCATCACGACACGCCTAGCTACGACCCGCCGCGTATCCCGTCCTATGAAGACGACTACTCACCATCTTACTCGCCATCTTACTCACCAGCGGTGCCTTCGTACGGAGGCGGCATAGGCCACCATGTCCCGCAAGTGCGCGGCGTGACGCACACTGTGAAGCAAGTCAAAGTATTCGACACGTTGCCTGGTGGGATACCAGCCGGCAATCACGGCTATGAAGTGACAGAGCAAGGAGACGACGACGAGGAGGATGTTTTTTCATCCGTCAATGGCTTGCAGCAGTCGTATCCTGCTACCTACGGGTACATGCGAGGGGCCGCGGAGCAGCCTTCTCAAGACCCGTTCGCTGAGCTAACGGGGCAAAGTGCGGTTCAGACTAACAACCACGATCCGTTTGCGGGTGCTTTACCTCAGCCTACAGTCTCCCTATCAGGTGGACAACAATTCCCAGGTTCGACCCAACACGACCCTTTCGCTGCTGCAGGACCTACTCAGAATACCGGCCTGGTCATCCAGCCTTCCGATTTCCCGGCAGGTTTCGAAGAGCAGCCGACATCGTTTGCTGGCGCCGATGGAGAGAACTCTGTTTTCTTATCCAACGACGAGAATTCCATAAACGAGGCACCTGTATCTTTTTCTAGAGAAGCTGGTATACAGCAGATAACAAAAACGGATGGCATCGAAACTTTTGTGTATTAGAAACGTATCTACCCAATAAAGGATACTAGGACCGTAAAAGGATGCCAAAATTGTTGATTATTTTTAATTACATTTAAGAGTTAATTTAATATCTTCGTGAATTTTTTTTTTTAGCAAAAGTGCATTGTGAGAAAAACGTGATGTAGCATATTATACCTTCAATGAAAAGTGATCGTTAAACTTTAATCAGTTCAATTCACATTTTAGTAGCAAAAAGAACACGACAGTGCAGCAATTTGAATCGCCCTACATCCGGAATTACATAAACTCAAATCGTAATAAAACTACTGAAAGAACGTAGATTGCCGTAACACGAACGACCAAAAAACAACAGTCTTCTCTGTTACACAATCATTTTAGTTTGGGAACAGCTTGCTGATACTTTATTCACGAAACCGCAGATAGGAGAATACTCGAAACATATTTTACCTTTTATAGGTTTTGACCGTTTTATGACTTTTCCATAAACCTCAATTTTCCCTATTAAATTAATTTAGTTAACATCTTATTTTTTGAATGTGAATACCTGAATTAATTAATTATTTAAATTGGTTCTTATCTAAAAATAAAATATGTTTCAACCATGAAATTGTTATCTTGATAATTTAAGCTTAAAACTGTTTTAATAATTCATTAGTTTTTGTTATTTAGTGTATAGGAATGCAGTATAATAATATGTACTTTCGTATAAATAAAACTTTTAGAGACATCGTCGTTTTTACTACGTCTACACCCAAAACCCGTAGCATAATTCCTAGTTTTAATAATCGTGATCTGAAACAATAAACGCTTGAGGTTACAACAAAAACATTACAAGTTAGCTCATTCTTATTGTTTTTATGAAAGCCAGTGGAATTGAAACACAACGATCTTACCGACGAATGCTTCCCACAATTGATTTACTAAAGGGAAACGGAAAACGGAGAAAATAGAGACAAATTATGTTTTCTACAAACTTTGTTTCTTTTCTTCTATCGACTAGACGACGTAGGATGATAGTTAAAGAATGTCTGATATTGGTTATTTACTTTTCGATACAGACTCCAGTATTTGATCGAAAACAGACTCCAATATTCGACACTCAATAACGGAAATGATAAGATTTAAATACACAGTAAAGGTTCAAATACAATAAACGAATACTTTATTTTAGGTCTCAGTATTTATAAGCGTTATTTTAGTATATTATTTATAAACTAAACTAACTTAAACTTAGAAAAAAAATTAGAACTATAAGTCAAGTAATAATTTAATTTTTATACTATACATTTTATCGCGACTAGGCATTTTATGTGACCCATGTTTTTATGTTTGTCAGGCATTAGAACCGTTGATCCGATTTGCATGAAATTCGGTATTAGCTCTTATTTGAGAAATTTACTGGAAAGTGTGCTAAAGTAAAAAGTAAATAAGTTACACAAAAATATCAAGTCACATGTCATTTGAAAGGGCTTTGTTTGGTCATTCCAAGACCATTTATACCTTTTTTTCTAGGACTCAAAAACCGGGTTGATTTTGAGATACAATAAATAAGGAAACATAAGATAACCAACGAGCCAAGAGTTCGTCAGGTTTATCTAGTGGTCAGAAGTACCTTTGCTTTTTTTTCTTGAAATGAATTATGCAGTTACTCTCTTCTCATAAATCGGTGATAGCGACCTGGTCTGATGGTGGAGCCAAGGACTGTTCAACGGAACTCTTCGATAAATAGGCCAATTCAGTTGAAATTAGGTTACCTTTAAGGTTACCGTTAAGCAAGTCCAAGCACAATGTTTGTACTTGCCTCTGACCTACTAAAAATTTTCGAGCGTCCGGATCAAATCACGAAATCTCAGAACGGGACGAACCACTACCTAATACACACACACACACAGCTTCACGACTTTGATCCCCAGGCACGGTAGATATCCCTTCAGATCTCCCAGTACCAAGTAGGTACTAATTCAAGATTCTTTGAGGATGTCTAAGGGGGGTAGTCAGAGGTACGTCCAAACATTACATTTGGCACATACCCACATTTTGCAGTAGTTAGTATTCCATACGTGACAGGTTGCAAGCCCATCGCCGCTGTTAGAATACTAACTGGTTTCCTCACGATGTTTTCCTTCACCGTTTAAGAGCACTGGCATTGCGCACATAAATTTTTCGATAGAAAAAGCCATTGGTGCACGACCGGATTCGAACCTGCGACCTTACGATCGGAAGGCGGGGTCACTCCCACTAGACCACCGGTGCTCTTAGGTCATAAGGGAGTTCACTCAGCTTTACTTACCTAAACAATAATACATTTGTAATTATTTAAGATATTTCACGGGTATTTATCGCGTATTTACCTTTTTTATTTTCCCGACGTTATGATCGCGAAAGTTTAAAAAAAATAAAAAAATACGTGTGTGTGTCTCCAGCTTCCTCATATTGAAAATGTAATTTCTATAAATGCCAATATTTAAAGCATAATTAGTGCACTCATAGATTTGAATCATAATTTAGCTGCCAAATAAACAACGATGCTATAAGCTTATAATAGTGTGTAAGCTGGAGTAACATGTCTCCAGCTGCCTCAGTCAGTGTGGGCAAACGGCTAATGATAGAGATATATAGTAAACGCAAGGATTTAGTACCAAACGAATTAGCGAGGTACCAAAAATTTCAGGTCTGTAGCTCGGAAACTCTTCGAGTTATAAGACTTGATCAACGTGTAAGCTGGAGTAACGATACGTGAAAAAGCATATGCTCGTTCTCTGGAATGGCTGGAGCTAGCAGGTTGCTTTAAGTCTCCAGATTTAGTACCAAACGAATTAGCGAGGTACCAAATATTTGAAGTGTTTCTGTTCAAAACTCTATGAGTTACAAGCTTTTCCAGCTTTTTTTGTTTGTCCAACTTGCACATGTTGGATCTCAGCAACCACAATAGGTACAGACTCGGTTGATGTCTCTGAACCGAGCTATGAATTAGTGCACTCGGTACCAAAAATTTGGAATCTCTAGGACAAGCAGTTCTGTTGTAATCAGCAAAATAACTAATATTATGATGAGTTACAGAATACCAGATAGTTCCATTTCGACCAGCCTTCAGTTGATAGTAGCTCTATCTCTGTCACTACAGCGAATGCGTCACACTCGTACCTACTGATGCAATCAAGGAATTTGAATATATCTGTCTGTATTCAAATTCCTTGGATGTTATTTTGCTGATTACAACAGAACTGCTTGTCCTAGAGATTCCAAATTTTTGGTACCGAGTGCACTAATTCATAACTCGGTTCAGAGACATCAACCGAGTCTGTACCTATTGTGGTTGCTGAGATCCAACATGTGCAAGTTGGACAAACAAAAAAAGCTGGAAAAGCTTGTAACTCATAGAGTTTTGAACAGAAACACTTCAAATATTTGGTACCTCGCTAATTCGTTTGGTACTAAATCTGGAGACTTAAAGCAACCTGCTAGCTCCAGCCATTCCAGAGAACGAGCATATGCTTTTTCACGTATCGTTACTCCAGCTTACACGTTGATCAAGTCTTATAACTCGAAGAGTTTCCGAGCTACAGACCTGAAATTTTTGGTACCTCGCTAATTCGTTTGGTACTAAATCCTTGCGTTTACTATATATCTCTATCATTAGCCGTTTGCCCACACTGACTGAGGCAGCTGGAGACATGTTACTCCAGCTTACACACTATTATAAGCTTATAGCATCGTTGTTTATTTGGCAGCTAAATTATGATTCAAATCTATGAGTGCACTAATTATGCTTTAAATATTGGCATTTATAGAAATTACATTTTCAATATGAGGAAGCTGGAGACACACACACAAAAATACTACATTTGTAATGTTTGGCACTAGTTCGGGGTTGGTGAATAACCACATCACTCAACTCCTGTTGTTGGCAACTTTCGAGCTTTGTTTGGACGCCTCGCCTTAGTTCAGCAAATTTTAAGGGTAAGTTCAGTTAAACGGCCGTCTTCAGGGGTTTTTTAGTGTCCTGAAATATTATTTCATCGTGCTTTTGCGAAGTGATTTTATCAGACTACTTACAATTTTATAAAGTCGAATCCTACGGGAAATTCTTTATGCTACTATTGATGTTGACTGTACATCATCATTTCAAACGGCTTAACAATCAAAGCTTGTCAAAGAAATGCTAGAGGCGTGTAAACTAAATAAAATAAAGTAAGCAAGGTTCATTAGAAAGTCAGTCACAAACGCCAATTTGTTATTTTTATTGGATTGGACTGCGTTGGCTTCAGTGCATTCAGAAAATATAATAATATAATAAATTGTTATTATTGTTGACATTATTACGCTGTACGTTTCTCACTCTATAATCATCCACCCAGAGATTTAAGTAAATACCTACATTGGCCTACGCGTAGCCATATTCTAGTTGCGCCCCGCGGTTTCACCCGCACAGATTTAAATCCCGGTATTCCCACGGGATAAAAAGTAGCCTATGTGTTCTATGTGTATGTATTATTCCAGATATATATCTTTGCCAAGTTTCATTCAGATCCGTTCAGCCGAACTGGCGTGAAAGAGTAACAAACATCCATCCATACTCACAAACTTTCGCGTTTATAATATTGGTAGGATGTACCTATAATTAGGTACTTAGTCTTATTTGCCTTCTACTTACGGGAATATTATTACGCGTCGTACTTTGTACGAGTAGCAGATGAGGTTTTTATTCAAAACTACACGTAGGTACAGACTTAGGACAAGGTAGTGACTTTTTTATTCACATGTTCTGTCCTACTATTTGGAAAAGTTACTTATGATTTTAAAATAAAGCACCCAACTTCGCATGACGCGGACGCAGACCTACGACGACGGCTTATACCTGTCTCAAACACATTTCATAATTTTTTTGAAGATAAAGACACTACAGATAAGAGACACTGACAACTGAAACAGCTTCACGACTTTATCCCTACGCGCGGTAGATACACCCTCAGATCTTATGGTATCAAGTACGACTTTCAAATTCCTTGAGGATTGGGTTTTTGTAGTCATTTGGCACATACCCAAATTTTGCAGTAGTTATTATTCCATACATGACAGGTTGCAAGCCCATCGCAACTGCTAACAGCTAACTGTTACTAACAGGTTTTCTCACGTTGTTTTCCTACACCGTTTAAGAGCACTGTCAAAACGCACATAAGTTATAATAAAAAACAGAAAATCCATTGGTTCTGGATAGATGGACCGGATTTGAACCTACGACCTTACGATCGGAAAGCGGGATCACTCTTTATGAGTGCTTAGAGCGTTTGTAACATTTTAAACTTCTAGATCTGCTGTTTTGGAGTTTTGGCGATTAGTGCGTGGCCTTCTTGTGACTTCTTCTTGCTTATACGAATACATTGGTTTTAGTGTAATGTAGGTGCGTGACGATTGTTTAGCTTTATATAAAACAGTTTTTTTTATATTCTATACTGGTTTATTACTACGCACTATAAGGATCACATAAAACCTTACTTATGGATTTAAAATAAAACACGAATAACGATTGTATATTTATCATAACGACGCATATGTATAATATCAATATTCCCCTTCACAGGGGATTTCACAACAGTTTCTTTATATCTAGGAAGTAACCATAACCACTTTCATTCCGTTCTATTCATAGAAGAACAATCATGGCTACATTCAGTTCTTCTATTCACAACATTGAAGAACTAACTAACAACACTTATTACATAAGGTTTTGTTTGTGGTCTTGCTATTTGTCAGCAATTTCCTTTACCTACAAATATACCTTGATACCAAAAAAACACATTCACGCAAAACTATTTCACACATTTTGTACGAATATAATGTAAGACCTTTTTAAAAGGACTGACTTACGGTATATACATTTGAAATGCCTCTGATATTTTGTACAAAATTTTAGTAATACTGTGTACAACAACAATTGTAAATTAACTATGCTATATTTACAGTGGTGAGTGAGCAGACTTATAGAAATAAGGACCTTAGATACCTTTTGTATAATATTCTCATTTGTGCTTTTGTTTATCATCAGAAAGCAACAACCTAGACTATTTAGAAAAGTTTGATTTCCTGATATGTTGGAGACGGTTTAGATGAATCCTTGCATTGCACTCTTTATTATCTTACTATCACCTAAGGTTTAATTTTGTCTTAGCCTGTCAACAGCAATGTTTTGTGGTTATTCATGGCCGTAGTCTTCGGAGCCAGACAACGAATAGCTTCCATGGTCTCCACCTTCGAAGCTGACGGGGGAGTCCCCGTAACCACCGTCGTGACCTTCGTCGGCAGCTCCCCAGCCGTGTCCTGAGAGCATTAATAGTCTTTGTGTCAAAGGTATTCAATTTATGAAAGTAAAAAATACATATTTCCATATTAGAATTTGTATTTTGCAAAAGTTTGGATGAACTCTTGAAAGTGAATCTACTCGTAGTAATGAACGGCCTACGGCACTAAAGGCAGAGCTACTACCACTAATTATCTTCTTTTTAACCGACTTCAAAATAGGAGGAGGTTGATGTTGGCTGTGGTCACTATTGCATATATTATTTTAAGAGTAGTAGAGCTCTATGTGAAGGGCTCGTCCGGGGAAGTACTACCACCACGCCTTTTTTTGCCGCCAATCAGCAACGCTGTGCTTCAGTTTGAAGAGTGTGGTCGCCGGTGTAATTACAGGCACATGAGGCTTAACATCTGTATGCCTTATGTTGATGGACGCAGGGCAGGGCAGGGAAATAAATATTAATAAGGTGGTAATTTTTGCAATATCTTCTATAATTTATAATCTCGATACCCTGGACCAAATATAACCACTTGCGTGAATAAATCCCACAAACATATAGGGAACGTACCCATACTACGTGACCCGTTTAGGGGGGGGGGGAGCGGAGTCTTTAAAATACTACGGTCAGTCACAGGAGCGGGGGGGTGGCTCAAGTTTTTGTCACGTAGTCGATTTGCCATCGGAAAAATTTGCATAGTGGTGCAGTGGACAACCTGTCTCGCGTGCGACCTCTGCGGGTACTCTCCAGGAGGCTACATGAAGTTTTATGTGTTTTGGAAGAAAGCGTAGAGTGGTTAGACGTCGAGGCCATCGATGAAGAAGAAATAACCAAGACTGAAGAAACTCCTGATATATCTGCCCCTTTAATCAACGATGTATCGATCGTATGTAACGAGTGGATTGATGCTGGAAACGTATTTGTTGAAGACGTATGAGACGAATATTAATGTGACAGAAAATAATTGTTGTGTTCGTAAATAAATAAATAAAATAAATAAATAAATATTGGTGGACTTTTCACACAGCACTATTTAGCCCCAAACTAAGCTTATGCTTGTGATATGGGAACCAGATAGCTGATATACTACTTATGTACTTTTTTTTTGTAAATACATACTTATAATATTATATAACACCCAGACAGAGAACAAACATCTATGTTCATCACACAAATGTTTGTTCACGGTGGGAATCGAACCCACGACCTACGGCGTAGAAGGCAGAACTTCTACCAACAGAGCTACGTAGGCTGTCAAATTAAGTTACTGTAAGTTACATACGGTATAGCAATATGTTTTCACAAATGTTGTTCTTTTCTATAATATATAATTCACTAGTAATTTAAGTATGCATGCAGTCTTATGCAATAAAGACGAGTATGAGCCAAATTATTTTTTTTTTCAATACTTGCCTGTGAAATTATTAAAAATCATAATTATGAATTACTACGTGAAAACTCAAGGGGGGGCGGGGGGTCTTGGCATATACTACGAGTGGTCACCGAGGGGAGGGAGGGGTCGAAAAAACTAAAAAAATAGGTCACGTAGTATGGGTACGTTCCCTTATGTTTAAGGGACCACTGATTCACCAAGATCTTTTCCTACACCATTTGCACATTTTTTAATAAATCAATCCAATTTTTTATAATCAAAGTTCATGGCCAGATATGGGATTCGAACCCAGAGGTTGGGACGGCAAGGTTGTTACGAGTAGTACCTACCACTAGATAACAGGGCCTGTTCATAAATAGCTACTACTGTTCATAAATAGATACTACGACATGGATACATTAATAAAATAATTTGCTGAGCTGTTGATCCTTTCAACATTACTATTCGGTGTTTTTCGTGAGCCAGTATCATCCTACTGTAAGGCAAAGGTCTCCCCCGAGGACTTAAGATATTCATTATCTTACAATATACCTTTACACAATCAGGCTTATCCAAGGCAGAAACTAACTATAATATCAAATAAGGTGAAAAAGAGGTTTTACCTCCTCCATGATGAGGCGCAGCCTTAGGTTCTCCATAGGTGTATCCCAGCACTTCGTAGTGGTCGTCTCCACCGCCACCGCCACTTTTATGGTGCACATGTTTGACTATCGTATGCTTATGATGGTGATGTTTCACGTATACAGGAACGTGAATGATCACCTTCTTGTGACCGCCGCCGCCGCCACCAGCTGTGATCAAAGACGAGAGCTCCGCCACACAGATCAGTGCTAACTGCAAACACAAAGATGATATAGTTAGGAAGTTATAATATAGGATAACTTGCAATTACATAGTATTGAGTGAGTTTGAAACTATCTTGATTCAAGCCAAAATATACCAAGAAATCGCAAAGCAAGCGCATCGATATTAAGAACTCGTTAGCAACACAACAATAGAACGGAAAAGACAATCGCTTCGCATCAGCCTCAAAGGAAAACTTAAATAATACTGGTAGTTAATAACAACAATAGTAACGACCAACTATTTACAAATAAAAGAAAAAATATAGTAACGTTACTTTCTAAGTCTGCATCTATCTTTACGTAACAAAATAAAAATATACGTCCAACAGTGGTTCGGTATACCTTTCATTGAAAATTAAATTGCTTCATGATTGTAATCCCTAGGCACAAGTGTCAAGATAGCTTTTTTTGTTTAAAGTATTTATAACAAGATCGTCCTTTTGAAATGCACGAATGTGCTATCCAACACAACTTTTAAACAACGCATTTTTTGAAAACACCCACTTGTTTGCCACAAGTTGTTGATACTGATTTATTATAAATTATAATATTGATTTGTGTAGGTACATCTAATAGGAAATTAGCACACCAAATAACTGTTTCTATTTTAGTGAAGCAATGATTAGAAATCACTAACCATGGTTTGTTTTTTGTCTTATGATGAATGAACCGTAAGATCGCGTAGCAAGGCGTAGAGGTCGTCTACATAGAAAATCAAATCAATATTTTGTGGGTTTCCAAGCTCTTGAATGATTTATTCGTATAAAGTTTGATAGGAACAGAATATATAGTTTTAGTGTGCCTGTTTATTCCGACTATTTCCGACAGCTTGATAAGCTTGGACTGTTCAAAATTCTGGGGTTAACGCTTAGAAGGTTCTATTGGAGGACGATTTTTGGGCAGTTTTCAAGATTTATATTCAGGGACCCCAAACGAATTGTTATTATAATAATTCGATAGTAATTGAATGACTTTTAATTAGAATTTATAACTCACCAAAAATCGTGCAGACATCGTGTGAGTGGTAAAAGAGCTTTTATTGACCGAACGCGAGTACAGTCGGCCGGTGTGTGATAAAGAAAATTATACAAAACTTCCTTTTATATCGCAACGTGGTCGCGTTTCGCGACACTGCATCTTAGCTGCTCTGATCTGATCCAAACATCAGAAACCACAATCTACTTTCAATTTCACTACCTAGATGTAAAGTTCAGTTTCCTTTGTCATGAACTTGCAAATAGCATTTTGATGATTATTCATGAAAATTCGACTCTGAAGCTTGAAGATTAAGTTTACATTAGATTACTTGATGGATAGTTATGACTATTATTCAAGTGAAAACGTTATCTGCGTTTGATGCCAGAGTGAGTATCTGATCGTAGGAAATGAGACGAAAATAGACATACTTTGGTTAAACCGTTATAGTAAAAATGGAGGTAGATACGATGGAGGGGATGGTTGCAAAAAACTCTGGCTTCACAGCACATGGCTCTTGACCCATGAGTCTTGAAAAATGTGGTGTAGCATGCTGAATTGCTGAATCAATAATTAAGGTGTGTTGCGTACTAAGTATGTATTATAACCCATTTTATGGGTTCGAATCCATTGATTTTCAATTTGTATTAAATCGTGAAGAACCCCGCGCTAAGTAAGCTCCACACATGTTGATATTGTAGTTCTTAGTAAGTGAAAAAATCTGTGGGTAAGGCCGCCTGTAACACCGACGACCATGCACACTCTTCAAACCGAAACAGCAACGCCGCTTGGCGGCAGAAAAAGGCGTGGTGGTAGTACATATATCCCTGGACGAGCCCTTCACAAAGATCTCTACTACTCTTACTTACTTTCAGTAGGTAAACCAAAAAAATGGTTTAAATGTAATAAGTTGGTTCTGCTAGTGTAGTATATTCTCATCCGTGCGGCTGTAGTTAATTCGTCCAGGGGTAGGATGTAAGTATAGTCTTATAAGAAGTTAATACATTTTTTTATTGCTATTTTACAAACTAACGACGAAATCTAGGCCGACCAAAAGCGCGATGGGTCGACGACATCGTAAGGGTCGCTGGAAACACCTGGACCCGAGACGCAAAGGACAGAGGAGGCTGGCAGAAAATGAAGGAAATATACCCAGCAGTGGGTGACACCGGGCTGAGATGATGATGATGTAATAAACTAGTTACTTAATGACAAAACAAATGAAACGTGGAAAATGTGTAATGCGGTAGTCGAAAAGATTTAGTTCAAAGTAACTGCAAAATCACTCAGCTCATATAAGCCGTAATCGACGGAAACAGTGCAACTGCAACCCAGCAAATAAATAGGAACAAGGAAGAGAATATTGCTTATACCCCGCATTAACCATGGTGGTATATAATAAAATAATATATAAAATATAAGTATGTGCATGCGCGTGACCGGAAACACAATCACTTTTACTATCATTCTATCGAGAGGGAATCTCATGATGCTAGAAGACATTTACAATAATTCCTATCACATTACGTAATACATAACTACTTAGAACCTAAATACGAACACTTTTTCAAAAATTTGAACGTTGGAAAATTATTCTGGTACCCAGTCACAGTGGACCTTTTGGTACCAAGTTTCAACTCAATGTTATTTAAGGAAGTCTAAAGGTAGTGAGAAGCACGTCCAAATATCAGATTGGGCACTTCCCTAATTTTGCAGTGGTCGGTATGCTAGATGTTGCAATTTTTTTTTTAAATGGCGGGCTCGTATAATGTCGACGTATGCCAGGCTCCATACAAAACATACGAACCCCTTTGCTTACTTATTAAAAAATACTCTTCTTGAGAAATACCATTAATTTAAATTTGACGCATTCCAATCGACAGTGTAAATTATTACAAACAAGTAGTCTCAAATAGTGTGAAAATGATATACACATTTACACATCAAACACAACACCCCACATTCTCTATTCTGTGGGGGACCTCATATGTATGATATGTGTGTATTTGTATGTATGTGTGTGTGTGAGGTAGTAGGTAATGAATCTATAAACGTTATCTGACAAAGCACTCCACTGTGCATCACTTGATGCATCGCAAGTAGTCGATTCGTTGGTTCCAAAGGTATTTAGAGACAAGACACGCAAAATCAAAAAATCAATTATTTTAAACTAAAATCGGTTACGAAGAACCATATAACGAGCCCCGCGGTCACCAACCTTAGCCCTCTCGACACAGCAATTAAATAAATAAAGGTTTAAAAAAGGTTAATTATTTTATCGACGACAGCCTAAACCTACTGTCAACTTCCGCTCAACCATCCGTGGCGGGCATTCAACTAGAAACGGAGAGTTTCCTGTGACCAGTCTAGAAGAAGGTCATAATTTAGAAATATCACTATTTCTACACAAGTTAAAATAATGAGTTTCACTTAGATGTTGGAAAGCTAAGGTCGAAGTACCTATCCAAAGTTACTACTGTATACCTAACATTTTATAGGTCGCTCACGGATTTAAAAAAGTGCATTGTGTTAATTTAAAATAACTAGTAGTTCGCCACGAACTGAGATTTCGTGAAGCGACGCTCCGAAAATAAAAGTAAGTGGTAGTCAGAGGCAAGTCCACCAGAACAGGTCGCTATCACCATTTAATGAGAGCCAAGTACATTCTTAATTTATTTTAAGAAAAAAATAATTGAAAAAGCAAAGAAACTTACCAATAGAAAACCTTGATGCCAACGAAACTCTTAGAAATGGGAGCTCTTGGGTCGTTGGTTATCTTAATTTAACTTTTTTGTTGTATCTAAAAAAGCGAGCATCCTAGAAAAAAAAAATGGTTTTTGAATGTCCAAGCCAAGCCCTTTCATATGACACGTAACTTTTATTTTTGGATAACTTTTTTAAATTTTGCCCCCATAAAAAACCCCATATTTTAAAACCCTCATCCGATTTTACCCATATACTTACCAGCAAATTTCTCAAGTACAAGCTATCGACTTACCAAATTTCATGCAGATCGGATAAACGGTTTTCAAGTTACGGTCGGACAAACATACAAACATACATATATACGTACATACATACATACATAAAATGCCAAATCACCCAAGTTGATTGTAAGATTTTTGTTTGCTTCGCTCACTCAATCAATAACCTATTTTATAAAAGTATTTAAGTTTTCTACTGTTTTGGTTTTTTCTAAGGCTTCGTTTGGTTAATACCTGTTTAATGATATTCAAGCTTATATGCTAAACTAAAATTTTATTTGTATGAAAACTTTTTGAATCAAATTTTTTTTTGTTGAACCATCGTAATATTTTCTTCGTAACTTAGTTTTTACAGTTTTCCATAACTATTTAGTGATCTAACTTTACTATAATTTTAAAATGTGTTTGCAAGATGTTGTCTCGGTTGTCATTCTTAAAATGTAGATTGTAAAAAATACGCTAGTCATCATTATTATATTGCTAGAAAGATAATTAAGTTGGAAGTTACATGAAGTAAAAATAAACCTGAAATGGTTCTTTTTCAATAACGTAACATGAAATAATTCTATTCTAATTACGCAACGTATACAACATACTGCAATACTTTCACGTTTGTATTTATTTAAAAAAGCCATTGCCTGTTAACTATGTGTTACAGTAGGTACTATAAAAACTGGAGCATTTAATATCTGTCCGTATAGAATCCGGCATGTCCATTTAAAAAACGAACAGGAAAACGAAGCGTGGTACGCCCTCCTACCCGATGGACTGACGTCATTGTTAAGTCAGTAGATAGAAAAGGCTCTGAAATTCAGAATGTTCTTTCTGGAAACGTACAGGGGAGCCCTATGTCCAGCAGTGGAATTATGTAGGCTGATGATGATGATGATTGACGACCTCAGTGGCGCAGCGGGCGAGAGTCCGCCTGCGTCGCAAGAGGTTGCGGGTTCGATTCCCGCCTCGGAACAAATTTGTGTATAATCTGCAGAAATTTGTTCCGTTGGTCTGGGTGTTTATGTATAATAAAAAATATCTATCTATGTAAGTATATAATGTATTAAATATATCAGTCATCTAGTACCCATAACACAAGCTTTGAGTAGCTTACTTTGGGGCTAGATAGTGCTGTGTGGATTGTCCAGCATTATTTATTTTATTTATTTATTTATGATTTCAAAGTGTACTCTATTTTCAATGTTATGTAATATCTATTTTTATACCTTTGGAGGTAGGTAATGTTGCAATGGTGTTGTCACGCACATTTTTGTGTATTGTTTTGCATAAAGTCATGCATGTTGTAGGTACTTGCATAATTGCATAAGATTATGCTAGCATAATAATAAACATTTTCAAGAACACTGCTGGCGATAGCAAAAATTTTGAATGAAGGTTATTGCATTTAAATAAATAAATAAATAAATAAATAATGCTGGACAATCCACACAGCACTATCTATAGCCCCAAAGTAAGCTATTCAAATATTGTGTTATGGGTACTAGATAGATGATATATTTAATACATTATATACTTACATAGAATCAGATAGATATTTTTTATTATACATAGAAAACACCCAGACCTAGAGATTTACCTTTATCACTGATATTGCCGTCCCATGACGTCATGTATTGTTGGTTAAAATATCAATTAAAAAAATAAATTAAAAACCTTTTTTTAAAATTCATTAAGTAATTTGTTAAATTTATAATCCATGTACATTGCACACAGTTCACAACAAATTTTTGCGATTTTTCATATAATAATATCAGTTCAACGTAAGTTATATAATGCGTACATATAGCGATAGTTTTCGTATGATTAAAATTATATTTGAAATAAGTAAGGCTTGTGATATTGGTATCACCAGGTATCCAGATATCACATTTTTGTTTAAATTTTTAGATATAATTAACAGATATAATCATGTAAGTTTAAAGTCCGAAAGAACTAAAATCTATATTAATTTTTGGGAATCTATCTGGCCTCAAACCAGTATTTATTAGTTTTAAGCAAATGAATTTTAATCTACGTTTTTACGTATCAGATTTAGAATACCATCACCATTCTAATTCAACCAGTAGGAAGATGAGTTTTTCGTAAAG
Source organism: Plemyria rubiginata (assembly GCA_963576535.1). Taxonomy (NCBI): domain Eukaryota; kingdom Metazoa; phylum Arthropoda; class Insecta; order Lepidoptera; family Geometridae; genus Plemyria; species Plemyria rubiginata. The sequence goes on from OY754905.1 coordinate 8,913,345, forward strand.
ATCGATAAATACAAGTTTGGGTTCAATTATTTTTGTTTATCTCAGTGTGGGTGGCATACAAGTCTGGGGTCGAGACGGATCCCCGGCGCGCTCTAACGACGCTTGTAGTTATGATATCCCGTCTTTTTTTAACTATTCCAATTAATTAAGTCCCTGGAGCCAGGATATGTTCCTAAGCGGACCCATAATTCGATGTTTTGTACCAGGATAAATGTTATCCAGAGAATAAATTTAATCAAATTCAATCCTGTTTTTTTTAATTAAGAATAAAATCAAAGTATCAAACTTTTGTAATTTTTATTGTTTAATAAATAGCCCCCCCCGTCTTTGCTCGTATTAGTAGTGAGAGATTAATATTACTAGAGGCGTTTCTATTATCCGAACTAAACATACACATTCATATATTATCATTAGTAGGAAATGTGTTTGTAGTAGGTTATGTTGTATGAAATTTTAGTTTGTATTAAATACTAGCATTACAATCAACCTTCCTCTTGAATCACTCCGTCTATCAATAAATACTTTGCCTAGTTTTTAAATAAGGGACAGACAGCGTGATAATAATTATTACCAAAGTCCATGAAGTCAGTAAAAAAAAATATTAGACAAACCACGAGGATTTCCTCGACTAGACAATAAATAAACATATTAATATATTTTTAATTATATCGATCTTATAAAAATATTAGATAAAGTTTTGGTTTTTGAATGAAGTTTTTTCTGTGTATCGGGATAAATTAGGAATATCTAAGAGTCTTTACGACTGACAGTAGTCATTTGTTGAATGGAAGTGATGTTTTTATTGCTCGTTATGAAATATTATCTTGGGTTCGGTAACATATTTAATGTACAGTTAATATTAACATAGGATGTATAGGATTACCTCTTCATTACGAGATTACCAACATTATGAGATTGAGACATCATCTCAGATTATAAAAAATATTGTATTGGTATTATCTTTTTTCAACATTTTGTTCTTTATGTATAAAAAATCACCTCTCTCAAGCCTCATAAAATAGATAGATAAAATAGATAAACCTTGAACTATTTTATCCAATTTTGTGTTTGTGTAATAAGAATTATGAAAATATCTTGTAAATATTTAATTCTGAAATTTTCATATTTATTGGCAAAGAAAATTACAACTGATGAAAAAAACTGAAACAGCTTCACGACTTTGATCCCCAGTCACGGTAGATATCCCCTCAGATCTCTCAGTACCAAGTACTTACTCAAGATTCTTTGAGGATGTCTAAGGGACCCCCCTTTGACATCCTTCCCCTTAGTCAGAGGTACGTCCAAACATTACGTTTGGCACATACCCACATTTTGCAGTAGTTAGTATTCCATACGTGACAGGTTGCAAGCCCATCGCCGCTGTTAGAATACTAACTGGTTTCCTCACGATGTTTTCCTTCACCGTTTAAGAGCACTGGTCAAAATCCAATGGTGCACGACCGGATTCGAACCTGCGACCTTACGATCGGAAGGCGGGGTCACTTCCACTAGACCACCGGTGCTCTCAACTAATAGTTACAATTATTTACAAAATATACAAAATACATATAAAACATTTTAAATATTTTATTTCATTAACATATTCCACTTTATTTCATTCCATACCGTACCTCTAAGGAATAAAAGTCGTATATTTTTGTGTTCCAACAATTTATGATACTAATTTATTTTTATGAAATATATTTCAGCTCATTGTATCCCCATCTCTTCTAATCTTTTGGAGGTAGTAACTCAATATTTTATACTATTAGTTGAATTTTACTGACTAATTTATAAGTATCATTTTCAATGCACTCATCATAAAAGTGCATTTTGATCAGAAAGTTCAATATCCAAAATGCCCTGGAAGTAAAAGGCCTAAATTATATCTCCTTTAAGTACCTAATTGACCGAGCGAGCGAAGCGAGCGAAGCGTCTTAGTTTCCACATTGGCCAAAAATGCGTTTGTCCGGATGTCTGTCTGTCTGTCTGTTCTCCTCTACAGGTCGCATTTTTCAACCGATCTGGACGAAACTTGGTACACAGGTTATATGACTTATTAGAATTTTTTTGTCGTCGGGGATTTTTGACTGGAGGGGTACTTCCCCCAAAAAAAGGGCAAAAAGGGGGCTATTTGATATACTGGACATCTCCACCAAATGAAATCCGATTTCGATTATTATTTTTTTATTTGAAAGGTACTAACTATAAATTGGTCTCATAAAAATTTGGCGAAGATCGGATAAGGATCTTCAGCATGATGAACAGGATAGCTCATCAAACAATCGATGGTTTTCAATCAAATTTGAGAGAAACACAAAGGACCTCATTCTACACAAGATGATGCAAAAAAATCAAAAAGATCAAAAAAATCACAAAACGGAAAATGCACTTGCACATTACATTCCTCAAATAGCTCTACAGCTCCTAGAGCCACTAGTACTAGTGGCTCTGGGAGCTGTAGACCTCGCGAGCATACTAAAAGTGAGCTATTTGAGGAATGTAATGTGCAAGTGCATTTTCCGTTTTGTGATTTTTTTTGATCTTTTTGATTTTTTTTGCATCATCTTGTGTAGAATGAGGTCCTTTGTGGTTCTCTCAAATTTGATTGAAAACCATCGATTGTTTAATGAGCTATCCTGTTCATCATGCTGAAGATCCTTATCAGATATTCGCCAAACTTTTATGAGACCAACTTATAATTACTACCTTTCAAATAAAAAAAGAATAATTTTTGCCCTTTTTTTGGGGGAAGTACCCCTCCAGTCAAAAATCCCCGACGACAAAAAAATTCTAATAAGTCATATACCTGTGTACCAAGTTTCGTCCAGATCGGTTGAAAAATGCGACCTGTAGAGGAGAACAGACAGACAGACAGACAGACAGGCAGACATCCGGACAAACGCATTTTTGGCCAATGTGGAACCTGAGACGCTTCGCTCGCTCGGTCAACTATTTAGTACCTACCAATAGCAATCTCTACTAATGAACTCGAAGATTAATCTGGACTTCTGAGTTAGAACACTTAGATATGTATCTCAGAAGTCATAATTCAGAAGTCAATGCCTTCCTCTTTACAAAGTTATGCACCTTTTTAAATTAGTTCTGATAGAAAAATAATATTGATCTTGAATGTATCTAAATAATATATTTGTGGAAAAAATAGCAGTTGTAACTCCACCTAGAGTATAACCTTAGAAACAAAACGGTAAACGAAAATCAGCAAAGGCTTGTATATCAAGCATTGCAAATAAAAAGTGAAAGTAGACAGACAGTTGTACGTTCTAGTGCATATACCTAGATGGCGTCATTTTATACGTTTTTATTTTACCACCGATGTGGTCTTTAATTTTTTTTAAGCGTACTGATTGAAGAAGCAGATAGCGCACATTTTTTTTTACTTTAAAAAAGTTACGTTTTATACAGAAATATTTTTTTGAATAATCCATAATCTTATATGAAAAGTTTTAAAATTCTTAGATATATAATGGTGTACAAAATGAAATCTACGCAATAAGTGCATTTTGGGTCATATAAGTAAAGTTATCGAAACAAAAAAAGTCATATAAGTTATTGATCTAGAAATATAAAGGTAACGCACTCCATATTTTCATACAATAGAAAATTAACGACAAGCGTGATGGTTTTTTACAATCTATAGGTAAACGTTTGACCGCAATCTCACCTGATGTTAAGTGATGATGGTATACCTAGTTTTAATTCTATGAGAGATCTTAGAATGCATATTTACTTATAAAACCGCTGAAATTCAAATACGACGCTTTTTTGTTACTTATTTTTTTTCACTTTTGGGATTATTGGAGCTATTTGCTAAAGGTTTATTAGAGTACGAATATTATAGATCGTACCTCAAAAGAAATACCTACAAAAATATTAATTTCAATGCAAACTTTAATGCAAGTAATCTCAACGTAGCTGTATTCAATGAGCTTCCTAAAAATAACAGGTATATATTGTAATAGCTCTTAGTGACACAATCTATACGTGTACTAACTGATATCTCTAAATGATGGAACGATGGTCCAGGAAAGGCCGATTTACCGTAACACAAAAAATGTACCGATAAGCCGACTTTCTAATAAACCCTCCTAGACATCCGAGCCTTCTTCCTTGTACATAATAAATCTCTAAGAGACCTCTTCTAAAGGCAGTGGTTCTCAACCTTTCTGAAAAAGGTATCCTAATAATGTGAAAAGAATAGTTTTTTAACGTTTTTATATCATCTATTCTCTCATCATTATTAAACTCATGCCTTATTAAATACCAAATCGTTTATAGCATTTTCAACGCAGTTAATGGCTTCTTCACTGCAAAGTCAAATTAAAAAAAAATGATAATTAAACATGTTTGTGTTGATTCAATGTAATTCTACCATTTGCCCATAAATGTTAAAATTTCATTGAATCAAAATCTATTTTAAATTTGAATTCAGAATCGATTTATTTACCTAAAACAGAAGTTTTCTAGTAGTAAAACGGGATCTAGAGATGATGATGTCGTGTGAAATAATTTTGAATGCGCCCCAAACAAGAGGCATATTAGGCCCCCGCTATACATTTTTAGAAAAAAGATTATGAGCCCATATTGCACTCCTAGCAACGACTTCTTGTGATCTTTACATTACCACACCCGGTTGTTCATGTTTCAGTATTGTTCTTTTGTTTTACGAAAAAACTAAACAAAAAACCGTTATAATCTTTTTTTTTTTTTTTTACAAAAGTACTAACTGGTAACTGCTGTTGGATAAAATTAATTAAAAAAAACTACTTAGGCTAAAGTTTGGGATCCTCGCTGACATTTTAATGTGGTCTAATAATCAGAAAGGAAATAAAAAAGGTCCAGGGTACCGGTGGGCTTTAGCATGGCTCCAGATTGATGCCTCAGGACAACCATGCGGCTCTTAACCAGCTTTTTGGCTTTTTTACCTTTTTATCTTTACTTTGAATATTACCTCTCATAATATGGGTTTGGGACCGTTAAAAGCTGGGAATGCGCAAGCGAGTGAGTTCATTCACTTCACATATCCACGTGTATCGATGCTTTTTTGTTTCTATGCAGTCTATGCACCTACGACGACGGGAGATGGCCGACTTTTGTATTATAGCCACAGTTTATGTTTCAAGGCATAATTTGCTCACACTATCTGGCATTTAATAATACTTATAAAAATAGTAATTAATTATCAGTAATTTTACCCACGGTATCTTTTATACTAGGTTATTAATTTGTTCAATGTGGTTACAATAGGTTTTCCTCGTAAATGAATACCCAGTAAATAACCTTTATCTAGTGCCAGTGCAACTAAAAAACACAAAACATTTTCAAACTTTATGTGTTGTAATGAAATAAAATAAAAAACGTTCGGAAATGATCTAAAGCCATCAATGAGCCAACATTGTGTAGATATAGATACCTTTTTATATGTGTGTAGTGCTTAGAGAGTTGCGTGCGCGATTTACTTCCTGCCAGCGATCGGCGGTGAAACTCATGAAAATGCACAAATCAGGGAAATGCACCGAGAAAGTGATTTATAACATAACATACCGAAAATTTGCTACTGTGTATCAATTTTAAATACATCTTTCTTTATAATAATGTCGGACTAGTTCTTACTTATTGAACAGAAGAAACAGAAATAGCTTCACTAATTTGCTCCTCAGATATCTCAGTACGAAAACTAATTGTTCTTGAATGTACATACCTTTTTGCAAAAAAAACTGACTTCGAAATCACTGGATAATACAATCATATTACTAACTCAAAAACAACTCGTCAGATCTGACTCAAATTTAAATAGAACCACATGACAAGCACCAGCTTTCGATAAAAAAGTCATCAAATTCGGTCCAACAAACATAAAAAAAATCTGTCTAATTGAGAGCCTCCTCCTTTTTTGAAGTCGGGTAAAGAGCGCTAAGCAATCGACAGTTCGATATATGTAGTTCTCTTATTTAATTAGGATGAAAGGTTTTTAAGGTTCACGTTGTAAGGTCAACCAATAATATATCAATTTGAATACATCAGCTTTGAATGCTTTGAAAACGCAAAGTGGTCACTCGTTCTGGGTTTTATGGCATACAAAGTGGCCTCACTGGAGCATGACAGGACCTTAACTGGCCTAGATAACAATTTGATAGTTGCGGGGTAATAAAAACGTTCAGAAATTGGTTACAATTACCTTGGTTAGTGCCTCGTAACATTTTAATAGACTTCCCATTTGGTGTGGGAACGCGGCGACCAAAAGGGATGCGGTTGATACAATAATGCATGTGTACGTAGGATACATTAGCTGTGTAACGTACAATTACGGTATATCTGTACCTTTGTTTAAGTTGTAGTAGAGAAAGCTTGATTTTAGCTTGTTTTAAAAGTGGAAACAACAACTTTTTTATGAACCACGTGACCTACTACGTGTCTATAAATGTTTTACATTAAATTATTTTTTTACAGATACTTATTAATATTTACAAAGAAAATTACAACTGATAGTTACAACTATTTACAAAATGTACAAAATACTTATGATACAGATAATAATAAAATAATAATAAATAATGCTGGACAATGTACACAGCACCATCTAGCCCCAAAGTAAATAGTAGTAGTAAGTAATTTTTTAAGTAATATTTTTACCCAGACCAACGGAACATATTTCTGCAGATCGTACACAAATTTGTTCCGAGGCGGGAATCGAACCCGCAACCTATTTCGTCGCAGGCAGGCTCTCGCCCGCTGCGCCACTGAGGTCGTCTTTAAAGATAAAATAACAATGAAGACAAGTATTTACAATATTATTATGTAGTTTTTTTACAACTTGCATATGAAACAAGTAGATGGTCTACCGGATGTTAAGTGGTAAGCATCACCTATAACAAAGATATCTCGTAAGTCACGCACGATAGGAGCGTGCTCTACGATGCATTGCCTTGCATTCATTGACATTAAAAAAATATAGTCTTCATGTGACTATAATTTCACCAGCAACCAAACCCTTCAAACCAAAACACAGCAACGGTGCTTGGTGGCCGAACGAAACATAGTGTTCACAGAGGTCCGGCTGAATAAAAGTGGGCTGAGGTTCTTCTTCGTGTCAATAGTTTCTTCGAAACAGTGACCAGTGCGGTGAAAGGATTTTATTGCGCCCAAGGAATTAAGCTCTAGCGCACATGTTTAGGTCAGGCATGTTCCATTCTTAGCAAGATTTTGATAGATTAATACAATTTGTACTTTAATTTAAATTACTAGCTTCAACATTACAACATTAGGCACCTATGTGTTACACAAGCTAAGCTACGCACAACAAACAGTACCTACGTACCCAATAATCAATCGCCGGCTATAGCTATAATTATCGTCTTCGTAACAGTGAAATCCTGAGGAAAATGCGCTCGGTTTTTCAACATTTCTTATAATGATTACAACTTTCTAGCACTTAGTACGGCCCTGTCCATCAGTCCATGTAACTGCATATAAAACATATAGGAAGCTTCCTTCATTGTGAATTATTGTAATGTATTGTGTAACATATATTATTATGTATGGTAGATTTATTTATATAATCATCGCTACCTCTTTTGAAATATTCCTTAAATTTGCATTTTTTACCAACACTATCATCATCCTTAAAAAGTCAATTGCTGCCTCCGTTATATATTTCCAGAATGAATGGCGGAACCATGCATTCTGGAAATACAGGCCACGAACCCACGGCCTGCGGCACAGAAGGCAACCAACTGAGCTGTGAAGGCTGTCAATGAGTTAATACTATATCAGCCACAGATATAACTTAAATAGATGACGCCAGTAATCTACACATGCTTACTTTGAAGCCAGATAGTGTTGTGTGGAAAGTCAACGAACATTATTTTTTATTACATGTTGGTGTTTAAACTAGGTTGGGCCCCTAAGGCCCCTAGGTTTGATCCTGGTGGCCCCCTGGCGTGGGTAGCAGAGCGTGCGCCGACAAGTGCAGGGCGCGCCCGCGGTCATGAATAGTTGATTCCACTAATGCATCGTAATCACCTCTCTATCTCTACTTTTAAATGCAGCTGGAACTTAAGAGTTCCGTAACTCATTACTACGTGAAACTGGATTTTTATTGGAAAACATTGTTATTGTGTGCCTGGCCTTTGAATTTAGGGTAATGCACTTATTTGACCCTTGAATAGATTGAATGAGACGTACGCTCACGTGATGGAAATAAAGCACAATTTGGTTAGCGTGGTATGCCGTTGCTCGGACGGCAAGCTTAATAACAGTTAACAACAAAGCGCTTTTCCGGGCTTTGAATTCCCAAGCATGGTTTATGTCTTTATCAAAACTGAAGATTCTTTGAAAATGACTAAGGGGGTAGTCAGAGGTGTGTGATCAAGTTAAACCGGATGGCTCGTTTCCGTAAGTCTGGTGATGACGAGCCCTTTACAAAGAGCTCTACTAGGTACTAATAAAACTTCTTCATAATGATATTCACTTTTGTAAATCATCTAAAAAAGATTTTGGAGTGTAATCATTCAACAGCTTGTAACGTTATGCGCCCGCACCGCCCCGGTGCGGTGATACAACGCGGATGCGGAGTGATCGCGTGCGCGCACGCAACGGTACTGCGATCGCTTCCAGTATTAATCTCAGACAAATACATGTCAGTAAACAATTGCTCAGAATACTATTACTACTTGGTTTACGGGATTATATTCCTACAGAAGAAAATTTGCAGGAGCTTAAAAAAGTAACACTTTTTCGATCCCCAGTGACAGCAGGAAAATATATTTTTGTCAAAAATATGTGTGAGAATTGATAGATAAACACCTGATAATAATGAGTGCACCGGTGCTGGTTATGTGGTAGCAGTGGCCTTCCGATCCCTAGGCCGTCGGTTCAAACTAGTGGTGCACTAATTAGTTTTTCAAAAATGTATAAGTGCACTGTTCCAGTACTCTCAAACGCTTGTCGTCGCTCCATCGAGTCGGAGAGCGTCCACGTTTGCCTAAGCGCGGTCTTCACTCCAGAACTCGTTTTTCCCAGCGGTTGTCGGTTCTTCGGCGGACATGACCAGCCCACTGCCACTTCAGGTTCACTTGCTAACTCTTTGGGCTATGTCGACAACTTTGTATAATGATAGTTGTCGACATAATTATACTGTCGTCCTTCTGTTCCAGCAGAAGGTGGGCCAAATAGAAGTTACGCGAGTAGGCCTGAGTTCTGGGAGCAATGATGCAAATCGCTGACGCATGCTATGCACAGCGGAAGTGAACATGATAGTTTGTTTCTATTTCAGCAATAGATTTCATAAGTGGCAGCTTTTGCATAATCCACACATTACCACCACGTAATTCTTTCATTTTTACATCTTTTTTTATGGCCTCTGTCTGTACTTAGGACAATCTTGCCAGTGTCAAATAAATTAAAGTATATTAGATGGAATAAAGTCGTGCCAGTCCATAGTCAAGTCGGCCGTCATTTGTTTTGAAGAAAATGTTGGTGGTTTTCTTAAAAACCGTTGACATTTTTTCTTTCAAATCAGGATATCAACCTAAAACACACTTTTAGTTCCAAAAATTTACGTTTTGTGCTGGTATCTAAAATAATGTTGCCAAAAAAAACCACCGTAATTAAACAGCAGAACTCAAAATAACACTAGCAAAAGCAATTAATATAAAAAAAAAAGAATCAACCACGCTAGCTTCGAAAAGCAGTTTTACTCGCAATGAAAGAAAGACTAGAAAATGAGTAGGGTTTTTAATGACAAAAAGATGACATTTCTGTCATCAGCATTGTTTGCCAAGAGCAGTGTCACGACTTCAAGAGCAACTGCCAACTCAAGAGCGACTGCCAAGAGCAGTCCCACGGTTCGCCCTCAGTACCTGCACCAAGTACCAGCTCGGAGGAGGAGAAGAAATCAGAGGTTAGTATGAGGTCTAAACATTACATTTGGCACATTACCAAATGTTGCAGTTCTTGATATTTTTCCATTGACAGTTCGCAAGTACATCGATGAGGCTAGATTAACTATTCTAGCAGCAGCGTTAGTAGTAGTAGCAGGTTTCTTTACTGTCTTCTTCACAATGTTTGCTTTCCCTGTTTGAGAGTAATGGCTTTGGCGAAATACATTTTTCTAAGAGATAAATCTATTGGTGAAAAAACTGTACCGAACCCTCACGATCAGAAGGAGAATGAAAAATAGCAAACTCCTGTTTTTAGTTGCTTGATCACGTTATGTGTGATACAATAACGCCTATAACAACATAATGAATGCATTTTCCAGTTAAATTTTGTTATTTTAAATGATGGACATCTTTATTTATATGCTGCTCATAATCGATGTAGGTATGTAACTATTTGTTGATTTATACAACAGTAGACATGGTTACGGAGCATGATACCCATCACATTCAAAAGCTCTAAATCGTTCCAAATCCAAAAGATCAGCTGAAAAATAATGCTAAGAATTCCGTTCAGCGAATGAAGGAACGAATGACGTCCATTTAATTATGGACGAAGTCTTTGGCTCCGTTGTATGATTGACAACCATACTTCTGAAAAACAGCTAGTGTGCCACACTATAATAGTTTGAAAACTGTGAAACTATCATCAACTAATATCCAAATATTAGCACCCTAGTTCAGAATATTGGGATGCAAATATTCATAAATAGTTTTTTAGAAAGTGCCTCAGGATAAGTAGCAAAACACGGCAATAAATGGTGGTGGTATGTTTAATTATGTTTTTTTAATTATTATTGTCATGATTCAAATTATTCTGTATGCTAAGAAGCTACCAGCTAATTTATTATATTGTAACCTGGATTCACAATCAATAAAAGATTTATGATTATGATTATAAAATTTAGGTAGCATCAACTCGCTATAACTATTTCTAACCCGAAGTTGCTCAATGTTCGAAATCTTCCTAGAACAGTTAGCAAACTCAAAATATTTATGTGTTTGTATGGCACAATTTGGCCCGTTTATTGATAAGTTTCATTCGAACTTAAGTTTACAGCACGTTGACAGAGTATTTTTTGTAGAGCACCCTCTCTTTCTCTTTGTATCCCATCATCATTATCCCACCTCTCAGACACCAAAAATGGTGTAACACACATTCATAAATGTTAGCAACCTATTTCTTGCAAATAAGCTTGCAAATGCATCACCAAGCAGCGCGTTGAACAGGGGCGGCTGCTAGGAACTCTTTCAGCCGTGAAAATGAATGTTATAAATGATCACGCGCACCGCGGTAATTATCATATGAGCTTGAAGGCCACTGCGGTTTCCACTTGTCGAGTATTGAAACTAAAAACAAATAGAAAAGAAGTTAAAAGTGCGTCGACCGCCAGAAGAGAGCAACAATGGATTGGCTGAAATTGGTCGGTATTCATGTTCAAGAGTGTGATGTGTATGTGATAACTAGTGAACTCAAGAACTGTGCCTTCGGTGATGTGTCTGTGATTAAGGTCGTTGCAGTGATGCCTGAAACGAATGGATTTATACCTTGCTCCAGCACGCTGCACTGATAGGTCCCAAGTAACTTGCACTGCGTCTTTTATTACGCTGTTCATGTTTTTTTCCTTTGCCTTCTATAAGCCTATACAAAAAACAGAGAATACTAATTTATCTTAGCAGTAAATTGTACTATATGAGGTATATTATTACCGATAGTACAATACAAGTAAGTATACAAGACTTGTTTAGTCAAAGCTCACAATTTTTACCTGATTATAAAAACAATTAATAAGTTTAAGTCTAAAATAGGTTGTGAATAAAACATTACATATTACGTAGGTCGATTGCCAAGTGAATTAAGAAGTGAAATAGAAATGAAATAGAAATATGTAGTAATAAAAATAATTGATTTATAAAAAAAAATTGATTTGATGAAAAATTCGTTTTCGCATAGGTAAACAGAAGTTGTTATACCATAGTAATATTTTGTGAGATTCAAGTTTTTAAATGCATTTTGTTTTCATTACCTCTAAGTACTTTTTATGTTATTTCTAAATTTCCAAGCTATCTTACATTTTACTGCTATGATAAGATAAATTTACATAAAATGGGACAAAAAAAATTATAACATTGGTTAAGGTAAAAAACATAAACCTTATTGAGTTCGGCCGTTCCGGCGTGAAAGAGTAACAAACATCCATACTTACAAACTTTCGCGTTTTTCATATTAGTAGGAAGGATGTTTATTTATGTTACACTAGTTGCGCCCCGCGGTTACACCCGCGCAGATTTGAATCCCGGTATTCCCACGGGATAAAAAGTACCCTATGTGTTATTCCAGACTATAATGTATCTCTCTGCCAAGTTTCATTCAGATCCGTTTAGCCGTTTCGGCGTGAAAGAGTAACAAACATCCGTCCATCCATTTATCCATCCATCCATACTTACGAACTTTAGCGTTTATAATAGTAGTAGGATACTAATTTTAACTAATCAAACTCAGTCAATGTTTAACCCGTTAACCCAAGTCTCTGACAAATTATATAATGTGTCATCATCCCAATCATAATCTGAAGGTGAAGAATAAACTTTGGAAAAATTAAATCCAATTATAAGCGTTCTTTCTTTTTGTTGTAGTTCGCTCTTCTGGTAGCTGTTGCTTCTGTACAGATCACGGCAGAAACGAAGTGAGTATAGCTACTATTTTTAGCCTACCATAGAAATATTATAAGCCTAGCTGTAAATAACGTTATTGATAAACAAGAAGGTTGCAATAACTAAACCAGCCAGTTCTAATAAGAATATCAAAATTCTGTGTGAACATCTTGTGTGATAACATTTTTATAAATTTGATTTTATGGGGATTCTGGGGAACCGATGAGTTCACAGGGATCAGGCTAGGGATCCTGGTGGCCGAACTCATCATTACACGTAATTGTAATATCCTTTAGATCCAAATATAGTTATCCAAGTCATCAGAGCACATCAAAGACAACAAAAGTAGAAATGTCACTACAGCCTAAATAGGTTAAGATGACGTCATCATAATTAATCACAACTCATGTTAGGTTCACCATTGAAGTGTTATTGTGCTAGAAATTGCAAGAAACTAATATGATCAAGTTGTGGTTTTATGACCAATTATCTACGGTAAAATTTTTTAGATTAACTAATAAATGACACTCGCGTGTAACTATCAAGTTTACGTAATAAACAATCGAATACATAAAATATAATACAAAAACTAGTTAGAATAAATAACGATGGACAGACAAATCGTTAGGTGCTGGCGTAAAACATTTTTATAGGAAGGTACATTTTAAATAACCCAATGATTGGATGTGTAGTAAAATATTAGTTACGGTGAAACACTCAAAATTATATGCTGAGGTGAAACGATTGACGGTGAACTTTATTGTCAAGCAGACGCGAAAAAGGACTTTCTCCCCCCCCGAGCATGGATCATCGATACGATTAAATTTGACGTTCGTTTGTTATTCAAATTTAACAAGAATAACAGTCAAATTTTATCCTATCAATGATCCATACTCAAGGGGCTAATTAGGACATTTAGCGATGCGATGGATACTGAGGGCATTGTCAATGTCAGTGTGCTGGAGCGCTTTTGCGAATAATTGATGTGTTTCACCGCTGTGCGTAATTGAACGATGAACCGATAACTACGTACCGCATAATCCATGCGTGTCGTTTAGAAAGCGCAAGTCGACCCTCCGCATACAACAAGACCAACTACCGGTGAATTATATGAAATTAACAATAGTGTGATGGATGAAATATGACGCGGCGGCATCAGCGGCGACGTCGCGATCGCGACGGCTAGGGCTCCGAGAGCGAAAGCCGCTGCCGCGTCACGCGAGCCAATGACACCAACAGACGGAACCTCCGCGATCATAAAAAGCAAGCGCCGCGCATGCATGCGATACACCAATTAACTACCGAATACCAGCATTGTAATTTACTTTTGTTACAGGAAAAAGATCCGCATACATCTACCGCAGAAAGTCAAGCACATCCATCATCATAAGAAGATATACATAACGAACCACCCCGCCTCCTCCCATTATGCCCCGGCGTATATGCCGAGCGCAGAAGGCGCGGTGGCTGTGCCCACTAACATGGCTTTGCCGGCCGTCGCCAGTCTACTGCCGCTGAACTCCGTGGAGCTGTACGACGAGCAGCACCGGCCCCATCCAGCTGGTTCTAAGCTCGTGCCGTTATACCGCGCCCGCGGTTACTATGGCCCCAACCCCTCTGACCTGGACGACCAGGAGTACGACTTGGCGCCTCCTCCTGAGCCGACAGATATCACGTACTCACCTACGGTTTTCTCGGATGCTCCGGCACCCAGCCGTTCTCCGAAAAAGGTCAAGATCATTAAAGTAAACGGTGAACCAGCCCGAAAAAAAGCTTCTCGCAAACCGAAATCGAAACAGCGGCCTGCACCGCGACCGAAGCCCCAGGACGACGAACTTCCAGTATCAAACTTTCACGAACAGTTTTACTCTGATTTGGACGGATCTGGGACAATTAGAAAAATTAGGAGGCCGCATAGAGTCGAAAAAATAATCGATGGAGATACCGAACATATTCACACATATAGCGAGGAGCATATTCATAAACTGATTTACGACGACGGAAGAGTTGATCCTGTTGGCAGCATGTCAGCACTCTCTGCTCACTCGCATCCTTTCGGCCGCTATAAAAACCCTCAAACTATACTAGCGTACCCGTCGGACACTGTGGCTGGACTATCAGCTCTCGGTTCAATGGGAACACCCTCGCATTTAGAGTATGCTGCGTACAACCCTCGGGAAGTAACGCACGATCATATATTCCATGACCATGGTGAAATCCCTTCAGATGTAGATGTCACCCGCGAGCAAATGACATACCCTCCTCGGGTTTCTTATAACAGTCAGGGTATTCGAGTTGGCGGCGTCGAGCAAAAGGCTTATAAAAAGTACGGAGCTAAGTATTCCAAGCCTCTTAAATCTCCGGGCTCGACCGATTATTCATATTATGAGAGCATTTACTCGCCGTATAATAAACCGCGCGCAGCACCAAGACCTAAGAACCCAGCGCCTTTTTACGGGATCCCCACCGAACCGACCCTGGACGACTACAGGCCAATCCAGCCGATTCCATCATTTAAATCAAAATATTTTGGCAACGGAAAACAAGTGTCTGATTACGGCCAGCAACAGACCAGCGCGCCAGCTCCTTTCGCAGTATCCTCCACGATCGTTCACGACTACAAGCCCAAGCTGTACGGCGGTGCCAGCGCCGGCGCTGCCTCTGCGCTGTCAACTCGACCTTTCGGACTAAATAAGTTCAAAGATCCTTTACTCAATTTCAAAGACAACAGTTACACAAATAACTTTGATTTCGATTCGTTTGCCGCACCTTCAAATGTATACCCATCAGAAGATAATATCAATAATCCAGCGCCACATTTTCACGCTAAGAAAGGTAAGAAAAAATCAGTTTCGACGCAAAATATAAACTTTGGTGGGCTTGAGCACCAAGCTACCGTTGACCACTTAGCCGCTAGCAGCTTATCTTTTTCTGCGAATGATGGTGCTTCGAAAAAATTCAATTCATACAATAATTTTGATGCAAATAAGGGTATTGATTTTGCAACGTCGACTCCTTACACTATAAGGGAATCCTCTCCCGTGCACTCGTATTACTCAGCAATGGCTTTGAAAGCATTACAAAGTGATCCGCTGTCAGTTGGAGAAGCATCCAACGACAACTTTCAGTACGCTGAGGCACCCCCTCCCTCGACGACTCATGCACCTTCGGTCGCAACAACAACTGCTCCTCCTGCCGAAAACTATTTTCTTCAGATTGAAACCACAGATCCAGTACCAACCGAATCGACAGAATACATAATAGAAACAAAGCAAAGGCCAAGATCGCAGGAAATCAGTCACAGCACGACGACCACTCACAAGGATACTAGGCAAAAGTATTCAGTGTTAGACTTGCCAGAGAAGGATTACAAGAGTGCAGATCGGCCTGTGGCGCCACTGCACACAGTGCTTCATCATGCCTCAAAATACTCGTACAAGCATGGCACCGATATGCCTCGGTCAACAGGCAGCCTGAAGTATGGTGATCGAATCTGAACACAATATCGGACTGAACTTGCGTTTAAGTGCTATTTAATAAAGTAGTCATAAGTACTCATGTCGTGATCGATGTCGATAGGGCTATGATGCGTCGGTATGCTGCCGGATGTGTGACATAAATTATTTTCAAAACAAATTTATTCAAAGTTTCACCTTCATAAAAAGTGCTGCTGCGTACGAATAATTAGGTACCTAGTTCATTCGTTTTGAAGAAAGTGCGAACGAAAATGGTTTTCATGCATTTTACACGAACTCAGAGACGAAGTCATAGAAATAAACATAGATACCTAAATAAAATTGTAAAACTTATTTTATTTGCTTTAGTATGCTTAATTGTATAAAATAATTACCTAATAGAAAAACTTAGTATCTGCAACATGCCAGAAATCTGAAGGAAAACACTGTGAGGAAATCATTTATTCATTAATCACTTGCATTTTGGGTAGGTAATCCAGGAAGAGCGACGCCTATCAAAATGTCATTAAAAAAATATTAGGTACTGAAACGGGTGTCTGTGGTGTGCAATATTGGCGCGGTAATAAAGGCTCTGCGATTTATCTCCCAGGGAGCAGAAAGTGAAGTAAAGATTAATCCTAAAGTTTATAGTCGAGTAACACACCCGGTGTCATTCATTACTACTATAATACCCACTTAGATCAAAGAGATGTCGGGATTTGTCATACAAAGTTCGATACGCGCCTATCAAGGTTCTGTCAGAATTCATTCTACAATAATGCTATAAGAAATCTTGTAGGAGTCGGGTTAGCTGCTTTTAATCTAATCAGTATTACCTAGTTAGGTATTTTCACAATCCTATCTGAAGTCATGTGAGTATATAATGTCAGTTTATGCATTTTTAACCTTATTCATTTCGCTTACTTCGGGATAGGACTTATTAGTAACATTATTTATCTTCTGAGAGAATTTTGGAATGTCAGATATACTACTATTATGATTTTACTTAATTATAATAAAATTCTGGTGGAGGTATTTTGTTGTTCGGTGTCGTACGCAGGTGTTTACCCGAAATGCGGATAGGCTGTGGATTATTTGACTATTATTTTATAATAATAATTGATTAAAAAGTTATCTGTAGCAGATCCCTGTTGTATAGAGCTGTATAAAGCTCTCAGACAAAACAAGCTTTGAGAGAAGGGCAATTACATAATGCAGTTGGAAACTTGAACAGCGACGTGGGCGAGATAATGGCAACTTATACAATCCTCATCTGGGTAAGTGATTTGTATTTTTGCTATAAAATAATTGTACTTAGTTCGTTCTGTTTTTTTTTTCAAAGAAAGCATAACAAAAATAGAACCCAATAAATGGTTGGTTTAATATTGTTATAAAATAATACTAATACTGTGACGACCTCAGTGGCGCAGTGGGCGAGAGTTACGGTTTTTAGCTGCCATTTTCGCAGATTTTCTATTTATCCAGATATTAAATTGTTAATAAAAAATAAAGATGTATGAGAAAACTTGTGGGTTTCAGGGTTACCGCCGGTTTCTGAAAGCCAGAAAACAAAAAAAAAGGCTGTCGAGTCACTTGAATCTCTATCTGATTTGAAGTAAAAGCTGAAACAGCAGGCGACTTGACAACCGAATAGTGTTGCTCGAGCTTTCAGAAACCGGGGGATATGCTGTGATTTTTTAAGGGTGAGTTTTAAGTAGGTACCTAGTAGAAATTGTAATATAATACGGTAGGTATTAAATAAAATTTAATAAGTTGCATACTTCCATCAAATAAGCCTGCTGGGTCAAGATTTCAAGAAGATAAAATAAAACAGAAATGAATGTTTAAATATTTTACTTATAACAAATTCAACAATAACTTATTACTACTTAAAATTTGTACTATCTTACTGCATAACTTATTACGTAGGCATCCGAAGACTATGACTTAGTTCGTTTGTTATTTCTCTAGCGATATCGATGATGATTTATTTCTTGTATGGCCCTCCTCCGTAGCCCGCACCGAGGGCATTGGCGTAGCTGTCACCTCCGAAGTCACCTCCGTGGCTACCACCGTGGCCGCCACCACCGACAAGGTCATTGAGGCTAAAGCTGGCATGTCCGCCACCATGACCGCCACCGCCTGATCCATGACCACTTGAGACTACGCTGTAGCTGTCTCCACCGTGGCCTTCCCCACCGCCTCCGTGACTGGTTCCGATAGTGTCATAACTACTTAGTCCAGAATAGCTTTGACTGGCGCCACCGACGCTGTAGCTGTCGCTTCCGTGGCCGTCGAATCCACCTCCGCCTCCACCTCCGACTCCAAAGTTGCTGTGTCCACCACCAAAACTATCGCCAAAGCTATTGCTGCTATGGTCGTGACCGCCTCCGTGGCCACCACCAAATCCTCCTCCGTGACCACCACCAAATCCTCCTCCGTGGCCGCCACCTAAGTCGTAGCTACCACCGCCGCCTCCGCCACCGCCATGTCCTCCGCCAATCGCAACTAAGCTGTAACTATCTCCGCCGTGGCCGCCACCGCCGTATCCTCCGCCCAAGTCACCTCCATCGTGTCCACCGCCTAAGTTATAGCCTCCGTGTCCGCCTCCGTGACCACCACTGAAAACATGACCGCCTCCGAAATCGCTTCCACCTCCATGTCCACCCCCGAAATCGTATCCTCCACCACCGCCGCCTCCTCCGTGTCCTCCGTGGCCTCCTCCGATGTCGTATCCTCCGCCGCCGCCACCTCCGTGTCCTCCGTGGCCTCCTCCGAAGTCGTATCCTCCGCCGCCACCACCGCCGTGCCCTCCGTGGCCTCCTCCGAAGTCGTATCCACCTCCACCACCGCCGTGGCCTCCTCCAAAGTCGTATCCTCCGCCGCCACCACCGCCGTGTCCTCCGTGGCCTCCTCCGAAGTCATATCCTCCGCCTCCACCACCGCCGTGGCCTCCTCCAAAGTCGTATCCTCCGCCACCACCGTGGCCTCCTTTCAGATGTTCAACAAAGCCGCCGTGCAAGTGGTTAATTAGTCCGCCCCCATGGCCTCCTCCGTGGCCTCCTCCGTACCCACCACCTCCGCCCCCGCCGTGGTCATCATGGTGCTCATGGACAATCACATCCTTGGAAGAATGATGCTCTTCAGGTATATGTACCCGAATATGAACGCTGAAACAGAAAACCTCCATGAGTGTGTGTTTATGAATGCTACGCGTGGGTATTTTTTGACATCTTCGCAAACGAAAGCACTCAAAATTACAAACAGATTTCATATTTATTACAACAATTGATCGCAAGGCCAGGTGAAACTACAAGTGAGAACAAAGTGCGGATAGATCTGTCATTAAAACACAATAGGTTGATTTTCACCATTTACCGCAATGAAGAGACGCGTGAGAAACTCTTATAGAAATTTCAACCAAATTGCTCCAACTAGGTACCTACTTAGATAGTTGCGTTGTTGCGGTTCCGCAGCCTTCGCGTAGCGTAACTAAGTAATTCTATGCAAACTCGTCAAACATATAGAGACCCATCTTGGAGAAATTTGGTAAGCAGACAACAATGTACTAATTAAGTTCTGGTACTAACTGTTCATGTCCAAAAGTCGCCAAGCAGATGCCAACGCAAGACAGTAGAAAGCAGCTCAGCTGAAATAATAGCAAAGGTTACACAGTTTAGTCTCACATCGTATAAATAAGTACATTTTCTTCGTGTGCAGGTGCTTAATGCATGAAATTGAAAGTTGAACTATAGCTATCACTTTATGTGTACATATCTAGAGATATAATCTCTAGTTCAAGCGTATAACTTGAAAGCAGGCATACATAACGCTTGCTTTACGTAATCTTGTCTTTGTTGAGTAGGAACTACTATTCAGTATTTAAATCCATTAAATCGTTAGTTGAGCTTTTTGTTATATTTGTTATATATATGTAGTAAAATTCCGCGCGACTTAGTTAACATGAAGCTATTTTATATAGAAAACTAGCGACCCGCCCGCGCGCCCCTGCTTCGCACGGGTGCACATATCATGCATGTATTAAACATATAAACCTTCCTCTTGAATCACTCTATCTATTAAAAAACCGCATCAAAATCCGTTGCGTAGTTTTAAAGATTTAAGCATACAAAGGGACAAGGGGACATAGGGACAGAGAAAGCTACTTTGTTTTATACTATGTAGTGATGTACAAATTTTAAGAAATATTTTCTTCCCCTTGTCAGATCTTATCTCAAATCCAAATCTCCAGGCTATGGTTTACCTATGAAGTGTCTAAGTTTGAGTAGATATCCTGTTTAAAAAATGCAAATAGAAAAAAAACTGTTTCTTGACTTTGATCCCCGTATGGTATCTTGATATTTTACAGCTTGGTAGATCCAGCTAGGAGCTATTTTACTAGCTTTTAGAGCACGTCAGAGCTACGGCCAAATACTCTAGCTTTTTGATAGATACTATATACATATACCTTTAGTTGGACTGATTGCCTTGCATAATATTATTTGTATAAATGATGGATCTTTCAATTATACTAATCAATAATAATACAAATAATATTAAGCAAGAAAAGATTTACATATGCATAATTTCAAATCTTTTATTTTAGTATGGCAAACGGATGACGGACGGACTTTTAAGACTTCAAAAATATCAAAGATTTTATAATGTCCCAAAAGTTATTCTCCAAGCGGGATCTTTGTGATTTCCTAAAGTGTAGTAAGCACTATAAAAACTAATAAAAATTCAAAAATATCCTTAGGAAGAATGTGAAAAGTTTTTTTTAAATAGTTGTTAATAAAAGATAAACAAACGAATAAACATAATTAATTCCATAAAGTATAAAGTATTTTATTAAAGTATAAAGTACTGATTGATAATCATCAAACCCGGACACCTGCATGCGCTCCCTGGCTCAAACTATTAAGATTTCGATCCGCTAAGCCCGATAATGCCAGAACCAATTCGCTTTCCCGGTAATGCATTGTGTGATATTTATAATGTACTCACGGTCAAGCGAAGTGCCATGATGCCTGATGCCTGAGGAGTGAGCGTCTCTGCTTCTACCGACTCTATGAAACGAAAGCTGTGTCTGTTCTGATCCCACAACTCCGCGAGAGCCTTTTATATAACGGTGAATGTTCACAACCCCTACTCTGGGCGGTAACTTATTATTTTAATTAACAAAATCCAAATAATTATTTGGCATTTGTTTGTGACCCTAAAGATAAGTCGAGCCTTTCTATCAATCCTAAAATTAAAACGAGCGTGATTCGCTTTGCTCCTATTGTTACCAATCAAGGTCTCAAATACAAATAAAGCACCATGAAAGATCTCGCTTCATAATCATAATGGAGAAGAATCCCTATCCTAAGAACTGCAAATCAGAAATAGTTCACAATTCAGCTGGATGTGGACGATATCCGGCACGTAATAATTGCGAGCGCAAACACGCTTAGTCCAGTCTGTTACCTAACCGCACATTTGTGGAAACTCTCAGGAATTAGTTCTTGAATGCTTATGCATCTTGCTATTGAATGCATTCTATGACGGTGAATGAGTTTTGCTGCGTCATCATCACTACACGAGGCGTACTCATTATTGCATCTGTATCGTTTGTTTCGCGTTGAATTTGTTTCATACAGTTTGACCAGATCAGCGATTTCGACACATTCGAAAAATAAAAATGACTGACCAGTACATAATAATACAAAGCTATAAAACTTTTATCACTTAGGAATACATATTCTATTCGAACAAACTTCGAAGAGTAAAGTGGTAAGCGAGTTCCCTTGGGTAAATAATCCTTTGCAAATTGCAATTGAATCTATTTCCAGAAATAATCTTTGTTATCATTTTTAGTGTACCGTAATGTTTTCGAAAAAACGGATTGGTCTTCCCCCGTTTCGGTTATTGTTTGGTTGCCTGTCTCGGCTCTAGTTGGAGCAGTGCTCTCAGCTAAACTCAGAGCCCGAAATACAAAATTTGAAACAGTTAAATCAATAAATAAATTATATTGGTGGACTTTTCACACAGTAATATCTAGCCCCAAATTAACCACAACTTGTAATATGAAAACCATAGCAGATATTCTTATAATACATATTATATAAACTAGACAGAGAGCACAATACATCTATGTTCATCACACAAATTTTTGTTCTCGGTGGGGATCGAACCCACGTCCTACGGCGCAAAAGGCAGAGTTGGTAGTACCAACTGAGCTGTGAAAGCTATAACGAACAGGAATTCGCTTAATTTTTTTAATAAAAACATTTCGACAGGTAAAATTGTCAATCACACTGGTTTATGTAAGATTTTTTGCACATTTCACTACCTAACCACCATTTACTTCAAATCTTTTGAAAAAAATTCGTTCAAATAAGAATATCACCACTTTCATTCCAAAAGTTGCTCTTTCTAAACCACCGTAATTATATCTACACTGAACTATAATTATAATATGTATCTGAACTCAAAATAACAGTTTTTCACATTTTTATTTAGGTAAAAGCTATGTGTAGAAGGTTTTCCCAAAGGTCAAAGGTTCAGTACTCAGTAGTTTGGCTTTTAAATCGAAATAACAGGAAAAAATTAGCCATCCAAGTAAAATAAACTGCGTGCTGTGTTCAGCTGTTTTATGTTTTCAGTTTATTTAAAGTTGTTTTTTTTGCAGAAAGTTATGTAGTTCGCAATTAGATTTCGACGATTCTTCCTTTGGTTGGTAAAGCTTACCATATGAATATAATCTCTATTGCAAAATATTTTAGGTTATTCTGAGCTTATTATTATTATTTTAATGTTGTTTTGTGATACTTTATTTTCAATATACTAGTCAATTTATGTGGACTGAGAAACGCATTTCATAAAGCCTTTTCCTCCCCCCCCCCCCCTTAAACGAATGGAATTGTTCACGTGGACGGACTGTGTGGGGGTGTTTACCACGTGAGGTGCCGTAGGTACACAAGTTTGAATTATATCATTGTTTGGAAGTTAGGTACCTATCCAAGTTACAATTTGTAAAGAGACTTTCATATGCTTCTTAAAGAGGCTTTATATTGATCGTGACTAGAGCTGTTTAGAATACCTATCCATAGGGTTTTTTTTGTAATAGCGTACATTTTTATTTTATAACATACTGGCGACCCGCCCGCGAGCCCCTGCTTCGCACGGGTGCACATATTATGCATGTTTTATACATATAAACATTCCTTTTGAATCACTCTATGTCTCTATCTATTCAAAAACAACTTCAAAATCCGTTGCTTAGTTTTAAAGATTTAAGCATACATAGGGATATAGGGACAGAGAAAGCGACTTTGTTTTATACTATCTAGTGACTCTACTAATACTAGTGGCTCTGAGAGCTGTAGACCTCGTGAGCATACTAAAAGTGAGCTATTTGAGGAATGTAATGTGCAAGTGCATTTTCCGTTTTGTGATTTTTTTGATCTTTTTGATTTTTTTTGTATCATCTTGTGTAGAATGAGGTCCTTTGTGTTTCTCTCAAATTTGATTGAAAACCATCGATTGTTTGATGAGCTATCCTGTTCATAGTTCCTACCTTTCAAACACTTATAGTTACTACCTTTCAAATAAAAAAAGAATAATCGAAATCGGATCTCATTTGGTGGAGATATCCAGTATATCAAAAAGCCCCCTTTTTGCACTTTTTTTGGGGGAAGTACCCCTCCAATCAAAAATCCCCGACGACAAAAAAATTCTAATAAGTCATATAACCTGTGTACCAAGTTTCGTCCAGATCGGTTGAAAAATGCGACCTGTTGAGGAGAACAGACAGACAGACATCCGGACAAACGCATTTTTGGCCAATGTGGAAACTGAGACGCTTCGCTCGCTTGGTCAATTACAATTTAGCCATAAATACGGCTAATAGGTAATTTAACACTGCCCTTTTTTAAAGTTAGCTATTATAAGAATGCGTCCACTGGCACTTTTCTTACTGCCTCTTTTTAAGGTGAAGACACTTTGTTCTTCTGTTATGATTAGTTTTTCACATTGACTGCGTATATCCTAGGTTGAGAAAATAATAAAAATATCAGCAACCTTAAAGAGCTTTAAACAGCTTTAAACAGCTTCACGACTTTGCCCCCAGGCTCAAAGCCGCGAGGATATCCTTTAGGACTCTGTTGGGGCTGCCGCGCACTCTACTGATATGATGATCATAATACACCGAGATCAAACATTTGTTTGCTCTCCGTCTGTGTGTTATTACCTACCTATGTAGGTATTTACAAAAAAAAGCATACATATGAGCTATTGGTATTGTATCAGCTTCTGGATCCTCCTACACTGTTACAAGCTTTGGCTTAGGACAAAGGTTTGGGACTCGTGTGAAAAGTCAAGCAATATTTGCTTATATATTTTTGTAGGAAAATATTATATGGAACGGGAAAGTGCGACTTGAGCTCTACATGAGATCTTTTCGTTCGATTCGAGCAATTTCCGAAAGTTTCCTTTTGAATTTTTGTGCTAAACTTAATAAAAACCACATTGTTCTAAAAATAGTAGTCTTGTTGTAGTAGAGCTCTTTGTGGAAGGCTCACCAGGGGGAGTACTACCCCCATGCCCTTTTCTGCCGCCTACAGCGTTGTTGATGTGTTTCGACTTGAAGGGTGTGGTTGCCGTTGAAATTACAGGTACATGAGATGCAGTGGCGTGCGACGAACAACTTGACTTAACTACCGATGTTAAGCCTCATGTGCCGGGGTAACCACACCCTTCAAACCGAAACACAGAAACAGGGCTTGGTCGTAGAAATAGGCATAGTAGTTCATCCCTGGACTAGCTCTTCACAAGTAGGTACTACTGTTGTATTTATTTATTCGAATTTCCAACATCCTAAACATCAATTACATTCATATAAATTAAAAACAAAGATACAGTAAACCATGCTAAATGTTACAATAATTACAAGAGGACAGCGTGCAAATAAAATTTAGCGCGAGAGCGAGCTAAAAACTAAAATATCTAAAATTCTAAAAGCACAGTATCTTTATATGACGACCTCTGTGGCGCAGCGGGCGAGAGCCTGCCTGCGACGCAACAGGTTGCGGGTTCGATTCCCGCCTTGGAACAAATTTGTGTACGATTTGCAGAAATTTGTTCCGATGGTCTGGGTGTTTTCTATGTATAATATAAAATATCTATCTATGTAAGTATATAATGTATTAAATATATCAGTTATCTAGTACCCATAACACAAGCTTTGAATAGCTTACTTTGGGGCTAGATAGTGCTGTGTGGATTGTCCAGCATTATTATTATTATTATATTGTTCTAAAAGCTTTTCTAGCGGCTGTTTTAGGTCTACTGTATTTGTCAATTTTTATTTTTCTGAAAAGTAGTGATCATGAATCAGCCATAATATAGATTTTATTGCAGCTAGTTATTTATGTAGGAGCCTCTGTCTCAGTTGCACTTCTAAGGCAAGGAATTTGATTGTATTCAAATTCCTTGTTCTAAGGTGCTACGTTTTGTCACGTGTCATGCATGTGGTCACATTTTCTATTGACAAGCATAACACATGGAGTCGTACCTACTTAGGATTTTTTATTTGACATTTTGAGTACCTAAGTAATTTTGATTGTTTTTCTTGTGTTCTTTTGAGGTAATGTTATATAATTTCCGTGGTATTTTATCCAACACTACTTGAGGTCTTAGCACAAAGTGTATAAGCATTTAGAATGAGTGTTCTCACCTATCCTGATTTGACCGAAAATAATTCGAAAATTTAGAAAACAACGGCCTCAATTTTCCTCAAAACAAATGACGGCGACTTGACTAGGGCACTGACCTTATGATGTCAGCTAGTGGACTAGGGTCTGGATTTCCAGTCGAAGGACAGGTTCCATAAACGGAGGGAAGAAGAAGAAGCGTCATACTTACGGAAGAACACAATATTGTTCGTAGTGACCTACGTAAAGAGCAATGGCACAGTTTGTAATTGTATCAAGAGCCGACCGCAAATTAAAGTGGTTATGTAAAAGTTTATAAAGTGAAACTCTAGGACCCAGTATGCATCACTCAATAAGATGTGTTTGTGTTACAATGTTACGTCATGGCTGTATAAAGATTACCGAAGTACCAGCTATGGCTACATGCAGTAAATCATCATTATCCAGAACAGGTTCAGCTACCTTAAATACAAACAATGCATAACAAAACACTATCCTCTTCCTAATAGGTTTTTGTTTATTACTGCTTGCTGACGTACGAAGCAAATGGTAGATGGTGGGTACCCCCAGATGCCCTCTTGATGTTAAGTGGTAAAGTTAGTATACATGTACCTACAGTACATATAACAAAGCATTGACTCGTAAGTCACACACGATAATTAGTAGAATGCCCTGGGAATTCATGTTATTCCACCGGCAACCACACCTTTTATATCAAAATACAGCAACGCTGCTTGGCGGCAGTACTTAATAGGCATGTTGGTAGTGGAAAGTTCAAAGCATTTCTTATTAGTACCTATATTGCCATTAGGCCCGGCCATGCATTCAGTGCATTGGGGACAGTAGATTGGGACTCTTCTGAATGTGACTGACTTGGACCTGTTCAGGGGCTGATAGGATACGCATTAAATTTGCTGTCGCTCTCACAGTTGAACATTTTGAAAGGTATAAAATCACTAAACTTGTTTAAACGCAGTTATCCAAATTTCGAGAAATCACATTGCACATGCACAGTTCCGCAAAATTATAATTTTGATCCAAATCAAAAATCCAAAGTTTTCCTACCAAAAAGTTAGCAAAGTGGTGCAAGTTTGTACTCCCAAGCGGTGCTCTATCTCTGGACCTCCACTAGACACATTTTTTGGGAGACGCTGTAATTAAAACTTCCGCCCGTGGCTTCACTAGCGTGGTACCTGTCTCAGGTTCAAATTTTTATTTGAATCGGTGTCTGCGTTATTGAGCCACCAACATTACAAAAAACCCAAACCCCTAAACCTTTGAATTCCATAAAATGAAGTAGGTACCTATAGGATTTAACGAGCAGAGTAATGCGGTCAAGTCGCTTAGAAAAGTACCAACTAGTCGCTGCGATGGAGACTGGTGTCCACTTACATTCCTGCTTTGGACAATGATACTGCAATAATAGGTCTTCGCACGCGCAGTCAGAGCATGTCACAGTCGTACTTGCCATATTTTGCAAGACATAAGTGAAAAGTAGAACCAAGTCTTCTTGTAGCGTCATGACCTAGCTTTGGCGTAAAGAAAAAAAATGCGTTTCTTTCGAAACTAGTGTGGCTTGGTCTAGTGTGCTGAAAGGCACCTCAAAGAGAATCCTTTCGTCACTTGTTTTAGAACTTTTAGACCCTTTAAGTCGTATAGGACCTAACCGGTATGTCGTATACCTAGTATACGACATACCGGTTTGCTCACGATCTATGTATTCCTTCACCGTTGCAGAATGGAGACTGCGTCTAGACATACGTAGGGGGGGTAGCTCTTGGTTTAATTGGAATTTAAAATACACTTATTTATGGTTTTTGATAAAGCAAGATGGGGAGTATTACGAGGGGCCAATAATTTATCTAATCAGCTGATTTGGAACCCTGAATTTTTAACACAAAATCAACCAAGCTAACATTGATGAAAAATATGGTAACCTAGATCTTGCGTTCCTGTACTCAATTACATGCATGATTCCTAAAATACCTGCCTATCGTAGCCAGTTAGAAGCAGTTATTTTTCATATTTCATGCTCAAATAAAAATAAGAATGAGTCAAGTTTGAGGCCACAATTTACAGGCGAGCGCAGTTCATTGTCATTGAACTAAATAAAGATGCAAAAAAACGAATAAAGGTGCACGACCCAAGATGAGATGCGAAACTAAGCGATTCTCATCTCACTCTTACCTATACTTAAGTGTAGTACGTCAAGTACCTACTAGTCTACTACCGGTTCACATAACGATCATAACATTTAAACACATCTCACTTTCAGTATCAATGGTGCTGCCAACTAAGTTAAACCTACCACGGCAGATCTAGCACTAGTGAAAATTTATTTTGCAAAACTAGTGTACCTAATATTATATAAGTATAAAAATTTAAAAAAAATAACACTTGTTTTAGGCGTCTATAGGTAGGTACCCACATATGCCTTATTTCAAACGGTTCTGTAGTTTCTAAGATATCGTGATGGGAAAGTAATTTAGTGGTTAGTGAGTGAACTTCTCGTTTATAAACGTTTACTACATGCCTAGGTACAGGAGAAAATAGATAAGTAGGTATATAACTAGATATTCATTGTTTGGAAAAGATTTCCGATAAAGCAAATAAGAGTTTAATCGAGATGGCAACATTGATCGTCAAAGGTGGTATCGCTAAAATAATTATACGAATGCGATTACGTTGTTGGTATCTACCTACGTTCACTTTTATTTTTAGAGTGGAAGTTTCCGGGGCATGTTGCATAACGCTGATGCCCTGCGCTTGCGCCGGCCGTCGTGTGACCTCTGTAATTACTTATTATCCTAGAATACTTACTAATCTATTGTATTTCGTCAGGTTCTGACCAATCGGTTTGTATTTTATCAAATTACTAGTTGCACCCCGCGGTTTCATCCGTTCGGATTCAAATCCCGGTATTCACACGGAATAAAAAGTAGCCTATGTGCTATTCCAGACTTTAATCTATCTCTCTGCCAAGTTTAAGAATTAGGTAAATCATAATTGTATTTAAATAAATATTTGCCTCATTGATTTGTAATCTGCCTGCATTCAATTTGTAATGCCTCAGGTATTTTTGCCAGCCACTTAGGTAGGTACCCAATATACACCACTATCTTATAACTATAAAAAAAATTAAGGAATGTTTCAGCAGAGGCTTTTATATCTTTATCTACCACCAAGTTATCGAAGTTTGAATGAATGGCAAAAAACCATAAACGCGACAAATTTTACAAAAAATGTTTCCAAAATACTTCAAAAGTAAGCCTTGGACGCATTGCGTATGAGGTTGTTCAAAGAATTATTTTCTGGTAGGTGTACTGTGCCCTAATAATTGATTCCGTTTTTAGCTATTTTGGAAAAAAACCCTAAAAGGTAAAGAAATGTTTTGATCGTACTTAATAGGTAGCCGAGGTAGCCCCTGCTGAAACAGTCCTTAATTTTTTTCTGGTAGTTAAGACGAAGACAAGAGCTAATGTGACTCTCGCTCGCACGTTTTGACTTGTTGAAAGATATAAAATCACTAAACCCGTTTTCGAAAAATTGCAAACAACTATTTTGTGTGCAATCACATTGCGCACAGTTTAGTAAAAAAATCATTTTGATCGATACAAGTTTTCCTACTTAAAAGTTTGCTTTTCTAGTTTTCGTACATAAGCAAACTTATGAGTAGGAAAACTTGCATCAATCAAAATGTAATTTTTACCAAACTATGCGCAATATGATTGCACACAAAATGGTTGTTTGCGATTTTTCAAAATTGGAATTTGGGATTTTATATCTTTCAAAATGTCGAATCGTGCGAGCGAGAGAAATGTTAGGTGTTGTCAACGCTTTAAATAAAAAGTGGTGTCTATGCACCTGCCTGCATTTTATTTATTTTATATATTGTACTTGCCTCCTTCACATAACAACCAACCTACATAATGTTACAGTCGGTGACTGCATCATTAAAAGAAAACGTAATCACACCCAGATCACCGTACCCACAGCCAGGAAGTTGAAACCTGTTTAAAACTTGTACCTGCTACACATTTGATGGCACACGGTGTTTATTGGGTGCAGAGAACGTAGTAGGTACAATTGCTAATTATGGAGAACACCGGCGGTGAAGTGGTAGTGGCCCTGCCTTGCGATCCTAAGGTCATGGGTTCAAAACCTTGAGATATCATAAAATGAGTTTTTCTAATTTAGTGGACATTGGCCGTAGACGCGAGGTTATGCTCGTTGTCGGTCCGTACCTTGAAGTAGGGTAGGTCATGGGTAATGGCTAGGTGGGTAATGGCTAGGTGGTGAATAGCGGGAGACAGGCGCCATCTCTCGTATTGCACTATTCGCCACTACCGTCGGGCGGGAACGGCCGAGCACTCGCGGTCGTTCCCGGGCCCCTCCCACCAGGGGGGGGGGTGCAGGCCCCGCTGTCAAGGCGGGCGGTCGTCGGCGAGGAACTGGATGAAAAGGCTCTGCCAGTTTCCCAGTTCCCCTCCATGGTGACGACGCGGGAGTGCCGCTGGGTCGTTTAGTGGGTATACCGGCCCTCACGGGCCGGGGAGTCCCGCATATCCCCCCCATCCTCCAATGGGGGGGAATGCGTAACGCATTTTTCCCAGCGTCAAAAAAAAAAAGGTAGGTCATGGGTTGATCCCATCACGCCGATATACAGCTAGACCTATCATGTAAGACATTCAATCAAATGTAAGACCTCAACACTTCGTCAGTAGGTACCTACTAAAGCCTAGAAGAACTGGCAAAGAAGAGTTTAAACTTTTCTTTGGATCTTTTTGGATCGGCTTGCGTAGGTGTGTGTGCGTGGAGCAAGGAATTTGAATACCTACAAGTACATGTCTTATTCAAATCCCTTAAGTATAATAATGTCAGTGTGATCAAATCAGATTCTGTCAAAAAACGGGACAAAGAGTAGATTCGCAAAAACATGCTTTATCAACTTTTTTTTCAAATATTATGTGGAGAGGTGTACAGATAGCTCCTTACAACATCCTTACAGAAATACTAGTGAGAATTGTTTTACTTATCACTGTGGCGCTCATGCACATCCTTATAGAGCCGCATATGCAGGAAATCACGCAAGCTGACCTACTCCACGATTACAAAAGGCCTAAAAGAGAATCACTCATCCCACCGTGGGTTATGGTGGTCCTCATAGTCTGCGTCCCACTATTCCTCCTATATTTGCCGTCAATAACGACTGGAAGCTACTCTGACATGACACAGTCGCTGCTAGCCTGGACACTCGCGAGCGCCATCAACGCTTTCGTCACTGAGTCAGGGAAACTGATTGTCGGTAGACCACGACCAGACTTCTTCTACCGCTGCTTTCCAGACGGAAGGATGACCAAAGACTTGCGATGCACAGGGGTGTTAAAAGTCGTGTTAGAAGGGAGAAAATCGTTCCCGAGCGGCCACAGTAGCTTTTCCTTTTGTTCGCTGGGGTTTATAAGTGTTTGGCTGTGCGGTAGGTTGCGAGTCTTCTCCAGGAATCGTGGGGACGGATTGCGCGTGGTGACGTGTCTCGCGCCTCTTGTCACCGCCGGCGTAGTGGCCATGACTCGCTGCTGCGACAACCATCATCACTGGGAAGATGTGTTTGCTGGTTCGATCATCGGCTTCACGTCATCTTACTTCTGCTATCGTCAGTACTATTATTCACTCGATTCTGAGCAGGCTGGTAATCCATATCTTAGGGCGGAAGGTGAGTTAGACAATGCTATATCGCGAGAACAGTGTTGCACGAAAGATTTAGATCAAACCCCTTCAGACAGTGATGGAAGTTCTAAAAGCAATAAATATATGTAATTAATTGATAAACGACTTCTTTTTCCCTCGTGAGTAGAAAGACCATTAAAATGCTTTGCACTTATCTCCGTTCAATGGACGGGAGAACCCAGCGGTAGTACTCGTAATAGCAGAGCCTGTCGAATAACAGTTATTCCCTTTTTTTTAGCTTTTTCTAAAAACTGCTAATTCCATCACTTTCAGATGCTTGTTTTTAGGTAATTGACTCGTAGTATGACCGGCCCGTGCAGTTAATTGAACTTGTGCTTTATAGCAATACAGTTAGGTACATATACCTAAGCTGGCTTTTTCCTAAAGGCCTAACTCGCATATTATGCCATTTCAAAAATGTAAGCTCTTAAACTTACGTAGATATTTCTCAAGGTGACTTGACTTATACGGGAGCATAAAATATCATTACCTACGTACTCACAAATGAAACACTTGCTTCTAGAGAAATGTGCGATGCACGCAGATGTGATCAAATTTAGTGTAAATCCTAGTCCCCTATAATTAAACTGGGTTTAGATTTTCGGCACCATAATCCCACGAACAACAAAAAAAAGTTTACGAGTTCTAAAATTTGATAAAGCATCCGGTAAACGGGCTAGTTTTGTGGCAATTTATTGTTGTAATTGTACAGCTGTCCTGCTTACCATCTATTTGTGTGAACAAGACAGATATACAGTTGCAGCTTGAAATTGTCGCAATTTCTATCCCGTTTACAGGCCTCTTTACGGAAGTGAAGCCGTCAGCAAATAGTTTTAAACCTATACGGCAGGTAGGTCCTATATAAACACCTACCTTTACGTAAACTGTAGGTATCATACACACTAAAAATAAAACATGAGATAGTAATAAAATTAGTTTATTTCATTTTAAAACATAAAATTGTATCAATAGATTATAGTTTCAAATTACACAAAGCGTTTTCTTAAATTCACATTCATGGCTTGTCTGTAAAATAACAAAATGTTTATCAACAACTTTCTAATTTAATGAAGTACTTTACATAGTACACAATAAACATTTAATGGAAGATATGAGAAAACGTACATGGAAAGAAATTATCAATAATCTATACTAGATTTTTGCTCGACATTACTCTTGGATTTCGAAGCTAATCGTATCGAAGAGCTTATGAGAAGGAGCTAGCAAGCGTCAGATATCCAGTGTCAGACTTCGTCGAAAAAACATGACAGAAATAACAGACACAAGTCGTAAAAGGGCTAGTTTTGTGGCAAAATCTTTCTGCAATTGTAAAGCTGTCCTGCTTACGATCATTTTGCGTGAACAAGACAGATATACAGTTGCAGCTAGCAATTGACGCAATTTCTAGCTCGTTTAAAAACGTCACAATTACTAAAATGCTGACGTGTGCAGGCTGCCTGTAACGATTCTACTTATACTAACATTCATTATGCATTTATGCCGACCAGTCGTCGACCATGCTTTCACACTATAGATTATTTAGGTATACCTAATGCATAATTGAAGTTAGGAATATAATATCTATATTACGTATGATCCCGGTTATTTACAAGATCGAATGATAAGTACGTACGTACTAAGTACTTTACCATGACGGTTTTAAGACCAGTCTTTAAGGCTGTTAAATTTTTATTTCTATGATTACATACAGAGAATATTTTTAAAATGTTTAAAAGTAAGAAAAATTAAGTAAAAAATGACTATTTAAAACGTAATAGATATTAAATATAAAATGGCATAAAATGCTGTCGTGTTAATGACTTTTGACAAAAGACTCCAATTCATACAATATCGCGGATCTATTTCAACATTATTATACTGCGCGTGGGCATTACGATAGCTACACCCTGATATAGTACGTTTTAGGGCCCGTTTCACCAGCAGCAATCATGCAAGTTCAATCTTTCAAATGTATCACCTCAGTGATAAATACCAGCGATATCTAATTATCAGTACCGTAATGGCCTGAATGGAAAAGGGGACGGAAAAGAAGTAATCCTATATTCTGCCCTAAACCTAGTCAAGTCTTCAGATTGCGAGACATTATTTTAATCCCTTATTTAAAACCCCAGATGAAAAGGGCCCACGACGCAGCAAATTATTCTAATAAGTATATATATCGCTACGAATAATCAGTGTATCAATCTCACCAGGCATAAGTACATTCGACGAGAGCAAACAAGTTGGCAACATAACGTATATCTGCATCAGAGTACAGATATCCGCCAATCAATTATCATCAGTGTGGACTAGGTCTGAAAGTTCAAAATGTAAGTAGCTAGATAGCGTAATACAGCGTGTCCCAGAATGATAACGCGCGTTTAGATTTTCCTACATCCAAACGCGCGTTAGTATCGCAGCAGTAGCTTCGTACGCGTCCTAATATTAAATGTACCTCTACCTACTGAAAACAAATATCACAACAACGCAATCGCAATCACGCAAAATTGCAAAAACACGCCTGTATGGAGAGCCTTAAGGGGGGTTTATTCAGAACAAACACTTGACTACTATGACTAAGTCTTGATAACAGTTCTGTTATTTCTCTAGTGTTAACACTTAGAAGTCACAAAAACCGCTTTATTTGCATCTAGGGCACATGTAAGAGGAATATTTAAGACTTGTTTAAAATATCTTCGAAATTTCTGAAGTCGTTAAAAACCCGTTGTTCGCCATTACATGTGGTTATTGGGATATTATGTTACACAAAGTATTTGTGTCTCATAGTATGTAAAATAAAAATATGCTGTATTAAAATAATTATTCTTCGGAATTCTGACAGCAGTTGGTTGAAGACCACTGTACAAATGAAATGAGTAAAGACTAGACGAATCTTTTCTTAGATTTACGTTGATATAGCACATTCTGAGACACGTTACTCGACACAAGAACAAGATTTTAAGTTATCCACTAGCAAATGAACTAAGACTATATATTTCAAAATAATGAACAATATAAAAGTGTGATGACCAGAAACTAATGTAAGTACATTTCACTTAAATACAGTTCTAAACTCTTCTTCATTACTATACATATAATGCATTACGATGGAATAATTCTATATACTCAACATTTTGAAGTAGGTACTATATTATTATTAAACTAACAGAGTTTATATTAAAAATATGATTTTTATTATTAAATTAGCTCAGCATTATTTTAAAATATAGATATATAATAATAGGGTTTATTGTTCATTACATCACATTGTTATAAAATTTTAATAATTAGATTCTTAGTTTCATAAATAGTGAGAATATAGTCCTCATACTTACATAAATAAACTCGACACATATGCCATATGATATACATATACATTATACAAGCTCAAAAACTATAAGTACAACTAATAAATGCTAAAAAGTTAGGAATTCTCTATATAAGTAAAAATTATAACATGATTTCTAAATACTTACGAAAGTTATGCCGACCCCACATAGCATGCGATAATGGCGGAAAGATGATGATTGATGATTATTTCTAAACATACTAACCAAGAGGCAGTGGAAGCGCTAGCAAGCGAATACACATAGTTCACAATCAATGACAGATAAAGTAGTTTATTAATGCGATTGCGATGCTATTTATTATATTCTCAGCTATCACATCTTTTGAATTCCACTAGAATGTGAACTTTCGATACATTTATTTATTGTCAGCATTATTTTTTTAGCAACGTTTTATGTATACTACCAACGCTTCTACTGCCGCCGGTCGCTGAAGGTACATTTACAATTCGTCTTTCACCTTGGCATGCGATTTGCAGAAGGAGAGCATGTCTTCAGTGGAGCGGTCACCACCGTACTCCGCAAGGATCTTTCCATTGGCGAAGATCTTGAAGGTCGGCAGGGTTTGTATGCCTGCGATATCAGCCACCTTGGGGTTTTCTGCTGCGTCCACGGCGATCGCTTGTACCGATGAAGAGTCGCCCTTCAGCGTAGAACATAACTTGCTGAACGCCGGTTTTACTGTTGTGCAGTGACCGCACCCTGATGGAAAAGGTATTGATTTTATTATTATACTAGTTGCGGCTCGCAGTTTCACCCGCGCAGATTTAAATCCTCGTATTCCCACGGGGTAAAAAGTAGCCTATGTGCTATTCTAGACTATAATCTATATCTCTGCCAAGTTTCATCCAGATCCGTTCAGCCGTTTCGGCGTGAAAGAGTAGCAAACATCCATCCATCCATCTATACTTACAAAGTTTCGCGTTTATAATACCAGTAGGATTGTATTGTGATTGAAAAGACCAACAGCATAAAAATATAAAACAGAGTTTCATATACATTATTCTGAATCAGACAATTAGCCAGAAAATGAGAATGTTCAAAAAAAATTGAGGCGAAGACCACCCACTGTTCGAACATTTCAGCATTTTGAAACTTGAAAATTTGCCTAAGTACGAAAAGGAGTAAAACATAATTTTGTGCAGGGAAACTTCTATCAATCAAAACGACTTTTTTAGTAAACTATGTGCATTATCATTTTTCGAAAATGAGTGTTACGATTTTATATCTTTTAACATATCGAAACGAGCGAGCGAGAGGTACATTAGTTTTTATGAAATCTCTCTCTTCTCTCTCTTAAATTAAAGAACACTTACAGCTAGCATAGAACATGACGAAAGTGGGTTTGGGCGATGCGACGATCTGTTCGAAGTCGTCGTCGTAGGCGAGTTGCACGTTCCCGCCGAAGCCAGCATCCTGTGGCGTCTTGGCCGCCTTCTGAGCCGTCGGGTGATCCATCTGACTGTGGATGAAATACACGAAGTCTCCCTCCTGCAATAATTAATTAGTAATTTATATGACTAGTTGCGCCCCGAGGTTTCACCCGCGCAGATTAAATCCCGGTATTCCCACGAGATAAAAAGTATGCCTATGTGTTATTCCAGACTACAATTTATCTCTCTGCCAAGTTTCATTCAGATCCGTTCAGCCGTTTCGGCGTGAAAGAGTAACAAACATCCATCCATCCATCCATACTTACAAACTTTAACGTTTTTATTATTAGTAGGATTAACCAACATTCAAAACTGGCATCGCTGATTTAGGACGCAACGAAAAATAGAGGCCTTGCCCAGCAGTGGGACAGTATAAGGAGGTTAACAAAAAAAACAACATCTAAAGTTACTGCGGTTCTCTTACATATTTCCGCATTACTGAATTTATTTCTTATCGAAATCAAAACGGTATTTATTCAGTATAATCAAAGGATCACTAAAACGTCTTATATACTAGGTGAATCTAGCCGCCAATCCGCCAGTTCATCGCGACCAACGCCTAGAAGAAGCAAGAAACTTACGGCTTACTAGAGTTTTTTTGTATGATCATTTTTACAAAATATGGTATCTACTTTATTTGGTAACATCAAGCATAGCTCACTCCAAAAAATT
Source organism: Plemyria rubiginata (assembly GCA_963576535.1). Lineage (NCBI taxonomy): Eukaryota > Metazoa > Arthropoda > Insecta > Lepidoptera > Geometridae > Plemyria > Plemyria rubiginata. The sequence goes on from OY754905.1 coordinate 8,950,288, forward strand.
CAAGAGGATAAATATTAGCTTGTTGGGAACGTACCTTCCTGCCGCCGGTGTAGTCAGCGACTTTTTTGTCGAAGTAGCTGAAGTACTTGAGGGTGGGATATCCGCGGATGTCGTGCGCCTTGCAAAGCTCCGTCGCCGTAGTGCAGTCGACGGCGCCGAACGCCACCATCAGCTCGTCCGCAAAGTGTTCGGCGGCGCGAACGAACTCCGGCTTTGTGCTTTTGCAGTGACCGCACCCTGCGACACAATTATTCAATCAGAAACTGAAACAGCTTCACGATTTTGATCCCCAGGCACGGTGATATCCCTTTAGATCTCTCAATACCAAGTACTAACTCAAGATTCTTTGAGGATGTAATTAATTTGAAATATTACACGGGTATTTATAGCGTTTTACCTTTAATAATTTACCGAAGTTTCGGCTATGTTGAAGGAGGATTGTCTTTGAGGATGTCTAAGGGGGTAGTAGATGTACATCCAAACATTACATTTGGCACATACCCACATTTTGCAGTATTCCATACGTGACAGGTTGCAAGCCCATCGCCGCTGTTAGAATACTAACTGGTTTCCTCGCGATTTTTTTCCTTCACCATTTAGGAACACTGGCATTGCGCATATAAATTTTTCGATAGAAATATTCTTGGGGTAGGACACAGTTTTAAAAAGAGTTTGTATGAGGCTCTCGTTCTATATCAATTTATATCTGGTCTGAGCCGAGTGCCAAATAGCACGTCTGTCCGTACGTAGTATGCTTTGAGCATGCTTATTTATGAGTATGCCTTAAATAATCATGGTCATTGCTGGCAAATGTGAACAGTAGCAGATCATGCCTATTTTAAGCATGCTAATACGCATGTTTCTTTTTTGAGCATGTGTGTCAGTACCTTAATATGAATTAGAATAATTGAATGATACATAACATACAGGGCGCGTAGAACATGACAATGGCGTGCTTGATCTTGCGGAGCGCGTGCCTGAAGCCGGCGGCGTCGAGGTGACGCACGGCGGACGGCTCGTCGGCCCACGGCGCCTCGACCGGCGGCGGCGGCGGCGGCTCCTGAGGGTTCTACACAAAAAGGTTGTTTGCTGAGGTATAGGATGCTTCACGTACAGAGCCACTAAGTTTTCTGAACTTCTGAACTGATCTGAAGTTGGGCAATGGCCCAAATGGCAAACTTGCGAATGAAAAATGTTCCATTCGCTATTACCATTATGCCATTAGGCCATTTTTGCAAAAACGGATACTGAGGTTAGCCGTTTGTGCATAAATGGCCACAGGTGACCGGTTCAGATTAGTTTGTGGCACTATAATTAAGGTGGTAAGGCGGAACTTTTGTCGATAACGTCCTAATATTGCATACCCATATAATATTATTTGAGCAACCGTTAATATCTCTGAAGTGTGGTTCCTATGCTGGTAATCTTGGATAATCTTTGAACTTAATTGATTCATGTTAATTATTGAAAGCAGTTAAAGGAATCCTCACCTTGATAAAGGAGACAATCAGCTCCTCCTGCCTAGCGTGACCCGCGTCGTATTTGTATTCTCCTTTGTGGAAGTACTTGAGGGTCGGATACCCTTTGACGCTGAAACGAGAGCCCAAGTCTGGATGCTTGGTCGCGTCCACCGCCGCTAGCAAACCATTGATCTGGTGAAGAAAGACACATTTTATAGCTCTTTCCAGAAAAATCAAACTTCAAATGCACTGGAAAATACACTAATACTACCTACCTGCTATAACTCAAAATCTACTCGTCCGACCTGACTCATATTTAAACTAGCTGATCCCGCGGCTGTGCTCGCGCTCGCTTACTTTAAAAATCTCATACAAACTTTCATCCCCTATTTTATCCCTTTGGGGGTAGAATTGATCAAAATCCTTTCTTAGCGGATGCCTACGTCATAACATCTACCTGCATGCCAAATTTCAGCCCGATCTGTCCAGTGGTTTGGGCTGTGCGTTGATAGATCACTATGTCAGTCAGTCAGTCACCTTTGAGTTATATATATTTAGATGGCACCAGCTTCCGATCAAAAAAGAATCATCAAAATCGGCACACTCAGTAAAAAGATATGAGGTAATAAATGAGTCATATAAAATCAAACGTGGCAATCTCCACTACGTCGAATTGTTAGGGAAATGTTTTCAGTAGAAAGATAAATCACAGATAAAAGTTCCTGCATTGACAGTTCAATTTTGACAAATTATGGAGATAGCCGTGTTTGTTTTTATATGCCTCAAATATAAAAAAAAAAACAATCGAAATGAGAACCTCCTCCTTTTTTTGAAATAGGTTAAAAAGGAGAAGGGAAACGTAGACACTAAAAGTGACTTCGTTTGCGCAGCGCTCAAGTCACATCTCGATGATTGGTTCCCTTTATGTCGAGTCCCTTTACGTCGAGCCTAGAAAGACCTCGCTTTTATTACTCCTATATCGAGTTTTCGCACAGATATTTTGAAAGAAAAATATTAGACTCTGAGACTCGACGTAAGGGGACTCGACATAAAGGGAACCAATCATCTCGATGATCTCCATACAGGTTTTACTTTTGTATAGGCACAAAAACGTATCTCGAAGAATTCTGGTGTGCCTACCTTTTCTGCCTTGATTCTAGAAGCAGCCTTTTCGAATTCAGGTTTGATCTTCTTGCAGTGTCCACACCACGGCGCGTAGAAAACAACCAACGCGTTCTCAGCTTTTGAAAGTACACTGTCGAAATTTTCACCTGAAACACGTTTCTTGATCATTGCACTTATTTGTTATGAGCATTTGAAATTTCTTTTTTTAATTCCTAATATAAATTACTACTAATAAAATCGTGTACTGTGAAGAATCTTTACTTAGTTTGGGGCTAGATGTGAACTGTCTAGAAAATAATATTCTGTATGAATGTAGGTGCATATAAGTTCTATGAAAATGCCACCTTTTTTGGTAGGTATAATTAAAGCACACAGCCTTTGACAAAAAAATCAAAGCAATTCTACAACATTTATGGAAAATAGATAGGGGCGATAAATCAGAGCAAAGCTCGGTCACCCAGATATAAGTACGGTATATTAATTGGAGGTCGGAAAATCACCTAAAGCTGCTTGTGGATTTCGGTGATATTTATATACTACCTAATTAAAAAATTAAGAATACCTCCTTTCACCAAAGTACGTAACAAGTATCGATAAAATCGCATAATGATCACCGTATCTAGATAAAGTTTCACATAATTCTAGTTATTTAGACGAAAATAATTTTGTATAGTATATATTTTATAAAAGCTGTCAGATATGGCAGAACTTGATGACAGAGGAAAAAATTCGAAATCCACCACCCACAAAGAGGATTGATCTATTTAGAGTTTACTGTCCAAGGGCTGAGGTTTCAGTATTTTATATCGCACTAATATCATAAATGTGAATTTTAAATCAATACCTACTACTTAAATAGTAGCGTACTACACGCTAATGAATGCCGTATAAACCTTTACACATAGTGTAATAGGTAGGTACCTGTTAAATGAACTACATCGGAATCTTCAGACCAGCTCTCGTCGATATCCTTCTTCTTCTTCTGAACCTGTGCTGACGGATCGCGCATGAAATCCACCATCGCCTCACGTTTGTTGTCGCCGTTGTACGAAAAGCGCAACTGACCTTTCCTGTAAAAAAATTTAATCTTATTAATCCACCCTAAAAAGTTTAGTCTAAAAGGCCGGCAGCGCATCAGCAACGCTTCGTGTTTTGTAGGTGTCTATGGGCGACGGTGATTACTTTCCATCAGGTGGCCCGTATGCTCGTCGGCCAACTTTAGCATTAAAAAAACTTTATATAAGATTACTTACTCATAATAATACAATGTCGGGAATCCGGTTATGTTGTAGAGTTGCCTTACTTTGGTGTTGCCGGGTTTTGATACATCAATCGCTGCGAGCATTGCTTCACCCTAAAAATTAACAAAACACAAAAATATTTACTTATTAAGTGATCAAATACTATACTTATTTTAATACACCGGCACCGGCTATGCAAGAGTAAATAATAATTTTGAAAAAACTAATACTATTCTTTCCTTTTTTTTATACTACCAAGGTAGCAAACAAGCATACGGCCCACCTGATGGGAAGCGGTTACCGCAGCCTATGGACGTTTGTAACACCAGAGGTGTCACACTCGCGTTGCTGACCCTTTAAATATTTTAACACGTCTTTTTATTTCTAAGTAACAAATGCGATAGATACTTGTGTTGGACTCCAGTCTCTCATTTAGACTCTAAGGTGGTCCATTATGCGTGAATGCGATAAGATAAGCAAGTCTTGGGAGAGAAGCCCAGGAATGGACTACTTATCAATGGACTGTCACAGTAATCATGATGATGATTACTATTCCGATATTAATTATGTGGGTAAAGTCTGAAAAAAAGGCTAATTTATTTATTTACAGATTTAAATCCCGGTATTCCCACGGGATAAAAAGTAGCTATCTCTCTGCCAAGTTTCATCCAGATCCGTTTGGCTGTTCCGGCGTGAAAGAGTAACAAACATCCATCCATCCATACTTACAAACTTTCGCGTTTATAATAGGAAGTAGGATAAAGGGCCAACATCCTATTACTAAATCAAGTACATACTTAAATATTTAGGGAAATCTATAGAGCTCACCTTTAGATCAGCAGCCGCCTGCACATATTCCGGTTTCATAGTCTTGCAAAACCCGCACCATGGTGCATAGAACATTATCATAGACTTCTTGTGAGTTGCTGCTCCTTTCTTTAGAAACCTATTTAGGGCCTGAAAACACAAGGGATGTTTAATCATGACTTCAATTTCAATGCCAGTGCTCTTAAACGGTGAAGGAAAACATCGTGAGGAAACCAGTTAGTATTCTAACAGCGGCGATGGGCTTGCAACCTGTCACGTATGGAATACTAACTACTGCAAAATGTGGGTATGTGCCAAATGTAATGTTTGGACGTACCTCTGACTACCCCCCTTAGACATCCTCAAAGAATCTTGAATTAGTACCTACTTGGTACTGGGAGATCTGAAGGGATATCTACCGTACCTGGGGATCAAAGTCGTGAAGCTGTTTCAGTTTTTTCAGTTTTCAATTTCAAATTATCCTCATTGTTTAAGAGCCCGGTGACAGCAGCTCGCAGTTTCAAGGTGAGATGGCTATTATTTCATTTCGCTTGTTGCTTGCTAGCTAGCTAGCTTGTTTGAAAGAATAACTATCCAGTGACATGCATAAATACGGTATTAGGTAAACGTAAGGCCAAACATACTAATAACAAAATGATTTCTGATTTGGGCATGTTTCCCTTATATTATTGTGTTATTTGTGTTTGAGTGGTATTTATGTGTGTCACTGGATAGTTGTTTTTTAAAATGATTTCCCTGAACTGAAATAATAGCCAATCGCATTTTGAAATTGCGAGCTGCTGTCACCGGGCTCTTAAGGCTGGTTTTAGTCATGCACACAGTTGCGCCCTGCGGTTTCGCCCGCGCAGATTTAAATCGCAGTATTCCCACGGGATTAAACATAGCCTATTTGCTATTTCGGACTATAATCTATTTCTCTGCCAAGTTTCATCCAGATCCATTAAGCCGTTCCGGCGTTGAGTAACAAACATCCATCCAAACTTACAAACTTTCGCATTTATAATAGTAGTAGGATACTTTATTATTCTTTTCAGACTAAAATAAGCTTAAATACAAACCTCCCCATCAACGAGATGAAAGATATCAGTTGCCGTAGGATCCTCTTCCCATGGCAAGTCACCAGTAGGATCTCGCAGGAAGTTTGAAAATGAACTTAGAGTTTCACTTCTATCATAGTCCTTGTGGAACTCTCCATCTTTGTAATGCTTGATGTAGTATGGCTTTTTTGGTGATATTTTTAATTTCTTACATAGTTTTTTTCCCTCACTGTAACATTGATGGCTATAAACTACATACAGATAGGTAGGTACAAGTGATCTTTCATGATAACTGCTAATTCTCAGGTGTGTGTTTGTTTCCATATACTTTACTTACTTTGTTTTACAGAAAAAAAGATGTCTAACAGAAACATCATGTTTTTAAGCTAAGATTGTATCTTGCTGTAAGTACAGCTGATGGGCACCTAGCTAAGTGGTAACCATAACCAACAAATCTTGGCCTTGTATCACACATGATGTGCCCTATGATGCACTGCCCTGCATCCATCAACTAGAGGCATACAGATGATGTATGCCTCATGCTACAGTAATTACACCGGCGACCACACTCTTCAAATGGAAACACAGCAATGCTGCTAGGCGGCAGAAAACGGCATAGAGTTGGTAATGTCCCGAACAAGCTCTTCACAAAGAGCTCTACTATTCTTAAAACCTACATGGATATCCACATATTGAAAGATTACAGAAGAAGACAAGTAAGCATTTGTATGGTCCAGGGCAGGGGTTGGCTATAGCAATCCTTGTACCTGAGTTGAGGGTTGGGGATAGGGGGGATGCAAGTGGGGGTAGATGGCAAGTCTTCCCCTTGAGTGATTTTTTTCTAGGAAATGAAAAAAAATACTTTAATTTTTCAGGTAAGTTACTAGTTAGGTTAGGGTTTTTTTTTATATGAAGAAAATTGGTAGTAATATTTCATCTCTATGACAAAAAGACTCAAGGGAAGGAATCCTCACTAGGTAAGGGTTATTTTTAATTTTTTTTTTTAAGTTAAGAAATTTGAAGTACCTAATATTTTTTTCATTTCCTAGAAAAAAGGACTCAAGGGGAAGACTTGCCATCTACCCCCACTTGCATCCCCCCTATCCCCAACCCTCAACTCAGGTACAAGGATTGCTATATTTTAACCCAGGGCAGCTAACAAAAATGTGTTTCATAATGTCAATACTAGGTACATTGTTTAAATATCATATTATTATAATATCAATAAATAATTGAAAAAAATGACATTACTTTACCTTGTACTACAATCTATCATAACCAGTGTTGCCTGGCCTTTCATAATATCTGCTGTATTTCTATAAACATCTGCAACATTCTGGGAAGACTTAGGTTCATTTACAAACAATACCATAACATTTGTTTTAGTTTTCAACAACTTTTTGAACTCTTTTATCTCAGTTAGGTCTGTAACAACTAAAGTTTTTTGCTTTTTAGCCAGCACAGATATTTGGCCCAGAACCATAAGCATTGGCAGCAGTATCTGTAATTAAAAAGTAGTGTAATCCTAGTGAAAAGTAATTAGTTAGGTACTAAGTAGGTAATTATCAATCAATAATAAAGTTTGAGGTTAGCTAGAGGTAGGTATGTAGATTGTTTTAGAATTGGTTAAAACAAGTCTTTGTTCTACCTACTAGATAGGTACCTTGTTTGAAAAAAGGCTTGAACTAAGTATGTACCTACAAAATGTCTAAAACTGTATACTGAGTTGTTTTTAGGTGGTAGGTAGTAATGTACCTAGCCCACGATGGCAAGTCGACGATCTTCTAGAACAATATAATGAATCAGGTTTTAGCTGGAAAGATGTTCATGTAGATAATAAATGATCCAGTTATAATACATACCGGGGAGCTACGGCTACCCGGTGTATAGTGCTTGCTTACCTTAATAAATATCTTACAATGCATCTTGTATGCACTACCACTACTTTTACAGAATCAAATTAATTAGAAACTGACTTTACAGATGCTTTCATAAAATCCTGTACTTGTAGAATAGTGAGAAACATTTATTTATTTGCTTCACAGATTTATAAGTATAGTTCTTGCGGTACAACCCACGCAACGGTACAACACGATGTACATACAATACATCAAAGAGAAAGAGAGAGAAGAGAATGTAAAACTAAAAAGATGTAAAACTACGAGATTTAAGGCCGCATTCCGAAGTGGCTATAATCGATCACAGCGCTCACATCACCTCACAGGCGTTTCGAATTAGATATTGCGATTATGACAGCTCAGAGCTGTCAACAATTCGGAACGCTCGTAAGCGCACTCACAGAAACATCCTAGGAATCATAACCTCAAACTTTGTGTAACAAACTGGGACTGTTTGGATATTTTCTGGATTTGTTATTTTATGATCGCAGAACATAATTATACCCTATAACGACTATAATGCGACTGAAAACATGTAACCTCATCACAAATAACAACAAAAATAAATGCACAACTGTCATTTTTGACAGCGCTCACAGTGATATTAGAATATGGCATGGTCGGCGTAATCGCATGATGGCGCATGTCATGACGTCATCTATGACGTTTCATAGGTCATCGTTATCGCGCTCACGCTAATTCGGTACGGGTTTGTGAGCGCTCAAATCGATTATAGCGTATTTCGGAACGCGGGGTTACATTGACCAAGGAATTTGAATACAAGTACATGTGTACATTTCTTCTATATTCTATCTATATCTATACCAAAGACTTTGTACTTATAACTAGACTGTGCACCAAAAAATGTTGTTTAGCTAAAATGAGATTTATTGTCTTACATGTAGGGTAGCTATTTCCTTATAAGCGGTAGCGAGCAGAAAACGGTCCCGGTGAGAGGGCTCCTGCTGGGAGTGTGTCCTTGTCTGACGTCTTGCCAGCTCAACTAACCATTGGGTTTGGTAGAAATGGTACAATAAAGTACATACGTTTTGCTTTTTTATTAATTACCAAAACGAACGTTTATAATCTTTGAAACTTTATTAAATATTTCTAGTTCATAAAGTAGGTATAATTAATCATCAATTCGTTGTATTTCTTAAATAATCCTTTAACACTGAGTATGTAAGAGTAGTAATTAAATGTTCGGGTCTGGTAATACTAAATGCAGATGGCGGTTTGCTCATGTGGTTGTTTGGATGATTCTCGTGATTCGATTTGTGATGGTGTAAATTTTCATAAAACCTGCTAATTTTAATGAAAAAAGGTGAATTCTTGTTGTGACAGGGTGTAAAAATGAGTCTTATCCCGGTAGCCGCTTTTCTTTCCATGGATAAGTAAAAACAACAATTATGTTCTCTAGGGTAACCATGAGTTTTGTTGATCCAAGATTTTTTTACAATCTCGTACCTAGTACTAGGTACGAGATGTACGTGATGGTTCGATACGTCTCGACTGTCATAAATTGGAGATGTCGGTGAAAAAAAAGTTGTTCTAATCGCGTTCTTTGATTTTGAGACGATGACGTTTGTTGTTATTAACTAATTCTTGTATTGTAGATTTCCAAAGAATGAAAACTAGATATTGAAGTTGGAAAATGCAGTGCCTGGAAAAAACTCAGTCATCTGTTATTTGCAGTGCGCATTTTATATGTGACGACTTTATTCCTGGAGTAAAATGCTGAAACCTGATGCTGTCCCGTCAATATTTCCTAAGGTAAGAATAAATCATCAGTGTATCCGCGCATTAACAATAACCTTGAAAATTCAAATTTTGCGATGCCTTTTTCACATAGTTTCACTGAGCCGACGTGGTAAGAGTTTAATTTTTAGTTTTGTTTTGTTTGAATTTTTAAGGTTATATTTAATTCACAGTTAAGTAGGTATGTACTAGTAAAGATAAGTACTTGTTTAAATTTTGTTTCGCTTATTATTTATATTCCGTCATATACGTTTAAATAAATAAATAGAAGCTCTCATCTGCACTACTCTGCTCCAGTCTACTCTTGTCTACCTGGGTAGGTAGACAAGAGTAGTGTCCCATTAACTTCAAATATCTTTACAGGTCGTGTCCTACAAAAAAAGAGTGCATGTTTTAAGCAATTCATGTACCTATAGAAGAGGTAGGACCAGCACAAAAACAGGCAAAACTGCAAGAAAGTGCCATTAAGGAGATTACCATTACGGAAAGTGTTTGTACACAAACATAATCCGCTGCAACTACTGACACGCCACGTAAAAAGAAATTACGTCGAGATATGAAAGTGTTACAACAATGCCTGAAAGTGTGTTGGTCAAAAATTCTTAAATTTAAGACTTAGAACCTACGGGAAGTCTCTAATTCTCAAGCATGTAGTAGATAAGGCTACATTAAAACAAAAATTGCGTAAAACAGTATTGTCCAGCAATGTATAAAACCAGCTCAATAAAAATTTATTTCAGCATATTGCATCAGGTTTATATTTTGACCTCCTCTATTTACTGGTTTAATAATAATAAATATATCTTACATTTGACAAACCTAGCTTTTTTTTAACTACCTCTTTACGGAGCGAATGTTGTTAGGTTTTTGTCAAATTAACGGTAGGTCAGATGATACTTACCTATTATAAAGGGAGGAAATAGTAGATTGTATCATAAGGGTGCGAAATCATATTTTTATTACTTAACTATAAGTGCGCCGGAATTAACTTTCCCGCGCACTTATAGTCTCTTAAAGAAAACACCACCTTTGGGTGCACACCAAGGCGAACCAAGTCGATCTTTTCGAATAGATGGGATGAAAAAAGTATTTCCGACCCTTAACCCACCCTTCCAAAAAAATATACACACGTGATGTTTTGGTATTTTTTTTTACTTATATAAATATATGGTAGCTTAAATATGTTGGGATACGTAATCGTACGAGTAATTTGTCCCGTGTTCTGTTTGGTAGTTCATGGTCACCTCATTAGAAAGGGACACACTCCCACCAGGAGCCCTCTCACGCGGACCGGATCTTGCGCCTTGGTGCACAGTCTAGTTATAAGTACAATGTCTTTGATCTATACCTATTCCTTGACATTGACCAAGGAAGATAGGTAGGTAGTATTCAAATTCCTTGACATTGACATCGCTCCACCCACAGATCAGACAGCGTCTTGGCCACAGACTATTGGATGAATTGGATGCAAAGACAATAATGGCGGCGCTAGATACAATGTATGTACATTTTGTACACTGATCAATGTACAGACCTACACTGTCTGGGATCATCGTCGTCGTAACGTGCCAGACCTGCTTCGCGAACCTTTTTCTGCACAGTTCGCTGTGCCATGCGCCAGTAGACAACACTGAGCCTGGACGACGATTTCGTCGACGCAGCATGCCTTTGTTATCTACGTGTATGTAATTATCTCATTAATGTGCAACAAAATATAAATACTTAATAACAAAAATATTAGTGTTTTGATAATAGGTATTATATATAGCATGCTTATTATTTTACAATTATTATGATATTACTAGAAAATTAAAATTCACTACCTAATTATTAAAATAATTAAAAATATTGAAACGTCCAAGAAAAAGACGTGAAAGGATTTATGAAATGTACAGAAATAGACCTGACAGGTCGTCCGTTCCGCTCAACAGCACTCGCGCAACGCAACTTAACTTTGCGCAGTGTAGCAGGCTACGCAAACATTTCATCAATGTTAGCTAAAAAACCGATACCGCATGGCAAAGCGTATATCATTGGACGAAGATCGAAACTCTTCACCGACTCGTGCCCATACGTAGTATCCCATATTGGTCTGTGCTCGTGCCTCACTACGCGTACGGCTCACTAAATATCTGGCACCGGGGTGTATGATATAATCATAGACGAAAGGCAGTCAGTGGTGATTCGTGAGATGTGGACAAGGAATTGGAATATCTATATTCCATGGGTGTAGAATATAGTATTCAAATTCCTTGGGTGTAATGTTGATCAAAGAACGAAGTAGAAACGTTAATCACCTTCGATAGGTGATTATCGTTTCTACCTTAGATTAGGTACATAATCTAAGGTTTCTACTCGGTTATAGATTCTAGTCAGAGAGTATCATATTCCATCATCCAAATTCTTCATTTTATTCTTTGGTAATAGATGGCGTTTACTTCACAATTTTTTTCTGTATTGACACTAGTAAAAAAATGTCGTAATCACAGACTATTATGATGCTAACGCATGTCGTAGTCACAGATTTATAAGTATAGTCCTGTCGTAGTATTCAAATTCCTTGGGTCAAGTTTGTTCAAATTCAAACTTACAAAAGTAATATTATAATTCAAAGTGTTTCTGGAGCATTTCTAGAGTCCGAAAACCATAGCCAAAAACCGGTTCAGATCTAGGTTCCAAATCCTAAAGATCAAAGCTCCTCAAAAGCAAAGAGAACTGGCACCCGTGATCTAAGATAGCCATGGGGTACGTGCTAGACGAGTGTCCGACGCTGCACCGATGCTGCGCGTGTGTGCCGTTGCGGGCCGGCGTGTTGGCGGTCGCTGTGCTGGGCGCGCTGTGGGCCACCGCACATCTGTTTTCTTTTAGCGGGGTTGGCGCGCTCGCACCGGCTGCTGCACCGGCCGCGGTGGCGCCAGCGCTGCGGCTCGTGCACGGCGTGCTCGGCGTGCTTATAGGCGCAGCGCACGTCGTGCTGTTTGCGGCGGCGCTGCGCAGGAACCCCGCGATGTGTGAGCTGTACGTGTGGAGCATGGCGCTGCTGTGGGCGCTGGCGGCAGCTGCGGCCGTCGTGCTGGCCGTGCTGGCCGCGATGGGGGGCACCACGCTTTTCGCCGCTGCGATAGTCTCGCTCACGTTCGCGACGATCCTCCTCAGCTTATATTTTACGGTAGTGGTGGCCAACTACCGGATGACGCTGCCTTGATCTTGTATCGTGTACCTAAGTACCTACCTTTTGGCTTTAATTTATTTGTACCTTCTATTTCTAAGTTGTAAATATGAAATTTTTCTAGGTATGCATACATGCATACCTAAGTATCTGATTCTGCTAATGATTGTTGTCTGATTTCTATGAATATTTTTCAATTCTCTAAAGCTTATTTTGTGTTTATTATGGTAATGCGTTACATAATTCGTACCTACTAAGTAGGTAGGTATCTTTCGAATGGAATGTCCGTTATGAAAAAATCAAATAGTAGGAGTACTCTTCAAAAAAAGCTATATTTGCTCCAATCAATACAATATTGTCAAAAAAAAATCCTGCCACTTATAGGTCGCGTCTACCAAAAAGAATGCTGGAAAACAATGGAGGCGATGTGTTTGCGGCGTTTGCGCATACAAAATAAACGCGCCATCACACCCCCTTACCTTCCTTCTGGCGTTCTTTTTGCGTGACGCGCATTATACCTACTCTAAATATTTTTCATCAATTTCATTTATAAAAATCAACTACAAAACTACTATTACCACATTTAGAAATAGGTCAATATTTTTCAAGCCATCTACCTACTTAGTAAGTTACTATATTTTTTTGCACACAGCAGGGCCCAAAAATGGTAGATGTTTGACCAGAGGCTCGACAAAAGCGAAGGTCAACCTTATCGGCTCGAACCACGAAGCTAGGAACGACAGGACAAACAGCCAAAACAGAATTTTGAACACCCAATCCAGTACGAAGAGGCTGAAACAAAAAAATATTGCGCATTCTAATTGTGGTTTATTAAATGGATGTGACTTAAAACAGACATTTTGACATTGGGGCAGTAAAGCCTACTGTCCATGTAAACCGCACGTCGATTGTCGATTGCTGCATCTTGCATAAAAAAACGATCAAAACTGTGTCCACGGTGCGACAGCGTCGCGTTTGGCTTTCGTCGTGCGGTTCGCGCGGCAGCATATGTCGCACCGTGGACACAGTTTTGATCGTTTTTTTTTGTAGGATCACAGATAAAAGAATACTATACATCGACAAATGACGTTAGCGTGTGCATGACGTGCGGTTTACGTAGACGGTGGGCCTAAGAGTAAGTAACTTAACCGTTATAGTCTAGTTATAGTTACAGGAAAAAGTTCCTAGGATCTCCTAGGAACTTTTTCCTGTAACTATTTGAAATATTCTGAACTGCATTCAAAGATTTTGTAAAAAATTTACAGTCAGGGAAAAAATACATTATTTTAGTTACAGGAACGTTTTCCTGTAACAAACGGTTAAGGGACCTACTACCCTTACTGCCCCATCCCAAATATTCACTCTGAAAACGAAAAATAAAACTAAGACTCAGGGTACCTACGCAGATCTTCCTGACAGGGCACTAGCTGAAATCTGGTTTTTCATTTATCAACAAGATCACACAAATGTACTTACAAGTTGTGGTAAGATCTATTCATGACCATTTTATTCGGATCCTCTTTCAAGCAGAAGATTCGTCCACCTTCCACGCTCGTTTCGACGTACTTATCGCGGTCCAAATTAGTCACGTCAGTATTAAATATCACACGTTCCTCCTCGTCCAATGTAGTCTGGATGCTGTCGAAATTATGGCACGGGAAATTCCACGGACGCATCGTGAAGAATTGAAGCACTTCTAGGCCTTGGCTGATTCGGTTTTGGATTCGGACCATGCTGTAAAAAATATCTCATAAACAAAAAGGAGAAACCACCTTTATAGAAAAACTATTTAGATTTAAATCCCGGTATTCCCACGGGATAAAAAGTAGTCTATTCCAGACTATAACCTATCTCTCTGCCAAGTTTCATCCAGATCCGTTCAGCCGTTCCGGCGTGAAAGATAAACAAACATCCATCCATCCATCAATACTTAGAAACTTTCGCGTTTATAATAATTAGTAGGATTTACTTTTTAATATACCTAACTTAATATAGCACAGGCGGGGAATAAACAATTTTGTCCATCACACAAATAATACTGGCAACCGCGCTGGGGAAATCGAAAGGCGACTACGAACGTTACCTACCTACGAAGCCTTCCTACCATATGACTGACGACATTGGGACCGCGGGAAGTCGGTGGATGGAAAGGGCTCAGTCTTACTGGAAACTTATAACGGAGGCCTATGTCCAGCCCCGGATATCTTTAAGCTGATGATGGTGATGACACAAATATATTTTGTTCTACGCCGTTAGAGGATCGCAAGAACCCAGGGTACAGGGTAGAAGGCAGACAAACTCTACTAACAGCTGTACAGCTGTCATCTGTATAATAAAGCACATTCAAATAATAATAATAATGCTGGAAAATCCACACAGCACCATCTAGCCCCAAAGTAAGCTACTCAATGCTTGTGTTATTGGTACTAGGTAACTGATATATTTAATACGTTATACACTTACATAGATAGATATTTTTTATTATACATAGAAAACACCCAGACCAACGAAACAAATTTCTGCAGATCGTACACAAATTTGTTTCGAGGCGGGAATCGAAACCTCAACCTCTGCGTCGCAGGCGGACTCTCACCCGCTACGCGACTAATGTCGTCGCAAGTAAAGAAACTTGTTGTAGAATAGGTAGGTACCTACCTCGTATACGCTAGTGTGTAAGGGTCAAAGTCGCACGAGTCAGTGTCAGGGCTAGTTGTAATACTTGTAATAAACATCTAAATAATATGTCTTTATTATTGTGTGGTATTGGTACTTACTTAGCTATCGTCGACTTTTGTTACCTATTTCTTGTTTATATAATGTAAATCCGTTATTGGCTGTATGTTAGAAATATAAGTATGTACAATGTATTTTTAGAGCTGTGGATTTTGTTCGTAAATAAATAAATAAATAAACGTGGTCGCACGAGCATAGTACCTACTCAATGAGTTGTTGTACCTCCATTGCCAAGTTGCTGACCCAGATTAGCATAATTCGAGAGAAGATTGTTGAGATTCGAAAAAAAATCTAAAAAACCTTTTCTAGATAATTTAGGTATCTATATTATCTAGAAAAGTTTTTATATATACCTACAACTACCTAAAGTCACCACGTCCTAACACGTTAAACTTTAAGAGTCCGGTGACAGCGGCTCGCAATTTCGAGGTGCGATTGGCTATTATTTCATTTTATTTCATTTTGGGGAGGTTGTTTGAAATAATAACTCTAAAGAAACACGCATAAATACTGTTCGAACACAAATAATACAATAATATAAGGGAAATGTGCTTGAGTCAGAAATCATTTTGGTATTAGGTAAACGTAAGACCAAACATACTAATACCAAAATGATTTCTGATTCGGGCATGTTTCCCTTATATTATTGTATTATTTGTGTTCGAACAGTATTTATGCGTGTTTCTCTAGAGTTATTTTTTCAAACAACCTCCCCGAAATGAAATAAAATGAAATAATAGCCAATCGCACTTCGAAATTGCGAGCCACTGTCACCGGAGCCTTAAGGGCCTTACTAAAAAACGGTGTCTAACTTTAAACAGTGTCTAAAATTTGCGCTGTCTCTGTTTGCCATTACGCAATGGCAAGAGATGTCTAAACTTGTGCCATTGCGTAATGGCAAACAGAGACAGCGCTAATTTTAGACATTGTTTAAAGTTAGACACCGTTTTGTAGTACAACCCTAAATACCTAGGTATGGTCATCTCCACGGAACAGAGAAAACCCTACATTTCTGTGGTCATCTCAGTAGTAGGTACGTATGTAAATATAAGTTTTCATACTGCAAACTTTATGATCCCCTGGCGGTTCATATCTGTCCAAGAAATAAGACTGAATTAGTGTTTTGGTGAATAAACTTACAATCTTTTCTGACCCAGCAAGAACATCAAGAAGTCGATACAATACGCCGGCAGGAGATGGTAGAAGATGCGTCTGAACTCATGCAGCGTGACGTTTGTGGTAATATCTCCGTTGGGATACCACAGGGGCCATTCCAGCGGCGCCTTGCGGCCATACTGCTTGCCGACGGTAAGCACGTCGCTCCACGTGGTAGGCTTCTGATGGCCGATGTTCACGTTGTAAACAGGAATCATTTCTGGCCTTGAAAAGAAGAAAGAAGAAAGCAAGAATATCATATTTTATTTTCCAAGTGGGATTTGACCTTCCTCTTGATACGGGGCTGCGCTAGCCAGTAGTAAAGATGAGTAGAAAACACTATAAAATTAATATACATGGAGTTGTAATAGTTCATATGTAAAGTAGATAAGTACAGTACAGTAAGGAACACTGAATTATTAGTTTTATTCGCTACTACATATTTAAAAATCTTTGGATTTTGATTCAAGATTTCTATGATAGAAAAGATTTTTCAGAATACTAGATAATTAGTAAATAATTGTAGTAGCGAATAAAATTTATAATTCAGTGTTCCAAATAACCCCATGGATCCCAAATAGACCCACTTTACGGTACATAATTATAACAGAGCACGTAGACCTTTGCTACAGGATTGCTACGAGCAAAATTATGCGCTACGGTTTAACTTTATTTCAATATGAGGAGCACAATTCTTGGAATACCAGGTAAAATTATTGTTGCGGCTGCTTCTGATAACCACCCTATGTAATATATACTTACGAGTATATAATTTAACTATTATTTATCCTTATATACCTGAGACTAGCTAACATGAGGACATACATTCATTTAATTTTATCTTTTAAACTGTTGGTAATGAAATGAATAGGACTGAGATTTAATTGTTACGTTCGTAAGTTTTTGAATAATTATCATGGTTGCCTCATGGCCTCCAACGAAGAGATCTTGATAATAATAGTTATTACCGTTCTGTGTAATAGCTACCTAAGTAATGGAATAAACTCGTCTCGATTTTATTTATTTATTTATTTGTCATGGAATCAACAGCACTTAAAAATAACATTTGTGAAATTTATACTATACTTGCTGCCAATTATAGATTCCTACTCTGTACACAAAAAACTTATATGTATTATATGTCTAATAGCTAAAGGCGAATATGAACAAATCATTTTATAAAACAAAAGAAGTTACTCGTATTTAAGCTAAGTTAAGGAGGTAATTAAAACAAAAACACGAAACATAAAATACAAATAAAGTTAAACCAAGAAAAATGAAAAAATTATAAATCGTCGTCGATTAACTCTCAGTGATGACTTTTTTGGCGCAGCCAGTGACAAACCGGTATCACATTACATAATTTATTGAAATATTTATTATAGAAGATATTCCAGTTTACCGTTGATTGCCCTTGCATCACTTTCTTCAAAGTTTTCTTGCTAATGAAACAGCCGTAATATTTCGGAGTGAGACTTGACCAAAAGTGATATGACATGGCTCAACAACCCGCTGAAACTTAAAGGAGAAACGGAACACGTCACTTTCACGATTCAAACCATCCCGAACATAATACAAACAATGATAACAAAGGCCGGTGAAATTATAGACACACTAGATGCGCCCCGCGGTTTCACCCGCGCAAATTTAAATACCGGTATTCCCACGAGATAAAAAGCAGCCTATGTGTTATTCCAGATTATAATCCATCTCTCTGCCAAGTTTCATCCAGATCCGTTCAGCCGTTCTGGCGTGAAATAGTAACAAACATCCATCCGTCCATCCATCCATCCATACATAGGTATAAACTTTCGCGTTTATTATAGTAGTAGGATGAGGCAGCAACACTGCTGGATGGCAGAAATAAGCATTATGATGGTAATATGCATATATTGATAAGGTTAGTACGGCGTATACTGATACGGTTTTTTGTATATTGTTTTTTTTTTAAACTCGGGAGATGATAGATCAGCATGAAACCGCTCGTCTTATTCCAAATCTACCTGGTCTTCAGTCATGAAGAACACAACGACCAAAAATTATGGTCTAATGCAAAATTTGTGTCTAATACTAACTTGTTTACTCTTCTCCCCTCGAGCATGCCGATAGCTATGATAGCGTTGGTGGCAATGTCTACTGGGATCACTTGCGCAGCACACTTTCCGTCGCACAGCATGGTTCTGATGACTCCTTTCCCAGCTCCCAGCATCACGCCAATCGGCCCATTTAAGCTGTCCACCCATCCTGCTATAGGCTCCTTTACAGATGGGCACACTTAAAAAAATAACCATTCAACCATTTACAAAACATCAAATAATAATTATAAATAACCCTCAAGATCACATCAATATCAAAAACTGTTGTTTCGTCCAATCATACCGATGCGATGATTGGACGAGACAACAAGTTTTGGCTTATAGCTGTGTTCTTCTAGTCTAGCCTAGCCAGTAGTGCAAGTACCGTTCTTATCGATCGCTTATTTGACATTTAGAATCGTCAAAAATTCGTTAAAAATGGTTACAACAATGGATAAACCCATTTTTAACGAATTTTGGCGATTCTAAATGTCAAATTAAGCGCACGGTAAGAACGGTACTTGCACTACACAGCAGCACTTACTAAAGGTAGATATAGCTTACCTATGCTCGGC
The DNA here is from genome assembly GCA_963576535.1 of Plemyria rubiginata. Lineage (NCBI taxonomy): Eukaryota > Metazoa > Arthropoda > Insecta > Lepidoptera > Geometridae > Plemyria > Plemyria rubiginata. Next base: position 8,969,342 of record OY754905.1, read on the forward strand.
CGAGCGATAGCAACAGGTAGATCAGAATACGCCTGGTCCACCACATTCTCCGCAAGACGTTTGGAAAAGGTGTAGCAGTTCGGATGAGGACCGAGAAGGGATGGTGTTATAAGTGCAAGCTGTTCATCGTTCAGCCATCCAATAAGCTGCATCATGTTCTCAGGCATAGCCGGTGGTGGGAATGTCTTAAATGCATTCGTTTCAATATTAGTTAAAATCCTTCAGTTGGTTACAAATGTTTGGTTTGAAAGAAAGTATGTAGAAAATGTGTTAGGTGGATATATTATTTAGATCAAAACCTGCTAGCCATTATTTTTTTGAGTACCTATCATATCCTAGCTCTAGACTGCACACGTATGTTAAGCTATAGCATAAGTATACCTACGTGTGCAGTCCTATCATAACCTAGCTCTAGACTGCACACGTATGGTAAGCTATAGCATAATTATACGTGTGCAGTCTAGAGCTAGGTTCAAAACTCATCTTTTTATTTTTAAACTAAAAAAAGTGGAGATATTTTAGTTTACCTTTTCGCTTAGAATGTCGTAATCAGGATGGCAAAACGCGGTAGAGAGGTGAATAAAAGCGACAAGGTTCTTGAGCTGTCTGGCAACGTTTAAAGTCCTCAGTGTTCCTGAAGTATTCATATTGATGTTGTCTTTCAAAGGGCCCTCCAGTCTCAATGTCGCCGCAAAATGGAATACTACTGAGATATCCTGCGATAGCTTTTCAATTTCTGAACTTGATAGTCCAAAGTCTTCGAGCAACACGTCTCCTGGCAGTGTTTTTAGCTTCTTCAATGCACTCGGACGCTCCTTTCTTAGGCGATCGAAAAGCTGTTGATTCAAAGGTGAATGACACTATCAGCAATGGTACTGTTCGATTGTTTTTTTATACAGGGTGTCCCAGAACTCAACGTCAAGCCGAAACGGGGCGACAGGATTGATTGTAAACATCATGAAAAAAATCTATCCCATGCAGTTTGAAAATTATAGGCATTTAAAAATCTAAAAATTTGGTCAATCTGTAACCATTTTTCGTTTAGTGTGGTTAATTTTTATTATATTTGTTAATTTAAACTTAGAAACCGAACCCTAAATAATATTTCTAAGAATCACAGTCAAAAATAATGGATTTACTTATGTTTTGCTTTTTTCAATTTTTTTTCTGACTTTTCTCATTATGTTTACAATCAATCCTGTCGCCCCGTTTCGGATTGACGTTGAGTTCTGGGACACCCTGTATATCATCAATAGGTACATTACACTTTATGTGTTCGTTAACTTACAGGAATTCGCTGCATATCTTCCAACCGTTGGGCAGCTGACTTGCCTCTCTTCGGTCGTGTAAGGACGAAAATGTTGCCCATATCAGGTATAGAGTAGAGCATCTTTTCTATCAGAACCTTGCCCATAAAGCCAGTGCCTCCAGTCACCAGCACATTTCTATTTTTGTAGAATTCTCTGATGGATGTATTTGTCGACATTTCTGCAAAAAGTTTAAACCTCAGATCTAATAAAGCTGGTTCAAGAAATATGTAGGTACCTACTATTCAAAAACCCAAAATGTTTGTTTGCGCACCGGCTTCGAAGAAGTACTTGGGTGCGTTTCGCCTAGGTGCGGTTCATTTAGGTGCGGTTCGAGGAATGCCCCGTTTGTTTCACTGGATTTTTACTCAGACATTTTTAGTAGACGATTTTTTTCGGTATAGAATGATATACTTATTTGCTGTAATTTGTTGTACAAATAAATAAATAATAAATAAATGTTTTTAAATAAATGAGATATATTTCAAACTGCCATAAGTAGTAGCCATAACTGAACCTTTATCAGTATTCTGCTAGATAAATATTTAAAGTTTTTATGTGCTTACAATAAATAATACCTGCTTCATTGCCCTCACTTACAGCTTCATCACATCAAAACTAAAAAGGTAATAACCATATACAGTACATTTACAAAGTAGGAACGTACTGTGTTCAAATGTTCTTTAATGTAAGCGTTAAATTGTCTACCTAATTTTAGCCGTTTGTTGTTGCGGCCACACGTTTTTATGGTTTTGGTGACTGGCGACTGGTGAGGTACCCTAATATCTATCAGTCTGTATTAATTTTTATCTTCATTCCTTCCTTTTAGTCCTTCTTGCGGAGGGTACAATCAGAGGCCCTCCTGAAGTTAAGTGGTAGCCATCACCTGTCATACAATGCCTTGAGTCCATAACTTGATCATTAGTCCATCGACTTGTTACACAGAATAGGAACATATTTTATTACAAACAGATACAAAAGGCGTCACCTGCCTGTGGTGACTAATTTGATTACGCTGCCTCAGGAGCGGGTCATCTAAAATGCTTTTAGCCTTTGTAGCAAAAGGTCTAACTTGGATGTCTAAAAAGTAATATGCCTTACGCACCCTTCAAACCGAAATACGCAAAAACTGTCCTGCATTATTTTATAAGTAAGTACAAACCACCTTTTTACTTTACGTTACTTCATTGTTAGTTTTTACACATGCTTTAATTGCATACCTAATATTGCAAAACAAGGCTATCATTTTATTTATGTTTACGAAACCATTTTATCTTCACGGTTTTGAGAAAAGCTTTTAACTCCATCTTAAAATATGCTATGTTAATATTTATTGTATACTTCAAAACCAAAGATAGCCTAAAGTGACACGAATGGTCCTCAATTGCCTATCTTGTTTGTAGCTCTTATCTTGCTCCGTTTACTATATCTGATCCTGAATTCCCTGTGAAATTGCTTGCTTTGTAAATACAAAGTCAAAGAGCTTCAATGTATGCAATCACAAAGACTAAGGCTAAGAACTCACGAAGCGGTTTTCACCCGTGCCCGCCGCGGTTGCGGGCCCGCAGCCTTTGTAGAATAATAAATATTTAAATAAAAAATTAAACCACATTTCACGACGCGTTTTACGCCCGCGGCGTGTGCGATTGTTTGCGGCTCCCGCTGCACCGGCAGTCATCTTGTACCGGCGGCTTTTTGTGCGTGCGTAACCGCACAAAACTCCGGTCTCGTGAGTTTTGAAAATAAAACTCCATTCCGCCACCGCGGCGTTCACGGGTGAAAACCGTTTCGTGAGTTCTTAGCCTTACGATGCACGCTACGCGAACGTGAATGAAATGAGGTATAAAATACTAGTTCAAATTCTTTATTTAATAATAAAATAACATTGCAAATAAAACTTTTTCACAAAAAATTGAACCGCCGAAAAAACTGAAAAGCAAGAAATAATACTTAAACGTTCTTTGTTTAACCTCAATAACTAAATTCTTAAACTAATGTAAGTACACCTAAGTAATTTTGAGTCGGCTTTACGTAATTAACGAATTTGATTTACGTAATTAACGAATTTGCTTGTGTGGCGCCGCGGTGCCGACTCAAAATTACTTAGGTACCTATACTTACATTAGTTTAAGAGTTATTTATTAAGGTTAAACAAAGAACGTTTAAGTATTATTTCTTGCTTTTCAGTTTTTAGGGCGGTTCAATTTTTTGTTAAAAAGTTTTATTTTATAATTTTTTGTTGCCATAATCTACTTAATTGTTACGTCTATTGGAAAAGGAATACCCCGAAGATGGTCCTCTAAAAATTTGAAACCAAACCTAAGGATAGCAAAATAGGGATGATTGATTGTTCACTCACTGATTGACTGATAACGTTTGACCACGCGTAACTTTTTACAGAGTAATCTGAATTTGATAATAATTATATTTATCGAACAAATTCTATCTATTAAAAAAAGAATTATCAAAATCGGTTTACTCCATTTTTCATCTAATAAAAAAAGAAAAGTAAAAAGATATGCGCGGTCATACATAAAAAAATATATATAGGTACGCGTCGAATTGATAACCTCCTCCGTTTTTGTTTTCGTCGGTTAAAAATAAATGTTCCAATGCGTTATTCTGTTTATGGTATATTATGACGAATAAGTACTAGCTTTTCATATTTATTCACCTTTTATATCCTACTAATATTATAAATGCGAAAGTTGGTATGTATGGATGGATGGATGGATGGAAGGATGTTTGTTACTCTATAACTCCAGAACGGCTGAACGGATTTTGGTGAAAATTGGCACAGAGATATATTATAGTCTGGAAAAACACATAGGCTACTTTTTATCCCATGGGAATACCGGGATTCAAAAAAACTATGCGGGTGAAACCGCTGGGCGGTTCTAGTATTCGATGAGGCGAGGACGTATTTAATTGACGTATTTAATTTGAAACTACAGCACCGCTATTCAAAACTTTGCTACCACTCGAACACCTCGTTCGAGTGGTAGCAACGCAGCTTTCTAATTGTGGGAATTTCAAATCAATTCTCGGGTAAAGGATTTATCGTGCTATCGTGTACCTACCTCCGCAAACAGATTTACGCAGTCCTTGTGCTTTCAAACGGTGAAACACGGTAGCATCGTGACGAATTTCGGAGCTTAGTCAGCTCCACATGTATTTCATATGAATTAGTTTACTCACCCCCGGTTTCTGAAAGCTCGAACAACACTAATCGGCTGTCAAGTCACTTGCTGTCTCTATCTAATTTGAAGTAAAAGCTGAAAAAGCAAGTGACTTGACAGCCGATTAGTGTTCAACGAGCTTTCAGACACCGCACCGGGTGGGAGTCTACACTGGAAAAATGCGCGAGAGTCTGCAAAAAAAATCTGATTCACTTTAGTAGTGGATTCTCTCGATCTCTTAGTACCAAGTAGTAGCCCTAAATCTAAAATAGGTCAGGTCCTGGGTATGAGTGGATAAGCAGCATGAGATGATGTGCCACCGTCTGGTCTTCTTCACTGCATCGGCCGTGTCCAGTGAGGAGCCTATTGAGCCGACACCAATATGAGTATTTCTCAAACAAAATGTACGTAACGAAAAAGGAAAACGTTACGAAAAAGTACTTTTTCGTAACATAACTCTAGGAACTTAAGGGAGAAAAGTAACGTTTTCCTTTTTCGTTACGTACATTTTGTTTGAGAAATACTCATATGCGGGGCAGGGAAAACTTTGTGTTTCAAAGTGGGGCCAATACAATGGGCGAACGAAGCTCTTGTATTTTCCAGACATAGGTACTTTTCCATTTTGCTGCTAGCTGGAAGTTATTTAGGTGTCGGGCGGCAGCGTAAAGAGCATGAGTTAAAAGTTGCCTGACACCGTATGAATCATCTACAAATAGTACAAAAGCCGGTGAAATTTTTGCCTTGTTATATCATTATACCTCGCTGTGTTCTCAGCACCTCTCGTTGCGAGCAGTAAGTACTGTATTTTTTAATGAGCTCTTCCGGTAAAGTTTGTTATTTCGTTTTACGTTTATCAAATGTTTTTTTAGAAATTTGGCTCTAGACAACACGGAATGATTTTTATAGTTTAATTTCTCAACTCATCCGTACATAATATGTATCCATCCATATTATGGACCTTAATTTGTTAAATTGATAAACTCATACATGATAGATATATAGAAAACCAAACATTACAAGAACTAATTTAACCTACAGCTAAGTAGGTACAAGTACCCCGTCGAAAAAAGTGAAAAGGTTTCAGCGGGTCTTTCACTCGCACATCTCAACAAATTTGTAAAGTTATAAAACCAAAAAAAAGCAAAAAGTACCTAAGTAGATTATTGAAAATAATATTATACAAATTTAGAATGTTTAATTCGGTGTAAAATAACGTCTATGTATGATTAAATAAACGAAATTTGTGTTAATTCTTAAGATAAGAAACTCAAAATTCTATTCAAACTCCCGGACACGCCCAGTCAGAAAAAAGGTAAGGTCATGATGTCGAAAAAAAGAGTCGGTCGCTACATTGCTGTGGCTGCCAGTATTGATGCCAGTCAAAAATGATTGCTACTAATAGCAGAGACCTTCTATTTTGGAGGTAAATTGACAAGATAAAAATAAGTACCAAACAGCATTGAGCCAGCAGTTTTGCAAGAGCTCTGGTGTTTGTCAACGGCATTAGATTCGAGGACTTGATCAAGTGTATTTATTTGTACTCGTTATAAATAACGATTAACCAACGCTTAAAAAGATGAGAGGTTCATTAGCTGAGTACATGGGTAGCTACCCTATAACCCTATTTTTTCGATGAAAATAGTGGATTGATTATAAAGTTATGTTTGCACTTAAAATCGCTATTCGGTACTCGCGTTATAATTTGCGAATTTATCTTGTTTCAACATCATCCTATTTGAGAAAATGCGACGAAAATGCGAACACAAATTAAATAGCGATGTGAAATCGATAAGCGATGATAATTGCCACTATTGGATTTCCCCAAAAATCTGGAGTTGTTATTTGGTACTGAGAGATCTGGGGCCCAAATCACGAATGAATATTGCGTTTGTGCTGTCGTAAGGCCGGGTTCCCACTATGCCGGACCGGCAGATCTGCCGGAAACCGGACACCGGAAAGAGTGTTCACATTACACCGGATCCCACAAGAAAATCGGACAAGCACCTCAGTTGAATTTGGACCTGTGCCCACAATGGACGACGAAATTGTTGTGTTGTGGTGGTGGTGGTACAGAAGGCAAAATAAAAGAACAAAGTATTGGGTACATCCTATTTTACGGGAAAGATTTTCACTTGGGACATTTGAAACATTAATGAGTGAACTTAGAAGTGACGGATCAAAGTTCTTCAATTATTTTCGAATAACAATTAAAGCGTAATTAAAGTTTCTATATTTGAATGTCGCTCATGCTACACGTCTACTTTACTCAGAAAATGCGAGCCGAATGAAGTGCGGGGAGCACGGGCGGGGAGGGAACACGGGCCGGAACTGGTTCACATTACTCCGGTCCGGTGATTTTGCCGGCATGCGGCATTTTGTAGTGACAAAACTGAAAAAAAATGCCGGGCTCGGCGAAAAAGCCAGACTCGGGATCATGTGAATAGCTTCATACAATTTGTACCGCCACTAGGCCTTCCGGCAATTTTACCGGACCGGGAGATCTGCCAGTCCGGCATAGTGGGAACCCGGCCTTAGAGTTACGATACGTTACCGCCACGAATGTCAAATTCATTCATGATTAGGCCCCTGTGAGTGGATTATCCGACGGGCTTGAGGATCAAAGTTTTTAAGGCTAAAAAATTATAAAAAAAATATTTTTTAATTTAATTTATTCGTGGTCTTTCCGCTCAGCACTATCTGGGCCCAAACTAAGTTAACGCTTGCAATGTAAAGACTTGGTTGTAATAGGTAATAGGTAGGTAATACCTACGTATTTGATTAAAACAATTGTTTAAACCTGTTAGCTATGTAAGAGTTTATCCTATCTATGTATTCGTGTGAAGAGGTTTTATCTGTTTTAAAAAGCTTTTGCAGTTATTAAATTCTAATAATATTTACGAAACAAAGTAAAGTGAAATATAATGATAGTCGATATCGATTTTTGATCCGTGTTGAAGGTTGTTTTTTTTATCACTTTAAGTAGCAATAATTATTTACGAAAATTCAATACATAATTTAAAAGAAGTGTTATTGTTCACATATTATTGTGAGTCTTTTTTGTGTATTACAAAAAATCTTGATTACATAGTAACTATTCTAACTTGGTGAGACAAAAAATCTTGAAACGAAGTGCTGGCTAAAAGGATGGTTAGGTCACTCCATCCTTTTGTATTTTTGTATACAGCTGTTGGAACTTGCAGGTTTATGTTGGGACTTGTTTGCTCACGGAAGACAGGTAGGTAGATTTCTTATGTTATTTCTTTAGTGTTAAAATAGTTTTTGCTACTTTAATTCACACAATAATCAGTCAGAACTGTTATGTGATGAAGCCGGAACTGTGACTACATCACAGTTCCGGCTTCAGTATTTTCGACACTGACGAGTGAGAGCTGAGAGCACCAAGGAATTTAAATACTACGTATTTTTATAGGAGTGAAAATACAGACACCAGAGGTAAAGGTATGCATTAGGCATACATAATATCTTTTCCTAAAGTTGATGAACGCAGGGCAATGCATATCGTGTTGCAAAGCAACGCTAGGTATGTTATGGGTGATTGTTACCACATAACATATCCAACTTCTTAGAACTTTCTGAGGACGTCTAACAGGGGTATTCAGCGGAGCAGGAGTTGTAATTATAGGACTCAAATTCAATACAAATATACTTAATTCTGTGTTTACCGATAAAAACTTATGGTAAAGTTATAAACACTGTGTTTCAGTTTCAATAATTTTACGTAAATTGGATGTAGGTCTGTATGTACATAAGTGGAGTTTTTTCACGTCTGCAATTTCTCATTAAAATTAAGCGCGACAGTGCATTTATTATAAATACATCATTTTACCTGACAACTAAATATACCTACTCCTAGCGCTAAGATGATTCAAAGTTATTCTTGCTGATCTCTTGACACCGTCATATACTATCATTGTATAAATTATTTTATTTTATAAGAAAATAACCACAACAAATCACACTGTTTCGGCTTAGCACTCATCTTTTGTATATCCACTTTTTTATAAATCGTCCAAATGATTGCTATTGCAGAAGCCTTATCGCATATTCAGATTATTTATTCGTAGATATTCAGTCAGTAAGTTTTGATAGTTTCGTTATATTGGCAGATTCTAAAAGTTCTTTGCAACATTTGGTTCGCTGTACTACCTCTCATGCCAGGGGTGTGCTGCCGATTGATGCCTAACACATTCTCGAATATATAGCTCGATTGCAATCTCATAACAAAAGAATCATGCTGCAATGGATTCCATCCCATATTCAGATTTAGGAGAATGACTTTGTTGATGAGCTAGCTAGCTTCTGTATATGGGCTTCCATTTTCTGTGACGCCTCTTTTTTCTGACTATTATCAGTTTATTAAAAGATAATTTTAATGATGTATGGCAGGATTACTTTGACGAGTGGTACAAAGAAAAGGGAATTTGGTTTCGAACTATCCAACCACTTATCATTTTATCCGTGGATAGATAATATTTCAATGAATAGAAATTGATTAGGGATGGCTTTAAGATTACGTTCCGGGCACATTCCAGCAAACAAATTTTAGGCTGGCAGAATTGTGGCAGTGTGGTCGCGCAGCGATAAAGCCCTTTAAATAAAAAAAAACAAGTTCCTCTTGCTCACACATTTCGGCATTTTGAAAGATAATTAATAATCGACGAAACCTGTTTTGATCATAATGTCATTTTTGAAGAACTGTGTGCAATGTGATTGCATACTACATGGGTGACTGCGATTTTTATAAATAAGTTCAGTGTTCAATCAGTTGAAATGTGCAAGCGAGATTTACGAGTACATTATTATCAACAGTAGTCCTCGTCTTAAGGCGAAGACAAGAGCTAATATAACTCTCCCTCGCACGATTCGACAAAAGATAAGATAAAGAATAAAGTAAAAAAAAAACAAAAAAGCGACAAAGATAAGATATAAAATCACTAATATCATTTTCGAAAACTCACAATCAACCACTTTTGCAATGTGATTGCACACAGTGTAGTTAAAAATGTAGTTTAATCAAAATGAAATGTTTACTAGAAACTGTGATTGCACACAAATTAGTTGTTTGCGATTTTCGAAAATGATTTTAGTGTTTTTTTATCTTTTAACAAGTCAAAACGTGCGAGCGAGTCACATTAGCTCTTGTACTCGCTCATTCCGACGATGCAGCATTGAATGTGTATTGTATAAAATAATAGATGCGCCCTTAGTTTTCGAAAACTGACCTTTTACACCCCAAACACAACAAGCCAAAATTAACAATTTAAAATCGGTGTATTGTATTGTATATGAATATTTAAGAAATAAGTCACATACCTAATTAAATTTTGCTATGTAATATTATTGCAGAAACAGCCAAAGTTCGATCACAAAGTTACGTAATTATATCGTTCGGACTTACTGCGCGTTGTATTCGTAGGAGTGAGAAGGCGTGACAGCCTGCCGGCGAGATCTGACACGGACTGAACCAATGCGCCCGCGCATGTCTTTCGTGAACGAGACAAGGCTCCCTGCGCATTATTCGGATAAACTTAAAAATAATTAACAAATGCGGCAAGGATGATTTGGGTCAAGGAATTTAAATAGGTTGGGTACAAGTTGTTTCAGTTTTTATTATATCACAGTTCTTGAGGATACAGATATCAGTAGATATCAGTTGATGCCTATTTTATGCTTTTGCATATTTTTAAACAAACGTGTAAACAAATTTTATGACAAATGTGTGGTATTTCTTTACAATTTTAGAAGGACTTGTGATAATATAATAACTGGTAGGTATGTACTTGGTACTTTAGGTGTCAATCGAATTAAGCACTCTTTACCTACTATTAAATAACCCTTAGCGAAATTATTCCCTGCTTATTCCTTCATGCAACCAACAACAAAAAAGAACTAGGATTCTAACTTACCTACTCTTCTCGGTAAACACGAGACCACTTTGTTAGCTGGCTGTCTGCATCTTTCTTCATAATTGTTTATTTTTTGTGCGCCGAACAAAGCCTGTCCAAAAGAAGACTAACAGTGGTGCTATTCCGTAAACAAATTTCACCTAAGTGACCGTGGAACCCGCAGTGAGATTTTACTTTGGTAGCATTGTTATACACTGACTCAGAACAAGAGGGTTTACTCCCTTTGAGTAACACCTTTCAGTCCCACTGTGCAACAATGGGACAAATACTTCCCGTTAAGTCCCCTTAACACCTGTTAAAAATTGCAACTTTTTTTCCCGTTTGGTTACACTGTAGATGGAGGTACGTTTTCAACCGACTTCAAAGAAGGTGGATGTTCTCAATTCTACTGTATCTGTTTTTTCTTATAGTTTTGTCATGCAATTATTACTCAGCTATTTAGTTCTTTTTTGTTTTGGTATGTCATACTTAGAAGTATATAATTTTATAAAAAAATATGTAGAGCTTTTTGGAAAAATAAGGAAATAATATTGTGGAGATATATATACCTAAAAGGAAGGCCTACGCCGTAGACTCTACGGCGTAGAGGCTACCGCTGCTGAGGAAGAAGAAAGACGACGAGAAATAAACTTTATTGTATGTATGAGCATAATTTCCAAACCTGTAAAATGAATCGGTTTCATTAATAATAATAATAGGTAATAATAAAACTTAATCTCAGAAAAAATACCCATAATACACAATAAATATTCTGTTGCGATGACGAGTGTGTGGGTATTTGGTGGGTATGCGTTAGCATCCCTGCTAGTCTATGGTGTGGGTGTTGCGATGACTTCCTGAAGTTCCTGAACACGACACGTTCCGGCCAGAATCCGTTGTCCAAGTAGGTACGTTGAGTCGATCTGTCGGTACTCTCACCGCAAAGGAATTGAAACGTAGATTGAAACTCACTTTTAGGCGGAATTGATGACTACATACGGAAAAATTAAAAATATAGGAAAAAAAATGTGCTAACTAATTTCATAACAAGACAGCAATTTCATATGTTCTTCTTATTCGTAGGATAATAAGCGCGCCTCAATGCTAGTGCTCTTAAACGGTAAAGGAAAACATCGTGAGGAAACCAGTTAGTATTCTAACAGCGGCGATGGGCTTGCAACCTGTCACGTATGGAATACAAACTACTGCAAAATGTGGGTAACGTTTGGACGTACCTCTGACTTCCGTTAATAGACATCCTCAAAGAATCTTGAGTTAGTACTTGGTACTGAGAGATCTGAAGGCATATCTACCGTGCCTGGGGATCAAAGTCGTTAAGCTGTTTTCAGTTTCCAATAAGCTTCATAAAGAGAACTTGACACTTTAGAACTGTTTTGGAATGTTTAGGTTCTACGCCGATCCTGACTGTTCCTGATGTTTTCCTTCACCGTTTGAGGGTACTGACACAATTTTTTTTTTATATTCATAAGTAAAACAGATAATTTAGTACCGTACTTTAAGTATACCTACTGTAGGTACTGTATAGTGATGTCAGACGTAATGAGTTTACTCTGCTCTCTTTCCGTATCTCGTAAGTGTTCTTTGGTCCCATAAGAGCAAGTTTAGCCAAAGTAGTATAAGTAATTATTGACACGGGAAGTATTGAAAAGTTTGCTGTGCACTTTCAGGTAAGTTTTCACGAGCTTACTTTATATTTAGGCTGTGAGTGAGCTTCGCCTGCTCTAGAGAAGCACGTTTTGTAGATTATTCATCTAATGCGTAATAATAGCCTACCCTGCGGTAATATCTTGTACATAAAGACTAGAATTATATAAGGTCTACCTGTTTGCTATTATAGTTGGGGAAATTAAACCGTGGTATACAGTGATATCTATAATCTATAATCGCTAAATTATTCACTTTACGACTCTATCGTGTCTTATGTCTACAGTCATCATCATCATCATCAACAGCCCACAGAAGTCCACTGCTGGACATAGGCCTCCCCTATCCGCTTCCAGGAAGAACGATTCTGAGCCCTTTCCATCCACCGACTACCCGCGATCCTAACAATGTCGTCAGTCCATCGGGTAGGAGGGCGTCCCGCACTTCGCTTTCCTGTTCGTGGTCGCCATTCAAGAACCTTTATTCCCTATCGGTTGTCAGTTCTTCGAGCTACATGACCTGCCCATTGCCACTTCAACTTGCTGATTCTGAGAGCTATGTCGGCTACCTTGGTTCTCCTACGGATTTCCTCATTTCTGATTCTATCTCGTAGTGAAACTCCTAGCATAGCTCTCTCCATAGCTCGTTGTGCGACTCCACGTCTCAGTTCCATATGTCATCACTGGCAACACACATGTCTACAGTGCCTAGTTATAATAAAAAAATTAAAGCTAATAGTTTTCACCTAGAAATAAAAATAACGAGTAATGTTCCTTTCAACAATATTTATTAATATAAGTAGGTACCTACTTTACTCAATACATTTTTTAATTTTAATTCTCATTCTGAGATATTCTAACCTCGCAAGCTCAAACTTCAGTGAACGTTTATCACGATGCTCATTGTATACCTTTTACTACTCTGAAGAGACGCGGTTTTAAATTGGCAAACATCTATTTCCAATTAATTGACTTTTAAACATAAATTCAAAAAACTGAAGGAATTAAAATTCGCCAATTTAAAATCTTGATTAACTTATTCATGTAATTAAATTAACTTCTGTTTTGTGCTTTCATTGTCCTTATTTACTTTCAAAAAAGATAGTACATTGAATCCACAAAATCAAAACATCAGGGCGGCAATGCAGCAAGCGTATCTGGGGCGCTGATTTGGATCAGTTGAGCTATATCTAGGTCAATCTCAACAGTCTGCAGATAGCTCAATTGTTTCTAATTGTGTTGTTTAAATTCACTGTAATTTAATTTGTAAATAAATGATTGTTTTTTTTACAAAAGCTTTGCCTATTGAAGTTATAATCCACGTTCCTAACAATAGCCACTCGATTTTAAATCCAAGTTTGTCCGTCATTACGAGCGTTTTTTCAACAAACATGTTCTACACGTGTAGTTTTATATCGCCAAGCTTGTGTACGGGCCACATGCATTCGCAGCCCGCTGGAATCACCAGGGTCCTGGTCTCCCAGCAGTCACTGAGGATATAATAAAATAATATAAAGACTAGCGACCCGCCCGCGCGCCCCTGCTTCGCACGGGTGCACATTGTTTTTTTATTTATTGGATTTATATGACATCCTACTATCCTGGTCTAATTTCCCATAAGCCCGAAAGCGCATGCATCGGACATCGTTATTAATTCCATATAATTACTCACAGGATTCATTTTATGATACCTACCACAAGGCAGTTCGTTTGTTTACTTTGGTTATGAAATTGTTTGGTTGAGCCCAATCATAAGGAAGACAAGTTTTCTTTCATCTTTTCTTTCCTCTGTGGCGGAGTGGGCGAGAGTCCGGTGCGTCACAAGAGGTTGCGGGTTCGATTCCCGCCTCGGAACAAGTTTGTGTACGATCTGCAGAAATTTGTTCCGTTGGTCTGGGTATTTTCTATGTATGATAAAAAAAAACTATCTAGGTATCTTAAGTATAGAATGTATTAAATATATCAGTTATCTAGCACCCATGACACAAGCTTTGAGTAGCTTACTTTGGGGCCAGATGGTTTTTTGTGGATAGTCCAGCATTATTTTTTTTATTTTTTTTTATGAACCTACAGCTTGTTCATTTTAACTGTTTTTATAGTGTATGCTATCCAAATTATTTGACATCTTCTAAAATATTTTGATATATTATTTGGTAAAAGAATAATGAGGCTCCAGTCAGTCTGTCCAACTAGTGAGGTGTAGACAAACCTGCCTTCACCCACACAAGCAAATGAGGTGTATAGATGCAATACATGCCACCAAGCAATTTCATTCGTTATTCAGTTTCCCGCCAGACATGAAAGTGTCACTTTCACGTTCGGCGGGAAACTGAATGACGAATTAAATTATCAGGTTTCATGTATTGCGTCTATACACTTCATTTGCTTGTGTGGGTGAAGGCAGGTAGAGGGGCGTGCATTTTTAGAATGGTTTATCTTCTACCAAATCAAAACCGTGATGCACTTTCGTCACGTCACGAATCCTGATGTCTATGGCAAAAGGAATAATTCTTCCACTCATAAATTCTGATGTTACCATGAACCGCCTCTAATGCAATGTGTGGTAATCTAAAAGTGACTGTGTAACACTTTTTATTCATGATGAAACATCCAGTGTCTTAATCAACGATCCTGGTTTTCTAAAGACTGCTTCAGTCATAGACGGGCGTTTTTTTATAAATCAGCAAAGTCATCTTTATAAAGTGTACAAACACCGCTTTTCGAAACTGAAGGTGTCTAATGCACATTGAAGCACATTGCAGCTATTCTATACACAAAAATAAAATATATCCAGGGATGCCTAAAATGGCGGTTGTTTACCAAATATATCCTTTTGACTGTCAAGAACCTTAGTCCTATGTGAATGAATAAGGTGAAGTAGTTAGTATAGTACCAAGGTAACGTTATGTGCTATCCTAATGTCAAGTAGTATTACAGAGCAGGCATTACACATTTCACTATATTAAGTAGGTAGGTATATAACTATCACCGATAATCAAAATGTAAAGTTTGTAGCAAAAAGGAACTCAAGAGGTCTAACAATAAAAAGCCAGACAAATCTTCACTACATAGTATAAAACAAAGTCGCTTTCTCTGTCCCTATATCCTTATGTCCCTATGTATGCTCAAATCTTTAAAACTACGCAACGGATTTCGATGCGGTTTTTTCTAATAGATAGAGTGATTCTAGAGGAAGGTTTATATGTATGATACATGCATGATATGTGCACCCGTGCGAAGCAGGGGCGCGCGGGCGGGTCGCTATAGTACACTATAAGCTAATAAAAATTTCTGAAACCAGTTACCTACTTCAATTCAGTTTTTCCAGTAGTTAGGTATCAAAGACGATCCGAAAAGATATAGAACAAACACTGCAATGCAACTGAGAGCCAGCTATAGGTATTTAGTTACCTGGTATACCGTCTTCTAGTAAGATGTATCGTCTTGTTCCACTGAACGCACGAAAACCCGAGGCTCGAACATATCTAGAAATTTCCAAGCTGATAATACAGAATTGTTCGTACAATGATAAAGTTTATGAAGCCTACATTTCTTGAAGAAACAAACAACTCCTTCATTTGGGTTAGTCACTAATATAACAAAAGAAGATTTAAAGGCCTCCGTTATTGCGTTACGACCGGACTTTTCTTTTCGTATTTATCGAAGACCTACATTTACATTGAAAAAGCTACAAAACAAGCTCCAACTTTTCTCACACAACTTCTCGTCACAGCCTACATTGATTTTTGTAGAAACTTGGATTTTTTTACTGTGAGTTTCCACTACCATAGCATCAACATAAAAACAAGGCGAAAACAGTTTTTTATTGAATTTATCAAACAATGTTTAAGAAGTTACGGTCTTGGGACCGACGATCTATCCTCAGACCCAAACGTTCCTGAAAAGGCTATGGGAAAATCTCATTAGAATTTTCTCGAAGCCTTCTAAGGAATGTTTCGTAGACTGACCTCATTCGTAACCCCAACGTCTTCGCTGGATTGCTCAGTACATCTCACTTCTTCATAATAGGCAGGTCTGTATTCGTACTCGTTCGTATTCAATTTCCTGATATTTCTCTCCAGATGACAAATGGGATAATGCTTCTGGAACAATCAGGCCTAAAAACTTACCATTTAACAAAAAGCAATTTCCTACAGAAGCTTTATCACAAAAATATGATTAAAACTCGATTTAGATGATAGAGAAGAAAATGCTATTGTTACAAACGAACATTATTATACTTATCTAATATTTTCTAGTAGGTATAACAGACTCTATTCCTATAACATTAAAAAGAGCTCGTTTGGAAGTTAAAGGAATATCGGAAGGTTTTCTGTTGGCATGCCTTCATCCGAAGCTTCATGCACTAGCTCTCCCTAAGTGGTTTCATTGGTAAGCCCGAAAGAAACTCTTCAGGCTTTTTTTAAGAACACTAATGTTTTATTCTATGCCTTGCGCCGAGATGCTTATTGCATTTTTACACCATATACCTAAACCAAGTTATTTTGTAGCTATTTGGACTTTCATTGCTGATATTTAAAAGAACTTCGTATCAATCTCTTCATCATCAGCATACAGAAGTCCACTGCTGGACATAGGCCTCCCCTATCCGTTTCCTAAGAGAACGATTCTGAGCCCTTTCCATCCACCGACCACCGGCGATCCTAACAATGTCGTCAGTCCATCGGGTAGGAGGGCATCCCACACTTCTGTTTCCTTTTAGTAGCAATCTAACAAGGTTCTATTGGTTGTAGTACTGTGATATGCAAGTATTTGAAGGAAGTCTATGAGTATTGAGATGAATTGTTGTGTTGTTGACAGCCTACGTAGCTCAGTTGGTAGTAGCTCTGCCTTCTGCGCCGTAGGTCGTGGGTTCGATTCCCACCGTGAACAAACATTTGTGTGATGAACATAAATGTTTGTTCTCTGTCTGGGTGTTATATAATATTATAAGTATGTATTTACAAAAAAAAGTATATAAGTATTATATCAGCTATCTGGTTCCTATATTACAAGCATAAGCAGCTTAGTTTGGGGCTAGATAGTGCTGTATGGAAAGTCCACCAATATTGTGATGATTGTGACGTGAGTTATCTTGAATGAAGGTCAAGGCGGGTCGTACTTTTTGCTTCCGCGTAGCTGTGCTCCAATTGTTCAATCACGTAAGTAATGCTGGCTGCTTCTAGCTGTAGTCAGTGTTGACTCTATTTTTATTTTGATACATTTTGTGAATAATGGGTCTTCGAACTTAGAGTGAGGTCGTTACGTGCAATGTCTGCTGCGATGGGAAACGCAAGATGATCATGACTCATCATGACTCAGCGATACTAAAGACAGTGTAATGACCTCAAAGCGATTGCACTTTTCTAGCCGTGCTATTTGATTTTCGGTATTTTGTAACACAAGAGGCAATGGAATACTGACAACCGCACACATACACCAATCAAGCAATTTATACATATGTATGAGACCGCAAAATCTAGACCCAATACATACCCGTATTAGTTTTATAAACAAATACGCGGTACCTACGATCGTCCTTCAATATTTTTTTAAAAAGCGGGATATCCGATATGATTGACTTTATATTTAGACACGGTTTACATCCTTTATGATTAAACATCCTTCGAGGTCGTGTAAGTAAAGATGCGAAAGAAAATCACATTGTAACAATTAATTCTAGAAGTATTGATCTTAGCTAACTGATTCAGCAATTTAGAGTTAAATACAATGGTGACCACTCTGTGTCTAAGTACATAATTGGTTGCCAATTAAAGTTCCATGTAATCAGGGGTGAGTATTACTTGAGCTCAACTTAAAAAAATACAAAAAAAGAGCAGTAAACACTTCAGGTAGAAAAAGCAAAGTGTTAGTTGTAAATAAACAGGTACCTAAGTAAACCAATTCAATTTAGAATTGTTAAGAAAACAAACCTGAGTTCCAAGTTGCCTCAACCCTCTTTCCCTGGAAGCTTGAAGAGTTTCTGTGTATTCTGGCAGACCCTGTGGGAAAAGATCATACTTTACTCACCAAATATTTCAGGCTTCTACCGTGGACAGCAAAAACTACTGAAACTAACCCCGAGAGATTCAACATTTTTTAACGAATATGTTTTAGTGAATGATCAGAATAATCTCATATTATTGTATTTTATCAGTCACAGAGCCTTGAAGCACACACACATAATATCATACTAATATCATAATATCATCATCATCGAATATTACCGAAAAAAAAGTTTATAGAACGACGAAAAAGTTCCAAATGTCCAAAGACAACAAAACCATGTCAGCTAAATCTTCTCATACCTATATTGTGTGTTAGAGGTCAACTTACTAGCCAGTTTTGCTCAGTAAAGTTTTCAAGAATGTTTTCACAACTGCTAAAATTGACAGATCAATTCTAGAGGTAAGCGGTCGGCCTACAGTCTTAACATAGAAAAGCCTAAAAGGTCCAGCACAATTTCGATTTTAGTTGAAAATGTCTATTTTCTGATTACTAATTTTTTTAATGCACCTAAATTTGCTGTTTTATTGTATAATTACGAGAATGAATAGTTGTAGATATCTACCAGGGACCTCAAGAGATGTCAATCATGCCTGAACCAGTCGTCAAGAATGAGAAGAAATAAGACAAGACACCTTCCGGCCTCAAAGGCACAACTACTATGCAATACTGATTGTGCTCTGTGTATTTTTGATTCCCTTCTATACACCTAAACCTAATTGGTCCGTTCCGGCATAAAAATGTACCTGTGGCCCACTGACGTAAACTAGAATCCCTGGTTATACCGTGGGTGCTATTTTAATTGAAAATGTTTCGTGACTTCATGTGGAGTGCATAATGGAAATAATTTATGAGAACGGTCATCATTACCTCCATAGAATCTCTACAATTGGGGTCATCATCAGCATCACGCGCCCGGTCCAGTGCCAGTTGCCTAGTTCTCTCCAACCTTCCGAGGACTGAGTTCAATATCTTGTCAGGATTTGGTATCCTTAAAACGTGCTCGATGAAATCTCGTGCCATGTCTTCTCCGGAACTGGATGATAATGCAGATGCCAGGCATAGAGATAAGCATAGAGTCTGTGAAAAACGATTAACTTAGGTTCAATAATACATATTACTAGATAGCCCGGTGTACTTCGTATTACCTATCCTAACGACATTAAAACTCTACCCTTTGCTAAAATGGCTGAATATTTTTTTTATATATAGAGATTACTCTAAAGGATAAAAAAAACGATACCAAGTCGTATGTTTGTTGTCAGCTTTAGACGCGTGGAACTTGCGACGTTTCAATTGATCTTTGTGACTTATTTTATTGCAAAACTAGCGACCCGCCCGTGAGCTCCTGGTTCGCACGGGTGCACATTGTTTTTCTACTATATCATGCATGTATTATACATATAAACCTTCCCCTTGAATCACAGAATCAATCTATTAAAAAAACCGCATCAAAATCCGTTGCGTAGTTTTAAAGATTTAGGCATACATAGGGACATAGGGATATAGGGACAGAGAAAGCGATTATATTTATACTTTGTTTTATACTATGTAGTGATAGGTAGTGATAAAATCTTTTGACTTTGACTTTGACCTGAACCCAGTTTTTTTGTAAATAATTAAATAAAATCACAAACATGCGTACCTAGGTAATTAACATGCTCAAGTGCACTGTTTAAGGAACCCTTATTAGTTACCCAGTATGCAGCTACTCTTGTCTGCTACATACATACATCATTATATACATGATGACAAACTTTGATCATATTCACGAGCGATTATGAGTTATAATTGTCTTAATTTTTTACATACTTTTAAAATCATTTGTCGGTTAGCGAAAGTAGGTAACTATGTTTTTGTGTGACTGATGGTAAAAAAACAAAAATGAACTTAATGTATTTTGTTTTCGTCGTTAGGTATGGAGTGGAATCCACACATATTGACTAAGTAAGAGAAGTAGATTAAGAGTAGTAGAGCTCTTTGTGAAGGGCTCGTCCGGGGAAGTACTACCACCACGCCATTTTCTGCCGCCAAGCAGCAGCGCTGTGTTTCGGTTTGAAGAGTGTGGTCGCCGGTGTAATTACAGGCACATGAGGCTTAACATCAGTATGCCTCAAGTTGATGGACGCTGGGCAGTGCATCGTAGGGCACGTTCCTATTGTGCGTGACCTACGGGGCAATGTTTTGTTTATAGGTGATGGTTACCACTTAAAAAAAAAAAAAAAAAATAAGTTACGATACTGTAAAATGTCTAAGCTACCTAAACCGCCATCGTTACTCACTTCACTTGATTAGTTGCATAATTATCATGACTCGCCCGATTTCTGATTGGCGGCCATTCAGATCACCGCAACAGAGTGCCAGAGGTGGCAAACTATGGAGCACGCTGTAAAGTATTATTTTGCTTGTATGTTTTATGATCAAAATAACATGAGTTTTGACCAGTCATCTGGTTAAAAGGTTTAATAAATCTGAAACATACGGTAATTGTCTAACAGTGTCCATCAGCAAAATGCAAATATCCATGTTGCAGTACATGCAATAATGCATGCGTGCTACGAGATGTGTCAGTCGCTATGACTTTAACTTCATTATGTCCCATTCAATATGTGACCGTAGCATATACTGTTTTTTTTTTGTTTTTGTAACGAATAATATATTTTGATTTTAATCTACTTTCAGCCTTAATTTTTGGACAAAAGTTGTCTCATTCGTTCATTTACGTATTAGGTATGAAGAGGAAAGCTTTGTGTATGTGTATGTAACGAATACGCTCAAAAACTACCATAATTCTAATTCCAAAAGGTTTGTCACTGAAAACTACCGCTGCAAGAGCTGTGCCGATGTAACAAACGCGCTGATGACCCATTTTTGTCGTCATGTTATTATTAAGTTACTGTGTTCGAATTGAAATGTTATGTCGCAAAATAAAGTTTTTCTATTTTTTGACGGTATTTAGAATAGAATAGAATAGAATAAGTTTATTTGCAACACATAGAAAAATATACATCATACAGTTTTTAAAATTAAAAGGCACCATAGGCATGTATTATTTTTACAATATTGGAATGTAGGTACCTAAGGTAGTGCATTTTGTGCTGCAAAATGGAACCTAACTCAGCATAATGCGGGTTGGCAACAACCCACGCTGATCTTCCGTTAGGACCGAATTCGCCTGTATCTGGCGGACATGACACTTAATACTAAGGTATGAAATAGATGTAAATGTACAAAATAACAAGATAACAAAAAAAAAAAAATATGTACCAGCTTTCACAGATATATGTACCAATTACAAACCAGCAGATTGCCAAGCCCTTTTTTTTTTTGGAGGATGGGAGGGATATGTGGGACTCCCCGGTTTCCGCTACCGGTATACCCACTAAACAACCCAGCGGCACTCCCGCGTCGTCTTTGCTGGAGGGGAACTGGGAAACATCGCAAAGCCTTTTCATCCAGTCCCCCACCGACGACCGCCCGCCTTTACAGCGGGGCCCGCAAATGTCCCCGCCTTTACGTGCGGGCCCCGCCGTAAAGGCGGGGAAATTTGCGGGCCCCGCACGCCCCCCCCTTTGCAGCGAGGGGCCCGGGAACGACCGCGAGTGCTCGGCCGTTCCTGCCCGACGGGAGTGGTGAATATGTGCAATGCAGGAGAAGGTGCCCCCAGGTCTTCTCCCCCTATTCACCACGTAGCGGCGCGAGAAGTTAAGGCGTCTCTCGCGCTCGCTCGACCGCCTCATCCGTCCGGCCTGCATAAACAGCCCAGACCCACCTGGGCAGACCAAAAGGTCCACCCTGCCTCATCACACTGTGCCCTCTGCTAATCAGAGGGACACGTGGAGAGGCCCACCGTGTCGGATTATTAGCCACCATGAAACACGTCCGCAGTACTCTGCTGGCGTGTTTCATGGTGTTACCAGGGTGCACCGCGTGGAGGTTACCCGACCTAGCACCCCAGATTGCCAAGCCCTGCGTCAACTTTAGCCTTAGGGTCGGCTTTGTACACACTCCCGCTAAATCCAAACGATCCATGATGTGTACATAAAAAAAAGAATTTCTTTTTTAAATGTGGATTATGTTTTACGTCTGCAACTTTTATGAATCTTCAACGATTGAAATATTGTTCAGGTTAGTGTTTATCTAATACCCGTGAACTTGAGCTATTGTTCGTTTTTGTGTGGTCAATGGTCAAGGCCTATGACAGCATTACCGTTAAAATTATTGCTTTTCTATTTTTTTATATTCGTAGTTTTATGCTTTAGATTGCGAACAGGAAAACAAAGCGTGGGACGCCCGCCTAACCGATGGACTGACGTGGACGAAGCAGGATGATGATGACCTAAATTGTTTTACTGCTCCTCTCTAGGCTCGACAGGGTTGCAGGGATCGCTGTTCGCAGATTCCTTGTTGCACTCGCGGCAACGTCACGCGCCGCTCTCCCGGGACGAACGTGATTCATAGCAAATTTATCTGCAAAAATTCATCTTAAAACTTAAATCAGACTTTTGTCTAAGTATTGTGCTCTAAGATGAATAGACAATCCGGCATCTTCTCCGTCGTGCCGGGCCCTGACGATTCTGGAGGTGCGGGGCCATCAACCATTAGGTAAGTTAATACGTTAAAAAATATCATTCATTTCATAGAAAGTATAAAAAATACCCGCCCGAAAAGACACTAAAATTCCCATATCGAGATAAAGAGGCAAAGGATGTTCAGATAGGACAGCTTTTTTTGAAATTTTGGTCGAACTTATACCACTGACCTCAAATAAATTTATTTGCGTAGAGGTCAGTTAACTATACTGAAACAAAAGACTGCATTTAAGCAGTAAGTACCTACTTAGTAAAAATTTTGTGGTAATCAGGCATAAATTGTTTAATTGATATAATAATATGATTATTTATTTATATATAAATGAATATTTATATATAAATAAATAATTGAGAGAGAGAATTGAGAATGTGTTCAGGACCAGTAGGGCTGTTTAATTTTAACCTGAATTTAATTTTAGAAAAAAACCACACACACACACACAAACATATCCAACACACACACACTAACTATATATAGATATAGTTAGTGTGTGTGTGTTGGATATATATATATATATATATTATTTGGATATATATGTATATATATATATATATGTATTATATATATAAAAATATACCTATAGTAACAGTTTATTACATACCGACATATAGTTACTCCAACACAATATTAATACAGACATGCAATCTATTGCAATCAATATATTCTATTAATATTGTGTTGGAGTAACTATATGTCGGTATGTAATAAACTGTAACTATAGGTATATTTTCATACGGGAGAGTACTGTCTTCTGGGCCACAGCTAACGCTATTCCAGGAGACAGAGCCTCACACTTACTGTAGATTGCTAATTATTGCAAATAAACACTTTTCATTTTTTCATTTATTTTTTAATTCCGTACGTTTTTATTTCTCTAGCTGCTATTCCGTGAAACATAGCCGAAACAGTTGCACACAAAGCCACTATCGGTTACACATAGTTTACGAATATTATTGATTGAGTCAGCGAAGCGAACGAAAATCTTACAAACAACTTGGGCGATTTGGCATTTTATGTGTGTATGTTTGTCCGACGATAACTTGAGAACCGTTTATCCGATCTGCATGAAATTTAGTAAGTCGATAGCTTGTACTTGAGAAATTTACTGGTAAGTATATAAGTAAAATCGGATAAGGGGTTACTAAAATATGCGGGTTTTTAAAGGGGCAAAAATTAAAAAAGTTACACAAAAAATAAAATTCTATGTCATATGAAAGTGCTTGGTTTGGACATTCCAAAACCATTTTTATTTTTTTTCTAGGTAGCTCAGTTTTTGAGATACAACAAAAAAGCTAAATTAAGATAACCAACGACCCAAGAGCTCTCATTTCTAAGAGTTTCGTTGGCATGAAGATTTTTCTACTGGTCGGTCAGTTCCTTTGCTTTTTCAAATATTTTTTTCTGAAAATAAATTAACAAGGTACTTGGTTCTCATTAAATGGTGATAGCGACCTGTTCTGATGATGGAGCCAAGGTCTGTTCAACGGAACTCTTCAATAAATGGGCCAATTCAGTTGAAACTTGGTTACCATACTTAGTTAGTAGGTGGCAGCCAGAGAGTCCAAACACAAAGCTTGGACTTGCCTCTGGCTACTTATATTTTCGGAGCGTTCGCGTCGCGTCACGAAATCTCAGTTCGGGGCGAACTACTAGTATTAGTTGTTAATTAGCAGAGCCTTTTGTGCGAAGCTCATCCGGGGATGCTCAGCCAGTATGCATAATTCAGCCTTAGAGCAACGTGCCTGGAATTCGGATTGCGTGAAATCACAGGCATATCTGTCTCAAGTAGGAGAATACACGGCATGCAGTGCATCGTAGGAACGTCCATATCGTGACTTGCAAGGCAATGCTTTGTGGTTTGGGTTGGATACCACTGAGATTCTGAGATAGAGATATATGCTAGTTCCACTAATTGGAAGTAAAACCATTCAAAGCATGGTATCGCTAAACGTTTAATAACTTAGCTGATCTTTTCCGTACTAATCATTGAGTTAGAATCTAAACTCAATGCTACTAATAAATAACCATGAATGTAAGCAATAAATTTTAAACGACAAAAGTAAGTGCATATTCACCAAAGGTCCCAAACGTTCACAGTAAATAGAACAATACCTTGACGACGAGGTTTCCTATAGACATGGTTGCCGATTGATTTTTCTTATTTTAGCTTGAACCCTTTCTGTCCAGAACGAGGAGCTTTTATGAATAATTTTTCATTTGTGGCGGTCTTTTTATACAAAATAATTATCTCAATCGGTTACAATTGTCACAAGTCTTAATAAAAAATGTTCCGAAATAATCCCGTCGACGGTTTAGTGTGGATAGGGAAAACAGTTTTCTTTCAGATTTATTTCTTCGTATCAGCCAACAAAAGCTAAGTGCTCTGTAATAGAATATTTCTACCGTAAAATAATAATAAAATCAAAATGTTTAGTCAGGAAAATAAATACAAGTAGGTAACTCAAAGTAGAGATCAATGATATTCTGTAGAAGTGATAAATCTGTCGCAATAATATAAATAAATTTGTTTATTTGGACACAGATTAAAGGTACCTAAACCAAGGTACCTACTATACACGTAGGAATTTAAATATAAATGAAATACAAAATATATACTTACATAACGAAAACCTAACTTATTTTTACCCGAGTGCCGCGAGGGTTATGTGTTTGATGTGTATCTATCCATGTATGTATGTATCCATCCGTCGATATTTCCTTTATTACCACGTAGCAACCAAACGGCTGGATGGATTTTGATGATTCTGGTATAAAAAGATTTGTTGCAACTTCCCAAGTGTCCTTAGAATAAAAAAAGCCAAAAAGTAAGGTGGGAAGGAAAGCAGGAGCGATATTCGCTCACATTTAAAAAAAATCTTTTCGCAATCAAAGCAATATGGATATCAAAATCAAGAGAGTGATACAGTGTTTTCAAATAATGTATTAGTTTTTGATTTAAACCCTCAAAGGCAAAAAAACTAGAACGCAAAATTCGTTAAGTCACTTTAGCGAACTAGGCCATGAGGGGTACCTACTAAAATATATCATAAAACCTTCTCTATGGTCAAACAAATCGTTTAAAAAAACCGCATCGAAATCGATTAAGCCGTTTTAAAGATATTAAGAGTTTTGTTAAAAAAAATGAGATTGTTGGTAACCCCAAAGTGATAGAAATGAGTTTAACAACGACACGTCATTAAACTGCTAGGACATAGGTACACGAGCCTCCGACTGCCCGCGATTATTACATAAATTATTTGTCAAGACTGAAGAATGGATTTAACTTTCAAAAAATTCGGGCAGTCGGGTTTTTTATTTTTTAATAAATCTTCTTGTTTAAAATGGAAATACCAGCTTAAATCTCAATACAAAATTTAACAATTCGTATGACAGGCAGGAGAAACGTACAGAAACGGCAGACAGGCATGAATAGAAATGTAGGAAGCTTGTTGCACACTGATGAACCGTTTGTATCGGATCATCATCATCATCATCATCATCATCAACAGCCCACAGAAGTCCACTGCTGGACATAGGCCTCCCCTATCCGCTTCCAGGAAGAACGATTCTGAGCCTTTCCATCCACCGACTACCCGCGATCCTAACAATGTCGTCAGTCCATCGGGTAGGAGGGCGTCCCACACTTCGCCTTCCTGTTCGTGGTCGCCATTCAAGAATCTTTATTCCCCATCGGTTGTCAGTTCTTCGAGCTATATGACCTGCCCATTGCCACTTCAACTTGCTGATTCTGAGAGCTATGTCGGCTACCTTGGTTCTCCTACGCGTTGTATCGGATACCTGTGCCTAAAGGTACTTCGTATACTTGGAAAGCTTATTTCCTTTTGATACGAATAGGGGAACGGGGCATTGTACGAGAGCTATTTTACAAGCTTCTATTATACTTGCAATATAGATCTACCTAAATTATGTTTGTGCGGGCAACCGATTGAGCTGAAATTTCGTTTAGGTACCTACCTATATCAAAATTCCTTGTGCTTTTACGTATTATTTTTTGTCGACCTCAGTGGCGCAGCGGGCAAGAACGCGCAAGAAAGCGCAAGAACCCGAAACTTCGCCGCACCGAACCCGCAGAAGTTGCGGGTTCGATTCCCGCCTCGGAACAAACTTGAGTTCGATCTGCAGAAATTTTTCCGTTGGTCTGGGTGTTTTCTATGTATAATAAAAAATATATATCTATGTAAGTATAAAATTTATTAAATATATCAGTTATCTTGTACCCATAACACAAGCTTTGAATAGCTTACTTTGGGGCTAGATAGTGCTGTGTGGATTGTCCAGCATTATTTATTTATTTATTATTTATTTGGATGACAATGCATGGTTAGCTGCGCAGAAAATCTGGTTTTGAAAAAGTTTTTAATCAGTTTTTTTAGATTAGAATTTTATTAAATCATGTATTTTTTTTGAGGTCTTAGCTGGACTAAGTACACCTACGTATAAATTGCTTGCAGATAGTACCTACCTATGCACAGTGTATGCATTATATATAGAGATAATTACACACGCAAATGTAATTACCTACCATTAAGTTCATACAATGTGTGCCGATGAGAGCCGATAAAGACCCTCTCAGTAGGTAATAATGTAGGTAGTTATAATAGTAATAGCTCCTTATTAAAGTCGACAATAATTAAAATATAGAAACTTCTCAAATAAATGATACCTAAAAATCTAATTTTTAACCATCCGAGTAAAAAAAAAAAGAACAAATCCTTTATTTTATGGAATTAAATACTGTTGTTTTGTGTGTAACAAAGCTGATGCAACAAGGTCCCACCATCAAGGTTACCACTTATCATAAGTGGTAACCGTCACCATCACAAAGCTACCAGAACCATCCCAAAGCATTGTCTGGTAAGTCACGCACGATAGTAACGTGCTGTACGAGTCGATACACTATCCCACCAACTTGCGCCTGCAATTTCATCTGCAACGGCTCTCTTCAAACTAAAACACAGTAGGTAACGATTCTTGGCGGCATAAAAGGGCAGGTAGTAATACTCTGGGAGCCCTCATGCAAAGTCAATCCAATCCTACTAAATAATTATAAATGCAAAAGTTTGTAAGTATGGATGGATGGATGGGTGGATGTTTGTTACTCTTTCATGGCCGGAACGGCTGAACGGATCTGAATGAAACTTGGCAGAGATAGATTATAGTCTGGAATAGCACATAGGCTAATTTTTATCCCGTGGGAATACCGGCATTTAAATCTGCGCGGGTGAAACCGCGGGGCGCGGTATTTTATATTTTTTGTGTAAAGCTTTCTCTGTTATACCTACGGAACAGTGAATGGATTGTGCAACTTTTTGGTTTTGCAAAACCTCTAAAGATAGGAATGAATATCTCTGAACATTATGCATCAGGTGGATTGGTTCCCTTCATTTCGAGTACTTTACGTCGAGCCTAGAAAGTTGTCTCGCTTTTATTACCCCTATGTCGAGTTTCTCGCACAGTTGTTTTGAAAGAACAATAGACTCAGACTCGACGTACGGGGACTCGACCTATAGGGAATCAATCATCTGGTGTGGTATGTAATGGCCAAGGGTCTAGACCCAAAGCAAGTCTGTTTCTGTTCGCGCATGCTGAATAAAAATTGGATGATGACCTAACAGATTACTGGTATAGCATCGTATGCCTTTTCATTAGGATGTCCAAAACCCACTGACCTCATTAAATAAACCGTAGACCTACCGAATTGGAGAAATACCTACATAAATATATTTTTAGATTTTGGCAAACAATGGTACCTATTTGTCTATAACACCTTTGATGAGGCGATTTTGTTATGCGTTAGGAAATTAAATAACACCTAATCCCAACTAATATTATAAATGCGAAAGTAACTCTGTCTATCTGTCTGTCTGTCTGTCTGTCTGTTACGCTTTCCCGCTTAAACCTCTCAACCGATTTTGATGAAATTTGGCACAGACAATCTTTAGACCCTGAGAAAGAACATAGGCTACCTTTTATTGCATAATATTCAAATTAAAAGTACGCAGACGAAGTCGCGGGTACCAGCTAGTTATAATATAAATCTTTCCAAGTCGTAATCCTCAAAGTCTCAAACCACGTTTTCGGGTTTCCCTCGGAGTTTCAACAAGGGGTCCTTCAGAAATCGAGTCGCTACAGTAGGTAGGTAGATGCCCAAAGTTTTAGCTTTGTTTTACGTTTCTACCGTTGGTTGGGCCGCATGTTGTAAGGAGACTTGACAAGCGTCTGTCGGATGTGCTGGGAACTCCCGTGTCTCTATACAAAACCCAGGCTAACGAAACCACGGAATAGAGAAAGAAACAATCTTTGACTTTAGATCTCTGGCGTTTTCACAAACGACGGTACTCAACAATTGGCCTAAGTATGTCTGCTTTTACCATTATTATTCATTTAAAGTTACACTAGTAGTTCGCCCCGAACTGAGATTTCGTGACGCGACGCGAACGCTCCGAAAATATAAGTAGTAGTCAGAGGCAAGTCCAAACTTTGTGTTTGAACTCTGGCTGCCGCACTTACTAACTAAGGATGGTAACCAAGTTTCAACTGAATTGGCCTATTTATTGAAGAGTTCCGTTGAACAGACCTTGGCTCCATCATCAGAACAGGTCGCTATCACCATTTAATGAGAACCAAGTACCTTATTAATTTATTTTCAGAAAAAATATTTGAAAAAGCAAAGGAACTGACCGACCAGTAGAAAAACCTTGATGCCAACGAAACTCTTACAAATGAGAGCTCTTGGGTCGTTGGTTATCTTAATTTAACTTTTTTGTTGTATCTCAAAAACTGAGCTACCTAGAAAAAAAATAAAAATGGTTTTGGAATGTCCAAACCAAGCCCTTTCATATGACATAGAATTTTATTTTTTGTGTAACTTTTTTAATTTTTGGCCCCTTAAAAACCCGCATATTTTAGTAACCCCTTATCAGATTTTACTCATATACTTACCAGTAAATTTCTCAAGTACAAGCTATCGACTTACCGAATTTCATGCAGATCGGATAAACGGTTCTCAAGTTATCGTCGGACAAACATACACACATAAAATGCCAAATCGCCCAAGTTGTTTGTAGGATTTTCGTTCGCTTCGCTTTCTCAATCAATAAAATTAAATAACTGTGAAAAAGTAATGTCCATGTTAGTGTAGCCTATCGCCGAAAATCAATTTAATTTTGTACATTAGTTGCTGTACCCGACAACAACCGGCTTAGTCTGTTATCTGGTAGGTACTATTACCGTGATTGTTCCAATTCCGATCCCCACTCAAATGACCTATAAAAACGTTTTATTCATCCCGTCATTACATAAATGAAAATTGTTCTATTTTTGGTGCTACTAACTAAAAGTGAGATTGTAAGCAAGGATTAAAAAAACATAATTGTAAAACCTTTAGATATTATCTATAGGCCAACAACAAAAGCCGTGTTCAACTGAAAAGAGCGATAATTACTTAGTAGGTACAGGCAGCGAAAAAATTGTTTATTTTTAATATTCTTAAGAACCAGCAGTCTGCCCAACTGATAAACCATCACCTACTTAAATTACAAACCAGGTCTCGTAGAGCTCTTTGAAAAAGGCTCGATCGGGGAAGAAAGAACTACCACCACGCCTTTCTTTGCCACCAAGCAGCTTTGCTGTGCTCTATATTTTTTTTTAAATTAACGTTATTTTATGACTTAATAAATATTTTTCATTTAGTTCTAGTGGTGGCAGTGGCAACAGTGATGTTTCTGAAGCAGGAGCGCAGGGCGTTTACAGACCGGTAAGTTTACCTAGTTGTAGATGCCTACAAGTGGGTATATAGGTAGTTACTATAGTTTTGAGTCTAGAGGAACTTGTAGCCAGCTCTGTGAAATTTAAATTGAATTTTAAGGCTGCTAGTCCTTCATGGCTAGAGGTACCACAAAAGAAATAAATGGTAGTATGTACGAGCAACATAAAATGTTTAGTTTTTTTAGTTTAGTTAGGTAAAGAAAGAAAGAAAGAAAACTCATTTGCTTACCTACTCATCCACCACAAAATGAAAAACCAAAACCAAATTAACCCAAACAAACCTAAACCAGTACCTAAACAAACCAATAATAGTTATTATATAGGTACCGGGGTAAAACGGGGTGGATAGAATTCAAGGGGTGAATGAAAATGACCCCAAAAAAGCAATTATTAACAAACATTTGAATACGCAACATTTTCAAATAAAAACACCAAATTCTACATATGTAGATAAATAAATAAATAAAATAAAAATAATTAATAAATGTTCGTTAATAATTGCTTTTTTGGGGTCATTTTCATTCACCCCTTGAATTCTATCCACCCCGTTTTACGGTACTCTGCTTTTTACGTATGTAGGTAGGGGAAGCAGGGGTAATGGCGCTCGCCGTGTAATAACTCTGCTGCAGCGCAGTGGTTGTGACCACAGAACAGTTCAGTAGGTATAAGAAGCTGCGTCACTTAGCTCTTGGTCTTCAATCTACGACTATAAACCCACCGGAACCCACAGTTTCAAACCGAAACACAGCAACGCTGCTTGCCGGCAGAAATAGGCATGGTGGTAGGCAAAATGTATAGGTCGCGTCAACCAAAAAGAACGCTGGAAACTACGCTGGAAAACAGTGGAGGGGATGTGTTTTTGCGCATTTGGCAGTGCCGCGTCTATCGGACCTCAGTGGTGGCGATGGCGGCGTGGCGAGGACTCTAGGTACCTAGGTAGGTACTCTTTGACCGAGCGAGCGAAGCGTCTCAGTTTCCACATTGGCCAAAAATGCGTTTGTCCGGATGTCTGTCTGTCTGTCTGTCTGTTCTCCTCTACAGGTCGCATTTTTCAACCGATCTGGATGAAACTTGGTACACAGGTTACCTATATGACTTACCTATTAGAATTTTTTTGTCGTCGGGGATTTTTGATTGGAGGGGTACTTCCCCCAAAAAAAGGGCAAAAAGGGGGCTCTTTGATATACTGGATATCTCCACCAAATGAGATCCGATTTCGATTATTCTTTTTTTATTTGAAAGGTAGTAACTATAAGTTGGTCTCATAAAAGTTTGGCGAAGATCTGATAAAGATCTTCAGCATGATGAACAGGATAGCTCATCAAACAATCGATGGTTTTCAATCAAATTTGAGAGAAACACAAAGGACCTCATTCTACACAAGATGATGCAAAAAAAATCAAAAAGATCAAAAAATCACAAAACGGAAAATGCACTTGCACATTACATTCCTCAAATAGCTCACTTTTAGTATGCTCGCGAGGTCTACAGCTCCCAGAGCCACTAGTTAGTAAACGCGTGATACACTATGACCATTTGCACCACGATCACAGCTAAGATAAGGCAGTCAGTGTCATGGTCAGGGCAAAGTATCTCCTATGTCATAAAGAATAAAGTCCAACATTAAGTTTTGACGTTTCATGGTTTGGGGCAAGGAATCTCCTTGGAATCTCCTATTGTCATAGTGAATAAGACTCCAGCGCGTTGGCACGGGAGCCAACATTGTACGGGTTGGTAATGGACACGCCACTAAATGCACACCCAATAATCCGTGTCCACGACTTTATATAGCTGGATTACAGCTGTAAATAAAGTTTTTTTTTGTAAAAAAAGTTCTAAATCGTGCTGTACATTATTATGTCGTACTTACATTATCCGGACTCGTTGGCATGGTGACACTGACTGACCCCGCGTTCCGAAATACGCCATAATCGATTTGAGCGCTCACAAACCCGTACCGAATTAGCGTGAGCGCGATAACGATGACCCATGAAACGTCATAGATGAATTCATGACATGCGCCATCTTGCGATTACGCCGACCATGCCATATTCTAGTACTGTGAGCGCTGTCAAAAATGACAGTTGTGCATTTGTGTTTTGTTGTTATTTGTGATGAGGTTACATGTTTTCAGTCGCATTATAGTCGTTATAGGGTATAATATGTTCTGCGATCATGAAATAACGATTCCAGAAAATATCCAAGCAGTCCCAGTTTGTTACACAAGGTTTGAGGTTATGATTCCTAGGATGTTTCTGTGAGTGCGCTTACGAGCGTTTCGAATTGTTGACAGCTCTGAGCTGTCATAATCGCAATACTAATTCGGAGCGCCTGTGAGGTGATGTGAGCGCTGTGATCGATTATAGCCATTTCGGAATGCGGCCATGGTGATTGCGCCTAGTGATGTGCCTACTCGGGATAAACACAAACTCGAGTTAATTCGAGTAGAAATTCGGTAACTCGAGTTGATGCGAGTTACACAACTCGGGTTAGCAGGAAGAAACCTGCTTGTATGATTTTTTAAGCCCGCTCCACATTCTCACACGAATGCGATAAAAACATGTTAAATTAGGTTCCACATTCTCTTTCTTGTTTTTCCGGCGTTCTCGCCAGGTGTCCCCACACCTGGCGAGAACGCCGGGCGGGCTTTACATACAAATTATTATACATACCGGGGTAAAACGGGGTGGATAGAATTATAGGGGTGAATGATAATGAAACAAAAAAAGCAATTATTATTATTACATTTTCAAGTAAAAACACCAAATTCTACATTATGTAGAATTTGGTGTTTTTATTTGAAAATGTTGCGTATTCAAATGTTTGTTAATAATTGCTTTTTTTGTTACATTTTCATTCACCCCTGGAATTCTACCCACCCCGTTTTACGTATTATTTTGTTCTTCCATCCAACTCTATGGTTAGGACAGTTAACATTGTTAAAACTTGACAATGGCGAAGTTGGCTTACACACAAATGCAAAAAAAAAGTCAACTCGAGTTAGTTATTAACTCGAGCTAAGCCCAACTTGAGTTAACTCGAGCCAGCGACTCAGTCCCTCGGCGACCAAAATTCAACGTTGAGTCGCCCGGGCGACCGAGACGACTAAGTGCGTATACACCTATTTAGACTAGTAAGTCACAGTTGCCAGCAACCGAGTCGCTGGCGACCAGTCGACAGTGCGCAATAGCTCTAATTGCGGCGGAGGCGGCTTGTAGGTAGGTACCAAAGACCTTGTACCTGTACGTAGGTACAGAGTATTTTACCAGTGAGTGCTGTCAAGTTATTTTTATTTTTTTTGCTAGATTTGATACAAAATAGCAGCGAAAAAGTATTGGTACCTAGTTTAGCTTTTACCTATACAATTTTAGCTACCTCGCTTTTAGAAATCATGTCATGTTTAATAAAGTCAGTTAATTAAGTCAGTTTAATAAAGTATGGTCTCGATCCGATCCAAAAATAGTCAGATCGTAGGTATGCTTTCGATCCGATTTTCCAAAAGATCGGATCGGTTGGATCGGCGCATCTAGTTTGCAGTGCGTGCACTCAGCCAGCAGAGCACTTTAGTTAGGCAGTCAGTCCAGTCAGTGTGTGTGTTGTGTTGTGTTGTGCGTGCGCACTCTTTAAGCGTTACGGTGTGTTTGTGTTGTCTGCGTGAGCTGCTGTAAGTGCAGTAGTACCCACTTGCCAGTTGTATAATAAATGATCTAGTTAAAACTTAAACAAATTACAATAGCATGCAGCATCATAGTACGTAAATGTAGTGTAGCGTAAATAAAGTAGAGAGTAGATAACGTAGTGTATTCTAATAACACGATTCCACCACGAGTGCCTAACTACGATTTAGGCCCGGCGCCCATTATCGGCATCGGCACGACTGAGGATTTTAGGTGGCAATAACAAAAAATACCGCTTCGGTATTCGGTATGCGGTAAGGATCCTTTTCTTTGCCGATGCCGATAATGGGCGCCGGGCCTTATGAAAGCCAAGCTAAGCAAAGCCACTGACTGAGCTGAGGTGCTAAATATTGGATTGTGTATGTAGTGCTTTATCTACTAATTTTACTAATTTTCAAGGTACGCACAGTGCCAAACAGTCAAGTCTAAGTTTTGAGTTGTTTTTCTAGTCGCTGTCAAAATAATAATTCTCTGTTTTTCAGGAACCATCTGGGTCCTCTGGTACGACTGAGCGCAAGAAGAAAATCCCGTATGCAAAGGCGCGTAGTACATTTGGCTTGATATTCAGTCGTAAAATGGTCTCTATGTTAAATGTTTATCCTAACCCTAGCACTTGGCCTAATTCTGAAAAGGAATATCAATTAATTGAAGTAATAGGTGAGTTCGACTCTAGTGAGCAATACATATTAGATACCTACAAAGTTGGGTTCCTATCTGTTGTCTGTGTTGTCCAAATGCAACTGTTACTTCCTATGTCTGCCCTATACCTTTATGTTCCTACATTAATATGAATACAAACTTTAACTAAGTAGTAGGTAGCTGAACTTTGGGGCTAGCTCAAGATAATGCTGTGTGGAAAGTCCATCAATATTTATTTATTTATTCTTGATGCTGACAACCTCTGTGGCGCAGCGGGCGAGAGCCTGCCTGCGACACTAGAGGTTGCGGGTTCGATTCCCGCCTTGGGACAAATTTGTGTACGATCTGCAGAAATTTGTTCCGATGGTCTGGGTGTTTTATATGTATAATAAAAAAAATATCTATCTATGTAAGTATATAATGTATTAAATATATCAGTTATCTAGTACCCATAACACAAGCTTTGAATAGCTTACTTTGGGGCTAGATAGTGCTGTGTGGATTGTCCAGCATTATTTATTTATTTATTTATTTATTTATGCTACAAGTAGCGCCTACTGTTTATTCTACCACACAAAAAAACAGACAAAGTGAGAAGACTCAAAAGAACCAAACCTTTTGAGTTAGTGCAGTGACAAACCTAATATTGTGTAGTGATAGTGCTACTTTTAATGAACACAAGAACAATGTGTCGCCTTAAGTACTTAGAGACTGTAAGAAAAGTGCCAATGGACACATTCTTAGTAATACTTATTCTATAAAATTAAGTCAAAACAAAATTACTCATTAGCCTACTTGGCTAGATTGTAATGATATTAGGGTACCGCATCTCATGCGCTAAACTAATATAGTAAAAAAAAAAAAAAATCTACCAATAATGACCCACCCTGGCTTTACATGTTTGCACAATGTTTCTCAACTATTTTTATATGTATTATACATTATTATAAACCTTCCCCGAGAATTATTTCCGAGAATTACACTCTATCTTTTAAAAAACCGCATCAAAATTCGTTTTATACTTTTAAATATTTAAGCATACATAAGGACAGACAGACAGCAGGAAGCAACTTTTTTTTATACTATTATATAGGGATAGTATTCATCTCTTATAGTTTATTACAAAAATCTCTCCTAAAAGCTTAGTGTTACATTTTTGCATTAATGTCTCTAGATAAGATATTGTGTTGCCATTTGACGACCTCAGTGGCGCAGCGGGCGAGACTCCGCCTGCGACATAAGAGGTTGCAGATTTGATTCCCGCCTCGGAATAAATTAGTGTACAACATGCAGAAATTTGTTCCGTTGGTCTGGGTGTTTACTATGTATATAAAAAATATCTATCTATGTAAGTATATAATGTATTAAATGTATTAAATGTATCAGTCATCTAGTACCCATAACACAAGCTTGGAGTAGCTTACTTTGGGGCTAGATAGTTCTGTGTGGATTGTCCAGCATTATTTATTTATTTAACATTAACTTGTATTTCCTATTGTTTTGTAGGTATTGGAGCAACAGCAGTAGTGTTCAGTGCCTACTGTCAAAAAAAAAATTCCAAATGTGCCATTAAGATAATCAATCTAGAGAAGTGGAATACTTCTATGGATGAGTTGCTGACAGAAATCCAAGTATGTGATGAATACATATATTTATCTTTATCACATTGACATTCTGAGGATCATTGGAAGATGGACAAGGCTCAGAATCAATATTCCGGGGTATATATAGGGGAAGCCTATGTCTAGCAGTGGACTTCTTCAAGCTGTTGATGATGATGATATTTTTATTATACCGTAGCTCCGCTAGAAATAGTATGCTCATTTCATGACCTAGATGAGATTGAGTTTAACCAATTGTGCTGGATTGGCATTATAGCTGTATGAAATGAAGTGTGCAAAGGTCGGCAATATTTTGCGAATCCAATACCTTTTAACGAGCAATTCTTGTTATATGTTTATTTGTTAATTTATTTGTAATCTGAATCTCGGAAACGGCTACAATGATTTTCATGAAATTTAGTATCCAGGGGGCTTTGAGGGTGATAAATTGATCAAGCTAGGATTCATTTTTAGAAAATAAATTTTAATTGTGTTTTTCGGCATTGAAAAACACAATATTGTTTGACTATTGGCGAGTAGTAGGTAATATTATTATTTTTCAAGCTACTTTGGCACAAAATAAGGGTAGGTGCAGTATGATACATAAAAACTTACCCTATTATTCGTAATCTCTGCCATTTTATAGTGGCTCTATAGAGTATTCTTGTCACTTTCATGCGAAAAGAGAAAGCAACAGACTTATTTTTTATTAGATTTTATAGTGTTTACTACTTACACTTAAGGAAATCACAAAGATTTTATAATGTCCCAAAAGTTGAATAACTTTTGGGACATTTATACTACGGTACTTATGCGACCGTGGTTCCAATCCCGCTCGGATAATAACTTTTGGGACATTATAAAATCAACAGACTTATTGCCTGAAACATCTTTATGAAACCTATATGTTATTATTATTGTGTGTCCCAATAATTGGTCATCATTCAGCTTTTTTTGAGGCCAGTGACATCTAAGCTAATTGAACCCTGATAGGCACAACTGATGTTTATCTTAGTAGAAAGTACTTTGTTAAAGATAAGTCTTATTTTTTTTTTCTTTCAGGCAATGTCGATCTGCAACCATGAGAATGTTGTATCTTACTATACTAGCTTTGTGGTCCAAGATGAGCTGTGGCTCGTTCTTAGGTTACTTGAAGGTGGGTCACTAATATTATCGTCAACTGTTACAAATTCACTACTTAAAGTTAATATCAAAATCGAAAATCAAAATGTATTTATTTTTCCTTTGCAAAGTGTAGTGTACAGCACATAAGGACTTATAGTACGTAGATAGGCACGAGATACCTATATATAGGTATTTAAGTACCCAAATTGCAAGGAACTGGAGCTTGAGAGAGGTTTTTTTTAAAAAAACCTGTAATACAAGTCTCCAGGGCCCTCCACCGTGGATATCCAATAACTAGACTGCCTTTATTGTATATATATATAAGTCGTTAATATCTAGTTACTCCTTGGTTTATTTTAGAGGTCCAATACCTACTTAAAGTAATTTCTAGTTTTTAATGGAGTGTAAAAAAACTTATATTTACCGGAATTATTGACTGATTTTCAGGGGGCAGCCTCCTCGATGTCATAAAACACAAAATGAAAGTGAGCAACTGCAAACATGGGGTGTTTGATGAGGCTACCATCGCAACGGTGCTCAAAGAGGTGCTCAAAGGCTTGGAGTACTTCCATAACAATGGACAAATTCACAGGTACTTGTAATTTTGTTCCATACTAGCGGTCGCCCACGTTTCGCTCTCGTGTTACTTGGATAAAATTGCCTTTATGCTATTCCCAGTACCTGTAATATTAAGTATACCTACATGATGAAATAATTTAGACAAGAATGAACACAACCACAATGAGTTTCGCTGACCTGATAAAATAAATCGCCATATTATCACGTCCACTTTGAAACACTTCCTGTGGACTATGATTTCATCAGGTATGAGGGTTGTCAACGTGAGAGACCAGATGTAAATTTCGTCTGATGGAAATGCAGCATTGAAGAGCTCTAAGCGGTAACTTGATTTAAATCTTCTACAAGCCGAAAAAATGCGAAACGGATAACTGCGAGTTTTTTCTTATGTACCTATGATAATGTACTTATGATGAAGTCCAGGATGTAATAAGTATGAAGCTCAGGAAAAAATAGAAAAGGCACAGCAAGTACCTACCAAAAACTGAGCAGACATTGGATGGTAGTGTTGGTACTAAGATGTTACTAACTTCTATTTTTACTAATCTTGAACATCTAAACTGCGAAGTGGAAACATAACCTTATGATTTCGCAAATTACGCCTATTTTATATTATCCATAGGTTAAGATAGTAATTATAATTAGTTATAGACCAAGCTTTGGATTTGCTTCTGCATTGAAAAGTTTTCTAATACTTTTATACATGTATTTAAAGATTTATGGAAAAACTACCTGTTCGCTACATTATAGTCTACTAGCGACCCGCCCGCGCGCCCCTGCTTCGCAGGGTGCACATATCATGCATGTATTATACATATAAACATTCCTCTTGAATCACTCTATCTATTAAAAAAAACGATTTAGGCATACATAGGGACATGGGGACATAGGGATATAGGGACAGAAAGAGACTTTGTTTTATACTATGTAGTGATAGTGATGTCTACTTTTGCAAAGTAAGCTGCTTTTGTAATACATAATTATTTTATTTAAGTACATCTCTATTCGTTCAGTTAGCCATGAAAACGTTACAAACTGCATTTTTATAAAACGTTCACTAATATTATATATCATGCATTATATCTGTTACACTTTTAATCCAAATTGGGTCATCTGTACGGCCGGCGTGATTGAGCCACAAATATCCAAACATTTAAGTTGGTATATTATTGTTTGGTATTATTTTAGTTGGATGCCGTAGGCTTGCCAAGCATATAACCGCTAAAATCAGCTCAATAAATTTTTCCTTCTGCCAGTTTACTGCGGATATGGCTACATTATAACACTACTCATAATACAATCGCGATAGCACATTCTTTGTAAAAATAAGTATTAATGATAGTACTAGCAGTTGCGCTTTAGGTTCGCCATTTAGGTCAAATAATTTGTTTTGATCAACATGTTGTATAAACGTGCATCAATTTATGTTTTTATAATAACTACCAACATGTATCTAGGCTATGCTGTTAATGAAGGCCTCTGCGATTTTTAGCTATTGTTCCGCAATATTGTCTTGGCTAAGACCTCACTATGCATTTCTAGGAAGAATGTTTTTAAGACCTCTGCAACCAAGCACTTCCCGCGATCATTACAATTTCATGTGACCAGCCGGTCCATCGAAATTCTACTACTATTATAAACGTGAAAGTTTGTAATGATGGATGGATGGATGCGTGTTACTCTTTCACGCCGGAACCGCTGAACGGATATGATTGAAACTTGGCAGAGAGATAAGTTATAGTCTGGAACAGCACATAGGCTACTTTTTATCCCGTGGGAACACCGAGATTTAAATCAGCGCGGGTGAATCCGCGGGGCGCAACTAGTATTATATGTATGTACGACAAAAATCCTAGTATCTGGCTAGGCTAGGGATAGGCTTATGTTGTCTTAGCACAAAACCTGAGACCTACTTGGCGAGATTTTTATAGTGGTAAAATACAAGACTTATTCAAGCTACATCAGAATACTGGAAACTTGGGATGTAAAATGCAATTGAGGTCACCAATTTGCGCCATTTAATGAAATCCGTTAGTAAATAGTTTGCTTGCGTAGTCATCGAATAAAGAAGACGATGAAGTGACTCTAATGTCTACTCTTTGATACTGACAGTACCTCTGGTACACTTGGCGACCAAGATGCGTTGAACTCCTTCCGACTCGTGCCGACCTTGGTTCTTGGTGACAATTATTTAGTTATTTATTATGCTAGCGAAAAATAAAAACCAGTAAATATAATAAAACTAAAGCGAAACTAACAGCTGCGCTTAAATCCTAATTCTGTTCAGTTTTGTGTGTGAAAATATACTTTACTTTAGAATAGCCTAGAAGTGTTGAATCTAAAAGTAAAATATCACGGCCAGAGTACCTACCTATGCGCTTATAAAAAATATTACGAAACGAACGATCAAGGAAATGGCTTACTAAGCGATGACAACACGTGCAAATTAAATCGATTAAAATAGTGGCGACAGCATATTTTATTATCATTATGTAAGTTACAAATGTTGTTCCATTTTTTAATATAACTAGCTGATGGAACAAGCCATGACCCAGCTCATGTTAAGTGGTAATCATCACCTATAACAAATCATTGCCTTGTAAGCCACGTAGGAACGTGCCCTACGATGCACTGCCCTGCTTCCCAACTTGAGGCGTAAAGACAGATGTTAAGCCTCATGTGCCTGTAACTACACCGGTAACCTCACTTTTCGAACCGAAACACAGCAACGCTGTTTTGCTGGGCGTGGTGGTAGTACTTCCCCGGACGAGCCCTTAACAAGAGATTATTCTCATTCAATTTTGTTATTTGAGAGCATCAAAATTGTATTTTTGCTAAATCGTAGTAATGCTTTTGACAACAACATAACCGATTGCGATTTTACATAACTAAATTCAGTGTTTTGTATCTTCGAAAACGTTCAATTGTGTGAGCGAGATAGCGGCGCGCCGTATGCTGCCCCTTAATGTAGGTAATTGAACGATTGACCTGGTATGGCTTATTTGATGTAATTGCTCTCCAAATCTGCAGACGAATGTATTTTTAACATTTAAATCATAACACAAATACCTATATAGCACATACTTTTCCCTTACTGGGTCTCCCAAAGAACTATTTTGAGATGCAAACATGTGAGATCGCCACGAGAATCGAATTTGCTCTTGTATCACAGCTCATTAATCTCCCATGCAATGCGCCACGGAATCTTCATAATTCTTATCACTTTCTTGTCAACTAAAAGAGAAGGCAATGGAACTTATGTGATTTTAGCAGACGAACCCCTTAACGACCAATATGAATAAGGGCCTGAGGCGAATCCCTAGATCCAAAAAGTTTTGGTTAGAACCCCCTGCTCGAAAGTA
The DNA here is from genome assembly GCA_963576535.1 of Plemyria rubiginata. NCBI lineage: Eukaryota > Metazoa > Arthropoda > Insecta > Lepidoptera > Geometridae > Plemyria > Plemyria rubiginata. Next base: position 9,010,768 of record OY754905.1, read on the forward strand.
AGTCTAAAGCGGCCTCTGGTCTCAGACTTAAAGCCCTGCACATACAGTGACAAATCAAAAAATGTACTTAATTTTTTGAGCAAATAAGCGAGTTATCAATGCAATTTACTTAAGACGATTCCGTTTTCTGGCGTATCTTACACTGTCCAAGCAACCGCATTTTTCTTAACGTGGCGAACGACGAGAAACATGCAAATTGAACAAGCACTTGAACCATAGTATATTATTAGTTACTAGCGATCCGCCCGCGCGCCCCGGCTTCGCACGGGTGCACATATATCATGCATGTATTATACATATAAACCTTCCTCTTGAATCACTCTATCTATTAAAAAAAAACGCATCAAAATCCGTTGCGTATGTTTTAAAGATTTAAGCATACATAGGGACATAGGGACAGAAAGTGACCTTGTTTTATACTATGTAGTGATAAGTATTCGTCTGCTCAGTACAGCTGTAGACATCCAATAGCTCAATCTAAAATAAAAATGCCGAATAATAACGCGAAAACCGAATGGCGATTTGAACTTTCACCACAGCAAATTGTATTATATATTCACCTTAAATACTAACATAAACTATGCTTTAGATAAAATTTTACTAACACTTACCATCGCCACACGCGGTATAAACTATAACCTTTTTAAGTTTTACAGCAATTTATAAACATTATATCGACTTTAGTACAATACTTGCAAATAAAAAATTAAAACAAACTAAACATTTTTTCATTTGTGTAACTCTTTTAGAATAAGGCTTATAATAGTTGCATTCACCCTTATAAAAGTTCAATACTACCTATAAAAATACTGTTATAATGATAAAGAGATCCGCTGTACTATGAGGGATAGTTCTTTATTTTTAGAGGGCAAGCAGTGAACGCCAAATACTGTTTCTTGTCCTGTTTTCATTAAAATAATCGATTTACTATCCATATATTTCCTTGCCTTTCTTTTGCTGTGTGGCTAGAAATACCAAAACACCATAGTTGATAATACCAGTACTTATTTCTAGGCATGCTAGGTAATCCAATAATTTGATCAGACTTTGCGCCTACACAAATTGAGCTTGCAAAACGAAATGTTGATTGCTCTTCTACACCTCAAGGTGCATACGTATATATACGCACTAGTTGCGCCCCGCGGTTTAACCCGCGCAGATTTAAATCCCGGTATTCTCACGGGATAAAAAGTTGCCCTTGTGCAATTTCAGACTATAATCTATCTCTCTGCCAAGTTTCGTCCAGATCCGTTTAGCCGTTCCGGCGTAAAAGAGTAACAAACATAAATCCATCCATACTTACAAACTATTGCGTTTTTATATAGTAGTAGGATATTCGCTTGCAAGCCCCTTAGCTCTTTATATTATTATTAGCTTTTGTGATTGTCATCATATGGTTTACCGCCTGGTCTGTTTTTTAAAAAGATTGTGAAAACTTATAAATCTCAAGATCGAACGTCGAACAAAAGGCGACCTACCTACACTATGTCGATGATAGCGCCACTAACATTAAGCCGGCATTATAGGCAATTATTTTGTTTGTACCAGAGGCGAACTGCCGCTCGATCGCTCTTCTGTACAAAAAGTTATGTTTACAAATAATCGACGGCAATGAACAATTAACGCTTGTCGCAGACCCGTTGCGAGTAATTTGCATAAGGGGCAAACTAGTAACTGTTGACATTGGTTAACACAATGCTTAGCATACTCCAAATATACATCCAAAACAAAACTGTGTGTTCCTGAGGATACTACATTATCCAGGAAGGCTTACCTAGCTTTTCTTTCCAGGGACGTAAAGGCTGGTAATATTCTGCTGGGCGAAGACGGTGTTGTCCAAATCGCTGATTTCGGCGTATCAGCATGCCTGGCCACTGGCCGGGACAATACCCGTCAGAAAAAGCGACACACCTTTGTCGGAACACCGTGCTGGATGGCACCAGAAGTTATGGAGCAGGTAAAGAGAATCCTAATGTTCTCCTTGATTGTTATATCTTGCACTTCTTACCATATTAATAAATAACATCAACTGTAATATATTACTACTATTAATAAACACACCAACCTCACTGAGATGTTTTAGATAAGTCACGTGATTATTATTAAAATGAAACAAAGAACGCCAAAGGGATTAAACAATATTAATTAAACAATGATATTAACTCTGTTTTTTAAACAAATACATAAACAAAAAAGTAAGTTAGTTTTTATGAATTTAACCAATATTTTTAATGTTCAAAGCTGTTGCTCACCTTATGATTCGACGACCTCAGTGGCGCAGCGGGCGAGAGTCCGCCTGCGACGCAGAGGTTGCGGGTTCGATTCCCGCCTCGGAACAAATTCAGATCTGCAGAAATTTGTTCATTGGTCTGGGTGTTTTCTATGTATAATAAAAAAATATATATCTATGTAATTATATAATGTATTAAATATATCAGTTATCTAGTACCCATAACACAAGCTTTAGTAGCTTACTTTGGGGCTAGATAGTGCTGTGTGGATTGTCCAGCATTAAATATTTATATATTTATGATACAGTGGTTTAGATTTAATTACAATTTGAATTTCAATAAGTTAACACTTGCGATCAGTGAATCTTAACCAGGCAATATTAGCGTGTGGCGCCTATGTTTTATAAAAACATTTTTTGCTGAAGCAAGGTTTGTGAAAACGTAGGCGCCGCCTTCGCCCCGTCTTTTTATGTGATTACCTAATAAGTTGTCGACATTCAAAATGTGATTCATAATAACTAGTTTTCTAATTATAACTAAATCCAATTCAAATAATGGATTAGAATTTTCTTAGCCTGATAATGTAGTCAATGCTGTTGTTTAATTTTCCTAATTAAAACTAATTTGACAGCACTAAATATATTGCTGTCCCTTTCTAAAATACAGAAACAACAAGGACGGCTATAATGTTAGCGCTGTCAGATTTAGGGTGAGTTGCACCATCTAACGTTAAATTCAAATAGTTCATTAAATTAGAGGTTTTGCTGAATATTCATTGCACCATTCAAAAGTTGTTAAAATGACGTCATGTTTAACGTTAATAGTTACTGCCCAATTTTGGTTATTGTTAATGTTATTGTCAAATAGGCTATCAAACGCTATCATTGTTTATTATATTGCCTTATGTTTTTTTTTGTATGTGGTCTAGTTTTCACTATAACGTTGACAAGGTATTTGATGGTGCAACCCATTCCATGCAACCCATGGTGGTGTGCCCCAAATCGTCAGTTAGGGGAAGCAGGGGTAATGGCGATCGTGTTGTGTAATACCGCTCACCCCAATAACTTATTAAATAAGGTGCCTTGAAACACAGCGAGCACGCTGCAGCGCAGGGGTTGTATCGCTTGAGCAGGCAGAGCCTCTAAACCTCAAAACTAACATAAGACAAATGAAAAAACAAATAGAGCATTTTTCTCTCAGGTGATCGGCATTTCCCCATCTTCCTCTAAAGTTAGGCAAAGTTAACTATAAAATTTCTCCTGTGCCAACTATGATGCAAACATCACTAACTTTTTTCCATATTTTGCACAACTTTGAACCCTATATACAATGAATACGTGTAGGGTACATCATCTTTACTTACTTGCATAATATAAATATTTGACAGGAAGATATAACAGACCCTAAAACACGTCAGTCTATAGTCAACTTTGATTGGTCTACAAGCACATTTTCGTCGGGAACTATCAAGTTACCGACAAATAATGAGGTAAACCTAGATAAAGACGTTTTATTTAAAGAAAAATGTTTACCCGAATCCTGTTTTTTTGCGTCTATGAAACTCATCCATCATGCATAAGTTACATGACCGTCCCTTAACAATTACAATTCATATTACAATTGATAATTGTTAAAAAATGTACCTTTAACATTAAAGACATGCTACCTGCTTTCGTCTGTTAACATTTTATTTAGCCTTGCTACTTTTATTACGTAGTTATAGTAAGCATGCTCATCGCATGACATGTTTTTTTAAATAGCTTAAGTGGTCTTTATAAGAGAAATGCTAATCAACTGGATGTTTTATAACTAAAATAATAAGAGGATATCTTACAACTTTAACTCATCACGAAATCCATATTAGTTTGTTGATCATACAAAAAAATGCTTAGTGGCCAAGCTTAGTTTTTTGCCAGTTCTTCTAGGCTTTGGTCGCGACGAACTAGCGGTAAATTCACCCAGTATTTAGGATGTTTCAAAGTGATCCCTGTCATTGTACTGAATAAGGACCGTTTTGATTTTGACTTATTATTTTAGTTATAAAACATTTACAGGCAAATCATATTACCTTCTGTGTTTTAGGATCACGGCTACGATTATAAAGCTGACATTTGGTCGTTAGGTATAACTGCCATTGAAATGGCTACAGGTACGGCGCCATACCACAAGTTTCCTCCGATGAAAGTACTGATGCTCACACTTCAGAATGACCCACCGAACTTGGATACATGTAAGAGTTTCAGTTTTTACTAAAGATTAAACTAAAAGGCTAGTTTCCACTGAGAATAAATCGTGTGGAAGTTATGATGTTATTATATTATTTAGTTAGGAAAGAAGAAAACTATTTGTCATAATAATTAAAGATTAATGTGATTTTTACATAATAAATTCGGATAAAATAGGCATTAAGTCTCGTGACCGAAAACACCAAGATGAGTGTTACGTCACGCCGTGTAAAATATTGTTGTGGTTGGCGTTTACATATAACAAGACGGGCTAGCAAACTGTTTTGTTTCGCACGGCGTGACGTCATTCAAGATGCCATGCCGTCATGGCTGTCTGAGCATTTTCGACGGAAATTGAAATTGGTTATCTAAAATCCGCAGGTTGCGATGATAAAGAAATGTACAAAGCCTACGGCAAGACATTCCGTAAGATGATAGTGGATTGCCTCCAAAAAGACCCAGCAAAGCGTCCGACTGCCACCGAACTTTTGAAGCACTCCTTCTTCAAGAAGGCTAAAGACCGCAAGTACCTGACACAAACGTTGGTAGCTATCGGACCGAGCATGGAGACTAGGGTCAACAAGGTAAATGAAATTTCTATATCGGAATATTTTATTAAAAACACGCCATAATTAAATAAAAAAAATACATCATCGCTTTATTTAACTTACTATGCTATGTACTATCCCTCTTATTAACCCTCTTATAATCCCTGCCATTTTATAGCGGCTCTATAGAGTATTCTTGTCAGTGTCACTTTCGTGCCTTACGAAAAGAGACAGCAACAAACCTATCGGTCTGATAAGCTATTGGCGCGTTCAAATACCATTATGAATAAGAGCCTATGGATGTAAATACGTTTGTTTGAGTGGAATCTTGTAACTCAATTATGAATATATTTTTATTAAATTTATAGTGCTTACTAAACTTAAGGAAATTACTAAGATTATGTCCCAAAAGGTATTCTCCGAGCGGGATTTGAACCCGCGACTTTCACATCCGACCATTCTCCATCTAACAGGTTTGACTTGAGCAGGACTCTTGATAGTATAAGTCAAACCTGTTGGATGGGAGTCTCTAACCAGCTGCGCTCGGAAGCGGCAGGGCAATTTCGCGCTGGCAAGTTCGGCAAGTTTGGCAAGCAAGGCAAGTTGAGCAAAATACCATCTGGCAACTTTGGCAAGCCCGGCAACTTGGCAAGTCCGGCAACTTGGCAAGTCCAGCAAATCCGGCAATCGGCAAGTTGAGCAAGTTGCCAAGTTCGGCAAATCCGGCAAGTTGGCAAGTCCAGCAAACCCGGCAATCGGCAAGTTGAGCAAGTTGCCAAGTTCGGCAAATCCGGCAAGTTGGCCAATACCATCTGGCAACCTCAGCAAATCCGGCAACTACTTTTCGCCATGGGTAAATCAAAGTCTCAACGACCCAAGGTTTCCTCGAGGGACCACTCACCTGCTCAATCGTCGGACTCTGTGGCATCTGAAGTGAACTCTGATTCTGATTGCTCTGAGGACACTTCCAAAGGCATAGTCTCCTCCAATAAAATGTTTGACCTTGCGATAATTTTGAGGGATGACTGCAACAAATTGCTTGATGAGTCTATGAACATAAAAACTAGTATCAAACTCGGACTCCGCGAAAAAATCGATGCTATGCATAACGTGGTCGTCAAACTGTGCACCACAAAAGACGAGCTCGTCGCGCAGATGAAAAAGGAGGACAAGCGGCACAAACATCAAGTCTCCGAGCTCAAAGACAAAATTTTAAGTCTCCAAAACGACAGCATCCAAATGTCCTCCGAGTTCTCCACTGCCGAAATCCTTACCGAGATTAAGGATTTGCGTAAGGAAATGAGGTCGATGGCTCCAGCATCAGCTCCCGACCTAAAGCCTCTAGAGGAAGGACTTAGCAGCTTGAGAGTGGCGCTTCAATCAACAAAAGCCCAAATCGATGAAGCTACCCAGCAAGGTCTGTCTTACGCCGACGTCGCTCGAAGACCAGTCCAGCAGAAGCCGCACCATTCTATAATAGTGGCGTCAGACGACCCGACGGACTCCGGAGCCCAGCTACTGGAGAAAATAAAGGTTGCGGTAGACGCACGTACGACAGGACTCCGGGTCGACACCATACGTAAAGTGAGGGACCAGAAAATCGTCCTCAGCTGCGGAAGTCAGGATGAAGTCCATAAGCTCCAGTCTTGCCTGCAGGAGCGCGCTCGGGGACTCAAGGTAGAAGTAGCTAAATTTAAAGACCCGTTAGTTATTATTAAGGGGGTCCTCTCCTATAGCTCCGACGAAGACGTGCTTAAGTCTTTGAAGACACAAAATCCCCAAATTATTGGAGATATCCCTGACACAGACTACAGGGCGTCGGTTAAGTATAGGAGGCGGACCCAAAATCCAATAGAGAACGACATAGTCCTCCAGGTCTCGCCAGCCTTGTGGCGCCGGCTGACGGCTGAGGGAACCGTCCATATCGACTTACAACGGAGGCAGGTTCTAGACCAGAGTCCGCTTCTTCGGTGCAGCAAGTGCCTTGGCTTCGGCCATGGGCGCAAGTTTTGCGGTGAAAAAGCGGACTTATGCAGTCACTGCGGTGACCCTCACTTGCGCAGAGATTGCCCCGTGTGGATGGCTGCCAACAATCCCTCATGCCGAAACTGCAGACTGGCGGGGCTCGGAAGGCATGATCATAATGCCTTTGACGTTGGGTGCCCGACGCGCATCCGGTGGGACTTCCTCGCGAGGTCTGGCGTGGCCTATATGTAACACACTAAGGCTTCCATGTATATAACGCTGTTCATATGACTAGATCCCCACTTTCTTCTCCTCTCTCATCCGGCGGGTCCGGCAAACTCTGGCTTGCTTGCCGGGGTTGCCGAGCCCGCTGTATGAGATTAGCGTAAATTAATATTAGATTGAACTATTAGAAATAAGTACCATAATAATATCCAATTGTTAACATCTAAAGCAGGCCAGGCAGGTCGGCAACTTGGGCGGGTCTGGCAGGCTTGCTTGCTTGCTTGCTTGCCGGACTTGCCGACTTTGCCGTGCCTTTTGTATGAGATCAGTGTAAAATAATATAATATTGAACTATCAGAAACATGCCCCATAACAATATCCATTGTAGACATCTAAAAACAGGCCTGGCCGGTCGGCAACTCGGGCAAGTCCGACAGGTTTGCTTGCCGGGCTTGCCGATTTTGCCGAGCTTGCTTCATGAGATAAGCATACTGTCTGTAACACAACAACAATTTTACTCGATAGAATAAGTTTTACGTAAAAACAGTTAGGGCAGGGTCGGCAAGGTCGGCAAGTCAGGCTTGCTTGCCGGACTTTCCGATTTTGCCGGGCTTGCTTCATGAGATAAGCGTACTGTTTGCAACACAGTATCATACTTGCAGACTTAACACTGTATTTAACTGATTGCTAGAATAGTTTTGTGTAAAATAGTTAAGGCAAGTACGGCAAGGTCGGCAAGTCAGGCTTGCTTGCCGGACTTGCTGATTTTGCCGGGCTTGCTTCATGAGATAAGCGTACTGTTTGCAACACAGTATCATACTTGCAGACTTAACACTGTATTTAACTGATTGCTAGAATAGTTTTGTGTAAAATAGTTAAGGCAAGTACGGCAAGGTCGGCAAGTTAGGCTTGCTTGCCGGACTTGCCGATTTTGCCGGACTTGCTTCATTAGATAAGCGTACTGTTTGTATACAGTATTTTTTTTTGCAGACTTAAAATAGTATTTAACTGATAGAATCAGAACACTTGTTTTGCTAGAATAGTTTTGTGTAAAATAGTTAAGGCAAGTACGGCAGGGTCGGCAAGTCAGGCTTGCTTGCCGGACTTGCCGATTTTGCCGGACTTGCTATATGAGATAAGCGTACTGTTTGTAACACAGTATCATATATCTAGACTTAAAACTGTATTTAACTGATAGAATCATAACACTGGCATTGTGTAAACACAGTTCATTAGTTGACTTAAATTTTATTTGATTGCTAGAATAGTTTTGTGTAAAATAGTTAAGGCAAGTACGGCAAGGTCGGCAAGTCAGGCTTGCTTGCCGGACTTGCCGATTTTGCCGGACTTGCTTCATTAGATAAGCGTGCTGTTTGTATACAGTATTTTATTTGTAGACTTAAAATTGTATTTAACTGACAGAATCAGAACACTTGTTTTGTGTAATATCAACTCAACTTGGAGAACTCCTGCTCTCACTACTCCAAATCACTCACTTATTAATGAGAGTAGGAAACGATCGCCCACCCGCCTCCAGACACCAACGCACTCCTGCAGACGACCTCTACATGCCATTGCAACATTCCAGCAACTCAAGTCACTCAATCCGGACTGACGATCTCAAGAAGACCACTGAAACCCCAACAATCGCTCCACCTCCATTCACTGCAGCCTCGCCCAACAACTTGGAGTACTCCTGCTCTCACTGCTCCAGACCACTCACTTAATACAGAGCAGGGGACGACCGCCCATCTGCCCCCAGACACCAATGCGCTCCTGCAGACGACCCCAACAAGCTTTGGCACTACTCCAGCTACTCAAGTCACCTGGTCCGGACCGACGAACTTAAGAAAACCACTCGAACTCCAACAATCGCTTCACCTCTACTCACCGTTAGATTTAAGAAAATTATTAGTATTTTATAAAGTAGTCTATGTATAGGATTTCATTGTTATTGTATATATTTTCAAAAATAAATTAATCCCTCCACTCTCTTTATCCTCTCCCCAATCTCGTCGAGTGTGATAAGAACTCCGGTGGCGCAGGTGTTAATTTATTTTCAATAGATAAGTAAAGTTCCTAATGTAATGTGACGATCAGATAAGAGTTGCTGTAAGCAAGTTACGATAGAATTACCTAATCGTAAACAAACAGAAAACACTATTTTTGCTGCTAATATTTTGAGATCTTTACGCCATCCTAGACTACCTTGCTAGCACAGAGCCCAGTTTGGAAGAGCAAGAACATCCTACCGTCATACAGTGCAAACTAGTACGGAGGATGAGACTTGAGTGACCAGCGACTTTGTTTACAGATTTACTTACAAAAATATATGTACATTATAAAAATAAACTTATGACTTGATTAAATAATTAAAAGGACCTCGAAAGACTCAATAGTAGAGCAGGGGTTCCCCATTTTATTTTGCCATAGAACTGGAAAAATTTATGACCAATAAGGGGTCATACATTTTTTGGCGGACCCCTAGTTTGCGGTTTTGATAAGTTTACCTTGTAGTTTATTCAAACTACAAGGTCCTTTCTCCCGATTCTAACCTGCATTATTCAATGCAGGTTAGACTCGGGAGAAAGGACCAATTATAAATGAGAAATAATTATTATAAGTATTGCAAAACATCGATGCGATGCGACGCGACGATGCGACGCGGTTATGAGTCTCGGTTTCCACGAATATTTTAGTTAACTCTCGGATAGACCCCGGAACCCTGGGTTCCACGGACCACCATTTAGGAAACCCTGGTCTAGAGAATCAAGCGTTACTCAATAGTAACGCTTGCCTCAATAAAAAACAGGAAATTTGATAAAAACTTAGAAAGTTTCATAATTATTGTGTTCCGCTAGGCAAGCCGGCGTCAGCCCGGGTCGTCTGGGCACATGCATCGCTCGATCACGGGCGAGTGGGTGTGGAGTGAGGACGAAGACGATCTCGATGCGGCTTCGAACTCTGACGAGGAGAAGGAAGACACTCGCCCGATGAATCAGCTGGTGCGGGCGGATTCCAGCGGCAGCGATGATGAGGTTACCATAACAGACCAACAAAATATACAAAGTAGCCTATGTGCTATAATCTACCTCTATGCCAAATTTCATCCAGATCTGTTCAGCCGTTCAGGCGTGATTGAGTAGTAAAAAAACATCCATCCAAACTTTCACATTTATTTTATACTAGTAGCGCCCTGCGGTTTCACCCACGTAGTTTTAAATCCCGGTATTCCCACGGGATAAAAAGTAGCCCATGTGTTATTTCAGACTATAATATATCTCTGTGCCAATTTTCACCAAGATCCATTCAGCCGAGTAACAAACATCCATCCATCCATACATACAAACTTTCACATTTATAATATTAGTAGGATTAGTTAAGTAGATAAGTTTGATTTTAACAACACACAATGTTTATCACAAAACTCATTATCTTGCGCGCTAATTGAACCCACGACCTAGTAGATAACCGAGCTGTGAGGCCAGTAAAGTTTTCGATTGAATCATAAGGATCATTTTAAAATGACATAAAGGTGCCAGTTCCACGTGACCCGTGTTGATCTGTGAAATTGTGAATACAACACTAGTCTGACTCATTCGCTCATCTGTTTTGCACATCTGCTGTAATCATGTAACCATCGCATCGTGTTGATTATAAATGTCATGGTTATGTTGATATGGATGACACGTGATTGACATGTGCGGTCCGGAATGAATGTACATTTACAATTTCAGGAAAACTATTAATTCAAGTCTTCGATATCAAGACATAAAAACATTGAATCAAAGTATGCATGTCTGTTTTTCAGCATGACCACGATTTTACTTTTTCTTATGCATTATTTACATACTTAAATCCTACTACTATTGTAAACGCGAAAGTTTGTAAGTATGGATGGGTGTTTGTTACTTTTTCACGCCGGAACGGCTGAACGGATCTGGATGAAACTTGGCAGAGAGATACATTTTAGTCTGGAATAGCACATAGGCAAATTTTTATCCCGTGGGAATATCGAGATTTTAATTTGCGCGGGTGAAACCGCGGGGCGCAACTAGTAATAAATAAAATAAATATTTACTGACTTTCCACACAGCATTATCTAGTCCCAAATGAACCCAAGGCTAGGGGTATGGGAACCAGATATACTACGATACTTTTTCTTTGTAAATACTTATAATATTATACAATACAACACCCAGATAGAGAACAAACATCTATGTTCATCCCCAGACCAAATAAGTGTTCATCAGACAAATGTTTATTCGGTGGGAATCGAACCCAAGACCTACGGCGCATAAGCCGGAGCTACTACCAACTGAGCTATGACGGCTGTCGAACTCGGCCTTGACTTACAACTAGATGTCGCAACAAGAATTGTATTTAGAGTTTTTTTGTTTTCTAGTCCGGGAAAGTGGTTGTGGGCCCGGTGGAAGGCGAAAATGCGGCTAAAATGCCACCTGCCGCGGTCGCATTGCCGCCGCGAGCCCAAAGAAACGTCATCAGTCTAATTCTACGCGTCAGGTTAGTACAACAAGATTTAACGTTTGTAGTGTACCTTGCTAAGGTTTGTCTAGGAATGTTCAACCTTTCTACTTTCTATCTGAACAACTAAGATTTGAGCGGCGACCGTTTGAATTGGTTCGCTGCTGTATTTTTATCTGAGCGCTTCAGCTATAAATAAATAAATAAATAAATAAATAATGCTGGACAATCCACACAGCACTATCTAGCCCCAAAGTAAGCTATTCAAAGCTTGTGTTATGGGTACTAGATAACTGATACATTTAATACATTATATACTTACATAGATAGATATTTTTTTATTATACATAGAAAACACCCAGACCATCGGAACAAATTTCTGCAGATCGTACACAAATTTGTTCCACGGCGGGAATCGAACCCGCAACCTCTTGCGTCGCAGGCAGGCTCTCGCCCGCTGCGCATATATAGACGACTCGTTTATCTGTCCGTCTCATCCCCTCAAGCAATCGCTAAGCCTTGACGGCGACCTTAGAGTATACTTTTTCAGACGCAATCTTTTTATACAATATCGTCCTTTGGACGAACCATTGACAAAGTTAAAACATAAACATAAAAGTTAGAAAGATATAGTCCAATTTTGAAGTGTGAAAACTTGCTTGGATCTAAATTTTATTTTCCGTTAAATCTTTTTTATGCCAGTGACAAAAATATAACGAATTGCTATATCCAGCAAAAAATTCAGTGTTTTTATATCTTCAAAATTGTTTAGTTTTTCTAGCGAGATAGCGGAGACAAAATAAAGACTTTTCTATTATATTCTATTCTAAATGCAATGTTAATGTCTTTGGACAGAAAAAATAAATTAAGGCATAGGAACGGCAATTTCAGCAAACGCCACGAGCTAAACGACATTCGCTTCGACTTCGTCTTCGGGAAGGACACTGTAGACGGCATCTCTAGCGAGCTAGTGGCTGCCGGTTTGGTGGACTCTGTGGACGCCGCCGATGTCAGCGTGAATCTAAGCAAGCTGCTCAACAACCAAGCCAGCAATAATGTTAATGCATCCAAAACCATCACATTCCATTTGGTAAGTGCTTCGTTCGACTTTTCGTTATTAGTAGCTAAGTCAGAATCGCTTCTAAGAAGCTCAACATTTGGTAAATGCTTCGTGTGTATAACTAGTATAGTAGCGATCAATATCGTATGAAGCGATACTTAATGCACGTATGAATTGAAGGAACATCTCGAAATTATGATGAAGAAAGAAGAAAAACATGACCTATTCACAACAAAAACAATAACAGGTAGACAGGTACCTAAAATACAACACAGCTAAAGAAAAGTAGGTAGGTCCAAAAAACTGAATAAAAATAGTTAAAACTGAATAAAAAAGTATCGATCGAAAACCCAACCGGTATACTTTGTCTATATCATTCTGGGGACTTTTGATTATTTCTATATTTATTATTCTATCGACTGATTATTTTTGTAGTAAGGCCCTTATGCCTTACTACAAAAAAATAGGCGTTAAACACAGCCTAAACTTTTGACATCTCTTGCCATTGCATAATGGCAAACAGAGACAGCGATAATTTTAGACATTGTTTAAAGTTAGACACCGTTTTGTAGTAAGGCCCCAAATGTCATCATGAACTTGTAATTGGCCAAAACTTTTCCCATTACAAAAGAGCCTAGCCAAGTCCCATTCGATTATAAGCAGCTATATTTCCACAAAGATGGTATATCAATCTCATACTTTTTCGTGTATTATAGGTTTTACGTCGTAGAATGTTACGATTTCAGAGTATTGGTCTAGCGGAATCCATGGTCACATAGAAGTTAAACTATTTAACCAAGCTGTCAGGCAGCTAAGACATAGCGCTAGAACATTCCATTTGATATAAGTGGTTTAATTTGGAGTGCTTAGGTCATAATAGTTGAACAGAACTTTGATGGTCTAGTTAACTTCACATGCTATTTTTTGTGTTTCTTTTAATGAAGACACAACCTGCAAGCTCATGAAAAAAAAAAAATATCTCAGTCAACACCACATACATTTTGAAATTTGAAACAGCCCTCTGAGATTCATACTTGCAAAGCTGTTAAAGCGGTTGATGGAGCGATTTGCAAAAAAACTTAACATGCTTATAAAATAAGTGCCGAGTGTGTGTGAAAGTGCTTATGTATGTTAAGGCTCTGCTGATATCACAAGACAAGGTCAAATCATATTTATTGACATACTTTATTAATAGCCGATGCTCTAATAGCTAATGATGCTTTATTTATTTCTTGCATAACCCCAGGATGACGATCCGAACGAACAGGTAATATTAGAAGCGCGCTTTTAGAGAAACCATTAGATATTATCAGTTATGTTTAAAATGGAATGAAAATGTATATTGTATGGTTAATACCCGTGCGAAGCGGGGCAGGCAAATTAACCTCCCATAGAACAATTTTTTTCAGCTCATGACCCTTTCTAATCCTTAGTTGCGTTTGATCCACGACTTTATATTTATAAAATGTATGTCTTTGTATTTACAAATAAAAGTAGTATAATTAATATGCATACCCACTGAAGATGTAGTTCTAGAAGTCATTAACTACTCACTGGTTTTTTCTTGACCTTTCTAAAGCCGTCCGTCATCGTCTCTGTCGCGATCCTCTTGACTGCGAGTAAGCTTCAGGCAATTGGTTTAAAAGACATCGCGCTTGATAAGTCAAGATTCCGAAGTGATCTCTCTAATCGTTCACAATACGTAGTGAGTGATTGATCAAAAGTAAGAATGAAAAAAACCACCTTTGGTGTGCCGCAGGGTAGTGTCCTCGGCCCTGTCCTTTTTCTTACCCACATCAACCAATTCTGCCAAAGTGCATTTTTATTTACTTTGCATATGACACCGTCTTACTCATAAAATAGTAAAAGATGAAATGAAGTTTTTTCGGCTTGCGATCTGCGAGTCTTTCGTCTGTCAGCAAAAGAGCCACTTTGCTCTGAGTTACATAATGCACTGGTTAGCACTCAGGAAGTAGTTCCTGTATTATCCTCGATACTTGCGATATCACCATATCAGTTTGGTCTGTGCGGAAAGTCAACTAATATTTATTTATAATTTATTAGAATTTTTCCTCCTGTTTTCCTCCTCTTTGTTCTCCTAACTAATTTAACTATGTGTAACTCTAATTGTTATCTTTTTCTGCATCACTGAAGAAACAAGTCGCTGAAGAGATCCCCATTGAACAGGTATAAACCCAAATCGTGCTATATAAAATAAAACCAGTTACATAATTCATTCAGCTATTTAATAAGACACTTATGAATTAAAAATTGTTTTCTTATGTCATCCAAGAGTGCGCTGGTATGGGCTTAAGAAGTTATAATAATAATGTGATTCAAACAATAAGTGCCCTCTTAAGAACTAATTGCCAGGTTTTTTTATGTTTCTTAGATTTAGTGTCGTTGTTTCAAAATGTTGATTTGTATCCAGCCGCAGCACAAAACAAATTTTGCATGATCGGTTTTTTGGTTCAAACTTTGCAAAAGTAACAAACAATAAATAGAAACGGTTGCAATCTAGCATTTTAGCAACTGCAGCTAATATGTAATCACAAAACCGTCTTATAGTTTTAGATAATTACCTATTGATACTGATTGCAACAAAGTTGCATAATTAACCCACTGATCTTTTGATATAATAAGCAATGATATACATTTATTTGTTTCAGAATTCAACGCGACCCAACGAATCCGTCGATGACAAAATCCTTGTTGGATTTGCTCAGCTCACAATCGTAGAGTAATGTGATATTGTTCAGTAGAAAAAGTTACCTTGAAAATCCTTGATATCACTGCCACGTACTCGTAATTATTGGAAATAATGTTTGTTAGTATTCGATGTTTAAACTCATAATTGAATAGTGATCGTTGTTACGGTAACTGTAACTACTCTTCATAACATTCTCATGAGATTTACTATTAAATTATTGTGATGGTGAAAAGACAAGACGAAATTACTAATTTGTGATGTAGTATGAATTACTGTTTCGTACTAGAGAATGGATGGTGCTAGGTTTGGATTTTTTGGAAAATTGTATTCTAATTTTAAAAGTCATTTCACCATTAACCAATTTGGTCATTGAATTGTACTCTGAGCCAAAGAAAAATATTTGTACTCCGCTGTTTATTATTTAGTTGATGTACATTTTTGTTGTTGTTTGAAATTTATTTTTTTATTGTTTGTTTATAATTAATAAAATTCGATTAAGTTAAAACAAGTACAAAGATTTGTTGTTACTGTTTAGGATATGAATTTTTTGTTGTTGTTGATTGATTATTTAATTTATTGTTGTACAATTGGTATTAATTCTGGCATAATTATCTTTGGCTTGTAAAAATTATCTTCATTTATTTATCAGTTATATTTTTGACCCTTATAACTGTAGGTGATAGAAAACTTACCTGTAGACGGAATAAAAATTGATGTATTGTAAGCGTGTGTGCGTTTGGTACGTATTGTGCTTGAATTAACGAAAAACGATTGTTGGTGCGTACCAAAGTCAATTTATTAATATTACTTTTACTTATCGTTAATAAACTAAATTATTCCGTAGTTTTAGTATTTCAAGTATTATCGATTTTAGAGTTTTTTGACACAGGGTTTATTTATTTATAAGTTATGTATTTTGTCTTTATTAGTATTTTTAGTTTACATACGTCCATTAATTTTAGTTTTGTTTATATACAATGTTCTCATATGTAGTTTTTTTTAATTTATTTTTATTTCGATACGAGTACTTTAGTGAACTAACAATAATTTATCATTAATCTAAATTATTAATATTTCCTATACTTAACCTTTTACACTAGCTAGGTACTTTGCGATTCCTTTACAAGTGTATTATTACTGTAGAAATTTATAACGTAACTTATAATAACGTGATGACATATCACTTTTTTGAATGTTTTTAGTGGTTACCAAAGAGACATGGAGTGTGCCGCAATTGCTTGCTTTCGATGTAGACTTTTCTCATAAATAAACTAAGACTTATACAACTAGGCTAGACTATCTACGAAACTCCACCTAAAAATTTAAAGCTTTTCATGTTCAATATGGCTGTTTTTTAAAGAATTTAAACCATTTTCTCAAATCAACTTCTCAGATCTGATTTTGTGATATCTAATTTAAATTGTGGGAACACACTGTCATTTTAACTTGTTTTATAAATAAAAAAATATTGTTTGCATATCTCTTAATAAATATATAAATGTTTCTAATTTCAGTTGATTTAATAATTAAGTAAGCTTTTTAGCATAAAATTAATACATTTGTTCGGTATTTTTAGGTGCACCCATATTTAAAGATCTAATTACTTTTAATTTTTGGACAGTTTCGAATGCTTGTTATACCAGCAGTTAAATTATACAGGATGTAATTATTGCGATAAAATGACTTTATTTTTTAGTTGTCATTATCTTAATATCCACAGTCACACAAACCTGTGGTTTTAAGGATATGTTGTACTACATGTTTGTAGGTATCTCTCATCTTACAATAACGGCCAAAAAACTTTTCCACTTGATCATTGACCTAACGGAGAAAATTAAGAACTAAGTAATACAATAATGGAGTGATTGATTATTTTCCTCAGTAACTTAGCTTCACTGTAATGACCTACTAGCAACCTACTAGCGAGAATCAGACACGTGTTTTGTTCAATTCAATTAACTTTTCTGTAACTTCTGTGATAAATACATAAAACTGAAATCAAAAAGATTACAATCTGACATAATCAAATGTATACTCGTAGGCGTAATGGACGTTTTACATATATATTTAATGTAAGTTTGACAGCCTTCAGAGGTCAGTTGGTAGTATCTCTGCCGTAGGCCGTGGGTTCGATTCCCACCACGAACGAACATTTGTGTGATGAGCGTTGATGTTTGTTCTGTCTGGATGTTTTTTATAATAATATTAGTTTGCATTTATAAAAAAGTATTACACGTACTATATCAGCTATCTGGTTCAAGCTTTAGCATAGTTTTTTAGTATTGTATTTTAACCATAAACTTAGTAAATTTAAATCAGATGTATTTATACGTGTGCTTAAAATGTGTGCTTTGTCAATATTCATTACGATGTAGTAGGCATGAAGAAACTAAATCAAAAAGTTACGTCACGGAAGTTAACAGAATGCTCGTTGATTGGTATTTATTCGACGTTATGACAACTTCTCGCATGAGATATATCTTCTCATGTAGCGATCAATTTATTCACGGGGAATCCCCCTCGTGAATCCTCTCAATGTTTCACAAATTTTAGCGCGTAATAACTGTATTAATATAGCTCGTAGACTATTTAAAATCACGCATTTTAACTGTACTGCTATTATTTCTTCACAGAAGATTTCACTGAAGAAATAATAGTAGTATAGTGCGCGTCACGCAAAAAGAACGCCGGAAGAAGAGTGTGATCGTGCGAGTATTATGTATGCGAAAACACGTGCCCTCCACTGTTTTCCAGCGTTCTTTTTGGTTGACGCGACCTAAACATACCTATTATTTTTACAACTTTTGAGGTGTTCAAGGACTTTATTTCAAGTATTTTGCCATGACATGTATTTTGTTCTATGCAGTTACCTATCTGTAGTGATAACGGCTTTAGTTTTAGTTCTCCGGTCACATACACCCAACTGCTTCCGTACTACTCAATGTATGACGTAATAGTAGGTAACGTAGAAAAAAAATGAAACAATTCGTATCCGTGTTTTTTCTTAAGTATGTAGTGCAAACTGAAATAATAAATGATTCTTAAAATAACTTCTTTTTCTTATTTCTGTTTCTCTTTTCTTAGATAGATTTTTTTACTAAATTAGTTTAGCGCATGAGATGCGGTACCCTAATATCATTACAATCTAGCCAAGTAGGCTAATGAGTAATTTTGTTTTGACTTAATTTTATAGAATAAGTATTACTAAATAATAAATAATGCTGGACAATCCACACAGCACTATCTAGCCCCAAAGTAAGCTACTAAAGCTTGTGTTATGGGTACTAGATAACTGATATATTTAATACATTATATAATTACATAGATAGATATTTTTTTATTATACATAGAAATACTAAGAATGTGTCCATTGGCACTTTTCTTACAGTCTCTAAGTTACTAAGTACTTAAGGCGACACATTGTTCTTGTGTTCATTAAAAGTAGCACTATCACTACACAATATTAGGTTTGTCACTGCACTAACTCAAAAGGTTTGGTTCTTTTGAGTCTTCTCACTTTGTCTGTGATGTCGAGGAGCTGGATGGCCTCGACGTTCACGTGATGAAGAAGTCTTTTTTTGTGAGCTTCTGCGTATTTTTTAACTAATTTATGAACGAATTTAATCTGGAGGTCCCGGTGCAGATCATCGTTTCTCACGTACCAAGGTGCATTGACAATGCCTCTTAGTACTTTATTTTGAAATCGCTGTATTATTTGAATGTTGCTTACACAGGTACAGCCCCACAGCTGTATACCATACGTCCATACTGGCATTAGGACTTGTTTGTACAACAAAAGCTTGTTATGCACTGAAAGAGCGGATTGTCTTCCAAGCAGCCAGTACATCCTTTTGTAGCGTAATTCTAATTCTTCTTTTTTCTTCTTGACGTGTGCTTTCCAGCGCAGTTTCGCGTCAAGCGTCATACCTAGGTATTTTGCAGTGTTTTCGTATGGTATTATTTTATTTTTAATGAATACCGCATAGTACTGTTCTTTCTTGTTACTGAAGTTGATATGAACCGACTTGGATTCATTAAGTTTCATTCGCCATTTAATCGTCCAATCATAGACTTCATTTACAGCTGCTTGTAGTCTTAGATAGATAGATAGATAGATAGAAAATACTTTATTGCACACAACTTAAGGATAAAATAAAAAACAAACTACTAGATACTATCTGATGAATTAATTATGACTTCCTAACTTTCGAAAGCACCACCGAGTCACCTAGTTTTAAGACGGTTCAAGTTGGTCCTTGTGATTTCATTGAATATATATATTTTGACTTTGACTTGGACATAGGACGCCACCCCACCTGATGGACCGACCGACGAGATTGTAAAGATTTCAAGAAGTCGGTTGAAGGGTTAAAGGTTAAAGGGTTCGAATTTTTTTATTCAACTAGCTGATGAAACAAGTAAGTCGCACACGAAGGAACGTGCCCTACGATGCACTGTCTTGCTTGCTCTCTTCATAAATATGAGTAGCTTGCGGGCTTTGTTACAGGTGCTTGGTGGTTACCACATAACAGCAGGTGGGCTTATGCGAGATCGAATCTGGGTTGTTACAAATAGTAATAAAACAAATGTGTAGGAGGCTTAAATATATCCCGCTGTGGTAATAAGACGTCTATTTGTAATTAGAAATATTACAGAAAGAGAGAAAAAGAGACTTTATATAGACAGACAGACCACCATTAATTTTGTAGACCTTGTTTTACCTTACCACCTTATTTTTGTCGAATTTTGTTTAATTTTGACGACCTCAGTGGCGCAGCGGGCGAGAGTCCGCCTGTGACGCAAGAGGTTACGGTTTAGATTCCCGCCTCGGAACATATTTCGACATTTGTTTTGTTGGCCTGGGTGTTTTCTATGTATAATAAATGTATAATAAAAAATATGTTAGTGTTGTAAGTATATAATGTATTAAATATAGCAGTCATCTAGTACCCATAACACAAGCTAGTTGAGTACTTTGGGGCTAGATGGTGATGTGTGGATTGTCCAGCATTATTTATTCTTATGTCTAACCTAAACAAAGGCATAATTGATCAAGTTCTAGCCAAAGCGTTCGGTTCCGCCAGTCGGTGATTCTGTTTGTTTTGGTTTGTTCTAATTCTGAATATTTATACAAAAATGTTCATCTTGGCTAACACCCATCAGCGAACCAATCGTTATGCAAAACAACGCGCCAAAAGTACACGTTCTATTAATATTTACGACGCGATCGTATATTTGTATTCTACAAACCATGACCCAATTTTTTTGAAGTACTTGTATCTAGTACACTTTGCTGCTGCAAATTTCAAATCAAATAAGAGTAGAGCTCTTTGTGAAGGACTCGTCCGGGGAAGTACTACCACTACGCCATTTTCTGCCGCCAAACAGCGTTGCTGTGTTTCGGTTTGAAGAGGTGGTCGCCGGTGTAATTACGGTACATGAGGCTTAACATCTGTATGCCTCAGGTTGATGGACGCAGGGCAGTGCATCGTAGGGCACGTTCCTATCGTGCGTGACTTACAAGGAAATACTTTGTTATTGATAGTTAATTGACTCAGGCGTGACTTTGCGGAAGTCCATTGTTAAATATAAACCTCTCGAAAATTAAATATACCTAAACCTCGTCGAGCGCTGAGCTGAAAGAGACTTTCAGCTCAGCGCTCGACGAGGTAACACGTTCGGTGCACAGCGGGTCAATTTCCTGAAGATGCTTCGTAGAGAAGTGAAACACGTGTCGACGTCTAATTAAGTTTATTCCAGCTTAAGGAGATTAGATCAGCGGATAAGTACTACATATTGCTTTGTTCGAGTTAATTTATATTTAACTTTGTTATTGGTTATGGTTACCACTTAACATCAGGTGGGCCACCTGCTTGTCCCACCAGCTAGTTTAAAAAATATTTGGACGCGGAGGCCTGCGTAGGCCCCATGGCCTTTGGATTGATGATGGTCTATCTATGATACTCCCGCCTGTAGTTCGCACAGTAGCATCATTAAAATCGCAAACAAATCAATTAAAATTGTCACATGAGTGAGGTCACAGGTCACTGAGACACACCGTTTTCGAGGCCAAGAGCGTATTCCAAATAAATGCCTCGTAACGTAATGCGCACGCGCTTTTTATTATCTTCCGGCCGATAGGTGGCCTTTCTCTAGTAAACCACTGACTCGTCATCGCATCAGAGTTATTTTATTAACTACATAAATTTCGATAACTAGCATCTGGTTTCTGAAAGCCCGATCGACACTAATCGGCTGATCAGAAGGAAGGATCAGATATTTTTTTTAAATATTCGCAAACGCGTTTGAAGGAAAACCGTTGTTTCCGAAGAATTCTTCCGAAACCTCGCGAAATTGTCAACGACGAAACTGATAAGAAATAGGTACCTAAGGTAACGTTCTGTGCGGTTACCATTTTGGTTGGGAGACTGCTCCGTGTGCTAGCAGTATTTCCCTGCTTCGGTGCTGTCACTCCCTGCTTGATGGATCTCAAATACTCCTACGAACTTACCCCCGGATTCTAAAAGCGCGATCAACACTAATCGGCTGTCAAGTCACTTGTTATTTCAGCTTTTACTTCAAATTAGATAAAGATTAGAATAATCATTAGACTTGACAGCCGATTACTGTTAATCGCGCTTTCAGAAACCGGGGTTTAGCATTCCATACGTGACAAGTTGCAATCCAATCGGCGATATTAGAATACCTACTACCTGGTTACTCCACGATGTTTTCCTTCGTTTATAGATTTTTCTATAAATTATGTGTTCAATAAATTTTTCTAAGAGAAAAATCCATTGGTCCACGACCGGCTTCGAACCCACAACCTTACGATCAGAAGGCGGGCCATTTCTACTAGACAACCGGTGCCTGCTTTAGTAAGATATGTAAATAGGTTTAAGGTAGGTAGGTACCCCCCATATCGGTTTCGAAGATAAGCATTTATTAATGTATGAAACGTAGTAGATGCGTAAAATTAAATACCAGTAGCGTCTGGTTGTTTATCTAGAAGCGTCTATAAAACGCGTGCCGGCACAGGCGTGCTCGTATTATGAACCCACTCACTCCCGCCAGTACTACGCTACTGTGAACTTTATATTTAAACAAAATAATTGATAAATTCAAATAAAATGTGCAAAACCGTGATTGTGTTCGCTTTGTTGTTGGTCGTAAAAATTTTCGCCTCACCTCTAAACACGGGGCTCATGCCTTTCAAAGGTAAGCAGTGCACATTTTTTCAGCTGAAGCGTAATAATAAAAGCACGTATAAACTTTGTGTAAAAAATGGTTATGAGAAGGAAGGTGAGCTTCGTATGTTTTACTATCGTGTATTATAAGTATTTTGAACATTCCCAAGTGTGTTACTGAACACGTCATGTGCGGTTTGTCGGGTATGAGGGATTTATATTAGGGTACAACAGGGAATAAGTAAATTAAACCTGTATCTACTGTTTCATAAGTTTAAGTAAATAATCACTGAAAATAACTTGGGAAAAAACATATTATCATAAAAACCTACGAATAAATGGTAATTACTTGTTCGTAGATAAAAACTGAGTTTTTCTGTATGATTGCTAACATTATTTGTTTCAATCATCCTGCTAATATTATAAACGCGAAAGTTTGTAAGTATGGCTGAGCGGATCTGGATGAAACTTGGCAGAGAGATACTCGTAGATTATAATCTGGAATAGCACATAGGCTACTTTTTATCCCGTGGAAATACCGATATTTAAATCTGCGCGAGCGAAACCGCGGGGCGCAACTAGTGTCTAATGAAGTCTAATCCCTCCATACATATGGGACATACAATATAGGAGGCATAGCTTCTGAGGATATTGCAAACATGTAGATGCCTCGTTGGGCAGGCGCCGGCGCCAGGCACCGCCAATTGGTTATATCAACTAGGCTGTTGTGTCCGCTCCCGCTGAAGTCTTGAGTCAGGCATTCTCAACAACAGCTCACCATTGTATCTGGTCTAGCAAACGGTTAGTCACGAACCAGTTCTAGACAAGGATTGCATGGGAGTAGCATACTCCTACTCCAAAGTTTGCTTAAAAGTACGAAAACTAAAAAAGTAAAAAGTAGGAAAACGTGCATCGATCAAAATTAAATTTTTACTAAACTGTGCGCAATGTGCCCACAAAATGGTTGTTTGCGATTTTTCGAAAATGGGTTCAGTTATTATAAATCCTTCAATAAATCAAAACGTGCTAGCGAGAGTCACATTAGCTCTTGTCTTCACCTTAAATAAACATGCTACATGCTGAAAAGTTAAATAAAAATGCTACCTATATTATGCTTATACGCAATTAGTTTGTTATTACTATTAGATATGTAATATATAAATGTATTGTATTTTAATGAACTCTATTTAGAATTAATACTATGTTGTAGCGGATAAACTAGTGGCTCTGGGAGCTGTAGACCTCGCGATCATACTTTATCTTCGCCAAACTTTTATGAGACAAACTTATAGTTACTACCTTTCAAATAAAAAAAGAATAATCGAAATCGGATCTCATTTGGTGGAGATATCCAGTATATCAAATAGCCCCCTTTTTGCCCTTTTTTTGGGGGATGTACCCCTCCAATCAAAAATCCCCGACGACAAAAAATTCTAATAAGTCATATAACCTGTGTACCAAGTTTCGTCCAGATCGGTTGAAAAATGCGACCTGTAGAGGAGAACAGACAGACAGACAGACAGACATCCGGACAAACGCATTTTTGGACAATGTGGAAACTGAGACGCTTCGCTCGCTCGGTCAATTAATGTTGTTTCCCAGCTTATTCTAAGATGACTGAGATTTTTATTTTGGGTACTAAATTGAGTTACTACATTTATTTGATACAAGATGAGCATGTTTTTCTCGTCGATCCCCAAAGCTTCGTCACGCGTTGTCGCCCGCGGCGCGGCAGGCGCGCGGCGCCCCGGGCTAGCCGAGGGCATGCCCGTCAGGTATGCGGCATAATGACGTAGCCTGGTGTTGCCACCAAGTTTGGCCGCCAGCTAGGGTCGTCGTCGCCCGCCCTCGGTATGACTTTCGTTCTAGGGGGTAACCGCGGGCGCGGCCGCCCGGCATGTTACAAGTGTGCCAGCCATAGCCATCGTTTTATTACTATATCATGCATGTATTATACATATAAACCTTCCTCTTGAATCACTCTATCTATTAAAGAAAACCGCATCAAAATCCGTTGCGACTTTGTTTTATACTATGTAGTGAAGAGCTCGACAACAAATTTCATGAAAACAGCACATACCATCGTATTAATAAATCATTGCCATTTTATAGCGGCTCAATAAAGTACTAGTGGCTCTGGGAGCTGTAGACCTCGCGAGCATACTAAAAGTGAGCTATTTGAGGAATGTAATGTGCAAGTGCATTTTCCGTTTTGTGATTTTTTTGATCTTTTTGATTTTTTTGCATCATCTTGTGTAGAATGAGGTCCTTTGTGTTTCTCTCAAATTTGATTGAAAACCATCGATTGTTTGATGAGATATCCTGTTCATCATGCTGAAGATCCTTATCAGATCTTCGCCAAACTTTTATGAGACTAACTTATAGTTACTACCTTTCAAATAAAAAAAGAATAATCGAAATCGGATCTCATTTGGTGGAGATATCCAGTATATCAAATAGCCCCCCTTTTGCCCTTTTTTGGGGGAAGTACCCCTCCAATCAAAAATCCCCGACGACAAAAAAATTCTAATTAGTCATATAACCTATGTACCAAGTTTCGTCCAGATCGGTTGAAAAATGCGACCTGTAGAGGAGAACAGACCGACAGACAGACATCCGGACAAACGCATTTTAGGCCAATGTGGAAACTGAGACGCTTCGCTCGCTTCGCTCGCTCGGTCAATTATTGTCACTGTCACTTTCATGCCAACGAAAAGAGACAGCAACAGACTTATAGGTCATATGCTATTGGCGAGCTCAAAGATCATTATGAATAAGGGCCATAGGGTGTCCCAAGGCCGTGCTAGATGGAAGACACGAAGTTTAATTATTGAAGGTAGTTATGGAATCGAAAATTTAGCTCTTCTTCATTCTGACTTGCCTTTTTTCAGTAAGATAAAACTTCTTAACTTCAATATTTAGAGTTTAGAGTAGTAACCGCCATTTTCTGAAAGCTCGATTAAAGCTAATCGGCTGTCAAGTCACTTGCTATCTCAGCTTTTACTTTAAATGAGATAGAGATAGCAAATTGACTTGAAGGCCGATTAGTATATTGATCGAGCTTTCCGAAAACAGGGGTTAGTCGCACGTGGTAACAGAGAGGCTTAAGCATACCTACAGATCGTTTTTCAAAAAACAGTCCAGATCACACCTAATAAAATGGTTTCACACATTTCCGGCAGCAGTATGTGTAGGAATCACAATCAGACGGCCCACGCAACGAAGCACATGACTTCCGATAATTAATCGTGTCACGTGGATGCATTCTCAAATAAACTGTGCCGGTCTAGGTATTTGACCATAAAAAAGTGATTCATTGTTTATAGGTAGGTACTTACTTTTTACTTATCTTTATTAATTTTAGCAGCATATGGCGAAGACCACTGGTACCTCTCACCCACGTAAATCACCATTTTGAAAAATATAAAATGACTGACCCTATATGTATTTACTATAAAAAATCGCAATTTACAACAGATCTGTTTTTTATTAAATAAGTCAGTTATGATTATGAGATAAACATTTCGGTAGGCATCACTTGTATGCCTACAAATGGAAAAAAAATGTAGTACTCTCAGTATGGTTATAGTCTTCTATTTATTTCAAATGTTTCTACGTGGTGTACATTAACAAACCCAGAATCAAATACATGTTGTATGTGTGTATGTTCTTTAGCTTTTTTCGGATAACGATACATTTTCTGAATCACCTGTATTCATGTGAGGAACCTTTCCAATTAACTTAAGAACAAGAATATAATGCAATTATTCAATGACCAATTGACTGATTCAATGACCGACCACCTAATCTAGTTCTATAACAGGGCTAGCATATACTCTAGGTGGCATTAACAACTCGTTGCTTACCTTAAGAAACCTTCTCTCTTTCGACTCTTTAGTACTATATAAATACCATACACACACACCCACAGATTGTATTGTAATGTATTGACTGCAAACTGTGGGAAAATCGCTGTGTTTTGATGAATAAGAGGGTAGGTTATTTGAAATTGCTCACATCGTCGCAGCGCTTTTTTCCCAATGGCGCTCTCTTAAAACGACTCTACCAGTTCCCCTTACTTATCAGTTGAGACTCAGCTTTAGTTAATCCAGTAAGAGCTATCATTCTAGCTCGTACCAGTTCAGATATTTCCAGTTTCTTCCAGATTCATTCAGTATCCCGTTTCGAGCGATAGCAAATTGTTAGGAGCGTGTGAGTGATCGGTAATTTATTATTTTTACAACTCTGAAAAGGGGTCAGTGTCGACCAAATGCGTTTAGGTAAACTTAACGATACGTCAGACACTGGTTCAACATTGACCTGATTAGCAATCGTGAAGCGATAGTAAAGTGGTTGAAATTAATAAAATGTTTATTGCCGCCCAGACTGACAGATAGGTAATGGTATGCCATATTATGACGAACTCAGTGGCGCAGCGGGCGAGGGTCCGCCTGCGACGCAAGAGGTTGTGGGTTCGATTCCCGACTCGGAACAAATGTGTGTACGATCTGCATAAATTTGTTCCGTTGGTCTGTGTGTTTTCTATGTATAATAAAAAAATATCTATGTATATAATGTATTAAATATATCAGTCATCTAGTACCCATAACACAAGCTTTGAGTAGCTTAATTTAGGGCTAGATGGTGCTGTGTGGATCGTCAAGCATTATTTATTTATTTTATTTATGCATTCGATAATTCGATAATAGCATCATTCGTTGCTTTGTTAATTTAAATATAATATAATTTCCTTGAAACCGTCACTAAAGTGTCGTGCATTTTTACCTTTATCAATTGACTCGCGACAATTCGAAGATTTGGGCGGTATACATGCCCGTGAACTTAGCAGAGCATTGTCCAGCAGATCAAAAAAAAATGTGAGTTCTATTCGCATGCAGCATAGTTCTATAGTTCCTGATACATTTCAGGAATAGTTCTGGCCTGAAAACCTGAAAAAAGTTACTTGAAAAAATGCTCTGCTAACTTCCGGTAGCAGAGCATTTTTCAGCAAAAAAAAAATAAAAAATATTTTCTGACTTATACAGCTCTGTTCTATAGTTCCTGATACTTTTCAGAAATAGTTCTGTGCTGAAAACCTGAAAAAAAAATGTTTAAACAAAATCACCTCCCAACAAAACGTAAATAATCATTTTGGAATTTGAACGTTTCAAATCATTATTGCAAACTACAACTACGTCGTTTCTCATAAACCTGCTCAAGAACTAAAACCAAGAACTAGATTCAAGCCCAGAACTCACGTAAAAATGCCAGAAGAACATGCCGGAATATTATGAGTTCTAAAAATCACGTCCAAACGCCAGCAGAGCAGGCCTAAACATATAGTTTTCATGGTTTCAAACAACTCTTAGAGCCTAGAACTGTCAAGTTTCTGATAGATCTGTGTAAGACCTACAATCTAGACTTTGATTAAAATCTAGACCTCACGTTAAAATGCCAGCAGAGCATGATACAAAGATAAAAATGAAATTTTCATGGACTCAAACTATACCTAGACCCTAGAACTCTCAAGTTTCTGATAGATCTTCATAAGACCTACAATCTAGACTTTAATTCAAATCTAGACCTCACGTAAAAATGCCAGCAGAGCATGGTACAAAGTTTTAAATGAAATTTTCATGGACTCAAACTATACCTAGACCCTAGAACTGTCAAGTTTCTGATAGATCTTCATAAGACCTACAATCTAGACTTTGATTAAAATCTAGACCTCACATTAAAATGCCAGCAGAGCATGGTACAAAGTTTTAAATGAAATTTTCATGGACTCAAACTATACCTAGACCCTAGAACTGTCAAGTTTCTGATAGATCTTCATAAGACCTACAATCTAGACTTTAATTCAAATCTAGACCTCACGTTAAAGTGCCAGCAGAGCATGGTACAAAGTTTTAAATGAAATTTTCATGGACTCAAATTATACCTAGACCCTAGAACTGTCAAGTTTCTGATAGATCTTCATAAGACCTACAATCTAGACTTTAATTCAAATCTAGACCTCACGTTAAAATGCCAGCAGAGCATGGTACAAAGTTTTAAATGAAATTTTCATGGACTCAAACTATACCTAGACCCTAGAACTCTCAAGTTTCTGATAGAACTTCATAAGACCTACAATCTAGACTTTAATTCAAATCTAGACCTCACGTTAAAATGCCAGCAGAGCATGGTACAAAGTTTTAAATGAAATTTTCATGGACTCAAACTATACCTAGACCCTAGAACTGTCAAGTTTCTGATAGATCTTCATAAGACCTACAATCTAGACTTTGATTAAAATCTAGACCTCACGTTAAAATGCCAGCAGAGCATGGTACAAAGTTAAAAATGAAATTTTTATGGACTCAAACTATACCTAGACCCTAGAACTGTCATGTTTCTGATAGATCTTCATAAGACCTACAATCTAGACTTTAATTCAAATCTAGACCTCACGTTAAAGTGCCAGCAGAGCATGGTACAAAGTTTTAAATGAAATTTTCATGGACTCAAACTATACCTAGACCCTAGAACTCTCAAGTTTCTGATAGATCTTCATAAGACCTACAATCTAGACTTTGATTAAAATCTAGACCTCACATTAAAATGCCAGCAGAGCATGGTACAAAGTTGAAAATGAAATTTTTATGGACTCAAACTATACCTAGACCCTAGAACTGTCATGTTTCTGATAGATCTTCATAAAACCTACAATCTAGACTTTAATTCAAAGCTAGACCTCACGTTAAAGTGCCAGCAGAGCATGGTACAAAGTTTTAAATGAAATTTTCATGGACTCAAACTATACCTAGACCCTAGAACTGTCAAGTTTCTGATAGATCTTCATAAGACCTACAATCTAGACTTTAATTCAAATCTAGACCTCACGTTAAAATGCCAGCAGAGCATGGTACAAAGTTTTCACTCTTAGTCTAGATTTGAATTAAAGTCTAGATTGTAGGTCTTATGAAGATCTATCAGAAACTTGACAGTTCTAGGGTCTAGGTATAGTTTGAGTCCATGAAAATTTCATTTAAATCTTTGTACCATGCTCTGCTGGTATTTTAACGTGAGGTCTAGATTTGAATTAAAGTCTAGATTGTAGGTCTTATGAAGATCTATCAGAAACTTGACAGTTCTAGGGTCTAGGTATAGTTTGAGTCCATGAAAATTTCATTTAAAACTTTGTACCATGCTCTGCTGGCACTTTAACGTGAGGTCTAGATTTGAATTAAAGTCTAGATTGTAGGTCTTATGAAGATCTATCAGAAACTTTAGAGTTCTATGGTCTAGGTATAGTTTGAGTCCATGAAAATTTCATTTAAAACTTTGTACCATGCTCTGCTGGCATTTTTACGTGAGGTCTAGATTTGAATTAAAGTCTAGATTGTAGGTCTTATGAAGATCTATCAGAAACTTGACAGTTCTAGGGTCTAGGTATAGTTTGAGTCCATGAAAATTTCATTTAAAACTTTGTACCATGCTCTGCTGGCACTTTAACGTGAGGTCTAGATTTGAATTAAAGTCTAGATTGTAGGTCTTATGAAAATCTATCAGAAACTTGACAGTTCTAGGGTCTAGGTATAGTTTGAGTCCATGAAAATTTCATTTAAATCTTTGTACCATGCTCTGCTGGTATTTTAACGTGAGGTCTAGATTTGAATTAAAGTCTAGATTGTAGGTCTTATGAAGATCTATCAGAAACTTGACAGTTCTAGGGTCTAGGTATAGTTTGAGTCCATGAAAATTTCATTTAAAACTTTGTACCATGCTCTGCTGGCACTTTAACGTGAGGTCTAGATTTTAATCAAAGTCTAGATTGTAGGTCTTATGAAGATCTATCAGAAACATGACAGTTCTAGGGTCTAGGTATAGTTTGAGTCCATAAAAATTTCATTTTTAACTTTGTACCATGCTCTGCTGGCATTTTAATGTGAGGTCTAGATTTTAATCAAAGTCTAGATTGTAGGTCTTATGAAGATCTATCAGAAACTTGACAGTTCTAGGGTCTAGGTATAGTTTGAGTCCATGAAAATTTCATTTAAAACTTTGTACCATGCTCTGCTGGCATTTTAACGTGAGGTCTAGATTTGAATTAAAGTCTAGATTGTAGGTCTTATGAAGATCTATCAGAAACTTGAGAGTTCTAGGGTCTAGGTATAGTTTGAGTCCATGAATATTTCATTTAAAACTTTGTACCATGCTCTGCTGGCATTTTAATGTGAGGTCTAGATTTTAATCAAAGTCTAGATTGTAGGTCTTATGAAGATCTATCAGAAACTTGACAGTTCTAGGGTCTAGGTATAGTTTGAGTCCATGAAAATTTCATTTAAAACTTTGTACCATGCTCTGCTGGCATTTTAACGTGAGGTCTAGATTTGAATTAAAGTCTAGATTGTAGGTCTTATGAAGATCTATCAGAAACTTGAGAGTTCTAGGGTCTAGGTATAGTTTGAGTCCATGAAAATTTCATTTTTAACTTTGTACCATGCTCTGCTGGCATTTTAACGTGAGGTCTAGATTTGAATTAAAGTCTAGATTGTAGGTCTTATGAAGATCTATCAGAAACTTGACAGTTCTAGGGTCTAGGTATAGTTTGAGTCCATGAAAATTTCATTTAAAACTTTGTACCATGCTCTGCTGGCATTTTAACGTGAGGTCTAGATTTGAATTAAAGTCTAGATTGTAGGTCTTATGAAGATCTATCAGAAACTTGAGAGTTCTAGGGTCTAGGTATAGTTTGAGTCCATGAAAATTTCATTTAAAACTTTGTACCATGCTCTGCTGGCATTTTAACGTGAGGTCTAGATTTGAATTAAAGTCTAGATTGTAGGTCTTATGAAGATCTATCAGAAACTTGAGAGTTCTAGGGTCTAGGTATAGTTTGAGTCCATGAAAATTTCATTTAAAACTTTGTACCATGCTCTGCTGGCATTTTAACGTGAGGTCTAGATTTGAATTAAAGTCTAGATTGTAGGTCTTATGAAGATCTATCAGAAACTTGAGAGTTCTAGGGTCTAGGTATAGTTTGAGTCCATGAATATTTCATTTAAAACTTTGTACCATGCTCTGCTGGCATTTTAATGTGAGGTCTAGATTTTAATCAAAGTCTAGATTGTAGGTCTTATGAAGATCTATCAGAAACTTGACAGTTCTAGGGTCTAGGTATAGTTTGAGTCCATGAAAATTTCATTTAAAACTTTGTACCATGCTCTGCTGGCATTTTAACGTGAGGTCTAGATTTGAATTAAAGTCTAGATTGTAGGTCTTATGAAGATCTATCAGAAACTTGAGAGTTCTAGGGTCTAGGTATAGTTTGAGTCCATGAAAATTTCATTTTTAACTTTGTACCATGCTCTGCTGGCATTTTAACGTGAGGTCTAGATTTGAATTAAAGTCTAGATTGTAGGTCTTATGAAGATCTATCAGAAACTTGACAGTTCTAGGGTCTAGGTATAGTTTGAGTCCATGAAAATTTTATTTAAAACTTTGTACCATGCTCTGCTGGCATTTTAACGTGAGGTCTAGATTTGAATTAAAGTCTAGATTGTAGGTCTTATGAAGATCTATCAGAAACTTGACAGTTCTAGGGTCTAGGTATAGTTTGAGTCCATGAAAATTTCATTTAAAACTTTGTACCATGCTCTGCTGGCATTTTAACGTGAGGTCTAGATTTGAATTAAAGTCTAGATTGTAGGTCTTATGAAGATCTATCAGAAACTTGAGAGTTCTAGGGTCTAGGTATAGTTTGAGTCCATGAAAATTTCATTTAAAACTTTGTACCATGCTCTGCTGGCACTTTAACGTGAGGTCTAGATTTTAATCAAAGTCTAGATTGTAGGTCTTATGAAGATCTATCAGAAACTTGACAGTTCTAGGGTCTAGGTATAGTTTGAGTCCATGAAAATTTCATTTAAAACTTTGTACCATGCTCTGCTGGCATTTTAACGTGAGGTCTAGATTTGAATTAAAGTCTAGATTGTAGGTCTTATGAAGATCTATCAGAAACTTGAGAGTTCTAGGGTCTAGGTATAGTTTGAGTCCATGAAAATTTCATTTAAAACTTTGTACCATGCTCTGCTGGCATTTTAACGTGAGGTCTAGATTTGAATTAAGGTCTAGATTGTAGGTCTTATGAAGATCTATCAGAAACTTGACAGTTCTAGGGTCTAGGTATAGTTTGAGTCCATGAAAATTTCATTTAAAACTTTGTACCATGCTCTGCTGGCATTTTAACGTGAGGTCTAGATTTGAATTAAAGTCTAGATTGTAGGTCTTATGAAGATCTATCAGAAACTTGAGAGTTCTAGGGTCTAGGTATAGTTTGAGTCCATGAAAATTTCATTTAAAACTTTGTACCATGCTCTGCTGGCATTTTAACGTGAGGTCTAGATTTGAATTAAAGTCTAGATTGTAGGTCTTATGAAGATCTATCAGAAACTTGAGAGTTCTAGGGTCTAGGTATAGTTTGAGTCCATGAAAATTTCATTTAAAACTTTGTACCATGCTCTGCTGGCATTTTAACGTGAGGTCTAGATTTGAATTAAAGTCTAGATTGTAGGTCTTATGAAGATCTATCAGAAACTTGACAGTTCTAGGGTCTAGGTATAGTTTGAGTCCATGAAAATTTCATTTAAAACTTTGTACCATGCTCTGCTGGCATTTTAACGTGAGGTCTAGATTTGAATTAAAGTCTAGATTGTAGGTCTTATGAAGATCTATCAGAAACTTGAGAGTTCTAGGGTCTAGGTATAGTTTGAGTCCATGAAAATTTCATTTAAAACTTTGTACCATGCTCTGCTGGCATTTTAACGTGAGGTCTAGATTTGAATTAAAGTCTAGATTGTAGGTCTTATGAAGATCTATCAGAAACTTGACAGTTCTAGGGTCTAGGTATAGTTTGAGTCCATGAAAATTTCATTTAAAACTTTGTACCATGCTCTGCTGGCATTTTAACGTGAGGTCTAGATTTGAATTAAAGTCTAGATTGTAGGTCTTATGAAGATCTATCAGAAACTTGAGAGTTCTAGGGTCTAGGTATAGTTTGAGTCCATGAATATTTCATTTAAAACTTTGTACCATGCTCTGCTGGCATTTTAATGTGAGGTCTAGATTTTAATCAAAGTCTAGATTGTAGGTCTTATGAAGATCTATCAGAAACTTGACAGTTCTAGGGTCTAGGTATAGTTTGAGTCCATGAAAATTTCATTTAAAACTTTGTACCATGCTCTGCTGGCATTTTAACGTGAGGTCTAGATTTGAATTAAAGTCTAGATTGTAGGTCTTATGAAGATCTATCAGAAACTTGAGAGTTCTAGGGTCTAGGTATAGTTTGAGTCCATGAAAATTTCATTTTTAACTTTGTACCATGCTCTGCTGGCATTTTAACGTGAGGTCTAGATTTTAATCAAAGTCTAGATTGTAGGTCTTATGAAGATCTATCAGAAACTTGACAGTTCTAGGGTCTAGGTATAGTTTGAGTCCATGAAAATTTCATTTAAAACTTTGTACCATGCTCTGCTGGCATTTTTACGTGAGGTCTAGATTTGAATTAAAGTCTAGGTTGTAGGTCTTATGAAGATCTATCAGAAACTTGAGAGTTCTAGGGTCTAGGTATAGTTTGAGTCCATGAAAATTTCATTTAAAACTTTGTACCATGCTCTGCTGGCATTTTAACGTGAGGTCTAGATTTGAATTAAAGTCTAGATTGTAGGTCTTATGAAGATCTATCAGAAACTTGACAGTTCTAGGGTCTAGGTATAGTTTGAGTCCATGAAAATTTCATTTTTAACTTTGTACCATGCTCTGCTGGCATTTTAACGTGAGGTCTAGATTTTAATCAAAGTCTAGATTGTAGGTCTTACACAGATCTATCAGAAACTTGACAGTTCTAGGCTCTAAGAGTTGTTTGAAACCATGAAAACTATATGTTTAGGCCTGCTCTGCTGGCGTTTGGACGTGATTTTTAGAACTCATAATATTCCGGCATGTTCTTCTGGCATTTTTACGTGAGTTCTGGGCTTGAATCTAGTTCTTGGTTTTAGTTCTTGAGCAGGTTTATGAGAAACGACGTAGTTGTAGTTTGCAATAATGATTTGAAACGTTCAAATTCCAAAATGATTATTTACGTTTTGTTGGGAGGTGATTTTGTTTAAACATTTTTTTTTCAGGTTTTCAGCACAGAACTATTTCTGAAAAGTATCAGGAACTATAGAACAGAGCTGTATAAGTCAGAAAATATTTTTTATTTTTTTTTTGCTGAAAAATGCTCTGCTACCGGAAGTTAGCAGAGCATTTTTTCAAGTAACTTTTTTCAGGTTTTCAGGCCAGAACTATTCCTGAAATGTATCAGGAACTATAGA
Organism: Plemyria rubiginata; assembly: GCA_963576535.1. Taxonomy (NCBI): domain Eukaryota; kingdom Metazoa; phylum Arthropoda; class Insecta; order Lepidoptera; family Geometridae; genus Plemyria; species Plemyria rubiginata. The sequence continues at coordinate 9,045,763 of OY754905.1, forward strand.
ACTATGCTGCATGCGAATAGAACTCACATTTTTTTTTGATCTGCTGGACAATGCTCTGCTAAGTTCACGGGCATGTGGTATACCTACTGTGGTAGTGAGCAAGTAAAACTAACATTAATCTGTACTGGATTCCAGAAGTAGCAGGGATCGTCCTAGAAGAGCCCTGCGTTGTACAAGGCGGCATGTGCATGCGCAGCGAACATTGCAGCCCCACCGACACAGTGCGACTGGCGGATTTGTGCCCGAAGCAGAGCCATATCGGCGTGGTCTGCTGCTATGTAGTAAGTATCTAAAAACTGCATGCCACATCTAGCACAAATCCCATAAAACTCAAAATGTCCTTGACAATGCCATCCCTTCCAGCCTAGTAAAAAAATGCATTACGATGGTCCCATTTTTTACACGTTGTTTTTTCTGTACTTGTATTCAAATTCCTTGGTTTTTTCCTTTCTAGATGACACATACAAGTTCGCGAGGTGTAAAAAGCGTTCTTTTTACATGAAGCAACTCTTAACTTGATATATTAGAGTAACTTTTCTACTAAAATTTAATAAAATATCCCTTTAATAAAATTTCATCTGATTTAACTCATATAATACTTATCTACTAGTACATTTTTCAAGTACCACCTTCCAAACTTTAAGCAGATCTGATCAACGGTTTAAGTAGACATATTATCTACTTAAAACAATGCCAAATCGTCCAAGTCGTCTGTAAAATCTTTGTTCGCTTCGCTCACTCGATCAATATTTCTAAATTATTCTGAATTTTCGCCAACGCGATTATGTTATATAGCCTCATGGTTTTCCGTGGTGCAGTGCTCCATGATTGAGTTATTTCGTAGGGGTGTAATCACATCATGGACTCCAAACCACCCAGTGATCCAAGCGCCCCACAAGCGCGGTCATAAATACCTTACTTTATTATATGAGATTTTCTGAAGGGAAAATAATAAAAAATACTTCACAGATGTACATTAATGCTTTATTTACATAATTTAATACATAATCTAATTATATTAATAATTTTATTAATATATTAATATATAAAAAAATATTATAAATGCGAAAGTAACTCTGTCTGTCTGTCTGTCTGTTACGCTTTCCCGCTTAAACCTCTCAACCGATTTTGATGAAATTTGGCACAGATAATCTTTAGACCCTGAGAAAGAACATAGGCTATCTTTTATTGCGAAAAAAAGAGATGAAGAGATTAAAAGTACGCAGACGAAGTCGCGGGTACCAGCTAGTATACAATAAACTGTACAATATGTACTATTTTTAGTATAAATTTAAATTGTAAATTTTTGAGATTGTCCCTCGTTCGGAAATTCATCTGAATATGATATTAACGCTTTTCATGAAGGGGATATACCTAATTAAATATGTTTTTTTATATATTATACATATTATATACAACGAAAAGCAAGAAAACTAAATCTAACAATTTATTTACAAACTTAATCATAGCCACAACTAGGTAAGTTAAAATAACCACAAGAACCAACCTATTTTCAATTTAAACTAAATTCGTAATAAATCCTGCCTCGACATACCTAATGCTCTTTTTCTTACGGGGAAGCTTCCGAAAACTAATAATTAAATTGCAATTCTACTTCTGCTAAGTTTTCGGGAAAGCATTTCTTTTTAGCAGTCAGCATTTTTTTTTATTTCTGTTTATTCAAATTTTTATTTATTTCATAAGACAATTTTCCAAAATCTATCAAGACTTTTACATAAACTGAGTATCTTACTATCTAAATTCCTAATGTCTAGAGTCTCCACCTCATCCAGTGAAGCTAGAATAGCTTCCAATACATGTTGATGTTTCTGAGGAATACTTCCAGTTACGGCAGACCAAAACTCAAAGAAATGCATCCTTGAGAAAGCACATTTAATCAATGTTCCTTGAAAAAATATTAAAGTATTTTACGTATGCTTCGTAGAGCGTGCTACGCATGAGCCTACGCAGTCGTAAAGGCTTTTTAGCAACTAAAGTCGCAAAAGAACGCAAATAAACCTTTTATATTTTTCAAACAGACAGCTTGATCTTTAATATAATATATGTGAGAGTATTCGACTATGGTTGCAATTAGCTGTAAGTCTATGTGAAGTCAACAATTATAGGTAATTAAATATTTGGTAGAAATCCTGTGTGGCGTAGCACGGAAAAACAAGTTATAAAAAGTCAAATAAAATTTTAAAAATATAACTAAATTGTAAGAATTTACCTTAATCCTCGAAATTAATGTCACAAACACCACTCAAAAACAATGCAGTTCTGAGTACTCACCATTACACAAACAATGATAAGGCGAGCGCCACGTAATAATGATGTGTTCACTTCAAAGGTCGAAAAATAAGTGATAGTTAGGTAAAATGGCTGACATATTTATATTTTTTTGGTGGCTTGTTTATCGGTGATACGTTTTATGTAATTAAAGTAAGGGTAATTGATGATGACATTTTTGAATTTTATTCTATGCTAAGGAGATAGGTGGACAGTTGATACAATCCATGTCGGCCATAGTAAGCTAATGTCTATCAAAGTTTGTACTACGTGATCCAGGTAGCTGATATAATACACAGATCCTTTGTACCTATATCTACTACCTTAGTTATTTGATGTGAATAATGTTTGTTTCAGCAATGGTAGCTGCTGGAGTAACTGGACTGGACTTGAACGTGCTTTGACGTGTTCTCAGAGAGAAAGAAAGTTAGTTTTTAAGCTAAACTTATTGGCCTTTAAACCAATCTTAGTCTGATTTTTGAAAAAGTTGGTATTTACCTAACGGGTATAAATAAGTTATTTCAAGATACAATGCTGCGCCATCATGAATTTGATGGACAGGAGTGCTATTCTGCCAACAACACACGCCCAAGTGAGCGCGGAATCCATGGTGAGTTTTCAATTCGGCATTCTGTATACCCATCACTAGCGCCAACTGCATCTGTCTCTGAGCGGTGGGCATTGTCTGTGCGTTGCTTATTGCGTTTGGACGAGGACGCAACGTAGCCGCAATGATCGTGCGTGTGGCATCTGTCAGCGTTGGAAATGACAACGCGAGAGAAGCTGGTGATCAAAGTGGGCGCGAATCCACTAGGTGATACTCCCCGTGATTTTGTTGTTGACGGAATAGCTACTCGCAAGTTATATTTTACAATCTAAGTACATTACATTACTGAATTCACATACCATTATAATAATTAATAAGAACAATTATATAATAAATAAATATAAATAAACATGTATTATCAAAATAAGTTACCTACCACTAACAGAAGTAGATATTTACAAAATGTACTAAACTCACATATGTAGAACATTTCAGCTATTAATATTTATTTAGATTAAATAATAATGTAGTTTCATCTCAATTTTAATATTGACATCATCATCATCCATCATCATTAGCAGGCAGACTTCACCCACGGCTGGGTAAAACCCTCCTTGTGACCTCTGCTCCTTATGGCTTTGTGGTCAAAATGATAAACAAAAATATTCACAAGTACTTAATTTTGGAATATAATATTTTTCATAAAATACTGCACATGCCTACGACAGCTTTGAATGACCGATTAGCTTTGAGCTAATAATTATAAAATAGGTATGTATGGCTAAGCTTCTGTAAGATTTATTTATTATTATGAATTATGAATGTAAGTAGCTTTATTTAGTTTCAGTAGGTTAAGAACCTGGATAATGGAACTAACTGTTAAAAGTTTATACGAAAATGTAATTTTTGTGTTTTATTTATTAGTTCCTAAATAAACTAAGCACGTTCGATTCCAGCGTCGAATCAATGCAATTTCCCTGACATTTTTTTGGGCGCAATGCCTTGCGGAAAAAAGTCTAGCTAGAGGAAATACCTCCTAAACAATGCTAAACCGCGCCGCGTCACGCCGTACAGTGTTTTCATAATTGTATTAGCTAGACCCCGCCAGTTTCTGAAAGCCTGATCAACACTAATCAGCTGTCAAGTCACTTGCTATCTCTATCTAATTTGAAGTAAAAACTAAAACAGCAAGATACATGACAGCCTTAGATCGGACTTTCAGGGGGGTAAGCTGCTAGAGTATAGTAATATGCTTGATTAGGTAACCTACTCAATTGCGATGGGCTCCTACTGGGCTCACGTCACGAAAGAAGAAGATTTCGTGGGCTACGGAAAACGCACTACTAGGTATGTATACCGTACAAGCCCCTTTTTGCCGAGCTGAAAGGATTGGGACCCGAGGGGTAAAACAAGCGACAACTTCGGACCTCTGTTTGAAAAGCGGTATCTCGTCGTTCGCCAGACGGTACTCAGTCAGTTCAACTCTGGTGCCCCAAGTGTGTGCGCGTGTATGTGGTATCCACCGCTTTTTGGCGGGTAACGGTGCTTGGAATACATTCGCGATTCTGCCTAAAAGAAAGGTTAGTAGTGGTTTTATGATATTTTATCGCTCGGTATAAACTTTTTTTTTGCAAGTTATTGCCGTGATAGTGAACCCACACACACAGGTTTGTAGGTATTTTTAAATGCCTTTCCTGGATTTTGTATTTTCTTCTTATAAATTAATTATTAAACCTCTGACCTAACAGACCTGTTAAGAGGCTGACACATGTCAAACAAATTTTTTGACGATACTGTTCTAAAAATACTTGAATGTTGTGGAAAATAGCATTACAAAAGATTCAGAATAATTAAAATATTGATTAAAACAAGTATTGCTAAACAAGTACATACCTACTGTATAACTATGTACGAAAATTTATTATATAGGTAATCATTTTACTTGGTAGGAAAACAAAGTTTTTGCTGAACCGGTACCCTATGCTATGTTTTAAAATTTGGCTGTTTGCGTTTCTAAACCTTTTTATCGATTTAATATGTAAAAATATTTTTCGCCTTGGTACAAGTCCAGCCAATTTTGCGGTTATCAAGCAAGAGATAGAAAGACTTATATTTAATATTATTGTGATGATGCTATCGGAAATTAGGCGTAAGATATTCAAATCGACAAAGGGTATTTGTTGTCTATCTGTCTGTCTGCCAGAACCCTGTTCCTTAGGAGCAGCTGATGATAACGAGGGGTGCAAGTAGCCCTCATTTTATATTTTGTAATAAGAAACAAAACATAAACAGCTTCACAACTTATATCCCCAGGCACGGTAGATATACTTGATATCCTCTCAGGTATCTTTGTACATTACTAAACCAGATTCTTATATTATCTATTATTCTTATATTCTACATAGCCTATATTTGTACATTAGAATATAACGCCTAAAAGAGAATAGCGATGGAAGTTATAAAAAATATCTTCAATGCGGTATGGGTATATAAATAGCACACTGATTAAAAAATTCACTGGATTTTATTCAATAAAACATGTTATTATACGTACCTACATATTTTATAAAAGCCGCAAGCGCTAGTCTCATGAAACGGTTTTCGCTGGGAGCCCGGGGGTTGGCCGCTGGCCTTATTGTGGAATGATATATTTTGTACTCTACGGATCATAACTTGTATTAAACACGTCCAGGCAGAAACGAAATATAGAAGTGCAAGAGTACAATGTTCGGATATAAAAAAAACCCGCTGAATTACGAACATATGACGGGGATGCGACAGCAGTATCGTAGCTGTAAAATAAGTCGTTATTAATTGATTATACAAATTTCTTCGCTTGTTGTTTCAGTAAGAAAACAAAAAAGAAGCAACGTCACCTACAGTGTTACTAACCCCAAGGAATATAGATATTCAAATTCCTTGACTAACCCTTGACTAACCCTGTCGGGTGACGGTGCTAGAGTTGCCAAGCTTAAAGTTCCAAAATTTGCGAATTTCACTGTTGAATTCTCGTCCAAAACAACATTGTATAGAGCGACCCAAGTGATAAATAAGAGAAGGTATTCAGCGCCTATACGTGGTATAGGGGCCTCTGAATACGTACGTCTTCGCTCCAGGCTACTTCGGCAACTCGCTCCGAGCGCCCGAGGCGGATTCTAAATAATTTCCAAATGATTGTTCTGTAGATGAACGCCGCGGGCGTCGGTGTCGCCCTGAGCTATCCGACGCGACGTGTTTCTTTATCGGAGATGAGGAACGGATTTAAGGTGCCGACAACCGACAAATAAGTTCTAGCTCGCACATTTCAACATTTTGTAAGATATAAAATCACTAAATGATGTTACGAAAAATCGCAATTGACTGAATGTGTCAGTGAAAATTACATTAACATTTTATCCAAACCATTTTGTCCTACTAAGTACGAAATCTAATACTTAAACCAGCTTTTTGATAGGAAAACTTGTTCGGGTCAAAATTACATTTTGCTGAACCGTGTGCAATGTTGCAAACAACTTGGTTGATTGCTGATTTTCATTAATTTGTTCAGTGATTTTATGCCCTTAGCAGTGAGGCTGACGCCCGTCAACAACAATTCTTACTTCGGACTTTTATTCTCAGGCACGTTGTAGAATTTTGAGGATGTAGGAGAGAGTCAGAGGTATTACGTCCAAATTAGACTTATTTCACGTATGTTTCCATTTCGCAATTCGTCTGAAATTTGTCACGTTAACGTATCCAGGCGATATTCGACCTTATTCTGTTGCTCCTAAGATATTTTTACATGACTGACGTCAATTCGTTGGTGATGAGGCCTGTTGCAAGTCCCAATACTCACTGACGACTGAGGTGCTCAACAGCTCATTAAAAGTGACCCAGTTTATCAGCATTCGTCTGGCAACCCCTCCTTGGCAACATACCACGGATACTGGACGCGGTTCGAGCCCGCAGCGCGCCGTCGACGCCTGGGGACAGGCGGGCTTAGCGGCACCGCACTTATATTATACTAAGTACACGTAGGTAATACAAGCTAGGGTTGCTTTATAGAATTATTTAATACTAACGCGTTGCACTTTCAGACAAAGGCGAAAAACTTTAAACTAATTTCAATTTCTTCATTTTCTTGGCCGGAACCCTTCTTACAGAGTGATCGTATGTAGCCGTCATGTTCCGCCTCCCCGCTCGCACTGTTCTTCCCCCTCCTCTGGCGCATCCGTTTAGTTAGACTAATTTAACGTTACTTAGAGGAATGTCAACGAATGTCCGTTCATCTCATGGATTATGGTCTCATTTTCCCTTCAAACATGTATGTAGGTAATATTTTGTTCTATTATAATAGTTCAGAGTTGGTAGGTATACGTAAAAAGGTACCTAAGTCATACTACCGCTCCACAATAGCGACCCAGTGTGACCCTTAAATTTTGCATTGTTCCCGTCCAACGTTTAATTATTTGCGACTTTAATGCTTTTCATTCAAACAGCCGCCGGCATGATCCTGATATTATGGTGTTTACGCTCCGAGCATATTTCGGGAGATCGCCATTTTTATCATGCCTGAATTAATAGCTTTAAAGCTTTTATGAGCTTCAAGATACCTACTTACTTGGTATACTCTGAGTTACTCTTGACGCCACGTTCGATAAAAAAAAAGGTGTAATCCTATACACCAACTAGCAACCAACACCAACAGCGAGCACGCTGCAGCGCAGTTACTTGTGACGCTTGCGCAGGCAGCCTCTTCGTCTTATTAATAAGGCAGATGAAAATTAAAAAAAATAGAGCATTTAGCTCTCAGGTGAACGGCATTTCCCCGTCTTCCTCTATACGTATAGTACGCACGACTGGTACCTATGGATTACCATTCCAAGTACTATAGATAGGCATCTCCTCAGAACTCAATAGGGCGCATCCACACTTTCTGCACACATGCTGCCAGAGCCAATGTTGATTCTCGTTGATTATCCGCAAATGCTGTAGTGTAGACGCCGCAGTATATCGTTGAAGCTAGCGATGTACTTGAGTGCGATACGTGAACTAAGTTTTACGATAACATTATGACAATAATTATGGCTATTTTAAGGTTTTTTCCATAGGCTCGTCGTATCCATACAATTACTTACGAACGCATAATATAAATGGCGGAACTTTGCTTGAACTATGTTTAATCAAAAGTGAACTCAAGAAATACAAAACTATAATAACACAAAAATTTTAAAAAAAATATTGGTGGATATTCCACACAGCACTATCTAGCCCCAAACTAAGCCAAAGATAAGATTTTCTCATTGGACTTTCAAACCCTAAAAGTTACAGTAGGTTAGGTATTAAAAGGAAATGAAGTCAAACCCAAAATCTTTATGTAATCCTACTACTATAATAAACGCGAAAGTTTGAATGTTTGGATGGATGGATGGATGTTTGTTAATCTTTCACGCCGGAATGCCATATTATGCCTTTATAATAATTAGTTTTTTTTTGCATCGAGCTTGAACAATTTTACATTGAGCAACACTATCTCATCCAAAGTTGCTGGTTGCGAGATAAGTTCCCGTAAAGCGCGGGCAAAGCGCGCTCGCTGAGACTTTGTTCGAGAACCACGAGCTGAAATATAGCCGGCGGGCATGTGTGATTCCAAGGTTCACTAAGCAACTGATTGGTAGGTATTTTTAAGACAAACTCACATAACATGTGAGTTACATTACTTATTAACCTACTATTATAAACGCGAAAGTTTCTAAGTTAGGATGTTTGTTACTCTTTCATGCCAGAACGGCTGAACGGATCTGAATGAAACTTGGCAGATAGACAGATTATAGTCTGGAATAGCACATAGGCTACTTTTTATCTCGTATGAATACCTGGATTTAAATATGCGCGGGTGAAACCGCGGGGCGTAACTAGTATTATATAAAGGTAAGTAAGGCAATAAGTGTATATGCTTAGCCTATAAATAAACTATACATAAACTATACTTTACACTTTCACATCTCAACACATCCTTCACAGCTCAGTTGATAGTTGCTCTGCCGTCTGCAGTATAGAGTTCGATTCCCATCGAGAACAAACAATTGAGATGCTTGTTCTTTGCCTGGGTTAGGGTATTACATCACTAATACATAGTATAAAACAAAGTCGCTTTCTCTGTCCCTATATCCCTATGTCCCCATGTCCCTATGTATGCTTAAATCTTTAAAACTACGCAACGGATTTTGATGCGGTTTTTTTAATAGATAGAGTGATTTAAGAGGAAGGTTTATATGTATCACTAGCTGTGCCCCGCGGTTTCACCCGCGACTACTATAGGTATGTTAAAGTATCTATCTAAGTAAGAACAATTTTAAGAGAGTGCACGTTTTGAGAGCGTATTGGGTCACCAAAATTACGAAATTTCGTAGATACAGCGGTCCCAGCTTGGCGGCGGCGGCGGCGCCCCGCTAAGGGCTCCGCCCCGCGCCTCGCCAGCCACCGCTGCGCCTCTGACGCCGCTCGCGCATTCCACCCAAGATAAAACCCTAAATTAGTATTTTTTTTTGTAATTTATCTACTTTTCCTTTTAGTTTCAAGTCAATCGCACTACGCGTACAAAAATTCTCGTACAAACTTTGACATCCCTTTGCACCCTTATTAAGGGCAGTTTACAAAAACTAAAAATGTCGTTCATAGAAGTATATTTACTCCAAGTTTGAAATCAATTGAACCACTCGTTAAAAAACTCCCATACAAACTACAACATCCCTTTGCACCCTTATTGGGGGTAGTTCTCAAAAACTAAAAATGACAAACTTAATTATTCACTTTGGGGTACATGTCCTCTAATTTTCTAGTTCATAGGTTGAGGGAATACGATGTTTCATACAAACGTTTTCAACCCTTTTTACACCCCTAGGGGTTGAATTTGGAAAAATCCCTTCTTAGCACACGTCTACGCTGTAAGAACTATGTACTCCTCAAATTTCAAGTCTCTACGACCAGCGGTTTAGGCTGTGCGTTGTCTATATGTCAGTCAGTCAGTCAGTCAGGACTTTGATTCGTATAGTTATAGATACATGCATGATATGTGCACCCGTGCGAAGCAGGGGCGCGCGGGTGGATCGCTAGTTAAGTATAAATATGTATTTACTGAATATTTATATACATAAGTTCCTATTATTATCAGCTATTATCCCATGGTTTAGCGCTTTAGCAGGTATAGCTTTGCTTAGTCTGGGCAAGATTTCGAATGTCCAGCAATATTTATATATCAATGCATGAAATAAATTCAGACAAAAATAGCCTTATAATTCGTATAATACGAGACCGGTCCGATAACCAGAGGGAAATAATGATCGTATAGCAAAATGCGTACTAATAGCCAGTGGTTGGCCCACTCGTCAACGCTCCTTCATGTTACGAGTAGGTAGCTACTAAACGAGTCTAGTGACAAAGTGGACTACTTGCATGATTAACGTTTGGCGGAATATGTACTCGTACCTGCTTAGTGATTCTCGTTGACGGAAATCCTCTTAATGATTTAGGAAATGAAATACCTATGGTATATTTGTAAAATTTAACAGTATCTGAGTACACAATCTTACTATTGAGGTATTATTTTTTACACAAATTGTAACTTGAATTGCATAACGAACACGCAACTCTGGTTGCGTGGACATTTTAGTTGAATTTGGTTCTATATGTTTATGGTTGTAATTAATAAATGATCGGTACGAGTAGGTAGATACAAGCTATAATTCATAACATCAAACTAAAAAAGTCAATCCAAAAATGACACCGACTCACTACTTTTTTACGTAGTTCTATGCACCCCGAGTCTGAATTTTATTAAATAAATAATGCTGGACAATCCACACAGCACCATCTAGCCCCAAAGTAAGCTACTCAAAGCTTGTGTTATTGGTACTAGAGAACTGATATATTTAATACTCACACAGATAGATATTTTTTTATTATACATAGAAAACACCCAGACCAACGCAACAAATTTCTGCAGATCGTACACAAATTTGTTCCGAGGCGGGAATCGAACCCGCAACCTCTTGCGTCGCAGGCGGACTCTCACCCGCTGCGCCACAGAGATCGACAAATTTCGTTTGTCGATGTCGTCGAGTTCTGCTTATACTGCTCGGTGTGAGTGAGCATAAGGCCCTTTACTTGGCTACGACACGCGACGCTGCATGACTGTGATCTTTGTGGTTCTCTCTGTTTGGGTTGTATTTCATCAATGTTAGTGTAAGCTTAGTCTTATTTTAAACTGTTCCTGGGCGCTCGGGGCCAAAACACAAACTACGTATTGATAAAACGGGAACTGGGAAGGGCGACTGCAACGCCGCCGCGCCAAAGGCACCTACGCCGTCGGGCACTCTCGTGGCTGTGACTTTGTGTTAGACTTCCATTCCGCAGGCTAGCACACTGAGGCCGCGGGCGTCGAGTCTAGCGAACGGGGATCAAAACAAAAACATACTTATTTACTTACTATATTACTATTACTATTCTGCCAAAAAACGACTTCAAAAACACAGAGATTATTAAAAGCAAAATACGCTATTTTGGATGACAAAGATAACTTTTTCTTTTTAATTTAAAAGCCAAACTACTGAACTTATTTTGATGAAGTTTCTATTCTGATTGGTCCCAATCGGAAAATATATGGTCGCTTAAAAACATAATTTTTCAAATGACGGAGCGTTAATAACTAACTCTTTCAAGAAAAAACTACTTCAAATACACTCATACCTAGGTAGGTAGGTATAGTAGTAGGTCCTACAATAACTAAAAAACTACTAGCCATATCTGACTCAAATGGGACTACAGTTCATGAAAAGCACCAGCTTTGAGTCAAGAAAATATAATCATTATGCATTATTATGCCATAGTTTAATACTGGTAGACCTTCCACAAAGCACTAATCCGCCCTAAGCATTGCTTAGAGCTTGTGCTACGAGAACCACATACTTAGCTATATTTGTGAAATGTATTTTCTCTGTGTAGGTGTTATTGCATATTTATTATGTAAATAATAAATATGCAATAACACCTACACAGAGAAAAAACATCTCACAAATATATGTTTCTCACAGATATTTGTTCACGGCAGGCATCGAACGCACGGCCTACAGAGCAGAAGGCAGAGCCGACCATCGAGGTGTCCGATAAAAACCCTGAAATATTTATATTGGGGTTTTTTCGTACAGCATTGGTAGGCTATACCCACCTATGCCATAGTCGGAGGGGGCCGTGAGCTAAGCCGGAGGGCTTCGTTGAGAACTCCTACACAATACGCCACTGGCGCTGTCGGGACTTCTACAGTATAGCCTCGCTGCCAACGGCAGCTGTGCCGGGCGTTATGCCCTCCGGCATTTTGCTTTGGCAGCATTGTGTAAACTTATAATAATTTTCGTAGGTACATAGATAGATATAAAATTATTAATACACAGAACAAAACGTATCGTACGTGGAGAGCATTCTTTTCCAGCTAACCTTTGTTTAGTTTAAAAAAAATCGAAAGGGTTAATGCTCAAACATGGATGATAGGGAGCTATTTGCACCATTATCATAAAATTTTACAAATCTTTCATGTCTTTCTGGCATCGCATTTGGGACAGTCGGGATAGAATATGGTAGGTTAATTTTGCCTTGAAGAAATCGAATCTAGCGATAAGACCACCCATTATACTTTATGAAATTATGCCTAGAAATTTCATCTATCAAGGTAGGTTGGTGTTTGGTGTTTTTGTGTCCTTAACACAAAGTAAGTTCACGATCTATTTTACTTCATTTCGAACCCGAAGAACGTTGTAATGCAGTTCGTTGTAATCAGGAATGGAAAGACGGCATCTTATTTACCTACCTCGCTGCTCCATTGTCTGATTACCCTGCTTAGAGCCATGTATGTAAGCCATATCCATATGCCAGTGATTTGAATTATTATTCAAGGCTCCAAATTTGCATTTCAGCGTATCTCGAAACAAAATCACCGGTGTGGGTTAGATACATTATATGTATACATATATATACATACATTTTATCCCGTGGGAATACCGGGATTTTAATATGTGCGGGTGAAACCGCGGGATGCAACAGTAGGTAATAACTTTGTTACAGAAAAGCGTGATACGTAAGCGTAATTTAATCAAGTCAGAAGAATTTTCTGGTTATTTTTCTTGCAGAATAGAAACGTATTGTTGTGCGTTAGCCGGCAAACCCTGAGGCTGCACTACGCAAACGGATAAGCTATCGATTTTAGAGAACACAAAGTCATGTATAGGTACGTCGGTACGTTCCTACGTGACAGCTTCCATACCCATCTTCAACAACCATTGCTTTTTTTATTTCCTTCGCCATTTGACAACACTGGCATTGAGTACCATCATTTTCCGATTTAACATCAATTGGTCATCAAATCAAATCAAATGAATATCTACAAACTACTGCAAAATGTGCGTAAGTGCCAAATCAATATTTGGACGTTCCTCTGACTACCCCCATTGGACATACTGTCATAATCATGAGTACTTGGTATGTTATGGAATGACTAGATTTTTGGTCGTGTTTTGTAAAGGGTAACATTTCCATGCAATTCAAAATGTTTTCGAATATTTATAAGCTCTTTTAAATATTCTTTGCCGAGTTGTTCGTTCCATTTGCCACTCGAATGGCTCACTCGAAGCGAATAATTACAATAGGAATACAGCGTACCTGCCCAGCGGCGTCGCCCCGGGCATTGTTTCGCGTTCTTTGTGCCCCACGCTCTATCCGCTACGGAAAGAGTCGCTGAATATTTTGCAAAATAGTCCCGTGTCTCGCTGACCCGTAATGCAACTACCTCATAATATACTATATAGCGACCTGTCCCAGCTTCATTTTCCCTGCAAATTTAAGAAATCGAGTAGGTCTCAATACAAAGTTTTCCTCTTTATAATATTAGCTTAAAGTGTAGGTACCATAATCCTACTAATATTATAAACGCGAAAGTTTGTAAGTATGGATGGATAGATGGATGGATGGATGTTTGTTACTCTTTCACGCCGAAACGGCTAAACGGATCAGGATGAAACTTGGCAGCGAGATAGATTATAGTCTGCAATAGCACATAGGCTACTTTTTATCCCGTGGGAATACCAGGATTTAAATTTGCGCGGGAGAAACCGCAGGGCGCTACTAGTACACCCATATTTTGCATTATTTTGTTTGCCATACGAGATGGTTGCAAGCCGAAATGAATCAGTTACTTGCTTGTTCCATCACTTTGTTGTATAAAAATAAAACTATTCAATTATAACCATTCAATAAAATCCTACAATTAAACAAATTTCAATTAAATTTCTTAAATATAAATTAATGCCATATAAAAACACCTATTGACTAACCGTCGCCGCGTAGTGCTTCCGACAAAATGAAACTAAAAAGTAATATACGTGTCAAATAACACGTAATTCGAAACTGTATTGCGGTAAAACAATAAAGAGCAAATAATAAACATAAAGTTCGTGGTTAAAATGCATTCATGTTTGCATAATTAAAATTTACTGCAGTATTTGTTAAAGAACGTGCAGAAAAAGAAGGCTTAGAACAAAACGGGGAAATCGGATCTTGAAAGACCTACCTTGCAAATTACCTTGACTTTTGTTTTACCGCGTCCAAGAGTTTCTCTTTTGACGTTATTAAAATTTTATGGTAATTGTTATAGTCCTCAATACCCACAGAATTGGTACATTACTTAATTAAAATGGTATATTATCAGATAAAAAAATTTGAAGTGCTCACTTGGCGTGAAAGAACAGACCACCCGTAACATAAAAATTTAAATGAAAAACGATTGAAAATTTTAGAGGAACTGAGTTTCTACATTAACACGAAGTGGGGTTGTAGGGAGTTGTGAGCTATACATATAGGTGGAAGATTACCTGACAATGTAAAAACATGTCTCTGAAAGCTCGATCAACTAATCGGCTGTCAAGTCACTTGTTAATTTAAATTAGATAGAGATAGCAAGTGAGTTGACAGCCGATTAGTGTTGATCGAGCTTTCAGAAACCCGAGGTTAGTCATTAACTATTTATTATATAAAGCTTACTAAAAGTCCTTGGCTCTCTCTCACCATATTATTATGTTACCAAAGCGTTGTTAAAATTATCTCCCCTGAACACACACATTCTAGTTTAGACTCGATGAGTATACAGTTCTCTCGGTAGTTAGTTATACAGTACACATTTATGTATTTCACACACATTCAAGCATATTTATACTCATAGATAAGTAAGTATTTTTTTAGAACAGGGCATACGGTTAAGTTCGTATCTTAAAAATAAATCGAAAATAAAAAGATTCTTTAGTCATTATATAAAACTGCAAAAATACTAAATATAGTAGTAGCAGTAAAAGAAGCACATTTTCGTGCTACTTTTACTGATACTCATGTAGGTACTTCCAACATTTGGGTCAGGTCTATCCAAAATCTACTTGTGCTTTTAAGTTTCCTATTCTTACATTAGTTGAGAACGATATATTTCCTTTAATCGTATACATAGTCTTTTCAATTAACTATTTGCTAACGTATGTTTGATGTTCCTGATGACAAGGGGGTCCGGTTCGTTAGTCATTTATGCCGTGTCCGCGGTAAGAAATCTCTTGGCCGCATTTAATGTCACTGAACGCTTCATAAATAGCTCTCAAGAAAAGCCATGAGATTGTCATCTGCCAAGTTGATTGCGACGAAAGGTATCGTATCCAGTGATTAGGTGCCTAGGTATTTGGTTGAAGTCGGCTTACAGCCGCGGGCGTACTTATAATGGAACCAAACAGGATGTTGCCAGCTAAGCCAAGCTTCGGGGGATTTCGACTGAAAAAATCCCAGCTGTTGATAAATTTGTGATGTGCTAAATAATAATAATAAATATTGGTGATCTTTCCACACAGCACTATCTAGCCCCAAACTAAGCTTATGCTTGTGATATGGGAACCAGATAGCTGATATACTACTTATATACTTTTTTTTTGTAAATACATACTTATAATATTATATAACACCCAGACAGAGAACAAACATCTGTGTTCATCACACAAACGTTTGTTCACGGTGGGAATCGAACCCACGACCTACGGCGCAGAAGGCAGAGCTACTACCAACTGAGCTACGTAGGCTGTCACGGTAGGCAAATACTGAAGAACAATTATTTGACGCAGCTCAATTTACGTAGATCACGTTCTAACTATAAAAAGATTGCATGGTACGGCCTCCGCCAAAAAAAAACTTTTCAGTATGGTTTTTTTATATAATGTGTTGCATTTACTGAGACTAGGGCTTCCACCTTTTACCTTTGTTTCTCATACTACCTACTCGCTCTAGTTTTATGTAAAAGCCTTATTACAACAAGGGTAAGCAAATGATGATATTTCGCAACTGGCTTTACTATCAGTTTTCTTTTCTTTTTATCTTTTGTTTCATAATTTTTGATGGTGGCATTATTCTCCTGAAAATATATGTTGGCAGTATCTAGCTGAAAGTTTATTAGTGTGCTGGTAGCACTAGCTGACAAGTAAAGTGGCTCACGAGTCGCGTCTTGACTTTCGCGCCCTTTGCGAGCTCCTGCTGTGCTGTGTGCGCAAACTTGATAAGTACCTAGGTACCCTATTTTACTTTCAAGTTTCATCTATGAACTAATTAATTAGGAGATTTTTTATATTCAAATTACGTGTACTGCTTTCTTTAAATCCAATAAATGAGTAACAAATAAACATAAGGTACCTATTGCTTTTTCATGTGTAATATTATTATCATCACATCGAAAAAAAAATGCGGTTGCTAACTTTTTATACTTACTCGACATATCGAGAGAACAACTATTTATCAAACACATTGACATTATTATTGGCTGCTACAGCACCACTTTGCACATTCAAACCGCATCTTTGATATTCATGAAAAGAGCTTTTCACAAAAGCGTAAGCCCTCTCGTGAATGAGACGTTAGGTGTGAAACCGTCATTACGCCCTCGCGAGAGATGCATTCAAGCGATAAAAATAATTACAGTTGGACTTGGTCCGTCGCACATTGAGCCACAGAGCCGCTGAGGAGCCTAGCCTGGGGCGGCGAGTGCGACACGCTATGCGTCGCCGGATGTCGCGAATGACAACGTTGGTACTGGTGATACATGTAGTTATGTAGCGCATTGGACAGGGTGCAATTACATTCAACTGAAGAACCCTTTGCGCAAGTGACTACGGTCAGCAGATCAGAATATTTTTCGGCAAACACGTCCTAATCTCCATATAAGCGATAAACGGGCAACGGGCAATGGAAAAGGGCAAATGGTCACGCAACATTGTCTTCGTCTTTTTTTTTATTACATTCATATTTAATTATATCACCAAGAATTCACCTATCAATAATAAAAATAATAAAAATTAATAATATATTTAGCAAAAAGCTGTTGTCTGCATCTGCAGCGGTATGTAAGCTTTCTCCAATGCTGCTTAAAAGAATCCCAGAGATTGTTGTATAATTCGTTGGGTCGAAGGGGATGCCGTGAGAGCGACGGCTGTGGGCTGATCTCGGGTCGGTCCCACGCCGAAGGCAGTACCTCACCTCACGTCTTTAGCGCACTTTTACATTTCACAAGCATCTTCTACGTCGGTAATGCCTACTTTGATTGCTCGATCGGTGAAGTCGGTTGCATTGAAGGTTGGGTTTTCGTGGTTTTTATAATAATGTATGTTCTGTAGGATGCCTGCAGGCACCCAACGCAGAACTTATCTTTCCGTACAGTCTGATCAATTTTCTCTTATAAACGAGCAGGGGCCGTACCATGGAAGTTATTGTGATTCTCTGAATTATAAAAAAAATTGAATCGTAACATGACGACATAAAATTTATTTTGTCAAATGACAGTGATATAATTTATTTTGTCAGATGAGAGTTGAATTGCATTTTCATGGTTCGGTCCTAGAATTTAGACATTTGTGGAAGACCAACAAAAGTTAGGAGTTTAGATCGATATAGGACATCCTTCCTCTCTGATCTTATTTCTGAGACCTAAAATTATTAGTCAGAAGCAAGCCTCTACTGTTAATGCCGCCATCGTGTATATAAACTAATAGATTTTTTTTTATTCTGAATACAGACAAGTACCTACATGGACTCGTGACTGGTTAAATGTCATACGCTATCATTTACGTAGTATCCAAATTCCTTGATCATTACTATCATATGAATCTCCATTATATTTTTTTTAGATTCCAAAGAAGACAGTCATGTTTCCAAGCAGTCCGAAGTCGGAGCTCCCCGTGAAGATACCATCTGTGAAGATCGAGCCCTCTATGATAGGGTTCCCGCGGGTGGCTCCCACCACCAACTACAATGCGCCGGTGCACATCGACGTGGGCGGAACTATATATACGTCGTCACTGGAGACGCTGACCTCGTGAGTACCAACTTTAATCATCATGATTAGCCTGAATAAATCTACTTCTTCTTTCCACTCCTTTTTACAACTTAATGGTTACCGAAGTGGTAACCATCACTTAATGTTTGCAAAGGAACGTGTCCTGCGATGCCCTGCCCTGCGTCCATCAACTAGGCATTACATTTTATATAACCTACAACCATAGATGTTTTTACAAAAAAAAAAATGTTTTGAAGAGAGAGCTCTATTGCATAAAAGTTGAATCGTAAGTCTCTGGTTATAGTTCCTCACTTGTGGTTACTTTGGTTTCAGGGACCCAGAGTCGCGCCTTTGCAAGATGTTCAATGGCACCTATCCAATAGTGCTGGACTCTCTGAAGCAGCACTACTTCATAGATCGCGACGGGCCCATGTTCCGGCACATCCTGAACTTCCTACGCAACAAGGCGCTGACTCTACCAGATGATTTCAACCACTACGATCTGCTGTTGTACGAGGCGCATTACTTTGAGCTGAACCGTAAGTGCCTCACGCATTGTGATTTATTAAGTGTAAGAAAGGAACCTCTTGTGGTGAACTTAAAATCCTTTCACCGCACTGTTTAGAAAGAACTAGGTAATTGTAATTGTAATTGTAATAGGACTCCTTTTTCCGTACTTAGACTCAAGGTTGGTCCATGCCAAGAACCATGCCAAAGAACTAGGTAGTAAGTTTACCAGTCAGCTGGGTCACCTGAAACATGTCTAGGTCTAAGAGAAACGACTTTTCAATAAATATTTCGGTCAACCCCTTTCAATTATTATTTTTCGGCGTTTCAGAAATGGTTTTCGCCATCAGCCAACTCCGGAACGAGCGTGAAACCAGCGGCCGCTGGATAAAGCAGGAGTCCGACCGCCTCACTAAGGAGGCCGAGCAGCTGATGCAAGAGCGCGACCGTCTGCGGCAGCAGTGGATGTGAAGATGGTACGTCGAACTGTTCGCGCGTGCATGGCAAGCACACAGGCTGTCACTGCCTGCTACGTCACCTCCTTACGTATGAGAGCGTCAAGGAGGAGGAACGAGCTTGTTGCCGCATGCTGCGATGGCAATTAGAATGCAAGAGCCTAGAGAAAATGATTTTCCTTATTTAGCCTGTGAAAAACCGAAAGGGTAGTGCAAAAACATGGATGAAAGGGAGCTTTTTTCTACATAATCAATTAATGTACGCGTACCTTTGCGTTTCTTATATTTACTACAGTTCAAGGCTTTTAAAAAATATTTTGTAACGTGGTAATCTACAGTAGTGCCTATAGTACAACTTAAACCTGTTAAAATTAGTGAAAAGTTGTTAGCGCAGCGGGCCTATTCACTTATTTACTGTGACAAATATTATAAAGATCGATTTCATTCATGTTTCCAGAAATTCGTTACAAGGCTTGGGGACCAAGAGACGGCTAATTCAGAAGATGCAATTTCCCCAACACCCGAGCTGTACCCTTTTTTAAACAAGACTACTAATTATAATTAAAACCTTAGATTTGAAAATTGTTACTAGTCTAACTGCTTATATTTCAGTGTAGAGTACCCATAGAGGTAGTAACTATTAGTGACTAGTGAACATTCTAGAAAATACTTATGGTTTTACACGAAAGGTCAGTGTGGAGTTCTGAAATTAATTTATATAACGTTAGGTATTACGAATAAAATTGTTGTTAGTAAAATTTGTTAGTTACATTCCTTTTTTAAATAATCTTTATCATAAGCTTTATAGTTTTTAGTAATACAACTCTTAAGTAGGTAATTCGTGTAATTACAATAACGCTAATAGTAAGTAAGTACCTAAGTACCTACCGGTCTAAACTTAAACTCATAGGTACCACTTTTATTACCTATTGTATCTCAGTCTATTGGTAGGTCTATTTTTTACCAATAGGTACTCCTTAAGGATATTAGATCATTTCCTAACTAAATAACACATAAAAAAACCAAGCAAATAAAAAACCTCTTTGATTTACTATATACACACGCTTTCTCTTGCATTGTACTTAGGTAACAGTCATATCGTGGGTATTTGTCGACGAAATCCTTTGCCGGCTTCTCTTGTAGCATGTTACGTAGTAGGAATTACTAGAAATGTGATGTTTAGAAATTATTTTCTTCATATTTAGTGAGCGCTTCCTTCTTATACACTTTACCTACTACTTTTTATATTTATCTACTATTTTCATTAAAGAATCGAAATAAAACAGGAATGTATAATGAAACATTTATTTTCTACATAAACCCACAAACTATATAAATTGTAATTCATCAATATAGTTTTTCTATTGTAGGTACCTAATGGATATAAAAACTTTAAATAGGTAGGACGTCATCATTTTCTGTTTGATTTAATCAAAAACTACAGATGCAAAGATGAATGATCACAAGCTGTCTGCATATCTGATAGACACCAAAAGGACTTTAAAATTAGACATACAATCTTAGTAGGTAGGTAAGCAACTTTACCTATTTATTAGGTATTACCTATTTATACGCACCACTATTTTGTTACTACCATAACCATGTAACTATTAATCACTACATAGTATAAAACAAAGTCGCTTTCTCTGTCCCATATATCCCCATGTCCCTATGTCCCTATGTATGCTTAAATCTTTAAAACTACGCAACGGATTTTGATGCGGTTAGATGCGGATGCGGATGCGGCGGCATAATACATGCATGATATGTGCACCCGTGCGAAGTAGGGGCGCGCGGGCGGGTCGCTATTAAAAAATAAAGGATTGTTTCAGCAGAGGCTACTGATGTTGCATGATCAAAACATTATATTTAAACTTTTTTGGGAACATTTGTTTTTAGTTTTTAGTCAAAAAGACCAATTTTATGGGCACAGTACTAGAAAAAACTTCTAAGGTCAACCTCATATGCAATGCGTACGAGGTTTGCTTGTGGGAGCAATGTGTGTAACATTTGTCGCGTTTTTGGCTAATAGCAAACCTCGATAACTTGGTTGTAGAATGGCGCTACTATCATCATTAGCCTTATACTGAAACAGCCCTTAATTTTTTTTGGTATATACAAAATAGTGGTGTAAGTAAACAATAACATTAATTACAAAATATAAAACATATTCCAAGTTTCAGTCAAAAGGTTCACGTATATTTGGATAAAAATATGGCAAAACAAACCAATGAAATATAGCTCGTCAGAGTCAAAAAACAAATTTTGCAACACATTCTAATTGTGACTATTCAAGTCAACGATTTAATATTAATATTGCAGGTGTTTATATTAAAAATCACTGGTAGGTAGCGATCCAAAAAGCTAGCGGACAGCAGTGCAAAGTGGATAGTACCTAGATAATATCTAGTTATTCCTCTTTGCCCTGCCAATAAGCACTATATCTAAATAAAAACTTTAAAACATACAAAATTATCAATATTTTATCAATAAAACTTAACATCAAAATAAAGATGAAGGATGCCTTACGAATGATTACCTGCTGGCTCAATTTGTTACAAATTAGCCAAGAAGCAGAACTCGCTTTAATTTTTTGTGGTTTACGGCTATAAGATCTTTTAAAATTTATTATGTATTCAGGCTGAAAATTTTCATTGTGAGAGACATGAGTTTCCAAGACAAAATAGGAACCAATGTAGCTTGAGCTACTAAGACGTATGTAAGTACTACAAATGGGTTTTAGAATTTGTATAAGTTGATTCAGATAACTGAAGTCGAAATCTTGTAGGATTTTTGCAAAACTTGACCAGTGACCTAATCACGTAAGTTTTGGCAGTTTTGCGATCGCAAAACTGCAAAAATTTACATAGGCAACCGGATTTTGAGTGCAACAAAAGTTACGTGATCAGCCTGCTGAACACTAATAAACTACAGAACTACTAAACTAGGTATCTCTTAAATTTACGATAGAAATCCTGAACTCCAATATCATATTTTAATTTGTAGGTATGTAAGAGCAACACCCCTAGGTCTAAGTTTTTTTATTGAACTATTCCAAAAAACATCGAATGGAAATCTATTTAGTCATAGAGGCCGTCTAATCACTGAATGAATAAAATCCCAATCACTGAATGTGATTGGGATTTAATAAAATCCCAATCACTGAATGTGATTGGGATTTTAGGTACTCTAGGTACACTAGGTACTCGTATGCCTTTGACAACAACATAACCGATTTTAATTTTGCATGACTAAATTCAGTGATATAATATCTTCAAAAATATTCTATTGTGCGAGCGAGTTAGAGGTGCGCCGAATCTAAAGAGCCGCATCAAGATGGTCAAAATGATTAATGGTTGTGTCAGAGTGAGGTAGTGATGCCGCCATTTTAGATTCGTTACATGAACTGGATATAAAGCTACCAACAAAAAGTACCAGAAAAAGGAGTTAGAAAAATATGATATTGACGTCACGAATGCTTACATTAACAGAATTAAAATTACTTTTACCTATAACATTTAGAATTTTAAAAACAAAGATAGAACCTACCTTCCTACAATGAACTACGACAATACTACAAAACATCTATATTATATTATTATGTAACTATGCAATTTTCAAGTAGGTATGCCTTGACATACTTTCAACTCTTCCGAATGGCAACTAAGTACCTATCCATTGAAGAGTTTTGTACATACCTACAACAATTACCTACTCGAATTACTTTAAAGTCACATAATAATATGAGTCACAATATCATAGGTAGTCTCGAAACTACTCAGGTTTTCCTAAAAGCTAGATATCAATTACTAACGGGTATCATATTACCACAACATTCAGACTCACGAGTTATTTGGGGAATAAGCAATCGTTTGGCCTGTAGCATTTTAACTGGTGGGCCACAACGTAGTTTTTTAAATATGAGTTGGTTAATTACTTATGTTTTTTAAATCTACTTTAACTACATATTATATACTTACTTACTGTACATAGCTTAAAATTAGCAAAATATTGTTGCTATTTGACATTACGCATTGATTTGAGATAGCATTACTTTGAACAATCGTCATAGGTACAGTTTTAAAAGTATGGCCATCTAAATTTGTATTACTTTTAACATTGTTTGATTGCAATATTACGAAAATAATCATACCTATTTTTAGACAAACACTCAGGTTAGACTATAGTATAATATAAGCCCACCGATTTAACATTATTAAAATCTAGACTTACAGAAGACATACTTAATAAAATATATAAAAATTCTAAACATCCGAACTCCAAATCTAACAAAAATTTATGTTTGGTTTTTGTATTAATTTTCATAAAAAAAACTTACAGGTTTTGTTGACTAGGAGTGTTTATAATATAGCGTTTATTAACTTAATATTGCTTTGGTAGGTAATAATTACATAAAATAGTTTTAGTTAATGGTTTCCATAATATTTCGATTTAAGCTGCTAAAGAAGCTGACAAAAAGTTATAACACTCGAGCTTTTGTTCTACGACTTTAGAAGTTAGTCTCAAAAAAATCCTATTGGACCTATAGGGTATTACGTTACACGTTGTATAACAGCTATGCCGAGACTACAATATTCCACGATATCTTTTAGGTATTACAAATGTATTTGGCTTATATTTTGATAACGATATAAAAATCTTCTTAGATACCTACATTACAATAAAAATCTTTAAGCATTCATCGCATTCTTAAAGCAAAGGATTTCTCAAAAATGTATCACAAAAATGAGACTGAAACCCCAGTACAGTTGTAACTTTCTCAGATATCTTGGCAGTCAAGCTCCTAATAGTTGACTATGGGGTTATCAGATGCACTTCAGAGTCTTCCGAACAATACATTAATAATAATAAATAATAAATAAATAATGCTGGACAATCCACACAGCACTATCTAGCCCCAAAGTAAGCTATTCAAAGCTTGTGTTATGGGTACTAGATAACTGATGTATTTAATACATTATATACTTACATAGATAGATTTTTTTTTATTATACATAGAGAACACCCAGACCACCGGAACAAATTTCTGCAGAGCGTACACAAATTTGTTCCAAGGCGGGAATCGAACCCGCAACCTCTTGCGTCGCAGGCAGGCACTCGCCCGCTGCGCCACAGAGGTCGTCAGTTACATTATATAACATACTAATAGCAAACGTAACATAACCTCTGTCCATACCTAATCTTATGATCTAACTCTACAATATTTAACACCAATATCTAGATTTACATAAGCAACAGTTTCGAGCTTATATTAGAGATCACCAAACATTTGGATTCAATTGACCTACTATCGAAAAGTGACGCTAAAGAGAAGTTATTTTTTATCAACGATCTGAGTGAAACCATAACAAACTAACTAATTGTCACACTGGCTAAAGTAATCGACTCAATAGGTATTTGGATTTATTAAATATGACTGTTACATCATTATCATCTATTATTTTTAAAATTGTACAGTTGCCCACAATAATTATAGTTAAGTACATTCTTAGTTTTAAAATGATTTTGAATCCACATCTCGCATATTATTTTTGTAACATTTCTGGTATAGGCATAATTTTGAATATTATTAAATGAAACCATTTTGTTGTAGGCGACAGTATCTGCTTGTGTTCCCGTTTCTTAATTCTATTTTCAAAACAAAAATATTATGCAACTAATGTACAATTGAGCTTTTCTATGTCTTTTTGTAATACATGTCATATGTCATCTAAAATCTTTGACTATAGATAATATCAGTGGGGGTCCAAATTTCTCTTAGAAAACCCTTCGTATTGGCAACAGTGTTTTACTCCGCTTCATAAAAAAACAAAAAGCACCGAAAACAAAAAAAAAAGATTAGAAATCAATATCTTCATTCTGCCTTTCAATGTTTCCCAATATATCTTGGAATTCGTTGGAGATCTGTGACAAGAAATAATATACTGTAAGTGGTGTGGTCATAAAGCTCAAAGAACTAGCAACCGCTGGGGAATCGAATGGCGAACACACAGACGAAGCTTTCCTATTAGAAAGACCTACGGCGTTCTGATGGTCGCGGAAAAAAGTGAATGACGAGGGCTCAGAATAGTTTCTCCTGAAAACGTATAAGGAATGCTTTGGCCACCAGTACCTAGACTTTTAATAGGCGGATGATATAGATAGATGCGAAATATAACTTTATAAGGAGGATAAATCTAAAAGGAGAATAATTCTTACCAGTAGGTCTGGGAAGTTAGGATCGATATTGTACTCCAAAGAATCTATCGCGGATTCTATTTGAGTGTTCAGAGCTGCAATCAGAAAAAGTACAGTTAGTAAAGGAAGCTGTCCCACCTCCCAATATTCTGAAAGTCGTGGTCTCGAATCTTGTAGACAGGGCAGGAAGTGCTGGCCAAATATTTTCCATTGAAAATAAGGCATCAGGCACTACAACTTACTACAAATATGTGAAATTATAGTTAGAAATTCTCATAAGTAGATACAATGACCGTACTTGCTTCGTCGAAGAACATCTCGAGACTTGGAGACATGCGTTCGATAACTTGCTCTGTAGCGTTGATTACTTTCTTTTTAGTTGACGTGTCTTGATCTTCCTGCTCGAAGTGATTGGTGCGTTTCACCCCAGTGGCGCTAGTCCCCGGCATCGAAATCATTTGCTCTTGGAATCCCTCATGCGTAGGATACTTTTCAAACTTTGGTTGTTCGCCCGACATCATATCGTAGTAGGTCATCTTATGAGGTGGATT
Organism: Plemyria rubiginata; assembly: GCA_963576535.1. NCBI lineage: Eukaryota > Metazoa > Arthropoda > Insecta > Lepidoptera > Geometridae > Plemyria > Plemyria rubiginata. Next base: position 9,071,683 of record OY754905.1, read on the forward strand.
GGGGAAATCAAAGATTTCCGGTTCAACCACAGGCAACTCTGGCAGTGTATCTTCGGCGGTAAGGTAAGAGTCATCGAGCGGCAGCGGTGCAAAGATCACCCCATCATTGTAGTCGTCCACTTCGTCTTCAGTGATTATGCGAAGTCTGGTCGGTGGCTTCGGTATGCCTTCAATGACGGTGTAAATTTTATCGATGGCGCTTAGGATGCGTGACTTCCTGTGCGGAATGATGGCAAAGCGAGGCTTAGGCTTGGGCTTGTCGGAAGTGGAGGGAGCGAACACGTCATCCAGAGTCGGCAGGTCGGTGACGAGGTGCAAGATCACCTTCTCGAGCTGCCTCGGGTCCTCCAGTGCCACGTCCTTCACTTTGTCGTCTGATGTCTGAAATTGGTGTTACTGATAAGTGGTAACTGGTACATAACGTATACATACAATAATTCAAACACGGGAATACGACTTAAACAAACACAATAATAATTTGAGTGAATTAGACTTTGAATGGAAAGATCTAGGGCAGGTCTGGATGTCTAAAGTTTTTAGCAATTACGCCACTGCAACGGTACTTCCCGCTCGCACATTTACAATACAAAAATAGAATCATTTAGCCAATGTTTTTTTATTCCTATATGGAAATTAGTAGAATGGAGAAGAATGGAAAAGATCAGCTGGACAGAAAAAGTTACTAACGTAGGAGTATTGACAAGAGTAAACGAGGAAAGAGCCATTGTCAAAACAGTTGAGAGTAGAAGAGGAAAGATGATTGGCCATCTTGTAAGACATGACCGCTTTATAAGAAAAATAATCGAAGGAAAGGTAGAAGGAAAGAGAGGCAGGGGAAGACCTAGGATAAGCTACATGAGCCAAATAAAAGCGAAGGTTGCCGTCATGTCTTACAAGGAGGTCAAGGAGGTTGCCCTAAAAAGAAACACCTGGAGAGAAATGCATCAATTACGCCGACAAGAGCATTGCTTTTAAATTAGAAGAAGAAGATGGAAATTAGGAAAATCTTGTTTGGTTATCCAGTCACGAGCGTATAACAGTCGCATTTCGCGACTAGGGATATTCTACAAAAACCGGGCTTGCAATTCCGAAATCTAGAAACAAAACCAACCTAAGAACTTGAGGCCCTGAATACTTACATCTTTGGTGTCCTCAACCGGCAGCGGACAATTATCAGAGAGCGTGAACTTCTCCTTCATCATTTTGATGAGTTCCTTCCCCTCCGTTTCACTGACCATGGTGTTGGTGCAGACAAATGACATTGCGGCACGCGAGTCTTTATTCACGTCTAGACGCCCGCGGGTGCTCATGTATATAAACTGACCGTTCTTGGTTATCAGACGGTAGCATGACTCGCCGAAGAGCAGATTTTTTTTGTACACTGAAACAACAAAATTATATTGAAAGATAATTCTTGGGTCATTGGTGTTGTAGTTCTTTGATTGAAGACGGATGTTTCGTGATAGGATGGCTTGGATGCAATGAAAACATGCTTGATGCAATGAGTTTACAATCGAATGGTTAAGCTTATGCAATCCTACTAATGATATACTAATCTAAGTCAATAAATACCAACTGTTATAATTTACATGACATGAAAGCATTCGTTCGAGAAAGTGCCACTGGATTTATTTATTTCGCTAAGCAGTACGTATTGCTCGCATTAATGTGTTCCGACTTGATGGACATGGGTGCACATGTTATGCCGATGTAAGTGCGTCACCTCATCATATAAAAATGAAAAAAAAATCGCAAATTAGTACCTATATAGGTAGTGTTTCCAATGAAAAATCTGTGCTGTAAGGCTAGGCAATTCGTCGCTCTATATAAAAAACATTAAAGTAGCTGATTAAATTACATATGTACCTTAACAATTTTATAAATCAGTTCGTTAAGGGTAGTATAATATTTTCATTTCTATAATCCTGTTGACATCCCATACCTACTTTATGACACACATAACACTATGAGATTACTTAGTTATAATCAACACCGACGCTTGTGAAATAAGGCGGGTACCCCCGTTGTAATCTCACACTGTTAGAGAACAAATGTATTGTTTTTACGAGAATAAATATTGTAGCCTAACCTGAGTAGGTATATTTTAATACTTTTAATACTAATCGGGGGCGAAAGGTTGCGGGGTCTTAGGGCGTTATGAAACCACCAGAGTTAATCACTACACAATCTTACTTAGTAACTTATCAAAAATATGAACCTTGTTTATCTATTTTCTAATATGTTTAGGTTTAACTATGTGTAGGTACATAATAGTTGCACTTTGTGCTGTAAACATGCAACTAGCAATTCGCATTATAATAATATAAGCATTTCAATAATGTCAAAGCTTGTTTATCTCTTGCAATAAAGTATCAATCTTAGTGACTTGTGCAATATTGTAAACGTACCTACCTACAACGTGAGGATACTCTTACTTCTAGTGTCAACTGATAATAAATATCACAGATTGTCGTTATGGAGAGCAATGGAAACGTATGCGCTTATCGTAAGTAATAAAATGACAATGATGATGAGAAGATGCTAAACATACGGTAAACAAGTATCTTAAGAGGCTGACAACCGACAAATAACATCTCTCACGCACATATATTTTTCGAAAACTCAAAAACACAGTGCTGTTGTATAAAATCGCAAAAAAACAAATCTTTTTAGCAAAAATCTAATTTTTATCGACACAAACCCTGCTAAAAGTTTGATTACTTAGTATGTACGAAAGCAAATACTAAAACAGGAAAACTGTTTGCATGTAATTTTTTTTTTAAACATTTGTCACCCAATTTATTCTCGAAGCTTTGTTTTCCGAAGGCAGTGATTTTCTTTTTTCGAAAAATAAATGTTGAAATGTGTATTACACGACTGTCTGCGTCTTAAAACATTATAAATACTTTTGACCATAGTAAGCTAATTATATATAATTAAGCAATGTAATTAATGGTTGCTACGTAGGGTACTTCCTGTCGTAGTGTATGGTTCCCGTGGTATATGTAGCTTGTGGGGGGTCTGTGGGGGTGGTTTATGACCTCCCCGTCATGGGAGGGGGGTGGCGGATAGGGGTTGAAAGGGGTCAAAAGGAGGGGAAAAGACATATAGGACATACTTTTAAATCGCAGGTAACACCGCGGGGCGCAGCTAGTTACACATAATGTTTGCGACAAGACAGCTTAGTAAAACGATCTGTAATGAACGAATAAGAAACTCACCTATGGTGCCCAGGTATCAGTAATAACAGTAGGTATTAGGTTGCGACGAGCTATTTCCTATGCAGAATGTATAAAGGCATGTTATACAAGGAAAGGTCGCAAGGCATTTACCACTAAAGAAAACTGAAAACTCGCTACGCAGTAATAGGTACCATGTATGATTAAAAATATCGTTATCAGTGTTTCACATACTTAACATAATTTAAATTATACCTAACGTACATTTGACTGATAGGATTTAGTTGTATTATTAGCAGAAATCCGAAGGTTTCGTTCGCAATAATAATTTCTTGTAGTTATTTTTTGAAAACGTGTTTCCTCCTACATAAAGGCTATATCAAAAGCGCCACAAAAACGAAGAAGATTATATACTCGTAAGTCCATCAAATTTTCATTTCTCAAGAGGCTCTACATGAATGGAATATTTTGTTAACAAAAAATCACTATATTTATGCAGGTAGGTACGTTTTTCTATCATGTGAAAGAAAATTAAATTTCTACTAGTTGAAATTCACGGAGCTAAATGTTTATCTGATTCTGACAGCACCAGCTACCTTTAACAGGAACAAACTGTGAGATGACGTCAAAAATTGACGGAATTGTTAAATCTCGATTCTATGTAACATCTTACGTGATGGGATGGAACTTACTATCCCCCAGAGCGGTGACGACCCAGTGGACCTCGTCACGATGTATGAAGTTCATTGCGTTGACACCAAACACCTCGTCCAGCATGTAGCCCGTTACTAGAGCAATGCGCTGCTCGCATTGGATGATTTCTCCGTCGATCGAGTGTCTCGTACGATACTCCATCTTGTAATATTCCATTGCACTCTCGGTGAGAAAAGTTTCCGCTGTTGGACGCACGACGCCGATAAAAACCTGTGAGCAATTTGTTCATAGTGCTTTTAAAGAAATTGACTGATTGATCTCTAAACTATTTACTTCAGTAGCAGAAGTAGACAGTTTAAATATTTTTGTTCTTTCATCCTAAAGGATTACTAATAAGGAGAGCAATGAATCGAACTGAGAAGACGAACAGACGAAGTATCTAGAAAACATTAAATAAAAGCTGAAATCGCATCCTGAAACAACAATTAGGTATGTGGTTCAAAAAGAGCCAGCAGATATGTACCTAGTATTAGGAACATGGGAGACAAAGCATACCTCATTACTTCTTAAATACACTTGTTTACTTATAATAGGCATTAGGCATTTTCCTTCGCTGTTTTAAATAAAAAATCCATTGATACAGTCAGTTTCAAACCTTACTTGGAGGAGGCAGAAGCTCGATCTCACTAAACTAGGTATAGGTATAGGCGCTCTCAGTGATACGAAGAAGTAAAAAGGATTCAATAAAATATTTTTTGTTGTAGAAAATTATCAAATTTGACGACCTCAGTGGCGCAGCGGGCGAGAGTCCGCCTGCGACGCAAGAGGTTGAGGTCGATTCCCGCCTCGGAACACATTTGTGTACGATCTGCAGAAATTTGTTCCGTTGGTCTGGGTGTTTTCTATGTATAATAAAAAAATATCTATCTTAGTTTATAATGTATTAAATATATCAGTCATCTAGTACCCATAACACAAGCTTTGAGTAGCTTACTTTGGGGCTAGATGATGCTGTGTGGATTGTCCAGCATTATTTATTTATTATTTATTTATCTATTTGTTCTTCATGCTCTCCACTTTTTACACACATTACACACCCAGCGATGAGTTCCTATGACTCGCTCAACCATAATTATATTGTGTAACGGTTGCGTATTCAGCTTTTGTCTTCTTTTCACCAATGAAAACTACTCAGTTAGTAGGTACACTGATAACAGGCTTGCTTGACACCAAAATACATAAAGTAGTCACGTGAAAAGAAATGTGCAACCAAATGTCGCATTCAAACGTGTTCTATCAGTTAGTATATACTATATTACCTAATATATTATACTATTTTGCGTTAGGTTAGTTAATATATAGGTCGGCTCACACAAAGTTAACCAAAAAACAATCAAACGCGTAGATTTTTTTTTATTGTGTAATAACGTATCATAGTAAAGTACTTGCATAACCTACATGTACTATAATAATATTTAAATGGCTTATATTTCTTTCAAGTAGTTTCGCTACTCTTAAATAAAATAGAAACCATTTGAAAACAGCGTCATGTTTGGGTCTTTCACCTTTTCATAAATCTAACAATATGTATATGTAGAACAAGCATGAATATTCTATTTTATTCTGGTTTTACCATATCTGAATACCGCTATCCGTTAGAAAAAAAGATCCATCTTTGTTTTTGTCGAGTCGACATAGTTTACCGCCGTAACCCAGAAATGTAAAACTGCATTATGAGAAAGTGCAACCAGTTTCATACAAAGAACATTTAAATGCTACGCACACATAATTTTTTTTGATGTGTGTGACGTTTGGTATTTAAGTATATAGGATTCGTGATTACATGAAGCTGACATTTTACGTTCGCAGTACCACCCACGTAATACCCACTGCACTTATAATTAGCATGCCTCTATTCGCTAAAGTTAAGTATACTATAAAGACACTGGGATACCTACAACTGGCAGACCGTCCCATTCTTTAGCAATTTATGAGGACATGAAGCATTTGGGTGCGCAGGTACAAATGGAATGTCGAACGTACATAATGACGTCCATTGGCCATAATGATTGATAAGAAATACGTGTCTTGTACATAATTCTAGGTCACAATACAATTATCGAACCCGATTCACTCTTCCCGAATCTGCTAACCACACACCATACGATGTTTGGTAACTTGTGACACTAAAATTGTAAACAAGAGATGCCTTGCCATTATTGAGATATTTGGCAAGTATCACAATGTAAGGAGATGTTATTGATTTATTGTTATAAAAAAATTCAATCCGCGTATAATATAATTAAAACAAGGCATATCCAGATGGTAATTTTTTAGCTTTAATCTGGATGTGCTGAATGTCTTAGAAAACGTAGTTGTATAAGTAAGAGTAGTAGAGCTCTGTGTGAAGGGCTCGTCCGGGGAAGAACTACCACTGTGGCTTTTATTGCTGCCAAGGACAGTTGCTGTGCTGTGTTGCGGTTCGAAGATGCTTCTGGTTCTCCAATATCGCCGCAAACATAATATTATTATTTTATGCCTTTTATTATTATATTCTACACTGAGACATCAACACTAACTGCTGTTTGCCCTTTTTTGGCAAAGGCCTCCTCCAAGCTCTTCCACTTTTCCCTATCGCTATCCCCTCGCTATCCTCATCCATGTTTTCTCTGCATGCAGTATGGTTTTATTTCTCCCTCCCGTCTTTTAAACTGTCCCCCCCTCTTTCTTTTGTTGTATGTCGGGAACCAATTCATCATCATTTGCTCCATTTTTTCTTTCCTCTTACTGTATGGCCTGAGGAACGACTATTACCCGGCGCAAACTATTAGTCAGTTAATATTATATCCCGTCGAATTATAATTTTAGGTTGCTTCATATGGAATATAGATAGTAGTGAGAAGAAGTGAAGTTATGTTACTTACTACGTCATTCCCGCTTGTGCACGGGTTGTCGCTGCGGGCGCGCGCGCGTCGCACTATTCGACAGCAGCGGTTGTACCCGCGACACGCCCGGTCCGACATCCTAAGTGAACCTTCCACGTGACAGGTGACATATTTGCTTGGCTCCGACCGTTGGCCAAGTTTCTTGAACCTGTAAAGCACAATAGGTAATGAAATACCTTCCACGTCTAAGTGCATTGCTAGTTGGTAAACAGTAGTCGCGAGGTAGCATGTTCTGCAAACAAAAGTTCATGTACCTACCTGATAAAACTAGATATATAGTCGAACAGTCTTTATCGCCAAAAGATGGGACAAAATCGAACAAGGCCGAAAGACGAAGCTGATAACCAAATATCGCAAAATAGTTGACGAACAGATGAACGTAGCCAACTAGCCTACATACTATACATATTATTTATAAATTACGTTACAAATATACGTTTTTTATTTATTTACGTTACGTGATGAATCAGGAATGTAAGATACACTGACATTTCTAAATTAGAAGAGGATTTAAAAAATATAACAGCTGAAACCCCTTCTTTTTTAAGTTGTTCTAAAAACAGGTACCTTCATACATTACATTCTCAGTAGGTAGTTGTTACTCGTATCATGTTTTGTACACTGAGCGATTCACTATTCTGAAACTTTATTTAAAGCCGCAATTTTGTTGTAGAAAAGAGGAACCATATTAAAGTGTTTATATTAAAAACATAACAAAAAATAATAATATGATGTTATTATGTTTAGGAACAAATAATTATCTTATTGATCATTTTGATTCCATTATATACCTATTGGAATGGAAGTAACATGTATTTAACTTCTGTGGTAGAACCTCTTCTCTCTCTGATACCTCATTCGAGAGGTATGATTCTTCAAAGAGAATTTTTATTTAATTATATATGATCAATGCAAAATACGGTGCAAAAATACCCCACGTGAAAAAAGAGATTCCACGTGGGTTTGTAAAAATTCAGTATTGATAGCGTAGAGTATCGTAGCGGACTAACCGGAACAAAAAATATTCGCATGAAAATTTCTAGGATTGAATAAAATCACCTTCTAATTTTAGAGTAAGTATTATAGTGGAAGATTCCCGTTTTCTTACTACGAGTTTCTAAGAAACAGAGCGGAATCGTTACGTCACGTGGTTCAGATTTAAATATTCACTGTCTTTAAACATAGAAAACTTTATGCTCGACTCTCCTCAATTATTCATTTTTTGTGAATCTTTTATGTAAAACCTGTAAAAGTGTATATTAGCTTTAAACCCATTAGATTATAGTATTTTATTATTTTCATTCATTAGTTTATAGGTACATTGTTACTGCACACGTAAATCACATTTTTTTTTATTTTTCCCCGTATGAGGAAGATCGTGTGTTCAAATCCCTTCTCACTCACCCTTTACATTTAAGCGTAATAGAGCTCTTTGTGAAGGGCCCATCCGGGGAAGTACTACCATCACGCCTTTTTATGCGGCCAAGCAGCGTTGCTGTGTTTCGGTTTGAAGAGTGTGGTCGCCAGTGTAATTACAGGCACATGAGGCTTAAAGTCTGTATGCCTCAAGTTGACGCATGGCAGTTCATCGTAGGGCACGTTCCTATCGTGCGTGACTTACGATGCAATGCTTTGTTATAGGTGATGGTTACCACTTAACATCAGGTGGGCCATCTGCGTGTTCCATCACTAGTTGTATAACAAAAAAAATCATATTTGCAGTGCTACTGACCAAACAAATCTTTAGGACATTTCAGAGTGATCCTGGCGATTTACATTTGAGACCGGCTCTTTCTCCATACAAACGTAGTCGACTGTTTCCTCCCTGGATAATGACACTAGAGCAAATATTTTTATACCATATTACTTATAACTATCATGAACCTACGTTTTTTTATATTTAGGAAGTAGGAGTCTTAAAAAACTAGAAATATTGCCCTTTTTGTAACACTAACAAAATTACGCATATTTCCAAAAAAATTAGAACTTAGAGAGAAGGCATACCTGACGATGAATCGTCTTTTCTCATTAGCTAAATCCGCCACCGCTTGTTCTCTAGCGCCTTCATCGTCTGGCAGCAGTAGTTCGCCGTGTTTCCCGAATTTTTGAGTTTTCGGCATTAGCATTTCTCTCAGCATCTGACGATCATCTTCGTGCGTCATATTGAATAAGTTCTGCCCAAGGAGGTCCAACTAGAAAATAATAATAGGTGGCGTAAAAAATTTATCAGTCATAATTATGGATGACTAGCGAATAGTCTTTGTCCGCGTGTTTCTGTTTTTAGAAACGCACTATTATTATAAATTATTAAATTTTTGAGACGACGGAGATGGACAATGGAAGGCGGCAACAGAATGGTGACGGGATGCTCAAAGATCTAGAAGCAGACCACCCGCCCGTTGGTCAAACGACACTGTAGCAAGTGCTGAAAATGGATGGATGAGACTCGTAAGGGACCGAAAAGAGAGAGGAGGCCTATACCCGACTGGCTGAAATTATGATGATGATGAAATATTTGAGGACATTCCACTCAGCACTACCTGAGGCCAAAACTTTTTCTTGTATCCAAAGACAGATAACAAACATGTTCATCACACAAATGTTTGTTCTGTGTGAGGATCGAACCCACGGCCAGCAGCGAAGAAGGCAGAGCTACTACCAACTGAGCTATGTGGTCTGTCTATTCCAAAATCTTCGACATCCGTTTCGTATCGTTGATGCAGACCTATTATTGTTTATTTATATAGCGCTTCATGCTGCAAAACGCTTTCCATGCATATTTTAATTGATCATACCTACTAGATAATATAGACTTTCCCACGGACAATAATTCTGCGAAGTGTGTGGATCACATTTCATTCCTTACAATTTTACAGTAATCTTATAGATTGTTCAATAAACTACTTTAAGCAATTTAATACGCTGATTGTAATAAATTCGAGCTTAGTTATATTTATTACACTTGGCCTTGCGCGAGCATTTTATTGAAATTAGAATTCGCAATATTAATTACTGAAAATAATCTCTCTTTGATAGTAAAAGGTTATTTTAATCAACATACATTTTTGGTCTCTAAGTACCTACTTATATGTTTCCTTCGTTACGGTATACAAACTATTTATAATTGTTTATATTTTTAAATTTTTCTGATTCATCTTATTTTCGTGTCACTAGTTCTTTTGACAGTGTGGTGAGAGAATTTTAAGTGTCCCTCAATGAGGTTCCTTTCGAGCACTGACACGTGTTTTAGGGGTTCTGCGACATGCCGGAACCTGAGCAGTAGAACTCATAGGTTCACGACTGTTTTTGAACTCTAATCGGAATAGTCAGGGCTGCTACCTATCCGCCACTTGCTTTTTTTATTGGCGTTATAATATCGTATTTGTCACTGCACTTCTGAATTTAATGTTTCCTTCGTGTCAAGCCTTACCTCAGTATATCCAAGGTACTCCTGGACGTTCTGAGAGACTACTACTACCAAGCCTTTGTAAGTTGTGGTGAGCAGGAACCCATTGAGCAGACGAAGCAGTGCCATTGTAGACGACACTGAGAATTGCGTAGTTTTGTCGATGGAATCACCAAACACTAAAATATAAATAAAATTATTGTGAATCATAAAAAAAAACTAACTATAATTACGAGTACATGGGGTGGGATGTCACTATGCAGGTCTCGCGTACAGACAGGGCCTACGTATTAGCTCCTTTTGGAGTTTACGCCCGTGGGGTACCGAGACCTTACCGAGTATTTAAAATTTTATCTAGGCGACTTATCGAGGCGACGGACGCGTGACCCGAGGGCTGGTGAGTAGCAATACGCGAGTCTGACTCGCACTTGGCCAGTTTTTTTTGCTACAATGACGATGTACATACGTTATTAAAAACATTTCCATGTTAAACTTGTTTATATTCAAACTATGTAGGTATATATTGTTTTTTTTTATTTTTCTTATTCATCCCATAGCCAAATTGTTGATATCCCCCCAGGGGCTCCCATGCAAACCCGCTTGTGTAAACAAGTACGTAGAACAGATGTGTTATAGAAATCGCTTTAAAAAATGTAGTTTCGCAGACCAGCGGCCCGATTACGCTAATGTCTGGCTATCGAAATGGCTTTCAGTTTGACATTTGATTCACATCCATCCAAGGAATTTAGCATCCATCACAAGGAATTTAGAAACTAGATATGTTGCTTACACTTGGGAATCAAATGCTCTCGTCATAGAGTATTTATTATATTCCTTGATCAAATGTCAAACTGAAAGCCATCTCGATAGCCAGACATTAGCGTAATCGGGTCGCTGGTTTGCCTCGTGTAGTTAGACAATATAGGTAGTGAATGTATTAGATAATATATTAGATAATATATTAGAGTTGACCTACAGACTTAAAAGATCCTCACACAGTAGGACAAAGGTAGAAGCAAAATTGTTCTTAGTAGAACTCTACACAGAGGTTTTAGTTCCCTGAACATGGCCGACAAAATTAATAAACCTAGAAACGGGTGTTAATCAAGGAGTTTATATACAGGTGTAATTATTTTTGGTTTACGACTTATGTTTCCACAAACCAATAGAATTTAGCAATACTTGACTAATATTTTTTCACGCAGATATTTCAGGAATAGAATATATTTTAGGTGCAAAAAAACAGAAGAATGTTGCGAAGATTACTCCTTATGATCCTATTATTAAAGTAAGATAAAAAGGCAAACTAAGGAAGTAAGAAGAAAACTTTTAACCTTTTTTTAATTTGTAAGTATCTAAATCATCGCTAAAATAGCTTGTAGTAAAATTTAATGTTTTGAAAAACCACAAATCTGTATTATACATGAAAAACAAAATATTTTCAGGAATCGAACCTGAGTCACAGTTGCATTTATTGGATCATCTTAACCGGTACTAAAATTCCAGTAAATATGATATTTGGAACTGCAATACTCATCACAAATATCGATTACGAAATACAGATTGAAACGTTCATAAATTACACATTCTTTGGCATAGAGCCATTTCGCATTGATATAAGGCCTAAGCAGGTCCAGGTGCCTCATACCTTTGGTTTTTGAGAGGCAAGACTAAAATTTGAAATGAAATTTATTTTTAACCGACTTCCAAAAAGGAGGAGGTTCTCAATTCGACTGTTTTTTTTATTTATTTATTTTACGAGATAGAATCATAAATAAGGAAATCAGAATCAGCAAGTTAGTGACAATGGGCAGCTCATATAGCTCGAAGAACTGACGACAGCTGGGTAATAAAGATTCTCGAATGGCGACCACGAACAGGAAAACGCAGCGCGGGACGCCCTCCTACCCGCCCGATGGATGACGACATTGGGTAGTCGGTGGATGGAAAGGGCTCAAAATCGTTCTCCCTGGAAACGGATAAGGGAGGCCTATGTCCAGCAGTGGACTTCTGTAGGCTGATGATGATGACAAAGTATTAAATTTTTTACATGATTTGTTATTCAAATTGGCGTCCTTTGTAGCTTGATTCGTGTTTAACAGTATGTTTGTGTTGAACTCTCAGAGAACGCATCGGCCGAGTTAAGAATAGATTTGCACTTTACACTAGGTAGTTGACCGCCCGAGCATTGCTGTTCAATTGTTTTTGAGATTCAGATGAATATTAAAATCATTGTGTCGGCGATTGAATCGGTTACCACGATCTGAGGCCATAACATGGAATAGATCGAAGAAAATCTTTTATTTGTTCAGCTAAAATATCAGTATCATTAAGTATATATACCTACCTAGTATCCGTAGTTTGGAGTGATTAAAAGCTGATAACTATATCTTTTCGCATATTTCAACTTTTTTTAATAAATCATTGTATGCTATTTGGAAAGTTATAAAGTACCTACAAAGTTTACTGTCTGCGGTCAGGTCAAAATAAAATTTGCCGACAAAACTGCATTATTTTTCATGCAGAACTTTGTCTATGATATGAATTTATACAAGGAATTTGAATACAATCTATATTCCTTGAATTTAAACAAGCAAAGGCTCGCACAGTTTTTTTCACCAAGGTTATGTTTTTGACGGTTGTCTACTTCAAAATATTGCAAAGCATGGCTCTCGATAATAAGCTGTAAAAATTTATAATTAGTTTCATACCGACTTGAAGGACAATGTTAGTTTCAACATTAAATAAAGATTTACAAAGCTACTGTCATACAAAATAATCTTAACTATCCAATCTATGACTGCGCATATTTTTTTACATAGTAAACCGGTTTTGATTATTTTTTATTTAATGGATAGAGTACTAACCGTTCTAAGTTGGTTTTATAGTTGACCACACTATATTTTAAGAACTTAGTTATTAATGATAAATAAAAAAAAGTTTATTATTTTATTTAATAAAGTGAGATAGGGGGCACGCCACTACCCGATTATTTAGCCACCCCCTTGCAAAACTTACTCTCCGTAGAGCTAGACGTGGCTTAGGTGATCCATTTGATTACTACGAGATTGCTAGTACTTTCGACGATTAAAATACCAAGAAGATTAAACAACTCTCCCCGCCATGACACCGGACGTTCACATTTGATGAACAAAAACCTACAAAATAACTATAGAATTGATCGCAAGCGTGCAACAACTCCGAGCACGCAAGTTACATGGTGAAGGTTTAGTCTTCGCTTGAGAAGAGAGTATTTTAGCATGAGTTTAATTTGTGTCTCGGTGAAAGCTTTTTATATATTTTACATAATATAAATGATGTAGTTTACATAATATAAATACGTCTACCTAGATAGAGTATAACAACATGCACAATGTAATTTATGAAATTGAATAAATATTCTAGATCACTAGTCATCACATCACGGCGAGTATCAATAATGCAAATGTTTAAGACACCTAAGTGCGCAATTATTAGATACCACAACATGACCACCGTACTTATTAACCGAGTTCCAATGTCGGATCATTATTGTTGTGTAATTTAATAACCACTTAGTAGCAACTAATTTTGAACCCCGCATTGCCGGGCTCGGTGTATAAATCGAGAAAAGCATCTACAAAGTAGAAGTGAATATATTCCACTCATTCTAAGACCTAACCTATCTCCTTACCATTTGCATCAAATTAGTGAGTCTTCATAACGCATGTGAAATATTATGCCAGTAATAACGTCCACGCTGTATGTTACAACTTTGTCGTATATTCAAACGTAATTGCATTCCAGCACAGTATTACAATTACTGGTCGGAATGTGGTGAAACTAGAAAACATTTGCAAATTAAAACGGAAAACTGGATCAATATGATAACTGCGCCACGGAAAAGTATTATCAACTTACCCTGTGTGAGCTTTACAATAATGTAATCATTTTGGAAGCTATCTACGCAACGGTTAACGATAATGTAGTGCACACTGGATTGCCGTCTACATACAGTTTATAAAACTATAAAAATGTATGTATAATAAAGCGTGTGTTTTTCTCACCTTGCACGAGATGCAGCTTAGGGCACATGGGGTAGCAATAGTAGATTGTATCATAAGGGAGCGAAATCATATTTTTACGGCGAGGGCGCTTTTTTGAATCCAGAGTGAAGTGAAGGGTTTTAGAGTTGAATCCCGAGCTTAGCGAGGGATTCTTTAGTAGAATCCTGAACGTAGCGCGCACTTATTGTTTCTTATAGAAAACACCACCTTTGGGTGCACATAAAGGCGAACCAAGTCGTTCTTTTCGAATAGATGTGATGCAAAAGCATTTTGTGGCCAGAGTATATAGCTTTAATATAAAGCACACGAGAACGAAACAAGTAAAGTAAAACCAACTCACCCACCCCCAGCTATACAATGTATAAACTTGAGTGGCGAGCACGTACAAAATGTTTCGTGTCTTAAGGAGTGTCGCTGGTCCTAGTGGCCGCCGCGATTACTATGTAAGGAAGAAGTGCTTCGCTGGAAAATTAATCTTCGGATTCCAATAGGAAAATCCTATGGTATCTAAATTGGGGCTGACAACCACCAAACAACTCTTGCTCGCACGTTTCTACTTGTTGAAAGATAAAAATCTCTTAACCATTTTTTTTTATCGCAGTCATCCATTTTGTGTTCAGTCATTGCAGTTATCAGCCCCTTAACGACGATTTTATACTCACCGTACTGATGCGAACGCAAATAGTGAGCCGTGAGTCTCAGGACCCCTGTCTTGTCAATCTTGCGGCTTGCGGATACCACCGGCGGCACCATAGAAGCCAACTCCGCAATGGAATGGTTGAGCCTATCACGTCTCTGCTTCTCCGCTCGATTGCGGATCTCCCTGGGGTTATCCCTAGAACAAAGATGATAATCATCGAAGGGAACTAGCCAAGCTCTATGTAGCGAAAGTTCATAATCGAAAACTCTTCTTTTCTTTTGCTCTGCAACATATAGGCCAAAAGAGTTGAAACTCGATAACCATACCAAGTTAGTAGGTCAGAAGTAATTCCAATAATAATTATAATGTTTATTTAGACTTGCCTCTGAATACCACATACATAAATTTTAGGAGCGTTCAGATCGCATCACCCATCATCGCTTTAGACATCCAATGCATATACTTACTAAAAAAACTCTGTAATAAGATATTGAGAGTCATCCATGTCATCCATGGAGGTCAAAGGAGAATGTTTTTTTTAATATTAGTCCTGGTCCAAAAAAAATGCGTTCCCCTAAGCATGAACCCATTGTTGATCAACTCATTCATTTATTTTATGTGTGCAAAGACGCAACAAAATCGAACATGAAGTTTATAAGCGCCAAGAGGAGAGCTGCAAAGAGGACTGCACTGATTACTAATTATTTGGTTATAATACCTATCTAGATTTCTGCAGGACAGGTTTTTTTGATTCCGTACAAAAAATATTGTATTTGAGATGATCTTTCAAACTAACCATTTGGCAGGTCATAATTATATATATTCTAATTATTATATTTTTTTATTATTTTTTTTTGGACCAAAAAAAAATTCAGTTCAAATGGTTCAACAGGTTCAAAAGGTTCAGTATAATAATGCGTTCAGAGTCCTGTTGGGGCTGCCACGTTTCTGCAGCGCTTCGGGCATGTTGCGGATTACCGAGTTGATGGCTTTCATGCCATAATCCGCAAACGATGCGCCGCACTTAGAATGCGGGTCCGTGGCAGCCCGAACACTATCATTAATGTATTGTCCGAGAGGTGGGACTGTCCACTCTACCATCATTGGATGCAGCTGCACACTCAGCGCTAAATTGTTATTTTTATTTATAATAATCGTCACTAACACTATTTTATAAGTTTTATCTTGTTACTAACATCTATGGACCAAGTCTGAAATAAATTATTATTATTATTAAAAAAGAAACATTCTCCTTTGTAAAGCAGTTTCAGTTTAGAAAAGATCTGATTGGGACAAGGGCGTTTTTTCATAATGACGTTTAATCACTAGAAAATAAGAGAAAAAAAATTGTTAGTCATAGTTTACAGAAGACGTGATGAACGTTTAAGATTGTCGATCCAGGTGCAGACATATTATTGTTAAATTAAGTACTTGGTGTTACTCACTAGAGTAAGACCATTGTGTGAGCGAACTCTACCATTATGCTATCGTATGGCGAATAGCTACTTAGTGCAGTTTTACATGTTGTTAACCGTAATAATGACAAGGTTTGTAGCAGATATCCTTTCTTTATTACTAGTATAAGCATGCAGCAAAGATCGCGTGTAACCAGTCCTCCGGATAAACTCATCCGAATCCGTTTGGCGATTACCTATAAGTAGAGAAAGGTTTAACATTTATAATGTTGGGATATAGTCATCTTACAATTTTCTAAGACCTCTAATTTTTTTAAAGTAGAGTGGTAATTTGTGACCTGGGTCGCAAATGACCATTCTTCATTCGGGCCTGGGCCCGGCGCAAAAAAAACTTAGTTTTTTTGTTATTTTATGTATATTTACAATCAATCATTTATTTTAAGGCGAGGATATCCCAGAACCTCCAACGTAAATAATGATAATTTTCTCGATAAAAAAAATCATAAAGATGACACTAAATTGATATTTCAAACATCCATTACTAAGAATGTTTTTCTTGAAATCATGTCAAAGTTATGTCAAAAAATAGGGATTCATATTTATTAGCTCTGTGTTAAAAAAATATTTAAATATCATTATTATTAATCTCTGAGAAGGAAATCTAACGAAATCTAGCTGTTCAAGTGCTGCAAGTCTTGGAGGTTGGAGGTTCTGGGATATCCTCGCCTTAAGTGGCTAACGAGATATGTTTCGTTTTCGCCGGGCCTGGGTAAATTTTTAATGTATCATGCATGACCATTCTTCTTTCGCAAGCTATCTCTGTAGTGTAAATCTTGGGTGTGGCCTTGACTACCCCGATAAACGTACTAGTACACATTCTTAAATGCCAAAATATTAATTATTTTTTGAGAATCAGAATTCGTGATAAATGTGCTTAACTAAAACTAATAAATAAATACGAAAAAGATCTACCTGATATCAAACAAAAAGTTTACAAAATCCTATCGGCCGCTTCGGAGATAAGTGGAAAATACACTTACCCAAAAAACCACTAATTTATTTACAAAGAAACTTTCAAATTTCAAAAAATTAGAAGAATGGGATGAGAAGATGAGTGTATGACTACCGACGCAACAGACGAGAAGTCAAGAAGTGCCACTTCACAATAGACCGTTCCTCCAAGTAACCTTATTCTTATTTAAATTATGTCTCATGGCCGGGTTAAAAGTCATGCAAACGCTAGATTAGTTACCTACCAGACAGTGAGATTATCGTTCAAATCTATTGACATAAAATACATTCATATTAATTTATCCTATCTATACCTTTTAAGAGGTGAAGACTATGGCCCACGTGTCTAATAATTTTATTTTTATGTGTTATACAATTTCTTTTTCGGGTTCCGTACGTCACTTAGATCGGAGCACGAAAAGAAAGAAGGTGAAATAAGGATGAGTAATTTCTCCGAAACTGACTGCCTGGCTCTCGCCTCTGCACAGAAAGCTATTTTTATGCTCGTGTCCACGAAGCAGACAATTATGATAGAACCGCTGGAAGACCTAAGCCCAACACAATGTTCAATGACCTCAATAGGTGTACCTATTGTCTTTCAACATGTGAATCTTAAAATGAACATAAGTAAGGCAAAAATATCTCTATTTCTGATGCCGCATCCATGTTGATCCATGTATATCATTAAAATTCTGTACCACTAAGTACAATCTTTGAAACCAGAAAAGTTCAACTTTGACAAAAAAGTTTGGTCATGAGAATAAACTCTTAAAACTGAAAAAGGTCAGCCGACAAATCCAACTCGGATATGCAGCGTTAGGAAAATAGCGCCACATCTTCTTGCAAATGCCAACCATCAGAATTTCGAATATACAAGTCCATTGTTTAAGAATATTAATAACTGGCTACATCGTCGCTTACCACTAGGCGAAATCGTGGCCAAATAACGGTCTATAAAGTAAAAAAAACTGGAGGTTCGGCGTGAGCTGAGATGAGATCCACCCAAGGAATTTGAATACATTCCTTGATCCATGCACCCATATTACACAGTTTGACATATACATGCACGCACGATAGTAGCAAAACGTCTACCTACGAGTATACTCGTATTGTCCTTGTCAAGGAATTAGTATACTATCTTTATTTCTTGGTTCTTGTTGCTATGTATATAGGTTGGCATATTTTTGCTATTTTTATCATCGCTTTAGACATCCAATGCATATACTTACTAAAAAAACTCTGTAATAAGATATTGAGTGTCAACTATAATCCATGGAAGTCAAAGGAGAAAGTCTTTTTAATATTAGTCCTGGTCCAAAAAAAACTGTGTTCCCCTAGGCATGAACCCATTGTTGATCGACTCATTCATTTATTTTGTGTGTGCAAAGACGCAACAAAATCGAACTTGAAGTTTTATAAGTTTTGAGAAGCGCACAAGCTTGATTTAACGTGTATTAAATTTACACTCGTATTTGTAAAACCTTATCATCATTTAACATCAGGTGAGATTGCGGTCAAACGTTTTTACCTTTAAGTTGTAAAACAAACTTTAAGTTGTTGATATTTATGTTATACACATAAAATTATTTTGATATTGTGTCCATTGATACAAAACCACAATATTTTAATCAGTTAAAGGAAGACCTACGGAGAAGCTGTATATAGAGCAAATTGCACTACTCACGAGCAGTCTGTGCCAAGAATTCAGTTTCAGAACGTATCTAATTAATTACGTCCCAACGACAATGTATGTCTCAAGCCGCGTTCTGGACGAGAAGATACTAAAATGCGCGTGGCAGCGATGGGGCGCGAGCAGACACAAGGGCGGGTCAATTATAAAATTAGTAGTAAATTTTGGTTATGACAACAAGGGAACAACGTCTTCTGAAAAGCCTCTCCACTGCTCCCAATCCTGCTTCCTTCCATTCGAAGACAATACATAGATTATGACACTAAGCCCCGTTTTCTGAAAGCTTGATCGACACTAATCGGCTGTCAAGTCACTTACTATTTCAGCTTCTACTTCAAATTAGATAGAAACAGCAAGTGACTTGACAGCCGAATAGTGTTGATCGTTCTTTCAGAAACCGGGGTATACATGTATCTTTTATGGAAAGAGAGAGAAGATGAGATAAATTGGCGACGAAGCAATATATTTATAACGTCTCGTTAGCAATATAATTGTATGTGTTTGCAGATGTCAGATATGAAATCAAAAACAGCGTGCAAAATAATGCAATCCAATATATTAATGAACTTGGAAGAATTAGAGTTAAATTATTATTAAGAGTGAGTTTATCCGAGCATAACTTCGAGCGAGCTTTATGTGATCTGCATGAATCTTAGCATTTCAACTGGTTGAACGCAATACTCATACAAAGGGCTAAATCCAAAAAGGGGGTAACAATATGAAGAAGTGTGAAGTGTGAAACATTTGTGATATTTATTTTTAAGACACGACAAATAGGTAATAAATGTGAAAGAATACACAAATATATAATATAATAAGTTATTTAAGCTGACACGTATTATTAAAATGATAGTAGGTATTTTTTTTTATTTTCAGCCTGATTGTTGAAGACTCGGCAAAAGTACCTATGTTTTTTTTTTTTTTTTATACAACTAGTTGATGGAACAAGCAGATGGTTTAACAACAGAAAACAAAGTCTACGAATTTCCGTGGACAAAGTGGCGGGTAACTGTCAAAAAATGTTTTGACAATAGATTATTGTAAGTATTCATTACTTTTAACTTTTGTTTTCAATATTAATTTGAAAAATAAAATCTTTTTACCAAATTAAATTTTGTGTGTATTAATTAATTAATTATAAACTAATAGTTGTAACTATTAGTTGTAATTTTCTTTGTCAATAAAGTTAGTTTATTAATTATAATTAGTTTTTTTAATATACCTATATCTCGTAAAGTACTTGGTACTGAGAGATCTGAAGGGATATCTACCGTGCCTGGGGATCAAAGTCGTCTCGAAATCAGGGTTGTAACAAACACCGCGTTCAATACTGGTAACTTCCGCCAAATCGCACCTCCTCTTGCGTAAGTTTTTACTAGAGTTTAGGAGTAGGTAAAACAAAACAGACATATCAGACTCAGACAATTATCTCTACAATTCTCTTAGCAGATATTATGTCAGCCTTATTTATAATAAAACATTATAATTATTACATTTTATTAGAGCTAGAAAACATATTCCATGGCGATTACTCAGGCTTACCATTGTCGGTTTTTTTGCACTCTTAAGCACGTGTATGCAAGTGTAAGTACACTAACGTTAAACATTACGTAGAGCGCATCGTGGAAAGTCATGCCAAGTTTTAAATATAGCCCACCTCTCGTTGGCCATTACAGTTTTATTACAACCGATCGCCAAGTCACATGGAAAAAAAATACACTAGGTATATTTTTTCACATAATGCTGGCTGATTGCTGATTTGCTCTGATTCAGGATAACAAGTAAGTACTTGTGGTCCTGAATCAGAGCAAACACACACATACAGTCTACTGTACTAATTGACTGTAGTAATTTGAAGTATATTGAGTCCTGATCAGCTTTTTTGATATCAGGTTGAAATAAATGTATGATAGATACTATCATACATGTATTTATACCCCTTTGGGATCTAAAAAAATCGGTAGGCTATAAGCGATCTTAGACTCGTTTTCACAATCAATGCTTTCATAATGTTTTGGCCTGGTCACCATAGAGATCACCGATGTATCAAGTCAAAGATGGTAAAACCATCGCATCGGTTTTTTTGTATATTTTTTTTTGATGTAATTTTTTTTAAAAATATAAT
This sequence comes from Plemyria rubiginata, assembly GCA_963576535.1. Lineage (NCBI taxonomy): Eukaryota > Metazoa > Arthropoda > Insecta > Lepidoptera > Geometridae > Plemyria > Plemyria rubiginata. Next base: position 9,092,794 of record OY754905.1, read on the forward strand.
GATTATGGGATGAGTCATATGAGTTTTCGATTATTTTGTTTTATTTACATTAAAACAGATTTAAAGAAAAAAAGCCGAATGGTTTCTGATACTTATCCTATTATTATTTGTAGAAACATATAAATATAATTACAAGTGAAGCTACATGGAAAATCACGAAAGCAATGGAAATGTTTTCCACCCACTCAAACAAAGCCAACCAAATCATTAGTGAATTTAGAATTATTAACTATACCTGTCTAGGAACTCATTGTTTGTATTACAATTGAATAGACGAGGTAGAATGAATATGCATTTAATTACTCCTAATTATCGGTGACAAGTGCAACAATTGCATCATTTTTTGCAAAAATGATTATCTGGAGTTTTTATGGAAGATAATAATGGATATTAAAAAGCACCTGGGCCCTTGCCACAATCTCTTGAAGCATTCTTATTTCAATATTAGTGCTTTACTTTTTGATCATAAAGCTGACTCTATGCAGTTGACATAAGACATTGACATAAAAGTAATCCTACTAATATTATAAACGCGAAAGTTTGTAAGTATGGATGGATGGACGGATGGATGGATGGATGGATGGATGGATGGATGGATGGATGGATGGATGGATGGATGGATGGATGGATGGATGGATGGATGGATGGATGGATGGATGGATGGATGGATGGATGGATGGATGGATGGATGGATGGATGGATGGATGGATGGATGGATGGATGGATGGATGGATGGATGGATGGATGGATGGATGGATGGATGGATGGATGGATGGATGGATGGATGGATGGATGGATGGATGGATGGATGGATGGATGGATGGATGGATGGATGGATGGATGGATGTTTGTTACTCTTTCACGCCGGAACGGCTGAACAGATCTGGATGAAACTTGGCAGAGACATACATTATAGTCTGGAATAACACATAGGCTACTTTTTATCCCGTGGGAATACTGGCATTTAAATCTGCGCGGGTGAAACCGCGGGGCGCAACTAGTATTGAAATAAGAATACTTCAAGAAATCGCGGATTCGCGGTTGGAGGGCCGGTCATGATTGGTAACTTGGCATCTGGATAATGTATTCAATCTTAATTTTGATGACACACAAGTTTGGGCTTTCCTGTCCCCCTGTTTACTGGCTATGGTAATCAAGTTTCAGCTCATATGGCTTACTTGTTTTAAGAGTTCCATTGAACAAATCTTGGCAACATAACTAAACCAGCTCGCTGTGACCTCTTTATGCTACTAAGTAGGTACGTACGTACTAACTCAAATTCATTATAAAGTATAATATATTAATAAATAAAAAGCAAAGCAACTTAGTGACGAGTAAGAGAACTACGAAGTCAACGAAACTTTAAGAGGTGGGAGCTCACGGACTAATGGTTATCCTATTTTCATAAAAAGTCCGGAAATATACTCACTTATTCGGAAAAAAATCTACTGCCATAAAAGTGCATTAAACAAAGTTTGTAAAAGTACTGAAATTTACGCCAAATATATTTTTAATGTCTCTCAACTAAGCAAAAACAAGTAGGTACAGACAATTAGCAGAGTATTTACGAACATTACGAGTGCATTTTTGAATCACAGAATATATAATAATAATACACAGAAACGAATAAGCATATTATGCGATACATGCAAATATTCACTAAAGATCCGACAGACTGAAAACAATTAGACAGATTGTAGCAAATCTTTACGAAATGTTTCAATAAAAATATCTTTATATGACAGCTCATCCCATTAAACAGAGTGTCCGGAAGGTCGATGCAAAGCCGTGAGGGGGGGGGGGGGTAGGTCACCTCGTTACGCATCTATTCAGGCTAGATTACCTTAGTCCAATGTCGACGAATTCCGAGTTATCATAATATGCATGATTTTTGAAAAATTTTTCAAAATCATTATGCTTATTCGTTCATAGTGTTCAAACAGACAGTTACTAGTGCCTAACAATTTGTTTGCGTCCTAGCATAATGTGTATTCAATCGATAAACACCAAAACAATCATCTGTATCCACATAACTGACTAAATGGGAGGTGTTTAATAATGAAACACCCTGACACCGTGTGTATTATTATTCTCTAATTGAGAAGACCCCTATAATCTGATACCTTCCAAATCGTTATGCTCGGACAAACATACAACGCCAAATTGCCATAAGAAATCTGACATTGTTTCCACGAAAGGAAAATAACAGGCGAAAACAATGAATTTACTAGAAATAACATATCGATCTAATTGATGATAATATCACAAGCGAGGGTAGTTATTTTTTATGAGGAAACTTGACGAAAGATACTTAATCAACAGGTCTTGTTACAAACGCTCGTGAACAATTTACTAACGAAGCACAATAGCCAATCACATTGGTTTTTGAGGTTTTTTACATTTGTTACGAGTATTACCTACTTGTATTAATAATAATTCTTTGTAAATAATGTTTTCATGGTATATTATGATACAAGTGAGCTAAGTTGCTCATTTTTCACAACGCTGTGGGTTGCAGCCCGAGCCGTAGGCGAAGGCGTAAAGTGATCAAGTTGCTCACGAGTTTCATCCGTACTTTTTCAACACACTTGCTCTTAAAGTGAGCCTCATATTACATCGTTCTTCGAACTACAACACACACGTGTATAATAATATCACACACTAGTGCATAATAGAATTATCCCATAACTTTGTAGGGTCTTCGTTTTTAATGCATTTATTCAATGGTACCTTTCAACGAATTCTTGTATATTTATTTATTTGTATGGTATAATTTGAATCTCGGAAATGGCTCCATCGATTTTCATGAAATTTAGTTTCGTGCGATAAATCGATCTAGCTAGGATTCATTTTTAGAAAATGTTTTATTACCGTGTTTTCAGTTAATGAAAACCATAACTGAAAAATGTAACTTCCAGTCATCAATGGGCGAGTAATAATAAATACTATTATTTTTAAGCTGGAAAAGCTCGGTCACCCATATATTTAATAATGATACAAACAGAGCGAAGATGAAATAAATCCATCCAGCACCGGAAGCGTTTTCCATTTTCTATAGTGCCCATAGTTAAACACCCGAGCAAACTTCAATAGTTTGCTAGAAATAAGATTTCGCGTTGTTAGTTTTACTAGGAATTTCCTGAATTGAAATTCAGTTGTAGGCAACTCACTCAGCAACGCAGGGTAGTATTACATACTTAGAAAGGATGTTTCCGTTTTAGTGGCAAGCGATGAATATACACATCGAAAAGCATAAACTAATCAATCGAAAACATAGGCAGAATTTGAAAAAGCCTTCAAAGGAAATTGTAATTAAAACCGTTGTTTTGATAATAATTTAGAACGATCTTGATTCTAAATTATTATTTTTTGTTTAGCCGTGTACCGTAATGTGTTGTTAACTCAATCTGATACTGGGATTGGAGAACACAACAAAATCCCTTTTTCGATGAACCATACATTCTAATAACGAAAAATAATATGACTGAAAAACCTTCGGGGAAAAATAGATAGATAGATAACTTTTATTGTTCACCACACAGAAACAAAATACAGAGTAAAGGCATAAATCTAGGCAAAACAATGGGCGACCTTATCACTGAGAGCGATCTCTTCCAGGCAACCTTGGATGGATAGATCTAATTAAAAGATATAGAAAAAGATAAACTCAAATTAATGAGTAGTTCCGATACTCAGATAACGACATCTTGCTGGTTGGCTACCTTTACGGACATATTTATTTTCAATATTCAAATAGCATAGTGGTGAAAATAAATAAAATAACGTCACTCGATCTGCATAATTTCGTTAGATAATAAGACCAAGGCACTATGCAAATACAAATAAAAGATCAACAACACTACTGTTTACACTAACAAAAAACTGTAAATAAATAATGCTGGACAATCCACACAGCACCATCTAACCCCGAAGTAAGCTACTCAAAGCTTGTGTTATGGGTACTAGATAACTGATATGTCTGTAAAAATGGAAAATGGTGATATTTTTTATTGTACATAGAAAATACCCTGATCAACGGAACAAATTTCTGCAGATCGTACACAAACTTGTTCCCAGGTGGGAATCGAACGCGCAACCTCTTGCGTCGCAGGCGGACTCTCGACCGCTGCGCCACTGAGGTCGTCGAAGCCCCTGTTACACGTGATAGTAAAGTAATGTTCCGTAGTAGGTAATATGAGTTAGTAGTTTCCAGCGAATAGTTATGCAGTTTGAAAGCTTCTACTATCTCATATAGTTGAAACTTTTGTTCAAATCGTTCCGTCATACTGTGTCATATGGCTATGCAATATGCTACTGTAGGCGGGATGCTTTAGATTGAGTGAGCGAAGTGAGCGTAAAGTTTTGTAATTTTTCATGCTTATTCCATCAGCCAGTGGAATAAAAAATGTACTTCTTAGCCATCATTTTATAGAATGCGGACAAGTTACTGCCAAGCAGAATCACATGTAATTAAATAGGTCAACGTTTTAGGATCCAGTGGTTTCTTTGTATTTTAAGTGTGATTACCGAAGCCTTACCGATACTCTACCGACAAGTTTTATAAAGAATCAGGACTACTGTCAGTTAGGAAACTCTACATCCTTAACATCTCGTCTTGAAGCTACATAGATCCGTTGAGTGCAACCCCAAAAAACTCGATCGGCGAAGAAAAGACAGGGTATTACCTATAAGCTGCTGTTCGGTCCCGGTTTGCATCGCAACAGTTCGACACGCAATCTTCATACCTCTACAATGCAATTAATAAAACATTAAATATCATCTACCCTATGAATGATTACGAATGCAAAAAAATACTTAATCAATGGCACTAAGCTATGAGGAAGCTGAAAAACTCCTCGAGATTGTTTCGTAACTTAAACAAACTTTACACGCTCATCAACGCACCATCACTCACCCACATACACATACACACACCCACACTCACACTCACACACTCACCATACACACTAATAAACAAGAGAGTTCTGTGAAACCCTGGAACTAAAGAGCCTCGTGTAATCAGGAGAACTCTCAAAAACACACACACACAAATACACAAATTTAAAATTCATGATTATTGATAACCTAAACTATTTAAAACATTTATTACTAAATTAGGTACCTACTTTACATACCCTGATCTTGTCAAAATTTTAGTTGTTTATATACTTTTTTCTAATTAGATTACTTATTTTTTGTGTTTTTTTGGAATAATTGTATTATGTTATGAAACAACCCATTATGGAAGAGCGAGACTCTATCACAGGTATTCCCATACTTAAAAGAGGGTCTCAAACACATGAAATGTATTTACTTAATAAGGTTACCGACCGAATAAAATATTTTGTATTTGTATTGTATTTTTTTTTTGATTAAACGGTGAGGCCTAGGCTAGACGTAAAAGCCTGAAACTTGAGTTTCAGAAGGACAAGGCATACAAAAGGACGATAGGAACCAAGCCATGAGTTTGTTGCCTATTCTTCTAGGCTTTGGTCGCGTGAAACTTGTGGTTTTATTGAATGAATACCTTTTGTCAGTTCCCGCGGTTTATTTCCAGTTACACTTGGATGAGTGTTATCGAGGCATTTGTATGGCATGTATAGGTAAACTAAAGCATGCTAAAGTCAATGAGTTCTGAAACATTCTTTTATAATAATGAAAAAAAACTCAGTGTGGAATTGTGTATTTCTACACAATTGCACACCACTGTGCGTCTTTTCCCTTTTGTGTTTGTGTGAACATTGTGTGCGTATAAGTAAGTATAACTTATAGAGTTACATTTACATTACAATAGCGAGCCAGTAAAATTTTCACAAGTACGCACTGAGCAAGTGCAATACTGAAGGCCCAACTGATGTAGAGCAGTCGCGCAAGGCAAATCAAACAACAAAAACCTAAGCTTCATTATAAATAGGTTATACTTGGGGTTATGCAAATAAAAATTGTGCCAGCTAAATTATGCACTGCAATTATCTAGGGCCGTTAATTTTGTTATCATTTCACGTTTATTACTAAGTGCCTATATACGTTAATTATTGGTATATTGAAATACAGTACAGTTTTGTTAGGTATTTCAGCGTAATCAATATATTTTAGGAATTTCTCTAAAAGTGCTCCAGTCTAGTGCGAGCCAGCGCTGCAGCGGATCGAAAAGAGGAGGCTTATATTATTAACTGAGTAGCCAGTGCAAATAGGCTTAATGATGATGATTATTATTGTTTTAATTACGTGTCCGCAAATAATAATATTTTCGCTAACGCACGCTATAAAAGAGTGCAAATGTACTCGTAACAATTTCTAATATAATTAGCAAATGTTATAACGTGAGGGAGCACCATTTTAGTTAAGGTGAAGACAAAAGCTAAAGTGACACTCGCTCGCACGTTTTGACTTGTTAAAGGATATAAAACCACTGAACCCATTTTCGAAAAATCGCAAACAACCATTTTGTGTGCAATCACATTGTGCACAGTTTAGTAAGATTTCATTTTGATCGATACAAGTTTCCTACTGAAAAGTTTACTTTTCTAGTTTTCGTACATAAGCAAACTTTTGAGTAGTAAAACTTGTATCGATCAACACAAAATGGTTGTTTGCGATTTTTCAAAATTGGGCTTAGTGATTTTATATCTTTCAAAATGTCGAATCGTGCGAGCGAGAGGTCCATTAGGTGCTGTCAACGCCTTAAGAACGCTACTTGCTTTGCACACCGAGGCCGTTTTTCGTGCTCGAGTTAACCCTTGGTGTAATTACAGTTTACGTTTCACGATCACAAAAATAAAATCAAATAAAAGTCTGATGCCTCATCTAACGCCCACTGGCTGCTGTTCCTATGATAGGGGGTTGATAAGGCCAACGGGGCTAAAGGGGCTTGTACCCGCCAAACTACCCGTCAAAGTACTTGCTATATATAACTTATAACTTGCTATAAAAAACTATTTTGCAAGATATAAAAAAATCACAAAAACTTTAGAAAACTTGTTTGAATCAAAATAGTATGCTTGTTTGCACGCACGGAAGTTTGAACTTCGTTGATTTTTAGGCCCTTATTATTTTTTTCCGTCTTTGAGTCCATTGCAAAAAGTCTGGTGCTGTCTCTTTTCGTTGGCTTTAAACACATTAAAATGTGGGAGCGAGAAGCACAAAAGTGGTAATCTTCGCTTTAACGTGCTATCCGTTTACAATGGATATTATTTTAACAAGAATACCTACTACCTAACAAGCAACAGTATAGGTATAAGTAATGCATAATTTAATTTTGATTTTAAATACAGTATTTATAACAATTATACTATGCAGTAACATACATATGAACACAAATTAAAGTGTATACTCATCTCATGTTACCTATAATAAAATACGTACATGCATACACAGCAGATTAGCGCACCAGTTTTTTTGTTATATTTTTTCGTCAAAGGTGCTCCAATTAAATAAATTATTTCAAGTTCAAGGTAATCTTTGGAAGGCAGTGGTTGAAAAAGAGCTTAGAAACTTTCTTCCTGGAAATGTATGGAGGTGACCTGTCCACTCAGTAGTGGCCTTCGCCAGGCCGATGATGATGAAACATACAAAACGTGCAATAGGCGAGGCAAATCAATTATATTTAATACTAGTAGCGCCCTGCGGTTTCACCCGCGTATTTTTAAATCCCGGCATTTCCACGGCATAAAAAGTATTCTATTCCTATGTGTTATTCCAGATATATATACCTATCTCTGTGCCAATTTTCACCAAGATCCGTTCAGCCGTTCTGGAGTTATAGAGTAACAAACATCCATCCATACTTACAAACTTTCGCATTTATAATATTAGTAGGATATATTTTAATATCTATAACTATAAGAATCAAAGGCCTGACTGACTGACTGACTGACATATATAGACAACGCACAGCCTAAACCGCTGGTCGTAGAGACTTGAAATTTGAGGAGTACATAGTTCTTACAGCGTAGACGTGTGCTAAGAAGGGATTTTCAAAATTCAACCCCTAAGGGCGTAAAAAGGCTTGAAAACGTTTGTATGAAACATCGTATTCAATCAAGTTTTTTAGCGAGTGGTTCAATTGATTTCAAACTTGGAGGAAATATACTTCTAAATAAATAATTAAGAACGACATTTTTAGTTTTTGTATAGTATCCTTAATAAGGGTGCAAAGGGATGTCAAATTTTGTACGAGAATTTTTGTACGCGTAGTGCGATTGACTTGAAACTAAAAGTAAAAGTAGATAAATTACAAAAAATATACTAATTAATTGTCGCGGGTGAAACCGCGGGGCACAGCTAGTGTTCTATATATCTGTAGATATAGAAATGCAAATGATCATTTACTATGAGAACGTGTTCCACCTAGGCACCCACGCCATACATACCTAGTGACACAGCTGGTTTAACTGTCGTTTTGCTTAGATCAGTAATGTTATTAAACAGGAGCTCATTTGTAGTACCTATATATCACGTTACTGTGTAAATAAACATGATTCCTTTGCAAGAAAGAATTCACTAAGCATGCCGTTATTAATCTTAGCCGGAATAAACGCTGCTCATAAGTAAGTGATACCTACTATCACAGACGAAATAAATAGGTAGTACGTAGTAGGTACCTGCTAGGTATCATAATGTTGCGATGACAGATAATAAAGATGCATAGCGTCGCCACTCTCGTGCCAAGGTCACTGTATGTAAATTGTAAATATTTATAAGTGCATACCCTCTGGGAGTCGGCGGTATGTAGGGCACGGGCACAGGCATGGGATCCGGCGGTGGCATATGTCGTGAAGAGGCCAGCAGAAGCGTCAGCGTTTGATGAGACGGCGTGTAGGCTTGCTGCTGCTGCGGCGGCGGCATAGGTCGCGGCTGTGGAGGCGGCGGCGGCGGCAGCACCGGCGGTGGCGGCGGTGGCATCTGAGGCTGTGGCTTCTCTTGATAGTAGGGTTCGTAGTTCGGATACTGGTAGTCGTAGGGCGCCGGCGGCGGCGGTGGAGCGGACAACCACTCGCGTTCGAGGAGCGACCAGTCGGCCATTGTAGACGAAGGACTACTGCGCAGCGGGCAAACTGGACGCGTGCATCAGTGGACGCATCGCGCGCGCACTGGTGACTGACGCCCCGCCCGCACCCTTCGCCCACCGCGATGCCGGTGCAACGCATAAACAAACTGCAAAATCCTTTATCTGCGGTGCACTCGTTGATGTACCTAGTTAGCTGGCGACTGATAAAGGGCAGTCTTGCGACGTTCGCAGTCACTTGATTAGTGTATATACCTAGTCTACAAAGTAGGGTACAGATCACCATAATAAATTGAGCTCTACATTACGTATTTCCATAAAAATATACGTATTGTTTTGCAAATGGAAGTAATTGCCAATCAATTCAGGACGGCAAATTTCTATTTTTATTCATCATCCTAAAATACGAACCTCCTACAGACTAATTAGGTGCAATCAATCCCTTTCAAAGGGCAAATAGACGAATAGGATCACTTGGCAACAAAAAATGTTTCGAGTGATTTTATGGTTTTTCCCTAAAAATTTAAGGGAAAAGGTTTAGGCTATTTCTGTCATTTCTAGTACTCATATCATCTGTAAATGGTTCCCTAATAGTCTTGATCCTTACATGAAATAGGCAAGAAAAAAAAAATTATCCCCGAATTCCCATATTTATTTGGAGTATTAAGAAAATTTTCACTGACTGTGTTTTTTTTCAAAATCTATGAATCAAAATCAAAACGGTCTTTATGCAATACTAGCGGCTTTTCCCAGCTTCGCATGGGTGGACATATTTTTTTCAATATTTTAGGATAAACTTAGACTAGACTCTCTCAGCCTTATTATAAACAAATCAAACCTGGGTTTAAACCTAGCTCAAGTCACGTTTTCTTATTATAAACAACTTAAACCTGGTTTCTCATAAATTTAGAATCATCTCAGGTTTATCATTTTCGTATTACAAAAGACACTTTAGTCGAAGACTACATAGTACCTGAGATAGTCCATGATTCATCATCACAGAACATAATCATTCAACAAATATCCACAGACTATAACAAATTATGGCAATCAATCGTTCATTCATTTTGGAATCACCAACTTATCTGAGCCGGTCTGAAGTTAGCCGCTTGTGCATAAATGGCCAATAGTGAATCGAGAATTCTCTAAACAGCTAACTTCAGACCGGCTTAGATAAGTTGGTATAACTGTACTCTCTTGCCGCAGGCTAAAGTCATATGCGCATACTACCTCGTCTTTCGTTTTAACGAATCAATTTTTAGTTTCTCTTCTTGACTCAGATCTCCGCCTTTTTGTTTTAAACCTCGTTATCAACTTGATATTGACAAATTCGTGGCAACCCATGCGTTTTGACATTTCAAATTTAGATCGGAGTCTAGAGTTTGAAATGTATGTTGGATAATGCAGTGCTACAAGTTGTTTTATTGAATAAACTTATGTGGGAGACCAAATAAAATTTGGCAAAATGAGATTTTTATTAGTTAGACCATACTTAAACTAGGGGTCGTTCGCGTTTATCTTTAAACCGTGGTTTAGGGGATAAACTCCGTTTTATAATAACGTCTGGTCTAAGTCTTTGATTTTTCTATAGAGCAGGGACCAACTTCGGTATCAAAGTTAGACCACGCACCAGTTAGTCCTGGCTTAAGCCTAGTCTAACTCACATTTTTATAATAAGACGGTCTATGACTCGCGCTGAGTGAGAACTCGCCTCGCTTTCGCGCTTTATGAAGGCACTAAAGTTTTTAATTTCGTAAGTATCTTTTGAAAGGAATGTCCGATTTAAAAAATTCGAGAAGTAATCTGCAGGTATTGAAACAGCCATGCTTATAAAATAAGGATTAATATAAAGGTATAGATAACATGGTCCGTTTTTGATCGGCATTTATATTTACATTTAAAATGTAGAAAAGTAGTTATATTTAGTTAGTTAGACATATGCTATTGCTGACTTATTTATAGATACCTAGCGATAATGGATGGTCTCCTACAAATAATTTCCTGAAACTATTCCTGTGACTTTGACTTTGACTTCTCAAAAATCCAACGTGTATAATTATTTGTACTATAGGTAATAATTTTAAAACCAAGCCTTTATTTAAACGTATATCAAAGTAATTCTATATTTACCACCTGGCGCTCTTATATTTGAACCACCTGGTGGGTAGAGCTAAAATGATATGACTATCGTTTAAATTTTTTTTAGTTTATGTAGTACAGTAGTTTAGATACATTTCATGTGTAGTAGGTTCTGTTCTCATGTTGTACACCTGTCAAACTCTCATTTCACTTTGATCTATAAAAAAATACTGGACAATCCACACAGCACCATGTAGCCCCAAAGTAAGCTTTTCAAAGCTTGTGTTATGGGTACTAGATAACTGATATATTTAATACGTTATATACTTACATAGATAGATATTTTTTATTATACATAGAAAACACCCAGACCAACGAAACAAATTTCTGCAGATTGTACACAAATTTCTTCTGAAGCGGGAGTCGAACCCGCAACCTCTACATCGCAGGCGGACTCTCGCCCGCTGCGCCACTGAGGTTGTCAATCGCTCACTCAATCACTCACTCAATCTATCCTTCATGGTTTCCCAGAACTCTTTAGGATTAGCTCGCCTTTGTACATATTTTATTTATACGATAAAAGGGACTAACCTTGGAGTAATTGGTCGGTTTCCTTCCGAAAAGTTTGGTTTAGAAGTCACCTGCGTCTCCGAAGCAGGATACGCCGGCGCCGGAGGACGCGCCGCTAAACCAAGGTGCTCCCGCGTGTTGCGTATCACCCCGTGGCCCTGGTCCTCAGCCATGCTGACTATTTCTGCAGACATTTGGTTTATCTATTTATTTTTGTTATAAAGCTGGCAGACGAGAAAAAGTCACCTGCGTGTGCACAATGCCAGTACTCTCAAACGGTGAAGGAAAACACCATGAGGAAACCGACATGTTGTATAGAAAGAATCTTAAAAGTTCTATAACATGTGTCAAGTGCTTGAAAGGAGCCTCTTGAGGCGCATATACAATCCTTTCACCACACTGTTCCAAAAGAAACTAATGACACGAAAAGAAGAAGAAGACAAGTCACCTACTCAAAGTTCGCTCTACTAGTTTTCGTACTAGCAAACGTTTGAATGTGAAAACTTGTATTGATCAAAATGAAATGTGATTGCACGAGTTGTTTGCAAGTTTTAGAAAATGCGTTTACTGATTTAAAAATAATAATTTATTTATTTGACACAAGTAGGCTACACAAAAAATACAGACTAATAAAAAAAATAACTAACCGTAACTTAGCTAAGATTATTTGATAGTTTTTTTCAAAATGTTGCCGTTGCGAGGTGCCTATCTCAATCTCATCAAATCAAGTTTATTTACTTACAAGCTGCGCCACGCGGTTTCACCCGCGCAAATTAAAATTCCGGTATTCCCACAGGATAAAAAGTATCACAAGTTACTTCTAATACCTCCAAGAATATATATACAAAGTTTCATGATGATCGAATATGTAGTTTTCTCGAATATGTAGTTGCGTGAAAGCGTAACAAACGAACTTACATTCACATTTATAATATTAGTACAATTTCTATGGCTTGCTGATTTTAATATCCGAAACTTGGTACAATGGTAATTGCGGTTTTCAATTCAGTTAAATTAAAGGTTTTTTTAATTTCACAAATTTTGCAGACGATGTTTTTTGACGGCTGCCCTCGCCTGTGTTTTTAACATAATAAGTGTGTTAAAAGGAAGGGACTTTACCCTTTTCAAGAACGAGATCAAGGAACAGTTTGAGATTACGTCATTGTATCACTATTGTTAGTGGACGCGTATCTAAGGGGTCGTTCGTCATCTCGCGGGTCTCAAACTCGCTTGAATCCGCGAGATGGCACCTCCCGTTTTTACCTATTTTAAACCAAATTCTTGAGTCATTGCGATATTGTTGTATTTTAGATAGGTAAATTCAAAGTAAGTAACTTTTTTGTAGATGACTGTACATGAATACGTCAGATAGCTACGATGCCGCGAGTTGACGACAACGAAAATAGGTAAAAACGGAAGCTGCCATCTCGCAGATTCAAGCGAGTTTGAGGCCCGTGAGATGACGAACAACCCCTTAAAAACGGGGGCTCCAATTTCAATAGAGTTTTTGTTGTACGAGTTCTGGTGTGTGTGTGTGTGTGTGTGTATGTGTCCACCAGATCTATAGAGGACAAAAGGGAACCTTGATGAATGATGTGTTTTGTATACACCAAAACTTAGAAGGTCTCCCTTCGCAAAGAATTGGAGTTATAGAGGACCATGTAAATAATTACTGCCGTTTCTCATCAGATCTGGCCGATTTGAGCAAAAACGGCCTTGCTGTTAAAATCGTCTATAGAACGTTCTTAAAGTCTTCCATCACGATCGGTGTTTTGTGTCCAACGAGTCCAAAGCGTGGAAGATGGTGTCGTAAAATTGTTCGATTACCTCCACAGCTCATCCTTCTGTAGGTGCGTAGACCCACAGAAATATAAATCGTTTTCTCTATTCCGTGCGTAGACCCCAAGAGTATTATAACGCTACGCCGTAGACCTGAATGATTGACCATAATTTCTCAAAAACCTGGCATGGATATCTCTACAGCTGCTACTCGGACAGAGTAAGCTTTCAGTTATAATGAAGGCAGGGTACTCTTGTATTATTTCCTCCTTTTTTCAAACTTCACACAGGTCAATGAACATCGAGCATGATCACCCACTTTAATTCTTTTGTTGCCAAATTCAGTTTTTTTATTTTGCCCGTAAATTCTGTAAATTATGGCTTCATACGAAAAGATTATGTGATTTGAATTTTCTTTGGTCGAGTGTGATTGATTTGGGGGTTTTGGTCGTACTCCTCCACGTTGACCAGTCATAGGAGAAGGTGGAGAGGCCTTCTTTAAGAGTTTTTTGGGGTATTTATCTTTACGTTATTTTGACGCGTTAGGGATGGGGATTCTCACGGAACAGAGAAAACATTTCTGTGGGGATTCTGCACATCGATTTTTATTTCTTACCTATTGTTAGTTGCTTGGTATATCTCAGTTCCGTGGTATTTGTGTGTTGTAATTTGTTACTGTATTTTCCTTTCCTGATATTTCATATCGATCTCTTTTTGGTTCTTGCGCCCTCTTTGTGTATGTTTGGTTTTAGTTTTGGTTCTAGGGTGATTATTATATCATAGCAAATCACTACGTTGTTTTCTTGAGCTCTTTGAAGCTTTAGTTCTTCTCGCAGGTAGCTCCATTTCTGTAAACTTTCTGAGGGCATTCTTCTTTGATGAACTTAAATGTTTGTATATTACTTCCTTTTAAAAGTAAGAGATTTTTTACCCATTGTTGTCAGGGTTACAACTATGATGCTATAGGCCTGATGTTTTGGTTTATATTCCCATATTCCCCATTCTTACTGTTTCGATTGCAAATGGTTGGCATTCTATTTGCATAGTTTTTTTATCTACTCTCATGTCATAAAATTCGAATTATAAACGTCAAAACGAATTCATATTGATATACTTTATAAACGCAATACCGTAACCAAATTAAAAAATTTAATTATGATACAGCTCCTCATACAAAGATATTTGTATAAAATAACTTTTTTACCATAACGATACAGTTCTTTTTCTTTTTGGAAAAGACAAGGGTCTTGAAACCGTACAGCCAGAGTTTGATAGTCTGTGGCGACGGAGCGGCGCGGCGGCGGCGGCGCAACGCGCGCATGCGCTGTTATACGGTTGGTTTGGCGCCAATTGATACGTTTTGTTTCAGTCAACTGGATTTCTTACTAACTTTGATATTTTATTTATTAGATTCAACACTAATGTATGAGAGTAGATAAAGTAGTGTATGAAACGGCACTAGGTATTAAAACTCTCGTGGGATACTATTAAAAACCTCGCCTACGGCTAGGTTTCTATCACTCAAATTCACACCACACATACTACGTAACGCTCCCATTTCTACTGCATTCTACTCTGATGTTTTTTCTGCTATACCCAACTTTCACTAGGTACCATACATTAATGTCGGCATCAACACCCCCTATGTACAGCCAATCGTGCCTTTTTTTATAAGAACTTTAATTATAAAGACAAAAATAAAAGTAGGGTACCTATTATGTGTACCCAGTTTCTGACTGGCCTACTCATCAGTTTTTTGTGGAGCAAGAGATCCACAAAAAACTGGTACACTTACTAAATTTTATTATTGTGTAGTTATGTATTTGTAGTAGCTAACAAATACTTAGAATAGAATAGAACAAACACTTACCCGGTCTTATTCTTAAAAACTAACTATTCAAGTTCTCGCTCCTCTCGGTGCAACTACCGATCAACAGGTTGCCGTTTGTCGAAGGTAAGAACTAGGTAGGTACTAAGTGTCACGTCTTACTCCTAACCTAGTACCTACGTACTACTACGATAAATTAAAACCAAGTTTGCAAATGAGCAAGTCAAGGACTGGTTATGTACACCTACGTAATTTTCGACGGCTGCCATCGAAGTCGAAACCAAAATTGAAAGAGGGCTACCGGCGACGATGCCCGTCAACAAACGAAGCGACGACGACGCCCGCGACCGGTGCGGTGCCTGAGCGAGTAACCATAGCAACAGAAACAGAGTCGGTGGAGTCTCCACCGACTCTGTTTCTGTTGCTTGGAGTGTTCTCTGAGCTGCGCGCTTAATTAATCTACCCTTAGGCAGGTTGAGGTCATTCACCTTACTACATATCTATTCGAAACTAAATTAAATTTTTTATTTAGGTACCTACTTAGTTAAATAAATATTTTATGACCAAAATACCTAATGTGAAGACTCTTGGATCAAAATTATATTTTTGCTAAGTCTTTGTACCTACTTAATGGCAAGGGCAACAATTGAACTAACTAAGTAATTGCTATTTTACTAACTTATCTAGATTCAGTGATTTCATATCTTTTTCATTTTTGAATTAAAAAATCACTGAATGTAGATAAGTAAGTAGGTGTAGGTACATAAGTAAAATCGCAATCGGTCCTTTGATTTTTGATTGGGCGACGGACCCGCCCCCTTATCACGTATCTTGCAAAAGCAAATCAATAGCAAAAATCGTGCGATTTATGCTTCTCAATCGCTAATTCGTATTATGTAACAGCGATAATGAAGCCATTGCAAACTATCGACAGTGCTGCCTCTACAGGACAATCCGTAACACAATATTGCATTCAACTGTAAATTTGTTTGAAGTTTTCGTACCTATCACGTATCTTTTTTTAAAGCAATGCGAGAGCAACTGGGAAGCAATTTGATCTGTCAAACTGCGACAATCTTTTTGTTGTCGCATAAGTGCATTACAAAGATTTAGCGAAAATAAAGTTTTGATCCAAGCACGTTTTCATAAATACCTAATACCTAATGGGACTAAATACTTTTCTAATTTTTATGTAATAAAACTTGTTTGGATCAAATTTTTTTTTGCTAAATCTTTGCTACTTATGCCATGGACAACAACATCACCGATTGCGATTTTACATTTTTATATGTATCTTCAAATTCAAAAATGTTCTATTGTCTGAGCGATATAGCGGCGGCGCGCCTTGCTGCCGCCGTGTTGCTGCTGCCCCATGAACTTTTGAATTGAGAACGTCCTCCGTTTTTTCGTTGGTTGTCAAAGTTCCATAAAAGCGCCACCTATTGGAAATTATGAGTACAAAACACGGGCTATGCCAATTAACTGAATACCACACAAAACCAATTGCGAACACGAGGTTCTATATTTAATTTAAGTAGTTTTGGCTAGATGGCGTTCGAACAGGTGTTTATAGCGTTGGTCTTTTAAATCATCAATCAAGTCTATAGTATTCTTCTATCTGTGATCAAGTACCTTTTAGTTTTTCGTTTTCCGTAGCATTAAAACCATGTCTGAGTTTGGGTTTTCGTTTTTTGTTTTCTGTATTGGCAGATACCTACAATAGGTAGAATCTGTATCGGGTACCTACCAAGGCGTGCGGTGGCGGTGACCAGCCTCCATGCAAGCATGCAAAGAGTCAAATACCTAGATCTAGCTTGTGGATGGCTGGCAGACAGTAGAGAGTAGGAACGAGTTTCATATTTTGAGCAGATCACAAGCAGGTCTACCTGTTTGAGGACGATTTTTTAGCAAAAGATTTTCATCTGTTAGAAAATCTGCCTGGGATGGGACGTGGCACGCTGAAAAAAGAGTGGGATGGGGAACTGAAGCATTAGGTGTACCTGGTTTAGTTTTGGTAGGATCCAAAAAATACATATTATATTAATTTTAATACATTGGAGTAGGATGTACCTACGTGTAGCATAACTTACCTAGGTACCTATAATTTAAGGTCCTTATGTATTTTAAGTAAGTACCTACAGCATAGAAACAGGTACTAAGTACCTACGTTTACCGACATTGTTCATGACCTTAGCGTTATTTATTAACCAACATTGTGTAGGTAGATACCTGCTTAGCTACTGGCACTAAGTATCGGCGACCATATTATTATCCTATCTGTTAAATAATGACTCAGTTTTTGCTACCAGTTGTCCTATAGGATGTAGTTTACGGAACTCGATAGTAGATACCGCCGAACAGGAACTAATTAGAACACTCAGTCATTCTTGATCACTAGTTTTGCACTAATTTAGTTTTTGTCTCGTAGCTTTGTTTCCATGAATCAGAAATAGGCGGAGGTAGGTAGGTACCTATTTAGCCGTGTAATTGGTTACTGAACGAATAAAATAAGTTAACATGGGTTTTTCAAATCATTAAATTGTGAAGTAGCCATCAACTAGGTATACTTTTTTATCCAGTACGGGCATACTTATTCTACTAATCATTATTTTAAGACTTGTCTAGCCGCTAATTTAGCTTAAATGATGTAAGTAGGTATTTTCTGTATCCGGATAAGTAAAATCGCAATCGGTTAAGTTGTTGTCAATGGTATTACGAAGACTTAGCGAAAATAAAATTTTGACCCAAGTACCTAACTTTTCACTCAAAAAAATGGAACTTTATAGGCAAGTATTTCTAATTTTGATGTATGTAAAGTGCCTTGGATCAAAATTTTATTTTCGTTTGTTCGCGAGATAGCGGCGTAGGTACCATAGGTATGAGTGCGTTCCCAGAACGCAATTTAATGTTCCAATTCCAAATATCACCAAAATTGGATTTTAGTAGTTTCAACCGTATTAGCGATAGGGCTAGCCGGTTTCTGTGTTCCTATTAATGGTTTATTAAAAAGGTGTGTCATCATGAAGCGTTAATACCTACTTAGAGCCACTATTAAATGAAAAACTCAATTGTCTACGTGATCGATCAAGGGTTTCCAGGAACTCAGCACGGCCACGGTTACGGTACGTCGGCCGACCTTCGCAGATATCCGATGGTTCCAGAGTTTGCCTTCTAGTTCTGCAGCAATAATTGGGGGCGATGTCGACAGATCAGGAAATATATTAATTGTGACCTCAAAAAAGTTTGCAACACGATTATAATCGTTTCATACAAGAAGGTTTATCTAAGAGCAGTTGGCAGGGAAGAGGTCGGTCGCCCACGACTGCCGGTGGTCAACGAGGTCGATTTGGCCGTAGGCACAGAAGCCAGGGACCCTGACACAATCACAGTGCCACCGTCGTCATATCCAAAGTGACAGCTAATTGTATCGCCTTGAGCGGTACATATACGAGTACGCTGCTGATAACTCGTAGTGGTTATAATATTCAATCGATATCAATAATGGGATATTGCTAGGGCTAAAATGTCTAACAGAAATAACATTTCCAAGTCACTTTTATTACTTTTACTATAGATTCTTACTACTTACTGTCTATTCTTACTGCACATTAACCAGCGAGTGTCACATATAGGTACAGGGTGGATTTTTGGGACGGAGCAGTAACGGTAATTACTGATCCGCTTCCCAGAAATTCAACCCTGTGTAGGGCGCTGCGCAAACGGAGACACTTTTAGTGTCCAGTTGCCGACACCGAACACTTTTGTTCGAATGACAGTGGAAGCAACTGGCTGGACCCTGCTAGTAGGTATACCTTACCTACTAAAGATCCTCCTATCCTAATTACCTGCTCTAGTAAAGTAATGAGTGGTTTGATTAGTCAAAAGATGGCTAGCTGTGTTATAACCATGGAAGAATGTTCTAGCTAATGTTTGTAAGGAATTACCGGGGTGGGACTGTTTATTTGAAATCACTGCTCGGCTACCGACCGAACATGATGGATGTGTCAGAAAATCTTGAAACACACTTACTTAGGACCTAGTAAGTAGACCCTTATCAAAACGAGATCGTATTTGGTTTTATTATTACGGTAAATCTCTGGGGCAGCATACGGCGTGCCGCTATCTTGCTCGCCCAATAAATTTTTTTTGAAGATATAAAATCACTGAACTTAGTTATGTTAAAACGTAATCGGTGAAGTTGTTGTCAATGGCGTTCCAAAGATTTAGCGAAATGCCATTGACAACAACTTAACCGATTGCGATTTTACAAGTGATTTTATATGTTCAAAAATGTTGAGTTGTGCGAGCAAGATAGCGGCGCGCCATTCTACCTAATCTGATATCACGAAAAACGAAATGCGAAAAACCAAACTCAGACTTGGTTTACTATATACCTAACCTACCCCAAGTCTTAAGTTGGGTTTTACGAAAAAAAATATTTATAGTTTTAACTACACCTGAAATCACAAATATTTCTACTCGAATAAAAACTTTTAAGACAAGATCAGATCTCTAAAAAAGATCTTTCTTTATAAAAGATTTGTTTCAAGGAATGGCAAATTCTCCGCAAATCGTGAAATAGGTACCCTCACTCGTATTACATCTTGTTTTTACAACCTAAGTATGATTAGACTAGATAAGTTTTATGATTTTCCCGACGTCAGTCAACCTAGTTTCTTTTCTCAAGGATTTAGGGGAAGCCCGAGCAAAGTGGATATGGAAACAAAAATAAAATATTTGGTACAACAAAGTCCATGTTAAGTCGTCCCATTAAATCCACATACAATAAAAAATACTATAAAGAGTTTTATGAGTATTTTTTTGTGAAGGGCTCGTCCATGGAAGTAGGTACCACTTTCGCCATGTCTATGTATGCTGTCAAGCAGAGGCTACTGCTAAATAGGTACCTAAGTAATTCTAGATCGAACATTTCAACATTTTGAAAGATGTTGAATAACATTGAGGTCAGTGTGAATAACTCTTTCAAGAAAAAAAACGACTTCAAAAAAGTGTACCTTACACTGGAAAATACACTCACACTACTACAACTCAAAAATACCTCGTCAGATCCGACTCAAAAAAACCATGACGAGCTTCAGCTTTCGAAAAAAAAAAAACATCAAATGTTATTAATAATACAGTCATAATTATTAAGAACCTCCTTCTATTTTTGTAGACGGGTAAAAATCGTATGAACTAAATCGCAGAACCTGTTCTGAAACATTTATGAAATTACATTTTTCACAACGCTGTTTTCAGGTAGAGCAAAATGGCAATCGGAACCGGATCAAAATACATGTATAAACGTAAGGATATGGTCATAATGCATTTAAAAACAATTCAAACCATATATTCAGCGCTTGCTTGTTATTATACCAAAATGTAGAAGCTCGCTATTGTTGTAGAAAACGGCCCTTAATCATATTATTTAACTTAGCCTTAGCCTGGATGTGCATCATGTTTCTACGTGCATGACTCATTATAGGGTACCGTAGGCCAACGGGACCCTACAGTTGTCATACGTAGTGTCGTCCTGAGTACTCTCTTGATACCTAGTCTATCATTTGGGGTTAGATGGTGCTGATAGTGTCCGATAGTGTGTCCAACATAATAAAGTCATCAACTTTTCAGAAGACATCAAAATTTGTAACCACTTCTTCGCCCGTATATCTCAGCATGTTTGAGCTAAAGGTACAGAGGTTTGATGAAAAATCGCAAACAAGAAAATTTCGTTTTAGAAAAAGTATGATTTTGATCCAAAAAATACAACAAAATATGAAATACTAGTTGCGCCACGCGGTTTCACCCGCGCTGATTTAAATCCCACGGGATAAAAAGTGGCCCGTTTGCCTGCCAAGTTTCATCCGTTCAGCCGTTCCGGCGTGAAAGAGTAACAAACATCCAACCATCCATACTTAAACTTACATACTTAACTTTCGCGTTTATAATAGTAGTAGGATGCTAGTGACAAGTTGTTTGAAATTTTGTCTGTCTTGGAACAGCGCGGAACCCGTAGAGCGCAAATCTGACTAGCACGTGAATAGTTCTTAGATGAAACTTTGCTCCATTTATATCTCTCGTTCACGACCTGGTCCTCAGACACCACTGACCTTGCAGCCATGCTCACGACTCCCGTGCACTTGACATTGTACTTATTCAGAAGACTGCAATGTTTGGAGTAGTAGTAGAGATGTTTGTGAAGGAGTCATTGCGGGAAGTATCATGCGTATTTCTGCAGTCAAGCAGCGTTACTTGTAAAAGGTTGGTAAAACTACAGACAAGGCTTAGCATCTGTATGCCTCAAGTTGATATCGCATAGGGGGCTGACTTGCGAGCGTTGACTTGTGAGGCAGTACTTTATTATGGGTGATGGTTTACATTTGACATCAAATGGGCCAAGACGTGAATTCCATACGTTGTCCATTGATAAAAGTAGTACAAAAAAGATTACAACTTCAGTTCACTAATATTAGTAAACCTACTTTATTAAACCGGAATTCATCACTATCACTACATAGTATAAAACAAATTCGCTTTTTCTGTCCATATGTCCCTTTGTATGCTTAAATCTTTAAAACTACGCAACGGATTTTGATGCGGTTTTTTTAATAGATAGAGTGATTCAAGAAGAAGGTTTATATGTATAATGCACCCGTGCGAAGCAGGGGCGCGCGGGCAGGTCGCTAGTTTGTAATAAAACAATCGTATGAACAATTCGGTTAGTTTAAATCACATTTCATTAATGGACAATTCAGAGGTGATGCTATTTATCACAGTATAAAGTAAGTATTGACAACAAAATTACAGTGAACAAAGCTGTCCCCATTATCCGTACGTAGTACCTACCTACTTTATAGGTAATTATCTTTACAACGTATAGCATGGTTTTCGTGTCTCTCCCAAGTAACAGGTAATCAAGTAATCAAGTGTAGATAATGACCAATGCAATACAAAGAGAACCGGGCTGCGTGTTGGAAGATGTCCGCAGCAGCACAAACTGCACTAATTCGCCTTGATCCGTTTGCCCTGACTTGAGACAAAGAGTACAGGGTTATACTTTTTCAGTGCATGCCTCGATCACAATCTGAATTTTGTTTCTAGTAGCCAGTTTTGTAGTTTAATTTTGCAATATTCATTCTGGTAACGCCATCTCTTGTGAGGTTACATTATTTTACCTACCTCTTCAACAATCCTTTCCCTAAGGCGCGCACAAGCGCCCTGACGAGGAACTCTATTAGTTTCACCACGGAATAGAGAAAACCCTAGTTTCACCATAGATATGTCATGCTGAATTTCTGCATGGTATTTTGGGCATCATTTCAGGTACCTACAATGGAAGAAATTGTTTTATATGTAAAGTAGGTTTAATTTTAAGATTAATTGAATAATTAATATGGTTGTGGTGTGGGTTGGGTTGCTGTTGTATAGGTATTATATGGAGCTCTGAAATGTTTACTTTTTTCTTCTGACTTTGGAAGCCAAGTGTGTGCTGTTTGACACGCAAACAGCACACACAAAACATGCATTGCCCAATTTTTTGTTTCCTTCCTGGCCATTAAATAACTCTGGAAGAGCAACATCACTAAACTTTGCGTAAAAGTCTTGAGGAACCAATGTTTGCTATGCCCCTAGAAGTAATTTGCTCAAAAAGAGCTTTATACAGTAAAAGGAACCAAGCAAATTCAAGTTTTTTCGTTTATACGATAGAAGAAAAGGAATTACCCACGTTTTTAATTAAGTACTTACTCGTATAGGTATGCATAAAATTCAACAGCTTTTCAATAGTTACAATCGACTTGCAAACAAACAACAACAAACGTTCACGGCTTTACTACAAAAAAATTGTCAAACGATAAACTATTGCCATCTCTCACTATTGCGTAATGACAAACAGAGACAGCGCTAATCTTAGACATTGTTTAAAGTTAGGCACCGTTTTGTAGTATGAGGGTCAATGTTTGTATCTGGTGGGAATTACATAACGCATGGTGTCTGGTCCGTCATAATAAGATCTGTCACGTGCGGCATTGACTTTCACCTTCGACATTCGTAGACGGAGTAAAACGTTGACCACACGACGTGCTTCAAGAGTTTATGAGCAAGCCTTGACTTTAACCTTGGCAGCTGAAGTAATAGGCGCGGACGTAGACGCCGCCGACAACGCATCCTGTATATCTGTATTTCTATCTACTGACTGTGCTGGTATTAGTACTTTTGGCAAGTGTTAAGCCAATAAAATGTGTCACGAACTGCTAATAGAAACGTAACGTAATATCCATTTTATTGGACTACCTCAGTCCAATAAAATGGATATTTCGGTGAATCTATTGTAGACCTTAACTAACATTAGTTTAAATTTACCTAAGTTATGATACAAATCCAATAACTTTACAACACTTTATGATACAAAACCAACAGACTTAAGCAGACTTTATTATTCGTTGTGTTTCCTCCAGATTTTATTTCAGGGATGTAGGCCTCTATACTATAGTATAGAGCTCCAAATAGCTCTATCCAAAGAGTTCACAGACTCCTTGCCACAAGGAGTCTGAGAACTCGGAACTTCGATCTAGGACTATACCTTAAATCCTTGATCGAAGACTCGAAACCAAATTTATTTACCTACAAGGAACACTCGGATTACGGAAATTACGTTGGTGCAAAGGAAACAGTATCAAACTCCGCTTTACCCTTTCAGAGGCTTATGTGAGCGTGAAACGTAAAATCTTGTACGGCGTTGTGGTAAAGCTATGGACGTTAACAAAAAAACGTGGCCATGGTTTGTCATCCGTCACGCCTCGTTTTCCCGAAGAACAAAAAGCGTATCTAGCAGTGGATCTTCAGAGGCGCTAGATCAATTCGGTTACACTACTCACACTTAGGGACGTCGGGCCTGTTACTCAACGTCCCCAAGAAGCCTAAGATAATATGAGGTCAATGATTAAAACGTCTGCGCAACGGTGTATCTAATTTGTATATTCACAGTCACGTAATTTTTTAAATTGAGTCAACTAATAAACTCCAAATAATCTTGCGGTTTAACTTAAAAACTGAAGTGTGGTAGTGGCATCAACTTAAACCTTTTCACGTTTGAACAACTTCAAATTACATCGATGACATTGTTGTAAATAAGTTAAAACAACACAACAACAATACCAAATGTATTAATCGACGATTTCGTATACCTTAAGTATAAATTAACTGAAACAAATATAAAGTACAAATCCGCTAATCTAATTTGAGTAAGCGCACGCCCTGCACCCCCTGCAAATTGATACGAAGCATCTTCAGGAAAATCGACTTGCCGTGCACTGAATCAAGGTGACGTCATTTCTTACAGGGTTAACGAATAAAAACCAATGTGTTTGTCGTCCTAATTTCAGTGCACATCAAGTTTACCCTTGTTACACTGTGTGTGAAAACTCGGAGAAAAAAATCAAATGATGATATTGTTTCGTTCAACTAATGTTTTTTATTTACCTCAATGTTTTACTACTCCATTTTACTTCTACCTTCTATTTGCGTCTATGGTTGCAGACCAAGAGCTATAAGTTAATTTAGTTTACCTCCTGGTTTGCAACATAACTTCTCCCAAAATTACACCAGCTCCTGGGAGCTATGCAGACTGGTGATTCATATGATTTTTGTCGTTGAGTGAGAGTCCTCAGCACACGTGGGTAGTTGATTCTTCGTAGTGGGTATGTTTTCAAGAACGTGCAAACTGACTTCTAAAAACCTTTAAAATATTTGGGATATTCCTGGTAGAGCACAGTCCGGAACCCGTGCAAAGAGTGCATTACTTAATTGTATATAATCGAAACCCTTTAATTTATTAATTAATGAATGAATGATTTTTTTATAGCGCACTTTCAAACTAACAAAATACGACAAATTTTAACAATAATAGAAAATCAAATGGACAATGGCCACTAAAAAGCGATCTCTTCCAGATAACCTTTGGAGGAGCCTAGAATAAGATGGTTGGTTGGTCATTTTATGATAAAGAAGAAGGCAAACAAAGAGACAGCAATAAAGTGGATTGCTAATCTTTTTCTAATTCTCACAACTTATAGTATACATAATGTAACTACGGAGAATAATAATGGTCAATGACTAGGTGAGATCCATTATGTACGTATAACCTTATCTAGTGTAATTACGATTCTAAAAAAGCAAATGCTACAAATTGCTGCAATTTAAGAATAAAGTTTCTTTAGCGTCGCGTTGCCATGACCTAAGCTGTGGCCAAGCGTAGTTAGTAAACAAGCAATGTAGTACTTACCTATTTGTTTTTAATGAGGACAAAGTTTCTTTCCAACCTTAAAAAACTAGAAAAGTAAAAGATCATAGACGAAAATCGGATAACGACCATTATTTTTTCTAAAACTAAGAAAGGTGTTTTAGTACTGAAGACTTTATTCACGAACGATACCTATTAACAATAAATTTGCATTTTATTATTATTATCGGCCTGCCTTTATTTGAACTGACTGCCTCTTAAACACAGTGACTGGTATCACTACAATAATTCTCTTTAAATCCCCATACCATCAACTTATTCTTAAAATCGGTCAGTTGGAGTTGTGATTCTAAGCTCTACATATTCTCTTGTTTCCGTTTATAATTTCGCTTCCATTATTCGCAGAACTTCGATTTGGTTTTTGAAAAGATTTGCAGTCTAATGACAAAATATTAGCCTTATGTTAAAGTACAACATGAATCATACTATTATCTTAAACTTAGAGATATAATTTACAAACCTTGCTCGATATCGTGTCTACGCGTTCCAAACGGATTCGATTCGATATATATAAGGGTGAATCAACTTTTAAGGCACTCCTTTTGTGTCCCTGTCATGCAAAGAGCATAAAAATCCTAATTTCCTTATAAAATATGTTTGTTTTGATGTTAACGTAAACTTAGATCCTTTCCTAACATGCTAGTTTCATAGTATTTTATAGTTAATAGGAAAATTTTTGACTTTATTATGGTAACTCAGCAGAACATAAACACTATCCATACAAAAAACATGTGTCCCCAGGCCTAGATGACGATACAATTTAGGACGTATCTTAAAAAAAAGGTATGAATGCACAGCCTTTTTACCCAATATTATGATTCAGAAAAAGATAAACTTACGTTTAAAGTTAACATTTTTAAAAGTTTGACAAATATTTTATATTTTTCGTGCATCCAAACTTTTGTCCCAAACTTTGATCAAAACATCAGTTCTACAGAGTTACCGATAAAAATTCATGACCGTTATCAAGAGATGACGCCTACCTTGGTGTCATCTAAGGCGATTATTGTCTAATATTTAGTTGGTATGATCAAAAAATCTCTACCTAGCTTTACCGCCCCCCCAGCCTAAATTAAGTTCTCAGCTGGTGCGCGTAGGTTTATTGTCGCTCTACAGCGTTGCAATGGATATTTATGAGGCACCCTCGTCACTTTTTCTAAAAAAACTCGTTAATATTAGCTTAGATGTCGTGCCCCACTGCAAAACCTAAAAATAGATATATTTTACAGTATATTTTCATAATATTTCGATGATTTATTTTTTATTGTTAGTTGTTCATAATGTTGTCAAAGGAGTGTCTTAAAAGTTGATTCACCCATAAACCAGGTACCGAAGTTCCATAATTATTTTGGATCAAGGCCTTTTGGCCAAGGACCTTGATTCCAAATAAAACGATTGTTTTATCCACGAGAAGGTTTTTTGCCACGACAAGAAAAGCATGGTTCACTGAATGCTAATAAAGTGGAAAAACTAAACTAGGACTATGTTGTTATGCTAAGATGGCCACCAGTATCCTTCCTTTTAAGCATAAATAATAATTATACTAAGAAAATATTTTAGATTTTAATCAAATAATAGTGGAAATTTTCACTGGGTTAGTAGGTTATGCTTTTTTTTGTACATTCTTAGAATACTACCAGAGACAGAACAAACTTTTGCGTTCTTCACAAAAATGTTTGTTCTCGGTAGAAATCGAATTTATAGCCTACAGACTGCACAGAAAACCAAGTTGTTGTACTAATGGTGCGGCTAGTCACAATAACTTATCACTATCACTACATAGTATAAAACAAAGTCGCTTTCTCTGTCCCTATGTCCCCATGTCCCTTTGTACGCTTAAATCTTTAAAACTACGCAACGGATTTGGATGCAGTTTTTTTTAATAGATAGAGTGATTCAAGAGAAAGGTTTATATGTATAATACATGCGTGATATATGCACCCGTGCGAAGCAGGGGCGTGCGGGCGGGTCGCTAGTCATTGTATAAATACAAAAGTGTGTGTATGTTTATTCCTTTTCATTTGTGAACGGATTTGGATAAATCGAATATTATAAGTACCTACCCAGTTTACTGATAAAAAGTTTATCTAAGTTTTTCCAGGTCAAGAATTCGAATAGAATAGCATATTAGGCTTTGTCATTCCAGTAGGTACCATGCGAGTGGAGCCGCGGGTGGATGCTAGATTGTAATAACTGGTCTCGCATTGTCGGAAATAAATTGGCCATACCGCGTCGTGACCGGAAGGTAAAAGTCCTTGCTTCGATTACCCCAGCCTGGTATAGTCAATATCCGACTTCACATCAACACTCGATACCTACATTACTCCTATCAATTTAGCAAAACTAAGTTATTTCAGGATTCTAGAACGGATTTAATCCAAAAGGAGAGTTATTGCTAAATTTGCTAGATTTTAGCCCCGCCTTTCGATCCTTCGGTCGTCGTGTGTTAGCGGTCGAGCGCCAGTGAGTTTTCCAATTCAAAAATTTATGTGCACAATGCCAGTACTCGCAAACGGTGAAAAAAAACATCGTGAGGAAACCGGCATGTTGCAAAACCTAAAACTTCTATAACATGTTTCAAGTGTTCGAAAGAAGCCTCTTTGAGGCGCGCTTAAAAACCTCTCACCACACTGTTTCTAAAGAAACTACAGTGACACAACAAGAAGAAGAAGATTGAGAACAAGATTGATATTCAGAATCAAAGTTACAAAAATTGTAGTTCATTCCACCACCAACCATAGCTCAAGCTAAGCGAGCTTAGCTCTATACAAGCTTTGCCGCCTTCGACTCTTCCGAAGCTATTAAACTTATTTAATTGAAATAAACAGTTCATTTTTTTACCGGAACTTGAAGGATATTATTCCGGTTCTAATAGCGTTTTATAATTAGGGCGGGTTTTACTATCTTGGAGTAACGCTTTAATAACGCTATTTCCGTCACACAAAAATAATTTCAGTCTTTTGTTCAGACCACTCGGCGACGCTGTAAGTTTGAGTCCGGTTTGTGCGACGGAAGGCTCTCCTAAATTGAAACAGCTTCACGACTTTGAATCCCAGGCACGGTAGATATTCCCTCTGATTTCTTAGTACCAGGTACTAACTCCAGATTCTTTGAGGACGTCTAAGGGGATAGTCAGAGGTACGTCCAAATATTTTGAAGAGGTGGAGATATTTGATCAATCACAACCTACTATATGTTTTTTTTCATCAGGAATAGTTGGCAAATTTTTGTCCCAGTATTACAATACAAAATTATTTATATATGCCAAAGATAACGCAAACGAAGCCACGAACGGAAACTAATAAAGTAACGAACGAATTCATTAGGGTATGGAACACTATGCAGCCGTCTCGGTCGTAAATACCAATTTCCGCGTTTTTTATGGTTATATCAATTACATAGGTAGCGCGACAAAGGAGCTTGGAGCGAAACTGGACAAAGTAGAAGCGCTCTCAAAATATTGCGGAATATTTTGCAGTTACCTACAGGTTATTCAATAAAATAGGGTAAGTTGATGAACATCTTCAAGTAGGTAGGTTTATAAAACAACGACAAATTCAAAATCCATGCCCTCGACTAAAATGGTAGAGTTCAGTTTACAGAAGTTTACCACACACGCAGGTCTTTCTTCCAGATATTGTCTATCAGTCCGTCGGGTAAGGGGCGTCACATGCAAGTTATTCCTGCTCGTTCCCAGGGAGGACCTTCATAGGTAGTCGCCTTTCCAGAATCTTTATTCCCCAGTGGTTGGCAGTTCTTCGAACTATATGACCTGTCCTTAATATTGGTTGCGTTGAATATTTATATTTTATTTTTCATAGACAAGATATGCGATCACAAAGATACGTCTTACGTCTATATATGAGTACCTACCATATTCTTTGTTAAATTTAACAAAGCTATTAGGTCAATTGTATGCATAAGTTATTTTTACAATTTGACCTTGTAAATCCTGTCAAAATAATACACGAAAACGAATAAACTTATCAACTAACACCTAATAAATACAGAACCTCTTAGCATTACGGTACTGGAACTATAAGTTACCTACATTTGGCACGTGAACTAACTTTTGTATTCATAATTAATTGAATAATTATTGTAATTTTCATTATTTTAAAGGCATCTTACAATAAATACAGATTAATTCAATTAAACATTAATTAAAATAACTTTCCTTCGGATGTCTCCTGAGTTCACCAGCTTAAAAATCTGTTGGTAGTCATATCGAATACGGTTCTCAGGTTTGGAACCCTTAATTGCTACGACACTTATGTTACTAGGCAATTTCGTGCCAAACTCTATCTCCCAGACTAACGAGATGTCGCAAATTTCATTTTCTTCCTCTTTACAAACGCAGACACATATCTCAGATCTGTCATCATACTAGTAGGTACCTCATATTATGGGCATAGCAAATGGTTCGGTGGATTGTCCGGGGCTGTTGGAACTAGGGGACTGCGCACCTGGGAATTAAATTATTCATGTTCATCAAGCGCAAAGTAATTATAGGCAGAACGCATTTATGATCAGAGCAGGATACTTGCCATGTTTTGAGCAGTTTGAATTGAACCACCTTTTAGATCACAAAGAAAAGAAGTTGAACTAGATTTCATGGCAACATGTCAAGAAATCTTTTCTCAATAATGTTATTTATATCTATCGGTCGGTATGCACCTTGTCATTATCCATTTATAACCGATTAAATTGCTCCTATTATAGTATCATAGTTTACATTATCAAGCCATAGCAACAATACATACATGAAGCACGAAGGGCGTGACTCGCTCCGTACACGTTTATCTATTATATAGCAACCGGCTGAATTAACATTGTCTGTGAACAAATGCATCCTGTAACATTGTATACATAAGATATGCAAGCAGTTCCGTATCCGTCTACACAATATTGTTACTCTACACAAATACCTTTATAAGCTTTTAAACCATTTCCTTATAGTATCAAAATATCGAATAGTCAACGATAAAACTGACCCCGCGTTCCGAAATACGCTATAATCGATTTGAGCGCTCACAAATCCGTACCGAATTAGCGTCAGCGCGATAACGATGACCCATGAAACGTCATAGATGACGTCATGACATGCGCCATCTTGCGATTACGCCGACCATGCCATATATTCTAATATCACTGTAAGCGCTGTCAAAAATGACAGTTTTACATTTGTGTTTTGTTGTTATTTGTGATGAGGTTACATGTTTTCAGTCGCATTATAGTTGTTATAGGGTATAATATGTTCTGCGATCATAAAATAACAAATCCAAAAAATATCCAAGCAGTCCCAGTTAGTTACACAAGGTTTGAGGTTATAATTCCTAGGATGTTTCTGTGAGTGCGTTTACGAGCGTTCCGAATTGTTGACAGCTCCGAGCTGTCATAATCGCAATATCTAATTCGGAACGCCTGTGAGGTGATGTGAGCGCTGTGATCGATTATAGCCATTTCGGAATGCGGCCTGAATTCAATCTGTTGTACGTAAACACAATATGATGGGTTGAATAAAATGTCAAATGTAAAAAATAAACATTTTGTCGCATTCTTCATGATAACCCTTGTATTCAAATTCCTTGGTTAACCCTAAGTAACTGACAGACGTCAGACAACTTGTTGCTAGCATATTCATACATTTTCCTGGATTCGTTTCCTGTCATCTAACGAAGCAACATAGCATTTTCATTTTAATTGTTTTTCTAGTGTTATTTTGAGTTGTGTTGTGTAATTTTGGTGGTATTTTAACCAACATTACTTGTGGTCTTAGCACAAAGTGTAAGCATTTGGAATGAAAGTGTATTATGTGATATCGTGATTTGACCGAAAATGTTTCAAATGTTTTGAAGAAACCGCCACCATTTTCTTCAAAACAATTGACTGACTCGACTTTGGACTGACGTGACTAGAAACATAACTACAAAGAGTATAATCTCTGATCCACTTGACATTGGCAAGATTGTCTATGACAGGAGCCATAAAAAGAATACATTTTCCTATTAAAATCTCTGATAATCCGCACATCATCTGCAGCACAAAATTTCGTATCTATTTCAAGTGGTCATATTATTATAATCACCTTAGAGATACAGCATTTCTGCTGCTCGATTCCGAAACATCGATTGCTGTAACTAGTAGAAAATCAATGAAGCAGCAACTTTCAGACGTTCTCATGAACTGTATCAAATAACGTTGGGATTGATACAAATAATGTTCAAGATTTCAAGTCTCTATCTTTATTAGATTAAGAGTTATGATTTTTTGTAATAGTTTTTTGGCTCTGGTGTAAAGTTTGATATTTCGAGATACGACATTTCCGCTTTCTGCCGTCGATATAGGTAAGTATAGGTATTCTTTTTGGGTTTTACAACACGAGATAACTACAATTACGAGTAGGTTTGGCAACACAGAGACTTCCATCGCGCTCTTGAGTGCCGCGGAGACTTTCCTTGTTTTACATCGGCGGCGATTTTTTTCTAACATTGACTAATGGGTATCGTATTTCAATTTCAATTTCAAAAGCCTTTATTTAACAACTTACACTAACATGTATTATAACTGAAAAAAATAAACTGAAACAGCTTTACGACTTTGATCCCCAGGCACGGTAGATATCCCTTCAGATCTCTCAGTACAGTACTCAAGATTCTTTGAGTAGTATGTCTAAGGGGGGTAGTCAGAGGTACGTCCAAACATTACAATTGGCACATACCCACATTTTGCAGTAGTTAGTATTCCATACGTGACAGGTTGCAAGCCCACTGCCGCTGCTAG
The DNA here is from genome assembly GCA_963576535.1 of Plemyria rubiginata. Lineage (NCBI taxonomy): Eukaryota > Metazoa > Arthropoda > Insecta > Lepidoptera > Geometridae > Plemyria > Plemyria rubiginata. The sequence goes on from OY754905.1 coordinate 9,125,140, forward strand.
AATACTAACTGGTTTCTACTGGTACTGGTACATAATTTATTCGATAGAAAAATCCATTGGTGCACGACCGTATTATAACTAATCTAATCTAAATATTATTATTCTATGACAACGGTAGTGTTGAGGTGGTTTTGCTTTTCAGCATAGGCCTATGCTGAGGAGAGGGTATCGTATACCCACACATATTATAGAGAACAGAAAAATTTATTTATTGATACTTAATTACGCTACGTTTTACAAAATTATTTAGCTAACGTAAAACCGCATGAATATTGTTTTTTATTACTTTACTGAGAAACCCTGAGCGCTAACTCCAAAACCGGTTTTTAAACGTAATAATTGCACCAAACATTATATTACTCATAAGTCAAGATCAAACAGGCCTGAAAGGAAAATACGATAAGTAATCGATTTTTTATAGGAAGTGTATTATTATTATTACCATGCCATTGTTCAATTTTAAAATATTTCATAAATTAACGACGCAATAATTATTTGTAGGTATAATATTATAGGTATGCAGGTATAGCTGGCAAAAATACAGTGTGAGTTTGCATAGGGCACAATCTGAAACGAAGGCAACTACGCCCTATTAATCTCCTCACGACGAGTATTTCGAGTTGAGTTGAGAGAGAGCTGAGTCGTTTTTCCGTACAAAAAATGTATGGGAATTTTTTTTTATGATTTGTCATTTCTGTACTCATACCATAGATGAATATATGCTCCCATAGATTATTTTGTTTCCTTCATGAAATAGGATTGAACGCCTTAAAAAAAAAATATTTTAGCTTTTTTTTCTGCTGACTGTACATTGTTTTCAAAATCTGTGAATGCACATCTCAAAAAGTTATGGAAGGTCTCCTAGAAACATTTTCCTGTAATTATAACGGTTATAGTATTTAAAACTACAAATACCTAACCCTTGCCCCCTCTTAAAAAATACACCTTGTATAACGAGACACGTAAGTAGATCATTCCACTTTGCATTGCAAGGGCATCGGCCTGATCCTGCCCCTTGCGATTCGGATGTAAAATCGCCTTTTGTTTGTTCAATTACATAAGAACAACTTGTCCACCTTACACCAGTTACACACATGGCCGAATGAAGGATACTACTTGTACGAAACACGATAGTGCGGCTTCTCTCGTGGCCTTTACTTTTAAAGCTCGATTAATAATTAACTACATAAATGAATGAAAAAAAGCTATTTCTTTAAAGGCTAGTTTCGATGAAGTTTGATCTGCGTCAGTGGAGCAGCTATTTCGATATCTTCGAAGATATTGTGAAAAATTACAGCCGATGTCAAAATTATTCGTAGAAAAGAAAAACGAAAAAGAGAAAAGGAAAGAGCAAGGAATCACATGATATTTTATTACATTTATTTTTAATAGCTTGGCCTGTTGTTGTTGTTATTGTATGAACCCCACTGAAATTTGGTGGTAATATTAAATCCTAAGGAAATAGTAGCTTCGACAAGGTTCTGCAATGAAAGTCTGCGGTGCCTGAAGAAATGTACTGCTGGTCGAACATTTGAAATTACATATTACAATTTTACCAAACCGTCCTATGGTCAGCTATGTTTAACGACGGATTACCAATTTTGTTTGTGTTTACTTTTAATAAACACAAACAAAACCAATACAAAACACGCTTTTTGGAATAATTTGTGGAGCCCTATAGTAAATAGGGTTCCACAAATAGGAACATGTGTGAAAATATGGCCCTGGCAGTGCAAAATACTACATAGAAAGGACATGTTTACTTACAATTATCATTTAAACTTGCTAATTCTGAGAGCTATGTCGGTGACCGTCTTGGTTCTTGGATTTCCTCGTTTCGGATTGCACAATGTAGGTATTTAAACTCCTTAGTTTATTTCTCCAAAGCGCATGAAATAACGTGTGCAAGAAACAATTCAATGCTTAAGAAAATACCCACAGACCTTAACAATGACCTGGGAGTTTTGGAACATTTGTTTGAAACAAACGAAAGCGCTTGATAAACGTATGATGAAAGAGAGATCCACCTATGTGTGAGTGCTTGTATTGCTTTTGAAATCTCTTGCTAATGCTGCGTACGAGTAATTTCTGAGTTAACTTTTCAGAAATAGAGTTTGCTTTATGAGTTTATCGAAGAGCAGGTCATTTAGGATGGCACGGTCCGAGCTTTATCAACAATTTACAGTTTTTTTTTCAAATTTTCGCTCAGATTGTGTTTCGCAGTGAGTGGAGTGTTTGTAATATGAATCGGCATTTGACTTTTGACATGATTCAGCTAAGGTCTTTGAATCCAAATTACGCGCTGTGAAACGGCTTGGGTGCTGAAGTATGAAGATGCCGTATTATGTTGAGAAAGTAGCTGATGGAAGAAGCAGAACAGATGCTATTTTAACTTTTACCTATTGAGATTGAATTGTAATAAATCAACTAGAATAAAATGTTATTTGAGATATTGCCGCTTGACTAACCCCCGGTTTCTGAAAGTGCGATCAACATTAATCGCCTGTCGAGTCACTTGCTATCTCAATCTAATTTGAAGAAAAAGCTGAAATAGCAAGTGATTTGACAGCCGATTAGTGTTGTTCGCGGTTTAAGAAACCGGGGGTGTCTGACATGGATTTTTTTCTTTTTTTTTTCATAACTGGTATCGTTGACTTCCGGGTCACCCTGTTTAATTTTAATGCATTTTATGAATGAATGAATGTTAGTACCTACTGCGGTTCGATACGAGTCAAGATAATCAAACGGAACTCGATTGAATGAAAGGCAATTTGGTTTGTTGCACGCCGCTGCAATATAACTATTTTGTATTTAATTTGAGGCTGCAGGCACTTCGCTCTAGTTATTTTGCTCTCTAAAATATGTTTATTTTAAAATACAGATTAAAAGCATCAAAAATAAATTAACCCGCAACCGTAAGGCTTAGATTTTTGCCCTAGCAGGTTTTCTTAAGAGTCCTCCGGGTCCCACTGCGAGGCCAAAGCCTCCCCCATTCCTGCTCCGTCTACACATTGCGATCCTGAGCTATGTTTGCCCAGTCCGTCAGGAAAACTTCAAGCTCATCCCGCCATTGGGCCCAGATGCCAATCAGTGGCTATCTTCGCCCTCAGTTTACCTGGCGTTTTTTTATCCCTTCATAAAAACTACAAATGAGAGCGTTTTGGGACTTAATGAAATACCTATTGATAATATTTACAAATATTTCAAATACTGATTTCAGTAATTTTTTTCAAATACGTATTTTATAAGAACGTGTAATTCCAGTAAGCAATTAAATTTATAAATATAACAACAATAAGGAAATAAAACATAAGTAATATGAACCGATAGATAGATCTTTAATTATTGCGATAAAGCTTTATTAGGGTACTGTAGTTAAGTACGTACTTATTTACCTACTCGTCTTTGAGTATTATCAACCACGTTACCAAATAAAAATCGGCTACTTAATACTAACTTAGAAACGTTACTTATAAAAAACACTTATATAATTAACGTTTGGTAAGTAATAGATTAATCATAATATTGGACTTAGGGGAAAATTTCAAATTCCTTGGAGAAAACCCATTTTCTTCTTTTTTGTTTATGGCTCCTGTCCGTCTATACAAACGTAGTATCCAAATTCCTTGAGACAAACAAAATGTTCAGCACGACATTCATTGCCTGTTATACGAAGTTCGCGGGGTCAGCTAGTTGTATTTAAAATAAATGATATGCGTTTGTCGTGTGCATCTGTCAAATTAATGTCAGTTTATTTATTAATCCAAATAAAAAGTACAACTTCTAGACCCCCCCGTTCATGTCTGTACCTACTTTGTAAAGAATTATAGTAGCTATATGACCGCTCACTTGGAATAGAAACTTCTAAAGCATCACAACGGATTCTAGCGCAGAATGAAGACCACCAAACATATCACAAATCCTGCACTTATCAACTCCATAAACAGCTTTTCATTGGAATAATATTGAAATTAAAACTGAGATGGTGATGAAACCGCGGCCTTTGATGGTTTACACTGTACGATTTTTGCACTCTTCGCTTTTGAGAACAACGTCTACAGGGTTAGCAGTGAGCATGGGCAGAAAAGACACTCAGATTTTGTAGAGACTATATGCCCTACCATTATGCAGCATCCCCCCGCACATCTACCAAGTAAGCGGATTGACAAAAAAAAACAGCGTAATTGCCATGCCAAGCAACATTTGTGTGGCAAGACAAAAAAATACCGTGGGGACGTGTCATGCATGATGCAATAAAATAAACAATTTCTAACGGCCAATTTACGCATTGGAAACTTAGGTGGTTTTAGATTATGTAATTATATGAATTATATAAATGTTAATAAAAATAAGGGGTTAACCAACATATTGTCCACATTCAAGGTGCTTAATCGTTCTTGAAGAAAAATAACTTACCTACTGCTAAACTACTGAAACCACTTTCAACAATCGGTGGGTTGCCTTGACAGTTGACATTCGCAATATTTGTATGACTCTTTATCGGCTATAAATCCTATACTCATAGCAAAACACTCGAGCAAACCCTTGTGCTGATCTTTTCTTATCAGAGTCAGGACCATGGGGACTCAGTGGCGTGACTTCTTATCAAAGAACTGGCTGATAGATGAGAATCAAAGTCAAAGCCAAAAAACTCGAAGTTTTACTTACGTCGTAATAAGTAATGTCATTTCTATGTAATGTCCTTCCTCCTCCTGGGTTAGAAGCTTTGAGATTACATCTTGATTTGCCTAGATAGCATTACGATTGAGTCGCTTTCTGACTAAATCTCGATTATTAGGTATACATCGCGTAAGGCTAAATAGCTGTCCGATTATATACATACCTTCTGCTATCAGATTGACATGATATCGATCTCTTCCTTCAGGTGATCAATTTTCTAGCTTCATAATATATATATTATATAGATAAATAAGACCTAGAATCTACAACGACCACTTTCTACAAAACTAAACAGTCGAAAAAATATTCCACATGATACAACCCGGTAGTAATAGGACAAATCAATTAGCTGGTACAACAACTATAATACCATAAACTAACCGCTAAACTAGTACCGAGAACAAAAGCTACACTGATAAATAAAATGAATCAGCGATTGAAGAAATTTCCTTGGTTTTATTTCCTGGCGGCCTTCTGCCTCTATGCGCTAATTAGAGCAAAATAACAAGCCGAAAACAGTTGACACAAAAAATCACACATACAAGGTGTAATCAGACTAGCCACCAAAATTATAGGTGTCTGAGCGTAGGCACATTTCATTATAAACCACAATACCACTGATAAATGGGAAAAATATCTACAGCTCACTTTGAGTTGGGTTCATGGCAGTACAGTCCAGTGCAGTGCCACCTGAACGCGCATATACGTTTTCCTCACAACAAAACTCAATGAAAAAGTGGCTAAGAGCTCTTTGTGAAGGGCTTGTCTGGGGAAGTATTACCACCACGCCTTTTTCTGCCGCCAAGCAGCAACGCTGTGCCTCAAGTTGATGGACGCAGGGTAGTGCGTCGTAGGGCACGATAGGAATCGTGCCTGACTTACGAGGCAATGCTTTGGTTTAGGTGATGGTTACCACTTAACATCAGGTAGGCCATCTGCTTGTTCCATCAGTTAGTTGTATAAAAAATGCTAACGCAGGTACCTTTCAAGAAGCTATATTTTCTTAAGGGGCTGACACCAGTCAAAATAGTTTCTTGCTTGCACATATCAACATTTTAAAAGATCGCTGAAGTATCAATCAAGTTGAGTGCATAATCAGATAGATTTCTTGTGAATGCGATTTAGAAGTTGAGTTATCTTTCAAAATTTGGAACTTGCGAGCGAGAAGTAGGTACAGTAGCGGTAGTGTTCGCTTTAATAAAGTGTTAAATTAGGGGCAAGTACAGTAGCGGTAGTGTTCGCCTTAATTTAGGGGTAAAGGGTTAATTTAGGGGCAAATATACATGCCTCGATGATGGAGCGCGTGGAGCTCCCGCGCACCTATCATAGCAGGATCAAGTTAGAGAGATGGGGGAATTCAAGCTTGTGCGGTCGAAGCCATGGAAGAATGGTAAAACGCTCCCACAGCCTCGACAACAAGTACCTACACAACGGGGTCCCCGTTGGGGCTTAGCCGGTTAAAGTCCGACATAATCTTTCCGCTATCCCCGTGGCGGAAGGATAACCATGAGAGTTCCCCAACGTAAAAAAGGGGCAAACGTGCATGGTTTTTTACACCCTATATACCGCGCAAAACCTACTCTAAAACAAACATAAACAAACTCATGCGGAACGTCCGGTATTCAACTTAAACTAAAAAACCCGATGACGAGCGACACCCCAGAATCGTTTCTGATAATAAATGAAGATGACGATTGCTATAAAATTTAACGTATAATTTTTTTGCTATAGAGTAGGATTAGTTTTTCGTGTAATTATTTCAGAATAAGCAGTTAGTTTTTGTCTTAATAAGTATTAAAATTTAATAATAATATGGTGAAGTATGCTTAGCCGGTTGAAATGATAAACCATGTTAAATCATTAAGATGATTAACCACGGTAAGTCATTTTAGGCATAACTTTTTGTCACGCCTCAACTAAATTACTAACCTGTGTAAGGTGTGTTAGTTGGCGCTTTTATGCTCAGTTTACACGAGTTTTGTCTCTGTTGACACTTTCACGCTGACAACCGCTTGCTTAGAACAAATTTTTCACAAATAACGCCTATTTAAATAATAATCATAATCATCATCAGCCTAAAGAAGTCCACTGCTAGACATAGGCCTTCCCTATACGTTTCCAGGAAGAACGATTCTGAGCCGTTACCATCCACCGACTACCCGCGATCCTAACAATGTCGTCAGTCCATCGGGTAGGAGGGCGTCCCCGCACGCTTCGTTTTCCTGTTCGTGGTCGACATTCGAGAACCTTTATTACCCAGCGGTTGTAATAATCACTCTTTAGTTATAATTTAATTTATAAAATAAATATTTATTGGAATAAATATTTAATTATATAATATTCAACTTTTATTAATTATATATTATATTTATTGGAATAAATATTTATTGAAATTATTGTTTAATTATAATTAAAGTCTATTTAATTAAAATTAAATGTTTATTCCAAAAACTTTGTTTTTATAGCAACACAGTACTTTTGTTTTAGCTTTCGCTGGGTAGCGCCTTCCCCAAACTAAATTTGTATTGTATAGAGATAGATATGAGATGCTGTATTGTTCGTGACGGACCTTGGAGAAGCTGTGAAGGCGATGCTCGATCTCCTCCACGGCAACCATTAATTGTTTTCTGAACGTAATCTAATTGGTCACTGAATTGTTCAGTATCTAATTAAGACCATAAATACTAAAGATGAACTTCGCGTTTAGCGGAATATAGATCAGTTCTGTCACGCACGTGCTCGATCCATAAATGGAAGTAAAGTGTTGAATTACAAAGAAAAAGAAATCATTGATGATTCCGCTAAATTCAATGCAGATCAAATGGTTTTTTATTGTAATTCGTTGACGTCACTGATCTCTAGTAGTAATAATACAGATCAGTGATGGTTGACGTTTCTCTATTCCGTGGTTGACGTAGTATGCTGTCATTGCTAACTGGGAAGTACAATTTGAGATGATATGTCACTGAGGTTCGTAGAATGATTCAGTTGTAGGTGTAACAAATCACAAAATTAAATGACTTGTAATGAAGAAATTCAGGGAAATATTTAATTTTTAAATGTAACCGTGAAAAATACACTATTTTCACTTTAAATTAAACATTGGTTTACAACAGGCGGTCTTACCGTTTGAAGCGATCAAGAACTGAAGATCAGCAACCGACTGAACACAAAAAAAAGAAAAACAGATATTTGTGTTACTACTGGATTTACTTTCGATTTCGGATAATCACACTTCACACTAATATGATTAATATGAAAGTTTGGATGTTTGTTACTCAACGACGCCAAAACAGCTGAACGGATCTGGATGAAATTTGGCACATGGATATTATTATAGTCTGTAATAAAAAGCCTATGTGCTACATAGGCTTTTTATCCCTTATATAGGAATACCGGGATTTTAAACTACGCAAATGAAACCGCGTGGCGCAGCTAGTAACCTAAGTTTTAATGAAGACCAGCTTATGCATAAAGAACCGAGGTATATAGAGAAGTTAGCATAAAAACTTGTTTTCGAATTTCGTTTTGCACATGTGATCTAGTAGAAGTGACAAGCCTCTGATCGTAAGGCCGTGGGCTAGAATCCGGTTTGTGCACCAATAAATTTTACCCTTCGAAAAGTCTAACTAATATTATAAATGTGAAAGTTTGGATGTATGTGTAGATGTTTGTTACTCAATAACGATAAAACGGCTAAACGGATCTGGATAATATTTGACACAGAGATGGAATATAGTCTGGAATAGCACATAGGCTATTTTTTTATCCCGTGGGAATACCGGGATTTAAAATTACGCGGGTGAAACCGTGGGGCGGAGCCAGTGTATAATTGACGACCTCTGTGGCGCAGCGAGCGAGTCCACCTGCGACGCAAGAGTTAGCGGGATCGATTCCCGCCTCGGAACAAATTTGTGTACGATCTACAGAAATTTGTTCCGTTGGTCTGAGTGTTTTCTATATAATATAATAAAAAAAATATCTTTCTATATATAATATATCAGTTATCTAGTACCCATAACACAAGCTTTGATTAGCTTACTTTGGGGATGCTGTGTAGATTGTCCAGCATTATTTATTTTATTTATTCGGTAATGCATTCCTAGGAAGACATAGTAATGTATAATGTAGTGGACGGTATCGTAAATTCACCTAGAAGATACATCCACTCTTCTCTTGAAAACCTCAAAATTAGGCATTCGGATAAACGGACGCCGGTAAGGAATCCACTCTTTGGCAACGCGTTAAAGTTAGCTTATAAATTATAATGAGTACAAGCCAGAAAGATATAACTTACTTCAACAATATACTTATCTGCATTTACAGCTTATAGGCATAGGGGAAGCAGGGTAATGGTGATCATGTCGGGTAATACTAATACCGCTTACTTCAATAACTTATTAAATAAGGTACAACACAGCGAGCACGCTGCAGCACAGGGGTTGTAACGCTTGAGCAGGCAGTCTCTAAACCTCAAAACTAACATAAGACTAATGAAAAACAAAATGAGCATTTTTCTCCCAGGTGATGGGCATTCCCCCATCTTCCCGTAAGACATGGCATTTCGTTAACCACGACCAATTACGTTTAATCCTTTATTACGAACACCCTAAGATTGTAATGTGGTATAAAAAACGATAATATTTGAATACGCGCATGCTTCCGCTGTCATTGCCCTTTCAAGTGAATACTACTGGGACCTAATTCTAAAAGCCCTTCCTCACTGTGAGCTTTCATCTGTGCCTAATGTTACAGTTCAGTAATAGCACGTGGTCACCGTATTGGTCTAAGTGTAATCACAATATTTATCCTACTACTATTATAAACGCGAAAGTTTGTAAGTATGGATCACGGATGAAGGAAAGGAGATGGATGGATGTTTGTTACCTACTCTTTCACGCCGCGTTCACGCCGGAACGGCTGAACGGATCTGGATGAAACTTAGCAGAGAGGTAGATTTTATCTGGAATAGCACATAGCACAAGCTACTTTTCATCGGTGGGAATACCGGGGACTGGGATTTTAAACTGCGCGGGTGAAACCGCGGGGCGCAACTAGTATAATATAGTTCGTACAACCAGTCGGAGCATCAGCTGAGTTTATATCTGAATATATTATTATCTAGAATAGAATGCGTGAATAAAACTTTTCTAGCAGGGTTCCCTAATAAAAATCGTGTTAACGTGGATGCAGTCGTTCGTAAGATTTTTGAAGTTTTTAACTGCATTCGTCCTATTTCCATTCAATATTTAAATAACAAATAAACATATTTGAGATATGATTTGTACATTATTTCAACCCAAATAATCCGAAACCGCTTAAATTTTTGCTTTTCCTGATTCAATATAAAAAAACGGAAGAATTCAAAAGAACTTTTCCTTTTTTAGATTCGCAATCTCCATGTAAAGTTCACAAGAACCGGTTCATACGAATCTGAGTCACACTATGACGTTAAGATGCAAGCTGCTCGCTCGGGCTTAGACAGTTAACCAAACATTACACGCAGAGGGATTCCCCAGCCATTCACTTTGAGTTACTCTCTGTTTTCTTGTATACTGGAAACGGCAAGCGGCAGTTAGCTCCAATTAGAGGCCCGGTAAAACCACCAGGCTCTGGTATAATCCCCTCGAATATGAAACAGCGTAATCGCTACATTAGTGTTATGTAGATGGTGAAAGAGTATTTCATTTTCCTCCTGTATTGACTTTCCTCATATGAACCTAACGATAATTATGTGCTTGGTACATATTTGTAGCGACATTTTCCAGTACCACCGGTTGCCGATGCCTAGCATAGAAAATCGTGATTAATGACTTCAATGGATTCACTATGCGAAAACGTGTAAATGGTCTTTAGCTATTTTTATGAATTTTTAATTAGTCTGTAAATACTGTTTGTTTTCCTGAGAAATTAAAATAAATAAATAAAAAAAATAAAAATAAATGGATGGTATGGATCCCGGAACGGAAATACTATTTATATGGTATGGATGACACCTAGGTACTATAGCCCAGCAGCAGGTTCCGAGACACTGGATAATTTGATATTAACACCTTCATTAGGGCACTCCAAGAATGAACTTACGTTGAGGTACGAAGGAGGAGCAGAGTTCAGTATCGTGATTATTCTCTCGGTTTGGAGGTACCTAAATGGCGTTACATGATAGCCTTGACATAATCGATATAGGGTAGATCAGCGCGTAGCGGTTGGGACAGGAAATTTGAAGATCCTTTACGATATTATAAATTTTGTATCGCTTATCATAATTAGATCGTATAGCTATGACTATTGCACTGTAACTAAATCAAATAGGGACATTCAATAAGGTAAAATATCCTACTAAAAGTTTGTAAGTATGGATGGATGGATGGATATTTGTTACTCTTTCACGCCGGAACGGCTGAACGGATCTATATGAAACTTGGCAGAGAGATAGATTATAGTTTGGAATAGCATATAGGCTACTTTTTATCCCGTGGGAATACCGAAATTTAAATTTTCGCGGGCGAAACCGCGGGGCGCAGCTAGTTTAGAATAAAAATAAGTATTTGTGGATTTTCCGCATAGCACTATCCAGCTCCCCCTACTAAACAATACCTGTTATAGTATTATTAGTCTATTAGGACAAATTCAATTCTAAGACTGGGGAAACCCGAACATATGATTTCGTCAGGTCATAGTAAGGTTGAGTCACGGCATTGTGATAAACTAACGATGTCTAAGTATTTTTTAATTGTTTTTTGCTATCGAACTATAAAATCATTCAGAAAATGCTAGTTTCGACAATATAAGTAATGGCTCAGGATAATCCTACTGATATTATAAGCGCGAAAGTTTGTACGTATGGATGGATGGATGGATGGATGTTTGTTATTCTTTCACGCCGGAATGGCTGAACGGATCTAGATGAAACTTGGCAGAGAGATAGATTATAGTCTGGAATATCCCATAGGCTTTTCATCCCGTGGGAATACTGGGATTTCAATCTGTGCGGGTGAAACCGCGGGGTGCAACTAGTAACCTATAAAATACGCACTGCTACATGATTTTGTTTATCACTATCATCACTACATACCTAGTATAAAACAAAGTCGCTTTCTCTGTCCCTAAATCCCTATGTCCCCATGTCCCTATGTATGCTTAAATCTTTAAAACTACGCAACGGATTTTGATGCGGGTTTTTTTAATAGATAGAGTGATTCAAGAAGAAGGTTTATATGTATAATACATGCATGATATGTGCACCCGTGCGAAGCAAGGGCGCGCGGGCGGGTCGCTAGTTTACTTATACTAACTACATCAAAGAATATTGCCGATACATACATTTATAAATTGTTAAAAACTAAATATTTGTAAAATGTCTAAACACAATCAGAAGTACTATTGAAAATCATAATAAGCGAGTCTTCTTTGTGCATCAGTTTACACTGATGCTTATTAATCTGCGGTAAAGTGCAATGTTAAAATTAATTAATAAATAATTATGTTATGGTATTAAAATGTAATTTTAAAGTATTATTAGTATTAACTAAAGTTATGAAATTCAGCAGCATGAATGAACATCAAAAACTAGTGATATTATTTAATCGTTATAGCATTTCAAACAATTTGTTTCAAGTTTGTTTATTAGTAACTAAACTGGTGTTTCAAAGAATCTATGTGGGTCACTTATGTAGGCATACATAATTCTATGTGTATGTTAATGAAAAATTAAATTCATAAAATTCAATGATAGGTAGAAAAAAAAAATTTATGTTAAAAATCAACAACTGCCTTACAAGCAAAACACTTAAAATCAATATTCAGTGCGTGAGTGCGTGTATTGAATATTGACGATTGTCAGTCTCCGGGAGTCCCGGTGGTTTACCGTGTACCTTGAAAGTGCTTAGTGACGCTGAGGAAGTTTCTGAGCAACAGTCAGATGCGAGTCATTTGTATATTTATTTTGTTTTATGGAAATTTGTCGTGTTGCTATTTACCTGTCCTGTCTATGGTATTGGACGATTCATGCGGTTTTTAACTTGTCATTACGGGGTGCAACTGATGACAGAGAGTTGAGTATTATAAATCTCACACGTACCTACTCGATTTATCATATACTAGCGACCCGCCCGCGCGCCCCTGCTTCGCACGGGTGCACGCACATATCATGCATGTATTATACATATAAACCTTCCTCTTGAATCACTCTATCTATTAAAAAAACCGCATCAAAATCCGTTGCGTAGTTTTAAAGATTTAAGCATAGGGACATATATATGTCCCTTTGTATGGGACATATGGACAGAAAAAGCGACTTTGTTTTATAGTATGTAGTGATTTTTCATTTTCGTCCCACTGCTGGATAAAGGACATCCAAGGACTTCCAGGTTTCCATATCGCGGGCATTATGCTACAATATAAAGAAAGAAAAGAAAGAAAGAACACATACAGAGACATATTTATTTGCAACAACTTAAATATAAACCTATAACATACTACAAAAAAGAAAGAAAATAAATCAAATAAAAATAACCTAAGAACTGCAAAAGGGACCCTGGCTCAGCATAAGTCAGTCGACAGGCAACTGACGCTGGTCTTCCGCCAGTATAGACGCCGGCCGTGCAGTAATGCCACGGACAATCTACATGTACACATTATATGACTAAAAAATCAAAGATACGACAGAATCAAAAATCAGGAAAAAATAAAAACAAACCAAACCAAGTGTGAAATTAAAATTAAAAAGGTTAAAAAAAATTATAAATAAAAAAGGCAAATGAGGTAATAAATACAAGAAATATAATAACTAAAAGTGCTGTAGTAATTTACCTTCAAAGGCATTCGTGTCATCCCGCTTGGTAAATACTATAAAAATACTAGTGGACTTTCCACACAACACTTTCTAGCCCCAAAATAAGAAAGCGAATTTTTTTTTATCGCAAAATAAACAGATAGGTATGTGAGATATCAGACCATAGTTAAATAATTGATCGAGTGAGCGAAGCGAACGAAGATCTTACAATCAACTTGGGCGATTTGGCATTTTATGTATGTATGTATGTTTGTCCGACGATAACTTGAGAACCGCTTATCCGATCTGCATGAAATTTGGTAAGTGGATAGCTTGTACTTGAGAAATTTACTGGTAAGTATATGAGTAAAATCGGATAAGGGGTTATTAAAATATGGGGTTTTTTAAGGGGGCAAAAATTCAAAAAGTTACACAAAAAAATAAAATTACATATCATATGAAAGGGCTTGGTTTGGACATTCCAAAACCATTTTTATTTTTTTTCTAGGATGCCTGCTTTTAGAGTTACAACAAAAAAGTTAAATTAAGATAACCAACGAACTAAGAGCTCCCATTTCTAAGAGTTTCGTTGGTATTAAGGTTTTTCTACTGGTCGGCCTTGCTTTTTAATAAAAAAAAATATTGAAATAAATTAAAAAAGTTCTCAGTTCTCATAAAATGTTGACAGCGACCTGGTCTGATGATGGAGCCAAGGTCTGTTCAACGGAACTCTTCCATAAATCGGCCAATTGAGTTAAAACTTCTTTACCATACAAAGTTGCAGTCAGCGGTTACAGTTACACAAAAAAAAAGCGGTTACAGCGGTCAGTGGTAGACAGACGCAAGTCCAAGCATTGTGTTTGGTATAACGGACAAATTAAATACAGCTGTTGAACAAAGGAAGAAACAAATACTGCACTCTTTCGATGTCACCAAAGGATTTTGATCTTTCTGATTACTACCATCTATGTACTTAAATTTTCGGAGCTTTCGGATCGCATCACGAGATCTCAGTTCGGGGCGAACTACTAGTATTTTTACAATCAGATAGTGGATACTTGAATGGCTAGGTAATAAGCAAATAAAATAATAAATATCTCGTGCATACAGGAAGTAGATTATGAATCTTCTGACTATATACACCACGTACTTGTTGTATTATATCCATATTAATGATGAAGTCGAATTGAATCTATATTTAGCTAAATTGATATGGATGGCACAGCTTTACTTTTTAGAGAATAAAGAGAAAAAATATGTTTATTTATCACTAGTTGTGCCCCGCGGTTTCACCCGCGCAGATTTTAATCCCGGTATTCCCACGGGATAAAAAGTAGCCTATGTGTTATTCCAGACTATAATGTATATCTCTGCCAAGTTTCATCCAGATCCGTTCAGCCGTTCCGGCGTGAAAAAGTAACAAACATCCATCCATCCATCCATCCACTACAAACGCTACATTAACTCAATTTTTTTTAGCATTTCTTAATACATAATTATTAAAAAGTATTCAGTTATATTATGTTACACGATTTGATCCCCCAGCACCGTCAGCATCTCCTCAGATCTCTTAGTATCAAGTGCTAACATTATTTTGTTTGGCACATAGGTACCTACATACCTGTAGTCGGTATTACATTCGTGCCAGGTCGCAAGCCCATCGGCGCTGTTAGAAACCTAACTGGTTTCCTCATGGTGTTTTCCTTCACCGTTTTCTTAAACGGCACTGGCATTGCGTAGGTATACATTTTTCGATTGGAAAAATCCATTGGTGCACGTCCAAATTCGAACCTGCGACCTAAGGATCGGAAGGCGGGGTCCACTAGACTCTCGAATTCTATGTTTGTAATAATTAGATCTTAGATTTTCTTTATCTTCTCGCCGCAATGATCACGCGATCCATTCGAAAATCGTAAAACAGTAAAACTAAGTAAAACCACAATATCCAATTCTGATAGAACGACAAGCAATATCCAGTATATTATTGCTGTAAATCTCAATGCTTTATTTAATCAAACCATGAATAAATAATAAATCTGTAAATCTTTAAAACTACGCAACGGATTTTGATGCGGTTTTTTTTAATAGATAGAGTAATTCAAGAGGAAGTTTTATATGTATAATACATGCATGATATGTGCACCCGTGCGAAGCAGGGGCGCGCAGGCGGGTCGCTAGTCAATTATAAAATAGATTAAATAAGATCTAATATTCATAGTTGACATCCGAATTGACATAGAGCTAGAACTGAGCAAAGAAAGAGTTACTAGGCAATTTAGCTTATTACTGTCAGTGACAGCCTTCACAGCTCAGTTAGTAGTAACTCTTTCCTCGCTTTCTGTGCCGTAGGCCGTGGGTTCGATTCCCACCGAGAACAAACATTTGTGTGATGAACATAGATGTTTGTTCTGTGTCTGGGTGCTTATAATATTATAGGTATGAATTTACAAAAAAAACTTATTATATCAGCTATCTGGTTCCCATAGTACAAGCTTTGGCTTAGTTTGGGGCAAGATAGTGCTGTGTGGAATGCTAAATTAGATTGATTATTATTATTCAAATCAGATCCAATCAAACATCTTAAAGGAAATGTTTTCAAAAATAAGTGAAGAAAATGGTTAGTTTCAAATGCATTTTATAACTTAAACGAATATTACGAATACTATGAAAGTTAAAGTAGTAGATACATTGATACATGTAAATACCTTTTTATTGTACGTCTGAAACGGACAAACTGTTAAAACTGTACATACCTAACCATAGGAATAAGATCTTTTTTTTGTACTACAGTTATACAATAAATTATTTCTGATTTCTGATATTTATTACTATGACTGTTAAGAAAAATAGGGCTTGATACTGGATGAGGGTAGGTACTCCAATTGACAACTGAAGGGGTTGAGAGTCTCCTGGAGGGCTACAAAGAGGGCGCGAGGGGCGCGCGCGGCGCGGTATAGTGACGCATGCGCGACGAAAGGCGCTGCGGGGTGGGAGGTGAGCGCCTAACTATTTAAACTGTTCTTGCGAACGGTCATCATGCATTGGTCTGTTTGCAATCCAAAGTTTAGTTAGCTATAGTAATCCGACTGCTCGAGTCGCAGACAGACAGGCAAAAGCCCGTGGTCGTGACCGAAAGCTCTCGCAGACAATACGCTAGCTAAACGCGCAGTGAACCCTCGTTCAGGCCCAATCGTAACCAGTGGTGTGTTTTGAGAAGAAATGGCCGTAGCAGCAGCCCAGAAGAACCGCGAAATGTTCGCCATCAAGAAATCATACAGCATCGAGGTGAGGAGCTCACCTTCTCCGGCAGGACTCAGGCCTGCCCTGCGTCCTGCTGTCTCCATCACTCATCTATTCAGGATTATCACCATCACATCAGTTTTCGTGGCCGGTCATTTGGAATAATCACGTTTAATCACCAGGTGATTCGTAAAGTTTTTGATACCACATTTTAACAAATAGAAGAGTAAATAACTTAAAACAAAGTGACCGACTATGAACACGAAAGGTCCATTTCAATGTTTGTAAATACAAAAGTTTTTTTTACTATTTAAAAACACAAAACAACCCATAGATCTAGAATAATACCTATTGTGTATCTTATTTTATTGTTAACTAAGTACCGACATTTTTTTTAATTTTTCTAATCATTATGATTTAATATTACGATACCAACAAATTTATCTAAAACATTTTGTTGTTTTACCAAGATAAAATTATTTAAAATAAATCTGGAAATAAGCCAGTTACTAACATAATTAAAATCAAGAATCGTTCTAAAAAAAATTAAGGAATTTAATAACATACTGCCAATAGTTGAGGAAAAAGTCCAACGTTTATAAATTGGAATATAACAAATGAAACATGCAACCACAAAAAAAGCGCGCGTAATTTTTAGATTCCTTTTCTCGTCACGTCGTATCAACAATTCTTTCGAAACAGTGTGGTGAAAGGATTTTAAGAGTCTCAAAGAAGCTCCTTTTGACTACTTGACATATATGTTTTAGAACTTTGTAAGTTCTACCACATGCAGCCATTTTCCTCACCATGTTATCCCTCACCGTTTGAGAGTACTAGAATTGAACACACACATTTTCAGAAAAATCGGAATACTAACGCTACTAGAACACCAGCGCTCTCAGAATACTATTCTAAAACGATAAAATAAGTTTTTTGGCAATCAGACTAATAATTTTTGATCTAAAAATCTTTAACATACAACATATTATTTATTTTGTTTTGAGTGATTCTATACAAAATAACTGCCTGCCAGAAATGAGAACAGGCAGGGGAAGAATGTAAAAGAAACCGTGTGAAAGTTAAATTGTAAGGAAGCGAGTTATTTAATAACCAAAAAGTACATACTCATTAATAAATAATACGTTAATTTCGTCGGTAAAAATACAAAAGCTCATTATTTCGTATTAATGTTGGTGACAGCAAAGGAGTTTCGTTGTTATTACCGCACAATTAAAACTCGAAGTAGGTAGACACCTGACTTTCTTAAGACGCAGACTACTGTCAAACATCGTCTCGTTCGCACATTACAACAGTTTTGAAGAATTCAAACTATTGATTTAAATAAAAAAATCGCAATTAACCAAGTTTCAAAGTATAGCATTACAAAGGATAATTACATTTTTTTATTAGATTTATAGTGTTTACTACACATAATATAATATATAATAGATTTTATAATGTCTCAAAAGTTATTCTCCGAGCGGAAGGGGAAGTTCGCGGGTTCAAAACGCGCTCGGAGAATAACTTTTGAGACATTATAAAATCTTTGTAAAGGCTAGTAATTAAAATAAAACTTGATCAACCTGCTGATTTTTAGGTCATCACGATATTTTTATTTTTGAAACTTTGTAATATTATTTTCCGAAGAGTTTCGGGTTGCGATGTTTCGTAACCAACTTCAGTAATTTAACAATACAATCAAAATAGTGCAAGTGAGAAGATGTGTGATGGCTATGCGTTTCTCTTTAAGACGCGGGTCTTAAAGAGAAACGCATTAAAGCGTGTGACATATTCTTCTGCAATACGTTTTAAAACTAAAATAAACAATGACAAAATAAAATTCCCATTGTAATCGTGAGGTACCTTAATTTAGTTAGAGGTGTAGTAAATTACAGTCAAATAAAAAACCATAGCACGAGCCCAGTACGCACTGACCTCTTCGGTAGATGCCTCCTAAACCTCAGAAAAAAGCTGTCGCATCATTGTAGGAAGATTAATTAGCATTGTCAATATTCGAGGCATCAGTGCCATAATCGTTACTCGGGGGTTTCAATTCTGTTGTAATTACAGCTTGCTTGTCTCGCTGCACATCTTGTTATTTAATGCTGTTATTTTATAATCAGATGCAGGTGAAAACATAGCGTTGCGAAATGCTAAATTTTTACGAGAGCGAGCTACGATTGGGAGATAAACATTTATCACGGGAAAACGTTTAACGCCTACATTTGACAGCACGACAATCAAATTATGTTGATTCGTTCTACCCTCATTCCCGTTTTCAATATTTATCTTCTGTGATTAACTTGCAGGAAGAATAAAAGGCTGGCATTAATGATGAAATGAGAGATATTGAGTACTTATACCTACTAACCCCAATCTAATACGCTAAATAACTAAAAACAGCGAAGCGATCTTGTTTTAGTTTAAATTAGTTGCTAATCTAATAAGCTGTGCGATAACTAGGCCTGTAATTAACGTGTGTTTTATAATTGGTATCTGAATGATTGTATTTCCTTGACCATCGAAGGTCGGAATGCGAGGCAGTGCGACGCTCACCGCGTTCATTGCAATTTGCAAACATCTTGACCATCATTACACGGCCCTTCGACTTCCGCTAAAACACCCAAAAGTAACGATTGTGGAAGTATTACCCGTGTTTTAAGGAAATAGTATTGACCTCATTTGTTTGATTGGCAATTGCTAGGTGTTTTTGTTTTGCTAGTAATTAATTAGTCATCGTCACGCAAGTAGACGTAAATCCAATCTGAACACAACGAATTCAGGGCCTTCCGAGATACCCTTGACCAATTGAAGTTCTTGACAGTCAAAATTATTCGTAGGTACCTAATGTTTAGAAGACCGGCAACTTTTCTACCTATAATTTACAACAAAGGCTGCTTAGCCATTTCAAAATATATACCTATACGCATATAATCTGCACGCAACTTTATACAAATGTATTTACACTGAAGATAATGATTGTGATGAACAAAGGTAGTAAAATTTTCGGAAACAAATACACCTACGCCATCGCTGATGTGGTATCGTTCTATGTCATCAATCAGACATTTCATGGAAAGACAATAGCGCGCGTATGGAGTAGACACGCCGGTCAGCGCTTGGCTTAATTGCTCGCCGCCAACCGATTGGAATGGTAAAGTGGCCACTCGGGCACACCAAGGCTACGCTAACCGGATTCCGAATCTACCCGCTCCAGTTAGGCGGACCTTTACCTCCAGTTTCCGCAATCTTGCCGGTAAAGCCTTTACAATAATGTGTAATGCATCAGGTGTGTTCAGAGGCAAACAATAAAACAATAAAAATAAAATTAATCCGGTTTCTGAGGACGATCGAGAGCAAAACTGCGGGTTTTAAAGGCAGTTTTAGGTCGAACGATTAGCGTCTTAGTGCATTTCAGGGTACAATAGAGTGTGATTAGCTCGACCCTTGACATACATAGTTAGGCCCGCACGGCCACTCTAGTGGAAAATGCTAGGTCTCGACGAGCGCTCTTTAGCGCGACGGAAATTACGCTGCCAGCGACATAAACGTGTCAAACTCATACACGCCTTCGGCAAACTTCTAATTATCCACTTTTCAATTTGTCTTCAAATCCCCTTTGACCGCGTTAATGCTTCAATTGGATTTTCGCGGCTCGGAAAACGTTTAAAAAATTATTTTCAATAATATTAGGATAAAATAGAAAAATCTTTAAATTTTCTCTTACATATTCACTAATTAAAAAATACTGTACATACAAAACTAGTATATTGTGAGTCTAAGTAGGTAGGAAGTATTAAAATCAAATTTGACTTCGCATATCATGTTGAATATATCCGCAATTAAATGCACTCCAAGGCAATTAAATTGCAAAAAAAAACAGTGCTCGATTACAAAGAGACGCTGATTTAATACATTTTCATGGCTGCATTTTCATATAATATACGATTATCATATAATAATCAATATAATACGCCAACCGTATTATAGTGCACGTAGTGGTCTACATATTTAAACATGTTAGTTTTTTGTAAAAGGACAACCTTATTTAGAGCGCGTAGTATATTTTCAAGATCTAAGATAAATGATAATAATACAATGTGGATCATGTTTGTTAAGTTAGAGTACTCGTAAAACAATTTATTTCGTAAACTGTACTTCTACTCACAGTTATAATATTAGTGCGTAGTACATATTCGCGTTAAAATAAAACGTACCTAATCCACTTCCACGTACGCATATCTGCCAACTAAGACTGCGAACCAATACCTTTGTTGTGAACAAGGCCTTAGAGCACACAAGTTGCTACTTTGTAATTTATTTATTAAATTAATTTAATACCTTAAACTACCGAGTAATTGAAGAACCTACGCTGGTAGGTACCTAGTAATCACAACAAAAGATTTTAATTGAGTGATGCGCGTTCGCAGCAAGAAATTTTCCGACGGTAATTTACGAAGTGTTGGAAAGTCATTGACAAAGTAAGGACTTGAACGCGCAATAGAACAATTGCTCGCAAAGACCGCGTCAGTTGTAATAATTGGCTCCATTCGAGCTCAGTGGCCCAGAAAGTTCAGTTCCTTTTAAGGGATTTCAATCGTATGATGTCGCATCCGACGGGCGTGAAGTCGGGAATATAATGGCAGCACTTTAACCCCCGGACACGCGCGGGAAATAAGCTTAGGAACTCCGTAAAAGCAATTCCTGCTCTCACATGAAATATAATGCGATTTGACCGCTTTATATTTATAAGGATTTAGAAGACGCAAACTATTTTAGCGTTTCCTTTGTGCCAGCTCTTTTTTAGACTCAATTTTTTTGACAGAACACATGTTCCGTAAAAAGTTTGTAAACACATAACTAATGATATTACGAGGTAAGATTTGTATTTTGTATGTAACGAATAGTCTCAAAAATTACTGGTAACATAGGTTATGAAATTACCTATAAGAAAAAAATTGTGATTCTTAAAATTTCAATAATATAAGAATGTAGCCCGAGGTGTTAAAATTTGACCTTGTCTTTCATCGCCTGCGCTGCGGAAACAAATGACGATTAAACAAAAAAAAATTAAACAATATTAAATAACACATCAACATCTACAAAAAACTTCGTGTTGCAATATATCTAACTATACCTAGTTTTGTACGGTACTCTAACTTCTTTTTAAATTTTAAAAGTTGATACTAATGCCGACTAAAATCAGACCATGTTATCCATACCTTTGTATTAATCGTTATCCAATTATATTATTTAACATTCAAGACTATTTCCAACCCTTTAGATTTATTCTTGAATTTTTAAATGGGACAATTCCATTCAAAAGATATTACGAATTAAATAATGACAATCTAAACAAAAAATCAAAGCAAAACGCACAGCGTAGCGGCCAACGCAAGTGGGCAGTGAAGGGTGTGTAATCTATAAAATAGGTAGCCTATGTTAGGCCTATGTTAATCCAAAAAAGCTGAAAAAATTAATGTTCACCCACGAGAAGCTGAGACATAATAAAGCAGAACTATCAACGGCTCTAAGAAGACAAAGGCTTTACTGTAAGAATAAATTATGTTCGTTACGATCTTATCATAAAAACATTAGCCAATTATACTTACAGTAATATCAGTGTTATACATTATCATTATAACTCTATTATTATGCTAAGTCGATGTTTAATTGATTTTAAAAGACTCATTAAAACGTATTCAACAGAAAAGTATAGAATCACCAATAATACCGTAGGTTTTTATTTTGAATATTGATACATTTATTTTCTTTGTTGCATGTAGAATGGCTACCCATCTCGCCGTCGTTCGCTTGTGGACGACGCCCGCTTCGAAACCCTGGTTGTCAAACAAACCAAGCAAAGTGTGCTTGAAGAGGCTCGCGCCCGCGCTAATGGTAAGTCTCGATAGCATGGACAAAAGAAGCGATTCTTCATGATACGCTTCACTTATCTCAGTACCCAGCTTTATCGCATTAAAAGCACATACTACAGTCTACAAATGATACAATTAAATCTTTTTTATCCACTAAAACTACACGGATCAGAATCTTACATCAGATTTTACAACCTACCTTTCCGAATAACCTAAGCTTTTATTTTGGAATGTTTGAGTACTTTTTTGATTTCGTTTCCTTATTTTTGTTGTTTCTTTATTTTATTTAGACTCTGGCTTGGAATCCGATTACATCCAAGATGATATTCACATTGGCAATTGCGATAAATCCCCAACTGTTGAAGATGGCACCCAACAGGACGAAACCAAGAATGGTCACCTGGGTAATATTTTTTTCTTGTTTTATTTCTTTACATTTCTTTACTTTTTATTAATATTATGTTACTTTTACGTTTTTTTTTGTTTTTAAGTTGTTTTTTTATTTTCGTTTAGCCGACGCAGACATAGGGGATGACGTCGGGAAAACCAATGATGGTCAGTATTTAAGCACGTTGTTATTTTAAATATTATAAATGTAAGGCGACTTGAATAAACTTGGAATATCATATCCGTGTTGCTTATTTAGGAAATTAATTACAGACTATACTTTGACGGAGGAGGAGGTGATTCTACAAAACGCTGCCAGTGAATCGGCTGAGGCCGAGCAGGAGATTCAACAAGCGGTGATTCTCCTTCGCATGCGCGACGGCATGGGATCACTGGCACGCATCCTAAAGACCATAGACAACTACAAGGGTTGCGTCTTGCATCTCGAGACTCGCCCTTCGCAAATCGAGGGCGTCCAGTTCGACGCACTCGTTAAAGTGAGCATGTCTCGCGTCAACCTCCTACAGCTAATCAGATCTCTCCGCCAGTCAACCTCATTCGCCGGAGTGAACCTCGTCACCGAGAACAACATCTCTAGTAAGACCCCCTGGTTCCCGCGCCACGCTTCCGACCTCGACAACTGCAACCACCTCATGACTAAGTACGAGCCGGAGCTGGATATGAACCACCCCGGTTTCGCCGACAAAGCATACAGAGAACGCAGGAAGCAGATCGCTGAAATCGCGTTCGGTTACAAATACGGAGACTTGATTCCGACCACGTCGTACACCGAGAGCGAGAACGCGACTTGGCAGCGAGTGTTCAACACCGTGCTGGAGCTGATGCCAAAGCACGCGTGCAAGGAGTACAAGGAAACGTTCGGCAAGCTGCAGGCAGCAGACATCTTCGTGCCGCACCGCATCCCGCAGCTGGACGACGTGAGCAACTTCCTGCGGCAGCACACCGGCTTCACGCTGCGCCCCGCGGCAGGACTCCTCACGGCCCGCGACTTCCTCGCCTCGCTCGCCTTCCGTGTCTTCCAGTCTACACAATACGTCCGCCACGCTAACTCTCCCTTCCACACGCCTGAACCGTGAGTACCCACTTCATTGTACCTTATCGTCTCCCATTTACTTTCGCTATCTTCTTTGATCAAATACTGACAAAAGCATCTATTTTACAATTAAATTAATTAATTAGGTCTTATGTTCCAAGAAACATTTGAGGTATTTATTATTATTTTATTCGCAGACGGCAAAGTAGTATGCTTTTAGACTACTTTTTGTACAACGTGATACGCATTCTTTACGTTGCCAATAACGTGTTAATTCTTTCAAACTTTATGCAGACCATGAGTTAATTAAACTTTATGCAGGCCAAACACGTTTATCAAATACCTACAAATGTTTTCAATGTCGCTTTTGTTCGAAGTAAGGTAACGTAAGTGGCAAGTACCTCGCGAGAGTCGACCCTTGATAAACAAAGTAGAGGCGGAAGGTAAAATAATTTGCCGTCGCAAAACGAGGGCGGAGCAGAGCGATGGAACTGTAACGTCGTTAAATTGCTTCGTTCATAATTGAGTTTTAGAAGCGACAGGAAGCGACTAGAGAGAGTAGTTTACCGCTTCAAAGGCAGCATTTACTGAACTACTCTACCGTAGTGGACAACGTTAACAGCAAGCTGACTACAAAGTTAAACGTTATTAATTTCACATGCCGCTTGCTAATAAAGTTCGGATTACAGAATATATTACGTACGATCGCATCAAAGCTCTTTGAAACGACGACGAACTGAAATACATTTTATATTCCTTTTTAGTGACTGCATCCACGAGCTTCTTGGGCACATCCCTCTGCTGGCTGATCCGAGCTTCGCACAATTCTCCCAGGAAATCGGCTTGGCTTCTCTTGGAGCATCTGATCCGGAAATCGAAAAGCTTTCTACCGTAAGTTTAAAATGAAAATCCCGAAAGACAAAACTAGTGATAAGTTGCACACACAACTACAAAGATAAAACCAATTAAATTTAAATTGAAAGATTGATGCTTTGACAAGTGACATTTAAGTACAAGTACTGAGATATGATTATTTTTTAGGTTTACTGGTTCACCGTCGAATTCGGACTGTGCAAGGAGAACCACCAACTGAAGGCTTACGGTGCTGCACTGTTGTCTTCTATCGGAGAACTCCTTCACGCCCTCAGCGATAAGCCAGAACTGAGACCTTTCGAACCAGCGAGCACGTCAATGCAGCCCTACCAAGACCAGGAGTACCAACCAATTTACTACGTTGCTGAGAGCTTCGAAGATGCCAAAGACAAATTCAGGTGAGAGCGAAAATATTTTAAGAAAAACTTGTTAAAACTCGGTGTTTTGTGTTGTGCTGGGTACTAAGACTGTTTATTTTGCAGACGTTGGGTGTCCACAATGTCGCGCCCATTCGAGGTGCGCTTCAACCCGCACACGGAACGCGTGGAGGTGCTCGACTCTGTGGACAAGCTAGAGACACTGGTCTGGCAGCTCAACACCGAGATGCTGCATCTCACCAACGCCCTCAAGAAGCTCAAAGGCTCTCACTTCGAATGAATACCCTACCCCGCTATACACATAATGGTTCAGTGCGCGCGGCCTCGCCGCATTCTGTATAGCTAGTGATATTGTGTAGATGTAAGACTGTAAGTGTGTGTGAACAGTGCGAGTGTGTGAAAACCATCGGATGGTCCTTCGTTAAATTCTTTTTGTATTATTTATTATGCCGAGCTCATTGCCCGGGCCTCGGGAACCGCGCGGAGCTCCTCATTGCCCATTAAAGGAGGCCGTGCGCGTTCGCGAGTCCTAAACTATTATTAGTATTAATTTATAATTTAAACACAAATAAAAATGGAGCACCAAAAATAATAAAAAAAATGCAAACAATAAATAAATGCGTTTCAGTGAATACCCACTGTTTTTATTTTATTATTAGGTACGTATACATATGTGATACATGGGATTACAGTGCAGTAGCTTTTTAAATAACAAAGCACCTTATTATATTATTGGGTTTTCTTACATTCACTAAAGTTCTTTCTTCATCACTTTGTAGTTTATTTTGGGAAGCGGCCAACTAGACTATAATCTCGTGGCATTGATAATGTGCTTGTCTTTGCATTCATCGACTTGAGGCATACAGATTCTGATTATGTCGATGGACGCAATGCATTACAGTATTGGGCACGTTCCTATTGTGCGTGAAAAGAATTGCCTCGCAAGGCAATTCTTTGATAAAGGATTACCAGTTAACGTAGCTATGTATATGCTTGTTTCATCAGGAGGCGCAATACCTCTTTCAAAATCAAAAATCCGGCAGGCCCGCTGATTGTCTTTATTACTATAAGGATAATGCATTAATTTACTAAGAACTGAGTTTTGCTTTCGTTTTCCGTGTCGTCATGCCGTTTTTGTGGAAACTCGATAGAAAGATACAATTTAATAAAAAAAATACTACATGATTTAATCATTATAGTATTTTTGTTGATATATAATTATCTCAAAACTTATTATCAGAACGGGATAAGAATAATAATAAAATCCTGCTACACACTTGTGTAGCACTTGTGTTTACACTTGTAAAGGGTTAAAATTTTGAGAGAAATTTTGTGGTGGTTTTACGTTGTTGCTGAAATTTAATAGGGTCCTAAAGAATCATTATTTCGGTATAGGATGTACTTACTTGCCAAAGACAATCCTACTTCCTACTAATATTATAAACGCAAAAGTTTGTAAGTATGGATGGATGGATGTTTGTTACTCTTTCCCGCCGGAACGGCTGAACGGATCAGATGAAACTTGGCAGAGATAATATTATAGTCTAGAATAGCCCATACATATAAGGCTACTTCATAGCCCTTGGGACTACCGGGATTTAAATCTGCGCGGGTGAAACCGCGGGGCGCAACTATAGTTAATAATATTTTCCCGACCTTAGTTACAACAGCAAGAATGCAAGAAAAAGCATAGGTGTAGTCAAATTTACGTGACAGGTTGAAACCCAAAAATATCAATTGAAATTCAAAATCGTTGGAGAGCCCGAGAACTCTAACCAGGTCGCACCTGGCCGTAATAAGACTCCCCTGGTCTCGAGAGTATTATGATCGCTTTGAACGTAATCCGATTGCGAAAATTACGTTATCAATTGCCTCTGGGATTCTTCGATACTGCAGACAACATTGGGTCTTTTATTCTTTGATAGGTACATACCTACCATTTTTTGTGCTGTAAAAGCTCTTCCAATCGTTCGGTCTGATTAAATTATTCTTTCCGTGTCGTATAATATAAAATACATTATGTTATATTATTTTGCTTCAAACAATATGTATCTTACAGTACCTACTCGGTAATACTTTTCATTAGTGATTTAATTTATAAATACCAGGCGTATTTAAAATTGTCAAAGAAATGCATCAAATGAGAAAGAAGTCAGTTTTATTAATAGTTACATTATCAC
Source organism: Plemyria rubiginata (assembly GCA_963576535.1). Taxonomy (NCBI): domain Eukaryota; kingdom Metazoa; phylum Arthropoda; class Insecta; order Lepidoptera; family Geometridae; genus Plemyria; species Plemyria rubiginata. The sequence goes on from OY754905.1 coordinate 9,152,580, forward strand.
TTGGATTAAATGTTGCTTGCTATTGGATTAACTGGGTATAATGTTTTTTTCTATATCGATAAATAAAGAAACATAAAATATAATTATAATTAATAAGTAGATGCGTAGACTGCAGGTACGTGGTGAGCTAATGATTCAAAATTATACAGGAAGGGGCAAAATTTTTCGACATTGAAGGCAGCTACCTTTTCTGTTGTAGTTAGAATGTTTTGTTCTCAGGCAACTATAGGTTAATTTTTAAGAAAAAAACAACCACATATTCAGATTTTTGAAAAAATGTACAGTCAGCTTGGAAAATGACATTTGTCAAAAAAAACATGTTGGTCTCAATCGACGCTATTTCTCATCAGGAACAATTTTCCCAAAGTAACTTACCAAATCAAATCGTAAGATTCTGCAAAAATTTAAAAAATAAGTTTTCCATACAATTTCTATGAAACGCCATTCGCTACAACATTGAGTCCATACATGCCATTCGAACACATTCATGGAAATACTTTGTTCTTTTTTCAAATTTATTGTTGGCTTGGCTGAATGAAGTTAGTACAATGTACCACCGATTTTACTGAACCGGTTTTGAATAAATTTGGAATGTTGATAGTTTAGGTTCTAGAATAACACACATTATAGTGGGAACACCGCGGGACGCAGCTAATAGGTAATAAAGTTGCACTGTAGTAATTCAATACCATACTAATGGTTTCTTTTCATATTTCATAGAAATTGTATGGAAATCTTTTTTTTTTAATTTATGCAAAATCTGACGATTTGATTTGGTAACTTACTTTGGGAAAAGTGTTCCTGAAGGGAAATAGCGTCGATTGAGACCAACTAATTTTTTTTGACAAATGTAATTTTTCAGGCTGACTGTACATTTTTTCAAAAATCTGAAAATGCGGTTGTTTTTTTCTTCAAAATAAACCTATAGTTTCCTAAGAACAAAACCTTCTAAATACAACAGAAAAGGTAGCTGCCCTCAATGTCGAAAAATTTTGCCCCAACCTGTATTATATCAAATACATCTCACATCACCATACCTACGTTAAAATAAATAATAAACTATTCATCCAACATCCATAGTTTTTACTCCCAACAAAATGTTGAAAAGATAAATAAGGCGTAGCATATTAGAGCGTTGATATTAAAATTTGTACCAAAATAGATCAAGACTAAGTATATGTACAGACCTTTTTTTTTTTTTAATTTATTTAAAGGGCTTTGTCGCTGGGCGACCACACTGCCCTAAAGTACAGACCTTATAAAGAAAAAATTTGGCGTTTATTACAAACTTTTGACAACCGTTAAAATAAGTTGATTAAGTGTGCCCAAACTTTATCATAATATCCAAAAGCAATCTACAGCGACAATGCAGTTAGTAGGTACATTATCGACGAACTATCGATTCTATCCTGAGTAAATAGATAATCTCTTATGATAGCGAGATTGTGTGGCTGACCACACAATCTCGCTGCAAATCTAATTCCTCTGAAGAGCCAGTTAGACGACCTCAGTGGCGCAGCGGGCGAGAGTCCGCCTGGGACGCAAGAGGTTGCGGGTTCAATTCCCGCCTCGGAACAAATTTGTGTACGATCTGCAGAAATTTGTTCCGTTGGTCTGGGTGTTTTCTATGTATAATAAAAAATATCTATCTATGTAAGTATATAATGTATTAAATATATCAGTCATCTAGTACCCATAACACAAGGTAGTAGCTTACTTTGGGGCTAGATGGTGCTGTGGATTGTCCAGCATTATTTATTTATTTATATTTTTTCTCCAAACGCTAATTCGCCTGAAGCTGAAATGGATCTGTCGAGGGTTATGACCGCCCAAAGTTCATGACTTCAACAACGAGATACAATCACTTCGCTGACTTCCGTATGGAAATTATTCACTTTTACGTACATGTTGTACACAATATGTTTTCGTTTGGAAAACAACATAGTAGAGTAGAATAGCGATTTTTGAGAAGGGCTCGTCCAAAGATTTACAGAAACTAATTATGAAGTTGGGGTTCACAAAGGGCCTTAGGCTAGCCAATAGACGAAAAACAACATCAAAACTGTGCCGCTCCAAATTTTATCAAAATCTAGTCAGGCAGTTATATTTTCTAGACTGTAGACAACAAGTCTCTCAAGATCATGCTAAGCGTCGGTACTGGACACGTTCAACATTGACAGAGTTAAGAGGTATAGGTATGACTACGGCCTCAGTCGGGCAAGGGCACTGCTCATACAAAGCACGCTCGCTGCCACTGCGTATCCTACTAATACTATAAATGCGAAAGTTTGTAAGTATGGATGGATGGATGGATGGATGGATGGATGAATAGATTGATGTTTGTTAATCTATAACTCTAGAACGGCTGAACGGATCTTGGTGAAAATTGGCACAGAGTTATATTATAGTCTGGTAACACATAAGCTACTTTTTATTCCGGGGGAATACCGGAACTACGCGGGTGAAACAGCGGGGCGCTACTACTAGTATGTAATACGTAAGTGCACGTAACAACTAGCGCATGCCTATCGAACAACACGTACAAATTAAAACAGGTATAAAACAATCAGATACAGCTAGTAAACCTGGCCTTAGCGTCAAAGCTGACACCTGCAGCCCCTTGTTAGCGCGCCGTGAGATAAGGTAAAGCAAGGATTCATAGACTCGTCAGATGCACAAGCAAAGTTATTGTTGAGTAGTCGTTCATACGTGCACACAGGTACACACTTTGCAGGTAGGACACACGTCATCATCATCACAAGCAAGAGTTACTAAGAAAAAATTTGCTGTATATAAATGCAAATGTGGGTCTAGACCGCCGAACTGCTTTTAAAAATATCAGACACATTTTATCCTATCCTACTAATATTGTAAACGTGAATGTTTGTAAGTGTGGATGGATGGATGGATGGATGTTTGTTACTCTTTCACGCCGAAACGGCTGAACGGATCTGAATGAAACTTGGCAGAGAGATACATCATAGTCTGGAATAACACACAGGCTACTTTTTATCCTGTGGGAATCTGGGAATTATTTAAATCTGCGCCGGTGAAACCGCGGGGCGCAACTAGTAGAATATATGATAGCTGACTGACACGCTCTATAAACGGGCATAGGGTACTTTAAAAATAATACTTTCAGGTTTTAATTTATGACAAATTCCAATAGGCGACCACCGTTTAATGGTCATGACTCATTGGGTCTTTGATGAAGCCAGCTTATACAAGAGAATTATTAGGACCCATCTGGTTTTCATGATTAAACCTATATCTTTTCAAGTGCTGACCTGACTAAATCGGCACTAAATCGCACTAGATCGGCAGTTTCGCTTAAAGAACCATCATGTATATTTCATATTTGTATATTTCAACCCCGTAAAATATAAACGCAGACAATATCTACCTACGTTCTTGTGCCTATGTTCTTGTGCTTAGTCAAGGTTTATTGTTATATAGTTTTATATCGTAAATCAAAGTTATGTAGGTACTCAAATTAATGTTATATTATGTTAGTAATCATCATTAAGTTTAATTAGTAGTACTACCCTGCAAATGTACGAGGCATAAAAACTGAGCAATACAATAACACGTTGGTAAAGTTTATTCCAAAGACAAATTGACCAAAAATCCAAACAATCCAAGTAATAAAAACAATTTGTTTACGTGTCCGCATATTCTTGATCGATGTTTTCGACGTCGCCAGGCAGGGTTATTGAGTAGCAATGCTTTAGAAGTGCCACTTGTCCTTGTAACCCACGAAGTCGAGCCTCGACCATCTCAAAGTTCTCCTTCAAACTGTGAATTTGTATCTGCATGCGTTGACGTATCTAGAACAAGATTGTTGATCACGAACAGTCCCTGTACTTCATTACTTTAAAACGAGTTTTTGACGTAATAAATGTACCTGCATTTATTTCAAGAATGCCAACAGCTGCTGTGGTCTGATGATCTAGGTATAAGTTCAACATAATAATATCATTTCAAAGCCCTGACCTAAGACAAATTAAGTGACAAATTGCATAATAATACCTGCAATTTTATTTATCATCGTGTCTCATTCAGAATGTAACAATGGAGTAAATTACCGCTTCAAGTATGAACAGTAAAAATTCTGAATCTGAATGCAATCAGATGATTCCTCGTATCATGTAGATTGTAGAATAAAAATAATAGCCAAAGCTCAACAATCACATAGGAAAATGAGGCTTACCTTAGAGTAGAACATAGAGTCATGAATAAAATTAAACCATAGGTCAAGTAAAATAGAAATAAAATAAAGAACGAACCAGATTTACCCACCCTACTTAAAAAATAAGGTCTAGGAAAGAACATAACTATTGTGCTTCTAATGAAAATCAAGAGACAGCAATTAGTTTCGTTATAAATCCATTATGATGAATCCGTATGGATGTTTAAAATTGAGAAAACTGGTCAAAATCTAAATCTTACCTCGTCCCTTTCCTTCTGATATGCTCTGCATTGAGCACGGCAAGCGATCATCTGCCTCTCTAATCCGGCTATCTGCGTCTGCATATAATGCCTGGTGGACTCCGATCGCTCCTTCGCGCGACTCAATGATCTCGTACTCTCCTCTCTCAGTTCCTCCAAGTCTTTGACCAGTTGGGAGTATTCGATCGCCTTTTCATTGTATCTGTCCTCTTGTTTGGATAACTTTTCTTCCAGTCTTAGGACTTGGCATCTGAAGCAAGAATCAAGTTTAGTTAAAATTCAGACTGTTTTTCAAAGTTTCTGCAACTATAAGATAGTTATGCATGCATGCTGAATAGAGTATGAGCAGGTATTCACTTCTTCCAGTCTTAGGACTTGGCATCTGAAGCAATAATCAAGTTTAGTTAGGACTCGGACTATTTTACAAAGTTTCTGCAATCTTATGCGGTAGTTTTATGCATGCATGCTGAATAAAGTGTGAGAGCAGGTAATCACGTATCTGAATGAATGAATGAAAATGCTTTATTGTACACCTTACAAACTAACAAAACAAGTGAAACAAGGATTAACAACTAGAGATATGTACAATGGGCGGTCTTATCGCTAGCAAGCGATCTCTTCCAGACAACCTTTGGATGGAGAGGAGCCTATATAAAAGATGGTCTGACTTCGAGTCTTGCATATCATTCGAAGACTGATTGAGAGAGGGCTTGGTCCGCTCCACAACTAATCTTGCGTTGCTGGTCCCAGTCTGGGGAATTCAGTCCGTGTCCGGTTAACCATGCCTATGGTCACCGTGGCTAAGGCTGACAAAGTTAGAGTGGCAGATGCAAGGCAAGGCAAGCCAATCACGTCCAAAATACTATCCCAGGTATCCTACTACTATTTTAAACGCGAAAGTTTGTAAGTATGGATGGATGGATGGATAGATGGATGGACGAATGTTTGTTACTCTTTCACGCCTTAACGGCTGAACGGATCTGGATGAAAATTGGCAGAAAGATAGATTATAGGCTGGAACATATACACTACCATAACACTTAACTACTTTTTATCCCGTGGGAATACCAAGATTAAATTTGCGCGGGTGAAACCGCGGGGCGCAACTAGTCTACTATAACTTCTTAGTGAATGGATTCATCTTTTTAATTGAAAATAGTGCAGTGCGGCTGGAACATGTAAACACAAACAAGGTCGAATCATATGAACCAGTGACAATAGACGATGCATGTAGCACCAAGCTACTTTGAAGAAACACGACCTAAGTTAATGAGTATATTTAAATGGATATAATGCACGCTTTTTAGAGGTCATAGTCGGCGCGTGAATCTACACAGCTGTTCTCCAAGTGAAGTGGATAAGGTAAGGGTATAATAAATAGTATATGCGTATAAATTTACTGCCAATAATTATTCGCTTGTATTTACAGATCACTCTCTAATTGATCAAATTGATCAATAGCGACCACTATAATAAATATTAAATACAAATAGAACGCCGCGACTTAGACCGCGTGTTTTCTATATACATTACATATGATATTACATGATTATTATCCCTTCATTTGTCATTGGCCGTAGTATTTTTGGAATTTATTATTTACTAGCGATCCGCCCGCGCGCCCCTGCTTCGCACGGGGGCACAATATATCATGCATGTATTATACATATAAACCTTCCTCTTGAATCACTCTATCTATTAAAAAAAACCGCATAAAAATCCGTTGCGTAGTTTTAAAGATTTAAGCATAAATAGGGGCTTTCATAGGGACATGGGGATAATATAGGGACAGAGAAAGCGACTTTGTTTTATACTATGTAGTGATTAGACCATCTACAGAGGGCCACGGTTACTTTCAGAATACTGAACTGACCATTCAGTTTAGAAGTCACACTCAACCTGTACCTATGTGATCGACAAGGTAGGGCTTGGTACACACACATGCAGTAATAATATTGTCCACATGGCTTTATGTCACCATTTTGTATAGAGGATACAAATGTATATGTATAAGTTCATTATGTATGTAATAACAACTTTTAATTAAAAATATATAATAAATAAATATATTATTATTGTAGGACTTTCTTCACTTAACTAGTCTCGCAAATAAAATAGCGAAACTAAGCAAAGCTTGTAATATTTGAACCAGATAGCAGACAGCTTGGAAATTGGATGACGCACATAATACAAATAAATCATATTTCAAAAAACCATCCCTAGCAAAACTGGCTACCAAACTGGACGAGCTCAAGCTGGTCCCAATACAACTGGTTTGCACACCGTCGGGTGTTCCCCACACTCAACTATAGGAATGTCCGCTTAGCACAATTTGCACACACGGGAAAAATGTTAAGTTTATCCCCAAGTTCATTTTAACCCATATGCAGGCAGCTAATCCTCGTCGTTTTTATGACTAAAGCCCTGTATTCAAGAGTTGTGGAGTTGCTGTCAACATGTTGCTGGCAACTCTGCATGTTGCAGACTTTAAACGCATGTTGACAACATCAGAGGGCGTAGTCGCAGTTTTGGTTGATACATTACACGCGTGTATGGTGTACACTACGCGCAGTTTTTGTATGAAAATAAGAAAAGTCCGTCGTATCCGTTAGGGGCGCTTTTCTTATTTTCATACAAAAACTGCGTGTAGTGTACCTACACCATACACGCGTGTAATATGTCTACCAAAACTGCGACTACGCCCTCAGTTTAGCAACAGAGGTTGACGATCAAATGTTGATGATCGAATGTTGCTAAGCAAATGTTTACCATGAATACGAATGATAGTTTTACGACAGCTTTGAATGTCTGATCGTTTTACTACTGAGGTTTGTATGGAACATCTCATACTGTCGATTCGGCGGCGTGATTACCGGTGAAACTACAGGCAGCATCTGCATGCCTCAAGCGGATCGATGAAGGACAGTGAATCAAAACTACTAAAAAGGAACCTTTTGTAACAGTAAACGTCTTCATACTTCAAAGTTCCTGCGATGTTATATAGACATGTGGAATGAAAGTGTGTATTATTTTTCCAGCCTGCATAGCGTATTATTATGCTGTGTTTACACTCAGCTCATGTCCGTGGCAACTCTCTCTCTCTCCCTCTCTCTCTCTTTCTTCTCTCTCTCTCTTGCACGCGTTGCCTTTAGCGCATTGCCCATGTCGCTGCCCATGTCCACAATTGAGCTAAGTGTAAAAGGGGTATTAGATAACCTACCTAGTTATACTATGCCGATGTGAATAGAAGTGATGTCAGACATTTCAAAAACGCTGGACTTTTTCCACGCGTTTTGCGTTTTGTTTTTTCGATACATGAAATATACCGAATCACCCTCTAGCTCTAAGCTAATTGCAAGAAACAAGAGGACATAAAAAAAACCATGTTAAAATATAATATCGTGACTTATAAAATATACTTAACTGCAAGTTATAAATCTAATCTAGAACCGACTAATCTAAATATTGAATAAATACTGTTGCGTTCGTTATTATTACATACATTAACAGGATTACCTGCAAATTAGTTCAATAAACTAATGAATTGCTAACAATGAATAAAATAAAATATTCAAATAGAGGTATGTACACCTCTATATTAATACTGTTCGTACTTTTTTGATATGTACCTACAAAATAGAGGTATGTACACCTCTATAATAATACTGTTCGTACTTTTTTGATATGTACCTATAAAATAAAGGTATGTACTTGTACACCTCTATAATAGGTAATACTGTTCGTACTTTTTTGATACCTATAAAATAGTTTAAGTGCTGAAAAAATATAATTACTTATAAACGTCTATTTCTTTGTAGAGTCCTTCTAATTCTCGTTGTTTCTCGATTAATTCAATTTTTTGTGTATTCAAGTCCTCTAGCAATCTCGTGTTTTCATTCTTTTCTTGATTAAGATTATTTACTGCTAATACGAGCTGAAAGAAAAATACATTAAAATCAAAGTGTGCTTATTACCAATAATAATAAAACCAGCTAAGCTGCCATTATCTTAAAAAAACCACAAAAATCACGTTTGTTGTATGGGAGCTCCCTTCAATATTTACTTTATTTTGTTGGTTAGTATTTGTTGTTATAGCGGTAACAGAAATACATCAGCTGAAAATTGCAAATGTCTTACTATCACGGTTCATGAGACAGCCGGTGGCAGACATATACAGACGACCGACAGCGCTGCAGTAGAGCTAGGGTTCCCGTTTTACCCTTTGGGTACGTAACCCGAAAAAAAATTCAAATATTTATGTATTTTATTTATAAAAAAACAATTACAAAATCATGCATTTCTGCTGTGTATTGTAATTCAATTCTGCTGTGTGGAGTATATTGTAGTTATGGTAGCACATAAATTTAAATTTTGAACACGTGTTCGAAACGCATTTAATTTGTTCCACAATTAGAACACCAATTTGCGACCTGAATATGCCACTTAGGACTTAATTTTGGTTATTAATAGATTGAACAATTACGTAAAGACAGAACGAGGTGCGATCGTTAGCGTGAATTAAAACGGGTATTTTAATATCATAATCCTACAAGTGAATTAAATAGACCACCGGTGGTTTAGTGGGAGTCACAGAAGGATTATTTTTGATTTCTGTGGTGTGAGTGAGCCTGCTATCTGATCACCAGGTCGTGGGTTTAAATCCATGCACGAACGGATTATCCTCTTTGGAAGGTTAATATCAAAGTTATGAAGCAGTTTCTGTTTCCTTAGTATCTACTTCAAGAAATTTGTAAAAAACACATTAAGAATACATCAGACAAAATTATCACCTTGACGCTAAAATTTTAAATAACACACGTATTTTCATGTCAATAAAGTTCAAAACCAAGAGCGGTCTGACATGTCACATAAGACCATCATCGTAGGGTTGAAAATGTGAGATTACCTATAGCAGTTTTTTGATAAAAACTTGCAAATTAAACTTGGGACATAATAAACAGTTATTACCTACTTGTCACAGTTTCCGTAAATTCAAAATGATTATGTTATAGTTTCAGAGATCTTTTTTTTACAACTTATAATGAGTAAGTATACCTAGAAATTTCATCATTACAAAAATATTTAACTAAGCAGAGTTTTTGGCTATTACTATAGCTATTATCAATCCGGCTATGGTGCGATTTTATTAATATAATAAAAATAATTTATTTAAAATCCTCCTCTTCCTCCTCGCGTCGTACTCCTCACTACTGAGGGTGGTGACCCCCTCCATGGATCACTCTGTCATACACAACTCTTCGCCATCTGGATCTGTTGCTGGCGACATGAATAGCTTCATGGACCTTCACATCGAGAGTAGTGCGGATTTGATCAGACCAACGTATCGTATTATTTAAAATACGGAATACAAAATAATAAATAATGCAGGTAATACTGGCAACTGACTGCACATACAATTCGACGCATCCATTAAATTAATATGGAATGTTTATACAAAGAGGTACGTCATCATCTGCCGTCATTATCGGACAGAAAAAGCTCCACTGCTGGACATGGACCTGCCCATAAATTTCCGTAAAAAGATGGATTCTTCTTCTTTTCCCGCGATCTTTGCAATGTCGTCCGTTCATTGGCTGAGGAACGCATTTCGTCATCTATCCGTTAGATGAAATGGATAACAAGACTGAAGTGTAGTGAATCTATGTGTAGGATACGAGTATGATGCTGTTTAAGAGGCGGATACCCACCAAAGAACATAAGAACCTACTCACATGCATATATTGCAAGATTTTCGAAGATGTGACGGTGGAGCGGGTGTCTTTACGCAGGTGTTTAACAGTATAAACTCAACCAAACACTCGCGACCGATACCAACCTTTTCCTTCACCCGATGTAGTTCGTTAGATATCTGGTGAGCATTGTCCTCTGCTAGTTTCTGCAGTTGCTTAGCTTCTTGGAGCTGTATTTGAGCTCCTTTCAACAAGTCTGGTAGCGGAGCTAACTCCATGAGCTTCTCTTGAAACTGCATCTACAAAATGAATTTATACTCAAAGTTCAGTTTAGTGGTAAATCCTTTCAGCACACTGTTTCGAAAGAAACTAGAAGTTCAGTGGTATTTCTGCCTTCTGCGCGCGTTAATGGTCGGTATTCGATGGCCACCCGGAAAGGACTTGTGTGACCTTTTGGGATATTTTGCAAAATGTTAATTAATATACAGTTTCAAAAACTGGATTGCAGTAACCTTCTGAGATATTTTTCTAAATATTATTTATATCTACAAAACTTCAAAAACTGGATCTCAAAGAAACTTGAAAAGACTTGTGTGACCTTCTGAGATATACCTAGTTAAAAATATTAATTGATACATTTCTAAACTGGATCTCAAAAAAGCTTCGGAAAATCTTTAAATCTAATCTAATCTGAATCTCGGAAACGGCTCCAACGATTTTCATTAAATTTTATAATGCAGGCGGCGGCGCAGTTTTCCTCGCACTGCGAGGGAGTAACTAATGTTGACAAAAATTATCAACAATTTACAGCTATCGTAAATATTGCTATTACCTACCGCGGAAATAGAACCTCTATACCAATTTGTGTTTCAACCGCTAGACGGTCTGACGCCAGCAGATTGTCGCAGCGACGCGACGTAATCATAAGCGCATCACAGACTACGAAGATAGGTACTATAACATCCTATCATACTATCCTACGAATATTATAAACGCGAAAATTTGTAAGTTTAAGTAAGTTTGTAAGGATGGATGGATGTTTGTTACTCTTTCACGCAGGAACGGCTGAACGGATTTGGATGAAACTTGGCAGAGAGATGGATTATAGTCTGGAATAGCACATAGGTTACTTTATATCCCGTGGATTCCCACGGGATTTTAATCCCGGCGCAGATTTTAATCCCGGTATTCACCGGGATTAAAATCTGCGCGGGTGAAACCGCGGGGCGCTGGTATTTTCACGGTATCATAATAGGTTACCGAGCGGTGACGAGCGATGGCTATGGGCGACAATGAAATATTTTCAAAAGAATGAGACCATTATTATATTATTATTAATATTTTATCTTAAAGTATCTTAAGATGAAATATTATATAGTTCATTCGTCTGTAGTGCGCTTTACTCAATCTTGTCTTACGTCATAATAATATATCACCGGAAGGTAGATTAAATTACTCTAATATGTACCTACATCATTTACAAATACGATCAACACGTTGCGCAACTAGTATTTTTTATAAGAAAATCAAACAGCTATGTATTACTTTATAGAGTAGTACCTAATTAAAAACTAGGAAGTTTAAAAATTTACATTTGATAAAATTGAAGCCCGCAACTCTATTTTTAGATTACCTTGTACGTACTGCTTAAAGTCAAACACATTGATCAGCCTCAGCCTACTTTCCAAAATTTGTGGTTTTGGACAACTTTATTTAATAAACCCACAAATCTGTAATTCATAGCGTGAAGTGAAAATGTGTTTTTTTTTAATCAATCTCTTATTCTGAATAAAATAATTCACACTTAAAATAATTTTTACTTAACCAGCTATAGAGGTAAAGATTATAGGAAAAAGCTGAGTGTTTGAGTGATGACCAATGTTTGAATGATTGAGTGATGAAAATCTTATCCAATATCTCTGTATAATTCTCCATATTTTTGTCGACACAAAATAGACGATTTGATATAGGTAGGTAAATTAACATAGATAAACAATCCATTATTGTTCTTTAGAACAGTTTATTTTCAGTTACTAAAGATGAAACTTTTCTTGGCTGGCTATTGTTTAAAGTTTTCCCACGACCTCTGGTTGATTCCACAATATTTCTAGGGCATTCAGGTATTTTTATAGTTCCTTTGTCTTACATAACATACTGTTGAGCTGAGCACTAAGTGCTCTCAGTATGAGTGAAATAAGTAGAGTTTGAAACGATTTGATTTACGGGACCAAGGACACGATTTCATAATAGTGTGGTGTAAACATCTCTCTGACTTTTATTTTTTACTACTAGCGTGTCCTACGATGCACTACCCTGCGTCCATCTACTTGAGGCATACAGTTGTTAAGCCTCAGCGACCACACTTTTCTAACCGAAACACAGCAACGCTGCTTGGCGGCAGAAAAAGGCGTGGTGGTAGTACTTCCCCGGAAGAGCCCTTTCACAAAGAGCTCTACTACACTTAAAACTAAATTTCTCTGACTAAAACTTCCGACTAGCCTACAACGTCTAAGTCTACCTAAGTATTATGTAGGTACATATAGTAGGTATTTAACTATTTAATATTCATCACCCTGAAGAAGTCAACTGCTGGCCATAGGCCTCCTATTTCCAGGAAGAACGATTCAGAGCCCTTCCCGCGATCTCAATGTCGTCAGTGCATCGGGTAGGGCGTCCCACGTTTCGTATTCTTTATTACCTTCATTCTTTGCAGCTCTATTTGTATTTGGTCGGAAGCTTGTTTATTATCGAACTCCATGACATCCAACTGTCGTTTCATCTCCTCAACTTGTTGTTGTGCTTGCAGGTACTGTTTGGAATACAAATACATATAAATTTATACATCAAAAGTTAAAAAAAGGGAGGGAGACTTTTGCTCCGCAGTGGGACGACATGGGCTTTAATAATTAAAAAAATAAAAGAACAAGTCCACTCACGTATCCTGAAATCTCCGAAACCAGAGTCCAAGGCTGTGAAATTTGGCACGAGCTCTGAGAAAATACTTTTCAGTGGAGGGCATTGGTCAGAAACCGAGCAAAGCTCGGTCACCCAGATATGAGGATTCATTTATAATAACAAAACAAGATTTTCAAGAAATAAATTTTTATTAAAAAGAGAAAAAGACGAGATGAATGTATGGAGTGACGAGAATGGATAAGTAAGGAATTACTTTATTAGAGGCAGTTTGAAAGTGGCGCCAGCTAGTGACCGAAAAAATGAGGAGCAATAGGTGGATGGATTAAGTAGACAAAGAATAGATGGATGGATTGTGTGAAAGAGTGAAAGATGACATGGGAAAGAAAGGAGTGACTACTGAGATGACAAGAGACCCCACTTAAAGTGGGATAAGGGCAGGAAGAAGAAGAACATTTTATGAAAAACTCCTAATTAGATATCGATATGATATGCGATATTATCGCTGTATTCCTCACAATGCTTTTTTTATCGTTTCAAACGAAACTGCGTCATAAATACCTATAAAATGGGTATTTGTATACCTTAACCCGATATTCCTGAAGCTGTTCTGACTTTTCATCCACTGTTAACCTTAGCTCCTCGGTTTCCTCCTTCAGGTCTCGGAGTTGCGTCTTCAAGGCAACGACCTCTTCGGAAACTTTCCCGGATTCCTGTTTCATTTTTGAAATCTTTCGATAAAAACATAACAGTCTAAACGTCAATTGATTTGTACATCATTTCAAGTGTTTTGTAGGTGTATTGTAAGTGTGTAGGGCACGACCCATCGAGCTTGACTTACGACGCTATGCTTTGTTATAGGTGGTGGTTACCATTTAAGACGATGACACCCTGTCCTCAAATCAATTACCTTAGAAGTTTTAGTCCTCAACTTTAGGTCTGTTTTAACAAGATCAGTCAAGTTTGTGACAATGGAAAAAAATCCAGACTAGTTCAAGTTTTTAAAAAAACATACTTAGTCGTTTTAAAAATCTGATTTTATAAGTTTTTCTGTATATGTAAAATCTAAAGTGTGTATATATAAAATCATGAACTTTTTTCATTAAGTGGGTCCTCTACTAGTTATATCACAATGAAGTTATATAAATTAAAAATAGTGAAAACCAGGCATCTTTTCAATAATCTTCTTTCTTAGGTATCTCATAATCTTTCCTGCGTGCCATATTTTTGGCCCGATTAAGCGTGAATAAAATGTGAGTGTATGATTTATGATTATAATAACTGGCTGAACAGATACTCCAACAGAGATTCTTCAATATTTCTTAAACAATCAAATTTTACAATTTGATTTTGATTTTACATTCGCCTGATTGACAACAATTCCTCGGATGAAGACAGTGCTGATGGTGTCTGGTCTGCGATGGGGGACCGTCTTGTAAAGTAAGTACCTATACTATTTTTTTTAATATAACTGACTTTTTTAATACATCTGACTTGCTCATAATATCTTTTTTCCACCGTAACAAGCAGATGGAGCAGTTGATGGTATTGTGGTAGGTAAAGTTACTCAGCAAGGCTTGAAAATGTGTTTATTTATAAAAAATGTAATAGTGAAAGCATACGAAGGCGGAAATAAACTAACGGAACACCGCAAGTACCTATTGTATTTGATTACGTTATAGTCACATGTCTGTAATTGGCGTGCTTATAAGCCGATTCACAGTACATTGTAGGTACATCTATGCAAAGTAATTTATACTAATGAATAGTTATGACAATGGCTGCCGCGTAATTTTTATTATAATTAATAATGGCGACTTCGTAACGGTCACTGTGAAGATGCACGTAAGTATACAGGGTGTTACAAAACTACCCGTAAAGCCGAAAGGAAGTTAAATGAGGCCTTATAACGAGTCCATTTAAAATATTTAAAAACCATAGTAACGCTCTATAATATAGGTACCCCAAAAAACTAAAAAATATTATTATTTTCACTGATGTGCAAACCCTATTTCATTAAAATTATAGAGCAGAAGGCCCGGCCTACCTAGGATATCGATTAGAAGATTTGAAAATGAGAACATTTTTTTTTTCAATTTGACATTTTTTGAAGCCAGTAAGTACATAAGTATAATGACATCCTTGTATTGAGGTAGCAAAAATTTATGAATGAAAAATAGAAAAACTATTAAAGTAGACAATTATTAGGTAAAATAGGTACGTAGACCTTTCTGTTTCCCTGACATGACAGCTTACCTACTAGGGCTGACAATATTTTTGGCTTTGTAAATTAATTATATTTTTACGGGGTATTTTGTAACACGTTGTATATTAATTTTATTGTAAGAAAGAAATACAAAATAATATATACGGATTTTAATTTATTATTAACCTTCTAGATGGTGGCGAGGAACTAACACCTAGATTCACATTTATGTAGTTTCAAATAATATTACGAAAATTTCTTAGAGCACTCTCTCGTCCCTAATCAAGCAAAGCTTGTAGGTACCTACAAAGTAGCTAGATAAGTACCTGTACATAATGCGAATCAGAGAACCGAATTGAGAACCTCCTCCTTTTAACCGACTTTAAAAAAAGGAGGAGGTCCTGAATTCGATTTTTTTTTATGTTTGTTACCTCATCTTTTTAATGGGTAAGTAGACCAATTTTGATGATTCTTTTTTTAATCGAATGCTGGTGCTTGTCATGGAGTCCGATTTAAATTCGAAATTTGTCATTTCTGACGAAATTTTTTGAGTTATTGCAGTATGAGTGTATTTTCCAGTGCATTTGAAGTCAGTTTTTCATGAAAGAGTTACATTTTGAAATTTGTTGAAAAAAGGCTTTTCGGATTTGCTTAGATTGGGCGAGAGCCAACAAAAATTTCAGCGCACCTTCGAGTCATAAGCTTTGCCGGAGCCACAAATATCGTTTATTTTCAATTCCAAATCCTTCAATTTCGCTTCGTATTTTAACCTCTGCAGACGTTCATCATCAGCTGTATTTTTCGCTCGGGTCAACTCTTCGCGTAGTCTAAAAACCTGCAATATGTAAGTACCTACATAGATTAAGCCTCATATTCATAATCCCCGCCATTTTATACTGGCTTTCTATTAGTAGGCACCTATTCTTGTTTCTGTCACTTTCATGCCAACGATAAGAGACAGCAACAGACTTATTGGTCTGATGATAAGCTAATGGCGCGCTCAGTGACCATTAGGAATAAGGGCCTTAGTTTTTGTGAAATATTCAAATAAAAACATACTTTGGTCCCATAATAAAGTAAAAAAAAAAGTAAAAAGGACTCGTTTTGGGGTGTATATTTTGGAAAATCTATTCTTTGCAAACGCCTACACCCCTTGAAGAGTAGGTACACCTGTGATATTTTGCCTGCAGTATGGCGCAGGCGAAATTTTGAAATATCGACTGTGGGCTTTTTTAATTTTTTCAGTCCATTTCATTCGGTCTTATTGTGGTAGGAAAGCTTGTAGATGTTTTTTCTAAACCTCTGTAAAGGATCTCCCTACAGGCGCGATAATCATAAAAAAATAAATATGATTTTTTGGCACTAATTATTTAACAATTAAAATGAACAGTAGGTGTGAGTATTATAAAATAAGAAAGCTATGAAGGCGAGTTCGGATTTTCCTACATCCAATCCAAATGCGGGTTATTATCACAGAAGTGTGTAACTTCGTGCGCGTCATAATACAAAACTGTCCTAACTGAAAACAGCTGATATCGTACAATAACGCGCCTGTGAGGGAGAGTCTCCTATAGGTACCGTTGATTTTTCTTCAGTCATTCAGCTTACCTCAACATCTTCTTTAATATATATTTTATCATCATGGACTTTGTGGGTAGTATCATCAAAATTCTTTGCATCTTTGACTAATGTACCTGGTTCCTGTAAAAAAGAAAACATTAGTTAATGCTGCCTTTTTGTTACAACCACGTAAGCTGAATCTAATTATGAGAACCTCATCAAAATTCGATTAAGACGTATTTTTTAAATAAAACTATTTGTATACCTACCTATAGGTAGGTAGGTACCTAGCTAAATTTCATTTTCTCTTTGTAGTGTTACCGAGTTTAAAATAGGTAGCCTATATTTAATAGGTGCCGCAATTATTATGATACCTACCTCTAAAGAATGGGTTTCTATCGTATCACTTTTAACCTCTGACCTGTAGAAACTGAGTTTGAAAACAGGGGGGGGGCACTTTCCCCGGCCCCCGGGCCGCGTAGTCCGCCCCAAAACCTCTATCTGCTCTTTTCCTTTGCAGTTGATTAAAACTACCAAGATAAGATAATGCCTTACCGCGTCCTTTCTGTAAGAGTCATGACGGTTTCGACGCATAGCTGCCAACTCCATTTGTATCTCTTTCACTTCACCTTCCATGTCTCCCAACTGCTTTCGCTGAAATAGAATTTCAAACAAGATAAGTAAGTATATAGGTAGAGGTATCATACTTTTTATTATATCCCAAAAGTTATTATTCGATTGGGATTTGAATCCACGACCTTCCCCTTAATCCGGTGCTGCGCTAACCAGCTGCCCCATCGAACTCTAATGACGACACCCGGCGCGGCGCGCGGCGACTCAGGGAAAGACGAACGTTAGTGGGTAGTTAGTAGCCTTTTATTTTTTTTCGACGCTGGGAAAAATGCGTTACGCATTCCCCCCCATTGGAGGATGGGAGGGATATGTGGGACTCCCCGGTTTCCGCTACCATGACTAAACAACCCAGCGGCACTCCCGCGTCGTCTTTGTTGGAGGAGAACTGGGAAACTGGCAGAGCCTTTTCATCCAGTCCCCCGTCGACGACCCGCCTTTACAGCGGGGCCCGCAAATGTCCCCGCCTTTACGGCGGGGCCCGCACGCCCCCCCCTTTGCAGCGAGGGGCCCGGGAACGACCGCGAGTGCTCGGCCGTTCCCGCCCGACGGGAGTGGTGAATATGTGCAATGCAGGAGAAGGTTCCCTCAGGTCTTCTCCCGCTATTCACCACGTAGCGGCGCGAGAAGTTAAGGCGTCTCTCGCGCGCGCTCTACCGCCTCGTCTGTCCGGGCTGCCTATACAGCCCAGACCCACCTGGGCAGACCAAAAGGTCTACCCTGCCTCATCACACTGCTAATCAGAGGGACACGTGGAGAGGCCCACCTTGTCGGATTATTAGCCACCATGAAACACGTCCGCAGTACTGCGGGCGTGTTTCACGGTGTTACCGGGGTGCACCACGAGGAGGTTACCCGACCTAGCACCCCGGGTAGTTAGTAGCCTTTTTTTTTTTTTTTTTTTTTTTTTTTTTTTTTTTTTTTTTTTTCGCTGGGAAAAATGCGTTACGCATTCCCCCCCATTGGAGGATGGGGAGGATATGTGGGACTCCCCGGCCTGTGAGGGCCGGTATACCCACTAAACGACCCAGCGGCACTCCCGCGTCGTCACCATGGAGGGGAACTGGGAAACTGGCAGAGCCTTTTCGTCCAGTTCCCCGCCGACGACCGCCCGCCTTGACAGCGGGGCCTGCACGCCCCCCCTGGAGGGAGGGGCCCGGGAACGACCGCGAGTGCTCGGTCGTTCCCGCTCGACGGAGGTGGCGAATAGTGCAATGCGAGAGATGGCGCCTCCACGCCTATCTCCCGCTATTCACCACCTTGAGGGGAGGGAAGACGTCTTCTCCTACCCCTCCTCCGCCTGCAGAGCGGCGCCTGAGGGTCAGCCTCCCGCGCGCGCTCTGCTGCCTCCTTCTGGGACATTACGTCCTCACAGAAGGAGGCGACCGCCGCCCAGCCTGTCGCGTCCCTTAGCATGGAGTTCACCACACTGGGGAGCGACAGGTCTGGCCCAACTACCGCCACCAAGTTGCGGCGCGGCTCGGCCCACGACGGGCACACCTCGAGGGTGTGCTGTGCCGTGTCTTCCGCCGCGCCACAATGGTGGCAGGACGGGGCACCCTCCTTTCCGATCCGGTGCAGGTACGAACCAAAGCATCCATGCCCGGATAGCACCTGCACCAGACGGAACGTCAAAAAGCCGTGAGGCCGTTCGAGCCAGTCCAGCAGGACTGGCCCGAGCGCCTCCAACGTTCGGCGGCCAAACGCGGCGGAGGCGAGGTCCACCTTCCAGTGTTGGACGATGGCGTCCTTCGCCTCCCGCCGGACAGCTTCCCTCTCCTCCGAGGCGGGGCGCTCTCCGAGCGCCCTACGCCTCGCCGTCCACTCGTAAACTCTGGCGAGCACCCACGCCTCGAGTTCCCAAGGAGGGGTGCCCGCCAGAGCGCAGGCCGCTGCAAAGCCTACCGAGTGGTAGGCTCTCGCGACCCGCTGCGCGATGGCCCTTTGGGGGCTACGAAGTGCGGCGGCGTTCTCCCTTCTTTGAAGGGAGTCCGCCCAGATAGGGGCCCCGTAAAGGGCCATGCTCTTCAAGATGCCGGCATATAGCTGCCGGCATCGCGCTTTTGGCCCGCCCAAATTTGGGAGGAGCCAAGAAAGCGCTCCCGCAACCTTAAGAAGGCGCTTCGACAGCCCGCTGAAATGCGGGCCGAAGCGCCACCTGCTGTCCAGCACTAGGCCCAGATATTTCATCTGGGCCTTCACTTCGACCCTGACGCCCTCCACCATAATGTGGGCGTCACCGGGGATGCGCTGCCGAGGCCCGTGGAAAAATACGGCCTCGGTCTTGTGCAGCGCCACCTCCAATCCAAGCCGGCGGATCCTTCCTGCGACCAAGGATCCGCCAGCCGAGGCCAGGCTCGCTGCCTCACTAAAGCTCCTCCCCCGGGCAGTGAGAAGAGTGTCATCCGCGTAGCAGATGACACTCGTGCCACGGAGGAGAGCTCCCCGCAGGAGCCAGTCGAACCCGATGCTCCACAGGAGTGGTCCTAGGACTGACCCCTGCGGAACACCGGACTCCGCACTGTACCGCCGAAGCTGGCCCGCTTTGTCTACAAGGAGGACCGCACGGTCCTCCAAGTAGCTGGCCAGAAGGCTCCGCAAGTAGAGAGGCACTCCATGGTAGCGGAGCGCCTCTAGGATCGTGGGGTGGGGGACGGAGTTGAAGGCGTTTGAGATGTCAAACGACACAGCCAAAACTCCGTCCCTTGCCTCCACGGCCTCTCTGACCTGCTGTTGTAGGCGGGCCAGTGCGTCAACTGTCGAACGCCCCCTTCGGAAACCGAATTGGGCGTCCGACAGGTTCGGCCCCACCTCCAACAAGTGGCCGTTGAGCCGGCCGGCGACAATCCCCTCGAACATCTTACCGACCTCATCGAGTAAAACGATGGGTCGATATGCCGAGGGGGAGTCCGCTGGGCGCCCTTCCTTTCGGAGGAGGCACAGTTGGCCGTCTTTCCAAGGTTTCGGGAATCTTCCTGACGTGAAACACGCGTTGAAGAGTTCCCGAAACCTTTCCTCCATTTGGGTGGCAGCGATGGCTACTACCCGTGCAGGGACACCGTCCGGCCCTGGGGCCGTCTTTTTGGCACGGAGGCGTAGTGCCTCCGCGGCAAGCTCCTCTGCCGTCACCGAAGGAACCTCTTCCGAAGGAGGAGCTGCCTCCTGCGCGCGGTTCATTACTGGAGGGGCAAAGTTGGTCCCAGATGGAAACAGGGACCGAACTACCCCATCCAGCAATGCCGGCTCGAGGGACTCCGTCAGCGGAGGACCAAAGGGGCGCAGTTTATTCCGCGCCGCCTTGTATGGTCTGCCGAACGGGTCCCTGTCGAGGCCCTCCAACATCTCCGCCCGCGCGGCGTCCTTGGCAGCCCCAATTTCTGCTTTGAGGACCCTCTTTGCCTCTACGTAAGAGACGTACAGAAGGTCCTCATTCGCGGGGTCCCTTCGGCTGCGCCGACGACTCCGCGCGTATTGCCGCCTTGCCGCCACGCAGGCAGCACGGAGCTCCGCCAGTCTCTCCGACCACCAATAGACGGCGCGACGGGGAGGTGGGTGGCGAGACCGAGGCATGCTCGAGTTGCACACCTCGGTCAGCGACTCCCGAAGTTGGCCCGCTGCGGAGTCTACGTCCAGGACTTGGACAGGAGGCGCGAGCCAGTCCTGGACGAATGCCGCTTCCTTAGCCGCCCCACGGTCGAGGCGGGTAAGGGCCCACCGCGGAAAGTGAGATCGGCCCAAGAGGGCCGGCCTCTGGGGGCTCTGGGTGGAGATGTCGAACCGCACATATCGGTGGTCCGACATTGTCTCCACCATCTCGACCCGCCAGTTCACGACGCGGGCGGCTAGGATGGGGGTGGCGAACGAGACGTCCACCACTGACCCTCCCCATTGCCGCACACACGTCTGAACCGTCCCCCTGTTAAGGAGGGACACGCCGGACGAGGCCGCCCAAAGTTCGACGGTGGGTCCCCGGACGTTACAAGACGCGGCCGGGTTGCCCCAGGCCGTCGACTTTGCGTTCAGGTCGCCTAATACGGCGACCTGGCGTGGCGCAGCCCTACCTACTACCGCGGTGAGGATTCCGAGGAAGTTCTCGAAATCCTGCAGAGGGCGGTTTGGGGAGAAATAAACGCCCACCAGGGCTATATCTCCCCACGCGGCGGCCACATATCCCGGTCCGCTCTCTAAGAGCGAGAGAAGAGGGGAATCCGTGGAAGACCGCGCTACCAATGCTACCAAGCCGTCTCGATCACTCAGCCACCGGCTGGGGACCGAGTACGGCTCGGCAACTACCGCCACGTCCACCAACCACTCAGCCATGACCTGCATCAGCAGGTCTTGGGCGGCTTTGCAGTGGTTGATGTTCGCCTGGAGGATGCAATGTCCGGACCTATCCATCAATCGGACATCGCACCTCCCTCATCGGCCGCCGTAGTCCCCGTTTCAGGGGCGGCGGTCGCAGCGGCAGGCGGGGTCGTCGCCTGCGCTTTGCCTTTCTTTGGGGGAGGATTGCAGTTCCTCCCCTTCATCGCGTGACCCGCCGGGCGGCCGCTGGCTGCGCACACTGCACAGTGCGGCTTAGGGGCCTTGCAGGAGGCGGACTTGTGCCCCTCCTGGCCGCAGCGGTAACAACTGTCCGTCCTATCCACCGTGGACGGACAGAGGGGCCGCATATGCCCAATCCCGAAGCACTTGAAGCAGCGCAAAGGCTGGTCTTCAAGTGCCCGCACTCTGCAGGAACTAAATCCTACAGTGAGCCGTCCCTTGGCGAGGACAGCTTTAGCCGCGGTGACTGGGCACTCAAGGCGGATAGCACCCATGCCACCGCGGCCAGGCCTAATGTCCCGACCCTGCACCGCTGCAACGTCGCAGCTACCTATAGCTGCGACTGCCGCCACCACTTCCTCTTTGGTGACCGAGTCATCCAGATCGGTCACCTCCAAGGCCGCAGACTTGACTGGCCGCACCACCTTGGCCACGTCCGCAATGACCTCTTGCAATTTGCTTGCGAAGAGGTCCGCGTTGGTGCCGCCTTGGGTCCCTGGAAACTCGAAAATTCGAGCCCCAGCTTGGGTCCGGCGGCACGTGACTGCTCCGATCCCAAGTTGGGTGGGATCGGCGTTGCTGCGAGCCCTCTTGAGGACGGACTCATAGGTCTCACCCCGCTCCGCAGCCTCTGCGGTGAGCGTCACCACGACCGCTGCGGTCTTGGGAGTCGCCAACTTCCTCGACGGGGCCCGTTTTGCTGCCGGAGTGGCAGCAGCGGGCTTGGGGGCCGACTTTTTCCCTTTCCCTTTCCCCTTTCCCTTTCCTTTACCGGCCGCTGCCGGTGGACAGGAAGGGTTGGGGGCAGAGGGTGAAGGGTCAGCAGCTGCTCTCCGCTTTTTCGCCTTGCCCTTTCCCCTCACCACTTCCGTCCACGGCTGGTTGGACGGAGTTGTGGAGGGTAGTTGGGCGTCCTCCATCTGGGAGGATGGCCCCGGCTTGCTCGGCCTCTTGTCCGCCGCCAGTGGCGGTCGGAGGCGCCTCTCTGGCAGGAGCCTGTCTTCGATGCCATCGAAGCAGGCTCTCGTGAAGGCCCTTTCCTCCATGACTACCTTGCGGATGATATCCTCAAGGTTAGAGGAAGGGCCCTCGGCTGCCGGTCTTGGTCCGGTCTGAGGAGGCCGGGCTGCAGCCGCAGGCACAGGTCCGGGCTCGGACCGAGCAGGCCGCGCCGCGGCCGCAGCTGCCGGTCTATGCTGGGCCCGAGCTGGTTGGGCCATGGCTTCAGCCAGCTCCTTTTTAAGGTCACTGACCTCCAACTGCAGGCGGTCGACCCTTGCCTGCAGTTGCCGCGTCTCATCGGAGCCAGTGCGCTGCACCAGCTCCTGAATGATGCTGCGCATGCTCGCAGCCCGACACTTTAGGGACTTTTGGAAAGTCCCCTTGAGGTTGGAGGACTTGGAGGCGACCTCGGCGATCTCCTTCTCGTCCTCCCGAGCCATGCGCTCCAGCTCGGCCATTGTATGGTCCGTGTACAGGACGCTGGACCCCCCGTAGCCAGCCTTAGCCCGCGTAACGCGCGCCTGCTGCTCGCTGGCAGTGACCGTCTCCTCCAGGTCCTGCTCAAGCTGTGCCCGCCTTGCCAGGTTTAGCGCCACGGCCAAACCCACGTCGTGGGTATCAGCAACTGCGGAAGGCTCGATGGCCTTCAGGGTCTTCCGCTTGGGCTTAACCTTTGCAGACTCCCCGCCCGGGCAGACCTTCAGGAAGGTCCGCTTTTTGTTCGGCCTAGCCTCCGCCAAACTATCGCCCGACATTGAGACAACGGACTCGTCGTCGGAGTCCGACAGATCATCCGGCCTCACGAAACGGCAGACTTCCGCCGCCGACACATCATCCGTCTCCGGAAGGCCCTGAGGAGGGCGTTTGGGTTGGCCCTGAGAAGGGCCTTTTGAGAAACGCCCGGAGGCATCCCTCACAATCTTTTTGGGCAGAGGCCGTGCAGGTGCACAACCACTCCCCTCTCCCAACATTTTGGTCTCTGCGACCACCACTTTTGTTTGTATTTTATTAATGTTTTCCATACTAAGTCCCACGAGTATGGGGGAAATAAAATGTCATCACCGAAGTGCCACCGACCAGTGCCCCCTGTAGCCGGGGAAGGGTATATACTGCGGAGGTCCCCTGGTATCCGCAGGTTATTACGTGTTTTCTCACGGGTTTTTGTTTCAAGGTTTTCCTTCCTCTGGGCCCGGCCAATTAAGGCAACGCCCCTTCGGTCCATGCTGATGCGACGTACCCCTTTAGGCCAAAGTAAAGGGGTCGTTGAAGCAACAGCATGGATACCGGGTGGAGAGTTGGCAAATCTCTCCGACGGGCTGGACAATAGTGTTAGTATTGACCCAGTCCGCCATACACCGCTCAAGGGATGATCACCCCTTACTGGCACGCCCTGAAAAGGGCGCACCTGTCCCGCCTGACAGGCCCAAGCTGGGCCCCGCCGAGATGCGCTTTCTCCTCCCCCCAAGCCTTTCCGTATGGGTAGCCCTGCGGTATAGCCTTGGGGATCATTGGAACGGACGCGCCGCTTGTCGAGTTATTGGCCACCATGAAAGAAGTTCCATGGTGTTTCCAGGGTGCACCACGTGGAGGTTACCCGACCTAGCACCCCTAGTTAGTAGCCTAGCCTAACCTACTAGCTGGGCGACCATGGCTTCATCTACCTACGTCTGACTCAAGGCGCACACACCACGTCTTCAGTTCGTGGTCAACATAATTATTTATTCCCCGGCTTGTAAGTTCTATGAGCCAAATTCAAAATGTGCGACTAAGGCGGTGAGATAACACGATTTCATATTCTAACGGTTATTAGCACGTTAGTAGTATGGAATCGTAAACTCACCGCTCACTCACTACTAACCAGTAATAATCCTTGTCCACTACAATCAACATCGTCCACTTCTGCTGGTTTGTTACTCAAAAATGGCCAGAACTCTGATTGAGGCATCAATTCGTATGACTAGCGATAATCTTCTGTAATTTTTTAAATATTTACGATAATAAAAATTATAAATCAATGACAATATGCATCCCAAAGAGTATACCAATAACTACGTAAATGCATCCATAATAGTCTGTGGGCTAAACTGTCAGACAGAGTAAAATAGGCAAATTTTTTCACAACTTGTGACATTGTAAAATTTGACTATGACAATAAATGAATGTTGATTTTGATATTTGACATTTGACAAGTTGAACAGTTGACATACAATTAATTTGACACATTCTGCTTCGCTCGTCTTTCTGTCAGTGTCCGTCTGTCTGGCTGGTGCGAGCTGACCACGGCGCGGCGGGCTGACGAAGAAAACCAAAACCATTTCTCTTCTCGATTTAGGACAGATTTGCTAGCACTAATCGACCTCGTTT
The DNA here is from genome assembly GCA_963576535.1 of Plemyria rubiginata. Lineage (NCBI taxonomy): Eukaryota > Metazoa > Arthropoda > Insecta > Lepidoptera > Geometridae > Plemyria > Plemyria rubiginata. The sequence continues at coordinate 9,177,939 of OY754905.1, forward strand.
TTGTTTTGTGTAAATGTGGAATATTTTATTATACATCATAGTATCTTTCGTCACACACAAAACACACTATTGCCCTAGAGAAGCGATCATTGGTCGTTTTCAAAATGAAAATAATGTTCACGACGATTCATTGACTTGTCTCGTGAAGCTAGAGTTCATCTTGCAGACGTGGAATTATGTGTTAAAAAATTTTCATTTCAATCTACATACTCCTTCTACTAACAGTGGTAATAGGTAACTGTTCTAAGTAGTTTGATCACAATCAAATCACCAGCCACTACCCAGTATTCAATTTTGTAAAACCTTATCTCTTACCTACAGGGAAATGATTAGTTAGGTACCTCTTGTAGTAAGTTTATAAAATAATTATGTTGCCTAATCTCGAAGCACATGTTGAGCTCAGTGAAGATGACAGTGATAGCACAGTTCCGGAAAGTATTCTCAACAAATGGAGTAGAAAATCTGACTCCACACTGGAAATGCCAGATCTTGGCACCACACACAGGACTTTTATCAGGGTAAGATTGTAGGGCCATTGTTATGTTATTATTCCAGTTGGTGTACCACCATCTCTTGAAGCATTCTTATTTCAATATTTCTTTACTTTTTGAACATAAAGCTGAATCTATGCAGTTGATTTATGACATTGTCATAAAAGTAATATTGAAATAGGAATGCTTCAAGAGATAGCGGTTGGCCCTCTGAACTAAAATCAAACTGAATTGACCCTTGGAATTGACAAAGTGTGAGTGACGTCCAAAAACTGTCACAAAATCAATGCTAAGTTCTCACTTTATATTTGACTACTGTTTTAAAATATGAGCACTGATTTTGTAAAGTAACCAAAGTTTTAACTCATTGTATAACTTACAGAGATGGAATCGTTTATCCAGACTGCAGCGCTCAATTATTTATGCTATGGTGATCATAACAGTGACTGTGCTAATCATTATGTATTCAGCAAATGCAGAACATAATATGGATAAAGAAATAGCTAAAAATAGTAAATTGGCACAGGTCAGTGAAGTTTTATTCCTAACAGAATATTTAAACAAAGTATGATGTACACATCATGCATACATTAACAACTTTGCTGCCGGCCTGATTATGAGGGTGGCTTGAGGAAATCCGATATGTTTTTTTTTCTCAAACTGAGCGGCTCTACTCCGCTAATATGCGGAGCTGGCACAGTGCGCTTAACCCGCGCCCTGCGAATTTGCGGGGTCGGCACTGAAGTTGTTAAATCACACCTATATCCCATAGTGGTAGGGAAATCACAGATTTTTACCTGATGCAATCCTGACATACCTGTTTTGCTTCATTCACTCTTAAAATTCTACAAACATGCAATTGACAATGCCTTAAAATTCTTGCATGTTGTTGTTTTTAGCATGTTGTACTAAAAACATTATGGTACTAGCTGATTTTTACTGCAATCCTGACATATACCTCTTTGACTTTATTCACTTGCATAAAATTCTTCAACATTCCCATTGACATTGTCTTAGATTATTATATTGCCCTTTATCATGTTGTACTAGACATAGTGTTAGAGGTACTTAACTAGACTTTAAATGCAATCAATACATAATAATATTACTTGTTACCTACATAAATCCTTTATTGCCTTATTGGTAGTTTATATAATATTATGACTAATAAATAATTTGATTGCCTATAACTATTTATGTTATGGCTGACACTATAATTTCGATTGGCACAACAACGAAGCTTCTTTATTAAATTATATAAGTATAACAAAGATAATCAAAGTCAAATGGTATTTATTCAATTAAATCTCAAGGATTACTTTGAAACGTCTTAAAGATAGGTGACTCTAGGTGCCAGTTCCACACAACCAAATACCAGAAGAACGGGCAAAAAAGATGACGAAGAATGATTGGAAACAATCCTTAAGTTTGTTGCCTGTCAAGTTTTAGACTTGATTGAGTGAAACCAATATCTGGATTCTATTAGAAGTTTTTAATTTATTTATTTTAAGTACTTGTGATTCTAGTGAATAACTTTTGACTTTAAAATTATATTGAACTAGCGACCCGCCCGCGCGCCCCTGCTTCGCACAGGTGCACTATCATGCATGTATTATACATATAACCCTTATTCTTGAATCACTCTATCTATTAAAAAAACCGCACCAAAATCCGTTGCGCAGTTTTAAAGAATGCAAAGGGACATGGGGACATAGGGACAGAAAAAGCGACTTTGTTTTATACTATGTAGTGATTATCATTTACTTATTATAGTAAAGTCTTAGTGGATGCATTAATATGGTATGCAGTGTTGCATAGTATATTATTGATGAATGGTTTACTGGCATCACCTCTATATAATTTGTTGCATTCTGATAGAAAAAATCACCAGCGTATTTTTTCATTTTCAATGTAGAAGATTGAACCTACTCTCAGAAATAATGCCTCAAACATTTCTAATAAATAGGTAGAAAACTTATTTTCATAACTAAAAACAACCCTGAAATAGGTGTTCATTTATTTTGTATTTGCTTATTTAATGTATCTGACCAAATAAGTACTTAAATGGCATTACATGTAAAACAATGCAAAAGCGCAAGGTTAAATAACTTCATTTCGTTCTGAAACAAAGAGAAATAGCAGCAAATTTTGAAAAGTTTTTAACTTGTGTGGTCTCTGAATACAGTAGGTAGGTAAAAACCATTCCATCCCAGCAAACAATAACACGTTGAACAATGAGTATGTAGCTGCAAGTCAGCACAGGATATGAGTCACCATTTGATTTGCCCTTGAGACATGACCTGTCACAATTCTCATGGTATGGAGGTTTTATGTAATGTACTATCATGGTATTATGAAAACAGCCGGTCAGTTGTCTTTAGTCATTATTCTTATTAGTCGTTGAATATTTCACCAGAAGTTTTGTGGTAATTTATTGCTGTATTGCTATTTAGGCCTCTTATGAGGCCTGTAAATGGGCTAGAAATAGCGGCAATTTCAAGCTGCAACTGTATATCTGTCTTGTTCACGCAAATAGATCGTAAGCAGGACAGTTATACAAGTGCAAAAAGAAATTTGCCACAAAACTAACCTGTTTATACTAGAAACAAACGAGCACGGCAGGGCCAGGTGAACCATGATGGAGCCCCTAGGCAATAAATTCTCGGGTCCCTATATTTTCTTGGTCGTCGGAGCCATTGCCTAAGAACTTAGGTCCCCTAATCTCCATTCTTACGATTGTTCTCTGTTTCAGGAAATATTGAAGAATGTGTCTCTAGTCAATGAGCCGGTGGTCGAAGCTGAACCTAAAAAGACTGTATTTGAACTTGAGATTGAGAATGAACCAAAAAAGCCTATTATATTTACAGGTAAACTAGCAATTATTAATTGACGACCTCAGCGCAGCTAGCGAGAGTCCGCCTGCGACGCAAGAGGTTGCGGGTTCGATTCCCACCTCAGAACAAATTTGTGTAATATCTGCAGAAATTTGTTCCGTTGGTGGGGTGTTTATGTATAATAAAAAATATCTATCTATGTAAGTATATGCTGTATTAAATATATCAGTCATCTAGTACCCATAACACAAGCTTTGAGTTGCTTACTTTGGGGCTAGATGGCGCTATGTGGATTGTCCATCATTAAAAAAAAAATATCATAACAATGTATGTAGAGAGCTCTACTATATTTTAAAACTTGTATACAGGACCGACAAACGCTCGTCAAAGTGCAGTGGTAGACAGTTTTAAGTTCGCATGGAGAGGTTACAAGGAGCATGCCTGGGGCCATGATAATCTGAAGCCAGTTTCTGGAATGGCCTACGATTGGTTCTCACTTGGCCTCACTATCGTCGACGGACTGGACACCGCCTATATTATGGGACTAAATGAAGGTAATAACATAATAGCTAATTTATGCCACCACAACTTAGACTATTGAAATTAAACTTGGTACGGAATAGTTTGTGACCGAAAATCTAAATTAAAAACCTTAACTTTATCATATACTACTGTCAGCAAAATTTCTGCCTTACTGTTGAAGATTTGTTTGCAAGCTGTTTAATTAGCTGACTGGACACAGCGGGGTATCAAGTAAATAAATAGAAATGCGCCCATAAGGTAGCACACCAGTTGCGCCCCGCGGTTTCATCCACGCAGATTTAAATCCCGGTTAAAAGTAGCCTACGTGTTATTCCAGACTATAATCTATCTCTGTCAAGTTTCATCCAGATCCGTTCAGCCGTTATGGCGTGAAAGAGTAACAAACATCCATCCATCCATACTTACAAACTTTCGCGTTTGTAATATTAGTAGGATTGTACTCAGTAATAGAAAATGTAGAATTGCGGTTGTCGTCGTCTTAATGCTAAATAATAGACGTAAAATCCTTTCACAGTATTTTCCTTTACATGCAGACAGACAGGCCACAAACTTTTCTTAAAAACAGAGTAGGAAGATGCATTATGTTCTATTAATAATTGCTTGTTGTTTCTAATTCTTTGTAGTCTTCTTCTTCTTCTTATCGTGTCACTAGCTTCCTTCGAAACAGTGAAAGAAAGAAAGAAAGAAAATATATTTATTTCGTCCCACAATAGGTAGGTACAAGTAAGTACTTACTTAAAACTAACAGAAAAATAAAATTATAACCTACCAGTGCGGTGAAAGGATTGTAAGTGCGCCTCAAGAGGCTCCTTTCGAGCACTTGACACCATGTTATATAACTTGTTAGGTTTTACTACATGCCGGTTTCCTCACGATGTTTTCCTTCGCCGTTTGAGAGTACTGGCGTATGCACATAAATTCTTGGTAGTAAGTGAAATATGAATAGGTATGCCGCTAGTGTAAAAAATAATTATAATGACCACATAATGACAATGCCGTAAAACATTTGACGACTAATAAAATTAGCGTTGCTTTAATTGCTTTTAGAATTTGAAGAAGGGAAGGAATGGATAGAGAATGAGCTCATCTTCACGAAGAATAAGGATGTGAATTTCTTCGAAGTCACAATTCGTGTGCTCGGCGGTTTACTCAGTCTGTATCACTTCACTGTTGATGACATGTTTCTGAACAAAGCTGTAAGTATACCTAGTATTGATAAGCAGAACATTTTAAATTACTTTTATTTTGAACAACGTAATAAAATATTTACGTAAATGAAATTTTAAAAACTCATAACTGTTCAGAGGGCGTAGTCGCAGTTTTGGTTGACACATTACACGCGTGTATGGTGTACACTACACGCAGTTTTTGTATGAAAATAAGAAAAGTCGGTCGTGTCCGCTAGGGGCCCTTTTCTTATTTTCATACAAAAACTGCGTGTAGTGTACACCATACACGCGTGTAATTTATCAACCATAACCGCGACTACGCCCTCTGATATAAATTAATTTTTACTCGGAAAAGGCTTATAATGAAACTGAAGACCAAGTTTGTTCAGCTTAGCTTCTATTTGGTTGACGCGCTCTATAGTGAGCATGAAAAACTAAGTCAGCTATCTCAGCTTTTCATACACACTATAGTGCGCTTCAACCAAAAAGAACGCTGGAAAACAGTGGAGAGGATGTGTTTCCACCCCCTCCCCCTCCTGCCGGCGTTATTTTTGCGTGACGCGCTATACCTTAGTTTGCAGTCTACACACAAGTATGAAAAGCTTGCGTCAGCTATGCAAGCTAAGCTAAACCACAGATAAGAGAATATTATACTAGTAACTATAATACTACTAGTGGCTAAATCTAACTTAGAGAGTAGTAGACCTCTTTGTGAAGGGCTTGTCTGTGGAAGTACTACCACCACGCTTTTTTCTGCCGCCAAGCAGCAACGCTGTGTTTCGGTTTGTAGAGTATGGTCGCCGGTATAATTGCAGGCACATGAGGCTTAACATCCGTATGCCTCAAGTTGATGAGCGCAGGGCAGTGCATCGTAGGGCACGTTCCTATCGTGCGTGACTTACGAGGCAATGCTTTGTTGTAGGTGATGGTTACTTGTCATCAGGTGGGCCATCTGTTTGTTCCATCAGCTAGTTGAATAAAAAACTAACTTAGACATAATACTCCTTAGATTGACCTTGGCGATCGTCTGATGTCAGCGTTCTCGTCCCCATCCGGTATTCCGTACTCAGACGTGAACTTGGGACAAAAGACAGCGCATGCGCCGGAATGGTCACATTACAGCACCACGGCTGAGGTCACCACTGTGCAGCTCGAGTTTAGAGAGCTGTCGAGAGCCAGCCATAATCCTGCGTTTGAGGTAATTTTTATCACCTATAGTAATGGTTACCTACTTTTATTTGTTACATATAGGCAAAACGTGGATAGTAAGTATTATACTACTAGGGACTATATTACTAGGGACTAAGATAGCTAGTTGTATCTATCTATCTAAAGCTGGGGTCCCACGGTCCGCCATTCTACGGATCAGCCACGCACAGCCGACGAGCACGGACAGCGACGCACCGCAGGCAGGGCCGTTCCAACGGTGCGTGTCGGAGTGAGTTTGAATACCTATTGAATAAAATTGGCCCAGTTATATGACCGCACCTTTGAAGTTACCGGCTCACGATGGATACCGACGCACCCCCACAGACGTGTCTGTGCTATCACGGACCAGGCGGGTCCCACAGTGCGTCGTGCGAGCTGGTCTGCGTGCGTCCGCGATTTTTCGGACCATGGGACCCAAGCTTAAGAGAGCCGGGGCTCTTTTAAACAATAAGGGCTCTCCCTTACAGGGGCGTTCTGCGATTGCGTTTTTGCGATAATTATATGTTTTAAGTACATTTTGGACACGCACGAAGTTACACACTGATGTGATAAAATAATGTAAAAAACAGTCAAAAGTCTTAGTATATTTTTTTTATTTATTTGGTTGAAAGTTCTCAAAAAAAAACTACTTCACAACTAGATCCCCACGATTATAAGATAAATAAATTATCACATACTTCGATCGAATATTGTCCTGTTGTAAGTAACTTTGCATAGCAGGTAAAGTTAATGTTGATCAAATGTTGCTAAACAAATGTTTACCATGGATACGAGGCTTAAGGGTGTAGGTCCATAATCATCCCATTAACAGGTCGTGCATTATTGGCTCCTTATCAAACGAACTGTTCCAGGACGCCGCTGCAAGTGTCTCTGAGAAGATTCACCTGCTGCCGAAGAAACACGGCTTGGTGCCCATTTTCATCAACCCTAATACTGGGCACTTCCTGCCGTATGCCACAATCACCCTTGGCGCGCGAGGGGACAGCTATTACGAGTATCTTCTCAAGCAATGGCTGCAAACCGGCAAAACTGTCAACTAGTGAGTATCTTTAAAATAACTAATTCGTAGTAGATGAATAAAAAACCAGCCAAGTGCGTGTCGGACGACACGAAGTATTCCGTCGATTATCTATAAATAGCCAAAAAATCAATCCCGCCTTTGTATACGGAACCCTAAAAAAAGCTTTACAACTGGTTTTCTCACGACGTTTTCCTTCACCGTTTAAGGGGCAGCAAACGGCGCGCCGCTATCGTTTTTGATGATATACAATTTCAATAAAATTCAATCGTGCTAGCGAGATAGCGGCGCGCGGCGTGCCGTATGCTCCCCTTAAGACTACTGGCATTGCGCACTTACATTTTTCGATAGGAAAAATCCATTGGTGCACGACCGGATTCGAACCAGCGGCCTTCCACAGCGATCGGAAGGCGGGGTCACTCCCACTAGATCACCGTTGCTCATACACACTAATAAGACAATAACAAGCAGCGTTGACTGCATTCGTCTTATTAAGGTTAATAAGACTAAGTTATCCGTCTGTGAGTCATAAAAGCATTCCGAGTGCTAAATTGGTGTCAAAGTTCATTATAACTCAAATACAAGGCTAATTACACACGAACGAAATGCTTATTAAACCGGAGGAACGAACTTCGATCTCATATCTTGTCTGCTTATACATCCAACTAATATTATAAACGTGAAAGTTTGTAAGTATGGATGGATGGATGGATGTTTGTTACTCTGCACGCCGAAACGGCTGAACAGATCTGAATGAAACTTGGCAGAGAGATACAATAGAGTCTGGAATAACACATAGGCTACTTTTTATCCCGTGGGAATACCGGGATTTAAATCTGCGCGGGTAAAACCGCGGAGCGCAACTAGTATATAATATATATATACCTATGTAACTATTTTTAATATTTATTATGTATACTTCTTCTGATATATTTTATATCGAATATTTAATACCTATTTTTGTTTACTTATTATTCTAAAAATAACTCCTTTTATTTATAGGTACTGAGAGAAACAGTGCACCCGTGCGATGCCAGGGCGCGGCGGGTCGCTAGTTCATTATAATTATTAATTAAAATGTATTGTTCAGTTTGCTGGATGACTACCTGACGGCTATGGAGGGCGTTCGGGAGTTCCTAGCGAAGCGCTCTTCGCCGAATAAACGTCTCTTCATCGGAGAATTGGCTGCCGGTTCAGAGGTAACAACAAAGTCAAAATATGTTTTTTTTTCATATGGGCCGTATGCTTTGCTACCTTGGTAGTATAAAAAAAATGTTTTCTTCAATAAAATCACAAGGATCACCTTGAAACGTAAAACTAGGTGACTCTAGATGCCAGTTCCACGCGACCAACGCCGAAAAGAGAAGAACAGGCAACAAACTCGGCTTGGTATCTACCGCTCTTGTATGATCCTGGTTACATTTTAATATAATACCTACACAACATATTGAAGCTATATGTATAATACAATAAGTAATCTAACAGAGAAAGGAAAAGTAAATAGATTCATAAAACAAACTAATAATACTTATGCATAACATAAAATACATTGTTTTTTTCTAACTGTAGGTATGTACAATTACATTGACTAGATACATACTTTCTTCAGATGGATAAATGTATTAGTTCTTCTTTGCTTTTTTACCACTAACTAATGGAACAAGCAGGCCATCTGCTTGTTACACTTGTACACCTGATGTTAAGTGGCTGCAACGATTTGAATTAAATTTAGTATGGAGGGGTTTTCGGGGAAAATGTTTTTTCATCGAGTTTTTTTTTTAAGCAATCGAGCAAAGCTTGGTCACCCAGACATTACACATAATCGTCTCACCGCTCTGCCCCTCGAGCATGGATCATCGATACGATAAAATTTTACAAGTTACTTGCACGGCTGCTTTGGTTTCACGCGTTTGTTCGTTATTCAAATTTATCGAGAATTATTTTCAAATATCGTATTGATGATTCATGCTCGATGGGTTTCGATAGAAAACCAGCGCTGCTTTCCACGTACGTGTAGAGCAGCATTTATACTGAGGGACCTATTTGGTCCCCACTACACAGAGGGGACTAATTTGCTCCAAACTAATTTACAATTACATAATGTTTTCTGTTTATATTCTTCTATCTTCAGTCATGTCTGTGTCTCTTTATATTGTGTTCTCTGTGTCTTGTGTGTCTAATTAACTATTCTATAGAAACTAGTGGCACGATATGAAGAAGGAGAATACATAAATGTTTGTTCACAGGCGTTCAGTCCGAAGATGGATCACCTGACATGTTTCCTCCCTGGCACGCTAGCTTTGGGTCATTCGAACGGTCTGCCAGACTGGCACATGCGGATGGCAGAAGAGCTGATGCAAACCTGCTACCTCACATACGCAGCGCACCCAACCTTCCTCGCGCCAGAGATCACCCACTTCAATCTGGTACGCCATGCCATACATATAAATACACTAGTTGCGCCCCGCGGTTTCAACCGCGCAGATTTAAATTTCGGTATTCCCACGGGATAAAAAGTAGCCTATGTGCTATTCTAGACTATAATCTATATCTCTGCCAAGTTTCATTCAGATCCGTTCAGCCGATCCGGCGTGAAAGAGTAACAAACATCCATCCATACTAACAAACTTTCGCATTTATAATAATAGTAGTAAGATTAAATATAATTATATGAGTTATCTAGTGCCTATAACACAAGCTTTGAGTAGCTTACTTTGGGGCTAGATGGTGCTGTGTGGATTGTCCAGCATTTTTTTTTATTGTTTTTAACAACCTATGTTGAGATGAAATTAATTTTTGTTTACAGGCTAGCCCCACAGAAGATATGTACACGAAAGCGGCCGATGCGCACAGCCTCCTACGACCAGAATTCGTCGAAAGCCTGTGGTACATGTATCAGATAACCGGCAACACTACTTATCAAGACTGGGGGTGGCAGATCTTTCAGGTATGATACACTAGTTGCGCCCCGCGGTTTCCGAAGAAGTGAGCGATTTAGATAACTAGTGGCTCTGGGAGCTGTAGACCTTGCGAGCATACTAAAAGTGAGCTATTTGAGGAATTTAATGTGCAAGTGCATTTTCCGTTTTGTGATTTTTTTGATCTTTTTGATTTTTTTTGCATCATCTTGTGTAGAATGAGGTCCGTTGTGTTTCTCTCAAATTTGATTGAAAACCATCGATTGTTTGATGAGCTATCCTGTTCATCATGCTGAAGATCCTTATCAGATCTTCGCCAAACTTTTATGAGACCAACTTATAGTTACTACCTTTCAAATAAAAAAAGAATAATCGAAATCGGATCTCATTTGGTGGAGATATCCAGTATATCAAATAGCCCCCTTTTTGCCCTTTTTTTGGGGGAAGTACCCCTCCAATCAAAACTCCCCGACGACAAAAAAATCTAATAAGTCATATAACCTGTGTACCAAGTTTCGTCCAGATCGGTTGAAAAATGCGACCTGTAGAGGAGAACAGACAGACAGACATCCGGACGAACGCATTTTTGGCCAATGTGGAAACTGAGACGCTTCGCTCGCTCGGTCAATTATACTAGTGGCTCTGGGAGCTGTACACCTCACGAGCATACTAAAAGTGAGCTATTTGAGGAATTTAATGTGCAAGTGCATTTTCCGTTTTGTGATTTTTTGATCTTTTTGATTTTTTTTGCATCATCTTGTGTAGAATGAGGTCCTTTGTGTTTCTCTCAAATTTGATTTAAAACCATCGATTGTTTGATGAGCTATCCTGTTCATCATGCTGAAGATCCTTATCAGATCTTCGCTAAACTTTTATGAGACCAACTTATAGTTACTACCTTTCAAATAAAAAAAGAATAATCGAAATCGGATCTCATTTGGTGGAGATATCCAGTATATCAAATAGCCCCCTTTTTGCCCTTTTTTGGGGGGAAGTACCCCTCCAATCAAAAATCCCCGACGACAAAAAAATTCTAATAAGTCATATAACCTGTGTACCAAGTTTCGTCCAGATCGGTTGAAAAATGCGACCTGTAGAGGAAAACAGACAGACAGACAGACATCCGGACAAACGCATTTTTGGCCAATGTGGAAACTGAGACGCTTCGCTCGCTCGGTCAATTAGCGATTGCGCTAATGTTATTATTATCTCTCTCTTATCTCATTAGATATTGAATCACTAAACTTAAGATAACACTTTTTTAATGCACAAAAAATATTTTTAAGTAGACAAAAGGTGGACTTAATGCTAAGAGCATTTTCTACCTGCTCACCTTGAAGGTAGATAATGAGGTAGCTCGGCGTGCTATTATAAAAAAAAATCGTTCGTTCGTTCGGGGCTCGGGGGCGCAGGGCTCGTTCGTATATGCATATCTTGCGAGAAAATGCTTTTTTATAGGTGATGGTCACCACTAAACATCAGGTGTGCCATCTGCAAATAGTAAAAAAAAAGTATTAGTGAGAAAACTAAACGGGAGACGTCCTCCTACCCGATGGACTGACGACATTGTTAGGATCGAACCGCGGGATGTCGGTGGATGGAAAGGGCTCAAAATCGTTCTTCCTGGAAATGTATAGGAGGCCGGGGGCTATGTCCAGCAGTGGATTTCTTTAGGCTGAAAATGATGATGAGTGATAAAACTGTATTTCTTTTGTTTTACTTTTCGACCATACCTTAATGTATTTTTATTCTTCAGGGCTTCGAGAAGTACGCCAAAGCGGCGTTCGGTTACTCGTCGCTCGCCAACGTAAAGTCAGAGAAGCCGATTCAGCGCGACCAGATGGAGTCCTTCTTCCTTTCAGAAACGCTCAAGTATCTGTACCTATTGTTCAGCGATGACCGGCATTTGATAGACCTTAGCAAGTACGTGATTAACACCGAGGCGCATCCCCTACCGGTGCATTTGAACTAAGAAACAGCACTGTCGGACACCGACGGAAGTAATCTATAAGCGAACGACGTACGAGCCTATACCGCGGTTATGAATAACGTCGGTTTTACGCTCGTCGGTGATGATCGTCGAGCGAGTGAAACCGCGGTCTTATGGCTCGTCGGTAAAGCTCTAGTCCGTCCGTCTAGCGCTGTCGCCGATAACTGGCGACTTGGCTCGTCGGCCGTGATCGACACGCGGTCTGGAACGACGAGCCGACTAAAAATGAAGCAATCATGACGAGCCGCGAGCCAGGCTAGTCAAGTCACAAACCCGCGGTTTGGAATAATACACCGGCGAGCTTTACCGACGAGCCATAGGAACGCGGTTTTACTCACTCGTCGATCAGGGCCTTTACAGCCGCTGTACAAGCATAAACGGTTGAATTGTATCAAGGTTGTATAAGGGCGCGGACGCATTTGTGACATGGTAGTAACTGAAAACAGCTTCGTGTTTCAATATCGAACTTTCGTTACAGCAATATTTTTGGTACTTATAGAAATTTTCGGGTACCTAGCCGGAATAAAACGGTACGTCAAATCGATGTATAAAGGTATCTTTATTTTCCGGTAATTCAGTCTCTGGTTGTATTGCTGGGCGCTTTAATCAGTCGGACAAAATATTTATCTGTTTTTAGAACCGCCCCCTCAAATGCTGTAATACATACAGTCCCATTTTAGGAGCTTAACGAAAAACTATAAAACGCACTGTGCGTTTTTCTAGATGTAATAGATAATTGTAAAAAATTAGAAATCCGTTTATGTAAATAGAACCTAATAATTCTATTCTACGACCAGAGAATACTGGTTCGTTCCATGGTCTAAAGTCAAAGTCAAAGTATTTTATTGCATAAGTACATGTATGAGAAGATGTCACATAATTATAATAATGTCCAATGTATTCTACTTAAAACTATGCTATGATGCTACATACACGTTTTACACGTTCGGAACTCAGGCCTACAGTTATATGTTTATGATTTATTAATACTCAAATAGTTCATAATACCTACTAATTTGCAAGACTTTGTTAGCACCTTATTTTATCTTTGGTCAATTGAATTGGTTAATTGATTTTAATGGCAATTAATTTGGATTTGAATTCTTAGGGTAATGAAAATATTCAAAATTAAAATAACGCCGATAAACAAACGCTATGTTTGTGTTTTTTTGTTTTCTTTCAACAAAAAGGCGTTTTAGTGGTAAAAACACATACACCCCTTATACATACATCCTTTATACAGATAACATTTAATGCTACGTACTAATGATCGCAAATTCTAGGTTCCTAATTTGGCTTTAGATTGCCGAAGCTCCTATAGCAATGATATAAAAAGTATGAACGAGGTAACTAGATGGTAGGCTATGTAATCAATTTTAATACCAAGTAGGTATTTGGAATATGTAGGTAACGACAAGACATTTTTTTAGTAAATTCAAGTACTTAATATTTAAAATAACTGTAACAAAAACCTAGAATTCGAAATATATTACCTACACAATTTGATAATCATAATAAAATAATAATTAAATATTGCTGGACTTTATCACTCGGTATTATGTAGCCTCAAATAAGCCAAAGCTTGTGATATGGGAACCAGATAGCTGATATAACACTTAAAACTAAATACTTTTTTGAAAATATACATACTTATAATTGTATAATTACACCCAGATAAAGAACAAACATCCATGTTCATCACACAAATATTGTTCTCGGTGGGGATAGAACCCATGGCCTACGGCGCAGAAGGCAGAGCTACTACAGAGCTGTGAAGGCTGTCATTATATAATAGAGTAAAAAAAAGTTAAAGTACCTACAGTACTTTAGTAGAGATGTTGAAATATTGAACATTTTTATTCTCATTGATTTCTAAAAAACGTTTGTAGCTCATTATTATTTTTATTCAAAAACTAGACATTGAAATAAACTAGATTAACTGTTTTGAGACAAAAAAAAATATTTTCATTTCTTGTATGTACCTACCTACTAAACTTGTGATAATCGATTATTCTACTAGAATAGTGTTCCATTTTTAATTGTTATTTTTACTCTGTATAATAATAATAAACTATCTAGTAAACTATTTCGTTAACGCACAACTTCTCGATCGCGCGTTTCGACATGTTGTAAGATATATCACTAAACCCATTTTCGTAAAATCGCAATCAACCATTTTGAGAGCGATCAGTGATTTTTTTACTAAATTGTAATTGTTTTATTTATACTAATTTATTAAAAAAAAAAATTTATTGATATAAGTTTTCCTACAAAAGTGCATAACTAGTTTTTGTACAAATGAAAACTTCTGAGTAGGAAAACTTGTATCTGTATTAGATAAACTTGTATAAAAATGACATTAACGTTTGCATTCAAATTTTTGTAGTTCCTTGTATTCCATGTAATAGGTAAATTTGTGTTTTATCAACTTCATTTTTTTACAATATATTATATTATACATTAAGGTAGTATAACCAGTAGAACTGCATCTTTTCGCCGATTATTTTAGTGGTTTACTACATAATTATTGGTTAATTAAATTTTAAGAATTTCTTACCTTGCTCGGCTGGACCCATAATTATTGTAACTTGGGTTAAAATACCTAAGTTCAATCCAATTACAACACTAACGCCCGGTTTCTGAAAGCTCGATCAACACTAATCGGCTATCAAGTCACTTGCTACTAGTATCTCTATCTAATTTGAAGTAAAAGCTGAAATAGCAAGTGACTCGACAGCCGATTAGTTTTGATCGAGCATTCAGAAACCGGGGGTGAGATTCGTTATTTTATTATACTGTTAAAAAAGGACTGTTATGGACAGGGTACTTAATCTCTCATTATAGTCTCATTACATACATACATATTACAGTCTCATTATAAAAACATCTGATTTTATTTTATAAGATGATTATATTATATTAAAATTGTAATAAAATGTCCTTATGTGAACAGTTCATGCCAAAAATAAGTTTATAATTTTCGTTGTTTTTTTTAATTTAATTTTATATAAGTAGGTACCTAATAATATTATTGTTTAATTGGATATTGTTGCTGCAAAAAGCTTTAGTCACAAATTGGATTGATATAGCTAGGCTACATTGTAAGTTACCAAGAAACTAGTTACAAATTATAACAATAATTTAAACACGTTAAAAATTTTAGAACCTTTGCGTTTGATATTATTTAAAACATGCTTCAGGTAGGTACATCTATCTCTCTTACATCTTTGCTACTACCAACATTTTCAAACACAATCATAAAAAGAAAAAAGTTGTTTCTTTTATTTTTATAAACTTATTTTATTTCATGAAAAATAAGGCTTTACATAATGATTCATGTTTAACATGAAAAGGTTATTTCGTTTGTTGTCAATATATTCGTTACCTTGGTTTAATATTATTTCAAAGGTAAGTTAAAAACCAAATTAAAAATATCGTTTGAATGAGTTTTACTGCAACATTTATAGGTCTTTATGTAACTTCTGCATTTTATATATACGTACGTACCTACGTACATTTTTAGTGTTAAATGTGAAACTGAAATAATGATTCTAAAAAAATATAGGTACTTATTATTAAATTAGTACCATTTACCGAATCCCTTTGTAGTTTTCTTTACTTTTAACATTTATTTCCTTAACAAATTACGGCCACAGAATGTACCTTACCAACATATTATAGTTACACTAGTTACGCCCCGCGGTTTCACCCGCGCAGATTTAAACCCCGGAATTCCCACGGAATAAAAAGTAGCCTATGTGTTATTCCAGACTGTAATATATCTCTCTGCCAAGTCATCCAGATCCTTTCAGCCGTTCCGACGTGAAAGAGTAACAAACATCCATCCATCCATCCATACAAACTTTCGCGTTTATAATATTATCAGGATATACACATACCTAGTTGAATATTAAATTAACATATAAAATTAGTAAATGTTATGTTTATTAAACACAGTCGTTTATAGTAAGAATACTTTATTTTACAAGGTACATATAGGTACAATAAAAACTAATATTACCTAAATATAACTCTAATCTGAGTGTTTTTAGATCACTACAATACAAATTAGCTACCTTTTGAACTAAGGCAAGGTCCTGGCGAACGGTAGCTATAATACCTACATGAAACGTAAAAAAAAGTTTGGATAATTAATATTTTAATTCAGCTACCGTCTGCTACCCTCTACCTAAGCTACGATCAAAGCAACGTACAATATAATATGAGATGTATAAAACTGGTTACTAAAAAAGTCGATATAAGATTCTGAAGCTCGTTGGATTTCATTGAAGCTCCTTTACAGGTTTAGTAAAACACATGTACAATCCAAATCCAAAATTAAGAACTAAACAATCGGGACGCTACATTTTGCCAGGCGTCTCCAATTTGAACAAACTTTTAGACAAAATTAAATTTGTCCAACTTAATAATACCCAATATTTTTGTGCAATTTATAGGTGCTAAACAATTTTGTATGTATTGATAAATCAATAGGTATAGTTATTGCTAACTTAGCTTATATTTCAGATTGTCTGTACAGAAACATTCCTTATTCGTCACCTTAGCTTAGTAAGCGATTTCGTATGAGCACAAAGACAGGGTCTAGGGTTACACGCCATTGCAAATACAATCATGGACAGGACTAACCAATCCTCACCAACCTTCGTCTTATTATTTAGATCCGCATTTACTAGTATTACAATGTATTTCCAATATCAGCCTGCAGCATAAAATGAAGTAAAAACAAGTTCTATAGTTCTTAGGTAGCACCTGCATCTGGCATGTTTTGTAACTGTGTGTACAGGCTACACATCATTTTTATGTTTATATTTATATAATACCTATAATTTGTACCGACAGACAAATACTAATTCATGGTCATGCGGCCCTATTTGACATCTCAACATACAAAAAAGCGCATAAAAATTCGTCAGTTAGATTGTACAAAAATATATTAGTTATCATGAAATCGAAGATTCCAATTTATTCAAAAAAGAGGCACTCTATAGGTACTGTAATATACTGTGATAGTCCTTTCAAGAGTCGCCAATGTGATACAAATAAACATTCCTTGCCAATATTTTGAGCAGCAAGTAAAATACCTTAACTTTAACCACGGATTATTTTTTTAATTTATTTAATAAATTTATTGATTTAAATAATTTATTTATTTATTTAATTATTTTATTAACTTTCAACACTTTCAACACGTCTATAGACGGTGGGTGCAACTTGCATCCTAAGTGGTACACGCGCACTTTACCTATGTGTCACTTTTTTTAGGTTAAGTACCTACCTATTTATTTTTTATTTATTTTTGTGTAATTTTTGTTTTTTGTAGATGTAAGCATTTTGTAATTTTTTTTTAATGGATCTCGTGTCTGAAATAAGCATAAGTACTTATTTTAAAATATGAGATTAGGTATTGATGACAATCATAGTGTGACTTTACATTTTCAAATACTTATGTACATATATCACTAATAATTTATTGGTGTTTATGTCTATAAGATTTCACTATCTTCTTGTGTGAGCATGTTGAGATAGCATTTCACGCTAAAAAAAGCTGTAAATTATCATTATTTAGTATGTATGTCTTTTCTGAATATAATCTACTGCAATCGATTATGACAGTTTATCTCTTTCAGAAAATAATAACTGTATTGTCAATACACAAGTTATAAGTAGGTACTAGAGTAAATTTATTGTATAGTAGTACAGACTTGCATTTCAAACAGAGGAATTAGCAGAGATCATGGGAAACCTATATAATTATGTTTAAAATGTTTGATTAAATTTCATGTCAGGGTATATCACTACATAGTATAAAACAAAGTCGCTTTCTCTGTCGCTATGTCCCCTTGTCCCTTTGTATGCTTAAATATTTAAAACTACGCAACGGATTTTGATGCGGTTTTTTTTAATGGATATAGTGATTCAAGAGGAAGGTTTATATGTATAATACATGCATGATATGTGCACCCGTGCGAAGCACGGGCGCGCGAGCGGGTCGCTAGTCATGATATAAAATATATTAGGAATGTCATTGAAGAATTTGGTTTTACTTATTTTTAAAAGGTAGGTATGTACTCGTACTAAGTACATACTATAACTTCATTTTGATATAATCAACCAGTTGTATAGCACTTTGGCACTGGCTTACTGATTTGTATCACTGAAAAAACACAAACCACTAAACTTTCATAGAGTAGACTTCAGTGAGAAAATAACTATAATTGGCTGCTTTAGTATAGTTTACCACAAAGTTAACAGCATGGTTTGATTAACGTATCAAGGCTAAAATTATACAAAATTTTCATTTTAATCAGTAGTTTTGATTATGATATTTTAAACCAGTTTATCTGTAATGGATAAAATGGTGTTGCTCCCTCCCTTTTGAACATAATGTGGCATTTGGAGTGTCTTTGATATTGGCTGGCTATACAATGATAGCCACCACATAAGGTAAATAAGTTGTCTATGTGGCCTCAGGAATGTAAGAAAAGTTGGTAAATATTGGTCAAGTCTTAGTAATACCAAAAGAAGGTAGATGAGAAACTGTTGGTTTACATGAGGGTACAGTCGCAACACTGGAGTGTGTAATACAGACATTTGAAGGCACAGTCTTCCTCATCCGGATTAGAAGCCGTGGACCGAGGCGGTACTTTAATAGTTGGCTGTGTCACATACACACTGTCAACTTTGTCAACTGGCTTGTTTTTCTCTTCAGGATTGCTTGCAAATCCATCCTTATTTTCAAGGTTATCTTCTATATCATTGGCATCTCCTGCTGCCTCCTGAAACAACAAAGAAAAATCTGTGAATGCAGTTCAGAACATCTCAAAAAGTTATGGTCTTCTAGGAACATTTTCTTGTGCCTATATAGTTAATGGTAACTGCCCTTACTGCCTTGATAACACCTGTACATGTGAAATCACCATGTAATAAATAACATCCACCCATACAGAGAACAAACATATACCTACCTATGTTCATCACCCAAATCTTTGTATCTGGTGGGAATTGAACCCACAGCTTACGAAGGCACAGCTAAATTGATTTAGTAGATTCCAGTAAACTCCTTGATTTACATACCTATTATGTAATATGTAATGTAATAGAACTTGGGGTTAGGGGGGATGCAAGTAGTGGTAGATGGCAAGTCATTCCCTTGAGTCCTTTTGTCCTCAACTCAGGTAGGACTGCTATTATAGCCAACCCAAAACATTTACTACTTATCATGACTGCCTAAGTAAATATAGATGTACCTTTTGATAGACTTTGCTTTCATCTGTCTTATCATGTTTTAAAAGTTTGTCTTCAAGGTCTGCAATCTCAGAAGGTGCTTCGGCTATCGTTGCTGCCGTACCTGCACTGGCCACTGTGGCAATGGGACCCTTCAGACGCTCTGGCACAAGGAGGGAAGCTTCCTCATCTTTCTTTTTGTGTAGTTCTGAAGAATCGCCTGACATACTGTAGATTACAATGAATTACAATCAGAAAAAATATTACTTCATATGTAAAAGAAAACATAATTATATCAACTAAAATGCCCACACATCAGATTTCATTTCATGACACAAGTCACAACTGAACTAGGTACATAACTCTCAACAACAAGTAGGCAGGTAAAACATGCATGCATACGAAGCCGGTATAAGTAGGTACAGCCGACTACGGTGAATTGAATAATTCACCTTACTGTGACGCTCTCGGTTTGTTCCCCCGACATTCGACGCCAAGTGTTGATGATTGCATCAAAATTATTGTTTTCTTGCATCATTTTGATTGAACGTGCGGTTGACAATATGTAAACAAAAAGTTTTCTTTCAGTAACTTATTCGAAACTGCTTCAGATTTAGCATTGTAAATTGGAAGAGTTGGAAGTAGACTTTTATAAGCTTAAATAACTTTACATCCTAGGTGAATTTCGGTGGGTGGGCCGTGCGTGGAATATCCACAAAGTTCACATTCACATCACACACAGGTAAAAATCATAAGCCACCACGCAAAAATAAATAAAGCAAAACAAAAAACTAAACACAAGCTAGCTAATCAAAGAGTATACCTACATACAATAGAAGAAGCTATTCAAGCTATATAGTATGCAAGAGGAATAGAGATGGGCTTGGGCTGGTGTGGGCTACTAACTAGAGTTAACTCGAGTAGATGATTTCTAACTCGAGTTGACTTTTTTTGCTTGTGTGTAAGTCTACTTCGCCACTGTCGAGTTTAGCAATGTTAAAAGGTTAAATGTCATTACATAGAGTTGCCGATTTATCATTTCATTTTATATCGCATTCTCGCGAGAATGTGGAGCGGGCTTAAAAATCATACACATATTTTCGTTCTGCTAACCAGAGTTGTTAATGGTACGCGTCCACCGCGTCCGCATCGCTGCGTACGGAGCGGACGGAGCGTAGGTATTTACAAAATGCCGATGCGATAGGGTGCGTCCACAGCATCGGGATTTTGCACCGGCCGGCGGCAGTATCTGTATTTTCAAAGCAATTCCGAATGGCGCGTTCACTGCGGATGACGGCATCAGCAGAAATACCGGCGCGTTCACTGTGGATGACGTCATCAGCAGAAATACCGGTCTCTGGCGCTGAAATACCGATCCAGTGCACGTACATATCAACAAATCCGTCCGCTCCGTACGCAGCGACGCGGATGCGGTCGACGCGTAGGTACCTTAACTCAAGTTAGGTAGGTACCTGAATTTCCACTCGAGTTAACACCGTGTTTATTCGGAGTTGGCACATCACTAGAAGTAATAATGTCGGTCGAGTCCGGTTATTGTACGACATGCTATTGTGCACTGTATGTACAGCATCAGTCAGCATGATTTTTGGATTGGAATCCATTCAGGTACTTTTTGGATTCGTTCTATCTGGGTGTACCTACCTATACCTATAATATATATAATATATAATACATTATCGGGGTGTGTAATATCTAGATGTGCAATATTGTCACGTGTCGATAATGATGCCTGTTTATTAAAATAACGTTATGGCAAATGTGCATAAAGCACGACGCCAAAAAAAAAATAACGTTAGTACCATGAAGTTGTAGATAAATAAATAAAATAAATAAATAAATAAATATTGGTGGACTTTCCACACAGCACTATCTAGCCCCAAATTAAGCTTATGCTTGTAATATGGGAGAACCAGATAGCTGATATACTACTTATAATACTTTTTTTTTGTAAATACATACTTATAATATAATATAACACCCAGACAGAGAACAAACATTTATTTTCACCACACAAATGTTTGTTCACGGTGGGAATCGAACCCACGACCTACGGCGCAGAAGGCATAGCTACTACCAACTGAGCCACGTAGGCTGTCAAAAGATAAAAAATAAAGGAGTTGTTCAAATTTTTCATGGAGGTTGGTATAAAAATAAACTTGAGCTTGAAGCAAGACTGTATGCTATTTTAGTGAAATAGCATATTATTTAAATAATATAACGGATATTAAAAAAAATCTAGAACCCTCCGTTTTTTTTAAACATAAGTAGAACCAAGATGTTCTTGCAACATTAAAGAAGGCCTGGCAACCCTTTAGAAAAAGTATTTTGCAACATCGTGACGCGAATACCCTGGAACGCACCGTATGACAGAGATAGTGCCTTACGTTTTAGAGTTTATGTCTCACTCTAACTTGGAGCATAAAGTAGGAATAAATTTTTAGTGTCGTGGAACAAATTCAATACGTTGAATTGAAATAGCGAGAGTTGATTTTTTTTTTGATTTGAAAATCACACGGTGTTTCGACTTCGTTTCGCGTTGTTCGTAATTTCGTGGTGCTTCGTGTGTTTTGTTGTTCTGCCATTGATATTTTGACTTTTGAGTTGGTGTTTATTACTTGTATTCAAATTCCTTGGTTTATTCCGAGTTGTCACATCACTTTGAAGTAACGAGAATGTCAAGTCATCCTGATAGTGAATGTTTTTTTGTTATTAGTGTTGCCGTGCTGGCTTCTTTACATGTTTTTCTCCCTAAAATATTTTTATAATTTTTACGAAAATGGAGACTTAAAAATATGAGTTTGGTCTGATCAAGTAGGTAGTCTAATTTATTTGCTTTCTACTTGGGTATTTTTCATACTCGATCAAATTACTGGGGAATAAAATACCACTACTGACCGTATCCTTTATCTACTACGTACTAACTACGTACTAACTTGTAAATTTTTAATCCTCAGGTTTTTGTGAGAAATAAATTAAATTTTATTATTTTATTATCAGGAGCCGGTAGTGTCCCACTGCAGGGCAAAGGCCTCCCTTCCTTCTCTCCAGTCGCTTCTATTTTGGGCCACTGTGGACCAGTTCTGTAAGATCGTACTTTTTTCAAAAATTCTAATTACCTCTAGGTACTCAGGTACTACATTCAGGTACCTATCCAAGTCACGCTCATTTCCAAAATAAATTTAGCTACTTACTAGTTGTACATAGACGGGGCTCTCTCTTTTTTCTTATCACAGTTAACGGAATTGTAAACCACATCTTTATGTTTATTTTTCTTTGTTGGGATCCATATTATACCAAAGCTAGACTTGCCACTTCTCGGTGCAAAAGAGGCACCAGCCTTCTTAGAAGTGGTAGATGCAAATGCGCCTGCTGGTTTACTAGTACCGAAGGTTGGTGCTTTGTTGGATTCTTTGGAACTGGAGCTCTTGCTTGACGATCCATATGAGCTGCCGCTGGGCTTACCGGCAGTGGTACCGAGTGGCTTTTTCACTGCAGCCCCACTCTTGCCAGTGAGGCCTGAACCTTTCCGAATCGATGCCAGTTTGTCGATCTGAAATTCAAATGCGTACTTAGGTACTTATACCTAGGTACATAATAAAGTGAGTCTTCTTCTAATGTAAGTAATCAATACCGCACCTATAATGTAACTACTTAGTAAGCAGTTATTATTTTCAGGCCATTGGGCGAAGAAATTCGACCCGGCCAGTGAAATCTTGCATACAATATCGGGCGATTATTGCTTAAAAAATTGCCAGTGTATAAGCGCACTATACTTACGGCTACCTACAATACTGCGTGTCGTACTACATGCGCATCAAAAGCCGTTGCGTAGTTTTGTGAAAGTTTTTACATCGTTTTTAAACGACAGGTAGGATTTACGACCTTTCACGGAAAGGTCTTTTCGAATCCTAATGTCATTATTAGTTCGACCCGAACAGAGATTTCGTGACGCGATGCGAACGCTGCTAAAATATATGTGAGTGGTAGTCAGAGGCAAGTCCAAATATTGTGTTTGGACTTGTTTCTGGCTGCCACCTAAGTAGGTACTAACTAATTATGGTAACCAAGTTTCAACTGAATTGGCATATTTGATTGAGTGAGCGAAGCGAACGAAAATCTTACAATCAACTAGGGCGATTTGGCATTTTATGTGTGTATGTATGTATGTATGTTTGTCCGACGATAACTTGAGAATCGTTTATCCGATCGGCATGAAATTTGGTAAGTCGATAGCTTGTACTTGAGAAATTTACTGGTAAGTATATGGGTAAAATCGGATGAGGGGTTATTAAAATATAGGGTTTTTTAAGGGGGCAAAAATTAAAAAAGTTACCCAATAAAATAAAGTTACGTGTCATATGAAAGGACTTGGCTTGGACATTCCAAAACCATTTTTATTTTTTTTCTAGGATGCCCGCTTTTTTAGATACAACAAAAAAGTTAAATTAAGATAACCAACGACCAAAGAGCTCCCATTTCTAAGAGTTTCGTTGGTATCAAGGTTTTTCTACTGGTCGGCCAGTTTCTTTGCTTTTTCAATTATTTTTTCTTGAAAAAAAATATGAAGGTACTTGGCTCTCATTAAATGGTGATAGCGACTTGTTCTGATGATGAAGCCAAGGTCTGTTCAACGGAACTCTTCAATAAATAGGCCAATTCAGTTGAAACTTGGTTACCATATTTTGTTAGTAAGTGTCAGCCAGAGACATGTACAAAGACAATGTTTGGACTTGCCTCTGACTACCACTTACTTATATTTTCGGAGCGTTCGCGTCGCTTCACGAAATCTCAGTTCGGGGCGGAGTTATTGAAGTTTCGTTGAACAGAAATTGGCTCCATCCTCAGAACAGGTTGCTATCACCATTTGATGAGAACCAATTTTATGGAACGGGGCACCCAAGTATCAGCTGCAACGATTTGACTCCCTACAGAGAAGAGCCGTTAGAATTATCAGCGATCCCAAACTCAGTGATACGCTAGAGCCGCTCAGCTTATGCCGCGACATTGGCTCTTTATGCGTGTTTTATCGGCTGTACAACGGGGAATGCTCGGAGGAGCTATTCGACCTTATCCCAGCGTCGAGATTTTACCACCGCTCCTCTCGGCACCGGGATCGAGCTCATCCACACATTCTGGAACCCGGGTCTCTCGTACTCTCCGTTTTTCACGCTCATTTCTTCCCCATACCCATAGGTAGGCTGTGGAATGAGTTACCACCAGAGGTTTTCCCGCCAAGATTTAACATGAAAAGCTTCAAGAAAAATGTTAATAAAGTTCTTCAGGGTAGGCAACGCACTGACAACGCCCCTGGTGTTGTTGTTGTCTATGGGCGACGGTGACCGCTTACCATCAGGTGGGCCGTTAGCCTGTTTGCCTATCTTTTACATAAAAAAAACCAAGTATACTAAGTAGGTACCTACCTTTTTAAAAGCAAAGGAACTGGCCGACCAGTAGAAAAACCTTGATGCCAACGAAACTCTTAGAAATGGGAGCTCTTGGATCGTTGGTTATGTTAATTTAACTTTTTCGTTGTAATTAGGTATATGAAAAAGCGGGAGTACTAGAAAAAAAAAATGGTCTTGAAATGTCCAAACCAAGCCTTTTTAGGTATAATACCTATGACATGTAGGTACCTAATATAATAACATATTTTTTTGTCTTTTTTATTTTTTGCACCCTTAACCCCATATCCCCTTATCCGATTTTATTCATATACCTACCTACTTACCAGTAATTTTCTCAAGTACAAGCTATCGACCTAAAAAATTTCACGCAGATCGGTTTCACGGTTCTCATGTATTGTTATTAATAATTAGATAGAGGTAAGTAGCAAGTGACTTAACCAAGTAGGTAGGTACCTAAACACTACTTGTTCTTAGTACTTGACAGCCGATTAGTGTTGATCGAGCTTTCAGAAACCGGGGGTAAATAAAATACCCGAACACTTCAAAATAAACAATGCTGATGTTTGTCGCTGTCCTTGGTTACTTCGATAGATTTTCCTATTTTGGATTAGGATCTTAGGTATCACAGACTAGTAGGAACCATCTACCTGCTCATATCACGTGGTCCAACTCCCAGCATAGGTCGCTCTAGACTACCTAGGTACTTACTCTACCTACTGTTGTGCGACTAAACTTTGAGGCGACCACGTCTCATTTTCACCACTGAATCCCTTCCTACCTACAGTAGGTAGGTACGCTACACTTTCATAACCTTATGCCTAAGTAGGTACTTCTTACGTGACTGACTATTAAAATCATGACCTTATTTAAATCTTCACATCACACAGAGCACCTCTTATTTATTCTGTGATCCATCATTACTGCATGTTTCATTAGAGAAAGTAGGTAATAAAACACATAGTGCGAAGGTGGAATAATACACACATACCTGTTAATAATCCACTGGGAAAAATACACAGAACTTACACTCAACCTGATTGTTTTAAAATGTGTGATTTGAATGCTAAAGATTATTATGGATTGTGAGTAGGTAACTGTTTAGGCTCCTTCAAGCGTACGTGACACGCGTTCGCGTAGCCGACCGCGGTATGGTTATGGATATGGACGCATTGGACGCGTCTGGCTGGGCTGCCTTGTCGCCGACTGGCTTGCCTGCCACTTGCCACACACCTGAGAGCTAATGAGATGTGCGCCTCACGATACGACACAATAATAAGGTTCGGTATGATAGACGAAAGACAACACGGTGGGTAGGCAATGTGTGCTTAAGTAGTTCTATTTCCTATTCATGACTCAACTAGGCACTAATAATAGGTACCTAGTATCTAATTACCTACATCCTGGAAAAATACCAACTATGTTTTCTCTGTTAACGTATCACTTGAGAAAACTTTAGAAGAAGCTACCTATAGGTACTCTTTCCAATACTTACCTAGTTTCAATTAGGTAAGTAGGTTTTTTTTTATACATCTAGCTGATGGAACAAGCAGATGGCCCACCTGATGAGAAGTGGTAACCATCACCTATAAACAAAACATTGCCCCGTAGGTCACGCACAATAGGAACGTGCCCTACGATGCACTGCCCTGCGTCCATCAACTTGAGGCATACAGATGTTAAGCCTCATGTGCCTGTAATTACACCGGCGACCACACTCTTCAAACCGAAACACAGCGTCGCTGCTTGGCGGCAGAAAAAGGCGTGGTGGTAGTAGGTAGGTACTTCCCCGGACGAGCCCTTCACAAAGAGCTCTACTACTCTTATATACACACACAGGTACATAAGTATCTACCTAGTTTATTTCGAGGTAGGTATTAGTCTAGTCTACAATATACCTAGGTACCTCTACCTTCATGTAGGTACCTACGTACTATCTGTATAAATACATGGTAGAGGTACCCTCTAAGTTTTGTGAGATTCGTAATTTCGCGGAAAGACCGAAGTCTGTTGGTAAGTTGAAAAAGCATCTACCTAATTCAAGAATTTGAACAAATTGATAAGAATTTCAATTTTGTTTAATCATTCCGATCTAAGTAAGTAGGTATAGGTATAGTGGTGTCATCTTTGTTTATTAAACCTACGAGTAGGTAGGAACTTAGAGCAATCGTCTACAAAACAACACAACACACACACGTAGATAAGTAAGTTACCTATACACATCGATAAACTTTAGCAATATCTATCTAGGTAGGTAGGTACACATCACTACATACCTAGTATAAAACAGTCACTTTCTCTGTCCATAAATATCCCTATGTATGTTTAAATCTTTAAAACTACGCAACGGATTTTGACGCGGTTTTTTTTAATCAATAGATTGATTCAAGAGGAAGTTTTATATGTATAATACATGCATGATTATAGGTATGCACCCGTGCGAAGCAGGGGCGTGCGGGCGGATCGCTAGTAATATTATAAAAATGAAACTTCGTATTTTTGTAGACGTTACCAATATACTCAAAACTACTGGTCGGATTTCAATAATTATTTTACTTACCATAAGAAAGCTAGTCATTATTGCTGCATGAGTAACATAAGTAGGCTACATTGATTACTGGAAAAAATTAGAGATCCTTAGGTAGGTACTAAAATATCATTAATGTAACCCAAGGTGTAAGTTTAAAAAATAAATAATGCTGGACAATCCACACAACACCATCAACCCCCTAAGTAAGCTACTCAAAGCTTGTGTTATGGGTACCTACTAGATAACTGATATATTTAATACATTATATGCTTACAATAGATATTTTTTATTATACACAGAAAACACCCAGACTAACGGAACATATTTCTGCAGATCGTACACAAATTTGTTCCGAGGCAGGAATCGAACCCGCAACCTCTTGCTTCGCAGGCGGACTCTCGCCTGCTGCGCCACTGAGGTCGACAGTTAATCCTTCTTCTTCTTCTTCTAATTTAAGAGCAATGCTCTTGTCGGCGTAATTGATGCATCTCTCCAGGTGTTTCTATTTAGGGCAACCTCCTTATACGACATGACGGCAATCTTCGCTTTTATTTGGCTCATGTAGCTTATCCTATGTCTTCCCCTGCCTCTCTTTCCTTCCATCTTTCCTTCGATTATTTTCCTTATAAAGCTGTCATGTCTTACAAAATGTTGAAAATTATGAAGTCCACTTAGTCCACCCATGCGAAGCTGGGACAAGCCGCTTGTATGGTATAGTATTCAAATTCTTGGGTATATAAATACCTACATAAGATTTTCTTACGTCATTCTTAATATCTTGCTTGACGGAGAGAATATCAGAGGTCAAATTTATACCTACCTACTTCGTGTCTACTGTCTGGCATATGGAACACGGAATAGAGAATATGGAACATGCAATAAGTTACAAGCAGGTAATACCTACTTACAAATATTTAGGCAGATATATAAGCTTATTCCCAGAGGGCCACGACTTCATTGTTTTCAAAAAATAAAAGTTCATAAGTACCTACTTTGATTCCCAACCCCAGACCAAATAAAAAAGTACCTATTGGTCTGTTCCCAACGGGTCCACGACATCTCATAAAAAACGCAGATATATTACTACGCAACGACAAAATGAAATATGACGATGTCTTTTAATCTAGCCCCGGCTCTAGCTAGCCGGGTCCAGGGTTCTGATGTAAATAACTAAAACCGAGTTCCAAATTGCTGTTAATAATAAAAAAAATACGTCAAATCCAGTCATCTAACAAGCATGGTGCGTCCATCCAATTGACATTGAAGTCAGTAATAGGTATTTATTAACTGGTCACGACCGCGCCAGATGATTCTGGCCACCTATCGGCCTTGAGTGAGCATTCGTTGATAAAAGGCGGTTATTTCAAACAATTGTAGGCAAGCGTTCTTTCTTACTTCGACGACCTCAGTGGCGCAGCGGGCGAGACTCCGCCTGCGACGCAAGAGGTTGCGGGTTCGATTCCCGCCTCGGAACAAATTTGTGTACGAACTGCAGAAACTTGTTCCGTTGGTCTGGGTGTTTATGTATAATAAAAAATATATCTATGTAAGTATATAATGTATTAAATATATCAGTCATCTAGTAGGTACCCATAACACAAGCTTTGAGTAACTTACTTTGGGGCTAGGTGGTGCTGTGTGGATCGTCCAGCATAATTTATTTATTTACTTATAGCGCCGACAACTGCTAATGTGTGCTAAAGCTAATGTATTAATGTACCGAGGTACCTCTAGCTCACACAGTTCAACATGGATACCTACCTATTCTCGGGTCCAGAAACAAAGATAATTTTTGTCAACAAATGTGTTACCATCTATAAAATGATTGTTTCGACAAAGGAAATTACTCCATTTTTCAAAATATAAAGGTACCTAGGGTTTTTTTTCTATTCAATATACTTAGAATGGACAATAGCAATGGTTACGACTGGTAGACAATGCTATTAGCATCAAGTCCTCTTAGCACTACATTGTTTCGTGTGATTAAAAAAAAAAAAGTTTAATGAAGGTGGAGGAAAGAACGTTACCTCGAGATTTTCGATTCCAGCTGATTAGCGGCACTAACCATGAAAAAGAAATTGTGAAGGTTTTAAACAACCACAGGCTGTAAACTGTCAGTAAACTGCTAGGACATAGGTACACGAACCTCCGACTGTTACATTTTATCATTCGTCAAGACTGAAGAATGGATTTAACTAAAAGTACCTTTAAAACATTATCTTATATCCTACTAATTGACCGAGCGAGCGAAGAGCGAAGCGTCTCAGTTTCCACATTGGCCAAAAATGCGTTTGCCCGGATGTCTGTCTGTCTGTCTGTTCTCCTCTACAGGTCGCATTTTTTAACCGATCTGGACGAAACTTGGTACACAAGTTATATTATGACTTATTAGAATTTTTTTGTCGTCGGGGATTTTTGATTGGAGGGGTACTTCCCCCAAAAAAAGGGCAAAAAGGGGGCTATTTGATATACTGGATATCTCTACCAAATGAGATCCGATTTCGATTATTCTTTTTTTATTTGAAAGGTAGTAACTATAAGTTGGTCTCATAAAAGTTTGGCGAAGATCTAATAAGGATCTTCAGCATGATGAACAGGATAGCTCATCAAACAATCGATGGTTTCAATAAAATTTGAGAGAAACACAAAGGACCTCATTCTACACAAGATGATGCAAAAAAAATCAAAAAGATCAAAAAAATCACAAAACGGAAAATGCACTTGCACATTACATTCCTTAAATAGCTCACTTTTAGTATGCTCGGGAGGTCTACAGCTCCCAGAGCCACTAGTATTATAAACGCGAATCCTACTAATATTATAAACGCGAAAGTTTGTATGTATGGATGAATGGATGGATGTTTGTTACTCTTTCACGCCGGAACGGCTGAACGGATCCGGATGAAACTTGGCAGAGATATTGATTATAGTCTGGAATAACACATAGGCTACTTTTTATCCCTTGGGAATACCGGCTGTTGGCAGATATTTAGCATTTTAGCTGATAAATTTTAAGTTCCTAAATAATAACAAGATGTCGCCACAGGAAAGATAAGCACGCGCTATCGTTGCGTTTTGAGCAATGAGTGATATCAGCAATCGTAGGTATAAATGCGGTTGTTTCCCGATCACCGGGATTTAAATCGGCGCGGGTGAAACCGCGGGGCGCAACTAGTATTATAAACGTGAAAGTTTGTAAGTATGGATGGATGGATGTTTGTTACTCTTTCACGCCGCCGGAACGGCTGAACATATCTAGATGAAACTTGGCAGAGAGATGGATTATAGTCTGGAATAACACATAGGCTACTTACAGATTTTTTTAAATCTGCGCGGGTGAAACCGCGGAGCGCAACTAGTATTCATACTTTTAGTTCGGGCAGTCGGGTATTTTTTTATTTCTAATAAATCTTCTTGTTTCAGTTTGAACTTGTACGGCCAACATGCTACGGATAGGACGGGGAGTGGACCTCGACGCGGAAGACTATATTAGCGACGCCGACTATAGCGACCGCGATTTACCTACAGAGTGATGCGAGCGCATTCCCATCACAATCTCCATAGGCCGCGCCCCCCTCGTCGCTCCAACTCGCAGCATAATCTCGATCACATAAATTATGTCGCGGAAATGCGATTTACCTGACAGTGACCCCTATAAATATATAGGTAGCTATATATGTTAGGTAATCGAAATGCTCAATTGTGAACCAGTTTTATGTATACTACCTTCGTATTATCGAAGCTGATATCTCACTCTCCCTTCTCATCCTTCTCCCAAACTTTCATACTAAGAGACATGAGCTTTATACCTCAATATTTGTTACAATTCTGGACATCACCCTTGTATTTGATAAAAAAAAAAAATAACAAATTGAACCGCCGAAAAAACTGAAAAGCAAGAAATAATAATTAAACGTTATTTATTTAACCTTAATAACTTAGTTCATAAACTAAAGTGAGTATACTCAAGTAATTCTGAGTCGGCTTTACGTAATTAATGAATTTGTTGGTGTGGCACCGACTCAAAATTACTTAGGGTATATAATTACATTAGTTTAAGAACTAACGTTTAAACGTTTAAGTATTATTTCTTTTCAGTTTTTTCGGCGGTTCCAATTTTTGTTAAAGTTTTATTTCATAATTTTTTGTTGCGATAATCTACTTAATTGTTACGTCAATTGGAAAAGGTATACCCTTGGTCCTTACCCTTGGTAAAAATTTCAAACCCAACCTAAGGGCAGGAAAATAAGGATAACTGATTGTTCACTCACTGATTGTAACGTTGGACCACGCGTAACTTTTTAACTGATTTTGATAATTCTATAGAGGGAACAAATTTAGAGGTATCTCTGTCCATTAAAAAACAATTATCAAAATCGGTTTACTCTGTAAAAAGTTATGCGCGGTAATACATAATAAAATGAAAAAATCCCTGTTTTCCTACACTTATTTTCTTTTTCCAAATTTATATTGTACTTTTTTGGGGGTATACCCTGTCCAAAAAAAAAATATCAAAATCGTTCTACTCTGTAAAAGGTTATGCACGGTCATACACAAAAAAATATACGCGCCGAATTGATAACCTCCTCCATTTTTGTTTTTGTCGGTTAAAAATGGGCACCAGCGAACTGGAGCCTTATTCACTATGACCATTTGCACCGCGATCACAGCTAAGACAAGGCACCGGTGTCATACGGTCAGGAAAAGTATCTCCTATGTCATAAAGAATAAAGCCCAACATCAAGTTTTGACGTTTCACGGTTTGGGGCAAGGAATCTCCTATTGTCATAGTGCATAATGCCCCTGTTGCGCCATCCATCTGGGATATCACTACAGTATAAAACAAAGTCGCTTTCTCTGTCCATATGTCCCTTTGTATGCTTAAATCTTTAAAACTACGCAACGAATTTTGATGCGGTTTTTTTTAATAGATGGAGTGATTCAAGAGGAAGGTTTATATGTATAATACATGCATAATATGTGCACCCGTGCGAAGCAGGGGCGCGCGGGCAGGTCGCTAGTTATATTATGAGAGGTTATTATACATTACCCTTTTATATATATATATGTTTCGTACAGTTTGTCCTGTGTGGTATGTTTAAATAAATGTTTCTTTCTTTCTATATAATTTTAAGAGGAAAGGATACTGGCTCTTTCTCCATACCAACGTAGTCGACTGTTTCCTCCCTGGATAATATAACACTAGAGAAAATATTTTTGTACCACAAAACAGTTGACTACCATTAACATGCCCGTACGTTTTTTTTTTCATATTCTAATTATCATAGGACTCATCAAAAAAAAGTACGCAAATTAAAAAAATAAGAGAACGTAAGGGCATAGCTATAGGTTTTATTTAATTATATAAAAAAGAATTAAAAAAATGGGCATGCTTTGGGGGAGTGAATAGTCGACTACGAAATGCTGTTTTGATCAATAATTATGTAGGTACCTAAAACGGTCTGAGCTGCAGTTGCCCCTTTCTTGCTTGGAGCGTGGCGGCGGTATATAGTGAGACAGGAACACTTTATTGAAATACTTATTTTTCAAAAGTATCTCAGGTATCCTTTTCTCCGAAACCTTATTGCTTTAATTTAATTAGAAAAAATAATATGTACCTATATACTCTACCTATAAAAAGCCAAATAAAAATACCTGCCTGCAATATATCAAACTCTGAAAACAAGTGCCTCTAATAAAACTATCTGGGACCATGAAAAATGTTTATGAATTATTTTAAACATTTATTACAACTATAGTTCCTAAAATCTTAAAATAAATCACTCGTTACAATCAGTTGCTTCTATTTTACGGTGACTAGACAAATTACAGTCGCTGCGAGAGTGCACGCCTATGTTTATATCCCTTTAGGCGGGTTCACACGATACGAGTTCAGAATATTTAGTGCTTCATTTATTTTGACAAAATATAGTGAATAATTTCAGAATTCTGACCGGTGCATACATTAAATCATAATTCATAAGCGACTGCAAACGTTAGTTACTTGCTAAGGTAACTAAAAAAAAATCATTTAAATCACTAATAAACTCTGCAGTGCAAGTACCGTTCTTATCGATCTCTTAATTAACATTTAGAATCGTCAAAAATTCGTTAAAAATGGTTTCAACAATGGATAAAACCAGTTTTAACGAATTGTGGCGATTCTAAATGTCAAATTAAGCGATCGATAAGAACGGTACTTGCACTCCTGTTTCGGAACTTGTATCGTGTCAACTCTCTTTTAGAATAAAGCTAAACTTAAAAATTCTTACAAATTATACAAGACATGTGTGTTTTATCATTTTGTTCGGTATGGAATGACTTTACTATGATCTTGGAGGTCGTTCTGACTAATTAATGTAAATAATTTACTTGTTTTGTATTGAATAAAGTAGTCTGAATATTGCTAGCTTGTTTAAAATTAATTTTAATAGAATTATAAATACACGTATACGATTCAATATACCTTCAACAACATCGACAGTACTGACGAACGATCGACAACCAATAACAAAATAAATAATTGAGTGAGCGAAGCGAACGAAAAATCTTACAATCAACTTGGGCGATTAGGCATTTTATGTATGTTTGTATGTTTGTCCGACGATAACTTGAGAACCGTTTATCCGATCGGCATGAAATTTGGTAAGTCGATAGCTTGTACTTGAGAAATTTACTGGTAGGTAAGTATATGGGTAAAATCGGATAAGGGGTTATTAAAATAAGGGGTTTTTCAAGAGAGCAAAAATTAAAAATGTTTACCAAAATAATAAAGTTACGTGTCCTATGAAAAGGCTTGGCTTGGACATTCCAAAAAAAAAAATTTTTTTTTTCTCGGATGCCCGCTTTTTTAGATACAGCAAAAAAGTTAAATGAAGATAACCAACGACCCAAGACCTTCCATTTCTAAGAGTTTCTTTGGCATCAAGGTTTTTCTACTAGTCAGCACTGGCTGACCAGTAAAAAAACCTTGATGCCATTGCCTTGAAGAAAAAAAAAGCAGAAGAACTCTTTTGCTTTTTTTTTCTTGAAATAAATTAAGAAGGTGCTTAGTTCTCATTAAATGGTAATAGCGACCTGTTCTGATGATGGAGCCAAGGTCTGTTAAACGGAACTCTTCAATAAATAGGCCAATTCAGTTGAAACCGTACATATTACTTAGTATCTACCACATACTGACAGAAAAGTCCAAACACAATGTTTGGACTTGCCTCTGACTACCACTTACTTATATTTTAGAGCGTTCGCGTCGCTTCACGAAATCTCAGTTCGGGGCGAACTACTAGTTAAATTAAAAGTACAATATCATATTATAGTTGTAATGAATAATTACTTACTTACTAATTTCTAGTACACGTCTAGAGAGTTTTAAGCTTCCCCCCTCCAACGATTTCGCTTCAGCATAAAAGATTACAATAATTTGGACTTGCCTCTGACTGTGGTAGTCAGAGGCTTACTTATATTTTAGAGCGTTCGCGTCGCTTTACGAAATCTCAGTTCGCGGCGAACTACTAGTTAAAATACACGTACAATATCATATTATAGAGTTGTAATGAATAATTACTGATTACTTACTAATTTCCAGTACACGTCTGGAGAGTTTTAAGATTCCCTCCATCGATTTCGCTTCAGCATAAAAGATTACAATAATATCTACTCTAAGCAAACTTGTCAATCCTCCTAATAATGTTAGTATGGATGGATGGAAGTTTTGTCACGTCAGAACGGCTAAACAGATTTGGATGTAACTTGGCAGAGAGATATATTATAGTCTGGAATAGCACATAGGCTACTTTGTATCCCATGGGAATACTTACCGAGATTTAAATCGGCGCGGGGCGCAACTAGTTTGTCATAAATATTTTGTTGCAGTTGATTACAAAATGCAAACAAATCTCTACTTTTATACCTTTCATATAAATGGTATCTTATAAACGAAAGTTCTGCACTGTATTACCTATCTTCACTTTGGTAATTAAACAATCTATCCAGAAGGGCAGTTGAATCTTTTGATTTCTTTATCAGCAATTCAAACATGGCTTTGGCAGGTAGTCTTTCCGCAACTGTTTTTATCGAATCCTCATCCAATTGTTCGCATAGCTTCTCAATAAAATTTCCTCTCTCGAAATAATCATAATTTAATGTGGGTTAGTGAAATCATAGTGTAGGTAATAGATAATTAAGACAATTATTTGGAAGTTTAATTCTAATGATACTTAAAAATAAACATCATACAACGTTTTTGATATGTAAAATCTTATTAAGTACATAGATACAAATGCAAAAATAAAATAAGTAGACATTAGACATCCTGAATCCTTGAATGGATCTTGAGTTTATAGACTCGAATATACCGAATAATATACCGAATGACAGATCTTAGGAAATATATACAACTAGTTGCGCCCCGCGGTTTCACCCGCGTCGATTTAAATCCCGGTCTTCCCACGAGATAAAAAAGAGCCTATGTGCTATTCCAGACTACAGTCTATCTCTCTGCCAAGTTTTATCCAGATCCTCTCAGCCATTCCGGCGTGAAAGAGTAACAAACATCCATCCATCCACCCATACTTACAAACTTTCGCGTTAATAATATATGTAGAATGAGTGAGAGTTCAATAGATAATGGCATTTACATTTACCACTACCATGAGATAATTTACAGTTCAATAACAAAAATATATGACTGAAAAGTTACTCACTTTAGCTAGACATGGAGATATGATATCCTTTGTCATATTTTTGGATTTGTCAGTTTGCCACTTTTACAGTTTGCACTTCTGTACTGCCAACTTCAAGTACTTCTGTTCCAATTTAAAATCTTTTGTGATCATGTCAAAATTTCAAAATATTTGGTGACCATGTTTTTAGTCTTTTAGGTAGTTTTTAGGTGATTGTATGCATTTGGACGATCAAAGCGCTTTTTGGCCGAAATCGGAGGGAACGAAATTAAGATAGCGGTTTTATGTACTTCTGAACAGATATGGATGTCGAAACCGGTGTATCATGAAAGCTGACACGTTTTCTCTGAAAATATAATAATCAATATAATATCGAAATACAAATCAAGAAACTATGAACATTTTTGTACAGATCAGTTATTTAATGAAATATGCAATGTTTACTTTCTGTTTGCTCGTGAATCTAAAAAACTTGAGACTTTCAGACCATGGTTTTCAAACGAATCTATCGTAAACACCACAAATAATAATAATAATATTTATTCAGAACAGTGCAAGTGCACATATTACAAAATAACAATGAGACTGCTAAAGTTATTGACTGTGGTGCAGTCTCCACGCCCACCTCTTAAGGCTCCGGTGACAGCGGCTCGCAATTTCGAAGTGCGATTGGCTATTATTTCATTTTATTTCATTTCGGGGAGGTTGTTTGAAAAAATAACTCTAAAGAAACACGCATAAATACTGTTCGAACACAAATAATACAATAATATAAGGGAAACATGCCCGAATCAGAAATCATTTTGGTATTAGTATGTTTGGTCTTACGTTTACCTAATACCAAAATGATTTCTGACTCAAGCACATTTCCCTTATATTATTGTATTATTTGTGTTCGAACAGTATTTATGCGTGTTTCTTTAGAGTTATTATTTCAAACAACCTCCCCGAAATGAAATAAAATGAAATAATAGCCAATCGCATCTCGAAATTGCGAGCCGCTGTCACCGGACCCTTAATACATTGAGTATTAGCTCTGCTATTTAATGAACTAATTTGGTCAATATAAAAAAGACACGAATAGCGCTCCAACACGTTATCCCGGACTGCATGAACATTCAAACTATCATATCTAAATTGTTTGTGAAATTAGAAGATGAAAGTAAACATACCTTGCTGGCATGCGAAGTAGTAGTCTCGTCCATAATATCTATTAAATTCCTCTTCAAAAAAGGGCCAGAAGGGCTGCTTTGAACTGTCGGCAGAGTCCTTTTTAGCTTTCGGAAGTTATCATCCTCTTCCAAATCTTGGTCCCACGGAACATCACTGTTCTCTTCCAAAGTGTTTTATCAAGGCAGAGCGATCGGGACATCGGGCTGCGGACTTTTATCAATCACTTTTATCAAATTTTTTTCATATAGGTATATAAATAAGATGAACACAAAAAAAGAATAATCATCAGTTCAATCATTTTTCTCATCATTTCATCAATCATCAATCAGTTTTCTCATCATTTTCCTCATTATGTTGATCGGTTAATGAGGTCTTGTATTTCATTTATTTTAAGCCTTTCAAGAGAAACTATAGGTTTGCGAAGTGTTAGCTTAGTAGGTTTGACATTAACAGTGGTAATAGTTGAATCTTGGACAGAAGGTTCGTCCATTATAGAATCTACCGGTAACCTCGATTGCTTATCCTGCGATTCTTTAACTGTGAATTTTTTTCTGTTAGAAACAATTTTCTTCTCTTGTAGATTTTTGGTAGATCGCGGTGTAGCTTCTAATTTTGACTTTTTCTGTTTACCTGCAGAACTTTTTCTTCTACTATTATTTACGTCATCCATCTTTTTTTTACTGGTTATTCTTTTCTTAGATTGCCCTTCTTCCACATCTATCATTAATTTAATTTCAACCCGCGACTTTCTAGAAGTCTTTTTGACGGACGGTTTTGGAGCCACAGTTTTTTTTTTGTTTAGATCTTGAGATTCATTTAACAGTTTAGTTTCTGTATTTTTAATCCCATGCGATGCTTTATCTTTATGACGAGGGACTTCCACTATAGTAGTAGGTTTCTTAGGTAATTTTTCTGTTATTTTATCTTTATTCGGTGTCCTAGGTGTTATAAGAACATCATTTAATACTATGACAAACTCTTTAGTAATAGTTGGAGCCTGGTTCTCATTTCCTTTATTTGATGCTTCATTTTTCTCGTTTGCAGTTATTCCGGCTAGATAAATACCAGTACTATGTTTTGCACTTTCTATCGTATGTACTTGAGGTACTATCAACTCCGGTATAATACTTTTTTGAGAGTTTGTCTGGGGTTCGTTAGATTTCCGAGTTTTTTTTAAAGGCAGCAACACTATATCATCATTTTTTTTTGATTTTCTCTTCATTCGAGCATGCCTTTCTTCTGATTGTAGAGAAGATGAATCTGTGATTTTGTCATATATTTTAGTCTTTGTCGCTGGAGTCTGGACAGCGGTTTTTTCATCAGATGGCAGGGGAAGAGTTGAATGTGTAATTTTAACATATTTCCTCTTCGTTGTCACTGGAATATCACCAGCGGGTCTTTGATCAGATTGTAGGGGAAGGGTCGAATCTGTGATTTTGCCATCTCTTTTCTTTTTTTTTGATGGTGTATGAACTAACTGGATATTTTGACTACCTTCCTTCTCAGTTACGGCTATAACTTTATTATAGGTATTGATCGATTTAGTTACTAGGGTTTCACTATCTTTATCAATCAGTTGATTATCAATAGCTTTCGCTGGAGTATGAACAACGGGTCTTTCGACAGATTGTAGGGCAAGGGTTACATTTGCGATTTTGTCACTTTTTTTCGTCCTTGTCGGTGGATCACAAAAACCGGGTTTTTCGCCAGTTTGTAGAGAAAGAGCTGAGTTTGTAATGTTGTCACTTTTTTTCGTCTTTTTAGCTGGAATTCGAACTAACTTAATATTCTGACTTTCTTTCTTAGCAGTCACGGCTATGTCTTTACCCTTATCGGCATTTAAAGATTTAGATACAAGGGTTTTGCTGGCTGTGAAAATGATGGGAGACTTTGTACCTTTAGGTGTACGTACCACCTTGTCGACTTTGAGTAGCTTATCATTGGATGCAGGTGATGTCTCAACGCACATTCTCGGAATATATTTTTTGGCACTTTCTGTTATATTTTTTATTTTTTTAGGAACGAAGTCGATGCCAGTCATGTTGGAGAGTTCTTGAGTTTCATTTAACAGTTTAGTTTCTGTATTTTCAATCCCATGCGATGCTTTATTTTTATAACGAGGGACTTCCACTATAGTGGTAGGTTTCTCAGGTATTTTTTCAGTAATTTTATCTTTAATCGGT
Source organism: Plemyria rubiginata (assembly GCA_963576535.1). Taxonomy (NCBI): domain Eukaryota; kingdom Metazoa; phylum Arthropoda; class Insecta; order Lepidoptera; family Geometridae; genus Plemyria; species Plemyria rubiginata. The sequence goes on from OY754905.1 coordinate 9,217,346, forward strand.
GTCGCAGGTTTTATAAGAACATCACTTAATACTCTGACAACCTCTTTAGTTATAGTTGGAGCCTGGTTCTCATTTTCTTTATTTGATGCTTCATTTTTCTCGTTTGCCGTTATTCCGTCTAGATAAATACCAGTATTATGTTTTGCACTTCCTATCGTATGTACTTGAGGTACTATCAACTCCGGTACAATACTTTTTTGAGAATTTATCTGGGGTTTATTAGATTTCAGAGTTCTTTTTAAAGGCAGCAACACTATATCATCATTTTTTTGTGATTTACTCTTCATTCGAGCATGCCTTTCTTCTGATTGTAGAGAAGATGAATCTGTGATTTTGTCATATATTTTAGTCTTTGTCGCTGGAGTCTGAACAGCGGTTTTTTCATCAGATGGCAGGGGAAGAGTTGAATGTGTAATTTTAACATCTTTTCTCTTCGTTGTCGCTGGAATATCATCAGCGGGTCTTTGATCAGATTGTAGGGGAAGGTTCGAATCTGTTATTTTATCATATTTTTTTGTGTTTGTCACTGAAGTATGGACAGTGGGCCAGTTTGAGTTCACGACTACATATTCTTTTCCATTTTCATCAACTGTATTTACAATACTGGATACCGTTTTTGGATTTTTGTTTTCTTCTTTGACTTTGGGAGAATCGAATTCTTTCGGAACAACATGAGATTTGTTTTTCGTGTATTGTATATGATTTTCTTGTATTGAAAGTTCTTCAATTATTCCTTCGTCAAACGAAGAATTAATGTTTACTATTTCTTTTTTGATCAGAATATTTTCTAAGAGTTTTCTCAATGATAAAATGATAGTATCAGACAGCACCATTTCATTTATATAAACAATAATGTTTGCTTGTTCATCAATGCTAGTAGCTTCACTACTTATTAAAGATTTATTTCGATCATTTGTTGATGCTCTCGAATTAAGGAGTATAAGTAAATTATTCACGCAGTTTATAGTTATCTGGGCCAGATTTTCATAAGGCTTGACTGATATAATATTATCAATCACGAATGTTAGTGTCTCTACTAATGGTGGCATCAACGGTTCAAAGCATTCATAGTTATTCATTTGGTTAGTCAAGGCTTCCAGTTTTGCCATCTCTGAAAGTTAAAAAATAATCAGTCACTGGGAAATTTAAACCCAGTAAATGGCGCGTGTTTTAAATTTACTGTGAGCAAAATGTTCATAGCGCGAGTGCTCGCGGGTTAAAAATTGTTTAGAGAGCAACATCATATTACTAAAGATGTCATCAAGTAACCGCCAATGTAAAGATTGCCCGTTGGAAGGGATCTGTTCAAAAATGTTAGAATTCCACCAAGACTTAAAAATTAGAATTCTGAAATAAGATAAATCTGCTAAGCAAAATCATAAACAAATGAATATAGAACAATTTGTAATAAGTAAAACCTGACAGTCTTTGGTGTGAGCCAAAACTGCTTTTAAGATAATATAAAAAAGCATTAATTTCGTTTTATATTCAAATGTTATCTCACAGGATTTACAGAGGTCATGAGATTGAGTCTTCTGCCACCAAGATTACTGTGAGTGGGTTCATGGGCTGAGTCAGTTTGATGGATTATTTTAGGCACGCCTTTCTAATAATTTATTGCAGGAATTTTAATTTGAAAGCATTGTAGAAAGAGATGAGGGATATCTACTTCTCCTCATTTAATTCTCTGTAATAATAATAAACACTTGTTTATTAAATATTTTTTTGGTTGATATGTATAATCAACATATAATTCATTTTATAGTTTACCTTACATTATTATAATTTTATTAGTTGATCAATAAAATTATAAACGAGTATCGGCCTGTCCCAGCTTTGCATGGGTGGACATAATTTTTTCAACATTTTAAAATAAACTTAGACATAGACTGCCGCGCTTCGTTGCCTACGCCTTCGGCCGCCTTATGCCCCGCGCTGAGTGAGAACGCGACAGCGCCCGCGCTCTATCAAACAAACTAAAGTTTTTAAATTTGTAATATCTTTTGAATGGAATGTCCAATTTAAAAAATTCAATAAGTTATATAATTACAGGTATTGAAACTGCCTTGCCTACAATAGTACATTATGGTACAAGTGTGGTACATTGGTGATTACCGCCGAGGCGCCAAGGCGAGAGTCTTAAGAGAGCCGAGGACGGTAATCATTAATATACACGTGTATCATACGACGTTTTTCAACACATTTGTGAATAAAATAATAATAAAAACTCACAGAACAGATATTTTTCTTTGAGTTTTCAGGTAGTAAAGTTTCCATACGTTAAGGGCTTCACATCATAAATCGGGCGGTGTACAACATAAATCATTTTCTTCGTAACTAGTACTTGTAGACATTTTAATTAATAAATAACTATAATTTCAACAGTGAAAACGAGATGTGAAAAATGTTTCGCTTCGGCGGAAAAATTAATCAGTTTTCATAAGCGCGCGCATTGCGATCGGCCACAGACTAAAGGGATGAGGTTTTTTTTTATTTTGCGCGAATAGGGTTCGCGCCTATTCTGCCACGTACAAAATGGGGCATTTAATTTTTCTTTTATTACAGAGAACAAAAAAAGGTTATATTTGAGTGAATGTTTTACTTATTAAACACGTACGAGTTAAAATTATCTATTTAAATAAGAAGTTGCATGAAATGAGCAAGCAATAGGAACATTAATTTATTTGTTCTATTGAACACGATCTTTTTCTTGAATAAAAACTTTTTTAGGAACAACTCAACCGATAAAATTAAAAAAAAAAAAACTATAACTCACTTGTGAGTTATAGCAATGAAAAAGTCACAGTTTGATAATGGGTGTCATTCTGTGCCTAATTGCGGTGACCGTAGAGCCACTTTATGAGCAACTGTGTTGAAAAATGATTTATTTGGATAAGTATTAATATAAATGCTAAAATAGATAACATGGTCTGCTTCTGGTCGGCATTTCTATCAACTTTTAAAATGTAGAAAAGTAGTTATAGTAACATAATAAATATAGTTAAGAAATATGCTATCGCTGACTTATTTGTAGATAATGATATGTTCTATAATATCGTAAAGCATTTTTTTGTTCTATAGTCAATAGTTTTCGCAACTCATGCAATGAAAGACATTTTATTTATTACACCTTGGGTTACATTATTTGATGTTTTAGTAGGGATCCCTAATTTTTTTCCAGAAATAAATATAGCCTATGTTACTCAGGGATAATAAAGCTTTCATAAGGTGAAAGTTTTTTAAATCGGACCAGCAGTTTTTGAGCTTATTCGTTAAATACAGACATACAAAAGTTTCCTCTTTATAATATTAGTGTAGAATTGTAGATATTAGATACTACTAATTGTTAAGTACAATAGTAATATGTTATAGCATAAATTAAATACAACAATATACAAATCTGTCAAAAGATAAAGAATGCCATGTCATAACAAATGCTTCAAAGTTTGACTCAAAGAAGATAATGGTTTATAATAATTATTATTAACGCCATTTTAGAGAGCTAGAAATTCAACTTACTTTCTTCATCTGGTTTAATCTTCAAGACTGTGATCAACGCAAAAAGGATAAAATAATTCACAGCTTTACTTTCGTCCACTGACTTGGTTAGCAGCTTCGAGACATCTTCCAAAAAGCCGATCTTATCCAGTTTTACGTGCACGGCATTTAAAAGTGTGTACCAGGCTAATGCAGCGTCTTTTACCTGAAAAAAATATCTTAGACAAAAAGAAAGAGACCAAGAAAGTGAATGGGAATGTCACTAGCGGCCAACGGTGACCGCGCTGAATGACGGATATCTACAAGCGCTGAGTGCGCTTGTAGATATCCGTTTTCTTTCACCGGATATATAACCGTGTTTTTTACTGGATTCCGCGGCGTTGTATGGTTTATACGGTTCATAATGAAAGTGTGTACATGCACCGGACATCGTTCCGGCGAACGTTTGACGCCGGATGCACCGCCGCTTCCCCTCGGCGCGGCACCGTGCATCGGTCCGGTCCAGTGAAATAAACGGACGTCTACAAGAGCACTAAATGCAACCTATAATGATTGTCAAACCCTGCAGTTTTTGAACAACACAATCTTCTTCTTCTTATCGTGTCACTAGTTTTATTCGAAACAGTGTGGTGAAAGGATTTTAAGTGCGCCTCAAGAGGCTCCTTTCGAGCACTTGACACATGTTATAGAACTCAATATCCAGAAACTACACAAGAGGCTAGATCTACGTGGAAAATCATGATAGTTTAAAGACAGACCCTTGAGTTACAATCACTGATCTATATTAGTACCACTGGATAGAATGTTGTCGGCGTTTTTATGATGCCATTTGATAATCGCCAATTTGGCGCTGAGAGTGGGCAGAGTGACAGGTGAAAGTACTCGGAACTAATAAAATTAGAGACTTTTTTGCAATGTATGTTCACATTTTAAATGTGCCGCTATTATGATTAATTGCTGTCGTTTTAGTACGCAGTACTCTCGGGGAAGTGCTTAAAATCGACACACAAAGTAACTGCCGATTGAATGTCTAAATTCTATCCAGCGTACTTGTATTTAAAACCATATATTTATAATACTTAGATATCATAGGTGCATATACCTGAGCAAGATGGACAAGAAGTATATACAATTTATGGGTAGCCACCATCATACAATTTATTACCCAAGTATAAGTTATGATGAGAAATTTCACGCGAATTTCATTCGTTTCGCTCACTCAATCAATGAAAGGTTAAGCCTCGAAAACATGAATAAATAATTTTGTCTAGCTAGCATGTTTTAGGCGGACCACAGTGCAGCGGTTTGTTTGGCACCAAACGAAAGTGAAAGTGACACAACTTTTATATGATATTTCCCTCACTCATAGGTATAATTCGTATTATTGTGTCTCTTACTCTTGTTATTATTATTTGATGTCTAATCCATGTTATACATCATCCTAGTATAACACAGATCAGTGGTTCTTCTTCTTATTTTTTGCTTATGGCTCCTGTCCGTACAGACAATCTTGCCAGTGTCAAGTGATTTTTATCATACTTTTTAGTCAAGTCACTTCATTTGTTATGAAGAAAATGAAAATAATAATAGTCCACCAACTGATTGCGGATTCAAACAAGAACATAAAAAAATAAGTTCTGTGATTTTATCTTTCTTGCAGGAAGTTATTTGACGGTTTTTACCCCCTTAAAAATGCCCTCCAATGCGGCTGGAGTATATTAATTTTATCAATTTTAGCAAAGATATAACATAAAAGCTTACATGAGTGGAATTTTGCACCACCTTGAAGGGCCATCTCAGTAAAGCGCTAAGGAGTTCCAAAGACAAGTCTGACCCATAGGTAGTCCGTATAAATTCCGTCCATAACTTCAAAGAGCTATCTGTGGTCGGAAGATCATCCAATAGCAGAATTGTGTATTCAGGGTTCGTCACTGACTCTCTCAATAGATTCGAAACTATTGGCTGTAGAATATTCGACAAGTCTTGCGGCAGAAATCTGTAATTGAAAATTATATTTGCTATACAACTTGAATGAATGAGTGAAAACGAAAATGATTTATTGAACACTACCTACAAACTAACAAAATAGAAAGCAAAAGGATTTCAAGTTCGCCTCAAGCGGCTCCTTTCGAGCACTTTCGAACACACATGTTATAGAGCCTGTAAGGTTCTACAACATGCCGGTTTCCTCACGATGTTTTACTTTACTGTTGGAGGGTACTGGCATTGTGCATATAACTTGAACAGTAAAACTCATCGGTACACATTCAGTTTTGAATCAGAAGGCGGGGTGGCTACCACTAGACCACCAATGCTCTCAATGGAGCAAGCTGGGGCATTATTCTCTACTAGTTGCGCCCCGCTATTTCACCCGCGCAGATTTATATCCCGGTGATGGGAAAACATTTATACCTACGATGGCTGATATCACTCATTGCTCAAAACGCAACGATAGCGCGTGCTAATCTTTCCTGTGGCGACATCTAGTTACACCCCACGCCAACACCCGGTATTCCCACGGGATAAAAAGTAGCCTATGTGTTATTCCAGACTATAATCAATCTCTCTGCCAAGTTTTATCCGGATCCGTTCAGCCGTTCCGGCATGAAAGAGTAACAAACATCCTTCCATCCATCCATCCATCCATACTTACAAACTTTCACGTTTATAATATTAGTAGGATAGTAGGATAACATAGGAGATTCCTGGCCCCAAACTGTGTAACGTCTAAACGTAATCTTGGGCATAGGAGATACTTTGCCCAAACCGTGTAATACGAAAACGTGATCTAAACGCAACCGCGATTAGATTGGTCATAGTGAATAACGCCCCTGTTGACACATCTGAAGTGAAGTAGTGTGACTATCCTATCACTTATTAATACAAAAGCCTACAAAAGCACATTGTAAGTCACTTACGATATGAACTTGTCGAATAAAAATTGAAAGCCTCATGTGCCTGTAATTTCACCTAGATATTTTTATAAATAAATGTTGATGGACTTTCCACGCAGTACTATATATAAACTTATAAATAAGCCAAAGCTTATAATATGAAACCAGACAGGGCCCGTACCGTCATCTCTTCAAGCATTCTTACTTTAATATTACTTTTATGTCAATTTCTTATACCAACTGCATAGTCTACTTAATGATCAAAAAGTAAAGTAATATTGAAATAAGAATGCTTCAAGAGATGGCGGTACGGGCCCAGCTCACACAACTCATCTCACTCACACACTTAAGACACTAGAAAAATGAAAATAGAAAAAAATCTAAAACTACCTGCACCTTCAACACCTATGGCCTAGGCCTGTCACAACTCATTAGAAAAATATTCAGGGGTTATTTATACATACTTATTATAATAAGAATCAAAGGTTTTGCCCGTGATAAGAGTCACCAACTTGTGCATTGGATGATGGTCTGGATTTGAGTTGAGTAGTTTTTGCATTCTGTCATCTTTGCATAATGGCAGTATTAAATCTTCAAATACCATCACCATAAAATCTTCATAGATAACACTGTTCTGAAATATTATTAAATAAAAATATTATATTTATAACAAAAATTGTGAAAATACAAGCAATCAATTTTCATTTGTAGAAACCATTTTTTCACCATTTTACAGTAAATATCTGGGTGTCTGGCTTTGATACTGTTCTACTGAAGAAGCTTAAAAAATAATAGTATTATTACTCGCCAATAGATGTCAGGAAATCATATTTTTCATAACACACACACAACACATGGATGAAACAATACTTTCCAAAAATGAATTCTAGCTAGCCTGGCAGAGGATGCAGCACAAAGGTTTAATGGATGGCTAGATTACCTGGGCTAGTACTGATAGCATTTTAATCAGATCATTGAACTTTCTCGCAGAACCATCCGCAACTTCTGTCAACAGCAGCATAAATGATTTCCAAATGCACCGAATATTTTTCTGTGTTTCCGGGTTGTAATTTACAGCAACAACCCTCACAGCACATTTGATTGCATATAACCAGTCTGCCCAGTACCCATCTAGCATAACTGTGTTTATAACTGCGCCGCCCAAAGGCACTATGCTAGTGCAGCGAGTGGATTCTTCACATTCACTATGCCCCACCACCTCAACAAACGCTTCCAAACATATCTTCCTTACGTTTTCAGAGACCCGACCAACCCAAAAACTTGACTTTGAAGACTGTCCCTTTCCAAACAAAAAATGTATGAACTCTATCAAAATCAATTCTGTAAATGTTTCCAATCGTGACTTGTATTTTCTTACAAACAGCCACCATGTATTGAACTTTGCCATAGCAGTGACTTCGGTTTTGGTATTGTTTAATCTGATCGGAATCACAACCAGCTGTACTCTTTCAATGCAGTCTATATTTATTTCGCTGGCGAAGTTTCTAATCAGTTGATTCCAACATTCAAATGCGCGAACTCGTTGCCTACGATTTTGCATGAATGCCGTTTCGACTACAGGCAGCAGTGCATTAATGACACAGCAAGATCCGTGATACCTTGTCACATTGCTTTTGAGCAATTTTATGATCACTATCCAAACTCTATGCCAAATAGCTTTGCTTTGCAACAACAGAGTTTTCATGCTCATGGGAAACCTAGAAATTAACAGAAAAATAAATTTATGATATACAAAAGCATTCATTGAAAAACCTCGAGGATAAAATGTCCCAGTCTTCTTCTTCTTCTTTTCGTGTCACTAGTTTCTTTCGAAAGTGCGGTGAAAGTATTTTAAGTGCGCCTCCTTTCGAGCACTGGATACAATATGTTATAGAACTTGTTAGGTTTTACATGCCGGTTTCCTCTCGATGTTTTCCTTCACCGTTTGAGAGTACTTACACATAAATTGAACGGCAAAACTCATCGATACACAGCCAATCTGATGGATAATCTATTACCTGCAAGCCCCGGGAGAAATATATGAAAGCCTATGGTAATTTTATTGAATTGAGAAATGCAAGTGGCGACAAGAATTTTTCAGAATATGTGTTTTTGGCCTACTTCTAGTACTTAGCCAAAACTAATCCTACTAATATTATAAACGCGAAAGTTTGTAAGCATGGATGGATGGATGTTTGTTACTCTTTCACGCCGGAACGGGTGAACGGATCTGGATTAAACTTGGCAGAGAGATACATTATAGTCTGGAATAACACATAGGCTACTTTTTATCCCGTGGGAATACCGGGACTTAAATCTACGCGGGTAAAACCGGGGGGCGCAACTAGTAATATATGAGGCGCCTTTTATTTTCTCATAGTGGGTGATGAAAAGTAGAGTGTATCACTCGGGCGCAAAATATATTTTTGGCTCGGGCGACGTACTTTAAATCCCTCGCTACGTTCAGGATTTTACTAAAGAATCCTTCACTACGCTCTGGATTCGAAAAAGCTCCCTCGCCGTAAAAATAATTTTTTGCCCCCTTATAATACAATCTACTATTATCTCCCAAAGATAATTTTATTCAAAAAATGTTGACCACTTTTCTGACATAAAAACTCTTTGGTATGTTTACATACATTACTCGTGCGTTTAACATTACATTACCGCACAGGTGCAAAATGAGATAGGTACAGTACGATATTGAAATTTGTGATTTATGAGACCCGTAACGAGCAAATGTGTTATAAAATGTACTTACTTCTCAGAATCAACTACATTCTCTAGGAACATTTCCCATTCGGAATACTCAAAGTAATCATGTGCAACAAGCTCACTAGCCAGCAATTCCAAATAGGTTACATAGTTTTGGATCTTCTCTGTATCTTCTACGGTGACAAGTGCCTTAATTATAGCTGGCAATACACTCGACAACCACAATGGTATGCCTTCTTTGACAAATATTGATCTTTCATGGGAAGGTAATATACTCAGCAACTGAAGGATACTTAGGTCCTGAAAAATAATATCATGAAATAGGTAAGTATTAAATCTTTCACAATAGAAGCTTAGAAGAAAAAAGGCTAAATATACCATTTAATTAATTATCTTTTTAATTACCTCAATTTTGACAACCCGAGTACATTCAGGCTTTAATGAGAGAAACAACTTCAATATCTCAATTAAAATTGAGCAATAGTGTTTCACAAGTTTTATAAGTGCTGCATGAGGATGTGACATAAACACTTGAAACGAAATTGCTTGTAAATGATGCTCTTTGTCTCCAAAGTTTTTTTTCAACAATGCCAATATATATAGTACAGCTAGGGCTGACTGTAAAAACTCTACATCCAGTTCCATAGTTCTTGCCTGAAATGGTAAATGCATTAGGTATCAAACGAATGTGCTAAATTTCTAAAACATACACTCATGCTTAAATTACAATAACTCTTCTTATTCTTAGCCCAGTCGGGATAGTCAAAAAAAGGGCTCCTGATATTCGCTAGTGATGTTTGATATTGACAGGGCAGGATTGTCAATGTCTTCATCATCTTCGTCGTCGTCAAGGAGCTCTTGAAGTTCGACAACATTGCCGCATGTTCACCACTGCAGGTTTGGCATAAAACTGAACATTTCAGTCCAGCTTTGTGACACTTGCACATTTTGCCGCAATTCGTCTTGCATTTGCAAGAAATTATTTTGAGCAGCGATTCGGGTGCGGGATCTGCAGTGGTGGTTATGGGTTTTAACCCGCGGGAAGTTTGACATGCGACAATGTTATCGAAATTCAGGAGCTCCTTGATGGCGACGAAGATGATGAAGACATTGACAAACCTGTGTGAAGTGAATTTCAGCTTCCAATGCTTATAAGGCAGAAACCACAACGAACTTGCAAGTGATAAATCGTGGATTAGGCTAACTGGGGACACCACGTAAAAAACGTTCCTAGAACTCTACCTATATATATACCCTTGTGGTAGTGCGGAAAGGAGTTTACGTGAGAATTTTTACATAGCTACTTACGTACCTACCTTTATTGCAATCGTAGGACTTTAAATATTGGTTCTAGGGAAAAAGTAGTTGAGATCAAAATTTTAGGAAATTTAATTCTCTACAACTTTGTGCATGTACATTTATGTCATAAAGTTAATAATAATCGAGATAGTTTGATATATTTACTTTACTACTTATTTTTATACTTTACTGCTTTTTTCGCGTATAACTCGAAAAATATCGATCGTACGAAAAAACTTGCAAGAAATAAATTGTAGAGATTCACATTTACAACAAATTTAGTTAACACCATTTTTGTTAAAAAGTTAAAAATGACTGAGATATTAAGCAAAAACCATTCCCCCTAAAATTCAAGATGGCGGCTAGCGCACCGGCTGAATTCGGTCGCCATTTTGGATTTAGACTACCTGCGACCCCCCCTAAAGGTTGCAGCAAAAAAATTGCTGCCGGGAATTTTTGTAATTGTTTAAAATGCTATCCCGACTGGGCTATCTACCAAAACTCTTTCAACAATTGATTGATAGAATTTGAGTAGTCGGATAATAATACCTAATCATAGAAATCAATCCATTTCCAAAATCTCATTCTTATAAGTGGAATTGACATGATTTAATTTTCTCGGCTTAAAGAATATATACCCAAAAACAAGATATAATCTCTAAAATCGCTGCCTATATTCAATAAATTACCTAAAACTATCAGAGAACTTCCTTATAATAAATTCAAAACAAAGTTGTACAATTTGTTAGTCGACAAGTCATAATAATAATAATTTATATATTTATATTTATTTATTTATTTAAATACTGCTGGACAATACAGACAGCATCATCTAGCCCCAAAATAAGCTACTCAAAGCTTGTGTTATGGGTACTAGATTACTGATATATTTAATACATTATATACTTACAAAGATAGATATTTTTTATTATGCATAAACACCCAGACCAACGGAACACATTTCTGCAGATCGTACACAAATTTGTTCCGAGGCGGGAATCGAACCCGCAACCTCTTGCGTCGCAAGCGGGCCCTCGCCCGCTGCGCCACAAAGGTTGTCAAGTGTTTTTATAGGGTCAATGATTTATTTTTATGGAACTGAATTTATTACAATATTAATATTTTTAATCTTGAATTGAATTTTATAATGCTTTATTAATTGTAAATAATTGATAACTATTACATAATTTAAATTGTATTTTTATGAAAATGATGTATAAATGTTCATAATTTTGCATGCTAGGTTTTTCTGGTGAAGTGTGAGGTTCTTTAACCATAGGTAATAATCATCGCTAATAAATTATTTCATTTCATTTCATTGCCCTAGGCTCCAGCCTAATCAGCCTGCTGGTAAAAGCGGTACTGAAAGAAATCCTATTGATTTCAGTTTTCTTTACTTACCTTGTTCATTTTAATCAGCGATGAGATGTTTGATAACACATATGGTGCACATTTAATATCTGTTTTGTATTGTAAGCTCACTGTAAGGACTCTTTCAGCATCAGTAGAAGTTATCTCTTGGCAAGAAGCTAGTGTCGATGTTAAAGTGTTTAGCAATTCGAAATGTGATTTACAAGTGTACTTTGCATCATCTTTAGTATTTTTCAGGTCTTCAAGTGTGCTAAGCAACACTTGTATGGTTTTTTGAGCGTCTTCGGGCATTTCTGTAAACAAATAATAAATATAAAGGGTGACACACAGCAGATAATATGAAATATAAATTATCTTTCACATATATGTATCGAAATCGTACAATTCAATGGACCACAACACAGTAATTATACCTAATATATATTTTAAATTAGAGTATCTTAAGACACTGACAGATATGCGAAATATATAATTACATCCCAACTACATCTTAAGATATTGAAATATGTAATAAACTTATGTGTTGAAATAATTATATTACTTGATCTTATGATAAACTACAGGCTCCGCCGCTCTTCACATAGATATGCTTATGTGTGTGTGTTTCTTTTTTGTCTTCTTTAATTAGATCACGAAGTTCATTAAAATTAGCCCCTGGATTTCTAAAGTACGCGATTTTATTTTCAGAGAGATCTCGGTATAGATTAAATTCACCTCTCTGTTTTCTGGTTCATAAGTGGTCATCTTTCCAGATATTACGATTTTTACAACTAGCTGATAAATCAAGCAGATGGCTCACCTGATGTTAAGTGATAACCATCACCTATAACAAAGTAGTCACGCACGATAGGAACGTGCCCTACAATGCACTGTCCTGCGTCCATCAACTTGAGTGAGGCATACCTACAGATGTCAAACCTCATGTGCCAATAACTACTTATTGATGCAAATAATTATAGAATTCTTTGTCTGAATTATCATCAGATGAGCTGTCAATTAAGACTAGCAATAGCAAGTTTTGAGCTATGTGAACTTGGCACCCGACTTTTGAAAAAAAATTGTTTTTTTGGTTTTTTTGGTAGATTTAGGTTAGTAGTGGATAGTAGTGAAGTTATTTTCGTTTGTAGTAAAACCAAAAAAAAAATAAAAAATCGCGTCCCCCCACTTTGCAAAAATAAACTTTTACCAGCTGATTCTTATAAAGAAACGTTAGTAGAGGTTTGTAGTGAAAGAATTTTCGTTTGTAGTAAGACAGAAAATGAGAAAATTGGGAAAAACTTGTTTTTTGCGTTTTAAATCTGGATAACTGAAAGTAGAAGGTTCATACGATTACTACAAACGCTTAAAACGTTAATTAATAACGATTCCAGGAAATATCCAAGCAGTCTTATGTTTGATAAACAAGGTTTTAAGGTTATGATTCCCCAGTCCGTTCCCAGTCCATTCTGACTGGGACTGCTTGGATATTTTCTGGATTTGTTATTTTATGATCGCAGAACATATTATACCGTATAACGACTATATTGCGACTGAAAACATGTAACCTTATCACAAATAACAACAAAACACAAATGCACAACTATCATTTTTGACAGCGCTCACAGTGATATTAGAATATAGCATGGTCGGCGTAATCGCAAGATGGCGCATGTCATGACGACATCTATGACGTTTCATGGGTCATCGTTATCGTGCTCACGCTAATTCGGTACCGTAAAACGGGGTGGATACAATTCCAGGGGTGAATGAAAATGAAACAAAAAAAGCAATTATTAACAAACATTTGGATACGCAACATTTTAAAAAAAAACATGAAATTCTTCATTATGTAGAATTTGGTGTTTTTACTTGAAAATGTTTGATAATAATTGCTTTTTTTGTTTCATTTTCATTCACCACTGGAATTCTATCCACCCTGTTTTACCCCGGTACGGGTTTGTGAGCGCTCAAATCGATTATGGCGTATTTCGGAACGCGGGGAAAGACGCATATCTATCGCGGGAGCCCTTATGGCCTTCGGGCTTACCCGCATTTAATTTTAATGAATAAAATATTTTCCAAGGTTACAGGAAGGACTGTATCTATCACAATTATTAGCTAATGAGCTAATTTGTTGTTCTGAACTAAAATACTGAGAAACTAATATGTATTTTAATCAAAATATTACGATTGTCGACCACGTAACCGTTAACGCCCCTAACACACCTGACAAAAAACATCCTAAAACTTGGTCAATACAACGTTGTTTAGGTTTATTTCGATAGATTAAATACTTACTTCTTGAAAAACAGCGAAATAACAAGAAAGAAACCAAGAAAATGCACAACGACACGCACCGCAAAGTCCGAGAAAGAAAGAACTCACTGTGCATCAAAGCGGTGAAACTACCTATAAAAATCGAGTTTTTCGACCGGATGGAACAAAATTTTCAATACAAGTTTTATCTCTCTACTCATCGTCAACCAAAGACTTTGTACTTATAACAAGACTGTGCACCAAAAACTTTTGTTTAGCTAAAATGAGATTTATTGTCTTACGTGTAGGGTAGCTATTTCCTTATAAGCGGTAGCGAGCAAAAAACGGTCCTGGTGAGAGGGCTCCTGCTGGGAGTGTGTCCTTGTCTAACGTCTTGCCAGCTCAACTAACCATTGGGTTTGGTAGAAATGGTACAATAAAGTACATTATACTTTTTGCTTTTTTATGAATTGCCAAAACGAACGTTTATAATATTTGAAACTTTATTAAATATTTCTAGTTCATAAAGTAGGTATAATTTATCATCAATTCGTTGTATTTCATAAATAATCCATTAACACTGAGTATGTAACAGTAGTAATTAAATGTGTGGGGCTGGTAATACTAAATGCAGATGGCGGTTTGCTCATGTGGTTGTTTGGATGATTCTCGTGCTTCGATTTAATAGTGTAAATTTTCATAAAACCTGTTAATTTTATTGAAAAATGGTGAATTCTTGTTGTTTGACAGGGTGCAAAAATGAGTCTTATCCCGGTAGCCGCTTTTCTTTCCATGGGTAAGTAAAATCAACAATTATGTTGTATGGGTAACCATGAGTTTTTTTGATCAAAGATTTTTTTACAACTAGTAGTAGGTAGGTAGGTCGATACATCTCGACTGCCATAAATTGGAGATGTTGGTGAAATAAAAATGTTCTTAACGCGTTCTTTGACTTTGAGACGGTGACGTTTGTTGTTAATAATTAATTCTTGTATTGTAGATTTCCAAAGAATGAAACATAGAAATTGAAGTTGGAAAATGCAGTAGTACCTGGAAAAAACTCAGTCGTCTGTTGTTTGTAGTGCGCATTTTAAATGTGACGACTTTATTCCTGGATATACTAGTAAAATGCTGAAACCTGATGCTGTCCCGTCAATATTTCTTAAGGTAAGAATAAATCATCCGAGTGTGTCCGCGCATTAACAATAACCTTGAAAATTAAAATTTTGCGATGCCTTTTTCACATAGTTTTACTGAGCCCACGTGGTAAGAGTTTAATTTTTAGTTTTGTTTTGTTTGAATTTTTAAGGTAATATTTAATTCAAAGTTAAGTAGGTATGTACTAGTAAAGATCAGTACTTGTTTAAATTTTGTTTCGCCTATTATTTATATTCTGCCATACGTTTAAATAAATAAATAGAAGCTCTCATCTGCACTACTCTGCTCCAGTCTACTCTTGTCTACCTACCTACCGTGTCCCATTAATTTCAAATATCTTTACAGGTCGTGCCCTACAAAAAAAAGAGTGCATGTTTTAAGCAATGTCTGTACCTATAGAAGAGGTAGGACCAGCACCAAAACAGGCAAAACTGCAAGAAAGTGCCATTAAGGAGATTACCATTACGGAAAGTGTTTGTACGCAAACAAAATCCGCTGCAACTACTGACACGCCACGTAAAAAGAAATTACGTCGAGATGTAAAAGTGTTACAACAACGCCTGAAAGTGTGTTGATCAAAAATTCTTAAATTGAAGACTTATAAGCTACGGGAAGTCTCTAACCCTCAAGCATGAAGTACATAAAGGCTACATTAAAACAAAAATTGCGTAAAACAGTATCCAGCAATGTATAAAACCAATTCAATAAAAAAATATTCCAGAATATTGCATCAGGTGTTTATATTTTGACCTCCTCTATTTTACTGGTTTAATAATAATAAATATGATATTATGGTGATATCTCACATTAAAAAAACCTAGCTTTTTTTTAACTACCTCTGTAAGGAGTGAATGTTGTTAGGTTTTTTTTCCAAATTAACGGTAGATGATACTTGCCTATTATAAAGAGAGGAAAAAAGTATTTCCGACCCTTAACCCACGTGTATGGAAAGTGATGTAGATTCCAAAAAAATATACACGCGATGTTTTGGTAATTTTTTTACTTATATAAATATGGTAGCGTAACTAGGTCATCAATATGTTAGGATACGCAATCGTACAAGCAATTTGTCCCGTGTTCTGTATGGTTATTTATGGTCACCTCATTAGAAAGGGACACACTCCCACCAGGAGCCCTCTCACGCGGACCGGTTTTTGCGCCATGGTGCACAGTCTAGTTATAAGTACAATGTCTTTGTCGTCAATCCATTGCACTTATTTCCTTTGTTTGACATGTCGGTAACCATGAGGGGTAATTGAAAGTCACCCTAACCTTACCAGTCTTTGTAAAATAAAGAATTTTATTTTGAACCACTCAACATCAGGTGGGTCATCTGTATGTGTCATATTTTTAGTAGGTATGGTCAGTTTTACTAGATTCAAACAACTATCCTATCCTAGCTAATTTACTTAGTTATAAATGCGAAAGATGTTCATATCTTGTAATAGATAGGGAATAATATAAATAAATAAAATAAATAGCCTTTTTATTCCACAATAAGTTGTAGGTACATGTGTGTTTTAAGTTTTCACTTTTGTATATAGGTAATTTGAATATCTACAAGTACATTCCTTGCATTATTACCATGTCATAATTATAGCTACTTGACAGTGACATAACTATCTACAATGAGTGCGTTCAAAGATCTTTTAACATAAAACATCCAAGGCATAGGTACGCCAAGGAATTCGAATCTATAGATATTCCTTGGCATACGCAATATCGCCTCGGGGCTGTACCTAATTTTCAACTTACCGCACCTAAGTAGGTACCTATATCATAATGTACTATTAGGTACTAGTAGTTCGCCCCAAAAATCAGATTTGTTTTTGAGATAAATTAGTTTGTACCGTTATATTAATGTTAAAATATTTTGGAAATTGCTAGGGTTGGTATGGGTTATTTGTAATTATTTTTTATGAAAAGTTTCTTGACAACAGTAGTGATAAATCGAGTTGTTGCATTACAAATGATAATTTTTTTTCCAAATAAAGCATAATTTTTGAGATTGAGACTAAAAGTTCTTTGAAAAAATACCATTTGGGTAAAATTTTAGCAAAATAAGTAATTGAATTCTTGATTTCTAAGACCAGAACTTAGTAGGCCTAAAAAAATGATCCCTTCAGGTTCATCATGCACCTCTTGATCAGAACTTTCTATTAAAATTTGCTTAAAGGAAAATATTAATTTGGCTTTTATACTGCAAAAAAGTTTTACAGTAGTACTAAGTAATAAGTACCTAAGTAATTACAGTAAATAGGTACACTATATTTTACAGATTCCAACGATTCAGTGAAGGACCCAAATCGCGAAATAGTCAGATAGAAAGCTATAAATATACTTTCTGACAAAACTGAACAAAATAGTTTTACTTGCAACTTAGACTGAAGAAAGAAATAGTAAAAAATATTAACTAACTACTAAAATAACATTAATCATTATAACAACGTGTGTTTATTGGAATGTTGGCAAGACTTAAATATGTTAATATGTGCCAAGTGGTTAAAACCCGCGAATCAAACGGTAACCCCAAAGTACCACACAAAAACGAGCAGAATGGATAAACAGAGCAAGAGTAAAAAATACTGAAATTTTATAAAAATATTGGGGGATTCATTGGTCACAGCTTATAATCGTATATAATTTAATTCAGGTACAAATATGTATTATTAAGTAATAAATAGCACAGTAAACCAGGATTGTTAAATTTTTAAATCAGTATTGCTGTGATTTTGTTTTTAATAAATGTAACCATTTCGACTGCAATAATGTGTTTTAATTGAGATATTTCGTCTGTTATGAAAACATATTAACACACAAACAATATTACCAGGTGTAACGTTATAACTTGGTATGTCACAAGAAAATTTTCCTATTTTACAAGAAAAACGTAACAAGTAATGCCACTCTTTAATTAATGTGTTATATTATTAAAATTAGCAAGTTAGATTGTTTGAAAGTATTTTATTTCGATAATAGGATAGCAGGTGAACTACCTTCTATTAAAAATTGCGCTTAAAACCCAATAGTTACAATTTTATGCGAATTCAAAACTTTAAAAGTAGTTTTCTGAATAATCGTTTTTTCTGAGATAACACGTTCTTGTCGCATATGAGCGATATATCTCTGCCAAGTTTCATCCCGATCTATTCAGATCTATCAGATATATTAGGGTGACTATAATACTTAGGTACTTATCTTGTCACACAATTTGTGGGAGAAGCTTTTTATCACAAAAAAGGTTTTCAACTTTTCAACCATCAAAATATTACCAACTACACAATGGGATTAGCCCAAAATGTATTAGGTATACTACTTAGATAGGCTACTTACCTACCTATGTCAATAAACTCAGAAATATTCAGAGATTAGATTCAGAGATTTAAAATTGAAAAAAGTATGTTACGAAGCATACCTACAGATTTATTTCTTCGCAAATGGGTAGGTATGATATAAATATTATATAAATACTAGCTGATCCCGCGGCTTTGCTCGCGCTCGTTTACTTTGAAAATCTCATACAAACTTTCCTCCCCTATTTTATCCCCTTGGGGGTAGAATTGATCAAAATCCTTTCTTAGCGGATGCCTACGTCATAACATCTACCTGCATGCCAAATTTCAGCCCGATCCGTCCAGTGGTTTGGGCTGTGCGTTGATAGATCACTATGTCAGTCAGTCAGTCAATCAGTCACCTTTGAGTTATATATATTTATATTTAGATTATATCAGTAGACACTATACTAACCCAAACCTATTCGGGATGATTCTAGCCAGAAAGTAAATGAAATACGCTGGGTTCATTGATGCTGTTTTTATTCACAAAACCACCAATCAATGTTCGTCAAATACATAAGGTACACGATTAGTATGTAAACTATATTTCGATTTAAAATAATTACCGACATAGTTACTGTACTAGTATTCAAATTCCTTGGTTACAGTTATGACATGTCGTTCAGCGAGGGCCGGAAGTGTTTTAACTTTAATCCTTGGCCGGAAGAAGGAGAGACAGAGACAGATTTACATTATTACAAGGAATTTGAATACAAGTACATTCCTTGCATTATTACCATGTCATAATTATAGCTACTTGACAGTGACATAACTATCTACAATGAGTGCGTTCAAAGATCTTTTAACATAAAACATCCAAGGCTTAGATTATATAATCTAAGATCCATGGCATAGGTAGGTACGCCAAGGAATTTGAATCTATAGATATTCCTTGGCATACGCAATATCGCCTCGGGGCTGTACCTAATTTTCAACTTACCGCACCTAAGTAGGTACCTATATCATAATGTACTATTAGGTACTAGTAGTTCGCCCCGAACGGAGATTTCGTGACGCGACGCAAACGCTCTGAAAATATAAGTGCTTTAAGTGGTAGTCAGTGGCAAGTCCTTACATTGTGTTTGGACTTGTCTCTGGCTGGAATATTTGTCCGACGATAACTTGAGAACCGCTTATCCGATCTGCTAGAAATTCGGAATGTTGATAGCTTGTATAGGTAGGTACTTGAGAAATTTACTGGTAATTATTAATTAAGCATATGAGTAAAATCGGATAAGGGGTTATTAAAATATGGAGTTTTTGTAAAGGGAAAAATTAAAATTTTTGTTAAAGGTCAGCTCTTCAATAAATTAGCCCAATTCAGTTGAGACTTGGTTACCATCGTTACCATACTTACCTAGTAGGTGGCTGCCAAACACGATGTTTGGACTTGACTTTAGCTTACCTGCATACATTTTCGGAGCGTTCGCGTCGCGTCACTAAATGTCAGTTCGGGGCGAACTAATTCAGTTGAGAATTTACAATAACTGAAAATACCTAAATCGTAAACTTGAAGTTAGTAATGTACTTAGTACTACCTAAGTAGGTACTTTTTATCATAGCTCTTAATTAATCTTATCATCACTCTTATCATTTAAATAAGTTTCTATCAGTCAAATTTCTTTTCTTACTTACCTATGTTTACTAAGTACGTAAATACCTACATAATATTGTATATTATACTGACATAGGTATCCTACTACTATTTATATACGCGAAAGATTGTAAGTATGGATGGATGGATGGATGTTTTTTACTCTTTCACGCCGGAACGGCTGAACGGATCTGGATGAAACTTGGCAAAGGGATAGATTATAGTCTGAAATAGCGCATATACAATTTTTTATCCCTTGAGAATACCGGGATTTAAATCTGCGCGGGTGAAACCGCAGGGCGCAACTAGTATATCATAAAACCTTCTGTATAGGGTCATAAAAATCGTTTAAAAAAACCGCATCAAAATCGATGAAGCCGTTTCGAAGATATTAAGAAATTATTGTTATAAAAAAACTTTTAATTCGGGCAGTCGGGATTTTTTTTTTTTTTATAAATCCTCTTGTTACATCATGTATTTTATGTAAAAGATAGACAAACGGACTTACGGCCCACCTGATGGCAAGCGGTCACTGTCGCCCATACACCAACAACACCAGGGGCGTTGTCGGTGCGTTGCTTACTCTGAAGGTTTTACTTTTCACGTTGAATCTTGTTTGCTACGAAAAGTTGTCCGCGTAATGAAATTAACCATCCTAAAAATAAGTTACGGCTGCCTCTCACTCGAGGAAAGTAGGAAATCTACGACATAACATGGGAATCTCCTGAAATTGGGGATATTTGGTTGCTACTAATGTAGCTGATGGATCTTAGTTCATGAATTTCTTATAATATTCTAAGATTATTATTTCTAGTGATCTTATTGAGAAGGAAAATAATACATAATTACTTATTAAAAAGTACCTAACTTCTTTGATGTCGTAATTTGTAATACAATAAAAAACCTTTTAACTTAACCTAAAAGTACATCATTAGAAATACTATTTGAACTAAAGCTAATATTACATTGGGTATCTATTATCTATTCTATTCTATGTCATGGGGCAGGTAGGGGAAGTTTTAGCTGATTATAATAGAACCACCCTGTTGGTGTTATGCTTTTGTTCAATATTTTACAATACTATATAATCCCCAAGTTTTGATTGGTTTGAGGCTAGATGGAGGATGCGTGAAATATCCATCGTTAATCCACCCTTCCATTTTGGCGTAGGTGCTTTTATAGGTATAAATAATAACCTACCCGTCCCCTTATATCAGACTTACTTATTTAAATAAGTAAAGTCTACTCATATTATAAAAATGCAATAAACGTCACAGCTATTCGAAAAATATTACTACAGCTACATATCAAAAACCTAGACTTTTCATCAGCATCTTCCTGCTCATATTCCAATTCACGTGGGGTTCTATCTATATTTTTTTTCAATATAGGTGTTTTAAAAACCTAGGCTTTCCCTGAGAAATAGTATAACCACCTTTTTGCAATAAGGTGTAGGTACCTACCAAGTAAAAATTTTGTCATTTTGTACCAGGGACGGAAAATCGTTAAAACTATAGGTAATATCTAACAGGAAGCGTATTCAAAACCTTTATAATTGATGCCATACCTACTATTATAGTTTGTGTAAAAATAGTTATTATAAATTGCTACAATGGTAAGGTACCCGCGACGAGTATGAAAGAATCAGGAATGAGTTGTGTTAAATAGGCTTAGCTAAATGTCCGCATGGGTACAATCTCCCAGCGCAGTAGCTTCTTTTACACGAGAATCTGAAACCTAGGATGTGGTTAGCCTAAAAGCACCTAATAGTTAATACCTAGCTCATCTATTTGTCAAACTCTCATTCAGTCTTAAATATAGCATTGCTAGCACAATGTCCTAGAAAAATAAAATTGAAATTGAGTAACGATGGCAAAATTACATTAATAGTACAACTAACTAAGATACGAGATTTGTATGGCATGCTTAGCTAACTTTCAGTCTGGTAATTTAAACTCCCATAAAACCTGCTAAATTAGAGTGACATTTATATACACTGACCGATATTGTGATTCATTCTCAGTCAATTCAAATTGAAAAGACCCAAAAGTCACTCTAACGCCCGGTTTCTGAAAGGCCGATCAACGCTAATCGGCTGTTAAGTCACTTGCTATTTTCAGCTTTTACTTCAAGTTAGATAGAGATAGCAAGTGACTTGAAAGCCGATTAGTGTTGATCGGCCTTTCAGAAACCGGCGGTTTTGGTACGTAAAGGGCTCTACAAAGGGAGCCTTTGGGTCGAGTTTATAAAAGACTATCCACCGGTTTTTGAAAGCTTGATCAAAGCTAATCGGCTGTCAAGTCACTTGCTATCTTTATCTAATTTTTTAGATGAAGTAGCAAGTGACTTGACAGCCGATTAGCTTTGATCGAGCTTTCAGAAATGGCGGTAAAAGTACTACCATATTAATACACCTAGGTTCTGAACATAAATTTGCAGGTTATGCACATATTTGCCCAGCTCAGGAATTGTACCCCCACCTTACTTTACCTAGTTACCTACTGATCCACAGTAGGTCTAAAAATTAAAGTAAGGTGTGTTTATTCACTAGTGTTTTTCTCCTAAAGCGGAAGGGTATGAACCGACGTTTTTTCTTAGCACCCAGTTGTAGAAGTAGATTCTTGGCTTCAGCGAGTGTGGCGGCGTCTGTGTCCTCAACTCCTGACACGAAGCCGCTCTCCGGGCGCGACAACGCCGGGGTGGTGGGCAGGAGAGAGAACCATCGGTCTATCTTTGCACTCGATGACAACTGTTGTATGGGGACAACCAAATAGTTTATCAATACACACGTTTAAAGATCATCAAGAGTGTCTAGCCTGGCATTTATGTTTTTTGTTTTGTTTTTTCCGAGATACTTACCTGTATTTTTTCATACGACTTGGCTGATGGAATCTCATGGCTTACCTGGTTTTAATAGGTAAGTAACAAAGCTTTGCCTCACAGGTCACGTAGGACAAAACGTGCGGCTACTAAGCACTGCGCCCCGCGTCCATCGAAGAGACATACAGATATTAAGCCTCATCATGTAGCCTCTAATTTCACCGGCAACCACAGCTTTCGAACCGAAACAGCAACACTGTTTGGTGGCCGAAACAGGCATGGTTGCAGTACGAGCCCTTCACAAAGATCTACTACTCATAAAACACTGTGTAACACGAAAGTTCTGAGCACGCCCGCTGTCGGTGCATCGGAATTCCAATTTCAATTAAAATCAGGAGACTCGGGCTCAAAACATAAAGTCAGACTATGCACTCTCGGGACATCCTTGGAAACGTTCGACAAAATTTAATATCACATTTGTAAATTAGGTAGATGTGTGAATGAAGTTACTATGTATTGCCGTTTTTCTGTATGTGTGACAAGCCGTCACCTTACCAATTCCATCTTTTATAATATATTATGCTCTAGCCACTTTCCAAAACTAGTCAGTATCAGAACATCTTCTTTTGCCTCCATCCCGTCGGGTGTCGCATGAGTGCACACGATGCCCAAATATTAGAGACCTGTCTAAGTTTCAATCTTCTCATCTAAATTAATCTTAAAACTATTATGGAAAGATAAGGCTTAGGGGCGCAAGATGAGTTTTGAAACCAATTAGTTTATGAAAGTGATAGTGAAAGTGTTAAAATACTGAATTCGTAATGTGACGGCGATTTTCCAAGAAATAGCATTTTGTAGAACGTTCCAAGCTTCTTTTTAATTTTAAGAAATACTTACTCATACTACTTACAGGTGCTTAGATAATTTTACCCACCACCAAATTGTATAATCTACACTACTACACCTAGACATTTTATTGGTGCATGCAAGGACAATATAATAAGGTTTACAAAAACCTATAATTATTAACATCAACGCATGCACCAATAAAAAATGTATTAAATATATCATGACTAAAAGAATCAAATATATTATAATCTTTCGCTATCGACACGACAGAAGGAAGATCACCTATTCTAAATGTTTGCTGCATCGTCATGCGCAACCTTCCCCATTTACGGGGTGCTAAAAAAGTACCGGTATATAATTTATCATTTTTTTACCCAGGACCTATACCATACCAGTCGCACAAAAAACTGGATTTCCACACGATGTTATCCTTCAAAGTTAAAGAAAACTAGCAATGCGTATGCGAGGTAAGGTATAATGCATTGGGAGGGCTGTAGTAAATAACATAGAAAACATTTTATCCACGTTTATTTTTTCCAATGTTCCGTTGAATAATATTAAAACTAAACATGATTTGCATTTTAATAGTCAACTACGGTGTGGACATAGACAACTATAAAATTGTACATATTGTAATCTATTGCTACTGCTTACACGCAAAGTACCATGTTTAGTAAAATAAAGTAAGTACCTACTATGTAATTTAAACCTGGTTTTTAGTAGTGTAAGTACATGAATATATTTTACACTTTTGTATACAGGAGTTTACAGAGTCTAACACCTATAACACCATCCTGATATAGGTACTTTAGCAATTTTTTTCTCATTCAAGTTCATTTTGAAGGTAGCCTTTATGAATGCAGAAACTAAATCACATACGAGTAGTATGGCATACAAGTACTTAGTTTGTAAGTAAGTATGCATTTTTTTTTATTTTATGTAATGATCGAATATAATTCAGGTATAAATTAGCAGGTAGTGGTTAATTACAGCTTATGTCATTTAAAATTGCACAATTAATGGGTTATATCATGATACATTGGTTGATAGTTGATAATTTTGAATTTTAGTCAAGTGCCTCTACATAATACAGATTCTTAGACTTACTAAACATTGAATTACAAATAGGTACACAAATTGAATAATATATTTATATATAATTAAAAATATAGATCCTTTATCCATAGATGGAGATAAAATAGCAGTCATGTTTTTTTATTGAATTTCTACCTACACACTCATTTAATTTATATACATATTTACCTAATACATTTATAATAAAATATTTAGGTTTTTGATATAATATATAATACAACAGTAGGTACATTAGTAAGAGGTACATATATATAGTGCAAAGAGGACCTATATATTTTTATGTAGTTTAAGTATAAATAAGTTTATAATACTAACTTTTGATCTGCCTATTTGACCACCTGATAGACTCAAATGAAATATAAAATAGAAATTGATATTTATATTAGGCGCTAATCAGAAATTTTTATTTTAATAATATGCTTTGGCCCACAGAATATTAGTTAAAATTTGGCACAAATTGTTGTTCAAGTCATAGTCTCATAGCCAGTGATCATATTTTTTTATTTCAGTAGGTATGTCTTTAGCCATTTCTACAGGTTGAGATTTAAATGTATGTGGTGATTGACTATCAAAACGAAATAACGGGTTCTTATACGAATGAACAACTATGCTAGGTATCTTTTTTACAAGGTTTAATAAATAATAATTACTACATAACGAATCGTAAAATATTTTCATGATGCGAAACATAACGAAAAAGTCAAGAGCCATTTGTATATTCTAGCATCAAGACATTACATAATAAAAAAAATTTATATCCTCAAAAGGGCGAAAATCTGCGAAAAGCATGTCTTTTGTCATATAAATTTCCTGTCATTGTAAATTTCATGAAAAATAATATCAGATTAAGCAGTAAGTAAATAAGGACAGCACTGGTGTTTTACGGTACTGCTAGCAGCCCTACCTTCAGATCCTAAGGGTTCAAAACTATTAGTGCACCTAAGTTTTCTGCATAAAAAATTTAATGCTCTGTGTCAGTACCTACCTCCTACTCTCTTATGGTGAAGGAATACATGTCGTAGAACCTAAAAAGTTCTAAAACATGTTTCAAGGGCTCGAAAGGAGCCCGCACTCTCTGACTCGTATTACAGGTATAAAAAACATTCATCTGTGATATTCTGAACGGTACGGAACAAAACCCTTACACAGTGAGAGTCTGACTCGCACTTGATCAGATTAAAAAGTGTTTACTGTAAAATTTGAAGATATAAAATAAAATGAAGGTAGAAGTCGTTTAAAGTCACAATATTGATGGAAACTAGAGCTATTTAAATTCTAAATTCGATCAAATCGAACATAAGTGGGTACTAAATACTTAAAATGCTACCATATAAGCATAGATCCAATAAAGCTTTCACTATAAAATACAGTTATCATTATCACAATGACTAGAACGAACACTAAACATGAGAGCATTATTTCTCTTCAGAATTCTTGATACGATATTTGATTCGATATTATTAGATTTTTGTAGTTCTTCTATGAAGCATAAAAATAACAGTTACCTTCTCCTGATAACCATAACGATGGATCATAAAACTAAACCCTATTTGACGCCGATATGATAAAAGATATGTCAGTGTAGGTAGGTTAATAGTAAAATATTATGATATCCATAAAAAAATATTATATATAATAATATTTTAGTTTTACTTCCTATACCTAAGTTAGTAAATGTGTTCGTAATATATAATTTGAATTCCAACAGTTGGTAATAAGGTTATCAAACATTTATTGCAAACACAGATAAGCCGGCTCGTAGGTAAATAAAAAAAATCTTTTACCTATAATGCAACATTAATTAACTATAGCAATAAACTTAAGGTAACTCGACTTCAAAGACTAGAATGAATCAGATGATTATTTTGGAAAGTGCAACGAAATCGTCTACTTAGTGGTATGCCGCGTCCATTGTTGGCGCATTGCAGTCATCATTTCGCTGCGGTTGGGAACTTTTTCGCTGGTGGTGCGCGAGATAGGAGCGTTCGGAGCAACGCTACCTGGGACTTTCAAAGTGTTTCCAGAGCACCCCGCGCTCCCGGGAGATGCTTCTTCGCTCGGCCGATCTCCCACGTCCGAGGCGCTTTCAGAGGGACTCACCGGAACTATCAAACGGACGCGTCCGTCCTCTCCTGTCGCAGTCAACGTCCCGTTGTGCGACAGCGGCTTTATAAACGGAATCCCTTCCTCCGAGCCGCTATCGCTCGAGTCCTTGGACGAAGAGTCTGGGCTATCTGGACAGTACAGAGAGTTATTCGAATGAGTCACGCTCATCGCCTGAGCAAGATTCCCAGAGCTACCAGCGTCGTTGAACACGCTATGATTCAGCAGACTTTTCAGATCGGCGTTGCTGTAGTGGTTCACGAGAGGGGGTATGTTGGGGAACGCTTGGCGGTTCTGAAAGTACTGCTGATTGGCGTTGAACGCACTCTTTGCAGGGGCTTTGTTTTCGTTGAAGCCACCCATTTCCTCGAATCTAGTTATGAGATAGTCTTGGATCTGATTATTAGACATGTCTCCAAAACAGGGCGCGGAGGTAGCTCCGTTGGCAGCCGGAGCTTGGGTCGGCGTAATGCTGAAAGGCGAGCGCGTTCCATTGTTGTTTTCGATGTGTTTTGAATTGTTATTCGGCGAAAACAGATCGATGAGTTCCTCGCTGCTCGTCTGGTTTCCATTACACGTCGTGAACTTATCGGGTGTCTGTATCCGGCAGCATTAACATAAAATGATTATTCGCTGGGTTTGCTATAGCGGTATAGCAATTTGATATTTTTGAAAGCGCATCATCGACAAACTATTAAATAAATATTAATTGACAATTAAATGTACAGCCGAACGTGCATCGAACAAACATAAAGGTTCAAAGGTTCATAATAATTATTGGTGCAAAGCTTTGTTACTTACCATGGGATAACATGCGCATCAATTCGGTTATATTGGATGCAGATGTGGAAAGTTTAGTTTACACTAAGACAACATCAATGTTTTTCAAAATACATTTTCTAATGATTTGACCTCGAAGAGTAAATATATAGTTTTATTCCTCCGCGTTTTGTAGACAATACACGATCACACGACGACTAAGCGTGTAACACAAGTAAAAATTAAATACATCAGCACAAACAATGCAATAGTCTATTAACATTAAACTCTTGTAACTAATAATTAACTAATAAAATACCAGTTTATTCTAATATTATGCATGCAAATATTGAATATCACCGAAGAACGTGCACATTAGCCGAAATAACGAATTAAAATAATATTTTAAAGTATTTACAGAAAATGTAGTGACATAGTTTTTATGGTGCAACGATGATAAATAATACCACTGACAATACTTTAAAATCTACAATGACAGATTAATGCCAGTCAAATCTCGAAATCACCGAAGAGCACCGGTGGTCTAGTGATGGGAGTGACCCCGCCTTCCGATCGTAAGGTTCGAATCCGGTCGTGCACCAATGGATTTTTCTATCGAAAAATTTATGTGCGCAATGCCAGTGCTCTTAAACGATGAAGGAAAACATCGTGAGGAAACCAGTTAGTATTCTAACAGCGGCGATGGGCTTGCAACCTGTCACGTATGGAATACTTACTACTGCAAAATGTGGGTATGTGCCAAATGTAATGTTTGGACGTACCTCTGACTACCCCCCTTAGACATCCTCAAAGAATCTTGAATTAGTACCTACTTGGTACTGGGAGATCTGAAGGGAAATCTACCGTACCTGGGGCTCAAAGTCGTGAAGCTGTTTCAGTTTCAAATCTCGAAATAGTTAATTTTAACAACCGATAAAGCACTGGGCTAATTTACAAGATTTGCTAGAATCTCACTGCTATGGAAATCGAAATTTGACTTCATTAACCGCAAGGTCAATCGGAAGCACTAAACCAACTACATTTAAATAGAAAATGAGAGGCTTGGAGCAAATACCAACTTATTGGAAATTAGAACCACGGTTACGTCGGCAATCCACTGATGCAAAGTTTTAATCAAAACAGTACCTAACTTAGATCGAAAATTCGAAGCCAGCAGCTTTTTGATAAGCATATTTTAAGAATTAATGCATACAGATTACTTATAAAGGAACTCTGAATGAATAAACACACCAGTTAAAGATAATTACATACATACATACATAAAATCACGCCTATTTCCCATAGGGGTAGGCAGAGACCACGGATTTCCACTTGCTACGATCCTGACATACCTCTTTCGCTTCATTCACTCTCATAACATTCTTCATACATGCTCGTCGGTTAAGGGTACTCTTGACCTGGCCTTTCTCTAGAACATCTGCTATCTGATCTAGATAGGTCCGCCGAGGTCTTCCCCTCCCAACAGTCCCATTCACACTCGCCTGATGCACTTTTTTCGTCAATCTTCTTTCATTCATCCTCTCTACATGCCCAAACCATCTTAGCATACCTTTTTCTACCCTCATCACTACGTCTTCTTGCACTCCACATTTCTCTCTGATCACACTATTCCTCATTCTATCACTCAAATTCACACCACACATACTACGTAACGCTCTCATTTCTACTGCATTCACTCTACTCTGATGTTTTTTCTGCCATACCCAACTTTCACTACCATACATTAATGTCGGCACTAACACTCCCCTATGTACAGCCAGTCGTGCCTTTTTGGACAGTTTCCGGCTGCTCATAAACGTGTGTAGCGCCCCATTCACTCTATTTCCAGCAGCCACTCTCCTTTCAATATCATTATCATGCTTTCCATCTCTCGTAAACAAAGTCCCCAAGTATACAAATTCTTTCACTTGTTCCACTCTTTCTCCACCAATCAAAATATTACATTCTGTCATACATTCATCCCTTTCAAATACCATAGTTTTCGTCTTACTAACATTTACTTTCATTCCTTTTCTCTCAAAAGCTCCATGCATAATTGTTACCATCTCCTGTAACCCATCCGCCGATGATGCAAGTATAACCTGGTCATCAGCATAGAGAAGACATTTGACGAGTAACTCATTCATTCTTAACCCACATTCACTATCTTTCAAATCTTGCAAACAACTATCCATGAATAGATTAAACAACCATGGAGACGCTACACATCCTTGTCTAACACCCTTTTCGATGCTAAACCATTTAGTGTATGACCCATTTATCCTAACGCAAGCTCTAGAATCTAGAATTATTTTGTTTCAATTAAAGATAATTGAAACAAAATAATGGAAATATTGTTTTTCATTGCAGTCAGTCACAGTACCGATAGGATAAGTTCGTAGGTAAATGGGTCAAAATAATGTCAAATCAATAGCCGCGTCGCGATTCCTATTGGTATTTGCCCCAAGGACGGTAGCTTCCATACCTGGGGTAAGAGGGTAAGCTGCTGGGCACTGATTGGACGAGAAAAACCACGCTCGCGGTCTTGTAAGTGTGCGACAAGTGCGGCGATGTGCTCCAGAAGCTCTTTGTTATGTACCAGGAGCTGATGCGTTCGCGCCTGGAATGTAGGTACACAAGATGTTTATATGTATAAATTAAGCTACGCTACTAGTAATTATTTAAATTACTAGTAGCGCCCCGCAGTTTCTCCGCGTAAATCCCGGTTTTAAAAAGTAATAGGTATATCTCTGTGCCAATTTTCACCAAGATCCGTTTAACTGTTCTGGAGTTATAGAGTAACAAACATCCATCCATCCATATATCCATCCATCCATCCATCTATCCATCACATAGTAGGATTGTTTCTGAAAATCTGACAGCTGTCCAAATGATACGTGTAAGTGAGGAAAAAGAAACATGTCTTGAAAAATTCAACACAACCAAAGAATTAATGTGTGGCCGAGTAATAAACATTGTAATCAAATTCAAAACCAGTAACAATTGGAGTGGGATGCAAATTCTTGGGACGTGCTATCGCCATACGCTTGAAGAAATCCAATGCTGGACGTAGGCCACTCCCATGGATTTTCAGGACGATCGATTCATCGAAATTCCACTACCATGTCGTTGTAATGTTATAAAAATAAGTTCCATTTTGTCAGCCTACATAGCTCAGTTGGTAGTAGCTCGGCCTTCTGCGCCGTAGGTCGTGGGTTCGATTCCCACCGTGAACAAACATTTGTGTGATGAACATGGATGTTTGTTCTTTGTCTGGGTGTTATTTAATATTATAAGTAAGAATGTATTTACAAAAAAAGTTTATACTTAAGCAGTAGGTATATGAGCTATCTCGTTCCCTTATCACAAGCTTAGGCTTAGTTTGGGACTAGATAGTGTTGTGTGGAAAGTCCACCTACCTTTACTTATTTATGTATTATAATGTACCTGTGCTTCACAACGCGCCGCTTGCTCAGCCGCGAGCTGATCACGCAGCAGCAGTAGCTGGGCCACGGCGGCACGAGTCTGCTGCCCCTGCTGATCGAGCCGTTCCCGCAAGAGCTGCAGTTGGTGCTGCGCGCTCAGCGGGGTGCCAGCTTCTGGTGCTACCTCGGGAGATGCTTCCACTTTTGTGATGCACTCCGGAAGATCAGGAAGATTTATGCTTGGAGTTGGGATTATACGCTGGAAATTAAGTTTGGATTGGTCAAAACAACTTTTCCTTATTATAAATTTTATTGTTTTTGTTATATGATTATTCAATAAGAAGATTTCTTAAACAAACAAAAACCCGAGTGCCCGAACTTAAAGTATATGTAAGTAATTAAGATAATGTTTTCAATTTGGTACTATTTAATATTGAAATCCATTCTTCAGTAGTCATTATTCTTCATTTTTATCATTCGTCAAGAGACGAATGATAAAAATGTAATGATCGCAGACAGTCGGAGGCTCGTGTACCTATGTCCTAGCAGTTTACTGACGCCTGGGGGTTGTATAACTCATTTTGATCACTTTGGGGTTACCAGCATTTAGGTACATTTTTTTTATAATAAAATTCTTCATATCTTCGAAACGGCTGCATAGATTTTGATGCGGTTTTTTCTAAACGATTTGTATGACCATAGAGAAGGTTTTATGATATATTTTAGTATCACTCATGGCCTAGTTCGCTAAAGTGACTTAACGAATTTTGCGTTTTGGTTTAGTCTTTGAGGGTTTACTTTAAATCAAAAACTAACTCTCTTGATTTTGATACCCATATTGCTATGATAGCAAAAATATTTTTTTTAATGTGAGAGAATATCGCTCCTCCTTTCCTTCCCACGTGACTTTTTATTTTTTTTTATTTTTAAGGACACTTGGAAAGTTGCGACGAATCTTTTGATACTAGAATCATCAAAATCCATCCAGCCGTTTGGTTACTACGTGGTAATAAAGGAAATATCGAAGGAAGGATACATAAATACATACATGGATAGATACACGCCAAACACATAACCCTCGCGGCACTCGGGTAATAAAAATGCAACGAATACAAGTTTAATACAAAATGTGATACACATGAAACAGTTGAGCTATCTGCAGACCGTTGCAAACGATCTAGAGGTAGCTCAATTGATCCAAATCAGTGCAAATCGAAAGCGTCCCCCAGACAATGCCTGCATTGCCATGCTGCATGGCAAAAGCTCTAGCATCCTTGATAAATTATCACCCAGGAAAGTATATACCTTCCAACAAACCATAAACTTCAAATATCAGAAAAAAAGGCAATATCAATATTCTTATATTATGTATTTAATTAAGTTTACAGGGTAATTGACAGTAGGTATATCTGGTTACACTTCGGAAAAAAATTTAGATGAGATTCAATCTTTTTAACAGTTGATTCTATCACAAAAAAAAACTTGTCCCGAGACGACACCGCGTCAACGGACGAAGGAAATTATCGTTTAATTAGAAAAATAATTTCAGGTAATTTGCGAGGTAAATTCTGATCATCATCATCGTTGCAGCATTATAATCAGAGCTTTCAAGCTATACGCTATAGCTATACTTTTAAGCCTTCTACCACGTTATCAGCTCATAAATGCCGATGATGTTCTCACACTTTTCCACATTTCTCTTACTTAACCATGGTTCAACAGCACAGATGTGTAAATGTTATCTTATAAAAATGTGCATCCTAGAAAATATAAGGAGAAGAGGAACCTACAAGATAAATCATAAAGTTTGAGATGAAGAAAGTTGTTAGTAAGATCGTGAACAGTAGAAACGGAAAATCTGTTTTGCAATATTATGCTCTACCTGGAAACTTAAGGCTCCGGCGACAGCGGCTCGCAATTTCGAGGTGCGATTGGCTATTATTTCATTTTATTTCGTTTCGGGGAGGTTGTTTGAAAGAATAACTCTAAATTGACACGCATGAACAGTATTTATGCGTGTCACTTTAGAGTTATTCTTTCAAACAACCTCCCCGAAATGAAATAAAATGAAATAATAGCCAATCGCACCTCGAAATTGCGAGCCGCTGTCGCCGGACCCTTAAAGCAGGACTCGCATACAATAAGGGGTCTTATAGAAAGTCTGTTTTAAAGAAAATTGTAGCGGTTTTCTATCGATTTACCTATAGGAAAGCTTTCATTCGAAGACTATGTGCTAAGCCCTCAAGTACATAATATTGGTTAAAATACCAGATTACCTATGTTGCTACTGCTATCCATAAAACAGAAAATCCGATCTATTTATTCCTTGATTTATTCCATTGCTCTTTCGACAACTGCAAACAGCAGACACTTGACATTCGTCGGAACCATTAGTACGAACTGTGGCACGATTTCGAACTTAGCGCGGCTCCGTAAGATCTTTGCATAATGTCTTTTACGTGAATTCGAAACTCGACGCTTTGTAACATTCAGTCGAATTTCGGGCATCCTTTTGTCTTCATTTTCATCACACCACCTCAGTACCGCTGACAATACTTGTAAACATTTCAAAGAGATTTAACTTTTTGACATGTCTGGTATGTACAAGGTAGCAAAAATAACTGGTATATTCTGTATACCTACTATTCGAAACCTAAAGATTTGCAGTCTCAGGAAAAAGCATTTCTCGGTATTTAGGCGTATGGCCCGACTTTTTGTGAAAAAAAAAATTATTATTATAAACTCGCAGCAAAAAAATGTTGACGGATTTATTAGGTGTCGCAGGAAAGATCTTCATCCGGAGAGTACACCTATGGCTTTCTGAAGACGCCTGTCCAAATAACAGTCTTAATTTAAATCAATAGTCAAGTCATCTCAATTGTTTACTCTCAATCAGACTGAGTGCCGTGCTGAGCTTGTAATGAATTTACTTATTCCTTCATTATATA
This sequence comes from Plemyria rubiginata, assembly GCA_963576535.1. Lineage (NCBI taxonomy): Eukaryota > Metazoa > Arthropoda > Insecta > Lepidoptera > Geometridae > Plemyria > Plemyria rubiginata. The sequence continues at coordinate 9,251,444 of OY754905.1, forward strand.
ACTATACTAGCGACCCGCCCGCGTGCCCCTGCTTCGACGGGTGCACATATCATGCATGTACCTACTATACATATAAACCTTCCTCTATCTATTAAAAAAACACCGCATCAAAATCCGTTGCGTAGTTTTAAAGATTTAAGCATACATAGGGACATTAGGATATAGGGACAGAGAAAGCGACTTTGTTTTATACTATGTAGTGATTCATTATTTTTTACTATAGGTTTCTTCTGTCCGGCAGATTGATTGCAGATACCTGATTGCAATATTCTTAGAGGGTGCTGTTTCTATTTACAGGCATATTCATAGACTGCATCCTGTTTTGATCCCACCAATCCAGTTTAAAATCTTCCTTGTTATTGCAATAGTGATACGAATGCTACTTTATTCCCTAAAAAATCACTTAGTAACTTAAATTTATGGCAAACATACATGAGGGAAGTCGCATGCTACTCTTACAGCAGTTAGTGATATAAAGGGCGTCCCAAAAAAACTAAAAAAATCGCGAAACATACATGGGGGTCATTCGGGTATCCAAGAGATGTTCTATCTCTGGACTTTCGCTTGACACTATTTTTTGGGACAACCTGTATAATGTGAAATAATGCAACTATTCGCGTTACTAACAAAACCTAGACTCAAATCCACAGGTGAGGAAATGTAAGCAGATTGCCTGCATTCGTTTGTATTATAGTTTCAACAAATATCAAACTATTATAGGTACTTACAATAAAGTGTAGGTACTACTGTAACATTCGCATGCCGATGATATTATTATCGATATGATTTACTGGGGAGCTTCTCGGATTCGATATGGGAGAGCGATTATCATGAGTACCTACCTACCCGACTATTTCAGTTTGGATAATAATGCACGTCTATTTATAAAGATTCTACTTTATACTGTTACCGCAATCTGAAATTATCTCTCAGTTTTATTTTCACTGTTACATTACGCAATAACCAGAATAGAATGATTGTAAATGTAAATTGTTTATTTTTTTCTCAGCAAAGTAGGAAACTGGATTGATGAGAGGCTTTTTACGAGAGACTGCTGCTTGAATGAGATATAGGTTTATAAAACCTGTAGGTAATACAAATAATTAGGGCTCCGGTCAATTGGTGTAGGTAATTAATCATGTAGATCAGTAATAGGCTAAGCACATTATTAGTAAGATATAACTAATAGAGTTATAAACTGTAAAGCACCGTTGGTAAATAAACGACCTTATTGATAGTCTTATTTATCAAATCCTATTAAAATATAAAGAAAATAACTTCATAAAATTTTAAATAATACTTGCTTTAGGAAATAACATATTATTTAACGATGCGAAAGGTTTGCCCTAGAGACATAGTAGGACAAACTGCGGTCAGGGTACTTGTTCCTATTATTATTCATTCTGCGGTGAGGGGCCTATAAAACTAGTGGCTCTGTGAGCTGGTAGACCTCGCGAGCACACTAAAAGTGAGCTCACTGGCTTAGCGGTAGGTAGATATAACTTTTCCGATTTTTGATTCTTTTGATTTTTATTGTTTTTTTTAATCATCTTGTGTAGAATGAGGTCCTTAGTGTTTCTCTCAAATTTGATTGAAACCCGTCGATTTTTTGGTGAGCTATCCCGTTCATCATGCTAAAGATCCTCATCAGATCTTCACCAAACTTTTATGAGACCAACTTATAGTTACTACCTTTCAAATAAAAAAAGAACAATCGAAATCGGATCTCATTTGGTGGAGATATTCAGTATATGAAATAGCCCCCTTTTTTGCCCCTTTTTGGGAGAAGTATCCCTCCAATCAAAAATCCCCGACGACAAAAAAATTCTAATAAGTCATATAACCTGTGTACCAAGTTTCGTCCAGATCGGTTGAAAAATGCGACCTGTAGAGGAGAACAGACAGACAGAGAGAGATACGGACAAACGCATTTTTGGCCAATGTGGAAACTGAGACGCTTCGCTCGCTTCGCTCGCTTCGCTCGCTTCGCTCGCTTGGTTAATTATAGGATTATTTTATAAGGTACCGTATTATTTTATTATTTATTTATTTAATCAGAACGGCACAGCTATTTACACTAATTAAAAATAGACAATAAGATTAAGAAATAGTAATAGAATATAAAATAACAGGAAAGAATCAAAGAAGGAAAAAAAACAATTTCAAAAACACAAAAAGCAGGAATTTAAAATACTACCGTAATATTTCTACATCTTACACAAACGTAATTCTAGGATACAAACTAAGTATGGATTCGACCATCACAGAGTTATTGACAAGTAGAGATGGAAGAATTATAATATTTGAGCTATAGATGGTAGGTACTGAACGGTTAGAAAAATTCTCTTGCTTATTTAACTATCTGTCTAACGTCCTTCTTTTCATTATATACGAACGACATGATATTACGAACCATTAGTTCTGTCACGTAGATGCGGTATTAGTTATTGTAAAATATACGTCCTGCAAGGAGTACGTCGAGTTAGGCAGCGCTGAAACTAGCTTGTATTCAGCCAACGATTGCGAATGTATTTTTAACCCAGATTGTTTAAATTTATAACAATATATAGTCTAGACAAGAAATTCACGCTTAATAATTAACGCCATCAAGCATTTATCATACGCAGTTCTTTCCACAGCTTTATGCCATCTAGGTCCGTTAAAAATAAAAAAAACCGTGCAGGCGTACTGCGTTTTGACTACAGTAACACAACCTGCACTATAAAAATACAATATCTCTTTCAAATTTTGGCTAATAAGGTTTGATTTACTTGCCTTCTATATTGTTTTTCCAGCATCCCAGAATAACCATTTCAAATCAACCGAACAGCCACCCCCGTGCGAAAGATCTATAAGCCTAATGAATGCTATATTATGTAGGTCAGTAAGTTTCGTATGCTTACCGTTCGTTTGCCTTCTTTCCTAGGCGGCGGTGGAAGCAGATCCAGGTGCGTGGGTCGCACCGGTTCTTCCTTACTGTCCGTTGCTTCCTCCACAACTGGTACCACTACTGATGCTACTTCAGAAGCACCGCAGTCGGATGCCGCTTCTGAAAGAGATCTGGCTATGTACCTAGTGCATCGAGTTAGAATACTACAATAATTTGACCATTTGGAACACGCGCAATCATTCGCTTTGATTTAGACATTTGCATTTGTGTATAAGATATCGCTTTGCTTAGTCGCTCGCTAGGGCATAATATACTAAAGATATATTTAAATAATATTAGGCATTCCAGTCCAATTAAGGCTAAACAAATTCTTGAATACTTTTTGTAAACAGATACAGTTACAATGAATCTTAATTGTAACACTTATACAATATGACACAGCACAAACAATACGCCTATCAAACAAATATTTGTGGTGGGAATCGAACCCTAAGTTTACAGCGCCAGCGCAGAAAACAGAATTCTATTTACCAACTGAGCTGTAAAGCCGGGGACTGCTTCCTTCAAGACATATCATCTTCATGTAACAAAAATGTCTCGTATCTACCTTGTCTCGCGTTTCCTTCCTTCTTTCCTTTCAGACTTCTCACTACTATTGTTAGTATGTCTCCAAAACGAAAGCATAAAACTCAAAGTGATGGTATCTTTGAAAATGAGACATAATGAGATGGTTCTTAGCCATGTGTCGTGAATATTAATCATTTGGTGTAGCACCACTCCTTCTGTCTCTCAGGGCATGCCAATGAGTCAGTCAGCGGTAGTGTAGTTTTATATAATTATTAATTGCGCCCCGCGGTTTCACCAGCGCGGATTTAAATCCCGGTATTCCCACGGGATAAAAAGTAGCCTATGTGTTATTCCAGACTATAATGTATCTCTCTGCCAAGTTTCATCGAGATCCGTTCAGCCATTCCGGCGTGAAAGAGTAACAAACATCCATCCATCCATCCATCCATACTTACAAACTTTCACGTTTATAATATTAGGAGGACTAGCTGACCCGGCAGACTTCGTACTGCCTCAATCGATGATTCCGAGCACTTTCATATTTATTCACCTTTTAAACTTTCTCTGAACTTCCACAAATAATTCAAGGCCAAAATTAGCCAACTCAGATAACCCGTTCTCGAGATTTAGCGAGACTAACGAAAAGCAATTCATTTATATGTATATATAGAAGATAATACATGTATATAACTACCAAATTCCTGACATAATGTGAACAGGTTTAAAAAGTCTCCAATACCAAACTCCAGGGTCTAATGAAGAATCATTGAAACATTACTCAGGCATACTCGCAAAAAGGAGATTTTCAGGGGCTTTCATATTTTTTAATAAGGTAATTTGTTGCTTTTTTGTTAGGAACGCGATTATTCACGGCTTCGCGTAATCCGCTCCACGATTCTTAGAACCGTCACATAATTTACAAATTTGCTGTTTATGATTATTAACGGTCGAGAGCTACGAACCTTGGCAGTGACTTTGGCTGTTAATTCATTTTTATGAGTCTCAAACACTTCCGAGAATACGAGCTATGATCAAAAGCTATTGTTTTTCGGCTAAAGTTTGATAAAGGGCAAGATAGGGTTTCAAATTAAGCGCTTTACATGATTAAATAGGTCTTATGAATTTAAAGGTACCTAAAAATACGAAACAATAATTGAAAAGTTAGCGGATGTTGAGAAGTTTCCTTATCATCACGACGAAAATAACTCAACCGACTTATAAAATGTTATAACCATATGTTATTATATACTTATGTTATACTGAGGTACCTATATACTATCTGAAAACAGCTAGCTATCTACCACAGCACACAGTATAACCCACAATAATAAGAAATAATGAGTATTATGTATTATTATCTCCAAATTACGGGCTAACGATGGCATTAAAAGTATGACGTTTTCCATTACTAAAACTGTAACGTCGAAAGTCATATAAAACCGTGGTTATTATTAAACTCTCGTTAAAAATGACGCGCGGCGATTATCACCACTATTATACTAGTCTGGCCGTCAAGTCTTTCAGAACGAGCTGTATGACGGTCAGGAGTATTTTTTATATGCGCTGCATTTTTATTTTGTTCTAGGTAGGGATCAAACCCACGGGATCAGGTTGGATCCCCACCGAGAACAATATTTAAGTAATGAACGTATCACTATTACTATCACTACATATGTATAAAACAAAGTCGCCGTGTCTGTCCCTATGTCCCTATGTATGCTTAAATCTTTAAAACCACGCAACGGATTTTGATGCGGTTCATTTAATAGATAGACTGATTCAAGAGGAAGGTTTATATGTATAATACATGCATGATATGTGCACCCGTGCTAAGTAGGGGCGCGCGGGCGGGTCGCTAGTCTTTAATAAGTAGGAATTTACAAAAAAAAAGAAGTATTACTACAGTATTTAGATATTAATATTTTATTTACAAAGAAATTACACTGAATACAATATTTATGATACAATATTTATTGCTGCAGACTATTGCGAACGATGGTCATCCAATTATTCCATCGATTCATTTTCCTTTGTATTTTTGCCAAACCTTTTGTGTTTTTGGTGTGAGGATATACTACGTCATGTTATAGGGTGTATATACCTGACTTGTTCTAAAATTAGGCCTAAGCTATTCCTGTACCTACTGTAATAGCAATTTTAAAGTAACTGCTCATTTGCGTTAGGTTTACAAAAATTTCGAAAATAATATAATATATAGGCTACGCTAATAACTACGTTATAATATCGTACCAATGTTCTTGGAATACTTCTAGGTAAGGTAGATAGAGGAACATTATACTAGTAAGTGGCCTCAGAGAAAAGCACCCAATTTCACGGGACTAATGACTAAACAACCATAAAACCATAATCAAAGCTAATTGTGGACCGATTCTGCATAAAGCCGAAGCGTACGAACTGGCCGAATGTAGGTGAACTAATAAATGACGGAAACGGTATTGCTTGCACTAAAAAGTAATGTTTTTAGTTCAGACTCTCGAAATGATAGACAGGTTAAACATAGGACGTACCCAACCCCAATCAGCAACCGATCATGATTGAATTTTATATGTGTATTTATGCGACATCTCTATGTAAGTACATAATGTATTAAATATATCAGTTATGTAATACCCATAACACAAGCTTTGAGTAGCTTACAGTGCTGTGTGGATGTGGATGTCCAGCAATATTTATTTATTATTTTTTTACAATATTTATTACATGGATACATGCTCCAAGCCGAGTTTGTTGCCTGTTCTTCTCAGCGTTGGTCGCGTGGAAATGGCACTAGAGTCACCTAGTTTTAAGACGTTTCAAGATAGTCCTTGATTTTATTGAATAAACATATTTTGACTTTTGCCTTTTTTGCTCTATTCAGTATTTTTATCACCAGCTGTTGGTCACTTCTAATAGTGGTTATTACGTAATCCTTGACAGTTAGCTAGGTAATACCTATTTGGCACTGCACGGGCACTTTCCAAGTTTACGAGTTTCCGCTCAATGATCTGCAGCAGCGTTATAGAACTAGCGATAGCTTCATTTTAGCTCGGAGACTTGTTCGAGCTGGAGGCAAAATTCTGCAAGAATTTTTCTTTGAAACCCTGTGTTAAATTAAATGTAAATTAAATCTAAGTACGCAGTCAAGATCAACCAATAGGATTCGTTATTCTATGAATGTTGGATGGTGTGCTTTCAAAAAAATCGCCACTTTTTGTTACGATTGTATCTTTGCAATATTTTCCTTTCGATTGATTGGACTGATGGAGATTGTCCGAAAGTTTACTGGAGGTAATGTTGTGTGTATTTTAACTGAAATCTGTGTATGAGTTTTTTTACCTAGGTGTTTAATCATAATACCATGGGACTATAATAAATACTATTTTTTCAAATGAGTTATGGCCCTCTAAGTAAGTTTCTAGAGCGTTTATTTATTGTTATGCTGTACTTGTGTTTTAATGTTAAATAAAATAAGATAAGTATTATTCTTTTCATAGTAGTAGTGGTAGTAAATTTCCTGCTTGCAATAAGGTATTTGGCGCGCAACTCTAATTGAGTAGGTAGTTGGTTTGAGTCCAGTTGTGTCATTGTTCGGGGCCGCTGCGTCTCGCGTCGGCCAACGCAAGTCGTTAACGTGGTCACCGTCAACAGTAGTAAAGTCAACGTGTGAAACTGAATTTACTATAAGTACCCTCAAACGTACGAGATATAAACATAATGGACGCTTTTGTAATGCAAAATGTGTAGAGGACCGTCCATCATAATATCTGTTTATTTTTATAGTGCCAGTCTCGCCTCGTACATTATCTTTATTGCATTATTCTAGTCGCAAGATAAATTTAGAGTAGATTTGTGATAGGAAGTATATATATAAAACTGACGTGTTTTCTTCTGTGATTGTTGTTTACAACATAACCAATTTTTCAGATAGATGAGATCCTTCATCGAACTGTTTTCCTTTCGTCAGATATATTCGTTCACAACACAGAAACTCAATTTAGATAACGTTGTGATTATTGGGCAATACAAAGGGCAGCCATAATTTAAAAACACCTAATTACATTTAATTAATTTATTTAACAACAATTACAAAAAATACAGTGAAAACCAATGCGCTATGTAGGTACCTAATGCAAATATGATTTAACAACAAATCACGAATTAAAATAAAATATAGAGATCACGAAAAAAATTTTCTTTTAATCGGTGTTTTCTGTTCTATAACATAAAAAGCATTTACTGGTTGACTTCTATTCTATTTAGGTGCCGTTGCTTGAAATCGGGTATTAGCCTGTAATTATAAGTTTAGCTTGCTTCTAGCTCGGATGCTCTTACAGGCAAGGTCTGGGTAGCATAAGCATGCAGGTATAAGTTAATAAAATTGACCTAAAGACAAAAATAAAGAGATCGGAAGACGAATCTCAAATGGAGTTTGGGAAAGGCGCATTGCGAGCCGTGGTGATGACAGGTGGTTTACGATGACAACCAACGAAAGGTTAAGAACCGGTTACAGAGGCGTGAGAGGCTGCTAGCTAGATAGGTGGACGACAATGTAAAAATCGCAAGTTGGAAATAGGTAAGACTGGCGCACGATCGTGGTAGACGGCACGAACTAAGGGAGGCTTGTTAGTGTTGTTATAGCAGTGCGTGAAGTCAAGCTGTGGATGATGAAATGGCACAGAACAAGACCTATCAAATCGAATAATACTAATGTGTAAAGCAATGTATTTCCCAACTAGATAGCTAGCGTCAAGCTACGGTGGGACCGGAACACAGATAAACTCTAACCACAGTAACAATGCCCCTTGGGGTATTGTGCGCAGTCAGCAGAAATCAGCTCGAATGTATGAGCCACAAGAGACTCCAATGCTTATAATAACGAGTATCCTGCAATTCGCTAAAGTTACTTTTACAACATCAAACAAAACTTAGGGAACGTGTACCTCATTTTGATGAATACAAAATAATAAAAGCAAAGTTCGAACGAAAGCTTTTACGGAGAGCCGACCCGAGGAATTTTTTTTCGTTCACTTTATTACTTTTAAGGTTTTTCGACATAGGATCGTGTCTGACTGTCTATGTGCTATAATGTCTGTGTGCTATAATAATGCGTTTTATAATTATGCATTCGTTAGTGCGTAAATTCTGTAGCATCCACAAACTGATGCCTTATTGCATTCTTCTACTCAAGGAATTACCTATACGCAAAAATACATAAATGCAGTTCAGAATATCTCAAAAAGTTATGGATGGTCTCCTAGGAACTACTTCTGCTACTTCCCCGTCTCAAAAACCCACCCTGTCTAAGAGCAGAAGCGGGACCAACATTATAAACTCGCGGAAAAACATGCAAATGCAAATGCATGAAATTAAAAATAAAGAATTTATAAAGTTGCGTAACTACAGAGTTATACAAAATTAGTGACTTGCAAGCCCATTTGTATAAATATTTGAGTGCATAACTATATTTTCAGCGGCGGCTGGCTCAACGGAAATGTTTTGCATGACAGTGTCGGTCGAGTGTCGCATTGTGTTGGTTGAATTTCGTTTGTCTTGTTTGTGATTGCAATGAAGTACACGATGATTGCAGTATTGTGTACAACGTTACACAATTTTCGCTCTGAAATCAGACGGGCTCTTTTTTTCATTGAAAGTAAGAAGTGATTTAAACCAAATGGTTTGACTCGGTCTCAAGGCTCATCGGATATGCAAAGCTAGCTGAGTGCGCAAAGGATGCAAATTATTGATCGGATTACGTAAATGTCGGTCAACGAGAATCATCAAGCTGCTTATAAGCTCACGTCCTGCTATATTACTCCTCATCACAAATGATTTGCCGCTATTTTGCCGCATAGGCTGGCTGTTATCCGCGTCGTTTAACAAAATAGCTAGGAATGTATTGATTTAAACAGATAGGTAGGAAGTTATAGGTATAGTTAATCATCATAAGTCTCAGATGTTAAACTTATACGATAGACGATGTAAAACATACCCAAGCATCTGCTGTTTTGGGTATGTTTTGGATAATGCCATGGATATGACAGAGTCGAGTGTCAGAAATGCTTGGAGTCTAAACTTGTCACGCGCTATTTTTCATAGGTATAAATTTACTAACGTTGAATCTGCTACGGCCCATGTATAACAATATAATACTATAATAATTGTAAAAGAAGTAACACGCTTCTACTGAAACATCCCACAATGAACACTGAAGCTTTGATAAATCTTGAGTTATCTGTAGGTACGGGTACAGGTTTAGAGCGCCATTATAAGGGAAGTTTTAGTAACCTATCGTATTCTTTGTTACAGCCCTCTCTCTGATGTTATGTGTGATTTGCATCATGCGTATTTTTATACGAAAATAATGTTTATTCTAAATTGAATTTGGAGGCGGTTCAAAGTCAATGCCAAGATAAGTTAATTTAGACCCAAGATAATTTATCTACAAAGCAGAAGTCACGTTAAGGCGGCACATACATTAATCTGGATAATATGTCAATTAAATACGAACACGAGCAGTTCGTCTGCCATGTCGACGCCGTAAAATTTACGATTCTCGTAAAAAGTAAAAAATACTTTATAAATGTCGGTGTGGTATGTAGCTACCTGCATGTAACTGCAGAAAAAATTAGGTTTAACTTGATATGTTCAGATAAAATATATCGCCAGTGACCATAATTATGTTTACGAGTATACTCAGATTTAATATTTCACGCAATGCACAGAAAAGGACTTATCTAGCGAAGTCTTCTTCACAAAACGACAGATGCGACTGTTTCTTATCTGGTTATATCGAATCGAATGAGTACGTGAAAACAGAAAAACGGACATACTTAATAGTTATTTGTTATACAAGAGTGCAAAGTTGCTTTTTAACCGCGTGTGCAATTTTGATGACCGAGCAAGCGAAGGATTCTAAAATTTAATCACGAGCGCAGCGAGTGATTTAAAATTAGAATCCTGAGCGTTAGCGAGGGAATCAAAAGAGCACGAGGTAAAAATTCTTTGCACTCGAGTGCAACACGTAACTTTTCATTCCACCTCAGCGAGGAAATGACTAAATGCAAAAAAAAAACGTTTACAATCACATGTTGTCGTCAAACAAACTTCCTCGTCGCATTTTAGTTTTTTCACTTGTTTTCAAGTTTCTTGTTTTTAATATAAGGTTTAACAAAGACGTGAAAAAATGCCGCGTACAAAGCAAATTGAAAAAAGAACACCAAGAAGGTTCCGAGTCTGAGTTTTTAACAAATTAAAAAAAAGGTGTATGATATATTCGGCACCATAGAGGTAGCAGTAAATAGGTTTAATGTTTTTTTTAATTCACAAACTTAGTGCACACGATGTTCTAAATTCAATTTACTTTATCCTCTAGAGAATAAAAACGGCTTTTGCACTCAGATATTGAAGAGCAAAAATACTCTTTCCGAGATGGTGGGATGAAAATAAGTTTTATTCCTCTACACATCAAACGGTCTTAACCTCTTGCAATGTTAAAAGTCACTTTAGTAGTATAGTTCAGTAGTTCAGAAAGCGAACATTCAGCTAATTCCAGTGTGGCCGAGTTCTAGTGACAGTCTGGAGGGAGCCCTAGTTTCTGTTATAGTCACTAGAAAATAACGAATAGTCGCAAAATGTAATTAGATTGAGCACTTTGATTTGACCAATAAACACAATGCACTTAGTGGAGACATGGCACGTATGGAGTGGATGCAATTGACAAGCGTTCATGCTTCATCTAAGTCTATTGTTCGTGTTCCAATTCAGTGCGCCTTGATGTTTAAGAGCCATTTACATTATTAACGAGGCTGTGCTAATTGTGTACTATAGCAGCAGAGCTCGACATCAGAAGACAACACCGGCTTATTCTACGTTACCTTTTTATAACGTATAATGCGATAATTGTGAATTTTCTAGGATAAAAGAAAAGGTGGCTTAAGAGGTGTTTTAGAGATCCGTTAAAATATTATATTTGGAACATAAGTACCACAGTAGAGACTCAACGGGAGATATAATTCGTGACTTGGAGATAGCTCATCGCTGCTTCTGAAATATAACTGGTTTCCTGACGATGTTTTCATTCACTGCTTGAAAGCACTGGCATGGCACACAGATTTATTTCTTAGAGAAAAATCCAATGGTATATTAGTGGATTTTAACCCACTACCGAAGGGCCAGAAAGCGGGGTCGCTCTCATTAGACAAACGGTGCCGTTTATATTATACTAGTAGCACCCCGCGGTTTCACCCGTGTAGTTTTAAATCCCGGTATTCCCACGAGATAAAATGTAGCCTATGTGTTATTCTAGACTATAATATATCTCTGTGCCTGTTTTCACCAAGATCCGTTCAGCCGTTCTGGAGTTTTAGAGTAACAAACATCCATCCATCCATCCATCCATGCTTACAAACATTCGCATTTACAATACTAGCAGGATTTACGAGACCGTGATTATAAAATAACCTATGTTCCGGCAGAGTGTATGGTTTGCTTCGCAATTTTTACAATAGTAATCTACTTCGTGTAATTTAGTACAGGCACATGTTTTGTATTCATTCTGCTTGAATAGCTAAATAGCAGCGCGGCAGCAGCAAGCGCATGAACTTTAATTGCATAATTAAAATTGACGCGTCGACGTTGAGATGCTCTATATCTGTTGCATTGATTAATTAATCAATAAAAGGCATTCAAGTGAAACTTGCTAGAAATTAAATTATAATAACTTACACATCCATCTATGTTGAAATTGCACTCGCTTTTAGCAGATGAAAGCGTATTGTAAGTTGAAGCATCTCATCTCTGACCCAGCGCATTTGGAGTAGCGGAGATAGCTCTGCTTTCTGCGCTGTAGGCCGTGGGTTCATTGAGAACAACAAACATTTGTGTGATTAACATAAATGTTTTTTCTCTGTCTGTTATACTAATACTAAGCATGTATTTACAAAAAAGTATGTATTTATAAAAAATAATAAAAGCATTGCTCAGTTTGGTGCTGCATTTATAATATTTATCTGTAAGGCTACGGCATAGGCGACAGTTTTTCAAACCTTTAGCAGCGGCTTCACTGCAGCTCGGGGCCGGCTCATCCGCCACAGAGGAGGCTGACGGCGCCGGCTCCCCCGGAGAGTTCACTTGCATCTTGTGACACACCTCGAATGCCTGGCCCACAGTTCTCACGATGCGCATAGCTTGACTCTGTGCAAAAAAATAATAATCAAAACTTTGACACCAACTATTTAGTGCTAGGAGGGCTTGATGCCAATAGCATCATCTGCCAGTCGTCCTGGGCGTGCAAAAAGTGATGTTGTGATTTTTTATTAGTGGCTATTTAAAAACATTCAACCACAAATAAAAAAGTGAAGAAACAGCAGATATTTATAATATAATAATACAGATGTAAGCTACCAATCGTTCGAGGATAGTGTCGTAAACAGGTCGTTCGATAAACGTCATTGAATAAGATGAATATTACGTCTCGAGCGAAAACAGATACCACCCGGTGGTTTTCTGTCGGTGGCTGCCGGACGGATAATTTTCATCGTTTCACCGTCATTACACAAAGTGAAATTTTACTCCAAGTATTCTGGTATAAATAAGATAGGTACCTTTGAGTAAGGGTAAGGGTTGCTTGCACAACGTTCACTAATCGTACTTAGCAAGCCTCTAGGAAGTACTAAGGAACCTGATTTTGCACATAGATAACAGTAGACGTAATAAAAAAATTGCCTGCAAAACTATAATATTATATGATTTTTTTCTAAACTAACCCGAATACTTGAGCTAATTCGGTTTAGTTATGTATATTATATTTTTTTTGTTAAAAACTTGTGCGAAGCCGGGACGGGCCGCTAGTTTTAGTATAATTATCATACAAATTAACACTGCCATACTAATAAACTCATTTTCAGAAAATTATCTCAAATACCTGACTAATTGTAATGGAAATTCTCTTTTTGAACCAAACGTAAGCTGCCGAGCACTTCGTTTGCTACAGATAAGTAGACTTGCATAGAGAACTTTAATCCTTGCTTTGTCATAGCTTGTAATTACCGACTGCGACAGTGTAATAAGTTGTGTATCTTTTGTTTCCGCCTTCGGAATAAGAGCTCCAATTTCAGCGTACTACTACGTACAGATCTATATGACAGCAAGCAATTACGATGAAAACACGTCGAGGTAGTTGTCACATAAAAAAAATGGCGACAAAGCTGGTTGGACGGCACAGTAGAGTATTTGAATGTACCTATTTATTATCTTTATCTTATGGAAATAAACTATTATTATACAATTACATGAGAATGAAAAATAAATAATGTGATACGAAATCGTCCAAACCGGTGAGCTTAAGGTTAGGTCTGGAAGAGAGATTCAATTTAAGTATCTATATAAATCAGTAACGTCCAAGTTCTTTTATAATGCCGAAAGATGAAAACCGTCAGAAGAATTTGCGGTCAAACGCATGCCCATAAATTGTAAAAATATAGTCGTGCGAGCCAATTGATGCGTGTTTAAGATTTTCGGGGCGGTCGAATTTTTATTCATGAAACCCGTCACACTACCCCACGCTTGCATATTTCATCATTTTGAATAATGTAAATTTTGCTGAAAATAGATAGGAAAAAATCGTATTCAAACAAGATTGGTGCAATCATATTGCACACAGCATTGTAGTTCAATTTACTTCAAGAATAGTAGAGCTTTTTGTGAAGGGCTCGGCCGGGGAAGTACTACTCACCACCATGTCTTTTTCTGCCTCCAAGCAGCATTGCTGTGTTTCGGTTTGAAGAGTGTGGTCACCGGTGTAATTACAGGCACATGAGGCTTAGGCAACTTAACACCAGTATGTCTTAAGTTGATGGACGCAGGGCAGTGCATCGTAGGGACGTTCCTATCGTGCATGACTTACGAGGCCATGCTTTGTTATAGGTGATGGTTACCACTTAACATGAGGTGGGCCATCTGCTTGTTCCTTCAGCTGGTTGAATAAAGAAAACTTTAGCAATAATATCATTTTGATCTAAACAAATTTTCTACTTAAAATTAAGTACATCAACAATTTGGCAGTAGCATTAGTGTAAATTAATTTCTTTTTTACAACCTTACAACCCGTGCCATTGCTCTCTGTTGTAGATTACAATGTTTCAAGAGGCTTCACGTGCAGAACGGTTGACGTAACCGGCAGTTGGTATAAGAGAGTACTTTTAGATTTGATGTAAGAACACAGCATTCAGTATCAGACAATTGAGTGCTATTCCGTCTAGAGGCGACGTCGACAGCTTATGGCATCTAACCTACTTTTGCATCGCATATGTTGGTGCTTATAGAATCGCGAGTCCTAAAAGCTGGACCGACTCGTACAGCTGTAATGACTGAGAGCATCTGTTGTGTGTCTCGTTAACGTTTGTAACATTGACCGAACGTGAAACATGCTCAATGTCAGACGTCAGCGTAGAAGACGTGCACCGTAATGTGTGCATACATTATGATTTGTGTATCAATTTGGTTGACAATGCATTGAATGAACGAGCGCTTGTTCTGTGGCAAACCTGCCAAGCAACAGACAATAGAAATAAGGGTTACAAGAATTATATTTCACAAAAGGGTCTGCGGCAAGCGTGGGATATGACATATGTTTAATTAATGTTGCTCTCACTCGAGCTGGAACGAACGAAATGAGATTATTAAGGTTGAACGCGTTTATGTTTTAGATAATCGCGATATTTTTCCTGTTGTATGCGACTTGCGTCTGCAGAGGTGAGCACTTGAGTGACACTCCTTTTTTAATAGCGTGAGTTCGGTTTCTGATTTACTACTGATTAATTTTAATCCAACCAAAATTTTGTTGAACCTTTGTAAACTTGATTGTTTGTGTTTTGACGCTTTTGATTTTCACGAGTAAATCGTTTGCAGGCCAATGTCCTAAGCGAGATCCGGCAGTTGTCGATTAGCATGTTCAAAAACATATAACAAGAAAACATACAACAAGAAAACATACAACAACAAAAAGAAAACTAAATAAAAGCTTGATTTATATTAATTATTATGTATTTACATAACTTTATATTATTAAAATATCCGATTGAGACTGAGATGACATAAAAGCTTCGGACTGAACTATACTCCAACTCGTTGCAAAAACTAAACAATTAAGTGTTAAATGTACAATTCATTGTAAAAAGGATCATCAAAAAAACGCTAGGAACCTAGCCGTATGTTTCATGCCTGTTCTTCTAGGCTTTTAATGCAGTGAACTGGCGGTAGATAGTATCGATGACGTTGAAACGTCATTGATACTAGGTGATCAGTGATCCATTGTGATTGTAAGTACTGAATAAACACCCGCGTTTTCATTTAGATTCTGGAGTGATCGATCTTCCACCCAAAAACTGTCACAACGATAGCACCTAGTAGGTCTTTGAAGTTAACTCTAAAGAATAATAAATAAATGAACGCAAATAAATACCCAAACAAACGAATAAAATAAATGTGGAGAAGTACGTACATTTAATTATTATTATTGGTAGAGTGGATCATCGAATTCAGAGGTGGGTTGGACAGCGGCCAAAATCAAACAGATTCTACGCCATGCGCCACTCCGTTAATTTCGAGAAAAAGACAGGAAAAGTTTGGGCACTTGACATTCTATGACACTAATATAATTGACCGAGCGAGTGAAGCGAGCGAAGCGTCTCAGTTTCCACATTGGCCAAAAATGCGTTTGTCCGGGTGTCTGTCTGTCTGTCTGTCTGTTCTCCTCTACAGGTCGCATTTTTCAACCGATCTGGACGAAACTTGGTACACAGGTTATATGACTTATTAGAATTTTTTGTCGTCGGGGATTTTTGATTGGAGGGGTACTTCCCCCAAAAAAAGGGCAAAAAGGGGGCTATTTGATATACTGGATATCTCCACCAAATGAGATCCGATTTCGATTATTCTTTTTTTATTTGAAAGGTAGTAACTATAAGTTGGTCTCATAAAAGTTTGGCGAAGATCTGATAAGGATCTTCAGCATGATGAACAGGATAGCTCATCAAACAATCGATGGTTTTCAATCAAATTTGAGAGAAACACAAAGGACCTCATTCTACACAAGATGATGCAAAAAAAAATAAAAAAATCACAAAACGGAAAATGCACTTGCACATTACATTCCTCAAATAGCTCACTTTTAGTATGCTCGCGAGGTCTACAGCTCCCAGAGCCACTAGTAAGACAATAGCCCACATGCCCAAGATAATGACGTTATGACCATATCGTGACCGGACGCTGCTGTTTCAGTTTTAGGAACTTTTGTTCGAAGACTGTGGTTGTCGGTGAAAACGAGGCAATGCTTTTGTTACATATTATGTTTGAAAACTAGACAAAAACAATTTTAAAGCCCACTTGATATTGGAATGATTTTCAGTCGATATGATAGTGGAAGACATAATGACGGCTCTCTTTACTATGGATTTACTTCTCATTTTTTTAATCGAGCTGCATGCAAGTTTGTTTTTAGAAATCTGAACTGAAATCCTGCAACGATACGACACACCTGACCCGCCGGCTCGACCAGCTTTTATGCTCGTTTTGCGATAATAAGCCGGGTACCAAGTACCCACCGGGGTGAAGCCGGGCGGGCCGGCGGGTTTGGTGTGTAGAGGTCATAACAATGCCCATGTCATTCTTAAGACCTCTACACCCAGTTTTCGCAGTTACTGTTGTCGCGTACTGGTGTCACGGAAGAGTTATACATTGTAGCATATGCTGCTATATCATAATTTATTCTGAGTGGCGGCCTATTTATGTAACTTACTTTTCATGTTTGTTCTTGTATTTTTATAATTTGTATTAACGTGTGGCATAAATAAAATATGGTTTTGTCTTTTTATATAGTTGTAGATAATTTTAGCGATGGGATTAATTTAAAATTTTGTGAAGCTAACGAGAGGTATGTTAATTAACGTTTTAATACGCCAAAGCTCCACAAAAACAAACACTTGCACATAATTAACAGGATTAATTAACATAACCTGGACAATTTGTTGACCTTTATATCGATCATCTTTTTTTGAGCTACCTTCTGTTACACCCACGAGCACATCGGTGTCTATTTTTGTTGGCATCGTCACTATCCAGAGTGAGGTCAAAGAAATGCGGTTAGTTTAGACAAAAGTTTTGTACGCCACTGCTGGAATATAATGTATGTTTAAACGGAGGCGCGTTTGAAATTTATGTATAAACCAAACTTCACACAGGACACCTAGGTATGTAGGTATACTCAGATGAAGAGATTTCTTTTTGAATAGTACATTAGCTTAAGTAATTATTCTCTGTTTTCTTTCATAATGTTTAATTTAGACCTTAAGTAAGAGAGTAAAGTTAGCAGTAGTTACTCCACGACGGTAGGTGCTTAGTTTCACTTAAAGTCTTATTTACTCACACTACTTTCTTGCTAAAGCGAGCTCTGTGCTTTAACAGCAGCTCTTCATTTTATAGTAGTTTTAATATATCTTTTATAATATTCGACGTATTTACAAGCAAACACACTTTGTACAGTTTCGGCGTACGCATAATGTAGATACTTAACTTCACTCCATTAGCAGTCGATTGTTGATTTAAGACGTAAACTCGATGAATGAATGATAGCAAGACTGTGTTTGGGTGATTACTCTAGTCTAGTGCGTAATTTACATGTTGCTTGGTGGCTAGGTGGCGGCGGCAGTTCCAAAATACCGCAGTCAAACATAGTCAGTTTACGAAAGTTTTCTAAATAATAAATGGCTTTGACGACGGAAGTATCGCCCTTGACGCCAGAATTGCGCCAAAATAATAACGCAAATATGTCACTGGAGACTTGATAAAAAAAGAATCGTTTCCGCGTACGTAGGTCCTTGGATGGGGCCGAGGTAAATCAAAATAAACACGAGTCTACGCCAGCCGCCAGATCTTCTAATGACCGCACTCGGTCAATGCTCATATATCACCTTTACCACATCAGTCTACCGCTTTTTCTTGGCTTTCATTGAGCTGGAACCACTTCGGGTTGACGTAATACTTAAAACGTCTTTTGGTACCCGAACCAGCAATACAGATTTTACTATTCTAAACAGCTAAGCCATTATTAAATTCATGAAGTCATCGAGCGGCTAACAATAATCGCCTTGACAACATTTATTGCTTTCTATTAAAATTAATGGTGCAGCGAGGTTACAGTATAATTCAATAATAACGAACACGAAATTGTTACACTGAAAGGGGTGTAAACACACGAGATGTTCAATTTGCAGCCTTACGACGAAAGCAATAAACTAAATAATAACATTGTTTAACAGTGTAAGATAATGTGCCTATGAGGAGTTCTCTTAGTGGGATCATAAATTATTTTGTTTTCTGCTGTAATTATCGTAGTGGCTAATAAGAAACAGCAAAAACAAGCGCATGTATAATTGTACTCACTTCCAAGTCGGATTCTAGGCCTTCTAAGCCGGAACTAAATGCTTCATTTCTTAATGATGTCCTATTCGACCTTCTCGATAAACTGTTAATACCCATATGCTTATTTGAGCGTCCTAATGTGGCACTATTACCGCGATCACTTGAAATTATTATTTCAGGCTCTCTAAATGACAACTTTTTTCGTGGTCTTTCATTGACGTCTTGCATCTGTATATCTTGATTACTCAGTCTTTCTGCAACAGGAATATAGAGACGAGATTGAACGTAGAC
Source organism: Plemyria rubiginata (assembly GCA_963576535.1). Taxonomy (NCBI): domain Eukaryota; kingdom Metazoa; phylum Arthropoda; class Insecta; order Lepidoptera; family Geometridae; genus Plemyria; species Plemyria rubiginata. The sequence goes on from OY754905.1 coordinate 9,270,609, forward strand.
TTCTTCCGTAGTGTCGGCATATCTTCGCAGGGGTGTCGTCTCTCTTGGAAAACTACCACATCTAAAGTTTTCTAATTCATTATCATAATATTTGGTGCCACCAACGGACATCGGCCTCTGCCTCGCCTCGCTATCGTGTTTACGCAGCGTGCTTCCATCTACTCTACTTCTATGTTTTTTGCGAATTTCACTGAACTCTGGTTCGGAGCGGCTGCTTTTTAACCTCTCTTGGTTTTTTTTCTCTTTGACTTTTTCTGGTTTTGATGGTTTGTTTTTTTCGTGGAGATCGTGTTTGTATTTCAGTGCTCCACCTAGCGAGACCAGAGTGCTACGCGCTTTCAGCAGGACTTCGCTGGGTAGGCTTTTCAGCGAGTGGTGGTCGTTCCTCGTTTGCTTGCTGTGATCCCTGGACATGTTGGTTTAGTTTTGGAGCACATGAAGAGAGCCGCGGGGAGTGCCAGCGTTAGCGGACGCGCGCTTGCGGTGCGTTTCACAAACAACTGAAGTGGCGGCATGGCGTGCGCGTGCGTCGCGCTTTTCCCCAACTACCGCAAATAAACATTCGCATGTTTCTAAGCGGCTTTACTTATTTGTGCAAATTGATCTAAAAAAACATTGTAAGTGATAACAGCTCACGTTTGTGCTTTGAAACAGTTGATGAAATGTGAATGGCATATTTGTTAAAGATGCTGCTTTGATTTTCGTAATTATTTTTGGATTTTTACCGTGTTATTGTGAGTTTGATAATCAGAAATGGATTTTAGCTACAAGAACAATGTTGCATAGCTATTAGAAGAAACTTCACTAAATTAAGAGAGTCCAAAGCTGTTTGACAACGACCCATGTCCTGTCCTTACATTGTTTAATTAAAGGACGGACCCTTTCAGCAAATATGTATAATAAAACGTGTTGTAATTACATAAGTTGTACCATTATCTCGCGCCAATAACGATATACAGTAATAGGTACCTAGCAAAATAAGGGGAATAAGAGGAGCTAAAACAAAACGGATCTGACAAGCGTGAATCTCTAATACTGTTGTTCGCGACATAGTTACTTAACATTGGTGTAGTAGGTACATAGTTGCTGTGGTAGTGTGTGTTGTAGTAGTTATACTTATTATGCAGGATGCAAGCTAGAAATTACAAACCAAGAAATTACATCAGAAAGCTCATGCGGACCTCAGAAATGAGGTGTCTTTTTTATAGAACACAACTTGCCTATATATGTCAATCCTTCCTTCTCTAATAGGCCTACTTCAGTAATAATAGTACCTACTAAATTGATTTTTATTTGTGTTTATTTTGTTTATTATTAAATCTGTAATTTGCTGTAATCTATTCATTGATGCTTTTTATGTAATTTTATCACGTACGTAATGGAGATAATTAATAATATACTGTTTTTCATGGGTAATTTGGTATTTATAATTATAATTTTATACACCTTTTGTAGCACCTTTAGTAGTAGTAGTCGTTGGGATAGGTAGTTTTTATATGGTCTTTTATATATTAAAGTATTACGTACTCATGTGGTTCTGGCGGAAGATCAGCGTTGTGTTTCCACCATCAAACGCAACATCATGCTGAGCTGGACACCATTTTATGACGTGGACGTATGTACGGTACTGAGAGACACACTCCCCCCCCCCTTATTTGTTTCTTGTAAGTTAAGTATTAAGTTTGTTTAAATTATCTGCTGTTTACTGTTAATTATTATTAGTGTGTCGCTCTTGTTGTGATTGTGTGTGTGTTATCGTCATAAATAAAAACTTTTCTTTCTTTCTTTCTTTCTTTCAAGCTAACTGTTATAGTAGTTATAAGATAGAGTCGATAAGGTTTAAGGTATATTATTATTTATTAAAAATACCAACCTACAAATGAATTATGATTATAACAATGAATGTACGTAATAATACAGTTATGCTAATTAATTGATTCAGACGTGACTGCCGAATTTCATTATTTATAAATTAATCGACACAAATGTATGTGTACTAATCCGTCAATCTAATCTTTGTAAGTTAACTTAATGTAGACTTGTGTGTGCACTCTATACAGCACAGCTAAATTATAAAACAATCTAAATGACAAACAATGCCGTTATGTTGTTGTTTAGAACGTCCTATCAGGCATCTCTCATAAGATACTACTTCATCATAATACCCAAAGTACCTTCTTCCTTCATTATTTACTAGCGGCCTGTCCCAGCTTCGCATGGGTGGACATAATTTTTTTCAACATTTTAGGATAAACTTAAACTCCCGCGCTTCGTAACACATGAAGGTGAAAATACACGTGCCAGTAAAATGGTACAGTAGCGAGCATGCAAGTTACAGGCATGCAGGATTTTCGGGCACATTGTGGATACATTTGCAAGTTAACTCGTCAGGTCAGGTGTCGCGACGACGTTCACACATGCCGGTTTCGTAGCCCCCTCCCCCGAGTCCCCTCCGTCACGTGGATGCCAGTAGCTGACCTAAAATAAAATATTGTGCTAACTACTTTCATGCCAGGTACAGGCATGCCAATTAACGTATGTGTCTGTAGCTTGCATGCAAGTGTGCCAGCTACGGGCATGCGTATTTTCACCTTTGTGCCCACGCTGAGTGAGAATTCGCCTAGCTTTCGCGTTTTCTTAGGCGCACTAAAGTTTTTAATTTCGTAATATCTTTTGAATGGAATGTCCGATTTAATAAATTCAAGAAGTATCGATAGGTGTTGAAACAGTCTTGCATACAAAAGGATTTATTTGGATAAGGACTAATATAAAGGTATAGATAACATGGTCGGTTTTTGGTCGGCATTTTTATCAACATTTTAAATACAGAAAGGTTGTTATAGTAACATAACTACAATAGTTAGACATATGCTATCGCTGGCTTAATTGTAGATAAAGATGTTTTCTTTAATATTGTAGAACATTTTTTTGTTCTATAGTCTATAGTTTCCGCAGCGCATGCGGTGAAAGATATTTTATTTTACAACTCGGGTTACATTTTTTAAGTTTTAGTAGGGATCCCTAATTTTTTCAGTAATAAATGTAGCCTATGTTACTTAGGGATAATTTAGCTTCCTTATGGTGAAAGAATTTTTGAAATCGGACCAGTAGTTTTCGAGCCAATTCGAAACATACATACAAAGTTTTCCTCTTTATAATATTAGTGTAGATGTAAATTATAATATGGGTATGGGTTAAAAGCGTTTAAGGTGAAGACAAGAGCTAATGTGACTCTCGCTCGCACGTTTTGACTTGTTGAAGGATATAAAATCATTGAACCCATTTTAGAAAAATCGCAAACAACCATTTTGTGTGCAATCACATTGTGCACAGCTTAGTAGAAATTTAATTTTGATAAATACAAGTTTTCCTGCTTGAAAGTTTGCTTTTCTAGTTTTCGTACAAAAGTAAACTTTTGAGTAAGAAAACATGCATCGATCAAAATGAAATTTTCACCAAACTGTGTGCAATGTGATTGCACACAAAATAGTTGTTTGCGATTTTGCGAAGTTTGGATTAATGATTTTATATCTTTCAAAATGTCGAATCGTGCGAGCGAGAGGAAAATTAGGTGTTGTCAACGCCTTAAGAGTTTAATTAAGTCATAACCGCAACCATTTATTACCTATGGTAAATAGTTAGTCGGAAATTATGGGTACTCCACGACATTAACGGATCTAGCACGATTTTTCCTATAACCCTGTATATCTGATGGGAACTTTTTAACAAAACTCGTCGAAATGGCTTAATTTGTTAAAATGAAACACGTCGTTGTAATTACGATTACTATGAGCAGCATTTTCATAGAAAACCTAGAGTTCAATCAAACGTGTAGTTCTACCCATTATAGACGATATGTAGAGTACAGTACAGTAGACGACTTGTCATAAAGCTTTTCTGGTTACACGTGGAAGTACAATAAAATTCTAAGGCTAACTGTATAATAGGGCTATAATCGTAACCCTGGCTATAATAAAATACTCGTCGATCAATTGGCGTAATTAAAATGGTACCGCAAACGATTCAACGCAAACAACTCCGCTACTTCTTGAATATTTATGGCGTTCAGGAACGAGTGATCGGCGACTGTAATTGATTATAAAAGTCGAGTAGGTTGCGGACGGGGAGATTTATGTACACTGTAAACAGTAGGTGTGTTTGCAAAACGAGGGGAACTGCCTTGAGGCGCTCCCTTAGCTCACGGTTTACACTACACAAGATGAACATTTAAAAATTGCCGATCGAAAATTTCATAATACCCATCGGCGCAAAAATTTATGTAAACATTTTCTACTTTGTTTTTTACCTATATAGTAATGTTATGAGCTTAAACCATTTCAAATTTTATTTTATCATTAACTAGTTGCACCCCGCGGTTTCACCCGCGCAGATTTAAATCCCGGTATTCCCACGGGATAAAAAGTAGCCTATGTGTGTGTGTGTGTGTGTACCAGACTATAATATATCTCTCTGCCAAGTTTCATCTAGATCCGTTCAGCCGTTCCGGCGTGAAAGAGTAACAAACATCCATCCATACTTACAAACTTTCGTGTTTTTAGTAGGATATAATTAACATAATTAACTTAGTTGTAGTTTAGTATGTCTAAACTAGAGTATAAAAGCTGCTTTGCGACGCCCGCAGTCATGTTAATCCTTCGAATAGGTATTCTGTTTTGTGTAAAATTGTATTTGAATACTTACACCGGAGAACATACCTAATACACTACAAAGATCAAAGCTTTAGACTTTAGATTAGAGTAATCCTGGTCTTACGGAATTGTAGACTCACAGTCAACCCAAATCACTCTCGACTTTGGCTTGCAATCAGAATGTGGTAGCTTATATATAGAATCAGAGCCTTACAACTCTTATGTAAATAATAAGTTTTATTTTTGTACAACTAGCTGATGGAACAAGCAGATGACCGTGATATTTAGCGGTAACGATCTCCTACAACAAAGCATTGCTTCATTCATAAGTACGAGTACGTATGATAGAAAAGTGCCCTACGATGCACTGCCCTGCATCCATCAACTTGAGACATAATGTTTTTAGATTAGGTTTTAGATGTAGTAGATACCAACAATAAAAGTGACTAACCCCCGGTGTCTGAAAGTTCGATCAACACTAATCACCTGTCAAGTCACGTGCTATTTCAGCTTATACTTCAAATTAGATAGAGATAGCAAGTGACTTGACAGCCGATTATTCTTGATCGCGCTTTCAGAAACCGGGGGTAAGGAGCAGAAATAGTATTAAATGTGAACAATATTTGTAAAATACTCAAGTCTGTGAAAATTCATTCTTCGGTTGATTCAGATCACACAAGAATTTGGGAATACGCACCAGAAACAAGGAACTGGCATGCGATAAGAAAACAGTTTCCTTCTTTTTTATTTCCATTTTCATCTGTTTAATCCCAGTGGACCCTCCCAAGTTCTTAAGACGGACAAAATAACGAGGTGGAAGAATTTTGATGAGACAATAACCGTGAAAATAATGTGTCCGAGGGAAAAGAAGAGTCCGTGCGGACTAAAATAAAATAAACCTTAATAATCTTAAAAGAGAGATTCTCCATGAGATACTCGTAGGCTGTGTTAAACAACTATTTTGTTTATTAGGTCTTTCTTATTGTGTTTCATGATGCTTATAAGACTAAGTAGGTAATATTTACAGTCATTGTTTTTTTTTTAGTTTTTCTTTGAACTGTTTAACCTTTGAGCATAAGTTGTGTTTTCGGCAGTTGGACACCCCCGCTCACATTATAAAGCTTTTGCAACTCGAATTAACATTGAGACTGAGAAGATTAATTTTTGTATTACCTCGAACTTCACAAAACGAGGCATGCCTACAAATTCTAATTACCTATTAAGTAATGTTACTCTATACTGGCATAGAAGGAGGAAGTCATATAAAACTTTTGGAATTGTTTGAAAGTTTAAAAATTTGATCTTGTTATCCTCACTTTCTTAGTAAATATGTCAGTATATTAGCTTAAATTTATTTTTAACAATAAAAATCGTGTTTGGTCTAAATAAAAATTAATTAAAACCACCTAACCTATGTGCTTTAGAAGTATTTGTTTGTTAATAAGCAAACTATCCAATCAATAATAAATTAGTAATTGGCTAATATTTAAAAAGAGGAACCATAATATGCGGCAGCGAAGTTTTTATAATGCAGATGATGATGTCAAGTAGAGCGTTTCATAGCGGAAAAATCCTTAAATTAGGTAGGTACTACGAAAAAACGACTACACACAACTACAAAGGGTTAACGACACTGAAAAGAACAATAACTGAAACCGCTTCACGACTGTGATACCCAGGCACGGTAGTCTCCTCAGCTCTCTTATAGTTACCAAGCACTAACTCCAGATTTGTTTTAGAGAACAGTCAGAAGTCAGGAGGTAGTCCAAAACTTGACATTTGGCAATGATACTCATGATACCGGAATCGAACAATTAAACTGTTTGCATATGAATGTGTACAAAAGCCAACAAGCTTCGAGTTAATACTAATCCAACCAGATTGAATCGTGGTTTGATAATCATTAAATTTAATCTAATAATCCACATACATATCAAAGTCATTACATAGTTTTAAAAGGTTTAAAGTGCTATTTGTGATTTTATTGAATACTTAAATCTTTTGATTTTACACTGAAAGGTCTTTGCTCCGAATAAAAACACACAAGGTGCTGTATTTTTGAATTATAGATATCCGGTACATGAGTTGGGGGTGGTGTTATTGAGGACAAAAGCGGGAGCAAATAGTAGGTCCCCTCAAGTACCTCCCCTTATCCAAGAAATGTACTTAGGTATGACTGTATAATTTTAAAAATATCAATTAAATTTTATACTAAAGGTTATTCATTGTATTACGTACTCGTATATATGTACTTACTTACACATATTCAATTCTCGTAATTCTGGCACCATTCCATTCCATTCTCGTAACCATGGTTACGAGAATTGCAAGCCAGGCATTTTCGCAGATTTCTGATGCTGCAGTACGAGTACAAGAGAAGCGGCATGTTAAAGAGTGAAGTGATTTGCTTGACCTACTTGACCACCCCTTTCATCCACTCAACTGTGTCAGCTCTTCATGGTTCATGGCATAAATAACCAACAAAGAACATACTAGTGGAATCGCGAATGAAATCGCGACTAGACTGGTCTTATATTTATGCCAAACATAATGCTTGTAATACCTTTGACTACCCCTGCTAACACGTTATGGTATCCAAGTTTTAGGTGAATAGCCCTATTTTGAAATAATTCCCTTCAAACGGAACTTGGCATCATCAAATCAGCCCGCTGTCTCCAAGTTGTTACTTTTTACCTGTACATTACTGAGATTACCAGCAATGAAATATTTTTCGTGCAAAACCGGGGAGTGTACCTAGGAAACATTTGTTGTTTTTATTTTACCAACTACATCGCCAGTTATGTACGACAATGTAAATATTATTCCTACAACGTAACTACATTAATTTATGCATTGTTTCGAAGCTTATCGTTAATTTATAATATGTATTTATTGGGTGCGCTTCGAGGAAAACCTCTTTATTTTAGACAAGATTCCACCGGGGCGCGGCTTCACTTTCGTGGTTTGACAACACCTAATTTTCCTCTCGCTCGCACGATTCAACATTTTGAAAGATATAAAATCACTAATCCCAATTTCGCAAAATCGCAAACAATCATTTCATTTGTGCAATATCATTGCACACAGTTTGGTAAAAATTTCATTTTGATCGATGCATGTTTTGTGTTTTGTAAGAGGTCAGCCGACGAATCCAACTCGGATGAGCAGCGTTCGGGAACTTACGCCACATCTTCTCGTCACACATACCGCAGAGCCTCAAGACGAATGTCTTCAACCAGTGTGTGTTGCCAGTGATGACATATGGAACTGAGACGTGGTCGCTTACTATTGGCCACATCACCAAGCTCAAAGTCGCACAACGAGCTATGGAGAGAGCTATGCTAGGAGTTTCACTACGAGATAGAATCAGAAATGAGGAAATCCGTAGGAGAACCAAGGTAGCCGACATAGCTCTCAGAATCAGCAAGTTGAAGTGGCAATGGGCAGGTCATATAGCTCGAAGAACTGACAACCGATGGGAAATAAAGGTTCTTGAATGGCGACCACGAACAGGAAAGCGAAGTGAGGGACGCCCTCCTACCCGATGGACTGACGACATTGTTAGGACCGCGGGTAGTCGGTCGATCGAAAGGGCTCAGAATCGTTCTTCCTGGAAGCGGATAGGGGAGTGTCCAGCAGTGGACTTCTGTGGGCTGTTGATGATGATGATGATGATGATGTTTTCCTACTCAAAAGTTTACTTTTGTACGAAAACTAGAAAAGCAAACTTTTAAGTAGGAAAACTTGTATTGATCAAAATGAAATTTTTACTAAACTATGCACAATGTGATTGCTTACAAAATGGTCGATTTTCTCGATTTTTCCAAAATAGGAGTAGTGATTTTATACCCTTCAACAAGTCAAAACGTGCGAGCGAGAGTCACATTAGCTCTTGTCTTCACCTTAATAATAAAATAAAGTTCCTATTGACTCTTCTACTCATACGCCCTTTCTGGACACTGGACATGGACAGTCTCTTAGTACCTATACCCCGCTAATTATTAGACAAGTGCTTGGGTTTGATTCTCTGTGGGGATCAAACCCATATTATACTGATTTTAAATTGTTTAAAGTTTCACACACATATATAAAGAAGAATGAGCTGAATATGACTGTCTACTTTATTTCCTATCCACATATTTTTTAAATACCTATCCTATTACCCTGATAATTTGTCTAAGAAACTTTTGGAGTATCAAAAGGTACGGCTCATCTCACGAAACAGATGGCTTATATAAATGCATCAGGCGGCTACGGTAGCGCGCCGCTTTGCTCAAACAAAGGCGTCAGGCGTGCGTTGAAACGAAGTTTTATAATATCAACTAGCGGCCTGTCCCAGCTTCGCATGGGTGGACATAATTTTTGTCAACATTTTAGGATAAACTTAGACTCTCGCGATTCGTAGCCCACAAAGGTGAAAATACACGTGCCAGTAAAATGGAACAGTACCGGGCATGCGTTACAGGCATGCAGGATTTACGGACACATTGTGGAAACATCAGGTGTTGCACGTTCACACATGCCGGTTTCGTAGACCCCCGCGACCCCTCCCTCACGTGGCATACCAACACGTCAGGAAATGGCATGCCTGTACCTGTTGCGACGTTCACACATGCCAGTTTCATAGCCCCCGAGTCCCCTCCCTCACGTGGCATGCCAGTACCTGTCCTAAAATAGAATGTTGTGCTAACTACTTGCATGCCAGGTACAGGCATGCCAATTAGCGTATGTGCCTGTACGCCTGTAGCTTGCATGCAAGTGTGCTAGCTATGATGGGTATTTTCACCATTATGCCCGCGTGAGAACCTTAGTGAGAACTGGCCTCGCTGTCGCGCTTTCTAAGGCGCACTAATGTTTTTAATTTCGTAATATCTTTTAAATGGAATGTCCGATTTTAAAAAATCAAGAAGTAATCTACAGGTATTGAAACAGCCTTGCATACAAAATGATTTATTTGGATAAGAACTATAATATAAAGGATAGAAACCATGGTTTGTATTTCTATCCACATTTTAAATGTAGATAGTAAGTAGTTGTAGTAACATAACTACATTAGTTAGACATATGCTATCACTCACTTATTTGTAGATAATGATGTGTTCTATAATATTGTAGAACATTTTTTTGCTCTATCATCTATAGTTTTCGCAGCGCATGCGGTGAAGGACATTTTATATTACACCTCGGGTTACATTTTTATGTTTTTGTAGGGATCCCTAATTTTTTTCAGTATTAAATTTAGCCTATGTTACTCAAGGATAATGTAGCTATCTTATGATGAAAGAATTTTTGAAATCGGACCAGTAGTTTTTGAGCCTATTCGAAACATACAAACATACAAAGTTTTCCTCTTTATAATATTAGTGTAGATAAATAATAAATATATAAATAAAATAATAATAATACTAAAATACTAAATACTATAAACTATCAACTATTATCAACTATACTACTAACAATTTCCGGGAGATACCTAGTATTAATTCACTCGTTTAAAAAGGAACTGAACTGCGGTGACACTCGGCGCCAGTATTTATACAGATGTCAAACAATATTGAAGAATTTTATCGATGAATCAAGGTACACTGCCATCTATGAGAACTTCATAAAACTAAACATTAATTGATACATTTTATTCGATTACATTCACGACATAAGCAAATAATAGAGATGATAACTATCCTATCCAGTAAGTTAGACCAAAATACGGGCACATTTTGATTGAAATCGGTTCAGTAGTTTTGGAGTTTATTGGCAACATACATCGTGACACAAGATTTTTATATATATAGATATTTAAAGAGAACCCCGTAGCTAGATCAGTACTTCAGGTAGGTACCTATAATTATTATGGCCCAACTAAGTGTTGTTTGAAATAAAAATAAATTATGAAAAAAACAGTCATTTATGTACATACATGAATCTTATGGCTGGTTTTTATCTGGTTTTACTGTTATATGAGTTTTGACATGTTTATGGTGACTTTTGTTACAATGTAATAAAGTTTTCATACGTTACAAGGTACTGAGACGGCGATAAGTAGCTACCGACATGGTTTTCAGACCTCTTAACACAATAAGCTGCTTATAAATTTTAAGCCCCTAAAACACGGCTGTAGGTTTATTTTAACCTTTAAGTTTATTTTAACCAAAACGTATTATATTATGTATAATAATACAGCTTAATTTTAGATTTACTTAGTTGAAATATAGGGTGTTCTATCAATTTGAACCCGTTTGTTTCCATTGATCTTCCTACCGTGCGCTCTTAGACATTAATTTTATTTTATGCTATTGTTTTCAAGAGCAAATTTTACTGTGGTTTAGTGGGAAAATACTTGACAAAAATCATCTACAAAATCGTTTTCTTAGTTGATTGCTAAGCCTGACAAAGACAGGTAAATTATGATTCCCAGCGAGATATTTACAAAGCGACTTCGTAAGGACGAGAAACTGCGTACGAATGCTAAGCCATAAATCTTGTGTTTACCGTACCAGCTCTGTGAGCTCTGTGAGTCTATATTTTCCTAAAACTAAGTGAATTCATTATCAACAGTATCAACATAATCTTCAATATGATTATTTATAGGTATTCTTCTTTATTAATGATAAGGGCAGAACGAAGCATCTTTGGAGAACAAAGGGGGTCTACGACTTTACAGGAACTTTTATTTTTATTATGCCATTATGGATTGGGGGTTGCACTATTCACTATTGTGACTGATGAGTTGTATCACAGTTAACATGGCTTTATTAGACACTTAGATTTATTCAAAGTTTAAAATGTATACGCCAAAATTGAAAAGTTATAGGTGAACTTTGACCGCATTCTCTTCCAATGTTAAGTGATGATGCGGTCGACGATGTGGCACGTTTACATCTCTTGAAAGCATCCAAATTATAGGCATTCGGAAAACGAACGCCGTATTTGGCCGTATTCCATTCTTTTGCCGTACGCATGATGAATGATGTAGCAAAGCGCTTAGTGCGGGGCAGTTGGTATGTCAGTCAACCATGAATGGATGTTTCGTTTCCGTATTTTCGGTCCGATGGTAGAACGGGGATAAGAGGATCAAGCTGTGGAGTTTCGAAGTACACTTTTCGAAATGTATCCTACAGAATACCGCTTGACAGGCAAATTATGCGGCGACGCTCGAGAGTCAGGACCATAGACATTGTATACATGCATCAATGCAGTCAATGACACGTCTTGACCGATAAGAGAGAGGCAGCCACTAGATAAGTAAGATAAACAGTTTTGAAGTCCCGTTTATCCCGACAACGTTCACGGGCAAAGTGAGGCTGACACAGATAAGTAACAGGATAAAATATATAAAAGCGTTTATTTTTTTCTTTTCAAAAGATTCAAATTATCTCGCCACTAAATTCGGTTCGTTTATGGAGCACTCGTGAAAATCGAGGTGAATTATTTATGCTGGCATCAAAGATGATTTGAGGAGAAAGTTTACGTTTAATTTAATTTGATATATTTTTCTCGTCCATGTCGCTGGTTTTTACACAGGAAGCTGTTTCAGAAACAATTATTAAAAATTACCACCCCGAAGTGAAGACTTGGGGTATTAATTTCAATAATTGTTTATTATCGAGCGCCTACGCTTTATCAACCTAATGCCAGTAGCTAGTGCCTAGGTTTATACATGTAGACCCTGTAGTTGCATAAATTTCGTTAGGAGTGAGATACCTTTTCGTTTATATTATAAGAGGGTACTCGTATGTAAAATCTAGCGCTTTAAGCATAAATAATACTAAACTGTAATATTATCCACTGCCTGGGGTCTGGCTACCAATGAATTTTCATAGCTTAATTAATTGGGTTGATATCTTCAAAAAGGTGATTATGCGAGGGAGGAGTTGTTTGATAATAGTTATTCGGCTGTAACCTACGCTGTAACCGATAACGTTATCGATAAGTATGGTTTTTGTGCGGTTGCCCTTGTCACCCTTGTTTCAGCGCTGATCAACTCCAAGGTCTTGCTAAAAAGACATATCCATCAATGTTAGATGTGTCTTACAACCGTGTTACGTAACTGTGACCAAAAAGGTTACCTTATAGTATGGTTAGATTTTTATGCTCTCACCTTCAGTATATTTTAGTAAGAACAAGTTTCTGAAGTGCCTACCTTTCTGTTACTTTTGAAGACATTGCATTTGAAGCCGTTGGTGGCTCCATCTCTGGCGATGTATGAGAATATCTTCAGGTCTGAGCTATCGTGGGACACGTAGAAGATGCGGTAGATTGGATGATGCATCACCTCGGCAGTCTCTATGATCGTGGTAGTTTTGCGCCCAAAGAAAGTAGTCTTCGTTTTCCTCTGTAAAAAAATACATAAGCATGTAAATAGAAAGACATGGTTAGAATTATAACATTTGTCATGTTAATGAACAAACACATATTTTCAACAAGCTTCTCAGCAGACTTAGGAAACTCCTTTGCTGGTCTCTTGCCTCTTTGCTTCTCAGGGCGTTTTAAAAAATGGCGAAAGCTGCCTTTTTATTCTTTGCAATAGGCGAAGCTGTCTATCTGACAAGAATATATAATAACGGGGTTATGGCAGTCGTACATAATATGGACCTGAAGAGGTGTGATCACAGAAATCTAAGTTTTCTCTGTTCCGTGGGTGTGATCAATGAAAGGAGATTAAGAACCATGGTAGGTTAGGTGTAAAATATATTCTATTTGTTCTATAAACACATACAGGGCTCAAAATAAATCTCTGGCTGGCTAGAACAAACGTAATATGATTGACACGTTCTCACTCCCGGGCTTCCTGCGAGACCGGTAGCGCTAAACGCTAATAAACGAATGACGGAAATAAAGAACAGCTTGCAACTAAGCCGAGCTCGACCGTAGCGTGATTACAAATTACAAGCCATTTGTACAAAGAGATTCAAAAAGGATGCCACGTGGTGAACCTTCTAATAATTGTGGAATAATTGTGACATATTTTCTAGCATCTGAAACAGCTTTGCCTGTTAACATACTCGTAGTATTTTAACTAGTTTTTAGAGATTATTTTCATGGAAAGGCTTTCCTGTTTAAAGTATTGGTATTTATAGTCATCCGTCTAACTAAATAGGGCTTTCAGGAGCATGATATCTGGCGTCAGCGACGCAACGTCACTTGGCATATCGGTCTGACCAAGGAATATACGTAGTATTCAAATTCCTTGGGTTTGACAGCAAGCTCTTTAAATACTTAGTAATAGGAGTGTTTTCTAGCTCTAACAGTTCAGCTATGAGAGCCGTGACAAACAGCTTAACCTACAGAATAACTAAAAACGACAGAGATGAATTGATGCAAGGACTTGTGAGCTAGTGCCGAAGAGGACGCAATTATTCTTTGGTGGCGACCGCCAACAAAAGGATGCACAACAATGGCCTTCTCGTCTCTAGAAGACGGCAGGTTGGCAGATTTCTATTATAGCCGAGACATGATTAACGATCCCGCGAAAAATTGACTCAGCCCGATCCCTATCTCTTCGTATTTTGGAAAATATTGCCGTGCGTAAAGGAAAGCGATTTTTCATGCCGATCGAAAAAGTTATCGCCAATTTGCACGTGTTTTCTTCAATGTTTATTAAATGTGAATAGGACAGGTATACCGTGGAGTTATAAATATAAATATATTTCATTAAGTTTGTGCAGTTTGCTTTTATTGTGTTTGTTTCACTTGATAAAACAACCAAAGCATTTACAAAACTGATTCCTGCGTATCTCAGTTTGTGAATGAAACTTGGTAAAGACAAAAAACAACGAATCTCAAATATCGTGGGATATTATAATAAACAATATTTTACCTACTTACCTATTATCAGATCACAATGCGTATTGAGAATTTTTTAAATCTCAAATAACTTAAATAATCTTGAGCAAGGAGAAACTGGAACACCTGGCAAGGCGAGGTGATGGCAGGTGGAGTGACGTGCTAACTGAGTGTCGTCCAAGAACTGGGTGTAGAAGCGTCGGTCGTCCTGCAGCGAGATGGGCAGATGATATCACGAATATCATGGCCAAGGGCTGGGTGAGACATGCACGGGACCATCAACAGCGGCGATTACAAAGGGAGGCCTATACCCAGCAGTTCAAAATTCAAATTCAATTTATTAAATCAGTACAACATTACAGACCAAGTCCAATGCGTTATACTAGTTAAAATAAAACTATTTACAAACATTAAAATATTCAGATCAAAGTTAGAGGTACCTGCTAAAAATAGATAAAAATAACTTTATAAAAAGAGAAACATTGTAACAGAAAAAAGCAATTATGTAGTCGGGCTGTGGATTATGATGAAGGAGAAACTGAGAAAGGAAAACTTTTATTTTGAAAGCTTTTTCTAAAACCACAAACATTAGGTACATCTGTATTACGCTCTAGAAAGAAATAGTAGATCCCTAGTTCGGCTTTGTAACATCTCCGTTTTTCCTATTTATCATGATTTTATCACATTACTTGACACGACTTTTGCAAAGTAAATGGATCGCAGAAACACGCGGCCTCAGTGTAAATGCGAACTCTGAGGAATTCTGTCGAAGTTTTCAATTTAACTTGGAGTTAAGTTGTAGACATGTTCATGTTTTAACATACTTTTATAAATAATAGAATACAATTCCGTACTGAACTTAGAACTGTCGACTACATTCTGATTCAAGAATAAATAAATAAATAATAAATATAAATAATGCTGGACAATCCACACAGCATCATCTAAGCCCCAAAGTAAGCTACTCAAAGCTTGTGTTATGGGTACTAGATCACTGATATATTTAATACATTATATACTTACATAGATATATATTTTTTATTATACATAAACACCCAAACTAACGGAACAAATCTCTGCAGATCGTACACAAATTTGTTGAATCGAACTCGCAACCTCTTGCGTCGCAGGCGGACTCTCGCCTGCTGCGCCACTGAGGTCGTAAATCAAGTAGAATCAGCGTCACAATGTACCTGTATAGGTACACTAGCGACCCGCCCGCGCGCCCCTGCTTCGCACGGGTGCACATTGTTTTTCTACTATATCATGAATTTATTATACATATAAACCTTCCTCTTGAATCACTCTATCTATTAAAAAAACCGCATCAAAATCCGTTGCGTAGTTCTAAAGATTTAAGCATACATAGGGACATAGGCATATAGCGACAGAGAAAGCGACTTTGTTTTATACTATGTAGTGATTATCCTACTAATATAATCCCAACTAATATTATAAATGCGAAAGTAACTCTGTCTGTCTATCTGTCTGTCTGTCTGTCTGTCTGTTACGCTTTCCCGCTTAAACCTCTCAACCGATTTTGATGAAATTTGGCACAGACAATCTTTAGACCCTGAGAAAGAACATAGGCTACCTTTTATTGCGAAAAAAAGAGATGAAGAGATTAAAAGTACGCAGACGAAGTCGCGGGTACCAGCTAGTCATATATAAATGCGAATGTTTCTAAGTATGGATGGATGGATATTTGTCACTCTATAACTAAAGAACGGATCTTGGTGAAAATTGGCACAGATTTGTATATTACTATTACACATATATACTACTTTTTATCCCGTGGGATTACCGGGAAATCTACTCGGGTAAAACCGCAGGGCGCTACTAGTCCATTGTAAAAATCTGTCATAAAATAAACAAGCTATATTGCATTCCCTAACCAATTTTCAAATGACCGCATTATTTAAAATTAAGCAGCATTTATTAGTTTAAGGGTAACTAGTAGCAGCGTGGGTGAATTATGCCATCTTTACGGTTAGGCAATATAAACCTAAAGTATCACAAAAAACTCCGGATAAAATTTAGAATCACTCAAGGTGCGTACGTGTAACGACTATCATAACAGGGATCCTAACCGAATTTGTTCGACATTTGTTGCCACCAAATACCTATGGCAACTACCAAGCGCCGCTTGCAATGAGTTTTTTGTACAACTAGCTAATGGAACCAGCTGATGGACCACCTGATGTTAAAGTCGTAACCATCACGACATTTATTTCTAAGACGAATATAATTCATACATTCATACAGATTCTACTGTTTTTTAGAACTTCTAGTAGATACTTGTAAGCATATTTTCCATCTCAAATACATTTTCGTGTTCCACGTATATTACTATTATATAAAGAGACCAAGCTTTTTCTAAAAATGAATCCTAGCTATGTCGATTTATCGCCCTCGACATTCAGATTATATATAGAAGAATTACTCTCTTACAGGTATTAGATGCAACAAATAAACGTATCTACTTCTTTCTCTTTAAATCCTCAGCACTGTTCTTATCAAAGTTTGTCAATACGAGGATACTGACCTTGCCAACTGTCTTGCTCCTGGTTGAGACTCGGACGCCGTCGATCGACACATCCACTGTCACTTTGCGTTTCTTCACGCCTCTCGCCTTGAACTCGTACTAAAAATTTAAGCAAGCAAGTTCCAATTAAGACTGGAATTTGAACATAACTAACAGATGAACTAAAAGAGACAAGGAGAACAAAAAATCAGTTGTCGTTGCACCCACTCAAGGATTTTTTGTTTCAATGTAACGTGTTTCATTTATTTTAAATAGGGCAATGCGATTCATATGTATTCCGCCCGTGGTTGTCAGGAAGCGAGTCATATTCATATATTTTATAACTTAGTTTTGCAACTCGATCTGCGGCATCCCTGCTATAAAAATAATGGAAAATAATATGTACGTTTCTATACATGTTCTATACATTTCTTCATTGAAATATGAATACTTTTTACCAAAGTAGGTAAGCTATCACTAATGCTTTGTTCAATTTACCAATAAATTATCAGCCCGAGGGTGACCCCAAATACTTTTCGGAGCAGTTTAAGATAATCAAACTTTGTATCTTGTTTAAAATTCTTTAATGAAAAAAAGAAGATCTTTTTTATGAAAATATCATAAGGAATGGCTAGGGAATATTTAGAAAAAAATATAACTGAGCTTCGTCGACCCAAACATTATTGAAGTAGAAAATTGGCATACTATCTTGTATTAGGAAACAGGCTATGATTTAGTATTTTTCATCGAGCTAAACGAGATGTTTGAGATTTAATTTCAAAACAAGATAACAACTATGTTCGTTTTTTTTTCAGTATTTTGTCGACCTGGAAGCGGTAGCAAAAAATAAACACTAATTGGCAGGTTTACATATCGCGAAAACCCCTTCCATCAAGTTTAGGGGCTGTTCTGATTCATTCTAGAGTGAAACTTGAAAGACTGAACTTCCAAGGTAATGCCTCAAACATTTTCCACTCGAGCTTCATCAACAACATTGTTCCCTCGCTTGGGTAGGTGTTGAATTTTAGACACGCGTATTTTAAAAGTATCAAGTCAACTCTCTATCAACTAGAAATTCCTCGATTTAACAACGTAATAAGTCACAGAAAAAATAAGTGGAAATTCTCGAACACTTTCTATGAAAATCGAGCAGGTTTTCTTATTTACATTCTTTTCAGGGGTCTACTTACAATGTTAAGTAGGTAAACAACGGGAGGTTGTCAAATTGCTTTTGTTTGTGGACCCAAAACAATGATAAATTATTCAATCTTTAAATTAGATGTTTGAGAAAGGTGGTTTTTATCATCCCATTCGGTGGTAGAGCGTCAACGTACCAGAATTAAAACCAAATTGGAACTCCCGGGGGTTCCAATTTGGTTTTTATTTCTGGTATGGACTCAAAGACCCTCGAGTACTAGGTACCTACCACGCTATGATAAAGTAGCTGTTTAATTTCTCACTTTGAATGATTTC
The DNA here is from genome assembly GCA_963576535.1 of Plemyria rubiginata. Lineage (NCBI taxonomy): Eukaryota > Metazoa > Arthropoda > Insecta > Lepidoptera > Geometridae > Plemyria > Plemyria rubiginata. The sequence goes on from OY754905.1 coordinate 9,289,038, forward strand.
ACATTTCATATTGTGTCATTATGTAATTGTCTTAGGTAAGTATTTAAATTCAAATTCGAAATAGTATTAAGGGTTAGGTATATTTAGTGCTAAGTAATGACATTCATTCTAGCCCATTGTGTCATCTAGGCCACTCACAAGATACTTAACTAGAATTCAGTGGATAGGAGAGGGATCAGAATCATTCAAAGTCAGAAGGCAGGTATTCTGTAAAATCACAAGGATCACATTGCAAATCACAAAATGAAATTGCAACTTACACGAACTCGGCGCATTGCAGCTACGATTTCGACTCGACTGGTAGGACGTGGCACATCCATTGTACCGATGTACTGAAACAATCAAACATAAACATGACTATTTTGTTGTATAGAGAAATTGGCAAAGCTATCATAGCATCGGTGTAATGATTAGACCAATTGGATAAAAATCGGCAACAAAAAAAAATTGGAGGATTCGATGAACCGACGAAGTTTTTTTTATACTACTAGCTGATGGAACAAGCAGATGGCCCACCTGATGTTAAGTGGTAACCATCACCTATAAAAAAGCATTGCCTCGTAAGTCACGCACGACAGGAACGTGCCCTACGATGCATTGCCCTGCATCATCGTCCATCAACTAGAGGCATACAGATGTTAAGCCTCATGTGCCAGTAATTACACCGGCGACCACACTCTTCAAACCGAACATAGCAACGCTGCTTGGCGGCAGAAAAAGGCGTGGTAGTAGTACTTCCCCGGACGAGCCCTTCAAGGAACTAGGACTCTCAAAGTCTCTGAATGTGGCTGTTAGTGAACAGCAATTACACTCTGAGACGACATCGGCGCGTCGCGTGGCGGCGTTTCGTGGCGTGACTGTGGCGTGTGGCATATGAAAAAAAACTAAAAAAATATCTTGATTTTCTTTAAAAGAGTTTAAGATATACGAGTAAATGCAAAAGTTACGATGTTTCAATGTTTGCGGCTCAATCACAAAACTGCCCATTTAGTTTGTAATTTGCATTAGCTACTGGCTACTTCTTACCCTGAAAATATACCGGGAACGGGGTAAAAGAACAAAGAAAACTAGTTAAAGGAAAATATCTCAAATATGAATGTTAGCAATAATTACTAGACGCGAGCAAAGATGCATGTAGCAGCAATAAATGAATTACCCAATTTGCGTAAAAAAATTAAGCCATGAATGTAAATTTGTCGCTTTGCACTAATATTTGTACAACTTTCATCGAAGTTACGTAGCATTATTATTTAATGCACAAAAGTACAACTCATGAAGAGACAGTTGCAAAAAAACTAGAAAAGTCTTTTCTGTTTTACTTTTTATAATTTTTTCGAAAACTTACAAAAATTCTGAAAAAAATTCATAACTCGAAACAATGAAAAACCGGGGAATATACATAATAGGGGGGTGATTAGGGTGCCCCAAATAGTCCTCTATGTCTGGACTTCCGCTTATCACAACTTTTTGGGACACCCTGTATAAAAACTATCAAGTTTACCCGTCGCGTCTTACTTGGTAAGCTCGCCCAGAGATCGCTTAAACCTTTTGTCCAATATTGCATTCCGATCACGTACTAGAAGCACCCGTGTGCTTCGAGCATGATAATAAGATTATAATTCAATGTCAAAGACCCAAGATAATATATTTAAAGCAGAGGAAGAGCGTTAACAAAATTACGCAACACGGAAATAATAAAGATTCTAAGGTAAGTTTAAAATAGCACCACATTTTACAAAGGCGTTTTCAAAGTGAAGAAGCCACTCGGGTACCGCCTTAGGGTGAAATGTCTATAAGCACTTTTAAAACACATACCTAGTCACTTACACACATACGTACATACTTTCTACACCTTCCACTCACATGACTCATTATTTTTTTCTAATTGAAACAAATAAGAGTCTTGGCTTTTCAACTGTATAGGCAAAAATCCAGACCACTTTTCCCTAAATCCGCTAGTTTATGTTAAATAGTTCACTCTACATCTCACTATCCACCCCCTCGCCCCCTCCCTCGCGCCGCAATATATCCCAAAGGGACATGGATACATTTTACCAGGGATAAAAAGTAGCTTATGCTATTCCAGGTCGTAATCTATTTTGGTGCCAAATTTCGTCTAGATCCGTGCAGCGGTTCTGACGTGATTGAGTAACAAACATCCATCCAAACTTTCATATCTCTAATTTAGTTAGATTGGTTTGTTCTTGGTGTGATTAATACCATATTTTTGAAGTATGAAAAGTCTGTAAATCATTCCACAAGTCAAGTCCTCAAGTCTATAGATCTATGTACAATACAAATAATTGTCGTAATCGGGTTGGAAACATTAAGAGTCCGGTGACTGCGGCTCGCAATTTCGAGGTGCGATTGGCTATTATTTCATTTTATTTCATTTTGGGGAGGTTGTTTGAAATAATAACTCTAAAGAAACACGCATAAATACTGTTAGAACACAAATAATACAATAATATAAGGGAAATGTGCTTGAGTCAGAAATCATTTTGGTATTAGGTAAACGTAAGACCAAACATACTAATACCAAAATGATTTCTGATTCGGGCATGTTTCCCTTATATTATTGTATTATTTGTGTTCGAACAGTATTTATGCGTGTTTCTCTAGAGTTATTTTTTCAAACAACCTCCCCGAAATGAAATAAAATGAAATAATAGCCAATCGCACTTCGAAATTGCGAGCCACTGTCACCGGAGCCTTAATACGCTTACCTCGTACCCAGTAAAATATTGAAGGGAGTAATATATGGAAGTGCATAATTAATGAAAAGTAGGATCAACGGCCTTACCCTGAATAGAATTAATGCAACAACACAATTCTCTTATTTCTTTAGTTCCTTCGAAATATATTAATTATCTCATATTCATTTATTAGCAAACCGAGTTAATTTAAAATTAAAGGTGCTAGTATCTACCTTACTTACCTTAGTTACTGTTTCATATGTATTTTGTCGAAAACTATTTTTTGTTTTACTTAACCACAGCCCGGTTTAATTCTCTTTGTAAATAAGTAACACTATGCTCTATGTTCTATGAGTGTTTATATAGAATTTGTATTTATATTCCCTGCTCTACCGCGCGCCATAGGGGCGCCTGCGCTTCTACTCCGCCTCAGATCTGGTTCGTGTCGACGACCCCCATAACAATGCAAAATTCCCCCACTGGAGTGATGAAAGTAAACTAATTGTAAGAACAAATAAAAATAGGCCGTGTTTTCCTATTTCATCCGAGGAATTGGTTCCGATTTTACTCCGCAATTACCGGGTCTAGACGTGACCGGGGGCGCGGCGCATCGGCTTATTGGTGTAGTCCAATGTTGCTTACTCACAATATCGACAAGCGCTCGTAGCGTAGCTTGCTTGATCGTTCCATCCTAACCTATTTATTGAGCTACATTCTGCACGGACGTGGATGGGTCTCCGTCACTAATAGAGATTACGAGAGCTTGCTGTATAATATGTTAAACGATATCTATCTATAGCTTCCTCTATAGCGTCCAATGCTGAATAAAGGTCTGAGCTCTATTAAGTATGCCACTAATTCTGGCCTTCTGGCACGACCACACTGAAATCCTTATTAATTGTACTTTAGAGTCCTTAACACTGTATACGTATAGGTCAAGGTGACGAAAAGGTAAGCTGTTAAATCCAAGTCACGTGAACTGGCATCTAGACTCAGAGTTTCAAAGTGATTGTTGTGGCTTTGTTGAATAAATATCTTTCGACTATGGCTTTGACAAAAAATAGTAGAAAATTTTGCATATTTAGCGTTTAAATCAAAGTATAACTTATATATTCAAAATACAACGAAAATTGCATTGAATACAATTATTTATAAAGTGAAACAGTTGAGCTATCTGCAGACTGCTGCAACTGATCCAAATCAGTGCCAATCGAAAGCGTCCCCAAGACAGGTGCCAGTCCTACGCAACCGTGCCTTGAAGAATAGGCAACAAACTTACGGCTTGGTTTGTAGCGTTCTCTTTTATGATTATTGTTACAATATGATATAATCACTGTTCTTCGTTTGCCATGTTCTCATTTATATAATTAACTGAAAAAAACAGCTTCACGACTTTGACCCCCAGGTATGGAAGATATCCCTTCAGATCTCTCAGTACTAAGTACTAACTCAAGATTCTTTGAGGATGTCTAAGAGGGGTAGTCAGAGGTATTATTATATATAACTAGTTGCGCCTCGCGGTTTCACCCGCGCAGATTTAGATCCCTGTATTCCTACGGGATAAAAAGTTTATGTGTTATTCCAGAGTATAATCCATCTCTCTGCCAAGTTTCATCTAGATCCGTTCAGCCGTTCCGGCGTGAAGGAGTAACAAACATCCATCCATCCATCCATCCATCCATCCATCCATCCATTCTTACAAACTTTCGCGTTTATAATATTAGTAGGATAATGTTGAATATTAAATTATGTAAATTATTACAAATTCCGATGAATTTCTGGCATTCAAATAATAGATCGATACGAAATAGATATTTGCGTAACGTTTCTTTATTTTCTAGTCATCTAAATGCAGCATTCAATAAGTGTCGAAGCGAAAGACAAATATTAATGAAAGTCTGCGGTGCCAATTCAGTTTCACTTTGCCCTATAAACCACGAGCCGTCACCAAATAAAAATATCGCATTTGGAAAATAATTGTACCCGAGATATTATATAACTATATAAACAAACCCAGATGAAACTGCTTTTCGATATCTGATATAAGATCTCGGGGCCTTGTTTTAACTGCAGAGAAAACCTAAAACCTAAATAGAGTCACACAATACTGCAAGTGTTACTTTATTAAATGACGGTAACCAAATCGCTTAACGTCAATAGGGGTAGAATTTTTTTTTAAAGAAATGAAACTAAACTTCATGAAATATTTTGAGTAAAAAAAATGTGCGCTTGTGTCTAATTACGTAGTACGAGTATGTACCAAGTACGTAGTTAGACTATCCTTAGATACTTTACATTAATAAGACTAATTTTTAATGAAAAGTATTTAAGGAAAGAAGTAAATTAATTGTAGGATAGATTAATTATTGTAATATTTTTTAAATTTCACTTTCAACTTAATGTTTTATTTTCGCTTTTCCTTAGAAATTTCTCATGTGATTCCACAAAAATTTGAGCAAGCCTTAGAAATTTCTCATGTAAATCCAAAAAAAATATGTATAACAGAATCAATTTAGACAATCAAAACCCGGCACTCTAAAGCAGGACAAAATAGATCTTCATTCGACACGTGGCATAAGCAATTCCTCTCGATTTCCGCATTTTCCGGAGAGCGTAATGGAATGGAGATTTGACGCCGCCGCGCGGCGCGCCCCAGGACGAACAAATGCAAAAATCTGTGAGGTCTATCTCTTCTACATCAGATTTAAAAACCGTATTTCTTAAAAGGTAAGCTTGTAAGATTTAAAATGATGATACACCACAGAACATGCCTATCGGCATAGCAAATATCTTTTCGGTATACAGGATACGGTTTTGTGATTTCGGTATACGGTATACATCGGACAGGCACATAGATTTGTTTTTAAATAATTATAGACATTTCCACGCAACGCTATATAACGCCACTACACAAACTACGCAGTCAAACACATGGTAGGCAAATCTTCTGATTAAACACGCTCAGCTTATTCTATTCAACTTAGTATAAAAGCTGCATTATATTATTAATAAACACTTGATCCATTGAAAAACACTTTTATATGATCTGATGGCGCAGTATTGTTCATCTGTATGTGATCTGTTTTCTAGCTAGCAAAATAAAAGACATACGCGGAAATAAAGGATAAGTACATAACTACCTATATGAATTATCTGCCGATTCTTGCATGTTTATAGAAGAGACGGAGGTCGGCAATCCTTCCTTCAACACGTGTGTGACAACGCGCACACAAAGCTTACTCGCTCACAAAGGTTTCTATTCGCGATAACAAAGGTTTCTCCGCGATCAAAAAGCTTTCTTGCCAGCTAAGAATATTGTCAAACACAATTTTATAGAAAAAAGTTATTTGTAATTCTATGAACAAGGTCGTGAATTGTGATTGAATTAATACGAAATTTAATAGATACCGTAGATACTTAGTAAGTTTAACTATACCTAAATCGTAAATACAAATTCTATGTTTTATTGATACTAACAAAGCTTTCGTCTAGAGTCTAGTCCAGCTAGAGTCTAATTCATTTAATAATTTGCACAGAGAAAAGCAAGCAATACGACCAACTCAGTTTGGTTGTTTGAAGAATGAAGGCGTCTGTTTATGCGACAGCTGTATTACGTACTGCGCAAACTCTCTTAGAAAACCCTTTGATCCCAACGGGGCATGATTTTGACGTGATTTCAGCACACTGTGTCGTGCTTTGCTTCGACCACAAAGCCACAAAGTGAACGTCACCATCCGTGCAGCTCGCGGAGATAATCGGCTTGCATTTTAACAAAATAGAGCAAATATACCTAAACCAATTTATGGATTACTAGTTGCGCTCCGCGGTTACACCCGCGCAGTTTTAAATCCCGGTATTCCCACGAGATAAAAAGTAGCCAATGTGTTATTCCAAACTACAATCTATCTCTCTGCCAATTTTCATCCAGATCCGTTCAGCCGTTCCAGCGTGAAAAAGTAATAAACATCCATCCATCCATCCATACTTACAAACTTTCGCGTTTATAATAATAGTATTCTAGTAGGATTGTGATTTTTAGAAATGTCTTAGGAACACAAAAGCAGTGATTTTTTTTTTATTCAAAGTGAGGGGGGTTGTACAGATCAAGCTAAACATAGCCAAAAAAGACATTTACGAAGGGATATAAATAGAATTTATTTATTTTATATCTAAAAATTAAAAGTTAATCCGCTGTTCCAGCCCATTGACAGAGGTTTCTCGTGACAAGTCCCTCGTCAACAATGTTGAATTTTGTGATGGATTGTACAAACTTTGTACAGACCAGCGGCCCGATTACGCTAATGTCTCGCTATCGAGATGTTTGCTATGATCTTTCAGTTTGACATTTGATCAAGAAATATAATGCTCTCTGATGAGAGCATTTGATTTTTATAGTGTAATAGCAACATATGGATGGATCTAGTATATAAATTCCTTGAGATGGATGCAAAATTTCTTGGATGGATGGGATTCCAATGCCAAACTGAAACCCATCTCGATACTTTAGCGTAATCGGGTCGCAGAGACGTTACAAGCGGGGTGATATTATACCTATAGCTAAATTATACTCAGACATACCAAGTATCGGCGGTCAAGTATACGCCCTTCACACGAAACGTCCAGTTTAAGGAGTGGCAGCTATGACGACACTTCAAATACTATCCCCTCATGCCTAATAAAAGCCCTCACAGTAGCTTTGCCTTGTGCACTGTATGCTGTGGGTTCGATCCCCGCCGAGGACTAACATTTGTGTGTTGAACATAAGTCTTTGTTCTCTGTCTGGGTGTTATTATTTATCAGTAGAAATGTTTAAAAAAATTATATAAGTATTATATCAGTCTGGTTTATATATAACAAGCTTTGCTTAGTTATTTGCTATTTATTCATATTTATTTTATTCATAACTCCTCTAAAACACACCTCCGAGGAGAAGGTCTCGTTCTGACCGTGTTAAGTCTATCTAGGATTCTAGAATAACTCTTAAACTTGTCAAGTTGGAGGTAAGTAAGAAGGTAGTACAACAGCCGCTAAAATTATGTGAGCAAGGTGAAGTTGCAAAGTAAAACGAGTTCCATGCCAAATGACTAAAAGAAACGCGAAGTAACAACGGCTGCCCAAACACAGTGCCAATGAAATTGTCACCCCAATGTGTTACATGATGCACGCTTGTTTTGACTATTCTGAACCAATTTAGCAAACAAAGGCAATGCTAACATGTTTGTTACTGTACCTACCTACCATACAGCCCATACCAGTATTTAAGATTTACTTTATTATTTCTCGTAAATTTAGGACGAAGAATATATTTAGAAGGGACCATAATATAGCCTGATAATATACTCAATAAGCAAACTACGAATGAATAATTATGAATATATTAAAATACATTTTTATTATACTATTATATAGATTAATAGAAATAATGAAAACCTTTTTGACAGACAAAAACTTTTTGGAGTAACAGGGTGGCTTGTACGTTTAATCAAACTGTGATTACGGAAAACCAAAAACGCGGACTACACCTGGGTAATTATTTAGATATATAAACGTTTGTGCTAGCCTACTATGCTTGTCCTTGTACGGGGACCATCAACAACCCTTGTAAGTTTCTATTTTGGTAAATAAATGTACTATTTGGCTACTTGAAAAAAGACGTCATTATGGTACGAGTAGGTGCTACAAACAAGAAGATTTATTAAAAAATAAAAAACCCGAGTGCCCGAACTAAAAGTACCTATGTAGGTAGGTAAATAAGAATGTTTTATATTTGGTATTTTTAATTTTGAAATCCTTTCTTCAGTCTTGACGAATGATAAAAATGTAATGATCGCAGATAGTCGGAGGCTCGTGTACCTATGTCCTAGCAGTTTACTGACGCCTGTGGTTGTATAACTCATTTTGATCACTTTGGGGTTACCACATTTCACATTTTTTTATTACATAACTCTTAATATCTTCGAAACGGCTTCATCGATTTTGATGCGGTTTTTTTTAAACGACTTGTATGACCTTAGAAAAGGTTTTATGATATATTTTAGTATCACTCATGGCCTAGTTCGCTAAAGTGACTTAACGAATTTTGCGTTCTGGTTTTGTCTTTGAGTGTTTACTTTAACCCTTAAATTGGCAACGTACTTCACAAAGTACACTAACTTTGTAAAATTCTAGGCAAGTGACTATTAAAATTTTCTACCATTTTTTAATGCCAAAGTGTCATAAATATATCCTACTTTGGTAGAAAAAATATTGTGGGTGGCAACATTTACAATTACGTCCATTTTGAAAATGGCTTCGAAGCGGACAGCTGCTCCTGCGCGTCGGGTAACTTTTTTATTTACTTTTTTTAAGGTTTTTTGAGGTTTTCTTTATGGGATTTTTGTTTGGTAACAAAGAAATATCGTAAATAATCCAATTCAGTAGTTATTTGGTGTCAAAATGTCATAATCAAACTTTTATCAAATGAAAACAATGTGTGTACTCCGTGAATACCGTTGCCAAACGCACTGTAAACTACTCGAAATAGGTTACGGTATACACGAAGTACACTGCCAACTAGGTAAAGAAGTTAATATCTGCATTTTTATTATAATTTGATATTGCAATGGGTGTTAGTTCGCTTGCATACAGCATGTTTTTTTTCTTTTTCTGCAGTGCTTGAACCTAACAAGAGTGCATAGAATTTTGGCTTTGGTTCCTGCTCAAAATGCATGCTCCGGTGATAGTTTTGATTCTGATGTGGAACAAACCTTCCACCACCACCGCCCTGATAGGCCAGTTACCATCCCTGCATCACCCTCGCTTGCGAGCTCTGACCCACCCTCCTTGAACTCCTCATACGAACGACTTGACATCCTGAATGATAATGCTTCTGAACATAGCCTTGATGAAATACCACTAACACCAACGTTTCAAGAGGTTTTCCCATCCCCCTCTACTAACGATGCGAATTACAATGCTATACCTACTCTAAACTCCAATCAGTCATTGCCCTCACCATCTATAGCATGCCTTCAGTTACCGATTACCAGCACCCCGCAAGCTGCACCTGTACCGTCGACAGGATCTAAACGCCGAAAAACTTCTGTCGTTGCGAAAGTTGTAAAAAAGAAGCCAAAATTCTCACTTGACTACAACTGGAGGAAGGCTATTTTACGTCATAGAGCATACATGGAAGATAGATTGCATGAGCTCCAAGAAACACAAAACGAAACTGTGTTGGATTACTTTCGTTCTTTCTTTACGCCGGACATCATTGCAGATATAGTTTTCAACACAAACTTGTATTCAGTAAAACAAAAAGGGAGATCGATACGGTTGATAGAAGAAGAGCTAGAAAGTTTTCTTGCAGTACAAATCCTAATGGGTGTTGTCCAAATGCCTGCGTATACGGATTATTGGGCGAGAAAAACTCGATACCCTCTAATAGCTGAAGAAATGACACTGAAACGGAAAGGCTACAGGATGCAAGAAAAATCCTGAAACCATCCGTTGTCAGACCAGTGGATAGTGTCAGGTACGATGCTGTCGGCCACTTTCCTGAAACTGCGGGCAAACAATCACGCTGTAGGTACTGCAAAGATGGTAGAACAAAAGTTTATTGCGTCAAGTGCAATATGCATCTTTGCTTTGTCGTGGGAGAAAATAAGAACCGAAACTGCTTCCGGCAACTCCATACAAAATAATTGGTTGATTTAGAGTCCTATCGATTCATTGTACCTAATTTAGTTTGTGTTTTGAGACAATAAATTATTTTTTTAGTAAAATGTTTTTTATTTCATTCTTGGCAGAGTACTCTGCAGAGTACAAACGCACGATGATGTAATTCGTACAGTACCTAGCAAGGTACTTCGTGTAGTACATTCATTTTCACAAAAACTGGAATATTTGGATTTTTTTTTTGCAATTATTTAGGATTTTAGGATCATAATAGATCAGGAATATAACAAAAAAAAAACACATTTCAGAAAAAAAAAATCTTGCCAATTTAAGGGTTAAATCAAAAACTAATACATTATTTGAAAACACTCTATCATTATCTTGATTTTGACACCCATATTGCTTTGATTGCGAAAAGTTTTTTTTTAATGTGAGAGAATATCGCTCCTCCTTTCCTTCCCACGTGACTTTTCGGTTTTTTTTATTCTAAGGACACTTGGGAAGTTGCGACGAATCTTTTGATACTAGAATCATCAAAATCCATCCAGCCGTTTGGTTGCTACGTGGTAATAAAGGAAATATCGAAGGAAGGATACATATATACATGGATAGATGCGGCACTCGGGTAAAAAAGGCAAATTCGAGGAGAGACTTTAAATCAACACAAAAATACATGAATACGCCCGTCCACATTGTAAACAAACTCTCTTTCCACGCAAAAACATGTCTGAAAAGGTTCAAGAGCTCCATGTATTATTCAGAGTGGTAGCTAAGCTACTCATAAAGGGTGTCCCGCAAAAGGTAATTGTGTGAACAACAAAATCACAACGACCCAATTAAAACTAAAAATTATGGTAATGATAGATACAGGTACATTTTTATGTAACTGTGATTACACGATGTATTTTGCAATTTGTTATAAATTACTGGTTTTAAGCAAAGGGTTTGAGCAATATTGTAGTGAAAAATGTTCTTTTTATTAAATGAATATTCATGGAAATTTACGCGTAGCGCTATCGTCGCTCTGCGTTGTCGTGACGTATTTTCTTTTTTTTATTTAACTAGACTCTTGCTTAAAAATACCCTTGTAGCTTGTAGCGTGCGTCTTCAAATGTATAATTTATTACCCTCCTATGGCTTCTCTTGCGCTTTTTTGAATTTGTGTTTGTCTTGGGTTAAAAAAGTCGACAAATCTTAGGGAGAAAATCCTAAAATAACATTTTTAATTTTGCTTTTAGTTTTCTGTAGTGGTTTTTTGACACGCTGTAGGCTGTATTGGAATGACAATTTCTAGAAGCGGAGTTTTTATGAATGAAATCTAAGCTGGCTGTCGATATATTCAGCCTACCTTGGTTAACTAATTATAATAATACATATTGGCACTGGCCGGCTTAAGCAGCTGGATTAAGCTATCAGCTCGTTGGTTAAAAGTAATCCAGATAATCCAGTCCATTTCAGCGCTGTTGACAGTTTAAAGCTGCAAGTGAAAATGGTAATAATGAGTTTTTAAGCTCGATTGGTTACTAATGAATGCCGAACAACACAGTTTCATAGTTTTTTTGTTGTTGTAGAATCTACAATTACAGTATTACAATACTACACTACGGTCATGCCTTATGAGCAACCAGCACCCATTTTTCGGTATGTGTGAGGTTCAGCCATTTCATAGGAAAATTCAGGTCTCCGGAAGAAACAAAAGTTAAAGCTTTGTTCTGAGCGCACATGTCACGCTGTCTTTACCACCAGAGAACACGCTTTGTTTCATACGCCACAGTAACAACATGTGAGGGATGTGTAAATCGTGCTTATCCAACACTTTGAGGTAGTTTGGCCGATTTCAGCAAAGTCAGTGTTCCAGTAAACCCTCTAATTAACGAGGCCCCGAATGCTGACGCTTACTTGAGACACGTCCTAATAATTACGTCAGATGAGTCTTACAAAGCAGCTGAAGTGAGTGAATCACCTTTGGACTAGCGATTTCTTTGAGGAATTCTGTTCTATTCCTTTTTTACTTTGTCGAGATTCATTGCGAAAACTAAATGAAAATATATAATTGTCTGAAATATCGTCAACATTTTTGGAATAATAGTACTAAAATTTTTAAAGAGATAATTTTCTACGTTTGATGTACTTAATTTACTCCGAGTATTTGTTTTCAGTACATATTATTATTCTATTAATATTTCTGAATAGGTTAACTGTCTTACATAAAAACAGTGTACGTTATTTACGTAAAGTGGTATAAAGAACATTTTTTTTATTCTAAAGAGCTTTTTCAAAGTTTGCAGCATGCAACATTATTTTAAATATAAAACCAATTACTAATCCAGTAAAACTTGCTTTGTTTCAATGTTGAATTGTTTCATAAAACACACTTAGGTACTTACTTACATATTTAATTAATATTTATGTGTGTTTTATTTACCCAAACATATTAGTTATTTTAATATCCGTTTTCGTATTTACAAATCCTTTGCGGCCCTTAGGGTCTACAATAGTTTCATATAAGCACGGAATTTGGTAAATAATTGCTGTTATTATCATAACGCGTGTTTGCTTCTTAATTAAAAAACTGGTTGGAACAAGTAGATGGCCCACCTAATGCTAAAAGTGGTAACCATCATATAAACCAGAGCATTGCCTCGTACGTCATGCACGATAGGAGCGTGCCCTACCATGCACTACCATGCGTCCTGCAACTTGAGTCATACATCATAAAGTTGTTAAATTAAGCCTCGTGTGCTTACAGTTGTTCTAGATGCCACTTCTTGTCAAAAGCTGCGGCCAAACTGATTCATGGCCAAACTTAACGTTTGAGTGGCTGAATTCGAGCCACAGGCTGCAGGAGTATCGAACATGAACACGTGTTCGATGCCGAGGGAATAAAATATGGATTCTAGTAGTCGCTGCAACTGGTGACCGCATCTCTTGTAGCATAGCCACTAGTGACCCAGTGGGCAGACGGCCTTACTCATCAATCAATGTTGAGAGCGTGTGAGTGTACACATTGATCTGTATGACTAGATCAATCCTACTACTACTACTAATACTACTACCTGGATGGATTGATGGATGTTTGTTACTCTATAACTCCAGAAAGGCTGAACGGACATTGGTGAAAATTGGCACAGAGATATATTATAGTCTGGAATAACACATAAGCTACTTTTTATCCTGTGGGAATACTGGGATTTAAAACTACGAGGGTGAAACCGCGGGGCACTACTAGTTTATACATAATTCGTTTTAGAGGAGGATTTACGTTGATCGAGTCAGCGAAGATTTTGCAGACGATTTGGTTCTGCATGTTTGTCCGACCAAAACTGTTGAGCCGATAATCCGATCTTCATTGAATTGGGTGGGTCGTCGTCGCGTCGGGGCGACTCGACCTGACGTACTATAAACATTTGCTAGCCAAGTTATTATCAAAATTAGGTTCGAATGTTTTTTCTGGAATATGGACCTATATTGTTTTGAGAATAAGAGAATTTTCTTATAACCAGCATCTCAATACCGTTTAACTTTGACTTTGACTCCCGTTAGAGAGTTTCCATGGCTTCATAAATCGATACCGGGACATTTCAGTTCGGGGTCCACAAGTATATTTTAATCTGTTCATTCATTCTCAATTTATATGTACACTATTCCCTAAAACATACACTACTTGGCTGGCTGTTCATTACTATTCATATTGGGTCAGCTATAGAGCTTTGCTTGCTACTAACTGCTACTTATTCTGCGTTTTTACCTAAGTTAGGGGTAAGCGGTGATGGTATGAACTTTTTTGGAAACTGAGCGCAGATGTTTATCTGAACGTTCTATAGACATGTTATACCACAGAATAAAAAGGAAGTTATCGAACGACTAGTAATTTAATTAGTGAGTAATTTTTAAGAGTAGTTCTAGAGCACTTTGTGAGGGGCTCGTTCGTGGAACAACTACCACTATATGTATTTCTGTCGCAAAGCAGTCAGCGTTGCTGTTCAGTCGATGGACACAGATGCCTCGTTCCTATCGCGCACGAGATACGAAATGTTTTGTAATTGGAGATGGTTACCACTTAACATCAGGTGGGTCATCGGCTTGTTCCGAAAGAATAAAAAAAATAGTTTTAACTTATATATCTGAATGTGTAAGTACATACACACAAGCCTGTACGGATAGCTTCCCACAACAAAGGTTCTCCTAGGGTGCTACTAGCGTATTATATTTTTTGTTATCTACTCTAGTTATAATACTAAAATTTGGTAACTTATAGTATTCTACTGTACCAGCACTTTTTGGTTAAATTGTATGTAAAATTGGCATCAATAAATATATAAATTATTATTATTCCTGTACCTTTATAGTAGTTTATGAAACTATTGTATAATGAGGGGTATTAAAACTCGAGGGAGTGTTTAAAAACCGAGCCGTAGGCGAGGTTTTTAATAGTATCCCACGAGAGTTTTAATACCTAGTTATGTGCAGTTTCATACACTACTTTATCTACTCTCATACATTAGTATAAAATATCAAAGTTAGTAAGAAATCCAGTTGACTGAAACAAAACGTATCAATTGGCGCCAAACCAACCGTATAACAGCGCATGCGCGCGCTGCGCCGCCGTCCGCCGCGCCGCGCCGTCGCCACAGACTATCAAACTCTTTGGCTGTACGGTTTCAAGACCCTTGCCTTTTCCAAAAAGAAAAAAAACTGTATCGTTATGGTAAAAAAGTTATTTTATACAACTATCTTTGTATGAGGAGCTGTATCATAATTTTTTTTTTAATTTGGTTACGGTATTGCGTTTATAAAGTATATCAATATGAATTCGTTTTGACGTTTATAATTCGAATTTTATGACATGAGAGTAGATAAAATATGTACCTGTACAATAGGATCATATTATTTGATCACAACGATGGGGTAATTTTCTACAACTATGAGCAGTTGGGTCAGACTCGGTTAAAGTTTCAAGCTTCACATGGCACTCCTATTTAGTGAAGTGTAAACACCAGCATCGTGAAAAGGGCGCTGTCACGTTGTGTTAGCTGTTGCTTCTTGATACGTAAACTTTTAGATATGGCAAATGTATTGTACCTACTGGCAGTTTTCACTCTACACCTGGACTTCAGGCTTTTTTAGATTTTTTGTTACCTTCACCATGACCGAGTCTGGTTGAGTCATGAGGGAGGAGAGGGCACGCCTAAAATGAAGTCTTTACGCGTAGAATGTGTGTCTTCTAGAACTGAAATTTTAAAAAAAAATAAGATAAACACTTAAAGGAAAGGAGCCTCTTGAGGCGCACTTTAAATCGTTTCACCACATTTTTTCGAAAGAAACTAGGGATACGGCAAGAAGAAGAAGATGCTAGACTGAAGCGAGGTCGTTTTCAGGCATGGTAGATATCGTCTCTTTTAAAACTTACCCCCGTTTTCTGAAAGCTCCGTCAACACTAATCGGCTGTCAAGTCGCTTGCTATTTCAGCTTTTACTTCAAATAGATAGTAACCTAGATAATAACCTAGATCGAATGCAATTTTAAACGTTGCTTAATTTAATAAACTAATTGGTTTTGGTCTATCCTAACAAGTTTATCGGCTTATCTTGAGTTTAACGTCGATCACGACCGAGACGTCATTAAGTGATTATTCGATGATGTTAGTTCTTTATAGACCTGACTATTCTAACCAGTGAACACCGTCAAGGGTCTTTAGTAGGCATAGCCATTTAACGCAGAACAGGAAATATTGACATTCGCCGCTGTATGGCTATGCAATAATAATGGTGGTCAACAATCCCTGTTTGGTTACCCACACGAATACCTATTACCTCACAGATTGTACCCACGTGATACAAATACCCAGTACTAGCACGGCTACCAGGATAAGTTTTTAAATGAAAAATATAACAAAAACTTTGTACCAAAATAAGGTTCTAAATTACTGTTTTATTTCCCCTGAGGTTCGACTTGCTTCGACTGAAATAAATTAAGTTTATTATTCAGTTCGAATTCGAATCTAAGAAGGTAGCTTTGATTTCAGTAACCAGTACAAATTTATATTTAACTAGCTATTAATGCTTGCGAATTCGGTCGCCGAGGTTTTTAGTTATCTAAAAGTTGTAGTTTTTAAGTTTCCTATTAATTAAGCCTAGTTCATACCTATCTACATTTACATAATAATTTAAGCACCTACCTATTTGTAAGTCTGTAACACAAGATGTTTAATAAATAAATAAATAAATAAATATCCTTTAGAACTGCGCGGAAAGAAACAGCCAGATTCACGATTTTGATTCCCTCAATACTTTAGTACAAAGTACTAACTGCAAATCATTTTAACTAGGTACTTTGTCAGAGATACGTCAAACATTGGCAATAGCGTATATTTTTTCAGTAGGAAGTTGGTTTTACAAGCGTGGCAGGGTGCAAGCCCATTGCCCTATTCGTTCCTCAGGATGTTAAAATATGTATATTATACACATTGGATTTACATTATTACAAATTATACATTATTACAATTGGACTCAAACCCATGACCTTAAAAACATATGGCATCACACATGGTATAAAACAAAGTCGCTTTCTCTGTCCCTACATCCCTATGTCCCCATGTCCCTATGTATGCTTAAATCTTAAAAAGTACATAACGGATTTTGATGCGGTTTTTTTAATAGATAAGAGTGATTCAAGAAGAAGGTTTTTACGTATAATACATGCATGATATGTGCACCCGTGCGAAGCAGGGGCGCGCGGGCGGGTCGCTAGTTGTTGATATAACTCACTAGACCACCATTGTTTTATAGTTTCGTATTGTTAAGAAGCTAGTTATAAAGTCTATGACGTATGATGTAAAAATTACTACCACCATGCCTTTTTCTGCCACCAAAAGTGTTGCGGTGTTTCTGTTTGAAGAGTGTGGTGGCCGGTGTAATTACAGGTACATGAGGCTTAACATCGGTATGCATCAAGTTGATTGACGCAGGGCAGTGCATCGTAGGGCACGTTTCTATCGTGCGTGACTTGCGAGACAATGCTTTGTTATAGGTGATGGTTACCACTTAACATCAGGTGGACCACCTACTTGTTCCATCATCTAGTTGTATTAAAAAAAATACAGATTCAATAGAGGTAAACTTAAAATACCGTATCATAATAATATTTATATAGTACTAGATGCGCCCCGCGGTTTCACCCGCGCATATTTAAATCCCGGTATTTCCACGGGATAAAAATAGCCTATGTGTTATTCCAGACTATAATGTATCTCTCTGCCAAGTTTCATTCAGATCCGTTCAGCCGTTTCGGCGTGAAAGAGTAACAAACATCCATCCATCCATCCATACTTACAAACTTTCGCGTTTATAATATTAGTACAGATTCGGGTTGATAGAGCTAAGAAACGAACCGACTGAATGGTCATTGGTGAGACAAAGACGATTTTTCAATTTCTTTCGCCAACCCTTGGATGTCGTAAAGTCGCTGAATTTATTAGACCCTACCATACGCCCAGTCTTGATTATATTGCTGAAACGGCTGGCTAACATTTTTCAAGAAAATATTCAGCCAGCTGCGCGTATCGTAGGATGTAAAAAGGCGGAGAAGTTTCATTGTTTTTTTTCTCATTTTGAAATAACAAGCGCAAACCTGTTCTACAAAGGCAACTAGAGAGTCTTGTGAAACTCAATGCAGGTAGGATACGACTGCCGTCTCGCGAGCATCTAAGTGTTTCTTTATTCAGAGCATTTATTTCTTTTTATTTTATTGAATTTTATTCCTGCTCTTCTTGTAAATAATTGCTTAAAAATTACTCATTAAAAAGTTACAACAAAACACGTAAACTCAATCCTTCATGCTTCTTGTAGCAGTATGCTCTACCTGCCTGTGTATTATTTGATTTACAGTAGGTAAAACACTAATTTATTTCAATTCGCAATGAGCAAGGCATAAATATAAGTGGACACGATGCGAGCAAATACGACAGTCGCAGAGCTGCATAAAATGGGCATTACATTTTCAAAATAACCATAAATTACCTTTCAGTACAAATTAATGTGGTTTTGGCCGCTTTAATTACCTGAAGGAAAAAAACAAAATGATATTAATGATATAACAAAGACTAGGTAAATTACAAACAAGTTAGATAAACTGTGGTTTTAACTATTGATAACATCTCTCATATAATTGATGTTTATCTTCCACTTATACAACAGCGATAGAAAAATTTGTCTAATATTTCAACAAAAAAAATAACTGTTACTTATTTGATCCATAAGCACGGTAGATATCACCCCCTCTTAGATTCGAAAAACTTATGTCACCTACACGCGGGCAATAAATAGTTCCTTATATTGGAGTTTTAGTTATTATCTTTATCTTTATTAGCATGTGTCAGTTATTCTCTCAATTACAGAAACTAATTATTCGATGGTTAAAGCGGTGTAACGAAAAATAAGTACTTGTATGGTATGTTTGGATTAAAAAATGCAGCTACTGGAGATAATGTTAGCAAAATGAACATTATTGCGTCATAGCTAGGTAAACTTATCTTAACTTAGAACTAACTTATCAGCACGTCAGACTCCAAAACACGGAAAAAAATAGTTCTGTTTTTTTAAGATTTTGGAATTGATGAATTTTCGTTGAAGTGAATAACTTTACTACCGCAAAATTAAATTACACCTATACTCTCCTTTTTCTTCTCAATAAAAATCACCTATGGAGCTCTCAAATTGGTTCTTTCCCTAAACATAACAAATGAACTTGAGTCTAGAGATCTACATAATGTGTATAAAAGTAAATAATTAGACAAGATGACAGACAGGTAGGTGAGACGTTTGACAAAACGTCGTCATTCGCGCCACAAGGGTTCTCGACGCGTAAACGGATTACAAGGGTCCTGAACCCCGTGTTAAAATCAAAGTGTTGACTACCAAATTAATGGCTGTCAAAGTAGATCCAGAACTGTCGCATTCTTATCGCATATATCCGATAATCTCTATTGACGTTTTGCATTTCAAGAGAGCACTGGTGGTCTAGTGGAAGCCCCGCCTTCCTATCCTAAAGTCTCTGGGTTCATAACCGTTCGTGCACGAATGAGTTTCTCTGTTATAAAAATATGTGCACTGTGCTGGACTCTTAAAAGGTGAAGGAAAACATCGTGTCGGCATGATGAAGAACTTAGAAAGTTCTAAAAACATGCTCGAAAGGAGCCTCTCTGGGATGCACTTAAAATGCTTTCACCACACTGTTTCAAAAGAAACTAAGTAACGCGATATGAAGAAGAAGATTTTACGGAAATGGTATTCAACGAAATACTTACACAATAAATAGAATTCTACCAAAGTCTGTTAGTTATATACGCGTGTAATTATTTAAACAATTGTAATTTCCTCGAAACAAAGTTTACAACCGCGCACTCTACCCATGCCCTATGTTTAGTTACTTTGTATAAGATAATACAAATTAACGTAATTAAAACGAACTTTTTCAAAAAAAAAACTACTTCAAATGCACTGGAAAATACACTTATACGTTAAAAACTACTTTTCAGACTCAAGAAACTCAAAATAGGTACTTTTTTTCACACTTGTGTTGTTAGAACCCTCATACACACGTGCACACCCCCCCCCCTTCCTCTCTATCTCCCCCCAAACTCTGCCGTGAGAATCTTTTAGCGCAACTTACCTTTGTTAATAACATCTTTGTTTTGATTTTTGTAGGATTATTATTAGTTTTACATTATTTAGAGAGACCTATAATTGGCTGTACTATTGTTAACGACACTCTGTTTATACTATATTTTTTGTGCTGTTGGTTTCTTTCTTCAATAAAATAAAAAAAAATTTCTTAGAAATGGGACCAAATGACAAGATCCAGCTTTCGATTAAAAAACAATCATCAAAATCGTAACACCCGAGCATAGAACAAACATCTATGTTCATCACACAAATGTATGTTCTCGGTGGAAATTAAACCCACGACCTACTACGGCGCAGAAGACAGTTTTTGAAGAGAACATACCTACGAAAGCGAATGTCGTAGCATTTTACGGCAGCGCTACTGTACCTACCGTACGTAGGTACGTACTTTCTGACCACCGTCATAATGATAATGAATCCAGGAATAACAATCAATTACATTTAATCATAGTAAAGTAAAAGTCCAATTTATAAATAAATAAATAAATAATGCTGGACAATCCACACAGCACTATCTAGCCCCAAAGTAAGCTATTCAAAGCTTGTGTTATGGGTACTAGATAACTGATATATTTAATACATTATATACTTACATAGATAGATATTTTTTATTATACATAGAAAACACCCAGACCATCGGAACAAATTTCTGCAGATCGTACACAAATTTGTTCCAAGGCGGGAATCGAACTCGCAACCTCTTGCGTCGTAGGCAGGCTTTCGCCCGCTGCGCCACAGAGGTCGTCAATTTGGAATAAACCTTGCAAATTGAGACTTTAAAATCATCGTCTACTCGCCAAGAGCCACAGAATAAGTAACACTTTCATTTGCAAGTTCGGAATTTCCGGTTCGACCACCGCCATTGGCTACATTGGATAGGTATGTATAACTTTTCCGAACTCACGTTAAAATCTTTACACTGGAAGCGGGGGAGGGTTTATAGGTACAAAGAGGGTGCTGCGAGTGTTGCCACCTTGTTTTTGAGTCATTTGAGCAGAAACAAACGTATTAGAGCAGTTGCGCCCCGCGGTTTCACCCGCGCAGATTTAAATCCCGGTATTCCCACGGGATAAAAGTAGCCTATGTGCTATTCCAGACTATAATCTATCTCTCTGCCAAGTTTCATCTAGATCTGTTCAGCCGTTCCGGCGGGAAAGAGTAACAAACATCCATCCATACTTACAAACTTTCGCGTTTATAATACCTAGTTAGTAGGTTATACGTGTAGAATACAATACATGCCTAACATAGTATTAGAGAACACTGTGCAGTGTGCACCCGTGCGAAGCCAGGGCGGGTCACTAGTTAAATATAAAGCATGTACAAAGGCGAGCCTAAAAAAAGTTATCTTCCAGCTAAAAGGGAATGTAGAGGTGGGTAGGTACTTAAAAGATGAAAATTGTAAAATCAATAAATTATTACGATTTGTTATTGATTTATAGTTGCCATCGCCCGACAAATGTTCTTTGCACAATGGTGTCGCTATCAACTGCCAATCACCGGCGGCGCCACAGGGCAGTATACCCAGCACCTTATCGGATTCACCGTGGCCTTCAACCATATTGGCAGTAATGACCTCGTCACAGCCCAGACCTTGCCCTCTCGTGCCACACTCGCGGCCGCGTCGCGACTTGTGTTACAGACGATTATAACTTCTACTCATTTTATTTCCCGTCGAAAGCAGGTGGCGAAGTTGACTGCGAAGATTTGGGAATAAACTTGTTAGGGTGTTGACAACACCTAATGTGCCTCTCGTTCGCACGATTCCACATTTTTACAGATATAAAATCACTAATCCCAATTTTGAAAAATCGCAAACAACCATTTTGTGTGCAATCACATTGCACACAGTTTGGAAAAATTTCATTTTGATTGATGCATGTTTTCCTACTCAAAAGTTTGCTTGAGTACGAAAACTGAAAAAGCAAACTTTTAAGTAGGAAAACTTGTATCGATCAGAATGATTTTTTTTACTAAAGTGTGCGCAATGTGATTGCACACAAAATGTTTGTTTGCGATTTTTCGAAAATAGGTATAATGATTTTATATCTTTCAACATGTCAAAACGTGCGAGCGAGAGTCACATTAGCTCTTGTCTTCGTCTTAAGTTTAGGACCTTAATTTAGACGCCAAAATATGAGCAAATATTTGTTAGTTTTTGGGTGGGTAGTTACGCCATTGTTAAAATATAACTGAACTGACGTTGTTCTAGGAGCTTTAACGAACGAACCTATGATAAATCTACATTATGTTAATAGAACAACACTGGCCTATTTATCACACTAATCAGTAATCACACATCACTAAATGAGAAAGTTTAAGAGAGAATAGCAAAACCGGCCAAGTGCGAGTCAGACTCGCGCACGAAGGTTTCCGTACCATTATAAAAACGGCAAAAAAGTCACGTTTGTTTTATGGGAATAAATAATTGTTTTATTTAAATTTGATTATTTGTCGGCAAATCGGCAACACAAATAATCATCTGTGAAACTTTCAACTGTCTAGCTATCATGGTTCATGCGATAAAGCCTGGCGACGGAGGACAGACAGACAGCGGAGCCTTAGTAATGGGTTCCCGTTTTACCCTTTAGGTACGGAACCCTAAAATTAGAAACTAACCATAGTAACCATACAACACATATATAAATGCATGCACATTGTATAGCTGTATAGCTTAACACGATAATTATCTACATATTAAAGAAATTTCATTTTTTTGGCGGTACTGTTTTTTTTACCTAATATAGTGTAGGTACATAGTCCTGGTCCCAGACGAAACAAGTCCTTTTAAAAGTTGAAAATGCGTAGGTAGACAAAATATAAATAATTTAGTTAGAGAGAATATCGCCCTTTTAGCGTTTCAGTTATTTAATAAATGGGCCTTGGCGTCAGATAGCTTCACGAGGATTGGATTTTGAATCGAAGTGACAGGATGATGAAGAGTAGGGATCCTTTCAGCTGTGTATCCCTGTTTAGATGGGTATATCCGCGATCCTTATATATTAGGTATACGTTTAATAAAACTGTCTACCTTATGACAGATTATTATTATTAGGTACGTATGTAGAATTCCATTCCTAAGTATTATTTTCCGATTAATTTAGAAAAAGTATAAAGGATCGCGTATAAAAAAACAGAAGGTATAAAACCTTCTGTTTTTTTATACGCGATACGAAATAAGCCGTGGCGATGAAGGCATATCAAGGGAAACACGCTTTTTCTACTTACTTCTTCAAACTACGAATGAATGTTACTAAATTTTGATATGGCAAGATGATACTCATGCGCTACGCGAACATGTCCTTTATCACAACATGTAAGAAGGATAATCTTGAGGTAATTATACACCGATCGAACTGGCATCCAATGTAAACCAAGCTATAAAGCTAATTAAAGCCACCCAAATTCGCATTAAGGCACCAGTTAACCATCAACCACGAACAGGCTTTAGACGCTTCTCTTTTACAATTTTCACAAACATTCGATAGTTTGAAATATTGCAATATCTAACTACCTACACAATAGAATCAACCTACATAGATCAAAATAAAAACGTACGTAAGCATTATGCAATAACAGTACTGCAAATATAAAGTAAGGAGTGAAGCAGGGAATTTTCCCCCATAGGTATGTACGCTCTAGATAAATTATATAAAAGTCAACTGGGTCTTGGGTCGGGTCTGGTTCTTAGGTTACGGACGAAGGGAATCATCCGATCTTCTTTTTTTTAATAATTGCTACTTTCAATATTTCAGAAGAGACGTAAAATTGATCGAGCGAGCAAAGCAAACATCTCTGAGTCAAATTTGATGAATCAGCGTTTGTATTGTATCGAAGGCATTTGATCATTTCTAAACGATACGACCCAGGTTTTTTTTCACTTAATCAACTGTATACATACACATGGACTTTGCCAAGTTCACCCCATCCCCCATTCCAAGCCCCATGAAAATTTGTACTGCTCATTGTCTTACTCTAAGGTCAGAACTGATTTCGGCGACAATTCTAAAATATATTAGTTGCATTTCTGTCACATGCCAGAACAGAACACAAATCTGGAACGAGTGGGTTCTACAAGTTTTGTAACCAAAAAAATGTATTTTATACTACCCCTGCTTGGAAAGTACCTTGATACTTTATCAAATTTACGGTAGAAAGTACGTCATTGCATATCGAACAAATATGCGGGGAGAAAACGCATCTGAGCGGGAGAGAAAAGTGTATGAAAATCCAATTCTTACGTGGTTTTTCTTTTTTAATTTTGGGTAAGACTATGCGCCGGTAACCTAAATATCAAAAGCCAAAAAGTTTTTACAGTGAGTTTTTGTCTCCAAGTTCGCAAAATGACACTGGCCACTAGCTGTGTGTTGGATGGTGTCGGGCTGGCAGTGCGACCCTGCGGCGGCAGGATAAACAATTTGAAAAAAGAACATGTGAAAATTGCAGACGCCATTGGCGCCATTTTCAATTTGTGTGTTGTTTGAGGATTCAGTTTTAGTTTTTTATTTTCCTCGTAGGTGTAGTATAAAGCACTATGTATCACTCGAGAGAAAGTGCGATTCCCGATCTCGGGTGTTTTAAAGCCCTCGCCTACGGCTCGGGCTTCAAACGACACCCTCGACGGTAATCGGTCACTTTCTCCTCTCGGTGAACAATGTACTATACTTTTCGAATGTCAAACTTTTACGATAGGTTCTTCATGGGACATGCATAAATCAAACAATCACGCCATATAAATTTCTAAGCCTTAGATTTACTGCTTGTTCCACGGATTATGTTCTTGGAGACGTGGATCCGAATTAGCATAAAATTCATTTAGTCAGGAGCTGACTGAGTTACGCCAAAAGATTAAAATACAGCTAGCTCGACTGGCTTTACGCCAAAAAGAACTTTGAAGTGGGTTTTTTTCGTGAAACTTTAGCGCTGATATTACCAAGCCATACCAACTTAAGTTTGAGGTGGCATGTATGTATAGTATAGACAGATTTTATCTACCTACACCTAACGTACCTAACGTACACGCACCCATGCACGCCATTGTGGACACAGGTTTGAACACGTTGGTTGTTACTTTGGAATTTTGCTATGGAAGTCAGAAAGTAAAAAAATAAAATAGGAAAATTTAAATTATGCTTCACATGTACGAAAAATAAGCTCGCATGTGTACGTAGATATAAAGTTCAATACCTACATGTACCTACATAAGGTACAAATAACAAAAAAAGCAAATTCTATTAAAAAATTATAATTTTTTATTAATATTTTTTAAATAATTTTGTTTATACTAGAAACTATTATTTTGAGTTTAGTTTCCTGTTCCACGCCATAAACCGTTCCTACCATTCTTTTTAAAAATCCTTATTACGAAACAATATATTAGTGAACCTCCAGTGTGGTTCCATCCGAACTCAGTAAGGTAAGAGCCAAGAGTACGCTTAACAATCAAATTCAGCAGATAGGTACCCCTTAACATCGGAAATAGACATTTATTGATGGCGTTGCGTTCGACCGAACAAAGGGGCTTAACCCAGGAGTTGGTAACAAGAAAACAGGTGCGAAATTGAGACTCTGAATACATAATTTAAAGCCATCTATAAATAGCCTGTCCTATGAAATCCGGTGGAAATAACGACTATATTAGTATGTATTTACAGAAAAAAACAAGTAATATATTAGCTATCTGGTTCCCCTAATACAAGCTCTGCTTATTTCGGGGCTAAGAAAGTGTTGTGCGGTGTGTTCATCAATATTATATTTTAATCCTTGAAATTGTAGTAAACCTTTCCACTTATAGACATTATTATGACATCATCATCTAACAATTCATGATTCAATTCAAGTCATGTTTATTCTTATTAAATACGTTTTTATAATATTACTCGAGAAATTCAATATAAACTCCTGTTTCATATTGATGCGTACTTTATTACCTACCACAGAGGCGAGAAGTACCTATTTGTAATGCGGCACGATCGTAACAACGTGGCATGGCATGACATTAGAATACAGAGCACGCGAAGCATTCAAATGGCCTTCCGAACAGCTTCGCGTTGTTGCCGACAGCACGATCTTAGCGAATAATCACTATAATACACATTCTGGGTTCTGGCCTAAGATTTGGAATGGAATACCGCCATCTTACCCCCGGTTTCAGAAAGCTCGATCAACACTAACCGGCTAGTCACTTGCTATCTCTATCTAATTTGAAGTAAAAGCTGAAATAGCAAGTGACTTAAGTTTTATAAATAAAAATGGTCCCCTGATGTTAAGTGTGGTAACCATCACCAATAACAAAGCATTGCCTTGTAAGTCACGCTTAATAGGAACGTCCCCTAGGATGTACTGCCCTGCGTCCATCAACTTCAAACCGAATAACAGCAATGCTGGCTTGGCGTCATAAAAAGACGTAGAAATAAACTAAACTAAATTAATTTATAACACAAAACAATAAATTCACTAAACGCTTTGTGCATTACCAAGACAAAGTCATAATATTTTATGACATGCATGATTACGTCATCATCATTAACGATTTGCTCTATATTACTAAACCTATTCCTGACCATATAAGATGCACAGGTGTTCAGATAAACAATTTAACTAAACAAAGACAAATATGTTTAAAATGCCTACCATTTACAATTGTTTTATGGAGATTATATACAATACAATTTTTTTTATAATACTACAATAAAATAAATAAAATGTTATGTAATCGTTTGACAATGAATAATGAATATTATTCTTTGTCTGTAGCCAAGTATGCAGCAGAAATTTATACTGTTGATTTAGAGGGCTAGATAATTAAAATTAGTAGAACGGTTTTCGGTTCTTTTAAAATATCAAAGGATTATAATACCTTACCTTACCTTTACCTTTATAATATAACTAGCTGAACCCGCGGCTTTGCTCGCGCCAAGGAATTCAAAGTTTGATAGAAACTTTCATCCCCTATTTTATCCCCTTGGGGGTAGAATAGATCAAAATCCTTCCTTAGCGGATGCCTACGTCATATCATCTTCCTGCATGCCAAATTTCAGCCCGATCCGTCCAGTGGTTTGGGCTGTGCGTTGATAGATCACTATGTCAGTCAGTCAGTCAGTCAGTCAGTCACCTTTGAGTTATATATATTTAGATAATTACCTAATCTGTATGCAATGATCTTCAAAATATTGGTTTCTCCATGCACATATTAGGGGAAATTTTAGGCATTGGAGTACCGGTTTAGTCGTACCCAAATATGCCTTTTTTTCTTTACTTTATGAATCAACGGGTGGCCCGTTAGGTTTACACACACAAGTAAGACCTTGAACCATTTTTTGAATTTTACCCATGTTTTGAGTATTTGAATAACTGTACTGTAGCTCTGTCAAATTATTCGTTTACAATTATTTATTTATTTAATAATCATTTTCAGTCTAGGCGACCCTTGTATCTTCCATACACAATGCAGAAAACGTCTCGTAAACAGTTTCGTAAACGTTTGGTATTGGAGCTCTTGAAAACAGACGGACAAACCTACATTTATACATATTCATTTATAAACCCAGAGTGGAGACCCACTCCACATTTTGTTGATAGGTACTTATTGCTTATAATATTCGCGTCTGGCTTATAAACAACATCATATACATTTTTATTGAATGCTTATCATATAGTAAATGTTTTATCAATTGATGATTATCTAGCTGTAAAATACGAATTCAGTAGTCAGATCAGATCACTGAAATTGAGAACGTGAATAAGCAAACAGAAGCATCTTAAGGTTTCTAAGTGCGCCTATCGCATTATTAAATCAAGGTAAATTGTTTTTACCCCTAGCGGCGGGTGGTGCTTACATTTCTTACTCTAAGCTAGTTTAATTGCCATATTTGTATCTTGTTTTGTTAAAGATTTTACAATTATTCTATATCCATGTTTCATAGAACTATCACGAACAGAACCCCTTATGAAGCTATTTTGTTCTTTTTTAGACTCTTACAACAGAGCTACTGCAAGTGCCAATATCAAAGAATTTTATAAACGTTGCATAATAAATCATGGAACCGAATAATAAAAACCACAGAGAAATATATCCAAGACACATTACAAAAAGTGAGCTGTCAATCTTAATGTTACCCAAAATCAAAGTTAATATTTGTTTAGGATTTTCTTTTACATTGAGATTGTTTGCGAAGGGACTGAAGAATATTTTAAGATAATATACAAAACTTAAAACAGACTTTCTCCCAAGATAACAAGACCACTTTTTCCTTACATATTTAAGTTTGCTTAATGAAGAATATTCATTAATTTATAAGAGTAGCAAGTTTTTTTGTATATTGTGTTTGCAGGATTGTGATGAAAATTTTCGTTCAATATTCTTATTTTAAATGAAATCAGAAATTAAATTCATCTAGTACTCGTAGAAATTAAAGATACAGGGTATGCTTACAACGTGACACGTTGTAGGTACACCCTGTTATCAGATTAGAAAAAGTTCATGCACATACTTCATAAAACTAGATGGTATCGATATTATGATGGTATGATATTCCAAAAAATATGTACTTAAATTATGATAAGTTGTGGTAAGAGAATACAAGATTTTATTTTAGCAAATTCAAAACGTTATACATAGTTCAAGAGCGAGTAGTTTGGTCAATACAGACACTGAACGAATAAAGCCATTTCTAAATGTTATAATTATTATTATGAACCAGAACAATAGAAAATCTAACTTGTTCTCACTTTTATCACTTTCGGCTCAGCTCGTACAACTATGAAAATGAGTCTAAAGTTTTCAAACATGATCATGAAAACGAACAAGTTATGTGTTGACGCTAAAACTTTTTTCCTCGTTTTATATGAATGTTTCTGAAAAACCGAGACAAAGTTGAAAACTTTCACGGAGCGAATGGAATTTTTCACGATCACTGACGAAAGTAGCGAGTGAAACTTACACTGTACTTTATGCGGCACTTAATTCTATTTATAGTGAGTAGCTTTCTGAACCTTTGCTAAGATAAAGGTTTCGTGAAGCGTAAAGAGGGACCAACTAAAAAAACTAACCTAGATATTCGCGTACATCACTTGGATAAATAATAAATCATGACTAAAAACTCAAGGAGTCAAGGGGATCTAACTAACAAAAATATTTCTCTTCTAATGAGCTTGAGTCACAACACTGACAGCCCTGAGTCAGAGTGCGCTATGTTTATCTAAAAGGCAAAGTAATGACGCAAACGCAACGGTGCTCTGATGCCGCTACGATAGGGACATTGACTGTATTTTTACGGCAACCTAAGAACTTGCTGGAACTTAAAATGACAATGGATTATCGCTAACATAAGGCAAAATAAAGAATGTTCCATATTATTCTATTCTAACAGATAAACAAATTAAATAGACCAGGTTAATCACAACATAAAGAAATTATTTGTTAAGCAAATGGTTGGTACGAAACCAAACATTATTAACTTTCAGTGTAGTTGTTACCTACTGTGAGTTTACATAAGCTAGGCCTTGAACAAATTCATTAACTGTTCTGAATGCTCAAACTCCTAAGTGCTCGATACCACAACACGCGCGTGGCACGCGATGTAACGAGGCAAATACCGAATTGTCGCGAAGAAATTTCATTCATGTCAAGCTTCATGTCAAGTTACAAAGTTGGTACTAAATTACTGAAATTAAAATAAAGTACGATCATCATCAAAAATATGTTCGGTGTCTAAATCGTTTTCGGATAATGTTTTTGCAGTCAGCTACAAAAATACAGTCGCATTGTGGACGCGAACATGTAGCTAGATTTGAGATCAATCTTGCCGATCATGTCGAACAAATTGCCTAATCCGTCACTGAGCATTTTCCATTTCACGATGGTTTCGGAACGTTTGTGCGATGTGCCGTGGGCGGTGTAGTGCGAACGTAGCAAGCGTGTTCAGTAGCCAGTAATCAGACTATTTTTTGGGATACGATGAATGTAATACCAAATTCTATTCTATTGAGCAATTGACCTATTCAAACCGCATAATACAGATATTTTATCAAAAAGTTTTATATAGGTGGTAGCTTGAACTACTCGATAAAAGATTCCACATTCTAAAATATAACAAACTTATTCTCGAGGTATTTTCTCTGCTAAATTCAAGAAAATATGCAAAGTGAAGATATATGTGGGGAAGATAAATCCTCTGTATAGCACAATGGGTCCGTGGGAACACGTAGAGAACTGGTGAATACTATAGTAGTAAAACATTTAGGTACGCTGTGCTACCTCTAAAGCGCTCGGGGTAGTCTCCCAGTCCCCGCCGCCCGTTGCGTAGTGAGTTTCAAATCTATGAATAGGCTCTTTGTGACCGCGTTATTGTGTGCCGCAACTTCAATGGAGCCCAGACCCAGAGACCCCGATCCTCTTTACAGAGGACCAATTTTTATTACTTACCGAGTGAGGTAGTGTGAAAAGTAATTGGGGTGAAAACGGATCCATGCAAAAGCATGCGAACGTTTCGCTCCCGGTTAAAATTTTAGTAAGATGTTTCTTTACTAATATAATATATTTATCATATAATTATCTTTTAATATTTATAATATAATTATCTTTTGAGTGGCTACTCTTTCATTTCGTTAGAAATCTTTGGAAGAATAATATATGTTGTTGCCATGGGCTTACAATAAATTTAATACACTGTCCTAGGTATATTTACTGGTAAACTAGCTCCCTAATATAATAATAGTATACCTAAGTTTTATGGTAAGTGCACCTTAGCGTAATAAGCTTTAGATTTTTGGCCCGATAAAGAAACCGAGACATAAACGACAACCCTTTTATTAAATTATTGGTTTTATGGTAAAAATTGGCAAAGGTCGTAACTATACCCGATGGAGATAACCTTTCGTCGGGAACGCGTTCCGGGATAAAGTGTACCTATAGAACGAGTGTAATCCAGGCTTAGAAGTCTTTCCGGTGGGGTGGATGTGGAATTTCACACCCTGACATGCTTGAACGATTTTGTGCGTGCTTATTAATTTCATTTACATCAATCTATCTGTGCCTCGTCCTACAATCATTCAGCACATTATTTTATGGAGACGTGTGTTGGTACAGGACACAGTGTTACGCTATGATTATACATCGTGTACGAACAGACGCGATGTTCTTGTCTACATTAGGCGGACTAAGATTCGTGTCGCGTTGACGCGCAGTGGTGCCGAGACTACATTATAAGGAAATTATATTTTATTATTTAAAAAAAATACAGATATTTTGCCATGCTCCTAATCAATGCAAGCCTTTTTTCCCATTCTTTTTTAATCGTACTTTTGGGGATTAGAAAATATTTTGTTTACTCAGTTTGTTTTTTATTACTGACGTAAACAAAACAAAGATAATCATACCTTAGCCTCAAACGTAATCCCATAATTGAATGCCTCATCCGGGTGCAAAGGGATTCTCGTGTCATACTCGTCGTTTGTCACCAGATCGTATTCCTGGTCTTTCGATGACATCTTCTTCTTCCACTTTAATAACTTCATCGGCGCCTTCTTCCACGCTCTTGCCTTTAGAATCACCCTAACGTAACGTGTCTTGTATGTTTTCTTAAACATTGGCACTCATTCTTCGTACAACGCGCTCAAAATGTATCCAAATGTGACGGTGCTCTTCGGAGTAGGTTGGTAGTACCTGAAAATAAAAAATACATAATTTATTTATTTTTTACTTAGGTGTTTCAATGGATTTGTCACTGACTCAGATTGTCAATGGGGACCACTATAGCAAGAGTACCTGCACGATAACTTTCTTATTCGAGAGAAATAGAACAGTACACCCCGATGGGCTGACTGAATTACATTTGTTCGTCTTCAGGCGTGTGCAATTTATCAAATATCTCACATTCAAAACTGGTTAATCAAAACTTTGTTCGTTTTCAGACCTGAAATTTATTTATTAAATGTTTATTTATTTAAAAATTCTAAATCAATTAATAATATTATGTACGTACTTGTTAATAGGTATTATAAATAAATAAAATATTGGCCGTAGCAAAAATAGGTAGAGCTAAATACTGCATTTTATGTAGTTAAATTAAATGGTTATTTTTATGTTCAAACTAGTTGTTATAAGTTTGTACCAATACCAATTAGTGCAGTATTTTATAAGGTTTCAACTAAAGGTAGAAAACCTATTAGTGCAGTAATTCCATACTCCCGTAACGCTACTATTATTCCTGGAAAGCTTGGGCAAGACAGGAATGCCTTTGAATAATTATTTACGTTTTTGATCACATAGGTGAGTTAGCTGCATAAAGGACATATTTTGTTATTACTATTGTGCTAAATAATAATACACGGTGTAATTTAAAACAATTTTTTTCCTGAAAATCAGGTAGAGTGTGCTACGAGGTACATAAATTATACACATTTTATCTAAACGACGACGATCTTACCCTACGACGATTATAATTACTACTCCGCACGATATTATGGAGAGCAATGTGAGGAGATTTTTGAGGATTGGAGAGGAACGCATCCTGCATTTGAAACTGTCACAACATCTAAAAACATTATATATACCTCTATTTAATTATAAACATTACCAGTATAATGTTAATAATATTGTAATAGAGATAGATGAGCCTTTACCTTCAGTAAGTATGGATCTAGAGGCAAAATACCAGGAGTGACACGATAAAAAAAAATGAAAAGATTCAAATGAACGATTTCCAATCGAGATATATCTCCAATGAGGTCGATGAGACAAGACCAGCGAGCATCAGCCAATCAATGTTAACCGTTGGTGGTCGAGAACACTTCAATAGATGACGTGTCACAATACACTGCCCCTATCAATTAGTGCGCGGCAGTGGCACGTGACCTACGTGGGGAATTGAAAATTGGACAATACGTGGAACGTGGGCGCAAAACGTCTTGTGGGAAAATTTGCTGTTTCGGTGCGAAACGCTCAAGAGAATCCTATGTCAACTTGAAGTTGCCTTCAAGCGGTGCGTCGTAACCGCTATGACCATCAAAGCATCAAGTTAATGTTGGCGAACGAACCGAGACAAGATTTAACCACACGTACACACCAACATTAGCATTTAAACTATTTTGCTGTACGTTAGGACCTCTCAGTTTCAAATTACCCAGTTGTATTGACATTGTAAATAGGTAAGTATGTTAATACGAGTAGTTTCCGAGGATAAACTATTCCGCCTCATAACTTATATGGGCTTCAGTCTCAGATCTCATTACAGAGCACCCTTCCCTTTGAGACATGCGTAGCATGAAGATTTGGTAAATTGTGCAAAATTGTGAAAGCTGTATGTCAAACTCTTCCAATTTCTCTATTTGATAATTTAAAAGAAATTCACCGTATTTTGACGTCTCGTGGGTTCGAATAAAGTCGTGCACCAATGCATTTTTAACAGACTTCAAAAAAGGAGGTGGTTCTCAAATCGACTATTTTTTACAAGGAATTTGAAATATATTCCTTGATTTTTTATGTTTGTTACGTCAATTTTTTAGATTATTATGATTTTTTTTTAAATTGATTGCTGGTGCTTGTCATGTGGTCCCATTTAAATTTGAGTCAGATCTTTTGAGTTTGAGTTGTATTTTCCAGTGCATTTGAAGTCGCCTTTTTTTGCAAAAAGCTATTTGTGCTCAATATCCGTCCTCTCCGTCGGTGGTGAAAAACAATCTGAGAAACTAAAGAAAGAAATATTATTCCAACTACCATTATACTTCCTCAAAGAATATTTTTGGTACTAAATATCGGAAGGGATATTAACCGTGTCTTCAAAATCAAAACGGTATTTTTTCAGTACATTCACAGGGATCACTTTGAATTCCAAGTCTGTTTTTTCTGTTTTCATTTACTCGTGTGCGTGGTTCTTGCCTCGCACGCACGCGTTCACAATGACGCGCGTCAGAGCACATCAAAAATTCGTTGCGTGTGTGCACTGGACTTGCAAATGTAACCGTTCTGAAGACATTTTGGTTAACTCGGTTACTTTTATTTTAATTTTTGATTTCCTTCGGTATAGTAAACACTATAAAACTTATAGAAATGTTTTGTTTAGTTTTACTGGAATATACATACCTATATGTATATACTAAGTATATTACTATTAGTAAGTTAAAGAAGATGATGCAACAATTTAATGCAGTTTCAAGTACGAACAGCTTCTTTTTGAATTTTCAGCAAGTACTTAAAATGTAATCCGTAAACTCAGCTCATCTTGGAAGCCAGTGGCGGCAGTGGGTAAAGTTATAGCGAGCGAACTTACTCTAACTAGACCGATTGATAAGTAATCAAGTTCTACCAATATTAATTGGTTCCCTTTTAGTTTGTTTCAAAAGGATTACTATTGCTTTTTGTTCAAATTCCTTTGACAAACACGTGGTGGATTTACCGTTTTTACAAGTAACGCTATCTGTGTGATAAAAATGCTTTCGTCTCATCATTAAAATAAAAGCAGAAATATCTGATGGGTAGCGTTTCTGAGACCGTAAAACCCCGCTCTTGAGTTGAGCTGAGAGTCAAGTAATAGCTCGTACTGCAATCGTCCCTGAGTAATGAAAGCCGCTTACCAACAGGTGGGCTGTATGCTGGATTGGATTTTTTGATAGCTTGAAGAGCAACATCAAAGGAATACTTGCAACCAAACGTGAAATCCGTTGTTATAGAACGCACTTAAGACTACTTAAAACTATCCAAAAACTAAAGAAAATCCTCCATCTGAAAAAATCTATTTATGAATTAAGTGGATATGCAATCATGTTTCCCTTTTAAACTCCCATTTTTGCTTTTTTTACTTTTAATCATCCATCCGCACTTTATAATAATTTGTCGCCCCTGATCTAGGTGTATTTTGTATCACGAACAAAATAAGTTTTCTAATAACTCTTCTGACGAAAGAAAAGCCTGGTCTTCGAGAGATTTTTTATCGGTGTACAATATTATAGAGAGATGATGAAAGATATAGGTAGAGATGTAGGTATATTTAACTTTACTGAAACTTGCTTGTGGCCATCTTTAAAAGATCGCTTGCCACAAAATATATCTACCACATAGTACTATCTACTCCACAAGATTTACTATCTGTTGGATTATCCAATATAACTTTTCTATTAACTGGATTCATAGTAAACCACATCAAAATAAATACAATTTTATTATTTGTTTGTGAACCTTCGAAGCCAGGGCACAGTGATGTCTTTACATTTAAATAAGCAATCCCCGGCTGTTATGTGGGTATGCCATTTCTGTTGTGGCATGAGAACAAACTTCAAATAGGAAAGCCTTTTTTGTGTTGCGTGGTATGAAACAAGCTAGCTAAAAGTGGTTTGACGAGATACTCAGATGAAAATTGAACTGAGTTAATCAAAAAACAGATTTTGGATCAATTATTTTTTTCTTTGAATCTTATGAAATCTAAATATTAATAAAATTGAATTGAATTAAATACCATATCATTATAAATAAATATAAGCGGACATTACATACAGCGTCGCCTAGCTAGAACAAAACGTGTACTTAAAAGAACAGAAATATTCACTTGATACCATAATTTGAGACAAATTCATCATTATGCCTGAAATCGTCCAATGCTGGGCTTCTCCTATATGTATTTATATTATTTCCAGTAAGAACTATTTCCTATACCTCTATCCACCAAATCAGCGTGAACCTCATTGTCGTTGGTCCATCAGGTAAGGGGGCAGCCCACGCGTCGTCCCCCAGTTCGTAAATTGATAGTACTAAAATGTTTGTTGTTTCAAAACTACAGCATAGAATGAAATGAGCTTGCAAAATAATATATTAAATTTGTTTTTTTTTTGTAAATACACGAAACTTCCAACAAACCCAAATACATTTATACATGAGGTAAAAAAGTAGTTTATAATAAACCGAGCACAGTCAAAAGATATCAAAAACACAAAGCTGTTTTTACCAGTACTTACTTCCAAAAGTTGATATAATACAATAAAGTAGATCTCTTATTATAGTTTAATGGACCAACGCGCAATATCTGGAGATGGGGGATTGAAATCCAAGAATTTATCTTGCTTCGATTCCTAAATACAATATAAAATAGAAAAATACGTTCTGATGTTGGGAAGGGCGAGTCGAAGAGAAAATTTACATTATTAACTTCAAACATAGTGGGCCTGTTAAACGAGTGCCAGAAGCAGATACAAACTTTGATATGAGAAACAAAGTAATTTGTCAGAAGTTTGTAATGAAAGTAACCATTTCACAAATGTTATCTTTACTGACAGCACGAGACAGAATTTGATATTCTGAAAACTAATTATAATATGAAATCTTTCTACATTGTGCAAACAACTCCTTTCATTTTATTTATATTTGTTTGTAGCTGATTCGAAATGTACCTAATTTTATTTCCTTCGAAGTTTCCTTATTACTCAACCCAGCAGAATTACTTTCATTGCTTCAAACGATCTCGGATTTATGAGTGATAAAACATCGGGCCACTTAGGCCAAATGGACTGTAACAAAGCCTTCGTTATTTTAACAATGAGAGGAGGTACCTAGTACCTACCCTACCTGTTACAGTAAATATTTATTTTGGTGGTCATTTTCAGTACTTGATCATAATTTAATTTACTAATCTTGAAATAGGCTCACGAATTTCATCCCTATCAGCCAAGATAGACACTTGATCTTAGACTAAAATTAGTTCATTATCAAAATTTCTTACTCAATTTACCATAAAATGGAATACTAATTTGACTAGCTAAATGACTGGCTTCATAATTAATACCTCATCAATTATAAAATACGTAAAAGGCGATATTTTTTAGAGAATGTACAAGTACATCAAAACTTTCCTGCCTGTGATCCCACGCTAAGCGGA
Source organism: Plemyria rubiginata (assembly GCA_963576535.1). Lineage (NCBI taxonomy): Eukaryota > Metazoa > Arthropoda > Insecta > Lepidoptera > Geometridae > Plemyria > Plemyria rubiginata. Next base: position 9,325,938 of record OY754905.1, read on the forward strand.
GCTGGCAAAACAGGTTTTACTCCTCTATCATTCGTCATCTCGGTGCTCACTCCTTCCTTACGCATGTCATCTTTCAAACAGTCCATCCCTCTAAATTCCTCAGTCCATCCTTCTTTTATTTGGCCTAAATCTCTTTCTTAAACCAACCACCATGTCTAACACTCTTCTCGTAATATGACTATACTACGATAATCTACTTCTCAACTTATACGTCACATGCGCTACTTTCAAACTTCCTCTGATATACTCATCTTTGCGAAAATGTACCCACATGATTTTATATTTAAATAAACATTTCAACAATCCAAAGATGTTATTGAAAACCTCATTATTCTCCGATTGTATCAACTTTTAACGAGACAAGGAACATTAGAAAATCAGGTGTAAGACTAGAGAAGCCGCGACACGATTCACTGTTGAACAAAATATTAACTTTAATGAGTAAAAGTTGTATAAAGATTGTATAACTGGCAATTATGAGTTCTCATACATACAAAACATTAATTCCCTGACGTCATCTATTGCTATTTAATAAATTAATATATTCTGCAACTCATAATAATCTTATCGGCAATATCCACAACTGTTTACTCTTCTAGGACGTCCTACAGGATTTTGGCTGCTAAAAGATCTAAATTGGGGACTGGGGAGTAACAGCCTGTATACCTTGTATACTTTTATAAAAATTAAATTCTTGCCGCCACACAATACTGTTTAAAGATAAAAATATTTTTTTTTTCTAAATACAGCTACTGAAATCGAATCATCTCAGATAAAGTTTTCTTTGTTTAACGTAGTTGTTGGAATCTGAATTAACTTTTTTATCTTTTTTCAAGATTTTTTATTATTATAAAACACAACACAAAAAATGTTTTTTTATAGATTTATTTTCAAAGCAAATAATAAATGAGCGCTGTCTAAAATGCTCGTTAATTAGGCGCCGATTACATCATGAGTATCGTGGAGAGTCGGTGGATGGAGAGGAATCCGAACCGTTATTCCTATAGCAAAGGAAGACCTATATCCAAGAGTTGACTTCTTGAACTTTATGATAGTAATAATGATGATGATTGTGGTGATTTGAATTTGACATTTATTGATATTGTATATAATTTTATATGATACGCTTATAGTTAAATATCATAAAGTAAATGCAATGAAAACTAGCGTAAGTTGTACTTGCGAGTGTGGTGGAATGGATGGAGAAAGAACCAGTGTGGTGGAATGCTTAAAATTCGTATCGTATAAAGGAATGGTCATTACGATATTAAATATCTATTTAAATCTGATTATTTCATTAACATTTAAGCTTGGCACATCGGCTTCTAACAACAGCTGCCTCGTCCGATCCAAGATTTTCTTCTCAGTGGGTACGTATTATTTACCCTTGTTCGACCCAAAACTTTTGATTTATGGTCCCGTTTCTACCCACATCTACTCCTGATTTCAATTGTTTAAATTTAAATGAATCAGAGATACAATAAGTGAGGCAGCATGTACTAATGAAGCAAATGTGCCAACTAAGCATATAAAAAAATGTAGATTGTAGATAATATATCATCTTAAATCAACCTGAATCAATCGACCGGTGGATAGCCTTCTCTATTTGGGGTGAGGGAGGGACGACGACAATGTTTTATTTTAGTGTCAATAGTAATTTAATTATATTACCTTTAAACATATATAAAGCTCTACGAAGAAGTATATTTGCATAAAGCAGCCATCAAAATATTGATAGGTGCTAAAAAATAAATAAGAAATAAAGAAGTACAAAGAATAAGATCGATGCTTCAAAACGGTAACCTATTTTTATACCCAACAGGTATTTATCGTCCTTCAACCCAAAATGTATATTCTAACGTATAAAATGGGAGACCTTTAACAATGTTTCTTTAACAGTAAGTGTAGAAACAATAGATAGACAAACCTGCAAAGGTTTATTGGAGTAACATCAAATTACACATTATTTAAAGTGTTATTAAACGATTTTCATAATTTGAAAATAGTAATTTACTGAAGTGAGTAATCACAAACAATTAAATTTCGGATAATACCTACCAGAAAGATTCAGCTAATGTAACATTTTGATCTAGCTTTCCAGCTAAAAGTCTACAAAGTAGAAAACGGAAGCCTTATTACTTTTCCAAAACTGGACTGTGCTAAGATCACGTGTAGGAGACCTTCAACTGTACTACCTACTTATATAAATAAATTGACCTTTAAATTGACTATTCTGGCTATTACCACACTAGACGATGTCTGCCTCCAATATGTGGGCAATACTAGTATTTGTCGGTCAGCTGACAACGTTCGGGCGACCAGTTGACACTGAAATAGAAAACCACATTCGATACAATCTACATTGTGTTTGTGTCTAAAGTTTGATTTAAGTTCTTACAGAATCAGATTTTTTTTGCCTCGGGCTAGAGAGATTTCAAACTTGAAAAACCTAAATTTTATAATAATAATATAACCTCTTTATATATCCTGTTATTGTAAGCCTGCATGAATGAGTGCAGCCTGCATGAGTTTAAGAAAAAGCAATTTTTATTTTTTTATGAATCATAATGTGGCCAGGGATTTTTTAGACAACCCAATATACAACACATTATATTTTCTAAATATTAAATTTGATATAAAATACTTTTCATCCATTAAACAGATGGGTTATGTTTGTTCTAGTGTGGTTCCTCTACTATAAGGTGTGGGAGACTTATAACTTTACTACCTGTGTAAATAAATTGACCTTCAACTTAACTACTATTACACTATGCTCTAGTCACTTTCTTACAGTCTCTTAGTTTTTTACTAGGACTCAGTAGAAAGTGACTAGTGAGATAATACAGGAAAGTAGAAAGAATTGGCCTGGTGTGCCCACATGAAGTGGAATATAAATATAATATGGCATAAGGGAGGATGATGTTGATTTATATAACACAACAAAATATCCATCGTCCTACAAAATAACACGAATATAAAAGCGGCGTACGACGCCGACCGACGCGGAGTTTACATGAGTGGGTGCTCACTCATGTGGACCGATGGATTTCTATCCGAAAATGACTTTTTTAATGCTTACAACAAAATGCATTGTTTCCGATTATATATGGTGGGGTTCTAAAGAAACACAGCTATATGTATGCTATAGCAGAAAATAAGTATGGTGGTATGGTTGTACTTCCCTGTCTTTCACAAAGAGCTCTATCAATTATTCTTCTGAGCGTTAACATTAAACACATTAAACTGCGTGATTATTTTTATATGCCTTAAGTCATTTTAATAATAACTCATTGCAATAGCTTGCATTTTATTAATTTATTTATTTAATATTTTGATTTTTTTATATTTTATCCAGGCGCTATATTTTTTGATAGTTGTAGAGCTCGTGGCGTACGCGTCAGAGAAAGTGCCATGATTATTTCAAGCAGTAGCGTTGCTTTAGGAGGGTGTGGTTGCCGGTGAATTTAAAGGCTCGTGAGGCTTAACATCTGTATGCCTCAAAGTTGATGGTAGCAGTGCAGTGCATCGTAGGGCATGTTAATATTGTACGTGAAATGCAAGGCAATTTTTTTTATAGGTGATTTTTACCACTTATCGTAAGGTACAGCAGCTTTTAAGTAATCTGTTAAGGATGTCTAACAGATACAATTTGATTCTATGCATATAACCTGCCCGTAATGGGTATAACCAAACCTAGATTCTTTGACAAAACTATCAATACTATTGCAGTGGATCCGTGTAGGGGATTGTTCGAATCGAAGTTACTAGAAAATTCATGACAGATCGTTATCAGGTCTAATTATGTGTTCAGTGAAAATATATTACGGTTATCAGCTAGAGAGACAGTATAGGGAATTCAATCTATACGTAATGTGCCAGGCGCAAACCAATCTGCTGCAGCTGCACCGGACAATAGACCCCCCACTTGCTACGTTCATAAGGCAACATAAATCGGATTTTCCTATACGTTGAGAGTTGGAGAAAATGAAACTTGAGAGAAAACGAGACATAGATAAATTAATCTTAGCTCTGAATTGGATAGCGCTTTTGAGTGCGCTCCGTCTTCCAAGCCTGTAAGGTAGTGGCGTGCGATCGGAACGCGTTGGATCGTCTGGTGTCGATCTGGCTATTAACATTTCTCGCAAAGTCATCTAGCTACAAACAATGCGTGTACCTATATTTTATCGGAAGCAGATAACTGGTAAAAAGGCAGAGCCAACTGAGCTGTGGGCCTGTAGATAAAATTAAGAATAAGATAAAACATTGGTAGAATATGCCAAAGAGGATAAATATTGCTTTCATTCAGAACTCGGCTCAGTATTTTGATTAAAAGTTACTTATACCAAATTAATTTGAGTTGATGTAGACAGCTGAAAGAAAATACCTACCTTGGAATATATCAAACAAAGTCAATTATAGGTACCAGTGAAACAAAGATAAGAAGTATTTACGTTTGTAATTCACATTTTTAATCAGATTTCTAACTACAGGTATGAATCATTACTAATTAGAGATGTTTAAAAAAAATCAACTTTCTTATGCCACGGAACTCTAAAATGCGAGACAGTTGTGGCAGGTGTACTTGAGGGTCAACAGCCTTAGCTACAGAATAAAATGTAGTTTATTCACGGCTGAAGGTCAGACGTAAAAGTACAGTGGTTTACCAGCTTTACCATCCATGAATTAAGAAGTGATTGCAAATACATTACGTCATTAAAATCTTGATGCGGTACGAAATGAAAACGCTGCGTTTAATATTGAAATAACGCGAGATTGATTTTAGATTTTATTTCTATTACTGTTTTATCGATACTTTCGAAAAACTGACTTTCAGTTCTGCTTTTCTCGATCTAAGTATATATATAATCTCATACCAAATTCTTAGGTCCATAAACACAATTTTTCAGACGTTGACGTCTAGTCTGTCAATTTGCACAATCTTGCAGACTTCCGGTTACTGAATATAATTCGTTTCAAGGATTCAAGGATTCGATTTGTCACTTTGAAGCATACAATTTTTTTTATTTTTCATTAGTGTGCTGTTCGATAGACCGTAAGATCATAAACACTTTATTTAATTTTTTGCCTATTCTTCTAGACTTAAAATCTCCTGTAACTGGGATTTTTAGGATTCACACTGTTTGAAGACATTTCAAATTCTTGTAATAGGTCACGTCATCACTACAGACGAGGGGAGGTCCAAAAGTCCGCGGAATGGAGGAGTTTTAATGAAATTAAAACAACGAAACTATTTTTCCTTTTCAATATAATTACCTTTGAGCTTAATACATTTTTCAGATCTAGAAATTAAATTATGTATACCATCAAAAAAATATTTTTTCTCTTTGACCTCAAAATGAGCCAAAATCGCCGCCTTAACTTCTTCATCGTCTTGAAACTTTTTTCCCCTTAGATCTTTTTTCAAATTTGGAAATAAATAATAATCGCTGGGGACTAGGTCCGGGCTGTAAGGTGGGTGGACGATTGATTCAAAGCCGCACCGGTATAGAGCAGCCATCGAAACTTTGCTCTTGTGAACTGGTGCCGTTGTCTTGCAAAAGCAACACACCGCTTGAAAGTTTTCCCCGCCTTTTGTTTTCGATGGCTTCCTTTAATTGCTCCAATTTGCATAATATTCTCCGGTAATGTTGACATCCTTTTCTTTGTAGTCGATCAACAGGATTCCTTCACAATCCCAAAAAATCGTAGCCATAATCTTTCCGGCTGACTCAGACAGCTTAAACTTCTTAGGGGGTGGTGTGCCCTTTTTATGCCACTGCATCGACTCCTGTTTGGACTCAGGTTCAAAGTGATGAACCCAAGTTTCATCCCCGGTAACAATCCGCTCCAAAATAGGGGTAGATTCTTCGCTATACAGCTCCAAAAAGTGCTTTGACGCTTCGATTCTTTGTTGCTTGTGCAGCGGCGTGATCATTCTTGGCACCCATCTTGCACTGACTTTTGACATGCCAAGATGATCGTGTAGGATCCTCAAGATGGTTGTGTCTGATACTCTTACTATTTCAGAAAGCTGTTTTTTCTTCAGACGAGCATCTTCCAATATTAATTTTTCAACATTTTCAACGATATCCGGAGTGGTGACCTCAGCCGGCCGTCCTGGGCGGGCGTCATCTTCAATCGACTCTCTGCCTTGTTTGAAAAGACCATGCCACTTGTAAATCATGGTTTTACCAGGGCACTGATTTCCATAAACGGCTCCCATCTCATTCATTATGGTAAGCCGAGGTTTTCTTTGCTTGGTAAGGAACTTTATAACGGCACGAAACTCAATTTGCTCCATTGTTGCAGTTTTTTTCCGGATTGACTTGTTTGCAGGGCGATATCTTGTAAATGAATGATGTTAAAGGGCTAAAAATTTACATGTACACCCTTAATGAGTATCTAATTAGCGACATACCAAAAAAAAGTAGCTACCTATATCCTTTCCCCCCCGTTCCGCGGACTTTTGGACCTCCCCTAGTAGTATAAAACAAAGTCGCTTTCTCTGTCCCTATGTCCCTTTGTATGCTTAAATCTTCAAAACTGCGCAACGGATTTTGATGCGGTTCTTTTAATAGATAGAGTGATTCAGGAGGAAGGTTTATATGTACAATACATGCATTATATGTGCACCCGTGCGAAGCAGGGGCGCGCGGGCGGGTCGCTAGTGAATTTATAAACAGAAATATCGAGTGCCTCACCCCCGATATTGTTATTTTATATTTGAGGGAAGTAAGCTTTGCCTGATTAACGACAGTCGAAGGTTCCTCCCCGGAAGTGACGCCTTCATCAAGGAAATGAACGGACAAACCATCGGAGTGGGAATCAACAGCTTTGATGCTTAAAACTTGTTTTAATCATCCAAAATAAAATTCAGATTATTTGAGTTATATACCAAAGCTTTTGACCGTGGAACATATCTGTCATCTCAGGAAGTGAAGAACCAGTTGTTTCTGTAAGTAAATTAAAAATTACCATGTACCGTATTTTGCAAAAGAAATTAAAAATAAAACCTGTCGATGGTAACAACAATAAGATGTTGTTAGAGTAGCTCTTTGTGAAGAGCTTTTCCAGGGAAGAACCACCACCAAGTCTTTTTCTGCTGCCAAGCAACATTGCTGCAGTGTTTCAGTTCGAACAGTGTGGTTGCCAGTGAAATGACAGGCACATGAGGCTTATGATTTGTATGCCTCAAGTTGATGGACTCAGGGCATATCGTAAGGCTCGTTCATATCGTGCGTGACTTACGAGGCAATGTTTAGCTATAGATGATGGATACTACTAAACATCAGGTAGCCCATCTGCGTATTCTATCATTAATTGTATTAAAAAACTAAAACTAAACAGAAATGAAAACAGAACCGAGGCACTATAGTTTATATATCTCCTCAGAGATATAAGTTCCAAGTACCAACTCGATCCTTTGAGGATATCTATGGGTTGTAGTCAGAGGTTCGTCCTAATATTACATTTGGCACATACTCATATTTAGCATTATACTTATATCACAACAAGATATTTTTTATTTCTAGCCTTTTATTTCCCACCCAGTAACAAAAATGTGCGCGCTTCAAAAGGCCTGCAGCACTACCGTTTCGCATCCAATTTCAGAATGTTCGACATCGTGTGAAACCATGTAATGTCTACAAGCAGTGGGTATATCATTCGGATTGAAGCCCTGCATGGAATAGATTGCGAACACGTACGTAGAATAAAAATATCTCTAGATTTCTCGGGTGCGAGCCTTCCCGCGCCAATTATCACCGATGCGATGCCGGGAACAATATCATAAGCCATAGAGTCCGTAACGAGGCGTTGAATATTTTTGATATCTACTATATTCGAGAAAATCATTTAGATACTTTTAACTTGAGCTCTGTAAAAATTATAATTTATTTGGAAATATTAATTTATGTTCATTCGAGAAAATTATACGGAACTAAACATATTTTTTAAATCTTCTTTTTCATCACTACTTTCATACATCAACAAAATGAGAGCTATAGAATAATATAAATATAAATCATAATTTATTATTATTTATTGTGTGTTAATATGTTATTTAGTTATAAAAAACCAAATGATCTAAAAAAAAGTATTAAAGCCATGAGAAACACTGAGGTCTTAGGTTCCCCTTTTCAAACTTTTCCCGCCATTGCCTACCCCTACAAGCTTTAGTACATAGTTCATCTGTGCATTACCCTTCTGACCCCATAGTCGACCGCATAAGCCGTAAGACGTCGGCTTCCTCATAAGCCGTTGCATAATAGAAGCGTGGTTAGCGCCGTTGCTGGTCAGAGCGATAGAGCACGTGGCCCCCAGCCTAGGAGTCATTTATATGTAACGCAGGCATACCCGCCTTTTCACTATAGGCGGCTACAGGCGCCTATTCGCTAACTTGTAAATTAAAGCCATGAGAAGTTGTTACCCGACTGAGCACCAAAATAGTCGACATAGCTGAAAGGAATAGCAGGCTCAAATGGCAGTGGGCTGGCCGTGTTTAACGTAGAACCGACAATCGTTAGAGCAAACCCGAAGCGTATAGTGTACCCTCCGGCAAGTTGGGGTGATAACTAGCGAAATGTAAGCTAAAGCTGGCAAACTACGTCCAACAGTAGACTTACGTTGACGGATGATGATGATGATGAAAATGTTTATTAAACTGTGTATTTTGTTTATGCAGACACATAAAGAAAGGCGTTGCTGAAGAAACAGCTGTCCGAAGGCGATGTGTACTTTGGTCAGCCGCTACTTCGCTGGGTCTCTGGCGTAGACAGTCGAATATAACCTGTTTTTTATGTAAATGTATAGGCTCTCGCCTTTAAAGGGCGACCATAGCCTGTCATTGAACCCACCATACAGACGTCCCATTAATTTTTAACACTTTAATTATGATGCCAAACCCATATGATACGACTTAGTAGATAGACGAGTAGCGATGAGTGAGCTTTGTTGTTGTCATGCCGTGTGCCACGGGTTCTTTCTCTTGGGTTTAAATACTGGTGGACGCAGAGCATTGGGTGACCCCAATATTTTGGATACCACACTTTCCACTGTTTTGCAGTTAGTTACAAGACAGCGACCAATAAGTTAGTGCGAAATATTTGATGCTAGAGGATCTAAAACTCCTTTGTACGGACAGGTGAGACTGGCAGAAAATAATGAGGCCTATACCGCTATACCCAACAGTTGTTATCTCTGGGGAAGAGATCCTTGAGTAGGGCGAAACCCCTATTACTATCTAGTTTTAATAATGAAAAAAACATTCATGTAATTTTAGTTATTTCTCGCATAAAAATCATTCGTTAGCTCCAAAAACGTTATCTAAGCTAAACTGAAGAATAGAAACCTATTTCATTGCACATTTTATTCCTGTATCTAACAATACAAAATAACAAGCGCTGCACTGCACGGATTGTGTTCTGCAATATAACATAAGACGTCAGAGTATCTAGTAATCCATGCATTTATCTATAAATGTACCGTTAGTTTTAACTTCCAATAAAGTTGACACTGCTATCTGTGTGGGTAGCATAACATTAAAGTTGTAGGTTTACTGCACATCTTTCGTGAAATTAAATACATATACAGTTCCGCTGGCCACGAAATATCAGGTTTGCTAAATATAATTTTAAGGTTCCAAATTTGGACGCCATGACCAACTATTTTTATATTTGTCCAACGTTCAAGAACATTATGAGGTTCCATAAGAATTTTCGGATTTAGTACCTTATATTAAAAATGGTTGATAAAGTGGCATTTTTGCTGGAGTCGCATGTAACTGAAACTGGATAAACCACTGTTAGATTTTCTCATCTTATTACCTAAAAAGTAATAAAATAATTAATTATATTTTCAAGCCCCTGAAAGATTTAGATAATTATGAGATGAAACAGGTATTATCAATTTTTGTATAGTTTTCAAGTAGATTATGTAGGTAAATCTCATCTATGCTCATTTTCAGATTAAATAAAGCTAAATTTTTCTTAGATCTCACTTAGTTACACGCTCTAAGTGATAGTTATATCAAGTCGATGAAGCTCTCAGAGATATGCGCTCTTACCCTCTCCTCTTTCATCTTATCTGTTATAAAACTTATCAATATAAAGTCGTTTCGAAATGTTGGAACAAAGCATTTTCATTAGGGCCCACCCCTTATACCCCACTTGTTATGTAGTTTTATTGGAAGGAGGCTATTAGATACCTATGTAGGCAACCGTGAAAAAATAAACCTGTCAGTATTCTAACAGGAGGGGATGAGCTTGCAACCTTTCACGATGGATCAACTACTACAAATATGGGTTGTGTAAAAATACGAGACGTGCCTCTGATCACCCCACTTAGAATCTGCAGTCCTCAAATAATCTGGAGTTAGTACTTGGTGTTTAGAGATCTGAGGGGGTATCTTTACCGTACCTGGGGGGCATCAAAGTCAGTTGGAAACCGTCATTACATCGGAAGCTCTCATACGCATGGTCCGACACGCGCTCGCCGAATAGTTTATTTTTTTACTTCTACCCATCTTTAAAAAGACTAAGAGAAATAGGTACATAGAAAATAACATGGTGGTGTCGAGGACACAGAATCATAAGGATGATTTAACACTAACGCACATTTCCTTTCGCTTCTTTTAGCGCTGATTCACTTTGTATTAGCGAATAGAAAGTTTCTTTATGTTTTATTTACTTTAGCAGTAACATCGGATTGCTGTTTTAGAAACAATAATTACATAATAGAAACTGACATAAGCTATGCGTCAATTTAGATGTAGGTACTCTTATAGGGCAGTGTGGTCGCCCAGCGACAAAGCCCTTTAAATAAAAAAAAAAGTAGGTAGGTACTCACGTACGTCATACCACGTTTATCGTATAAATAATTAAATACCTTCACAACACCATTTTTCCTTTTATCCATAACAAAATATAAAGATACAATGCCCGAAGAATGATTATCTACCAGTTTGTTTTACTGGCCTTTCATATTAATAAGTGGTAAATATTATTATGAAAGGAAGTACATTATATGACATCCGTTAAACGATGTAACATACTTGATAGTTTTTTCTTGTGGTAAAATTCTCTACGTAGGACTAAATGATGTAATTTATTCTGTGACCTAGGACAAACAACTTAGTCTAACATAGATGTTGCTTTGTGTCTGAGTGCTGATTAGAAAGCTTAGTCTTAAATTATACCTACTGATCTTGTACCTTAGTTCCAAGTATGTAAACTTTACTTCACTTTTTACTTTTTAACTTCCAATGTTTCCCTATTACATACATATCGCCTCTCATGGCCGAGATATATTATTATAATAATATGTGCTTTTCTCGTCACTTACGATCTGTCGTCTGAAGCGGATTTCATATATTACGTGACTATATTCAGAAGTAACTAAAAGGAGGTTTCTAGTTAGAATTCCTTAGTGACTGAAGAGCAACCCGTTTTCATCGCATGACCGAATTTCATTACTTATCAATGATACCTATAGCTTTTAAGGTATATTGATAAAAATGAAAAAGGCGTATTATTCACTATCCCCAGACACGGCCCAAAACTCCTCAGATCTTGATGTTGATACAAAAAGATATTACATTATGTTATGTTATGGTCACATAATAGGTACGTAAGCTTTGCTTAGCCCCGGTTTCTGAAAGCTCGATCAACGCTAAACGGCTGTCAAGTCACATGTTATCTCTATCTCATTGATTTAAAGTTAAGCTGAAATAGTAAGTTACTTAACAGCCGATTAGTATTGACCGAGCTTTCAGAAACCGGAGGCTAGTCTCAGGTATACATACTTCTATTTATTTATTTTGTTCAAGGTCTCAAAAATGGTAATGTATTACTAGTTTATTTTACAGGCGTGAACAAGTCACTACCATCTAAACTATTTATTTGTCAGTTTTTCTAATTCAATACAGCAACCGTGCAATATGTACTTCAGCTGCGAATATTGAGGAGTGCACTCAAATTGAGCACTTCCTATCGGTGGGCACTGCCTTACAAAATGTGATTGCTTCGGAATCGTTTTACCGGGTTTTCTCTGTTTTGTTGTTTTACCGCACACTAAACATCGTCAGGTGAAATAAACTGAATTCAGCGTAAATTTATAGCTCACTATAGCGCCCCGCGGTTTCACCCGCGTAGTTTTTAATCCCGGTATTCCCACGGAATAAAAGTAGCTTATGTGCTATTTCATACTATAATCTATGTGTGTGCCAAATTTCATCCCAATCCGTTCAGCCGTTTTTACGTAAAAGAGTAACAAACCTCCATCCATCCATACTTACAAACTTTCGCGTTTATAGTATTAGTAGAATTGTTTTACAGAACTTGAGCGCGTGAGCAAGAGGTCATTTGGGTTTGTTAAGTGTTCGTTAATAATTTATCATTTTGTCATAATAACTAACATAAAACGAATACTAAAAGTAAAAAAAAGTTGGTAGGTATATACGTATATAGGTATATAGGTTACATTTTGGTGAATGTGCTCAGGAACTGCACGACTTAATACCTCCATCTCCTTTCCACCACAGGACGTACGTTCCATATTATGCGTACGGCTCAGTACCACCCATACCTGGTAAATATACCACCCATTCGCACTAAGAGCTTTGCGTCCACATTTATTATGCGAACCGCCATGGAGTGGAACTCATTGCCGTCGTCTGTCTTTCCTGATCGCTATAATTTGGGCCTCTTCAAGGCAAGAATAGGTGTCTTCTAGACCGTTCTGCTCCATCGTCGGCCACATCGTCGCTTACCATCTGGTGAGATTGTGGCCAAAGGACTGTCTATCAAATATAAAAAAAAAGAAAACTTTCACTTAATCAATTGCGTTTTTTTCGATCCATTAAATACGCGTAAATCTTCCGTTACATAACAGAAGGTACCAAGCTAATTTTTAATTTTATTCATTTAATTGGTATGTCTATTTTTTTTATCTTTATTCATAAAAAAAATTGAATTCACTCACAACTTAATTCATATATTATAGTACAAAAATTAATTCTTCTCAAGTCAAGTCGGTCTGATTTAAATGTATTAGTTAAATACTTAGGGTTAACTTTACTTTGACTGAAAGGTCACTAATAATACGAGTAATTATTATTATTATCAGCAATTTGTCGTTGCACAAGACGTTATTCGTGAATACGTTCAGTGAATGTGAACAGAAATCGTGAATTTGCAATGCACTCTAAACGCGATATCGACCAAGGTGAGTAGTACTAGATCAGTGATCTAATTACCATGGACTATGAAAGCTTAACAGGAACACTTCAACGATTAATGTACGCCATGGTATACTGAAAAGCAATATTCATGATTCTTATAATGGTAACTAATATCGTCAAGTTCAAAAGTTCTCTGCTGACGCTGCCGTGGCAGCTTATTACGACAGCAGTGAAGATATAAGAAAGCGCCGTTTTTTTAATGATTACGCTTTTTGCTTGATAAAAAAATGTAATAAAGACAAGACTTATAAACTTGCCATAACGAAGCAACACAAAAAACGTAAATGTCTTTTAGAAGTTGAGACATTATTTATTGTTTGTTCATCATCATTATTATTTGTTCGGTTGGTCTGGGTGTTTTGTATAATAAAAAATATCTATCTATGTAAGTATATCATGTATTAAATATATCAGTCATCTAGTACCCACAACACAAGCTTGAGTAGCTTACTTTGGGGCTAGATGGTGCTGTGTGGATTGTCCAGCATTATTTATTTATTTATTTATTAGTATTGAAAAACTAGCATTTTATTATTTACGTCTACGTTTTCCGTCGTTTTCCGTCGTCTAAGTTTTGATATTTTCTTGGTCAGGGAAAGTTTAGCCTGTGAACATAAGTACCCCAGTGCGAACATCGAAACAATATCGGCTCATCCCGGCGTTGGGCGATGGCCCCATAAAGACTATAAATAATATTGGAACAGTGGAGTGAGGTTCCACTGCTTAATCTAATTCTGCTATTTTCCTTATCGGTTTTCAAAATACGATAGACGTAGGTATAAAACACTTTTATCTTTTCACACTTTATTTTCTCCTACTGAAAAAGTCAACTTCATGAATTCATCATCATCTGTATAGTATTAAAATAAATGTCTAAGATATGTTATAAGTGATTCAGTTTTTGTTTCATAAACTTACACACAGATATATTTTTCACAAGAGTGACCCAAATTAGAAATCAAAATTCGTTTGCTTGTTCGTTTATCGATAGCAATGTATCTTTGTGTTCGTTGTTCCTATAAACATACTCATATCCTTTACACAATTTACATGTCTCAAATGTTGAGGTTATTTATTCATAGCACAGTATCCCGTAAATAAGTAATGAGCAGATTTTTAAAAAACGCCCTGGACACAGATGTAATGCACAAAATATTGTCTAAATGAGTAATATACATAAAATATTATAACAAACAGAAGATCTTTGTTCCCAGTCTAGTTTTGTGAAACTAAAAAATGGACTCACTTCTTTTTTTTTTATACAACTAGCTGATGGAACCAGCAGATGGCCCACCTGATGTTAAGTAGTAACCATCACCTATAAACAAAACATTGCCCCGTAGGTCACGCACAATAGGAACGTCTTCGTCTTAGGAACTTCGGCATCAGTCCGTATATTTTTCTACATTCTAAAACGAAGAAGTTTTGTTTACGATGCATCAAAACGTTGTGAAATTACCATTCGCAAGCTTGCATCCTGGCATGACTTCATATTGTAATAATTATTATCTCCTTTGTTTAATCGTAAGGTTTATTTAGCACTAAATTTCATTGTAATCTTGAACTTGATCTAAAGCCAGACTTGGTTGTTCTTGTAATCGAACGAAACACCAACACCAAAAGCAAACTTTCCAGAACAGCCTTGTACCCTCGATGTATCCTTTTATCTGTGCCTCGATGCAGGAGAATTTGATCAAATAATGTTTCTATTTTACAAACAACAACGAACGACCTACGAAAAACAACTTGTTGATTATAATTGTCGACAATAGTCGGAGATAAATTTACATTGATCAAAACTTTTGCCTTGACTTCTACGAAAAAAGCATTTATTCCATCTCGGAACTTACTATGGAATTACGGCTAACCCTTTTCTGCAAGGGCTGCTTTGGCAATAGGAAAGATTAAAAGTACAAAGGTTTTCAGTCAAATAGAATGGGTTATGTCCTGGTATGTCAAAGACAGAAGCCTTTTAATAACGGCTAACCCTTTTCTGCATATGGGCTGCTTTGGCAATAGGAAAAATTTAAAGTACATAGGTATTTAGTCATTAGAATTATGTCCTACTGTGATGTCAAATACCGCTTTTATTATGCGGTCTTACACGTGAGTTTGATGGGGTGCATTGCAATGGCACCCGAAAAATATAACGCGTGAAAAACGACCTAATTTACCTGAGTGGAAAAACTTGCAGCTTGCTCAAAATTGTATTTTGAAACGGAATACCTCGTTACCATAACTTCGTGTAATTCGTTCGTATTTCCTCTCTCTCGTAGATATTTTGAAATCATATCACAATGAAACCAGGACCCTTATTCACTATGACCATTTGCACCGCGATCACAGCTAAGACAAGGCAGCCGGTGTCATACGGTCAGGGCAAAGAATCTCCTATGTCATAAAGAATAAAGCCCAACATCAAGTTTTGACGTTTCACGGTTTGGGGCAAGAAATCTTCTATTGTCATAAAGAATAATGCCCCAGTGTCCGCGGAATAAAGCCACATGTTATGTTCATGACAATATTCTATCAATTTTACTTTATGTATACCGACAAAACTTGAAGTTTGCTTACGGCTAAAAGCAATAGCGATACACTGATCAAAGATGAATCAACGCCAATGGAATGCGCAAGCGACTAACCCATTCGGAATGCATATATTTTGTTCTTCAATACGACCACATTCAGCAGGGTGAAATGAAATTGAAAGCAGTTACATGAAAAGCGAATAAATTATCCATGGGGGTCAGCAAAGTACCCGAGACTCTAGCCTAACCACAATCACGATCAACGAAAGTAAAGTAAAGTAAAAGTAAAAAGTAAAAAAATATTTATTGCAGCAAAACAGTAAAATATACTTAAAATTAAACATTGGAAACTTTTTATGTTTTGCAGAGAGCCAATATACAAAAGTAGGATCGTTAGTCCCCTCACTAGGCAGAGCCTGTATCGAGGAGACCAGTGTACCAGAACAGAATACATGAATGAATAGCGCTCGGCAGACAAGAAAGTAGATAAACAAATATAATTGTTTGCTAAAAGAACTGTTTGATAACAAATGAAAAAATAATAATAATAATACAATATATAAAGTAAAAGTTATAAAAACTAGATTTACATTAAAAATTAGCAGAACTATATGATAACATGCAATAATTCCTCTGTTTTATCGTAAGACAATGAAGCAAGCCACTTATATAATGTATGTTTTGCTTCAGTTATCGATTTGTTTTTGATATTACAAAATTTCACAACTTTATTATAAACAAATATTCTGTTAGAGTGGCCAAGTCGTTGTGCAAACCTAGTATTTAAGGAAGGTGTAACAAGTCTATAACATCTACGATTAGAAACCATCTCAAAATCACAGGAAGAAATTACAGATCTGTGAACTACAAGAGAAGTTCTGAGGATAAAAAGTTGGCGCACACTGAGTACTCCAGCATCCGCATACAAACTCAACGTACAGTATCTATACGGCTTACGAAGCATAACCTTTAAAACTGAACGTTGTGCTCTCTCAACCTGGATTATATGGGTCTTAGCAGCATTACCCCAGCACGTGATACAGTAAACTATCAGGGACTGACATAGTGCATAGTAAACCGATTTGAGGGTGTCTTGGCTCGCGGCGTGTCTCAAATTACGCATGACGTTTATAACCTTTCTTACGCGAGCTGAAAGGGCTTCAATGTGTGATTTGAACGTCAATTTTTCGTCTAAATATACTCCAAGGTACTTCAAGGTTTTAGTACGGCATAAAACATCACAGGAGCAGTCAATTCCACAGCAATTTTTGCCGTGAATCTTAATTCCGAAATTCCTTTCTGGCGCAGATGCCGAAGTTTTATGAAAGCATAGATACATAGTTTTTTTTGTATTAAGGGTGAGAATATTGTTCTGTAGCCATTGTGAAATCATAGCCATACCACGTTCCGCAGACTCACACACATAGGACCATGATGAGCCATGAACAATGATTGCGGTGTCATCTGCATAGCAAAGAATTTCAGCGTTAGGAATTGACAGTTCAAGAATATCATTTATATATAACAGAAATAATGTCGGCCCTAGAATGCTGCCCTGGGGCACCCCGAAACTAATAGATTGGGAGTTACTAATTAGTTGCCCGATCTTTACACACTGTCTCCGGTCCGTTAAATAACTTCTAAACCAACTTAGGGCAACACCTCGTATCCCAAGACCTTCAAGTTTCTTGAGAAGTATGGTGACGGAGACAGTGTCAAAGGCCTTTGCTAAATCCAAAAATATACCAGCACAACACTCCCCCTTATCCAGGTATGATGAAACCCAAGTTGTCAGCTGTGAAACTGCATCTTCGGTACGTTTCCCCTTGCGAAATCCAAATTGTTTTGACGAGATTAAATTATGTGATTCAAGAAAGTGAATCAATCGGTTATTTACTAGGCGTTCCAGTAGCTTAGAGAAGGTTCCCAGAAGTGAAATAGGTCTGTAATTGTCAGTAGAGTTCCTAGTGCCTCCCTTGAATATTGGTGAAACTTGCGCGGTTTTCCAATTATCTGGAAATATGCCCTGTGATATACTTAAATTTAAAATATACGTAAGCGGAACAACTATATAATCTCTTATACACTTAATGAGAGAATTATCCCATCCATCAATTCCAGGGGCCTTACCATTTTGAAGATTTGTTATTAATTTTTCGACCTCATTTAAGTCGGTGGGATTCATGAAGATGGAGTCTCCAGGAGAGTTTGTGACTGTAACTGCACTTGCAAGTAGTTCTTCAGTAGTGTTTAGATTAGAAAGTACTTTATCCGCAAGCCGCTGCCCTATTGTTGAGAAGTGATTATTGACTAGGTTAATAGATTGATTTGTATCTATGGTTCCTTGAATCGTTAGCAGTTCATTTGGTTCTTTATTATGAAAGGCCAGATTACATATATTTCTAATGGTGGTCCAGAGTTTTTTTGGGTTATTTTTGTGTGCTATTAGTTCTCTATCCTCAAACTCGGTTTTCAATTTTCGCAATGTGTTAACAAAGAAGTTATGGTAACGGGAGTATGTTAGTCGTAGGATTTTATTCTCTGGGTCATTTCTAGCACGTAAATGTAAGCGGTCACGATTTCTCATACATCTCATTAACCCTGGGGTGATCCAGGGCTTTAAGGTGTATCTTGACCGAGCTATCTTAACTTCCAGAGAGTGTTTGCTTATAATATCCGATAGAGTGTCCACAAAGGTTTTGCACGCAATATTTACATCATCACAAGTAGTAACGATGGACCAATCGATATCTGCAAGGTCTTCCTTAATCTCATTGTAATTTCTTTTAATTACCAGACGATTTGGCCGGATTGATTTAGGTTTAGATATGTTCATGCCAAGCATTACTGGAAAGTGGTCGGTTATAACAAGTTTACCAACTATACCGACAGCAGATTTGTAGTGATTAAAAGATTTAATATAAATGTGATCCAGGCAGGAAGAATCCCTAGTTGGTTTATTTATTGCCGGAAATAGACCATGCTCTGCCATAAAGCATTGATATTCCAGGCTCTGCAGACAAACACTAGTATTCAATATATTTACATTAATATCGCCTGCGACAATACATGGTAGCCCATTCATTTCATTTAAGAGTATTTCTAAGGAAGTAAGAAAACCTGCCAGGCTTCTAACAGATGGGGAGCGATAAATACCAATAATATTGATGACCTTTGGGATACAAACTTTTAAAACATCTGCATCAAGTATGTCAGATTCCGAGACCGTAGCATTCCAGATTTCTCTGACATATACTACCACTCCACTATTTTGATTCTGATGTTTAGTGGTATTAAAAGAATTATAACCAGAAATTTGAGGGACGGTTATTGAGTCATATAACCAGCACTCAGTCAAGATAATAATGTCAATAGGCATATCCAGACGCTTAAGGGCTACCAAAAAAGTGTCAAAGTTTTTCTGTATACTCCTAATATTTAAAGAAAGCAGTTTAAAGTTATGCTTGGGTGTTAAGATTTGCTTACAGTGCTCCCAAACACTTACAACTTCACAGTTAATGTTCATAGCGTCTAGGTCTGAACTTAAAACGTCGGTGAACATCATTATTGTGTACAGGTTATATCCAGTAACCAGGTTAGGCCGACGTTCACGATTCTTATGAAGGTCGCTGACAGTTTACACATCATAGGCTTTAAGTGCTTGAAGACAGTTATAGATGATTGAAGGTGGAACAAAACTTGGCCCGTACCATAAGATACACTAATACATGTTGATAAAAGATAGAACACACAAGTACATCCAAAGTCACAATTAATAAGTGTATAGTTCATGTTACCCGCAGAGTTAATAATACACGAGAATAGGAAGTGAGAGCACGCAATCACTGTTAATAACGAAGGTGCAGAACATAAACAGAAAAGAACAAAAAAGTTCACAATATAACCATCAAACTTAAACAGCACTTGATTAATCAAGTCAAACGGACAGGTATTATGAGTTAAGTACTTAGGAGCTGCTCGCCGGGAGCAGAGGGGGCAGTAAGCGATCCAGGCCACTTGATGAAGGAATGAGTAGAGCTGCGCTTCCTTCCCGCTGTCTAACATAGATAGACCCCTGGTTACACCAACAGAAGGCGTATCCATTCTCCCTGGCTCGGAGACGGGTGTCACGAAATAAAACTCTGTTTTCCTTCGTGAGTCTCTCGTTGAAGTAGACTTTCCGGGGTAAGCCGGCTACTTGAAGATCGGCACTAGTGATGTTTTTTCGCGCCTTAGCTGCTTTGAGTAATTGGTCACGTTTTGACCGACGTAGAAGTCGGACTACAACTGGACGCGGCATTCTGGCTCCATCTTCTGGCAGAGCAGTGGTCACTGGAGGCCTGCGTGGCCCGACACGAGTGACCCAGTCTAAGTCCCTATCCTCTAACTCAACTCCCATTTTGTTGGCAGCCACCAGCACTGTGTGGTAAAGATTCTCTGAGGTGTTTTCCGGTATTCCCACTACTTCTATTTCATTCCTGAGATTCATTTGTGCCTGTGCCCTTAATTCTCCTTGAAGCTGAAGCACAGTTACTCGCAAAGCCTCAGCCTCGTTGTCCCGTTTTTCCAGGTACTTCAGACGCTCATCAGTGGCAGTCATCTTCACCATTATTTCACCCATCTTCTCGTTGGTGAATGAAAGAGATTGAGTCAGGTCGTCCAACTTGGATTTTACGTAGGAAAACTCAGCGGTTAGGAGACGCAACTGTTCAGTAAGCTGCTTTGTTTCAGAACCCACAGTCTCAGTCTTTTTACGAGTTGTGACATTTTCAGAGCCACTTAGAACAGGCGCACGAGTTTTTTCCCCTACTCTTTTCATCAGAGCACAACAGTCAGGGCACTTCCAGACCTGCTTTTGTTCCGCAGAGAGATGAGTCACAGTTACGCACAGCGTACAAAAAATTTTGCTGCACTCATTGTAAGAGCATTTGACGGTGTTAGAATCTTTAATGGCTTTCATGCAAACTTCACACTTCATTTTGTTAATTGTAAAATTAATTGAAAGTTTAATTTGCCTCACTGAATATATTATGTGGTTGGTCTGTGGTGCTTGCTTACTCTTTGCCTGTTACGTAGAGTGGTCCGCTTTTCGTTGTTGTTTCGCAGAGCACGCAATTTTCACCCTTAAGTACAGTACGTAACCGTGAAGATGCCATGCACTATATAGCAATGACAAAGTACCCACACGCGTGGATTAAAAAACTTTAACAATTTGCTTATCACTTTAAACGTTAATATTAGTGGATTTATGCACTGTTTTGTTTAAATTATATCAGTTTTATATGGGTACTATTTAGTTTATCGGATCTAGTCCCTCAAACTCACAAACAGGTCACTATTTTACTATTAATTCCAAATTATTAGTACGAGGTTTCTTCGCACAAAGTTAACTGTCTGACCAGAGCGTCAAAGAGAGTAGAAAGTTTATGCCACAATCCTATCATTAATCAGAAAACATTATTTCTAAATAACAAATCAGTTTTAAAGCTTCTCTTTCAATATTGCTTTTAAAACAAGTTATTCTATTATTACTGTAAATACGCTAAGCATTTTGCAATAAACAATTAGTAGTAAGCCATTAAAAGTTTTGTTACAAAGAAGCTATCCATCTGTTGAAAAGTCAAGAAATTGAAGTTGGCCGAAAATCAAAACCCAATCAAAATGAAACGTTATTCGAAGTTGCGTCAACTTTTCGGTAAGTAATCAATATTCCATCTTCTTAATAATAAACTTCACATTCGCCGCCACTTCCTCGAATTGAGTTGAAATAATTTATCGCGGTGTCATTATATCCCGTTGGTTAAGGGTAGGTTGGTAGAAAACTGATGGCGGTGTAAGACAGGGGAGTTCTGCCAAAGAAAAATTACCTTCGGGCGACGGCCTCAATTAGTGCCGCTCACGTTCGAGTGACTGGCTGGCAGCTTCAGCTGGCAGACATTAACCGCTCGTGGTCCGTGACTTAATACTCTGGTTTAGTGCACGTGCACTCGAAAACCGGTTCAGCAAGTCACTGAAGTTGACTCGATACAACACGTCCTTTAAGGCTTTAACGGGTCCAGCTTAGGACCGGACCAAATTAGCCGGCATCTTTAGTCGGTATGTTGAAGTAACGAAATTGTGATTTTCCTTTGTTGATGAATCATTCTATATTTTCATTCTTCAATAATAACTCAACTATATATCATATCATAATATATGTAAATGTTATAAATAAATTTATAAATATAAATAAATTAATAATAAATAAATTTGTATTATTTATAATAAAATAAAAAAAAAATTTATTAAACTAAAAAATATAAGAAGAAAGAAAGAAATAAAACAGATTGAATATTTTTTTAGTGTTGATATATATATATATATATATACTCTACTATACTATATATATACTCAACTTATAGAAGTTGTATATATATATATATATATACATATATATATATATATATATATACATATATATATATATATATATCAACACTCAACTTATAGAAGTTGAGTGTTTACAAAATCAAATATTCGAGTATAGACTCGAAAACGATTTACTTTGATGTGTTTCGCTTTCCTCATTGATATAATAATTATAGTAAATGACTCCATCTGGCAGTTTGTTGGAACTCAACTAGCAGATGAAGGGTGGATACCTACACAGCTGATGTGACAGCAATTTGGACCCCGCAGCCTGGTGACTAAGCGGTTTCGGATTCCTCTGATAATGTTAACCTTGGTTTTTGAGGATTAGGTATTCATTGATTTTTACCCGTTTCCTGAGTATCCCTGTTTTTTAACCATTTTTACATAACCCTCAATTAATTTGGAACGTTAATGTACTTTCTTTTAAAGCTTTTATATTTTCAACTATAACTTTAATGTGTTTACTGAGTACAATACTGAGCAATACTGAGCAATCGAGTTCCAATGATTCGTAGAATGAATAACATCGGAATCATCTTGTAAATTCTGCAGAAAGCCGACGCTTGTTGTTTTTAAAAATTCTGACATTTATTTTAGATACTTCTAGATCCTTTTGAGAACAGCATCCGTGGAAAACACAAATAATCCAAGCGAAATACCAAGTAGACTATTTCCAGGATTTTATCTACACGAATAATAATAATATTATACAAAAGAGGAATGGTTTTTATGTTTGTAACGAACACAAAAACTACTTCACCGATTTCAAAAATTCTTTCACCATTAGAATACTATATTACTCTAGGCATAAATGTTTTAAAAATCCACCCGTACGAAGCCGGGATAGGCCGCTAATAAGTATATAATATAGGAATAACAAATATAAAAAGTAGTCGTCTTGTGTACTAAATGGTTATAGAGGAAAATATAGAAGTAGGTAAACTTCTCTAAATAATAAATAGAGGGTTTGGGATTGCTTCATCATGCATAATACAAGACCTTTTTCTTTAAGTGGCTGGCATCCTGGCCTTAAATATTATTGAAATCTCTGTGAAACGAGCTAATCTAACTACTTCATTCCGCACTCTATCTGACAAGCTTAATTTCTGATCTCTCATGAACCTGTGAGAGCTGGTGGCGTCTGTGGTAACTGACCAAGGTCATTTTCATAGGTACACCTTTCACCAGTTATTCCTACTTGTGACGAGCATATCATATACATACGTTATAATATGTATATGATTTTGTGTAAACACATGCATCCATCTATGATGTCACTTCTTTTTATATCAGTTGAATAATTTCATTTATTTATTCCAGCATCTGCGATTTTTGCAACTTGTTAGTATGAAAAACCTAATACTGCAAAATGTGGGCAAGTATGTACGGTATGTTAGGCTTGGACGTGTTCCTCCGTCTTCTTCCGTATTTTTTTTATTTTACCAAATAGGTAAGCAAACAAGCGTACGGCCCACCTGATGGGAAGAGGTTACCGTAGCCTATGGACGCTTGCAGCAGAGGTGTAACACGCGCATCACTGACCTTTTCAATATTTTAAATCCCCTTTTTAAAGATCTTTTTGAAATCTAGCTATTACCAGCTAGATTTCACCAAGAATATCTTCGAAAAGTTCAATATCATATAGTTGAGGTCAGAGAGAAAGTCTAATTACATTCGTTTTTTTAGTTTGTTTTTTATTAGTTATAAAGAAACAGACTCCATAAAAAATACTTACAACAACACACTCGGTGCACTTCTCATTAATCTGTACAGAAAGTCATTAGGTAGCGACGACCGCTAGGATGGGAACAGTTGTTGGACAAGATTTTTTTATAACTTCTCCCGTCTCTGACACGGGAAGTAATGACGTAGGGACTAGGGAGCGGCAAGCTTGTCATAGATTACTTTACTGGTTGTAAGTAACACGAGTCCTGCCCACGTAGATCGCCCTTCACACAACACACCTTGGAATGCGTATTACGAACTGTACACGAAGGTAAGGTATGCTTTATGATGCCTTGAATCAACCGTATTAATGCATCATGACGTGTTTTTAAATGAAACAATAATATGCAATACACCTTTAATTGTGCTAAACCGGTAAATTAACTGACTCATCACGAGATCTCAGAAACTGAACATGCAAAATAGGTGAAGAAAACATGAGTTAAGGGGCTGACAACCATCAAATTACTTCTCGCTCGCACGTCACGACATGTTGCTTTAAACATCACTAAACCCATTTTCTAAAAATTGCAAACATCCATTTCCATTTTTAATCATGATTTTTTCAATTCTGTTACGATTAATAAATAATTGTAATCGATGATCCAAACATGTTGGATTTGATTTAAACACTGATTATCTTTTGACACGTGTTTATTAGTGAGGCCATTCATCAATATCCTACTAATATTATAAATGCGAAAGTTTGTAAGTATGGATGGATGGATGCTTATTACTCTTTAACTCCAGAACGGCTGAACTGATCTTGGTGAAAATTGCCACAGAGATATATTATAGTCTGGAATAACACATAGGCTACTTTTTATCCCGTGGGAATACCGGGATTTAAGTCTGCGTGGATGAAACCGCGGGGCGCTGCTTGTTAGAATATAAATGCAACAAAAAATAATTTATTTTTACCGTTAATATTTTTAATTCAAAGTTCGTAAGTTAAAAAGTACGTTAAGTCGGTTCTCACTTCTCTAATTTTGGAAGGTATGAACAACACACTGTTCATAACCTGCATGGCCCGTCATTATTAGTGTGTAAATAGAAAGCCCCTAGGAGCTGACCCCTGCTATGCGCTATGCGAATGAGTGTCCACTCAACTTGAACACATCAATCGACATTTCCAACTTCAAACATAAACTAATTGTACGGTTATGTACGTATGTGTACGAACAGATCAAGCTACACAAAGCCAAATAAAAGTGACACTAGACATAAAAACAAGTAGTGCGATGATGATGCGTATTATGTGTGTACATAGAAACCACAAAAAAACAATTTCACACATTTGAAAATCGCAAGTAAGCACCAGTGTTTATCAATGTGGATAAGAGCAGGTCATCTAATAGTAGCGGCCCCATCTTCCCATCCTAAGGTTGTGGGTTCAAAACTCGTGACACGAAATGAAAAAAACCAAAATGGATGGAAATCCAGAGCTTTAATAGCTCTAGATATTTTCCTGAAGGTGCTACGTAGAGGCGAAACACGTGTCGAAATTTTTGGAAAGTTTTTATTTTAGGTGACACGTACGAGTATGTACCTAATGATATGATGATGAGAGGATTTCTAGCCTGGGGATCAAAGTCATGAAGTAGTTGTAGTATTTTTTCAGAGGAGGTATTGCGCTACAATTGATTCACCTCATTGCATGTATTTGAATTCAATAACGTACTTTAGGTGTGTCGCCGTGCACTCAGTCTTTGTATTAAAACTACGGAACGCCACTTTATATGCAAAGTGATTCCTCGCCTAGAAGAAAGCTCATATTGTTTTAAAACAATATGAGCTTTCTTAAAAAAACAGTCGGGTAAGTAATGTTTAACTTTAAGTTAAGTTTAACATAAGATAAACATTTTTTATTAGATTTATAGTGTTTACTACACTTTCCTCTTCCTCTTCCTCTCCACAAAGATTAAGAGAAAAAGATTAAAAGATCAAGAGGAAAGTTGGTAGCGCAGCCCCGTATCAAGTCGAAGGTCGCGGGTTCAAATCCCGCTCGGAGAATAACTTTTGGGACATTATAAAAATCTTTATAAGTTAAACATTACTAACTCGACTGTTTTTTTATATCAGAAAATAATCGATGAAACCATGAAATGTAAAACAAACAGTAATGATATGGTGTACAAATTATAACAGTATAATATATAAATACCTAAAACAATCGAAAAAGAAAAGATTCTCGACTATCTTTAGGCACGGTAGATTTCCCCACAGATATTTTAGTACCAAGCCTACTTACCCAAAATTATATAAGGACATATTTACATTTAGTTAAATATTTACTTAAATAACGTAGTTCACAAAAAACTAATAAATCTCTTTGTTGATTCGTAAAAAAACCTTTGACATGATAGAAGTTCAAAAGCTTACAACCAAATTGAATAACGATAAAAAACGAGGGTATCTTTACGGTGAATTTAATATAGGCGCAGGTAGCTGCCGGGTAGGCAGGGTAGATATAAAGTTCATACACTGATGATATTCTATGACAGGTATGCAATCGAAAAATAGAAAAGGTTGACTATCCCTAAAACAAAGCATGGTATGAAACAGCTGATGTAAAATTTACAAAACCCGGCGATTGTTTCTGATAGGGACGCATCGTGCTATCTTTCATGATGGAATAAATGTATGCTTTGCTATGCCACTATCACATCTTGTAAGAAATATCAGATTCAGCGCTGGACAGTAAGAAGCTATAAAACGCATGCACAAACACATGCACTTAAGACTCGGAAACTCACAAAGTAGCTAAGTTAACTTACACAATGGTTTGGTCAAAGCAATATTCAATTGGAAGTGCTGGCCGAACGGGCTAAGTTTGCGCCCCTGTTTTGGGTGAAAGTTTTAAGAGCTTGCAGTTTTGTTCGGAAAGTATGTCAAATCAATTTTAATGAACTTGTTCCTACTAACTTCGGCCGATGCAGGTTTTTGCATTATGCTTGTGCTTAGTGGCTTTGCTTGAACTCCCACGCGGACTGGAATTGATATAAACGTTTATCAGCGCTAGACGTGTTCTCTATGAGTTTTCCCACAGTATAGTCGATATCGGCCACAGAACTGCATCTAGATATCTGTATCGTGTTCTGTGTTATCGGCTGTATGTTATGAATAATGAAGGCTATGATCTATAATAGGTGCGCCTAAAATCCTCGACACTGTAGAATGCCTTCTCGATCAGCCTAGCTAGATCTATATTTTATATAGGTATTCGGTTGTGTACTAAAATTATGTATGGCCATCCCTTGTTTTTTGAGTGCAATAATATCTTATTATTAGATGTATGTGTTATGGATTTTTCTGTTGTAATTGAAAATATAATTTGTAGTAAAAATTACATATGAAAACTCAAAAAATTCTAGTCCAGTAGACTGACTCTGCTACCTAGAAGTGAACTTAGCTAGTGTATTAAATAAATATGACCAATAATGTGTTATACCATTGCATGACATGTAGACGCAGTCATTCCCTTGGGGTCTATATATCAATTTCATATGTAACAAGTTGCAATCATGTCTCTGCTCTTAAGTACCTACTCGCTGGTTTTCCTTTACGTTTCAAAACAGTGCACATACACTTTTACAATGTATTTATCTCATACGACGGACACGACGGGTACGTCACGTACGACGTAACTCGCGACGGGCATGAGATAAGTTTCTGTGAATCGACTCATTGCACTTAAGAGCCCGGTGACAGCAGCTCGCAATTTCAAAATGCGATTGGCTATTATTTCATTTCAGGGAAATTATTTGAAAAAATAACTATCCAGTGACACACATAAATACTATTCGAATACAAATAATATAATAATATAAGAGAAATATGCTTGAATCAGAAACCATTTTGGTATTAGGCAAAGGCGTAAGGCCAAACATACATACAAACCTAATACCAAAATGATTTCTGATTCAAGAATATTTCCTTTATATTATTGTATTATTTGTATTCGAATAGTATTTATGTGTGTCACTGGATAGTTCTTTTTTCAAATAATTTCCCTGAAATGAAATAATAGCCAATCGCATTTTAAATTGCGAGCTGCTGTCACCGGGCTCTTAAGAGGCTAATAATACAACTACGTTTCGTGCGCGCATACCACGGAATGTTAAATGAATAATTCTGATTAATAAATATAACGCAAGTCACAGGCTGACTGTCACAAGAAACTTAGGTCATCAGTAGTGCTATTCCGTCAACAAAATTCACTCAGGTGACCCTAGAATCCACAGTTTTCACTAGCGCCACTATTGGCGAGTGGTAATGCGTGAGTAACGTGAGTAAGGTAATGCTCGTGTTCGATGAGAGCCCGGATCCAATAGGTGAAACTCCTCGTGACTTTCATGTTTAGGGAATCGACACCCAGATGGACGGATTTGCCACCAAACTGACACGGCGATGTATCATCACTCAGAGCGACAGTGGAGCAACAAAATGATCGAGTACTAAAGATTTCGTGCCATAAAGTTACATCTCCTCCATCAATCTATTGAGTTATCTGCCTTTTCTTTTTCAAGAATATTTTTTTGGGTAATAAATTACATTTGGACGTGAAAGTCCGGTCTATTATAGCAAAGAACTCCAGAGTTCATTCTGCGTTTTCGCTAATTTTATTAAAGAACCATATGATTATGTTTCATGAACGACCAAGAGATTCGTAAAGATAATCTAAACTCACACCTTGACTTACCTAAGCTTGAACTTAAACTATGTAGTACTTACGAGTATATCACACACAATAAATAAACTCTGATTATTCTTGGAATATTACTATTTTTGTAATATGTGAGCGAATAAAGCTTAAATGACTCATTAAAGCCTTTAATCGCTAAAATAAAAAAATTAGGTTATTCCGCTAGTTAATATTTCATATCGTTAAAGTGCATTTATTTTATTTAAATCTTTTTGTTCACGTGAAATAATATTATTAGGTCGGGTACATCTAGCATAACTTTAGTATCAGGTGTGATAAATCCAGGACATGAATACAAAAGTATGACAGAATCTACCGATTGATTTTTTATTTTAATTAATACATTTCAAATTAATATGATTTGGACAATTTACTTATAATGCTATGCAAGTCATTTAACCCTCCTGTCGCATCATTATTCAAAGTCCTGCCCAAAGCTCTTAGTGATCATGCAATTCCTTTCCACATCGTAAATCCCTAGTAGCATTTAATAAAATCCCATACGTTTGAATTTGAGGATTCATGTTTTTTCGCAGTCAGCAATAATACCCTTACGGTATTTAGGTACCCACTCATTCAAATTTATGAGAATGCTGGTTTTAATTATTGGGCACTCCGAGTTTAACTCTTTTTATTATGCAGTTCAATGACACTTCTATTTGTGGGACGCCCTCCTTCCTGATGAACCGACGATATCGGAGGACGATATAAGAGGAAGCCTATGTTCAGCAGTGGACTGATTCAGAGAGCCTTCTTTCAAAAATACTACATCAAACTGAATTTTTAAATTTAAGTGTTTATTTCAGCACCAATACCAAGTGACTTGGCAAGCGATTAGTATTGGTCGCGCTTTCAGAAACCGACCGTAAGAATCATCGTATATAAACTAGCATTCTATCAGGCAACTACTTACTGAAGTGCTCACAGTTTGCACGGACCTGACTTCGTGAGGGTCGTTGAAAGTATCAAGAAAACGATCTGAGGAGTTGTTCAAGGGATGACGGAAGGCAAAAGGGTGAACAGGATGGGTCGTCCAAGTATGAACGTCGACGTGCATATTGTTCGCGAGTAAATAATAAATGTTTAACTTTTTTGCGAAACGAAACACATTCAAACTCTCTAATAAAAACTCCAACGTTGGAGTGCGGGTACGCTAAGTTTCCAAAGGGTGCCAGAAGCAAACTACAAATAAAACTTTTTTTGTTTTATTTTTATTATTTCAGCGTGCATCGTCCCATTGCAAGGCAAAGGCCTCCCTATCAGCCTTCCACGTTTTCCAGTCTTAGGCCCTTGAGGTAATATGTATTTTGCATTATAATATTTTTATAATACCTGATGATATTTTTTTACATACCTATATGATTTTAATGTACCTACCAAGTATAGCGAATCATCATCACCACATAGTTTAAAACAAAGTCACATTCTCTGTCCCTATATCCCTAAGTATGCTCAAATCTTTAAAACTACGCAACGGATTTTGATGCGGTTTTTTTAATAGTTAGTGATTCAAGAGAAAGGTTTATATGTATAATACATGCATGATATAGTAGAAAAACAATGTGCACCCGTGCGAAGCAGGGGCGCGCGGGCAGGTTGCTAATAATTATATTCATTTGTGAGTAAGTATTTAAAATGATATACCGTACCAATTTTCATATTTATTGTATCAAAATATATACTGGTTTATGAATTTATATACAATTGTTCCCTATCATCTATACATAAATAGTTCGTGCGTTTTTTCAAAACTTTACTGAAGGAGAAGGTTTCTAGCATTTAGTTCGCATAATTAGTATGCATGTTTTTTTTTATAAATTATATAATTATGTCCGTGAAAAAAACTTCATTCCACAGAATACACTTCCCTCACACGCACAATTTGTGCTGAATGCGTACCAATATTTATCATTTTTTCATTTTTCTTGGTTTAACTTTATTTGTATTTTATGTTTCGTGTTTTTGTTTTAATTACCTCCTTAACTTTGCTTATATACGAGTAACTTCTTTTGTTTTATAATATTTTTTGTTCATATTCGCCTTTAGCGATTAGACATATAATACATATAAGTTTTTTGCGTACAGAGTAAGAATCTATAGTTGGCAGTATGTATAGTATAAATTTCACAAATGGTATTTTTAGTGCTGTTGATTCCATGACAAATAAATAAAAAATAAATAAATAAAATGTATCGTACATAATAAACTGAATGAGCTATTTCAGTTATTGATACATTTTATTCTGTGAATTAAATATTTTTTATAGAACCCCCGAATAATTATCAATCTTTGTATTCCCAACATACAAGTAGATCAATATTCCCGTTGTACTCGTACTTTATCATGAAACAGCTGTTTGAGATTAGCATTATCTTTGACAGTTTTCACAGATCAGTTGGTAGTAGCTTTGCCTTCTGTACCGTAAGCCGAGGGTTCGATCCCCACCCAGAACAAACATTTGTGTGATGAACATATTATAGAGGTTTGTTCTCCGTCTGGGTGTTGTATAATAATTAGTATAGATTTACAATAAAGTATATAAGAGTATCAGCTAGGTATCAGTTCCCATATAGATATTGCTGTGTTGGGAATGTCCACCAATAGGTACTTATTTATATTTTATATCTTGTACGTTACCACTTTTTCTTTTCTTTACATTTATGAACTGTTAAATTTTACAGATATACGGCTTTTCAGTTTGCGATTGTACGGTAATCCCTAGCTGCCGACAAAGGTTTTCTTGAATAACTTTAGCTAAATTCACGAGCAAAATAAACACGCTTTAAATACATTGATAGCTGGTCATGGTGGGCGGATTAATTACTATTATCATTATAAGGTCGTTCCAAGTCGCACCCTGCTAATAAATCGAGGGCTGACTATACCATAAATATAGTAGGGGAGTAGACACCAACCATCAACGTAGGCGCCAACTTTTAAAAAACAAGATAATATTATAGTTATTCCCAGGACATAGAGTATCTGAACAACAATATAATTGGACTAATGAACTGTGTGGTAGAAGCAGACATAAAAGCATTCGGTGTTGTATAAAAGAAAATTCGGTTTTTAATTAGTCGAATCGATATGTATAGTGTCCAATTTCCTTGATATATGAAATGTGATCATTTTCAGTATGAGACACACACAAGCTGATCTGATGATGGAGAGTTAGTCTCTCCTATTTTGTGTAAATAGAAGAGACTATTCAAGTCTACGAGCAGTTCTTTGTTGTTTATATTATAACCCTCTACTAGCTAAAAACAGCTTTGTTGTTATTTTCATTAGGGTTCCGTACATCCGTACCAAAAGGGTAAAATGGGACCCTATTACAAAAACTCCGCTGTCTGTCCGTCTGTCTGTCCGTCTGTCTGTCCGTCTGTCTGTCCGTCTGTCTGTCCGTCTGTCTGTCCGTCTGTCTGTCCGTCTGTCTGTCCGTCTGTCTGTCCGTCTGTCTGTCCGTCTGTCACGCTGTATCTCATGAACTGCGAAAGTAAGACAGTTAAAATTTTCCCAGATGATGATATTTATGTTGCCGCTATAACAACAAATACTAATAAAAACAGAGTAAAATTAAATTTATGTAGTGCAGTGCAGCTCACATACAATAAACGTGTTTTTTGCCGTTTTTATGGTACGCGAGTCCAACTTGCACTTGACCGGTTTTTTATACCCCATAATGTCATCTGCCTAAGAAAATCCATTGCTGGATACGGAAATCCATTGCACGATCGTGGCACAGCCCGTAGGAATTCCGTATTCGTGTTTTTATATTTTGTTCTCTACTCGGCTTTATTGTGTACACAGTCCGAACGGTGATTTTCGTACATATTTGGGAAAATTTAATGAATACACGAACACGAATAGCGATGTGGAGTGCCACCATCTTTATTCCAATATTAAACCCTAATAATTACAATCATAATAATTTGAAATATAATAAAAATGGATCATGGCCTAAGTACGCGAGCATACCCTTTTTGATCTTCCTAATCAGAATGTGAAAAAGCAAATCGATTACCGCTTGATAAGACACACGCTGTTGACACAAAGTAAAATAAAACAATTTAATGACACCTACCTATTGACAGAGCACGGAAAATGAATCAAAATTTATTCTCAAAAAATCAATTCAATTGAGAAACTCATCAATCGAAATACCTAATTAATTGACAAAGAAGAACTAAAGATAATGAATGCTTGAATTTCTTCGTAACAAGTTAAGATTGAGGAGCCATGAATAATTGGGATTGTTAAACAAAATTATATAAATGTTTGATATTTTGTAATGATAATAATTTAATTTAGTTAGTTAACTGGCTACATCCGTTGTAATAACAAGTACCACTCTCTCGCTGTTGTTGGCACATCTAGACGGGTAGGTACCGTCTTATCTTATCCCTACAGCATAACTTAATATTTTACAACATAAGCTTCAATAAAACTCTAGTAGGTAATTCCACCAAAATTAATTCGTGGCATTTTATTACGTTTTTAGGGTTTTTATAGGTTAGGTTAGGTTAGGTAGGGGGTTAGGGGGGGCGTGCAGGCCCCGCTGTCAAGGCGGGCGGTCGTCGGCGGGGAACTGGACGAAAAGGCTCTGCCAGTTTCCCAGTTCCCCTCCATGGTGACGACGCGGGAGTGCCGCTGGGTCGTTTAGTGGGTATACCGGCCCTCACAGGCCGGGGAGTCCCACATATCCCCCCCATCCTCCAATGGCCCCCCCATTAACGCGTAACGCATTTTTCCCAGCGAAAAAAAAAAAAAAAAAAAAAAAAAGGTTAGGTAACGTATCTTTGGTATGAGGGTGAACTAAACCGTCTCAGTGGAACTGTAGGTACCTATTTGTCATTTAAAAATATTTTAGTAGACCATACTTATGAGTTGTAAAAGACGCAATATTTTATACGGATAGGTTACTACTTTGAGATAAAGTTAAGCGCCCTTAGTACCTAGATAGGCTAGGTATATCTAAATCCTATATAAGTAATATATATTTCATGATAAAACGCTGAATTAACATTTGATTTCCAAACAAAAGCTGTTTGTTGGAACTAATGAAACAGCGAAACTTGAAACTTGTAATTGATGACTAACTCCACTCCCTGGTAGGTAGCAGCCGTTGGAAACATTGTAAGCCAAGGTAGGTACTTGAGTAGTAGTACCAATTCTACCTTACTAAGATTTGGTATGATACTGAGGAAGATATACAAAGCCTATTCCTATATTTTCTATATCTTCTAGTCCTGCCCAGATAGGTAAAAGTTGGTCGCGGTACCTCAGACCGAATAAAGAAGTAGGTATGTACTTCTTTTTCTGTCGGTAGCACCTATTAGTAAAATTAAAATGAAATAGGCTCCTGGCAACTGTGTCTACGGTGCCTGGGGCATGGTAGACACCCTCTGTTCTATTGGAGCCTGGATCACAGATGCCTATTTATAGGTACCTACCTACTCAAAGCTCACACTCCTACTCAAAGTTAAATGTGGAGGTACCTACTAACATTTGATTTACAGGACTAGAAAGAAAGAATTAAACTCGCATTGTTATAAACGCAACAGGACAAGCTGCTACCCAAGTGATACGATACCAAGAAAGCGATAACAACAGACAATACCTACTATCTCACTAAACACGACACACTTCGGAGAAATAAAGTGCACTTAAACATGCGGCTCTTGCATGTAATGAGCACACAGTAGCCCTCAGCCTGACTCAACCGACGAAATCGAACGCTCCGTGCATGATCATTGACCACTAATTATACTCTAAATAGAACAATTTAAGCTTTTGTCGAGGAACACATTCGAAATACACACAGTGAATCAGTATACGCGTGCAAGAATTCGAATAAGTTTCCAGTAAAATCGGTTTTACTTACCGGTTTAGTGAGGACTACGTCCAGCCATTGCCTATGGATACACAAGCACACGCAAACCGCGAGCTTATAAACAAACTTTTAAAAAGTTTTTTATAACACCGACTCAGGTACAAAGTACCTATGCGTGGGATTAGGGAGTGGATCTCCTGCTTGATATGTCGTAATAGAACTTTTTTGTTGTCGGAACAGGTTTTGGTCGGTGGAATGTTAGTTTGTAAGTTTATCGGAAAGGCGCGCGCGAAGCGAGCGAGGGAGTCGCACGGACACTCGGCGCAAGGTCTCGCACGATATGAAGCGCGCCGCCGCTCGGCTCGCGTTGGCTGCAACCCGCCGCCGCCACCGCCGCCTCCAGGCGGGAGCGGAGCAGCGCAATGTCACTTCCCGCACCCTGTCGCCCCCGCCCCGCCCCGCACCCCTCCTATGACTTACCATGGACCCGTCAAGTCATCGTTCTATCATGTTGTTTGTTATCTCCCCAGCTCCCTGAGGAGTAGTTGAGCCTTCGCGAGAAGGCTCAGCTACTCTACAGCTACAGGTGCTTAAATTACGCACCGCGGACGTTCCACGTTTCCCGACTTTGAACTAAAGAGCTTTAAGTGCTCGAAACTTTTCAAAGTTAATGGAATTTCAGCATAAGTTTACGATAGGGAATATCAAATAAGGCAACCCAAACGAAACTACGTAGTTAGTAGTACGTGAGCAGTAGTGCCTTACTAGTGTCAGACAAGCGTTGGCGGACTTTATAGTCAGCAGTTTAGTTGCGTTAAATTTAAATGAAATTGGATTTGATTCGGTTTAAGAGCTTTTAACCACTTCTTATAAAATTTATGTTTTTTTTTAAACTGATGAATAAAATTTAGCTCATAATTATTATGTGAAGTAGGTGTCTTAGTACGACGGTGACGCCTCAGGGCCTGGCCAGCGGGAATAACATTAACCTTATTTTGTTGAGTTCCAACTACCTCACGACGACACAAAACGTGCCCACGAGGCGCATTATGCCTATCGCCAAAGTTCCGGTGAGTCACGCATGCATACTGATCAGTGCATGCCCATTGGTCATTGGTCGTTCTACAAGTTTAACCCACCAGTTGCCATCGGCCGTAACGACTACAGATACTACATCATTTGGTATCCCAGCACACGTTCAGTTATTTTAGCGTCTGCTAGCGCTAGCTAATGAACTGCATAATATCAATTTGACCCAAACAAAATACTTTACTAAAATGTTTGCAAGTGTGTGCAGGTATTCCTGCAATTTAACCGCTTGTCAGAACTAAATAGGTTTTACATTGATCCTCGAGGTTATTCAACGGTTGAATTATGGATTCTCGGCAGAGCCTATCAAGGATAACGGCTTTGAGGTCATCAGATTCTGCAATTTGCCTGCCTTCACTGAGCGAGGCAATACCTAAGTGTGTTTTTGTACCCGGACAACGAGACAAGATTACCTATATTGCGTATCAAATTAATTTGAGTAAAATAATACCCTCTCATTCATAACTAACCCCTGTCATTTTATAGCGGCTCGATAGAGTATTCTTGTCGCTATCACTTTCATGCCTACGAAAAGAGAGAGGAACAGACTTATCGAAGCTATTGGCGCTCTCAGTGACCAATGAATAAGGGCCATGTACAAAATTTCAAATAATAATTAGTAGTTAGTATTAGTAGTAGTTTAATATATCCCTCGTCGATTAAATTGTCTACTTGATGTCTACTTCGCTCATTGTGCAGTCTTTAATAATAATGACATATCTGTAGAATAGAACGTAGATTGTAAATTGAAACACAGTTGCTCAAATCTTTAGTAATTATTTACTAGGTAAGTAAGACTATTATGCGATATATCCAGTATGAAAAGAGTTCAAATGAAATCATACTCAGTAAATAACTTTTTGGATATACTTAAAAAACTAAATTAATATATTTTAAAGACGACGATACAAATTTATTATTTTTATTCGTATCAATGTCACTCACTATGCTATTTGTGAATGACTGAAGAAAACATGAGAGCAATTAACCAACCAAAACTAATCTATTATACTTTTGCACAGGGTGATTGGCGAGATGCTGGGGTCATAAGCATCGTCTAAAATGGGATGAACTTGCGACCTTTTCTGAATATTTTATGACTTATCGGCGCACGGGCGAGCTATCAGCAAATACATACCCAAGGAATTTGAATACTACTAGTACATACATACCTATATATGTATTTTTGTAATTTCCAGATATAAAAGCGAGTTGCTATACGAATCTCGTGAAATGTATATTAATATAATATATATTATATAGTATAATATATATTATAATGTATATTATATAGTTTGTATTAGACAATAAGAAAACTGTGAATCTAAGAATGAATAAATAAATAAATAAATTAGCAATAGTATAAATATAAATAAATTCTTCGTCAAAATGATCTCAGCATGGTATCGTTACCTTTTGCTGGCTTCCACTTGTGCCTTTCTGTTTGACGCGACTCTACCACTTATTTTGAATGAACTCATAATCAGAACATTTACTTAAGTTCTGGCAAGTTCCGTAGGTATTTCTTAAATATTATAGTAATTATAAAATACTAATAATGTCCTATTGCATATAAAGGCTTAGGGTCAAGGAATACCATTAGATTAGCCTACCTACTCAAACAAGGATCTTTTATACATTTTTATAGTAGCTGCCACCAACAAAGAAATACCAAACCTCAAAAAAGCTGATCCCTCAGAGCTTTAATTTCATCTGAAGTGAAAACGACTGAAGTGTACACGCTTTCGCTTTTATTCTCCACAAACCTTTCTTGGGGATAAACGTACCTACCTACGCTTTGCTCAAACTCATGCCAATACCAAGTTGGAAGCGGCCTTTACATATTTTAGGAGCATCATTGTTTGAGAACCATAACGTAAATTTGTAATTTTGCCTTGCGGAATGACTCACGGTGTCGTTACGTGACGGACTTATTCAGTCCGTTGATATGTAATGGCTATCGAGCCTTATTCTAATAGAGAGCACCAGTTGCCTAGTGGTAGGTAATGTGTGGAAGCCTTCTGATCCAAAAATCACGGCTTCATCCTGTATGAAGCCGAGTTACCCATAGCCATATCGCGCCACAATTAGGTATTTTGTGGTGAAATCGAAGAATCAAACACTTTTATTTTACAACATGCGAGTACGGATGAGTGTATTCTAATACAAGAGTCGTTTTTATTTATTTAATTAGTTCATCTAATCCACGTGTAATCCACACACAACGCTGGCAGTGCGTTGCGGCCATAGACTTAGGAAACTAATTTGCTATGGGTTTCTTAAAATTTATTGAGGTTCATGGTTTCTTATCTCTTTGGTTGCGGCAGACCTCTCACATGAAGTGGAAGGATGTATGAAGGAAAAAGCAATAGGTACAACTAATCTAATCTAATTACAACTTTAGGAAAGTCTGTGCGCCCGTTCATTCACAAAGCCGTTTGGCTTTAGGATAACTGGTAGGTACATAATAAAAGTGCGTGAAAATTAAGCTTTAGTACGGTTCAGC
This sequence comes from Plemyria rubiginata, assembly GCA_963576535.1. NCBI lineage: Eukaryota > Metazoa > Arthropoda > Insecta > Lepidoptera > Geometridae > Plemyria > Plemyria rubiginata. The sequence continues at coordinate 9,363,969 of OY754905.1, forward strand.
AAACAATTAGAACATCTAACGAGTCGAGGTTGTCCCCACGAATTCCTTTTGTTTGGAATGCGTCCTTTTCTTCGCGAACGCCCGCTATAATGGCTGTAGCAAAAAGTCTTGGACCCAATCTGTTCAGGAACTCCAAGGCGCACTGTGTCACTTCATTATGTAGAGTGTAATCACAATTTTATTTTAGACTAATGATCTTAATGCAGACAGCTATGTTCACGTCTTTAAAAAGATCAGCAAAAATATAATACAGGTTAACATCTCATCATAAATCAGCCAAGTGCGTGCCGGACGGAACACGCACTGTAACTGCCGATTTTTTTTCTAAAGGACTTTAAATGAAATAATGAAAGGTGTTTGAACACCTGATGTTGAGCGGTTACCTCTCTTGTATCATCAGTATAATACAATGTGACAAAGACTAAAGGTCGCGGGTACAAATCCCGCTCGGAAAATAACATTTTGGATACTATAAAACCTTTGTGATTTCCTACTAATTACAAATATTTGACATGGCAAAACCAGCTAAAGTAGGTTCCCAGAAAATCCCAGTTTAGATAAGTGCGGTCAAAGATCGATAAAGAAAACAAACCATTTATAATTTAAATGCTTTATTACGGTAGATACAATAAAAATAAATAAGTTCTACACGTGTATACTTATACTTAGCGGTTGACCATGTCCTATGAGAATTAACAAACACCAAATAGGTAAATGCAAATCCGTCAAGTGACTAATAAAATAAGCTTTATAATCTCAAATAGCTTGTGTTTTAGTTAGGATCTTCCTTTATATTTAGAGCCGGCTAACGCCTGCAAAGTGAAGAAATGTTTTAGTGCGCTAAATATCTTCGAGTAGTACTTGGCTGAGCCCATAGACGAGTCAGATTTCAATTTTCTGCATCTTATTTTTCTGCCGCCTGAAAAGGTCAACGTACTCTTGCTTACAAAAAATAAAAATAAACATAGCAAAACAGTTGTTTGTATGGAATTGATATTTACATGTTCTTACCATCTCGTGTCGCATCTCTTCGTTGATTCGCTCGCGCAGCTCGGTAGGGATATCGCTCTCAGCCACGTCTTGCAGAACAAAGTTCAGTTGAGAATTTCTGTGGATGAAAAGCTCCGCATCGTTACCGTAATTAAAAAAAAATACTTGTGCGTAGTGTGCTAAAACAAGTACATATAGTAGGTAACTTGACAGAAGGCTGCCCGAAGACCTTTGCTGCACCTGTCTAGTCAGTAGTCACAGATATGCTCAAAATGCATTTAATTAAAAAAAGTGCATTTATATAATACACTAACTGGATGTAGATGAGCATGTACGCGCTAGTAGCTCTCCTCGCGAGATATGGCGCGTGCTCTTCACCGCCGTAGTTGTACTCTATAGCCTCCTGCTTGCTGCAACGGGAGACCACATCGTCGTCGAACTTGCACCACTGTCAATAAAATGCACCAAATATTTGGGTCAGTATTTTAAGTTTTTATTCTAGTTTTGTCTTGCACAAATTCTGAATATCGCCAAACGGAAGCTTAAGGTAATTTTGTAAAACAAAAATACTTCGTATAGAAAACTAGATAATTCATTTGTAGTTTTATTGTAATCGGGGTACTGTGCAAAACTGTAAAGGAGAACACTGGTGGTCGAGGGATTCTTGTGCCACCAATGATGGTTGAGGGTCAGATCCTCTGCATTAACCTATCAGAAAACAGATCACACGTCGGTATTGATGCCAGCAGGTTGATCAACGTAACTTTTGTTGCATTCAAAATCCGGTTGCCTATGTCAATTGGCAAGCGGATTTTGAATGTAACAAAAGTTACGTGATCAGCCTGCAGAAGCGCAATTAATAGTTTCATTCAAATCTCAAACAATTATCGTTAGCGTACCTCTCGGTACCTTGGCCCGAGGGCCTGTCTGTCTGTGTGTCTGTGTAAAGTCTGGTCTAGCTCTCGCAGAGCGTGTACCTCGGTACACGCTCTGCTAGAGCTAGAGCAGAGCGTGCCTAGTGATAGCGTACCTTTCCGTCCCCCCTGGGGTTGATGAAGACCACATAGTGTCCTCCGTGGTTATCCCCAGAGTGAACCAGCACGGCGTGCAGCGTGTAGTGAGAGGGAGACGAGGGAACTTCCTGCAGGTATGGGTCCAGGTTGATCTTTTCGTAGAATTCAAACCTGTAAAAATTTCAGGGTACGTTTTTTTTCATCTTCGTACAGAATATTTGTATTAGCTTTGTTACTTTTATGCTCTTGTACGAGTCAATTCTATTATTTCCTTTTTCTTCAACTACAATTTGTCGAGTCAACCATGCGTTATTCTAAAAAAGCATAGCAAACCACACTGTGACAAAAAGGAAAAATAATACAAACTTCCATGTTTGTCACAAATCTGACTTTCTTTCTACTATCTTTATAAATTCTAGATATAACCACATCTGTTATATGCACCTATCGTTACAATACATAATACCTACTATAAAACATTAATTACATACACTTACAAAAAAGAAATTACAGGTACACGAGGCTTAAAATCTGCATGCCTCGAGTTCATCGACACAGGGCAGTGCATCGTAAGGCACGTTCCTTTCAAGTGTGACTTACGATGCAATGCCTTATGCCTTTGTGTGCCTTGTGAGGTGAGGGTTACTTAACATCAGGTGGGTCATCTGCTTATTAAACTAACAAGTATTATAAACAATAAAAATTAACTTGATCAGAGAAGGTCACTAGCTCACAAAGACCTTTGTCCTTTGACCTAAGGTTGCTGCATACCTGACGAGATAATACCTCGGACGGGACGCGAACGGGACGGAGACGTGACTGCCTCAGTTCAAAAGCCCCGTACGTGCCACGTTCCTGTCCCGACTTCGCGACATATGCTCTTTCATATACATTTTGTATGAAACGATGCCTTTAAAGCCCGTTCGCACCAGGCTTGTAGCGAGTCAAGTAGCACCTCCCACCACGGTATTTTGGTGCTATCAGGTGTTCTGTTTCTGTTCTGTTCTATAACCCGTGATTTCGTTGAATAGTACCTGTCGTTAAACTTAACGGAAGCATCGCTCTGTGGGTCGTACTGGAAGCGCATGAGATGCAGGTGCAGAATGGGTGGAAAGTGATCAAAGCGGACCCCCTTCTCGGCTTCCTGTAGGCCGTGCTCGCCGGCGTCATACTTATTATCTCCGTCTAGCAACTCGGTGCTGATGTAGTCTTCAAAAGACTCGAAAACTGAAATAACGTCTATTAAATTCAGAAGTTGGAATGGACATCATTATACATTGTTGGAAGGAGGAATGCAATAACGCTCAGAGATAGATCAGATAGATATTATACTCTTTGTTGCTAGAAAAAACACTTATTCTCTCCATGTAGCAAGCTCGGTGCTGATGTAGTCTTCAAAAGACTCGAAAACTGGAATAACGTTTGTTAAATTCTGGCATTGGAACGGTCATCATTATACATTGGTGGAAGGAGGAATGCAATAGCGCTCATAGATAGAAAGATCTTTATTGCTAGACAAAACAGTATCGTATATATATGCGAAACGAATGCTACAGAGCATTATGTATTCTTTTCCTTTTATTCTTTTATTGAAAAAACTGAATGAGTACACAAACATGGATGTTAAGGAGCTAAACATACATATTCGTTTTATTTATAATATTAGACAGCCTTCTCAGTTTGTAGTAGCTCTGCCTTCTGCGCCGTAGGCCGTGGGTTCGATATTAGAAAAACTATTGCAGCCTCAGCAATTTCACACTTACTGTTCTTCTTTCCTTTTACGCTGAGCTGGATGTCATAGAAAGTTTCATTTCGTGAGCTGGTGCAGTTGACATTCTTGCATTTAATAAAAGATGTCATTTTGCCTTCGAACAAACTCGGCACCGTATTTTCGACAACAGTTCCTTTCATTTTGTTGTCGAGTTTCTCTAACAGCACCTGCACAATTGTAAGAATAATAACGAAACGGCGGTTGAGTTAACGCGTTGTATACGTAGTTCATATGAAAAGCTATTTACGCGTAAAAATTCTTGAACATCATGTTGCATAAATGAATCTAAAGTTTCCCATCCAAAGCTCTTCGTCAGCTTCTTTGTGGCTACAGGCTTTTCAGAAAACTCGAGGTCGTAAAAAACTCTTTGGAGTGCGAAGGCCACAGATCTGGAGCTGTCTACACCTACTGTGGGAATCTTGTAGACTGCTTTTCGTAACACATTTGTAAAGAATAGAGTTTGCAAGAGTGAATTCATGTAGCATGTAGCTCCTTGATTTTTGAGACCTGGTAAAAAAAGGCATCTCATTACTCTTGCGTGAGTATTGTTTATTAAATTTACTTCTTTTGAAGGAAGGATTAATTTCTTACCAACATATCCAGTATGTTTTTTGGAGTCCCAACACACGCCATGAGGAGCTTCAGCCATAACGTGAGCTTCGATTGTGATGCTGTCATTACTTACATATCCGCTGTCAGGGTTCATCAAATTGTCCCAAGAGATGAAATGAGCGAAGCCCCAATCATTTTCTTTGCTGTGAGAATGATGATATTAAAAGAGATAAAGGTAGGTAAATACACCCATCACATAAAAACTTTTTGTTAATTTATTTTTGTAAATTATTATTATTATTTTTCTTTGTGTAATCACATGTACAACATTCATTACGAATATCTTACTCTAACATTTAATAATCTGTTACCAATAAAGAACTATCGACTATAACAACAAAAACATAACTTGTAAAATAAACCAAGTCTCGCAACTGAGTTCTTTTAACGTAAAAGATTGTAAGATCCATGTAATGAAAACACAATGTATCTCATACTCGTAATATATTTTGCCGTTTTCTAGATAGAGAGAATACGCTCTAAAGATATAGCATTACAAAGTTATATAAGCAGTTGGTGTATCTATGTAGAAAACTGGACCAAAATTGCAAAATATTTTAGTTTTTTCTTGACACTAAACCCTAATTGTTCTAAATTTTAAGATTCTATGTGTGATATTTGAAATATACCGTATTTATACAATGCCTGATTGTTTACTGAAAATTCAGGCTTCTAATTTTATCCACAACGAAGTTATAGGGGTTTGAAAATAGCCTGAACTGCTTTGAGAAAAGGATGGTAAGGCCGTGCCGCTCTTTTGCTCGACTTGGCGGGGGGTACAGATATTTCTGTGGATTGGGTAAGATACCGAGTTAGTAAAAGGGAAAGCCTACCTATTTAACTCACCTGTGGTACATGTGATGAAGCTTTCTACACAGATTATCACCGCCAGCTGACAGAAGCTTTATTTCTCCTAGACCGTAGCACGACCATCCAGGCGAATCGCATTCCGCATTGCACTGTAGAAATATACCGAGAGCTTTCTGTTGCCGCCGTTCTGTGCTCTCGCTGGTTTGGCGGATCATAACAAGTACCCTCCACGGCAGGCACCTCACGTAGCACGATGGTGACAGAACCTGCTCCGTTAACTCGCTTATGTTTTGAACGGTGAAGGAGAATGATGCTTCTGGACGGGCAATGTCGTCGTCTTCTTGAACCTTTGTCTATAAAAATTAAAGGAATTTATTGACTCAAGTATCTAACCGAATCCCCATTTATTTCAACTTTAGTGCATACACATTATGCCTAGTCTATGTCTGGCTTCCGAGAGACACATAAAGTGCATCCCGCAGTCATACATAAAAGGCGTCAGTCGTGGACGATGTACGGTAGAGGCTACGAACAATTCGATGCAAGATATAGCTGGCGGTCCACCGCACCCGGCAGCAATACCTATATCAAGATCTCCGCCGCTTCCATTGCCGCGCCTGCCGTAGTAGGTCGTAGTCCTGTCTTTCCCATGACCTTAACTTGTGTTAGGCAAAACCATGGTCACTAATCCACAACTACTAATAGTGATTGAAAATAATATAACCTATTCTTGCATGTTTTATAATATTAATTAAATTCTTAAAAATTTCAGAGCTACGTTACCGGAAGATTCGTCTGCAGAGTAGGTGCAGCTTCAACGCCGCCAGGTTCAATCATTTTGTCAGCAAGTTGAAAGTAAATCTGTGAAAACAACGGTAAAATACGCTTTTATTTCAACATTTTTCTTGTTGGTCTGTTCAAAATTAGGCCATTATGGCCATTAGGTAGGTACTTACTTTATTTCCAAAACTAATTAATAATATTTTATAGCAAAATAAATAAACAAGAAATAATAGAAATTGTTATTGTAAATTTATCAGTTCCATGACATGCACATGACATGCGTCACCCACCATTTATGATTGTCAATTTTGATGTTCAGAATTTAAAAGTTTCAAAAAATTTATTTTGGTAAATAGTATCTATATGAAAACCCGATCCTTGAAGTTTATTCAACTATTTGAGCTACAGTTAGTTAACTTTAACATCGTGGCTATACTCAAGGAATTTGAAAACTACTATATTCCTTGGCTATAAGTACTGCTGTAGTGAAGGTACTGTACCTAACAATGTATAGTACCTGTCACGTATGGAATTCTAAATAGGTACAGCAAATTGTGGATTGTAATGATTGGGCATACCAACTCTGGTTCTTTTAGGATGTCAATAGAGAACCTTAGACGTCCTCAAAGAATCTGTATTAAAATGTCGTACTTGATACCACGTCTGAGGGGATATCTAACGTGCAGCTATTTCATTTTTATGTATGAAGTAAATAAAGAATATTAAAAATACATGAACTATTTTGCATAACGTTTTGCGAGTGCCATAAGGAACTCTGAGAGGGCCGAGATAGCATTCTAGAGCTCAGCTGCTTCGTATTGTGAAAGTTATTTAGTGAAAGGTTTTTACCTCTTATTTCAGATAATTAAGTAGAGCACACAAAGGTAGTCTAGTGGTATCCTCTGCCTTCGATTATTTAATCATCAAAGGATGTTGCGTTCTGATCTCAAAGTAGTAGTGAGATTCGTATCCATTAGTGCACCTTCTTAGGTGAGGTTAATCTCATATACTCATGGATTTCTTGGGGTTACTACTACCTACGTACTCGTACCTATAGCGATGATTTTTTTAGCAACTAAAATGTTTGGGTGAAATGTGTCCGACTTATGGCAGATAGCCAAGTCCGAACTATAAAGTTTCTTTATCAAATTTCAGAACCCTATAAATCACTGATCTGTAATAGACAAGTACTTATAGTAGAGATCAGTGCTATAAATAGAAAAACCAAATTAATATAAGCTTACTATGGCAATAAAAATAACATTTTGGCACATCGAATTTGGCGATCCCGAAGTGTGACACGAAAATGCGAATAAAACTCAAATTGGTTCCCGCTTACTTTCGTTCAACCAAGTAATAAGTAATATGAACTGAACTCGTGTGAGGGTACAAGGCTACATTATCATAAACGGTTCCCGGGGCTGAATATCGATGGAATAAAGAAGAAGTAAGTTTTATTATAAGAGCAAATACTGAGTGCTATTTTACCAGTCATTCCCTGAAGCGTTCTGAGCCTTTATTCGCATGCCTTTCCTGTGTAATTTGAAACGAGTAAGCCAATTTGTAATTACACTGAGTATCTGATGACCAGGGTCCAAGTAGTGATTTTTGAAAAGTCCACCTAAATTTATTTATTTATATAACTGTAAAATCATAAAAACTATTGCGTAGCGGAAATACTAGCCTTTTTTACTAAATGTGTTTTTACAGACACGCATCTTATAATAATTATGATGAAGTAAAGACATCAAAACTAAATAAAAATACATTCTATGTTAAAACTCTCAGAAAATTATATTCACGTAATAAAATTCAGCCCGAAGGTTTGGTTCAGTCAAGCATGAAAACCTCTTCATACGAATATTTTCATTCGAGATGTTGAATTACCTACCTCGTAAGAAGAGATGTTCAAAATTAAATAAAGTATTCCAAAAATAGCATTAAACAGTACCAATACCTAGATAAGTATATATTTAGATTAGATAATCTACCTATAGTAGTATAGCTTAGAAATATATAACGATACATAGTTAGAAATATATAACTATACATACTCGGAGATTACTGCGCACCAGCGAGCACAAGCGAGTGCGTAGTAAGAGCGTAGCGGGTGCGTAGCGAGAACGTAGCAGGTGCGTAGCGATGCATGCCGTAGCAAGTGCAATACAAGACAATTAGAAACTTTTTGTGATAGTGTACCTGTAGTGGCTTTGAGGAAGCCGTAAAAAGTATTCCATAGTTTCTACTGTAGAAATACGGTAGGTACGAGTATCTCCTCAAACAGTTTTTGAGGCAATGAACTTTGCTGATGTAACTATAGCTCGCAAATTTTAACATTTTAAAAGATAATGTAAAAATCACTGAACTTATTTACGAAAAATCGCTATCAACCACGTTGTATGCAATCACATTGTACACATTTCAGCAAAAAAATATCAATCAATATCAGTCAATATCAAGGTCAAAATGTATTTATTCAATAAAATATCAATGATCACTTTGAAACACGTCTTAAAGCAAGGTGAGTCTAGGTGCCAGTTCCATACGACCAAATCCTAAAAGAACAGGCATAAAACTAAGGCTTGGTTCCTATAACTCTTTTGTATGATCCTTGTTACAATGGTAATAAAATACAATATTGAAACTCCAGTGGGGTGCCAATCAATTTTACAAGTTACGCTTCAAACTTCAAATTCCTTATGCATTTATACAATCCAATAAAGTAAAGTGAAAACAAAACACAAAAGTAGGTACAGACATTGCAGACATGTTAGCTGCCGATGGACAGAGACCGGCAGTCCAAGCTAACTGTTTCAAATGTGCAAGCGGAGGCAAACTAGCGTTGTATTCGCCTTCATAGTATTAGTTCGAACATAATATTATTGAAACCAATAATAATTAATAATGGATGTAATCGAGTTAATATGGTTAATATCGAGTTAAACGGTTAGCCGAATGGGTTCAAATTTTTTTTGAACTCATTTATTCTGTTGGCACGATAAGTCGCGATATTCGAGAGCAAATATTGTTAGAATCACCAAGGGTTCTCAACTCAAATGAAATGAAATTCAATGTATCATGGAAAATCATTTATTATCACTAAAATTCTGTAATCGGGCCACATACAGCAGTGCAAATCTGTGCATTAGTAAACCGATTATTATTTCCCCCACAGCCACTGTAAGAGAAGCCCTTGCAATTACGAAGGTTTATATCGAAGTACCACCTGCGAATTAATATTAACATCGATATAATTTTCATAGCATTCGAGTCAGTCAATCAATGATTTTACAGCAACGCCCTTGACAAAAGCAACAACCAACTTATCTGAGCTGGTCTGAAGTTAGCTGTTTGGGGAATCCTACATTTACTATTGGCCATTTATACTCAAGCGACTAACTTTAGACCGGCTCAGTTACGTTGGTTTAACTATAGTCGTTAATCCATAGCTACAATCTCAAAAAACATGATTTGTACAGAACTATTTCAAATGCAGTTTAGGTTTTTAGTTTAGTTTACGTCAGACTCTTTTAAAAAAAAAGAAAAAATCTAAGAATCTTGAATTAGTACCTACTTGGTACTGGGAGATCTGAAGGGATATCTACCGTGCCTGGGGATCAAAGTCGTGAAGCTGTTTCAGTTTTTTTTTCAGACTCTTTTCTACTACCACAAGGTAGGTATCAGTGTCCTTTCAGACTATTTTTTTCTTCCTTCAGGATGCTTTGATTAATTTTTTATCAAATACTTCTAAGCACGAGTTAGAAGTATGCAAGGGAGACGAAAAGGGTCCCCCTAAACCCTTTCATGATTGATAAGGGCCAACATTTACTCGATTTGACTGAGTTTTGGCACCAAAAGGTTCTTAATTACGAATTTCGCAATTTTACTTATAGATAATAATAATGCAAATACAACATTTGAAATACAAAAAACCAAATCTTACATGGGATAATATCCATCGCACCGCCCAAAGTCAGGTTGTAAGCGGCAAGACACTTTGTCGGTAACATTATACTTTATTGGATGTTCTCCAGGATCTAAATAAATTTATTGCTGATAGAGTGAGCGAAGCGGACGAAAATCTTAGTCAAATTGGGCGATTTGGCATTATAAGTATAGATCTTTCACCCTAAAAGTGCGCGCCCCTCCCCTGGTCTTTCAGCAATAGCTTGTAAGGCAATTTGCACCTATTTTGCTTGTAAGATTGAAGACAGTGGAGGGGCGTGAATTTTTAGACTGAAATATCTAGACCTATGTATCTACGAATAAATAATAAGTATATGATATATAAGCTTCTGAATATTTAGATCAGGTAACCATGGCAGTGTAACTTTCGAACCGTTGATCTGCATAACATTTTGTTAAATGAAAGACGATAGCTTGTACTTGATAAATTTACTGGTAAATATATGGGGTTTTAAGGGAGGCAAAAATAAAAAATATACACAAGTATATCGAGTTATGGCGCATATAAAAGGTATTTGTTTGTACATTCACATGGTCACAAACAGGTCTTCAAATATTTGTTCTCGATGGGGATCGGACCCACGGCCTACGGCGCAGAAGGCATAGCAACTGAGCTGTGAAGGCTGTCAAGTTAAGACAATGATGATTACTTACCCCTGCAAACTTCGTGGCATGTAGATAGCGTACCAAAATTATTAAAATTTGTTGGACAACCTCCGAATGAAAAGGCCTTGCAATCTTCCATTTTAATATCGTAATAAAATCTGTAAGCCGACGCGTGCGTAAAATTACATGTACAAAATATTTATTCAGATATATTCATCATTTTTATACATATATGCACATTTTAATTTTAACTTAGTTCTATTATTATTCCATTAATTAATAACGACTGATTAATTCGTAACAGAAATTAATTATGCATATGTTTAATTTTACCGTATCAAATTCACATTATTAGAACAAATTATTATTACCTGATACAAAAATTATATTTTGAACCCTCAGGTTAAACCTACCTCGATTGTCCTCCTTTTCCACAATCGAACCCATTGGGTTGAAATTTGCACCAAACGCTCCAATCATAATCTTTCAAACTTGGCTCTAAAGTTAAAACGTAAGTATCCATTAAGATTAACTAAAACTACCTTACCAAAAAATATAGCACTAAGGATTTCATTTCAGTCAAGTGCATACCTATCTCCGTTTCCTGTAAAGTAATATTGTCGTAAGCAACCAGTACATTAAAAGTAAAAGTCCAACACAAAATTCCAGTAAATAATTCTAACATTCTGAACTGTAATGTAATATTTTGAAATACCTAGTATATTGCCAACAAACATAGGTAAAATGAAACTTTATGTATCGCAATAATTTGATTTAACACGGCTTCGCGACGTGGCCACGTGCGAATGTAAATTTCATAGAAATGATGTTAAATTGTTCAAGAACGTCCTGCAGCAGCAGCAAGGTCACGAATAGCGCTTTCCAAGGCCTGCTTCTCAAAGTCAGAGGTGATAGATTTCCTTACGTTTTCCAATATCCAAGTTATCATCCATTTCTGTTGTATTCGCGCTTCCGATCTATACTTTTTCACCTGATAATCCATTCTGCCTTTCACGCTCTGATAGGCATGCATCATCCTCTCTCGATAAATAGCTTCGAGCTGCATCATAATATTCTCCTTCTTGGCGTCCATGAGTAACTTCTGGCCCTCAGCTCTCCACTGAGCGTCCTTCGCCGCTTTTATCTGTGCTTCGTAGCCTGCTACTTCGTCGTCCCTGATCTTTTGCCATTCTGCGACTTGGGCGTCGACTTCTTTGTCCAAACTGGCTCCGATAGCCGGGCCCAGTTTTACCGTCACTAAATAAACGATGAGTGCTATAGAGAGGCCGCTATAGTATTCGTGCTCGAGGATGTATATTTCCTTGCTAAGCATGTAGTTGGCGAGGACTATCCCGAACACGTATGGACCCGAGACTCCTGTTTTGCAGTGAAAAAAAGTGAACCACTCCTCAGGCAGGAACCCGAACCTCACGGGTCCTGAATGTTCAGCTCTTTTGAAGTCCGGAATTTTATTGCTTGGAGAGCCACTGGCGCCACAACCATCACCACACGCTGGTTTCTTAAGTGCTGGACAAGTTTTAGAATGAGCAAACACTACGTTCGGAAATAAAAATTTCTTCTGGAAACCTAATTCCGTGATGCAACGAATTAACATTGTTACTTGAAGTAAACTTTAGATAAGGAGGATATCTATATCTCAGATCTACCGTGGTTGGGGATCAGGTCTTCAAAAAATTTTTGTTGTTCAGGTGAGATAAAATTATATTACACCAATTTTTATCTTATAATAAGCACAACGAACGATGTCTAATGGTAATTAGGTATATCCACAAATTCCTTGGTAATTATGCCAAATTCCTTGATGCCCCTGTCTGTCTTTTTGACATACAATCTTGCCAGTGTCAAGTAAATAATTTTAAATATTTATAACAAATAGTTTATAGTCAAGTCAGTCATCATTGTTTTGAAGAAAATGGGAAACACATAAATATCACAAATCACACATACTAAAACCAGCTGATTATAATTGTGCTAATATTTTAAGTCATTTTTACGGAATAGAGAAGTGGTCATATTAGTTAAAATATCACCGAAAGTACCTAACAATATAAAAACTGAACTCAAAGTAACACTAGATAAAACCAATAAAACAATGAAACTATACCTATGATGATAGAAAACGAATAGTCATCGAGAGTACGTAATGGGATATGAAAAATAATCCACAGTATAAATCTAAAGCAATTCCCGACAACGTTGACTGGATGTATTCAAATTAACATTATGAAGAACTATCACACTGAAAAATGTTACTACAGGGTGGTGCATAATTAAATTTAGCCCGTTCTAATACGAGAAAGTAAAATAAATAAAATAAGGTGTGAAATAAAAGAACAAATCTTTAAAATGGAGTCTGTAATTAAATATTGATTAAATAAACTTATTTTTTTGTATAAACCTGTAGATATTTATTTAAGCATCATGCTACTTGCTACACGTATCACTAAAGTAATGAGGGCCAAAGGGCTCGATGTAATACAACTTCTGATTGAACTCACATTAAACCCTCATTATCTTTGAGAGAATCAAAAGAAGATGATGTCCTTAACCTAGGTAGTCTAATATTACTCATATATTTTATAAAAAAATAACATAAAACTTTAAGCCTTATTACGGCTTAAAGTCGGTATTTGGCCGCACGAAGGATTGGGTATTTGTCCCCAGTGCAAAGTCCACGGAAATCATCCAGCGATAGGTCAAAGATAGAAATACCGCCGAGGTTTTTGGATCTGTAACAAAACAATTTTTTAAGAACCAACTATTTATAAGACTAATACCTACACTAGATACCTAAATGAAATATAAGCCGACGAAATTGTTAGGTTCGGGGAGTTCGGTGGGTAGAGAAGGACTAGAATAGTTTTTCTTGGAAATAAATGTATAGGAGAGGCCTAAATCCAGCTTTGGACTTCTTCCAGGCAGATCCTGGTGCTTATCATAAATATAAACTTTCACTGCTGCAGGAATCTAAAATCCCTAAAAACACCGCTCCGTAGGCACTGTGCCACAGAGCCACTATAGAAATTGTGAATTAGGCATTGGATTCGTATTAGCTATTGTATTTTAAACTCTTCATTGCCACGAGTCAAGCAATGTGTAAATGTTTTTGCATTTTTGCAACCTAACCATTCACACATTCCGCCGTAAGTAATATTTCGTTAGCAGATCAGCGAACTATTAGAAGAGGTTGACAATATTATGTTTTACTGCAATTTATCGAATCATACAAATTAATTTGTTATGATGAGTAGAACATATATCTGTATTTATTATGTTTAAACTGTTTACAGACTGAAACATACATTTGATATTTACTGAAACCTATTTATAAGTAGGTAACTATGAAATAAAACAATATTCACGACAGAGTCAAAGACAAGGAATAAATATTAAATGAAATATTACTTACTTAGCGTAGGAGGCCTTCTGTCCAGCGGTGTCAGGGTCCTCGTACGATACCCAGATGCCGTTCTCACCACTGTCATCAGGCAGACGGAAAGCGTAGGTTCCTGAAATTGTATAAAACGATTAGTTTTGTGCCATAGATAGGTACTCTAAGAAATTAGTTAAACAGTACTATATATCAACGTTGAGTGTAGTAGTTGATGTAGCCGTACCACAAGTCTGAGTTCCGTCTTTCGTTTTACTCGATGAGCGGATTTATCGGGGCCGCTGAGAATTCGCGAGTCTAAATACAAAAACGGCCTCTCGCACGATACGGATACCTAACGAAAAAAAAAACAAAACTCACGACTTGAGGTAAAAAAGTAATTACGTAGGTAGTTCTTTACGACGAAAAACATACAAGACGTGACGATGACGACGAGACAATAAAATCACCGCGAGATTTGATGTGAACTTTTATGTGTTATTTTGTTTAATTCCAAAATTATACAGCCTAATGTACTTGACTAGTATTTTTCGGAGAGGAAGCAGAGTCAGTGTCCTCGTTACATTCCGCTCTAGTTTCAAGTTGAAGTGCTCCTGTAAGCGAGTCCTATAAATATAATTCTAGACTGCGTTTGAAGCACAAAAGAAGGTCATCCGCAGTGCGGTGGTGCTGAAAACTTTAAAATGCTAGTAACTATATGTACCTAATGATGTGATGATGAGTCAAGCTAATACAAGCGTGCGTTTGATAGTTGCGAAAACTTTAGCAAAAAACTAGCAGTAAACGTAGACAACAAAGAAAGAAATGGGCAAACCTAAAATACATAGTTAGGTATTTCGCAACTAGGATTATTAGGTAAATATGACACTTGCATACCTACTATGAATGATCTTGAAGAAATGTGTTAAAAGTGATAAGTTTTAGCAAACAACAAACAAGTTTTATCTTCTTCAGCGAAAATAGTAATGGATTTTTTATTTATTTACCCAACAACGGAAAGCAACTAAATCCTTTCCCTGGACCGTTTTAAAGTAACGAAAAAATACGAAATATAAAAATGAACATGTTTATTTCTTTCACGGGTAATGTAACCTTCAAAAGCGCTTTGTGGTCGACGGTCAATGGATTTAGAGCCTAGCAATGAGACTGTATTCACAAGAGAACTTGTGTGCGAAGTGAATAATACACATTCGATGTAGTAGTGAGATTGGATCTGTCACGGAACAGAGACGTGGTATACCATACCTAACCCTATATTGGGTCTGTTGGGTATGTATATACGTAGGTGACGTGGCTTGCAGAATTGACAACAGAGAGACCACGGGGTTTTCAACGATCTTGGGTAAACACAAAAAAAAATTGAGGCAACTTCTGAGGTCACAGTCGTGAGCTTATTTCATTTTGTTACCTCCATGTCCATGATTGAACCTGCTGGCTCGAATAAATGACAAGTTCGTGCGTGCATGTTACATCAATATGAGATTTCTTCCGCAAACAAGCCAATAAGCATGTAACCACGCGCGTGTCGAGTGATTATCTACGCTACTTTTATTAGTTACATTTTCACTAAGAAGAACTGACAACCGCTGTGGAATTAAGGTTCCCGAATGGCGACCACGAACAGGAAACCGAAGTGTGGGACACCCTCCTACCCGATGGACTGACGACATTGTTAGGATCGAGAGAAGTCGGTGGCTGGAAAGGGCTCGGAATCGTTCTTCCTGGAAACGTATAGAGGAGACCTATGTCCAGCAGTGGACTTTTTTAAGGTGATGATGATGATTTAGCTTAGTTTATTTATTCAGTGTGATATTTGGATTATAATTCTGTAAGTTGGTACTTAATGGTTATAATGGACAGCTGAACAATACACTCAACAGGAGAGGCACATAAAACATTCTTTAGAATAGATATTAAAGCGTAAAACTCCGACACCTGTTAGTTTAAAGCTAAGCTATGATTGAGTACCAACCAAACATATGAGATAAATCTGCGTCCTTCGTTAAGCCCAGCTCTGAAAAGTTAAATTAAACCTCTGATTCCCAATGTTACTAAAACGATTTAGCAGTAAGTAAATTTAGAAGTACAATGATGAAATCGGTATGATACCCACATAATATAAGTACCAACTGATCCCCAAAATTAGGGATTTTAAAGTAACCGGTAGATAAAGATACGACTACAGCAAAAACACGACTAACGAAGGCTTGACTTACCGAAACGCTTGCTGGGGTCAGTGACCTTCCTGAGGTACGGTTTCATGTTCTTCTGATGGGCCGGGTTGATCAGCATAGTGCACACTTCAGGGTAACTGAGGAGACCTTCCGTCTTTGTGTACACACCTGTTGAACATTTTCATTGAACATTTTTATTGTAAAATCAACTTACAAGCTTACTCTTATATTTTAATGTTCAAGAAAATTCGGTTTATGTATTCCTAACCCCGGTGCCAGATATGTATGAACTTAAATCACTGAGCCGCACGCTTAGTGAGACACGAGACAGTGGAGAGTTTTTCTCGTGCCTCACTAAGCGTGCGGCTCAGTGATCACGTAAGTTCATGCATATCTGGCACCGGGGTAAGGCTACTTGCCCTTCTAAGCACGTTAGTCATAAATCCAAATAACTGTTAAAAAAGTTATCGAAATAAAGGGTAGTCAAACGAGCGTGCCATGGACGCTATAAGGCCTAGGTTACAAACCCGGTCATAAACCCATGAAAATATATTTTTTGCTAGTAGGTAATCTAGCTGTTACTAAGGCTTGTATTCCGAGAACCTACCGAACCTCAAACGCGTAATTAGCCTTTCACGCTATTAGGTATAGGTATTATCATAAAACGTATGTCAATATTATTGACTCTTGCTATTATCGACAGTAGCATACATTTAAAATAGTAACAGTACGTATCTGTTGGATATTATATACCAGTAGAGCTCTTCGTGAAGAGCTCGTTTGGGGAAGTACTACCACCACGCCTTTTTCTGCCGCCAAGCAGCGTTGCTGTGTTTCAGTTTAAATAGTGTGGAGACCGGTGACCGGTACCGGTCAAATTACAGGCACATGACACTTTCATTTGCAAGGCAGAGCATCGTAGGGCACGTTCATATCATGCGTGACCTACGAGGCAAGGGTTTGCACCAGGTGGGTCATTTTGTCTGTTATATCAACGAGTTGTATAAAAAAGGCACCAACCAGCTCCGCCAGGTCCGTCTGCGTGTAGCGGTGGCACTCCGGCGATCTCGCTGTCAGAATCCAGCTTCCAGGTGCGTCCGAACGTCGGGATGCCGACCACGAGCTTGTAGCTGGGAGCTCCAGAGCTCAACCTGATACCGAAAACAGTATTAATATCATTTCATGAAAATATTACATGAAACTATTAAACCAATAACTCTTTCAAGAACAAAACTACTTTAATGCACTGGAAAAAACACGCATCTACTAGGTAGCTCAAAAACTATTCGTCAGATCTGATTCAAATTTAAATGAGACGCATGAAAACCAGCATTCGATGAAAAGAATATCAAAATCGGTCCACCCAGAAGCTATAAGATACATACCTACAAAAAACGGTTGAATTGAGAAACTCCTCCTTTTTTTGAGGTCGGGTAAAAAGTGCTACAAAACACCAGTAAAAAATAATAATAAATAAAATATACGTTTATGGCACATAAAACAAAATGCGCAACTTTGCTAACTAGCTAGCCTCTTTCGTATATTAAAGATAATATAACGTAACGTTAGATACATACGTAATATTTTAATTAAAAACTTTATATTATACAATAAAGTCTCTTTTTTCCAGGCAAACCAATCGTACAACAAAATTCAGAAAAGGAACAAAAAGTAGAGTCAAACTGGAAAAACTAGAGAAGGATATTACAATAAAATAACACCACTCATAATTTGGTGTTAATACGCTTTAGGTAAATTCAATATTTTGTATCGTAAATAAAGCTTCATATTTCTACGGTTTTACCGATTTCCTCAGCATAAAAGCTTAATTCGCGTAGTTTATGAGCCATAAAGCATCAATTTTCATGATTTTGAAATCGCTGAACCATCGAAATTACCACAGTGAACCAATTGAGTCAGTCGACCGGTATGCGTGTTCATATTATATTTAACGAACACCACAGTAGGCACAGTGGTAATAAGCAAATACTCAGGTTGGTTTGGTTGTTTGTTTAGGTCATTTTCTATAGAAATAAGTCATTGACATATTACTAAGTATGTACTCGTAATAACCTCAGCTTCTCACCTTCTGGGTACCGACCGCCAGCTCGTAAAACTTTCTTGAAACGTCAATTTCGTACCGCGAGCTACCAAATATTAAACGTCATTCATTCAACCAGTTATAGGAATAGCTCACTAGTTTTTTCGTACTAGGTGACGTTTCGTTGGCTTCATGTAACCCGTCAAATGCTTCAAGTTTAGATCGCCTATCGGCGGTGGCAGTTGGATAAAAATTAGGCGTGTATATTAGGATGCAGTTCAAGTTATGCGTCGAAAACTAATCTCAACTGCTTTATCCAATATTATTCGTTATAAAAATACACAAGGATGGAAAACAATGTTTCTTAGTTGTTTTGGTAGTCTTACTAAACCTTTTATATCACTCATCTTGCAGTTTCAAACGAATACTCTGTAAAATATGTTTATTTTTGAATCCTTTATGGGTATGTAGTAATATCTAATATCTAGTATTATCATAATGCTAATAAACTTTGTATTTCTAAAGAATTCTGTAATAATTTTAAGTACATTACATCCATTCGTAATTTATGGAAACAAGTCGTTTGATATCGATAGGTACATAGTCCCGCCTGCAGCCGTATAACACCGTCTAGGGGTTAAGTGCTATCAATTTTGAATTTGGAACACATCCGTTTACACGTTACATGCATGGTGTGTATGTGTGCGTTCTTGAAAAAGCTGACCAGGTTTTTTGACATTTATTTGTACCACGTGGTGTTGTTTGTGACCAGTGTGGCAATGCTTGCCCGTAGCTGGACACTTTTTAGCAGATGTGGAAAGAGGAACTTTTTTCGCAACTGTTTTGTGGTTTACACCGTTTGATTTTCATTTTTAGTTCATATAAGTGCAGTGTACTCATAAAAAGGTTAGTTATAATGGCGAGAATTAAATACCCTTTACTATAATAATAGATAGTTAACTTAAAAAAATAAAATCCGTTATTGGTTTTCAGCTACATTCATTATGTTACTTATATAATACAAAGAGTTGTGGATTTTATTCAATAAATAAAATAAAACAACTTTATGTACAACACTCATGATTATGAATAAATTCATATTGTTCATTGAGTGAGCGAAGCGAATGAAAATCTTACAATCAACTTGGGCGATTTGGCATTTTATGTATTTATGTATGTATGTACGTTAGGGTGCTTCTTATTTTTCGACTTTTGAAAAATTACTGCGTCAGCCCACCATTCGCTTCTATCACCTAAAAAACGAACCTAGTTTTTTAATTTTTTTTTGTTAGGTTTTTAGGGGTCGTACCTCGTGTCAAAGTTCGAAAAAAATATGATAATTATTACTTGCAGCTCAATGTACATAAAACAGTATATTCATCATTTACACATGATGAAACATACTAATGCAACTCGTTGTCACATTATTCCGTAAAAGTACACTCGTACCCCACCCCTCTCCTCTTCCCGCACGCATCAGTCACGCCTTGAGAAAAGCAGCAAACTAAGCACTAGTTATATATTTGGAACGTACGCGTCGCATCACGAAATTCCAGTTCGGGGCGAACTACTAGTAATAACATTTTAAATGCTCGCCATTTGTCCCATAAAAGTGTCAAATCTAGCGCTCAATGTAGTATAATTGGAACCCTGTCAATTGACATACTTGACTGGCAGTAATGACGTTAACCCGGCGAAGATTCGTACCAAAAAGAGCATATTGGGAATGAGGTTGGTCATTATGACCATAATGAATTTTCGCAATAACTTCTAATTTATTTAGCATGTTTTTTAACTGAATCTTTGTAACGGTGGTGTAATTCCTAAAAAAAGGTATGATTGTACCGTTATTTAACCGATACCTATACAATTACGGTATAGAAAAAAAAATGATGGAGCTGGCCCATAGCAGACTGAAATGATATAAGATAATGGGAACATTTATTGTTTTGAATTGCCAGCTGATAACCTAAAATCTTTTGGTGTTATAACACTAAAAGGTTTTAGCTTATCAGCTGGCAATTAAAAACAATAAAAAGTTGTTCGGTATACCAAACAACTTTCATAGCTAACACATACCGTACTAATTGTTTCATTAGTTCTTCTGGTAATGTAAGTTTTCTTCCCAATTTCACCTAGGCCATGTTGTCCTACTTCGTAGTAGGACATGCATGTTAGCATGTTTATGATTATTTAAGATAAAAATAAAGTTTATTTAAGTTACGTTCTAAAGTTAATAAAATTATAATTGTTGATTAATACTAACTTCAAAGGACTGAACCAATAAAGACTTGTTTGACTCATAAATTTCGTATTTATTTGCAAAAAGGCTTATGGTGTGCCATATTACCCGAAGTTACTCTATCTAGTTTTTAAAGTCGAATTCAGATATTATTATTTATTTGTTGTTATTCCTTATACGATAAAGGTGTCGTTATTCTTCTACACTTTAGTCAGTTCAGTTATCGAGGTGAGAGGTAGGTTCTTAATAAAATGTGATTAGGTATTATTTTAAGTGTAAATAACTTTATATAGGATAGATATTTAGCGCCTCGTGGTTTCACCCGCGCAGATTTTAATCCCGGTATTCCCACGGGATAAAAAGTAGCCTATGTGATACTCCAGACTATAATATATTATATCTCTGTGTCAAGTTTCATCCAGATCCGTTCAGCTGTTCCGGCGTGAAAGAGTAACAATATACATCCATACTTAAAAACTTTCGCGTTCGGTATACCGAATAGTAGTAGAATATTGATTGCTTGGCGAGTTTTATTCCTTCCTAAGCGCTTACGCAGGCGGCAGCTAGTGCGTAATAAGAAAGGAGCAAAATCATGTTTTGGATTCCTATCCTACAAATACAATGCCCCTTTCCCAATCCTTAACGAATTCAGCTGAAACGTAATTTATGACTCGGAAAAACACATAGGTTACTTTTTATTTCAATAGATATCACGCGAATGCTTGTATAAAAATAAATAAGCATACTTATCCTTCAGAGGGTAGTAAGGACCCTTATAAATCTTCGTCAGGTTGAATGATGCATTCAAAATCTCTCCCAGCAATAAATAGTTTGTACCATTTTGTAATAATTTATATACAATTTCAGCCACAAAATGACTTAAAAATGTTAAGTTATGCATCTTTGTAGTTTAAATTTACCAAATAAAGTGAAAATTATGATTTTCATAGACTAAAGGATTGAACCAAAGGATTTTTACTAATATCCAAAAATCGCAAGTTACCGAAAATATTTGAAAATTTATGTCACTTAGTTTCTGAACGTCCCGAGACCTTGAAAAACATTTAGCTCACTTTGTCAGCTTTATAAATGGTGGCGGTACCAATTCTTAAGCAAAAATGTTTTGTTGAGGTTATGTTCAAAAAAGTTATTTGACATTTCACAAAGGCAACCAAAAGCAAATTGGTCTTTATTTATTTCTAACCCAAGGACCACTTTGGATTGGGGTACGAAAGTGAAAGCTGAAAGCAGATGGCGCTATGTTACATCGTACCTGGATCTGTCATAATGCATCTTTGTTTATGTTTGTTTACAATTATTATAATTGCTAGATCCCCAAAATATATTCAACGTGGAGTGTATTTCAATTAAATGATAAGCTACGGATAAGAAAAGCATCTACCACTGGTAAAAAAGGTGCTCTGATAGAAAGGTAAATATCTAAACACTAAATATCATATCAATATTAGTCAGAAGCTAAGGTTCACCACAATAAATTTTTCAACAACTATTTTGTCGTTATAGGCTGGATTCCTACGTCAGGAACATTCTTATTGGAGTAGAAGACGAGTTGGACGATCAGATTCCCGGGTTTCCTGCCTTGGATAGCTTCAGAGATGTTAATAAGAGCACAAATCTGCTGGCGTTTTTAAAACATAACATTCAAGAGTTTGCAGCAATATAAGAGATAAAATTCTCAATGAATACTTGCGCTGCTTGCATAGATAATTAGATATTTTCGTTCTTCTAATAAGGTAGCTTAATTATGACAGTAAATAAACTTAAAAACATTGTGTTGTAGTGTTTAAGTAGTATCAAATTATCGTTGAAGTAGAATCAGTTAATTAAGCGTTTTATTTTGAAACCAATTCATGCTCATACTATTTGCGCCCCGCGGTTTCACCCGCTCAGATTTAAATCCCGTTATTCCCACGGGATAAAAAGTAGCCTATGTGCTATTCCAGACTATAATCTATCTCTCTGCTAAGTTTCATTTAGATCCGTTCAGCTGTTCCGGCATGAAAGAGTAACATCCATCCATCCATCCATACGTACAAACTTTCTCGTTTATAATATTAGTAGGATTATGCTTCGACAATGCTTCTCTTATTATCGAGCTTCTGAAGTCTAAAAATCAGAGCGATTTTTTTTCAGTACCTAGGTGTAGCTTGGTTTCTTTTACTTAAATTGATTCATATTAAAATGCTGAAATCATAATAGGTGTTGCTTCAGTTGAAGAAAGGGACTACTACATTTTATAGTGCCCATTAGGTTGTAAAGAGCACCGGTGGTCTAGTGAGAGTGACCCGCCTTCCGATCGTAAGGTCGCAGGTTCGAATCCGGTCGTGCACCAATGGATTTTTCTATCGAAAAATTTATGTGCGCAATGCCAGCGCTCCTAAACAGTGAAGGGAAACATCGTGAGAAAACCAGTTAGTTTTCTAGCAGCGGCGATGGGCTTGCAACCTGTCACGTATGGAATACTAACTACTGCAAAATGTGAGTATGTGCCAAATGTAATGAAATGTAATGTTAGGACGTACCTCTGACTAACCCCTTAGACATCCTCAAAGAATCTTGAGTTGGGTAGTACTTGGTACTGAGAGATATGAAGGGATATAATAATAACGATAATAATGCTGGACAATCCACACAGCACCATCTAGCCCCAAAGTAAGCTATTCAAAGCTTGTGTTATGGGTACGTACTAGATAACTGATATATTTAATTTATTATATACTTGGATAGATATTTTTTTATTATACATAGAACACACCCAGACCAACGGAACAAATTTCTGCAGTACGTATACAAATTTGTTCCAAAGCGGGAATCGAACCAGCAACCTCTTGCGTCGCAGACGGACTCTCGTTTGCTGCCTATCTGCTGGATATCTACCATGCCTGGGGATCAAAGTCGTAGAGCTGTTTCAGTTTAATTAGGCTAGTTTATTTTAAGCAGACAATACAATAAGTAAAAACTGTGGCCACTTTTTTATAATTTACCTACCACAGAGAGGTCCACAAACATTTAATATCTTTCTGAAGCATAAAAACATATATCGCTACAAGAAAGGCCAATTCATCTATATTCATCCGACTTTCCTCCAATTATTTATATAGAAAGTGTGTCTGTAGCTTTGTCTGTTTGTATGTTAAACTTTCACGGCTAAGCCGATTGGATGAATTGGATGATATTATATTAAATCCCGAAGGTGGATACTTTATTTCATGATTTGATACGTACCTACGAGTACATGTTAAAAACCATTAATACAAAAAGCTGATACCTTCACATATTTCTATTGTTTTTCTTTATAAACTAGTAGGTCGCCCCGAACTGAGATTTCGTGACGCGACGCGATCGCTCCGAAAATATAAGTAAGTGGCAGTCAGAGGCGAGTCCAAACATTGTGTTTGGACTTGTATCTGGCTGCCACCTATTAACTAAGAATGGTAACCAAGTTTCAACTGAATTGGCCTATTTATTAAAGAGAGTTCCGATGACCTTGACTCTATCATCAGAACAGGTCGCTATCACCAGGTAATGAGAACCAAGTACCTTCTTTATTTATTTCAAGAAAAAAATAATTGAAAACCCAAAGGAACTATCTGACCAGTAGAAAAACCTTGATGCCAACGAAACTCTTAGAAATGGTAGCTCTTGGGTCGTTGGTTGGTAGTTGTAGTAGGTAATTTAACTTTTTTCATTTATCTCAAAAAGCGAGCAAGCTAGAAAAAAAATTAAAATGGTTTTGAAATATCCAAATCAACCTCTTTCATATGACATGTCATTTTATATTTTGCATAACTTTTATATTTTTAGCCCCCTTAAAAACCCCGATATTTTAATAACCCCTCATACGATTTTACCAGGGAATTTCTCAAGTTCAAGCTATCGACTTACCAAATTTAATGCAGATCGGATAAATAAACGGGTTTCAAGTTATCGTCGGACAAACACACATACATACATAAAACGCCAAATCGCACAAGTAGAAAAAAAAAAACTTGAAACAGCTTCACGACTTTGATCCCCAGGCACGGTAGATATCCCTTCAGATCTCCCAGTACCAAGTAGGTACTAATTCAAGATTCTTTGAGGATGTCTAAGGGGGGTAGTCAGAGGTACGTCCAAACATTACATTTGGCACATACCCACATTTTGCAGTAGTTAGTATTCCATACGTGACAGGTTGCAAGCCCATCGCCGCTGTTAGAATACTAACTGGTTTCCTCACGATGTTTTCCTTCACCGTTTAAGAGCACTGGCATTGCGCACATAAATTTTTCGATAGAAAAATCCATTGGTGCACGACCGGATTCGAACCTGCGACCTTACAGTCGGAAGGCGGGGTCACTCCCACTAGACCACCGGTGCTCTTCGCCCAAGTTGATTGTAAGATTTTCGTTCGCTTCGCTCACTCAATCAATAATTGAGTTATTATTACCATATTTGATCAAGACTTATTTAAAGGAGAGAAGGTACCTACTTTGTTCTCTTATTATGGTGACAGTGAATGTCTGATATCGGATCCAAGGTCTGTATAATGGAACTCTTCCATAAATTATCCGATAGTTTTAACTTGAATAAATAATTATAAATAAATAATAAATAATGCTGGACAATCCACACAGCACTATCTAGCCCCAAAGTAAGCTATTCAAAGCTTGTGTTATGGGTACTAAATAACTGATATATTTAATACATTATATACTTACATAGATAGATATTTTTTATTATACATAGAAAACACCCAGACCATCGGAAAAAAATTCTGCAGATCGTACACAAATTTGTTCCACGGCGGGAATCGAACCCGCAACATCTTGCGTCGCAGGCAGGCTCTCGCCCGCTGCGCCACAGAGGTCGTAATACCTATTACTAATATTCAAAAGTGACATGTCATATGAAAGGGGTTGATTTGGACATTTTATAGAAGGCGGTAGTCAGAAGCAAGTCTAAATATAATGTTTAGATTTGCCTCTGACAACCACCAACTTTATTTTCAAAGCCTTCGTATCGCATTACGAGATCTCATGCAGTTCGTGGCTAACCCCTAGTATTTATTTAGTGAATCCAAAATAGTGACAGCATGATGTTTCGACGATGGAGCCTAGTAATGTTGAACGAAATAAATTGGCCTATTGAACTGAAACCTAGTAAGCGTATCGTTATGTTTGGGGTAGTCGGAGCAGAGCACCCCTAAAAAAAGTAAACGGCAAAATACTAGAAAGTAAGAAAGAAACATTACGTAACTACGTGGATTATTTATTAGGTACTAGTTGGCACGCCGTGGTTACACCCGCGCAGATTGAAATCCCAGTAATCCCACGGGATAAAAAGTAGCCTATGTGCTATTCCAGACTATAATCTACCTCTCTGCCAAGTTTCACCCAGATCAGTTCAGCCGTTCCGGCGTGAAAGAGCAACAAACATCCATCCATCCAGGTATTAGTAGGATTGATACAGAACTGTGCAGAACTCAGTGGCTGTCAGTGGTGTTTAAGTCAGCAAGTTGAAGTGATCAAATAGATTAACGAATAAATTTAATAATTACAGAACCTAAACAGTTTATTTCGTTTTAAGTATTAGTGAATTATTAGGAGCAGATAAAGTCGGGGGTAGCAACTAGTCCAATTACAATTATTCAGTTGACAGCTAATGGCGGCTTTACATTATGGCTAGTTTAGTAGAACTAAAAAGGATTGCGTTTAGATTAGTGTTTGCACTTGCAAGCCAATACATGACACACACACACGCGCAACTTTTACTTATACATTTTACTCGAAATGGTATATTGTTATACCTATTACACACACGCGTAAGAAATATAACGATTTCATAGAAGCAATTAAAATGGAAGTTCCTGAAGATTCTACTGCAGCTAAAGCGACCTCTGTGGCGCAGCGGGCGAGAGCCTGCCTGCGACGCAAGAGGTTGCGGGTTCGATTCCCGCCTTGGAACAAATTTGTGTACGATCTGCAGAAATTTGTTCCGATGGTCTGGGTGTTTTCTATGTATAATAAAAAATATATATCTATGTAAGTATATAATGTATTACATATATCAGTTATCTACCATGACACAAGCTTTGAATAGCTTACTTTGGGACTAGATAGTGCTGTGTGGATTGTCCAGCATTATTTATTTATATATATTTAGAGAATTATGTATATTATCATACCTACTTAAAAATGTTGCATGTCGGTTATCGACGAAGTTTGTGAGACCACAATTACACTTAGACCATGATTCACCAAACTTCTGGCAAAGAAATACATTTCATTTCATTTATTTAAAGCTGTAGGTGCAGCTCAAGACAGTCAGTTCGAGTTATTAGGTATCAGTTTACCCAAATAGATAATAATGTGTAGATGCCAAAAATGCATCAAACGTATATATAATAAGTGTGTATCTGGCAGTTACGCGACAATACGTAGGGAGTGTCGATAATAATATTTTCTGCAATTTAATGACGTTTCACTAGTAGTAGGTAAGGGATGGTTGTATAATTACACGCCACCCAAAACTAAGGCGAGATTTTACATTTTACGGATATGAGAGAGCTATTTATCTACACTAATAATATTATAAAGAGAAAAACTTTGTATGTATGTTTCGAATAGGCTCAAAAACTACTGGTCCGATTTCAAAAATTCTTTCACCATAAGAAAGTTAAATTATCCTTGAGTAACATAGGCTACATTTATTACTGAAAAAAATTAGGGATCCCTACTAAAACTTAAAAATGTAACCCGAGGTGTAATATAAAATATCTTTCACCGCATGCGCTGCGGAAACTATAGACGATACAAAAAAATGTTCTACAATATTAAAGAACACATCATTATCTACAATTAAGTCAGCAATAGCATATATCTAACTATTGTAGTTATGTTACTAAAACAACTTTTCTGTATTTAAAATGTTGATAAAAATGCCGACCAAAAACAGACCATGTTATCCTTTATATTAGTCCTTATACAAATAAATTATTTTGTATGCAAGGCTGTTCCAATACTTATCGACTACTTCTTGAATTTTTTAAATCGGACATTCCATTCAAAAGATATTATTATTACGAAATTAAAAACTTTAGCGCGCCTTAGAAAGCGCGAAAGCTAGGCGAGTTCTCACTCAGCGTGGGCACAATGGTGTGCCAGCTACGGGCATGTGTATATGCCCGTAGCTGGCACACTTGCATGCAAGCTACAGACACATACGCTAATTGGCATGCCTGTACCTGGCATGCAAGTAGTTAGCACAACATTCTATTTTAGGTCAGCTCTGGCATCCACGTGACGGAGGGGACTCGGGGGGGGGGGGGGGCTACGAAACCAGCATGTGTGAACGTCGCGACAAGTACAGGCATGCCAGTACCTGACGTGTTGGCATGCCACGTAAGCGAGGGGACGCGGGGGGCTACGAAACCGGCATGTGTGACCGTCGCGATACCTGACCTGACGAGTTAACTTGCAAATGTATCCACAATGTGCCCGTAAATCCTGCATGCCTGTAACTTGCATGCTCGCTACTGTACCATTTTACTGTCACGTGTATTTTCACCTTCGTGTGTTACGAAGCGCGGGAGTCTAAGTTTATGCTAAAATGTTGAAAAAAATTATGTCCACCCATGCAAAGCTGGGACAGGCCGCTAGTTACCTATACTTACAATAACACAATTATGGAAACTTGCCATACTTTAGAATCTAACAGATATCTAAGGTTTAGATACCTAGCTACATCCTACTAATAGGTATTATAAATGCGAAAGTTTGTGAGTATGGATGGATGTTTGTACTCTATAACTCCAGAACGGCTTAACGGATCTGGATGAAACTTGGCAGAGAGTTATATTATAGTCTGGAATAGCACATTAAGCAGAAGTATATATTTTATTTATATATATTAGTTTATTTATTTTTTTAACTATAAAGTACCTACGTATTAGAATTGCTTAGTTTGTCATGTTAGGCTAGTTAGGTTAAGTTAGCTTGTGCCTTGAGTAGGTACTTATGTACCTACATGGCTATTAGTAAATATGTAGGTTTAGGTCCAATAGATTATCTAAACTTTATTCCGTAACTACACCGCCGTCAATTTCTGATTAGTTCTTATCCTTCCAAGTTTGCCTGGAAGAGATCGCTCTCAGCGATAAGGTCGCCCATTGTTTTACCTTAAAAGTATGCTTTTACTCTGTACTATGTTTCTGTGTGGTGAACAATAAAGAGTTATCTATCTATCTATCTATCTATAAGTAGGCTACTTTTTATCCCGTGGGAATACCGGGATTTAAATCTGCGCGGGTGAAATCGCGGGGCGCAACTAGTTAATTATAAAAGTACGTGGTTAAAGGATCATACAAAAGAGTAGTAGAACTCTTTTTTTGTGAAGGGCTCGTCCGGGGAAGTACTACCACCACGCCTTTTTCTGCCGCCAAGTAGCGTTGCTATATTTTGGTTTATAGAGTGTGGTCACCGGTGTGATTACAGGCACATCAGGCTTTACATCTGTATGCCTCAAGATGATGGACGCAGGGCAGTGCATCGTAAGGCAAGTTCCTGTCGTGCGTGACTTACGGGCAATGCTTTGTAATAGCTGATGGTAACCACTTAACATCAGGTGAGCCATCTGCTTGTTCCATCAGCTAATTGTATAAAAAAACAAGCCCTAAGTTTTTTGGCTGTTCTTCTAGGCTTTGGTTGCGTGGAAGGGGCGCGGGCGCCTGGAGTCACCTACACTGAGAAAAATGTAAAGCTGAAAGTGCCGTCATTACGATCGATTTCGTAGGTTTGAAGGCTAAAAACCGACCAACAGTAATAACCAACATAAACGCCTTCTAGGCAGAAGACGTTATACGATTTACAGGGTAAGTAAATTTAAAACGAAGGTATACCATGAATAAGTTTCTCCAAACTACGATTTATTCTTAGTATTGAACATATTAGCCGTAACATATCTACGATAAATTCGGTAAATCAGTTAAAGATCGAGGTACTGACGGCGGCATTCAACTTCTGGTAAGGCGAAAAATAAGCAAGGTAGCTCAGCAAACACGCAAATCTTTCCAAGGACAATATTCGACGCATCTCAAGTCAGCAACGCCTTCTCGTAAGGCGTTTTATACCGTATTATATATAATAATAATACCTAACGTTCAACAATATGGCATATTGTACGTACCAGCCGTACAAGAGCAGTGCTTAGTGGATAGGTAGCTAGCCGTAGCCCTTAGCCAGTGGCGTAGCCACTAGCCAAGGAATATAATAATACTCTGACGAGAGCCACTAGCTAAGCTACCTATTGGGTAGATAGACAACAGCCAAGGTAGCTAGCTAGACTATAGACTAGCGCACTAGCTTTGCTATTAGCGATAGCGATAGCGAGTGGTGGTGAAATAACCCAATGACATACTAACACATCTTTTCACATGTTTTATACACCTCATTGATTTTCGAATTATACAGTAAAGTGCGGCCTTATACATATTTCCCGTGCGTTTTCGTCAGCGCGATCTAGGATTGTACCTTTTTGGTACCTTTTTGGCTTTTAAACTTTTTATAAAAGCGGATAATGCCTTCTTTACGGCAACAAATGCCTTCTTTACGGCAACATACGCCGAAAATTTACCGCCGGAAGCGAATAGTGTTTTTAACCGTCAGCACTGCGTTATTAACAAGATAAGATTCAATTCCTAAAACGCTTTACCATAAAGTTGATTTGGTTGTTTTGCGACCAGTTAATAGACGGTATCGTTTTAACGTATTCACTTAGTTATGTCAAAACTAAGGTAATTGTACAAACTCGCCCTACGTAATTACATTATAACCGTGTAAGACTTTATTAACCTTACGCCAGAATTTCATTTTTCTCAGTGTAGCTTTGGGACGTTTTAAAGTGATCCTTGTGATTTTATTGAATATCTTTTTGCTTTGACCTTCACCTCGAAATTCATCAGATATAGGTATACACTAAGTTAATTAGCAAGATAATTAACTTACCCTCGGTTCCTGAAAACTCGATCAACATTTATCGCCTGTCAAGTCGCTTGCTATCTCTATCCAACTTGAAGTAAAAGCTGAAATAGCAAGTGACTTGACGACCGATTAGTTTTGATCAAGCTTTCCGAAACCGGCCGTTAGTATACAAATCTAGAGCGAAAATGCTACTGTCTAAATTTAGTGAACTGAGCTTAGCCATGTGTAAACGCGCGCGGAGGCAGTCATTTGTGAGTCTTCTACTCCTTGATAGAGAAAATCGAAAATTACCGAAAAAAAAGTTTATAGAACGACAAAAAAGTTTAAAATGTCCAAAGACAACAAAACCATGTCAGCTAATCTTCGCATATGTGTGTGAGAGGTCAACTTATACAAGCCAGTAAAGTTTTCAAGAAAGTTTTCACAAATGCTAAAATTTGACAGATCAATTCTATGGTGGCGGTCGGCCCGCAGTGGTAAAAATCTAAAATGAGTTTGCTTCACTGAATTCATCTAAGATTCTTTAACATGGTGTTTTAACGCAAGCAATTTGAAAACCATTGGATAAAAAAATCATTTTAATAAGAAAGGAAAAGGTTAGTAACATCAAACCGGAACAACGCCACTCCCGAGGCAGGAAAGTGGTCCACGGCGAGCGATACGGAAACCGTTTCTATTATCATAAGCGAAATTACTTTAAGACCCATTTTACTGAACTCGCTAGGATTTCATACTCTTGCTCTTCAAGATAATACTATGAGAAAAGTTAGTTTTAATAAAACAATATGTAAATGTATTAAACACGTAATATCCATTGCTTCTAAGTATCCATACAAATGATAACAATTCAAAGAATTGAATCATTTTAAGACTTTAAGGTACCACCATCTTTTTAATTTCGGAGCGACAGACAGCGACCTATGTCGTGGATGTCTTCAGGAAAAAGAAACGGTGGAGCATGTGGTACTGCACTGCTCCGCAACTAACGAAGTCAGATCCAAAACTAGACTGCAGAAGCTGATCGGGTCTTTCTCATCTGCATCCGAATCGTCACCAGGGATGCTTACACACTGCTACCACCAACCCAAGGTCCTTCTCCGCTGTTTTAATGAGTTGGGCTAGCTGGGGTAAGGTTAGCAGAGGGACATTGCACAATACACCCCATTGCGGGACGTCCGTGCAGATCTCATTCCCCCACCACGAATTAGAATTAGAAGACTATAAGGTACGCCTCCTGATTGAAATACAAGAGATGAAACAAACCAGTAGTGGACTTCAGCATCCGTGTTGAGTTGGGGGTTGCGGTTCTGGGGTGCGTAGACTGCGGCCGCGTAATCCGCCTCCTTTGGGTTACGCTCAGGGTTGTAATAGTCGTACGTCGCCAAGTTAACGATGTCCACAAGGTTGATGATGGCGGGCACGTCGTAGTAGACTGTAAGACCATTACTTTTATAATCATTCTTTTCGTCAAAAGTTAGTGGAATTTTCATGTGGAAATCTAAGAAAACAACAGTTATTAGGGGTGGCTTGCTAAGAATATTTTTGTTGCCTCAAGGACAAAGTTATTTGAACCTTTAATACAATTTTTATCTGTGCAACATTGTTATAATAAATCCATAGTTATACATAGCTGCTTTACAAATTCCAAATCACAAAATTGACTTGACTTGAGAGACAAATGGGTTCAAAGATTATACTCCTACGATACAAGGTCAAACTGATATCCTCTCCAATAATAAAATCCAGTTGATAAACAGTATGTGTGTATGTGTGTACATTGAATAGGTACAATACACCCACCCAGATTGACATAGTTAACTCATAAATGGAGGACAGTAGTTAGGTCTAAAATGGAGGTAGAGTTGGAAAAAATTATATTCTGACAGCTATGCCAGCCAAGATGGCAAAAAGACACAACAACCAAAGTGCAAACCAAAGCTACACCTGTAAATGTTTGTACTCACTCGTGGCATTCACGTTGGGTAGTACTGTAATAGCCAGCTGCATGTTAGGCTTTACGCTGAGCGCCTGTTTCAACTCGCGCACGAGAGCAGTGTAACCTTCACGGTGCTCCGCCTCTTTGTCATCCACGAGGGTCGTGCCGAACGTTTTCTTAATTCCGTGCCAGATAGAACCTGAAAAAAAATTACCACATGAGATGTAACAGGTCTTATCTTTGTCGCGACATTCCCATTCAAAGTTTTTAGGTTTTCTACAGAAAAAGCAATTAAAATTTTCAAGTTGCAATTGAAAGACTGGTAACTTTGATGAATTTGACAGATATTTGGTAAAGCTTACGAACCCCAGGTAGAACGGATCTTCTTGGGCTTGAACTTGGCGAACTGCCAGCCCAGGTCAATGCCGTCGAAGTGGTGTTGGTTCACCAGGAGCACGGCAGAATTTACGAACGCTGTGCGCGCCTGCGGTGACTCCAGCTATCGGACATAAATTTATTAGAAATTTGCATTGGCATCACGCATGTTTCTTTTAATTTTCACCTACCAATGGCTATATATTGTTACGAGACTGTTAAAAAAGAATTTTATCGGTATTTCTTATTTCGAACTAATTTACCTTTGCGTGAGGTCGCAAGTCCCTATCAAGATAACTATGTTTGGCATTGGAAGTTAATGCCTTATTCTTCGTTATATGACCCTCAGACGATTCCGGTTTATGATGTAGGTAGGTACATTATTTACATCTCAGGATGTTTTCTTGTTAGGTACTTGTGATTTTTTTTTGTAATTTAAGTAATTATGAGAGCAATAGTAGGTGTAGTTGTGTACAGTGAGCGGTAGCAACCCCGCCTGGTCGCGTTTTTGAGATCAAATGTTAGTACCCAAAAGACTCTCAAGGCAGCCTAAAAACTCTACCAAAAACGAACCAATTTTACGAAAGAGTAGGAGTAAGTAAGAGTATTTTTAAGAAACACTCATTATAGTAACAAACAGTAAATTAAATAATATTTAAGTAATGATAGTGAAGTACCAGCGTGTTGTACTTCTGTGGCTCCTCAGTATCGGCATCGCCACCAACGGAAAGTAAGACTTGAAGGCCAGGATACTTGGCTTTGAAATTGGTGATGGTCTGGTAGTTAGCATGAGCACGGTCCACGTCCAGGTTCTCATTAAGAGGCACCATCTTGTAGGTATCGGGCTGGACTCCGGCATATCCGTAGACCAGGTGGGTGCAGAAACTCAGTGCTGGATCCAGGTCAGCTGGCAGCATGCGGGCTTGCGCTGGATAAATACATCCTTCAACTGAATTACGATGTAAGACAAATTCTACAGCCTTAATCAAACAGGTGAATCCGATTATAATAATAATGTTGGTGGACTTTCCTCTTATTATTTATTTATTAACTTTAGGTGAAAGCATTTTTGGTGTGAAAGTTTATGAATAAGTGTTTGAACTTTTGGATGTTTTTACCTTATCAATAAGTGGACCAATTTTAATGAAACTTCCAATAGCTAATATCATCATGTTTATACGTTACTTTTTAGAAAGTACCTCAAATGTTAATGTCACTAATATACCACGTCGGTGAAGACGCGGGTAGCTCTTAAGGCGTTGACAACACCTAATATTTCTCTCGCTCGCACGATTCGACATTTTGAAAGATATAAAATCACAAATTCAAAT
Source organism: Plemyria rubiginata (assembly GCA_963576535.1). Lineage (NCBI taxonomy): Eukaryota > Metazoa > Arthropoda > Insecta > Lepidoptera > Geometridae > Plemyria > Plemyria rubiginata. Next base: position 9,398,011 of record OY754905.1, read on the forward strand.
TTTTAAAAATCGCAAACAACCATTTTGTGTGCAATCACATTGCGCACAGTTTGGTAAAAATTTCATTTTGATTGATAAAAGTTTTCCTACTTAAAAGTTTGCTTTTCTAGTTTTCGTACTCAAGCAAACTTTTGAGTAGGAAATCTTGCATCAATCAATATGAAATTTTTACCAAACTGTGTGCAATGTGATTGCACACAAAATGGTTGTTTGCGATTTTTCAAAATTGGAATTTGTGATTTTATATCTTTCAAAATGTCGAATCGTGCGAGCGAGAGAAATATTAGGTGTTGTCAATTTGCGCAACGTCAAACAACATCAGTGTGGGTTGTTCAAACCATCATTATTAGCAGCCTCAAGAAGTCCCCTGCTGGATATATGTCTCCCCTATACATTTCCAGGAAGAACGGTTTTTAACCCTTTCCAGTCGATTTATCGCAACCGAAACTAAACCGCATGAAAATCGTTAGAGCCGTTTCCGATTAATAATAAATAAATATACAAGATTTGCTTATTTAAATAAATATACAAGAATTGTTTTTGATTTAATTAGTAGGTAGGAAATAGATTCGGAAAGGCAGCAGATACAATTTGTCTAGTTTCTCTGTTATGCCTTGGTAGTACAAATGAAAAATTACGTAAACACTACATACTTAGGAAATGTTCATAATTTTAAGGATTATTGTTTGGTTTTTGACGCAAAGGGCTAGAAAATTTACATGACCCCTACCGTGACCCTATGGTAGGGTCAAGAATGAACTCACGAAGTACGAAATTACTATGGTGAATATAGCAACCAGCAGCGGTAAAATGGAAACGCTCAGAGACAATGTTCAGCAATTAAACCGGGACGTTTAACCAATTGTATCGATTACCAGAACCAATTAGAAGTAACGATTGGACCGGTCTGTCTTTCATTACAAATTACTAGCACGTCGTGTAAATTTGCGGCTGTCAATAAGACGGCGGCGAATGGCTTAGAAATATCAATTTTACAGTATGAAACATGAAAAGTCTAAATATGTAGTTCGTAGAATAAAAAGGCAATTCTGATATATTTCTGCAATGCGAGGAGAATGTATTACTAAGTGTAATTATTAACTGTTTGTCATTTCTTTTATATGTGTATGTGTGTTTTTTGGACAATAAATGTCTGTCTATGTACTATGTAAGTAGCTAAATAGTGTTTTCTCGATTTGTCATAGAATTGCTGTTTTTTTATAAAGTTTTAAGATAGTGTGCCGACCTTAGTTATAGCTAGCGTGGAATAAGGGCAAGAAGATGATGATGATCTGTGTGTCTATATTGTATTCATTAATTAATGAACACATATAATGCGAAACGTAATAAACCCTATGCATATTATATAAGGATCATATTAGACCCATGGGAAAATATAAGTCTTTTGATAGAAAAAGTAGCAAGCAGTTTCCGTCTTTTCTGAATGAACACTTGGAAGCTGTAATGTGAGTCGGTGTACCAAGTGGGTTGCTTGTTTGAACTAAACGCTCTATTGTTCACATCATATTTGCCACTTAGCGCTCCACTGAGTGACGTAATCTACGTTTACTAAGGACAATGAGTAGGTTACGTCTTTACAAATCTGTCGAAAGATTTGCTATCGTTATTACCATTACCAAAGTTACGATGTTTGAATGTATGGTTGTTCTGGACTTAATCAGGACATAACCACTAAACCTATTTGGATAAAACAAAGACATACCATCAACCATGTTCTTATATTTGAACGTCTGGTATACTAAGCGGTATTATTAGATCAAAAAATAGGTCTGAGGGCGCTAATAGGTCTAATACCCGGAGTACCTAGATCGTTTGTACAACGTTTGGTAATAATATCTGTTAGTCATAATTAATTGAAGAGATACACTTCACAAGATAAAGAAGTAAATTTACAATGAATTTGCGAATTTATAAAAAGTACCTACCCAGGTAATACCTACTGTGACCTCAATAAATTATTTTAGCTCGAGTAGGCAGGAAAAACTAAACAAAGTTGCCAATCCACCAAATTGGAGATTACCGAAGTGTGACGATGTATTTGGTGGTAGCAATCTACTTACAGTGTCTCAGCTTACCCTACCTCGCCCTTTTCTTGGGTACGGTTAGTATGTCAAGACAAATCAGGATGCTAACCGAGTGAGAGCGGTGGTGCTGGAAACTATTACTTTAGGTACATACGTGTGTTGCAAAAGGTACCTTCCTGGTTCCTACTACATAAGTATACAGTATTGACAAAGTATACAATTAATTATTAGTTAATTTAGATTTTTTTTTCATTTCAATCAGATAATTTAAAGGTATAAAAAATAAACCTTTTCAATATAACTTTTTCTTTATAGCACCGGTGTTTTTTAATTGATGATCATGTCAAAGGGAATGGGCATTTATTCAGAGGAATCATAAGGATTACTTTCAAAAGCTTGGTGACACGCTAGAGAAGCTGCTGGCTATTGGAGCTGTCATGCCAGGAGCATACTCTCCAGCTACAAAAGTCAGAGCCATCACGCTACGCGCTGTTTTTTTTTTTCTTCCCTTTATGCAGGGTGGCCAAAAAGTCGAGGATTAAACTCAAAACAACTAGGGGTTAGACGGGGGATGGCGAGCTACAAAAAATGGTTCTACGGGAATTTATTTTGCGGTTTTAAAGGTTTATAATATTTTTTTTTACAAGTTTCATATTTTAATTCGTTTTTGAAACAATAAAAACAATACTCCACTTAGAAGAAGTGGGTCCAAGCATAGCTCACTTTCTTCTTCGTATTTCTGTTTCTTTCGATCCAGTGTGTGGTGAAGAGAGAAAGGCTACTTTCGAGAACTTGACATAATATGTTTTCGAGCTTTTGGTTCTACGACTAGCTCTCCTTTATCACCCTCTCACTTAGATGAGCTTAGATGACATTATTATGTTATAACCACGCCACGCTACCTAGTGATAACTTAAATATCAACCATATTTTCATAAAAACCGAACAAGTTCTAGAGTACCTATGTATTATTTATTAGAACAATAATTTGATAACAAGTCCCACGTTGACACTTGCGATATACCAGGTCGCCGCTATCTATAAAATAGATAGGTAGGTATTTAGATGATTAATAAACAAGTAACTAACAGCTTTGTAAAGTGGGCATATTGGGTTTATCGCATGAAAGACTACCTAAGTAGGTATGTTGAGTTAATTCCTATAAATTATAGTGGTAGTCTTGTTTTACTAACAAAATAAAACATTAATATTCTCATTCAATAAATTTTCTGGAACCCGTAGCTCAAAGTTCTAAAGAATCCTGACAACCCGATAAAACTGATAATTAATAATAGTAATAATAAAGCCTTTTATTCCAACAGGTAACTTAATAACTATTTTTACAAAAAACTTTTGATAAAATCTTAAATTCTATTAACCTATAAACTAACACTACAGGTCTATCCATCCTGTTGGGCATCCAAATATGGGTGTAGGCCTCCTCCATGCGCTTCCTGATCTTGATCCTGATAAAACTGATCATTACGAAGGTAAAAAAGAGGTACCTACTAAACTAATTTTTCTCTGTTTCGTGGAAATAATAATCTATATTTGCTGTTCCGGGGAAAACCCAGCAGATCAGATTCAACAGTGGACTTCTTACAACTTCTGATGATGACAGTAAGTATGAGTAGGTACTTCTGGCACGTTCCCCTATGGCGTCCAATTAGGTCATCGGCCCAATTTGTGCATGCACATTCAAGGTTTCACGGATATTTAATCGAGGTAATTGTTTTGATGCGGGCCAAGCTTGTGAGAATACCTACCTGCTAAGGTATGTTTATTCCGAAAAAAGCCATTAATACTAGTGGCTCTGGGAGCTGTAGACCTCGCGAGCATACTAAAAGTGAGCTATTTGAGGAATGTAATGTACAAGTGCATTTTCCGTTTTGTGATTTTTTTGATCTTTTTGATTTTTTTTGCATCATCTTGTGTAGAATGAGGTCCTTTGTGTTTCTCTCAAATTTGATTGAAAACCATCGATTGTTTGATGAGCTATCCTGTTCATCATGCTGAAGATACTTATCAGATCTTCGCCAAACTTTTATGAGACCAACTTATAGTTACTACCTTTCAAATAAAAAAAGAATAATCGAAATCGGATCTCATTTGGTGGAGATATCCAGTATATCGAATAGCCCCCTTTTTGCCCTTTTTTTGGGGGAAGTACCCCTCCAATCAAAAACGGGGACAAAAAAAATCTAATAAGTCATATAACCTGTGTACCAAGTTTCGTCCAGATCGGTTGAAAAATGCGACCTGTAGAGGAGAAGAGACAGACAGACAGACAGACATCCGGACAAACGCATTTTTGGCCAATGTGGAAACTGAGACGCTTCGCTCGCTCGGTCAATTAAGTTCGGCAAATAGATATTAAGTAGGTACCTATGTAACCGAAGTAACCGAACTTACCAAGAAGAAAGCCGGAAGGAATTATTTAGAGTAGGCTTTTGCCTAGCAGTGGGGAGGAAGGATTCTAAACATTCATGGTATAAAAAAAAATTGTACTAACAGTTTGACTGAATTTGTTATTCATGCTAACAACGCATGAATATGCCATGCAGATTCAGGGCTCTTTGTTACAATAATAATGATGATGATATTGAACCAAATGATTCCGGAAACAAGAATAACATAACTTCTTAGGTACCTATCCTTTAACGGCCGATTAATTCTTTAAGGTAACAATTTCCCATTTGTATAATTGACTGTTAGTGCGCGTCACGCAAAAAGAACGCCGGAGGGTACGCGAGTATTTTGTATGCGCAAACACATCCCCTTCGCTGTTTTCCAGCGTTAATTTTGATTGACGCGACCTATACCTACTCGTACCAACTAAAGTTCCCAAAAGTGCTAAACGCAAACGCTACACCCCGCGCCACCATGGCTCTACGCGCCCCGTAGACACGTAGCGCGCGCCCCGTAGAGGAATGGGGGAATCATAAATAATAATATATCATTATTTTATCTCCCGCACAATGTGAAATATAAAGATTATCTCTCTATTTTACAAACTCTTGACACGGAGAAAAAATATTACAGAAATACTGTGAACAAAAACGGGACCGCTAAAGTCTATTCGCTATTGAATTTTTTATTTGATTTTTTTGTGCTTTTTTATTTCACCAAACTTTCGAAAGGAATAGCGACATGACAAGTAAAAGTTTGACAAAATTATATAATATCTAGCTTTGTGTAGTCAAAACAAGATAAACACTTAGGTACCATCATAGCACTTCCACTAAATAAGATAATTGAAAAATTCTAACACAAAACCTTTAAACTTTAGTTTTCCGTAAATATTTTAAACGACAACCGAAAAAAAGCAAGGTCAGGGTCATCACCACGAGAACTGAATCGGCTGACGTCATTTCTTAGCGGCCTGTGCCCTTTCAGCCTTAGTAGTTTAGTACAGCCTGAGTAAAAAGCATAAAATAAACAATTTATACCAACCTCGTTGATAAGAGCATAAGAAATAAAATAACGAGTATTTAGATAAGTAGGTCACAAATCTTCCAAGGAACCTGGGATTAATTACCTACTTATTGATTCGTTCTACCTAAACTGAACCTAAGTACCTTGTTAATAAAACTTTCCTAATAGATAAATAAATAAGGTAATTATTTAATTAGGTAGGTGTCACGTAACGTAAAAAGAACGCTGAAAGGGAGGGGAGGGGGTGTGAGGACGAAGTGTTAAAAATGCGCAAACACATCCCCTCCACTGTTTTCCAGCGTTCTTTTTAAATGACGCGACCTCTACCCAAGGAATATAATACTCTCTGCCTCTACCTAGGTATATAGTAAAACTAGCGACCAGCCCGCGCGCCATTGCTTCACACGGATGCACATATCATGCATGTACTATACATATAAACCTTCCTCTTGAATCACTCTATCTATTAAAAAAAACTGCATCAAAATCCGTTGCGTAGTTTTAAAGATTTAAGCATACATAGGGACATAGGGATATAGGGACAGAGAAAGCGACTTTGTTTTATACTATGTAGTGATATAGTGATAAATCTCTAAAAACAAAATGTTGAAACATGCGAGCGTCATGCGATTGTCAGCCTAAACATTTGTCAAGAAGCTTGGCTTCTAACAAAGAACGGTAAACGATAAACCAGTTTTAAATTAAACTAAGTATAAAAATCTCGCTAAAATTCGAAACAAAATTAAGAAATACTCACATTCTCTTACGAAGCTCTTGCTGTCGTAATAGCACAGAACCTTGGCGGTGTGTGCCGGGGGGTTGACGGCGGCCACCAGGGCCAGGAGCCCTGTGAAGGCGACCAGGGTCTTCATCATTTTCGAAGCTAGACTTGACTGATCCGCACGATTGCTGTGTGCTGAATGAGCGCCGACCACAAGCCGCTTTACCAGATGACCGTGCCACGGAGGTCAAAGAGTAGGTAACGACGGTGATGTCCACATCGACTGGTTTCGCCGAATCTTATCTGTTGTTGATTTTCGAAGAGGACTGGGACTGTAATTGCTTGACCGCATACAATAATTAACTAATAGCAAACATGATAAAATGTTTAAGTTTTGCTCTCTACGAGGTAAAAATGAAACTAAATAAAATATTAGAATAAAGTTAACCCAAAGCCGTCACGGGTTTGCAAAGTGAGTTCAAAATTTTGTCATTGTGCCTCATGTTGTCCAGTAATTAGTTTTATACGAATTTCATCATCATGATCTTAACTTTTTTTTTTATATTTATTTACAATCTGAATCTCAGAAACTCTCCAAGATTTCGGAGGCGATAAATCTATATCGGAATCAATTTTAGAAAATGTCGTGATATTTTATCCGTGTTTTCAGGAAATGTAAAACAGAACTTGTGAAAACTAAGACACTTCCTAGCATATATTGGCGTGTAATAATACGTACCTATTAGTATTCTAGAGCTACTTCAGTACCTACCTACCTAGATTGCGTTTTTAAGCAACCGAACAAAGCACGGTCATCTAGACTAAAATTATAATAGGCTAGGTAGGTATATAGTATTATTATTATATTAGGTAGGTACCTAATAAAAACAACAGCAGCCAGCAGATTTGCCTAGGTCGCTTGCTTGCTAGTTGCTAGGTATATAGGTACCTACCTACCTATAGGTACGTGCATTACCTAATAAGTAAGTGTGTACCTATTTCGAGCGATGGAGAACACCGACGACCGAGATGATGTCATAATCATAACTACCTACCTAGTAAGATTTATAAGGATAACATATAAGTGTATTTTAGCGTCATTTTTTGGTTTTAAGTATTTTTATAATTCAATAAATAAAACATGTAGGTACATACCTACCTACCTTTGATTATTTGGGACTAAATAATCAAAGGTACATACCTAGGTACCTACCTACTTATTCTTTCGATACTTTTTTATTTTTCACTGGATACCTACCTGGGTAGTAGTACCTGGTAGTCAGTAATTGTAACCACTTGAATCATCATGCTGCGTTGGTTTGCTTTTAGTCACACCTCTAGAATACTGATTTCTTTTGTTGTAGGTATTGTACCTACTTACCTACCTACCTCGTAGTAGCATAGTAGGTAGGTAGTTAAATAGGTATCTACAGTGCAGATTGCTTTACCTACAGACAAAGTTTTTGTAAATATGTACCTACCTAGTAACCGAAACTGTAGGCGGATCCGACTGGACAGGAACCGCGGATACGATCGCGATATACCTAGGTACCTATTTTATTTAATTTTTATACAACTAGCTGATGGAACAAGCAGATGGTCTACCTGATGTTAAGTGGTAACCATCACCTATAAACAAAACATTGCCCCGTAGGTCACGCACAATAGGAACGTGCCCTACGATGCACTGCCCTGCATCCATCAACTTGAGGCATACAGATGTTAAGCCTCATGTGCCTGTAATTACACCGGCGACCACACTCTTCAAACCGAAACACAGCGTTGCTGCTTGGCGGCAGAAAAAGGCGTGGTGGTAGTACTTCCCCGGACGAGCCCTTCACAAAGAGCTCTACTACTCTTAAATCATTACTCTTAATATCATTTAGGGTACCTAGGTACCTATACCTACCTAGGTATGTGTGGTAAGAAACCCTCCACAGCAATCGTCATAGACCTACAAGGTTCAGCCAGTCAGTTCCCTCCTAATAGGTAAGATGTCTACATACCTAGGTAGGTAAGCAGTAGGTAGGTACCTAATTTTAGTAAAACAATGGAGAATGAGATCACACCGAGGTTGGTCTAACTGTAGATTTAATAATATAGGTATCTACCTAGGTAATGATTCACAGCCTAAACTTTATGCTAGGTAGGTATGTAGTAAGTAGGTATTTTTTTATCACAATCAATAAATCTTTAATAAAGGCACCTAGGTAGGCTCAGAATGAAACATTATTTTTGTATGTATTGCTTAAAATGTTTAATTGATTAAAAACTTTCTCACTACAATAATAACATCTGAACCATGGGCCCCCCGTGAGCTGGAGACCTAGATCCTGTCATGATTTAGTTACCTATTCTAGTTTCCCAAAACACAGTTTTTTATTTTGTAGTTATTTATAGGTCCCGTCAAAAGAACCCTGGAAGGAGGGGGAGAGGGTCCCATTGTTTTCCAGCGTTCTTTTTAAATGACGCGTCATCTATTAGGTACATACGGTATACCTATTTGCAATTACGTGTGCTCTAGGGACCAAATCTCAAGTCGCTGAAGCATCCTGGATCTTCGCTAACAGAAGAACTGTCAATAGCCTGTGTCTGTAGTGTTTTTTTGCAGTGGATTACTTTTTTTTGTTAAAGGTCTTGTATCGAAATAAATTACCTTGAATGAATCAAACTAGTTACGGAGATTCACGGGCTCTAGACCTTATATGACTTTGATTCAAGGTCATTCATTAACTAGGACTTGAGAATTGACCCCTACTAGAGTACGAATAAATGCAAATAACTTTAAAACTGTATAGCTTGAAATATATTCTAATCCAGGTCCAGCTCGCGGGGCGCAATATTAATCATTTTGATATCTAAACATCACATGTCCGAAAAATTTTAATGTGTCTTGGCGTTTGATAACGACCAATATTAATAATAATAAATACCTATATGAATTGGTAAAACATGCACATCTAGGTCAAAATGAATGAAATTGGTTGTTAGCCGACACATTCCATGTCTAATTCAGGGCAGGGTATCTATAAATATATATACAGGCAGGCAGGACTGAGTAGGTAGATATGATATGTAAAATAGAGTCCTTTATAGATTGACATGCTTATTCCCACTAAATATCAGGTTGATTTACCCTGCTCCATATTTCCAATGACTTCTTAAGTACCACCAACCTAGTCTCAGATTCAACAGTTTCACGGTATGGCGCAGCGGTCTCGTTTCCTCATACGAACTAACGCTTGCCTTTCCCCTAGCTAGTATAAAGAACTCATTGCAAAAAAAGCTATAGTATCTGCCTTAGTGGATACGCCCCCTTACTATCAATAACATTTTATATAATTATTTTTACAGTAGTAAGTTTATATCATAATTAATAAAGATTTTATAAGTACATGTTTCAAGAACATACAAGCATGAGAAATTTTGGCACCATACATTTCAAAATGAGAGCATATTAAAAAATGTATAAAAACAGAAGTGTTAAAACACTGTGTCAAACTAGTGGTTAGAATTTGACGGTGGGATTTGGTTTGATTGAACCTGACCCTGGGCCTGTTGAGTTTGACCTTGGTTCTGCCCTTGCTGAACAGGCGGCGATGGCGGCACGGGCTGCGCGCCTTGGTCTTGGAGGACTTGGCCTTGAGCTGGTTGTTGAGCTACAGGCACCTGCCCTTGAGGTGGCTGTTGAGCCTCAGGAACCTGCTTCGGTTGTACTACTTGAGGGGGGGGTTGTTGACCTTGAGGTACTTGGCCCTGAGGTGGTTGTTGACCCTGTGCTTGACCTTGCTGAGGCTGTGCGTACTGTTGATTACTCTGTTGCTGGTAGCCTTGTTGGTTTCCTTGTTGTTGGTACCCTTGTTGGTTTCCCTGTTGTTGGTAGGCTTGTTGGTTTCCCTGTTGTTGGTAGCCTTGTTGGTACCCCTGTTGATTTCCCTGTTGTTGGTACCCTTGTTGGTTTGCCTGTTGTTGATAGCCTTGCTGGTAGCCTTGTTGTTGATAGCCTTGGTTGCCCTGTTGGTAACCCTGCGGCTGCTGATATTGGCCCGGCGCTTGCCCCGGAGGTAATTGGCCTGTGGGTGGCGATACGGGCCCGCCTGGGAACTGGTTGATATGCTGGATCGTTTTCTGCTGGAGATAGTAAGCTTGGAACTGCTGCCGCGCCAGGTGGATTTGGTGCTGGGCGCCTGGCACTGGGTTTCCGTAGGCGTCCACCTGGAATTTTTGAGGCTTCGTCAGTAAAATATTCCCCAAACATTTGTCAATAGAAGGTTATAGATACGACAGTTGATTTTAATAATAGTTAGTTAGTAAGTACCTACCGAGATTATGGACCAGCTGTCTAAAAAGTCGTAATCAAAGGTATTCAATTTAATTACAAGTTTTAACATTTGGGTGGCAAGGGCAAGAGTGAATAGGTGTCTTCTAGACCGTTCTGTTCCATCGTCGGCTACATCGTCGCTTACCGTCAGGCAAGATTGTGGCCAAAGAACGGTATATAAAGATTAAAAAAAACAATTCAAGGATGATTTGAATGAAATGTCTCAAAGCCTGGTGGATCTAGGTGCCAGTACCACGCAATAAAGCCTAGAAGAACATGCAACGAACTTACAGCTTGGTTCCTACCGTTCTTTGGTGTGATCCTTGTCACAAAATAATATACTCATAAATATACCTACTCATAAATAATTAACTCATATTAGTAATAAAATATATATTTTAGTGATGCCAAAAAAAATTGTGGGGCATAGGCATAGCAGAAGTAGAGAGACAATCAAATTCAAAAGACAGCACAGGCTATGCTTCATAGTAATAATACTTACGTACCTACAAAATATTCGTGAACATAGGTACTTTGTTCTAACAAATAAACATCTGAAGGCAATCAATACAATACTTACTAATCCACGCTGTTGCAAGTATTTAAGTTCTTCAAGCCTCATTTTTTCGAATTCCTGATATTCAGCCTGAGTGTACACCGTGTTTTGATCAATGGGTTGCCAGCCTGAAAATGAATACAGAATAGTAATTCAAGTTAAAATGTTTTAAAGACATAATGATAGGTAAGTATTGTATTTTATTTGAATTCAAACTGTGTTTCAGGAGCCAAAATAAATCAAAATTCCTGAATTGCAATACCATAACTATTAATACTTGTTTAGTTTTAAGAATGAATTAGTAAGTAATTTGTATAATAATTTAAGGATTCGCTTTCTCTTGAGAGCACTCTTTATCCGCTACTTTTGGGATTATTAATTAATCGAAAGTGAATATATTAAAACTGATGAAACAGCGTTACCTTTATCCTCATTGAAATCCTGTTTCTGGGTGCCAATCATAAACTCGTGGAAGTCGATGAGGCCGTCGCCATTAGCGTCGTTTTCCTTGAACACGTGTTCCCTCATTCGCTCCATTTCCTCGTACCGTTCGTGCATGTCGTGAACGGGCGCGTCCGGTCCGTACATCTTGTTGAGCTCCTTCACGAACAGAGCCTTTACTTCGTCAGCGTCCCACACACCGTTACCGTCGACATCTTTATCATAAAACACATTATTAGTCACGGCAGTAAGGTATAAAAGTAGTAGAGCTCATTGTGAAGGGCTCGTCCGAGAAGTACTACCACGCCTTTTTCTGCCGCCCAGCAGCAACGCTGCGCGCTGTGTTTCGGTTTGAAGTGTGGTCGCCGGCGTAGTTACAGGCACACGAGGCTTAGGCATAGATGCCTCAAGTTGATGGACGCAGAGCAGTGTATCGTAGGGCACGTTCCTATCGTGCGTGACTTACGAGGCAATGCTTTGTTATAGGTGATGGTTACTACTTAACATCAGGTGGGTCATCTGCTTGTTCCATCAGCTAGTTGTATAAAAAAATGTTTAGTCAGAAAAACAAAATTACAAGCACGTAAAAAAAACCATTCGGATCGATGATATCTGCAGAAGTGAAAAACTGTGTCGCATGCTCTGTTATGTATTGGTGTCTGCTCGGCTCATATTGTCGTGATTCAGGAAATTTCATATTTCGTCTGAACCCCGATGAGACTGTATTAGTTCTCTATCATGCATTGAAAATTAGTTGATATTTTATTTTCAATTTAGGCTCTGACTTGTCAAAAACAAAGATGGTAATATTTGAACCGGTAAACGTACTTTTAGATCTAATTTGTTAAAAAAATAAATCCATGCCAACGATTTCGCGTTTATAAAAATAAAAGTACCCAAATAAAAGTATTATTAGATATTGGTATTAAGAGATCTGACTGACCTATACATCGCAGGTATTGCTATGAAAACAAAAGCAAAACCTGCGCTGTATAGGTACTTCGGTTCTTTATCTGCCTTTAGATTCGCTAGCAAGAAAATTAACATCTAGGGATTTTAATGGCCTAAAGAAAAACATGTTTTGTAATGAATTTTTGGCCAGATTACAGGCTGTGTTATGAAGAGCCAATACACCCGGCTTGATTTTCCTAGTTCCTTCGATGTTATAAAGTTTTAGAGGTATAAGTATTTAGAGGTAAATATAAAAGAAAACATCTTTCGGTATTTAGAGAATACTATGGTTTTATTCGTACCTACATGCCGAAAATTTCTAAAAAGCCATTCTAATCTCGCATCTAAAATAAAAACTAACAACACAACGGACATACACAAACAAAGATAATGTTAGTCTATTAGAGTAATGGTCGAACTACGAGTACATTACAAACGCATGTCAGCACAGCATGTATGTAATTCACATCAAGACGTGTTCATCATATAACAAAGTGGGCATCATCATCAAGCCATGTCAATTGCGGCAAAAAATAACTTTTGCGTCTGCCAAAACGTCAGTTGTTGGTGATATTTTTGCTACATGCGAATAACGCTAGTTGTGTAACAAAATGAGTGCTATAAGTCTAATGAAGTACACAACAAAACCGCATGTTAGTGACGCTATACTTGGCACGGCACACAATGCATCTTACCATGCATCATGTAAAACACCTGTGGGTCGAAATCTTTCGGGTCCATACCACCAGTTCTCCATAAGTCTAACAACTGATCTCTTGACGCGGGGTGATGTAGCTGTTAAATTAAAAATTATATATCGTATTAATAATGATAGCTGGAACTCACCATGCGTCATGAAGAATACTTTAGGATCGAACTCCTGGTCCATATGGTCCTGTTTCTGCCAAACCTCCTCGTATTGTTGTTTAGAACCGGGGTGGTGAAGCTGCGTTTTATCAAATATTTGCGATGAGGAAATTGTTTGGACAAGAAACAAATTAGTTCGCAGCTAGTCATCAACTAGGGTGACGCAGTTTTTAAACTGCCGCCGCCGCCTGAAGGCTTTGACAACACCTAATATTCCTCTCACTCGCACGATTCGACATTCTGAAAGATATAAAATCACTAAATACAATTTTAAAAAATCGCAAACAACCATTTTGTGTGCAATCACATTGCACACAGTTTAGTAAAAATTTGATTTTCATTGATGCAAGTTTTCCTACTCTAAAGTTTGCTTATGTACGAAAATTAGAAAAGCAAACTTTTATGTAGGAAAACTTGTACCGATCAAAATGATTATTTTACTTAACTGTGCGCAATATGATTGCACACAAAATGGTTGTGTGCGATTTTTCGAAAATGGGTTTAGTGATTTTATATCCTTCAACAAGACAAAACGTGCGAGCGAGAGTCACATTAGCTCTTGTCTTCACCTTAAAGCCTTCTCTATGGATGGCTTTACTGACAGCCGAACGTGCCATCCAAACGAAGCGCACAGCTTCGCACGCTTCTTTTTGTTTATGTTTATTTATAAGTACGAGCACAAGAAAAATTACAAAATCAAAAATATTATGTAAATGTAGTAAAATTGTAGCCAATACAAGTAAAAGTTTACAGTGTTGAGGTCCTCAAGTATGAAATACTTGTGTTAGAGCCTCGCTCTTCCATAATATCCATATTATTATGGTTACAATAATAAAAATGTTATAGCACATAACATTGTTATCATAAAATATGGATATAGAAGAGCGGGGTCCTCTGACACAAGTATTTTTAACTTAAAAGATGGCCCTAACCGTGATTAACTATGTAATTTGCGCTACTCAAATACATAAATTTGAGAATTAGAGACGAAAATGTCACTAGCTCCCAAATTCCACTAAATCCAAACATTCTTTAATATAGTTAATCGTTAGGAATGAGCATTTAATGCCACGCTTTGAATTAAACAATAGCACGGAAGGGATACGGAAGGCATTCCAGAACATTCCATACAGTAAATGCACAATGTAGGTACACCGTTATCGCTTTCTCGGCCGTAACTCGTAGGTTCATAACATTATTAACGACGCGAGTTTCGTAAACATATACGGGGAACTTTATAACACAATAAGCAGCCGATAGCATGCGTCAGGTTACAAAGGTCAATTTCTTATCATGCGCATGATTTTACTGCTGACGTGTCTACGGATTGAAATTTTAATTACATACGCACACATAATTTTAATTTAGATAGGTTGCATTCAGACACGTGAGAATACCTTACGACTTTAGAAATAACCCTGCAAATGGTTTTCGTTTTATAACATATATTTATACATAATTGTAATATTTAACCGTGCAAAAAAACAGCATGATGGAAATCAAGAATTTAACAAACAGATAGGTTTGGCGAGTTCTTAATCTGACTTTAGAACCTACCCTAAAAATAGATATATGAATAAAATACCGGTTGATGATGTTTCTTAGCCTCTTCCTCTTTTTTCAGTTTCTCCATGTATTCCTTCTTGTGTGGTTCATCTAATTTCTCTATATCTTGATGCTTTTGAAACTCCTTTTCCAGTTCGTATTTCTGCAATTAAAAGTAACCAATACATTGATGCCTACAGAAAACAACTTGGTGATCCAGAAAAGAAGCGGCAAAGATAGAGTATAACGCGAATAGGCAACGAATTAGTAACTTATTGTTATTTTAAAAGTAACCCTTGTCATTTTATTGTACCTTATCATTTACATTACATTATACGTGCCAAGTGTTGGATAAGTTTGGGAGTAAATCGTTACTGACAGTCATCGTTTTTAGAGTCAGAACAGAGAAAAGAGTATTATGTTTTAGTATTTTAGGAAACAACATACCTTGAATTCTTCCTTGCGCTTCTGATCAGCAATTTCTAAGTCAGAGGAGACTTTCTGGATGAGTTTTTTCAAATCATTAATCTCAAAGGTATTAGAGTTTCCGTGGTCCAAATGATCCGGTGATCCTTTATTTATGTCATCATCTATATTATTGGTGAGCTCGAATTGCTGAAAGTAAACAAGGACACTATCGATTAAAAGTATGTATTAACAAAAAAAAATCAGCTACCTAAGCTAGCTAAGTAGCTAAGTTTGCCTACCAATATTTATTTATAGCTCATAGCGACATGAACATTTGAATATTATGTTTGAAACTCAGTTTAAATCTAATTTTTTCATTTTTATTTTATGGACGAAAATATATAGGTAACTAGCGATCCGCCCGCGCGCCCCTGCTTCGCACGGGTGCACATATCATGCATGTATTATACATATAAACCTTTATCTATTGAAAAAAATCGCATCAAAATCCGTTGCGTAGTTTTAAAGATTTAAGCATACATAGGGACATAGGGACATGGGGATATAGGGACAGAGAAAGCACTTTAGACTTTAGTAGAGTGATAACGTAATACCATCCCAACTGAGTGCTTTTTTCTTTTCGACTCACGTGTGCCAGATGTAATAATGGAAAATCGACGATGCATTGAAATTATTATTTAAAATAAAAAACAAGCAGCTCGTTAAAGTTTTTATGAATCGTTTTATGACATGTTTTCATGTTTGTGGTGTGGATTGTTCAACCTTCAAGGAAATACAACACATGGTATAATGGAAAGGAAACAACGTGACATTCTTATTAGACACGTACCTACTATGATGACGTCATAAGGGGTTAGGTTTCCAACTCGCATTTAAACGTGTAATTGATAAATTGGCTACGATTTAACATTATTATAGTCAATAGGTATATATGTGTGGCACAGTGCAGCACCATACCATTCATTTTCTCAATTATGCTATTATCGATCCATCGATTTTGACGAGTTTAGAGTAGAGATGAAACTATTCTATTTTATGGACAGCATTACTAGGAAATGGTCAAACGCGCCCTAATCCGAGAAATTTAAATACTTATTCAAATACATACCGCAACGGAGTACATATTTATATTTAGTTTTAGCTATCTACCTGATTGACTATCTTGACAGTGTTGGATGACATAATGTAAGTGTTGTTACTTCAAAGGTATGGAACTCACAAAAAAATAATACAGGTTAAAGAACTAGGTAGGTACTATAATTAATTGTATATCAAGCTCATACCTTAGTGGCCAAGTGACGCAATCTAGATAGCTCACGTCGTTTAATCTCGTCCAATCTTGTCCGTACATTGTGATTCACGAGATCCAACTGTTCTGCTATTTTGCCAGACTGTAACACAAAATGATTTCATGTAAAGAATTAAATTACAATAATATTTAGAGATATTATAAATTTAAAGTTGAGTTATTACTTGGTACTGAGACATAACAGGGGATATCTACCGTGCTTATGGATCAAAGTGGGAAGCTGTTTCTGACTAAATTCTACATTATTAAATTATTACAAGCCAATTTATTTTTAAGAAGAGAATATAGCACTT
Source organism: Plemyria rubiginata (assembly GCA_963576535.1). NCBI lineage: Eukaryota > Metazoa > Arthropoda > Insecta > Lepidoptera > Geometridae > Plemyria > Plemyria rubiginata. The sequence continues at coordinate 9,414,924 of OY754905.1, forward strand.
GAATGAATTAATGACTAGGTTTATATACTTATACCTACACTATGCTGTTAGTTTTGGCTTTGGAACAAAGGATTTGGAAAGTACCTAGGCAGAAAACAAAAAAAAATGGAAAATTTTGAGAGAGACCGCTGCCCAGTAATGGTGCGTAATATAATAACAGTTAATTAAAACACATTTGTAAAGCAAATATTAGACCACACATAGAAAAAGCTTCCAAATTCAGAGTATGCTCACTATTACAACTGTAAGCCTGCATAAAATAGAAAAATATTTAAAAGGAAGCAATACAAACTTAAATTTTATTATTTGTATTAATGGAACTTCATCATCATCAATTAGAAAAGCCAATTGCTCTGGAAGTGTCGTTTTCCAGTGTAGGAATACAATATTAAAAATACACTTTTCATGTACCTTATGAACTGTGCACATAAGTAAATTTTAATATTTAAAATATCAGTATGATGCATGTTAATAGCTTGTTGTGAGCACCGAGATGACGAATGATAGAGAAGAGTGGAAGAAAAAAACCTGTGTGCTAACCTCTATAAATCATCCTTTTCGGAGGATTATCGCGTCATGATGTTGGTCATTAACCCCCGGTTCCCGAAGGTTATTTAACACTAATCTCTCTATCTAATTTGTAGTAAAAGCTGAGATAGCAAATGACTTGACAGCTGATTAGTGTTGATCGAGCTTTCGAAAACCGGGGGTTTATTACAAAATCTGATCATGCCCTGCACCTCACTTATTGTGGGATAAGGGCAGGGTGATGATGCATGATAACAGCTTGTTAGTAAAATATCTCTGATTTACTGACCATAGTGAAATCACATTTACAGATTAGTTGTAGATCTTCATAACACCAATTTTAGAAGTAGGCATATGGGACTATGGGTACTAATATAGCTAAGCTGTTGCATAAATTAGACATGCAATGTTTGATTCATTATTTGTGCAATGTATACTTACACGAATGTCATCTTCATCAGCCTTCTCCAGCTGGGCCTTGAAGTCAGGATCACTCTCCAAAGCTTGAACCACCTCTTTTAAGTATCTGTGGTACTCTAACTGTTCTTCCTGTCAAAAGATAAGTAGTTTTATTTCTTAACAATAGGTTTCCAATTCTGCTAGAGGTGTTTGTAGATTATGATCAAAAAGCAGCATGGAACAGGGGAATATCAGGATGCTACAGGCTAAAATACTAAATATCTAAAATAATAACATAGCATTGTCACATTTATTTATTTACGAACAAAATCCACAGCTCTCAAAATACATTGTGCATACTTAGATTTCTAACATACAGCCAATAACTTTTTTTTATAAGTACAACTCGCTGATGAAACAAGCAGATTGGCCACCTGATGTTAAGAAGTAGGTAACCATCACCTATAAACAAAACATTGCCCCGTAGGTCATGCACAATAAACACGTGCCCTACGATGCACTGCCCTGCGTCCATCAACTTGAGGCATACAGATGTTCAGCCTCATGTGCCTGTAATTACGGCGACCACACTCTTCAAACCGAAACACAGCGTTGCTGCTTGGCGGCAGAAAAAAGCGTGGTGGTAGTACTTCCCTGGACGAGCCCTTCATAAAGAGCTCTACTACTCTTGAATTACATTATTAAACAACATACTACAGTTGAGGGTACCAACCATCCCCTGCCAATCAAAAAAACATCTTGGTCACCAGCTTCTTTCGAAAAAGTGTGGCGAAAGGCTTTTAAGGTGAAGACAAGAGCTAATGTGACTCTCGCTCGCACGTTTTGACTTGTTGAAGGATATAAAATCACTACTCCCATTTTCGAAAAATCGCAAACAACCACTTTGTGTGCAATCACATTGCACACAGTTTAGTGTAAATTACATTTGAATCAATACAGGTTTTCCTACTTAAAAGTTTGCTTTTCTAGTTTTCGTACTTAAGCAAACATTTGAGGAAAACTTGCATCGATCAAAATGAAAATTTTACCGAACTGTGTGCAATGTGATTGCACACCAAATTATATCCTTCAAAAATGCCGAATCGTGCGAGCGAGAGGCACATTAGGTGTTGTCGACGCCTTAAGTGTGCACAATATGAGTGTATTTCACAACATGAAATATTAGTAAAAAAATATTAAAATTACCCAATCAGAAGCCTCCTCTCCTTCATGGCCCCCTTTTGTCTCATTTTGAGTGACAGGGGGTGCAAACGAGCAGTGCAGTAGTATGATTATGCAGAATATACTTCCTAATAGTCTCATTCTGATCTGAAACAGATATTTGATTGAAATAAGTGTTTAATGTATTCATGTTATTACCACAATTTCAAAGATTCTTTTTGATTACACAAGCAAGCACAAGCATCAGCCAACTAATTGATAACGCAAGAAAGGTTAGGTGATAGGGTAGCTACATAGAGTAGGCTCAATTAGCTGATTTGGAGGTAAAAACCACCTATGTCATTTTTTACAACAAAACTTAATCATGTTGAATAATGACTCTAGGCAGGTGCCATATCGGCGACACTAGAATAGAAATAAATGTGTTTTGATTATTGTAGAGCTCATTCAGGCGAGCATGCGGGTCCGATCAAGGTCACTTTTTGTAGTTACTGACTTCTAACAATAAGCCGACAATATGTATAATACATGTTTGCCGTAGATCCGACAATCGTTGGAGCAAACACATACTTGTGTAGTGTAGAACATCCACCGGCAAGGTGGGGGGATGATCTGCGAAATGTAGCTGGCACTCACTGGATGAGAAGAGCCGAAAACCAGGCTCAGTGGCGCGTCTTGGGAGAGACCTACGTCCAGCAGTGGACTAACATAGGTTGATGATGATGATGATGTACAATACTTAGGACAAGATATCTCCACTAAAATCAACACAAGAAAGTGAAACTGGCGAGTAGCCAACTCATGTAATCCATACTGGTCTATAAAAACTAAGAATTCAATATCAAATCAAACTAAAAAGTTAAATGGGAAGTACCTTCCTATTTATGGTTGCCAGACTTGGGCTCCGACTAACATGCAACTCGGGTAAACTTTCGGCCTGCCAGATTGCTATGGAGAGAAGCATGACAGGTGTAAGGAGAAAACAACAGAAAATATATATAGGAGGGAATATTGAGGGGAGCTTACTAATGCTATATTCAAAATAAAAACCCTGAAAAAATGTTATTCCAACATACTATAGTTGAGGGTCCCAACCATCCCCTTAAAATCAAATGATGTTAGGTGTTGTGATTTGTTGATGTTGTGAATAAAAAAAAAGAAACAGCTTCACAACTAATCCCCAGGCACGGTAGATATCCCTAATCAGATCTCTCAGTGACAAGTACTTACTAACTCCAGGTTCTTTGATTTTTTGTATGCATAGACGAAATACTAGTGAAAGGAAAAACGACCAAGAGAGAAGAGATTCTTGGTAAACAACAAAGATGGAACCGAAAGTGTAAATACCTACCGATGCAATCTTTATTTAGATCTAGTAAATTATAAGACTTATCTAAGATGTAATTGTACCGATGGCACTGAACTGTGCGATGGCTCGTACATTGAATGAAAGGAGACGGTGTCGGTGTGAAAGGGACGGGTCGTCCTGTAAATGCCGTGGGCACTGGGCAAAACGTAAATTGGATAAGATTGTGCAAGAAACATTACGATGATGTACCTACGAGATAAATAAATGAATGCATTGTACCTACCTACCTTGTCGACAAATCATATCGGAAATAATTTTACAGTTACAGAAAGTCAATGATATTTTTGTCTTGAGTAGGATTAGGAAGTGTGCAAGAAACATTACGATGATGTACCTACGAGATAAATAAATGAATGCATTGTACCTACCTTGACGACAAATCAAATCGGAAATAATTTTACAGTTACAGAAAGTCAATGATATTTTTGTCTTGAGTAGGATTAGGAACTTAGGAAGCGATTGCTTGACTTTTGGCTGTTTTCGACAAATGACAAATTATTACGTACGTAAGTTACGTAACGTACGGTACGTACGGACCAAGGAATTTGAATACGTCTTTATTCAAATTCCTTGGTACGGACGGACTACACACAGACAGAGTACACACACGGAGAACAGTGCTGCCAGAAGAGCCAATCAATTCTCAAATTCCTTGAATTCAATTGAAAAAGCCTTAAAGCATTTATAACAAGTTATAAATGCTCTAAGGAAAAAGCGGAAGCTGAAGCTGTGCTTAAATTCATGTTTCATAAAAATAAATTTTGAACCAACTTAAATTAAGAAGGTTCATAATTCGTTTGTTTTTTTACCTCATAACATTACTCGATGGACCAATTTTGACGATTTTTAATCTCAAGCAAAGGATACGGTCAGTAGTGGTATTTTATTCCCCAATAATTTGATCAAGTATGACAAATACCCAAGTCCACCCAAATACATTTTCGTAAAAATTATAAAAATGTTTTGAGGGAGAAAAACATGTAAAGAAGCCAGCACGGCAACACTAATAACAAAAAAAACATTCACTGTCAGGATGACTTGACATTCTCGTTACTTCAAAGTGATGTGACAACTCGGAATAAACCAAGGTATTTGAATACAAGTAGAAAAAAAGGCGGGAAACTTCGAAAGGGAAAGCCGCGTTTTTTGCCACCAAAATTTAAAATTAACTTTTTTAAACATAGTTGATCAGTAGAGTTGTAATATAGTATTTATTTTATTGTATTTTATATCTAAAGTAGTGTAGTGTATTTAAAAGTATCTGGTAAGTTTTTAAAGTTTTTTCTATGGAGGAGGAGCCGCCTGATCCCGGCGGGGGCATAGTCCCGCCGGCTGGTTCCTTTGTAACTGTAAAAAATAGCTTTGACAAATTGCCATCCAATGACTCTGAAATGGACACTGACACATCTGTCTCAAAAACCAAAAAATTAAAACGGTCACGCGCTCACAAAATATGCAAACATTGCAATAAACGAAAACGACATGGATCAAGCGATTCCAAAAAAGGCTGCGGCTGTAATGAATCCTCTGACAATAATTCCAGCATTACACCTAATGAACCACTTGTGACTAACGTTACAGCCTCAGACCCGGTAGCTACATCTACTCCCATTGTTCCGTCACCAAGCTCATCTCTGCCGGCGCCGCCGGTTACAAGAACACAATATGACTCCAGCGATAATTCCCCATACATTGTACATGTCCAACGCGTTACTGAGTTACCTAATGACAGCTCTACTCTTCATCCAATTATTTTTGGAAAGTTTTTGAAGCGGCAATCCATCTACAATGTGGTTAATGGAAGCGTTAAAAGGATTGGCAGAAACAGAGTTTCAATCGCATTCAACAAACATACAGATGCCAATGCATTCTTAGATCATGGTAGCCTAAGTAGTAACAATCTGAAAGCATTTATACCAACCTACAATGTCTCACGCCTGGGTGTAATTCGTGGAGTTCCCACTGACCTCTCCCCAGAGGAGATGTTAGAGAGCACCTCGGTTCCCAGCGGTTGTGGAAAGATATTAAAATTAAGGCGTATAAACTTTAAAGAAATTGTCAATGGAGCTCCAGTGTGGAAGCCAACTCAGACGGTAGTGGTGACATTTGATGGTCAAGTGTTACCAGACCGTATTTATATGTGTTACACTGCACTTACGGTTAACCTATATACCTACCCAACCATCCAATGCTACAACTGCTGTCGCTTTGGTCACACAAAGTTGCAGTGCAGGTCTAAGCCCCGCTGCTACAAGTGTGGTAGAGAGCATTCAGGTGATTCTTGCGATATTGATGAGGAACGTATTTCTTGCTGCTCATGCGGGGGAATACACTTTGCCACAAGTAAGTCATGTCCAGAATATACAAGGCAACAAAAGATTAAATTTTCTATGGCAGAAAAGTGTATTTCCTATGCAGAAGCTTCTAGAGTTCATCCACCCCTGTCTAGGTCGTATGCTGAAATATTAGCTACAGCCAAGGATCAAAATAGCCAATCTCAACAATCCCACACAACAAGCCATGTCACACCCTCATCTTATAGGAAAACTGTCTTTTTAAAACCTCGTTCACTTCCCAAACTAGCCAAAGGCTATGATCAAAAACAACACAATAATTTGACTAATACACCATCATCATCCCTATCTAATGGTTGTGCTCTGAAAGAGGGCAGATCTGAGGATAGGCAGCTTAATATATCAGATATAATTGCTCTTCTTAAGACATTCATACAGTCTAATACCATCGAACCGTCCACTGCTGCCAAAATTATTGACATAATCTCTCTCCTACACTCACAACCACAATGGATCACACCCGATCCGCAGTTCAGTGGAACTGCAGGAGTGTAGTAAACAAAAAAAGTGAAATTATCTATTTAATTAATGTATACAACCCTTTTATTATCGCCATCACAGAGTCCTGGCTTAAGCCAGGCTCTGTGTTCAAATTGAGCGGCTTCTCCTGCCTCAGGGATGATAGACCTGATGGTTATGGAGGAGCCGTTCTTCTTATTAAAAATTCTTATTTATTTACACATTTTCCTCTTCCTGCTCATGATAATAATAATTTTACTGCTGTTGCATGCATTATTCATAATGTATGCTTTATTTCTATTTATATCCCTCATCCTTCCTCACAAATTTTCACAGAAATAGATAACATGTTAAGCCATATTCCTAAGCCATGTGTGGTAATGGGAGATTTTAATGCTCACCATCGAGCATGGGGTAGCTCTGTGTCCAATAGCTATGGTAGAGACCTACTAGATATCATTGATAGACAGAATCTATGTATCCTAAATGATGGTTCTCAAACTCGTCGAACAAAACCCTCAGAGAATGACAGTGCAGTAGACTTAACAATAGTATCACCCAGTTTAGCATCTTCAGTTACTTGGCAAACACAACCATCAACTCATGGCAGTGATCATTTCCCAATAGTGTTAAAGTTTTTAGAATTTAGAGTAAATGAAATACCCAGGGCTCCACCTAGAATGAGGTTTAAAATAATAAATGATAAATGGAGTGATTTCAAAAACCATGTAGATAATAGTATTAACACTTTGCCACACATATCAAAAGGTATTTCTGTTTGCGCAAATAGTTTTACCAAATGTTTGATAGATGCCGCAGAATTAACTTTCCCTATTAAAAATAATGCCTCTGGGAAATTGTCATCTCCACCATGGTGGGATAATGATTGTAGTGTAGCTGTTGCTCAGAGAAGGCAGGCTGAGTTAACTTACAATTCTGATATGTCTGAAGTTAATTTTGATAATTTAGTTGAAATAATTTCTAAAACTAAAAAACTACTAAAAGACAAAAAGTCGCTAGGCTGGAGGAGTTTTTGCTCAACAATATCTCCTAGCACAAAACCTTCAGAAGTTTGGAGAAATATTAGACGTTACAGAGCTGGGGTTAGTGAAACTACTTTTGCCACTATGCCACCTTCTCTCAGTGATAGTTTCCTGGACCGGTTGGCCCCACCAACTGTTCCACCAAGGGAATTGTTAACGACAATCCATGTTTCTGTCCCTACGTGTCCTTATGGCCTTGATGCGCCTTTCTCTATAGACGAACTGAAAGGTGTCTTATCAGACGTTCATGATACAGCTCCAGGTAAAGATGGTATCCCATACTCTTTCTACTCACACCTCAGTGATAATTCTTTGCAATATTTTCTCGAGCTTATCAATTCTGTCATGTTGACAGGTGTCATTCCTTCAACATGGAAAACGCAAATAGTGCTGCCATTTTTGAAACCTTCTAAAAATCCTTCCGATTCTATGTCCTACCGTCCAATAGCATTGTCTCCAGTTGTAATCAAAATTGTAGAACATTTAGTTAAAAATAGAATAGAGTGGTATATTGAAAATCAGAGCATCTTACCTAACAGTCAATATGGTTTTAGAAAAGGTAGAAGTTCGATGGACAGCATAAGTATATTTACAACGGACATTCGTATAGCTTTCTCACAAAATAAATCTGTTGTGGCGACTTTCTTGGACATTCAATCTGCTTATGACAATGTCCTTATCGAGGTACTTATAAGGAAATTACATATCTTAAAAATTCCACATTTTCTTACCAATTTTATTCAGAACATGTTAGCAGGCAGAGAAATTTATTTAAACACCACCAATCTCTCAAGAGTTGCCTGGAAGGGCTTGCCTCAGGGTTCTGTTTTGAGCCCTCTTCTCTATAATATTTATACATATGATCTGGAAGCATCTTTGAGTGATACGGTTTGTGTCCTACAGTATGCTGATGACTTGTTACTCTATTCTTCGAACATTAATATCAATACAGCCGCATTTAAAGTATCGTTTGCTCTAAAGTTTTTAAAAAAATGGTTAGATAAACATGGTTTGGAGTTGTCACCTTCTAAAAGCATCATTGTTCCTTTTACCCGAAAAATGAATACTCCACCTTTAAATATTATTTATGATGGTATATCTATTCCTGTAAAAAGTCATGCCAAGTTTCTAGGCGTAATATTAGATTCTAAGCTTGCTGGGAGTCCACACTGTAAATATGTGGTAGAAAAGTGCGAAAAACATCTTAATTTATTAAGGTGCCTCACAGGTGTCTGGTGGGGCGCCCATCCTTTTTCTCTAAAACTTATTTATAATGCATTAATCAGAAGTACATTAGATTATGGCACATTTTTGTTGGAGCCTGGAAGAGTGCTATTTTTCAGTAAATTAGACTCTATACAGGCTAGAGCTATGCGAATCATAGTGGGAGCGATGAAGTCCAGTCCAATAAATGCTCTGCAGTTAGAATGTGGCGAACCACCTTTACATTTACGACGACAATTTTTGTCTAGCAGGTTTTTCTTTCGTACATTACAAGTTCAGAACCACCAGCTTCATTCTAAAATCCAACATCTTTCAGAACTTATCGGCTCTTCTTCATATTGGAGTCATAAGTCACCACCCCTCCTAATCAACAGCCTTAACAAATATAAATCATTGTCAGCTGCAACTAATCAATCACTTCTTTTGCCTATTTTCCAATGTAACTATAAAGCTTTAACACTAGCTATTAACATTTATTTCGATCTAAATATTGACCGCCACGGAACGCATGCTAATGTTTATTTTATATCTGCTATTGATAACCGATGGCATGGTTGGCATCAGGTGTTTACCGATGCTTCCAAGCACTCGCAGTCTGGTTATGTTGGTGTAGGCGTATATCACAAACAGTATAATATCGTACAAAAAGTCAAACTACCCCCTGAGACTTCAGTTTTTACAGGTGAGTTATTTGCTATTGTCAAAGCACTAGATTATGTTCTAATAATGAAACTTAAAAATACCGTTATTTCTAGTGACTCAATGAGTTCATTACAATCCTTATTGAAATATCCTTTCCGCTCCAAAACGCTCTACCCTCTAGTAATGGAAGCTAGATCAAAGCTTTTACAATGTAAAATCAAGGGTTTTTCAGTTTGTTTTGCGTGGATACCCAGCCACTGTGGTATTTTAGGAAATGAACGGGCCGATAAATTAGCTAATGAAGCTATAGAGTGTGGGGACCTTTACCCTTTTCAAAACTATGTACACGATCTTGTTGCCTTACCCAAGATTTATCTTAAAAACTCTTGGAATGAACATTGGGACCACTCTAGTAACATTAAAGGTAAACATTATAGACTCATACAGAAAACAATACCAGTTAAACCCTGGTTTTTCTCATTAAAACTTAGTAAACGTGCCACTACTGTTTTGATAAGAATGCGTTTGGGGCACTCTTGTACCCCAGCCCATTTAGCCCGAATGAAAATAGTGTCTGATCCATTTTGTGCCTGTGGAGATGAATTTGGTGACCTCAATCATATATTCTTTGCTTGCCCTCAATACGATCATACAAAACTATATGAAGATCTTGTTACCTGTCGAATTCCTCTTCCTACTAATATCATTGTTCTTCTTTCTTCCTTGGATCCATGTATATATCATTGTTTGGCATCCTTTATATATGTAAATAATATTAAAATTTAGTTTATTTTTGTAAATATAATGACCTATAATCTATGTGTACACAATATGTCCTTACATTGTATAATTTTTTAAGTATAATTTTACTGATCCTAATCCTTCCGAGTCAATTGAATCCCTGTTTCCCTAATTTTTAATTATTTAAAAAAAAAAAAACGTAAAATGGCAAATGTACATAAAGTACGACGCCAAAAAAAAAAAAAAAAAAAAAAAAAATACAAGTAATAAACACCAACTCAAAAGTCAAAATATTTATGAGATCACGTCAATGGCAGAACAACAAAACACACGAAGCACAACGAAATTACGAACAACGCGAAACGAAGTCGAAACACCGTGTGATTTTCAAATCAAGCAAAAAAAATCAACTCTCGCTATTTCAATTCAACGTATTGAATTTGTTCCACGACACTAAACAATTATTCCTACTTTATGCTCCAAGTTAGAGTGAGACATAAACTCTAAAACGTAAGGCACTATCTCTTTCATACGGTGCGTTCCAGGGTATTCACGTCACGATGTTTGCAAAATACTTTTTATAAAGGGCTGCCAGGCCTTCTTTAATGTTGCAAGAACATCTTGGTTCTACTTATGTTTAAAAAAAACGGAGGGTTCTAGATTTTTTTTAATATCCGTAATATTATTTAAATAATATGCTATTTCACTAAAATAGCACACAGTCTTGCTTCAAGCTCAAGTTTATTTTTATACCAACCTCCATGAAAAATTTGAACAACTCCTTTCTTGGAAAATGCAGATTGATTGGACAGCAATTTCGGGAACCCCCGGAATAAAGTCTTTTTATTGGAACCAAGGACCAACAAGGGGTTCTTGTTGTTCTTGTGATTAAAATAAGCGGATCCGCATCGGATAAAAGCGGAAGGCGGATTCCTTGTTAAAAAGGCAGAGTAAACGCAGAAAAGCGGAGCATCTGGCAACGTTGTGACTGACAGACAGTTGACACACCACACAGTGACAATGGAGTTCAAGGAATTTGATTACAAATATTCAAATTCCTTGAGTTTGATTGATGCGTGACGACATTTTATGCGCATCACAGACCGGTTATTGTATACTCTTTGTCACAGCACAGACGGCGAAGATACTTTATCAAGGAATTTGAATTGTATTCAAATTCCTTGTACTTTATTATTTCATGCAAAGAGTATACAATAAAAATTCGGTAGATCTACTGGCCGCATTAACCGAATTTGACAATGATTTACCGAATTACCGATTTTAGGTCTGAATCTCCCGATTTTTATATTAAGTAAGATTTAAAGGTAATCTTAAGCTTACTTCATACAAAAAAATGACTAGAAGACAATTGTTAATAAAATTGACCTAGATAACTTTGTTAATATTGATTTAAAGTGTCAAAAAACATATTTTCTAAAACGTCAGCACAAAGGTGGTTTGAGTAGATTTAGTATATATGTTTAATTTAGTTAAGGTATTTTAAGATTTGAAAAATTTTCAAACTTGTATGATTAATGTTGTATTAATTTACAGTAACGTATTCATATCCCAGAACTGTGCCCAGAACCTCCAACCTGCATGATGCGGGTACTGACTGCTCGGCGCGAGCACTTGAACAACTGGATTTCGTTAGATTTCTTTCTCAGAGATTACCTAATAATAATGAAATTATTTTTTCACACAGCGCTATTAAATAATAATCCCTATATTTTGATATAACTTTGACATATTAAGAGTAGTAGAGCTCTTTGTGAAGGGCTCGTCCGGGGAAGTACTACCACCACGCCTTTTTCTGCCGCCAAGCAGCAACGCTGTGTTTCGGTTTGAAGAGTGTGGTCGCCGGTGTAATTACAGGCACATGAGGCTTAACATCTGTATGCCTCAAGTTGATGGACGCAGGGCAGTGCATCGTAGGGCACGTTCCTATTGTGCGTGACCTACGGGGCAATGTTTTATTTATAGGTTACCATTACCACTTAACATCAGGTGGACCATCTGCTTGTTCCATCAGCTAGTTGTATAAAAAAAAAAGACATGATTTCAAGACAAACTCTCTTATTAATGGATGTGGCATCGATTTAGTGTCATCTTTATGATGTTTTTTTATCGAGATAGTTATAATTATCTACGTTTCTATCTTTACACAGCGCTCGAGTACATGTTCAATTTTAAAGTTTTCGTTTTTTTTCATGTGTTTTCTTACATTTTAGTAGATTAACAGCTGTTCAAAAACCGTCCCGTGCCGCCTTAAATACCTACCTACTCATATGAAAAATCCTAATACTGGCTAGTTAAAAATGCAAGAAAAAACTACCTACATAATTCTACCGATTTTTTACTGCCATTGCCAAACCTACCGAAAAACAGATTCTTGGTTGCAAAACCACACTGGTTGTGTGTGGCAGACTGATTTCATGTTACGTTACGATATCATAACATAAAATATTATCATATCAAGGAATTTGAATGAATATTATAATAACTTATACACACGGTTAAGAATAGCCATTGAACATGTACCTATAAAAATTAACACACACGGCTCAACCCTACTACTACACATTATAAACGCGAAAGTTTGTAAGTATGAAAGGAGGGATGGATGGATTTTTGTTATTCTTTCACGTCGGAACGGATCTGGGTGAAACTTGGTAGAGAGATTGATTATAGTCTTGATGTTTGGATTTAAATCTGTGCGGATGAAACCGCTTATCTATAAATTGAAAAAATTATGTAAAAGGACAAAAGTACATTTTATTGTTAACACTAAAAAGTTCATTATAATTATGTAAAATTATGTACTAATCCTATTTTATTTATGCAACTAGCTGATGGAACAAGCAGACGGCCCACCTGATGTTGAGTGGTAACCATCAGCTATATCAAAGCATTGCCTCGAATCGTAACAGCTGAACTAATTCGGGACAAACAGGGTATAGAAGATATATAGAGATCATGGAAACACATTGGGACATACCCATACATGTCAGTTTATGAAGTCAGCAATTAACTTTGTTTAAGGAATTAACAGCTTATTTAGAAACAGGCAAATTCTGAGAGAAATACAGTTTGTGGAATAGGTAGCACATTGTGCTACTTTTTAGTTTCAAATACAACACAAACAAGGACATGGGTAGATGCTCGTCTAAAGTCTAAGAGAGTAGTAACTCTTAAGTTTATCTATGTATGCTTATATACCTACTTGATTAGGTACCTAATACATAAGTGTGCATATATTAAAATATAAGATACTACCACTAAAATGAAAGGGATATCTCATACTAACACTTATGGTATGTAGGTATGGTTCATACCCTTGATTTTAAGATAAATAAAGAAATACTCTTGATATTAAGATAAGGAAATAAAAAGCAGTGATTATACAGGGTAATTACTTAGGTAGGTATACCTATTAGCAATAAAAATACTAGTAAAATGTAGATGTATTTTTAAATCTAGCCTAGAATCCTAAAAAACCTTTGGAATCCAGCATGAATGCAGCAGATCAGTAATGATAAAACCTTAAGAACAAGATAAGTCTTGATTAATACTTTCAAAGTAAATAATTAACTTAAAATAAATTTAAAACAAATTCGAATTTCATTGTAACTTATGGTTACAATATCAAGTAGGTACAATATAGTTGTACCAACTAAGTTATTAAAAAATAAGTTAATTGATAAAAATAAATTTAAAATCTGACATGATCTAAAGAGATGTTGTAAACAGTAGGTACCAATCTTAAAGTTCCCCACCTATAAAACATGTATTTATTTGATAAACAAAATAAACTTCCTAAAAATCCATAAAAATAACTTAAATATCTTCTGAATTTTGCAAAGTCAACAGCCCTAGATACTCCATATCTTTATACATAACTTCTTGGTTGAGTGTATGCAATGTGTCCTGGAATCTCTGACGCAGTGTCAAGTTTTCCATGCCTGCTATTTCTTGCTGGGTTCGCTTCTTTCGTTCCTTAAGCTCATCCAACTCAGCTTTCACTTGTTCAATCCTTATAGTCATACTATCTTTGGAATCTCGAGATTGATCTTCATCCTCAAATGAAATACCAGAAGTACCAGGGTTGTCAAAATTCCTGTCACTAGCATACACCTTGTTTTGAAGTTCTTGTGAGAGCCCAAACAGCTGTGGATCAAAGTCCAATGGTTCTGTTTGAATATCACCTAACCCCATCATAGGGCCAGCCTCAGCAATGTGTATAGCATACCCAGCTTCATGGCTGTCTTCAGTATGGGTATGTATGTTATGATCATCTTCCAAGTCACTGTCACTTACAGCTCCTCCAAATATATCAACAACATTAGAAGTTGAAGCAGTATTTTTTGAAGTAGAAGCAGTGGTTGTTTCACATTGTGAAGTTAGAGCAGCTTTTCCTTTCCGTTTTGCACCACGAACACCTTTTCCTTTTTTTCCACCTTTTACATTGCCACCCTTACTGGTTGAGGGCTCTTGTAATGTAAGATCTTGTTTTGTTGGATGCAGCAGTCTCTCATCATCTTCATTGATAATTTCAAATGTGACACTTTCTGCCTCATTGTCAGCTCTCAGCAACCGTTTTACTTCTTTCTCGATTTCAGGAGCTTCAGCACACTTCTTTTTTAATGTTTTACGGAAGCGCCGTTTACGAACATTTTTTGTAGGTGGTGTAATTCCATGGGGGTACAAGAATTTTTTGTCTACTTTGTATGGGTCTTTTTTTTTGTTTTTAGTAGGCAATTCTTCATCTGTTGATTGGTCTGGTTCATCTTTGCATATCATCATTTGAGAGATATCTGCTGTCTTGTAAAAGCTTTTATTATCAATAGTTTTTAGGGACTCTACAACAGTCGGCAGATCAACTATTTTTCCATGCATTGTTCTATGATCAAACTTTACCTCGCCCTTCCGCATATCCGGCTCAAATTGAATCGAAAGACGATTCTTTAAGTTATCACCACTTCGAAGCAAATCTTTAAGTTCTTTCGCAGGCTCCTCAGGAAGTCTCATTATAAACTGTGTCTCCAGCTCGCTTGGGTACTCAGGTTCTCTTTTGTCTTTACTCATGTTTCAAACCCAAAATTACACAGTGAATGGGTAGAGTTTAGGAAATCAGGAATCAATCTTTACCGGAATTCTTGATTCGATATTCGATTATCTAAACACCTAGCGTAGATAATAGGTACGACAGGCGGGTAAGGTGCGTGCCCATGATACACCAAACAGAAAGGGAGCGTGCGGAACACAATAGAGTCTCGGAGCCGGAGGAGAAACAAAGAAAGAATGAAAATAAATAGTTGGATAGCCCGATCGATAAATTGAGTGAAATTATTTGTTTGTGTACAAACTGCCTGCACAGCCAAGAGTCTACGCGTAGTTATTGTATACTCTTTGCGCTACGCTAACAAAGAGTAGGTATAACAATAAGGCATCAATCAATTGGCTGGCATTGACCCACAGATAGTAGAGAAATACTGACCACTATGTAGGTACTGACCTCAATAAATAGGCTGACTGACCCAGAAGTATCAGTTCTGTGACACACAGACTATCATTTTGTACAATAATAATCGCACTTTTTTAATTCCTTGCATTATTCCTTGTATTGTATAAAATACAAGCGTTATAATACATTTACTTTTGGTTAAATAGTCTTGGCACACGTAGTATTCAAATTCATTTAATTATACTCTGTTATTGACTGACAGCCAAAGACTGTACTTATAAGTAGTAGTAGTTATCAAAGAGAATGTAAACTACGAGAAGAGGCGGGACTTAGTAAAGAGCCAATGAGATCCTTTTACATGGCACTTCAATACCAACACAACGAATATGTACGTCAAACAACAACAGTTTTACCAACCTATCAGCCTATATAGTGTTGCGCGATGGCACTCGCTTTTATATCGATATCGATAAAATATGCGAGATCGAAATCGAGGTTTTTTTGTAATCCATTTATTGACTGAATCCACGTTTAAGTACAACCTAGGTCCCGAACTCCTAAGTTGGACTTAAATATGGATCTACATAAAAATATACATAAAATCACGCCTATTTCCCATAGGGGTAGGCAGAGACCACGGATTTCCACTTGCTACGATCCTGACATACCTCTTTCGCTTCATTCACTCTCATAACATTCTTCATACATGCTCGTCGGTTAAGGGTACTCTTGACCTGGCCTTTCTCTAGAACATCTGCTATCTGATCTAGATAGGTCCGCCGAGGTCTTCCCCTCCCAACAGTCCCATTCACACTCGCCTGATGCACTTTTTTCGTCAATCTTCTTTCATTCATCCTCTCTACATGCCCAAACCATCTTAGCATACCTTTTTCTACCCTCATCACTACGTCTTCTTGCACTCCACATTTCTCTCTGATCACACTATTCCTCATTCTATCACACAAATTCACACCACACATACTACGTAACGCTCTCATTTCTACTGCATTCACTCTACTCTGATGTTTTTTCTGCCATACCCAACTTTCACTACCATACATTAATGTCGGCACTAACACTCCCCTATGTACAGCCAGTCGTGCCTTTTTGGACAGTTTCCGGCTGCTCATAAACGTGTGTAGCGCCCCATTCATTCTATTTCCAGCAGTCACTCTCCTTTCAATATCATTATCATGCTTTCCATCTCTCGTAAACAAAGTCCCCAAGTATACAAATTCTTTCACTTGTTCCACTCTTTCTCCACTAATCAAAATATTACATTCTGTCATACATTCATCCCTTTCAAATACCATAGTTTTCGTCTTACTAACATTTACTTTCATTCCTTTTCTCTCAAAAGCTCCATGCATAATTGTTACCATCTCCTGTAACCCATCCGCCGATGACGCAAGTATAACCTGGTCATCAGCATAGAGAAGACATTTGACGAGTAACTCATTCATTCTTAACCCACATTCACTATCTTTCAAATCTTGCAAACAACTATCCATGAATAGATTAAACAACCATGGAGACGCTACACATCCTTGTCTAACACCCTTTTCGATGCTAAACCATTCAGTGTATGACCCATTTATCCTAACGCAAGCTCTAGAATCCTCATAGAGAGATTTTAGAGCCTGAATCAGGTTGTTGTCTACTCCATACACAGACAGCACCGACCACAGTTCATTCCTCATCACTTTGTCATAGGCCTTTTCCAAATCTACGAAAGCGCAATAGACCTTCTGACCCTTGGCCAAAAATTTCTCGGCTATGCATCGCAAGGAAAAGACCTGATCCGTACATCCCATACTCTTTCGAAATCCCGCCTGTGCGTCCCATATTTTCTCATCGGTTTCTTTCACAACTCTTTCAATCAACACTTTTGCATACAGCTTGCTGACAACGCTGAGTAGGCTAATGCCTCTGTAGTTTTTGCAGTCTTGTTGCGAGCCCTTACCCTTGTATAGCGGAACTATGACGGCCTTGCACCAATCGCTTGGCACTCGACCGGCACTCCAGCACAAATTAAAAAGGCGGCACAACTGACTTGCTACTACGCCATGTCCAGCTTTCAGCATTTCAACTGTAATCCTATCATATCCTGCAGCCTTTCCTGATTTCATACCTTTCAATGCATTCACTATTTCATTCATGCTAATTCCGCTTTCATCAATGGTTTCATTCACAACTAAGGTAGGCACTCGTGCCTCCTCTCTTTCGAACAAACTTTCAAAATACTCTTTCCATCTTTTTAACAAGCATTCTTCACCTTTCACTACGTTGCCGTTCTGGTCTCTGATCGAGTTCAGCTCAGAGCTCTGGGATTTTCCTCTGGCTGAACGAATGGATTTCCAGAAAAACTTAATATTCGTCCGGAAATCCTCAGATAACCTCTGGTCAAACACATCCTTTTGCTCTTCTTTCTTTCTTGCAATCACTTCTTTCACTAACATCTTTAACCTTTTATATTCGTTCTTAGATTCATCCACATTTTCATTCGTCGCCTTCTGCATTCTTTGGTTAGCTCTGACAGATAGCCAGTCTAACCACGCTTTCTTTTTCTCACATACAACCTTTTGCACATCTTTATCCCACCAAACTTGCTTCATCTTTTGTACTTTTTTTCTTTTACTCACACCGCATACTTCAGATGCCACACTCACAACCTTTTCCTTAAATACCTTCCATAACTCTTCAATATCACAAATACCATCAGAACCATTAAAACTTTCAACCAATTTACTTTTATAATCGTCTTTCACTTCATCATCTTGCAAATTCTCAACTTTTATTCTTTCCAAAACATTTGGGGTTCCCCGTACTCGATGCCGCCAACCTTTAAAGAGACCACTTATTCGGCTCATTACCAGGAAGTGGTCTGAATGGATGCCGACTCCGCGATAAACCCTAGTGTCTTGGACATTCTTTCTCATTCTTTCATCCACTATCACAAAATCAATCATACTTTTCCTGACATTCTTCGCTTCTCTTGTATACATGTGGATCCTTTTGTGGTCAAAAATAAAAAGCTTTTTGCATTAGTACATATAATTTTTGTACCTAAACCTATTCATTTTATGAATTTGTTTTTTCATTTATTATAATGTTAGGTATGAGCAGGACGGACACGGTGAGCTTGACATGTTCTGTAACAAAGTATTTTTTATTAATTTCCAGTAGTTTTTTTAAGAAGTATTGTACCTAGAGCATAAGTTTAAAAGACTAATTCACGTCATATTCTTGAAAAGGTTATAATAATTTTAACTCGCAGTTCTTATGCGGTATGTCATCAAAGCCGTAACTGTTACCACAGTAGGTATGTGACCGAGGGCTCACTAATATCGGTAGTGGGTACTAATTTTTTCATCTTTAGCATGGATTTTTCAATGGTAGTATCTGTAAAATATATACATATTTTATAATAATATAACCCGATAATCATGAATTTGTGCATTAAGTAGGGAAACATTTTAAATTTCAAAAAAAACAATTACTTGATTACTATTAGCCACCGCGGAAAGCCCATTTTGTAAGACTGTGTATGTAGCCTCCTAGATGTGCACGTTATAATGGGATATTAGCATAGAAAGAACTGTCCGACACAGTTATCGATAATTACATTAGGTACATCACTATAACACGAATATTCAGTATTTACCTCTAGTAAATCCATAAAATCTCTTTTCAATACGATGCATGTTGTTTGTTCGTTGATTTTATTCACTAAAATATCCAATTCAATGTTTACCGAGCCTCATCCAAAGAAACTAGACTTCCTTTTTCTATAATTTTACGGCTCGCTTGATCTCCACAATTTCGTACGTTATGAATCGTTTTTTGGAGGTATCGCCGTAAAATATTACGTTCACTGAACAATAACGATCAATTTCACATTTATGGACGTAATTATTAATAAATCTGCTAGAAATTTACATAAACAAACAAAATACGAGTGGAAGCTACAAGTAAACAAAGCAGACAGACGAAGAAGAGAGTGAGTTGTGAAAGAACGAGAGAACACTGATTGAATGGAACGATCATTCGTTCCATTCAATCAGTGTCAATCAAGCAATTCAAGCAACAATCATGTCAAATCAGTCAATCAGCCATTATTTGCCATGCTAATTCCATACAAAATTTTTGACGTTCCTTGTTGCGTCAGGGTGGTAGTTATAAGTACAAAGTCTTTGCTGACAGCATCTGCTACATGCCAAGGAATTTGAATACAAGTCTGCATGCACTGCACTGCACTCCACTGCACTCAGCTGCACTGCTGAATACTGACACTTCTGGACTGCTGCTTGCCTTGCCAGCGCGTTTCATTGATTCGATTTATAATCAAGCCCTTGATCAAACCTGTTGCGGTTTCTATCGCTTTCGTTCGGATCGTATTTGCTGGATTTTTTGCTCACTTTGTTGTTGGTTTCGTCATCGAATGAGCGCAGGCCAGGCAACGCCTTTGTCAAGCATACGGATCAGAACTAAATAGTAAGGAGTGCGCATAGATATTGATTGATTCTGCGAATTGAACAGCAAAAATGGCTAACGGATCTGCAGTGTTTAAAGAACATTTCTACACGCATGCGATAGTGGGCGTTGTGAAGTCGACTGTAGCTGCAGAAGCTGATGTCGAGACCTATGCATTGAAATACCAACACGATTATCTGCTCAGAATCCTTCGGGATATGAACGTAGATGTCATAGAAGTGGATTTCCAAGGCCCCTATACTGGGAGTCTTCTGCTTGACCGAGTTGCAGTGTCAGTAAATGGAGTTGTATACATGCCAACACCGAAGTCAGCAATTGAAGAGTTTAATGTGAGTTGAGTAGGTGGCACGTTGAAGCTAGTGAATTCATATAACATAGTACAAATAATAATAAATATTGGTGGACTTTCCACACAGCACTATCTAGCCCCAAACTAAGCTTATGCTTGTAATATGGGAACCAGATAGCAGATATACTACCTAAATACTTTTTTTTTTGTAAATACATACTTATAATATTATATAATGCCCAGATGGAGAACAAACATTTATGTTCATTACACAAATGTTTGTTCACGATGGGAATCGAACCCACGACCTACAGGGCGGCAGAGATACTACCAACTGAGCTATGTAGGCTTCAATCAATCAATTTTCTACTGGAAAAATGCTTAGTTACAAGATTGCTTTTGTGACACTACTTAGCTGATAATGCGATGGTAACTAGTATGTAATCTAAAATATTTTTGAGTAACTATCAAGATATCCTAGGCTTGGTTGACTTCCCCTCAGATTCATGATAATTAGCTAGGTTTGTAGGCTTTCTCACAGTCAGGACCCTGTCCTGTGAGAATGTGTTAGGGTGTGTGCATATCAAAACACATTTTTGGTACTGACAATCCAGTGTGGGTGGCGCACGGAGTACACTTGCTGGTTGTTAATACTAGTGGTTGCCCCAAACTGAGATCCTCTGAGCTCGTCTCATATTGAAGCTTACAGTTTGAGTTTTAAAAATAAGAGTTGTAATGAGTTTTAAGATAAGATAATGTTTATTTCAGACAAAAAAGAGATACATATGAGTTGAGCCATACAGAGGTCTTATTCTAGGGATTTTAGCTTATCAGGCAATCTGGCACACTCTGGTTACGGAACATTACCTTCCGTGCTAGTTAAAAAACTGTGTTACGGCAAGGTAAGTGCTTCTCTCCCCAGGTGCTACTATTTCTTATACCTATCTAGTGTTACAAACTCCTCCCGATGATTATACTTTAGCACTCTGATGCTCTGTTTCTTTCAGCTTACCAACCTGAAGGTCATCTTACAAAATGAGCTACATCAAGTGGTCATTGATCAAACCAACCCAGATGCTAGAGTCTGCGGAGCTGATGTTTTGGTCCAAGGTACTGACACACAAAGTTAGCTGAGTTGTACATATCATTCAAAAAATAAAAAAAAAAACAAAAATCTTTTTATTGTAAATTAAGGAGGTAATGAATAGGGTTGGGACTCTTCTTTTAAGTTTTGAACCTGTGTTAGAAGAGTCCCCTCTTTTCTGTGGTCCTAAAGAAGGTACATTATTACACTAATTATTAATTAATCTTAGATCTACATTGTAATACTAAACATTTTTTTTCCCTTTACAATAAGTACATTATAGGTATAAGTATTTTTATTATCATTACGTAATGGTTGTAAAATGCCTGCCTGTAAAATTGCAAGTGTGGTCATAATATGATACATCATATCAAGATGTAACTTAAGTTATCTTATACTAGTTGCGCCCCACGGTTTCACCCGCGCAAATTTGATGCCCGGTATTACCACGGGATAAAAAGTTATCTACCTATGTGCTATAATATAATATCACTAAAGCGCAAGCTCATGGACGTATGCATTCTTCCCATACTTACATACGGCGCCCAAACATGGTCTTTGACAGGTCAACAAAGGTTTGCACTCGAGGTTTGCCAGCGAGCCATGGAGCGCAGTATTCTCGGAGTTAGGCTCACCGACCGAATACGCAACACCATACTGCGCTCCAAGACTCAAATTGCCGATGTCACTCGGAAAGCAGCTAGTTCAAAGTGGAACTGGGCTGGGCACGTCTGCCTCATGCCGAACGATCTTTGGGCTAGAACATCGACGGTGTGGGCCCCTAACAACGGCAAACGACCTCGCGGCAGACCAAGACTGAGATGGCGGGACGACCTAGATTCATTTATGAATTTACACAGTAAATAAAAGAAATGAGGCCTTCTTCCAGGCAACTTTTATACCTACTTACTTTACAACTAAGTTGCTAATGAAAACTGGTTTTCTTATTAATCCAATAAATGTTTCCAGGTCGTGAGATATTTGTTGGCATATCTGAAACCACAAATGAAGCAGGTGCTGTTGAATTAGCTGAAGCCTTCAAGGACTTTCCAGTGTCTGCTATTCGGGTATGTGCATTTATATTTGAACATGTAGGTATGTTCAGATTCCTGATTACGGTACCTCCTTAGTATTGTCCTAAGAGAATTCTAAATTGCTTTGGGGTAAAACCTGTGAGGCTGTATCTGTTTTTTTTCTGTTTTTGTTGGTTATATCAATAACCTACTCAATGATGCAACATAACCTTCATCACACACTTGCTTGGGTGACTTCACTTTGGTGTATGTCAGAGAACATATTTAATACTAGTTGCGCCCCGCGGTTTCACCCGCGTAGAATTAAATTAAAAATTAGCCTATGTGTTATTCCAGACTATAATCAATCTCTCTGCCAAGTTTCATGCAGGTCCGATCAGCCGTTCCAGCGTGAAAGAGTAACAAACATTCATCCATCCATTCATATTTACAAACTTTCTAGGATCTTTTTAGTGGGATAGTATACAGTTTGTAGATTATTTAATACTCAACCTACTACTGACAATTATGTAGCACTACGTATGACAATAATTATGTACTGGTCATCAAGAAATAAGAAAAGGTAGATCATCCTGAAGATGGTTTGATGACAACAAGACAGCAGGCGTCACAGGGTCTAGGCTCTAGACTATCAAAAAACCTAGTGTGGTTACAATAATTGGAGGAGGTATTTGTCATTATAGACTCACAGACAAACACTAAATTGAGAGATGATAGAATAAAATAAAATATAAAGCCTGTTTATTCCATAACTTACTTAGGTATACAATTTCATTGATACACATGCATTTCTAGTATTGTATTTTTTTTACTTTTTTTTATATTAAGTAATAATAATTTTAGTATTCATTTAATTAAATATTTTATTATGCTTATTATTTTAATATATTTCTCTTTTTTTAAATATGTAGGTATTCATGTTTCTTAGTTTAGGACCCATCACGGGTAAAGGCCTCCTCCAGTTCTTTCCAGCGGTTGCGGTTTATTGCTGCTTGAGTAAGTAGGTACAGATATAAATATTATTTTCCTGATAACTTGGTTGATTATTTTCTTTATAAGAACTGGAGGGTTTTGTCTTGGAGAAATGATAGAATAGATATGAAACTATTTATTTAGATATTGTAATAAGCTGAGTTAGGATATCATTGCAAATGTTTGCACTCTTACAGATGCCGCGTGGCACAACCCACCTTAAAGACTACATCTCCAGTGGTGGTAAAGGCATGCTGATAGTGGGACCCAGCAGTGAGGCCCAGGAAATCCTGACGCTGCTGGAGAGAGAGGCAGAGAGATTTTTCGTGAAGCTGCATGTGCCTGAGCCGATTGCCGCCAACTGTCTTTATCTGAACAAGACACTCATCCATCGCGCTATTGAAGAGATTCCGGAGTCTTTCAGGGTAGGTTCCAACTTCAAGATTGTCCGCATAATAACAATGGAATACTGTTATTGTGAGAATGAGGAAAAATTAGGTTTAAAGACATTTATTCTCATAAAAACATAACAGTTCACTTAGTGAGATCATAATGGCAACGTTATAGGTACATAAAACAGTATATTTTTGCCTCTGGATGGCTGTCGTTTCTTGATAGGATAAGTTAGGTAGGTACATTTAAAGTTCACAACTTTAGCTTTATTGTAGTGGTATCGGCTTATGTCGAAATGCATAGAGTACCTAAAGTCCTATCCACACAAACACAAAATATCAATCAACATCAAAACAATCTTTATTCAGTACAAGCATCACTGAAAAAAAATTAATGACACACAATACATCAATAGAATCATTCCTGCTTGTTCTCTAAGTAGGATAAGATGGTATGAAACTGCCTATGGTCACAGACACATGTGCTCCTTTTTGCTAAGTTTTGATAAGTTGTCTATTGATCATTATTTACTTGGGACACGCTTGATGCAACTCTTTAAAGTGGATATGCATTATAAAGTTTAAGAGTAGTAGAGCTCTTTGTGAAGGGCTCGTCCGGGGAAGTACTACCACCACGCCTTTTTCTGCCGCCAAGCAGCAACGCTGTGTTTTGGTTTGAAGAGTGTGGTCGCCGGTGTAATTACAGGCACATGAGGCTTAACATCCGTATGCCTCAAGTTGATGGACGCAGGGCAGTGCATCGTAGGGCACGTTCCTATTGTGCGTGACCTATGGGGCAATGTTTTGTTTATAGGTTACCACTTAACATCAGGTGGGCCATCTGCTTGTTCCATCAGCTAGTGGTATAAAAAAAAAATTGACTAATTTCAGATTTTCTGTGAGAAAACCAGCTGCTCTCGCCGTTCCATCTGCTTCTCTGAGTTCGACAAGTTGGGCGCTGGTCTGTCGTCCGTGTCTCTGCTCGTCAGGAACTTCTCGTAAGTTATAAAACAATCGCAACTGGAATTCTTGTTATTTGCAGAACAGTAGAGCTCTTTGTGTGATGGTTACCATGTAACATCAGTTGAACCAGGGTAAGTCAAAACTACAGAACAGAATTTTCAAAATTTTCTAGTTTTTCTTTTTTTTAGTCAAAGTCAAAAAGGATCACTTTGAAACGCCTTAAGAGTCCGGTGACAGCGGCTCGCAATTTCGAAGTGCGATTGGCTATTATTTCATTTTATTTCATTTCGGGGAGGTTGTTTGAAAAAATAACTCTAGAGAAACACGCATAAATACTGTTCGAACACAAATAATACAATAATATAAGGGAAACATGCCCGAATCAGAAATCATTTTGGTATTAGTATGTTTGGTCTTACGTTTACCTAATACCAAAATGATTTCTGACTCAAGCACATTTCCCTTATATTATTATATTATTTGTGTTCAAACAGTATTTATGCGTGTTTCTCTAGAGTTATTTTTTCAAACAACCTCCCCGAAATGAAATAAAATGAAATAATAGCCAATCGCGCTTCGAAATTGCGAGCCACTGTCACCGGAGCCTTAAAACTAGGTGATTTAGGCCCCAGATCCACGCGACCAAAACCTAGAAGAACAGGCAACATACGGCTTGGTTCCTACCGTTTTTTCGTACGATCCTTATTATAATACAATAATCATGCTCCAGTGTACTGCCAATCGAATTTAGCGAGGCATAGGCATAACAAGAAAAGGTAAATGCAATCAAATTTATAAGACAGCACATGCTACGCTTTAGAATAATAAAATTATTATTGCATACGTACAATCTAATAAAGAAGAGAAAAAAAAACAATAGTAGACCAGAACGACCGGGACACCGGCACGTACTATCATTGATGCCCTTCGTTTCTGAAATAAGTCTTCAGAATATGAGCCGGTTTGGTGTGGGTATCAATCAATAACAAAAACCATTTTGTTTTGTCTGGTACATAAAATAATTCATTATTTGACACAGAAGGCCAAATTGTAACGAATAGCATAATACTTAGCTTTTTAGTTTTGTCTTTACTTCGAGAGCAGTACGATCGACTGTTGCCTTACGGCCAAAATTTTTCGAGTCCAGTCGACTAAAGTGCAAGCAAATATTGGAACAATATCGTTATCAAAATGGAAACAAACCATCAATTTGTTGACTTTCCTTCAACCATAATCGCCCCTTTAACTTCTGTTACGATGAACAAGTATATATATAACCTAAACAATTATAACGTTTTCCTTGTGAGACCCAGATTGAAAAACAGGCGGTAGAGAAGTTCTATTCCTAAACTGCTCACACTTCTGTATTGGATACCTACATACGAGATGAGAAGCAAACCTGTTAAATTCAGGTTCCCTTCACAGCTCACTTGTAATTTTCTGAGTAGGTGGTGGCCGTTCCAATTAATTGTAAAGCTGTTTTTATTTTCAGGAACTTCAACAAGCCATATGCATCAACGTCACTGGGCCACAGTTTTCTGTAAATTGTGACAACCCAGCCACATAATACTCTGTACACTTGATCTTATAGAATCTCAGTTTAATTACTTTTTTTTATACAATGTATTTAGCCAATTTCTCCCAGCGTTTAATTATAAGGCTGATATCGGTTTTTCGGTTTTAATATTATAGATTTGTGTTACATCAGATTTTTCCCACTACATTCACGTGGTGTATGTTTCCGAGTTTTAAATGACTTTTGGCGTTTGTGTTTTTATCTAAACTTACAATAATAAAATTATTCTGAGCTTATTATGGCATTAAGATTTGTATATTTACTCAACATAAGATTAACGTCAACATTAAAACGCCAATGTTAAAAGTTGTAAGATAAAATCTTCAGATAGTGACAGTTTCTTACAATTCGTTCACGCAAACCAGTTATATACCATTAGTTGAGTAATATTATCATTTGTTCAACACAACACCACTGAATGCTGTTTCATATAAATTTTGTATAACTGTGTTGTTTAGTTACTACGACGACGTTCCTTTTCCCCTAGCTGGTCCATCGAAGCTCTCATTGTTCGAAGCAATCCCAAACATGATTTTTAAACATTAACATACTTAACTACATACTTGGATCTTAGCCAGCTTTAAGGGTTTGTTAGCACTAAGCGTTAACGTTTTAGCTCTCCAAATTGGTCGTATCGTTGTGATGTGAAAGATCGCAGGGGTCATAATATAAAATGTCCTAAAACAGATTTGAGAGTCTTAGTCATTCCTTCTTAAGACTGATTCTGAAAGGAACCTGGCTTAGCTAGGCTTCAGTTAGATGTTTTAATTTCTACCTTAATTTATGTTGTTCAACAATTTTCAGTTGTTCGATTCCTTTGAATTACATTCCCTAGAGCTGTTAGTATTATTTTTCGTGTTTGTTGTGTTTTAATATTTTACAATATGATATTACACTAATTTTAAGATCAATAAACTTAAATTGTTATTGTTAAACAACTATATCAATTTTAATCAATCTTGTTAAAATATTTTCAGTTGTGTTTTTTTGGCTCTAGTAAGTTATTACTGCCCCTTTATTAATAAAAACTTGCATTAATATAATGCTTTAATTCTCGACATGTTACACAATTTTGTATTAAGTTTTAGGTACTACAGGTACATTATCCGAAAGTAGTTACCATAATTTTTTAAGGGATTTTAATGTATTTTGTAGTATTATCTCTGGATATTGTGAATAGTCAACTCTAAAGCATTTAATCAATGGTAATCTCATCGTTGTAATAATTTATTGGATTGTAGTAATTCTGTATCTCTTATCGATGTTAACGTCAATGTTATAAATAGGAAACATTATTTATTTTAGCATTATTGAATATCTATGCCCTAGGAAGCGATATTTAAAATTTTGTATTCTACATGTATATTAATATTACTTAGTAGTATAGGTTGGGGAAAAGTTTCTTCGTATTTTATATCAAAATTCAAGACTTTTTTTACTTTTAAGTTATGTATGTGCCATCTTGTTTGATAACTTATTGCCATCTTGTAGGTAGTGACGTATCGTTTTGGCGTAAAAACCATGGAACTTTTGTACAAAAAATCGACTGTATCCGTATGAGGGCCGGACTGAATTCCTGGACTTAAAAAGCTTGAAAACTTTGTGCTACTCTTACTGACACTGCATTAGGTCCATAAACATCACAAATTTTATTCGCTGAGTAGCATATTTCCTTTTTTTGTAGTAAAATTTCAGAATCTATAGAATTTCTTCGTTTGATCTTCTCATTTCTCATTTTGGTGTACATGAAAACAATATAATAAATGGAAAAGTGTTTTTTTACTTTTTTTTATTCTTCTTAATATCCACTATTTATTAATATAAGCCAGATACAAACAGTAAAACCAAAGATATTTAACTTCAATTTTATACATACAAAATACGAAAATACTCTTTCCCCAACCTACATAATTATTTATTATGTCATAGTTTAGTGAAGTGAGTAAAACATTTTTTTAAGATCCGTGATATCTTAGCATTTTTATTTTATTGCACGCACCCACTTATTTTAATTTGTAAGCAAAAATTTTGTTGTTTTACGTTACTTTACGTTATGTTAAGCATTGATTATTTGATATATTTTGCACAAAATGCTTAAAGCAGAATTTCACGTATCAATTGACACAAACATTTGTTGGCTTACATAAGTATTATTTATGCAGGTATGGTATTTGATACACTCACGATAGAATTAAATAAAACAGTAGGTATAAATGTTTTAGAACTTCATCATAAATGCGCAAACAATCCACGTCTACGATAATTCTTTAGCGTGTTTTTTAATCTAGCAGAAATTATAACATGGTAAACGTAGATACGTTTAATATTATTCATCCAGTCTCGTGTTTATTTTAATGACTAGTAGTTCTTATGAGAATTAATACTGTATTTTAATCGATTTTATTGTATTCAATGTGTAATCCTTAGTGGAAATGACTGTATCGATTTAAGATAATATAGATAATTCACTTATTTGTTGTTTTAATACCATACGTCCCTTGACTTTATTTTCTACTAACAGCTTTTTATGTAATTCCTAATCACCGCTTTAGTAATTTTAATTGTTCAGAATGGAAGAGATTTAATAATTGAAAAAATCGAGGCTTCACAAAACATTTTTACGATGTCTTTTAATGTTGACGTCTAGAAAGGCATTGCAATAACTATTTAAAGCGACTATTTTAAGTAGGACACGATACCCAAATATTATATTATTGCCCATGCCCGAAAAATAATGGCTATGTTTGGGTACAAGCTATTTGTGCGAACATACGTTTTCAACAAAAAAAATAGATTTGACAGGGGTACCTAAGTTTTATTTTCTCCCTTATTTTCTTTAAAAGGAAGCAAGCCCTATTTAAAGGGTACATCTTTTATAGGTTTCTATTTTCCAATTACAATTTTTTTAAATCATATTATAAATCGGTATTATTTCAGTTTTTTCTTTAGGACTCCATCTAATTCAATATTGGTTGGTCGCAGAACCGCATTCGGCAAAGTAAATTTAATGCATTCAATGTCACAGTACACAGTCACAATGGTCACAGTACCTATCTGTAATATTGTTACCAATCCTGTCATCTCACTGAAAGCAAATCGATGTGACGCATTTTATCGGATTTCGAAAAAGAGCCATTTTCGTGTAAAACATGTACTTACGTATCAGCTGCATAATCTTTCCTCTTGGGTTTTAATAATTTGGTGAGGCTCGTCGATTTCCGGCAATAACGGTAAAGACATGACTGGTAATGTATTGGGGATATTCGTCTCGCCAGTAAATTTTTTATTGGAGGCGGGTTTAAACAACAACCTAAACAATCTTCGCTCACTCTCGTGAGGAGATTGTTTCTTATTTGGCAGAGTATTGGCAGAGCAGTATTCATAGTAGATTATAATTCAGAACACAATTATTTTTCTACCAATAAGAGATAAGAAACACACCATTGCTCAGCCGGCTATGCTAACATAACCCCCGTAATCTGATTATGAAAATTAATTAGTTAATCCAATGACTGTTGATTTTTGCTGTTTTCTGAGCTAATTTCGTCATTGTTTTCTTTTGTTTTCGTAATTTTCTTCTCTCTTTGTTTTGCTATGCTTTGATGTTAAAAAATGCTACGTAGGAACTCAGACCAAATAAAAACTAAAAGACGGACTTCTGTGCACAGCAAAGT
The DNA here is from genome assembly GCA_963576535.1 of Plemyria rubiginata. NCBI lineage: Eukaryota > Metazoa > Arthropoda > Insecta > Lepidoptera > Geometridae > Plemyria > Plemyria rubiginata. Next base: position 9,444,807 of record OY754905.1, read on the forward strand.
GAAGCCGGTCAAACTACGCCTCGCACGCACACACCAAATCACATCTTTAGAAAACTGGCTTCACTTTTCTGTGTGTGTGCGTTTAGTTGTGTATATGTACACGGGGCGAGGCGTAGTTTGACCGCAACACATCTTTAGAAAACTGGCTTCACTTTGCTGTTCACAGAAGTCTGTCCTTAGTTTTATTTGGTCTGAGCGTAGGAATAATAAAATAGTTTAATTATTTTGCTTTTAGCGAAAAGCCCTGCATTCACTGTAGGATAAAGGTAACTAACATTATGGTCTTTTGGCTTAATTACGTGTTGCTGTCACCTGGTTTTGTTTCGGTGATTATTTTTTAATTGGAATGTTTGCAAAATAGAACACAGCCTGCCCATCGTGTTGTTCGCTTGTTTGTTACAAATAAACTTTTTCTTTGTAAAGTTAATCCTGGTGTTTGTTTTAATACATACGAATATAATAGTTATTTTTAAAAAGCTAATTACTTTACGAGTCATGTTTCTCCACGCGTCCTTTATAAAAACTATCGTTTACATTACATTTTAAATTTTTTATTTTTCTATTATACATTGATACTTTTGACCATACAAAATTGACCTTAACCAATGTGTATTCTTGAAAAAATACCGGTCGCTATCTCATAGTAGGTATAAAAATCTCACCTGCAATCATTACCTCGCAAGACGCATGCACGATAGAAACGTGCTTGAATTTACTCTACTTTTCCGACTAGGTTCAATCTGAAATACTGGTAGGTACTAGTAAGACTTCAAAAGTATTTGAACCCTACTTGGTACTTGGTGAGGGGACTGATTTCCGCAATTAGGCTGCTGTTGGGTCCTTTTGCATGTCGGGTGGTAGTTGCAAAATATTTGAACCCTAGTTGCTGCTGGTATAATGTATAGGAAAGCGTACTCTTACTTGCAAGCCGATTTTACAAGTATGACCCATATCTTAACGGTTTTATGGCTCGACTCTACAAATCCCCAATCAATAACAGCGTGCAAATAAGAGTGTCAATTTGAAAGTCGAAAGCGAGATAAACAGCAAACTGTGATCCGCAGTTTGAAGCGAACAACCCTCTGTTCCACTGAATTAACCCCAAAGTACCTAAGGTAGACCTGTGATAAATTCATGCCGTGACCTGCATCAACAAACTCGAATAAGCTCCGCAAATTTTATCTCTTCTTTTATCTTATATTTTTACGTCCTGTACAAATTTTTTTAGAAGCTACACGTAGAAAAAATATCAAGTGGCTGTTAAAAGGTAAATTTAAAGAACGTGGATGAAATTTATAACCTACTTTCTTTAGGAACGGTGCGGTGTGTGGGGACGTATGTATTAACATATCGCCGGGAGGATTATATTGGATCGTGTCCGGACCCTATATAAATAGGTTGACAAACCATCGTTTACTACGGCGGCGGCCTAGAGAAAATAATCTTCTCAGTTACATCGACCTTTTCCTCTTACTTCCTGAGTAATAAAGTACAGCTGTAAAAAAAATGTACAGTACAAAACTCGTAGGCTTGTTACGACTAAGCGTGGGTACTTACCTACATCATCATAAAACAGCAATGTGTGGCTCGTGAACATGCGACTTAGCTACTGTGGAGAGACTTTTGAGTGAATAGGTAATTTGGCAACCAGACACCTGCGCACAAGTCCTTAACTTTATGGCAAAGGCGATTACACAGACGAACTAATCCAGAAAGTGGGATACAATCGAGTGTAATTATCGAGTGACGGGAATTACGGTCCTCTTACTTTGTGGGGTCTATTAAATTTTCTTACTTCCAATTCCAGTGTTATTTGGAACGAAACACGGTAGGTACTACTTGGAAATAAAAAGTGAGTACTTACCTACTTATCAAGTTATAGTGAATCTATAAATAAATAAATATTGGTGGTCTATCCACACAGGACTATTTAGCTCCAAACTAAGCCAAAGCTTGTAATATGGAAACCAGATAGCTGATATACATACATACCTACTGTTTTGTCATTGTCGAGGTGATTATTTCGCGGGAACAGATGATGTTGTGATGAATAAAAGAATATGTCCAACTGAAGGTTTCATCTCAAAACTACGAGCATTCGTTCGTTGCCGCTGTAATTAAAATTATTGTGACTGTCGGTGAACGATGAACGAATATCCCCATAAAGTGACTCGGAATAATACGGTTACCTACGTTTTGCAAATAACAAATCGAAAAATAGAATAGAAGAAATTATCAAGCAGTGTGCGATAATTATAATATTGTGCTTGCCCGGGTGCAGCCGTGAAACCGGAGGTATGTGGTTTGGAATAATTGTTCATCATCCGCTCATCGAAACATTTCATCGAATTTCTCTCGGCAATTAGGTATACTTATTTCCTACTGTTTAATTGACTCCATTGATTGACCCATGTTGCATGAATTGCGATTTTAAGATCCGGGATTGCAACACCCAGACAGAGAACTAACATCTATTTTCAACATCACAAAAATGTTTGTTCTCGGTGGGAATCGAACCCACGGCCTACGTCAGTAATTTTACAAACCTCAAAAGTTAACATAACCCATATAGGTAAAATTTACTAAATTTTTGTATTAAATAGGTACACTTAAGTTTTTTCACCCAAACATTTTCTTGAAAGTTCAGTGTCCCGCCACGAAGACAAAACAATGGGTGATGCGAAAATATGCATGATATTTAACCAGTTCAGTAAGGAGGCGGGGCCGGGGTGGGAAAGGAAAAAGAAAGATTAGAAAGAAGTCGCAAGGCTCACACTGTGTCAGCTCCGATCCCCAAGGAAGTCACGGCTTCGGTCTCTGCTCCTCGCAACCTATCTACGACATTCACACTTACCGATGTGAGCGCCCGTGTAACTAGAGCTACACGCCATTGCTCTGGCGAAAGGACTCGTGTTTCAAGTGCTTGTGTGTCAAAAGTGTGTTGCGCTAAGAATAAAACCATGTCTCACTATATTTGCGGATTTTCAAGGTTTTAATGGAATGGCGCCCTATATGGGACGCAAAAGACTGGCGATAACAACCGAAAGATTCATACCTCTTCCAGAAATGAGTTTCTAGATTCGTTTATTATGCAACACAGCATCTTTACGGACGACTCGCCAAAAAAAGTATGTTTCGTACAAATATGTGTGTCATAAAATCATAGGATTTTTCAGATCCTCTGCCCGATTTATCCCTCGAGGATGAAGAATCGACAAAATTGTGGTAAAAGTTCAACAAAGACTAAGCATTGGACGGAATTCACAGAAAAGTGGATGTCTTCGTGAAAACAACGATCAATAGGTAGCGAGGCGGTAAGGCATTTTATAGCGCCTCAATAGTGTATTCTTGTCACTGTCACTCTCATGCCAACGAAAAGAGACAGCAACAGACTTATCGGTCTGATAAGCTATTGGCGCGCTCAAAGACCATTATGAATAAGGGCCTTAGCTTTTACTGGATCATGTCTACCTAGTAGCAGACTTGAAGCACTTTGAAATTAAGCATTAAAAAAAAACTATCTGCTGGTGAATCTGTCAGAATGATTGCTTTGCCATTAAAAACAATGGATAATAAGTTACACTAAGTATACCAAGACTTACGTAGTGTGAGTTTAACCTGATCTAACTCGTATCTTGTCTTATTTATGAGGGTTGATAAAGATAAAGAGATACTTTAGTCAGGTGAGAAGCGATTTTGTCTTTTATTGCAGGGGATTTTGCGGCTACTATTTTGCAAGTAGCTTAAAGCTCTATTAATTAATGTTATTATTTGTCTAAATATTTAGGCTAATTTTGGGGCAGTTAATAAAACGACCGTGTTACATTTTGCTTTATTAAGAGTAAACATTTATTCTATTTATTAAATCGACACCCAAATTGAACAACATTGTAATGAATGAAGTTTCTTAATGTTAAAACATGATTATGGGTTAACAAACACCAGCAGGAGATTTAAAAATCCGCGGTACAAAATTAAAATTCGCTCTCCTGAAAACCAGCAAAAATTAATTACAATGTTGTCCAATTTGGGTGTCGAAAAAAAGCAGGTAAACATCAAGGTTTCCGAGATATCGTGAAATTCAATCAATGGTATTGATTGATTGTTTATTTATGTGACCGTAAGTGAACATGTACCTATCAGTATATAACGAACTTGTCTTATATGTATATGACATTTCATCATAATTTAGATCACGGTAGTTAAATTGTTTGAGTAGATATATTTTACAATAAAAGTGTCATAGATCTATTCTAAAATATAAACATTTAGTAATGGATATCATTAGCGAAAGATCTCATAAAAAACAAGCTGAATGCTGCGGTTGTTAAGTATGCATATACATAAGGAAAGTTATCTAATAATAAACATATAACATGAATATGATACCATCTACCGCAATGAGCTGAAAAGAATTCAGCCCTAATACGTAGGACGGATAACTAATGACTAGCAATATAAAGTTTCACATAATATAAAATTAATAGGTATAGCCGCCTTTTGAGACTAGTCACCGTGCACCAGTGACTCTGTCTAGGCATAAATAAAAAAAAATTTGTTCGCCAGAACATGAACAAACTAATCGCAGTGTAGCAATTAAGTTAAAATCTACCCTATTGTTTTCGTAGGCGTAAGCAGAAGCCACTATATAGGTACATATTTCCAAAACTATCAAATCTGGGCGAATTACTGAAACCAGACGTATTTATAGCGTACCATGCTAAAAAGAGGCAAAAAGTGTTTTTTATTGTTAAAATAGTGTTTTTTATCATAAAAAACTCTTATTATCTTTTCGACAGCCATGCAGGTATGTAACCTCTTAAAAACGCAGTTACCCCGACTGTTGTAATAAATAAATAAATAATGAATAGACAATAGTAACGACGTATTATGTGCTAAAAATACTGACAAAAAAAACACAATTTATCACTCGCTTAGGGACTAAAAACACGTATCACGTCATCATCGTAAATTAAGACACTATACATACATCAATCCAACATTTATTAGTACTGTATCCAGTAATATAATTTTTATAAGACTTGCCTATATCTGATAACAGACAATAATGTAGTAAAAAACATAGAAATCTATCATAGAAATAGAAGTCTATCAATTCGACCATAATATATTCGATATTTCATTTTCTACCTACAGACTGAAATGAGTTACCTTGCATTAGTAGGTAAGTACATTAAATACTAATCAATTCTAATAATATAAATATCGCATGATGTCTTACGTCTATGTACATGTCTTAGAATTATGTATTTATGTTATGTATGAATGTCTTATTTCTTTCCTAGATTGTCCCAGATATTTTTATACATAAGTATTTTTATATACCTACTAGCTGGTACCCGCGACTTCATCTGCGTAAGTTTCACAATAAAAGGTAGCCTATGTCCTTTCTCAGGGTCTAAAGATTGTCTGTGCAAAATTTCATCAAAATCGGTTGAGAGGTTTAAGCGGGAAAGCGTAACAGACAGACGCACAAACAGACAGAGTTACTTTCGCATTTATAATATTAGTAGGGATAAATATGTTGGTGATTTTGAACTTACGTGATTAAAAGTCGTCCTTATGTTCAGATAAACAATAAGTTTGTTCAGTATTAATGTGGAACATACAGATACACCATACCCAAACGATGATAAAACAAATTTAAACGACAAAATTAGGTCACAGTAACCTCCATTCTTGATTTTGTGAAGCTAGCTAGGTTTTAAATTTGATAATTTACTTACAAATATTCGTAATTAAGACACTGATATTCTTCTACTTAAATCACGTCTTTAAACTTCATAATCTTTATCTGACTACAATGGAACATTTCTGTTGCAATCCGCGCCAACCGGTTGTTTTACCAACTTCCTCTTTAGTCAAACGAAAAAAAGACATTCAGTCTAGTAATTAGGTATAACGTATGTCTAATAGTACCTATTATAAAGGGAATAAATGCAATACAGATTCTATAATGTGTACGTATCGACTAAGATTCTATTAATTTTTGACTCATGAATCACTCATCACTCGATCTGTTTCTAATATCGTCATGAATGTCCGGGATATCGGCGTATGAGTGAAAGGAGTCCTTAATTTCTCGCATCATGACACAACCAGGACCTAAATTTGCAAAGCTTGTTGTACAGTAACGGTTTAAAAATGTTTGTCGAATATCAATTTGATCCATTCAACGTACCACGAGCACATATTACCTTTTGAAACTGAATAGACAACATACAATGAGTTAGAGAAAATAATGTTTTAAATGTTGGAAATCAAAGTTCAAACTCAAATTAAAACTATTGACAACAATAAGGTAATCTTCATTGGAAAAAAATCCACTTGCAGAAAGATTGCTAGATGTTTATATTTAAATAATAATACTATATCTTTATTTCAGACACGAGATCCATTACAAAAAATTACAAAATTCTTACATCTAAAAAACCAAAAATTACACTGAATAGACAACATACAATGAGTTAGAGAAAATAATGTTTTAAATGTTGGAAATCAAAGTTCAAACTCAAATTAAAACTATTGACAACAATAATAAGGTAATCTTCATTGGAAAAAAATCCACTTGCAGAAAGATTGCTAGATGTTTATATTTAAATAAAAATAATAATAATACTATATCTTTATTTCAGACACGAGATCCATTACAAAAAATTACAAAATTCTTACATCTAAAAAACCAAAAATTACACGAATTAAATAATAAATAAATAGGTTCTTAACCTAAAAAAAGGTGACACATAGGTAAAGTCAGTGTATGTGACGGAAAACCACTTAGGATGGAAGTTGCACCGTCTATAGACGCTTGTCAGCGGGAGCCTGTCTGACAGACTTGCTATGATAGCATTTTTACACTTGCCGACACTGGACATAAATTTAGCGATGAGTTCTTTGTGTGGCGTTAAAGGAGTTAACGCGCGCCTCCAAGTACATACCGGAGGCGCTACAGTATCTTTCTAACACCATAAGTTGCCTAAAGATATTATTATAGGCAACTCGGATGCCATCATGCGCTTTTTTTGTGTAGTTCGTCCAGAGTTGACAAGTGTAAAAAGTCTGGCAGAAGGACCTAAACAGCGTCAGTCTCACGTCACGTGATGATTTACAGGAGTATTATTGTTCTGTGCTATCTACCTAGGTACTCATTGACCTTCAGTGTGAACATGTACTTTCAAGTGATCTACTGTAACATAATAATTCTACCAATAGGTACCTAAATTCCTACTGCGAGCTAATAAATACTATCAGCCAACATAAAGTAGGTACCTAGCCTAGTATAAATAGGTAGGTACCCATGTAGTACATTTTATGTAATTAGGTAACTTTCCTTCGTTAGGTTAGGTCCCTACACAGGTAGGTACTACCTACACTGATGAAATAATGTAGGTAGTGATAGGTATTGTTTGTCATGTAAGTAACTATCTACCCTAATTACGCCTAACATTAGTATTTTTATTTATTTACAGCTAGTGGTTGGAGACTTACTTCACATTTATTAGCCAGCAGTTTCCAGGATTGTAGCAAAAATATCCCGCCAACTGGCTGAACAACATATCCACATCATAAAATATCCAGAAGAAATGTCAGCCCACCGTCAAAAATTCTGTCGACTTGGACAGCACGGAGAGTTTCCAGGTCTGCCAAACGTGGATGGTGCAACTGATTGCACGCATATAAAAATAGACGATACTCCTGGAGTTTTACACCATGAAGTGTACCGAAATAGAAAGTCTTATTTTTCAATAAATGTGCAAGCAGTTGTCGGACCTTCCGGGGAATTTATGGATGTTGTCACGCGGTGGGCTGGAAGCACGCATGATAGCCGTATTTTTCAGATGTCGAGAGTGAATTCCAAGTACAGACAAGGGGTGCATAGTGGTTTTCTTGTGGGGGACAGCGGACATCCATGCCTGCCCTATCTTCTTACGCCCGTCGGCAATCCAGAGACAGTACCCAATGAAACTTATAATATTGTCCAAAGGAAAACCCGGAATGTCGTCGAGCGCACGTTTGGCGTTTGGAAAAGGCAGGTTCCCTGTCTACGCCGTGGGTAAGGTAATAAACTTTTAACAGTATCAACGATAACTACTTACACACTCACTCTCTCGTTCACAAACTTTCGCATTAATGATAAATTATTAGTAGGTAGTTGGTATCAAAAATTACCATAAAAATGTTCAGAATCCACAGCTTCTTGTACTTCCACAAGAAGTGCCGGCACTACCTCGGCTTATTCGGATCAATACCCGCATCAGGGCACGGACCTCCACCGCCAGTGGACAACCTGTGCTGCCGTTCTGTGATGAGAGCGTCACTCTGGCGAGTCTTTAAATTTTGCCAAAGGCGGCGCAGTTGTTCTCCTAATGCCTAAAAAACTCCTTGGCATTAGAAATTATCAAGCCGCTAATGTACTGAATAAAGCAGTCGGCAATAGGTAGGTACTTAGTTCTACTTACAGGTTCCAAAATAATAGTCGAGCTATTACATTCTTCAGAAATTTTATTCAAAGACATTTTTTTTATTCCAATGCTAACAGAATCCGTTTTCGAGTTTTCTACCGGGTTTCGGTATTTTTAATTAAGAAACACTTCTCCTCCCTTCCCTCTCTGTAAAGTACTTTTTTTTCCGGGCTACTGGCAGAGCCATTGTACCTACTATTTATTTAATTTCAACTGTAGGTATTGACACAAAAACGATTTATTTTACGAAAGATATAAAAGTTTTCAAATGTTTGGAGCGAAGATGCTCTGCTTGTTAGATGGTTAGGCGGGAATCGTTTTTTTTATTCGCCGGTCATGAGGCAGGCTACAGTCAATAGCGGTTACACTACTTCTTTATCATGACATGAAAGTAATCACGTTCCGTTACACAGAATTAATTTGAAACTTACCCAACTTTACTGCATTTAAAAAAATTTCAATTAGCGTGTCAAAGCTAAGGAATTTTTGTAATAATACAAGTTGTAAATGACTAGGAAGAATAACTATAGGTTAAATTCATTATTTTGATAGTTCATAAGGCCCTACGAGAAATTAGTAATATTCATAGACATCAAAGTCAGTCATTTATCAAAAGTTATGCGTAAAACGAACCGATTTTCGAAGCGAACGAAAAAATAAATCAAATTGTACACTAGCAAATCCCAACTGAGTAGAGATTTGAGTCTAGATTCAACTGAGTGACGTTTGAGGGCTGTTTAGGAATAAACCCATACCTAAGCAGCGATTCGATGCTTGAGTAGAGATCACCTGAACTCTACTCAGGCGGTGCTTGAGCATTGTTTCTGCATACGGGCCTTAGTGAGCGAGTTTTGGAAACTTATACAGGGTTACTGGTAACTCGACGTATTCCTTTCAGCAGGCCTATTGGCTATCTTTTACAGTGACCGTGACTAACTGGCTTCGGTTGTACACCGAACTTTGATGACAACTGAGAATTTCATAACATTGGTATTGCCTATCACATTGAGTGGATATCAAGTAACGGTGATTTACGGTGGGCGTGAACCGGGTTCCGGTGCTCTTCGCCACGCTTGAACATTCATTCAGTCATTCACGACGATGTCATTGAATATTATACGGCTAAGTTTAGTAATACTTTTTGATTATTACAGTACTATATTTTAGGATATATTTTGTTTCAGGCGGTTTATTTATACTGACGTAGGTACCTAAGGTTTGGCGGTAAATTCAAATTTATTTTATTTTAGTGTATCGAGCGAGCGTACCTATTACTACTTTGTGAATTGTGTTTATCAAGTTCGTTTGTGTAAAAATATTGCTACATAAATCTACAATTAAAGGCAAGTACAACTAGCGTAAGTAACTTCGTAGACTCCCGGTAAAACGATAAAGATTTGTTTTTAGTGTGAATATGGTACTTAGCAAAGTCAACTTACGTAGAGCAAGCAAAGTGTCAACTTACGTAGAATATCTACTTTATAGATGCCACCAAGAATGTAAGTTGTTGGATACGACACAAGTTGAAAATCTGTCGCCAAGCACTTATGTAGGATATTTATAAATAAGCTGCACTTGAGACATTCCCTAGGTAGGTACATGTGCCTGTAATAATGGCACCTACCTACTATGAAATGGAATTGTAAATAAAATATTATAATATTAGATTTTATAGAACAAAATAAATAAATATATAATATTTCACTTACTACATGAATGTTTTTTGTTTTTCCATTCTCAATTTGTTCCAAAAATACCCAACAAAGATACAGACATAACATTCAAATAGTAGGTACCTAGGTACATAAATAAACTTTAAGCCAAAATATTTTTTTTTATAAAATATAAAGTAGAATTTAAATCTATTCAATTATTAGGTACCTACCTGTGTACCTATAAAACTAGCGCAGGCAGTGTCTCTCAATAATAAGAGGACGTCGTTTTCGCTCGTCTTCAGCATATCCCAACAAAAAAAGTCGTGCCATACCTACCTACTTAACAACAAACACAAATCTCAACAACAGTCACCACTTTTACTAATTAGAATACCTATAACGGCTTCGGTGCCTATCAATAATATTCATTAAACACTGCCTCGGAGTAGTGTCTTTGACGAATAGGTAATGATCATCAATTTGTTGTCCACTATGCGTAGACAATCGCAATCTCTAGTCAAAATAGTGTTACGGTGACTAACAAATTGGGGTCGGTGACTATCGTCAATATCAAGTGCTCATGACGTCATTCTAGTTAGACACTGATGATAGCCAATACGAAACCAGCCGTTTGACAGCCGATTGTTGAACACTTTGGCGAGTGATCTTCACTAGGAGATATCCACCGAGATAGCCAATAGGCCTGCAGGACGTCATAGTAGGGTAAAAATGCAACAAAATAAACCACCAAATGTTCTTCCGAAGTTCAGTAGTTTTTGAGTTACGTAGTTATATTATTAGGTTTTTATTAAAAATCGGAAATTCAAATCACGTTACGAAGCGGCTAAACTGAAATTAATAAGTTAATATCATGGTTGATGCCGTAGCAGATAAACCGACACTCTAAGGTAAGTAAGAACATTTTCAAACCGTCAGTGTACATTGTACGTACAATACCACCAACCTGTTAACTACAAAGTGACGCCATTTCATTTCACTTCACAGACAGTTAAATATCAAAATTCTTGATGGTAGCCTACAACTTATCGTGATAAAAATAATAATGCACGTAGTCCAGAAAGAAAAGTGGTACTGTGGATGCATTCACAGCGAATAGTTTATACTACTGCACAGCAGTACCTTAAAGTTCAGTCGCCTGTTCACAGATACGTTTATAGACGGGTTCACAGTTGGAAGAGATCAAAAGAATTGGAAGCCTTTCTGGAATTGGGGGGCTGGGATGGCCGGCGCAGCGAGGCGGCATCCCGGGCTGAGCATCAGACTTGTGTTAGGCTGTTAAGGAGCGCATTCTCCTCCTGACCGTTCTGGTGGGCGGGTGTGAAGTACTGTTAGAGAAAATCCGTTATTTAGATTGCATTGTAAAAAGGCGAAAACTGTTTCTGAAACCAATTTAAGCCTTCTTTATAAAAAAAAATGCACAATAAACAATTTTAAAATTAATTTAACATAGGTAGTCTCTCGTAATTTTATGTAAATTACTTACACTGAAGTCCTAAGTAAATACAGATATCAGTGATGATTACCGCGTAACTTCAGGTGTGGTTCCATCAGCAGATCATACAAAGAAATAACGTTTCATGTTTTGGTGAGTTGACAATCAACATACCTACTTAACATCTCCATTAAAGCATGATCAGATACTGTGTAGTATATATTCTATAAATTTTTCGGAAACAATTTCTACACACAAAAGTTAAAGATTCGACAACTTCAGGTACTGCTATTTTTGGGCACATGATGCAACATATTTTATTAAACCCTTGTTCTAAGGAATCATACCAGAGACTAAGATTTGTGTTGAGAAATGCCCGCGATTTTCAGAGCGAGTACGTTATAATGTTACGTAAATAATGTTCCTTTTAGTTCGGAACAAACTAGTCTAGTGCTTGTGTTTGCAACCGCCATGAAAGAACATAGTCCTATGCAAAAGACAGTCAAAGTTTCAAAGTTTATGTACGAATAAAAGTAAGAAATACCAACCGGCCGTGAACTATGTTCAGAAGCTTCGCGAGATTTCTTCACCTGTTGTATTACTTGTCGAGACCGCTGGCGAGTCATCACATGACGAGATCCTACGGCTCTTACCGAATTCTTCGGGGATTGGATCGGAGATGATTCGATAGGTGCGGGTATCTATAAAGATAATAACTGACTAATAAATCACTTTTAAACCAACTTTGCCTAAGCTAGCTCAAAATCCATTTTTATTGGGATTACTAAACAAAACTATCATCATGGGTTGATGATGTACAAATAATGAGGCTTGATTACTTTATTATACCCAAAATTATGACCAAGGTTGGTTTGAAATAACGTCTCTGATTGCATCCATATCCATAGAATTACAATCTTTACAGGTGTAAAGATTGTAATTATAGCGCCACTAGCAAGATCACTATCATGTTTGGCGAGCCACTGAATGCACATAGGAAGCTAATAACCATTAACAACATTAGAGGCACCAATACACCTTGTGGAGTTTAAACCGAGCGCAATAGCGGCTTTTACTGCCGCATTATGTCTTGCCAGACAAACCCCGTCACATCATTAAGGACCAATTTATTTACTTTTGACTTTTGATTTTTTTTCAGGCAAGCTTAATGTGTTCATTTAGCATTAGGTACACTTACTCCGGCGTATGATCCAGGAGCAGTTCCCGTTCCGTTCCATGGACGCTCGGGGTCACGCCGGCGGCGGCGGCGGTTAGTATTGAACTCCTGTGCTTCATTTACTCCCAGCCGCGACTTTTCTCGGAGGGCAGTCCGTATCGGAATATTAGCTCTACCGGCGTTAGATCGGTGGTAGGAACAGAACTCAATCAGGGCTATTATGAGGCCTATGACTGTGGCAAATAACATTATATAAAAAAGCCCTGCTACATCTTTAAGAGAGAGCTCGATGCCACCTTTAGGTACCTGAAAATTTACAATATTGTTTATCATCTCTCAATCACCGCTCTACCGTGCACAATTCCATCTCAACGCTATTCTTAATATTATGTATCCTGACACTGGCGTTTTTGCGGAAAAATTATATCATTTGAATAAGATTTCTCTGAAGTGAGAGAGTTATTATTGAGAGTCATTTGTAATAACTTCTGTGTACCGAGTATGTAACCTTTCTCACTCTTTTAACTTCCTATAATTATTGTTCTTTTATGTGCCATGTAAGTATTTGAGCAAGTAGGTATAGTTATGTTAAAATATTGTAAATAATGTGAACTATGTTATCGTTTTGGCGCTAAGCTATAAGCTAAGCTATATAAGCGCTAATAAAATACGAAAACCTTGGCAAATATCACTAACCAAACATATTTTTTTTTTGTAAATTTTGCTACTACTTTTTAAACATTTGCATTTAATTTTTAACCCTACTAAGTTCGAGTTGCCAGTAATCCTGTTTATTACTATTTGTTTTACGGTTGATACATCATTATTAACTCTCAGCGTAAATAGTAGGTTCTTACCGATGGCATTGCTGAATCCGTGTTATGAAAATACTTGTGTATGAGTCTATTCATTTCACCGTCTTCCTTGATTGATGTCAATGCAAGATTCACAACAGTGCTAAAAAGAAAAGCAAAAATTGTACGAACAAAGATAATGCGCATCTGACTAATGCTACGCTCAACGCATTCAAGCATTACATCTATTTTAATAACTGTGTAATTCTTATATCTTTATAACTATTCGCCAGGAGGAAAAGCTAAATACTATGGGTATTTCGCCATGCTGACTAAAAAGTTACGATTGCAGTTTTACCAGAGACGCATAGTTAACTCACATTAGAAGACATCTGTTATATAAGATCTTTTCACTTTTCTAAACGTCATTAAACATATTCAGCCTTATTATAAACAAATCAAACCTGGGTTTAAACCTAGCTCAAGCCACGTTTTCTTATTATAAACAACTTAAAACTTGTTTATCTCATAAATTTAGGATCATCTAAGGTTTATCATTTTCGTATTACAAAAGACACTTTAATCGAAGACTACATAGTACCTGAGATATTCCATGATTCATCATATTTGAATGACCTTAGGTATTAATATTATAAATATCCCATTTTTACAAGATTGAAAATTCATTCTTAGCATCGACGTGTCTTAGGTAGAAACAATTTGAAATATAAACCGTCTTATTATAAAAATGTGAGTTAGACTAGGCTTAAGCCAGGACTAACTGGTCCGTGGTCTAACTTTGATACCGAAGTTGGTCCCTGCTCTATAGAACAATCAAAGACTTAGACCAGACGTTATTATAAAACGGAGTTTATCCCCTAAACCACGGTTTAAAGATAAACCCGAACGACCCCTAGTTTAAGTATGGTCTAACTAATAAAAATCTCATTTTGCCAAATTTTATTTGGTCTCCCACATAAGTTTATTCAATAAAACAACTTGTAGCACTGCATTATCCAACATACATTTCAAACTCTAGACTCCGATCTAAATTTGAAATGTCAAAACGCATGGGTTGCCACGAATTTGTCAATATCAAGTTGATAACGAGATTTAAAACAAAAAGGCGGAGATCTGAGTCAAGAAGAGAAACTAAAAATTGATTCGTTAAAACGAAAGACGAGGTAGTATGCGCATATGACTTTAGCCTGCGGCAAGAGAGTACAGTTATACCAACTTATCTAAGCCGGTCTGAAGTTAGCTGTTTAGAGAATTCTCGATTCACTATTGGCCATTTATGCACAAGCGGCTAACTTCAGACCGGCTCAGATGAGTTGGTGATTCCAAAATGAATGAACGATTGATTGCCATAATTTGTTATAGTCTGTGGATATTTGTTGAATGATTATGTTCTGTGATGATGAATCATGGACTATCTCAGGTACTATGTAGTCTTCGACTAAAGTGTCTTTTGTAATACGAATATGATAAACCTGAGATGATCCTAAATTTATGAGATAAACCAGGTTTAAGTTGTTTATAATAAGAAAACGTGACTTGAGCTAGGTTTAAACCCAGGTTTGATTTGTTTATAATAAGGCTGAAAGTGACTATATAACAGCATAAACTTTGTTGTCCAAAAAATAAATCGTCTCAACTAAACAACAGTATATTTTGTATGTCCACAAGGCTTTATAACAATTTGCCTAATACCACATTGACCTCGCCTTCATTCACAATATTTAGGACACAAGTAAAAAAATTGCTAATAGAAAAAGTTTATTATAGTGTGACTGAGTATCTTAATGACAATTTAGAATAATTAATTTTTTTTTGTTGTTATTGTTTATTTAATTATTTTGTTTATTAATTTGTAAATTTATCCCAATTCTATTTTAAATTTGAGGCATTTTGTACATTTATTATGAAATCATTAATTTTTAATTGTATAATTATTGCATGCTATTTTAAGTGGAATATGGAAGAACACTATTTTAAAACCCTGACACCTGTATTGAAATACCTATATTCGCAATAAAGTTATTATGATTATGATTATGAAAAACAAAGTCGCTTTCACTGTCCCTATATCCCTGTCCCTATGTATGCTTAAATCTTTAAAACTACGCAACGGATTGGGATGCTGTTTTTTTAATAGATAGAGTGATTCAAGAGGAAGGTTTATAAGTATAATACATGCGTGATATGTGCACCCGTGCGAAGCAGGAGCGCGCTGGCGGGTCGCTAATAATAAATAAAACTTACCGAAGCTTGGATCCTTTCGGAAAGGCTACAGCAAAGTTCATTATTCCAGTGTGTAGAGCTGTAACGATCATTTCGCAGTTGCTATATGACTTTATGTAATCCAAAGGTTGCTTGACATGAAGACCGGCCAAAGTTTCCTCATTCCCGTGCACTTCGTCATCAATGGTGAATTCTTTAATTTTTTTAGCCTCCATGTCCTGTAGGAGTATGTGACTATATGAATCATTGATGGAATGTTTAAAACCACTGACCTAAATAAAGCAAAACCCGCGCATGATGTAAAGTGCAATAAACATTTAAATAATATTTAGTAATTTCTTAAAAACTACGACACCACTGACGTTGTAGGTAGTTTTTAATCAATTATTACCTCAGGGCAGCTAGCCACTTGGCTGTGGATAGGGAGCATCAGCGGCTGTAGTCCAGCTAAGGTGATTTGGGATGCCATATATGCGGTGTACGAGCATACAATTACGAGAATAAAGAACCACCACACCATGCTGACAATCCTTCCAGATATAGATCTAAATATGCCGAAAAAATATTATAATCAATTATTTGTATTCAAATTAATCATTTTTAATACAAAATTACTGGTCGAATACAATACTGTAACGATCAAGTGTAAACGTTAGAATAATCAAATCTCATGGGCAATGCAAGGCTACCTACGCGTGCGGTAACGCGAGAGAGAGAATAAATAAAGCGTTGACGTTCGCATTGCCACGGACGTGAGCTGAGTGTAAACGCTGTAAATAATTCAGTGCGGGTTTTGCAAAAATTGTGGTCGTCCTCTCTCTAAATAAAAGCTAAAATGTGTGATTTGAATATAACCATAGAAGCAATAATCTGAAATATCTAACAGCGCACAGTAAGCAACTACGAGTAGGTACACTGTACACTAACCACTGTAAACTTAACTAGTAACTTTCTAGTACTAAGCACTTGTAGCAAGCAGATTTTCCATTGCCAATGTTACTGATTTAAAAACTTCAACTGACCTTGGAGCAAATTCGCTACCCTGTTGCATAATTGAACATATTGAGTACCATACTGAGTTCAAGAAGCTGAATTTGTTAATGACTGATGTCTGAAACAATACAAATTTCTCAAGGAAAAAAATGCACTTTTTTGACCAGAATACACCATCATCACGGGTTATCGTGGGCTATTTGAATTTCATTCAAAGTCACTCATCAAAGCCAATGTTTTCCAAGTGTAGCAGGTTCCACAAAATAGGTTGAAAGATTGGCGTTTCTTATAATAATAATTAAAATTGAACAACCGTGTCGTGGACAAGAGGCCTCACGGCGCACGCGGCCGCGGCGCCGGCCGTGCCGTGGCGCCACCGTGCACGTCTACAAGCTTTCTAATGTACCTATGTTAATAAACATACATACATACCCTTGTGGCAGGAGCTTCGCTGTCATCCGTTGATTGAGTTGCATCAGTAACGGTTGCAACTCTCCATTCCATTGGAGAAAAACGAGATACTACATACATGGCGACACTGACTAGCACAACACTGATTGCTAGTAAGTACTGAAAAGAAAAATATAACATTGAATTGTTATATTTTAGTGTAAGTCTTACACTTTAAAACGCATTTAAATGCACAAGTTCATATCCAGCCATCATACATATCATCATAGAGAACTCTTCCTACGTTTAGGAATATGCACAGTGCTGAAACATTCATACAAGTAGTTGCACAATACATTTATGTTACCTACATTATATAGGCGTCCCAACTTTTATTTGACGACGAAGGGAAGGGCATCCACAAAACATATTTTAAGAATATTGCGTTATTATATTTTTCTACGTGAATAACTTTGTATACGAACCCAAGTCTCCTTTGAAAGTGGTTTGAGAAAGTCGAACATTTCTACTTTTTCCTTGATCTTTTTAGAAGCGATACGGTTAAACGAAAGGAACGCCTTAGAAAAATCAACCACTTCTTCTCTTTCAGCAGTCACCATGAGCGGAGCCACCACCATGTCAACCTCCTAAAATTATAAATTTACGTCACTGGGCGTCCCATCACGTAGTGTCTGAATTCCTCGGTCCATATCCAAGGAATTTGAATACTAGTACAGTCCATCCACATGTTGACTTTGAATGATGATGATGAATAGGTCACGATTTGCATGACTAATGTCAAAAAAGAAAAATGTCCAAGAGCAACTATGGAACAGATGTTTTTTTTTATACCTAACTATACATGTTGACTTAGAATGATGAAAAAATAAATAGGTCACGATTTGCACGACTAATGCCAAAAAAAAATGTCCAAGAACAATAACTATGGAACATATTTTTTTTTATATGTTGTTCAAATTAAACTGGAAAATTTATAGAAACTGGAAATTATTACTATTTTTTTAAGGGTGACAAAACATTTGAAACTACTCCGCCTCCGTTTTGCCAGCTATACCTACTTAAATAATCTTCAATTAGATTTGCCTAGTATCAGGTGTTTCAATTGCGATGCTATTAGTCATCTAAGCTCAAACTGCTCAAAGTGCGACAAGCCAACAGTAAAATGCACTACGTTTGACCGTTTAGGAGATCAACCTAAGGATTGCCGACAATATCAATCTGATTTAAAGTTAAACTTGATCGTAAATTTATCGTATGACTCACTTGATTCAAGATGTATTTCTGTTAAATAGCTAAATTCAAAATTATTTTGATTAAAATAACATAATTTTAAGTACCTAATAATTCAACTTTATTCAAATTACTGAACTGTTATGTACTGGTAATGATTATTAAAATGAAACTTATTTATAGAAGCGTGAGGACACGCTGCCAGGCACAGGATGGCCGAATTGTTAGGTTTATGATTATCTTCTTATAATTATTGTCAGTAATTAATATTTATTTTAGTATTTGTTTGATTTATATTAGTGAATTTCTTATTCCACCTCCTGCGGATGTTATCTACCTTTTTCTAATCTAGCCTCTTTTTATAATGAATAAACCAAGACGCAATACTGACAGGTCGGCAAATGACAGCTAGGGAATTATTCGAGTGCTAGCTTGATGGTAGGGGAAAGCAGGTAGGATTCGTACAGAGGGAGCATTCGTACAGTGGTCATTTCTACATAATCCAACACGTTGACGCGTTCATGTTTCTGTGCGTGACCCCCGTTCATACCCATAGTCTAACCGAGGAGCGGGGCAGCAATGCGGCCACCGTTTTTTCAAAAACACGTATCGACTCCCTCCAACGATGGAGTCGATACGTGTTTTTGCGCCGCGTAAGTAATTTTCGGATGCATCTTTGAACGTGTTTATATCTCCAATATGTTTTGCTATAAATGTTAAGGTTATTTATTGTCGTTTATGGATTGATGCCCTAGCGTGTTATGTTAACATTTATGTTAAGGTAACCGTGACAGTTATTTTTATTTTGAATTTATTTGTGGATTTTTTGGGTTGGGGTACCTACGTACAGTTATGATTAGGGTAGATTCGTACGGTACGAATGTACGTCGCCGTGAGCACAGGAAGTTTATTTAACAAAAATGTTTTACTTATTTCAGAATCATGCCGTGAATATACGTAAAAAAGGGACTAGAACAGGAGAGATAGATGAAAATGGAATGAAGTCTGCCATGAATGACGTTTTAAATAAATTTTATCCATAAGGAAATCTGTCCGTATAAAATACAGCGTCGAGCCGACAACACTTGAAAGTCGCTTAGCAAAGTTTATTTTATTTTTTATTTGTTTAAGGAAGACTAACAGTACACCATACTTATAAACCAAGAATACTATATAAATCAAAAGGCTAATAATAAGTCTCAAAATACAGATTAAAAAACTTATTGAGCACAGAAGAAACGGTTACAAGCTACATTATACACAATTTTTATTTTTAAGCTAAGATGTAGGAACTTTAAAAAAAAATGTTTATGATAATATAAAACAAAATATATAAAAAAAAACTAATTAGCCGAAGAATTAAGAACTCATAAAAAAAGCTACATATAAAATCATTTACATTTATATTCGATTTATTAATGCATTTACGGCTGATTCTGTGTTAATTTTGATCTAAATAAATGTTTCTATTATGTAGAAAAGGTATTTTATTCACTGTGTACGGAGGCTCCCCACTATGTACGATTGTGCCCCACACTATGTACGAACACACTATGCACCCCACACGTGAGGGGTGCTTTCGTACGTTTCCCATTTTTTAGAAAAACCATCATAGCTCGACTATTCATTGTGTCATTGTACCAACACTGAACTACAATTTTATTGAAGCCAGATAAGTAGGGAAATTATTTTACAATAGCGGTTAGATTATTTTTTACAGGCCACAGAGAAAAAAGTTCACGAATCCTACCTGCTCTCCCCTATAAATTTATTTAATTACAGCCAATGAAATACATTTATAGGACTGGTTGTATCAGTAAATAATTGTGAAGAACACAAATGAATGTATTGAAAAGTAAAAACAGAATAAATGCTTGGTGATTTTGACACTGGGGTTTTGATTGTTAATACCTGACTACCCCTAAAATACGTATGAGATTTTTTGAGTTACTAAAGTCAACGTTAAACATTCGAAAAAAGTTTTCAAAACCAACTATGAGATAGCGGTCGTAAATGCTGCACAGCAAGTGTTGCTAGATGTTTAAGTGTATGTATGTCTTTTTCACTATCAAAAGGCAGTGACGAAAAAGCTAACGAGTTGGTTCGTCACAATATGTATTGCTGCTACAAAAATTTACAACGACTCAGGCGGATGCAGAGGAAAAAGAAGTAGACTGGAAACCACGGTAAAAAACAGTTTTTCTAAATATATTGGTGAACTTTCAAATCCGCAAGACACTACGAATTAGATATAATTCTTAAAGTGAATGTTTTAAAGTTTCTTAAACAATACAACAACTCGTCCAGATTATATTACCAGAAAAGGCAAGAAAAAATCCGAGTACTTAGATCTCTTTGCTGCCCGAATGCTTGCCGCATTGTGTAAAGTATCTTCAGTAATCTGTGCGTTCATAGTGAATTCACATAATGCATCGCGGATGTGCGAATCATCGCGCTACATCCATCTGGATTCATGCATTATTCGATATTCCGAAATGGATATCGATATTTCGTACCGTATTTTACGAATAAGCTCAGTTCGCATACAAATACGAACTCCCGTTGCTGACTCAGAGGACTCAACGCAGTGATTTATTCATACAACTTAAAGTTTCAACCCAGGTTATTAACTGCATGATTATTTCCAAATGGAATGGTTTTTCTTACCCTTTACATATCAATAAATATATTGTATTCTTTTCTTTTATTTTTATACTTGTAGCGCCCCTTGGTTTCACCCGTGTACTTTTGAATCCCGGTATTCCCACGAGATAAAAAGTAGCCTATGTGTTATTCCAGACTATAATATACCTCTGTGCCAATTTTCAACAAGATCAGTTAAGCCGTCCTGAAGTTATTGAGTAACAAACATCCGTCCATCCATCCATCCTACCATACTTACAAACTTTCGCATTTATATTATTATATTAGAAGGATTATAAAAGCTATAGTTTTAGGCCCTTATTCTTATTGGTTTTTGAGCGCCCCAATAGCTTATCAGAGCGTTAAGTCTGTTGCTGTCTCTTTTTTTGTTGACATGAAAGTTACAGTGACAAAATACTCTATTGAGCCGCTATAAAATAGCAGAGATTATGAATAAGAGGGTTAGTATTATATTTATCGCTAGCACATTCGTGATTAATACTGGCACTTAATTATTCCCGATATTATACCAAGAATAAGTGACCTAAAGGAAAGTTTTGCCGGTTATGACTTAAGGAACTGAACCGTTATCGCTTACTATTGGCCTCATCAAAAAGCTTAAAGTTGCACAGCGGGCAATGGAGAAATGTATGTGGGAGTTAAACTAAACATGATAGAATCTGAAATGAGGAACCCGCAGGAGAAACAGTAATTGGCATAGCTTGCAGAATTAGCAAGATTAAGTGGCATAAGCAGTTCATATAGCTCAAAAACTGACAACATAGGAATAGAGGTTCTCGAACGCGACCGCAAACAGGAAAACGAAGCGTATAAGACACCCTCCTACCCCGATAATGTCAATATAGCGCGAAGTTAGTGGAAATGAGAGGCCTCTTGCTGGAAATGTGAATGAGAGGCCTGTCCAGCAGTAGACTTCTTCAGATCGATAATGATGATGTGAATTAGGTATACCTACAGTTACATTAGACATATCAAATATACAAAGTCATTTAATACAATAAAGGATAGAAGTAGTATACCTATACCTATGAACAATTATTTATTCGTATGTTTATACACATATTAACAAGCAAAATTTCACTAAAAAAGATACGACCTCGTTTTTTTCACGTATGAAGAAGTGACTTACTTTGCGAACAAGCTCTCCGACCATGCCGTCCCAGCCTCCAATCACGCTTGGATTAATATCGCCGTATTTTCCATCGGACGAAAGACGGAATTGAACTGTAAAATTATAACTGTTGTATTATAAATATAAGACAAACAACAACTTAACATAACTGCGATACACCCTTGAGAGTTTAATAATGCCTCGGCATTATCTGCTACAGTGTAGTGTATTTTACAGACTTCCATAATATGATAATCATAAATTAATATAAAGAATAAAGTAAAAAACGCTTAAAAAAACATGCCAGGATCTCTAGACTTGCGTGCCTGGCTTACTTTTTTCAAAGACAATCAAAGAGAACATTTTTATGGTTTTTTTAGAGAAACGTTATTAAAATTTGGCTTGTTATTTTCTAGGCATGCTATGAATAGCAATTGCATTTTTCAATTGTTTTTAAAACTTACTGTTAATTTCGAGTTTTTCTGCAATTAGCTGAGCTAGCTCAGCACATAATCCTTGGTAAAGGATGTCTCTATCAAATTCAAATTCAATTTTGGGTTTGCTTGAAATGAAGTATGGAGGTTCATGAATAGACAGTACTGTGTATATCTTATTACGGTCGTAATTTCCAGAAACATCGACTCCATTAGGCTTTTGAAGAGGTCGAAACCCTCTGTCGTCGTACCAGGTAGCAATCTTTAAAGAAATAAAACAAATATTACACGCTTTCACATACTATTTTTACCCTTAATAGCTCTGGACGAGACGCCGCGCCACCCCTACTCTGCTAGGTTTTACGACTCGATTGTGCTGATTGACTGGTTTGTATATAACGAATAAAATAGGTATGTAGTATGTATGTTTAGTAAACTTCAACTAAACCCACTAGGTTCGCCCCGAACTGAGATTTCGTGACGCGATCCAAACGCTCCTAAAATTATAGACGTTGGTCGCACGCAAAATAGTAGTTCTGACTACCACTTACTAACAAAGCAAAATTATGGTAACTAAGTTTCAACTGAATTGGTCTATTTATTTATGAGTTCCGTTGAACAGACCTTGGCCCCATCATCAGACGATCAACGGTTCTAGTTACCAACATACCTACCTACATGCATACATACAAACATGAATCACCCAAACTAAATGAAAGATTCTCTTTCGCTTCGTTCACTCAATTAATAAACGTACCTTCATCGTATTTCCATCAGGAGTATTTCTCACGATCGCCAGAGAAAAGTTTTGTCTGACGCCGTCGCTTGTAAAACGGATTTTTCCACTAAGACCTTCAACTTGAGTCTGAAGCAACCAATGAAACACGTATGCTCGCTACTCTAACTCGGAATTCGAACTATTTATTGTTTAAAGTGTGTAACAAAGAAAATTTATTAGAAATTAAAAAAAACCAACTGCCCGAACTCCAAGTATAATTATGTAGGTAAATAAGATACGGTTTTAAATTTGGTACTTATTGATAGTTAAATACACTCTTCAGGCTTGAGAAATGATAAAGGAAACGAATGTTTCAAGGTGATCCTTATGATTTTATTGAATAATCATATTTTCTTTCTTCTTTTTATGGCTCCTGTCATAGACAATCTTGCCAATGTCAAGTGATTCAGAGATTATACTCTTTGTACCTAGTTATGTTTCTAGTCCATTGAGGTAATAAAAACACCAAAACACTTTTATAAGGTCTGTTCTAGTCACGTCAGTCCAAAGTCGAGTCAGTCAATTGTTTTGAAGAAAATGGTGGCGGTTTCTTCAAAACATTTGAAACATTTTCGGTCAAATCACGATATCACATAATACACTTTCATTTCAAATGCTTACACTTTGTGCTAAGACCACAAGTAATGTTGGTTAAAATACCACCAAAATTACACAACACAACTCAAAATATCACTAGAAAAACAATTAAAATGAAAATGCTATAATGCTATGTTGCTTCGTAAGATGACAGGAAATGAATCTAAACATATTTTGACATTGATTTTGATAAAATGTAATGACTGCAGGCAGTCCGAGGCTCGTGTACTTATGTTCTAGCAGTTTGCTGACGCCTGTGGTTGTTTAACTCATTTTGATAACTTTGGGGTTACCAACAATCACATTTTTTTATAACAAAACTCGAAACGGTTTCATAGATTTTGATATATCGTCGAAACGGTTTCATAGACTTTGATGCAGTTTTTTTAAACGATTTGCATGACCTGAGAGAAGGTTTTATGATATGTTTTAGTACCACTCATGGCCTAGGTCGCTAAAGTAACTTAACGAATTTTGCGCTCTAATTTTGTCACTGAGCATTAACTTTAAATCAAAAACTAATATATTATTTCTTAAACACTCTGCCACTCTCTTGATTTTGATACCCATATTGCTATGATTGCGAAAATACTTTTTTTTTATGTGCGAGAATATCGCTCCTGCTTTCCTTCGCACCTTACTTTTGTTTTTTTTTTATACTATGGACACTTGGAAAGTTGCGACGAATCTTTGGATACCAGAATCATCAAAATCCATCCAGCCGTTTGGTTGCTACGTGGCCCTAAAGGAGATATCGAAGGATGGATACATACATACATAGATACACTCCAAACACATAACCCTCAGCACTCGGGTAAAAAAATCACATTTTCATGGCAATCCGGTCAGTTAGGGGAATCGAATTACGGGGTTAATTACACGTTAGCTAGCGACACCGAATTAATTCTAGCGAGAGGTTAATAAACGTCACCATCCGTACGTGCTGATATAAAAGATGGACGCAGGTGGCGTTCTACTAAATTGAAATTATCTAAAACCATGAAGTGTTTATTGCGGCAATGTAATTCATGTTCATAGTTAAGGTAAGGTAAAAGTTACCGTGTCAGAGAGGTAAAATTTGATGTAGGATAATTAGATTTTTGAGCTATTACTAATATTTAGTCAGCGACATCTACCTGTTCGAGCATCCGACTTAATATATATTTACCGAGCTTTAGTTACCGAGCTTTGCTCGAAGACCGAAGGACCCTTATTTTACCGAAGATAATGGTTACAATACTTCAATATTTGAGGGCAAATCCAGCACCAACAGTTCAATCTATACTGATTAAGAGCATGTCTGAATAAAATATGTATTAAAAATAAACAACCCGGCTGTCCGAACTATATAAAAGGCGCAGGTTTCAAGGCAGCGGTTTGAAGTTAGTAACCAAATTGAATTTTTTAAGTTAATGTGTCTTTTTTCTTATTATTACTCGGGCTTCTACTAGGGACTAGGGACTCAGTGGTATATTCAGAGTAATTTAAGTCAACACACACACAACTAAAAAAAGTACCTACATTATATAAATTCTGAGCACATACCTTCTTGATGAATTCTGAAATTTCTTCTCCATATTTTAATGGGATAGCTTCCTGGTCATCGCAGTTTATAAAACGGTACTTATTGGTTCTGTTCATAAGAGTTTTAATAATGTGCGGTTTATATTTTAGGATGCGCTGGAAGGCTTCGAGCACGGTGTGTGCGGCGTCGTACATCAATGCGCCGTTAGCCTGTTGAAAATCCGTCTAAACTATTTAGTACAGCTTCACAGCTTCTACGGAATAATTTGCCCTAATGAGCGAGTCATCTAAAACGCTTTTATTCTTTGTAGCAAAATTCCTAAAATGGATGACTATCCTGGAAAACTAACCTGATAGGTTAAATTCATTAATCTCATATTGCCTAAGATTTGAAACACTTAAGACGCAAAACCCCTGATAGGCAATAAACTTTCGACTCAGTTTACCTAAGTTGTGCAGTATCTAAAACGCAATATGCCTTTATATTCAAAATAGTAGTCAACGTACGCGAACCATCCAACTAACTAAACCAACACTAATTTCATTTTTCATAAAATTTCTAAAGTAGCAATTGACCACATTGAAAATAAGACAAATGTTGTTCGAGATTAAACGGGATAATATAAGAAGGATATCAAGTTTGATATCACCCATGAAAAGAAGCTCAAGTCACTCGGGATAATATAAGAAGGATATCAAGTTTGATATTACCCATGAAAAGAAGCTCAAGTCACTAAATGAGCTTCTTTTGACGATCATTAATGGTAAAGTGCTTAATATCATTACTGATACTTCGTCACAGCTCAGGTGCCCTCTCTGTAAGGCTACTTCAAAGGAGTTTAATAACTTGAACTTAGTTTATTCCCGAACAACAAATGAATTGCTCATGAAACATGGATAAAGACTTTTACATGCATGGATTCGAGTGCTAGAATTTCAGCTACATCTAGCCTATAATAAACCCAGTGAAAAAGTGGAGGGTGACGCGAAATTCTTCAGAAGCTGCAATAGTAGAAGACACTAAGATGAAAATACAGCACGACGTAAGGGCTAAATTAGAAAGGACTTCTGGTGGATGTGGTTCGGCCTAATTCTGGCACAACAAATGACGGCAACACAGCGAGATCAGCTCTGTCAGATAAAAACCGTCATACATTTGCTGAAATATTAGATCTTCCACAGTGGTTATTAGATGATCTGCACATCATATCAGTGGTTTTATCATGTGGCTTATCAATAGACAGTAATCAATTTTGCATTTTCTCAAACTCAGTCGCGAGTAAATATGATACAGAATAATATGGAGTGGTATCCTATGACAGTGACCTTACACAAAATATTAGTTCCCGGTAAAGAAATTATAGAAAACTCTTCATTACCTATATAAAGTTTGTCTGCCGGAACAAGCGGAATCGCGGAATAAATTTTGAAGATACGATCGTGAATATCACAGTACGAAGTCAGACTGCTTGCTTATAGACTGTACTTGTATTCAAATTCCTTGTTATAGACCATGTTAGGTTTATTCAACAGAACAAAAATCTTCTGACACATAAGTCTCTGATACAAGACATAAACAAAGGGTAAAAAGGTTAAAGTGCCTATCACTTTCCATCGCAGTTGTCAATTTACTAAAGCCTCTTGATGTCAACACAGAGACATCCCAACTACCAGAAGAAGTGAGGGAGCACCGAAACATGTCTCGTAGAGTTTTATCAAATTGACACACAAAACTCTACAAATAGAAAATTATTATTACAGAAAATTGAACCGACTTAAAAACCTCATGGAAGCACTCAAAAGTGAAAAATAGAATAATATAATTGTTATAAGCGCTACCCACTCATCAATTTGAAGTCGGTGCCAGCCAAGTCTACCTACATACATAGTTAATAAGGTTGCATGCAATATGTGACCTCATTAGGTTTAGAAAAATAGAAGATGTGTCAATATATACTTTGAAATGTGTCAGTGAAATATGTTGTTGAAAAATTTGTAATTTTCTAAAATAAAACCCTTTAGCCAATATAGAGCTGTATTTATCAGGCACAAGTATAAAGCTAGACTTGTTATAAAGGGCTTTAGTCAAAAGAAAGGCATTGACTATGAACACACTTTTAGTCCAGTGGCAAAAATGGCAACTGTCAGGAGTGTGTTAGCTGTCGCAGCTAATGAAAACATGTCGATGTTGCAGTTCGATGTTTCACCAGCATTTTTTATATGGAACACTCGATAAGAAATCTTTATGAAGCAGCCTGAAGGCTATGACGATAGTTCTGGGTGGGACTTATAATTAGCATAAAGGATGATTCACGCTACGTGTTGCGACCGGGCCGTGCCCCGGCCGGGACACGTCCACAGTGCGCCGCGGCGCCGGCCGGGAAATTCCGGGAAAATGTCCATATCTTACTGCAATAGAATCCAATTTCCATGTTTTGAAGAAGTCTTGCACAAATTTCCTTGACCCATCAACCAATCTGAATCCGTTTATATTTATGGTGCCATATTCACGGATATCCTTGTCCCATCGGTCATCCAATACCTGTATTCATTTAATGTAATTTATTATATTGTACATACGTAAAGTATTAACCACTTGGCAAATTTTGATACTTACCAATCCTCTAAACAAGTAATGGTAGTTCCTGCGACCGAGTTGGACATCACGAACGTGTGTGATAATGGTCTCCTTAGCTATAGTAGTACCGCTGTCCAAAATAACATATTTGTTAGTCCAACGGTCGACTTTCTCCAATTGTCTTAGGTAGATGATGACATCCTTAGCACTGCTGACTCTTTTCACATTGGCAATTCTGAAGTATGGGGGCTTTCCAGGTACAAGAGTTTTGAAGAGCTGTTGCAGTCTGAGCATACCTACGAACAAAAAAAAAGGTTCAATTTTTAAATAATTATAGTATAAAGTACTTGCATTCACCGTTCCCAAACAATATCGAACAAAAATGTCTAAGAAAGATGGCTATCGACTACTGGGATTCGACAAGAACAACGAAATTACATTAATCAGGTAGAGAGATGTAACATTTAACAAATCCATAAACAGATCTGTTGGATTAGAATCATATGATCTAGAAACAGAATATCAAGTCCTACAACTGCCATAGAGATACTTTCCTAAGACGCAAGAATATCATGCAATCTTTGATGCAAGGGAGGATATAGTGCAAGATGACAATGTATCTTCTGATATGCCTCAAATATCAAATGATTTACCCAGTCAACAAGAGGATGATCTGGACGAATGTTATGCTACTCCCGAACAAGAAACTGACGATGGTCATGAATATCATGAAGAAATTCCTTCGATGAGAAGCCTCCGCGACAGGTCGACAATTCGCCCCCCAGTTAGATATGACGACTTTATAATGTCCGCTGTTGTTAATGATTCGGATGAATCGAAGACAAACATCAGTCGCGATATCAAGCACTGAAGCAGAAATAGTTGCCGCAAGCGAAGCAGCTAGAGAAATTGTCTGGTTACGACTGTTTCAAGAGAAGAACTAGAACTCTTAAAGAAATTCCTACTCTGCAGGTTGTTAATGAAGCCGCCATAAAGCTTGCTCAAAACCCGGAATTGCATAGAAGAACTAAGCATATCTCCATAAGACATTTTTATGTTAGAGTTGGTTTGGTGACCTCAAATGAATTACGACTCGGAACGTATTTCACACGTTTCATCATCTTAATATGAGCAGTGTCTAAGCCAGTCTAAGCCTGAACTTGCATTCATTTGTGGCATTATTGGATTACATCTACACGTTTACCAAAAAGGGAGGATGTTGAAGAGATTTTATTAAACCTATAGATGATGTTAACCCTGTCCACTTAGATTTATACTTTTTCATAATAATAATGTCAATGTCATGTACCTAACTGTACTAAAATATATAATTTTGGACCTTTGCCTCATTTAATACAGTCTTCAAAAAACGCCGAATCAATGGAGAGTGGTAAGAATAAGATTTTCTTATACCTACATTATTCTTTTTCAGTACTACGAGTACAAATCCAAACTATGGCAAAAAAACGAAATCGAGAAAGCTTGCATTTGTGCCAATTTGGGGTTTTGTTATAATTTAAGTGTAATATCCGCAAAAAGATTGAAGTGGTGACGGTAACGAGTACCTCTAAACGCGAAGAGGGTCGACGTGGATGTAATGAAGGCGTTATCGTAGGATTTGTCAGCTTTCGCGTGTCTCTGAAGACTACGATGGCTGGGCCTCATTTACAATTTCATACCACGTCATACTTCTTAGGGTCCTGAATACCGACAAGGAATAATAGGAACCAAGAAGTTTTTACCCTGTCTGTCTGCCGTTAGAGCTTTTTTACTCACAGACCATTAGGTATTAGCAAGTATTTATAGTGGTCACCCAGCAAGTTATTGAGCGATTATTTTTTCTCCACCGCCATGGTGCTGGTATTGTATGTATGCATGTGTTAAGCTTGGGTGTGGATGCCAGCAGCACGCGAGAGAATGAAGAAATACCGCCAAAAAATGAGAAAGGACCCTGAAACGTATACTAAACACCTTCAAAAAGAAAGCGATCGAAATCGAAGAAATGTCACAATGTTATCACTAGAAAAAACAAGAAATGGAGTTCGAGCATTTAGATATCGACGAAAAGTTGCTGAAACAGCAAGTAGTCTTGCATCTCCTATAGGATAAATGTTTACAGACGTTTGGAAAGGCGGTCCAAAAAATTAAAAAACAGCTACCTGATTCTCCAACGAAAAAACTAGCTGTGGTGAAAAAAGTGGCAGAATTATTGAACTAATATTTTTTTTTTAGAGATGACATCAGTGTCAATTGCCTTGGATAAAGGTTTGCAAGTCAGTGAAAGATCCCAATACTAGAAAAATTACAAAAAAGGCAAGAGGACAATTGGTTATAAGGGAAGCTTATGAACTATGTATTTAGAAACAAACTTCCGAGCCGGAAAATTGGCAAACTACATGAACATGGCTAAAAAGCAACAAACAGTAGCTCTGTCATCTACTGAAGCCGAGTACATGGCACTCACAGCAGCAGCAAAGGAGGCATGTTATCTCAAACGGTTTATTTTCGAAGTAACTGGTGAGTTATTTTGTTTAACGATAGTCAGAGTGCATGCACAACCCGGTCCACCACGAGCCGACAAAACATATTGATACTAAATATCATTTTATCAGAGAAATTGTATCTGACGGAATTATAAATATAAAATTTGTCAGATTTAACGTCAATTTTGCTGACATACTAAGTCACTAGGACGCATTTTGCATAAAAGGTGTCTAGAAGGTTTAGGATTAGTATAGGACGTTATTAGATTGTTTTTTTTTTGATAATGTGATATTTTTAGAGAGTTTTTATTGAGGGCGGATGTTGTAATACCTGCTTTTAGGGTCAATAAATACTCGTCAATTAGATGGAACGCTGTTTTTTAAATTTGAAGTAAGTACAATGTAAATTCTGTTCTATATTTTTGATAGCACTCAAAATAAAATTCTTACACGATAAACATGTTTTTACAATGAATTACAACAGTCTTACATCTTGCGACCCTGATAATGAGTCATGCATGACCGCGTCTTGCACAAACTGCCCAAATAACTACTGCGACACCTTTGAAGGGCATGATAGTTTGCGGGAAAGCCCGTAACGTGGAATGAATGGACCAATCTAGGTAAAAACAAAGACCATGTCATGCGGAGAAGCTCTTAAGTCTTTAAGATGGTTTGAATAAATTTAAGCTTCATTGTTTTGTGAAAAAAGTTCAGGCAAATTACTTCGAAGAGTCAAAAACTAAAATTGGAGAAACTGAAGCAGTTATATGTGTAATTTTTGTGCTTCTCAGAACTATAATATTTTGGAAAACATTTTTATCTAAAGAAGAGTTGCAGGATCTTATATCCACAACTATTTAATGTTTGAAACTGGACTGCCAAGTCAGGACAAGTTGGGTCTAAGCACAAGCTCTTTTAAATTTTTGGAAATTTCTTTCTAACTTGCAGGATCTGCCGAAGCCGAAAGCACCAGCTTTCGATAAAAAAAAAGAATCATCAAAATCGATCAACCCGGTAAAAATAAGGTAAATATATATAAATAAACCTAGCACTGACAGCAAAATGAGTAGGTAGGTGAAGGTAACAGAAAAGTTTATTTTATTTTATTCCCTTACAGGTTCTATTATAATTAATTATGCTGCTTGTGCCTTGGACGTACCGATTCAAAGCTTAACTTATTCAATTCTAATAATTATTACGTTGTTTATCACTTTGTTAAAACTTTATTCGTAAAAAGAATTTGGTTGCTAACGAAATACTAGAATCTCATTTTTGTATGTAAGAACGGCAGTTTCATAATTTTGTTATAAGAAGTTTCATAATGTTGTATTCTTGTAAATTTAACTTGTTCTTGTTTAGAGGCTTACATTTTGTATTTATATCGCATGCAATGCAACGCACACATGCAACTTAGTGCATTGAAATTGCATGCGGACGGCCTTTGCATACATACAGGATGTCCCAAAAGGTTACGTAGCTGGGAAGGGGGGTGATAGGGGTGGTAACAAGGGTCACCAGAAAAATCAAAAATTATCTCCTGGCGAATAACTTAAACTGGATATATCAATTAAAGAAACATTTTAATGGAAAGCTTTTTCGTAATAAGGTTATAGTCGTCAACCTGTATCTTAGCGAAAAAGTTTCTTATTGTAAAGAAATTATCCGCAAGCATAACTGCAAGGGACGCGGACGTCGTCGAGTCAGGCGGAATTCCGGCGCTGTAGCTCGTTGGACGTGATTCCTCTGGCGACATGATTACGTCTTTCTTATATTGTGCGAGATGAATAGAGTCCAGCGTCGGTCAAAAAGTCAAAAGATTCGGTTCGTGACTACACTGAGAAGAATGACTGCCGATTTTAAAAAGAGCTGAGCAAACTTAGTCGCTTAAATAATTTGCCACAACGGAAGCAAGCTTTTTGTGAGGTACATTTTTGTAGGTATCTATTTTCTAATGGCTATTTGAATTTTAATAATCATATTTAGAAGTAGGTATTACTTCAGTTCGAAAACACAAATACACTTATAACACGCGTCAAAAATAGTTGCTGTTGAGCGTCCTTTTACAAGGTAAATTTTTGTAGGTATCTATTTTCCAATGGCTATTTTAGTTTTTATAATCATATTTAGAAATAGGTATTACTTCAGTTCGAAAACACAAATAAACTTATAACACGCGTCAAAAAAGTTGCTATTGAGCGTCCGGTAAATGGACTAGTTTTGTGTCAATTTATTGCTGTAATGTATAGCTGGATGTACGGTGTACAATGTGTACAGTGTGTATAATGTACGGTGGAGCACGCTTAGCTATAATCCACTTGTTATGGACGCCGAGCTAGGTAGCAAGAAAATACGTGAACAATCGTAAATAATGCGTAAACAAAACCCTGTCGAGAAGGAATAGGCTCGAAAGAGCTAGAAACAAGGTTTAGAATGTTCTAGAGATTACTAAAAATAACTATGACCGAGATAGCAATAAGTAATGTCAGACAGGGATAGCGATAGGCGAGCTCTGATTGGTTGATTAACCTGGCTTCTGATTGGTCAGCCGATCGCCCCGGGTTGGTATAAATAGCGAAGTGGAGACAAGTCTCCGGAACCTGAGCATAGTACCCTCCGTAGACCTAGACACGTTTTAGGTGACCCAGATGACGAGATCACCGCCGCAAACGCAGTGGTGATCGACGACTCATCGCCCCCGGTAACTATCAACACTGCACACCTACACCGACCCCTCCGGAGGGGTCGAAGACGCATTCCCCGTTAACGCCCCCTCTGGGCGAAGATTCTCTCCGACTTATCTCCTCCCCGGCAACAGCCCAAGCCGAGGTCCGTACCTAAGTGGTGCCCTTGCGTTTGTTGCCAATAAACCTTTTGTATGGCAGAGCGCCCTCCGCGCTCGCCAGTAGTCCGGTAACGCTGTCGGCAATCGTCATACGATTATACCAGCATTATAGTCCATTCGAAAAAAAAAAAAAGTCTCCGGAACGTTCGGTACGGTCATTTCGCTCGACAGCAAGCACTGCCACCAGAGCGCGGATGGCAGAACTTGAAGCGGAAGAACAGTTGGCCGCCCTGAAGCGGAATTGGTCAAGAAGAGAGACTAGCTGTGGACCTAGCAGCTATTCAGGATGACCAGGAAAGCCTTCATGGTGATACCCTGATCGATCACCACCGAAAGGTTGACGCCTGGCTCCAGAAAAACACCCCAGATAAGCAGAGGGAACGGGGGAACCCTAAGACCGAAACCAAGGATGAACGATTCCTGCGGTTTAACGTGAGGGAAAGATCGACTACTCCCGTCCAATCCAGAAGCAACATCGATGCCTTGAAAGAAGCCATGGAGAAGATTGTCAGACCCAGGATCAAGTGCCCTGACCTGCAAGCCTTCTCCGGAGAACCAAATGAATGGCTAGTGTTTAAGGCGACCTTCCAAGACTTGACGAAGATTTACCACCTTACGCCAGCAAAGAACCTACAGCGATTAAGAAGCTGCCTAAAGGGGGAAGCCCGTGAACTTGTAGCTGCCCTCCT
Organism: Plemyria rubiginata; assembly: GCA_963576535.1. Classification (NCBI taxonomy): domain Eukaryota; kingdom Metazoa; phylum Arthropoda; class Insecta; order Lepidoptera; family Geometridae; genus Plemyria; species Plemyria rubiginata. The sequence continues at coordinate 9,478,950 of OY754905.1, forward strand.
GCATACAGCCAGTGATTCGGAAGTCATCATCAATACTTTGGAACAATGTTTCGGACGACCTGAAGTCATTGACCGAGCTTTAGAAGACTTGAGAAAGCTCCCGAAACCTGGATCATCAGCAATGGAACTTAATCACTTTGCCGTCAAACTTCAGAACGTGGTTTGCGTGTTTAGAAGAATTGGCCGCCATGGGTACGATAGGTTAATAATACTTATCTAGAGGGTTGAAATATAATAGAAAATAACATGGCAAGTTTAGCCCTGCAGCACAGAGCTCATATTAGCGCTAGCGAGCATGAAGGAACCCTAGGACCGAAACCAACCGATACATTACAATAAATGAGCCCATTTATATTATGTCCAACTAAACAAAGCATTACTTATTCTAATAAGTTAACTATTCCTGTTTTGATCCGCAAAAGAGCTTAAAACTAGCCAAGACATAAAGACGGTATCGAAGTACCAAGGGCTCAAGACGTCAAATATATTGGAAACCGCGTGGAAAGAAACGTGGGAGCTACGAAAACGCTTTTTGATGACGGTTACAGTTGTGGAGTATTTCAAGAAATTCCCGGTGCTCCGTTCACCTAGTTTCTGTCCACACCTGGTAAATTTACTTTTTCATCGATACTTTCGTGTGTTACCACACTAGCACATTATTCTAATTTTGGTATTTTTTTTACAGATAACCATTGACTTTACAACTCTCAACCCACAAGTAAATCGTTTAGCGTTGTACAATGGACTAAGAAAACATTATAATTTTATTGAAAGTAGGGCTTTTTTAAAACTGAGAACACTCGCCAAGCCGTTAAGAGCTCAACAGCAAAGAGTTCACGATCTTCCAAAAGGTAAATAAATCTCTCGGTTCCATCTCTGTTATTTTCTATGAAATATACAAAATTTGTATATTGTAAATTTGATACGGGGTTCCCGTATCAAATTTAACAAAATGTTTTAATTATTAGTTTTATTGTTCTCTTCTCCCTCCACGCAATAGTTGGATGAGGTAAAATATGTAGCGTTAAAAATTAACAAGTGCTTTTGAAAATTTACTCGGATACCTGTTCAGGTCAAAATAGAAACCAGTTCATGGCCGCATACCTTTTTTTTTGTTGACGGGAAGGAAATCTGCAAACAGACACCCTACCGCACCGAGGGATGCGATAGGATAGTGTGAGGTTGACGGACTCGTCGACTCACTAAAACCACCCCGGTGGCCAGCCTCAATGCATGTCAAGGGGCTCCGACGACTCTAGAAGAACATTTCGATGCCCCTCGCATAATGCTAAAAAGATCGTCCCGGAAACGACATCCATTGCCGCCCCCAGCACTCGTGGTGCTACGGCTGCACATGCCACGATGTGCCAGCCGCCCTCACGGGGTCCGCCACTGACCAGCCGGAGCCCTCGCTCCAACCGCCCTCAGACCCGAAAGGCCCCCTGTTTGGAAGGGGATACCACTCTCGCCCCTCATGGGGCAGGCAGTGCGGGGTGGCCGTTGCCAACACCCCGCCGCCGCCTTCTCCGAGCAGGACCGGCCCTCTCGCGATCTCGCTCGGCGGCATCTTTCCGAACCAAAACGGTCTCACAGAAAGAGGCCACGGCCTTCCAAGCCACCTCACCTACCAGCATAGCTTCTACTACGCTTGGTAGAGAGGTTCTGCCCGATCCTGTTTACCATAATTCCGCGCTCAACGCTCCACGCTGAGCACTGCTCTAGCGTGTGCTGCGCGGAATCCCGATCCCACCCACAATGGTGGCATTGTGGTATCGGTTCGCGTCTGATTCTACTCAGGTACTCATTTACAGATGTCTTCGCAATCATTGACTCGAAAGGCATAAGGCATCGAGCCCGCTCCGCCAGACACAACAAAATACACGCCCGTATAATGTCACTGAATTGTCGTTCAGTGACATAATAGATGTCAAGCAAGACCCTAGCGTCAAAAATTATGATCACTAATAAAGTATACGTACTGATAGCAGTAAAGTCAATTGGTTAAAATAAAATGTCTACGCTTCGATAGAGTTGCCAGGTATTGTACAAATTAGGTACGATTACGCAGGATCGTACTTAACCCTGGACACTTAAAGTACTAAGAGGGGTAGGCAGACTAGGAGCAGGCCATCAGTAGCAGACACAACAGAAAATCTATCACAAATTAGGTTGGAGAAGGCTTATAAGCTAGAACTCCAACTAACGAAGGATAAGAAGAAGGACCTCATCAACCTACGTAAAATAAAATTTTACCGGAGGAGCTACACGCATGGTATAAAAGCCTACCGTCAACCGATGAAGTCATAGCTAATGATTCTGAGTCAGATGATTAAGTAGTAATGTGTAATAACTTTTGTAGGCCGTAAATGAGTTTAAAGTTTTTGTTTTTAGTTTTGGGTAGAGATGCCTATTTTTGTTGCAATTTTGTTGATTTTAATGTTCGTTTTCTTCTTTTAATTATATTTTACGTTAAACCAAAGTTTTATATTTTATGAAAAGTTCTCAAACCGATACAATTTAAAGGTTTCGCTAAACTCCAAATAATTTCTATGTCTAGTTAAAATCAACTAATTGATAAACGTAATTTATTTAGGAAGAGGAACAATTAAATAACCGCACTTATCTAGAGAGATTTTAACCTCAAGGTAATTTCTTGAAGTGAAAGAACTGAATAACTAACATGGTAAAGTAGATAACTATACCTTACTTTTAAAACCTCAGCGAGGTAAAAAAAGGTAACTTACTTCTGAGCTAATATCACCTAAATTAAAAGAGTTAGGATCCCCAACCAAGTCTTATAAGGTCATCTTATAGTGGTTGTCAAACATATCAAAACACCTACGGTAAATTTTGTACTATGAAAAAAGTTATCGTAATTTTTGTCGAAAAAAAACACTAAATCGTCGTTTTCTCGCGATTTTGGTTTTGTTAGTTATCTAATTCTCCACCTACAGCAGCGATATATACTGTTGTTTTTTTCTTTTTCATTTAGATGACCGCACAGTTTGGACCGCTGAGGCTGTTCATGTCAAAGTTGAGGGGTTTGAGGGTAATGTGAGGTTTATTCTTGGTCTTATTAGGAGACAATCTAGGTCTTTATACTATTTTGGGTTTCAGTCAAAGTTTTAACTTTAACTACTCTTGCAGAGTATGTAAAGCTTCGCAGGAAATAGCTAATTCTCAATGTTTTGAAGATCCCACTTTATTGAGAGAGAAAGAGACTTATTCAGTAGATTTGGCCTTGAATAATGTCACAGAAACTGGTGTCAGGGAGCGTTCAGTCTGGTTGGATGTAAAACATTTTGATCTTTTCTCACACGTTGCTGTTGATTATATGCATGATATGTTAGGAGTTTGCAGATACGCCATGAAAGTAGTTATAGAAAATCTTATTGAAATGAATATATTCACATTAGACTATCTAAATTCACGAATAATAGAGTTTGATTATGGCCCTGATTCCAATAACAAACCAAAACCAAACTTAAAAAAAACTAACTGCCAAATCAGTTCAGATTAAGATGTCGGCCACTGAATGCCACAGACTTGTAAGATATTTTGGATTGATGATTGGGCACCTGGTAGATGAAGTAGATACTAGATTGAGAATCGGTCGTCATAAGAAAGTTCCTTCTTCAACAAAATACTATGAGTTGTATCTCTTGCTACGCAAAATAATGGACATTATCACTCAACAAGTTTATCCCCAGTTGACTGAAGTGCTTGGCATTTATGTAAAAGATTTCAACGAACTTTTCATTAAAATATCCACATCCACGCTCACACCTAAGTTTTGGTTCATTACCCAAGAATGATGTCCAGGTTGGGACCTATCGGTCACATTTCTAGCATGCGTTACGAGTCGAAACCTAGAGCTGGCAAAGCTGCTGCTAAATTTGAATATGCTATTGAAGAAAATCAAGCATTGAGCGTTTCTCTTTCTGTTTTGTTAAATATTTTTGCTGGCTCTGGATTCATTTATATTGAGGAAAAGGAGAAAAAAAGCACACGAAGGCTGATTCTTTAAACAATATGTGAAACAAAACCAAAACTTAAATAAAATTTTAGTTATCTGCTTTAATCGCCAATTACCAAAATTTCAGACACACACACACACACACAGACAGCCAGAGAATGGAATTCCTTACCGGCGTCTGTTTTTCCGAAGGCCTATAATTTGGATGCTTTCAAAAGAAGAGTGAAGTATTTTCTAGGTAAACGTGCCACATCGTCGACCGCATCATCACTTATCATCAGGTGATTGCGGTCAAACGTTTTACCTAAGTTGTAAAAAATACAACAATATAAACATGCATTAACTTACATTTTGTAACAATATAAATAAAAAAAAAACGCACAGATCGCAACGAAAATTTTGAAAAAAGACTGCGATGCGGTTTTATCAGTGCGCGAGCGCAACAACGTTCACCGAACCAGTTTCAACCTGGCTAATTGTGCGAGAGACATTAATTACTCAAAAAAAAGTTAAAGGAAAATATTGGTTATATTGGTTTATTAATCGGTTTTATTAAACTCCGACGTTTTTGAAAAATATAAGAACACAAAATTAAAAGTAGACTAAAACTTGTCAAATTAAATCCAGTTTGGTCTTTGTACGCAAGATTTTACTGACCGGGTCGGATTTCGCCCAAAGTCCTTTCAGTTGCCTTGAAATACTTTTTTGATCAAATCAAAAGATCTAAGAATCTTGAATTAGTACCTACTTGGTACTGGGAGATCTGAAGGGATATCTACCGTGCCTGGGGATCGAAGTCGTGAAGCTGTTTCAGTTTTTGTTTCAAAAGATCTAAATTAACCAAAGGTTAATTAGAATTCAACATATCATAACTGAACATTTTTCAGGTACGAACAGCTACAACACTAATGCTTAAGACGAAAAGATTTAAAGAGTACACGATAGTACACGATAAATAAACGAGAAGCCGCAGGGACGTTATTGCCATCTGAGGGAGCATTGTTGTACGGAGCCTGTTTTGCATTCCATCGCTGACCGCTGAATATGTAATCGCACGTTCGAAATTGCAAATAAAAATGCACAAACCTCTTTCTCCATCTAAACAAATATGAATTTATGAATTACTAGTTGCGCCCCGCGGTTTCACCCGCGCAGATTTAAATCCCGGTATTCCCACGGGATAAAAGTACCCTATGTGTTATTCCAGACTATAATCTATAATAACTTCTTTCACTTTTGTATTTCTTTACAATATAGGTGTTTTGTACGCTGTTTTTATCTCTTTTCAGGTTGTATTAATATTCGGCATAAATGGTGAATGTCGACGTTCAAGAGGCAGACTGACTGAATATGAAATTCAAAAAGAGAGCTTCGGCATTTTATATATTATTTGTTGTGAAAGTGATGGAAAAGTTTTTATGCAATATTAAGTTACTTACTTACTAATATATAAATGTTTGAAAAAACCAGCCCAGTGCGAGTCGGACTCGCGTACCAAGGGTTCCGTACATATAAAAACAGCCCCTAAATATAAGGTCCCCTTTAAACAAAAATTTAATTTGATTATTGGTTGTTATAGCTGCTACAGAAACACATCAAAATTTTAACTGTCTAGCTATCACGATTCATGAGATACAGCCTGGTAACAGAGGACAGCCAGATAGCGGAGCCTTATTAATAAATAAAATAAATTAATATTTAGTTATATAAAAATTAACTTCTTACCTATAACTTATAGCTTGGCGATTGATAGCCACGCTAAGCATGTGCACATGATTTTAAGTTATTTGAATACATTCTAAGAGATAAGGTAAATAAAGTTCGGAAAATGTTGCTCTTTCTGCTTTGCAATGTTGGTGCACGAACACTCGAGAATTCCCACGCGTTATTTTGATTTTGTTTACAAGAGCGGGTTCGCTATTCAAATTAGTATCTTCTGCGAATGGATTTTGATGTGACAGCCAGTCTGAGGGTGTGAGACGCAGTTAGGAGGGTGGTGTTTATGATATCGAAGCGATTTACGTTATTCTTTCTGTAAATACCTATGGAGTTATGGACAACCAGGAACCAGGCAGAGGAGTTCCTTACCGGCGCATCTATTTTGTTAAAACATCCATAGCTTGCATGTTTTAAGAATCGTTGTAGTGAATAAGTTCTCTCTTACCCAATATAAACATCTCGGATTTTTACAGTCTGGGACTTGAGACGACACGCATGGGATGACTTCCGCACTATCCTTCTTTCACACTTCGTTTTAAATGCATTTTTGCTTACCCGGTGATAGTCTTTAAAGTTTGTCTCAAAGTTTCATCACCTTCATTACTTATGGGAATGGATTTTTAGTATCTTTTCTGTGCCAGTGACGTAATAGTAGATTAGTAGCCAAGGGCTGTAAGGCATCAATTGCAGCCCGAGATATTTAGGCGCACGAGCGCAGCGAGGGCGCCTATAGTTCGAGGGTGCAATTGATGCTTACACCCGAGCTAACTACTCTGCTTTACATCTCGATTGTGAGGTAAGTAAAAAAAAACCGGCATTACAAGAATAAAACATCTTCCATTTTCATTGAATCGGGAGTGCAGCTTATATCTTCATCACTTGCAGAACTCACGTTTTTTTCCTAATTAGCACGTAATTATAAAAAAATCCCAAAAACAAACAATATTTAAAGTAAAAGTTTTCTGTTCCCGCCTTTTTTCATATTTTTTTTTCAAGAACGAAATTGAGCTTCGCCGTTCGATATTTAAAATTTATATGTTCGATTTTCTATTATACAAGGAGTTTGAAGTATTCAAATTCCTTGCTATTTATCAAGGAATTTGAATAAAGACACTTGCTATAATCCTCATACGAAGACAAGGCTGAATAGCGAAGCGACCTTTTTTGTCATTGGGCTGAATGCATGATGTCTGTTGCCAGTATGATGGTTAGATGTACGCGAACTTTTTGAAAGAGTGTTTTTTTTTAATTACTTACCTCCCTAGGGCTTTTCTAGCTACATTATTACCCTAGAGCGCTAATTGGTCACCTACAAGCCCCATTTGGGGGTAATAAGGACCTACTTACCGAATATGAGAGATGTAAAATAAAATTTTCATTGCCTATAGTTGGCAACTACTGTCTTTTAAAAATACTTTACAGAAATGTGAACTGTGATTGTCACGTTCACACGCTTTTGTTAATTTTATTGCTATAATTTCATAAGGTCAGACTGGTAAATGAAACAGATTTTTAAAAAGTCACTCTCTTCTTCACCCTTTCAAACCGTCACCTTTTGAAGTCGTCTGCTTTGGTTCAGTCATATCCAATTCACACACGTTGATGATCCACGGTTTACGAGATAAACTACGATTTATAATAAGATACATGGTTTAAACTAGGTTTAAACGTTAGTTTACGTTTTATAATAAGATGGATTATCTTTGTTTCTAAACGTAAAAAAAAATTTCGTTGTAAAGTATTTACGACGGAAACGGTACATTAAAAATTACACGACTATTTTATCCCTACCCTGCTTGTCCTCCTACTTAACAAAAATAAAGCCACATTATGTGAGAATAGATTTTCACTTAATATTCAAACATAAATAAAACTATTTACGGAGATAGTGCGATGATCATAATAGGGTTGTCACTATCATTTCGTTTTAAAGCACTCAGAGACGTAAAGCAAAACAGATAAATCTGTGAAACTGATATGACGAAAAAAAACCTTGAGATTGTTTAGACAAATTCCCCTATCCAACGATGATACCTGGAGTTGTTTTAGAAAAAATATTTATTTATTTATTAGAAAACCAACAGCTTATAATATTTTAAATAACATACCTGTCTTACGCTGTCTTAGAACTAACAGACTGTATTACGAAACACATTGACTCTAGTAAAAAACACTGGGCATTTTCCTGGACCTATCCAAAGCGTTCGACACTGTGTCCATTCCTATCTTGCTTAAGAAACTGGAGCAGATCGGCATTAGGGGTATTGTCCTGGATATGTTCAGCAGCTATCTAACTAATCGTACACAATACGTCGCTATCGATAGTTTTCACAGCGGAGAGGAACGTATCTTATTTGGGGTCCCTCAAGGGAGCGTCCTCGGACCTACACTCTTCCTAATTTATGTTAATGAACTTTGTAATATGTCACTTCCTAACTGTAAATCCTCATCACTTATGCTGACGACACAGCACTTCTTATCCACGGGAACACCTGGCAAGACGCCCGTAGCTGTGCCGAAAGCACCCTCAAATCTGTAATGTGTTGGCTGCACACAAACCTCCTCACACTAAACCTAGCTAAAAGTAAATTTATTCCCTTCTCAACCACTCTCTCCTCGCAACCATCATCTTCGTTTTCTCTCTGTGCTCATGTCTGCCCTTATCTTGCCTCTTCGTCCAACTGCAACTGCTTGAATATAGAACGCACCTCTACTCTTAAATACCTAGGAGTCATGATAGACAACACACTTTCTTGGAAACAGCAAATTGAAACCAATGTTTTGCGGGTTAGAAAACTAATATTTGTTTTTAAAAATTTACGTCCAATTATTGATTTCAATTTGCTTAAAACAATATATTTTGCGCTCACTCAGTCAATTTTGACTTATTGTATTTCAGCATGGGGCAGTTGTGCAAAAACACATATGCTAAGGCTTGAACGAGCTCAGAGGGCCGTTCTTAAAGTCCTATCAAACAAGCCATTCCGGTTCCCAACGTCCGATATATATTCACTGTGTAAGGTCCTCAGCGTACGCCAACTATTTATTTTACAAACAACCATTCGTAAACACTCACAGCTAACATATTATCAACCAAATACATCCAGCTTAAAACGGAGATCTGACTTAGTTTGTAACACCGAAAAAAGACGCACGGCTTTTGCCAGTCGTCATATCTACTATTTAAGCACCACACTGTACAATCGAATCAACAATAAAATAAACATTTACCCCTTACCAAAATACAAATGCAAGCAAAAATGCCAACAATGGCTGCAAACTCTGTCTTATGAAGACACAGAGCTCCTCTTAAAGATTGTAGTATAATCACAACCAACTTATACATCCAAATCATCATCAGCACCCCCCTCCTCTCACACGTCCCCCACACATAAAACGTACACTATTGAGGGGTTCTCCTCTATAACCAGACTCTCATGAGACTGGCGTGCCAGGAGAACGCCCCATAAGTTTCATACACACACACACACACACACACACACACACACATACACACACACACACATACACACACACACACACACACACTTACTCTCACAAAAATTCACCACTAAAATTATTATTCTGTTTTCATTATTTTTGGTTACAAATTTTAATTATGTAATGAATTCTCTTTGTTTTGGTTATTTCCTAAGTCGGAGGAGGGCGTTAATGTTCGCGACACAGTTTCTAATGAAACTTCTGCGAGCGTTATCGTTTTCTTGTTTACATTGTTCCTTGATTTGTTCCAAAATAAACATATTTTGATTTTGATTTTGATACCTACCAGATATAGAAACGTGATAGTCAATTATAGGTTTTCACGAAATAAAACATTATAAAAACATAATCATTAGCACAGTAGTCGAAAGTAACATAGTATCGAAAAATAAGTATGAAGTTGTGAATTTATAGATATATAACTGCAAGTACGTTTTATTCATTGCCAAAAAATTCTCTGTTCAGTCGCTGTCTGGCTGATCCAACACTCGTAAAGAAAAGGTCGAAATCAAGATCTTTGCTCAGCTTATTGAAGCTCGCGCTGGCTCGCCTCAGAAATGTGTTTTGCCTGTAGTTAGTGCCAACTACGCGGATATGGATAGAGGGAATATATCGTTTGCATTTAGTACGAGTAGGGACATTAAATTTAATTTTGTTCAGTAAATCAGGACAATTTATATTATTGGATGTAATATTTTATAAAAAAATCTTAATTATAAAATTTACCTGAGACGGAAGCGTTAACAAATAATAAATTACTTTCAAGATAAAAGAAAAATACTTCCAGAATTTTAAGTTGTTACGAAGACAAATTCAGAACCAATAGTGCCATTAAAGGCTGGCATCATAGAATGAATAGAAAAAAAAGCCAACATTGTTTTACTTTATTGAATTACTTAAGAAAAACACTGCATCATCATGCATTATGTAAAAAATATGAAACATTGCGTTCAGTAACAATAAGCTTCTAATAATAGGATTAAACGACAGATACATAAGGTCAGAGTTTATGTATTTACCAAATTATAGTGTATTTATTTTCGCATTCGCAGGTGAAAGTTTACAAGACGAGAAAATGAAAACTTAAAACGTCAGTGCAGAAAATTACAGACCCAAAGCAAAATGTGATTTTCTAAAAGAGGAAATCAACAGAAAATGTTTTTCATTTATGACATTTTAATCATTTGCCTACTTTGAATTATATCTCAAGGTCTGTATTAAAAAAACTGGCATACATTGATTGTTATTTAAAATATAACCTAGCAGTTATTTAAAAAAATATATGTAAGAAAATATGAAATATTAATAAATGTAAGAAAAATTCAAGCGATAACAACAATTAAAAACAATACAATAAAATAACAAATACCGAAGATAATAAAAAGTAATATTTTTTTTAGGCATACAAGCGGCGTTCAAGATAAATCTGCGAAATGCTTTTAAAAAAACTAAACTCTCACACGACCTTCATGAGAGTCGTACAGGTAGATCACATTCCTCCAGCCGTAGTATTCTAGTATCCCGATAACTGCCTCGTGGTAATCTGGGAGGATGCTCAAGGCGTAGTCAGGCAAACCCGAAGAAGGAGCCAAAACCTAAAATAAAACATGATAAACGTAAGGATTTGTTATTTATGTGATTATTTTGTATAATGAAAATAATTTTTAATATAATAAATACATCGGTGTAAATGTTTTTAATTTGTTATAGAGGAATAAAAATTTGTTCTTCACAGTAGCGAGTTGATGGGAATCATAGCGATGTAATGCTTAAGCGAATGGAGGAATCAATGCGCGGCTTATCAATGTACTACCTTTGGATTTACGCGAGAGTTTTACACCAACAAATATAAAATCTAAACTTAAGAGATATTTTTTGGCCCTAATTATCCGTACATAGGTAGGTAATATGTATAATTTACTCGAATTAATACACTTAAAGTATAATTAACATATATAAGTACCTAGCTTCTTAGTTTTAATTGCTGATTTAGGTATCTGTAAACAGTTGTATTGTTAAAGTACGTCAACTCGTGATAGCACCAGCACAAACCTTAGTGGTTTTTAGGTGCTATTTTTTTACACATGTATGTATTCAGTTATTAAATTATTAATAAATAAAAAAAAAAAAGGAAATGCACAAGAAGGCAAATATTAATAACCTCATAAGCTTAATTTTAACTTCGACTCGGTTGTACGATGAAGAGGTTACTTAGTTTTTATGTATTAAAAATTGTGCTTGAAGATCAAAATTGTTTTAGTTGCAGTTGAATGAATCATTTGTGTGTAAATGAAAAAAAAAAAGATTATTTTAGGAGCGCTTGATTCACAAGACTATTTAAAATATCTGCCTTGATTTTAATGATCAAATAAGTATGTAAGCAAAGTTATTATTTGGCGTTGTATTAGTTTAATCTAAGAATAAAATGGTGCAAACCTCTTCAGGAAAGGCCGGAGTTAGGAATGGCATGTTGAAAGAATTCGCGTAGGAGTGTAAGCTGTCGAATGAGTCTGGATGAACAGCGGCTAGTATAGCCACTACTCCACGGGAAAACTGGTTGCAGACTGTGAAAAGATAAAATAAAGAATTATAGTTTGATTTGGTTTTAATTTTGCGTAAATATTCCAGTTCCATGCGACCAAGCTTAGAAGAACATGCACCAAACTTGACTTCTTTTGTCCATTTTACAAAACACATACACATTAATTATTAAAATGAATCTCAAGTATGGTGCCATACGAAAACTAAATACAAAACATTATTAATAATAATAATTTATAAAGTAATGATATATAACTAGGTAGCCATAAAAAGTCCGTCATTATAAAGGAATAAAACAGCAGTTTTTTAATAAGTACTCTAAGATTTCTTGTTTCTGTTTTCATAATACGAAGAAGCACTGTTGTAAGTATTTATGCAAAACTTTCAACAAGGCTTCTTTGCAATAAAAATGCACTAAGTAGAAAGGCTGCGTCCCTGGTTCCGGAAAGCTTAAAGCTCAAATAAGAAATCAAAGAATTTTTATGATTGTCTTATTATAATAAACCATAATGTTGTTTTAATTTATTAGGAACAGAAAATAGTTTGTTCATATTGCTTTATAGAAAACGATTACATCTAATGATTTTTCATTATAGGTTAGTTCAACTGAGTAAAAACAAAAAGTTTCATTAGTAACAAATAAAATTGACACCCCTTATATTCTAAGAAATGTAAAGCTATACTTTTAAACTCCACTAGTCAACTAATGGTGGAGGTTCGGTATGCGGGTAAAAGATAGTGAAAAACGCTGCTCTGCGGGGTAAGATAGTTCTTCTCTGGGCGTAGTTTACACGAATAGCCGCAATTTAAATCCTTTCGTACCATATACAATAAAATTGGTTAAGGGTGTAAATTATGGTAGATTCTAAGCTTTTTATATTATAAACACGTACTCGTCACCAAGTTCTTATACAAAATTAAATGTACGGATGATGAGAGAGATTAAAAATTGATGTATAATCATTTAATTTACATTATTTTTTTCATATCTTTTCTCAACTATATAACAGCTAGATGTTAGCTGTTACATACAATACAATTGCCGGCAAAAATAGACTAATATGCACTGAGCTTGTAATCCACAAACGGTTAACATCTTCATTTATCTTGGTACCTTCTCCATCGTAAGGACCGTATTTACCTAGTATACAATGTAATAAAAAAAAATCTCAAGAATTTTGAGTAACAACAGATCTCAAGAGATTATCAGTAGGCAGAATTGGTAAAATTTCATGAAGATTACTCTTTATACAACGAAACCCATACAAGTAAATTAAATAATACAACTAGGTGGCCCTCCTGCCCACAGGGAGTGCAATCGTATGCGCATCACGTGAGCCAGCAACGCCGTATACGCCTTTAGCATCGGCTTGGAGCATCGGACGGAGCAGACGCGGCTGCTATACCTAAAATTTTAAAAAATGATGTTTTGACGACCTCAGCGGGGGCGCAGCGGGCGAGAGTCCGCCTGCGACGCAAGAGGTTGCGGGTTCGATTCCCGCCTCGGAACAAATTTGTGTACGATCTGCAGAATTTGTTCCGTTGGTCTGGGTGTTTATGTATAATAAAAAATATCTATCTATGTAAGTATTATAATGTTTTAAATATATCAGTCATCTAGTACCCATAACACAAGCTTTGAGTAGCTTACTTTGGGGCTAGATGATGCTGTGTGGATTGTCCAGCATTATTTATTTATAATCTTAACAGCCATCCTTATGCCTAATAGTATTGCAAACATTTATAATATTTATCTAGTCGTGCGAGATATTGAACCATATCAACTTGAACGAATCGGTATTATTTGTACCTGCTCTTAGTTTGCAATCGTAGGTTTGTCCGAGTATAATGTTAGAGCCGCATAGAAATCCGGGTTTCATTCGCGGCTCGACAACATTTTATATCAAGATTTGCTAAGTAAGATAATGATCATAGCATTATTAGGATCACTTGCAACTCGAACTCTTCACTGACACAGGCATGCGACTCTAGAACATTATCCCTCATCTCTATCGCAAGGCATAAACGGAGAGTCAAATCCAAATGTTATTACGAATCTTATAAATAAATATTAACATACGACGCATCTTCTAATTGCCGAAGTGAAATTAGCTTGTAAAATTATAGAAAGGTATATTTGTAAAAAAAAAGTGTGAGTAATACCCATTTCTCTGGTAGTGCTAGGTATGGGCTATATGCCTTCTAAATTAATTGATGTTATATAATGTCTCGTTTGCTGTTGGCTATCAGAGAGTTGACCATATTACAGGATCACCAGTCAGCCTAGCTATTCCATCCAAATTATTCAACGTCTCAAATTTGACCGAAATGTTTGGTATTTGGATGACGGAACCCTAGGTGGCAATGAGGACACAGTTTTTGACTATCTCAAACTGATCACAGATGAATTACCGCATTTAAAATTTACTTGCGTTGCTATATTGTGGATAAAAATAATATGATTGCAGCATTCAACAGTTCGGCCTAAATAGTTGTAGATAGTAAATGTTCACTTCGACTCCTGTAGTGTTACATATTTTTAGATAAAGAGTTCTCGCGTTTATAAGTTGGCACGGCACTACTGTTTTGTGGTAATCGCTGTCGGTTGGCGACTCTGGAAGCTAGAAGCAGTGGCCGGCCATATGGCCGCGGCAATGTGTGTTCACATTTAGCAGGGATGCCTAGGGAGAGCAGGCAACGAAAGCAGACATGAAAGTAGCCTGTATAAATTTTCGCATGTCCCACCTAGCACATTACCAAGGACATGAGTGTACACGCGGTATAATCGTTTGGAAGAAAAATGGTGATATATATGCTTCCTAATAATAGGTGTTTAATGAAGTTGTCACTGTTGTTGTACTACATACTATTACATATTCATGTTATGTACTCGCCGTAGTAACTAATTAAGGTGAAAATGGCGAGTTAGTTTGAACTTAGTCAAGTGCGAGATAAGTACTTAATTCCATAAGTGTAAGTCACTGATATATATGTGAACATGGAACATGGGAAATGGTGGAGTCGTGACCACAACCAACGGGGCGAACAGTACAATATTAAATTGAATCTGGCAGGACGCCAAGACCGTCCTACCCGAAATTACAAAATATTATGCTGATTTCATAGTTGGTAAAATACTGCATAATAATCTTGAATCGAGTCGCATGCACTGAGTTGTTGTAAAGTTTATAATAGTTAAGGTAAACATATAACACTTCTGCTTTTTAAGGTAAGGTGGATTAACTCTCTATGGTGTGCTTCTTTTATTTTTTTAACAGGCCTTTTATGAGTCTTTTGTAAAGGGTTTATCTGTGGAAAAAATAAAATCATGCCTATTTCTGCCGCCAAGCAGCATTGTTATGTTTCAGTTTGATAGGTGTGGGTAGCCGGTGAAATTACAGGCTCATGTGCCTTAACATCTGCTTGCCATGCTGCAATTTGATAGGCGCAGATGAATGAATGAGATAAGAACGAACTATCCAGACTATGCTGATCAAAATAATGATGCGTCCTCCCTCAAAGATTGTTATGAATGATAGTGTAAAAGCGTCGATAGAGAGAGGAATTGTGATGCGGAATGGTTTAGAAAAAATAGGAGAAGACATAAGACAAGCGTTTGTTCTGGGATTCTCAAGGAATTACTGCAATAAGCAAAAACGGAAATGGCTCATTCTTGAATTCGCTGAAGACAGTGATCCTTATGTACGACAATGCTATATGGGAGGATTCTGGGATGAGACACCTGACATAAAAAGTTTATGGGAGCCCGGTAGGTTCCAGGGAGTGATGTTCAAGAAGACACTAGACTTCGATTATCAAATATATACTGCCGATCTCCTCTCCAATAAGTCTATTATCCCGGGAGTCTATTTCCAATGCTCCCTGCATTGGAAATATGAATATGATGTACAGGACGACGAATCATGGCTTCTTTGCAAATGGCCCGCCCTGACAAAGCAACAATGTTATACTACAATATATTCGTAGGGAAGAAGTTAACGTGAAAGAGATAATCCAGTTAATATCAACTGGCCATATCCCTAAACAATGGAAGGTGTCCGTTGCTGTCGTAAAGGAGAGGGAAATGAAGAAGAGAAAAGCTAAGTTCTTCGCAAAGCTAACCTTAGAGATAAGACTATGCCAAGTTGCAACTGACAGCAATATAAAAAACATCATCCGATTTACCTCATCAGACCATGACAAAATTCGAAGACGCGCTCACCAAACACTTAATACGAATATCTGATGTGTCTAGTGACTAGCGATCATGTATTCATCGCCCTGGACTTTACAGCATTAGTAACACCATTATTTGAAGAATTAAATCATCTGCTAGGGGTGTCAAATGTTATAGCCTACACCCATTTGTTTCCAATACGAGTACAGTCCATTCTGTTATTCCAGGACAGGTTCAACCCTCCCAGACATTGATCGGACGGGGATCCTATGAACGGCCCAAGATGCGTGCATGACCCGGAGACGTGGATGGAGGGGGTGGCGCTAAAAAAGATAGACTATGGCCACTATTATGATCCTGTTACTGGCTTCTGGGCAGTGTAAAACCATAGATACATTGACTGGGCAAGCGGACAATCAAGTCATATATTTGAGAATACCAACCAAGAGAGTAGTGCTTCGAGAGCTCGAGATGACACGAGACGAGTATATCAAGCATTTCTAAGAAGTGTTGAGAGATCTGTGCGAAGCGGCTGGCATCACCCTAAAGCTTGAAGAAACGTGGGTATCTAGCACACTACTGGAATATGGTAGAGAATTCTGTTATCGCGGAGGCCATGTTAGTTCAGCACTGAAGCGTATCTCGTATTACAAGCGAGGCAAATCAGACAATTCCTTCATTAAATTGTGACCTTGCCGGTTTTTTTCCACCGGCATGGCTGCAGCCCAAAAGGATCACACTCCAAATCGCGGACATAGGTGTCCTGCACATCTATATCCGAGATTGTGATCCGAGATGTGAGTGTGGAGTACATAACCTGTTTATTATCTACATCAAGGATATTGGGTGGATACCCGATCACACTCTATTAAAATTTTTGTACCAGGAGGTACAAGACCCTCTCACCCAAAATATTCATTTGGTAAAAACTCTACTTCAATCACCGAGGCCCTATCGCTACATTGTCAGTATAGCTACCACGAGATGCAAACCCGGATCCCATCCGATGATGCTTATCAAAGACCCACAATCTCTTCCCTTAGACAGGAGAACCGCTCATGTTATCTCCGGCACTCTTACCCATAGGATGTCTTGTCCTACCATGAATTGTGGCGGTCAAAGCAACTGTACAAGCAATTTCTCATCTCACGTAAAAGATCTGCTCCAGCACAGCAACACAGTACGCCGAAAAGAGTGAGGATTACGCTATCTGTTTCCAATCTGTCTTCCTGTACGGGATAAGTGTTCTCAATTAAAAAAATGCCAGTATTCACTTCACGAGTATTAATTTACACGATTAGTACACAGACTACGTCAAACAATTTTTAATTGAATTAACTCAAATCGACTTTAGAACGTAAATTTGCTTAGGTGCCTGTTTTTTTTGCAAAGGAGTGTATTAATTTAATAAGCAAGCTTACCTAATCGTGAGAGTTTAAAAACATCAGCGGTGTGGATAACATCGACAAAAACTTGGAAGTTAAGGAAATCTGTAGTGTTATTGTTCGCGTGCTGGACCATGGCGATCTTGAAGGCATGCTGGATTACATTCGAATTCTGATCAAACACCACACCTGCAAAAGAAAAAAAACCCTGAGTAACCAATTAAATTGTGAATAATTATAAAGTCAGTTACAAAATGAGATTATTTCATGTTTTTCTTTGTTTTGACCGGAATAGAAAGGTACAATGGGATATAATATATTATAAAAGAATATAATGGCATATTCCACAAACCATACTCAAGCCCCAAACTAAGTATAGCTTGTATCAAGAAAGCATAACATCCGATAACTCCATTACCTCGTGATACAGTCATAAAAATATTTAAATGATATTAATACATCATCATTCTCTGCACTACCATAAATAATGTCTAAACCTATTCTATCAATACGTGGTTTATTACAGCATTATTATAATATGTAATAATTAAGGATCTCATCTGGAAAATTTGTCTGGAATCTGGAATAAAACCTCCAGTAGTCCAATTGGCCTATTGGTTTACGAATCTATGCGAACGAATGCCTCCGGCATCCGGAATAATTTATTGTTCTGCAAGAGTATATACTCGTTCCCGTATGGTATGGAATTTATAGCTTTTTCTAGTTCTAAAAATATACAGGGTGTCCCAAAACGTACTGATAAGCGGAAGTCCAGAGTAAGTACACGCGTTCGAGCTGGTCGCGCCGCCAAATTGGTAGCGCAACCAAACGGACACCAGGTGAGTAACTCTCTATAAAGCTGTATACATTTTGTTGGTAGCGGCGATATGTTGCGCCGCCATGATATCCCGGGGAAATAAAACCCTTAGAGCACCACCACCACCAGTGAGTGAGTCAGTGAGTGGTAATCTAGCTTTATATTACTATAATTTTTGTAACAGGGTTCTCGGTCATTGTGGCGTGGCGGATTTACTCGTAGTCACACACGCGATATTTGGCGATGCTCATACAGACAATCCTCAGGATCCACTACTTGGATGGAAGAAGATGAAACTGTTAGTAGATAAGTGACAATACCATGTCAACCCGATTGCTATGCCTATAAGTTGGCAACGATTATGGCGGAATTGAAGCAAGTTGTCTGTGATGATCTGAGCCACATAACCCAAATATATCAACGTGTGATGTTACCTTACAAATCAAATCCTTAATACGTTGATATGTTGCCAAATTATGAATCGGACCAAGATTCACTTTACAGTACCCGAAAGTCGCACCTTGATGTACGGGCGACTGTTTAAAAAAAAATAGAAGATGTTGTTTTAACTTAAAAAGTTTAAATGAAAACATAAATATATTTTTTTTACTTTGTGATGATGTGATCATGGACAAAATTTTAGTATTTTGTAGTAAGGAGGCTCGAGAAACAATTAAAAAAGGTCAAACATTACTGTGCGGATGACACGTTTAAGAGTGTTCCGTCACCTTTCAAACAGCTGTATACCATTCACGGGCTAACTAATGGTTGTATTACTCCACTTATACATTGTTTATTACATAATGAGGAGCAATTTACCTATGAGAGGCTATTTTTAATTACAAGACAATGTATTCCGGTTATGAATCCAGAACTATTCCAAACGGAGTTCAATTAATCGAATAAAACTAATAATAAAACTGAGACACGAAACCATTCTAAAGGTCTGAAAAATATAGAAAGCTGGACAAGAATAAACACATTCACACATTTATTCAGTTAGAGTAGCAGCGCTCGAAATTAACAGACCACTCCGATTGGCAAAGCAAGACATATCCAAAAAAAAACATGGATTTATAGCTTGCATAATAAATACGGTAGCCAACCCAACAGTCTAGTTAAAATCCAAATAATTGAAATCTTAACTCCGAACTAACTATACATTCTGTCAAAAAAGTATCGGGAATAGACAATTTGTCTATGGTTCCCAATTCAATTTTTTGTTTATTTTTTTGCTGTTTGATTGGAACAACTGTTTTCCATTTTGGCGCGGATTTTGAGTTGAATCTGTTGTTTATATTTATTATAGTGCTGTTTTTAGTTAGATCATATCTAGTGTGTACTGCGAATTTCACTATGGACAAAAATATCGAACAAAGAGTTTGTCTTAAATTTTGCATCGCCAACGGAATTTCGTGTTCGGAGTCACTGAAAATGTTACAGAAGGCTTACGGTGAATCGACTTTATCAAAAACACGTGCTTATGAGTGGTACAAAACGTTTAAAAGCGGTCGAGATGTGATAGAAGATTTGCCTCGCTCTGGTAGGCCATCAACATCTTCAACTGAAGTTAACGTCGCAAAAGTGAAGGAATTAGTGACTGAAAATCCTCATTCGAATTTGAGAGAGATAGCCGCTGAACTTTCTGTGTCTCACGAGTCGATCCGCACCATTTTAAATAATCACTTGGGTATGAAACATGTTGCTGCTCGGCTAGTCCCAAAAGACCTGAATTTTCTCCAAAAACTCAATCGCATAAGAGTCGCTGAAGACATGCTAGAACGAGTGAATTCCGACCCAACATTCATGAAACGCATTGTTACTGATGACGAGACGTGGGTTTACGAGTTTGACATGCAAACTAGTCAACAGGCTTCGGAGTGGCGCCTCCCAACTGAACCGAAACCGAAAAAACCACGCCAAAGTCGATCAAAAGTTAAAGTCATGTTGACTGTTTTCTTTGACTATCGAGGTGTTGTGCACTCGGAATTCTTGCCGGAAGGTGAAATGGTAAATAAAGAATATTATTTGAGCGTTATGCGGCGTTTAAGAGAGCAAATTCGGCGAAAAAGGCCAGATTTGTGGAAAGACAATTCTTGGATTTTGCATCACGATAATGCGCCTTCGCACAAGGCCATAATTGTAAACGAATTTTTGACCAAAAACTCAACAAATACTATCGAGCAACCACCTTATTCACCAGATATGGCTCCAGCCGACTATTTCCTTTTTCCTAAACTCAAATTACCACTTCGTGGCACACGTTTTCATTCGGTAGAAAACATAAAGGAGAATTCGCGACGAGAACTGAACTCAATTCCGGAAAAAGCGTTTAAAAAATGTTTTGATGATTGGACTATACGTTGGCGTAAGTGTATCGTTTCTGAAGGAGCATACTTTGAAGGCGATAAAATAAATTTAGATGAATAACTAACATTTTGTGTATTATTGATCTTTTCCCGGTACTTTCTTGACAGAGTAGTATGTGGTGAAAGGTTTTTGATGACCTTTCACATAAACTTTACCCTTCCTAACACTATTCCTATAATCAAAGGACACGAAGTACATGATGCATTAAAAAACATGCGTTATGAAAGCCCCGGGTTACAGTCGTTAAGGATTTGTTTTAAAGCAATACTACGAGTATCACATGTCACAAACCATTTCAACATTATCCTTAAAAATGGTAAATTTCCCGTAAAGATGAGTCACTCCAACATGGTTCTTCTTATTAAAAAAGGTGTGGAGGACCGGGACCGCGTCAGTAAACAGGAGCTTAGCTATGAAAGTGGACTGTAACTATAAACTGTAAAACTATGAGCTCAAAGCTACGTCCCGCAGAGTTCGCCGGGTTTCAGTCGGTTGAAAAATAACAACGTGGAATTCAGCTGACTGGTCTCGCGAAGGTTGGGGGTAGCGTTCGGGGTATTAGGTCCGACCTGAGCATGCACCAGAAACCCCAATGGAGACAGTTTCCTTTAAAACTGTTTCTACTACCTATTTAATCTTCGATGTATAAAATACGAACTCAAAACTTGTTAATTTACTGTTACACTAATTATATGTGCTCAGAAGTGTGTGTGTGACACTTAACTCGGTAAGGCTTGGAAACTTAAAAACATGGGAACCTTGTTTTGAACACAAGGCAATCTGATGATTAGCCTAGTTGATATACGAATATATAATTATATTGAAATTACATTAAAATAAGACGTATATAAGCTTAGCACAACAGCAGCTCCTTGGTGATATTTCATTGTTTTGTACTGAATTATGATTAAGAGTGGTAGAACTCTGTGGATACGTGTCGGATGACGCGGAATTAATCTGCGTCGTGTAAATAAATGTGGGGCGTATGTCAGAGCGCGGCGGGGCGGTGCGGCGAGGCAGGCGACATCGCTTCATCGGAAGCCCCAGCTACCCAAGATTGGAGCAATTATAGAGCAATATAATGCTCTTCAAATTATTATTTACTCTAAAACAAGAACAATGGTTCCATCTTCAGTGAAAGACAGAGGAAAATTCACTTGGAAAATTGAAAACTATGCGACTTATATCCGTACAAAGGACAATTGTGTTGACTGACGCGTTTTATGCCAAAAACATAGGTGGATATAGTCACAACTCATTTCTCAGCAACCTAACACATTTTGCTAGTACGAGTAATAGGTATTTCTATTAAAGAAATTATTAATAAATATGTTTTATTTAATAAGTTACTGAAACTCATTGTAAATTTACTAGTCTACAAAGGTATGTATACTTTCTGATAAAAATGGCCGTAGTTTTTATGAAAGTAATGATTTTTCTTTTACAGGTGAGGCGGTTCTGCATGGTTCAATAAGTGATGGACTGTACACTCTCGATTGTACTATCGATTCCCACCAAAGCGTCACGTACGATGTGCACGGTACCAGCTATGGCACAAACGGTTAGGTCACTTATGTCGCATAGGTTTGAACCAGCTGAAGAACTCTCAATAGGAATAGATTACACTGATGTAGATTTAGTTGCGTTGCCTGTGTCGAAGGCAAACAGGCGAGAAAATCTTTTATGATAACAGAATACAAGAAGGCTACCGCAAAGCTAGAATTGATCCACTCGGACTTATGTGGGCCAATGGCAGACATCATTCCAAGATAATATGTATGAATTACTTTTCATCGATTATTATTCGCGGATGATTTATCCCTATTTTATGTCACTCATTTATTGCTATAATATAATTGAATTACGCTGTATTACGCATTCGGCGCTTTTTCACTTTGGCCCTGCTGATTGCGTACGAGTGGGCAAGATTTTTACCACGCCACCTATAACTTCCAAAGTTTGGGGGAAATGTAACCAAATGGTGAAGAGTAGAGATTTTTTGATGCGTATTGATTGCAATGAATTTTTTCATGCGTATTGATTGCAAAGTATTTTTTCATCTTATGTGCAAGGGCTTTGAGGAAATATATCATTTATTTTTTGCTTTTTTCGTTTTAAAAGAAAGTAAAAGTTTATTTTGGAACTAGGGTATAAGATAAAACAAAAACTAGTGTAATCATACTGACTGCAAAAGTATAAAACAGTGTGGCACGCAGCCAGTAACGGCCTCCTCAGGGCAGGTTATTTCCAAATTTAAAAATAAATCAAAAGTACTATAAGTAAATGCTTCATAAAGATAAAAAATAAACGAGTAAATATTAATGAACTCAAAGTGATTGATGCTGAGAAAGGGACCAAATGGCAATGCAACATCTGCTAAAGAAAAAACTATAACGGCAGTCATAGAAAAACCTCAACGGGATCGCTGCCGCAGGCGCCGCGGCCACAGCCGCTGTCTACTTCCTTTAAGCCAGTCGAAGGCAAATCAGCAGCATATAACCTTCAATAACTCTGTCTAACATGAGAGATGACACGAGTTTTTGATGGTATCGAAAAGATCGCAAGATACCGAAGATCGTGAAGTCGGGAAATGTGTAAGTGTTATTCATACCGATAAATGCTGTACCCGGGTCATCAGAAGCGCGTTACACTGAACCGCACGTGAGAACACGAAATATTATAGCAAATAATAGGGTTTATAAAATCTCGCTTCCGCTGTTTACACTGAAAAAAAAGATTACCAATCAAGTGCAAATTTTGCTTGATTGACTTTTTTATGTTTTAATCTAAAAATAAAACGATTGATTTTAAAATCACGCTTGTTAGTTAAGAATAAGGTCAAAATGATTAAAGACTCAATAAAGGATCTTTATTTTTACTATAAATTATACTTGTTCCAAACCGTCAAGTTGAAAACTGACTTTGTGAATTATAAAAAGTGTCATTATAGGCAGCATATTTCACTTTTCTTCAGACAAGTCTTGTTTAGATGTAATATACCCATTATCAATGTTCACTAAGTACCATAATAGCGACAATAAACTCGTTTATAGAAAATAACATTACCGAGTTGAACGCAATCAACCTAAGTTATGGATATAATTATGTAAATATTCAATTTTCGTAGAATTTAGAGGACTAGAAACTTGCCAGTAATTATTTTTTGGGTATTTACTAATAGCTTAAAATACTTTGTTGCATTTATTTTCTTTTGTTCCGTGTCTAAACCAAACGAAAAATAAAATCTTTGGTAAAAAAAATTCTATCTCCATCTCTTTTGGCTACTTCTTCTGGTTTAATATCTTTCAAAATTTCATATCAAGACGATGCTCAAAATGCTTGGCATAGTGCCTGCCCAAATACTGCTCCCCCCAAATCTCTTTCGTCTCAACGGCAATGGGACGGGCCTCTGTGTGAGTTGACACGGAATTGTCTGTTACAAACGTGTTCCAGTTCCGCAGATCGTGCCCGTCTCCTAGCCGTCTCTAAATGGGAGTCAGGACATTGGTTGCAGGCACTTCCTTCTCATAACACCGGTACCTTAATGGATCCTGTCACGTTTCGTATTGCTACCTCTCTACGATTGGGTGCGCCGTGCTGCGCGCCCCATCAGTGCCAGTGCGGTACTGCGGTCGATCAGCTTGGTCATCACGGATTGTCATGCACTAGAGCCGCCGGTCGGATATCTCGTCACGCCAGCCTTAACGACATCATCCGGCGAGCCTTTACCACCGTGAATGTACCAGCCGTTCTCGAGCCGAATGGTCTGTTGCGTGACGATGGTAAACGGCCCGACGGTATGACTCTGGTTCCTTGGGAGTTGGGGAGGCCCATGGTGTGGGATGCCACTTGTGTCGACACACTTGCGCCTTCCCATCTGCCGAGGACATCCGTTGGTGCTGGCGCGGCGGCAGATTCAGCTGAGGATCTCAAGAGGCGCAAATATGCAGGTCTCGACGGGGCCTACGTATTTGCTCCTCTTGGGGTTGAGACTCTAGGTCCGTGGGGTACCGAGGCCTACCGGGTCTTCAAAATTTTATCCAGGCGACTTATCGACGCGACGCGTGACCCGAGGGCTGGTGAGTATCTGGCTCAGCGTATCAGCATTGCCATTCAGCGTGGCAATGCAGCCAGTATCTTGGGTACGCTTCCGACTGGCACTGATTTGGATCAGTTGAGCTATCTATAGATCGTTTGCAACGGTCTGCAGATAGCTCAACTGTTTCATATGTATTTTGTATATTTTGTAAATAATTGTAACTATTAGTTGTAATTTTCTTTGTCAATAAAGTTCTAACGAAAATATACAATATATATTTCTTTACAAGTAACAGCACTCAATAACAGCACTAACTATGGAAGAAGCTATATACAATACATCCTTGAACCTTTTTAAGGCGGTAGTTTTTATTACTGCCGAAGTGGCAACATTTTTATCCCACCGCGCAGACCGCGCAAAAGGCACAAGTTTTGACATGTTGATCGGTTTAGTCAGTCAGTCAGTTATATATTATATTTATTATAATAAAATTATGGACGAGGTTGCGGACTTGCTCACTGTATGGGAGCTACCACAACTTGTGCGGAGTTTTCGTAGTAAGTACCAACCTACCTACTTATCTAACAACCTTCTTACTCTAACCTAACTACACAAAACACATGGCGTTGGTGCCCGAGGCCCTGGAAGTTTTAGTAGGTACAGGTAGCTATTTGGGTTGGCTATAGATACCCTTGTACCTGAGTTGAGGGTTGGGAGTAGGGGGGTTGCGAGTGGGGGTAGATGGCAAGTCCTTCCCTTGAGTCCTTTTTTCTAGGAAATGAAAAAAAAATAAGTACTTCACAAAATTCTGCCGTAGTAAATCATAATCTAATTGCCTACATCCTGATCATTTTCCTTTTATAGGTACTTTACAAGCGCTGGCGTCCCTCAATAATGAAGATATTAAGGAATTAATCCCACAAGTAGGGCCACATGCACTATTCATGCGTGCTTGGAAAATCTGGATGTATGACTTTACAAATGGATCAATAAATATATTAGATAATTTGAGTAATTCTCAAAATATTACCCTGAGTGTAAGCAATGCTCTTATACCTACATATTTAGTATTTACCTACTTTGTGTTAGTTTATTTTGGTTTTTATTTTCAACCACTACTACCTACATGTAGAAAATAGGGTTAGTTTAGAATGGGTATATGTATTGTTTTTGACAGATTATACATAACTAGCTGGTACCCGCGACTTCGTCTGCGTACTTTTAATCTCTTCATCTCTTTTTTTCGCAATAAAAGGTAGCCTATGTTCTTTCTCAGGGTCTAAAGATTGTCTGTGCCAAATTTCATCAAAATCGGTTGAGAGGTTTAAGCGGGAAAGCGTAACAGACAGACAGACAGACAGAAAGACAGACAGACAGAGTTACTTTCGCATTTATAATATTAGTTAGGATGTAATGCAATTATTTTGTTTTCTATAGGATATTGAACTAATACCAATTATACAACAAGAAACAGAACCTGATTTGCAGGGAACACCATTGAACAATGATGATGGCAAAGAGGAATTTAACTGTTCCGATAGTGTATGTATGAGTTAATTTTGTAATGTATTGTATTATGTATATCAGTCATCTAGTACCCATAACACAAGCTTTGCTTAGCTTGGGGCTAGATGATGCTGTGTGGATTGTCCAGCATTATTTATTTATTTTTATTTTAAATACCTACTTTTTTTTTAGATTTTGTTGAAACTATTAAAAGAAAGCTTGGAAGCATCATCGCTGTTGGCCAGTGTAGGTGATGGACTTACAGGTGAAATGCCACGTAACCTGTTGTCTTCGATTATAGCAAAAGAAGTATCAAAAACCAACAAAGATGCACCTGTCACATTCATAATCTTCAACAAATGGTGTGCGGAGATAAAAAGAAAAGATAAAAAGAACCGATATCAAAAGTTGGGTGTGCTCACTGTAAAAAAAATTAAATAGGGAAAACAGTCCAGCTTCGTCTAGTACTTCCACAGCTTCACGCCTAAATATAGAGAGTGATGATTCTGCAGCTGAAGATGTTGAGGAAGAAATAGAGTGGCTGAAAAATAGTTCTGACCCATGGTGCATGGTAGAAGATAAGTGGAGATCCACTATTAAACACCGCTTGCAGCTACTAAAAAATGTCTCTGTTGAACAGTATTTATCAGAGTTTCCAGCTTTGAAGAAACCCCATGGAATAGTTCTGGTAAATATTGACCTAGTTTATATTATGAACATTGTAAAACATGGTGCTTGATGACTGGTTTCTGCAATTAAGCAGAAACCAGTCATCAAGCAATTCTGCAATCAGTTGGTCTAGTAGTAGTAATAGTAACTGTGTGAAAGTTTGGATGTATGTATGTATCTATGGATGTTTGTTACTCAATCACGCCAGAACGGCTTAACGGATCTGGATGAAATTTGGCAGAGATAGATTATAGTCTGGAATAGCACATAGGCTACTTTTTATCCCAGTAAAATGTATGATTCCCGTCCGTTCCGTAATAATTGTGTAGCTCTTAAATTGTTATGAAGCCCGGAGCGGGCCATAAGACTGCCTTACAGTTTGGTAAACTAACTGCCGATTTCTGAAAGCTCGATCAAAACTAATCGGCTATCAAGTCACTTGCTTGCTATCTATATCTAATTTGAAGTAAAAGCTGAATAGAAAGTGAGTTGACAGCCGATTAGTTTGATCAAGCTTTAAGAAACCGACCGTAATTCTATTATAATAAGTACATACAATTGATGATTGAAATGGGTATAATTGTGTAGCTCTTAAATTGTTATGAAGCCCGGAGCGGGCCATAAGACTGCCTTACAGTTTGGTAGACTAATTTTATTATAATAAGTGCAAAAATATGTAGTATATTTTTTTTGGTTATAATTGTGTAGCTCTTAAACTGTTATGAAGCCCGTAGCCCTGCAGTTTGGTTGACTGATTCTATTATAATATGTACTTAAGTACATATTATTGTAGTTTGTTTTTATAAGTTGTTGATTGAAATGATTATAATTGTGTAGCCTCTTAAATTGTTATAAAGCCCGGAGCGGGCCAATAGACTGCCCTGCAGTTTGGTTAACTAATTCTATTATAATAAGTACATCAATAGTATATTTTTAAAAATTGTTGACTGAAATGGTTATAATTGTGTAGTTCTTAAATTTTTATAAAGCCTGGAGTGGGCCATAAGACTGCCTTAAAGTTTGGTAGAATAATTCTATTGTAATAAGTAAATGATTATGATTATGTTATAAAGCCTGGAGCGGGCCATAAGACTGCCGTACAGTTTGGTAGACTAACGGCCAATTTCTGAAAGCTTGATCAAAACTAATCGGCTGTCAAGTCACTTGCTATCTTTATCTAATTTGAAGTAAAAGCTGAATTAGCAAGTGACTTAACAGCCGATTAGTTTTGATCAAGCTTTCAGAAATCGACCGTAATTCTATTATAATAAGTCTTATACCTACATAGTTTAGTTTTATAAAATTGTTTATAATTGTGTAGCTCTTAAGTTTTAGAAAAATAAATTTTTCGTTTAACCATATTAACTCTATTTATTTTAGAAATTTGCTTTCATACTTCGTAGGTAGGTTCGTAGTAGGTTTTAATTAATAATATTTCAGGTTCTATTTATAAGGTACTTTGTCAGAGTCTTTGTACACTATCTGAATTGTTTGTCTAAAATAAGCTTTTTAATTAGGATAACCTTAACCATGTTTGATATAATAGGGTTGGTATTGTACTCGACTAATAACTGGTAGGTATACATAATACCTTTCCATTTGCCAAGCCTTTGTGAAATTATGATTTGGCTTGGCATGAAATGGGAAGGTATTATGTATACCTAGGTACACAGTTTTTAGTCGAATACAATACCAACCCTATTATATCAAACATGGTTATGGTTATCCTAATTAAAAAGCTTATTTCGGACAAACATGTCAGATAGTGAATCTGACCATACCTTATAAATATAACATTGTGAGCTGAATAAACGGACTTATTTCTGACAATCAAGCTAGGTAATAAATATGACAAAGTACTTTATAAATTTTTAATAATATAACATAGTGAGATGAATAAACTGACTTATTTCTGGCAATCAAGTTAGGTAATTATTCTGACGAAGTACTTTATAAATTTTTAATAATTAAACATTGTAAGCTGAATAAACCGACTTATTTCTCTCAAACAAGTTATTTATTGAATCTGATAAAGTTCTTAATAGCTTTTTTCATAAAATACTTATTAAAACTTGACATGGTACATGGTAAATTTTATAAAGCAACATGATTAAATAAGCAAACGGGCTTAATTCTACCCAAAAAGTTAACTAATGAACATGATCAATGCCTTTATTATTTTTAACTAATCTCTTGTTCACATTTTTCAACAACATGATGAAAAGTATCAAACATATTGTTTGAATCACATATTTTCAGTGATCAACATAATCGAGAGCTTATTTAATATTACTGAGACCATCGCTTCAATCAATGATCAATTCAGCTTTATTGCCGGCAAACAAGTGCTTTGCGTTCCCCTATGTAACTATGTGTCTTGATCACAGTTATCAAAATTTTGTTAGCAGCGATCATTTTTTTTTTCAGTGTACTTGCTCATAAAGTTTTACATTATTTACAAGCAGTAGCTGGTTCTATCAGAAATGCTTGCGTATTGTTACATAATATTTGCAATTGGGCTAATGTCTATGTAGAAGAAGCAAATCATGAAGCCCTATTGCAAGTTCAATATATTTATAGTCCCCACGAACGTCGGCCAAGCGAGCAAGACTCAACCAAAGCTGCAGCAATCAAGACGCGGTAGCAAAACGCGCATTGGTTTCGCTTCCGATAATCTTCTTTCTTTTCTTTTTATAGACCAATAATCACGTTTAGATTTCGGAGTAAAGATATTTAATTATTGAACATAACAGTACCCGCATCATCTCTTCATATTATAACAAATAATGTAAATAGACATATTAGGCAATAAAGCTAGTACTATCCTCATGTATTGTGTATTCGTTTCCTTGCCCTATCTCTTAGGATATAAGGAAAATACATTAAATGTCTTATGTATTTTTATAACCTTTCATAACTCTGTCGAACAAGAGAGATGACAAGAGTTTTTGATGGTATGGAAACGATCGCAAGGTACCAAAGATAGTGAAGTCGGGAAATGTGTAAGTGTTATAAATACCGATAAATGCTGTACCCGGGTCATCAGAAGCGCATTACACTGAACCGCACGTGAGAACACGAAATATTATTAAGCGAAAAATTTGGTTAATAAAATCTCGCTTCCGCTGTTTACTTGCTCATGAAGTTTTACATTATTTACAAGCAGTAGCTGGTTCTATCAGAAATGCTTGCGTATTGTTACATAATATTAGCAATTGGGCTAATGTCTATGTAGAAGAAGCAAATCATGAAGCCCTATTGAAAGAAAGAAAGAAAGAAAATACATTTATAATTTGGAACCCTAACGAAGATAAGTATAAACTTTTGGTAGAAAAAATTCAGAACAAATTCATTCGCTTTTTGTACTTAAAACAATACGGAGTGTATCCATATTACCCGCTGATGTTCCCGAGCTTGTTCGTGCTAGGTATGGTAGGGTACTGCAGGCTGTCGGTGCGCAGAGACCTGGCGCTGGTGAAGTACATGGTGCGCGTGCTGCGCGGGGAGCTGCACCACCCGGCGGTGCTGGCGGCGCTGCGGCTGCGCGCGCCCAACGACTACTTAGGCTCGCGCCGCCGCCCCGCCATGCTGGAGGTGCCCACTTGTAGGACCAACCTACTTAAGTTCGCCCCCATGTCACTCGCTATTTATTTCCTAAATATTCTGTCCCAAAACAGCGTAGATATTTTTCACCATAACCTGCCGAAAGCCATGGAAATGGCACAGCATGTCTTTGAAAATGTTTAAATGTAAGTGTTGTCAATATTATTATTAAATAGGTAAAGAGACATGTTACTTCAGCTATTATAAGCTTATAGCATCGTTGTTTATTTGGCAGCTAAATTATGATTCAAATCTATGAGTGCACTAATTATGCTTTAAATATTGGCTTTTATAGAAATTACATTTTCAATATGAGGAAGCTGGAAACATGCACACGGGTAATTCGGTAGACGTCGACGAAGCCTTTAAGATTAAAAAAAATGAGTTAGAGCCATTTGTGGTGCATGGAGCTTAAATAGCTGCAAACCATTATTTAAAAGATTTAATATCCTTCCATTGGCTTGTATGTATGTAAAGGATATGTGCATATTTGTCAAAAAATGTCCTGAATACTTTCGGAAACACTCAGAGGTTCTCACGAGAAACACGAGGCACATAAGCAGACTATACGTTTCCCATTGCCGTCAAGATCTTGTTAAACGCAATGCCTGATCTGCCCAGCACAGAAATCTCAAACACCTGGAAATAATTAAATTAAATAAATTATGCTGGACAATCCACACAGCACTATCTAGCCCCAAAGTAAGCTACTAAAGCTTGTGTTATGGGTACTAGATAACTGATATATTTAATACATTATATAATTACATAGATAGATATTTTTTATTATACATAGAAAACACCCAGACCAATGAACAAATTTCTGCAGATCGTACACAAATTTGTTCCGAGGCGGGAATCGAACCCGCAACCTCTGCGTCGCAGGCGGACTCTCGCCCGCTGCGCCACTGAGGTCGTCAAAAAAAGCCTGAATATGGGGCAGAAAATCTGGAAAATCATATTAAACTCTGATTTGAGAGAACTAAATTCCATGTTAAACGTTGAGTCCTGCTGCCTTTACACTTTTAATTCCATGTTACCTCAAGAGAAGCTGGATTGTGTTAATCATCTTCAAGATATCTTACCAATGCTCTCTAATCAGTGGGTTGAGGTGGAATAATGACAACATTATAATGGCGAACTCATGACTTCTGAATCTTATACAATTTATATGTGACATTTCTTTGATAATATCTTATATACAAATCCTTAGATATATTAATTTGTCTTATTAAACGCCCCGTGTCTTAGTATAAAATATCTCTTAATCATCCCCCGATGAGACAAACCGTATCCACTCAAACTCCAGCACCAATATCAAACCTCACACTCTTTGTCCCCAAATGCTATCCTCATTGCGGCCCATGCATCTTTTGCGGTTTTCGCCTTGCAAACATGAACCAAGCAGTGCGGTTTGACCATTACGAGTATAATATCTTTGCGCGTGCTCTCTGGTCTCTCTTTGCACCTAATAAATCCGTCTCTAGGAGTGATTCACTCGTGTATATCCATAGATCATCTTGGATTAGGTAGAGCTCATCATGAATTTCCATGTACTGTAGTTTGTATTGACATCCAGTTTTTCTATAGTTTGTAAGCCGCTAGCTACTACCTGAATGTACCGATTCATGTGCCATTGTAGTTGTGTTCCTCTCGTTACTGCTGTCGCCGCGTGCGCTAGCCATTGTCTCATGAAGATAGGTCTTCATTAAAAATTGAATGAAAGCAGTCATTCGGGCTAGGGGAGGGAACACCCAATTAAATAAAAATATTTTTACTGATATCTTCGTTTTTTCACAAAAAAGTGAACTTTAGAAGTTAATCTCAAAAAAACACTTTGTAGGCAAGGTATCAGTACAGAAAAGCATCATAGTGAAATACTCATTACATTAAACAAAAGTTTTGAGATTTTGAAACCTTGTATGTGGTATTTTTTGCGCCCAAGCTTATAACGTCATAAAATATTTAACATTTAGTGACTATTCTGACGATACCGTTTGCTTAGGTTTGGGTTGTAGCCTTCTTACAACCTTTATTTTGGTATTTGGACGATTTGTGTATTGATTCTCAGGTAATATTGTTAGTAAGCAATTGCGAATGAAGCGATGACGCAAAAGAAGTTCAGGTAATTCCTACGTACGACTCAGTTTAGTCTGATTTATTGCTGCTAAAGTATCTCAACATGTTTCATAAAAAAACAATTATGTTGCTTGTATTGTTCATGTTCTGTATCGTTTTGGTAAGTCTATATAATTTGTTTTTTAATTATAATTTATATTGTCACAATCTTACTTAATGGTGTTGGGGTCAGGACCTACCTGACCTTAACACCACCACCCTCACCAAGCGTAAATTGCAAAATTACTCAAAATTAATACCTAATTATTTACTGTTGTTTCAGGCAAACTCAGAAAGTTATGACAAAAAAACTGTAGATGGTATGATTTTAAACACGTTA
This sequence comes from Plemyria rubiginata, assembly GCA_963576535.1. Lineage (NCBI taxonomy): Eukaryota > Metazoa > Arthropoda > Insecta > Lepidoptera > Geometridae > Plemyria > Plemyria rubiginata. Next base: position 9,511,711 of record OY754905.1, read on the forward strand.
TGGAACAAAGTTTACAAAGCATTTGATGCTAAAACCAAAGAACAAGCAATTATAACTTTAAGAAAAAGTGGTGATTATGAGAAATTGCTGAAGCATTTACAAAAAGTGAAGAAAGAAAAGGTGGGAAGAATATTAAATTTGCTGTCTGAACTAATAATAACGTACATGTCTTGACGTATATAAAATTAAAATTAGGGTACACATAACACAAGATCTTTTTACCCAATCAAGATACCGTTAAAAACGATTTAATCAACAATGGTGTTGATTCTGAAGTTGCATTGTATTTTATATACTTACTATATTGACAGCCATAAATCACAGAATTCAGATAAATCGATATCGATTTTTATTTTTGTCCCACTCTCTACACCAGTAATTCTCCAGCTTGGTAGGTTATACTTTATTTACAATCTATAGGTAAAACGTTTGGCTGCAATCTCACCTGATGTTACCTGATGCACTTCTAATTTAGAAAACGAAACTTTTTTTCAGTTATTTTGAAGTTAAGTTAAACTAATGGGAAAAGTACACGAAAATGAGCATTCAGCCGACCGAGGGCGACAATGCCGTTGTCCCTAAGGACGACAAATCACCCTCTACTACAGTCCCGCATGATGAGGTTTTATAATGAATGTACCCAGTATTAGACTAAAGCAATCAAAGTTGTAACTGTGACTGTAGACCGTGTGGTCGATCCCCACCGAGGATAAAGTAAACATGTTTGTTGTGTTGTGTTTGGGTGGTGGTCAACATGGTTATTATAATAATATGTCGACCCATATACAGCACTAATAGTTCCAAAGTGTTACCACTATGCACATAGGGAAATAAGAATTTTTATAAAGAGCATAAATATTTGTGGACATTCCACACAGCACTATCTCGCCCCAAACTAAGCCAAAGCTTGTGTATATACAGGGTTACAGGAAAAATCGTGCTAGATCCGTGAAGGGCGTGGAGTACCCATCATTTCTGACTTATTTCACTATGAAACACCCTACCCTAAACTTAACCCTTTTCGAGATATTCGACTTTTAATTTTTTTATTGAAAATTGCCGATTTTTAGGTTACTAAATTTATTTTTGTTTATTTTGTGTATCTTATTATTATTATTATTGCATTTTTACATGTGTAATAAGATGCTTTAGGACGTCTATCATTAAAATAGTGCATAAGTTAATTGAATAGACCGTAGTAGACAAGTGAAAGTTAAGAAATAAAAAAAATATTAGAAAGTTTATTTTTCTCTAAGGGATATCTAAAAAAAATATTATGGCAATTGTTCGGCAGATGTTTTTTAAAATATCTACGTTTCATCAGCTATCTAACGAGGTATAATAATCTAGGGTTTTATTCAAATGCATTGAAAAAAATTTAGTTTTATAGGCGACAGTGGAGAAGAAAATTTATACCTAGCCCTAAAAAGTAAAATAAAATAATAGGTAAGCATGAAATGTCATTTATTAAAGATTTTCACACAACTTTTTCTTATTCTACAGTTCATGTTCAACATGGCCGCCTCTATTTCTGATACATTGTCGCATCCTTCTACGGAGACCAGTCTTTACTACTCCAGTGGTTAACGTGGTCCTCATTTTATTGGCTGCATCCACAATCCTTTCTCGTAAGTCTTCCACAGACGAAACTGGATTCGGCTCGCTGTACACAAGACTTTTCATGCACCCCCACACGTGAAAATCCATGGGCGTTAGGTCCGGACTTCTTGCTGGCCATGGCAACGGTCCACCTCGTCCTATCCATTTGTTTGGATAATTTGTGTCCAGCCAGTCTCTGACACTTCTCCTGAAATGGGCAGGGCAGCCATCGTGTTGGAACCACATGTCCCTGATCAGGTTGAGTGGCAGATCATCCAGCAAATCACTTAAGTCTGCTCTCAGGAAATTTTCGTAGCTTTCCCCATTTAGATTATCCGGGAGAAAGTAAGGTCCAATCAAATGATTGGAGATAATGCCCATCCACACATTCACGCTGAATCTTCGTTGGGACCCCTTCACTCTTTTCTTATTGGGATTCCTTAGCTCTTTTGGGGCCCAGTAATGGGCGTTGTGATAGTTAGTTATGCCATCTTTATCAAATTTGGACTCATCCGTCCACAAGATATTTCTTAGAAAATCTGGGTCTTCTACGTCAGCATTTAGCATAAATCTGCAAAAGTCCAATCTTCTCGCGGGGTCTCCTTCTTCAATAACGTGTACCGGCGTGTAATGGTACGGGTATAGGCCAGCAGTATGCACTGTAAACCACACTCTCCATTGCGAAAGTCCCAGATCACGGGCAACAATATTAGTGGAAGTAGTCGGATCCGCTCGAAAGCGTTGCACTATCTCATTGTCCTGTTCTTCGTCATCAATTCGTGGTCTTCCCATGTCTGTATTTCGTCTCAAAACAGAGCCAGTTTCTCGAAGTCTTCGATAGACTCTGTCAAAAACGGCCACATCCGGCACTCGACGACCGGGGTAGCGAGTTATGTATTCGTTGCGAGCTTGCGCAGACACACAATCGCAGTATCCGTAACAAATAAGCATATCAGCATATTCCTCAGGTGTGTAGGACGTCATCTTCAACACTTCCGTATCACAGGTACAAATCAGAGTCCGGTTAGCAAGCACAGTAGTCACAAATCAGAAGAAATAGTCCAGAATCACAGCCAAGTCGAGAAAAAGAGCAAAACGATATCACATCTACTATGTACGAAGCACAAAAGCAGACTGACAACCAAAACTGTTGTACCCCCTGTTGTATCCCAGCCCTAACCGGTCTCTACACATTTTTTCTTTCATTCGCACTTACATAAATCATCACTTGTCTCGCTCGCACGGTGCGTCTTAACTTGAAGGACAATAGGCGCGGGACCGTTAAAACTGCTACCTGGAGCGTCCCAACTACTTTTTTTCCACGAAATGTAATACAAACCCTAGATTGTTATACCTCGTTAGATAGCTGATGAAACGTAGATATTTTAAAAAACATCTGCCGAACCATTGCCATAATATTTTTTTTAGATATCCCTTAGAGAAAAATAAACTTTCTAATATTTTTTTTTATTTCTTAACTTTCACTTGTCTACTACGGTCTATTCAATTAACTTATGCACTATTTTAATGATAGACGTCCTAAAGCATCTTATTACACATGTAAAAATGCAATAATAATAATAATAAGATACACAAAATAAACAAAAATAAATTTAGTAGCCTAAAAATCGGCAATTTTCAATAAAAAAATTAAAAGTCGAATATCTCGAAAAGGGCTAAGTTTAGGGTAGGGTGTTTCATAGTGAAATAAGTCAGAAATGATGGGTACTCCACGCCCTTCACGGATCTAGCACGATTTTTCCTGTAACCCTGTATATGGGAACCAGATAGATGATATACTACTTACACATTTACTTTTTTCGTAAATAAAAACCTACTTATAATATTATGTAAAACGATTATGGAAGACAAAAATCATGTCTAATGCTCATGTCGCACCCGAGCCGGTACATATTGGGAGCGATATCATCGAAGTTCTTGACCACTACGTGTATCTGGGTCATACGATCCAATTAGGTAGGTTCAACTTTGATAAAGAGGTCATCCGAAGAATCCAACTCGGATGGGTAGCGTTCGCGATGCTACGCCACATCTTCTCGTCACATAAACCGCAGAGCCTCAAGACGGAAGGTTTCAACCAGTGTGTGTTGCTACAGATGACATGACATATGGAACTGAGACGTGGTTGCTTACTATTGGCCACATCAGCAAGCTCAAAGTCGCACAACGGGCTATGGAGAGAGCTATGATGGAATTTTCACTACGAGAAACCCTGACATCTGTAATAATATATACCTACCTCTATATTCGTAATGAAGTTATTATGATTATAATATGAGATAGAATCAGAAATGAAGAATTCCGTAGGAGAACCAAGGTAAACGGGCAGTTCTTATAGCTCGATGAACTGAAAACCGCTTGGGAATAAAGGTTCTCGAATGGCGACCACGAACATGAAAACAAAGCGTGGGATACCTCCTACCCGATGGACGACATTGTTAGGATCGCGGGAAGTCGGTGGATGAAAAAAGCTCAGAATCGTTCTTCTTGGAAATTTAAAGGGGATGCCTAAGTCCAGCAGTGAACTTCTTTGGGCTGTTGGTGATGATGTAACACCCCGACTGAGAACAAACATCTATGTTCATCACACAAGTGTTTGTTCTCGGTGAGGATCGAACGCACGGCCTACAGCACAGAAGACAGAGCTTGCTACCAACCAAGCTGAGGCTGTCAACAAAACAAACATGTTGGTTATTGTCTGGTATCATAATGTACCTCAATATCAATATTCATCGAGAGAAGAGAATATCTCTAAGAATACAGTATAGTAATAGTTCCAAAGTAGGTATGTTACCACTTTGCACTAAACGCAAAATATTTTTGTTTATTTAAATGTTTCGTCCGGAATAAAGTTTGACTACTTTTGAATTTTATGTATATACCTTCAATCGGTATTTCAAACTTCGAGGTTCAGACGTTTACATTTTGCCTACAGAAAAATACATCAGTGATAAAACCGCAAGGTTTTAAACCGCTTCATTAAATGAAGTAGACGTCGCTCGAGCACCACATACCAATCAAGCTTGCCAACTATTGATGAGGCCCAGCTATGTTGCCTTTAAACAGGCACGCAAATAGCACTAGTGATAGCAATGCAGTAAGCCACATTTGACATTTGGGCTAAACAGAAACATCCTCCAATAATTATTTATTTAATCAGACATTAATTTACTATTAGGCGGTACTAAGTTCTTAGGGTCAACTAAAGAAAAAAAAAAGTTAGATAATATAGTTATATTATTTTCATTATGATACACTATGGAGTTCCATAATGTATCATATGAAACTAATACAGAATAGCGTACTACTGTACTACTAGTGTACTAGTGTGAAGTTCAAATAACAAATGTCGGTAACGGTCTGATTTTGATCTAATTTATTGTCCACATTCAGAGAACAGGCGTAGTCTAAATCACAATAATGGCATACGGGCCCGCTCTAACTCAAGCCTACAGATTACGTGTATTGTACCTAGACGATGTCTCTACATACATTATACGCCTAGAGTCATTAAATTTAATTAGGCTTGAGCTCTAACACTACACCAACAGATAAGTTTCGTTTCGCGGTTGTAGTGTAAATACCTTTCTGCTACCTGGTCAAGTGCTTTACGCTACCTATATCTTATCTACTTACCTATATCTTAAATGAATATAACAAAAAATCCGTTTCCCCCTTTCCAATATTTATTTACCGATGTTATTGTTTAAAAGAGCCCCGGCTGTCTTAGATAGATAGATACAACTAGGTAACTTAGTACCTACTCAAGGTACCTTAACATAACAATCTAATACTTACTATATATGTAGTTAAAGATTTATAATTTAATACATATATATAAATATAATATACTTCTGCTTCATAACAATATACGAAGAAATAACTAGGTAGTCTTGACGATATTGACGATAAAATGTGCTCCTTCAACTTCAGCTTATAAGAGATGTGCGAGAATGCTATTTTAATCTCCAGAGGCAGAGAATCTCTCTCTCTTATATCACGATGTATGCACATTTTATGCAGCATGGAAAGCTACTAAACACATCACGCGATAAAATTTCGCGGCATCCCGAATTGTTTATGTAGCACTCTCTCAGCGAATTAGTTAAAAAATCGATGTTTTGTTAAACTGCCTTCGGAATTGTACTAAAAAACTTAGTATGAAAATATTGTGTTTCAAGTACTTATTTATAGGTATAAGAACTTAGTTGTTTCAGAAATTGTAGTTTCCGTATGACAGATGGTGTAATCAGCTGCGCTACTGACCGTACAAAATTTCTACAAGCGGCGACATGTGCAAACGATAAATGAGTGCCGGAAGATTAATGACGTGGAAAAGTTAGCCTTTGTTAGTTTGTTTGCGTCCTGATCAGAAAGTCTAATTTTCAAAATGCCTAAGAAGCAAAAATCCTAAATTGCATGTCTAAAATGTTGGTTTTCTTAACCCGATCGCTAAAAACATGATTTGTACCTAATTTGGAAAATACACCAAAATTTTTTTTGGCGATGCGATGGCTTGGAAACGACAGGAGAAAACCATTTTCTCATGTCTATGTGACGAAAAAAAGCTGTTTAAAAAGTTTTATCAAAGGTTTTATGATAAAGGTTTTATTATGACACAGTAAACATCGTGCCATTTGTCTATCTACGCACTCTTACCAGGCAAGTCCACCAGTACTGATGGAAGACTCTTTGAGCTGGATAAGGAACATTTTGATATGATCATAATAAATAAAATGTCGATTTTGAGCTGACACACTCAAAACTTCAAAACTTGGAAAGGACAGTCATGGACTCATCAAATGAAAATAGCGCTGAAACAGCAACAACAACATACAATAATATAGAGTTTACTAAACCAAGGGGCCATAAGAAAGAAATATATCATTAGCGCAAATTTCCTGTGTGTGCCAAATGCCTGTGTGTGATTTGCAGAGGCTTACTTAGACTTTGATTAGAGTACCACTACCTATATTTACCGACGAAAAAATATTGTGTTGTTCATATATTGTTATTGTATTGCCCTACCGATCAAACTGTCTTTAAAAATTTTAACATTTTGGTTTTTATTAATTAACATGTTTTTTCAGGTATTTTGTATTCAACAACGCTGATAAACAAGCTTACGACATGCCTGATAAGATGTTAATTACTATAAGCTAGTATCAAATCTGAAGTACTTTTAGGCCACGCTCAAAATTTCTTGTTTGCCATAGGTGACAGCTATAGCCATGTTCGACAGTAGGGTCCGTGCCCTATGAAGTACGAAAGCAACACAACATACCTATATAATAATATGTATATTAACAGTGAAGCACCGTGCTCACTCTACAAGCATCGGATGAGAGAAGCCGATGCCGTATCAAGAAGCCGCTCGTATAGTAACTTGTGCATAGCTTGAAGTACTTCGAATCGAATAGCGAAACCAACTTCAAATCTTATGTGCTTCGGGTAAATGGTGCGTACAGAGATGGTAGTACTGTCAAGGTTTTTGCGCAAGGGGTCGAATATTTATTCGTCCATGCTCTTAATCCCACCAAAAAGGGGAAAGGAAAAGACGGGAAAAATAAAAACAATCGTCCAAACCAGATCTATGATTTATTCAAGAAACATCCCAATCAGCACACACCGGAGATGTCCCTAAAATTAACAAAAAAAGAGGGACAAATCTATTCCTCCACCAGCACCCTCTACATCATGCAATCCTCCACCACTAAGGATAGACAAGAAAACTCTCGATGGGTTGATGGAAGGGATAGACCAGGCTTTATGACATGTCAAAACTCCGACAATAGTTATTTGTTATACAAGAGTGCAAAGTTGATTTTTAACCGCGTGTTCAATTTTGATGACCGAGCAAGCGAAGGATTCTAAAATTTAATCACGAGCGCAGCGAGTGATTCAAAATTAGAATCCTGAGCGTTAGCGAGGGAATCAAAAGAGCACGAGGTGAAAAATCTTTGCACTCGAGTGCAACACGTAACTTTTCATTCCACCTCAGCGAGGAAATGACTAAATACAAAAAAAAAGTTTACAATCACATGTTGGCGTCAAACAAACTTCCTCGTCGCTAGAATCACTCATTTTAGTTTTTTCACTTGTTTTCAAGTTTCTAGTTTTTAATATAAGGTTTAACAATGACGTGCAAAAATGCCGCGTAAAGAACCGCGTAGTACAAAGCAAATTGAAAAACAGAACACAAAGAAGGTTCCGAGTCTGAGTTTTTAACAAATTAAAAAAAAGTTGTATGATATATTCGGCACCATAGAGGTAGCAGTAAATAGGTTTAATGTTTTTTTTTATTCACAAACTTAGTGCACACGATGTTCTAAATTCAATTTACTTTATCCTCTAGAGAATAAAAACGGCTTTTGCACTCAGATATTGAAGAGCAAAAATACTCTTGCCGAGATGGTGGGATGAAAAATCAATTATACACCCACTCAGAAACCAGTCGGCAACAAGCAGCCGGAAGACAATAGTCGAGAATTACTGATTACACTATCTTAACTCCTAAAAATCTTCCAGACAATCTGGATCCGCTATAGACTATATTGTCCGCTTTAGTGCCATTGAGAGAAATACAACGTTTTCCTTGACCCATCTTTACAAGAATACTGAGAAGAAAACATGATAAGGCCATAATGTATCATGTATGTACCTTATTTAGGTGTTAGAGCCTTCGCTTGACCCACTTGTGAGATAACCTCCTTGAATTTGGACGGATGCAGTATCATTCTACCCTTACCTAGTTAGATCACGTGATTCGGTCACAGCTTGACGCTGTCATCGCTGGCTAGTCGATTGTTCTTCAGTACGTCTTTGAATTTTGACGATGCATAGGCAGTGTAAAAAACAAAAGAACATGTAGGTAAATTGTTGAAAATTTTAAAATGTTTTACAGGAAATTCATGTGATAAAATAATGTGGTGTACTTATCATATTATGCCCATCTCCGTCGGGAGTTACTATTTATGGGTTGTATCTTCTTTAGCAGCGCTTTTCGCGAATGCCAGCTCTTCGGACGGCAGACTCGCAACAAAGCAAGCTTCAAAGGGCTAATATTCTGTTTCATATGACGAAAACTAGTCTGTGATAAAATATCCTTTGATGACGGTGACCTACGGTTAGGTCAGTAAATGCATATGGCTGTATGTACAGGTTCTTTGAATGAACACGAGCTCAAAAACTGACAACTCTCCTCTACCTAACCCTTGGTATGACGCTCATGATGAAGATTCTCTCTTCAGAATCTTAGTGGATTTCTGCAGAGTACATATAACGCTACGATTTCTGTAGAATCTGACATTTGTCAAAAGTCAATTGATCTTACGTGCACGGAATCTTTCGAGACCGTCGCTACAAATAGTACCTATGCAATAAGTTCTTCATGGAACGCTGAAGTATTTTACTATTACTCTATGGTACCCACCTATATTGGTGAAACAGCTTGTTGTAATTTTCAATGCAAACGAACAAATAAATCCATAATTATAATGTTACGCAATGGTGACGAGTATCGAAGAATCCGATGGCCAATCGGAGGTAGCTTGGGTTACATACCTACCTACTCTAGAAATTATACGAGTATGACCCTGCGGGATTACTAGTGAAACCAGTAGATCAAGAAGAGCATTTCTTGATTTTGTTCCTAGAAGTTGAGAGTCCGAAGGAAGAAATAGGAATCGGTTTCGAAAGTGAATTGTGAAACAAGATTCTCGTTGCTCAAGACTCGGTAGGCTTACCCAGTTTTCAAATACTTAACAGCATTTTAGCTATGGTTACACTAATCTGGCAGACAGTTACTATATCAGTCTAGGCGCTACCATTCATGGAATCTTAAAACAAAGAATCCATTTCTTAACCATTTATGTTTACCACCGACTGCTTGTTTCGCCGAACATCTGATTCCCTACTGCAGTAGGTATGTTTTTACTTGTGGTAGGCCTAATAATAACCAAGCCTCAGCCCTAATTAAGACAGGTTCTCATTCAGGATACGCATGCGCCAACAAAAAGCTTAAATATAAGGATAATCAGAAATTTTCAAGGAAATGATAAACCTAAATATTCGTTTTCTTCCCTTCGGGGGGAAAACGGTTTTATTATCACTATATGAAACTGAAAAAAACTGAAACAGCTTCACGACTTTGATCCCCAGGCACGGTAGATATCCCTTCAGATCTCCCAGTACCAAGTAGGTACTAATTCAAGATTCTTTGAGGATGTCTAAGGGGGTAGTCAGAGGTACGTCCAAACATTACATTTGGCACATACCCACATTTTGCAGTAGTTAGTATTCCATACGTGACAGGTTGCAAGCCCATCGCCGCTGTTAGAATACTAACTGGTATCCTCACGATGTTTTCCTTCACCGTTTAAGAGCACTGGCATTGCGCACATAAATTTTTCGATAGAAAAATCCATTGGTGCACGACCGGATTCGAACCTGCGACCTTACGATCGGAAGGCGGGGTCACTCCAACTAGACCACCGGTATCACTATATATATTGAATAAAATAAACAAGACTATTTATAATCGATCATTTATATGCAGTGGTGAACTTATTACAAGTAATATCTTCCAGACAACCATAACGTAACATTTTATGGTAAGTTCGAAACCATGAAGCCTTGCCAACAAATGTAGAATCAAAATTTAAGGTCCCTATTGAGCGATATTCAATATATTTTTTTTAATGTTGATAGATTAATCAAAACAGCAACATAATAGTTAAATATTAAAGAAAGCAATCAATATAATATGAAATCATAAGTCAATATAATATATAAAAAAAAATTGACAACTATCTGCGTCGTTGTTATTGATAACAATAAAAAAACAAATTAAATCATATATTTTTTTATGTAAGCCTACATCGTCTCACTGCAGGGCAAAAGCCCAAAATTATAATATATTCTTATTATTTAAGCCTGCATCGTCTCACTGCAGGCCTCCCTATCCCCCTTCCATTCTTAACAGGCTTGGGCCCATGAGGTCCAATTTCCATAAAGCTCCACTCGGTTGTTGCTCTCGCACAGTTCTTCTGACATACGGTACAAGTGGCCGGCCGGTCAACGCCTGACGGAAGGAGACCCCAGCAGTGCTTAACATAATCTTCATATTACGTTCTGCAAGCTTTGGAGTATGGCGATTGGATGCTCGTGACCTTCTCTACTACGACTGGCCCCTCCGAGGTCGCCGGCTTATCGCTGGTCATCCTGACGGCCGGCGGCCCTCGGACCTCTAGCGGCAGCCTGCTCGCTGAGATCAGCGTCTTGGAGCTTAGTTCGAGACTTTATCTGAAGAAACTCCTGGACTTCTCCACTTGAGCTCTCTACATCTCTTCCTCCCCGGTTAGCTTATATCTGACACTTATGTCCCTCTAATATGTGTAATAATGTATTTATGATTAGGTTATGTAAGTATTTATTTTATGTTGGTTTATATTGGTTTCTAATTTCTTTGTATTTTGTATGTTTACAAATTCTTTTTTTTTATCTCCACGCACACAAAGACCCCTTCTAAATTTCATGAGTCCATTTCATACAACGGTTGTCTGGTAGAGATCGCTACTTAGCAATAAGGCCACCCATTGTACTTTGAATTATAAGTTTGTTTTTTAATTGTATATTGTTACATATATATCTGTCGTTTTCTTTTAGGCTGTTACTCCTCCATTTAGGATGATGGTAGCGAATAGCTTCCTTCACAAACCCTACATTTTCCCCCTCCCGGGAAAATGTACCGTTACAGAGTATAAATGACCAAATCAACATACTTTCCGCGATTTTTCGCAATATTATTGGTCCATCGGAGGGCTTCCTACATTTTGGCTCCGGCTCTTGGACATGGACACATTCTTTTACATAGGCGCATAAAAGTCGGAATAATATACGAATTTTCCTTGCTTTTAATAAGGGAGTCAGTTTTGTTTTCCTTACATTTTATTTTTTTGTTATTTATTTAAAAAAATAAAAAAAGACGAAAGAGAAACAATTTACCTCATTAAAAATTAAATTAGTATATGTTTCGTTTATGGCTTATAGCTGATATCATAATGTCTGAAATCTCTTATTTACAGGAACTCTAAGACTCATAGCTCTTCTGGAAACACTTATTTCGAATTGTAGGTAATGGTTATCTAAACTGCATAAAAAATCATCAACATTAATCATTATAATATTTTTCATATATAAACGAGGAAGTTAAAATCATTAAGTATAAATTAAAGGGGCCAACGATGGACTTTGATAATAACAGGTGCAAACGTAGTGTGGTAGGTAACTACTTACTTCTTTACTAATTAACTGCTATTTCAAACTTACCTATAGGTATCCTGTTTGTATCATTATCATTAGTGCCGGGTTTGATGGTAGTTGTTGTTACTGTGGCTGCTCTTGCCGCATCAACATAAAATATGTAGTTTGTTATTAAAAATAATACTTGGAACAGTTGAAAAGAGTTTGAACGGGCCCACATTTTGACTTTCTTAAATGTAATTTTATATATTATTTAAACGTCCAAAGTAAGCGAGTCGTCCGGTTAAAAGTTCAGACCGAAGGGTGGCAAGCACCGGTTCGGGCCGGTTCGGGTTACCCTGGCTGGTGTCGGCGAGCGACTAACGCTAAGGGGAGGCTTTCTCTCCCGCGCAAGTCTTCTCACCCGCGCGCCCGTCCCTCGGACGTCCCTATGTCCCCAGCATTCTTCGTCTACACGATACGCACTGTCTGTTTTACTACCTTATTTTTTCTTTACTAATCTTGCTTAAAAGGCTATTTCGTTGTTCGCCGTAACTTTACATTTTTATTTTCGAACGTACCTCTCGTTGTAAGTTTTTAATGTCAGTAGGTAAAGTAAGAACTTAAAGTTTAAAAATATTTTGGTCGATATTCGACACACAGCAATTTTTAACCCCAACTAATAAAATCTTGTACTATGACCCAAATCTATATATACATTGGTGGTCACATAATTAAGGACAGCTAGAGCCTATAACGACATTTCCTTCAAGTGTTTTATATTTCGTAGAATTATAATATAATTAAATAACTATTTATGTAAATCAATAGCTTGGAAATTCTGTTATTAGAATTAAATAATAATAATAATATAATATAATTTTTTTTTTATAAAAAATTTACCGTATACAATAAGTTGCATAATGTTTATGTATTGGCTGGTGGACAAATAATTAAGGACAGAGAGTAAAAATGTTTCGGAATTTAAAAATTAAAAAAAAACGTGGGTATTTTCCTGTCAAAATTCAATTTCCCGCCTTTCTTCACAAACTCATGGAAATAGTTTTATTTTATTGTGGCTAATTTGCGTGATAAAATATGGGAAAAAATAAAAGTTGCGACGCTTCTACACGCAAAATTATTATTAATTTTTATCGAAAAGGTTGGTCCTATCGAAATATTGCAAGTAACATAACATGTTCTAAGACTATGGTAGAAAATGCTATTAACTATTACAAGACCCATAATACAACGGAAACTGTAGCAAGGAAACCTAAACCTCGCAAAACCTCACCTCGGGAAGACTCCCTTATCACAAGAGAATCCAAAAAATATCCATCTAAAGGTTCCGAACAAATACGAAACGACGTTTTTGGGGTCGGAACAGGTAATGAAGTCTCCGCAAGAACTGTTAGAAGACGTTTAGTTGAAGTAAAGTTATTTGGAAGAATTCCTCGTAAAGTTCCACTTTTGTCAAGACAACATAGGAGAGCAAGACTAGCATTTGCCTACAAATATAGACAGTGGTCGGCTAACCATTGGAAAAATGTGTTGTTTTCGGACGAAACAAAAATAAATCTAGTTTCTTCTGATGGAAAACAATATGTGAGACGGCCACCTAATCAAGAAATGGATCCTCGGTACACGAAAAAAACTGTCAAGCACGGAGGTGGAAATATAAAGGTTTGGGGTTGTTTTTCTGGACATGGTACAGGACCCGTAAGAAAAATAGAAGGTAATATGGACCAGTATCAATATCAAAGAATTTTAGAGGAGACCATGTTACCCTATGCAGAAGATAATTTACCTGTTGTTTGGAAATTCCAACAAGATAATGACCCAAAACATACTGCACGTTCAGTAAAAGCCTACCTTGAAAATGAATCGGTATTCGTTTTAAACTGGCCATCATTTAGTCCCGATTTGAACCCTATTGAAAATTTGTGGTTCACAATTAAGAAAAGACTTTCTAGAGTAAGGACGACTAATCGAAATCAACTTTTTGATGCCTTTCAAGATGCTTGATCGCAGATAACCGTCGAAGAGTGCAATAAGTTGATTGAATCAATGCCCCGACGATGTGAAGCTGTCATAAAAGCACGTGGCCATCCTACTAAATACTAATACGCTCGAAAATATCTTGTTTATATCCAATTTGTTTTATTAAAAAACTTATTCACTACTAGATTTAGTTACTATTGAAAATTCGTACAATTTTTCTTTGTGTCCTTAATTATTTGTCCAGCTTGGCTCGCGTACAATTACGAGGCCCATTTAAATAAATTGAAATATAAAAAAATGTATAAAACATATTGAGCCAATTTTGTCAATGGTACATCGTACAGTTATATACCTATCACAGAATATACTTTTATGATAAGTAAGTACACATTTAAACGTAGGAGATGCGATTACTTTGACGAGTACCACATGCGTCAGTACTGTCCTTAATTATGTGACCACCACTGTATATAAATTAATTGCTGTTCGTTAGTCTCGCTAAATCGCGAGAAAGGCTGATCCGATTTGGCTAATTTTGGCCTTGAATTATTTGTGGAAGTCCAGAAAAGGTTTAAATGGTGAATAAATATGAAAATGATTGGAATTGTCGATTGAGGCAGTACGAAGTCTGCTGGGTCAGCTAGTTGTTAATATAAAATATACCAGACCTATGTTTATAACACAAATGAGTCCTGAATGTGGAGATCAAACCCACAAACTTAAGACGATTTTTATGGTATTCCCTATGAAATTGAAATATTTTATAAAACACCGCCGTACTTAAGTAGTCGTTCGAAAGTTTGAATAAGCTGTTCAGTTACTTAGTAGGCTGAGAATCACTTCGTACGCTGATCTGACCCCTGATTACGAATGAATTTTAAGCCATATTCGACCTTATTTCATTGTTGACACAATACGTTTACGCGACTAACGTCAAAGTCGTTAGTGATTAGTCTGGTGTGTAGTAGTGACCGTGCAAGTGGTGTAGTGTGACAACCCTCACAGATAAGTCGGAAGTAGCTCTGCCTTCTGCGCTGTACGCCGGGTTCGATCCCCACCGAGAACAAATTATATTTGTGTGATGAAAATAGATGTTCGGTGTAGCAGGTGTCTATGGGCGACGGTGACCACTTTCCATAAGGTGGTCCGTATGCTCGTCTGCCTGCTCTGGCATAAAAAAAAAGATGTGCCTGTCTGAGTGTTATTATAATTATACTGTATCGGATACCTGGTTTCCATATTACAAGCTTTGCTTAGTTGGGAGCTAGATAGTGCTGTGTGGAATGTCCAACAATATAAAAAAATTAAAAATAAACACGTTGAAGCTTACGATTATTTTTTAAAATATTCGTTTTCATGAATTATGTTACATGTAAAAATATAATCCATGCGAACTTTTAAGCACTAAAACACTTAAAAGTTAGTTTCACGCTTATAGCGGAACGATAAAAGTGACTTCATATACGAGTACACTTATTAACAATGAATAATGCAATAAACGTTCTAATGGTATATCCAATCGATTAACAACTTATTGCTAATGCATATTATATGCATAAACTAAATGCTTTGTACCAAAAAATGTGTCACAATGGCCACGAAACATGCGTAGCTTCGCCTTAAATGCTGTAACACCATTTCACTAACCAGAAATTATCACGCTTTTCCGGGGAGTCCTATAAGCTTGCCAAATATCTGTTCATAAATTATAGTTGTTTGACGCATTACGAACAAAGCAAAATCTATTACAGCGCGTTATTTAGGTATTTAGTATGTTGCTACGGTTATTTATTAGGTACTAGTGAAAAATAGGATTTGGTGGAGACCAAATATTATTTGGGTACAAATAGATTTATTTTTATACTAGGAGAATGTGTCGCAATTATGCGCGTGACAGTGGGACTTACATGTACGCAAAACGACGATGAAAAGATTTCGAAGTAGTATGCAAATGGATTGACGACATTTATTTATAGACATTAATAGTAAAAGAAAAAAAAATTAATTAATTTAGTTATAATGTCATCAAGAATTTTTTCTGCAAATTTCAAACTTATGATCATGAATAATGGCCACAGGTATGATAGTTTAGCTTAGTGACAGTCAAGTTAAACCCACAAGCAAAACTTATTACTTATTGGAAAGAAGAAAATACCATGCCCGCATAAGAAGCCTAAGCCTGTGAAATACAACAAAAATGCCGTTACCTTTGTATATGTAGCTTTTTAGCACAAGAAAAAAATGCTCACTCTGTGAATACTACTGGAAGATGAGGCATCTCCATGAGACGTGGTCGCTTAATATTTGCCTCATCAACGAGCTTGAAGTGGCACAACCGGCTATGGAGAGAGCTATGCTGGGAGTTTAACCATTGTTTCTATTATCATAAATGAAGAAATCCGTAGGGGAATCAAGATAGTCGACATAGCTCGCGAAATCAGCAAGTTGAAGTGGCGATGGGCAGATCATAAAGCTTGAAGATCTGACAACCTCGTCTTCCTCCAATTTCAGAGGCGAAAAAAAAAGATCTTATTGGTCTTTGTCGGAAAGGAATTATTCCTCAAGAACTTACATAATGGCTGGTATGAGTCTACCTACCAGCAATGACGTGATAGACCGGCTTTTGGCGTTGGTATCAGATGTTACGGAGCCTGTATCTCCTGGCACCTGTCACGAAGGACTTTTCTACCTCAACTTCCCTACCGGCTACAAGTGTTGTGCTGCTCTTCAAGCTCCTACTTTTGGTTACTTTTAGGTTAGTATAGACAGGTCAGCTTAGTTTTAAATCAACTTGTGTTAATCAACGTTACAAAGTATATAATGTATTAAATATATCTGTTTTCTAGTACCTACCCGTAACAAAAGCTTTGAGTAGCTTACTTTGGGGCTAGATGGTACTGTGTGGATTGTCCAGCATTATTTATTATTTTTAACTTGTATGTACGTTCTGTCCTCCTTACACATGAAATAAGTCTAGAACTATGACTTTGTCAAGTTTTATCGATTAAAGGTATATTTCCCACACATCAAGTACATAAAATATGTATTATATTATATAGGTATATATTACTAAGTATTAGATATATATCTATAACTATCATGTTTATGTATTACTATGTATGCATTTAGTATATAATCTTTCTAACTATCTATAAAGTGTTATGTGATCTATTTGTTTACATAATGTCAACTTAGTTTTCTCGTGCACCTGCGACCAACTTCCTTAATTTACAATCCACTCCATCCAAAGGTTGCCTGGAAGAGATCGCTCTCAGCGATAAGACCGCCCATTGTACAGTTAGTTTTATTCCTTATTTATTTTAGTGTACTTACTGTTTTTCTTTTAAGGTGTACAATAAAGTATTTTCATTCATTCATTCATTCAAGTCCCGTGTCAGAGAGGCAGGGACGTGTTTCGTCAGGAGTCTAAAAAATATCATTGCATACATTGTCTATGAACTCGATCACATACATGTCCGCGCCAAAACGTGTTTACTATAAAAACAGTTCGAGTTGTTGGGCCCTGTTAGTTGGTTTTTGCACGGAGGCGGCGATAATTTTCCTAATAATCATAAAATGAAAATAACTGATGAAAGATTTCCTATAATTGAGTTCTTAAAAAAAAGTATATTTTATTTGCTTATGTTCCGGAGCTCCTCAATTTTATAAAATTAACTAATTTTTTTTATAATGAAACAATTTATCATGTTATTACTTTGAAGCTCGTTAAGACCGTATAAAAAAATTTCAATGTTGAATGCTATAGCTATGTAACAGTACCACCTACTGCGAGCATTGCGGTCAAAAATGCGAAAGGGAGATAGATATGGATGGGGGGACCCAACCCTTATTTCAAGAGAAAAACGACGCGCGCACCCTCAATTGAGAGCGTGCTCTCTTGTGAAACCTGTTAAAACTAAGAGAATGATCATTAATACCTACGAACTATATCAACGATAAATACAATGCGTGACGATAGATTATTTCATCATTAAATAACCTTAGTAAGAGGGACGCAACTAATTGTAAACCATTCATAGCATTTAATTATAAAAAAGAAGGAAACAAATAACTTTATATATGGAAGAGGGTTGCATAGTATTTTTTATTTTGCACAATTTTACCAATTATGCGATGTTGTTTTCGAAATAAAAACGATATCGACATTCGTGCTCCGCGGTTGAGGCGGGGTAGGATCCCCGCGCATCCCATGCCACGCTGATTCTCCATCAGTCGCCCCTAAGGCTCAGGTTTGCACGCAGCATCCCGACACTAACGATTGTATTTCAAAAATAAAAATCTTAAATAATGCTTTTTAGTGGATAAATATATATGAAAAATTTCAACACCAGAACGAACGATGTTCGAGAAACAATATGCTGTGGTTATTTTATGTTTATTCTTATTTCGAGTCGAAGTGTCGACGGCGCAAGCATTTCCAGCCGAGAAAATAGCTGTTGGTAAGTAATTTTTTTATTAAAACAGTAAACATACATTTACGAATTATTTTTACAATTAAATTTACACAAACAATAATTATGTGTACTGTCACAATATAATAATTGGGTACTGTCACAATTAAACGCGTAATATCCAATAAGTGTAGGTATTACGAAAATAAGATTTAGTTAAAAGGTAACATTTTAATTTAATATAAATTATTAAATGGTAATTAATGGGGTTCTACTATATTGTGCTCACTTCTTGATAGCTGCATCTCTCTTTCTGGCCCAATGTATTGTCTCTTTCTTCGTTTCGTCGCAGCGTGTTAATTAGAGTACGATTACTATGCCTGTGTTGTGAAAGCTTCTAGGTGCTATGCTATAGATATATAGATAAATAAAATAAAGATAAAAATCAATAGGTATCGTAAAATAAAAACCAAATCTTATTTAAAAAAATAAAGACACTTGTTTCAAGATACAATGGAACGTTAAAGCTACAAAAAGCCAAAAAAAAAAACGTATGGACATTTCTGGACTATGTAAAGATACGTGAACGCGCTTTGAAAATTGATGATGACGATGAAACCCTTTTTAAAAACCCTTCAGACTTCGAAGCTGTGCTAGAAGCTGCAAACGCATAGGATGACTTTCAGAGATGATTCTCTGAAAGTCTCTGGTAGGAGAAGAGCATTGGATGCTTTTCTGAATGGAGATTTGACAGAAGAGGTTTACATGAACTCTCTTGTTTAGGAACTCTCTCAAGCGGGGTTGCAACCACGCTTGAGCATGATTTTGACTTGCTTTTTGCTTGGATGTGATTAAACAATGGAAATTTTTGAAGATTAGAAATTTTTTGGAAATATTTAAAACGAAATATTTAATTGTATCGCCATAAATGCCTGTCTCCTTGTAAACTTTAATTAAAAATAAATGTAGTGCTGTGTATTTATCTATCTAGTGTTATCAATACACCCATAATAACCTATAATGAATGCTAAGGCGAGGCGGGAATCGTTTTTTTTAATTCCCCCTCATGGGGAGGCTAGAGTCAAGAGCGGTTATTTACTTCTATACAACGACATGAAAGAAAACACGTTCCGTTGCACGTAATTTATTTTAATCTGAACAATATTTACAGCTAAGACTCATTATTTTATAAGGACCTACGAGAAAGTAGCAATATTTCTTTTTTAAAACTATTTATAAAAGGAGAACCGACTCGATCTATTGACTTGCTGCAAATAAATTATAAACTTAGTTTTCATTTACTTAGGTATTAATTACTATTCCAATATTACATAGTACAGAGTGCTTTTTTTTTACGCCACCTGAAGTGAAAGTGCTTTAAATACTGGGGATTGAAAATTTTACACAAAGGAAACATTCCTTTGAAGTACTTTCCCTTCGAGTGGCGATAAACAATTCCATCTTGTATATTATAGCACACAGAAAAGGAACAAATAAGTATCTATTGATTATTGCGCAGAAGGCAGAGGTGTCATTGTTTTATTAACTTCTGTTAACAGGTGCAATTTTCGACCAGAATACTGAGGAAATTCAAACTGTGTTCAAGTATGCCATGACTGTGCACAATCAAAACATAACCGGCCGTAGGTTCGACCTGCAAGCCTACGTAGATGTTATCAACACGGCTGACGCCTTCAAACTATCTCGGCTCAGTGAGTACTTTGGACTTATTATATATCATTATATATACAACATTATACAATCCTTTACTTGTTCGGAATTTAAACTTGTTGCGCAATGTACTAGTACACAAAAGTGGACCTCTTATTGACCCTTCCGTTTCAGATAAATGATTGTGAAATTTCTTGGTAGTAAATTTTTTTTGTTATGCAGTTTGTAACCAGTTCGCACGTGGAGTATTCGCCATGCTTGGAGCAGTGACACCAGAATCCTTCGACACCCTTCATTCTTACACAAATACTTTTCAAATGCCGTTTGTTACACCATGGTTTCCGGAAAAGGTGAAATATAAATGTTTTATAAATATGAATAATACATACAGATGTCCAGGTTTTTTTATACAACTATCTGATGGAACAAGAATCAGAATCAGATGGCCCACCTGATGTTAAGTGGTAATAATCATCTATAAAAAAAGCATTGCCTCGTAAGTCAATAAGAACGGTCTTAGGATGTAGTGCTCTTCGTCCATCAACATGAGACAAAGAGATGTTAAGCTTCAAGTAAGTAACCGGCAAACACACGCTTCAACCAAAACACAGCCATGCTGCTTGGTGGCAGAAAAAAGCGTGGTGGAAGTACTTCCCCGGCCGAGCATTTCACAAAGAAATGACGAAATACTGTTACTGTTACTTAAAATAAGTAGCAGTAATATGAGTCGTTGATTTTTATTTTACATACATATTGACACGATCAATCTTTTAATTGAGTATTGATTTGTGTAGGTAATACCACCATCATCAGGCTTGATTGACTACGCAGTAAGCATGAGACCAGACTATCACAGAGCTATTGCAGACACAATTCTCTATTACGGTTGGGAGGAAATAATTTACATGTACGATTCGCATGATGGTAAGACTTTTTTTTATTATCTATGTAACAATATGTAACAACACTCTTTGGAACGACGGCAAACAGGTTCGGCGCTACGACTGTATGTATGTTAAGTGCCCCGATATTCTTTGCAAATATAAAAAGGACATATGGGTGGCGTAAACCTAATGGATCAAAAGAAGGTAGATTAAGAAGTCGACAGAATGTCGAAAATAAAATATAATTTGAGATTATTCTTTGATTTCTTGGATATTGCAATGAATGATGCGTACGCAATATACGTGAAGCTGCACGAAGCTAATCGTATCGAACAAAACTTACATGCCTGGAATATCGTAAGGTCGTGGCCAGGGCAATGTTAGATTTTACCGTCAGAAAAAATGCTCTCATATTTCGCTCAGGTACACTGAAGATTGTAAGAACTGCCACATAGAATGCGGCTATGTGGCCTAAGTTCATACAATCATCATTGAGCTTCGATGTATTAAGATACTCAGTTTTTTTTAACAAATCTATTCACCACACAGTTTTGAAAGAACATATAGAAAAATACATAACATAAACAAGTAGAATAATTCGATTAGGAAAGTAATTAGATAGAATATGACCATTTTACTGAAGTTGCATTCCACTTTTAGGAACCGATGTGATTTGTACGTGTAATAAATTTTTCCCAATTATTTTATAAATTACCACAATTATCTTACCAAACAAAATAATAACAGATCCAAAAAAAGCGAGAGGGAAAGTTTACTATTAACCAGTTTTATTTATATATTAACTATAGCAAGAATAAACCAACCTCAAATGCACTGAAAAAAATACACTCGTTTAGCTCAAAAACTACTCGACAGATCTGACTCAGATTTAAATGGGCCACATGACAAGCACCAGCTTTCTCTAAAAAGAGTCCTCAAAACCGGTCCGTCCAGTAAAAAGGTTAACAAACATGATAAATACATCAAATTGAGAACCTACTCCATTTTTTAAGTCGGTTAAAATGTTCGAAGGCGCTACAGTGACGTCTGAGGGCAGCTATATTGAATAAATTGAATTCCAATGCGTTGCGAGAACGTGTAGCTTCCCTAATCTACATCAAAAACATTTAAAAATAATGTCCAAGGAATACAAAGTTTCATACATCCTTTTATTCCCTATTTCACACCCTTGGAGATTGAATTTTGCTCATCAGGCGTCAAAACGTTTTTAGTATGTTTGTAAAACGTGATAGGTCTTAAATTTTTGCAGTACCTGTGACGAGAAGGTGTACTACAATTTTACGGACCCAGCCCTATGTGTGACTGGCCCCTTTTCGAAGTTGGACCTACTTAGTTCAATGGTCTTATACATATTAAATAATATATCGCTCTCAAAATGTACAATATGATTTCCATAATGAGTTGAGTGTATTGTCCACAGGCTTATTGCGGCTCCAGCAGCTTTATCAGTCCATGGAACCAGGAAAAACATTATTTAAAGTATCACTTGTAAAGCGTATTGTAAGCGCCTCAGATGCCATAGATTTTTTGTTGGCATTAGAAAAATTTGACCGCTGGGGAAACAAACGTATTGTGCTTGATTGCAACGCAAAAAACGCTAAAAGCATATTGGTTGAGCATGTACGACATGTACAATTAGGTCGCAGGACGTATCACTATATGTTAAGTGGACTTGTGAGTATTCAAGTCAATATTATTAAAAGTCATGGATAACTAGTTTTTTTACAACTTATAGGTAAATCGTTTGACCGTAATCTCACCTGATGTTAATTGATGATGCGGTCGACGATATGGCTCAAAGACACGAGAAGAGTGAAAATGACTGTCATGTTCACTCTTCTCTTGAAAACATACAAAATAATGGTATTCGGAAAAACGGATGCCGGTAAGAAGTTCCATTCTTTGGCCGTACGCATTATGAAAGTTGAAGCAAAGCGCCTGGTGCGGGCAGTTGGCATGTCAAACATGAACGGATGTCTCGTTTCCTTACATCTGTTAATTTTTTTATAATCTGTGCAAAAGCTTTAAATACTTCAAAATGTGTGGTAAGACTATCCTTACCAGACACATTTTTATTTTTACTGAACTGTATCGTTTCATAGTCAACAACAGCCGATACACATTTCCATCGACACGATTAAAACTTATTGTCTGTGATACATTATCAGGTTATGGATGACCATTGGGAGAATGAGGTAATGGAGTTCGGAGCAGTCAATATAACAGGTTTCCGCATTGTTGATCATTCTCGTCAGATTGTCCGCGATTTCATGGACGGTTTAAGGAGAATGGACCCTCGATTCAAAGGGAGCATATCGGTAAGTGCAACGTTTATTTAATTTATGAACATATACAGCGTGTAACGGAAGGGGGTATCAACCCTGAAGGAGGTGAATGTGCTCATGAAACTCAATAACTTTCCCCAAAGAACATAGGTCGAAATATGAAAAAAAAATTGGGCCCTCCCATAGTAAATCAATCAGCTGGTGTCAGTTTTGTAAGGGAGGGCCAAATTTTTTTTTCATATTTCGACCTATGTTCTTTGGGGAAAGTTGTTGAGTTTCATGAGCACATTCACCTCCTTCAGGGTTGATACCCCCCTTCCGTTACACGCTGTATATACATTTTAAGACAGCATTTATACACTATGGCTCTTACAAACGTTACTCAAATTGAAACACTGCTCAAGGTTAATAAGATGGTAGGTAATCACTATGATATCGGTATCTAAAAGTAAATATTCATTTAATAAAATATAAATATAATCACTCATCATTACCTATTTAACACAGCGTTGCCTCGTAGGTAAGTCACGCACGATAGATAGGATAGGGCCTTGCCCAATGATTAGATGTTGAATATTCGAATGCATGATGGTATATTTATTTTACAACAAAGTATGAACGCGGCTTCTCAGGAAACTTTTATTAAAAATAAAATCCCGGGATTACAAAAATAGTACTTGGATGTATACAGGGTGCCAACGTTACATGTATACTAAAGAGGGTGTTTCTGGGCCCCGGTAGTCAATTAAAAAAAAACTATATCGATATAGTGATCATCATAAAATATTTCATATTCATTTCATATTTTTATTATATAAGAAGTCAACATCTTAACTTTATTTAAATATGTATTTTATTTTAATATCCGATTTCTACTCATATACTTATAATAAAAAAAAACGTATATCCTCTAAAATTTCGAAGATTTTTCAATGAAATGACATCTTTAGCTTTCCTCCAAAATGAAAGATTATAAGTGCTTTTTTTAGAAAAGGCCTATTTTACTTTTCATTGATTGTATGCGAGTTTCGAAAACGACGTAGGCGAATCGTTAATGAACGTTTTGCGAGCAGACATATTAAGTTTATGTTGTATGACAGGCAAAAACAGCTCTTATGTACGACGGAGTTCAAGTATTGGTAGACGCTCTCGGAAGACTTTGGAGAAAGAAACCGGATGCCTTCAGGAACGCGTTGCGAAGAGCCGCTGGTTTGGCGAATTCTACAAAAGTAATTGATTGCAATCCTGGAAAAAGCTGGGTGGTGCCATTTGAGCATGGTGACAAAATTTCACGTCTCATAAAAAAGGTACGACCATTAGTTTCCATATTTTTTTTTATGCAAAAATATGAAAATTATCGTTGTCATGTGGAGCGTTGTACATCAAGTTCAACCCTTCGGTGATTCTCTTTAATATTTTATGTTTTAGACGGATATTGAAGGTCTCACTGGAAATATTTCGTTCAACGAAGAAGGGCATCGTCGAAATTTTACGTTGCATGTTATGGAAATGACAGTTCATAGCGCAATGGTAAAGGTATGTTTACACCACTACCTTAAATCAAAAGGAGGGCAGACAATTATCAATGCCTGAATAATATGCACTATGATTAAGATATTAAATGTCTCTCTCAGTGTGTCAAAGTCAAAATATATTTATTCAATAAAATCACAAGGACCATCTTGAACCGTCTTAAAACTAGGTGACTCTAGTGCCAGTTCCATGCGACCAACACCGAAAAAAACAGGCAACAAACTCGGCTTATCGCTCTTTTGTATGATCCTCGTTACAATTTAATAAAATACCTACATTGATGACTATTTGACCTATATTGACCTATTGAAGCTATGTATATAATACATTAAGTAATCTAACAGAAAAAGGAAGGAAGGTGTGTCTATATATACGGATGTTTACGTATTTATAAATGCTTCAAAACGAGTGGTTCGAACCGAACTGAGATTTCGTGATGCGACGCGAACGTCTCTCAAACTCCGAAAATATAAGCAGGTGGTTGTCAGAGGCATGTCCAAACATTGTGTTTGTAGGTACTTGCTTCTGGCTTTCACCTACTAAGTATGGTAACCAAGTTTCAACTGAATTGGCCTATTTATTGAAGAGTTCCGTTTAACAGACCTTGGCTCCATCATCGGAACAGGTCGCTACCTCCATTTTATAAGAACTGAGAACATTCTTAATTTATAACAAGAAAAAATCATTTGAAAAAGCAAAGAAAATGGACGACCAGTAGAAAAACAAGAGCTTATGTGACTCTCGCTCGCACGTTTTGATTTATTAAATGATATAACTGAACCCATTTTCGAAAAATCGCAGACAACCATTTTGTGTGCAATCACATTGCGCACAGTTTAGTAAAAAATTCAGTTTGATCGATGCAAGTTTTCCTGCTTAAAAGTTTACTTTTCTAGTTTTCGTACTAAGCCAACTTTTGAGCAGGAAAACGTACATTAATCAAAATGATTTTTTTACCAAACTGTGTGCAATGTGATTGCACACAAAATGGTTGTTTGCGATTTTTTAAAATTAGGCTTAGGTGATTTTATATCTTTCAAAATGTCGAATCGTGCGAGCGAGAGGTTCATTAGGTGTTGTCAACGCCTTAACCTCTCATCCCATTTTATGTACTCCATAAGTATATTGAGTATAATCGGATTAGTAAATTTTTCAAGTGCAAGCTATCGACTTTTCGCTCACTCAAATGCTTTGAATCATGATTACGCATTTTAGTTACGCGAACTCAGGCAGAAGTTATCGAAGTTAGCAGTACTTAAAATTTTTCAGGTTCAGCACCTTCCTGCTCTTATCCCAGTTTAAGTGGGGTCCTCAGAAAATTTTCAAATTAAATTA
Source organism: Plemyria rubiginata (assembly GCA_963576535.1). Lineage (NCBI taxonomy): Eukaryota > Metazoa > Arthropoda > Insecta > Lepidoptera > Geometridae > Plemyria > Plemyria rubiginata. Next base: position 9,537,715 of record OY754905.1, read on the forward strand.
ATATAGATACTGATTTAAATATATAGAAAAGAATAGAAAATTGTTTATTTTATCTCATATTTTTTTAAAACACTTTTATATGATAATGTTATATTTAGATTCATCAAAAACAGAAGTTCTACATAATTTTCTGACTCAAAACCAGCGCTGCTGCTTGACAACGTAGAATAATTTCTTAGTTAGGCAGCTATAGCTGAGTCTGGGCCTTTTTTGCATACACTAGGCATGCGACGGTACTGGCTAGGACAAATTTCCATAGGAACCAGCTTTGTTTTGTGTGTATTTCGTTATTGTAGTATTATTTTTTGTTTATTATTGTTTGGTACCTATAGCTATATACTATTTATTTTTTATTTATTATTATATACCTATTAGTTTTGCCCGTACCCACCCCCATTGTCCATTTTGTGTATCGGTTATATCAAATAAATGTTGTGATATTGATTTCGTTCAGATATTTTTTTATAAAAGTGCAGATTTCATGCTTTTTCCATATGGCAGCACTGGGCCTTTTAAAAACACCTTGAGCGATTTTGAATAAAAGCATATTTTTTTACTTAGATTGGAACATGGAACGACAAGGATGGGTTGCAGCTTATCTCACCTAAAAACCTCACATCCCCAGTCGCGTATGATACCAATAAAACCTATGTAGTAACAACTGTGCTACATGAACCATATATGATGCAAAAATCTATAGAATATGGGGAGAAAGAGAGAGAAGAGAGATATTATGGATTTTGCAAGGACCTAGCCGATTTAATAGCTGTCAAGATGGGAATCAAATGTAAGAATTTTGTCGTAATTTTAGTATATTTACAGATTTTTTAAAGCTGGGTATTTAAAAATATCTATCTATGTAAGTATATATAATGTATTAAATATATCAGTCATCTAGTACCCATAACACAAGCTTTGAGTAGCTTACTTTGGGGCTAGATGGTGCTGTTGTGGATTGTCCAGCATTATTTATTTATTTATTTACTAAATAGATATATTTTATTCTAGACGAAATAAGGCTCGTCAGCGATGGAACATTTGAATCAGAAAGTACGCCTGAAACTTGGTCCAGCATTGTGAATGCGCTAGCTAAAAAAGTAAGTAACGACACGTATTATATTTTTATTAATTTTTATATATAACTACAATCACAGAAAAAAACATGGTGTTTCTTATCCCTACTAGTCCCTACTAATATTATAAATGCGAAAGTAACTCTGTCTGTCTGTCTGTTACGCTTTCCAGCTTAAACCTCTCAACCGATTTTGATGAAATTTGGCACAGACTATCTTTAGACCCTGAGAAAGGACATAGGCTACCTTTTATTGCGAAAAGTACGCAGACGAAGTCGTGGGTACCAGCTAGTAATAAATAAGATCGTTAATTTTATTCATAACTTAAATTTAAAAGTTTATTCGATACATATAGCTTAACATTAGCCTAGTAATCATCATCGAATTTGGGGATGGGACTGTCCGAAACGGAACGGATTTGGTTAAAAACATTTTTCGCTGCTGCATTGTAACTCAATGGCTGCTGCACCTTCTTTTCACTCAATACGAACTCAACGAAGGAGAAATTAAGTTCTGCGAAGCACGAGTTAACAAATTATGTCTTTCAGGAAGCAGATTTAGCTGTGGCACCTTTGGCCGTAACAACGGACAGAGAACGGCTTGTGGACTTCACTGACCCATTTATGTCGTTAGTCAGACCAGTTAAGAACTCTCAAAGCCCTAAAAAAATTACGGATACTTTCGGATTTTTAAAGCCTCTTTCAAAAGAAATTTGGGTAAGAAAGTAGTATTTTGTTTTCAATAGCAACTCAACTGACTCAAAAGTCAGACAACTTTTTATCATAGATTTCGTGCGGACCTTGTATATTGAAACCATTAAATTTGCAGCAGCTATCATAAACCTAAAGAAATATACCTAATGCTATACCTACGTACCTAAATTCAAGACTTGTGTACCTAATAATAATAAGTTTGATTTCTCGCCAAACTTCAGTAATATAATTTGTAGGCAGTAATGGTTGATGATATTGCACCATATTCGTACCCAACATCCCCAGTTTTCAGCTTTCAAATATCAAATCGAAAGCAGTTTACAAGAAAGCTGCAAAACTGGGGATGGGGAACTGATCTCTCAGGAAAGTTTGTGTGAAATATTCTCCAGATCTAGGACAACCTGCTATGATCGTCGTTAAATCACTGCATAGAAATAATAATAGTATCTGACAGGACCTAAACTGAATCCAGAAAAGCATCCCCACACTTTAACATTTCCACCGCCGTGCTTATTAACTCTTTTTTGTGTACCTACTTGCTATTCAAAGCCTCATTGATTGGTCCTCGTACGTATAGTTTCTATCAGAATTTACCAAATTTATTTTAGTTTTATCTGAAAAAAAAAAGTTTCCTTCATTGATTTTCTCTGTTGCTGTGAGAAGTGACACTTTCCTAGAAAGTCTTCCAAACAAATTTCCTTCGACTGACCGTCTACGCACTAGTCTTGTTAAATAGCATCTTTAAAGAACACAAATGAAAATTCACTACAATCTTTTTTGTTGCTGTGCGCCACAGCTCGGTTTTACCTATTTTTGATAACTAAATCTGACAAAAGCTACAAAACGCGGCAAAACGCAAAATGATAATGACTTGACGAAAGCTGTAGTTAAGGCTCCGGTGACGGCGGCTCGCAATTTCGAAGTGCGATTGGCTATTATTTCATTTTATTTAATTTCGGGGAGGTTGTTTGAAAAAATAACTCTAAAGAAACACGCATAAATACTGTTCGAACACAAATAATACAATAATATAAGGGAAACATGCCCGAATCAGAAATCATTTTGGTATTAGTATGTTTGGTCTTACGTTTACCTAATACCAAAATAATTTCTGATTCGGGCATGTTTCCCTTATATTATTGTATTATTTGTGTTCGAACAGTATTTATGCGTGTTTCTTTAGAGTTATTTTTTCAAACAACCTCCCCGAAATGAAATAAAATGAAATAATAGCCAATCGCACCTCGAAATTGCGAGCCGCTGTCACCGGACCCTTAAGTTTTAAAATTATTTTTTTTCTAATTGGTTGTCCGACTGCCAGCACTAAGGATGACGACCTCAGTGGCGCAGCGGGCGAGTCCGCCTGCGACGTAGATGTTGCTGCTTCGAGTCCCGCCTCGGAACAAATTTGTGTGCGATCTGCAGAAATTTGTTCCGTTGGTCTGGGTGGTTTCTATGTATAATATGAAAACATATATCTATGTAAGTATACATAATGTATGTATTATGTTATACGTATTAATTATATCATGATAATATAATTAATAGGTACATAATACATCAGTTATCTAGTACCCATAACACAAGCTTTGAGAGTAGCTTACTTTGGGACTAGATGGTGCTGTGTAGATTGTCCAGCATTATTTATTGATTGATTTATTTATTTGTTTGTATTATTATATACATATAAATTTGGTATTGTTTATTTTTATATTATTGCTTATTAATAGAGTACATTGTGATTTGGTTAGTTGCTATATCCATCTATTAATTTATATAATAATGTTGATTACATTGAGATCCAAGTAACAATGTGCTTCTAATTATATGACCACCACTGTATGCCTTTATTTTAGACGATTCCAAGACGATTTTTAGTATGATGCCCTATTAAATATGTTAGAATATTTCACACAAAGAGGAATGATCCATACAAAATTTACCCAGGCCCTGCGATCGATTTAATAGATAAGATATGTTTTTCCAATGTTTCAATGTTTTTTAATCTTCTCATCAATTGACTGGCTACGATATCAAAAACTGACATAATTTTACTCAGCATAAAATAACCGAACACGTGAGGTTGACGCTGCCAAATTATTTTTTTTTCAGTTATGCATAATATTCAGTTTTTTTGCCGTGAGCATAGTGCTTTTCCTGGTATCGAGGTTTTCCCCGAACGAATGGCGATCAGTTTCAATATCTGATACACAATTGGATCATCCAATTACCAGTACAAACGAGGTACAGTTTTATTCAACAATTTTTATATTAAATGGAAACAAGTCCTTAATTCATTAGTGCACTTCGTTACTGCCGTCTGCATAAGAATACATCATTGAAAAATTATTTAAATCAAATCAAAGTGATTACCTATGTTATCACGTCTGATGATTGAAGATTACAATTGATAAAATAATTTTTTTCATAGCTAGATATGAATATTAAATATAATAATTGCGAGACTAGTATTAAATTTGATAATTAGGTATGCTTCGGTGATTCATATTCATCACGTAGAAAATATAAGTTTTAATATTTCTGCAACGTAAATTTTCTGATGTTACATAATATTTTTATTTCAGATAATTTTACACAATGATTTCAGTATTTGGAATTCATTTTGGTTTTCACTTGGATCATTTATGCAACAAGGAAGCGATGTTGTCCCTAGGTCAGTACGGGACCATCTCAGGTTTTATGATACAAATATTAGGTTTTCAGTCACCAAAAATGTATTTACTTTTAGATCACTCTCTGGAAGAATTGTGGGAACAGTGTGGTGGTTCTTTGCACTTATTCTCGTATGCTCGTACACGGCTAACCTGGCTGCCTACCTGATCCTCGAGAAAATCGCGGAGCCGAAACAGACTGGCCATTATACGCCAAATACTGCGTATACCGAAGTAAGAATCGTCATCATAATTTTAGATCACAATAATCGTAAGGGATCTGGTATATCGTATTTCGACACGGGTTTTTATATCAAAGGTATATTTCAAACTGGCGGCCCATCTTGGCTTCGCACTAGTTTTTAACAAAAATTGCAAAAATTATAAATTCTCCTGTACCCCACAGTGACGCCTACATCGCATAGTTAGCCGAGCTGATTGAGCGGCGACCACGCGACTTTTTTCTAATACTTTACTACCTACATTTTTGAACTCGTGATATCTTTCGAATGGATGTCCGAATTTAATAATTCAAAAAGTTATACAAAGCTATTGAAGCAGTCTTAAATATGAAGTCATTTATTTTAATATGGATTGATACCAAGGTACAAGAGCCTTTATTAACGGCGGCATTTCAATCAAATTTTCATAACAGGAGTTAAGCGCTGTCGGTCGCGACATTTTTTAAAGTAGTGGTTTGCTCCGAACTGAGACTTCGTGACGCGACGCGAACGTTCCGAAAATATAAGTAGGTGGTAGGTAGTCAGAAGCCATATAATCTAGGGAAAAAAAAATTGATAATCTGGGCAAAAATGCCAAATCGCCCTAGTTGATTGTAAGATTTATAATGAGGTGTTCTGAAAAGTCATAGCACATTTTGTTCTATCATCAATAGTTTTCGCAGCGAACGTGAAGTAAGAAATTTATAAAGTTATAATTTTTGAACCTTGGGTGTTATGCAATTTTAGTTAGGATCCCAAATCTTTTGAAAATATAATAAAGCCTATGTCATCCGGGGATAGTGTTAATTTCCCTTAATAATATTATTAACCTTTTAATATTTAGATGATGCTGTGTGGATTGTCCAGCATTATAGTATATAGAGTATTCTTGTCACTGTCACTTTCATGCCAACTAAAAGATACTGCAGATTCATTTTCTGTCATCTATCGAAGCAACATAGCATTTTCATTTTAATTGTTTTTCTTGTGTTATTTTGAGTTGTGTTGTGTAATTTTGGTGGTATTTTAACCAACATTACTTGTGGTCTTAGCACAAAGAGTAAGCATTTGAAATGAAAGTGTATTATGTGATATCGTGATTTGACCGAAAATGTTTTAAATGTTTTGAAGAAACCGCCACCATTTTCTTCAAAACAATTGATTGACTCTACTTTCGACTGACATGACTAGAAACATAACAGAGCATTTATTAAATAATATCAATCACTTGACACTGGCAAGATTGTCTATAGACAGGAGCCATAAAAAAACGAAGAAGAAGAAATGCAGACTTATCGGTCTGATAAGCTACTGGCGCGCTCTGCGACCAATATGAATAAGGGCCTTAGTATATAATAACAATCAGGAGTCGCGTGTAGATAAATACCTAATAAATAAATAAGTGCTGGTATGACACGCCAAGATTTCATCAGCATGCTTTATAAAACTATTTAGTAAAAAAACTAATTAACATTTTTTTTTTTTTTTTTTTTTTTCCTCAGCCTATTCCGTCCCACTGCTGGGCAAAGGCCTCCCCCAAGGACTTCCAGTTCTCCCTATCCTGAGCCTCCTCCCACCAACTACCTTCAAAGGCATCTAGGTCGTCCCGCCAGCGCTTTCTCGGCCGACCACGAGGTCGACGTCCGTCAGGAACCCATTGTGTACATATCCTTGCCCACCTTTCGGGAGGCATCCGGCTGATGTGGCCCGCCCAACCCCATTTGAGCCTGGCAGCTTTTTCCCCAACATCGCTTATGCCAGTCAAGGAACGCAACATGGTGTTCCGCACTCGGTCAATGCGCTTGAAACCGAGAATGCTGCGTTCCATGGCCCTCTGGCAAATTTTGAGTTTGGACTTCTGGAACTCGGTCAATGACCATGTCTGTGCACCGTAGGTTAGGACGGGCAATATACACATGTCGATGAGTTTACGCTTAAGTGTGAGAGGAAGGTTACCCTTCATGTGCTCCAATGCACATTAACATTTACTAAAGAAATATTATTATGTAGTAATAAGCTATGAATATTACCAAATTTCAGAAACTCCGTATCACAAATAACGACCCGATAAAAGAGTTGGGGCTTAACGACGATGAGACTCCTATCCACTTCGTGCAAAACTCGGATAGAAATTGCGGTGCACTGTCAAGAGCTTGCCGGTACAATCACGTGAATTTTGCTGTAGCCACTGTTAAAGGATCAACTTTGAGGTAAAATCTAAAAATACAATCTATAAACCAATAAATATTTTTTATTTATGTAGGGATTAAATTAGAACATAAATAGAAGTACCTATAGGTAGGTACGTAAGTGAAGTTTTAAAAGTAATACGTTACCTAGTTCATATTATATATTTAAAGGGAAGGAATAAACTTCGCCATTGCCACGCTGAAGAAAGAGGGAACCTTGGCAAAACTGTGGCGGAAGTGGATTTTGACAGCTAACACACCAGATTGCGAAACACCTAGAGACGAGGTAATGTTTTTGTCCTTTCAGACATCTCTCAAATATAAACACTAATTTCAGGTAGTACCTATTTCAAGCTTACTCTTTACAAGGGAATATTATAATAGGTATAAGAAATATACAAATGAACTAATTTGTATATGAATGAACACAAAATCTAGGTATCCTGATCAAGCAACATAGATCAGCTCAAAAATAAGCCTTTCTAAATTGTAGATAGGTGTCGCCCTTTCTACTTAATTGTGTTAGAACTTTAAAAGCACTGGGCTGAATAGCTGACCAAGTATTCCTGTTTCCAAAAAACTGTAGCAAAAATACCACTCACCTAGCGACCCGTCCCAGCTTCGCACAGGTATTTAACAAAAACCATCATTAATTTTCGTAGCGCTCGAGATGTAAGGATTTTTTTAGGTCCGTTTTTTACACCTTGGGTCACATTATTAAGAGTTTTTTTTAGTATGTATATACCTACCCTACTATTTTTTTAAATATTAATATCTTATGTCACGCGGGGTTAGCGTAACTTCTCAACGTTGAAAAAATCTTTCAAACCGGCCCAGTAGTTTCAGATGCAAACAAACAATCAAATCTTTCCACTTTTTATTATTGGTAAATAGATTTTATTTTTTAGTTCAATGCAGTTAATTTTAGACATACAAAATTAAGCAAAAACTCATTTTCATCAAGCTTTCATTACTGCTGTCCTTATCAAAAGTGCAATAACTCGGGTTTTCGGCGAAATAGAGTATTATACATATTCGTGATCGGCGAAACGAGCTCTACATTTTATTTTTAGAAAGTATTCACGTACGATAACTGCAACAAGTATGGTCATTTCATTTTTATCAGGTAATTTGTAGGTCTCATTAATTAGACAGAAGTGCAATAACTGTGAGTGTCATTTAAAAGAAAATAAATGTGTGACTTTGATGTCTTCCTCTAATCCCTCAAGAGATCCAATTAAAACAAGGACACTTTAAAATTCATGACAACGTCGGATTTTTATGACTATGAAGAATTTTCATATCAGCACAAGATCAAAAACATGGTACCAAGGGTTTATTAACAAAATATCATGGTGGTCAGGGCCAAAAGTGGGGCTTTTACATATTAAAGCACAAAGAGAACCATTGCGATTGCGACTGGAAAGCATTGTATTTTCTCATGTTATAAAACTACCGAAACACAGCAACGCGGTAGAAATTAATGGGCTCTCCGAGTTTTAGACTAGAATGCCTCGCATGTTTACCAGTACAGCCTCAGGCGGAGTAGCAAACGACCTAATCTCAGTGATGTCTCACCAAATCATTTCCCAAAATAGTCACCAAATCATTTCCCAAAATAGTCACGAATAAAAATTCTGTGAGAGGGATAACCAAGGAGTGCAAAAATAGAATCATAACAGATAGAAACAATTAAGTCAGTATTAAAAGAGAGATTGATAAAAATGAAAATAAAATTTCGTATTTAAATTAAGATTTGTAACGTTCTGCAATAAGTATTCATTATTTTGTACTTAGTCATATAAAATTTTCTAATGCACCAACTCGTTTTTTAGTAACAGAATTTATTAAAACTAGGTTACATTTTTACCAACATACACACTGTCTTCATGTGTTAAGCTTGCTTATCTTACTAGTAAAAACCGCAATAAGTTAGACACTTATTGCACTTATAGTAATAACATCTAAACTAAAAGTTACTTAAATCTGCAATATGTTGATTTACTAATGATAAGTGCAATAACTACACTAATTATTGCACTATTGACTAGTAAACATTTTGTCTGTTATACGACAATTATAAGTACAATTCCGTTATAGTTTAATCAACATATTTATAAATTCTAGAAACTACGCAATATTCTTTACATTGTTTTCTATAATTTCGTGAAAGTTTCGAGTCGTTATCATGGATGGGGATGGGGATCCTGCAAACGATAAAATCTTTAACCGCGTTTTTATCTGAAGTAGCTTGAACCTTGTTATTGCACTCTAAATAAGGACGGCAGAGTAGTAGTTCGTGTTAAACACCTGTGATGCTATCGAGACACAAATTGGGTAATAAATTTGCAAGTACATATAAGCTTTAATCTTCAATCATACCTGACCAACGATTTTTTTTAAATTTGTGTTTCAGGAATCACTAACAGAAATGACATTGAGCCAAGTGGCGGGAATTTTCTATGTTCTTGTCGGAGGTTTGACTGTTGCTCTTGCAGTAGCGTTCATAGAGTTCTGTCAGCATGGTAGGGCCGAAGCGGCGCGGGCAAATGTGCCATTGCGGGCCGCTTTGCGCGCTAAAGCTCGCCTGACTTCGCGAGACCACAAGAATCCGCCGCAGCGCACGCCGCAGCAAGACCACGACCGACTGGGTTGGAACGGAGCCGCGTTCGGGGTATGCGTCAATAACTGCCGAAATCATCCAGCTAAATAATTTAAGAGATTATGCAGTTTTTTGACAATATTTGTTTTAAACCTAATTTGTAGGTACATATAAAAAAAGTATAGGACTGGCATGGTCCTAGGTATGTGCAATTCTCTATTAAGGAGTCTTGAATAGAGATCACACATAGTAGCAATAAAAAAAAAAAAAAAACCTTGTCGTGTGAGCCTTTTTGTCTTTGACCAACATAATACGATCACAACTTGTAATGTTCATCACGCTCGCACAAACTTGAACTTCTAATATATATCGGCTTCACGATAGTAAATCGAATGAAAATAAAACTGGAAAGCCATCGGCACGTTCTTCGAAACCACAAAGCCAGAAGCAGCCTTTCCAGCGCTAACAAAATAAGAGAGAGAGCTTTGTAAGAAATTACGAAACCACAGAATTAATCAACCTGCTAAAAAGTTTGCATACATCACAGCTCTGTTGGTTGTATTGTAGTTCTGCCTTCTCTTCTGTTGGCTGTGGGTTCGATTCCCACCGGGGACAAATATTTGTGTAATGAACGTAGAATAAGTATATATTAACAACCATATATACAATTACAAGTCTAACAGCTAAACTGTGTTATATAGTATATATATAGTATAATGTATTATATATAATTAGCTAACTGTTTTTGGTTCCCATATCACAAGATTTGCTTAGTTTGGTGACAGAGTTAAACTTTTTAGCAGAAAAACTTGTTTAGATCTGAATTATATTTTTGCTGAACTGAGTGCCATTATATGATTGCATAGAACATGGTTGATTGTAAGTTTTAATAAATAGTTCCAGCGATTTTATCTTTCAAAATCTTGAAATGTGCCTGTCAGAGGTATATCGTACAATTTTTCATACGTAGATTCGTTATATTATATTTTATTTCGTCAACAATTTTATTATTTCTCAAATTAAACATAATAACTTTTGTATAGCTGTAATAGAAACAAATATGACAACAACTCAACATTAATAAGTTAATATCATCTCGATATTACACAGTTAAGATTTGATAAATTTCAAACCAAGATGTTTTATTATGTTGCTTATTTGAAAAATGTAAATTATTTTCTTAACCATTTTATGTTTATGTTTAAGCAAAATGAGTTCCTATTAGGAAGGAAATCGTTGGCAAACAGTCGGTGCAAGATTTATTAGTCATATTTGCTCAAAGTAAGTTGGTAAACCTGATAAAATTAAAAAAGCCACCTTTTGCAATCCATCTTTATCAACCGTTAAAATTATTATCACAGTATACCTGTTTAATATGCAGGGTGTAAAAAGACCGACCTCAAAATTTCAGGGGTTAAGAAGTACCCATCAATTAAACAACTTTTAAGAAACTAACACTGTTAACGCGAAAACTTGCGTAAAACTTGTTTATATTAAGAGTACTTTAACCCCCTGAAATTTTCGGGAGTGGACACCCTGTGTAGACTATGCTACCATAATACCTGAAAATGCTTTTTGCAATCATGCATGTCAACTAGGTATACCTATATTATCCAATACCTTTTTTACGCTAATCGCAAGTAACAAATAGTCCCCTTAGCCTACGGAACTATCTAAAGACAAGACGTATTAGTAAAACATAATATTGTTGTACCTACTTACATAGGTGCTCGTAGTAAAGGATGTCTAATGGTAGTTTTGTATAAAATGATAAAGATATGAGCTTTGTTGTTTACCTACAACTACTGGTAAAATAAATGAGCATATGCAGGACTACAGGAAAAATATTAAAAATAAAAACTTATTTTCAGTACTTTACTGCTCCGGGCACCCAGATCTCCCAAGAGGATGCAGTCCGTGCCAGCTTCACGCATGTCTGATCCGCGGGGAAGACCGTCGTCAATGTGCAACGGTCTTCAACAACCAAGCAATCGAATAATGAACTTTACCAACTATAATGCAATTTCTATCGCGATCAATAATCAAATCAGATCTTTGTCAACAACAAAACTTAGGCCTCTAATTTTTTTTAATGCCACGGCTGGCATACGAGCTCATAGATACCTGCAACACCAGAGGCGTTGCTGATGCATTGACAATATTCAGAAGGCCCCACCCTTCCTTCCAACATAAGCAATAAATTCCATACACATAACACTAAATTGGTTGTCACCTGAACTATGAGTGACCTCATTAGTAAGCTCTCATACGTTGCTTACATAACTACCAGACAAAATCGATAAATTGTAACTACGAAAACAGTTCATATTGAGTTAAAAAAATTTAAATACTGTAATTCTCGCGAAGGTATAATAATTGACAGCATTGTTATATTCCACATGAGCATAACATTAAGAATGCTACTAGATACTTTGTTTCAACCTCATTTTTGTCTATTTATTATAAAAGAAAACCATTTTTTCATTGTAACAAAAAACCGCCAAGTGTGAAACAAAATTGCGCGTCCCTTAGACAAAGAAGCGGCGGATGTAGGCTTAGCAATAAAAGCTTACGTATCCAGAGTACCAACTTTTTGGACACGGAACCTTAGACATGACGGAGGGAGATCGTTAAGGAATATGGCAAGCTTCTTTTAATAAAGAAATGTGAAATTATATACAATCTATGCGGAAAGTCCTGAAATCGGAATTGTTTGCACAATATACATTAATTAACTAAAATTTGTTCGTATCAAAACGTTTAGAATGAATTAAATGAACATAGCTTTAGATATTTACAAGTCATCGTAGGTAGTTTAAATCATTAGCAATTTAAGCTTTAAAACTTATAACTTTTTGATCTTACATAAATTAACTGTTTTAATCGAAAAGTATTAGTGTGTCGAGGTAGACACTAGAAACAATTATTATTAAGATGATCCCGATAAAACATGTTTTTTTTTGTTAGGTATGTCATCATTACCTATCGACATTTTGTTGCCTGTCAACTATCTATGTTTACTATTTCAGTTTCCGTTTCTGAACTGTTAATTATTATTATTATTATTATTCATTTATTTTCAGATTTACATCCATAGGTACAATATTAATAACACAACAAACACACAACTTACAACTAAACACGTAAATGAAATATAATACTGAATAACTTAGTAAAATGTCAAGAAATTTTGAATTGAAATTTAATGAATTTCATTCAGAAGCGGTCATGCAATTTTTTTTACTTGGTTAATTGTAGCTTAATAACTATACAATAATTAAATATGTTTCATGAAATTTATGACAGTTATAATAATACTAGATTTATTAGGTGTGTACGAATAGTATCATTAGCATTGTCAAGATGTATTTGAAAACTAAAAAAAATATTTTTATGTTTAAACCTTTAAAGTTAAGGAGAATTCAGCTGCTAATATACCTCTCGCTCGCACATTTTAACAATTTGAAAGATCTCTTAACTCACTTGTACGTTCAAAATGTAATTTTTACTCAACTGTGTGCAATGTGATTGCGCACAATTTGGTTGATTGCGATTTTTCGAAAATAAGTTTAGTGTTTCTAAATCTTTTAACAAGTCGAAACGTGCGAACAAGAAGTAACTTAGCTGTTATCGTTGCTAGTTAAAGCTAAGTTTTCCAGTAACTCAAGCAAAGTATACAAAATAAGTACATATATCCCTCGCATGAACCCTCAAGACACTGACCGACACATTTTCGAAGATATAAAAAAAATTACACTTGTGTATGTCGAAAATTTGTATACCGGGGTTGACCGCTTCACTTTGGTTGACCAACGGCTGACTGAGTTGGCTAAAAAAGACACATCGTTTATACTCGCTAAGCACAGAAAGATGTGGTCCCTCTGAACCGTAAGTTGTCATTATCGGGTGAAACCTTATATTAGCGTAGCGTTTTTAGAAGCTCTTACTGAATAATAAAGTAAAATAACTTGAGTAATTCTGTAACGGTGTTTAAATATTTAGTTCTAGTTTATTATGTAGAAAAAAGGATTTATGTTGAAACCCGGTCGCACCACTTTTTGCACCATCATCGGTAGAATTATAAGTATGACTCTCAGGGAAGTAATGTAAAGAGAACGAGGTATAAACAAAATAAGTCAAATTAGTCCTGCTCTGGTGAGGTTAAATTGGTACTATCTCAGCGTAATGCTACCCCTTGCATGAACCATGAAAGTGGTAGCTCTGGTTTTCAGATAGAGTTGACGTGGTAGGCACATAGTCACGATAAGCGCTTTTCACGAGCGTGTTAAGAAGTCTAGTCGCCATCATAAACCCGCTTAGAAGGCTCACGCATTACCAACATAAATGAGTGAGATCAAGCAGCTGCAGCAACAAAATGCGATATTGTAGCGAATGAAAAATGCAACTGGATAGGGCCGATTTAAGTATTTTGAGTTGTGTTTTTTAATTTAGTTTATTAAGTTGACCAATAAGTCTGCTGCTGTCTATTTCTATAAAAGTGACGGTGACAAGAATACTCTATTGAGCCGCTATAAAATGGCAGGGATTATGGAGAGGGCAAGTATATAAGTAGTAGTTTGGGCCGAGGTAGTGCCGTGAGGAATGTCCATTGTCCAACAATATAAATAAATTATTATAATTATATTTTAAGGAAAACTATAAAAAAGTACCTAAATGTTACGCTGTAAACCCAGTAAGCTTCTGTTGGAAAACAAAGTACACACTTTATATCCTCCCCAGCACCGACCACAACCAGCTGGTGGAAAGCCTGATAGTCCTCGAAGAGAAGGAGTTGGCAGCAATAGCCTTCGTGAAATCCTCTTCGTGAGATCCTTTGTACGTAAAGTACCATACTTTATGTAAGGGATTTGATTTAAGGATAGCTATGTATACCCAAACATTCGATGACTGCAAATGATATTCTAACATTCAAGAATGATAACTTTGATTTACAACGGGATATTTACCATGATTTGTGAGTTTAATTGCTTCCTGATATTTCAGCACAGTTGCATGCACCATGATCACTGAACTGACGTCCACACGAGTAAATAAATGTTATTGGCAGATAAATCGATCTACCCTCTTTCGCACTCTTTTAATGCGAACCACACCACACCACTACTACTGGTTTCGTTGTCACTTCCTATTCGATTTCGCTTTCGACATACAATACTAACAGTATCCAGACTTGTTATGGGTACTACTTTTTTCCGGTGTTTGCAGCATCCTATAACCGGTTTCCAGACTCCAGATATTTGGAAACCATCTTCACGGAAAGTCCTGTGTTTGGTTAACTCAATCGGCCATAATTATAGCACATCATAATGGCAAATCCATGTTCAGCAAGAGCAACTGATTTGGATATGAGGACTAACATATCCTCATGGCCAAACTCGTGGCAAAATAGGCAAAGTGCACTTGCCACCGCAGAAAGTATACTCATAGGATACCTCACGGATACCTACTATAATCATTCATCTGGGGAATACAACAAGTATATGGGGGGAGGGTTCGACTGAATGGATGAAAACAAACGCAATAGAAGCAAGGTACTGGTCCCCCCCCCCGGCGGGGGATGAAAGCGGGGACTCCCCGCTTAGTTGGGCAGGACGCATGGCAGGACCATTATGTCCAGAAATGCAACAAAAAAAGAAGATGCGTCGGGCCAAACTGCAAATCTAAGAACTGCTCTGTTAGGACTGAGTGTACGAAGTGCAACGTGGATTTGTGCATACCTACCCTGTTTTTTTATTTACCACCAAAACCAATAAAAACTGTACAATTGAATTATTTTACTTTTTTAGCTTTTCTAGTCAGGTATGTTCAAACACTTTAGTCCACGTTCGTAGCTGATCTATGATAACCAGCTACGAACATGGAATTTTTTTCTTGCTTGATATCCAGTTACGAGAACGGAATGTTCTTGCCGTTTTTTGTAGCCATGTTTCGTAGCCAGCTACGAAAGTGGTTTTTTTATCTCTGTTCATAACTGGTTATTAACTAATAATATTTTATCCACTTTCGTAGCCGAGTTTCATAACCTGGAAATATCAACTTTTCAAAACTTTTCATAACTACATAAAAAGTTATGGTGTATGGAATGATCGTTAGAAATCCGGTGGGTTTCTTGAATGCGTGGGGTAATTGCGTCCGTCTGACTGGGGAATTTGCATCCGGTGTGGCGCATTTACCCCAAAATTAGAGATTCTAAACATTTTGTCCAATAATTTATTTGTTACTTATTCTATAAAAATGGTTATCAGTTATAGATACTTATCATTAATAAAAATGATGTACAATCTGCGCTATCAGAGAGAAGAGCTTTGATCTGAAGGGATATCTACCGTGCCTGGGGATCAAAGTCGTGAAGCTGCTTCAGTTTTTTTTCTACGGTCCCTCTATGCTTTAGTTATTGCTCTGAGAGTGTAATACTTGCTCTCACAATACAGTAGGTATTGTGAGAGCAAGCAACCATCGACATTGAATAAATACTATATGATAAATACTTACAATGCAACTGGCTGATAAGAATTTCCATCTATTTCAATGTGTCATTGAAATGTCATTTGCTAAAGTCTTTTCTTTTTCTGTAATTCTTCGTGTAGTTCAAAGAAATATTTTTATGGTAGAAAGCCAAAATGGAGTCAATTGAAAGAAAATCAATTAAATTTGTGGCAACGAAACGAGGGGGCATTAAGCTGCTTTATGATGGTCGGCAGTATCATCAAAGGAAATCATATAGCAACAAAAATAAATTTTATAAGTGTTACAATTTAAGAGGCTCCACAGCCTCTTAAATTAACGTATAGTACCCGTCAAACTTCTTGGCCATCGCGCGAGGTGGTAGGGGAAAGGTTTGCACTCTTCGCACCACCAAAGAGACCTATTTTTCGTTTCTTTTTCATTCAAGGTCGTTTGTCCAAGAAGTTTGACGGATACTATAACTCTTGACAGTAAAAATAATTTCGTAAAAGAAAAATCACATGATAATAATTGCTTACCTAATTTTGTGAACAATTCAATAATTAAAAAAGTTCAAAATTTAAAAGCGATGATTAGCTCAAACCTGGAACCTATTCAGAAACAATATGAAGAAATGATTTGCGAGCTGCAGGATGATGGTACGGGGATTTAGTCAGTAAACTACCGGACTTCAATAGTTTAAAAAGTGGTCTGTATAATGCCAGAAACAGAAGTTTGGGTGTGTTAAAACTACATTATTTTAATTCTCCGGCCGAAGTAAACGTACCAAAAAAATTCGAAATTGTTTTTACTAGCGGATTTTCAGGATACTAATGATGCGGCTAGAATTCTTGTTTTTTGCTGTCCTGATATTCAAAATATTCTTGATAATTGTAACCATTTTTTTATGGATGGTACTTTTCGGTCATGTCCGGCACCATTACAGCAAATTTACTCTATACACGGATACAACAAAGTTACAAAACAAATAATTCCTTTATTGTTCTCATTTCTTCATGATAAAAAAGAGAGGACATATGAGATCGTACTAGAACTAATAAAAAATCGATTACCTAACTGGAAGCCGAAGAAAATCACGCTCGACTATGAAAAGAGTGCCATGAAAGCAATTGAAAAAGTGTTACCAAAAACCACAGTAAAAGGCTGTTTTTTCCATTCCTGTAAGAGTCTTTTTAGAAAAGCTAAGTCATTAGGACTGAAATCAAGTGTACAAAGACGACACGTTGCAAGATGTGCAGGTTTGGCACGATTACCACTAAAGAAAATTTTGTCCGGATACAAATATATCATGCAAAGATCACCTAAATGCGTGGCAGTCGAACAATTTAACTCCTATTATAATAATTATTGTTTAAACGATATTCAATTTATGAAGAAATGGTGCTGTTATAAAGAAGACATAAGAACCACCAACCACCTTGAAGGGTGGCATGCAAGACTTAGCAAGTATATGGGGCGGAAAAACCCATCCTTAGCTCAAGTGTTACAATTTTTAGTCAAGGAAACAAAGATCCGATTACGCAGTAAGTCTATCAAATCCCGCAATTATAAAGAAATTGATACATAAATAAATTCCGCAATTGAGGACCTAGAAAAAAATATTATAACTGTTGGGCACTGCCTAGAAATAATTTCTCCGTTTAAAATTTAGTATGTACAAGTTTGAATCTCTAAGAATTTTGTTTTTGGGTAGGCATTGTGTTGTCCTTGTTATTTTATTAAAAATAAATATATTTTCTGAGCTTACGAATGTGTTTGTGGTCAAAGGAGGCAGGATATTTCCTCGTTTACTTGTAAACGACAATCCCAACATTGTATTATGAGGGCAAGTATTTCACTACAAAAATCGTTTGTCAAGACAAACACGTGATTTTTTCTCATATTGACCATACACCATAACTTTTTATGTAGTTATGAAAAGTTTTGAAAAGTTGATATTTCCAGGTTATGAAACTCGGCTACGAAAGTGGATAAAATATTATTAATTAATAACCAGTTATGAACAGAGATAAAAAAAACCATATTCGTAGCTGGCTACGAAACATGGCTACGAAAACGGCAAGAACATTCCGTTCTCGTAACTGGATATCAAGCAAGAAAAAAATTCCATGTTCGTAGCTGGTTATCAAAGATCAGCTACGAACGTGGACTAAAGGGTTCAAACTAGTGCCTTGACTTTTTTGCTACTGTAAGCGCTTAGCGTGTCTATTTCGACACGTGTTTTTTTTCTAATATCTTTAAATAAATAATATTAATGGCGTATTATAAACCCCACCTTTAAAACAATATTCAATAACTAAAACAATCTTATCTGAAAAAAATATCATTCTGGCATTATTGGGTTAAACACACGTTGTCCATTTGATAAAGTACCTACTTGTAGGTACTTTACCGAATGGATTACCTTAGGTTTTGCACCTAATAGTTCAGTTTCAGATATCGCGATTTTAGGGATTTTAGGGATAGGGGGTGGATCACTATTATTTTCTAATCATTAATGATTTACTACTTAAGGGTTGGAGTGTTTTTTCTTTATATTTTTTCACCGTCAATCTTAAGTTATTGTTTTAAATGACCCTCAAACTATTAGCCGGTGATAATATAATGGGAAGGTGAGTTGAATCAGTCCGTCGCATCGACTGCGGCCGGGGCGGTGTGTGGCGGTCGATAGCTGGAACGGCAGTCTGTACCCGGGCCGGGTCACGCCTGCTGCGATCAATAGCGGCGCGGCGCGTCTACAAGAGTATAGTGGCGAGGTCTTGCCGCTAGCTCCTAGGCCAGTCGGCCGCGCTACACCGCCGGCGAGCAACGAGGCTCCGTTCACGCGCCTCCACATGTGACCGCGCGCGTCATGAGCGGCGCCCGCCCCCGATGCGCTCCTATCCTGCTGGCCCTTGCTGCCGCATTTCTACCACAAGTCAATCATGTCGCGTGAGTTTTTTTAATACAGAAATGCAAATCAAAGTCATGACGCAAAACTAGTTCTAGCTGGTAGATAGGTTTGGTACTCCGATAAACTAAGATGATCAGAAATCTTAGCGGACTAATAAAACCAGTCTGCGCAAGTTGTAATGTTGCATGGCAGTTATAACGAAACAACACTTATACACCTTCACTACAATGATAGTATCAATAAATACCCATAGGTCCATAAATGTTTTATTACATACCTATATACCTATTCCTTAGTCTAGTCTAGTAGTCTAGTAGTCTCTCTAGTCTTAGTAATTTTGACCAAGTTGCCGTGGTTTTCAGGCACCTGAAACATGTTTTCAGTCCGTTTCAGGCCATCGCCCATCGATCCATGTAATTTCCTGAAAACCCGTTTTCAAGCGTTTTCAGGACCACTTATGGACCTTTGAAGGACATTTCAGTATAGAGCCTTATTTGCATAAGAGTGAAAGAGATAGCAGACGAAAAACTTCAAAAATAATTCCATTCATGCTTTTTCGAATAATTGTTTTGTTTTGAGTTGAGCTGTCTGACAGTAAGACATTAAAAAAATCTTTCTAAGAATGGATTCATCAAAATATAGTAAACGATTTGATTTGACGGAGACCTATTTTTAAATAATAGAAGCATAGTTAGCGCTTAGCTAGTATCAAAACAAATACCCACGGCACTTTTTACCCTCAAAAAAAGTGCTTAGAACTATGGCGAGTAACTTAAGGAGCACAGCATACCGCGGCGCTATCTCGCTCGCACAATTGAAACTTTTTGAAGATATAAAATCACTGAATGTTGTGTGACTGGAAGTTACTAAAAACCATTGTTACGAAATCCACGAATTGTCAACGAAGATTTAGAACGGGCAATATTGACGTTTTTCAAAGCATATCCGAGTGCTTCAACTCGTGAAGCAGAAACGTACCTTCAAGTTTCTTGTAGCACCATTTATGCAGTTCTTCTAAAACAAATACAAGTGCTATCGTTACGGACGAGTTGTTCAAAACTTTCATCCAGGTGATAATGAAAGGCGCCTGGTGTTTTGCACCTGATAGCTTAGGGAAGAAATAAATAGGCATCGAATTTTTTTGTTTGACATCGTATTTTCCGACGAAACAAACTTTTAAAATAACGGAATGTAAATACAATCGGAAAAATTTACATTACTGGTCTCAAGAGATTCCATTGCGAAAACATGAAGGATATTCCCAGAATAAATTTACGTTTAACTGTTATTGTGGAATCCTAGGAAGCAGGAATTATTTCATAAAGATTTACAACGGCACTTTAAATGCTACGATGTATGTAGAAATTTAAACATTGTGTTTGAAGAAATGGAGAATTTGCCAATAGCCAGGATACGGGATCTGTATTTCAAGCAACTCATGGTCCGGTGAGATGGCCGGCAAGATCAACCGACCTTACAACACTTTTTATTTTTTTTTATGGGGTTACGTCAACAACGAACTATACAATGCTCGTTACGAAACAGTTGAGAACTTACAAATTCGTAGCTTGATATTTTATCGAGGATAAATCCTGTCATGGTATCAAATGCAGTAAAGTCTCTAAAGAGACGTACAAACTTATGCATTTGAGTCAATGGCAACCATTTTGAGTTAGGTAAAATTGAGATATTAAATGTATATCGTAAAAATTTGCTATTTCGTTTCATTTTTAGTAAAGCATTTATTTGGAAGTAAAGCATTTATTTATCAAGCTAAAATGTATTGCAACTATTTTATAAGAAGAACGCGTGTCGCAGGTGCTGCTGCTCTACTCATTATGGCGCCACTGAAAACCAGCGCTGTATGGGCTTGAGCTCGTACAGCAGATGCTGAGCGGTGGCCTTTTTTGTCGTCAAACAAATTGTAAATGTGGTGTTTAATATTTATAAGACAAAATATAGAATTTTCTATTCTATTCTATTTGCAAAGATTGATCCTTATCGGCAACATAATCTATTGGTTCAATATAATACAGACTTATTTTTCTTTTAAATCATTTTCGTCAAAAGTATAAGATTTTTGAAACAAATAATTAAATGCAGTTATTGTTTTATATCAAGCGCATGACTTTTTTCACGACTTTTCCTTAACTTTTGTGGTTTCGGACTTGGCCATCACCGCCCTTCCTAAAAACCATCCTGTATGTATAGGTACCTACCTGCGAAAAAGTAGTATCTGCTAAAATGACTGAGAATTGTCTTTCCGAAGTTCAAGGTTCGAACCAAACAATAATGCCATCTTTTGAGGAAAAAAATCCATCTATAAAAAAGACCTCTTTGAGCTAGTAAGGTGAAAATGCATTTCTTTTTTGTTTGCGATTCTTCTTTGATTACCGATCTGGGTGCTATCAAAAGGCACAGTGAAGGTTCTAAGCATACACTTCGTCTATCTGGCTCATCGAATGTGCGCACCATTGATAATATTTATAAAAGTCAGCAACGTGCAAGTGATGATGATGAGCGGAAAATCGCAGAATTTTAATTATCGGCATTTATGGCAGAACGTAAATTAAGGCACATAGTGATGGATCATCTCGTTGATTTACTTCCAAAAGCGATTCCAGATTCTATAATCGCAAGTAACATCAAACATAAACACACTAAATTACAAGTTGGAGCGTCTGGTGAATACTCAGCTACGGATGAAAAAATATTTAATTCAATCATTAAATTATTTTGATACCAAAATATACCCTTAGATAATACAATCGGGTTTGGTTCCGATGGATGTAACACGATGATGAACTGCCACAATTCAAAGACCTCACGATTTAGACAACTAAGCTCCAGTATTATCGTGATCAAATGCCTTTGCCATTCTTTATATTTGTGCGCTTCCGACGCTTGCAAAGAATTGCCTCACTATGCAGAAAAACGGACTCGATTGATATCCAATTACCTGCTTCAAAAATAGTAGCAAACGTCAAGCAGAGTTAAAATATGAAGACGGTATTTTAAGTCGAATTGTGACTGGAGATGAAAATTGGGTTCATCATTAAGAACCTAAGTTAGAACAAGACTGTATGGAGTGGCATAAAAAAGGCACACCACCGCCTAAAAAGTTCAAGGTATCGAAATCGGCTGGAATGGTCATGGTAACTGTTTTCTGTGATACTGAAAGAATTTGCTGATTCATTATAAAGACAAGGGAGTTAATATAACCGGAGGCTACTACGCGTCAATTCTGGAGCGTTTGAGGGAAGCACTCACAGAGAAAAGACGGATAAAAATTGGCAAAAGGCTTATAGCTCTTGCACACACAATGCGCCTGTTCACAAGACCCCTGTTGCCCTGGGTGCCCCTACACAAGTCAGGCTTCGCAATAATTTCACCCGCCATATAGTCTACAGGCTCTCTCTGCAATTTTTATCTATTTCCAAATATGAAAAAAACAGCTTCGTGGCAAGAATTTTTTTAATTCATCAAGTAGTAAAGGATGCAGTTTTAGCGTATTTTGAGGACATAATCTTTTTTGATGTTACCATATAAGAGTGGATGGATATAAGACAAGAGGAAGGCCAAAGTAAAGATGGATGGAAAGACGTCCTGTTGTGTCGACCCTACATGAAGTGGGTAAGGGCAGGAAGATGATGACGCATAGACTTTTTGAACGATCCGAAAAATGTTATCAGCTAGTGGGTGAATAACAGAAAATAAAAGAAATTCATTTTTTATTTAACTACCCCGCCCCTCCACTCGGGTATGTTTAGATAACCCTCGTAGGTATGTTTAAATTTCACAGATGTTTTTTTCTTTTCAGTTGTCTCAAATCAAAGATAACAACGGAGACAATAAAAAACACCATTTTTGGCCTCGTTTTATGCTCCAAGTTTTACCGTTGCTTCACTCGAACGCCGAGCACGAAAGTCTGGTTGATGCAGATTAATTTCACGAAGGAGTAACACGCAAAAACATCAACTTTCCTTTCAAAGATAGCTTCATATTACAGAAGTTTTGTCCAAGGCTGTTAGTTTGTAGTTGTATTGTATTCAATGAATAAATAAATAAAATGGTTTATTGTCAGTGTAGGATTTTTTTTTCACTACGCCCGGACAAATTACAACAGACTTATATTAATTATTAATTTCAGAGAATAACTCTGATTTTTCGAGAACAGCCAGCATCAAAATACGGTTGTACGGCCTCATGTCAATTTTGTCACTTTATGGCTCAAGGAAAAGTGCTACAAAAAATACACTGCTATTTTTAATTAAAACTGAAGGTATAAACACAAAATGTTAAAACAACTACTTCAAAAACACTGAAATAATAACCAACCCGAATTTGGTATTGATGCCAAAACATAACCAATTAGGTTAAAAAAGAAGAAAATAGCTTAACATGTAGGTAGTTATACCTACTACCTACTAAAAGCGAGCTTAAAGTGTGCATGCTTTTTAAGATACGATCAGACACATTGTAATTCTTCTTTCGCATCAATGAAGAATCAAAAGCAGGGTAATCTTAGACAGGGTTTGTATTGTGCATTAAGAGTTTTTTTATGCGAATGTTTTTTTTTCAGGGGTGCCGGCGGGGGAGGCATGTTCGGCGATGTCAATATATCAGCAATCTTAGATTCTTTTAGCATAAGTTATGACAAAAGAGTAAGGCCGAACTATGGAGGTGAGTACTTCTTTTGCAAGGCACCAGTAGGTATTTATTCTTATATGATTTACATGATACTCAAGGATTAATATACTTATTTGTTTGGGTATATATACTAGTTTGTTACTACTTCATAAAATAAACCACAAATTATGTTGTTTTTTTTAAATTTGTAGATATAAAATTTCTATTTATTATATAAACTTGAAGCGTCATTTTCTGCGTGATTTCACATACGCTTCGGATATGTCATAATTACCTACTCCTATTTATACATATTATTTTGCAAAATCTGTCCAATACAGATGACTAATTTTGACGATGGTAAACTACTTGTAGTATTTTATCTATCAACATCTTCTGAGGACAAGATCGCTGTTTTTTATCAAATCTAAAACTGATACTACTTCCGAGACAACTGGGAGCTAGTTTCATCGATTTGGTATTTATATTCATACATAAACGTCATTATATGTATTATTAGTAACTTTCTATAATGACGTTTAAGTGCGAATCAGATTTTTAATTCTTTATTCTTGTTGAAGCTTCCCTGAATGACTTGTTTTCAATAATCCTGGACTAAATAGACGAACAGAAATATGTAGTATCACTACAATAATTCCATAGCAAGGACATCCTCACAGATCTCAAATACCTAATTAAAATGTAACTTTTGTAACAGGCAGCAACGTACTTACATTGTCTACACCGTTGCTACTAGAATACTAGCAAATTTGCTACCACAAACAATTAAATAAAAAAATAGGTGCTCAAAATCATTTTCTCGGTCCTTCTCTCGGAAATTGCTAATTTGTGCAGAAAAATTAATAAACGTTCATTAGTATTGTTGAAAATCCGAGTTGTCATTCTGGTTGGAGGTGATTTGTCTAAGGCAACTCGATCCAATATATCGCCTCAGAGAAAGAAACCCTTTGTAACAATCAAACTATTTCACCATTTCCGCTCGGAAATTCTTTCTATTGAAAACAAGAAACGAAATAAGATACCGCGTAGTATTGTTGAAAGCAACGTGTTTCACTCGGAGTAAGACTATTTTTTGTTTTGGACGATTGAACCCTTTTCATAACCATTTGAATTAAGCATGGAGATAGACAAAAAATAACTACTGAAAGGCACAGCATGTGCTCCACCCAAGGACGTGGTTCTTGCCCTATGATCAATGTGCCTTCAAACATCTCCATAACCAGAGATAGACTAGAGGTACTGGCATATCTCGAGTAATGACAAGGTACACACACCCACAAGATGAGGGAGAACTAGCCAGGTTAGTATTTGAACAAGTATCTCTGTAGGTATTATAATTATAAAAAAGAGAACAAAATAAAGGGTGATTACAATTGTCAAATTTGGCGGTGATTTTCAGAGGCTTCACAGAATTATAATTGAATTTAGTTTTTAACAGCAAGCATTGATGCTGTATCAATTAAAAGAGACGACAACACCGACACCTGCAGTTGTCTTGTTGTTTTAGGCTAAAAACAGCCGAAAATGTACAAATGCAGGCTGCTTTTTGTGCATTACAACAACCCAACAAATAAAATGCAGAAATAACTTACTGCAAACATACAATTATGACGACCTCTGTGGCGCAGCGGGCGAGAGCCTGCCTGCGACGCAAGAGGTTGCGGGTTCGATTCCCGCCTTGGAACAAATTTATGTACGATCTGCAGAAATTTGTTCCGATGGTCTGGGTGTTTTCTATGTATAATAAAAAATATCTATGTAAGTATATAATGTATTAAATATATCAGTTATCTAGTACCCATAACACAAGCTTTAAGTAGCTTACTTTGGGGCTAGATAGTGTGTGGATTGTCCAGCATTAATTAATTTAATTTATATTGAGACAGTAGCTGTCGCCAGCGAATGATGTCACATGGACAGTGTCGTTCACAGGTTTCTCTTTCAATCTTCGGTCTGAATAAAAGACAATTCAGGCCATATTAGATGCAGTTTAAGAATGTTTGAGGATTTTATCTCTCTTTACGCTTTAAGAGTAGATAAGAAGACACTTTGGAAATTAAAACGAGAAAAATTATGCACAATTTATAGAATAATACCACATAAAACTATGACGCATTATTTGATCAGGATGTATGTAATTGTGAACTTTATCTATTTTATCAGAATGGTAGGTAGTTGAACTTTGACGAAGTCAGACTTATTGTTATTTTTTTCAATATTCTATAATCTTATACGCCTTTTTCTGCCGCCAAGCAGCAACGCTGTGTTTCGGTTTGAAGAGTGTGGTCGCCGGTGTAATTACAGGCACATGAGGCTTAACATCTATATCCCTCAAGTTGATGGACGCAGGGCAGTGCATCGTAGGGCACGTTCCTATTGTGCGTGACCTACGGGGCAATGTTTTGTTTATAGGTGATGGTTACCACTTGACATCAGGTGGGCCATCTGCTTGTTCCATCAGCTAGTGGTATAAAAAAAAAAAAAAAAAAAAAACTTCTTGAAAAACCTACAGAAGAGCGCCATTCCAGTAACTAGCACTCTTCTGTAGGTTTTAACTTTTATATCAACAAAGCAATGGCAAACGCAACAGGGAAGAGTAGGGCAGAGAGCTCACTGGTATTGAAATCCTTAATGACAAGAAAATAATGTTAACACTAAGTCACAAAACCACTCCGACGCATAACATATAATCAAATACATACCGGCGTTTGAGCCACAAGCGAAAATAACACCTAATATTAACTACAGGTGAGATAGCAGTCCGTTAAAAGTTCTACCTAGGTATATTTTGTAAAAAAAAAACAGAAAACCGAAGTCTGAAAAAATATATGTATATTGATGGTAAGTAGGTTACAAAACCGCAGAGACCCAACAAGGAGGATGAACCAAAACAAAATACAAAGAGGCAATGTAATAGGTACATACAATATCAGAACAAATATTATCATTCCACATTCAGAGCAGAAAAAGAAAAAGAGATTGCACTGAATGGTGTAAACCTTACTCATGTAAAATTGATAAATGAATTGAGATTCACACCAACAGATTACAATAATATGAATTAAAAACTGAGAAACAGAAAGTTAAAAACTGAAAACTGTGCATGAAAGCTCGCCGGACGCCACACACACACGGTTATGCTCGGGCGCAAACATAACCGAGCGGAAAAATTTCAATTTTGATATATTTTGCTCAGTTGCATGTACTTGCAACCATAACCATAGTTTTATCATATACACGCTAGGGTTTGCCTGTCAGTTATGCATGCAAGGTAATATAATAACCATCATGCAAACCCTAACGTGCATGGCCGGTTTTAATTTGTGTCATATAATCTAATTTCCGACCCGCGATTTTAACAATGTCGTCTACCCATCTCGCTGCAGGACGATACACTCCTCTGTAACCAGTTCTCGGCCACCATTCGGTTGTGATCCTAAGACCCCATCAGCTCCTGCAATCAACATACAAGTTATACAGACACCAGACATACAATCCTTCCCAAAATTCACACCAAAATGAATCTAACCAAGCCAGACCGTCAATCAGCCTCCGCAACATCCTCCAGATTCCAAATCATGAAGCAAAAACAGTCGGTCACTTACTCAGTTTCCGGCACCGCTTACGAAACATCACCTGATCTCAAGGAGCCCTGGAGAGTTTCACTCAGTCTTTATGATTTCAAGATAGAACATCAACCCTATTCTATTGATACTCTCCAGAAAGCTAAGAAAATTGTTGATCTTCTTTATGCAAACTGTACTGATGAGATGAGGAATTCTGTCAGTATCACATGGCTTCAGTTCGATAGTCAGTTAATCCCTTCAGGTTATAGAATTCAAGTAAAAATCATTATTCCGGACCAAGGAGGAGAAGGCTCAAATTCTCCATACGATTGTTTGTTAACTCTACAGTTCAGGTACACCTTACATGAAACATTTCCATGCAAAGCCGGATAACACAAACAGTGACCAAGATATGTTTAGGTAATCTGACTCTGAAATCACACAACAGAACCAATGTACCTAACTAAAAATAAAATGATAAAGCCATGTATGTATGTTGCTCCCGAGATGACATGAATCAAATAGAACAAAAGGTGACATCTTAATAACAAAAATATTTTTTATTAATGACCTAGGTACTGTTGTATCAAAACTACACAAAAGTTTAATACATGCAGCCTCTCCACCATGGGCCATGCTGGGCAATCAAAGAATGGGCCACCGAGATTACCACTACATTTTGTAAATCATATCATCATCATCCATAATAACAGAGTCATCCGCTACATTGTGCCCTCTACACTGTAATTGCCCATCATGGCCCATGGAGGCCGCATTATGCTAATAAGATAGCAAGGTTGGTTTTCAAAAGAAAAGCAAACCTGAGTATCTTAGCATGGGGGAAATAGGCTTTCGGGCCATTGATGAAATACTAGTGCTAAATGCTATGATATTTGTAAAGGTGCATTTGACCACCCTTACAGATTTTCAGATTTTTTTATCTAAAGTACAATGAGATCCGAGGAAAAGAATACCAACTAAAAATCCCCTGGATTAGTCAGAAACAACAAGATTTAATAACACTATATATGTAATTTACACCCATATTTTTTTAGGGCAAGTTTTATCATCTCCAATGCAAAAGTCATGAAGAATAAATCTTACTAATAGGTATTCAGTCAACATCAAAAATAAGTTTCAGCGACTGTATATCCTTCTGTAACCATCTCCATGAAAGATCCAGATAAATTTAATCTGATTGAATAGGTAGTTGTAGTATTTTTATTGACCAACATTGAAACAGGTCTTGGCCTAAGAATTAAATCAACCATACCATAACAACCCAGGTACTTTTATAGATAATCATTTTATTAGTTCCTTTAAAACATGTCCCTATCTTAATAATGTTACTCAGGTACATGTAAATTGCATTTGATAGCCCTCACAGCTCAGTTCCTAATAACTGCCTTCTGTACTGTAGGTCGTGGGTTCAATCCCCACCACACCAAGAACAAATTTTTGTTGTCTGGGTGTTAATTAATATACCTAATGTTTAATGTTTATTTACAAAAAAGTAGGTAGGTATGTGTATTATACCAGCTATCATTACATCCCATAGTAAAAAGCCAGCTTAATTAATTCAGTACCTACCTAAGGTTCCCAGTAAGGTGTTGTAACCACTAAATTGAGAAACATTTTTTTTGGTCTGAGGGTTACTAAGTAAAGTAGGTAAGCATACCATCACCTCCACAGTTGAAAGGCTCCAGGCATCCAATCCAATGTTTGCATTTGAATGCAAGCATTGTTCAGTCAACAATGCAACCTGAGAAATACAAAAACTTATTAATGTCGCACTTGGTAGGTAGTTAACTGGTACTCGAAAGGAATCTATATAGGTAGGCAATGGTGAGACAACTTACAGAATGACTTAGTTACTGATACTACAGACAAAGCCTCTGGCTACGATTTACCACCTACGCATCATACACACCCTCTGCAGCGCAAAACAATGTCAAAACACAATTGTAATTACTCATGAAAAGTGTAAGTATAGCAATGTAGGATGGAATTTTGTTGAGATGATTAATAGACGCACCTATGTAGGTACAAATTCTGCCACCATTGCCGCATTTTCCGTTTGACTACTTTGACTTGGCTAACGTTCAGTCGGTACACCAACACCACACCATCCATACACCAGCTAGGTACTAAGTTAGCAGGTAAATTTAGTAAATTACTTACAGGCACCGACATGACAAAAAAAACGCAAATTCTTCACAAATATACCTAATTTGAAAAAACAAACATGGAGCGCAAACAAACAAATGGAAATCAAAATCGATCGAACGAAATCAAACTAAATACAAAATGAATGAAAATGAACGAACCACCACCAATCAAATCAATCAAACAAACCCATGAACAAACCGGCCGGAAGGAAGGAAGACGGACGAAAAAACGCATCGATTAGTGTTGCCAGATCAGACAATTTAAGGGGTTGTAAAGCGATAGCTGTGCTTCAAAAACGCGGATTTTTAACATTAAAAGTGGATTTTTTGTTTTATCATTTACATTGATTTTAAACGGACTTAAAAAAAGGAGGAGATTCTCAATTCTACTGTTTTTTTAGGTTTTTTAGAGCTTTTTTTCGATGGATCAATTTGGTTGGTTTTTAATCAAGAGCAAAT
This sequence comes from Plemyria rubiginata, assembly GCA_963576535.1. Taxonomy (NCBI): domain Eukaryota; kingdom Metazoa; phylum Arthropoda; class Insecta; order Lepidoptera; family Geometridae; genus Plemyria; species Plemyria rubiginata. Next base: position 9,567,407 of record OY754905.1, read on the forward strand.
TCCTTGCGAATTGCTACACACACAGAGAAGTCTTTACGAGAACCCTGGGAACCAAGGCCCTCTCGCTTGCTCGCGGCTTGAATTGCTCAAAAAGTTGACAGCAGAATAACATGCAATGCATGCAAAAGAGGTGGCACGCTAGGTGATCAAAATAAACGCAACTTTTTAACCTCGACATGAGGTAATGTACCCGCCAAAAAAAGGGATTGTTCTTGTAGATTCGAAAAAAGCGGTATCGCGTAAGATAAAGGCGTATTCTTTGTTAAAAAGGCGGGGAAAAAAGCGGAAAAGCGGTACATGTGGCAACGCTGCCGCTGGCTGGCGACCAATCCAAGTTCAAATTCCTTGGTCCAATCAATCCAGACAATCAATGGTCGCGTCGCGTCGGTTTTTTTGGTATATCCGGTGATGCCAGATCCTCTAATTAATTAATTTAAAAAGTTTTGAATCTAAGCAACCTACCTACATGTACAACTTTACAAAAAATACAAATCTTTCTCTTTCAATTTACCTACTACCTACGTAGAAGACTTTACCTACGTAGTAGGTAAGGTACTTAGATATAGACGAACTAAAGCTTATCTAAACTAATATTTTTTTTTTTACTTATAAAGAGGAAAGGTTTGATTGTTTGTTTGTTTGCATTGAATAGGCTCCGAAACTACTTGACCGATTTGAAAAATTCTTTCACCATTGGGAAGCTACACTATCCCCGGTGAACATAGGCTATATTACATTTTCAAAAAAATTTGGGATCCTTACTAAAATTCAAATAATGTAACCCAAGGTGTAAAAAAAATCGTAAAATATTCTTTACATCGCGTGCACTGCGAAAACTATTGATGATAGAATAAAATAATGTTCTACAACTTTGCAGAACACATCATTATTTACAAAAAGTGTCGCGACAGTATATGGCTAACTCTTATAGTTATGCCACAATAAGTGTTTTTTTATTTTAAAATTTTAATTGAAATGCCGCTGCTATAAGAGGCTCTTTATTTGTATCTTGGTATTAATCCTTATCAAAATAAATTACTTCATATTCAAAACTGCTTTAATACCTTTATAAAACTTTTTAAATTATTCAATTCGGACATTCCATTCGAAAGATATCACAAGTTTAAAAATGTAAGTATTAGAAAAAGGTCGCGTGGTAGCCAATCACCCTGGTTGGCGAGCTAGGCTAGGCTCGACCGGCCTCACGGCTTTTCATCATTCCGTCTGGTGCAGGTGCTATCCGGGCATGGATGCTTTGGGTCGTACCTGCACCGGATCGGAAAGGAGGGTGCCCCGTCCTGCCACCATTGTGGCGCGGTGGAAGACACGGCACAGCACACCCTCGAGGTGTGCCCGTCGTGGGCCGAACCGCGCCGCGACTTGGTGGCGGTAGTTGGGCCAGACCTGTCGCTCCCCAGCGTGGTGAACTCCACGCTGAGGGACGCGACAGGCTGGGCAGCGGTCGCCTCCTTCTGTGAGGACGTAATGTCCCAGAAGGAGGCAGCAGAGCGCGCGCGGGAGGCTAACCCTTAGGCGCCGCTCTGCAGGCGGAGGAGGGGTAGGAGAAGACGTCTTCCCTCCCCTCAAGGTGATGAATAGCGGAAGATAGGCGTGGAGGCGCCATCTCTCGCATTGCACTATTCGCCACCTCCGTCGAGCGGGAATGATCGAGCACTCGCGGTCGTTCCCGGGCCTCTCCCTCCAGGAGGGGCGTGTAGGCCCCGCTGTCAAGGCGGGCGGTCGTCGGCGGGGAACTGGACGAAAAGGTTCTGCCAGTTTCCCAGTTCCCTTCCATGGTGACGACGCGGGAGTGCCACTGGGTCGTTTAGTGGGTATACCGGCCCTCACAGGCCGGGGAGTCCCACATATCTCCCCCATTGGAGGATGGGGGGGATATGTGGGAATGCGTAACGCATTTTTCCCAGCGAAAAAAAAAAGGGGGCCGTACGGGTGGGGAGTCAATGTCAAGAAATGAAGTCGGCTCCCCTACGCAACGGTAAAAAGTTAAGTAATAAAAATAAAAGTTCATTAAAATAATAATGTTCAAATTTTCTTTATACTTTTCTTTTTTAGTAACCTAACGCAAATAGAAGGGTTTATGTGTGTGTATTATAATTTTGAAATTATTGTTAAATACCCGTGCGAAGCCGGGGCGGGCCGCTAGTAATATTATAATAGGTAGGTACCTAAGTTAAGTACCTGGAAAACTAGTAGGTACAGGTACCTAAGTACTTAGGTACCTAATTATTTATGATGTCGTGTTAAGGCTTCGGTGACAGCGGCTCGCAATTTCGAGGTGCTATAGGCTATTATTTCATTTTATTTCATTTCGGGGAGGTTGTTTGAAAAAATAACTCTAAAGAAACACGCATAAATACTGTTCGAACACAAATAATACAATAGTATAAGGGAAACATGCCCGAATCAGAAATCATTTTGGTATTAGTATGTTTGGTCTTACATTTACCTAATACCAAAATGATTTCTGACTCAAGCACATTTCCCTTATATTATTGTATTATTTGTGTTCGAACAGTATTTATGCGTGTTTCTTTAGAGTTATTCTTTTAAACAACCTCCCCGAAATGAAATAAAATGAAATAATAGCCAATCGCACCTCGAAATTGCGAGCCGCTGTCACCGGACCCTTAACTGTATGAGTTATGTAGGTAAATCGGAAAACGAATTCTACGGTAGAATTCGTTTTCCGATTCGCGCGTCGGGGTAGAATTTCTACCCAGACGCGCGCCGCCGACGACGCCAGATATAGCTACACCTATGTGATCACTCAGGTGCACTCTTAGTGAGGCACGAGATAATGAAGAGTTCTTCAATTTTCGTGTACTGAAGTGCGCTTTGCCATCCGGTATCGGTTTTTTAGCTAACATCAAAGCGCTCACTGTTGAACGTGTTGCAATGTTTGCCTAAACTACATCATACAAGAGCTATGATGTAGTTTAGGTACCTACCTACTACTAGGTGATTAAGTACCTACCAGACGTGATTAAGTAGGTCAGGTACTTAATCACGTCTGGTAGGTACCTAGGTACCTGCCTACAAAAGTAGGTACCTACCTTGGTAAGTAGGTACCTACCTTTAGTAGGTTTAGCTAGGTATCTAACCGAGTTAACAGTCCTTTAAGTAGGTAGTACCTAGGTACTTATAATAACTGGTAATCTAGGTAGGTGTGTGGAAAACGCAATTGAAGTTTTGATTGCCAATTTTGTTGACTAATGAATGCAGGTGCCGGCTGGCGAAACTAGAATGGCTAGAGAAATAAATGGGTACCTATTTGATTATTGTAGAGCTCATACCTAGTACAGGCGATTGCGCCGCGCAGATACCTACCTAGGTAGTGACTTCTAATAGGTACCTAGGTAATAAGCCGTCGAATATTATGTAGGTGCCTGCTTACGTAGGTACCTACCTAATCTCAATAGCGGCAAATCGCGATAATGTTCAGAATAGGTACCTACATTGCTGGCCAGAGCCAGCAATGGTCACAACTCACAAGGTAGGTATTTAAATAGACTAGTTGCGCCCCGCGGTTTCACCAGCGCAGATTTAAATCCCGGTATCCCCACGGGATAAAAAGTAGCCAAGATGTGCTATTCCAGACTATAATCTATTTCTCTGCTAAGTTACATCTAGATCTTTTCAGCCGTTCCGGCGTGAAAGAGAAACATCCATCCATCCATCCATACTTACAAACTTTCGTGTTTTTATTAGTAGTAGGTACCTAGAAGGATATAAGTATCAATGAATAGCGCGTCGTAGGTTTCCCAAATTAGGATTTATATTCATAATCCTAACGAATTACCCAATAACGGTCTTAGTATATTATTCTGCTGAATATTATATCGTTTTCAGGACCACCCGTGGAAGTGGGGGTCACCATGTACGTGCTCTCCATCAGCTCTCTGTCTGAAGTGAAAATGGTACCTTTTAGTAGCAAACTCTGCAAACAGCGCATATTTTATCAGAATTTGATTCTTTAGTTTATCACCAGCATTAAACAGTCCATCGTAGCACTCGTGACCGCAGTTCGATTGCATAAGTCGAGGGCAGGCACGGCACGCAGCAACTTAGCACGGCAAGTTGCGTGCATCTTTGGCACATACCGAGCCAATTTCATTGTGTCCTATCTACTGGCAAGGTGTCGGTGCCGCGATGCCGTTGGCATGGCACTGTGGCACTCGCATGCACCGCGTCTCCGCTCCGCATGTAGCTACCGGACGCGAAGGCAGCGGCGACGACGACGGACGCGACGATGGCAGCCCCCTTAAGCCAAGGATACACTAGGGGGCAAATGGAGCAACATGTTGCGGAACATGTTCCTTAGCAACAACGTAGAACATGCCAAAGTAAATGTCGCGGAACATTGTGTTGGCCACACTAGTCAGTGTTTATAGAAATGTCGTCCGATGAGTTTGTGGCTATTTGTGCTGCGTACATAGTAATAACATCGAGTGTTTTGAAACTTAAGAGAAAGAGAAGGTGGTGGATGCGGAATACTTCAATGAGAAAGAAGCACCCTACTCTAATTTCAATTTCTCACAATCCTTCAAGGTTTGCTGGAAGAGAACTCTTTTTAGGGTTAGCTCACCTATGTACATGTTTTTTATTTAAGTTTACTGTATGTTCTAATTGTGTGCAATAAAGAATAAAGAATGAAAGAAGAGTTAATATTCTAAAGACAAATGGCGAGACACTGACGCGGGACACGTGCGCTCGCTCTCGAGGCGGGAGCAAGCAACATGCCCCGCGTCACGTACAATGTTGCGGGGCATGTTGCGGGCATGTTGCGGGACACTATGCAACGTTGCAGCATCACGTAAATTAAGTGCTGCGCGTCATGTTGCGTAACACAATGTTCCCTAGTGTATCCTTGGCTTTACTCGCACCCGCGCCTCTCACATCCTCTCGGTGATGGGACACGTCACCTTCCCCTGGTTTGGTTTTCACGGCGCGAGGCGCGCGCGCGACTCACAATTGGGCTTGATTGCAGGTCCGCCAGTGGAGGTGGGCGTCACCATGTATGTGCTATCTATCAGCTCCGTCTCCGAAGTGCTCATGGTACTCGCCTCTTAGCTCCCGCTTGTCTCGGTCGCTCCGCCGCGACCGAGCAGCCCCAGACACGAGGCTGCGAGCATGACCGCGTTTGGTGGATCAATACGCCCTTTGTCCGCCCAATTGCTTTCATTATGTGTCTTGATTTATATAATAGTACCTACTACATGTGATTTACCTATTTATTCCAAATTGTGTAAAATGGATTTTATCTTAAGAAACGCAAACCGTTTTCTCAAACCTTATAATTATCCGATTGTTTCCTGCAGTCCTCGTATCTCCAGTTGCTGCCTTTACTAAAATACCTAGGTGACCAAACTTTGCTCGGTTGCTCAAAAACGCCATTTACTGACGTAGCTTAAAAAATAATAGTAGGTACCTATACTACTTACTTACTCGGCAATAGATGTCAGGAAGAGTCATATTTTTCACTTATGTTTTCATTGTCTGAAAACAAGCACCCTAATTGCCTAACTCTCAGGTAATCGTAATCGGCACAGATGAACTTGATATGTAGTACAGAAAATTTAACAGTTGAAACCAAGAATATCGTCATGGTAATGGGCGTTATGTTAGACAATATGGCCCCAGGTTAAAGCGACATTTCCTAAAGATGAAGATATTAGATGAAGTTAAAGTCTGTTATCATTATGCATCCCATTATTCATAATTACTATGCAGAAAGTATAACAAATCGAATGAACTGATCACACTATTCGCGCTAGGGATGTATAAGTGTCGAAATTTCTTTTTTGGCTTCGCCCGCGTTAGGTACTTTAATTTTTTTTTCCTTTTTAAAGGAAATTTCAAAACTGTTAATTAATTTACTTTGGTTTATCTTTCACTTCATAATCTTGCAATTTTCTACTCTTATTATTTCATAATTCAAAGTTTAAGGCCTCACGTGCTCGATGCCGCCATCCTTTCAAGAGATCATTAATTCGACTCATTACTTAAGAGTGATCTGTATGGATGCTAACTTTGCGGTAAACCCTAGTATCTTCAACATCTTTTTATGCATTTTAGTAATGTAGTTTAGAAAAATAACTAGAATGTGAATTCATATAATTAAAGATACAGAGTACCCATAATGTTAGCACTTGTATAGGATAGATGGGAATCTAATGTCAAACTACGCTAATGTCTGACTATCGAGATGGCTTTATCTCGATAGTCAGACATTAGCGTAATCCGGGCCACTGGTTCAGTTTGAAATGAACAGCACATCAGTTTTCCATCTGTACCTTCTGTCTGTCACCACTTCAAGGCTAAGCTGTGCTGTCATATAAGTCTGTGATATAAACTGTGTTGTGGCTGGTAGGGCTAACTTAATTTTACTCTAATTAAATCGGTATCCACCTTGAAAGATTTCCCATTATAATTTTAGGTTAGCGTATAAAAGAGCAAAATATTAGGGTTTACTTAGTTTGGAGTTAGATTGCCCTATGTGAAATGTCCACCCAGTTTGTATAGTATTAAAATATTACTTATCTACTTTATAACATATGTATGTGTAATAATACATAATAATTAATATTTATTTAGTTTTGTAGGTATATATATATATATTAGGTATTATATATCATATATCTATGCATGTATTATATATATATTTTTTTAATAATTTAATTTATGTATGTATATTGTGTATAATATATTATTCGGGTAGGTTATTAGATTAGTATGTAAGCAATATCTTATTGTTTTTCTACACCAACGTCCTTTATCGTTCTTGTCAAATCCAGTCCATCCCAAGGTTGTCTGGAAGAGATCGCTTTTAGCGATAAGACCGCCCATTGTATATCACTCAGATGTTTTTTATTGTTATGTTATGTGTAATTATTATGTGGTGTGCAATAAAGTATTATCTATCTATCTATCTATCTAATATACATATAGGTACTGCAGATATGTGTAGGAATTTGAAATTAGGTATATTTTACAGATGACAAATCTTGTGCATCCAACATGTTAAATTGGTTTCTATGTAGGAAGTTAGCAGTTGTTATTAGTAGGTAAATATTTAGCTTTTAGACCACAGTCATGGTTCCTTAGCAAACTCAAAGAATATGTTGCTGGTCAATTCTCTAATTATAATTAATTGAAAGCAGCAGGACAATTGCCACTTTTCATTTCTAGTAAAGCATAACAATAATAACTAGTCCTAATAATTGGATTATTATGTTAACTGATCGAGTAAAATAATTTTCATGAGCTTTGTAATGCACAAGCCCTCTGGAATTACGACGACTGCGACTGTTTATCTCGTGACTCATAGTTTGATGTTTATGTACGTGTTATGTGTATTTACTGTAGAGCCGAATTTCGATAATTACAATCTTTACATATCCTCCAGTGACTCGGAGAACATTACTTGAAAAAAATCCAAGCCTATCTGATCTAGAGTTATAAAACTAATCGAAACCTACCTGATCTAACAAGTCAAAATTCTCGTTCGAGAATCCCAGTGGAAACCAAATCAAGGGGAAAATATCACAATGTGACGTGACCCATGGCCCCGGGGAAGGGAACGGTAAAGTAGCTTGCTTAGATTACTTAAAAAACTACATAGTACCTACATAATTGCGTTCGTTAGTCTAAGTATCAGGTGTTTATAATTCAACGGTCATCAAAACTAATTTTATAATTACCTAGTTTACCTAGCACCTAGACAAATGTCTCCTAACTTAGTACCTACAAGAATAGACTGTTTTTCTTCACATTATAATTGCCATAACTTAGCAAGCTAACTAACAAAAGCGAGAAGATGGTGTACGATATCTTTTATTTTGTGTAGAGTATTTGTTTGTGTAATGTTCCGGAAAAACAGTTTGAATTATGAAGTTTCTTTGTTAGACTTAGGTACTATACTACACTATAATGCCCATCTAGATTGTAATGCTAATGACTAATTTCAAATGGAACACATAATTTAGAATGAACATGAGGTTTCAAGTAGCAATTATTGCAATAATGTACAATATTTAGCATTCACTAATTTACGACAAATTTAAGGATAATCTCGACAATGTTTGATACCACCGAGCCAATAACGAATAGTAAATTATTGTCGAAGTCAACGGAGGCTGTCTGTATTTCAGTTAATAATTATTGATGATCTAATCGGACGTCTAAGCTTGCTGGCTTCAACTGCCTCAACCGAGCCGTGGGTCGCCGGCGCTGCCGCCCCTCCTCGCCCGTCCTATCACTCATAGCACCTACCCTTTACTTATTTAAGGCCTGACTTACACATCAAGCTTCATCTCACAAAAACATCATGCACTTATTACATCTTCAATTCATGCTTATTGCTCAGTTTGTATATCGTTGTAGGTACAGTAGAAGTGTGTCTTTATTCTGATGTTACAGTAGTTGCAGATTCTATCTGAAGTTGCAAAAGTATTGCTTCGGACCTTACAATACATACACTTATCAGCTTTTACTACAATGACATATTGCACAGTTTCTGTAATATTATTTTTCTTAGAAAATGATACCGCATGTTTTTTTTAGTTTTTAAAAAAATTTAAAAAGAATTATTTTGTTAATTTTTAATCTGTAACAGTTATCACGCATTTCAAAATATTTTTTATGAATCTTGACAAACGTGAAACTCAATAAAACTAGATTTACTGAATCATTTTATTTTAATAACAAATAAAGTATATAATTAGAAGACTAATTTTTAGTTTGAAGAACTGCTCTACACTACACGTGTATTAAATTTATAAAAGTGAATGTTTCTAACAGGTAATAATAGATTTATTGATATTCCCAGGACTTTACGTTGGACTTTTACTTCAGACAGTTTTGGACTGATCCAAGATTAGCATACAAAAAACGAACAGGCGTGGAAACTTTATCCGTTGGATCTGAATTTATAAAAAACATATGGGTACCAGACACTTTCTTTGTAAATGAAAAGCAATCTTACTTCCACATAGCTACTACTAGCAATGAATTCATACGCATTCATTACTCAGGCTCAATTACCAGAAGTATCAGGTTTGTATTGTATTTATAAAGACTTACAAATCTTTAGAACTCTTGCATTGTCAAAATGTACATTATCTTTCAGATTGACGATTACCGCGTCATGTCCAATGAACCTTCAATATTTCCCGATGGACCGCCAATTATGTCACATTGAAATTGAAAGTTGTAAGTATTTTGGATTACTTTATTACATAGGTACCTACTGTTTGTGTATTTTAAAACGGGTTAAAAAAGTGGCAGACGTTGCTTTAATTTAGCGTAACCGAGATGTTACGTACGATAATTATAATCGCTTAGCAGTTACTATTTTACTAATTGTTTGTTATAATAATTACCGGTAAAAATGAATTCAGGAAAATACAGAAGAATGGACTAAAACACATTTATAAAGTCTCTTTTACAGGTGGTTTCAAAAGTTACGCAGTCGGCGAACTGAGCTCGTATTGCACTTTAACTGTCTCAATCGTACAGAATATTTTATTATATTGCGGTTACAACATTTTCATATTTTGTGTGGTGCAGTGCACCAATGTTGTGATAATACATTGTTCGGGTTTGTTTGACTTAAGGCCGGTTTCTTATCAGATGACGGATTTCGCCATTTCAGCTTTTACTTCAAATCAGATATAGAGATATCAAGTAGGTAATTTGACATCCGATTAGTTTTGATCGAGCTTTCAGTTGAGTAGGTAGTTTGAATTTAAACGCTATTGAAAAGTTGCCTGTATTGAAAAATGGCTAGGTTTTCATTTAATTGATAGTGCTCTCCGTGTTCCAAAGGCCTGTCATATCCACTCGTCATGATTTTGAAATATTCAGACTGAAAAAAAACCTGAGACAACTTTACGAATTCGATCCCTAGGCACGGTGTCCCCTCAGGTCTTATGGTACCAAGTACCATCTCAAGATCAATTTAAATTATATTTCAACACAACCTCTAAAGCCATCGTCATGTTTGAAGGCGGAGACTAGTTTTTCCTGAAGTCAAAATTTGCCGGTAGATAGAATAAATATTTAATTTTGAAAAGAAGTACATAAATCTTATCTCTAAAATAATTGCAATAGAAAATGACAGTCTATGTTAACGTTATTATATGCAAAGCTTTCAACACTATGATAAAAAAAATATGTATGACAATCCAGCGCACCGAAAGCCGAAAGTAAATTATGTGCTGTAATCACTCAGTGCAACATAATTATCGTCGACACGTGCTGTGTTTTATCGCGTGTTTTATAAGTTCAGCGTCTCCTTCTCGCATACAGCACCAGCAGAAGGCAGACTCGTAGCCTTTGTATTCACGAGCATCAAGCAATTGACATGATATTGTGACATCGATGGTGCGCGGGTGACGAGGCGGGTGGCGGGGGGCGGGGACGGTGGCGCCCGTGGGCTCTGGCATCTACCGAGGACCGTGCCGCAGAGGGAGGCGCCCACGCCCGACCGCTGCACTCACTTTCCCTTGCATGCATCATGATCATGACTTGTAATTAGCTCTACATTCGCTTGCTCTCTTATACTTTAGATAATAACTTGCATGACAAATTGCACTTGGCGCTGTCTTCATAAAATTTATTTATTTTATTATACTATATTATCTTATATATTCGTTTGAATTTTATAGTTATTTTTATTTTTGATTTATTAAACACCCCTATAATATTTGACCACTTTTTAGGTAGAAATTGATGTAATATTCATAACGTCTTTATCATCCGTACAATCCAGAAGTGTTTTGTAGCGTCTGATTTGTTCACCTCATGTTTCCATTTAAACTCCAAGTAAGTTCCTGTTTTGGTACACGCGTAAGGGAATCGCGATGCTTCTCAGCGTAAGTGATAGCATTTTGTGTGTTTGGCATGTCTCCGGAGTCGGGTACACGATGAGAGATATTCGGTACCTATGGAAAGACGGACCGACAAGCGTCGGCATGAGCAATGAGGTGCAGCTGCCGCAGTTCCGGGTGCTTGGTCATCGACAGCGCGCTACTGTTGTTGCACTGACGACAGGTAAATTTCAGCCAGAGCCGCTCTCTCAGCACACGTTCATCATTCTGCCACCGACCCCGTCTCCCTCTGCCCGTCTGCAGACTTGATACCGCGACACTGGCACACACGCTAACATGACAATGACAATAGCACGACAAGACGCGCGTTCCCAGGCTCGCGACTTCCTTGCTCTTACCCCGATCGACTAATGACTCGACTTTTAAAACCCATTGAAATGGGCCTGGGGTGATTCATTTATTATATCCGCTGCGCACAGTCGGCTACACGATGCGGGACATCCGATACAAATGGAACGAGGGGCCCAACTCTGTGGGTGTTTCCAGCGAGGTGTCACTGCCGCAATTCAAGGTGCTGGGCCATCGCCAGCGGGCCATGGAGATCTCACTCACGACAGGTACTTGGGTTCGGGAGAAGCTAAAGTCAAACTAAAAATGAGTCATTACCAAAAACTACTACTACGTGGCACCCTGGACATGACTTGACCAGCCACGATCTTTTCACGTCCTGCTTTTGTATTAGTGCACTAAATACACTGAGTGGTGTGATTGTAACAGCAATATTATATTTACATTGTTTCTGTCAAGTGCATTTACTGTTGACAAATGTTACTTAATTTTACTACTAGATTATGATAAAACTCAAAAAATGTTTCAATAAGGATGGCAAAATATTTTATGGGCCGTTTTTTCAAAATGTATAGTGATGAGACTAATAATATTTGTATTTGTTTACAGGAAACTACTCAAGATTGGCATGTGAAATTCAATTTGTACGTTCTATGGGCTATTACTTGATTCAGATTTATATTCCATCTGGACTCATTGTGATAATATCTTGGGTTTCTTTTTGGTTAAATCGAAATGCCACACCTGCTCGGGTCGCTCTTGGTGTAACCACTGTCTTAACTATGACCACTCTCATGTCATCAACTAATGCAGCTTTGCCCAAAATTTCCTATGTCAAGTCTATTGATGTTTACTTGGGGACTTGTTTCGTCATGGTGTTTGCCAGTTTACTAGGTAATATTTAAGTTTTATGATTGATAAAGAAAAGGTTAATAACCAAAATGCTGAGTTAAACTACTTCTTCACAGCTCAGTTGGTAGTAGCTCCGCCTACTACGCCGTAGTTCGATCCCCACCGAGAACAAACATTTGTGTGATGAATATTGATGTTTGTTCTCTGTCTGAGTGTTTTATGATTTTATAAATATATATAAGTAGCACATCTAGCTATCTGGTTCTCTTATCACAAGCTGGGGCTAAGTGTTGTGTGGTATGGCTACCAATATTTAAATTTAATTTATCTAGAACATAGTTTTACTAGGTATAATCAGAAGTAGTATTTTTTGTGTTCTTTTATTTGTTGATCGCTTATTGATGTTTTCTGTTCGATTTTTTTTAAACAAAATGATTCATTTCATAATTTTTCAGAATATGCCACCGTGGGTTATATGGCTAAGCGAATACAAATGAGAAAACAAAGATTTGTAGCCATACAGAAAATAGCTTCAGAAAAGAAATTGCCTGTCGACTGTCCACCGGTGGATCCACATACTCTGTCCAAAATGAGTACTTTAGGCAGGTGTCCTCCGGGACGACCATCGGTAAGAGGAAAACAACACTGGAAAATTAACGTTTTCTTACTTACTACTTGCACTTTTAAACGTTTTTTTTAATCTTTCAGGAAGTTCGGTTCAAGGTTCATGATCCGAAAGCGCACTCAAAAGGAGGGACCTTAGAGAATACTATAAATGGAGGAAGAGGAGGCGCTGAAGAAGAAAACACAGGAGCAGGACATTTACTGCACCCCACAAAGGTAATTTTTTATCATACAAAGCTATAACCGAATGTGCAAGGGCGAATATTTTGCTGGCGTAGTTTATTGCACAAAATATTTTATATGTAAGCTTTGGCACAATGCCGTAATTCTAAACGTTTTATGACATTTGATATTCATATGCTGTATTATTTGAAATTATTGATGAACCATGATGCTCACTAATAAAAAATATACATTAAGCTTTTTGCGAAGATTTTTTTGTCAACCAGCTTATAAGGTCGATTTTTAGGACTAAAACAAACTTATATAAAACAGCAAACACTCTTCATAAGCGATTAATATTAATAATGTAAGCGTAAGTACCAGGGGAAGGTTTTTATCCAGCAGCGGGATGAATCAGGCTGAATGAAAGTAAAAGTTTTGTGATACATAGTTACCTACAGCATAATTATGTTTTGAAAACCCGTTGACTAAAGTTTTCATCTTTTTAACAGCTGTTGTATATTTATAAATCTTAGGGCCATAACCTGTTCACCCACGGGTAAATACTGTAGTTTTAGCCAAGGCGATCGTTTTTGTTACATATTTACCAAACCAAATATATCTCTTCTTTTCAGGATATTAGCAAATTATTGGGTATGACCCCTTCGGACATTGACAAATACTCTCGAATAGTATTCCCCGTGTGCTTCGTTTGCTTTAATCTTATGTACTGGATTATTTACCTTCACGTTTCTGACGTCGTGGCTGACGATCTGGTTCTTCTGGAAGAGGAAAAATAGAGGGATTTGTACATTTTCCACTTATTTTTCCACTACTCTTAGTTTAAAATAGTAATTTGAAACATGTTTTAAGCTATGTGCCAAGAATACTGCGCAAAATACTATTAGAAAGATTAACTGTGTGATTAACGTGATTAACTTGATTAAGTTTGTTGAACATCATGATAGCCTATAAAATTTAAGAACGAAAACTAGTAACGTATTTGCTATGCCATTTAAATTTAATGAGTAGCTTTTATTCTAAAAATATCAAATCGTATAAGATAAAAAAAAAATAAAGTTCAATAACAGATTTTTTACTGACATTCGCGTTTATTTGCGTGACATTCTTTATTTAATTTGCTAATTAATTAAAAAGTGCAAAAGTTTCAAATTGCTATTGAGTGGTTAAATGAGTGGAAATTATTTATAATCTATAAGAATTATTCTGATGCTCAAATTATTCTGCTTGAATATACTTATAAAGTAGAAATAGGTACATATAGTAGAATTTATAATGGACATTTTAATTATTTTCTGTAAACAGTTCTATGCTTATTTTTTGCCTATGATAGATTATCGTTCATTTAGGTAGTTTTGATTTAGTAGTAGCCAAACATATTGACTAGAATATTGTGCGATATTTTAGTTCTTTATACTCTACTTTAATACCGTAGCTTGTTAAAGTGTTTTACATAGCTCCCAAATGTATAAATAATACAAGGCATTTTTTACAGCATCAAATACTGTTGTAGAAACGCAATCCTTCAAATTATAAAATAATTCTAACATCTTCAAATAAAATCAAATTCATCATCAAAAATGTATGGATTGTGTGTGCCAACGTATTTTAATGATGCGCCGAAACACTGGATAACCAATAGTAACCATTTGCAGTCCAAATCTTTTATTTGATGTTGTAATAAATACCTAGCTTAACTATACTATACTAATGGTTAAAAGTAATTTCAGATCAAATAATCACAAAGCTTCCTGCGTTCAGCAGTTTTTTTTATAATGTATGTTCCTACAAATTACATTCGTTAATTTTATTAGTGGCATGCATGCGTCAAAACGCCTTAAAACAGCATCCAGTAACTAAGAGCTGGATAAGAATTTAATTTAATCTGAGAACATACCAGAATTATAAAATGATATAAGTAGATTTAAGTAAACATAGTTATGCAGCTCTTTAGTTCAGCATGTACCTTCCTAATTACCGTACAATATCATTATTATATAGCTTCATTGAATTACCAATCAAAGTATATCATTCTACAAATAATCAATAGTTTGTTTGACATTATAATAATTTATAGTACAGTACATACAATAAACATATTCATAGTTATTTTATTTACCTAATTATATTGCCTATCGTATTTAATAATTTTGTCTAAGGTTATGCCTTAACTCATGCGCATACAACTCAGAGCATGATTCGTAAAAAAATTGTATTACACCTTTAGCTTGAAGAGATGATAAACCCTCTTAGAATTTAGGTGAACTAGTGTCACCACTTGTTGGATGAAATCAATGCCGTGTATTGTCATTGCTGAGGTCGACCCAAAATGTACAAGTTATCACAAAAAAATATTAATACCTAAAACTTTAACGTTTTTTAAGTTATTTAAGAAATGAATTAATTGAACTCTGTTGTTTTAAATTTTAAAACAGTTATGTTGGTTAATTTCATGCTGGTTTAATTTTATTGAAAGTAACAACCGCAATATTCTAAGTTTCATAGATCGAAATTACTTAGAGACAGTCGTATTGACTTCATCAGCTGCTTTATTATTGACAAACAAAAATGCAGCATTCGGGGTATAGAATTGTTACGACTTAAAGCCTAAATTTTTATTCAGTTTATATTTTTTTCACAACAATTTATCATGCTAATCCAATTCGTTCAAAGTAAAATGAAATAATTTATCTGCGATAATTATGGTACATATTTATGAGGATTTTATGGATAATCGCACACTTTGCCAGAAAAACCTAGCATACAAATCCAATAGAGAATATTACATGTTGTTGTTTTTCTAATGTAGTTTTTATTTTAAAAAATATTAAATTATTACATTACTTGAGCTAAGCAACTTTTTAATTTGAGCCGATTCATATTCACAATTTTTATTGAATACTTACTATTGGAATTATTAGTTATCGAACTTAATATTTTTTTGTAAAAAACCAAACAATTTATTAAAAAAACAAGGTCTAAAGCCAAGATAAATAACTCGCCCTTATAGTAAACAACATTGGTGTTGGTAAAAGTGAGTTTCATGACGCTCATTCGTAATTTTTACATTTTATTCAAAACTTTATGAGATATAAAAACAAGGCCTAAATAAATTTTCTTTCTTAATTATTAAAATTATTAAATTTAAATCCAATAAATCTAAGAATGGTACATTAGTTTTCCCAAAAATTATGCAAACAAAAAGCATTTTTTTTTAATCATTTTAGTTTACTTTTTTATACGCGCTCACTTTTACCGGAAATTTCAAACCAAATAATCTACCCTGGTAGATTTTTAGAATATTATTATTTATTGCGCTAATCTTGAATGATAACACTTCGCATTATGTTTGTCATGTCAGGTATCGGCTCAAGCGTGAATTAGAGCTATTGCCCCTAGGTTTTGCTATAACTATACTTTTAAGATAGTGGTTTAGATATAATAATTATCTTTGAATCCTAATGTGTAATAAATATGGTTACATAGTCCTTTATCATTTACATGCACCATAGTGAGCCATGCAACGCTTTCATATTTAGTCAAAATCTAGACAACTATAAAATAGCTTAATTTGCTCGGTAGTTTAAAAGGGGCTCATGGTTTTAGGTATCTTTGAGCATTGGAACTGAGTTGTCGCTTCGGGAAGTAATTGCGGAATACGATTCATTTTTGAAAGATACAAATTCAAAAATGTTTTGTGCTGGTGACCTTTTACCAAGCCGTTATGATGTTCCCGTTATGTCAACCTTTTTTAAACCCTCTGTTGTCTGACAAGCAGAGTTCCTGTCTTCAGCTACGACATTATATCATTCTAAAACTAAGCTGGAGCCTTTAAATTGGGCTTTAAATAACTGATTTGGCGACCTTTTGTAATGAACCTAATAAATCTAATTTACATCAAACTTCCACTGCCGTGTGTTTATCACCTATACAATTAGGGTGTAAAGTTTTAGGGGAATAAGATGCGACAGCTGATAGTGGTGTTGGAAAGTGCCAGAAGCTCAAAAGTAGGATGTTTAGATACTATTCCTAGAAATTCCTTTTACTATTGAAAAAGGTATTACTTATAATCTATATAAAATTCTCTTTAGAAGAAAATATTACAAACATTTTGGGTTTTAACATCGCTGGAGAGTTTTTATCTGTATATAGTATATATGTACTTATTATATGGTAAATGCAATTTAGTTGTTTAATAATGATGATATTTGATGTAAAAACATGTTTCTTCTATTATTATAAACAAAAATGTGAAAAGACGGCCCTCGGAGACTGAAAGTATTTATGAATAGCAGCACCCTACTATTTTAAACTATCATTACTAGTAATTTTTTATATAATAATATTGGAAACAAAAGGAACGGCTGCGCGTATTAGTTTATAAAAAAGTTGAATCATAGAAATATACTATCCTGATAAAATCTAAGATTCTAGTAATGGTAGTTGATTTGCTAGGTAGTCTTTAGACGAGAACTAATAATTATTTACTAATAATTATTAATAACTAACAATTATTATACAGGCGCATTATTTCAGAAGATTTTTTCACATTTTTTCTGTTATCTTTTTTTTGTATTAAAAATAATAAGTACCTCAATGATTACGTTTAATGTACATATAATTTTATTAAGCTACGTCGACTTACTCGTCAATATTTTACATGAATATATAACCATAGACTTACAATAGGTAAAGGATAATTAAGGTATCTTATATGCATGTAAATTTACTATGGTTATCTTAACCTATATTTTAATTACTGATAAAATAAATATACATTTTGTTAGGTTTTAGCAAGTAAAAAACTAATGTAATTCAAAGTATATAATAAAATAAAGATTTAGTAGTAGAGTAGAATGTTATTGTAGATATTCGAGTATATTTGTAACGTAGTGACGACCGACGCGACGACGTGTCTTCAATATGAAACGAAATTCTAAAGTAATTGGCTAGTGTTAAGACTAACTTTATAAAATCTACGAGTAGTTTATGAACATTGTAATTTTTTATGTTATGCTTTTTCAGTTTAATTTTATCCCTCATAATAAAAATGAAAAAGTTAAGGAGTCAATTAAACCTTGAAAATATATAAACACAAACCTTGAATACTCGTAACATTGGAAATAAGCGTGATGATTGCATATAATTTGTAAAATCAATTGAAAAAAGTAAGTGTCTTAGAAGCTCAAAATCTTGTAATGTATGAACTTAAAAAAAATCTACTTATTCCACATTTTACTTGAATAAGCATAATTATATAGTTGGAATAGAAAGGCGCGTGATCGTGTTTGCCGTTACTGCTCAGCAACTCCTGTGTTATTTGAGTATCTAATTTATTAGTATGCTTGGCAAAATCTCATTCACTCATACAATTTTACAAATAAGTGTATCCTTGTTTTAGTGCAAAAGGCATTTAGATACGAAAGAATATATTTGAAAGTTACACTACTTTTCTAAAATATTTTTTTTTCTATGGATGTATGAAAATGTATATGGCAAAACTATCTACTGCATGGACTATAAACACTCAAATCTTGTAAGTAGGTTTTAACTCATTTCGTTGAGTTTTAATGTTCAATCCTGTAATTCACTTTCATAGTTTTTTTCAGTAAATTGCATACATAATTGTAAGTTAGTTTAGGTACGCGAAAAAAGTCGCAGGCAGGAGCTCGTTATTTATAAACACTTAGGTCCATTAGGTCCACTAGCACACTGTAATTTTTTATCAACGTATTGCATCAGCCAATGATGTGTAAACGTAAATATAATACATAGATACAAATTTTATAAGTATATAATACATTATAATTAAATATGAGATAGCTGAACAATATTTATACAAAATAGAGTACAAAAAGTCAACTGTAACACAAAATAAAATGAAGTAGGTTAATACATTTATATTTTGCTTCATGTTTCAAAGAGCTGATCACACGATGTCATTGAAATAAAGCGTGATAGATATTTTATATATTACTAGCTGACCCCGCAGACTTCGCAC
The DNA here is from genome assembly GCA_963576535.1 of Plemyria rubiginata. NCBI lineage: Eukaryota > Metazoa > Arthropoda > Insecta > Lepidoptera > Geometridae > Plemyria > Plemyria rubiginata. The sequence continues at coordinate 9,586,265 of OY754905.1, forward strand.
TGTCGCAATCAATAATTCCGAGTATTTTCATATTTATTCACCTTTTAAACCTTCTCTGGACTTCCACAAATAATTCAAGGCCAAAATTATTAGCCAAATCGGATCAGCCGTTCTCGAGATTTAGCGAGACTAACGAACAGCATTCTAGTCGTTAATGAATAATCCAAAATGTTATTTATTGAATTAATGTATTACTTCTCAGGCAATGTGCCGTCAGTTCACGAGTGCTTGAGCCAGGAATATGGATTTATACTTATTTATGGTACCTATTCTATCTCCTATTCCAGTTTGTTGTTTTTCTCAGTCAAAAATTGAGTCTTGATTTCCTTTTCGATTAGATGCTGTAATAAAACATTCTATAACTAAAAAAATTATATCTGAAGCAATTCCTTATAAATGTTTATTTTAAAAGACATACTTATCGTTTTCAAAAATAACATGCTTATGTCTGATTACAAAAAAGAAGTAGATAGATAAATAGATAAATTCTTTATTGTACACAAAGCAAAAAGAAAACATATACAGAAAATTGAAAAATTAATAGGTACAATGGGCGGCCTTATCGCTAAAAGCGATAAAGTATTTGATTGAGAAAAAATTTAGAGATCGTTTCGTTTTGCAAGTAAACCATTTTAAAATCGGTGGTAGCAGTGCCACTTCGAGTTTCTATCCTGTAAAATATTCACCGTACACCCATTTGAGATAAATAAAAAATAAGTAATTTAGATACTACGACTTCAACTCTAAGTTTACTATCCGAACACTTGCACACATTTTTAAAACTTCGCTATGGTTATATAGCCATAGAAGTTTATTTCACTCACTTACTCGCACATATTAGGTACTTCTTCACATATTCACTAAATTGTACTAAGTAATGTAATACCAATATAATAAAACTTCACTAGCCTTTTTCTTATAATAATACCTAAACAAATAGAGATTTTAATAAACATGTTCTATGTTTTTTATATTTCATGTATATTTTACGTTTATTGAGTTAATTTATACCTACTAATGTTGTTAAAATTAATTGAATTGGTAATTAACTAATGAGTATTTGAGAAATGGTAACTTTGTATTCTGTTATTAAAATCGCTCTGCTGCCAGAGTAGCACTTAAAAAGGTTCATGGTCGAACTACCCTCCAAAAGCCCTAATAGCTAAGTCAAGTTTCAGAATTTTGAGTACATTGGCTAGATTAGAATACTGTTATACAAATTGAATGAACTATTCATAAACTTATTAATAAACTCAAATTACTTCCCAATAAATATATGATTTAACTATTATGCACATGGTAGATTGACCAAAAGGCAAGCGCTTGCAGTAAGACAACTACTATAATTTGTAATGTTTAGGGATTTTAATAATTTTATTTAATAAATATTTACTATAATTGTACTCGTTTGCGTTAGATGTTTTCACTTGCTCTAAAATGATGTCTTCTGATCTAGCTAATAATAATAGGTTATAAATTAATTCTAGTATGATTTTTTCGTTCAATTCCTTTTATCGAATGATGTACATTGTGATACTTTTAAACAAACTTTTCTATGTTCTAATGAATGTCCTTCCTTAATTGATTAATACTTTGTGAGTCTGTTTTATCATAAGTTTTATGTGTTAGTAAAAATAATAAACATTTTTATTTCATAGTATTTGTTTTATTTCTGACTTGTTTACTTATTTCAACAAACCACAAACTTAACGACATAAACATCGAATATTAAAAAAAAAGCTCTAGGTAAACATCAAAACATAAATCGGCTTTTCTGGTCGTATACTGAGTGTAATAAAATAAGGCTGTAGACACTAAGTACTACCCTTGTTATATGTTATAAATTTTTTGGGTGAAACAATAATAAATAAAAATTACTTAGAGCACTCCTGAACTTATCTTTTATCCCGTATGATAATTATATGAGTTTATCTCTACTCAAAATTCTGGCTTCATATCAATTCATAAATTGAAGCCAGTATTGAAATAAAGCCACTATAAAACATGTTTAGCTTTTCTCGAATTAACGGTATTGCATAGGACGATAGAATCAGCCAGAAAACCTTTTTTTTGATCCCTTGCCAGCTAGTGTATTTGTTATAGCAATAGGAATGAACTATGAAAAATTGGCTTTTGATCCATCATCTATCGTCTACCTCCAGGACGACAGGCGGCAGCATCAAATCAAAACGGATTCAACGGATCAGCGATGGGTAGGTACATTGTGCACTAATGTGATGGCATGGCTTGTGTTATTAATAGAGCTAGATAACTCTATTGAAAAGGTAGATAAACGAAAGTAACGACCAAGATGCCTTTCTCGGCAACATAAGTAAACTATATATCTGTAAGAATCAGAGTTTACTCGTATCAGAGAAAGGAAAGGAATCGTAAATTGTTATTTTTTTAGATTATTTTGTAAAATATATGTAGGTATCTGTAAACGCCTCTAAATAAATTCGTTCCAGTTTCTTAATTTATTACCTAGGAACTTTCCAGCTAAGCTTTTTTTTGTCCGGAATTAAAGGTAGTACCCACTCATAGCATAGCAGGGCGGGCCAAAACTCATGAAATAATTACGATAAAGCAGCAGGACCCACCATTCGCCATCATCATCTTAATTTATTAGGCTTACAGATAAAGCCATTTTTCGTGTAAAGCATTTGTAGGGCTATCTAGCTGTATATGCATGTATCTTTTTAAGAGTAGTAGAGTTCTTTGTGAAGGGCTCGTCCGGGGAAGTACTACCACCACGTCTTTTTCTGCCGCCAAGCAGCAACGCTGTGTTTCGGTTTGAAGAGTGTGGTCGCCTTTGTAATTACAGGCACATGAGGCTTAACATCTGTATGCCTCAAGTTGATGGACGCAGGGCAGTGCATCGTAGGGCACGTTCCTATTGTGCGTGACCTACGGGGCAATGTTTTGTTTATAGGTGATGGTTACCACTTAACATCAGGTGGGCCATCTGCTTGTTCCATCAGCTAGTTGTATAAAAAAAAAAACTTTTTTTCGCGAATAGTAGGTAGGTATTAACAACCTGTGTAATATTATTCTCGAACAAAATCTGAAAAGAAAAACGATTGTTTTATAATAAGTGTGATTTTAATATCCTTTTAATTTGAAATGCACTATCAATGAACACTTTTAATAATTGTTAATGAACACTTTTTTGAACAATTTATAAATACACGAGTGAGGGTGAATTTGGGCGAAATTAGATAAAACATACGAGTAACAAGTTATCAATTATTAAAATCTGTTACCTATGTAATGCTACGCTTTACCTTAGTGTTTCTTGACTTTTATATGCTCCGGTGGCATTTCGTTCTTGTATAAATCCCACATTTGCTCGTACAAATTTTCTAATCCACGTGCGTAATGATTACAATCGAAAAGTGTTGTATTTAACCGCGCATTCCAAACTTTAGCTCGAATGTATTTTCGGCTGTAATTAGAAGTATAAAAAAATTTGTGAATCTTAACTATTCAACAAACATAAGTTTTAAATAAACTTTACATTTTTAGAAAATTTGGATTTTTTTTCTTAAAAATAATAACACAAAATATATAGGTATTATAGTCATGTATTAAAGGCGAGCTTAACCCTAGATAGTTTTCTTCTAGCAAACATTAGAGGATAGAGAGAGCTGATAATTTCAGTAAATTATTCAGCGGTTTCAAAAATTCAGCCCCTAAGAAGGTAAACTATAAAAGGCAAAAGTGAGCGGCCCGCCGACTATGTAGAGATTTTTTTATTAAAGTACCTACCTATAATTGAAAGTTTTAAGAAGTTTTAAAGTTAAAGTGCGCGGCCGAAGCCGCGGTTCTAGCTAGTTTGAATAAACTTAAAAACTACTCACAACTTTCTATCTGTCCCAAGTTTGACTGCAATGTCTTCATATTCTTGTTTGCTTTCAGCAATAAGTTCTGGACAGCCTAAAGCATTCAGTTGTGATGCTGCAACTCTGTAATTATAATAATTCAAGCATCCTGTCAGTGTTGAAGTCAGTCCAATTAACTAAGAGATAGGAATTATGTCTTTATTTATAAATTTAAAAATGAAGTTCAGTTCTGGTGATATTTTGTGATACGATCCGAACGCTTCGAATGAATGTAGATGGTAGTCAGAGGCAAGTCCAAACATTAGGTATAGGAGGTACTTGGACTTTTTAATGTAAAAGCCAGAAAAGCTTATGGCCCACCTGATGTTATGTGGTAACTGTCGCTCATAGACACCGACAATACTAGGAGGTTGTCGTTGCGTTGCCTGCCCTGAAGGGCTTCATTACCTTTTTTTTTGAAGCTTTTGACTACCACCTACTAACTAAGTGTGGACTACTAAGTTAACTCTTCAATTAATAGGCCAATTAGATCGAAGCTTAATGACTATACTTAGTTAGTAAGTGGTATGGTTTGGTCATCAGCTCAGGTCTCCATTTTATGAGAACTTCTTATCTTTCTGTAAGCAAAGGAACTGACCGACGAGATGAAAAACCTTCAACGAAGCTCTTAGAGATGGGAATGGGAATATATTTTTTATACATATGTATACATCATACTTTGATGCTAGTGTTTCTCCAGGTAGAGTAACTACAGGTGTGCCAGCCCAAAGAACATCCATTGCTGTCGTGTGGCCGTTACATATTGGAGTATCCAAGCAAATGTCTGCTAGTTGGCCACGGCGAACATGTTCCTCTTTACATGTGATCCTTGAAAAAACTATACGCTCCATCGGGAATCCTGTGGTAAATATCAAAAGCTTATTTAATGTATTTGCCAAAAAATGCATATTTTCAATTCAAGATTTACCCACCTAATTTTTTAACAAATTTCTTTAAATTCGGTTCTCCAGCAGCTGGGAAAGCTAACAACCAAAGCACACTGTTTGGAACTTTTTCTAAAATATGCACCCACATTTTAACCACACTCGGGTCAGTTTTATACAGTTGATTGAAATTGCAGTAAACAATAGCATCATCGGAAAGTCCATACTGTTTTCTGGATGTAAATATAATGTTATCACATCTTTCTTCTCCGGACGCAATTTTTTTATTATAATTTAGTATTGATAAACCGTTGTAAATAGTGGTTCCCATAACTAATACCTGTAAATTAAAAAATAAAATTATTTGCTATACTATTCAAACTACCACGAAAAAAATTAAAATATTTAAGTACCTGTATTTGTTCAGGATTTATTGTCAAATCCACCACATAATTCGGAATGTTTATTTCTCTTATCTCTAATTCAATAGGCTTAAAGTCATCATATTTAACGATTTCACTGCGTTGAAATACTTCAAATAATTCTTCTACCTTTATATTACTCGATGCATTTATTACCATTTTGTTTTCATTATGGACATGTGCATCATCATCTTGTCTACCAACTCGTACTATATATTTATTTTCCAAGTGAGGAAACATTTGTTTGTGGTCTCCGACGAAATAAGTAAATGGCATGTATGCACATTTTTCACTGAAATCTTCAGTAGCTAAGAAAGGGCATGATATTTCATCCGTTATAATGTAATCCATATATTGTGCGCCGCTGGTGCCAGGATACCCTAACCACATTACTTGCAATGGTGCTGGTCGTAATGCAAAAATTTCATTTCTGGCACCTTTGGTGTATCCATTCATATTGACTAAAATATCTATGCCAGCTTCGTGGATCATACTGGCTGCTTCTATGTTACAGGATATTCCAGATAAATCTATAAAATGCTCGGAATCTTTAATAATTTTACTTCGAAATGTAGTGCCGTCGTTGGCATTCAAAGCAAAGCAAAAAATTTCAACCTTAGAACGGTCGTGTAATCCCGGAATGGACTGCATCAGATGAGATGTCGGATGGTTACCAAAATCACTGCTAACATAGCCAATTTTTATTCTGTTTTCATGTTTTTTGGTATGTGTGAACGTTATTCTATTGAGTAATTTTACTTTTTCTATGTATAAATCAGCATGGCGCGTAGCAATTTCTTTCCTAACTTCATTTGATAGGGGGTATAATATGGAATGATGTGGGTGCACTGAAGTAATTTTTTCGTTCTTCAGTTGTTGCTCTACTATCTCTGCAACTTTTTTCATTCGGTTATCATAGTCATACCAGTTACACACAATAAGAAAACAATGAGTTAAATTACAAAAAGCATCTGGAAAATCTGGTTTAAATCGTAAGGCATTTTCATAAAATTCAATTGCTTCAGTAATTTTTCCCATGTCCTTGTATATACTTGCTAAATTACAATGTGCATCCGCAAAAGTTGGGTTGATCTCGATAGCAGTTTTGAAACAAATCATTGCACCCGTCACGTCTTGCAATTCTCGTAATGTGTTTCCCATGTTACTATGAGCATCTGCAAAATTTGGTTGAATATTAATAGCATTTTTGTAATGCATCAACGCAGCTTGCAGTTTTCCTGAAATGTAAATAGTAATCGGTCAATTGACATTATATCAGAAATAATAAATGAACAAGCATTATGAAGAAATAATAAATGAACATGCATTGTAACATCACAAGCACTTTAGCTACATAATAAATAATATTATACCTTGTTGCTGTAAAAGCGATGCCAAATTGCTGTGTGTAGCTGCAAAGTTAGGGACTAACTCCAGAGCTTTCATATATAGTTGCTTTGCTTCCTTAATTTTACCCTGTTCCCTTTTTACATTGCCGAGGTTATTTAAAGTATCTACATGAGAGGGGCATAGTTGCAAAGCGGCATTGTAGTAATCTTCAGCCTGAGACACGCAGCCTTTTTCTTTTAGTGCATTAGCAAGATTGCAATATGCATCAGGAAAATTTGGCTGTAATTCTATGGCTCGATGGTATGTCTCGATTGCCAGATCTATGAAGCCATGTTTGTAATATTCGCAGGCTAAATTTCCATGCAGTATGCCACAGCTCGGTGTTAGTTTTAACGACTGGAGGTAAACTGCTATCGCTCTAAAAAAATAAAAAATGCATCGTACATTAATTGAGTATGTTCAAAATAAGCTCCGGAGTTTATGTAAAATATCAAATGTATTTAGCCGTCACAATAAAATTTCTTTTTCATTAGAAACATTAAAACATCTCTTCTATTAGGTTAAGTAATACCCCAAAAGTATTGGTCCGGTTTAGTCCTACTTATTTAGAAGTACTCCTGCTGTACCTATGTAATGCAAGCATTACAGATTAAAACAAAAGAGACGATCGTACATGTCAGAACACGCACAAAACAGCTTTTAAAGTAATTCGTTGCTTAGTATCTCATATTGTAAAATAAATAAAAAATCATCGTCTTCTAGTGGGCTGATGACCTGAAAAAGTCCACTGCTGGACAAATTGTCGACTCCATCTCTCAACTTCCTGCAAATGTCGGAGGAGAGCGCTTAATATCTTAACAACGATTGTCGGTTGTTCAAGCTATAATATAAAATGACCTGTCACTTCAACTTGCCATGACGGTGACTCATTTTCCTAGTAAAATAACTATGTAGTGCTGCTATACGCATATAATAGGCAGCCCGTTATGTGAAACTAAAGTTGAGAATGAGACCAATAATTACGACCACGTTTCAGTTTCCTAAGTCATCACTAGCAACACGCACTGATTGTGAACTTTTTTCTTCTACCGCGGTAACAGTGTTGAGATCGGTGCCGCGTCTCTGCCAATCTGTGTCGGGTTCGTCGACTAATCTATTTTATTTAAGTTCTTTATAAACAACTTTCTGATGAGCTTTTGAAATCGGAAATTTCTCCTCTTCTTTATAACATTAGTGTAGTGTAGAATTATAACGATACTTTCAAAATCATGTCGAGTAGGTAAGTATATTAATAATTGTTTGATACATTAGATATGAGAATATGAATATTTTATTGTTAAACTGTGTACATAAAGGTTTTATAAAATTTGGTACTTTTTGTTAGAGTTTATCTCCCTTCTAAGTGGCTAGACCTAGGCTTGTATTTAATTTTAAACATTACAATTGTCCTGAAATATTGAAATACTTTTTTGGCTGGAACACACGGACACGCTTCAGGCATTATACAGCGTTTACACTAAGCTCAAATGCGCAGGGACATGGGCAATGCGCGAAAGGCAACGCGAGAGAGAGCGAGAGAGCGTTGATGTTCGCGTTGCCACGGATAGACATGAGCTGAGTATAAACGCAACGTTATGTTCTTAAAGCAAGTATATTATTTCTTTGTCTTTGTGTAGCTTCATCTGTATCCGTGTGTACCATGCATAATTTATCAACAAAAATAAATGAAAAACCTTAATTATGTTATTATTATTATTATACATACCTTTTAATTTTATTTTTGAACCACGTAACACACCCATCTGAGAATTCAGTCGCCTGAGACAGCACCCTCGGAGGGGCGATATTGATGACAGTGTACACGACGATACATTGGTAATCCATAACACGGACATGTCCTCAGCGCGAGCAAGGTTGTACTGAGCAAGGCGCGGGAGACACGGCCGTCGCGTCACGCGCGTCCCGATCAAGACGTGCGTTCGCGCACCTTGCCAACTTCCCCACGACGACGTGCGACGTTACCCACGCAGACGCTACGTCGTCCAACGCAACTGGCGACCTTCGTTCATCGTACTGTTGTATACCACGGACATAGCATTCAATGTGATGCCAACATCAGCATCAGAACCAGAAAACCTATCTTTTAAAGTAAATTAAAAGCAAAAGATAAATAACCCACTATTATTTGTGTACCAGCTATAAAAAACTTATTACTACAGTTAGTTACAGTAGTAAAATGGGTATATCTAGCTTATTATTCGTGAGAAAACTATGCAAGCTATAGCCATTTTACTACGAGTAGCTATTCCCTGAAATAACTATCAGCTGTCGGTGAGTCTATTTTGGTGATTGTTTACATTGCGGCGCCTGTCACGGAGGTGATCAACAGGATGGTAGGTACAGAATAACGTCAAAAACCACGCCATAAAACGCCAGGTATAAATTAGTTTTTGTACTAAGATATGTACCTCAAATGTGATTTATAAATGAGCGGCACTAATACGAAGATATTGATTTGCGATTGTGACGAGGTAAGCGGTACCGGCGGCGTGGACACGCGCCGGCATCTCGACGCGACTGCGGTCTTTAGGTTTTCCTAGCTGACGCGTTACTTATTTATTAGTATGGAATGGTAGCTAGAATGGTAGCTGGACTAGGTATAGCATTTATTTTGACGCTTAGTCTCAATTACAGAAAATGTTGCTTGTTTTTCTCAAGTATATATTAATTAGTAAGGTCGGAGAAATCAACAGTGAACTTAGAATCGTATTTAACAGTGGAGTTTTGGTGGTGACATTAAATAATAACACGAGTAGAGTTTTACCTATCATTTTATTCATTTATACAAAAACTAAAAATCTATAAACCTTTGTTTAGCTCAGCTTTTGTAAAAAGATGTCGTAATTAACAAAGTATAATATGTAACAGTGTTAACAGAGTATAAACCGTCACATTTCATATTTATACAAAACATCTTACTGTCGTATTGTATTAAATATTTTTCGAACCAAATGAAACATAATGAATACCCATATAATATGTGAGCAGTGTCTCATTCTAACAGTATTTTATTAGCACTGTAATCATGTTTCCGGTACATGACGGTATGACCCGTGACCCTCTCATTATAAAAAATGTGATTTATTTCCGAAATTTATGCATGCAAGAGAAATCTGGAACTGCGAAACCAAAAGCCTATTTATTTAAGATTTAACTTTAATATCGGCATTGTAGCGCCACGCTCTGATGAATAGAAAATTATTAAAAAACAAATTTACAATGTCCTGAATCTAAATTTTATTAATGATAATAATAAAACCTGCTAACGTTGTTGTAGTGGTCCGTTTGCCAACTTTCCAATGGTTTTGACTGATACGAACTCTCGTTCCACACGGTTATAATTAAATTCTGAGAATCATTGCCAAGGCTTACTATTTTAAATACTGTACACACGAAGTTACTAATATTACCAAATTTATAAAAAAATGTACTTAGTTCAATCAAAGATAAAAACAAACTAGTGAAAAGATTCTCGTAACAGTCTAGCTAGAATATTCGTTAATCTTTACATGTCATGAAAGGGTATTATTATCAGCAAAAATGCATAAATTGAGGTGAGAGTAAGTAGTGGACTCTTGAATAATAGCATTATTAACGATTTCTATAAGAGGCCTATATTTTTTTTTTAATTTCGTCACAAGCATTTTTCTGGCATACTACCAAAATCGTTGAATCAGAGCAGCTGGCATAATTCCGCGGTGACGATTTTCGTATACCTATTTATCGTTTTGATCTACTTAATTTTTTCATATGTAATTTTTTGGGTACATTCTTTTAGTATCTATTTAAAATAAAAACTTTGCTACTTTGTACGGACACTAAGCTAGTCAATAAACGGATAGGATAAAAATAATAACACCGTATTGCTACTGACATCGTATATTTCGAAATGGTTAAACATTAACAATTAACAACATTACACAGTTTTAATATCGTATGCATTGGTAAAACTTTGGTTCTAACCACTTATATTATAATTTAAATAGACGAAGATTTTTTGTAGAATAAAACACTTAATTTTATAATAAACTGAATGATGATACATGTTTGTCAATGCATAATTATAATTAGCTACATGTCTACTTTCAAGGTTACAACTACTTTTAAAAGCCAATTGGTTAACAATAATATACTCATACAAATACAACACATACTTTCACAAATTAACTAATGTATCTAATTCTATCAAAAACTTGTGTACAAAATAAAATAGTTGCCTCTGTCTCCTGACATAATTAACTTCTATTTAAATAATAACTATGGTAGATCAAAATAACTATACGATAACAACGTGTCAATAACAAATTAAAATCTTAAGGTATTGTCTAGGCTAGACACTGGATAATAAAAACACAGCCAATTATGAGATGGCTACGGTAAAAATTGTTTCAAAATGCACCGAATATGGCTTAAACATTTTTTTTCTTTATATCCGTGTCATTTAGAACTAGTAAAGTATTTCAAATGAATATTCTTTCTTTCTCTCTATTTAATTACTATAGTTTCTTTAAAAAACTTAATTAACATTAGGTATGTATAGAAATACTTATTTAGTTATATATGCGTTGCGATATTTAAGATAGATAGAATGGTGAAATTGTTAGCCTTTAGTGCTCGAAAGGAGCCTCTTGAGGCGCACTTAAAATCCTTTCACCACACTGTTTCGAAAGAAATTAGTGACACGATAAGAAGAAGAAGTTAGCCTTTACGAATAAGACAATATTTGAAAAAGTTTCGTCGTTTAATTGGATACATCAGGGCGCGGAGAGACTGCTCTTTCAGAATTAGGGGAACTGCCACCGGACGTACTCTGTGGGCTTCTTTCCACCTAAATAAGATAATATGAACATTACCAATAACTATAAACTATGACGTACTTTCATAATCATTTGAACATGTACTCGTCAGTTTGTGTCCAGAGCACAGGTTTGGACAGTGAACCCAGAAATATGAGTTTATCTTGTTTTTTTTAAATGTCTGTTAACAAGCTTACGAGTATCCTAGAAGATTTTAAAATTGCTAAATGAACAACAACAACAAAATTTTGGAGAATGACTTTACAAACATCTAGCAAAAACATTATTTCAATCTATGCCGGTTTTCCTGGGCATGTGTCATGACATGTCTCAGCGCCAAACGGGTCTCAGCATAATTCCTAAGCTCTTATAGAGATCAACTCCTCATCAAAAGTGGTGGGCACTGGTGGTCTAGTGAGAATGACCCCGCCTGCTGCAATGATAAGAGGTCGTAGGTTCGAATCCAGTCTTGCCCTAACTAAATGTATTTTCCCTATCAAATAAACGAAGTGCGCAATGCCGTTGCTCTTAGACGTTGAAGGAAAACGTCATTGGGAACCCATCAGTTAGTATTCTAACAAAGGAGATGGGCTTGGAACTTGCTACGTTTGGAATACTACTTACTGCTTAATGTGGGTATGTGCTAAATGTAATTTTATAAAGCTTCTTTGATGTCCTCAAAGAATCCGGAGTTCATGCTTGGTATAAAAATATCACAGGGTATATCTAACGTTTTTAAAATTGGTGGTACCTGTAAGCCGGTATGTAGCATATTGGCAATTGTCTCTACGTCCAACGTGGAATCCTGAGCAGATATCTTTTTAATGGCAGATGATACGATGCAGATGTCGCCTCTCAGCTCACGGACTAAAGCGGTTATCTTTTGGGCGTTGCTGAGAACTTCCACACTCTGCGTGTACGGATTGTACCGCACTCCGAACGGACGCTGAATGCTTTCAGCGAATTGTCTGAAATTCATATAAAATATTTAGTTTAAGCAATATCACATTCATGTTATCATATTTTGTAACATAGGTAAGTATTAAACATGTCTTATGGTGCATAATAATTTCGTGTCGTTGAGCTTGCAACATGTGACCTGTGCCAAAGGGGAGTTATCAGAGGATACCTCCTCTTCGGATTACTCCCCTTTGTCATCCTTATGGATTTTTGATGTGTGTATTAAGAGATCTGAAGGGATAGTACTTCAGCGCATCTATTTTAGTGAGCAAACCTGTTTACTTTAATGTTATGAGTGTTCCATTTAAGCCAAAAGCTATCTCCATAGCACACCCGCGGCCCAGTCGAGGGAATGGTATTTCCAGCTCAGGTTGATGACCTAGTTATATATAGTTGTGAGTTTTTAACACGGAGAGTTCATATTTCTGGTACATACCTTTTAATTTTACGGTTCGTTTTGCATAAGGTATGTAAGTATAAGAAACCTCAGTGTGATCATGAGTTTATTGTTTTACATTTATAAAATTCATGACATAAATACTTATAAAAATAATTATATAAAAAACAAAATGAAATAATTATAATAAGTAATATAAATATTGTGTCTATTTTTTTGGAAATATTAATGGACATTTCTATACTATCTCGCCCTAAACTAAGCTAATCCTATGTGAACTATTGGGAACCTGATTTAATAGGTATATATGTTTTTGTAATGAAATACATACCTAAATTATGTTTATCATAAAAATTTTATTCTTGGTGGGCATCAAACCTACAAGCGCAGAAGGCAGAGAGTCTGGCTACTACCCACTGGGCTGTGAGGATGGTCAATAAAGCTGAAAGTTTTAAAACTGAAGTGAAGTGAATCTACTTTAATAAAGCAGAAATGCTGACCTCATTTTCTCCTTAGCTTCTTCAAAAGAATCTGTATAATAATATGCGTTTTGGTACGCTGTGATGATGCACTCCTCGTTGACAGTCACGTCAGGGTCGAACCGTTTTATTTTAGCCGGCGTGTCGAGGGCGTGCTTCAGTTCAGCCACGGAAGACAGCAGTCCAGCTCCGTACACGCGGAATGTGCCGTCAACTTGGCGGCACAAGCCAAACTCAACGGTGAAGAAGTAGAGCTTTGGGAATTAAAAAAAACAATGTAGCCATTACCCTATTACTTACAGCATAACCGAAATTTGTCTAATAAATAATACAGTATTCAGCAATTATGCTGTTTGCTTAATACCTACATATGTACAAAGATTATTTCTGAGGCTGAATATAGGTTTTCGAAGTCGGTTTAGTTATTGTTTTCTTTTAATGTACCTACTGGAGAAAAGAAAAAAGAAAAACCAGTTACCTAAAGGAATTGTGCTAGCCTGGATGCTGGGCTGCAGAGCTACTGTTTGCCAGTTTAAACAACAGAACCTATTTTATGGTCATCATAATCTGATCATTCTTAGAGATGAATCCGTTTTGTCTCCATACTCTCCATATACTTTATAATTGATATCTATAATTACCGTTTAGTTTACTGGGGTTGAGTTTTTACAACTACACTGGGAGAAAAAAGGGGTCATTTATCGGCTATGCAGAGCCGTGTAAACCCGGTACTGCAGTTGCAACCGTGTTAACACGGCAACTGTTACCGTGTGTCGCTGACACGGCTAGGGGTGGCTTGCTGTGTGGTGTCGCCGTACGGGGTTGGGTGACACGGCTATAGAATTGGCACACGGTACTGCAGTTGCAGCCGTGTAAATTGCTCAACACGGCTATGATCAGACACGGTTAGATTTGCACACGGTACTGCAGTTGCAGCCGTGTAAATTGTTCAACACGGCTATGATCAGACACGGCTAGATTTGCACACGGTACTGCAGTTGCAGCCGTGTAAATTGTTCAACACGGCTATGATCAGACACGGCTAGATTTGCACACGGTACTGCAGTTGCAGCCGTGTCAATTCGTCAACACGGCTATTGTCAGACACGGCTACAACGCGCCTGGAGAAGCCGTGTTGAATGGTTATTGCAACCGCGTAAAGACGGTTATTGCAGCCGTTTATCTACGTCCCTATGTGGCTGGCAGAGCCGTGCAAACACGGCAGTATCAGTCATCTTCCTACGTCCCTATGCAGCTGGCAGAGCCGTGTGACGCGGCATAAAGTAGCCGTATAAAGCGTCTGCTTCATCCGTGCCAACACGGCAGTGTCAGCCGTCTTCCTACGTCACTATGCGGCTGGTAGAACCGTGTGACACGGCATGAAATAACCGTGTTAAGCGGATACTTCAGCCGCGCCAACACGGTAGTATCAGCCGTCTTCCTACATCCCTATACAGCTGGCAGAGCCGTGTGACGCGGTATAAAGTAGCCGTACCAAACGGGTGCTTCAGTCGTGTAAACACGGCAGTATCAGCCGTCTTCCTACCTCCCTATGCGGCTGGCAGAGCCGCGTGACGCGGAATAAAGTAGCCGTACAAAGCGGCTGCTTCAGCCGTGCCAACGTGGCAGTATCAGCCGTCTTCCTACGTCCCTATGCGGCTGGTAGAGCCGTGTGACACGGCATGAAATAGCCGTGCTACGCGACTGTGTTAGCCGCACAGTGACGTAGGAAGACGGCTGATACAGCTGTGTTGACACGGCCGAAGCAGTCGCTTAGCACGGCTATTTCACACCGTGTCACACGGCTTTAGCAGCCGCTTACCTTCTTCCCGACGTAGCTGGTGGAACCGTGTGACGTGACAGTACCTATACGACTACTAGTGACATTTTCACACGAAAAATGGCAAAAGTAGTCGTATTGACTGACACGAATGTCAAAGGTTTGCCAGCTGTGCAGGAAGAAGGAAGAAAAAACTCAGGTATACTGGAACAGCTGAAATAATACAGTATGATTTAAAATCAATATAATATCCATAAACTACAAGCAATAGAAGTCTAAATCTCTTAAAAAAATTAATGCTCATTATACCTAGGTTATATGTGGTGAAGGCTAATTTGTAATGTAAATGAATAACGTCATTTTAAGTTTACTGATAAATTTTTATTAAGAAAATAAAAAAAAAACATAGTATTGTATCATAAAGTCTACTTCTATATCTATCTAATTCTTAAATATTACATTTATTGATAACACCTATAAACATGACTTGAGGACATAGTCTATCAAAAAATATGAACATTATGGTACTTATCCTAAAGGGTCCAACCCCTTAAACACTTATTAGAGAAATATACAGCAACCAGACAGTTGCTGAGAACTGAGCTGCAGAGAGAACCCAGAAGAAGTGAGCATAGCGACCTCTGTGATATCATTCTTGATCACCTTCTATAGGATAGGGGCGGTCGCAAACTGTTGAGTTCTCAATGGCTTCGCCAGTACTTTATTCTCAATAAAAGAAGAATGTTTTCTTAACCTTAAGTACAACGTTAAAACATCAACTTGTGGGTTGAGAGCCAATGGTTATCTGTAAAGAAAAATACCAAAATTAAAATAATGTAGTGCTTGAACATACGAACATATTGATGAAAAAGTTTAACTTACCAGCTGTGGACCAACACTTGGTGAACAGAGCGTGGTGATGGGAAGATCCAGCGGGAGAAAGATGCCGTTTTGTAGGCGGGCTGCAATGAAAATAATTTTAATATAATTTATTGTAAAAACTACGATTGAGAGATTGATAAAATGAAGTTAGTTTTGTTAAATATACCCAGGTGAACATAGATGTTACTTCTCTGTCTAGGTGTAAGGTGGATTATTTCAATTCTAATTGTATTCTAAGTAATCAAAGTACGAATTTACAAAAAAATATACAAGTATTATTAATAAAATGTAGATCTATAGCATGTGTAAATTTATGGGTCAATTTTAAAGTTATGTTAACTTGACCCATAAAATGTAATTTCAAATTTTCTTCATGCTGATTATGATAATGTCCCACTAAAAGAAACAATAAAAATACACCATATAAAACAGTAACACATACCTTACACATCAACTTCACTTGGCTCTGAACTCAAGCTGTATTGCTTAGGTACCTATTTAGATCCAATTATCCAGTTGGATTCAGGTACAGAAAGAGGAGTTTCCAATTACATGGGTATGTTCATCAGCCTACAATTAAAAAGAAAAAAATTAATATAAATAGGTGGGTCTGCATTAATTGCATAAAACCATGCATTGACTTTCCATGATAAAAAAAACCACACAACTAGGTTTTGAACCTTAACCATACCTGCCCTTATCCAAACATTCATGTTCATAGACCCACGTTGCAATGGCTGACCAAGGCGCTTTACTCGGCTAGCTACTCCATGCTTCATGCCAGGTCACCAGCCACACATATGGACATAGGAAGATGTTAGAGACGGCTGAGCGACATGGCTGCTGCAACCGCGCAAACACGGCTACCTTAACAGCCTCCCTTTATTACAATGCAGAGATAAAAAAAGTACACAGCTACACACGAAAAAAAAAAATTTATAAAAAATATTTAAAATTAAAATATACGGTGTCCCATTTTCATAGGTAATTGTAATCTAATTTAATTGTAATAGGTAGGTATCGTATTCTTATTAAATTATAATAGGTATTTTTTTATTTACATACTTAGAACAAACATATAAATAGAGTCGAATTGAGAACCTCCTCCTATTTTGAAGTTGGTTAAAACATTTACAACGGCATATAAATGAATTTAAAATAATTGAAATCCTGACCTTTTTTTTCAATCAATGATCCAGTTTTTTGACACACAGTTAACCAGCCAGGCATTGTTGGCAAATTCAGTTATGCTAAGTTATCGACTGATGGTTCCAGATAATATCTTATTAGTTCCTTAGAGGTGCCTTTATCTGAAAAGAGTGCTGGATTAGATGATCATTCCCCTTTAAATTTAAAAAATAGCTATCTATGTTATACCTAATCTGTGTAGGTAGGTAGGTATAGTGCGCGTCAACCAAAAATAACGTTGGAAAACAGTAGAGGGGATGTGTTTTCGCATACAAAATACTCGCGCCATCACACCCCCTCACCCTCCTTCCGACGCTCTTTTTGTGTGGCGCGCATTTTACCTACCTAACGAGGATTGAGAGATTTTATTATTACCGGACTATGGTTATAGTAGAACCTCTTAATCCTACGGGAAAACAATGATGCGAATATGGGGTACTTACCTAGGTATCTTGAATCTAGATAGAACATTTAGTTTTATTAGTAGCCTATTCAATTCTAACCTTCAAAATGATGATGCTCGCGCGCGGAGAACCTAGGAAGGTTTGATTAACAAAGTTAACTACCTTACCTAGACCACTACTACTTCCTACATCCTACTTCCTAGGTTTAAAATATGATAGGTAAAGTAATTTGGTACCTACCTAGGTATGGTGTGAAACATAAGAAACTATATAGGGCTTTTAATCAACTCATTAGAACCACGCTATCATGCCATGCCATGGCGTGCCAACACAAAAGTTTGTAAATTGACTTTCACTTACCAATAATAGCTTTCACAGCACTGAGAGACAATTTAAAGAAATCTATAAGTTATTTTACATCAGAAAATGCCTGTTTTGGCCAATAAAATCAACAAATACCTAAGACGCATCGACCGCTACGTTCACGCTCGTTCAGTCACTTCCACAAAATGAAATGGCGATTGGCGCGGCGTCACACACCGCCCCTCACCCCGCCCGCACCACGCATACAAATTGCGCGGGAAAAGATGGCCGAACAAACCGGTGCGGTGTTGCTAGGCAAATGAGACGTAAAACAGTGCTTCAAACGCATGTTATAAATAATTATCAAACGTGAATATTCAATCGAAAAACCGTGTTTTGAGTAGAAAATTAATTTGGTCCTACCTATCGTTTTTTTTAGGTAATTGGTAGATGTTTACCTATTGCCGATATAAAATGATTAGACAGTGAAATAAAATGAAATGAAATTTATTGAAAACCAAACGACTGTTACAAACATAGCACCATGCATAATTTTTTTTACAATACACATACTAATACATAATGTAGGTAAATTATGGGTAACATTGACAAGGATTAGAATACTGTCAGTATTCTAGTTTTTTAGATAAATACTACATCCCCAGTGCAAAACTACCTATCTAGCTTCTCTCATTAGGTACCTATATTACCCTCTAGAATTCAGCAGTCGTCAAAGTGCGGCCCATGGACCCAAAATAATTTTGAGTAGGTACGAAGTTATTCGCATTAAACGACTCGTAATAAGTTTCGTCTAGCGAGAGCGAAGCGAACGGCGCGCTAAGTCGTAGTATCTCAGCAAGTGTGAAGATAGCCGTTTGGCTGTGCGGCAAGTTGATGCAAGTTTTCCTACTCAAAAGTTTGCTTGAGTACGAAAACTAGTAAAGCAAACTTTTAAGTAGGAAAACTTTTATCGATCAAAATGATTTTTTTACTAAACTGTGCGTAATGTGATTGCACACAAAATGGTTGTTTGCGATTTTTCGAAAATGGGTTTAGTGATGTTATATCTTTCAACAAGTCAAAACTTGCGAGCGAGAGTCACATTAGCTCTTGTCTTCGTCTTAAATGTTTCTTTGAACAATACACTCTTGATTATAAGATGTTTGATTAAAATCTATGCATATTTGACCGAGATAACAATATTTTTGTAAACTTAAATTATAGATAACAGTATAGTTACTATGACAAATTTGCCGCGGATTGCGTGCGATTCGTGCGCGAGACCACGAAAACCGTGTTTTTACAAAATAAGGCCTACCTACCTAGATGTGGGTCTTAGTGTAGGTCTACACTACACCAGTTTACATCTGCGACCTAGCTAGCTAGGTAGGTGACGCTCTCAAGCAAGGTGGTTAAGTGAAGGACGACGACACGGTCTGCGAAATATAGGTACCTAAGTACCTACCTAAAAACTTTTTCTTGATCAGAAAAGCCGGAGACACCCGTGTTGGGTTGATGGACCTACACAGAGTACAGACCTACGTCCAGCAGGTAGGTCGGCAGGTACCTACTATACCTATACTCGGAACCATCTGAGCGATTATTTGGCGACGGACGATTTTACGATTTTATTAAATATTTGTAATAGTACGTACACAAGGCTGACAACTTTACAGGAGACTTTTTATTTTTTAGTATTTAGAATGATAAAGCGTATTTATTTTTATTAGCGTGTCAGAGAGCTTCTGACTGGCTTATTGAAATTTGCAGTTTCGCTGAAAAATGATGTTAAGTATCGTCAACGATATACTTAACATACCTATTTATTTTTTATACAACTAGCTGATGGAACAAGCAGATGGCCCACCTGATGTTAAGTGGTAACCATCACCTATAAACAAAACATTGCCCCGTAGGTCACGCACAATAAAAACGTGCCCTACGATGCACTGCCCTGCGTCCATCAACTTGAGGCATACAGATGTTAAGCCTCATGTGCCTGTAATTACACCGGCGACCACACTCTTCAAACCGAAACACAGCGTTGCTGCTTGGCGGCAGAAAAAGGCGTAGTGGTAGTACTTCCCCGGACGAGCCCTTCACAAAGAGCTCTACTACTCTTGAACCTATCTACCTACTCGACGAGAAACCCGCCAAAGCTGCAGGCCGCTTCCCGTGCCGACTGCCGCGGCTGGCAAAAGGCTCTATGGTCATAATGTTGTGTGTGATTAGGTTGAATTTGAATTTGTTTTAACCTTTCGATGTACTTAAAAGCTGATGTGTGGTTGGTTGGCTAAGTAGGTATGATTTTTCCACGTACAGTACCTATTTAGCTTTGATAATGAGATAAGCACACGGCCCAACGTACCGTGTCAGAGAACGGCTTCGTCAGTCATGATCGGAAGTTTCATTTCATTTATGACAGGGTTAAGATAGCCAGGTAATGCATAAGGCTTGTGTACCGTATCTAGAACGGCTTCAACAGCCACGCCTGAGAGGTTCATTTATGACACGGCTAAAATAGCCAAGCAAAATTAAGCACATGGCTCAGCGTGCCGTGTCTAGAACGGCTTCAAAAGCAATGTCTGGGTGGTTCATTTATGACACGGCTAACGCAGTCGGGCAATATTAAGCACACGGTTCAACGTACCATGTCTGGAACGGCTTCGGTGGCCATGCCTGGGAGGCTCATTTATGACACGGTTAAGATAGCCAGGCTATGTTAAGCACACGGTCCATCGTGCCCTGTTGAGAACGGCTTCGACAGCCATGTGTTGGTGGTCAATTTATGACACGGTTAAGATAGCCAGGCAAAGTTAAGCACACGGTCCATCGTACCACGTCTGACATGGCTTCGACAGCCATGCCTGGGAGATTCATTTATGACATGGCTAAGGTAGCCAGGCTAAGTCAGGCACACGGTCCAACGTACCGTGGCTAGAACGGCTTCGACAGCCATAATTGGGTGGTCAATTTATGACACGGTTAAGATAGCCAGGCAAAGCTAAGCAAACAGTCCATCGTACCGCGTCTAACACGGCTTCGATAGCCATGCCTGGGAGATTAATTTATGACACGGCTAAGGTAGCCAGGCTATGTTAAGCACACGGTCCATTGTGCCGTGTTGAGAACGGCTTCGACAGCCATGTTTGGATGGTCAATTTATAACATGGTTAAGATAACCAGCCATAGTTAAGCACACGGTCCATCGTACCACGTCTGACACGGCTTCGACAGCCATGCCTGGGAGATTAATTTATGACACGGCTAAGGTAGTCAGGCTATGTTAAGCACACGGTCCATCATGCCGTGTTGAGAACAGCTTCGACAGCCATGTGTTGGTGGTCAATTTATGACACGGTTAAGATAGCCAGCCAAAGTTAAGCACACGGTCCATCGTACCACGTCTGACACGGCTTCGACAGCCATGCCTGGGAGATTAATTTATAACACGGCTAAGGTAGTCAGGCTATGTTAAGCACACGGTCCATCGTGCCGTGTTGAGAACGGCTTCGACAGCCATGTGTTGGTGGTCAATTTATGACACGGTTAAGATAGCCAGGCAAAGTTAAGCACACGGTCCATCGTACCACGTCTGACACGGCTTCGACAGCCATGCCTGGGAGATTCATTTATGACATGGCTAATGTAGCCAGGCTAAGTCAGGTACACGGTCCAACGTACCGTGGCTAGAACGGCTTCGACAGCCATATTTGGGTGGTCAATTTATGACACGGTTAAGATAGCCAGGCAAAGTTAAGCTCACGGGCCATCGTACCGTGTCTGACACGGCTTCTAAAACCGTGTAAGGGGGCAGCCGTGTATTTTAACACGGTTAGGGATTTTAAACTAGTGAAAATCTAGTGAACACTGTTAACGTAGCCGGTATTACCAGCTAGCACAGCCGCGTTAATGGCTGACGTAGCCATGTAAATCTGGAGCCGTGTACACGACTTTTCACACGGTTGACAAACACGGCTGTCACAGTCGTTTACACGGCTCCCCGAACCGTCTTGAAACCGTAGCCGTGTGTAAAAGCCGTGTATTTTTCCCAGTGTATGTTATAGTCGGACTGGTCACAGTTTTGTATGGGAAATCCAAAATGTACTAATAAATGTATCTATGTAAGAAATGTAATCCCATATTTTATCGCTTATCGGTGATATCTCTAGTCAGCAATCTCTACTAGATAACCCACGATTCACTGGGTAGGGTATGTTATTATTGACTTACCGTTGCTAATTTATCAATGTCTTGATCGGAAGCGCCGAGTGAAGCCAAGCCAAGCTCCTGGGAGAATTGGGCGAAACTCGGATTTGCCAGAAGCGGCATGTGCCCCAAAAGCTCATGGCAGCAATCACTGGAAAAATCAAGGAAATATTGATGATCGTTCCACACGGCATTATCTAGCCATCCAGATAGGTGATGATATACTTCAACACTGTTTTAAATATTCTCTCCAAATTTATAAACCTAGAGAAAGAACAGCCTATAATGTTTAGCACACTAATGTGTGTTCTCGGAGTACATCAAACCAATGGCCTACAGTGCAGACGGCAGAGCTTCTAACGAATCAGCTGTGAGGGAAAGTATACACTCACGGTTCTGGAGTGTAAAACGGGTCCGATGAATGACGAATGTACTGCGTGCAGTGAAATACTCTAAACGCAAGACCGGACAAGAAATCCCTTGGCGAGAGGTAGCCAGCGACGGGTCGCAGCTGAAATCCTGTCTTTCTTTTCAGAAATGTGCTCACATCCTCCAACTGAAAATATTTTTAGTATTTCTTATTATGTATTCTTATTGTCATAGAAGTAAGTAAGATTTTGTTAGATTTTTAACACTTTTCATGAATTTTTGATTATAAAACTAAAAGCAGTAAAATTGTATACATGATTAATAGAAAAGAGACAATTAAATTTTACTGTTTCAAGAACTTGCTTCCGACAATATTGCACAATGCCTTAGTCGGTGAAGGAAAACAATAATAAAATCTGATGTTGGAACTAAAATAACAGAGGAGATATCTACCGTGACTAGATACATTCGTAAAGTTGTTTCTGACCCTCTATAGAGTGCATAAAAACCAACTTTACTACATAGTATAAAACAAAGTCGCTTTCTCTGTCCCTACGTCCCCTTGTCCCTTTGTATGCTTAAATCTTTAAAACTACGCGACGGATTTTGATGCGGTTTTTTTAATAGATAGAGTGATTCAAGAGGTAGGTTTATATGTATAATACATGCATGATATGTGCACCCGTGTGAAGCAGGGGCGCGCGGGCTGATCGCTAGTATATTGCAATATATAGTTAGTATTCAACTGTAACGATACCTGAGGTAAGTTGTTATCCCTGTAACCACAGTACTTGACAAGTTGCGGCCAGTTTTCCAAATACTCCTCACAGGCGTGCCTCTGATACAGTTTGTGAAGTTCACGAAACACAATTCCCCTGTAATTAAAGTTGAACCAACTCATCAAACTTACAAGATACTCGCATCTAGACTAGATCTATCTAACTCGCTACGTGGGTACTTTACTACGATGTAGGGACTGGACCGATACAGGTGTAGGTAATTTAGAATAGGTACACCGCATATAGCACACATCAACACAAAATGGCTGATTGCGATTTCTCGAAAATGAGTTTAACGATTTGATATCTTTCAACATGTCAGATCGTGCGACCGAGTACTAGCTACTCTTGCCTTCGCCCTATGGCTACCCAAAACAAGCACGATATTGGCCCTAAGTTGTGGCGTGCATAAAAAAAACAACACGTTATAACGGAATTTATAGGCAGACAAACAAAAACAAACAAAATTTTGTAAATATTTCAGACTTACCATGTTTGAATCTCGACTTCGGTGTATTGTACTTTCGGAATAGGAAGGCCGCTAAAATAGACACATTAATGAAATATCTTGACAATTATGTGTTATTTTTTTTTAAACATACTTGACTTTAGAAACTGTTAATAATTGATGACCGACTGATACAGATAATATGATTTTTCAAGGTTTCTAAGATCTAGATCAGAATTTGTAAAATAAAGACTCAATTCAAAAAATAGTTCTCGTAAAAAGCCAATTTTCGAAATTTTTTTTTGAGCGGGCGCTAAATTGAAGTAAAGATTTTTCAGGTACATCTTTCTAGTTAACATTATAATTTCTATTATATATATAAGTTTTAATAGAAAGATCTAACTCACTCAGTAGCATAAGTTGAGATGAATAATTAATTTTGAATTGCATTGTGTTGAAATTTCTCGACAAAAGTTTGAAACAATAAACACAGCCAGCGGTGAAAATCTTAATGCTTGCAACCATGCTACAGGTTAACACAGTTATTATAAACTTTATTTAGCACATCTGGTTTAAATCAATCATGAAAGTATACATGCACAAACAATGCCCGAAATAAAAATAATATACCTGTTACTTATTTTTACCGGTGATCTATAATCTAATAATATAAATGTATAGGTTCTGTTATCCTAAATTAGATATATTGGTATTAAGACGTGTGGATCCCGTAAGACATTTTTTTATTATACATAGAAAACACCCAGACCAACGCAACGGAACAAATTTCTGCAGATCGTACACAAATTTGTTCCGAGGCGGGAATGGAACCCGGTACCTCTTGCGTCACAGGTGGACAATCGCCCGCTGCGCCACTGAGGTCGACAAACACCAATACAACCAATTTTAGAGCCAACTACCTATTGGTCGCATAATCTAATCGTATAATGGCGGCTTAGGTTAGTCTGTGAGTATGACACCCAGTCGCTTGAAGAACTGCCTGTTGCGTTGAGTATGAACCAATTTTATGCTATTCATTTAGAGTCTGTCAAATGAAAGTAGACACTGAAAATTCACGCCAAATTCAAAAAATATTAGCGTGTCTGCATTGCCACGCTAATATTTTTTGAATTTGGCGCGAATTTTCAGTGTCTACTTTCATTTGACCCTATACTTAAGCTATACTTACTATTTGCTTATAAAGACTTACTATTTGTAATTGTTGGCTATAGCTGCAAACTGTTCACGCCGTTTGCGATAAACTGGGTCCTTGAAGCCAGGGTGATCAGCGTCTAGCTCTGAGCCGTACATAAGGACGTTTTGGGCTCTGTCCAAATCGGATATTTTTCGAGGGAACCAATGCATCTCACCAAAATCTAAAAGTAATAAATTTTCTTCTAAGTACCACCTTTTGAAGCCATCTCTACTAGATAAAAAAAACTAATTTCTATTCTTAATCTTGTTTTTTTTAATCTATTGACCTGCCTACGGTTGGTTGCGGCGTGCTCCGCGCCTCATAACTGCTTGGTCATCACGGATTATCATGCAATAAAGCGCCAGATTCGGCTGAGAATCTCAAGAGTCGCAAATATGCAGGTCTCGACAGAGCCTATACGTACGAGAGCCTTTACTCCTCTTGGGGTTACAACTCTAGGTCCATGGGATACCGAGGCCTACGAGTCTTTCAAATTTTATCCAGGCAACTTAAAGAGGGCTGATGAGTATCTGGCTTAGTGAATCGCAGCATTGCCATTCAGGGCGGCAATGCAGCCTGTGTCTTGGGGACTCTTACGAATGGCACTGATTTGGATCAATTGAGCTATCTTTAGTAGATCGTTTGCAACGATCTAGAGATAGCTTAGCTGTTTCATAATGTATATACAGTAATTTAGACGTGTTGATGGGTAGATAAAAGTACGTTAAGATGGTTTGGGTGTAAAGAAGATGGATGAAAGGAGATTAACGAAACAGGTGTTTCAGGCGAGTGTGAATGAGACTGTTGTGAGAGAAAGAAAGACCTCGGCGAACGTATCTGGACCAGATAACAGATCGACATGCAGGTTAAGAGTAAGTCCCTTAACCAACGAGTGTGTATGAAAAATGTTATGAGAGTGAATGAAAAAGAGGTGGTAGGTCAGGATCGTAGCAAGTGAAAATCCGTGGTATTTGTGATTTTATGTATGTATGCATCTAAACAGTATGTGTTCCAATCTATTAAACATTCATTTATGAATTTTAGAGTTATTATTTTATCAACTTCGAAATAAGCATTTGATGTGTTCGTCTGGGAAGAAATAGTTGAATCATATAATAAAAAACTACAGCACTTGAATTCGGTTACAAGAAGCACTAGCAGAAATTGCGATGTACCTAATTATTATTCGATCATCTCACATAATAATCATGTCGTTCTACTTATTATTTACACAACTAATAACAAAAACTACTTACCAAAGCTTGCAGTGGCAGATAAAGGTGTTGGCGGAGGAAAATCATTCCCAGATTGCGACGAAACTACCTCAAAGTCTTGTACTTCTCGTTTGAGCATTCTTTTTAGTTGCTCCATTCTGTGTGGATCGCATTCCACGTCCACCAATATGTCCGCCTTTAGTAAAAAGTGTAGTCAAAATATATATATTCAATTGGATGACCTATAAAGCTTAGGTTAATGGTGCCAGTTCCAAGCGACCAAGCCTAGAAAAACAGGTAACAAACTACGGCTTGGGTCCTAACGTTTTCAGCCAAGCCATCACATAAAAAGGTAGAGGTAATCGAATTCTAAAACTTAGAAGCAACACAAATTTTAGTCAAGTTGTGACGATCCACGAACCGTAAATTTATTGATTTGATATTAGTTATTATGTTAGGTACTAGATATTGTTACATACATTATAATTGTGTTTGATCTTATGCATTCTACTAACATAACAAGGATGGAATATGCAATGATATTAAAGAGGAGAAAAATTTTCATAAAAAAAACAATGACTTTAAAAAAATAAAGTAAGAATCGAATCACTCGCCGAGGGTTCCGCATTTATTAAAATTATGTTCTTATTCTTATTTTTCATAAATGTGCGATGAATAAAAATAAAAACCAGTCGGAAAATGATCAAATCAAGCTCTTTAAATTATATCTTACGTGACTTATTAGGGGAAGCAGGGATAATAATAAATTCAACAAATCAAATTCAACGTAGACATATCATCAAAAGCTGCTCGTCTATAAATAAAATAAAGAAATAAATAATGGCGTTTGCCGGGTAGGACCGCTCACCCCAAAAAGACTGCTAGCAAGCTGCAGCGCAGTGATTTTACGCTTAAGCAGGCAGCTTTTCTAAATTTTAAGGTACTAACATAACATGATTATTACACAATATTATTGTGTAATAATCATGCAATATCTTTCAAACGATACTCCAATTAAGGTAGTACCTACGTACTAGTTCACATATTTCACCTCCTATTTTGAACTCTTTGGCAATTAAAATCAACATACATATTTTCTTTTCTCTTGGAATTATGGACATAGATTTAAGTGTTTCAATTTTCTGAAATAACCGACCAAGGCGACGGAAGACAAACAAAGATTCCATAATGATTCCGGCTTGTATAAGGACCATAAAATCAGTTTTTATTTATTTAACTGCTATTTTACTGTCTAAATAAAAGTCAAACAAATGGAGTAATGTCAATCATCAAACTTACAGATGAAATTTCAGTGATTGATTTCCTCGATTCGATATGAAGAACGTTGATCCCAAGGTCCTGAAACACCGAAAGCACTCGGACCAAACCACCGACTTGATTCTTCAATGTTAAGATTACCGATATCCTCTCACTCTCAGTATGTTGAGACGTTGACTGCTGGCGAGTGGCCGCCATCTGAAGCTCTCCAAGTTTAGGATGATGAGCAGCTTCATTTTTCACCTGCCACTCTGACCCGTTTCTATAAAGCCATAGGCCCAGCAAGCCTTTCCCCGAGCCACTCATTACGGCTGCTTCAACCTCTCTTTTTAAATATTCTCTTGATTTCTATTCGGGCTGACAGCACCTAAATAAGTTATAGTTTTAACTCAATCGGAGCTCGGCTCAGAGCTGTGGATTCATTGTGATTTAGTTACCTAATTGTGTGATCTGATTTCAGTATGCAAGAAATGTATAGTTTATGTTAGTTTTAGAAATGTGTCGCTGCACCAGCTAGGACATACTGCGACCTGTTTCGACTTCAACTCGCCTTATAAAGTAAGGAGGCGCGGGAGACTCGTCGGAGGGTGGGTGTATTTGATTGGCTGAATCAAGAGTTCCGAGTTACTTGGAAAATGTTCTCTTTTCATACTGTAAGGTTGTGGGGACACTGCGCGGTTTGAATATAATACTACGATATAACCTTAATACGTACATCTAACCATATTATGTTGAAACATATTCACGATCCATCTATGGTTCAACATTTATTAAAACATTCACTGTTAAGTTTTTATTTTTACAACGCCAAAGTGTAAAATATGATAAGTGAAATTTGATAAAATATAAAATATATAATTATAAAAACAATAACAATAATTGCAATTTCTAAAAAAAATACTGTTTTAAAAACTGGTCATGGTCTTATCTATATATATCTAAGCCGTGGGTTACTATGTTCTTCTTCGTGGTTTAACTTTTACGACTTGCACATAACCGCAAAATGAACCTTAACACAGTTTACGACTTATAATAAAATTATCCTGACTTTATTTTGTTCTCGGTGTCAGCTGAATACCCAATCACTCACACAGCCTCAGTATCCAATGTAAGCGAGAACCAAGAACGTGGAGGCACCATCCCGGCTGCTCGCTGAAGGGTGTTAAGCGATTCAGTCCCTGTATTTATTACCATTGTTTAGCGAAAAGAGCATTCGCTATCATTCATTATCTAGCGGATCCCTGCCTCGTATTCAAAAACTTTTCTCAGACTAGAAATAAAAATCGTTAACATTTACAGGTTAAATTTATTTTGTGTCGTGCGAAAAGAGTTTCGGCAATTTCGTTTGAAGAAGTTCATTGGATTTTAAAATGACGAAACATGGTTTCCAGCTTTCAGACCCACTAAAAGATTGAGCATCATAACGGCTGATCTACCACTACACTTCAATGCGGAAATTTAAACAACGCGCCACACAGTGGTTTGACGTCGGGATCACGACATAACAAGCCGCTGCGATTAAAGTCTGCTTTTTTTACTACATAACAGTTCTTCTTACTTTTAGTGACTAAATAACGGGATAATTTGGAAACTTTACGGAATACGGAATTTTTTGAATAATAGACATTGTTTTTTAAACATTTTCACGACATTTTTTATATTAATCAACTAAGTTATCTAAATTTTACCACATTTTGAAAATTACTGATAGTAAAAAAAAATACATTAAATAAATAAAATAAATATTTATCGACCTACATACATTTACATATAATTTTATACAATTTACACGTAACTGAATATCTATCTACACTTAAACAGAACACGTCGACATCACAGGAGACCGAAGAGCTGGCAGCTACCTCGGACAAAGAATTAGTCTGGCCATTCAAAGGGAGAATGCTGCCAGTATCTTCGGAACCTTGCCTAAAGGGACTCCTTTTAATAATATGTTTTAGTTATTATGGTTAATTTATTATATTATTTTAAAGGTAATTAGTTTATAAAAAAAATCCTACAATAATAATTAAATGAAAGATTAAAAAAAAACAGAACACTACATGACGTAGTTAGATGGTCATCTAACTACCCATTATTGCACGTACCTATCTGATAATGCCCACATGTCACGATGACAAAGCTCATCGTGGTCGAGTTATCTGTCTTCTTCATGGCTCGTTAGATAACATTATTCTTGTAGCTTACATAACTATGTATAAGTACAATGAAATCTCTTTAATTGCGAGGGTTGTATCACAGAAGCACGCAAAAATGCTGCTTGACTGCTTTCTTGACATGTAAATAATGTTCATTTGGCCAAAGAAACTAATCTGTACGGTGACTGTTCAATCATAGATTTGTAGATGTTTTATAAAGCGTCAGAGACAAATTTTCTTAACCATTAATTCAAGTCGAGTAGCATTATACACGTTCCGTTTAAAGATATACCTACTGCTTCTTTACTGAAATAGTTAAATAGCGAAGTAATAGACTCACATACCTTTTTGTTTCTTCAACAAAATACACGCATGATCCAGGTCACAGCATAGAGTGCGTATTCAAGAAATGTAATATTAGTACATTTCTAATCACGGAACCGCAACGTTATGAATCGTAATGCTTTAGTTAGAGTCTAAACACACACACGCAAGACAAAGTGGTGATTTAGACTCCCTTGTGAGATCTGAAGCTCAGTTTAAAATCAATACTACTTAAATAACTTTATGATAAGTATTTAATCTCTAATAATGCAGCTTAATGACATTAAAGGTCGACAAATGTTCAGGAAAATAATGAGAAAGTCCTATGTGTGTATACTAGTTATACTACTTAACCATTAAACCGTACAACTTTATGTTCGACGAATAACAAAGTAAATGTTGTTATCAATCAAATCAACCAATCCCTAAATTAACAAAAGAAAAATACATAGCGTACAGAAACTGCTGTTTGTTCTGATGGGCGCTTTTAATTCAATTTCCTCAGGGAACGTTCGAAGCTTCTTTGATTTGTAACTGTTATTATTTGTCAAACGACAATTTCAAAGAAATAATAATATTTGTTATTCCTCTGAAATATCGTTCGTCAGAACGAAGCAAAATATACGCTTCTATATACTGTGAAGTAATTTTAGCTCTTTAAAGAAATTCTAAGAATTTGTCAAAAAGAAAATCGTCTAACGTAACCTTCCATTTGTTAGAGTTTTAATGACATAAAGGTTATATTTAATATAAGAGAGATCGTGGACCTTACAAATGATTATAATTTGGACGAACCACTTGTTTAACTCAACTTGCTTAAACTAGATAGGTCATATTATGATTTATTATAAAAATAAATTTATGTACAGTCTGTAATTTTTTTAATACACACTACAAAAGCTTCACACATTACAGAACAGAAAATAAATATTAGAATACAATACCTAGGCGTTTTATATATCAAAATATTATTCAGTAAACCAGTAGTAGGCATGTAACCATGGAGGAAGATATTCAATTTTACTGGCCTTTAACAAAATATACTAAATACCTTGTGCTAAATCTTGTAAATTACGGCAAACAGATGTTTGGTAGCCATTTGGAACACTGCCAAACTTACCGTTTTCTGTTTTTCCTATTTAGGTGCGGACTGGCAAGTAAGCGCAATGTTCCAACTTTTATAGTAGGTAGTGTTAATTAAAGTTATTAAAATTTAGCGCATAAGACCTTACAAACAGCTGACCTAAAAGTGTTGAGCATTTCAGATAAACTATTTGAAAGTTACGTTTGTCTAAAAATATCTTCTAAATATACTACGCGAATTCCTCCAGCACTCGTTCCTTTCAAAATTGATCACCTTTTTAAATCTCATTATTTCTTCCTTTTAATACGATTTTGAGCCAGAATTATCCGTGTATTTGAAGTATGTTTTATGTTTGACTAACAGTTGGATACCATAAAACCAAACGATTGTCGTGAAACACAAGAAAGAACACAGCACTTTCGTTAAGTAGGCGCCTTATGAAAGTTAGATGTAGCTCGCACTCAAGAAGAGCATTTATTTTAAAGGGCAGTGAATACTTCTTACTTTTGAACGTGAACCAGTGGTAAACAGGGTGTCCCAGATACCAACGTCAACCCGTAAACGGGCGATAATTCAAAACAGTTATAATTATCTATAAGATCGAGATGATATTTTTTACTGACCCGTCAAACGTTTATTTTCGCTTGTGTTGATTATTTGAATAACTATTTTATATGTATTTTCAGTGTTTGGATTTCGGTATACCAAAAGGATTTTAAGTAAATCTTTTGCTAAGCTATGAGCAAAGAAGAAAAAAAAAATCTTTTCTTTTCGTATCAGCTTTACTGTTATAAGTGTATGAAGTTAAATATTAGATTTAAGATGTGGGCGCTTAAGTTTTATATTGTGAATTTTCTGAAGTTTGAAAAAGATTGCAATAAATAAACCCTACAAAACTACTAAACAATTTCTAAAAATACAAGCTCTGTAGGAGCTGAGTTCTCTGTTTGTAAAGTCAGTAAGGCCTCATCCTAGTGGAGCTGCTCGGAGCACGTTCGAAGAGTAAAGTCAACACAGTAAGCCGCTCTGCCCTCGGTCAATTGACATAGCCGACCTAATGCTAGGCACTCTGAACTATTTGATGAACTTGATGATAAGTGGCAAGTAGTTATTGCAAAAAAACTAAAAGAGTGTGTGTGAAAAAATAAAACCGGTTTGATACTCAAAAACAAAATAGTGAGATTAATGTCCTTAATAAACTTGCTTATGTCAAACTATGCATTTTCAATTTATTGTTGATCATGAAGCATTCATGTTTTTCAATCGATCGTATTTAAGTCATCATATTATTTAGATGCAGCCTACGGATGCAGCATCATGCAGTATTTAGACATACGAGTAAATGACAGATAAATAATTTCAGATTTATAATTAACGCTAATCGAAAACTGTCTTTCCCATTTTTTTTGTAATTAGTAACCAGTAACCC
The DNA here is from genome assembly GCA_963576535.1 of Plemyria rubiginata. Taxonomy (NCBI): domain Eukaryota; kingdom Metazoa; phylum Arthropoda; class Insecta; order Lepidoptera; family Geometridae; genus Plemyria; species Plemyria rubiginata. The sequence goes on from OY754905.1 coordinate 9,618,536, forward strand.
GATATTGACCCGCCAAAGATAATAATTTTTTTTGTTCTTATCTGTCGTGCGTATAGGTAACTAGTTTGAGTTCATTCATTCCATTATGTGAATATTGTATTGAATGGAATTTCCTGTGACGCATGTTTTCAGCCCTCTCGCACCCTATTGGGATTGGGGTGACATATTCGCGCCTGCGTTTTACGTTGGCGCAGATGCGCGATATAAAATTTTCGTCATACAAGCACCGGTCGATATACTTGTAGGGGATTTATCGCGCATGCGGTATGCACCCTTTCCGACGATCAGGTGTAAGCCGACATGGCCGATAGCGAATTTGAAGAATTTCGCCGTGTTTTCGATAGATTACCACAACACATAAAGGCCCCCACGCCGTTTTACTCGTAAGTACACTAAATTCTTCCATAATCCGTGTCCTAAATCTACTCCTTTGTCGCTAAATCACTTTTCGATGTACCCAAGCAAATGTGCCACTTCATGTTGTCACGTAATAAATACAAGCGTAGAAGCATTAGATTGAATCTCAGGATTCAATTAAACCTCAAAACCGTTTCATAGATATGTGTATTTGTAGGTTAGTTCCAAATGTGGGGCTGGATGACGATTCTTCGTCATCCAAGAGCGAAGGGTCACCGGAGGAGGACATAGGGTGCGTGGAAGATGGCGAAACCTCGTCGGTTCAAGAGGGCGCGGTGTCACCTTCCATGCAAGGAGAGGCCGCGAACAATCAGAGAAGCCCTCGTCATCAAACATTTACAAACGGTGAAAGACGAAGGCGAAAACTTCCAGAAATCCCTAAGAACAAAAAATGTGAGCACCTTTCGATACCTTGTTTTCGATAATTTTTATAAATGGTTGTTTTGCATAAGTAATCATAGCACTAGTTATTGCTGATACATCTTGGCGATTTATATTGTCTTCTTCTTTTACTAAACGATCAAAAAAAAAGCATTGCGATTGAGTTTTTTTAACAATAGAATGCAACAAAACTGAAAAATGAATGACAGGCGTTTTTATATGTCAGTTTTCATTAAATGCAGTATGCTTGTGACCATGAATATATTAGGTATTAGACTAAGCCGCACCACGGTTAAACCGCTGCGTTTTTTAATCGCGTGAATTTGTGCCCCTAGAAAACTAATACAAGCGGCCGCACCTGCGGTTCAATTTTTCTAGGGGCATAAATTCACGCGATTAAAAACCACAGCGGTTTAACCGTGGTGCGGCCTTAGCCTAAGTTGCTCAATATGTGTATGAATGGGATTCGTTTTCTGTAATTTTACGAACCAACATAGCATTTTCATTTTAATTGTTTTTCTTGTGTTTTTTGAGTTGTCCTGTGTAATTTCGGTGTTATTTTAACCAACATTACTTGAGGTCTTAACAAAAGCAAAGTGCAAGCATTTGGAATGAAAGTGTATTATGTGATATCGTGATTTGACCGAAAATGCTTCTTAAGTTTTGAAGAAAACTGATACCATTTTCTTCAAAAAAATGACGTGACTTTACTATGGACTGATTAGACTAAAAAGTATTAAATGATAAAAATCGCTTAATATTGGCAAGATTGACTTTACAGACAGGAGTCATAAACAAAAAAGAAGAAGAATAATGTACCTTTGTTGCAACTGAATAGTTTATTTAACAATTTCCCACGTAATTCTCTCTCTATACTGATAATTGTCAAATCTTTTAAACCTAATTTTAAAATAAGCCACTAATTTCTTGGCAAAGTCTTTTCTTGACTCTTAAAAATCTTTTTGGACACTATTTCTCGGTTTAACATCATATGAATGTTGCTTTTATTTTTGTCAAGGCGTTAATCTGTCATTTCGATCATTAAAGCTTAATTTTATAGCCATTTGAATTATTATTGCGTGTAATATAAGGACGACTGAAACAAGTTTTAAAGCTTTTACAGCCACTGTCTTAGCTTGCAATCAGCCAACTTCCTTGGCCGACGAGCTGGGATCCATGCCGGGTTTGCTCGTCCGACCGGGATGTCATGGGCGACCATTGCTTGTGCTCAAATGTGGATACCTGCTGGATGAAGACTCTAGCCCTGACTCCGAAAGAATGCAAAGCCTAGGGGATGTTGACAGCGGGCATAGCACTGCACACTCGCCCATTGATACCGGCCCGAAAAGCATATCACCAACACCTTTACATCAAAATGGTGAGTTTCAGATATCAAACAGATGTGCCTTGCAAAGTCACGCAAGATAGGAACGTGCCTTACGATGCCATTGCCCTGTGACCATCAACTTGAGGCATACAATTTCACCGACAAACACACTTTTCAAACCGGAACACAGCAACGCTGCTTGGCTTCCTGTATTTAGTTGAAAATAAAAACAAAATATCGATGTTGTTGCAGATCACTAACGAACCATTGTCCGAAAGTTACTTTTCTACGACAAGTGACCTGCGAGAGAATGCTTTGTGATTTTCAGCTAAGTGATGGTGGCGCCTGACATAAAATGAACTATCCGCCTGTTCAATCTGAAAATATTAAAAATAAATTAAAAACACTACGTATATTCGCTGTAGTAACAGCCTGTTTGAAAATTTCAGTATCACCATCATCAAGTTGTAGCATTAACGGCCTCAATTTTGGTGGAAATATGACCACAGTACCCCACAGTCAGTTAGAGATGCTTGAAGCTACGCATAGAGGCCTACACAAGTTCAACCCAAGACATCATGACGAGATTGAAGTCGAAATCGGTGACCCCATTTACGTGCAAAAGGAAGCTGATGATCTGTGGTGTGAAGGTACTTTACTACATATAATATATCTTTATGACTATGATTTTTTACTAGCGACCCACCCGCGCGCCCCTGCTTCGCACGGGTGCACATATCATTCATGTATTATACATATAAACCTTCCTCTTGAATTACTCTATCTATTAAAAAAACCGCGTCAAAATCCGTTGCGTAGTTTTAAAGATTAAATCTAGCATACAAAGGGACATAGGGACAGAGAAAGCGACTTTGTTTTATACTATGTAGTGATTTTTATTATTGATTTTAAATTATTTATTTTTGGTTTAAGACGTAATCTTTAAATTATGATAATATACCTTATATATAAATAAATTTCAGGCGTAAATCTTCGAACGGGTCAACAAGGCATATTTCCATCAGCCTACGCAGTAGACATGGATTATAATGACTTTGATCCGGCAAATGCCAAAGTTAAGAGAGAGCGGTATCTACTGGGGTAAGTTAATGTTATAATACCTAAACATACCACGTTTACTAACCTCCCAACTTCTTTGATTGATAGGTTTTCAGTAACTAAGTGACTTTTTAAATAATGAACTTGATTTTTACTGGTTGAATTGTTAATTAATAGGATTATCGAACAGAACTAATATAATAAAAATAAGTGTTTGCTTTTAATTCTCAGTGCTTGGGTGGTAGTAGTTCTGCCGTAATCTTCGTAGGGTGTGTATAGGTTCGATCCCCACAAAGGGCAAATATTTGTGAGATGTACTTATAAAGATTTTTTCTGAGACAGCCATTAGGTACCTACAACTACTATTTTAATTTAATATTAAAACCACAAATATTATATTTATTTCACAGGTATATGGGTTCAGTAGAAACACTAGCACACAAAGGCACTGGAGTTGTGTGTCAAGCTGTAAAGAAGATTGTCGGAGACTGCACTGAAGATCCTTCATTGCAGCCATGTATACTAGAAGTTTCAGATCAGGGCCTCCGTATGGTTGACCGATCAAAACCAGACGTATGTAGATTTTAATATTATTAAAAAACTAATAGATATTTGTGAATAATACTGATATTTTAGTGTGATTTTGTAATAGGGTAATAACGTTATTACAAAATATACATGCGCAACACCAAACTCACAGTCGTCGGGAAGAAAACACCGCAAGAAAAGTGAAGTAGACCGTGTGTGTGTCTCCAGCTTCCTCATATTGAAAATGTAATTTCTATAAATGCCAATATTTAAAGCATAATTAGTGCACTCATAGATTTGAATCATAATTTAGCTGCCAAATAAACAACGATGCTATAAGCTTATAATAGTGTGTAAGCTGGAGTAACATGTCTCCAGCTGCCTCAGTCAGTGTGGGCAAACGGCTAATGATAGAGATATATAGTAAACGCAAGGATTTAGTACCAAACGAATTAGCGAGGTACCAAAAATTTCAGGTCTGTAGCTCGGAAACTCTTCGAGTTATAAGACTTGATCAACGTGTAAGCTGGAGTAACGATACGTGAAAAAGCATATGCTCGTTCTCTGGAATGGCTGGAGCTAGCAGGTTGCTTTAAGTCTCCAGATTTAGTACCAAACGAATTAGCGAGGTACCAAATATTTGAAGTGTTTCTGTTCAAAACTCTATGAGTTACAAGCTTTTCCAGCTTTTTTTGTTTGTCCAACTTGCACATGTTGGATCTCAGCAACCACAATAGGTACAGACTCGGTTGATGTCTCTGAACCGAGCTATGAATTAGTGCACTCGGTACCAAAAATTTGGAATCTCTAGGACAAGCAGTTCTGTTGTAATCAGCAAAATAACTAATATTATGATGAGTTACAGAATACCAGATAGTTCCATTTCGACCAGCCTTCAGTTGATAGTAGCTCTATCTCTGTCACTACAGCGAATGCGTCACACTCGTACCTACTGATGCAATCAAGGAATTTGAATATATCTGTCTGTATTCAAATTCCTTGGATGTTATTTTGCTGATTACAACAGAACTGCTTGTCCTAGAGATTCCAAATTTTTGGTACCGAGTGCACTAATTCATAGCTCGGTTCAGAGACATCAACCGAGTCTGTACCTATTGTGGTTGCTGAGATCCAACATGTGCAAGTTGGACAAACAAAAAAAGCTGGAAAAGCTTGTAACTCATAGAGTTTTGAACAGAAACACTTCAAATATTTGGTACCTCGCTAATTCGTTTGGTACTAAATCTGGAGACTTAAAGCAACCTGCTAGCTCCAGCCATTCCAGAGAACGAGCATATGCTTTTTCACGTATCGTTACTCCAGCTTACACGTTGATCAAGTCTTATAACTCGAAGAGTTTCCGAGCTACAGACCTGAAATTTTTGGTACCTCGCTAATTCGTTTGGTACTAAATCCTTGCGTTTACTATATATCTCTATCATTAGCCGTTTGCCCACACTGACTGAGGCAGCTGGAGACATGTTACTCCAGCTTACACACTATTATAAGCTTATAGCATCGTTGTTTATTTGGCAGCTAAATTATGATTCAAATCTATGAGTGCACTAATTATGCTTTAAATATTGGCATTTATAGAAATTACATTTTCAATATGAGGAAGCTGGAGACACACACACAAGTAGACCACCTTTATCAAAGACGAGATCTGTAGGCATGTAAATTTGCAGTCCCGAGCCGCTTTTTGATGTTTCAGGGAAATCGAAGTGGCCCTTGCATCGACTACTTCTATTCACTCAAGAATGTATCTTTCTGTGCATTCCACCCGCGTGACCATAGATATCTGGGCTTCATCACAAAACATCCGACACTGCAGCGGTTTGCGTGTCACGTATTCAGAGGGCAAGAATCAACCAGACCTGTGGCTGAAGCAGTCGGGTAAGAACATTCTTCACCAATCTACTTGCTTTTAGGTTCCGGGTACACGAAAAATTACCTCGCTTCTTGTGTCTGTTTGAAGTGTCTTTCTGCGCGTCAGTCACCGCTCTCCAATTTACTTAGAATATAAAGATACTTGGGATTTGGAATAGTTATCGGTTGGTAGAACAAGGTATTGTTATCATATACAAATTGAGAAAGATGTTTTATCAAATTTTTTAGACTAACATCACACCGATTCCCTATAGAAAAATATTTTGTAATAAATCATCACTACATAGTATAAAACAAAATCGCTTTCTCTGTCCCTATGTCCCCTTGTCCCTTTGTATGCTTAAATATTTAAAAGTACGCAACGGGTTTTGATGCGGTTTTTTAATAGATAGAGTGATTCAAGAGAAAGGTTTATATGTATAATACATGCATCATATGTGCACCCGTGCGAAGCAGGGGCGCGCGGCGGGTCGCTAGTAAATAATAATGCAATATTTTCATTATTATCTATTATGTTGGATGCAATTTTATTGTGTTCAATATTATTATTTAATTTGTATGTTTTCCTGTTAACAAAACATAACAAAAAAAAAACAAGCAGGGCAGGATAAATAAAAGCAGAGCACTTTACCTGTAGGCACCCACTTTAATAATGTGATATTGCTCGGCTTAACTTTTTACGCGCCTCTACAATATTAGTAAACTATTGAACAATGACAATGTTATTTTATTATTGTTTCAGGAGGGCATTCCAGAGATTCTACCAAAAGTTCATAGAAACAGCTTACCCCATTGAAGATATTTACATAGAGTAAACTCAATAAGCAATATTAGAATAATATAAACTCGAATCAAATTAACTGAAATTGGTAGAATGTTTATAATTAACTTGTGTATAACATCTTGATTAAAAATAAGCTTGAATAATTATCACCGGCAGTAATACCGTTTCATTAATGGACTAATCGTACTCAAAACAAATAATGGTGCACCCTTTTCTATCCCAAATATAGCAGCGGGAGCTTTGAACTAACTTTTTCTATCGATGTTGATAATTTATGTATTAAATAATTATTCTAAGTTACATAATACCTGTATATGATGATAAAATGTAAGAAGCTGTATCGCGAAATGCCTTTTAAATATAATCTTATAACTTCTGTAATCTTGCAAGAAAATATACGTTGTCTTTAGGTGGTAACATTGGTAAAAGATTTTTTCTCATTGGTTTACTGATCTTTTGAGCTTCATGTTTAGCATCAATATTCGTTTGGTACTTTTTTAAGACTAATTATTTCAATGCCGGTCTGGTATTTAAATGAAATGGTCGTTTCTTGACGGCCAGTAAAAAAATTGGACAAGTCTTACCAAACAATATGTTTCGGCTGGTGGAGATAATTATATTTTCTACATATTCTACACCTACTCCGCCTACTTATAACCAGCTACGAGTACCAGTAAATAATCACAAAATTATCCGAAAACGTAAAAAATTTGTTGAGCTTTTTAACTGGCCTAAAATGGGATTTCAGCTTAAACTGTAAAAAAATTATACGAAATATTCCTACTTTCAACATCAATATCATTAAATTGAATACTTTGCCATGATTTTTATAAATGGTAGTAGAATAGTGTATTACTTTTTACGTGTGATAAAGAATTAAATCCCTGTCTATTGCATCAATATTGTTTATTATAGTTGGTGTTCATAAATTAAACAGTTTCTGGGCAAAAAGAAAATAACACATTAATAGCGAACATGTTATAAACTATTCTTTAAACTCTACTTTGAGATGGATTTACATTGTTTTATTTATCATAATTTGTATCCTTAACGTTATAGTGAAGTAACAACGTGTTTTTGTATCTACCAAAATTTATTCAAACGAAGTGTAAGGTTGTAAAATAAAACGATGGGGTTAGCAGGTATCCTCAGCACCGCAAAACAAGAGGAAAACAAGAAATATCTACCATTGTGTTAAATAAGGTAACGTTTTTTTATGTTGTAACTACTTCAGACTCAATATGATTATTTATTGAAAATTTTTTCTGTAATGATTATCATTTTAATTTTCAATCATTAATAATGTAACAAACAAAGTATTATTGTAATATCATTATAATAATTTAGTCATTAAAATCTCGTTAATGTAATGTATTTTAAGACACGCTAATGCCCTTTTTCACCAGCTGATTCCTATTCATCTTCTAATTTTATGATGAGGCATATGAAATGTTTGCGGCAAGAACCGTATCGTAGGTGCATATATTAATACTTTCTCGTAGATTTCATCAAGTCTGGGTTGGTGAAAACAGGCATTTCTTCCATGTTGTATTTAGAAATAGATTTAGTAATGTAGCCATAGCTTGGTGTTACAATGTTGTAACATTACTATTCCAGTCATGTTACTTTAAATTTGCATTATTTTTTTATTGTAAATATTTTTAACGTTATATAAATACTAACCTACTTATATATAACACTAAAATGACACTATATTTGGCTATAGATTGAAGAGAACTTGAATAGATTCAAGAGATCTCATGCAAGAAAATATCCTGTAACGTTAGATCAATGTAGGAATGTTGTGTCATATTTTATAAAAAAATCCTTCTTCAATCTATAAATCTGGTATGTATATGTATTACAACATAGTAATGTGTCTTTAAATTGTAAATATCGGCATTTTAATTATTATAAAATTAAAAAGTTTAACAAAGCTGATAAAGCTGTGACTAAAGATGAGGAATAAATGTTATTTATTTTTCCAGCAAAATGTCATAGCGTATTTGAGTAAGGCATTAAACTCTGTATTACTTGGACTGATTACTGTGTTTTATTTTAAATTATACAAACACATTTGTCATTAATGGCAATCTATACAATAATAATAAGAACTAAATTATTAGGAGAAGAACTAGCTAAAATTATGCAATTAGTGAATAAAGTACAGATTTAAAGCAAAGGCCATAGATGAACCACGAGCAAGTAAAGGATTCTAACGACTGAAAGAAGAATGATTTTTTTACTATGAGCCCTGGTCCAATAAAAATCTGCGGCCCCAGGCATAAACCCATTGTTAATCGACTCATTACTTTGAAGTTACTATGTGTGCAAAGACGCAACAAAATCGAACCTGAAGTATATAGGCTCTCCTGAAATTATAAGCGGAGAGCTGCAAAGAAGGACTGCACTGATTACTAATTATTTGCTTATATCTAGATTTCTGCAGGACAAATTTTTTGATTTCATACAAATAATCTTGTATTTGAGATGATCTTTCATACTAAACATGTGACAGGCTTGGGGTCATACTTTTATTTTTTTAAATTATTTTTTGGACCAAAAAAACATTCTTCTTTCCTTGATTTGATGACATACCAAATACGTATTTGATATGTCAACCATACATATGTTGGCTAATCACAGTTGTGATGACATTACTATATTTGTCATACTAATTTAACAGCATGTTAGTTGATCGGAGGAAGAGCATTTCAATGCTCTTAGAAACCGGCAGTGGAGTAACAAATTTCTGATGTGGGATAGAGAAGCGTATGTTATGTTTTTTCAGAATATAGGGTTCAAAGTTTTTGGGGGTTTCAAAGTGCGTTAGATGCAGTGCAATTCAATACGTGAGGAAATTTCCAGATGGCAGCACCATTTCACCTGAACATGAACTAGTTTGATATGTTTACAGACGGACCGTAGGTCAACGTCATTCAGTTCCTGATTTGCATGGAAACTGCGCGCCCTTGCATCGGGAACTTAGGAAGTTACGTACGCTACCCTACAAAGTTATAAAAACTTTAATAGTTTAAATTTCAATAATAAATCAGTTTTGAATAATATAATGAAATTTTTGCTATCAGTGCACAAAAGTGTCATGTGATAAACTACAACCAAAACTCTATGGCCTGGCGAGTTGGACGAGTTTCGAAGATATAACTATTTGATAAACGGATCTCTTGTAAGTAGCTAAGAATATTTGCAAAAAATATGTTAGCAAAAAAAAGAACGCAAAGAAAGCGTTTTTCCGAATACCTATAATTTGGATGCTTTCAAGAGAAGAGTGAACAGGTATTTTCTAGGTAAACGTGCCACATCGTAGATGGCATCATCACTTAACATCAGGTGAGATTGCGGTCAAAGGTTTTGCCTAGATGTAATAATAATAAAAAAACGGTTCGGTAACTAAAACCTCAGTAATGTCCAAAAAATTGGAACTATAGATCTATGAAATTTTAAATAATTTTTATTAATTTAACTAATTTTAAAGTGCTCAATGTTTTTTAGTGATGAGAATTCAAGATATAAAAGTGTTTTTTTATGTATATTACAGCGACCCACCCCGGCTTCGCATGGGTGCACAGTATTTCTCTACTATTATTATGCATAATAAATCTTCCTCTTGTAACACTTTATTAAAATAGCGTAATTTTAAAAATATAAGCAACAGGGATAGACACAGGCGGGACAGGAAAAAAAAATTACCAGTTTTAAAAATGCAATACGTTACTGAAAATGAACTTTTCTAATCTTTAGTACGTTGTATGTTGCCAATACAGGGGTTCTACGGTTTGGAATACTTTCTACAAGATGTCTAAGCCGGTGCTGAGGAATATTCTCCTACTAGTTGCGCCCCGCGGTTTCACCCGCGCAGATTTAAATCCCGGTATTCCTACCAGATAAAAAGTAGCATTTGTGCTATTCCAGACTAAATCTATCTCTCTGCCAAGTTTCATACAGATCCGTTCAGCCGTTCTGGCGTGAAAGAGTAACAAACATCCATCAATTCATCCATAGTTACAAACTTTCGTGTTTATGTGTAGTAGGATTGATAAATCAGTACTTCTTCCAGTTTACAAAGCGTGATTGGTGAGAAATTTTGTAGTCGTCTCGTCCAAAATTTATTTGCTCCCTTCGGCTAGTAAAATATCATTTTTTTTACTTCAACAGCTGTTTGAAGTCGATTATTCAACATTGTTGACACCATAAATCGATCCTCTCACGCTCTCTTGCACCTTGTTCTGCCTATCTCTGATTTGCGAATATGAAATCCACTCTCTTTAAGGGCCCGGTGACAGCGGCTCGCAGTTTCGAGGTGCGATTGGCTATTATTTCATTTTATTTCATTTCGAGGAGGTTGTTTGAAAGTATAACTATCCAGTGACACGCATACATACTGTTCGAACACAAATAACACAATAATATAAGGGAAACATGCCCGAATCAGAAATCATTTTGGTATTAGTATGTTTGGCCTTACGTTTACCTAATACCAAAATGATTTCTGACAACACACATTCAGCACAACAGACACAGCACATCGATAGCGACGGTAAGGGCAACGTTGCAGGGGAAGCAAAAATGTATGAAATTATGTTTTTCCACTGACCGGCAACGCGGCCTTCTTATTTTCATATCTGTTCACTATTCAAAGTCAAAATATGTTTAAAAATTCACAAGGATCGCCTTGAAACGTCTTAAAACAAGGTGACCCTAGGTGCCAGTTCACGCGGCCAACGCCGAGGCGACAAACTCTGCCTTCACTGACTGACAGACTTACTAATATTATAAATGCGAAAGTTTGTAAGTATGGATGGATGGATGGATGGATGTTTGTTACTCTATTACTCTAGAACGCCTGAACGGATCTTGGTCAAAATTGGCACAGAGATATATTATAGTGTGGAATAACACATAGGCTACTTTTTATCCCGTGGGAATACCGGGATTGAAATCTGAGCGAGTGAAACCGCCGGGCTCAACTAGTCTAAAATAAACCCCAAATTCTTTTTGAAACCACATCTTTTTTTTTTTTTATACAACTAGCTGATGGAACAAACAGATGGCCCACCTGATGTTAAGTGGTAACCATCACCTATAAACAAAACATTGCCCCGTAGGTCACGCACAATAGAAACGTGCCCTACGATGCACCGCCCTGCGTCCATCAACTTGAGGCATACAGATGGTAAGCCTCATGTGCCTGTAATTACACCGGCGACCACACTCTTCAAACCGAAACACAGCGTTGCTGCTTGGCGGCAGAAAAAGGCGTGGTGGTAGTACTTCCCCGGACGAGCCCTTCACAAAGAGCTCTACTACTCTTAAATATACATCACACTAATATCATAAATGTGAAAGCTTGGATGTATGTATGTATTGATATTTGTTACTCAATAACGCCAGAACGGCTGCACGGATCTGGATGAAATTTGGCACAGATATAGATTAGGAATAGCATATAGGCTACTTTTTATCTCGTGGGGATACCGGGATTGAAACTGCAAGTGCGGCGCAGCTAGTGATTTATAAATGGCGAAATAAGATAATATGGAATAAAACAAGTAATACATTATTTTATAATTTTATTGGATCACAGAACAAAATGTCGTATCTATCTACTTGTTATAGTTAATACCTATTCCGTTTGAGCAACATCATCAACCACAGCAAAACCTGAGACAAATCGAATAAATAAAATAAGAGAAATGGTTTTAGTTTTTAATCAAAACTCGGTGCCGATTTGAGATTTCTACTTTTTAGAGATCATTTTGAAATTTAGTTGCAATTGGAAATTTCCTCAACAGTAGGTAGTTAGCCTGCTACGATTGGTTAATCTGAAATCGTAACCATTACTAGAAATAAATAAAATGAACCTAAATAGGTACAGTCACAAACCGACAGCTCATAAACTCATGTAACTTCAATACTCGTACTATCCTAATTCAAGACGATGGCTGACGATCTCAAATAATGTTCAAAACTCTATTTTTTTTATTGTGTTAATATTTACAGAAGTGACTTTAGAAGCATTGTTAAAAGGTTGCGTCGGCATAGCAGCCAGGGTCTGCCTCGAAAAGAACTCGAAGTCAATAAAAATGTAAACATCTATTCAAAGCCGAGTTATACATAAAAACCTCATCCTTAGGAGTATGTTTTCACACATGGTTTAAACATCGTGTTTAAGTTTATAAGGAACAATTTTATTTCACCGTATTAAAAAGGAAAAGTAAATGATTACCAGAAAAGCAAAAAATCTAAAGTTTAATAAAAATCAGTCTCAATCCTAAAAAGTAAGACAAAAATCATAATTTATATAAACCTTTAGGTATTGCTAAAAAGAATTACTAACAATTTCAACATAAAGGGCTGTACTACAAAACGGTGTCTAACTTTAAACAATGTCTAAAATTAGCGCTGTCTCTGTTTGCCATTACGCAATGGCAAGAGATGTCAAAAGTTTAGTGTTTAACGTTTGCCTATTTTTTTGTAGTAAGGCCCAAAATGTCTAACAAATTAACTTTAACTTTACATAAAAAAGAACGAAACATACCTCTGCGCATAGCACATTTTTTTATAAAGTGCTTAAATATCTTTTAGTATTTTATAAATTATGTGCATTTATATATTCAATTATATATACTTTAAGTACAAGTCCTCATAGCTTGCAGTTGTGTTGTAGGAAAGCATTAAACAGGCAGACTACTATCAAACAACTTTCAAAATTGTAATGTGTATAGATAAATCACTAAATCAACTCCTGAAGGAAACAATAAAAAAAACATCACAACCACTTATTACAAATTACGACAAAATTTCTCTTCAATTTTTATTGCACAGGACCTGGAGGTTCAGTAATTAAAAATGTTTTGATCCAAGCAAGATTTCCTACCGAATAATTTATATAACTGGTTTTAGCTATCTCTATAATATTATCATTTGCAATGGTCTGCAGATAGCATGACTGTTTTAGATGTACATATTTACATTTTTTGAATACAAACCTCGAAAACCAGTATCAAATCATTTATTTACAAAAAAACAAACAGTTAAATAATTGTAATTTTCTTTGTAAATAAATAATTCGTAAGTACTTAATCAACTTTATATATAATTCGCAATTTTTCACAACTACCTCCAGTAATTTTATTTAGGAATACTCGTATTTAAATGTGAGAGTGTGAGGTTGTTTGATGGTTGTCAGCCCCTCAAGTTACTCGTACTTACACTTATTAGAATAAAAGATGAAATGATATATTCATAATCCAAACACTTAACTGTTTTAAGAAAATTACCGGATTTTAGGGAGGAGAGGTTTATTTAAAATGTAAAATGTACTTGCTAAATATTTATTAAAAAAAAATATTCTAATAAAATGTGCTTTTTGCAGGGTTAATGTCTCAATAAAATACAATCACCTTAGGCAAAGAAACAATAAATTGCCGACAGATACAAGTTATAATTGCTTAAATCTCTATTATGAGTGTAGAACATAAAGGTATTATTCTCTTGTACTCTTCTTTGGTGAAAAACACACTTATTCAATTCAATTCAATTTGCTTTATTATATTATTTTGTTTGGCATCATCGCTACATTATATGTGTTTTGGCTCAACATCAGATCACTTCACTATTTTTTTTTACTCGAATTTACTTTGCGGTGGTATAGAAAGTGCCTTTAGTTTGACGACAACTTATTAGCTTTAGTTACTCAAATCAATATAATTGTTTGTAGCCAGTGGGTAATTTAGGTCATCCAACTCCAACCAAAAAAAAAATTTATTTCATCTCAAAAGAAAATATTGGAAATAATTTTTTCGGTTTTAATTCAATACAAAAGTAAAACACCAACAACAATATCAAACATGTAGTTTTAAATAATCTAGAATTACATCTTAGTTGGTTTACTCTAGTAATATATTTGTTTATTATTATACTACTTTTTATATAAATGTGATTTAGAATTTGGTTTTGCGCTAGAGGTTTGTGGGCGATGCGCGTTAAGTTTTTCGTATATATATTTCCAATTCAGTCCCCATAAATATTTACTTTCTTTTTAATCATTTTGTAAAGCTTTTTAGCTGGATGATACTTACCTAAATATCTAATTGATACAGCGAAGCGATATCTTCAAATTGACACAATTTAGAATCGGTTCATTAACATTGAACCATTTCTTCTTTTTTAAGCACAATAGTTAACTCTAAGAAGTTATGCAAGGTTAATTACTACATATTTATAGAGGTTAATAAATTCAGAACAAGGAAATTACATTGCTCATAGTTTTTTTAATAAACTTTTTAATAAAACTGGATATATCTATCCAGTTTTTGAGTACTTAATTAAAAGACGATGAATACTGGGCTTTATTGTTTCAGTAAAAAAAAATATTAAACTCAAAACAAATTTTCCACTGAATAGATAAGAATATACCTTCTGGGTTCGGATCTCAGTTCGAAAGGAACACTAGTAAATAGCTACATACTGTTCCGGTCACAGGTATAAATGTACCAGACAACCGCGCGTCGCCCGTTCCCTCGTGCGCTATATCTACGCTACTCCTTATAACTAGGTGCAATATAATGCAAATTTCACATCCATACTCAATTTTATAATTATTTCATATTGTAAAAAGTCTGTATCATTTATTAACATATTTTTGTTATTACCTAAAACTAGGACTTAACATACTTTAACATAAATACATTAAACATTTTCTGTTTTACGATTATTTTTAAAAGTAATGTTTTAACGTAATAAATAAGTAAGATAGTATTCTAAATAGCTAATAATAAAAACTACATAATAAAGTTGAATGTTATAAAATCTCCCGTTGGATGGGCTGAAATAAGAAAACTCAGTCTCTACAAAATACGCCTCGATAACCAACAAATAACCCTAAAAAAAATATATTTCCTAGAATACATATTTATGGTGTTTAATAAATAAAATATGTCATTTTGTAAAATGAAATTGAACAATTCCTTTATATATATATAAATATTAACATATCTAATACTCGAACTATGTTTTTTTTTTATCTTATAGATATGATTTATTGTAACAATTCCTTACTGTTCTTTATAAAAATTTTAAACGTTGAGCAAATTTGTCAATGATCGTTTAGGTGTTGATTTATTTGTAGTCAAAATATGAACTTAAAACACAGCCAGATATATACAACAACTACATTTTAAGTTAAGTTAGCAGACCCAAGGTTACTTAGTAATTATAAACCTTTTTTTTATTAATTCTTCAAATCAAATTCACAATGCTACACCAAACTTAATAAAATTGGTATATCATTCCTACTTTAATGGTTGGTTGGACGAATAACGGCCTAATCTGTAGATTTTGAATATAAAAAAAAACGAAAAACGTGTCACAAAAACTTAGGAGGAATACAAAAATAGAAAACAATTATTGGCTATGACTACAAAATCTGTAGTCACTCAGCTTTATACTGAAGTAGTGCTACTACTACAACGCTGGTCTTCCGTAACGCTGGAGACTGTCATAATATTATTAGGTCAACAATATCTTGTGTCAAAACGGCTACGGTCTTAATACCAAGCAATTAGCCTTTTTTTTCAAAATTTTCCAATATTTTGAAAAAAAAAGCATTTGTTTAAAATCAAGATGGCATACAAATGGCATTTAATTTGTTAACAGGGTGTCCCAAAACACTGAGTCAAGCGTAGGTCCAGAGATAGACCACTACTTGGGGTACCCGAATCACCCTACTGTATGTTCCGCAATTTTTCGTGTTCTAGTTTTTACTCTTCATTTTCGCGAAACTGTTGGTCTCATGTATGTTTTGTTTTTGAAAAAAAGTTTTTTTTTTTTTTTTTATACTACTAGCTGATGGAACAAGCAGATGGTCCACCTGATGTTAAGTGGTAACCATCACCTATAAACAAAACATTGCCCCGTAGGTCACGCACAATAGGAACGTGCCCTACGATGCACTGCCCTGCGTCCATCAACTTGAGGCATACAGATGTTAAGCCTCATGTGCCTGTAATTACACCGGCGACCACACTCTTCAAACCGAAACACAGCGCTGCTGCTTGGCGGCAGAAAATGGCGTGGTGGTAGTACTTCCCCGGACGAGCCCTTCACAAAGAGCTCTACTACTCTTAAAAAAGTATAGTTAAAAAGTAAAGTGTTATTATACTGTATTTTTAACTAGATTAATTTAATTTTACAGTTACTTCGTCATCTGAGCTGGAAGAAAAGCGGAAGACGCCGGTTTCTTTGGAATATTCTTGTATACTCGGTAAAAATAGGGAATCAAAACATAAACAAATTATTTATTTTAATTCCTAAGAAAATAAGCCACGACAATAATGACAAACTTATATTATTCTCACTATGTAGGTATAGAATAAAATGTTTGTGTATACAATTTTTGAATAAATTCCGCCATCTTTTAAACCATCCTACTTGAGTTCGGTATAGGTATACTAATATATATTTCTGTATAGTTGTATGTAGTTACTTGGCTCGAAACTTATTTTATTGGATGCATGATACACTTTAGTTTAAGTGGATACATTAAATAATTATTGTAATAGCACTTAGGTTTGCTCCGGCGCATAAAATATCTCATATGATTTAGTTATTACATCAATTTATATATAGCTACAATATTGCTGTAATGTTCCTGATTCAGCCAGCAGACAAATTAATACATATCTAAGTACCGGACGATTCGTTATTTAATTTAATGATGTACGGTGGCAGAAAACTCATATTTTCATTGATTAAAGTTTTGCATTTGATTTGATTTTGCTATATTAATATAAGTTTGAATTAAAATATCGTGGCCATTATCTACCTAACGTTGTTGTTGGTAATTTTAAGTATTTACTTTAAGCAGACCGAAAGTTGTAAGATTCTATTAAAGTCAAAATAAAATCACTTAAGTAGGTATAATTTCGTCGACCCTGTATGTTTTTACGAGAGTCTCAAATGTTGATGATGATTGAATATAATTATCTCATTATAATGTTGGTCAGATTTAATTGAGTTTTAAACTTCTTCACTCGCGTGTGAAAATAAAGTCTACATTTGGCACTGTTTCTGAATTTAAGAGTCCTGTTTCGGTTTTCATCACGTTAGTTCTGGCCAGAATACATTTATGATGATTTTTTGTTATACGAGTATAAAGTCATAGAAATTACAAGGATAAAATGACGCATGTGTCACTTAGAAGTCTGTCGTGCGAATGTTGATGATACATCAACATTTAAAGTTAAAGTTTCTTAATGAGCGTTACGGCTTTTAGGCAATATTTATTTTGTTCTTATCTGGGGTCAGCTTGTTGTTATTCTTAAGCAATTTGAGGCATTATTTCCAGTTTTTAAAATATTTTTACCTGAACGGCAAAAGGTACAGGCTTTAGCCCTTTAATTTTCGGGAGTGGTCTTTTTATACCCTGTATAATATTTTCCGCCACCAAGTTTTGAAATAGTTGAAATTATTTTTTACTCGTCTATTGCCATGTATGCTTTGAAATGGTGCTGGGTCTCATATTGTTATGTTTATAACGTTTGATCATTATGTACCTACATAAGTGCATTGTGTAATCGTTCTAAGTATTTTAAAAAATAACTGATTTATTAGGCTGTTTTAAACAAAATTAAATAAAACGGATTGTGAGCCAAACATGGCTTAAAAAAGAGGCACGTGATAGACTTATTTATAGTATATATTAGGGCTGCTAATTATGTGTTAAGAAGGCTACACCGTAAAGGTCTAAATTTTAAATAATTTATTTCATATCCGTTATATTAGATTAGAATCTGTTTATTTATCTTATTTTTAAAAATTGCTTAAATTGTTTTTGTTTTGGCATTTTTGTTTACACTTTAAAGCTTATTTAAATGTTTAACATTACACACATTATTTAATGTTTATATATACTTCGTAAAATGCTACAGTAAGTTAACTAAACATTTTATTGATTTTGTGTGATTAATATTAATTATTAGTTATACCTAATTTTAACATTTATATATTATGTAATATTCTAATATTCTAATGCAATCTAAACCTAATTTAGAACATCTTGTTTTGTACTTGCTAATTTATTCATTATACGAAACAATTAATTTAACTTGTTCCTATAAAAAAAACTACACAGATGACTTTTTACATATTATTTAGATGAGATAAATTATCTACAATATTGTTCTTGCTGTTTAGACAATAGCATAAAAACATCGTGATGACATTAAAAAAAATAGGTTGATGCTTTTCTAATAAAACTATTGTCATAATATATTTTCAGAGAACTGTTGTCATAATATATTATATTATACAATATTATATTGTTGTATATGACGAGCTTTTAAAAACCAATATTTTTCAAGAACGTAACGTAAAAGGTAAATAGTAAAATTGTATTGTGATCTGTAAGCATAGATAGGTACCCACGGAAATCCAACCATGCAACCATGATGCATGTCTGTGGTATCTTTTTTACTTTCTGCATAACAGAAAACCGATGATAGTTAATGTAATGAAAGAAAAACAGAAACTGCTCCATTTTTTTGATAACCCGACACCGAATATTTTCCCTCAGATCTCTTAGTAGGTACCTTCCATTATTAATAAGCAGTTTATATTTTACTATATTTTTGTACCGAAATAAATAATGTGTTGGTGTTTTATTTTATTACTTAGAAGAGCCATACCCAATCTATGACTTGACCTTAATTAGGAAAGATTTTAAATATGCATGAATATATAGTGCCTCTTAGGATTGATTACAAAAATGTATTAAGTTTTAGGGGTTGCCTGAATTCTCTTAATCTGATGCAAGATCAGATTAATAAATCTGATCTTGCATCAGATTAGTAAATTCGTAATCAAAGTAGTACCATATTATGTTCGACCTTTAAAAGCGCAAAAACTAGAAATCTCAAAAAGTGAGCTTCGTCAGTATGTTATCGTATGAGTGAGTGGCACTCTCGGTGACGGAGTTTCACGAGAAGTGAGTTGACCTCGTTACATTGAATACCGGTCAGTCACTACAATGTTTGTGATAACCGAGTTCTATAAAGCTCTTTAGGGGCAGAATTTTGTATCATACATCTGCTACGCAAGATTCGCTGTTGGACTGTATCTTACCTAATGTAAACAAGCTAATTCCATAAAATTATAACGGTTTTTAATGCAAGTCTTGCCTTTTCCAGTTTTTGTTTTCGTACGGATAGTACGAAAAATACCATGCATTTGTATGGTTATAAGAGATTTCAATGAAAAATAGGCTTTCACAATTCAAATTATTCAAATCAAATTATTTATTTTGCAAAAATGGAATACATTATGTACCTACCATAAACATTCAATTATTCTAATAATAGATTTTATAATTACAATGCATTAACGAACATTAAACTACAATCAAAAAAATAACATTGATATTTATATTAATTATTTTGTGGATTTGTTTTTAGCTAAAATTGTTTACATTATTATGTTGTACAGTTTTAAAAGTTCTATGTAATCTCTAATACTATAAGAATCAAAGTGACTAAATGACATTAGACAACGCACAGCCTTAACCGCTGGTCCTTGAGGCCTGAAATTTGAGGAGTACATAGGTCTGGAGGCGTAGAAGTGTACTAGAAAAATATTTGGAAATTCAACCCATAAGGGTGTACAAACAAGGGTTGAAAACGTTTGCATGAGAAAATAGTATTCCTTGAATCTACAAACTTGAAACTTGGAGTACATCCACTCCAAGGCTAATTAAGGCGAGGATATCCCAGAACCTCCTCCTCCTTAGGCGGTACGGGACGGTTTTAAAAATGTAAAAAAACATGAAAAAAACGAAAACTTTAAAATTGAACATGTACTCGAGCGCTGTGTAAAGATAGAAACGTAAATAAAGATAAAATCCTCGATAAAAAAAAATCATGACACTAAATCGATATTTCAAACATCCATTACTAAGAGAGTTTTTCTTGAAATCATGTCAAAGTTATATCAAAAGATAGGTATTAATATTTACTAGCGCTGTGTAAAAAATTTTTATAACATTTCGTTTTTATTAATCTCTGAGAAGAAAATCTAACGAAATCTAGCTGTTGAAGTGCTCGCGCCGAGCAGCCAGTACCCCCGAGGCGTCTTGGAGGTTGGGGTTCTGGGATATCCTCGCCTTAAAAGGAAAATCATTTTTTGTTTCTTAAAACTACCCTTAACAAACGTGCAACGGGATGTCAAAGTTTGTATGGAAGATTTTTAACGCGTAGTGCGATTCACTTCAAACTACAAGTAAATGTGTTCTGTGGATAAATATAACAAAGGGCAAAAAAACGAGGCCTATGTTTGTAAAAGACATTCTATAAGAACGGGTGTCTTGAGTTAGTACAAAGAGGGTATCTACCGTGCCTGGGGATCAAGTTCGTGATGCCATTTCGTTTGTTTTTGGGGTAGAAACTAGGAACAAATAAGTACATAATTTCCGTGTAAGGTTAGTATATTTGTCATATTTGTGCTAACTGCTAAGTTCAGTACCTTAATACCTACCTAATAATTATGGCCAATGTATGCGTATAGGTATTTTTTACCTACGTATACGTATTTAAAATCTTAGGTACCATATTAGTATACACATCAATGCGAAAGTTACGACGAACGAGTTTATGTTTGCATGTTTGGGCTCAACCACGGCTCACCACTTCAACGCGTGCAAAGCCGCGAGAAGCTTCTAGTCTAGGATAAAGCTTGTTCAGAATTTTACTAATTGGGTATATTAATCAAATTATTTAAGGTCATTTCAATATTATCCTTTTTTATCATTTAAATTACGAGCAAGATTGACACAATTTAGTTTTTCTATCTCATAAAATTTACAATATCTGAAGATTTCTAAAGGGATAATCAGACATATGTCGAATATTTTATTATAAATTAAGACATAATGGGGTTAAATAAAACAAATCTTGAAGTCTATACTTACAGTTTTACTAGTTTTTTCTACAAATAGATACGTTTTTTATGAGTTTTGAGGTTTACTGCCCGGAAAATATTGGTTTTTAAAATCATTCTTGCACCTCTTACCTATAGTAAGATAAATTGTTAATAAATTGTGTATAACAAAGTTTCTCTGATAATCAGCATTAAAAGTATTTTTTCGCTCATATATTGATTCTCTGGGTATCATTAAAATGTACGCCTAATAGTTAGCGGAGTGGATACATCAAGAAAAATTAAACATTTAACGTTACAGAGATCGGACTAAAGGGAATTATCGTATAGACCCTATATTTTGGGAAAACTATGTGAAACAGCTCTCTTCTTCCTCAGAGAAATGATACGAAACGTAAATGTTTTATCAACGAAATTACAATTACGAAGTGAGAATTACATAATTATACAATTTATTTATTTTGAACTGTGACTACCTAATAATCGTGATTCTATTATAGTTTTATGCTATAAGGTTTTATTCGTAGCTGACCATACATTTCTTAAGAACTGTATGGTCTTAAGACTATTAGAATTATAGACTATTAGTACGATTTTAACAATTCTTAGGTGTAGCTAGACATTAACACCAATTGGTTATAAAAAATTATATTGCTTGTTATGAACAAACAGCAAATTTTTATATAATGCAAAGGGCAGCTAAAGTTTATGATCGATCTGAAAAGATCTACATATCTTTCTATAACCTGATAATCTAATAAACATTCATCGTGTTTTACTACACATTGATAACAGTGGTTCCAACATTATTATTGTAATTCTAACATTTAAAGGAGTTTTAACATAGGTGTTGTTCTGACTGTATGCTTTGAGCTTTTGAAAAACTAACAGAAAAACACATTGCACTTGGTTGCATATTTTAGATGGTTAACTATATCCTTCCCCCCGTGGACTGGTTACATTGTTAATACCATGAGACGTCTAGAGGAAGATCGTTTGTCCTGGTAAAGTTTGGGGAAGCCTATGTGAGATGAACTTTTACTGGCTGATGAACCGTATCGCTACAAAACTAGTGAATAAAGTGTAACGGGCTCTAAGGGTATTTTTTTGTATTTTTTTTGTTGTTGCTTATTAAGATACATTCAGATTTGAAAGTGCGGACTATAATATTAAATAGATTACGTTGCTATATCCTATATCAATTTTATTATGTTCGAGTACATTATTAGTGATCATAGTAATCTGTCATGGTAAAGTTCATCGATACACACAAGGGCTGCAATTTTGAATTATGATTACAGTAATTAGCGGTTCTTGATGGTTCATGTAATTGAACAGCTATTCAGAATGTATCAATGACTATTGGGATTTAACGTTTCGTATTCGAAAACTATAAATGCAATACATATTCAAGAAAATGAGCTAGGTCATAAGCTATGAGTGGCTGCCATTTTCGAGTTTTCAGTTTTCTTTTTTCAGTAGAACTAAATCGTCAGCCACAACGTCGGACACATGTAAGTAGATGACCCAGTACATGAGATTAAAACAAACAAAACATACCGGGAACACGATTCTTGAGTACTTGTCGATATCAGCGGGTGTGGTGCCAAACAGTTTGTTGAAAGCCTGTAATATGAATACTGAATTAATTAACGTGCAAATGTTATTATTCAATAAAACATGCTTACGTATACAGGGTGAAAAAAGACCACATCTACCCTACATAGGACCTAAACAAGGATAAATCATTTTATGTCTAAACGATAAAATATTTATACTATTACAAAAAAAATTCAGATGAATACAAGACTTATATATAGCAGAATTAAACTAACAAGCACTAATTTATTTGACAACACACGCACGCGCGTGTCAAATAAATTTAGAGTACTCTAGAACTTCTTGTTATCTCAAATTGAAATCAACTTTGTAAAACTTTTAACATGACTTCCCAATAAAATATTGGTTTGCGAATTAATCAAGTTTTGAATACGCGTGCAAAGTGTAGATTTCAGCACTCATATTGAAATGAGATTTGGCATTTGAAAAGAAAAACTCTAACAGAACCTTTTCCTAACATAAAATATTCGTAGCCTAAAATAGTAAACGGGTGACTTTCAAACGACGTTCGCATTTTGTATGTTTCATTATATATGTCTTCAAAATAGGTGTAAGCTTTTTTGTTTCACGTCTAGGTCATGTCAAACTAGCTCTCAACTTCGCCTCGGCCCAGCACAGCTCAGCACTTCAAAACCAGTCAGCCAATTATTACGAAACTCTGTTACAATGAGCTTCAATAGGTTCTTAATTGAAACCAGTAATTGAATATAAAAACTTGAAAGTTTGCAATTAGAACACCAGTTGCAATCAAATTATTTTATAAAATGTAACAACTACTGTGCTATTTACTGGTTTCAAACAGAAATCGATTGAAGCTGATTGCAACTAACACCCGAATACTCAAACGCAACTCAGATTTGAGCACGTCTCATGTGACGAGTTTTTGACAGAATTTCATTAAAAACTGTCAAAAAACCACGACTTGAGACGTGCTCAACTCTGAGATGCGTTTGAATATTCGCGGGTAAGTGACATAATAAAACCATCACAAAGTAAAAGCCCCACTGGAAAAACGTGGATTATTTCGCAGTTGTTATGTAGTCATTATTAGTAATACAGCAATGCTATGGCAACGCTCGGCTCGACTGGAATCTGTTTGAATTTAGATACGCGATGATTAATTATTTAATGATTATCATATTTCTTGGTCCGTAATATTATATACAGATGCTGTTTTTTAATATACATACATAAAATCACGCCTGTTCCCATAGGGGTAGGCAAAGACCAAGGATTTACACTTGTTACGTTCCTTACATGCCTCTTTCGCTTCATTCACTCTCATAACATTCCTCATACATTCTTGTCGGTTTAGGGTACTCTTGACCTGGCCTATCTCTAGAACGTTCGCATAAAAGTTTATTCGATAAAACTTTTATGCATTTTATTTGATAGGGCTAGACAATCATGACATTTCATATGAAATCGACCCTCAATCATCAAAAAGTGGAATTTGAATATACATACATATTTTTTTAAAGTTGGGTATAATAACTATTTCTGGCTGTCAACTTGATGCTTGAATTCTAACGAAAATAAAATACACGGAATATGCAATTTGAAGACGTATTTATACAGGGTGTATACAGTTATAATTTATGGCCACGCTAAAAAAAATATAAAACAAAATATATCTCAGGATTGGAGTTTCTTTAAAGAAAATTAAATTTTTATTTGCGTATTTTTTTAAAATAAATTTATTTGCGTATTTTTATTAAAAAAACTGCAATAGCTAGTCATACTAATTATTTTCTGTCTATCAACACAGCTGGAGTTAACTACTAAAAGAACATTAAACGAATAGAATTCATTAATTTCTAGTCATAGTGTTCGAGAATGTAAAATAAGATAAAAAAATTAGAAATTTCTTTTAAAAAAAATATCAAAGGTACATACGAGTACTACTTAGTTTTTGTTTTATTGACCGAGCGAGCGAAGCGTCTCAGTTTCCACATTGGCCAAAAATGCGTTTGTCCGGATGTCTGTCTGTCTGTCCGTCTGTCTGTCTGTCTGTCTGTCTGTCTGTCTGTTCTCCTCTACAGGTCGCATTTTTCAACCGATCTGGACGAAACTTGGTACACAGGTTATATGACTTATTAGAATTTTTTTGTCGTCGGGGATTTTTGATTGGAGGGGTACTTCCCCCAAAAAAAGGGCAAAAAGGGGGCTATTTGATATACTGGATATCTCCACCAAATGAGATCCGATTTCGATTATTCTTATTTTATTTTAAAGGTAGTAACTATAAGTTGGTCTCATAAAAGTTTGGCGAAGATCTGATAAGGATCTTCAGCATGATGAACAGGATAGCTCATCAAACAATCGATGGTTTTCAATCAAATTTGAGAGAAACACAAAGGACCTCATTCTACACAAGATGATGCAAAAAAATCAAAAAGATCAAAAAAATCACAAAACGGAAAATGCACTTGCACATTACATTCCTCAAATAGCTCACTTTTAGTATGCTCGCGAGGTCTACAGCTCCCAGAGCCACTAGTATTATTTTCAGAGCGGCCAAAAATTGTACTATCATACATTTCAAGGTTATCCATTAATTACCGGACAGCCTGTGTACCATACGTGTTCAAATAGCATTCAATTCGCAAATTCGCTTATTCGGCAAAGTAAGTGAAGATGGAGAAGAACTAGAGTATTCAAATATTTAAACAGACAGACTGACTGTCATTCAACGCACAGCGAAAACAATAACGCAAAAAAAAATTCTAAGAACACGAGGCTAGTACACTAGATTATGAGAATAATGGTAAAATTATTACTGACGATACGTTATATTTCATACGAAACGTGAAGGAGTACAAACCTTTCATGTGGCTGCAACCCTCAAAAAAGAGGGTTGACACGACTTGACCCCTGTCGGAGGTGTTTGAGAAAGTCTCTTAAAAGTTTATCTTAATATAACAAGCGCAAAACAATTACGGTACAAGAACCATTAGGCGCGAGTTTCATTCTTTCTGTGTATTTAAGGCGTAGTCAACGGTGGAACAACTTCCTTCTCGCACATTTCAACATTTTTTATTTTAAAACCACTGAACGTACTTTGTTTCACTAGTTTACTTACTTTATCAATTGTTTTAGTAAAAATTTTGTTTGGATCAGATGATGATAAATTTGGTAAACCTTTTTGTTATTTTCAAAAACATATTGCGATTTTCGATAACATGATTAAATATCTTAAAATTTTTAAAGTGTGCAAGAAGTTGTTTGACGGTCTCTGTTGTCATCTGACATGACCAATATAGTTTTATAACGTATTACGTACTTAAACTCGAGGACTAACTTAAATCCTCTGGGGGCCTGCTCCAATGCATGAAAGGAGGCTCAGGGTTTTCCCTGATGACCGTACTAGACATAGTTGGCTGTTAACCTAGACCGTCAGTCAGCCTTTGTTCTTTTTTTTCGTGTCACTTAACCTTTCGAAACAGTGTGATGAAAGGATTTTAAGTGCGCCTTAAAGAGGCTCCTTTCGAGCACTTGGCACTTGTTTTAGAATTTTAACATTCCGCGACATACTGGTTTCTTCACGATGTTTTCCTTCACTGTTTGATAGTACGGCAGTCTATGTTAAAGGCCAGATTTTAGCTGGTTTTCCATTAAAAAAAATACTAAAACATATTTAGTAAAATACAAAAACATATTTAGCAGCAAGACTCAGAACGAACATCTATGTTTATCTATGCTCAGTTTCTAGTGATCAAACTCAACGTGTACGGTAACGCAAAAGGTAACAATATCTACTACCCACTGAAAGGTGAGGCAAATCAAAATCAATGCTATAATTTGCTCGATTTGTGTCAAGATGGGATCTCGCTCGCTTTTCTCGCTCGATAAACAAAGGATCGACCACACCTGCGCGACCAAAGCGAATGCGGAGCGGGAGAGTCTGCCGCGCGGCGGACGCTACCCATACCATAACTATGACACTGTGCACACATACGCGACCACAACGCGGGCGAATTTTTTCACGTTTGACGTTTTAAATTTAATCGAATCGCACTCGCTTCCCGCGTTTATGACGCGTAGGTGTGGTTGAAGCCTTAATCTCATGTACCGACTTTCGTTTTATTTCGCGTTTGCGTGAAGAAAGAACGACCGACGGTGGATGAACGAAACTACAGACTGTCACAGCCAGCGTCCGTTGTGTTGGTCGGAGGCTGAGGTCAGGCCGCAGGCCGGTCATCTACCGGCCCGAACTCAGAACGCACGTTGTCCACATCGATACCGTTTCATCACGTGAGACCACGGTATACACACGGTATAACAGTATAGTAATAACCATTTCATTCCTTCATATCCTACCAATATTATAAATGCGAAAGTTTGTAAGTATATGGATGGATGGATTTTGTTACTCAATAACTCCAAAACGGCTGAATGGATCTTGATGAAATTTGGCACAGAGTTAGATTATAGTCTGGAATAGCAAATAGACTTTTTATCTCGTGGGAATACCGGGATTTAAAACTAAGCGGGTGAAACCGCGGGGCGCTGCTTGTAATAAATAAATATGATTAACCTTGGGTACGATGATCTGTGGAGCAGCGTCTTCGCCCTGGTGCGGCGGCGGCGGCGGCGGGCGCCCCTGCGCTGGACGCGGCTGTGCTGGCCGCGGCGTGGGTTTGCCGTCTGTGGCTCGAGATCCGCTGAAACTGCTCTCCAATGTGCCGTGACGTGAGCTCCTGCCTCTGTGGTGTTCCTACAAAATAAAGAAATACTGATAACCTAACTACATATTTACTAATTTATGGCTTAATGCAGATTCTGCTGAAGCTAACATTATCATTGATATCCAACAACGCTGACAGCACTGTGTGCTTTTCCATTATGCGTAGCAGTAGAAATTTAGCGGGAAACCGTAGACTGGATGATATTGGTTTCGAAATGAGGAATTTTCAATACAGCACATAGCAGTCTGCGTTGAAAATGATTTAAATTCTTCGAGTAAAGTAACCACACGATCCCGTTCAATAATAGTAGGTAAGATTATACCACTAGGAGCTATTGTTTGTACAATATTGTTTTTCAGAGTGAGTGATTGTTATTTATAGTAAGAAAATGCAATGATACAAAATGTTTCTGCTACAATATCTGTTAAAATGGGCTGCTTCGACAGGTTAGGGTGGATATGCGGGATTAGCGGGCAGACTTGTATATAGTGGAAATCCTACTACTACTATTATAAACGCGAAAGTTTGTAATTATGGATGGATGTTTATTACTCATTGACGCCGGAACGGTTGAACGGATCGGATGAAACTTGGCAGAGATATAGATTATAGTCTGAAATAGCACATAGGTTATTTTTTATCCCGTGGGAATACCGGGACTTAAATCTGCGCGGGTGAAACCGCGGGGCGCAACTAATGTTTAATAATAGTGACATTGATTATTAATTTACCGATACGCGTGCCAGAGTTGTAGTCCGTGGGGGCGGCACTGGTTCTGAAGTTCCAGGAATTTCTGGTAAAGGAGCTGGAGCCTGAGCTTGTTTGTTCTTCTCAGCCTCTGCCGCAAGGAACCTCTGCTTTCTCAGTTGAATCCGTTTTGCCAAGTAACCGACCGTAGCATATTCTATAAAAAATCGTTATATTAGCTCAATAGATCTGTATTTTTTTATAATTACAATTAAAAATTTTATAGTTTTATGTCAGTTAAAAGTTAAATATTGTTTAATATCTGAATTCTGAATGGATAGTCAAAATTTCCGTACTAATTATATGTATGAATTTAATTTTTGCTACGGAACTTACCTAAGAGGCTAGCAAAGACCATGATGAAGCAAGTTCCCAGGTAAACATCGATAGACTTTACGTAAGAAATTTTAGGCAAAGCAGCATTAGTAGATGACATAAGAGTAGTCATTGTCAATACAGTGGTTACACCGAGTGAAACACGAGCGGGCGTTGCGTTCCGGTTCAACCAAAATGAGACCCATGATATAATGACAATTAACCCAGACGGAATGTAAATCTGGATCAGATAGTAGCCCATTGAGCGGACAAATTGAATTTCACAAGCCAGTCGTGAGTAATTTCCTGAAATAAATAAAGTTATTTGATTAAATATTACAAAACAAAAAACTGGTGTAAAGGAATATAGGCTCGTTAAAGGCAATATACATGCGTACTTGATGGTATGGTATATTAGCTACTTAAATCATTAACTGTATTAGGGCCAAATGAGAAGTATCAGTGGTACCTGTCGTAAGGGAGATTTCCATGGCCCGTTGGCGATGGCCGAGCACTTTGAATTGCGGCAGTGAAACTTCGTTAGAAACGCCCACAGAGTTGGGTCCCTCGTTCCACTTGTAACGGATGTCTCGCATCGTGTAGCCGACTGTGGGTACCATGCAGATGCAAAGGTATGAAAGGAACAAATTAAGTCCCCATTTCACTGGGTTTTCAAACTTTATTTTAAATGGCGATGGCGAAATAATAATTTTAAGAATCAATAATAATGGAAAGTGTAAGTCAAACATAGACGTAAGTACCTACATATTATGCGTAAGTAGCGTGACACGTAAATCAAAGCGTTTCATAAACATTTAAACCCAGAGTTGAACGATTTCTTCTTTTTTTGGTTTCAAAACAAAAGCTGCAAAATTGGATAATAGCGAGCTACAAAATTGTTGACAGTTTAATACGTTACTTACAGCTTTCGATTTCAATATAGCATAATTGACGATCCATGGGAAAGTACTGAAGATCCATCGGGCATGCAGCAGTAATAGTCAATCTAAAAAAGATTGAATTGTAAGCTACAGATTATGCGCTCTATAATTACATAAATCGCTAAGCTTACAAGTCAATCCTTTACCTTATACTACGTGTAATAGATCCTGTGTGATGAATTCGAATAAACTCATTGCTTGTCGTAGCAACGTGGAAGTAAGACTTTTTCTCATTTACAAAAAACGTATCGGGCACCCATATGTTTTGGATAAACTCAGATCCAACAGAAAGAGTATCAACGCCTGGTCGGTTTTTGAATGCAAGACGTGGATCTGTCCAAAATTGTCTAAAGTAGAAGTCCAGCGTGAAATCCTGAAACATGTGTTTGTTGTTGAAAAGGTAATGGGTGATGTCTTTAGTTGAGTAAAGTTCTACGATATCTAAGTGGATATCTGTCCCTGGAGATAAAAGAAGCGAAACTGTTTTTGTTAATGCCATACGCTACTATAATGTACATTCAAATATTTTTCCAATCAGAACAAGATGAAAAAGCCTAAGTATAGGATGCAATTCGTAATGGTACGTGGAAACAGTCTCGCCTGCACAGTTTTGGGTTGTCGCTTAGAATGCAAAATAAATGTAAATTGAAACACGACGTGAGACGAGAACATTTATTGGCTTTTACCATACACTATGTGAAATTAACTATCAGCATGCAGTTTATCTCAGTTTCATCCAATTCTAAAGCATAGGCAAATCTTTTTCTAGAATGAATCTTTTGATTAATCTTAGTTGCATTTTATGCTATAAGAAAGATTATCAAAAATTACCAAAAACGTTTTTGTGCTGAGAGCGAACTAAATTACAATCTGCCTTTGAAAAACATTGGCGTATTGGTCAGCAAGTTAAGGTAATAAATAATAAGGTAACAAACAACACCGCTAAGGTAAAAGCCTTAGCTTGTGCTGTAGCCAGAGGGGGGGGGGGAGAGGAAACGTGTAGTTAATCGAGCCTGGGATTGATGGTCTCTTTTCAAAAATGAGTTCTAGCAGAATTATCTGCCAAACCACTTTGGACCTTACTGTATCCCAATTTGGTCACTGACTTAACAGGGTGACTATAGATGATCGTTAATGCAAACAAAATTTTGATTCCCGAACTCGGTACCTATTCAAGTCACGTGAGAGATATAGCAGCTTAATAAGATGCGCTTTCGAATAACTAAGAGCTTTCACTGCGGCGCGCGTAGGTGACGTTCCAAACTATGACTGTAAATTGTCTTGTAAATAAATTGGAAAATATGACTTTCTAGCCTGTGTACTTAAAAAAAATCAAGTTATTTGTGTATATATATATATATATATATATATATATAATATAATGTTGGGCAATCCACACGGGACTATCTAGCCCCAAAGTAAGCTATTCAAAGCTTGTGTTATGGGTACTAGATAACTGATATATTTAATACATTATATACTTACATAGATAGATATTTTTTTATTATACATAGAAAACACCCAGACCATCGGAACAAATTTCTGCAGATCGTACACAAATTTGTTCCACGGCGGGAATCGAACCCGCAACCTCTTATAAGCAGCCATAGCGTTTTACCCAACCCTTTACATCTTTATTTGCAAAGAAAAATATGTTTATTGTTTTGTTATTTATTTATATAGATTGTATTGCTGTCCTTTTTTACCATTTTGACTTCAGACAGAGAGCTGATAGAGAGCACGTACATGGTGACTCCAACATCCACAGGCGGCCCTGAAAACAGAGTGCACACTGTGGGCTTCTTACAGGATAATTTATTGTAAAAGTTCAACTTAACAACGAAAAGTTTATTCTAGTAAACCTAATAGGATTATCGAGAGCAGATTTTAGTGGTAATATTATTAAATATAAGTAAGCATGACCAAAATGATGTTATAATAATGAAGATTTTGATTTCACAAATTGTAGGTACTTCATAAAAAATTATGAAATATAATACAAACCTCCATAGTTAGGGCGGACACGCTTATCATAGTTAACGCTCAATGAATCCAAAATGGCCGAGATATTGATATCTCCAAACATACCACCGCGTACTCCCCTGAAACAAAAACATAGTTGAATAATAATATTCACAAAATATTTTTAACATTTTTACTGACACAAGTTTTAGTGAACAAACCAAAATACAAACATAACTTAAATGTCAATACAAACAATGTGATCCAGGAGGTTATAATTATTGCCTTTCTTTTTATTTTATTTTTTCGTTAAAACATAACTAATACTTGTATAAGAAATACTTGTGTTCCATAAAAAACACTGTGTAAGTTAATAAAATATTATAAATACATATAAAGAGATTTTAAAATACTTTCTGAAAACGGTAGCGTGATTATCCTAAATAGATAAAAATGATACACAAAGCTATCAAAGCCTGGTAGAACTTGCATGTAATTAAAATTCTGTAAAGATTTCTTTCACTTGTGTCATTATAAATGTTATGTGTTCAAAATAAATAATTTTACTCTAATATTAATTATTATTGTTATACAGATTTGTACTTTTGTAGAACGTAATTATTAAAATATTTTGCTTCTTACTTATCAGTCTCAGCAAAAGTATCGTAACAATGCTTGATTTGCGTCTATGTAAACACAATTGTCATCGTACCAATTTAAGATTATTTCATCTAAACAATCAAACTTTGAAAACAACTTCTATGACATGTAAATGTAGCAGAAAATATGTAATTATATCTGTCAAGAATAATTGCTTTATGCAAGTCAAATAATATAATTTAATAAATAAAATCATACTTATATTCTAACAACATAACTTGTCAGAATATTAAAAAAAAAGTTATTTTATTTAAAAGGTATCTGTTATTATGTGTTAGTGCGAATAGTTTATGCAATGATAGGGTTTGCAAGTTAAAATAAGTATGAGTAAAGAGTGAATTTCCGCTGTAAAAAAATATCAAACCCTTTTTTACGTACACAAGGGAAAAAAATATTATAATATTCACTCCATACAGGAAATAGCCGGATGGTAATAAAATAGATAGACCAAACTTTGCAGTGAGAAATTTTATAAGAACAAATCAGGCGAAAGCGTAGCGTTTTGTCGTTTTATCTGGTAAAATGATGAATCAAAATACTGAATCATATTTAATATATATGTATATAATTTTAAGATCCAAATAAACTGATCGACATTACATTTAGTATTATGTGCAAACACGTACACACACAGGGTATCACAGAAACTGACGATAAGCTAGCAACGACGGGAGAGCTTTTATATGACAGTAACAAAAAAAGCAGCGATCTTTGTTGTATGGTCACCAAGTTACAACCGTTTTATAAAAAAGTAAAAACAAACCTTTGAATTACGTAGGATTGAAATAGTTTTTAACGTAGTCTTTTTTTATGTTTTAGCTACGCAGTGACGAATAAAATTAAAACAAATATTAATAAATCGATTATTAATTCAGATTTTTTTTTGTATCAACTGACTCTACGTGTTAGAAAATGTACTAGTTGGGCGAGTTTACTTATTTTAAAATAAGGATTATTCATAATAAAGAGTATTAGTATTTATACAAATTATTATTATTCGTTATTTGATAATGAGATATATAATTATAATCGTTGTTGGTACTTAATTTATCATGTGAATCAGCTTGGATGGTACTTGGTTGCCTTATTACACAATGATCGCAGATCTTGAAGTTATTGGGGGGCTTTCCTTGTGTTCTTTTCGTCAGCTTCTGGGTACTTATAGATATAGCGAAGAGAACATCGAAGGCACGATCTGGTAAGTGCTTTTTGTGAAATTATTACCAGCTGATATTACAATCAGTGTCTCTGATAATAGGTCAAGGATAGCAGTGGAGGTAAACAAAGGACAAGGAAACACCAACAAATATTTACAGAAGACAACACATAACTAGCTAGTAGAGATATCTTACTTTTTGCAATTTGGGCTCCGTATAAAGTAGCTGAGTATTGTACAATTATTATCGTCATTTTCCCCACTGAAAAATAAAGTATAATAATAATATGTAAAAGTTTGTCTTTTTTTATGTTAGGAACTCAGTAATAAGTACACTTTAATTCTCGTGGAAATTGACGTGACTGTTAACAATTCTCGTCTTTTGTTGCTTGGAATGTAATAATTTGGCCTAGATTCGGCAAGATAAACATCAGCTGTGATGAACGTAGACGTAGCACTGAGATCATTAGCCGGCTCCACATAGAGGTCATTAGTTGTCAGACGGCGCAGTGACAAGCTACCGCATATGCAGAGCTGTCGACTGATATGAGAACGGAATGCCTACTCCAGTTTTTAAGTAACATGTATTTTAGATTACTGTTACTTAGGGTGAAAAAACCTATCATATTATTTATTCTGGCCATTTCCTGAAAAAAATCACTCAAGCTAGACGTTTCACATTACGCTGTGTGCGTAACGTTCAAAATGAACAACTATTTATAAGGCACAACTGAAGCCACACAGTTATTAGTAATAGGTTTAATCATGCTAGAAAATGTAAAATATAGTTTGTTCGGCTTCATAACCAGAATCTGTTCATAACCGAACCAAGGTAAATTTAACCCTTTTAATCAAACCTCAGTAATCT
Organism: Plemyria rubiginata; assembly: GCA_963576535.1. Taxonomy (NCBI): domain Eukaryota; kingdom Metazoa; phylum Arthropoda; class Insecta; order Lepidoptera; family Geometridae; genus Plemyria; species Plemyria rubiginata. Next base: position 9,652,828 of record OY754905.1, read on the forward strand.
ATGAGGTCAGACTGCGATTAACAAAACTCTTTAAAGTGAAGAGATCGTATTCTATGTATACTAAAATGCGAATGAAATGAAAAAAAACGTAAATGTATTAATACTATAGTAATACTATACTATAGTATTAATACATTTCTAACTGAACCTCGATAAATAGTTTTTAAGTTGTTGCTTGTCTTTGAACGTAAGAAGAAAATTAGTTTATTACCTCGCACAACATAAAGACGATTTATGTGTATTGCTCACACAATGAGGGGAGGGGCGATAAACTCCGTAAAAATGCTGTCAGACGTGTTAATTGTTCGTCAAGGAGTATTCAAATTCCTTGTTGTTCGTCATGCCAATGCCGTCATTATCTTTTTACTTTTAGGTATGTTAGTAGAGGTATAATAATATATTATATTTAATATGGACCAGAAATGAATTTTTCGTAGGTAAACGATATGCCATCAAGAAAATAATTAAAAAACAAGTCTCGCAACTCAGTTTTTCTACCATGCAAAGTTTAGAGATCTTTGTTCATGCGATGGCCAAGTCAAATCGACTTGGTATTACATGGATCTCACAACTTGCAAGTTCTGTTTTTGATGGCATCTCATTTCTTTTTGTAGCTAGTCCTACTTTTTTCCTTTTACACATTATACAGGTACGTACACTGATTCATTCACTGCTTATCTTTGTGTAATATCTATTTATGCCAACTGCATAAATATTTATTAGTGTTTAATTAGGTTTGACTACAAAATATTTTTTGACAAATCCAAAGTAGATACGGGCATATTTATCATCTGATAAAAGCATTAGTCTGAAATGGTATGTATTTATGTATCCTTCCTTCGATATTTCCTTTATTACCACGTAGTAGCCAAACGGCTGGATGGATTTTGAGAATTCTGGTATTAGATTCGTCGCAACTTTCCAAATGTCCTTAGAATAAAAAAAAAACCAAAAAGTCACGTGGGAAGGAAAGGATGAGCGATATTCTCTTACATTAAAAAAAAATCTTTTCGCTATTAGCAATATGGGTATCAAAATCAAGAGAGTGATGAAGTGTTTTCAAATAATGTATTAGTTTTTGATTTAAAGTGAACCCTCAAAGACAAAACCAGAACGCAAAATTCGTTAAGTCACTTTAGCGAACTAAGGCCATGAGTAATACTAAAGTATATCATAAAACCTTCTCTATGGTCATACAAATCAAAATCGGTGAAGCTGTTTCGAAGATATGAAGAGTTTTGTTATAAAAAAAATGTCATTGCTGGTAATCCCAAAGTGATCAAAATGAGTTATTCAACCACAGGGGTTAGTAAACTACTAGGACATAGGTACACGAGCCTCCGACTGTCTGCGATCATTGCATTTTTAGCATTCGTCAAGACTAAAGAGTGGATTTCAATATTAAAAAGTACCAAATTCAAATAAAAACATTATCTTATTTACCTACCTACATACTTTTAGTTCGGGCACTCGGGTTTTTTTATTTTTTAATAAATCTTCTTGTTAATAAATACTGTTGCAAAAGTATCTCCTATAATCTTCTTTAACCAACACTCAGATAGTTAAAATTTATTCAGCTCGGTGGTAACAATGAACTCCATTTCTAAAGGACATTTTATAAGCATTTGATTAAGTAAGTGGGTACGAAGCTTGATGAATGTCGTAAGTATAATTACTATCTGTGAACTTCAGAGGTAGTTAAATTAAGCCTAGCCTAGCTAGCCTGTTAAGAATTACAATTTTGAACACTTTTCGTGTGACGGGAACCAGAATGGGCAGCAGTATCTCATGAGTACTTCACACCAACACAGTGTCACCAATAGGTATGCCTGCCTAAACGGCAGCAGCAGTGGGCTTACATAAGCTTCTGAAGGTGATAGTTAAGTTTACTAGCCATCTCATGTTATAATCACCACAAGTGTCTCCCACCCTCAACCTCTAAGAAACTACGAACCTCTGCAGAAAGTGTAAATGTATAAAATACTAAAAAAGAGCGATAAATGTTAGATATTAGAGCGAGAAAAGGTTCTTGAATGGCGACCACAAATTGGAAGGCAAGGCGTCGGTATGGACTAGCAACTTTCGAAAGATCGCAGAAAGGTGGTAGAAAGAGAGGCTAAAATCGTTCGTCCTAAATATGAATAAGGGAGGCCTATGACTAGCAGCGGCATTCTTTGGCAATATTACAGATGAGATCCCTAGACTTAAAACTCGTATTTGCCGTTAAATTGTACATAACAAAACTAAAATTAATTTATTGCAAACTGAGGAAGGCAGAAGTGGAGAGAGTTGTCTCAAGACTCTTATAAGCTAAGTCAAGTAAGGGTCGCCCGTATCGAGCGAAGTGCTCTTCCGTTTCAACGATTAGTACTTGGGACAGGAACCCGAATGCTTTATAAAAATATTGAGAATATTAAAAGTACTTAGGCTTTTAAAAGGCTTAGGATCCAAAAGGACACAAGTTCTCTTTAATTCTTTTAGACATTTGGCTTTCATAATATTGAGATATTCACACGCAATTATATTTATTTCTTATTTTGTCGCGTTTTTTATTAGCACGGATAAAATTACCGGTGGAGAGAATAGTAATGCTCGTTAAAATAAAGTTAAAACACAAGCAAATAACTGAAACTGAAACAGCTTCACGACTTTGATCCCCAGGCACGGTAGATATCCCTTCAGATCTCCCAGTACCAAGTAGGTACTAATTCACGATTCTTTGAGGATGTCTAAGGGGGGTAGTCAGAGGTACGTCCAAACATTACATTTGGCACATACCCACATTTTGCAGTAGTTAGTATTCCATACGTGACAGGTTGCAAGCCCATCGCCGCTGTTAGAATACTAACTGGTTTCCTCACGATGTTTTCCTTCACCGTTTAAGAGCACTGGCATTGCGCACATAAATTTTTCGATAGAAAAATCCATTGGTTGCACGACCGGATTCGAACCTGCGAACTTACGATCGGAAGGCGGGGTCACTCCCACTAGACCACCGGTGCTCTAACGAAAATCTTCAAGCAAATAATATTGTATTTCATTTTGACTGATATAAATAATGTTCAATTTAAAAAAAATAAAATATTATTTGAGTGCACAATTTTTTTTTTATTATATATATAATGTTTTTTTGTGCGATGAACAAAGATTATTCTGTATTCGAGTAATATTTAATACACTAGCATCCACCTACATTATCGACACGCGCTCCTCGAGGAAGGAGTGAGTAGCCTATATTATTTCCAAGGTATATCCGGTTTCATCATCGGTTAAGCCGTTGTGGAGAAGATGGGTAAATTGAACAAGTTCCAAAATATTTGTTACATTTTGTTGACAAAATTCATCAACTATTGATAGATGGTACTGATCTTTACGGAGCCTTTTCAGAAATAGTGAGCTCAGATACGAAGATCCAATTTAATTCTATGCCAATCCAACCATCGGCGTCTGCGAATAGTAAATCCATCGGTAAATTGAAATTCTAGCTAGAGAAGTTAATTTGATCTCAAATAACCGTTATTGAAGATCACTAACTACTAACGAGCTACCCAACGAGAGATTTAATGACTTTTATTCCGTTGTGATACGGTCACGGTTTTATTGTAATGTGTATGCATTATAATAATAATTGATTTATTTATTCAAAAATTAATAAGTCCATGGTGTTAGTTACAGAATAATATTATGCATAGATTAGTAACTTTTAACTAATAGCGATTTGGTCCTCTGGATGAGTTTCCATACCAGTTAACAAATTTACATTTTTGGCATATCGCTTTTTTAAATATTAGTATATTCATGCAGATAATCCTCCAATATTTATTAAAAGAAATACTATTGAGATAAATGAATATTCTTGAAAAATATTTCACACGGCATGGCTCCAAACTAAGCAAATCTTGTGTGATAAATATGGCTATAAAAAACCAACGCATTATGACTTATGGTCATATAAATCAGATGGCTCACAAAATACTTAGGTAGCATACTTTTTTGTTAATCCTTTTATTATATTAACACCCAGACGAGAAAACACTCCAGCCACAGGGCTACTGAAACGGACAGGGCTACTACCAACTCAGCTGTGAGGGCTGTTTAGCAGAGGTAAGTCTCGTGAAACGAAGGGGTAATACTTCTACTCACCTAGATATCTATGCTTGTAGGTAGAACTGTTGGCAGATAAACTATAACCACAGCGCATAGCTAACAGCTAACGCACAACAGTTAATATACAATACCTAGCACGGAGCTTTATTGAGGATTAATATTGTGACGGCACAATAAAAACTGAATAACATTAGCGCGTGTTACATTTTGTTTCATAATTATTTGAAAAAACCTTTACGCACCATGACACATGAGGACATTTATGTCCTCAAAGTCAATGTTCAATATATAGACATGCATGCTGGACGGATTGTCATTGTAATCATACGTATATTTACTTTCACGGTTATTATGTTTGAGGGAGTGGTTTAGTAGTCAAAATATGGTATTAGGCAGTGTTTTTCAATCTATGGGTCGCGACCCTCCTAGGAGTCACGATCCACACACGAAGCCTTCCTCGGGGGGTCGCCGGCAAAACGAAAAAGGCCAAGTTCTACACTATAGTATAAACACAATTTCAGAAATAATGGCGTGTAACTCTTTGTCTCTGTACGGGAATTTTTCAATCCATAAAGGGGTTTGGTAAGCAAAAAAATTGAAAAGCACTTCATTAGGGTCTAAATGAATATATTTTTTGTGATATGTTATGTCTACGGAAAAATAGAAAATTATAATTTAAATAACTGGAATTAAAGTTTGATAAGGCAGTCGTGGAAAATATTCAAAAAATATACCCCATGAAGTACTCAGTACTTGCTTAACGGATGCAGGTTAAGGTTCCTAAATCACTAGCCAAAGAAATAATGAAGCCTAGCGCCATTTTAAATTGGGGCGTTACATATTATGTGTCTAAAAAAGCTGTAACAATTTTATTGCTTCACTAGCATCACCCGCGACGCTGTACTTACGTGGAACAATATGTGGATTCGCGTACTCGTGTCACGGAAGACCTGCGTTAAAGAAGCGTATGTATGCTGCTTTATTTAAGCTGAGTGACGACCAATTTATTACTTACTTTTAATTGTAATTTTTGTATATTTAGAAATTTTAGTTCCTTGTGGCAGAAATGATTTGTATTGTATTAGTTATTTTACACGCACTGTCGTAGTCCGCAGAGCTGGTTGGGGTCGCGCAATTCCTGCCGCCGCGGTATCTATGCGGCTGTGGTCATTGTGCTATGTAGGCGGATGCAGTATAGGATGCTGCATCATCAGTTTGGAATTGGTTGTATTTGATACTTCTAAATTAGGTCGGTTTGACTAAAGCCTTCATAAGTAGCTTAATTTAGTGTTTTCCTTTCTATTTCGTTTGCTAAAAATAACTAAAGAGCGAAAAACTAAGCATTTTGTATTGTATTTTGGTATGGTTGTACTTATGTTTGGACTTTAGATATTATTTCATTAATCCTATCCTGTTTTACTATCCTGCATAAACTACTTCAGCCTTACATCAAAGAATTTGTCATACGATAAACTTGTCTCTTCTTACCATGCGTAATGACGAACAGAGACAGCGCTAATTTTAAGCAATATTTTATACCTGGTTGGAGGATTTAAATACGTAGATATTTCAATGTTTGCGACTCATTTACGCCAACCGAAATATATTTGCATGAAATATGGCATAGGTAAATATAGTTCGTGACTGGAACAGCTACGCTAGTTTTTATCCGGATATCATTGTGAGCGAAGCTTGTTTGTTATAAACTGCCATGATATAAAGTGTTTGTGCTCTACTTCTGCTATAATGCATTCAACTTAATCACGCCTCCTCTGATATGTTACCACATAAAATGCCGTTTAGTGGAAGGCGTACCTATGTAGGCTTTGCCAGGTTTATAATGATGATGACTGTTTGTGTAAGTTTGCACGACATTCACTGACTCAAACTCGTCGATGGGCGAGACTAAAATGCAAGCTACCTCAACTTACATCATGTAACAGACTCAGTGATGAGCAGTAAGAAGCTATTACGAACACGTTGATACACCGTTCTGTCATACATACACGCTGGGGACAACACTGGGGTACAATAATACCTTTGGAAAATAATGATAAATTATTAAACAACTATATTGAGGACAATCTTCGAAAAACCCAGGATCTTAGGCGTACTAATAACAAATTAAATATTACAATTGTCTTACAATAGGCTGTCTTATCACTGGGCGCGATTTCTTTCAGACAATTTTCTCTTCAATCAGCTGAAATGTTGATAGCTAATATCCACGTCGAAATTACAATTCCCTGAATTGTAATTTCGATGTGGATATTGATTATCTCAAATGAGACCTGTTTCCCAAATGAGATAACTGTTTTTGGGATATCAATGATTTCAATATCCACTTCGACAAAACGTGCTCTGTGATTGCATTGCTTTACAAAGAAATTCGGTAGCTCCCATTTATTCCATAGGACTGTTACGTCATAAAACTGGGAACTCAAAATGGGGGGGCTTAGGTAGCGTGAAATACCTAAAAATCTCGGATATCCTCGCCTTAAAACTTATTTATCCCTGTAGTTCAGTGAAAGGAATAATGAAATGAAAACTTAAAATAAAACCTCGAACTTTAAATTTAAATAGGAAGTTTCACCTCCCTGTATCCTATTATTATGGTGATAGGTGTATGACACGGTTGATATTAGGCAGCTCTCCCTTGACATTTGGAAGATTAAAGTGGAGAGCTCTGAGCAACTAATCAAGAAAGTGCAGCGAAGTGCAAAAGCACCGCACTCGCTCGAGTTTAAACTCGTAGTTCGAAAAGCGTAAACGATACCTTAATACGTCTTAGCTTAGGTGATGTGGCAATTAGAAGTGAGTGTTGTGGTTTACGTTGAATATATTGTATTTATTTATTTAAAAAAAATAAGTGTACAAAGCTTATATACTAAAGATAGTTAATAATCATAAAAGTGCGTGGCCCGATGTCCCGGTCGCCCTGCCCATCAGCAGCTAACATATCTGCAATGTCTCTACTATTTTTTTTTCTTAGTTTGCTTACTATACTTCTTACTTATGCATTAGTATTATTAGGTTGAAGCGTGTGCTGCTTTATTAATCTGTTAGATTACTTATTGTATTATATAGCTCAAATAGTGTAGGTATTTTATAAAATTGTAACGAAGATCATACAAAAGAGCGACAGATACCAAGCCGAGTTTGTTGCCTGTTCTTCTCAGTGTGGGGCGCGTGGAACTGGCACTAGAGTCACCTATTTTTAAGACGTTTCAAGATGGTCCTTGTGATTTAATTAATAAACATATTTTGACTTTATAAAATGTTTCAAAGTGCTTCGTGTGTATTCATAATAAAACGATATGCATCAAAAACGTAAATTTAAGTAATTAACTCGTGTTAATAACTTGTTAGGCATTAGATTTAAAAATATTGATTGAGACCTAATCTAGTGTAACATAATAAACTAGTGGCTCTGGGAGCTGTAGACCTCGCGAGCATACTAAAAGTGAGCTATTTGAGGAATGTAATGTGCAAGTGCATTTTCCGTTTTGTGATTTTTTGATCTTTTTGATTTTTTTTGCATCATCTTGTGTGGAATGAGGTCCTTTGTGTTTTTCTCAAATTTGATTGAAAACCATCGATTGTTTGATGAGCTATCCTGTTCATCATGCTGAAGATCCTTATCAGATCTTCGCCAAACTTTTATGAGACCAACTTATAGTTACTACCTTTAAAATAAAAAAAGAATAATCGAAATCGGATCTCATTTGGTGGAGATATCCAGTATATCAAATAGCCCCCTTTTTGCCCTTTTTTTGGGGGAAGTACCCCTCTAATCAAAAATCCCCGACGACAAAAAAATTCTAATAAGTCATATAACCTGTGTACCAAGTTTCGTCCAGATCGGTTGAAAAATGCGACCTGTAGAGGAGAACAGACAGACATACAGACAGACATCCGGACAAACGCATTTTTGGCCAATGTGGAAACTGAGACGCTTCGCTCGCTTCGCTCGCTCGGTCAATTAACCTGATTTGCGAGAGACTAGCGCCTGAAATAGGTATAATATGAGTGTTTGTATGAGAGTTGGGTGTGGTATGACGTGTGTGAGCATATTCTGATGGATGTAAGTATTTCTCTGGCCAATCTTTATTTTTCGTAATTCATGACTAACATTTCAACGGACAATCTTGCGAGTTAGCCGTAATCACAGATAAACTGGTGTCCAAGGGTTTGAGACATCATCGGTCATACCAGTAAATTTTCGTGCACGTTTCTGTTGGCACCACATCAGTTATGCAGCCAAGCGGATACCGATACGGTGTCTCTCCTAAGAACGGTTGATTCATGGTGTCCCAGCGAAATTGTGCCTTAAGGTGAGGACCATCGTATAGGTGAATAAGGATTCTGCCAAACGCTTGAAGGCATTCTCGAGAAACATTTCATAGACATCAACAAATGTTTACACATAATAAGGGTTCCGAGTGGAAACAAAAAAAGTGTAGTTTGTAAATAAAGTAGTTTTCCTCGTTAGAATTTTTTTAAGGGAGTCGAACTTAATTATTTTGTCTTGTGGCTACAATCTGGATACTTAGCATCAATACGTGCATTGCATCGATTGTGTGGAAAAATTACCTTGCTTTGACACACTTAGCCCATAATGATTAGAAAGCACTTTCCTATAATGTCCACAACTTTACTAAATGCTCTTGAATCAATATTATGCTAGCGAACTATCGTATCGATTCATTTATTAGAAACAAAGCATTTGGAATTCAAGACAGAACATTAATGGGAGTTCCATTCAGGCTAACAATAATGATTATAGTAAATTGGTAAATAATAAGCTCAAGTTGTAACACGGATGTTATATGAATTTGGTATTATTGGAAAAATTTAAGAGCAATTTTTTAATATTTACAAGGTTACTACACGGAGTAACTAGGCATGAAAATAAAAAAAAACCTACATGGTACTTTTTTTATGAAATTGAATCATTCCAGATAACCTCCAAACTGATACTCACCAAAGTTAGCCGAATTAGAATGCTAACAACACAAATACAAAAAAAAATACTAATTATCACGAAGATTTTACTTTTGTTCTAATTTCTAGTTTCCTGTAATACTATTTTTTTATAATATATTTTTGTTGTCTATTATATTTTTTTGCTTTTCTACTTCCATTATAAAACCGTAACTCTAAAACCATAAATATACAAGTCAGGATGAAAGCGAATGCAAAAATATAAAATAACGATTCAAGTAGAAGTCTTAACCAGTAAATCATTTTTCTGTTCTGCTTAGTGTTGTGAGTTTGTGCTAGCTGACTCAAATGCAAAGCAGTAAATCGAACATGACACTTAATGCTACTTACTTTTGTAACACCCGAGCACGTCTTCGTGACCCGATATATTTTAGAGGACGATACAAGCCATACTATATTACAAGAAGAGAGCTCTGTTGAGTGCCCGTATGGAATCGACATGATTAGGTACCTACCATGCTGACTTTGCTCTTGTTAAAGCGTTATGCTGGCTTAATTTGATTGTACCATCTCAGACAGGATAGAGATTTCTTAAACCATTCGTGAAATTCTATTCTCCAAAGTCGTGAAAACTAAAATAGTCTCTAACTAAAACGTGAGAGCAATGCGCAGTGAAAGTGTGTTAATCAAAATGTTCTATTCATATACTTAACATATTATTAATTAGAAAGTGTTAAACTCAGAAATAACAAATAATTTATGAAGAAAAGATTTAGAGTAAAATTTTATTCATTTTATTTATGTGCAACATTCTAATAATCATGTTGATTTAGAAGAATATATAAAATTTAAAAAAGCAAGAGAACAACACAGAATATTTTTCTATGAAATATATTAAACACAATACAACTGTACAAACATCTATATCTAGCACACAGAGCAGAGTAAATATCAATTATGATAGTGCACGTTAAACGAATGTGATTGAGATGTTACAAATTAAATATCTCATTGTTTGTTTTTCACCGAGTGAGATGCGGCGAGCGTGTGCGAACACACCAAATTTTACTGAATTTACAGCAATAATTGTACCTAACTAACTAAAACCCTATTAGTATATATGCTATCTCTTAGATTACTTCCGCACGTGCGGATCGATTGAAGTGAGGAAATCCGTAGAAGAACCAAAGTAAGTGAGCGCCGAGTTAGATATTATAGTGGCAATGGGCAGATCAGGTCAGAATATGCCTAGAAAAACCTACGTTCACTGAGGAATAAAGGTTCTCGAATGGCGACAACGAACTTGAAGAAGAAGCGTGGGGCCCGATGAACTGACGACATTGTAAAGATCACGGAAAGTCAGTGGATGGAGAAGGCTCATTGTCGATATGACGTATAGTGGTACTCCATGTTCATCAGTGGACTTCTTCTGATAGATGATGATGATTATTAACTATTTTTTTCCAGTGGCTATGACATACACTGACGTATGTCACGTGCTGGGCAAGTCCATCCGTCAAATTCTAGATACTACCCAGCTTTCTGTAATCTAAACATAGATGATAAGATTTGCTGCTACTTCATTATAGCACAGTGAATATTTACTGTTTTCCATTTCTATGAACTAACTAACTCGATTCACAGCTTGAGATTCAATTGTTTCCATGTTGCGGCGACGGTCTGACGTGGTGTGAATTGAATTGCGCGGTAGATAGAGCTTTAATGAATTTTATGAAAACGGATTTACTAAAATGATGTTGTTGTCGCTGTCTTCAGATAGGCTTTGTAGTAAATAAATTACTTCTTAGTTTGCCTTTGATCTAGTTAAGTGCGATGCTTAACTATATTGGTTAGACATTGCACCAGTTTTCTGTTTTGTAGTGATTAAACATTTTTTTCTTTTAATTATAACGAGTAATTCTCATTTATGGAGCATGAATTTCTGTTGACAATCGACGAAAAAAAACAAGGAGGTTCTCAAGTCGACGCCTATAATTTAGTTATATTATTATATATTATTTTTCCGCGCATAACTTTTTACAGCGAGTTGACTGATTTTGATATATTTTTTTATTGGAAAGGGTCCCATTTCCCAAAAAAGATCCCATTTAATTAATGTTCAGCATTAATTAATAAATAATAATTAATATTTGGCGCATAACTTTTTACAGAGAATGTTAATATATATATAATATAATAAAAATATAATGGATAGAGTATTCTTCTAAGTTAGTCCCATTAGAAGAATTTTATCGAAATCTGATTACTCTGTACAAAAAATTGTGTTCCGCATTGTTGAATTTGATAAAAAGTATCTGAGTGTTGGGCAACTAAAGGGACGGATGAAAGAAGAATGCATGCAGCAGAAATGCGAATGTTGAGATGGATGTGCGGAGTGACAAAGACGGATAAAATAAGGAATGGGTATTTATCGGAAGTTTGAATGTAGCGCCTGAGACAGATAAGTTCAGGACTAATAGGTTACAGTGGTATCATTATGGGCATGGTTTTAGAAAGAATGGTAGGCCAAAGAAAAGATGGATGGACTGTGTGAAAGATGACATGAGTTAGAAAGGATTAGAGCACTGAGATGAGGAATGATAAAGAATAATGGAGAAATAAAACCTGTTGTGCCAACCCCACTTAGCGTGGGATAATGGCAGGAAGATGTTAAATGGTGACACAAATTTAAACTTTATTTTGTCAATTTGTAACCTACTCCGTACTCATTAGTAGTATACCCACGGATAAGATTAACAATATCGAATGTTTTCAGTTTCTATCCCGAGTAACCGTGTTTTCAGGCTTGTTCCTCCGAATGAGATAGAATTGAAACCTGCATTGATTTATTAGAATCGCGATGGGCGCATTTCCAACTTCTGGCCAAACAGTGTCATTTATTCAGCGTTGGAAAAAATTAACGATTACTCTGTTAAATTGTTATACATTAGTATTTAATTATTATCAAAATATCTAGTGAGCTTTGCTCGGTTGCTTAACAACGCCATCTAGTGAAGTAGCTTAAAAATAATAGTATTGGTACTGGCCAACAGATGTCAGGAAAAATCATATTTTTCATAAGTTCAGTTTTTCTTTGCACAAAAAACAGATAAAACGACATTTTTTAAAAATTCATTTTGCATGATCGATTTTTTTTGTTTCGCCCCCGAAACCACCTGAATACTAAATTTCATGAAAACCGTTAGAGCCGTTTCTGATATTCAGATTATAAATAAATATACAAGAATTGCTCGTTTAAAAATGTTATAAAAAAAATTATGGCTTTGCTTTCTTCGTTCAATAATTTTTTAAAACTTTTTGTTTTATATTAGTATTTCTGTGCCGACTAGCTATTTTTTAAAATTATGTTGAAATGTGTTTGGTCTGTCTTTTTTTTCAAATCTTGCAAAACTTGGTTGGTCAATTACATAACTTTGTTAAAATCAGTTTCTGTTTGAATCACCAGAAAGTGAAAATAAAATAATTATGGATTACACACCAATCGAGAGAAATGCCAGTATAAATCAAAGAATGAATTTTGAACAGATGACTTTTTACGTCTATTAATTTGCACTGACCTCAAATTTGGGACTAAATATTGTGCTCTGTGGAGTTTTCAACATTTTTATATTCATTTGATGATTTCACATTTTCGGTGGGGATCAAAACCACGGCATAACAGCACAAAAGGTAGAGATACAACCAACTAACTGCGTGGAGGGCTTTGAGAGCAACTCAAATCATGGTTTAGCCATTTCTTGTGATAATTGTTATCTCTGTCTAAAGATTTTACTTATTGTTAATATGTAAGAGAGAAAACATCGTGTTTTTAGGAATTGCAGTTTGACACTGAGTGTTAGCTATAAATAAATATTGGTGGACATTACACACAGCACTATCTCGCCACAAACTAAGCCAAAGCTTGTGATATGGGTACCAGATAGCTTACTTAGATACTTTTTTTTATAAATACATACTATAATATTACACCCAGACAGAGAACAAAATCGCTCACGGCGCAGAAGGCAAAGGTACTACTCCTTGGGTACTACCAACTGAGCTGTGAAGGCTGTCAAAGTTAATTCAGTTCACTTTATTCGCCCTTGAACTCAACACCTTAACATTATATGACTTCTTCTTGTGATTTTGCTGAAATATACAGGATCAAACTTAAAGCCGGCTTAATTTATCAGTGGAGAAGGCACGTACTCGTACATGCTTGAAAGTACATCTAAATAAAACTGTTATAAAATTACATCACAAATTGAATGGCAACAAAATCAACGTTTTGTCTTTAATATTATTTTAGTAGCTAAAAACATATATACCTATATAGTGCGTCCTACACGGGCGTACTATAGCCAAACCAGTACTTTGCCTTTTCATTCTTAGACAAACCTATTTTATGCGCAGACTATTATTAGGCCTACCAACCTAAAATCTTACATTAGTAGAGCGAGCATAGCATTTTAAATAATTTGGACAATTCGGCATTTTATGTTTGTTAATAAATAGCGTCAGGAGCTCCAACAGCGTCCTGACGCTATAGCGTCGAATAGCGTCAGGAACTCAAATAGCGCCAGTAGCTTAAAGAGGGTTAGGAGCTTCAATAACAGCATCACTGGCTAAATAGAATCAGGAGCTTTAATAGCGTCAGGAGCTTACATAGCGTCAGTAGCTCAAATTGGGTCAGGAGCTCCGATAGCGCCAGTAGGACAAATAGCATCAGGAACGCATATTGCGTCAGTAGCTCAAATAGGTTCAAGAGCTCCAATAGCGTCAGGATCTCAAATAGCGTCAGTAGCTAAATAGGGTCAGGTCCTCCTATTGTGTTAGCTGCTCGAATAGCGTCAGTGAGCTCAAAAAGCGTCAAAAGTTTCAATAGCGTCAGCTTAAGACGAAGACAAGAGCTAATGTGACTCTCGCTCGCACGTTTTGACTTGTTGAAAGATATAAAATCACTAAACCCATTTTCGAAAAATCGCAAACAACCATTTTGTGTGCAATCTCATTGCGCACAGTTTAGTAAAAAAATAATTTTGATCGATACAAGTTTTCCTACTTAAAAGTTTGATTTTCTAGTTTTCGTACTCAAGCAAACTTTTGAATAAGAAAACTTGCATCAATCAAAATGAAATTTTTACCAAAATATGCGCAATTTGATTACGCACAAAATGGTTGTTTGCGATTTTTCAAAATTGGAATTTGTGATTTTATATCTTTCAAAATGTCGAATCGTGCGAGCGAGAGAAATATTAGGTGTTGTCAACGCCTTAAATAGGGTCAGGATCTGAAATAGCGTCAAAGCTGAAATAGCGTAAGTTCTTAACTACGTGACAATGCAAAACCGCTCCACCGTCTGATGTCTGCATTGTGCATTTTCTGACGCGCTCTTGTTGAAATAATCTCTATTTTTTCAAACGATGTTCTTTATTTTGTTAATGCAGTTTTAATAATAAATCTTTAGTTTTTGTGCAATAAATAATAGACATAAACGGTTCCATTTTGTAACCTATGTATTAACATCGTAGGAACTTAATACTGTCTGCTATCATGGTTTTTTTTAATAAGTAGCTCTGTTTGTACTTTTTCATATTATTTCTACGCGTGCTTGTGAAATAATTAAAGTCAAAAATTAAATCCTTTTTGGTTTGCATAATTCATTATCAGACTAAAGAAAATCATGCATAGAATCATCGAGTTAGAATTCTAACTCAACGAGGTGTTACGTGATTTCTTCTTTACTTACTTTTATTTTATTAAAACTTACTGTACTCTTACGTAACTGCAATTGCTTCTTTTTAACGATACCCTTACAGGTAGTATTATCAGTATTTGTGTACCTTTGTAATCTAACCTAATTAGAACGCATTAACCAGTTCACGCAGTCTACCCATTTAGGTCAGAAAAAATTAAAATGGCAAGGGCTGTACGAGATTTAATATCGATTATACGACATTAAACATAATTTTAGATAAAACAATTTTATGCAAGCCAGATCCAAGGAATAAAAAGTGCGGTCCACGAAATAAAAGGTATAGTCTCTGTCCCTCTTATGCGTATAGCCTTCCTTGTCTTTTTTCTCTTTAGTCCTTGAATTGCGCTTAGTTAGAATATTTATAGGTAGGTTCTGCTGTACAATTTCTTACTTACCCAAACAATCCTTACCGTTAAATTAATTTGCCAATAGCAGTCGTACCTTATAGTATTTCTATATCTCAGGTTACGTAAAATGCTAAGATGAATCAGTTTAACAGCGGAAATTGTTCTCATGGGAACCGATGGCACTCCCATTTTTGTCATGATTTAACACTGTAATTTTGAATGAATTTGTAATAAAACAAGGTTCATAGAGAAAAATTTATAAGAATTCTACTAAAATTGAAATACAGCTTCATAATTATTCAATAATGATTTTTTTATTTCCTGTCATTAATATCTATTATATTATATCCGCATCATAATATTATTATGATGCGGAATTTATAATACTGCAACCCAGGAACGAAAGAGATATAATTTAGTAGCTACAAAAATAGAGTAAAATTAATTTAAACGATGCGGTATGATCCGCAGTAGTATCATGAGAAAAAGTGATTTAGCGACGAACGATGCGAACTCTCAGCTTTGTGCGATTTACACGCCCGCTATACGGCTTCTCGGGTGATGTGGACTTCGCTTAGCGTCATGATCGTTCACAACTGTAATTTATAAATTAAAAGTGCAAGGTACTTACCTAACTTGGTATACCGGAGGTAAACAAAAAAACGCAAGAGCTATGATCATCGCTGAGGAGTCCACCCCGCGACCGGCCCCACTAGCCGCGTGATGCATGTTTACCCACGCGCGTGTCGCGATCTCCCCACGGGGAGCGCGGTACCACAGCGGCGTGCTGGATGGTATACTGATGCTGGCTCGCTCGAGCTCGGTTAGTCCCGTTGGCGGCAAGGACCCGGGCATGCGCCTTGCCGCCTATCGACCGCGGGCTGCCCGGCTCCTTTCGCTCGCAGCGAGCGGCAGATCCTCACCGGGACCCTTATTAAGCGACAAACGCTTACTCTTATACCGATACATGATGGCCGCTTCTTCGATCACGGTTTATAATTAATCGTATTGTACCAATTTTTTATATTGCAATCTTATCTAAGAATCTGGTTTTTAAACAGTAAATTACTAGTTTTTGATTGTGATTTATTTAAGAGCCCGGTGACCGCAGCTCGCTCAATGGTCTTTTTGAAATATTTTTTGTGTAATAATCTCCATTAGCCATAAAATGAAGCTCCAATGATGATTTTAATACTTAGCAGACTCAATACACTAATATATACCTTTTCACTCAAAACAAAAATAGAAACTAACTGGTCTAATCAGTAATGCTTTGAAATTGTATTAAAATGATCACAATATATAGTAGGTAGGTATATACTTCGTTTGCTGACACCATCAGATTAAAACAACTCATCAATAATTTATTGCGTCATTTTTATTGCAGCAGTGTATTTAATAACCCGATTTCGGAAAATATCACGCCACGTGCATGCAACTTTGACTCCCTTCATTTAGGATAGTCATGTATCAAAAATCCCGAAAACTGTATGTGTATTATGATTATTGAACATACGTTTGAGGCTGCCTGGGCTACTTGGTACTTGGTGAGCAGACTGGTTTCCTTCCGCAAGTATGGCACTGGTGAGCCCTTTATGCATGACGGGTGGTGGATACTAGTCAAGCCACACGATGTCCTCTAAAAAGGCCAGGAGCTCACTAATGCTGTGCAAGGCTTCCCCAGGCGTCTTCGGTGTTCCAAGGTAGATTGCTTGTTCAGGCGCACACTGCTGCACTCCAGGAGTACATATATGCTGTCGTTTTTTTTTTTTTTTTTTATACTACTAGCTAATGGAACAAGCAGATGGTCCACCTGATGTTTAGTGGTAACCATCACCTAGAAACAAAACATTGCCCCGCAGGTCACGCACAATAGGAACGTGCCCTACGATGCACTGCCCTGCGTCCATCAACTTGAGGCATACAGATGTTAAGCCTCATGTGCCTGTAATTACACCGGCGACCACACTCTTCAAACCGAAACACAGCGTTGCTGCTTGGCGGCAGAAAATGGCGTGCTGGTAGTACTTCTCCGGACGAGCCCTTTACAAAGAGCTCTACTACTCTGTCGTTGAAGCATCCTCTGCATCGGAGACTCACCCAGTGTCAATAGTTTAGTGGGAGTATTGTTGGGAATTTTGTTTAGTGAGAGTGACCTATGAAAATGTGAGTTTGTGACGTTTCAGGCTCAGGAGTTTTTGGGAGTTTCTAATTTAATTCTGAGCAAGCTTCCTTTGTCTGCCTGCAGCTCTGTGTACTTGCCCAGTTGTCCTGGTGTAGTTTTAATGTTCTGTTGCGGATCCTAGTTTGGTTTTATTTGAGTAATTCTAGAAATAAATCCATCACCATCATCATCAGCCTGGAGAAGTTCACTACTGGACAAAGAAAAAACAATACTACACTTCTTACTTATGCATTAGTATTATTAGTTTAAAGCGTGTGTTCTTTTATGAATCTGTTTACTTTTCCTTTTTCTGTTAGATTACTTAATGTATTATATAGCTTCAATAGTGTAGGTATTTTATTACATTGTAACGAGGATCATACAAAAGAGCGATAGATACCAAGCTGAGTTTGTTGCCTGTTCTTCTCGGTGTTGGTCGCGTGGAACTGGCACTAGAGTCACCTAGTTTTAAGACGGTTCAAGATGGTCCTTGTGATTTTATTGAATAAATATATTTTGACTTTGACTTTGACAATCGTCATCACATAGTTCCAGGAAAAAAAATTTAAGACTTACGCCACACATTGACCAGCATTATTTTCAATATTTTCAGTTCATTGGGTTAGCAGTCGTTCTATGTCCGTTATGACGTTGACATTCATTGGGAAACTTCTTCTCGCTCGTACATAAAAAATATATTATGAAGATACCTATTAAGCTTTTTAAAAAGTAGGCTTGTAGATTCGAGTCGAGTTACCTTACCAAGTAAATCTAGTTGGTAGAGCCCTGCTTTCTGAGCTTTTAGACCGAGGATTCGATGCACGCCGAGAACGTATTATGTGATGAACTTATTGTTTATTCTCTGTCTATTATAGAGTGAGAAACGGTGGCAAGTGATATGATTCTAAAAATGGTGTAATTATGTAATTATGAGACAAAATAAATATTTTGCTATTCTATTCCAATAAACTTAGTTCTGTATTGAATTTTCTACATTTTCGATAGGTTTATTTACCATGGCAGCATTTTATTATTCAGTGTAAGTAGTCATTGTAGTTTGTACTTCGTAGCTCTGTCCGTCTATTCATACAAGGACCACCACACAACTCGAGCCATGTTTATGGAAGCATGTCAATAGAATTTCTCCGTAAAAAGATGAGTATCTCTGTATCGCGAGTGGACATCCGCTGCCCAACCATTCGTTAACGTAGGTTCTGTTGAGAGCCAAAGCTCTTAACAAACAAAAAGCATCAGCTAGCCTAGTGAGGCCTTGACCTTTTGTTACCCTCCAGAATAACGCACAATTATTTTTTTACCCTTTTTCATTCTTATAAGATACCAATCCGCAAAACATTTCGCAATTCTCAAAAATTATAATAGTAATAAAGTATGATGGTATTCAAGGTGGTTGACGTCGTAGGTATTTTAATAATAGAAATTTTGCTACAAGTGGAGCGCACACGGGCATAAGCCCGCAGAACCCGTGCCATATTGTGTTGGGTCCAAATAGTCTTACAAGAACTTTCAAAACGTTATCTACACTAATATTATAAAGAGGAAAACTTTGTATGTATGTATGTTTCGAATAGGCTCAAAAACTACTGGCCCGATTTCAAAAATTCTTTCGCCATAAGAAAGCTACATTATCCCTGAGTATAATAAACTATAGATGATAGAGCAAAAAAATGTTCTACAATATTATAGAACACATCATTATCTACAAAGAAGTCAGCGTTAGCATATGTCTAACTATTGTAGTTATGTTACTACAACTACTTTTCTACATTTAAAATGTTGATAGAAATGCCGACCAAAAACAGACCATGGTTTCTATACCTTTATATTAGTCCTTATCCAAATAAATCATTTTGTATGCAAGGCTGTTTCAATACCTGTAGATTACTTCTTGATTTTTTTAAATCGGACATTCCATTCAAAAGATATTACGAAATTAAAAATTTAGTGCGCCTTAGAAAGCGCGACAGCGAGGCCAGTTCTCACTCAGGTTCTCTCGCGGGCATGATGGTGAAAATACACATGCCCATCATAGCTAGCACAAGCATGCAAGCTACAGGCGTACAGGCACATACGCTAATTGGTATGCCTGTACCTGGCATGCAAGTAGTTAGCACAACATGAATTAAAACATTAAAATGCCGTGCCGTGCACGGCATTTTAATAGCTATGATAGCTAGTTTAGTTTAGTTATCAGCTTCCGTTTAAATTACTGGGTAGAGTGATAACACTTTACCTTCACGTTGCTTAGAATTAAATTTTCGCGCATTGAACAGAACCTCATCGTTTCTGACCTCATCAACGTTGCACGTAATAGAAACTACAGGTGATCGTCGCCTCCTCTAACCAATTTTGCATCCATAGGTCGATTCACACATATCAGTGAAGTCACAGTTCCGTCAACGTGTTCGCTCAGTTCGGTATCAGTGCTACAGTGTTGCGTCAGTGATTCAATTCACACATGTCAGTACTCAGTTCACGAAGCTTCAGTGAAAACGTGTCCAATTTGTAGGGTTCTCAGCAAATGACAACAACTGTATTCACTTATTAATGTATAATTATCCTCGACCTAATCCATCTAAGTAATACACTCGATTCTCTATTTCGTGGTCGAAACTAATCACAGTCGTGCATGTCTGACTTACAATATACAATGATCAACCTAAACGACTGAAATTTATAGTTTTATAGTTTGTGTGCATAGAGGTGTGCCTCAGCGTATGGAATTTGGGAAATTGCAATTTATAGTGCTTATTGGAGTCCATACTTTTTGGTGTTCTGGTTCACTTTTGTATAAACCATAATTACCCTTTGACCACACACTTGGATCGATACAAAAAAACACAAATCTTTTTCTTAAGAGCAACCATTTTTATGAGTTTTCTTCGTCTGATTTAAGATATTTTTAAGAAATTTCATTGGGCTAAATATTCCTATTCAGGAATAGAAACAAATAACTTTTACCGAACTTTGTGCAGATAAAGTTATCTTGTTTGTCTAGTTCTGAAAACTTATTCGAATAAAAATGTGTGTTTTTTAAGTAAGTAGTTTTAGAAACTCATAATAAATGATTGATTTAGTTGAATTGGACGAAAACATTTTAATTACAGTGGACCCTATATCTGTTAGACAAAGACTTGTTTTCAAAACTTGTTTTTAAAATTATAGGTGGTTTTATTCAGTTTTAATTATTTTGCTTTTCTATTCGATTTCCTTGTAAGGCATGACGGCAAACTTCTCATAAAGAGAAGTTCTTTCAAATATGTATTACTATGTATTTCCTTTGTTAACTTTCAATAACTCCCTTCGTGTTTTACTACGTCATTAAATATTTTTGTATATTTTAGATTTATCCGTAAAATATATATTGCAAAATTATCATTTCAAGGATGGCGCTGGGGGTCGGTAGGTATGCAGTATCGCGTCTCTCAATTGATCCCAATCCCACACTTTTCCCAATTTTTATGTAGAGTGCCTTCCATTATTATAGCAACTATTGCTGGAATATAATAATATTATATACGGTAAGTTAGGGACTGTGGGGGAATGTATATCCTTTTTTTTTTCACAATAAATAATTTTAATGGCATTTAGATGGCGTAATGAGCTCTACAAGTACCAGCCGGAGTGGAGCACCATAGCACGGGACCGCACAGAGTGGAGGGAATGGGGGAGGCCTTTGCCCAGCAGTGGGACATAGATGACTTTTAATAATATTAATTTTAAATTTGAGTTATGTTATCAATTGTCATCAGATAAAATGGTTTCACCAGTTCTGGATTTCTATCAAAAGCAAAGACGCAACCATTATCGACGGATAGCGTTTCTCTGATATAAAAAAACCCATTGTTAACCTAAAACAAACCTATAAAAAATTGGGACCTTTGAAATATTTTACATCTAAATTAACTGGTCAGTTTGCCAAAAGTTTGTTTACACCCATATTATGATGTTAGCTTACGCCGCGCGCCCCGGTCGGTTCTAAGTACCTAGGTACCTACATTAGGTAATATGCTTATATAAAGTTTCTAAGCAAACATATATATTGGTGAGAAACTTTATTTGTATCAAATTTATATTTTTGTTGAACCTTTCTTCTTCGAAAAAAATAAAATACCTGAATAAACAAATCTGTATATTAGTATAAAGTTTTACCTAAACCAAATGCTTAAATAGACACAACGTATTCAGGGGTCAGTGGTGCAAGTTTACTTCCAGTGCTACGGAATTCCGAATTCTGTTCGAGGTTCCTACATCTTCGAATATATCTTTCATTGAAGGTTCACGTACTAACGAGTTTTTTGATGCATTTTTCTGCATCAATGGCAAATGATTGCAATCGATCCTATCCTGGAAAAACAAATAACATGACAGTACGGTAGATATAATAATCTCCTGAGATCCCTAGCAGGTACCTAGTACCTAGCATTTTAGGATTTAGAAGGTAAAACTCCACTGCTAGATAAATCCCTACTAATTCTGTCTGTCTGTCTGTTACGCTTTCCCGCTTAAACCTCTCAACCGATTTTGATGAAATTTGGCACAGACAATCTTTAGACCCTGAGAAAGGACATAAGCTACCTTTTATTACGAAAAGTACGCAGACGAAGTCGCGGGTACCAGCTAGTATACTTATATTTCCCGAAAAAACTAAAAGCCTTCTTCATCCACCGAATTTGTTTTAAAGACAAGTAAACTGGATAAAACTTACATCTAAAATATGGCAATTATGCTGGCACTGTCTCAAATGTATGGTCTCGTTAAAATGTCTGCGTCTTTTTCGATCTTCAGGATCCGGAGGTCCATATTTTACACTTGAACTAAAAGCCGCTGCTAAATTCTGAAAAGGAATATTTAAAGATGAGCTTGCCCACTTCATTTTTCAGATCTGAGCGGAAAAATAAGCTAAAATAAATTTCGAGGATCATCATACGTTTGAGGTCGTAATGCTGTAAGTGTTTGATCGAGTGAGCCAAACGAAATTGAACGAATCAGCGTTTGTATCTATACCTACTACTACGACTATCTTATATCAATTCTGTTATACAACCGAACCGACAATAATCATTAAGTTTATTGTGCTAAAGTCCAAACATTCAAATAAAAACACAGCGAGTTGATAAAACAGAGCTGTGTTTTGCCTAAAACCAAAATCTGTGAATGCAGTTCAGAATATCTCAAAAATGTGGTCTCCTAGGAACGATTTCCTGTATAACGGTTAAGGTGCCTGCCCTTATTGTCCGGTCTCAAAAATCCAGCCTGCATAATTGCAGCAAGATATTATACGCATAGTCAATTTACAAGGGCATTGGAAATCATAAGCGTCATCTACATGGTTTGGCGAGTACCCTTATCAATACGCGAAGCTATAAAGCGAGTAAAAAACAAATAAATAACTTACATTTCGGGCTAAATATTTTACGATAGTCTTTATATGGAAAATGATAACGATCATAATTGAGAAACCAATCCACACGATCGCTGCAATGGCAAACGTTAGATCCGTACTTAAAGCTAACGTGTAGATTCTTGAAACTAGGAAACCCTGAAATTGAAGAAGCGCAGTGTTTGTATTTCTTACATAAAGACGTAAGTTACGAGTAGATAACTAATGGAATGAAAGGAGTGTGGATGTTTGTAGCATTATTATGAAACGGGCGAATATGATGAATTTAGAATTGAGCATACCTAGTTGATGACTAGAAATACGATAAGACTTTATTCGAGTACTATTACGACAGGAAAGTCGTCAGCAGACCTTTGATTTGAAAAACAACAGTATTTTTTGAATGCATTCTCAAGCAACGTTAGTAATTCACAAAGACGTAAGGTTTCACAAACATGGTCAGAAAGTACTGTTGTTAAAACCATCCTTTATGAGAACGGCATGATTTCTCATCATTCGTATCATGTTATTCTCATAAAAGATGGTTTTAACAAAAGTACATTCTGTCCATGTTTGTGAAACCTCCTTAAGTCAGTCCTCCGTACGTTAATGGCAACCTAAAAACTAAATTTTGGTTTTAAATATCATCGATCCGGATCACAATCGTTCTTCCTGGAAGTGTAGGTACCTAAGGGCTGAAAAATACTGATTCAGGGTGATGATCACAACGATGATGAAGACGTAGTCATAGACATAGAAATGAAAGTAAACACACAAGGACTGAAATCGTCTTTTGAAATAAATCATCCACCCAAGAGATGTAAATCGTTGATAGAATACATCAGTTTGAGTAGGTGCAGTGAAGACTATGCAATAAAATATTCGTGATCCGTTCTACGTCATGTCCGCACTAACACTCCCCTATGTACAGTACAGCCTCTCGTACCTTCGCTTTCCAGCAGTCACTCTCCTTTCAAAGTAATTTTCATAACTTCCATCTCTCGTAAAAAAGACCCCAAATATACAAATTTTTCCACTCTTTTCCACCAATCAATATCATGCTGTCATATATTAATATCTTTCAAATACCATAATTTTTGTTTTACTAACATTTCTTTCATTCCTTTGTTCTTTTGTTCTCAAAGGCTCCATGCATATTTATTCTATCTCCCGTAACCCATCCGCCGATGACGCAAGTATAACTTGGTCATCCGCATACAGAAGAAATTTGACGAGTAACTCATTTATTCTTAGCCCACATTCAATAGCTTTCAAATCTTGTAAACAACTATCTATGAATAGATTAAACAACCATAGAGACGCTTCACATCCATCAGCAAGTAATCTAAAATAAAAGATTAAAATGTACCATGGATGGCAAACATACCAAAAGTATGATGGGCAACAAGCACCAGCTTAGTTTCCAGAACTTTGTTGGTTTGAAACCAAGCCAAAAGTGTATATCGGTTGAGAACTTTTGGACCCCATATACCCACATGATGATAGCCACTTTGAATCCTCCAAGATACAAAACGGTCACGTTCAAGCCCTCTATCAGTCCGTTAACTCTGGACGCAGTATGCATCGACTGAAAAAAAAGTTTAAATAGCCTTTTAGATGAGCAAAAACTGCTCTTAAAGTGCTCTCTGAAAGTAATTAATGGGCAGTATCATCAAAAACGTACGACCCAGTTTCCGGAACTTAGCAGAATTTGCTTACTGTTCTTAGTTACTTTAAAGCAGATAGCTGTTATCTCACACAACCTCTCTTGTATCATTTCCTTACGAACTTACGGAACAGATGTTTGATCATTGCGGCTTGCCAGTCAAATGGCTACGAGAAATTATGGACTTTATTGGATTTGAGACGAAATGGTGGGGCACCGAAAGATAATCAGTTTGAAGAGCCAATTTAAATATCCGAACTTGCAATATTAATAAGTTAATATGGCAGCTTGAGATGGCATAAATCGGAATGTTCTATTTTTCAACAGAAGCTTTGTCTCAACTTTCGGGTGTTTCGAAAATAAAAATTAAATGATCATAGTTATTCAAATATAGTTTTAAACAGTAAAGTGGCAACGTATATTAATTTCATTAAATCGTTCTATACGATACAAATGTTGATGTGCCCTTTACGAGACTTATTCAACGTGATACGGAACTTAAAATAAAATTAAAAGAAGATTTATTTTAAGTTAGACCAAATAATAAGCGACACATCTGCAATTTTTTTTGTCATAGAGAACAAACATAAATTCACAGGTCTAGGCTGTATCTATGGGCCGTTTGGACTTGAGAATCAGATAAATATCGATGATTGTTTTAAATAGAAGCAAGATTATTGAAAAGCTTTTTTAAAAACATATCGACAGTGACGTACTCAGGGAAAACTATATAGGAACGTGCGCCGTGCATAAGCAAAATTCCAGGTGTTTTCTTTAATAAGTAGTCATTAATCTCAATATTATGTAAATAACAAGGTTATATACTAAAGTGTTTCTAATTATTCGGTACGTATGTATTTTCTGTATATTTTCCTTCCGTATTAGTCTTGTAACGCACCAGCTGCAAGCTCTAATAAATTAAGCCTCGGCCTAGATGTTTTAACAAAGTATATAATGGAAATCAGGTAACTAAGGCAGGCCTCAGACATCCAGAATATCTTTCAGAATTCAGGAACGGAATTCAGATTATTAATTCAGAAAGCCCGGAATCCATACAATTTATAGTCTCCACACACCTGATTTTTTTCAAATTCTGAATTTATCAGATCGAACTGTATTGTAAGAATGATACTGACGAGCGTTCTAAATTTCTGATCGGAGTATTAAGATTCTGAATTCAGAACGCGCATAATTCCATACATTTGAATAGAGTGGCTCACACATACTGAAATCAGATTCTGAATATTTTAGTTTACAGTTGACATTGCAAGCGTTTGCATGTGCTGTGAGCTTGTGATCTACGAGTGTCAACCTGAATTTATAAGATATGTGTGAGGAATTCAGATTCTGAATTCCGTTTCTTAATTTAGAAAGTCATTGCGGTCTGAAGCCAGCCTGAAGGTATTATTTTGCTTTGTTTTAATGAAGCAGCACGGAATCAGAGTGAAACGTGATAAACGGATTGCATAATGCAAATAATACCAGTCAATCCTACCTCAACAGTGCGATATTCGCAAATGAAGCGACAAACGTGCTGCCTCGCCGCATTCACACCGTTCGCCTCTAAGCACTAATTCAGACCGATCGACCGCAAGTTTGCGCTGTTGCGGCCAGTACTGAGCACGCATCAGCTCGTTTCAATTCAAACAGAATATTGCTAGTAGACAGGTATGTTTTGATTGAACAGATAAATGACAAAATGCCAATTTTATGGCATGATTAAAACTTGTTCCATACATCATATTTCCAATGGATGTCGATTACGCGCATGCATCACATTTGGACAAGATTCATGTTGTATCGTTTTTTTTTATTAGACGTGGCACTAAACATATCTTATTTTAAAAATATTTGGAAATTGTCACAGACATTTAGATAGATGTGGTTTCTACCACAGCATAGCATGTTTTTACCTGAGACGTGTTCCTCATATTATCATCGCAGCCAGCCTAGGGCAACACGTGCTGCTCATAGACTTTCATCTTGAAGTCAGCTTCACCTGCGGTCGACGAGATGAAGAGAAGATGTGCCCGTGTTTTTATTAAATTCTGCCTTTTCGATATGGATTTAGAGGCTGATTTCTTTATCGAAGTTAGACGTTATATCGTCTAGCTAGTAAATCAATGATACTGCTTGGAGATGAACATTGTTGTATTACTCCAAACAAATATCAAAACCACAATATACTCATAGTGAATCAGTATCGTATGTTGATGAAGGTACAAAGCCCAACCCTAGTAACAGTTTTTTTCCAGCAAATCTACTCGTAGGAATGTATAATGTGTACGTTGTAATGTATTGTTTTCTTATAAATAGCAAGTATTTATTTTTAAGTTGACTGAAAATAAGCTACACCTTTCATGGCCGGTAACTGGGTGTCTTTGCATGTTAGATATTCGATCTACGCTTTCGACGGAAAGCGTTGAATTTTTCGTAGAACTACTGAATTTTTAACACCGGTCGAGCTGTTTAAAGAAATTGCCGTTGCAAAGAGCCCTTGTAAAAGTGATTTTTGGAAACCAAACATTTGTATTTCACACAAGTTTAATGCGTTGGCTATGACAAAACCCAGTGAAAAATGTTGGAGGAGGCCTATGCCAAGAGGCACATCGAATTGCGGGACTTATAATTTTGATCTATAACTTAATTTATACCAAAACTATGTTACCCAAGTTTGGAATAAATGGCTTATTATTACTATCACGCGTTGGCCTATTTTGAGATAGCAAGCAACTATTCCGGAAAATGTTAAAATGAATGATGTACCAACTTACAATGGATTTTCGGTTAAACAGGCATAAACTCAACTTCATTCAAACTACTACCAAACTCAACTTTAGATTTCGACTACTGCAATAGAAATTTCATATGTCTACCATGTTGGTTTAGAAACTATACCACCGTCAAAATTGTTTCAATCTGCAAATTGTCTCAATTGAAATTTCAACATTGTAAATTATACCTTTGAACTTTTCAGCAGTTTCACGGCAATCTCTGTCGCATACTTACTCGATTATGATTGCAATACAATGGCTAATTTTCCGTCCAAAATGCAATTACACCGAGAATGGAGTAAAAGACTATTGTAAGTATAATTTTCTATCTTTTGGCAGATTCTTGCGTCACATGCATCACTCTATAAAGTCGCGAGGAAACTACGTACTTATTAATTTATTACATAGTTATTCTGCTTACCACAGTAATCGGTAATGAACATCCAAACCCTAGACAGCAAAGTAGTCCAACGATATAAATATTTTTCACGGATCGAAACTCTGAATTCAATAATTTCGACATGGTTAACGTTAGCATCGTCTGAAAACATAAATGCCTAGTTAGAGCCCGCTTCAGATCAAACGACAAGGAAATAAAGGCGCTAAGAGGCTGACGACCGTGAAATAACTTCTCACTCGCAGAAACGGAAGTTATGAAAGATCAAAGGTTTACAAAGGTTCAACAAAAATATAATTTTGATCGAAATAAGTTTTTTTGTATAAGATAAAATTTGTTGTACAAACTTATTGGACAGCCTTCACAGCTCAATAAAAGAAATACAATAATGTATTGTGTATCACAAAAATAAATGTAAATCAAAAATGTTTAAGTAAATCATAATATAAACTTACCAAATATGCAGTAGTTGAGACGATTATATTCATAAAAATGTAAAAGGTATATAGCTTGTGTGCGTGCAAAAACTGCGTACTCAAAGGCAAAACGGCGAATAGAAAATAATGCGGAGTAACAGATATTTCCAGGACCACGCATTTTTTAAGCATCACATACAACACCCTCACGAGCCATGACCTGAGGAATGCTACAGTGGTGAATAGAAGCATGAATACGATCACATCGTTGTCGACCATTGTGCGGTGTGACATTGTTGTAAAATCGTAGAAGCCTAGAAAGCCAATGCCATACGTGTAGGTGACATGTTCCACCGAGTCAGTCTGAAACAAACAACGGAGCTATACAGAGAGGTCGGCCACGTAAAACAGTAGAACAGGAATATGAAGCGCTGTTTATTTTCGCAGCTTGATTAGTTTTCAAATACATGATCAATATAGCTTAGGAAATGTTGGTATTTATTACAATAATTATTTAGCTAAAAATACATTGGAAGGTAATTAAACTTGCAGAAGTAGTTTTCTGAAAGCGCGATCAACACTAAGGCTGTCTAGTCACTTGCTAATCATCCCAATCTAGTTTGAAGTGAAAGCTGAAATAGCAAGGTACTGCCGATTAGTGTTGATCTTTCATAAACCGGGGGTGAGTTTTTTATTACAGATCAGTGGAACTAAAGGTATACGATCAGTCAAATATATGTTCGCGTTTGCAGCGTTCGCCAGCCGTCGTCGTCGCGTCGGCCGGCGTACATCGACGCATTCCGACGGGTTTCAGCCGATACCTATGCCTCCATCTGCACCCACAGGCGCGACAAACCTAGGTACGTACTCTTCGATAACGTAGGGAAATTATATACCGATTTGATGACGAGAGGCGAGAGCCTGCCTGCGACGCAAGAGGTTGCGGGTTCGATTCCCGCCTTGGGACAAATTTGTGTACGATCTGCAGAAATTTGTTCCGATGGTCTGGGTGTTTTCTATGTATAATAAAAAATATCTATCTATGTAAGCATATATATAATGTATTAAATATATCAGTTATCTAGTACCCATAACACAAGCTTTGAATAGCTTACTTTGGGGCTAGATAGTGCTGTGTGGATTGTCCAGCATTATTTATTATTATTTATTTATAAATAATCTGATTAAAATACAGAATTATGAAAACATGTATTGGTTAATTTAAATTTATCGTGCCGTGTACCGGTGAACGCTGGCCTTTTCATTGATACAGTTTAATTACCTATGATTCAACTTTTATATCTGTTTTGGGTCTTGTGGATGTGTTCATATTATAATAGTTTTATAGGTACTATTGGTATATTTGAAGTGTAAGGCAAGACGCAAACGTGGACACTTTCATGTCTCGTGTCAGAGACAAGCTACCGATGAATATTTGAAATCTATAGAACGGTGGTTGTTCCGCTCCTAGCGCATACGTAAGAATTTTTGTTTCCAGTTGCTTCAACCTATCACATACTCATTGACGATCAAAAAGTGGTCGGTGTCGGTAGCTGGAAACTAAAAGTCGTCATTTGTAGACAGAACCAACATAAAAAAAATCCTTACAAATTATAAAACAGCTGTATTAGCTGTAGATTTACCAGTAACCAGCAGTAGCAACGGGCGACTGTGTCCCTACGGTTCCCTTTATGATGTACCGTGTCGTTCACAAAAAGTGTCAACGTTTGCGCATCGCCTATGTTTGATAATTTATAATCTCTTCGTCATCCTGACGTTTAATATCCTTGAAAATATATAGTGTTTTTTGATAGTAAAAAAAACAATTTAATAAAAAATTATGGTTTTATCGAAATGCTTTTTTACTAGGTTGGAAAGCATGGGATTTCACTCCCTTAAAAATTGTGGATTATATAATTTGCCGCTATTAATTTTACCTGTTTGCGTTCTGCAAGAAACACGATAATGTTGAAAATAGCACTCATGCATGTCAAGCCGGGTACTCACTAGTAACTGAACGTTGCGTGATAACCAGCCCGCTTCTCGCGAAACTGAAACGGTAATGAATATTTTGGTGAAAACTTTGGTGGTAATTTTTGTTCGAGCAAGCGACGAATTGGGAGGCACGACAACTTCATTTAATGTGTTTAATTAACTTAGATGAATTTCTTATACGCGTTGTATGTTAGCATATACATATGTATGTTTTCCGCCGGTGTACGAGGATACACGTACTACAGGGCATTTTCTCAGATTTTTTTAATACTACCTACTTGCTGATGGACAAGCAGATACGAATAGCCAATCCTGATCTTATAACCATCACCCTACAACAAATTATTGTCTCGCAAGTCACGCATGACAGCAACGTGCCCTACGACCGGTTTTCTAATTCTACAGTACATTGCTAGTGAGTACCCCACGGATAAAACTCTGGGTAACAATGGCTAGTATTACAATAAAATGACTATGGCTATAATAAGTAAAATACCTATTTATTTTATCAGCCGTTCAGTAATATACAAGATAGATTTGTGACCTATCAAGAATTAAATATTATAGAATTGTTATGTAAATGTATTGCTTGTATTAGATCAATCATTCAAAGCACATATATTTTTTACGGGAGATAGTAATAGTGACATTAGTTTTTGTACTGAAATAGACACGGAACAAAGAATACCCTACAAACAGACATCGGTTAGTCTCCCATTGTCAATGCTGACGATCGAGTGGAAATGGAAAACAATCAACGAACAGTTACTGAAGCTATTACAGTTAAAAATGTTGTCCCACAGAAAGCCTACTATAGTATTGAAGATTATTTATGTGACAAATTTGATATGTGACATTTCATTAATTAGTTTTATAAGTGTATACCTAGTAGTTCCAACTCTTTGACATTTAAATTTTACCATAACATAAAAAAATTATCTGGTGTTTTTAATTATGTTTTGAAAATTCCATGCTGTTAAAGCTGAATACGGCATTATTATATATTATTTTTAAAGCAATCTTTATTGACAAAGAAAATTACAACTAATAGTTACAATTATTTACAAAATGTACAAAATATACAAAATACATATGAAACAGTTGAGCTATCTGCAGACCGTTGCAAACGATCTATAGATAGCTCAACTGATCCAAATCAGTGCCAGTCGGAAGCGTACCCAAGACACTGGCTGCATTGCCACGCTGAATGGCAATGCTGATACGCTGAGCCAGGTATTCCAGGTACTTCCCATCTGCCGAGGACATCCGTTGGTGCTGGCGCGGCGGCAGATTCAGCTGAAGATCTCAAGAGGCGCAAATATGCAGGTCTCGACAGGGCCTACGTATTTGCTCCTCTTGGGGTTGAGACTCTAGGTCCGTGGGGTACCGAGGCCTACCGGGTCTTCAAAATTTTATCCAGGCGACTTATCGAGGCGACGCGTGACCCGAGGGCTGGCGAATTATATATTATTGAATTTAATATATTTAAAATTATAAATTATATTTAATATATTTATAAATTTATTATTTATTTAGTGTGTCGCTCTTGTTGTTAAGTGTGTGCGTGTGTGTTGTCGTCATAAATAAAAACTTTTTCTGTCTTTTCTTTCTTTCTTTAAATTGACCCATTTCTGCAATAACTTAATTATGAATAATTCTTCATAACAAAGATCACATCAAACATACAGTTGCAATATATTACCACTACATTATTTGGTTATGATGTCTCAACGAAATTAAAATCAGATACAGCTTTAGGACTTTGATCCCCAGGCACGGTGGATATCCCCAAATGTTTGCAGTAGTTAGCATTCCACATAATTATGACAGGTTGTAAGCCCATCAGAATACTAACTGGTTTCCTCAAGATGTTTTTCTTCAACGTTTAAATGCACCACCATTGAACTTTTTTTCATGTGAGTTTCTTTCGAAACAGATTTTAAACGCGCCTCAAAGTGGCACCATTCGAGCGTTTTATACAATATGTTTTAGAACATTTAATTTCTTCTAAGAAATAGAAAGGGGTGAAAATAAAAAAATATATACCAAGACCTTTCATCTAAATAATAATAAGTATATGTGATTATATAATTTTTTTCTGTTTTGAATTAGGTATTAGCGGGACTACAACGCCTATATGTATTATCGTCATATGTTGCATTTTTATTTATCCCGCATTTCGTGAGGACGCAGTTCATCACCGAAACTGATATCAGAGTGTTCCTACAACAGGATTGATGTTTAACACTATGAGCACGTATACGACTGATGATTGACAGCGTTATACAGCACTCAATAGTCCGAACAGCAATATCTCATGCACAGGCGAAATCCTCTGCCTCTGATAATTATAAATTACTAGCGACCCGCCCGCGCGCCCCTGCTTTGCACGGGTGCATAAATCATGCATGTATTATACATATAAACCTTCCTCTTGAATCACTCTATCTATTAAAAAAACTACATCAAAATCCGTTGCGTAGTTTTAAAGATTTAAGCATACATAGGGACATAGGGATATAGGGACAGAGTAAGCGACTATTTGTTTTATACTATGTAGTGATTATTATCTTATAATCCCAAGATTTTTATTAGCAGTTTTTTTTACGTAACATGTTTAAAATGAATATAACTCAAAATCAACAGACATTCGAGTTTCTGTAAGGCAAACGTAACACGTCAGATAAAATGGAAGATTATGTCCATAGTTACAAGTTTAAGGAAGTTTGGTCGTGCCTAGCCAAGGGTTACTTACTATCGAATTCGACAATTTTTACCTCATTTTCTATGTGTTGGCATTCAGTAAATAAAACTCAAACGTTCATTCAAAAGATACGGTACTGCACATGGAAATATCGAATCTAATTTAGTTCGTTTCCCTTTTCGAACGAATTGGAAAATACACTGTTGGTAAAGTAAAAAAGTACGGAACTGACGTCTAAAAATATTTCACTGGAAAACCAAACCATGTTTTTTGATTGAATCCACTTCGGTGTTTTTGCCCTTTTCATTTTTTTATTCCACGTCTGCCCGTTGGTAATCTAACAACCTGCTCTCTGATGTTTCCGCACGCTCGGCAAACTACATGTATTCTTTTTGTTCAGGTTAAACTCGATTTTAGATGTTTCGTTTGCAAATAAAGATATAAAATTGTGTTTTTCGAATACCTACTGTTACGATGTTACAGGAAAATGTATCTACTCCTACTTATCAATGTATTGTTTAATAATAATAAAATTAATTCTGATTCAAATTTTTCAATGTGTCAATGGTCATCCAAATTTTACTGTTTTAATTATATCTCAAAAAGCATAAAATAAGTTACTTAGAGATCTGAGGAGATATCTACCGTGCCTGGGGATCAAAGTTTGTTTACAATTTATTATATTTATTTAGTATTTATTTAGTATTTATTTAGTAGTAGTTAGCGGCGCTAAGAGTTACTAAAATTATAATAAAGTGGCAAATTTATGCTAATAAAATATCCGAACTTACGTAAAAGCATATTTTAATTAGTAAAAGGATTATTAAGAGTAGTAGAGCTCTTTGTGTGTGGCTCGTCCGGGGAAGTACCGGGGGAGTACCTACTACCACCACGCCTTTTTCTGCCGCCAAGCAGCAACGCTGTGTTTCGGTTTGAAGAGTGTGGTCGCCGGTGTAATTACAGGCACATGAGGCTTAACATCTGTATGCCTCAAGTTGATGGACGCAGGGCAGTGCATCGTAGGGCACGTTCCTATTGTGCGTGACCTACGGGGCAATGTTTTGTTTATAGGTGATGGTTACCACTTAACATCAGGTGGGCCATCTGCTTGTTCCATCAGCTAGTTGTATAAAAAAAAATCTTTGCAACTATTGTTTTTTGTGATTTTCAGAGCATAATTACTTAAAAGGGTACGACCAATTTAACACATACTATACGATCCCACTTTAATATCGGTCTGTCTGCCACCAATAGAGCCAAAAAAGCTGTATAAGACATGCTAATGACGTGTGTAACGTAATGACGATTGATCATACTTTTTAACAAATATTGCCTTTCAATTTATTATCAGTTCTATTTATGTTTAGATTTCAGCTTTACGACAAACAACCCCCGATTTCTGAAAGCCCGATCAAAGCTAATTGGCTGTCAAGTCACTTGCTGTTTCAGCTAAATTATAATGAAAAGCTTGTTTTGTAATACGAATATACCAAACCTATGCGTTTAAAACAATCGTAGTGCAAACTACCAAGGAGTGAAACTCTTTACCGTCGTCGGTGTTTCCGGAAAGTTATAACTTGGAAATTTTTAAGACAAGAGTGAATAAGTGGATTATAGCTAAGCGTGCTCCACCTTAGACTGCATCTTCACTTTCCATCAGGTGAGATGGCAGTCAAACGAATAGCTATCTAGTAATAAAAAAAATCATTCAACGGGATAACGAGTTATTAATTTTACGCTTTAGTAGTTCAATTAAATTTTTAAGGTTCGGTCATCTTCAAACAGTGTAATTCGGTTGAAATATAGACATACCTTATTTTAAAGATTTTAAAATGTCCCAAAAGTTATTCTCCGAGCGGGAACCTTATTTTGTCTGAAACGTCAGTAGACAGGTTCGTACTGCACGAAACAGAGTAAATTATATTTGAATAGTCAACAATTAGTCGAGGACTATGAAATATCAAACATGTTTCGCAACAAGTAGTTGTGTGCAAGCAAACACGCTAAATAAATTCACATAAACAGTATTTTCCATTTTCAACATGTTATTGTGTTGTTTCGGGGGTAGAACTTTTATTTAAGGCTCCGGCGACAGCGGCTCGCAATTTCGAGGTGCGATTGGCTATTATTTCATTCTATTTCATTTCGGGGAGGTTGTTTGAAAGAATAACTCTAAAGTGACACGCATAAATACTGTTCGAACACAAATAATACAATAATATAACGGAAATGTGCTTGAGTCAGAAATAGAGATAGGCGCTTACCCGGTAAAAACCCGAACTTTGGGTTTTTACCCGTTTATACCCATTTTTACCTACCCATTTTGAATTAATACCGGGTAAAAATTCACATCTTTTATTTGGTCATTTATGTTTTTATTTGTTAGTTTTATTCTGATTTTAATTATCTAATCTTAATATTCTGATTATCTGATAAAAAAGTATCATTCTAGCTTATTTTTATTCTGATACTTTAGATTCACACAAAGATAATAAATGAAAGATATGTTTTATAGGTACTATTACTACTATTACTGGGGAAAGCTGACCAATGGGTGGCCACCGCACCACAATTTGATTTTGACAGTGACATTTGTTTGTTTACCTTTTATAACATAGTAGAAAAAACGGTGTATAGACTATATATTTATATATATATTACCCTTCCAATTTTTACCCACCCGCCCATCTCTAGTCAGAAATCATTTTGGTATTAGGTAAACGTAAGACCAAACATACTAATACCAAAATGATTTCAGATTCGGGCATGTTTCCCTTATATTATTGTATTATTTGTGTTCGAACAGTATTTATGCGTGTCACTTAGAGTTATTCTTTCAAACAACCTCCCCGAAATGAAATAAAATGAAATAATAGCCAATCGCACCTCGAAATTGCAAGCCGCTGTCGCCGGACCCTTAATAATTTTGACACAAGGCTACTTTAATCTTATACCACCGTACTACAAAACAGGTCCTAACTTTAAACAATGTCCAAAATTAGTGCTGTCTCTGTTTGCCATTATTCAATAGTAAGAGATGACAATAGTTCTTGGAATTGTTTATCGTTTGACTTTTTTTTTGTAGTAAGGCCCATAATGTTTTCTTTTGACCTTTGTATACATTTGACGTAAGAACAGTATTACTTGCAATATTGTTCTTACTTCAATTGTACCTATACAAAGAGCCATTGGTACAATTAAAGTAATGTTCTCTTATTACTAAACTGTTTTGGTGGGATGCCGGGTCTCCAACGATTTTTTTTCCAGACATTAAATTTAAAAGTAAGTATTTTTATTTGATAAAATATTTACTTACATAATGATGTTCAGCGTTTGCATCCAGCAGCTGCACAAACGCTGTCATTGCAGTTTTTTTTGTAGTAATTATTATGAGTACAATAATTACTACTGATGATATGCTCCTGCATATAAACGATAATTTAAAAAACTGAAATAAAAACAAACCTTCAGAACATGGCAATGTAAGATTATCTATTTACTTTACTAAACCAAGTAATAGTACTAGCGTTCGCGATAAATAAATAGACGGTACAATGCAATTTTTTTTTAATGAATACCATATATGTAAAGTTTAGAAATCGACAAAAAACATTAAAAAATATAATGAGCAATTAGTACAAATCAAGGTAATTGTGTAAGGTCATGCCACACCACATCCAGGTTGGAATGGAATACATCATAACTTAACTTTTAACTAATGTATAAACGAGCACTCCATTATATTAACTAACCTTTAAAAGAGTGTCATCGGTGACTGTTGAAAAAAAGAAATTGCAGATCCATACCAGCCCGATAATAAAGAGCCTCGTCGTCAAAACATTCTGATCAAAATTCTTGAACGCTTTACTGAAAAACACGTCTACTATTTCATTTTGATCCCCGCTCCTGATAATATAATTTATAAATATAAGTATATATCTTAGAAGGGAACGGCAGGTAATATTGTCCACTGCCGCCTGACTATTTTAATCAAAATAGATTTGTTGGTCGTTACGCGCTCCAATGTCTCTTTATTAGAATCAGACGCTAAACAAGCTTTCATTCAAAGGAAGAGTCAGAGTAAACTCGTCTTCCATGCCAAAGAACGAGAGTCCGATTCAGGATCGTTCCGAGAAGCTAATTAGTTACTGCGAATAGCGGTTCCTGCAAATTGCTAAGGTTGAAACCAGCGTGTTTTCTATACGAACACAATTTTGAGGCCTATTTTGTTCGAAAATTTTTTGAAGGATTATAAGTTTTTAAATAATCACAGCTATAGTTACAAGACTTTAGTAGCTGGGAAAGGAATCATTTAAAACTATATTATTCAGTTTTACACAGGCAATTTTCGATCAGATGAGCCGATTGCAATTGTCGACTGGCCAATGGCGGCGCAATGTGTAACATGTATGGGTATTTTATTAATGCTTTGGGAAAACGCTGCATTGCATCAAAGTAAGAGTTAGTAAAAACATACAGCTTTATTATAAACTAGCTGATCCCGCGGCTTTGCTCGCGCTCGTTTACTTTGAAAATCTCATACAAACTTTTATCCCTTAAGGGGTAGAATTGATCAAAATCCTTTCTTAGCGGATGCCTACGTCATAACATCTACCTGCACGCCAAATTTCAGCCCGATCCGTCCAGTGGTTTGGGCTGTGCGTTGATAGATCACTATGTCAGTCAGTCAGTCAGTCACCTTTGAGTTATATATATTTAGACTAGCTGATCCCGCGGCTTTTCGCGCTTGTTTACTTTGAAAATCTCATACAAACTTTCATCCCCTATTTTATCCCCTTAGGGGTAGAATTGATCAAAATCCTTTCTTAGCGGATGCCTACGTCATAACATCTACCTGCACGCCAAATTTCAGCCCTATCCGTCCAGTGGTTTGGGCTGTGCGTTGATAGATCACTATGTCAGTCAGTCAGTCAGTCACCTTTGAGTTATATATATTTAAATATAGTTATTCATAATTTTTTTATAGTTATTCATATAAACTACCCGTGCAACTTATTTTATGGATAATTTTTAAGATATTATATGGGTTTTATATTGCTTATAAATTTTCTATAGAAAAACATCAGAAACTTAAGCAAAATACATGAGAGCACGCTACCGAAGTGTAGGTAGGACCTTACAAAAACAAATAATCCGCTTACATGTAGTTAAAATGAGCTGAAGTGGTAGTGAAGTTGGTGGACTGGTTGCTTTGACATCGACTTATAATTTCCTTTGAAGATACACAACTGACATTTACGCTTATGCGACACGTAGCCCAGGCCGGCACTTCCTGGAGGCTTGGGACGAGAAAACGCAGCGAGTCAGCTACATAGCTCGCATGCTGTATTGGACATTGTACGTATAATTTACTTTCTTGAAGATAACTTAAGAAGACGAGATAATAGTATCCATACTTCCACATAGTCCTAAGTAATAAAACCGTAACTTTATCTGTCTACTAAATTACACAAAGCTTTGAGAAATATATCTTCCTGGCTAACGCATTTACGATTTTTAAGATACTTACTAGTAAAGCCCAAAAGGCGGTCTGTAGGAACATTCCATATGTGATCCCCTTTAAAAGTGGGTTCAAGTATTTATGTCCATCCAGTTTTCTCGTGTACTGCTTTATGAAACAATCCATGAATAAGTAAGCCATGCCGATTGTGATTTCGAAAAACACAAATTCGTATATCCTAACTGAAATCAAAAGGATAACGAATAATTATGAGTTCTAAAGTATTCGGATTCAAATTGAGAATGAGGCAACACTATCACAAATTACCTATATTCCCACAGTGAAATCAAATTGTGCTGTGAAGCCATTGAAGCACAGTATGTTGAAACTTTTCCATAGAAAAAAATGTTTTGATTACATAGTAAATATGAGATGCTATTTAAATAACTAAGGATTAGGACTACACATTTAGTGTTAGAGGTAGGGGAAGCAGGGGTAATGGCGAACATGTCGGGTAATACCGCTCACTCCAATAACTTTTTAAATCAGGTGCCTTAAAACACAACGAGCACGTTACAGCGCAGAGGTTGTAACGCTTGAGCAGGCAGATTCTCTAAACCTCAAAACGAACATAAGACATATGAAAAAACAAAAAGAGCATTTTTCTCTCAGGTGATCGGCATTCCCCCATCTACCCGTATAGTACCTAAAGCGTAGTGTGCTTTAGGTACTATACTGGTAGATGGGGGAATGCCGATCACCTGAGAGAAAAATGCTCTTGTACCTACATATTGTATAGTGTTCATACCGACGTTTATTTGCACTAGCGCACACCATTAATTATGTTGCTCGACAGTCTAATATGTGTAAACGATGTCTTTGTTTGACCAGTTATCAGAACAAAGGATTACTAATCACTTGGATTGAAGCTAACGAGCGTATGAGGACCAAGATAGATTAGGAATCATGTGGTTAATGGATAATGTATCTTCGGATCCTAGATTATGAACGAATTTCACAAGTACTCAAAAATACTTGCTCAAGCACTATGTATAAGTCTAGTAGTGCTATGTGAAGGGCTCGTCCGGGAAAGTACTACCACCACAATTTCCAACCATATTTTTTTTATACATATTTAGCTTATACAATAATTTACGGCCATATTTTAAAATTAAATTGTGTTTATTACTTTTTCAGGCACGATAGCCGGCGACGATAAACCATCGTTGTATAAATTTCTGACATAATCATGATAAGGGGATTAATTAGCTGAAGGAAGCTATACAAATAAATATTGGTGGACATTTTACACATCGCCCACCTACCCAAATAAAGCAAACTTTTTACCCACTATTACCCTACTACGTGAACTACGAACTATGATATGAACTTACGTGATTTCTTAGCCGCACGCTTAGTGAGGCACGAGACAGTGAAGAGTTTTTCTCATGCCTGACTAAGCGTGCGGCTAAGTAATCACGTAAGTTCATACATATCTGGCACCGGCCTTAGAACCAGATATTTGATATAATACAACAAATAGCTACATAAAAACTTTTTGTAAAACAGTTATGTTATGAGTACACTGAAATTCCCACACTCCGAACAAACGTCTGTCTACACAATAT
This sequence comes from Plemyria rubiginata, assembly GCA_963576535.1. NCBI lineage: Eukaryota > Metazoa > Arthropoda > Insecta > Lepidoptera > Geometridae > Plemyria > Plemyria rubiginata. Next base: position 9,692,590 of record OY754905.1, read on the forward strand.
GTAAATAAATTAACTCGTATTAAGCCTACACCCTACAGCGCAGAAGACCAACAGAACCACAAAACAGAGGTTCTTTGATCAAAACTACAATGAAAAAAATTCTGACATGGCTAAATAAATAAGTAACCAATTTACCTTTATCCACTACTTTTGAAAACAAATCAAAGTTGTAAATAGAGGTGGAATATGTGGAAGCCGTATAAATAAATTTCATCATACTGCTCCATCTGAAGTGACTGTCTGTGCTATATTCCTAAAACGGAATTAATTACAGTATAGTTATAGCGCAAGGTTGCATCCAGTCCCGTCAACGATGGCGACTAGTTACAAAGTGAGACAGTACCTATCCCAAGTCCGATTTTTGTTTATCGTAACGTCCAGGCCTTTTCAGTACGGAGACTTGTAAGTTCTTAGCACGCCCGATAAAGGAGCTTGTCGAATCTCCATACAAAAAAGGCCTGACGTTACGTAAAATGAAAAATAAACTCAGACTTGAGGTATTGAACCCAAAATAACTTTTACAGATTCCAACTTTTGCTTTACCTTGGAACAAATCTGTCATTCTAAATTAGGAATAGCTGGAGTAGACAAGACGTATTTTATGGTACCAGAATAAATAAAATACCGTTCAGGCTTTCCCCAACAGGCACGATATTAACGCGCGCGATAAGAAGGCGCGTTTGGATTTTTCTTCATCCGCAAAACACGCGTTATTATCGCAGCATTTCCAGTTTGTTACTTCGTGCGCGTCCTAATACCAAATTTACTGAAAACAGATATCGCAAAAACGCAATCACAGAACGCAGAATCGCAGAACACGCGTTAGGAACGCGCGTTAGGTTTTCCTACATCCAAACGCGCATTCTTATCGCAGCAGTGTGTAACTTCGTGCGCTTCACAAAATGTACTGAAAACAGATATCGCGAAAACGCAATCGCAGAACGCGCCTACGGTGAGAGCCTTTATCGTCAGATAATATTAGTATTTGAAACGTTTAAACTCGATTCACATTTTTTGAGTAGAGGTATATTATCCGGTTTCAAGAATTTGGGTTTTCTAGTGTGGTCTAGTGATTATGTATGTAACTGAATAAAAGAAATATTATTTTTATTGATAATATCATGGTACGATGTCGGAAAAAAAGTATACCTTCACTGTACAAAATAGGTAAACACCACATCTCGTACAGAAGGCTCCTATGTTTTGCTCCATAAATTAATATAGTAGGAGGTAGAAATAAAATAAGGTTTTCTATTATATGCAAACAAATTAAATAAAATTGACGTGAACCTTTGATTATTTAAAGATGTGAACAAAGACAATGGTAATTAATCTTACCTTTTTCTCCAAAAACAAGGATATACTGGAAGACATATCCACTATTGAGGGTGGTGGTGCCATTTTAAGTATTCTTACTTTTTAAAGAATTGATTTCACAATAGAATCGTATAAACCTGTTGAAAAGAGAAACATGCTGTATCCTATCCTACTTAGGGTTGGCTATAGCAATCCTTGTACCTGAGTTGAGGGTTGGGGATAGGGGGAAAGCATGTGGGGGTAGATGGCAAGTCTTTCCGTATAGTTCTTTTTTCTAGGAAATGAAAAAAAATTTTCTTCAAATTTCTTCACTTAAAAAAAAAATAAATAACCCTAACCTAATGAGAATTCCTTCCCTTGAGTCTTTTTGTCATAGAGATGAAATATTACTACCAATTTTCTTCATATAAAAAAAAAACCCTAACCTAACTAGTAACTTACCTGAAAAATTAATTTTTTTTTTCATTTCCTAGAAAAAAGGACTCAAGGGGAAGACTTGCCATCTACCCCCACTTGCATCCCTCCTATCCCCAACCCTCAACTCAGGTACAAGGATTGCTATAGCCAACCCATAGTTTAACCCCTACTTATATTATAAATATAAATTAGCACATATATAAATATAAATAGTAGTGGAATAAAAAGTAGCCTATGTGCTATTACAGACTATAATATATCTCCTTGCCAAGTTTCATCTAGATCCGTTCAGCCATTCCAGTGTGCAAGAGTAACAAACATCCATCCATTCATCCATCCATACTTACAAACTTTCGCGTTTCTAATAGTAGTAGGGTAGTAGGATTAGTGATTCATATTAGTAGGCTAGGATAGGATTAAACATCCTCCAAATTGTTTCGCAATGATTTCTGATTTTAAAGAAGTAGTATTCAATTGATTATAAATTTACATCACAGTGGAGGTATGCAAAGTAGTTTACTTTGCATTTTAATGCTAAAGTATACAATAAAAAGGTTATTTTTACATAATCTGCAGGCAATAAGATACTTACTCTGTTAACACTGTATTTTTGTCCTATTTCTAAATGCTTAACGAAACTAACACTTGTAAGCACTATTCTGTAAAATATAACATTACGATGATAAAATAATCCATTGGTTTTATTTGATTCGACTTTTTTGTAAGCTTTTGATATTGTTCGATGTTATTGTTGATAAAACCCCTTGTGTCACTGTCAAACTTTGACAAAATCAATGATTTACGTACCTGCGTACTATTTTGAAAACAACTGCACCTACTCTTTGCTTAAAAAAATTATAATCAACCACAATTATATTCAAACTCCTTTCCTGCGGTTTTTTGGGTTTTTTAATGGTTTCTCTTTGTATTCTTTCATCTTGCTGGTTTGCGCCTATGCAGTGTTGACTCCAAGGAATTTGAATACAAGTACAGTTGACTCCAATTTCGCCACTGATTAGCTCTATTATAAATTTCGCCCATATAATATCAGTGGGATTCTCTCGTCAGAGAGTATTATATTCCTTGGTGGGACTTCATCTTCACTAAATAATATATGGATACAAAACGAACAATATTTTTTATTTCAATTAAAATTTTACAAATTTCGTTTATATTTTAATTAACATAGATTATTTTATCAAAATAATATTTATTTTCTTGGTATAAAATCCGCCTTGTATGCCTTAGGAGATGCAATGAGGCCTATGACTGGTTCACTGGAGGGTACTTCGCCGTTGGAGCATTCAATCCTGAACTGTTGGAGGATGCCGACGAATGTGATGAATATGAATGACTTGGCCAGAGAGTCACCGGGACAGCGTCTGCGTCCTGCAGACAATACGAACTTATGCATAAAACTATAGGACTAAATCGGCATTAGTGTGTTCGTGGATGCTTTTGTATAAATAGTTATATTTATTGATTTTATTTTATTAGGAAAACAAACAGTGTTACATTCTATAATTAAAATTACTTAAAATAATAATCACCAATTACATGTTTTCGCCAATACGAAACTAAAGAAAGCTTGTTTGAGTTTATGGAGGGTATTAAAAAAACAGGAAATGAAAGAAATTAGCTAAGAACCAGTTCAAACCAGTGGTTGTTTGAATACCCAAGGAATTTGAATACTTGGTTATGCCACATTGGCAGGTATAGGTCATGTTCTATTATTTATGCGAGCACAAATTCTAAAAACAGTGTTTATCGTGTATGAGCTATAGAAATTTGCAAAAGAGCAGGTTACGGACAGTTGTGAATACTTCACAATGGTAATTCTGTACGACTCCCTTTGGCTCTACGAATAAATAATAAGCTTTGGCTTGATGTTTTGGCGTGCTCGTCGATATGCGCCCCTATAATAATATGTCATTTTAAAAAGTATATTAATCATCACGAGCCTTTGGGCCTTACTACAAAAAAATAGGCAAACGTTAAACACTGCTTAAACTTTTGACATCTCTTGCCATTGCGTAATGGCCAACAGAGACAGCGCTAATTTTAGACATTGTTTAAAGTTAGACACCATTTTGTAGTTCAAGCCTAACACAGACACCTGAAGAAATACAGAAAATGGATACTGGGATAAATACCTACAGAAAGCATCAAAAAACTAAAAATTAAATTAAACCTAACATAAGTCTTATAACATTGCACAATATATCAAGCAGCAAACATAATTATGTAATAAACTACACCTAGACATAAAATCTAGACTAGACTACAACTAGACAGAAAGTAGTGCTTACAAAAAACTTAAACTTTGCTCTATATACTCGCTAGACGTGCCTACTCTGCTCTGATGCATATAATGCTTAACGCTGCTCTCTGCGTAGTATATAATTGTTACATAACTCGGATTTATTTAATTTGAATTATTTTTATAAATTCCTTTTAAACTTTTATTTTAAAAACCTTTACAATTTGCACACAAATATATTTTGTTTTTTAGACTTACAGCCTTACTTATAAACGCAATTTAAAAGTTAAACCACGCTTAAACCGTTACTTATTGGATTTTCTTACTTATAAATACATAATAGGGCTAAACTGCCTCTAAAACCAATGTTTAGAGAGCTGTCTAATTAAACAACCTCGACCCCAGGCTTAGCGATCCTAAGTAGCTGATTTTTAATCTGCGGTCCAAGAAGAAGAGGATTTATACTGTGTTTGTGTGCCATGATTATCTTGTTTATCAACTGAGAATATTTTTTTCCTAAAAAAGGAGGACTTGAACGATGAACCTACGCGTTTTTCGCGACACGGTCGGGGATACTGTCGTCGGCCTAAACTTAATCCAGCAGTGGAGGCCCAGAGAGTTCAGAGAAAGGTGGGATACGCTTGTTGAACTCTGAAGAAGACTTCAGAGGGAGGTACCAGGATCATTGAAATTCTTCAACATGACTTGACCCAAGACAGCCGTGGAGGAGACATACCGGTTGAAATACAAGTCATGGCGGTTAAAAGATACTGGGGCGACATAGGATACAACAAGACCGCGCAGATCAGATATTCATGGCATGAGCCAGCAAGCAACAACACGCCTGTGCGTTAGAGTGGCCATCGCACTGGCGTCACAATGCTCCATCATTACATCAACAATGCGGAAGAAAACAGAAGCTATAGAGCGATTTCGGTCTTTTAGCGGATTTCCGCAAATCATCGGCGCCAGATCATCACCTATCAACGTAAAGTGTGTGGAGTGGAGGTGCTGGGTTTATTAGAAAACTGCATTATTCAATAAATACACAAGTTGTTTTCAGGAATGTTCTACTTTTCAATTCAACTTCCTTACAATAAACGTAGGTAGGTAGATGCGTTAGCATACCATTCTAGTTATTGGTAGGTCGCAAACCGGTCGTATCGGCAAACCGTTTATAAATTCATTGGACAAACCCTAAGAAGAATTAAACAAGTATCCAAATTCCTTGGGCAAACCCGTGATAAATCCTACTAATATTTGTATATTTTTTATTTTTTTGTATATTGTATATTTTGCGCGAAAGTTTGTACTTTCACGCCGGAACGGCTGAACGGATCTGGATGAAACTTGTCAGAGGGATAGATTATTGAATAGCACATAAGCTACTTTTTATTCCGGGGGAGTTCCGAGATTTAAATCTGCGCGGGTGAAACCGCGGGGCGCAACTAGTGTCATAATGAATTGTAACGTCACCGTCTCAGTGTCAAACTTATTTACTTTTCTTTGATGCAAAATGTGGCCAGTGTCAGAAAAATGATCCAAAACTGATCATTTCCATAGACAAGGAGAGTTCAACCAATACTTTGCTAATCATTGCTTAAATATTTTTTATAAGTAAGAAATATTAAAGTAGCACTAAAGGCGCTAAACACCTCTTAACTAAACAATGCTAAAACTCCTATTTAAGCAGTTTTTATAAGTAAGGCTGTTAATGAATATGAATGAAAGTCCATTATGCTTTTTAGCTGACTACTTGCGCCCCGCGGGTTCACCCGCGCAGATTTAAATCCCAGTTATCCCACGGGATAATAAGTAGCATATATTATATGCTATTCCAGACTATAATCTATCTCTCTGCCAAGTTTCATCCAGATCCGTTCAGCCGTTCCGGCGGAAAGAGTCACAAAAATCCATCCATCCTTTCTACAAACTTTCGCGTTTATAATATTATTAGGACTAGTAAGTTTGAACAGCAAAAGCAAACACCCTGAGTTAGAATAAATTCTCTTACAACATGCACTCTCTTGCTCAGAGACATAGCAACGTAGAGACACGTGTGTGTCAGTTTGTAGTCGAACTCCAAAAACACTTAGATGCTGGCACCTAGTAGTAGGTTGATAAACTATATCTTAAGCGTTGCAGGCACGTTCTTGTCACGTAGTAAGGTAAAAAATATATAAATATAATACGTATATGCAAGTAATTGCATTTTTTTTTCTGCATAATATACATTCAAATTATTTTTATTCCCGAAAAACATCAAAAAACTTTAAACCCGTTTTTCTTGAGATTTACTACTTCTACTAGATACTACTTTTGCGTTAAGATGGCAGTATAATACTATTAATGTATTATTAATAAAATGATAATAATCAACTGCGCTGTTATGAAATACACGACAAAATACCGAAAATAAAATTTGCCATTTCGTCAAACTACTTAGATCAATAATTCAAGCCACTTCATGCAACAAAGTAAACAGAATTTACCTAGCCCGAAAGGGTACATGTGTTCTGTATTTTTAATCATTCCGCGTTCATCTATAAATCGTTCGGGCTTGAACACATGTGGATCGCCCCACAGTTCCGGATCAAAGTGTATATCACCAACAGATATGAGCACGGTGGTATCTTTGGGTATTAAAAATCCATCTATTACAGTATTATCCAGCACACGCCTAGGACCAGCCAACGGCGCAATCGGATGATACCTTTGCAGTTCCAAAATAAAAGCAGATGTGTAGGTTAATCTGAAAATAAATAATGTTGCGAGGTTGAAACCCGCGAAGACATGTGACCATACAGTAAATCCAGACATATTTACAGTAACTTAATATAACATCAATTCTAAATCTAATTCTTCAAATCTACATTCTCTTTTATTTTTTTTCTTTTTAGAGTTCATCGGCAGTATCAGACAGAGCTAATTTTATGTGCCTAGATACAGTATTTAGCTGAAGCATTCAGTTTGTTGAAGAAAAGTTTCAAGACGACGAAATGATTATATGTACTTAATAAAGTACGTGCAGTGGTTGTTATTGGTTTTCAGTTTGCAGTAGTTTTCATTTCAATACTATGCATGTTGATAGTAGCTTGTTATAAAATTTAGCAAGGTACTTTAAATATACAGTTATTCAATAAATTTAATTTGAATTTGAAATAGGTAGCTGAAAAACTACCTATATCTGGGACTTAAAGTTTATGTTTTGTTTATTAGAGCTAACATTAATTCCCTGTATTGAATACATTACTAAGATGAATACATTAGCTTCATTAAAAAACTCGTCACGCCTCTGTATATCAAACTAGAGATTTGTTTACAAACCATTAAAAAGCTTTTATTCGCAAACTGAGCTAGCACACTGAGTGGTTATGGATCCCCTGACGAATTGGGGCCAATGCTGCGAATCTAAAAAGTGCACCACTAACTGTGTTATGTACTGATTTGTCTAAAATCTAACCCAAAGTAGATATCACACAATTATGATTGTCAATAGAGTATTAATTATAAACAGAGTATTGATTTAATGCTTTTTATCATGATTTTATTAGAGGAAAACCGCTAGAGAATAATGCCGATCGCGTTTTAGAAGACGATTTGTACGGCTTGGTTTTCCATCCGATAGACGTACCACTTAGTAAATAAATATCGCGAGAAGGATCCAATTAAGCTCTGCCTAAAAACATAAAAAAATGTATAGTTTGCTCTAGTTTCAAGAATGTTAAAACTGTGCTTAGACTAGGTACTATAAGAACGTATTGCAATTTTGATTAGCTTTTGTTGAATTATCTAAATAAATAAATCAGCATGTCCAGCATAGACTTTTTAATAGGTAAATAGATAAAAAAAAAGAATAATAGATTTTGTATAAAGTTCCGTATTTTGTAATGTAAAAAAAAATCGTAATCATATTTATGCCGACTTTACAATGAATTCGTTGAACGAACGGTAGTAGACTTACTTAGATAGGTCCGTCCAAGAAGGTATATTGCCTCCGAGAACTTGTTCAATTTCGCCGTAAATCTTTTCCTGAATTGCCTTGTTCCGAAGCACCTCTATGAGAGCGAATTCAAGGAGATTGCCGGTGGTTTGGGCGCCCGCTATCAGCAGGTCAAGACACACCATTTTAAGTTGCTCCTCTGTGAATAAACAACAAAATAATTTAGCAACAGCTAACAAAATCTATCGTATCTTACTAATATTATAAACGCGAAAGTTTCTATGTATGGATGGATGGATGTTTGTTACTCTTTCACGCCGGAACGGCTGAACGGATCTGGATGAAACTTGGCAGAAAGGTAGATTATAGTCAGGAATAGCACATAGGCACACATATTTTTTATCCCGTAGGACTACCAGGATTTAAATCTGCGCGGGTGAGACCCCGCGGGGCGCAACTAATACTAGTAATAATACTACTAATACTAATATATAAAAACTAGTTGCGCCCCGCGTAGATTTAAATCCCGGTATTATCCATCCATCCATAGTTATACTTACAAACTTTCCCGTTTATAATATCAGTAGGATATTATGGCTTTTGGTGCATACCTAACTATAAAATACTAGCTGATCGCTTTCGGCCTTGCTCGCGCTTGTTTACTTTTAAAATTTCATACAAACTTTTATCACCTATTTCACCCCTTTAAAAAATCCTTCCCTAGTGAGTGCCTACGTCATAAGAGCAATACGTGTGCGAAATTTCAAGTTTCTAGCTCAAAAGTGTTGGCCTATGAGTTGTCATCAGTCACTTTTGCATTTTATATAATATACCTAGTTGGGCCCGCGGTTTCTGAAAGCGCGATCAAAACTAATCGGCTGTCAAGTCACAGCTTTTACTTCAAATGAGATAGAGATAGCAAGTGACTTGACAGCCGATTAGTATTGATCGCGCTTTCAGAAACCGAGGGCTAATACACTAGAAAAACAATTAAATGAGAAAACTATTATTCGCTTACCATTTGCATGCAAAAGTCTTTCTTTCTTTCTTCTTTTTATGGCTCCTGTCATAGACAATCTTGCCAATGTCAAGTGATTCAGAGATTATACTCTTTGTAGTTATGTTTCTAGTCATGTCAGTCCAAAGTCGAGTCAGTCAATTGTTTTGAAGAAAATGGTGGCGGTTTCTTCAAAACATTTGAAACATTTTCGGTCAAATCATGATATCACATAATACACTTTCATTCCAAATGCTTACACTTTGTGCTAAGCCCACAAGTAATGTTGGTTAAAATACCACCAAAATTACACAACACAACTCAAAATAACACTAGAAAACCTATTAAAATGAAAATGCTATGTTGCTTCGTTAGATGACAGGAAACTTTCAAGCAAAAGTCCTATTACTACGAGAGGTTTGACAACTGACAAGTCCGTTTTCCACAAAGACCCGAGGTCTTTGGTTTTCCATTAATAAGATCCTTTAAACTCAGTAAATTCAGCAAACATATTTTTTTTTATGGCTCCTGTCTATCGACAATCTTGCCAGTGTCAAGTGATAGAGATAATATGCTCTTTGCTATGTTTCTAGTCACGTCAGTCGAAATTCGAGTCAGTCAGTTGTTTTGAAGAAAATGGTGGCGGTTTCTTCAAAACATTTGAAACATTTTCGGTCAAATCACGATATCACATAATACACTTTCATTTCAAATGCTTACACTTTGTGCTAAGACCACAAGTAATGTTGGTTAAAATACCACCAAAATTACACAACACAACTCAAAAAAACACTAGAAAAACAATTAAAATGAAAATGCTATGTTGCTTCGATAGATGACAGAAAACGCTTCCATCCAAACATATTTCAATTTACGGATACACGTTGACATGACGTTACAACTCAGCGTTGCGTTTCGTATTGCCTGTCTGATTGTAAATCTGTTTCTTACTATAATTACATCCAGGCAAAACAGAAACTCGAATGAAACCTCTGTATTCTGTTTCAATGAGTATAACATTGCATAAGTATGCATGCATTGCATGAGTATAACTTTGATAGCATTGCATTTGACATTTTCATCGATAATCATTCCACATCCACACAACGTTGTCAAGCAAATTTCACCCACAGCTTGCACTGAGCAAGATTTCACCTACGATATCAACAATTTCTTTTCAAATCCTACTACTATTAAAAACGCAAAAGTTTGTAAGTATATGGATGGATAAATGTTTGTTACTCTTTCACGCTGGAACGGCTGAACGAATCTGAATGAAACTTCGCAGAGAGATAGATTATAGTGTGGAATAGCACATAGGCTACTTTTTATCCCGTGGGAGTACAGGAATTTAAATCTGCGCGGGTGAAACCGCGGGGCGCAACTAGTAATCACAAATTTAACTGTCCATTTGTATTTAATACTGAGCTACACTTAATTATGTAATTGCTTTCATGGTTTTATAAAGCAAAACGTTTATTTATTGTTAATAAACAATTGATTTATTTAATTAGGGTGTAAGTACAAATATAATGTTGATAAATCACTACATAGTATACAACAAAGTCGCTTTCTCTGTCCCTATATCCCTATGTCCCTATGTTTGCTTAAATCTTTAAAAATTACGCAACGGATTTTGATACGGTTTTTTAATAGATAGAGTGATTCAAGAGGAAGGTTTATAATGTACTAGCGAACCGCCAGCGCGCCCCTGCTTCGCACGGGTGCACATTGTTTTTCTACTATATCATACATGTATTAACATATAAACCTTTCTCTTGAATCACTCTATCTATTAAAAAAAACCCGCATCAAAATCCGTTGCGTAGTTTTAAAGATTGAAGCACACATAGGAACATAGGGATATAGGGACAGAGAATGCGACTTTGTTTTATACTATGTAGTGATAATGCATGCATGATATGTGCACCCGTGCGAAGCAGGGGCGCGCGGGCGGGTCGCTACGCTAGTTTATTATAATTTCCAAAAGTGAATAAAAAAATTTAAAGTACCTAATACGTTTGTTAATAAACAAACAATACATAATAAATAAAATTAATAACTTACCCGTAAAACTTTCCTTGTCGCGAGCCATTTCTTCTAAAAACGAATAAATAAAATCCTTGCCCTCTATTTCACGTTTCTTATGTTTAGTGATAGCTTCCTGTAAAATTAAATAGAATTTTTTGGCACATTGCAACAAATAGTGATACTTAAGCAAACCTAAAATAGACGGCAGCCTCGAAGTCGATTCGCTTGAGTAAAGGTTTCCAAATCTCAAACAGAGCTGACTGGAAGAGACTGAAAAAACCCCCAAGACATGAGGCGGTTTCAGATAATTATAACAAATACATGCTTTATCCAAAAGTTGCTATTTTTGCAAATAGCTATTTGGGATGGTGTTATCTATAAATGTGCGACGGTATCTTTAATCACATTATACAATAATTTGCAAAAACAAAATTTCATTATTAACCTCAATAATATCCGAGATTTGTCTATTAAGTTTAGTTATGAGCGTGTAGCCACTCAGATTAGGTATGAAGAATCTACACCACGGTATCTGGTTCAGCAGACCACCAGCCATCGAAAAAGCCTTTGATCGCATTCGGAATAACTCCTGCATGTGTTTCCACCTGTCTTCTTTTATCTTTTCACCTGAAACTCATAAAATGGGTGCAAATAAAGTCGGGCAACAATTTTTTATTCCAAATTGTGGTTTTGTATTATAAAATTATGCACAAACAAAATGTGTTAAGAAAGTTATTTCTAATGCTTTTTATCCGTGTTTTCAGGCAATGAAAAAAATTAACAAAATAGAAAGATACTGAAAAATATTACTCGTGCTGACATCTATTGACGAGTAGTGCAACTATTATTTTTTAAGTTACTTCAGTAGGTAGATGGCGTTGTTAAGCAACCGGGAAAAGCTAGATCACCCTAAATCAGAAACTTCTAATCTACCCCGAAGCCTAAAATCTTCACTTCAAGTCGGCTATTAAGAGTAGCTTATACGAATATGCTTACCTCTTCATATAAACCTTAAAATATACGGTAACGCTTTTATTGACCAGAATGTATTTTATATAGCTTCATCTAGGATATAAGTAAGTACCTACAAGTATGAAAGTTACATGAATATAAACCTTTTAAGTTGTATTATATAAGTTTATGTTATGTTTGTATAATCGTGTTTTATCATTATATTTCCTGCACCCAAACTTTAAGTCGTAATCTTTACTTACCTGCAACAAATTTCCACAGGACATTCATTACAGCTTGTGAGACAAAATTGTTCGGGCTAATTGGTTTATGGCAATTCTTTTTTAGGAATCGTACAATTTCGTGCATTTCGTTTTGAATTTCCTTTTCCATCGGTGTTTTTCCAAAACCAACGTTTCTCAACTGGGTCAATGTAAACTGCCTGTGAATCTTCCACAGCGGACCGTCTGTGAACGTGATGCCTGAAAATTCTTTGTGTTCAGAAAGTCTAACGAAACAAGTACTAAAAATGATGCTGGTTTAGAAAACTCACCCATTTTCTTGCCGAGACATCTTAACCTTACGAAGAAACTGTTTGGACGTCCTTCAAAAGTTTTCAGAGTGAAAACTTGCTTTATGTTTTTTTCTCCATAAACCACTACGACCAGTTCACCTCCTAATTTTAGGCCTAACACTTCCGTCGAATATTCTTTGGATAGTTCTAGCAGGCCTTTAAATTGGGAACCATGCTTTATCGAAGCACTATGCACGGCGTTGCTGCTACCGACAAACGGATACCATTTCGGCCCTGTAAACAAATAAAAATGTTAGTGTTATAGGTATATATGATTGGTATTATACAGCGTGTAACGGAAGGGGGTATCAACCCTGAAGGAGGTGAATGTGCTCATGAAACTCAACAACTTTCCCCAAAGAACATAGGTCGAAATATGAAAAAAAAATTAGGCCCTCCCATAGTAAATCAATCAGCTGGTAGTCAGTTTTGTAAGGGAGGGCCAAATTTTTTTTTAATTTTTAGACCTATGTTCTTCGGGGAAAGTTGTTGAGTTTCATGAGCGCATTCACCTCCTTCAGGGTTGATACCCCCCTTCCGTTACACGCTGTATAGGCAGGTTAATTTACATAAATGTTGTTTAAACAATGTTTCCCGGACCAATTATAACCAACCAACTAACCACCAACTACAAAATAACCACGGACATGTGTCCGTGGTTATTTTGTAGTCACCATTTTGGCGTAGGCCTATCCTGTGTGTAGGTAAATCAAATTACAGTTTGTACCACGCAGCTGAAGTTGCGGGCTACAGCTAGTCTCTACTAAGTCAAATTGCCTAGTAAATCATTCATCAGGTATAGTTGCCCCCTATCCTAGTGAATGAAAAGCTGATTGCACTAATCTTGGATTTCCAGAGCGAGCTGAAGTTCATACTGACTTACGCATATTATAACAAAGTTCTGCTTGGAGCATCAGTGACTGTGATTATGAAGGGAGACACAACCACCACATTGGCTTTACTATATGTACATACTAGTAGCCCCCTCCGGTTTCACCCGCATAGTTTTGAATCACGGTATTCCCACGGGATAAAAAGTAGCCTATGTTTTATTCCAGACTAGGTAATATATACCCTAATATATACCCTATAATATGTCTCTGTGTCAATTTTCACCAAGATCCGTTCAGAGTTATAGAGTAACAAACATCCATCCATCCATCCATCCATACATACATACTTACAATCTTTCGCATTTATAAAATTAGTAGGATACCTAGGTACCTACGTATCACCTACGTGTAAGTGTAACTGGTTCCTTAGGCTAGTGTCTAAGAAACCAGTGACACTCATAGAATAGACAATAATCATCATCATCAGACACAACCACCACATTGGCTTTACTATACATATACCTAGGTACCTACGTGTCACCTACGTGTAAGTGTAGCTGGTTCCTTAGACTAGTGTCTAAGAAACCAGTGACACTCATAGAATAGACCATAATCATCATCATCAGCTTGAAAAAGTTCCCCGCTGGACATAGGTCTCCCCTATACATTTTTATGAAGAACGATTCGGAGTCCTCTTCATCCACAGACTTCCCGCGATCCTCACAATGTCGTCAGTCCATTGGGTAAGAGAACTTCCCATGTTTCGTCGTAGGTGCTATTCGGGAACTTTTATTGCACATGCCAGTATCAATATCTCTGGGAATGCACTCCAAATTTCAGACCAGTTTCAGAATTATAGTTTACTGGCGACCCGACCCAGCTTCGCACGGGTGCGCAGTGTTTCTCTGTTATTGATTGAGTGAGCGAAGCGAACGAAAATCTTACAATCAACTTGGGCGATTTGGCATTTTATGTGTGTATGTATGTATGTTTGTCCAACGATAACTTGAGAACCGTTTATCCGATCTGCATGAAATTTGGTAAGTCGATAGCTTGTACTTGAGAAATTTAATGGTAAGTATATGGGTAAAATCAGATGTAAAATATGGGGGTTTTTAAGGGGGAAAAAATTAAAAAAGTTAACCCAAAAAATAAAGATACGTGTCATATGAAAGGACTTGGCTTGGACATTCCAAATAAAAACCATTTTTATTTTTTTTCTAGGATGCCCGCTTTTTAGGATACAATAAAAAAGTTTAATTAATATAACCAGCGACCCAAGAGCTCCCATTTCTAAGAGTTTCGTTGGCATCAAGGTTTTTCTACTGGTCTGGTAGTTTCTTTGTTTTTTCAATAATTTTTTTCTTGAAATAAAATAAGAAGGTTCTTGGCTCTCATTAAATGGTGATAGCGACCTGTTCTGATGATGGAGCCAAGGTCTGTTCAACGGAACTCTTCAATAAATAGGCCAATTCAGTTGAAACTTGGTTACCATATTTAGTTAGGAGGTGGCAGCCAGAAACAATTACAAACACAATGATTGGACTTGCTTCTGACTACCACTTACTTATATTTTCGTAGCGTTCGCATCGCTTCACGAAATCTCAGTTCGGGGCGAACTACTAGTACTAAGGATTTTATAATACATTAAACCTTCCTCTTGAATTATTCTATCTATTATTGATTGAGTGAGCGAAGCGAACGAAAATCTTACAATCAACTTGGGCGATTTGGCATTTTATGTGTGTATGTATGTACGTATAGTATATGTATGTTTGTCCGACGATAACTTGAGAACCGTTTATCCGATCTGCATGAAATTTGGTAAGTCGATAGCTTGTACTTGAGAAATTTACTGGAAATGTGAGTGAAATCGGATACCCCTTATTAAATTATGGGGGTTTTTAAAGGGGCAAAAATTAAAAAAGTTAAGCAAAAAAATTAAATTACATGTCATATAAAAGGGCTTGGCTTGGAAATTCCAAAACCATTTTTATTTTTTTTTCTAGGATGCCCGGTTTTTGAGATACTATAAAAAGATTAAATTACGATAGCCAATGACCCAAGAGCTCCCATTTCTAAGAGTTTCGTTGGTCTCAAGGTTTTTCTACTGGTCGGGCAATTTCTTTGTTTTTTAAATATTTTTTTTTTAAGATTAAGAAGGTACTTGGTTTTCATTATATGGTGATAGTGACCTGTTCTGATGATGGAGCCAAGGTCTGTTTATCGGAACTCTTCAATAAATAGACCAATTCAGTTGAAACTTGGTTACCATACTTAGTTAGTAGGTGGCAGCCAGAGACAAGTCCAAACACAATGTTTGGTTGGACTTGCCTCTGACTACTACTTACTTATATTTTCGGAGCGTTCGCGTCGCGTCGAGAAATCTCAGTTCGGGGCGAACTACTAGTTAAAATTCGCATCAGAATCGGTTGCGTTGTTTTAAAGATCTAAGCATACTCGTATCGTCGGACAGCGGCCAGCGCGGCATGCGGCAGCGGGAAAAGAATTTGAATTTAAACTATGTAGAGTAAGTACTATTAGTGATGACAAATTATATTAAAACTCTATGTACCTTACACAAACTAGGTACACATGAAATGAGCAAATAAAATCAAAGTACCCATATTATATCAGTAAAAGCACGATATATTTGAAATAATAGTTAAACCTGTAAGGTTTTCAAAATGAATTTAATGAATAAAACCTTGCGTGTAACAAGCAAATAAACTTTAAAATACCACTTACCCGGTGGAAATTTCCTCGGTTTGATTAAAGTGTTGATAATACTATAAACGATTACAATGAGCGTCAAAAATACTATGAGAAATGCAAGCATTTTATAAAAAAAAAACACGTATTTCTATCGCTACTGTTCAGCACGACCAGTAGGTGTAATTATAAGAGCACTTCCCAAACTCAAAATTACATATTCCTCTCATGAAAACGTGATATAGCAATAGCTTAAAACAATCGTATATTCTGAGTTCATCTTTAGATCATAATTTTATTTAGTTTAATTCGTTGAAAACTAAGGTTTTAAATAATGCATGGGATAATTATTTTGTTGCACAACTATTTCACTTATTGCTTCAAAGAACGTTGGGTAAAAAAGTGGCATGAGCCGCTTTACAACCGCTAAGTTAGAACCACGTGGTGATCTTATTCTTCGAATGAGTTTTATCACTTGCGCGAAGAGAATGGGTCGACGCGACTAACCCAACTGACTCCAAGTACAAATAAATGATTCGAACATTCAATAGCCAGTGATCATTAGTTAGTGAAACTGAACTATGACTTATGGCTATTCGCCTTCGGTCTATTTTAGTAAAGCAAAAAAACTTGGCATCCCATTGTTGCTAATGAAGAGTCAATTATGACATAACGTACTCAAATAGCTTAGGTTCGCTTCTTCCTGCAACGTGATCTTTTTATGATTGATGTTTTCATTGAACGGCTGAATCAAGCGAACTCGGGTAAATTGGCAACCTATCTCATGCTTCAAGTATAGGTAGGTAGGTATTATGTCTATTCCATATTAAGTTACTACCTATGTCACTACATAGTATAAAACAAAGTCGCTTTCTCGGGGCATTCCTCGAACCGCACCTAGGCAAGCGCACCCAAGTACTTCCTCGAACCGCACCTATTTGGGTGCGCTTCAAACAGTAGGTATAAATGTTAAGTTTTACTTCCTCGAACCGCACCTATGACAATTTAGGGTCTAGTGATGGGGTAAGCAAGTATTATTCACATTTAAATGCATACCTAATTAACTTATTAAAGCGTTATCGACTAGTTATATTAATGTTAATAACTCCCACAGCAGCGCACGCGCTATGTAAGGGAAGCGGTGGCTCATAGCGAGCGTAGCGCACACCGGCTTAGTGTAGATTTGAATGCCTTTGACGAGCCCATCCGATTACAGCCGAATACTCGCGAACCTTGTTTACGTCGTACTTTCTTTGGTTTAAGTTTTACTGAGCACCGGTCGTTACGCAATGGTCTAATGTTTTCGTGTTTGTCAATGTGAAACTAATCAGTTGTGCTTTAATTACATTTGTTTTGTAACTAATTAACCATGGAACCCATGCCATATAAACATACGTAATAAACATTTTAAATTATACTTTACACTTTCTATTACTCCATTACTAGGCCCTACATTGTAATAGGAGCGCTTCGAAGAATAAAAACTACACATATAAATAAATAAATAAAATAAATAAATAATGCTGGACAATCCACACAGCACTATCTAGCTCCAAAGTAAGCTATTCAAAGCTTGTGTTATGGGTACTAGATAACTGATATATTTAATACATTATATACTTACATAGATCGATATTTTTTATTATACATAGAAAACACCCAGACCATCGGAACAAATTTCTGCAGATCGTACACAAATTTGTTCCACGGCGGGAATCGAACCCGCAACCTCTTGCGTCGCAGGCAGGCTCTCGCCCGCTGCGCCACAGAGGTCGTCAACTATACACATGTAATTAAAGCACAACTGATTAGTTTCACATTGACAAACACGAAAACATTAGACCATTGCGTAACGATCGGTGCTCAGTAAAACTTAAACTAAACAAAGTACGACGTAAACAAGACCTAAACAAGGTTCGCGAGCTGTAATCGGATGGGCTCGTCAAAGGCATTCAAATCTACACTAAGCCGGTGTGCGCTCCGCTCGCTATGAGTCACCGCTTCCCTTACATAGCGCGTGCGCTGCTGTGGGAGTTATTAAAATTAATATAACTAGTCGATAACGCTTTAATAAGTTAATTAGGTATGCATTTAAATGTGAATAATACTTGCTTACCCCATCACTAGACCCTAAATTGTCATAGGTGCGGTTCGAGGAAGTAAAACTTAACATTTATACCTACTGTTTGAAACACACCCAAATAGGTGCGGTTCGAGGAAGTACTTGGGTGCGCTTCGCCTAGGTGCGGTTCATTTAGGTGCGGTTCGAGGAATGCCCCGCTTTCTCTGTCCCTTTGTCCCCTTGTCGCTTTGTATGCTTAGATCTTTAAAACTACGCAACGGATTCTGATGCCGTTTTTTTTAATAGATAGAGTAATTCAAGAGGAAGGTTTATATGTTGTGATAGTGATGATGATACCTATACCTATCATCTTTATGTACCTAGGTAGGTGTATACAGCATCAGCAGGAGAAAGTATTATTGTTAAAGTCAAAGTATTTTATTGCATAAATACATGTATGAGAAGATGTCACATAATTATAATAATGTCCAATGTATTCTACTTAAAACTAGGCGTGCAATATTTTATTTCATGATAATATATAACACACGTTGTACACAAATGACTAGGTTCTTACCTAAAAAAAGATTATGAAAGTCAGCTACTTACAAAGGCAAGCTTAATCCAGGTAGAGTTTTCGTCCAGCAAACCTTGGAGTAGGTATAAAGGATCAGGATTCCGCGCAGCACACGCTAGCTAAAGCAGTCCTGGACCGTGGAGCGTTGAGCGCGGAATTCTGGTAAACAGGATCGGGCAGAACCTCTCTCTACCAAGCGTAGTGGAAGCTATGCTGGTAGATGAGATGGCTTGGAAGGCCGTGGCCTCTTTCTGTGAGATCGTTTTCTTTCGGAAAGAGGCCGCCGAACGAGATCGGGAGAGGGCCGATCCCGCTCGGAGGAGGCGGCGGCGAGGTGTTGGCAACGGCCACCCCGCGCTGCCTGTTCCACGAGGAGCAAGAGTGGTACCCCCTGCCAAACAGGGGGCCTTTCGTTTTTCATGGTTCGTCTGAGCGAGGGCTCCGGTTCGTCATTAGCGGACCACATCGTAGCATGTGCAGCCGCAGCTGTTGCATTTCAGTTGTTGATTAGGGAGATACCTACCTACCAATCAAGTCAAGTTAAATGCAAAGAAAACCCAGGCGTGTCTTTTCTCCGCTAAGAGGAGTCAGCTCGAACTGACGCCCACTTTCCGTGATGTATCGTTACCGATTTCTGACCCTCGAGCTTTTAGGTTTTACATTGTAGCTGCTATATGCATAGTAGCACGCTATCTACTGCAATCTACTGCAAGGAATATAATACTCTCTGATCTACTGAATATTTTTACGCAACCTACATAGTAAACGTGTGTAGTGGAAGATTACTGCATGTACACTGCATACACAACAGTTACAGACGTCGATACAGAGATGGCGCTGTAAAATAATAGGTACAAAACGTATTACGAGTGAGCACTAATAAAAAAAAATACAGCGCCGCTTTTTTTATGGTCTCCAGATCTCATAAAAATATTGAATTACAAAGCCTCAGAATATTAAGCTAAGGCGGCCCTGACAAAAATAATTACCTACGCGTACTTTTAAGAAAGATAAGCGCCATCTAGGCGTAGTCCACCTTGATTGAGTCTAATTGTACAACGGCATAACGCCGACAAAATTCTATCCAGCGTACAAATGGATTCTAACATGGAAAATAGATATTCAAATTCCTTGAATTCTAATCTTTTCTGTTTTCTTTCTAATGTTCTATCCACAGAAATGTTTTCTATGTTCCGTGGTTTTATCTATAGTCAAGAAATAATTTGTAATTTAATTTGAAATAATTTGTAAAGTTCAGTGGTAGCGGCAGCATCCATACTTGGACATAGATGCTGTGTACTTGTATTCAAATTCCTTGAGATGTTGCTTGGATGAAGTAAAAGAAGAAGGAGTCATAACATAGATTTTTAAATTAGATTGATAGCCAGATGTACCGCTTTTCCGCCTTTTACCCCGCTTTTTTTGACAAGGAATCCGCCTTCAGGCTTAACTTACGCGGTTCCGCTTTTTTCGAATCTAAGTACAAGAACAATCCCTTGTCTATCGGGTACCTACCTACCTAAACTATTAATCTGATAACGTGCCATCTCTTTATCTCTTTTGCATGCGTTGATGCTGAGGATGTATTTTCCTTCGTATGATGATGATGATGGGTTGTTATTCATTTCAAAATGTACAAAATATACAAAATACATATGAAACAGTTGAGCCATCTGCAGACCGTTGCAAACGATCTATAGATAGCTCAACTGATCCAAATCAGTGCCAGTCGGAAGCGTACCCAAGACACTGGCTGCATTGCCACGCTGAATGGCAATGCTGATACGCTGAGCCAGATACACCAGCCCTCGGGTCACGCGTCGCCTCAATAAGTCGCCTGGATAACATTTTGAAGACCCGGTAGGCCTCGGTACCCCACGGACCTAGAGTCTCAACCCCAAGAGGAGCAAATACGTAGGCCCTGTCGAGACCTGCATATTTGCGCCTCTCAGCTCAGCTGAATCTGCCGCCGCGCCAGCACCAACGGATGTCCTCGGCAGATGGGAAGGCGCAAGTGTGTCGACACAAGTGGCATCCCACACCATGGGCCTCCCCAACTCCCAAGGAACCAGAGTCATACCGTCGGGCCGTTTACCATCGTCACGTAACAGACCATTCGGCTCGAGAAGGGCTGGTACATTCACGGTGGTAAAGGCCCGCTGGATGATGTCGTTAAGGCTGGCGTGATGAGACATCTGACCGGCGGCTCTAGTGCATGACAATCCGTGATGACCAAGCTGATCGACTGCAGTACCGCACTGGCACTGATGGGGCGCTCAGCACGGCGCACCCAACTGTAGAGAGGTGGCAATACGGAACGTGACAGGAGGATCCATTAAAGCACCGGTGTTATGAGAAGGAAGTGCCTGCAACCAATGTCCTGACTCCCATTTAGAGACGGCTAGGAGACGGGCACGATCTGCGGAACTGGAACACGTTTGTAACAGACAATTCCGTGTCAACTCACACAGAGGCCCGTCCCATTGCCGTTGAGACGAAAGACATTTGGGGGGAGTAGTATTTGGGCAGGCACTATGCCAAGCATTTTGAGCATCGTCTTGATCTCAGACCAAATAAAAACTAAAGACAGACTTCTGTGAACAGCAAAGTGAAGCCAGTTTTCTAAAGATGTGTTGCGGTCAAACTACGCCTCGCCCCGTGTACATACACAACTAAACGCACACACACAGAAAAGTGAAGCCAGTTTTCTAAATATGTGTTGCGTGGGCCGATTTGGTGTGTGCGTGCGGAGGCGTAGTTTGACCGGCTTCACTTTGCTGTGCACAGAAGTCCCTCTTTTAGTTTTTATTTGGTCTGAGGTCTTGATATATAAAAAAATTTCATATCATCATTCACTATTGGATGAATATTTGTTAATCAGTTTAGTCCAAGGTTTAGTCCCATGGTCTCCAGATTCTCTAACATCGTTTCTCGTAAATCGTTTTTCTGCTCACTGCTGATAATTGTATGTAAAAGGCGGTTTTTGTTTTATCAGTGTGCCGATGGCTCAAGTTATTACTCTCTAGTTTTCAGATTCCCTTGCCTTTGTGTAAAAAAAGGACATAAAATTCGATTTCAATGATAAAACAAGAAATTCCGCTTGGTGTTTAATGAAAATCCGCGTTAGACCGCGTTTTTTGAAGGATGGTTACCGCATTTTCGCCATTTTCAATTGTCTTTACTGGCAACACTGTTGTATGTAATGTAATCTTTCAATTTCAAGTTTTGTTCCATTCCATGAGAGAGAGAGAGAAGACGTTTAAAGTTCAGTTATTTTATTTTGTTTGTGTATTTTCTTTCTGTGATCAGACAGAAGGATCAGACCTTTGAATTTATTTAAGTTTTACATCAGTTTTAATTTCCTTCTTCCACTTATTACTTTCATTATATCAGATACAGTAATAACACTAGTCAAGTAAATGTCTGAATATGGTAAATTTGGTCCTTTGGTGGGAGCTATCGATGAGGGCACTTCAAGTGCGAGGTTCATCATTTTCAAAGCCAACTCCTCAGAAGTAGTTGCTAGCCATCAAAAGAACTTGGAACAACAGTTTCCTCAAGAGGGATGGGTGGAGCAAGACCCTTACGCTATAATGGAGGTTGTTACGACATGCATTCAGAAAGCAGTTGAAAAGTTGATAATAAATGGGGGCTCGCCCAAGGTAAGATGTGTTGTTTCTATCTATCCTATCTGAGCGCTAGCAACATTCAAGTTTAGAATGTTCTTGACTGCACAATCTCTGGCAACTCTTAATTCTTAGAAAGTCTAGTCCAGCGAAGTCTTTAAAAATTCGTGTCTCATCTCATTGTAATACGCGGTTCCATAACTTATTTAGGATGCACCCCTTTGGTTAAAGGCAAAATTTTCCATACCAGCAATGTTTAGACCTATACTCATATATAAAAGAGGAAACATTTGCACTTAGGTTTGTAATGATTTGAACTCAAAAACTACCTACTAGACCAATGTCAAAAATCCTTTTACCACTAGAATGCTCCCTGAGTAATCTAAGCTAAATTTTAGGGACCATGGTGACTGTCCCTCGGAATAGATCACACAATAGCTAGCTGGCTGTCTGTCCCGAGCCAGACAGCTAGTAATATATAAAATTATGATTTTAGGTTTACCTGAATATAAAAAAAACAAAAAAAAACTTCAAATGTAGGTACCTACCTACTTAATATCAATAAGTTCCCTAGGCATACTAGTGGCCCACACCTCCCTTAACCACAACACCTTAGCGAGGGGCAGATACCTGTTAAACTGGGTGTGGGGCACTAATATGGGTAAGGACCATGCTTAATATTATAAGAGTTTCTCTTTGTCTTTATATGGTACCTATGAACTGTACCAAATAACAAAAAGGTTTCAACGGCGTTTACTGTTGGCCTAAAGTCTCAAAGACCAACTATAATAAGAGTGGTCCTAAATGCTCAATAGATAGTCCGCTAAACATAATAATGCGTAGTTTGTTTGTAGTTGTTGTTGTAGCAGTAGCTGCCAATGAAATAGAGATTATATAATAATTATAGAAGTATCATAAATTTTTAGTACAAATTTTCCATTTTTTTCTTATCATTCAAATTGACACTGGTACCAAACCAACTCAAAACAGGGCAATCAAATAACAATTTAAACACAATAATTAACTGTTATTTAGGTAAGTACATAATGGTGATTGGGTTCCTGTGAATTTTGGTAAATAATTTATTTTATTAATGAGAGAGAAGAGGGAGAATTACTTACACCAAATTTAAATTAATTAGGTAGTTTGGAGTAATCCTAAAGAAACCTAAAACTCAAATGGCTACTGACTCATAAGAACTATATTCATTTAACTACAGGATATTATAGCAGTTGGTGTGACAAACCAACGAGAAACCACATTAGTCTGGGATCGTACCACAGGAAAGCCATTATACAATGCTATAGTATGGCTGGATATGAGAACAACTGCAACTATTGAAAAACTAATGGATTCTACACCATACAAAACACAAAACAAGAATTATTTAAAGGTAATTGATGTGCCAAACATAATTTTGACTATCTTTACTAGTGAATTTCAAAGCTCTCAAGAAATAGTTTCTACAGTTCCCAGGGATAACTTTACAGTGTAAAGTTATCTCCAGGTTTACAGTCTTGAGGCTATTTTGGTATGGTTTTTTTATTTATTGCTGATATTATGACTGATATGCTTGAGGACGCTATGATAAGTATGCAGCTATCCCTTATTCCTTCCTACGAATAACTAGGCAGTCCCATCTCTCTGCCCATTCGCAATATAATGTAACAGTTGAGATACATCAGTCAGTGAGATGAACTGAGGGCTCGAGTGATAAAATTGGTTAAAATTGCCACTGGCAGCACTAGTTTGTCTACTGCAATGTTCAAAATAGAGTCTAGACAGGGGACTAATTGTGTAACTCGCTGTTAATCGTAATCGGCACAGATGAGGGAATATGTAGTATCATAATGTCACAGATGAACTTGATATGTAGTACAGAAAGTTTGACACTTGAAACCCAGAATATCACCATGGTAATGGGCTTCAAGTTACACAATAAGGCCCCAGGTCTAGACCAGATTAGGTGGGAGGTGAGGAAGAGATATTTGACTAGACTGAAAAAAAATAATCAAAAGCAAAGGAACTGACCAACCAGTAGAAAAACCTTTATGCCAACGAAACTCTTAGAAATGAGAGCTCTTGGGTCGTTGATTATCTTAATTTAACTTTTTTGTTGCATCTCAAAAACCGGGCATCCTAGAAAAAAAATAGGTTCTGGAATGTCCAAACCAAGCTCTTTTCATATGACATGTAACTTTTTTTTTGTGTAACTTTTTAATTTTTGCCCCCTTAAAAAACCCCATATTTTAGTAACCCCTTATCCAATTTTACTCATATGCTTACCAGTAAATTTCTCAAGTACAAGCTATCGAATTACCAAATTTCATGCAGATCGGATAAACGTTTCTCAAGTTATCGTCGGACAAACATACAAACATACATACATACATACACATATACACATATAAAATACCAAATCGCCCAAGTTGTTTGTAATATTTTCGTTCGCTTCGCTCACTCAATCAATAAGTCAGCTTAACCTGATTATTGACCTACTGATAAGGATAAGACTAATCTATATGCACTGCTGTGTTTGACTGTTACTTACTGTACTTTCTTATCTAATATAATAATAATTCAGCTTTACTTAAGACTTTGTTTTCCCAGCAAACCAAAGATAAATATTATGTTGTCATATTATATTATTATGTTGTCATTAAAACAGAAACATTTCCATGACTTGGACACTGTAATATCAAATTTTCCAATACCTAGTACCAACTCGAAGATTGTTGTGGTTGTTTAAAGGAGTTGTCCAAATACTAAAAGAGTTCTTATTCTAATTCGTGGTGCGTGAATTTGTACGAACGCACCGTCCCGCAATGGGATGTAATGTGCATTTTCCGCCTGATAACCTGATATATGTATAATTGCTATTACACTATCAACTCGTCAACACATTTGACTACTGGGAATAAAAAGTTCCATAAAAGTTTCACTGTGTTGACGAACGCTACTGTTACTGGCTAAACCCGATTTCATGATAGGTTTTAGGTTTTCTTTGATTACGTCATAATATTACGTAGTGCCTGCCATTCGGCCAAAAGTAGCATTCGTCAACATTAGTTTGAAATTTTTAATCCCAGTCGTCAACAGTGCGAGGTAAAAGTTGCTATATATATAGTTATAGTTGCTATATATATATATAGTTTGTTTAGTATATAGTTGCTTCACATATGCCATTACATTATTTCAGCCACTTTGCGGTCTACCATTGTCTCCATACTTCAGTGCCGTGAAACTGAAATGGCTGTGTGATAATGTTGAAACTGTTAAGAATGCTATAAGGAGACACAAGTGCTGTTTCGGAACTGTAGATACATGGATTATCTGGAACTTGACAGGTATCCTTATTACCCATCTACTTAATTATTTAAGAACATCATAGAATTATGTTAGAGTAAAATGTAATAGCTACTTAACTAATCATTATGCATCCTACTAATATTATAAATGCGAATGTTTTTAGTATGGATGGATGTTTGTTTGTTATTCTATAACTCTAGAACGGCTGATCGGATCTTGGTGAAAATCGGCAGAGAGATATGTTATAGTCTGGAATAACATATAGCAATAACATACTTTTTATTCCCGGGAATACCGGGATTTAAAACTACGCGGGTTAAACCGCAGAATAAAAAAAATCTAACTAACATTATAAAATGTGAAAGTTTGGATGGATGTTTGTTGTAAAGAATTTATAATGTCCCAAAAGTTATTCCCCGAGCGGACATTTGGGACATTATATTAATCTTTGTTGTTCATTATATTAATTTCCTATAGTGTAGTAAAGACTATAAAACCAATAAAAAATTGGATGTTTGCTGCTCAATAACGCCATAACGGCTAAGCGGATCTGGATGCAATTTAGGCACAGAGAACCGACACGGTCTTTAAAAAATATTAAACTCAACTTAACAAAAAGAACTTAAACTTGGTTCTTTATTTATTATAGGTGGAGCGAACGGCGGCAAGCATGTAACAGACGTCACCAACGCCTCGAGAACAATGCTCATGAATATTGATACATTGAGCTGGGATCCTCTGTTATTGAAATTCTTCGGATTGCTAAAATCTGTCTTGCCAGAAATTAAGTCGAGCTCTGAGGTATTAAATTTAAACTTAAACTATACATTCAAGGTTTGTAACATTAAAATGCGATAACAATTATACAACATATTAACTAAAATTACATAAGTACCTAAGAAGGTTAAATAAGTACATGAACAATTTTGTGTTGGTATTGGCTGTACTGGTTGCGTAGCTACTAGGGGAAGCAGGGGTAATAGCGATAATGTGGGGTAATACCGCTTACTCAAATAACTTATTAAATAAGGTGCCTTAAAACACAGCGAGCACGCTGCAGCGCAGGGGTTGTAACGCTTGAACAGGCAGAGTATCGAAACCTCAAAACTAACCTCCAGACAAAAATAAAGAGCATTTTTCTCTCAGGTGATCGGCAGTCCCCCATCTTCCCGTACTGGCTGTACTGCTAACTCATGACTTAGGAGAAAATCAGTCGTAGGTATGTTACGAGTATTTAGGTAATGCTTAATGTTTCCAGGTGTACGGCTACATAGCGGACGGTCCGCTCAAGGGTGTGCAGATCTCCGGCTGCCTCGGCGACCAGCATGCGGCGTTGGTCGGCCAGATGTGTCTGGAGCAAGGACAGGCCAAGGCTACGTACGGCACGGGATGCTTCGTGCTCTACAACACAGGAGAAATGCGAGTCGACTCGGCCCGAGGCTTGCTAACTACCGTAGCCTACCAGTTTGGCAGTAAGGCCCCGCCTGTTTACGCTCTCGAAGGTTCCGTAAGTACTGGTGCTGTTGGTTTGACAGCCCCATAGTACAGTATACATACATTTTTAAATTTGGAAATAACCTGCCACGAGGAGGGCGTTACTGGCTGCGACACAGTTTTATACTTTTGCAGTCAGTATCGTTACATTAGTTTTAGTTTTAACTTGTACCAAAATAAACAACATAGTCCCAAAATAAACTTTTACTTTACGCCAAGTCAAGTTGATCGGCGGCCCCATTTAAAGGCGTGTTAAAATATCTAAAAGGTGAGCAACGCGAGTGTAACACCTCTGGTGTTACAAAAGTCCATAGGCCACGGTAACCGCTTCCCATCATGCGGCCCGTATGCTTGTTTGCTACCTTGGTAGTATACAAAAACGCTGATGTCTGGCTATCGAGATAGCTTTCAGTTTGACATTTGATTCCCATCATCGTATTTTCTCTTTGTTTCTTTCTTTCTTTCCATTTTGACTTTGTTGAAAGGTTACTTGAATATTCCAGGTGGCAGTAGCGGGCGCGGCGCTGGGCTGGCTGAAAGACAACATAGGCATGTTGGAGAACGCGCGCGAGTCGCAAGAGATGGCCAAGCGCGCCGATGAGGACGGCGCCGTTGTTTTCGTTCCCGCCTTCAGCGGCCTGTACGCGCCCTACTGGCGGCAGGACGCGCGCGGGTGAGATAAATACTTTAAGGCGTTGACAACACGTTGGGCCTTACTACAAAACGTTGTCTAACTTTAAACAGTGTCTAAAATTAGCGCTGTCTCTGTTTGCCCTTACGCAATGGCAAGAGATGTCGAAAGTTTAGGCAGTGTTTAACGTTTGCCTATTTTTTTGTAGTAAGGCCCCTAATGTATCTCGCTCGCACGATTCGACATTTTGAAAGATATAAAATCACTGAGGCTAATTTGGTGCGCAAGTCGTCAAATCGTCGTTGTTTTCGGCTGGACCGATGTCAAAAAATAAATTTATCGAAAAATTATAGCTATAGATAGAATAGATTAGCTCGAACCAGACTGAGTTTTGCTGCGTTGCTGAGGTCAGCTCATGACCGTGGTAACGCTAGCGTCAGCGCTCTTTCTCTCTCTCTCTCTCAACTGGGTATTTGGTTTGTTTCATA
The DNA here is from genome assembly GCA_963576535.1 of Plemyria rubiginata. NCBI lineage: Eukaryota > Metazoa > Arthropoda > Insecta > Lepidoptera > Geometridae > Plemyria > Plemyria rubiginata. The sequence goes on from OY754905.1 coordinate 9,720,812, forward strand.
AATAATAATAAAAAATAAAAATGTAGGGTTAGCCACTAATTAGGACCCCTCTCGGGCAAAGGGTTTGTTTCATAGCACTATAATAAATACGGTAACTTCGCAGAGTGATATGTGGGATCTCGGAGGATACAGAGGCCAACCATGTCATAAAGGCTTCTCTGGAGGCTGTTTGCTACCAAGTACGGGACATCCTCGACGCCATGAATGAAGACTGTGGGATTCCGTTGCAGATGCTAAAGGTACACTATAACCTCTGTATTAGCAGTGCAAGTACCGTTCTTATCGATCGCTTAATTGACATTTAGAATCGTCAAAAATACGTTAAAAATGGTTTCAACAATGGATAAAACCAGTTTTAACGGATTTTGACGATTCTAAATGTCAAATTAAGCGATCGATAAGAACGGTACTTGCACTGCTGTTGGGGTTGTAGATGATTTATTCAGCGGTAACCTTTCATCCATGCTCTTGTGTGACGGTATAGTCAAGTGGTAGGGATAGGATTTCAGACGGCTCAGTCAGCCTAATCTACCTACAAGTTAAACCGAGAGTTACATAACGAGGGATTCTTACACCATTGCTAAAAATGAATTTTGTTGGTTAAAAATGAAATAAGAGTCTCGGCTGTAATTCATAGGCACAATATGCAAAAGAAGAGTATTATATAGCTCTTTGTAAAAAGCCCGTCCCGGAAAGTTTTATTTTTTATACAACTAGCAACTAGCTGATGGAACAAGCAGATGACCAACCTGATGTTAAGTGGTAACCATCACTTATAAACAAAACATTGCCTCGTAAGTCACGCATGATAGGAACGTGCCCTACGATGCACTAAATATGTGCACCCGTGCAAAGCAGGGGCGCGCGGGCGGGTCGCTAGTTTTACTATAAAAACTTGCGTGCGATCCCCTGCGCTTAAAACAGTGAATTCAGTAACGTGGCTTAGTCAGTTTGACTTCGTAACAGGAGATTCCGTGAAGAAACCTGTTTATTCATGGCCAGCTATTCAAACAGCATTATAATTATTGCAGGTTGACGGCGGGATGACGTCTAACGAGCTCGTAATGCAGATTCAGGCGGATCTGATTGGAATAAGCGTGATCCGCGCTGGATTCACAGAAAGTACTGCTTTAGGCGTCGCTCTAGCCGCCTATTGGGGCGCCACTGACAAACCACCGGCACCTATTCCCATTACGAACGGAGTCGAATACAGATCAGAGATCTCTGACGAGGAACGTGACAAGAGATACACCCAATGGAAGAAGGCCTTGGATCGATCCCTAGGCTGGCATTAAAACTGAAACCTAATTCTTTAAGATTTTTCGGACTTGAATTCTTACCATCAGGGGCATTATGCACTATGAGAATAGGAGATTCCTTGCCCCAAACCGTGAAACGTCAAAACTTGATGTTGGGCTTTATTCTTTATGACATAGGAGATACTTTGCCCTGACCGTATGACACCGGTGCCTTGTCTTAGCTGTGATCGCGGTGCAAATGGTCATAGTGCATAAGGCTCCAGCCTGTCACTGCTGACCTCACACAACTTGGTTAACTGTGAGCTTTCGTCTACATCATGAAATTTTAGTATAAAAATCGAGCCATCATAGAGACGTAATGAACCTCACAACTTTTGATGTGCTCAGGCGCAATGGTCGAACCAGCTACTTTCATACTCTCCCAAACTTTATAAAACCACTGCACCCAGGGATCATCGATAACGAACGTGACATTAATTGTAAATAATGGTTGGACGTGGCAAAACATGAGGAACCTGTTAAAACTTTAAAAATACCTTTGGACCTGAGTTCAAAAAGCGGTAAATTTTGTACTCAAGATAATAGCAGTTTGAGTCTGAGAATTAACAAAACTGAATTTAAATCGGTAAGCCCTCACTCAACTCGATTAGTAGGTGCGGCTACATACTGTGGTGGTATTTTCAGCCGAAAATTCGTGATCAACAAAAAAGAATCAGGCCTATGCATCGATAGAAGATAAATCATATATCGATCCATATGCCTACTACTGATACCTGATGCTACCTACTATTTATTCGTAGGATGCTTATACAGCGACAGGATTTTTTTTAACTCAAAAGTTTGTTCGACGCTACAGAACTACGCTACGCTACAGAAAGTTATAAAAACATGTTGGATTTTGCTTGTTGAAAATATAATTTCACTTTTATTTTGTTAATTAGAAAGCTACATGCTTCGATCAGTATAACATTTATTAAAAAGATAAGTTAGTCATTGATTTTTTGGTCAAAGTTATATGGCTGTAAGAAAGACATAGTTATATGGCTGTAAAAAAGACATAATTATAAATATTACAATTTGTTATGTTAGAAATCTGCTATTGAATGAAAGAATAAATGATTCCGCTATTATTATTGTTAAAGATATGTATATTGATATGAACTGTGAACATCATAAAATGTGTGTACTAGGGTCGGAATCAAACCCACTGCAGGCAGAGGTGTGAGGCAAGCTAGCCAATAGATTTGCAATTGTGTTGAAAATATGTAAAATAGGTCTTATCATTTTGACCTAGAATTGTGTAATTATGAACGATTACAATTAATAATAATGTGTCATTATCTAATGTTTACCTCCGGATGATTTAAAAAATAAAATCAAGTGCAATTTCTAAAATATTTAGATTACAAGCTAAATGACAACGAAGTAACACAAGTATTTATAAAAATACACGAAGTTGAGCTGTTAGCAGATCGTAAGAAAGCGACTAGAGATAGCTAAACTGATCCCAATCAAAACCAAAAGCGTCCTCAATGTGTAGGTGTAGGCAGTGCCTTATTTAGATAATATAAGTAATAATAAGAGAAAAACAACATTTAAGGCGTTATCGCTCCAAATAACTTTTTAAGTAAAAACTCAAAAACTAGACTTACCCCCGTTTTTTGAAAGCGCGATCAACTTTAACAGGCTGTCAAGCTGCTATCTCTATCTCATTTGAAGTAAAAGCTGCAATAGCAAGAGACTTGACAGCTGATTAGTGTTGATCGATATTCCAGAATGCGGGAGATAGTTGTTGAAATTCTTGCCTTCAAATTTTTGTAGTATACATTTATAGATATAAATTATTTTAGTCATTTATTATTATTCATTTTTTTTTCAGATTTACATCCATAGGTACAATATCAATAACACAACAAACAACTAAACACGCAAATGAAATAAATAACTTAATAAAATGTCTAGAAATTTTGAATTGAAAATTAGATTAATAAGTACAAACAAAAATATGGAATTACTTAAATGTATTCGTTACAAATGTATATCATATTATATGACGTACCTAGTTTTTAGTGCTTTGGTTATTGAGGGGATGGTGTTCACGTGTATGTATATTTGTAAAAATAGTTCACCAATTATTTATTTAACATTTAGTGGATGTATACTGCTCTTTTTTTGTGAATAACTACAATAAAAAAAATGAGTAGAACTTGATGCGCTCGGTTGACTGAGAGTAAACATTGGATTTTAACATCGTAAGGCCATTAGGCTATAAGCTAATATATACCAAAAATATGCTTGCATTGGTAAACCCATGTCATCGCAAAGATTTTAAAGTAGAATATATATGTATAATCTTGTACAATTCTTCTTTTGTCAATGGTGTTTTAGTAGTAAGTACACGAGACGTCCAATTTCCTTTTTTTACACATAACATTTTATTTTCCTCGAAAACTGTACAAGGAGTGTATTGTTATTTACAACTATATTAAAATATAATCTATATTTCGTAAGTATAATAAAAAATCAAAATTAAATAGACCGTTGAGCTGACAATTGAAATGCGTTGGTTCTTTGGTCACGCCCTTACTAGGTACAAAGGCGTGCAGAAAAATTTGGCCACCCTTAAAATTATTTTTCATTCGTTCGTAACATGATGACAGAAATCTTACGAACGAATGAAAAAAAAATTAAACGTGGCAAAATTTTTTTGCGCGCCAGTGTAGAAACCAATTACTTATGGTGAAACATAGTTTCACCTTCTTTTTATTCCTAAAAATTACCTGTAGTAAATAAAGGTATGATGTAAAAGATTAACGAATCCAACAAAAGGACGTCTCTTTACAATACAGACATGACAAATAATCGAGCGAAGCGAAGAAAATGAAAAATTAAGTATTACCAACTTGTTAACTGTACAATGGTAGTTTTGGTTAGTGGGTAACTAACTGATACGGGGTGTATCAGTTAGTTACCCACTAACTAATACACCCCGAGGAATCGGTATGTGATTATTGGGTGTAAGTATATTATAACGTGAATAATATATTATTTACTTTAGGTATTAGTGATAGCTTACAATGTACCCTTGCACTAACGGCAGACATTACAATCACAAATTCTATTCATCGGATAAAATATTTCCGTCTCCGTTTTTGACAATTCTAAAGTAGGAAAAACCGTCTCTACTTTTAATATTTTATCAGATGAATTGTGCTACTCCGAGATGATGAAAACCGCCGTGTAATAATGAACTTATATTGGATATATCGAAGTAAATATTATAATAGAAACTACCTATTTACTATATGCAATGTAACGTTACATTTTAATCTATTTCGTAATGAAATCCTACACGATTTTATTTTCTTATCACATTTCATTACACTATACAAATGTTATTGTTAAATTTCTTATTGTTTTATTTAATAAATAGTTTTGCTCAATTTTATTTATTTCCGCTCGATGTAGTATGTAGCTAAAAATGAAATAATACCAGGAACTTAGCATCCACTTTATATCTAGGTAGATAGGTAAATACATACCTACCTTTCTGTAAGAATGTAGGTGAGAGTAAAGATGATGTACCTACCTAAAATAAGATAAGGGATTACCGTCCGAGCAATCACTTCACTAACTACGCAACCAAACCTACATAAAATTTGCATAGGAAGGTCGCGCAATGTTGGATAATCTTCACTTTATACTATTTTATAGGTACTAGTAGCGCCCCGCGGTTTCACCCGCGTAGTTTTAAATCCCGATATTCCCGCGGGATAAAAAGTAGCCTATGTGTTATTCCAGAGTATAATATATCTCTGTACCAATTTTTACCAAGATTCGTTCAGCCGTTCTGGAGTTATAGAGTAACAAACATCCATCCATCCATCCATACTTACAAACTTTCGCATTTATAATATTAGTAGGATACTTGAAGGTGTTTGGTGGATGGTCCGACAAATTTTTTTGGGGGTTGGGGGGGTCATGCGCAAGTTTTCCCCGGTAGACCCACAGTCACGTCACGGTTTTTTTGATATGATTTTTTTGTATTTTTTTGAAAATAACCTAAAATGTTACCTTCAAAGGTGGTGCTAACTTTTTTGTGGATGTAATACGACAAATTAACTTGTGTTGCATTGATATCTGTTTAACTGTTTTAAAAAGTGACAACTTCTAATATAAAAAAACTAAAAGCCATTTTGAATTTGGCTTTATTTGAAAAAGTTCTTTAATTAGTACCCTTTCCATAACGCTCCATGCTACCTATCATAACGATATCATTCATTTAGGTGATCTAAATGAGAGATACTACTTCTTCGCTAAGGTCAAGAGGAAGAAACACACACTAAGTTGTTTTTTATAAATCACAAAATTTGTTCGAATAAGCTGTCTCCACACATAACGCAGACACGACACCTTTCCTTACCTCCGTGGTTGTCGTTTGAAGCAGCATTTCACTTTTCATTCGGTCAAAAATGGCGTTAATTCTTTGAATAAAAATTTCTTTGGTGAGCACATCTGTTGCATACACTAATTCTTTTGCACGTCCCCGGATGTAAAATCTAGAGGTGTAAGGTCTGGGGAACGTGCGGGCCACGGGTGCGGCTTCGATCCGTTTATGAACTCGGTTGAGTTTTCGTTCTTTAATCCTGAAATTATTAAGTAGAAATATAACCTACGAAGGAAAACTAGTTAGGTATTATTCTGTCTGTACGTAGTATCTATATTCCTTGATTCTGTTAGAAGAAAACAATCAGAATGCCGAAGTTGACACCCCTAATCTGTCACGGCCGGCGGTTCATTGGGATGGCCGTCATAACTATTATCAAGTAGCGGGTTAGCCCTGGTTAGCCCCTATCGTCAGACACATGTACTGGCGTGAAGTTAAGTGCAATGCCGTGTAGTGGCGACCGTGCGACAGCCTGACGGATTGCGAGGGGAGATCACATTACATCTCAGCATTAGGTACCTTACCTACGCACCTATGCTCTGACGTGCTAAGGAAAGTGGACTTGGATTTCATTACGTAGGTGGGTACAGTTGTCTGCACTAAGATATTATTTATTTGATAAAAATAGTAACGCTTATGTGTTGGTACATTTTTAGGCACGTTATTGTCTGAAAACTGTTATGTAGGCGGACTCAACATTTAGGTTTTTTTATACAACCAGCTGATGGAACAAGCAGATAGCCCACCTGATGTTAAGTGGTAGGTAACCATCACCTAAAACCTCGCATTGCCTCGTAAGTCACGCACAATAGGAACGTACCCTACGATGCAATGCCCTGCGTCCATCAACTTGAGGCATACTGATGTTAAGCCTCGTGCCGGCGACCACACTCTTGAAACCGAAACACAGCGTTGCTGCTTGGCGGCAGAAAAAGGCGTGGTGCTAGTAGGTACTTCCCCGAACGAGCCCTTCACAAAGAGCTCTAATAATCTTAAAACAACAAAAGTTACATGAAAGTCAAAAACATCAAAACAGTGTCACAGCATTACAAAAAATAAATAAGGACCTACGTGTCCGCATAAAGCTTTATTATTACATAAGAATAATAATCGAAACAATATACTTAATCTAGGTAGGTATATATCGTCTACTGAGGCGTTTCCGAGATCATATTAATAGGGGTAACCTAACCAATACAAAAACTGTCTAACGTACAATTACTTATTGCTATCTAAGAATCAGATTATTGATTAAGTTCACATTTTTCATGTGACATTATATTGCAGCCGACTGTACCTGTTATTATTTTCTCCATGTTTTTGTTAGACAGAAAATAGATGACCTAAATATTTGCCTTTGTTTAAAAATAGAAATACTGGTGGGCATTCCACAGACTTATGTCTAGCCACAAACTAAGCAACGCTCCTAATAAGAATAAGGGTAAATAAAAAGGTAGGTACATACAAAGTAAATACGTATAATAAGAACAAAAACATTTACATTCTTTAGGTACACAAATAATAAATGTTCTCGGTACAGCGTAGAAGGCAGAGCTGTTATTACCAACTAAACTGTGAAAGCTTTCATTTAGGAGGTTACCTATTCTGCCGTCTTACCGCAAAAGGGGACATCTAACAAATTGTACCTGAGTAAATCTCTAGAAAAATGGGTTTAAAATTTTTTGATGTTAATCGGGAATAAAAATCATTTGAATGTAGGTATATATGCAGAAAAAATAACAACAATTACTTGCATAAACGTATTTTAATATAGATATATATATTACAAAGAAAATTACAACTAATAGTTACAATTATTTACAAAATGTACAAAATATACAAAATACATATTTTATGAAACATCATTTTTCCTAGGGCATTGTGGTCGTCCAGCGACAAAGCCCTTTAAATAAATTAAAAAAAAAAGAAAAAAACATTTTTCCTTTTGGCCTAATACAAAAAATCTAATTGGTGTCAGATGCGCCGTTTGGGCTTACTGTAACTCAATGCAGGATTGAGACATATTTTGAACAAGCCGAGCATTGTTTTTAGAGGCAAATAATTCTACTAAAGCTTATTTTTTGTTACGATGCATTCATATTCATATTGTAGATGAAGATATAAATAACTATATATACCTACCTATAAATTTAAGACATCATAACAACATCTTCATCAGCGTGTCGCAAACAGTATTTATGTAAATAATGTGACTTACTTATCAATCTGCTGCATGTAAGGGTAGGCACTTAGGCAGACTGCTGCTCGACGTATGACGAATAGTAATGGCCTGAAGTGGAAACATGAGGTATCATGGTATTAACGTTGCCATTCTGGTGTTGCGGGGTATTTTGATTCGGGCCTACTCTCGGCATGTTCTCGTTGCCATGGATCAAAGCGTTGGCATAGGACCTGGAAATTTCGAGTTCAGTCAAAACAAGTCTCAGGCTAACGTGTTATAACCTGATCGACGTTTACCACACCACATTAAGATATTAATTGAATCAATTTACAATTCACTCAGATATTGAAGAGCAAAAACACTCTTTTCGAGATGGTGGGATGAAAATAATTTTTCTATTATTTTCTATTCTGTAGATTTTTTTTCCGATGCGCCTTTTTCTCCTGATTCCGAATATTATGTATAGAACTCAATTTTGAAAAAAATGATAGATGTGCCCTTTTGCGGTATTTATGTATATTTGGATGCTTACTGCGGTAGCCACCTCGGTGTTATATTAAATAGGTAGGGAAATCTAAAAAACATAAAAAAAAATTACCCCCATACGTTGATGGAGGGATCAGTCAAGGCAGCCTCCCCGATCGCGACATATTGACAGCTCTATCTGGGAGCAGGCGATACATGCGCGGTCTGCAAACATCTATCTCCCCTGACGAACAAACGCGTGCCAAAATTAGATAAAGTCCGGGGTTCATGTTTAATCATTGGGACATTAAAGGCGAATGTACACAGCCTGTGTCGGATCGGATGCGCGCTATCACTGCATTAACTTTTTCCATTAGGTTCATCGTGGGCGGGGATGGCGATTGCCTGTTCAAATGTTTGTTTGTCCCCCAATAGCAACTTCATTAGCGCATTGTGCACCGACCCGTTTACGTCGCTTCACCTCGAGTAGACCTAAACCTTGCCCTGAATTGTAATGAATACTTCTTAATCTAAGTCCACAGGCACCTACTCCAAAAGACTGCTTGACACAAGTCTCAAATGACCCAACATGATGTCTAAAAATATTGAGCCTTTGCTATACCTACAACATAATTCCTATTGATATAACCACCCCCTGTATGTTCTTCAATATTCAGTTGTTCAAAAGTTATTCAGCTTTTAGGGAATTTGAGTCAAAATACTGTAATACAAGTATAGCCAAACGATAATAATAGGTAATAAAAGTATAGACGAACATAGGTACGTATTTACGATTGTAATTTTATTTCTGTGTTTGTCATTTATTAATTTTTTTAATTATATTATATTTTGTAGGTTATGCTTACATTTACACTTATAATGAAATCTTTTGATGCTGCGGAACGCATCTTCTTTTTCGCGGGTCTGGTTTAGTTTGCCGAACTGTTCAGCTGTAATACAAAACTTCTGTGTAATTTGTATAAAAGTTAGTTAAGTAGATTTTTTCTTATATTGTTTCATAGAACACTCCAAATTACACAAACATTACTTACCTTGAAGAAAAAACCAGCTTTATTAAGGACAAAAGATTTGGATGCCTTATTTAGTCAAAAAACAAATGTTATCAATGTTTTTTTTTCGTTTCTTTATAATGTTTATAAAAAATAAATTACACAATTATTTTTCCATACATAGGAACTGCATCGTAAATGCGTCCAAACGGACGACCACTACACAGTACCTATACGTCATCACAGATAAGAGAAGACTAAACCCCTTACTGAGCTGTTTAACCTTATTCTGAAAGAGAAAAGTATACCACACCAATGGTCAGGTTCGGAGATAGTACTGCTCTACAAAAAAGGAGATCCAAAGCAAATCACTAACTGTAGACCTATCACTTTGATATCATGCATGTACAAAGTGTTTGCATCGACGCTGCTCCGAAGAATGTCTAATACAATAGAAGAGAATCAGCCGGTAGAGCAAGCCGGCTTCAGGAAAAGTTACTCCACAGTTGACCACATTCATACCCTGAAACAGGTAATTGAAAAATATGTAGAATATGAACAACCATTATAAATTATGCTTTGTCGACTACTCTAAAGCATTCGACTCGATATCTCATACTTTCATCTGGAGATCACTTGAAGCTCAAGGCGTAAACTGTGCCTACATAAGCTTGATCAGAGAGATTTATAACAAAAGCACTACAAAGGTGAAACTGGAGACAACAGGACCATCATTCCGCATCAAACGAGGCGTAAAACAGGACGACCCACTCTCACCAAATATTTTTATCGTCATTCTAGAAAATGTATTCAGATCACTGGAATGGCCGAAAATGGGGAACAAAATAGATGGAAAATATCTAACGCACTTGAGATTTGCAGACGACATTTTACTAGTTTCTGAAAGCCCAGCGGAACTCCAATATATGGTACAGACTTTGAGTCAGCAAAGCCAAAAAGCAGGATTAGAACTAAATCAGGATAAAACAAAAGTGATGACTAATAAACGTAAAATACCAATCACAGTACATTCAACTGCTCTAGAATACGTAGACAAATATATATACCTCGGCCATCTTATTGCATTCGACTCAGGCACCGAAAGAGAAATAACTAGACGAATAAAATCTACATGGAACAAATACTGGGCCATGAAAGAAATATTCAAGAGCAACCTACCAAGCTAAAGTTAAACTGAAAAGCAAAGCCATGGATATATGTTTAACACCCTGCCTTACCTATGCCTGTCAAACATGGCCAACGACAAAAAGAACGCTAGAGAGACTAAGAGTTTGCCAAAGAGGAATAGAGAGAAGCTTTTTAGGGATCAAGATCAAAAACAGAGTCAAAAACACGGTAATTAGGAAGAAAACAAGAACCAAAGACATAGTGAAAAGAATAATGAGCTTAAAGTGGAAATGGGCCGGACACGTGCAACGAATGACACCAAATAGATGGCCCCAAATCGTCACCAACTGGTTTCCCCGAAACTTGAAAAAGAAAAAAGGAAGACCACCAAAAAGATGGAACCAAGAGATTATAAAGGTTGGGAGAATATGGGCTCGAAGAGCAAACGATAGAGACGAATGGCGATCCTTGGAGGAGGCTTATACCGCCGAAGGCGGGCCATACATAAATATATAAATTATAGTTAATTAAGTTAGTATTAGGATTTTATTTTATATTGTGTGGAAATAAAGCTTTTTTATTTTTATTTTATTTTATTTATTTTTTTATTACTACGACCCATCTAATGTTGACCTTCTAACTATAACAATGGCTGGCACTAGTATTAGGTACTATTACTAGGTAGATTCTTTGGACGAGCTCTTCTCTTTCACAAAGGGCTTCGCTAATATTAAATTTCATCATCAGAAGCTTTTGTGCAAAAAACACTAGCTTCGATATATCTACTGCATGACATGCCCTTAGACCTCTTTGAAACCTCCAGGAAGCCTGCTTCATTCTAGTTATCTTCACAACATCAGTCCATCGGGCAAGATTTATAGAGCTTTGAGCGTTGAAAGTGAGTCTATGAGCCAAATTGTCTTAGAAGCGTATTATTCATCTTAAGGCATTCATAAGAATTAAGACATCAAAAACAGAGGAATCATCTGATTATGAATCCCATGGTTTTATTCAAATTACACAAAAAGTATTCACTTTGGCATCTTCAAATTCTTCTTCTTTCTTTTTCGTGTCACTAGTTTCTTTCGAAACTGTGGTGAAAGGATTGCAACTGCGCCTCAAGAGGCTCCTTTCAAGCACTTTACACATGTTATAGAACTTATAAGGTTATTTACAACATGCCGGTTTCCTTATGATGTTTTCCTTCACCGACCAGTGCTCTCGTTCAATACAATTTTCAAAGTGATCCACCCATAGGTACCTATAAAAGACTGCAACCTAATGCACCCTATTTTGTGTCATCGTATCAATTCATTAAAAAGTTTAATCGCTGTAACGTGCTTTTTAATACAGGCAAGGATTGTGTTGGCGGCAATTAGAAACAGACTACAAAATATTAAAAGTTCCCCTTGCAATGCGACTGACACTCGGCCATTCGTCACGCGCCTTGACAATCATACGCACACTATTGTATTGTTCAACGGATTTTAATTTGTGTTGTTGTGTCTCTTCTTTTATTTAATTTTCCAGTGTACCATGTTTTTGATCGCATAATTATCATTATTTACTCTTATTCTACAAAAAATGATTGCACATAATATTATTACCTTAAATCATAGCATACACAAACAACCACCAACATAATGATACAAGGCTTTATCTGTCCGATAACATTTGCATGTTGAAGAAAAAAAAAACAAAAATTAGAAAAAAGATCTAAAAAAATTTTAAATGAATGAAATATGTTTTTGTACTTTCATTCAAGCGACCAATAAAAATCGACTCGAAAGAAAAACCAGGAACGAAATCATACTAAGTATTATGGTTTACAAATCTTTTTAAAGTGAGAGGGGGAGCTTCTAAGTTAATTTAGTGGTCCGAATCCAATGCAACACTCGTACAATGAAAAAGTACTTTTTCAAAGTCGTGTCCAATTTGGATTCATTGAACTGAAGACTGGTAATTCTAAATGTCGCGAAAGAGTACTTTCGAAGAAACTAAATAAAAAAAGAAAAAGTAATAATCTTATGTACCTACATAGATAAGTCACGAGCATTTACTAGTTAAATTCTCTCATTCGATAAAAAATCTAACTTAACTAACTTAAATCCCTCTTAATCTATAATCTACTATTTACTGTACAATGGCAACGGTACTTAAGAGCCCGGCGACAGCGGCTCGCAGTTTCGAGGTGCGATTGGCTATTATTTCATTTTATTTCATTTCGGGGAGGTTGTTTGAAAGAATACCTATCCAGTGACACGCATAAATACTGTTCGAATACAAATAATACAATAATATAAGGGAAATGTGCTTGAGTCCGAAATCATTTTGGTATTAGGTAAACGTAAGGCCAAACATACTAATACCAAAATGATTTCTGATTCGGGCATGTTTCCCTTATATTATTGTGCTATTTGTGTTCGAATAGTATTTATGCGTGTCACTGGATAGTTATTCTTTCAAACAACCTCCCCGAAATGAAATAAAATGAAGTAATAGCCAATCGCACCTCGAAACTGCCAGCCGCTGTCGCCGGGCCCTTAAAAAATGGCTCGCATTCATCCTATTAGAGCCCATGCAGTAGCTGAATATAACCGTGTCAAAACAAAAGAAGTCCTAATACAAAGGTTTAAAGATCAAAGCTGTACACTGAATGCCACCTTATAAAAATTATCGCTAGACGTGTTCATCTCATGTATAATGTGCATCTCTAAGTTGGGGGAGGAGGGAGGCTGGGATCTAGTCGCGACACTCACTCCAAGAAAATTCTTATGATAAGTGTAGACTACAAGCAGCTGGAATATTACTATTGGGAAACTGAACAAAGTATTTTCAGACTTAATTATATAACATGAGTTCAATATTAAATGAATGAACAAGAGCTACACTTTTCATAATTTGTGATAAATAAATAAATAATGCTGGACAATCCACACAGCACTATCTATCTAGCCCCAAAGTAAGCTACTCAAAGCTTGTGTTATGGGTACTAGATATCTGATATATTTAATACATTATATATTTACTTAGATAGATATTTTTTATTATACATAGAAAACACCCAGACCAACGGAACAAATTTCTGCAGATCGTACACAAATTTTTTCCGAGGCGGGAATCGAACCCGCAACCTCTTGCGTCGCAGGCGGACTCTCGCCCGCTGCGCCACTGAGGTCGTCAATCGGTTATTACCACGGCATCGATCGGTATTGACCCACTGATCTGAAAACATAAGGAATCACATTCTTTAAAAAAATTGTATTATACTTTTTCAAACAACCCTACATTATTTTGCAATTAGCATATAATATGAGGTAAAAACGGTAACAATCTACATTTCGTAGGCTAGGTCTACGCCGTGGTCTACGGCGTAGATCGAAACAACAAGACAAGTTTTAGAGTTAGATTCCACTTGCTTTTCTATTACTAGGTATTTATTTCTTTCGTGTTTAATATATACCTACTAAGGTTTTGACCAGACTTCAAAGGTTCTCAATTCAACTTTTTTATAATGTTTGTTACCTCATTACAACTTTTTAGTGGTTAGACCGATTTTATGATTCTTGTTGTTATCGAAAGCTGGTGCTTGTCATGTGGTCCCATTTAAATTTGAGTCAGGACTGACTAGTATTTTTTTTATTATATTTTACAGTGCACTTAAAGTAGTTTTTTTCTTAAAAGAATATAATGTTAAACCCGCCCCTGATATTTATATAAAGTGAAAAATTTGCAGTAAGATATGTGTGTGCATTCTTGGATGTTTTAGTCAAGAGACAAACCGGATAAATTTTCAGTCATAGATATGAGATGTTAGTCAAGAGACAGCACGGATAAAATGCTCAAAAATCAACCGAGACGTGCGACGTACGACCAAATAAGCATGCTTATTACTAGCAAAGCACACATGTTATGAGCAAGGCTCAATAGAAGGATGCTTTTTTAGCAAGTCTGTCCGTACCTTATTTACAATAGTACGTTTATGTCTTATCAGTTTCGGATACAACTCTCGTTCTTGTAGTCCGCTGCTTGGAGAGGGAGGCAACGTGTTACACTGGGCGTCACGACGCGAGATGTTCCGATGTTCCTTGCCCCGCGCCTGACACGTGTTCTTCGCGCAAAGCTTGCTCACTTCGCTCTCTACGAATTCGGCGTCTCGTTCCGAGTTTGTTCCGCTCCATATTAACATGAACCGAGATAAAATTTTGCACTCGATATGTGTAAAATGAATGAACCCCCTATTCAGGGAAAATTTCGCAGTGTTCTTATGCTTTGGTTATGTTGAAAAAGGTATAAAAGTAAGGTAAGGTTATTGTTCATAACTAAATCTTTCTTTCTTTGTTCCTTCTTTTTATGGCTCCTGTCATAGACAATCTTGCCAATGTCAAGTGATTCAGAGATTATACTCTTTGTAGATAAGTTTCTAGTCACGTCAGTCCAAAGTCGAGTCAGTCAATTGTTTTGAAGAAAATGGTGGCGGTTTCTTCAAAACATTTTCGGTCAAATCACGATATCACATAATACACTTTCATTCCAAATGCTTACACATTGTGCTAAGACCACAAGTAATGTTGGTTAAAATACCACCAAAATTACACAACACAACTCAAAATAACACTAGAAAAACAATTAAAATGAAAATGCTATGTTGCATCGTTAGATGACAGGAAACGAATCATAACTAAATCCCTTTGTACTGAAAGCTTTGAGTGCTTCGCTTACTTGACTGACGTATTTCCAAAAGCTTTCAAATCTGAGTTGTGACTCTGTTTTGATTAATAATATAGTTACTAGTATATCCTAAAATACGTGCTCTTTTACCGTTTTAAATCGAGAAGTCTCTAAGCATAAAAAAATCATGTCATCCCAGAATCATCCCAAAATATAATTCCTCTAAACCGGCCATGCGTGATCTGCTCTAGTAAAAGTAGGATTCCGGACGGTGGTGAGGTTTACTGAAACAAAAAATGATGATGCTGAATGAATGGATTTCGCACATCGCACTATTAGTGCATAACGAGGCAGCTAACCTCGTTATTTCTTCACCGTGCAGCGGTAACGAACAAAACGAAAGGACCGGTTCTGCAATAATACGGCTCACGGTAAGCACCTACATTGAATTATGAGATGTTTTCAACGAAGCCTACACGAGTGTTTATATTAACATACAAAGTTTAGACGGTCCCCGTTCGGAAGGAACCACCCTTTAGGGTGGTGTTATTAGTATAAGCAAAAGACATAAAGTCCCCCCTCCAGAGGCAGACGTGGAGTGCATACAATGGTGTTGGCATTGATTTTGAGTTAAATATAACCCCTTTGCTTTGCTGTGTATTGTCGCGCAACAGACTTATACAAACACAGTGACATGAATTATTATATCAGCTCTTTTATCCCGACTTGTTGTTATTAATATGCTTCTGCTGGCTGTTCAAATTATCTTTTAACGCTTTTTTTAAAGGACTTGGAAAAGCTCTTCTTGCTTGCTATATTGGCTAATAAATGTTAGTTGCATTCCAGATTCAATGATTTTGTTTGTAGGCTCTTTACACAGGTACGATAATACTGAACAAAGGTGACACATGAACATTACTTATTGTGTCAAACAACAGCAACAATAACCGACTTTGCGTTTTGATTATTATCATTGCTGACAACAAGTTTGTACATAGTCGTTCGTCTTCAATTAACTACGAATATCAGAACTCGTTCGATTCACCTTTTTTCTGCCGCCAAGCAGCAACGCTGTGTTTCGGTTTGAAGAGTGTGGTCGCCGGTGTAATTACAGGCACATGAGGCTTAACATCTGTATGCCTCAAGTTGATGGACGCAGGGCAGTGCATCGTAGGGCACGTTCCTATTGTGCGAGACCTACGGGGCAATGTTTTGTTTATAGGTGATGGTTACCACTTAACATCAGGTGGGCCATCTGCTTGTTCCATCAGCTAGTTGTATAAAAAAATAAAAATAAAAAAACTCGTTCGATTCCGATCTGATATTTGATAAATGATATCTAAAGTTCAAAATACTCCTTGCGTTCAATGCACCTAAACGTCATACTAAATTTCAATCATGAAGACAAGCCTCATCTCCGATTGTCCGTTGAGGACAGATTGTGACGCGCCTCCAATCCATACATCCGCTCGCGTTGGCTTTTGCAATATTATCCCATAAAAGATTACCTGCTTTGAACTCTGTTTGTCAATAGGGTAATCGGTAAACACAAACTGTTAAAATCCGCTCTTTGACGGAGAAGGGCCAAGTTTACTCAGGTGTACCCTTCTACAATAACCAGATTGGTTATAAGCCTCTTCAATGTCATTTCTTATGGTCGCATCCTTTATGTTATATCGGTGACAGCTTTTAAAATTATGAAAAAAATGCATAACTCACATTTATAATACAGCTGCGTTTGCATGATTCACCTGTTTAAATTAATTATTTCTAAATCAGTGAACTTATTTTACCCTGCGTAATTATGCACTTAAAAGATTATTCGACCTTGATAAAGATCTTTACAGAAAACATTACCAGATGTACAGTCACCGTACGTACAATCCGCAAAAACAGAATCGCCTCGATTTAAATCCTATATCAAAAAGTTTCGGTACTTAACGAAGCATGCAATGTTCGTTGTTGGTAGGTAGGTACTGCGAAAATCCCACAGGCTTACCAAGTCAACTTCGTCGGCAAAAAATACAATATGCTCAGAGCGCTTTGTCCTTTATTCATATTTAATCTCCGGAGCGTCTACAAAAAACAATGATTTCACGGTACAGCATTAACGCATGTAGGCATAACAGAGAGGTGAACCAACCCAAAGCAAATACAAGACCATATATTAAAATGTTGTCAATCCTATTTACAGACATTTTACTCTGTGTTTATCTTATAAATCTATTGTGTGCATGGCGGTCGAAATTATGGGATTTTGTGTCAATATTGACTTAAGGCGGGTTTGTCAGTCGTTGCATTTAACACGTCCCACCGGTGGAGGATAAAAAATAAAAATGCATGTTGTGATGCGTCGACTTCAAAACAGATGGCGCTAGGAGCTTAAAACTAAAGCCCACGTTTAAATAAAATTCTAGTTTCACATTTTCCGTAACAGGTAAATCCTGATTAGATTTTCAAACTTCAGAATTTATTGTAAACTGTTGAATGTTTGGTGGTATAAAAAGGACAATCAGTGTGTCAAAAATCTATTATAAATTTAAATTTATCATACAAAAATTTTTAAAATATGTATTTATCTATATCTAAGTAACATATTATATTTTAATTTGCAAATAAACACTTCCCGAGTTTAAATAGCACAAGTTTTATGAAAAGTTTTGATTAAAATACAAGCAAATGCTGATATTTGATTTTGTGCTTGCATTTTAAATGTGTAACAGTAATTTTCATGCATAACTTAGTCAAATACTTTATGTCATTACCAAGAACACTTCACTAGGTAGGTGCTATAACCACCCGTCCTCATTTCCTCTCTACAAAACGCATTCGGATCGTTTCAAAGAGCTATCGACAACAGACAAAAGCTGAAACGTTTTTCACGAACAATGAGTTATTTGGTAAAATGCGGTTCGTTGCACAGTAGGTAGGTACATTAGGCGGGCCGGGATGTCATTAGCGAAAGCTCTGCCTTTCTAATGCCTAACTGAGCGCCGCCTCCCATTGTTGCGGTTATAATGAGCAACTAACGATTCTGTTCACCTTCCAAAGCAAATTTTAAGAGCTTTTAAATTTTTACTATTACCTTTGTTTCGCTCTATTTTAAATCATTATTTATTGAGGCTGAAGAAATCTAGTGACATTGCGTTTGTGTTTTATGTTAGGAGCAGAGATTTCTTGAGTAGGTACTTAATATAATTTGATTGCATTGATTTTGTATAACAACATATTAATTTAGTATGGTATTAAGGTAAGGTAATTTATACTACGCCTCTAAAACTGTTAGATCAAATGTATTGTAATAATCGCGAGATGTCTCAAGAGGAACGATTTTGAGCCATCTTCTCGCGATCCGTGTAAAGGCTGGTCTATCGATAGCAGGTGACTTGAGGCTGATGTGATCTACTGAATATAAAACAAAAAGAACAATCTTAAGCTTCTTCAGTAGACCATTGCTGGATTTGATCAACCTTTACTTTGACGTTAAGTAGAAACTCGAATTTCTTCTTGCAGAAACAAAGATAATAACGTCTGCTGGTATGCTAAAACTTTACACAAGTATTCATCAGCTTCAGAGTGCTCTGTGAAGGGAACCACTACATTCTGCTTTGTTTAAGCGAATTTCTTGAACCTATACTACAATCTTTTTTTTTCTCACACGCAGCCACAATCTCCATTAAAGTGTAAAAAAAAGTGCAACGTGGTAAAAAATAACTGACTACAGAAACTATCATCTAAAAGAACAACGGCAAGAAGTTGCCGCTTTATTGTACAGTTAGAACGAACCAAGAGGAGGAAACTCTTGGGAATACAGGGGGATACCTCACTCTTTGTTTGGCTTCGTGTGATTTATCTCCGCCTGCGGATCAGTCCCGCCGCAAACTCTCACAGTCATCCCGTGATTAAACATGTTGTGTAAATATTTTACAACATTTTATGTTTTTAAAGTGTACGCTTACATGGAGCTGTATGGCACGTACTGTGTGACTGTGCAATCACTTTGTTAGTGACTAGGTATTTTTCAGATACTTAAAAACCTGCCGACTCATAACCTTCGCTCGAACGAATATCTTTTTAGCTCAGATGCTTTAAAGCTGCGAGAACATTATTGATTATAATTGTTTAGTTTTGTTACAACAGTTTATTCATTTTCGAGTTCCATTGTAACTACCGTCGCCGTCGTCGCCGCGCCGCGTCGCGCGCCTTTTGGAAATTTGAGTACACGGAAAAAATAGTCGTTGAAATGTTCTCTTTAGGAGTTTTAGAAGAAAAAAAAAACTTAGTGGGACCGATGTTTAAGGCCGACCTCATAATGTCCTTGCTTTGTTTGTTCAGTACCTCAGCAAAGTTGTTGATTGTAGTATCTCTCGAAATAATGATTTACAGCGTTCAGTGTCCAATCATCCTCCAAGTACTGTAAAGTCATGATTTCGTCAAAAGCTTAAGGCCTAAGCTTTAGAATTAAGCTAGCCTATAATTTAGCTATTTGATGTAAAATTGTATTTTTTTATACAACTAGCTGATGGAACAAGCAGATGGCCCACCTGATGATAAGTGGTAACCATCACCTATAACAAAGCATTGCCTCTTAAGTCAGGAACGTGCCCTACGATGCACTGCCCGGCGTCTATCACCTTGAGGGTTAGGCCTCATGTGCCTATAGTTACACCGACGACCACACTCTTCAAACCAAAACACAGTAACGCTGCTTGACGGCAGAAAAAGGCGTGGTGGTAGTACTTCCCCGGACGAGCCCTTCACAAACAGCTCTACTTCTCTTATGTGTTGGCAAATGAACAAGGACAGTAAAATGATGATTAAACAACAAATTGTGGTCTTGTTATTGGGATGGGTAAAATATAGCCCCAATAACATTATGAATATAATTAAACACAAAAACCTGATTCTGCCATGATTAAATTTATTTTAGTTTTTCCTAAAGTGGTCTTAACTTTACAGTGTTCATGTTTTGTTGTTGCCTGTTTCTGTTTTAAAATTCTTATTCATTGAACTTAATTATTAATTAATCTAATGCTGAACGATAAGATTAAAATATCCCTTCTAAATGTCAGCGAAGGGTTCAATTCCGGCCGCAATCAAAAATAAACAGATTTTCACTTAAATTGGGTCAAGCGGACAATAATAATGATGCAACTTCTATTTTGAGCAGATAAAACTAAGACCACTGGGTACTTTAAAACCAAAATACTTACCTAAAACTGAGCGAGGCTTCTTTTTCAAAACTAAAGAGTATTTATTTAACAAAGTGAATAAAATATTATTATTATTGTTTGACTAAAAACTATGCGAGTAGTTCAATCTAGTCATCAACGAAAGAAAGTTATAATAATATTAATAAATGACGAAAGAATAACGTACAAAATAACAAATTATGGAAACATACATACACATTCTATGTGATTTCAATATAACTCTAAACATAAGATTAACCCTATACATTTCTATTTTATTAGAACGACAGCTACTTTGTTATGCACGGTTGTAGGTCTTCCCAAAGTTCGAATATCCCGGGCTTCTTCTTTCTTCTTTTTATGGCTCCTGTCATAGACAATCTTGCCAATGTCAAGTGATTCAGAGATTATACTCTTTGTAGTTATGTTTCTAGTCACGTCAGTCCAAAGTCGAGTCAGTCAATTGTTTTGAAGAAAATGGTGGCGGTTTCTTCAAAACATTTGAAACATTTTCGGTCAAATCACGATATCACATAATACACTTTCATTTCAAATGCTTACACTTTGTGCTAAGACCACAAGTAATGTTGGTTAAAATACCACCAAAATTACACAACACAACTCAACATAATACTAGAAAAACAATTAAAATGAAAATGCTATGTTGCTTCGTTAGATGACAGGAACGCTGTGGAATAAACTGCGACATTGCCGTTTTGTTGACATTGTCATCGCGAAGCTGTAACATGGGCGTGCATTTACGGCGCGGGTGCTTTATTTCTGTTTGTGCATCACTCCACTTTTGTAACTAGACGAGCACAAACACTCGCCCGGGTTTTCAACCTAAGAGCAGTTACAGATGGGGCGACTTTGTGGAGCATACACGCGCGTATTCCAACGCGCGTTTATGAGCGTCGCGACATGAATATCACGTCAGAGAACACACGCACGTAGTCGAGCGTGCGAGCGTATCTGTCAGAGTACAGGCGCTGAAAATACGACCAATCATGTTTGTACACGCACGTTTTACTACTTACAGTCGACAATACGTGCGTATTTACTACACTACTAATTGTCAAATCTGTAACAGCTTTATAAAGGTAAAAATGAGATATAATGTTCTTATAAGCATAAAAATGAGATAAATTTATAATGTTGTTTTAAGCGTCGCGTTGTTGCTCTGTATTTTAGATTTTTTACGATAAACTTATATCTTAAATCAAAGTTCACTTTGTGCTATTTAACTTTTGCATCACCATAGTTCGTCTCAAAGTCAAAGTCGAAATATGTTTATTCAATAAAATCACAAGGACCACCTTGAAACGTCTCAAAACTAGGTGACTCATCCATGTTTCAAGCATGCTGTTTCCATAATATAAGAGTAAAAAAAATAACAGAGTAATATTAGAAATTTGGAAGCGCTTGACCGTCCATTCAGCATTAGTTCCACGACAAGCAATACAAACCCCGGGCAGTACGTAACAGTATACATAGAAAGCCCTCATAATGTTTGCCTTCGTGTGATTTATAGGCTTCGTCGGATTTAGAGGCACGCAGCACTGCGGTGTTGCGTTTCTATATCCCCACCCTTGTATCATAGCTCAATCAACATACATCGCTCGTCAACGTCAAATGACTTGCACGAAACAAACTATCATAACATGAGATTTATTTTCTTTTATTATATTTGTTGAGTTTAACATGCGCCATTGTCAATGGACTATCATGGCCGAAATTAAACGTTAATTTTACTTTGAATACATATCTAAAATTGTATTTATAGTGCGTTTTACTCCGCTTTAAATTTGATTTATTAAAAACAAGGTGCAATGAGACCGGCTAATTGTTATTGTCAACACTGAAACAAAATGATTCACAACAAAAAGAAATAACCCTTGAAAACGAAATATTCATTGTACAAAAAAGATCACTCAGCTCCCGTTTTACCCGCAAAAAGATTTTCAGCCAAAGCGTACAGTTTCGCTAAGCTGATTTCACATGAACTGGGGATGTGAACACGATTCCATTGAAGGTGACTTCGATAAGTCCGCGCCCGACCACCGACAATGAAGAGGAGGGTCCCAGTCATCTGCTCTCAACATAATTAAAACCACTTTAAATAATGCCACTAAGCGCCCAACCCAGAGGTTTTATTTTAAAAAGTGCTATTAGCATTAAATTTAGTTTTGCGGATGATTATGTCGCGCTCAGGCTCCGGAGAACATTAACTGCTCACAATTTTTGTGAATTATTGTTCCGGCTATACACCCTCGCCTTTTTAACACCCTTACCAAATGACTGCTCAGCTCAAGTTGTTAAGTCGTACAGAGAAATTTTATTCGGTTTATTTCTTTATCAAGCTCTTATCCGCTGTAGGGTAAGCGAATTCCAAAACGATATTTAGGGTTTGAAAACGTTGTTGGTGTCATCTGTACTTCTGAGGGTTCCTAGTACTCTTTTTTGGAAAATCAAAGAGCCAATAGGACATTACATACCATCAGAGCCTGTAAATTAAGAGGGCCTGGTGTATTCCTAGTTCTATAAGCGTTATAAGTGAATAAATTTCAGTTTTTACTTCAAGTTAGATACAGATAGCAAATGACTTGACCGTCAATTAGTGTTGAACGGCCTTTTAGAAACCGGGTGTTAGAATGTCAAACTTCTTAGGCTTCTTTGCTAATGTAATTTGAAAAGTAAGTTGAAATTGGTTTAACTATGATTGTGGCTAATCCAAATTTCAATTTTCATAGCAAGGTTGGCTTTTTAATACATTTTCCATGAACAATTTTTTTTCTAAAACCTTTCAGCACGAGTAGTACAATCTAGTTTTGTACGCCGTCCTAAAAATACAATGAGAATAAAGACTAAGTTAGATTTGAAGAAGGAAGCCAAGTCAAAGTTAACTGCGTTTATTTTCCCAGTTCGGCCGAGTGTTGGCGTGTACGAGTAGCTATCGCAATCCACGGAGAGATCGCCACCGATAATTGAAAAAACGTTACGCCGGGTGAATCTCAACATCGATTTAAAAGTACGATGGATAAATTAAAAGAATCCTATCCCCTGCCGATTGTTTTACTCTCTGATTCGCGATCGAGCCGATAAGCGTGTACTGAGCGAACTTTATGTTCCGAGTGTACCTCGTGTAGTTAGTGTAGGTGGCGCTGCCGTGACAACAACTTTAAGTGTATTTTTAATTAAAAAGAGTCTAAAAAAGATAATGAGACCCTTTGCAATGCAAGAAAACATATTCGTTCATGTGTTATGTTAAGTTCATTAATACGAGTTCGAAGTATTTAAACATTCTAGTGGTTATAGTTTTTTTGTTATTGTATTCTGGCGTGGGTTATCAAATACGTTTGATTAATAAAGAGGCCTTGCTCTTTTGCAAAATCAACTGCCACCATTAATGCCTACGTGAAAGATAATCCTGACCATCCCGCCGCCGAGGGTGTGATATCCGTGCTTACACCGGCACTCTCATTTTCAAATAAGTAAATTAACGTGAAATTGAATCAAGCAGACCCAGCCGAGATTATAGCGATTTAGTGAGATTATCTGAATGTGTTAAACGTCGCTGGGTGTAGGGTCAGCCCATTGTTTAATTATACATAGTGCTGGCGTAAAACCGCCCCAGTTTATAACGAGTATCAAAACGAAACATGTCCCTCTTTCATAAATTATGTAGTAACGGTTTTTTTTTTTTTATATAAATAAAATAAATAAATAATGCTGGACAATCCACACAGCACTATCTAGCCCCAAAGTAAGCTATTCAAAGCTTGTGTTATGGGTACTAGATAACTGATATATTTAATACATTATATACTTACATAGATAGATATTTTTTATTATACATAGAAAACACCCAGACCATCGGAACAAATTTCTGCAGATCGTACACAAATTTGTTCCAAGGCGGGAATCGAACCCGCAACCTCTTGCGTCGCAGGCAGGCTCTCGCCCGCTGCGCCACAGAGGTCGTCGTCAGAGGTTTGTAGGTATACAGTGAAAATAATGTGGATTTATAAGCTTTGGAATCTTTTGATAGGGAAAAGTTTAAGAATTGATATGAACTACTTATTTTTTGAAGGTCGAGTCAGCTACATATCTATAGTAAAATATTGGCAAAAACATCCTTAAAAAACACTTCAGCTCCAAGTCAAAAACAGTTTATCTGCATTATATACATTAAACAAGTGACGACGAGGTTAACGAGTTATTATACCTACCAACTTACCTACGTTATAAATTAGTTTATTCAGCAAATGATTTACATCTTATTAGGAGTTTGTTTCAATGAGAGATCGTGTCATTGTCAGGATCGTGGCAAGTGGAAATCCGTGGTCTCTGCCTACCCCTATGTAAAACAGGCGTGATTTTATGTATGTATGTTCATTGAGAAAATGATTATATTTTTTTGTCTCAAACTCTTAGTCCACATTTAATAGTTGAAAACCAAAGACATCGATAAACTTCTTAGCCAATTAAAACAGCCTTAGAACTAAAGGCACGAACACGCCAACCTGGATGAGCCGGCGTCATTTTGGGATTCAGAGGAAGAATATACATTATAGCTCTGTTACTAGCTGTTACGGCTCTGTTTCTAGTACTAAGTTATTTTGTAAGCCTTGCGATAATAGCCGATTCACTCTAATCCATTGTTTTCTTATTGAGACACAGGAAAAAATAATATTTTGTGATGTTATGAAATAAATACGTTTATTTCACTGGCCGATTTTTGGTGGCACCCAATTTAACACAACGACCACACATTTTATACACACATTTACACATTTTATATCGAAGTCTGATATGTGGAGTGCAACAAAGCATTTCCTGCTAAGTATCAGCCTAAGCACTACTCTACCTGGTTATAACGCTATGCCCACATCATGAACGATATTTATATTTTTCCAACTTTCATTCAGATCAGTCTGAAACAGCATCATCGAGTCATCGAGTCATCGACATCCAAATATATTCGCATTTATTGGTAGGAATGAGGTAATAAAAAGAGAAATATTGCAACGGTCAAATTTATGACATAAATTGACCTGAGGTTATAGAACCGATAACAAAATAACTAGAAACACCTTTACGACTTTGATCCCCAGGCATGGTAGATATCCCTTAGACTACGTACCAAGTATGAACTCGAACGATTTTTGAGGATGTCTAAGGGTAGTGGTAGTCAATGTTTACAACTACTCAGAGACGTTCTGAAATAAACTTGAGTTCGTACCCTGATTTCGTTTTGCGTGCCATGTACTTGTACGTCAGTACAAATAGGTTATAATATATTTGTTAGCATGTTCGTACCTACTCTGTGCTGTCTCTGTAGCTTCCCCACTCTCAGTTTCGGAAGCTTCCCATTCAGACACGTAGCTTATCGGCGATAAATCCCCAGCGAAGGTTACATTCCGAAGAATGAATACCTCTACTGAATTGCCGTTGTAGAAAATATTTTATAATAAAATATGTGAGGGAATTACTCAGTCTCATTTAATTTCGTTGCGGTAAGGTATTTAATTCTCATGTCCGCGCCGATTCTGTGCATCAAAACTAGTTTTGACAATGCTTATCTTCTTGCGATTTTTGTTTAGTTTATAAATTCATGGTTTTTTTATTGTTTCGCTAGAACACCTTGCGCACAACCACAATCAAGATAAGACACAGATTATATAAATTATTTTGCACAACGAGTAAAATTCAAAACTGAGTTTTAAAAAATTGTATTTTAAGTACTATTCTGTGAAAAAGTATAACTTGCTCTAGCTCAGTCTCAGTCTCAGTAAAGCTGGTCCCAAAAATAGCCTAAAACAATAAAATTGTAAACGAACTTTTAGTTGACATTAAAAAATATCGAGAGTCAGCGATGTCCGACGAGGATATAGTGGGTAGGTGCATAATAGGTAAACGTGTGGGAGGCAATATCTATTAGCCTGACGGCTATCGTGGACACTTATTATAAATGCTACATTCAAAATTTTAGTAAACCCTAATGGACTTTAATGCTTAACACAAAATGGATTTTAAATGAACAAGTGAGTTATTATCGCAGCATTATTCAGTAGCCAGTTTAAATAACGTAACTAATAAAACGATGGAAGATAATGATTTTTAAGTTGGTGCTCGTAAAGATGATGAATATGATTGTTTAAATCAGTACAACAGATAGGTAAGGAGATGAGGCTAATGGATTATTTTTAGGTTACGTCAGATGAGACGGGCGGCTGGGCGATACGTGCCGTGTCGCCGCTCGCCTCAACCAAACTCCGCTTGACATTAACAAATTACATCGCCTGTCAACTTTGTGAAACAATATACCAGTTGGTGTTTAACTTATCTTGAAAGTTTTCGTCTCGTATAGATAAAATGTTGTAATACTAAAATGTCATTACGGTCGGTCTTGAGGCCAGTCTTCATAAGTCACGCAGGAGATAATATTTCAGTGGGTGCGGGCGCTGCCGCCGATGCCGCCGGCGCAGCGCGCACGCCGTCGCTATCACAGTTACGGTACCGATTTGTTACCTTATCTCTGTTACCTCGTACGGTCGATAGGTCAACTTTACTGTATCATTCAACAAAATCTCACCAGCTGTATCAAGTATTGTTGAGAAAGTTATAGACCTGCAACAGTTACCTAATATCGATTTACGGATATAAGATACAAGCCTTGCAAATAAATAAATAATAAATAATGCTGGACAATCCACACAGCATCATCTAGCCCCAAAGTAAGCTAATCAGCGCTTGTGTTTTGGGTACTAGACGACTGATATATTTAATACATTATATACTTACATACATTTAATATATTATTATATTATTTAATATATTATATACTAACATAGATACATATTTTTTTATTATACATAAACACCCAGACCAACGGAACAAATTTCTGCAGATCATACACAAATTTGTTCCGAGGCGGGAATCGAACCCGCAACCTCTTGCGTCGCAGGCGGACTCTCGCCCGCTGCGCCACTGAGGTCGTCAAAGTGTAAATATGTAATATGTATGTGTAAATGTTATATAATTAAATAAATATTTATACAGATTTACAATGATGCTAAATTAGTAAAACGGCAAGTGAAGTTATGAAAATTTCCCAAACGTACCGATGAGTTGAGTAACGTACAGAAACTTGCATCAGGCGAAATATTGAACTGAACTTTAATTTGCAATAAAACTGATTTGAATCTGGCTCTCAATAGTTTTTTATCCTATACCATCTTTCTAATGTGATTTGGATATTAAAGGAAATTGCTTTTTTCTTTCTTCCTATAAAGCAATGCTTCTAATGTATTCGTTTCAATTACAAAACAATTAAGTTGAGGATAGCGAGCGAGCACAGGGACAATCTTTTTATAGTCTATAGGTACGTTCCGAAACAGTTGTTCGACTTTTTTATGTAATAAAAAGGAAAAAAAGTAGAGGTTTTTTGATGCTCTCTTAGAGTGAAGCTAGGAGTGATTTGTCCAGGGCAATCTATCATTCGAGCACTATGGGAATAATTAGTGTCAGCGGACGCATCCGGACGGAGTGCGCGCCAACAATGACCCGCGCGACGCACCATTCAAACAAACCATTAATAATTTTGAACGCCAGTTTTTCTAAGACGGATTCACTTTTGTAAATAAATGGTACACTGAATCTTTAACTACCTACTTACGGAGGCATTTTTTATCACGACAAGCCGTTAGGCGAGTAATGTAGCCGCGGGTTGGATAAGCACCAAGTCAGAGTCGGCCCAAATTAGGCATTCAATTTGTAGAGGCAGTAGATACACTGAATTGGCGAACATTGTAGCATATTGAGTTTAGTCCATAGGCAAAGTTAGCACTTTAACGCGTGCAATTTCAAATAACTCACATGTGCTTCAACGTATGACCACGGTTATTAGGTTCAATATATTATGAGCAAAGCGTTTTTTTTGTCTAGAATATGAAACCAAGCCTAGAAAGAAGTCAAAGAGCCATCATGCAATGAACTTTTTAGAAACTAGGTGAATCTAGACACCAGATTCAAGCGTTCCATTACATAAATAATAATTCTTGAAATACGCAAGGTTCCTACGATCTAGATCAAAACGTCTACCTTGGAAAAAATATTTTCTTGTTTCTATAATATATTCCTGTCTCTCTATTCTATTATTCTAGTAGGAGTGGTGACATCAGCACAATCAAAAACTTTATTATTTATCGATGGTCGATATCGAGAAGCATGGGCTGAAGGTTAGGCTTGAGTGTTTTATAGAATACTTTTTACAATACTGTCTCACGACCTCATTTACAAGACAAATCTCTGTGATACCCGGGATATGATTTCAGATGAACTAGCCTACCACCTCTCTATATACGATGTAACACTTTCGTAATATAAAGGTACATATTATAGTTTTAGTAAATCTGATAATAATTTAAAGTAATTTTACTACGGTATTATAAGAATGATATTTATCTCATTACTAAAACAATAAAGAAAAAGAAGTTAAAAAAATACGGAGTATACGTACGGTCATGGTCACCTACCATGTCGTCACAGAAAGTGTGAATGACCTGTTTTATTATGTTCGAAATTTATTTTTATTAAAGCTTGTATTGTTTGAGTTATGACCGTTGGTAGTCAGGAATGTTTTTATATTTTGAAACAAAAAATTTACAATTAAACATAACTATCTGACTGTGTGCCAGATAGACGAGAAAATACCGGCAGCCTTTTCTCCGGAATAGTCATTGACTGGAGGAGAATAGCAGGAAATAGGTCAGATTTAGCAGCCTCGCTGCCATTGTGTGCCATGCGATTCAGTGGCCGGCTCACATTCTGCAATAAAGCATAGCGGTGTTCTTGTATCTCGATATATTCTTATATATATGATATGTTGTTTTATATACTGTTCATTAAAATGTAAATTTTATCATATCAGTACAAATATAGCATTTTATCAAAATATAACATATTAAAAACTAAACTGAAAATGAAAGTAAATAAATTAGATTTACCAAAACCTTAAAACCGTTGTAGTCGAAAATGACTTCAATCAATTGAGAAATAATTAAACCCTACCAGCAAAATTATTAACCATATATATCAGGACAAACTTTCGTGTTTATAATAGTAGTAGGATAAATTATGTATCCGAATCTATTTTACGATACCTGAAAATGGCGAACATATGTTAAGTCTAAAGTGTGTTCTTAGGAAGTTGCTTGTTTCTTGAAAGCAACGTCGTCAATCTCATGAACATCTGATCTAATTTAAACCACTCTTATCGATTTTTATATCTGCTGATGGAACGGAATAGCAGCCTGATTGCAAGCAGTCACCATCACCGCAAGCCACGATATGAAAGGAAACTGCCCTGATTCAATCAACTTGAGGCACACCAATGTTGAGCCTTTTATGCTTATGACGACCTCTGTGGCGCAGCGGGCGAGAGCCTGCCTGCGACGCAAGAGGTTGCGGGTTCGATTCCCGCCTTGGAACAAATTTGTGTACGATCTGCAGAAATTTGTTCCGATGCCCCGAACACCCAGACGGTGTTTTCTATGTATAATAAAAAAATATCTATCTATGTAAGTATATAATGTATTAAATATATCAGTTATCTAGTACCCATAACACAAGCTTTGAATAGCTTACTTTGGGGCTAGATAGTGCTGTGTGGATTGTCCAGCATTATTTATTTATTTATTTATTTTATTTATTTATGCTTATAATTTCACTGGAAACTACATCCTTCAAGCCGAAATAAGCACCGCTACATAGTTTGAAACGTACGATGTGATAAACTGACGACATCGTATCGTGAAGTTGGTGGATGGAGTACGTTCTAAATCGTTTATCCTGGAATACATAAAAAAGGAAGGAAGTAGATCCAGCAGTATTCTTCTTCAGGCAAATGATCTGAACTAATTTTTGTCCTAATTATAAACCTAGTCTTCTTTATATGTGCAATTTAATTTTTGGATCTTTTAGTCCATTGTCATGCTTATATAGGAAATAAGTCTTTTATGTCCCTTAAGTGTCTATTTGAACAAAGTAAGCCTTATACTCAACATTATATGTAACATTATATGTAAGGTATACTTACATAATTATTATACAATTTGAGCACAATAATCTGTTCGTTTGATAATTTAATCAATTATGTTCCTGAGGTCATAAAGTATTTAGTACAAAATTAAATAGGTCTCTAGCCTTCTTATATACCTACCTACCTACCTGCCCACAATGAAATAAGAAGGCACCTTAGGCACCAGCTACTTTTGTCTTAAATCTACTTTTAAATATATATCTGTGACTTTTGTTTTCTCCATTATAAACTTAACAAGAGGACAGTGACATTTGACATAAAAACTCAAAGCATTGTTCAAAATAGTTTCCATTAAACAAAGGCACATATTTGTATGGCACATAAAAATGTACAAGAGTTAGTACACACGTCATTTAACCTACACTAAAAAATAACAAGCATAAATACGATTATCCAGCGTAGCAATTTATGTTAATTAAATTAGCCTTCTGGCCAAGCATGAGTAATTGAAACACCGAGTGTTTCTTGATTTCAACGAAGCAAAATCTGAGGTAACGAGAAAACCTCAAATGTGGCAAAATGTACCTATTCTCAAATAACAAAATAGCCCTACGACTTTTACTCACGGATTAATTTCATCATAGTTTTTTAATTATCATCATATAAAGTCATGAAATTAAATCACACTGGACATATGATATAAGAACGATCACATAACTTTTAAAACCTTGAGCATATTGGAACTATAGATACTCCTCGTGCTATAAGTTTCTTGCTGTCGGTGTGATTGATGCATTTACTCTCCATTGGTTTCTCTTCAAGGACCTTCCTTCCTTAAAATAAAAAAATAAATAAATAATGCTGGACAATCCACACAGCACTATCTGGCCCCAAAGTAAGCTATTCAAAGCTTGTGTTATGGGTACTAGATAACTGATATATTTAATACATTATATACTTACATAGATAGATATTTTTTATTATGCATAGAGAACACCCAGACCATCGGAACAAATTTCTGCAGATCGTATACATATTTGTTCCAAGGCGGGAATCGAACCCGCAACCTCTTGCGTCGCAGGCAGGCTCTCGCCCGCTCGCTCTTTCTTGAACTTTTATTACCACTAAATACCGTATATACCAATCTAGATTTGTTTACCGAGTCTGAAAAGACTCGGATTTGGATTTTCTTTAGAAAATCTCTCTTGAAAGTATCTCTATTTTAGACCCAGATGATTTTAGCTCAGAAAAACCTGGGCACAAAATAGTTCTAGGAGGCTTGGTCGTATTAGGTCATTTGAGCACATCATTAAATTCTTTAAACTCATGTATCTACTTTCATTCACTCGTTTCACTTTACTCAGTTGGTATACTAATTTCGAAAAATTTATACATTGAAGAAAACTAAATACGGAACCCTAAAAGTGAAATAAAGCAACAATGGCGATTAACCTCTACTTAAATATTTGTGAACGGGTCTTCACTCAGCGTAATAAAGAACTCGTTCATAATTAGCGCTGTATAAATAAATATAATGTTTAAAAACGAGATATTAAGGCAGTAGTAAGCAAAATCGTAATAATAGAGATTTCTTTGTGCGTATAAATATTTGAGTTAACATAACGTTACTTTTGAATTTGTAACCAACGTGGTAGGTGCGCAACGTTTGATGATTGTATGCTCCCTCAATCACTACTCTATTAAACTAGTGGCTCTGGGAGCTGTAGACCTCGCGAGCATACTAAAAGTAAACTATTTGAGGAATGTAATGTGCAAGTGCATTATCCGTTTTGTGATTTTTTGATCTTTTTGATTTTTTTTGCATCATCTTTTGTAGAATGAGGTCCTTTGTGTTTCTCTCAAATTTGATTGAAAACCATCGATTGTTTGATGAGCTATCCTGTTCATCATGCTGAAGATCCTTATCAGATCTTCGCCAAACTTTTATGAGACCAACTTATAGTTACTACCTTTCAAATAAAAAAAGAATAATCGAAATCGGATCTCATTTGGTGGAGATATCCAGTATATCAAATAGCCCCCTTTTTGCCCTTTTTTTGGGGGAAGTACCCCTCCAATCAAAAATCCCTGACGACAAAAAAAATCTAATAAGTCATATAACCTGTGTACCAAGTTTCGTCCAGATCAGTTGAAAAATGCGACCTGTAGAGGAGAACAGACAGACAGACAGACAGACATCCGGACAAACGCATTTTTGGCCAATGTGGAAACTGAGACGCTTCGCTCGCTTCGCTCGCTCGGTCAATTAATTATTATATTATGGCGATAAATACCTAGGCTATAAAGATATTATTTTGTTCTAATCCACGTCTCTTTGATAGCAAATACGTGCCACCAAGATGTGCCAAAACAGTGATAATATAAATGTGTTATTTCTTCTTTGAGGACTATATCAAAGCATTGCGATCGGCCAGATTTTTGGTATCACTGGCGTGATTACACAGAAGACGGCACACTGCTGATAGATTTAACGAGGCGGGCAAACAACGCCCTCACAGATATCTTTCACCTGAATATTTAGCTCTTTGAGTAAAAATAAATCTTTCCGTTTCTTGGAACAACAACAGTGTCAAGTCAGCTCGTCTTAGAGCAAAGATTATATTTGTCATCGTCGATCGCATTAAGCTCGTTTACGGGGTGTCGCGGACGCGGTAAACGATTTAGTCGGAATAGCGGCCGCGCCGCAACGAACAGATGTTTTGTCATCACACCACCTTTACCGCTACAAATATGCTCTCTTTCCGTTCAACTTAAAAATAAACATAGGTATGTGTGTACCCACAAAAGACTCCCATACCACCATTATTTATAGAGCTGTCATCTCCACTTAAATACCTAATGAGCCGTTTCTAATATCGTATGGTATTCATCATTTCGCTTCCCTATCCACATAATTACCAATGCCAACAAGGCGTCTAGTATGTGGATCGGACGCGCGAGCGCAACTACTGTAACATGCCGTTAAATTGAATGATTAACAGCTAAGTAACACATTGAATGAATCTGGTCAATTACCGGAACAATAGAATTAATAGAGTTTAATTCAAACCACTGCGTAGTCATATAATAAAAAACGAATCAGAAAGTATTATTGTATGTTACATAAATCTCTGTGTTCCAAAATAACATGAATAAACATAACTTTCGAAAAATGAAAATAAAGGTGTGTGAATTTAATAATGAAGCTTGAGTATGATAGGTAGAACACCTCACCTCACCCTCGCTACGCGGCTACGGCGCGGCGCGGTGGCGGCTCTATAGGCTTGGCGGCGACGACGGCGGCAAGCGAAAGCAGTGCTCGAAAAGCGTTGGGATTTGAGGAATATTCTGGCATTAGCCGGCCGGGCCACCTGTCCGTTCACACTCAACCTCCGCATTTTTCCGTTTTGCCGATGCAAAGTTTCTCGTTAATATGCAAATTAAGAGTTATCTGCGAAAAGGACGCGGGATTTAGCGCCACTTTCGAATAACGAGTGCGCTGCTAAATGAAAACCAACTTCACGCCCCGATTCTACACGTACCTACCTACCTGTTTAAATATTATGCATAATGACTTGATTTGGTATATGCTTTATGCTTATTATAATATAATATTTACATAATGTAAAGATCAAGGTGCAAAAATATGGGTATCAAACTAAGTACAAAATTTTAATAACGTGTTACAGTACTTAGCTAACTCAAGTAAACTATAAAAAAGACATTAAAATGTTTACTGCTTACATTACTTAATTAAAAATAAAACTATTTATTCCATAGCATAGGTAGGTTTATGGATACTCACAGTTCCGGCATTCAAAAAAGTATCTTAGGAAGGTTTTTTCCATTAATTTAGTTTTGAAATTAAAACAAAAACGTAAAAACTTTTAATTGTTATTGTAAGTTCACTGTCATCCAATTTGACCAATTAATAGTCAGTTCAGCCAGATAGATCAGCTAATCCAACAACAGTATCTTTAACAAAATGGAAAAAAATATAACATTTTTAGAACCAATATAATTATTAAAAGAAAAGTCTCACTCAGCTCTTTTTTGTTCTAGCTTACATCTCAATTCCTTTTTACAAGGCTGGGTAACAAAATGTACTTGTTTTCTGTCCATTTTGTCCAGAATGTCGGAACGGTGGGTATATTCATCCAATAAGAGTTCCAATCGACCTATAACTCTATGCACATCGGGACAAACATACATACATACCACAAACATACAACGCCAAGTCGCCCGAGTTGTCACTAAGATCTTCGAGCTACGCGTCGCGTCGACTCGAAAACCTTCACATCTTTTTGTTTTTATTTTTTGGTTAAAAGGTTGTTATCGTACCGGAACTGCACTAAATAATCTCTAAACAAAAGGCTGTTTAAGTTAAGTAGTTACCTAGATAGTTCTAATGTTAATTATATTATAATTTTATATGGATAACGATGGTGTGATATTCTGGTTGGAGATAAGCATAAGATATGCAGAGTTTCACAATACACAGTTCTGAGTTATGCGGTGAGCTAGTTAGAGATATGCATAATCATTGTTTTGGCAATAAAAATATCATCTTAAACACTAAAAAGGGCCTAATTAATCATTATATAATTAAAAATACAATAAGTTCTTTTATTTTTATTCTTTACCTAGTTGTCAATTAAGTATGCGAAGGGAAGAATGTCATGTAACGAGAAGAATGCTAGGGATGAATGTGGATGGATATAGAAGTACAGATAGGCCAAAGAAAAGATGGATGGACTGTGTGAAAGATGACATGAGTATGAAAGGAGTGACTGTTGAGATGACGGCTGATAGAGGAGAGTGGAGAGTAAAAACCTTTTGTGCCGACCCCACATGAAGTGGGATAAGGGCAGGAAAATGATGACCTAGTTGTCAATCAAGCTTCTTTGATAATGTCAAAGAGGGTTAGGTGGAGGTATGTTTAAGTACTTTTGGCACACACGTGACAGGTTGTAAGCCTATTGGCATTACTAGAATACTAGCTGGTTTCCTCACAATGTTTTCCTTTACTGAGACCACCGGCGTTTGCACTTTTTGAAGAGAAATATCCATTGGTGCACGAATGGATTCAAACCCACCTTATAATCAGAAGGTGGAGTCGCTGTCACTAGACCACCAGTAGGTACTCTAACTTGTATTGGACACCTGTATCTGCATTTAGACTCCAGGGTGATCTATTATGCGAGTAGGTACTCTTATGTTTGTTTATATTTAAACTAAAGGAGCTGCTTAAAAATCAAATACCAAAATGCTTTCTTATTAGTGTGCTTATTCCTTTATCTATACCATTATAAAGTGGGGGTATTCCTACACAATGCCAGAGTCCTGCACTTTCCCGGCAATTGTACGGGAGCGGGCTGCGACAAATTGCCTTCGGCCACATAAAGAGTGCGCTGGAGTGCGATGGAGTGCCATGCCACCGAGGACTTTGTACCATCGGACTCAAATAATACGACAACCGAGTCAAAAAAGTCAGAGCAAACTCTTCGCTTGCTCTACACAAGCTACTCTTTTTATGTCATACATTTTGGTGACCACTAGAAGACCACTTAAAATTAAGTACAGTCTGATTTAACAAATTAAAGGAATGTATTGTAATTCATCTTTCAAAATAGCTATAAATCTGTAATATGTTAATGCTTCAGCATTATCATAGGATTAGGATGGCTTTATTGTGTCCTTGAATGATCTTATGTATTGTTTGGTGTAGTTTTAGTTACTAATAAATCCACTACAACATACCACTAGCGCTTGAAGGTGGTCTGGTTATGTGGTGCATGCTTGCTTGCCATTATCTCGCGTCCAGTTCCAGTATTGTTCCTGTGTGTCACCAACCAATTAATTCCCATGCGTGTTGGATGAGATTAATCGCATGCCACTTATAGGGATTCGCCAACACCAACATACTGATCGATTGTTAGTATGTTTTATTACTGTATGTACTGACCCTTGTTGTCGATATCTGCTCACTTTCAAAATACGGCTTTTCTTTTAACTGAAGCTTGATGTAAAAAGCTATGCTAATGAATATAGAATCAAATGCACATCTAGTATATTTTCGGAAACACTATAAAAACTTTATCTTATACTAGTTGCGCCCCGCGGTTTCACCCGCGCAGATTTGAATCCTGGTATTACCACGGGATAAAAAGTAGCCTATGTGCTATTCCATACTATAATCTGACTCACTGCCAAGTTTCATCCAGATCCGTTCAGCCGTTCCGGCGTGAAAGAGTAACAAAAATCCATCCATCCATCCATACTTACAAACTTTCGCGTTTATAATAGTAGTAGGATTATGCGATACAGTTAGCTGTATCACATACCTACCTACTTAGCATGAACTGATGAGGCAAAATTTAGACAGCCTTTTTGTAGCTCGTCCTGAACCGAGAATTTGCGATTTTTGCGATTTAGCTAACATTTTCTTACCATAAATTATGAAAGTATTCAAAATTTTGACTAATGGGAAATCACGATCAAGGTCTTCGCAATTTTATTTCCCTTTCCCTTTGGAAATATACATATATTGTGGAATGGGTACTGACTGAGTCAAAAACTAATAATTTTAGAGAAAATAAAGAATAACTTGGAAGATATACATAGTAAACCGTTTCTTCCTTAGTTCCACCTTTCGTAAAACTTGCATACAAACAATTAAGGATATGAACTAAAGAGGTAAAAATACATATAATAAAATATTAATGCAGCCAGTGTTTTGGGGACACTTCTAATTGGCATGATTTGGGTCAATTGATATATCTCTAGATCGTTTGCAACGGTCGGGAGATAGCTCAACTGCTTCATTATGTATTTTGTACATTTTGGAAATACTTTTATATATATCGTAATTTTCTTTGTAAATAAATGTCAATTGTCAAATATTAATTTTTACAGGGTCCGTGTTCCAAACAGATGGATAGCTGTCAAATACCAATACAAATTTTATGAAATGCTTCGATTTCATACTATGGTAAGGCCGCACTACGATTAAACCGCTATGGTTTTTAATCGCGTGAATTTGTGCCCCTAGAAAACTAATACAAGCGGCCGCACCTGCGGTTCAATTTTTCTAGGGGCTCAAATTCACGCGATTAATAACCACAGCGGTTTAACCGTAGTGCGGCCTTATGCTTAGACTCATTATTTGAAGCTCTTTCAGGTTTTATAGAAAAAAACATCTCAGAAAGCACAATTCTCAAAGTTAATTCGATGCCGTCTATTTTTCCGGTTTTTGAGACGGGTCTCTGACCGCAATCCGCGCGACAAAAAGTTTGCTTATCAAGTGGCTACATAATTGTCAGTCCAATCAATTTTCATACAATGAGTTGCAGCTGTATTATTGAGAGCCCTTTTAATTATATTTTAATTATTGTGTACAAATTAAGTTGTGTTGGAAATCAAAGAAACATAATTTTGCGGTTTAATTCATGAGCTCTTTTGAACATGAGAATTGACTTTGTCAGCGCTGATTGAGGCCCTGCATTCATTTATATTAAATAAATCCTATGAAAAAACGTCAACAATTGTTTATTATAAATTCCAACAAAATAACATTTTGTTGGTATGACAAAACCAACGCTGGACAGGATTGTTGGCGGAATACTAATATGGCTTAAAAAAGAAATAAAGGATCGCATAAAGTTGTGTCGTATTTGTAATATGGACATCTATAAATCATAGGGAACGGACCACAATCCTTCCGATGACATGGTATTCTTACAAAAAATAATACAAACAATCATTCAGATGCTCCGTAAATCGGATGGGAGTAAAATTCACATGTAGGGTTGAAAAACATTTTCATATTTAAATAATTTGGTTTAAATTAATTCCGTTATAGAATTGCGCTACAAGTAATTTTCGCACTTTTACATTTACTACCATGTTACTAAATAATAATAATACGTCACGCGGTAAAACACTTTAATCCCGTTTATTGTATATGCGGAATTCATGCAGATTCGTGATTAACCAGCGAAAACGTAATTAACAGACAAACGCACTTTCACAATTTTCATAATGTATGTTACTCGTAATTATACAATTAGGCAGCTATGATGACACGTTGTACCAAAAAAAACGTATAACATAATTGTATGGAATAATTTAAACTGAATAGTCGATAGAGTTGAAACTGTTTTTGCCAACCTTAACGGGGTATGACAGTCACGAGCATATTTTAATAATTTTATTTCATGTTAACATTTTGTGCCTAATTTATTTATCTATTGTTCTTGTTTTATGAAAATCATTTATTCATTTTTAATAATAATGTCACAATTTCGCTCGTGAATGATATCGCTGGTGGGGGTCTAGTCTGGAGGTCTTGAGTAGCCTTATGTTTGGATCGTACTGCACGTTTTGACGAATAATTTTATTATACACTCACTAGTGACCAACCGCGACTTCACTCGCTTGATTGCGGTGATTGCTATCGAATGAGTTTTCCTTTACGCCGTTCCTCTTATTTTTTAATAATTGTCTATGTTTTTACTATAGCAAAATCGATTCTTTGGTTCCATCCAAACATCGGCACTTTCGCGTTTATTATAGTAGGAGTAGGATATAATAAGATTGAAAGTATATTTTTTTTTAGTAGTAGTGTAAAATAACTTTGAATGAACTGCGATCATGCTAAATAACTTTAAATGCATGAATTACTTAATCAATCTAGAAATAATATTTTGCTAAAGAGACTCAGTACACAACACTCCTAGCCAACCAAGAGATAATAAATACCTACAATTTACCACTAACAGAGGTGAAATGGTTCATATGTACCCACGTGGGAGAAAGCTCAACGTATTTAAAGGTAGGTATGCATGCATTCCCTTGACGATCCCGACTCATTGTTTGTGACCACAGTAAGAGCAAAACACCAACCAAGATGGAGATGTCCAATATTTTAGATGGCATAGCATTCGCCGCTACGAAACCGAAATTCCTGACATGAAGATTCTCAGGATCCGCCAACAGAAAAATCATCTGTAAATTTATACCACTAAAGTCTCTATTTCACTGATCGGTCTTCGGAGAATGAGACCGTATCGGAACGTTCGAACATCGTTTTAGTAACCAGGTATGCAATAGATAACCGTGTTTTATGCAAATCCCATAAACAAAAACATAACTTACAAATTTTCGAGAGCCTTCGTGTACCTTAAATTCGAAGTAGGTATCAGGAAGTAGTTTTATTACCAACACCTCATGCGAGTATGCACATGGAATTATAAGCAATCAACGCGTAGATTGTTATGTTGACTCTCGCCCGTCATCGACTATTAAGATTTCTTTGTTACAGTAACATGTTGGACTATTTACACAAAACGTTCCTCTGAGAGTCTTTATAAAAATAACTTGATTTTTTATGTGTTGTTGTCGGTCTGCTAGCATATATCGCTCTCACGATTTTGAAAGAAATGCTCAAGTCACTTAGTGCTAAGAAATGCTAGAATTTGCTTTTATATTATGAATAGTTTCGATGGCTTTATTATAACGAGTGACGTCGATACAGACTGTTGGATACACACACAAAGCGATTTCGAGCCGGTGACAATAACGCGTGATTGCTACGTGAGAGTTTGTAATTGAATTGTGAACTTTAAATACCTACCTACCTACTTAACTCTGAGGTCTGACTCACCGAAGAAAATTTTTATTGTCCTTGAGAAAGTTCAAGTTAGACACGAAAAAACAATTACCGTAAGTTGGTTCAATATATTATTATTTGGCCTCTATTAATTCTGCTGGATTGAACGGGTTTTTAACTCTATATACATTGTTATAAGAAAACCTAATTAATCATATACAAATGGCTGCTTGCATATTGAGTTAACATTGCCGACGAAAGTGTTTCACTAATTGGTACGGGTGAGTTTCTTTAGTAAGTACCTACCAAACTATTACATTAACTTACTAAAAATAGGTAAACTTACCACTTGCTCATTGTTATTGATTGATATCAAAATTATATTATCACAATCTGTGGATGGACTGTCAATAGTAAACGTCTAATAAAATCTATGTTAAGAATAAAATGATCAATTATTGTGTGTGAACTGAGATCCACACATTTTGTTACTAATAAGTTATGTGCCTATGTTTCGCGAGTGCCTCACAAGTTTATCAAAGATTTTTTTTTTGCTTGGGAATTGTTTACGCACCTGTTAGTCACTTAAATAAGGTTTAGGTTTTTATAAGGCAATTTCAAGTGCTTGGATTTTAAAAATTCTTTGTTATCGTGATGACTATTTTAATTTTTACTATAATCAAAGGTTCTAATATTTAGGTCAGAAACTCAGGTATTAAAACTTAAAAATGAAACGGCAGGTTTAGCTTTGGTTGTTTTTTAAAGATATATTAAAATAAGTCTATCAAATTATTATAATTCAATAATACTCGTGCGTCGTGAACGGCGCGCGCTCGTACGCGCGTTACCTGTATTAATTATTTCGTTTCAACTGTCACATCGGTTCCCTGTCTTCACGCAAGAGTAGTTCGAGGAGTTCTCATGAATTACAACATAATTTCTTCAAAAGTCCTTTCAACGTCGTCACTATAGGCTGTAGCTCACACGTCTTTATTTATTTATAATGTGGTCGCCTTTCATCTAGTATACGTGAGCAAATAATGAATGTACGACATATCACACGGCGGCGGTGTGACGTCAGCACAGAGCTCCGGACACGGTCACATCAAAGCGACAACATCGATGATTTATGTGTATTTTGTTAGACTTCGCCCCAATTACGTTCTCGAAAATTTGTGTACTTTCATAATAAAGTGTTTACAGTAGAAGAGCTTTGAAGTCTAATTAGGCACCAGCGATGAGCTGGATGCCGGGCTTTGCCTATCGTTGATTAATACTAAAATGTTTCCACTCAAAGTGAAATGGTTGCTAAGGGTTATAGTAATTATACTAAAGAATTTCGGCTCCCGTTCTGCTCATAAAGAAAATTAAGGCATGTTACCGATATTTCATAAATGATTTTTCTGAGGAGCAGTGGTTTGAGCGTTGAAAGTCAGCAGTCAGTCAGGACTTCAGTCCTTCTAATACTTTGATAAAAATGGTTTGTGTCAGAGGGTGCGATCTGTATGCTACGTGATAACGTAGCTATGAGGTGGGAACCTGGTGTGTAACTGACTGAACTTGTAAACTAATCTACCTTACTCTTACTAATATTATAGTGTTGTTTGCATTATATTATAGAAGCATAGCGCACATTGGAGTACTTAAATGCAAATAAACTGGTGATGATAATGATGATCGGGAATCTTCAAGGGGACTTCAAGATCAAAACCCCATTATAAGATCATTTTATAGGTTAGTACGCATATAAAACAATAAAAGTTATTGTATATATCCTACTAATATTATAAATGCGAAAGTTTGTAAGTATGGATGGATGGATGTTTGTTACTCTATAACTCCAGAACGGCTAAACGGATCTTGGTGAAAATTGGCACAGAGATATATTATAGTCTGGAATAACACATAGGCTACTTTTTATCCCGTGGGAATACCGGGATTTAAATCTACGCGGGTGTAACCGCGGGGCGCAACTAGTTCTCAAATAAAGTCAGTAATTAATAAGTAGCGTGCTGCTCATATTTGAAAAACAAACATAGAAGGGAAAATTCACCTTGATCATTATAGGAGAAATGGGGTGACGGTCAGACTTAGCAGGAAACGTGTCAGGGCTTAGAAGAGAAAATATTTAGAGTTGTGTGTCGAAATTAGATAGGTACCCAAAAGCCAGGATAAATAATTTCGAAACCTTTACTTTTATAGAGCTCACTATCATCTCATATTATTATGCTTATAAAATAAAATAAACACTAACTTGTGGGCTATTATAGGCACGGGAGTAAGAAAACACGTCGGGAATACTTCTGTATTAAATTTATTAATTCATCTATTCACACACCTTTTCAATAACGGTTAAGACGTTTGCAGCTGAACAAAATAACTTAAACTAAACGTGATGTTATGCATTCTCTGTCATCTACGAGTATAGTCATTTGTTAAATATAGAGAATAGTTGTAATCTTGAAATTTTGTTTATGCCCTAAGTACCAACTTTACTTTATAAACAAGCTCGAAGTAATCGGTTTATAAAGAAGGTACCTACGAAACATTTGTGAGTATATTAGAACAATAATATTTCTTTATATTGAATATCTTTATATTAAAAGAGAATTAAACAAAACTTCGTTGCAAATATTTAACAGACTACACCGAGGGTCGACGGACGCCATTTTTACGCGTTATTATGTACATTAAAGGATTTCTAAAACAGAATATTTAGTGCATTTAACCTTAAATATTTGTAATTATTACAATATTATACACTTAAAACAGTGACATATGTACAAAACTATAGACTCAATTTTGGACTTTCAGTCTCTACAATATTTTAGTGTTTAGAAACGAACCGACAACAATAATTACTATTTTACATGTAATTTAGAGATTACACATTTTACACAAGGCCATATCAGACATAGGATACCTATTGAACTCACTATGTACTATGAGTACAATAACTGCAAGATAACATTTTGGCGAGTATCAGTATCAAAGGTTCATACATATTTATATTATTCGTAATTCGTAGGGCTGGCTACCGCATTGCCAAATTGTTAAATATACATTGCTGCTCAACGTTCAAGCAGATACACAGACATGCATACTTTAACTTGAATTATCTTAAATTCAATTTTGTATTGCTTCGTCATAGGAAACGACACACGAGATCAAAATTTAACGTTTTGTGTGATTGTAGTTTGGTCCCGCTAGAACTACGCATGGATAAAAAAAGGTTTATTAAAACTGCTCTGTATGAACAACCAGCGTTTGATGGGCTTGAAGTTATGCTGTCTAGTTTGACATAATATGACTCGCTACGTTCAGGATTCTACTAAAGAATCCCTCGCTAAGCTCGGGATTCTACTCTAGAATCCTTCACTTCGCTCTGGATTCAAAAAAGCGCCCTCGCCGTAAAAATATGATTTCGCTCCCTTATGATACAATCTACTATTCCTGTTAGTAAAGTTGTGGTTGATGTAGCCTGATTGATCGCTGTGCAAATGTATTTTACAAAAACAATACCACAATTTGTTATTATTTATAAAATAGAAATAGCAGT
The DNA here is from genome assembly GCA_963576535.1 of Plemyria rubiginata. Taxonomy (NCBI): domain Eukaryota; kingdom Metazoa; phylum Arthropoda; class Insecta; order Lepidoptera; family Geometridae; genus Plemyria; species Plemyria rubiginata. Next base: position 9,764,377 of record OY754905.1, read on the forward strand.
ATGTAAATAAAATAATTATATTTTCCTTATAAATAGGTATCTAAGTTGATTTGAGTGAGATTATAATATTGAGATCTTGTGTCTGATATAATCTATGTGGTAGTTACATACATACATACCCTGAATAACAAATACCCATCTATAGGTAGGTATAAATATATTATTATACTCAATCCGGAGTAGACGTTGTATTGACTACGCGCATCTGCGCCAGCCCTACTTTTTATTACAAGATAAGTACGTATTAACAACAAATGTAATGTTTATTTTAACCCAGTGAAAATGTATTTGTAGGTATAGGAAAATACTCAGACACTCATAGTCTTCTGACTAGAAATCAACTAGGTATATAATTACAAATTATGTTCCACTATGTTCAAATCTGATATAGACACTTTGAAAAAAACCTACCTACAATTAAACATGTTACAGCTACTGACCTCGTATAAATAAATATTAATATTTGAATATTATACTTTATTTTATGAATCTATCAAAATGAACTGATAGAAAACACTGGACGTAAACAGGCACTAAAATACAAGATATCGTTTTGTAAATAATGTACACTACATAAAAAACAATGTCGTTTATCCATTAGAAACGTAACACATAATTTTAAAACCTAATTCGAATGACTCGTATAACCGGATCCGGTACCAAGTATCTACGAACATTCCGCAAGGTCCAACAGTTAGCACCTAGTATTGTCGGTCGGTCGGCGCGGGCGATGAAACCCGCGTTCGCGGCAGCGGTGTCTCCACTCCACTATCACAATATCTAAGCTTCTCTACCGGTGCATAATCATTATTATCACGTATTTATACGCAGGTATGTGTTATAGTCTATCGTTATTTACAGGGGCTCGCAGCGCGATCGCATTTATTGTCGATGGACCAGCGGCGGCATCGGCAGCAGGAGCGGTCAAGCGCGCGGCGGAGGCGGCGGCTCCGCCAGCGATGACGTGGAAGAGGAGGAGGGCGAAGGCGCGGGCGGCGCCGACGCCGGGTGTGCGCCGCCGCCGGCACCTGCCAGCGCCAGAGACCGCGAGTACTCGAGCAGCGCCACGTCAGCAGGGTGCGCTGGCGGGTACAGGCCGCGGTACAGCTCGGGCCGCGCGTACGGGTGCGCCAGCCGCGCTGCTGCCGCCGCCGCGGCCGCCGACTGGTAGAACGCCGAAGCCGACGGCGGCGCGGGCGGGTCTCCGTCCTTGCTGGCCATGTCCGCGAGTGACCATATCCTAGGCTTGACGGAAGCGGGCGTGATGCCCGGCGGCGCGCGCGCTGGCAAGTGCTGGTAAGCCGGATGAAGTGGCCGTTCGTACGGTTCGGGGGACTCGGGTCCGCTGTCTGCGCGCGACTCCGACCACTCAGACTCCGTCCGCTGGCCCAGCAGATCCAGCCGCTGCCGCGGTCTATCACCATCCTCGCTCGAGCCAGTCCCGGAGTCTTTTCCATCTAAAATGGCAATAACCACGTTACTTTTCGGAGTCACGGATAAAATAAGGAGCATTGCGTACATCTAATATTCGTATTATAGCATTCGTATATTCGTAGCATAGCCCTACTAAGTGCACAGCCCGAGTATTACCTAGGTATACATAATGTAGATTATACTCGATACGTACCTAATTCTTTTCCATCGGTGCTCTTGTGGTCGTCGTCGTCGTTGTTGTTGTCGTCGTCGTCGACACGATTTCTGGGCTCCCAAGTCATCTTGTTCTCCTTCTTGAGGCGCCGGCGTGCGTTTGCAAACCAGGTGGACACCTGTGTCAGTGTCATTTTAGTGATGATGGCCAGCATTATCTTTTCGCCTTTCGTCGGGTAAGGGTTCTTCTTATGCTCGTTAAGCCACGCCTTTAGTGTACTTGTGGTTTCGCGTGTAGCGTTTTTTCTTCTGGCTCCATTTAGGTCCATCCCATATCTAGATCAAACAAAAAAGACGCTGTTTAGTTAAAATTAATTCTTCTTTAATGCCAAATAACTGTCCAAGAATGGATGACAGATTGCCTTACTTGTAAAATAAAGTGCAAAATGTTAACGGTTGCAATGAAGCGTGAACCAAACAGTTCCGATTTGGGCAAGATTTAAGATAACTGGATCGAGGCCCCAATCCCTACGCTCGCCCTCCCGCGCTCGCCAGCGAGCCAATGAAAGAGCCAGCATAATAATTGAAATCGAGATAAGCCATCGGCTGCTGCGCCAGCGTTAAGCCTCGGCTTATCTTGGACACAAGAACGTACGCATTTGTTGGTTATTTGAGCTCTATCTTTACTATGAAACTCTGGTAATGCTATTTAACTTAAAATAATATGTTTTTCAGTGATACCTTATTAAATATTCAACATAGTTATTATCAAGAAGCTGTATTATTTGAACATCAAATTTATTCGATTCAATTTTGTATTCGACACCCGAACTTTGTCATGCCAAGCAATCGTGCGTGTAGTAGTAAGTGTTATATCGTATGCAATGCAATATATCGTAATGTTAATGTTTCAACTGGAGAAGTCATTATTAATTTTATTTAGATATACTGGTCCAACTTGGTCCAGCTATGCAACTTTTTTCCTGGTCTGGAGCAAACATTGTCTGCACCATATGCTACCGATGCAACTATCGGGAACTGAAGAGGGTGGAAAACAGGGATGAGCGGTATGGGAAATTAATAAAACTGTCACTTGAATAGCAGAAGTGATGTGCAGCTCCCCTTTGTTTCTCAGCCACGAACGATACTAAGTCTTAAATACAAAAGACTACAGCATCATTTTCGGTGATCATCCTAGCAATATTATCGCGTCTGGTTTATTGTTAAGTTAGTTGTTGACTTAATTTCTTCGTCCCTAATCCGATCGGGAAACTTATAAATAAATACAAAAGGTTGCACTTTATGAAACAGACTCGTTGGCTTACTTTTTTTTGCCGACAGTATCGGTAAAGCTTTAAATTGGTTTTCGTGAAGATTCATGATATCGTCTTTCTCTCAACTCTCTTAGACTCAAATGTAATAAAACAATTTATTAAATTGAAAAAAAATGAGATTTTGTTTTACTTAATGCTTACCACTTTTTTCCGAAAAATTGTATACTTCATAATATATAGTGGCAACATCAAGAATATTTGTTGTATATTACTTATCAAGTCTATATTTACAATAGATATTAAAAACTGCAATATACTTTAATAGTTTAAGATTGAAATGCCGTTGTGCTCAACACATTTTGTTTCAGCTACTGCTGTTAGCTTTTGTGGTATAATGTAAGTTGCGGAGATAAAACGAGGCCGTGGAAATTAAATGACGTTCTCGACTCAAGTCCCATGAATTAACTAACATCCATTGAATTCAAGTGACAATACAAAAGTGGAGCGACGACGCCAAGCTTACGCGTACAAACAAAAAAGCTTCATTTATCCACGGCGTGCCACTTTCACAGCATCCGTGCTCGTGGGGATAGGTCTGGGCGGCTTCATTTTTTATTATTTTGCTACCCCGCAGCGTGGCCGGGGCCAGTGGAGGGTTGTGCAACCCCCTCCTTTACCGCTTTGCGTTCAATTAAATCTCTATCTTTTGTACCACATCGTGCTCCGTTTCAAATAATGAAAAAAGACAAAAGAAGGTTGTGTATTCGGTCCGTAATTGTTGCCTCCACAAATTATATTTTAGTTTATAGTATCACTATACAATTTCGTCTGTCAAAGTCAAAGTCAACGTCAAATAATGTTTATTCAATAAAATCACAAGGACCATCTTGAACCGTCTTAAAACTAGGTGACTAGTGCCAGTCTGTGCCTCAAAACTCAAGGTGCGAGTTTTGTTCTCTCTTTTCAGTTCAATTATAATTAAATTTAGATACATCTGCTCTCGTCACTCGCTTGGATACACCGATAAAAAAAAGAAAATACTTTTTTCGACGTCGTTCATTTTAACCTTTAAAATGAACGACGAACGAACGAATTACGAACTACGTAATATGTGAATTCATCGAAATCCTTTCAGCCTTTCTTATATGAGCGGGAATAACACAAATGTAGATACACACTCACAAACGTTCGCATCAATAATATTTATAGAATTTAAAATATGCGTTCTCATCTATTAGTCATAATAATACCTTTAAATACAAAGTGCCGCTAACTTTACAGCTAATATAACATAGCAGCAAAAAACAGCAATTTTATACTTCAAGACCTATTAGAGCAAACCATACTATCTGATGCATTCCTAAAATCATTAACTGCGCGGTCTTACTCTGTTTTATTTAGAAAGAAGTAAAATTAAAAAACAGGCGTTTCGGGGCGTGGGCGAACTGAGTCTCATCATAATGAAATAAAGGTAAAAGGTACCGCCTTGTTAGCTATCCCGGAATTAAAGCGAGGCAGTGCGGTCTGTTCTGGTTAAATTTAATTTCAGCTCGACACTACACTACGATCTCGTTATTCCAATAAGCAATATAGATTAGCCTGCATTATCGTTTTGTTGTGCGATTCTCTGAAGATTTTCAGTTTGTTAGAAATAATCTGAACTAAGCTTTTAAAGTTTATTCATAATGATTGTTTTGTAAATGGAAACGATCGATTAAATAAAATGTAATATTGCACTTAAAAAAATTGTGTTTAATAAAAAGTATGCATTCAAAAAGTTTTTAAGGCCTCCGTCGAGGAAGACATGTATGAGTTCGAAGCTTTTGCAATTAGAAAACCTATAATGAACTCATGAAGTGTGATAGCTCTCAAGTTCAATGTTCCAGTCTACAGTCTTTTAAAACATAGGTTGGTATACGGCGAATACAAGAGCAGGTACCTCACCGTCGCCGTTTCGACATTTTGCAAGATATAAAATCACTCCCATTTTATAAAAATCGCAATTGACCATTTTGTTTGCAATCACATTGCACACAATTTAGTAAAAAAACATTTTATTCGATACAAATTCACCTACTCAAGCTCTTGTCTTCACCCGTCAAACAAATACTCGAAACACCAGAAAAATATCAAATGTATGCCTTAAGTACCCGTGAAAATATCTTGAATATGTTGTACAAATATGTTGGATTTAACATTTAATTTATACACACATATATAAATTAAATAATGTTATAGGTAACATGGAAAACGTTATTTCTTCGTAAAGCTATTCCATGTTACCTGCCGACAAATGAAACGGATATGTAGGTACTTGTCCGAGGCGTAACAATATCCTCATTTTGTATGACTGATCATGCCGCCGACCATCTTGACGTAGGTAGGTAAAAGACAACATGCTCAAAGATATAATGTTTCTTTTATAGTTTACCAATGACATCGCCGGCACCCATATAAAGTTACACGGTGCGATATTTAGTAAGTTAGTAGATGCACTTTTTCTTACTTACACTTCAGCGGTTTAGTCAACATTGTTATCCAGCTATGAAATTAAAAGGTTCATTTGATACGTGGAGACCGTTTTTGTAAAACAATGCTTTTAACTTTGTATAGAAAAGTGGGGTGTAGTATTTCATGTGTCAATTGAATAGTGTTTTGTTTCATAGCTGTCAATGTTTCATGTGGTGCCAACGTTTTTAGTAAAAATAACACAATGTCATGCATTTGCATGAGTAGGTAGGAACCTATTATTATTTTAATTGTAAATTAAAATTCAATCGCCTTTATTTAAGTATTTCGAAGATTACGATTATACATGTACACATCAGTTGAAGTTTATTAGCACAATGCGCATTTAGTTAAAAAGCACGTTCGCGCAGACAAGCTCATATTATTATAGGCAACACGTGAAACTGCAAAGCGTATCGCTTTCATGCTCTAAGCTAGAGGTAAGTTTTCATTAACACAATTTCAGATAAAAATTATTATTCGGGTCGGCGGTATGAAATGGGTGCACGCCATGACCAATCTCAGCCTAGGGAGTAACATTTCAAAAGCTACCTACAGTTTCTAAATATATTTGTAGGTAGATAGGGCACAGGGCAAGCGGGGGCGCGGCACGCCAAAAACACATTACCAGCCGGCAACGCGCTATTACGGACAACCGCACGCGGCCTGCTAGCCGATAGCTGCCACCCGAACATGCTATCCGACGACTAATTGGTCAGCTCCATGCACAAAAACCCATAATAGAAACGATTGCGAGGGAAGCCGCTACACCAATTTAAAACGATAATAATCCCGAGATATGAACGTGGCTGCGTACTTTAGGTACGTTGTCGGACCGCACTACGCTGAATGTTTCACCACGTTCAAAATTCTGTAAAACAAGGGCCAATCGTAAAGTTAGGTTTATATGAAGGGCGTGGAGGCTTGGGCGGTGCATGTCACTTGACAAACGAAGCGGAAAGTCACCACCGGGGCTTCGTTAGCCTGCGCCATCTTTATTTTTGTTTGGGGGCACCAATTTATTCATTGGTTTATGATTTTAAATTACCTCGACAGTGATGAAATAACGGAGGGTGGAAAGAATACTTGTATATGAAGGCTGCATCACTGATTGTTTAGTTTATTGGATTGTTTATGTAATGTGCGTAAAAGAAACGTAGTCATGATAAAAGCCGATCTTAATTCACTGGATTGCAGTTTGATAAGAAAATGTCAAGTAAACAATGTAGAGAAATGTATTCACATAACAACAAAGTGGTAATTGACATCAATCAATTTTGTCGTTGCAATGAACAAAAACAAGACACTGTTGTGCTTCTTTATCAACAGCAAATTATTTTTCTGTAAACTTGTCATGACCCCGACGACGCTGTTGATAATAAAGGTAATTAAAATTTTAATGATTTATTTAAATAAAAACATTTTTAAGGGTTCCTCGCTGCAAAACTTCTAAGGATCTATGCTAATATAATAATAATAAATATATATAATAATTATAAATAAAAACAACGCTGCCTGCCGGGCAGCAAATCGACGATCGTGTCGGGGCGATCCTGTCTTATCGTGTCTGATATTAAATTTATTCATTTGCAGAATATTAGTCAGATAAAAAATACACGAAATTGTATCAGAATATTACAAATCATTTTTTGGTCGGTTTGCTCATTTTGTGGTTGTACGGAATTATAAGGATGCGAGTCCGTTTCGAACTTCGCTAGTTCTATATAAATTATTAAGTCATTGTAATTAGTCTGCTGTCGTATAACAATTCAAAGAAAACATGATTTTACAGCAAAATTTAAAACACAACAACCAACGGTCAAAAAATTATTATATAAACAATATAGTCCTGACCCCACACGAGGTTTCAATATGTCGTGGGTGTTACTAAAACTACTAACTACGCAAAAACCATGGTATGACCTACACGCTAATACACAGTTCTCTTGCACTTACTCAATGTTAACATTCGTTACCTCTGACTCGCACTCTTGGGAGATATTGATTTGCGCCGTCTTAAGTTTCGTTTAAAAATACCACAAGACCTAGACATATTTGCACATTTTCAACATTTGCAAAAAGGTAACACATGATTAATTGACATGTTGAAATAAAAATAACAATGTCGGAATCTTCGCATTTTTTTATGCAAAAAACAAGCAGGCAAATGTTACAGAGGGACAATAAAATATTTTCCCATTGCTTTATTAACAAGATTATAGATAACAGTGATCAATCAATTTTATTAATTTTCTATTGCATCGCGGGAAAACTTGTCTACAATAAAAAGATAAATGCGCTTGAGTTTTTATCATCCTATTAAAAAAATATTAGAAACAGTCACTTATCAACCTACAGAAAAAATAAGGAACTGTTACGTTTGCAGACGACCATTGAGTTTATAAGGTTATATTTATTATTATTTTACTTGTTCATTATCGTACTTACACTTTATTGTTTCGTGAATTCATAATGAGTAAAATATTGCAACGTTTACAACGTTTACGTTAGCAATAAAAAAATAAAAACTTATGCAAGTTAGATAAAATGTTGACGTTCTCTGAGTTGATAGTAGCTACGCACTCGACCTCCCAAAGACTTATCAACGTTCACTCTCACTAAGTTCCTGAGAGATGTCGACCGATGCCATTTATTTATCGGACGTCAATCAACGGTTGAGTAGTTGGCTCGAAGCGCAATATGTTCCTAGTTTGTCGATATGCTGTGCCCTGGCGCCACTGATGTCCTGATAGCCTGGCCAGACCTCACAAGACGTCTTATGTAGAACGTATAAAGTAGTGAAAATTAAGTGTCGCGATCATGGTTCATTTGCTATCTGAGGTCACGTCTCATTTTATTACTGACATATTATTTGTATCGAGGAACATTGAATTTCATGTGGTAGGCGAGCATTGTTTCGCAACGCTGTCAACCAATCAATTGTGCAACTGTTTCGTCACACACGACGTTTATTATTTTAAGCACTGATACGATTTTATTAAGTAACTGAGATAGTATTTTACATTTTGTATGTAAGTTACAAACTTAACTAATATCATCGGTCTTACGTATTGATTTAAACCTATCGTTTTAAAATAATAGATTTCTTTCAATATTCATAATTCATCGCTTATACAAAGCGTTGTTTTTCCAGTTTCCATTCTGTGTTGTTTAAAAATTTTATTTAAAATCTTTTAAAAACACTCGGATGAACCAGAATATAACTTTCTCCTAGCGCACTAATTAAACACATTATTAGCAGGTACGAGTAAATATTGAAACAGTTCTCAATGAACCTTACCTTTACGCAAAAAAAAAGTTTTCTAACAAATTATTATTTCTATCAAAGTACCTAAATATGTCTTTTGCTTACATTGTAATTGTACATGATTTATATACCGTCAGAGTGTAACTTTTCACTTGCCTATGCGGGATGCTGTACCTAGTATCCGAGCCAGAATTTAAGAAAGCTTTCTATATACTCGTAAACAGGTGCGTTCTTTATTAGCAACATGCCATTTGTATCAAAGTTTCGTATTAATGTGTCCCAAAAATTATCACAATAGGTATAGTAAAATATTAATTAATGATTTATTTAATTATCTTCATAAAATAATGCGATTGACATGATTTAAATAATTTTATTAGATTATTAATATTTTTGCAGGGAAGCAGGAGCTTAAGAAGCAGGATCTGGAGATTCCAAACCACACCAACCTAACATCATATTTTATTGCAACCTGGATTCACAAGCAATACATTATTTATGATTAACAAATTCTTAGTCGTCATGATTTGTTGGTTGAATTAATAAGAAAGTAACATTTATCCTATACTTTTCCAAACATGTGTAAAAAACCTAAATAAAATTGGCATGCTAAATGTGAAACTTGAATAATATTATTATTTCTAGTGAAACCACTTCCTAGACTGTACCTACGAGTACAAACCATCTACAGCTGGTTCGACATCGGCTATACATGTTGTACTAAAATCGATCATGGAACCACAAACTGCATCTCGTAAGACACCACTACTATGTAAGCTAGTATACTGACAACAGATGCTGCTTCTCAATTATTCACTATTCAAAATACATAGTTAGTGGTAGATAAAACTACCTAGTTATTTTTATAACAATCGTACAATACATGAAATGTATGTAATGTTATCATTAGAAATGTTTCGTGAATGAATTCATTTGCTTATTTAAAATAGCAACTTAGTCATCACAAAACGATTTATATACCCGAGAAAACTGACAGGTTCACGACGACTTTGATCCTTATACACCGTAGATAGCCCCTGAGATCTCTTTGTACCAAGTACGACTTTCAGATTCTTTGAGGACGTTGTGAGATATGTCCAAACATTAGGGGAGACCAGTAAAAACCCGTACACCTGGGTAAAACCGTATAGTATAGGTCTATTGTCGTCAATCATTCAAATTTCCTGCGCCTAAGCAAATGCTTGCTGCAAAGAAGAAGAAGAAGTAAATATAGTCGACCAATCAGAGCAATTTAGTCAAAAAACACTAATCGCGACATAGGATTGCACTTTACGAAGACATTGCATTATACTGCTTTTTGGTGGTGTTGATGTAATTCCTATTAAAATTCAAGCAATTGTCGTAAAATTTACGTGAACTGCAGGTAAGTCGCTCATTAACCAATATTAACCATATAAATTTACACGTAATTTATGATATTTTTACTGGCGATTAACTTGCATATGCAGTATGACAATGTGTGAAATGTTGGCAAACATACCCGTGGGTCAAAACCGTACGGGGTAAATCCGGCTATATAAGATTTTGACCACAGCGGATGAAACTTTAATTTCCTTGCATTTTGTTTCAGATGCTACAAATGATAAATAATCAACAAAGTCAGGATCCAGATTATATGAAAGCAGCCAACAAATAATGACATAATAAGTACTACCGCGAAGAAATATAGTACAAGTCGTATAGGTGAAGGTTGTGTGCAATGTATGGGTTGCAAGGGCTTGAAGCTCATGAAGCACTGAAGGCTGTGCAGGCTACAATTCAAAGGAGCTGGACGATTTTACATGCATAGGATGTTTAGCTGAAAGCTAGCTTCAATGAGCCAATATCGCATATGGTATACGGTTTTGCCCAGGTGTTAGGGCGAAACTGTAAATAATAGAATTTCGCTATTTTTCTGTTAGTTTTGTTTTTGTTAAATTTGTATGTAATTGATAACCTAGATAAATATAATATTTAAAAATGTTTATTTGATACATTTGTTTCTAGACATGAACGACCTACAAGCCTAAATGCCCTAAGGCCCTGCCCCGGTCTCCCCTACTTTTGCATTTTATTATACCCACATTTTGCAGTAGTAAGTATTCCGAAATATACGTGACAGATTCCGAGCCTATTGCTGGTATATTATGACTAAAACCTTGTCATTATTTACGTAAACGGTCGGTTTTGTATCTGTGATTGATCGAATTGAATGAATTCGTTAACAAGCTAAATTCGAATGACACATTCATTTCCAACAATCGTATTATTGAATAGCATTAAATAAAGTAGATTGTCGACAAGCTCGCCTCGCTGCCGCTGCTGACCGATAGGAAAAAGGAAAGAGGAAGCGGCCAATGCGACTAGAATGAAATTAGCCTGCCGGTCAATTACTCCGAACCCAGTGCGGCTTACTAATGGCACGCGCACCGTCTCCTGAATACGGCACCGCTCATTTATATGCCTTTGCGCGTACTCTTTATTGTTCCATAGATCGGTAATACACGGCAGGACTGGCACTTTATGCTGTAAATCGTTGTCTGTACACGTATCCACGATTAACTGTGTGCTGCGTCCGTACTCGGACCAGGCACCGTGTCGGTACAAGCCGCTGCTGCGCGAGCGTGGATCGATGACATCATGTCCGGAATGGACTGGCCACACACAAAACATGAGGGTACGTGTTTGATTGACTCTTATTCATCGCTGCGCATTCTATAACGTTCCCGGCAGCGCGGCCGATGACGCATAGCCCTTCAGACTCGCCCGACTCTACTTATCGGTTTGACCTAACGCTCTGTGTGCGATCTCAATCTGATACAAAAACTGGATCATTAATGACAACACTAATACGATACGTTACGTCTAACACTAAACTATCATTAATTCATATTGCGTAGGTTCATTCATTTGGTATAGTGCTCGAACGCTACATTCATCGTATGTAAATTATCACTTCATTCTAACTGGGAGAAAAAGAATGCTATTACTCCAAGGATTTGAACAATTTATGCGTCATGTTAGCTTCCCTCGGGGAGCAGCGGCTATCTATATATCGCTGGGTGCCCCGGTGGACGAAACAATCAATGTTTGCGTTGCGTACGAATTGATTCTTCACTGGGCACCATGATATGAATGAATCATGAAGCACGCGACTAATCCATAGGTAGCGAAGTCGCCATAACACTGATTTAATTCTCAGAACTTCAGTCAGCATTTTATCATCCTCAGCTTATCACAGCAATTTAAGTATATCTCAGCCAAAAGTCAAAAGTTGTGATATATTTTTTTGATGTCAACCCATGGTCTTCGTTACAATAAAAACCTATATTTTATTCTGTAATTTTTGTAATAATTGATTATCATAACAAAATTCATGTTTGTTTAAACTTTAAACAAACATGTGTGTAACAGTGACTCTTTAAGCTTTAAAGAGTCACTGTTAGGTGCATTTGCTGGGTACTTCTCACTGTGATGATTATTAAACGATGTGACTATACGAGAAATTAATAATTTTATCATGCGACTTTTCAAGCACCGCCGCGAGCTTTTTTTTGGGAAGTTATAACCATTACGAGAATACAATCGCAATTTCTTCCTGTCGTAAATAAACTTCGGCGCCGCGGCGGTATGAGTAATCATTACTTTTGTGTGCACAATATCGGGCGACACCAAATAGGTTGGTACGTGCCCAGCATGAGGGATGAAACCTCTCCCTAATTCGACACTCACTCTATTATCACTCGTTTCGAAGAAATTCGTCTGTGTTTTGTATGGTGTAGTTGAATTTTCCGTTTGTAATTATGTCGGTGAACAGCGGAAGTGTCGGTGTTGGTTGTAACACCGGTCACGATGCCTTCGGTTGACGACCGTCCGCGCTGCGCCCGCGCCGGGTAACGGGCTCGCGCCGGCTATGGTATGAGGCGCGACCATCTTGCTCATTTATGGAACCACATTAATTTTACTTAGGCTACAACTCGAGGTGACAAAGTATATGCCTGGTTAATAGGCTTTTTAGCGTTTCGCATCCCAAAAGGAAATAGCGGAAACCTCAGAAAATCATAATCTCTATTCTAATCGGAAAAATGGCAATACAAAAAAGAAGACGCGAAAATAAAAAATTGTATTTGAGATACAGTTTTCACAACGAACATTTATTTGCTTAGTCTATTGCCAATGTTGTAATGTATTTTAGTTTGCAGTGTGATAATGACAAACATATTTTATTATAGCCTCTATAAAATGGCTAAAGTTCGACTAAGAGGTTTTATTTGTTTGAGTCCATTCCGGAAATGGGATGTCGCTCTTAATACAAATCTGTTATGGACCAACTTATATTCAAATTAAAACTTGTGAAAACTTTGAAAATTTTCTAAATATGAGCATGAAGTAGTACGGAGTAATTGAAATAAAGTTGAGCACGATATTATTTCCGTAGCCGCTTAGAACTGAAGATATAATACAGCAGAGCTACGTCAACACCGTACTATCACAGGAAAACGACTTTATAGAAAATAAGTAGCTATTCTTTATTGATTATGATAAAAGTTTCCAACTACGGTGGGGACTCTGATGAGACCTGAAAAAGCGTTGCTGTGTCTCAGGAGACACTTCTGTCCTCTCAACTCGAGATCGATTAGATTATTTTTAAAATGTATTCTGTTAATTTTTCAGAATAACATCTCGACACGCGGCAATGTATTTATTTAGACGATCAAATCTGATTATTCAAAGTCAAAGTCAAATAATGTTTATTCAATAAAATCACAAGGACCATCTTGAACCGTCTTAAAACTAGGTGACTCTAGTGCCAGTTCCACGCGACCAACATCGAGAAGAACAGGCAACAAACTCGGCTTGGTATCTATCGCTCTTTTGTATGTTCCTCGTTGCAATGTAATAAAATACCTACACTATTGAAGCTATATTATTCTGAGGGATTAATGAAGTAATCATTTAGTTTCATTTCGTAATTAAAGAGTTTAGGAATAAGAGAGTAACGTAAATGAACTTTGGTCTTATTGAAACAAAATGTCCTATAATTACAACAGTCCATTTATATGGCTTATTATTCAGTTTCACAGTGTGGCCACTCGAGTGATCAAAGTAAGATAGATAGTCATCGGAAAGCAGCCGTCTCACACACCTGCCGATGTCTTGTCTGTATTGAAAACCTTCTATTACATGCAGTTACCTGGTTATTAGTCCAGCGACGCCCCTTTGAAGTTTTACAACAATTTAATTGTATGTTTTTGTTAACGCTTGTAGTTTTTCAACTGACACGTTGTTTCATTTGCAAGATTTATTATCATTGACCTGAAGAAGTCCTCTGTTGGGAAATGCCTATAAATAAATAAATAAATAAATAATGCTGGACAATCCACACAGCACTATCTAGCCCCAAAGTAAGCTACTAAAGCTTGTGTTATGGGTACTAGATAACTGATATATTTAATACATTATATAATTACATAGATAGATATTTTTTATTATACATAGAAAACACCCAGACCAATGAACAAATTTCTGCAGATCATACACAAATTTGTTCCGAGGCGGGAATCGAACCCGCAACCTCTGCGTCGCAGGCGGACTCTCGCCCGCTGCGCCACTGAGGTCGTCATCGTTATATCCGAGAATCACGCATAATGGACTACCCTAGAGTCTAAATGCGGATACAAGAGTCCAATACAAGTATATCCGGGAAGTATAATTTTGAGCTCTACCTATCTACCGACTTCTCACAGTCTTCACAATTTCGTTGGTCTATCGGGACATACCGTCGTTTGTTTCGTCTACTAGTTCGTGATTGCCAATCGGTTGATCCTTTATTCTTCAGCGTTTTCATCTTAAGGTGGTATGGGACGGTTTTTGAACAGCTGCAAATCTACTAGAATGTAAAAAAATGCATGAAGAACAACAAAAACTTTAAAATTGAACATGTACTCGAGCGCTGTGTAAAGATAGGAAACGTAAATAATGATAATTTTCTCGATAAAAAAAAACATAAAGAGAACACTAAATCGATATTTCAAACAACATCCATTACTAAGAGAGATTTTCTTGAAATCATGTCAAAGTTATATCAAAAGATAGGGATTAATATTTACTAGCGCTGTGTGATTTTTTATTATTCATTATTATTAATCTCTGAGAGGAAAATTTAACGAAATCTAGCTGTTCAAATGCTCGCGCCGAGCAGCCAGTACCACCGAGACGTCTTGGAGGTTGGAGGTTCTGGGATATCCTCGCCTTTAATACCTATTTTCTGAAAATATTTTGTCCCACCGTGAGAATTGGACCCGTATCTGTAGGTTTAATTTTATCTACCACAGAGGACGTCAATACACATTTGTTAGAAATGTCTAAAGTTAGTTTAAACTGTATAATCAACTTTTATTTTTTTCATTGTTTTCTGTATAACTTTTTCATACATAAAAACATTAATTAAACACTTTACTGTGGTAGTAAAATAATGATTGTATTTTTTTCACGTTTGAGCACACAAAGCCGTTTTCGTCAGTTGAATAACAAAGATCACTTTCAAATTTCAGGTGAATTTAGGTGTCAGAACTACGCGACTAAATCTAGAATCTAGGCTAAGTCGCGTGGTTAATCTAGGCCCTAGAGGAACAGGCTCTGTTGTTTCCCAGTTCACCTCCATGGTGACGACGCGGGAGTGCCGCTGGGTCGTTTAGTGGGTACACCGGACCACGGGCCGGGGATCCCCACATATCCCCCCATCTTCCAATGGGGGACAGTGGGGGATGCGTAACACATGTTTCCCAGCGACAAAAAAAAGACTCCAGAGGAACAGACAACATACTTAAGTATTGGTTCCTTCCGGATTTTCAGTTTTATCCTCATTACAAAATAGTATTTGTGAAGCTTTATTGTGGTGGCTATCGAACTTAGTGAGGCATGTTCGGAACATTGTAATTTTTATCTACCAACTACGGATTTTAGGATTTAGCACTGTAGATTCCTAATTTTAAGTTTCTAACCCTCTATTTAGCTATACGAGTGGCAGAAGACAGCGTCGGAGTGAGACCGTACAATTGTTTTAAGTTTTCCAAAACTATCTCGAAACTTATTACACAAAAAAAATACTGTTAGTATTCAAAACAAATGAAACTTGATCACAAAGCATTAATCATTTGTAGTGCCTAAAAAGATTTAGTGTGACGTTTCTACAACCTACCTGTATAAGTGTAGGTTGTAATTTATCATATATTATTTGAGTTTAAAGTGCAACTTTAAACTCAAATAATATATGATAAATTTAAGTTAAACAAAACAATGAAGTAATCTGAGACGGCTTTGCATGTTTCAGGATTTATATAAGTTTCTTATATAGATATATAGATTGTATAGTCCGTTTAAGTTTTCGAGTTGGCTACCTCAAACAACTGTTTGGGTCAAACTTTTAGGTTAACTATAACTTGAAAGATTCAAGTATGTTAACATGAAACCAACAACGGAAAGTGAATGACGTAATGTGAATTTGCCATTTTTATCACACTACTAACGATAGTGTATTCATTTTAAGGCCGTATTAAAATGTTATGATGGTAATCATACGCATTTTACTCCCACCTGATAAATCACCAACGTTGTGAATATCGCGGGAAGTAGATGGTTGGAAATTATCGAGGGTGCCGAATGTTTATCAGTGGACTTCTTTAGGCTGATGATGAGTCAAATGCCCATTTTATTGCAAAGCGGCGTTCAATCGATCACCAATTTACTTGTTTAGCCCACTTAAATTAGAAATGTGTATGTTATATTATTTTAAAATGATCCATCAAATTTGATTTAATAGATATCAACAACTAGCCCGATTCGGTTAAAAATTGAAATTGGAATGAGCTGAATTATTGCTCTTGAGTGTAACCAGTAATAAAAACTGCAGAAATGTTGTTAAATCATCACAATTACCGTGCTAATAAGTTGGTGCATTAATTTTCGGTGCAATATTTACGGTATTATTAACTAACATTCTCTACAACTGAGGTGTTCGTAAAGTCTGATCACGAAAATGTGATATGTATCATGTCGGAAGTTGATACTTATTGATGGGATCAAAATACGCTTCGTCCCAGCTCCTGTTAACAGTAGAGCCAAAATAAAGTAATAAAACTACACGAAAAAGTTTAGATTGCATGTCAGTATACACAGCGCCAAAATCTGTCATAGATACGAGTATGTGATCAGCGTACCTCGATTCTCTTCGTCTGATTGAACGCCCAACACAAAAACAGTTCTACATGAGTTGTATTTTAACATTACTGCAGTATTTCTTTTTGAGTTCTTGCAAGTTGAAAACGATATTTCCTATTTCTATTGACATGAAACCGATGCTAATTATAATTACATGACTCAAGCGCGTCTAACAACACGTGGCAAAAACACCCTGAGAAGTCTGAGAACTGCTACGGTTATGATTACTTTCCTATTCGTGTAGCCATCAATAAGCTCGCCGACGTTCACCCACAGAGCAAAAACTCCCAAACAAAGTAGGTGCGAACCCAGTGATGTGTTTATAATGCATGATTGAATATGTATTGAAAATGTCATGCCAGTAAGTTTCAGAGTTTTTGTTTAGTTAGAGGATAGCTCTATTTCCGATATACTTTTTTTTAATTTTTCTTTGCAAAATTATTTACCTTATTTAAAGATTAATTTATTTTTTACTTGTGTAGTCACTAGTCAGATAACGAATGAATCGCCGACGAAAAAAATAACTACTAGACAACTTCATAAATTTTAAAGTACTTATAGTGCAGTTCTTATATTATAAGTTCTTATATTGCGATATACGTATCTAATTTACCGTTCTACAATCAAGGTCTTTTAGATAGATAAGAGATATGAAAAAATCGCAGAGGAATACGTCAAAGGAACGTCAAAACAAGTGAGTTTATAATTTATTGCGTATTTATTTACTGTTAGCGGCATTAATTATGAATGTACCGACATCAAAAACATGGATACTATATCGGAAATCTGATACAACATTCATAATTATCTCATAAACCCATGTTTTGTTACCTTTGCAGTTCGCCGCTATCAGTTTACATGACTGTGTTGGTTATCTACTGTGATGGTTGTATACCTATCTACACATGCGTATGCGCTGCTATAGATAACGTGTATTCTAAAACTGCCCAAAAATACTTTAGTGACTTACAAAATAATTGAAAACTATAAAAGTCTTGATCTGCTCATGGCGTATAGACTGAAACTTGATACAATCAATCTAAACCGTAGATTTGCGTTGCAGAATTCGCAATTTACCTACATGGAGACTGCTGTTATTAAGTTAGTTCCTATTGTCATATAGTTAAGGTTGTATCATGTTAAACGTGTGCGATGTACGCACGTGTGTGCGGGTAACCTGTATAGTTTATTGCATGTCCTGGGTGGTATATCAATAATATATCAACCGGTAACTTACCGGTGCTATATACTTGATTTTTGGTGTTCGGTTACGTTTTTGCCGTCATATACTTTAATATACGTAACTACTAATTGCGTATAGATCAAGCGGATGACATAGTTGTCTTTGTCTTAAATTTGTGAAAAGCTCAAATTGTACACATTACTTATAGCACTCATACTTCTATTCTCATAGGTGCACATTTACACTAGTGTACGTTTGTTCATAATTACCTCAAACTCGTTACTTATTTGTAACTCCACAGAGTATGTAAAATAATAATTCAGCAGAACTATATCAAGATAAAGCGTTATTGAAATTATTCAATATAATAAAGTTTAATAACCAAATTTTGAAACGAATGAAAATTAAAACCTTGTGACAATCGGGCCTGCCTGAGACTATTAAGAAAAAAGTACTAACCTGTAGTACTAAGGTCGAACCTTATAATTATATGACATGAATTCAAATGGTTAACAGGGTTCACACGATCAAGTCTAGTAGAAATAAGCAGCAAACGTGGCTTTGCTTCCACAACGTTTTTAGGGTTTCGTTTCCTTATGTAAAGAAACCCTTATGGTGATACTCCGCTTGTGCACAGAGTTCATGTGCAGCATTGCCATAACTATTTGCCATCGACTTGTCGTGAAGACTTTGCTTGTAATGAAATAAGTTAAAAGGAATTTTTTTAAGAAACATTTACCTAGATTGTTTAATGAGCTCTCAAAAAAATAGTGAAACGACCGTTACGATGATTTTCGCTAGATATTCCCCACACAACATGTTCGCGCAGATTTCGTCACCTATTCGTAATTCTGTAAATTGACATCACTAGCGCCACCTGTGCAATTTATTTAGCAAGAAAACCCAAAGGAGTGAAGTGAAGCTAGTGTCGTGAGCGCGGATCTCTTTTGTTTAGAGAATGGATACTCTGTACCCACTCAACAATTGATGACGTCACTGATGTCAGTATGGAAACTTAGCCAAAGCTCAGAAGAGCTGTTCCTAGAGGCGTCATACATTTCCAATGAGGATAACGAGGTCAGTTTTACATTCCATTATGCCTTATGAATACTGTATTGTTTCATAAAATAATCCTATCTGGAACGATGTTGTGTAAGATTTACTTATCTAGCTGTTACCTAACTAGCTGCTACCTAGCACGTTTTGCGTCTGTCGAGATGCTGACCTATTTTTATTGTTGATACTTCTCGTTGATGGAATAAATAGAAGGCCTACTTGATGTGCAGTGACAATCGTTACGAATAAAATACCAAAGCATTGCCTTGCAAGTAACAAGCAGGGCTTGCCCTTTTTTTAAACTGATTAGACCGTCTTGTGACTACAATCTCACCTGATGGTAAGCGGCGATTTAGCCAACGTTGGAGCAGAACGATGCACTATTCTGCGACATGCATAAAAAGATTGCTGTATTTTGTCAATTACGTATTTCTTAGCACGACCAAACCCTGTGCCCTACCCGATACAGAAACAAAGAATGCGAGAAGACCGTGGATGGAGGCATCTGAAGATACGTACTTTAAATCTGAGGGATATCCTTGGTCAGCAACAGACTCATCCAGACTGCTGCTGATGATTAAGTAGTGTAAACTATAGTAACTTACCCGTTAAAAGGATATCCAGCAAAAGCTGCATCATAGGGGTGGTAGACGGTGGGGTAGGGCCAGCTCGCTGCGCTTGCTGCCAAATTTTCCTTTAGCTCTATTCCAGCGGCCTGTTGAACAAAAATGGTTATTAGTAAACATATTAAATACAGGGTTCCTACTCTTAACTTTATCGAGAATTAAAAACCGTGTTTAGAGTGATCGAAAAATAATTTAAGGTGAAATGAAAGACAAATATTATTTTGTATATTAATCCCGATCTAGGAGTGTACTCTTATGTTAATATTTAAGGAATTTAAAACAGATATAAAGATTCAATTCATGTCTTGAGATAAGGCTTAAGAAGGGGTATATTATGAGAGACACCACTCCCGGAAACTGAAGCTGCATACTGCAGCTTCAGTTTTCGGGAGTGGTCTTTTTGCACCCTGTATAATCGTTTCCGGTAGCTTAAACATAATCCATTACTAAAATGATCCTCGACGGATTGATTTCTTGATCGATCGCTCTAACATTTTGTTCTTGACTATTATTATTTAATGGGTAAGATACCGGCGCGAGAGCATCAATCATCTTTCGGTCGACAAATGTATCTTTGTTTTTATAATCTCAAAGGGATTGTTGAACTTTGCTTTCTTTCATGTATTAATGATAAACTATGAATTAAACATATCGACAGTCTATTTTGATCCAATTAGCTTTAAAATAACGTAAATCAATTTATATACACTCCTTGCGCAAACATATTGATCGTTCGGTACTAAATCCCAGGATCCAAGAAAGAATTGCGTAAAAAGCTGGACAGGGTTCAAAATTTATTACAATACATTAAAAATAAGTTAGGGGCGTCTTAATACGGTCAGCCAGGATAAATCTATCAAAAGATTTTGTTGTCCAACAACTTCATTGGTGGCCGAATCGAAAATCCGATAATAAATTTGACTCAAGTACGACAGCGTAATCCAGTCGCACTGTCGTTCTTTGTTGCTGCGACCTTTCTGATATAATTCCACTTTTCTGTTAACTTCAAATAATCGGCCTAAGCCGAAACGCGAAACTGCAGTTATGCTGGATTTATTGTTTTGTTAACATAACAAAATAATGCTGACGTCACTTTATAACTTGATGGAATTTCAGGCATCATGCTATTTCCATTGTATTTCGAAGTATTCTTCCACCCTGAGCAAAAATATGGATTGTTTCCACAAAATATAGAATACCTAATCCCAAACTATACATAGTATATTTTACTTGGTGTATAATTATTTAAATATCGGATATTCTGAATTAAACTGTTTTTTTTTTTCATTTTCATGTTCCAGTAATCCAGCGTTCCTGTAAATATGATATTTCGAAAAAAAAACTGATTTTAAAGCGGGCTTTCTGAAGATCCATATAGATCGTTTTGCCAATTCGATTTTGGCAGCGATTTTTACCCCATATTAGACCAAAAACGTTTATTTTCATAGTTGTCATCAATGTGTAAATACAGAGCATTACAATTCTTTATTATTATAATTATCACTCTTTTTCTCTCATTTACAGCTCCTGTCGTTTTATCGTTCAATATTGCCGACCAAGTTGATCAATTACTTTGATATGGGACAGAGACGACGAGATGAAATAAACGAAATAAAGGCAGCAAAAATACACGTATTACCAACAAAGCCCGCTCATGATCTTTATTGACATGAAGATTATGACTTTTATGAAATTTATCTATAGTGCTATTAACATTAATTTTGGTCTGGAATATTATAATGTTTTTTATGGAACGAATAAGTTTAATCCTCTGAAAGAGACGGTGAACACGCAAACGCAGGTAGCTTGAAACGGTATCACCGTGAGTAGCCAGCTCAAAAACGATTATAAATAGTTACGGAAAAAATAATATACCATCACTTTTATTGTACACTGTTTTAAGCCTTTACTGACATTCTAATCGCGCAGTCCGTGCTTGTTCGGATTTATACAAGAAATGGATTATTTTAAACGGGATCATAAGACTAGTCTTTGAAATAGATGTTTTATTTCGTACTTTTCGGAAATGAACACCAATAACTTTTACGTCGTACAATGCCAAATAGTACTTTGGCTTTGCACCATGGCAATTTTTTTTTCACTAAACTAAGACAGTAGCTTTATCTAAAATCAGAGCCCAACATTTTATAAAAATGAAATAAAAATTACCTTTAATCTATTATAATGGTTCACAATTAAAAAAAACAAGATTCACAATAATTCAATTCCTAATAACATAATATTTTAAAATGATTCTCTTATGAAATTCATATATGATAACAAATTATAATTTTGTAGTAAAATAAGATTATAAATTGTAAAAGTCGCCTCACGGGCGTATGCCTCATCCATCTCACGCCATAGCTGTCTAATAATATAATATAATATTCACTTACCTCGCTATTAGTTTTATTTCTCGGCTTGTGTTCTATTTTATATTGCTATTTAAGTTCGATTTTATTTTAATTTTTGTATTTTTCTCTACTCTAATTTACTCTTTGTTTATGTATCTATACGTCTTATTTGTTTCTGTTCATACACTTCTTGGTAATTATGTGGGTTGGATGTCCGTGACATCACTGCGCGGCCCTGACGGAAGACCAGCGTTAGTTGCTAGCCAACTGACTTAATGCTGAGTCAGGGACCGTTTTGCTTTTTCTTAACTTCATAGGTATCTTAGTAGTATTATTTTTTTTTTTTTCTTTGTAGTATGTTTGTTATTTATAAGTGCCTAGTTAAGTTTTTGCAAATAAATATGTTTTCTTTCTTTCTTTCTTTCTTTCTTTCTATCCCTAGCTTGCCTCATCCAGTCTGGTCCGCTTGTCTCATAGAATATGTCATCTTACCGTATTTTTGGCCATACTCTTTTCCTTTTTTTTTACAATATGATTTAGCTTTGTCTGGTTCCTTATGGTTTTGTACTTGATTTTTTTAGACAGTTTCATTCCCAGCATACTGCGTTCCATCTTCCTCTGGCACACCGCTAATTTATTTTCTTCGCTATTGGTGAGGGACCACGTTTGACAACCATAAGTTCGGTAAAATGGTGACTTCGTGTACTTTCTTCTTGATTTTCATATTTGTTTGCTCATTCTTCATAATCTTCTTAAGGCTTTTTGCCATGATATTGCAATCCGTCTATACACTTCCTTCTATTTTCCCACCGTCCACTATTACCTCATTTTCTTCTCCGTTGCTTATAATCCTTGGTTTTGTTGAGTTAAGTGAGAGTCCTTGTGACCTACTACTTTCATTTGTGAGTTCTTTTAACATAGTCAGATCAGTTGTGGTTTCGGAAAAAACTACTATATCATCTGCAAAGCGCAGGTGGCAATATTTTATACAAGATTTTATATCGAAATAAATTGTATTTTTATTTCGATATATATAAAATGAAAGAAATTAGACGTTTCTGACTAGCTTGACCTAACAATTTAATGCCAGCTGTCGAAATGCAGTGTATTTCATCATAGTTGTATTGACAGAGCTACAGAAGAGGAAGAATTAATATCATCAATTAATAATTTGGTACATATCACGAATCCTCATTATTATTTTAAAACTGTTATTAAAATACATTTATTACCTACTCATTCTATATTCGTAACCACACTGAAGTTAGAGAAGTCAATTTATGACATATTGCACTAAATCATAAATGTATAGAGTTGACGATTTATTTTCGACTTTCCGATGGAGTTATAAATTGCTCGTATTATTTTTAAGAAGTAGCGGTCGTTTACTGAGCTTATGACGTCATGGAATAGAACAATTTGATTAACTGCTTTTTGTGGTATTAAATCTTTATTTATGTTTGTTTACTGTAGACGGATACTTACAGATAAACACAAAAACTAATTCGTCGCTGTCTATAGGAAAGCTTCGGTGTGGTACGTTTAGAAGACGAAATAAATTATGTGAAAACATCGTAAACAAAAAATTGAGAATCCTATGAAGGCGACGGCGGGCTCCGAGTTAACACTTTCGCCAGAGATGATGTATGGATCATGCCTTTATGAATGATTGAATTATCTGCCGGGACACGTTCTCCGTCCCACCTTTTAACACCTTCCTCTAAAAGTTTTACTACAGGTCATATATTACGCACTGTAGCTACTTTTATGTTGTTATGATCATTATCATTCAAAGTCACTACCCACACACCGCTTTCGTCCTCATCCACTATAGGAAAGGGTGTTTATTTTTTTAAATAGTTTTATTGTTTTTGACAGCCGTTAATTTAAAGTATTTTTATAGGTATACACCTTACCTTACATAAATAATTATTTTCATTGCAACGTATTTGACATTTGGCGTTTACCTTTGACAGAACTAAACAATAGTATTTTCCCGCGGCTCCGCTTGCGTATTGCTTAAGAAAAGAGTCTATCAACGAAATACATCCCTGAAATCACAGAATAACATTTCCAATACGCACCATACCTTAATCATGGTAAATAAACCAGTTGACATATTAATAATTTAAAGCTTCAAAATAAAAAGTTAGTAGTATTTTGACGCGAGATCCTAATTATCTAACGTAATTCCTTTTGTGAGGAACGGAGTGATGATACAATATTCTGAGCTGCCCTTGTATCGACGTATATAATCCTTCTCATATAAACGTTGGTAAAGCTTTTGAGCCGTAAAGTACTAAATTAATCTCATTATTACTTAAGTCACTCTACTTAAGTTGAAAATTAATTCATTTTTAAGAAAGTATTCGGATTATAAATAAAACTTAGTTCACTCTGGCGATCTCACCTTCGCCGTCCCGAGTAACCATGATTTTACGTTTGTTGTAAATAATGTGATGTTGTCTCCTAACTAATATGCAAAATTTAAAACGTTAGAACTCAGTAAACCAATTAATGCTATACCTACTTACGTTGCGAAATAGAATGAGTTAATCCATGGCATTATCATATAAGTGGTTGCTAAGTGACAATCTAACATACCCAATTAACAATTAGTATACCAAGTAAGGAAATGTGATTTATTTGTTCCAAAAAAAGATGGTACACATAATCATGAAAAAAATAGCTTGTTTATGTTACTTGCTAGCATTTTCATGAAATTACTGCCTATATTTTACAAAATTAATTTTATACTTACCTGGTAGAATCCCGAGCGATATCGAGCAGCAAGCAAAGCTCTTGCATATTCTAGTGACACTAATGCCTGGCAATACTTCGCAGTCAAGTGGTCGTTGCTGCGCAGTACAGTACCTCTAACTTATATAGCTATTATAATTGTCCTTCTACTGTACATGCTGGTCAGGAATTAACGACTTATGTCTACTACCCTGCTAACTTACCGCATTGGTATAAAAAGGTGGTTGATCAGCAGCAAGCGCTGGAAAGTAGGCGGCCATGCCGGCCGCCGTAGCAGCAGCGGCGTCCGAGTAGGGGGCGCTGTACATAGAGAGCGGCACTCCGGACGCTAGCCTCTGGTAATTGAGGAACTCATATTGGCATGAGCATACAGTCTGGCCAGTTATAGGGTCTTGGAATATAGGGCGGCCCGTGTCGCAGCACCTGGGCGCGGCGGCGGCCGGCGAACTCGGCCGGGCCGCTCCGCTCGCGCCCGAGCTCATACCCGCCTGCGTCGGCGGCGGACTGTTAGAGGCTGTCGATATGGTGCTCTGTAAGTTTCAAATTTTTAAAATGCCTTTGTGGCGCGTATTCACATTCGCAAGTGCGTATTCACATAAACTATTATTACTTATTTGAATGCAAAACAAAATTTGGAGGCCTCCGTGCGCAATTCGCTGTGCAAAGACCATACATTTTGAACCAGTGGTATGCTTACATGATCTGATGCAGTTTGTAATGGAAACGTAAAACAATGTTGTGCGGGCGATGGAAAAAACGGTTATGATTGGTATACGATAGCTTTTGTGCCAACATTGGTGGATAATTTATTTTTAAACCGAATTTTAATATTAGATATTTGCATAACGCATGAGAAGATGGATATCAGATGAGTATTTAATGATAGTGTGAAAAGGGGTGAGTTTACAGTGAGGCCATCCAGGGCGTTCCCGCCACGTCGTCAGTCAGTGCCGCAACGGTGCTAAGTGACATTAAAGTAAGTTTGATGTGAATAATTGTATTACAATATTGGCTGGAAAAAAGTAATGTGACAGGATGTGTAATGATTACAAGTTAGCAAAGCGGACGCATCTCATTGTTGTTATTATAATATATTTATTCGCCAGACTACCTGAATCGATATCGCGGTTATAAAATAAACATCCGCTCGCTGGACGAACATAAAGCGAGAAGCGAATGGAGATCGACCTTTTTTAATTGAGCTTTGTGCTAAATTGTACGGGCAAAATAAATAACTTTCTAAATATTTGTCATCGAAATGAAAAATGGTCCCCAACCGTCCGAGTTATATTGTGTTCTCAATGGGATTAGAAACTGAGAAATGCCACCCGAACGTTCTTGATACAACTGTCAGTTTTGAATAGAAATCATAATTAATTCTTCTTTTGAATGTTTTTATTAGATATTTCCGGAATGAATCGTATTGACAGTTCAGAGGTCCATCGGTGCGTGACTATGGTCTATCATGCACATTAGTCGTTATCTCTCTAGTTAGCTTTAATTCATTTTAATTCACCTAAACGTAGGTGAAGTTAGTACTTGGTACTGAGAGATCTAAAGGGATATCTACCGTGCCTAGGGATCAAAGTCGTGAAGCTGTTTCAGTTTTTTTAGTTAGATATGATATTTATGTGTGCTCTAACCTTTAATTAAGTGATCTTATATAATATATACCTACCACTACTACCAGAAAAAAAATGGGACTGTTTCATTAGAGGCGTCAAAACTTTTAAATCTCTATCTACCACTAAGTTATCAAGGTTTGCTTTTAGCCAAAAACGCCACAAATATTACAAACATTGTATTCAAAATACTCCACAAGTAAACCTCGTTCGCATTTCGTATGAGGTTGTCCTGAGAAGTGTTTTCTAGTATTGTGCCCATAAAATAGGTCCCGTTTTTGGCTGAAAACAAAAATAAAACCATAAAAGTTAAAAAAAAATCTTTTTTAAACTTTCGCGATCATAACACATATCTATTTTAAAATATTACACCAGTAAAACGTGATAAATACCCGTGTTATCCAAATAATGATATTTCAAAATAAAAATAAATCTTTTGGTCGTGCTATTATCATTAATAGCCTCAGCTGAAACAGTCTTTAATTTTTTTCTGATAATTAGAAAATATGGGTTCATTTTATTTATGTGTTTTAACCTAAAAAATATTGTTATTGTCAAGCCGTAAGCCTAGTAAAAAGACGTCGCGTTTGATAGAGTACTAAGCTGGTGCTGTGACCCGTCGGCCCGAGGTATGGCTTCAGTCGGCCTAAACACGCGGCCAAGCATACCGACCAACTGCACCCGACCTTACACCGCTGCTATTCTCTATCGCACCCACTGTTTCGTCCACCTATAGCGGAGCTTTGGGCAGCTCACCTACACAGTACACACCCATACGCACCGCGATACCACAGGCTAAAAACATTTGTTGTGTTCGGGGAATTATTGAGGTAATCCCGAAGCCGTTAAACGTCGAATCCCTGCATTACCTACATTACATACCCAGTATAGTTATTTAATCCTTGCTCGCAAACATTGTACAATTATACTTGTGTGTCGCGGGTTGCGGGTCGGAAGTGTTCAGCTTTCGTATCGTCGTCGCTCATTCGACCTAATGGGAATGGCAATAGAGATTATATCGATCTATACGAGGGGAACGGCTGAAATCGACGCCTGTGCGTAAAAGGGATTCAATTCGTTCAAACGATACGAGTATCTGCTGGATGAAACGACATAATTACGAACTGTAGTATGGCATGCGGTGTTTATTCGTTCATTCGGCCATTGTGGACCATCGTATGTATACACGAAATTTGCATTATGTTTGCGTGGTCGAACTAGCGGACGCTTGATGTACACTGGTTTGCAACGTTCGTTTAACCAAACAATGACGTTTTATTTGTTTAAAATTCAATTTATCATGGTTCGTTGGTAGCTATTTTTGTTTTTAATGTTTTCGAACAACTGACAAAATAATGTTACCAATATTGGATAGGCAAGCACAAATAAAATATTGTTGAATTTCCTTTTTCGCCATGATACCTTACGTATGACAACATTAAGTAACATTGGACGGCCGTTACGATGTCCACAAGTTTAATTGTTTTTTTGTAATTTTTACAATTACGAATAAAGTAACAATTTAAACAATCAGATGTTATAATGTCAACTATCTATAAAGTTTTAGATTAGTTTTAGATAGAATAAAATAAGAACGAGTTTTTTTTTAATACCTACATATGTTTTTTCGGAACGCAACATGTTGGTTGAACATCTGAATGAGTAAACATTTTGTCGTATTTGGTTATATCGGGGAACTGAAAATGAGCACGCACTTGAGGTATCGGTAATGTGTGCTTATTAGATAAAAAGTACAAAAAAGTTGTCATCATATCCCTTTCAAATATCGGACGGTTGGAGGATTAAAGAGCCGCTCCAACTTATCTCAAGCAGACATCTTTTAAAAAACAAACACAAGAAGTATTCTCTTTTTGTCATGTTTTTTATCGTAACCCGCAGGATGTGTTAGAGTCGTTAAGCCCTTTTAAGTGTTAAACCATGTAACTGAATATTCGAGCGTAAGGGGTCCGATCTATTTGTTGTAAAAAATTAATCTTAGAGAAATCGGACCCAGTGACATGAATTTCGTTAAAGACATCACTCGGCCAAAAAAATATCGATGACATTGTTGCTCGCTTAAGTAACAGTGGGTGACGGCGGCTGAGGCTTTCATCCAGGTACGCGAGGACACTTTTTACCCTTATCGTAATAGTATTAAAATACTACACCAATTTATACCTGTAATATTTTTTACAAACCTTATGGACCGTCAATTTTCTTGAACATCGAGGAGGAACAGGAGAAACACAAGTTTGGTGCACTTGGTAAATTAATTACCAAGTGCACCAAACTTGTGTTTCTCCTAAACTCACTTAGCGAAATACCTTACGACGCCATCTTGCATGGCATTTAACTAAAATGTGATTCAGTGGGCCATGTGAATTGTCCCAGCAGTTGCTTAACTAACTTTATTGTACTAAAGTCAAGAACTATAGCCAAAGCTCTGGGCTGATGGTAGTTTTATGCTTACATTTATCATCAAACTAGGCTGCCAAATAGCTGATGCATATAAAGGTATTTATTTACAGAATAATATGTATATCAATATGATAATTTATTATACTGGTAACATACTTAAAACTGTTTTTTTTCATTTCAATAGCTCGAGAAAAAGATAGCTCGAAGGCAACATTGCATAAACCTTAACAGTATTTACTTGCATCTAGTATAACTATTCACCAAGTGAGACCAACCTTTAACAGTATTATTAACTAGTTCGAAGACCATAGTCTCGAACGATATGCCGCGTATAAGCTCGCTACACACGGTCACTTTTGTCGTCCGATTATTTTAACCGTGGGATAAGGTTCGAATTACGATTAATTCGTCCTAATTATATTGCACTTATGTTAAACAGTTATTTTTAAACACATTAAGTACCTATACTGCTTGCCTAGAAAAAAAAACTAATACAAATATGAAGGTAAAAATACTGTTAAATTTTTTAGTGTGTTGTATAATGACAATAAAATCTAAACAGCTTTGTGGCATTGTTATCTAGGCATGGCAGATATTGGTGTCAATTCTGTTGTGTAGTTTTCCTAATTTAACCTAATTTGACTGCACTAAAAATATTTCCTTCCCTTTCTAAAGAGACCGAAACGATAAGGATGGCTATAATTTTAGAGCTGGCAGATTAAGTTATTTTAGGATAATGCAACAACAGAATCGACACCATTCTCTCAAATAGGTATACTAACACTACTTCTACTACTTTTACTACTTTGTAGTAGTTAATATTTCATTGTGACAGATTACTACGCCATCGTCGCTCTTGGAAAACTAGCAGGTTTTCTCACAGTGCACAACATTTTCCGAACAAAAAAAATAATTAGTACACGTCTGGATTCAAACCTACGAGCTTACGATCTCACCAGCTTGGCAACGAGATCACCAATGCTCTTGTTAGTAAAACTAAGGTCTTGTATAAATTTCATCGCTTTTAGTGTATGTTGAACTGTGTGTATCCAATATTAGTACATAAAGGTGTTACGTGTGTATCACAAACGTTGTTAACAGATCATCCCTTCTGTGCCTATCCAGTTTGTTATCACAAATGGTACATACCGGTGACTGGATGGTACTGTAAGGCACAGTTCACCAAGACTGTAAGGGTTATTGTAACGGACTGGATTAAACTACTATAAAAAAGGTATTACTGCCTCAGTGGCGCAGCGGGCGAGAGTCCGCCTGCGACGCAAGAGGTTGCGGGTTCGATTCCCGCCTCGGAACAAATGTGTGTACGATCTGCAGAAATTTGTTCCGTTGGTCTGGGTGTTTTATATGTATAATAAAAAATATCTATCTATGTAAGTATATAATGTATTAAATATATCAGTCCTCTAGTACCTATAACACAAGCTTTGAGTAGCTTACTTTGGGGCTAGATGGTGCTGTGTGGATTGTCCAGCATTTTTTTTTTTTTATCATTATATAGGTATATACGCATGATTTACGTTATTAAGTCATTTAATTCATAATAAGAAACCACACCAGTGAATTATATAAAAAAACAGCTTGACGACTATCATCCCTAGGCACTTTAGATATCCGCTCAGATTTCCACCAGTACCTTCTCATTGTTTTTCAAGAGCTTAGAAAAACATCGAAATATTGTATTTGGCACAAATCCGCATCTGAATCATCAAATCAGTAAATCGAACATTCTCATTTGATATGGCCTTGAAAAATATCTTATTGATAATAATAATATATAATGCTGGACAATCCACACAGCACCATCTAGCCCCAAAGTAAGCTACTCAAAGCTTGTGTTATGTGTACTAGATGACTGATATATTTAATACATTATATACTTACATAGATAGATATTTTTTATTATATACATAGAAAACACCCATTGATGATGATGATGTTACTACATTATGGTTTAATTTTATTATAATATTATTTTTTGTTTCGAAAAAATATGTCGATAAGTAAAAACTGAAGGAGTCGCGAAAAGATAATGCATCATAAACAATTGTTCGATTTGTCAGATATCTATTTGGAAATATTTTAGCAAGAACAATCAGCAAATAATCATTTTTACGAAATTATTTTTTGTCTATCGTGCCTATGAAGTTGATAGGTGAATATGAAGTTAGCTGTTACTACAAACACCATCATATGCAAAACTATCTTCCTCATTGGTGCCCCAAGAGCACCCTTCGTGGAATTATAGCTTGACATTGTTCAAGCTTTTACATAACTTTATTTACTGACTAAAATACGTTGGTGTGTGCGTCTCAATGAATTTGATCATTTATTCGCGTGCTACATATCCTGCTATTTCTCACACAAATAGAAAACGCCATAGATTTATCAGATTAGGCGCGTGACGTCACGCATTCACCTCGGTAAAAGTTCATGCGAATGTTTCTTGATCGTGCACGTTATTTCCTTTAATTAACGCGTTAACTGTCTTAGATAAAGATCAAAAATGATATTATTTGTTGTACAACTAACATTAAAATAGTAATTAAAGCCTGAAGTGTATGCTTTGTGTTTGATCATTTACATAACCCGTATATAGTTGAGTGGCCACGGGGCGATAGTACGATAACGTCACTTTGCCTCTTCGAGAAATCGCTAAGCAGACTGATTTTTTAACGTGTCATATGAATGACACGTTAAAAAATCTGTCTGCTTACTGATTACTGATTATGAAACTGCGTACTGATTATGAAATCAGTAGAGCTGGACCGCTTTTTCAGCTAAGTTTGTGATACGATCCCGAGTTCAACTCATGCTTTGTATTACGTGTAGCATAGAAGATTACTGGAACCCTAGACGGCATCAGCTATACTATAATTTTTTACATAAAAATCTCAACGTGTCAAGAAAATTACTACAATCTGCAACGTATCGTGCGATTTAGTCTTGGCTTATAATTGCTGAGAATTATTGTTCGTTTGAAAAACATTTAATTAACCAGCTCTTTGCCACTTTTTCTATTAGTTATTTGAGACATTGCAACCACGGAAACCGTGCAAAGTTGCAAATTATAATTGCGTTGGTACATTTTTATTGAAGAGCTCTATTGGTAACATTATGAAACAATTGACTTAGCATTTAACTCTTGATTGAAGACCAAACTGCTTTGCATAATGTTACTTGTTTTATTAGTTCACATTTGATGACCCATTTCCGTAGCTTTTAAGTTTCTGTTATTTACATAAAATTGTGACTTTAATTGGACAATTACATGGTGGATCAAACGTCGAGGCGAGTGTCTATCCCGACCGCATCCTGTGTCGAGATATCCAAACTGATAAGGCCCACCCTCAAAATGCATAATGCCTCTAAAGAAATTCACACCTTTTCTAATTAGGATAGAATTAAAGATGAATGTTATTGAAAGGGCCCGCCACCTTTATTTGAATGTATTTAAGTGTAATAGAGAGCAAAACATGGAACGAATGTTAAAACAGCAAGCAGTATGTGAATATCATTAGCTATTTATGAAGATTTAACTTAATAACTTACTTAATTTACAGATTATTATAGCGGCAGCAAGGTTAATAGAGGTAGCCAGTGACTACTGCTTCACAGGCAATTAATTATTATACAATCTCAGCAATTATTTTTAATATTTTGGCGAGTCAGAATAATAATTATCATAAATAGTATTTATTGGCTGTAGCTGTCGACTTCTTCCGCATGGACTTTTTATTTTTTAACTGACTTCAAAATGAGGTTCTCAATTCGAATGTTTTTTAAATTTTTTATCTCTTGTTCATTAACCTTTTTTTTTGGGTGGACCGATTTTGATGAATATTTTTTAATCGAAGGTCATGTCATGTGGTGCCATTCCAAATTAAGCTTTTGAGTTACTTTTTCAAGAAAGAGTTATTTTAATTGAATAACCTGTACTTTGGCTACAATCTCAGTTAGTGTAAGCGACGATGATGTCGACGCTGGAATTGAACGCTCTATAGAAAACACCTCTTCACTCTTGCCAATTGAAGAAATTTAAACTCTACCACTAATAAATAAGCTCTATAGTGTGTTTACATCAATTGTATTAAACATTATTATACATACATGATGTCATTCAGCCACTCACTTTGAACTTTAACTACATAGATTATAGAAGAGTCTGTTAGCATCATGAGCAATGTACTTGTAGTTATTTCTTTGTTTATAGGTACTTGGTGTTAGTTACAACAAAGATTTACCTATTACTATAAAAAAGACCGTCATCACAGGTCTATATCAATGGATCTGCAATATTATAAGTATGTTTTGAAGATAAAACATTTATCGTCGAAAGCATAATATAAACTTATTATGTCGATCGAATCGGAATCGCAGACGTCTCTCAAGCACGCTTTCCGCCTCGGTTCGCAAGCGCAGCCTTTTTATTATGTTTCATTCAAACTACTCATTCATAAAATTGCAACTCTTTGTAAGCAACCAGAGAGGGCACCGTCACACTCTATCGAACTTGCAAATGTGGGCGACGACTCGGCGCAACCTGCTTACGTTCGAATGCTAAAATGACTTTATCTGGATCGATGGCTATTATTTGTTTTAAATCATTGAAGACGGCGCGCCGGCGCGACGCAAATGAACCAAACGTTGATTTCACTAATGAAGTTGTTTCAGATTGTTCGTAAAGATTTATAGGGCCATGTTATGGAATAAACATGTGCTAGCCGCGGGCGCTTGTCTAATAATAACTGGACCGTTATTCAGCTTAATATCCCCGTGACGCGGTCGCAAACAGTTCTACACCTATTAAACGACTGAATTAGAATGAAAAGTACTAAGTAATCATGTTCATAAAGAAACAAAGTTTAAGCAATTTTATAATACCTTAATCACAGTTCTCACTTTTGATACGAGTCATTTAGTTTTATGAGCTTCATAACTTTTTAAATTTTCCTCTGATTTGTATCTGATAAGGCATGATATTCATTTGGGGAATACTTATAAATTTGGTTTTGTGTTGTTGTAGAAATAGCTTTATTATAAAAACTGCCGATTAATTATATTCCTAATTATCAAAATTATTAACAAAAAAAATCGGTGCACGTCAACAACTCATTTTGCAATAGATTTTGCTATGTTATAATTGGTCTCAGAATAAAAAATAGGTAACATTTAAGAGAACGAAGCCTCAAGCGGAAACCAGAACATAACATAATAAAACCTAACATTTGACCAAAAGTAATGTGTTTTCAGTAACACATCAATAGTAGTGTCAGGTTGTTTAGATGTACAGAGGGTGCACCATCGAAGTTTGAATTATCGGTTAATACAGCGACCAATAAAGCGGTGGCGATTCAAAACATCCCGTGCGTTTCCCGCGCGGGTCTTTATGACCCTCCCTGTCGCTGCCCACTAATCGACAACTGTGTTACCAAAATAACCCCGCACAATATTACCGTGCAGTATTAATGTGCTGTTATCAAATTCAGTTTCATTGATTTCAAACGGAGATAAATGACTTTATAGGTAGGAATAAATTGCTACCGAAATTGTTTTTCTGAATTGTTAGGTATAAAACAAGTTTCCTAAGAGCGAGCAAGTTCTTTTTGCTTATAGGCAGATTTTTGGACAAGCTTTTAGCGTGCTATTAGATACTAAACAACACTTTTTCATTTAATGAGATTGGAATTACGAGAAAGAACCATGTTGAAAGAGTTGCTTTTGTTTTGAGTGGATAGATATATTATTTATGCTTTTTGATAGCTTGAAATATTAATTAGTAAACAGTTAAACCAGCACCGTTGTCTAACTCTCTGGTAATAGTAATCGGCACAGATGAGGGAATATGAGGTATCGTAATGGCATAGATTAACTTGATAATATATATGTGAACAGAGTTTGAGACTTGATATCCTGGGCCCGTACCTCCATCTCTTAAAGCATTCTTATTTCAATATTAATTGATTTTTTGATCATAAAGCCGACTCTATGCAGTTGATATAAGACATTTACATAAAAGCATTCACATAAAAATAATATGGAAATAAAAATGCTTCAAGAGATGGTGGTACGGGCCCTGAATATCGTCATGGTAATAGGCTTCAAGTTAGACAATAAGGCTCCTGGTACATTTTCGTACAGTTACTTATACAATGTTAAGCCCGCCTAGTAGCGCCAGGACTGGAAGAGGATGGTAAAGCGCTGAGCATGCGGTCTGTTGCCTCGCACCGTTCAGATAAGCGCTTGGCACTTGGTCAATATTATAAGAATACAACATTCGTTTTTTAAAGAAAGTCATTGTTACGCTTTGTGATTTTATATGTGTGATTTAGAAATTAATATCCATAGCTATTCCTTCAAGATTACAAATTAAACGAGTGCTAATAAATTATCATTTAAAGTTGTTCTTATCAAGTGCCTTGTTTCAATAGTTAAGCTTGAAGTGTTCTTTGAAAGGCGCTGGCAAGTTTCAGTAATGTGAAACAGTTCAGTCAGCGGCTCTCAATATTCCACGAGCGCGGAATCGTTAGTGGTTTCGTCACATGTAAC
Organism: Plemyria rubiginata; assembly: GCA_963576535.1. NCBI lineage: Eukaryota > Metazoa > Arthropoda > Insecta > Lepidoptera > Geometridae > Plemyria > Plemyria rubiginata. Next base: position 9,799,820 of record OY754905.1, read on the forward strand.
GAAAACTTATTGTGAAGGCAAACGATTCGTGGTGACGACGCGACGAGGTGTGAACTAACGATTTAATGAACATTTCATCCGTCTGTAGTAGCTGCTACAACATACAAGTGTATTTTAAGTTCACAATGTAAGTCATAAAGTTTCACGACTTTGTGACGTGCTGTGTCTGATTAGGGCTTCAATGAAAGATCTGTAGATATACCTACTGAGCTTAATTTTTTTTGGTTTAAAGAAAGAAACCTTTGTATACAGCGCTTTACAGGTGTTATTTCTTTCTTTACTTTCAGATTTTTAACTTTTTGAGTTATTTCTCCGACTGGGTTTTTTTAGTTTTACCAACTTCAGTTTCAATGTTCGAACCAAATAATGTCAATTTTCCAGATGCATTTGAATCGTGCTAGTGAATGGATCATGAACAAGATTCACGAAAGTCAGCAATGCTATACCAACTTAGAAACTTAAGTTAGTGGACTGAAACTTTCTTTCAGCCTTGAACTGAACCAAACACTGTTCAGTTGCTTAATATTTGTATAAAATTATTTGCAATGTTGCATTGAATTTAATGCAAAAAATTTGTAACCAAATAGTCACAATATGTTAGCAATCTAAAATCAAAAAAGATTTGATCTTATACTGATTTATTCTGTTTTAATGTTTAATTACCTACGGGGCAATGTTTTGTTTATAGGTGATGGTTACCACTTAACATCAGGTGGGCCATCTGCTTGTTCCATCAGCGAGTAGTATAAAAAAAAATTGTTTTAAATGTGCTTTTGGTTTTAATAACATAATTCGTATGTCGTTTATGTAAGGTGTCGTACATATGACGAACGCCATTGCTGATACAAGAGTTTCAACAATTTTTTAACACAATTAAAGTCCGAAATTTGATACCTAACCCATAGTAGGTGCAAAAATGTTTGCATTATAATCGGTTTAATATTCCTCGGTCAAAATAATAAACGTCTACAAAATTGGTTATCATAGCAAGCAGACCTCAATTTTGGAGAAATTAATTAACGCTATCGAGGATTTCATTCAGCTATCCGATTAGTGGCTAGCGTGGACGTGGGGCTCACCCGGCGAGCGAGTCACCCGTAGCGCGATACAGGTTCGAATTTACGGTAAGCTAACAGGCTATCACATCTATCTATCTCCATTATTACTTGCAGATGGTTAACACAGCGTCCGGGGCTATTTTTTCATTCATGCCGCATTAATTGTCGAAACCTGTATTAATTTAAGTTTCTTTATAAAGAAACACAAAGTATTTAATATAAGAAGATAGTAATTATATATAATAATAAATAAATAAATAATGCTGGACAATCCACACAGCATCATCTAGCCCCAAAGTAAGCTACTCAAAGCTTGTGTTATGCAGATAACTGATATATTTCATACATTATATACTTACATAGATAGATATTTTTTTATTATACATAGAAAACACCCAGACCATCGGAACAAATTTCTGCAGATCGTACACAAATTTGTTCCACGGCGGGAATCGAACCCGCAACCTCTTGCGTCGCAGGCAGGCTCTCGCCCGCTGCGCCACAGAGGTCGTCAAAATATATTTATTATATTTAAAGTACAGTAGTACATTTAAAAATAAACGTTTAAATATTCAGCTAGCTATAGCTTTGCGAAAAACGATGAATACTAGTTAAATTGGCTTACGACTTATTTAAGTAGTTATCGTACTTCATCAAACTTTAAGACAGGACAAGTTGTTTGGATGTCATTATCAGAAACTTTATTGTTTTTCCCATCTTTTGTAATTTTGTATGTTAAAAATATGTGCGAGCAAAAAGCTAATTCGTTCGGGTTATTTGAATCTTGAATTTATTTACTTTGTATCGTATATATTTGTATCGTATAGAACCGCTTCACAGATCAAAGAGCAAGAGGCTATATACGAGTACATAGAAGACCTATGGTCAGTTCATTTACGAGCAGAGTAAGAATCTAGAAGAGGACTAGAAAGCTTTTATTAATGAAAAAAAACGCAATTTTAACTGACAACTGCAGATTTCCTCCAATAGTGTATCATGATGTGCTGTTTAACATTTAAGATGTCATTATCATATCAGCCCGGTATCACCCACTGCTGGGTCACCTCACCTCTTGGGTCCAGCGTTTCTTTATTTTCTGCCAGCCTCCTCTCTCTCCTTCTTTCACCATCTGTGCTTCTTTTGTCGAGGTGTTTACTCAATCTTTACAATATCGTCAACTGCTAAAATACAGCTGGACTAAATTAAAAAGTTTTTACTCCAAATAATATATAAACATTGACTCATTACATTGAGAACAATAGCGCACCTGAGAAATTGACTAACACATTTACTTTTATACCTAATAAACTACTAAGTAGGTACGCTTAATTAAAGTCAGAAGGCGTACCAGAATTACGAATCGAAATAAAAAGGGGTCAGTAGGCAGCGGTTGAGCGCATACTGCAAAAATAATGAAGATTGTTCATGGCTCATTATGAACTAAATGAATGGTCCTTAGCTTTGTTCCTGTGTTTGTGTTCCCGAGGTCGCCCCCACGTGCCAGTGGGCCCAGCGGCCAGGTAAGTAGGTACCTACGCAGGCCCTCCTTCAATGTGGATTACTTTGCCTTGAACTTAGTCTAACAAGAATGTTACCACAATCCCTACTATCCCTACTAATCCCTACTACTTTTAATATTCAAATTAAAAGTACGCAGACGAAGTCGCGGGGACCAGCTAGTATAAAATAATGGTAAGACTTATCATAGTGTCAAGTACTATGGAAATGTAATGGGTGAGCTTAGCTTGTATTATACTCAAACAGTTTAAATATGCACGCGTCCTTGTCGTGTCATATTAAATGTCTATGTTTTGTGAACTAGTGCTAAACTATATCATTCAGATTACTTTTCTGCAAATGCATAAAAAATGTTAAATCAGGATACGATTTCAGTTACTTTGTTGTGGTCTCAAAATATATCGTTTCCACAGTTACTATATTTCAACAACATTTCATTAATAAACTCTATTTTATTTCTCTGCATGATTTATGATTGCTTAATAAGTTTACTTACCAACATTAATGTACGAACACCCCGTTGTATATATTTCATTTCAATTGGATAGTAGTAGATTTCATTAAGAAAGAGTTCTACTTGGAAAAGAGTGTGGACCGACGAAGGAAAGTATATCATCACAATCTTCTTTCGTTTTTAACGCTGTTTGACTGGTGTGTGTGTGACTGTGTGCTGGTGGACATTTCACACAGCACTATCTGGCTAGATAGTGTGGTAGATTGGGGCTCCAAACTAAGCCAAAACTTGTACTAAGGGAACCAGATAATACGTTTTTTTGTAAGCACATATAAACTTATAATATTATCATATTCATATATTATAACATCACACAAATGTTTGTTCTTGGTGGGAATCGAACCCTAGGCCTACGGCGCAGAAGTCAGAGTTACTAATACCAACTGAGCTGTGAAGGCTGTCAATGGGTCAATAAATATTTTTCGTCGAGTTTATGAAGAAGTAAAATTCCATATTGGACACATACGGGGAGCACTGAAGTTAGACTGAAGTTATTATATTGTAAGCAGAGGTTCATAATTGCCAGACTTCACTCTGCCTTCTGTGCCAAGTTTATCTATAATAGTTTGCTTCACCGTTTGATAGCAGCCTTACGCACATAATTTTTATTAAATGGCCAAAATACATAAGTACACAACCGGGTTCAAACCCGCGACCTTGGGATCAGAAGGCGGGGTCACCACCACTAGACAACGAGTGCTGCTCGCGGCCTACATAAATTAAATATAACTTACCTAAATAAAACTAACGTATGCAGTCTTTTGTTTCACCTCGCTTGTGATATCTGTAATGAATGTTCGATATCCATAGACAATGCCATGTCATTACGTTAAATTGTGTAATTAAATAATGTGCATATTCAAATTTAACTTAGCTAACCCATTTCGTGAACATGATAAAAGTAATTTTACTCTTGTTTTAAAGCTAAAACATGCGTTACCTTTTCATTTTGCTGAATACGTAATATTGTTAACATTTGTGTTAAGCGTTGACAATCTAACAAATTGAGTACTGAACCTGTAATGGAGTAGCTAATACGTTAGCGTAGTGATAGTCATGAAAGGGGGAGAAAGTCATATTACGAAAAAAGTGTTTCGTCGTAGTGTGTTAGATATGGATGTCAATGGTTTTCTAAGAAAAGGTCTGGATGTACCTATTATGTTAAAGATGACGCGATGACGTGTAATTAATAACAAAAGCATGTTTTATTCTCGGAATAAATTAATTTTCAATTTCAAACGAAATCAAACATAAAAAAATGAACGGTAAGAGCAACAAATAATAAGGCCTACTCTAAGGGGTCTAAGGGGATAGTAAGGGGTTGTCTAAATATTAGAATTGGCACATAGCCACATTTTACATGTTAATATTCTATATAGATAGGTTGCAGGCCCATCGCCGCCGCCTACAATATTAACTGGTTTCCTATTGTTTGTGTAACGGTGAATTCTCAGAATTGCATTGTTTTTGAGTGGTGTTTGTGAAATGGATTTCTAAGGTCATGGTATGTTCTTACTATTTGGATATAATTTTTATTGACTTTTTATGACTTTTTACGTTTTTACATGCTAAGCCACACAGGATTTCTGCCAAATTTATAAGTAATTCTTGACTTCACATAGACTTACAACTAATTGCAACCACAGTCAAATACTCTCACCGATCCTTAATTAAAGATTGAACTGTCTATTTTGAAAATAAAAAAAGTTTATTTGCGTTCCTTTGCGACTATAGTTGCTACATAGCCTCTACGACTGCGTAGGCTCAGGCGTAGAACGGTCTACGAAACATACGTAAAACATTTTTTTTTTCAAGTATTTTGATTAAATGTGGTTTCTCAAGCATGCATTTCTTTGAGATTTGGTCTGCCGTAACTGGAAGTGTTCCTCAGAAACATCAACACGTGTTGGAAACTATTCTACCTTAACTGAGGTGGAGAATATAGGCATTCAGAATTTAGATAGTAATATACTCGGTTTAGGTAAAACTCTTGATAGATTTTGGAAAATTGCCAAACAATAAAACTGCATGTGACATTTTATCATCTCACAAAGTGTATACCTACTGACTGCTAAACAGAAATGATATCCCGAAAACCTCATAGTTCATACTACTACTTGTAGAGTTCCTACCGACAACCTACTAACCGACTAACCGACATCATATAAATATGATTGTGAAATTGTTAGAAAGTTATATTTTTATATAGCTTAGCTGATGGAATAAACAGATGGCCCACCTGATGCTAAGTGGTAACCATCATCTATAACAAAGCATTGCCTCGTAAGTCAAACACAATAAGATCGTGCTCTACGATGCACTGCCCTGCGTCCATCAACTTGAGTCACACCGATGCTAAGCCTCATGTGCCTGTAATTACACCGGCGACCACACTCTTCAAACCTAAACACAACGTTGCTGCTTGGCGGCAGAAAAAGGCCTAGTGGTGGCTTCCCGGACGAGCCCTTACAAAGAGCTCTGCTACTCTTAAAAATAAAAAAATAACGGACTGAATATTTTTCATAATGTGAAATGTAGTTCGTTTTGAGTAGGTAAATATATTTTTACCTTATTAGTGTTTTCAATACGCGAAATAGGTTAAGCCACGTTAATTATACGATATAATGTTAGTATAAACCGAAACAATTCAGACTAGTTGTTTATTTGTGTACGTAAAATGATGCCACTCTGGGGTTTAGTATAAGCCACGGCTCTTAAAACGTACGATACAACGCAGTATAAACGTTTACAGCCCATTCTTGTTCTTAATTGCTATTTAAATAAAAACGTACCATGAAAGCAATGGGTCCTTTCTGCTATGAAAAAAAGAACATCACAGCGAGAATAAGTAAGCGAACGTATTAAGTCGAAGTAAGGTTTATGCAGTATGAAGTCAAATAGGCGGTCATAATTGCTAGAATGCGATCGAGTTTGCAGAACCTGTTAATGACATGCTGTCGAGACTGTCGCCGCGAAGAGGCTTGGGCTCCGAAACTGAGAAATAATGGGGATAATCACCTCCCGCGGAGGGAGTCCGTCTGTGGGACTCTTATCAAAAGAGATAGCAAAAGTAGATCGAGCACGCACTCACATGCTGATCAAATCATTTTATAACACTATCTTTAATAACGTTGGACTGCTTACTCACAATTCACTCTGATTATAGCTTATTGAACAGAATTGTTAGATAAATTCAATGACTGCAATATTAATACAACAGGTATGAAATTTAATAAACTCTTATCAGACAGCAAATAAGGGTGCCAGGAAAACTAATAATTTATTAATGAATCGCACCCACTTCAGATAAAGTAAGTTTTAGGAATTAAATCAAAATATAAGCTAATGTCTAGTTTATCTTCTGCAATAAATTTCGTTTCATTGGCTGCTAATATTATAGGAGGATATGCTAATATTAGGATATGCAGTGTAACTAACAAAATATGTGAATGATTTATGTTTTTAGATGACACAGTACCTGACAGCAGTCATCTTACGTTCTTTACATACATTATTATTAATAATTATCAATAAATTATTTGGTTCAAACGAATTACATACAATTTTTTTTTAATATTTCTTAATTTTCCCAAGTTTCCTTAGCACTCAACACAGAACGGCAAAATTGTAATGTAAGCTCTAACACCGTACATATTTTTACCACCAACCAGTTATGTGCGCATCGGATTCAGATTTGAAGATACTTCTAAGTGTCATACTGCCGTGCCACCGCGGCACCGGTGCGATTGCAGATAATGAGACTTCGCACAATTTATGTCTCAGAGTAATAGACGCAGTGTAATGCAATATAGAGCACGCCTCAGTCAGTAGACTTACTCTGAAGGACAGTGTTGTACAGGGACATTATTCCTATCGTGTTTGCGTTTAGGTCACGGTGTGACGTCACACGGTTAGGGGCAAGGAATCTCCTATGTCATAGAGAATAATGCCCCAGGTAATGGTTTAAAAAAAGAGGACATTATTATTTCATAAAAAAGACAAGAAAATTACCTGACTTCTAAAGCAATGTCAATTGGTATCATAAGACCAATACGAATCAATGAGGTATCAATGACGTATTTATTAATGTGCCATACCCGTCACGATATTTTGGAAGCACTGACGACGTCGTATTACTGTAGGTATATTTTATCTTTCTCTTATTATAGTATTAATTTTCTCGCGTATACGTTAATTTAGTTCATATTGAAGCTATTAACCGCTGCCGTTCAAGAATAATAAAGAAGTAGATAAATGTGGAAAACGTATCGGCAAGATATCTATCTGGCTGGACGTGAATAAAATGCCAGCAGAATTCTACCGCTTTTGCCACTACTCAAAACAGTGTCGAATCATCATCGGTCGTGTCATTGTATCGTAATCGTGACACGACATCGTATCGTAATCGTGACACGACATCGTATCGTAATCGTGACACGACATCGTACCGTAATCGTATAATGTCGTTAGTGTGTAACGGAACTATGTCGTCCGATTTCACGTCGCATCTAAGTGTTTCCATTCCTTTATTTAATAAAAAAAAATGCTTATTTATTGGAGCACAAAACAAAATGTTTTTTTTATTAAGGTTTAAAACAACCTTTGATTCATTAACGTAATATTTTTTTACTCTTGTTATCATTAGCAGATATTTTTTTTATTTAATAGTAGGTACAAAATATGTCCTGAAACTCAGTCTGAACATAAGAGACATGGATTGGAAATGTGATGTATCATGTTTATGTTACAAAATTCTTTTTTTTTTGTATTTTAGTAAGTTACAGCGAAACGACTTTGATTAGGACCCGAAGGCGCAGGTACCTAGTTTGCGTATCGAGAGGGTCGTGGGTTCAAATTCCATTTGGATTATAACTTTCAGGACAGTAACAAAAAAAAACAATTTTATCCAAAAAACAACATCAAATCAATCATATAACTCCCCATATTTTACATTTTTCTCAGACGCCCAGTTTTTTAGATACAACAAGAAAGGAAAATTAACGTGATCCAAGTGCTCCCATTTCTAAGAGTTTTTTCTACTGGACAGTCGGTTCCTTTGCGTTTTCTTATTTATTTTTCCTTGAAATAAATTACTAAGTTACTCAGTTTTCTTACAAAGGTGATGCAACCGGGTCTGATGATGGATCCAAAGTCAGTTCAACGGAACTCTTCCATAAATATGCCAATTCAGTTGAAACTTGGTTACCGTCATTAATCAAAAGCGGTGGTTAAAATTGGTTTACTAGTGGTAAAACGAGCTCTTACCGCAGATGTTGTTTTTTTGAAAGAGAAAAAGAAAACTACCAATAATGCATCCACCGCCGTAAAAAGAAAATAGAAAACTTAATTAAAATAAATAAAAACCAGAAACCAAAGTTTTGAATAAAAATATACAACACACACATTCAGTGGTGGTGAAACATTGTTTGTTGCTTGAAACATTATTACTTATTGCGATGTCCAGTTGCCAGATTAAGCATTTGTTCTTGTTAAATGTGTCGACTTACTAATATGTATATTGTTCATTTATAATCGACTCAAAGAGGAGGTTTTCAATTCGACTGTATTTTTTTATGTTTTACCTCATAATTTTGATGATTCTTTTTTTAATCGAAAGTTGGTGTTTGTCATGTGGTCCCATTTATTTTCTCAGACAATTTCAGATCTGACGTGTAGTCTTAATATTAGTAGTTTCTAGTTAAAGTAGTATGAGAGTCTGGTAGAGATCGCTATTTAGCGATAAGACCACCCATTGTACTCTAAAGTTTTAAGTTGGTTTTTTTGTTGTATCCGTTGTGTGCAATAAAGTATTTTCTATCTATCTATCTATGAGTGTATTTTCTAGTGCACTTGAAGTTGTTTTTTTTTTTTTTTTTTTTTTACAGCTAGAATTCTTCAAAAGTGTTGTTTCATATAACGAATACTTTTTCGAAATTATCATTCTTACAGAAACTCGAATTAACTTTATCGCCGAGGTAATTGCATAGGTACCTAATGTATTTTAAGTTAGCTATACCTGCACTTTAAATGATTTAATCTATAAATCACTGATGGGTATAAATGTAGAGCACAGGTTAGCATTTGGTTTTGTCAATGAAAACAATAACCGCCAATGATTTTGTCAATGAAATAAATTTTTAGCCGCAAGTTATTGTGTGGTACCTACATGGTTTTATATTAGAAATTGGTTTCACTGATTATGTAGGCAGGTATACCTACTAACTTTTAGGAGGGCTGGCTGTGATTCAAAATGACAGTTAGTACTAGCCATGTAGGTTTATTATTGTAAGAAGCTAGATAGGTACCTATGGTATTCTAAAATATTAATTGATGTATTCTTTAAATGTAATTAGGTATACACTTACCTACATACTTACTTCTCTAGTAATTACGTATCTATAACAAAAAATGCTAAAAAATACTGCAATAATGATTAAATTTTGGATGTAATAGAATTAAAATATTGCTTTATACCTATGTAGGTTCATTTGGAAAAGCTAGCTACGATTGAAGCCATAATTAACCTGTTGGTAGAAATGACAAGCTAGTAATATTGTGGAGGTTGATTCATACAACAATAAAAAAGTAACTCATTACCTACAAACAAGAATGAAAAACCCATAATATTTGTATTTTAAATTCAATGGAGAAAACGAATGCGATTTGATATGGAAGTATTATGATAACATTGTACTTAGTTAATACTTTATTATATTATTGTACGAATATTGTGTACGAATAGGTAATTTTTGAGATTGGTGTTTAGTAAGTCCCAATTTAATATTGTCCCCCGATCATCACGTCTTGTAAACATACCAATGGTTCTAAATAAGTAGTAAGGTAGGTATTTATTACTTATTTTGAATTTTGAAATACCTAAATATTATAGGTATTATTGAATGATTTTATTATTAAAGCAAAATACAGATCGCTATCGGCTCTTATAAAAATTCCAAATGGATTTAAGATAGGTAGGTACTTACTTAAATATAAAAAGTTTTTCAAAGTTTTGCTAGAAACTTACCTGATTTGGAGGAGATCCTCTGAATGCGAATTGCGACGTCATTTTTCACTTGAAAATGAAACTTTGTATAAATCACAGTCCAACGAGTTCGAGTCACTGGGGCACACACTTCACAGCAGCATGTTGGAGCGCGCTGGCGCTCTGCTTCCAGACGCGAGGAGGAAGCGGCCCGTGGTGCCTCGGCCGGAGCGGCGGGACCGGCAGCCAGGAGTTCGCGGGAGTGGGATGCACTCGCGGTGCAGGCCGCAGCTATGCGAATATCGATTGCGGTGCAGAGTCAGAGTGGCAGCGGGCGCGGAGCGTCACAAGAGCGGAGCGAGCCGCGTGGTGCAGCGGGCGCGTGGTCGCGCGCGCGGCGGCAGTGGGTAATGCGGTAGCTGCCCGCCAGGTGATAGTAATTGGCGCCGCTGTCCCGCTCTGTCGTCGGACGTCCCGCTCGGCGCGCACACGCACACTCGTTCCTGTGTGCGTGTTGCTCGCACACCGCTCCTTCTTTTCACGCTCGCGTCGCCGTTTGACCCCGCGCGCCGTCGTCGTCGTCGTCGCTCTCGATTTTTGCGGTGCGGTGGGTGGCGCCCGCCACAGGGGCGGCCCGCCGCGGTGGGGGCGATCGGAGGTGGGGGTAGATGCACTCCTTTCTTTTTTAAAGCTCTTTCTCTTTCTTTTCTCGTATTTTTTATGTCAGCATTGGTTCGAAGCGGTCTCTTTTATTTAATGTTATACTTATATATTGTGATAATTAACAGTGGCGATGCACACAACGACCAAGTTTACCAAAGCGTTGACTTAATGATAGCTTTACATTTGATTAAAAGTTACTTCGACGTTTGTAGGTACCTGATTGTTATTTTCAAAATAAGGTAGGTACATAATAGTTAGTCTAAAATGAACTTAAAGCCTGGTATGTGAACTTGGTTTTAGTGCCAGCATGTGAAGTTGGTGGTTGTGGCCAGCTGTAGGTATAATAACCTTACCTACTCGATAGCTTACGTACCTACTTGTTAACCTATAGGTACTACTGCGACGTAGAGGGGACGCTTTAGTTGTGAAAACATGTTAGCTGTGTAACAGTATTAAACGGTCCTTTGTATGTGTTGGGTTCTGCGTCTTACATACCAAGCTATTAGACGCTCGACTTTGTAATGTCAATTCAATATTAAACTAAGCAATAGGTCTATATCGGAATTACTTATTTAGGGTTTTAAGTTGAAACATTCGTGTTCTCAAAAATTTTACGGTGGGCATAGGGAGGTAAGTACTTATTTTATTATTGCACATAATCTATTTGCAGATAAATGTTTTATGTAGTTATTAAGCTTACACAAACAAAGCTCAAATTTAAGAGGTAGGTGAGATATTGAAACATTTTCAATGGCTGCCAATGATGATCTACCTACAACCAGAATAAAATTATGTTGAGATAATGCACGGTGGCCACAATTAAGAAACGGCAATAACACAACGTGGTAACGAAATAATAAAAAGCGCAACGTCCCCGATCGATCTGTTCCCCTCTTCTTTCTTATCGCGCGAATATTTCACACTGAACGCATACCGACCGAAAAAACTCACACAGATATAAAATATTCAAACGGTATAACATAAAATAAATTATCTTAGGTGAGCGTGAGATTGTGTGCGTGGCCCCCTCCCCTGGGCGGGCCGGCAAAGAGCGACCAATTGGGGCGATCGGCGCGCGACGCCGACCCGAAGTCGAAGTCACTCACTCATCGTGGCGCTGTTGATGTGGATGCACGCATCCACTGTTTGCCCGACTACCAGCGGCGCCTCAGCTGTCGCCTTCAACACCCCATGACCCTAATCCACACTCATTTCAGCGCCGAGTAGGATATTGTTGCACAACTGCTCCAACAATTATGAGACTGGTAGAACATTATAATTGTTTTGTTGATCTTGCAATATCTTAAACTATTTTAAAATGCAAGGACAGTATATAAAATGTTTATAGTAAGTACAAAAACACAATAATAACAAATCATACGTAGCCGCATTTCATATGTTGATCAGAAGTAAAATATTTGTGTCTAAACCATTTTTTGAGTAACCATTAATTTGTGCATAATTAGTCAAAATGGTAATGAAAAATTTAAGAAGTCATATTATTATTACCTACATTGTTTTACTGAAGTTAATGAGAAGAAAAAATATTATGTGGTTGTTAGGTGGAAAATCGAATAATGTCCTAAAATTGTGAATCTCAATATCACCGCTATGTCAGTTTACCAATGTAGGGTTTTTTTAATTAAGGTACAGTGGGGGAATGAAAACCTTCGTTAGCGTTCAACTTGAGTCATTCAATGTATCACAAGCATATTTTGAAACTGAATAGACAGAATAAATTTAGTTAGAGTTAGATAAAATAATGTTTTAACTGTTCGGTATCAAAATTCAAAATGATTCAGATGTGTTTGAGTGTTCATCTTGTCAACAAGATTATTTTTCACTCCTCTTGCTCAAAAAGACCACCAGAGAAAGGTTAAAATTACTTTTCTTCATCGATAGGGGTAGGTAAACGTTTTATTTTTATTTTCGGGAAATCTTTTCATAATTTTTCTTTCTCTATTTACAAATTGAATTGGTGACCTTAGTATATTTTACAAAAGAAAAAAATATTGTTGACGACCTCTGTGGCGCAGCGGGCGAGAGCCTGCCTGCGACGCAAGAGGTTGCGGGTTCGATTCCCGCCTTGGAACAAATTTGTGTACGATCTGCAGAAATTTGTTCCGATGGTCTGGGTGTTTTCTATGTATAATAAAAAATATCTATCTATGTAAGTATATAATGTATTAAATATATCAGTTATCTAGTACCCATAACACAAGCTTTGAATAGCTTACTTTGGGGCTAGATAATGCTGTGTGGATTGTCCAGCATTATTTATTTATTTATTTATTATTATTTTTTTTCTTGCTAAAGAACAATAGTACTCACGGCGCTAAACCCATTATAACTCTGTTCTATAAACATCATAAAGACACACAACCTCGCTAAAGCACCTTAGTTAGACTACCTCTCATATAATGGGTAATTTGTATCCCTTGTAATAAAATATTTATGAAAATATAAATGAAAGGACCAAGGAGGCTCTTGCAATTAACTGCCGAGTTATTTGGAAAGGGGTCTCGTCTTGTGGGTGACGCAAAAACAAGCAAAATCTTATTCGAAAGCAAACACCACATATAATTTAAATGTTAGCAGCACTGTTTATTCGTATACTTCACTGGTAATACGTTGGTAATATAAAAACTGATTCTTGCAATCTGGTGCAAGCGAAAGCCGAATCTAACATTTTCACACCGTCACGTACCTCTAGAATTTAACAGTTCACTCAGAATGTGAAATTGTAGAATTCTTGAGGTTTTAGTATGACTGCAAGCCTATTTTGCTGCATGCCATGGCGACAAGATTGCTTGGTTTTTTAATTCGATAAAAATATTTTAAAAATAAATCCTTTTTTTATATGACCAAAGGATCGAAGATGCTTTTTCACTTTTAAATACCATAAATAATTGGTTAAAAAATCTCGAAGAACGAAAAAAAAATCTCAAAGATACTGGATCTGCATTGAGAATGATCCTACTTTTGTTTATGGCGTTGACAACACCTTATGTACCTCTCGCTCTCACTTATTTGTCATTTTAAAAGATATAAAATCACAAATCCCAATTTTGAAAAATCGCAAGTATCCATATTTTGTGGACTTCATTTTCATCGATGCAAGTTGTCCCACTCAAAAGTTTGAAAAGAAAGTAACTTCTTTCTTTACAAAAATTGGCGTTTGAATGAGCTCTATCTTCGGATAAAGGTCAGTGTTTGTCCTCAATGTTCAAAACCTTTTTCTGTAAAGATGATTCCACAAAGTTTGATTGAATTTATAATGAAGATATAGCTTTCTTCACGGTTTTCAATGAGGTTTCAGTAAGACCTCGACTAGATTTAAATACATTTGAACTCACGAGCATCAGAAAAGAAAATTGAGCTGTTATTTGTCTAAGTCAAATGAGTTTCAGGCGTCTTCCATACGTATAGAGTTCGATGCTAGGGGCTTTATTAGAACCGCATCCCATCTCCACAAAGACACATCGCATTTAAATATCACACTAAAAGCGTCAATCTACATACGTCCTATTGAGCAAATCCTAAAAGTGATTTATACTGAGACCCTATTCGATTGAAGTTGATTACAAATAATGAATAAAATTGCATACGAAATGAGTAGACCGAGAGACCGTGCGTTTGTACGATTGTTTGAACGGGCGCTGGGAGCCAGCTTATTGTTGGTAAGTTCGTAGCTACAGTAGATCATACATCTAAGCATGTATAGGTACGATACCACACAATACTGGCGATTTATACGTTGAACTTTGTTTTATTGACCAATACACTAATAAAAAATACAAAAGCAAAATAAGAATGATACATATTAGATACATAATAATGTGACCGAGCTATGCTTGGTTACTGAATCCTAGCTAGATCAATTTATCGCCCCCGAAAATCCCTGCATACTAAATTTCATGAAATTGGTTGGAGCCGTTTCCGAGATTCAGATTATTTCTATATACTTACAAGAATAGCTCGTTTTAAGGTATTAGATAATTAGTAATGGGGTGGATATAGTACAATATAATATAATTAACAGCCTAATTGACCTAATTGACAGCCTACGTAGCTCAGTTGGTAGTAGCTCTGCCTTCTGCGCCGTAGGTCGTGGGTTCGATTCCCACCGCGAACAAACATTTGTGTGATGAACACAGATGTTTGTTCTCTGTCTGGGTGTTATATAATATTATAAGTATGTATTTACAAAAAAAAAAGTATATAAGTAGTATATCAGCTATCTGGTTCCCATATCACAAGCATAAGCTTAGTTTGGGGCTAGATAGTGCTGTGTGGAAAGTCCACCAATATTTATTTATTTATTTTTTTATAATCATTGAGACTTACCAAAAATTTCACGTGCTCTTATCATATTTATAATGCCATTATGCAAATGTAATGCTTCATAAAATAATCCCACTTTAAAGAAATACTCGACGACAACTACCTAAAACAGTTTAAGACAAAAGAGAAGCGAAAACCAGAAATGAATCCGAGAGGGCGGAGGATTTCCGCCCGCCCCAGTGGGTGAGGCGCGGAATCAACACGCGGCTAATGCCACAGACCTATACACTGTTTTAGATTGAGAACCACTCTATTGGTTTTGAATGCTTTTATTCATTTATTCAGCATACTGGGACATGCAATATCACATAGGTAGGTACTTCATAAATTAGATATTAATAATTTTTTATAGTAACTTATCTCCAAAAACCAATTTCATGAAAATACTTATCAATGAGGACCGAAATCGCTAAAACGAAATAATGTTCTATTATCTAGATATGACTAGACTGTTTTTAAATATTATGTTATGCAGTCCTCAGGTTAAGCATTAGCTTTCGATGGAAAAGATACGTTGACATCGCTTGCCTTTTAAAAATCGACGTAGAAAAGAATCCTCACAGGTACCAAAAGGATTCTTGGTAGCTGTATTCTATAACTAGTATAATTATTACATCTACGAATAATACACGAAGAACTAGGATAATATAGGTACAAGAAGAATTTCAGCGGTTAAATACCACGGTGTGCCAAGCTACCTACAAGCGGTCGTCGCCGACTATTTTAACGGCAGAACGGTCGAGTACCCGACAAGGGAAGGGGAAAGCGCTACTGGCACGAAGTAGCGGCGCAGGAGGAGGGCCTGCGTCTTCATCCGCGTGAAGTCGCCCAATGGAGAGATGAAGCTCGAGACCAGATATTCCAGAAGTGGGAAGAGCAGCTTGAAATCCCGGGGACTAGCCGGGAACTAGTTGAGGCAGTTCGACCTATCCTCAGAGTGGGTCGAACGGAAACATGGCGTGCTGTCATTCCACCTGACACAAGTGCTGACTGGCCATGGGTGCTTTCGTGAGTACTTGTGTCGGGTGGTTGGACGAGAACCCACAAATTAGTGCCACCATTGTGGAGGAGGTGTTACAGACACGGCACAGCACACGCGCGAAGAGTGCTCAGCCTGGGCGGAGCCATGCCTGTAGCGATTAGACAGGACCTGTCTCTGCCAGCTTTGGTCGTAGCCATGGTGAGCAGTGAAGAGGCCTGGAATGCGGTCGAGACCATCTGTGAAACCGTAATGACACAGAAGGAAGCCGCCAAGCGGAATCGAGAGCAAGACCCAAACTCGCATCCGATTCGCCGCAGGAGGCACGGCCAGCGGCGTCGGGCCTTCTTGGTTCGAATGCCGACATAGGCAAGACCGCGGGCGACAGATCGGGGGATTCTGTCGCCTGCACTATGAAGGTTAAAGCGGGAAGACACCCCGGTGTTCAGGGTGTCTTCACTTAAGAAAGAGCTTGCTAGGCAAGAGAGGCTGACGTTAGTATCCATTTAAAAATTCCCCTGGGGAAAAAAGGTACAGGAAGAATTACCGATATCGGGGCAGAGTATGGCGATTTAACGAAAATATTTTTTTTATCTAAGCAAGTTTTTATAAAAAAACATAAAGTACCATTTTTAGGCGTGAAAACATGCTTGGATCAAAATTTTATTTTTACTATATCTCTGTAATGCCACTGACAAAAACTTACTGATTGCGATTTTACCTATGTTCAGTGTTTTTATATTTTCAAAAATGTGTACCCATAAAGAACCCTTAAAGAAAAAGTGGAATTGGTGTAATGCTAGTTTTTTAAGTAATACGACCGTTGCCATTTCTAATAGAAGTAGTATCGCTTCTTTTCCCGCACTCACCGAGTAGGTATACTGTTTGTGGATACGGTGGCACGGGTTAACAGAGCAGAGGGATGGTCATTTAGCGTAAGGTAGCCACCCCCGCCCAACCGTGTCTGCAGCACAGACTGATTAAACGATCCTCTGTATCTAAGCGTGTTTGCTTTAAAACTCTCATCGATACTGCTCCGCTTAAAAACGTGAGCGAGCGGTGCAATCTCGCGTTGGTTTCTTTACTTTAAACTACTTTAGAGAGGAGTGTATTTTTAGACTGCGGAGTCGAAAAAAGTTGGAAATCTAAGTTGCCGAAAATATTTAACATGGATTAAGAAATTAAACAGCATAGTTAATCAATAAGAAATGTTCCTTTCGTTATTAGCTAATAATTATTTGATGTAGGAAAGAGAGGCAAACTACACTCTTTAAAAAAAAATGTTAACAAAAATGGAAATGAGCTCTTGCTAAATTGTTCATAAGATATTGTCGTGCAAGCTATGTAACAAAGTGGAGTTCTGTAAACATTTGACAATAGAGCATGCTCAACTTGGTTTCATATCATCGTCAGGGTCAAAAATTCAACTATATCGTCGAAAGAATCGAAATAATTATGCCGATTTGCTTAGAAAATATATTATACGTCTCACGATCAACGTATCAATATTATCTCACAAAATCTAAAAACAAGGAAAAATTCAGAAATAATTATTATGACTAGTTAATTAGGTTATTATATATTATTATAGTTTAGGTTCTATTTAAATTTTTATCGTTGAAATATTTGGTCTTCTTTTCAAACATGAATATTTTATCTTCTTTGATTGTAAAAATTTAGTTTTCTTTCTATAAAAAATGTTTTTCTCAAAGAATAAAGTTCACCTAAAGAGAATGTACATAATTACAGAACAGTGTACTGGTTTGAGTCCAGTTGTGTAACAGTGTTCTACATAAATGTAATTACTTAAAGTACGAGTATAGCAAATTCTTTCAAATATTAAAATATATATAAAGGTATATACATTATTAAAATATATATAAAGGTATATACATATTGTATGCTTTTATTAGACTTTAATATGGAGTTACTCGTAGATATCATACGTTAGCCTTTTTTGTGATGAAAAGACTACACACCTCATACCGTTTTATTTCTTTTCAAAATTAACGTACCTATGTAAATTTATCTAAGAAACCCTATAATTTGGATATTTTCGAAAATCAGTAGGTTTATTTTTATATTCAACTAGTCCATGGAACAAGCAGATGGGCCACCTGATGTTAAGTGGTAACCATAACCAATAACAGAACATTGTCTCGTAAGTCATGCTCGATAGAACGTGCCCTACGATTAACTGCCCTGCGTCCATCAATTTCGGTCCATATTGCCAATTTGTGAAATTAAATATTTATAATAATAGTTGGAAATGAGTGACTTAATTCGTCAGTGGAGGGTTACTTTATAATGCCTGTCAACGACAAATAGACTACACAAAACATCCATCGAAACTAATTCAAAAGTAATTTATGCTCAGGCTGAACCCCACTTGCATAAAGTTCGAACTGTGCTACTCAAGTTCAACCTTGATAGCTCTGATATAAAATGACGCTTATATTCAACTAATTCAGGATTCATTCCGCCGATTGAGGTGTGAAAAATACTGAATGATAAACGCAAGTTAATATTCAATATCATTTGATTAATTTGCTTCGGACTGGTATGCACTAATGTACTGATTCCTTAACTATTTGAAATCTATAAGGGGAAGAAAATGCCAGGGCCCTATTCCATGTATATTGCTGTAAGTAGTAATCTTTGGTATGATGTGGACTTATCGTATGAAAGCCCTCAAAGGTCATTTGGTAGTAGTAACTCTGCCTTCTTCGTTTAAGGCCGCAGGGTTGAATCCCAGCGAGAACAAACATTTGCGAACAAACCCACAATATTCTTATCACTACATAGTATAAAACAGTCTTAGTCGCTTTTTCTGTCCCTATGTCCTTTTGTAGGCTTATATCTTTAAAACTACGCAACGGATTTTGATGCGGTTTTTTTTAAAAAGATAGTGATTCAAGAGGAAGGTTTATTTGTATAATACATGCATGATATGTGCACCCGTGCGAAGCAGGGGCGCGCGGGCGGATCGCTAGTTGTACACTAATCGCTTTTATGTCCTTGTGTAAGCTTTTCTGGTTTGCGGTTTGGAGAGTGTGGTCACCGATGTAGTTACAGGCACATGAAGTTTAACGGAATGCCTCAAGTTGATGGACGCAGAGCAGCGCATCGTAGGGCACGTCCCTATCGTGCGCGAATTGCGAGACAATTCTTTGTTCTATGTGATGGTTACCACTTAATATCAGGTGGGCCATCTGCTTGTTCCATAGCTAGTTGTATAAAATAAAAATCTAGATACTATAGATGTGATGGTGTAATCCTAGCCGATTTTGGCTACGGCAACTGTTAATGGATATTATCTGAGTGAGGACTCCGTTTGTTCTGCCCTTTTTTATTGAAAATTGTTTAGGGAATGGTGTCAGTTTGCGCCACATTTTTGATACAGGTCCCGGAGTCAATCGAAAGGAATGGGATTATTAATAAATAGTCTGCATACCTTATAGGACACGGCCATATTGGCGTCGCTATGCTGGCCTGAACTGGTATACGATGGCTTAAATTTTAGAAACGAGAGCTCCTGGATAGTTTGTGGACATTTCTATTAATTAATAACCATGACTAAATCACAAATATACCTAACTCACTAGTTATAACACTAATCTCTTTGTTAGGTTCGCACCAATTCGTGATACGACCCGAACGTTCCAAAAATGAGGACAACACACAGAATGAGGACTTGCCTCTCTCTAAAGTAGGTGGTTGGCAGAGTCCAAATATTATTTATGTTTTTTGGACTTGCTTGCTTCGGACAACTAAATAAGTATTAACCAAGTTTCGGCTATCTTATTTATTGAAGATTTCCGTTGAACAGACCTTGACTCCATTATCAGAACAGATAACTGTCACCATTTTATGCTGAGTATATTTTTGATTTGTGAATATAAAAAAAAACTGACCGACCAGGTAAAAAACCACCTTTAATTGTCAGTAAAATCACATATGAAAGAGATTTATTTGTACATTCCAAAACCATTTTCTCATTTTTTAGGACGCTCGGTTTTCAAGATACAACGAAAAATTAAAACTTGATTACCAACTATCCAAGGAGAAATCCTTTAAGAGTTTCTCTGATATCAAGGTTTTTCTACTGGTCAGCCAGTTGGCCCTTGGCTTTTCTTTATTCCCATCAGCAAGTTCAGTGCAAAGAACGCTGTCATCTCTTCATACGTAATAGATTTATTTATAAGAGCCCCCTATTTGTTCAGCAATCTATGATGTAGGATAGTATGGACTCCATACTATCATCGGAAGATTAAATCCAAGAAAGCTTACTCGATACTATGAGTAGGCTTTCTTTTACTTCGGGGCTCGCGTTTTTGCCCGAGAAGCAGGTGGAGCTGATGATTGTGGTTATGTGGCATCCAAGCTAATGGAATATCATTTTCCGGCTCAAATTCTTCAGCAGATTTCCATCTGCCTTATACCTTCGCCGAGAAGGATGCTCAGGATGATTTTCGGTATCTAAACCATCTCCACCCGCACAGCTGTCATTATCGTTAGGGATATCAACATATTATATTTAGATAACGTGTTTTGAATCTCCCATTCGGATAAGGTTCTTCAATTCCCTAATTAAATAATTAGTAAATTTTAAATTTCTCTGGCCCAATGAAATGCTGATGTTGGCAGGATGTTTTGATGCGAAACCGGATCATTTATGTGGAGCTTTCTACACACGAACCCGGTTTCTTTAGTGAAATTATTATTTATTTTACTGTTTTTTTTTCTTTTTGGGACGAGATAGGCGCCTGTGAGAGGATAATTGCTCCTGATCATAGTGACTGACGGAACCTCCTATTTCCTAGGCCTTTTCTCAACAATCGGACACTATGGGATAATAGTAATAATATGGTGAAAATCACTCCTGGCTGGAGGCATGCGAGAGGTAGAAAAACGAAATTACATAAAATCTAGTGTAATAGAACTGGTTTAGGTATTAAGTAGTGTTGATCGGATTAATAAGTGTTTCAATAGTTGTATTCCAATAAGTATATTGGGAACAGCTGATGATTTTTGTTCCAACTGCAATGTATTTAGGGCAGTGGTGCGACCTCGGCCAGCCATTCCATTTTGTAATCAACATTAACCAAATGTGTTCCGCAAATCACCGAAGCAACAATGCCCCCATTGTTTTGAAAGTGGGAAACTTACTTGAACCTTTCGACCTCATTTACAGCGTTAAAATTAAACTCGACAAATATTGGCACAAGTTCAGTAGTGATTCAAAAATGTACAATACTTTGTGAATCTGATAAGAGAAAAATTACAACTCCACGACTTTGATCCCAGGCACGGTAGTTAATAAGGTACTAAGTTCTCATTAAATGGTGATAGCGACCTGTTCTGATGATGGAGCCAAGGTCTGTTCAACGGAACTCTTCAATAAATGGGCCAATTCAGTTGAAACTTGGTTACCATACTTAGTTAGTAGGTGGCAGCCAGAGAGTCCAAACACAAAGCTTGGACTTGCCTCTGACTACTACTTACTTATATTTTCGGAGCGTTCGCGTCGCGTTACGAAATCTCAGTTCGGGGCGAACTACTAGTATTTAAATAGTATTTACAATTGACTAACCCCGTAGATATTCTCAAAGAATCTAAAGTTACTTTTCTAAGAGATCTGAGGGGTTAATTTATTTTCAGAAAAAAATATTTGAAAAAGCAAAATAACTGACGTCCAGTAGAAAAACCTTCATGCCAACGAAACTCTTAGAAATGAGAGCTCTTGGGTCGTTGGTTATTTTGATTTAACTTTTTTGTTGTATCTCAAAAACAGGGCTACCTAGAAAAAAAATAAAAATGGTTTTGGAATGTCCGAACCAAGCTCTTTCATATGACATATAATTTTATATTTTTGTGTAACTTTTTTAATTTTTGCCCCCTTAAAAACCCCCACATTTCAGTAACCCCTTATCCGATTTTACTCATATACTTACCAGTAAATTTCTCAAGTACAAGCTATCGACTTACCAAATTTCATGCAGATCGGATAAACGGTTCTCAAGTTATCGTCGGACAAACATACAAACATACACATACATACATAAAATTCCAAATCGCCCAAGTTGTTTGTAAAATTTTCGTTCGCTTCGCTCACTCAATCAATTATTGTAATATGATAGTAGATCTCTTTATGATCGGCTTGTCCGGGGAAGAACAATCATCATGCCTTTTTTTGCCGCCAAGCAGCGTTTTTGTATTTCGGCTTGAACAGTGTAATGTAGAAATATAAACATCATTTTTTTTAGTTTTTTTTAGTCTCATGAGGCCTACTAACATTTCAAATTGATGGACGCAGGGCAGTGCATCGTGCAGCAGGCAGTTAGGGTACGGGTTCGATCCTCAATGGGGACAATATTTAGATGTTATTTATATTTATTTGATCATGCCTTTTGTTTTTCAATTCCTAAATGTTTTTGATCTAAATTAGCGGATGAAAACTAGTACAACATGTAATAATAACATGTACGTGTCAGTATCAGTGCATTTAATAATAGGCTCGTAGATTTATCAGAATTATATAAAATCAGAGACTCAAAAACGTTATTTGTTCCAACTATTAGCCTTCTAAATTCAGCTTATCTTTATGTTTCTGCATGGGGAATCATAAATTAAGATCTAAATAAAAGATGTCTTGTAAACAGCAAACCTTTTGCTAAAAGCGGCAATAAATTGTAGGACCAGAATTTTTTGTTTGTATTTTATCACTTTTGCTCTGGCCTCACTATTGACATTGATTTTTATTACTTTAACAGATTTTTATCATTACGATGTGGAATATCTTGGCAAAGGTTGTTAACGTTGTTAGTTTTTAACCAAAAAGAAACGAAATCAAATTTAAGTTTATAGATGAGATTTGTTGTTCGTTTTTTTGGATACTCGTGAATTAGTTTTAAAACAACGTCTGTAGTAAAATCTCCACTCTAAATATATTTACTATAACGGTAATGATTCAGTATAGGTCTACGAATAAATAGGTATATATATTATGCGGTAGATAACCGAGTTGTTGACAATATAATTTACTTACAGCACTCGCGGTTTCCCTCACGCTGTCTGGTTAGGTTTTCCACACTCATTCATCACTTGTATTTTAAATTGTGCCATAATTCAAAATATCTACAGATCAATGTTTTTGTTGAATCCGTTGCATGTACCGGACTTGAGTTCGTATGCAGTGGCAAGACTGTTATGTGTTTGCGAGATATTTTATTATTCTCGTCATGTTTGTCAGAATTTTGCTAGAAATACCTCAATTACTTGAACTTTATATGTATACTTATAATGTAAATAAATAAATAATTATGCTATATTTAGGTAACAAACACTTTATTTTTCTTTCTCATATTTACTTCTTATATTACATTACAGTGCTGGTTTATATGTTCATTATATCAGAAATATATGTATATAATTATGTGCTATTTTAAGGGTATTAAAGGTGGTAGGGCGTCCGGCTGGCCTCGTCAGGGGAAGAATAATACCAATGTAGATACGTCTGCCGCTAAGCTGTGTTACTGCAGTGTTTCGATTTCAAGGGCTGGGTGCCAGGGAATTGTGAATTTACAGGCATGAGGGTTTACACCTGATGCCTCGAGTTATCAGACGCAGGGCTGCAAATCGTACGTAAGGCAGCTCTTTGTGGAGGTCTTATCCAGAGAAATACTACCACGTATGCCTAATCATGACTGTCAATTCATCAATCAAAATAGAAATGTATAACTACAAACCATCACACAGGTTTTCAAAATGCTGCCAAGGGCCTGTAATTCAACCTTTGCATTTATGGTACGCGATCATCGTACTATGCAAGTAGTTGACATTGTAACTCACTTGTAAATGCATGTAGGTGACACGTGATACTGGATTCGACACAATCAATTGTTAGCAGCCCGTACTCAAAAACAATATGCATGTCACGCTATTGAATTAATTTGTATCGGAATAATAATATTAATTATCGCTTACAAAAGGTCAACGCGGCTGACCGCTTTAACTGATACTCGCTGTAAGTTAAAACTAATTTATTATTGAACAACCTATACGGATTATAATATAGTGACGTTTATGTAAAATGAAAGACAAACAAATACAACAAAGTGCTTATTGACCCAGGACACATCATTTTTAAGTACATTATTGCTATTGGGCTCAATTAGAAAGTATAATAATAAGTAGTTAATTTTTAAATAAACCAGCTACGTCATTGTTTCTGTTTTATAGAGTTGCATGTTTTGTGATTCTTATTATTCTATATAGGTTGTTTTATTTTCAATTAATGTAATCACACAGAAATAAAAACTATAAAAGCGAATGTAGTAAAGCAAGACAATGTTAATAAATATTAAATTCGATTCAAGGTAAAAAAGATGTTGTCACTGAGCCACTAAATGTCCGTCAGGAGTGCAGTAGGAGTTTGTCCACCCAATTATTGAAGAAGCCTGATTACAAGCGATCATGATAGCCAGCATGGTATTGATGCTGCCACGAATGAGACTCACACATCATGCCCACGTCTATATTACTGCCTATGGTCTAAAAATATGGTTATTTCAACATTATTGTTGTTCCTTCATGTTCCCATACTATATAAAAAAACTACAATAAATGTAAAGGTATATAAACATTCCTCAGATAGGCTCAAAAGTTATATAAAACACAAAGATACCTCTTTTTAAAACTACCCATTTACCATAAGGAAAAAAAGGTACAGCTTCCAAACACAATCTTATCTTGAGGAATAGTCAGTTGTTTCCGACCTCCGGTTTATTGGTCGTCGTTCATTATCAAGATAAATTATCTTTGAAGAGCCAATTAAATTTAAAAACAAAGGTAACATAATAATGCGCTGTGATCCTAAAGCAGGAAGGTGCGAAGAGTGGGACGCTGCTGATGCCACAGATTAACTAACATACACCAAGCTGTGATAATCATTTAGGTAGACGAGAACACGGCCTTTCAAAGTATAATAGAAGTAGACGCGGTTCACACTTTTTGACGTGTAGCGTTAAAACATGTTTGTAATCTGTGTGCACACATTGTAAACTAACATTTTTATAAATATAATTTAAACATTGTATTCCGGTAAAAAATTCTAGCTTTACAATACAAAAGTTATAAAATAAAATTAGAACATAATAATGTTTAGTTTATGCAAATTACGGGTTTAACTACCTTAAATGTTATCATTTGGTATAATAGAAAGACCCGACTTTACCTGCGCTAAGTCCCCTTATTTAGTAGGTATTCATGATGATTTCGCCAAGTACTTTGGATAAGATAAATTAACTAAATAAAATCAGAAGGAGAAAAGGGTTAAGAAAATAATAAAAAAAAAACATTACCAACCTATATTTCTACTCTATGTAATAGAAGTTTGTGTGGAAGGTGTAGTTAGTCTAAAATAAATGCTTTGTACATAAAATAAACGCACTGGCCTTATCAACAATATTAACAAGTTCTTTGCTTACTCTGACAAATTGACCCTACAAAACAGTAACGAAGTAATGTTATTCCATGTAGTTTATTTCTCCACATCCGCTTCGTAGCTCAGCGTTTGTATTTTACTGCCTTTATTCTTTCAAGGGTCAACACAAAGAACTGTTTATAGCTAATGATACTTAGGTGTGTATTTTAACACAGACCCAAACCCTCCAAAGATGCATGTAAAAAATATTTTACACGATATAATAAGGATCCTGCCGTTCCTCCTGAGATTCTCCACAGTGCGGTGCGGCGCCTATTTTTTGTACCTAAACATTTTTTGGACGTATATTAAATGTGGGAGTTGGCAGAGCTATAAAATGGCAACAGTAAAGAAATTTAACAACCACTTTCGGTAGACGTTTGACTTTATAACTTTGGTACTGTCAGGGTTAGACAAATAAAGCGCTTAAGTTTCAAAATATTTTTCGTAATTCTAGATACTTACTTACGGAGTTTATTACCAGTAAGCACCTAATATTAGCGGGTGAGTTTTTGAATGCTTAAATTATGACGCTAAGCCGTGGTCTCTCTATGTTTACATGGTCAAAACAGTAGAATAGATTATAAGAGGACATTTAAATTATGTAGGTAGGTACAGCTGAAACTACTTACCGTAATTCCCAATACGTGAACAGTGAATAGTACCTATATAATTTTCACACAGATACTCATCTAAGTCTACGAAACAATATTTTACATAGTGAGAGAAAAAATAATTAGTCAAAACATTCTTAAAAATTAGAAAAATAATATTTAACAGAAGGGACGGTTTCTTTGGGG
The DNA here is from genome assembly GCA_963576535.1 of Plemyria rubiginata. Taxonomy (NCBI): domain Eukaryota; kingdom Metazoa; phylum Arthropoda; class Insecta; order Lepidoptera; family Geometridae; genus Plemyria; species Plemyria rubiginata. Next base: position 9,826,162 of record OY754905.1, read on the forward strand.
GTAGAGAAGGGGGAAATAAATCAAAACTCGAACCACATAAAACCACAAACAAAAAAACACTAAAATGAAATTAGGGCAACAAGTCAAACTTTCGATTTGACTTACTTTGCTGTATCACGCAATACAAAATGACAACGGAACATAATGCCTCAGCAAAATGAAGGCAGCTTAAATTGGAATAGAATTATTGCCGCGAATGCTATCGAGGAACCTTCCTTAAAGGCAATCTGTAATTGTATATTTAAGGTAAAATGCTGGATTATTTAGTGGTAGGTTAGATTATAAGCAATTTATTCTAACCTGTCATATGTTCAGTTTCAAAATTGCTGTCTTGTCATATGTCAGCCTTCACAGCTCAGTTAGTAGTAGCTCTGCCTCCTTCTGCGCCGTAGGCCGTGTGGGTTCGATCCCCACCGAAAACAAACATAATTATGTGTGATAAACATAGATGTTTGGTTCTCTGTCTGGGTGTCATATAATATTATAAAAATTAATTTACAAAAAAAGTATATTATAATACTAAATAAATAAATATTGGTGGTCTTTCCACACTTGATGTTGAAGACAAGAGTGACACTGCTTAAATTTATTTTTTTAATCAAAAATTTTAATTATCTTAATTAATTATTTTAAAAGAATCTCTCAAACGATGAAGGAAAGGTATGTCTTAGAACCTATATAAAAAGTTCAACAAATGTGTCACGAGTTCTTAAGAAGCCTCTTTGAAGCGCACTCATAATCCTTTCATCACACAGTTTAGAAAGAACTAGAACAGCAACGATGGAGATTTCAAGCCGACATTGAAAAGTGTGCATTAGAATATTTCAGTATCGTGCTTTGAAAAGTATTTAACTGATGGCAATCAGTGAACATGAATGAACAATGAATCACCGATCATGAATGGACTAGAACACGTAATAGCTTTCTGTATTTCCTATCTATTATCTCCAACAAAAGTTGATGCATCTAACAACAAACGACAAAGTACCGGTTTAAGATTAACCCCATCAATTTGAGATAACGCGCTCCTACCGTTCTCTTGTGTGGCCTTTCGATTCGAGTGAAAACTATAGTTTTATTTACAGCTTGAACACGCGACTTTGTCTGTGTTTTGTTTTGTTCGTATTCAGTTGCAAGCGTCACAAACATCAAGAATTAGCTGCCGCCTGCGGCCTCGCTCGCGTACCTACTGGTAGTGATTAATAAGATTAATATGTAAGGCGTTTTATATTATATTGTTTAATGGGTTCGTTCATTTTTTCTACCTCACTACCGGTAATTTTAAGAGTTGAAAAGCTTCCCATATATTATTATAAAGTACAAACTGTATTTGTTCTGAGTATCGTCCTAAGTTTAGTTGTTAGACCGTAATTAATCCAAACATCGTAACTGTCTCATTTATTTATTAGTAAGGTAGGTAAGATTGGGTAGGAAGTAGGGGGATAGACCAAATTTTTCGTTAGTGCTTAATCAATGTAAGATGAATTCTCAGCTTTGGCAAATTTAGGAAAAAGGTTCTTTCTAGATCGATTGTAGTAATATTATGAGCGAGTAAGAATAAACTTGAATGTCGTTCGATACAATCTGAAAATTGTGTTGGGTGTTCAGATAAATGAGTGCCGGATGCGGCTTCATATGATCAGTAAAAAGACAGAAGCGAACTTAACGAACGATCTTGATTAGAATACACAATACCTTACCGTCGACTCTCCATTAGCGAAAGAGTAGGTGTCACGATTCTCTCGCACGGCTTATATTATTTATTCCCACTTTCGAAATAGCATGCATAAGCTCATCGGTTCTGAACACGAGCAAAGCAACTTTTAACTTCGCTCTATTCAAATGCTGCCGGCAATTACAGACTCGCCATAATTATCTACAAGCAAAACCTCTTTCATTATCTACCTTTACTAAAACAAACCAATTGTTTTCCATATTAAACTGTACATTTAGCCAACCATTTGATCAGTCTTTCCAATGGAAACTATTTTTCAGGGCTGATTAAATTAAAAACGAATTCAATCATGGCAATTCCTCTTTTCATTTTAATGCCGTTTGAAAACAATGCCGCCGAAAATGTTTAATTTACATTGGAAACAGCGAAACAAAAAGGGTTTAAGTGGTGACATGCGCCGACACACCAAAAGCCTAGAGTCGTCTGGAGCGTCCGGCCGCGCCGCACGCCTGCGCAAAAAGGACGAATCATTAGGAGGCGCCACACGAGATCCCATTTAAAAGTATGAGAATATTTTCACAAAAAGCTTCACATTCAACTCGCAGCACATTCATTTTATGAGAACAATGAGTGATTTTTGTATTTTTATTTAATTTTATGTCGATTTTATCCGCGGCAACGAGGAGGCAAACCGCCGTGGTTGTCGCCTCGTTCTGTCTTCGACTTTTTGCAATGGGTGAAGCGCGGGCGTCGGCGGCAAACGGTGTTTTTGTTCCCGGAGAGGCGCTAGCCCCCTCCCGGGATCTCGCAGCACCCTCTGTCGTCCTCCTGCTGGCGCCACATTTCACACTCCTGGCTGACGCGCGCCGAGACTGCGCCTGCCTTGTATGTCCTTGATGCTTTTCAATGCGTCGACAATCGGTTAACGAGTTCACTAAATGCAAGAGCATTGCATGTTTAAGCCGAGATCAGTTCGATTGTTCTCTTAAACGCTGGTGTTACCATTTATAATTTCTGTTAATGATGCTTCTCCGTATTTATTATGTATCAGCGTATGTATGTTATGGCTATACCTATCGAACTCCATGCTGTATCCTAACAGTTGTTATAAAGGGCTTTATCCTCCTTTCGGAATCGTAACTATTTATTTTATGAGAGATTCTAATGAGAAGCTTCAAGGTAAACGCTGACGGTTTTGTAATTTATTTCTAACAGTTCTATGACGGGTGTGCGTAACATTTCGATGTGACGGCATAATGGTGCGGAGACAATGGACTTCAAGACTTGTTTATTGAGTGGATGGAGTTGTTTTGAAGTAGAGTGTGCGCAAGAGTGGAGGCGGTGTCTGCCCGCAGAGAACCAATGATAGCCGGTTGACTCGGTGGGAGGAACGAGTAGGTAATCATGCATTAAGCACCACGAGCCATGTCGGAGAGATTCACACAGCGGATACAGCTTTACGATTCATTATAAATATGTTGAGTTACTCTGTTTATATAGCTCAAGTACCTTTAATTCTATCAATGAAGGTGATAGAACCTGTATTATTGACAGGTTACTTGGCTGTCTTTTTATGAATTTTTTTTGAAGCAGTGTCTTGGATATAGTTAAAGATTGACTGTTCCATAACATATAGGCGTAACTTCGTTTGATTACAATAATTTCCTTTATGTCGAATTCATTTTCTAGATCACATGGTACATACAGGAAACATTTTCCACAAGCAAAATAAAAATCACAAAAAATGATTTTGCGATTTTTTTTAACCACCGTTAAAATATGCCAGCGAGAAGGTGTTTGACAGCTGTCAGTGATTGATGATGCTGTCGATGTGTATAGTTAGTTCACTTACCTAGATGATGGGCTATTCACTATTATCTGCGCTGCTGCCTCTGAATGGGAAATGGTAAATTAGTAAGTACTTATTAGTAGATTATTATTCAAGGGAATAAACAGCGTTTAAAGGGGCCGTTACAACTAGACCACCAGTGCTCAGTATTCATCAAAGTTGAAGTAGTGAATAGAATGAGTAGTTGTGACCGTCCAAACTTAAAGACACGTCTTGTGTTTGGTGCGATGTTTGTAACGCAGCCGACTAAAAAGGGTGTCATTTCAAGATTTATGAAGGATATTAAGAAGATAATTTCATATCTTCAAAGGTATCAAAATGTGCGAACAATAATTACTTTACTGTCGGCCTCTTAACTGATAGGTACACCTACTATATTATTATTGTTATTTTTCCGTTGTGGCATTAGTCGGGCAAATCATAATATTGATAGATGGGTGAATCAACTTTTAAGGCACTCCTTTTGTGTCCCTGTCATGCAAAGAGCATAAAAATCCTAATTTCCTTATAAAATATGTTTGTTTTGATGTTAACGTAAACTTAGATCCTTTCCTAACATGCTAGTTTCATAGTATTTTATAGTTAATAGGAAAATTTTTGACTTTATTATGGTAACTCAGGAGAACATAAGCACTATCCATACAAAAAACATGTGTCCCCAGGCCTAGATGACGATACAATTTAGGACGTATCTTAAAAAAAAGGTATGAATGCACAGCCTTTTTACCCAATATTATGATTCAGAAAAAGATAAACTTACGTTTAAAGTTAACATTTATAAAAGTTTGACAAATATTTTATATTTTTCGTGCATCCAAACTTTTGTCCCAAACTTTGATCAAAACATCAGTTCTACAGAGTTACCGATAAAAATTCATGACCGTTATCAAGAGATGACGCCTACCTTGGTGTCATCTAAGGCGATTATTGTCTAATATTTAGTTGGTATGATCAAAAAATCTCTACCTAGCTTTACCGCCCCCCCAGCCTAAATTAAGTTCTCAGCTGGTGCGCGTAGGTTTATTGTCGCTCTACAGCGTTGCAATGGATATTTATGAGGCACCCTCGTCACTTTTTCTAAAAAAACTCGTTAATATTAGCTTAGATGTCGTGCCCCACTGCAAAACCGAAAAATAGATAAACTTGTGCAAATGTTAACAGTATATTTTCATAATATTTCGATGATTTATTTTTTATTTTTAGTTGTTCATAATGTTGTCAAAGGAGTGTCTTAAAAGTTGATTCACCCAGATAATAATATATTAGGCACTTTTCAGTAATAAATTAATAATAGTAATAATTTATTGAAACTGACTTTTAGGAGTCAGTTTCAGTAAATTAACATTTTAGTTTAATTTATTAATAAGATAGTGTGCATGTTTACGGGGATAACAGAGAATCTCTTAATGCTGCGCGAAAGAAACAAATGTTATATCAACTGTAGTATAACTGTATCTGTTTGGTTCAGTAATAAAAACTGTCTTTTGATATCGGTAAGGCATAAATAAACGTTGTTGGGTAGCGCTCTGGTACATCCCTGTTCCCCGATCACTGATTAGTTGAAGTTGCGTGACAAAACCCTATTTGTTCGATCATTGTCTTACCCTGCATCCTTGCGCCATCAGTATAAACTGGAACACACACAATCCGCGTGCCAACGACATTATATTATAATATTTTTCCTAAATAAATGACGAATAATTCGAGAGAGTAAATTAATAGATATTAAAGGGACATTTCACGCAGCGCCATCTATCCACGGGCCAACTGAGCAAAGAGAATACAATGGGAGTTTACTTGTTTTGTATTGCATTGTGTAACCATAAGTTTGTGTCCCAAATAAAAATATTTAATTTGATTTGATTTGATTTGATTTGAATGGGAGTCAAATAACTCTAAAACATTTTTTATTTTAGGTATTTTCAATAATTGTACAGAATCCAGAAAAAAACATATTAGAAATGTAAAATTTAATAAAATTGTACTGGATGGGGTTCGAATGTCATGGAGCAGTTAATTATTTTTTTTTGCCACTTATCTATCTTATTTTTTTCAATAATGCTTAGGTACCTAATACGCATACGTACTAATAAAAATGGTTATTATAATATTATTAGACATTTCACAAAACACTATTTAGCCCCCAAACTAATCATAATATTTACGATGGGGACCAGATAATCATTTATGCACTTACGTTTGTAAAAATTCTTGTAATTTGGTATAACGCCTAGAATGTAAAACAAACATCTATTTTTTCGGTTTTATAAGTTCACGTAACTTTGAAAAAACCAGGGTTCTACGAAAACAATAGATTTTCTATTGTTTCTGTCTTTTGGAAGAGACGGAGGGTTCGCAAATGTTTATGCATCCAGAATCAATTATTTCTTGATTTTTTTAATATATGATAAAAAATCCTTCCCTTTTCTCCACAGGTATACGAAAACTGAATATTGAAATGATATATAAACTAATTTACAAAATAACAACGCAGTCTCTAGTAGATCAAGAACTGTTGTTAACTAAAGTACATAATTATGTCGAATGGTCATTTGAAAGTCATTGAATAAGACAGTATTAATTTTTATTAAATGCGGTTTTTTCCCTTTTTTATTTCTTTCTTAGCCAAATCGATAACTTTCAGTATTTTCACTAAATAAAAGAAAGAGGGCGCTAAAACTATAAAGGGGTTAATAGTGACCTATTGGGGGCATGATTTACTCATTACACAAGTATTTTTTTTAAAAGCAATTTTTAAATTGTTGTCTAAAATATAAAGTATCGCTTCAGTCAGGAACCTTCGACTAGTTATTAACTCGAACTTTATTTGTCAAGATTATTTAAAACGGGAAATGTCACTGGAACTCAAAATTTAACTTTAGATTCCAAAAAGTTGGTATAAAAAGTTTGTTTACAGTTTTTCTATTGTAGGTAGTAAAGGTAGTAAAGTGGAAAGAACATTAAAATGCAAATGACTTCAGTTATATAGCTTTATATTTTGTTATCTCATAAATATTAAGTTTCACTTATCTCAAAGTGGCGCTGATAACCAAAAATATGAATAAAAATGTAAACACATTCTCGTCTCGGGCACTCGTTACTCTGAGTTCCGCCTTTATGCGCTAACATAATGAGCCAGGACAGCTCGGAGCGCAACAACAACATAGTAACAATTTCTAATTTATTTTATATTGGATTTTTATTTAATTTATTCAGTGTGAGAGAAGTGGGCAGGTTTCTGATGCTTGTTACGATACGATAATCTGGCTTACAGGATGTTTGTGGCGATTTAATTGGCACTCGAAATACTTGGACGTTTTTGCGCCTGCCTTTTATTGCTGGCTAACGAGAATTAAACATAGCTACGTGCAATACGCCGTTGTTCGTATGATTCGACATTCTATGAGCTATCGCTGATGCCATACCGCGTAATGTGCCTATACTTACATGCCGTAGAAATATATACCTGATGTTTAAGTTGGTTCGATCAGTTCAAGTTTCACTTAGCAGGTGAACAAAAAATATCTAGGTCTTTTACAACCATGCTTTAAGTGCGCAGTCACGTATTCGAATCGAAATTCTCAATGCTAGTGCCTGCTGGTGTACCATAAAATAATAATAAACGAAGTGTCGTATTTACGGTTCGAGTTACACTGCGCGGCATGTGAGTAGATGACAACTCAAATGCAAAATGGTTACTGATTTGCCCCGCAGTGTAAAATCAAAACGTCAAAACTAACTTAATTTATAGTTTTCATGGTAGACCACAGCAGCTGGTTATCATAAAAACGTTATTTTTAAGATATTATTAAGTATATAAAAATATACTTGCTTCTTTCTGTTATTACTGTGTAGGCACGGGTTGCATACACATTTATTAATTAAAGTGAAACCCGCTGTAAAATTAATTGCTATGTTGTTAACTGCAGAGCTTCGACTTGCAATTTTTATTGTACACCTCGCTCGCTCGCTCTCAGTGGAAGAGTTCATTGGGGGAAGTAGGTCTACTGTACCTACCTATTTCTGCACGTATTAATTATATTTTAATATGTAAGTATTCCCTTACTCCAGTACTGGATTCATATCATCATCATCAGCCTGAAAAAGTCACCGGCTGGAATTAGGTCTTCCCTAGTAAGAACGATTATGAGCCTCCATCCAACGACTTTCCGCGATTCTCACAAAGTCGTCGGTGCATCGGGTAGGAGGGCGTCTACACTCTTCGTCTTCTAGTTCGTGGTCCCTATTAGATTTATACTGCTATTTAGTGGGCAAAGATAGCCGCTGATTGGCATCCTTTAACCCAGCGAGAAAACGATGCTGGAAGTAAATGCCTTAAAAATTATAGACAGCTAAGGGTATAATGGGGACCACGTTTTCTCCTCAAACATACACACACCCATTGCGATTACCTTATCGAATGACGTTTTAAAAACCCTTTTTATTTCCAATGTATAAACGTACGCAAGTGGCCTCTAACGTCATAAGGTTCAAGTTCAGAGCAATATATTATTTATTCTGTGTTCGAATATCGTAGTCAAGTAGAGGCAAGTAATAAATAATAATATTTGTGTAGATGGAGTGACGACAATGATGACAGCGCCAAGGCAAGCGTGAGAATATTTGAGGTTCACATAATCTGTTCTTGGAATGTTTTAGGAATGTAAAGTTTAATTTACGAAACCAAGACGCGAAGACCGATATCAGGTGCGCACACAGAAATACTAATTAACTGACAAAATAATTTGTTACTTTAACAACCAACTTAACGTAGGCACACAATGGAGTACAATTGCTTCACTACAATTCACCTGTTATTTTAATTATGAATTGAATTAACATACTTATTAACGAATGAGATCACCTTGGTCTAGTGGAAGTTCCCCGTGTTGTGATCATTATGTCGTGTATTTTAATCCGTTGTTGTATCAATGGATCACGAGGAAATCATCAGATTTTAGCAAAGGTGCTGGGCTTGCAATTTGTCGCCTAGGGAATCGTATACAACTACTGCAAAACGTAGTATTTGTGTGCCAAATATAAGGAACATTCCGATACAAATACCTACCTACCTATAGTATATAAAGTACTGAAATTAAAACTGTTTAAGTTTTCAATATTTTAAATCTTATTCAATACATTACGACCTTCGTCTAATCGAATGTAACCCCCGTTAAGACGCAAAATCTGAAATTATGGCTTTGCGACCCCCGGCACATATTTCAAGAATGATCCGCCTCGTCCATTCGGCGATCCCCGGACAATGGATCGGACAACACACAGTTAACGCCACAAATGCCGTGAGCTTCCATAAATCATCGGCATAGCGGAAATGCGTGGTGGATGCGATGCGATGCCGGCATCGGCACTGCGCCGCGCCGGCCGTCGGTCGGCTAGGGCTGGCGGTGCGATGCGATGTTCATGAGAGCACCCACCCCGCCAATAACGGTTACGCTCCCGTCTGCGACATTTTCAGTGTTATAGATAAATTAAATGCCGACACATCCTGGCGAGCAAGCGCAGCTAAGGCGCGCCCGGAATGTCCGAATATTTTTTGATAAACGCACCGGAAGCTGAACCTATTACGTGACACTGCCCCCGTTCCGTCTTTCCACTCCTCGGTTATAGTTTTTCTCCTTCGGCATTCGGGGAATTTTAAGCTTTTATTCCACCCGGCATATGGGAAACGCGGCCTTTTGAATCGATTAGATCTCAATCGATAAACTGTAATAGGTCAGTTTTGTGTCGGAATTAATCAAGCATCAAAGGACTGGCCATAATTGAGCGCCAAAGGCTGCGGGTGTGTCGTATATCTCACTAATTAATGGATTCGCTAGAAATGTTTTTGTCACAAAAGACACCGCTTTACAAAAACGGCTGGTTTTTTTATAATCGGAGGCTCACCAACCCGGTCCTGGCTAAGGTCGCTTACTTATGCCGTAACCTGGAACAATACAAGAAAATCATCAGCTTTATTAGAGCTATTTATCGGTTGTATTGGTGTGGCGAAGTCGGTGCGTGCGAGCCTGGTATAAAGAAATATTAATAATACCGCGATCATAAACAAGCAGTTGACGATGATAATTCGAACGCATAAAACAGGGCGTTATCTATGATCGAAAGGCAGCCCCCGGAGAGTTTAGTGTGAAATGTGTTCTCAAAGACACCGTTTAGTAGCGTAATGCGCGTGACTGTCGTACGAATTATGCATTTTCGAGACAAGTCGATTTTATTACCGCGGAAGTGACGTCAATAAAGCACAGTGTACAGCAGTTTAATGTTCTCGTATAATTTTGATCCGATCACGATATGCGTTATAACACGGAAGGCAGAACACGTGACTTCTATAACTAACGGTTATAATTTGTCGATGTGCGTAACCGCGGTAGCAAAAAAAATACATTTATTAATAAAGAAAACTAAGAATTTGTCCAATCTCCAAAATACACATGAATTAGTTCCATTAACTAAAGTATAATAGCTAATTATGTCTAATGATTTTGATTATGCATACATATACCTAATACATTTTTCAGATTAAAAAATTAAGAATACAGATTATACAAAAAACTTCGCAAATGTGTCAGTCACTTTAGGTACAAAACTTTAGAACTACAAAACACGTTTTTGTAATGGTATTTAACTTATTTATAGATTGACTTTCCCAGACTGTTATTATGAAATATAGATGAGGATCTCATACCTGAAACTGCTAGCACTTATTGAATTCCTGAAGAAAATGGAACCACGAATTCCTTAAGCGTCTATTTTCCAATAAAGGTAGATATCTATTATTTGCGAGTCTTCAAGTCCAATTACAGGTTCAATAAATTTTATCTTTTAATAATATATTTTTCATAATTTCATCTTAACGTCAGGTTACATTGCGATCAATTATTTCTTTAAAGTAAATTATAAATAATGCGGTTATCTTTATTTTATTACTAATAGATACTTCTTACAGCTGGCATCATTACATTGTTATTGTATTATAAAAAAAACGGGATATTTATCATGCTATCTGAGTTTAATTGTTTTCCAATATTTCAGCACTGTTGCATGATCGAGTCGAAAGGAAAAGTATATGCGAGTAAATCAAATAGATTATTAGACAAAAAGGTTTACCCTGTTTTGTACATACGTACACACGATATTGGTTTCGTTTCCGGAAGTGTATACAAGTTTGTAAAGTTCAGCTCAGTTGTTGTAAGCAACATAATGACTTCTAGAATGCAGCTTGTATGTACCATACTGGTTCTTCATTTGGGAAGTAACGCAACTGCAATATTAAAACAGATCGTCACTAAATTATCATCACGCCCTATATATAATAATAAGTAGGTATCTAAATGGTGTGTGACGCCCGAACGTTCTGAACTCCCTACGAGATTTAGCACCAACTCCAAAAAATGATATACTCCGCACCTTATATTGAACGGGAAATAAATCGTATACTTTCTTTAAGTGCCAATAAAAGTTGGAGTAAATCATAAAAGTATCACTCGACGAGAAACGTCTATAACAAGTGTGTTATTGCGGAATAATTCAGTAGCGGAGGGTGATTTGAAGTATGGCTCCCTCCAGATCCTACCGTGCGAGGTTCGACCTGATATTCCCGATGCTCTATCAAAGCCTTCAATTATTTATCGGACCCATGTCTACTTTTCATTTTACTCCTTTCCCCGGTAAGGCTTTCAGTTGCCGAATAAACATGTCGCACCGTTGGGAATAAGCTTTACACGAATAGTGGTATTGTGGCTGTAAACTCTATCGCTTTCAGTTCCATCGCTGGCACTGATGTACTGGAGTTGGTTGGGATCATCAATATCACTTATAATATAATGAATGTGAAATAGTTCAAGCTTCCTGTGAGGATATTGTATGATTGCGTATTGGAAAAGCTTTTATTTATTTAAATTTATTCTCGCCAGACGCGTGTTATTATAATGCATAGTAAGGTTTCCCTGTTTCCATGTAGAGTAACCTAAAATTTGGTCGTTTTTAAGTTTTTAAGACGAATCCGATATAGATTACCTAAAATATATATAGACGGATAGGGTTCCTTGTCCGACTTTATAACTGTATTCTTAAAGATCTAAAATATTCTTAACTAGTTGCACCCCGCGGTTTCACCTACGCAGATTTTAATTTCGGTATTTCATGGGATAAAAAGTAGCCTGTGTTTTATTTCAGACTGTAATCTACCTTTCTATTAAGTTCATCCAGATCCGTTTAGCCGTTCCGGCGTGAAAGAGTTACAAACATCCGTCCATCCATACTTTCGAATTATAATACTCGTAGTAGCAGGATAAACGTTACGTGAAGAAACTGAGAGTTTCAGACAATTAAAAGTTTAGAAAATACCCATTCTCACTCGTGAACTAAAATACTGTATTGTGTAAAATATAAAAGCAATAATGTGTGCAACAGCAGCATCGCAGCTGAAGCATTCGATGAAATAGATCTCGAACATTAAAATCATTATTAATAGTTACCTACCAGTTTTAGTAAATATATTTTTTCACGTCAGTGAGACCAAATAATAAATCAAAAACATAATTTATTGTTACTGTGTGTTGTAAAATACTGTCATTAGATAGACGAAAGTTGAGGAAACATAAAAATTATATTATCTTTTCACGTGTACGCGTGATCCGTCGTAAAGAAGAGTAAGGTCTATTCCAGACCGTCTAGCGAACGCCATGAATTAATTTGATCCATAAAAAAAACAATTAAAAGCTTATAAAATATTTTTATCCCTCCTTTATTTTTATGGTGTTTCATGATGCTGCCAGTTTTTCTGCATTTTGACATATTGTTGAGCAAGTTATAATGTGGCTGATTAAAAAAAACAATTAAAAACAAACTTTTATAACAGGAGTCTCCGACGATTTCATCAAATAAGGTGTAGTTCAAAATGATATTTTTATAAAATCATGAATGTATTATGTTATGTACCACTTAGTGGCTTTCTGAAATTAACCCCTATATTTACATAAAAACGTAATTTTTTGATACATGGTCCCGTCACTTTTCATCATCCTATTTGTTTTGGCCAATTTGACAAGAAAATTAACAAAAACATAGCACATAGCGTGCCCGTATCGAGTAGGCATAGACCGCCGTCACTACATAAAACGGGATAGATAAGCCCACGTAGCTATTATTCTTTCAGTGACAATACCAGAATCTCGAGGTTGCGGCCAGTTATGCGAGGCAAAAAGCGATGATAATGACAAAGACCATCGGCGCAAAGGGCGCGGGATGAGGTGCCGCCGCCGTACGCGTGGCGAATAACAATGTGTCTACTGCCAACATTACGAATATCTAGACCAGGCCAACGATAACAGCGTGAAGCAATGCTTTCTACCTTAAGACGAAGACAAGAACTAATGTGACTCTCGCTCGCACGTTTTGACTTGTTGAAAGATATAAAATCACAAACCCATTTTCGAAAAATCGCAAACAACCATTTTGTGTGCAATCACATTGCGCAATGTTTAGTAAAAAAGTAATTTTGATCGATACAAGTTTTGCTACTTAAAAGTTTGCTTTTCTAGTTTTCGTACTCAAGCAAACTTTTGAGTAGGAAAACTTGCATTGATCAAAATGAAATTTTTACCAAACTATGGGCAATGTGATTGCACACAAAATAGTTGTTTGCGATTTTTCAAAATTAGAATTTGTGATTTTATATCTTCCAAAATGTCGAATCGTGCGAGCGAGAGCAATATTAGGTGTTGTCAACGCCTTCACCCTGAAATTACAGGTACTTGAATAAATGAATTAGAATTGGTGGACTTTTCACACAGCACTATTTAGCCTCAAACTGGAGCGAGTCAGTGTTTGGTGCTTATGATCTTAGGACCTGATGCATAAATAATTGTAACATTTAATTAGAGTTGCACCAAAAACCTTTATTTTAATTCTTATTTGCAGGAAGTGCGTTATGAAAGTTTACGACTCCTTTGAACAATATAAGACAATTGTTTACAAAAAAAATCCAATACATAAAATTCATTACAAAATGTACCAAGAACAGTATATACATATTATTGTTGCGTTCACAGCCCTGTGCAAACGATATAATGTGTCGGAAGCGTAAGGTACTATTAGTTAATTATTCTATTGTTTGCTTTGCCTTTGTATGTCACTTGTTACAAAACAAAATTGTGATTAATGCCGTGTCTAAACGTTTCATCTACAGCTACGTTTTCCTAATATAAAATCGTAGTGTTACTTCTCAGTGGCATGGTGAAAGGGGAGGCCTAAGGCAATAGTGGAAACACGTCGCGAACATCGTTTGAGGGTCACGTAACGTAACGATACCGAATTACCCGCTTGTGCAAAGTGATCCTTATGTACCCAGGGAATATGGCTCGCCACTCTGAAAGAGAAGTATTCGCCATATAATATTAGGTTTTATGAGTTAGCTGCATAGAATATAGAGTCTGTCAAATGAAAGTAGACACTGAAAATTCGCGCCAAATTCAAAAAATATTAGCGTGTCTGCGTTGCCACGCTAATATTTTTTGAATTTGGCGCGAATTTTCAGTGTCTACTTTCATTTGACCGACTATAGCTCTTTATTGATTACTGCAACAAATACGGTAGAATACACATTTATCATTTCAAAAATGGCAACAAAAAATCTGCGATCTCTTCCAGGCAACCTTTGGATGGCCAGGACTAAACATAAACAAGAGATTATTTTATAGATTTTAGGATAGGATAACTTGTTTTTCATCGAATTTTCATGCAACATAATAAAGGAATACGCTGAGTAATTTTTATGTAAATATTTTTGTCTACCAAGGCCAATTTTAACGTCTGTCACATTAAAGCCCAAAGTATAAAAAGTTTAGGTACTATTTAATGTTGAGTCGCCATTTTCCTGTCTTCCTTTAATGTATCATTGGTAAAAATATCTAAAATCTTTTCCACGAAATCGGTAATGCAATACCTGCTTTGTAAGGGTTTGGTTAGGGGTGACGACTTCGCGACGGTAACAAAATTTTTGTTAACTTTCCAAAACAATATTCCTGCACGTTTTCCTCTCAGATCCTCCCATAAGTCGCGCTCAGCTTTTTAAAATCTTATTCAAACTTTATAAAATAAGTGGTTCTCCCCTCGGAAGGGGTCACACGGCTGATATTATTGTGTAGCCATCTGTGACGAGGCTTGCGACGCCATAGAAAAGACATATTTTTAGATTTAACTCGTAAATTACTACGATCCAATTGGTTTACGCTCGTGTGAGAATTAGGAGTGAGTTTTATTTGCCAATGTGGTTGTTTATTGCTTTGGAATGTAGACTGGGGTGCCATTCAATCATTACGGTGTATCGTAAATAATCGAGAATTAGCAACAATGTGGCTAAAGTAGTTCAATTTTATTAAGTGCTTACTAAAACCTTAGCAGCGAATAGCAAGCAGGCACGTCGTGAATGACTTATGAAATTGAATGTTTATTTGGTTATGAATTACCTATGTTATATCATGTAAAAAAAAATTTTGGAAAAAATAGGACGTTTTGTCACCATGAAGTAATAAGGTGTATTCACCATCTAGGACTTGAACAAAACCGTAAATAATCATCAAGGGTAATTATGAACACTCGTTATCGGTTTTCTATAAAATATGATTTTCCCATAATGCATGCCAACATAAACTTTTTAGGACAACATGAAATTTTCATTGCCACTTCTTATAACAAAAAAAAAAGAAAATAACACTTACTCTCTTTTTTTTGATGCAGCTAACTCCGTAACATTTTGACCACAGATTATTACAAAATGTGTGACAGCTACACCCTCGAACTGCGAGTCTCACTGGCACTTAGCCGATTTTTTTAAGTACGATATACAGTAGCTGTCGAGTGGAATGAGAGGGGAGTGATGGCCACAACGCACCACCGTTTGGTCATCGTTTTTCTCCATACGCCCTTGAGTAGAGTAGAGCCCTCGGTCCCCGAATAAAATTATCCAGGACATGTAGGCGAGTAGTGCTACGTGAATATCAAGAAGTTGTTCATAAATAAAAAATACTAAACTTACCACTGAAAGTGACATTTTACATTAAATTGTATGGTTGGACATTTTTATTTATGGGAATTTTTATTAATGGACACTTTTACTCATGGGCATTTTCATTATTGGATATTTTTACTTATGGACATTGGCTTATTGAACATTTTTCTCTTCTGACATTATTCGTGCAAATCAATAAAACAGTCATTTTACAAGCGTTATAATAACTTTGTTTCTCGATCTAATGGTAGTTCTTGCACACGTTTTATAACTTTAAAAACATATTATGTAGATCACAAAATGACACACCAGACAATGATAACAAAAGATTTATAAATGCTTCAAAGTGACTATTATGATTAAACTGAAAGGCCGCTTTAATTTTTGATATGACTATAAATATTGGTAAACAATACATTATGTGAATACCTTTAAGTTTACATATAATTATTTTGAGCTATCTATACCTAGATTGTTTGCAACGGTCTGCAGATGTCAACTGTTTCTCATGTATTTTGTACTTTTTGTAAATAATTGTAGGTACATAATTATTCTAATTCGTAATTGTATTTTTTTGTAAATAAGTACTGCAACAAGAAAAAAAAACTTACATAAATATGACACCATACTATAGAGGTAATATCTGATTCCAGAATGATTGATTGATTCCAGAATTTTGAATGTTGAGTGGCAAACTATGAAATTGTATTATAACTTAAATCACATTAAAAAATGTTATAAAATGCCAGTTTGCGAATGGTAAGTAAGGAAAAGTATTTTACCAAAAAGCGCATCACACAAATCAAAAACACAAACAACAATAAATCATGAAAATTCCATCAATGAGCGCGTTGCTGGAACTTGACAATCAACCAAACCAACCAATTTAAAATTACTCGTTCGTTTATTAACACGACAATAAATTAATTTACTCTTCAATATTATATCCGAAGTTACTACAAAAATTGTCTGTCACCATAATTTTGAACACAGATTGTTGCACTAACGCGTTTACTTTAAAAGAAGGGGTTGACGACCCCTTTGCTCGATTTTCATTAGTCACACACACGCCGTCAAATGGAAGTTTAATTTTTAAAATTGGATTTTTATTGCGCTTTGGATTGGAATGAAAAGTGGCAACAATAACAACTAATAATGACCCAACCGAGTGTAAAACGACTACTCCCGCTACGACGAACGCAGAGGTAGGTAGACTACGAGTAAGAGCCCAATTGGTAAAATGGGAAAAAGGCGTTGACAACCCCTAACATTTCTCTCGCTCGCACGATTCGACATTTTGAAAGATATAAAATCACAAATTCCAATTTTGAAAAATCACAAACAACCATTTTGTGTGCAATCACATTGCGTATAGTTTGGTAAAAATTACATTTTGATTGATGCAAGTTTTCCTACTCAAAAGTTTGCTTATGTACAAAAACTGGAAAAGCAAACTTTTAAGTAGGAAAACTTGTATCGATGATTTTTTTACTAAACTGTGCGCAATGTGCAACAAGTCAAAACGTGCGAGCGAGAGTCACATTAGCTCATGTCTTCGTCTTAAGATTGGAAGGCAGGGCTAATAGACTAGATTTTTAACTAGTAGTAGTTGTAGTGCCTTCAAACGTGGTGCGCTCAAATCCAGAAGGTACATGGACGACGAGTACATCACACACAGTACAGAGCCTAATGGATCCGCTTTCCTCGATCTTATGGAAATGTACAGGTACGTGCATGCTTCTTATCCCTATAAGCTGCTGTATTATATTCCTGTGATTTTATCCACCTGCAGCGGTTTGGTTTGGTCCTACCATCATTAGAAGGTCGTTACAAGTGCTATTGGTTTCTGTGTATCTAGGCATAAGTACTCCTCTTTTGATCCGCAAAATACAGTCCACTCTCTAACCCTATCAGCCTCACTGAGGTGAGACCCCACTGAGGTGAGAAAAGTTGAACCAGCTAGTATATTCCACCATGGAGTTTTAGCTTAAACAACAAAAAAGTAGACACAATGCAAATCTTAAACAGGCTGGCGCCTTTTCCCACTACATTAATATTAGTCACAATATCAATAGGGTTTCTTTGTGCGTGTAATTGAGTTCTACTGTTTGACATATTTCAATCTTCGCCACTCGTTAGCACTTTGTTTACCGAGCAAATCCATCAATAGGTGCAAAGTGACGTGAGCTCGAGTATTTGAAGTGGTCATTAAGGCAGTATTATAAACTATTTATTTTTCAATCGTACACGCAGATGCATCATTTAATTAAGCATCTAGATGACGTCAATTTGACTATCATAGGCAGACTCTGTTACGTCATAATAGAAACGAATCGTGGTTTTTGATTATATAGAGTGGATTTTTGAGATGGGGCAGTTAGAGCAGGCATCATAACCTATACCTTATTTGATATACAAAGGCTTCCCTTTTCCTTCCTTTTCTTCTTGATCCTGCGTCAGATTCTTGTCCCACCCGGTGCAATTGAACTTAGCTTGATTGTATTTTCTTAAATCCTACTAAAGTTATAAACGCGAACGTTTGGAAAATGGATGGATGTTTGTTACTCTTTCACGCCGGAACGGCTGAACGGATCTGAATGAAACTTAGCAGAGAGAGATTATAGTCTGGAATAGCACATAGGTGAAACCGCAGGGCGTAACTGGCACCCAAATAAACTGCGAAGGCAAGTTAAATTAAAAAGTCAACCGACCTATGCGCGTCATGACGCTATTAAATCATCTAAAATATATTTAGCTACGTCTATTTGTATTTAATTATCTACTTGCTGATAGAACAAGCAGTGGGATTACCTGATGCTAAGTGGTAACCATGATTTATAACAAAGCACTGTCTATCAAGATGCTAGGAATTCATGCATGATAGGAACGTACGCTATGATGTACTGCCCTACGTCCATCAACCTTGAGACTTCAAACGTTGAAGTCTCTTAAGCCTTTCATGTCACCGGCAACCAAACCCTCAAAATCCAAACACAGCAATGCAATAACAACACTAAATGTCACACGGTAGGTATTAATCATGATAATTTACCTGCCCAAAAACTTATTATTCTTATATTTTTAACATATTCACGAGTATTATATTCAATAATTAAATTGTAAAAATACTAAAGATCTGACTGACTGATGAAATGATTTTTTTTTAACTTACGAGGTTACAGACAAACAACAGACGACAGGGTTCGGGGCCATCGTAATACAATTTTGGATACTAAGCTATATATCAGGCCTAGTGCATATACGAAAACACTTAAGGCTCATATAGTACAAATAGCAAAAAGTAGGACATGCAAATGTTGCGCAGCATAAAATATGGCTCAGAGGTAACTGAACCCTAAACAGCTGTTAATAGCAGGGTGCAGTCCAACCCTTAATAACTATCCACGGTCAAGTAATTGTCGGCCACTGGCCCGACTTAAAACTTGCAAAATTTACAAAATTACATAATTGGTGTAGCAGGATGAAGGATTGAAGTGTTTGAGGTAGTATAATTGCTAAGTTTAATACACGTTTCATCGATAAAATATTCAACGTTTACGCGCAGTTTATACAAATCATTCAAATTGGTATTATTTATAGGGTTTATATAATAAGTTAGATATAGTAGAAGGTTGCATTTGAAATATGAATGCTGATAGTAAAACAAATGAAGTCAAGCGAGGATTGTGGACAATAATAACAACAAAATATTAAGGTACAGGCCGTCAAGCAACTACTCGCTCGCTTGCTCGGAAAGGATGACTTATCTATTTAGTGGATTGTTAAAGTATTCATTATGTATAAATAAATAATATACGATATACATGTATAAACTCTTCTCTTCTTCTCCCTGCCCCATTCATGTGAGGTCGGGGCCTCCTTGTACATCTGTGCCAAGACGCTCTATCCTGAGTTGACGTCGAAGCGATGTAGAGGACCTTTACTTCTCTCTTAACATTAGACCACCACGTAGACGGTGGTCTGTCTCTCCCACGGGGCTTCGTCGGGGTGCTTAGAACGGTTTTGACCGAGTAGATGTCCAATCTTGTCTAGGCGGGTCTCGCCACATTTTCATTTTAGCTGGCGTGCATAATTACCTACATGTATAATCTGATTCTCCATTTAGATAAATAGCATTCTCCAAATCATTATTGCTTGTAATATTTTATAATTATTTTCAGTAATACAACGCAGCACGATCTCGCCCCGTACTAGTCCAAAGCTTGTAATATGGGAACCAGATAACTGATATACTATTTACATACTTTTCTTTGTAAATTTTTATAATATATTATTATATAACACCCAGACAGAGGACAAACATCTATGTTCATCACACAAATGTTTGTTCTTGGTGGGGATCAAACTCACGGCCTACGGCATAGAAGGCAGAGCGAATACCAACAGAGCTATGAAGGCTGTCATTCTGTGATATGTGGCAACTGTTATATTTGGACGTAGTACGTCTGACATATTTCTGACTGACCCCCTTTACAGATGATCAAGGCATCTTCAGTTGCTATACTTGTCTGCGAATCAAAGTCGTGAACTATCTCTTATTTTTCTGCAAGCATTAGCAAAAGTATCAATAACATCAAAAGTACCGAAACTGTCCGTGCTGATAAAACATCTAAACACAGAGGACAATTAACATTACCGGAATAGCACCAGAGGTTAATCCAAACGCATGAAAAAATATAATAATTGCTTTTTCAAATAACTTCAGCTACGTAGCGCGTCACTTCGGGGTCCCAACATCCACCGATATTACCTCCGCCTACTTTTACTTCTTTCATTTTCTCCGCAGTTTAAACAAGGAAGTGGGGTGGAGTGTAATAAGTACGGGGTTCATATTGCAGTGTTGCCGAACAATCGGAAAGTTTCCCAGACAGTCGAGGCGTACATACCCCAAGTTAATAGACACAAAGACGTCACAGTGTAGGGAGTAGGACTTCTGAACATTTTTCTTAGAATTAAAAGGCTTTTACTATTCTTGTCTTGCTAGAGACTTGGTATTTGGAAAATTTTTAGTTTTACACTAATAATATAATTAGTTCACTATCGGTATTAGTATCGAACCAAGGGAAGAGAGAATGATCTTCAACACTGTATTCTTCCATCAAATACGATAGAAATCCCCGTCCATCTTCTGGAATTTACATGATTAGTCAAAAAATACATCATGTAGCATGATGGTAACATACGTTAATGTTAACCATAAACAGGGAGTATGTAAACATAACTACTCACCCGATGTTGGTGTACTCGCTGCGTTCCACTGTACCATGTAAGATGAAACTACCACCGTTCTCTTGAAACTTTCACGCAACGTGATTGCGAATTTGAAAAGTTCTTGTAGGTATATTGTACACCCCATATGCGGTGCCAAACAATTTAAAGTGAAAGACTCGTTATTTATTAAGGTAAGATCTAACATCTTTTGATCGATTATTACTAATCTGTCTTGTGAGAACGAGTCACAGTATAAATATATAATAAATAAATATAGGTATACAGTACTCTTCAGGTACTCTACGACCCTTGTGGCTCAGCTTAGCTGGTGACTCATCTCTTCTTGATACTAAGACATAATAAAGTTGGTTTGATCCCCGAAAACATTTTTATGTTGGAGGATAGGTCAGCTTCAACAAATATATGAAAATTTTGATCTGAGTATTTAGCGGTGACCATCACCGGTAACAAAGCATTGAACCGCAAGTCGCTCACGATATGAACGTGACCAAGATGTTTTGCCCTGCGTTCATTTATTTGAGGCTTACAGATGCTAAGCCTCATGTGCCTGGAATTACACCTGGCTTTTACACTTTTCAAAAATGGTACAATTATTCATATTATTATGCTTTATAAGCAAATTATGAAGAAATTTGATTCGCCAGCTCTCAGCTATTTGAATCGATCATTAACTTAACTAGAGAAAGCTCAACTAATCCATATCAGTACCAATCGGAAGCGTCTTCAAATTTTCCGCATTATCACGCCTAATTAGACATAATCATTATAACCTCGTCAACCCATATGTTTAAGATGGAACTTTGTATGATTTTTATCATTTATGTACCTAGATAAAAATACTTTCATGAACTTCTAATATTCTTAAACCCAACAACATTTAAAAACGTTTTGCTATACTAGTTGTATAATCAGCATGTTTGCTGCAAATTTTAATATCATGCACAATAATTTGCATTCGCCCGAACACCTAGAGCTTTAATAAAACTAGGAACAAACAGCGGCGGTATGGCATGAACTCTTGCAAATTGCTCTAAGCTGCAGGGCGGCGCGGTGCGCGGCGGCGTTTACAAGAACCTGCGCGGATGAAGTTCCGCCGGGCTGAGCTTAAGGCTAAGCTATTTTATACACATGAAATTATTTTACAAAAGAAAACCAGAGTGGCATGCGAGGCTTGCAGAATTAGAAAGATTAGGGCAATGGGCACGTTTTATAGCTCGAGGGACTGACAACCGCTTACAACAGAGGTTTTTAATGACGACCACGAACAGGAAGACGAAGCGTGAACTGAGATGGCTGGAAGTCTATGTATGGAGAGAGAGAGCTCAGAATCATTCTTGTGGCGTGTCCAGCAGTGGACTTCACACTGACTGTCAGACTGATGTTGGTGGTGATGATATTTGGCTGTTTTTTTTTTAATTATACAGTAATCCAGGCCCAATATAATGCAATACTGTTTATTCTGCAATTGTTCTTGTTTGTCTTCTCGTGCTGCTTTTCTGTCGTGCTTTTGGTAATGTTTTATTTTATTTTCTTGCTGTAATTATTATAAGTGTATGTATCGTGTGTGTCCAAAATAAATGTATTTTCTTTCTTTCTTTCTTTCTTTCTTTCTTTCTTTCTTTCTTTCTTTCTTTCTTTCTTTCTTTCTTTCTTTCTTTCTTTCTTTCTTTCTTTCTTTCTTTCTTTCTTTCTTTCTTTCTTTCTTTCTTTCTTTCTTTCTTTCTTTCTTTCTTTCTTTCTTTCTTTCTTTCTTTCTTTCTTTCTTTCTTTCTTTCTTTCTTTCTTTCTTTCTTTCTTTCTTTCTTTCTTTCTTTCTTTCTTTCTTTCTTTCTTTCTTTCTTTCTTTCTTTCTTTCTTTCTTTCTTTCTTTCTTTCTTTCTTTCTTTCTTTCTTTCTTTCTTTCTTTCTTTCTTTCTTTCTTTCTTTCTTTCTTTCTTTCTTTCTTTCTTTCTTTCTTTCTTTCTTTCTTTCTTTCTTTCTTTCTTTCTTTCTTTCTTTCTTTCTTTCTTTCTTTCTTTCTTTCTTTCTTTCTTTCTTTCTTTCTTTCTTTCTTTCTTTCTTTCTTTCTTTCTTTCTTTCTTTCAATTGACGGCTGATAAACTTTACCTACGAAAACTACCAATAAACATGCAGGCCATATAGATTTAGTTTAAATGTACTTAATGTGAATGAGTTATAAACATTCTTATGCGATATAAAGACTTAAGCCACACTATCATCGAATTAAGAAGTATGCGCCTTAAACTCGGGGGCCAAGAACGGGCGAGAGCTTGCGAACAAAACTATGTGGTGGTGTGGAATAGCGAAGCAAGCAATGCACTTCCCCTGCCCCTGCCCCCTGCCCCCAGGTACTACAGACTGAGGTGAGGTGAACACCAATCTCATCCGTGCAATACCCTGTATTCACAACAATAGTTTCTGTGAGTCTCGATTCGGTTGGCAATACACTATAGAGAGCATTTTTCATTGCAAGCGGTTTCGTTTCAGTCCGATTTTCTTTTGAAGCCATGCGTAAATAGAAAACAATTTTGCTAAGCACTTGTCGTTGAACAAGATTCTTCAGAATCAGAAGTAAAAATTACAACAATGAAATTGAGGTAATTGGTAGAAAAATGAAAACAATCCCTTTTTGGCTTATAAGTACTGACGATGAAATTAAATTCCTACTCGTAAATTAATAAAGCCTCCTGAACTGGTAATAAGACTCACCCGAAGCCGAGTCTTCTCCATACTAAATTAATGCAGAGATTTGGACTCTTAAAGCGAATGACCGCAGACTCCAGATGAATCCAATGAATCACTACTCAACAAACTCAAAGTAACTAATAAGCTGTCATCCATCTGCCTCCAGCGAGTCCTTTAATATTTCGGGCATATAGCCAAAACTTAGTAAAACTTAAAAAAACTCGTCATCACTAGCAAAGTTGAAGACAAGAGGCCGAAGCCCGATACGTTGGTCTGACCGAATCCGCACTACTCTCGATGTGAAGGTCCATGAAGCTATCCATGTCGCCGGCAACAGATCCAGAGGGCGAAGAATTGTGAAAGACAAAGTGATCCATGGAGGGGGCGACGACCTACCACGACACGATTGTCCCCAAATTAATTCAAATCTAAAGCCTCCTGTTAGCCTTATGATAAGTCAACGTCATATTCAACTGTTCCTTTATTGTTATCAGAGCTACTTAAATCTATCTGTGTTCCTGTTGGTTCGTTAGTGGATGCAGCCACGGTTTTGTTGTAAAGATTATGTTTGAAAGAAACTCCATCCGGTCCGTGGGTGTGTCCGATACACACGGGCCAAACCTCTCGGACACATCTTGGGATATCGAATTGTGGTGGCATTCAAAGGAAACATAAAAATAAAACTCTGACGTTTATTAAATGTGTCGCGTGTGGGGTTTGCAGTCTAATTTACCGTGTAATGTTCTGCATAATAAAAGCAATAAAAACATATTAAAAGTCATAGAAGTAACAATCAATCATATGATAAAAAGAACAGTGATCAGGTAATTATTTTATTGCGTTATTTATCATATTATCTCGTTGTACAGAAATATCTCAGGGTAAATCGTCGGACGGTAACACAGTGTATATGAAAGTATAGTGGTCAACATAGGTCCTCGAATGTCGGACATGTCGCTCCTATCTGTTTCGATGCATTTGTCGTTTAAACATCGACCTGTAATAAATCAGGCACCACACATAAGGTTATTGAAAGTAATACGTAAATCCATGGCCAACATCGTAATACGACCTTATGGCTGTGATATTAAAACCCGGTTTCCGTTGAAATAGAGAGTCCACTTACGCCCCAAGCCGTCGCGTTAATTTAAGCCTATCTCGAGTCTTCTACAGACACTCTTCATTCAATACTTTAAATGAGATTCTTATCGCACGCCCTTAAATAGATTAGTAGATTAATGATGTCTGTAATAATTAATAATGGATCGTGAATTTTACAACAACAATAAAAGCGGTTCGGTCGCCATCGTAAACAGTACCTTGCAGTTTGTTGTTTTGAATCCTTTAACTTTACAGTGCCTTTACGATCCGTCAATGCGTTCCATATATTTACCTCGTCTTAATTACAGCGGTGTTATCGGCTCAAATTTATTGCTCTTCATTTTTTAGTATGATCAACCTCCAGTTTACTGGTTGCTCGATGATTAAAATTTGCATTACGGAGCATAGTCTCTAACAAGCTGCGGTACCACCTACCTACGTACCGTCCATTTTATTACTGACTAGCGATCTGCCCGCGCGCCCCTGCTTCGCACGGGTACACATATCATGCATGTATTATACATATAAACCTTCCTCTACAAAAAAAACCGCATCAAAATCCGATGCAAAATCTTTAAAACTACAGATTTAAGCATACAAAGGGACATGGGGACATTGGGACAGAGAAAGCGACTTTGTTTTATACTATGTAGTGAAGTCACGATTGAAGTTTTAGTCCTATTTCAATAATATTAAACTATGATAACCATGCTATCATATGCAGGACATATCATCTATAGAACGATGTCCGCTAAGGAATGAAGGTTCTCCAATGGCGACCCACGAACCGGTAGACGAAGCTTTTGACGACCTCGTGAAAAATCTGCCTATGGAGAGGACTCAAACCTGTTCTTTCTGGAAATATAATATAGAGGAGGCTATGTGTGGCAATGGGTATAATTATAATAACCTTTATTAGACAAATTGAAGAGCGTACATTAACAAACATAGTTAGACATAATTAAATGATACAAAATCACAATGTTGTACATTGGTCGTAAAAACAGATGGGTTCCTTGTTTGCCAAACGAAGTAACTTGTATATTGTAACTTGTTTCTAAAAGGTCTAGATTAATCTAAGCTAGGGATATACACCAATAGTTTTATATCAGCGTGTTAATTTATCTCTTCCATAACGCTAAAACGGAGCAGTAGAACAAAGGCAAGATCAACCTAGAGTATATGTACTAAAATATAGATAAAAGTTCGCATCAATGTAGTGTAGGTTTTTTGTGAAGGTATCTCATGAAATAACATGTCCTTTACTTAAAAGTACGGATACACAGGGTGTTCGGCAGACAGTGTGTCAAGTAACGAGGGTGCAATTATTAGTCCTAAATTGGCAACATTACAGCATAAGTACCTACTAGAAATGACCACACAGTACATAAAAATCATTAAATTAATAGTTATTTGTTATACAAGAGTGCAAAGTTGCTTTTTAACCGCGTGTTCAATTTTGATGACCGAGCAAGCGAAGGATTCTAAAATTTAATCACGAGCGCAGCGAGTGATTCAAAATTAGAATCCTGAGCGTTAGCGAGGGAATCAAAAGAGCACGAGGTGAAAAATCTTTGCACTCGAGTGCAACACGTAACTTTTCATTCCACCTCAGCGAGGAAATGACTAAATGCAAAAAAAAAGTTTACAATCACAAGATAGGTACTTTTATTTCAGTTTAGGTATTAACTACTACATTTTTCACTTGTTTTCAAGTTTCTTGTTTTTAATATAAGGTTTAACAATGACGTGAAAAAATGCCGCGTAAAGAACCGCGTACAAAGCAAATTGAAAAAAGAACACCAAGAAGGTTCCGAGTCTGAGTTTTTAACAAATTAAAAAAAAGTTGTATGATATATTCGGCACCATAGAGGTAGCAGTAAATAGGTTTAATGTTTTTTTTTTAATTCACAAACTTAGTGCACACGATGTTCTAAATTCAATTTACTTTATCCTCTAGAGAATAAAAACGGCTTTTGCACTCAGATATTGAAGAGCAAAATTACTCTTGCCGAGATGGTGGGATGAAAAATATATTTCTGTAAAGACACGGCTGAATAAATCCCAACTAATATTATAAATGCGAAAGTAACTCTGTCTGTCTGTCTGTTACGCTTTCCCGCTTAAGCCTCTCAACCGATTTTGATTAAATTTGGCACAGACAATCTTTAGACCCTGAGAAAGAACATGGGCTACCTTTTATTGCGAAAAAAAGAGATGAAGAGATTAAAAGTACGCAGACGAAGTCGCGGGTACCAGCTAGTTAACTAATAATAATCATTTTAATTTCAGTGTAACAGACATACTGACAGGAAAAATATGTAAGTTGAGTTGTAAAAAAATGCCAACAACAAATTTATAAATTTCTCAAAAACAAATAAAAAAATTGGCTGGAAGAGATCAACTGGACCGCGCCGCCATTAGGCTACAAATGGTCTTACCTGGCCCCCCATACGCTATGACACACGGTCCGATGAACACCCTATATAACCGTTTGACGATATTATTTTAGACTAGATTAGATTAGAGAAGTTTTTACGCAGCAGAACAAAAAATAAAACCAAAAAAATGTCATGACGAATCTAGAACTCCAATGAGATCTGCTTTTAAATAAAGTTACATAATGTTTCACCTAACTACAGTAACTAAATATAACACTATTTAAACTCAGCACTGTTACAGATACGTTGGATATAGCTTGTTAATATTCGTTTTGCTCGATGTTTGCACCCACTTATCTTTAATCTCCTTAATTGAAATCCATACAGGAATCAATGACATTGATCTAATCAAATAAGGCAGTAAAAAATAACGAACTAACTCGAGCTCAACTCGGTCGACGTACAAGCTTTAAAAACTTAAGCCCTTTTTTGGAAAAGGAAAAAAACAAGAAGAGCCCCTAATTGATGCGTCGTCTTTGTTTAGTTTAATTCTAACATGCTTTTCCCATTAAAGTGGTCAGAATCGGCCCGTGAGGAAGATAAGGCGGGCTCTTTTACTCCTTACACGTTATAATATCACGGGCCGAGTGACCCTCGGCGGGCTTAACCCTAGTTTAACTATTGTTTGGTAATGTTCGTTACTCTGCTGTCACACAAGAGGACAAATAAGTGAATGATGCAGTGCTGGCGCAGAGTCGCGTTTTTACATTGTTACGGCGTCCCAGGGGTGCCGGAGAGTATCGACAATCGATATGTTTGCGCTAAGTGCTTAAGTGCTTTGAGGGGATAGCGTCTCACTGATCAGCGAGCGTACAAAACTCTGCATTTTAAAACGTGTTACAGTTTCTAATTAAATGACAATGGCCTGGTCTGGAGGCTAACAAATATTAGTGGACGGATTGAAGACGCTTTCTGGATCTTAGAAGAAGTTTACTTTTTTGTGATTCATAAAAAATATATTTTATTTTTAGTTGCTCGTACAAAATTAAGATAATATTCAAACACCGATTAAAAGTATGGCGCAACTGGTCGACCCGGATCGTGAAGACAACTCGGCACCTTTTGTGAGTTTTATGGATTATCTTGGTTTACGTGTATTAACATGCGGAGCTGTGTCCGGTCGCGCGTCCGAACCCACGCCCACTCGAGTTTTATCAGTGACCACGGTCAATGCTCGATAATTTTATTACAGAAGTTTTGTCGAATTACTTGGGTCTTCAAATTAAATTAAACGATACTTGTCTTCATTGATATGAAGCATTCATTTATATGAAGATTTTCCGATTTGAGTGCAGTAGACGAGGGACGTATTATGTTTGGAGTGGTGATTTTTCCTCCGTTGGCATTGCCGCGAATGACTTGCCTACCCTGCGTGGCAGCGCCGCGGGGTTGGAGGGGGAGACTACGGGGCTCTACACAGCGAGACAAACACGAGCATCGCTCCAAACTCCCCCTTCCCACTTCAGGAATGACACTGTAAACAAAAGTATCATATAAGTTTATTAATTACACGGCCCCTCCGGCACGAGCCTCCATGAATATTAATTACTGGATACCGAAAAGCTTTAGAACGCTCAAGGAGGGAAACTTTTACAAAGAGCCTTTATTATTTAAGAAGTGGCGTCGATGCGGTGAAACGAATTATGCTTAAGGGTTTGTGCTGTTGGAAACTGAGCGTTTGTCCGCTTGTTACAGAGTCGTGTTCGTGTTGTTTCGCGACCAATTTATCATAACTCGATAAGAAAGTGATGGAAGAAAGTCAATACAGTAGGTGCTGGAGGGTAGGCTTACCATAGCTCGCCGGGCCCCGCCTTGCCGCCGCTGCGAACAAATAACACTAGCACCCGCCTGTATACAACAATGACCATTCAGTTTATGCAAACCGAGATTTGAATACTTGATAATTTTAACTTATCAGCAGTTAGTCGATAAATATTTTTTTAAAACGAAAGGTAACTTTTTTAGCTAGAAAGAGGAATCTCATGCTCATATTGACAGCTGCCTATTATGGTGATCATGATTTGAATTTTTAGGAGTACTTTATAGCTTTTTGTGAATGGGATCGTGCGTGACTTACGAGGTAATTCAATGCTTTGATGGTTGATGGTTACCACTTAACATCAGCTGGACCATTGCTTGTTTCGCCAGTATGTGTGTTTACACAATATAAATACACTTTCTTTCAATGCAGTATTGTGAAACGGCCCTCTATAAAAAAAGGTCAAAACTTGAAGAGTTTTGGATAAATTCGGGAAGTATCAACTTAATTTTCCTATACAACATAATGTTTGTGTTTAACAAGAAACGAAGAGTATTTTGTGCATATCAAAGACCCTTGGGCACTTTTGTCAAAAGCACAGTTATCATATAAAGACCATACCAAACAAAGACTCTGTCGGTACGTACTAAGAATTTTATTTCTAGAATAAAATAACCTGCCTCAGAAACAATTTCACAGTTTGTAAGATTTATAGAACAATGGTTAAAAATTTTGGCCACCGGCACCGACTGAAACTTTGGAGTGTGAACTCGCTGGGAATCGAACCCACGGCCTACAGCAAAAAAGGCAGAGCTGAACTCTTTCATAGTTCTCTTTTTTGTTAATGTAAATTTTCGTACGCTTTATTTTTCTTGACAACGACCGGGGGCTTATTATGTCGATTTTTATAACGTAATAGTCAGATAAGACATTGATTCATATATATAAATAAATCACTCTTGGTATATAGCGGCATTATGTATCATAATGAACTTGTAGAGGTAAAGAAGGACACGTGCGCAGTCGCAGCCGTTCCGCTTGTTCAACTTCAACATGCTCGGTTCTCACAACCAAAGAACTCTATTTTTTCTAGACTCCTCTATGTAAATGTCTAATTAATTAGCGTTCGCATAACCCGTTTAAGGCGTTAGAACAGCGAACACAACAAAAAGAAACACAGTTTGAACCAACTAATTAAATAAAATACCGACGATAGGTAAGGTATAGGTATAATCTACGTTTAACATGCTGTAAAGAGCGTGTAAGCCTCCCAAAGAACAAACAGGTCAAGGCTGAGAAGTTATTATTTAAAGTAATTATTTAATCAACACGGTGTCACGGAGTCTTACCCTCTTAAGCGAGTTTAGGGCTACAAGGAATTAAGTAAGGGGCTAATGTTAACACGCGCATACGTCGCGGTTATTGTTACTATAGTGCAGAAGACAGCGGGTAAAGCCAGTAACTTATAAAACGAACTACAAAATTACCGAATAAACAAACGCAACAAACGGAATACAACCGACAAAATAGAGTATTTGTTCACAAACACCTATCATGTGAGTTGAATCTCCAGTATTGTATCTCTGATGGTTATACCACTTAAAACTGATGCTCACATTGTTTTAAAGCAGTGTTTTTCAATCTGTTCACTTTTTGTCGTCTATGAATATTAGCGATTTCGGTTCTGCATAGTTTTGTAAGTCAGTCAGGAAAAGTTTATAAAAACAAATACATATATATAAAATACAAGCTATTTATTATTTATAGACAATATAATATACTAATAAATGGTCTAATATCACTCCATCCGAGTACTAGTAGGTCCTTGAGATCAAGTGGCCATCCGAGTAACCGGTGATCAAAGAGCACTCTGCTTTCGCTTTCAACTTGCATTGTGAGCCAACACCTTAGGCAATGTTTGCTAGGAGAATAAACACGGGGGATGGGCCGCCATCTCCGCGACTAGCGCCGACGCTGCGCGGGATGACGCGACCCCCCACTGCGCTATTTATGACGTTAGACCAAACTTTTGGCGCGCACACACCCGAACTATGACTGTTAACAATGTTACTTTACCCCTCGCTTTTAACGTCATTAGTTGTACGAGATTTCGTATACGCGTAATGTGTATTTGTTTTCGTAACTCACTTCACTGCTCCATAGTGTTTCAGCTCGCCCTTTATTCTCGAGGCCGTTTAATCGCTGTGGGAAACTAATGTTTTGACTCGGCAGATTTTTTAAATTTATTACCGTAATACAATTTTATGACTCCAGGCACCATTATGCGGATTCAACAAATCAAAGCATTAATCTGCCAACTTACCTCGGCAAATCTGATCCTATTATTCCCTTAATATAAATTTACCAAATAATAGGAATATCAGTAGACTAAAATTATTACTAGCCTTGATTTATTGACTCATTAACAGTTATCTCATCTTTAAATAAGGACAGTTAAAATAAATTCATCAGGTTTTATATCAGTGTTTAATTCAGACGGCGTGCGTCAAAGAGTACTAAAGCTGTGCGCCTTTAAATTCATAACTTTTAATTAACTGGAATGCTAACACAATTACAGGGTTTATAGTCGTATCAAATTTTCCGAAACGGACCGTTCGACGTCGTAAAATGTGAGAATGATTACAAATTTTAAAACAAAGCATTGTAACGTGGAATTTAGTGGTGCTCGCAGCTGGCGTCTCGCTTAAGGGAAGCTTTAGGGCTCGTTCAGAGCTGGGAATGGGTCGTTGCAATGGCTCAGTTTGCTCGACTCGGTGTTAATTTGTCGCGACAAAAGGAACAGATGTTACGTGTGCCGCCACCGCCGCGCCCGTCCTCCGGCGTTGCCGCCGCTCCTGCCGCGTTGCTCCTCTCCTCTAGCTACAACTAAATGCTGTGCCAAAACTCCTAATAAGGGTTTCAGCTAATTGGATTACTTGAAGACGTTATATTAAAAAATGGATAGGTAGGAACACCACATACAACTTTGTTGTTTTCTTGAAACTATAAGTAGATTTACCAACGTATACACACTCTTACCCTTACCATTTTTTTTAAGTTGAATTCTGTCTATGTATTTTAGTTTTCGTTCTTGGAAATCTACGATTTCACAAAACTCAAAACAATAACAAAGTATAAAAACATCCAGAATCCAATAAAATCTATTTTAAGTAATTCTCTTGTAAAAATTCAAGCTGTGCACTATAAAACTTACACGAATATAAGTAATGCAAAGAATTCTGCCGTGTTGAGTCGTGTATATTCTATTAGAATTCTGCAATCTTATTTTCCTTCCGCCTCTGTTCGCTACTTCCCAACAATTCGAAAATCACAAAACAGGCGCCTGTTTCAATTTCCGACAGTAATCCGCATATCGTAAGGTTTGTTAAACCAAAATAAGTCCTTGCTTTATAATTTAAGCATTCCAATTTACATTCGAACTAGATTTATCTCGCCGTCTTCGGCCAAAAATTTTAATAACAAAATAACTTCGCAACTTCGTCTCGTCAAATATAATAGCGAAGTTGAAAGTAATAAGACAAAATTTTATGCATAACAAGGGGAGCCCTTCGACACAATGTAGCCAGAAAACAGTACCACAACAATTACAACTTAATAAAAAAAGGGATTAAGGAAAAATTGTGTATTTATTTATGTTTTTGAGCCCCAAGGCACGGTGTATCTCCCACTGCTCTCTTAGTACCACAATTCTTTAAGTGTGTCTAAAGGGGGTAGTCAGGGAGTGTTTCGTACATGTTCACATTTGCAGTAGTTGGTATTCCATACAAAACAGGTTGCAAGCCTATCACCGCTAGTCAAATTTATCCATTTTGAAACACAATTAAGAACGTCAAGCGTTGGTTAGTATTGATGGTCGCTATTGATTATATCCATAGTATTATTCAAAAAAAAAAGCAGAAGGCTTTAAGGCAGCCTAGAATTTTCTCCAATGCTTCAATGAGCTCCAGTATTTTTGAGTTTTTCAATTCATTATTAGGACCTACTTAATACCTCGCGTGAAAATTTTACGTCTCCCACTGTGCTAGATAAAATATTGTTAATATACAACGAGACACGGATAGGTATTATTTGAATGAAGATAGATCACTGTATAATAAATTGACACAGTTCTTTGTAGAGGTGGCGAGGGGCAGGGGTTGCGGGGGCTGCGATGCAGGGTTAGCACTTGTCGGCTGCCTAGCTAGACAGAAATGAAACGTCAGGCCTTATGAAGATGAACAACTTCTCTTTAACAGATATAAATCTCCTTTACATTTTGCGTAGGTTTTTTAACAGAAGGATAATGTTAATTTATAGTTTCAGATAGCCTATGTTGCTTTGTCTGAGAATAAAGAAAAAAATTACACCAGCAGATCATCAGATGACTATCCTATAAGCACTTATGAACTTCCAGAACGCACAATTTTGAACTAAGATAGGTATACATAAGCAGTAAAATAAGTAAATTGTAATATTAGGCTAAAAATATGCATCGCAGAAATCAAGTGGTTATTGCATTTCATCTACAAGTTAAACTTAAAATCTGTACCTATCCCTAAGAGTATATAATTCCAAACATTTGAACCGCAAAGTATCTTGAGAACAGAGATCAGAGGGACTGTCATGCATGAATTACATCTGCGAGCTTATTTCAATAACCAACTTCAACATTAAGCTAAAAGGGGTTGAAATAAACCCCTTGCAATGATAAAGTATATTATGTATTATGCAGACTTGAGAAACATAACAAACGATGCCAAGAACCATCTGTATCTTTTGACATCCACTCGATACAGCATCTGCATCAATTTACATACAACAACAAAATATATTAAAATTCTGTCATCGCGATTCAAGACACAGTTGCGAGCTGTCATTGGCACCAGGCGACCGGTGATTAGCTGCAAAGTGAAGGCAGGACCCCTTGAGGGGGAAGGGGGGGTACCCTGGCGACAAGGAAAAAGGGCTACCCAGCAATAATTACTTTATATACCCCCTGTGAATAATTACCCGCGCCAGAGATCAATTAGAACGAGACCTCGAATTAAGGCCGGCGTTAATGAACCGGCAAATTTTATTTATTGACATCTGATTTAATGGATAAATTTATAACTTTTTTAATAGCATAATGCCTAAGCGGCTTTGGAATTTGGATGTTAGTACGGTCTGAAGTTCAGTGCTACCTTTTATTTGTATGAATCAGATTACAACCTTAATTAACACAGCACACTTTGTTGGTCCACCTTTTCACTAAAACTACAGTTTCATTAACCTGTTGTCAAATATTCATAAAAAAACGTAACGTAACTCTGGCGTAGAGGGTCTACGCCAGAGCTCTACGCTCTCTATGAAAGTAAACCTTGACACTCCTGACTGACAGTATTATACCTAAGTAACCATTTTTGTCTGGAGTTTTGGTATAAACGAAAGGAAACGTAAAAAAAATAACTTACTTTGCCTGGAAGCTAATTGACCCATTTCTCAAAAACGAACCATTATGGCTGTGAAACTGCACAGTGAATATAGATAATAATTAGTAATCCCAAAAATGAACAAAGCTAAACGGGTAATGTAATAAAAATAAGTTATTTATAATCTTAAAACTTTAACAATATTGCCAGTATATTGAGATGTTATGCCGCATTAGCACTAAGCCGTCTATTATAAGTTTTTGCGCACATTGTTTGATTATTTATCGAACCTGACAGGATGATACACGGAAAACGAACAGTTTGTCATACATTCTTTCACAAGTCGTAAAGCATTTTTTTCTACTTCCTACTCAAAACGATGTAACGACTTAACATATGGTGAACTAAATTATGTTACCTACGTCTAAACGACAGCAAAATAAAAATGTCCAAACATTTGTATCCATTAAATAAATTTATCATCCCGTTCATTTATAGGAGCGTTGCAGTGAAAGGAAGCTGCCGTGCGCACATGGGGAGCCGTCAAATCCCAAACGTATTATTTTTTCAATATCAACTCACACGCTCGCTAATACAAGATAACGAAATTCACGACAATCGGATGATGTTCGCGCCGCGTGAAATCAGCTCTTTTGAG
Source organism: Plemyria rubiginata (assembly GCA_963576535.1). Classification (NCBI taxonomy): domain Eukaryota; kingdom Metazoa; phylum Arthropoda; class Insecta; order Lepidoptera; family Geometridae; genus Plemyria; species Plemyria rubiginata. Next base: position 9,861,022 of record OY754905.1, read on the forward strand.
AAGAAAAAAGTCTAACATCGAACGTTAGATCGAAAAGTTCGCGTGGGACGAACGAACACATGTATGTGGGCAGACGAGGGTACAGACATGTGACGATACCTGTCAAAATATGACGACTTTCATTCAGCTACAGATGTCGCTATTGTCATCGCGCTAATCTAATTTGGAGTCGTACACCGTGAAAGTGTGCGATTAACACATTTTCGTTGCGAATTATTGGGAGGCTGTCAGTTGGTTTGCGTAAGCTGTGACAGGAGATTGGCAGGAGTCATGGGGTGCGAGCTTAGAGCAAGCGGCCTTACGGACTGATGCGTCTATCTACCCGTGACTGAGCGCAACGCGCCGCCAATGTCGCTGCCTCTATTTCACTGCCGAGCGCCTGCCGAGCCCTGCGAACAATGCACACTTTACTGCAACTTTTTTTATTACAGAACCAAATTTCGTAACTGTAAAATTAAATGTTAACGGAAACCAGTATAGAATTCTAAATTCATCGGTTTTTAGCTGCCTGAGTACTACACCTACAGGTAGTTCAAAACTAAAGCAGGAACAGTAAAATAGGAACAGTAATTTGACTGTTGGGTGTATATTTATGAAATAGCTAAACCTTGAAAACAAAAGCATGATAAACGTATACTAGTTCTATTTTAGGGATGAAGAGTTCTTATTACTACAAATCTCAAAATTCTCCATCCCCATTCCCACACACCAATTGAATTTAAACAAATCTGTTCCTAAAACACATTTGGATCAAATGTTTCTTCCCGATACATTTGTTAAGATACGGCTACTTAGTTAAATTAGAGGGTAGGGGAGAAGTGTCACCCAAAAGTTATTTAGATGTTTACGTGTGTATCGTTGCATTAAATAAGCAACGATTCTATGCGGGGGGCGGCCGGAGTCGAACCTGGGACAATGGTATCGCGACACCCGGCCCACCCCAGCGCACTAACATGATTAACTTTTATATTGCTAATCACAACCGTTGGCTTTTTCATATTTTGCCCGAAAGTGTACAAAGAAAACACAGCAAATGTTGAAATTGGCAATCCTAAAATCACACGCATGATTTTCTTGCTCATTTCATAGAGATTTCAATATACATTTAGATTTACAGACACATTGATTTACAATTTGCGTAATCAATCACTTCAAGGTAACGACGAATCTGATTTTTTAAGCAAAATAGATAATTGGGAGTAAGGAGGATATTGGTAGATAAGTTATTTAAAATAACTTTCCAAGCAAAGTTCCCGATGAGTGTGATCCACACGTTGGTTACGAACCGTTGCCTCTGCTAATACCTTTAGTATAAGGTATCCACATGAACATTAGCTATGATTAGGGAAGGCGTCTGTGTGATGTGGCGTTGATACAGATGTATTTAGGCGCAGGGGCCGTCGACTGTTTAATGCCGAGATAATGATCGACAGAGGAGTTAATTGCAAGCAGTGCACCACACTCCAGCGTCGAGGGACCCGGCGCGGCGCTCCCCCGAGATTCCTCGAAGAACCAACGGCGCGTAGGATTTGAGAGGTTAGGGGACCCACGCTACATCTTTATCATTCACTTCTAATGGAAATCCATCTGCGACCTCTAAAATACACATGAAATTTAAATGATCCACTTGAAAAGACACGACAAAAAAAATGCACCAGAATGTTTGCCGAATTGTGTCCGCACGAACAATAGAGAAGCCACCAACGCTGACGTCCGCTACCCGCAGCGCAACTTATGAATAGAATAATACGATGCTACACAAAACCCGTGCGAGAAGAGCATCATCAATCAATGTATTTAGAAATGTTTCATTAGTAAACATTAAGATGTTTGCTTACATGTCCGAATGATGTCTGCCATAATATGGACGGATTCCGTGAAATGAGAGTTGTCTAGAACATTGTCAGTGAAGATGTATGGCACAACAGTGGGGGCTTAAAAATTGCACTGTAACTACACACTGTGTTGCGAGTGGAGATAACCACGCGGTAGGTGTCTGGACCACTGCTGTGCAAATGTATCAAGATATCAAAATCAGTTCAGTTCTATTCAGACATGCTTATATGACCACTAGAAAAAAACTGGCAGCAAAAGGTACGACTACGCATCCCGAAATAACTTTAGGTCAGCACTTCTGCAGCATACTTTTTAGAAACTGAGGTCTCTGAACAAAACACTTCTGTGTTTAGGACAAAATACTGATAGTTTTAGATGTAACCAAACAGGTTAATGAACTATGGAGAGTTTCTATAACTTATCATCAGGTGGGCCATGTGCTTGATCCATCAACTAGTTGTATAAAAAAACTTATAATATATGAACTTTAATGTAAAGGTCGTAAAGTATATAATGCTTTACGTAAACGTTTAAACGTAAAGTTTATAAAGTTACGATTACAAGAAGCAAATTATTCCTAGAGCATTAAGACTAACTAGAACTAGAGATAACTAGAGAATTTAATTTAATAAAAATAGCAGCTGGTAAGTCAAATAATTTAAAAAAGTTATTAAGTTACAACATAATAACAATTATGAGTTGTCAAACTCCATTGATATGGCAGAACGCTCGTTTACTTCATTTACTATTAAATAGAAGTATAGTAGAGCACTGGTGGTCCAGTTGTAGCGACCCCACCTTCTGATCCTAAGGTCGTGGGTTCGAAACCAGTCGTGCACCAATGAGTTTTCTGTTCAAAAATGTATGTGCACAAGGCCAGTACTCTCAAACGGTGATGGGAAACATCGTGAGGAAACCGGCATGTTGAAGAACCTATAAAGTTCTTTAGCATGTGTCAAGTGTCCAAAAGGAGCCTCTTGAGGCCCATTTAAAATCCACACTGTTTTTAAAGAAACTAGTGACACGACATGAAGAAGAAGAAGTATTGATCTTACTGCAAATATTGCGCAGTCCCCATCAAAATAGTGACCTCCCTAATCTAGTTGCCTATACATTTCAATCGGCTACAAATTACTAAACGCCACGAGTTTTCTGTGCTCTATGCCTACGTCCTTAGTATTCCTGAAAATTACAAAAGGATGACCTCAAAAATAAAATAGCTACTTCATACTGCACTGTTGAAATAATGACATGTTGCCAAGTAATAATGGATTTAGCCAATATTCAATATTCAAGACGATCCTGGAACTTGACGACATAAAACCTGAGTGTTACTAAATCATATTCATTATTTTATGTTTCATTATTTTTAAATGAAAGCAATACGAGTAAGTATCCGAAACGTTTGGAGCAGTAAACCTGTGGTAAAACCGTACGAAAGCGCCTTATGTAAAAATAAAGGTTCCGGTAGAGCGACTATCTTGCTGCGCGTACATTCGTAGGCGCTTATACGTGAGCGTAGCGCCAGTTACTTGGACTTAGACTTCATTCCAAATATTACGATATGTACAACGTATTTGATGAGATATTACTGTCTTTCTTCGATTGTTCGGTACAACTGCACTTTGTAAAGCATAGGAGTTATTAATTTACAAAAGGAACATACTAAAAAGGTTATTTCTTTCCTGTTCTTCCAAGCTAGGCTGCAAGATAGACTCTACAATTAATTACATCAATACTTACGTTCGTTGTGTCTAGTCTAGTCTGTGGTTGTTGTGTCGTTAGATACGTTGGTCTAATCAAATCCGCACTACTCTCGATGAGGTCCATGAAGGTATTCATGTCGCCAGCAACAGATCCAGATGGCGAAGATTTGTGAATGACAAAGTGATCCATGGAGGGGGTCAAGACCCTCACTAGTGAGGAGTACGACGCAAGGAGGAGGATTTAGGTTCACTACTGCCATCTAGAATGATTTACGGAAACCAGTATTAATAGAGTTTTCCTCATTTTAAGTAAGAATGCGGTGACCAAGCGTTATTGGGCAGGAATTGCAATCTAAAACGTTTGTACCTTACAACTGTGTAAGCTATGGGCAAACTGGATCACATCCCACCAACGATCCATCATGATTTCATCCAACGGTTGTCTGGTAGAGATCACTACGCAGCAACAAGGCCGCCCATTGTACTTTTAGTTTTTTTTTGTTGTATCCATAAGTTGTGTGCAATAAAGTATTTTCTATGTATCTACTGGTATCCCGAAATTAAAATCATATTTAGTCAATAAATAGATAGTAAGGCACCAGTTCTTTTGTCATCTAGGTAGTGATAGCTAATTTTTAAAGATCAGATTTATCGAGTAGATTTTATATTTGTTGCGTTTTGAAAAATACAAGCTATCATTTACCGTAAATTAATATACCTAATTTAAACTCACACAAATAACTTCGTAACTTCAGACTTCAAGAGCAACATAAAACCAATTGCTTAAATATACAAATACCTATAGAACTTCAAAGTGGCTGCAATAATAACTTCATTCAATTGAGTTCACCGTCGCATAAAAACATTTTAACAGTCTGAATCAATTTAAAATTATTAAAAGCCTTCATTTTGACCGCAACGCTTAATCATCGGTACTTTAATTCCAAGCTTTTAAAACAAACATCAGTTTTGGTGTTTATTATTTCTCTTATTGCTGTGTTCCAAATGACTTTTAATAATACCCTTTAAAGAGAACAATCCAGACCCTTCTCTGTCATTATTAACAACACATATGATTATTGTCTCCTTAAAGAATGGCATAAACTTCAATGTAGATACTAACTATAATACCCAAGTCTATATAGCCAGTCTAGCTATGGAGCTCTGTAATGTTGCGTGATGACTAGCTAGTAGCTATAAGTACTACAGAGATTTTATATTTTTCTAAAATACAAATAAGGTAATAGGTAAATATTCATAAGTTTTTCCGGGTAACTGTTGAATTCCTCTCGAGGAAATTACATACATACCTAATTATATCTGGCATTCTGGTAAATAGATGTACGGGAGCTGTTTATTGCAATTCAATAAACACCCAGTATCTACTGATTTTATAGTTTTTTCAGAAAGAAGGGCGCGGGGTCTTTTGAGGAAACCTAGTTACCCTAAATAACCATAATAAACAATGTGTTCCCAGAAAGAATGCAGGACCAGCTCTTAAACATCATAAAGATTAAATAATTATGGAAATATTCTCACAGATTAGGCATTACTTATTTGTAAATATTTTTATTAGATACACGATTTAAAATATCAAAGACAACATCACTTTAATATCTCCAGCCGAGCGATCGTATACAAGCATTCCAGATATTCGAGGAATATATTTCAAAAATGCCTCACAACGATTATAACACACTTATATTCATTAATCTCAAAATAAATTATAATTTATAATGGCTCACGAGCGGGGGCTTAATAAATATGAACGGGAGTATTGAAAAGTCCCAAGTTAAGATGAATAAATAACAACTTGATATCGAGGAAGGCAAACAAACAAACATAGGTCATCTCAACTCCCGGAGCCCAGCGCGCGTGCCGTGGATTACCGTATTTTCATATCAAAGGGCTCGCTCAGTTTTATAAATTAAGTACTTCTATTTGGCCCAGCAGCGCGGCGTAATGTCTTTCTTTATTGGAGGGACGTTTTGCGTGGGAGAATTTAATTTGTTGCACTTTTCGTTTAATCGCATTAGAGAATTCATATCTTTATTTAGCCGGCTGCCAATGGGGCCTTATCTTTCTCTTGCACAGACGGTATAGTGTACTGATATGTTTTATTTGAATATAAAATTAGGTATGTATACTGCAGGGGGATTCTTTAGTAAGGCTTTGAATTTTATCATTGTGTGTTAATAATGTCCAGCAGTGGACTTCTGTGGGCTGTTGATGATGATGAATGTAACATGAACTTGCTATTGGACATAATATAGGTTGACGTGTATTGTATTAGTAAAATACAGGTCAACACACTTATTTGAATAAAATACCTCCATTTATGGACAGTGATGGAAGGTTCCTATTTTATGCCAAGAAACAACGATCATGCTATTTTCTTACGTGTACGGTAGTAACTATTCCATTCTTAGTGCACATAGTTTACGTATACATGGACGTTAACTATGCTGTAATTTTAGCAGACTTGAATCGTCAGTAATTTTAATTGAGGACATAATCCACATAATCTTCAATCAGAAGTTCAACAACATCCTAAGCACTTTAGCAATTCTATTGCGAATGGGATCAAAAGATTTGTTTGCAATATTTTGGCGATATCATAAAAGTGGTCATTATTCCGGATTCGCATATGGATCTCGAGGCATATCCGCGGACCACCGGCACGAGGCATTGTAAGATTTGTCCCCATTTCCATGAATTTTGTTTATTCAACATTTGCCCGTTTCTGGATTTGTTTTGTATATTTTTTAGATTTAGGTACCCACACATGATTTATCTCTGCCCATTAGGTCACGGTGAGTAATGCATGCGAGCCGGGTCCGCGCTCCGGGGCGTCCGATCCGTCCGCTTAGATAGCAACTACACATGTTGTCAACTTGTATGTTTTCATCCAAATACCGCATATTTGATAAATTTAACATTCTACATTAATATTATATCTCGATAATGACGCTGTTTTATTCTGAGGTGTCAGCTAATAAAGTTCTCAGGTGGTGAGAGCGTGCTGCGCCCGCGCCGCTCACCGCCGCTACAACGTGAACAACATCTTAGTGCTGCGTTGTAAAACACTGTCAACATTTAACTGTGTGTGTGTCTCCAGCTTCCTCATATTGAAAATGTAATTTCTATAAATGCCAATATTTAAAGCATAATTAGTGCACTCATAGATTTGAATCATAATTTAGCTGCCAAATAAACAACGATGCTATAAGCTTATAATAGTGTGTAAGCTGGAGTAACATGTCTCCAGCTGCCTCAGTCAGTGTGGGCAAACGGCTAATGATAGAGATATATAGTAAACGCAAGGATTTAGTACCAAACGAATTAGCGAGGTACCAAAAATTTCAGGTCTGTAGCTCGGAAACTCTTCGAGTTATAAGACTTGATCAACGTGTAAGCTGGAGTAACGATACGTGAAAAAGCATATGCTCGTTCTCTGGAATGGCTGGAGCTAGCAAGTTGCTTTAAGTCTCCAGATTTAGTACCAAACGAATTAGCGAGGTACCAAATATTTGAAGTGTTTCTGTTCAAAACTCTATGAGTTACAAGCTTTTCCAGCTTTTTTTGTTTGTCCAACTTGCACATGTTGGATCTCAGCAACCACAATAGGTACAGACTCGGTTGATGTCTCTGAACCGAGCTATGAATTAGTGCACTCGGTACCAAAAATTTGGAATCTCTAGGACAAGCAGTTCTGTTGTAATCAGCAAAATAACATCCAAGGAATTTGAATACAGACAGATATATTCAAATTCCTTGATTGCATCAGTAGGTACGAGTGTGACGCATTCGCTGTAGTGACAGAGATAGAGCTACTATCAACTGAAGGCTGGTCGAAATGGAACTATCTGGTATTCTGTAACTCATCATAATATTAGTTATTTTGCTGATTACAACAGAACTGCTTGTCCTAGAGATTCCAAATTTTTGGTACCGAGTGCACTAATTCATAGCTCGGTTCAGAGACATCAACCGAGTCTGTACCTATTGTGGTTGCTGAGATCCAACATGTGCAAGTTGGACAAACAAAAAAAGCTGGAAAAGCTTGTAACTCATAGAGTTTTGAACAGAAACACTTCAAATATTTGGTACCTCGCTAATTCGTTTGGTACTAAATCTGGAGACTTAAAGCAACCTGCTAGCTCCAGCCATTCCAGAGAACGAGCATATGCTTTTTCACGTATCGTTACTCCAGCTTACACGTTGATCAAGTCTTATAACTCGAAGAGTTTCCGAGCTACAGACCTGAAATTTTTGGTACCTCGCTAATTCGTTTGGTACCAAATCCTTGCGTTTACTATATATCTCTATCATTAGCCGTTTGCCCACACTGACTGAGGCAGCTGGAGACATGTTACTCCAGCTTACACACTATTATAAGCTTATAGCATCGTTGTTTATTTGGCAGCTAAATTATGATTCAAATCTATGAGTGCACTAATTATGCTTTAAATATTGGCATTTATAGAAATTACATTTTCAATATGAGGAAGCTGGAGACACACACACCATTTAACTACTCACATTGTACATATTAAATTTGCTCGCTCATATGAAATATGGCTTTTCTTTCTGTTTACACGAATACAGAATATGTTTTTCGTTTTCCGCGAGCGGGGGCAATTTGCCAAGCTTAGACAGAAAAATTAAGTGGTTATATGTTTACTGGTAGCTCAATCATCTGGCTTGTTAATGAGGAATTTAATGTTTAATTTTCGTAGGATGAGCTATGACATACACGAGAACATAACATTATTTATTATTTATCTAAATGGAATTGACTAATTTGTTGTAACTAGCCAACTAACTGTGACTTCGATACGTGTTAACTAAATGTTGGTGGATATCCCACACGACTCTATCCAATGCCTTACTATGCTAAGTATTAGAAAGTATAAGTGTTATAAAATAATAGTAGAAGAAAAGTTTAGCACGGGTGCACCACCCGTAACCCGTACGAGTAAACTCTAAGTAATCGTAAAATATTTTTTTTAATAAGTCCAGTAGTTTTGGAGCCTAGTCGTTACATACAAATATCATTTCTCTTTATAATTTATAAGTGTAGATTATAGTCAGCTTTTAGATAGCTTCTAGGTAAGTGATATTTTATACTATAGAATTTATGTATGATATGAAGCACTGAGTTAGCTACGAAAAAAAGTGTTGCTCGAAAAATTATGTTACTCGTCTTCTTCTGGATTACAATGTGGAACTGTGAAATAAATTTAATAAGGATTACACGGTTTACTAAGTCTGTATTTAGATTTTATATATCAAAATATTAATACGCAGATAACCGTCAAATAACATCGAGATTGCACATTTTAATATTTTTGAAGATAGTGTAATTTTGAAAGAACTAGTGGTACGATAAGAAGATGGAGAAGAAGTCTGAACGTCTTTATGAAAAAAAATATGTACCTATAGGAAAACTTGTTCTGATCAAAATTATACATATTTTTTCGAACCATTTCTCCAAAGCTTTGCTATGTGTGACTGAATTCATTGTTACCTACTGAAAGTAGTAGTAATATAAAAATAATTATAGGTACACCACTATTTTGTAACTACCAAAAAAAAATAAGGACTGTTTCAGGAGAGGCTACTAATGATAATAGCACGATCAAAACTTTTTTTTTGTGTTTTTTTAGTTTTTAGCCAAAAATGTGTCTAATTTCATGGCTACAGTACTAGAAAAGACTTCTAAGGTCAACCTAATACGCAATGCATACAAGGTATACTTTTGTGAAGTATTTTGGGAACAATTTATGTAACATTTGTCGCGAAGCAAGTCTCGATAACTTGGTGATAGATAAATATTTAAAAGTTCTGACGGCGCTACTATCATTAGTAGCCTCTGCTGAAATAGTCCTTAAATTATTTTTGATAATTACAAAATAGTGATGTATAAGCTTCCGATTGGCACTGATTTGGATCAGTTGCTATCTATAGATCGTTTGCAACGGCTGCAGATAGCTCAACTGTTTAATTTTATTTATAAAACTGGCTGATAGAACAAACGGATGGCCCACCTGATGTTAAGTGCACCTTGTAAGTCACGCACGATAGGAACGTGTACACTGCCCTGCGTCAATCAACTTAGGCATACAGATGTTAAGCCACCACTGTGTTTGAATTTGTGTAATCTTTTTGCCTGCGATACCAAGTCAGTACTGAGTCAACCATGGATAGCCTACCGTCCTGTGTAGTCAGCACTTCATCAGCATAAGCAAGTAGTCAATATCACTGTCAGGCTCTTCTAATACCCACTGTCTACGTCGAAGATAATCATATGTTACTATGTTTGCATATAGTCGACTTAGCATACTTACTCGTATAAGCTGAAAAAGCACAGTCATCGGTTGGTGTTATAGACATTCATAAACAAGTTGAACAAATCAACAAATATTATAAACAAAGGGCACTTGTCACCCGACGTAAGCGTTTTTGTTCGTCGTGCATTTTTATAACAAGCGTTTTTGTAGTGAGACGATGTAGGAAGGAAGCCACAGCGGGGGGTCCGGCCGCGGCCCTCCCGGGGCATGAGTACACAAAACATTTCGTGATCCATAAAGACAAAAGGAAAATTAAAATCTGTAAAACTCTCGGGACTGTGCTTATAGTACTTGCTCTGACTGCGCGTTTGTATTCGGTGATTCTGAAGCTACATATTTAGGAATTTGACTTGCTACTCAATTGTTTGATAACGATTGCCTGATTAACATACCTCCTTTTTTATTATTAATAGCATCCGTACCATTACAAGTTCTTTGCTGGACGTAGACTAGATACGTATATTCGAAGAAGTAAGTAATTTTTGAGTGAATCACTTACTTTTCCCTGTTCTTCATCATCATCGATGGAAGACGGAGATGAACCTGATGAGAAAAGTTCTACGCTTCGTCTTAAGGTTCTTGATCACCTTTCACGAAATTTTCTCCGGTAGGGACCTATTGTCTAACACCTGTAATAAACCAAAAATAACTGACTTTACCCATGGCCCATGGCTCAACAATTCGCTATTCATATCAATTAAATTGAACAACCAAAACAGAATTCTCAGACCGAAAGTATTCACGAGTGCCCTCTCCGTGTATATAATAATGTATTTACATGTTATTATTCATGGAAACAAATGTCCTTTGAATGGTTTTTGGATTTGTTGACTTAATACAAAGTGCTTTATGAGAGGTTGGTCTGTTGGCGACATAGCATTATGAATGGCTCGAAGCTTGCTTCTTTTATTTTATCACAAAAATATTTTCATTGAACGGATTCGCTGGGACGGAGTTTTGTACAATTCTATTCAAAATTTGTTTGCTGTACTTTAACTAAGTAGGTGATTTATGTTTGCATCGGTTTGCTCTAGTAGTTTGAATCCCGATTTAGCTTTAAATTATTGAAATAACGTACCTATTATTTTTAAATTTGGCCATACTTTGATGAATAGGTTTAACCTGTCTCAATCGTTTGTAAACATTGTAAATAAAGCACATATTACAAGATTTTTTTACAAAACATTGCACATTACATTTACAAAACTAGTTTAAGCAAAGTGCGGAGAAAATACACATGACTTACAAGATATTCGTACCTATTTGTACTGCAGACTCCAAAAGTTCTTCTTCAATCAAAGTATTGAAAGCGAATAAATAGAAAGAGCGTGTATTTGTAACATCTTCGTTTTTGTAAGAAATGTGCTAGAATATCGCATGCCTAGAATAATATAATATATAAATAACTGTTCAAAGTAGTTCCCAGCACCACCAGTAATTAGTACTTACCTATTAGGGAGTAAAAGGGCAAGTGTGAGAGAGTACCAGTGTCCGGAAATCGTTGGTGCAATAATAAAGAGCTGCGCGAGAAAGCGGCCGCTCGCTGCGTGATAGATGCCCACAAACCGAGCGACAAAAAAATAATAAAATCGACTTAGCAAACATGTTTAATAAAATAAATGACTCGCTCGTATATCTTCACCTGCTTAGTATGACATAAATTATAATAACATTATGTTGTACACCTTCAAGGAGTCCCAACAAATTCATATTCACTAGAAAATAAGACATTTACAAAAATTCCGTTCGATTTATTCGGATGAGTTTAAAATAGACGTAGTGTGTTTGAAATTTTGAATATTTCTAATGTCACCCTGCTGTTAAACAGCGTGTTATTGTCCTTTTGTTGAATGTTCGCATGTTTCTCATAACAGAATCGTTATTTTGTAAGAAAGTGGAATTACCTCCGAAGCATTCACCATCATCATCAGCCTTAAGGTTCTACCATACCACTCCCATAATGGATCTTTGCGGCTTGTGGTCGCCATTTGAGGACCTATTTTCTTCAGTTGTCGTTTTCTATTCTATGAGCTCGTAGGACTAAAAACCGTTGTTATAGATTTAAAATCAATATCATTGATTGATCGTGATTACCTTTATTGTTCTCTTTTTTTAATGTTGATCTATCTTTATGTTTGTTCAATGCGAAGCTCTACCTAATAATAATTTAGTGTGACAGCTTCACAGAAGATCTAATCTTGAAGCAGTAGATAGTTTTGATTCCTTTTTATAGCTGCGTAATTGGTAAGGGCAGCAATTTGTGATAAAAGAGATACCAAGTGGCAGAGAGGGTTCAAACAAGAGGTGTCGAACCCTCCCCTTAATGATAACCAAAGCAGGCTCCACATAATTAGCGCTAAACAATATTTAGCGTCGATTAACTCCATAAAGTCGCATTAAATTAGAAGGGCCGTAAAAATCAATTAGAGAGTGGATCGTGATGTAACCGCACGCTTCCGAATTCGTCCTTTTATTAACAATTAGATGGGTTTATGTGTGGAGTAGGTGCGGATTAGGCGAGTTTCGGACGACGTGCGTGTCTCCGCTGGACGAGGAGGGCTTAGCCTCGAGGGATGCGGCGACCCTTCAAGTAACACGATGACAGCTGCCTTTGTCATGTCCGGAGAGGAATTTTATACCGCAAAATTGACAGCTACGCGGCGTCATAACTCATCGACGGAACGGCGACGTGTTCCCAGAGATGTTCCGATGAGCGCAATAAAGTATTTGGCCGTGTTCTCGGCGCATGAGTGAGCCAAGTCCGCACTTCACGCGGCGGGATCCCATTTATGTTGTTTTATATTGTCTTGTCCGCTTTTGTTAATGCGAAAACTAAATCAGTGTGTAAGTATTTTTATTAAATCATTTTTGTTATTTGCATTATATGATGCAGGTTTAGTTATTACCAACGAGATGAACTTTGTCGTCTTGAGAAAGGTCAACCGGTCCAAACTGGCTTAAAAATAGGTGTATTTGAATTAAAGAAAAATAAACAGCACACATTTCAAAATGTAGTGGTTAAACAAACTACCTATAACTATGTTTCTACTATCTCAGTAAGAATGTAGTGTTAAGGACACAAAACAGTTACTTTTTAACATACCTACGTACAGAGGAAATAGGAGAACCAGGGCGCATGTTCTAACAAACAACAATTTAAAAAAACCAAAAATCTATAAAGATCTTTTGAGTACCAAATCAAAGTTGTCTGTCAACCTGAATAATCATTTCAATCACAATGATCACTTTGATACACCCAAGTAGGTACTTGGTATTAAGAGTATTTCTAATATATTCAATGTTTACAACTATTAAAAACATTCGGTTTCGGTCATTTATGTGTAATATTTGGATACCAAACTTCATGAAAATCGTTGATAGAAATAGATAAGTAAACAAAACAAGAGCAAGACAGACCAATGCTGACGTTTCCGATCGCAAACGTTTCTGAAAGTTTTAATACTTATTCTGTATAATACTGGCTTCGAAAGTAAGTATTCCGTAATTTCGTTAGTTAGGTCAAAGGGTATCCAAACAATATTTATGCAAAGTTGTTAAAAACAGCTGACATCTAGAAGCTATCGCAGTGCAATTTCAAAATACCTACCAACAAGAACCAATCACGTCAGGCCGTGAACTCATTTATAGGAACTCCAAAGTTCCTCAATTGCGAACCCTCAACTGCCGTGTAGGAATGTCTCATTGATTTTCCCCAGATTATGCGTCGTGAAAGTATTTTCCAACTTGGGCATTTCAATTCGGTGCGAATATTTAAATCAAATCTTCAACTTTACGGGGAACCATACAAGCATTAGCTGGCATTATTTCGTCCGCGTTTCTGTTAATAATTCAATAGGTATGTAACTTTAATTCATATTCATGATAATGTGAAACAAATGCATGTCCATCACCACATTGCCTCACGACTTTTCCTTCACCGTTTGAGAGCACGGGCATTGCATGGGTTCATTTATTGAAAGGAATAATTTTCATTGTTATACGACCGGATTTGAACAAACAACCAGATTGTTAAAAAGTCTCTAATCTAATCATTAGGCGACTGATAGCCTATATGGCTTGACCGTACTACGAAGTGCTGAAGTACTTATTAAATTTTCCATTTGACAGTTTCAAATAATGTCTCAACCGTTGATTTGTGCCACAGTCGATATAACTTACTAAGCAATTTTCAATGTACACTTCATGAGATCATAATACAAACACTGGCCGGTCGTCTAATGCGTCTAATTTGAGGTCTTATCTAGAATCTAAAGATGTAGCAATAATTAACATGCTTATTTCATACCTTTTGTAGGGCTGGGGCTGATTTACGAGTAGGTTTCACCCCCGTGCCCCATCTGAACCATGCGGCTTTAAATCTGAATTTTCATTAATGAAAATAATTAATTACCCCACCAACAGAAAATCAAAGCTAACCCTTTTTTATTCTAAATTCTACTTAATTGAGTTTTTAATCGTATTTCCAAAGTCAAATGTGTAGCGTTTAAATCAGTTTGAAGTCAATTTCAAATTCAATTCACTTCAAAAATCTCAAACAAACATATCAAAATCAAAAAAAAAAAATGAAAAACTTAGCAATAGAATAATCTTGCATTTTGCTGTATGATAGTGGCCATCTTTTAAATCCTTATATTTATCACAGACGGAAAAGATATAAGATGCAAGGAGCCAAGCGCAGACGAATTACCGTAGATAAATTATTAAATGTAATGTTTTCAGTTATCTCGGATGTCGGGGCCAAGGAATGTCGACGATCACATCTCGAAGAAGCGATCGATGCGCCGATAATATGAGCCTGGCACACATCTGGAAGCCACTGGTTTGTTATCGGCGTGAACCACCAGCCGAACCTATTTATCGAAGTCATAGAGATTTATTGATGCTATTTTACTAATAACATGACGTATAACATATTATGTCACAGTGGTGATAAACAATCTACTGACTGCTTTTAAATCTTTAATGACCCGTGTTATGCTTTGAAACTAACTGTCTATTAGGAGCAAGATCGGTATCAAGTTACTATATCAAGACAAGCGAATTCTTGCATGCAAATTGCTAGCAACCTATTAGACCGTTCAACTACCATGTTAGCAAATTTATAAAATGCTTTCATTAAAAATCATTTTATAAACATGCATAACGGCATCAGGCTACATAAATCGTTCATAAAAATCTGTTTAGTGGCGTAATAAATAAAAGTGAAGGTCCGATGGTCGGCCATGCATATAGAGGCAATATTACGCAATAGTTTGATTTATTGGTTTCGGCAAGGTGCGCGAAATTCTAACGGAAAGCGCCCTCCTCAAGCAAAGGCGGTGTGATAGAATTTGGGCTCGGCAATTTTCTCATACATGTGAAAAACTATTTGGCGAGGCCCGCGGTGATAAATGTGGAGTTATGAATAAATTTGCCTCTTCGCACCGAAATCTGAAGCGATTAGGACGGACTTTGAGCCAAGGTGGGCAGGTGAATTTGCACCTGTATGCTTAGGATATTTAGCACAATAATACAACAAATTAGTTTCTACTGAGCAAATTGACTATCTCTTTCCATTTGCCTGTAGGTATACAATAAATTTAACAAGCCTAAAAAAGCTGGCATCGCAGCCGCATTTGCAATAAGAACCATTCGCGGCGAACAATGGCGAGTAGGTAACGTTTAAGAAGCCGTAAAGACGACGGAAATCTAAATATTTATATTAAATTGTTAGTTAAATAAGGCACATAACTTAGTTTCAGGGCCCTGAATAAAAGAAAACAAAGATGTACTTTCAACTTTCAGCGAGTATCTCGTCACAAGAAATTTATAAAACTAGAATTATTATACATACGTTAGTATCTCAAACACAAATATATATAAAAATAAAAAATATATCTAAGTATAATTATGAAGATTTTAAGTGGATGGATTATTTCATGAATAAACAAATATAATAAACTCTGACATAGTAGTTTACTTCATAAAGATAATAAATGAAACCGGGGCTGACATGTACAAAAGATACGTTTTTATATTTATTTAGGTATTAAACAAGTATCTGCACAATAAAGACTATCGTGTTTCATTTTATACCGACTAAACACAAAATATTTATAATATATGCAGCTACCAAAACTATTACAACGAGTACTACACTACTAAGAGTATACAATATTTCATCATACTACAATATTTTTTATTATTTACATAATATCCAACCATTATTAGATCACAGAATTTTAAAACTAGCATCAATCTGTACTAGGACTGCCATCTGGTGGCGCAAGCTACGAACTCGTTCGAAGACTATTTATTACCTTAGTTCACCTACGTTAACGTTTTTAGGACTAAAAGTACATATCCTTAGCCGTTTGCACTGAGATCACACAGGTATCATGCTAGTCCTCGTTAAATATTGTTCGGAAACTTTGAATTCATATTATTGATCTTGATTGTTTTTAATAATTTTTAAACGATAGTTGAGGATTGGTCCTACAGGTATTGTATTGTACTTCATAGTTATGTATTAATAACGTTATTTGAACGACCCCTTATTTGAGCTATTGTGTTTAAATTCGAGCTGAACGCCAATTAATTAAAATCTGTGCTTTCAGCATACATTTTTATAGCGGCAATCACCCGCAATGCTCTCTGATCTTCGTATAAAGGTACGTATAAAATATTATTGGTGTCGCATGGCCGTGCTCTGATTGGTTTCATAGATTATTAGCTGCTATTTGTGTTGTCAATGTTTATGACCATTTTATGACCACTGGCGGTTTTATTGCGGATTCAATTGCTTTAGTAACGGATTTGATTAAGTAAAGCAATCGTTTGGTTTTGTTTGTCGTGAAATGAGAGGTGATTTTATGATCCATATCACGACTATGATCTATTGATATTGCGGAGTCAGATGAGTCGACCAATTCCAAAAATAATCGGGAAATAATAATGAAATAGGATCATGACTGTAATCATCAGGTGCGATAGGTTCGAGAAGGTACCAGAATTAACTACTTTTGTCAGTACCTAGTCTTGTCACACTGTATTTTTAATCAATTTCATCTACATTTATCATTATTATCTAGAAACTTATTCGTATTCAATGAATTTCCAGATTTTCTCAATTCGTCAACTGCGTATTTTGTTTATTTTTCTCTTGTGATTCTAGTTGTACATGTAGTTAAGCCGCTAGAAAGTAAAGATTCTAAAATGACAACAAGAATCAAACCACGTATTGAGTGTAGGATAATCTTCAACCGTGTATTGATGAGATGGTGTCGATCGCGAGATATCGGTTTATGGAGAAGACTCAAAATCGTTATTTTAAGCAATCTCTAGGGGCCTACAGATAAGTAGCAGAGTTCTTCAACCTAACTGTGCTAAATTCTATAAGAAATTATACCGTAGTTTTCGATGGAATTAACAAGGCTAAGATAAATCATAATGCGCTACTATAAGAGTTTATTCATTATAAAATGCTATTTATTTAAAACTCTACCATTAAACCTTGGAGCTTATTCGGATTGAATGCCTCTTAAAAAGTTGAAAAAAGTGGTTCTTTTATTAGCTCTTAAGCATTGTTTAAGAGTTGAGAATAAAGGGAGGAACCCTAGCTGGGTAACTGTCGACTTTTACCGGCTCATTATCGACTTTCCCCCATTTTGTTTGTACATTCCTCGAGACTGAATCATTTAGTTAACTCGATTTATTTCTTTTTTTCCATTACGCTGAATTCATTGCCTCATTTACCTGTGCTCGGTGAAGGTATGTTTTCCTTTTAGGAGTCGATTTTTCTGCTTGCTTCGGTTTAGTTGAAGGTAAATAATGTATTTTGATCTACATAAACGTTTATTGTTCAGTGAATATTCTGACCTTTTTCATAAAATAGCACGCAGTCATGCAGCTTGTAATTTTTATTTCCTTTCAATCGACTGTGCTAGAACTCTATCAAAGCTTGTGGAACAATAATCTTGAATAGATTATTTAGTATTTTACTATTCTACAAGGATATAAGCAAATAAAAAATACTCATTTGAAATAAAGATTTAATTGCAATCGTTACATAATTTTACTCATAATAATAATTAATAGTTATACATTTTATAAATATTTATAATAGACCATTTAATATTAAGCGAATGTATTCGATTTGGTCACGTTGAATAAGTGGGTATTTCCAATTCTCTAATATGCCATCAAATTATTTCTATGATGTATTCTGTGCTTAATGGGGGTTGAAACTACTGACATTACGACATGTTTGACGAAGGGGTGCTCTTCAACATTATCTGCATAGAAAAAAATGCTTATTGAGCTATTTTGTTTTATAAATATTAAATAATTCTTCAATCTGCAACTTCCCACATGTTCCAATGAAAACTGTTCTTCGCCAAAACTAGGTACAGGTAACCTTAATATTTCATTAGAACGGTATTTAAACTACTGCAATTTTACAACTGCATTCAGCTGCACAGATTTCTTAAAATTACATAGACTCAGAACATTGGGAGATAAAATTACACATCTTATCTCTCAATGTCTCTGTAGTGCATTAAATAGTTAGTGAAAGTCCAAAAATATTATATTTTGCATGACATGTACTTTTTGTAGTAGGTAAAAGTATTCAGCACGTAACCTTAAGATTGCAAGTCTCTACTAAAATACCAACTAATTGATCTTATTGTATTTTCTTTTACCGTATGTAATACAAAAGCGCAAATGCAATTTTTAATTCAATGTATCCACAGTTTCATCTTAGAACTAGAAGGAGTCAGCTGCTCCAAAATACTTGAAGATCCCTTTGTTAGTAGTACGACCTGAACTGATAACAGCCTCAAGGAATTTTTAATGGAAATTTAGAAATTGTGAAACCATCATTATATTCGTAATAGATAGACCCAGTTAGATTTCGATAGTAGATATTTAGTAGTAGACATTTGCACCGTGGGTAACTTATAACTACAGCTAAATCTATTCAGATACCTCGATTAGTATAATTATTGCATATAATGACCTGAATACAGTTGTAAAATCTAAAGCCTTATTACTTGTCAGCCAGAAAACTTACAAATTCTTCTAAATCATTTTATTTAATACTTTGTAATATAAACATGAACTTTTCAATAAAATAATATTCAGAATAATATTTATGTACAGGTATACTAATAATACTTTTAAACAATATGTATAAATCATTTCGAGGTGTCGATATACAACATCGAATATGACGAAACCGTACTAAATACTTTGTACACATCATGTGAAACTAAAATAGGAAATATACAAAACATTTTATATACAAGGACAACAACTAAAACAACGTTTCATCGACTATTTAAAAAATATATGTTTTAACGAAATCAATTTCACATTCCAATATTCATTTCATTTCTAAAATAACGTACATGGTCAGTTTACCTAAGCCTATAACAGTATAAGTGGCATTTAAACCAACCAATTTACTTATTTCTTCAAGGAAATCAAACTATCGTATAAGATTGGAAGAACTTAGTTTTTAACAAAAGAAATAATAGATTTCCTAATTACACACATACGTAGGTAAATGTATGTCAAGATTGCAAATTACTGTAGATATCATAATTACAATAACTAAGTACCAGAATCAATAAAGGTATCCTCAGTTTATAATACCTAATTGCGCTCTTCATGTATCGTCTATAAATAATTTGGATTTAGTTCCATTATTATTCTTAAATCTATAAAAATACTGAGCAACGTCGATTCCATTCATTATTATTATTTCGTTTGATTCGTATTCTAAAGGAAAATCGTAGAATTAAAAATGTCAAACGGAATTAAGTACTTAATCTTTCTTTATACAATGTTATGATCTGTGCTTTTAACTTTAAGAATTTTAAATTACTCTATGCGATTTACAAATAAATGTATGTACCAAATAAAATAGTTCACAAAGTTTGACCTAAAACTATGTATATTCAGCCAAATTCTATTCTTCTACTTGTTTGCCTTGGTTTCAAAGTAAGATGTGATCTCTGTGCCTTCGGAGCGGCCGTTAGCAGAGGTAAGGGGCAGAGCGGCGGTGACCCGGTTCTCGCCTTTACCTGGAGCAAAATTACAACATCACGTTAATATACCACGCAAATTAAATAATTGTATCTTAGCTTGAAACATTCATACACTGCGTGCTGCTTGTTACTAAAATTAAATTGTACAGGAGTCACGATGAAAACGATGATAGATAAAACGATATAAATAAAAAGTCTACAAGTCATATGTAAGTTACATGCAAGTATTATATTGATGGAAGAAAAGACAAATCAGGGTTTATGATTTGAAATTGAAAGGTGACTTCTAATAAATGAACAAAAGAAAGGATTCATCCCGATACGTGCTTCATTCGATTATATCACGGCGCGGACAGCGACGCGGCAACGAGCTCGCCACCGCCGCCTCGCCAGCGCCACGATCACACATTCAAACCAAAAACGAAAAAATATAAACCAATCGAGATGAGGTGACGAAACGTTCAGTCTCATTATCTGAGAATTTATTAACGAATCGCTCGGACCGGAAAACCGAAATGTGAAAGAAATAAAAATTCGACCTCGGCCGCGGTCATATAAAGTTTGTACCGGCGTCAATGAAAAAAGAAGTCAAACAGGTTGGCGAGGCGACCTGGGACTGAATGAAACGGTGGACCCAAGTCAGGATCGGGAGATAAGAGGTAAGATTAGGGTCGTCGAAAAAAAGGAAAGCATCTTTTAATGCGGTGGTAGTGTTGTGAATGAAGAGGATCCATTGAGATGCCGCACCCACGCAGCCCGCGGCGCAGCGCGAGGCCACCTCGCCGCTATCGGCTCTCGGATACGGTGTGCCCACCCTACGGACACTATGCATGCCACCAGGAGCTACCGTTTTACGTGATTACATATATTTGTACCATGGACGTGCATAACCACGATTACGGTTATAGGATTTAGAGCCGCAACAAAAAACGTGAATATACCTAATTTAGAAGAATTATAAGCTTAAACAACGCAGGCCTGTTATTTAAGTCGAATACAAAAACTGTCGATTGAAATCCGTTCTTTTTGGGCTACTTTAAAAGGAATGCCGAGATAAGGAGTTATTTTCGCGTCAAAGAATTCGAGGGACAAAAAGGCGTGAAAACCAAAATAATACAAAAGGTTTAATAGAAGTGAATTTGTGAACGTTTGGCTAAAACAAAATTCTTAGCGATTCCGTCCTGTGCGGCGACGTCGGGGTCGCGATTTATTGTAATGAGAAGCGGATGCCACTGCTTCTTCTAAGAAAACCTTTGAAGACTCTTAGAAAAATGTGCCACGGCACCCGTTGGAAACCAAATAGAATTCGCCTTCACACGCTGTTTGATGGCGACCCATAATTATGTCAGATATTGGCCCATAAAACTATCATCAATTCCGATTGCAAACAAGTGGTCTTCTCGCGACTTATGTCATAATAGTAGACTCCCAACTTCGATTGGAGTTATACATTTTATTATGTAATAGTTGGTACGTATAGGATCAATCATTTCAAAATACTAGTTCATCGATTGTCTGTCGAACCACTATATTTTTGAGAATATCTACTTTACATCAACCAACAATTTTATTTGCTATTATTTTGTGCAAATTACTACGCTTTTTCAAATCATCAGAGCATATCGAAATAAATGTACCTTATTACTCTTATTTTTTGCCTTCTCAAGTTGGTTGACTATAGATTAGAAGAAAATTGAATAAAATACCTATTCCTACACTTGTATATAGTACACTACACTTATAGTGGGATAAGGGCAGAAAGAAGAAGAACAAAAAGACCTGCACTAATTTTAAGTTATTGTTTGAGACAAAAAATTACATACCCTCACTATGTAATTTTTAGAAGGGTAATTATTTAATTATAGAACTCCTTGAGTGACAAGTATACATTGAAATTTTATTCTATGAATGAAATGAAAAATATCATAAATTGAAGTATATTATTATGCCGAGTTTAAACTGTTTTCATTTTTTTGTCTTGAAAATATGAGATGTAAGAGCTAATTTGGAGAGGTCAGTGGATTACGAGCGGTGTAGGCGTACGGAACGCGTCGCTTGACAATGACAAATGACGTAAGATTGCAATCTCGCCGCCGCCCTCGAGTCGCGTCGCGTCGCCCTTCCTCGACACAACTCCATTGTTTTCAATTACCGACATGACACCCCAGCGCGAGCCTCCGCCACTAAACCGCAACTCGGTTTATGGATCTCTCCGTATCTCTACTACGATCCTCCATTTACGAGCGCCTCTCATTTACATGCGCGTGTTACCTACGTGTCGCGATACTCGTGACCGTCAAATTGAATCAATCAGTGAATGTATTTATTTAGGCGGAAATATACGTAAATATTTCTCAGAGCGAGCTTTATATGGAACTTTCGTTAAAAAATCGGTTTGAATTATTCCACTGGGGTGAGTAAAGTAACCTTACATGTAAAAATAGAAGAAAATATTAACCTTTTATAGAATGGTTTGAAGGCAGCGGACCCTTCGTTATGATGCGGCTGATTTGGCTGATGGTTGTTGGCGACGTGGTGTGGATTGTGGTAGGGATCGCGGTGCGGGGAGTGCTGGTGCCGCGGGAAGCAGTAGCCACCGCCGCCGCCGCCGCCGCCGCCGCCGCCGCTGCCGAGCGGATTGGCCACGCTAGGAAGCTTCATGTTGGGTGGCGTCTGTGGTGGCGTATCTGTCTGCACGTCGGGGAAGGCAGCTGGATGCACGCACGGGTGCTGTGCAGCGTACTGCGCGCCGGGGAAGCCGCCATAGCGGGCGTATGCGCCACTCGCTGGGCTGGCAGCCGCCGTGGCTGGTAGCGCGAACCCGTTGGACGCAGCGGCATCCGGCGCGGGTGCTCGCTCCACTCCGCCGTAGGCATGCTGCGGCCACGGCTGTGCCGCCGGTGGAGGCGTCTTGCATGCTGCAGTGTCTGCCAGCGACCATATCTTCGGCTTGGATGCCGGGATGGGCACGCCGCAGTCGGTCGCCCCTCGCTTCACCTCCTCTTTTATCCCGTAGCCCAGCATCTGGTGGTGCATTCCCTGCAGCATCTCGTCGCCCTTCCGTTCGTCATCTGTAAAGATAATCGTATTCATCGATCATATTTTATGTCCGATCGAGCGATAAATACGCGGGTGTTAGCGTTTGCAGTCGCATTAGCCGCAATAACTAAACGATAAAAGCAGCTTAAAATCGAAATCGATACCTTGCTGATGGGTCGGTCGCAGTGACCGTTACGAGCGAGACGTAAGTTTAGACTCGTAAGATCCGAAATCTCCGAGACCCTCCAGAAAAGTCGTGTGAAAATACGTTTGGCGTGCAGTGACCCATTCGTTAAGTGGTTATCCGATTAGCGAAGTGAAAATACCACTTTGGGGCGCGACTCCCCTGCCGCGGGCGCGATGCCGTCGATCCCTTTCGTATTTAAGTCGAGCATTTATTTCGAATTTCCCGGAGCGCCCAGCGGCATAGCGTCACCACACTCTGTACAATATGCGTGACACTACTATAAGTCTGGTCATCCATCTTTATATGAAATTTTCATAGGACATATTTAATAATCTTCAAATATCATCAACAACTAGAGAAACTAATAAAAAAGTGCCTTAAGCGGATATTTATTAACAAAAAACAGGAAGTAACAAAACCTGTTTATTTTTGGTACGTACTGAAAAAAGCACAAACAAGTATTATTGTACAATTATAAAAATGTTTATTCAACGAATTTTATAACGTTCTAAGTATTATCATAATGCAATTTTCCGTTGTAAAGTGGCTTTTGAAGGGCGAGACGGGTGTGGGCCAGTAATGAAATTCAGAGGCCCGCGACTGCGGCGGGGCAGGGAGGGGTGCGACCGCTCGGCTTCATTCTCTTTATTCCATTTAATGCTGACTGCTCCTAGCTTTTAGGAGGGGTTATCCACGTTGCCCTTTAGTAGGGATAAACGAGGACGCCACTGATACTCGTGCAAAGATATTTATCCGGCAAATTGTTTTAATTTTCATTGTATTAATCTAATAAAGACCCACAACGGCGGCGAGAGATAAGTGAAAACGGGACGATTCGTGACGATTTCGTTGTTTTTAAATAACAATATTGTTTTATACGATAATTTCTTTAGAATTGGGGTTCAGATATTATTTTCAATAGCAACGCGTTTACATTGTATTATTTTGTAACTTTAATTGAATAGACTTTATAAAAATTTATTTATTTGAATTTTACATTGCCATTACTTATACCTACAACCAATGCGACAATGGAAATACTGTCTATCTACTCGTATTAATAAAACCCATACGGGTAAACTATCAAAAATAAATGTATAAAACTAATATAGCAGTAATTCATTACATTTGTATGAATTACTGCTTTATGCGTGTTTTCCCTTGTTTCGATTTGACCATTTGTCTCCAATTAAATCCTTGGTTGGCTAAGGAAATCCGTCCATAAATATTTATCGGATAGAGCACTTGTTGGCTATATCCTCCGGATATGCAAACTATAGATTTATCTGAGTGCAAGCGATCGGCCGCGGCGAGGGGTGGCGTGGAAATGGTTACACGCCGCGCACTCTCTTGATACAGCGCGTTGAGTGGTTTCCTTACAGTGACAGTCGACGTGGGGCAAAGTGAAACTTAATAAAAACACATCTCGGGCTCCCGGGGCTGTTTTCTTGATCATTTGTGCCAAATAAAATAGCTTTATTTCGTTACCTTTATTAAAATAGGAACAGTAGAGATGAAATGATAAAATATACAGGCATGGTAGATATCCTCTCAAATCTCTTAGGACCAAGAAAGCAACAAAGATTCTTAGAGAATGTTACAGATAAAATTTTTTTTTATAGCACTATCTAGCCCCAATCTAAGCTTATGCTTGTGAATGGGAACCAGATAGCTGATATACTACTTATATACTTTTTTTTTTATACATACTTATAATATTATATAACACCCAGACAGGGAACAAGCATCTGTGTTCATCACACAAATGTTTGTTCACGGTGGGAATCGAGCCCACGACCTACGGCGCAGAAGGCAGAGCTACTACCAACTGAGCTACGTAGGCTGTCAATTGGCACAATACTTACCTACTACCCGTCATTGTAGTATCCAATAATTTTTGTCAATGTCTCCATTTTTCGATTTTAGATTGATATTTGTAGATCTCGCCCTATTTAATAGCGGTAGTATATATAAATTCATTTTACAATATATGTTTTTTATGATGCACATTCATCAGATATGATCATCCGGGCTACGTGTGTGTGTGATCAGCATAATATCATTATATTTGGTAGCAATGCTTCAGAGCGTGCGAGATCATGCGGCTGTTGCAACGCACTGCACTGAGCCTGCACTTTACTGCCGAGGTCAATGCAATTTAT
The DNA here is from genome assembly GCA_963576535.1 of Plemyria rubiginata. Classification (NCBI taxonomy): domain Eukaryota; kingdom Metazoa; phylum Arthropoda; class Insecta; order Lepidoptera; family Geometridae; genus Plemyria; species Plemyria rubiginata. Next base: position 9,886,357 of record OY754905.1, read on the forward strand.
TGCTTCGCGACGTCCGCCCTACCGATGGTTACTTGTTTGTATTACTTCTACTCGTTTTCCATTAACGCGCGTCGGATTAATATTTTGTTTGCGATGCGTGCGTTCACGACAAAAATTAACATTTATTGGTGGGGTCCGAAATGAAGCTTTTATTCATGAGTGGCTTAACGCGGGATAGTTCGGGATGTTTGTTTGTCGACTTTGGTCTAGGGATCGCGTGTGAAAGCTTTTATATTGGCTTTGTTTGCCGTGACTTTAAATGATATATTACACGTCGCTAACACTGGTATTTTAGGAAAATAACGATTGTCATAAATTACTGCAAAATACATTTTAATGTTCAGTTCAGTTTTTCAGTTCCAACTGAAAAAAACCATATTGTTAGTGGTGAGTTTGGGTATAAACTGTAAAAGCAGTTGATAGTTACTTTGTCAAATTAGTGATATTTAAAATTTTTCCTATTTATAATGTGATCATGCCATCATATTGTCTGAAAATGATATTGGTTTTAAAAATTGTTTTATAGAAAGATTTTATACAATACTTTATTGTGATACATGCTATTTTTTTTTATGAAAACTTAAATCTCGGGATATGCAATTCTGTATGTGTTCTATATTGTCGCGTTGTTCACATTCCCTATCGAATTAGGCTCCTAACAGACCTCATGTCCTTTTATTAACAGCATTTCATGCCCCCGAGTGCTTGGTTCTAGCGAGCGACGTCATAGAAACCACGAATTAAGCACACTTCTGTCCTAACAATAGGGAGGTTCATTAGAGGAGCGTATGCCGCGCGTCGGCCGTGACGCCCTCGACGCCAGCTCCCGGCGACTTCCATTAGCACCGTGAAGTTCCCAATGAAAACACTTGTATTCTCAACCATCTTTACAATAACAATTTCCACTTATAATTCATGTTGTTGACAAGCGAAACTAACAGAGCACTCCCTTTCGCAACTCTCCCGCACCTAATACGCATCTGGATTTTATTATTGCACTTAGAGAGGCCGACCGCTTTTATTAACATACAAAATACATTGAAACCCGACACCGATCTATAAGTGGAGCTTATTCATATTAATGAACAAAACTTTCTAACTTGCTAACAAAGCTTATTCATATTGCGAACGATTCAATCATAAGAACAACGTTATTAAATTTTAAATTATATATATATATATATATATATAATTATGTATGTATATATATATTTATTGATATTTTGCTATCTTTTTTTCGGGTGGTCTTGTACTCATATTTCATTTATTTTTGCAGGCAAATAGATTACTACACTCACTCTGCGCACACACACATTATAACTACACACATGCACGTACACACACACACACACACACACACATACTCTTCCTTTCCTTGTAGGTAAAGCTATGCTGGAGGGCAGTAAAGTTTTTCTCGTGATATGATTAATTAGGAAAATCTGTTATTGGCCTTTTTTAAGATAGTTCACAACCAGCTATATTTCTTATTATTGTAATTGCTGTTGATTTTCTAATAAATAAATAAATAAATAAATAAATAAATAAAAAACCGTTTATGTGTACGATTGAAAAAGTTAAAACAAACAAATAATGACGACAAGAATGAAGCGGAAAAGGTTCTACATTCAATTGGAACACATTATAAATCCCCGAAACCGTAGTTACTTACTTTGCGACGGAATATCCTCATAAAAGAAACGATCCACGAACTCGACAAATCCTTTGGCAAGAACATGAAGTAGGGCAGATCGTCAGACACGCTGAACGCGACCTCCGAGCGTCGCGTTGGCGTCGCCCCGTGTCGTACCAACGAACGGAAGACGCGTTATATGAAATTTGGTATGGGCGCCGCCCACTTTACTACGAATAGGAAATCCGGGAGCGAGGAGCGGTTACGCACAGTTACACGCCTGAAACCTTCTCCCCTCCCTGGATTGCGCACCCCTCGCCTCCTCTCGATCTCTTACACCCTCAGGCCTCCAGCCCCGTTATGCCAATTCACTAGAAGATATACACCGACAAAATTAAAGCAATTTTAAATGGTTTACAACAATTCGTACATATAAACGACACGCACAACCCGAGAACTCATAAAGACACGTTATATTAATATCATTCGCAGTCGAGTTCAATTAAAAAGCACAGATAATAATATTGTGGAGGCATTTGCATTCGCTTGGCAGAAGGGCAGAAGTACATAGTTACGAGCACACTAAAGCCACCAGTTTGTTTAAAATCAACATCTGAAGGTCCAGCCTTCACTTATAATTTTTTTGGTTTTTGTTATGAGGTGGTCTATCAGATGTCAAAGATACGAATCTCTACGAACCTTTATGGCTTTTCATTTTATCATCTTGCTCATCTTTGTCTTTTTCATCATCTGAGAGCATAGCATCGTCGTCGTCATCGGTCTTGTTTTTGGGCTCCCACGTCATCTTGTTCTCCTTCTTGAGGCGCCGTCGCGCGTTTGCAAACCAGGTAGACACCTGCGTCAGTGTCATTTTGGTAATGATGGCCAGCATGATTTTCTCTCCTTTCGTTGGGTAAGGGTTCTTCTTGTGTTCGTTGAGCCACGCTTTTAGCGTCGCTGTCGATTCTCTGGTCGCGTTTTTCCTCCGTGCAGCTAAATCGTATCCAGCTCCATATCTGTCAACAAATACGTTTATACTTACATATATCCAATAGGTAAAGACACGCTTCCGGCCTTATAGCTTAGCGCTCAGCTACGCAAGAAAGAGGCTGTTTGAATCTGACCACTGATTATTTGGAATATTTTCACGACTTATTATTTTCTTAAATCAATCTGCATTTTATGCCTGCACAGAATTTCAGAATCATAAAATATAACGTTAGTAAAGATGTTGGAGTTTCAAAAATATAACTTCAGATTATTATGACAAGTACTAACTAACAGTTATATAAATATCTGTTGCCGACATCGCCCATGTGCCGAATCGTTAACAGCAATAAATTTGCTTTTAAATTCGTAACAGATAGGCGTTTTATTAGAGGCAATAGATTTCTCGTAACGGCAGCAAAAATAAAGCTATCGTGGCACCGAGCGACATTCAGTATACATTTTAGGGCCTACGGTCCCATTTGCATCCGCATTCTGAGCGTAATTGTGGCGAAACGTTTCGTTTCCCCCCGGCATCGTACCTGACTTCGATTTTCTCTTCGACATGACAAAGGCGCGGTCTGAGGGGTCCAATAAATATAGACTTCGCGCGTGAAAATAGTTAAAAATGAGACCGTATCTTCGCTTGTTTAAGCAAATTGGGATGTTCTATCCCTGCTTTAGAGTTGTATCTTCAAAATCGCGTGATTTTTGCTAAAGTGAATATTTTACGCAAACGTGCGTTGGAGTATTGACAATTTACTATGATACCGTTCTTTTACTTTGAATTGAAATGTTTACTTGAATAAAAGGACTATTTTCGTTATTTATTGGAGTGATGACTAATGACGTTCGCTATTCGATGTATCGTTAGTGACAACATTTATGGTTTATTTTACAGTAGTTTGAGGCGGTCCGTTGAATGCATTCAGTTGCAAGTGCAGGGCGTTGCAAGGCAGCGCAGGCGTGGGCAGCATGGGCGTTCTCACCGCACATCGATCGAGACGCCATCTTGCCCACCGGACAACACGGAATTGCTAGTTGCCTTGCGACCGAGCCGCCCTACGCTTAGACGCAGGCTAAGGTGAAATCTTGTCAAAATTTTAGGATCGGAGTTATAAATATCAACGCGCATCATCCGTGGCATATTGTGGAATTTGAACTGCATTAGTTACAACATGAATAAGCTCTTAAAAACCTACCGCTACCATCAGCGGCACATGATTATAAAAACGCGAAGTGCTACTTTGCTTTAATATTTTAAAGATTTTGTTGACGCTCAAGTCTGTTTTCAGCTTTACAGCCACGCACAGGCTGCGCCGAGCCGTGGGCTTTTGTTAATTAATTTAGACAGTCCACTTACTCGTCCGCTTTGTGAGCACATGCGTTCGGTTAGACTGTTAATACTCTCACAACCGGAAATACTTTGTATCCTTGTTAATAATAAAGACAAAAATATAAAACTGGCTTTTAAATATTTCTGTTCCATGTTGTCCATGTTTAGTGTTCCTTTTATATTTAAGGTTACTTATTTAGCCTTACGAGTGATATTTTACATGATCAAACTTGCAAAGTCAAGTCCAAACGATAATATGAATACGCTTCGTTCGAAGTTACTTAAAAGCAACAGAAAATAAGAAAGAGTGTGTGTGCAATCCTTTGTTGTAGGTGATAATTGTGGGCAATCAGCTTTTTCCATCAGCACGTAGAAAAAAATACCCATACTGGATATTATTATAACGTTTATAAGTAATTGTAACATGTTTGTTTTTAATACCTAAAAATAAATATAAACACAGGCTGGCGTATTTCATAAACGTTAGAACAAAAGTTGTTTTTATTTATATAAGCGTATCCAAACATTCAATATTGTATTGTTATATATAATCAATAAAAACAGCGTCTCGGTTTGTCTGACCTCGCGTTTGTTCAGGAAAAGTGGAGAGTTGGGCGGGCTGTTACTGTTACAACCGTTCCTACATATTTGAGCTTGCAGGGTATTCAATTCGCGGTATCGGAGGTTTACGATCTGCCCGCTTGGGGGAATTGTGGCCTTTACGTGCCCTCCCCCGTAAACCAAACCGCTATGTACGAGTACACGTACATAAGTAATACCCCCTTCTCCCTGAAGGGAGCCACGGGTCGTATTAGAATTAGGATTGTTGAGTGCGAGACGACGCGCGCTCAAAGCCACTCCGTACTTGCTTTTTTCTGATGTTCCTGCTTTCTCAATTGGAGACTGTGTTGGTGGTTTATTGGAGCAGTGAATATAAAATTTGTCTGATTATCAGATGTAAATAATTAAAATTAGCATCGTAAGGCTCACTTGATTGGAGACCAACATTTAGAAAGCTTTATATTCCCATGCCTTTGTAGCCGAGTGACTATCATACATATTAGCTCTACGTTAAATGGTTTATGTTCATATTGAAGGATGACGGATGTTGTCAGTCATTCAATCAGATAGTAATTCCAACGTTGGTAATTAGTAACACTAATTACTGTAAGCTCTTCACTCAAGGCTCGAGCAGCCATCACTTTGTCCAAACAATTAATTAAGACAAGATGAAAAATTTATTACTACACTCGATTGAGATATGGAACGTAATGACATACTTATTAACCACTTAAATATTATCCGATAGCTTAAAGTTTTTAATAAATTTACTAAATTAAATTTATTTTGGTAGCTTTAGCACGCACATGTGGTGTGTAACACCTGATATTTCAGAATGATAGATGCAGTGTAAGGCAACATAGGTTACGTCCTAAATTGACATGCTCAATGAGGTGGTTACTTCTCAATTCAGAAGTGCTATTCTGATAGCAACACTCGCCCAAGTGACCGCGCTACTAGCACTACCCGCGTGAGTGTATAACGGTGCAATTGTCAACGTGAGTGAGGCGAAGCTTGTGATCGAAGCAAGCGCAGATTCACTAGGTGATTCTCCCCGTGATTTTGTTATTTACAGAATAGCACTACATGTGCACGGCATGTTCTTATTTATATTGCATCTGGTACGATACCTCTTAAAAATATTTTACTTAAAAACACGTGACCAAAAATATTAATTTATCTAAGCCCGATTGTATAGGTACTTGAAAAAACTAGTTGCTGAAAACAGCTAGGGAGCCATATTATTTATTTTAACACTGAAATAATGTTATAGTGCTCAAATAAATTTCATTTCAATTATTACAAAACTACTAGTTTAACCTACTAGGTGCCTAATATACTAAAAGCATTTAATTGAACAATTTTTTCAAAAAGCATCTCTCTTACAAAAATTGAGATTTTTTTATTTAAGTCAACATACTTCCATAAATCTTTTTAAATTTCTCGCTTCAGTCTATAAAATCGTCTAATATGCTTTAGATTTACTATAAATATCACATAGTAAATCTAAACTTATGAAATACAGTTTCAATGACTAAATTTCCAATTTTAGCCAACAAATGAATGATTTTGTGGATACGTTTCTACACAATAGTAATTTTTCCGAACCCTCAAGCGAAAGGGTCGTTACTCGTTAGTAAATGACTCTTGAAATCTAAGCATCGTTTGCATAGCACGTCTCGTTAACAAGCGATGCTTACTTGGTTTATTTAAAAAGTAACAACCCAAATGGTTGGAACACAAATGATTCCCTTCGGAACGTCGTACGCTCGGGGCTCGGTAATTTCCTGCGTATTTTGATCTCAATGGTGCGGGACAAGTGCTCCCTCGTCCTCGTCTCTTTTCTCTAATTTTTGTACGTTTTCTGTGCTCGAGACTTGTGTTAAAAATAGCCGAGTAATTTTTCATTTCGGCGCGCGGCGGGCGTGGCAGATTACAGGCTGTTCCAAATAATACGCCAACGGTACTTAACTCGAATGCGCCTACTCTCGCGGCCAAGTTTTGTTGTTCATATACACTTTTCAACGTACTTGTTCTTTTGCAGGGTTATTTATTCGGTATGTTCAACTTATTGCGGAACCTGGGACGTTTTATGGGGCTCTTATGAAGTTTTTCTTTCAAATGAATAATATACAGCCATTCTGTTGCCAAGTATGGTCGGTAATTACACTTGCAAATATATGAATGTCGTTTAGTTCATCGCGACAACATGACAACTTGTTATAAACAAAATGAATACTCAAAATTTACGTGTCTATGTAAATGATGTTTGAAATATTATGTCGGGAGTTGATTTGAAGTCAGGAGGAATATAATGCATCATCCTATGATTCGGTGGGAATAGCGAACAATTGTGTGTGCGCGTTGGAGCGGAGACGCTATATATCACAGAGTATTTCCGTGCGTGGCCCGAATTTATACCGCTACGTCTTTTTTACGCATAAAAACTAATGTCGCCTTTAATTATTTTTAGATTATAACGCACCGCCTGCTATATATTAAGTCGAGCGCAGCCGAATTGTCAGCATAACTTTGCTTTGATGTACCATGATTTGTTTTTATTTTCAGGCAGTTCCAACGTGATTCATGGGTGGATAAATTTCAAGTGCGCCGTGAAACGTATATTTAATTGATTCCGCTGCATAATACATTGTTATGACATCCATATGACGATCGTAGCCGTTAAAGATTAGATTAATATTTAACGATGCTCGGAAATAAACAAAGAGAATAAGAGGCAGCCTTTTCTCGGCGACAAGTTTGACGGGTTGATAAGTTTGCTGAAAACGTCAGCACCAACACGTTGTGCGATCGAGTTTCACAGAAAAACTGTGAATTAATCAGGACCTAGCGCGAGTAGATGTACCGTCATTCGTCTCTGTCAGTCTCCCTGGTGGATATGTGTCGAAATGAGACGGCTAACAATCGGGAGTGGTTACTCGGTCATTTGTCCCTTGCGGCCGACACGCACTGCCTAGCACACGTATGTGTGTGCATGCCCTTAAGCTCACTGACGCGGTCCAGTTTTTGTTTATAAATATTTTCACAAAACGTATTAGCATTTTGACTAGTCGTTGACGCAGGGTGAAAATAATTTTGAGGGTTTTTTGGGTTGGGTAATTTTATAAGGTTAATCGAAATATACATGAAATAGTTGTATTTTTTTTTGTATTACTGCGGTTTGTGAGATTGCCATTTTGCAATACGCATGAAGTTATGCTCGTTTTGAGTTCAGGTAAACTGTTTCGGGAGGATTCCTGCCAAAATTTACTTTGTTATTCAACGGGTTGGTTAGATTCATATGGAAAGACTGACAAAACGTAATAATAATCCTCTTTCGAGTAACCGTCTTTGTTGTTTATCGATAGTTTAACCCAAAAATTTCAGACTGTGATTGAAAACATGACACTGTTGTCATTGTAGTTTCTTAGAATGCTTACTGCAATTAAATAATTAAGTCGGGTACATTGCATCAACACCACAACGCGAGCAAAAAAATTCAATTACACACGAACATTTGTTGAAATAAAGTTCAAAATAACACGGGCTATGCCATGGGCGCTTACGTCCATGACGTCCAAATTGAAAAAAAAACTGGTTATTGATGGTTTAACGCAAAACCCGACAAAAATAATATTTTGAGGATTGATTTTCTCTTAAATGTTAGTGAAAAAAAAATTACACGGATCGAAGTTTAAAAGTTAATAGGTATAGCATTCTGGGTCTGAAATAGCTAGCATTATATTTTTTTCAATAAATATCCCTCATTTGATCGATAAAAATATTAATTAGTGCATACTAATAAACTTCTCGACGCCCCTAAAATAATTTTACGGTGCCTTATATAACTTTTAGCAGTTGACCAGTAGTACAGACTGAATATGTAAGAGTTATTCCAACTCTAAAACAAAAATAGAGTGGTCAGATTCAATGTTACCTAAATGGATTTAACACGATCATGGTAACATAATGCACAACAAAACAAAATTTATTGAAGTCAAAGCGAGTCGCCAAATACAAACATGAGCCTTTCGCATTGCAATCTATTAGAAAGATAAGTCTCGATAGGGAGGTATTATGTTAATCCTGCGCGCGGCGCGGGCTTTATCTAAAGTGGCCGTCGTGGACCTATGGAGTCTCCCGGACCCTGGAGACTTACCCGTAGGCAGCGAGCGTCGGATCGTAGGGGTAGTAGCCGCCGGAGGGTTGCAGGCCCGCAGAGGTCCACGCAGACATCTCTCCTCCACCCTCCTTCAGCGCGTATGGGTTGCTCTGAAACACCGCATTACTCAATCACAATAATGCACAGCAGATTCAACGTTTTCTATAAATAAAAATTATCACCTGTAGTGCAAGTACCGTCTTATCGATCGCTTAAATTGACATTTAGAATCGTCAAAATTCGTTAAAACTGGTTTTATCCATTGATGAAACCATTTTTATCGAATTTTGACGATTGTAAATGTCAAATTAAGCGATCGATAAGAACGGTACTTGCACTGCTGGTAAAATAAATTGGATCTGAAATAGCCTAGCTAAACGTCGTCAATGGATCCTTTATTGTTCTTTGGATCTATCTTAGTACAGACGCCCAGGTTGATAGGGTTTTAGTGTTTCATCTCGTCTCGTATATATTTCTCTCTTTTATTCATATCATTATCTAATTTAAATACAGAAATGCTTGCTGCAAATTCATGCTTTTAGGTTGCTAAATTCAAAAAAACACAAACGAAGGTTATTGAAAATCGCTGTTAACATATGTGTTTCTTTGTTAACATGGGTTTCTTTTGGGCAAAAAAGGTTGTACCTAGTGAAAAGTTAGTCTTCTTTAAATCTAGTTCTTTGTATCTTTTAATTTAGTTGTAATAGCTTAAAACCTTTTAATAAAGTGTAGTTAAAACACTCTACATCAGTAAGCCCGCATGTAAGCTGATAAATCTCAACGCGTAATACCTCTCACTCAATCGGCCTTACAAATACGCTAGCTAGAATTTAATTAAAGTTAACTTAATAAAAGGGAATAAACTCACGAACAACAATAAAAGTCCCAAGTGTACAGGCTGACATATCACTAGCGTATTTGCATAATGTATGAATGCCGAGGGGAAAACTATTAGAGCCAAACGCGAGTGCGCACCCTTTGCGTGATAGTTGTTTAACAGCCAGCGAGTGAGCCGATGTGCCCTCTTGGTTCAGATATTCGCATACATTACGAACGACTAAATTAAAAGTGTGAACGATTCAGTGCGCCTTGGGAGTCTGCATCCCTCTCGCCCCACAGTTCTGAGTCGACGCCTCTGATAATAAAATGAAAAGTAATATGATGCGTACGGCACTGCTTGCGACCCGCGATAACTGAATGAAAAGAGCAAGCTTATTGCCCCCCTTGCTCACTGAGAAAAGTGTCTGTTTGCCTTTAATAATATTTTCTGTAATGCTCATTAATTTTATGTGTATTTTTATGAACGCAAATAAGACCCAAATTGTCGTAAGGGCTTAGTTTGTTATTTAGATTTGTAATGTGTTATTTCTGAGTGTAACTTTGCGAGATCTTATCATAATCATTGCGATAATTTGGATGTTGAATGTTTAGATGTTTAATTACCTACGCCATCACGTGTCGTATCGTCGAAGTGGCTAAAACAATTTAATTTACAAAAGATAGAGTACTATATGTATCTCTATATCCTTTTTTTGTTGTCTCAGGATGTTTTATATCCTAGTAAATTACCGGTATCAACTTAAATATTTACATTCATTTATTCTGGTTTTAAGAACATTAACTTGAAACTTCGCTTTTAAAGTCAGTTGCTATTGTTTCGTCTCCACATCTTGTGACCTCGACGTGGCTTGTGAGGGAGAATCGAATCCAACACAGTCCGTCATTAATATCTATCATTGTTGTAAGTGAACATTACAGTTCTTCCCCACAAATAAGCCAGTGACAAATTCGCGTTCCCAACTCTTTTGTGTAACTGAGATAAAAATTGTTCCTTTTCCTGCCTCTGACAGGGTGGTGAAGTTCCCTTGGAGGTCGGAGGTTCACTAACTATGAGTGATGATTGCCTCGCCCTCTACATTAGAGGAGCATGCACGCGACTACCACCATTAATGATATCGTATTCTATGACAATAACTAAATATTGGTCCTAAGTCACTCTGTTCTGAAAACGTTGTGCATGTAAAGGATTGGCCTATTTTCGGAATAATATGTTGTAAGGTATACTTACTAATTTAATATTCATCATCATAGTAGTCATAAACTTATACCACTGCTCCCTTCAGACGCTTATCTTGGTTTTGAATGTATTATAAACCTACGAAAAATGGATTTTGTAACACATTCATATGAATTTGTCTTTTTTACACAATAACTAAAAAAATATTATAAATATAATGTGAAGAAAATCTTATGTAAATCAAAAATAATTATTTTCCTCTCATGCAACTCGTTAAAGTAAACTAGTGATAAGAAATCTAATACAAAGCAATTCATCCCTCTTTTCCGGAAGGCTAAATCTAACAACATTTTAATCAATTCTCCTCAGAGTTTGCGAGTCAGCGCGTCAGATAGACTCATTACAGCAACCCCAAATAAATATAAACAGTAGCGAAAAGGGGCTGGCCCCACTATTAACGTTATTCACACGCGCCGCTAGATCCATAAATAAAAGGCAACTATCCCGTGACCCTAGAAACAAAAAAGACAAAGTTCACGTTCGAGTGATCTGTGCGGTTCATAAATAAGGCTCGTTTATTTCATTGCATTAAACCGGTGATAAGTTATTTGACGGTTCATAAATTCGTACCCCATCGGCGGTGGCGGAGTGGCAGGCCGCTTATTGACCCGGCGCTGGCGTCCCGGCGGCCTCGGGCGCCGCTCAGGCCCGCCGCTCTGCCAAATCGACGACACTTCATCATTCCACGGCTCAACTTTCTGGCTACCGTACGCCAGTTAAAGGCATCATTTTACTTTGCTGTTGCGTAGGCTAATACTATTTTCTGCATCATAAACTTTAGGTACTACCCTCGTAGCTCGTAGCCGCATCTACGGATAGAGCGGTGTCGCACTAACTGCTCCATTTGCAGCATCTACTACGCCAAGCGCTTGTCTATTAGTGGTGGTGCTCGCCAACTTTTGCGAAATTTAACTGCGAGTATATTTTACTGTGTTAGCAGATTATACAAGGTTATTTTAAGGATACCCAACACAATTACGTTAAATCTGAAATCTCATTCGTATCAACGTCACATTGTTGTCGTTATTTTGATACAAGTTAGATACACTGGTGGAATTTTAGTTCCGCTTTTATAAGCAAATACAGTAACATTCTTACAACTAAAAGGATTTTCGTATGATCGCTCAGAACAGTTTCAAGACCTTAAAATTTTTGAGGTCTCGAAACTGTTCTAAGCGAACAAAACCGCGTGCAAATGCTCGTCACGTTTTAAAAATAATAACTGCAGTCATTTCATTTCCAGCAGCTAAAGTGAATTGTGGCAAGTGGAAAAAGAATGGCTCTAAGTGGATAAAGAGCGAATACAAACGAAAAAGTCATTTCATGCCGCACGGTGGTGACGCAATCCATAGCGAGCACGCGATTTCCAATCTTACTTAATTCACAATAAGGGTTGTTTTTCCGAACACGAAGACAACGTGGCTAAGTTCAATAAAGCTTTCCCCCAAATAAGCCATAAAACGAGCGGCTACGGGCGCGGGCTTTTTAGGTAGGTACGTTCCTGTTCCAATTATTTGTTTGTGGAGGCACAATAATTTTATTTTACGTTTTATTTAACATTTATTTCGTTACGGCAATTTCACGGGTATCAAAGAATTGCTAGATTGTGATTTAAACGGAATTGGTTATTTTCCACTTCAAGGACCATATTTCGTACGGATGTCGGTATCGAGTTAATATTATTTATTAGGCGTGTTATTTGTATTTGTTTTCTAATCTGATCTAAACAACACCATAATCAAACTGTTTGGTCGTAAAATAAAATTGATTTACACTTTTATTACAAAAGTGCACAAAGATGCAGACCTACAGTATTTTTAAGACACACTGTATGGTTATAATAATGCCTGCCTGTGTTTATTAAGTGACAGTAATTCGTGAAATCCAAATGAAAAGGTTGCGCGTCACGATAAATAAATAAACAATAAACCGGGATTAGACAAGTCAATAGCAGCTCAGACGCAGACAATGTGCGGTCACGTTAACTGCCTAACCCGACGGTAACCGATCGCGGCCGACGTAATTCAATGATCGTAAACGCTGGCAATGATATCAATTAGACGGGCCTCGAGACCGATAAAGCTCCGCTTTAATTAGGAGAACAAACAACAGACGGTTCTTAATGAGCCGTGAGCGTGTGGAGGGCGAGAGAGGTAATTAGGTCGGGGGAGACTGCGGCGCGGTGCCACCGAAGGCGATCAATTATTGAGCCTTCGTGATTGATTCGGTCGCGCCGCGTCGCTAGCTCGCGTCTCTCCGCGCCTACCGCCGCCGCCACGGCATCGCCGCGGTGTCGCGACACGCACCAACCGACCGCACTCTGACCTCACTACTTAATCCCGACACACTAACTTTGAGCTCTTACTTAATATACCTTTCAAGAAGTTTTCGGCGTCGGTGCCACGCATAAGCCGCGATTCATTTCGAGTTAGGAGTTAGGTGTCAGTTAACTTATGTTGTTTTGTGGAGCTGAGCTCAAATGTAACTAAGACATGTTACATTCATCTTTTTTAGATTTTTCGATTAGTTCCTAGTATTAGCAAAATGTGCTTTAGGACTAAATAATGTTGGCTGTTCACTTCCACAGCATTACTTCATATTCGTATGTAGCAGGTATATACAGGGTGTCCCAGAACTCAACGTCAAGCCGAAACGGGGCGACAGGATTGATTGTAAATATCATAAGAAAAATCTGAAAAAAATCTATCCCATGCAGTTTGAAAATTATGGGCATTTAGAAAGTTAAAAATTTGGTAAATCTGTAACCATTTTTCGGTTAGTGTGGTTATTTTTTAATATTTTTATTTATTTAAACTTTGGGACTGTAACCCTAAATAATATTTCTAAGAATCACGGTCAAAAATAATGATTTTGGTTTTTTTATTTTTTATTATTTCAATTTTTTTTCTGATTTTTCTCATGATGTTTACAATCAATCCTGTCGCCCCATTTCGGCTTGGCGTTGAGTTCTGGGACACCTTGTATATAAGACAAAGTCCTTCCACCGAGCTGCCTGTCAGACTGCTATATACGGACCTAATACGGGCTAATTCTTGGACTATTGCCTACTGACAATATTTCTCCCGAGTGTTCACTCTAGAAAGCTTATTTTGAGGTAAACTAGTTAATGTGCTCAATTAAAACGGATTAGTCAGTTAAAAATATAAGTGTTTAATATTTGAAAATACCAAAAGAGTTAACATTTTTGACATGTATTACATAATTGAGCTTGGATAACGTTTTTCTTCAGAAACAAAGAAAATGTCATAATTAAAAGGCAAAACAAGCGTTAGATGCATACACAAGTCACAGTGTCTCTTATTAACAATTTCCGGGACCCGCATTTATTGTATTATCTGATGTCTTGCTAATAGCCATCATCGGAGGGTGAAACGCAGCTGTAAAAGACCAAACCGGCTTATAAATTACTTAGAAAATAAGGACATTAAAAACCATTTAGAGCAATAACTGTAATACGCCAAACATATACACTTTATAGTATCATTTTGATACAAAATAAATGTGTCGAGGTGTCAGCATTAATGGTGGTCGCGGGGAGGTCGGGCGGAGAGGACAATGCGCCCCCGGGGCGCTTTGTGCCGCGGATTCCCTGCCTGTGACATCTGTCCGAATCGCTACAATAACTCGCAAAAAAGTCACTCCAAAGTCACCAACTGGGTAGCGCTCCTAGCGATTATTTTCCACTGAATAATATAACAATACCTACGCATAGTGGAACTTCGCTGGGATGTCTTCATTGGACTATTGTTGCACGTGACATATCATTTATTCTGTTTTGAATTAGCGTCTGTCTGCCACTGGTGGTCCCCATTCATAACTGAACTCAGCAAAACATAATAGTGTCATAATATTTTAAACTGCTTTCAATTCCGCAATATAATTGATAGTATTTTTTTCTAACGTTTTGGTTCGATTTGAACTTAATTACTCAACTTAATTTTAATAACCGTGCAATAGAAAGTAAATACATCTTAACAGCAATTTAAAAAAGTCTAGATACCGATCTTTATTCAAATTTATTCAGTTGCTAGTGTATACATACCGCTATTTTAATTATATGTTTTTTACGGCTTTACTATCCAGCTAATTATAAATAACTAGTTTGTCATGTATAATTAGGGTAGGTACAAGCTTTATGCAAATTTTACGTGAAATATAAAACTACAGCATTAAAAAACAAACTTAAATTTAATAATAAGGTGGTAACAAAGCTATCTCGAGTTTAATCGACACCTTGTTTTATATTCGACTAATGCTTAGCGAGCTGAGTGTAGGTGGCGGCCAGCGGGTGAGGCGAGTGAGGCGGTGAGGCGAGCGGCCGGCGCGCCCCGGTGCGGACAAAAATTACGCGTGGATCACGTTTTTTCACTTCCGGTCGAGATAACGGTCAGAATAAGCACCTTTATGCTGTTAAGTGGTCACCGATCGCTTTGTAAATGCCTGGATATTCAAATTGTTTATATTAAAAGACGAAAGCTACCCATCATTTCTTTGTAAAAAGTTTCAATTATGTTGACGCAATAGAATTAATTCCTGGGGCCAATATTTTCACCCCAGGTGAACATTGGATTTTTGTGACGGAACCTCCCAATATCCGATGCAAACAAAGGGCCATTACATTATCGCATCGCGTCGTCTCCGATCATTGCGAGATCGCTGACTAACGTCTGCTAGATTCGCCACGCACGCTGTAAATGATCACCGAATGAAATATGCATTAACCCAAGAACATTGGTTACGATAGAGTGTTAGAAGTATTCAAACAATAGCAAACGCATTTAGCTCGACCATTCTTTGATTTATAGTAAAAGCGTGTTCGTAATTTATAAGAGTGGCGCTGGAGCCGCGAGGGTGCCATTCTCCACGGGACGCCGGAGCGGCCTCGCCGGGAAATCGGGGAAATGCGAAGATTTATGAGCGGCGACCGCGGCTCGCGGCTGACCACCAACACCCACCGCTCGCTCTGTTTGCCCACTCATTAAAGTCGCCAAGTAAACGCTTAGTGATAAGATGAGTATATTTGCGAGCAATTAAGGCTTTCGAGGTGAGACGAGGGTTGCTAGTTAGCGGTCATTGTTTACAAATTACAATAAACTCGACAGGCTGTCGCGTTCTCAAATTATGTATTTTAACCATTTTAACTGAAAGAGCAGCCACTTTCGTGTGAACGATATCGTTATGGTTATGTGTTCGCTATATAGATAAGGCGGCCGATACAGAAGGTACCTACTTCGTCGGGATATCGTAAAGTAAACATGCGCAGTGTCAATCACGACGAGGCGGCGCTTTAAAACATATTTTATCGGTTGTCACATAGGTAATCTAAGTATAACGCGTTTATGTCAAATCGTCGATGTGATGATGTACCTACTTGTACCTATAGATAAGCCCACCCACACGTTTCATCGGCCCTGTTGCATCATTAATGCGATGGCAGCTCATATGATGTACGACACTTACATAGTCATGATGTTCTACAAACAGTGGACACCGATCCGTGTTGGTCACCGGCCAGTGTATAGACATCACTTCACTACATAGTATAAAACAAAGTCGCTTTCTCTGTCCCTATATCCCAATGTTTTATAATCAATGCTATGCTCAAATCTTTAAAACTACGCAACGGATTTAGATTTTTTAATAGATAGAGTGATTCAAGAGGAAGGTATATGTGTAATACATGCATGATATAAGGTATATGTGTAATACATGCATGATATAATAGAAAAACTATGTGCACCCGTGCGAAGCAGGGGCGCGCGGGCGGGTCGCTAGTCTCTTATAAACAGCTCTTATAGAGCACATACCAGTAATACCCGAGTTTATGAAAAAATGGTAAAGATGACTCGACTAGGGGAAGGGCGGGTAAGATGGATATAGTTAGAAAAAACGCATGTAACATAGATAATCTGTGTATTAAGCTTGAACACTTTACTAAGAACAATCACTGACTTAATAAACTACCATTAGCAACAATGAGATCAATTATATCTTAAACAAATATTGTGTAACTCTTACATTTATACAAAAGTGGAAATTATCCATCTTGCCCGCCCAGGGTGGGTAAGATGGATAACCTAGGAGGGCAAGATGGATCATGGATTATACGTAGTATTCTAGTCATCACACTCATCGCAAAAGTACGAGCCATAACCCATATAGGTGGAGCAGTGCTCGTGTGTCCAATTCTGGCATCCTGAGCATTCTATCCAGTCTTCAACTATAGGTGTTTGGTGGTTCTCTGCAAACTGTGCAGAAATAAGCAGGCTCCGGTTCATCAGAGGTTTTCTTGGGCGTATTTTTCTTGTTAGGGTTTCCGAAGACCACGATCCACGTTGGGACTTTCTTTTATACGTATAAACCATCTGAAAAGACAATAACATACATTAAATTAGGTTTTACTAATGGGTGGGCAAGATGGGTATATCATAAATAACGTGATCCATCTTGCCCACTCGGCTTATGATTAACGAAAATGAAAGTATATCATCAAATAAAACTAATAGACAATAATCCATTCCAAGTAAGCATGGTCAATGGTAAACAAAGTAAAATAACAACAACACATATCAATTTACAAGAAAACAATAGAAATATTCAACTTTACTTACTTTCAAAACATCGAAAGCTTGGAACACAAAATATAAACACGCTCCTCCAACGAAAGTCGCGCGCAGGAGACGGGCGTGCACTGAGCGGGGGGACGCGGCCGGCGGCTAGGCACGCTGTTGTTATGCCGCGATCGTCAAATTTTGCTGCGTCTTCGGGATATTTCGAGTATCCATCTTGCCCACCCTATCCATCTTACCCGCCCTTCCCCTATGCACATTGGATGCTTTTTCTGCCAAACTACTACTCGTGAAGCTATTTGTTAATTTCTTGTCTGGGAAGATACTTCCACCATGTCTTTTTCTACCGCCAAGCAGCGTTGTTGTTTCGATTTAAAGCGTGTGGTTGCCGGTGAAATAACAGGCACATGAGACTTACCTAAATGTATGTATGCCTCACGTTAATGCTGGACACAGGAAAGGAAACATTCCTATCGTGTGATGTGCCTTACGAGGGAATGTTTCGTTATGGGTGATAGTTACCACTTAACATCAGATCGGCCGATTGCCTGTTCCATCAGAAAGTTGCATAAAAAAATTCAACTGAAGTTGTTACTGATAATACTTTCTGCAAATAAAGTGTTGCAAGGTTTTCCTTCTTTGTTTCATTATAGGTTTTTTAGCAAGATACAATTTAATAAATGCATGGAGTCGCATTAAGTTTTGGGGTAACTTTGAATGTTTTTATTATTTTTTTTATTTTTCTTTATTTAATATTTGGATGTCTCTTTTAGATATCTTACCCGAATAATCTTCGAAGTACATTATCTTATATTTTGATGAAAAACAATGTACCAAAACAATTACTTCTGTTTATAATGATTACAAATATAATTATAACTATATATGTATAACCGTAACTGGCAGTGTATCAGACTGTCATCATGATCTAATCAAATCACTTTGCCACCCAAGGGTGAACAAAATCTGGCTTTTAAATGAGAAACTTCGGGTAACTTTGAGTGGATTTGAACCCCGACGGAAAATTATCTGATACACTCGGATCACTGACCACAGACTCTATATATCTGCAGTTTGGTTGAGACTAGGATCGGTACGTAAAATCTAAAAGTTTTTGATTATGTAAGAGGGAATGTGTTTGTTTGATTCCAATCCTTATCGGCTGAACGGATTTGGGCAAAGTTTGCAATACTAATTATCGCGACTTATTGTTACATACCCAACATCAGCATGAGAAGTCCAATGCATAAACCTGCGTAGTATACCATAAACCTGCGTATGTATATAGGTACCACGTAAGCCGAGCTGAGGGCGAGTAAACGACTTTAACCTTTGATATGTTTGTAACTAGAGAGAAACTAACCGTATAAGTCACTTTTTATGGCGGCAAATTACAATAAAAGAATCTACTTACGAGTATATGTTTGTTATCAAGAAGCAGATAGTAATCTTGAGTCCTCATTGTAGTTGCGATACGCATTTGGTAATTAGGTCGAGCTTTAATCTGCAGTGATTAATGAACAAAGTAAGCACTAAAGACAGACCACCCACCGGGAGAAGACGGCTTAATAAGACCCTCATTAACACCTTAATGGCTATTCTCAATTCGCTTGATTTCTCTTCACTTTTATTTATTTTTTTCCTCTCGGTCAGACGCAAGTCTCCTGCGCATAGCGCTCTCGCTCTATCGCCCTCCTTTAATTGAATTTCTGGTCTCCTTTTTCTAAACTTATTCTCTTTGACTTAAGATTAGTGATGTATTTAAATTGGCGTTTTGTTACGTTTTTATAGTCAACCGAGAGCTGAGAGTATCTTTCGTTTCTTTTTCGTTTTCTTATCGAGCTTTTAATTTGGTCGTGATAATGAGCACGGAGGAAATAGAAGTTTGTTTTAAATGTTTCGCTTGTTTCTATAAGATTAGGGAAACTGTATCGAGCAAGTCACACTTTCGCTTTTCTTGAATTTGTATGTCGTTTATTTGGAATGAGGCGTCGCGTCGGCGTCGCGGCGCCGGCGGCGCGGGCGGCGTCGTCATGTCTATCAATAATGCAGTTCGGTGCGACTCTGAGCTTTCCGTTTGTAATAAACGGATGAGATATGAAAGTGCCGGAACACGTGTACACAGCATGCACTTCAATGACGAAACATTTTATTGCTCAACCCTGAGATTAGTCTCAACTTATACAATGTAAATTTTTTTATGGCAACGTTTGAAGTTTATTCTTGAATTTCAAATTAAGACCCTTTCTTTTTTTTATATGTATCAAATTAATTTGCAGTGTGAGTTTAACTCACGCACCGATGATTTTGTAATATAAATCTAGTGCACTATTATAGTTCTACAAAATTTGTTTTATTTATTATAATACTATTTTTTTTAGGTACATGTTTATGTTTGCTATTTATCGTAATAAGGCATGAAATGTAAGCAAATTGTGTATTGAATTAAAAAAAAATATCATAATAATAGCTATCCAATATTTGGCGACTAATCACTTCTCGTGGCAATATCAAAACGCGGTCACACCAAACAAACCCCTTTATTGATTTCAAAAGCGTACAATAGATAAAAGATGGCGCTGGTTGTATTGTTAATAAGTTGCAGCTCGAACAGACGGCGCCACCGGAGTTGCCAGTGTTCAAAAATGGCAGTTGAATATTTTCCCCTGAAATGGCTGTCAACGGAACTGTTGGAAAATAAACCCTGCAACAACAGGATACGAAACAAATTGCAATACATCGGAAGGAAGACTTACATGGCCAGAAACAGACACGAGTGTATTTGTGGTGGAGCGTCGTCATTGTTCGCTAAATTGTCGCTTGCACGGAACCGGCCAGGCTTGTCGTGAGTTAGGTATGTGCACGGGGCGCACCATGATAGTAAGTATACATACATTTAAACACCTGTTATTAAACATGCACCAGGTCACAGAATAGGTACAGCAAACTTCGTTTAATACAATGACAGATAGAGATCTCACTGCCGGCGATTTAGGATGCATCTACAATTACCCACACGAACTGCCATTACCGACGTGATATTGTAATTATGAGTTGAACGTACTTACACGTTTTTATATAAAAATGTTATACTTATAAAAATAGTAGAGTAATAAAATACTTGGCTCTTTATTGACATGGTACATAAACCAAACTATAGACCACGGTTGAATCTGTTGTATTTGTGGGCATTGTTGTTATTTCTAACCTATATCTATCAGAAAACTTCTAAATTGTACAAAAAATATTTGAATAGTGGAATCGAGGACAATTTCAACGCTGTCCTGTCGTTGGATCTGGTGTAGAGAATACAGTTGGCAATGAAGCGTGGATATTCGATTCTTTGCCGAATATGGGGCCTTAAAGGGACTACTGGTGCCGCTTACACCGACCGCTCATTTGTCCCAGTTGCTCAGACAAGGTGTTAAACCAGACAGTAGTTGCAGCCATTCTTCGAGACCGCAAATTAGATTTGTATAGCAATTTATGAATGCCATACCGTGCTTTATAATTTTAAAGCTGTCAAAAGATAATGCATAAGTAGTTAGCGAGCATTTTCTGTCATTTGAAATGAGGTAAAGTGTAATTCAATGCAGACTGCGTAATTAGTGTAATGATGGTGGGCGCTTTTTACATTTATTTTTAAAGTTGAAATATTAATGTATCGTGACAGGGCGGTGCGGTGGTGGGGTCTGTGAGGTGTCGGTGGTTTTCTGGCTCAGCGCTCCCGGACCGGTTCGGCGAAGGCTCGCACTTCGCGCGCCGCACGCCAAGCCAGCCAGCCAGCCAGGGAATCCAAACCAAACACGTATCGCAGCGAGAGCGATAAACCTTGCTTTGTTTACGGGTAAACGGCCTATTGCTACCAATTTGCAACCTCATGTTCATCTAGTGATACGATACTCAGTGCATCATAAACCTACCTGTATAAAACATGCTTTCAGAACAAAAATAGGCCCTTAATTGTGATTTCTATGGAAGATTGACAATCATTGAAATCACTTTTTAGATTCTGTGAGGGGGTCTCAAGGGGTAATTTCAGGCATGTCCAAACTTCTGACATTTTACTGTAGTTGGCATTATCTTTAGCCTATAGCATTATTCGCATCAACATCAGCATGGAACCAAACATACCCAACAAAAGAGTTCACATTCTTTTGAGAAATTACAATGATTATGATGAAATTAATCAAATTATGAAAAAATAAGTTGATTAAGTATAATGTACCATTTCACAAAATATTTACCCTCTTATTCATAATCCCTGCCATTTTTTAGCGGCTCTTTAGAGTATACTTGTCACTGTCACTTTCATGCAAACGAAAAGAGACAGAACATACTTATCGGTCTGATAAGCTATTGGCGCGCTCAAAGACCATTATGATTAAGAGCCTTACTATTTAATAAAAACATAATAAACAGTTTTTTTTTCAAGGTTCAGGTCCTATAAAGTTTGGGTACCGCAGCGTTAAGTCAACCAAAACATGATATCAGGTGATCAGCGTGAACCACGATGGTTTGACAGCTTAATCTGAAATTAAGAAATATACGTACCAATGGCGAGTAGAACGCCGAACTGTCGACGCCGATGCTCGGGTAGGGGTTCTGGTCCGTGGATGAGTACGGTGTGCCGTATACACCGACCGCGGCACTGGACAGCCGTGGGTAGGAGGAGAGCGCGAGCCGGGCGTTGTCGTACTGGCAGGAGCAGACGGTCTGGCCGGACACGGGGTCGGTGATGATGAGGCGCGGCGTGTCGCAGCAAGAGGCGGCCGGCGTGCTGGCGTGGCTACCAGCTCCCGGGGACAGCGCACCGCCGGCCACAGCGGACCCGCCGGGGGACAGCGGCGGCGCCGAGCTCGACCCGCCGTCCGGCGAAGTGGCCGCGCCACCGGTGCCCGCCCCGCTGCTGCCCACAAGCAACTGCAAACAATAACAAATGCTGTAAACCTCATCTCCCAAAACATCCTTCTTCCCCTTTTTTTATACAACTACCTGATTCTGATGGAACCAGCGGATGGCCCACTTGATTTTAAACGTGGTAACCATAACCTTTGACAAAGCATTGCCTCGTCACGCACTACAAGAACGTACCCTACGATGCACTAACCTGCGTCCATCAACTTGAGGCATACCGATATTAAGCCTTATGTGCCTGTAATAAGTGACATTGCTGATGTCAAATAGGCGGGCCATAAATCTGTTTGCCTCATCCTTATAACGTACGTACGGGTACGTTTTGATAAAGTTCCAATATCCTACGATCTGTCGAACATTTCTCCTCTTTCATTTTCTGACACTGAGCGTATTTCGGATCCCTACCAAAGTGACCTTTGGTAGGGATCCGAAATACGTTTAACGTGTACCTATCGGCGTGTATGCTGTCTCCATCATCACAGGGAGAATAAAGCCAGTAACTTCTTAATATTATAAGTCATAATATAACCAATAAAAATAAACAACCAATAAAAACCTATATGCTAAAAAGACGACTCAAAAATTTTCTGTAGCCTTAATGTATTTTTTTTTATTAAAGTTAATAAAAATACCAAAACCAAAAAAAAATAAGCGAAATGTTTAAAGTTGTGTTAAAGTAGTCATTATAATTAATCTTACTCGATGTTGCAACAGTGTAAGTGCATTATTCGGTTGATTACACAAAACACACTTAACCCTTGGAACGATTTTTTGTGAGCATATTTAAGGTATGCAAATTTATTCCTAGGGCACCAGTGAGATAATATCAGGGGCATCCGGTTAATCTTAGCATCTTTGTGACGAGCCCAGCGCAGTCAGCGTAGCGATGCCCTCATCCGAGGCTAACTCTCAAATTACTTCTTAGAATTAATTAGTAAAATGTGCATGGTACCTATACCGTCATAGTGAAGATCACGGAAACGCGATAGATGGAAAAGATTTCACTATCTCTAATTCCTCGTAGTTGGCTTAGAGCAGCTAGGATCAACTCCTCAACTGTGGCGATCACTATACATAAATTAATACCTAATGGTAAACATTCCATCTAACACTATCTAGCCCAAAACTAAGCAGAGGGGACTATTAGATCCAGAAATCTGATATATACTCGTATTATAATATTGTATAACACCCAGACATCGAAAAAATATGGGACCTACAACATAATCAGAGCTGGAAGACCAAGGGAGCTGGAATAGGCATTATCAGTCTGAAATTCACTGGTGGGCGTGGGCCTTCCCTGTACATTTCCAAGAAGAAGGATTCCGGATACCAGCCGACTTCCCGCATTCCTTACAATGTCGTTGGTCCAACGGGTAGGAGAGCGTTTTATAAGTACTTAGAAATATTTTTTTTTGGGATAGCGTCAACTAGAAGTACACGCTTAAAAAAAGATGTCGTAATCTTTCAGTTCAAATTTAGTTGTTAATCTTAAACTTAAGACTATTGATTTACATTCTGCATACGTACAGCTAGTGTTTGGTACATTAGCTGTGACCCTCATTGGGCCCTTCACTGAAGAGTTAGCTTAGAGCTCTCAGGAGACCTACTTAATATAACAAATATGCATTCTTTATTTAATAAATAGGAGAGCAGTTTTGTCGGCGAACATTAAAGGGACGTCAACAGATTTGATCAAACATGGAGCTAGGTTGACTTAGAAATAAAACATAAGATACTGTGCACACAGCGAACCCCACTTCACCTCTGACGCTCCGTTTGAGTGCGTCAACTTGTTTTCTTTAAACAGTGCGTGGTTCAAGGGATTTTCTTTTGTAAACTTGTTAGTCTTTGTCTTTAATTTTACATATTATCACTTGCGCATAAAATTATCAACTCAGCGTACTTATATAACGTATAGTAATACAATTAGTTGAACTTTTCGCTAATATTAGCAAATGCTAGGAAACAGTTGGTAAAATTAGACATCTGGGTGGCTACTCTATCATCACAATCGAGGTAAAAATATCGATGGCTTCAGAAATACACGCCGCGTTCTCGCAAATTGTGTTTGTATCTAGTTTTTACTGAAATTGTGTTTTTAATTTGTTCTAAAGCCCTCTACATACCGAACCCGCTGGCTTTTCCAGGCAGGTTAGGCCGCCGGTTTTGTATGATTTTGTTGTTGGGCTTCCACACGAAACGCTACGTCACGGTGCGCTGTTATCTTGGACGTTTCGATATCGTGTCCTTTTTTTTAAACATAAATGTGCATGTAAACGTCATTTTGGAGAATATTGTTTCGCAGCAAATGGTGTTCACGAGATTACCAAAACATTTTGACGTAGATATTGTGTACGGCCGGCATGACGTTATGGTTTCCGGAAAATTCAAATTCAAATGTCCGGCGACTGCACACAATTTCATACATTTTGCTTTCTTAATGTGTCGTGCGTGACGTAAAAATCGTACCGTCTCGTGCCGTGATACGCTAAATAACTATAGTCCTTTTAATATTATTTTAAATTTTATTGTTTAGGTATGTTGGCATTCCGTGAAATAT
Source organism: Plemyria rubiginata (assembly GCA_963576535.1). Lineage (NCBI taxonomy): Eukaryota > Metazoa > Arthropoda > Insecta > Lepidoptera > Geometridae > Plemyria > Plemyria rubiginata. The sequence continues at coordinate 9,911,180 of OY754905.1, forward strand.
AATTGTCTGATAAATCGTGAAACTAAAATATCAGTGACTGTTATTTTTTATAAAAAAAATTAAGTTATTAAATGCTCCCATACCATCTCTCGTAAATAAATAGTTGATGAAGCTATAAAAATTACTATAACTCAATTTGAACAAGTCAGCCAGCTATCTGTATAAATGGAGCCGGTTAAAATCGGAGTAAACACTCACTGAGCTGAACCACTCGGCGTGATAAATTCGAGGTACCAATTACAAAGTACCGCTCGATTGGTCCGCCATGCTTTACAAACATTACTATCAGAATCACTTGCGTGAGGCCTTATAATTAGTAATGCCACCCGATAACACAGTACATCGCTGTCCACGTCATCACAGATCGCGACACCGGCATTTACCCGGTATGAAATTGTGATTTTGATATCAATCACTAACGGCCAGATAACGAGCTGGCACATAATAGGCGTCGTGATTGTCTCCGAATGATATCCTGTAGATACTCGCTTACATGTACATAACATTAAATGTACTGATAGCTAGATATAGGTATGCAATGTATTGTATCAAAGCCGCTTTGTCGGCGCAATAAATAATACAGCTATTAGTCATGCACCTGTTAATTTGTTATGTTTATGTAGATTTTCTAGACCCTATGCAGGTATTTATTTACCTTACAGATGATAATCAAATAAAACCTTCAATGGACAATTTACAAATCGAATGGAGTAAGTTAATGAAAAAAAAATACTGGCTTGGCGTTGACAACACCTGATGTACCTCTCGCTCAAACAATTCGTCATTTTGAGAGATATAAAATCAGTAAGCCTAATTTTTGTATAATCGCAAACAACCATTTTGAGTGTGAAATCACATTGCACGCAGTTTGGTCAAAATTTCATTCTGATCGATCGATGCAAGTTTTCCTACGCAAAAGTTTGCTTAACTATGAAAACTAGAAAAGTAAACTTTTATGTAGGAAAACTTGTATCGATCAAAATGATTTTTTTACTAAACTGTGCGCCATGTGATTGCACACAAAATGGATGTTAGCGCTTTTTCGAAAATGGGTTCAGTGATTGTATATCCTTCAACAAGTCAAAACGTGCGAGCGAGAGACACATTTGCTCTTGTCTTCACCTTAAAAATAAACTTTATATTGTTTAATAAGAAAACGATTAGGTAGGTACTATTTATGTGTTAATAATACGTTAAGGGAGTGAAACGCAACAATAACAGCCTCGTTTGCCTCACTGGGGTTGATCAAATCAAATATGAACGATATTATGTATCTGTATGCACAGGGGGTGCTTTAGAACGCTTGACTGCCTCAGTCAACAAAAGTTCCAATAAAAACTACACTCGAGAGCATAGAAATCGCACATAGGGTAATTTTCCTGCATTTTGATTTCGACACTTGTTTTTTTTTTAATTACAGATCGGTTGCAAATATAACTTAAATTAAATAAAAGTACACACTGTTAGCTTCCTAAAAACCCATAATGTCTGGTCTTGATCTTCCAAATCATACCAGTGGCGGCATAACAATGGAATGGCCTAAATTCGCTCGTTTCAGGTAGCGCGGGTTGTGGGACTTTGAGCAGGTATAAAACGATAAGGGATGATTGAAATGACATCATTTGCATACCAACACCCAGTCGGAAAGGTCCTTTAACGAATACGTCATCTCTCTAAACAAAAAAATGGATACCACACCAGAAGCAGCGTCTCAAGTGGTTGCACTAATCGAAGCTGGACAGAACCAAAGTCAAGTGGCTCGTCAATTAAATTTGAGCAGATATGCTGTTCGACGTGTATACCAGCGATATCAGCAAACTGGTGGCTATACCAGGCGACCAGGAACAGGCCCAAAACGTGCGACAACACAGCGTGATGACCGTTTTCTTGTGAATACATCACTACGAAATCGCCGGTTGAATGCAGTTCAACTCGGACAGCAGCTCCAGGAAGTTAGAGAAGTGGAAGTCAGTCGGTGGACGGTTAGAAGAAGACTAGCCGAAGGAGGTCTGACAGCGCACAGACCAGCAACTGGCCCAAAATTAACCCCAGCGCACAGACAAGCACGCCTTCAGTTTGCTCGAAATCACGTTAATTGGACTATGGATCAATGGCAGGCAGTCCTCTTCTCCGACGAATGCAGGATGTGTCTCCATGGTAACGACGGACGGGGTAGAGTTTACCGAAGACCCGGTGAGCGTTTTGCTCAATGCTGCATCTCCGAACGGGTCGCATACGGCGGTGGTTCGTGTATGTTCTGGGGAGGCATTTCACTGGAAGCGAAAACCGAACTTGTCTTCATCACAGGGCCCGATACCGACCGTCGATCGCGTGGATTGACTTCCCAACGTTACGTCGAGGAGATCCTGCAAGAGCATGTTGTGCCCTTTTCGGGATTTATCGGCGAAAACTTCGTTTTTATGCAGGACAACGCTAGACCACACACCGCTGCTATAGTACGCCAGTACTTGGAGGAGGTTGAAGTACTCGTTATGGAGTGGCCTGCTCGAAGCCCAGATCTCAATCCCATTGAGCACTTATGGGACGAACTAAAGAAACGAGTATGAGCCAAAAACGCAGTGCCTACGAGTCTCAGAGAGCTCCAAACCGCGATCAAGGAAGAATGGGACAGCATACCGCATAATTTCGTAAAAAAATTGATTTTTTCAATGAAACATCGAATGGAAGCTGTTATTCAGGCTAGGGGAGGCAATACCTCGTATTAATAAATCGTTACATTCACAAATTTATTGTTTTTTTATCCTTTTATACCTGCTCAAAGTCCCACAACCCGCGCTACCTGAAACGAGCGAATTTATGCCATTCCATTGTTAAGCCGCCACTGCTATGATTTGGAAGGTCAAGGCCAGACATTATGGGTTTTTAGGAAGCTAACAGTGTGTACTTTTATTTAATTTAAGTTATATTTGCAACCGATCTGTAATTAAAAAAAAAACAAGTGTCGAAATCAAAATGCAGGAAAATTACCCTATGTGCGATTTCTATGCTCTCGAGTGTACTTGGACGGAAAGCGATCTTGAGCGGACGACAGGCAAACACAACTCAAAGCAAATATACGACGGCGTTTCGCATTACCCTTAAATTAAATAAAAAAACCTTTAGTAATTTAGTCCAATCTGTCAAATGAAGAGTGTTAAGCAAAGAAAGGGGCCCGGATTAATGTTTTATGTGGGTGATATCAGATGTTTTCAAGTAGAGGGGTGCTGAGTAGGTAAGTACAGCGAGTTATTATTTAGTGCGCTCGCCAGAAAATATCCGTTTATAGAAATAGGTAATTTGTCTTGGAATTGCATACAATTAACGTGGCAAGGGGAGGTGCAAATTATAGCCTGAATAAATAACACTAAGCGGCAGTTCAGTTTGTTGGAAAAATAACATAGTTTGGTAGATACAGGAATGTAATGACATCCTAAAAGAACTGTACAGTTTGGTTCCGTAGCTTGAAAAGGGCCTATTTAATTTCTATTAGTATTCACTTTCAAGTTTTTAAAGATCAGAATAGTTAAACCTACACCATGAGAGTTTTGCTAGCCGCGCGTCTGTTGCCTAAACACAATGGCGTACGTACATGTATATCAGTTGACAGACACTGAAGACAATCAATACTCTATTCAATATCCATGTACATGTCTATAGTATAATAGAAATTGGGCGTGGCCTCATTTAGTATGCGCCGTATAAATACACGTTCTATGTGTGTAGGTGGTGTGGGCCGCGGGGAAGCTTTTAGGCAACTGTCAATATTTGATGAGATTCGGACAGGACAGCGGCACCGCTTCGGACATGTCAGAACGCTTTCATGTCACAACCAAGTAGGTAAAATTCACTACCTACCTGGAATTTTTAGTCTGCACACAGAGTGAAAACTCAGGTTGATGTAATTGCTTTATCATGAATCTGCTTATTGATACTGTTCCACGTAAGTTTTTAAGGACTACACAGTTATTAACTAACTTTGCTTGACAGGTACAGATTTCTATGACTTGGAAGGAAATAAATCGATACAAAAAAAAAATAATTTTATTTTATTTGTAAGTTCAACTGACCACAAGAACAACGGAAGGGACAATATGACTATTAATAGTTACTAATAACTATGTCTATAGATATACAACAAACAACGCAATTTATACGTTTTGTACGTAATGTTTCGCCGTGAAGACAACAAATGGATATGCAGACGCCGCGCCTGTCTGCGCTCATGAACTTGGTCTAAACTTGGTCAGTTTAGGTATTATTGAAGTACAATTCCAGCTTGTTATAATTTAGCAGTAACCTAAGGTAGACTCCTCGCTACAACTTTGTGCAACAACATAATTAGATTCTATCTTTATGGATCTTTAGAGAAGTCTTTTATCCATGCAAATGGATAAAGCAGATAGTTTTGTCGTGTACAGATAGAAAATTAAACAGTTTTCATATAACAGTCACTTTAACGGTCTAAGTTATACTGAGCACGTTGTTATCTATAGCTGAAACGGAATAATAGTTAAGATAGAGGCCTTAAAGCGGCCTAAAAACCTGCTCATAAGATTTGGCCACTATAGGTCTTATGAAATGTTAGCGAGGCGCGTACCAAGATGTCTGAGTATCAAAATAAAATTTAAATCAATTTAATTCATGATACTATTTCATTCCTATTTTAGTTAATTTACATTATCTGTGTTGATTACAAACAGTTAGTATGAAAATGTAAATCCATAACGTCAAAACGTCGTTAAAATGTCGTAGATTCGCGTTTGTTGTGAGATATTAAACGCGTAACAACATAATCGGATGAAAAAGGAACTACTTAATTAATACATATAGTAAACAGGTTCAGCACACGAATACAAAATGTATCGTTTTTTCAGGCCGAAAAAAGGTTTTTCGAGTTATCTTTATACAAGGTGCTTAAAAATGTTTTTTTAAGTAGGTAGTATAATAATTATAGCAGCTACCTGTGCCTAATTACTTATAAAAAATCTCTACACTTAAATCTGCCTGTAATAAACTCCACCGAAATGACAGTAAAGTCGATGTGTTTATTTTAAAAGCACTTTAATGGGCATGAAGATGATCTCATAATTTCCATTATATTAGCAAAGGCATTATCTTGTCCCAGAGCACCGGGTCTCGCTCCAATTTGGCCTCGGCCAACGGGATATGTTAAAGAGAACATTATAATAATTAGATTGTTATCAGATATTATTATGAATTTTCAAAAATTATAAGAACGACGAAGATAAGTCGGCGATATCGTGACGGCGAGCGACGGTAGGAAGGCATAGATTACGGGCTAGCCCGCGGCCCGGAGGCGTAATCGGGCGCACTAAATTCTGGTCCTTTAGGAGAACACGCTATACACCAAATCGATAACCGATCATTATAATGATTGGCCCGTAAACACCACTTTTGTTTTTTGAGAGGTTTGACGAACAGGAGTCGTGATTTAATTCAAAACTTGGGTATGCATATCACAATCAAACTATTTACAAAATAATTAGATGCACAATTTGGTAGAGCTGCATTCTCTAAGATATTTTGCAAGATGGCCTAAATCAATTCCGATTCGATAATGTTTTTGATAAATATTATTAATAACATGATAATAAAAGGTTATTTCTTTATTTTTAGGAATGATGTTATGAAAAATTATCTTGCTATCAAAATACTAAAATATCTACAAGTCACTAAAACCTGTGTCGTTGGCCAATCATATCAAAGTACCAAATCACTCAAGACTCACTTATTATTCATGTGCAAGTTAAGAGGCTGACAACCTCTTCATTTGAAATAACAACAAAAATTTTGGTATTACTAGTTTTTGTGCTCAACAAAAGCAATTGATAAGAAAACTTTTTTGATGACCGATGATTCTCCGAAACTTGGTTGTTTACGAATTTTCATAATTATCATCATTCAGTGATTTTATAATCTTAAAAGATATTAATGTACATACGAGAATTTTTTTCGGTTGTTGTTTCTTATATAATTTAGTTTTTATTTTATTATTAGTATAACTAGTAGCGTCTCGCGGTTTCATCCGCGTAGTTTTAAATCCAGGTATTCCCACGGGATAAAAAGTAGCCTATGTGTTATTCCAGACTATAACTACTATATCTCTGTGCCAATTTTCACCAAGATCCGTTTAGCCGTTCTGGAGTTATAGAGTAACAACAAACAACCATCCATCCATTCACACATGCAAACCTTTGCATTTATAATATTAGTAGGATTGAAGTCTAAACTTACTCGTAAAACTAGTGATGGAGGTTTCTGATGGAATATAGTTGGCGTTTGGCGAAAAAATTGCGAGTTTATTTACAGTACTTAATGCCTAATATTTTCATATAGGAGAACAAAATACTCGTGTATCATTTGACGACCTCTGTGGCGCAGCGGGCGTGAGCCTGCCTGCGACGCAAGAGGTTGCGGGTTCGATTCCCGCCTTGGAACAAATTTGTGTACGATCTGCAAAAATTTGTTCCGATGGTCTGGGTGTTTTCTATGTATAATAAAAAAAAATATCCATCTATGTAAGTATATAATGTATTAAATATATCAGTTATCTAGTACGCATAACACAAGCTTTGAATAGCTTACTTTGGGGCTAGATAGTGCTGTGTGGATTGTCCAGTATTATTTATTTATTTATTTTTATCATCATCATAGGGAAGTCCACTGCTGGACATAGCCCCTCTATACGTTTCCAGGAAGTACGATTCTGAATACTCGTATAAACTAAAATCTAATAAGTTCAGAGTTTAATATTAAAAATTCAACTCTGTGACAGACCGACATAAGCTTGGTAAGTTATAGAGCCTTCTCCTCAGTACCTTGGGTTCCTCACCCAAAGGGTGCCACTTTTTGAGTATGGCACCCTCGAAGGCAATGAAAGACAATGGCAATTGTGGGAAACAATATCAGGCGGCAATGTTAGTAAAATTATTTCAGGATTCAGTTAACCGAAAGTTTAAATTATGTCTAGTGTAGCTATTATCACCATAGAGCCACCAAATACTTCGACGCGGTTTTAACACTTCATTATCTTGTGATGTCTTACAGTAGACTGGCTGTTATACCTTGAGACATGAAAGATGTTATACCCTACAGCCGTATTACAGGTTTATTATCGTCAGCCCAACCGTGTATATTAATATCATCATCATAAACCGCATAGCTAGGCTCGTATACACCACTATCGGCCTTTCCTGTTTCTTGTTATTTTTGTTAGGATACAAAGGATTTTCATTGTTGAGGCAAAAAGGGATAACCAGTAGCTTAAACCTCTCATATTTTTTATATCCATTACTCACTCATAATAGTTTTAGTGCCGTGAAATATCATAATGAAGTAATGGGAGGTAAGATCACAAAATATCCTCACCGTGATGTACACAAAGGGTGCGTCTCCACCGCGCCGCCAGCTCTCAATTGACGCCACTATTATGCGTATCATAAACATGAATCTTAGTGCTCCGTTCTCAGAAAATATCATGTGGCGCTTCATAGAGATATGCGACAGGCAATGTCTTGCACTACCCACAGCTCGTGGATTGTTCTATGTCGAGCTTTTATAGGTTTAATAATGGTTAAGATAGCTAATTGCTTTAGTTTTTATTTTATGACATTTTTTATGTATAATTGTGTAATCTTCTTCTTCTTTTTCTTCTTGTCATGTCACTAGTTTCCTTCGAAACAGTGCGGTGAAATGACTTTAAGTACACCCCAAAGAGGTTTATGTTTTACTAGCTGAACCCGCGGCTTTGCACGCGCCAAAGAATTGAAAGTTTCATACAAACTTTCATCCCCTATTTTATCCCCTTGGGGGTAGAATTGATCAAAATCCTTTCTTAGCGGATGCCTACGTCATAACATCTACCTGCATGCCAAATTTCAGCCCGATCCGTCCAGTGGTTTGGGCTGTGCGTTGATAGATCACCATGTCAGTCAGTCAGTCAGTCAGTCAGTCAGTCAGTCAGTCACCTTTGAGTTATATATATTTAGATTATGTAGTTATAGACCACGACGCCAGTTCAGTACACTCAACTAAAATAAGACTCGTGTTAAAATTCATAGGTTTTCTAGATAAGGTACTCTTAATACTTTGAATCTCAACTGTGACTGATTTAAATATTGTACTGCCATTTGATTTTTGTATAAGAGAGACGATGAAGTTAATTTTACTGTAAATACTTATTCTGGTAGGTCTACCCATAAAATACTATAATAGGTAAAAATGAATAACAAGCCATCCATTTTAGGAACAAATCCACTCTACGCCATAGTAAGTAGTTGCCGAATGTGCATACACCCGACGTACGTAATATAATATATCACGAAGTTTATTATGTACGTACTACTTGCTCAATCCGGAGCATCAAGGAAGAACAGGGCTTTACCTAAGTCGTAGCTAGCTGTAATGTGTCTACTCTATATAGACGAACGACGTGGGGATACTTAAGTGTGGTGTCGGACAAGGCGCCAAGACGTCGGGTCGTGTTTGCTAAGTTTTGAATAAAGTTTTTGCGAAAACAATGCTTTGAGTAGAACGCGATAATACAACTCTATTCTTGTACTAAAATTGAAATGAGGTGTGTGCGTGACGCACGATGTCACGAAAAACGAGTTGGCGGAGTTGTGCGTGTATGACATACACGGCGAGTGACGGCTGAGTCGTCAGCGAGCGATGTGCGTATCATTAAAGATGCCATAGCACCTTCGGGCTGGGAGGCACAATTCATAAATACCAATACCAGCCGCAACACCAATTAATGGTTATTTAACGCCACTCCATTCAATTATCGTCAAGCGGATTGTGTGTGTCGATAATTCCAGTGCCCGAATTCCCAGTAGTTAATACTCAGTGGGCACTTCATTTATGGCTCTTGCTAGCGAGCAATGGACTCACCACATGTTCGATTGGCGACCATCAGACATTAATTCTGCAACGCTTGCAACCGACAGAGCGTAAAAATAATGTTAATGCTCAACTTTGAAATAACGGGCTGTAACAAATAGAATTTTACTGCTCACTAGAAACTATTTATACAGGTATATATTACAGGTTATATGACTTATTAGAATTTTTTTGTCGTCGGGGATTTTTGATTGGAGGGGTACTTCCCCCAAAAAAAGGGCAAAAAAAGGGGGCTATTTGATATACTGGATATCTCCACCAAATGAGATCCGATTTCAATTATTCTTTTTTTATTTGAAAGGTAGTAACTATAAGTTGGTCTCATAAAAGTTTGGCGAAGATCTGATAAGGATCTTCAGCATGATGAACAGGATAGCTCATCAAACAATCGATGGTTTTCAATCAAATTTGAGAGAAACACAAAGGACCTCATTCTACACAAGATGATGCAAAAAAAAGTCAAAAAGATCAAAAAAATCACAAAACGGAAAATGCACTTGCACATTACATTCCTCAAATAGCTCACTTTTAGTATGCTCGCGAGGTCTACAGCTCCCAGAGCCACTAGTATGGTAGTATAGTTTTGATAGACAATTTGATACTGGCAAAAATTGGATACTCTAAATTGAATAGATAATCTAATTCCACATAATTTACACAATTATTATAATCTTAATAGCAGAATAAATTGTTTAATCAAAAATTATTGTTAACCGAGATTTGAAATGCAATGTTGATTTTTTTATATAAAAACACTACATAATTCCCAAAGACAGTACAAAACAAAAAATGTCATACGAAGTCATCAAAGCTTTTACACGGCGACTTCAATTGTTTGTTTAGTTAGACAGTTGCCAACAGCACTTCACACAGGCAATCAATTACCTGAACTGCAATTCGCATTCAATATAAAAGGTCAATCATATATTATTATATATATCATATATATTATAAAAAATTTAGTTCATTTTATTTTCTTTATTTACTTCAATGTTTCTTAATAATAATTTATATCAACAATAAGAACTTACACGTATGTGAAATCGGGGACTATCGTGGTGTGTACTATACATCGTTCACAAATCAAATGAAAACACATTGGAATAAAAGTTTCCGATTAAAATCAATCTAAACCTAAGTATGTATTTAAAATCTCAATCAGGCGCGACGCGGCAATTTAACATTCCATGTTCCAACTTAAATTATCGACAAGTTTAATAACAAGCGTCGAGGCAATAGCAATAATCGCTGCAAATTAATTACTGCCGCAGAGCGAGCGCGAAGAAAAACAGTAAAAGTAATGACGCGTTGCTGAAACACGCCAATGCTGAATGGGGTACAATCTAGGACGACTAACTACTGGACGCGACGCTACTCACTACCGCGTTCTTCCTCACTCTGCTAAATACCAAGTAGAAAAGACGAGTTGCTGACTGACGCGGTATGCGATCGCATAATATTATAATGGGGAATTTCTTGGACAATATAACCTCTGGACGTGAAACGCGGTGCGATTCAACGTTCAGTGCAACCTAACCGCGGCGTGCCAACGAATGTCACCCTTGAAGCTATGCTAATTTTGCATTGGTACGGATCGATGTCAAATTTATAACAGTGTGCAGTGGAAAATCTAGTAGATTGTATCTTGGTAAATCTATTAGAAAATCTAGTAGATTTACTAATTATAGGGTTGTCGGTAAATCTGTTTCAGCTGCTGTTTGAAAACTGCTAAAATTGCAAAATGATTTTGATCTCATCATCATCATTATCAGCCTATAGAAGTCCACTGCTGGACATAGGCCTCAACTATCCGCTTCCAGGAAGAACGATTTTGAGCCATTTCCATCCACCGATTTTAATTTACCGATTTACCGATCTAATCTATGACCGAAAAAACAAAAATCACAATATTTTTAATGTGATATGAAAGTATCGTCCAATGGTGTAATGGTGACGGGTTTGGTCCCTAGGCTGAATGTCAGCAGTACCGTAGGTGTGCCGGCGGCGCCCGTTCGGAGTTTGGCTTATAAATAACATTTAGCGGGCGGAGTGGGAGGTTCGGATTATGAGGTCGGAGGACTCAATTAAACTGTGCTACCGGACCCGGCTTTTATTGTGGACTTTTGCCGTGACCTCCCGCCGGATTTCCAGATAAATGGGTCCACTTTACGCACAATATTGGAGCTCGCACGAAAGTCGGTCAAATTAATGGTTAGGATTTCACCACAACGCGCCGCTCGTATGATTTCTACGCATAGGCGGATTGTGCATAAAGTTAGATGAGGTGTGCGTGTAGGTATGAGATAATGGAAATAATTGGCGTCTTAACTGCCTAAATAAGGAAGGGAGTAGGTAAATTCTAATCATTTGAATAGAATATATTTTTAACGTATTATTTTTGCGGTGAACATAATTTTGTTCTCTGTATAGTAAAGAAGGATTGTGTGTATGTATTTACAAAGTGCGTATAAATATTATAGCCGCTGTCTGGTTCAGTACTAGCTTAACTAAGTTTAAGCTTGGTACTAACATACCTGAAACAGATACTTTTAAGTTGAAGGGTAATATTTTCTATAAGTTGCAAACATGAAACTGACGCAGCATCAGACTAATAACGCTACTCTGCAATGATCAAACCTAACTTTAGAAAAAGGCTTTAATTGTTGGTGATATGAAATACAGAATGTTCATTTTTCTCACCTTAATTGTGTTGGATCAATATAAATGTGAGAACGTGTCTTTGAAAAAAAAACAGTAATAAATATCCATAAAAAAGTCTGGGTACTTTCCCTCCATTATTATAGGACGGACAAAGGACAAATCCGTCCATTCTGTACTGTATGTAACAGAGAACGAGTGGGATATGTTCAATTGTTTTTATTATAGTTTTATTGGTTGGATCGAGTTTGACGAACTCTATAATCTGGTTGTCCAGTGTGAAATGTCTTGGTTCGTTTATGTCTTTTCATAACAGCCAGCAATTGTCCCTTATAAAAGACATCAACGAGCTCCATTTGCTACGAATAGCGCAGCAAAAATACTTAGAACCTTCGACCATGGCCCGTACCACCATCTCTTGAAGCATTCTTATTTCAATATTACTCTACTTTTTGATCATAAAGCGGAGTATATGCAGTTGATATAAGACATTGACATAAAAGTAATATTAAAATAAGAATGCTTCAAGAGATGGTGGTACGGGCCCATGGAAGCTTTGGACACTAATGCCCGTTCTTTGTTAACATGTGCGCATCTACAAATGTCACGTACTCTATTCGGAATTGCGCAGCAATAATTCAAAACAAATGTCGGCCAACGTGACTATGATCTGACTTGACAAAGTGGGTAGAATCAATTTCACTGCAACTGAAAAGATTGTCTTTTTGGCACTTTGGCACTTGTCCATTGACAGATCCGTTCAAAGAGTAGTAGGTCTCTTTGTGAAGGGCTCGTCCGGGGAAGTACTACCACCATGCCTTTTGGTTTGAAGAGTGTGGTCGCCGATGAAATAACAGACGCATGAGACTTCACATCTGTATGCCTCAAGTTGGTGGACGCGGGGCAGTGCGTCGTAGGGCACGTTCCTATCGTGCGTGACTTACTTGGCAATGCTTTCTTATAGGTGATGGTTACCACTTAACATCAGGTGGGACATTTGCCTGTTCCATCTGCTAGGTGTATAAAAAAGTGCCGTACATTTTGCATAGTTCTTGCAACAATGTCATCAATCCATGTTGTATTTATTGGTCAGCTTGCCTCTCGTGATTTAACACATTCAATCGTGTCATGTCAATAATGGTCAAGTGGGGCTAATAATTAGACAAACGAGATGTGAAATTGACCAATTTATTGACGTTGTGCTGAATTAAAGAAACTGAAAAACTGTTTTTTTGAGCAAAATTAAAGATGTTGGCCAAAAATTTTAATTATTCACTTATTAATCGAATTTTGGTAGATATAGAAGTTTTTTTTTATTGTTTGATAGCTAAACGATGACGTTGACACCTGATATAAAGTGAAGATGCAGTCTAAGGTGGAGCACGCTTACTTTTTCACTCTTGTCTTAAAAATTCCTAAGTTGTATAAATTTAGATTATGATTTAGTACCACATAGTGCCGTCACAACACACGTGTTAAATCTACAATACTCCTTTTGTTTTCTATTTGCAAGTACATTTTGAAACATTTGATCTGATTGTGAGGCTGATAGCGGCTGGATTCAAAAGAAAAGACATGTTATTCGAAACTGGCGTGAATTCCAAAACTGTATCTTGTAAAACTTGCACTTATCAATCTGTTACAAACTTGATAACATCTGATTAATCAATACATTAACTTTAATGTTTTGCGCCGTAATTGATTGCTTGGAGATTATCGTTATCGTAAATTACTGTTCTATTTGTAAAATAAATTTTCTTGAAACCGTCTTATAATAATAATCTTTGCACTAAACACTAACGACACTTGCTATTGGTTTAGTATTGATCACAAAACTATGAACTAGCATCCGCCCACGGTCCTGCTCGCGTAACTGTATAAAATTCAACCTTAGTAATATCTTATTCGAAGCCATGAACAAAGTATATTCGAAATTTTATCCGAACCGATTTAGCCGTTACTGAGGTGAGTGGGAACAAAAAAATACATTTACGACTTTGACAATTACCGACCTCTAGTTTGTTTTATGGCTTTTTGAAATCCTTTTCTATTAATATGATACACTACTTTGCTAAGTAATATAAATGGATGTTTTATCAATAATAATTGTGAAACGAAGAACAGATATAAATAAATTGGCCAAAATGAAAGCCAATTATAGCGCAACATATAGTTTTGATTGACTACTGGTGGTGCTAAGTACACCTCAGAAACTTGTTACAGTTATTACTTAAAACTAAAGAACTTGCACTGCAATCTGTAGTAAATTCAATAACAACCAGGTTTAGATGAGATTGGATGATGCATTTTTTCGTGAATTTAGTAAACAGCAACTTTTAAGATCACCATGCTGCACTTCCCTTAAAAATAAGTTTCCGTGGACACTTTAAGGTATCCTTTTGGACAGTCCTCAAAATATAAAAGACAAAATAAAATTCATATAAAAGACAGTTGAACTGAACTTCCGAATATATTTTATCACATTAATAGAAAGATTTCAATGGGTGGTGTGAGAAAACTCAAGAAAGGGTTGACTCCCTAGGGGCGATATTTGCACAGCTTAAAGATGAAGGTGAGAATAGAATAAGCAGATTCTTAACACAGTTTCAAGACATTTTTAAAACGATTTTATAAAGTTTACAAAGCACAGAACATTTTGTAGGTAATAGTTTTCTTTTTATACCTGTAACTATTATTTATTCTACGGTTCTCGTTGATTTTCTTAGCTAGGCCATATCAGAAGGCCATTAACTATTTACTGCCGTCGAGTTACTTGAATGGTCAATTGCTTTTACTCAATTAGACGGAAAATTGTTGTGGGATTGCACGAGTTATGCTATTAAGATACAGCACTCAACTTCTTGTTTGTTTGTATAGTTCAGTGAGAAATATGGACGTTGTATTTATGTTGGAATCGATTGGACGGTTCGTTGATTTTTAAATATGTACTAATAACGAAATGATGAATGATGGCTTACTTACCTTAGTATTATATTTTATGCACTCAATTTGATTACTCGTTTTTTTTACTCATAGCTTCAAGTCAAGTTTTGTTATGACATTTCTCTCTTCTACATCTGTTTATACACTGACACCGTTTTTTTCTTACTACAGATCTTTAAACCTTGTATATTATACTATAAAAATTATTCACGATCCTAATTATTGAGATGTAATTAAATTTTTGGACGGACTTCGTTCACTAGGTACTGATAGGCAATGAGTAAAATCAACGTAAAATGTACCAAGGGATCTAAAATAATATCGACAATGCAAGCGGTCAGCTTTTTTTCTCGTTTGTTTATGAATCCCCAGTTTTAAGCGAGCCCATGCCCTCATTCCTGTTTACCAGGTGTGTCTGTTTGCCAAAGTGTTATCAGTTACAGATCAACATACTTAAATCTCAATTTTATGGCAGGACAAACTTCACTCCTCGGTAAATGTGTAGCAAATAAAAAATGCTACTTAACGAGAGGGTCCATTTTACCTGCCCTTCAATATTATCTGATTTTGTTCGATTACTGTGGCGCCATCTCTTTTTTGCCCCTGCTGGCTATGCGGGTAGGCAGGCATCTTCTAGTGCGAATTATTTTAGTTACTGTTGGCCTATATAAAAACAGTGTAGCAAGTGGAGTAAAACATGAAAATTGATATTGTCTAAATCCGACTGTTTCACAATGCAAAAGTATAGTTTTATAAATACAATTTAATCCATTTATAATGTTACCTAAATTTTGTATTATTTATGTACATCGCTTAGCACAATCTGTTTGTCATAACCAATGTTTAAATAAATCATTGTTTTTATTTTGACAGATACCCTCAAAACGGCAAACGGCAGCCGGCTGCCGGGCTATGCGAAACACAACTTTTCCCTAAAATGGCAGGCGGCAGCCGGCTGCTCTCACTGCTGGCTCACCCGGGCGATTGTAAACGGTTTTTTCATGGTGTTAGGGTGTTTATTGGTATGAACAATGTTCTACAGAGTATAAGATAGATATAATTGCGATGTATCCGAATTCTAAAAAGTCATTCCTTAGAGAAAAAAAAATTAAAATAATTTATCTGTGTACCGTGTGTTGTTGTTTCGGTTGTGTTGAGGAAGGTGGGCTCTAAATTTGTCATTTTATCAAGGTAAATAGGAATATTTAGTATATTTTGTAGTAATTAGGGTACGATAAAGCTATTTACGTCATTGGATTTGCGAATTTCGTTGTAGTTTTCTGGTTTTCGACCTCATTACGGGTATCAAAAATTTTCATGTTTTTACGTATTTATTATGTTCTTGTGTTGTTGTTTGTACATTTTGGCTTACATAAATGATAAAAACTTATAGAAATATTATTTAGGAAGCTAACATCGTTTACAGAACTTAGATAGGAGGTCTAGTATTTTTTAATGACATTTTTGATGTTCCAAAAAAATGAAAATCAAAAATCTGAGAGGCCCGCGGAGGGGGGCGTGTCTTATCGTCTCATGGCCATTTTTTTGTGGGATTTTTTTTGGATTCAAAAGGTTAATTAAATACCTAATGTTATTTGCCTTGTAATAAATCTTAAAATTATAAATCAGTAGGTACCATTTTTTATGTAATTATATAATTTTATTGTCAATAATGTAATGTGTTTTAGTTGTAATTTTTTGTTACTCTTTTAGGTACTAATATAAACTATTGCTAATATAAATTATGATCGCGTCATGAAGCAAAACCATACGAGTTTTCTGATGTAAAACTGTATGTTTTGTAAATTTCAATACAAAAACTAGAACTTGCTACTAAACTATATACTTGGTATTTTGTATTCCTCAGGGTTCCTGAGAACTCTATCAAAACATGTGCCAATCAAAGATTTATCATTTCATTTTAACCATCGTAACTTTTGTCAAAACCCGTTTACTTCCATGGAATCTATAAAAAAGCAAGCCAAAATGTATTGTTCTACTAATATTATAAATGCGAATAGAAGTATGGATGGATGGATGGATGTTTGTTACTCTATAACTCCAAAACGGCTGAACGCATCTTGATGAAAATTGGCACAGAGATATATTATAGTCTCGAATAACACATAGGCTACTTTTTATCCCATGGGAATACCGGGATTTAAAACCCCGCGTTCAAAATATATTACATGTATTTTTTTTAGATTTATAGTGTTTACTACACTTAAGGAAATCACAAAGATTTTATCCCAAAAATGTTCAAATCCCGCTCGGAAAATACTTTTGGGTCATTATAAAATCTTTGATATTACATATTACATATATCTTTGATATTACGTATATATTTCATTACAGAGTTTAAGATACCATATCCACAAGTATTAGGTCTTCTCCATTGCAGTGTTACTCGACCTAAGATCATTATCAGGAGTATAAAAAATCAAAACTGTCCTTCATAGCCAAAGGTGCAGGGTGATCGGTAATCGCTTATTGCCTGCCCCGGAACATCCGGCTCGACAGGGCTAGCGAACAGCTGCACACATACCTGCATTTGCTTCGACTTTATATGCCCGCATGCAATCGGCTTTTGTGGAAGTTTAAGTACCTAGTCATTTCTTAGATATCTTAGTAAGTATAGTACGCGTCAACCAAAAATAACGCTGATGAGCGCAAGTCAAAATGATACTACTAAAATGATAATGGTTTGTTATAACTGTTATATAGTCGTATTCGGTAATATCTAATGCTCTTACATTTAAACAAGTTTAAACAATGCAAAGTTTGTCGTTTATTGTGAGACATGGAAATAAAGACACATTTGGTGAGAGATGGTTTGATTACTGATTTATCTTTTGACACGTGTTTATGAGTAAGTCATTAATTAGAAAACTGAAAACACAGAAACAGCTTCACGACTTTGATCCCCAGGCACGGTAGATATCCCTTCAGATCTCCCAGTACCAAGTAGGTACTAATTCAAGATTCTTTGAGTTTGTCTAAGGGGGGTAGTCAGAGGTACGTCCAAACATTACATTTGGCACATACCCACATTTTGCAGTAGTTAGTCTTCCATACGTGACAGGTTGCAAGCCCATCGCCGCTGTTAGAATACTAACTGGTTTCCTCACGATGTTTTCCTTCACCGTTTAAGAGTACTGGCATTGCGCACATAAATTTCTCTATAGAAAAATCCATTGGTACACGACCGGATTCGAACCTGCGACCTTACGATCGGAAGGCGGGGTCACTCCCACTAGACCTATACTATAGACTAAAAATTAAAAATATTTATTACATTAAAACGGTTTCAATAGAGCTTCTGTGCAAAATATCGAAGTCGAGACATAATGACTTTATCCAAAATGATTATTCCAAAATATTTTCCATTTAAAACATCTATTTAACGTTTAACGTTGTTTAACGTTGGAAATATTTCTCTTTAAATTTAAATCGAACAAGAGCAAAGTCAATATCACTTCCTAAAAAGACAATTTTAAAACCCTGTCAAATGGATAAATTATACCTACATTATCACAAAGAGCGGATGAGTTTTATATAGGGAGGGCTCATCTTGATAAACCAAATTAGGTGAGTGTTATTTAAATGAAAGCTTAGTTTCTTGATATACTATATATTAAAGAGTCATATAAATATTCAATTTATATTATAAAAATATTGATGAACATTTAACACAACAGAAGAGGGCGGAAAAAATTGCTTCACGACTTAGATCCCCAGGCACGGTAATATCCTCTATGATCTTTGAGGACGACTAAGGGGAGTAGTCAGAGGTACGTACAAACATGACATTTTACAGTAGTTGGTATTCCTTAAGTGACAGGTTGCAATCCCATAGCCTTTAATAAGATACTAATTAATGTCCTCACGATGTTTTTCTTCACCATTTAAGAGTATGACATTGTGCACATCCTCTGTACTGCTATTTTAAACGCGAAATTTTGTAAGTAATTGAACTCCTATTTGAATAAAAATCAAAATGAGGTCAGTATTTTTTTAAAATAAAACACATACTGCAGTTTTTAATTCTTTTATTTTTATATACTTACTTGCAACAATCTTGCACCTGCTAAATGATAATGTGGATTGCAGCAGGTACCGTTTTGAGCGTTATTTTATTTACACAAATAATATTTCTTACAAAATAATGCCAAAGGTAATTTCTGAAACTATACTGATAATGAAAAACAATGTTGACGTTTAAGCAATTCTGAATACGGCACTACAGGGTCCCATATAAAGAACTTAAGTGTAAATTTGCCCCTGATACTGTATAAACTATTTACAACTAGCTGCCACCCGTGGCTTCGCTCGTGTAAGTATTTGTAGTAGTCGATATCAGTAATATTAAAGGATTTTTTAGTTATTGGGCTCATTCATTTCTTCTACCCCAGCCAGTAAGTTTTCGGGATAATAGTAGCCTGAATAGGTAAATTCAGATTACGAACTAAGTATAATTGTTATAAGTTTTATTTATTTTAAGCGGATCATATCGTTATTCGATATTCGTGTTTTTATTTGTTTATTATTTGGCTCTACTTTGTAGGAGTCAAAACACCGTTACCTTAAACTATTCGTCTTGTTTGTAAAAACATGCAAATAAAGGCGAATAGAGTCACTACACATCGTTGCATTATTTTGAGAAATAAACACGAATAGCGATAAAATTCCATCTTCAGGTACAGTTATTAACATTAAGTATATGCAGTCTAATATCGTCTTTACATCAGTCAGGTGATCATAATGTCAAAAGATAAGGTTATAATAACCGATTAATGTCAAATTGGCTGTTACGCCAAATATATTTATAATCCACTTACGCGTAAACGTGTTTTGAATGGCTAATTATATCATAATTATAATGCTATCAAGTTACCTAGTCTCTAGTAACTTTTTTTTAATAAATGGTAAATTTAAAAAACATTTATGTAGTGCAGAAGTCTAAGCAATAAGAACCCATTGCATTGCATTGTTTTCTTTACTTTAACTACAAAACCACAAAAAATTATGCCGTCCCTTTCTAAGAACCTAAAACAACAAAGACAGCTATAACTTGCGTTGTCGAATTGCAGCGACAGAAGCCATCAAAGTAGGCCTAAACATAGCCGCTCATGTCTAAACAATTGTGATTCTTGCATGACTTTAGTAGGTGTATGTAAGGATTAAAATTTTCAATCACTATGCTGGTAAAGATTCAATACCACTATGTAAGCAAAGAAGCAGCCCACCTGATGGAAAGCGGTTACCCTAGGCTCCTGCAATACCAGAGGCAACAATACTTATAAAAATCTGTCAAAAGATAAACAATTGTAAAACAATTGCTATATATTGCAAAACAGTTACAGGAGTCATTATAAGCATTATTTAAATTTAAATGGAATTAATTAGTATGAGGGTAGTGAATAAAACGAAGAACAGAAGCGAATAAAACAACAATATTAAGCAAATTTAAATCCAAACAGTTAATTAATTTTATAATCATGTTAGTACTATGATATTTTTATTTTTGATAGCTAAACGTTTGAATACCATCTCACCCAATGGCTAGTGAAGATGTCTAAGGTTAGGCATGCTATTCACTTTTGATCCATTTGTTCACTCTTGTCTTAATTAGTATTAATTAGTATTGTTTTTTTTATAAAATTGTAATGTACATACCAGGGACCTTTTTTACGCTAATGATGACATTAAATGATCATCGTAAGTATTTTATAAGTTCATTGTTGTAAAAAAAATACCAATACGAGTTACCGACATTTAGGTACTGATCATAACAAAAAGAATATCTAAACTCCATATTTGAAATATCAAACTTATGAAATAATTGAATATCATGAAAACAAAAGCTGAAAGCGTGTATTTAGAGTGTCTTTTGTCTAGCCCGACTTTTTGTTCAAGTCAGACTAGACACTTAGTTACCGTTACTAATACGAGTAGTTACGCTGTTATGAGTTGTGACCCCGAGAGTTGAGCTCTGTATCTACAGCTTATAACTTATAACTTACAAGGGCTTAAAGATGAGTAAAAAAAAATTGATCCCATCGTAATCTTTGATGAAAGGAATATTTCTTAAATCTGAAACTGTAAATAAACCTTCCCCCCACTATGAGCTCTTTTGATCCTCTAAGGTTTGCTTTCTTACGTACTTAGGTACGTTAATTTAGACATAAATTCACATCAATACATCATCAGACATCAGTTGCAAAATGAAAATTGTGCAAACATTGACTTCAGAAAATATGAATAAATGTATCAAATTAGAAACATTTAGAAATACCTCTTTGATATACCTAATTACATTCATAGAAGACCACATGTACCAAAACAAAAGCAATATCTTATCACCTGGGAGATGGGAAACGTAAATTATTAGTAAAAAGCCATTGATAGTAGCTTCAAATTAAAATGTAATTAACCTACGATACCTACTCATGCATAATACAGTAAATTACATTTTATTTCTATACATTTACTTAAATTTAATACAATGTATTATTGTTATATAATATTTATTATTAATAATGCCATTTATTTTAATATTTTTTTGTTATTGAAAATTGAATATTATTCAAACTGTACCTACTGCCAAACAGAACCGTCGATATGAGGACTGTAAGTGTGACCCTTACAGAGTAATCAAATAATTTAAGTTCTACTTAGAATTCAAATTCCAATAAGACCAAAACATGAACAACAATTAGAAGAAAGATTATTATCACAATTATATCAACACTAGCTGATCCCGCGGCTTTGCTCGCGCTCGTTTTCTTTGAAAATCTCATACAAACTTTCATCCCCTATTTTATCCTCTTGGGGGTAGAATTGATCAAAATCCTTTCTTAGCGGATGCCTACGTCATAACATCTACCTGCATGCCAAATTTCAGCCCGATCCGTCCAGTGGTTTGGGCTGTGCGTTGATAGATCACTATGTCAGTCAATCAGTCAGTCAGTCACCTTTGAGTTATATATAATTATTTAGATTAGATTTAGATTAATTATTGCAGTATTATGCAAATTATCATAGATCTTCTGGACTCCGTTTAGTTTTGTTTTTTAAAAACAATGGCACTCTCTACATCTAAACATCACCGCCTTTACTTTTAAGAAATATTAATAATAATAAATAAATAATAAATAATGCTGGACAATCCACACAGCACTATCTAGCCCCAAAGTAAGCTATTCAAAGCTTGTGTTATGGGTACTAGATAACTGATATATTTAATACATTATATACTTACATAGATAGATATTTTTTATTATACATAGAGAACACCCAGACCATCGGAACAAATTTCTGCAGATCGTACACAAATTTGTTCCAAGGCGGGAATCGAACCCGCAACCTCTTGCGTCGCAGGCAGGCTCTCGCCCGCTGCGCCACAGAGGTCGTCAATATTTATGAGTTATAGCTCAAAATTGGCCTATGCCTACTTTTTACAGTACTTTCAGGTCGATAAAATTAAAGAAACCATGGTGTAAAAATATAGCCGTGAAGGTTGAGTTAGGCCTAACCTATAAAATTACTTTTATGATATTATTTTGGTTTAGTGTTTTATTTTAATTATAATGGTATTTAGTAGAATAAATATTAATGGAAATGTTTATATAAGTCCTATGGATGAGTTTTTTTTTATGTTAAGTATTAGGGTGAGTTAAGTGATAAAAATGAAAACGAAATATGAATTAATCTAAAAGCATTCCTTTATCTAAGTTACCTAGGGGTTCCTGGTGATAACTACTATTAAATTCTAATAGAAAGGTAGGTAACAAAAGCAGGATGCAGGCTCGGTTTTGAGGCATGGTTTGACAGCATTGCTGATCAGCATCCTTTGAGTCAACTTGTAAACAAAGAGAAGAGGTACTAACCTGCGAGGCGGGCGGGTACGAGTAGCCGAATTGAGCGTACGCTGCCATCGGGACGATCATATGGGCGGCTTCACTCAAATCACTGTCTTTACAAGTCTATAGCACGGACGTGTTCGTTGCCTATTATAATCTCTAATTCTAATTTATCACAGTTTGTAGTGTGCGCGGCGGATCTTCGGCGCGCTGCCATTCCCGCGCGTCAGAGGGCCGCCGGTGCGCGCGCGTTTCGCATGTCGGACCCTTTAACGACCGGCCTGTACCTTCTTTACACGTTCGAGGTTAAACACCGACTGGCGCGCGTACTACGCTAGCCGCCCCTCCGCCGAAGGAGACGGCTAATTTAGCTCCTCCCCAGAGGCGTGGTTTGGTTTTCTCGACCTATGGCAGCAGCTATTTTCTATCCCTTTCGAAATAACGAACTTGTACTTGACGCTGTATTGGTTACGAGCTATCCCCACCCTGATTTGGCTCCTCCCTATAGATAAGGACCGCCCACATCGAGGTGGGGCGCAGGAAAAAAGCGGCAGAGTCGGCCTGACTTGATCATGTTTATGGCTTTCTGTCGAGACAGTCCGCTAGCTCTGTACCGCATGCAAACAAATCTTTAGTGGCAAAAAATGGCTCGACCGTGGACAAGTTGTTTCACCTCGTCAGATTTACGAACAAACAACGTTATGTAGAGTTAAGAATGGAATTTGTAGACTTATTAGCACTTGTTTAGTTCTCACAAATTGGTAGGTAACATTACACATTTGCACTTACGTATGTTTTTGCTGTATATAAGTTTACACAAATACGTAAGCAAAGTGCACACAATATTCTAAGCCTTTTGTAAATCAAAACTAATGAATTTTTCAAGAAGCACCCTCTAAGTGAATTATAATTTGTGTATATTACATACTACCGAACGAACTAACTTTATAGCATAACATTACTAGTATTTAAGCTGTAAAATATGAAAATGTTCCCCTGTTAGCCCGGTAAAAACAGGACTGCTTTCAGTTCCAACATTTCATGATTACAGTTAAAGTTAGTTCAAGCGCTGTGCGATAGGTGGCGCTCGCTTTTATCTACTAGACTAGGCGGTAAAGTTTATCTAAGATAATGTACACGATCGTTTGTCAGTAATAGTTCTTCGGGCCAATTCAAACACATATTACAATATAAAAGCACGCATTCCTTGAATTTAATTTAAAATCGACTGTTGACAAATATTCTGACTTACAGCTTGTGCTGAATCGAACCTACAGGAGGCGCCGATGCCGGTTAGAACTAATAAGGCTTCTTAATGGCTTAACATCTTTTATGTCTCAAGTTGATGCACGCAGGGCATTCATCGTATGGCATGTTCTTATCGGCCGTGACTTACAAAGGAAATGTTTTAATATAGGTAATGGTGAGGTACTACTTAACATCAGGTGGGCCATTATGCTTCACTATGTAAGTATGTTAAAAAAAGTACTTTTTGTAAGCGAAATCTCTGTTTTTATTATAATAATTTTACATTACCTACCTACCGAAGTACGTTCTACGAGTACTGAAAAAAAAACTGAAACAGCTTCACGATTGATCCCCAGGCACTGTAGTATTCCTTCAGATATCTCAAGTACCAAGTACTAACTCAAGATTCTTAGAAGATGTCTAAAGGGGGTAGTCAGAGGTACGTCCAAACATTACATTTGGCACATACCCACATTTTGCAGTACCTAGTTAGTATCCCATACGTGACAGGCAAGCCCATCGCCGCTGTTAGAATACTAACTGGTTTCCTCACGATGTTTTCCTTCACCGTTTAAGAGCACTGGCCTTGCGCACATAAATTTTTCGATTGAAAAATCCATTCTACGAGTACATGAGAGATAAAAATACATAAGCTACTTTTTATAATAACTATTACCTAATCGTAACGCTTTTGATGCCTACCAGGTACTTCTATAACAATTCAAATTAAAAAAATATGACCGTAAATTTAGTTGTAACGAATTAACTTTTTAATAAAATATTGCTAAACTGAACATGTCTGAAATACCTATAAGAAATAAGAAATATTTATTGTAACACTGTGTAAAAAAGATCTTAAAATAAGCATAGTTCCAACAGTCTACCCATTTCGGGCGTACAATATTGTTATGGGCTAGGTTTAACACTAAAGCTTATCAAACTTAGCTTAGCATATCACAGTCTAAATTAGGTAGTATTCTTCTAAATTGTTATAAACTTTACTAATAAGCCATGTTTTTAATAATGTGAAACTGAAAGAATCTATTTTGATAAGTCCATCCATGATTAAGAAAAAGTATCAATTCGTGTAACGCCCAATTCATAACACTATTTTGAAGTCTCAGATTTCATCACAAAAAATCATGTCACTAATTGCATATCCATAGCTACGGTATCAACACATCCGATCAGTCGTACGAAGAGCCACAGATACAGCGTCATCAAAATATAATCTGTATCCCAACGATTTAAAGTTTCATTTTAAACTAGCAGAGAACAGGGGCTGGCGCCAAGACATCTGTCATCGTTAATAACAAGCAATTTGAGCCAATTCTGCATTTTTGGAATATAGAAGAGCGCCCGGGCGTCTCTCTCTTACGACAGGAAGTAACACAAAAACTCACACTAAATAAAGTAGTGGTTGACATGTTTCGTTTTTGCTCAGCTTACTAATTACGCGGGCGCAACCGAAGGTGCGTGAGCGTTCTTGTGAACCGTCGCGAGGCGAACGTTAGCCGTAAATGCTAACAGTTTAGATATTTTATGAACATGTGTACGTAATTAATTTTTACGATGGATCAGATAACGGAATCAGTGGAGCGATACGCTTGACACGGCCTCGGTACGTCGAGCTCGACTTGAGTAAAGGTTAATTAAGGTAGAATTAGCGGGCAAGGAGGTTTTTCCGCGACGGCTCGGATGCTGTTGAATAATGAAGTAAAGGAGAGGCGGCGAGTCGCGACCCTCACACAATGGATAGACCGCATACAATTACCGACAGCTCAGACAGGCGGCGCGCGGAGGGCGACGACAATGTGTAAACATCGTTCACAAAACACATTTCCATAGAAAATGTTTAAAATGGATTAGTTCGTCCGGTCTGCTCTACCTATCGAACAACATTATCATTCCCGCAAGCCACAACCTAGTCATACCTATTAGCTGGTATTTCGAACGCAGTTTCATAATGATTTAGAGATTTTAGGGTGGTGGTAACGAAAATGGAAAGATATTTTCAAAGTGCCTAAACGGAGGCGGGCAAAACCGCGCACGCGAAAACCTATAGCATTATTTTGTATTCCTTTGACATTATTTGCAAGCGTATGAATTGAGTACCGCAAACATAATGAGTTACGTATTTCAATGTTTTCCAAAATTCAACCCCAAATAACTGCCTAATCTAATATTAAGTTGGGGTAAAAGTTTCTTCGTATTTTATTTACAATTTCAAGGCTTTTTACATTTAATTATCGTGTATGTTGTATGTGCTATTTTGTTTGATAACTTTTTGCCATTATATAAAAATTATTTAACTTCAATATATTTATTACTAAATTATTCAAATCCATCCATAATGATATAATATTCAATATTTCTAATTACTTTTTTTTTAATAGTATACAATCATATTTAAGTTTAGCTAGCAGATTATTGTTTTTGATTAAATTTTTTATTCCAATTATTATATATATTTCGTCTTTTGGCACGATCTTGGTGCTTATCGTACATATATTTTGTAGCTTCAAATAGTCTAACGCATTCGACGTGTTCCGTAACGTAAAAATGTGTTAGACTAAGTAATATTCTAAAGAGGAAATAATATATTGTTTGTTTGTTTGTATTAAATAGGCTCCTTAAACGGTGAAGGAAAACATCGTGAGGAAACCAGTTAGTATTCTAACAGCGGCGATGGGCTTGCAACCTGTCACGTATGGAATACTAACTACTGCAAAATGTGGGTATGTGCCAAATGTAATGTTTGGACGTACCTCTGACTACCCCCCTTAGACATCCTCAAAGAATCTTGAATTAGTACCTACTTAGTACTGGGAGATCTGAAGGGATATCTACCGTACCTGGGGATCAAAGTCGTGAAGCTGTTTCAGTTTTTTTTCAAATAGGCTCCGAAACTACTGAACCGATTTGAAATATTCTTTCACTGTTGGGAAGCTATACTATCCCCAGTGGACATAGGCTATAAAACATTTTCAAAAAAATTGCAATCCTTACTAAAACTCCAGTAATATAACCCAAGGTGGAAAACAAAAACCTAAAAAATTCAGTAACTCCGCGAAAAACTATTAATGTTATTGAATTTGAATTAGAAAATGTTTGTTATTATATCCATCGTGATGACAGGTACCTATTTAAGTACGTTTTGCGTGTGTGTGGTGTTCGTAAAGGTGTTACACGAGCTACGGGTATTGCTCCAACAAGATGTGTTTCAACTTTATTTAGTCCCCTACAACGAACACGGCACCCCTTAACGCAGAAGGCGCCTTCCTACTTTCTAATGTCGTGTCCTTTATTTTTCCCTAGTGTATATTGTACTTTCACACAACACACATAAGGATACTGTAATACTTTATAAATATTGGTGGACATTTCACACACTACCATGTAGCCCCAGGCTATGCCTAATGTTATCGAAACTGTATGTGGGTTCCATTTCCAATAAGTAGAAACATTATTTTGTGTGATGAGCATAATAAAGTTAGTTATGTGTGCGTTTTTTTTAATCTACGTTGATATAATGCTTCTCAGAAAAAGTTCCTCGGTAGCGCTGTAAGAATCGTTCATTGATCAACAGCATTTTGTCCATTCGAAAAAAAAATCTTTGTTTTTGCACACCTAAAAAGGAAGGAGATTGTTTTATACTGTTACTAAAAAGATAATGTACAATTGTTTTTTTTAAACATATGTGAACTAAGCGAATCGATGGTAGTTGCAAATCCCAAAGCAGACAAACACAAGAGTGTTCGACTTCTCACCATCAAGGTTTATAATTTTCGTGAATGAACCCTAAAAAAGACAATGGATATTTCTAGCCATTTGTAATTCGCATTAATTAACTCCCCGAATAAATGCCAAAAAGTAATCTTTCCCAGTAACAATGGGCGCATAAACCTTTTACGGTCGACGAAAAAAAGGCTCGCACATGGATACATGTGTCCGCGAGGGACGCCCGGTACACTGTGTTTATCCGTTGATTAAACAGAGTCGGGGCCGCAATGCGTATGCAAGACCGGACGGACATATTACCAGGGCTCGAATTCTGATTGTTTAGAGAATTTATTACTCTCGTGCCTTGTACAGTTAATTGAATTCGCCTGTAGAATAGGCATGGGCTGAATTGGCCGGCTACGTTTATCGTGTCTTCCCAGTGCGTCTGATGCTCGCAGCCACCGTTTTTGTTCGTTATTACATATTTGTGAAGGTTTGATTTGGACGATACCGTTTGTGTTATTAATTTTCATCGATTAGCCCGATACTTGCTTACTTATTTTTTCTATATACTACTAATATTATAAACGTGAAAGTTTGTAAGTATGGATGGATGGAGCCAGAACGGCTGAACGGATCTAGATGAAACTTGGCAGAGACATACATTATAGTCTGGAATAACACATATGCTACTTTTTATCCCGTGGGAATACCTGGATTTAAAACTACGCGGGTGAAACCGCGGGGCGCAACTAGTATTGTAATATGTATATATTCTCTGTAAGTGAACTTTGTTCTTTGAGAAATAAATATCTTTAACCATAGGTTTTCTTTCGAAAAACTAACTTTCGAAAAAGTGTAACGCTAAGTAGGCTAGGTACATAGCTGACACATACTTAGAACTACAAAATTTATAATATTTGTTAACCGATTCGCATCAATGAATATGAAAAACGTCATTCAATTATCGTATTATAAAAATCTTTAAAAAATAAGTGGGTAAATAAAGTATTTATAATCCCTCTGCATATCTACTAAATTTCAAATTTCGAAAATCGTTGGAGCTGTCTGAGATTTAGATTACAAAGAAATAAATATATACACAAGAATAGCTCGTTCATAGGTAGAAATATATATAAATATATACCTATATTATAATAAATAAATGCGAAAGTTACGACGATTGGATAAGGATCGTGACCACATATATAATACGTGGGCAAACGATTTGTATGAAACTTAGAACGAATATAGTGTGTGACTTGAAATAACGAGCTATATTTTATCGTAGAAATGTACAGAAATGGTGAATAATACTTTAAACATAATTATCTAAACAATTACCTTCTGCTACCACGCGTCTGAAGCCACGGGCGAATAATGTTTATTTTTATTTTAATAAAAAAAAATTTCTTTAATATACATAATGTTCTTAAATTTTTTTTTTATTTTTTTATACAACTTGCTGATGGAACAAGCAGAAGGCCCACCTGATGTTAAATGGTAACCATCACCTATAAACAGAACATTGCCCCGTAGGTCACGCACAATAAAAACGTGCCCTACGATGCACTGCCCTGCGTCCATCAACTTGAGGCATACAGATGTTAAGCCTCATGTGCCTGTAATTACACCGGCGACGACACTCTTCAAACCGAAACACAGCGTTGCTGCTTGGCGGCAGAAAAAGGCGTGGTGGTAGTACTTCCCCGGACGAGCCCTTCACAAAGAGCTCTACTACTCTTTCACAACTGTATCAAAAAAGTAAGGACCTATCGCGGTTAGCATCTTAGGTTAGGTTATATCTACTAATTATTTAACAAGTTAACGCTCATTAACTAAAAACAAAACACTGGTTTTCTTGGATAGAACCACGTAGTCATTAATCACCTAGTAACTAACAAGATATAGGTACCGTTTAACAAACTACTATTTTATTTTGAACTTTATACCATCTAGGTATGGTTCATAATGCAGTTTATACCCAGAACTTTCGTCCATTTTAGCAACATTTAATAAAATCACTTTTATCAAGTCATCTTAAACGCTTGCATGATGAATAAGTTTTCATCGTGAGCTCTTAAAATTGAAATATCACGCGTTAATGTATTTTTTAACTACATCATTACATTTAGATTGGTCTTATCTGCTTTTAGCATTATTATTGCTAAATACAATCTAAATATATATAACTCAAAGGTGACTGACTGACTGACTGACTGACTGACATAGTGATCTATCAACGCACAGCCCAAACCACTGGACGGATCGGGCTGAAATTTTGCATGCAGGTAGATGATATGACGTAGGCATCCGCTAAGAAAGGATTTTGATCGATTCCACCCCCAAGGGGATGAAATAGGGGATGAAAGTTTGTATGAAATTTTGTAAATTTTAAACCGATCTGGCTGACTTTGCATGCATAAAGCTACTATGACGTAGGCTTAAGGATTTTGATAAATTCCACCCCTAAGGGGATAAAATAGGGGATGAAAGTTTGTATAAATCTTATATCTATCTTCTATCTAAATATAAATCTAACCTAAATCAAAGTTTTCTAATTTTTCTAATCTAAATCTAAATATATATAACTCAAAGGTGACTGACTGACTGACATAGTGATCTATCAACACACAGCCCAAACCACTGGACGGATCGGGCTGAAATTTTGCATGCAGGTAGATTATATGACGTAGGCATCCGCTAAGAAAGGATTTTGATCGATTCCACCCCCAAGGGGATGAAATAGGGGATGAAAGTTTGTATGAAATTCTAAATATATATAACTCAAAGGTGACTGACTGACTGACATAGTGATCTATCAACGCACAGCCCAAACCACTGGACGGATCAGGCTGAAATTTGACATACAGGTAGATGTTATGACGTAGGCATCCGCTAAGAAAGGATTTTGATAAATTCTACCCCCAAGCGGATGAAATAGGGGATGAAAGTTTGTATGAAATTTTGTCAACCGATCGGGCTGACTTTGCATGCATAAAGCTACTATGACGTAGGCTTAAGGATTTTTAAATATAAATGTAATCTAAATCTAATTTTTCTAATCTAAATATATATAACTCAAAGGTGACTGACTGACATAGTGATCTATCAACGCACAGCCCAAACCACTGGACGGATCAGGCTGAAATTTGGCATGCAGGTAGATGTTATGACGTAGGCATCCGCTAAGAAAGGATTTTGATCAATTCTACCCCCAAGCGGATGAAATAGGGGATGAAAGTTTGTATGAAATTTTTCAACCGATCGGGCTGACTTTGCATGCATAAAACTACTATGACGTAGGCATCCCCTAAGAAAGGATTTTGATAAATTCTAACCCTAAGAGGATAAAATAGGGATGAAAGTTTGTATAAATCTTCTTAGATTTTCGACTGATTGAACTGAAATTAAAGATTGGAGCTACTATGATGAAGACGTCCGCTTCAATAGGATTTTGATAAATTCAACCCCCCAATTTTATACACACGCTTAACAAAAGTAAAGCCGCAAAAACTATGCCTAATTAATAATAATACTTCTAAACGCGAGCGAAGCCGCGGGCAAAAGCTAGTATGATATAAATCTTTTTCATAGTATATCAAATGTGTTCGATCTCGTCAATCATCATAAACTAGGTATAAACATTTTCTTTGTAACGTTATTTAATTTCATACTAGTGGTATCCCACGTACCTTCGTTTGCTTAAAACTAATTTGATACAAACTAAACCTTTAAAACATCCCTTGTGTAGGGGTTGAAATATTTAAATATTTTCTAGTTCACCCGTAGGTACCTACCAGTACCAACAAGTGATCCTCAAATTTTGAACTGTTTTTTCCTATACGGTCGTGCAATAGGTAGGAACGCAGTATTTGTCCCTTTGAGAAATTGTTTTGCGCAATGCCAGGAGATTCTCTTATAGGTCAATAAATAAGTGAAGGAAAATAAAATAAATAATGGTAGATATACCCATACAGCGCTGTCAGGCCTCAGAACAAACAAATCTTGTAATTTAGAACCCAGATATAGCTATCTGGCTCTCAAATTACAAGATTTGTTAATAAGCTATTTTATTGTATTTGTTTAAGCTATTATATCAGCTATAATAGCTATTTTATATATACCTTCTTCTAGCGGCCTTCATAGCTCAAAATCAATAAAATCAAATTGGTTAACGTAGAGACGTTGTTTATTCAAAACATGAGCGCATAGTTTTTTTAATTAATGCCCTATGGTATCTGCTGCCGCATCACATTTAAACAAACATACACCTAAAAGCCATACATTTGTACTCGAGGATTGCCTAACAGCAAGGACTTAAGATCTAATCGACCGGTGAAAAAAAAACCACTTGACAAGTCACTCGGCTATGTAGCGGAAACAACTTATCCACGCCACTTGTGTAGCCTATATCTGTTGTACACGTGTCAAATATGTTTACAGACGTTTTCGCTGCTTTATCGCCTTTGAAAATTGCAATTTTTTTTAATGAACACACACTATGTAGCTAAGTCCTTGCATGTGGTTCTGACACGCACGCAACGTATCGGTACTTTGAAAGCTAGCGCATTCACCCATCCGTTATAAAGCAAATATTTTTCACGCGTTAAAAATGTTATGCTTTGTTTTCTGCGCTAGTATGATATCTGATACAGTCGAACAACTTCAGCTGAAGATAAACTTTCTCATTTATCTTGAAATTAATACATGTTTAATTATTGTCACTCGCGATTATTTTTTTGGATCTGTTTAGTTAGAATATACCTTCAAACTTGCTGTAATTATCTAGTATTGATAGAGGTCGATTTCCCAAAGTGGGCTATGATGATGATTTTTGAAGAGATCACGTGGTGTCGATTCTGTTGTTTTTTAATCCTAGTCAAAATAAGACATTCTTGCCTCAATTCTAAAAAAGATTTGCGTTGCTCGGTGATTTTTGATGCCGTCAAACTAATTAAATACCAAAATTTACGATTTCTACAACACAAACGACACTGCAAGGTAAACAATAAATACTAATGCTAATTATAGCGTCCCGGGTTTCTATGGAACTACCTACATTCCTATTTCTCTCTCTCTTATCGTGTCACTAGTTTCTTGTGAAACAGTGTGGTGAAAGCAAAGGATTCTTATCATCACACCTTTTGGTAACGAAACATAAAAAAAGTGTATAATATATTACGAAATTCATACAATTAAAAATAAACTACAAATCAAATCCAAAATGTGAGAGAACTTTAAATTCATGTCCAACTACTTCAGATATTTAAATTTTGAAGACACCTCTGAAGTGTTTGAAGTGCAAGTTCGTTCATGTCGAATTTCCCCAGTTCAAATATACGAGGATAGATCGTAGGTAACTTGCTCCAGTGCTAAGAGCTTTCCAAGACGAACTCCCCGGAATGCATTTACATGTGACAAGATCTTGGATCCTGTGTGAAAATGTACACGTGTCGTTGATTATGCGTATGTACCACTGCTAAACTATGTAGATCTACTTAGATCTACATACTTATGTTATCCGATTGGCACAATGAATATTCCATGACATTGGAGAATTTCAATTCGATGCTATGACATCGATCCGAAGGAAATTACTACACGGCTCATAGTTGGTCGTTCAACAAGGCAATTGAAAACGTAATATTTCCGCAAATATAGTTCATATCGAGCTATTCGACATGCAAACCAAATATACTGGAATCTTCGGAATAAGGGAAACGATCACGTTTACATAATAATGACGATTGAAGAGAATACTGCGCACCATTACTTTGTCTATTATCCTTTTAACTCAATGTATTGTTTGTTGCATTAGACGAATGTATTGATAACTATGTGTATACATACACGATACTCATACCTGCACTACTGCAATTTCCTATTAAGTAATAATGTACCCATTACCTAAAGTTTCTAAAGCGTTTTAGGCAAACAATATATTACGACAGTGAGCATTCAATTCTAATTATTTGCAACACTTCCTATTAAACAAATGGACAAATTGCGTTTTTCCTTAAATTTAAGTTTCTATGCGTGCTCATGAAATTATATAAGTTTAGTACAATTCAGTTTCAGGTCTGCTATTTAGTTACAGACTTTTCTATTTTTTTTTTTTTTATACAACTAGCTGATGGAACAAGCAGATGGCCCACCTGATGTTAAGTGGTAACCATCACCTATAAACAAAACATTGCCCCGTAGGTCACGCACAATAGGAACGTGCCCTACGATGCACTGCCCTGCGTCCATCAACTTGAGGCATACGGATGTTAAGCCTCATGTGCCTGTAATTACACCGGCGACCACACTCTTCAAACCGAAACACAGCGTTGCTGCTTGGCGGCAGAAAAAGGCGTGGTGGTAGTACTTCCCCGGACGAGCCCTTCACAAAGAGCTCTACTACTCTTAAACTTTATTGATTCGTCTTCATCATCAACGTCCATCTGCTGTGTGTTTCTGACGGTCCTAATGTGAGTCTTATACAAGTCTTACCTACATTGTTCGTAACATTATCTGACAATCTTTTGATTGCAAATTAAATTTATTTATTTACCAATGTATTAAAGTTGAATCATTCACTAAGCCTTTAATATATTTTTTACTTAATAGAAAGTCTCATTAGCGTGGTGACTACGGCAATCTCCTTGATGTTAATGATGATTTGAAGACTAGGGAAATCACAAAGATTTTTGTATTGTCCCAAAAGCGATTATCGGAGTGAAATTGGAATCCATCACGACCTAGCCCTCGACACGGGCTCTCAGACATAACTCTTGGGACAATATGAAAACCCCAGTATTCCTAATCAAGTTTCAAAGTATCTAACACCGAAACGCAAAGCTTTATAAGACAAAGGATATTCCAAACCTGAGCCTATATCGTGAATACTACATATCCATCGATCTATTCAGAGGCACATGTACCTACATGAGCGTACAGCCAATATCCACTAAACCAGAAACAATGACGCTGGGTTCTGATACGACACCTATTGAAGGAAGGTTTATTAGTGTTGTATTTGCTTAGTTCGAAGGTACTTTAGCACGCCACGATGGGTGTGGATGTGCAAACAGATTAGGCAAGTAATCTGGTTGCTGCTTATCTAAGCACCTCGCTCTTCTGAGATACAGGTAACTCTAAAACAATGTAACAGTCAAATTGTTCCAAAATACTCGTCAAATATTAACCAGCAATAGATTTAAGGTATTTAAGATTTTGGTACGACTGACATAACATCGCTTGTATTATAGAATAGAATATAATATCTTCAATATCAATCAGAATCTAATACAAAAGAAACGCAAGATTATGTATTTTAACGGGATAGGCCATTATTAATGCGTATAAACGTATGAAAGAATGTTGTAGACTAAGCATAAATTAAAATAAAAAAATGCCTTTTTTAATATACAAAATCGAGGTGACCGAGCTTTGCTCGGATGCTAAACAGCGCCCACAAGCTACTGAAATACCCATAGCTTAAAAAATCATAGTAGTATTACTCGCCAACAGATGTCAGGAAGAGTAATACTTTTCATTTATGTTTATGTTTTTCATTGCCTGAAAAGACGATTAAAGAAACTGTTTCTAAATATGAATAGACCGATTTATCGCCCCCGAAGCCCCTTGCACGCTATTTTTTTTCTTTCTAATTCTTTAGTACGCAATCTAACAAAGATTCTATAACTGCAAGTCAACAAAGGTTGCATTCTACCGATTGAGTTTTACTCTATATCAGAACTATAAAAAATTACAACTTATATTGAACACCAGCGATAGGATTGTCAATGAATGCTTCATTAAAAGCCACTACAAATCCGGATTTCTAGTATTGTTTATTAGTTTATCATTCTTTCCCTGAGGTTTACCCAGCAGTATAGCTAACTACTATTCCGCTAAAAACCCGTTGTTACTCGGTGATGACAAGAGCTAATTCAACTCTCGCTCGCACGATTCGACATGTTAAAAGATATAAATTCAATAAATCCATTTTCGAAAAATCGCAAACAACCATTTTGTGTGCTGTACCATTGCGCACAGTTTAGTAAAAAAATCATTTTGATAGATACATGTTTACCTACTCAAAAGTTATCTTCACTAGTTTAAGTACTTAAGCAAACTTTTGAGTGGGAAAACTTGCATCGATTAGAATGAAATTTTTACTAAACTGTTCGCAATGTGATTGCACACAAAATGGTTGTTTGCGATTTTTCAACATTGGGATTAGTTATTTAAAATATAAATATTTATTAAGATTTAATATAAATATAATCAAAATGTAGAGTAGTGCGAGCGAGAGGTATAAATTAGGTGTTGTCAACGACTTAAACGCACTCAGTATTTTTTTCTATGGAAATCAATTGATACTTGGTACTGTTCAAGTTTTCAACCGTCATAGTCTTATTATAATAATATTGTGCTTTATTCATTTGACTGTCTTGCTTTTTAACTTGACTAGCTTACTGCTTGCGTTGGATAAAGCAACATAACTCATTGCTTCAAGTTCTTAAAACTTCAGGACAGTTGAAGATTTGTAGCTATACCATACCTACCTATCTGTATAGGTACCAGGGTAACAACTTGCGCTGACTGTTTAATATATTCCGTGTTTAGAATAAGATTATAATACTAAGAAGGGCCGCAGCGCCGTATGGATCACAAACTTAGAGAAAGCGTCGCCTTTAGATACTACACTGTGAAATTATAATTTTAGATTTGTTGATACAAATGTCTCAACGACAAATATTTTTGAATAATTTTACATTAGGTCTTGATATTTGTCGAACAGTAGTTGGTACACCTACTACTACACTGCACCGAAATGATCCCATGCTAAAAACAATAAAAACTTCATAAAAGGAGGTGTTAATAAATAGTTCCATAAATGTCAAATTTTTGTTGCAATAATATCGAACAGCGAAAAGTAATGAGTGCCGCGTATCGCTCAACAATGTAGTAAAAGTCGACTAATTAGCACTCCACGGGGTTGTATGTATAATTTGTGTCTTAAACAACCTGTTTAATGAGTTTTTATAACCGATTTTATGCAATTTAAGTAAGCACCATATGTAACTGCATTTACGTTTTGTTTACTTTATGGTTTAACAGCTGCTTTATGTTGAAACATGCACTCTACGAGCTCGTCAAACCGACGACCACTGGCACTGGTGAGTAAATGTAAAATCTTCTCAAATGGCAAACACGACTGGAAGGTAAAACGTACTTAGTACGCAACGTAGGACGATCCCATAGATCAACTACAGACCTCGTAAAGTCACTACTAATATTATAAATGCGAAAGATTGTAAGTATGGATGGATGGATGGATGTTTGTTACTCTATAACTCCAGAAGGGCGGAACGGATCTTGGTGGAAATTGTCACAGAGATATATTAGTCTGGAATAACACATAGGCTACTTTTTATCCCGTGGGAATACTGGGATTTAAAACTACGCGGGTGAAACCGCGGGACGCTATAAGTCGGATATAAAAGACCGTTAGTAGTTTATTCTTGCAAGTGCATGAGAATAAATAAAGCAGTGGCTGATGAATTTGACGAGGAACCTTCAGAAGAAGTAGATTTAGCTTTTAGGTATTTATGTATACCTTCGACAAAAGATTCCTCTCATTATCGTAATAAAAAACTTCGAACCAAAGTTTATCGCTGTCAACGACCTTTGTCACAGTATAACCAAAACATTAAAACAAAGAAAACAACGAAGAGCTACGTATACACACACTAACAGGAATATTCATTCACAAAATGTTTATTCACAAAAAGGGCTAACCTGTCCCATGTCCTCTGAACCCATCCTCTTCATCTTGGCTTATCTGGGTTCATTCATTACCATCTAGTTTATAAGAGTCGACGGACGGCCCGAAAACATATCGCGCCTCTACTTTTTGTCACACCACTTAATTATCTGGATTTATATCACGATAAAATCCACCATTGAAGCTAGGTAGATAAAAGGGATTTTTAAATAAGATTGGAAAAAGTTAAATGAATTCCATAATTATTACGAAACGTAACTTACGAATCTAAAGGTAATTGAAATTGTTCTAAGACTAAAAAATTTACATAATACCGATTATTATATTTATTATGGTTAACTTATAACAGAAATCTCATCTTGTAATTATTTATTTACTTACAGCTAGTTCTAACTTTACAGATAGGTACTTATCTATTACGTTAAAACTAGAAATCTAACTAACAATCATTGAGGTATGACCAGTTTTAGTATTATCATCTAGTACCCATAACACAAGCTTTGAGTAGCTTACTTTAGGGCTAGATGATGCTGTGTGGATTGTCCAGCATTATTTATTTATTTATTTTATTTATTTATTATCATTTTTTTTAATATCAATGATCACTGACGGATGTTAAATAAATTACTCTTATCATAAAATTAAGAAAACAATGAATTAATCGATGAATCAATCACAATGATTACTCGCACATTAACTCGCGTTTTGATGCTGGCGAGTTCTGGCAAATTTTGATATATTGGGCCTGAAGTTTGAACAATTGGTTGTAATTTAAATTAATAAATTATTCGAAAATCGCAATTCTGTAAAACATTGTAATAGGTTTATAGACACCTTACTTACACCTTACACCTTATTTTTTGACTGCTTTTACAGCTCAGTTGGGTTGGTAGTAGCTCTGCCGTCTGTTTTATTATTTCGACACCCAAATTGAACAACATTGTAATTATTTTCATTTTTATGTTAAAAACATGATTTTAACACTAAAACATGATTTTCGGTCAACAAACGCCAGCAGAAGAGCTAAAAATCCGCGGTACAAAGTTAAAATTCGCTCTCCTGAAAACCAGCAAAAAATAATTACAATGTTGTTCAATTTGGGTGTCGATTTATATATATATATATAATAATTTGGATCTACGAGTATTTCGCATACCGTTCGGCACGAGACGTGACTAACTGGGTTGCGTTGCGAGACCAGTGTGTAAGTGTAGGTAAACCTTTATTTTTTCTGCACACCAACTCTTGGTGTATTGTGTCGGTCAGTTTTTTTTTTGCGTGTGTATGTCAAATGACTTTTTTCTTTCGTTATGATCAGTGAAATGACCAGGGGCGTTATTCACTATGACCAATCAAATCGCGTCGCGTTTGTGTTTAGATCACGTTGTGACGTCACACGGCTTAGGCAAAGTATCTCCTATGTCATAAAGAATAAAGCCCAAGATCACGTTTTGACGTTACGGTTTGGTGCAAGAAATCTATGTTATAGAAATAATGGCCCAGATCTAATTAAATTGTTCTAAAATAACTTCATGATTTAAGAGGTTTTTTCAATTTTTATTCCCAAACTTTGCTGACATACTGCATAGTACATGTTTTATTGATGTGATTGTCCACAGCTCTGACAGAACAATGAGAGTCTTTGATCATTTATAATACGATTTCATACGTAAAGTCGATAATGTTGTGGACCACATGTTGTGACAAAATTACAATATTAGAAAGGTTTGTGACTCAGTTTAAACATAATAAATTTAATATACCTAACTGTTCTTATTAAATAAGTTGCTCCTACTCACTTTTTGTGTTTGCTAATGCAAACATGGATTTAATATTAACAGCACGATAAATTTTAATAAGTTATGATTTATTTGAAAAGAGTAAAAAAATATTAATTGTAGCCGTTTCATTTATTTTATATTGCCCTGAGCGATGATACAGGGTGGAAAAATAATGCTTAGTACACAATAACCTAATACAGCCATCTTCTCACTGAAAACATTAAAAACCCACCAAATAGTGAAATCTGAAAAATATACTTTTTATACAACTAGCTGATGGAAAAAGAAGATGGCCCACCTGATGATAAATGGTAACCCCATCACCTATAACAAAGCATTGCCTCGTAAGTCACGCACGATAGGAACGTGCTCTACGATGCACTGCACTGCGACCATCAACTTGAGGCATGTGCCTGTAATTACACCAGCGAGCACACTCTTCGAAACCGAAACA
Organism: Plemyria rubiginata; assembly: GCA_963576535.1. Lineage (NCBI taxonomy): Eukaryota > Metazoa > Arthropoda > Insecta > Lepidoptera > Geometridae > Plemyria > Plemyria rubiginata. The sequence continues at coordinate 9,950,552 of OY754905.1, forward strand.
CAGCAACGTTGCTTGGCGGTAGAATAAGGCGTGGTGGTTGTACTTCCTCGGACGAGCCCTTCACAAAGAGCTCTACTACTCTTAAAATGCTAAATAGTAGGTACTTATACATTATCTCTGTACAACAGGTACTGTAGCCGTCAGTATTTGTACGTTTAGTTTTCGGCAGCTGTATTTTTATAGCCTGTAGTGATCAGAAAATGGATTGTTTAAATCAATCAACAAAGAATTTAATTTCAATTTCTGTTGGATGTAATAAAGGCAGCGAGCGTGCGTGCCGTGTGGCTTCGCTGTTCTCTTCCGAGGACAGTAGTCGATCGATTTGGTGGAATTATTCATGGAGGTGCATATTTGCAGTGTTTGTAGCCTTTGTTGTGGCATGTCTGATACATTGGTACGCGACGCGACGGCGGCGGGCGATTCGCATTCGCTCGGTTTTAGTTAATTACTAAGCGCCGAGCAGACGCTGGCCGCCGCACGGCGCGATGCGGCCGCGCTCCCGCGTCCGCGCCTCGCTGGTGGCCACAACACAAAAGCGGGTCGATGCCTTCGATAACGAAGCGAGTTTTTATCTTCTTATTTCAACGCTTTTAATTAGTTAGGAAAATATTCTCAAATAAAAACTGCCCCGGGCGACCACCAGTTCTCAATTTAAGGATTGTCTTTGACCGCTTCGAGCCTCGGGCGTACTATAATGGAAAGGAATACCTCCGTTATTTCGATTGGCTTCTGTATTGTCGATAACATTAATAACGGTAACTAATTACTTTGAGTGTATTATTTTAATGATTTTCTTATAGCTCGTTTCGAATGGTCGCTCATAAAATAAAATACATTAAAGGTTAGTTATCTGTTCCATGCCCTAAGCATTAGTTTTCAAAGCCAACCACAGCCAGTCCACAGCTTGAATGACCAATACAATCAGCGTGCTTTAAACCTCTTGCTAGTGTTATTAATATAAAATAGGATAGTAGATGCATAGTAGTGTTTGTTATCAATCATTAACTCAGATTTCTACTGTTTTAACTCGACGTAGGTATGTTTTAATGCTACTACTCGTATTTAAAAAATAACACATGATGATTTTATTTTAAATATTGTTTAGCAAATAACAATCCATGTATGGGTCTAATTGAACTTAGATATCTATTACTCGATAACATTGAACTCTATCTATAATGGTAATCGTATTTGTGGCAAAATTGATTACACAGTTGATGGCTAGTGTTATCTATCTAGCTAGATACACCTATTATTTATATATATTTGCACTAACAACTATAGGTATAGTTTGCATACATTAAGCTGGACAATATTATAGATATTAGAAATGTTTCCTGTAAGTTTTAATAAAAAAAGAAGAACTTTATTGAGGACAGAATCCAAAGGGTTATACCAAAGTAAAAACAAATTGAGATTGCCTTTCAACCGGCGGTCTTATCGCATGTAGCGATCTCTTCCAGACAACCGTTATTTTTTCTATCGTGCTTACTATATTTAGTATTGTATTCTTCCACTATACCTAACTATTTAATATACGTAACCTTACTACGAGGATTATGAAAATACTAGTTGCCCGCGGTTTCACCCGCGCAGATTTAAATCCCGGTATTCCCACGGAATAAAGAGTAGCCTATGTGCTATTCCAGATTATAATATAATTTATCTTTCTGCCAAGTTTCATCCAGATCCGTTCAGCCGTTCCAGCGTGAAAGAGTAACAAATATCCATCCATCCATCCATACTTACAAACCTCCGGTATTTAGAATTATCTGATTTTGAACTCTGACCAAAAATCATATAATTTTAAATAAGAGAATTTTAGTCAGTTCGTGAATTACGAAATTTTGAGCAGAATCCAGTTTGATAGCTTATTGTTTAAATGATCTTAGTTCCACGCCGTCGAGCCTTATAGAAATAGGCATGTTAAATAATCTAGCAGCTTCTAGCAGGTATCTGTATAAAAGCGCCCCGCGGTGTTACCTGCGATTAAAAAGTATGTCCTTTTCCTATATGTTCTTTCTCCAAACCCCCTGGACCCCATCAAACCTCCTCCTCTTGAGCAACAGATTCATGAATGAGTGTTCTAAAACTACATAAGGTTGCCATTATTTATCAAATCGTTACAAAGTAGTAGTTAGCTACTTTTCAAAAACATTTTGTAAAATTAGCTCAAATTATACATTTCAAATAAGTAAACGTTTTCGTCAAATAACGATCAATAAAAATATAACCATATCAGACCGCATCTTAATAACAATGAAACAAGTTTTTCAATTCAGATAATAATAGGTGAGTTAATTGTAATTATAGCCGAGTCTGTTGTACGTTTCGTAATTAGAATTCATGAATAATAAAAGTAAGTTGTTCTCAACAGTTCCCAATCAGACCACAATGAAAACTTAAATATCCGTCTGTTTCGAAAGTTCCTAAACAAATGATATTCTTGTTATGTATAATTTAAAACATCATTATTTTACACTGTCTATCGAGTTATATTCATTTTATAAAGGACCACTGGCTTATACTTACTAAGTAATAACATTGTATTAAATAATAACACATAATTAGTATCTACCTGCTTCAAAGATAAAGGAGAGACAACGGAGTTTTAAAAGCTGTTTACAATCAACTGTAAGTGGAAATACTAACGCTCACAAAAGTTTTAATAGCCTTTTTTTCTATAATATTCATAAAATAGTTGAAATAGTATATTTACAACCGAAAAAGAGGAGGAGGTTCTCAATTGCACTGTATGTATTTATTTTATTATATATACCTAACGTATTTTTATTAAGCGATTACTCCCAGGTCCCATAATTTTTTCATCAAAATTGATTAGCTTTAAAAAACAATAACCCTCTTATTCACAGAACACTCCACACTACTACTATAAATTTCTCACAAGGTTTATTGGCTGAAGGTCTCGGCAGAATAACAGCGCCCAACTACTAAACTAGTGGTGAGGCATACGCTGAGTCGAGACCCTTTTGCTGCTGCAGCACACAAACACCTACATACCTATCTACTGTTATTATTATTAAATGTTTGTCATTTCTTTTTTATGTTTTGTATGTGTATGTGTGTTTTTTTGGCAAATAAATGTCTATGTCTATTCATAATCCCCGCCATTTTATAGCGGCTCTTTAAAGTATTATTGTTACTGTAACTTTCATGCCAACGAAAAGAGACACCGATATATTGGTCTGATGAGCTAATGGCGCACTCGGCGACCATTATAAGGGCTTAAATATTTACACAAATGACGTTTTTTATATTTCACTAGTTGCGCCCCGCGGTTTCACCCGCGCAGAATTAAATAACGGTATTCCCGCGGGATAAAAAGTAGCCTATGTGTTATTCCAGACTTAACCAATCTCTCTGCCAAGTTTCATCCAGATCCGTTCAGCCGTTCCGGCGTGAAAGAGTAACAAATATCCATTCATCCATCCATCCATACTTACAAACTTTCGCGTTTATAATTTTTTCATATTTTTTAATATTATTAGGATTTTGAATTGCCCAATACTACTTACCTAGTTTCACATAGAACAACTTAAAATAATGTTATTGTATAAATGAATATGACTTATTGTGTAGCACTTGTGCGCGTGAGTGTAGTGCGGACGTTGGGCTCGTTACCACACGTTATCAGCCGGCCGCGATGTTTATCTTGACAGGCACGTATGTGACCACCTCCCGGGCTCGACTCTTCGTCATCGACACCTCCAAACAATAAATTGACCTTGTTAACCCCCTTTGTGCGAGTATTTAGATTTTTTGTGGCAAATGTAGAGTCATCGGAGACAGGTGCAATGATCACGTGAAGCGAGGCATTTAACTTTCAAGTTTGTAAGTAGGTATGCAGACGTTTGTTTTTAGGTTACAGTTATAGGTTGAGTTGGCACGTTAAAGAAAGTTAAAATCAAATACCTATGTAATAGATACATTGATAACTTTTTATTCAACACACAAGTACGTTGAGAAAGAAAAATAGTTGATCTATTTTATGTTGGGTAGATGAACAAATTTAGATTCATAAAATATTCCTATCGAACCAACAAAAAATTTGATAATTTTTAATTATTCAACACACAAGTTTAATATTCGTTGATCCGATGTGGTCACTTCAGTTTGTTGGAATGGAAGATACATTTTACTTATTATATGCAAACTCACAAATCATTATGGTAAATATGACGTTTAAATAAAAAATATGTTGCATTAACATTAGTGTACACTAGGAGTTATAGTCTTCAATACGCCTACAAATTCTAGAGTGAAAAATAGTTGCTTTGTTACATTTGGCAAGTAATTTGCTATTACGTATTATTGCGTGTTTCCTAGTAACGCTCGAAACATTGGTAATGAGGCGAATGCATGCATGCCTGCGACCGCCAACAGAGGTTGTTTTACTTTGAAAATAACATGCTGATACACCGTTGATAAGAGTGGCGAACAAAAATGTCAAACAGACTCAACCCAGCCTGGCGCTTGCAAGCTATTCTTTAAAATAAGTGGTAATAAGTGGTACCTACTTGCACATGAGGCATAACATCATGCCTCAAGTTGATGAACGCAGGGCAGTGCATCGTAGGGCACGTTCCTATCGTTCTTTCGGTACTGAAGAAACTATTTCGATGCGTACATTTACAGGGGCCAGACATAGGCATGGAAGTCAGCCGCCGTGTTGACAAAGCCTGGAAGAGCTTCTGGTGGACCAGTAGCTCTTGCATCAGCTCTTTCATGGATGAAAGAGCTGATGCAGGGCGATCTTTCACTGTCACTGAAGCGTTAACTGAAGTGGGAAGAGTTAGCAGAGGATCGAGGAGAGTGTAGGTAAGGTGGGGAGATCTTTGCCCAGCCGTGGGGCAGTATACGTTAACAAAAAAAGCACATAACCTAAACTTACGAATCATCAAGTCTAACCGCTGGTTTCCGAAAGCTCGATCAAAGTTAATCGGCTGACAAGTCACTTGCTATTTCAGCTTATACTTCAAATAAGATAGAGGTAACAAGTGACTTAATAGCTGATTAGCTTTGATCGAGCTTTCAGAAACCGGAGGATAATTCACAACATCCAAATTAAAGTTGTTGATGTACCTGATATTTCCTTTATTTTAAAAAGTAAATCGGCCATGACTTTGATTCAGATAGGAGTAAGATATGATCTAAGATATCCAGGTAGTTGATGCAAACTTTAATTAGGTAATTTTGCACTCAGGCTGCTTAAAATATCCGAAAATAAAGATCTTGGCATACATTACCGAAAGTCATCAGTATTTTGGACTTCGTTGAGACAGAATAGAGAAAAAAAGGTATGTTATGATAATATGTGGGTTCTTTCATTTTTCAATTGAAAGGTTAACCCCTGGTTTCTGAAAGCGCGATCAACACTAATCGGCTGTCAAATCACTTGCCATCTCTATCTAATTTGAAATAAAAACTGAAATAGATGGCCGACTGACTTCACAGCCGCTTACTGTTTATCGAGCTTTCAGAAACCGGAGGTGAGTTAAGTACAAGTTTGAGTCTACAAAACCGAGCTTCTGAACAATTGACATACTCTGAAAAGAAAACAATAAATGCCAGCGGATTTTATTTTGGACAACCTGTATGCGTCTGATGCGTTTTCACTATTTTTGGACGACCTCAGTGGCGCAGCGGGCGAGAGTCCGCCTGCGACGCATGAGGTTGCGGGTTCGATTCCCGCCTCGGAATAAATTTATGTACGATCTGCAGAAATTTGTTCCGTTGGTCTGGGTGTTTATGTATAATAAAAATATATATCTTTGTAAGTATATAATGTATTAAATATATCAGTCATCTAGTACCCATAACACAAGCTTTGAGTAGCTTAATTTGGGGCTAGATGATGCTGTGTGGATTGTCCAGCATTATTTATTATTTACGCCTTTTTCTGCAGCCAAGCAGCAACGCTGTGTTTCGGTTTGAAGAGTGTGGTCGACGGTGTAATTACAGGCACATGAGGCTTAACATCTGTATGCCTCAAGTTGATGGACGCAGGGCAGTGCATCGTAGGGCACGTTCCTATTGTGCGTGACCTATGGGGCAATATTTTGTTTATAGGCGATGGTTACCACTTAACATCAGGTGGGGCATCTGCTTGTTCCATCAGCTAGTTGTATAAAAAAAAATATTTATTATTATTTATTTTCGTCGTATTCATACATCGAGGCTGTTAATAAACTACTGGCCGTGCCGTTCGATCGACGAACAGCTCCTTATGAATAAATTATTATGTCGGCAGGTGGAGTGACCTGACACAAAATGTTTTGATGGAATTGTTTTAATTGGACGTTATCTGGTTTCAACTATCACACCAATAATAAGTTTTAAAATATGAATTTGTCGGTCGGCTGGTACTTGTTATGTATAATCATTTTATTATTGTCTAATTTATTCTTTAAAATCATTGAATCATTGGAATCGCTTTGAAACATCTAGGGGTGTACGAGTCAGTTACCTAAGGAGTTCGCGAGAAAGATGGAATTATGAAAGTCCCGTGCGCTTTTTAAAGACAACATTGTCTTCACTAATACATAGTATAAAACAAAGTCGCTTTCTTTGTCCCTATATCCCAATGTCCCTATGTAACTATAAAATAAATAAATAAATAAATAATGCTGGACAATCCACACAGCACTATCTAGCCCCAAAGTAAGCTATTCAAAGCTTGTGCTATGGGTACTAGATAACTGATATATTTAATACAATATATACTTAAATAGATACATATTTTTTATTATACATAGAAAACACCCAGACCATCGGAACGAATTTCTGCAGATCGTACACAAATTTGTTCCAAGGCGGGAATCGAACCCGCAACCTCTTGCATTACAGGCACTATGCCCTATGTATGCTTAAAACTACGCAACAGATTTGGATGCGGTTTTTTAATGGATAGAATGATTCAAGAGGAAGGTTTATATATATAATACATGGATGATATGTACACCCGTGCGAAGCAGGGGCGCGCGGGCGGATCGCTAGTTAAAAATAAAATAAGCTTGTTTGCAGATATATAAGCCCTTAACACAGTAAGGTATTTAGCAAGTCAGTCAGGGACATAAAATTCATTAGAATATCTCATATGACAAACTAATAAAACCAACTTGCTCCAAAAAAACAAAGATTTAATTATAAAATTTAGTACCGTAGCTAAATTGCTAGTTTACATATAGGTACACATATATTGAAATTCTAAATATCATGATCGACCAACAATTTCATGATTATGTTAGTTCTTTGTTTTCGTTGTTTTTGAGACAGTAGCGATTCCCGAGCGCTAGGGAATAAAAGTTCTCAAATGGCAACCACGAACTGGAAAACGAAGCGTAAGACGCCTTTCTACCCGATGGAATGACGACATTATGAGAATCATGGGAAATCCTCCTAGAAATATATAAGGGAGGCTTATGTCCAGCAGTGGACTTCCACAGGCTGACGATGATGTTTTATTAAGAAGTCAAGTTAATATTAAAACTTGGAAGTTATTATGGTTCTTGGTTACCCACGTGGTTACAAATATGCGGGTCATTACTTAGCAGACATGTCCGTTTGCAAAAACTACTTACAGGTGTGACAGAGAGCACTAAATGCCTAACAAACTCACTGAACCATGAAAGGGGACTTTGAAGTTGTTATAATAAAATTAAATGGTCTTCTGTGGTTAATGTACCGGTATGTTCGTTTTGCGACATCAACGGGCTAGTTTACTTAGACGCGATTTTGGACCTTGTGCCAAGAACCCAGTTCATCTGGAATTTGACATTGTTGTTGTTATTGACAAAGTTGATGGTAATAGAAAATAACCAAATAAGTTCCGTATTAAGTAGTCGTAGGTTTTTAGGCTTTGTTTTTGAACGGAGTTTACCACATTAAGTATATCAAAGATTTTTTTTAAATAAAAAAATCCGATGTATTCACAAAATATACAAAAAATACATAAAACGTATCTATCTGCAGAACGATCAACCGATAGAATGAGTTGCGATCTAGAGATAGCTAATTAACTAATATAGTTAACATTGTTAAATATTTCTTAGTAACCGTGATTCTAAGGATCTAAGATACCATCTGAAATTCTAGTACTCGATGCCTAAGTTCTCTCGCTTCACCAAATAAACCCATCAGAGCTCGGCGCGCGTGAAACCCGATACTTTTGTATCCGCAACTTTTATCAACGAACCGCAAAATTAGATGGTTGATAACAATGGCAGCTGCGGTGTACTCCGTGCACCCGCAAAACGCTCGTGTCAAGTTTATAGAACAACTGTTTTGTTTTAATCCGGTTGTGTGAACAAGTGTTGCATTTCTGATGTTTTGCGGTCAAACCGTTTGCTTTACGCAAATATCTTCACGCTCATGAGTTTATGGTTTTCAGATAAAAACAGAAACAACGTCACGACTGGTCCTCAGGTACGTAGTATACCATCAGATCTCTCAGACCCACTAATGGATCTTTGAAGATGTCTCAGGGGTGTAGGTATTGTTTTAACCAGAGTACCATTTACCCGATATTGTTGCAGTAGTTGTCTGATATTCCATACGTGATAGGTAACAAGCACAGTGCCGCTAAAATTTTTAATGGTTTCCTCAAGACCTTATGTTTACTGCAAACTAGGCCCGGTGGCACAAAAACCGTGTTTAGTGAATCAATTCGCCGTTTTTCACAAGAAAAAATGTTTGCTTGTCAATACTAACCAACCAGACGATAAAAATGATGTTTATGCTGAAACTGAAAACTGAAACAACTCACGACTCTGATCCCCAGGCACGGTAGATATCCCGTGATTCTGTTTAATACAATCTAATTAAACCGTTAATCAAGCGGCGCTTATTCCATACTAAATTTATAATTTCAAGTATGTCACCGCGTCTGTTTTTTTTTACCACATAATCACTTAGTTGATTGAGATGAAATTTGACTCTAAGATAGCCAGACCAAGGCTACTTGTTAATTTATACGGATTAGTTATTTTCCATAAGCAGTATTTTATCCCGCGCAGCCTCTATTTACTGGTTAATTATGCGAAAGTGTGATGTTTAGAGCTTGGACGTTTATGACTCAATTACACTTTTATAATTTTCTATGGGTCCACAGGAGGCGGATAGTGGAACGGCCACCAGATATGGTGGACCGCTGTGAATATATTGAATAAACAGTCCCCGACCAAGCAGCGGCAGGGTCACCAGGAAGTTGCGGCAAGTTTGGTGGGACAGGCTTGCCTATAAAATGCTGCATTTTCCTATGACGATTCTGTGACATGGCGGTCAAATGCCGCCAGTAAATAGGCATTCCCCTGATACTGGGCAGCAGCTGTATCAGTACTGACAGAAGGCCGAAGAATAGTTTTCTGGAAGGGCTTCTGATTGGACAAATAAAGGGTGGCACACTGGCCTCTAAACTGCGGTGCAGAAAGCAAGGGGAAACTACTGCACAACACCTCACAACAAATAGTTATGAAGCACAACAAATGCATCAATTACGCCGACAAGAGCATTGCTCTTAAATTAGAAGAAGAAGAATATTTTCTTATGTTTAAAAATGTTAATTATGAATCAAATTAATATAGGTATGCGTCCATTTGGGATACAAAGATAGGCATTACGACCTTATAGTTCGTCAAGCGCCGCAAGAATGAGGCACGCATTAATTAAGAATCTCCGGAAGTCCGTCGCGTGCTTCCATCGCCGATAGCCCATTGAATTATTTATACATTTAATATTGTAATTATTATACACCAGTGTGCTCTGCCTTATTATTATTTATGTTATTATATTAAATGTTATAATAACGCTCACCGCGGAAAGGTTATATGTTGATAAGGAGATAACGTCCACTGTCAGCGCGTAATGAGGGTTTTCATTTTAAAAACCGATCGAGTCAGCGTCGCGCACTTGAATGCTAATTCCCTACTCGGAAACTTGTTCTTTATAGTATTACTGGGTACAAATAAATTCCTTTACAATTTGTACTCGTTTGTCGCGCATGATGATCTTGTTTCGATACCGAATTATAAATGACCTGTTGATACCCATTATATCAATAAATGCACTAAAGTAAAATTTAACTAAAGAATTGGTAATCAAAATTGCTCTACAATTTATTGTTTTACAAAAGTTAGATTAAATCATTTATCACATCATCGATGGAAACGAATGGACGTGACTTTGGTCTTCTGAAAGATTTCTGGAATTCATAAATGCTTATAGATGGCAGAACACTTGTTTTATTTCTTTTTGAAAACTTTATCTGTCAATAATTATAATGCACAACTAATTCAAGGCTGGCCTTTCTGTAGCCAGGCTACGAGTGCCTATATAGTTAGGTACGTAACGTATATATTGGTATAGATAGCGTGGCTGATCTATTGATAAGTAAAACTTTCGCGATTCTTTGTATAAGTAAGTAAAAATGCGTTATGAAATTAATTCGGGCTCTTCGTAGCCCAACCGTACGCAGCAGCTGCCCTTTAGTATAGAATTTCATTAATATTACCGGTTCTTAAAATAATGCGGGTAAACCGTGCCTTTTAGCGAATGATGAGCGTACGGCCACACGTGTCCAAGGAAATGCTTCCTCAGGCCACCTGAGTGCCCCGCCAATGCACCTTCTCACGGCCAGACTGTAAAATAGTCTAATGCATTAAACATAATGGGAAAAACTAGTAACAGCACTTAGTGGTCCGCGATAAAGTGGTTCGTGTAAGTTTCGACTGTTGAAAGCTCTTTGAACAAATGGATTGTGTCTGCATGGCGGTACACAATTAACAATAGGTATGACGTTCACAAGGCATTGTGACTGTGGTGTAGCCAACAGGAAGGCTCCAATTAAAAATCCTGAAATGTTACAAAATGTTGTTATGTACTAATTAATATGAGGGAAAAAAATTAAATTGTCAATTTCAGTATACATCAATGCCTTTTTAAGAGTTTTCCAAAAAATTGTTAAACTAATATAAAAAATATAACATTTAAGTTTATCAAGTTTTGTCACCGACTTCACCTAGGTATTTCCAACTATTATTATAAAAATACTAGAATGTAACATTTTTAGTTTTTTATTTTAATGTATGTTTTCCGCACCTGTTGTTATGATACTTATTATATCTCCATCCATATTATATATCCACCTAGTTGCAAATAAACATTTTTTTTTCACTGGCGATATTGATTGATCGAGTCTGTGGTAGATGTAATGTACGATGCGTTTTTACTAAAATACGGTAAATCACTAAAAACAGCACAATGCAGAAAATAAGCTATGTAAAGTAATCAATGATCGATGAATCCACCAAAATACTTTAAAGCAAGATGTATAAAAAATATCAAGTCTCTCATTGTCATGCCTCATGCTTGTTTATGTTGATTCTTATCTTCCAGTCGCGTCATTAGTTCATAAGAACCAATGTGGTGAAAGGATTTTCAGTGCGCCTCCAAGAGGCTCCTTTCGTCATAACACGTCAAAGTCAAAATATATTTATTAAATAAAATCACATGGATCACTTTGAAACTAGTCTTAAAACTAGGTGAATCTAGGTGCCCGTTCCTCACGTCTTAGAACGTTGTGAGGTTCTACATCGCCGGTTTCCTCACGATGTTTTCCTTCACCGTTTGAGAGTACTGGCACTGTAAGAGGCAAGCGTGAGAGTACTGGCATATACATTTTCGAACAGAAAACTCTACACAACTGGATTTGAACCCACGACCAGGATCGGAAGGCGGGCTACAAATAGACCACCAGTGTTCTGAGTCGTTGATGGTGCTTATTTGCCTACGCATGATTAATATCAAGGAGTGTAATGTGTGTTGCAACCTCTTGGTATCTTGAATGTTTATGCACGTGCACTTACTGCATAATGTCGTTAGTACAGCGAACTCTTGAGCAATTAAGTCCATAATGTTTTGTCATTTTACTTAAGGCTCCAGCCCTCTCTAATATTTCCATAAACGCGGGGTGTTTACTCCACTATTTAATTTTGGCACCGTACATCCAAAGTTAAGGTATCATGTCGAATAGTCTGCTTATTTCAAAATTGATTGAATGTGAAAAATCCGTAATTTTAATTCAGCTTTGGGCATGAGCTTTAATACAAAGCATAAGGTGTATGAAATAATGAAGATTTGTCATCTGAAATCAGTTTATGTGGTTGATTTATGTATTTAACAGATGCAATAATTTGAATTTAAATGAATAGTCTGGTATTTTCATTTGAACTGTCCCTAAAGATCTATCGCAAGGAAAAGATAAACAATTAGCAGCGGTAACTAGTGACAACAACTAGCGACCCGCCCGCGCGCCCCTGCTTCGCACGGGTGTACATATCATGCATGTATTATACATATAAACCTTCCACTTGATTTACTCTATCTATTAAAAAAACCGCATTAAAATTCGTTGCGTAGTTTTAAAGATTTAAGCATACATAGGGATATAGGGACAGAGAAAGCGACTTTGTTTGATGTAGAGTGATGGGAAGTGCCTATGCATGCGGGTAATTACTTCATACTGCTCATCCTTGTATTTAACTCTTTATTACATGATGTAAGGTGAGATAGCATGCTTTTTAGTAGTCGGTGTTATAATAATAATAATAATAAAGCCGTATATTTCCTTACATCTAAGGACATACATAGGTTACTAAAAAATCTTATAAATAGTTGTATTCCTTATTATTATATGATATTGTCGTAGCTATATTTACATTGGTAGATTTATATTCGATGTAAGGACCCCTCTTTGGGTGAAGGCCTCCTCCAGCTTTTTCCATGCTTCTCTATTTTGCCCCAGATTCATCCAGTTTTCTCCAGCACTTTGGACTATGTCGTCTGCCCACCGTCTCATTGGCCGGCCTACATTTCTTTTTCCTACTGGTCCCTTCCATTTTGTAGTCTTTATAGACCATCTATTGTCATTGTAGCGGGACAGGTGACCTGCCCACTGCCATTTCATTTTTAGGGCTTGAGTGACTGCGTCTGTTAGTTTAGTTTTTTGTCTGATTATTTCGCTTTTTATTTTGTGTATTTTCCTCAACTTCAGTATACTAGAGCACCGGTGGTCTAGTGGGAGTGACCCCGCCTTCCGATCGTAAGGTCGCAGGTTCGAATCCGGTCGTGCACCAATGGATTTTTCTATCGAAAAATTTATGTGCGCAATGCCAGTGCTCTTAAACGGTGAAGGAAAACATCGTGAGGAAACCAGTTAGTATTCTAACAGCGGCGATGGGCTTGCAACCTGTCACGTATGGAATACTAACTACTGCAAAATGTGGGTATGTGCCAAATGTAATGTTTGGACGTACCTCTGACTACCCCCCTTAGACATCCTCAAAGAATCTTGAATTAGTACCTACTTGGTACTGGGAGATCTGAAGGGATATCTACCGTGCCTGGGGATCAAAGTCGTGAAGCTGTTTCAGTTTCAGTTTTTTTTTCAGTATACTTCTCTCCATTGCTCTTTGTGTCGTCCTTATCTTTAGCTTCGTTTTATTTGTGAGGACCCATGTTTGGCAGCCATATAGCAAGCAAGGCAAGAGAGAGGTTTCGATCACAATTTTTTTCATTCTTAAACTGTAGTTTCCTTTTAGGATTTCTTTCAGAGACCAGAACTTCTTCCACGTTATATTTGCTCTCCTTTCTATTTCTTCTTCGTTACTTGTTTTGTTAAACGAAACCTGTTTGCCTAAGGCAAACAGGTCGGTGTTATGCGTAACCATAATTAACAAAGACTTTCTGCCGCCAAGGCATGATACGACAACTAGTGGCTTTTACCCAGTAGGTACCTACAGAGTAACGCTATTAGTCCTATAATAATATTTCCGTGTTTATTATAAAGTTATGTCTATTATAAAATTTGCTAATGTGAATTTTATTTTCATTATTAAAGAAGTATAATTTAAAAAATATATACTCAGGCACATTTTAGTAACTTAAATAAAAAATTAATAAATATTTGTGTACTTTCCAAACAGCACTATCTAACCCCAAACTAAGCCAGAGCTTGGGGTGTGGGTACCCATATAGCTGATATACTACTTATATACTTTTTTTGTAAATAAATATGTACTTCTAATATTATATAACACCCAGACAGAGAACAAACTTCTATATGTTCATCGCAAAAATGTTTGTTTTCAGTGGGAATCGAACCCATGGTCTACGCTGCAGAAGGCAGAGCAGAGCTACTACTAACTGAGCTATGAAGGCTGTCCAATCACTTAGCTGTCACTTAGGCACATTTAGGCTAATCCTACTACTATTATAAACGCGAATTGTAAGCATGGATGGATGGATGGATGTTTGTTACTTTTTTACGCCAGAACAGCTAAACGGATCTGGATGAAACTTGGCAGAGAGATAGGTTATAGTCTAGAATAGCACATATACTACTTTTTATCCCGTGGCAATATCGGAATTTAAATCTAGGCGGGTGAAACCACGGGGCGCAACTATAGTATTTAAATATGACGAATAATGGAGTCTGACTGATCTGAGATGCCCGCCTTATGAACTTTAAATTCAAATCTAGTTATAAAAATATTATGTACTTGACATAATGTAAATGCGAAACTTACCTATGAGGATCTAGTATGTTTGTGGCTAAATACCGCCATAGGCGCATAACCGATTAGGATGAATACTTAGGCTACTTTATATCCCGAAAAATAACCAGAAATGATATTGCAAATATAAGAACGAATGCATCAAAGAGAAAATGTCCTAAATATGAATGTTGGCAGTCAATACGCGAGCGAAGCTGATATTTTATCATAAACAATGTTTTTTTATGTAAAAACATACGATAATTGTTTATTCAAAACCCAAGGCATCGTTGTGGTGAACCTGTTATTTTCTATAGTTGAAATGACAAGTTACGTTTGATAATAAGGTAGGTAGTTCGTGGGGTGGCCTTATCTTTAGTTCAATCTACCAATTTACGCTTAGTTGACACACGTTCTCCTGAATAGTTTTGAATTTTGATTTGAAAAATTGCTATTGTATGACCACTTAAAACTAGATTAGCACCTCGACGCAAGCATTTAAATTACATACGTAACCCCCTTGGAATAAAGCTCAAAACAACAAGCGCTCTACCGTGGTGCTTATGACCGCCGCTTGCGTCGTCGTGCGAAAATGTATAATTTTAAGCGAGAAGTAACTAAATGCACACTAAACGTTTAACTAAATAATCGACGAAAACAAATGAACACGTTCTTTTTCATAAATAAATGATTTTAATCGATAGGAAATGTGCAAGGGACAAGTTGTTTGACGGTTTTAACATGATTTTTTTTTGTTTATTTTTGAGTTTATCGAAAAACAATGTTTGTGCCTTTTTCAGGGTCAGTTTCATATAGCTTCGCTTTGTTAGTCGTTTTACTCGCTTATCTACTTACGCAAACCTTACTAGGTTTCACGATGTTGTAAAATTAATACTGTAATTATGTTTTGTTAATGCGAATACAAGAGCTAATGTGACTCTCGCTCGCACGTTTTGACTTGTTGAAGAATTAAAATCACTAAACACATTTTCGAAATATAGCAAACAACCATTTTGTGTGCCATTACATTGCG
Organism: Plemyria rubiginata; assembly: GCA_963576535.1. NCBI lineage: Eukaryota > Metazoa > Arthropoda > Insecta > Lepidoptera > Geometridae > Plemyria > Plemyria rubiginata. Next base: position 9,966,155 of record OY754905.1, read on the forward strand.
CACATTTCAGTAAAAATTTCATTTCGATTGATACATGTTTTCCTATTCAAAAGTTTGCTTATGAACGAAAACTAGAAAAGCAAACTTTTAAGAAAGAAAACTTGCATCTATCAAAAATATTTTTTTTTACCAAACTGTGTGCACAAAATGGACACAAAATGGTTGTTTGCGATTTTTCAAAATTTGGATCAGTGATTCTATATCTTCAAAATGCCAAATAGTGCGAGCGAGAGGTATATTAGGTGTTGTCAACGCCTTAAATATATTACGTATCTAACCATAACGCTGAAACTTTGCAAGGTGTACTCAAAAAGTTTGCACACTCGTATTTTGATTGATCTGACAATGGATTCCCGGATGACGTGACCACATCTATGCTTCGTAGTACTCACTACTTTTCAGAGCTGTAGAGCTATGCATAAAGGAATCATCCACGGAAGAACTATCGCCATGCCTATTTCTGCCGTCGAGCAGTGTTGCTGTAATTCTGTTTGAAGGGTGCCGGTAAAATTACAGCCACATTACCTATGCCAGTACATTCAAACTTTGCCTGACTTACGAGGCACCGCTTTGTTAAGACGAAGACAAGAGCCAATGTGACTCTCACTCGCACGATTTGACTTGTTGAAAGATATAAAATCACTAACCCAATTTTCGAAAAATCGCAAACAACCATTTTGTGTGCAATCACATTGCGCACAGTTAAGTAAAAAAATAATTTTGATCGATACAAGTTTCCCTACTTAAAAGTTTGCTTTTCTAGTTTTTGTACTCAAGCAAACTTTGGAGTAGGTAAACTTACATCAATCAAAATGAAATTTGTACCAAACTATGCGCAATGTGATTGTGACACAAAATGGTTGTTTGCGATTTTTCAAAATTGGAATTTGTGATTTTATATCATTCAAAATATCGAATCGTGCAAGCGAGTAATATTAAGTGTTGCCAACGCCTTAAAGGTAATGGTTACAACAAAAGGTCTGCTTCTTTCATCACCATGTAGTATAAAACATATTCCCTGCATTTTCAGTTCTGGCGTAAGATAATGTATACGATATTATAAAAGAAAATTAAAGAAATAGCTAGTGTAAGACCGCTTGATGTTAATTTAGAAAATTCTGATTCGTTTAAATATGTTCGTTTTCTTTATGTAACAAATAGGCAAATTTTCTAAAAAAATTATCGTAGGTATTTAAGTAAAACAATAAATGAATATGCTAACACGCATAGCGATGTGAATTTCCTTGATTGTGAATGCTAAACAATTAATAATCATAATGTTACCAAACTTTGTGTGTTATTTTGCAAAACAATTAATTGCTTTAAAAAGCTATACTTATCTTGTTTGTGTATCACAGACGGAACAATAATGTTTCGTATAATATAAGTGGGCTCGGATCATAGACTAGTCCGGATGTAAAGTGGAATAAATAACTGTAACCCAATTCCTTGGTCACCAGTTTCCATTTTTCACACAGAGAAAATGCCTGCGTGAATGTTTACCTCTTAACTATGTACCTAGAGAAAAGTTTAAAATTGTGACAATGGAAATTGTTAGCCTACACCAGGGGTTTCTGTTTACATTTACGCATGTTTGCACATCCACCTAAACACGATTTCTACAAAACAGAACAGCTTCACGGCTTTGTTCCCTACTCGTAGACACGGTAGAAATCCTCTCAGATCTCTTAGTTCTAAGTACCTCCCTACTCAAGATTATGAAGTCTCAGGGTGGTAGGTAGTCCAAATAAACTTGCGCCTTTTCGTTCACCGTTTGAGACGGGCATTGCACAACTAAGTTTGCAGAAGAGAAAAATCTATTGGTTCAAGACCAGATTCGAACCTATGCCCGCGTGCTCTTCAATCAAAATTAGAACGGTATTCAGTAGAAATGCAAGGATTCTTTGAAAAACTGTTAGTAGTATCAACCATCCTACTAACTGTACTAAACGGATCGATTTTCTGTACTATGATTGGTATACAGGGACGATACTGAGTTGTGGAGAGAATGTTGCGGCGAAGCCGCTCTTACTAGCCCAATTAAGCTTTACCGAAGTGACCGTTACCAGCACAGCACCCGGGCACCTTGCCACATGGCAGCCGACTGGAACTCATTTTACAGCGAACCATTTCATATACTAAAAGATCCTATGCTGCAGGGCTTTGCGTCTATTGTAGATGATTTATACGCATGCCTCTATTTATGACACGTTGTAGTGGGTGTAAGATAGAGTAGGCTTATGCAGCACCTATCCTTCCTTACAGATTAGTCGGCCATGGTGTGGCCAATACCAATGAACACAGGAAATAATTGGTCAAGTGCAGAGCTAGGTGCTAGGTGGCGAGGGCTTCCTCAAGACGTTTAAGAGTTTCCTTCATTGTTTAAGAGCACTATCATTGTGAAAATGAATGAATGGAAAAATCCATAGGTTCACGACTGGATTCCATGATCCTATGACCGGAAGGCAAGGTCACTATCACTATATAATTAGAGCTTCCATAATAACCCTCTCAATCATATTGGTCGCTGAGTGCTCCATTAGCTTATCACACCGATAAGTCTGGTGCTGTCTCTTTTCTCACATGAAAGTGACAGAGACAAGTATATCTTATAGTGCTAATATAAAATGGCAGAGAATATGAATAAGGACCTAAGTCAATAATCAGTGCATGTTGCTAAGTAAGGATGACGATGTTGATTTTAATTATAAAAAAACTAACTTATTATACACGAGCAGATAAATCTCGTAACAGGCTTTTTTATCATGTAAATTTTGTAATAACGTTATAAGTTCATAGCTTATGTTCGAAGACTGGGAAGAGAAGTGTCGGACGTCCAGTATAACACGATGAGTGGACGACATTATCAGCATCATGGGCCGTAGACAGATGAGGGTAACCCAACTAACCCAAGACCGTTTAAAAAGGAAAGAGCATAGAAAGGTCTATGCCCAGCAGTGAGCTAAGTCAGTCTGAGGATGATGATGAAGAAGCTTGTTTAAAAAAATGTTCAAATTATTAGTAAAGCCACTCCGGTTTCCTACTATGGAATTAGCTGTAGCAATCAAGTTAGGTAATAATAGGACAGACTATATTATAGTACTGCACCATAATGTGATCTATGCATGGTAATCGTGAACAGCAGAGCGAAATCTGCTCAGACAGACGCTCCAAAATTATAAATGTTTGTTTTACCATAAATTTCGAACAGTTGTTCTGACCTGCAAGAAATTTGGTAAATCTATGGTTCGTTCGCATCGCTCACTCAATCAATTATACAATCGATGATTTGTCAGCATCCATCTCTTCGAGTTTATTTTTTTTTGTAGTTCTCGGTCGGGCAGTTCCTTTGCCTTTTCTTCATTTGTTATCACTACATAGTATAAACAAAGTCGCTTTCTCTGTCCCTATATCCCTATGTCCCCATGTCCCTATGTATGCTTAAATCTTTAAAACTACGCAACGGATTTTGATGCGGTTTTTATAATAGATAGAGTGATTCAAGAGGAAGGTTTATATGTATAACACATGCATGATATGTGCACCCGTGCGAAGCAGGGGCGCGCGGGCGGGTCGCTAGTTCTGTTATATATTATATAAGTCTAAGTAAATATTTTCACCACCTACCTGCGTCGGATATTGTAGTTCTTCGGCAACATCGCTCGTAAAGATGATCAACTTATTGATGGTAGGAACTAGAAAGGGCAACGGCAAGCTTCCGAGAGATCAGAGTCCACTTAGTCAGCTGCATGATGATTTTCACAATGCCAAAGACTATCCCTTCGAACCGTTGATCTGATTAGTTTATCGGCAAGTAAGTACTGAGTACCTATATAGGTAAACTCATAATAATATATGAGTTTCATCGGCCAAGTTATTATGATGTGAGGTTTCAAAACGAAGGAAAAACACAAATATATGAATGAGGTTTCTTTAGAAAAGGTTTTGTTTAGGTACATTCCAAAACTATTTTTATTTTGATTCTATGATTTTTGAGATACAATCCTTTGTGTTTGGCGACCATTGATTTTTAAAACCTTTGGTAAAATTCTACTATATAACAAACTTATTACAAATTTACAAACTTAATTTATTTTTATTATTTATAAGTTTGTCGTCGAGTAAGACTGACGATATTTCAATTATTTTATATCGGTATTTTTTTTTAAATAACCACAGTGCATGATTTTGATGTTTGATATCTACATAACTCTTATACTTGTGGTCTCTTGTGGTAGCCTGAGGTCGGTCCAAATAAAAGATTCAGCACATCCCACATTTTGCAGTAGCAGTTGCTTGGAAATAAATGGTTTCCAATATGATTATTAAAAATATACCTAGATGAAGTTTTATTGAGTCGCTACTTTCGTTTCTTTGGGATGGGTAATCATTGATGACTTTGTATCCCCTTTATTGTCTTGTTTTTAGCCTTTTACCTATATGTATATTATGTTCCTAAAATATAAGAAACCAAGTCCTATCCAATTGTGCTGGTGCGTAGATTTATTAAACTCTGAATGGAGCTTTTTTACCCGAGTGCCGAGGGTTATGTGTTTGGCGTGTATCTATCCATCTATGTATATATTATATGGTATGCATATATTTATGTATCCCTCCTTCGATATTTCCTTTATTACCACGTAGCAATCAAACGGCTGGATGGATTTTGATGATTCTGGTATCAAAAGATTCGTCGCAATTTCCCAAGTGTCCTTAGGATAAAAAAAACACAAAATGTCACGTGGGAAGAAAAGCAGGAGCGATATTCTCTCACATTAAAAAAAATATTTTCGCTATATAGCAATATGGGTTTCAAAATCAAGAGAGTGATAAAGTGTTTTCAAATAATGTATTAGTTTTTGATTTAAAGTAAACCCTCAAAGACAAAATCAGAACGCAAAATTCGTTAAGTCACTTTAGTGAGCTAGGCCATGAGTGATACTAAAATATGTTATAAAACCTTTTCTATGGTCATACAAATCGTTTAGAAAAAACCGCATCAAAATCGATAAAGCCGTTTCGAAGATATTAAGAGTTTTGTAATAAAAAAATGTGATTGCTAGTAACCCCAAAGTGATCTAAATGAGTTATTCAGCCACAGGCGTCAGTATACTGCTGGGACATAGGTCTGCGATCATTACATTTTTATCATTCGTCAAGACTGAAGAAACGATTTCAATATTAAAAAGTACCAAATTTAAAACATTATCTTATTTACTTACCTACATACTTTTAGTTCGGGCACTCGGGGTTTTTTACGTGCCTGTACTACTTTATTACGTGCGTCTGTTACCAAAGTGAGGTCATTCATCGAAAAAGTTAAAGTTTTCATACGCTGTAGAATAAAGGAAAAGGTAGATTTGGGTGATTTTCAATGGGTATAAAAGCTTTGATCAAGCTTGTTCTGATGGCTTGGTTTCGACGGATTATAAATAGAGAGGTTACCAACTTTTGTCGTCACACTAGTTGCAGCTCTATATTTTGTTGAAAAACATTGATGAAATTTTGATGAAAGTTTGTGTTATTAAAACTGTCTTTATAAGATCTTTTGACCATGATCAGGTTGATCACGTAACTTTTGTTGCATTGAACAGCATAAAGCTTTGTGATAACCGATTTTTCTGAACTTACCAATAGTGTTTTTCGTCCGCGTTTTTGTGTCACAAAATAAACGATTTGTGATCCTAATATCCTTACGCTTAGTATAATATTGTTATCTCTTTCCTGTTTTTTTTTGCTGTTGATGTCCTATAAAATCATAAATAAATAAATACAAATGATAATTCGTTTTTATTCTACTTATTGCTCCAACTTTTCAGTCCTGTGTGAGGAAGAGTTCTACTTGATAATATAGTTATCATGCTTTATACGCTTTCGAAAGATCAGAGTTACGGGCAACTTTTTAACACAAGCCCCTATTGTAGACGCTGGGTCCTGAGACATTTTTTTCTTTGACAGTTACAAATTTTAACAAAGATAGGTATACCCTGATAAGTTTCTAACTTTTTTGAAATCTCTTATCTAGGTATCTATCTTTATATATAGCAAATTACGGAAAGACGTAGTTACCCATCATACTAAAGTAACATTAATTATTCACAAGCATGAATTATGTAGCCAGTCATTAGGTCTATGTCTTGTCTTCTAATGCGTGATGGAGGTTTGACGCTGCTTTTTGCTATCGGCAGTGGACCTAGAGAGGTGGGTACATACATAATGTAGATATACTATTAATTAAAAATATTGTATAGATTTATAAGGACAAGGACTTACATCTTGCTGGCTAAAAAAATCATCTTGGGCGTCCTCGCTGGCGCACCCCATGTCTTGAAGAAGAGGAGTAACATGTCGCTCCCAGTCATCCATGTTAGAAAAATTTAAGTTACAAGTAAATAATTACATCAAGCCCTAATAACACAGCTCACTAACTAAACCGACGAGTTAAATCAAACATCTTTCACAAATTTCCACTCCAAGCAATAACAACGCCGCCGATGTTCTCATTTCGCGCCAAAAACTTTTTAATACTTTTCCGATTGCTATTGTAAGTGGCGGGAATTGGATAAGATCGCACACGACACTCGGCTGTCACTAGCCATGCCCGAGCGAAAGAGAAAAACAGCTGATTTGGCCGCGGGCGTATCACGTGCCCGCTGTTACCGGCGCGCATTCAAAAAACGCACTAGAAGAAAAGTCAGTGACAGCAACGAGTGCGAAGTCAGTGTGGCAAGGCGCGGGTTCCCGGCCGCCCGTCGACGCGACCGGAACAGGAGTGCGTGGTGGTCCGCAGGTCGTACGCCCTCTGCGTCGCGCCGCCTCGCAACCCTCTCGTTCTCACCGCACTCCTCTCCATCAACCTGTCCCCCTCCCACGGAGCAGCGACGAACGCCTCCCATGGGCGGCCGCGATTTCCCGCCGTCGGCCGTCCGTGGCCGCAACATGGCCGTATCTCTTCAGACCTTTAGTTACCAGCTCGGCTCCTCATCATCACCATTTCTGTAGCTGCCAAAGAAAATTTTGTAGTCTTCCTGGATAATACGCATCTAGCAATTTTTCCAATTTTCTTCAGGCAACATCACTGAAAATTACGAAGTTTTCAGGGATGCTTAAAACTATTGCAACGAATTAATTTAACTTGGCATTTGAACATCAAGCAACACGAATGAACGATTGATGAATGCGAATGACGATAGGTACTATTGAAACCTCGATAGGTACTTACTACCTGATTTCTGCTCTAGGTTTTAATCGAATCTAATACTCTACTTTCCATCTTTTTTCTTTCCATCTACATCCATGGAAAGAAGTATGCTTGGAAAAAGGAGGCTAGATAAAATTTTAAACGAAACATTAAGAAGACGAACAAAAATAGAAAAAGTTACACTCAAAATAAAAACACTAAAATGGAGATGGACAGGACATACAATACGAGGAAAGGAGGAAAGGAGAAATGGAGCAAAATTATGATGAATTGGTTCCCGACGTACAACAAAAGAAAGCAAGAGAGACCGTTCAAAAGATGGGAAGATTAAATAAAAATTAAAGCAGGTAAAACATAGACAAGAACAGCGAGGAATAGGGACAAATGGAAGAGATTGGAGGAGGCCTTTGCCAAAAACGAGGCAGGGCAAACAAATAGTTTTAATGTGTTAGTGTAGAATGTTATCATAGTTTTCTGTAATTTCTGTAATAAAAGGCTTATAATAATAATAATACTCTACTTTGGATCTAATGTCAAAAGTTTTAATGAGTAGTAGAGTTCTTTGTGAAGGGCTCGTCCGGGGAATAAGTACCACCACGCCTTTTTCTGCCGCCCAGCGTTGCAGTTTCGTTTTGAAGACATCAAGTTGATGGACGCAGGACAGTGCATCGTCCACGAACCTGCTGGGTTGTCTCCACGAACCTGCTGGGTTGTCTCAGTAGGCGGAGAGGTGATACTCCGACGTGGCGCGTCCCCGGGTTGCGGATAGGGGGTCTCGGTTTGTCGACGGCTTCGAGTTGGAAGCTAGCGACAAACCGGCGCGGACAGAACACACGGGGGGGAAATGGGGTTAGAAGTGGCGCCTCTTTGCTTAGCAGAGGGCGCAGAGGATGGAGTTGGGCAGAGGAAAGGAGTTCCTACTCTGACCGAAGTAGTGGAAGGCTCTGAGGGAACTGATGCCACTCAGTATCATCAGTCGAAGAGGTTATGGCAGACTGGTTAATACTAACACCATTGATCAGTTTGTCGGAGAGAGTTCGCCGTCTCGCCAACCGGTATCCATGATGTTGCTTCAACGACCCCTGTTAGGCTTAAAGGGGTACGTCGCAGCATCATGGACCGAAGGGGACTTGCCTTAACTGGCCGGGCCCAGAGAACGGAAAATCTTGAAAACAAAACCCGTGAGAAAACACGTTAAAACCTGCGGATACCAGGGGACCTCCGCAGTAAACACCCTTCCCCGGACACAGAGGGCACTGGTCGGGGTGACCAAATATTTCCCTCATAATCGTGGGACTAAACATGGAAAACTTAATTAATCCGCCTGCGACGTAAGAGGTTGCGGGTTCGATTCCCGCCTCGGAACAAATTTGTGTACGATCTGCAGAAATTTGTTCCGTTAGTCTAAGTGATTTCTATGTATAATAAAAAATATCTATCTATGTAAGTATATAATGTATAAAATATATCAGTTATCTAGTACTCATAACACAAGCTTTGAGTAGCTTACTTTGGGACTAGTTAGTGCTGTGTGGATATCCAGAATTATTTATTTATTTAGTTATAGGTGATGGTTAACACTTAACATCAGGTGGGCCATCTGCTTGTTCCATCAGCTTGTTGTATAAAAAAAGTTCTAACTGCTCTAGGATTTTATTTATTGTACTTTGATTGTTTCCCAATGTCAGTTACATCTAACTTATACTATGTATAGTTAGTAGAATTGCAGAAATTCATTGAATGTATTGGTAGAAATCCTAATATATTGTTTCTTGTTAGATTAGTGTTAACTATGTAATTAATCTGTTGTTTATTAGTTACTGTGTCGCTCTTGTTGTCGTGTGTCGTGTCGTCATAAATAAAAAAAATTTCTTTCTTTAACTGCCTCCAAAACTTAATCAGCGACTGATCTGCAAAAAGCGTAAATGCAATAGTTTCTGTCAACCAATACCATACAATACCACCCTAGAACTCCCTACAGCCTGTAGGGACAGTCTGTAGTTACAGTTTTCGATTTCATAATTTCTTCATTCGTTCTGAAAATTATATCCCTCGTTCATTCATGCAGGCTTGTAGCACTGTCGAGTGGCAAAAAAACGAAAAAAAAGCCGTGCACGGTTATAGGTAAGGCCAATTATTCAGTTTCAGAAGCTTTTAACTTCTTGGGAATCTTCGAGGAATAGAATTATACTTACAATTTTGATTAAAGTACTGAAACATCGATGAACTGATGAACAGTTCAAAAACCTTGATGTCAACGAATCTCTTATAAATGGAAGCTCGTGTCGTTTGATCTCAGAAAGTGGACGCCCTAGAAAAAAAGTCATTTCTTTAAAGTTTATAATTTTAAAACATTGCATGACAAATTCAAGTTATTGTCTATTTTGAAACACTACAATTGCATTGCTGGTATTACGATGAATTTATGGTTTGGAATATATTTTTATAAGTTATTCTTTTTGCAATTTTTTGGTACCTACTGTTTTGAATATTCGCGTTGTAAGTAGGGTAGCTTTTTCTTATACGCTCGGAACTTAAAGCTTTCGACTTTACTCGGATAGTCATTTTAATAATTAATTAAAAAAATTTTGACGACCTCAGTGGCGCAGCGGGCGAGAGTCCGCCTGCGACGCAGAGGTTGCGGGTTCGATTCCCGCCTCGGAACAAATTTGTGTACGATCTGCAGAAATTTGTTCATTGGTCTGGGTGTTTTCTATGTATAATAAAAAATATCTATCTATGTGAGTATATAATGTATTAAATATATCAGTTATCTAGTACCCATAACACAAGCTTTAGTAGCTTACTTTGGGGCTAGATAGTGCTGTGTGGATTGTCCAGCATTACAAAAAAAAAAAAAAAATTCTGTAAATAAACTCTGTATGAAATGTATCCATATTTTTTAGTTAAGTCAGTCCACAATAAAGTCACAAAATATCGGCCGCCGTTATTTAATTTTGAAAAAGATGGCAGTTTCCTTCAAAACTTAAACTTTTAGTATAGCTGATAAGAATATCAAGTCTTGGAACACTTTCATTGCAGTTGCTCACACTTTACATTAAGACCTTAGTTAAATAGTACTTACGCAACTTAAAATATAATAAAAAGCTATGTTACTTTCCAAAATCAAAAAACGAATCTTTTAGAACAACTTGACAACATATTTATTTTTGTGTAGATCGGATAGACCATTCCATGGACACTGATTTGTCTCTTGTACGATCAATCAGTTGTACTCAATAAAGTTTTTATTATTATTATTAATCTGAAATTCAGGTAGTTATTCTGAAATTCAGGTACCTAGATAATGAATTAGGTATTTTATTATTCCGTACGCCATTAAAAGCAAAGTGGGGGTAGGTGGGTAGGTAACCTTACCTACGTATATTTAACATAGTTAAACACTTACGGCGAGCAAAGTTGCAGAAGACCGTACAAGCGGCCAATTAAAAGTTAAATGTCTAATTCTTGTTAGACGCGGGAAGTCCGCCACTAGTGGGGTATGGTAGGAAGGTACTCACTACTAAATTGAAAGTTCTTCATTGTTCGTACCTTTACTTGTGACATGAATTCCCGTTTGGCGTCGATCAACGTGAAATACTAGGCATGATCTAATGCTTATAGAAAAAAATACAACTAACCCCCGGTTTCTGAAAGCGCGACCCTAATCGGTAAGTCACTTGCTATTTCAGCTTTTTCTTCAAATTAGATAGAGATAGCAAGTGACTTGACAGCCGATTAGCATTGATCGGGCTTTAAGAAACCAGGGGCTGGTATTTTAGGTACCTCAATGAAAACTATCAGTGGCCACATTATTTTGTGATGTTTTATCCTCTCCATCATCGCGTAGAAATATCATCATCAGGTGTAGTAGGTAGGTACTTATAAAGGTACCTACCTTTGTGTATACCTACCCCCTCGTAAACGTTACAATTTTATTAACTAAGAAAAGATCCATTGCATAAAAAATAGGGTTGACCTTACATAATTGACGTCAAACTTTTAAAAAACAAGCAAGGATCAATGATACTTTTATAATTTCAATTTACCTAAAATTGAATTTATAAAAGTATCATTGACCTTAGTGCCCAAATTCCCATGTGGTCTGATGGCTCGGGCAAATTTGAAATGACCATTTGGTTTGTTCATCGAACCATCAAGCGATTCAGTGAAGATTCGATCGAGTTCGAGGCTCGAAGATCGTGAAAGGAGCGGCTCGGCTCCTCTATATACTTAAGGCAGTATGTGACGGTTTTTAACACTTGTAAATCTACTAAAATGCAAAAAAATACATGAAAAAAAACAACAACTTTAAAATGGAACATGTACTCGAGCGGTGTGGAAAGATAGAAACGTATAAAATGATAATTTTCTCGATTAAAAAAAATCGTAAAGATGACACTAAATCGATATTTAAAACATCCATTACCAAGAGTTTTTCTTGAAATCATGTCAGTTATATCAAAAGATCGGGATTAATATTTACTAGCGCTGTGTGAAAAAAAATTATTTAATAATACCTAATCTCTGAGAAGAAAATCTAACGAAATCTAGCTGTTCAAGTGCTCGCGCCGAGCAGCCAGTACTCCCGAGACGTTTTGGAGGTTGGAGGTTCTGGGACATCCTCGCCTTAAGAGCCCGGCGACATCGGCTCGCAGTTTCGAGGTGCGATTGGCTATTATTGTATTATTTGTATTCGAACAGTATTTATGCGTGTCACTGGATAGTTATTCTTTCAAACAACCTCCCCGACATGAAATAATAGCCAATCGCACCTCGAAACTGCGAGCCGCTGTCGCCGGGCTCTTAACGCATAATTATGCCAAATCGCCCTAGTTGATTGTAAGATTTTCGTTTTCGCTCACTCAATCAATGAATACTTATGCATTTTTTTTAAATAGACCTATTTTAAAAAATACCTTTGCGTAAAGGCCTTTAGCTCTACCTAGTTACCGATTTCAACAAAACTTTTGGACCTACGACATCCTACTACTAGGTAGATATTACCTAAACGCAAAAGTTGTATTTGTTGTAAGTATAGATGGATGGATGGATGTTTGATATGTACTCTTTCACGCTGGAACGGCTGAACGAATCTGGATGACACTTGGCAGAGATATAGATTACTGTCTGCAATAACTCATAGGATACTGTTTATCCCGTAAGAATACCGGGATTTAAATCTACGCGGGTGAAACCGCAACTAGTATTACATAATGTAATCCTATAAAATTATTCGAAAATTCAACATAAAATTCTAAACCATAGGATTATTACCAAGAACGTGGAACAAAACGTAACTCGTTGTGAGAGCCTTGTATTCAAATTCCTTGGTGAGAGCTTTCGCTATTGAAAACGGAACGTTTTATTTTGACATTTAGTTATGTCACTGTCATGTCATAGGAACACTGACTGACGTTGACGTTACTCATTCCGTTCATTCGTCGAAAACTTCGAATCGAATCGAAGTTTGTTTGCTATCTTTTGAAAACTTTTACAAACTTCTACTTTAATCTAATTACAAAATAACTAAAATGCCTCCTCCAACCGAAATAAGCTACGATGAAATACTGAAATTTATGCTCGAACATAATGGGAAAGTGACTAACCACGAATTGGTGAAACATTTCAAAGTATTTTTAATGAATCCTGATATGAGGGGTGAGTACAATCTCAAATGGTTTATTTCCTTTTACGACATTATTTGACCACGTATCTACCTTCTCTAGATGAAGCAAGAAGTACTTTCAAGAAGCACGTCAATACATTGGCTATAATTAAGAACCAAAACAATGAGAAATGGTTGATTCTGAAGAAGAAGTATATGACTTCGAACGCCAAAGAACATGAAGCTACTCTCGGAAACAAGGTCGATGTTCCAGATAGTGCCCAAGACTCTGACTTATCTCAGTCAGTGCCACCACCCCGTCCCCCATTGCCCTTAACACTTAACCAAGATTTTAGTATCTTGAACAACCTTATTCAAGGCAATAGCACACCAACTCCTGAAACTCCTGCAAGTAATGACATATCTCTGAGTGTATCGAAAGAGAGCTTGTTATCAGTCCAAAGTGATGATGCACCTCCAAAAGTTCATCCTAGGAGAAAATCATCAGAGAAAAGGTCGAGCATACCCAGTACACCTATATCTTCCATTCCTAATCAAGATATGTCTGAAATACTTGAGACAACAATCTCCACGCTAACTACACCACAAAGTGAGACTACATTGATAGATAGTGAACAAACCATATCTGTCAAGGAGCGTAAACAAATGTTTAATAGGATGGCATCGGAGAGTGATATTCTGAAGAATAAACCAAATACAAGTTTTGGTTCTCAGGTATGTTGATTATTCAGCTTGAATAAGTCTTCCACTACACATAGGCATTCTTATTAACTGGGGGGTTTGTCATAACCCTCATTTCTCTTTGGGGTTCCTCATTGTTTGGGTTTTACAGCTTGGTGACCACAATCTTGGTAGGTATTTGGGAGATGTTGATATTGTAGTCTACATACAACTAAAAAGTAAGGTAAAATTGTGTTGCTCATACTGGGAAAATGTTCTTCTCATGAGTCATGCATGTCTTTGTTGTTGAAAGATTTACTTAGTACAAGTAATTTAAGTCCTAACTTTTGGAAAGTTATAAGTCTTTGTGATTATGCTAAGTACAGCACACTATAACGTCTTAAAAACCTTCATATGCCTATATCTGCAAGCATTAAGCAGAACTTACAAACTGACAATAATATTCAATATCTTGATAGTCCAGAATAAATCTATTGGTTTTGCATCTCCATAGGTTCGGCAATGTCTCATATTAGATAGATAGATAATTGTTTATTTTATCACATAATTACTTATAAACACTTTTACAATTTGTTTAACGACAAAAAAGGCCATATTATGGAATAACAACAAACAACTACACCAAGAGCACACACAACAACAAATGTGTAGCTACGTATACATACACACATTTTGCTTGTTTATTTTTTGATGGTCCTCAATAACAATTTTTTCTTATTTATACCATCAATACCAAATACTGCTGGGGAATCTCTTTTTCTCTCTGTCTTCGTCCTCAAAAGGTAACTTTCAAACTAAAAGAGAATCTTAAGACACCTTCATAATCCAGGTAGACAAATAACTTTTGAGCTTTTCTGTGATGGATACATTAAGCTGTCAGTCAGCCGGTCATGATAAAGGATGACCTAAAATATCACTCACCAGAGTTGCCCACCAGATCTTAGAACTTTACTTCTTACTAACCAAAACTTATTCTCGATTACAGTATTCCAAAAAAAACACAGTCATACTTAGATAGAACATAATTTTACTCATCGGGCCTACTTAATATACTTTTTTATAAAAGAGGGGACTCTACTAACACAGGTTATAAAACTTAAAAGAAGTGTCCCAACCCGATTCATTACCTTTGTAATTACCTACAACAAAAATATTTTAGATTTTTGATAAATACTCTTAGCTAAACTTGAACTAATAAAACTAAAATGTAATACAGTTTTAATTGCATTTTGATTAAATGTTTGTCAAGAGATAAGGGTCGAAACAAAGTTCTAAAATGTGTATTGTATTTATTATCCAGTTACTTATTATTAAGTAGAAAATAATGATTAAAAATTATGCGCCGTCTGCGGTCCGTTTTATGTCGCAAAGCACCTGTTGTCGTGGGCCGGTCATTAACAAATATTTCGTGGTGAAGTTACGCTAAAAGCCGGTCAAATTGACAGAAACTATCTGCGGTCGCTTTCTTCGAACTCTTCCCGTTAATTTGCCACCACGGGCTCATCATATTACACTGCTGGACGCATTGATGTTGTGAAAAGCATTGCGTGAAGGCGAGGAGATGGGTTGTCCCGCACTGTAACTTCGTGTATCGTTTTTGTTGGTAGCGTTTTGCTCTGGTTGCCAGTAGTTTTTGTAGTTTTCATAAATAGGTACCTACTTATAAAAAAAGGTTTTAATGCCTCTTACTTAATAATAAGTATACGTCGAGAGAATTTAAAGGGCTTCATAGCCTAGATAAGGTTGAATCGACATGGGCTCTGCTTTGGCGCTTAAGTCTGTTGCGATAACGAGATTCTATAAACTACCTACGTTTTCAATAAAATGAACCTGAAATCATGTTTGGATATGGATTTAAAATATGCAAAAAAAAAAAGATTTCTATTAATTTTAAAAGTGTTTTCCCAACTAGGTGCGTAATAAATTACTTAATGAGGATGTCGATTTTTTTTCGAATATTTTACACTGAGCTATTTTAATAATATGGAGTGCCTAACTTGTGAAGCGTAGGTAGTAACTATTAATAACCAAGTTATGATGCGTTCTAGTAGTTAAATGTTAGGTTCGTATTGTATTGTTTGTTCGATTATAACGCAATCTGTTTACGCTAGGCACACACAACAGACAACCGCGTCAGGGTATACTAATTAAGTCATCGAATCTCTATTTTACAACTCTTTGTTACGTAAAACATTCTTATTGGACTTAAATTCCTTTCACCACACTATTAAGAAACTAGTTTCAGTGACACGACAAGAAGAAGACGGGCCATTCACTAGGTACCTTTCGCTCAGCTTTTGCACAGGTAGACAAGCGAGCTTCTGGAAACGAAGTTCCTACGTTTCCAGATTTTTTTTTTCTTTTTTTAAATGTGTTGTCTAGCGAACGAATGGATATCGTAAAACTTAATGCCATCCATCATCAATACTGCTGCAACCAATCCTGAAGCCAATTGGATCAGCAGATTCGTCATCACTACTCCTTCAGTTTAGGCACCGGTCTTGCAATCTTCACTAAATGGGTTATGTCCGCGTTCATACATGTATCCACATGAATTGTCAGTACCATCCATGTGAAGACATGTGGAGTCTCTAAGTAGAGACAACTTTTTTTTCCAAATTGTTACTTCACTTGTAAGATTAGTAAGTTACTTACGTGTCTTTGTGTGTCGCACTTGTGTCATGTCTGTCATAAATAAAAAAATATTTCTTTCTCCAGGATACCATTGCTCTTTTTCTGCCCTGATTATTCGCAATTATCTTACCATTGTGAGAGCTCCTTTACAAAATGATACTTAGAGATATAATCACGACTTTTCATCTTCACGGCAGATTATCTTCTAAGATCTCGTAATTTCATAAACACACTAAAATTATATTAGGAGGGGGTAGTATAAGGTTCCAAATGTTTCATACTAATAATAATACTAACGAAATATCAAATAAGTAATGCAAAATTTACTTAATTGATATTTCGTATGTGACAAATTGTAATCCAAGTATTAAAATATAACCAGTTGCGCCCCGCGGTGCTACCCGCGTTTAAAAAGTATGTCTTTTTCCTCTATGTCATCTGCCAACCACCCGTAGACACTCCCTCAAATTTTGTTAGCTCTCTAAAACTAAATTAGCTTAAACTTAATTTTATTGACCTTTATTATTGAAAAACTTTCCTTGGAATACATTAATGAAACTATGAATTCGTATCTGCTTTATTAGGAACCCCTGAATATTAAATTGTTTGGGTGTGGGTAAAAGTTTCTGGATAGTCGACACCTGGTGCAGCTAATTGAATTGTAAAACCTTCGTCATGACCCTTTGGCGGTTAAAATGTTGTCGAATATGATTATTATCGATAATAATTTCGAGATCGCGCCAGGATATCGCAAAGAAACGGGAAATCGCCAGTGTTTTTTGTTAGCTTGCTCATAACTCTATATCTTAAACGGGTTTGCATCGGTCGAAGTATTTTTTTTAATTATGTTGGATTTGGGTATTATTATTTATTTATAAAATTATATACTTAAGTAATAGCTAAAACACTAATGACATACCTACATATATTTTTAGTCAATTTTCTTCATTACTTTGTCAAACACATACTTATATGTATGTACCATGTACCTAACCTATTTGTTGAGCGAACTTCACCATCACCGAAGGGTATGTACCTACTTATTCGTGTTTATTTCAATAACATGGAAAAGTAGCAATCCGCTCGTTCAGAGATCAAGCTGTGTTAGAGAAGAGCAGCAACCTTCCAATACGCAACACACCAACCCCAAAGGGCACATTCCAAAAACAACCTAAGAGGGATGTTTGTTTATTGCGAGTACAAAAATTCATATAATAATTTTAAGCTCATTCAAACGGGACCCATCCCCCTACACAAGGGAAGCGTACCTACACAACACGAACAACAAAAGCTGCTAATGACAAATATTAGCCTGCCCCGAGTACGCCTCCACACCTAATGGACTTTACAATTGCTTTATACGACGTATTCACATTGTATATTGTTACCTGTTAAAAAGCCCGGAGAAAGCATAACTTTGGGTGAACATTGTTGTCAGTCTATATACTGGCGGAATAGAGATAAAGAAATACTCCTACGGTTATCACACCTTTGCTAAGATTTCCTTGTTTTATTAAACGAAGTAAGTTGGTACAATACCTTTGGTCTTCTTGTTTCTTCCAAACTTGTCACTGGTATTTGTAGTTTGCTTTGATCAAACGAATGGACGATCTAAATGATTGGACATGCCTCTTTGTGAACCGTGTGATGTCTTCTATATTTCGCGACATACATCAGGTGGGCCATCTGCTTGTTACATCAGCTGGTTGTATAAAAAAAATACTAAGCGTGTATTATTTTGGTGAAAGATCTCCGACGTGCTATAACTGCTGGAGGTGCGAATTGATTGGAGTCAATATTACCTTTTATTATTCAGGGCATACACTTATTGAATATGGCCGCGTGACTCGTGGTCGATTGTCCCTCGATAATTATTGTCGTGTGATTCCAATGCGCACGTGCGCTGCCGCTAAAACCTAAAGCGGGTCATTCGTGATGATGGCTATTCATGTTACTCGTTGTTTTTGTAACTACGTATACTTTTTGTGTCGGTAGGCAAAACATTATCATGGCAATAATATGGCATGAATATGTATACTAAGAGTTTATTTAAATTCTTTCCTACCCATGCGTAATACTTAACCATAATATTCATTTGATGAAATTCCTGGTAATTGTCGTTCTACAATACTGCAAGACAATTACGATTATTTAATTAACTTTATCTTTACACCTCGTAATCATTCACCGCTGCGTTAATCTTCGAAGGAGAACGTTTACCACTATAAATCTTTCAAAAAGTTAGCGCAAATAAGCTTCAGTTTAAGTATACATCATCACCGTTTTGAATAAACGCATAGTCGTTATGCATGATGGAGGAGATAAGATGACACGGTCCGTTGCTAGATGGCAGGAAAATATGACCGATTTCATTGTTTCTCTGCTGCTATTCGGCCTGAGAATCACTTGCAGACATCAACAACGCGGATGCCACATTTAACGAGCCTTGTCGAAGTGATAAAAATAGGAACGGATGAATTAGCTGTTCAAAGATAAAAGTGTTATGCAATCCGATTGCTAATACAAGCTATCTATGGTAATAGACAATTGTAGCCACAGTTTCTCAACCGCTACAACACATTTTTTCAACTAGAGGTGTAAAAAATTCAAACAATAGGACTTTTCGCTTACGTAGACTACTTAATCATAAGCGACAAATTGTGTTATATGTACAAAAGTTTAAAAAGTGAAACAAAACTTGCTGATCGTTGGCGCCAGTGTCTGATGTTATCTTATCTCTTATCTGTACAATGGACTTCGAGACTGCTAATTCTTTATGTCTGCCAACTCTTTAAAACTTATTGCCTTGATTAATTAATTTTGAGCCGGCTTTAGTTTATTGTTTAGTGAAGGGAAATAAAACATTTTATTGTTATCCACTCTGTCTTATAAATTGCGAGAAGTATTTTTATAGTCGACTGAAAAATAAACTGCAACAGTTTGTAAGAAATATAAAAAAATAGTTGAAAACGCAATCCTTTTCATTCCTCGAAGAAAATAAAATAGAACTAAGTATTTGTTTTTTTTCGTAAGTATATAAATAATAAAATAATAATGCTGGACAATCCACACAGCAATAACAACTATGTTGTGCTATTTTCATTATTTACTATGTATAATGTGCGTTTCTAAAATATATTAATTATCTTAAAAAAATATTGTTTCTAAAAATATTTATAAAACGGTTTTAGATGTTATTGAATTAGTGACTAAAACCTAAAGATTATTTCACATTTGTCATCTAATCGATTATTATATGCTAGGCTGTTTGTGCCACCAACAAACTCGGTTATAGTGGCATAAACACAAAGCTCGACTCGAAGTTGTTGAGGTCTAAAAAATTCTCCAGAATATGTTCGCCCCGGACTAAGATCTTGTGATGTTCGTTTCAGTCTTACATTATGCCAATTATAATGTTTCCACTTGCCTTGTATTACCCTTTCTTAGTATGGTAAGTCTCAGTTGGCCTTTTTGTTAAAGAGTTCTGTCGAAATGATCTTGGTTCCATCATCTAACCAATGGCATTATTCTTTATGACATAGGAGATTCCTTGCCCCAAACCGTGTGAAAACACAACGTGATCTTGAATTTTATTCTTTATGACATAGGATATACTTTGCCCTAACCGTGTGACGTCACAACGTGATCTGGGTAAACGAAAACGCGATTGACGCGTCATAGTGAATAACGCCCTTGGATCAACTGTTTTAAAGTTATGCTGTAAAAAACATACAATGCCAAATCGCCTAAGTCGCCACTAAAATATCGTACAATGATATCGACGGTTTTCATGGCGCGTCGCCGCCATCTATTTAATAAGGCACAGCGCGAACGCACCACGGGCTGGACGCACGACTAGAGTAGCGGCTAAAGTACGACGCCCTGTTGAGCGGCGAGCAGGGACGTCGTATCAAGCACGCACGATGACCAAAACACCACAGTTATTTCAAAAAAGACATGTAGATTGCCAGTTCGCTCACCCGTTCTATTCCGTATTTTGTATTCATAGCATAAGACCATGAAGTACCTACAGCGAAAAGTTATACAGAACCAAGGAATTTGGATACTACGTACATCATCTTAGTACAGAACAGTCACAGAGAAACATGTCTGTCAACATGACTTAAATATAATATTGTGTCCCAGCTTTACACAAACAGGTAAGTTCCTAGCTCTGGTAACAGATTTTAACCCGACTGAACGACCTTGGTCTTGGCTTTATAGAAGTACCTACACTTTCTTCATAAGAAGGTCTAGAGTTACAACTTAGAAGTGCCCCAAAATTTTGGTCGTCCTAAACAATAACCAGTTCTGATGACGGCCAATAAACGCATATTAGGTATTCAGGGTGATGCTGGGACTTCTCTCTTTATTGTATGATTAGAAATTTAATAGTTATTATATCTATATCTACGCACAAAATGGTTGTTTGCGATTTTTCGAAAATGGGTTCAGTGATTTTATAATTTTTATATCCTTCAGCATGTCAAAACGTGCTAGCGAGAGTCACATTAGCTCTAAACGAGCAATTCTTGTATATTGATTTATATATAATCTAAATCTCAGAAACGGTTCCAACAATTTTCATGTGATTTAGTATACAGGGGGTTTCGGAGACGATAAATCGATCTAGCCTGGATTCATTTTTAGGAAATATTGTTTTTTAAACAACCGAGCAAAGATCGATCTCCCTGGTATTCTAATGCCTTTAAAAGAGTAATTCTTGTATAATATATTTTTTTATTTACTAGCGATTCGCCCGCGCGCCCCTGCTTCTTACGGGTGCACATCATGCATGTATTATACATATAAACCTTCCTCTTGAATCACACTATCTATTAAAAAACCGCATCAAAATCCGTTGCGTAGTTTTAAAGATTTAAGCATACATAGGAACATGGGGATATAGAGACAGAGAATGCGACTTTGTTTTATACTATGTAGTGATAATCTGAATCTCAGAAACGGCTCCAACGATTTCAATGAAATTTAGCATGCAGGATTTTTCGGGGGCGATAAATCGATCTGGCTAGTATTCAGCAACCGAGCAAAGCTTGATCATCCAGGTATTGTTTACATTATAAGAGACAGCTTTGAAGCTATCAGGCAAACCGTATTCCTGATTTGCAGAATACGGAACAGTCGCAGTGTCATTATGAAGACACTAAGGGATAAGTATATGTCGTTGCTGAGGAATGCCTTGAGCAGAGAGTAAAAAGTAGGATACCCTGGTTTCTTATTCAAATACAAATTCTCGGCATAATGCACTTCGTCTCGCATTCTGTCTATCATCAATACATGTATAAAACCAAGTCGCTTTCTCTGTCCCTATATCCTTATGTCGCTATATATGCTTAAATCTTTAAAACTACGCAACGGACTTTGATGCGGTTTTTTTAATAGATAAGAGTGATTCAAAAGGAAGGTTTATATGTATAAATACATGCATGATATGAGCACCCGTGCAAAGCAGGGGCGCGCGGGCGGGTCGCTAGTGTTAAACTGTACTGTATTTTACTTATCCAAATCATTTATAATACCGATTTTAATATTTAGATAAATATAAATAAACTGGCTTAGTTAGGCTTTCTTACTAGTTTTGCTAGAATTATGATTTTAATATAAGGGCTGGTTATTAGAGATAATAAATTTTGTATTTAGCAATGGGATACGAACAGTTGAAATCTCTCGAACTTCTCGTCGTTCACTTCGACACAGGTTTTACCTTGTAATAGCATCTCGGAACTAATTCTTTGGAACTAGCTCTTGGGTATCAAGTTGGTATCAAGTTTAACCAGCCAAGCAAGTTGAGCGCAATCCCGAAAGAAAAAACAACGGCTAGACACAAAAACAAATTGATACAAATTTAATTGTTACTTCCTTGGAATGAAAAACTAACAACCTACAAACTTAATCTTATTATTAAATCAAACACATCACATTAAGGATGTTATCTTGTCAATATCGAAGTCTCTAACAGTGAGGCCTATAGTGTAGACATAAATATGTAACGACAGGTGGTAAAGTGGTCATGCTGCGAAGCGCACGCCCAGTCTACCAGCAAGAAACATTGTATATTTATCAATATATTGCTCGAAATTGAACTGTATTGTAATGTATCCGACGGTTTTTAATTACATCCAATAATGCTCATTACTTACGACCTATGGCATGTCGCATTAACCGCAGCGCAAGCCTGAAGACGGGAGAATTCGAATTTATTGACCATTAATTCAAAATATTATTTTCACAATATAAGTACTCATTTATTAATTTTGAAATATTAGGTTCCGATTAATTTATATGTGTCGTTAAGATATTTATTACGTATGTAAATATCGTCTTTGTTTATAATCTAACCTTTGTTTTCTTAAGTGATATTCCATTGTTTCTTACGGTATAAAATTAATTTATATCATAACACACATACACCTTCGAGATCTCTAATGTATAGTGGGTTCAAATATACATTATAAGTATAAAGAACCTACTAGAAATATGCTCGCAAGCATGACTATTATTATTTAGGTAATTGTAGCTCAGTCAAAATCAATGGCGTATTCAAATTTCAAGAATTATTTTTGAAATCTTTGGATTTCAAATAAAGTATAACTAATAATTAATTACACAGGTTTTTAACTAGTTTGGGAACCTATGGATTAAAAAATAATACTGTATCTGTATCTGTAAACATACAATAGTAAAGTTTTTACTTTACTATAAGTAAAACATACCAACCATATCTACTAAAAATACCGTACTAACCATCATCCCCTAACTATTTATATAAATGTACCTACGTTTGTCAAATTCTAATATCTGATGTTTTTACAGGGTGTTGACGAAGAAGACAGAGTGTCTGTAAGTATTTGATTTTTATTTCTTCATAAAATCAGTTCATAGATATACTTTGACAGACAGCCTACGTAGCTCAGTTGGTAGTAGCTATGCCTTCTGCGCCGTAGGTCGTGGGTTCGATTCCCACCGTGAACAAACATTTGTGTGGTGAACATAAATGTTTGTTCTCTGTCTGGGTGTTATATAATATTATAAGTATGTATTTACAAAAAAAAAAGTATTATAAGTAGTATATCAGCTATCTGGTTCTCCCATATTACAAGCATAAGCTTAGTTTGGGGCTAGATAGTGCTGTGTGGAACGTCCACCAATATTTATTTTATTTATTTACTTTTATTAAAACTGGCTCACAACTTTGTCCTCACTGCTAATAATATAATAATGTGTAAGAATGTTTGTCTGCTCTGAACTACATCTTGGGAAGAGTAGTAGAGCTCTTTGTGAAGGGCTCGTCCAGGGAAGTACTACCACCACGTTACCTACCTTTTTCTGCTGCCAAGCAGCGTTGCTGTGTTTCGGTTTGAAGAGTGTGGTCGCCGGTGTAATTACAGGCACATGAGGCTTAACATCAGTATGCCTAAAGTTGATGGACGCAGAGCAGTGCATCGTAGGGCACGTTCCTATCGTGCGTGACTTACGAGGCAATGCTTTGTTATAGGTGTTGGTTACCACTTAACATCAGGTGGGCCATCTGCTTGTTCCATCAGCTGGTTGTATAAAAAAAGGCATTGGTATCGAAACAGAAACTCAGAAAGGAACTCTTTGAGACGACGTCCTTGATGAATCTAATAGGTGTCAGATAAACACTGAGACGACGTCCTTGATGAATCTGATAGGTGTCAGATAAACACTGAGACGACGTCCTTGATGAATCTGATAGGTGTCAGATAAACACTGAGACGACGTCCTTGATGAATCTAATAGGTGTCAGATAAACACTGAGACGACGTCCTTGATGAATCTGATAGGTGTCAGATAAACACTGAGACGACGTCCTTGATGAATCTGATAGGTGTCAGATAAACACTGAGACGACGTCCTTGATGAATCTGATAGGTGTCAGATAAACACTGAGACGACGTCCTTGATGAATCTAATAGGTGTCAGATAAACACTGAGACGACGTCCTTGATGAATCTAATAGGTGTCAGATAAACACTGAGACGACGTCCTTGATGAATCTGATAGGTGTCAGATAAACACTGAGACGACGTCCTTGATGAATCTGATAGGTGTCAGATAAACACTGAGACGACGTCCTTGATGAATCTGATAGGTGTCAGATAAACACTGAGACGACGTCCTTGATGAATCTAATAGGTGTCAGATAAACACTGAGACGACGTCCTTGATGAATCTAATAGGTGTCAGATAAACACTACCAAGCCTAGAAGTTATATTGATTGAATGTTTTGTAACAGCTTGATCAGAAAAGTGAAGATCCCTTGGATACAAATCAAAAGCAATGGATACTATGTGCAGCGAAAGGGGAGTACCACGCGCTAGCGAAGATGTGCAAAGAAAATGCGAAGCTAGTAAAGACGAAGGTAAGTCTTAAATTTTATAGCTCACGGTAAAACACTTATTCCTTCTTTTACTGACTGGTGAAAAATACAATGCGGTGGAAAGAGTCAACGCGGTCTAGGTTTTTTCAAGGGCAAAAGAAGAAAGGAATAATCCTACTAATATTATAAACGCGAAAGTTTGTAAGTATGGATGGATGGATGGATGGATGTTTGTTACTCGCCGGAACGGCTGAACGGATCTGGATGAAACATGGCAGAGATATTGGTTATTATAGTCTGGAATAACACATAGGTTACTTTTTATTCCGCGGGAATACCGGGATTTAAATCTGCGCGGGTGAAACCACGGGGCGCAACTAGTAATAAATAATGCTGGACAATCCACAGAGCACCATCGAGCCCCATAGTAAGCTACTCAAAGCTTGTGTTATGGGTACTAGATAACTGATATATTTAATACATATACTTAGATAGATATTTTTGCTATACATAGAAAACACCCAGACCACGGAACAAATTTCTGCAGATCGTACACAAATTTGTTCCGAGGCGGGAATCGAACCCGCAACCTCTGCGTCGCAGGCGGACTCTCGCCCGATGCGCTACTAAGGTCGTCAAAATAACTTTATTAAAATGTAAAACTACAAGTACAAGTAACTAATAGTACTACTGTAGTTACAATTCAGCAGTTGAAAGGTAGAAACACTTAGGGTTGTATATCGAGATGTAAAAGGTAAAGTATAAAACTTCTTATCAACATTTCCCTAAAATCCCATTCAAAATGAGTGGATCTTAACGGATGTTACATCACATCCGTGGGTTTTTAGACGTTAGGAGTCCAAGTGAGAGCACATGTCCAAAAGGTGTGCTTCTAATTGGGTCTCGGAGAGCGTGGCCTCAGCGGCGCCAGCCAGCACCCCCCGTCGCATGCTATCTTGACATATCTCCGGACGTCCCTTGTTTCATTTTATGAGCCATCTCTCAAGTCCCAACTTTTTTCTAACTATTGTTACCGCTGCTATTACCACTTATGCACTTGATATATAGGCGTTATATAAACCGTAGAATCGCCAATTCTAATAAAAGAATAATTATGTGTATTTCTCGGCTCTGTATTATATTTTAATAAAAAATATATAAAGTCAAAAGGTTATTCAATAAAATCACAATGATCATATTGAAACGTCTTAAAGCTAGGTGAATCTAGGTGCCAGTTCTACACAACCAAAGCCAAAACAATTATAATGTAGTAACTTAGTAATATTGATGGAGTCTTCTATTTTTGTGTGAGCATTGACGGTTGTGAGATATTCATTGTGTGATAAAATTGCCACAGAAAAAGAAAAAAATATAATAACTTAGATGAAAAAACTACTGAATGAAACGTTATATTGTTTTTTTTTTTGTATACCATTAATAAGCAGTAAATCCGGATCTAAGTTAATTTATAATTTTGTCGTCCTAACGTCGCCGTTGGGCTGATTACGGAGTACATTACTTTTATTGAATACGCAATAAAAAAGGTAATGATAGCATTCTCTTTTATTGATTCGTTGTAAATCAAGGGTCGACGCAATTGGATTTGAATTTTATTGGCATCCTGTCGTAGGTACGTGAAGTTGTTAACCGAACTTAATGATAGTAAGTCAGGAACAATACTATAACATAAACTTGGTACGTAATTACTTATTACACTGTTTACTGTCAAGTACCAAATTAATGGATATTCGTGAACCTCAAAGTAATAGCTCCAGAAGTCTTCTAAAAAAAATGAAATTCTAAAACATGTGCATGTTCTTGCTTCCATTTTCTCTTCTCCCGGTTTCTGAGCTAATAAAGCAACAGTAAATATTGTCTGACAATATGTAACACGTGTTGCTACTGTGCCATGCTGGTCGGCATTTGTCGTCTTCCTTTAAAAAACTTTTGATGCTTATTTTCGTATTTGCCCGTTTGATGACGGAATTATAGATTTGTGGAAATTATCTCTGTGTGTGGGTTCTTATGACTTTTTTATTGTAAGCAGTGCTCGAGAGCTCTTTGAAAGAAATTTAAATACGTCAACACAACTTCCTTTCTCTACCTTTTAACTTAAATATTTTGATATTAGCTTAGCGATGAATAATTATTAGTACAATATGTAAAATATGGTCAACGTGTTTGATGTTTTTTACAAATAGTTATTATTTGATGAATGGAAAGATGATTGAACAGAAATGATAATAAATAGCGTCTATTGCATATAATACAGTAAATTTAAAAAGGGTATGTTTTTTTGCCTGATACGAAACACACATCGTTTTAGTCTAGTTGGAGTTTTAGTCTTCGCTAAGTCGTGGGTGGTGGTGCGCCAATGGGTTTATCTCTTCGAAAAAGTTGTGAGCTCAATGCCTCAACCGTTGAAGATAAACATCTTAAGGAAACCAGATAGTATTCCAGTGGCATCGATGGGCTTGCTACCTGTATATTAATTTAATATTAGGCAGTACCTATGACAGCCTCAGCTCAAATAAAAAAAAATATAGTTTACGATTAGTTTGTACTTGGTACTAAAAATATTTTTTGTCTATTTATGTTTCTATCTATATAAGACTAGTTATTATATTTTAGGTATTATGTTTATATATTTATCTATATGTGTATGTAATATATATATAATTATATTCATTTTGCATGTAGGTACTGTATCTAATTTATTAGGATTTCTCTCCTATTACTTCAATGTTTTTCTTTTAAGTATGTTGTACACCTTCCCACCACTATAATCAGCTCTCTCTATCCTCTAAGGTTTGCTGGAAGAAAACTTTATATAGGGTCAAGCTCGCCTTTGTACATGACTATTATGTATTTTTTGTGTAAATCACTTTGTGTACAATAAAGAACAAAGAATAAAATATCTGAGAGGAAAAGAACCATGGTCTACCACGGTAGGTCCACTTACAGGCTCATGACTTCGGTCCTCCATGTCTGGAGATCTCGAGATATCACCAAAGAGGGAATTTCTGTTATAGTTTTTTCTCGTTTTCTTTTCCTTGTTATAATTGTGTTATCTAAGTTTTTGACAAAGAACGCATCACTTACGTATTATGATCACTTCTCGTACTAAAATCGGTGCCTGACTTGAAACAATGTCTAAAATTAGCGCTGTCTCTATTTGCCATTACGCAATGGCGTAATGGCAAATAGAGACAAACGCCATACCATACCCTTACGCTTACCATTGTAAGAGATCGCAAAAGTTTAAGCATAGTTTATCGTTTGACTATTTTTTTGTAGTAAGGCCTTAATGTTTCGTAGTTGGTGATCCTTTCAAAATCAATTCGTTAAACTTTAATTGTGTTCTAACGATCGTGTAATTGTATTGATAAGGATTTGTTTGGTTCATAAAAAGACGAAAGTTCGGCATTATTATTGTTGATTTACGGCCGATGGAATCCGAACGGGGCGGAGCTGTTGATCCAAGTAATTAAATCCAAATCATTTGATGTTGCCATACCAACAGTTATATTGATAGGATCCCTTTATGGTATTGTTATGTTAATTACAAACAATACAGAGAGAGGTTTTTTGACCATCGAGACGTTATCTAAGATCTGGTGTAAAATCGGATACATTGGCGAATTGGATGGATGTTAAACGACTATACACTATAGTCACGGTATGCATACCCACATATTTCAAGTTACTTAGTACAAAAAAAATTTAATAGAGCAATATCGGTAATAGTTTATTTTAGTTATTAGGTATCAACGTACTGAGTTTGAGCGTAAAGTAATAATGTCGTAGTGAAGCGGAACCGTTAAAACTCCTAAAAAACAACAAACAAACATTCGAACAATTAGTATTAAATGTATTTGTGTGTGTTGCTCTTATTCTGTCGCGAGTCGTCACGAACAAAAACAATACAATTTTTTTTTACCTTAATATATTTCTACTTAGAATAGTTTACGAGCTTTAGTCATTTCAAATAACAAAAGGCAATATTATTATCCCTGATCCCGTCTAAAAATACACATCCTGTATTATCGGTAGTTGTATAAAGTATTTTATAATCATTGAATGACTACTTAAGGTTTTTATTATGTTTGTTAATAACATTAACGATACCCCACAATAAACCTATAGATTGGCATGCCCTAATTGGTAAGTTTACGTCAGATGTAATTACAACTGTTTCTATACACTTTTTGTGGCGCCTTCTCTACGAGCTTTGAGACGGGTATATGATTTCAGCAAAAAAACACTAAACATTCGTCTAATATTTCGGCTGCACGCGCTATTAACGCCAACTCGACGGTGGGAGTGTCGTTCGTAGCGAAAGCAATTTACGTCCTGATTTATACGAGTCCGAGTCATAGGTTTCGTTGACATCTCTCAGTTTAATTAAGACACTGATTTCCTAGTGATATATCTTCATTTTTACTAGAGGTTTTTTGAATTGATCGATTAACGAGCTCAAGCTTGATCTGTTTTATTTTATGTTTTTTTTGTGGATTATTAACCGTGGATGTATTTGATTAGAAAATACGAGCGTAAAAATATAATACAAATTACGAAAATTCTTCTCAAGACCGGAAATCAACGAAATCGATGCTCCAACGGGCTCATTTGTTACGGTCGCTTGTTATTTGGTGAAGTGAAGCACAACGGCAAGAACTTTTGGTTTATTGTTTTTTTTTAGTTGTTTAAATGGGTGTGCTAACTTCTCGGATGTGTAGACCGGCGCCAAGTCGGTGTAACCTGAGATTTGACGCCGCGCCTCATTTGACCCATCCGTCGAAGCGCACGCCATTGTTTGGTATGCATGTTGAACACACGTGGGGAGGGCAATAATGTTTCTTATTCTATATTTTTTGAATTGTCACCCGACCCTAAAATTAATGTTGTCTATTGTAAAAGGTTTATTCATCGTAAAAAACATCTCTACTATAATCTGTTCTTTATAAAATCGATTGTGAAACATAAAAACAGTTAAATTTGATTAGGTTAGGTATTTTTTCCTAACATTGGCATACTTAGAGTCGTTTGACAGCATGCTTAAACGCAATACCCCTGGTGTCCTGTTTGTTAGAAATGCATCTTATATTTATACTAATACCTAGTTAAAATTAATGGTCTTCCTTTTATTTCTGACATTATGTCATTTAGCAAAAAAAATATCCCTATGATGAAGCCTTTCGATCGGTATGATAAAGCTACAGGCTGATTATTTTTCTCATGTAACGGGTTTGATTCCCGGTTCAACCACAACACAATTTAAATATCTATGATTGCAGTTTAATTTGTTTTTAGAATTCAAATAATGTCTTCTTTCAGTAAAATGTTCCATCTACAATACTCAAGGTACTTTCCCTCCATGTGGCACAT
Source organism: Plemyria rubiginata (assembly GCA_963576535.1). Classification (NCBI taxonomy): domain Eukaryota; kingdom Metazoa; phylum Arthropoda; class Insecta; order Lepidoptera; family Geometridae; genus Plemyria; species Plemyria rubiginata. The sequence goes on from OY754905.1 coordinate 9,996,051, forward strand.
CCGTGGGACGCCCTGTATTGTATTCCCCACTGTTAGTATCTGCGATTAGACGGTATTGGATGGACTGCGTGCGCGACCATCTTGCGCGTCCCGCTCGCTGTACTAAACTTCACCTTGTTTGTGCAAGTCACTTCGACAAGAAGTGATTTCTAACACGATGACTTGGCGATATTTTAATGGTTGTTTGTTTAGTGGTTCTACCTAACTCGTGTATCGACCTAATCATATATGCCCATAGTTTTGTTTTTATATCAACGTTTCATTATAGAGTTCATGGGCATGTGATGTTGGGCGCAATCAAATTTGAAAGGAGACAGGTTAGCTTTCGTGCCGCTTAGTAATTTCTTTCTGGCGCCAATAGGTGTTAGCAAGGTCTGCCTGATTGAATTTTCCATAGTTTATGCCTTAGGTAGTTTAGGTTTCATTTTTTTAAATGAAATTCATGTTATTTTTACTGTGTATTGATTTGTATAGGTAGATTGTAGTCCATAGATTAAGAAGTTGAAATTTTAAAGCTATTAAGGTCAAATAGTTTTGTCTTCAAAATCATACACTCTCAAAATATTTGATAACCACTGATCGTGTATAAAATACAATATTTAATGGGCCACTGCGTTAGGCCACGCCGCGCCGCGCCGATCCGCCGTCGCCACCGGCCGCCCGCCGCGCGCGACGTGATTATTTTACTTACTTGGTAAATGAACCTAACTACATACGTATACTAACACAAATGTCCACGGTAGACACCCCAAACATACTTTTATTATTAATAATTACAGTCTTGTCTTATTACTACGTCAATTATTTTATGTAACATGATATTAAGTAGAAGTATACGTTATTATCCAAATAAATGGACATTACCAATATCTGAAAGAAAATCCTCGCCCTCTTCGAATTCGAGCAACAAATACCAAACTATTTTATTCACTCTAATCACTCCAGCTTTCGTCGGCGGCCTTACTTATATGTACCGTAAATAGATTATACTAATGTAATACCAAAAAAATGATTTTATTTCTTTTAATGTTTATGTTTAATCAAAATCGATCCAGCTCTGGCATTATTGAGTCATATAAATACTTTCGCATTTAAAGCATGAAGTTGAAATAAATATATGACTTATACTTTATTACTACTACATTTAAAGTACAAGAAGATGAAATTACTAATTTAGTAAAAATATCGCAATTATCCAAGCATATTTCAAAAACGGAGATGAGTCAGTTATTGCAAAACACGAAAGCATGCTAGCTAATTGAAATTCAGCATGAAAGGGATAATGAAGGGGCCTCACAACGCCCGTAGTCTGCTATTCGTCAATCCGTTGTAAGATCGTGAAGTTAACATCGCACGAGAAACTACTACAAACTGTTGTAGAATAGGAATCCGAGCTTATCTTTGAGTTTTGATGTTGACCTAGAGGTGCACTTCCAATAGAATCGGTGACGGTTAAAATGAAAATATAAAATGAAAACTCACTGATTACCTGTCTGCACCTACGTCTTTTCTGAGAATCGACCACTTATTTTTTTTAATTTTGGATTTCTTAATCGATAGTTTGGATTTCGTTCGTTTTCCGGTGGGTTTTTTTATGAATATGCGATAAGCCCCAAATTGGTTAAACTCAAGTAGACGCACGGATATCACCCGACTGCTTGTAGAAGTATACCAACGACTGTTAGTCAGACTAGTGAGTAAGTTTTTATATGCACTTTCTCACCGAAATTCATCGTATTCTTACAAGTTTCTTAACATGTACCATGTAATAGTGCGGTCACATTTATTTTAGCGTCGACTCAAAATGTGTTAACATTTGCAGAGAGTTCATGTACGCTTGTACTTCAGTACTCTGTGGTTCTTGTGACAAATGATCCCACTTTATACACGTTCAAACTTCTTCTCGACATTTTCTCTGCGCGTACCAAAATATCTTCTCGTGAAATGTGCACGGCTCTATCTGGCTGAGCTGCTAGGTATACTTGCCAAATTATGACTATTGAAAAACAACGTCAAGTAATAAGTTAATTGATCATTTTACTTAATTAAAATCAGTTCGAATATACTTCGAGGTACTTCGTAAACTGCAACCCTTACATATAGGTATACATCCTTACCTACATGTCCGGAAAGTCCTGAAACTCAGTGAACGCAAATAAAATATGGAAGCATGCCTACCGCTAGAAAAAAGCTCAAACTAAACCTATCCGCAACAGTTTGAGTCAAGCCCATGGAAGTAGAAATATCGTAATAAGGGACCTAAACAATGGTTGGAATTATTAAAATCAACAGATAACAGGAAACAAGAACGACTTAAATTTTATTGTCACAAGCTTATTTATTCGTAGGTCACAAGGGTTCCGATGACGGGTAAGTTTGTACCACAATGTCTTCAATTTTGGTATTATATCAAGATAAAAGGGATTTGTCTTTATGAATAATCAGGTTAATGCTTGTAGGTACTCGTACAGTACGTACTGTCCTCAGTACCCCAGAACGCGGGTATTAAGATACTGGTTCACAGTCCTTGATGCGTTTGACCTGTTTTTAGCTTTAGGTGGTTTTATTCGTTTTCTTTTCGTTGATGCTTTCGCTCCTATCAGCACACTATGGCGTGTGGAACAGCGACACTGCTTTGCCTGTCTCTCTCTCTCCCGGATTGCGTCAGGAAGTTTTGCTGCTGTTATTAGTTTATAGACTGTTAAGAATTACGCTTTGGGGAATCGATGATGTAAATTAATTCTACACTTTGTAGACTTCTGTTCTGATAACAGATTCTGTTCTGGTTATTTTACTCGGAACACAACAGTCGCATTAATGTCTTAGATCTTAGCCAATGTGTTTAATTGTTGGCATATTAATAGAGTACGCAAAATCAATAAGCAATAGTCTAATCTAAATCATAAAAAAATATTTCAATAGGGCAGGGCAGACACGTAAGAAACCGAAGAGTGCCACACTTGCCATCTCTAAAAACGCGAACAAAGAAACTGATTGAAACAGACGAAAATAGAAACCACGAATGTAATAAAACTGGTAGTAATTACTTGGAGCGTCGAATTTTAATTTGCCAGATCTGGAGCTATTGTACGTAAGGGAGATTGGTGCGCAATTTATGAAACCCGAATGGGATACGATGCGAGGGAGAGACCTCGCACTTTACCATGGAACATTAATTAACCAAGCTGAATCTACATACGGCGCCACAACAACGTACAGGGCCCACTGGTGGCAAGAGCGTAGATTTACGACTCGTTCGACCACCATCTATCGGATAAACTAATTGCAGTGCAGAGCTATTGTTTCCAAACACTAAGCAGAAATAGAGCCTGCAGTTCGAATGGCGAGTTAGGACCGATTGTAAGCCGGGCCATCGAGGACAATTATTCGATTGTCTGCTTTGAATACCCTCTGATGTTTGGTTGCGGTGATAAACTAGTTTTAGTTCCTATTGTGGTATTCATTCTGCGTTCAAACAATATCGCCTGAGGCGCATTTGAGTTCGTATAAACTAGTGATGAAGTTTTTAGACCGCTAAAAGCCCTCAGTTTACCTCAGCCACTGCTTCAGTCAGTTAAATGTGACCTTTATCGCATTAGACATAGACCAAACAAATATGTGTTTTACAATCCCGTAAAAAAAATCATTGGAAAAATGCGATAAACGAACCAACAAACGTTACTGAATCGAAACTTTTGTGGAATAATGCACAAATAAAGGATAAACCGTAGTTATGTTTTACGTACGAGGGTGGATAGCGTCATCGCATGTCGCAGCTTCGCCCGCCGGCGGCGTACAAGCCGCGTGCCGCTCGCTTTCGGCTATTCGCAAACAAGCACTCACTACCCTTATCTACTCAATCTATTTAAGTCCATTTCGGTCCTTATTGGACTTGAAACCTGCGGCGGGATAAATTCCATTGTGGTTTTCGTCGACTGTAGATACACAGATCACAAGCACATCAAATGATTTTATTTAATTATAAATCAATCATCAATTTTATAATTTAACAAGATGTTTTACTCTTGTTTAGGTGGCTCTATATAAGCGTTGCTAATAGATATGAAAACTTTTAACTGAATTTGGATCCATGTTGCTTTTCGGCTGAAGCTAAAGTGAAAGTCAGAATCTTATAAAGACATGACTCCACATAAAAATACACTTGTGAGCAATGAATCTAAATCAAAGCATTGTTGCATCCGAAGACTTAGCGTCTTTGGGTATGGAATAAATAAATACAAGTGGGTTATTAAATTTATTTAGATGGTAATAAATAGTTTATGAAGTCCTGTAATCTCTACAAGCAAAAATTTTTCGTTTCGCAGTGTTATTCTGCTCCTGAGGGTTGAGTCGAATTTTTTGCTGTCGAGTGTAGCAACCATCTCACATTCACTCGCATACACGACTGGTAAAATACTTGAGTTATTTATTTCAGGTATCTAGCGCAATAAATGATCAATAATTTTTGTACACTGAAACTATTACAATACGGCCGAGTAATATTGGAACGACGAAGTTGAGCCTTTTCCAAGTGATTTTAAAATTACTAGGCCATTTTTACTAAGCTAGGCAGTTGGCTGCTATTTCGGCCGACACTTACATAGTACTTTTCTCTGATATGCGAGGTAACAATAATACTTTCTGATTTTCATCCTGCCAACCCGACAGCGCGCGTTCATTGTTCTGTTTATAAACTTGAAAAGAAAAACTGTTGGAAATTGCTGGCGTGTTCGTTGCGGACCGAAAGAAAAAGAGAACCGATTGACGTATTGTTTTACAAGCTTTTATTAACTTGCAATGTTCGAATGTTAGTTTAAAGGAAAATTAAAACCACTTGTCCTACGGGGTTCAACTTTACATGTAGGATTACAACCTATGTGCATTTATATTTATGGAATAAATCAACATCCAGGATTAGCTCAAGGTCTTAAACGGTCAACAGCTCGGGTTTTTTTGTCAGCGTTGTTGTTATAATTATGCAATTTCCAATCAATTATGAAAATGGTTTGCTATTCCCTATTTTCTGGTTAGAATAAGTTTAGAATTTTTGCAAAATACTAACGAGATGACTCCCATGAGATATTTCCATGATATTTTGCTTATACAACTTGCTGATGCAAGAAGCAGTTAGCCCATGTGATGTTAAGTATTGTTATACTGTTGATTTTTCTAATATAAAATCGTGTAAAAAATGCAATACCGGCCGTTCATAATCCCCCTTTTGTACCAAAATGATTCCAATTGGTTAATCCATGAAAATGGCGCAGGCGTCATCTTGTATCGATTCACTTTCATCTCGATCTACACAAGTACGTACAGAGCTAATTCACGACAAAAATAATTATAGCAGAGAGGCAATAGGCAGAGCTCGAGGTGCTCCGCTAAGCCACTACAATTCGTTTGCGGCGGCATTGAGCGGCTTGTAAATCAAAGGGATTCTACATAATTAAGCTCATAATTAATGTAAAGACTCCTTTATTTATAGGCGCAGTCATTCTTAAAATTGCTCCCGTTTTGATAAGGCGGCCCTAAGAGGATGTGATTAACACATGTTACATGTTAATGGGTGTAGATAATGACATCAAGTTGAATTTCAACTTTTTATGAGTGCCTTTTTATTTGGGTATTGGAATCTCCTTTCCACGTTTACTAATATGGGAAATCGTGTAAAAAGCCGTGAATAGAAAAAAAGCTTAAAATAACGGCCTTAATGCAGTAGTTTTGATACACAAGCGTCATAAAAATTATTATTTATGAATTATGTTTCCTTCATATTCTTGGGCATAATGAAAATGTCACATCTAGACAGGCAGGAAATGTATATTTAATAAAAGCAGAAAAAACTTTGGTAGCCGAGTGTGATTTACTACTTGAGCTGGTAATATATTTTGTAAATGCATGAATGACAGTCGAGAAGAGTTCTTCATTGAAGCCCCTAATACGCGCGTGAGTTTCGTTTGAATTATGCCCGCCACCACCGCATCGGGACTGACGACGGGCTCCCTATTAATTTGTTTATATTAGAGATGTTCACTTGCGCAGTCAATCACGATTGTCGTCGACCGACCGATATACGATTTGTTTTCGAAAGATCTTAACCGTGTTTTGGTTATTTCGGTACAATTGAAGCTTTTAAATTTAGTGTCACCGCAACTCTCCGGAGACGCCTGAGACATTTGTCTCGGGATATTTATCGCCTCGGCTAGGAGAGTATATCATCCAGCCAGCATTGTGGCAATCGATCAGAAACCGCGCTGCCTGCCCTGAATTGATTATTTATTCAGGATTAGTTAAATCTTTGAGCGGTCGCGTTATTTGTAGACGTTACAGCAGGAAGTGGTTAAATACTTTTACAAAATGGAGGGAACTCATTTGTCTGTGCAATAAATGTCTGAGTAACAATTAAGTAAATTCTTGTCATAGTGTGAAATAATGTGTAATTGTTTAATATTGAGAAACATTAACATTACTAGCGGTGCATTTATAACAAACTAGTAGCGCCCCGCGGTTTCACCCGCGTAGTTTTAAATCCCGGTATTCCCCATAAAAAGTAGCCTATGTGTTATTCCAAGTGCCTAAGTGTGCCAAGTTTCATCCAGATCCGTTCAGCCGTTCCAGCGTGAAAGAGTAGCTAACATCCATCTATAACATCCATCTATCCATCCATCCATACTTACAAACTTTCTCATTTATAATATTAGTAGGATGTTGATATTTATTAACTACTCCTTAATTATGAATGTTTTAGGGTGTGTTGCAACCATTGAAAGTTAACGTCATATCGTTCGTTACCTGTACCTATTAGAGATTTTACTACGATTTTACGTTACGACGAAGACAAGAGCTAATATGACTCTCGCTCGTACGTTTTGACTTGTTGAAAGATATAAAATCAATAAACCCATTTTCGAAAAATCGCATATAACCATTTTGTGTGCAATCACATTGCGCACAGTTTAGTAAAAAAAATCATTTTGATCGATACAAGTTTACCTGCTTAAAAGTTTGCTTTTCTAGTTTTCGTACTCAAGCAAACTTTTGAGTAGGAAATCTTGCATCAATCAAAAATAATTTTTTACCAAACTATGCGCAATGAAATTGCACACAAAATGGTTGTTTGCGATTTTTCAAAATTGGAATTTGTGATTTTATGTCTTTCAAAATGTCTAATCGTACGAGCGAGAGAAATATTAGGTGTTGTCAACGCCTTAACGTTAGATGGTGCATGCAATTTGACAAGTTTTATTAAAACAACTTTCGTACACTACTATTAGTTTTAGTTTTATTAGGCACAACATTATGAACTGTATTATTGATCCGATGTTCTACCCTTTAAGAATCGGAACGTTCGCCGATGTTGCATCTTTTTGAACTATGCCGACATGCCCCATATTAATTGTATCACCTACTTGAAGATACTTCTGTGTAGAACAACGCGAGGGCACATCCGCATGACCTCCCGGGGCAAACGGGGATAAGTACACGCCGCACTCGGGTAGAAATATAAAACATGTTCATTATTTTAAGGCTAATTGGCAAAGGTCGCTTGCAGCGTTGTAGGTGCGAGTCTGCCACCGCCCGCCCACGGCAGTACCGAATTCAAGCACCGTGTAAAGCCCCCATTACGGCATAAACGCGAATGTACCTACGTATAGACACTGTTTCTGCATTAACCTGAAGTGCTACATGTCGCTTTGTAAGATGATACCGAATATGTATATATAACATACATATATATAACATACCTTTGAGTAGTATAGGTATACTAGGTATAGTATAGTAGTATAGGTATACTACTTAAAGATATGTTCTAGTTAAAAACTAATGTCTGAATCTGAAACAAAAGTATTGAATCTGAAAATTAATTTGATAAAACTCTTAAGGGTAAAAGTGTTAATCTTCTATGCCTCGGTATTCCTTTTAAATATTCGGAAGGCAAATATCAAGTTTAAAAAGAGGTTTATATTCTCCCTTTGATGATCTTGCCCGAGGCGTATACGTTATTGTAAAACTTTTATATTTTGCTGCAGATTGAGCGTTGTTTTACTGAAAAACTTATCTGTAAAGGATAAAATACAAAAGAAGAAAAGTTCATTTAGTAGAACCCTTGTGATACTCTTTTCTACGAAAAACTTTTAATTAATGAAATTTAAAAGGGTTTGGTGCGTTAATGGACTACCAGTGCTGTGTCCTCAGAAGAAAATGCTTTTATTTTAATTTTAACCTACTCTAAACGTTTAAGTAAAAAAAATTACATTGAAATTTCTCTCTTCGAGTAGATAAGTGAATAGCGACTTTAATATAAGCAAATCAAATGCATAGTCTCTGAGGGACGGGTTTGTCATTTCTATTAAAACGTTTACCCTCCTCCCAATTCGACTTGTGATTCAAACAGAGAGATACCAAACACTGATGCTGAGCAGTGCGGAACCAGAGGCGGGCTATATTATATAGTTAATCACAATTCGCATCTGTGATGAAGTGTGGCTCGATTGTAATTACTTCGTGTGTTGATTTAAGCTTTATTAAGATCGAGAGAACGGATCCCGGCGGCCGTACGGAATATTAAATTTTATTCTCAGTTGTATTTGTTTATAGAATTATATGTGCTGGCCAGCGCGAAGTTGCCGCTGCGGGAACCTATTAAAATATTGAAGATAAGATCAAAAATTTAATGCATACGATGTGGGCCGGTCCTCTTTATAAACAAGAATCGGATTCCGGCTACTTCTCGAGCTCTCGCTTGTAGTTTTACTGTTTTTTTTAATGTTTACAATTGTTCCTAATAATTATAAAATGATCAAAAATTCAATTTAGTTTGCTCTGTAATTATTCCAGTTTTATATTTGTTTTTTAATGGCTTCTCATTAAAAGGTAAACTTTAATAAATTATGGTTTTACCATGAAGACATTAAGAAATTAGCGTGTCAAAGTTTGATAGAAAGTAGTATGTATTGTTACCTATGACACGCTGCTTCTGAAAATGTTATTTCTAACCCCCGGTTTCTGAAAGCGCGATCAACACTAATCATCTGTCAAGTCATTTGTATCTCTATCTAATTTGAAGTAAAAGCTGAAATAGCAAGTGACTTGACAGCCGATTCGAGTTGAACGAACTTTCAGAAACCGGAGGTGAGAGTGGTGTTGAATATCAGTTTCGAACCGATTTTAAATAATGGAACAACAGAACAACCTTTTTTGTCTTATTATTAAGCAGTGGTTTTGTCCAGAAGTATTTAAATAATTCAATTAATTTAACAAAAAACTGAAAATTAAAACAATATCTTTCAAATGATTAAGCATTTACCTACCCTTATAGAAATGAAAGTTACCTATACGAAACTCCCCCCTTGATCATTATCTAGACTTTTTTTAGTAGTCATCGGTGTAACTATATTAATATATTAAGCGAGCTATGGAGAGGGCTATGCTCGGAGTCTCTCTGAGAGACATGATTCGTAATGAGATCATTCGACAGAGAACCAGAGTAGCCGACATAGCCCAAAGAGTTAGTAAGCTGAAGTGGCAGTGGGCTGGTCATGTCTGCCGAAGAACTGATAACCACTGGAATAAGCGAGTTCTGGAGTGGAGACCGCGTTTGGGCAAGCGTAGTGTGGGACGCCCTCCGACTAGGTGGAGCGACGACTTGCGCAGGGTGGCGGGAAAACTGGATGGGGAGAGCTAATGACCGGGCTCAGTGGCGCGCCATGGGAGAGACCTATGTCCAGCAGTGGACTGCAATTGGTTGATGATGATGATGATGATGATATCAAAAAAAATGGATCTTTTACCTTTTGGAAGTTGGCTAAGGATTAACGGAAAAGTCATCAAGTCCGGTCTAGAGGTGGTCAGGCGCGATGACTTGACTTACTGCCTGAGGGTTCATCTGCAATACGGCAGCCTTTAGTTTTTAATTAGGAGGGCTTGCTGATGCCCTCTTTACACAGAAGCTCACCGAAGCTCTAATTATTTTACTAACGAAAAACGGACAAGATGAACGAAACGATAACTAAACCAAGACTGGTCTCGTGGTTTTATACGCGGATTAGCAGTTTCTAAGATTTGTGCATCAGAGCCATGACACTAGATATAATAACACTCAATAAAATATAAGAGTCGGGGAAGTACTCCAACCACCTTTTACTGCCGCAAAGCAGCGTTGCTGTGTTTCGGTTTGAAGAGTGTGGTCGACCCTTGATTTAAGCTTCACCTATTAATTGTTGTATCTTGTTAGACAAACCATGTTTTATTAATTTATCAGTGAGCCCTCGTATATAAAATAAGCACTTAGCGAGTTTTTCTTGATGAAAATTGTGAGAGAAAAGTTTGAGCTTGTGCCGCAAGATTAATGATGCTGCTGTCATCACAAATTAAAGTTGGCTTCAAGATTTTAATAAGGCTATTGTTGAACGGACGGAACTTCAAATTTGTGTAAATTAATAAGTTTAACATGCTCGAAATTTGAATAACAACCTTCAATTTTTAAGTAAAAAGATTTGTTATGGTGAATTTGTGTAAGTATACAACTACTGTTATAAATATGCCTTGTTTTCCGTTTTATTTTATTGACTACTAGCGACCCGCCAGCGCGCCCCTGCTTCGCACGGGTGCACATATAATGCATGTATTATACATATAAACCTTCCTCTTGAATCACTCTATCTATTAAAAAAAACCGCATCAAAATCCGTAGCGTAGTTTTAAAGATTTAAGCATACAAAGGGACATGAGGACATAGGGACAGAGAAAGCGACTTTGTTTTATACTATGTATATATAAATAATAAATAAATAAATAAATATTGGTGGACTTTCCACACAGCACTATCTAGCCCCAAACTAAGCTTATGCTTGTAATATGGGAACCAGATAGCTGATATACTACTTATAATACTTTTTTTTGTAAATACATACTTATAATATTATATAACACCCAGACAGAGAACAAACATTTATGTTCACCACACAAATGTTTGTTCACGGTGGGAATCGAACCCACGACCTACGGCGCAGAAGGCATAGCTACTACCAACTGAGCTACGTAGGCTGTCACATATATGTACTATGTAGTGATTTCCACACCAATTATTTCTCAGCTATATAAAAAAACGCTAGTAGCGACCCGCTGCCGCGTGTCCTATAGAACTGGCCCAATCAAGATTCGTTTCGATTTGCAGAAATAGCCGCCAGCTGTATATGATTATCGATTATTGTTATCAGAGTTTACTCTTTCAATTTGTTATTTTAAACATAAGCTCTAAGTACGCTGTCTTTTAATTATTGAGTAATATGATAGGTTAAAATTTCCATTTAATGTTTAAGTAAAGTTGTCTGACGTCACTGGGATTGTAAGCGCGTTTCCTGTGGGAGAAAAAAGTATTCAGAAATCTACATAAATGTATTGTCATTGTTTCTCCGTTTAGCCCATTCCGATTTCGCCTTTTTTGTTTTTGGGTCTCCAAATCCTGTTCAAACGTAACCTCTGGAGCATTGACTTGTGAGTGTTAGTCGGATGTATTGTGTTGGCGCAACTAACCGACGACAGCGAGTTAAGAACAGTTTTTCACATCCCGGTAAGATAAGTGCATTTGCTTGTAGCGACAAGGCGCGGCGCGGCGATCTCCTCGCTGTCCGCCTCAATGGGCGCACGTTCTTTATTTATATTCGATCTTTTGTAATTAACTATAGTTTAAACAAATATATCATTTGATTTATATCATATCACTCTCCTGATCTCAGATAAGCTCAATTGATTTTTTTATGGTTTTGCTTTCTTGTTGCTAGCGAATTAAAAGTATCTGGAGGTTTAGTGGTGAAAGAGGAGGTTATCACCACACTACCTTCTATGAGAATTGGTTCACAGTACTCTTCTTTTAATTTAAGAGCTGAGTTCTGGCTGGAATAATTGATTTTTTTACACTTCAGTTGTTGATTTATAACCTCCTTGACCTTTTCATACGATGCGGCAACGTGGCAATGTTTTCTTCCATTTGGTGCATGTAGGAGGCTTATCTTTTCATTTTGGCCACTTTCCACCTTGATCAAACATTTTTAGTTTTGTACCAAGGGTTTCAGTCTGATAGGTAAAATCTCAGTAATAATCAATGTTAGTAATTAAATTAAAAAAGCATATTGTATTTCATATTTGGTATGGGTTATGTTCGTTCCATAAACCTAAAAAATTAGAACAGATTTTTTAAACTACAGCGATATATCGCTGTATTGCTATAGCAATAGAAGCAAATCAAATTGAAAGAGAGCGAAACGAAAATTGAACGGAACGTTGATAAAATAAGAGAATTTAGGAGTAAAACGTGAGGAATGAGACATCGACGCAAGAGTGCAGAGGCGGTGGAGCAGCTGACACCTGTCATCACGCAATTTATTAGTGGCTCCGAAATAACAGAGTCAGTGAACGTTCAAACAAAATGAAGAGATACAACGCTCTATTAACGACACATTCTCACAGAAAGCACACCGTTATACCCAGCGTTATTGCGCACTGTTAACTTTTGCGCACATTCAAATGTTCACCAATGTTTTTACTAAAGTTAAAGCTTTTCTGTCTTGGCTCTTTTTATTAAAAACCAGATATAACTTAATTGATTAGCATACATTTTCTCATCAGTATGATCGGAACATGTCGCAGTTATAAAATGTACAGCAGTAAGTCTTTTTATCGTCAAAATGAAGTTTAAACAACATACGCTCTACCGTATCGAAAAGGAGAAATGTAAGAAAATTGTACTAATTTTTCATATACATCTATATATAATTATATTAATTATATGCTATGCTGAAGACTTTAAGTAAATCGATCAAACACTGAACTAATCGTAGTTCAGTGTTTGACCGATTTACTCAACGGCCTTTAAATATTTCATGTATCAAGCAAACGAATATAATCTAGCAAACAAAAAATTATTAAGCCTGCGCTAGCGCCCGACTGCTAACTGAATGCGTATCTTTACTTGGATTCAATATTTTGCCCTCATAGAGTAAAACATAATTAAAGCCCTTGTATCTACTTTCCGTATTAACTTCCGTCCATTGATGTTAGCAAAGATTATGCTACCCCTATCTATCTATAAATATATATAACTCAAAGATGACTGACTGACTGACTGACATAGTGATCTATCAACGCACAGCCCAAACCACTGGACGGATCGGGCTGAAATTTTTCATGCAGGTAGATGATATGACGTAGGCATCCGCTAAGAAAGGATTTTGATCGATTCCACCCCCAAGGGGATAAAATAGGGGATGAAAGTTTGTATGAAATTTTGTCAATTTTTAACCGATCGGGCTGACTTTGCATGCATAAAACTACTATGACTTAGGCATCCCCTAAGAAAAGATTTTGATAAATTCCACCCCTAAGGGGATAAAATAGGGATGAAAGTTTGTGTAAATCTTCTTAGATTTTCGACTGATTGAACTGAAATTAAAGATTGGAGCTACTATGATGAAGACGTCCGCTTCAATAGGATTTTGATAAATTCAACCCTCCAATTTTTTTCACACGCATAACAAAAGTAAAGCCGCAAAAACTATGCCTAATTAATAATAATACTTCTAAACGCGAGCGAAGCCGCGGGCAAAAGCTAGTTATTTATAAAACCTTACTGACAGTAACGGGTGGTAAATTTAAGGTTAGCTAAATGTTTTTGGCTTGAATTGCGTATTTTCTATACCCGTCATATACAACAAAACCGTTTTTCGTATAGATTAGGATGTCATTTGAAGTAATTGTGTGTTGCGGATCCACAGTTAAGTTTTCTTTTGGGTATAGCTTTTCTAGTCTAGTCTAGTCATTTTCTGCATCTAGTTGAAAACATAGACACAGTGTTAAATCAACATTCTGTAAATTACTAAAATTGCATATTTTCTACTCAGAAAACCCTATTTGTAAAACTGGGGACGAAATAGTTACTTGTTCCTCTTGTGATGTTAAAATTTTTAAAATTTACAGAACAACGTTTTTATTCTTTCTGTAGTGTAAGTTGGTTGCCTATTCAGCGATAGAAATTAAAAGCAATGGAAGAATGCAATTAAATATGATTGGTGACATACCTAGGTCTTTTTTTACAATAATAGACCATTCTTTGACTACAATCTCACCTGATAGTATCCAAGTGGGTAAGTAATAATTGTATGATACAAACGATAACTATCACTCGAGCTAGAAAACACCACAACACACAACCTTCAATGTAGCTCAAAGCTCAAAAAAGCTTACAATATTGTGTATCTCGTTGCTTTCTGCGCCAGGTATTTCTGGGGTTATATAGACACCCAAAAAGACATACCTAGCTTTTACATTTTGTAACAATGACGTTTTTAACAAAATTGTTCTTCCTGGATGTGTTTAAGAGAGTCATAGACCTCTATATGGCTCTCGTCCAGTTTCAATCATCTTTTGACTCGATTAACTATAATGTAAAATATTCACAGAAAAATATTTAGTGTTCCGAAGAGTGAATCCATAGCATTAAAGTGTTGCTATGGATGTGATTATGTAGAGTATATTAATATACTGTTCATAAAGTTTCAGTAGAAACATATATTATATAGGTACGAATAGTTTTAATCAATTTTTTAACACATGTATGCTAAAACTTAGGTTAGCCTCAATCGTGTCTAATTGCATAAACAAAATAAATGACAATATACTCATGTCAGCTCAATTCTTCCCGGTTGATGCAGTGTTCTAGCGCTTAATAACTGTCGACAAATGTTTGCGTCACGGCCGCTGCAGTCCTTATGATAATATATTGCTTCTTATTTTAGAAATCCTCATTCACCATGCTTTATGTCCATGAGGGAATATAATTTATAACTACACTACGACAGACATTTCTCGTAACTGACATATTGTGACGGATGATTCGTTTGCTTTATTTAAAACGGGATTTTATTGTATGTATTGGTTCTCGTTTGCGAATATACTTTAACTTTATTATGATTGATAGATATTTTTGATTTTACAATAGTATTAGTAATGGAACTTCGGGAAAGCAAGAATACAATACAAAACTGTTAAACTAAGATTTATATCTTTATTGATCAACTTTATTAGAAATCATGTATATTATATAAGCATAATTGTTTGTTATATCCTTCTAGTACGTCCAAATAGTACGTTAAGGCACCCTTAACGTACTATTTGGACGTACTTCTGATTACCCCTCTTAGACTTTTCAAATCATATTGAGTTACAATACAACTGGTACTGAGATATCTAAGAGTTTATATGCCGCGCCTGTGCAACAAAGTCTTATTTTTTTTTATCATTCTTGTCAATCTTTATTTTTAACACATTGTGACAACACTTACACACATTATTTGTACTTCCTTTATAATTGTGCCAAAACGTCTGCCTGATACTTAAATCAAGTCATTCAATAATGTTGAATTATCTATGTTGAAGCTCTCGGTCGCACAGTCATTACCGGAGCTCATGGTACACGCATGGAGTAAAGCACTGATGGGATATTAAGGTTATTACCAACCAACGGCGAAATTGGCCGTGCGACCGCTGAGGAAGCTGAACCAAGACCTATTAGTGGTATTACATATTTTATATGGTCCGCCGTCGATCGATGATTATGGGTGTATTAAAACGCCGTCCAACCGTCTCCCGATCATGGGAATATGCACGGGCCTCACATTCATCTACGTTTTTTACAGTTTAGTAGGTAATTCGGAAAGCGCTTCAGAGTACATTATGGATACCATATCTACCTACTCCGAAATATTAAAGGGTTATTCTGTTTTTTATCGATTTTGCAAAACCGTGAGACGATTCGGGATGGCTTTAACTCAAAACTGAGTCATGTCATAAAGAGCTTATCTTCGTGGCATGAAGAGTAGGAAAGGTAGGTAGGTTCTGACTAAAACTGATGGATTTATTAAACGGGAAGGGATGGAATAAAATCATGTAGGTATGTACTCGTATACATATGCTTTTTCCTCGAATTATGCCATTACGAACCTCAATAAAAATTACACAAACCAACCAACACATCCCTATCATCCAATCATCCATATGCAAGTGGTATAATGTATTCTATTGGAGGAAAAACGATTTCAACAACTGTTTTTTTTTGTTCCAGGATCCTTTCACGGTAAGTTACGACATCATTTGGTAAATGTTTAAAATAATTAGATTAAAAATTGCTTTGAATCTAAAATCTGACTCCTGAGACCATAGATGTAGAATCAAAGAATTCCAATTAGTTTCATTCGATTTCATCAAATAAACTCGTTTAAAATTTGCTTCAGCATTACATTTTCATGTGACCGTATGCAAAATATCAACGTTTTACGATCTAGCGGCGGAAGGGTTCTAAATCTTGGTAAATTTGGAATCACACACTCTATGGCTCTCTATGGCTAAATGTTATTTAGGCGAAGACAAGAGCTGTATCTTTCGCTAGCAGTTTTCGACATGTTGAAAGATATTAAATCACTAAACCTATTTTCGAAAACTGTGTGCAAACATTGAACTCAATTTTGTACAAAATTATTTTGAAAGAAAAGTGTTTGATGGTTGTGATCTTTCGACATGCCTAGCAAAACGAGCACAGATTCAGTGTCTTGACCTGCGGCCCGACTACGCTAATGTCTGGCTATCGAGATGGCTTTTAGTTTGATTCCCATAGTGTAATAGAACCTTAAGGATGAATGGAAATCAAATGTCAAACTGAAAGCCATCTCGATAGCCAGACATTAGCGTAACCGGGCCGCTGAACGGACCGATGTTGGCTAAATATTTTCCCATGATTATAGTAAGGTCCCTTTAATTTTAAGTCCTAACACTGTTATTTTAAGGTTTAAAAATATTGTAACTTTCGCGGACTGAGAAATGAGATGACTGATGATAGGAGTGAATGGATAAAAATAACCTGTTATACCGACTCCAATTCGTAAACTAAGGAAAGGGGAAGGTGGGTTGGAATGATGATGTCAATGAATGGAGATTTTAATTTAAGCTGTGGGTATACGATGGTTATAAAAGCGGTTTACGAAACATTTAGCAGGTAATTATAACAAGGCTGATTATACGTGTTTTTTTGTTTCCGGTTTTGCGGCTGCTCATCACTAACAACAAACAGGGCGTAAGTATTAATTGAGTGTTCAAGTAATTATACCTCTTTAAAAAGAAAATGATTAAAGTAACCAACCAAGTCACAACCGTTAAAATGTGTAATTGCGTTGGTATGTTCTTTTGTACTAGCTAGCAAACATTTTATTTAAGAACAAACTGCTACACACTAAGACATTAAAGGTTACTTTATTACGTTCAAACGATTTACCTATAAGTTGTATAAAACTAAAACACGAACACTTATCTCAACTTTAATCCGGTCCTTGATGTAGATTTTGCTATAGAAATGTATAAAAAAATCAACAGTTAGGAGCAGAGCAAGTATTACCGTTTATTAATATGAGTAGCATTACGAATCCCCAATTCAGTGTCATGCATGATGAAAACTCAATGATATGATATTTTTAACCGACTTTAAAAAGGAGGAGGTTCTCAATTCGACTGTTTATTTATGCCAGGTATAAAGTATAAGGCATACTGGTATATGCCTTATATCAGTTTCAATCAATGGGGTGGTGAACCCTGGAACCAAACCGTTATTAAGAGCTTTGTTTCAATCATCCCCTAACACGTCGCACTTTCGATTTCATAGCTACGACAGTACTCCATTTCCAAATTTGAAACAAAATGCCTTGATATGTTATGATTTTCCCAAAAATGCTGCTGCAATATCTAGACCATGATATGAAATTAACAATAGATTAACTAGCTGAATCCGACAAGTAGGTATT
The DNA here is from genome assembly GCA_963576535.1 of Plemyria rubiginata. Taxonomy (NCBI): domain Eukaryota; kingdom Metazoa; phylum Arthropoda; class Insecta; order Lepidoptera; family Geometridae; genus Plemyria; species Plemyria rubiginata. Next base: position 10,013,894 of record OY754905.1, read on the forward strand.
CCAAGTCAACGTCACTGTCAAACTATATGCATAATTACACACGTAAACGGGTTGACAAGACTATAATTAGTGGCTCGGAAGACGCATCGTTCCGCGGATCCTAATTGATGAACATGCAAACGCAATCAATATGACGTGGTACCGGACGTAAGGCAAACACTGAAACGCCAGCCATTGTGCCAGTTATCGGTCACCGCTAAACATTTCGTATTGTCCACTACTGTAAAGGCAAAATACAAGGGATGCGCTAACTAAATAATATTAGCCCGCGCCTTCGTTCTAGTCGTAGCAGCAGTGCAAGTACCGTTCTTATCGATCGCTTAATTGACATTTAGAATCGTCAAACATTCGTTAAAAATGGTTTCGACAATTGATAAAACCATTATTAACGAATTTTGACGATTCTAAATGTCAAATTAAGCGATCGATAAGAACGGTACTTGCACTGCTGGGTATAACGAAGTCTATAAAATTATGTAATTCTTAAAATTCTTCATTTCGTGTTAAAGTCGTATAAAAATAACAAAATAATTTTGCTGTGCATGCACCGCATCTTCAGTTTTAGAAAGTGTTTTATTTATGTACGCCCTGTTAATAATGTATAAATTTGCACATTATTACTAAGGGTGACAAAACAATAACAAGAGCATTTTATTAGACTGTGACTAATTTGTAAATGTCTTACAATTTTAAACGAATTTAGGCTTATACAATAAAGTAACGTTTGACACAGGCAAGAGATTTATAACGGGCAAATTATAAAGCTTTGCTTTGTGCGCGATCCAAGTAATCCCGTTTAGAATTTATTAGGTTATCCGACAGTAAATTTGTTTATTCTGTAGACCGCTGACCCGGAAACTTCGCCTTAATGAGTTTTTTAAGGACTATCAAAGGACCCTTATCTTATTAAATCGATGTTGTCTATTTTCTTGTTTTTTCTGTTTTCTTAGATGTTTTTTCTTTATTTTTATATCCCGCATGTTATACCCGCTGCCTGATGACCCTCTCCATGTGAACACACGACATGCAGTATGTGAGTATTTTTATAAATTGTAGTTATAAGTTGCACGCAATAATGTTAATTAATTTGACCTTTGTGTATAACAAAAGCTGTTTATCTCGTAGTTCATCTCAATGCCATACTAATTTCTAAAATGAAATGGATGCACATTTCTGCTTAATTCGACACTCTTCAAAGGACTCTTCGTGCGCGTCTGACTCTGCCTCAGGGCTCGGTCTAAGCATCGAGGGAGGTGTGTGTCGTGACGCTATGTTTATATTCTGTGGCACGTTTTGACAAACCGCTTCCGCTTGCGCGTTATACTGAAATTGAGCACCCCACCAACGTTTTACGCGTTAGTTCTGTGTAGTATTAAGTACGTGGTAGGTTTAACAGCTGCCCCGCTTTATTGCATACAGCTGACATTAGATTTCAATTTCGCTAAACTTGTTTTAAATCAAGTCCTGTTCATGGAGCAAAAGCCAATCTATGAACATTATTTTACCAAGGCCTCGAAATGCCTCCACCAATATTGACGTGCTCGGTCCCAGCACAACATAGATAGATACGTGGAAAATCGTGCCTGTAGCCAATGTGCCCTGCAAATTAACAGCGCTTCCCTCGGGGCCAATATTTCTCCGGGCGACGTCGAACCTAGGACCGCCCGCCACTAACTACCCCACTGAATCAGCGACGATCACGCCTACACCTTGTATATACGCCGATTGGTACGTAACTCGTACCCTCCACTCCACTCGAATAAAGTAATATATATTCTGAGAATCTTAACTGCTGACTATACACCTGAAGAGCGTGTTTTATAGCTCTGGGGTCTCTTCATTTAAGAACCGTTGTTCCCACCGATTCAACCGTTCTTCTATCGCTTTTCTAAAACTTAAGCACAGATATTATCATAGTGTTTTTATTTTTCCTCATCGAGAAATCAAAACCTTGTGAATTGAATAAAACACAACAGACATGGTACAAAATCGTAATTTTATTTAAAACTGGTTATCTAAACAGCTAGTCGAACAAGCTATAATTGCGGAGTATTACTTGAAGTTAAACCTGAGCCTGTATCTAAAATGAGCTTCGTTAAAATTATGCTTGACTTACCATAACGTTTTAAATATTAAAATGACCAACGATGATAGCGAGCTAATTCCTATAACTATGCTAATAACACCTACATTCTCCAAAATATAATCTTTAATCTGGATGCAAATCATCCTAATACGTTCCGATTATAAAGAGCTATAATTTCGACATTATATTGTCCATCAAAGTGTTTTACATATATAAAAATAAAAGGCTGGCAATCAAGCAATTTGTTTCTCGACCTACTAAACTCTTTCGTGATGGAATCGTGTTTTGATAATCTTAGCTCAATACTTAGGCTTTATAATTTTGTATCGATTGGGGGATAGCGATATCATTATAAAATTATGGCAATTTAGGAGTCTGCGCAGCTTCTTGTTAATCTACAAGACGATATGTAATATGTAATAATGGATGGTTGCATTTACTGTTTGGTGTATTTCAGACGGCGATGCATTGGGCTTGTAAGCGCGGCGATGAAAATTTAGTGAAACTATTGGGCGGTGTCGCTCGTCCCGTTGTCAATGAACGATCTGTAAGTCCTGTCTAAATCAAGGAATATATACGTAGTATTCAAATTCCTTGGTCTAAATATACGAATCGATTTAACTGGCATTGGTTCTTCCAACAATTGACTTGCTACTCTATTTTATGGAAACTTTAATTAGTATCTGTATTGTCTGCCAGTGCTCTTAAACGGTGAAGGAAAACATCGTGAGGAAACCAGTTAGTATTCTAACAGCGGCGATGGGCTTGCAACCTGTCACGTATGGAATACTAACTACTGCAAAATGTGGGTATGTGCCAAATGTAATGTTTGGACGTACCTCTGACTACCCCCCTTAGACATTCTCAAAGAATCTTGAATTAGTACCTACTTGGTACTGGGAGATCTGAAGGGATATCTACCGTGCCTGGGGATCAAAGTCGTGAAGCTGTTTCTGTTTCTGTTTTTTTGTCTGCTCTGTACCCTGACAGAAAGAGCGAGACATTAGTGACATTGGTTGTATTTTAAATGAAGAACACAATTGCGCTAGTAATTTAGTGCTAATCGTAAAGTTAACGTGTTACCTAGAAGCTTTAAAGCTCAATCAAATCCACCTACATCTAGTTATTTTACTGTATCGTAAAGTAGTAACACTCTTTTTCATGTGGTGTACTTCATCTGCGACGGACGAAAACAGAATGGGGTAAGTCCCTTCTTTTATTGCTGAACTACTTGTCGATTCGATGGAAGCGATAGTAAAATTATCTGAGTAGCACTTAACGTTTTAATGTTCTTTCACTAGTAAAGCTAAAGATGTTTTATAACTATTTAATGATGCACTGTCATCCAAGGAACTTGTAAAATTTTTAAACGTTCTGTTAATGTACTGCGTGGTATTCCACTTTTAATTACGTGGCTGACACCGTCAAACATCTCGCTCCTACTGTTCAACTTTTTCAAAGCTGTTAAATTGCAATTTTTTTTATCGGTTAAAAAGAGCAAACACCTATGTTTCAGAGAGTTATATTATTCTCTGAAACTTAGGTGTTTGCTACTTCAGGTTTCCATTTACTATACAAAGGTTCAGTAAAAATATTATTCTTTGAAATTAAGGTGTTAGCTACTTCAGGTTTCATCTAAATATATATAACTCAAAGGTGACTGACTGACTGACTGACATAGTGATCTATCAACGCACAGCCCAAACCACTGGACGGATCGGGCTGAAATTTGGCATGCAGGTAGATGTTATGACGTAGGCATCCGCTAAGAAAGGATTTTGATCAATTCTACCCCCAAGGGGATAAAATAGGGGATGAAAGTTTGTATGAGATTTTCAAAGTAAACGAGCGCGAGCAAAGCCGCGGGATCAGCTAGTTGTTTATATAAAGGTATAATTAAAAACAGCACAAGAGATTCAATCTAAAATTCAGATTTTATTGTGGAGTTTATTAGAAACTTTTAGTTATGGAAACATGTTTGGATCAAACTTATATTTGCTGAATCTTTGTAATTTTATTATTTATATGTTTTGTATGTCATCAAAACTTTGTTTGCTATTTTTTGACTAGTTTCAGTGATTTTGTAACTTCAAAAAAATTTAAACTTGCGGGCGTGGACTGTTGGAGGACTGTTTGACGGTTGTCTCCGTGCTAAGACTGGCTCGAAGTTTTCTTGACTTAGCAATCGTTCTATAAGATAGGTATATCAAAAAATACTTTATCGTATAATAGTTTACGTTACAGCTGTCGCGCTATATTCTGTAATATCCAGCTGAGTTTAATATATTGTATATTCAGTGTAAGTATTAGAATTGCGAGCGAGGGCAATCCGGTATAATATGACCCGAGACGCGAGCAGATGTGAACCTTTGGGTTGGAGTTACTCTACATGTCCCCGTTCTGTTCCCCGTTTAGGTGAAATATTTTTTTAGTGATACGATCACAATGCTTTCTTTGACTTGTTTGTAAATTGACTGTCTACACTACAGCAGATCAATCAAGCGTATGGCCCACCTGAAGTTTAAGTGGTAACCATCGTATAGCAAAGCATTGCCTCACAAGTCACGCATGCTAGCAACGTGCCCCACGATGTATTTCCCTGAGTCCATTAACTTAACAAAATACCTGCATTTCACTCGTAACCCCTTCCCATTCTTCAAACCGAAACACACTAAGTTGCTTGGCGGCAGGAATCAGCATGCATGGTGGTATTTCTTTTCTATGAATGATTTTATCTGAACTGGCTGATAAATTACTAGTAGGTTAATTATTGGCTTATAGCAGGTATTGTTTTAGGGTTCCGTACCCAATGGGTAAAAAGGGAACCCTATTACTAAGGCTCCGCTGTCTGTCTGTCCTCCGTCACCGGGCTTTATCTCATGAACCGTGATAGTTAGACAGTTGAAATTTTCACAGATGATGTATTTCTGTTGCTGCTATAACAACAATTAATCAAATTACAATAAAATAAATATAGGGCTCCCATAAAACAAACGTGATTTTTTGGCGTCTTTATAGGAACCCTTCGTGCGCGAGTCCGACTCGCACTTGGCCGGTTTTTTTATATACAATACAGAACAATTAATATAAATAATATATATTTTTTCAGGGCTATACTCCTTTGCACATTGCTATGCAGTTTCGTCATGAAAACGTATACAGATTACTCGTAGAAGTTTACGGTTAGTATTATATTTAATAAGACGAAGATTAACCGGTAAATTGAAAGTGTACCGTTGCGACATTTTACACCAAACTTTTATTCGCTGAAATATCTATCTAGATTTGTGTACGATCTGCAGAAATTTGTTCCGATGGCCTGGGTGTTTTCTATGTATAATAAAAAATATCTATCTATGTAAGTATATAATGTATTAAATATATCAGTTATCTAGTACCTATAACACAAGCTTTGAATAGCTTACTTTGTGGCTAGATGCTGTGTGGATTGTCCACCATTATTTATTTATTTATTATTTATATCATAAATATAAATGGAAACAATTAATTAACAGGAAAGCGAAGTGTGGGACGCCCTCCTACCCGATGGACTGACGACATTGTTAGGATCGCGGGTAGTCGGGGTTGGAAAGGGCTCAAAATCGTTCTTCCTGGAAACGGATAGGGGAGGCCTATGTCCAGCAGTGGACTTCTGTAGGCTGATGATGATGATGAAATGGACACAGTCTTTATTCAGTTCAATCACTAAGAATCACTTTGCAAACTCTTAAAAAATAATGCAATTTGGGACCCTCGCGTGTGCACAATTTAAGAAGACTGCACCCAAAGATTTAAACGAGATCCTTGAATTTACGTGTCGCTGGCATACCTGGATAAAGGAAAAAACAGTACACTCATTTCTTTGCAATATTTTCTGTTTTATTGTGTTATTTTTTCATGCTTTTCATTTTTTTTTATTTATGTTTTACTTTTAATTTTATTTTATTTTTTCTGTATGTTGTTACTTGTTTTTTATTGTTTGTGTGTCCCATGTTACAAATAAAGGATCTTTCTTTCTTCAATATAATTCAGAAAATTACATTCTATTTTTAAGTTAAATTAATAGTTTTCAGTTGCATTTGGGGTCAGCAGACCTTCAGCGAAGAATACAATGTGGGTAGTATACATTTCAGATGCTGATCCAAACATCAGGGACTGGTCTGGAAGAAAACCTCGACAGTACTTAGTTCACATGGACACGTCTCTGTCACCAGGATCATATAGAAGTACGTACCTGCATCTGTTCAAACATTTATAACTTCTTCTTCCTGCCCTTATCCCACTTTATGTGGGGTCGGCACAACTAGCATTTTTTTATATTAGTATTTTAGGATTCAAATTATAAGTTTAAAACAGACTAACCCTTGTCAGAGGGCAACACTAGGCTATGTATTAATAAAAAAAAATATTGGTAGTAGCTTTGCCTTCTGCGCCGAAGGCCGTGGGTTCGATCCCCACCGAGAACAAACATTTGTGTGATGATGAACATAGATGTTGTTTTCTGGTTTTATTTTATATTATTAGTATGTATTACAAAAAAAACAGTATACATTATGTACTTATTATTTATCATTTATCTGGTATCCATATTAAAAGATTTGCCTTAGTTTGGGGCTAAATAGTTTGGTGTGGAAATTCCACCAATAGTTATTTCATTTTTGTTACAATACATTGTAAAATACCAGATAAGGCAATACGTACTTATGTGGCCAATACTACAGATATAATTATGTATAACAGTTTGTTGAGCTTGAACAAGTAATTTTTTCGTTTTACGTATCGTCTGGCCGTTTTATGGAGATTCGACGAGCGCATTATCGGGCGTGCATACACGAGTCTCAAATCTTACGAAAAACAAATGATTACGATACTCTCTATAAGCAAGACCACGGAATAGAGAAAACCCTATTTTTCTGTGAGCAAGACGACTGAAATTGTATAAAAGTGAATGAGCGCCATCTATCGGATCTACAAATAACTATTATGCTGCAAAGGGCGCGCTTCGCACCAGAGCGAGCTTTGTCGGTAAAGCTCTAGATAGTTCATTCATGGTGTTACAGAGGCCGACACTTATGACTTGAGAAGGACGATTACGTCACCCCCGGATATACGAATAACATCAAGTCCTATTAGTCCTCAATCAAGTAAGAATGTAATGGATAAGTCTGTCTATCCTGCACTTGAGTGAATTCGTGTGCTACCATTTCCTTTCATGTTCAATAAAGGTTTCATGTTTACCTACTCAGCAAAGGTCGTTAAGCTTTTCATATTCACCATTATTTATAAATGGAATACGGTCTAATCTTAAAGTAATTTGGGTTTTTCTAATTGTATGTAACATGACACATATACTTGGAGGGCTTAGTGCTAGTTTTGAGAGTGCAAACAAAAACGAACTGCCGGTACGGCCCGCTAGAGGGCGTTATTTCAACTTTAAAAAGCAAATTTGACACATTACTTTTTAAAATGGGTACACAAACAAATAGTGCTTAAGGCGTTGACAATACCTAATATTTCTCTCGCTCGCACGATTCGACATTTTGAAAGATATAAAATCACATATTCCAATTTTGAAAAATCGCAAACAACCATTTTGTGTGCAATTACATTGCGCATAGTTTGGTAAAAATTTCATTTTGATTGATGCAAGTTTTCTTACTCAAAAGTTTGCTTGAGTACGAAAACTAGAAAAGCAAACTTTTAAGTAGGAAAACTTGTATCGATCAAAATGATTTCTTTTACTAAACTGTGCGCAATGTGATTACACACAAAATGGTTGTTTGCGATTTTTCAAAATTGTATTTATTATCTCTAGATCTTTCAAAATGTCGAATCGTGCGAGCGAGAGGAATATTAGGTGTTTTCAACGCCTTAATACTTTCACTTGGCCCTCGTAAGTCTGTACATTTGTATGCACACAAACCTACCATTAGTGGTATGTAGTCACCTCTCTCTAGTCTCTAAGGTTTGTTGGGAGAAACTCTTCTTAGGGCTAAGCTCCTTTGTACAGGTCCTCTATTTCTGTCATGTTCCTATGCATTGTATTGTGTGCAATAAAAAATTAAGAATTATTTTCTTAAATACGACACCGTTTATTTTAGTGAATATTAATCTATTTTCATGAACAAGAGACGAATATTGATGTTAGTGAGCAAAAATGGGCGAAAGCGGCCTCGACGTGTCATCGCGTTGGTTACTAGTTTCGAGCGGAGCGAGATATCGGCTCCCCGGTTCAGACTTCAGTCTTCATACATTTTGAATCATGTCTCCTCGCCTGTGGATCGTGATCCTATTTTTTTCTGATGTTTCTTATACAAATACATTACAAGTACTTACAAAATATTTATTCGGTAAACTTGTTGTGTAGTACCTACATTTGATTTGAGACCCTGTTTTAAATATGGGAATAGAGAATAGGTGTTAGAGTCTCGCTCTTCCTTAATGGGTTAGTTATAATTATTCTATTTTGACCGAATTTTCAGAGAAAGAAGGCTTCCTTCGCATCGGTTCTTTGAACGTGC